>CM067324.1:24427500-29602500 GCA_034376525.1 Nicotiana benthamiana | reverse complement strand
TCCTTACAACTTTTTTGCAACACTCAATTTTCTCAGTAAAAACTTCTTCACATATCTCTTACCACCATATCTTCTTATATTGCTACCTCTGGATATGCTGGCCGTCTCTTCAGTGAAGGTCTAAAGAAGAACAAAATCAAAGAAGTTGACGTCGAGTCTGAACCTCCAATCATGAACACCATCATACCACTTCATATTAGCATCATATCTTATCTCCAAGAGCAAAAAACACTTGCAAATTCCAAAAGTGGCAGGTTTTGGCTTGTTCATAAGTACCCTTCCTCCATTTGTCCTTCTAGAATACCTATTGTTAAGAAGGACTGTAATTGCAACAATGTCAAAATATTTACCACAGATGGGATAGACAAGTAACCGACTCCAAGGCG
Source organism: Nicotiana benthamiana (assembly GCA_034376525.1). Taxonomy (NCBI): domain Eukaryota; kingdom Viridiplantae; phylum Streptophyta; class Magnoliopsida; order Solanales; family Solanaceae; genus Nicotiana; species Nicotiana benthamiana. The sequence goes on along the minus strand of CM067324.1, from coordinate 29,602,114 downwards.
GGGTTTATGTATATCTATTCATATCCTTTCACTTTGAGCCTCTTCACCTTGGGGTTGGGTGAAGGAATTGACCCGGTAATCCTAGAACTCTATCATTGGTACCGGGTCTTCTTGGCATAAGTAGGCCCATCTATATGGTGTATGCTGACTTGTCTCCACTAGCAATGCTCTAAAATCGAGGAAACCCTCACTCTTACGCATGATGAACCTCTACTCCCCCAAGATTTTTCGTGGGGTTGTGCTAAATCTTAGCAAGCATGGCGATCATGCCTTCCTCACCAATGTTAATGACGACAATGACGGTTGGTTTTCATTGCTACTAGGGACATCATCCAAACCATAGCACCAACTTTCCCGGAATCATGGATTTTTTTGCCGTAAGTCTTCAGGTCTCTGTTCTCTTCCTATGTAAAAACAACTTCTTTCTTTGCCGACCTTCCATTTTTTCCTTTACTTCTCATACTCATTGGGAACCATCACGAGTCCAAGGACTAGCCCAATAGGTTCATAAGATTCTAGATATCACTACTCCAGAAACTCGAAAATGGGAAAAAATGGCTACCAAATACAGGTGTAAATCCAAGAACCATGGTAAACAAAATTATTCTTTCATTCAATCTAATCAGTGAAAAACTACTTATGAAGAATTTGCTATCTATTAATTTTCCCCATATAGGACTCCCTAGGGGTTTTGTTATGTATCCTGGCATTGAAGATCTCGACAAGCCGAAGGAAGCTGGATGAGTGCTGCAAGATGCCCTCAACCGGAACCAAGCTCGCACATATGCTTTTAGGGAGGGTGCCTCCTCTAGGAGTCCCTAGCCCAAATATGAGAAATCAAAGAGGAAGTGTATCTCCTTGATTGGGACTCAGGAAAAGAGAGTAAGAAGACCACTAACAAGACCGTTCACAATGGTCATAAATAACGAAGAAAGGAATAATGATGATGATGCCACTATTCAAAGAAGAAAAAGGTCTTTACAAGCTCAACCGAGTACTTAGACGGGAGAGCTTCAAAATCCACCAATGGAAGAGGTTCAAGTGCTCTGGGGACAAATAGGTTTGGTCAAAAATGCCGATTCTCATTTTTTGATCTCTTCCATTTCTCCAATCAAAGGAGCTCGGACCCTTGACCTTCCTCTATCACCAACTACTTAGCTAGCCAAAACTGCTACTCCTTCAAAACTAGTTGTTTTTTCTCCCTCTACACAAGCTGCTCCTTCTCTACAAAAGTTAGCTGCTTCTCTTTCACCCGCACCATTTGAATAATTCGAAAATGCCTCTCATCCCAAGTCTCCCGATCAGGGGAACTTGGTAAATATTAGTGACAACCTTCCTAAGATCCTTACAGAAAGCAAAGTGCCATTCTTACAGTTTAGAAGGAGTTACATATTCTCTTTTAGGACGGTAGAATTGGCCAATTACCTGAAGCTGCTGGCTTCAACAAAGGAATAGAAGAAGATAGACTCTCTTTATGGGGAGTGCTTGATAACTTTGGTTCTATTCCTCTTTTAGGCCAATCTTCTTGCCTCCGAAGGTCTGCATAGGTTGATCCTGGAGACCAAGAGCTTCATTTAAAATGAGATCACCTTTTTTATAAAAAGAATTAGTTTGTCGAGTGCTTTCCAGTTCTAGAGGCAAAAATCGCTCAAACGGATGAGCTTGAGGCCTAACTACATCAATCATAACAAGACAGGATGCCTCATATCCAAGAAGCTACCCAGCTACACAAAAACCTTAAGGACGCTAAGGTTGAATGGGTTGATCTTCATGAGACTATGACCACTGCTACCAAGCGTGATTTTGCCTTGACATTGAGCTTGATTCCAAAATCAGCACGATGAGGCTGAGAATGAAAATCTCTAATCCAAGTTTGATAGGCACGAGCAAAATTCAAGGACCAAGAAAATTCCCTTCTTATCGAGAAAACCAATGCCATATATCATATGAGGAGGAAAACTTTGGAGGAGGACCTTTCTCTCCCTTCGAGTTTTGGCAACAAAGAATAATGTGTGTATATATATTTTTTTCTTTTACATTTTGTAATTATGCCAAAACGTTTTGATACGTTTTATGCTTTAATTAATAAAAGAAACATTTTTATAAGTGCTTTGGAAAAAATATTCTCTTTCTTTTAGTTCATAAAAACTCGGGAATATTTGTGCATCTAATATTTTTTATTTTAGACATAAATACTTCGGAAATCTTCCCTTTATTATGAGGGTTTAATAAGATATGGCCATTACATTTACGGTTCTTTTGAAGAGGACATATCATGTTCATTCCGGCACAAGCAATTTAAGCTTTTGTTAACTAGCAAACAATAAAATAAATTAAATTGCCATTCGAACGAGAGATAAGATAAAAATAAAAAGCTTTTGAATTATTCCCCCTATTTTTAAAAGTACATTTACATAAATATTTGTTTTCTTAAGTAAATAAATCTTTGAATACATGTGTCTAAATTATACAACTTATTTCTACATGGATGATCATGCAGTGTGCAGTCCTGATAAGACATTGATCCCGATTCTAATATACATTGATCCCGGTTCTAATATTCTCTGGTTCTTGTAACTCTTTTAGTGTCTTGTCATGTAATGTACCCCAAGTTAGGATGCTAAGCATGATAATTCGAACATTAGAGGTCTTGCATTCACCGATGAAAAGCTTTTGTGTTGCATCCTCATTATGGAAACAACTTCTGGATTGGTAAAAAATCTATTTGTGAAGGTCCGTGAGAGTTATAGGATATGAGTTATGCTACCCAAAGATTATTTAGCCATCCACATGTTGATTGCCATACGAATTGATCCACATAAAGCTTTTGGTTGTTGATTCACCAGCTTACCGATAATCATTCTTTTGTAGTTAGCTTTACATCGTTGCCTCACTAAACCTTGCAAGAAAAATTGGTCGAAGGGAAAAGAGTATAGCACATACTTTCAGCACTAGGAAAGATCTTCATCAATAATAAATTTTAAGGTGACTCACGTTCCAATTTCTTGACAATTCAGCCCCGTCTTGATTTTTCAATTCATATGTCATTCCAATATTGTGCCGTCGTATTCTATGAACCATGGGTGTTGTGTAGTCTAGCATAGTTACTTTCACTATATTTTAGATATCTGGAGCAGCCTATGGGGGTGGCAGGCTTATGAGGAGGGTAGCCCAGTCGCTGCAACTTCGCTCACTTGGGCTCGGTTTTTAGAGGTGTTATTGAGAGAGTTTGTCCCCCAGACCTTTTGGGATGCATAGTGCACAGAGTTTGAGAAACTGCGTCAGGGGCTATAATAGTGTCAGAGTCTATCAGATTTAGTGAGTAGTCCCGTCATGCACCTAGCTTGGTTTCTATAGCTAGAGAGCGAGTTTGTAGATTCATCAGCGGGTACAACTATGGTATCAGATTCAGCATGGCTCGAGAGTTGGAGATGGATACTCCATATCAGCAGGTGGTAAAGATTTCATGGAGGTTAGAGGGTATGTTGGCCGTGAGAGAGAGGGCAAGGAGGCCAAGAGGCCTTGAGATTCTAGGAAATATAGTGGTGACCATGCTCCAGTTGTAGCCCGTCATGGTAGAGGCTATGTGAGACACACAATTCATTCGGCACTTCCAACTTTTAGTGGTACTCCAATTATTCCGATATCTTAGGTTGCCTATTATTCTCAGCCACTATCTAGTGCACCTCCTGCACAGTGTGTATTTAGTGGTTTGTCTAGCCGACTAGGCCTAGGTCAGTTTTAGCATCCACGCCCACTGAGTGCTTATTTTATGTGTGGTGATACCAGTCGTATGGTGAGGGACTACCCCAGATTCAAGAGGGGTGAACCTCTATAGACCATACAGGCTCCCCGGATTCCACCTGGTCCACATACTTCACAAGCCATGGTTGTTGCTCCAGTTGCTACTCCACCAGTGTGGGGGTCAGATGGGTAGAAGTTATCCTAGAGGGGGAGACCAGGCTAGATTCTATGGCTTTTTGGGTAGAACAGATGCGATTGTATCATATGCTATCATTAAAGGTATGGTTCCGGTTTGTCATAGCGATGCATCAGTCTTATTTGATCTGGGATCCACTTATTCATACGTGTCATCTTCCTTTGCTCCGTATTTCGATATATCTCGTGATTCCTTATGTGCTCTTGTATATATGTCCATACTATGGGAGATTCTATTATTGTGCACTGTGTATATCGGTTATGTCCTTGCAAAAGGCTTAGTGAATGGTAGATAAGGGGTGTGATGCATATCTAGCCTTTGTACGAGATGTCAATGGCGATACTCCTACCATTAAGTCAGTTTATAGGAATTTGTTGTCACGGTATGTAGTCGTGTTACCACGACCAATCTTATCAATTTAGGAATTGTTGATTTTGATGTTATTATGGGAATGGACTGGCTTTTTTCTTGAATTGCTAAATTTGACTGCCAGACGAGAGTCGCGAGGCTCGAGTTCCTAATGAGCCGGTTATTGAGTGGAAGGGGCATGGTGTGGTGCCGAAGGTTGGTTTATTTCTTACCGCAAAGCTTAATAAATGATTAAGAACGGTGTATTTATGATATGGTCCGGGTGGCGGACACCACTTCAGAATTATCTGTCCCCGAGTCCGTGTTAGTCGTGAATGAGTTTCTTGAAGTGTTTCCGGACGAGATTCCAATGATTCCGCCAGATAGGGAGATTGATTTTGGGATTGATGTACTGCCAGATATGCAGCCAATATCTATTCCACCATACATAATGGCTCCAATGAAGTTAAGGGAGTTGAAGGAGCAGCTGAAGGATTCATTAGAAAAGAGGTTCACTCGGCCGAGTGTGTCACCGTGGGGTGCTCCAGTTCTTTTTGTCAGGAAGAAGGATGGGTCGCTCCAGATGTGTATTGATTATCGGCAACTCAACAAGGTCACCATCAAGAATAAATATCCTTTGTCGCGGATAGATGATTTGTTCGACCAATTGCAAGGTGCAAGTTTCTTCTCCAAAATTGACCTATGTTCTGGGTAACACCAATTGAAGACCAGAGAGCAGGATATTCCTAAGACTGCTTTCAGAACTTGCTATGGTCACTTTGAATTCTTGGTCATGTCTTTTGGGCTAACCAAAGCCCCGACATCTTTCATGGATCTTTTGAATCAGATATTCAAGCTATTTCTGGACTCCGTGATTGTTATTTATTCGCGAAGACAGGAGGATCATGCCGATCACCTCAGGGCAGTTATGCAGACTCTTAGTCAACACCACTTTTATGTAAAATTTTTGAAATGTGAATTTGGTTGGAGCCCATTATCTTTCTGGGACATGTTCTTTCAAGTAAAGGGATTCAGGTGGATCCCTAGAAGATTTTAGCAGTGAAAGAATGGTCTAGACCCATGACCCCGATGGAGATCCATAGCTTCTTAGGTTTAGCAAGGTATTATCTATGGTTTGTGGAGGGATTCTCTATCATCACCTCCCCATTGACTATGTTTATGTAGAAAGCGATTAAATTCCAATGGTCTGATGCTTGTGAGAAACGTTTTCAGGAATTGAAATCGAGGTTGACCTTGGCACTGATATTGACCTTGCCAGAAGTCATAGAGGGATTTGTGGTTTATTGTGATGCCTCTAGGGTTGGTTTGGGGTTTGTGTTGATGCAACATAGGAAGGTTATAGTGTATGCTTCAAGGAATTTGAAGAATCACGAGAAGAACTACCTGACTCATGATTTGGAGCTCGCGTAGTTGTGTTTGCCCTGAAAATATGGCGTCATTATCTTTATCGAGGTCCGTGTGGATGTGTTCTAGGACCACAAGAGTCTCCAATATCTATTCAAGCAGAAGGAGCTGAATTTAAGGCAGGAACAATAGTTAGAATTACTCAAGGATTATGACATGGACATTTTGTACCATCCAAGGAAGGCGAAAGTAGATGCCGATTCTCTCAGTTAGAAGTCTATGGGTAGTTTGGCTCATTTGGGAGCAGATCAGAGGCCCTTGGCTCGGGGGTTTATCAATTGGCTAGTTCGGGCGTTTGTATTTCGACCTCAGATAGGGAGTATATTAGGGTGCACAATGGAGCAGAATCATCACTTGTAGCGGAAGTCAAGGAGGATCATGCCGATCACCTCAAGAAAAATGTCAAGGTAATGGCGGAGACTCACAATTCCAGGTATTATGTGCACCCAGGTTCTATGAAAATGTATTATCATCTCAAGGAAATTTATTGGTGGAACGGTATAAAGATTGGTGTGGTGGACTTTGTATCTAAATGTCCGAATTGTCAGCAAGTAAAAGCTGAGCATCAGCGGCCCGGTGGGTTATCTCAGCTTATTGAGATACCAACGTAGAAGTGGAAGACGATCAACATGGATTTTGTGGTAGGGTTACTCTGTACTCAGCGCAAGTTCGACTTGATTTGGGTATTTGTGGATCGACTCATGAAATCATCTCACTCTTTGCTAGTGAAGTCCACCGATACTGCAAAACAGTATGCTCAGTTGTACATCAATGAAGTAGTTAGACTTCACAGCACTCCAGTTTCTATTATCTCATATCGAGGGGCCCAGTTCATAGCTAATTTTTGGAAGAAATTTTAGCAAGGTTTGGGTATTCAGGTGAATCTCAGCACGACTTTCCATTCGCAGACTAATGGTCAAGCAGAGTGGACTATTCAGACATTTGAAGATATGTTGTGGGCTTGTGTCTTGGATTTCAAAGGTAATTGGGATGATCACTTGCCACTTATAGAATTTTCTTACAATAACAGCTTTCATACTAGCATTCAAATGGTCCCATTTGAGGCATTGTACGGAAGGAGGTGTAGGTACTCGATTGGATGGTTTGAAGTGGGTGAAGCAGAACTGTTAGGGCCAGATCTTGTGCATCACGCTATGGAAAAATTTAAAGTCTTTCAGGAGAGGATGGAAACTACTCAGAGTCGTGAGAAATACTATGCAGACGTGCGTCGTAGAGAATAACACTCAAAGGATAGGAAATGTGGCTTATAGACTGGAATTGCCCGTTGAGATGTCATTAGTGCACCCGGTATTCCATGTGTCTATGTTAAAGAAAGTGGTTGGGCATCCATCCACTATCGTGCCAATTGAGATTATTGAGGTCAATGAAGAGTTATCGTATGAAGAAATTCTAGTTGCTATCTTTGATAGGCAAGTCCGTAAATTGAGAAACAAGGTAGTCGCTTTAGTTAAAGTAGTATGGCAAAGTCAACGAGTCGAGGAAGCCATGTGGGAAGTGGAAAATAAAATGAAAGAAAAATATCCCCATCTGTTTGAACAAGTCTAGTAGTGATTGTGCGAATGGTTGTCTTTAATCAATTTGAGGTAGTGTTCAGATTTGTGCAAAGTCACCCCATTATTTTTTTCCAAATTCCTTATTGTTGTAACTTCCATATGTGTTCCAAATTGCAAATATTGTTGCTGTGTGGGTAATGTGCAACCCTTGAAGTAAATGAAAATTTTGAGAAACTTATGTGGTAGGTAAATGCTTAATTATAGTTTAGATTAGTAATGATTAATTGAAGCATTTTAGGCATGTTAAAGTGATTGAATTGTATGGGGATCATTTAAGTGACCCAATTGCGTGGAAGTAAATGACAATTGTTGAACCATGTGCAATTTATGGTGTAAAGAGAATGAACTACGTGCAAGTTGTTTAATGTGTATGAATATGTACAAGTTGTTGAGATAATGAATTGTATACTAGTTGTAGGGATAACAAAAACTGTGTAATGGTACTTGGAAATATGTTTCGAGGACTCTGTAACAGGTAGATAGGCCTAATTACAAAGGAAACTCTAGCAAAATTTCTGTAAAATTTAGGATTTAGTCAAAATTGAAGGACTTGAAGTAGGATAGAAAAGAAATATGGTATGTTGGGTCTTTGGGTAAGGGTCTACCTCTCATTCGAGGACGAATGATCCTAAGCGGGAGAGAATGTAAGGCCCCAAAAAATTGTGCTAGGCGATATAGGATTTCGGGGTGCCAGGTAGACTAATTATAATATTTTATGTGCTTTACATATGATGAAAATGAACTGGATGTGGTGAATAAGTGCACGAGTCATGAAATAAGTGATGTGAGGTCTAAAGGGAAGTCTAAGTCTAAGCCAAGTTGGAAAATTTCATAATAGGCTAAGATTTCAAATGAGTTTGTATAAGTGCTCACTTTGGACGAGCATATCTTTGTGTACATGAAGAGTTTTGGGATGCATAACCTATCAAATTATCACTCTTTGAGTCTAGTTTATGACGCATCAAACCATTCGTCATTTGGAGGTGTATACAGAAAGTTATGACCATTTTTGTGTCCCTTCCATTGCCAGTACTCTAGGTAGCGTCGAGCGCTAGCCGTTGTGCCAGGAATTTTGAGCTTTTTGAATCAGCGCAACAGGCAGCACCCAGCACCACCTGTGGCACCTAAAACATTGTATATACACAATTTCGGAGTTCATTTTTACCCCTTTCATTTGGACGCACTTGGGGTTCTTCTTTTAACCGCTTTAGAACTTCAACTCCCCAAATATTCAAGGTAAGAAACCTCCATTTACTTGGTGTAAATTTCCATCATTCCTACACTAGTATTGATGAAATCTTCTTATAAAACACATAGATTATCCAGAAATTCCTTCAAGAAATCAAAGGAGGGTATTGCAAGATTTCTTCCAAAAGGTAAATCCTACACCTTAGTCTTACATATATGGATATATTATGGGAATATGAGTATGAATTAAGTGCTGGAACTCTTGGTGTAGTGATTGGAAGCCAAAAGTTCCCAACATAAATACATAATTATTGTATAGATTGAAAGGAGGATTGTTTGATATGATTTATTGGTTGGGTGTGAATGGATGGTTATACATATGTTGTTGGAAGTTATAAATTGGTTAGGAATGATGGTGGAATAAATTGTTGGTTGATGGTGATAGCTGGATAAACTAATACTATGGTTATGAGATGAAAATATTTATACCTACAAGGAGTTTGATGTCACACCTTCTATTTTTACATACCACCCCGAAGGGTATTGAATAAGCGAGTTTTTCCAATTTAAGTGATATTACCTCCTCAGGACCTCAGGTTATGCCGGAGAGGTCCACAAGTTATGCCGAGATAAAGAAGAAAGATCCTTGGGTTATGCCAGGGAAGTCCACGGGTTATGCCGGGAGAAAAGGAAAAGGGCTCATTCGGTTATACCAGGGAGGTCCACAGGTTATGCCAGGAGAAAAGGAAAAAGGCTTCTTGGTTAGGCCAGGGAGGTCCACGGGTTGTTCCGGGATTAAAAACAACGGCTCCTTGGGTTATGGCAGGGAGGTCCACGGGTTATGCCGGGAGAAAAGGAAAAAGGCTCCTTGGGTTATGCTAGGGAAGTCTATGGGATATGCTGGGAGAAAAGGAAAAGGGTCATTGGGTTATGTCGGGAGAAAAAGAAAAAGGTTCCTTGGGTTATGCAAGGGAAGTCTATGGGATATGCCGGGAAAAAAGAAAAAGGCTCCTTGGGTTATGCTTGGGAGGTCCACGGGTTATGCCGGGATTAAAAGAAAAAATGCTCCTTGGGTTATGCTGGGGTGGTCCACGGGTTATTCCAGAAGAAATGGAAAAAGGCTCCTAGGATTATCCCAGGGAAGTCCACGGTTATACCGGGATTAAAAGAAAAGTCTCATTGAGTTATGACAGGGAGGTCTACGGGTTATGACATAATTAATAGAAAAATGGCTCCCTGGGTTATGCCAGGGAGGTCCACGGGTTATGACAGGGTTAATAGAAAAATGCTCCTTGGGTTATGCTATAGAGGTCCACGGGTTATGTTCGAAGAAAAGGGAAAGGCTCCTTGGGTTCTACCAGGGAGGTCCACTGGTTATGCCGTGATTAAAAAGAAAAAAGGTTCCTTGGGTTATGCCAGGGAGGTCCACGGGTTATGTCGGGATTAAAAGAAAAAGTCTCCTTGGGTCATGCTAGGGAGGTCCACGGTTATGCCGAGGATGAACTAGGGAGTGGAAACCTATAATGGAAATGACTACTAGGTTATGCTGGAGTCGACTAGGGAATGAGACCCTATGTAAGAAATGATGCATCTAGAGATTGGAGGCCCTATGCTACCATGATTTTTGGGATTTTTTCTTTCTTTTTTTCTTTTATCTTAGTAAGAATGCAGGAAAGAATTTGGAGGAAACTTCCCTTTTGGGTTGATTATTGCTGCAAAGCTGTTCCTAGCTCCTGCGCATTTCCCTTTTTGGTTGCACCTGGTTCTTGGACGGTTGCTTTAGATTACACCTATTTCAAATTTTCAATCAAAAAACAATTGTTAGTTTGAAACGGATGTTCGTTTTGTGACCTTGATTGTTTGATCACTAGATCTTGGCTCAATTTTTGGTGAGAACCTCCGCTACTTGCTGGATTTTCTGAAGATTAATTTCTCTCCTAAAATTGAAGAACACAACTTTTCAAAATTTCTCAAGACAGCTCGCCCGTAAGGGCTTTGGCCCTTTCACTTTATTCATCCTATAGGACCTTTGTCCTTGACTTTCTTTCCTTCTTCAATCACCTTGATTTCAGAGCATCAGCCATAATGAACAGTTGGGATTGACTTGATACATCCGCTGAGACTGGGTACTTTTCTTCAGCTTTTGTTAGGGAGAGCTCTGTAAAGCCAATCTTGCCACCTTTTTTTGTATTATCTTCGGGAGCAGATTTGGACCGAAAGGGATTCAAAGAAAAAGTCAATAAAAGGAAAAAAGATGAATTTAAGGAGAAGTGTCCCTTTCGGGAAGAAAAGAAAGACTTATCTGGGGTGCTTATAGGCTTCAAGTAGACATGACATGCTTCTTGGACTGGGTGTCCGACCTGCGCAAAGTTCTCCAAATTCTCATAAACTCATTGACCTTTGTTTCAAAACCAGGGAATATTTTCGGGACTCTATCAGTGGTAGGAAATGCTTTCTTTTCGACCGACGGTGCCCTTTGTGGGTTTTCGCCAATAGACCTCTCATTTCTCTTCTCACCATCGTTTGATAGTGCTCTTTATGAGTTTTCACTAAACGGACTCTCTTGTCTTCAATTTCTCAGCTCATCGCCGCCTTATGGTTCCCGTAGGTTTTCACCAATAAGATTCTCTCATTTTATTTCTCTTGGTTTAATTGCATCAAGTTCCAACAATGGTGTTTTGCAATTCCAACGCCTTTGCCAATTGAGCATAAGGACTTGGATAAGGTTTGGGTAAAAAGAATCTGGATGGATTACAACTTTGGAAACATTCTGGTGGGCTCCTTGCCGAGCCATTATATCATCTACCCAGTTTCAATTTTTGGGGAAATTGGGATTTCTGTTTTGGTGTGACTAAACCCCAGGGAGAGGCTGCCTACGTATCCTTTCAAAATCAAGTGTGACATAGTTCAGAAAAAACATTTGTTTTTGATTTTCTTTTGTTTGTTTTTTTTCTTTTGTTTTTCATTTTTGTTTAGTTTTTCTCTCTTTTTTTTCATTTCAATTTCTTTCTCTTTCTTTTTTTTTCATTTCATTTTTTAATTACACTTTCAGGTTACAAATAGGGTAATCAAAGAACAGTAACCAGCTCAAATAAGTTTGCAAATGGGTTGAAAGTATATGGATAGCAAGAATGAAAGCCTTCGTCATCCCAATTGGATAGAGTTATTGCTGCACAAAGCCTATACATAGTACCTTTTTACTATGTCTGCATTCATAGCAGCTTCGGGATCATCTCCTTCGATACCGCCCAAAAACAATGCTTCTCTCGGCAATATCTTTCTGATGATGTACGAGCCTTTCAAATTAGGAGAAAATTTTCCTTTTGCCTCCTGGTGATGAGGAAGAATGCTCCTTAATACAAGTTGTCCTACTTCAAAATTATTGGGCCGTACTTTCTTGTGATAAGCACGAGCCATTCTTTGTTGATACAATTGCCCGTGGTAGACCGCAGCCATTCATTTTTCATCGATTAAGGTTAAATGTTCCAAAAGAGTCTTGACTCACTTAGTGTCATCAATCTTGGCTTCACAGCCTCAGTTCCATAGACTAAGAGGCATGGGGTTGCTCCCAGTGACGGGCGCACTGTGGTGCGATATCCTAACTTTTCATGCGATTGCTTGGAGCTCTGAATCAATTTTCTCAAAATCTTCATGATGTTTTTATTTGCTGCTTTGACGGCACCATTAGACTTGGGTCGATAAGGAGTAGAGTTCCTATGCATTATTTTGAATTATTCGCATATCTCCTCCATCAAACAACTATTCAGGTTCGCCGCATTATCTGTGATGATGGTTGTAGGAATACCAAATCAACATATAAGATTTGAGTGCACAAAATCTATTATGGCTTTCAAGGTGACATATTTGAGGGTGATGGCTTCAGCCCACTTCATGAAGTAATCAATGGCAACTAGTATGAACATGTGCCCATTTGAAGCTTTTGGCTCGATTGGCCCGATGACGTCCATGCCCCAAGCGACGAATGGCCAAGGTGCTGACATGTGATGCAGTTTCGTCGGCGGTGCATGAATCAAATGACCGTGCACCTGGCATTGATGGCACTTTCGGACAAAACTGAAATAATCCTTTTCCATGGTTATACAGTAATAACCCGCTCGAAGGATTTTCTTTGCTAAAGCGTATCCATTCATGTGGGGTCTGCATACTCCTGCATGTACTTCACGCATGATCCTTCCGGCTTCTTCATTGTCAATACATCTTAACATATTGAGATCCGGAGTCCTTCTTTACAAGATATACCACTCAAGAAGAAACCACTTGCGTGACGTTTGATGGTTCTCTTTTGATCTCCAGTGGCTTTCTCGAGGTATTCTTGTGTTTTCAAAAATCTTTTAATGTCTTGGCACCATTGCTGAATACTTGGTTTTTCCTCAACTTTATTACAATAACCGTGCCTTTCCCTAATTTGGATTTCCAAGGGATCAATGTGGGCATTACCTGGGTAAGGCAACATCGAGGCCATATTTGTGAGTACGTCAGCTAGCTCATTGTGACAACGAGGGATGTACCTAAACTCTATTGACTTGAACAACTTGCTAAGATCTTGCACATGTTGCCGATAGGTGATACGTTGAAATCTCGGGTTTCCCATTCTCCCTAGGCTTGTCGTATAATAAGATCTGAGTATCCCATGATCAACAACTCTTAGACATCTTGGTCGATTACCATGTTTATACCCTTGATGGAGGATTCATACTCGGCTATGTTGTTTGTGCAGAAAAACCAAAGTCGGGCTGTGGCCGGGTAATGCTCACCAGTAGGCGAAATCAGGACTGCCCCAACTCTTACACATCTTGCGTTTACTGTTCCATCAAAGAATATTTTCCAAGTAGTCGTATCCTCGGATATATCCTTGGTCGAGTTTATCTCTTCATCTGGGAAGTAAGTGTTTAGAGGTTGGTATTCATCATCAACCGAGTTCTCAGCTAAATGATCTGCTAACGTATGGGCTTTTATTGTCGTGCGAGTTACATAGACTATGTCAAACTCAGTGAGCAGGATCTTCAACTTTGCTAATCTTCCGGTGGGCATTGGTTTCTGGAATAGGTATTATTGTGGATCTAACCTGGTTATGAGGTAGGTGGCTTAGTCTTGTAGATAATGTCTCAGATTTTGAGCGGCCCAAGTTAAAGCACATCATGTTCGTTCCAAAAAGGTATACTTGGGTTCGTAGCTGGTAAACTTCTTGCTCAAGTAATATATTTTCTTCTCTTTCTTTCCGGTAATATCATGTTGCCCGAGGACACAACCAAAGGAATTTTTCAAAATTGTCAGGTACAGGAACAGAGGCCTCTCTGGTTCAGGTGGGATCAAGGCCGCTCGGTTGGGTAGATACTCTTTGATCTAATCAAAAGCTTCCTAACATTCATTATTCCATTTGACTGCCTCATTTTTTTTTGTAATTTGAATATGGGTTCACACGTGAAGGTCAGTCGAGCAATGAACCGATTGATATAGTTCAATCTTCCTAGCAAGCTCATCACATCTTTCTTGGTATTTGGAGGACCCCAAGTGCATATTTGGCTGGACTCAGCTTCAAATCATATCTGCACAACCGTTTGAAGAACTTCCTCAAATCCTGCACATAGTTATCCTAAGTTTTGGACTTGATGATCGCGTCGTCCACATATACCTCTATTTCTTAGTGTATCATATCATGGAAAATAGTGGTCATGGCTCTCATGTAGGTTGCCCCAGCATTCTTCAGACAAAAGGGCATGACCCTGTAGCAATAGTTTCCCTAGTGTGTTGTAAAAGCTGTCTTTTCTGCATCTTATTCATCCCTCAACACCTGGTGACATCGTACATAATAGTCCAGGAAAGTCTGTATCTCATGCTTGGCGCAGTTATCAACAAGGATGTGGATGTTCGGCAAGGGGAAGTTATCTTTCGGGCTTGCCCTGTTCAGATCTCTATAATCCACAAACACTCGGGTTTTCCCATCTTTCTTCAGTACTAGAACTAAATTGGCTAGCCATGTGGTATACCGAGCAACATGGATCACCCCTGCTTCTAACTATTTCGTGATCTCTTCTTTGATTTTTTCACTAACATCAATTTGAAATTTTCTCTACTTTTGCTGGATTGGGGGACAATCAGGATAAGTTTGCAATTTATGAACCACCAAATCAACACTCAGTCCTGGATCACCCCTGCTTCTAACTATTTTGTGATCTCTTCTTCGATTTTTTCACAAACATATATTTGAAATTTTCTCTACTTTTGCTGGATTGGGGGACAATCGGGTTAAGTTTGCAATTTATGAACCACCAAATCAACACTCAGTCCTGGCATGTCGTCATATGACAAAGCAAACACATTTTTGATCTCAAACAGGAGTTTGATTAATGCATCTTGAGTTTTCTCATTTGCGTGAATGCTTATTTTGGTTTCCCTGATTTCTTCGGAACTACCCAAGTTAACCGGCTTAGTGTCATTTAGGTGTGGCTTAGGTTTATTTTAGAAGTGTTCCAATTATCGATTATTTCTCAAAAAGTCTCTTCTTCGTCATATGCTAGTTCTTGGTTCATTATTTCACAACTACAAAGCATGTTTGGATCTAGGCCTAAAGTCCACAAGCATTTCATGTTATTTAAAGCCGCATTATTAGAACTGAAAGAAGAAGTAATAGAGAAAAATAGAAAAATCAGAAAGCATAAAGAAAGATGAACAATGAAATATTGATTTCATTTCATGAAATTTAAAGATAACAAGGTTTACATTTTTGAAATTAAAGGAAAAGAAACTAAAAAAAGCATCGGACACACCCTGAAATAACTCGCGATGCCGAAAAAGTGGCAAGACAGTTCTACTGAAACTCCTGTCTGATTGGGAATGACGTAAACTTCCAGTACTACAGCTTGGTGTTTGGTCCCTCATACAACACCTCAGCGGTACTTGATCATTCCCCTGGTTGGATCATGTGGCTTTCATTTAATATCTTCATCATTGCCCTACAAATTTCTTTAATCTCTTCAGTAGTAAAAGCCCCATCCTTTTCTTCTTCACTATATTTGGGCTTGACAAAGGTTTTGTAAAGGTACGGCGGCTGTGGTAGTATTCATCCATCAATCTTCCTACTATCCACCCATTTTATATCAGTTGGTGTGGGTATGAAGCCGACCCCAAAGAACTTTTCACTAGGGGGCAGGGTGATTGGTTCGGATATCCTTTGCAATGATTTCCCAAGCCCTTTCCCAGGTTTGAATCCATGTTGGATAATTTCTTTGGCCACCATGATTGATGCATTAGAAAGGAAAGGTTGGGGGCACGGGCTTTCTTCCTCGTAGAGGGCACAACTCCTGCTGCATGGATCCATGGCCTCCCCAAAAGAAAGTTGTAGGAGGTGTCCATATCTAGAACTTGGAAGGTTGTGAGCACGTGATTTTTGCCTCGCTTGAAATATTCCTATATAATTCTTAAAATTAGTATTTTTCTTTTATTATTTGAATTCTAGGGAATTAATTGTATGATTTTGTGTTTGTTTGCATTTTTGTACATTTTAAAATGAAATAATTCATAAAAATACAAAAACACAGCGCACTTGCATTTACGACCATTTATTAGTATTTGACATTAAAAAAATAATGAGAGAAAAACAACAAAAGAAATAATAATAACAAAAACTAGTCATTTTTATACATTTGTTTAGTTTCCTTTTAAAACTAGGATTAAGCTATTTTAGATATTAATTAGTTTTAATTTTAGAGTTTAAATTTTGGTCTTGCCTATTTCTTGATAAAATCTGGAAAATGAAACAAAAAGTAATTAGTTAAATAAAAGAGAAAAAGAAGAAAACAAATAAAAAAAGAAAAAGAAATTGGGCCAGTCTTGGACAAAAATTACCATCCCAGCCCCAAAAGCCCCGTCCAAATCGGCCCAGACCCGTCCGCAACCCAGTCTCTCATCAGAGGCGCCATAAAACGACGTCGTTTAGGACCTCTTAATCCTCACTGTTGATCCCAGTAGATCGAACGGTTCGCAACTACCTAGGTTTAGGATATATAAGTGTCGGATAGAAGACCCCCTACCCTCAAACCTCCTCTCAAAGCACCCCAACAAACCCTAGCCTAACGCTACCGTTTACCACCGTCCATCCGTCGTCTGCTGCCGGTCGAAAATCATCGCCAGCAATGGCAACGCTCTAATCAACCCTAACACCCTTAAATCCTCTCTTCCTCCTATTTCCAACACCCCAAGTTCCAGCCTTTAAATCCTAGCTGATTTCCTCAAATATTTGTTCGAGTTCGAGACTGTTCTGCCGCCAATGGGGGCGCCACCGTCAATCACCACTCAACTCTAACAACTGCTCCCCCTCCCTTTCCTCAACACGAATCAGCCATTAATTCCTCTCGAACACTTTCAGAATCCCTCAAAACTCCAAAACCCTAGCACCGACCTTGTGTTCTCCGGTGACGGTGGCTATCTCAAATCACCCCCAGATTAACACCCCAAAGCCACCAAGCATCCCTCGTCTCAATTATCGAATCAAAACTCAAATATCGAATATCGAATCAAAACTCAAACCCTAGGAGTCCAAACTTGACCTGAGCATGCAAGGTCGTCGTTGAATCTCTTCGTTGTTCCAAGACTACTCAACAGTGTTTGGGTTGAATAAGAAGGTCAGCTTTAATGCAAGCCTAGTTGGTAAGTTCTCTAGTTTTTTTTTTGTTAATTAGGTTTAAATCCAACTCTCCCTTTCTTGTTAAGTCCTATCTACTTCCCTCTCAGGTCTCTTAAATTTCTCATTAGGTTTAGATTCTTTCTATTTGTGTGGTTCATATTTTGATCTGTTAATGTTGGGTCTTTCCACTTAGTGTGATTCATAGTTTTTGATCATTAATGTTGGCTCTACGAGTCATTGTTGGATTCCTGTTTAATTAATGCTTTGCTAATATGAATTGATAAGGGTTAATACATTTAGGTAAACATAGATTTGTTACTGACTTGTTATTGGATTCTTAATTGTTTTGATTAATAGTTGACTGCTAGGATTAGTTTTAGAATTTTAGTATTAAATAGGGTTAAACTTTATTTTTTTGTTCAAATTAGATCAATTACTAGGATTTCTATTATTGGTTTGGATATAGCTGACTAGCTTAACCATTGATCAACTATCATTGGTTAGTTTATACTAAGGATAAATAGTTTTGAAAGATAGTTAGGTAAGTTTAGTAATTTCAGTTGATTAAAAGGGTAGTATAGGCTTTAGATAGGAGGAATATTGCATGTAACTGATTTGAAAACCCCTAGAACATTCTAGATGGGTTCCAATCAGAATTTTAAGGCTATAATGCAGTAACCTGAGTAACTAGTCAGAAATAAAAGGACTAGTTAAGTAAACTAAAAAAATAAGAGAGGGACTAATAGGTAAAACAAAATAGAAAGGGTTCCCTAAGTTTTTGCCTATAAAAGGCATGCCATTACCTTCTTTCACATGTTTTTTGAACTCTGAAAAATTTCCATAAAGCTTGCAACCCTGAAAAATTCCCAAATGTTTTGGGTAACACCTCGAAAAATTCCCTAAAAAATTTCAGCCTCTTAAAATTCCCAAAAACATTTTCTACAAGTTTTAGTATTAAATTTGAAATTCAAATCCAAAGAAGATCAAAAATATGTACTCTCAATGTTAAAACACTGTTACATTGAGCTTCTTTAGGTCGATTTTATGTTCTAAGTCATCAATTTTCATCTGTTAGCTAAACATTAAGTTGCTAAAGCAATAGAAGTGTCCTGGGTTCAGACCTGGTTCATTTTGGGGTGTGTTTGGAACTATTTTGGTGTTTCATTGGTAGAATTTGGGTTTGTTTTTTTGGACATTGCTTTCTGAGTTTATGAGCTTCTGATCTGCTGTGGTGTGCCGCTGAACTACTGCTAACTTCTTTCTTCTCCTCTGTTTCATTGTAATTCCGTGTATTTTTCATCTTTGAATATGTGAAGGACCAAATCCATAGTTGTGTTTGAATTGCTGAATAAATGACAAATTCCTCATGTTGATTTCAAGCTTAATGTAATTGTATATAATGGGACTGTTCAACTAGATTATACAATTGGACTATGTAATTAATTTAACTTGTAGACTATATTAGTTTGTGTGTTAGCATATGCATAGCTCTTGATGCCTGTAAAATATGGGCTACTGTCGATCACAAAATAATTGTGTTTCAATAAATAGGATCCTTGAATTTGATATTAAGCAAGTCAATTTCGTCTTTTAAAAGATTTTGTTAGCTTAGATATGATAAGAAACTTTAGGAGTAAATTCGTAATAAAACTAGGTGCGTCGCGCCAAATAAAATCCATAAATTGCATGGCCCTCTTTAAATGCTTATGTTAAAATACTTAGAACTTGGGACGAGCCGCTTAGCTAATTTTCATGGCCTCATGCAAAGATAATAACACGCTAGCCGCTTTAGGCGCGTTTTAATTATATCAATTTATTAAATACGGGTGTACATTTCATGTGACGTGATCCAAAAATATATTTTAAATGACGTTCACATTTTTAAAAATTTTATTAAAAGCGGTAAATAATTTGGAATTGCACTATCGGACGAATATGTACTAAAATCAGATTTTTAGCTAATTATAATAGCTTAAGCGATCGTTCTAGAACCACGGGATCCAAGGGTGCCTAAAACCTTTACTCAGGTCAACATAATTCCTTACATGGAATTTTTGGTTCGCAGACTCCATTTGGATAGTCAAAAATTTCCTCGATTTGGGATTCAAAACAAACCGGTGACTTGGGACACCAAAACCCAAGCCTATCCCAAGTGGCGACTCTAAATAAATAAATAATCCCATTTCAAATAATGTCACTTTAAATAGGAAAACTCCCTTATACATTTATCCTTCCGGGTAGCCATGCAAAAAGATAGCGTGACAGCTCTGGCGACTCTGCTGGGGATAGAACCCAGAATCTTTGGTTCAGGGTTCAAGAATTTGAGCTTAGTATAACTGTTATATTTGGCTTTTCTAATTTTCTTACCATGCCATATGTGCTAAATGATTCACCGGCTTGATATTGGTGAATTGAATATATAAACTGTTATGAATCCCTTCCTTTCTCTCTAAGTCTTGTACATCATGGAGAAGGGTGCACTTCGTGTGACTTCTCTTCTATTTAGAGTCTTTTCCGATTTAGAACGAGGTTTGGATAAGCTGCTAAGCCGATAGAGCTTCTGTATCCCCGGTATGTTGCCCCCCCCCGGCTCGAGTTGTCCGCTCGGGTAAGCAGGTCTAGAACAATTAACCCAGGTTTTAAACCTAGTATAACGAAACCTCATGCCGGATCCCTAGTAGGAACGTTTGTTTCCATCACGTGCATTTGGCTTAGGGGACTCAACATAGTGGTTGGGTCCGTCTAGGATAGGTGACCTGAATTGAAAAGACCATCCTAATGCATCTTACGTGCTACTTGTGCATTTATTTGCTTTGGATTTGCATGTTGACAGGCTTGTGAATAAGGAGAGAAAATTGAGAAAAATAGCAGTGTTAGGGATAAATAAGAGTAAACACTTGCTTCGATAAATCAATGCCCAAATAGTGTCGAATTGCTGCCGGATTTTTGAAAAAAAAACAAAGGAAAAAGAAAATGGAAAAAGAAAAAAAAGAGACTTTTAAACAAATTTGGTTTTGACAAAACATTTTCCCGAACTATGCCGGTTTGATTATCACCATGCGTGAGATACGTAGGCAACCACTCATCGGGTCCAACCTCCATTTTTCAAAAATAGCCAAAAAATGTCAAAGTTTAATTGTTGACCTAACTAAATCGGGTGATGCCGTTCTTGTTAAAACAAACTGAATGCCCTCAAAAGAATGCCGGAAGGCTATTTTTGCAAGAACAACCTCCCTGGGTCATTTTTATTTTTAAATAGTTTGTGGGCACAACCATAAAATCTTCCTCGCAGAAGTGTCAAAAGCCCATATCGGCAAAACCAAGTCTTTGTTTTCTTAAATAAAGAAATTTTTGCTAAAAATATCCATCTCTATCAAGTAAATAAAGCAATAAATCTCCTTTAAATAAATTTGCACGATGAATACCTCTAACATCAAACCCTTCTCAGTCCTGAGTGAGATCCCTTTGCAACTCCACATATTGTGGAATATCTTGGGAAAAGGTAGTAGAGAAATCGTGGTCAAGATTTTGGGTGGTCTCGTCGGATTGTTAAACAACAAGCCAAGAACAAATATTATAGAATCACTAATACCATTTTGGGATCCAACTCGTAATATAGTCTGGTTCTCGGAATTCGAGCTTACACCCATACTAGAGGAGATTACGGGATATGTGGGTCTCAACGGGAACCTAGGAATAGATATCCATTGGCACCAAGATCAGTAACCATCCACATATTTTTGGACTTGTTAAGCATTCGTCAGGACATTCAAGATAAACATCTATTGCAAGGGTGTTGTACACTTCATTTCTTATACCACCGATATGGTAACTCGAAAGTTTTGTAGGAGCCCAATACCAGTTTGACACATGCCGAAAACAAAGATAAATAGGAGGCCCGACGAGGATTGGCAATCATGGTAGCTTTTCTGGGAATCGTGGTTTGTCCAAGAAAAGACGGTCACATAGACATTGGCCTTGTAGGAATGTTGGATGTTGCTATAAAGAGCCTACTAGCACAGTGGTTCCTTTGATTGTGGCAGAAATATATCGAGCCTTAACCATGTGCAGAGAGGGTATGAATTTCTTTCAGGGTTGTAATATGTTCCTACAATTGTGGATGCAAGAGCACCTTTGCACCGAATGGGGTACATGAACTATGGGCTGACCAGGTTGAGTTGCATTGAAGAATTCGAGACCCGGGTAACAGGTATTGAGTTCCCCGAGGGCACTGAGGCTTAGTTGTCATGCTTGAGATCTTTGACGGCGAATAAAATTGAATGGGATTTCAGATGGCTTCCCGCTATGGAGGTTGTATACTCATCAACAGATGTGCCTTATATTCTTTTAATGGGTGTTCGACACTTCATTGACAAAGCGTAGTTGCAATGGATTGGTTAGCTAAAGAAAAGGAATATAGGGTCCGAATAGGAGAATTGGAAAAACATGTTCAGGATCTCCTATTTGAAAACAGCTTGCAAGCCGGGGCCAATGAAGGTGACAAAAAGAAGTTGACCAAAGAGAATGAAGCCCTCAAGGCCCAAATTCAACAAATGAAAATAGATGCTAAAAACCAAGAGAGAAGACGGTCCGATGAGAGACTAATAAAAGGGCTAAAGAAGCAAGTCATAGAATGCGAGGAGGAATTGGAGACATATTAAGGGAACATGGAAAAACTTCGGGCATAATGGGCAAAGAAGATAGAGGAAAGAGCCCAGTTTTTACAACAAATGAAAAGGAATTATGAGGAAAACATTGCTAATATGAAGAGAAAAATGAACGCCTTTGAGGATAAGCAGCTTGACTGGACAAAGAATTTCAGGCTGAGAGGGAACAATGCAATAGGCTAATCGTCAAATGGAGAAGGAAATAAAACTGTTGCGAGACCATCACTTCCATGACTCCCAGGTACTAGAAGCCCATAACCAACAGATAAGTCGTCAACTCCAAGAAAAGAGCCGGATCTGGGAAAGAATCATAAGCATTGCAGATTATATTGTCATGAAGTGTCAGGTCGGTGAACAAATGGGTCGTACCACTTTCTTTGCTACGGTAATGATATTTGATCGTCGGGTTATGAATGATTTGGAGCAGCTACAAAGGGGTCTTGCACGTAGGCCCACGAAGATGCCAAATGATGCCTCGCGGTCCCCAAGATTTGTAGCTTTAATGTACTCTTGACCTATTTTTAGTCATTGAGTCTGTTTTCTATCATTTCGAGTCTGTTTTGTAATTTTCCTTTTAAGAAAAACAAATAGCCTAGCATCTTTGTAATCAGAGTTTTCTTAATGACAATGCCAAAATAATTATATTCCAAAAACAAATTATTTTCCTTATTTTTGCACTTAATTTTATGAACTACACTTGGTCTAATTCATGCGGAGGCATAATATGTCGGCAATCTTTAAAGGATTCGACCGTAACCCTAAAAACAATGATGGAAAAATAGAAGAGAGAAAAAGAAAAGAAAAGGAAAGCCTTAAGAGAAAAACAAAAGAGAGAAGAAAATAATAGAAGAATAAGAGAGGAAAAGAAACCAAGAGAGGAAAAGGAAAGAAGACAAAGATTGGAAATCAAAAGAATGAAAAATGGAATAAAAGACGGGACGACACATGCAACCATTGCAAATATGTAGACATTTGTTTAACTGTGTAGGTGCATCACACCCCAATGTGTGGTTCCCTATCTATTATCTGTCTCAAACTAACCGTTTGTTGCTGTCTACTCCAGCTTAGGTTTTTAGAAATGGTGGTTGGTTTGTGGTAAGCTGTCATCACATTTGTATTTTACTAGATCAAAAGGAAGAACAAAAATGTCGTCTAAAATGACCTTGTCGCCAATTCCCATCTGAGAAGATAGCCCAATTTCAGCTATCTCGGCCTCAGATTCTGCAGCAGCCGAGGAAAACAGGATCATATGCCTTAGGGTCATGGAGATGTGGAATGCATGGATGAATGGAAAAGAACCTCCGAGCTCCACCCCTCGATTCTCCGAGCTCTTCATAAGATTGGGGGGTACTTCCACTATCCCATTAGTCATCAAAGCATCCTATTGGGAAACCCCACCATACCGGCCAACTTTGTTCGAGCGCCTTCTGAATCCCACCCTCAGGTGTTCATATCCGGCACAATCCGGAATATCTTACGGCTCCCCCATGTGCGGCTACCACATAACCCGCCTTGCCCAGACCCACATTTGCTCCATCGGTCTTCACATTCCAAGCATCCACTTACCAAACTGAGCCTCCTCTATACCCCATTTGCACATATCCTTAACCACCATATGAGCTCACACCAGCACAAGATAAAACTCCCAAAGCTCCAAAACAAGACGAGTTGGCGAAAAGAATGAGGAGCCTCGAACAAAGCTTAAAGAATATGCAAGGCTTAAGTGGGAAAAATAGTGTTTCTTATACAGATCTATTCATGTTCCCTCACGTGCACTTACCCATGGTATTTAAAACACCAAAGTTCGAAAAGTATGATGGGCATGGCGATCCCATTGCTCACTTAAAGAAGTATTGCAACCAATTGCGCGGGGCTGGCGGAAAAGAAGAGTTGTTGATGGCGCACTTCGGAGAAATCTTAGTAGGCATTTCTTCAGAGTTGTATATGGACCAAAACGTCTCATGATAGCATATTTGGGATGATCTTACCATAGATTTTGTGAGGCAATTTCAATACAACATCGACATCGCACCCGACAGGAATTCTTTCGAAAATTTGAAGAATGAGCCTTTAGAGAGTTTCAGAGAATATGCTATTAAGTGGCGCAAACATGCATCGAGGGTGAAGCCTCCCATGGATGAAATAGAAATGGTAACTGTTTTCCTTCAGGCCAAAGAAGCAGATTACTTTCAAAACATGATGTCGACCATGTGCAAGACTTTTGTAGAAGCAATCAAGATTGGTGAAATGGTAGAAAACAGTTTGAAAATGGGAAGGATTTAGAGTCATTCGGCCATCAGAGCCACCTCCAAGGCCATCCAAGGCGGGGCGGGAGGAGTCACAAGGAATAAAAAGAAAGATGAAACCTCTATGGCAGCATCAGGTATGAGAAGGCATCATGCTCCTAGGCCCATGTTCTCGGGAAGAACCCCTCAACATTATTACCCTCACCAAGACATGTCTTATGCTCCCCAGCCTTATGCGGTTATGAGCGCTCAACCATTTTCACGACCACATCAGTAGGCCAAGAGGAACCAGGCTCCGAGAAACCAGCATCCCCATTAAAACCATTACAACCCTCGCCCTCCTCAAAATAGTTTCCCTCCGAGGGAGCCACTCATAAGGAAAAACTATATGCCAATTGGGGAGTCCTATTCCAGCATGTTCCCAAAACTTGTCCAGTTGGGTCTATTCCAGCTTGTACCTTCGAACAGATAACATCTTGAATCCCCTTCCTACCAACATGTGCCTGGTGTGCTTATCATTCAGGGGCGGAAGGACACAACACGAAAAATTGTTCGACTCTGAAGTGAGATGTGGAAGATCTAATAAAGCAAAGGAAAATAGTGTTGAGGGATGAGGACGTCCCTAATGTGACTAACAACCCGTTGTCGGCCTACAACAATTTACCGGTAATCAGTATGATCTTTGAGGACAAAGAATTCAACCCGGATTTAAAGGCCATAATTGCTATTGCCGACGCGGATAGAAATCTAAGAGCTGCCCCCAAGAAAGACGAAGGGAAAAGAAAAAAAACCACACACCCTGAAAATGAAAAGGAGGTTGAGGTTAAAACTAAGGCGACACCCGTCAAAGAAGTTGTCCTTTATGTCCCACGAGGGCATCGAGAAAAGCAGTCGACTCTGAGTCACCCAAAGAGATTTGAGTTGAGCAACACTACTCAAATGTACGTACCCAAATGAACCTATGTGGTGTGGGGGTCAACAAATCCACCAAGGCCGAGTGAGTCCGTGGTTGTTGGCCGCGCACCTCAGAGGCCTATGACAGACCCCGCTGCAGTCCCTTGGAATTATCAGGAAATAGTGGTGACATATAAAGGAAAAGCAATCAGTAGAGAAACTCAAGAAAGCTACCCTGTGAAGAAATACTCTGACTTGGAATAAATGAACAATGCCATCAAAAGGCGATTCCCACCCAAGAAGCCGGTGAGCGCCGAAGAGCCGGAAGCTTTCTTTCGAAAGATAAAAATGTCCGACTATGAAGTAGTGGACCAACTTTGGAAATCCCCTGAACAAGTCTCCTTACTATCCTTGCTGATGGGATCTCCTGAGCACCATAAGGTACTAGCAAAAACTCCCAATGAAGCGTACGTGCTAGCTCAGACCTCGGCGGAACAATTAGAAAGGGTGGTGGAATGATTCTTAGCTGTTAATCACATCACATTCAGTAAAAATGATTTTCCCCCAGGAGGAGAAGCCCATAACAAAGCCCTACACCTAACTGTCAAATGCGAAGGTTATTATGTCAAAATGGTAATGGTAGATGGAGGCTCTGGGGTATACATATGCCTATTTTCCGCATTACAATGAATTGAAATCGGGACAGAGAGCATTCGTCCCAACAATGTGTGTGTTCGAGCTTTCGATGGAATCAAAAGAGACACAATCGCAGAGATTGATTTGGTCTTGACCATTGGCCTAGTTGATTTTGAGGTAACCTTTCAAGTGTTAGATATGGAGACTTCTTACAATTACCTCTTGGGAAGGCCATGGATTCATGCAGCGGGAGTTGTGTCTTCTACTCTGCACCAGATGTTAAAATTTGAATAGGAGAACCAAGAAATTGTGGTCTATGGCGAAAATGAGCAGTCAATTTATTGTGATTCCTCCGTCCCCTGCCTCGAAGCTAAAGAAGGTAGCGAGCATATAGTCTATTAGGCCTTCGAAATTGTGGTGGCTGATCAGCACGAAGAGGGAAAACCATGTCCCTAACCTTTCCTCTCCAATGCCTCAATCATGGTGGATAGAGAAATTATACGACATGGATTCAAACCGGGGAAAAGACTCGGAAGGTCTTTGCAAGGGATAGCGGAGCTGATTGCTTTTCCCACAACAGAGAAACTCTTTGAGCTAGGCTTCCACATGACTCTGGAGGATATAGCATGGGCGAACCATAAAAAGCGTGATGGATGGACGCTACCTCAACCACTGCCCCATTTGTATGAAACATTCGTACGGCTAAAGTATAGTGAAGAGGAAGAAGACGAGGCCTTCACAGCTAAAGAAATCGAGGAAATATGTGGGGCAATGAGAAAACTATTATATGAAACCCACATGGTTCAGTTAGGAGAAGGCTCGAGCATCGCTGAGGTGGTATATATGGGACCAGATGCCAAGTTGTAAAATTGGAAGGCTACGCCATTTCTAATCAAGTGGGAGGCCCGGTAGTCCTGTCTTGCCATCTTTTCTGCATCACGATTTATCTCAGGGTGTAACTCGAATGTTTTTCTTCAGTGTTTTGTCCTTTTAATTTTCCAGATGTTATCACTGTTATCTTACAATTCCAAAGAAATGAAATCAATATTTCATCGTCTATATTCTTTTATTCTTTATGATTCTTGTAGTTTTCCTTTTATTCATTTCTTTTTGTTCTAATAATGCGGCTTTAAATAACATGATATGCTCGCGGACTTCGTGCCCCGACCCAAACATGCCGCCTAATTGTAAAATAATGAACCAAGAACCAGATTACGACGAAGAAGAGGCTTTTAGGGAAATCAATCTAGAACTGGAACATTTTGAAAATAAACCTAAGCCAAATCTAAATGATACCTAGCGGTTAACTTGGGTGGTCCCGACGAAATCAGGGAAACCAAAATAAGAATCCATGTTAATGAGAAAATTCGGAATGAACTGATCCAGCTCCTATTTGAATTCAAAGACATATTTGCTTGGTCATATGACAATATGCCAAGGCTGAGTGTTGATTTGGTGGTTCATAAGTTGCCTACTTACCCTGAGTGCCCTCTAGTGCAACAAAATAGAGAAAATTCAAAATTGATATCAACGATAAGATCAAAGAAGAGATCACAAAACAGTTGGGGGCGGGAGTAATCCGACTGGTCCAATACACCGCATGGCTAGCCATTGTAGTTCTGGTGCCAAAGAAAGATGGGAAAACCCGAGTGTGTGTGATTACAGAGATTCAAACAAGGCAAGTCCCAAAGACAATTTCCCTTTGCCCAATATCCACATCCTTGTTGATAACTGCGCCAAACAAGAGATAGTCTTTCGTGGACTGCTACGCATGATATCACTAGTTGTTGATGGATGAGGAGGATGCCGAGAAAACTGCCTTTACCACACCTTGGGATAATCCTTTTGATTTAAAGAATGCTGGGGCAACGTATATGAGAGCCATGACCACTATCTTCAATGACATGATGAATCAGGAGATAGAAGTATATGTGGACGACATGATTATCAAGTTCAAAGCTCAAGATGATCTTGTGTAGGACCTATGAAAGTTCTTTGAAAGGCAGTGCAAATACGATTTAATATTGAACCCAGCTAAATGTGCATTCGGGGTCCCGTCGGAAAAACTTATGTGGTTCATAGTCAGCCAGAGAGGTATTGAATTGGATCTAACAAAGATAAAGTCCATTCGAGATCTACCTCCTCCAAAATCCAAGAAGGATGTAATGAGCTTGCTGGGGAGACAGAATTACATTAGTAGATTCATTGCTCAGCTGACTTCCACATGCGAGCCCATACTCAAACTACTAAAGAAAGATGAAGTAATCAAGTGGACGGATGAGTGTCAAGAGGCTTTTGACAAGATTAAAGATTACCTGTCCAATCCACCAGTCTTGGTCTCGCTAGAACCAAGAAGGCCATTATTTCTATATCTGACAGTCCTGGATAACTCATTTGGTTGTATTCTCGGACATCATGATATCACTGGAAAAAAATAACAGGCAATCTACTACTTAAGCAAGAAGTTTACCGGATACAAGGCCAAATACACCCTGCTAGAAATAACTTGTTGTGCCTTAACTTGGGTGGCTCAGAAATTAAGGCAATACCTACAAGCCCACACTACCTACCTCATAACCAGGCTGGACGCTCTGAAGTACATATTTCAAAAACCAATGCCTACGGGGAGGTTGGCAAAATGGAAAATCCTTCTCACCGAGTTTGACATAATATATGTCACTCACAAAACAATGAAGGCCCAAGCATTAGCAGATCATTTAGCCAAGAACTCGTTTGACGATGAATACTAACCCCTCAATACTTTTTTCCCGGACGAAGAGGTGAACTAGGTTGAGGTAACATTCGAAGGTGTCATTGCTTGGAAAATGTTCTTCAATGGAGAGGTAAATGCAAAAGGTGTAGGTATTGGGGCAATTTTCATTTCACCCACCGGTCAACACTACCCAGGAATGGCTCGAGTTCGGTTTTTCTGCACAAAAAATATAGCCGAATATGAAGCCTGCATCATGGGCATGAATATGTCTATCGATCAAGTCGTGGAGGAACAATTGATCATGTGGGATTCCGATATAATCATCCGGCAGGCTCAAGGGGAGTGAGAAACTCGAGATTTTAAACTCATACCTTATCGGTAGGATATGGAAGATCTCAGTAAATGCTTCAAGTCGGTACAGCTCAAGTGCATTCCTCGCTGTCACAATAAGTTATCCGACACACCTTGGCCTTGATTGTGCCTTATCCAGGAAACACCTACATCGATCCCTTGGAAATCCAAATTAGGGAAAGGCATGGGTAGTGTAATGTGGCCGAGGTAGAACCAAGCAATCAACATTGGTATTATGACATCAACAGATTTCTGAAAACATAAGAATATACCGAGTAACCCACTGGAGATCAAAAGAGAACCATTAGATGGCATTCGAGTGGTTTCTTCCTGAGCGGTGATGTCTTGTACAAAAGGACCCTGGATCTCAACTTGCTGAGATGTGTTTATACTGAGGAAGCCGGAAAGATTATGCATGAAGTACATGCGTGAGTGTGTGGGCCCTATATGAACGGGTATGTGTTAGGGAAGAAATACTTCAAGCAGGGTATTATTGAATAACCATGGAGAAAGACTGCTTCAGCTTTATTCGGAAATGTCATCAATGCAAGGTGCACGGTGATTTGATTCATGTACCACCAATTGAACTGCATCATATGTCAGCACCTTGGCCATTCACTACATGGGGCATGGACATCATTGGACCAATTGAGCCAAAAGCCTCAAATGGACATAGATTCATATTGGTTGCTTTTGACTACTTTACGAAGTGGGTTGAAGCCATCACACTTAAGCCAGTCACTAAGAAATCTCTGGTTGACTTTGTGCATTCCAACCTCATTTGCCATTTTTGCATCTCGGCCACTATCATCACAGATAACGCTACCAACCTAAACAGTCATTTGATGGGAGAAATATGCGAGCAATTCAAGATAACACATAGAAACTCCACCCACTACTGGCCCATAGCCAATGGTCCCGTCCAAGCAGCTAACAAGAACATCAAGAAGATTCTGAGAAAAATGATTCAAAGCTCTAGACAATGGCATGAAAAGCTGTATTTTGCATTACTTGGATATTGCACCACAATGCGCACATCGGTAGGAGAAACCCCATACTTATTGGTCTATGGAACCGAAACTGTTTTACCCGCGAAGGTAGAGATCTCTTCACTCAAGGTAATCGTTAAAGCAAAAATTGAGAATAGCGAGTGGGTTTAGACTTGGTTGGAATAGTTGTCATTAATTGCTAAAAAACAAATGGCCGCGATTTTTTACGGGCAGTTGTACCAACAAAGAATGGCTAGCGCTTATAACACGAAAGTGCGTCCTAGGAAATTTGAGGTTGTACAGCTTGTATTAAGGTGTATTCTCCCTCACCATCAAGAAGCTAAAGGAAAATTTGCTCCTAAATGGAAAGGCCCGTACATTATCAGAAAGGTAATGCCCAAATTAGCATTGTACCTGGGCGACATCGAAGGGGAATTTCCCAAGGTAGCAGTGAAAAGGTACTACATTTAGACTCCGTACATCAATGATTCGGTCCGGTTGAGATGACGAAGGCTTTTCCTTCGCGCTACCCCAAACACTATCAAATATTTTCAAACCCTTTAAGCCCATTACATTTCTTTGATCACCCTCTTTGGAACCCGGAAGTGCTATGCAAAAAAAAAACTAAAGAAAAGAAATCAATCAAAAACAAAAAAGAAAAAAAAACTAGAAAATGAAAAAGGATGAAAATGAAAAACAAAACAAAAATTAGTTTAGGAAAAAACTTCCTGAACTACGTCTGACTTGATTCCGAAAGGATACCTAGGTAGCCTCTCGCTGAGGTTCAGTCATACCAAAACAAAAATCCCAATTCCCCAAAAATCAAAAACTAGGGCAGATGATATAATGGTGCGGCTATGAACCCGCCAAAACGGTTTCGAAGTTGTAGTTCCGCCCAAAATCCTTTTACCAAAAATTTGGTCCATGTCCTTCCGATCGATTTGCAAAGGCAGGGAAGCGAAAGGCGTCATTGTTGGGATATGATACAATTTAAATTTAGAGAAATAAAATGAGAGAGTCTTATTGGTGAAAACCTTCGAGCATCATAAGGCAATGGCGAATATAGAAATTGAAAATAAGAGAGTCCGCTTAGTGAAAACTCATAAAAACCACTATCGGGCGATGGTGAGAAGAG
Organism: Nicotiana benthamiana; assembly: GCA_034376525.1. NCBI lineage: Eukaryota > Viridiplantae > Streptophyta > Magnoliopsida > Solanales > Solanaceae > Nicotiana > Nicotiana benthamiana. The sequence goes on along the minus strand of CM067324.1, from coordinate 29,571,364 downwards.
AAATGAGAGAGGTTGATTGGCAAAAACCCGAAAAGGGCACTGTCGGCCGAAAAGAAGATATCTCACCACTCAAAAAGTCCTGGCGGGGTTCCCTAGTTTTGAAATATGGAAATGCGGTTCATGAGGAGCTGGAAATTTTGTGAGGGTCGGGCATCCAGTCCGAAAGGCATGTCATTTTCATTTGAAGTCAGCATGCACATCCCCAGATAAGTCCTTCTCTTTTCCCTAGAAAGGGATGCTTCTCTTTAAACTCATATGATTGCTTTTGTATACTTCTTGTTTTCACAGGGCTCATCAAGCAAGGACCAAAGAAAATACCGAGTCTTATAGGCGACATCTAGCCGCTCCCGGCTGGCCATGATGGCTGATGCTTCGGAAGCAGAAAAGGTTTGAAAGAAAGCAAACCGAAGTTAAAATGCCCATGAAGGCAAAATGAATTTAGAAAGGTCGAGTCCCGGTGGGTTTATTGTCTCGACAAAGTTTCAAATCTAAGGTACCCAAAGGTTCCAAAATGGAAGTTGGGGCAAAGAAATCACACCCGAAAGGCCTACGAAGGCAAAATAAATCTGAAAGTTGAGTTCTCCCGACTAACTAACAAGGCAAAGTCTGGAAAGTTAAAGGTCTTCTCAATAGAAACGGGGCCAGGATCAAGCACTCAAGGCCACAAGACCAACCACTGTTTCAAACTAACTATCGTGCTTTGTCTGAAAACCTGAAACAGGTGTAATCAAAAGCAGTTGGACAAAAAGCAGATGCAACCAAAGAAAATGCGCAGGAACGAGGAACAGCTTTGCAACAATAATCAAACCAAAAAGGAAGCTACCTTTAAATCCTTTCCCGCAGCTTTAATAAAAGAAAGAAGAAAAGTAGAATTACAAAAATCATGGAAGAAAAGGGCTCTCAATCCTTAACTCTATTCCTCCAAACCTATGACCACATACCCTAGCTGTCCCCATCATAACCTGTGGACCTCCCCGACATAACCCGATACCATCTTTCTTTTATCCCCGACATAACCTGAGGGTCTCTTCCTTTTCCTTTTTCCCCGGCATAACTCGAGGATCATTTCCTTTCTCCCCAGCATAAGGTAAGGACCCTTTTCCTTCTTTCCTCGGCATAACCCGAGGATCATTTTCCTTTCCCTCCAGCATAACCTGAGTACCCTTTTCTTTTATTCCCTGGTATAACCCGAGGGTCATTTTCCTTTAATCCACAGCATAACCTGAGGGTCTTTTTCCTTTCTCCCCGGTATAACCCGAGGACCATTTTCTTTCTATCCCAGTGGAGCTTTTTCCTTCCTATCCCGCCATAACCCGCGGATCCCCCTGCCATAATCCATGAGCCTTTTTCTTCCTATCCCGGTATAACCCGCGGATCCCCCTGGCATATCCCAGGAGCCTTTCTCTTCCTGTCCCGGCATAACCCATGGATTCTCCTGGCATAACCCAGGAGTCTTTTTTTCCTATCCCGGCATAACCTATGGATTCTCATGGAATAACCCAGGAGCCTTTCTCTTTCTATCCGTGCATAACCCACGGATTCCCCTGGCATTACCCAGGAGTCTTGTCTTCTTATCCCGGCATAACCCGTGGATTCCCCTAGCATAACCTAGAAGCCTTTCTCTTCTTATCCCGGCATAACCCGTGAATCTCCCTAGCGTAACCCATGAGTCTTTCTTCCTATCCCGACATAATTCGTGGATTCTTTTGGCATAACCCAGGAGCCTTTCTCTTTAATCCCAAGATAACCCGTGGATTACCCTGGCATAACCCAATAGTCTTTTCTTCCTATCCCGTCATAACCCGTGGATCCCCTAGCATAACCTAGGAGCCTTTTATTTCAAATCCGTGCATAACCCACAGATCCCCGTAGAATAACCCATGAGCCTTTTTCTTCCTATCCCGGCATAACATGTGGATTCCCCTAGCATAACACATGAGTCTTTTTTTCCTATCCTGGCATAACTCGTGGATCCCTTAGAATAACCCAGAAGCCTTTTCCTTCCTATCCCGGCATAACCCGCGGATCCCCCGGCATAATCCAGAAGCCTTTTTCTTCATATCCCGGCATAACCCGTGGATCTCCCTGGCATATCCCAGGAGCCTTTTTCTTCCTATCCCGCATAACCCGTGGATCTCCCTGGCATGAACAGGAGCCTTTTCTTCCTATTCCGGCATAACCCATGGATCTCCTTAGCATCACTAAGGAGTCTTTTTCACCATATCCTAACATAAACCGCGGATCTCCCTAGCATAAACTATGAATATTTTTCATTTCTTTCCGGAATAACTCATGGATTTTCCATTTAATCCCTAGCAGGGACTCTTTATCTCAGTCCCGACATAACCCGTGGATCTCCCTGGCATAACCAAGGAGTCCTTTTCTCCATATCCCGACATAACCCGCGGATCTCCCTAGCATATCCCATGAATCTTTTTCATTTCTTCCCGGCATAACTCATGGATTTTCCTTTTCATCCCCAGCAGGTACTCTTTATCCCATTCTCGATATAACCTGTGGATCCTCCTCTTATCCCAATAAGGAAACCCATTTTCTTTCCCGGCGTAACCCGGCCATTTGCCAGCATAACGTGGCAATCTTTCCAAAAGATGAACAATCATGACTTTCATTTTTTTCAATTAAAAAATAGCTTAGATTTGTGTTCCAAATGACCCACAAAATTTGTCCAGTGAAAACTAAGGCAGAAAATTTCTTTCGTTTGTTTGTTTTGGTGTCCGAACATGTTTGATCTCAAGGCACAAAGTTTGTGATGACTGGAAGAGTGAATCGCAATCTAGAAGAAAAGAAAAAAAAGAAGTGAACTCAGAGTGATTGAAAAAGGAAGATGCGGATTACTCAAATTTGATTCAAAATCACAAGTCGCGCATTTCCCGCTTTGCTTCAATGCTGAAGAAAGAACCGGCACTTCCGTCTTACGGGCATCAAGATTCAAATCAAGTCCACACCAAATCCAGCTGAGACTCAAGATCAAGCTTGTAACTCATAGATGATAGGCATATCTAGCTTAGCTTTGGATTTTCCTTTTTCCGTCTAATAAGGAGGTCAGCAAGCACTAACAGCAGCATCAGTAGAGAAATCACAACTCCTGGTAGTCCCAGCTACCAAAACATCCAGAACTACACTGACCTGATTTCTTTATAGGCAAGGATATGTAGGCAACCTTTGAATCGGGGTTCGGCCAGACAGTTTTCAAAATGCTTCTCCTAGAGTGTTGAGCGGGCAAAAATCCCATATGTCGATCATTTATTTTTGACCGAAAAGTCTTCGTGTTTCCGAGCAAAGAGGGGCAGCTGTGAGCACGTGATTATTTCCTTGCTTGAAATGTTCCAATAGAATTCTTAAAATTAGGATTTTTCTTTTATTATTTGAATTTTAGGGAATTAATTGTGTGATTTTGTGTTTGTTTGCTTTTTTGTGTATTTTAAATTGATAGAATTCATAAAAATACAAAAAAAACTGTGCACTTGCATTTAGGACACAATTTTACATTTTCTTAGGTTTATTAGTATTTGACATTTAAAAAAAAATAAGAGAAAAATAACAAAAAAGAAATAATAATAATAATAAAAAACTACTCATTTTTCTAAGTTTGTTTAGTTTTCCTTTTAAAACTAGGATTTAAGCTATTTTAGAAATAAATTACTGTTAATTGTAGAGTTTATTTTGGTCTTGCCTATTTTTATTTTTGTAATTGATAAAATATAGAAAAGGCAACAAAAAGGAATTAATTAAATAAAAAAGAAAAACAAGAAAACAAATAAAAAAAGGAAAAAAAATTGGGCCAGTCTTGGACACAAATTACCATGCCAACCCCAAAAGCCCCGTCTAAACCGGCCCAAACCCGTCCCAACCCAGTCTCTCATTAGAGGCGCCCTAATACGACGTCATTTAGAGCCTCTTAATCGCGAGCGTTGATCCCAATAGATCAAACGACCCCCAACTGCCTAGGTTTAGGATATATAAGTGTCGGATAGATGACCCCCTATCCCTAAACCACCTCTCAAAGCACCCCAACGAACGCCGACATAACGCTACCGTTTACCATCGTCCCTCCGCCATCCTCCGCCGGCCGGAAATAATCGCCATTTGCAGTGATACTCCGATCAACCCCAAAATTACACCCTCAAATCCTCTCTTCCTCCTCTTTCCAACTCCCCAAGTCCCAGCCTTCAAATCCTAGCCGATCTCGAATATTTGTTCGAGTTCGAGAGTGTTCGCCGCCGCCAATTGCCACTAAACTCACACCACAGCTCCCCATCCCTTTCCTCAGCACGAATCAGCCATTAATTCCTCTCGAACACCATCAGAATCACTCAAACCTCCAAAACCCGACCGCCGCTCTTGTGTTCTCCGATGGCGGCGCCGGTCTAAAATCACCCCTAGGTTAACACCCCAAAGCCTGCAAACATCCCTCGTCTCAAATCCGTTGATATTTTCCTTCGAATATATCCATAATTCTTCAAATATTGAATCAAAACTCAAACCCTAGGATTCTAAGCTGGACCTGAGCATGCAAGGTCGTCGCTAAATCTCTTCGTTGTTCCAACACTACTCGCTAGTGTCTGGGTTGAATCAGAAGGTCAGCATTGATGCAAGCCTAGTTGGTAAGTTCTTTAGTTTTATTTCTATTAATTAGGTTTAGTCTAGCTCTCCGTTTTCTTGTTAATTCTTATCTACTTCCATCATAGGTCTCTTAAATTTCTTTCGTTAGGTTTAGTTTCTTTCCATTTGTGTGGTTCATATTTTGATCTGTTAATGTTGGCTCTTTCCACTTAGTGTGATTCATAGTTTTTTGCCATTAATGTTGGCTCTACGAGTCAGTGTTTGGATTACTGTTTAATTGCTGGTTTGATAGTATGAATTGATAAGGGTTAATACATTTAGCTAAACATAGGTTTGTTACTGATTTATTATTAGATGCTTATTTGTTTTGATTAATAATTTACTGCTAGGATTAGTTTTAGAATTTTAATATTAATTAGGGTTAAGATTTATTTTTTTTGTTTAAATATGTTCAATTGCTATGATTTTTATTATTGGTTTTGATATAGCTGACTAGCTTAAGCTTTGATCAACTAACATTGGTTAGTTTAAACTAAGGATAAATAGTTTTAGAAGATACTTTGGTGAGTTTAGTAATTTCAATTGATTAAAAGGGTAGTGTAGGTTTTAGATAAGAGGAATATTGCATGTAACTGATTTGGAAACCCCTAGAACATTCTAGATGGGGTTCCAACCAGAATATTAAGACTATAATGCAGTAAGTTGAGTAACAAGTCAGGAATAAAACGACTAATTGAGTAAAACTGAAAAAATAAGAGAGGGACTAATAGGTAAAACAAAATAGAAAGGGTTGCCCTAAGTTTTTGCCTATAAAAAGGCACACCATTACCTTCTTTCAAAGGTTTTTTTAACTCTAAATATTCCCAAAAAGTTTGGCACCCTGAAAAATTCCCATAAGTTTTTGGAAACAACCTAAAAAAATCCTTAAAAATTTTCAGCCTCTTAAAATTCGAAAAAATATTTTCTACTAGTTTTAGTATTAAATTTAAATTTCAAATGCAAAGAAGATAAAATCTGAACTCTCAGTGTTAGAACATTGTTACATTGAGCTTCTTTAGGTCGATTTTAAGTTCTAAGTCATCAATTTTCATCTGTTAGCTCAACTTTAAGTTGTTGAAGTTATAGAAGTGTCCTGGGTTCAAATATAGGTCATTTGGGGGGGGGGGTGTTTGGAACTGTTTTGGTGTTTCATTGGTTGAATTTGGGTTCGTTTTTTCGACAATTCTTTTTGAGTTTATGATCCTCTAATATGCTGTGGTGTGCCGCTGAACTACATCTAACTCTTTTCTTCTCCTCTGTTTCATTGTAATTCCAGGTATTCTTACACTTTGAATATGTGAAGGACCAAATCCATAGTTGTGTTCGAATTGCTGAATAAATGACAAATTCCTCATGTTGATTTGAAGTTTAATTTCTTTCCATATTTGCAGTTTACATGTTGGATTGACTAGTAATAGTATGTGATGTTAATTGCATATAATGGGACTGTTCAACCCGATTGTATAATTGGACGGTGTAATTAATTTTACTTGTATACTATATTAGTTCGTATGTTAGAATATGCATAGCTCCTGATGCCTGTAAAATATGGGCTACTGTTGATCACAAAATTATTGTGTTTCAATAAATAGGATCCTTGAATTTGATGTTAAGCAAGTCAGTTTTGTATTTTAAAAGATTTTGCTAGCTTAGATATGAGAAGCAAATTTAGAAGTAAATTGGTAATTGTAATGAATTTCAATGTTTCTTTCTGTGTGTTATTCCAATCGATGGGTTTGAGTTGGTTAAGGTTGTTCCAATAATATTGTTTGGGCTTACTCATGAGCCCAAGGCTGATAGCCCACACTACTTGGGATAAACCAGAATACGCATGGCCTCATCCCAGGACTTCTTGTTCTTCCCAACTAGGCCTGCCTCGAGGCCCAAAGATTGTTAGCCATCACCAACGATTTTGCCCTATGTTGCTGGGCCAAAGCAAAAAAACCAACGTCAAGGACCTGAGCTTGCATTGGGTCTGGAGATTTAAATTCATAACAACGGGTTTGGCACTTCCAAGCTAGGCATCATATTTGAATTAAGCGGCTATCCTCTTATTCAAACGTAGGCTTGAGCTCGAGGTCCGAAGAAGTCGAATACTTTCTAATAAATAGCCAATTAACATCGCTAATTAACTTGGTCCTTTTAGAGACAAATCCGATAGAAAATCTTAGCTTTCTGTATATTGGCCTTTGAATAATAAAACGAGGTCTGCCGTGCCAAATAAAACCCATATATTGCATGACCCTCTTTAAATTCTTATGTTAAAATACGTAGAACTTGGGACGAGACGCTTAGAAAATTTTCATGGCCTTACGCGAAGATAATAGCACGCTAGCCGCTTTAGGCGCGTTTTAATAATATTACTTTCTTAAATACAGGTGTGAATTTCATGTGATGTGATCCAAAAATATATTTTAAGTGACGTTCACATTCGTAAAAGTTTAATTAAAAGCGGTAAATAATTTTGATATGCATTATAGGACGAACATGTACTAAAATCAGATTTTTAGCCAATTATAATAGTTAAAGCGATCGTGCTAGAACCACGGGATCCGAGGGTACCTAACACCTTCCCTCGGGTTAACAGAATTTCTTACATAGAATTTCTCGTTCGCAGACTCCATTTGGGCAGTCAAAAAGTTCGTCGATTTGGTACTCAAAACAAACAAGTGACTTGGGATACCAAAAGCCAAGCCTATCCCCAGTGGCGACTCTAAATAAATAAATAATCTCATTTCGAATAATGTCACTTTAAATGGAAAAACTAACTTATACATTTATCCTTCAAGGTAGTCGTGTAAAAAGGAGGTGCGAAAAAGGTCACTTCAAATTTCACTAGGCTGATGGTTAAGGTCAGGCCGATCTCACCAATTGTATCCCTTTTTATACCCTCAAAAGACTGTACACATTATTGGGTTGAATTTTGCCAGTCCTAATCTCTGCGCATTGTGGTGTTGAGAGTGGGCAGATGTCCACCCCAGAGCCTCCATCTACCATTACCCTTTTCACATAGTACCCTTCATATTTGACTCTTAAGTGTAGGGCTTTGTTATTTGCAGCCCCTTCTGGGAGCAAGTCATTCTTACTGAAGGAGATCTGGTTGATTGTGAAAAATCTTTCTGCCATTCTTTCTAATTGCTCCATAGAAGTCTCAGCAGGCATATGCGCTTCATTAAGGGTCTTGATTAATACCCTCTTATGTTCGGGAGATTTCATCAATGAAGATAGTAATGAGACTTGTTCAGGACATTTTCAAAGCTGGTCAATCACATCGAAATCCGCCAAGTTTATTTTTTGATGGAGCGCCTCTGCTTCTTAGGCGTCATGGGCTTTTTAGATGGGAATCTTTCCTAGTGGTGTTGATCACCTCTTCCAAATTGGAGTACTCTTCAACAGGGTAATTTTCTTCTCCTGAGATTTCTTTGCCCTTATAAGTTACCACTGATTTATTGTAGTTCCAAGGCACTGCGGTACGGTCTGTCATCGGCTTCTGTGGCACGCGACCAATAACCACGGGCTCACTCAGCCGTGGTGGATTAATTGTCCCCCGCATCACATAAGCTCCTTTAGGAACATACATCTGTGTTTTCTTGTTCAGTTCAAACCTCCTGGGAGGACTCAAAGTCATCTGCTTCTCCTTGCGATCCTGAGGGACATAGAGAACAACATCTTTAGCAAGATTGGTCCTGGTTCCTGTTTCAATTTTCCGGTGGGTGGTTTTGTTCTTTTCCTCCCCTTTGTCTTTCTCTGGAAAACTTTTGGTTTATTTTCTACATCAGCAATGGCGATGATGGCTTTCAATGCCATATCAATTTCCTTATCCTCACAAATCATTCTGATTATCGGCCCGTTGTTGTGGGCTGACAGTGGGTTGTTGGTCACATTAGGGATATCTTCGTCCTTTAGCACTATCTTCCTTTATTCTATCAAATCTTCCATGGCTCTTTTCAAAGTCCAATAGTGTTTTGTATCATGCCCCTCAACTCCTGAGTGATAAGCATATCGGCTGCCCCGTTGGTTAGAGGGTGAATATGGATTTTGCCTATTTGGGGGCACATTCTACAACAAACCCATTTGGAAAAGCATTGGAAACACTGGGGTGGGATTCACCAATTGGTGTAAAATTTGGCCTTCTGGGTGGTTCATGAGGACGAACGTTATTTTGTGAGGACGGGGGTTGTAGTGGTTTTGGTGAGGAGCCTGGTTTCTGTGAAGTTGAACTTGGTTCCTGTTGATTTGTTGTTGAGGCCGGACATAAGATTTAGCATTCATAACTGCATATGGTTGAGGAGCATAGGCACGTGTCCTAGTGAGGGTAATAGTGTTGAGGGGTTCTTTCTGGGAAAAGGGATCTGGGAGCATGGTGTTTTGATGCTGCCATGGATTTTTCTTCCTTTTTCTTGCCCCTCACTATTCCTCCAGATCCTCCTTGAATGGCATGGTAAGTAGCTCTGATGGCGGATTAGCTTAGAATTCAAGCCGTTTTCAAACCATTTTCAACCATTTTTCCAATCTTGATGGCCTCCGCGAACAGTTTACCCACAATAGACATCATATTTATGAATTAATCAGCTTCTTGAGCTTGAAGAAAAATTGTGACCATTTTGACCTCTTCCATCGGAGGCTTTACTCTAGATTTCTTCTCATGCCACTTAGCCGCGTATTCTCGGATCCTTTCGGATGATTTCTTCTTCAATTTTGTCAGCGAATTCCTATCTGGAGCGATATCAATGTTGTACAGGAACTGCTTGACGAAGTCTCTAGCAAGATTACAGATGTACCAGCGGGATATATCCTGATCTATATTCCATTCAGAGGCGATGCCGACTAGACTTTCTCAAAAATAGTCCATAAGTAGTTCTTCTTTTCCGACGGCCCCTCGTAACTGATTGCAATATTTCTTGAGACGAGCAATAGAATCATCGTGCCCATCGTACTTCTCAAATTTTTGAGTCTTGAATCCCAATGGTAAGTGCACATGGGGGAACATGCAGAGATCAGCATAAGCACACTTTTCTATCCCCTCAAACCTTAGATGTTCTTGAAGCATTGTTCTATGCTTCTCATCTTCCTCACAATTTCTTCTTGTTTGGGAGTTGTGGGAGTCTTTTCTTGTCCCGCAGTGAACTCAAATTAAGGCTGCTGAGGGTAAGTATAAGTGGGTCATTGGGGAGTCTCCATTTGGAGGGTGGGTGTTTAGAATGTAAAATCTGAAGGGTCAAAAGTGGGCCTAAGTAGTGTAGGCTGAGCTATGGTCGAGCATAGGGGAGCGGTGAAAATGTTCGAGGCCACACCGGATATGAACACCTGGGAGAAAATCTCAAAAGGGTGTTCCCACAAAATAAGCTGATATAGTTGCATGTCCTAGTGGTATATTTGGGTGATCGATTGGGACATTGGAGGTACCACCCATCTAGGGAAAAGTTCAGGGAAACCCGGGATTGTGCTTCGTGGCTCTCTTCCGTTTGCCCAAGCATCCCACATTTCCATAGCCCTAAGACGCATGATTCTTTTCTCTTCAGCATATGCAAATTCAGAGGTCGGGATGCCCGAGATGGGGCCATCATTTGCAATGTGATCCATTGGCAGAGCCATTTTTGAAGATGTTCCAATGCTCCCTTTTGATCTAGTGAAGTATGGATGTGAGGCCAGGTTACCACCAAAAACAACCACCGTTCTATAAAAAACCATGGACTTGATGGGATAGTAGCAAATGGTTAGTTCGTGACAAATAACAGGTAGGTAATCACACATTATGTTGTGATGCACCTATGTAGTTAAATGGGTTTCTACATGTTTTGCAACGGTTACATGCTTCCTCCTGGCTTTTTCTTACTCTTTCCCATTTTCTCTCCTTCTGATTTCACTCTTTTTTTTCTTGCCTCTCTTTTCCTCTACCCTTTTCTCAATATATAATTTTCTAATTTTCTTTTCTTATTGGAGTTATTTACAAGATTATTACCGAATCCGATGAGGATTGCCTATGTATCACAACGCCGCATGAATCAGATCATTAAGTAGTTCAAGAAATAAATAAATGCGAGAAGTAAGGAGATAATTTTTGGGAATTTTTGATTTTTCATTAATAAAACTTCGATAACAAAAGATGTTAACTATTCGTTTTCTTTGAAATAAAACTACAGACTCAAAATAAAGCAAAAATACAGACTCAATGATTGAAAAATTAGAAATACATTAAGCTTCAACTACTGGAGCCCGCAGGGCGTCATTCGGCCTCACCGAGGGCCTATGTGCAAGACCCCCTTGTAGATACTCCAAATCAGTCATAATTTGGCGAACAAAAGTCATCACTGCGGCAAAGAAGGTGATACAAGTCATGTCCTTGCACACTATGTATTTCATGGGTATGTAGTCAGCGATGGTTCTGATCCTTTCTCTAATTCTGCCTTTTTCCTAAGTAATTGCCCTATTTGCTGGTTCTGAGATTCTAAGATGTTGGAGTCATGAAAGTGTTGATTTTGCGATTGCTGTATTTCTTCTCCATTTTAGCCATTAGATTATAACAGTGTTCCCTATCAGTTTTGAAATGTTTACCTTATTTGGTTGCCTCATCCTCAAGAGTAGTTACCTTTCTTCTTAAGTTGATAATGGTCCCTTCATAGTACCTCTTCATTTGTTGCCCAAATCGTGCCCGTTCTTTTGATTTCTTTGTCCATTGTGTCTGTATTTTTACTAGACTATCTTCCGAATTTTCCAAGTCTTCTTGACATTCGATGATTTCCTTTTTTAGACTGCATATAAGTCTTTCATTAGCCCGGCTCCTTTCCGGGTTGCTGGCAGCTATTTTCATCTTGCGGATCTGAGCTTTGAGTGGGTTAGTATTTTCTTTTCTCCTTCGTCGGCTACGGCTTGAATACCATTTTCAAACTGAAGGTCCATGAACTGCCTGTCCAGTTGGCCTATTTTGGTCATGTTTTTGTTTTCCTTGGTCAACCAGTCTAATTGCACTTGTGCCCCATCGGTGAACTGTTGGGCATGGGGTCTCATTGCGGGCCTTTCAGAATTTGAAATCTCTTGCCGAACCAGATAATATACTTAGGGCCCTCTTGACCTCTAGCTCAGTCTCTCACTATAGTCTTAAGTTCAAGAAACCTATATTCATTCCATAATTTTATTCAATAAATGCAAATCATTCGTTGTTTCAACTTTCAATAAATAAACCATTTTAATGGTTTCCTTGTCACCTCAGAATGATGAGGAAACATATCCCAAATAAAACTACCAATATATCTTAGTTCCCTTTTTATTTTCTTGTCTTCTCTATTTGAGACATTCGTGCTTGCCTTTCTACTCACTAGTCATTGCCAATTTTTTTGTTCTTTTGTCTCTACTGCTAGTGTAGACGCTACAAATGACAGAACACCACCACCTTTTTTTGTAATAAAGGTTTAAAATTCATGAATTTCTAGATTTTCTTGAATTGAAATAATGAAAAAGTTTCGATGATTTCCTTTTATAGACCTATTATAAGTCGTTAATTAGCCCGGCTCCTTTCCGGGTTGTTGGCAACTATTTTCATCTCGCGGATCTGAGCTTTGAGTGCCTCATTTTCCTGGGTTAGTTTTTTCTTTTCTCCTTCGTCGGCTACGGCTTGAACACCATTTTCAAGCTGAATCTCCATGAATTGCCTCTCCAATTGGTCTATTTTGGTCTTGTTTTCGTTTTCCTTGGTCAACCAGTCCCATTGCACTTGTGCCCCATCCGTGAACTGTTGGGCATGGGGTCTCTTTGTGGGACTTTCAGAATTTGGAATATCTTTCCGAACCAGATAATATACTTAGGGCCGGCTTGACCTCTAGCTCGGTCTTGAACTATAGTCTTAAGTTCAAGAAACCTATTTTCATTTCATAATTGGCGAATTTTCCCTTCGGGAAATTTAGCTTTTGGGCCCAATTCAACAATATGTTTACTCAGATGTTCATCACTGGGGATGGTTTGAAACCTTCCTAATTGGTGAAAAACCCTGTAGAGATTATAAGGTTGGATGCTCCAGATACCCATCAAGAGGATATAAGACACTTCAGCTGACATGTACTCTCTTTCGGTGATGGGAAGCCATCCAAATGCCCACTCAATTTTATCGGCAGTCAACGATCTCAAATGTGCTAGCCAAGCTTCAGTACCGTATGGAATTCAATACCTGCTGCCTGGCTTTCAAATTCTTCAATGTAGCTCAAATCAGTCAAACCATAATTCATATACCCAACCCTGTGACAGAGGTGTTCCTATATCCATAATTGTAGTAACAAATTGCAACCCTAGGAGGACTTTTCCCCTTCCTGACAGATAGTCAAGGCTTCGTAGATTTCAGACACGATCAGAGGAACCATAATGATGTTGGCTTTCTTGATTGAGACATCGATCATTCCCGCAAGTCCTATCTCTATATTGCCATCTTTTCGTGGAAAAACCATAACACCGATAAAGGCCACCAAAAAAGCTAAGCCCCGCTTTGCCTCCCATTTGTCTTTATTTCCACCATGGGTTAGACCAGTGTTTGGATCTTCCAAACCTTGGGGGTTACCATATCGATGATACAAAAATTGGAGTATGCAATACCGTTCTGATAGATTTCTATCCCGAACATCCCGACTAATACTCAGCAAATCCAGAAATATGTGGGAAGGTACCGGTCTTGGTGAAAGTAGATATCGACTTCTAAGATTTCCATTATGGCCTGCATAACCCACAACTTCTTCTAATGTAGTTGTGAGCTCAAAGTCAAAGAAGCGGAACACATTGCAAGCTGGGTCCGAAAAAGATATTAAGGCTTCAATTATGTCCATCCTTGGCTTGATGTTTAATAGTCCGACGAGGCCTCCCAGAATACCACGGTTTATCTACTACCTTTTCCTAGATCATTCCACCACATATTGAGCTTAAAGTGGATCTCATTAAGGAATGTGAAGGGTTCAATTTCATTCGTGCTCATCCTCCACACCTATTAAGGTGATTCATCAACTTGTTTTAACCTAAAAGAGAGAGAAACAGTAACACCATTTTTATAAAATATTTATTTCAAAAGAAAAACTCCGGCATTGCGGTTACGAACTTTTAGCAACTCCGGGAAGAAGATTTTAAGATTGTGCCTACTAACCACTGAAAAATGATGCAAAGTGGTTGTTCTTGCAAAACAGCCTTCCGACGCCATTTTGGGGGACATTCGGCTTATATTAAACAAGAATGGCATCACCTGACTTATTTGTGACAAAAATTAAAATTTTGTTGTTTTTGGCTATTTTGCAAAAAGAGAAGCTGGACCCAATGGGGGTTGCCTAAATATCCTGCATCCGGTAGGAATCAAAGTGGAAAAGTTCGAGCAGAATTGAAACAACCAACTATTTCACAAAAACCTTTCTTCTTTCATCTTTACTTTTTTTTCTTAAAACAAAATTTCAGCAGTGTTTCGGTAACATTTGGGTATTGGTTTTTTAACAACAGGTGATTGACTCACTTAACTCTAGCATTATTAATATCTTTTCCAAATCTCTCCAATTATCCATAAGTTGGTCAACATGCAAATTCGAAGCAAACAAATGCACAAGCAGCAAGTAAGATGCATCAAGATGGTCTTTTCATTTCAGGGACACCTGTCCTAGACAAACCCAGCCCCTGTGTTGAGTCTCCTTAGTCAAATGCATGTGATGTAAACAAATGTTGCTTCTAGGGATCTAGCATGAGGCTTAGTAATACTAGGTTTAAACCCTGGGTTTATTGTTCTTTACATGGCTTACCTGAGCGGACAACTCGAGCCGGGGAAAGGGGGTAGCGTATTGGGAATACAGAAGCTTCGGTTGCTTAGAAACTTATCCGAACATCGTTACAAATGGGATAAGACTCTAAATAGAAGAGACGTCATAGGGAGTGCACCCTTCTCCATGATGTAGAAGACTCACAGAGAGGAAGGGTCTTGTAGCATTTTATATACAATTCATAAAATATCAAAGCGTTAAAGCACATTAGGCTCAAACATGTAGGAAAATCAGATAACAGATAAAGTCAATCATAACTTCTATGCTAAGCTCGAATTCTTGAACCCTAAACCAGAGATTCTGGTTTTTATCCCTAGCAGAGTCGTCAGAGCTGACACACCTCCTTTTTTACACAACACCCCAAAGGGTTGTACATAAGGATATTTTTCCAATTTTTGTGACATTATTAGAAATGGGATTATTTATTTATTTTTCAGAGTCTCCACTTGGGATATTTTGTTTTCTTGTATCCCAAGTCACCGATTTATATTAAATCTCATATCGAGGAAAATTCGACTTTCCTTTTGAAGTTTGCGAACCAGAAATACTAAATAAGGAATTCTGTTAACCTGAGGGAAGGTGTTAGGCACCCCCGGATTCTGTGGTTCTAGCACGATTGCTTAAACTATCATAATTGGCCCATTACTTGATTTTAATGCATGTTTTAGCCTATGGTGCATTTTAAACTTATTAACCACTTTTAATTAATTTTTAGAAGATTTCAATGTCATCTAAAACACGTATTTGGACCACGCCTCATGAAATGCACCCGCAGGCTGAGACATATTTTATTTAACGTTGTGAGATTTGGATTTGGGTCACATGAAATGCGCGCCCGAATAAAGGTAAAATTATTAAATAACGAACATAAAGCAACCAACGCGTTGTTAACTTTGCAGAAGGGCAGGAAAATTTGATAAATGGAACATCCCCAGTTCTAAGTATTTTTAAAGAAATTAGTTAAAGAGGGCCACACATTACTGATTTTATTTGGCACGGCGCACCTCAATTTTGTTTTTTAAAGGATGTCTTAACTAAATTTAAGACGACCACGACTATTGTTATCCCTTATATGGCTCACCCCTGTTAATTGATTAAGGAAACGTAACAGATTCAAATTGTTAATTAGGCTAACTTTTGAGCTTAACATTGTAACTAAGGGTCTAAATTATTGGAACTTCCAATTTCATGACCTGGGCCAACAAGGGACCCAAATTCGATTTTTGTGTTAGCAATGGCGTGGGACTACTTTCCTTATGAGACTCCTGGAATTGAAACAAATACAAAGATGTATCTAGAACCAACATAAAATCTAAATTGAGAAATCAGCTCTTGATGGGTTATCAATTCATACATGCCATAATCAGTGTTTAAACAACCAAGATATGCAATGGTCATGAACCTGTGACTTCATACTTAAACTACAAACCCCAAAACTCTGCAAATCTATAACCGCATCATAGAAATTAGGACACAAAATCATAATGTGAGATAATCATGCTACATATTAATCATGAAATTGGCATTCATACTTTAACTTTATGAAATAAAAAACTATCATGATACACCCTAATCAATTTAAACCAATACCACAGGGATGTTTTCACCCTTTACATGTTCAAATGCAAAGTCCACTGTCTTGACTATAGATTAACATGAGGAACTAGAGACCTAAACATACTGTTGAAACTGCAATACAAGAACATCAATGTAGCAGAATGAATAGCATGTAAATGAGCTTAAATTAATACAAAGATAAAGAACGAAATTCTGTTAAACAGTGACTATTCATTATATAAGAAATTCATTCTCAGATCTTCTGCTTTAGTTACATGATTTCAAGCTTGAACCCCATATGTCACATAGAAAAGGCCAAGGAAATAACTGGAACAAAAGAGATTAATAAAAGAGTGAGGTCAACAATCAAAAGCAGCAAGGACAAGAACCAGCAGCAATGACAACCCAAAATGACTCAAATTAAACTAGAAGAGATTCAAATTGACACAAACTTTGTTCAAAATCCCTAAACCAACTATTAAGATCTCCGATATTCAAATTGTTTCACCCAAATCCAAATAAAAATTCCTTTAGGAATAGGAAAATGAAGGAACCTCCAGAAAATTCAATAAAATAGTCTAAGCAATTGCATTTTAGTCGTTTATATTTTCTCCTTTTTAACTCTTTCAAAAATCTGACTTGCCAAGAAAGTTGAGGTGCCTTTATAGGCAAGCAAGTAGGGTAGTCCTAATGTTTTTTTTTTTGCAATCCGACCCTTTTTCAATTCCTATTTTAGCATAGAAATCCCTTACTTATTGCCTTGCTACCCAAGTTATACTACCAAAAAGTAGAAATTGAAATTAAAACTCCACAGTAGAAGCTTCTAAATCTGGTATGAAAAGATTCCCAAACCTAAACTATCCAAATTACCCTTTTCACCAACCTATTATTACTAACCCTACCCCCTTCGTTCGAGACCCCCTAAAAATTCTAATCGTTGAATTACACCCTCCCCCCTAAAGTACTAAATGCCTACAAACATGAACACAGAGAGCAAACTAGATAATGCCTTCAAATGGATCAAAACAAATAAAATACAAAACTGGGAATACACCTAACAACTATGAACCATTCTAAACCAAAAGAACACTAGATGCCTAACATACATGGTGGACAACAATGACTAACTTCACTAATCAAGCACCAGGATTAAACTAACTATTTTGAAATGAAAACTAAAACTTAGCAAGAAATCAACAAGCAACAAAGATAAAAATCCGATGAACTATGGATTAAACTAAACTAACAAACCCCTTTATGAAATTGATTTTGCGATAAAACATAATGAACTTTAGGATAACAGATTTACAAACACAAAACAATTGAATAGAGGAAAATAACAAACAAAAAAGGAGAAGAAAAGAAAAAAGAGCAAACGAGGGGACCTTACCATAAACAGAGTTTCAAAGGAGAAACTGGACCCAGACACATCTAGGCTAGCTAAACTCCAGACATAGTTTGATACAATGAACCAGGCCCATATTAATCCATTGCTCCCATTGAAAGCAAACGACCATGCGGGTGTGACCCATTTGAAACATAGGAGAACCTAAGCTTTTCATTTTCTTCCTTCTCCTTCCCAGCCCATGATTTGAAGTTGCTTAATTTGACGGGCAATTAAGCAAATCTCTAGAATGTGAGAGGTTAAGGGAATGAAGATACAGCTTGGTAAGGTTTTGCGTAAGTTTGGGCGAATTAGGGTTCTAGGCCAAATTTCGATCTAAAATTCGAACAAATCTAAAGGGATTTGAAAAAAACTAGTTGGATATTGGGACTGAGGGAGGTGAAAGGGATTTCGGGGTATGAATTTGGTTGAGATTGGAGACTCACCGCAGCCATGGGTGATTTTCAACGGCGGAAGGCGACAGAGACAGTGGCGGGGACGATGGCGGCTATGGTTTGTCTAGGGTTTGGGGGTGAGAGACGGGAGATGATACGGGTAGGGGGTTGCATTTGGACACTTTTATACCTGAAGACCCTAGCTTCAGGACCGCCGATCAAGAAACTTCAACGGTCGTGATCTGTTGCCAATAAAATGACGGTGTTCGGGTGACGGTTGACTAGAGCGGGTATTGGGGTTTAATATTTGAGCTTGGGATGTGTTTGGTCCGATTAAAGGGATAGTTTGACTTGTGTTGGGGTATTAAATCAAAGGCTGGCTCAAACATTGGTCTCTTTAAACAGGACCCAAAAATTCTTTTTATTCACTTCTTTTCTCCTTTTTTTGTTAAAATTAGAACTAAAACCTAAATTAAAGTTAAATGAACCTTCCCAATTATATTAAATTATAATTAACACAATTAATAAAATACCCAATTTAAAGGAAAACTTAACAAAATTCAAAGCTAAAATTAAACAAAGCAAACAAATTAATTTTTTGAGATTTTTGTATTTTTTTGAATTATGTCAAATTAAAAATGCAAATAAACATGGAAACTATGCAATTAAATCCTCAAAATCAAATAATCAAAAGAAAAATTCTAATTTTAAGAATCATGTAGGAGCAAATCATGTGAGGCAAAAAGCACGTGCTCACATTTGATAATATGCCTAATTGGCTTAAGTTATGGTATTTGTTACTAATACTGGTCCTATTTAATGTTGTATTGTAGATTGAAGTTACTTAAGTGTATTGGATCATTGTAGTATCATTAAGGGGCAAATTTTGGGTATGTATGCCTAACTTTAACTCTTGCAGAATCCCTTTATTGTGGCAAGCATATGATATGTGTACTTTATATGAAAATATGCGTATTAATTATCTTAGTTGATCTCGACACCACCATGTATTATGTGATTGTGAGAAGTGATTTAATGTTCCTACCTTATTATGTGCAAAGCTTTTAATGCTTGAGGATACCGACGTGGAAGTATGTGTTAGCGAATGAAAGAATGTTAATATTTCCAAATGTGGGAATGTGTATAATGGCTAAAAACCATACGTGGTAAGTAATGAAAGAGGGTATTGTGAAATGGCATAAATAAGTAAAACGATTACGACAACACCTTGTACATGAATTACTGCTTGGTGGGAGTTATGGTGCCTTGGGCGCAAATGTATGAATTGTTGATATGAACTTATGTTTCCTCGAAATGATGATTCTTGTGATGTATTGTTTGTGGTTGTGATAACAAAATATGATTGTCAGGTGGGGTCGGGTTGCGCGCCACAACACGAAGTAATAAGGTATGGGTTGTGGTGATAAGGGTCGCTAAGGTAATAAGGGTGGCCGAGGTAATAAGGGTAAAAAAGTGACTATAATAACTATAGAAATGAAAATATATGAAACTCTTTAATATGGAAATGTTGGTAAGTAAAAAGGAGAGATTGTGAAACTTTTGATTTTGATTGTTTCTTTCTACATGCAATCCTTGTTGGTTTTATTATTATCTCTTAATTGTGTATTATTTGATTGTACTTGGGACAAAATTTGTTCATACAAACTAGTACAATTCAAATGTACTGACGTTCTTTTTGTCGGGGCACTACATTCTTGTTATGATTGTAGGTGGTTCAATAGCAGGTACTCCAGTCCACCAACAATAGCACCTCCTCCACTTTCTGTCAGCTATATTAGTGAGCCCCTTTCCTCTCAGGGACCTACATGGCTCTTTTCGCTTTTCCTTCCAGATTCTTATTTTTGTATTTGTGTAAGGTATAGCCGGAAGCTTGTTACCGGTTTGTATCGTTAGAGGCTCCGTGATAGGAAAATGTGGGTTATGTACTTATGTATATTGGGCAGTATAACTTGTAGATCATGTAAAGTAAGCATGTATGCTACTATGACTCGTAAGAATGTGTTTAATCATAAATGTCTGTTTCACTTGAATAATGAGTATTGAAATCATGGGGTAACATGTAGGATAGGAAAGGCACCTAGGTTTGCTTGACTGGGGCTACCTGATCGAGTGCACGTTGCGCCCCTCGATTTTGGGGTGTAACACAAATGCCTAAGCATTTATGCACTTGATGAATGTGTTCCAGCCTATCTTGACTCATTCCTTATTGTGTTTATTAATGACATATTGGTGTACTCCTGCAGCCAAGAAGATCACGTGCAACATTTGAGGATTGTACTCCAAAGCTTGAAAGAGAAGAACTTGTATGAAAAAATCTCAAAGTGTGAGTTCTGGCTTGATTCAGTAGCAGTTTTTGATCAAGTGGTATCGATTGATTGGATTAAGTTATATCCGAAGAATGTTGAAGCAATTTAGAGTTGGCCCAAACCGTTTTCAGCAACTGAGATTTAGAGTTTTCTTGGATTGCCGGATGTTATCCCCGTTTTATAGAGATTTTCTCATCCAGTGCTGCACTTTTGACAAGATTGACCCAAAAAGGTGCTCCTATTAGATATTTTGAGGCATGTGAGGCGTGCTTTCAAAAGCTCAATACTGTTTTGACTACACCCCAGTATTGCTTGACTGGGGCTACCTGATCGAGTGCACGTTGCGCCCCTCGATTTTGGGGTGTAACACAAATGCCTAAGCATTTATGCACTTGATGAATGTGTTCCAGCCTATCTTGACTCATTCCTTATTGTGTTTATTAATGACATATTGGTGTACTCCTGCAGCCAAGAAGATCACGTGCAACATTTGAGGATTGTACTCCAAAGCTTGAAAGAGAAGAACTTGTATGAAAAAATCTCAAAGTGTGAGTTCTGGCTTGATTCAGTAGCAGTTTTTGATCAAGTGGTATCGATTGATTGGATTAAGTTATATCCGAAGAATGTTGAAGCAATTTAGAGTTGGCCCAAACCGTTTTCAGCAACTGAGATTTAGAGTTTTCTTGGATTGCCGGATGTTATCCCCGTTTTATAGAGATTTTCTCATCCAGTGCTGCACTTTTGACAAGATTGACCCAAAAAGGTGCTCCTATTAGATATTTTGAGGCATGTGAGGCGTGCTTTCAAAAGCTCAATACTGTTTTGACTACACCCCAGTATTGCTGCTTCTTATAAGATCGAGATCTTACACTGTGTATTGTGATGCATCACGTGTGGGACTTGGCACGGTGTTGATGCAAGACATTAAGGTAATTTGCCTACGTGTCTCAAAATATAAAGGTTCATGAGAAAAATTACTCGGTCCAGGACTTGGAGTTCGTGGCTATTGTTCATGCATTGAAAATTTGGAGGCATTACATGTACAGTGTCTTGTGTGAGGTCTATATCGACCACCAAAGTCTCTAGAATCTATTCAAGCAAAAAGATCTCAATTTGCAGCAGTGGAGATAGTTAGACTTTATAAAAGACTATGATATCACTATTATATATCATCCTATGATGGCTAATATGGTGTTCGATGCCTTGAGTAGAAAGGTAGAGAGTATGGGTAGTTTTCGTACCTACAGCAGAGAGGCCACTAGCCATGGATGTCAGGCTTTGGCCAATCAGTTTCTAAGATTGGATAATTTGGAGCCTAGCTAAGTTTACCTTAGTAGTATCTCGATATTCTTTATTTGAGCGCATCAGAAAGAGTCAGTATGATAACCTTATTTTCTTGTCCTTAAGGACATGGTGTAGTTAGCGATGCCAATGAGGTTTCTATTTGAGATGAATGTACGGATATGTGTATCCAATATTGATGGGTTGTATGAGTTGGTTCTTGAGGATGCCCACAGTTCACATTATTCCATTTATCCGTGTGCCGGTGCTGCTAACATATATCATGATTTGAGGAAGAATTATTGGTGGACAGTAATAAAGAAAGACATAGTAGAGTTTGTGGCTCGGTGTTTGAGCTGTTAGCAAGTGAAGTATGAGCATTAGAAGGCCGGCAGTTTACTTGGAGCGCTTGAGGTTCCTAAGTGTAAATGAGAGCATGTTACTGTGGACTTTGTAGTTGGGGTCTCACAGACTTTGAAACAATTTGATGCAGAATGGGTGGTTGTGGATAGGTTGACCAAGTCGGCTCATTTTATTCTGGTGGGACCACCTATTCTTCAGAGCTTCTGGCTCAGATCTATAACTGGGATATTATCTGCATTCATTGCATGCCAATGTCTATTATCTCTAATCAAGGCACATAGTTCACATCGTATTTTTGGATAGTTGTGTAGCTTGATATAGGCACATGAATTGAATTGAGTACACCATTCCACCTCAGACAGATGGATAGTCTGAGCACGCCATTCATATATTATAGGATATGCTACACACTTGTGTTATGGATTTTGGGGGTTCATGGCATCAGTTCTTGCCGCTTGTAGAGTTTGCCCACTATAATAGCTACCAATCGATTATTCAGATGGCTCCTTATGAGGCATTATATGAGAGACCCTGTCGTTCTCTAGTTAGTTGCTTTGAGTAGGAAGAGGCTAGACTGTTAGGCACATATTTGGTTCAGGATGCCTTGGAGAATGTCAAGTTTTTTAAAACTTGACTTTTCACAACACATGAAGGGTGTGATGAGGTTTGAAAAGAGTGGTAAGTTGAGCACTAGGTATATTAGTCCTTTTGAGATTCTTGAGAGAGTTGGTGAGGTGGCCTACATTCTTGCATTGCCATCAAGTTTATCCGTAATTCACCTATTGTTTCATGTTTCAATGATCCGAAAGTATTATGGTGATTTGTCCTATGTAATATATTTTAGCTCAGTCCAATTGGAAAAGAATTTGACTTATATTGAGAATCTTGTGGACATCTTTGACAGGAAGGTTCGAAAGTTGAGATCCTAGAACGTTGCTTTAGCGAAAGTTTAAGGGAGGGGTCATTCAGTCAAAAAGGTAACCTGGGAGACCGAGCATTACTTGCAAAATCGTTATCCTCACCTTTTTATCACTTCATGTATGTCTCTATGCACGTTCTAGGATGAACATTTGTTTCAAGTAGGGGAGAGTGTAACAATCTGACTGGTCATTTTGTGTATTTGTGCCCCATTTCCCTTTTCGATTCATTACACATGTGCAATTGTGGTTTTATGACCTTCCAGGTTGGCTAGTTTTGTTCTGGAGAGGTTTTGGGTTGATTTGGACCCTTTAATTCTCGGCGTATAAGCCTATGTTGATTATATTGACCAATTGTTGACTTTTGTGAAAATGACCCTAGAATAGTGTTTTTATGGCTCTGATAGGTTCGCATTGTGATTTTGGACTTGGGTGTATGCTCTGATTCTAATTCAGTGGTCTGTAGGTTGATTTGTGTTATTTTGCCAAAAATTGCAATTTGAGATTTAGAGGCAAAAATAAAGCTAAGGAGAGAGATATAATTAAACCGATAAGTAAGTTATTTGGGGCCTTGAGCCCGTCCATTCGGGCCTTGAGGTCGATCTCTTGGCTTTTCTGCGATCTATCGAGGGTAATCGGGATAGGTATTTACAATTATCAATGAATCAGTAAACGCTCTTTATGGCCAATGATAAGTAATAAATGAAGAACAAATATGAAGATAATAAAAGGAAGCAATAATATCAAGAGAGTATGTTAGCGAGCAAAGAGAGTGTTCTTGTAAATTTCTTGTGGAGTAGCTGGAGCAACAAACTTATAAAATGGTAAGGATCCCCTTTATATAGGAGGGGAATCCTAACATAGTACAAAATGCAAGATATGTGGATGAGACAACTAGATATGACACCCTGATTTGAGATTACAGTAGACCGGTAGGCTTTCTCAGTCCTACTCATGTTCCTTAGGAACTCCCATTTTCCTATCAGGTTGTGGTCACCGCTGTCCCTAGGCTGGGTGCCGACAAACCCTAAGGGACGAGACTCGGCCATTGTCTTGTAGCCTCAAGGCTTCGAAATGACCTTCTGAAAATTCCTTCATGAAGAGAAATTGGGCCCTCCGATATTGCTGTATACAGGTAGTCCCCGCATTTCTTAGAGAGGAGCGATAAGAAACGATCTAGACATCTAGCTCTTCAGGCTTCCTATATTGTGTCATAGTTATGATGTCAACTTGTGATGTAAGCCTTCGTGATAGCTAAGAACAACCCGTCGAGATAACTCCAGAAGGGACGACTCTTGGAAGATTTTGTCATTGACGCTTGTTGTGTTCCTTTTTGTCTACCTGTATGAAGACTCTGAATGTATGGCTCTACTGGTTGGTGCCAATATCGATAGCCCAGGTCTTCATACCTCTTATTTCTAGTCGAATGAATCTAACACTTTGAGCCTTAAAACTGTGAGTTTCCACTTAGGCTCTATGGTAACCTTCGAGGAAAAATTTACTTGGAGGCCCATAGACAGGGACTTCCTTTGAAGTTAGAGTAGATAGTCTTAAGGAGGTATAGATAGATCCTGAAGGAGTGCTTGTCCCAGCTCAGACATTATTCTAGGGCCAAAATCATTTGGGTGGAGCTTAAATTCTTATCTCCTTGGGGCCTGATTCCTTTTTGGCGAATGTCCCCGAGGTCAGGTACCACCTCGAGACTCATAACAATGTCGTTGGCTTCCTGGAGCCTAACTCCTTCGTCCTCGAGGTTGGGTACCACCTCGGGACTAGTGATTATGCCATTGGCTTCTTAGAGCCTAACGTTTTTCTTTGATGCATATCTTTCAGGTCGAGCCGCCTCGGGATTAGTGATGATGTTGTTGGCTTCTTGGAGCTTAAATTTTTCTTGATAAGATCTTTAAGGTCGGGTACCACCTCGGACCAGCGGAGATGTCGTTGGCTTCCTAGATCCTATTATCTTTGTGATGGAAATCCTCGACGTGGGGTACCACCTCGGGATTGGAGATGATGCTATTGGCCTTTTTGGCCGGTGGATCACTGCCATTTTTTCCATATATAGGGCTGCTTCCGCTTCTTTGGAGATATTTCTATTTTAGATAGTTATCCTTACGTTTTGGTGTTGAGCCCTTCATGCCTCAGCACTAAATATTTTTATATGTTTATGCTTCAGTTCTCTAGTCTCGCCATAGTCATGATTGCCACAATGGGGTCTGCTCGGCAGAGAGGTAGGAGTTAAGCGACCGAGAGGGGAGAGTTTCACTCCCAATGCTCAGGATCAACGAGGGCTTACCTTGAAGATTACTTCTTGGATAGGAGAGAAGCACCTTAAGTTAGTGAAGGGAGACTGTGGATGGGGGGGAAGAGTAGTGTTACAGACACTTTCCCCAGATGAGGGCATCTGGGATTATTTTGACGGGTTCCTGAATATGTACACGTATCATTTCACACTAGGTCCCTTTATAGGGTTGTGCTCGACATCTTTTTAATGTATCAGGTTAACTTGGCACAGATCCAGTCATTGTTTTGGCAAGTAATGTTGATGATGAGATCTTTTCCAGAGAAAGGGGGGGTTTGAATTCATGCTCAATCATCTTGTTAGGCTATAGGCCCTTTCACTATCGAGGTCTGCTAACCTTGTAGTGTTGGTCGACCACGCCCTTCGTAGTTGACGACGGGAAAGATAACGATCGGGAATGGATGAGTCAATTCTTCCAGATCTTTACTTCTTAAATTATCCCTGTAGAACTTATCATTCCCTAAGGAATGGAGCTATACGCATAAGTGGTACATCGAGTGCATTCTCAAGTTTGATTAAGGTAGAGGCTAGTCTTGTAACCATGTTTTTCCTTTTCTGTAGCAGTTTTATGGGTGCCAGGCAATGTTCTTGATCTACCTGGTTGGGTTCGACAGTTGGCGACCCACTAGACTTGTGAGCAGCTCAAGTGCCGAGCTTTGTCTTTGGGCAGATGGGAAGCGAAACATCACAGTGTGTGTTTGTACTACTTTTTCCTTTCCATTCATTCATTTGGAGAGATAATTTCCCTTTCTGAACATTAATCTTATTGTCGTAGGTATCAGAGAGCCTTCTCAGGTGAGACCACACTCCTCCGAAGAGGGGGAGGGGTTTCCTTCTCCGGGGCTAAAGAATGATAATAATAAGCGGGATATGACTTCGTAGGGCAACGACGCTTGGAGTAAGGAAAAACGGGGTCGGGGCATCGAGCTAGAAATATAATTTGAGCCTGTCGTGCCTGTGATTCCTGATTTTGGAAAGGTGGTTTCTCCAAACGACCATGCCTCGACTAGATTCGAGCCTTCCACGGCTAAGGGAGCTAGACTAACAGATGTGTGCTCGTCCTTCAAGGAAGTCCGGCGGCTTCACTTCGCGGTGAATTATGATATATGTATTTTGAATACCACACTGTCCTTTCCTTATCGAGTTTATTTTTTGCAGGTCTTCGATAGGCTTAGGCCTGAGCTGCTCCGTCATGGATCTACGCTCTAGAAAGCACTGGATGAGGATAGATCCCATAGGCTCCTTTGCAAGGAAAAGGTAGTCGAGCTAGCACACTTGCAATATGAGGCGAGCCAGAACTTTAATTACGGGAACTACTTGATAAAGTGGGTAGTTTTCCATTTTGGGTGAGTATGCTTTCTTCCTTTTAGCTTCTGAGTCTAACACTTTGTCCGTCCTAGGTATACAAAAAGACGGAAGCCCTAGAATGTCTTCGACATGAAGTTGACGAGCCAAGAGTTACTATGACGAGCTAAGAGCTCGAGCAAAGATTCAGGCTTCCGAGGAGAAGGGTGCCTTGGCTAAAGTTCCTGCTCTTGAGGTTCAACTTCTCTTAGCTCATTAAAATGCTTTAGTTCAAGCGGATATAATCATGAAGCTCAAATCTGAGTTTTCAAAGGATAGGACTGAGATCGTTGATGCTCAGACCATAGCAGTACCAAGCCGAACTAAGGTTGAGCAAGAGATGGTGATTTATATAAAGGACTCTACCGATGCTCAAGCCGAGTTGAGGAGGATCTTCGATCGTTAAGAGAGGATCAAAGAATATGCTTGTTGCAAGTTTCAAAGAAAGATTCTCCAAGAGACCGTACTAGGGGTTTTGTTCTCTCGGAAGAGGTGGAGCGAGCGAGGGTGGATGAGCATGTTGCTCGGTTACTCCTATCCGACACTGAGAAAAGTCAAGATGATGTTGGATGGCCGTATCTCCTAGGGGGAGGGCTTAGATTTTTCCATTTTATATGTAGCGTCTTCAAAGCATGTTTGTAGATGGAGACTGTATTTTTCTGCATTTGTGCATAGAAGAAAACCTTATGGCTTTACTTCTTCAGTACCCCTTTCTGTCTTGAATTTGGCCAGGTGAACTGGTCTTAGAGTTGGTGAGAATCCTTAGATTCATGATATGGCCATGAGCTCATAAGGCCAACCCGTTGGACTCTTACGTGCTTGGTCGAAGTGACCTTTGGCGAAAGCTGGCATTTGAGCTCCTATGCTTTTGTTAAACTGTTTTGGGTTTAGTCTCCTAGTCGGGTTTCCACTCAAGCTCATTTGACCCTCAAGCTTTTATGTTTGCATGGGCTGGCAACAATGCCTTTTATGCCTTTGATCGAAGTGATCGTTTACGTGTGTGGCCCCAATGCTCATTATGCTGGCGACAAATGGCTCATATGTTTTTCCATTAGGCATATGTAGTTTACTATTTTGGGATTAGTCTCTGAGACAGGTTTCGACTCGAGCTCATTTGACCCTAAAGATTTTATTTTTGCATGGGCTGGCGATAATGACTCTTGCACCTTTGATAGAAGCAATCTTTTACCTATGTGGCCTTGAGGCTCATTAGGCTGGCAGAATGGCTCTTATGTTTAGCCCTTGGGCATATGTAGTTAATTATTTTGGGATCCGTCTCCAAATCAAGTTACGACTAGAGCTTATTTGAACCTCTAGTTTTCAAATTTGTGTGAGCGGGCGATAATGGCTCTAACGTTTGGGCCGATACGGTCTATTATATGGGATGGCGACAATGGCTCTTATACTTTTCTCTTGGGCGTTTTTAGTGAAATATTTTGGGTTCTGTCTCCGAATAAGGTTACGACTCGAGCTCATTTGACCCTCAAGTTTTTGCATTTGCATGAGCCGGCAACTATGGCTCTTACACCTTGGGTCAAAGCGGCCTTTTACATGGGCATTATTTTTCTCTCGATAAGGATTTTAGAGATACTGTTTTCCCACCTCTTCAATTTCTTGAAAGCAGTGATTATGAGTTGTTATATGGCAATGATTAAGCACCTCGGGAATTTTGGCTCGAAAGCTGAGTATCTCGAAGCTGATGTTTAGGAGCTGACATGGTGGAAGCCTTTTTGCCTGTATCAAAGTAGATTGA
Source organism: Nicotiana benthamiana (assembly GCA_034376525.1). Taxonomy (NCBI): domain Eukaryota; kingdom Viridiplantae; phylum Streptophyta; class Magnoliopsida; order Solanales; family Solanaceae; genus Nicotiana; species Nicotiana benthamiana. The sequence goes on along the minus strand of CM067324.1, from coordinate 29,543,345 downwards.
AAGTAATTGAAGGCCTGTGATTTTTCAACGACAGTTGGGTGAGTCATGTTAGTTTTTTAGTATAGCTGTTTGACTGTAGTCATTTGTGATTGGGCGGAGCCAGCTTGGTCGCTAGTGAAGTAGTTTAGGTATCTATATCACGGGTATGCCTTTTTAGGAGTCTTAAAAGCTCAATATACAGCCTGAACATGGAGATCGAGTTAATGCCTATAGTAAGGTCTTACAAATTTTTTATGCCTTTGAGGTCTTACAGTTTTGGATACATGGTACAAGTATTGTTCATGCCTTGCTTGAGGTCTTACAAATATTGTTGTTTCCTTATGTAGGTCTTACGTGACAGAGTTTGCCTGCTTAAGGTCTTATGGCCTCCGGGTTTTTATGAATGGCAATTGACGATAATCCCCGAGTCATCGAGGATTCCTTGGCTCGGAAGTCGTTACTTGTAGACTTTGTATTGCCTCATTGAGGGCTTAAAAATTCAAAGATCCTGACCCTGATGTCATGCGTTATTTTGATTTTTTGACACCAGTCCTTGAGTATTCGGGGCACTTTTTCCCTTGAAGACGTTTCATGATTTTCATGTTTCCTCGTAGAGGTCTTATGAGTTTGCATTCCTGACCCGAAGATCGTTCACGTGTTGAATTATCGATGTCAGTCCCCGAGTGTTCGAAACGTTTGATGGAGAAATTATTTTTGTAAAAATATTGAGTTTCCTTGGGCTATCTGATGCCTCGATAAAGGTATTCTTTGATTACCTTATACAAGTACATATGTCTCCGCCATTAGGGGCCTAGCTATACGGACACGGTTCATCTGACCATTTGGCCTAGTATATCATTCTCCTGTTGGGACCCTATTATGCGTTTCTTGGATTTTCCAAGTGGATGGCCTTCCGGGGGGATGCCCCCTAGTGTTTGAGGTTGATTGCAAATGAAGCCTTGAACACCTGTCGGATCTTCCTTAGGTAGCATATATCAGTTTTCTCATTAAAATCCTTGCCGGTAAAACCTTGCTTAGGATGAAACTCGGCCGAAGGAAAAGAGTAAAACACACGCTTTTGAAATGTAAGGCCGTCGGGTTGGGAATAGCTTCAGTTGTTTCGATCGGGTGCATTCATGAGGGTTAGTATGAAATATAAAATGAAATGGGGGACGGTTATACCTTGGTGTGGGATGTGTCGTTGATGTGCCGAGGTTCGATTTGTCATAGTAGCTTGTGATGAGAACGCAAAATGGTCCTTTTCTTTATTTAATTGGGCTTAGTTGCATGTGTAGTTGTACTACACTTCGACCCTTTTATGAGTGGAGGTATTAGTGCTGGTGCCGCATCGTGCACCACAAACATATTCCTTGCCTTATGTTGTTCCCTGTAGACGATTTTTATCCCATCCTTCGTTGGGAATTTCATCATTTGGTGGAGGGTGGATGATACTGCTCTTATGCAGTGTATCCACGATCATCCGAAGAAGGCGTTGTACCTCATGTATCTTTCGATGACATAGAATTTGGCATTTGGGTCATGCCGGCAACGCTGACTGGGAGGGTGATTTCTCCTTTCGTTATTTCACTCGCCGTGTTGAATCCGTTGAGGACTCAAGTGGGGGGGCACGATTTGATCAAGTAGTCCAAGCTTCTCTATTTCACTCGACCTGATAATGTTGGCCAAACTGCCTGTGTCTACGAGCACACGTTTTATTTGGAATGTCCTTATGATAAAAGAGATTACTAGTGCGACGTTGTCAGGCTGAGACAAGGTCTTAGTGTCTTCTTCGCTGAACATGAGGGCATCTTCGAGTATGTTTCTTTGGGTTTTCTTTTCCCCGATGATGGATATTTTTGTCCTTCTCATTACGGGTTTCTAGGGAGCATCGACGCCTCCAAGATCATGTGGATTACATGTTGCGACTCAATTGTTAAAGAGGTTGTTTAAAGGGTATAAAGAAGTCTTGAATCATTCTTCAAGTGACTTATAGGACTGCCTTTTTCACCCCCCAAATGATTTCAGTTCTTTAAGCCTAAACCATGCCCAGGTCTAACAAAAGAGGAAGCATTATCACACTGACCATAGATCGAATACCTGTGAGCCCAAACCAATTTAACATAGAAATTAGGTTCCAAATGATTATGCCAATTTAAAAAGCCAATCAGCGGATACCAAACGGGAAACATTGAAATTGATTTGGCAAAATAAACTTCTGATTTTAAACGATCGGACACCAAACACCTACCTAGTTTTTAGTTCTAATTACTCCAACATGTAAATGCGAAAATAAAACAACGTTTGCAATTAGGCCTGAAATTGCAGGCCAGTCATATGGATTAAAGCTAATGAACGTTGCAACCAAATTTCTTCATTTAACTCTGAAATTTAAAGTGATTACGTGACACACTTACAACTTTAGACAAATGAAATGCACATTAATTGTGTTAAAATTGGTTCCTAGATTAAACATGCCCTTGATGCTAAAGCCATTTTTACACAATAACCATACTTCCTGTAAATCCATAGCAGTAATCATTGCTCCCAAATAAAAAATGGCCATTTGCTAGTTAAACGCACAATCAATTTGAAGTTAAGAGTTGCTATTTATCAGGCATATTATTCATCAACAACTTGGACACATATGAATTAGTTTCTAGATCCATAATACAGCATCACTTGAGAGCCTTAAATAGTACATATTTAAAGATTTAAAACAGCCCCTGAATCAACTATACTCCAACAAGCTCAAATCTGACCCTTATAACAAAACACGTGATATGAATGACTGCACTTAAGAAGCTAGACTAAAATGGACATCAAACCAAAATAAAGTAAAATCACATAGCCAATAGATAACAGAGAATTAACATTTGGCCAACTTCTCCACTTGAATGAAAACAACATCACGGCTTAGCTAAAAGTTCATTTTTCATTCATGGTATGAAGGAATTACCTAGATAAAGCAGTCAAACAGGAGGAAAAGAAATGGTTAGGGATCATAACTTCAGTCCACTACAAAAATGTAATAGTAAAAATCAGTTTTAAGCCAAAGTGATGCCCAGCAGTCCTAAACCAATTTCAATTAAACATTAACCCAGCAAACTTTAGAATAGAGCTTTGAGAACCCCCAAAATTCAAACCATTTCTCAACTCAAAGTGCAGAATGTGAAGCTTTTAGGGAATTTATCTCATAAAAATAATCAGAAAGATTCAATTGATACAGGTTTGACCAATTTTATCAAGGAGAAGTGCTGGAAGTCAGTACAGTTTTAGAACATCAGCCGTTTTGATTTTCTGGATTTTCTATCTCATCAAATCTAAATTCAAGCTTCCTTTAGCAATGCCTTTATAGGCAAGATATTAAAGGAGTCATAAGAGTTCAATTCATGCCCTTTAGACCTTTTACAATTTTTATTTTTGCTGCTTGATCCTTGAATTAGTGATTTATTGGCCAAGTTAGCCTATTTTCAGCTTCTAGGAAGCTTCCTAAAGCTGTTATTAAAAGATTCCCTAAGCTAGCTACCCAAATTACCCTTAAAACCTCTGTAAATTACTTTCATGAATCATACATAGGTCAAGTTGACCCAAGGTTTAGCCCCAAACCATGGGCTTCCTACCCAGATTGAACCTCCTTTTTCTTTGGGCTCTTAACCCACAAAGAACCAAAAGTTTAGGCTCCAGACCAAAAGAAGGCCAATCACTTGACCGGGACAACAAAGTTCTAAAGAACCCCTAAAACCCGTGATCCAACAAAAAATAAAAGTAATAATTGAACACTCCAGCGTATTGAAATAACAAGAAAATCAAATAAGACTCAAATCAAACATTCTAACTAAAGGTAATTCTAAAACTAAGTTGCATGCAAAATTATTTTAAGAAACGGAAATATAAATAAGAAAATCAGCAATTATCCTACCAAGAGAAGATGATCAAAATAATTTAAACTTAACGTGATGCAACAGAAGTCATTCAAAGACAAAAGAGACAAACACAACAAGGGAGATGATCAAGAAGAGATGAAGACTGGAAAAAAATAAAATGAAAGAGAAGAAAGAATTGAAATACCTAATAATAGGATAAAAGTAGCTTTAACGGAACCCTGACATTCCGATTTCGAGTCGCAATGGGAATTTGTTGTGATTTTTTGTTAAGAACCGACAAGAAACAGAAATTACGACCCAACCAGTCATCAAAACTTGAAAAATTGGAAGATTGTTTTCCCATTTCTGCCTTTTAGTTTTGAAATTTGCTCTGTTTGATGATGATTCAAGGGATATTAGTAATGGATTGATGGTCAGGGGTGACTGAGAGTCTTGGGGTGTTAATTTGGGGCTCATTGGCGATGGCGCCACCATCGGAGAAAGTAGGGGCGGCTCTAGGGTTTTCCCCTTTGATCCAATATTTGAGGCGTTTCAGAGGGATTTGAGGAAGGCCAGTTGGATGTTTGGGATGGGGAGTTTGAGGAGAATATTTGGTGTAATTTTGGCGTGATTGTCCGCCGGCCGCCGCCGTGGGTAGTTTCCGACGGGCGACAGATGGTGGTTTAGGGCGGAGGTGGCTAGGATTCTCTATGGAATGTTGAGACGCTGAGTGAGGGGGTTGGGGGGTCGTTCTAACATATATAAGTCGAATGAAAGATTAGTTCTCATCTATTGAATGAGGTGAAATCAACTAATGGGATTGAATTTAACCACAAAGGGGCTTTTGGTTATGGGTGGTGCTGGACCGAGTTAAAATATGGGTTTGGGGCGGGCATGAAAGGTTTTGGACAAGTTTTTAATGGGTTTTGGACAGGTTTTTATGGATTTTTGCACAAAAATGGTCTACTTTTTATTAACATCTCTTCTTTTCTTCTTCTTTTTTTTTTTTCCATTTTTGAATTTTATTAATTACAAATTAAAATAAAACCTGATTTAATTTCAAAACTAAATTACTAAGCTAAATGCTTCTCTGAAATGAATTAAGTCCTAAAAAAAATCAAACTATAACAAATTTGAAAGCTAAAGATTTAAAAATGTAAAAAGAAAAGAACGATTTTTGTTGTTTTCTTCCATTTTTATAACATTAATTAACTAGTTCTCCTAAAAATAGAAATTTTGATCCTAAATGCAAATTCAATATTTTTTTTTTGTATTTTTTGTGTATTAAACAAAAAATTAAATATGCACACAAAATACAAACAAACAAGAAAATTATGCAGTAATTTCCTTGAAAAGAAATAATTAAAAGAAAAATCATAATTTTAGAAATATTGTAGGAGTAATTCATGCAAGGAAAAAATCACATGCTCACAGCTGCCCCTTTTTTCTCGGAGACACGAAGGGTTTTCGAGCAAAGATAAAATGAGCAACTATGCGGGATTTTTGCTTGCTTCAAACTCTATGAGAAGCATTTTTTAAAAGCGTCTGACTATACTTTGCTTCAAAGGTTGCCACATATCCTTTGCTATAAAAGAATCAGGATAGTGTAGTTCTGCAAGTTTTTAGTAGATGGGACTACCGGGGAGCTGTGATTTCACTATTGTTGCTGCTGCTATTGCTTGCTGACCTCCTTATTATACCCAAAAAGGAAAATCAAAAGCTAATATAGCTAGGCCTATTATCTACGAGTTATAATATTCCTATCTATAAATATTTTGAAGCTTGATCTTGAGTTTTAGTTGGTTTTTGCTGTAGACCCCGATCTGAATCTTAATACTCGTCAGTTGTATGTGCTGGTTCTTTCTTCAGCTTTTGGATCAAAGAGTCGCTTAAGAAACTTTTGACGTTAATCATATTATTAGCAGTCTGCATCTTTGTCTGCTTCAGCATTTTGAATTCACTTCTTTTTTGTTCTTTTTCTTCTTTTCTTTATTCTTGGCAGAAGCCCATTCTTTTCGGCACTTCGGATTTTGTGCCTCGAAGTCAAACCTGCTCAGATGCCAAAACAAACAAACTCACAAAATTTTTCTACTCTAATTTCATTAGGAAACTTTCGTGAGTTATTTGTGACAAAAATCTGAACTTCTTCTCTTTTCTCTTGACTTTTTTTAAAGCAAATGAAATAAGCATTGCGTCTATTTAGAAAAGAAAATATTAGGGGATGGAGCCCTATATATAAAATTTCAACTCAGGGATTGGAGACCTAGTGTTGGCAAAAAGGCGACTAGGGAATGGAGGCCATATGCCTCAAAACTCAACTCAGGGACCGGAGCCCTAATGTTGGTAAAAAGGCGACTAGTGAATGGACGCCCTATGTCTAAAAACTCAACTCAGAGATTGGAGCCCTAATGTTGGTAAGAAAGGTGACTAGAGAATAGAGGCCCTATGTCTAAAAACTCAACTCAAGGATATGATCCCTAATGTTGGTAAAAAGGCTACTAGGGAAGGGAGGCCCTAGTCTAAAAACTCAAATCAGAGATTGGAGCCCTAATAATGGTTAAAAGGCGACTAGGGAATGGAAGCCGTACGTCCAAAAACTCAACCCAGAGATTGGGGCCCTAATGTTGGTAAAAAGCGACTAGAGAATGGAGGTCTTATGTCTAAAAACTCAACTTAGGGATTGAAGCCCAAATGTTGGTAAAAAGGAGACTAGGGAATGGAAGCCCTACGTCCAAAAACTCAACTCAGAGATTGGGGCCCTAATGTTGGTAAAAAGAGACTACAGAATGGAGGTCCTTTGTCTAAAAACTCAACTTAGGGATTGGAGCCCTAATGTTGGTGAAACAGCGACTAGGGAATGGAGGACCTATGTCTAAGAACTCAACTCAGGGATTGGAGCCCTAATGTTTGTAAAACGATGACTAGTCAATGGAGGCTCTATGTCTAAACACTCAACTTATGGATTAGAGCGCTAATATTGGTGAAAAGACGACTAGGGAATGGAGGTCCTATGTCTAAAAACTCCACTCAGGGATTGGAGCCCTAATATTGGTGAAAAGGTGAATATAGAGTGGAGGCCCTATGTTTAAAAACTCAACTCAGGGATTGGAGTCCGAATGTTTGTAAAAGGCGACTAGGAAATGGAGGCCCTATGTTCAAAAATTGAAAGGTGACTAGTAAATGGAGACCATGTGTCTAAAAACTAAACTCAGGGATTGGAGCCCCAATGTTGTTAAAAGGCGACTAGGGAATGGAGGCCTTATGTCTAAGAAATTGAACTCAGGGATTGAAGCCCTAAGGTTGGTAAAAAGGCGGCTAGGGAATGGAGGCCCTATGTCTAAAAACTCAACTCTGGGATTGGAACCCTAATGCTGGTAAAAGGCGACAAGGGAATGGAGGCCTTATGTCTAAAAACTCAACTCGGGAATTTTTTCGGATTTTTCTTTTCCTTTCTCTCTTCTTTGTTATTTTCCATTTTAATTTAATTTTATTTCAATGAAATGCAGGAAAACGTTTGGTGGAAAACTTCCATTTTGGATTGGTTGTTGCTGCGAAGCTGTTTCTAGCTTTTGCACAGTTTTTCCTTCTGGTTGCACCTACTTTTGCATGGTACACCTGTTTCAATTTTCAAACAAAGAACAATCGTTAGTTTGAAACACTAGGGTGTTTTGTGGCCTTTATTGTCTTGATCACCTGATATCGGCTCGATCTTTGGTGAGAACCTCCACTGCTTGATGGTTTTTCTGAAGATTGATCTTTGTTTCAAACCGAGGGACTCAACTATTAAGATTTCATGATGGCTCACCAACATGGGGTTTTTATCGTTTCACTTTATTCCGTTATTAGGGCATTTGCCTTTGGCTTTCTTTTCTATTCAAAATCTTTGTTTTTAGAACATCAGCCAACACGGCCAATCGAGACTGACTCGATGCACCGGCTGAGGCTGGGTATTTTGTTTGAGTCATGTTAGGTAGAACCCTGTAAAACAAATGTTGCCACCTTTTCTTTGCATTAGTTTCGTAAACAGATTTAGAAAAAAATGGTTTCAAGGAAAAGTAAACAGAAGGTAAGAAAACAAATTGAAACAGAAGTGTCCCATTCGAGGAGGAAAGAATGACTTATCTGGAGTGCATGTCGCCTTCAATATACATGACATGTTTCATGGACTGATGCATCTTCTGCACAACCTCCCCCACTTTTCATAAACTCATTGTGATCCACATTTCCACATTGAAAGACCTTGCTAGGATTCCAATGGTGGTGGTGTGTCTTCTTTTTAATTGACGATGCCCTTTGCGGGTTTTTGCCAATCGACCTCTGTCATTTCTCTTCTCACTGTCTCTTGATAGTGCTTTTTATGAGTTTTCACTATCTAGGCGCTCTCATTTTCAATTTTTTTGATCACTGTCTCCATATGGTGCCCGTAGTTTTTCACCGATAAGACTCTCTCAATTTATTTCTCTCATTTTGATTGTATCAAATCCAAGCAACAGTGTTCTCTAATTCTGACACTTTTTGCCGATGGATTAGAAGGACTTGGACAAGATTTGGTGTAAACAGAGAATTGGATCACATTACAACTTTTGAACCGTTCTGGTGGGATCATCGCCAAACCATTATATTATCTGCCCCAGTTTAACTTTTGGGAAAACTTGATTTTTATTTTCGTGTTACTGGACTCCAGAGAGAGGCTGCCTATGTATCCTTTCGGAATCAAGTCAAACGTAGTTCAAGAAAAATATTTTTGTATTTCTTTTTCTGTTTTGTTTTGTTTTCTTTTTCTTCTTTTGTTTTGATGCTTTTTTTTTGTTCATTTTTTCATTCATTTTTATTTTCTTCTTTTTTCCTATTTTTCTGTTCTTTTTTCATTTTTCTTTTCCAATAACCCTTCCGGTTTCCAAAAAAGGTAGTCAAAGAAGAGTAACCGGCTCAAAGGGTTTTCAAAAGGTTGATGTGGTTTGGTAGTATAGATGAAAGCCTTCGTCATCCCAATGAGTTAATGTCATTGTTTCAGAAAGCCTAAACATAGTACCTTTTTACTACGTCCACATTCAGAGCTGCTTCGGGATCATTTCCTTCGACATCTCCCAAGTACAAGGCTCCTCTAGGCAATGTTTTTCTGATGAGATACGGGCCTTTCCAATTAGGAGAGAATTTTCCTTTCGCTTCCTGATAATGGGGAAGAATGCGCCTTAACACGGTTTGCCCCACTTCAAAATTCTTAGGCTGCAGTTTCTTGTTGTAAGCACGAGCCATTCTGTGCTGGTACAACTTCCCATCGTAGACCGCAATCATTACCTTTTCATCAATCACGGTCAACTGTTCTAGATGGTTCTTGACCCATTCACTACCTTCAATTTCAGTTTCGAAAATGATTGGGAGAGAGGGGTTTTAAACTTCTGCGGGTATTATGTCTTTCGTACCATAGACCAAGAGGTATGGGGTTTCTCCTACCGATGTGCGCACCGTAGTGCGATATCCCAGGAATGAAAAGGCAAATTCATGCCACTGCCTTGAGCTTTAAATCATCTTTCTCAAATCTTCTTGATGTTCTTTTTGCAGCTTCGACGGCACCATTGGCTTTAGGCCGCTAAGGAGCAGAGTTCCTATGCTTTATTTTGACTTGTTCGCATATCTCCTCCATCAGGCGACTATTAAAATTTGCAGCATTTTCCGTGATAATAGTTGTGGGAATACCAAAACAGCATATAAGATTGGAGTACACAAAATCTACCACAGCTTTCTTGGTGACAAATTTGAGAGTGATGGCTTCAACTCATTTCGTGAAGTAGCCAATGGCAACCAGTATGAACCTGTGCCCACTTGAGGCTTTTGGCTCGATTGGCCCAATGACATCCATGCCCTAGGCAATGAATGACAATGGTGCTGACATGGGATGCAGTTTTGTGGGCGGTGCATGACTCAAATCGCCGTGCACCTGACACTAATGGAACTTCCGGACAAAGCTGAAATAGTCTTTTTCCGTGGTTATCATGTAATAGCCTGCTCGAAGGATTTTCTTTGCTAAAACATACCCATTCATGTGGGTCAGCATACTTTGTGTGCACTTTGTGCATGATTCTTCTAGCCTCATCTGGGTCAACACATATTAACAAGTTGAGGTCCGGAGTTCTTTTGTACAAGACATCACCACTCAAAAATCAAATCACTCGTGTGTCGTCTAATAGTTCTCTTTCGGTGCCCACTGGCTTGCTCGGGGTATTCTTTCATTTTCAGAAATCTTTTGATGTCATGGTACCATGGTTGGGTATTGATTCTATTTCAACTTTATAATAATAACCATGCCTTTCCCATATTTGGATTTCCAAGGGATCTGTATGAGCATTCCTTGGATACGGCAGCATTGAGGCCAAAGTAGCAAGTGCATTAGCCAATTCATTATGACAATGAGGGATGTATTTGAACTCTATTAACTTGAATCACTTGATAAGGTCTTCCACATGCTGCTTGTAAGGGATGAGTTTGACATCTTGGGTTTCCCGTTTTCCCTAAGCTTGCAGGATAATTAGATCTCAGTCTCCCATGATCAACAACTCTTTGACGTCCTGGTCGATTGCTATATTTATACCCATAATACAGGCTTCATACTCTGCAGTGTTGATTGTGCATAAAAACTAAAGCCGGGCTGTGGCTTGGTAAGGCTGACCAGCGGGCGAGATAAAAATTGCCCCAATTCAACCTTTTGTGTCTACAGCTCCATCAAAAAACATTTCCCAAATAGTAGTATCCTCGAATATTGCCTTAACTATGTTTGCCTTTTCATCTGGGAAGTAAGTGTTCAAAGGTTGGTATTTGTCATCAACCAGGTTTTCAGCCAAATGATCTGCCAATGCCGAGGCTTTCATTGTCGTGCGAGTGACATAGACTATGTCAAATTGAATGAGCAGGATCTGCCATTTTTCCAACCTTCCCACGGGCATTGGCTTCTAGAATATGTATTTCAAAGGATCCAATCTAGTTATGAGGTAAGTGGTGTAGGCTTGCTGATAATGTCTCAACTTTTGAGCGACCCAAGTTAAAGCACAATAGGTTCTTTCAAACAAAGTATCCTTAGCTTCATAGCTGGTAAACTTTTTACTCAAATAGTAGATTGCTTGCTCTTTATTTCTGGTCTCATCATGTTGCCCAAGTATACGACCAAAAGAAGTCTCCAAGACCGTCAGATACAAGAACAGACGCCTCCGTGGTTCAGGTGGGACCAGGACTGGTGGGTTGGACAGATACTCTTTGACTTTATCAAAAGCTTCTTGACATTCATCTACCCATTTGATTTTCTCGTCTTTCTTCAGCATTTTGAATATGGGTTCACACGTGGATGTCAACTGAGTAATGAACTGACTGATATAGTTCAATCTGCCTGATAAACTCATCACATCTTTCTTGGAGGAGGCCAATCCCGAATAGACTTTATCTTTGTTGGATCTAACTCAATACCCCTCCGACTAGATATAAAGCCCAAATGTTTATCTGATAGGACCCCCAAATGGACACATGGATGGGTTCAGCTTCAAATCATATTGACACGACTGTTCAAATAATTTTCTCAGGTCTCGAACATGGTCATCCTGGGTTTTGGACCTGATGATTACCTCATCCACATACACCTCCATTTCTTGGTGCATCACGTCATAAAAAATGGCGATCATGGCCCTCATATAGGTTGCCCCAGCATTCTTCAGACAAAATGGCATTACCCTGTAACAATATATACCCCACGGTATGGAAAAAGCAGTTTTCTCTGTGTCTTCTTCATCCATCAGCACCTGGTGATATCCTGCGTAACAATCCACGAAGGACTGTATCTCATGTTTGGCACAGTTATCAACAAGAATGTGGATGTTTGGAAAAGGGAAGTTATATTTGGGGCTTGCCTTGTTTAAATATTTTTAATCCACACACACTCGCGTCTTCCCATCTTTCTTAAGTAGAGGAACTACATTGGCTAGCCATGTGGAGTACCAGACCACCCAGATCACCCCTGTCTTCAACTGTTTCATGACTTCTTCTTTGATCTTTTCACTAACATCAGTTTTAAATTTCTTTGCTTTTGCTCGATAGAGGGTAATCAGGGTAAGTTGGAAACTTATGAACCACCAAATCGACACTCAGTTCTGGCATGTTATCATATGACCAAGAAAACATATCTTTGAACTCAAACAAGAATTGAATTAATGCATCCCAGTTTTTTTCATCTATGTGAATGGTTATCTTGGTTTCCCTGATTTCTTCAGAACTACCCAAATCAATCGGCTCAGTGTCATCTAATTTCAGCTTAGGTTTATTCTCAAATTGTTCCAGTTCTCTATTTATTTCCCTAAAACCCTCTTCTTCATCATATTGTGGTTCTTGGTTCATTATTTCAGAGTTAGACAACGTGTTTGGATCTAGCCATGAAGTCTGCAAGCATGTTATGTTATTTAAAATCGAATTATTAGAACAGGACTCCTATTTGATTGAGAATGGCGTAGCCTTCCAATATAGCAATTTGGCCTCAGGTCCCATGTACAACACCTCAACTGTGCTTGAGCTTTCCCCTGGATGGACCATGTGGGTTTCATATAGTATCTTCCTCATTGCCCCACAGATCTCTTCAATCTCTTTGGCCGTAAAGGCCTCATCCTCTTCTTATTCATTATGTTTGGGCTGGATTAATGTTTAATATAGATGTGTAACTAGCTGCGGCAAGACCCATCCATATGCCCATTTTATATTAGCTGGTGTGGGTCTGAAGCCGACCCCAAAGAACTTTTCACTAGCAGGCAGGGTGATAGGTTCAGTTATTCCTTGTAATGATTTTCCAAGCCTCTTCCCATGTTTGAAACCACGCCCGAGATTTCTTTGGCTACCATGATTGATGAATTTGAAAGGAAGGGTTGAAGGTAAGATTTTCCTTCATCGCACTGATTTGCGACCACGATTTCAAAGGCTTGATAGACAACGTGCTCACTCCCCTCTCTTGCTTCAAGACATGAGAACGATGGGTCCCGATAAATTTATTCTTCATCTTCCCCATGAACCATAATCTCTTGATCTCATGCTCAAATTTCACAATCTTGTGAAGAGTAGAAGGTACGGCACCCATTGCATGAATCGACGACCTCCCCAAATGAAAGATATAAGAGGTGTATGTGTTCAAAACATGGAAGGTTAATTGAAAGTATACTGCGCCGATGGTTAGGATCAAATCAATCACTCCAATTGTGTCCCTTTGCATGCTATCAAAAGCACGTACGCAGACATTGTTGGGTCGGATTCTCTTGGTACTGATTTCCATACGCTATAGAGTTGAGAGTGAGCAAATATCTACCTAGAGCCCCCGTCCAACATAACCTTTTTCACGCAGTATCCTTCGTATTTGACTTTCAGGTGCAGGGCTTTGTTATGGTTGGCCCCTTCTCGGGGAAAATCATTTTTGCTAAAGGAGATCTGGTTGAGTGCCAAAAATCTTTCTGCCATTCTCTCCAACTATTCTACAGAGGTCTCAACAGTAACATATGCTTCCTTAAGGTACTTGATCAATACCTTTTGATATTCGGTGGAATTCATCAACAGAGATAGCAGAAAGACTTGTGCGGGAAACTTTTGAAGCTGGTGGATTACCTCATAATCCGCAATTTTCATCTTTTGAAAGAAAGCCTATGCTTCTTCGGCACTCACCGGCTTATTAGATTGGAAGCTCTTTTTAGTGACGTTGTTTACCTCTTCCAAATTGAAATACTTTTTAGCTGGGTTAATTTCTTAAATATCTCCTAAGATTTTCTTTCCATTGTCAGTCACCGCCGACTTGCTATAATTCCTGGGCACAACGGCAGGGTCTGTCATGGGCTTTTGTGGTGCGCGCCAATAACTATGGGCTCACTCAATCTTGGAGGTCTTATTGGCCCCCGCATCAGGTAAGCTCCCTTGGGCACATACATTTCGGTTGTCTAGTTCAACTCAAATCTCCTGGGAGGACTCAATGTCATGTGCTTTTATTTGTAGCCTCGAGGACATAGAGAACAACATCTTTGGGGGTTATTGCCCTAGTTTAAATTTCTATTTTCTTCTCCGACTTCACAGGGGTGGTTTTGTTCTTTTTCTCCCTTTTGTCTTGCTTCGGGGCATCATTTGGTTTATTTTCTGCATCAACGATGTCAATGATAGTCTTTAATGCCTGGTCAAACTCCTTATCCTCACAAATCATTCTGGTTACCGGCCCATTGTTGTGGGCTGGCAGTGGGTTGTTGGTCAAATTAGGAATATCTTCATCCCTCAGCACTATCATTTTTTGTTCTATCAAGTTCTCCATGGCTCTCTTTAGAGTCCAGCAATCATCCCTGTCATGCCCTTCTGCCCCTAAGTGATACGCCCATCGGGCACCATTTTCGTAAGCGGGTGATGCTGGGTTTTGCTTGGTTTAGGGAACAGGCTATAACATACCCATTAGAAAAAGTTTTGCTAACTGGCTAGAGTAGGATTCACCTATTGGTTGAAATTTGGCCTTTTGCGTGATTCACGGGCATGGAAATTATTTTGTGTAGGGCAAGGTTTGTAATGCATTTGGTAAGGAGGCTAGTTTCTAGGAAATAGAGCTTTGTTTTGGTTGGCTTGTTGTTGTGGTCGGACATAAGGTTGAGAATTCATGACCATGAATGGTTGAGGATCATAGGCCACGTCTTGGTGAGGGTAATAGTACTGCAGGGTTCTTTCTGAGAAAAAGGATCTGGGATTACGGTGTTTTCTTGCACCCGACGCTGCCATTGATGTTTCTTCCTTTTTATTGCCCTTTGTTATTCCTCTAAACCCACCCTGGATGGCTTGGTAGGTAGCTCTTATAGTGGATTTGCTCAAAATTTGACCTGTCTTCAACCCATTTTCAACCATCTCACCAAATCTTGATGGCTTCAGGGAACAGCTTACCCATTGCGGACATCATATTTTGGAAGTAATCTACCTCTTGGGCTTGGAGGAAAACTGTAACTAATTCAATCTCATCCATCAGAGGCTTTACCCTTGAGTCCAGCTAACGCCATTTAACAACGTACTCGAAAGTTTCCTACCCGGAGAAATATCAATGTTGTACAAGAATTGTCTGACAAAATCCCGAGCAAGAGCATCCCAGATTTTCCAGTAGGATATATCTTAGTCCATGTACCATTCAGACACGATGCCAACCAGACTTTCTCCGAAATAGGCCACGAGGATTTCTTCATTTCCACTTGCTCCTCGTAGCTGGTTGCAATATCTCTTGAGATAAGCAATAGGATCATCGTGTCAATCATACTTCTCAAATTTTGGAGTTTTGAATCCCAATGGTAGAAGCACATGAGGGAACATACATAAGTCGATGCTTTTGAGACTGTGTTCCATACTTCTCATCTTTCTCGCAATCTCTTCTTTCTCAAGAGTTTTGGTGGTCTTTTCTTGCCCCGCAGTGAACTCATACCGTGTGGCTTGGAGTAGGTATAAGTGGGAAATTTATGAGGTTCCATCGGGAAGGAGAGTGTTTGGAAGGTGAAAGTTGATGGGTCAAAACTAGGCATGGGGCAATATAGGCTGTGCCGTGGCGAGCAAGGTGGAGCGGTAAAGATATTTGAAGCTGCACCAGATATTAACACCTGGGGGTGAACCTTAGAAGGTGTTCCCACAAAATGAGCTAAGATAGTCGGGTGTCCTAGTGGTGTATTTGGGTGACTGATCAAGATGGTACCACTTGCCCTAGGGAAGAGTTCAGGGAATCTTGGAATTGCGCTTGGTGGCTCTCTTACACTTTCCCAAGCGTCCCATATATCTATAACCTGGAGACGCATGATTCTGTTTTCTTTGGCAGCTGCTGATTCTGAGGTCAGGGTGCCTGAGATTGGACTATCATCCATGAAGTGAATTGTTGGCAGAGTCATTTTATAAGACATTTGATATTCCCTTTTGATCTCGTAAAGTATGGGTGCAAAGCCAGATTACCACAAAAACCAACCACCGCTCTATAAAAACCTGAGTTGGGAGTAACAGCAGCAAACAGTTAGATTGAAACAAATAACTCATAGGTATTCACATGTTAGTGGTATGATGCACCTATACAGTTAAATGTGTTTCTACATGTTTTGCAACGGTTGCATGCGTCATCCTGACTTTGCTTATTCTTTCCTTTTCATTATTCCTTTCTTTTTATTCTCTTTTCTTCTCTTGCCATTTTTTTCCTCTAACTTTTTTTCTTCTCTTATTTTCTTTTTCTTATTGGAATTATTCATCAAATTATGACCGGATCCGATAAGGCTTGTTTATGCAATACGATGCTGTGTGAATCAGATCATTACGAATTTCAAGAAAAATAAATGGGAAAAGTAAAGAAACAACTTTTGGAAATTTTTATTTTTCATTAATAAAACTTCTAACCTTCTGCTACAGAAGATATAAAACTACTCATTTTCTTGGAACGAAAACAATAAATAGACTCAGAATAAACCAAAATACAGACTCGATAAATAAAAAATTAGGAATGTATTAAAGCTTCAACTCCCTGGGCCCGTGGGGAATCATTCGGCCTTGCGACGGGCCTATGTGCGAGATCCCCTTGCAGCCACTCCAAATCACTCATTATCTGGCAGACGAATATTATCACTACAGCAAAGAAGTGGTTCGTGTCATATCCTCACATACCTGGCATTTTTCAATGATGTAGTTGGAAATAGCTCTAATCCTTTCTCGGATCCTACCCTTTTTTTGAAGTACACACTGGATTCGCTGATTTCTGGCTTCTAACACCTGAAAGGCGTGATGGTTTTGGTTTTGCAGCTGTTCATTTCCTCCTCCATCCAAGCCATTAGATCATAACAATGTTCCATGTCAGCTTTAAAGTCATTGGCCTTCTTAGACACCTCGTTCTCAAGGGTTGTTACCTTTCTTCTCAGGTTAATAATTGTCCCTTCCTACTTTCTTTTCATTTGTTGTACAAACTTTGTCCTCCCTTCTGCACTCTTCGCCAATTGGGCTTGGACTTTTTCTAGATTGTCTTCAGATTTTTCTAAATCATCTTTACTCTTAAGCGCTTTCTTCCTCAGACTACTTATAAGCCTCTCATCTGCTCGGCTTCTTTTCGCGTTTTCTAGCTGTTATTCTCATTTTCTGGATTTGAGCTTTAAGGGCTTTGTTTTCCTGAGTTAGCTTTTTCTTTTCCCCTTCATCTTCGGCAGCTTGGATACTCTTGGCAAATTGGAGATCCTCGATTTGTCTTCTAACTTACCTATTTTGGCCCTATAGCTTTCTTCTTTTACCAACTTGAACATGAGCTCTCCTAGCAGGGATTTCGGGAATGTGGAACCTTTTACCGAACAAATATTGTACTTGGGGTCTACCTCGCCTCTAGCTAGATCTCGCACCGTAGACTGAGGTTCAAGAAATCTTCATTCATTTCACATCTGGCGAATTCTTCCTTATGAAAATACGACTTTTGGGCCCAATTCAATGACACGTCTATTCAAATCTTTGTCATGAGGGACGATTTGAAATCTAACCAGTTGGCACAAAACCCTGTGAGGAGCATATGGATGGATGCTCCAGATGCCCATTAGGAGGATATAACACACTTCCGCTGACATGTATACTACTTCGGTGACAGGAAGCAATCCGAACGCTCACTAAATTTTATTGGCATTCAAAGAGTGCAAACCAAGCCTTAGTACCCTCGGGGAACTCAACACCCACTACTAGGCATTCAAATTCTTCAATACAACTCAAACCGGTCATAACGTAATTCATATACCCAACTTGGTGGTAGAGATGTTCATGTATCCACAATTGTTGTAACAGATTACAGCCTGGGAAGAACTTTCCCCCTTCTCGACAGATATATAAGGCTTGGTAAATTTCAGATAAAATCAAGGGAACTATAGTGCTAATAGATTTCTTGATTGCAACATCGACCGTTCCTCAAGACCTATCTCTATGTTGCCATCTTCTCTCAGACAGATTACAATGCCCCATAATGCTACTATAAAAGCAAAACCTCGCCTTGCCTCCTATTTATCTTTATTTCTGGCATGGGTCAAACCACTATTTGGTGCTTCAAAACCTGGGGGGTTACCATAATGTTGATACAAGAACTGGAAAGTGCAATATCCTTCTGAGAAATTTCCATCCTGAATATCCCGACTAATACTCAGCAAATCCAAAGAATTGTTGAGAGATACTGGTCTTGGTGACACTGGGTACCGACTTCTAAGATTTCCATTAAGGCTAGCATGACCAGTAATTTCCTCTAGTATGGGTGGGAGCTCAAAGTAAGAAGAACGAAACACGTTGTGAGTTGAATCCCAAAAAGGTATTAAAGCTTCAATCACGTCCAACCTTGGCTTGATTTTCAATAGTCCGACGAGACCTGCCAGAACTATTACCATAGTTTCTCTACTGCTTTATCCCAGATCATTCCACCACATGTGGAGCTGTAAGGGGATCTCTTTAAGGGATGTGAAGGGTTAAAATTCATTTGTGCTCATCCTGCACATTTTTTGAGGTGATTTAATTACTCATATTGACTCAAAAAGAGTAACACAATTTCTCAAAATTTTATTTCAAAATAAAACCCAGTTTTGCGAACACGGCCTTTCAGCACTTCGTGGAAGAAGATTTTAAGGTTGTTCCTTCTAATTGGCCAAAAATTAGAAAAAATGACCAAAGGTGATTGTTCTTGCAAAAACAGCCTTTTGGCGTCCTTTTGGGGACATTTGACTTATTTTAAGCAAGAATGGCATCACCCTGCTTATTTGTGATAATAATAAAATTTTTGTTGTTTTTTAGGCTATTTTTGCAGAAGGGAAGTTGGACCTGATGGGCTTTGCCTACGTATCCGACATCCGGTGGAAATCAAACTAGTGTAGTTCGGAAAAAATTTTAAACACAAAAACTAATTTTTGAAAACTATTTCGTCTTTTTCACCCTTTTACTTCAAAAATCCGACAGAGTTTCAGTACGATTTGGACATTTAGTTTTAAAAAATATAATTATCTCTCTTAACCCTCACACTGTTATTTTCTTTTAACAATTTTCTCCTATTATTCACAAGCCAATCAGCATGCCAATCTGAAACAAATAAATGCACAAGTAGCAAGTAGGATGCATCAGGACAATCTTTTCATTTCAGATACATCTGTCCTAGACAGACCCAACCCCTGTGTTGAGTCTCCTAAGTCAAATGCACGTGATGCAAACAAATGTTCCTTCTAGGGATCTGACATGAGGTTTTGTTATTCTAGGTTTAAAACCTGGTTTTATTGTTCTAGACCGGGCTTACTCGAGCGGACAACTCGAGCCGAGGGCGAGGCAGCGTACCAGGAATACTGAAGCTTCGCTAGCTTTGCAACATGTCTGAATATTATAAAATTTTGCATAGGAATCTAGCAAATAGAAGTTACACGATGTGCACACTTCCCTAATGATTTAGAAGACTCAGAGAGAATTAGGGTTTTGTAGCAGTTTATATACAGTTCACGAAATATCAAAGTTGTAAAAGCATGTAGCACATTTGATAGCAGAAAGACTTGTGCCGGAGACTTTTGAAACTGGTGGATTACCTCATAATCCGCAATTTTCATCTTTTGAAAGAAAGCCTATGCTTCTTCGGCACTCACCGGCTTATTAGATTGGAAACTCTTTTTAGTGACGTTGTTTACCTCTTCCAAATTGAAATACTTTTTAGTCGGGTTATTTTCTTAAATATCTCCTAAGATTTTCTTTCCATTGTATGTCACCACTGACTTGCTATAATTCCTGGGCACAACGGCAGGGTCTGTCATGGGCTTTTGTGGTGAGTGCCAATAACTACGGGCTCACTCAATCTTGGAGGTTTTATTAGCCCCCGCATCACGTAAGCTCCCTTGGGCACATATATTTGGGTTGTCTAGTTCAACTCAAATCTCCTGGGAGGACTCAATGTCAAGTGCTTTTATTTGTAGCCTCGAGGGACATAGAGAACAACATCTTTGGGGGTATTGCACTAATTTCAACTTCTATTTTCTTCTCCGACTTCAGAGGGGTGGTTTTGTTCTTTTTCTCCCTTTTGTCTTGCTTCGGGGCATCTTTTGGTTTATTTTCTGCATCAGCGATGTCAATGATAGTCTTAAATGCTGGGTCAAACTCCTTATCCTCACAAATCATTCTGGTTACCGGCCCATTGTTGTTGGCTGGCAGTGGGTTGTTGGTCAAATTAGCAATATCTTCATCCCTCAGCACTATCTTTTTTGTTCTATCAAGTTCTGCATGGCTCTCTTTAGAGTCCAGCAATCATCCCTGTCATTCCCTTCTGCCCCTAAGTGATAGGCCCATCGGGCACCATTTCTATAAGCGGGTGATGCTGGGTTTTTCCTGGTTTTGGGGAACAGGCTATAACATACCCATTTGAAAAAGTTTTGGTGACTGGCTAGAGTAGGATTCACCTATTGGTGTGAAATTTGGCCTTTTGTGTGGTTCATGAGCATGGAAATTGTTTTGTGTAGGCCAAGGTTTGTAATGCGTTTGGTAAGGAGGCTAGTTTCTAGGAAATAGAGCTTTGTTTTGGTTGGCTTGTTGTTGTGGTCGGACATAAGGTTGAGCATTCATGACCATGCATGGTTGAGGATCATAGGCCACGTCTTGGTGAGGGTAATAGTGCTACAGGGTTCTTTCTGAGAAAAAGGATCTGGGATTACGGTGTTTTTTTGCACCCGACGCTGCCATTGGTGTTTCTTCCTTTTTATTGCCCTTTGTTATTCCTCTAAACCCACCCTGGATGGCTTGGTAGGTAGCTCTTATAGCGGATTTGCTCAAAATTTGACCTGTCTTCAACCCGTTTTCAACCATCTCACCAAATCTTGATGGCTTCAGCGAACGGCTTACCCATTGCGGACATCATATTTTGGAAGTAACCTGCCTCTTGGGCTTGGAGGAAAACTGTACCTAATTCAATCTCATCCATAAGAGGCTTTGCCCTTGAGTCCTGCTAATGCCATTTAACAGCGTACTCGAAAGATTTTCGAGGATTTCTTCTTCAAGTTTGTCAATGAGTTCCTATCCGGAGAAATATCAATGTTGTACTGGAATTGTCTGACAAAATCCCAAGCAAGATCATCCCAGATGTGCCAGTAGGATATATCTTAGTCAATGTACCATTCAGACGCGATGCCAACCAGACTTTCTCCGAAATAGGCCATGAGGATTTCTTCATTTCCACTTGCTCCTCGTAGCTGGTTGCAATATCTCTTGAGATGAGCAATAGGATCATCGTGTCAATCACACTTCTCAAATTTTGGAATTTTGAATCCCAATGGTAGAAGCACATGAAGGAACACACATAAGTCGCCATAGGATACAATTTTCTATCCATTCAAGCGATGCTTTTGAGACTCTGTTTCATGCTTCTCATCTTTCTGACAATCTCTTCTTTCTCAAGAGTTTTGCTGGTCTTTTCTTGCCCCACAGTGAACTCATACCGGGTGGTAGGGAGTAGGTATAAGTGGAAATTTGAGGAGGTTCCATCGGGAAAGCGAGTGTTTTGAAGGTGAAAGTTGTGGGTCAAAACTAGGCATGGGGCAATATAGGCGGTGCCGTGGCCGAGCAAGGTTGAGCGGTAAAGATATTTGAAGCTTCACCAGATATTAACACCCGGGGGTGAACCTTAGAAGGTGTTCCCACAAAATGAGCTGAGATAGTCGGGTGTCCTAGTGGTGTATTTGGGTGACTGATCAAGACGGTGCCGCTTGCCCTAGGGAAGATTTTAGGTCATCTTGGAATTGCGCTTGATGGCTCTCTTACATTTTCCCAAGCATCCCATATTTCTATAACCTGGAAACGCATGATTCTGTTTTCTTTGGCAGCTGCTGATTCTGAGGTCAGGGTGCCTGAGATTGGACTATCATCCATGATGTGAATTGTTGGCAGAGTCATTTTTTAAGACATTTTGATATTCCCTTTTGATCTCGTAAAGTATGGGTGCAAAGCTAGATTACCACACAAATCAACCACCGCTCTATAAAAACCTGAGTTGCAGCAGCAAACAGTTAGTTTGAAACAAATAACACATTGGTATTCACATGTTAGTGGTATGATGCACCTATACAGTTAAATGTGTTTCTACATGTTTTGCAACGGTTGCATGCGTCATCCCGACTTTGCTAATTCTTTCCTTTTCATTATTCATTTCTTTTTATTTTCTTTTCTTCTCTTGCCATTTTTTTCCTCTCACTTTTTTTCTTCTCTTATTTTCTTATTCTTATTGGAATTATTCATCAAATATGACCGGATCCGATAAGGATTGTCTATGCATTACGATGCTGTGTGAATCAGATCATTACGTATTTCAAGAAAAATAAGTGTGAAAAGTAAAGAAACAACTTTTGGAAATTTTTATTTTTCATTAATAAAACTTCTAAACTTCTAGTACAGATGATTTAAAACTACTCATTTTCTTGGAACGAAAAACTATAAATAGACTCAGAATAGACCAATATACAGACTCGATAAATAAAAAATTAAGAATGCATTAAAGCTTCAACTCCCGGGGCCCGTGGGGAATCATTCGGCCTCGCGACGGGCCTATGTGCGAGATCCCCTTGCAGCCGCTCCAAATCACTCATTATCTGGCAGACGAATGTTATCACTACAGCAAAGAAGTGGTTCATGTCATATCCTCGCATATGTGGCATTTTTGATGTAGTTGGCAATAGCTCTAACCCTTTCTCGTATCCTACCCTTTTTTTGAAGTACACACTCGATTCGCTGATTTTTGGCTTCTAACACCTGAAAAGCGTGATGGTTTCCGTTTTGCAGCTGTTCATTTCCTCCTCCATCCAAGCCATTAGATCATAACAATGTTCCATGTCAGCTTTAAAGTCCTTGGCTTGCTTAGACGCATCGTTCTCAAGGGTGGTTACCTTTCTTCTAAGGTTGGTAATTTTCTCTTCATACTTTCTTTTCATTTGTTGTACAAACAATGTCCTCCCTTCTGCACTCTTCGCCAATTGGGCTTGGACTTTTTCTAGATTGGCTTCAGATTTTTCTAAATCATCTTGACTCATATGCGCTTTCTTCCTCAGACTGCTTATACGCCTCTCATCTGCTCGGCTTCTTTCCGAGTTTTCTAGCTGTTATTCTAATTTTCTAGATTTGAGCTTTAAGGGCTTTGTTTTCCTGAGTTAGCTTTTTCTTTTCCCCTTCATCTTCGGCAGCTTGGGTACTCTTGGCAAATTGGAGATCCTCGATTTGTCTTCTAACATACCTATTTTGGCCCTATAGCTTTCTTCTTTTACCAACTTGAATATGATCTCTCTTAGAAGGGCTTTCGGGAATGTGGAACCTTTTACCGAACAAAATACTGTACTTGGGGTCTACCTCGCCTCTAGCTAGATCTCGCACCATAGACTGACGTTCAAAAAATCTTCATTCATTTCACATCTGGCGAATTCTTCCTTCTGGAAATACGACTTTTGGGCCCAAGTCAATTACATGTCTATTCAAATCTTCGTCATGAGGGACGGTTTGAAATCTAACCAGTTGGCACAAAACCCTGTGAGGAGCATATGGATGGATGCTCCAGATTCCCATTAGGAGGATATAACACTCTTCCATTGACATGTATACTACTTCGGTGACAGGAAGCAAACGCTCACTAAATTTTATTGGCAGTCAAAGAGCTCAAATGTGCAAACCAAGCCTTAGTACCCTCGGGGAATTCAACACCCACTACTAGGCATTCAAATTCTTCAATGCAACTCAAACCGGTCATAATGTAATTTATATACCCAACCTGGTGGTAGAGATGCTCATGTATCCACAATTGTAGTAACAGATTACAGCCTTGGAAGAATTTTCCCCCTTCTCGACAGATATTCAAGGCTTGGTAAATTTCAGATAAAATCAAGGGAACTACAGTGCTATTAGATTTCTTGATTGCAACATCGACCGTTCCTACGAGACCCATCTCTATGTTGCCACCTTCTCTCAGACAGATTACAATGCCCAATAATGCTACTATAAAAGCAAAACTCGCCTTGCCTCCCAATTATCTTTATTTCTGGCATGGGTCAAACCACTATTTGGTGCTTCAAAACCTGGGGGGTTACCATAATGTTGATACAAGAACTGGAAAGTGCAATATCCTTCAGTGAAATTTCCATCCTGAATATCCCGACTAATACTCAGCAAATCCAAAGAATTGTGGAGAGATACTGGTCTTGGTGACACTGGGTACCGACTTCTAAGATTTCCATTAAGGCTAGCATGACCAGTAATTTCCTCTAGTATGGGTGGGAGCTCAAAGTAAGAAGAACGAAACACGTTGCGAGTTGAATCCCAAAAAGGTATTAAAGCTTCAATCACATCCAACCTTGGCTTGATATTCAATAGTCTGACGAGACCTGCCAGAGCTTTTACCATAGTTTCTCTACTGCTTTTTCCCATATCATTCCACCACCTGTGGAGCTGTAAGGGGATATCTTTAAGGGATGTGAAGGGTAAATTTCATTTGTGCTCATCCTGCACATTTATTAAGGTGATTTAATTACTCATTTTGACTCAAAAAGAGCAACATAATTTTTCAACATTTTATTTAAAAATAAAACCCAGTTTTGCGAACACGGCCTTTCAGCACTTCGTGGAAGAAGATTTTAAGGTTGTTCCTTCTAATTGGCCAAAAATTAGAAAAAATGACCAAAGGTGATTGTTCTTGCAAAAACAGCCTTTTGCCGTCCTTTTGGGGACATTTGACTGATTTTAAGCAAGAATGGCATCACCCTGCTTATTTGTGATAACAATAAAATTTTTGTTGTTTTTTGGGCTATTTTTGCAGAAGGGAAGTTGGACCTGATGGGCTTTGCCTACGTATCCGACATCCGGTGGAAATCAAACTAGTGTAGTTCGGAAAAAATTTTAAACACAAAAACTAATTTTTGAAAACTATTTCGTCTTTTTCACCCTTTTACTTCAAAAATCCGACAGAGTTTCAGTACCATTTGGACATTTAGTTTTAAAAAATATAATTATCTCTCTTAACCCTCACACTGTTATTTTCGTTTAACAATTTTCTCCTATTATTAACAAGCCAATCAGCATTCCAACTGAAATAAATAAATGCACAAGTAGCAAGTAGGATGCATCAGGATAGCCTTTTCATTTCAGGTACACCTGTCCTAGACAGACCCAACCCCTGTGTTGAGTCTCCTAAGTCAAATGCACGTGATGCAAACAAATGTTCCTTCTAGGGATCTGACATGAGGTTTTGTTATACTAGGTTTAAAACCTGGTTTTATTGTTCTTGACCGGGCTTACTCGAGCAGACAACTCGAGCCGAGGGCGAGGCAGCGTACCAGGAATACTGAAGCTTCGCTGGCTTTGCAACATGTCCGAACCTTATTATAAAATTTTGGATAGGAATCTAACAGAATAGAAGTTACACGATGTGCACACTTCCCTAATGATTTAGAAGACTCGGAGAGAATTAGAGTTTTGTAGCAGTTTAGATATAGTTCACGAAATATCAAAGTGGTAAAAGCATTTAGCACATTGGCTCAAACATGTAAATAATAAAAAAAGCCAACCATACCAGCTATTTTTAGCTCGAATTCTTAAACCCTGAACAAACGTTCTGGGTTTGGATCCCCAGCAGAGTCACCAGAGCTATCACACCTCCTTTTTACACACTACTACTGAAGGGGTATATAAGGGAGTTTTTAAAATTTAAGTAACATTATTCAAAATGTGATTATTTATTTATTTTTGTTCAGATTTGACACTTGGGATAGGTTTGTTTTCTGGTGTCCCAAGTCACTGGTTTATTTTAAATCCCAAAACGAGGAAAATTTGACTTTCCTTGTGAAGTTTGCGAACCACAAATTCCAGATAAGGAATTCTGTTAACCCAGGCGAATGTGTTAGGCACCCCCGGATTTCGTGGTTCTAGCACTGTCGCTTAAACTATTACAATTGGACTATTATCTAACTTGAATACATGTTTTATACTATGGTGCATTTTAAACTTATTAACCACTTTTAATTATTTTTAAGAAGATCTTAACATCATCTAAAACAGATCTTTGGACCAAGCCACATGAAATACACCCGCAATCCAAGACATATTTTATTTAATATTGTGGGATGAATTTGGGTCAAAAGAAATGCGCACCCAAATTTAGGAAGGTAATATTATTAAAATAATGCGCTTAAAGCAACTACGTATTTTTAACTTTGCGAGGGCCATGGAAAATTTGCTTAATGGAAGGCCTCGAATTCTAAGGATTAAAATATCAACTACGCGGGGGCCATGCATTTTTAAATTTTATTTGGCATGGCACACCTTAATTTAATCTAACTAAGAGGTTTTTATATTTAAAATGAGGGCCAAACTATATATAATGATATAACTCAACTCAATTGTTAAAGGGGCTAGTTTACTTGATTAATGGGTATAAGGAAGTCCCATATCATTCTTCAAGTGACTTATACGACTGCCTTTTTCGCCCCCAAATGATTTCAGGGCATTAAGCCCAAATCAAGCCCAGGTATAACAAAGGAGGAAGCATTATCACAGTGAACATAGATCGGATACCTGTGAGCCCAAACTAGTTCAACATAGAAATTATGTTCCAAATGATTATGCCAATCCACTGATACCAAACGAGGAATATTGAAATTTATTTAGCAAAATAAACTTCTGATTTTAAATGATCGGACACTAACCACCTACCTAGCTTCTAGTATTAATTACTCCAACATGAAATAACCAAGTGTAATATAGAGTCTATTAGTGGAGGTCATAAGCCAACACTATCAATGCTCTCGGCGCATAATAGCACTTCAATAAAACAGTAACTGCTATTTCGGCGCACAATAGCAGAATCGCAATTGTGCCGGAAATGGCTCGTCGCCGTCGCAATGCTGCTCTAACTGCTCCGATAGCCCCTGTGCAACTCGTTACCCCTGCTCACGGTGTCGCTACGGCACTGGAACCTCTGACCTTTGGGAATTTCCTTCCACAGAAATTCCAATCGCCAGAGAACTTGCATGCAGAGGCTGAAGCAACTGTAAATACAATTCCGATGGACCAAACTGATGTTCCGATTAACTCGACTGCGAGATGACTCCAATTCTCTGAAGTAAGTGACTCTGCAAAATCACTTCCGATTGTTGTTGAAGTTGTTAGAGGAAATCGCGATGCGCAAATGGGTAAGGCACTCTCATTTGTACCTCCGATTGAAAGAGATGGCCAGAAGGTAGTTAAAATCAGTATAGAGGATCTACAATCTCAGGTAGATTACTGGGCAAATGCATAAATCGGATATGTAATTTTAGATAATCCAAATGCTAAAATGATGGAGAATTTCGTGATGCATGTTTGGAATTTTGTGTCCAAACCTCAGATACTGTTGCATGCTGAAGGATACTACATATTTCGGTTCAATAGTAAAGAGGATAAAGAGTTAGTTATGCAATCTGGGCCATACTCGTACAGAAACAAGCCTATGCTGTTGAAACCATGGCAGGTTGATTTTTCTTTTCAAAATGATGTCCTCAGCACTGTACCTGTATGGATTAGATTCCCTGGCCTTCCAGTGGGTTACTAGTCTGTTGATGTTCTGAGCAAATTGGCTACTGCAGTGGGCAGACCACTGTACACGGATAAATTCACAGCACATTATGAGAAGATCTCTTTTGCGAGAGTTTTATAGAAGTTGATGTTGCTTATCGCCTACCTGATCAGATTGAAATTGGAACTCCTTTTGGTATGAAAGTGCAACAGATTGAATATGATTGGAAACCTAGCTTTTGCAATCATTGCTTGAAATTTGGCCATGATGCTATTGAATGCTGGTATAATGTAGGCAATGATGTAGAACTGGTTAATGGTGAGTAGGAGAAGGGCAGAAGACATCGAGCTAGAATGCCAAGGCAGGTCAAAGTTACTAAACAGGAGTGGGTACCTAAGACTGTTGCAGATGCAATGGTACCTATTCCAGCTGAACCAGAACATATCAGTGAGGCAGTGCAACTGGAGACTAGTACTATTGGCAATCAGCAACATACTGGTGATATGCACCTAGTGAATAGTACTGTGGAACAACATGAACTAGTTGGCTATGGCAGAAACACAACAGCTACAGGGGTACCTTCTGCGATCAGTGAGGTTATGATTGACAAAGCCAATAAGGGGAAGTCTACTGTAGTTATTCTGGATGCTGGTAGAAGAGGTCAATAGGTGGATCCAGGACCCTCCTGGAGCATTGTTTCTAATACTTCATGATTATTGCTACTTGGAACATAAGAGGGCTTAATCAAGACCACAAACAGGAAGAATTAAAAAGCTTTCTGTCTGTAAATAAAGTAGATTTCATAGGTGTTCTTGAAACTAGAGTTAAAGAGCATAAAGCTAATAGGATACTTGCTAAGATTGCTAAGGGATGGAAGGTTCAATGCAACTATGCTAAGGCTGTCAATGGTAGGATTTGGCCGCTTTGGAAACCACATATTCAAGTCCTTATTTCTAATGTGACTGATCAGTTTATACAATGTATGTTAGAAAATGTTCAATGTAAAGTCAGAAGTCATATGAGTGTAGTTTATGCTCGTAATACTGCAAGCAAAATGGAACAGTTGTGGTGTGATTTGCAGGCAGTAAACATTCCCAGTCAGGATCCTTGGGTACTTAGTGGGGACTTCAATACTGTCTTGAACTCTGAAGATAGAATTGGATCTCCTGTCACTGATGCTGAAACCAGAGGATTCAAGGAGACTATAGATGCCATTCAAATTACTCCCCTTCGAGCTAAAGGGTGGTATTATACTTGGTCCAATAAGCAGGATACTGATACTAGAGTATATAGTAAAATTGACTGGGCTTTGGGTAACTTTCAATGGATTCAACAGTATGGGCACCTTGAGGCTGAGTTCATGAACCCTTCAGTATCTGATCACTCTCCCATACTTATCAAGTTTGGCAGTCAAAGGCTTCTACACCCCAAACCTTTCAGATTCTACATTGCAATTATGGAGGATCCTCAGTTTAAATCTATTCTGGAACAAACTTGGTCACAGCACTGTGAAGGACCACCTATGCAGAAGGTATGGACCAAACTGAAAGCCTTGAGGAAGCAATTAAAGGGGATTAATAGCCAGATGTCTTCCTATAAGCGGAAGCTTATTCAAGCTAGGGAGACACTGGATATTGTACAAAGCCAGCTGCAACACAGTCCATTTACACAGAATTTGCTCAATGATGAGAAAGTAGCATTGTATGAAATTGAGAAATGGAGCAAGGTGAAAGAGCAGATTATGAGGCAGAAATCCAAAGCCAACTGGATTGAATGTGGAGATGCTAATACAAAGTATTTTCATGCTCAATGGAAGATCATAACTAGCCAGAATAATATTACTTCAATATATACTGAATCGGGTATAAAGCTAACAGATCCATTAGTTGTAGAACAGGAATTTATTAAAGTGTTCAAATCATTGATGGGAGAATGTGCTGTTGAACTCCCTTGTATCAATACTGCTGTTATGAAGGAAGTTCCTTGTCTTACTTTATCACAACAAAGAATGTTAATTCAAGAGGTCACAGTGGAGGAGATTACAGAAGCTCTAAAGGACATGCCAAAGGATAAAGCACCAGGTGTGGATGGTTTTCCTGTGGAATTCTTCACTAGCAACTGGGAGATAGTACAGGAAGATATAATTGCTGCTACTATGGACTTCTTCACTACTTGCAATCTGCCCAACATGATAAATACTACAGCTATTGCACTTGTGCCTAAAGTTATTACTCCTACAACTGTCAAAGATTATAGACCTATTGCCTGTTGTACACCTGTGTATAAAATCATTTCCAAAATTATTACAAAGAGGATGAAAACTGTTACTTGCAGTATAGTTGGCCAGGCTCAGTCAGCATTTATTGAAGGCAGAAGCATCATTGATAATATACTGCTCAGCCATGAAATCTTTAAGGGATATTCAAGGAAAGGAGTATCCCCTAGATGTGTCCTTAAGGTGGACTTAAGAAAGGCCTATGACACTTTGGAATGGGGCTTTCTTAAGCAGGTCCTCATTGCCCTTGGATTCCCAGCAAAGTTCCTTAATTGGATAATGGTATGTGTAACTTCTGTCTCATATTCCTTGGTACTGAATGGGGGCCTCACTAAGCCTTTCACTGCAAGGAGGGGTATTAGACAGGGTGACCTTATGTCTCCTGATTTGTTTGTTCTTGCAATGGAGTATTTGAACAGGATACTGAATCAGTTACACAGAAATGGAGATTTTAACTTCCATCCTAAGTGCAGGAAACTAAACTGTGTGCATATTTGTTTTGCTGATGATCTTCTTATGTTTTGTCGAGATGATGTTATTTCTATCCAGATTTTACAAGAGGCTTTCCTCCAGTTTTCTGAAGCTTCTGGCTTACAAGCTAACATTAACAAGAGTGCTGTTTATTTGGTTGGTGTACAGCAATCTGTTAGAGTAGAAATCATGGAGCAGTTGGGATTCATTGAGGGTCAGCTTCCTTTTATGTATTTAGGGATTCCACTTAGCTTTAAAAAGCTTGCTATACATCAATACTCACCACTGATTGAGAAGATAATTGCTAGAGTCACATGCTGGTCTGCCAAAATGCTTAATTATGCAGGGAGATGCCAATTGATTAAAGTTGTTATATTTGGCATTCAGACATATTGGGTACAAGTATTCATATTGCCAAAAGATGGTTTTGAAGGTTATTGAAGCAATTTGTAGGTCTTTCCTATGGACAGGTAGTGCATCTGTGTCTAAAAGGGTTTGGTTGCATCGGAAAAGGTCTGTAAACCTGATCATTGATATGGCTGTCTGGAATAAGGCAGGTATTACAAAACTCTTTTGGGATCTGGCCAGGAAGAAGGATTGTCTTTGGATCAAATGGCTGCAATGCTACTACATAAAACAGTATGATGTTAGCTCTATGCCTTTGCCAAAAAATGCCTCTTGAGTTGTTAGAAAGATTCAAGACTACAGGATTGCTGTTATGGAGAACGAACAGTTGCAAGGCAATCTCTTTAGTAGATTGAAATCAATGTGCAAACTGGACAAGTTTCAAATCCAAAGCTATACCTTACAATGTTGCCTAATTACAATAAGGTAGATTGGAGGAATGTGATGCTGACTGTTAATGTACAACCTAGACAAAAATTCACAGTATGGTTGGCTGCTCAACACAGGCTGCCTACCATTGACAGATTGCAAAAGTATGGAATTGATGCACCTATTGAATGTGTATTCTGTAAACAGCAGGAAGAAAGGTTTGAGCATTTATTCTTTGCATGCCCAGTCACTAATCGATTATGGCTCAGAATATGTTGTTGGATGGGATATAATCGAACAATTCGTACTTGGGAGAATGAACTTCAATGGATATGCAGCAAGGCTCGGAGCAAAATTTGGCATAAAGCATTCGCTGCTACTACTTTTGTTACTACAGTTGCATTGATTTGGAGAGCCAGGAACTCTATTCGTTTTGATAGAAAGGTTTTTGGTTAAGATCAGTTTTGTAGAGAAGTGGCACTGTTGATTCATACCCAAAGCAGAAACTGTAAAAGATGGCATGAGGGGTTGCGTCAACTAAGCTGTTATCCTTAGCTATAGCTAAATAGATACATATTAAGATAGCTTGTATGTGTTTGTATTAGTTTAGAAGCTAATTGTAAATGAGTAGTAGCTTGTCCATGCTACTACTATAGAACTGCACTGTACATTTCTTTGAAATCAATGGAAATGATCCTAATTTTAAAAAAAACATGAAATAACCAAATAAAACAGCATTTGCAACTAGGCTTGAAATCGGAGCCTAGTCACATGGACTAAAGAAAATGAATGGTGAGACCAAATTTCTTCATGTAACTCTGAAATTTAAAGTGATTACTTGGCACACTTACAGCTTTAGACAAATGCAATGCACATTCATGGTGTTAAAATTGGTACCTAGATTAAACATAACCCTGAAGTTACAACCATTCTTACTCAATAACCATACTTCCTATAATTCCATAGCAGTAATCATAACTGCCAGATAAGAAATGAGCATTTTCTAGTTAAACGCTCAATCAATTTTAAGTTAAGAGTAGTTATTTTTCAGGCATATTATTCATCAATAACTTGGTCATATATGAATAAGTTTCCAGATCCATAATACAACAGCACTTGAGAGCCTTAAATAGTATTTTGAAGATTTAAAACAACCCCTAAATCAACTATTCTCAAAAAAGCTCAAATTCGAACCTTATGACAAAACTGGTGATAGGAATGACTACACATAAGAGGCTAGACTAATATGGACATCAAACCAAAATAAAGTAAAATCACATAGCCAATAGATAATAGAGAATTAACATTTGGCCAACTTCCCCACTTGAATTAAGAACAACATCACAACTTAGCCAAAATTTCAGTATTCATTCATGGTGTGAAGGGAGTATCTGGATATAACAGTCAAACATGAGGAAAAGAAATGGTTAGGGATCACAACTTCAGTCCACAGCAGCAATGTAACAGTGAAAATCAGTTTTAATCCAAAGTGATGTCCAGCAGTCCAAAACCAATTTCAATCAAACATTAACCTAGCAAACATTAGAATAGAGCTTTCAGAACCCCAAATTCAAACCATTTCTCAATTCAAAGTGAAGAATGTGAAGTTTTTAGGGATTTTAGCTCATAAAAATAATCTGAAAGACCCAATTGATAAAGAGTTTGATCAATTTTATCAAGGAGAAGCATTGGAAGTCAGTGCAATTTCAGAACTTCAGCAGTTTTGGTTTTCTGGATTTTTCTATCTCATCAAATCTGAATTCTAGCTTCCCTTAACAATGCCTTTATAGGCAAGCTATTAGGTTAGCTATAAGAGTTCAATACATTCCCTTTAGGCCTTTTATACCTTTTATTTTTGCTACTTGGTCCTTAAATTACTGACTTGTTGGCCAAGTAAGCCTATTTTTAGCTTCTAAGAAGCTTCTTGAGGCTGTTATTGAAAGATTTCCTAAGCTAAGTACCCAAATTACCCTTAAAACCTCTGGAAATTACTTTCATGAATCAGGCATGGGTCATGTTGACCCATGATATAGCCCCAAACCATAGGCTAGCCACCTAGATTGAACCCCCTTTTTCTTTGGGCTCTTAACCCACAAAGAACCCAAACTTTTGACTCTTGACCAAAAGAAGGACAATCAATTGACCGATGCAACAAAGTTCTAAAGAACTCCTAAAACCCATGATCCAACAACAGATAAAAGGAATAATTGAAAACTTCAACGAAGTGAAACAACAAGAAAATCAAATAAGAATGAAAACAAACATGCTAACTAAAGGTAATTCTAAAACTAAGTTGCATGCAAAATTATTTGAAGAAACAGAAATATAAATAAGAAAAATCAGCAGTTATTCTACAAAATGAAGATAATCAAAATCTTGTAAATTAAACATGATGCAACAGAAGACATTCAAAGACAAAAGAGAACACAACAAGGGAGATGATCAAGAGGAGATGAAGACTGGAAATAATAAAATGAAAGCAAAGAGAGAATTTAAATACCTAATAACAGGCGAAAAAGTAGCTTGAACGGAACTCCGACATTCCAATTTTGAGTCGCAATTGGTATTCGTTGTGGGCTCTTGTTAAGAACCAACAAGAAACAACAATTACGACCCTAACCAGTCATCAAAGCTTGAAAAATTGGAAGATTTTGTTTTTTCACTTTTCTACCTTTTAGATTTGAAATTTGCTCTGTTTGATGATGATTTGAGAAACTATTACTAATGGATGGGGGGTCAGGGTGACTGAGGGTCTTGGGGTATTATTTTGGGGCTCATTGGTGGTGGCGCTGCCAGTGGAGAAAACATGGGCGACACTACAGTTTTCCCCTTTGATCCAATATTTGAGCGGTTTCAGAAAGATTTGAGGAAGCCCAGTTGGATGTTTGGGACGCGGAGGTTGAGGAGTATATTTGGTGTAATTTTGGGAGTAATTCGCCACCGGCCACCGCCGTGGTTACGGTGGTTTAGGGTGGAGGTTACAAGGGTTCTCTCAAGGATGTTGAGACGGTGAGTGAGAGGGTTGGGGGGTCGTTCCGAAATATACAAGTCGAATGAAGGATCAGTTCTTCTCCGTTGGATGAGATGAAATCAATGGTTGGGATTGAATTTAACCAATACTAGGTCCTTTTTTAGTAGATTCTTATTAATTTTATTATTGTTGAGATTCTTGTACACTTGTGGTTGAGCCATGGGTTATTTATTGTGAAAACATCGGCACTGTTTATTTAGCAAGTTGCGGCATATTGACACTTGTGGTGCAACTTGTGATTGTGTTGTGTTATTGATACACATGCGGTAGAATAAGACTAGGAGTTGATATGCACACAGTGAGATAAGGTGGGCTTGATACATGAATTGTTAGTAAGGGAATTACTTTAAGCTACACAGTGAGATAAGGTGGGGTAAAACACGTTTACCTATTTCAGAAAAATGATTTTCAAAACTAAATATAAGGCTTACACGGTGATATAAGGAAAGAATGTGATTAAAATTGTGAAATGTGAATACAAGACGGTACCTCGATTGTGATTCTTGTTGTACATTCCATGTTGTAAAGGTTTGTTGGTTGAATTGCTCTTCTTGTTTCTTCGTGGTTTCAGGTGTAATTATCTGTAATTGTCTTCTTGTCATTACATAATGTGTTTACTCCTTGTTGCCTTTACTTTTTAAAATTGAGTTGTTATCTTACCTGATTGCTTTACTTTATTGTCACTACTTCCCTGATTTCATTGTTATAATATACTATAGTTGTTCAATTTTCTTATCCTTGTAGGTGTCATGACATGTCCTCGTCTCTTCTCTATCGAGGTTAGGCTTGATACTTATTGGGTATCGTTATGGTATACTCATACGACACTTTTGCATATTTTTGTGCAGATTTAAGTACATCTGCTCATGTCAGGCGCTAGTGATCATACAAGTGCTTCAGGAAACTTCAAGGTATACCTACCCAACGCTCACATGACTCAAAGTCACCATCTGTTATCCGTTATTACTATTTATTCTTATTTTAGACAATGATGTATATTGAGTGTCTCGACCCAAACTGATGGGCCACAGTGGGCACTCGGTACCTTACTCAATCGAATACCTACTTAACGTATCTTTCGTATCATACTATTATAGGTAAATGAGCCAAAGAGACTGTCGTGAGATAAATACAATATATTATGGGGAAATATCGACATTGTACAACCTAACATGTAATTTAAACTTATATATATGACATATAAGGCCGGCATGATCTATTATATACTCAAAATATAGGCCGACAAGGTCATACAAGTATCCGTATGTATGATACCTTTCTACAAACCTCTAAGAATTCCTAATATCATAAAAGTTGGGACGGGGCCCCGACATACCAATCTATACATGTACTGATCATATTGACCAAGTAGGAAACTCAAGAGCAAATGGAGCTCACCAACGCCTTTCACTAAGCTGATAGCTTACTTGGAGGGCTCATAACATGTTTTGCGAGACCTGCAAGCATCAAATACAGCGTCCCTAGGCAAAGGACATCAGTACAAGCAATGTATCGAGTATGTAAGGAATGAAAATCAGTAAATAATAGCCATGAGAGAAACGTGGAGTAAAAGACTCAACATGTATATCTGGATAATTCTGTAAATCATGAAATACTTATAGTGTCGTGCATATGCGTATAAATGTCATGTCGTGCATAGGTACATGTATTCATAACATCATCAAGCCTCTAAGGGCATCCCATCATGTCATCTCGACCACTGCGGGTAAAATCGTCAATATATATCATCTGATGAGGTGGTGGTGTGTATATAACGCCATTATATTTCCTATATCCCATATACATATATATATATATATATATATATATATATATATATATATATATATATATATATATATATATATATATATATATATATATATATATATATATATATCAGCATATAATGCCATATGTTCATGTTCATTTTGCATGTATAAATGTATGAAATGCATATGAAAATACGTTAATAAAATCTCTCGGAGACATAAGACCATTATGCCTCTGATTAATATCATAAAATAAACTTTTGAAATTACGTATTTTTTAGACCAATGAACAGATGATACAATAATATGATATATGGGAAATCAAGAACATAAGCATCTCTACTATTTCTCTTAACAGAGTCATTTATGGAAGTTGTATATTTTCGCGTTTCATTCACGTCGTACGATCATGCCAGAAGGAAATAAGGGATAGCCTTAACATACTTGAGTCGATTCTCTTTATAATTCCTCTAACATACGTCTTTTGCGACACTCACATAGCGACGGATCGAAATACGTAATAATCCATATGATATTCTTGAGAAAGATTACACCGTACTCCCTTAGAATCGCAAAATCCTATTGCTATTACTTGATAGGTAATTGATACATTAATTCAGACAACTCATACGAAGGTCCATGAGATGAAGCATCATCATCTAGCTCAAAAGAAAGAAGAAGAGGAAGAAGAAAATTCCAACGAACTTCAACGAAGGGAATAATCATCAGAAATACCATTTTCAGTTTCCATAACAACCCACATCTGAACATTATTCATTTGGTTAGCACCAGTCTTCTATTTCAACCCCATTATATTTCTCCTTCTTGATAATTTAGTTTAAAATGACTGAATTTTTTAAAGGAAAGGGAAAAAACGGAGAGTTAAGCAACGGAATAAAAGATAACGATTTTCTTGTTTCCTCAAGACTTGGTAATACGTTGCAATTTCTAGGCATTTCTTGATAACTCTCTTAACCAAATGAGGTGAAGTGCCTAACTCTTTAAATTTTTCCATCTTGCACATTTTGTTAAGAGTCACTTAATGGCTCTTATATTGCTGCCACGTAAGTGGTTACAAGACTTATCCAAAAGTCATCTACTTAATTCCTTAATAAATTTATTAATCTAATAAAACAATTAACCAATTATCCATATTATTAAGAGTTATCGTAAAATGCTACTCATTTTTAATACACTTTATATATCTTACTATTATGTACATGTGGTACTTTGTATGGTACTAGTCCATAAATACGTGTATCATAACTTAGATCGTATTTTACCCCAAAATATCAAATTTTGATGAAATTCATTTTCTTTGATTCACTCACCTTCTCATCTCTACAAATTTACTTATCACTTGTTTGAAATAGTACAATATTTATAGTCTCGCAATAATCCCATTCTCAAACTTACGTCGATTAACTTACAACGAAACTTTATCGTACGAAAATATGGGATGTAACATCATTCTCCCCTTTGGAACATCACCCTCGAATGTTGGCTAATGTACTAATCATTTCATAACTTATGTCCTCTAAATACATTAGTACTTCCCTTTCCATCTAGGCGACTATTCCGTGAATAATCCTAAGGGAAAGGGCATTTCCCCCATAGGGCTTCTTTCTCACACCACGACTTATGGTCGGAATATTTCCTATCTCGTAACTCTTGCTACCTTTTGCCATGCAGCCTGTAGGACTTTTTCCTTGCGTGTGCTCCTATGAGACTCTTCCCTTCAGATTTTAGCTAATCTTTAGGCCTCACTTTTAGAACATATACAGAGCTTGACAAGATGTCCCTCTGGTATCTATAGGTACAATGAAGTTCTTCGCTTGGTACTTTATAGAACTTGCGAAAATTCTACATCTTGTTCAGGTTATATATTCACATGATTTTACTGCATTCAGGTAGTTCATACTATACCATAACTCTTACTTTGATTTATCATTGCAGAGGTCTACTACCAAATTCCAGTTTACTCTTGTTGCTTATCCCATGTGTATAACTTCAAGTCCTTTAATGCTCCCCATTACTGTTCATCTTAAGAATGACAACCTAATCTCAGCTCATACATTGTGATTTTTGTCCATCCAGTATGATTTGCCTCAATATTTATCTACAATACACCACTGATAACTTGAAACTTCTTACATAATACGTTGCCACTAGGGCTTACGTTGCATCGAGGAATATTTGAAGTGATTTCCATAATCATAGTTCATAGTATCTCAATGTGATTCAACATATGTGTTTTACTCTAATCTCGTGTCATCCCCGAAATCTTTTCTCCTTCTCCCTTTTTTTCTTCTTCAAATCACTATTCAATCGAAGGCCCAAACGTCATCCTTTATCTATCGCAATCACACCTTTATTTTACTACCAGGGCAACATTCCATCTCTTCTAAATGCTACTAGTCTTTGACTCCTTTGAGATTATGTAGGACGTCAGCTCTTATATTATTCATGGGCTTAATCTTGAGGACTTATCCACTCTCATCATTTTCTCACTCGCCCTTTCTTATCCTTACTCCTGTCTTCGTAAACCTTGTCGCTCAATCGTACTTTAGCTTGAGACTGATTTCCTTATGCTTTTCTGGAACATCAAGCGAGACATCACATCGTCTCTAAGTTTTCTTTTACTCTCTTAGCTACACTTCTCGGTACCTAGAAACCATAGACTAGAAAATATGCTACTGACAATGCCGATGTAATTCCTGGATACTGAATCATTGCTCTTCTAGCCTTCTATCTTAAGTATGGACAATTCATAACCTTCTGCATTTAACTTTCTCATACGTTGTTCACCTTTTCCATACTTACCTTAAAATTTTGCATCACATCTCCTATCTCTTTCATGACCTCCCCTTCATTCACATCCACTACTCAAACCCCTATTATAATACTTACACCTCAGCCGCATACACAATACGGTGAGAGCTTCATAGTGACTTCTTATGAGGCTAGTACTCCTCTAACTGGTTTTATCGTAGAGCCGTTATAGAATATAGGTATTATCTCTCTTGTACCTCTGATATTAAGAGTAATTCTGCAATGTCCTCAATCACTATTTTTTTAATTTTCTATGTGCAATAATAAGACTCCTAATTTAATTACTTGATGTAAATCATTACCTTCCTCTTCCCTATGATTAACCTTTATGTAGGCTTAATATATCTTCTAATCTGTGGCTCATGTTATTTGTTATTACTTTAGCCTTTTATAGGCGCTATGTAATATCCATGATACTTCTTCTAACAATTCAATCCTTTGTCTATGCCCTAGGATCAATTCTTTCTTTCAATTTACATCGTAGCCTTCAACGGCTATATGATTTTCAACATATATGTTGCATGGATAATATTTTGAAATCTTAAGTGTGTTTATAAGGTAACTAACTCTGGATTATTGATCGAATAATTCCTTTCCTTTCTTCTCAGCTTTTTTCAAGCGAAAGCTATTATCTTTCTTGGTCTTTTTTCCCCCTTGTCGCATGCATACTTAGCTTGTTTGAGTTTCCACACATGCCAGAATTTTTGATGCAACTATATGGTCTCAAATATTACATTTGGGTTTACTCCCTACTCATTAGCCATAGTAAGTGCCACTTTCTTTTGGAGGGCATACAATGTTGTAGTGAGACTTTTTTTACATGACCATTTTCTCTTTAGGTCATTGTGCTTAGGTTGAAGCCTTCTTCCTTATTTCCTTAGTTAAACTTTCGTTGTAGTACATAGGGAAGTCCTTCTCACTCTTATGAAGTTGCAAGCTTATTATATCATAGACAGAATTGTTGATGTTCTTCCTTGCCTATAATTATTCGTAGTTACTTATTTCCACGTCCTTATGCTTGCAGGTTTGCTCCTAAACTGAAGTTTTGACTGTCTTCCCAGTAAGGCTATCTTTTATTTCCATAACATTCATACAGTACATTTAAGTATCCCGACTCCTGTCTAAATATTTCTCACGTATCTCAATGTCATATCTGCGAGACTGGATTTTGTTGAAACACGTTCTCAAGTCGCTAAAACTAAACGTGTGTTCATTTCTGTAGGTTTTGATAAATGACAAACCGACACGCATGGAACATTGACATATGCCAAAGTCCAAGAACGTGAGAAACAAAGAGCAAGATCAAGAATATCAACAAAGTTATAAATGAGTCACTTTATAGTGTGATCTTGATCCGACAACTTATTCAAGTCTTGGCTTCTCTCGTAAAATCATTTTCATGCATCATTGAGTTAAACCAAAATGATTTTCAAACATTTTCATTTTAGCCAAAATGATTTTCAAACATGTTTTTCAAATCTGGACATAAATAATCGATTATGTATTTCTTATAATCGATTATCTTAAGACAGTGTTAACCGAAATTTTCAAGACAGCAATATAATCGATTATGTCTTCCTTATAATCGATTATGTTAAGACAATGTTAACCGAAATTTGCAAAACAACAAAATAATCGATTATGTCTTTTCTGATAATCGATTATGTCCAGACAGTGTATAACCGGAATTTTCAATACAGCAAAATAATCGATTATGTCTTTTAGGTAATCGATTATGTTAAGACCGTTGCCAAAGTATTTTTAAATCGCTGAAATATAATCGATTATACACAAGGCTATAATCGACTATGCTTGCACAGAATCTGCATCCGATTTTTTAACGTTAACTGATAATCGATTATGTAACTTGAATAATTGATTATTATGCTTAAAATCCGCATATGATTTTTGAACGATCTGCAGATAATCGATTATGCAGATCATATAATCGATTATGCAAGCACAAAATCAGCAATTAGTGATTGGCAATTAAGCAACGGTCTTGGTGACTTTGAGCACTATAAATACACCTCAAAATCACTCTCTTAAGTACAACAACTGATTACATTCTTGCTTAAGCTTACATACTCTCATATCAATCATTTTATATTCATTTCATAGCTTTTTGAGAGCCAAACTCTTGACTAAGTTGTTGTGTTCTTGAGCGTATTGTTTTTACTCATATCTACTCTATAAAGAGAGTTTTGTCTTGAGTGCTAAGTGTTTGTACACACTTGAAGGGATATTCTAATCCCTTGTTGTAAGAAGGAAAAGTAGTTCCTTGGTTTGAAGTCTTGAGGTGCGGTATCCTCGAGCAGGTTGAAGTCTTGTAGAGTGTATATCTACGAGCAAGTGTAACGGTTTGTTAGGCACCCGTAAGCTTAATGAAGTTAATGTAAAACTCGAGAGAGTCTCTCGGGGACTGGACTAACCACACGTTGTGGTGAACAAGGATAAAGTTCGGTGTGTTCTCTCCTTACCATTTTAATTACTGCACTTACGTTATTCCTGCAATTTTAATTCCGCAAATTTACATTGTTTTTTATTATAACGCTATTCACCCCCCCCCCCTCTAGCATTAAGCGTATATTCTAACAATTGTTATCAGAGCCTAACTCTCTGAAAGACTTAACAGTTTGAGAGAAACAATCCATGGCTTCTACTCGTAACGCTTATGCAGGACTAGGTGAAGGACAATGCTTCACAAGGCCACAACTATTCGATGGCGCAAACTATGCTTATTGGAAGGAAAGGATGAGAATATTTATCCAGTAAAATAATTTCCTACTGTGGAAAATTATCAAGAATGGAGAGCAAATTCCAATCAAAAAGGTAGAAAATAAAATGGTGCCTAAATCGGAAGATGAGTATGACGCAGACGATATTAGAAAGGTGGAGAACAATGCAAAAGCCATCAACATGATGTACTGTGCTGTAAATCCTGATGATTATCGGAAAATATCATGTTGCACCACGGCTAAGCAAATGTGGGATAAATTGGAAATCACCTACGAAGGTACGGACCAGGTAAGAGAAGCTAAAATAGATTTTCTAACCCATGAATATGAACTTTTTCATGTGAAGGAAAACGAGAAGATAGATGATATGTTCGAACGATTTTCAAAAATCGTTAATGATCTTCATGCTCTTAAGAAGACCTTCACGGATAGGGAACTTGTCCGTAAAATTCTTCGAAGTCTCATTCCGGAATGGCGCTCCAAAGCCTACGCTATTCAAGAATCAATCGGCATTACAAATGTCACAATCGACGGGCTTAGAGGTAATCTCAAAACCTATGAATCTACTATTTTTAACCCTCCTTTGGATGATTAAAGGAAACGGAGAATCTCCCTTAAAGCAAGCACGGCTCAACCTCAAAATGATGAGGACTCAAGCGACGAAGATAACGAGTTCGGACTCGTTATTAAGAAATTTCACAAGTTCATGCAAAAGAAGTATGAACGAAGAGGTAAGCAACAAGGAGACCAATTAAAATGCTATGGATGCGGAGAAATCGGGCATATCAAATCAAATTGCCCAAACATCAAAAAGGAGAAGAAACCCG
The DNA here is from genome assembly GCA_034376525.1 of Nicotiana benthamiana. NCBI lineage: Eukaryota > Viridiplantae > Streptophyta > Magnoliopsida > Solanales > Solanaceae > Nicotiana > Nicotiana benthamiana. Next base: position 29,501,238 of record CM067324.1, on the reverse strand, counting down.
CCAAGAAACAAAGAGCATACATCTCTTGGGGAAGCGACTCCGGAGACGAATCAAGTGATGGAGAAGGAAACGAGACCGCAAACTTGTGTCTTATGGCACACGAAGAAACTCAAAATGAGGTATGTACTACTTCTAAGAACTATTTCACTTTAGAAGAAATGCAAGATGCATTTGATGAGTTGTATAAAGAGTTTATTAGCGCTTCTAAATCTATAAAATATTTAAGAAAACTCATTTCTTCAAAAGAAAAGGATTTCGAAAAACGAACTCTTGAAAATGAGAAATTAAAAGAGGAAAACAAGTTTTATGGCAAAAGAAGCGCCGATAAACCCGAAAGCTCAAATAAGGATTGTACTTCTTGCAAATCTCTAAAGGAAGAAGTAGAAAGTCTTAGAAGCACTTTGCACAAATTCAATTCTTCACACAAAAATCTCAATGAAGTGCTTGTAAATTTGAAATCCACTAAGCACGGTATAGGCTTTAAACACGAGCCAAAAGAAAAAGTTGAGTCCATTCCTAAACCACCTGAGACTCAACTTAGGCAAAACAAAATAAGTGTCAACACTCAACCTAGAAATTCTAATCCAAGAATTGCAACTCATCCTAGAACAAATGCTAGAAGAAATATTGGAATATATAGACCACCTAGACAAGATTTTCGAAAACCACATCAAAACTATAGAGTGAATGCTAGAAGAAATGTTGGCATGTATAGACCACCTAGACAAGATTTTCGAAAACTACATCAAAACTATGTTCCTAAAAATAGAGTGAATAAATTTAGACCCCCAAATTATTATCATCCTAGAAGAATGCACAATCCGAATGTCATTTGTCATTATTGCAATAAAATTGGACATATTGCTCCCGCATGCTTCACTAGACATAGACATTTCACTGCAGGACAATCACACCAGTATTTTGCACCTAACACGCAAGGACCCAAAATGGCTTGGGTACCAAAATCTCATTAATTTGTTTTGTAGGTGTGTTTGAAGGGATCAAGTGTACTTTGGTACCTTGATAGTGGATGCTCCAAACATATGACCGGGGATGCATCAAAATTCCTTCAACTAAAACCCACGGAAGGAGGAAATGTTATTTTTGGAGACAATAACAAAGGAAAAATTATTGGCATTGGATCGGTCGGTAAGGACGAATCCTCCTCCATTAAGCATATTTTGCTAGTTAAAGGTCTTAAACATAATCTCTTGAGCATAAGTCAATTATGTGACAAGGGAAATCTTGTATTGTTTGACTCCGAAGAATGCTTAGTTATCCGTCGTAGTGATTTCAAAATTATTCTTCGTGGTATTAGAATGGACAATATCTATATGGTTGATCTTGAAAATTCTTCATCAAGTTTTGTAAATTGCCTTATGAGTAAAGAAGACGACATGTGGTTATGGAATCGTAGAGTAGCTCATGTAAATATGAATCTTTTAAACAAACTAGTTTCACAAGATTTAGTAATTGCTCTTCCAAACATGAAATTTGAAAAAGATTCTATTTGTGATTCATGTCAAAAAGGGAAACAAACAAAAGCCTCTTTTAAATCCAAAAATGTTGTTTCAACCACTAGACCCTTACAACTTCTACACATGGATCTTTTTGGACCATCTCGTGTTGAAAGTCTTGGTGGAAATCTTTATGCTTTTGTAATTGTTGATGACTACTCTAGATTCACATAAACGTTATTTCTTGCTCATAAAAGTGATGCCTTTCATGCTTTTAAAAGTTTTCTTAAACGTGTTCAAAATGAAAAGAACACAACCGTCACTTCCATAAGAAGTGATCATGGGGGAGAGTTCGATCATAATATCTTTGCGGATTTTTGTGATAAACTCGGTATTGAACATACCTTCTCGGCTCCACGTACACCACAACAAAATGGAGTGGTGGAACGTAAAAATCAATGCCTCGAAGAGATGGCTAGAACCATGCTTGATGAGGCTAAGATTTCCAAAAAGTTTTGGGCGGATGCCGTGAGTACCGCAAGCTATGTTTTAAACAGAGCTGTCATAAGATCGATACTCATAAAAACTCGCTATGAACTCTATAAGGGAAGGAAACCAAATCTTTCCCATCTTAGAGTCTTCGGTTGTAAATGTTTTATTCACAACAACGGAAAAGATAACTTGGGAAAATTTGAAGCGAAATCTGATGAAGGAATTTTTCTTGGTTACTCATCACGTAGCAAAGCATATAGAGTTTTCAATAATCGAACCAAAACTGTTGAGGAATCTCCTCATGTAGTATTTTGTGAAAATGATGCTCGCTTGGCGAGAAAGGATTCTTGTGTTGATCTTGCAGATGCTTTAAAGAAAATCAATTTTCAAGACGAGGTACAAAAGGAGGATCCAAAGGAAGTTCAAGATGAAGTCATGGAACAACCTTCAGAAGAAGTACCACCACAAGAAGAAGAATCGATGATGCCTAAGGCTTGGAGGAAGTGTAAAGACCATCCTCTTGACAAGGTAATTGGCAACATCGAGAAAGGGGTAAGTACACGAAATCTTCTTAAAGACACCGTAGGACATATGGCTTTTGTTTCACAAATAGAACCTAAAACCATTTCTGAAGCAATTGGGGATGAGCATTGGACCTTGGCAATGCAAGAGGAGCTTAACCAATTCAAACGTAATCATGTTTGGGAATTGGTGCCAAGACCCGATAATCACACCATAATTGGTATGAAATGGGTTTTTCAGAATAAATTAGATGAAAATGGTATAATCACTAGAAACAAAGCTAGGCTAGTTGCTAAGGGATATAATCAAGAAGAAGGCATTGATTATGAAGAAACCTATGCACCCGTTGCACGCCTAGAAGCCATTCGTTTATTACTTGCTTTTTCGTTATCTATGAATTTCAAATTATTTCAAATGGATGTCAAAAGTGCCTTCCTCAATGGGTTTATTCAAGAGGAAGTGTACGTTGAACAACCCCCGGGCTTTGAAGACTTTAAATCTCCCGATCATGTCTTCAAGCTTAAGAAAGCGCTATATGGACTTAAACAAGCTCCTCGAGCTTGGTACGAGCGCTTAAGCAAATTTCTTTTGGACGATGAGTTCGAAAGGGGGAAAGTTGACACTACACTGTTTATCAAAAATAAAAACAATGACATTCTATTAGTTCAAATTTATGTCGATGATATTATTTTTGGTGCTACTAATGATTTTTTATGCGAGGAATTTTCTAAGTTAATGACTAGCGAATTTGAAATGTCAATGATGGGTGAGCTAAGCTTCTTCTTGGTGCTGCAAGTGAAACAAATGAAAGAGGGAACTTTCATTTGCCAATCCAAATATTGCAAGGAGTTGCTAAATCATTTTGAAATGAGCAACGCCAAAGCAATAGCCACCCCAATGAGTATATCCGACCATCTTGACAAAGATGAGAAAGGTAAGGAAGTAGACACCAAGAAGTATCGAGGTATGATCGGATCCCTTCTCTATCTTACTACTAGTAGACCGGACATCATGTTAGTTAGATAATACGCTTAACGCTAGAGGGGGGGTGAATTGCGTTATAATAAAATTTAGCGTAAACTTGCGGAAATTAGAATTTGCAGGAAATAATTAAGTGCGTTAAATAAATAAAAAGGAAAGAACGCACCGATATATTCTGGTTCACCACAACACGTGGCTAGTCCAGTCCCCGAGAGACTCTCTCGAGATTTTCCACTAACTTGTTAAGCTTACGGGTGCTCAACAAACCATTACAACGTAAGGACACAAGCCTTAACACCTTTGCTCGGAGATACAACACTCCAAGACTTCAACCAAGGAAACACAAGTTCCTTACAACAAGAGAATCACAATTCTCTTACAAGTGTGTAAAACACTTAACTCTCAAACAAAATACTCCTTTATGAGTAGGTATGAGTAAAAGAAGTAAGCTCTAGATCACAACAACTTTGGACAAGAATATGGCTCTCAATAGCTTTATGAAATTGAATATAAAATGATAAACAAGAGTATGCAAGCTTATGGCAATGTAATGATCAGTTGTAGTATGTTGTTGTGTTTAAAACACTTAAATGAAGCTGTATTTATAGTTGAAAAACTTGGCATTACCGTTGCCTAATTGCCAATTAAGAGTTGCTGATTTTACTCACTGACAATCGATTGTCAAACCCCAACAATCGATTGTCTGCCAGTCAGATCAAAATTCAATCCCAGATTTTACGCTTGATAATCGATTACTTACAATCCATAATCGATTACTGGCAACGTTCAAAAAATCCTTTCCAGATTTTACCACAAACAATCGATTGTCCAAAATCAACAATCGATTACTCAGCAACGTTCAAAAAATCTTTTCCGGATTTTAATCAAAACAATCGATTATACCAAATCAATAATCGATTACCTAATAACGTTCAAAAAATCTTTTCCGGATTTTAATCAAAACAATCGATTATACAGAATCAATAATCGATTACCTGACGGTATTTGAAAACTTTACGACAACGGTCAGCTTCACAATCGATTGCACAAAGTCAACAATCGATTACTTATCAGTTTTTGAAAAACATTTTAGACACTGTCTCTTTGACAATCGATTGTCCAATGCAACAATCGATTATTTAATAAATTTGAATATCACTGGAAGACACTGTCTCAACATAATCGATTACCATTAGCTCATAATCGATTATTCTGAGTTTTGAAAAACTTTGATGGACACTGCCTCAGTCACAATCGATTGTCATTAGTTCACAATCGATTGTCATGCAGGTTTGAAAAACCTGATGCTCACTGTCTTACTCACAATTGATTGTCATTAGTTCACAATCGATTGTCATGCAGTCTTGGCTTAAAACAATCGATTATCATAAGTACATAATCGATTATCTTAGTCCAGATTTTTAAGGCATGTCTAAAAATTATTTTGACTACTGTAAATATGCATGATTTAAAATCATTTGACATTAAATTAAATATGCATGATTTTGGAAAATAGTTTTATGAGAGAAGCCATGTTACGAGTCAAGTTGTAGGATCAAGATCACAATTAAGAATGACTCAATTAAACTATAAAACTTTGTCTTGAGCTTGAATCTCGTTGTATATCAATTGTGCGCTTGTTTCTTGAACTTCGTCATATATCAATTTTCGCTTCGTTTGTCATTCATCAAAACCTATACAAAAGAACACACGTTTTAGTATATTGCATTGAGAACGTGTTTCCAACAATTTCCCCCTTTTTGATAATGGAAAACATTAAGCGGGATATGCAAGACAAGCAATTTATAATGACGATTCAAGACAAGTATATACATGCAACAAGTATGCAATTTGTTCCCCCTCAATTTGAGAATTCCCCCTCAATTTAAGCTTATGAATATTGAGAGTGCATACCCGTTATCTTCCCCCTTTTGCCATTAGCAAAAATAATAATAAGATGCCAAAGATGTAAATAAAACTTGTTTATTTATTGGAAAGAAATTACAGCAACATCAACCCGAATAATAGCAACATAATCGATTATTGATACGAAATAATCGATTTTTAGATGACGGAAACCGATTGTTGCACGTCAAGCTTTATAATTCCCCTTTCCTTTGGGGCGATACCTGCAAAAATCGTTAGACGTCTCCGACGCTCTAGTTAGAAATCTTGTAATAAAAAAATGCAATGCATGACTTAGATCAACGTGGAGTCAAGGATCCCGAGTTCACTGCGAATTCGGAAGAAGGACTCTTTCTCTAAAGGCTTTGTAAAGATGTCTGCCAATTGGTTTTTGGTTTTAACAAATTCAATTTCGACATCGCCTTTGAGAACGTGATCTCTAATAAAATGATGTCTAATTTCAATGTGTTTCATTCGCGAATGAAGAACGGGGTTCTTCGTCAAGCATATGGCACTAGTATTATCACATCTAAGAGGGATATGACCAAGACTTAGGCCATAGTCCAAGAGTTGTTGATTCATCCATAGGATTTGAGCGCAACAACTCCCCGCGGCTACATATTCAGCCTCGGTTGTGGACAACGCAACACTTACTTGTTTCTTGCTAAACCAAGAAACGAGAGAGCTACCGAGCAAATGGCAAGTGCCACTAGTGCTCTTGCGGTCCAATTTGCATCCAGCAAAATCAGAATCGGAGTAGCCAACAAGTTGGCATGATGAGCCTTTGGGGTACCATAGACCCACATTTGTAGTACCAACAAGATACCTTAAAATCCGTTTTACCGCAGTAAGGTGAGACTCCTTCGGACACGATTCATAACGAGCGCATAAGCACACGCTAAACATGATGTCCGGACGACTAGTAGTAAGATAAAGAAGAGATCCAATCATACCTCGATACTTTTTGGTGTCGACTTCCTTACCTTTCTCATCTTTGTCTAGATGATCGGATGTGCTCATGGGAGTTGCCATTTCTTTTGCATTGTTCATCTCAAATCGTTTCAGCAATTCTTTGCAATATTTGGTTTGACAAATGAATGTACCTTCTTTCATTTGCTTTACTTGTAATCCCAAAAAGAATGTTAACTCACCCATCATAGACATCTCAAATTCGCTTGTCATTAAATCGGAAAATTCCTTGCATAAAACATTGTTAGTAGCACCAAATATAATATCATCTACATATATTTGAACTAACAAAATATCATTGTTTTTATGCTTAACAAAGAGAGTTGTGTCAACTTTCCCCCTAATGAAATCATTTTCCAAAAGAAACTTACTCAATCTTTCATACCAAGCTCGGGGAGCTTGTTTTAAACCATAAAGAGCCTTTTTGAGTTTGAAAACATGATCGGGAGATTTAAAATCTTCAAAACCGGGGGTTGTTCAACATAAACTTCTTCTTGAATAAAACCATTTAGAAAAGCACTTTTCACATCCATTTGATATAAATTGAAATTCATAGAAGAGGCAAATGCAAGCAATAAGCGAATAGCTTCTAATCTAGCTACGGGAGCATATGTTTCCTCATAGTCAACACCCTCTTCTTGATTATAGCCTTTTGCTACAAGCCTAGCTTTGTTTCTATTGATTATACCATTTTCATCTAGTTTATTGCGAAAAATCCATTTCGTACCAATTATGGTATGACCTTCGGGTCTTGGCACCAAATCCCAAACGTCATTGCGTTCAAATTGGTTAAGCTCCTCTTGCATTGCCAAGGTCCAAAATTCATCCCCAATTGCTTCTGAGATGGTTTTGGGTTCAATTTGAGAAACAAAAGCAGTATGTTCTAAGGTATTTTTGAGAGAGTTTCGGGTACTTACCTTGTCTCCAACTTTGCCAATTACCTGTTCAAGAGGGTGATCTTTGATCGTCCTCCACTCATTTGGCACTTTTGTTTCTTTTTCCCATTGTGGCGCTTCTTCCGTTGGTTGTTCCTCAGTTTCATCTTTATTTTCCTTGGGTGGTTCCTCTTGTATTTTGTCTTTCAAGCTATCTAAGATACCTGCAAGATCAAAACCGGAATCCTTTCTCGCCAAGCGAGCATTATTTTCAGAAAATACAACATGAGGGGATTCCTCCACAATTTGGGTTCTTTTATTAAAGACCCTGTATGCTTTACTACGTGAGGAATATCCAATGAAAATACCTTCATCCGACTTAGCATCAAATTTACCCAATTGGTCTTTGCCATTGTTATGAACAAAACATTTGCAACCAAAAACTCTAAAATGGGAAATATTTGGTTTTCTACCCTTATAAAGTTCATAGGGGTTTCATGAGTATCGGCCGAATTACTACTCTATTTAGAACATAGCAAGCGGTACTCACGGCGTCCGCCCAAAAATGTTTGGGTATCTTAGCTTCGTCGAGCATGGTTCTAGCCATCTCATCGAGACACCTATTTTTCCTTTCCACCACCCTATTTGTTGTGGTGTCCGTGGAGCGGAAAAGGTATGCTCGATTCCGAGTTCGTCACAAAAGTCCGCAAAGAGATTGTGATCAAACTCTCCCCCATGATCACTTCTAATTGAAATGACGGTTGTTTCTTTCTCATTTTGAACACTCTTAAGAAAATATTTAAAATTTTGAAAAGCATCACTTTTATTGGCAAGAAATAAAGTCCAAGTAAATCTCAAGTAATCATCAACAATCACAAAAGCATATTTATTTCTTCCTAGACTTCCAATGCGAGAGGGACCAAATAAATCCATATGAAGTAATTGCAATGGTCTAGAAGTTGAAACAATGTTTTTAGATTTGAAAGATGCTTTTGTTTGCTTCCCCTTTTGACCCGAGTCACAAATAGAGTCATTTTTCAAATTTTAAATCGGGAAGACCAACAACTAAGTTTTGAGAAATCAATTTGTTCAAAAGATGCATATTGATATGTGCTACTCTATGATGCCATAGCCAAGTATCATCCTCTTTACTCATTAGACAATCAACATAATCGGGTGAGGAATTAGCAAGATCAACCATATAAATATTATCCACTCTAAAACCACGGAGGATAATTTTGAAATCACTACGTCTGAACACTAAGCATTCATCCGAATCAAATAAAGCAAGATTTCCCTTGTCACACAATTGGCTTATTCTCAAGAGATTATGCTTTAATCCTTTAACAAGTAATATATGCTTAATAGAGGAATTTTCATCCTTACAGACCGAGCCTATGCCGATGATCTTTCCTTTATTGTTATCACCGAAGATAACACTTCCTCCTTCTTTGTGCTCTAATTGAAGGAATTTGGATTCATCTCCCGACATATGCTTGGAGCATCCACTATCAAGGTACCACAGTACACTTGATCCCTTCAAGCACACCTACAAAACAAATTAGTGTTCTTTAGGTACCCATGCCATCTTGGGTCCTTGGGGTTAGGCATATTATAATGATGCGATTGAGTAATATGTCTATGACGTGTAAAGCATGCAGGAGCAATATGACCAATAGGTCTACAATAATGACAAGTCACATTTGGGTTATGCATCCTTCTAGGTTCATAGTAACTAGACGGTTGAAAATATCTTACTCTATTTTGAACACTATGACTATTTCGCATTTCATGAGAATTATTTCTCCTACTATGAGCTCTAGGATGGGCAGCATTTCTAGAGTGATTGTTTCTCGGTTGAGGGTCATTGTAGGTCTTCTAAGGGGTTCAAAATTTGGCCTAAAATATGCATCATTTCTAGGGTGACTATTTCTAGGTGGTAAGTCATTCCTAGGTCTTCTAAAATGTTCAGCATTTTGTCAAGCATGCATATTGGCTCTAGAGTTGTTGTTTCTAGGATAAGCATTTCTATTGTTAATCCTAGGTTGAGCTTTAGGTTGTTGGGGTTTAGCGTCAACCTTTTCTTCATTCTTAAAGCCTATTCCATGCTTGGTTGATTTCAAATTTACAAGGACCTCATTCAAATTCTTGTGGGAAGAATTAAACTTATCTAAGGTACCTTTGAGTCTATCTACCTCATTTTTGAGATGCAAGCAAGAAGAACAATTTTTAGTAGAACTTTCGGGCTTATCGGCGCTTCTTTTTCCAAAAAACTTGTTTCTCTTTCAGCTTTTCATTTCTAAAACCAGTTTTTCTAAATCCTTTTCTTTCAAAGAAAGCTGTTTTTGAAAATCCTTTTCTTTTAATGAAGCATTTTCTTTTATGCCCTTAACAGTTTTTGAAGCCTTAATAAATTCAGTATATAATTCATCAAAAGCAGTTCGCATTTCATCAAGAGTAAAGAAGTTTTGAGACGAAATTTGACATACCTCATCTTTGTTATCTTCTTGTGCCATGAGGCAAAGATTTGCTGCTTCGTCTTCTTCTCCTTCGCTTGACTCATCTCCGGAGTCACCTCCCCAAGAAATATATGCGCGTTGCTTTTTAAATGGTTTCTTTTCCTTTTTGAGGTTTGGGCAATTTGACTTGATGTGCCCCGTTTCTCCGCATTCGTAGCATTTGATTTGTTCGCCTTGCTTTTTGCCCTTGCGTTCATACTCCTTGCGCATGAACATTTGAAATCTTTTGATAACGAGTCCAAACTCGTTGTCTCCTTCCTCATCAATTTGCGGTTGGCTTGTGCTCGCCTTTAGAGCTATTCTTTGCCTCCTTTGATCATCAACAAAAGGATTAAGAATAGTAGATTCATAGGTCTTAAGGTTACCTCTTAGTGCGTCGATGGTGACGTTTGAAACGCCAATGGATTCTTGAATTGCATCGGCCTTTGATCTCCATGCCGGTGTGAGACTTCTAAGAATTTTTCGAACGAGCTCTCTATCCGTGAATGTTTTCTTGAGAGCATGTAGGTCATTTACGATTATTGAGAATCGCTCAAATATTTCGTCCACCTTTTCACCTTCCTTCATGTGAAATAATTCATAAGAATGGGTTAGGAAATCAATTTTTGCTTCCCTTACCTGGTCCGTACCTTCGTACGTAACTTCTAGCTTGTCCCACATCTCCTTTGCCGTTGTGCAACACGATATTTTCCTGTAATCGTCAGCATTAATAGCACAATATAATAAGTTAATTGCTTTAGCATTATTTTGAACCTTTCGGATGTCATCCGCGTCATACTCATCCTCGGACTTGGAACCCATTTGTTTTCCACCTTCTTTGTTGGAATTTGGTTTCCCTTCATTATCACCTTCCAAAGGTGAAAGCTGTTGGACTGAATGAAGATCTTCATCCTCTCCTTCCAGTAAATGTAATTTGTACCGTTGAATAGAGGTGGTCGTGTGGAGCACTGTCCTTCATCAATTCCTGCAAAAGAATCACGAGTAGAAGCCATGGATGGTTCTCTCAAACTGTTAAGTTTTCAGAGAGTTGGGCTCTGATACCAATTGTTAGATAATACGCTTAACGCTAGGGGGTGGGTGAATAGCGTTATAATAAAATTTAGCGTAAACTTGCGGAAATTAAAATTTGCAGGAAATAATTAAGTGCGTTAAATAAATAAAAAGGAAAGAACGCACCTATATATTCTGGTTCACCACAACACGTGGCCGGTCCAGTCCCCGAGAGACTCTCTCGAGATTTTCCACTAACTTGTTAAGCTTACGGGTGCTCAACAAACCTTTACAACGTAAGGACACAAGCCTTAACACCTTTGCTCGGAGATACAACACTCCAAGACTTCAACCAAGGAAACACAAGTTCCTTACAACAAGAGAATCACAATTCTCTTACAAGTGTGTAAAACACTTAACTCTCAAACAAAATACTCCTTTATGAGTAGGTATGAGTAAAAGAAGTAAGCTCTAGATCACAACAACTTTGGACAAGAATATGGCTCTCAATAGCTTTATGAAATTGAATATAAAATGATAAACAAGAGTATGCAAGCTTATGGCAATGTAATGATCAGTTGTAGTATGTTGTTGTGTTTAAAACACTTAAATGAAGCTGTATTTATAGTTGAAAAACTTGGCATTACCGTTGCCTAATTGCCAATTAAGAGTTGCTGATTTTACTCACTGACAATCGATTGTCAAACCCCAACAATCGATTGTCTGCCAGTCAGATCAAAATTCAATCCCAGATTTTACGCTTGATAATCGATTACTTACAATCCATAATCGATTACTGGCAACGTTCAAAAAATCCTTTCCAGATTTTACCACAAACAATCGATTGTCCAGAATCAACAATCGATTACTCAGCAACGTTCAAAAAATCTTTTCCGGATTTTAATCAAAACAATCGATTATACCAAATCAATAATCGATTACCCAATAACGTTCAAAAAATCTTTTCCGAATTTTAATCAAAACAATCGATTATACAGAATCAATAATCGATTACCTGACGGTATTTGAAAACTTTACGACAACGGTCAGCTTCACAATCGATTGCACAAAGTCAACAATCGATTACTTATCAATTTTTGAAAAACATTTTAGACACTGTCTCTTTGACAATCGATTGTCCAATGCAACAATCGATTATTTAATAAATTTGAATATCACTGGAAGACACTGTCTCAACATAATCGATTACCATTAGTTCATAATCGATTATTCTGAGTTTTGAAAAACTTTGATGGACACTGCCTCAGTCACAATCGATTGTCATTAGTTCACAATCGATTGTCATGCAGGTTTGAAAAACCTGATGCTCACTGTCTTACTCACAATCGATTGTCATTAGTTCACAAATGATTGTCATGCAGTCTTGGCTTAAAACAATCGATTATCATAAGTACATAATCGATTATCTTAGTCCAGATTTTTAAGGCATGTCTAAAAATTATTTTGACTACTGTAAATATGCATGATTTAAAATCATTTGACATTAAATTAAATATGCATGATTTTGGAAAATAGTTTTATGAGAGAAGCCATGTTACGAGTCAAGTTGTAGGATCAAGATCACAATTAAGAATGACTCAATTAAACTATAAAACTTTGTCTTGAGCTTGAATCTCGTTGTATATCAATTGTGCGCTTGTTTCTTGAACTTCGTCATATATCAATTTTCGCTTCGTTTGTCATTCATCAAAACCTATACAAAAGAACACAAGTTTTAGTATATTGCATTGAGAACGTGTTTCCAACAATGTTTAGCGTGTGTTTATGCGCTCGATATCAATCATGTCGAAAGGAGTCACACTTAACTGCGGTAAAACGGATAATGAAGTATCTTGTTGGAACAATAAATGTGGGATTATGGTATCCCAATGATTCTTCATGCCAATTTGTTGGCTATTCTGATTCCGATTTTGCGGGTTGCAAATTGGACCGCAAGAGCACTAGTGGCACTTGCCATTTGCTCGGTGGCTCCTTAGTTTCTTGGTTTAGCAAGAAACAAGTTAGTGTTGCGTTATCCACAAACGAGGCTGAATATATAGCCGCGGGGAGTTGTTGTGCTCAAATCCTTTGGATGAAGCAACAACTCTCGGATTATGATCTTATTATTGATCATGTTCCTCTTCGATGTGACAATACTAGCGCCATAAGCTTGACGAAGAATCCTATTCTTCACTCAAGAACGAAACACATAGAAATTAGACATCACTTTATAAGAGATCACGTTCTCAAGGGCGATGTCGAAATTGAATTTGTTGAAATTAAAAATCAATTGGCCGACATCTTCACAAAGCCTTTAGAGAAAGAGTCCTTTTTTCGCATTCGTAGTGAACTCGGAATTCTTGACTCCACGATGATCTAATTCATGCATTGCATTTTTCTTTAAATAATTACTAACTTGAGCGTCGGAGGCGCCTAACTCTTTTTTGCAGGTATCGCCCCAAAGACAGGGGAATTTTCGGGCACTGGTAACAAATAATCGATTATTGACTTAGAACAATCGATTATTTCTAACATCTCGGTTTGCAGGAATTTGGCAATAATCGATTATCATATATTACTAATCGATTAAGTTGAGATTCAGTGTTTCAGGTTTCATAATAATCGATTATTTAGTACTGCATAATCGATTACCTTTTATCGTCTCGGCTTTTCGTCACTTCAGTGGACTGAAATTATCGATTATCATATTAACCAAAATCGATTATTCCCCGAGCCCGAACCCTCAAAATACTTCTGTCTTCAAATAATCGATTATCTCCTATCGCATAATCGATTTCTTCTCTGACTACAATTCAAAATATTGGAAATAATCGATTATTCAGACTCCATAATCGATTACCAACGGTCAGTATTCAAATTTTTGTTACCGTTCATGACCGTTTGGCTTAATAAATCTCCAGCTTTTTGCTCCATAAATGCCTCACTTCTTCAATTCTATAAATAGGTGTTTTCATCCTTCAAATTTCTCACTTCAATCTCACTCTTAGGTCACAACAATCTTCCAAAGCCTTCAAACTTTTGAAACAGCTCCTATTTCTTCATACTAATGGCAAGCAAGCACTCTAAACGCTCTCGTTCCGGCAAACAAATTGCCTCCTCTTCCGCCGCTCCTCCACCCGTTTTCAACTATAAAGACGGTTATTATTTGCGTTTTGATACTCAACCCGAACTTCTTCGATTCATTGAAAATTTTGAGAATTGAGAAATCCTTCCGCCTCGTTTCTCAGCTACTCGATATCTTCGAAATAGCGCACCCCCATCAACAGAAAATATTCTTAATCAAAGCCAACTCATTGACTTTCTATATCTTCAAACTCCTTACATTCACCCTGCTCTTATCCGTGCCTTCTATTCAAATCTACAGAAGGACGAAGATGGTGACCTTGTTTCTAGCATCAATGGAGTTCGAGTTTTTGTAAATGAGGAAAACTTGCAACTCCTCACTAACCTTCCACGAAATGGTGAAGACATTTCTCTCTACACTAGAGAAGCAGGCGCTTTATTTGATGAACAACTTCTTTTCCACCAAATTGGTATTGGCGACTGTCCGGAGAATCGTCGCCCAACTATTACACACATGCGCCCAGAATATCGTCTAATATTTTATTTCATCACCTGAGTTCTCAAACCCCGAAAATTCAATCATACCACTCTCTCTCATGAGGATTCAAAACTCTTACATGCAATTATCACCAGGGCTCGCATCAATTGGTGCCAGTTCGTCATGACTCACATGTATGATGCAATTGGGGACGATAAGCCACTCCCATTTGCTTTTGTCATGATGGCTATTTTTGAAGCCTCCGGTATCGACACCTCCGTCGGTCCACACAAAAAGGCAACAAAGCATTGGGAAATTCAAGAATCTTCATTTCCCAATATTGGTGAAAATCCTCCTCCACCTCCTACTCAAATACGTCGTCCTCAAGCTCCTACTCTTCAAACCATTTCGGACCAACATGCTTCTTTGTCAACCTCAGTGGCCCGTATTGATCAAAACGTCACTCGTTTGACTTATGAGCTTCATGGGTACTTTGATCATGTCAACTATCCATATGCCCAAATTGTTCTTCCGGATGGAGTGCCGGATGCCGAGCCGGATGTCAATGATGACAATGAATAATAATTTTTTTTTGTATCGTTTGAATTATATTCTGTCTATTTTTTTGGTTTCTCATGTATGTTAAATATTTTTAATGAATGTTCATTATTTTTGCTAATGTCAAAATGGGGAAGAATAAGGGCTATGCACACTAATACATTTTGGCATAAATAAAGGGGGAACTCATAAATTGAGGGGGAACTTATACTTATCTTATGCATATCCCGATATTGGTTTACCATTATCAAAAAGGGGGAAATTGTTGAAACACGTTCTCAAGTCACTAAAACTAAACGTGTGTTCATTTCTGTAGGTTTTGATAAATGACAAACCGACGCGCATGGAACATTGACGTATGCCAAAGTCCAAGAACATGAGAAACAAAGAGCAAGATCAAGAATATCAACAAAGTTATAAATGAGTCACTTTATAGTGTGATCTTGATCCGACAACTTATTCAAGTCTTGGCTTCTCTCTTAAAATCATTTTCATGCATCATTGAGTTAAACCAAAATGATTTTCAAACATTTTCATTTTAGCCAAAATGATTTTCAAACATGTTTTTCAAATCTGAACATAAATCATCGATTATGTATTCTTGTAATCGATTATGTTAAGACAGTGTTAACCAAAATTTTCAAGACAACAATATAATCGATTATGTCTTCCTTATAATCGATTATGTTAAGACAGTGTTAACCGAAATTTTCAAAACAACAAAATAATCGATTATGTCTTTTCTGATAATCGATTATGTCCAGACAGTGTATAACCGGAATTTTCAATACAGCAAAATAATCGATTATGTCTTTTAGGTAATCGATTATGTTATGACCGTTGCCAAAGTATTTTTAAATCGTTGAAATATAATCGATTATACACAAGGCTATAATCGATTATGCTTGCACAGAATCTGCATCCGATTTTTTAACGTTAACTGATAATCGATTATGTAACTTGAATTATCGATTATTATGCTTAAAATCCGCATATGATTTTTGAACGATCTGCAGATAATCGATTATGCAGATCATATAATCGATTATGCAAGCACAAAATCAGCAATTAGTGATTGGCAATTAAGTAACGGTCTTGGTGACTTTGAGCACTATAAATACACCTCAAAATCACTCTTTTAAGTACAACAACTGATTACATTCTTGCTTAAGCTTACATACTCTCGTATCAATCATTTTATATTCATTTCATAGCTTTTTGAGAGCCAAACTCTTGACTAAGTTGTTGTGTTCTTGAGCGTATTGTTTTTACTCATATCTACTCTATAAAGAGAGTCTTGTCTTGAGTGCTAAGTGTTTGTACACACTCGAAGGGATATTCTAATCCCTTGTTGTAAGAAGGAAAAGTAGTTCCTTGGTTTGAAGTCTTGAGGTGCGGTATCCTCGAGCAGGTTGAAGTCTTGTAGAGTGTATATCTACGAGCAAGTGTAACGGTTTGTTAGGCACCCGTAAGCTTATCGAAGTTAGTGTAAAACTCGAGAGAGTCTCTCGAGGACTGGACTAACCACACGTTGTGGTGAACCAGGATAAAGTTCGGTGTGTTCTCTCCTTACCATTTTAATTACTGCACTTACTTTATTCCTGCAATTTTAATTCCGCAAATTTACATTGTTTTTTATTATAACGCTATTCACCCCCCCCCCCCCTCTAGTGTTAAGCGTATATTCTAACAATTGGTATCAGAGCCTATCTCTCTGAAAGAGTTAACAGTTTGAGAGAAACAATCCATGGCTTCTACTCGTAACACTTATGCAGGACTAGGTGAAGGACAATGCTTCACAAGGCCACCACTATTCGATGGCACAAACTATTCTTATTGGAAGGAAAGGATGAGAATATTTATCCAATCAAATAATTTCCTACTATGGAAAATTATCAAGAATGGAGAGCAAATTCCAACCAAAAAGGTAGAAAATGAAATGGTGCCAAAATCGGAAGATGAGTATGACGCAGACGATATTAGAAAGGTGGAGAACAATGCAAAAGCCATCAACATGATGTACTGTGCTGTAAATCCTGATGATTATCGGAAAATATCATGTTGCACCACGGCTAAGCAAATGTGGGATAAATTGGAAATCACCTACGAAGGTACGGACCAGGTAAGAGAAGCTAAAATAGATTTTCTAACCCATGAATATGAACTTTTTCATATGAAGGAAAACGAGAAGATAGATGATATGTTCGAACGATTTTAAAAAATCGTTAATGATCTTCATGCTCTTAAGAAGACTTCACGGATAGGGAACTTGTCCGTAAAATTCTTCGAAGTCTCACTCCGGAATGGCGCTCCAATGCCGACGCTATTCAAGAATCAATCGGCATTACAAATGTCACAATCGACGGGCTTAGAGGCAATCTCAAAACCTATGAATCTACTATTCTAAACCCTCCTTTGGATGATCAAAGGAAACGGAGAATCGCCCTTATAGCAAGCACGGCTCAACCTCAAAATGATGAGGACTCAAGCGACGAATATAACGAGTTCGGACTCGTTATTAAGAAATTTCACAAGTTCATGCAAAAGAAGTATGAACGAAGAGGTAAGCAACAAGGAGACCAATTAAAATCCTATGGATGCGGAGAAATCGGGCATATCAAATCAACTTGCCCAAACATCAAAAAGAAGAAGAAACCCGCCAAGAAACAAAGAGCATACATCTCTTGGGGAGACGAATCAAGTGATGGAGAAGGAAACGAGACCGCAAACTTGTGTCTTATGGCACATGAAGAAACTCAAAATGAGGTATGTACTAATTCTAAGAACTATTTCACTTTAGAAGAAATGCAAGATGCATTTGATGAGTTGTATAAAGAGTTTATTAACGCTTCTAAATCTATAAAAGATTTAAGAAAACTCATTTCTTCAAAAGATAAGGATTTTGAAAAACTAACTCTTGAAAATGAGAAATTAAAAGAGGAAAACAAGTTTTATGGCAAAAGAAGCGCCGATAAACCCGAAAGCTCAAATAAGGATTGTACTTCTTGCAAATCTCTAAAGGAAGAAGTAGAAAGTCTTAGAAGCACTTTGCACAAATTCAATTCTTCACACAAAAATCTCAATGAAGTGCTTGTAAATTTGAAATCCACTAAGCACGGTATAGGCTTTAAACACGAGCCAAAAGAAAAAGTTGAGTCCACTCCTAAACCACCTAAGACTCAACTTAGGCAAAAAAAAATAAGTGTCAACACTCAACCTAGAAATTCTAATCCTAGAATTGCTACTCATCCTAGAACAAATGCTAGAAGAAATATTGGAATGTATAGACCACCTAGACAAGATTTTCGAAAACCACATCAAAACTATATTCCTAAAAATAGAGTGAATGCTAGAAGAAACGTTGGCATGTATAGACCACCTAGACAAGATTTTCGAAAACTACATCAAAACTATGTTCCTATAAATAGAGTGAATAAATTTAGACCCCCAAATTATTATCATCCTAGAAGAATGCACAATCCGAATGTCATTTGTCATTATTGCAATAAAATTGGACATATTGCTCCCGCAAGCTTCACTAGACATAGACATTTCACTGCAGGACAATCACACCAATATTTTGCACCTAACACCGAAGGACCCAAAATGGCTTGGGTACCAAAATCTCATTAATTTGTTTTGTAGGTGTGTTTGAAGGGATCAAGTGTAGTTTGGTACCTTGATAGTGGATGCTCCAAACATATGACCGGGGATGCATCAAAATTCCTTCAACTAAAACCCACGGAAGGAGGAAAAGTTATTTTTGGAGACAATAACAAAGGAAAAATAATCGGCATTGGATCGGTCGGTAAGGACGAATCCTCCTCCATTAAGCATATTTTGCTAGTTAAAGGTCTTAAACATAATCTCTTGAGCATAAGTCAATTATGTGACAAGGGAAATCTTGTATTGTTTGACTCCGAAGAATGTTAGTTATCCGTCGTAGTGATTTCAAAATTATTCTTCGTGGTATTACAATGGAGAATATCTATATGGTTGATCTTGAAAATTCTTCATCAAGTTTTGTAAATTGCCTTATGAGTAAAGAAGACGACATGTGGTTATGGCATCATAGAGTAGCTCATGTAAATATGAATCTTTTAAACAAACTAGTTTCACAAGATTTAGTAACTGGTCTTCCAAACATGAAATTTGAAAAAGATTCTACTTGTGATTCATGTCAAAAAGGGAAACAAAAAAAAGCCTCTTTTAAATCCAAAAATGTTGTTTCAACCAGTAGACCCTTACAACTTCTACACATGGATCTTTTTGGACAATCTCGTGTTGAAGGTCTTGGTGGAAATCTTTTTGCTTTTGTAATTGTTGATGACTACTCTAGATTCACATGGACGTTATTTCTTGCTCATAAAAGTGATGCCCTTCATGCTTTTAAAAGTTTTCTTAAACGTGTTCAAAATGAAAAGAACACAACCGTCACTTCCATATGAAGTGATCATGGGGGAGAGTTCGATCATAATATCTTTGCGGATTTTTGTGACGAACGCGGTATTGAACATACCTTCTCGGCTCCACGTACACCACAACAAAATAGAGTGGTGGAACGTAAAAATCGATGTCTCGAAGAGATGGCTAGAACCATGCTCGATGAGGCTAAGATTTCCAAAAAGTTTTGGGCGGATGCCGTGAGTACCGCAAGCTATGTTTTAAACAGAGCTGTCATAAGACCGATACTCATAAAAACTCCCTATGAACTCTATAAGGGAAGGAAACCAAATATTTCCCATCTTAGAGTCTTCGGTTGTAAATGTTTTATTCACAACAACGGAAAAGATAACTTGGGAAAATTTGACGCGAAATCTGATGAAGGAATTTTTCTTGGTTACTCATCACGTAGCAAAGCATATAGAGTTTTCAATAATCGAACCAAAACTGTTGAGGAATCTCTTCATGTAGTATTTTGTGAAAATGATGCTCGCTTCGCGAGAAAGGATTCTAATATTGATCTTGCAGATGCTTTAAAGAAAATCAATCTTCAAGACGAGGTACAAAAAGAGGATCCAAAGGAAGTTCAAGATGAAGTCATGGAACAACCTTCGGAAGAAGTACCACCACAAGAAGAAGAATCGATGATGCCTAAGGCTTGGAGGACGTCTAAAGACCATCCTCTTGACAAGGTAATTGGCAACATCAAGAAAGGGGTAAGTACACGAAATCTTCTTAAAGACACCGTAGGACATATGGCTTTTGTTTCACAAATAGAACCTAAAACCATTTCTGAAGCAATTGGGGATGAGCATTGGACCTTGGCAATGCAAGAGGAGCTTAACCAATTCAAACGTAATGATGATTGGGAATTGGTGCCAAGACCCGATAATCACACCATAGTTTGTATGAAATGGGTTTTTCGGAATAAATTAGATGAAAATGGTATAATCACTAGAAACAAAGCTAGGCTAGTTGCTAAGGGATATAATCAAGGAGAAGGCATTGATTATGAAGAAACCTATGCACCCGTTGCACGCCTAGAAGCCATTCGTTTATTACTTGCTTTTTCATCATCTATGAATTTCAAATTATTTCAAATGGATGTCAAAAGTGCCTTCCTCAATGGGTTTATTCAAGAGGAAGTCTACGTTGAACAACCCCCGGGATTTGAAGACTTTAAATCTCCCGATCATGTCTTCAAGCTTAAGAAAGCGCTATATGGACTTAAACAAGCTCCTCGAGCTTGGTACGAGCGCTTAAGCAAATTTCTTTTGGACAATGAGTTCGAAAGGGGGAAAGTTGACACTACACTGTTTATCAAAAATAAAAACAATGACATTCTATTAGTTCAAATTTATGTCGATGATATTATTTTTGGTGCTACTAATGATTTTTTATACGAGGAATTTTCTAAGTTAATGACTAGCGAATTTGAAATGTCAATGATGGGTGAGCTAAACTTCTTCTTGGGGCTGCAAGTGAAACAAATGAAAGAGGGAACTTTCATTTGCCAATCCAAATATTGCAAGGAGTTGCTAAATCGTTTTGAAATGAGCAACGCCAAAGCAATGGCCACCCCAATGAGTACATCCGACCATCTTGACAAAGATGAGAAAGGTAAGGAAGTAGACACCAAGAAGTATCGAGGTATGATCGGATCCCTTCTCTATCTTACTGCTAGTAGACCAGACATCATGTTTAGCGTGTGTTTATGCGCTCGATATCAATCATGTCCGAAGGAGTCACACTTAACTGCGGTAAAACGGATAATGAAGTATCTTGTTGGAACAATAAATGTGGGACTATGGTATCCCAATGATTCTTCATGCCAACTTGTTGGCTATTCCGATTCCGATTTTGCGGGTTGCAAATTGGACCGCAAGAGCACTAGTGGCACTTGCCATTTGCTCGGTAGCTCCTTAGTTTCTTGGTTTAGCAAGAAACAAGTTAGTGTTGCGTTATCCACAACCGAGGCTGAATATATAGCCGCGGGGAGTTGTTGTGCTCAAATCCTTTGGATGAAGCAACAACTCTCGGATTATCGTCTTATTATTGATCATGTTCCTCTTCGATGTGACAATACTAGCACCATAAGCTTGACGAAGAATCCTATTCTTCACTCAAGAACAAAACACATAGAAATTAGACATCACTTTATAAGAGATCACGTTCTCAAGGGCGATGTCGAAATTGAATTTGTTGAAACCAAAAATCAATTGGCCGACATCTTCACCAAGCCTTTAGAGAAAGAGTCCTTTTTCCGCATTCGTAGTGAACTCGGAATTCTTGACTCCACGATGATCTAATTCATGCATTGCATTTTTCTTTAAATAATTACTAACTTGAGCGTCGGAGGCGCCTAACTCTTTTTTGCAGGTATCGCCCCAAAGACAGGGGAATTTTCGGGCACTGGTAACAAATAATCGATTATTGACTTAGAACAATCGATTATTTCTAACATCTCGGTTTGCAGGAATTTGGCAATAATCGATTATCATATATTACTAATCGATTAAGTTGAGATTCAGTGTTTCAGGTTTCATAATAATCGATTATTTAGTACTGCATAATCGATTACCTTTTATCGTCTCGGCTTTTCGTCACTTCACTGGACTGAAATAATCGATTATAATATTAACCAAAATCGATTATTCCCCGAGCCCGGACCCTCAAAATACTTCTGTCTTCAAATAATCGATTATCTCCTATCGCATAATCGATTTCTTCTCTAACTACAATTCAAAATATTGGAAATAATCGATTATTCAGACTCCATAATCGATTACCAACGGTCAGTATTCAAATTCTTGTTACCGTTCATGACCGTTTGGCTTAATAAATCTCTAGCTTTTTGCTCCATAAATGCCTCACTTCTTCAATTCTATAAATAGGTGTTTTCATCCTTCAAATTTCTCACTTCAATCTCACTCTTAGGTCCAAACAATCTTGCAAAGCCTTCAAACTTTTGAAACAGCTCCTATTTCTTCATACAAATGGCAAGCAAGCACTCTAAACGCTCTCGCTCCGGCAAACAAATTGCCTCCTCTTCCGCCGCTCCTCCACCCGTTTTCAACTATAAAGACGGTTCTTATTTGCGTTTTGATACTCAACTCGAACTTCTTCGATTCATTGAAAAATTTGAGAATCGAGAAATCCTTCCGCCTCGTTTCTCAACTACTCGATATCTTCGAAATAGCGCACCCCCATCAACAGAAAATATTCTTATACAAAGCCAACTCATTGACTTTCTATATCTTCAAACTCCTTACATTCACCCTGCTCTTATCCGTGCCTTCTATTCAAATCTATTGAAGGATGAAGATGGTGACCTTGTTTCTAGCATCAATGGAGTTCGAATTTTTGTAAATGAGGAAAACTTGCAACTCCTCACTAACCTTCCACGAAATGGTGAAGACATTTCTCTCTACACTAGAGAAGCAGGCGCTTTATTTGATGAACAACTTCTTTTCCACCAAATTGGTATTGGCGACTGTCCGGAGAATCGTCGCCCAACTATTTCACACATGCGCCCAGAATATCGTCTAATATTTTATTTCATCACTCGAGTTCTCAAACCCCGAAAATTCAATCATACCACTCTCTCTCATGAGGATTCAAAACTCTTACATGCAATTATCACCGGGGCTCGCATCAATTGGTGCCAGTTCGTCATGACTCACATGTATGATGCAATTGGGGACGATAAGCCACTCCCATATGCTTTTGTCATAATGGCTATTTTTGAAGCCTCCGGTATCGACACCTCCGTCGGTCCACACAAAAAGGCAACAAAGCATTGGGAAATTCAAGAATCTTCATTTCCCAATATTGGTGAAAATCCTCCTCCACCTCCTACTCAAATACATCGTCCTCAAGCTCCTACTCTTCAAACCATTTCGGACCAACTTGCTTCTTTGTCAACCTCAGTGGCTCGTATTGATCAAAACGTCACTCGTTTGACTTATGAGCTTCATGGGTACTTTGATCATGTCAACTATCCATATGCCCAAATTGTTCTTCCGGATGGAGTGCGGGATGCCGAGCCGGATGTCAATGTGACAATGAATAATAAAAAAATTTTGTATCGTTTGAATTATATTATGTCTATTTTTTTGCTTTCTCATGTATGTTAAATATTTTTAATGAAAGTTCATTATTTTTGCTAATGTCAAAAGGGGGAAGAATAAGGGCTATGCACACTAATACATTTTGTCAAAAATAAAGGGGGAACTCATAAATTGAGGGGGAACTTATACTTATCTTATGCATATCCCGATATTGGTTTGCCATTATCAAAAAGGGGGAAATTGTTGAAACACGTTCTCAAGTCACTAAAACTAAACGTGTGTTCATTTCTGTAGGTTTTGATAAATGACAAACTGACGCGCATGGAACATTGACATATGCCAAAGTCCAAGAACATGAGAAACAAAGAGCAAGATCAAGAATATCAACAAAGTTATAAATGAGTCACTTTATAGTGTGATCTTGATCCGACAACTTATTCAAGTCTTGGCTTCTCTCTTAAAATCATTTTCATGCATCATTGAGTTAAACCAAAATGATTTTCAAACATTTTCATTTTAGCCAAAATGATTTTCAAACATGTTTTTCAAATCTGGACATAAATCATCGATTATGTATTTCTTATAATCGATTATGTTAAGACAGTGTTAACCAAAATTTTCAAGACAGCAATATAATCGATTATGTCTTTTCTGATAATCGATTATGTTCAGACAGTGTATAACCGGAATTTTCAATACAGCAAAATAATCGATTATGTCTTTTAGGTAATTGATTATGTTATGACCGT
This sequence comes from Nicotiana benthamiana, assembly GCA_034376525.1. Lineage (NCBI taxonomy): Eukaryota > Viridiplantae > Streptophyta > Magnoliopsida > Solanales > Solanaceae > Nicotiana > Nicotiana benthamiana. The sequence goes on along the minus strand of CM067324.1, from coordinate 29,477,146 downwards.
TGCCAAAGTATTTTTAAGTCGCTGAAATATAATCGATTATACACAAGGCTATAATCAATTATGCTTGCACAGAATCTGCATCCGATTTTTTAACGTTAACTGATAATCGATTATGTAACTTGAATAATCTATTATTATGCTTAAAATACGCATATGATTTTTGAACGACCTGCAGATAATCGATTATGCAGATCATATAATCGATTATGCAAGCACAAAATCAGCAATTAGTGATTGGCAATTAAGCAACGGTCTTTGTGACTTTGAGCACTATAAATACACCTCAAAATCACTCTTTTAAGTACAACAACTGATTACATTCTTGCTTAAGCTTACATAGTCTCATATCAATCATTTTATATTCATTTCATAGCTTTTTGAGAGCCAAACTCTTGACTAAGTTGTTGTGTTCTTGAGCGTATTGTTTTTACTCATATCTACTCTATAAAGAGAATCTTATCTTGAGTGCTAAGTGTTTGTACACACTTGAAGGGATATTCTAATCCCTTGTTGTAAGAAGGAAAAGTAGTTCCTTGGTTTGAAGTCTTGAGGTGCGGTATCCTCGAGCAGGTTGAAGTCTTGTAGAGTGTATATCTACGAGCAAGTGTAACGGTTTGTTAGGCACCCGTAAGCTTAACGAAGTTAGTGTAAAACTCGAGAGAGTCTCTCGGGGACTGGACTAACCACACGTTGTGGTGAACCAGGATAAAGTTCGGTGTGTTCTCTCCTTACCATTTTAATTACTACACTTACGTTATTCCTGCAATTTTAATTCCGCAAATTTACATTGTTTTTTATTATAACGCTATTCACCCCCCCCCCCTCTAGCGTTAAGCGTATATTCTAACAGATTTCCCATGTTATGGTTCACTATGTTTATCTTGCACCATTTGTTGATTTGTTTGTATCCTTTTGTCTAGCCATAACTAGACTCTTCCCGAATCAATACTATATACTCATTAGCTCATTCTTATATTAATATTTTACGTAATCTTTCATGGTTCATTTCCTTTATCTTAACAAACATCCCGCATTGGCTCTTTATCTATCAATAACATTCAGGCAGGAACCCTTACCTCCTCTCGTTGATGTCGTGTTTGTATAATGTTCTTGAATCATAGCATATCGGTAGGATTCGAATAAGTGAAATTTTATTCCTTTCTCATTCTTTCTTACATTATTATTCACTAGATACTAGAACTACTTAATTCTAACTTAATATCAAATCACACCATATTCCCCTATTCAGGGGAGCACTAAGATTTAGTGCTATGATGATCTACCTATAGATGTTTTATCCTCTCATCTTTGACATCTTTTCACATTGTCGATGATCCTTACTCGCCTCACGGTAATTCCTCTGAACCAAGGATAATGAAATTCCTCACTCGCAAGGGTGACACTTAGTGTAATTGGCACATATAGTTAAGCTTAGCTTTACTCACCTTACTTGATTTAGGGAAGCGTCTTCCTGAATGACCATTATCCGAATTTCTAATGAATCTTCTTCTATTGTCCACTTTATAATCGCCAGAACAAGATATGAAATTCTGATGATGCTGACTATTATCCAATCACTCAGTCCCTAATTCATGTTTAGCTTATCTTGTTCACCAGCCCATGCTGATTTCTATAGTTCTGGGGTGTAAGTTTTCCTTCCAGTAGTCGCGTTGGAGTCACGAACTTATTTCTTGAAATGAGGATGTGACACTATGGCCTATACTCTTTTGTTGTCTCAAAGTCTGTCACCTCTAGTCTTTTCCTTCAGTTGACTATAGACTGTGTAATACTGCCATCTTTTTGTTCTACCGTTATCCTCCATGTATCATATCTTACTCATAATGCTTCATTAACTCTTTTCTTATTTCCCACTAATATTTATGTCTATCACTTTATTCTGAAAAATCAAACAAGACATTCTTTTGCTTTTAGTTACCCTTGCTCTATCCAGTGGCTCTTTGGGTCGCTTAACACTCTTGCTCTACTAGGGACACGAACCACACTAAAGCAAATTTATCCCTTCCAGACTTTCCATGCCTATCTTTCGAAATTTTTTTTCTGTTTTCATGCTAATATTCACATCCAATTGTAATATTCTAGAGTGCACAATCTGGGTGCCTCACAAGGAGATCTATTAGCACTTTTGTAATATCCTTCAGAAATGTCAACTAACACAAATAATCTATTTACCATTTTGGGTCTAACCCAGCCGGATCCTAATATCATGTCTTTTTCTTAACTACACATGTTAGCCCCTAATATGGTATAACTGAGATGGGTTTGGCCAATTCTACATACATTTATTACTGTTAAAGGTAAGTCATAGCGCTTATACTTTTCTGCCACAGTTGAAAATACCAATAATCTTCATTAACTGGGTACCTCGTACCCTTCTCATATTGCTCCTTTTACTTGTATAAATTTGTATTTATCTTTTGAATCTCTCATTGTTTTTCACCATATGGTGGATGGATATTATTTCCTTTAGGCTCCTTATCAAGAAGCTTACATATCTTAAAACACACATGTTCTACTGAAGATCTCATATTTATCCATCATAGGAATGATGCAAACTCGATTTCCTCTAACTGAACTCTTCCACAACTATATCTCTTACCAACCGTATTTCTGGGCATAGGAATCATCGTATTATGAATAAGATAGAGCTCAGGAAATTGGGTTTTTACAACTGAGCTCTATCACACGATGTAGAGTAGGAAGAAAAAGTGACAGTACTAGATGCCCTATTGCCTCCTACATATAAGTGTGGTGCATGACACACCCATAAATAAGACTTTACTAGACACGTCTTGTAGACTCCTTAGGACAAAATCTGGATCTAATAAAACTTTTATCACAACCCAAACCGATGGGCCGCAATAGGCACCTGGTACCTTACTCAACTGAATACCTACGTAACGTATCTTTCATATCATAGGTAAATGAACCAGAGAGGCTGTAGTGAGATAAGTACAATAAAGCATGGGGAATACTCGACATTGGATGATCCAACATGATCCAACATGTAATCCAATCTTATACATATGAGTACGAGCCTGTAAGGCTGGCATGATCCTTTATATACTCAAAACATATGCCCACAAGGCTATACAAGTATCTTTATACATGATATCTCTTTATAAGCCTCTAAGAATACATAATATCATAAAGGTTGGCATAGTTCCTTGTCACACAAATCAATACATGTACTAATCATACCGACTATATAGGCAACTCCGGAGCAAATGGAGCGCACCAACACATTTTGCTGAGCTGGTAGCTTACTTGGAGGGCTCATAACCTGTCTATCAAGACTTGCATGTATGAAAAGCAGCATCCCCGGGCAAAGGAACGTCAGTATAAATATTGTGCCGAGTATGTAGGGAATAAAAATCAATAAATAATAGACATGAGAGAAACATAGAGTAAAAGATTCAAGATGTATATTTGGATAATTTTGTAAATCATGATGTACTTATAGTATCGTGTGTATGCGTATGAATGTCATATCGTGCATAGGTACATGTGTTCGTAACATTATCAAGCCTCTGATGGCATCATATCATATCATCTCAACTAGTGTTGGCAAAATCATCAACGTATACCAACTGATCAGGTGGTGGTGCATATAACAACACCTATATAACGGTAGGTCGAAGTAGGAGAAATTCCATATGATATTCTTGAGAAAGATTGCACTATACTCCCTTAGAATCGCAAAATTCTGTTGCTATTACTTGATAAGTAAATGATCCATTAATTCAGACAACCTATACAAAGGTCCATGAGATGAAGCATTATCGTCTAGCTCAAATGAAGAAGAAGAAGAAGAAAATTTCAACAAACTTGATTGAACGGAATAGTCATTAGAAATACCATTTTAGTTTCCATAATAACCCACGTCTGAATATTATTGATTTGGTTAGCACCATTCTTATCTTTCAACCCCATTATATTTCTCCTTCTTGATAATTTATTTAAAGATAAATTAATTTTCTAAAGGAAAGGGGAAAAAAAGGAGAGTTAAGCAACAAAATAAAAGATAATGATTTTCTTGTTTCCTCAAGACTTGGTAATACGTTGCAATTTCTTAGAATTTCAATATACTTTCTTTAACCGAATGAGGTGAAGTGCCAAACTCTCTAAAATATTCCCATCTTGCACATCTAATTAAGAGTCACCTAATGGCTCTTATAGGGCTGCCACGTAAGTCATCCACTTAATTTCTTAAAAAAATTTATTAATCCTCGCTAGTCCTTAATTAATCAATTATCCATATAACAAAGAATTATCATAAAATATCACTTTTAATGCACATTATACATCTTACTATTATGGTTATGTGGTACTTTATATGGTACTAATCCATAAATACGGGATATTACCGCTTGGACCATATTTTATTCCAAAGTGTCAAATTCCGATGAAATTTATTTTCTTTGATTCACTCACCCTCTCACGTAGAGTACTTAACTTATCACTTGTTTGAAATAGTACAATACTTATAATCTTATTACCGAACTTACGTCGATTAACTTATGACAGATTTTTATCGTAATAAAATTCTGGATGTAATATTGAGATTCTAGTACTTTCTGTAGAGTTTATGACTCAGTCTCATCGAATTTTGAAAAATATTGTATTGTGGTTCAGTATTGAGATTTTTATAACACTTATCAGTTTATATCAAACCTATCTAACGGGCCAACCGGGCCGGTCCGGGTCAAAAAAAATTTTGACCCGTCCGGGTTCCGGGCAGGGCCGGCCCGGTTCGAACAGTACCTCGTTGGTAATGAGCTGGGTTAATTCGGGTTAAAATTGAACCGTACGGGTTACGGGTTGAAGCGGGCCGAGCCGGGTTTTGTATATTTTCACTTTTTTTGGAATTATGTATAGCATAACTATTAAGTTATATTAATACTTTGTAATAATTGAATGAATACAAGTAAGATGGGAAAAATGAGCACTTGATTACGCAATTCAGGTGTTACCACGAACAATAACATAAATTGTCATAAAATCTTAAAAAACATCTAAGAGACAAGAAGCGAGGACCTGCGGGCCATGCCATGTCTCAAGACATGCGTTTGGACTTTTCCCGAGCAGCACTTGGGAGTTCTAAATCAGTCAATAGGTGCATTGATTTCAAGATTAGCATGCTGATTATATTCATTAACAATGCAAAAATTGTGTTGGTTGCCAACCCCATGTGCTGCTCCTCATATTTTGGAATTTTAAATTGTTCACTCTTGAATGAGACAGATTTCTCGATCAAGTGCAAGCATTACTCGAAAATGCTGTTTTTATAAGCATACCATTAATTGGTATATTTATGGTATATTTATAGTATATTAGTATATTTACGATATATTCATGGTATATTCATAGTATATTATGGTATATTTATCGTTAAACTGGGCCGGGCCGGGCAGGGCTTACCTGTTCACGGTACTATATACACAAATCGGGTCGGGCCGGTCCGGTTCCAACCCCAAAAAATTCAAACGGACAAATCCCCTACCCCCCTCGAACCCAGCCCACCCGGACCGGTAGTAACCGGGCCTGTTCGGTCCCGGGATTGACTGGTCCGGTCCGGTCCCGGTTCAACCCGTACCGGTTGACACCTATAGTTTATATATTGTTTTTAGTCAGTACTTTGTTTATTATTATATTGTTTATTAGTCTTACCTAGTTTTAGAAACTAAGTGGCATCATGACATCATATGGTGGAAAATTAAAGTCGTGACAGTGATACTACTGAGTGTAGAGGCTCCACTGCGTGTTGCACTAACTGTATATGACATTAACACTTGTTGCATTCTAGTATGATTATCTTCCCGTCCTATTCCAGCCGAGGCTAGTAGTGTCTAGCCTTGACTGACTTGAGAACCAACGATTCTGTATCAGAGTGATTTTCGCAGAACTCTTCATGGATTTCCCTCATTATGTAGTCTGTCTCTGAGGCCCCCAAACACCGATCTAATGGCCCTTGTAATTGTTAGAAACACGTTCTCAATGCAATATACTAAACGTGTACTCTTTTGTAGGTTTTGATGAATGACAAACGAAGCAAAAATTGATATATGACGGAATTCAAGTACAAGCGCACAATGGTTGCGAATAAGATTGAAGTTCAAGATATAGCTTTTAATTGTTATTGAGCTGTTCTAAATTGTAATCTCGATCCTATAACTTGACTCATAGTATGGCCTCTCTCATAAAACTATTTTCCAAAATCATGCATATTTATGTCTGTGTCAAAAAGATTTTAAATCATGCATATTTACATTAGACAAAATGTTTTCTAAACATGCCTCAAAAATCTGGGCTAAAATAATCGATTATGTACTTATGATAATCGATTGTTTCTGAGCCAAGACTGCATGACAATCGATTATGAATTAATGGTAATCGATTGTGAGTAAGACAGTGAACATCAGGTTTTTCCAAATCTGCATGATAATCGATTGTGAACAAATGACAATTGATTGTCGTTGAGGTAAAGTTTTTCAATACTCAAAATAATCGATTATGAACTAATGGTGATCGATTGTGGTGAGTTGATGTCTTCCAGTGATTTTAAATTTAATTAAGTAATCGATTATGTCTTTAGATAATCGATTATCACTGAGACAGTAAGTTTTATGATTCTCAGAAAATAACAAGTAATCGATTGTTGCAAAGGACAATCGATTGTTGAAGCTGACCGTTGTCAAATAATTTTCAAATACCATAAGGTAATCGATTATTGATTTTATATAATCGATGTTTTGCTTAAAATCTGGAAATGATTTTTAGAACGTTGCTGAAGTAATCAATTATAGATTTTATATAATCGATGTTTTGCTTAAAATCCGGAAATGATTTTTAGAACGTTGCTAAAATAATCGATTATGAACTTAGTGTAATCGATTATCTGATTTTGAATATTGCCAGTAATCGATTATAGATTATGTATAATCGATTGTGAAGCGTTAAATCTGGGATTGAATTTTGATCTGACTGGCAGACAATCGATTGTTGGGGTTTGACAATCGATTGTCAGTGAGTAAAATCAGCAACTCTTAATTGGCAATTAGGCAACGGTAATGCCAAGTTTTTCAACTATAAATACAGCTTCATTTCAGTGTTTTAACAACAACAACATACACAAACTGATCATTACATTGCTATAAGCTTTCATTCAATTGTTCTTCATTTTCTACTCATTTCATAAAGCTTTTGAGAGCCATATTATTGCTTAAAGTTGTTGTGATCTTGAACATATTCTTTTACTCATATCTACTCAATAAGGAGTACTTTAGTTAAGTGAGTGTCCAAGTATTTGATATACTTGTAAGAGAATTGCGATTCTCTTGTTTCAAGGAACTTGCGTTTCCTTGGGTGAAGTCTTTGAGATTGTGATCTCCGAGCAACTGTTTGAGGCTTGTGTCCTCAAGTGTGTAACGGTTTGTTGAGCACCCGTAAGCTTAACAAGATAGTGAAAAATCTCGAGAGAGTCTCTCGGGGACTGGACTAACCACGTTGGTGGCCAACCAGTATACATCTTTGTGTAAGTTTATTTTTCTGCATTTATTTTACTTCCTGCAAAGTTTAAATTCCGCAAGAAAACGCTAAATTCTATTAATGCGCTATTCACCCCCCCTCTAGCATAAAGCGTAGTTTCTAACAATTGGTATCAGAGCCCAACTCTCTGAAAACTTAACCGTTTGAGAGAACCATCCATGGCTTCTACTCTTGACTCTTTTGCAGGAATTGAAGAAGGACAATGCTCTACACGACCTCCTCTATTCAACGGCACAAACTACTCATACTGGAAGGAGAGGATGCAAATCTTTGTGCAATCAAATAGCTTTCATTGGAAAGTATTCACCAATGGAAACCAAATTCCAACCAAGAAGGTGGAAAACGAATGGGTTCCAAAGACCGAAGAGGAATATACCGCGGAGGATATTCGTAAGGTTCAAAATAATGCCAAAGCCATAAATTTATTATATTGTGCTGTTAATGCTAACGACTACAGGAAGATATCGTGTTGCAAAACAGCAAAAGAAATGTGGGATAAGCTTGAAGTGACATACGAAGGAACCGACCAGGTACGAGAAGCTAAAATTGATTTCTTAACTCACTCTTATGAACTATTCCACATGAAGGAAGGAGAGAAAGTAGACGAAATGTTTGAGCGATTCTCAATGATCGTGAATGATCTACACGCCCTCAAAAAGACGTTTACAGATAGAGAACTTGTCCGGAAGATCCGCAGAAGTCTCACTCCGGCATGGCGATCAAAGGCCGATGCAATCCAAGAATCCATTGGCATCACAAATGTCACAATTGACGCATTAAGAGGTAATCTCAAAACCTATGAATCAACTATACTTAACCTGTTTGTTGATGATCAAAGAAGGCAAAGGACTGCTCTAAAGGCTAGCCAACCACAAATTAATGAGGAAGGTGACAACGAGTTTGGACTCGTTATCAAAAGGTTTCAAAAATTCATGCGCAAAGAGTATGAACGCAAGAACAAAAAGCAAGGCGATCAACTAAAATGCTATGAATGCGGAGAAACCGGGCACATAAAATCAAATTGCCCTAACATCAAAAAGGAGAAGAAACCCTTCAAAAAGCAACGTGCATACATCTCTTGGGGAGGAGATTCCGGAGATGAAGCAAGCGAAGAAGAAGACGATGAAGCAGCAAATTTATGTCTCATGGCTCAAGAAGACGGCAAAGACGAGGTAAGTCAAATCACTTCTCAAAATTTCTTTACTCTTGATGAAATGAGAAATGCCTTTGATGAACTATATGCTGAATTTATCAAAGCTTCAAAAACTGTCAAAAGTGTTAAAAAAAACGCCTCTCTAAAAGAAAAAGATTTTCAAACACAGCTTTCATTAAAAGAAAAAGAATTAGAAAAACTTGTTTTCGAAAATGAGAAGCTAAAAGAGGAAAACAAGTTTTATGGAAAAAGAAGTGCTGATAAACCTGAAAGTTCTACTAGAAACTGTTCTTCTTGTGTGCTTCTTAAGAATGAAGTAGCTAGACTTAAAGGCACATTAGATAAGTTTAATTCTTCGCATAAAAACTTGAATGATGTGCTTGTTAATCTAAAATCAACTAAACATGGAATAGGATTCAAGAATGAAGAAAAGGTTGGTACTAAACCACAACAACCTATAGCTCAACCTAGGACTAATAACCAAAATGCTTATCCTAGAAGTAGAAATCCTAGAAATAACTTGCATGTTAGACCAAATAGTGAAAATGCTAGAAGACCTAGAAATGATGCATATTTTAGGCCAAACCTTGAACAATTTAGAAGACCAAGAAATGACCCTCCACCTAGAAATAGATATTCTAGAAATGATGCATATTTTAGACAAACTTGTGAACCTCCTAGAGCTCATAATAGGAGAAACAATGGTGTTCAAAGTAGAGTAAGCAACCTTCATTCATCTAGTTACTATGTACCTAGAAAAATGCATAATCCCAACGTGACTTGTCATTATTGTAGACGTATTGGTCATATTGCTCCCGCTTGCTTTACTCGTCATAGACATATAAATTAATTGCATCATTATAACATGCCTAACCCTCAAGGACCCAAGATGGCATGGGTACCTAAAGAACATTAATTTGTTTTGTAGGTGTGCTTGAAGGGATCAAGTGTACTATGGTACCTTGATAGTGGATGCTCCAAACACATGACGGGAGATGAATCCAAATTCCTTCAACTAGAGCACAAAGAAGGAGGAAGTGTCATATTTGGTGATAACAATAAAGGAAAAATCATCGGCATTGGTTCGGTCGGTAAGGACGAAAACTCCTCTATTAAACATATACTACTTGTGAAAGGTTTGAAGCATAATCTCTTGAGCATAAGCCAATTATGTGACAAGGGAAATCTTGCTCTATTTGATTCGGATGAATGTCTTGTATTTAGACGTAGTGATTTCAAGATCATACTTCGTGGTTTTAGAATTGATAATATCTATATGGTTGATCTTGCAAACTCCTCACCCGAATATGTTGATTGTTTAATAAGCAAAGAGGATAACTCTTGGCTATGGCATCGTAGAGTAGCACACATGAACATGCATCTTTTGAACAAGCTTCTTTCTCAAAACTTAGTAGTTGGTCTTCCCAGTCTAAAGTTTGAAAATGATTCTATTTGCGATTCTTGTCAAAAAGGGAAGCAAACCAAAGCATCTTTTAAATCCAAGAATATTGTTTCAACGTCTAGACCTTTGCAATTACTTCACATGGATTTATTTGGTCCCTCTCGTATTGAAAGTCTTGGTAAAAATAAATATGTTTTTGTAATTGTTGATGACTTTTCTAGATTTACTTGGACTCTATTTCTTGCAAATAAAAGTGATGCTTTTCAAAATTTCAAGTATTTCCTTAAGCGTGTTCAAAACGAAAAGGAATCGACCGTCACTTCGATTAGAAGTGATCATGGGGGAGAGTTTGATCACAATCTCTTTGCGGATTTTTGTGACGAACTCGGAATCGAACACACCTTTTCCGCTCCACGGACACCACAACAAAATGGGGTGGTGGAAAGGAAAAATAGGTGTCTCGAAGAGATGGCTAGAACCATGCTCGACGAAGCTAAGATTCCCAAATACTTTTGGGCGGACGCCGTGAGTACCGCTTGCTATGTTTTAAATAGAGTAGCAATTCGGCCGATACTCATGAAAACCCCATATGAACTTTATAAGGGTAGAAAACCCAACATCTCTCATTTACGTGTTTTTGGTTGTAAATGTTTTGTTCATAATAATGGCAAGGACCAATTGGGTAAGTTTGATGCTAAATCAGATGAAGGTATTTTCATTGGTTATTCCTCACGTAGCAAAGCATATAGGATCTTTAACAAAAGAACCCAAATTGTGGAGGAATCCCCTCATGTTGTGTTTTCCGAAGATAATACTCGCTTGGCGAGAAAGGAATCCGGTTTTGATCTTGCAGGCATCTTGGATAGCTTGAAAGATAAAATCCAAGAAGAACCTTCAAAGGAAAACAAAAATGAAATTAGGGAACAACCAACGGAAGAAGCGCCACAATTAGAAAAAGGAATAAATACGCCTAACGAGTGGAGAACGATCAAGGATCATCCTCTCGAACAGGTAATTGGCGATGTTGGAGAAAAGGTAAGTACCCGAAACTCTCTTAAGAACACTCTAGGACACAATTCTTAAGAGTTCACGGCACTACTTGTTAACACTAGTGTAATTTATTAATTTCGCTATAAATTACTAACTTGAGCGTCGGAGACGTTTAAATCTATTTTGCAGGTACCACCCCAAAGTTAGGGGGATTATGAAGTTTTAGCACAAAATAATCGACTATTTCAAGCCACTAATCGATTATTTTCTGTGCAGTACATCGATTATCAGTATCAATAATCGATTGTTTATGACTGATTATTACTATTATGCATTTGTGTTTAATTTTTTACTTCCTAAATTGCATAATCGATTTCCGCCTCAGTCATTCAGCAATGCTTTCTACAACAATCGATTATTTTTTCATACAATCGGTTATTTGACAAATTCTGATATTCTCCAACTTCACTGTATCAAATTAGTTCCCTAAATAATCGATTACCAAGAATTGACAATCGATTACTTCAATCGATTCCTGTCAGGTCTTAAATGCTCCATAATCGATTACCAAAATTTAACAATCGATTATTTCATTCAAATTTTTTACCGTTTGACTCAAGAATCGATTTGTCAGATTCAAAATCTCAATCAAACAGTAAAAACAATCGATTATTTCAGTTCAATAATCGATTATCTAACGGTCAGTAATTTTAATTCTTACCGTTTTCTGACTGCTCCTAAACCAAAATCTCAGCAAATGTCTCCATTCAATGCTTGATAATCTTTTCCTCTATAAATAGGCATCATAAGAGCTCACATTCACCCACTCAAGCACCATCTCTAGTATTCAAAAGCTAAATCTCTTCTATTTTCTTTGCCAAATTCCAGCAGTCTTTCTCCTAACATGTCTGGACGATCTTCAAAACGTTCCCGATCCAAACATGGCACATCAGCCTCAACCGCCCCTCCTCCTTTAAATTTTCCATACCAAGACGGTTCCGTCTTGTTCTTTGAAACTGATAATGAACTCACAAGGTTCCTATCAAAATTTGAGAAACGCACCATTCTTCCTCCTCGGTTCTCAAATGGTAAACTCCTTGAGCCTTTCACCCCTGCCGCAAATATGTTAAAGGAGTGTCAACTATATGACTTCTTGCTTCTCACTCATCCTCACATAAACACAACTCTCGTTCAAGCTTTTTACTCAAACCTCCATAAAAATGAAGATGGCGAACTTGTCACCTCCATTAATGGGGTTCAAATTCTTCTCTCTGAAGAGAATCTCCACACCATTGCCCGCCTTCCAAATGAAGGTGAAGACCTTTACCGGTATATTGATAAGGCCGGGGCTCTCTTTGATGAAACCATCCTTGTCCACCAAGCCGGCATAACCTCCTATGATCCATCTATCTCTACCCGTCGTCCTACCATAACGGGAATGGATCCAAACTACCGGTTGATTCTTTACTTCATCACCCGAGTCCTCAAGCCTAGACGGCACAATCACACCACCATCTCCCAGGAGGATACCAAACTTCTGCATGCCATTGTCACCGGAGCCAAAATAAATTGGTGTCGGCTCATCAAAATTCATATGCTAGATGCCATCGGTGATGACATGCCTCTTCCTTATGCCCTCCTCATTATGAACTTCCTTGAAGCATCCGGATTTGTCACGGAAAATGGTCCTCTCAAAAGGAGTACCAAAATTTGGGAAATCTCGGAGTCCTCTTTCCATCATGATGGTGATCATGCTCCAGCTCCTTCTTCAAGTCGTCCACCCCGTCGTGCTCGTTCGTCCCAAGAGCCTACTCTCCAAACCATATCCGACCAGCTATGCTCAACTCACTCATGAGATCCATGGATACTTTGATCATGTCAATTATCCATATGCAGCTCTCGTTCCTTTTGAAGCAGCGCCGGATAACGAGGCGGACAACGACGGAAATGAATAAATTTTTTTTGTGGTTTTGTGTGGTTCCCATTGATGTACCCTCTTTTTTTCCAATAAATAAACCTTGTTTATTTCATCTTTTTGCATCTTTCCTTACTATTTTTTTTGCTAATGGCAAAAGGGGGAAGAAAACGGGATATCAGGTATGCACCACCTCTTAATTCATTAATTGCTTATAAGCTAAAATTGAGGGGGAACTCTTAAATTGAGGGGGAACAAGAACAAACTTGCATAATTGTTACTTGTCTTGAATTGTCAATATCTTTTGCCTAATTGTATATCCCGCTTAATGTTTGCCATTATCAAAAAGGGGAAAATTGTTAGAAACACGTTCTCAATGCAATATACTAAACGTGTACTCTTTTGTAGGTTTTGATGAATGACAAACGAAGCAAAAATTGATATATGACGGAATTCAAGTACAAGCGCACAATGGTTGCGAATAAGATTGAAGTTCAAGATATAGCTTTTAATTGTTATTGAGCTGTTCTAAATTGTAATCTCGATCCTATAACTTGACTCATAGTATGGCCGCTCTCATAAAACTATTTTCCAAAATCATGCATATTTAATTCTATGTCAAAAAGATTTTAAATCATGCATATTTACATTAGACAAAATGTTTTCTAAACATGCCTCAAAAATCTGGGCTAAAATAATCGATTATGTACTTATGATAATCGATTGTTTCTGAGCCAAGACTGCATGACAATCGATTATGAATTAATGGTAATCGATTGTGAGTAAGACAGTGAACATCAGGTTTTTCCAAATCTGCATGATAATCGATTGTGAACAAATGACAATTGATTGTTGTTGAGGTAAAGTTTTTCAATACTCAAAATAATCGATTATGAACTAATGGTGATCGATTGTGGTGAGTTGATGTCTTCCAGTGATTTTAAATTTAATTAAGTAATCGATTATGTCTTTAGATAATCGATTATCACTGAGACAGTAAGTTTTATGATTCTCAGAAAATAACAAGTAATCGATTGTTGCAAAGGACAATCGATTGTTGAAGCTGACCATTGTCAAATAATTTTCAAATACCATAAGGTAATCGATTATTGATTTTATATAATCGATGTTTTGCTTAAAATCTGGAAATGATTTTTAGAACGTTGCTGAAGTAATCGATTATAGATTTTATATAATCGATGTTTTGCTTAAAATCCGGAAATGATTTTTAGAACGTTGCTAAAATAATCGATTATGAACTTAGTGTAATCGATTATCTGATTTTGAATATTGCCAGTAATCGATTATAGATTATGTATAATCGATTGTGAAGCGTTAAATCTGGGATTGAATTTTGATCTGACTGGCAGACAATCGATTGTTGGGGTTTGACAATCGATTGTCAGTGAGTAAAATCAGCAACTCTTAATTGGCAATTAGGCAACGGTAATGCCAAGTTTTTCAACTATAAATACAGCTTCATTTCAGTGTTTTAACAACAACAACATACACAAACTGATCATTACATTGCTATAAGCTTTCATTCAATTGTTCTTCATTTTCTACTCATTTCATAAAGCTTTTGAGAGCCATATTATTGCTTAAAGTTGTTGTGATCTTGAACATATTCTTTTACTCATATCTACTCAATAAGGAGTACTTTAGTTAAGTGAGTGTCCAAGTATTTGATATACTTGTAAGAGAACTGCGATTCTCTTGTTTCAAGGAACTTGCGTTTCCTTGGGTGAAGTCTTTGAGATTGCGATCTCCGAGCAACTGTTTGAGGCTTGTGTCCTCAAGTGTGTAACGGTTTGTTGAGCACCCGTAAGCTTAACAAGATAGTGAAAAATCTCGAGAGAGTCTCTCGCGGACTGGACTAACCACGTTGGTGGCCAACCAGTATACATCTTTGTGTAAGTTTATTTTTCTACATTTATTTTACTTCCTGCAAAGTTTAAATTCCGCAAGAAAACGCTAAATTCTATTAATACGCTATTCACCCCCCCTCTAGCGTAAAGCGTAGTTTCTAACAGTAATGACCTCCTCTATAACTGCCTATCAACAATACAGTAACCAATAGCTTTTGTTTGTAGTGCCAGAGATGCTTTTGGGTCCTCGAGTAATTTACCGTGCCTGAGGTATTCAATAAAATTGTTCCTATAATCCCAAAGTAAGTAGTTAGAATTAACTTTGCAATAGTCGTCCACATCTAACACCAAATGCATCAATTGGACGACCGCACCAGAATCAAATCCTTTCTATCTATATGGATGAACAAAACTTAGCTAATACGTCTTCCTTCTCACTTTCCTCCCTCGGAATGTGGACAATAGACCACTCTTTGAATCGTGTAAGTAACACTTGAACCTTGCTCAAGTATTGTTGCATGCGCTCCTCTTTTGTGTCGAAAATTCTGCATAGTTGGTTTAGCACCATATGGGAGCCGCACTTTATCTTGATGACCTAGGAAACTAGTCCCCGTGATAGTTCAAACCTTGCAACCAAAGCCTTGTACTTAGCTTCATTGTTTGTTAATGGTACTCTTCTAATGGCTTGTCTTAGAGTTTCCACCAATGGATGATTAGAACTACTCCGAGACCAGAACATTTTACGTTGGAGGCCCTATCTATAAACAAGTTCCAAACTCTAGATAACACTACCAATACCAACACTACTTCTATAGCAACCAAGGGCATTAATCTCGGACTGAAATCGGCCACGAAATAGGCTAAAATTTGCGACTTGATTGTTGTCTTGGGTTTGTATGCTATGTCAAATTCACTAACTTTGATTGTCCATTTAGCCAATCTACTCGACAACTCGGGCTTGTTGAAAGACATTCCTTAAAGGAAAGGTTGTCACAACATCTATTGGATGACATTAAAAATAAGTCCTAAGCTTTCGAGAGGCAACCACCAGAGCTAAGACCAATTTTTCTAGGTTCGGATATTGTGTCTCCACTCTTGATAATGGTCTGCTAACGTAATAAAATAGAATATTGCGTGCCTTCTTCTTCATGAACCAAGACGGCTGTTACTGCTACTTCTGAGATTTCCAAACAACTTAGCAGTTTCTAACCATACCCCAGTTTTGACAATAACGAAGGGCTGGACAGGTACCTTTTTAGGTCTTTTAGTGCCGGTTGGCATTTTGGAGTCCACACGAAGTCATTCTTCTTTTTCAAAAGTGAAAATAAGTTGTGGCACTTCTCCAAAGAACAAGACATTAACCTACTTTTAGCCGCCAACCTACCGGTCAATCTTTGTACCTCTTTCACACTAATTAGGTGGTCCAGGATATACTCGATGGCTTTAATTTTGTTGGTCTTTACTTTGATCCTTCTTTGTAGGACAAAAAATCCTGAGAATTTATTGAAGCCAACCCTGGAGACACACTTCTCCGGGTTGAGCTTCATGTTGTACTTCTATAGAATGTCAAACGTTTCTTGTAGATGTTTCAGATTATCTCCAGCACTAAGAGACTTAACTAGCATGTCCTCAATATACACTTCCATCATTGTACCTACGTATTTTTCAAGCATCTTATTAACGAGCCTCTAGTAAGTGGATTCAGCATTTTGAAGCCCAAAAGGCATCACATTATAGAAACATTTGTCAAAGTTTATGATAAAAAAGTCTCCTCTTGATTTTCTAGTCTCATCCTAATTTTAATTAACACGGAATAAGCATCAAGAAAAGTCATTAACTAGTGACCGATTGTAGTATCGATCATTTGATCAATGTTTGGCAATGTGAAAGAGTTCTTGGTGAATGCTTTATTTCGATCTTTGTAGTTTACACATATCCTAAATTTTTATTCTTTTTAGGCACTACTACTACGTTAGCAAACAATTCTGGTTACTTTACCTCTCGAATTTAACTGATATTAAGTAGTCGGGTTACCTCTTTCTTACGAAATCTATTTTTGATCTCTACTATTGGTCGTTACTTCTGCCTTAATGGAAGGATGTCTAGATCCGGACTCGGTTTGCGGACTTCCACATTCAATGGAATACCTATCTTTTTTTTAGCAAATCCACTAGGCAGGTGCCTAGGGCTAGTTTTATTAATAACTAAAAAGAAAAAGGGAAAGGGGCCACATAGGAATAGTACAAATAAGGGGGGCAATAGCACTAGTAGTGTTGCCTCTATGCCTTGGCCATATAATCACTCATATGTGCCTCACAATTCCCATATGGCAGCTTCATGTAGAGGAATCATGGTGTAGCTGCCGGCAAAGTCTCACGAGGGAATATGATCTCATGGCCATATGGATATCTTTCCAAAGGCATAGGACCAGTGCAACACAAACTAAGCTAAACCTTACCTTACTAATCCTAATGAGGCAAATAAAAAATTTCACCTACTAACAAGCATGTAAAAAATATGAACTAGCAAACAGTAAATATTCTATGATCATCACATAGTTTATAATATACTCTATGATGATATTACATAGAATTGTACAAATGTGATGATAAAATAAAAAGATGAAGAAACCACCATGGTGCTCTATTTTCTCTAATCTTGTGTAATCTTCAATTTGTAGATTTTTGTCTTCGTCCACAACTCTTTTCAAAATGTCTTCAAATATCATACTTTTTCCTTGGAACAATTGGACTTTGTAGATGTAGTTTGAGTGATTTGTTTTTGTTTTGCATTTATCATCGGGATTCTCCTTATGTTTATATCTTTATTTACTCTGTCTTGTCCCAACTTCTATCCCTTGATCGAGGATTCTTGCTTTTTCCACTATGCATGGGTGATAGATCCCCTTTCCTTGCTGCATTTTCCCTAAATTGTTGTAACATCGCATCCTCTTCTCCCTATTCAAAAAATTTTCTCCCTAGATTCACAGGTTGTGGGATAATTTGGACATTATCAAGTGTCACCCAGGCTGATTCTCCATGTATAGTTGCCACTATTGCTTTATTTTGTCGTTGTCTGCTGTTTTCCAATTTGCTCTTACTCTTCTTTGCAAGACCTGTGCTAAATGAAATAGGATTAACAGGTATAGAGCTTACCATTGCATCCAACAACTGTCTCTTCTCCACTGAAATAACTGGCTTAGTAGTCACCAATTGTAGCTGCCCAAGTGTTGCTCGATCATCTATAGGAATTACAGTTGAAGTGTTCTGCCTTGCATCTGCTGTTGCATCTTGGCTTGACCTTCTAGTTGGAGAACTAACATATAGGAGCTGTCTAATTTTTTGTGTTGCTGTTGTTGTTCGATCTCCTGTAGGATTTGTATTTGCAGGATTGGACTCGATTTGCTGCTGCACAGTATCTGTAATTGCTCCTGTTGCTGTATTTCTCTTACCAAAATTTGCCACGATTTGCTGATGTCCAGTGCTTACCATTGCTGCTGCCTTTCGATCACCAGTAGGAGTAGTAGTTGACCTGTGTAGATTCACTTGTTGCTGCTGCACATCAGGACTTGTTAGTGCATCGATTTGATTTATTGTATCACCTATTGTAGCCAGCTCGGAAGATGTAATTGTTTGGATCAAGCATCCAACTGCTGCATTTTGACTACCAACAGTTGGAGAATTTCTTAGAGTGAGAGCAGGTGCATGAAGATTCACTTTACTCTTGGAACTTGATGATGCTTCCCCGTGAAGGTTTGGCTTTACTGGAGGATCAATATCTTCACTATCCTGATCAACCTCCTGTCCACCTTCTTCAGATTCATACCTTGAAATCCATCTCCATAGTCTTCTTCGTCATTTTCCTCGCGTTGATCTTGCCACAACTTGGAGTTAATAGCCATCAACCTCGTGTTTGCTTGTATTACCTTATTATTATTTCCTGTTGACGACATAGGCTGCCCAGATTCCCTTCCAAACTCCCTAAACGAATCCACTGATTGAGAAGGGACATCGAAAATGGAAGTTTTTAGAGTGACCAAAGGTTGTTTAACCACAATATAGTTCCCCATTATTTCTTTCTGAACATTATTAATGATTTGTTCTACGTGTAGATTGGAAAAATCCAATGTTGGTGCATTAGAACTATGAGCTTGTATGCCCAGTAATTCAGCACCCAAATTACTCTTTGAGTATGTTGGTCGAACATCCACTTTTTCAACCAAATCGAAGCTACCTTGCCCTCCTCGATCATTACTAGCAGTTGGAACTAATTGTTTGGACCTCCCACTATCATGCAAACCTGTTGCCTCGACTTCATGATCCCCATCAATTGCAAGAACATCGAAAGAATTTGGGCTGGACTCAACATTGCAGTCAATTCGTCGAACACTGTTGTTCTGTAGTTTTGGAGGAACCTGCTTCTTTGTGGGATATTTCCTACTTGTTACCAGGTTCCACTCTTCTTTCTTTTTACTCGTATCAATTCCCTGATCATCGACTATCAGCTTCCCATTTTCATTTTCCCCTCCTGAATTGTTTTTCACTGCTTTTTCTCTTCCTGAATTTTGTGCACCAACTTTTCTATCAAAGCTTTGCTCTGCAATTTTTGCCTGCTCACCTGCAAATGGCTATTAAGAAATATTTTCCTTCTTACTACTATTAAAATCTAACTTCTCACCACTATCCTCATTATCCTGACCAATCTGTACCGGTGTTTCAGTACCATTAACATCGGTCTTACAACCTCGATCACCTGCAATCACAGCATTATCTCTTTTTGAAACGGTGGCAATTGTAGATTCTACAACTGCGTTTCCTCTAATTTGTTAAACCTCCTGATTTACCACCTTCCTATTAGGATCAATAGTATTTTTCTTAGGATCAGCAACACCCTTTGAACCTGCACTTGTAGACAGAATAGCTACAGCACTAGCAAGCACAATTGGTTTGACTGCATTAGAAATTCTTGCTAAAGCTATCCTAGCAGACACATCAAGAGAGGGTGGACCAGGGCCCTTATCAAGCTTTAATATATCACTACCAACCTCAACCCCTTCACGACCTAAAGCATTACGTGATACTAATCGATCCTTATCCTGCTGTAAACCATCGGTCTGTTTTATTCCCAATTGTATCACCTCTTCTGATCGTGCAGCCTCAATTTGTCCATCTCTTTTAGCATTCAAAAATTCCCTAGCATCTCCTTGAAGCTATTAAAGCATGACACCCTCAATTCTAGGCAGAATACTCTCACCTGTTGTATCTTTTGCAACAGCCTCCTCACCAACCTGTCTCTTCATTACTTGACATGATTTTTACTCGTGCCCTTGGTGTTTGCAGTACGTGCAATAATTTGGGAGATTGTAATATACAACTTGTTGATCATGAACGATGGTTTTTTCCTGTAATTCTGTATGTCATAACGATTTTAACGTTTTTTGTATGTTTGTCCGCAAGATCAAGAATAACCTTAACTCTTGCGGCACTAGGTCGAGTTCTCTCTTGTGTTGCCTTATCCACAGAAAGGGCTTTACCAACAGCTGAAGCAATCGACATTAAGGCTTTCTTAGAAAACAATTTGGTGGGAGACCTGGAAACGAGACCCATACAACAACGATGTCTCCTCCTTTGGGTTGATATCTAGCATCCATGAGAATGTTCTAAAGAAAAATTCTTCACCTTTTGCTTTGACATACCCGGTAGATCTTGACAGAAACTTAATGTAGTCATTGAACATACCAAATATGATCAACAGGTGACGGAATTCAAGCAGTCCTATATTACAGTACCCTTGAACATCAAATTGCGACGAGAAAAGTTTTCTAAATTCTTGAAGATCAGGTTTCCCGTTTGAGAATTCATGATAACATCCTGATGTAGTCCTTCCTCTCTTGCGAATTTATTGATCTCATCCATTTATAATTCTACTGTTGGTTCACCATGTGCGATAGTAACAGGAACCAACTCAAATTTTTTTAAATTTGCGGAAGCTTGTTTTTAACGAAGATGATCAGCATATAACTGTTTTGGATTGTTGTTTGTTACTATTTCTGAGTTGTTTTGGATTGTCTCTCCCACAGAAAAATGCTGGGGAGAGCTCGCAGCAGCCATGGCTGCCAAGATCAGAAAAAACACGCCAAAACCTAGAGAAGAAGGCAGAGCGTGTTGTGAGTCTCGGGTTGACTTTTTGATCTAAAAAATCTATGGAATACCTATCATATTCGAATGTGACCAAGAAAATCAATTGGATGACCTGATAGGTAATTCTGAGTTTTAGCCCTTAATTTCGTATTCTGACACCTCTGTTATCTTTGTTTGATGTTTTTTGGGTTATGTGCATGATCCATGTCACTATTTTCTAAGCTTTATGGCAAAAATTTGAAGAAAACATGAAATTTGGCTTTAAAAACAACATGTGTTTACCACGATCAATATTTTGCGAAAATGACCTTGAATCATTGTTTTGACGATTTTGGTAGGTCCTTATCGGGACTTTGATTTTCGGCATATGCCCGGAATTGAAATTTGTGGTCCCTAAATTGATTAGACTCATTTTTTAAAAAACTAGCATTTTTAAAATTGAAAAAATTACTAAGTTTGACTGTATGTTGACTTCTTAGCAAATGGGTTCTGATTTTGATGGTAAAACATGGAATAGGTCTATATCGCTATTTGAAACTTGTCTGCACAATTTGGTTCAATTCAAAATTGATTTGACATGATTTTGGACGCATAAATGTGATTCTAATGTTCTTGAGTTTCGCTTTGAAATATCATTCGTTTTGAGGATTGATTCATAGATTTAGATGTTATTTTGGTGATTTGATTGCACGAGCAATTTTTTTGAGTCCGAATGGCTCGAGTGAGTTTCAGATATGTTTTGGATAAGTTTGATAAGTGTGAAGATAGTTAGTGCACTATGTTGTGATGTTCGCAATTGCCAAACTGCAGCATTATAAAAGAGGGAAAATATGAGATTTAACTCATTTCTCAACATTTCTCAAGCCTAAGCACTCTAGAGGTGATTTTCCAAGAGGCTTTTCTTACCAAATTTATTGGTAAGTCATGAGATGTCAACATTAAATTTTGGATTTACATGGTAGAAATTGGGGATTTGGGTAAAATTGGGGATTTTTGTAAAATTGAGATTTAAACCTCGAATTAAGGTCGGATTTCGAAATTAATCGCATAATCAGGCTCGGGTGTAAATGGATAATCGGGGTTTGTCCTGAATCTCGAGTGTTAACCTAGTGGACCCGGGGTTGACTTTTATTAAATTGATCAAAATTGAACTTTTTCATTTGTGGGTAGTTTCTAAAGCTTATTTGGAATCATTTGGTCAATAATTTGCTAGAACGTATATACAAGGTGACAAGTGTATATGTGCCGTCATGATACTTTCTTCCATGTTTTTCATCACTTCATGATGTTTCTCGTTTCACGCCTTAATTGCTGTAATGCTTATTTGATTTTTATGCCATAATTGTTAATATTATCATTTAGTTATCATTGTATTATTTTGTCCATCTATTTCATGATTCCATGCTTATTCCTAGTTGTCGCTACTTGCTTTACTTGCATACCTAAATTGTCATTTGTCTTATTTGCCTTATAGTTTTGCTACATTTAATGCCTTCTACAATGTAGTTTATGAGTTGATTAATTGGTAGACATCAATGAGCGTGTAAAGTTGAGAAATCCCAGTAGTTAGAGATTCTTTGATTATTATGTGATTCTTCTTTGCCTCATACACTTACCCTTTTAGTGTATAAATTCTAGTAAAGTTTGGTTGTTGAATTGCTATTGTTAATTGAAATTGTTTAGGAAGCGGGTTGCACGTCGCAACAGAAATTGAAAGGTAATGAATTAAAATTGCATAATAAGGACAGGTTATGATATTGACAGATGATGATATGGTGGGATCGGGTTTTGTGCCACAACGAATTGCATAAGTTATAGTTGTTTATGACTGTTGGATTTGCCTCGATATTTGAGATGAGTTTATAAGACTTGTTATTCGGGGCTTTCTAGTAATTGGATTCGAGTTTGTTTTTGCAATTTAACCGTTATATTTACATTTCCTACTATTATTATTAATAATAATATTGCATGCATGTTATTGTAAGTGACCCGCCTTAGGCTTTTTACTATTTTGTCAAGGTTAGAATCGGCACTAATAGAATGCATGGGATCAGTTGTATAGCTGCACGACGTCCGTAGTACCCTTCTATACCATTTTAGCTGTTTATATTTATTAAGACAATTATGTTTTTATTCACACCATTATTGGTAGTACTTTAGACGCTCATGTATTTGTAACACAAGTATTAGGTTGTATTTGTATTTCTTCGTTTATTAGTTTATCATCTTATTTCAGAATATTCAGTTTTATTGTTGTCATTTGATTTATATATTGTTAAAAATATTTAGTAAGTATAGCTAACGTTGGCTTGCCTTGCCAGTGAAATGTTAGGTGTCATCATGGTCTCGAAGGTGAGAATTTTGGGTCATGACAAGTAGAAATCAGAGCACTAGGTTGCCTAGATCTCACGAGTCATGAGCAAGCTTGAAAGAGTCTGGAGGATCGGTACAATGACATCTTTAATTTTCTTTCAAAGGCTATAAGGTTTTAGGAAAAATTCACTTCTTTCTTTCTCTATCGTGCGTTAATTTCCACAATTTAAGTTCGAATAATTCTATTCTTGTTCTCTCGCAGATGGTGAGAACTCGTACAGCATCTACAGTTGGGCACGAACCAGAGCCATTTATTGCATCCACTACCAGGGTTAAGGGTTGGGGTAGAGGTAGAGCTCATCCTACAGCACGAGTAATAACAACACTAGTGGTGGGGCCTCAGCCTGACCATATAGAGGAGGTCTAGTTCAAAACACACCAATCAGAGCCCCTCAGGTCCCAGAGGGATTCATATCCACTCTGGTACTTCAGGATGCTCCAGTTTGCTTAGTTGGACTCATAGAGAGTGTGGATTAGACTGGAGCATTTGCTATGGCACTAGCCATCTCTCATGTTAGGGGAGAAGCACAGACTCCCATCAGTCACACTTTAAAGCACATGGCTCCCCTATGCCAGACTCAGGTAGCTCCAGCTCTAGATGTTGGGACAGTTAAGATCGTAGTTGCTACACAGCCAAGGGATAGGTCCCTGATGTCTTCTGAGGAATCAACTAACTTGGATAAGTTCACCAAGCTCTTCCCTATTTGTTATATCAGTTCACCCTATAAGTACCCATAAGAATAGTTAGATCGTTTCCATGAGGTATCGCACAACATGGATATTGTAGAGACCAATTGGGTTGACTTTACAGAGTTCAAGATGACGGGTTCTGCCAAGAAGTGGTAGCAGGATTTTGAGCGGAGTATACCAGATAGTTCACCTTCTCTTACTTGGGATCATTTTTTGTGGCTATTTTTTGAGAATTTTATTTCATTCACTTTGAGAAAGAGGTACCGTAGGTAGTTTGAGTGCCTTCAGCTGGGTATCATGAATGTCACCCAGTACAAAACTAGCTTTGTCAACCTGGCCCGTCATGAAGCTATGTTGATGCGTATAGATAGAGAGAGAGAGGGTGATGTGGTTTATTGATGGTCTTACCTTCAGTATCAGGCTTTAGATGGACAAGGAGACAGGGGATGATATTTCTTTCTATAGATTTGTAAAGATAGTTAGACGGATTGAGATTGTTCATGGTCAGTATAGAGGGGTCGACATCTAAGAAGAGGACCCATCTTTTCTGTGGTTTCAGTGATGGTGCCTCATCTGGAGGCAAATCTTTTTTTTAAGAGGCAATCCTCCTTGGTCGATTCAGTCAGATCTCAGGTAGGCCATAATGCTTCAAGTTATCGTGGTTCTTATAGGTCACATCCAGAGCAACCAACATTCAGTCCACCTTTAGCTCTTGTAAGTGCACCACCACTTTAGAGTTACTACAATGGCTATCCAGGCCGTTTGGATCAATCTCAACCTCAGCAGTTAAGGGAGTTTTTTTAGTGTAGGGCATAGGTCACATCAGGAGGTATTTCCCTAGATTGTCAACCAGCAGGCCTTAGTAGGGTTCTTGTGCTATCATGTTGGCACTGGTTGCTCCATTGTATACACAACTAGCTGATTGTTGGGGTCAGGTTGTTAAAGGTAGAGATCAGGCCATTAGAGGTAGAGTACAACCAATTAAGGGTCGCCCGAGGGGCAAAGGTTAGAGTGGTGCAGTCCAGCATCATTTTTATGCATTCCCAACAAGACCTGAGACAATGTCATTTGACATCGTTATCACATGTAGTTCCGGTTTGCCATAAAGATGATTCATTTCTATTTGATATGGGTTGTACTTATTCCTACGTATCATCCTATTTTTCTTCATATATAATTGTGCCTCGTGATTCTGTGAGTTCCCCATAGATGTGTTTATTCCTGTGGGAAATTCTATTATTGTAGATCATTTTATCGCTCGTGTGTGGTTTTTATCGAAAGCCTTAAGACCGATGTAGACCTCCTACTTCTTGACGTGATGGAATTTGATGTTATTTTGGGCATGGATTGGCTGTCACCTTATCATTCTATATTAGTTTGTCGTGCCAAGATGATAACCTTAGCCATGATGGGGTTGCCTCGATTAGAGTGGAGGGGGGATCTTGGCCATTCTACTAGAAAAGTTATTTCTTATGTGAAGACTTGGCATATGGTCGAGAATGGATATCTAGTATATTTGGCCTATGTTCATGATTTTAGTACGCAGGTTACTTCCATGGATTCAGTACCTGTTCTGCATAAATTTCTAGAGGTGTTCCTGCACATCTATCGGGGGGCCCCCAGATAGATTATTGAATATTTTATCGACTTGGCTCCCAGCACTCATTCTATTTCTATTCCACTATACCGTATGGCGCCACCTGAGTTGAAGGAACTAAATGAGCAGTTGCAAGATATAACTGATAAAGTATTTAATAAACCTAGTGTCTTGCCTTGGTGTGCGCCTGTGTTTTTTGTGAAGAAAAATAATGGTTCGATGATGATGTGCATAGATTATCGGTAGTTGAACAAAGTTACTATCAATAACAAGTATCCCTTGCCGAGAATTGATGACTTATTAGCTTTAGGGTGCCAAAGTGTGTTTGAAGATTGATTTGCTATCTAGCTACCATCAGTTGAAGATTAAGGCATCAAATATCCCTAAGACAACTTTCCAGACTCAGTATGGGCATTATGAGTTCCTAGAGTATCATTTGGCTTGAAAAATGCCCTAGCAACATTTATGCAATTGATGAATCGGGTATTTAAGCTCTACTTGGATTCTTTTATGATCATATGCATTGATGATATCTTGACCTACTCCCACAATCGAGAGAAGAACGAGCAACATCTTTGAATTGTACTTCAAACCCTCAGAGATAGTCAATTGTATGCCAGGTTTTCAAAATGTGAGTTCTGGTTGGACTCTGTTGCCTTTTTGGGACATGTTGTATCTACAGAGGGCATTAAAGTGGATCTTAGAAAGATTGAGGCAGTTTAGAACTGTCCTAGACCTACTTCAGCTATAGAGTTTCCGAGCTTCCTAAGTTTTGCAAGTTATTATCGCTGGTTGTTGGAGGGATTTTCTCCATAATAACACCATTGACTAGATTGACCTAGAAGGGTGCCCCATTCAGGTGGCTGGATGAGTGTGAGTTGAGATTTCAGAAGCTCAAGACTCCCTTGACTATAGCTTCGATTTGTCTGCCTAATATGGCAGGACATCATGAGTGATTTTTGAGAAGGCCCACAATTTGTGATATCCATTTATCTAGGTGCCGCCAAGATGTATCATGATTTGAGGCAGCATTATTTGTGGAGAAGAATGAAGAAATACATAGTTGCGAATATAGCTCGGTATTTGAATTTTTAGTAGGTAAAGTACGATCATCAAAGGCCTGGTAGTCTACTTCAAAGGCTTGAGAATCCTTAGTGGAAGTGGGAGTGTATTACCATGGATTTCGTTATTTGGCTCCAACAGACTCAAAAGAAATTTATGGGTGATTATAGACAAGTTGACAAAGTCGGCGCATTTCATTCTAGTGGTAAGTTTCTATTCTTTAGAGCGGTTGGTTGAGATCTTTATCTGTGAGATTGTTCGTCTGCACGGTGTACCGATGTCCATTATTTCTGATCGGGGCACGTAGTTCACATTGCATTTCAATAGGGTCATAAAACGCGAGTTAGGCACGCAAGTTGAGATAAGTACATCATTTCACCCCAAACAAATGAGCAGTTTGAGCGGACCATTCAAATATTGGGGGATATTCTTCGCGCCCATATTATAGATTTCAGAGGTTCTTGGTGTCAATTCCTGTCGCTTGCAAAGTTCACTTACAATAATAACTACCAATCGAGTATTTAGATAGTTCACTATACGGAACTATACGGAAGGTGGTGTCATTCACCAGTTGGTTGGTTTGAGTCATGAGAGGCTTGGTTGTTTGGTATTTGGTTGAGGATGCCTTGGAAAAGGTCAGAATGATTCGGAATCGACTTCACACAACTCAGTCTAGGAAGAAGAGTTATGATGATCATAGAGTTTGTGATGTTGCATTTATGTTGGAAAGAGGTTTTGCTCTGGCACCCTTGTAGGGTGTGATGAAGTTTGGAAAGAAGATGAAGTTGAGCCCTAGGTAATATAGGCTCTTTAGATCCTTGAGAGGATTGGTGAGGTGGCCTACAAGCTTGCATTTCCACCTAGCTTATCAGTAGTCCACCTGGTGATCCATGTGTCCATGCTCCGGAAGTATACGGTGACTATCATATGTATTAGATTTTAGTTCAGTTCAATTAGATAAGGATTTGATTTATGAGGAGGAGCCTATGACTAATCTAGTCTGGTAGGTCTGGAAGTTGAGGTCTAAGAGTTATCATTCAGTTAGTGGGCAGTGGAGAGGTCAGCTAATCAAGACAACTATGTGGGAGTATGAGTCAAATATATGGAGAAGAAATCCACACCTTTCAGGATGAACGTTTGATATAGGCGGAGAATGTAATGATCTGATAGGTCATTTTGACTCTTAGCCCTTAATTTTGTGTGTTAAGACCTTTGTTAGCTTTGTTTGATGTTTTGTACGTTGCGTTCATGTCACTATTTCAAAAGATTTATGTAAAACTTCGAAGAAAACATGAAATTTGTCTTTAAAAACGACTTGAGTTAACCACGGTCAACATTTTGTGAAAATGACCTTGAATCATTGTTTTGATTATTTCGATATGTCCTTATCGTGACTTTCAACTTCGGAATATGCCCAAAATTGAAATTTGAGGTCCCTAAATTGATAAGACTCATCTTACCAAAAACTGGCATTTTTTAAAGTTGAAAAATTACTAAGTTTGACCGTAAGTTGACTTTTTAGCTAATGGGTTCGAATTTTGATGTTGAAACTTTGAATAGGCCTATATCTTTATTTGAAACTTGTATGCAAAAAACTTTTCAATTTGGAATTTATTTTGGTGATTTGGTTATGCGAACAAGGTTGTATAATATTATTAAACATATGCGCATATATTGTTTGGAGCCCAAGAGGCTTGGATAAGTTTCTGGCATGTTTTAGATGAGTTTGGCAAGTGTGAAGATAGCCGGTGCACTTTGTTATCGGTGCTCTGCTGCAGATCTCGCATTTGTGAGGTCTGGCTCACAATTTTGAGCCTCGCTTTGAGAAGAAGTGTTTGCATTTGCGAGCATGAGCTGAGCTTGGTAACCTCGCAATTAGGAGGAAAATGTTCGCATTTGCGAACTATCAGAGGTTGCATTTGTGATCTCAACTTTGCATCTGTAATCTTAGAGTCACATTTGCGACTCACTTATTCTCAAGTGTGATTGCAATTATGAAGATGGAGGTCTCATATATTTGGGGGGGGGGGGGGGGGGGATCTTTGCATTTGCGATCTGTATGTTGCATTTGCAACTTTTATGGCTCTGAGGTACGGTTCACATTTGCGACCATTGTCTCACATTTGCGATGCTCGCAATTGCAAACAAGACTTCACAATTGCGACATCAGCAACTTGGTAAAAGAGGGGGAAAACAGGACTTAGCTCATTTCTCACTATTTCTCAACCCCAAACACTCTAATGGTGATTTCTAAAGAGGCATTTCTTCGCAAGTTCATTAGTAAGTGACTTTAATCTATTTTTCCAATTAACCATAATATTTCATGAGATTTCAACATCAAATTTAGGATTATTCATGACAAAAATTAGGGATTTGGGTTAAATTGGGAATTTTTGTAAAATTTAGATTTAGACCTCAAATTGAGGTTTGATTTCCAAACAAATCACATAATTGGGCTCGAGGGTGAATGGTAAATCGATTTTTATCTTGGGTTTTGACGAAGCGGGCACGTGGTTTACTTTTGTTGACTTTTTAAAAAATGGATCAAACTTGAACCTCTTTCATTTGTGAGTATTTTCTAAAGCTTATTTTGAATCATTCAGTCAATAAATTGCTATATTTGGTTTGTTTAAAGGATTTTTAAAAGGCAAGGCCATGGTTGTTTGATTGCTTGAGTTGCGGAGTGAGGTAAGTGTTGGATCTAACCTTGAATTGAGGGAATTAGGGAACCTTGAATTACATGTTATATGAATTATGTGGGAAACAAAGTATATGCAAGGTGATGAGTGTATATGCACCATCATATTACTTGCTTCCATGTTTTTTGTTACTTTATGATATTTTTTGCTTCATGCCTTAAGTGCTAAGATGCTTATTTTATTT
This sequence comes from Nicotiana benthamiana, assembly GCA_034376525.1. NCBI lineage: Eukaryota > Viridiplantae > Streptophyta > Magnoliopsida > Solanales > Solanaceae > Nicotiana > Nicotiana benthamiana. The sequence goes on along the minus strand of CM067324.1, from coordinate 29,447,507 downwards.
CATGCCATAACTATTAATTTTAATTTAGTTATAATTTTATTAAATTATCCATCCCTTTCATGATTCTGTGCGTATTCTTACTAGTCGTTACTTGCTTTACTTGCATACCTAAAATGTCATAGGTCTTATTCACCTATATTTAGTGCCTTCTACAACGTAGTTTATGAGTTGATTAATTGGTAGATATCAATGAGTGTGTAAAGTTGAGACATCTGAGTTGTTAGATATTCTTTGATTATTATGTGATTCTTTTTTGCCTTATACATTTACCTTTTTTATGTAGAAATTCTTTTAAATTTTGGTTGCTGAATTGTTGTTACTGATTGAAATTTTTTGAGGAGAGGATTGTACGATGTAATGGATATTGAAAGTAATAAATTAAAATGGTGGAATAAGGATGGATTATGATATTGACATATGATGATATGGTGGGATCGGGTTGCGTGCCACAATCGATTGTATAAGTTGTTTGTTTGTGACAGCTGGATTTGCCTCCGTATTTGAAACGAGTTTATAAGACTTGTTATTCTGGCTTTCTGGTAATTGGATTTCGAGTTTATTTTTGCGAGTTAACTGCTTTATTTCCATTTCCTTCTATTGTTGTTGTTATTATTATATTGTACAAGTAATAGTAAGTGACTCGCCTTAGTCTTGTCACTTCTTCGTCGAGGTTAGGCTTTATACTAATAAAGTACATGTAACCTATTGTAATCATACTACACTCTGCACCTATTGGTAGATATGGGATTTGATTGCAACAATACTAAGTGATATTTGCTCGGATCTAGCTATTAGTGGAGACTTGAGTATAGTTGCAGGATGTCCGCAATCCTGTATTCCCCTTCTACTCCATCGTAGTTGTTTATTTTGATTCATACTGTTATGTTTTTATTTAGACTATTATTCTTATACTCTAGACGCCTATGTATTTGTGACACTAATACCGGGATTGTATTTGGATTTCATTATTATTACAACTCATACTCACGTATGTCAGCTCATGATATAAGGTAGTTGACATGAATCCATGAATAGATTATCTTTAAGATGATAAGAAGTTAATCCTATTGGTCTTAAATTATACAAAGGTGTATAAGGGTGGTTAACAAGTATTAGAAGTTAAACGAATCATGGAAGTTATCAGCCGTATTTTCAGGTAAACCTAGAAGTGCTTAATGCACTCAAGAGGTAGTGTTTTAAGGTTGAAACTTAGGTTTATAATTTTAATTAAGCATTAGGTCAATGTTACTAAGCTTTTATCCAAATATACTTAGAATTATGGGGTGATCTATCCACCAAATTGAATATCTATGAGTCTAGTTTCCATTAAATCGTTCATAGATACAATCTCGGAATAGAGAGATATTCGCATTTCCGTGAGACATCTCCAAGAACCTCTCTATGGGGCCCACTTAGGAGGTTTAAGATATTTGGATATATATATATGATGCCTCCAACCCATTTTAAGTTATTTCTTTCATTATATTCAGACCTTAGAACCCTAGGAACATCCTCTAAAGTTTCTCTCAAGATATAAGACCTAAACAAAGGCAAACAACATAAGTCAAGTGTCGAGAATCCGTAGCGCTAGTAAGTTTCTTTTTTTTCTAGCTGTTGCTCATTTTTGTGTTGTTCCAGATTGTATGGGTGGTTTTTTAAGGGGTTTATTTTTTAAGATTGTTTTAAGAGGTTGTTTTCACTTGTGGGAAGTCATATAAATAGGGGAGGTGTTGTCTGTTTCATTGTAAAATAGGTTGTGGTCAGTATATAATAGTTACGACGCTTAAATGACAATGATAGTGTTATTTCTCCTAATGTAGACTAAGGAGTCATGACATTTTAATAGCTTGAGTTTGGACAGTATATACAAGGTATATGAGGCTATCCCTTTCCTTCTTTTGCTCGACTCTTATTGTACATAATGTAATGAACGAGCTTCCAAAGATACTCTAGTCTTAGAAGTTAGCAGTACTTACATTGTTTCCCCTCTTATAGAGCGATTGATGTTAATTCTACCCCTCTTATAGAGCGACTGATGTTATCTCTTATTCTTATGTTATCAATGTTGTTAGTACTTCCTGATTCTTATAAGGTTCCTAATGAAGAGTTATTCCTAATAACTTGTACAAAGGATACCGATTTTACGTCACTCCGAAAGGTTTAGAATGTGATTCCATGAGTCGAGTGTGCATTATATATATGTATCTATTTTACTCAACTGAACCGTGCTATAGTCCACTGGGTACGGCACCTATTGTGCAAATACCGATCAGTTGGGTTTTACCGAGCTCCACGTGGTCGGGTACGATTCTACCGAGCCTTATGATGGCCGGGTATGTTTTTACGGAGCCTATTACGGTCGTGTATGATGTGACGATGATGATGCCTATAGAGGCGTATGTTTTAAGAGTTTATGTATATATACATATGTATCATACATTTCGTGTCAGTAGCCCTCACAGGTACCCAAATGTTACAAGTGTATATTTACTATCCCTACTTATATTATTTTTTGCACTTATGGTTCCCTGCCTTATATACTCAGTACTTTATTCGTACTGGCATCCTTTTATTTGTGACGTAGCATGTCGTGCTGCAGGTCCTGATAGACAGGCAGGCACAGCTCCCCCTCCACAGTAGGTTGTCTGGTTCAGCGGTGATTGGCGAGATCCCTTCTTTGGGCTTTCCGTGTTCTTGGTATGAATTTTTCTATTTATGGGTATGTCAGGGTCTTGTTCCGCCAATATGCACCAATTATGTTCCTTTAGAGGCTCATAGACAGGTGTTTACTCATGTATAGTTTGGTATGCCTTGTCGGTTGATTCTTATAGTATAGTCTTTTATGGTAGCATGGTAGCTTGTACCTTATATATATATATATTGTTTCTTGATTTCTTGGTCATCCCATGTTATGTATGTCCATGCCATCATATTTCATTATTTGTCGTCCATGATCCATGTCTTCCATTTATATTGATCTCGTCGGCCCTAAAAGATAATAAAGAAGTTTATATAATATGTACGTTGGTTCTCGACAAGTATGGTGAGGTGCTAGTCATGGCCTTTCAGTTTGGGTCGTGATTAAATTGGTATCATAACTAGTGTGTCCTAGGGGTTATCTATGATCCGTGTCTAGTAGAGTCTTGATTATGGATGTGTAGCACACCACATTTATTATTAGGAGGTTGACATCTAGGATTGTTGCCTTCTTCCTGAATCTAGATCATGCGTAGAGTTTAGTTGCAAGTGTCTGTCTCTACTATTCACCTTGTTTTCTTCTAGTGATGCCTTCGACTAGGAAGCAAACGATCACTAGATGGCTTCATACAGTAGTGGGAGAGGGTACCAATCAAGTTCCTCAAGCAGGGCAGGCCAAAGTGAGGCTCAAAGTGAGATGCCCTCTCATACCTCATCTACTCCTTCTCTTCCAGAGGATATTAGGAGGCACCCAGCACTCAAGTTCCTTCGTCTGGCACTACAGACCAGGATATGTAGTGTGTTTTGTAGTTGTTAACTAGCTTGTTAGTTGCTTAGGCTCGGAGGCTGAATACAGGTACTACTGATAAACCAATTAGAACTAGAGTTCATGATTTTATTAATTTAGACCATCCAATGTTTACCGGATTACACCCCAAGGAGGACCCTAAGATTTTATTGACTAGGTTCATCTTACACTGCGGGTTATGCGTGCTAGTGATACGGAGGCAGCAGAGTTTACTTCTTATTGGTTACGGGATTTAGCAGTTTTTTGGTATGATAGTTGGGAGAGATCTAGAGGTCCGAATGCTTCTCCAGCTGCGTGGAAGGAATTTTCTAACACTTTTCTTCGTCACTACTTTCCAGTTGAGGTATGACGAGCTAGAGTTGATAAGTTCTTAAACTTCGACAAAGTAATATGAGTGTGCGAGAGTATAGTATGCAATTTGATTCCTTAGCAACGCATGCTCCCGATATGGTGGTCGAGAGGAGTGATAGGGTGCATCTGTTTGTGAATGGGTTAGGACCACATATGATAAATAAGTGTGCATGACAACCTCCTTGGTGGAGGACATGGATACTTCCCGTATTCTAGCTTATGCCTAGACCCTAGAGGATCATAAGCGCTATCAGAGGGCAGATAAGGAGCGGGATAGGGGCTAGCATAAGAGAGCGAGATTTGTAGGGTATTATGATAACTTCAGAGGCAGCGTCAGGCCCCAGTCTTTATGTTCTGCGCCATCTGTAGCTTGGACACCTCCACAATTTCAAAGGCCTTGATATGATCAATTACCTATTTTGGTCCAAGTTATAGTTCAGAGGCATCATGCTTGCAACATCACAGGGATACTAGTTAGATGAGACCCCTAATACCATGTTGTGATCAGTGCGGCAAGGCCCACTTTGGACTGTGCTGTCAAGGTTCTAGTACGTGCTATTCTTGCATATAGCCTAGACATATGATGAGTGATTGTCCTAATAGAGGAGGTGGTGGTATGGCGCAACTGACTAGATCTACTATTGGTTCTTCCTCATCAGTTCGACCTCTAGCATGGGGTTTTCAGCAGTCGACAGGTCGTAGTAAAGGTAGAGGTGCAGTGCTGAGTTCGAGTGGTGCTCAAATCGAACGTATTCTCTAGTAGGCTGACAGGATATCGAGTCCTCTCCAGATGTTGCTACAGGTATATTGTCTGTATTTTCTTATGATGTATATGTTCTCGTTCTGAGGTAGAACATGCAGGCCACTTGCGGATAATAGTACAGTCGCTTCAGGAACGTAAGTTATATGCTAATCTCTCCAAATGTTAATTCTGGTTGAACTCAGTATCATTTCTTGGCCATGTGATATCTGACGAGGGTATTAGTGTCGACACTCAGAAGATTGATGCAGTAAAGAATTGGCCGAGACCTATAACACCATCAGAAGTCTGCAGCTTCCTAGGGCTAGCAGGATATTATAGACGATTTGTAGAAAGGTTTTCCTCTATATCAGCACCATTGACTAAGTTAACACGGAAAGCTACTAAGTTTTAGTGGTTTGATGCTTGTGAACGAAGTTTTCAAGAGTTAAAGAATCGATTGACATTCGCACTAGTGCTCACTCTCCCTGAAGGAACAGAAGGTTATGTGGTATATTTTGATGCCTCAGGTATAGGTTTGGGGTGCGTATTGATGCAGCATGTGAAGTAGATTGCATATGCATCAAGACAATTAAAGAAGAATGAAAAGAATTATCCAACCCATGATTTGGAATTGGTTCCATATATATATTCTTTGAAGATATGGTGGCACTACTTATACAGTGTGATATCTACACAGATCAAAAGAATTTATAATACACCTTCTAGCAGAAAGAGTTTAATATTAGGCAGCTTAGGTGGCTTGAATTACTGAAATACTACGACGTCAAGATATTGTATCTGTGAGCACGTGATTGTTGCTCTATATGAATTACTCCCATAAATTCAAAACATAATAATTCTTTTCATTGGTTTGCAATTTTATGGATTTTTGTGGCATTTTTTTGTCAATTGTTTGCATTTGTCAATGCACGTTTATTTTATTAATGAAAAATACAAAAAGGTGTTGCATATGCATTTAGGAGTTAAGTTTGCATTTTTAGAATTAATTAGTAATTAAATTATTTTACAAAAAATGAAAATCACAAAAATAGTTTAATTTGCATTTTTTTAAATTTTAACTTTGATTTTTAGTAGATTTTCCTTTTAATTTGTTGGCTAATTAATTTTGATTTAGGTTTAATTTGTGTTTTTCAGGTTAATTGGTTTTTAGGATTTAACTTTTATTTTAGTTTAATTTCAAAAAAAAAGAGAAAAAAAGGAGAAGAAAAGGAATTAAAATTAAAATAGGAGGAAATTGGAAAAAGGGAAAAGAATTAGAATCATATTCTGGGCCACTCTCATATCATTTAAGCTAGGCCCAGTCCGCTTTCCCTTGTAACCCGTAATCCATGCCCAATTTGTTGCCCTTACCTGCCCGTCTGTCTTAGTTCACCCGACCCAATCTCCCCAGCAATATCAAATGACCTCGTTTAGCATCAGGCAAATCATGTCCATTGAATCATTTTAATATAACGGCCAAAGCCCCCTTCTTTATATAATAGTGTCCTCACGGAGATTAGTTCAATTCCACACACACCCTCATCTCTCTCATCCCTTTCATCCCTCTCACTTCTCTCGTTCTTCAAACCCTAGTAGACTAGGTCCACCATTGTTACAGAGCAAAGGAGCTCCATTATTCCCCCCAAAATCCGGCTTCGTAACCTTCCTTCATCCCTGAACATTAATTTCTACCACAATCTTTCAAATCGTCACCAAACGAAGCGAATTATGGATTTAAAAAAGGGAAGAAGACTGAAAAGAATGTTCCAGCTTGTGGCAGAGATTAAAGTCGAAACTGGTCGTGTTTGTCCATTCTTGATGAGAATGCATGATTGAGACCATTTTCGGCTCAAAACCGATAAGTCTGAGTTCCTTCAAGCTTTGTCCATGCTCATCTGTTGAATAGGTACCCTCGTTTTTCTCTTTTTTCCCGTTCTTTAGATTCTTCACTCCATAGTCACATCCCTCCATGCGTCTTTTCTGTTCTGGGCCTGTGTTTATTTGTTGAATCAATTTATGTTGTTGATTAAAGCAAGAGCATGGTAACTATATTTATGTGATTCTTTTGCTTAGTATTAGGTAGTTCTTGTTCTTCTTTTTAATTGTTTCTACTTTCAGCTCGAAATTTAGTTTGGTTTACAATTCCAGTTGGTTTGAGTTTTGGGTTGGTTTTTATGAGTTACTGAATTGGATTGGTTTTTTTGTTAAATTGAAAGCCCAGAAAGAAGGTTCATGTGGTATATCTTTGCAAGTCGTTTGTGGGCTAGGCAATTGGGTCAGCCTTGACCCATGTAGCCTGCTCAATGAAAACTTCAGGGGTGAGAGGGGTAATTTGGGTTGTTTAGATTAGGGAATCTTTTGGGTAACAGATTTAGAAGCTTCTAGGAAGCTTAAGTGGGGGTCTTTAATTGAATTTCAGTCTTATAGTAGGCTAACTTGGTTAACAAGTCAAGAATTAATGGATTTTAAGCTAAACATGAGAATTAAAGATGGGGCAGAGTGCAAAATTAAAATCCTAAGGTCTGCCCTAGTCCTTTGCCTATAAAGGCACCCTAAACTTGCCTTTTAAAGCAGACCTAAGAACTAGAGTTAAGAGCTGAAAATACAGAAATAAAGGCATCTAGAACTTCAAGAGAAAAAACTAGAAAAATCAAAAATAGCTGAAACACAAAAAAGGGAAGAATTACTGTTCCATCGCATTTCTTTTCTATAATTTTAAAAGACTTGTTGTTTTCTGAAGATTGTCCAATGATCTAGTATGGGAATGGAGTAGATTTGGTCGTTTGGAGTTTGGTTTTGGAGTTGCTTGGTCATTTCTCAATTGAAACAGTTTTCTCCTACTTCAAATTTATTTTCCTGGGTTGAATTGCTTCTGTTGGTGCTATTTTACTGCTGCGTATTGCTAATTCTTCACTCCGTATGGCTTTTTTTTTGCTGTTATAACCAGGTATTCTCCACCACTTTGCCATATGAAATGGAAGAAAATGAATTTACTTGAATGAGTTCTGTCATTTGTGTTATAATACTTAGTTAAATATGGAGTTCTGCTTTATTTTTATCTTTGAAAGTTGTCAGGCTCTACTGTAAATTTTGTTTGCTTGCTACATTTGATTGTTGTTCTTGTACGAACAAAGGGGACATCCAGTGTTGCAACAACAATAGGGGTATCAAATTAATAAGTCACACGATGAAGGTTTGGGAAAGGGTGATTGAGGCGCGGGTGAGGGAGGTGGCATCTATATCTGGGAACCAGTTCGGTTTCATGCCGGGCCACTCCACCACAGAGGCTATCCACCTAGTCAGGCGGCTGGCGGAGAAATTCAGGGATAAGAAGAAGGACCTGCATATAGTGCTTATCGACTTGGAGAAGGCGTATGATAAGGTCCCAAGGGAGGTGCTTGGAGGCGAAGAGCGTGCCGGAAGCCTATATCAGAATAATCAAGGACATGTACGATGGTGCTAAGACTAGGGTTAGGACGATGGGTGGCGAATCAGACCATTTTCCTGTGGTTATGGGGCTCCACCAAGGATCGGCACTGAGCCCCCTCTTGTTTTCCTTAGTGATAGATGCTCTGACTCGTCATATTCAAGGGGATGTGCCTTGGTGTATGCTTTTTGCTGATGATATAGTATTGATAGACGAGACGAGGGTCGATGTTAGTGAAAGGCTAGAGGAATGGAGACAGACTCTCGAGTCTAAAGGTTTCAAAATAAGCAGTTCTAAGAAAGAATACCTGGAGTACAAGTTTGGCGCCGAACCGAGTGAGGTAGGCAGGGACGTGATGATTGGTTCCCAGGCCATCGCCAAGAGGGACAGTGTCCGATATCTTGGGTCGGTGATTCAGGGGGACGGAGAGATTGACAGGGACGTCACCCATCGCATAGGAGCGGGGTGGTCGAAGTGGAGGCTTGCATCAGGGGTCCTGTGCGACAGGAAAGTTCCTCACAAACTCAAGGGGCAATTCTATAGAGCCGTGGTTAGACCTGTGATGCTATGTGGGGCGGAGTGCTGGCCCGTCAAGAACTCTCATGTTCAGAGAATGAAGGTCGCGGAGATGAGGATGCTTAGGTGGATGTGCGGGCACACCAGACTAGATAAGATTAGGAACGAAGTTATTCAAGAGAAGGTAGGGGTGGCCCCAGTAGATGAGAAGATGCGAGAAGCGAGGCTGAGTGGTTCGGGTATGTTCGGAGGAGGGGTCCCGATGCCCCGGTGAGGAGCTGCGAGCGGCTGGAGATTGTTGGCGGTCGGCGAGGCAGAGGGAGGCCTAAGAAGCATTGGGGAGAGGTGGTTAGGCAGGACATGACTAGAATGCAGGTTTCCGAGGATATGACCGTTGATAGGAGAGTCTGGAGGTCTAGGATCAGGGTTGTAGGTTAGGGGCTCCTAGAGTTCTTCGTAGTTACTGTATGATATTATTGCATGTGATTGTATTTAGGTTCCTTATGTTTAGATAATTATTTCCGCTATTTCTGCTAGTGATACTAATGCTCTATTTGTTATTGTTTTTGTTTTTGTTTTTGTTTTACAGCTGATTTCCCTTTTTCCGATGCGCCGAGGGTCGATTGGAAACAGCCTCTCTGCCCTTTTGGGTAGGGGTAAGGCTCGTCTACATATATGCCCTCCCCAGACCCCACCTGGTGGGAGTATACTGGGTAGTTGTTGTTGTTGTTGTTGTTGTATTTGATTGTTGTTCTCTCTTAGCTTTAATTTTTGTTTGGAATGATAGAGAACTTGTAGGCTTGGCCAATGGGTAATTGAATCTGGGTTTGGTGTTTGTACAAAGGGTCCAGGTTTGTTTGGTTAGGCTAAAACCAATGCATTTTTGTTGAGATCTGCATGGATCTATTAAAATATTAGGGATAGGGTGGAAATCAGAACTTTACAATGGGATATACCTATTAGTAGTGATGATGTGTTCATTTAATTCATGTGTTATCTTATTCTATTATAATGCTCAGCCAACGGCCATTACACAGCCGTCATAGTTTCATTTTATTTTTTTCGACTCTCATCTCTGAATAAAGTTGGTAAGCATGATTCCTCTTCAAAAATTGAAGTCTTGCTTAGGTTCAAGTCAGCAGGCGTGAATTTTGATTTGTGTATCTCTGACCTAGTCAATGTGAATATTTTATTATCATGTTAGCATATGTGATACTCAAATGTGCCCTTGTATGCAATTAAATTCCGTTCGCACTTGCTCAAACCCAAGGGGTCTTTCTCATTCAAATTGGTATTATTCTTACAGACATATGATGCTACAACACCAAATTGGGCCACCAACGCCGGCCCAGTTATACCGGACTCCCTTTCCTTTTTTCTGCACTCGTATTCCTTGAAGTGGGCAACAGTATAAACCAGGCATTGCTCATGTGGGTCACGCTTTGGGCAATTGACAATTAGGGCCTCGAGCCTATTCCAGCCTAGGGAGAAAAATGGTAAAAATTTTGCATGCCAATTCCTTCCTGATTGAGTGATTTAAGTATGAATTTTAGGGTTGAAGTAATAATAATATCATTAAGTTTTTCCAAGCGGCTAGTTTTTTAAAAAAATAGAATGGAGGTGCGCTGCGCCAAATAAAACCTTAAATGCGTGGCCCTCATTTAACTGTTTCTTTTAAAATACTTAGAACTCGAGTCGTGCCGTTTAGCAAATTTCTATGGTCTTCACAAAGTTAAAACGCATAGTTGCTTTAGGCGCGTATTTTAATAATATTACTTTCCTTAAACTTGAGTGTGCATTTCATGTGACCCAAATCCAAATCTCAACAACGTTATATAAGATGTGTCGTGGACCGCGGGTATTCATGTGGCATGGTTCAAAGATGTGTTTTAACAACGTTGAATCCTCCTGAAATTAATTAAAAGCGGTTAATAAGTTAAATTGCACATAGGTTCAAAATGCTTTAAAACTAGATAATTAAGCCAATTATAATAGTTGAGTGATCGAGCTAGGACCACGGAACTCAGAAATTCCTAACACTTTCTCCCGGGTTACTAGAATTCCTTACCCGAATTTCTGGTTCGCAGGCTATAATACAGAGTCAACCTTTACCTTGACTCGGGATTTGAGCCGCTGACTTGGGACACCATAAATTATCCCAAGTGGCGAATCTGAATTTTAATAAATAATCCTGTTTTGATTATCACTTTAATTGAAAAAACCTCCTTTCTACGCCTTTCGTTGGGGGTGTAGGAAAAAGGAGGTGTAATAGCTCTGGTGACTCTATTGGGGATTGAATCCAGAATCTCTGGTTCAGGGTTCAAGAATTCGAGCTTAGTTGAATTGTTATAGTTGGCCTTAAGTATTGTCTGGTTTTATTCACATATTTGTGCTTAATGTGCTAAATGTTGCTTTTTACTGCTTTAATATTGGTGAACAGTATAGAAATTGATACGAATCCCTCCTCTCTCTGAGTCTTCTAAATTATGAAAGCGTGTGCACTTCGTGTGACTTCTTTTCTATTATAAAAAATTTTCAAATTTAGAATGAGGTTCGGACAAGTTGCAAAGCCGACGAAGCTTCTGTATTCCCGTTACGCTGCCCCTCCCCCCCCCCCCCCCCGCTCGAGTTATCCACTCAGGTAAACCAGGTCCAAAACAATAAACCTAGGTTTTTAAAAACCTAGAATAATCCAGCCTCATACCGGATCCCTAATAGGAGTGATTTGTTGCGTCACGTGCATTTGACTTAGGGGACTCAACATAGGGGTTGGGCCCGTCTAGGACAGGTGTACCCCAAATGAAAGACCATCTTGATGCATATTTTAAATGCTATTTGTTACTTTTATTTACTTCGGGTTTGCATGTTGACCGGGTTTTGATTGATGGGAGGAAATTGAAAAAAAAAAGGAAAACAAAAGAAAAAACAAGAGAGGAAAAAAGATAGCATTGTGAGGTCTAAGTGAGCTTTGAATGACAAATCCAATGTCCAAATTATACTGAAACTCTGCCGAATTTTGAGAAAATGAAAAGAAATAGAAAGAAGAAAAAGGTTTTGTTTTCAAAAATAGTTGGTTTTATTTTATTTGTCGAACTATGCTGGTTTGATTCTAACAGGGTGTGAGATGCGTAGGCAACCCTCATCAGATCCAACATTCCTTTTTGCAAAAATATCCAAAAAGAATAAAATTTTATTTTTGCTGTGAATAATTAAGGTAATGCCATTCTTGTCAAAAATAGCCAAACGTCCCTCAAACAGATGCCAGGAGGCTCTTTCATAGGAACAACCACCTTTAGTCATTTTTCAAGGATTTGGCTGGTTAGCCGACATAGCCTTAAATATTTGTTTAGAAATGCTGAGAGGCCGCATTGGTAAATTCAGATATTATGAAAGTTTTGAAAAAATGGTCATTTTGTTTCATTAAATAGAATTAAATAAAAATGGTCGTTTTTGTTTCATTAAATAAAAATAATTCATGGTTTGATTTTGATTAAAACCACCTTAATAAATGTGCATGATGAGCACAATTCAAAATGAACCTTTCTCGATGCGTGAATAGATCCCTATGGAGCTACATATGTGGTGGCACGATTTGAGTGACGACAGCAGGAAGGTTGTGACAAAAGCTTTGGGTGGTCTTACCGGGCTATTGAAAGTTAAGGCGAGAAAGGAAATAATTGAGGCAATGATACCATTCTGGGACCCAGCACATCATGTATTCCACTTTGGTGACTTCGAATTAACTCCTACCCTGGAAGAGATAGCTGGCTATGCCGGTTTCGAAGGGAATCTTAGAAACCAATACCCGGTAGCACCAAGGACAGTAACCCCTCACAAATATTTGGATTTGTTAAGCATTAGTCAGGACGTCCGAGATGGAGATTTGGCCAAGGGATTATGTACCTTCTATATTATGTCTCGACGTTATAGGAATCCTCGTGGCTTCGAGGCACCAGATACCGGTCTTACTCACGTAGGAAACCAAGACAAGTGGGAAGCTCGGAGGGGATTAGTTGTTATAACAGTGTTCTTGGGTGTTTTAGTTTGCCCCAAAAAAATGGGAATATAGAGTTAGGACTCGTGGGGATAGCTGGCTTTATGACTAAAAAGGCTAAATGGACTATAGTGCTGATGATCTTGACAGAACGTTACCGAGCTCTGACCATATGTCGAGAAGGAAGAAAGTTCTTTGAACGGTGCAATATGTTACTACAACAATGGATGGAGGAACACCTTCGCCACTACCCGGGATATCTGAATTGTGGTATGGTTGGTCTCGAATGCAACGAAAAACATGAAAAACGGGTAGGGGGTTACGAGTTCCCGGAGGGTACACAGGCATGGCATGCCCACTAACGATCCTTGACTGCAAACAATATCGAATGGACGTTCGTGTGGCTTTTGATTGGTGAAGTAATCCATATATTGGCTTAAGAGTGTTTTTTGATATTGATGGGTATTCGGAGTATCCAGCCTTATGCTCCGCACAGATTCCTACATCAGTTAGGCCGATATCATACCATCCCACACGATGAGGATATTAGTCGGTAGGTCGTTCAGATAGAACCAAAATCTACTTTTCCAAAAGAAAGAGTGCGCTGGAGTTGGCATCAATTGTAGGTTCTTAGAACCCAAAACCCAAGCACGAGATCTGTCTAAAGGGGAGTTAGAGCCTGGTTACCCTACTTGGTATGGCAAAAGATCCCGAATTCATCAAGAGCCTGAAAGGAGCACAAAGAAACCCCATGTCCAACAGTTCACCGACATAGCACTGGTACAGTAGGCCTGGTTGGCCAAGGAAAATGAATACCGGGCACAATAGGAAAGTTGCAAAAAATAATTAAAAGACCTTAAATTTGAGAATGGTTTGCACGCTGTGACAGACGAGGGAGAGAAGAAAAGACTAGCCAAAAAAATGAAGCCTTGGGAGCCCAAGTTCAAAAAATGAAAATAGCCGCATAGAATCCCACCAGAAGTGCGAAGTATGAGAAGCTCATAGATAACCTAAGGCGGAAAGTAGGAGATATGGTTTTGACTTGAACAAAGTAGAGGGTGAGCTAGCCAAGACCCAAAAGAAATTGGCCAAAAATGCATAAGAACGAGCACGCGTGATTGAACAGTTGAAAGAAAGGTACGACAACGAGTTTACGGGATTGAGGAAAAGGCTCATCATTGTTGAAAACAAATGGTTAAGTAGCAAAAGGACTTCAAGTCTGAAAGAGAGCACTTTTACATTGTAATAGCACAGCGAGAAAGAAATTTGCATCAATTTCAAGAACTGCATTGGGCAGCGAAACAAACTTTGGAAGCCAGAGCCCAGAAGATTGGGCGACTGTTGCAAGAAAAGGGTGTTCTAAGAGAGAGGGTCCGGAGGATCACTGAATACATCACAGTAATGTGTAGCAACTATGAAGTTATGATTAGATCCATGTTTTTTGCCACCGCAATGACCTTCGCTCGTCAAGTGATGGAAGACTTCCACCACCTCCAAGGGGATTTAGCACGTAGGCCTGCGGCGAGACCGAATAATGTCCTGCAGACCTCAAGATCATTAAAGGCATTAATGTATTCGTGATTGTAACTCGAGTCTATATTTTCTATTATTTGAGTCTGTGGTTATTATTGAGTTTGTTGTTTTTCCTTTTTTGTCAGAGTCTGTTGGTCTTGTTCTGAGTTGCAGTCTGTAGTTTCTTTGCTCGGGTCCATTAGTTTGGTAGTTGTAATAAAAAATGCTTTACTTTATGAAAATTGAAATTCCCAAAATATTATGTTTCTGTACTTATCTGCTAGAACTACGCTTGGTCTGATTCATGCTGGGTCATGATACGTAGGCAATCTCTATAGGATTCAACCATAACCAATGTAAGGAAAAAAAAAAGAAAGAGAAAATAAGAAACCGAGAGAGAGAAACAACAGAAAAATAAGGGAGGGATTAAAAAACAAAAGAAGGCAGGCAAAACAAGCTGAATAAAAAAAGGAAGAAGGGGAATAAAACAAGAGGGAAAATGAAAAAAGGTGGCATAGGATAAAAGTCAGGATGATGCGAGCAGCCGATCCAGTGCATAATAGAAACCAAGAACTGCTTAGGTGCATTCATCCCCGAATATGTGGTTTCCTATATGTTAAAGCCTAACTGCTAACAAGTTTTGATGTTTTTTATCCAATTTCAGACAGGTGGTTAGCTTACGGCATTCTGGCAACCCACCCCTACAACACTCGCTCCAAAAACAAGATGGCTATGGCAAATCAAGAGCCTGACGCAAATATCATTTACCCCTACAGATAGGTGGAAGAGTTGGATGTCAACGCAATGAAAGAAGAGGTGTATAAATTGAAGCAACATATGGTTGAAATGTATCAAGAATGGGTAAAAAGGCAACCACCACTAGCTTATCTCGCCAACCCGGCCTTCATCCCACCACTAGCTCAGTCACATGATTACCCTACCACTGATCCATCTCCAAGCTTCCCCATCTACCAACAATACCATGGCACAACTTCCCAGACACCCCCAGCTTCACCACCCAAACTTGTTCCTCACCCTTTTCCACCAGTTGCTCTTATCTTTATGGCACCTCCACACGCTAAACTCTACAGATCATCCATTGAATCCTTGTTCCAAACCCTTGACAACCAGTATTATCCCCCATTGCCCACTTTCAAAGATCTAGAATCTTATTCATACACTCCTCATTTTGAACTCCCTGCAGAGGCTGAGAAGCCAGCCAAAAATTTCGAGCAAGAGGAGATGCTCAGGAAAGTCAAAAGTCTATAGCAGTCATTCAGAGATATGCGAGGGGTGGGAGGCCAAGTGAGAGTGGCATACAAAGACCTCTGTTTGTTCCCAGATGTACAATTGCCGCCGGGCTTTAAAATTCCCAAGTTCGAATTGCATGACGGGTATGGTGATCCAGTGGCACACCAGAGGGGGTTTTGCAGCAAGATGAGATAAGAAGGCGGGAGAGATGAATTTCTGATGGCGTAATCCAATCAATGTTTAAGTGGCTTGGGTTTGTAATGGTACACCCGACAAGATCATAGTCGGTGGTACACATGGGACGATTTAGCCCAAGCATTCGCCTGCCATTTTCAGTACAATCTTGAAACTATTCCAGATCGTTTGTCCTTGACAAAACGGGAAAAGAAGCACAATGAGAGCTTTAGAGAGTATGGCTTCCATTGGATGGAGCAGGCAGCAAGGGTCGAACCGCCAATGAAGGAAAGAAAAATAGTAGATTACTTCTTGTAGGCCTTGGAACCTATTCATTTTGGTCACCTGGTATCGGTCATAGGATATTCCTTTAATGAGGTAGTAAAAATGGGGAGCATGGTGGAGGAGGGACTCAAATCTAACAATATTATGAGTTATTCAGCAATCAAATCAACTACCCAGGTTATCCAAACTGGGACCGGGGGAGAAATCGGAAAAAAGAAAAAGTAGGAGGTAGCAACAATCAATTCAGGAACTTGGTTCGGGCCTCGGGGTTAAACACATTACAACCAGCCTCGACCTTATCACCAAGCCTATCTCCACACTCCAAATAGTCCACCACAACATGCCTACCCCCTGACCCCCGTTTTTCTGTCCATCATGCACAAACATATACTCAACCTCCCGCCCACGCACAATGGCGTGCATCAACCCCACAAAAGTATTATCTACCTCCACATAATGCTTATCCACCTCCAAGAGACTACCAAACCCCCCCCCCAAGACCAGCTTTCTGGGCCAATCAAGCTTTTAAGAATAAGAGATTGGAGAAGAAGAAAACTTTCACTCTATTGGGAGAATCCTATACCAGCTTGTTCCACGGGTTGAGACAATTAGATATGTTGAGGCCTATTGAAGCAAAGTTGCCAAATACTCCTCCAAGAAATCTTGATTATTCTGTCAGTTATGAGTATTGTTCCAGTGCCCCTGGGCATGACACAAATAAATGTTGGCATCTGAAGAACACTATCCAGGAGCTCATTGATTCACATCGGATTGAGGTACAAACTCTGGAATCACCCAAATATTAATCAGAACCTGTTGCCTGCCCACCAAGAAACGAACATGATTGAGGTAGTGCACAAAGAGGGAGAGCCTAAAAAGCCTTCATAAACTGTCATAATTATCCAAGACAGTGAGCGAAAGCCAGTTGAAAAACTAACAAGTGAGATGTCTATGCTCAAGTTGAGTGAAACTAGCAGTGAGACTTTCGCTATAGTCAAGAACGGATCCCCGAGAGATTGGATGGTGAAACAAGAAAATGAAAAAGTGGTGGTAATAGGGGTGAAAGCAGGCCCGTTGTGGTCATGGAATGTGCTCGAACAGAGCCCTTCATTATCAAACCTGTGACTCAGCTACCAATAATCAACAGCAAGGCCATTCCTTGGAATCATGACTGAGTAACAGTGACTTATAAAGGGAAAGAGGTTAGAGATGATGTTTGTGAGACCCGTGGATTGACCCGATTGGGGAGTTGCTTTGCCCTCAAAGAACTGAGAAAACCAAAACCCTCCAAGGATAATGCAGTGTTAGTGAAGAAAGTTGTGACTTAAGAGGAAGCAGAGGAATTTTTAATAAAAGATGAAAGTCCAAGACTATTCCATTGTGGAATAATTAAGAAATACGCCTGCTCAAATCTCATTGTTATCATTGTTGATACACTCGGACGAGCACCATCGGGCACTAATGAAGATCCTGAACGAGGACCACGTCCCTAACAAAATATTAGAAAATCACTTGGAAAAGATAGCAAACAAGATTTTTGAGGTAAATAGAGTCACTTTTTCTGATGATGAATTACCCGTAGAGAGTACCGAGTACAATAGAGCCATTTACCTTACGGTGAAGTGCGAGGATTCTGTGGTCACTCGAGTGTTGGTTGAAAATGGTTCAAGTGCGAATATTTTCCCTCTTTCCACGTTGAACAAGCTGAAAGTAGATGATGAAAGAATTCACAAGAATAGTATTTGTGTGCAAAGGTTCTACGTGGGGGGAAAAGATTCAGTCGGTGACATAATGCTCGAGCTGACAATCAGACCAGTTGATTTTATCATGGAATTTCAAGTGTTAGATATGGCTGTCTCTTACAATCTATTTTTGGGACGACCTTCGATGCATGCTGCCAAAGCGGTCCCCTCTACTTTGCATAAAATGGTTAAGTTTGAATGGGACAGACAAGAAATAGGTGTGCACGGCGAGGACAATCTTTATGCTCACTGTGACATTATTATGCCATTCATTGGGGCAGATGATGACAAGGGCTTTGGGTAAATTAAGTTTCAGACACTGTATCAGTGAAGAAAATTCCAGAAGGGGAGGGGGTTCCAATACCGAAAGTAGCCGCTGCATCAATCATGGTGGCTGTTGAAATGTTGAGAAATGGGTTGTTCCAGGAAAGGTTTGGGGGTTTCGGTTCAAGGTATCGTACCACCGGTGTCTCTCTCTAAAAACATGGATACCTTTGGTTTGGGGTTCAAGCTCACGATTGCAGATATAAAGAGTGTCAGAAAACTGAAACAGAAAGTATGGGTCCTCCCCAAGCCCTTGCCGCGTCTCTTTAGATCATTTGTGAGGTCCGGCACCAAGAAGTGCCCCACAACAATAAGTCCCAGTCTTATGGTGGGTCTTGATAAGGAATTGCTTGAAAGGTTCGAAAAGTTGTTTGAAGATGCGAATGTGGTAGAAGTAGGAGAGGGATCTAGCAAGCCAAATATACAATTTGTTGGGCCCTGTGCAAAAGTCAACAATTGGGAAGCTACTCCTCTCACGACTAGGAAAGAGTTGTGGTAGTCTGCTTTGATTTTCTTTCAATTTCTCTGGATTATTCTAGGGTTGTAATTCAGAGTCTATGTTCCATATGTTTGGATGTATAAACCTTTTTATCTTTCAACGAAATGAAAGGAAATTTCCTTTTTCATCAGTTCTGATAGTTTTAATTTTTCATTGCTTTTCTTTTCCTTCTTGTACAGTTCTTTTTATGCTGGATCCAATGATATGACATGCATAAGGAATCTTCGGCCCAGTCTCGAAAGCAATCTAATTCTGAAATAATAATTCAATAGATAGAATGTGAGGATGAAGCAGAGTATGATAAGGAAGGGGCAAATGAAAAAATTAGTAAAGAATTAAGCCACTTTGAGAAAAAAACCCAAGCCAAACCAGGGCGATACTGAACCAATCAATCTAGGGTATCTAGATAATAATAGAGAAACTAAAATAAGTGTCCATCTTGAGCCGCAGCTTAGGGAAGAAATAGTCGAAGCACCGCTTGAATACAAAGATATTTTTGTGTGGTTTTATGACGACATGCCACGGCTGAGCACTGACTTGGTAGTTCACAAATTGCCCACTGACCCAGCATGCCCTCCAGTCAAAAAAAATTTGAGGAAGTTTCAAACTGATATGAGCATTAAAATTAAAGAGGAAGTTACAAAGCAGTTTGAGGCAAAGGTCATTCGACTCATGTGGTATCCCACATGGTTAGCCAATGTTGTGCATGTGCCAAAGAAGGATGGTAAAACCAGGTTGTGCGTCGATTATCGTGATCTTATCAAGGTAAGTCCAAAGGATAGCTTCCCATTGCCGAACATCCACATATTGGTTGACAATTGTGCAAAACATGAGATTGGTTCTTTCGTGGATTGTTATGCAGGCTATCACCAGATCTTCATAGATGAAGAGGATGCAAAAAACACGGCATTTATCACACCGTGGGGAACATACTATTACAGGGTCATGCCTTTTGGCTTGAAGAAAGCTGGGGCAATGTATATGAGGGCAATGGCAACCATATTCCACGATATGATACATAAGGAGATTGAGGTCAATATGGATTATGTAATTGTAAGATCTAGGAAGCAGTCTGACTATGTCAGAGACTTGAAAAAGTTCTTCCATAGGCTACGCAGGTACAATCTCCAGCTCAATCCGATGAAATGCGCGTTTAGTGTGCTCTCCGGGAAGTTAGGATTTATAGTCAGCCGTCGGGGCATTGAGCTAGATACTTCAAAGATCAAAGCCATATTTCGCCTCCGAGGAACAAAACTGAGGTGATGAGTCTGTTAGGGAGATTGAATTATATTAGTAGATTTATTGCTTAGCTCACGACAACTTGTGACCCTATCTTTCAGCTGTTGAAAAAGGATGTTGCGGTCAAGTGGACGGAGGAATGCTAGGAGGCTTTTGATAAAATAAAGGGGTACTTGTCAAACCCTTATATATTGGTCCCAGTGGAACTAGGGAGGCCATTGATTATGTATCTGACGGTCCTCGACAACTCATTCGGGTGTTGTATTAGGTCAGCACGATATCATTGGAAAGAAGGAGCAGGCTATATACTACCTTAGCAAGAAATTCATTGCTTATGAGGTTAAGTATACTCATCTTGAGAGGACATGTTGTGCCCTAACTTGGGTAGCACAGAAGTTGAAATATTACCTGTCATCTTATACTACTTACCTCATTTCTCGCCTGGATCCGTTGAAGTACATATTTCAGAAGCCTATTCCCACGGGGAGGCTTGCAAAGTGGCAGATCCTGTTCACCAAGTTCGACATCATCTATGTGACTCGGACTGCAATGAAAGCACAGGCATTGGCTAACCATCTGGCCGAGAACCCGGTGGATGAAGAATATGATCCCCTGAAGACATACTTCTCGGATGAAGAAGTGATGCATATTGATGAAATAGAATAGATCGAGAAACCGGGATAGAAACTATTCTTCGATAGGGCTGCCAACATGAAAGTCGTTGGGATAGGAGCAGTACTTATTTCATAAATGAGGCACCATTACCCCATTACAGCTCAGCTCCACTTCTATTGCACTAATAATATGGCAGAATATAAAGAACGCATTTCGGGTCTGAGGTTAGCTACCGACATGGGTGTCCAGTAAGTATTAGTCTTGGGGACTCAGACATTCTGGTACACTAGATTCAAGAGGGATGGAAAACACGAGATTTGAAGCTCATACCATGTCGGCAATGTCTTCATGATCTTTGTCAACGATTCCGGTCAATAAAGTTCAAGCATATCCCAAGAATCCATAACGAGGTTGTTGATGCTTTGGCTAACTTGGCATCGCTGTTACATCATCCTGATAAGGCTTATGTTGACCTTCTACATATCCAAGTCCATGATCAACATGCTTACTTTGATGTGGTGGAAGAGGAGCTTGATGGTGAACCTTTTTCATAGTATCTTTCAATGCCGAATAACTCATGATTTGGCCTGATATGATTCCATCTTCTACCATCTCCCCTATTTTTAGCACATCATTGAAAAGTTTACCCAAGGCCGGGATCAAATAACTAAAATATGTGGGCTCCTGGGCTTGTAGGAAAAGCTCAATCATTTCTTCTTCACCAATCGGGGGGCTGACTCGAGCAGCTTGCTCCCTCCATCTGAGCCCAAACTCCGTAAAGCGTTCCTTCGGTTTCTTTTCCATTTTATATAGGAAGGAGTGGTCTGGGGTAACGCTTGATTTGTATTGAAAGTATCGAATAAAATCTTGGGCTATGTCACCCAATGCGGGCCACTTACCAACATCTTGATGATTATGCCATGCCAAAGCTGCCCCAGTCATGCTCTTACTGAAATTGGCCATCAACAAGTCATCTTCCTCTCCAACACTTATCATATTACTGCAATAGATCCTCAGGAAGGCTACCGGATCTCCACACTATCATACAAGTTAAATTTTGGCACTTTAAACCCTGCAGGCAGGCAAACATCAGGGGACCCAAACAATTCTTTATAAGCCATGTTACCTTGATCTCCCATTCTTTGCTTGTTCTTTAAAGGTTGTTCGATGCCATTCAGATTCCTAGGTATCTCATCTCGCCCTTCTTTTCCTGTGACCTTTTCATTTCCATTATGAAGCTTATCCCGAGGGCTCTGCTTATATGAGTCAGGAACCTTATGGGCAACCTCTCAGGGGTAGTATTGGACATCATGAGTTTTGAGTGGATATTCATTGTCGGGGATAGTGGATATGACAGGAGGGCAATTTTGGGAAATGGTAATTGGAGGATGAGTGATGGAGCTACTAGGGTGGTTGGGAAAGCTGTGATAAGCGGGAAAATCTGGAGAGTATGGGGGATCATCCAGCACTATGACCAGAGTTTGGGTAAGGTAGCATCTAA
Source organism: Nicotiana benthamiana (assembly GCA_034376525.1). NCBI lineage: Eukaryota > Viridiplantae > Streptophyta > Magnoliopsida > Solanales > Solanaceae > Nicotiana > Nicotiana benthamiana. The sequence continues at coordinate 29,425,830 of CM067324.1, read as the reverse complement.
AAAGCTAGATGGTGGCGAAGGTGGTGCCTTCCCAGCCATCCAGGCCTAATATATGTCCGTCATATGTTGTCTTAGCATACCCACCTTATTAGCCAAGCCAGTGTATTGTTCAACTAACCGCTTTCGGGCACCATTTCAACCAACCCAGTTTTGTTGTTGTCTGTCATTGCCTTTTGACCTTATGTTGTGAAGAGGAGTCACTACTTCAAGAACCACAAACCAACTACCCTTCTTCTTTGTGACAAAAGGAATAAAATGAGGTCATCATGTTAGCATTAGGGCATTTGCTAAAATATCACATTGCGTGCAATGCACCTAGCCACAGCTGTCGGTTCTAACATGACTTCGAGGTCATGGAGGTCATATGGCATCATCCCAATTTGTTCATTTCAATCATCTCCTTTTCTTTTTTGCTTTCCTAGCATATCATGGCTTGCTCATTTTCCTTCCCATTTTCTATCTAATTATCGCTCTTTTTCTTTCTCCTTATTTCTCACATCCCATAGTTTCATCTTCTTTTCTTTTTCTTTTCTCGTTTTTATTTTTCTTTTAATAAGATAAAAATGATTCGATCGAACCTTATGTAGGTTGCCTACGTATCATAACCCCACATGAATCAGATCTTTTCATAGTTCTGGAAAAATCGAGTGTAGATTAAACAAACTGACGTCCTCTTTTTCTTTTTCTTTTTTTACCTTAATGACTACTCTGATAAGAAAAGAGAAATAAAAGAATAAAACCCTTTTTTTAATTTTCTAGACTTAATGTTTTATAAACTATTCAAAACTCAAGCATAACGAGCATATATTTTTTCTTCTTTTTCTTTTTGAAACAAACACTCTACGGGAAATTATTAAGGAAAACCCCTAGAAGAGAAAAAATATTTTTTTATTCTTTTTTCAGTAAGAAAATCGGAACAGTAAACTACAGAAAAGTATTTGAATTGTCATTTGATATCCTGACTCAAGATTTCGAAACAAGCAATAAAAAAATAAAATAAAATATTTTTGAATTTCAATTTTGATTGCCTAAAGGAGAAATTCTAATGACAAACAAAGATAAAGAATTCTTTTTTTCTATGTACAATATTCTAATCTTCTAAAGAATTTTTTTTTCATTCGTTTTTCATTAATTTTCCAAAGAATAAAACCTCAAAAGAATATCATTTTGAATTTTCGGAATTAATATCTTAAAGAAAACTTTTAAAGAAGTATTATAAGGAAATTCTCCTTTTTGGGATTTTTAGTCTTAATATACTAACAGAAGTATAATTTTTTAAAATTTCTAGATACTAATTTTGTATAATAAAACCACCTCCAAATTTCTTTTCTTTGTTTTTTTCTCATGATTTGTAGGAGTAGTATTTCTAAAGGAAACACAATATATCTTTTTTTTGGATTTTTGAGTTATACCACATCTTTCAAATACAAAATAAAAAGTACAACAATTAAAACTTGACATTATTGTACAAAACTAGAAAGTAAAAGACGACATAAAAAACAAACTCAAAAATAAAAATAAATCACCTCAAGCAACTCCTGATTGCAGTGGTCCTGGAATATCTGTCATGCTCAAACTCCGGTAAGTAGATACACACCTGTATGAGAAAACTTAAACCAACACCATGTGAGACAATAACATTTATTATTAGACACATGCGAGACATGGTTGCGATTATTTTTGTAAAATAACTTATTTAGCCCAAAAGTGTCTAGAAGTGCAAATTTTGGCTTAGACCCCCCAAAGCCAAGAACCTAAGATTTACTAGGAAGACCGGACCCTATGTGGGTTGCCTACATATCACGTCTCGAAAGACGAGAATCGGGTTTGCGTTGTTCGGGAAAATTGGATACGGGCAAGAATTAAAGGAACGACTAATTCATAGAAAAAACATTTTTGTCTCTCTTTTTTTTCGAAAAATAATGAAACAAGAAAAATCTTTTTAGATTTTTTCTTTATATTTTTATTTTTGGAAAATGATAAAAAAAAATTGCAAAATCTTTTGAATTTTTCAAGCTCTTTTTTTCCTTAACAAAATCTGGCAGAAAATATAATTGTGCCCCACTCGCTTTATCTTCACACTTCAGTCTCGCTTTTGCTTCTTTTTTTATTTGCCCTCAACTTTCATTGCTCCGCAAATGATCCTTTTAACCTTGAAGAAATGTAACCTGTAGCACATAGGATGCATCAATGAATCATGATGGTCTGTTAATTCGGGTACACCTATCCTAGACGGACCCAACCCTTGTGTTGAGTCCCCTAAGTCAAATGCACATGATGCAAACAAGCGCCCCTATTAGGGATCCGGCATCAGGTTGTGCTCTTCTAGGTTTAAATCCTGGGGTTGTGTTCTAGACTTGGCTTACCCGAGAAGACAGCTCGAGCCAAGAGGGGGCAGCGTATTGGGAATACAGAAGCTTCGCCGGCTTTGCAACTTGTCAGAACCTCGTTCGAAATTTGGAAATTGACTCTAATAGAAATGAAGTCACACAAAGTGCACACTTCTTCATGATTTAGAAGACTCGGAGAGAGGAGGGATTTGAAACAATTTATATACAGTTCACCAATATTAAAGTAGTAAAACAATTTAGCACATTAGGCCCAAACATGTAACAAAATCAGATAAAGCCAAATATAAAAATTTATTCAAGCTCATATTCTTGAACCCTGAACCAATGATTCTGGGTTCGATCCCCAGTAGAGTCGCCAAAGTTTTTACACGTCCTTTTTTATATTACACCCCGCGAAGGGCGTAGAAGGGATTTTTTTCAATTAAAGGACAATCTAATCGGGATTTATTTATTGAAAAATTTCAGAATCGCCACTTTGGATAATTTATAGTGTCCCGAGTCACCGGTTCAAATCCTGAATCGAGAAAAATGGTTGACTCTGTATTACAGTCTCTGAACCAAAAATTCGGGTAAAGAATTCTATTTACTCGGGAGAAGGTGCTAGGCATTCCCGAGTTCCGTGATTCTAGCACGGTCGCTCAAATGTTATACTCGGCCTAATTGTCTGATTTTAGTATATTTTTAAACCTATGTGCAGTTTTTAAACTTTAACCGTTTTTGATTAACTTATAGAAGATTGAACGTCATTTAAGACATATCTTTAGATCACGCCACATGAAATACACCCGCAATCGTAAACATATTTTGTTCAACGTTTTAAGATTTGAATTTGGATCACATGAAATGCACACCCAAATTTAAGGAAATAATATTATTAAAATAACGTGCCTAAAGAAACTATGCGTTTTTTACTTTGCGAGGGCCATGGAAATTTGCTAAATGGCACGCCTCGAGTTCTAAGTATTTTAAAGGAAGTAATTAGACGAGGGCCACGCATTTAAGACTTTTATTAGACGCGGCACACCTCAATTTTATTTTTGAAGTAAAGGTATTCAAACTAAAGCTCGGAGGGCCATAAACTACTTGTGTGACTAACATGGCTCACCTCAATTAATTAAAGAGGAGACTCAACTATCTAAATATTACTTAGCCAAAACAATATTATGGTGTAAACTAACAAAATAACCTTTGAGGAAAAGAATTAATGTTTTAAAATTAAATTTGGGGCCCACTATGAGGCCCAATTGACTGAAGTGCCCTTTTGAACTCCGATTGACCATCAGTCCAGGCTAGGGTCCACAAGAGAACCCAAAATAAAGTAAACTTGGCTTCAGCCAGCAAAGGGGTTATTGATTCGAACCCAGGCATCAAAACAAGGGAAAATTTTTCATTCAACTTTGCATCCCACATCACTATTTACGTCTCAATTAGCAACTACATAAGAGTGAAATTGAACTTCTGTTCTTCAAGTTTGAAACTATTGATTGAATATTACGAATCCATGAGTTCCAATTACACCTGCTCATGATTAAACTAAAATGAAACTAAACCTATTTTTTAAATACTACAGATCATTTTCCTTAAATCACAATTACAATACTCAGAAGTCCAAGAACACAATCAGCCAAAACTAATGGTGAACATATGAGCAACTGAATAGGATTAACATATTACCAATCTAAAAATGACTCAGCAACTAATTTCAGTAAGAAGCCAATTACAATTATCAAACTCTTTCATCATGCGTGTATACCAAAAATGTCTACTCAGTCATACAACAGTCCCAATTAGATTACAAATGAAGTTATCTACTTAAAATTAAGATTGACTAAACATGTAGAACATGCTCAATAAGGAAATAAATCCTAAATGAAACAGGATGGAACAAAAGACAGTTGAAATGAGGCTTTCAAATCCTTTTTCTCATTTTTATTCTTCAAATCCAAAATTCACAATCGAAAAAGCTTTATAGTCTGTACCTGAAATAAGATAGAAACCATAACCAAGCAGGATCAGTAGCCAGTAGCTAGTAGTACAGCAACTAGGTTCGAGCAAAATCAGCAAAAACACAACTCAAAATAAGTGACACACCAGCAGACCCCAGAACCCAATTTCAAACTAGTTTCCAACCCCAAATAAGTTCATCTCAACCTCAAGTGAACCAGAAAATGCTTCAGAACTTTAAAAACTTCAACACAAACTGAACCCAAAGCCTTTCCAACACGAGATCAAGACATTTTCACTCAAAAAGGATTCAGAAATTGTTTTTTCGTAATCAAAGAGAAACTTTGAAATTCAGGGCAGAATTCCAATGGAATATTCTTTCTTCCTAAATTTTCTAGCTCTTCAAACGTGCCTTGAAAGGCAAGAAAAAATGCCTTTATAGGCAAGAGAGTAGGGCATCCACAGATTTTAGTTTTTTGAACTTTTCCCTTTGTGAATTATGTTTTTTTTCTTAGCTATCCCTAGTTATTTGATTTTTAATCCCCCTCCCCATGTTCTAGGAAGCTTCCTATTTAGTTATTTGGAGATTCCTTCACCTAATTACCCATAGTGCCCTTTAGAACCCTATTTTTTTACCCCAAAAACCTACCCAAAATGGGTCAAAACATGACCCAATGAGCCAAAGCAAATCGAATGGGTTGCTCTTTATCGAATGAATCAGAGGCAGCCCAACTTCCAAACAAGACACTTAGTTAACAATTTGTGAATTTTGAATGGTTTGCTCATATTAACAACCTAAAACGGGTTAGTAACTAATCGACTAAACTAACGAATCTAAGTTAAGTTAATTAACAAAACCAATTATAGTACTAATCTAAACTTAACATGCCTAAGAAAGCAATCCGAGAAAACACCAAAATCACAAAGAGATCGAGAAACAAGAAGAGACAGAGAAATAGAAAAAATAAAAAAAGAAAATTTAAGTAAAACTGGAAATAATAAAGCAAAATCCTAATTTAAACGAAGTGGATTGAGGAATGAAGCCTGAAACCTTCACTTCTTGGATTTTTGGCCAACAATGATGTTAATCATGCGTTCTTAGTAAGAAACATGAATAACGTCAAAGTGAGCCTCAAAACCTCAAAACAGACTCGAATCGAAGCTTTTGAGAATTAGGGCTCATTCTTTCGATCTAAGATTCGAAGGATTCGGGTGTGATTTGAGGGAAGTTAGGTGGATATTCAGAATGAGGGGTGTGAGGGGATTTCAGGGTGTTGGTTTAGGGTTATTTGGTGGTGCGCCACCACTTTGAGGCGGTGGAAATAGGGGCGGCAGTCTAGGGTTTTTTGATGGTCTCTAAGAAAATGGAATAGTGCGAGAGACGATAGATGGGGGGATTCCGACCATTAAATACTATAGACCCTTCAGTTTCGAGCCATTGGATCAAAGATCCTCGACAGCTCAACTCTAATCTAGACTAAATAGGGTCATTTTATTAAAGGGGTAATTGAGCCAGGTGAGGAAAATAGGTTTGGGACATGTTTGGTCTAAGAGACTTATAGTTGGGCTTGGGGTAAGAATTGTGTTAGCCCAAACAACTTCTTCCTGGATTTTTCTCTCTTTTATTTCCTTTTTCATTTTTTCCAATTTCAATTTTTTTCAAAAATTCTTTTCTTTTCTTCTTCTTTTTTTTTTCAAAATTAAACTAAAATCTAAATTTATTCCTAGAACCTAATTAACCCAAAAAATACTAATTAAACCTACATGATGATTATCACAATTAGTCAAAAACAAATTAAAGAAAAACTACTCAAAACCAAGGTTAAAACTAAAAAATGTAAAATAAATTATTTTTATTTATTTTCCTTTTTAAATTGTTGATTAATTCCTAAAATGCAAAGTTAAGTCGTAAATACACTTGCAACACATTTTTGTATTTTTCATTAATTAAACAAAATTAATATGCACAGACAAATGCAAACACTCGGCAGAAAATGCCACAAAGATTCACAAAATTGCAAATAATGAAAAAATTATTTTGTTTTGAGTTTATAGGGATAATTCATATAGGACAAAATCACGTGCTCACAGCTATATCATCCCGATAAAGCCAATATTGGGGTAGACGCTCTCAGTCGTAAGTCAATGGGAAGCTTAGTACACATTAAAGCAGGTAGATGGGGGATTACTAAAGAGCTTCATCAGGTAGCCAATATGAGAATCAGATTTATTAAAATCTAATAATAGAGGTATTACTGTACATAGTACATCAGAATCATCTTTGGTAGCTGAGGTAAGAGAACGGTAGTATGAAGATCCTATCTTAGTACGATTGAGAGAGAGCATTCAGCAGGGTAAATTACAGCTTTTGAGATCAGAGGAGATGGGGCACTGAGATACCAGGGCATGTTATGTGTGCCTAATGTGGAAGGGTTGCGAGAGAAGGTTATGAATAAGATTCATCAATCCCAATATTCCATCCATCTAGGATCAACAAAGATGTATCATGATGTCAAGGAGCATTATTTGTGAGATAACATGAAGAAGTCTACTGCAGAATTCATACCACAGTGTCCCAATTGTCAACAAGTATAGATAGAACATTAGAAACCCAGTGGATTGCTTCATAATATAGAGATTCCGGCTTGGAAATAGGATATGATTAATATGTACTTCGTTATTAGATTACCTTTCTCTTATTATATGTTTGATTCCATTTGGGTGATAGTTGATTGACTTACAAAATATTCCCATTTTCTACCAGTAAAGACAACTTACACGGTTGAAGATTATGTAAAGTTGTATATCAAGAAGATTGTTAGGCTTCATGGTGTGATGGTATCTATTACATCAGACCGACGAGCTCAATTTACGGCTAACTTTTGGAGGTCTTTTCAATAGGGTCTAGGAACACAAGCAAATCTCAGCACTGCATTTCATCCACAGACTAGCGGACAGGCTAAACATACCATTCAGACACTTGAAGATATGCTACGAGCATGTCTTTTAGATTTCAAAGGGAATTGGGATAAACATCTTTCACTCATAGAATTCTCCTACAATAATAGCTACCATTCCAGTATTAAAATGGACCCATACGAGGCACTATATGGGAGGCGGTGTAGATCACCAGTTGGATGCTTCGAAGTCGGTGAAACAGAATTATATGGGCCAGATTTGATTCGCCAAAACATTGAGAAGGTAAAACTGATACAGGAGCGATTAAGGACGGCACAAAGAAGGCAAAAGTCTTATTCTGATGTCCGACATTGTGATCTGGAGTTCGAGGTTAGTGATTGGGTTTTCTTGAGGATCTCACCGATGAAGGATGTTATGCATTTTGGGAAGAAAGGTAAGTTGAGTCTGTGGTATATCGGGCCGTATAAAATTCTTCAATGAATTGGACAAGTTTCTTATGAGTTAGAATTGCCATCTGAATTGGAATTTTTCCACCCAGTATTCCATGTATCAATGTTGAGGAAATGTATTAGAGACCCTTTTCAGGTAGTCCCTATCAAAGATGTACAAGTTACATGGGATCTATCATATCAAGAAGTGCCAGTGGCTATATTAGATCCACAAGTTCGTAGAATAAGAAGAAAAGATGTATCTTCCATCAAAGTATTGTGGAGGGACAAGAACATGGAAGAAATGACATGGGAAGCATAAGAGGAAATGAAGTCTAAATACCCTTACCTATTCTAGAATGAAGGTAACAAGGATGCTGGTGGAATGCATGATACATTAGAAGGTGAAACGGCTCTATGAGGTAAGCAATAACTTGAGAATACACTTTCTTAATACAAAATGGTAATATGCAAATAATGTAAATAACCATAATGCTTTGTGTAGCCTTGTAAGACCATATGTTTGGCTTAACTACTTGCAAGTTTTGCTAGTGACCATTTTATAGGGCAAAATTGATCGGAAATATTCGTTGGAATCCACGATGATTTGGACTCTCCATAGACCCTTACATTCGAGGACGAATGTTCCTACCGGGTGGGTGTTACAACCCATCTTCACGTATGTTCGCTCATGCCATAAGGTATTCGACGTAAATCCATGAAGAGATTATCTTTATGATGATAGAAATTTAATCCTATTGGTCTTAAATGATACAAAGGTGTATAAGGGTGGTAAACAAGCATTAGAAGTTAAACGAATCATAGATGTTTTCAGGCGTATTTTTGGGTAAACCAAGAGGTGCTTAATACACTCAAGAGGTAGTGTTTTAAGATATTTTAATCATATAGTATCCGTATCATAAGTCTTCAAGTCAAACAAGTTATGAGACAAAAGTCGACAAAAGTTGTCGCAACATAGGTTTATAGTTTTACTTAAACATTAGGTCAAATGTTACTAAGCTTTTCTCTCAATTTACTTCTAATTATGGGTTAATATACCCATCAAATTGAATTCTATGATTCGAGTTTCCAACGCATTAAACCATTTGTTGATATGATTTCGGAGTAAAGAGATATTTGAGTTTTCGCGAGACTACGCCAAGCACCTCTCTATGGGGTCCACTTAGGCGGTTTAAGTCATTTGGATATATATATATATATATAATGCCTCCAGTCCGTTTTAAGTAATTGTTTAACTATATTCAGACCTTAGAACCCTAGGAACATCCTCTAAAGGTTCTCTCAAGATTCAAGACCCAAACAAAGGGAAAACAACACAAATCAAGAATCAGGAATCCCGTGGCGCTAGTAAGTTTCTTGTTCTTCTTGTTGTTGCTCATTTTTTTGTTGTTTATGGTCATTTGGGAGGTTGTTTTAAGGGGTTTATGTGCTGTAAATACTCCCTCAAGTTTGTAATAACAACCCTAGGTGATTTCAATCCTTCTAAAGTGATTCTAGTACCAAATAACTCTAATTGATTGCTAGTTTCGCTTCCTTGTTGTTGTGGCAACATTGGAGGGATATTTCATGGACAATTAAGGTCAAATTGGAGTTGTTATTTCTCTCTAAAGGTAAGAAACCTGTTAATCTACATGTATGTAAGATTATCCAAGTTGCGGCTAAGTCATTGAAGCTAGAACTTGTGAAATATATATATTGAAAGGCTTGGTAGTAATGTTATCGGTTGGTAGACTATTTTGGGAGGTTAAATATGATTAACATTGATATTGTTTGATTATTGTTTTCACTTGTTGGAAGTTATATAAATAGGGGAAGTGTCATCCGTTTCATCGTAAAATAGGTTGTGGTCGGTAAATAATAGTTACGACGCTTAAACGTTAATGATAGTGTCATTTCTCCTATTGTAGAGTAATGAGTCGTGACATTTGCATAGCTTGAGCTTGGGAAGTATATACAAAGTATGTGAGGCTATCCCTTTCGTTCTTTTTCACAACTCTGATTGTACATAATGTAATGAACGAGCTTCCAAGGATACTCTACTCTTAGAAGCTAGCAGTACTTACAGTGTTTCCCCTTTTATAGAACCAATGATGTTAATGTTACTTCTCTTATTCTTATGTTATCAATGTTTTTGGTACCTCCTGATTCTTATAAGGTTCATAGTGAAGAGTTAGTCCTAATAACGTGTACAAACGATACCGACCTTACATCACTTCGAAAGGTTTAGAACGTAATTCCATGAGCTGAGCATGCATTATATATATATATATATATATATATATATATATATATATATATATATATATATATATATATATATATATATATATATATATATATATATATATATATATATATATATATTACTCTACCGAGCCGCACTACAGTTGGCCGGGTACAGCACCTATTGTGCAACCACCAATCAATTGGGTTTTACCGTGCTCCACGTGGTAGGGTACGATTCTACCGAGCCTTATGATGGCCGGGTACGTTTTTACCAAGCCTGTTACCGTCGAGTATGATATGATGATGATGATGCCCACAGAGGTGCATAATTTAAAAGTTTATGTATATATACATATGTATCATACATTTCATGTTAGTAGCCCTCAGAGGTACCCAGATGTTACATGTTTTATATTCTCTATCCCTACTTACATTACTGTTTGCACTTATGGTTCCTTGACTTACATACTCAGTATTTTATTTGTAGTGACTTCTTTTTATTTGTGGATGTTGTATGTCATGCTGCAGGTCGTGATAGACAGGCAGGCGCAGCTCCTCCACTACAGTAGGTTGTCCAGTTCAGTAGTGATTGGCGAGATCCGTTCTTTGGACTTACCGTGGTCTTGGTATGAATTTTTGTTATAGACATTATGGGTATGTCGGGGCCCTGTTCCAGCAATATTACAGCACTTATGTTCCTTTAGAGGCTCATAGACAGGTGTCGACTCATGTATGATTTGGTATGCCTTGTCTGCTAATTTTTGTTGTATAGTCTATTATGGTAGCGTGGTATCTCATACCTTATATATAGTTTTTTTGATTGCCTAGTCATCACATGTTATGTATGTCCATGTCATCATCTTTTAATATTGGTTGTCCATGTCTACAATTTATATTAATCTTGTCAGCCCTAAAAGAAAATAAAGAAGGTTATATAATCTGTATGTTGGTGCTCGGCAAGTATGGCCGGGTGCTAGTCATGGCCCTCTAGTTTGGGTCGTGACTATCGTTTATTAGTTTATCACCTTATTTCATACTATTCAGTTTATCGTTGTCGTTTGATTTGTATTGTTAAAAATGGTTAATAAGTATATCTAACATTGGCTTGCCTAGCAAATGAAATGTTAGGTGAAATCACGGTCCCGAGGGTGGATATTCCAGGTGTGACAACAATCAACATTAGATTTAAGAAAATCAATAAGTTCAAACTCGAGTTCGGGTTCAAACCCATTTCCAAATAGAACTTCCTTTCCAGAAATTCTTCGAACAAAGCCACTTGTTCCAGCTCTTTTGCAGTCGATCTTGTCACATTCGTCTCCTTCGTATCCTGAAAAGATATCGGTACCTGATATAATTCCGATGACGTCTAAATCCACTACTAAACAGTAAAAGGACACAGTGACATGCAATATAATATACCTAACTATTAGTCGGGGTCGAAACCTGCAGAGAACAATATGTAGGAGATTAGGAAATGTAAGAGAATTATCGGATTATGCTAGACAAACACTTAAAAGGGTTTTGAGTAAAATTTTATGTCTAAATGCGAAAATGTAAACTAACCTAGAAAGCGAGTAAATAATGACTACAAGCATAGATACATGGGATATTACACTCAAGTAACGATACAATGTATTTCACGATTTTTCAAATATGGGTGAGTTTATGTTAATGAGCCTCTGATATTAATTCTACTTTATCTTCTTACGAATACTAACAAGACTCCAAATTGATTATTCCTAAAACAATTAAGAAATTCAAGAACACCCGATGTGGCTATAAGTAGTTCAATTCTATCACTAGGTAGAATTCATAAAATGAGGGTTAACTTCTCAAGTTCTTGTTAATTAATCTTTTTCAACCCCTAATTATCTTTTCCAAGATTAATTCAAAATAATGGACGAGTCCTAGGGTTATCTAATCCTTTTGAAAACATTAAAAAAAGAACAAGAAAAATTAAAGAAACATTTAACACACTTTATAATTAATAAAATCATTCAATATATAAGTACAAAAAATATTTATTCCAAAATTCAATCATGAATATTCTCATAAACAATATTCAAGTAATAAAATAAATACAACACACTTAAATATTCAATGCAAAGCAAGGAAATGAATAAATGAGGAAAGATTGATAAGAAATCTTCAACCAAAATCTTCAAGACCCAACTGTGTGTGCAAAAACCCTAGCTCCCAAACATGTGTTCTTTAGTCAAGAGACTGAAAAATAAAACAAAGATGTGTTTCCAATAAGCTAGGTCGTGTAATTGTAGGTTTGGAATGGAGAAAGTGTGAATTAGAAATTCTGCCCAAGTCTAAAACCTGTTGACTGCACCTGCGGAAAATATATTGTGGGTGTCGTTCCGCAGAAGTAGATAACCACTCGCATATGCGAATTTTGTGAAATTGGACTACTCCACAAAAGCGGACATGTCTCCACAAAAGAGGCTCTGCAAAAATGGACATGTACCGTAGAAGTGGATTTTTAGTCCCAGAAGCGCTTCCATTGCATTTTCCCTTATTCCGCAGATGCGGGATCACTGAGGCAATTTTGCACTTCTTTCACTCTTTTCTGCTCAATTCCACTTTAGTTGACTGCAATTCTCTTTATAACTACTTTCACTTGAAAATCTATCAATACACACAACAAATAACCTCACATTCTAATAAAAGAATAAACACTAAAGTAATGAGACTAAAATGTGTGGTAAAATCACCACTCATCAACACCTCCAACTTAAAGCTTTTGTTTTTTTCTCAAAAAACTCGAAACCAAAAACTCAATGAGGCTTTACCATTTTAAGCTCAATTAACATTGCTATCAATTCAAAATCATATTGTCCAAATAAGCACAATACTTATTGATTTGCTTGGTACTAATAAATAGGCTCAAGCATGTGAACTTCACCAAAATAACTCCCCCATTTAAAACTCAATCTCAAGAATGCAATAGAGTATCAAAATAATTAGATGACTATAACCAAACCTCGAGAAGTGACTTAAGAGCACTAGTCTATTACATATACTCAAGTTGTTCAATTTAAAATTTGTCAATGTCACCAATACATCATAATCTATGTGCCATCACAAGAAAGAATATCACAAAATTGTCATATTTACAACAACAACACAAAGAACAAATGCACAAAAATGCCCACTCTCAACAAATAATTTCAAGTGTTACAAATATATGTCATAAACTTGCATTTATTTTAATTTGCCGCCAATTCAAGAACAATCAGTTGGACATCCCATAAGGACATTTTAATCTTGTAATATAGGTTTAGGGAAGGATAGAATAAGCATTTGGGATACAAGTGAGTATACCTTCCTTGAACAGTACTCACGTTTGTCTTTCTTTTTGCACTTTGCTTCTTTTTAAACCATATAGCCCTTATTGACCTCTAGTTACCAACATAAACCACCTTAAATACATATTCACCATTTCTCAATTAATACCAACACCCCAAATATATACTTTTAACCTCATTCTTAACATTGAAGGAGAGACGGATTCAAAAGAGGGGATTATTTCACAAAAGGATAAACGTTTGTAATGTAGAAGCCAAATAAAAGGTTAAAGGCTCAAATGAGATTACTAGTGATAATATTTATATAATGGTAGGCTCCAAAGGCTAAATACGATTTTTCAAAGACAACAAATAAAGTCTAAGGTCATCCCCCCAACTAAACATTATTAATAATAGTATTGAAAGGTCAACCAGGCAAGTTCTAGATGACAAATGTAAGCACACGAATTATTTTAACAAAAAGTAACACAAATGAAAAATGAACTAATCAAGACAGATCAATTTAATTTATTAATAAGAATAATTAGATCAATATTATGCCAGCTAGTGGGCAAAGAGTCATAAAACGAGTCAAACAGCTATCACAAAAATATTTCTCTCCCAGGTAACTTCCTTTTTCAATTTATAACCATAATTCATAGGGGTATTCTTAATCACAAGTCACCTAAAGAATACTAATTTTATTAGTACTAAACAATTCAAAATTATCCACATAAATAAACTAGACTAATTCTGCTAAGAAATTTGTCACGCTATCTATTGTAGAAAAAAGTCATACGGTTCAACACAAAAATACTCCTTGAAAAATAACCACAGCATAAATAAATCCCAAGAATATTTATTGGAAATTATATTAATACTAAAGAAATAAAAATAATATAGACTAACAACTACTAACGAAAATAAAATAAAATAACAAAAACGACTAATACTATTGGAAATAAAAATAAGAATAACATAAACTAAAAACTACAAAAGGAATAAAAATAAAATAACTAAAAACTACTAAAGAAGATAAAATAACAAACATGAATAACCTACAAATACATCACCAATCACAAGCTACGCCCGGCAAAGGCACTGGATAAACAACAGAAAAAATAAGTCGGGCAACGGTAAACAATATTCATACAAAAGCATAAGCCCGGAAAAGGAACAAGTCAAGCATAGATGTACAAATAAATTATACTCCCCAAATCCATCCCAACTAAAAACGTTGTAGTTTTCTCACTGAACAATATCATAATAAAGTAAGAGTAGTTTCAGTATCTCCCTGAGGTCTATATCGGACTAATAGACAGCGAGAAAAGGCTCATTGCCGTGTAGTGATCTCAGCTTCATCATCCATGGTATCATAAACATCAACATCATCTGATAAGAAAGAAAAACTCTTCACTATAATCTTTGTCATGAATCGGTATCTTCGTGTCCATTTGAAGACGGCCTCAATGCCTCTCCACATCTTTACTATGAGCTCGCCTTTCGTATTTTATTTATCTCTCTTCTTTTGGAAGTTTTCCTGGAGATCAACATGAGCCTTGGCCATATTGCCATATTCTGCCAAAAGCCTGCATACAGAAGTTGCTAACTACGCATGAGACTTCAGCCTGCTTTTTTTAGGCCTCCGAGTATGTGTTCATCTCTTCTTTAGTACAATACTCATGCATAGACTGGGAGTATAAGGTTTCACTCGGGATCTTTGACACTAATTAAACTATGGAATATCAGTCGGGCCGTTACAATCAAACCATATGTACACTCCCAAATATGTAATCACACGATATACCATATCTCTCATATGTCTATTGCAATACCTTCCCACCAAAATAGCTTCTTATCACCCAACCAGATATCGGTAATATACCTTAATTGAACCCGATAATTTTTATTTTCGTGATATAATTTCCTGATTTAATCTATGATGGCACATTTGCACATGCATATACTTTATCATGTCACTTATACTAGTTCAGGAGTATGAAATTTCATATTCATTATTCATGTACATGTATTCTTGTATATATGCTTCTTGTGTGATATGAGTTGGACTGGTAGCATCGGAATTATTAGCACTTGAATTGGTCGCGTGGTTGTGATTATTAGCATATGAATACGTCATGCGGTTGTGATTATTAGCACATGAATATGACATGTGATTTTGACTATTAGCACGTAAATACACCGTGCGATGGGCCTTGTTGACCTTTTAGGTTGACTTTCCCATTTAGATTAAAGACCTTAGCTTTATTGTGCGGGATTGTTTCCTATGGATCTTATTGATGATATTAAGTTACTATGGATAGATTTGACTTGCTCGCATGCTAATTCGCGTGGCTAGGGCTTTTAGAGTATTGATTTACGCGTATTGAGGCAAGTAATATATCCAAACTTGAATGTGAGGTTATTTAACCATGGGGACTATGTTATATGAGAGGTATTGGAGTAACGTACATGCTAGGTTATGGGTGTATGTGTTGCACCAAAGTATTCATGACTAGAAATGGTATTTAGACTATTATGAGATTTGTTTGCTATCATGCCTCGGTATATCCGTGTTTTCTAAACCTATATGTTTATTTGAGTTTTGATTCATATTAGAAATCATGTCTAGGATATGTGCTAACTGTTTGAAACCAGATAGGGCTATTCTTGCTGTTTCTGAGCTATTTGCTTTAGTAGTATGCACACTCTTAGTCATGATTCTATATATGTGTATGATATCTCTATATCAGTACTTTCTTATTTGATTTCTCACATGTTTTTAATGATCCATATGTGTAACACTACTGAATTGAGTACTATGAGATATGGTAAACTGAGATGTGAGTGATTAATAACTGAGCTTGGTCCATAGAGCCGAGTTGGTATTGATTTTAGGTGACGCGTGAGTGAGGCTCATATTGGGCTAAGTATTATTTATTTGGGGAGACATGTTCACTAGGTCTCAATATTGGTCTATATGATTATGATTAGTGCTTGGGCATGTTCTTCCCCTCCAGAGTCTGACATGGCAGTAGTGGGCACATGCACAATGTTATATATACGTGCTTTAATAATGGGCATTTATGTTAGGAACCTTATAGTGATAAGTGTTTATGTGGGGTTATTCTTGATGGTTTCACTGTGATATTGTTGATTTGACATGTAGACATAGAGATGTATTTTCCTCACTCTAGATAGTAAATAAAATGTTTTATCTCTATTACAAAGCATGTCCAAATTCATGAAATGTGAATAAGCTGAACATGATATCATTGAGTTATTTACTTATACTGTTTTTCCATATCCTAAGCTGTTATTGTTTATTGATATTAAACTCTTAATATTTATTCTGAAATATGGGGTCAGTTGTACGCAAAAGCTTCGTCCAAACTAGTGCGTACCATATGTTTGATTATATACCTCAAAGGCATGTAGTATCTCAAATGGAGCCCGTGTCTTTGAAATCGATACACTAATAGGTTTTAAGCATCCCGAACATAAACTTTAAGTGCGGGGTAGCTCATTGGAGCCAGGGTAAAGGTTTAAGTATGGCACGTACAGGTTCTCCTTCATGAACTAGTTGTCTTGTCTCTTCATTATTGGTTAATTTCAAGAGGTAAAGTCTGAGTAGCCTCGACTTACTTGACAACAATATGCTAATCTCTTAAGTGTGGAGTCATACGACCATGTTCTAAATTGATTCAATGCCCTCTAAAGTTTACTAACATCCACTTGTGTAGGCACAAAAACAGTACGCCCGAAACCAAATACACCTCCAATTGACAAAGGAAAGGTCAAAGATACTGCCCCTGCTAAAGGCAAGACATCCTCTGCAGCCACCACCGAAAAAACAGAAAAGGGGAAAGGCCACATCTAGTTAGGTTGAGGATTATGAGCAGTTGCAGCCATGGTAGCCACACGAAGGCCTCAGGGCAGTGTGAATATGGAATTAAAAGTATATCCCCATCTACCAAGGAATGGTACGGGATTTTTTGGCCTAAGCATATGCATCTCGATTTAGCTATTGATGAATGTCATTTACGAGCTAAGTTCCGGCAATATAAAGTCTATTCATGAGCTTGGGTCGAGCTATGTGTTCGGAAACCTTGGGGATATTAATGTGAACCTCATTCGCGAGTTCTATGCCGGATATGATCCAAATTATCCAGATCAGTATGTGCCCTTTCTGGGTAGATTGATGGATTTTTCTGCAACCGCTCTATGCAACTGCTTGGAAACTCTGGAAACATGAACCCTTGTATAACTTCATCGGCCACCCAACATATCATGAGCTTAGACACACTTTATGTGGTGTAAGATTTTTGGCAACCCAGTCCGTGACAAAAGACTGGCCGGTATAGGAAATTTCCAAAGAAGAAGATAAAGCTGGAGGTTCAACTTTGGTTGAAATTGATCAACACTCGCTTGCTACCGTGCAATCATGACACTTTGATAGAGTGTCTGCTTTACTTCTTAATGACCTGCCAAAAGGTGAATTTGGGTCGTTTGATACGCCACTAGATAGCGCAGGTATGAAAGAGCAATATGATAGATAGGTTTTTCTTCAGAAACATGATAACATAGTATTTGAGAAAGGAGGAGGTATAGTAGGAGCCGGAGTTTTATATAGTCATTCTAGCACCCATCCGAAGGACTGACATCACCAAAATCCGCCCTAAGAAAGAGAATGATATGACTGAACTCACTGGTGCCGAGTGCAATGCTCATGATGATAGCTTCATGTCCATTTCTATGGGATGTTGAATTTGTAACTACATATTAGAGGGAGGGTAGCTACTCATTAGGAGAGGACTAACTTACATGAGCGCTTCCATTCAATGCCCAAGCCCGGCATCTGGTATTGACACCTAATTTTTTTCTATATCTTTTTAGCATGCAAAAAAACTTTAAAATGGCACATGTATGCCTATGTAAGCATATTCAAGTGTTTTATTATTTTTTCCTAATTTTTAAGGATTTTTTAAAAATAATTTATTTTTATTTTTATCCATAAAACCCAAAAATAAATAAAATTATTATTTTTGGTAAATCGTCTATTGAATTTCCATCTTTATGCCAAGATATAGCTAAGGTAATTTTTACATGTTTTTACAGTTTTGTTTAGTATTTTTAAAAGCTACTTGCACATAATTGCAATATTTAGCAATTTTAAGATTTAATTGTGTTTATATTCATAAAACCAAGTCCTATATTTTTCAAGTGTCAACTATATATCATAAATCATTTTAGTGCCTTCTATTTATTTCCAAAACTTAATTTACTATTTTTATAATTTTTAAAAGGTAGAATTGGCTATTTAAATAGTAGCCTAAGTATATTTCAATTTTAGCCTAAATCCACCCCCAAATTGAACCCAATTTCCCCGGCCCAACTCTCATTCAAACCCAGCCCCTGTCCCAATTAGACGATCCAACCCGGATCACTTACCTAACCTTTTCAATCCTGATCGTTGGTCATTTAGATCAACGGCCACTATTCGCCCTTTCCGTTTTTAACCTTAAACAACCCCTTACCCTACCTCATTCTTCACAAAACGTAGCCATTGAATCCCCTTCCCTCTCAATTCTCTCCGCAAACCCTTATGAACCATATCCATTGCCATCTAATCCTACCCAAATACCTACCTAATCCATGGTCCCTCATGGCCATTTAAGATGTGTATCGACCTCTTATGGCTCCTGGGTATTTGTTTCTATGGTTTCATGGCCAGACCTCGAATGGATCTGGTCCAGTCATTGCTCGCCAAATGTTCATGGCCTCTCTCCGGTCATCCATGACCTTTCTCTTGCCATTCATGGCCGTTAAAGGCAGATCCTTGACCTTTTCTGGTTAGAACGTAAACTTTCAAAGTCATTCTCACTTTTATGTGTTCTCTGAAACCCTAATCTCTAAAACCTTTCAATTTCTTTTAAATCTATCTTAGATCTATGTTTTCTATGAAATTTTGAAGTGTTTCTCGAAGGTTCTCTGACTTTCCATTCAAAATGATTCTTCCTTTTTTTCAACAACTAGGATTTTCTGTTAACCCTTTTTAAAGACCTTCACGTTGATCTTAATGTTGTTTGTGATTTTTCTATGTTCAAACAACTCATTTATGCTTTCCTTCTATTTGATTCGGCATGTTAAAAACCCTAGTTCCTTTTTTGGTCTTATCTGAGTTCTGAAACTGTTTGTTTAAAGATATGCTTGTTTGATTAAGTTCTTTGTTCTGACTCTCTTCTCCTTGTTTGACCTATCTGAATCGAGTTCTTAAACTTGACTACTGTTGAAGCCCTAATTTCTTAAAAGTTTTGCCTCATTTGTTGCTGTGAGATCTTTCTTATTTCTAACTCTCTTTACATGTAATTATGATCTTCTTCATTGTTGATTCTATGACCTACTTGACTACTATACTTCGAATACTTTCTTACTACTGAACCCTAGCTTACCCTTACTGCTACTGTATGTTTGTGTTGCTTCTTTTGTCAATTCGTTTAACTCTTCATGCTTGTTCAATCTTTGATATTTATATGTTGAAGTGGAGAATTATGGTTCTCTCTTGATTGATCCTGATTCCCTTAATAGTATGCCTGATTGCAAAAAGGTTTTTATCATGAACCCTAGTTTTACTCGTTTGTTTGAATAAATTGATTCCTTTCGTTTACTGTGATGTTTTACTTCGGTGAATCATTTCCCAAAATAATCCTATTTTGTACTTAGACTTGATTACTTACTTCATACCTTTAGTGCCCCCTTATATGGCATTAATCAGCCTATCCCTAAATTGATTTCTTTCATTAATGAAACCTGCTACTACACGTTAAACAGTGATTCCTTAATTAAAGGGAGTCACTTGTGTTAGTTGATTCTAATTATGATTATTTTCATGTTTGTGTTTAAGACTTTACCTCTTCTTCACTCGCTTTCAAAAACTATATATACTCACCCCCTCTTTTCTTTTAAGGACACGAACAACTTGAATTCAGAACACACACAAACACTTGCAACTCTCCTTTTCTTTATTGCTACTTGTGCTACTGCTTTGTCTAGATGAATAAAAGCTAAGGCTATAATGTGGACTCTTATGCTGAAATATAATCCCAAACCCCATATCCCCTATATGTGCTCTTTTGGATGGTTTATGTACATATCAGCATCAGCTATTGATGTGCATGACCCCTGCTAAGGTTATAAAATGTATCCTATAATCTCTTTCCCTTTTAGATAAATGTATGTGCTCAGTTATGTGATTTGCTTATATATGAATCCCAAACCCCATAACCCCTCTATGCATTTGTGTTCCTTTGATTGGGTTGTGGGTAGGCCAGCATCATCTATTGATGTGCATGAACAAATGCCCCTTTCTGGGGTCATGTGCTTCATACAATGTATTTCCAAACCCCTCATCCCCTTTGTGTAACTACAGATTCTGTGTATTTTGAGCTTTACTACTACTATTTCAAAAATCATTTTTACTACTTATTATTTGCAGCACAATTTTAGTCGATCTCGGTTTTGCACTTCCACTATATTCTTAGAACCTAGGTTCTGTCCCTCTTGTGTGAGCATTGTCTTGGGATCTTTGATCTCTCTCTCAACTTGGACACATACAGGCTGGCCCTTCCGCACTGCACTCATTCTATTTAGTTACGTAAACTTGGATAGAAGCATTGCCCAGGGTCCCTTGAGACCCTTAGGGAACTTTGACACACCCAGGTATGAGAAAGGCTTTGGAATGACATTGGCAATGATGCGGTTCATTGCATTTCTCATATAGGAAGTCAAATCAGGATTCCTATGGTTGTAGCTTTTTCTTCCATTTCTTCTTTTGTAATTCAAATATTTGGTTTGTACTAATTTGTAATGAATATTGGGGTTGGCTACAAAAAAAGGGATAGGGAAATTATGCATGTTTTAAGGGTAGATAATTTTCCTATAGGGTATATCTAATAAATTATGCATGTTTTACTTCCACACTTAGACATCATGCCTATAGCATCTGCTTAATAAGTTCTGTGTGAGTTACTTCCACACTTAGACATCATGCTTATAGGATCTGTTTAATAAATTCTGCATGTTTTACTTCCACATTTAGACATCATGCCTATAGGATCTAATGGCTATTATCAGACATCATGCCCACAAGGTTAAAATCAGCTTCGAAATTAGGATTCATGCCTATAAGATTAAAATCAATATAGAAATCATGCCTATTGGAATGTTGTTGTGATCAAGTAAATCTTGCCTACTCCATTTCATGTTCAATAAGATACCATGCCTATATTACCAAAACCAGCCTTTAATACCTAGATTCTATGCTTGTAAGAATAAAAATCGGCTATCATAAATATCATGCATATAGTATCTAAATCCAGTTTAATTAAAAAATTAGTTTGACACATACTGTCCTAAATCAGCTTAAACAACCTACTCCTTTTATCAATATGGATTGGAAAGCATGTTTATAGGATCCAAATCACATGTTTAAAATTAATCACCATTTACAGCATCGCTCTAGGTATCATGCTCATAGGATAGCGGTATTCCACCTAGGTAAGCCTTAGGTAAATACTTGAATAAAACTGGAACTACCTTTGTTTAATAATCAACTACTACAACCAGCAAGCAGACCTGATTTGGACTTCTTATCTGAGGTTTTCTAATCAATCTGGCTTTGACTCAAATCCCCTGCTTTAGGACTTCTAAAAATTCAAACATTAATTGTGTTTGAGTTGTACTATTTATATGTATTATTTTCGGAGGATTATATGAGTCTTCTAATTGCTTACATGTTTCCCCATTAAATGTAGTCCCACGTGTTTTTGTATGTCGCCTTAGCATTTTTACCTTTAAACCTAAGAGTCAACCTAAATCCTCCCTCTTATAGGAATAGTAATCCTAAATTTCCTCCATGACTAATAGGAAGGGGACGTGTAATAGCACGCAATAGAGTTCGAGACCAATCCGCACTTTAAATACCTTTACGGTGTGGGAAGGGTAGATATGGATATGATGACCGATACACTAATACCACGTGTAGCCCTATTTTGAGGAGTGATTACCGGGTGTCCCATTGACGTGATCCATATTACAAATTAACCTAAGACCCTTTTACATTCATCAACATGCTTAGTTATAACTCTTTTCAAAAAAATTGCTTTACTTAATCATTTTTCAAACACTTGTGTATTAAAAATCCCCTCTTATTTGATCCTTGTTTATTTACTTGTTAATTGTACAAATTCACAAAGAACTATCTGGCCGGGAACCACACTAGTGGATCATAAGGGGTGCCTAACACCTTCCCCTTGGGATAATTTCAAACCTTTACCCTATCTATGGATATCAAACGTAGTTTTAGTAGAACCCTAAAGGTGCCCTAACGCACCTTAAAATCATTAGGTGTCAACTCTCCAAAATTGCGAAACCCTTTTTCCAAAAGAAAAAAATTGCCCCAACCAAAATATCATAAACCCGATTTATGTGGAGGAAAAAGGGGGCGTGACAGCATGGCGACTCTGTTGGAGAATTTAGGCTTTTACCATTTCAGGCTATTCTTGGGAATTTGTACCTCTCTCTACGTGCAATTATATGTTTAATTCCTTTAAGCATTGAATTTATTCTTTCAAAGCAAAATTGATATATCTTCCTTATTTTCTTTTCTTTATTGCTTTAAATTATGAAATTGTTGTATGTATCGCTTTCTTAATGTGCAACATGCTTTTAATTATAGCATAACCATTCTCAACATCGTACTCCACCCGTTCCAAAACAAATACTATAGCAACACTTATAATGAGTGATTACACTCTTCCTATGTCATTACCCCTTAAATTCAAAAAGGCATATTTCCGGTAAAACTAGTCGATCCGCGGTGTAATTAACAGTTCCGAGCCTTCCCCCTTGAGTTTTCTGCTCAAGGGTACCAGTCTAAAACCCCATAGAAACCTTACTCCGTTTAATTGTGCATGCATTATGGCCAAACCTAGTTAGGTCAGTTATGTTGTCCACATAATGATTCTTTATGATAGCCTTGTCCAAAGTCCACCGGGTTTACCTGAACCCTAACGGACGTCATCATGTTCTGTGCATTTATTTGGAGAACTAGATGCTTCATGCTAATTTATTGATATTAAATAGTCGAGTCTGATGGGTTAAGGGTCTAACCCTATTTTCCTTGCAGAAATATGACGCACAAAGTTCCCAGATTCAGCATGGTCACAACATCCACCTAAGGTTACTAAGATGGTGGAAAAATTGACACTATAGCGATCAGAATCTTGTCAGAAAATACAAGAGAAATATACCATCCCTTTTGGAGGTCCAACCTAATAACATGATCATAGAAGCTGGCACATTATTTTGGGATTGTGAAAGTGCTGTATCCCGCTTTGGGGTATTGAAATGACACCTTTGCTGGAGGATATAGGAGGATTGGCCGGTCTAGTATAGGAAACTCTAAGCTTGCAAATTCTTGAGAATCGCAAAGGTAGGGGCTTCCCTAAAATAATGGGTTTGAAAAAGAATCCAGAATTGACATGCTTGAAGGATTCATGCATCCCTTTTGACTACTTGTATGAAAGGTACGGTCACACTAAATCATACCACATCTACTCTGGCGAGTTTGCCATCACATCCTTAGGACATATCCATTGCAGGGTTTTTGTCTTCATATTTTGCTTTCTGGGTCTGATTGCATTTCCAATTAAGAAAGGTAGAACTCACACCAGGTTAGCTATGTTAACCAAAACCATAATGGGGGGGGGGGGGGGGGATTGGTGGGCATTCATTTAGCATTGTACCTATAATTATTGCAGACATATACCGAGCCTTAGAGAAGTGCCAACGAGGACCAAAACACTTCTAAGGTTGCAATCTACTACTTCAACTTTGGCTCATAGAGCATCTACAATAGGGAGAATATGGATAAGAAATTCAGCATAGATATTGGGATGATCACATCGCTTTCCACCATCCAAAGTGAATGAATTACATCCTCGACATGTTTGTTTAGCCCGAGGATGCTAAAGGATGGGTTTAGTTATTTTATAATTTGACCAAGGAACAAGTTTAGTGGATGTTCTAATGGTTTCCGATAGAGCAGTTCATCGGCCGGTCCAGAGATGCATCTTTCCTGATATTAATTCGTCTTAGGGGAACCTACCTTTACGTCCCTCTACGAGCTATGAGGCAAGCTAGTAGGAAGCAAGTCAAACCCAGGGTCAACAAGATGGGCCACTCTCGAGCCAACTTCTAAGGGGATAATAGTCCATACAAGTGCCAAGCCCAACACATGTGGCATAGCAAGATTGAGATGGAGAGAGACACTATAGAGCCAGACAGATACTACGCCGATTGTACTCCTTTCTATTCAGGTTGGTTGGAAGACAATCATGATGGTTTGGGCTAGCCGGGGTTTGTTTGAGGCCACATGATTATAGAAGAAAAGGTCGAAGTGTAGGTCAAGTACTATTAGTTACGCAAAAGGATCTGTGAGTGCGAAAGTGAAAGTTATGAAATACAAGAGTCCAACTAGAAGATGATCGAGGAATGGAAAGACATGGCTACCAATTCCAATAAAAGGCTAGGATACTTGGAGGGATACATAGTGGAGCTGGAAAGAAAGTTTCTCAAAAGGGTTGAAGATTGCCAAGAGGCTAAAAGAGTTGAAGATTGTCAAAAGGCTAAAAGGTTTGAAGGTGGATATCTAGCCAGAGCATACCTATTGTGGGACTTCGCGAGATGGGGAAGTTTTTTGAAGGAGCCAAGGATGTCGAATCAGGGGAAGGTCCTTCTATGACAAAGTAGTTATGAATTTATCTTCTTTGTTTTGCTTGAAATGTAACAAAGCCAGTAGCCATTAGTAACTTTTGTTTCTTGTTTATTTAATGTAGATTTGGGATTCATCTTATCTTTATCAATAAAAGGAGGCATTTAGCATTCCAAGGTTCTCCAAATCAACAAATTGTTAGGCCACCTCGGGCATAACGAGGTTCCTAAATTAGGACACGCTTTACATCCCTGCACTATGTGTTTAAATATTGCAACACTTTTTATGATCCTCACTAACTTGGTTACCTTTTTATTTTGTTTTTTGTTTTATTATATCCCTCCATAAAGGTTAGTTCGTGAACTCTGGCAACATCATCCTATTCCATGAGATGCAAGGGCCCTCCACCCACTCCTCCTCTTAGTCTTGTTAAGAACAAGAACAAAGGCAAAATGGAAGATTTGAACATCAATAAACAAAACACACAACAGCAAAGGCCAATGATGGCCATGGTATTCGGATTCCCAATGAAAATGTGTCACAACTTGAGCAGAAGATGCTGAAGTTTCAGGAAGAGCTCGATCAGGTTCGAAATTTGACCAACCTATCCTTCTCCCTCAGCACCCCAGACACCAACCTCCCCAATGTTCAAAACCCCACACCTCCGTAAAAACAACCAAATCATCCCAAAGCTCCAAGGAAGAACCAATGCAACACTTTCCATAATCCAAACAACATTCCACTATTCAAACCAGAACTGCAAAGCTCCACAAAATGACCATTTTCACGCCTACACACCAGGCCACCATAACAATCCCATCTACATGGAGACCATACCTCTCTCCACCCAACCTATATCCTGCACACCTGAGTTTGATGAAAATGATTTACTCATCAGAAACTTGGCTGAAGAACTTAAGAAACTAACTAGTCAAATTTAGGGCGTCAAGGGAAGTAAAGGGATCAAAGGGTTGAACTATGAAGAACTTTGCATACAACCGGATGTCAAACTACCGGATGTACAAACCTCCTAAGTTCTAAGTGTTTGATGGTACAGGTGATCCAAGGGTCCATCTGAAAACATATTACAACAAGTTGGTCGGGGTAGGAAAAGATGAAATGATCCATATGAAGTTGTTCATGAGGAGTCTGAAAGGAGATGCGCTATCTTAGTATATCAGTCAAGATCCTAAGAAGTGGTCGAGATGGGTAGATGTGGCATCTGATTTTATGGACAGGTTCAGGTTTAACACAGAGAACGCGCCAAATGTGTTTTATATCCAGAATCTAAATAAGAAGCCCACAGAGACATTTCGTGAGTATGCTACTCGCTAGAGGTCCGAAGCTGCTAAGGTCAAACCCGCATTAGAAGAACAACAAATGAACAAGTTCTTTGTCCGGGCTCAAGACCCGCAATACTATGAACGATTGATGGTGGTTGAGAATCATAAGTTTTCTAACATTATCAAACTGGGGGAACGAATTGAAGAATGTATTAAGAGCGGTATGGTTCAACACTCTGAGGCCATTCAAGCTACAAATAAGGCCATGCAGTCTGGTGGTGTGTCTAAGAAGAGGGACATAAGGGCCGTGATGGTTGTACAAGGGACCAAGTATCCCCTCAAATACCAAACTTACCCAATACTTCCACTCACATATTAGCTAGCCCCAAATTACCAAGGACCCTCCTATCAAGCTCCACCATCAACTTTTCAGTCATCTCCACCTCCCACACATCATCCTATATCACCTAGATACTCCCAACCTGCTCATGTCTACCAAACTTACAATGCCCAACCATCTCATTACCAATTACCTCCCGCACGCCAAAACTTCCCCAGGCCCAGACCTAATTTTGATCGGAGGCCTCCAAAATAGTACACAACCATCACCGAACCCATTGACCAGCTACATGAGAGACTCAAAGCCGCCGGTTGTGCCACCCCTATCCCCGCTACAACCCCTAAGAATCCTTCTTAGTGGGTTAACCCAAACAAGTCTTATGCATACCACTCTGGCATGAAAGGACACACCATCGATGAATGCTACTCTTTAAAAGACAAGATATGGTCTCTAGTTGATAACAAAGTCATTGTAGCAAAGGAAGTCACTCTGAACGTCTGTAACAATCCTCTACCATACCATAAGGGTGGGGGAATAAACGTGATTGAAGTAGAGGATGATTAGGACCCCAAAGGATCCATCGGATTGATCGCAGAAGGCGATGACCCAAAGAAATCAACAGTTACTCTCAATGCGATTATACTCCAGATCCAACCGCCTAGGTAGCTGTGACCATGCCTCTTGATTTTGAAGCAGCACCATTAGAAAAGGCATCAGCACCATTTAAGGTTACAATTTTTCCACCCAAAGAACATGTTATATACGAAGTGAAGATAGCCACGCCAATCCCAATAGAAATGTCCACCATGCCGTCATTCTCTACAAACACCATACCCTGGGACTATACAGCCGAGGCAAGGAGAAAGGGTTAGGTCATAATTTATGAGACTATCGCAGCTTAGGGTATTACAAGAACTGGTAAAGTCTATACCCATAAACATTTGGCCGAATCAAGCACGCGGGCATCCAATCAGCCACCCATCATTGAGACGAGTCTGGACGACCATTGGAGGAAATACAGGCCAAGGAATATTCGGTCATCGACCAGCTAAACAAGACCAGCACAGAATCCACCTCTTATTGTTGCAGAATTCCAAAGCACACAAAATGCTCTGTTAAAGGTGTTGAGTGAAGCCTACGTACCAAGCAACATCACTGGCGGGGGAAATAGCTAATATGGTGGGGCAAGTGCTAGAAAGCCATAGAATCACCTTTTATGAGGACGAGCTGCTGCCTGAAGGGCTAGGTCACAACAAAGCATTGCACATCACCATACAATGCGAGGACTATTTCATCACCAGGATCTTGATCGGTGGGGGTTCCAGCCTTAACATCTATCCTTTGGTAACACTCAAGAAGTTGGGTAAAGGGTTGTATGAGATAAAAGAAGAAGTAATCAATGTAAAAGCTTTTGATGGGTCTTAGAGGTCCACCATCAGTGAGATTAGCATGTGTCTGCAGATGAGACCAACCTGATTCGAGGTCGATTTTCAAGTGATAGTGTGCCAGAATCCTACAATTTGCTACTAAGACGACTCTGGATTCATACTGTTGTGGCCGTAGCTTCAATACCTCATCAGGTAGTAAAATTCAAATGGAATCACCAGGAAGTGATAATTCACGGTGACAGTAGCAACCCTATATACAGACATCAGACTATTCCGTCGATCAGACGAAGAAAAAAGCTAGGCAGAGAGACCTACCACCACATCAATCAGGTTAATGTTGTCGACAAGGACAAATTGTGGGATAACAAGATCAAGAGCATATTGAATAGGAGTGGGTACGAACCTGGAAAAGGACTCGGCAAGAACCTCTAAGGGATCTCTAAACCTATAAAACTCAAGAAACATGGAACTACTTTCGATTTGGGATATGAATGTACCTGGATGGAGTTCAATAATTGGTTGCCACCATGGCTCAGTCCTTACTACCCGTTAGAGCAACCGATACTGCACCTGGAGCAGACTTTCCAGCAGGCTGACATCGTCTATAGGATAGATAAAGAAGAAGCACTTGTGGTAGTGAAAAACTTAGAGGGCAATGATATGGATTGTTGTATTATTCTCGAGGAAGGGGAGGAAGGTCCTTCCATACGAGCTGTGAGTTGAGGTGTATACCTCAACAATTAGACCATCAGGACAACCAAATCCCAACGAGCCTCAAGGTAGCAAGGCTAAAATAAGCACTACTCACTATTTTATTCTCTGATTGATTTTCTTTCCGTATTTTTCAATTTTTGTAATAAGATCTTCAATGCTCAAAACAATTATCCAATTTATCAAAGCATGTTTGATTTTTCCAATGAATTAATATTTATTTCTATTGTTTCCTCCTTAGTTTACCTATACAACATTATTATTACTTATCTTGATGAACCAATGGTTGTGACATGCAATGAGACTATAAAACAAAAGGACATTGATTCAGAATGATGACATACCTGAGGAGATCGTCAAAGAAGTTGAGAACTTTGAGAATAAACCTAAGTCCAACCTAGACGAAAATGAAATTGTTAACCTCGGAGATGTAAAAAATGTCAAGGAAACACGAATCAGCATTCATCTATCACCATCAGAGAAGAAAGAATACATAAAGTTTCTAAAGGAGTTTGAGGACATATTCGCCTGGTCATATGATGACATGACTGGTCTGAGTACATCTATTGTGGCTCACAAGCTACTTAACAATCCAATGTGTCCACCCGTAAAGCAAAAGCTCAAAAAGCTCAAACCTGGTATGAGTCTGAAAATCAAGCAAGAAGTCACCAAGCAGATCAAAGCTAAGGTTCTCAGGGTGGTTGAGTACCCGACATGGTTAGCCAACATAATACCAGTACCAAAGAAGGAGGGAAGGTTAGAGTCTGTGTCGGCTATCAGGATCTTAACCGGCCAGTCTAAAAGACGAATTCCCTTTGCTGAATATACACATCCTGATTGACAATTGCGCCAAGAATGAGCTACAGTCATTCATGGATTGCTTCACTAGTTGTCATCAGATCTGGATGGATGAGGAAGATGTTGAGAGAACAGCTTTCATTATGCCGTGAGGAGTGTATTGCTACAAGCTGATGTCGTTCGACCTCAAGAATGCAGGGGCCACCTATATGAGGGCTATGACAACCATTTTCCATGATATGATACACAAAGACATAGAGGTATAAATAGATGACATTATAATCAACTCCAAGAAGGCCATGACCACATAGAAGATCTGAGCAAGTTTTTCAACAAACTACGGAGGTAAAATATGAAACTAAACCCCACAAAGTATGCATTTGGGGTTCCTACTAGGAAGTTGCTTGGGTTTATAGTGAGTCACCGAGGAATAGAACTAGATCCATAAAAAGTCAAAGCTATTCAAGAACTACCACCACCAAAGAGCAAGAAAGATGTGATGAGTTCTTGGGAAGGCTGGCCTACATCAGCCGATTCATAGCACAATCTACAGTTATTTGCAAGCCAATCTTTTAAGATGTTGAAGAA
Source organism: Nicotiana benthamiana (assembly GCA_034376525.1). Taxonomy (NCBI): domain Eukaryota; kingdom Viridiplantae; phylum Streptophyta; class Magnoliopsida; order Solanales; family Solanaceae; genus Nicotiana; species Nicotiana benthamiana. The sequence continues at coordinate 29,395,767 of CM067324.1, read as the reverse complement.
GGACGCCACTACAAAATGGACTGATGAATGCCAAAAGACCTTCGACAAAATCAAAGAGTACTTGTCAACACCACCAGTCTTGGTTCAGCCCGAGCCAAGTAGACCCTCATTATTATATCTCACAGTGTTAGATAGATATTTCGGCTACATTTTGGGGCAACATGGTGAAACGGGGTGAAAGGAACAACCCATTTATTATCTCAGCAAGAAGTTCACCCCGTTGGAGGCCCAATATTCTCATTTGGAATGCACTTGTTGTGCTTTGACTTGGGTAGCTCAGAAGATGAGACATTACTTTTATGACTATACTGCGTACCTCATATCAAGGATGGACCCTTTGAAGTATATCTTTCAGAAGCCCATGCCCACCGGCAAGCTAGCCGAGTAGCAGATCCTGGTGAGTGAATTCGACATTATTTACGTAACTCGGAAGGCGGTTAAGGGACAAGCACTGGTAGACCACCTTGTTGAAAACCCCGTGGATGGAGAATACAAACCCTTGAAAATGTATTTTCCTGATGAAGAATTATCATTCATAGGAGAAGACATTGTAAAATCCTATGACGGTTGGAGAATGTCTTTGATGGAGCAGCAAACTTCAAAGGAGTTGGTATAGGAGCGGTCTTGGAATCAAAATTGGTCAGCATTATCCATTGTCTGCCAAACTTAGGTTCCCCTACACCAACAATATGGCCAAATATGAAGCCTACATTTTAGGGCTCAAAATGGCCATTGACATGAACGTCCAAGAGATGCTAGTGACTGGAGATTCAAATTTACTCATACATTAGGTACGAGAAGAATGGGCTATCAAGAACTCCAAGATACTCCCGTATCTGCATCACGTACAGGAATTGAGAAAGAGGTTCACAAAGACGAAATTCCAGCATGTTCCTAGAATCCAGAATGTGTTTACCGATGCATTAGCTACCCTATCATCTATGATACTGCATCCAAATAAGAATTTCATTGATCCAATTCCAGTTAAAAATTCATAATCAGCCAGCTTACTTTGCCCATATTGAAGAGGGAGCAGACGAAAAGCCTTGGTTTCATGATATCAAGGAATATTTGGCAAAAGGAGAGTATCTAGAGCTTGCCAATCATACTCATAAGTGCACACTTCTAAAATTGCCCAACAAGTTCTTTCACAGCGGAGGAATCCTATATAGGAGGACTCATGAGTTGGGACTATTAACATATATTGACGCAAACAAAGCATCCAAGCGACTAGAGGAAATTTACGCGGGGACCTGTGGTGCGCATATAAACGGTTTTGTCTTGGCAAAAAAGATACTTTGAGCTGGTTACTTTTGGATGACTATGGAAATAGACTGCATCCAATATGTCTAGAAATGCCATCACTACCAAATACATGCAGACATGATAAAGGTACCTCCAAGCGAGCTCAACACAACAAGCTCTCCATGGTCGTTCGTCGCCTGGGGAATGGACGTCATCAGACCAATCGAGCTTGCCGCTTCTAATGGACACAGGTTTATCCTAGTGGCAATTGACTATTTCACCAAGTGGATCGAATCAGCATCTTATAAAGCAATGAGTAAGAAAGTTGTGACAGACTTCGTTCACAACCGCATTGTTTGTCGATTCGTTATCCTAGAGTCGATCATCACTGATAATGGCTCCAATCTCATCAGCGACTTGATGAAACTCATGTGTGAAACCTTTAAGATCAGGCACAAGAATTCTACAGCTTATTGGCATCAGATGAATGGAGCCGTAGAAGCCGTCAACAAGAATATCAAGAAGATATTGAGGAAAATCATAGACAAGCATAAACAATGGCATGAGAAGTTATCATTTGCTCTATTGGGGTATCGCACCACAGTCCGCATATCAACCGGGGCAACCCCCTATATGTTGGTTTATGGTGCAGAAGTCGTCATTCTCACCAAAGTAGAAATTCCCTCCCTGAGAATCATACAGGAAGCCAAGCTCAACAACGCAGAGTGGGTTAAGATTCATTACGAGCAACTAGCTCTTATAGACGAAAAGAGAATGAATGCAGTTTTCCATGGTTAACTCTATCAAAAAAAAATGTCCAGAGCCTCCAACAAAAGAGTTAAGCCAAGACAGTTCACACCAGGGCAGCTGGTAAGTTTTTCTGCATCAATATGAAGCCAAAGGGTTCTCTCCCTATTGGCAGGGTCCATACATGGTTCACCGAGTTTTGACAGGAGGAGCCCTCATACTTGCAGAAATGGGCGGAGAAGTCTAGCCAAAGGCAATTAAATCATATGCAGTCAAGTGTTACCATGTGTAATCTTTATGTTTTCCCCATATTATGTAAATTGAACTATGCCCGACCTGATTCCCATTAAAGAGGGGATATGTAGGCTGCCCTATGGGTTTGGTCGCAATTCATTAAAATTTTCATCCCCCCTTCCCCAAAATTGGAAACTGGGAAAGAATGTTTAGGAGGGATCTAAAAATTTTGAAGTAATTTTAGTCGATCGTCGTACGAGCAACAGTCAGAAGCATCAACCCATCAAACTGGGGTAGAATTTTGAGGAGGACCGTTAAAATTTTCTAGCATGAGAGGTTGCAATATCTCGAACCACGTCACAGTCATCGGTTCATCTAAAACTATTTTATTATAAATCTATGTCATACTTTTACAAAATCATGCATATTTATTACTAAAACTGCTTTGTTTAGCAATGCTACCCTAATGATACAAATGGTATCACCAGATCAAAGCTGAACGAGTCCAGCAAAGCTAGCAGGAATAGGAACTAACATTCCCCCTTACAAAACTCACGATTTTTTTTGGATACCGGCACTGAAATTACGAAATCATTAAACATATTGTACGCCCATGAGACAAATATTATACGACTCTCTGAATCATTACACTTAGAAACATTTGCTTTTAGCATGCACCCGTAAGGTTCCCAGTAATCACCACGCCAGAACCTACTATCAGCTAGGAAACTCTACTGTCATTTGCTATTTTATTTCTTGCATAAAAATACCATTCTGTCTTCCAACTTGCATAAGGCTACCATTCTGCCTTCCAACTTGCATATGGCTACAATTCTGCCTTCCGAGATTAAATGTTGTCTCCATCCACATTGCACGACTGAAAGATTGCCACATTGCATGGCTAAAAGATATCTATATTGCACGGCTGAAAGATCGGCACATTGCATTGCTGAAAAATCGCCACATTGCACGGCTGAAAGATCGCCACATTGCACAGCTAAAAGATCTCTGTATTGCATGGCAAAAAGATTGATTCATTGAACAGCTGAAAGATCGCCACATTGCACGATTGAAAGATCGCCACATTGCACGGCTAAAAGATCACCACATTGCACAGCTGAAAGATCACCACATTGCACGGCTGAAAGATCACCACATTGCACAGCTGAAAGATCACCACATTGCACTACATCCTCCCTCGGCTGAAATATCGCCAACTCATCCAAAGGTATCATCGTTCACAGGAACCATCTTCATAGCCCGAAAGCACCATGTCATGGCTTGAGGATCCTTTCAATCTTTTGCATATCATTATTAATAGGCATCACGGTTCGGAGACACCATCCTCATAGTCCGAGAACATCATTTCATAGCCTGCGAATCCTTTATTATATGCTTCATGTCCCAAAACATCATGGTCTAAAGACGTCATCCTAACCGTCCAGATAGCATTCATGGTCCAATGGGAATTTGCATCATGTCTAAATTTACGCACAATATATGCTTGTATTACTTATTTGCACGTAAACCGACAAGCAATAGTCGTCCCGGCAGGAGCATTTCCACTCCACTGCCGGTAGCCACATCGAGCCTAACCATTCTCGTAAGTCTTCCACTCACCCAGCTTGAGATATTGCATTCGTTCTTGGAAAGTACCCATCGGCATACTCCGCCGACGGATCATGAACTACATATGACCTAATTCCTATAATACCAAGGATATGTACATAGCTCGAAAATTGGGGTGTGGCATAACCTCTTCAAACCATTTTGCCCGATCAAAATTGGACATCATATCTTTATCCGAAAACTCTTTCATCCTTCCCGGGTAAAGATGGGCAGCTGTTGACACCAAATTTTTCTATATAGGTTTAATATGCAAAATAATTTCAAAATGGCACATATTTGCATATGTATGTATATTCAAGTGTTTTATTATTTTTCCATAATTTTTAAGGCTCTTTTTAAAATCAATTATTTCCCTTTTTATCCATAAAACCCAACAATTATTTCTAATATTATTATTTTGGTAATTCATTTATTGGATTTTCATCTTTATGCCAAGATATAGCTAAGGTAATTTTTACATATTTTTACAATTATGTCTAGTATTTTTAAAAGCTAATTGCAATATTAGCCTCTTTTAAGATTTAATTGCGTTTCTATACATAAAATCAAGTCCTATATTTTTAAAGTATCAATTATATATCATAAATCATATTAGTGCCTTTGATTTATTTCCAGAAATTAATTTACGATTTTTACAATTTTTAAAAGTTAAAATTAGCTATTTAAATAATAGCTAAATTACATTTCAATTTTAGCCTAAATCTGCCCCCAAATTGAACCCAATTTCCCCGACCCAATTTCCATTCAAAATAGACCCCTAACCCAATTAAACGACCCAACCCGGATCCCCTACCTAACCATTTCAATCCTGGCCATGATCATTTAGATCAACAACCATTATTTGTCGTTTCCATTTTTAACCTTAAATGACCCTTACCCTACCTCATTCTTCACCAAACCCCACCCTTGAATCCCCTTCCCTCTCCATTCTCTCTGCAACCCCTTATGAACACTAATCGTCGCCATCTAATCCCACCCTAATCCACCTTAATACCTATCTAATCCATGTCCCCCCATGGTCATTTGAGATGTGTATCGACCTCCTATGGCTCGTGGTGTTTGTTTCTATGGTTTCATGGCAAGACCTCGAAGGGATATGGTCTAGTCCTTGCTCGACTATTGTTCGTTGCCTCTCTCTAGCCATCCATGACCTTTCTCCGGCCATTCATGGCCTTTCAAGGCAGATCCTTAACTTTTTCTGGTTAGATTGTTAACTTTTATAGTCTTTCTCACTTTTCAGGATTCTCTGAAACCCTAATCTCTAAGACCTTTCAATGTTTCTCAAAGGTTTTATGACTTTTCTTGCAAAATGACTCTTCATTTTTTTTCAACGACTAGGGTTTTCTCTTGACTTTTTTTAAAGGCCTCCTCTCTGATTTTAATGTTGTTTGTGATTTTGCTATGTTCAAACAACTCGTTTATGCTTTCCTTCTATTTGAATCAGCATGTTAAAAACCCTAGCTCCCTTTTTGGTCTTATTTGAGTTCTCAAACTGTTTGTTCAAGTGCATGCTTGTTTGATTAAGTTCTTTGTTTTGATTCTCTTCTCGTTGTTTGACCTATCTTACTCGAGTTACTAAACTCGACTACTGTTGAAGCCCTAATTTGTTAAAAGTTTTGCCTCATTTGTTATTGTGAACCCTTTCTTGTTTCTAACTCTCTTTACCTGTAGCTATGTTCTTATTTATTATTGATTATATGACCTCTTGACTACTATGCTTCGAATACTTTCTTACTACTGAACCCTAGATTACCCTTACTGCTATTATATGTTGTGTTGCTTCTTTTTGTCGTTTAATTCTACATGCTTGTTCATTCCGTGCTATTTATATGTTGAAGTGCAGAATTATATTTCTTTCTTGATTGATCCTGACTCCCTCAATAGTTTGACTAATTGCAAAAAGGTTTTCTCATGAACCCTACTCGTTTGTTTGAATTAATTGATTCCTTTCCTTTACTGTGATGTTTTACCTTGTTGAATCATTTCCCAATTAAGCCTATTTTTGTACTTAGAGTTGATAACTTACTTCATACTTTTACTGCCCCCCCCCCCTTATATGGCAATAATCAGCATGTCCCCAAATTGATTTCTTTCCATAGTTAAATATGTTATTACCCGTTAAATGGTGATTACTTAATTAAAGGGATTCACTTATGTTCTGATTATGATTATTTCCGTGTTTGTGTTTAGCACTTTACCTCTTCTTCACTCGTTTTTAAAAACTGTAAATACCCAACCCTTCTTTTCTATTAAGGACACGAACAACTTTAATTCAAAACACACACTTACACTTAAAATTCTCCCTTTCTTTACTGCTATTTGTGCTACTGCTTTGTCTAGACGGCTGAAATCCCAGGCTAGACTGTACTCTTGTCTGCTTTACCTTTCTGTACTTCGCTTTTCTACTGCTACGTTCTAGTTTACTTTTTTAAGTCTCAACAACAACATGTTTCGTTAAGTTGATTTAGTTTCTTATTCATGTTCACTTCCGCTCATGTTTTTTGCAGTCCATTTATGTTACTAGCATGCTGAAATATGAATCTCAAACCCCATATCCCATATACGTGCTCATTTGGATGGTTTATATCTATGCCAGCATCAACTATTGATGTGCATGACCAAACTAGACACCTGCTGGGGTTATACAATATAACCCATAATTCCTTTCCTTTTTAGATTAATGTATATTCTCGGTTATGTGATTTGCTGACTTATGAATCCCAAACCACATATCATCTCTATGTGTTTGTGTTCCTTTGATTAGTTAGTGGGCAGGCGAGCATCATCTATTATTGTGCATGACCAATTGTGCATGACCAAACCCACCCCTTTCTAAGGTCATATACTTCATACAATGTATTCTCAAACCTATCGACACCTTTGTGTAACTATTAATTATGTGTATTTTAAGCTTTACTACAACTATTTCCAAAATCACTTTTAGTACTTAGTATTTCCAGCCCAGTTTTAGTAAATATCTGTTCTGCACATCTACTATATTCTGGAACCTAGGTTCTACCCTTCTTGTGTGAACTTTCCCTTGGGACCCTTGAGCTCCTTCTAAACTTGGACACATAAGGATGGCCCTTCCACAGTGCACTCCTTCTATTTGGTTACGTAAACATGGGTGTAAGTACTGTTTGGGTTTCCTTGAGACCCTTAGGAAAATTTGACACACCCAGGTATAAGAAAGGCTTTGGAATAACATTGGCAATCATACGGTTCATTGCATATCTCATATAGGAAGGAAAATTAGGCTTCCTGTGGTTGTAGCTTTTTCTTCCATTTCCTCTTTTGTAATTCAAATATTTGGTCTGTAATAATTTGTAATGAATATTGGGGTTGGCTAGTAAAAGGAATGGGGCAATTATGCATGTTTTAAGGGTAAATAACATGCCTATAGGATCTATTTAATAAATTTTGCATGTTTTACTTCCACACTTAGACATCATGTCTATAGGATCTGTTTAATAAATTCTACGTGTTTTACTTCCACACCTAGACATCATGCCTATAACATCTGTTTAATAAATTTAGCATATTTTACTTCCACACTTAGACATCATGCCTATAAGATCTAATGGCTGTAATCAGACATCATGCCTACAAGGGTAAAATCAGCTTCAAAATTAGGTGTCATGACTATAAGATTAAAATCAATATAGAAATCATGCCTATAAGAATTTCACCATGATAAAGTAAATCTTGTGTACTCCATTTCATGTTCAATTAGATACCATGCCTATATTACCAAAACCATCCTTTAATACTTAGCTACCATGTCTGTAGGAATAAAAATCAGCTATAATAGAGATCATGCCTATAGGATCTAAAACTAGTTTAGTTAAAAAAATCGGTTTGACTCGTACTATCCTGAATCAGCTTAAACAACCTACTCTTTTTATCAATATGGTTTGGAAATCATGTTTATAGGATCGAATTGCTGTTTAAATTTAATCATTGTTTACAACATCGCTCTAGATATCATGTTCATAGGATAACAGTATTACGCCAAGGCAAGCCTTAGGTAAATACTTGAATAAAATCGGAATCATCTTTGTCTAATTAGCAACTACTACAACCGGCAGGCAAGCCTGATTTGGACTTCTTATCTAAGGTATCTAATAAATCTGGCTTTGACTCAAATCCCCTACTTTAGGACTTCTACAATTTTAGACTTTAATTGTGTTAGTTATGTTATTTATACGTATTTTTTGCGGAGGATTATATGAGCCTTCAAATTGCTTACATGTGACATCATTATGAGAGTGAACGATTTTGATATATGTGAGTCCTTGAAATATATTTGAGCATTTGATTCGAATTTGTGGATTAAACTTACTCTTTGTTCTTATTATGATGGCACGTGATTTCACGAAGGATATGTGACGTTATTAGATTTCTCTACAATGTTAAGTGTTCGATCCATGAGTGCATTGTGATATTGAGTCAGTTTTTGAGGCTAGGATTCTTATGAGTATGTTGACTTTGTTGCGAATATTTCTTTTGAAGAATGGTATAAGTATAGGAAGTGTATTTGATTGCATATACTCAAGCTTAAATGTTGCTATCAGTTTTGGTCATTGTTGTAGTGTGCTTCACTTGTATAAATATAAAGTGCTCAAGAATAGTGTAAATTGTTGATTTCCTCGAGGACGAGCAACTTTAAGTCGAGGGGTAGTGATGTTTGGCTATAAACGTATATTTTAGTACATTGCTTACCTTATATTTTAGTATTTTAATAATTAATTGTGCGACGTTTGAGATTAATTATGTCATTTTTATGTGGAGAATTATTGAAGGATGAAGACGCGTGAAGGTTGTACACAAAAATGTCAAAGATACTCGAAAAGAGCACGAAAAGGCGAAAATTTAACAAGTCCTGGAACCAGGAGCCAGGCTCGGCGACGCATGGCTCCATGCGAGGCAAACCGTGCGTCAGACCAAGCAAGGCGAGCCCAAATGCGATCTATAAGCTAGGCTCTGAGGCCTGGCCCTTTTTCAGTCCAGGCATTATACGTTTTCCACATGGATTTGGGCATGGGGACTCCGACCCTATCCTATAAATAGCCCCTAAACGCGATTATTGAGGGCTTGGTCAATGTTAAAGCGGCAAAGGAATAGAAACACACACGGAGCACGGAATTCGTCTATTCTTCTATATTTCATCTAGTATTCATAGCTTTTATGTACACAAAATAATATTTTGATTATTAACATGACTATGAGTGGCTAGTTCTTCTCGTTCTAGGGTTATGGGTACCATATGAATGTTCATGTTAAAAGTTTAAATTGATGATTTTGTTTTTATTGTTTTTGTTTATTTAATCTAGTTCTTAATTATTTTGATACATAGATAACAGTAAAATACTATCTATAAATCTAGAGTTGAACTCAAAAGTGGAAGCTCTAGATTGCATATAGGATTAAATAAAGCAAGTTCTTGAACCTGGGCATCAGGGAACAAATTTGCAGTTAGGATAGACATATACGTAATCATCTTACTTAGTTGAAATACATGAATTATAAATATGTTCTTGTTAGTTTTAATTCTATAGGCATATAAGTATTAAATAACCCTTTAATAAGGGTGTAAGAACTCGGCATATTTTTACGAGTAACATTAACTCTATCAATCAACAAACTAGGTAACTCAATTAGTCAGCTTAAGCAGAGAACACAACAGGATGGTTAGCTAAGGTATAACCCTGGAATATCTTCTCATATTGGTTTTTATTTGAAATTGCCTATGTAATAACCCCACCGGTCGTTTCGGGAGTTATAACCTCGTTCCTCTATTTTCTACTTCTTTTGTGTTCTATTCTTGTATTATGTCTTACGGGTCAGTTGGCTGGGGTTTGGAGTGGTTTTGTATTGAATTTAGGCAGTCTCTTAGGAGGAGATTTAAGTTCGAAGAGTTTACCGGATATTGACTTGTGTGTAAGCAACCACGGATTTGAATTTTGATGATTCAGTTAGCTCCTTAGGCTATTTTGGAATTAGGAGCGTGTCTAAAATGTGATTTGGAGGTCCGTGGTAGAATTAGGCATGAATTGGCAAAAGTTGGAATAGGTTCATGGTGTCATTTCTGACTTGTGTGTAAAATTTGAGGTCATTCAGACATGATTTGATAGGCTTCGGCATTGTTTGTGGAATTTGGAAGTTTAGAAGTTCTTAGGCTTGAATCCAGAGGAATTTGATGTTTTGATGTTATTTTGAGTGATACAAAGGTTCGACTAAGTTTGGTATGATGTTATGGAATGTGTTGGTATATTTAGTTGAGCTCCCGAGGGCCTCGGGTTAGTTTCAGCTGGTTAACAGATCATTTTTTGCTTTTGGATGATAGTTGATAGCTGCTCTTATTTTTCTTATGGTTTTCTTATACGCGACTGCATGAGTATTCGCGATCTCGTAAGCTTATTTGGGGAAGAATTTAGTTTGTTCTACGCGATTGTAGGGTTAGGAACGCGATTGCGTATGTGTGTAAAGTCGTGCTTCGCAAATACGTGATCAATGCCGTGTTCGCATATGAGTGTTAGAGCTGAAGAGGAGTCGAGGTGATTGCTCTATGCGATCGTGTGAGGTAGGATATGATCGTGTAGGTTTGTGTGGTAGTGATCCACGAACGCGTGGTGAATTTCACGTTTGCAATATGGGGCGTCATTTTTGTGCTTAGCTATCGCGAGGCTATTTCCACGATCCTGATGAAGGATATATGGGTTTGGGTTGTGACGAGTTGGTCTCAGAGCCTAGGCTACATAGGTCTCACGAGTCATGAGAAGGTTTAGTAGAGTCTCGGGGATTCGCACGGAGTCGTCTTTACTTATTTTTGGGAGGTTGCAAAACTCTTAGGAAACTTCACGTTCTTGAATCCTTATCGTGTGAATCTGTTTATACTGGTAACTAAACTTCTATTATTCTATTCTCTCACAGATGGTGAGGACACGTCCTACTTGGCAGGACAGATAGCCACCAATGCCACCAGTCAGAGCCGTAAGAGGCCGAGGTCGTGATCGAGGTCGTGGCAGTGGTGAAGGTGTAGCTCGCACAGTAGCTAAGGAAGCACTTGTAGATCCATCAGCTACCCTAGTTAAGGATCAGGTCCCAGCTATGGATGCCACAGTGGGACCAACTCAAGCACCAGCTGTGTCGTTCGTGATTCCAGGTCTTTAGGAGACCTTAGCTCGATTCTGATAGTGTGCACCAGTCTTGCTCAGGAAGTCTCTGTTTCTACTACTACAGCCACTTTCTAGGCGGGTGGAGGTACTCAAACTCCCGCTGCTCATGCACTAGAGCAGGTGGTACAGGGACTCTAGATACTAGGGGCACCACCAGCCCAACTGGTTGCACATGCTTAGGACTATGTGTTTCTAGTCATGCTTGATAATGAGCAGCATAGATTGGAGAGGTTTGGGAGGCTTCAACTTCTGACATTTCGGTGGTGCAGAGGGCGAGGATTCCCAGGGTTTCTTGGACATGTGTTAGAGGATTCTCCGCATAGTAGGTATTTTGGAGACCCATGGGGTCTCGCTCACTACTTTTCAATTCACTGGAGCTGCCTTCACTTGGTAGGAGGCTTATAATAGGCGTAGGCCAGTTGGTGCAGCGCCACTTACATGGTAGGAATTTTTTGTTCTCTTCTTAGATAAGTATATGTCGTGGTCTCATAGAGAGGAGCTACGCAGGAAGTTCGAGTTGTTATATTAGGATAGCATGACTGTGATGCAGTATAAGATGAGGTTTTTGAGTTGGCCTATCATGCTGTTTGGTTGGCTCCCACAGACAATGAGAGGATCAGGAGATTCGTTGATGGCCTCAAGTACCATTTGCTGACACTTATGGCTTGAGAGAGGATGATTGGTGCTACTTTTGAGGAGGTTTTTTATATTTATCGAGAGATAGAGTTAGTCCGAAGTCAGGAGTGGGTTGAGAGGGAGGCCAAGAGGCCCTGTGGATAAGGTAGTTTTGGTGGTGTTCCTTCTGGAATTCAGTTTCACCATAGTAGAGGTCGTCCATTCAGGCATGCTTAGACGGCTCGTCCAGTTCACCGTGGTGCATCATCTAGCCATGGTTGTTAGAGTTCTTATCAAGGTCACTCGGCTCTCAATGCCCTTCCAACTTAAAGTTCGTCTTATGCACCATCAGCTCAGGGTTCATCTATGTCGGTTCCTTCTAGTAGGTACCTCGGTGTTCGGGGCTCCCTGTGTCCACCGCTAATGGCTGGTAGAGGTTGCTTTAAGTGTGGAGATTTGGGTCATATCAAGAGGTTCTGTTCCCGCCATATATGAGGTTCATCTCAGTAGAGGAGTTAGCCTTCGACTTCAGCACTAGTTACTTCACCACCCACCCACTCATCTTGGTGTGGAGGTGAGTTAGCTAGGGGTCGCCCTAGAGGGGAAGCCAATTATGTGGCAGTCAGGCCCATTTCTATGCACTTCCTGCCAGACTAGATGTCATTGCTTCAGACACAAAGATCACATGTGTTATCTCTGTATGCCATCGGAATGCTTCTGTATTATTTGACCATGGCTCCGCCTATTCATATATGTGTCATATTTTCCTCATTACTAGACATGCCATGTGAGTATCTAGTTTCATCTATTCGCGTATCTATGGCGGTGGGCAATACTATTATTATGGACCTTGTGTGGTATGGTTGACTTTTATATGATATTGAGCATGGATTGGTTGCCTCCGTGTCATTCTATTCTAGACTATCATGCTAAGACGGTGATGTTGGCTATGTCGGGGTTGCCACGGATTGAGTGGCGAGGTTCATTGGATCATGTTCCCAGTAGGGCAATTTCATTCTTGAAAGCCCAACGGATAGTTGGTCGGAGTTAAAGGAATTGATGGAGAAGCTTCAGGAACTCCTTAATAAGGGGTTTATTTGGCCTAATATGTCACCATGGAGTGCACCAGTTGTATTTGTGAAGAAGAAGGATGGTACCATGAGAATGTGTATTGTTTACAGGCAGTTGAACAAAGTCACTATCAAGAAAAAATATCCTTTGCCTCGTATTGATGATTTATTTGACCAGCTTCAGGGAGCGAGGTGTTCTCCAAGATTGATTTGAGGTTGGGGTCTCTAGTTGAAGATTACGGACTCTCATATTCATAAGACAACTTTCAGGACTCGATATGGTCATTATGAGTTCTATGTGATGTCTTTTGGGCTGGCCAATGCCCCAGAAACGTTCATGCATTTGATGAATAGCGTGTTTCGGCCTTATCTTGATTCTTTTGTTATTGTATTCATTGTTGATATTTTGGTGTACTCTCATAGCCAAGAGGAGCATGCTGAGCATTTGAGAGTTGTATTGCAGCAGCTGAGGGATGAGCAGCTTTATGCCATGTTCTTAAAGTGTGAGTTTTAGCTTATTTAAGTAGCATTCTTGGGACACATGGTGTCCAGTGAGGGTATTTAGGTTGATCAGAAGTAGATAGAAGGTAGTTCAGAGTTGGCCCGAACCGTCCTCGATCTTGGAGGTTCAGAGTTTTCTTGGTTTGGCTGGTAACTACTGTAGGTTCGTTTAGGATTTCATGTCTATTGCATCTCCCTTGACCAAATTGACCCAAGTGGGTGCTCCTTTCAGGTGGTTGGATGAGTGTGAGGTGAGCTTTCAGAAGCCTAAGACTGCCTTGACCACAACTCTAATGTTAGTTCTGCCATCAGTTTCTGGTTCTTATGCCATATATTGTGATGCTTCTCAGGTCGACATTGGGTGTGTTTTGATGCATGAGGGTAGAGTGATTCCTTATGCCTAGCGCCAGTTGAAGCCCCATAAGAAGATCTACCCTATTCATTATTTAGAGTTGGCTACCATTGTTCACGAGTTGAAGATTTGGAGGCACTATCTCTATGGTGTGTCTTGTGTGGTGTTTAATGATCATCGTGGCCTCTAGCACATGTTCAAGCAGAAGGATCTCAATTTGAGGTAGCAGAGATGGTTGGAGCTTCTAAGGACTATGATATTACTATTTTGTACCATCGGGGAAAGGCCAATGTGGTGGTTGATGCCTTGAGTAAAAAGGCAGTGAGTATAGGTAGTCTTGCATTCCTTCCTATTGGTGAGAGACCCCTTGCAGTTGACGTTCGGGCCTTGGCCAATCGGTTTGTAAGATTGGATATTTGGAGCCTAGTCGGGTCCTAGCTTGTGTCGTTTCTCGGTCTTCCTTATTTGATCGCATCAGAGAGCACTAGTATTATGATCCTCATTTGCTTGTCCTCAAAGACAAGGTGCAGCACAGTGATGCCAGAGATGTGATTACTTGTGACGACGGGGTATTGAGGATGCAGGGCCACTATGTATGCCCAATGTGGATGTGATATGAGAGTTGATTCTTGAGGAGGCCCATAGTTCACGGTATTCCATCCATTCAGATGCCGCAAAGATGTATCATGATTTGAGGTAGCACTATTGGTGGAGGAGAATGAAGAAAGATATAGTTGGGTTTGTAGTTCGATGTCTCAACTATCAGCAGGTGAATTATGAGCATTAGAGACCGGGTGGCTTGCTTCAAAAGATAGAGATTCCAGAGTAGAAGTGGGAGCGGATCACCATGTATTTCGTAGTTGGGCTCCTATAAACTTCTATAAAGTTCGATGCTATTTGGGTGATTGTGGATCAGCTGACCAAGTCCGCACACTTCATTCCAGTAAGCACTACCTATTCTTTAGAGTGGTTGGCTGAGATTTACATTAGATATATTGTTCACCTTCATAGAGTGCTAGTTTCTATCATTTCAGATAGAGGCACGGAATTTACATCACAATTTTGAAGGGTCGTGCAGCGAGAGTTGGGCACTCAGGTTGAGTTGAGCACATCATTTCACCCTCAGATGGACGGAAGCTTCCAGTGCACTATTCAGATATTTGAGGACATGCTACGCGCTTGTGTCATTGAATTTGGGGGTTCATGGGACCAGTTTCTGCCACTCATGGAGTTTGCTTACAACAATAATTATCAGTCGAGTATTTAGATGGATACGTATGAGGCTTTATATAGGAGGCGATGTAGATCTTTAGTGGGTTGGTTCGAGCTAGAAGAAGCTAGGCTTTTGGGTACAGACTTGGTTCAGATGCATTGGACAAAGTGAAACTGATTCAGGAGTGGCTTCATATGGCACAGTCAAAATAAAATAGTTATGCCAACAAAAAAGTCCGTGATGTGTCTTACAAGGTTGGCGAGAAGGTCTTACTGAAGGTTTTTCCCATGAAGGGTGTTATAAGATTTGGAAAAAGAGGCAAGTTGAGCCCTCGATTTATTAGGCCGTTTGAGGTGCATCAGAGGATTGGGGAGGTGGCCTATGAGCTTACTTTGCCACCTAGCTTATCGAGTGTGCATCCAATAATTCATGTTTCTATGCTTCAGAGGTATATCAGCGATCCATCTCATGTTCTGTATTTCAGCAGGTTCAGTCGGATGGTGATTTGACTTATGATGTGGAGCCGGTGGCTATTTTGGCGGTAGGCCCGAAAGTTGAGATCGAAGGATATAACTTCAGTGAAAGTGCAATGGAGAGGTCAGCTCGTGGAGGAGGTTACTGGGATACCGAGTGGGAGATGTAGAGCAGATACCCATATTTCCGCGAGGCTATTTCCGCGATCGCTATGAAGGATATCTGGGCAGCAGTGATAAATTTCAAAATCAAGGGTTTGAACCCATTTTTCATATTTTGAGCTAGATACTACTGAATTGGGCGATTTTTGAAGGAATATTCAGAGAGTAGATTGGGGTAAGTGTTTCTCACTTAGTTGTGGCTAAATCCCATGATTCTACCTTTAATTTTGTCATCTAATTTGAGATTTGGGGTGAAAAATTGTGGAAGAAGATAGAGTGTTCTTGAGTTATGATTTTGAGGGGTTTTGAATGGGATTTTTTAAATTTGGTATGTGTAGACTCGTGAGTGAATGAGCTTTCTAGTTTTGTGACTTTTATTGGATTTCGAGACGTGGCTTGAGGCCGAGTTTGAGCCGATTTCGGATTATAATTTGGCATTTTTCTTATGGAATTGATTCCTTTAGCCTAGCGCTCGGAATTCGGGATTTATCCGAAGTTTCATCATTTTCAAGTTTGAACTTGGCCTAGAGGCGATTTTGAAGAGTTTTTTCATCCCAACTTCATAGGTTAGTAGATTTTAACTTGTTTCCTTACATTTTCATAAACACCCATTGATTTCAACCTTTAATATATGCTTTTTCATGGTAGAAATTAGGGATTTAGATAGAAATTGGGGATTTTTAAAAATTGAGATTTAGACCTCAAATTAAGGTCGGATTTCGAAACTAATCACATAACCGGGCTCAATGATGAAAGGATAAAGAATTTTGGTTCGAATATCAGTTTTTGACCAAGCGGACCTGGGGTTGACTTTTATTGACTTTTTTCAAAACATTAAAGATTGAATCTTTTTCACTCGTGGGTAGTTTCTAAAGCTTATTTTGAATTGTTTGAACTGTATTTGGTTAGATTTGATTGGTTTGGAGCCTAATTATAGAGGAAAGGCCACGGTTGAGCTTTGATTTGATTGCGGAGTGAGGTACATGTGTGTGGCTAACCTTGACTTGAGGGATTAGGGCTTGTTGGTCTATTTGTTTTGTGCTTTATGTATAGGAACAACGTATATCTAACGTAACATGTATCTATGTGTTGTTATTGAGTTAAAGCATGCATATAAAATTATTTTTTTGTATTATATTATTCCATTAATTACGATATCCATGCTTAGGTTAGATTATTACTTCATTGATTATTCATTTTATATTTATTGCGTATTTTTATATTATTGAATATTTTTGGAAGTTGAAGTTTGGATACCATGGCACCGTATTTGAAGTTAAATTGTTCTCCCCTTGTCTATCATTCGAATTCATATTATTATCATTATCACATGGTGCGGGCGAGAGTAAAAGCATGAAGAGTGATGACGTACCATTTCATTCATAGTATTATTACATGGAGAGGAAGAGAGTAAAAGCAAGAAAGGGGTGATACTATGCCATTTCATACATTTATTCATTATTGCATGGTGAGAAAGAGAGTAAAAGCACGAAGGATGATGCAGTGTCATTTATTCATATTATTGTATGGTGAGGACGAGAGTAAAAGCACGAAGGGTGCCATGTCATTTTCATATTATTGATTTGACCGATTTACAGTTTGGTGAATTTACTTGGTTATTTCGTGAATTTATACTTGCCGTATTTATTATAACTTTCCCCTTTTACATGTCCCCTCCCAGTTAGTATGTTCTCATTCTTTGTTATTACTACTGCTTTATATACGCGTGTACAAGTTTATTCACATAGGTATTTTGTCATAGCTTCGTCACTACCTCATCAAGGTTAGGCTCGACACGTATGGAGTGCACTGGGTCGGTTATACTCATACTATACTTCTATACTTCTTGTATAAATTCTGATATTGGTCCCAGCGACACTCAATAGCTCCCTGTTCGAATTTAGTCACATTCGGAGACTTAAGGTATAGCTGCATGGCGTCTACAACCCTCAAGTCCCCTTCCTTTATGTCTTTACTGTTGTATTGAGTTTTGAAACAATTGTATTTTATTAAGACTTTATTTGTAGTACTCTAGATGCTCATGTATCCATGACTCCAGGTTATGGGATATATTTGGATTTCGTTGTTCGATATTATTTTACTTTACTTCAGATTTATATCAGTTTCATTGTTAATATTTGGTTTTCAACTGTTAAAAACGGTTTATTATCTATTTCACGTCAGCCTGCCTAGCAAATGAACAATAAGCGCCATCATGATCGTGCGTTTAGGATACGTGTCGTGACAAATTCTTAAGCCTTTGAAAGATTTATCCAAATATTATTCTTATTATTATGTTTTACTTTAACTTAATACAAATTAAATTTTTGTTTAAGTTTTAATACTTTACTCATTAAAGTGTGATGTTTAATTTATTTATTTATAAGTTAGAAGTTTCATAACATTCAAATAAAAATTATAGTATAATATATTTATTAATTTTATTGGACATAATTTATTTTACAAAACATGGCTCGGCGCAATATTTATAAGCTCGGCTCATGGGGGCCAAAATTAGACCCCAAAGACCAGCTCGCTTAAGCCTAGTAAATTAGCCCGTATTGAACTAGTACCGAGATTGGTCTGTTTATTTTTTCCAAGATTGGTCTGTACCACCCAACACGTTGGTACCATTTATAATGGTTAGAAAAAGTTAAAAAATAAAATAAAATTAGACCAACTATTTATATAAAAATCCTAATACGTAATAAATAAGAGTCTGATGGACTAGGCTCAGAATTCAGATCCCACTAAATTTTTTGGGGAAATTATGTGATACATTATATATATATATATATATATATATATATATATATATATATATTGTATTTATCATTTGCAACTATACTTTTAACAAATTTACTATTTATAATTATATTTAAATTTTATAGTAAATTTATAAAATAAGAGATATTGAATCGAAACAAGAGGATAATGTATTGTCGTAGTATTATTGGTTGGAGCCTTCACTTAGTTACTAGAGGTTTTGAGGAAATTTTTTGTTACAATTATAAATGATAATTAGAAAAACTATATTTAATGGGCTCTAAATTATGGTGCTTTAGCAAAATTCCTTGAACTTCTTTCTGTGTAAGCCACTTGTTCATCCCAATCATGGTTTGGTTCCTTACCGAAATTGCTAGTTTCACTTTCAAGTGGCAAATCACTACCAAACGCCTCACTCCCTTTCTCCCGTTTTCCTTTTTTCCATTCCAAAGCCCCCAACCAAAAATCTACTCTGCTCTTGTACCCATGTAGAATACTACAAACACTAAAACAATTCTTATCTTCATTTACAATCCCAAATTTCATAAATTCCCACAAATTACTGAAAAAACAAAAGCTGCCTTATATATGCGCTTCTTATTATTATCGCCCCTTCTTGTTAACCCAGTGATCAAATTCTCCAATTCCAACGCGCTTTTTGGGTTAGGATTCCAATTATACCCTCGTAACTCTCGGTATTTACGATCGTCCGTTACAATGTCGTCGGCGGTGAACAAGTTTCCGGTAGAGGAGGAATGTGTTGGTATAGCGAGGAAGTGTTGGATCAAGTTTAAGAGAGAGTCTACGTTGGTACTGTACACTCCTTTTGTGGTTAGTTTGGCATCAGGAACCCTAAATCTGGATACTTTCCGCCATTACATTGCTCAGGATGTTCACTTCCTCAAATCCTTCGCTCAAGCGTCAGTTCCTCACTTCCTTTTCTTTAAATAATAAATAATAAAATGACTCCTTAGAAAATGTTTCAGTGATTGTGTGTTTCTTCTTTCTGGTACTGCAGTAACTGGTTGGAGCTTTAAATTGTAAATTTATGTTAGAATATATTTTTTAGTAGTTACTTCCTCCGTTCTCCAAAATTGTGATGCAAAGAACTTGTGAACTTGTTGTTGAAATAGGCTATAGATATTTGTGTGGCTTTGAATCATCTCACTGAGGCTATAGCAAGAAGCTTAAAGTTAATTTGTTTCTATATATAGAAATGTATAAAACAAATTTTGGACAAACTAAAAAGCAAAGAGTATCACATAAATTTGAGAAAAAGGGAGTGTATGCTTCTGTCTGGTACTATTAATAATCTTTGGCTGGTGGAAATGATGTCATATGTATTTATTTGTGATTTCTTGTTTTTATAAGCACTGTGTTTATTTGGTTTCTCAGGAAAATCAAGAAAGTTGCTACCATCTTTGTTGTATTACTTATTTCCTTTTCTCCAGGCGTATATGGGCTTAAGGAATAGCATGGGATTTAACTAATTGAAAGAAAAGGGAATGTCTATCTGACATTTGAAAGAATGTGGACTTAGTCCATCTACATAGAAGAGGATCTTTAATTTTGTTAGTTGGTCAAAATGTACAAGAAGTGGCACTAAAAATATCTATCCATTTCAACAAAAATGTACAAGAAGTATGAAATTCATCATTCCTTGGGAGAAATCCAATATACAGGCCTGAATATGGCTAGTGGATTACTTTACCCTTTTAAACTCATTGGGAATGTCTTCTAGAGTTTCGGCATGTTCAGGTAAAATAAAGCATTGAAGTTGTGGAGGGGAAAAATATACATGAAAATAGTGTTTTTCTGGTTAATTGAAAGAAAAAGAACAACCTAAGAGAAGAAAAGGAATAACATAATGCTAGATGTTATTCCGGTCGATTTGTCTTTTCATTCTCTGACTTGGTCAGCCTTTTCCGAACTTTTGTTGTGACCAATCTCCAGTTTCTCTCCAATGCTAGATGTAAACTTAAAGGGACAAGACAATGGTCTGTTCTCTACAAGTTTAAAGTTAAAATTTCTAAAAGGACGTCATGTCCTCTCTCCTTTTGTTTCCTTTTGTTTGCTCTCTTATCTTTTCCAGGATTCTTACCTCCACTTAATGGTATAATTTCTTTTTTCTTTTTTGAAGTATTTTCATCCAGGCTATCCATTATTTTGGTGCTTTAGTTTTTGCTAGAAATTGCTACGATTTTGCAAGGGGGTATCCAGTCAAGACCTTGGCGTGAAAATCCCCACCCATAGTTTTTAAGGACTGTAAAATGAATTTCAACCTTATTCCCATTTTTTTAGGTCTCTTTTGGTATAGGGGTGGGGTGGATGAAGTGGAGGTTAGCAATTGGAGTCCTGTGTGACAAGAAAGTGCCACCGTTACGAAAAGGTAAGTTTTATAGAGCAGTAGTTAGACCGATCATGTTGTATGGGATCGAGTGTTGGCCGGTTAAGAACTCACACATCCAGAAGATGCAAGTAGCAGAGATGAGGATGTTGAGATGGATGTATGGGCATATAAGGATGGATAAGATTAGGAATGCAAATATTCGAGAGAGGGTGGGCGTGGCGTCCATGGAGGACAAGATGCGGGAAGCAAGACTCAGATGGTTCGGGCACATTCATAGAAGGAGCGCTGATGCACCAGTGAGAAATTGTGAGCAACTGGCGTTGGTGGGCAGGAGGAGAGGTAGAGGGAGACTTAAGAAGTATTGGGGAGAGGTGATCAGGCAGGATATGACGCGATTTAGGATTACTGAGGACATGACCTTTGACAGGAGATTGTGGATGTCGAGCATTAAGGTTGTAGGTTAGGGGGAAGTTGGAAATATTTCTCAGCGCGCTAGAGTGAGACTAGACAGTTAGGAAGTTAGGCTTAAGATGCTACTGATCCGCTACTGATGCAGGGCTTTATATTCTAGATACTTGTATTATTACCCGCGCGATGCGCGGACTTTATTAAAAAATATTAATCATATCAAACATTTATGATATGATTTGTTTATATATATTTTAATAAAATTGTAGTTATCGTCTTATCCCAATGTAAGTATCCTTATAATAAAAATATATGTAACTAAATTAAATAAATCATATAATCATCGATAACTCTTGGATGATACTAAAATATCGTACTCCTTTCTTTTCAATTTATCTGGCAGTATTCGAGTTAGTAAAAAATAAAGAAAGACTTTTAAAATTTGTGGCCTAAAATAAATCATAAATATTTGTATGCCTACAAATCAATTCATTAAAGGGTAAAGTATACATTTTACTAACACAGTTATTTCTAAGTAAGGAAAGGTGACATTCTTTTTTAGACTGACTAAAAGGGAAAAAAGTGCCGCATAATTAAAACAGGTGAAATATTTATATAGTTTGTGCTCCACACAATCTAAAAATATAACACGATTTTAGACATATTAGAATATATTATAATTTAATGAATCTAAAAAATGCTTGATTTTTTATTTTTATAACTTTATTTGTTATTGATCATCATTATCATCGTTAGAACCTTTAATTTTGTCCTCGTAATGAAGACCATAAAGTTATTCTTTTGTAAAGAGATGTATCTTTAGAATAGTCTCATATGAAAAAACTAATGTTATGTCTTTTAATAATTTAAAACAACAACAACCACCCAGTATAATCCCACTTAGTGGGGTCTGGGGAGGGTAGTATGTACGCAGACCTTACCCCTACCCTTGGGTAGAGAGGCTGTTTCCAAACAGACCCCCGACATCCTTCCCTCCAAGAACTTCCCACCTTGCTCTTGGGGAGACTCGAACTCACAACCTCTCGGTTGGAAGTGGGGGTTGCTTACCATCAGAGCAACCCCTCTTTTAATAATTAAAAAATAATGTGAAAATTATCTTCGATTGAAATAGAAGGTATTTTCAACTTGTTTTCTGATAGATTCTTAATTCAGTAACTTGATTTATTGGTCTTACTTATTTAGTTATTTTATAAAATCTTATAGCTCTCAATTAGATATGTGGATTGTAAATAATGATGTTATATTCTTACTTTTATGTGTGTGTGTGTATATATACATAATTTTTTGATACTGCGATACTAATATAATTTTTTGGTAAAAAAAATGATTATGTTATTATTGGAGAAATCAAATAAATTTTTGTTAATTGTTTTATAAGATTCTTAAACATTCTTATAGTTATCGTAATACTACATTCATAGTTTTAGAAGAACATTACGTTCATTAATTGAAATCCTTTGTTTAAAATAATGTCCTTTGCCATTATTATATATGTTTTTCATAAAATCTTTTATCTTTCCATTATTATAATTCAAAATAATTTTCTTATATTTCAATCCAATTTCACCATTGTTGTCATTATTTCATTTTTTAATATTTCAATCCAATAAGAAATAAAATAATAAAAATAAAATATAAATTCATCCAATCTAAAATTCTTATCTATAGATTCAAAAATTTATCTTTGAATACAATTTTAATTTATTACATAGTCTAACATATATTATCTTAAAATTATTAAGTGGCTTTTTATTAGCTTGCCACTTGGTATAATCTCAAACTGCTCAACTCAAAATATCTATTAAAAATTCTTAGTAAAATTTGTGCTAATTTCTATTATATTTTATTCTAAATATTATTAAACTTTATCCTAAGTCTTATTAGATTTTGTCCTAAACAAGGAAAGAGAGCACATTGATATGAATTTAATTTTCTAATCTGCAGTCGACAACTTCAAAAAATTTAATGTTATGAAAAGTTAATTCTTATTGTAAACTGAAGCTAATCCGAATTAAATTATACATTGACATAAGATGTGTAAAAGACTAACCTGATTTTGACATATGAGATACAAATGGAAGAGGATTGTCAATTCAATTCAACTATACGTTTTTTCTAATCCAATATATGCAAGAGGAGAAATTCAGTTACTTTTTAAAAGGAAGGGGAGTGGAGAGAAATGAGAGTAGTTGGTGGTTTTTATTGCTTGAATTTTGAAAAAAACCGTGTAATACAGTTAGTTTTTAAAAGGAAGGGTAGTGGAGGAAGTGAAAGTAGTTGGTGATTTTTATTGGAGTGGAGGAAAGTGGGAGTAGTTGGTGGTTTTTATTGGTAGTTTCTATTGCTTGAATTTTGAAAAAAAACGTGTATTTCAGTTAGTTTTTAAAAGGAATGAGAGTGGAGGAAGTGAGAGTAGTTGGTGGTTTTTATTGGTAGTTTCTGAATTTTGAAGAAAAAAAAAGTGTCTATCACATCTATTTTTAAATAAATTTGAATTGAATTTTGAAACTCCAAGAGAGTGTTGGAGGATTGTCCAAATTTTTTACATGTGTCAATTTAATATTATGCCACTTGTCATCATAATAGTTCTTTGCCTCTCCTATTCTATATTAAATAGATTAGTATACTCACCTCTTTCTCGTATTTCCTATATTCTTTATATTGTTATTACTTTGTTATTTTATGTTATCTTGTGTATTTTATGGTATTTATTATGAGTTTATTGCTAGTACTAACATATTGTCACTTGTTTCCTTCCTGAGTCGAGGGTCTCTTGGAAACAGCCTCTTTGCCCCTCGGGTAGGGGTAAGGTCTCCGTACATATTACCCTCCCAGATTCCACTTGTGGGAATATACTGAATACTGAGTTGTTGTTGTTTTGGTAATGAATTACATGTACTTTTTCTTAAAGTTCTTCTATTCACATTGTTTTGCTAGAGATGCGGGAAAGTTTTTGGATTTAGTGGTTTTGATTGTCACGACCCGGATTTCCCACCTCCGGGAGTCATGATGGCGCCTACTAATACATGCTAGGCAAGCCAATATTTTGCACAATTTACCTTTTATCCATTTTATAGTCATTAACAATTTCGAAGTAATAATATTTAAACAAAAAAATTTAATATAAGCAGAAGAAAAAGCAATAAGCTATCAGAACATGAATCCGATACAACTGTTTAAATCTCAACCACCCGGAACTGGTGTCATAGTTTCAGAGACCATCTAAGAACTCTACAAAATAAAGGTCCGAAAGAAATAAATACAACACTGTCTTTGGAAATGCATGAAAGAAACATGAATAGTAGATGGGGGGAGACGCCAAGGCCTGCGGACGCCTGCAGGACTACATCGGGTTGCCTGATGAACAAGAATCAACAATCCTAGCTCGGTCCGAAGTCTATACGCTGCGGTCCGAATAAAAGAGTGCAGAGTATAGTATCAACACAATCGACCCCATGTGCTGCTAAGTGCCTAGCTTAACCTTGGCGAAGTTGTGACGAGGCTAGGACCAGACTACCAAATAAACCCGTGCAATTTAACTATATACAATAGAAAAGAAGTACAGAAAGAAACAGTCTTATACAGTCAAGTATGGGAGGGGGAAGACATGCAGCAGAGAAATATCGAATAGTAACATAAGAACAACCAATAAATATGAGGATCGCCACAATTCAATTAAAAATAGGAACAGGGACATCATGTTGCGGGGTACAACTAGTATCAACAGGAAACCAACAATTTAGTGTAGAAAAACTGTAACATAGTTCTCAATAAAAATTATGAAATCAAAGACAAGTGCACGACATCACCCTTCGTGCGTTTTACTCTCTCTCACCAAAATAGTTTATGGCATCATTCTTCGTGCTTTAACACTCACCAAAACAGTACACGGCATTACTTTTCGTGCTTTACACTCTTCCTCACCCAAGCAACAACCACAAGGCAAATAGGATAAGGGGATCTATAACATCGAAATAAAATCAAGTAACAGCAGGAAATCAGTAAATAAACGAAAAGACAATATAACTCAATTATCAACAAGAATCAGGAAAAATCAAGGACAAGTACATGGCATTATCCTTCATGCTTTTACTCTCGTCCTCACCATAAGAATCAATATAAATTGCATGGCATCACCCTTCATGGTTTTACTTTCATCCTCACCATAAGAATCAATATAAATTGCACGTCATCGCCCTTCGTGCTTTTACTCTCATCCTCACCATGAAATCAATATAATAGGCACGGAATGTTACATCGTGCGGCACGACATCACCCTGCATGCGTTACACTCTTTCATCACAAAACAAATAATGGATGACATCACCCTTCGTGCTTTAACTCTCTTCCTCACCCAAACAACAATCACAAACAATAGGGCAAAGGAAATAAAGGAAATTTGCAATAAAAGCCTCGTCAAGGGAGCAACAAGGGAACAATTAAATCCCGGCAAGGGAACAACATCAATAACAACCACATCCCGTGCAAAGGAGATAACGAATAAATCAACAATAGCCCGACAAGGGCGATGACATAATAATCTCTTCTTTTCTTACTTTTACTTCACAACTCGAGCCAATACTCTAGAGATTCAATTATCACTTATACCTTCACAACTCGAGCCAATACTCTAAAAGTTCGACTATCACTTATACTTTCACAATTCGTTTTACTACTTGAGCCAACACTCCTCAATGTTCATAAGTTACAATGCTTTCCACAAACTTTATACAACAATTAGAAATCTTCACTAAGGCATGAAAGTTGCAATGAAATCAAGATATTCACCATATAAAGACTCTCAGTCATGCTAGACACCAACGTACAGATACTCGTCACCATGCTTATATGTCTTACTCAACAAGAAGCAAATAGCAATTAGGACTCAACTCTTAATCCCTCAAGTTAAGGTTAGACCAAATACTTACCTCGAACTTCCACGGCCAACTCAAGTCTCAAACACCGCTTTCCCTTTCAAATTTTGCTCCAACACAATCGTGTCTATGCATAATCGATTTAATAACATCAATAAATGCTAAGCAATCCAATTCCAATGCTTAATCATAACTTTTTAATCATTCTTCCAAAAAATCCAAAAATTGACCCCGGGCTCGCTTGGTCAAAACACGAGGTTCAGACTAAAATCAAATCACTCGTTCACCCACGAGACAAAATATATAATTTGTTTTCAAATCCAACCCCAAAACAAGGTCTAAATCGCAATTAATTAAAAAGCCCTAAGTCTACCCAAATCCTTAATTTTCTACCCTTAATTACATGTTTTAAGCTTATAAATCTAGTGGGTGTTGATAAAAATGGAAGAAAGCGAGTTAAAGATTACTTACTCAAGAGATTATGGTGAAGAAATGCTTCAAAAATCGTCTAGGAGCCTTTGGAGAAGAAGAGGTTTGTGAAATTTTTGTGAAATCCCGTAAGTACTCTGGTTTTGAGAATTTTAAATAACGGGGTAAAATTACCGTTCGCGATGAGTCAAGCCTAAAGACCTTCGTGTTCGCGACATAGGACTCGCGTTCGCGAAGCTTTAGCCCCTCGCGTTCGCGTCCACATGGTCGCGTTTGCATAGGACAACTACCCGACCCCTGCCTAGGCCCATTTGACCTTCGCGTTCGCGTGGCTAGGACCGCGTTCGCGAAGGGATATCCCCCCAAAGCCTCGCGTTCATGGCTTGAGCTACGCGTTCGCATAGAAGGAAAATCCTTCAGCAACAATTAACTCATCGCATTCGCGTGGGTACTCCCACGAACGCGGAGAAGGAAACGCCAAAAATCCAACAGCTGAAAACCTGCAATTTTTCTTAAGTCTGAAATCTTCCGAAACACATCCGAAACACACCGGAGCCCTCGGGGCTCCTAACCAAACATATGGACTTACTCATCAACATCATACAAACTTATCCGTGCAATCAAATCGCCAAAATAACCTCAATAACAACGAGTTAAACCTCAAATCAAAGGATATTTCTCAAACTTCATAATTAGGTTCGAATCATGTCAAATGATATCTGTTTTTCATCAAATTTCACAAAAACATCTTAAATCATATATAAAACCGGTATCGGGCGCCGGAACCAAAATACAGGCACGATATTAACATGTTTTAATCAAATTTCATTTTAAATTTCCTTAAACAATTTCAGAAAATAATTTTCTTTAAAAATTCATTTCTCGTGATCAGGATCTCGGAATTCAATTCCGGGCATACGCCAGGTCCCATATTTTCCTACGGACCCTCCGGGACCGTTTACCCAAAACGTTGACCAAAGTCAAATTAATTCATTTTATAGCAAAATTTTACCATTTTCACAGGTTTTCGTATTAAAGCTTTTCGGTTACGTGCCCGGACTGCGCGCGCCAATCGAGGTGACTCTAAATGAGGTTTTCAAGGCCTCGGAAGCACACAATCCAATGAAAACCAGTGATGACCTTTTGGGTCATCACATCGATGTTCTATGTTATTGCTAATAGTTGTAAGAGTTTGGAGAAATGATCGATGTTTGGGGGCACTAAGATCTGTTTTTGCATGGTCTTTGCTGGTCGTGTAATAATTGTATTTCATGTCTTTCTTCTCCTAAGAAGTTTGTTAAGATTAAGAAAAAACCTGCAGGTACGAAGCTGCAGAAGAGTGTACTGACGATGATGATGCGAAGATTGGCATTAGTGAATTGCGGAAGAATGTTATTGAAGAACTTAAAATGCATGATGCAGTTTTAAAAGTAAGATATGAGTCCCTATCCCAGTTTCTTTTCCATTAAATTCAAGTTTCTCGTTCACCACTTTGTGATTTGTATGGCCATGTCCACAAATTTTATGTTGCTTCTTTCCTCCTGAGAGATATGGTTGACTTTAACCTCAGTCATTTAACTTAAACCCTTGTTTTGAATGCACTGGAAAAGGGATGTTGGATCCATTTACCCATTTGTGTTGTCTGTTCAATTTGCTTTTGCAGCAAAACATGAAGCTTTTGCTTAGTTCTAGCCGTAGACGAAGCATACATCTGGATTTCTTTGAATCTTGAGTAGGCTCGTCGGAAAGGAATGTG
This sequence comes from Nicotiana benthamiana, assembly GCA_034376525.1. Classification (NCBI taxonomy): domain Eukaryota; kingdom Viridiplantae; phylum Streptophyta; class Magnoliopsida; order Solanales; family Solanaceae; genus Nicotiana; species Nicotiana benthamiana. The sequence goes on along the minus strand of CM067324.1, from coordinate 29,367,744 downwards.
ATCTATAATTCTCTTTTTTAATTTATTATCATTTTGCATATAAGTGAGTACATTCATCTGTCGATGCTTAATAAAAGGCTAGGTCATTTATCTTGAAACTTACAGGGACTTTGATGTCTGGGAGAAGTTTGATGTAAAAATTTCTTTAGGTATGAACATATAATTGTGCCAACTTAAGTTTCCATCTCCAACTTTAGCTTTTGCATCCTCACTATTCAAAATATTTCTGAGGAATTGGATAAATTCAAATCTGGCTACATCACTATATTAAGAGCTTAACTATTCTTTCAACCTTGAAAAGTTCAGTAGCCTAGAAGGCACTATATACATTTGCGCACAACCTGGTGAAATGGATCTCTCTCATAATCCATTGAGCAGTATGTTATGTGGACCAGGGTATGGGTGCAGATGTGCGTGTAAGGCTTGCATTTTCCAACCTTTGTTTAGAATGCGGGTTGGACGATATTTAGGCATTACTTTGAGCATACACCTATTGGTAAATCAATCAATTGAGCCTAATCCCAAAGAAAGTTGGGGTCTACTATGTGAATCCTCCTATGTTGTGCGGACTCGCCAAAAAAGTTGCCGCGCACCCGTGTCGGATCCTCCAAAACATACTATTTTTTGAGGACCCGACACACACCCATTGATATTTTCAGAGAGCCCGAGCAACATAGGAATCCTCTATAATCATTCTGCTGTATTTGAGTTCAATCATTTTAATATTACTTTTATTTGTGGTTATCTAAAACTATAGGTTTTCTCAATCTTTCAATTGTCTACACTGGCATACTTTTAGGATACAGTTATTAGCACAAAAGCTATCTTTATATGCATATGATAGTTGATCATCTAACATCTGTTTGATGTAAAGTGTGAATAGTCTTTAGATGTAAAGATACCTTGTCTATGTCAGGAGTTTGAGGTCTCAATAGATTATGTGTTTGTCAGTCTATATTGAAGTACTTTAAAATATGTTTTTCCATTGAATTTCACTTATACATCTTGGGTACACGATGGTGTGGTTTACGGGGAGAGCTTAGTGGGCATAGCAGTTGGCAAAAAAACAATATAGTTTGACTAGTTCAAAGGAGGGAGAGAAGGATTACAAGAGAGGAGGAAACAAATAAGATAACCGGGGGCCAGGATTCAGTTAATTGATAAGTTTGCTCCTAGTTATCAAATGAGACCGTGGCGACTTTGTGACCAGAGCTTTCTACCAATGAGGTTTCATACCAAAAGATCATTTTAGTGTCTTTCTTTGCACGCCAGTTAGCCTATATTTTAGTTGCATCAGGTCTTATTAGTTATAAGAACAACAACAACAACAACTACCCCGTATAGTCCCACAAAGTAGGGTCTGGGGAGGGTAATATGTAGACGGGCCTTACCCCTACCCGAAAGGGCAGAGAGGCTGTTTCCAATCGACCCTCGGCTCAGTGAAGGATTATTAGTTATAGGAAATGACACTTTATTACTTTGGTAAGTGTAATATATACACAAGATGGCTTTTTTGCTTTTTTGTTTCTTTTTCGGGATAGAGAAAATATATATACCACAAGATGATTATGGTTGGCTAAAAACACAGATCTACAATTGATGTCGAGTATAATTAGGCTCAATACTAGGAGACCATGCAGGTTCTTTTTGAGAAAATGAGAAGTAACTGCTTAAATGAGAAGTAACTGCCTGTGGTAGTGGATAAATTCAGAAACTATTTGTCAAAATTAACTTTGATCTTTGGATCTGCAACTAATGTCTTTCTCTTTTTGATATTTGTGGATGTTTTGGTACTTTGTACGAACTCGAATATACTCCAGTGGGCATGTTTAACTTTGTTCTGATCAGCTGTAAAAGTGAAGTAACTATTGGTCTAGTAACTGTGTATTCACGCTCTTATGCGTAGCACAGTGTGTCTTGATAATCAATAATGTTGATAAAGTTCTCTTTTGTGATAATATTACTCGGTGAAATTCAAGTAACCACTTTGTATTTGGTGGATATCTTCTTTTTCTTAATGTTGATAGTGAGTTAGGCATACTTTTCGTTTCTACTGGTTGGTTAGTATTTGCTTTTGGTTTTTTAGTCTAGTTTGGTCAAATGATCATACAGGTTTAAGATGTTGGTGCTTGTTGGTAAGTGAACAAACAAATTGAAGAAGCACTAGGAGGTGCAATCTTCATCAATTCTAGAAATGGTGTCCTGCCATGTTATTAATGTGATTGTTAGATTTTGGGAAAAAGCTTCTCATATGTCCTCTCTTTTTCTATTGAAAATGGAGAGGACAGGTTGTAGTGTTGGAACTAAGAGGTTTTTACATTTGTAAGCTATAGGAAGAACTTGGTTTTTATCCTTCAAAAAGAAAAGGAAGAACTTGGTTTTCCTTGAGTTAGAGCTGTTAAGCGGAATGAATTATCTAATTTTTGAACGTCAATGCCCTTTGAGAAAACTTCTAAAAATGAGTCTGAGGGATTATTAAGTGGAAAGAACGTCTTTCCTCAAATTCTACGACTTCTTTTCCTTCTTGTCCAAGTTTGGAGGGCCAAATGAGAACATCACTTGAAAAGGTGACTGGTTGTTCATTGTGGAAATTCATCTTAATTTATACAATTTTCACTTATGCATATCCGTTGTTATGGGTCTCATTTTGTCATCGGTTTGTTTGCGGTGAAAAGAGAAGAAATATGGGAGAAGTCTCTTTACAGATGCTAATAGTAGAATGAAACGCGCCGGGGTCGCCTTACAGAAGCAATCTTATTAGTAGAAGAGCAATTATTTTATAATACTCCTTTGTGGCAAGGCGGGCCTTAACTCAGTCAAATTATATGCATGGTCTATCATTTATGTGTATAAGCTATCCACTCCTTACTCCTTTGTGCTCGTTAATACTATAATTTAGGAAGGAAGAATGGTTACACTTCCGTTTGTCTAATTTTCTAATGATCTTTCAATAGTTGGATGCAATAAAGTGAGAGTTTCATCGTTGACCTCTTAAGGGACATCCTTGTCGATAAAAAGGTCTGGTTACTGTCAGCCTGTCACCTATAAACTGGAAATATTGGTGCTAATAATTGCTACCCAACATTTGAAACCTTTCAAGCCTGAAATTTCAAAAGCTCATTAAGAATGTCGAGGTCTCTAAAGCCTGAAGTATTTCAGAAAGCAAGAAGTCAGTATCATCAACACATTGGAAATGTGAGATCTTATGAACTCATAATAGTGGTTGGCAGTCAAAAGTTATGGTTGTTTTATCATAATTTAGGTAATTCCTTAAAATCAATTCCTCTTTTGGGAAAGAAAAAATCAATTCCTGACTATTCCTTTTGGTCCCAAATCATCTTCCTTTTTCTTTCATATTCTTCGTTTTACGGGATAATTGACTAATTGAAAGATACAAATGGAGGTTACAAAAAGATAATAGAATGTCCTTAAGTTAAGAATAGTTAAAGAGAATTTTAAACTATAAATGTATCCCTTTCCCTTTTCTTTGAAGCTATCTGAAATAGTGATTGATTTCTTTGAAAGAAAATTCTGCCGTATTAAAATGGCGCATACTTTTCACACTTCTAGAATAGGTAATTTAACTCTTAACGTTACTAAGAGAAAATAACTTCGTCTTGTCCTGTGCAAACATGACTCGGCAGAGGAACCTAAACACTGCAAAGGCAATTGAAATGAGCATAGATCATAGTTATATGGGATATTTTTCTTCGTGGACCACTAAGGTCTGCCTGAATTTAATGGGCTGTGAAGGACTTGTCTGAAAATTGGTTATGCATTGTGTATAAGATTTCATGCCGATGAGTAGTCAAGCATTTTGGTATTTTATGTGCTTATTGCAAAGAAAGAATGGGTAAGATATCCTAATTCCTTTTTAGGGATATAGTAGCAGAAAGGATAAGAGAGGAAAATTTTTAACGAATAGACGAATGGCACTATCTGCGGGCTGTTAGTTTAGCTGTACTATCATGGCAAGCTTCTTGATTATCCAATATCCAAGTCATTTCCTGCTATACTTCAGAAATAGCATGATGTCCATGGTTAATGCCTAACTGATTCATCATTGTAGATTCACTGTAGTTAATATTTTGAGCTGCCAAGATGTTTATATAGTCCGAATGTACTGTATATTTAAGAACTTCACACATAGCACACAAGAGAGCTACATATTGAGTTTTATTTTCATTTCTATTCGAGAAAACACAATCTCATTATCTTTCTTGAGTGTAACTAATTTGGAAGGAAGATAAGAGGTGCTGTTACTGATAAGTGATAGCAACCATTGGTAACAGTTGATGTTTATCTTGAGTCCTGTGTAGCATTCTAATCTCTCTTATGTGCATGTCTTGTCTTCTTGCTTGGGAAACTAAATCATTTTACAATCGCTTCTATAGGAGTGGGGCATTGATCTGGTCAAAGAGTGCACTCTTAACCCTGCAACAGCCAAGTACACAGATTTTCTATCAGCTACAGCTTCAGGAAAGGTTGAAGGAGTAAAAGCTGCTAAACTTGCCACGCCATTTGAGAGAACGAAGTTGGCAGCTTATACTCTCGGTGCTATGACTCCTTGCATGAGACTTTATGCCTACATTGGTAAGGAGCTGCAAGCTTTCCTCCAGGGAGAGAAAATTCATCCATACAAGAAGTGGATTGACAGTTATGCATCTGAAGTTTTCCAGGTATGTGGCTGTTTATTCCTACTCGTATTACTGATGAATTCAGCTTGTGAAAGATATTGACATGATACACATTTTACTTAACTGGACTCAAGTATGTTGTTTATTGAATAATAGGCATCAGCTCTGCAAACCGAGGACTTGTTGGATAAACTGAGTGTCCCTTTGACAGGCGAGGAGCTTGACATCATTGAAAAGCTTTATCATCAAGCAATGAAACTTGAAATCGGTTTCTTCTTAGCCCAGCCACTTGTTCAGAAAACTGTCATCCCTTTATCAAAAGATCACAACCCTGCTGAACACCGGCTTACAATATTTTCTGATTTCGATTTGACATGCACTGTTGTTGATTCTTCTGCCATCTTGGCTGAAATTGCAATTATAACAGCACCAAGATCTGATCAAAATCGGCCAGAGAATCAAATTGTGCGGATGTTGTCGGCTGATTTGAGGAATACATGGGGAGATCTCTCTAAGCAGTACACTGAAGAGTATGAGCAATGTATAGAAAAGATATTACTTACTGAAAAAGGTAACACTTTTTCTTAATCTTTTGATGTTTTCAACCTTCTGATATCACAATATTGCAAAACAGCTGGAATGAACCTGTTCTAAGAATCTTACTCTTACAGCGGAAAAATTTGATTATGAAAGACTGCACAAAACAGTTGAGGAACTTTCTGATTTTGAGAAAAGAGCAAATACTAGGGTGACTGAATCTGGGGTACTGAAAGGTTTAAACCTTGAAGACATAAAACGAGCTGGGCAGCGATTGATTCTCCAGGATGGTTGCACCAACTTCTTCCAGAGCATAATAAGAAATGAAAATCTGAATGCAGACATTCATGTCCTCTCTTATTGCTGGTGTGGCGACCTTATTAGGTCTTCCTTTTCATCAGGTATTTCATTGTGTAGACAACTTAGTAAAATGAAACTTCAGTTGAACATGTGCATTAATCATAATGTTTTTGTTGGGTACACTAGATCTGCTAAATTTATTGCTGTAGGTTGATCGTTATAGTCTATCTACCTTTTATCAAACGTCTTCTGATTCCTTAGTCGCACCTGGATATGCTAGGATGTTTGCTAAACTTTTTTTGGTTGCCAAGTGACATTTGTCCCCCTTCGTTGCGTCAATCTTGCTTCCACCCGCTATTCCTTTCTTGTACCATGGGAATGTAAAACACTTTCAAAACGAATGAGAAGAAAGAAGGGGGAAATGGAAAAGAGAGTGGAGGAAAAAGCTGATTTTCCTTGTTTTTCAAATTTACCCTGCTTTCTGTTCTTATTTTTGTGTCATGCGTTCTCCTTCCTTTTTGACTTATCGTTTCCTCTTAAGCTTAGAGATATGAACATTCATCATATAATCTTGGCATGCTTATAATAATCTTTAGTTGGGCTCCGAAGCTGATGACATAAGCTCTATTTTGTTTGCGTTATGGTAGAAGTTGAGGGTCTTACTGAACAGTTATCTTTTTTATTTGTAATTAATAATGTGCTGTTAAATTTTGTCCTGCCTTTTTGGCTTACAAAGCTGTTCTCTTTTCCTGCCTTTTGCTGAACAGGGGGTATAGATGCTCTGAATGTGCATGCCAATGAGTTTATATTTCAAGAATCTCTATCCACTGGTGAAATTGTTAAGAAAGTTGAATCCCCCATTGACAAGGTTCAAGCATTCAGTAAAATTCGAGTGAACTGTGGCAATGACAAAAAAAATCTGACTGTTTATATTGGGGATTCAGTCGGCGACTTACTTTGCTTGCTTGAAGCAGATGTTGGCATTGTGCTTGGTACGAGCTCAAGTCTAAGGACGGTGGGGAATCATTTTGGTGTTTCTTTTGTTCCTCTGTTTCCAGGTGTTGTCCAGAAACAGAAGATGTGCGCTGGGTTAGACTCATCAAGTTGTTGGAAGGGACTATCTGGTGTTCTCTATACTGCCTCTAGCTGGGCTGACATACATGCTTTTGTATTGGGGTCATGAATTCTCTTCAGAGTTGCATATTCGCCATGCTTATTAGGACATATGGAGAATACTTATATAGTAGATCATACACACCGCTTTGTGGCTAGTTTTATTCAGGCCACAGATCAGTTCTGTTGTTCCATTGTTGTTTTTCTACAGGGTCTTCCGTTCAGAAATGTAAATGTCATTCATTTGGCTGGAGATTCTATATGAATACTGCAAATGTTAAATGTCGGTGGCTGTTCTATTCTAAAATTTTATTATTACTTCTAGGGTCTTATATATTCTTGGTGAATGGTTCTTAGATAAAGCAAACATATACAATGGTTTTGGATGAGGTGAATTACAGGTTCTCGCTGTTCAGTTTTTCGAGAGGCAGTGGATGACTTATTTTTGGCTCTGCGGCTGTTGGAACGATCATTGTTGGTTGTAATGAGGTGCTCTGTAATGAAAAAATATCCAGCTACATCTTCCCAGTTTTCATCTGCTTTTCTTGCATGCTTAATTTCTTTTCTCCTGAGTTTAAAATATATTCGAGCAGTCAACCAAAGCAAAATAAAATTATTTGAGCAGTTTTAGTTGATTTTTCTTGTGTGTTTCTTCTGTGTAGTGTGATCTGAGCATATGGCGAAATTTTTCACTAAGGTCCAAATATTAATAGCAGTGAGATCATAGCCTGTATGTATTTAAATTTCATAGTTGACTTTTGATGTTGAATATCTATTCTCAAATTTTGTGTGCTTATCATGTTCTCCTCACAATTGGCCGTCAACCATGTGATAACGTGTTTAAATTGATTAAACTGCGCTTACCTGATTACTTTGAACTGTTCCCAAAACTTTCTGTATATAGTAAAGTGCAAATCATATATTCTCTTCATCATTTTTGCTACATCTATTGCTGAACCTACCTTTAAACTCCATTGCTGAAGCTACAATGGCATCACAAAATCCCCATATTGCCATTTTACCAAGTCCTGGTATGGGTCATCTGATCCCTATGGTAGAGTTCGCCAAACGGCTCATCGCTCAACACCAGTTCTCTATCACTCTTGTCCTCCCAACAAATAAACCTATCTCTAAAGATCAGAAAAATTTCCTTAATAATTCTCTTCCCTCTAATCGCATCCATTACCACCTACTTCCTCCAGTTAACTTGGATGACTAGCCACGTAATGTCAAAGCTCTCCCTTACTGTTACACGTTCTCTTCCTTCATTGCGTGAATTTTTAAAGTCGCTTGTTGAGTCGAAGAAATTGTTACTAGTTGCTTTGGTTGTTGATCTTTTTGGTACTGATGCATTTGATATTGCCATTGATTTCAAGATTCCACCTTATATATTTTACCCTTCTACAGCTATGGCTTTATCTTTGTTTCTTTACTTGCCTAAGCTTGATGCAACTCATGTGTCATGTGAGTATAGGGACTTGCCTGACCCGGTTATGATTCCGGGTTGTATTCCTATTCGTGGAGAGGATCTTCTTGACCCGGTTCAGGACCGAAAGAATGAAGCTTACAAATGGCTTCTTCATCATGCAAAGAGGTATAGTATGGCTGAGGAAATCGTAGTGAATAGTTTCAAGGAATTAGAAGGTGGAGCTATTAAAGCTCTTCAAGAAGAACCCGGTAATCCACCCGTTTACCTGATTGGACCACATATTCAGATGGATTCGGTTAGTAAAAGTGATGATGGGCCGGAGTGTTTGACGTGGCTCGATGAACAGCCACGTGGATCTGTGTTATACATCTGATTCGGGAGCGGCGGGACCCTCTCTCATGAGCAACTTATTGAATTTGCATTGGGATTGCAAATGATTCATGGGCAGTTGAGATTCTTGTGGGTAATTAGATGCCCCCTAAAGGCTCTATTTTAGCCAATGCTACTTATTTTGATGTCCAAGAGTCAACATACCCTCTTGACTTTCTACCACAAGGGTTCTTGGAAAGAACTAAAGGGTTAGGTTTAGTGGTGTCCAATTGGCCCCACAAGCTCAAATTCTTCGCCACAACTCAATTGAAGGATTCTTAACTCATTGTGGATGGAATTCAACGCTGGAGAGCATGGTCCATGGGATACCGCTTATAGCTTGGCCACTTTCTGCAGAACAAAAGATGAACGCGGTTATGTTAACTGAGGACATAAAAGTGGCACTCATGAGGCCAAAAGCTAATGAAAATGGAGTGGTGGAAAGATAGGAAACTGCTAAAGTTGTGGAAGGATTAATGCAAGGTAAAGAAGGAAAAAGTACGCGCAATAGAATGAGAGATGTTAAAGATGCAATAGCTAAAGTGCTGAGTCAAGATGGTTCTTCTACAAAACTAGTGGCTGAATTAGCTGCAAAATTGAAAAAGAAGGTTGTTAAACACTAGTACAGTAATTGATTAACCATTATTTATACAGAAATGTATGCATGTTTGTAATTCCAGGTTTAGCTAGTTACAGCCTTGCTGTAATATTGTTTTGCTATTGTAAAAATTTATGGATTAATTATTATGACTTGATGTACAAGGATGATACCTATGTACTTATGGACCCTTTTTTAGGGTAAATTTTACAAATGATCATATAATTATGATTTTTTTACCAATATTATATTACTATATTTTTTCACATAACAATCATAAAACTCTCACTAACCCACACAAAAATCATAATGACTGAAAAATATAACTTTCTAATAGTATTTTCTTATTTCACTTTTATTATTTATTTTGAATCTAATAAATATTAACCCAATTTAAATAGGATATATATATATATATATATATATATATATATATATATATATATATATATATATATATATATATATATATATATATATATATATATATATATATACACTTTAATGCTCTCAGTCGATACAACATGCCCCAAATGGCAATCGAGTCCAACCAAAACTCACACCTTGAAAACTTATCATATAACTATATATTACTTAGAGTCAGAAGTATACTCCCAAGATGCTACTCATGCTCTTCTCGACCACGGGAATAGCTCAAGTCATCAATGAATACAATCACAAAATAATTCAAACTTAAATACCCGGTTGATCAACTCCATAAATGCTGTTGGGGCATTTGTCAACCCAAATGCATCAGTAGGAACTCATAATACCTATACCGAGCCCGAAAAGCTGTCTTAGGGACATCGAATGCCCTAATATTCAACTGATAGTAGCCATACCTCAAATCGATCTTAGAAAATACTTTGGCACCTTGAAGCTGATCAAATAAGTCATCCATCCTCGACAACGAGTACTTGTTCTTGATAGTTACTTTGTTCAACTGTTGATAGTCTATATACATCCTCATAGAGTCATCATTCTTCTTCACGAACAACACAGATGTACCTCAAGGCGAGACACTAGGTCTAGTGAATCCCTTATCAAAAAAATCATGCAACTGCTGCTTCAATTCCTTCAACTCCAACGGGGCCATATGGTATGGTGGAATAGAAAAGGACTGAGTGCCCGGAGCCAAGTCAATACATGAGTCAATATCTCTGTCGAGTGGAATCCTCGATAGATTTACAAGAAACACCTCTAGAAACTCACGCACAACTGGTACCGAATCCATGGAAGGAACCTCCGCACTAGAATCCGAATATAGGCCAAATAAGCTAAACATCTCTTCTCGACCATACGCCGAGCCTTACATAAGAAATAACCCTATTAGTAGAATGACCGGAGTCCTTCTCCACTCTAATCGAGGCAACCATGCAAGGATATGGTCACCATCTTGTGTGACAATCCATTATAGCATGATACGATGATATCCAATTGATGTAGGAAATAACATCAAAGTCCACCATATCAAGAAGTAGGAGGTATACACTAGTATCAAGACTCTCAATAGTAATCATACAAGAGCGATAGACACGATCTACAATAATAAAATCTCCCATAGGCATGGACACATACATAGGAGCACTCAAAGAATCATGAGGCACAACTAGGTATTAAGCAAAATAGGATGACACGTAGGAATAAGATAGAGTTGGATAAAATAGAACTGAAGATGGAAAATTGGAATAGTATATGTGATGACGGTGTCAGATGACTCAGCCTCAGGTCTAGTTGGGAATGCAAAATAACGAGGTTGGGCCTCACCACTCTAACCTCCACCACTTGGACGACCTCTAGCTGGCTAGCCTCCACCTCTAATGGCCTGACCTCCACCTTTGGTAGCCTGGGCCGCACCACTAATTGGCTGAGCGGGTGGAAAAGCAACCAGTGCCAGAACCATGGCACGAGAACCCTACTAGTGCATGTCGCCTTGTGATCTGGGCAAAATCTAGAAAAGTGCATCGGATCTCCACAAGTATAACAAACCCTCGGTTGCTGTGACTGTTGACTGTAGAACTGGCCTTGTCAACCTAGATAACCAGTCTAATTACTATGGATTGGAGGTTAACTAATTAAGCTGATGGAGCACTGTAGGCAAGCTACTCAAGATGAGATACATAAGGACCATGATTACCCAATGCATCATCGGATGCCTGAAGCACTAACTGAAATGGCTTGAGAGGATGGCCTCTACCGAAAGTACCCTTGCCTCTAGATGAGGCACTACTGAAACCACCGAAGAGACGAGGCCTTTTATCAAATACCAACCCGTTTTTCCTGACCACGAACTATCTCGATCTATCTAGCAATCTCTATGGTCCTCTAAAAAGAAATATTTTCTACGGTCTCCTTAGCCATCTGTAGCTTGATAGTGAAAGTGATCCCATCAATAAATCTCCTTATTCTCTCCCTCTAAGTAAGAAGCAAGATAATAGCACGGTGAGCTAACTCCATAAATCAAATTTTACACTAGGTAATAGTCATGCTACCATGCTGAAGGCGTTCAAACTGCATGCAGTAATCCTCTCTCAGAATGAAAGGAATAAATATATCTAGAAATAGCTGTCAAAACCGATCCCAGGTAAGTGAAAGTGAACCATTTGGTCTAGTCAACAAATAATCTCTCCACCATCTCTTGGCAGAACCGATCATTTGGAACATTTTAAAGTCGACCCTATTGGTCTCAACAATAGCCATGTTGCGCAACACCTCATGGAAATAGTCCAAGTAATCATGTGGTTCCTTAGATGGTGCACCGCTGAAATGATTAGGAAAGAGCTTTGTAAACTTATCCAGCCTCAATAAGGCCTCAGAAGGCATTGCAGGCCTATCCCTGGCATGCGCCACAAAAATCAGATGAGCTACTCAACTGGCTGGGCCGCTGGAGTTTGATATAGGGGAACCACCTGCTCCAAGGTATGAGTAGCGGGAGTCTGTGCTCTTCCCCCAGCTTGAAAGACAGCTGGTGTCACTGGAAATGCACCGGGTTGGGCCATCCTCTCCATAAGGCCCACTAAGCAGACTAGAGCATCCTGAAGTACTAGAGTGTCTGTGAATTCCTGCGGGACCTGAGCTGGTCAGATGGGTGCGGTCTGAGCTAGGTCCTCCTCCTCATGATCAATCTGAGGCTCCACTGCGAGTGTTGCTACTCGAGCTCTAGGACGAGCTCTGCCTCTACCTCGGCCTCTAGCTTGATCTTGTCCTTTGCCTCTGCCCCGGGTAGTAGCTACCATAAAGGGCTATGGCTCCGATACGACTGCAGATGTTGTATGTGTTCTTTCCATCGGCGAAAGAACAAGAATAGAACTGTTCAATCATCAATGATAGAATAAAATCGCACGATAGAGAAGGAAAGAAGTGAAATTTTTCCTAAAACTCCATGGCCTCTAGAAGAGAAGTACATATGTCTCCATAATGATCCTTCATACTTTACTAAGCTTTCTCATGACTCGTGAGACTTAGGCAACCTAGTGCTCTGATACCAACTTGTCACAACCCGGAATCCCAACCTCGGAATCGTGATGGCGCCTAATATCCACTTGCCAAGCAAGCCTACGTGAGATAATTAAATAGCAAATTTTTAACAGTTAAAACACAATGATGATATACAACGATAAATATAAACCCAATCTGATACAATACCAGTATAAGTCACATGATTATATCTTCTCCCAGAAACTCAAAGTCACGAGTACACGAGAAACTAAAAGTCTACACACAGAGTCTGAAATAAATACAACTGTTTTGAAGAAAATAAACAGTAAAAGTGGAAAACAAAAGGGGTACTTTAAGGCCTACGCACGCCAGCAGATCTATCTCGAGTCTACGTAAGTAGTAATCCAAGCTGACGCACCTCACGCACTGCAGTGATCAATACCAATATATGCACAAGAAGTGCAGAAGTATAGTATGAGTACAACCGATCTAATATACTTCGTAAGTGTCGTGCTTAACCTTGATGAGGTAGTGACGAGACTATGACAAGACACCAACCTAAATAAACTTGCACAAGTATGTATGTATGTATATATATATATATATATATATATATATATATATGTATTTATATATATGTATTTATATATATATAAAGCAACAATAATAACAAAGATGGTAACATACAAACTGGAAGGGAACATGCAAGAAGGGGAAAAATATAATAGCTACGACATGTATAAAATAACGAAGTAACCAAGTAATCACCAACCGCTAAATCAGTTCAAGCAATGATATGAGAATGACACGGCACCACCCTTTTTGTGCTTTTACTCTCTTCCTCACCATGTAATAATGAATAAATAAGATGTATGATACGACATCAGCCTTCGTGCTTTTACTCTCTTCCTCACCATGTAATAATGAATAAATGAGATGAATGACACGACATGAGCCTTCGTGCTTTTACTCTCTTCCTCACCATGTAATAATGAATAAATAAGATAAATGGAACGACACCATGCTTCATGCAATAATGAATAAGATAGCACGACATCACCTTTCGTGCTTTTACTCTCTTCCTCATTATCTAATAATGAATAAATGATATAAATGGCACAACACCACCTTTTGTGCTTTACTCTCTTCCTCAAAATGCAACAATAATAATATGAATTTGAGTAATAAATAATACGGAGAATATATTTAACATCAAATATGATGCCAAGATACAACACTTCCACTGTCAGAAATATTTGCTAATTACAAAAGGGCAATAATTATGAAACAAATAATCAAAGAAATAATAATCTAACCTAAAATGGATATCATAATTGAAAAAGCAACAAAATATAAGGAAACAAGTTCCACCCACATGCTTTAATCCAATAAAACATAAGTACCCGTCACCTCAGATATACGTTTTCCCACACATAAAACATGTAGAAAATATACTAACAAATACTAATCCCTCTAGTCAAGGTTGACTACGACACTTACCTTGCTCTGTAATAAAATCAAAGCACAACGAGGTCTTTCTTCTAATTTGCCTCCAAACCAATCAAACTAAGCACATATAGTTCAAATAATTCAAAATAAGCTTTAAAAACTACTCACGAGTGAAAAAGATTCAATCTTTAATGATTTTTGAAAAAAGTCAACAAAAGTCAATCCCAATCCTGCTTGGTCAAAATCTGAGATTCGAACCAAAACCAAATTACCCATTCAACTCCGAGCTCGATTATGTGATTTGCTTCAAAATTCGACCTCAATTTAATGTCTAAATCTCAATTTCATCAAATTCCCGATTTCTACCTAAATCCCTAATTTCTACCATAAAAAAAACATAGATTAAAGTTTAGAAATCAATGGGAGTTGATGGAAATGAAAAAAAATGATAACCTATCATGTTGGGATGAAATGTTTCTTCAAAATCGCCTCTAGACCGAGCTCAAACATGGAAATGATGAAGAATGGGTTAAATCCCGACTTTGGAATATTTAAGTCACTGAGCGTCAGTTGACTTTTGCGAAGGGCCAGACGCGCTCGCGATGCACAACAGTAAGAATGGCCTATGCGATCGCGATCTTCCTCACCCATTCGTGAAGGCTTCACCCCCTGGCCTTCGCGTTCGTGAGCTAGGGCTCGCATTTGCATAGAGTAACGGTCATGTCCCTTCCCAGGTCCCCTTAACCCTATGCGTTTGTGAAAGGCTGGTCGAATTCACAAAGGGTAACCCCTCCAATGCTTCGCGTTCGTGATGTAACCATCGTGTTCGCGATGAATAAATCCTCCCCCAAGCCCAACTTCCTCTTCGCGATCGTGAAGCACAAAATGTCACACACTAAATATCAACAACCAGCAGACCCTCTATGTTCAAAATAAATTTGTAGTCTATCGGAAATTCACCCGAGACCTCCGGGCTCTAAACTAAACATGCACACAAGTGTAATAATATCATATGAACTTGCTCGCATGATCAAAACACCAAAACAATACCTAGAACTACGAATCACACATCAAAATGCATGAAATTTTCAAAGAAACTTATGAATGTTCAAATTTACAATCAGACATCCGAATCATGTCAAATCAACACCATGCACCAAATTGTACAAATAAGTCATAAGTAGTGAAATGAACCTATACCAAGTTCGAGAATCGAAACTGGCAGCAACAAATCAACTTACGGTCAAACTTAGAAATTTTTTAAACCTTCAACTTACTAATTTTCAACAAATCACGTTATATAGAGTTAGGGATTTCGAATTTAATTCCGGGAATACGCCAAGTCCCAAATCACGATACGGACCCACGGGGACATCAAAACACTAATCCGGGTCCATTTACACAGAATGTTGACCTTAGACAACTCAAATTATTTTTAAGGACATTTTCTTTAATTTTTCACATAAAAAAAGCTTAGGGAAGAAGACACGGACTGTGCACGCAAACCAAGAATGCTAAATGGATCTATTCAAGGTCTCAAAATGCAAAAATAAATACTAAAATTCAAAATGACCTATCGAGTTATCACAGGCTATTTGACACAGGTATAGCAGTGACAATGTTGTAACAAGCTCACAATGGTAAATTCGAAACTAAGAGATACCAAGCTTCAGAAGTATTTGTCTAGTCTAAGAGAAAAAGATAAAAAGGATTTAAGTTTCAAGTATAAGCAACTTTAGATTTCAAGTATTAGTTGTTTGAACAAACTGAATTTATTTCAATATATTTGGCATTTTAGAGAATCAAGAAGTATTTATTTATGTTTTCGCAATATTGCTTCAATTTATGTATCGGATGTTAATTAACGAGGTGTTTAAAAGGAATATAATAGGTATTGTCGGGGAATGCTCTTATTATTAAGGTTATTAAATATCTTGTTAAAGAGTGTGTAGAACCTTTAAGTATAATATAGACCAAAAGTAGTAGTATCATTTTAAATCAGTAAAGCAAGATGCAGAACACAAAGATATTGATCCTGGTATATTAAGAAATTACAATTAGAAAATAATACAGCGCCAAAAGTAATAGGTGAATCAAGTAACTGAATAATAAATGGTCCACTTGAATTAAACCCCATGTAATAGTAATGGAAGCCTTTGTATTGTTAGGATTTAAATATGAAAGAATATCGTTGGTATTATAAATAGAACTCTAATTAGAGTGAATGTCTATCTTATAGAAGAGTTTTACTTTGAGGCTAAGTCTTTTATCTTCCTATAAATAGAGGGGTCTTACCTCATTGTAAATCATCCCAAAGTATGAATAAGAATACTTATCTCTCTACTTTTCTCTCTATTGTTCTTGTTCTTATATTATTTCATAACACGTTATCAGCACGAGTCTCTAACCAATTGAATTTAATATTCAGCAATTATCGCTCTCAGAATCTCGAGTTGCAATCAGATTCATCCACTCTAATTCGTGTTCCGTCGTTTCGATTTTTCTATTTGAGTGAAACGAGATTTGTGATATTTTGGTTTCTGAAATTCTTCAATTTTTTTTTCTTTCTCGTTGTTTACTTTTGTTTTCTTTTTGAAGGTGAATTTCCAAGCAAAAGAGTGTAATAACGATTGCTACTGCTCCATACGAGAATTTCTATACGGAAAAATAGAAGAGATGGTATCATCATAAAATAATGCAACGGGATGGAAACTCAAGAGGTATATTTGATATCACAACATTTATTGGTATACCTTAAACGTAAGTAATTTACTTTTCCCTTTCAAATTCTTGAAATTCTACGATTTGATTTCATATACAAACAAAGATAACAAAGTTTGATTATAACTCTAATGGAGTTTGTAAGAAATTACACTCACATGAAGTGGTAAAATTTCTATGCCTTGCCATGATCAAATTCATGTATGATTGTGGGCAAAGAATTAAAAAATCCGTCCAATTGAATTTGCTCCATTCCCTTTAGAGAATGTGGTAGCAGTATGTGATAAGTCTGAAAGAAGACAAAATTATTACCATGAAGGTATCAATGGATGTGGACGTGGCAATAGACGGAATTATAATCGTCATCATTGTGATAATGAGAATAATGAAGATTCTCAAAATAATCTTTCACTTTATGAAAGTAATATTTGACATGAGATTGTATATAGCACATACAGATGATTATGATCCATTCTCTGAAGTGAATGTGAAAATTATAATAAAGCCCGTAAGTACGGACACGCTCTTGATGTAATTTTGTTTTATGTCTGACATTATGAAAAGAAAGTTCGTTGCCCTTGAAATTTCGGGCAAGAACTATATGACATGGGTGTTGGATGCTGAAATCCATTTGGGTGCAATGGGTCTTGGAGACGCCATTAAAGACAGAAATAATGCATCCACCAAAGACTATGCTAAGGCCTTGATTTTCTTACGCCATCATCTTGATGAAGGTTTGAAACTGTGCTAAGGCCTTGATTTTCTTGCGGCATCACCTTGATGAAGGTTTGAAAATTGAATATATCACAGTCAAAGATCCACCTATCTTGTGGAATGGCTTAAAGGAGAGATATGACAACCTGAAGTTGGTCACTCTGCCACAAGCACGATGCGATGAGAATCCAAAAGCAAATAGTTCATAAACTATATATTATCGTTGCGGTGGAAAAGGGCACTAGGCGAAAATTTGCCGTGTACCAAGACATTTGGTTGAGCTTTATCAAGCATCTCTAAAAGGTAAATGCCCTGAAACCAATTCTGTCTCTGACGACAATTTTGACATCACCCACTTGGATGTGGCAGACTTCTTTGAGCACCCTGAGGGGAAAATAGACCACTTAATTGGTGATGGATCTGTGATGAAGGAAGATGGAATTGTTTGATTTTATTTTACTTATTTGAATTAGTTAGTGAATAAACTAATAGTCATTAGTATCAGCTCATTAGTTAGCTTATGATATAATGTTAGTATAAGTTCTTTAGAATGTTTCAATATGCTTAAATTTCAAAGATATTTTTATTTTCCAGTAGAGTTAATCGACTAACCTAACAGTTAGTCGATTATCTAATATTTCGCATTAAAACTGGATTTTTCCGCAAGGCAAGATAGTCGACTATCTAATTTAGATAGTCGACTAACCTGATGACTGTTTACTAAGTTAGTCGAATAACTAATTAGTTATTCGACTAACCAATATTTCGCATTAAAACTGAAACTTTTCGCAAGGCTAGTTAGTCGAATATCAGGTTTAGTTATTCGACTATCCTGATGACTGCTTCCCAAGTTAGTCGACTATCAACTAAGTTAGTCGAATAACCTCAGCAGATTTTGAAAATATTGTTTAATTATGAAGCAACGGATTAAATTTGTTTATTCTC
Organism: Nicotiana benthamiana; assembly: GCA_034376525.1. Classification (NCBI taxonomy): domain Eukaryota; kingdom Viridiplantae; phylum Streptophyta; class Magnoliopsida; order Solanales; family Solanaceae; genus Nicotiana; species Nicotiana benthamiana. The sequence goes on along the minus strand of CM067324.1, from coordinate 29,349,494 downwards.
ATGTTCGTATATCTCTTTTGATTAATTGACTCATACGATATTCAAAGAGAAGAAATATTACTCTCATTTAAGTATGTGTAAGGCAGATGTTACTACAATTTCTGGTAGTAGTAAATTGATTAAAGGCTCCGGAAGAGCAACTATAACTCTGCCTAAAGGAACAATATTTTTGAGAATGCAATGTTCTCCTCCAAGTCTAAAAGGAACTTGTTGAGTTTTAAAGATATCATTCAAAATGGATATCATATTGAGACAATAGATGAGAATAATCTTGAATACCTCATTTACTCATGAAACGAGGCTGCCCACTCCGGTTGGGGTCACGCCATTTTGCATGCAGCAATGCTAGTTCGTCTCTGACTGACGAATTATCACAAATATTCCCCGTTGCAATTAGTTTTGGGTCATGAACCTAATATATCCCATTTAAGAAATTTTGGATGTGTAGTAGATGTGCCTGTAGCACCATCATATTGCACCAAAATGGGTCTGCAAAGAAGGTTAGGAATATATGTTGGGTTTTGAATCGCCCTCCATTATTCGCTACCTCGAAACATTGACAGGACGATTTGCAGACTGTCAATTCGATGAGACACTTTTCCCAAAATTAGGGGGAGAAGTTGGTGAAACCAAACGAGAAATTTTGTGGAAAAATGCATCATTATCTCATCTTGATCCACATACCTTTATTTGTGAAAAAGAGGTGCAAAATATTATCCATTTGCAAAGAATAGCAAATCAAATGCCAGACGCATTTACAGATTTGAAAAGGATAACAAAATCACATATCCCCGCAGTGAATGTGACAACATCTGATTCACGAATACATATTCATTATTAGAAGAATATGAACATGAAATTGGTATTGAATACACCACACTCACCCCTAGAAGGAGGTTTGAGATGATATATGAAAATAATGTCATTATTATGGAATGAATGATCGTTGGTCACGTACCTATTGTATGCCAAAATATTTTGGAAATATGACTATTAAAGGACAACGATAATGCAAGAAACATATCTTGCATATAATTTTGACCATGACCATAATGGTATAACTTTCTCTTTAAAAGAGATATTCACCACATGGATGTTGATGAATCTGTCGTAGTACAAAAATTAATTGAGAGCTCTAGAAGAGCCAATTATTACTATGTTGGAGAAACGCAATTGATTACCAATAATGTATTGTGTGATAGTAAGTCTCAAAGAAACTTATTCAGTTTCCAAGGTATATGCGAAAGCGATTGATTATATTGAGACTATAAATAAAGGAAAGATTTGATATCTTCTATAACTACAACTTGTAGCGGGATAATTTGTATATGAAAAGCTACCCGCTTTATTCTCCAGTTTGTACTACACAAACAAAAGAATGCCACAATAAAGTGGATATTTATTGGTATAAAAACCCATACCATAATAAACTTGAAGTTTATTGATAATTGCACATGTCATGGTGTAAATTTGAAGTTTATCAATACTGATAATTTATTCAGTTGGCATTCGGGTTAGCCATCTCATTTTAAGTATGATGTGCAGTAATAGAGAATTCACATGGATAAATATTAAAGAACTAGAAAGTTCTTTACGAATTCTCTTATATTACTTGTTCTCATTAATTGATTGACCAACTAAAGAGTTCGGGTCGAATCCCATAAATTCTGGAAATATCAAAGGTGAACATGTGCCCATTCACCTGCCATGTATACCACATATGATGCATCAATGATATAGTTACATGTGCGATTGTTATTAACCCGCAGCCTGGCCGGTGCTTGCGAGGTAAATTGCTCAGTAATATAACTTCGAGCATAATTTCCAGATTTTCTATTCAAGATAGTTCATCTTGATAAGTTGGTTTATATCATAGTTGGTTTAGCAAGATAATTATTGAGTGCCTCCACTTAATAGCTAAACTGTTTCTTATGAGAACAAAGTTATATATATCAGTTTGATATACGTTGTATACGAGAGTATATTATATTCTCCCCTCACAAGTGGTTCAGCGTCAGGAACCAAATAATTTCATCTTATTATTATTGATGTGCGGTGTATATTTTCATTAACACCATAATGCACAAAGATGGACTCTCAAAGTTGAGGAAACAAGTTAGCTTTTCTAACATGAGGGGGAGACATGATAAACAATTGAGAAAAGGTTACATGGGATGAATTATCATTTGTATATATAGATCCTCGAATATCATAATATGAACCTGAAGTTCATAAAAGGATAATTCAATTGCAACATATTGCAAAGCATGCTATACGCATTTGCTGACCCAAAGAAAGTAACTATATTCTCACTGCAAATGCTCATATTAAGTCCCAGAAGGACAAAGTCTTTGATACGCTTAAAGCGTTAGACAAATCGGTTTCAAAATAACTTCTTAATAAAGAAGATGAGCAAATGATCAAAGTGATCATAATGGGGAGGCAAGTGATCTAGAAGATCATAGGACATAACACTTCATAAAATCTCATGAGAGATTCAGGTACCTGAATATATGAATAAAGAGATCTCCATGTTATGTCTTTATAAAAATTTACTGGAACCGATATAAAATGTTCGTCGACGACATCTATGATTGCGCTAAATATCGATGAGGATCTTATGTTTGTCGAATACAAACAAAATTACTGGCTAAATGGAAGAGATACAATTCAAGCAGAATTGATTCCATATGAAAGACATGTAGTTTTGGACATGTAGTTCAAATACTTGAAAGTATAAAGTCAAATGGTATGTGTAATCAGTTTTCGATATCTTATTTGTTTAGCATGACATGAAAACTTGATATGCATCTAAAGTCTATTATATGACTTAACTTATATGTCAATCCATGAAAGATTGAAGTTGATTGAAGCATATACAATTTTTGGTCCTGAAGTACCACATCCTAAGTGCAACTTGTGTACATATGTATCTTGCTATAACTATAAGCATGATGGCATCGAGAATACCTCTATGGAGATATTGAAGAGTCATTCCACGACATTATATGAAGATGTTCATATCTATCAAGAATGATAATTTCAAGGTGCGGAATATTTATTCAAATCAATATGGCTGATTTATTTATCAAATCTCTACAAAAGATCGTTTTGAAGATGGTGCACAAGATTGGAATGCAAATGCTCAAGGATGTGAATTGATGCTCTTTTCAGGGGGAGTTAATGCGCGTTGCACTCTTTTTCCCATACAAGGTTTTGTCCCGCTGGATTTTCCTTGCAAGGTTTTTAACGATGCAACCAATAGACGCATATTCAAACATGTGTACTCTTTTTCCTTTTCTATAATTTTTTCCCATTGGGTTTTGTTTTAGTTAAGGTTTTAACGAGACACATTATTGAATAGACATTCAAGGGGGAGTGTTATAAATAGAACTCTAATTAGAGTAAATGTCTATCTTATAGAAGAGTCTTACTTTGAGGCTAAGTCTTTTATCTTCCTATAAATAGAGGGGTCTTACCTCATTGTAAATCATCCCAAAATATCAATAAGAATACTCATCTCTTTACTTTCTCTCTATTGTTCTTGTTCTTATATTATTTCATAACAGTTAGACACTTTTCACAAGGTAAAGTAAGATTGATGACGATTAAGTTGAGTCTATATAGCTAGAGATTCTGAATTGTCCAATCCTTTTTCTTGTTTAATGGATAGAGATTCATCTTTTTCTTGATCCGTACAGATAAGATCTCAATCAAACTAGGCCCCCCATATATAATAATTTTATTTATTTTATGAAATGTATTTTTTTGAGGTCATCATTGAATTCTATCACCACCAATGCTATTTAATCACTAGTTTTCTTCACACATATTATTTACATAACTCAACAACAACAACAATAATAACTCAATATAATCCACTTAGTGGGATCTGGAGAGGATAATGTGTACGCAGACCTTATTTAGAGAGGCTATTTCCAAATAGACCCCAAGCATTCTTCCCTCCAAGAATTTCCCACCTTGCTCTCGGGGAGACTCGAACTCACAACCTCTCGGTTGGAAGTAGTGATTGCTTACCATCAGAGCAACCCCTCTCGTTACAACTCAATACATACATAAAGATATAAACATTTCTTTTGTCTAAACTTTTATCACTTCATTGGGATTACTAATTATATGTGTTTCTCACATATGTTAATAAAATTATAAGAAAATGACAAACTTTCAATACTTATCACTATCTTTAATTTATAACTCTAAGTTATTATAGTCTGATATATATTTGGATGCATTCGAAAAGGATGGATCTTCTTCGTTCTATTCTCTTAATTATTAGTTAGTAAAATACAGAATTCACGAAAAGAAACAAACATTACAAATTAAGTGCATTTGTTAGGAAGGAAAAAAAAAAATTCATGCGTGAAACATATTTTCCTTGAAAATTGTTTAACATTGAGAAGTCATTTTCTGGTAACCGTAATTGAATGTAAAGGTATGTGATATGTGGTCATTCTAAAAGTATAGGATAAGTAATGGAATATTTTTAGTACGATCAATGATTGTAGTGGCATAGGATTCGTTATCTTTAATTAGATATCTCCGATTCGATCTTTAAATATAAAAAAATATAAACTATTTAGTTTTTTCTTTAATTCGATTGTCAAAGTCTCAAAGTGAGTACTAAAAACATCGAATGCAAATCAAAAAAGAAATTGTGTACTCATTTTGTCCCACTTTACGAGAGTATTAAATATTGACTACAATATCAACTTAGCTAAGTAATAAGTCTTTATTACTTCGTTTATATATTTCTCCCTAACTTAGCCTTTGATTCTTTCCTTCTCTTCTAAGCTATGGTTTTAGGGGTCGTTTAATTGGAAAATAAGTTATATCAATATTAATTATTCTAAAATTATAATCTCATTCTTTTATAGAAATAAAAATAATATTACAATTCAGGAATAACTAATTTTGTATATTACGATTTTACCTTAATTAAATATGGAATAAACTCATCATTTCAAATTTAATATCGAGATAAATTAATCCTTATCCCCGGTAAAAAAACGAGAGTTTTCCCATTCTTCAACAACTACATAAAAAATCACGTGTTCCCTCCTTCAACCCCACTCCAAAACAAATTGAAGGAAAAAAAGAGTAGAAAAATGGCTAATAATAATTGTGATTTAGTTCATAAGAAGTGGAGCACTTTATGAACAAATATTTGACCAAATCACAATTTTCGAATCAACAAAAGAAAAGACTATTTTGGCTTCCCCCTCTCCCCCGAAAAGTAGAAAAAGGGAAATCAACTAAGTACTATGCCTCACAAGAAACCAAAGAAGTGCAATATTTCATTTTCTATCTTATTGAACAACATCAACATTAATTAAACAGGTTGTGGGGATGTTTCATACCCCATATGAGCACTGAATAATGTGTTAGAATAATCAGTGCAGTTGTGCTTAGCATCAGTAATGCACGATATTATAGACTTTTTAAAGTTCTTAGTCAGCCAAATTTTATTTCCTCCATCCCCTTTGTCCCTCATTTTCTTTTAGATTTTGTTTTTGAGTTTATGTTTATACCCATTAAAGTATAGATTTCTTACGAAATCATGTGAAATTCATGACTTATAACGACTGACAATTGTTCATCGCAAGATTGGTGCTAGTAATATAATGTAACAAGTTAAATTACACTAACAGTGTATTGACGTATATAACTTAAATTTTTTTTCAGATCGAATAATTAAATACACCTGTAATTATATAAAATTGTGTTTTCGGCTCCTCAACTTGATCTAGAAACATGAATCATATTCAGAAACATCACTGTTCTTGCATGTTATTCAAACTATGCATTGACGTGAATGACACATCAGCGTCCACATATGACAAAACATATTGTAATCTATATTAAAAAGCACCTTCCTCCTTCCTCCATTGTCTTTATTCTCCAAGGTTAAATAGTTAATTAATACACAATTTCGAATCTATTCATTCAGCGTCCCCGGTATCGAAAAATTATCAAAATAGTGATCACGCTGTTGGAAGTTTCGAAATTTTTTTTCCCCAATTAAATACGATGAAGAATCTAAAGGGCAGACTGGAGGACAAGGGAAGATTTGTTTAAGAATAATTTTTATCTTTTTTCTCTTTTCTATTCTTTTCATCCTTATTTCTTCGAATTTTATATTTTAATCAAAATTATTATGTTTACTTGCTTTTAAAAGCGTGCACTCACTTTAGCTCTAAGTGTCATGTATATTTGGTTAACGGTCATTTGAATTTAAAACTGTAATGCCCCTAAAATTTTCGCTAGATATTATACTCTCATCGTCACAATCTGAAATTTCTACCCTTAAAACTATGATGATACCTAATATTTCACTTGATAGAAAAGCTAATGTTAAATTATTTATTTATTTTTAACAGTTCAAATTAAATAATAAATAAAAAACCGAAATAGCTAAAATAACTCTGAAGTAAAGAGTAGAAAATATAACAACAGAAATCTCTAATATAACCCGAATGTGATGTTACAAGTGCACGAGCTACTAGGATACTACCGATAAAATTCTGAATAAAAGTAATGCTGCATGGAATAAAAATACACAGCTAAGATAAAGTGGCAAGAGACTTTAGGGCTGCGAACGCCGAACAGTTGTACCTCAAATCTCCATACTAATAGCCAATCTTAGCACGCTACTGACGGCCGCTGGGACCAACTCCAAAATTAGAACAAAAAGTGCAAAGTGCAATATGGGTACATCCGATCTCATGTACTCTATAAGTACCGAACCTAACCTCGACTAATTAGTGACAAGACTAAGACGGATCACTTACACTACAACCAAAATATAGTATAGAATAAAGATATGAAAGGAAACAACAAAACAAAGTAAGGCATTTAACTTAAAGAAAAATAGCTCAGTCCTCAAAGAAAACTAGTGAATGCTAGAAATACTAATCCTTGGAGTCGCGTTGGAAATTATTGAAGACAAAACAAAAAAATAAGCGATAGAAACACATTAACTGTTGCGCACAATTTGATCCCACTGTACAACAGTGTTCTCCCTTATTCCCCCCCCCCCCCCCCCCCCACACACACACATATATATATATATATATGTATATATATATGTATATATGTATATATATATATGTATATATATGTGTATATATATATATATATGTATATAACAATAATATATATAATAATATATAATAATAATAATAATAATAATAATAATAATAATAATAATAAATAAATAAATAAATATGTTGTTGCGCGCAATCCGATCCCATCATATCAATCAGAAATAATTTTGTAATTTACCTTTATTTCACCATATTAATCCACCCTTATTTCACACGTTGCAGCGCGAAACCCGATCACACCATATCAATATATATTCGCCCTTTTTTTACCATATTAGTCCATCCTTATTTCACCTATTACGGCACACAACCCAATCCATCATATCAATATAATAAATCGATGAGTACAATCAAATTAATAACTCGAATCACAAGAGCCTTTATGATTAACGAATATGAAGTTGAACCAGAAAAAAAAATCTTGTCACAGATTGAGGGTTCACCATAATTAATATTAAAGGGTAACACAAGTCCAGTAAATAACGACTAAAGGGTGCATGTAAGTTAATTAAGGCAAGTAGCAGTCAATCAAGCAAACATGAGAGAACCTAACATTTTTAACACTAGCATTATAAATGGCAAGTAGCAAATAAAGGCATGAAAAGCAATTAAAGCATGTAACAGTTAAGCCATGGAAGAAAATAATTAATGAAATATGAAAAAAACAAAGAAACAAATACTTTTACGGCGTATATACATTCGTCGCCTCGCATATACGGCACTACAAATGAATTTCACATAATTCATAACTCAAGATTCCTAATTCCATCAAATCAAGGTTAAACCCGATATTTACCTCACGCCGAAATCAATTTAACGTTCAACCATGACCTTTCCTAATTTAAAGCAATCAATAATAAATTATTGACCAAACAATTCAAAATAAGCTTTAGAAACTACTCCCGGATGAAAGGAATCCAATTTAGGTCATTACTGAAAAAGTCACAAAAAGTCAACCCCTGAGCCTGCTTAGTCAGAATTTAGAATTCGGACCAAAATTCAATTACCCATTCAACCCCAGCCCCGATATGCAATTTGCTTCGAAATAAGACCTCAATTCGAGGTCTAAATTCAAATTTTACAACAATCCCCAAGTTTACCAAAATTTTCAATTTCTACCATAAAATCCTAGATTTAAAGTTGAAATCTTATGAAATGTAGTGGGCAATTGAAAGAAACAAAAAAATTAGGAAGAAGATCTCTTCGAAAAATCCCCTCTAATATGTTTAGGAGTCCGAATTTGAAAGAATGAGCTAAAATCCCGCCTATCTTTGTTTTTGACTAGGAGAAGATGCCGCAATTGCGACTTGCCCGCAAATGCAAGACATAATTAACAAATACGACGTCACAACCCTAAAATCGACCCGATCGTGATGACGTCTATCGTGAAACTAGGCATGCCGACATAACTCCCAAATTAAACATTATTCAATAAAAATCATTTTAAGCCTTTAATTAATCAAATATCTCGTAATGTAAGTATAAATAAATAATGCAAAATCAATACACAAACCCGAAATTGGGATGTTACAACTCATGAGCATCTCTTAAGGTCTGAATACAATGAAGAGTTTAAAAAATTACTAAAAATAATCTAAGGCAAGAGGGAGAAGAGTAGGGCTGCAAACGTTGGCAGCTATCTTGCAAACTCCGATGACTCTGCCACTGAGCAATCAACACCTACTATCGGGTTCAGAAATACCCGAATCTGCATACAAGGTGCAGAGAGTAATGTGAGTATGCCAACTTAGTAAGTAATAAAAGTAAATGAAAGCTGAGCAGCAAAAAATACGTAAATCACGTCAAAATGATACAACAACTGCAGAAAATTTCCAACATGATACAAAAATCATTTACTTCGTAAATCATGCCCAATTTCAGTAAAAAAATTTTAAAACAACTTTCAATAATTTCAAATGAGTGATAAAACAGTTAGTAAAAATGACAGAAACGTAAATAGCTCCTCGGGCAAAACATGTAACATAAACTGCCTCTCGGGCATAATATCAACAAAACGAGCCCCTCGGGCTACCTTACTATCACTCGTAATTAACCCTCGGGCATAACATGAATCAAGAACTACCCTTCGGGCAAAAAAATGGATCAAGAATAGCCCATCGGGCAATAATATGAAATAACAACAGTCCCTCGGGCAACATCATATCACTCAAACTAGGTACCCGCGCTCACTGAGAGAGTACAGACTCTTGGAGGGGCTACTTACAGCCCAAGCGTAGTAAAAATCTATCTCGTGGCATAATCAAACATGCTCTCGGCCTCATATCAAGCCACCACATGGCATAACAAATTAGGCCCTCAACCTCAAAATCATGAATAAGTACAACACTGCTGCTACGCATAGCCTGATCCCATAATATCCTCACAACACAGGCCATCAGCCTCACTAAGTCAGAAATCTCTCAAGCCACTCGGACAACAGTAAGAATGATGGTTAGCCCAAAATATCTTTTAAGATATCACAACGGAGTAAATATGGTTGAGTTATGAAAATAATAGAATACAACATGATTGAGTAAAAATATGAAGTCAAAATATTGAGGAATAGTAGTAAATATCCACCAGGATCCAAAACAGTTGGCACGATACCCAAATATGGCATTCAACCCAAAACATGATAATACTTTCCAATACACAATGATATCAACAGTTTTTAATCAAATACGCGACTTAATAGTCATACAGGATGGACTAGGTCATAATCCCCAATAGTGTACGACTCCAGCCTTGTCATTTAGCGTGTACGTCACCTCAAAGTAGCACAACAACATGAAATACAGGGTTTCATACCCTCAAGAAAACATTTACAATCATTACTTACCTTTATTCGGTCCTAACTCCAGCCCGCGATGCCTTTGCTTTTCGAATCAGTCTCCGGATGCTCCGAATTTAGCAAAAAAATAGATTTATACCATCAAAATATGCTAAGGGTAGAAAGCCCACTCGAAAATAACGAATTCACATAAAAAATCTTGAAATTGGCCAAAACTGACCCCCAAGCCCATGTCCCAGAATCCAATAAAACTCAAATCAATAGAATCCTTATCCTCCCACGATTCTACCCACAACAAATTCATCAAAATTCGACTTCAATTGCACATTCAAATCCCCAAAAGAATTCTCAAACTTCTCTTATATTTTTCCCCAATTTCCACACTAATTTCTCAAATTAATTAACAAAATTCAAGAGTAAATCGTTGAATTAAACCAAATATGAGTGAAGAATACTCGCTCCAATTACTTCGCTGAAAATCTCCTCAAATTTCACCTTCTCCCAAGCTCTCTAATGGTTTTTGTGATATTGGACTTAAACCCTCAATTTTTAAATATAATCTGAGTGCCCAGATATATTCTTTATCGGGAACGCATCAGTACCCTCGTGTTCGCGAAGCATAAAGCTTCTCTGACAAAAATTCTCTCCTTTCACGAACACAAGGGCCCACCCGCAAATGCGAAGACCACACAGCTCGACCCTACACGAACGTGATACCCCTGGTCACGAACGCGTAACTTGATCTCTTGAACCTTCGCAAATGCAAGACCTGAATAACGAATATGAATAACAAACCTGCAGCCTCACTCAACAATCCTTCACGAACGCGAGGGACTATCGCGAATGCTAAGAAGGGTTTTCTGCAAAAAAAAACATAGCCAAATTTTGCTAGCTTTCAAAACCAATAAAAGGAGATATTTAAGGTTGTTAAACACGAAATTGAGGGTTAAACCTCTAGATGACTTATCAGGTCATCACATTCTACACCACTAAAACAAACGTTCGTCTTCGAACGAATATAGTAAAGTACCTGGATTGGTGAAAAGGTGTGGATATTTACTCTGCATGTCCTCTTCGGACTCCCAAGTGGCTTCCTCGACCGGATGACCTCTCCATTACACTCGAACTAAAGGATAACTCTTATACCTCAATTATCAGAACTATCAGGTTAGAATGGCCACCGACCCCTCCTCATAAGTCAAATCCTTTTCCAATTGGATCGAGGTGAAACCTAACACATGAGATGGATCACCATGATACTTTCGGAGCATAGACAGATGTAACAACGGATGGACTGTTGACAAACTAGATGGCAATGCAAGCTTGTGGGCAACCTCATCCACTCTCTCAAGAATCTCAAAGGGTCTGATATACCTAAGGCTCAACTTGCCTTCTTTCCGAACCTCATTAAACCCTTCATGGGTAAAACCTAGAGAAATACCCTCTCTCAACCATGAAAACAACATCACAAACTCTATGATTGGCATAACTCTTTTGCCTAGAATTAGTTAAGCGAAGTCGATTCCGAATAATCCTAACCTTATCCAAGGCATCCTACACCAAATCTGTATCCAACAAGCGAGCCTCCCCCGGCTCGAACCATCAAACTGGCGATCGGCATTGCCTCCCGCATAATGCCTTATAGGGAGCCATCTGAATGCTCGACTGGTAGTTGTTGTTGTAGGAAAACTCTGCAAGTGGAAAGGCTTGATCCCAAGAACCCCTGAAACCTACAACACAAGTGTGAAGCATATCCTTTAATATATGAATAGTGTGATCGGACTATCTATTCGTCTAGGGATAAAATGCAGTGCTCAACTCAACATGCGTTCCCAACTCACACTGCACTGCCCTCCAGAAATGTGAGGTGAATTGCGTACCTTGATCAGAAATAATAGACACTGTCACACCTCCTTTTTACACCCCGAGGGTATATGTGAATTTTTTCAATTAAAATGACATTATTCGATAGGACTATTTAATTTATCAAAGTCACCACTTGGAATAGTTTGTTTGGTGTCCCAAGTCACTCGTTCATTTTAAAATCCTTCGAGGAAAATTTTATTTTAAAAGTCTGCGAACCAGAAATACTAAATAAGTAATTCAATTATCCCGGGAGAGGGTATTAGGCATTCTCGTGTTCCGTGGTTCTAGAATGGTCGCTTAGTTATTTATACTTGGCTTAAATTGTCTAATTACTTATTTTAAAAAAACCTATGTGCATTTCTCTTTCACCGCTTTTAATTACTTGATTATTCTTATTTAAAGAATTGAGTTATGCGTACATATACTCTTTCTTTTGGCGCATCAAAAATCATGTCACGCGAACGTGTCCACAATTATTAACGCTTTGTTTATTTTATTAAGAAAAAAGTTTGTTTGAAGTTACAAACACATCCCTTGAATTACTTTTTAGAATTAAATTTTCTATTATGTTATGCGAACGTATACATAATCATAATACTTGTCTAAATTGAGCCTAAAAAAAACTACGATTATGTAAGGTATTTCAATACTAGGTCATTATCAATATGAAGGCCATAGGTTATTCAATGAGAGATGACACACTTCAATTTTTAGAAGGCTTGTTTAATTAAGGTAATAGAAGGAAGTTCTTACTTATACCCAATTTTGGACTTGATAAACGGCTAACAATTGTGAACAATTTAGAGTGTATGTGTTGGATCCTTGATCCTTTACAGGAGAAGCGGGCCAATTGACAGCCCCAAGTCTCTACCCCTCTTTAAAAGAAATTCGAGAATAAAAGGGCTGATGAGATTTGGGCTCGAACTAAGCCCAGAATCAAAGCCGTAAATAGACCCTAACTACAGCAGAAAATGACCAAATAAAGGTCAGTGAACCAAAACTGATTATGAGCTTAAATCTACAGCAATCAAACAACAACTATTCATAAATTTCAACCAAAAAATTAGTAAGAAAAACCCACAGTTTCAACCAGCAAAATCCTAGCTAAAATAACCGTATTTTCAGACAAGACTCACAGCTTGAAACTAGATATTCTAGCCAAGACCCCCAAAAAAGACCTCTTACTTCAAACCATTCTTTCTAGCTTGTGAAATCCAAAAGTAAGAAGTTTTGAAGTTTTCCTAAGATTTTTGAAATTTATTTTTTTTTCAGAAAGGAAGATAGAAATTTTTTTGTAGTAAAAATGACGCTCTGAAAGTGAAGGACTGTTTCCCTTTTATAGAATACACAAAAAAACATCAAAAGGGAATATTTTGACCTAATTTTTGACTGCAGAATAGTGCAACATCTTTTATACAATTGTCTATCCTTTTTCTTATCCATTACCATCATTTTCATGCTAAGAACGGGGACAACTGCCATATTCTAGAAAATATTATATTTCTTCAATTAGAAACCCTAATTTGCCCTTCTAAATTCTGCTTATTGCAATTTTAACCTAAATTTTGATTCTTTGACTAACCTTTAAACCTTTCTAGAACCTCATAGAACCATCTAGGCCATTTAACCTTGAATTTCTTAAATTGATTTTCCAATTGTATGCGATGAAATCAAAGGGATTCATTTCTCGCTATCAAGTCATTTCAGAAGAATGCCTCGAGACCCCGAGGATGTGGAGCTGCGACCAAGTCCCCTCCCATGAGGCTCTTCGAGGCCTGACTCGAAGAAGACGAAGGTCGAGGCTAGAACGGAAGGGAAGTTCTCAAGGCACACTACTAAGTTAGGCAAAGCCGGTCTATCCAGAGCTTATGCCGAAGCATCGGGTGTAGCTGTCCCATCTCCATACTTTACAATTAATACATGTTATACTATAGCCGGTTTCCCTCTTATATAAAGGGAACCTACGCTACTTTGTAAGGGGCGAATGTTACTCCAACTATTTCTCCACAAGTTCAATAATATCTTTCTCTCTCATTCTTCTCTCTAACTTGCTCGACCTTACTAGCTCGAGGCCACTTTAGCATTTACTACTATCTCATTTGTTCTTCATTTATTGCTTGGTATAGGCCGTACAGAGCCTTTTTTGATCACATCTCAACTGTTATCCCACTTCCTACTACCCTCGATAGCTTGAGATAGAGCCAAGATACCGACCTCGGGGTCATCTATTGACCAGTCCGAATCCATGGCAACAAGCCGCTCGGTTTGATTACTGCCCCATTTTAGCTTGTGTTTTATAATTAAACTTCATATTCTTAGCATCATCTTCTCTAACAACTAGCACAAAAATACATCACGTAATTTTAGAATCCGATTTACAAATTTAAATATTATTACCATTTTTATGATAAACAGTTTGGTGTCTACTGTGAGGCAAAAAATAATAGTGATTATTTTCTTGCTGGTTCCATTACAAAAGTGCAAGTTATCTTTGGCTTTTCCTTGTCCAAGATCTCTTGATTTCAGTTCAAAATGTCTGGCTCGGTAAACAGAGTCGAGAATGCCAACCTCGAAGACCATGGAGAAAACAATATGGCTGTTCCATTCGTTGGTACTCCACTATGGAACCTCGATAAAACACCCAGACCGAGTCCAGTGGATGCGGTTTCACAAGAAGTGTAGCGGGCCGATAAAACCTTGCGCACCAACGGAAGCGTACAACATGGCGACCAACAGGATGCCTAAAAGTCCCCTGCCCTGAGAAGAACAGGAAGTTAATCTTCATGTTAATTTTGAAATGTTGCAGGCAGAACAGTTGGCCATCACTCAGTTACAAAGCCATTCGAAGACTCCCAGCACAACAACGTTAGAAATTGCTCCCCTCGCCGAGCAAGTTCCCGAGAGATCAAGCAGTAATGGATCGGTAGCAACCTTGCCATAGCAAAGGTGCATGGGGATCTCTCCAAAAGGATTGAATCAGGTTCGTGGAAGTTTGTGCAACGTCCGTTCCTCAAGGAAGTAACCTCGAAACCTATTACAAAGTAGCTTAGAATGCCAGAACACCCTCGGCCATAAAGGCACACGCCGGTGCCATTGAAACAACGATGAGGAAGCCCAATGCATACAGGGCCGAGCAAAGGGAGAATGAAATGCTACAGGGATTGGCACCTCATTCCCCGATGGAACGAACGGGATTACCCTCGATCTCAGATTACTGGGCAATACAAGCCTTCACTCAAAGCCTAAACAAATCGAGCCCGACAATTTCAAGGAAGTTCAAACAAAACTTGATCAGATACCCAGCCAAGACCTGGTCGGATGCTCGTACCCAGCATCAAGCGCAAACCACGGTCATGGATGACCATCCGGGAGCCTCTTCGTGCTTGGCTTACCTAAATAGGCTCGTGTCAAAGAAGCCAATGCGAAATAGATATAGGTACCACTCATGCATCGCAGACAGGAGGAATACCTCGAGATGCAATCTACCTCATGATGATAACGCATGGCCGATAATGGCACCTCGCCCACTAGAGTACAATTTCCACATCACTATACCAAAAATCATGCTCGCCTTAGGGGAAACCGGGACGTCAACTGGCTCGAACCAATTAGGTCGAATTCCTCTCAAAGGAATTGCTGCCTGGTGCGGGAACTACATAGTAAGTGTTGCGGCAGGGCCGAAGGTAGCCACCAACTCCGAAGGAAAGACGCCAAGCCGCTCAACAGAAATAACCGTCGAGAACTGGCAAGTGACTGAATTAAAGTTCAGTCCCCAGTATGGAAGGCAGCTAGGAGGAACGAAACAAGCGAGCCACGATGCATCACCACGATGATGGAGGAACGACGACCCTTTCCAAGAACTTGTAAAAAGGAGAGCAAAATTTCTCGTCACCGGAGAAAGGCAGACCTGGGGATATACCTTCAGGGACGCCCTTACATTTAGCAAAGAGGATACTAAAACCTCATCTCGGCCTCACAATGATGCACTTTTAACCTTCTTCCTTACTCGACCCATTTTTTAGAAAACATATGCTCAAGAGTTTAGGTGACTCGATCAACACTGTAGGACTGCCGGGTCAAAACGCAACCACCTCTTGAATCTTTGACATATTCCAAACGGCAATCACTATAACGAGGAGAATGACCATTTTCTCAGTACGACGTCACTGGCCTAGACCAGAACGCTGAGTTCCATATTATCAAAATGAGGCGTAAGACACGAATGCCTTATCTAGACGACCACAAGAGTATCACTCAATGACAGGTCCGCCCCCACTTCGCCAAAATGATGAAATCCCACTCAAGGGATGGAATGAAAACCGTCGGCAGGAAGCAATAAGTGACAAGGGTAAATCCCGCATCACATGATGCATCACCGGTACCATATCTCCACTCTAGAAAGAATCAAAGGGTAAGCGAACCACATCATTGGCCAAGCCCGATTAATCACATCGGAGAGTTGTACTAGGGTCCGGACCCCGGAACTGTAGAAACATACCAAGCCTTGGAACATCGCCTACACATCCTGCGGTAAAGAAGAACTACGTCACTCTTTCGTTATTTTTCACTAACCTATATACAGACAATCGGCCGGGGCGTTCGGAAGTTCTAACTATACCCGGAGACCCCAAGGCCTTAATAGAACCCGCTACGCTCTTTCCCCTCTGTCGGACTTCCTCCCCAAAAAAGGTGTCGCCAGCAAGGTTCTTAGCGGAGCAACGTACCCCCTAAGGGGGATCCTATAAAACCACAAGCCTTCTTCTGCAATCAAACGATGAGGGACGACCCTTTTTTCAAGGTTTCATCTTCTCGGAAGGGCCGAGGAACGCCAGACTGAGTTTTAATAGAGAATTATGCATAGGAACAAATGGTCCAGGGAGATGGGCCCACATGGGCCGAGCTCACAACAATGTAACGATATGTATCTACGCCGAGCAATAGAAGAATATCTTTCAGTATCTCACACTGCAAAGAAGGAAATTTCAGCACAGTGTCTGCAGGGATCCCTCTACCAAACGCATCCCGAAGTACTCGGAGACTTAGCGTGAACAACTTGGCACCCGCATGACCCTAGGGTCATAGATCCGGGTTAATAAAGCCCCGACAAGGTAATCAAGCTCATGAATAACGGCCTTCGAGCCTATGAAAACTCGATGACTCGAAGACTGTCGCCAATATCCGTATACTGGAGAACCCGAGGCCGTAAGACCTCGAGCGAGTAGACTCGGTGTAACTAGATCTATAATACATTGCAACAAAAACAACAAGACCTCAATAGTCATGACAAATTGTACGACCTCAACAGGCATGCCAAACTATAAGACCTCAACAGGTATGAAAATTTTGTAAGACCTTTCTACAGGCATAAAACTCAATCCCTATATTTAGGCTATACATTGCATTTTTAAGAATCCCGAAAGGGCATACCCTCGGTGTAGATGTCTAAACTATCACTCAGGATAAAAGATCACTCTGGCCAAACACATATTCCTATGGTCAAAATGGTTGCACTAGCCAAATTAATGCGATTTGGGGACGCTTGACTGCGGCTAACAAAATCACAGGCCATTACTTCGAATATACTTCAAAAAGAACCGGTTAAAATAGGCTTCCCTCAACAGGCAACATGCTTCAGCTATGTCAGCTCCAAATCACAAGGCTTTGAGCTACTCAAGAATACGAGCTAAGAGCCTTCCGATGTGCTCAAACATCGCCACTAACGACTTGAAGTTGAGGTTCTTCCAGAACCTACAACGATTAGGAAAAATCATTTCAAAAAGACCTTAACGAGAGGAAAACAAGGCCTACAAAATGCCCATGGGAAAAAGCATAAGAGCCATTGTCGTCAGCCAACAAGCCTCCGGGCCACACGCCAAAAGGTTATAATGACCAAACAACGTAAGGGCCACTATTGTCTGCTAGAAAGTTAAAAATTTGAGGATTAAATGAGCTCGAGTCGTAATCCAATTCAGATACCGAATCCAAAATAGTTAAATACACATGCCTAATAGCATAGGTAAGTACCATGGTCGCCAGCCAAATAAGCCTTCGGGCCACACACATAAAAGGTCACTTCGACCCGAAGTAGAAAAGCCATCATCATCTGGCCATGCAGGTAGGAAAAAACTTGAGGGTCAATTAAAGCTTGAGTTGCAACACAACTCGGAGACTGAACCCAAAATAGTTGGAACAACATGGCCCAAGGGCAAAAAATAAAGACAATTATCATCCGCCCATGCAGGAACAAAAGATTGAAGGTCAGGTAAGCTCGAGTCAAGGCTTGAATCGGAGACTAAGCCTAAATAGCCGGGCAAAACACAGAGCCCCCAATACCTACTCACGTCAAGAATCACACTTAAGATCCTCCAGGCATGCTTGATTTAGCTTCGACCCACGGGGCTCCCGCCAAACATCGAAACCAGCCCGCCAGGTCGAAAGTAATGTAAAAAGAGATACAAAAAAGATAAAGCTTCAAGTTTTCTCTTATTTACATATGAAAAAGCGTGCTCTCCATCTACAAACTTGCTTTACAAATATCAGTTACAAAGTGGAAAAGAGGCAAAATCTACGTTCCGCTCTAAAGGCTACTGCCTACCCGCCCCAGATTTGCTCTCCATGAGATCAGCAAAAAGGGACCAAGCGTCCGCTCGTCCGCCCTTGCTCGAGCCAATTCATTCGAGAGAGTGAAGCCTTTAGGGCCGATCTCCTCGAGTACCTCTCTTCCGGATCAACAACGAAAATATTACTCGATCCTTTTCTCATGGTCAAGGGTCTGCTTCAACTCGGCTTGGGCATCAACAGTTTCCTTCATATAAACCGCCATCTCCTAATCAGCCTTGGGTTGACTTAATGCTGTTTCTGCCCGGACATCGATTATCTCAGCCCTAATCTTCGTGAGATTGGACTCGAGCTTCCCGATCATATCCACTTGAACTATAACATTGTCACGAGCCAAGTGGAGTTGGGCTTCGAAGATGGGAACCTTGGCCAAGGCACCACTCTCCTCTAAAGCTTGAGTCTGCATCTGAGCCCCCAGTTCACCGCAAGCATTCCTGACGCGGTCGACTTTGCTCTTAAGGTACTCCAAGGCCTCCGTCTTTTTCTGCAGCTAAGATAGGTAAAAAGGTTAACTTAAGGGTCAAAAATAGCAAAGTGCGTACTACAAAAGGTTTCCTACTCTACGAAATAACTCTTATAATTCGAGCCCCGATATGCCTCATATCGCCGGTGCATCAACTCAACCTCCTTCTTCTTGATAAAGAGCCTAAGGGACTCAACATCGTCCAAAGCTTTTAGAATCATGGCCCCATGACAGATAATCTCAAACCTGAGCCTATCAAAGGTTTGCAAAAAAAACTCGATAAAGAAAGGAAGATGCAAAATACAGAAGGACTGCACCGAATTTCACAACGAAGTGAAGCCGGCGGACTTCCTCAAAGGCGGAGCACACCCGTGTTGATCCTGTCCATTCGGCCCCAGAAGAACCAACCTCGGGCGAAGCATATTCACTTAGAGGAACCAGCGTTCTGGAATCAAACACTTCAGGACATACCATGCTCGGGTGACATCCTCACCTCGAAGACACAATCCTGTTGAGCCCCATTAAAAGCTCCACCACACTGAGGGTACAAATCCCATTTATCGTCATCATCCCTCAGCTCAGAGGTCGACGACTCCTTCCCCTCTCCGAAAAAGCATTGGCTCGCCCCAAGGAACTGCCTAATACCTATAGTGGCAGAGCCGATACAAAAGAAAGAGGAACATGTCATCTCAAATAAATAAAGACCACGGTAGGAGTAGCTTCCGCGCATACCCTGGTATTTCTCTTCCCATCTGTCACGGGACACAACTAACCTCCTACGCTTATCGCAAGTCGAATGGATCTCCAACTTTCGGACCCAGCTGGGCAGATCTAGAACTTTGACCAATATCCATGAAGTTGCTGCAATAGGAAGGAAATACAATTACTTAATTTGTTTTTGCTATAAGTAAATCCAAGGAAATGTGAGACACTCCACTTACGCACTTAATTCCATCCCTCGGGAAATGACATAAGCTCCACGGGAATAATGTCAGTCGTTCGGACCTGGACGAACCGACTGACCAACTCTTGATACCCATCTTCTTCATCATCAATATTAAAGGGCGCGGACGAACGACACCATAAGGTTAATAGGTCTTAGTGGTGAAAGGGCTGGTACAACCTGATGAGGTGGCTGAGCATGAATTCAAGCCCAGCCTTCTCCGCAAGGAATTTCATCATCAACACCACTCAATAAAACAACGGATGTATCTGCATCAAAGTAACCCGATACTTCAAGAAGAAATCAAGCACGACCCTATCAAGAGGGCCAAATGCGAAATGATATAGGTGTATGCTCAATAATCCATCAGCAGAGTCCGTAATACTGTCATCTGGGGAAAGCATCTGCAACTCATCCCCTCACTCCATCCGCACTATTTCCTCACCTTCTCCAGATGTTCCTCTCTTATCAAAGACACAGTCTTCAGAATGAACTCTCCTTGATCCTGAATGATGGGAGTGTAACTCTCCCATCCTTGCCGGGCCGGTCCCGAAGTAGCTTCCATGGCTATGGTAGAATTGACATACTAAAGCAAAGACGTTCGCAATTGCTTTTTGCGATTGAAAAGACGAAGGACCCGATTCCAAGGCAGAGGGATAACTATCCAAAATAATGAGATCTCCCAAAGAAGCAAAGTACACCCCACATATATGGGGGAAACAATGACGATTCGCCTATCCAGAGTAATCCCCTAGAGGCCAACGACCTCGTTATAGATCCCGGGGTGATGCCCGTCCCCAGAGGCATCCACAGAAAAGAAGTTAGGCCTTAAAGAGTTAGTTGTATTGTCTCCAGTCTTGAGGTAGTGCCCGACCACGAGGATCTCAGCCAAAAATGAAGTCAGGGTCTGGGAAGCCTTCAACGCCCTCACAGAACTCGAGGCGGTACCCGATCTCATGGTGTTTCTTTCTAATAAGAAAAATAAGCGCGCAAAGCTTCGATCATGGAAGCTCTAGGAGGGTCGAGGCATCGCCTAAGTATAAGACAACCCCTTATCGAAAGTTTGTCCACTATGCTTTAAAAATCTATCTGCATCAAGTTCAAAGCGGACCCCGAGGTACCCGAAGCTGCCCTTCACTTAGGATACCATTTTCGAAAGCTCAAAAACTCGGTGTACCATCTCCATGTGACTCGGAGGGACTGACAACCCGATCCTATCAGATCAATTGAGGCTTGATCCAAGGTACAATGTAGGCTCGGAAAAGAGCCATGTCAGTCGGTAGATGATGAGAAAGAACACTCGCACCCAAGTTTGTCACGACCTGGATTTCCCACCCTCGGGAGTCACAATGGTGCCTACTAATGAGAGCTAGGAAAGAAAAACCTTACTACTTACTTTATTTTCATATCACCCGCTTATAACAAACATAAAGCGATAGCAAAATAAAAACAGAACTTAAATTATTAAGCAAAAGTAAAAAATTTAATATCTGAAGTCTACATCCATTACAACTTTCAAAACCTTAATACCCAAAACCTAGTGTCACAGTGTCACAGACTATTTAAGATTTACTACACACAAGGTCTGATGAAATAATAGTACACTGTTTCTGAATAGAGAGAAATGAAACAGGAAATAGAGATAGAGGGAGACGCTAGGGCCTACGGTCGCCTGCAGGTCTACCTCGGGTCTCCAAGTGGACTACAGGAAGCACTCCAACTACTGTCCAAAAGCTGCTCTGAGATCTGCACACAGTGTAGAGCGTAGTATCAGCACAATCGACCCCATGTGCTGGTAAGTACCTAGCCTAACCTCAGCGAAGTAGTAACGAGGCTAAGACCAGACTACCAAATACACCTCTGCAGTTATATGATAAACAACAGAAAGTAAAGCATAAATAAACAAGTAAAGATGGGAGGGGAAAAACATGCTTCGGGGAAAAACAGGTAAGAACATATTATTATAAGAAATGTAAGTAAATAAAAATCCAACCTCTAACAAGAGTAAGAAAATATTGGCAGATTTCACTTTCTTTTCACATCTTGTGGTAGGCGTACCACCCGCTCCCTTTTCATTATATCTTGTTGTAGGTGTACCACCCCCTCCTATTTTATTATATCTTGTAGTAGGCGTACGGCCCGCTCCCATTTCATTATATCTTGTGGTTGTCGTACCACCCGCTCCCATTTCATTATATCTTGTTACGACATGCAACACGATCCATATATAATATTGTTGCAGCGAGCAACCCGATCCATATATATAATTTTTTTACGGCGTGCAACCCGGTACATACATAATATTGTTGCGGCGTGCAACCCGATCCATATATAATATTCTTGCGGCTTGCAACACGATCCATATATATAACATTTGTTTGCAACCTAATCCATATATATAATATTGTTGCGGCATGCAACCTAATGCATATATAATATTGTTGCCACGGGCAACCCGATCCATATATATATAACATTGTTGCGGCATGCACCCCGATCCATATATATATAATATTTGTGCAGCGTGCAGCTCGATCCATATATAATATTATTGCGGCATGCAATCCGATCCATATATAATATTATTACGGCGTGCAACACGATCCATATACATAATATTTGAAATTATAACAAGAGTTCCGATAAGGGATCAATAAGGTCTACACTATAACAGAAATGGAGAAACAACTACATCCAAACTTGTTCAACATCTAAGTACCTCAGCTATAACTAAACTTGTTCTGACATCTGACTACCTTAACTATTATCAAACTCGTTCCGACATCTAACTACCTCGACGATAATTAAACTTGTTACAACACCTAACTACTTCAGCTATAACCAATCTTATTTCAACATCTAACTACTTTAGCTATAACTAATCTTATTACAACACCTAACACAAGGAATCATCAACCTAAGCATCCGTAATATTAACAAAGAACACAATGCAAAGGAACCACAACTCAACAATAGACCGGCAAGGGGAAATATAATGATATCTTCTCTTTCTCACTATTACTTCACAATTTACTTTGCAACTCGTGCCAATGCTCTAGAGTTTAAATAATCACTTATACTTTCACATGTCGTTACACAACTGGAGCCATCGCTCTTCAATGTTCATAAGTCACAATTCTTTCCACAACTTTACACAATAATAGAAATCTTCATTAAGGCAGGAATAATAAAACGAAATCATGAAAATCATAGTATAAGACTCACGGTCATGCTTGACACCAACGTATAGATACTCGTCACCATGCCTGTACGTCGTACTCAACAAGAAACAAATAGCAAGTAGGACACAACTCCTAATCCCTCAAGCGTTAGGCCAAAAATTTACCTCGAACTTCCATGGCCAACTCAATCCTCAATTACCGATTTTCCTCGAAAATTTGACTCCAAATCGATTGAATCTATTCATAAATAACTTTATAACATCAATAAATGCTAAACAATGCGATCCAATGCCTAATTATAGCTTTCCAATCATTCTTCTCAAAATCTCAAAAATTGACCCCAGGCCTGCTTGGTCAAAACACGAGGTTCGGACCACAATCAAATCACCCATTCACCCACGAGCTCTAATATATAATTATTTCCAGAATTTGACCCCAAAACGAGGTCTAAATCACAATTAATAAAAAAGCCATAGCTCTACCCAAATCCCTAATTTTATACCCTTAATCAAATATTTTAGGCCTAGAATTCTAGTGGGTGTCTATGGAAAATGAAGGAAATAAGTTAACCAATGCTTACCCAAGAAACTTTGGTGAAGAAGTGCTTCAAAAATCGCCTAGGAGCTTTAGAGAAGAAGAAGTTTTGTAAAAATTTGAGAAATCCCGTAATGGGTTCTGTTTTTGGAACTTAAAATAACTAGGTAAAATTCTTCTACGTGTTCGCAACAGACTCAACGCATTCGCGATGAGTCAGGTCCACAGACCTTCACGTTCGTGTAGTGGGGCTCGCGTTCGCAGAATGTAATCTCCTCGAGCCTCGCGTTCACGTGCAAAGAGCCGCATTCGCGATGAACTAACTGGTGGCCCTCCCCTCTGTACCCTACGCATTCACGAGTGGAAGGACGCGTTCACGAAAGGTCCCTTCCCTTCCCTCCCCCCCGACCGAGCTTCGCGTTCGCGTCTCAACCTCCGCATTCGCGAAGAATCCAATATGGCATTTGGGATCTTTGCCTTACGCGTTCGTGAGTGGGACCATGCGAACGCGAGGGGCAAAATCCTAGGCACTACACCTGAAAATCTGCAACACTTCTTAAGCCAAAAACCATTCCGAAACACCTCTGAAACACTCTCGAGCCCTCGGGTCTCCTAACCAAACACATGCACTAACTCAACAACATCATACAAACTTATCCGTGGGATCATCACCTAAATAATCTCAAAAACAATGAATCAAACATCAAAATCAAGAACTTTTCCTCAAACTATATCAAGTTTCAAATTTAGAAATTCAAATCTGAATTACGTCAAACGACGTCCGTTTGCAACCAAATATTACATGAAGGACTTAATACATATATAAGACAATAGCAGGTGCTGAAACCAAAATGCGGGCCCGATACCTTCGCTTTCTAATCAAATTTCATTTAAATTTTCCATCAATATTTTCATAAAATAATTTTATAGAAAAATTCATTTCTCGGGCTTGGGACCACGGAATTTGATTCCGGTCATATGTTCGGGACCATCAAATCACGGGTCCAAGTCTGTTTACCCAAAATGTTGACCAAAGTCAAATTTATTCATTTTAAAATCAAAACTTAGAATTGTTCACAGAATTTCATATTTTGGCTTTCCGGCTATGCGCCTGGACTGCGCAGGAAAATCGAGGCAACTCTAAATAAGCATTTCAAGGCTTGGAGTCATAGAATTTAATTAAAAATAGGTGATGACCCTTTGGGTCGTCACATTCTCCACCTCTAAAAAAATCATTCATCCTCGAACGCATAGAAGAAAGAAGTACCTGAGGTGGGGAAAAGATGAGGGTAACAGCTCCACATGTCGGACTAGGACTCTCAGGTCGATGCCTTAGCAGGCTGGCCTCTCCACAAAACACGAATGGAAGGGAAACTCTTTGGCCTCAACTGATGAACTTTCCGGTCTAGAATAGCCACCAGCTCCTCATAAGACAAGTCCTTGTCCAACACGACGGCGCTGAAATCTAAAATGTGGGCTGAATCGCCGTGATACCTCCGAAGCATGGACACTTGATACACCGGATGCACGAGTGATAAGCTCAGTGGCAAAGCAAGTCTATCAGCCACCTCTCTCACTCGATCAAGAATCTAGAACGGGCCAATGAACCTAGGGCAAAGCTTGCCATTCTTCCCAAACCTCATCATGCCCTTCATAGGCGACACTCGGAGCAATACTTGCTTACCAACCATAAAAGCCACATCTCGAAGCTTGCGTTCTGAATAGCTCTTTTGCCTGGACTGAGCAGAACGGAGCTGAATGATCCTGACATTGTCCAAGGCTTCCTGAACCATATCCGTACCCGAAAACCAAGCCTCTCTCGGCTCAAACCATCCAACTAAAGATCGGCAACACCTACCATATAAAGCTTCATAAAGAGCCATCTGGATGATCGACTGGTAGCTGTTATTGTAGGCAAACTCTGCTAAAGGCAAAAACCGATTCCACGAGCCTCCAAAGTCAATAGCACAAGCTCGGAGCATGTCCTTTACTGAATAGTCTGCTCGGTCTGACCATCAGTCAAGGGATGAAATGCCGTGCTAAAATCAACTCATGTGCCCAACTCTCGTTGAACAACTCTCCAAAAGCATAGGGTAAACTGCATACCCCGGTTTTTAAATGATAGATACGAGCACACCATGAAGACAAACAATCTCCCGAATATAGATCTCAGCTAACCTCTCAGAAGAATAGGAGACTACCACAGGAATGAAATGCGCTGACTTTCTACTCAATGCATCTGCCACCATATTGGACTTTCTTGGGTGATATAAGATAGTGATATCATAATCCTTCAACAACTCCAACCACCTCCTCTGCCTCAAATTCTACTCCTTTTACTTGACCAAATCATGAAGACTCTTGTGATAAGTGAACACCTCACATGCCACGCCATACAGATAATGCCTCCAAAGATTCAACGCGTGAATAATGGCTGCCAACTCTGAATCATGCACTGAATAGTTCTTCTCATGAATCTTCAACTGCCTTGAAGCATAGGCAATGACCTTGCCATCCTGCATCAACGCTGCACCAAGCCCAATACAGGAAGCTTCACAATAAACTACATAAGGCACTAAACCTATGGGAAAAACCAACACTGGTGCCATAGTAAAAACTGTCTTAAGCTTCTAAAAGCTCGCCTCACACTGGTCTGACCATCTGAACTGGCACCCTTCTGGGTCAACCTGGTCATCGGGGCTGCAATAGATGAGAAGCCCTCTATAAAGTGATGGTAGTATCCTACCAATCCCAAGAAACTCCAAATCTCTGTAGCTGATGCTGGTATAAGCCAGTTCTTGACTGCCCCAATCTTCTTCGGATCAACCTGAATACCCTCTAGTGATACAAACTGACCTAGGAATGCAACTGAACTTAATTAGAAGTCATACTTCAAAAATTTAGCATATAGCTGACTATCCCTCAAATTCTGAAGAATCACCCTAAGATGCTGCTCGTGCTCCCTCGGCTGAGGGAATCTATCAAAATATCATCAGTGAAGACTATCATGAACGAGTCCAAATAAGGCCTGAACACTTGGTTCATAGAGTCCATGAAAGCTACTGGGGCATTTGTCAACCCGAATGACATAACCAAGAACTTATAATGCTCATACCGAGTGTGGAATGATGTCTTAGGGACATCGGATGCCCTAATCCTCAACTAATGATAGACAGATCTCAAGTCAATCTTTGAAAATACCTTAGCACCTTGAAGGTGATCGAACAAATAATCAATCCTCGGCACTGGATACTATTCTTGATTGTAACCTTGTTCAACTTCCTGTAATCAACGCACATTCTCATCGAACCATCCTTTTTCATAACAAACAACACCGGCGCACCCCAAGGCGAAATGTTGGGTCTAATGAAGCCCTTCTCAAGCAAGTCTTGCAACTGCTCCTTCAACTCTTTCAACTCTGGCAGGGCCATGTGAGGCGACTGGATAGAAATGGGTTGGGTGCCCGGATCCAAATAAATGTAGAAGTTGATATCCCTGTCGGGTGGCATCCCCAGCAGGTTCGAAGGAAAAACATCAGGAAACTCACGAACAACGGGCACAAAATCAATAGAAGGTACCTCAACACTATAATCACGAACATATGCCAAATAGGAAAAACACCCTTCTCGACCATACGCTAAGCCTTCACATACGAAATTACACTATGGGTAGAATGACCATGAGTCCTTCTCCACTCTAAAAGAGGCAATCCTGATAAAGCTAAGGTCAAAGTCTTGACATGACAACCCAAGATAGCATGGTAAGATGATAACTATCCCATCCCCAATATAACATCGAAATTAACCATGTTCAAAAGAAGCAAATATACACGAGTCTCAAGACGTCCAATCACCACTATACATGATCAATGAACACGATCCACCACATTGAATTACCCACCAGCGTAGACACATCAATAGGGGCACTTAAAGAATCACTAGGCATGACCAAATTCAGGGCAAAATAAGATGACGCAAATGAGTATGTAGACCCTGGATCAAATAACACTAAAGAACCTCTATCACAAACCAGAATAGTACCTACACCTCCACCTCTAATACCTTTGCCTCCACCTCTAATACCTCTACCTCCACCTCCAGCTAACTGAGCAGGCTAAAGAAGTCTCTTAATGAACCTCCTCACTCTCTCTCATAGTGGGAAGTATGATAAGAGCATGACGAGCCAAGTTAAGAAATCTGATCTCGTACTAAGTAACAACCATAGAACCCTGCTGGAGACGCTCAAACTACCTCCGATAGGCCTCTCTCTCTGAGTGATGGGGAGAAACTTCTCCAGAAATAGCCGGGTGAACTATTCTCTAGTCAAGGCTGGTCTAGCTAAGCAATAATCCCTCCATCAAGTCTTGGCAGATCCAGACGAGCGAAATGTAGCAAAATCGACCCCATTGGTCTCCATGATCCCCATGTCCCTGAGAACCTCATGACAGTCATCTAGAAAATCTTGGGGATCCTCAGAAAATGCACCACAAGAAGTAATATTGAAGAGCTTGGTGGAACCTATCCAAATTCCGTGAAGCCTTCGAAGACGTAGCTAATCTATCATCAGTATATGCTGCTGATTGGCTGAAAAAGCAGTACATGACCTCACCATTTGCAAAAGGACAAGAGTAGAGGTTTTTGCTTAGCACTGAGAGAAAAAAATTGCATGATAGGGAAGAATAGAAGTGAAACTTATCCTAACACAGTAGCCTTTGGGGGATAATACAAACGTCTCTGTACCGGTCCCTTGGACTCTACTAAGCTTATCTGTGAACTATGAGCCTCATGTAACCTAAAGCTCCGATACCAACTTGTCACGATCCGGATTTCCCACCTCCGGGAGTCGTGATGGGCCTACTAATAAGAGCTAGGCAAGCTAAACCTTACTACTTCATTTTCATATCACCTCCTTTTAACAAACATAAGGCAATAACATAATAAAAATGGAACTTAAATAATTAAGCAGAAGTTAACAATTTAATATTGGAAGTCTACATCCATTACAACTTGTAAAACCTCAATACCCAAAATCTGGTATCCCAGTGTCACGGACTATCTAGGATTTACTACACACAAGGTCTGAAGAAACAATAAAACACTGTTTTTAAATAGAAAGAAATGAATTCGGAAACAGAGATAGAGGGAGATGCTAGGGCTTGAGATCGCCTGCAGGTCTACCTTGGGCCTCCGAGTGGACTATAGCAAGCACTCCAACTACTGTCTGAAAGCTACTCCAAGACCTGCATACATTGCAGAGTGTAGTATCAACACAACCGACCCTATGTGCTGGTAAGTACCTAGCCTAACCTCGGCAAAGTAGTGACGAGTCTAGGATCAGATTACCAAAATACACCTGTGTAGTTATATGATATACATTGGAAAGTAAATCATAAATAAACAAGTAAAGATGGGAGGGAAAAGGGAGGGAAAAAACATGCTTAGGAGAATAATAAGTAAGAACAGATTATCAAAAGAACTATAAAGAAATCAAAATCCAACCACTAACAAGCGTAAGAAAATAATGGCAGATTTCACTTTCTTTTCACATCTTGTGGTAGGTGTACCACTAGCTCCCTTTTCGTTATATCTTGTGGTAGGCATGCCACCGCTCCTATTTAAAATATTTTATGGTAGGCGTACCACCCGCTCCCATTTTATTATATCTTGTGGTAGGCGTACCACCCGCTCCCATTTTATTATATCTTGTGGTAAGCATACCACCTGCTCCTTTTTCATTATATATTGTTTCGGCGTGAAACTCAATCCATATATAATATTGTTGCGATGTGCAACCCGATCCATATATATAATATTATTGCGGCATGCAACCTGATCCATATATATATAATATTGTTGTAGCGTGCAACCCGATCCATATATAATATTATTGCGGTGTACAACCTGATCCATATACGTAACATTGTTGCAACATGCTACCCAATCCATATATATAATATTGTTGCGACGTGCAACCCGATCCATATATAATATTGTTTTTGGGGCATGAAAACCGATCCATACATATAACATTGTTACGACGTGCGCCCTAATCCGTATATTATTGCGATGTGCAACCCGATACATATATAATACTATTGCGGCGTGCAATCCGATCCATATATAATATTATTACAGCATGCAACAATATCCATATACATAATATTTGAAATTATAACAAGAGTCCCGATAAAGGATCAATAAGGTTAACTTGTTACAACATCTAACTACCTCAACAATAACCAAACTTGTTCCAACATCTAACTACGTCAACTATAATCAAACTCGTTCCGACACCTAACTACCTCGACGATAATTAAACTTGTTACAACACCTAACTACTTCAGTTACAACCAATCTCATTTCTACATCTAACTCCTTTAGCTATAAGTAAACTTATTACAACACCTAACACAAGGAATCATCAACCTAAGTATCCATAATATAACCTAAGAACACAATGCAATGGAACCACAACTCAAAAATAGACCGGAAAGGGGGCAATATAATGATCTCTTCTCTTTCTTACTTTTACTTCACAATTCACTTTGCAACTCGAGCCAATGCTTTAGAGTTTAAATGATCACTTATACTTTCACAGTTCGTCACACAACTGGAGCCATCACTCTTCAATGTTCATAAGTCACAATTCTTTCCACAAATTTACACAATAATAGAAATCTTCACCAAGGCAGGAATAATACAACGAAATCATGAGAATCATAGGATAAGACTCACAGTCATGCTTGACACCAACATATAGATACTCGTCACCATGCCTATACGTCGTACTCAACAAGAAACAAATAGCAAGTAGGACACAACTCCTAATCCCTCAAGGTAAGGTTAGACCGAACACATACCTCGAACTTCCACGGCCAACTCAATCCTCAATTATCATTTATCCTCTCAAATTTGTCTATCTGTACAGCAATGACTTCGTAATATCAATAAATTCTAAACAATGCGAATCCAATGCCTAAATATAGCTTTCCCATCATTTTTCCAAAATCCCAAAAATTGTCCTCGGGCCCGGTTGATCAAAACATGAGGTTCGAATCAAAATCAAATCACCCATTCACCCACGAGCACAAATATATAATTATTTCCAGAATTGGACCTCAACACGAGGTATAAATCACAACTAATCAAAAAGCCCTAACTCTACTCAAATCCTTAATTTCTACCCTTAATCACATATTTTAGTCCTATAAGGGTTGATGGAAAATGAAGAAAACAAGTTAAACAATGGTTGCCCAAGAAGCTTTGGTTAAGAAGTGCTTCAAAAATCGCTTAGGAGCTTTGGAGAAAAAGAAGTTTTGTAAAAATTTGAGAAATCTCGTAATGGGGTATGTTTTTGGAACTTAAAATAACAGGATAAAATTCTTCTTCGCATTCGCGAGAGACTCAACGCATTCGAGATGAGTCCGGTCCACAAACCTTCACGTTCGTGTAATGGGGCTCGTCATGGAGAGTAATCTCTTTGAGCCTCGCGTTCGCATGCTAAGAGCCGCGATCGCGATGAACAAATTGGTGGCCCTTCCCTCTGTACCCTACGCGTTCACGAGTGGAAGGACACGTTCGCGAAGGGTCTCCCCCCGAGCTTCGCGTTGCATCTCAATCTCTGTATTCGTGAAGAAGCCAAAATGACACCTGGGATATTTGCCTTACGCGTTTGCGAGAGGGACCACGCGAACGCAAAAGGTAACATTCCTGAGCACTACAACAGAAAATTTGCAACACTTCTTAAGCCAAAACCTATTCAGAAACACCTCCAAAACACTCCCGAACCCTCGTGGCTCCTAACCAAACACATGTACTAACTCAACAATATCATACGAACTTATCCGTGCGGTCAAATCGCCTAAATAAACTCAAAAACAATGAATCAAACCTCAAAATCAAGAACTTTTCCTCAAACTTCATCAAGTTTCAAATTTAGTAATTCAAATCTGAATCACGTCAAATGACTTCCTTTTTCAACCAAATTTATTGGAAGGACTTAAAACATATATAAGACATAAATCAGGTGCCGGAACAAAAATACGGGCATGATACCTTCGCATTCTAATCGGACTTCATTTAAATTTTTCTTAAATATTTTCAAAAAACAATTTTACAAAAAAATTCATTTCTCGGGCTTGGGACTTCGGAATTCGATTCCGGGTATACACCCAAGTCCCATATTTTTCTATGGAACCCTTTCGAACCATTAAATCACGGGCCCGAGTCCATTTACCCAATATATTTACTGAAGTCAAATTTATTTATTTTAAAATCAAAAAATTTAGAATTTTTCACAAAATTTTATATTTAAGCTTTTCGGCTATGCGCCCGGACAACGCATGCAAATCGTGGCAACTCTAAGTGAGGCTTTCAAGGCCGCGGAGACACAAAATTCTATTAATAATAGGTGATGACCCTTTGGGTCATTATAAAGTTAGATGTTAGAGGCCAACAACAAAGGAAAGCATTCGAAGGCCTCGAAGCACACAAAAAAAATACAACAATAGGTCGAAAATTGAAAACAGATGTCAAGGAAATATCTTTGCATTCATAAATATCCATGTACAACAGTCCTTGAATAGTCTTTACATACAATTACAAAAGCCTACAGAGGATCTTTACACAAAAAGGAGGAACAAAAGTATGTACATGTGATGAAACCCGAGAGCATGTTCCATCCTCGAAGGTCCATCTACGGTATCATCCTCGAGCGTCACCCCCTCAAGCACACATCCTCGAGCATCACCCCCTCAAGCACACATCCTCGAGGGTGATTCCTTCGACCGCCACCTCCTCCAGGCTCCCAGCTCAATCCCCCAGGGTGTCCCTGCCGAGGGAAAAGATGAGAAGAGGAAAATAAGGGGATGAAAAGGAGGCAGAGAAAAGAGACATGGCCTACCAAAGCCAAAAGTTGAAGATTCGGCGGGCCCCAGCCTCAACGGCCGGTAGTGACATTTTATCCCTTGGGAAAAACCCAAGGGATGAAGTGCCACACCCAGACCTAGGTGGGAGAGTAAGAAGCGGTGCATAGTCCGAATAACTGTCTACAAAAAAGAAGAACCGCCTCCTCGTCCGTAATTATCTCAGGCCAACAACAACAACAACGACAGACATAACTACAACAATCATAGCAACAAGACAGCATGGTCATGCTCGACAAAGGGAAGCTCCGGCAAGAGGCCATAACACAACCTATAGGAGCTCTTGCAAACGGCCCTGAGGCCATGAGCCCCAAGCATAATGCTTAAGGATAGAGGAATTTATAAGAATAAATGGGGAGATGAGCCAACGAAGGTACTGGGACAGAAAAAACAACGCAAAGGCACCCCCATTTATAGGGGATAATGACATGGTCATTGAGGCTTTGGAAAATTGACCGATGGATGCAATTACTGCATTCTTGAAGAAACTAATTGACGGCGGTACATTCACCTTAGAGAATGGGAATTTGGCAGTACATTGAATGATGCCAAGATCCCCAAGTCCATGGGATACCCCGATTGCTTAAAAAACTCATGCCACAGGTTATATCTTTGGTGTGACATTGCCATAAGAAGCTCGAGGACTCAGGTGTTAGAATCATTTCCCATGGCTTCATTCTGGTAAACGCAGATACTGTCTTTATGCGGCGAAATCAAAGGGCTTAATTTCTCGATATCAAGCCATTTTAGAAGAATGCCTCGAGACCCCAAGGACGTGGAGCTGCGACCGAGTCCCCACCATCGAGGCTCGTCAAGACCCAACTCGAAAAAGATTAAGGTTGAGGCTAGAATGGAAGGGGGTGTTTCCAAGGCACACGTCTTAGTTTGACAGAATCAGCCTATCTAGATCATATGCCGAAGCATCACGTCTAGCCATCCTATCTCCGTACTTTATAATTAATACATGTTGTACAATAGCCGGTTTCCCCTCCAATATAAAGAGAACCCACGCTACTTTTTAAGGGGCGGATGTTGCTCTAGCTATTTCTCCACAAGATCAATAATATCTCCTTCTCTCTATTTCTTCTCTCTAGCTTGCTCGTCCTTTCTAGCTCGAGGCCACTTTAGCATTTACTACTCTCTCATTTGTTCTTAATTTATTGCTTGATATAGGCGATAAAATAGCCTTGCTTGATCATATCTCAACTGTTATCCCACTCCCTACTACCCCCGATAGCTCGAGATAGAGCCAAGATACCGACCTCAGGGTCATCTATCGACCAGTCCGAAGCTAGGGAGCAAGCCCCTCAGTTTGATTACTACTCCGTTTTAACTTGTGTTTTATTGTTAAACTTCATATTCTTAGCATCATCTGCTCTAACGACTAGCATAAAAGCAGATAATGTATTTTTAGAATCCCACTTATAAATTTAATCGTTGTTACTATTTTCACGGAAAACACCAATTAATCCTCTCAGGTTCTCAAAATTAACCAATCCAAAACTTTTATTTCAAATGTCATTCAAAAATCAGAGATCAAAACATTTAAGGCTAAATCAAAATTCAAACACACTGAAATTAAACCTATTAAACCTAAATTGAGCTTGTTCAAATTACTCATTAGCCATTATTAGAACCATCTGATCTCAAACCCCATATCATTTCCCAATTGCCTCCCCTCCCTTTAAGTTCTTGTTATTACAAATTGCCAACTTGATTTCTGATTCTTAATACCCTAAATTTCCATGTTCCTTTAGACCCCCCTAATGTTTCTATTCCAGACAAGGCACACTGATAGGAAAAAAATATTAATCAATTAAACACTTTTACAAATTACTTTGATAATTTATACTATTGAACACATTAATTGAATCCGGTCAGGACAGAAAAAAATCAAACCAAAGTATTAGTCCCAAATCAATGCAATTAACTTAAGTAACTTATTTTTAAATTGAACTAATCAAACTAACTAGTGATAAAAGAACAGAAAGAAAAAGAAAAAAAAACAGAAAAAGAAACAACAACAAAAAGGAAAAGAGAAAAGGGATGTATAATTATTTGCCGGAAATGCTTGAAAAAATAGAGCAAATCAACGAACGATGGTATTTGACGAAGCTTGGCCGGTCGGTGCTGACTTGTCGGAATCTGGAGATCTTGAAATAATCTAAAACTAACTCTAATCGATTGTTCTTGACAAGAATAATCGATTAGCATAAACTTTGATTCAAATAGAGCCTGTGGAACCATAAAAATCGAAAGAAAAAGGACAATTTAGGGTTTTGGTTTTCTTTCAAAGTCTTAGATATGAAATCGGAGCAAATGGGTAAGAATTTTAGAGAATATATGATTGATATAGGATGGGAAGGTTATGGTGGTTGTCTTGTTAGAAGATGGGGGGTGTTTGGAACGGCGCCATCGACAGGTGGGGTTTGGGAATTTGGGAGCGGCTAGGGTTAGTTAGAGTGGGAGAGAAGAGAGACTGAATGAGGTATTTAGGGTTTAGGGGGCCCGTTTGGACATTTACAAGGGAAGGGAAGGGTTAGTTCCTAGCCACCCGATAAAACAGATCAAAGGTTGTGATTGGGCGTTACCAAATGGTGTCGTTTCCTTTCGTTGGGGGAATTGGACCGAGTTGACTAGTTGTTGGGCCTGAACGGGATTGGGAATTGGATTTTGGGCATGGGGCAGCCCAATTTCAATTAAAAAGCCCCCTTTTAATTACCTCCTTATTTTCCTTCTCTTTTTCTTTTCTTCCTTCTTTTTTTAAAGAAAATTAAAAATCCTAAATTTAAAAACCTAAATTAATCTAAAAATATGAAATTAAACTAATTACCTAATTAATAAATATATATAAATCACTTAATAAATAGTCTAAAAATAAAAAGGAAAAATGCACAATGAGATATTTTTGGTGATTTTCCTTTTTAATAACACAAATAATTAATTAATTAATCCTGAAAATATAAAAACAAACCTAAATATAATGCACGGTAATTTTGTCATTTTTTATGATTTTAATAAAAACTAAACATGCATAGAAATGTAAACAATTAATAAAATTCTACAAAAATTCCTAAAGTTGGCAAATAATTAAGAAAAAAAATCTATTTTTTTGGACTTTATTGGAGTAGTTTGTATAGGGCAAACATTACATGCTTATAGATGCCCCTCTTTTCTCGGAAACACGACGGGTTTTCGGTCAAAGATAAAATGTGCAATTACGAGGAATTTTTGCCCGTTTAAAAACTCTATGAGAAACATAGAGTTTGGTGTAGTTTAGAGGTTACCTTCATATCCTTGCTATGAAGGAATCACGCCAGTGTAGTTTTGAAGTTTTAGTAGCTGGGACTACCCATAAACTGTGATTTCACTGCTGTTTCTGCTTGCTGAGCACCTTATTACGCCAATATGAAAGTTGAAAAGCTAAACTAGCTTAGCCTATCAACTATGAGTTACAAGATTCATATATATAGACCTTTTAAAGCTTTATCTTAAGTCTTGGATGGTTCTTCCTGTAGACTCTGATCTGAATCTTTATGCTCGTTAGCTGCCACTGCTGATTCATTTTTCTTTTGCTTTTCAAATCAAGGCGGGACAATGCAAAACTTGTGACTTCAATCTTATCTTGGGCAGTCCGCATCTTTTCTCTGCTTCTACACTTAGAATTCAACTTCTTTTCTTGTTTCTTTTTTCCTTTTATTTGGGTTAAGACTTCTTCTATTGGCCACCTCAAACCTTGTGCCTAATGGTGAAGAACCTATTCATGCACCAAAGCAAATAAATGAACGCAATATTTTGTCCCAATTTTTTACAAGGAAAATTTCGTGAGTTATTGTAACAAAATCTAAACTATTTATTTATTAAAAATACTAAAAGTCAGGATAGTGTATCCTTGGGAAAAAGAGATTAGGGGGTGAAGAACCTATATCTAAGCTAAAATCAACTAGGTAGTGGAGACCCTATGTGTGAGATAAAATCAACTAGGGAGTAGAGACCCTATGTTGGAAAACAACGACTAGGGAGTGGAGACTCTATGCCTAAGATAAACTCAACTAGGGAGTGGAGACCCTATGTTGGAAAGGCAGACTAGGGAGTGGAGACTCTATGCCTAAAATAAAAAAACTAGGCAGTGGAGACCCTATGTTGGAAAAGCGAGTAGAGAGTGGAGACACTATGTCTGAAAATAAAATCAACTAGGGAGTGGAGATCCTATGTGACAAAAGTAAACTAGGGAGAGGAGACCCTATGCCTAAAATAAAAGCAACTAAGGAGTGGAGACCCTATGTTGGAAAAGTGACTAGGGAATGGAGACCATATGTATAATATAATATCAACTAGGGAGTGGAGACCCTATGTTGGCAAAGCGACTAGGGAGTGAACACCCTATTTTGAAAGATAAAATCAACTACGGAGTGGAGACCCTATGTCTAAGAGAAATTCAACTAGGGAGTGGAGATCCTATGTTGGAAAATCATATTAGGGAGTGGAGACCTATGCCTAAAATAAAAGCAACTAGGGAGTGGAGACCCAATGTTGGAAAAGTGACTAGGGAGTGGAGACCCTATGTATAAAATAACTTCAACTAGTGAGTGAAGACCCTATGTTGGAAAAATAAGTATGGAGTGGAGACCCTATGTCTAAGATAAAATCAACTAGGGAGTGGAGACCCTATGTTGGAAAAGTAGACTAGGGAGTGGAGACCCTATGCCTAAAATAAAAGAAACTAGGGAGTGGAGATCCTATGTTGGAAAAGCAGACTAGAGAGTGGAGACCCTATGCCTAAAATAAAAGAAACTAGGAAGTGGAGACCCTATGTTGGAAAAGCGACTAGGGAATGGAGACCCTATGTCTAAAAATAAAATCAACTAGGGAGGGGAGATTTTATGTTGGAAAAACATACTAAGGAGTGGAAACCCTATGCCTAAAATAAAAATCACTAGGGAGTGGAGACCCTATGTTGGAAAAACGACTAGGGAGTGGAGACCCTATGTAAAATTAAATCAACTAGGGAGTGGAGACCCTATGTTGGAGAAGCGGACTATGGAGTGGAGACCTATGCCTAAAATAAAATCAACTAGGGAGTGGAGACCTTATGTTGGAAAAGCAACTAGGGAGTAGAAACCCTATGTCTAAGATAAAATCAACTAGGGAGTATTGACCCTATGTTTGAAAAAACCGACTAGGGATTGGAGACCCTATGCCTAAAATAAACTCAACAAGGGAGTTGAGATCCTATGTTGGAAAAGCGACGAGGGAGTGGAGACCCTATGTCTAAAATAAACTCAACTAGGGAGTGGAGGGCCTATGTTGGAAAAGCGACTGGGAGTGGTGACCCTAGGCTACCATGTTTTTGTATTTTTTCTTCTTATCTTTTTCTATTCATTTTTATTTCAAAGAATGAGTAAATACGGGAAAGAATTTTTGAGGGGACTTTCCATTATGGTTTGTTGCTGCAAAGCTATTTCTAGCCCTTGTACAATTTCTCTTTGGTCGCACTCGCTTCTTGCAAGGTTGCTTTGAATTGCACCTGTTTAATGTTTTCAAACAAACAACAATTGTTAGTTTGAAATGGCGGTTGGTTTTGTGTCCTTGATTGTTTTGATCTTGCCCCAACTCTTTTGATGAAAACCTCTACTGCTCATTGGCTTTCTGGAGACTATTCTCTCTTCTAAAACCAGGGATTTTTACTGTCCAAACTTTCATATGACGGTTCAACCCGTGTTGGGCTTTGGCCTTTTCATCTTATTTCGCCTTTATGGGAATTTGACTTGGGATTTGTTTCCTTTTCCATAATTTTAACTTTGATGCATCGGCCATCATAGCCAGTCGAGATCAACCTGATGTACCTGCTGAGGCTGGGTTATTTTATTTGAATTGGGCTTTTATTAAGCAGAATCCTGTAAAACCAATCTTGCCATATTTTCTTTGTATTAGTTTTGGAGAATAATTTAACCAAAAGGAATTCAAAGAAAAGTAAACAAAGGAAATAATATTGAATTTAACAAGAGGCGTCCCTTTCGGTAGAAGAAGGAAGGACTTATTTTGAGTGCATGCAAACTTCAATAGATATGACATGCTTCTTATAGATACCTGATTGGCACAACCGACCAATTTCTTATAAACACAGCATAACTCACGTCTTAAAAACTAAGAAAATCTTGCAGAGACTCTACCAATGTCGATGGTTGTAGAGGATTCCTTCTTTTTGATCAATGGCTCCCTTTGCAGGTTTTCGCCAATTGACCTCTTCTCTTCTTACCGCCACCTTATAGTGCTCATTGCAAGTTTTTACTAACAAGACTCTCTCATTTTTTAGTTTCTTGGCTTACCATCGACTTACAGTGCCCGTGTGGGTTTTCACCAACATGACTCTCTCATTTTATTTCTCTCATTTTGATTGCATCGGATCCAAGTAGCTGCGCTCTACGATCTTTGAACATTCTCACCGATTGATCGGAAGGACATGAACATGGTTTTGGGTAAATAGAATTCGGATCAAATTACAACTTTTTGAACCATTCAGGCTGGATCATTGCCAAACCATTACAACATCTGCCCCAGTTTCACTTTTGGGGGAATTTGTATTTTTGTTTTGGTGTGATTGAATCCCAAAGAGAGGATGCTATGTATCTTTTCGGAATCAAATGGAACGTAGTTCAAAGAAACTTTGTTTCTTTTTGATTTAGAGATTTTTTTTACAAACATTTTCAGGTTCCATTGAGGACAACCAATGAAAGGGTAACCAATGCAAAGGGTTAGCAAAGGATTGGAGTGTTTTGGGGTAGCAAGGACGAAAGCCTACGGCATCCCAATCGGATAATATTAGTACCGCAAAAAAGGGTTAAACGTAATATCTTTTGACTGCATCTGCACTGACAGTTGTTTCAGGATCATTTCCTTCAATTTCTTCCAAGTTCACGCCCTCTTTTTCTTGCGAAATCGGGTTTATGACATTTTGGTGGGGAAAAATCTTTCCTTTTGGGAAAGGGGGTTTGAATTTTTTGAAGAGTCGCCACGTAACGATTATAAGACGCGTTAGGGCACATATACAGTTCATTTCTAACTATGTTTGATAACCAGAGACAGGGTACGAGCTTGAAATTATCCTAAAGGAAAGATGTAAGGTACCCCTCAGGATCCACTGGTATGGTTCCCGACCAAATACTTTTTTGTGAATTTTTATAGGTACAAAACAAACAATTATGGCTCAAATAGTAGGGGATTTAAGTTTAATTACACAAGTGTCCGAAAACAGTTAGTAAAATGGCAAGATTTTTTGAGAAGAATTACAATCTAAGCCTAAAAGGGGGAGGGCCCCCCAGGTTTGTTATAATATGGATCACATCAATGCAATGCCTGGTATGACACTCCTCAAAGAGGGGCTACACGTGGTATTAGCGCACCGGTCATCATATCCATATCTATCCTTTCCCACCCCGTCAAAGTAATTAAAGCGAGAGTAGGCCTCGATCCCTATTGCATACTGTTACCCGTCCCTTCCTATTATTCCAGAAGGAATTTAGGACTTATATCTTATAAGAAGGCGGTTCTAGGCAGACTTTCAGGTTTAAAGGAAAAATACTAAGCGACAAACAATAACATATAAGACTACATTTAAAGGGGAAAATATAGAAGCAAGTAGAAGGCTAAGATATACCTCCATAAAGAATACACATAGATAACATGATTCATACATAATAAAGGTCCATATTTGAGTTCTAAAGTATAGTATCTAAGTGATAACAACAGAACAAGATTTATTACATGACTAAGAAAAGAAGTCCGAATCAGGCTTACCTACTGATTTTAACAAGTTGACAGTTAAACAAGGACAGTTCTGGTTTTTATTCAAATTATTACCTAAGGCTTGCCTAAGCGTAAAGCGATATGCAATAGTTATTTTGAGTTATTACGGTAGTTTGGAGATCGTCTCTACCTAAAACATGCTGTTCTAGTTGAGCATTATTGAAATGAGTAACAACTTTTATGCCAATGTTGTTATTGTCCTAAGAGCAGGATTTCTAAGTGATAGACATAAAACATGGATTGATGAATGAGATGCCAAAGCAAGAAACATGGGTCGTGAGAGCATGATTTCTAATGCATGTATGAATCCTAAGCATGGTTTCTATTGCACAACTAGGAATATGACCCTAATAACATATTTTCTACCCTTAATAATGATAGTGTGCATTACCCTGTCCCTTTTCACTTGCCACCCAAAGACTTGTTTACAAATTATTACGGACCATGTGAGTGAATTACATAAGGAGAAATGAAAAACAGGAAGCTATGCAATAGGAAGCCTGATTTGGACTTTCTCTCTGAGTTATGTAATAAACCACTTTAATAACAAATATTGTTCCATAGCCTTTTTCATATATGGGTGTGTCAGAGTTCCGAAGGACCTCTAGGGATCCCGACCAGTACTCATGCAGAGATTGCATAACCAAAGCAGAGTGAGTGTAGTGTGGAAGGGCAACTTTTATGTGTTCAAGCTCAGAGGGAGCTTAAGGATCCTAAAGCAAGGCTCACACAAAAGAGACAGAGCCTAGTGGTCTAAGAGTATATGTGAGTGTGCTTGTTATATATTTAACGGAGTTGAGTTGCAAACCAGTTTTAAAAATAGTCCTGTTTGAAGAGAGTTTGCAAAAGACAACAGAATAGTTTTTGAAAAGGAGAAGGGAATAGGAGCAATAACAAATTGGAACAAGACAACACACACAGAACAAATCCAAAGAACTGCATCATTCCAGCATTCACAGGCAGGGAAGTAAGGGTTTGGGGACATAGAGAACCCTAATCAGAAACACATAACATGGCTGAGAAGAGATGCATATAGGCCAGCAAGTGCAAAGAACAAGACTTTCTTAGCATAATTATAGAAATAATATGAATCAGAATCAATTAAAGACCTGGACGTCCTTCAATTAGGGACCATGGTTCAAACGGGTACAAGTTGTATAAAATAAGAAAAAAGAATTAATTGTAAGAGATTACCATATTAGGAATAGTGAAAGCATGTAGCATGTAATAAGGACCAAGTATATAATAGTTTAAACATAAGAAAAGTGCATGTTGATTTACAGCAAATTTTTGCATATAAACAAAGTAGAGTACAATTTGATTTGAAAAATTAGTTCAAAGAATCACGAATGAGATTGAAAATCACAGGGAATCAGCACTAACTAAGGAAAGTATCACAAAAGTAAGGAAGCAATTTTGAAAAATCAGTATAGAAATACAAGGAAAGTACCCAAAATCAAAGTTATAAGGAGATTACATAGGATCAATAAAACAAATAGTTGGACCTATTAAACGTTAAATAATACGGGTTTGGAAAAAATCAATGAAACCTCAAGAATTAATTAGAATAGGAAGCACAAGAGTGCATAGAACACACATAAAGCCTAGAATGTTCATGATAGCCACGCAAAAAAATTGTAAATAACTTCAAACTTTGAATCGAACCCAAAATTATTAGGGCTTCTTGAAAAAATTATTCGAGCAAAAAGGAATGACTTACGTGATGTTTAAACATGCAAAAAATCAAAGTAATTACTAAAATCAGAAAGAAATTATTTTTGTAAAAAGGGTTATGACACCCTAGTCTGGAAATGAAGAAATCGTTTAAAATCAGAGAAATATTTTGAGAAAAAAAAGCGAAAACCTTGAAACCCATAGATCCATCATAGATAAAAAAGATCACAGTATTTACAGCTAGGTTTCTTTTTCAAAAAATCGTAGAGACAAAGGAAAATCGGATAAAACACATGGATGCACCAAATCTAAGAAAGACCTAAAGGAAAGTGGAAAATCTAAAGAGTAGGGGTTTCAGAGAACCCAAAGAAGATGAGAAAAAACTATATCGTTACCGGTTTTAAACGGAAAGACATAGATATGACTCGAACAACCATGGATGACCGAAAAATAGCATAAAAAACCATGGATGGGAGTTGGACAGGAGTTGGACTAGATCTCTATGAGATCTTTGCACGAAATCACAAACAACGAGCAACCAGGAGATGTAGGAGACAAGCCTACATTTCGAATAGCCATGGGAGTCTATAGATTGTGTAAAGGATTGAAGGGATCAGGCTTAGTTTGGGCGGCGGCTAGGGTTAGATTTAGGTCTTAAAGAGAATTGGAGAGGAGAGAGGATTCTAGGGCGGCAGTTTGGTAAGAGATGAATTAGGTTATGAGGCCGTTCAGGTTAAAAAAAGTAAGAGGGAATAGGGGCCGTTGATCTTAGAGATCAATGACCAGGATGAGAAGGGGTAGATGGGGATCCAGGTTTGGGCATGGGTAAAGAGGGTGTGAGTCGGGTTTAAATTAAAATTGGTCTGGGAAATTGTGGTCGAATTTTGGGCTACAATTGAAAGCCAATTTGGCTATATTTTAAATAGCCATTTTTTCCAATTTAATTTGTAAAAATAGTAAATAGTTTCTGAAAACTAATTTAAAGGGATAAATTATTTATAATACACAATTAACAATTTAATAGTACAGGATCCAATTTTATGCGTATAAAGACTAATTAAATCTAAAAAGGCTAGTATTATAATTATGTGCAATTTAGCTTTAAAAATACTAAATAAAATTGTAAAAATATGTAAAAATTACTTTAGCCATATTTTGGCATAAGTATAGAAATACAATAGAAGAATTATCAAAATAATAATTTGGGAAATAATTATTGGGGATCTTATGGATTAAAAAAGGGAAAAATAAATCCATTAAAACCTTTATAAAACACTTGTACATGCTTATATATGTTATATTGAAGGTAGTTTGCATATTGAAAAAATATATATGGAAAAATTGGGTATCAACAAACGCCCCTCTTTACCCAGGAAGAATGAAAGAGTTTTCAGGTAAAGAAATGATGGCAAATTTTGACCTAGCAAAATGGTTTGAAGAGGTTAGGCCGCACCCCGGCTTTCGAGCTAAGTACACATCCTTTGTTTTATAGGAATCAGGATGTATGTAGTTCAGGATTCACCGGCGGAGTATACCAATGAGGAAATTTCAAGAGCGGATACAACATTTAGGGTTGTGTGAGTTGACGGTTTACGGGAATGGTTAGGTTTGATATGGCTGCAGGAGCTGGAGCGGGATTTCTCCTGCCGGGATGGCCATTTCTTGCCTTATTACCTACAAATAAGAAATACAAGCATATATTGTGCATAAATTTTAGCATGATCCAAATTCCCGTCGGACCATGAATGTTGTCTTCGGACAATGAGGATGATGTCCTTAAACCATGATGTCTTGCGCCATGAAGCGTATAATAAAGGATTCGCAGGCCATGAAATGATGTTCTCGGGCTATGAGGATTGTGCCTCCAAACCATGATGCTTTTGAATAATGATATGCAAAAGTTTGAAAGAGATCCTCAAGCCTTGACATGGTATTCACGAGCTATGAAGATTGTGCCTCCGAACGATGACGCCTTTGGATAATTTGGCGATATTTCAGCCCATGAAGGATGCAATATATGGCTATATTTTAGCCATGCAGGCGTAGTATATGGCAATTTTTCAATCGTGCAATTCAGTATGTGGCAATCGTTTAGCCATGCAGGTGCATCATGTGGCGATCTTTCAGCCGTGCAATGCAGTATGTATCAATCTTTCAGCCATGTAGATGCAGTAAGTAGTGATCTTTTAGCCCATGAAGATGCAGTATGTGGCGATCTTTCAGCCATGCAGGTGTAGTATGTGGCAATCTTTCAGCCGTGCAATGCAGTATGTGGCGATCTTTCAGCCATGCAGATACAGTATGCGGCGATCTTTCAGCAATACAATGTAGTATGTGGCGATCCTTCAGCCATGCAGATGTAATATGAGGTGATCTTTTAGCCATGCAATGCAAATGGAGGTAGAACTTAACCTCGTAAGGAAAAATGGTAGCTTATGCAATAAAGATGCTGATAGAGGTAGAGCTTAACCTCAAAAAGCAAAATGGTAACCATATGCAAATTGGAAGGCTGAGTGGTAGCCTTATGCGATAAAAATGCAGATGGAGATAATGTTTAGTCTCGGAAGGCAGAATGGTAGGCTTATTCAAATCGGAAGGCAGAATGATAGCCTTATGCAATGAAAATGCAGATGGAGACAACGTTTAGTTTCGGAAGGTAGAATGGTAGCCGTATGCAAACTGGAAGGCAAAATGGTAGCCTTATGAAATGCAAATGAAGATGGAGACAATGTTTAGTCTCGGAAGGCAGAATG
This sequence comes from Nicotiana benthamiana, assembly GCA_034376525.1. Taxonomy (NCBI): domain Eukaryota; kingdom Viridiplantae; phylum Streptophyta; class Magnoliopsida; order Solanales; family Solanaceae; genus Nicotiana; species Nicotiana benthamiana. The sequence continues at coordinate 29,304,817 of CM067324.1, read as the reverse complement.
GTAGCCTTATGCAAGAAATAGAATAACAAATGAAAGTAGAATTCTCTTAGGTGATAGCAGATTGTGGTATTGTAATTACTAGGAGCATTGTGACTGAGCATTACTTGTGTGTTTATAGAAAATGTTTGCAAGTGCAACAGTTCGGAGAATCGCATTTGTTTCAAGGGCGTACATTATGTTTAATGATTTCGAATTCCTAGTGCCTGCATCCAAATAAAAATCATGGCTTTTGTAAGGGGGAGGGTTAGTTTATATCCCCACTGGCTTTGCTTGACGCATTCAGCTTTGATCTAGTGATACCGTCTGTATTATTGGGGTAGTGTTGCTAAACAAAGCAGTTTCAATAATAATCATGCATAATTTAGTAAAAATATGGCATAAATTTAAAAATAGCTTTTAGATGAACTGACGACTGTGACATAGTTCAGGACATTGCAACCTCTCATGCTACAAAATTTTATGAGTCCTCCTAAAAATTCTGCCCCAGTTTCTAATTGCGGAGGAAAATATAATTTTAATTAAATTGTGACCAAACCCATAGGGCTGCCTATGTATTCCCTCTTAAATGGAAATCAGGTGAGGCGTAGATTAATTTACATCATATAAGGAAAGCGTAAAGTTTACACATAGTAACGCTTGAATTCATCTGAATTGATCCGCTTTGGTTAGACTTCTCTGTCTATTTATGCAAGCATTAGGGCTTCCCCTATCAAAACCCGATGAACCATGTATGGACCCTGCCAATTGGGAGAGAAATTCCCTTTGGCTTCACCTTGATGCAGAAATTTTTTTTAACACCAGCTGCCCTGGTGTGAATTGTCTTGGCTTGACTCTTTTGTTGAAAGATCTGGACATTCTGTTCTAATAGAGTTGAACATGGCAGAATGTGTATATTCTATTTCCATTTATAAGGGCTAATTTCTCATAATGACTCTTTAACCACTCTGCATCGTCAATCCCAGCTTCTTGTATAATCCTAGGGAAGGAATTTCTACCTCAGCAGGAATGACAGCCTCTGTACCGTAAACCAATATATAGAGGGCTGCCCTAGTTGATGTGCAGACTGTGGTACGGTACCCCAGTAGGGAAAATGATAATTTCTCGTTCCACTATTTATGCTTTTCTATCATTTTTCTCAATATCTTCTTGATATTCTTGTTGGCGGCTTTTACCGCTCCATTCATCTGAGGCCTGTCGGCCGTGGAATTCTTATGTTTGATCCTGAAACTTTTACACATAGCTTTCACCAAGTCGCTGTTGAGATTGGAATTATCAGTATTGATTGACTCTGGAACCCCAAATCGACAAACAACGTGGTCACAGACAAAGCCTGCCACGACTTTCTTAGTCACTACTTTGTAAGATGTTATTTTGACCCACTTGGTGAAAAAGTCGATGGCTACTAGGATAAACATGTGTCCATTGGAAGCAGCAGGCTTGATTGGTCCAATAACATCCATTCCCCAAGCGGTAAAAGGCCACGGTAAGCTTGTTGTGTTGAGCTCGCTCGATGGTACCTTTATCATATCGCATGTATCTGACATCAATGGCATTTTCGGACATACTAGATGTAGTCTGTTTCTATAGTCATCCAAAAGTAACCAGCCCGGAGTAATCATTCATATGTGGACCGTAGGTCCCCACATGAATTTCTTCTAGTAGCCTAGATGCTTCCTTTGCGTCGACACATCTCAATAATCCTAAATCGGGAGTCCTCCTATACAGGATTCCTTCGCTGTGAAAGAAGTTGTTTCACAATCTCCAAAGTGTGCTTTCTGAGTAGGATTAGCAAGCCCCCGGAACTCTCCTTTTGCCAAATATTCCTTGATATCATGAAACCATGCTTTTCTGTCTGCTTCGTCCTCAACATGGGCATAGTAATCTGGTTGATTATGGATTTTTACTGGAATGGGATCAATGAAATTGTTTTTGAACATTGAAGATCTTATTGCGGAAATTGGAAAAATACGAAAAGAAAATCATTTACTAAATACAACAGTGAATGGTCCTTGCTACCACGAGGCTCCTTGAGTTCTGTGGTCCTAATGGTCCAATTATTGAGTTGTGCCTCTTTACTCACAGCTTGTATGGAAGGGCCTTCCTCCCCCTCCTTCTCGAGAATAACACAACATTCCATATCATTGTCCTCTAGAAATAAGTTTTTCACTACTACAAGTGCTTCTTCTTCATCTGACGCATAAATAATGTCGACCTATTGGAAAGTCTGCTCCATATGTAGTATTAGCCGCTCTAATGAGTAGTAAGGACCGCGCCATGGTGGCACTAACTGTTCAATTCTTCCCAGGTGTATTCATATCCCAAATCAAAGGTAGTGACATATTTCTTGAGTGTTATGGGTTAAGATATCCTTTGGAGGTTCTTGCCGAGCCCTTTGCCAGGTTCGTACCCACTCTAACTCAGTATACTCTCGATTTTGTTATTCCACCATTTGTCTTTATCGATAGCATTGACATGCTCGATGTGGTGGTAAGTTTCTCCACCCAGCTTCCTTCTTCTCCAGATCGTCGGAATGGTCTGGCGACTGTATATAGGGTTGCTACCGTCACCGTGAATGATCACTTCTTGGTGATTCCATTCGAATTTAACCGCATGATACAATATTGATGCTACGACCCCAGTAGCAAGAATCCAGGTCCGTCCCATTAGCAAGTTATAAGACGCTAGCACATCTATGACTTGGAAATCGTCCTCGAACCATGTTGGTCCCATATGCAGGCATAGACTAATTTCACCGATGGTGGACCTCTAAGAACCATGAGAGTCTTTCACATTGATTGCTCCATCCTTTATCTCATGCTGCCCTTTGCCCAAATTCTTGAGTGTTGCCAGCGGACGAATGTTAAGACTGGAACCTCCATCGATCAGGATCCTGGTGATGAAATAATCTTTGCATTGCACGGTGATGTGCAGTGCTTTGATTTGACCTAGCCCTTCAGGTGGAAGCTCTTCCTTATAAAAGGTGATCTTATGGTTTTCCAGCACTTGTCCCACCATATTATCCATTTCCCCGCCAGTAATATTACTTGGTATGTACGCTTCACTCAGTACATTCAACAAAGCATTCTGATGTGTCTTGGAATTCTGCAGAAAAGAGAGGGTGGATATTTGTGCTGGCATCTTATTTAACTGGTTGATGACCAAATATTTCTTGGCATGTATTTTCCTCCAAATGCCGTCCGTACCTATATCAATGAGGGGTGGTCAATTGGAGGCTTTCTTGATTGATTCAGCTAGATGTTGATGGGTATAGACTCTACTAGTTCTTGTCATAGCCTTTGTTGCGATAGTTTCTTCAATCCTAACCTTTCCCGTCCTTCTCGCCTCGGCTGTATAATCCCATGGTACAACATTTGTATTGAATGGTGGCATGGTTGGCATCGCCATTGGGATCGGCATGACTATCCTTACTTCGAATGGAACATGTGCTTAGGTGGCAAGACTGCAACCTCAAAATGGTGCAGGTGTATTTGTTGGAGACATGAATTTATCCTCAACTAGTGTTGGTGTCTTTGCGGGTGTCACCGCTTCAAAGTCAAGAGGAATAGACATTTATCTCGGCATCCTCAAACGGTTGGATCTGCACTATGACCAGATTGAGAGTAACTATTGGTTTCTTTCGGTCATCACCTTTTACAATCAACCCGATTGATCCCTCAGTCATCTTCTACTTCAATCATGTGGATACCTCCACCCTTATGGTTTGGTAGAGGGTCATCATGGATGTTTGGAGCGGATTCCTTTACCGCTATGACTTTGTTATCAATCAAAGACTGTATCTTGTCTTTCAAGGAGCGGCATTCATAGATGGTGTGCCCTTTCATGCCGGAGTGGTACGCACATGACTTGTTTGGGTTAAACCACTGAGAAGGATTCTTTGGGGTTGTAGCAATGACGGAGGTGACATAACTAGTAGCTTTGAGCCTCTCATACATATGGTTGATGGGTTCAGTGATGGCTGTATATTGTTTTGGAGGTCTGCAATCAAAATTAGGTCGGGTTCTAGTGAAATTTCGGCGTGCAGAGGGTGATTGATGATGGGATAGTTACGCATTATAAGTTTGGTAGACATGAGCGGGTTAGGAGTGTCTGGGTGAGGTAGGTTGGTATGTACGAGGTGGATGAGGATGATAAGTTTGTAGTGGAGCTGGGTATTAGGGTTCTTGGTAATTTGGGGTTGGCTGGTATGTGAGTGGAGTGTTGGGTAGGCTTGGTATTTAGGGGATACTTGGTCCTTTGTGCAACCATCACGGCCCCTACTTCCCTTTTCTTGGACACACCACCAGACTGTAAAGCCTTATTCATAGCTTGCCAGGCTTCAAAATTTATAACTATTCCACTTTTCATACCTTCTTCAATTCTTTGACCTAATTTGCTATGTTAGAGAACTTGTGGTTCTCAACCATCATCAGCCGTTCATAGTACGGCGGAGTCCTGAGCTCGCACAAAGAACTTGTTCATTTACTCCTCTTCTAAGGGGGGTCTGACCTTAGCAACTTTGGACCTCCAGCGAGTAGCATACTCACGAAATGTCTCCATGGGCTTCTTATTTAGATTCTAGATATAGAACACGTCTGGCATGTTTTCTGTATTGAACTTGAACATATCTATAAAGTCAGATTCCATGCTTACCCAGCTCGACCACTTTTTGGTATCTTGACGGATGTACCAAGATAACGTATCTCCTTTCAAACTCCTCACGAACAGCTTCATGCGGATCCTTTCATCTTTTCCTTCTCCAACTAGCTTGTCACAATATGTCCTATGATGGACCCTTAGATCACCCATACCATCAAATATTTTAAACTTAGGAGGTTTGTACCCCTCAGGCAGTTCGACATTAGGCTGTATGCAAAGGTCCTCATAGTTCAGCCCTTCGATTCTTTTGCTTTCCTCAACACCCTGAATTCGGCAGAGTTATGAGGTGTTGGGATGAGTAGTGGAGTGTTGTTTTGGGTATGGTAGTTATTACATTGATTCTTGGGTGGAGCAACGGGATGGTTCTATTGTTTTGTGCTATTTTGAGGAGATGTAGGGTTTTGAGCATTGGGGAAGTTGGTATCTGGGGTGCTGAAGGAAAATGACAGGTTTGTTAGATTTTGAACCTGATCGAGCTCTTCTTGGAACTTCAACCGTTTCTGTTCGAGTTGTGACACATTCTTGTTAGGAACCCGAATACCATGGCCAACAGTGGCCTCTACCCATTCAGTTGTGTTCTCTTTCTTGATCTTATTCAAATCTTCCATTTTGTTCTTGCCTTTTCCTTTAATGGGACTAAGAGGAGGAGTGGGTGGAGGTTTTGTAGATCTTGTGAAATAAGATGATGATGGCAGAGTACACGAACTAACCTTTGGGGAGGGGAATAATAATAAAAAAAATAAAACAAAAGGTAATCAAGTTAGTGAGGATTGTAAAAAGTATTGCAATACTTAAACACATAGTGCAGGAGTATATAGCATGTCCTAATTTAGAAAACCCTTTGTGCCCGAGGTAGGCCTAGCGACAAATAGACTTGAAAAACTTTTAATAATAAATGCCTTATTTTATTGATAAAAATAGGCGAATCCCAAAAGGGTACTAAATAAGCAAGAAATAAAAGTTTGTAATGACTATTGGCCTTATTACATTCATAAATCGAAAAAGGTAAACTCCTATTTATTTTTTCCTAGAAGGACCTTTCCCATACTCAACATCCTTGGCTTTGTCGAACATCTTCCCGAATTTGCGAAGTCCCAACAATAGGTATGCTCTGGCTAGATTTTAGCCTTCGGTCCCTTCAGTGTTTTGACAGTCTTCCATTTTGAGGAATTTTCCTTCCAATTATACTATGCCTCACTCCATGTACCCTAGCTTTTTTTGGCACTGATAGCCATGTATTTCCATTCCTCAATCTGCTTCTAGTTGGATTCTTGTATCTTGTAGTGTTCACTCTTGCATTCATGGATCCTTTTGCGCAACTGGTTGTACTTGACTTGTGCCTCATCCTTTTCATCTATAATTCTATGAACTTGAACAAACCTTAGCTGGTCCAGACCATCCCAATTGTCTTCCAACCAACCCGAGTAGAAAGGGGTATAACCAACATGATATCTGTCTAGCTCGATGGTGTATGCCACATGTGTTGGGCTTGGCACTTGTGGGGATTATCATCATTTTGGAAGTCAAGTTCGGAAGTGGCTCATCTTGTAGACTCTGGGCATAAATTTCTTCCTACCTGCTTTCCCTTATAACTCGAAGAGGGACGTAAGGGTATGTTCCTCTTAGACCAATCAGTATCAGAAAGGTGCATCCCAGGATCAAGCGAGGAACTCCTCTATCAGAAACCACTCGAACATCCTTTGAACCTATTCTTCAGTCAGATTACTAAAGAGTTCAACCTATTCCTTGGCATTCTCGGGCTGAGCGAACATGTCGAGGATGTAATTCATTAGCTTTGGGTGGTAGAAAAAGATGTGATCATCCCAAGCCCTTTGCTGAATTTCTTATCGGTATTCTCCCTTTTGGAGATGCTCTGTGAGCCAAAGTTGAAGTGGCAGATTTCAGCCTTGAAAGTGTTTTGCTCCTCGTTGACAATTCTTTAAGGCTTGGTATATATCTGCTATGATCATGGGCACAATGTTGAATGTCTGCCCACCAATCACTTCTATTTGGGTCTTGGTTACCATAGCCAGCCTAGTATAGATTCTCCAATTCTTCCTTGGAAACACAATCAGACCCAGGAAGCAAAACATGAAGACGAAAATTCTATGATGGATATGTCCAAAGGATATGATGGAAAACTTGCCATGGTAGATACAGTATGATTTGCTGTGACCGTACCTTTCGTAAAAGTAGTCAAAAGGGATGTATGATTCATTTAGGCATACCAATTCTGCATTTTTCTTCAAACCTATCATTTTTAAGAAACCCTTGCCTATGCAGTTCTCGGGCATTAATAAACTCGAGGCTTCCAGAACTAGAATAGTCAGTCCCTCTATATCTTCTAGCAAATGTGTCATTTCGATGACTCAAAAGCGGAACACGGCCCATTCACAATCCCAAAATAATGTAGCAGCTTCTATGATCATGTTGTTTGGCTATTTCTCTATGAGGGATGGTAGACTACCCAAATATTTTCTGACAAGGTTTTTGTCGCTAGAGTGTAAATCTTCCCACCAACTTAACAATCTTGGGTGGATATTGATGACTATGCCAAATCAGGGGACTTCATGCCTCATCTTTCTATAAGGCACACAAGGTTAGGCCCTTACCCCCACCAGACTTGACTATTTAACATCAACAATTGGCATAAAGCATTCAGCTCTCCAAATAAATGCACAGAACGTGATGATGTCTGTTTGGGTTTAGGAAACCCATTGGACTTTGGACAAGGCTATCTTAATGGATCATTTTGTGGAAAACATAACTGAACCGGCTAGGTTTGACCATGATGCATGCACAATTTAAATAGAGTAAGGTTTCTATGGGATTTTAGACTGGTACCTTTGAGCGAACAACTCCAGGGGAAAGGCACGGAACTGTCCACTGCACCGCTGGTTGACTAGTTTTATCACAAATAATCCTTTCTAATTTTATGGTGTAATGATATAGGAAGAACGCAACCATTCTTCAAGCGTTGCTATAGTATTTGTTTGGAACTAGTGGAATATGATGTTGAGCATGATTATGCAAAAATTAAAAGCATATTGACATGTATCTGCATGTTAAGAAAGCGATAAATACAACAGTTTCCTAATTTAAAGAAGTAGCTAAAGGAAAGAAACAAGGAAGATATGTCAGTTTTGCTTTTAAAGAAGAAATTAAATGCTTAAAGGAATTTAAACAAACAATTGCACATAGGGAGGGTACGAATTCAGAAAAACAGAATGAAATGGTAAAATCCTAAATATCCCCAGCAGAATAGCCATGCTGTCTCGCCCCTTTTTTCTCGCGAAATCGATTTTGTGACATTTTGGTTGGGACAACTCTTTCCTTTTGGGAAATGGGGTTTCCATTATTTGAAGAGTTAGCACCTAACAAGTTTAAGGCGCATTAGGGCACCTATATAGTTCATTTCTAACTATGTTTGATAATCAGATACTGGGTAAGGGCTTAAAATTGTCCTAAGGGGGAGGTGTTAGGCACCCCTCAGGATCCACTGGTGTCGTTCCCGACCAAACAATTTTTTGTGAATTTTTACAGGTAGGAAACAAACAAGTATGCTCAAATAGTAGGGTATTTAAATTTAAATACACAAGTGTTTGAAAACAGTTAGCAAAAAAGGGAAGATTTTTCAAAAGAATTACAATCTAAGCCTAAAAGGGAAAAGGGGTCCTAGGTTTGTTTATTATATGGATCACATTAGTGCAATACCTGGTATGACACTCCTCAGAGAGGGGCTACACATGGTATCAGCGCACCGGTCATCATATCCATATCTACCCTTTCGCATCCGGTGAAGCTAATTAAAGCGATGGTTGGTCTCGACCCCTATTGCATGCTGTTACCCGTCCCTTCCTAGAGGAATTTAGGACTCCTATCATATAAGAAAGCGGTTCTAGGAAGACTCTCAGGTTTAAAGGTAAAATACTAAGCAACAAATAGGAACATATAGGACTGCATTTAAAGGGGAAAACACGAAAACAAGTAGAAGGCTTAGATATACCTCCACAAAAATTGCACATAGACAACATGAATCATATACAATTAAGGTCCATATTTTAATTCTAAAGCATGGTATCTAAGTGATAACATCAGAACCAGATTTATTACATGACTCAAAAAAGAAGTCTGAATCAGGTTACCTGCTGATTTTATCAAGTTGACAGTTAAACAAGGATAGTTCTGGTTTTTATTCAAATTATTACCTAAGGCTTGCCTAGGTGTAAAGCGATATGCAATAGTTATTTCGAGTTATTAGGACAGTTTGTAGATTGTTTCTACATTGAACATGCTGTTCTAGTTGCTACGAATGGAAGAGATTATTACCAGTTTTATTCAACAACATCACAAGGTGAAAATTATTACCTTACCTGAATCGGTAGTTAACTAGGTGTTTTTAACAAAATACAGACCGGATCCTAGAACATAGTATCTATTATGCAAAGGAAAATGGCAGGGTTGTTGAAAATAAAGTCCCTAAGGCATGATTTCTAAATGTACACAAAAGTTGCAGAATTGTTGAAATGAGTAACATCTTTTATGCAATTGTTGTTATTGTCCTAAGAGCAGAATTTCTAAGTGATAGACATAAAACATGGATTGATGAATAAGATGCTGAAGCAATAAATATGGGTCTTGAGAGCATGATTTCTATACATGTATGAATTCTATGCATGGTTTCTATTGCACAATTAGGAATATAACTCAAATAACATGTTTTCTACTCTTAACAATGATAGTGTGCATATTTACCCTATCCCTTTTCACTAGCCATTCCAATACTTGTTTTCTAATTATTAGAGACCATGTAGTGAATTACATAAGTACAAATGAAAAATAAGAAGCTATGCTATAGGAAACAGGATTAGGAATTTGTCTTTAAGTTATGTAATAAACCACCTCAAGTGTTAATATTATTCCATAGCCTTTCTCATATATGGGTGTGTCATTCCCTAAAGACTTCCTTAGGGATCCCGGCCAGTGCTCACGCCTAGATTGCATAACAAAGCAGAGCAAGTGCAGTATGGAAGGGCCAACTTTTATGTATCCAAGTTTAGAGGGATCTCAAGGATCCGAAAGCAAGGTTCACCCAAAAGAGGTACAGCCTAGTAGTCTAAGAGTATATGTGAGAGTTCGTTACATAGATTTAAAGGAGTTGAGTTGGAAAACAATTTTGAAAACAATCCTATTTGAAGTGAGTTTTCAAAAGATAACAGAATAATATTTGAAAAGGAGAAAGGAATAGGAGCAATAATAACTTGGAACAAGACATGACACACAGAACAAATCCAAAGAACAGTATCATTCCAGCATTCACATGCAAGGAAGTAAGGGGTTAGGGACATAGAGAACCCTAACCAAAAACACATAGCATGGCTGAGAAGAGATGCATATAGACCAGCAAGTGCAAAGAACATATATGGACAGATTAGCTTTTAGAACACGGGCAATTACTTCAAAGAGTTAACAATTGAATCATGCTTGAACTTAGAATTGTAATAAAACATAGGGATAGGGTATGGGAGTGATCATACAAGGATCTATTACATATAATTTGTCATGACATAGCGTTAGTCAAGTACATTAAGAGACATAATAGTTGAGGAAAATAACCAAAAAGTCAAGTAGACATGTTGGTTACATTTTGAACAAGAGAGGGCAGAACTTAAACATACTGTATAAAGAAGTGAAAAAGAAGTGTAATTAAACAATATGAGCCATTAAGTTAATGCAGAAAGCGACATGGATTGACAAACAATTGGGGAGGGGGGCACATAGAGTTGAATTTAAAAATTTAACTAGGAAAATACCAATCAAGGAAGAAAAGTGCAGGAAAAGCAAAGCAATTAGAGTCCCTCAATCCAGCCTTGGCTTTCAGCTAGCTAGACAAAGCAGTAGCACAAGAAGTAGAGAAAAAAGAGATAGTTTGAGTGTGCATGTGTGTGTTTTGAACTATTTGTTCGTGTCCTTTGCTAAAGAGAGGGTAGAGTATTTATAGTTTGAGAACAGCCTGGAAAAATAAGGTAATAAGTACTGACTTAGCATAATTATAGAAATAATATGAATCAGAATCAATTAAAGACATGGACTTCCTTCAATTAGGGAGCCATGGTTCAAACGGGTACAAATTGTATGAAATAAGAAAAAGAATTTCTTATAAGAGTGATGTTACCATAATAGGAATATTAAAAGCACGTAGCATGTAATAAGGACTAAGTACATAATAGTTTAAACATAAGGAAAGTGCAAATTAATTAGCTGCAAATTTGTGCATATAAACAAGGTAGATAAAATTTGATTTGAAAAATTAGTTCAGAGAATCACGAAAGAGATTGAAAATCATAGGGAATCAGCACTAGCTAAGGAAAGTATCACAAAAGTAAAGAAGCAATTTTGAAAAATCAGTACATAATTACAAGGAAAATACCCAAAATCAAAGTTGTAAGGAGATTACATAGGATCAATAAAACAAATTATCGGTCCTATTAAGCGATAAATAACATGGGTTTGGAAAAAATCAAAGAAACCTTAAGAACAAATTAGAACGGGAAGCACAAGACCATATAGAACACACATAAAGGCTACAATGTTCATGATATTCATGCAAACATATCGTAAACAAATTTAAACTTCGAATCGAACCTAGAAGTATTAGGGCTTCTTGAAAATATTAATCGAGCGAAAAGGAATGACTCAGGTAATGTTTAATCATGCGAAAAATCAAAGTAATTGCTAAAATCAGAAAGAAATCATTTTTGTAAAAAAGGTTTTGAAACCCTAGTCTGGAAATGAAGAAATCCTTTGAAATCGGAGAAATATTTTGAGAAAAATAAGCGAAAACCTTGAAATCGATAAATCCATCACGGATGTAAGATTTACATATCTCCCTAATTAAGTAACTATTCAAGTTTGCAGCATTGTCCGTAATGTTAGTTGTAGGGCTACCAAAATCACAAATGATGTTGGAGTGCATGAAGTCTACCACTGGTTTCTTAGTGACGACTTTGAGAGTGATTGCTTCAACCCATTTTATGAAGTAGCCAATGGCAACCAGTATGAATCTATGCACATTTGATGCTTTTGGCTCGATTGGCCTAATGACATCCATACCCCAAACAACGAATGGCCATTGTGCTGACATAGGATGCAGTTCTGTACGTGGAGCATGAATCAGGCCACCATGTACCTTTAATTGATGACATTTTCGGACAAAACTAAAGCAATCTTTTTCCGTAGTCATCCAGTAATAGCCTGCTCGAACGATTTTCTTTTCCAGGATATATCCATTCATATGGGGTCTACACACTCCTACGTGTACATCATACATGATTCTTCTGGCCTCTTAGGCGTCCATACATCTTAACAGGTTGAGATTTTTAGTCCTTTTGTATAGGACCTCCCCGCTCAAGAAGAAACCGCTAGAAAGCCTTCTAATGGTTCTCTTTTAATCTCCATTGGCTTGCTCGAGATATTCCTTTATTTTAAGAAATATCATTATACCATGGGTGAACATTTGGTTCTGCCTCAACCGCATTGCTATAACTATGCCTTCCTCATATTTAGATTTCCAATCAGTCAATGTGCATATTGCCTGGATATGGAAACATCAAGGCCAAAGTAGCGAGTGCATCGGTTAACTCATTGTGAAAATGAGGAATGTACTTGAACTCGACTGACTTGATCCGCTTGCTAAGTTCTTCCACATGTTGCTTGTATGGAATAAGCTTGACATCCCGAGTTTTCCATTCACCCTGAGCTTGTCAGATAACCAGATCTGAATCTCCCATGATTATCAATTCTTCCACATCTTGGTCAATTGCCATATTCATACCCATAATGCAGGCTTCATACTCGGCAGTGTTGTTTGTGCAAATAAATTGAAGCCGGGATGTGGATGGATAGTGTTGACCAGTGGGTGAGATCAAAATTTCCCCAATCCCGATGCCTTTTGCGTTTGCAGCTCAATTGAAGAACATTTTCCAAGCATTGGTGTCTTCAGATGTTACCTTAACTGAATTTACTTCCTCATCCAAGAAGTAAGTACTCAAAGACAGATATTCATCATTAGCAGGTTTTTCAACCAAGCGATATGATAAAGCTTAGGCTTTCATTGCCGTACGGGTAACATAGACTATGCCAAAGTAGGTGAGCAGGATCTACCATTTTGCTAACCTCCCTGTAGGCATCATCTTTTGGAATATGTACTTCAAAGGGTCTAGCATACTGATGAGATAAATGGTGTAGGCCAAAAGGTAATGCCTAAGCTTCTGAGTGACCCAAGTTAGGGCACAACAAGTCCTTTCTGACAAAGTGTATTTGGCTTCGTAGCTAGTGAACTTCTTGCTCAAATAGTATATTTCTTGCTCTTTCTTCCCAGTCACGCCATGTTGCTCGAGGACACATCTGAATGAATTCTCCAAAACTGTCAAACACAAAAACAAAGGCCTCCCAGGTTTGGGCGGGGCCAAGACTGGTGGATTTGATAGGTATCTTTGGTTTGGTCGAAGGCTTATTAACACTCATCTATCCATTTAATCGCCACATATTTCTTTAACAGCTTAAATATGGTCTCACATGTGGATGTCAACTGAGCAACGAACCGGAGGATGTAATTTAACCTTCCCAACATGCTCATAGCCTCTTTCTTGGTTCTTGGAGGAGGCAAATCCTGAATAGACTTTATCTTCGATAGATCTAGAAAGACGTCCCTCCGACTAACTATAAATCCTAAGAGTTTTCAAGACGAAACCCCAAATGCACATTTAGCTGGATTTAGCTTCAAGTCATACTTACGCAGCCGCTCAAAGAACTTTCTAAGGTCTCGAACATGGTCGTCCTCTATTCTGGATTTGATGATCACATTGTCCACAAATACCTCGATTTCTTGGTGCATCATGTCATGAAAGATGGCAGTTATATCCCTCATAAAAGTTGCCCCGACATTCTTCAAACCAAATGGCATGACCCTATAACAATAGGTGCCCCAAGGTGTGGTGAAGGCCATCTTTTTCTTGTCTTTTTCATCCATCAATACCTGATGATATCCAACATAACAATCCACGAAAGATTGTATCTCGTGCTTGGAACAATTGTCAACAAGGATGTGGATATTTGGCAAAGAGAAGTTGTCTTTGAGACTTTTCTTTGTTCAAATCTGATAGTCAACACACACTCGAGTTTTCCCATATTTCTTGGGAACGGGAACCATATTAGCCATCCATGTGGTGTATCTTTACCACTCGGATTACCGCCGCCTTCAACTATTTGGTGACCTCTTCTTTGATCTTGTCACTGATATTAGTTTTGAACTTCCTCTATTTTTGTTGGATAAGGTGATAATCGGGGTAGGTCAAAATTTATGTACCACTAAATCAACACTTAGTCCTGGCATATTATCATAGGACCAAGTAAACCATCTTTGAATTCGAACAAAATTTGGACCAATGCATCCCTTGTTCTTTCATCCCTGTGAATGCTTATCATGGTTTCTTGGACCTCTTCTAAACAACCCAAATTAATCGTCTCGGTTTCATTTAAGTTTGGCTTAGGTTTATCCTCGAATTATTCTAATTCTGTGGTTATTTCCCTAAAAGCCTCTTCTTTATCGTATTCTAGTTTTGATTCATTATTCACAGTTAGACAACGTGCTATGATCTGGGCGTGATGTCCACCAAGCATGTCATAGTTTTTAAGCCACATTATTAGAATTGAAAGGAAGAAATAAGAGAATTAACAAAAATCAGAAAGAATAAAGAAAAAGATTCATAGACAATTAAATATTGATTTCATTTCATTGAATTTGAAGATAGAATGGTTTACATTGGAATTTTAAAGACAATAAACTAAAAGAAACATTCGAGTTACACCATTGAATAACTCTGAATGTAGAAAATGTGGCAAGACTGGACTACTGGGATTCCCACCTGACTAGGAATGGAGTAGGCTTCTAATTTTGCAGCTTGGTGTCGGGCCCCATAAATTGCACCTCAGTAGTGCTTGAACCTTCACCAGGCTGGACCATGTGAGCTTCATATAACATTTGCCTCATGGCTCCACATATGTCCTCAATTTCCTCGGCAGTGAAGGCCTCATCTTTTTCTTCTTCGGTGCACTTGGGCTTGACGAATATTTTGTAGAGATATAGGACGGGCTGAAGTAACACCCTACCATTGCTCTTTCATTCATTTTCCCTTGTCACATCAGTTTTTATAGCATGAAAACCCACACTGACAAACTTCTCGCTGGCAGCTAAAGTGATAGGTTCTTTGATACCTTGCAATGATGCCCCGAGTCCCTTCCCAAGCTTATAACCATGCTTGATCATTTCAGTAGCGACCATAATTGACGCATTTGATAGAAAGGGTTGAGGACACGGGCTTCCTTCCTCACATTAATCAGCGACCACAACCTCTAAAGCCCGACAGACTATGTGCTCGCTACCTTCTCTAGCTTTGAGACATGGGACTAACGGGTCCTGGTAAATTGATTGCTCATCTTCTCTATGAACCAAAATTTCCTGATCTTCGTATTCTCTCTTCACCATTTGAAGGAGGGTAGAAGGTACGACCCACAGCATGGATTCAATGCCTTCCTAAGAGAAAATTATAGGAGGTATCTATGTCTGAGACCTGAAATGTCACATCGAAATCCACAGGACCGAAAGTCGATCAAATCAATCTCCCTTATTGTTTCCCTCTTGATGCCATCGAAAGCACACACACAAACATTATCAGGCCTGGTCCTCTCAACCCCAATTTCTATTCTTTGCAAAGTTGAGAGAGGGTATATGTCGACCCCTAATCCACCATCCACCATGACTCTATTTACATAGTACCCTTTACACATAATTGTCAGATAAAGAGCTTTGTTGTGGGCATACTCTTCTGGGGGAAAGTCATTCTTGCTAAATAAAATCTGGTTGACTGCGAAGAATCTTTTTGTCATCCTTTCAAGTTGCTCCATAGTGGTTTCAATCAGAACATAAGCTTCATTGAGGGTCTTTATCAGTACTTTCTAATCCTCAGTTGAGCTTATCACCAGAGACAAAAGTGAGACCTGAGCGGGAGACTTTCGGAGTTGATCAATTACCTCGTAGTCCGAAGATTTAATTTTTCGGAAGAATCCCCAGCTTCTTCGGCACTAGCTGGCTTTATAAGTGAAAAACTCTTTTGTCTGGCATTGTTCACTTCTTCTAGATTGAGGTACTTCCCATAATAGTTGGTTTCATTTACGTCCCCTACGATTTCTTTTCCTTTATAAGTCACAATTGCTCTATTATAGTTCCAAGGGACGATAGTGAGGTCTTTCATAGGCCATTGTAGTGCGCGACTAACAATCATAGGCCCATTTAACATGGGTGGAATTACTGGTCCCCGCACCACATAAATCCCTTTGAGTACATACATCTTGGTTTCCTTGTTCAAGTCAAACCTTTTAGGAAGACTCAACACCAATTGTTCTTTCCTGTGAGCTCAGGGAACATAAATAATGGAGTCTTTAGGGGTGCTGCACCTATTTTGGTTTCCATAGCCTTTTCTTCACTTTGAGGAGTGGGGTTACTCTTCTTCTCCTCCTTATCTTGCTTTGTGGCATCCTTTGGCTTCCTTTTCCGCATCAGCGATGGCAATTATGGCTTTTACAACTGGGTCCAACTCTTTATCTTCATAAATCATCTTAGTAACTGTCCCGTTGTTGTGAGCTGGCAATAGGTTTTTGGTCATATTGGGGACCTCTTCATCTTTCAGCACTACCTTCTTTTGATCTATTAAGTTTTAAATTGCCCTTTTGAGATCCAAAGTCTTCAGTGTAATGCCCTTCTGCTTATGAATGGTAAGCACATCGAATACCGTGTCGGTAGGAGGGTGACTCTGGGTTTTTCCTTGTTAGGTACGGGTTGTAACAAACCTATTTAGACCAGTTTAGGGAAGAGGTTAGAGTATGACTCACCAATAGTCGTGAAGTTTGTTCTTCTGGGCGGTTCCCAAGCACGATCATTATATGGAAAATTATTTTGAGGGGGATGGGGATTACATGGAGCTTGGTAAGGAGGGTTATTTCTAGGAGGTAGAGCTCGATTTTGGTTAAACTGTTGCTGTGGCTGAGCATATGGCTAGGTGTTCATCATTACGTAAGGTTAAGGAGCCATAGCATAGGCCACATCCTGATGAGGATAATAATGTTGCAGGGTGCTTGGAGGTAAGTAACCTCTGGGTGGAGGGGGTTTCTTAGACTTGAAGCCGCCATCGCCACCTCTTCTTTCTTCTTTCTGTTCGCTACACCTCCTGACCTGCTTTGGATTGCTTGGGGTGTAGCTCTTATGGCAGATTGTCTCAATATAATACCTGTTGTTAGACAATTTTTGACCATCTCACCAATATTGATAGCCTTAGAAAACGGCTTTTCCATTGCAGACATCATATTCTGAAAGTAGTCATCCTTTTGGGCTTGTAAAAAAACACTGACCATTTCGGTCTCATCCATTGGGGCCTTAACCCTGGCCGCTTGTTTACACCATTTAATAGCATATTATCGGAAACTTTCAGATAACTTCTTTTTATAGGGAATTCTTGTTGGGAGCTACATCGATGTTTTACTGAAACTGCCTAAGAAATTCTCGAGCCAAATCATCCCATATGTGCCAGAGGGATATGTCTTTATCCATGTACCACTCAGGTTAAATACTCACCATATTGTGCTTTTGTTGACTTTTTAGAAATTGTATTAAGATCATAAATTTGTTAATTGAAATTATTTTCTGTTGCATTATTTGATATATATAAGTCGTCTTTGGCTAGATTGGGCAGGGGGGGTGAATTTGGGAAGAAAAAGCTAATTTGAGTATCCATCTAGCTTCTTTAAAGTAAGTATCTTTCCTAACTTTGTATGGGAGAACTACCCCATAGGATTTGAGTTATTTGTGCTAATTATATCATGTGAAGGCCATGTATCGAGGTGACGAGTACGTCCTCCGGCTTAATTGTGGAAATTTGACCGTTTAGGCTCTTAGGTTCGTATGTTCATTAGATATATAGTTTTTTTGCCATGTTAAATCCTCCATTTACTAAATACAACCTTACGTGACTTATTTGGAATTAATTGATTCATGTTCCACCCTTATTGCCAATTAAACTCTTTATGTGCCTTAACAGAAGTCATTGCCTCTTTTGTTGTCGTATTATCTCTTCTGCAACAGCTTAACCCTAGTTATAGTTATTATTATCTCTTCCGTAATTGCTTAACTCTAGTTGAAGTTATCATTATCTCTTCCGTATCTGCTTAACTTTAATTGAAGTTATTTGTATCTATTCCGTAATTACTTAAATTAATTGAAATTAATATTATATCTTCCGTAATTGCTTAGCCTTAATTAAAGTTTGTTATCCCTTTCATTGTTGACGTATTCTTATTTAGGGTCATTGATTCATGCTATCTCTCTTATCCTCGAATTGTACTTTTGTGAAATTATTATTACACATTATCTCTCCAGTGTTGAGCTATTCCTGTTAAGATCATTATTCCTTATTGTGTCTTTCTTTGTGAGCTCGTTCTTCCATCTCTTTGTGTTCTGCAGTTCTTGTGTTGATTTACTTGTCATATTCTCGTGTTATGGTAGTTGATATTGTAGTCAATGTTGTTGAGCTGGGGGCTATGCGTATTTGTGGTATTTTAACTATTTAGAGTAAATATTGTGGCATATGGTCACATGTTTTGAAAGTTATTGATTGGCATAACATGGGTTTGAGGCTCAAGATAGTGGTATAACTTATTTAAGGAACAAAGGTAAATGGGAAGCACATCGGGGACTAGCTTTTTCAGCAGCATTCCTGGGTATTTTAATATGCCCAAGAAAGGATGGAAATATAGAGTGTTGAAATTTGTGAGCTTTGTGAGTGACTGCTAGACAGAAAAATCATTAAGAAAATAGACCAATCATTTGGTTGTTCTATTTTTTCTAGCTACTAGTTTTAAGTGTCTTCGCTGGATTTTCTGGTTATTTATAACACTAATTTGCTGTTGTTTGTTGTTGTGTTTCTGCTATTTCTACCGTTGTTTCTGCTCACTTCACTACTATTTATTTTTCTACCATCCAGGTAATCTTTTAAGACTTGTAATGTATATCTTCTCAGCAACAAGAACAACGTGAACCTGCTGCCCTATTTAAACGTGTTTGATGAGATGATAGTTTGATAGCAAAAGAGATTGGATGTTATTTTTATGTGCCAAATATGTGATATGTGAATATAATCCTTTAAAATACTTGAATATTGAGTTGTAAGCTTTTGAATGTGATATGTAAGTCGCTTATGGGTTTTTCAGCATGTTATTATATAGTATTTGTCTAGATGGATCGAGCGGTTGGATAGGGAGTTCCTATATCTTGTTCGATCTTGGACCGTCCTATCCAAAGAGCGATTTTTGGCCAAGAATCTTGGTAGGCTTTCCTTACCACCTATGCCTCATATTTGTGTTTCTCCCTTTGCCCTTATGGATGACAACTTTTGGTTACCGCGCTTATTTTGTTTTACTTCTTTTGTTTTCTTTTCATTCTCTTTTTCTCTCATTTCTTGTACTTATCTTTTGCGCTTCACATTTCTGAACTTTTCTATTGATTCCATAATAGGGGTAACAAAGGATAAAGTGTTTTAGATAGTAGAACAAAATGCCTTCGTCATTCCAATCTTCAAAACCAAGTACAAAAAAAAGTTTAAACCAAAAGAAATCATACATAATAACTCTTACTGCATCAGAGTTAATAGCCATGTCTACACATTTGCCTTCTATGTCTGTTAAATACAATATGCTATTGGACAACACTCTCGTTACGATGAATGGCCCCTGCCAATTCAGGGTGAACTTGCCTTTTGCTTCGGCCTGATGTGTAAGGATACATTTTAAGACTTGCTGATCCACTTCAAACTTCTGTTGATGCACCTTCTTGTTATATGCTCTTTCCATTCTAAATATATGATAGAGATGCATCACAATATTTCATTATATGTTATGCTAGGTGTACCACCCGCTCCCATTTCATTATATCTTGTGGTAGATGTACCATCCACTCCCATTTCATTATATCTTGTGGTAGACGTACCACCCTCTCCCATTTCATTATATCTTGTGGTAGGCATACCACAAGGTCCCATTTTATTATATCTCGTGGTTGGTGTACCACTCGCTCCCGTTTCATTATATCTCATCATCAATTATAAAAGAATGCCAGCCAGGAAATAATAAGGAAACAACAACATCCCGACAATATAATAATAAGGAAACAACAATTACAGAAGCATAAAAACCAAAAAGATAAATGACATACAATAACATTTACCAGTATCTAAGGCCTGTGGCTAAGATAAAATGCAAGAATAGTATGGACTCAACATAACCCGCAAGCCATCTAAGATCAGCCCTATCCAACCCTGCCTCACCTCGGGTATAAAGTAAGAAAAGCCCTACTACCCCTAACCTACAACCTGTTGAGATTTGTTTTAAGATGAAATAACCTTTAAAAGAGGGTGCATTCTGAAATAAGCTAACAATGAAAGAGATGGCATGAACTAGCACTTATGTCTAAATGCATGATAATAACCTGACAACAAAAGTATATCATATAACAACAATTTGAGTTAAGAGTAACTCAAAAAAAAAAAAGGAGGTCACATTACAATAAAAGGTAACAACTTTAAATAAGCATGAGTCAACATGACAAATCAAAGATATGACATGTAACACCAACTTCAAATAAAGCATGTGAGAGTACACATGACAAATAAAAGAGATAACATGCGCTGAAAATTTCAATTAAATACACAAAAGAAGCCTAAGAGTCTAAACATGTCAATTTTCACATATAAGTCTGAGTATGCACTTGTTATCTTGCATACACAAATTTTACATTACACAAATAGCAAAAACAACTAAAATCCTAAGGGCTAGCTCCCCCACACAAACATAGGCAAGATACTTACCTTAAAGAAGCTAAATCAATACTCTAAAATGACCTCATGTGACCCTCCGAACAGCTCGAATCTAGCCAAAATGACTTAATATCATAAATAAAACAATAGAAAACAATTCCAGATATTCGATCATTGATTAAAACTAAAAATTCAACCCAAAAGGTCAACCCCAGGCCCACACCTCATAACTCGGCAAAACTCACAAAATTTGAGCAGTCATTCTGATGCGATTTTAACCATACCAAAATTATCCAGTTCAGATATCAAATCGGCCTTCAAATCCTCATTTTACTTTTTGTACAATTTTTTTCAAAACTCATAATTTCTCTAATTCAAATCACTAATTAAATGATAAAAAAAAAGATGGAATCATAAAATATAACCAAATCAGGATCAAGAACGCTGACCTCAATCTAACCCATGAAAACCCCCCTCCAAAATCACTCAAATCTGAGCTCCCTAACTTAAAAAGTAATAAAAATATCATAACCCTCGAAATAGAGTACTTATATTTTTCCCTACGAAATATACGCTGCTATCGCAGAACTACCCTCACAATCGCAATAAACAAAAACTTCAGCTGCCAATTAGTGCTTCACGAATGCATAAGTATAGTCGCAAATGCGAATCTCAACCCCCAACAAATATCGCGAACACGTTCACAACCTTGCAAATACGGATGGCAATCCCAGCTGACACTTTCTAGTTTCTCATATCCGATTGCATATTCATAATGCGAATGCGAAGAAAAAAATTCTCAAAGCAATGTGAACGCGTATAAAAAATATTCTCTGCCTCCCAATAACCTTATGTGAATGCAACAGTCTACTCACAATTAGATCAGCAATACAAAGTAGGAGGAAATGACTTGTAGCCTATCCGAAACACACCCGAGGTTCCTGGGACCGCGTTCGAACATATTATATAGGAGGAAAAATTCTAACATAGTACATATGCATTTATTACAAAGATATACTGCTGGTACATCCATTTAATGTCATGGTACGAACTTGTACTATTCTTATGTGTTAGAATATACGCTTAACGCTAGAAGGGGGAGTGAATAGCGTTATGATAAAAAAACAATGTAAATTTGCGGAATTAAAATTGCAGGAGTAAAATAAGTGCGGCAAAAAAAGAAGTAAGGAGAGAACACACCGAACTTATACTGGTTCACCACAACGTGTGGTTAGTCCAGTCCCGAAGAGACTCTCTCGAGTTTCACACTAACTCCGTTAATCTTACGGGTCCTTAACAAACCGTTACACTTGCTCGTAGATATACACTCTACAAGACTTCAACCTGCTCGAGGATACCTCACCTCAAGACTTCAAGCCAAGGAACTAAACTTTCCTTCTTACAACAAGGAATTAGAACTTCCCTTCAAGTGTATGCAAACACTTAGCACTCAAGACAAGACTCTCTTATAGAGTAGATGTGAGTAAAATAAATACGCTCAAGAACTCAACAACTTCGTCAAGAGTTTGGCTCTCAAAAAGCTATGAAATGAATATAAAATGATTGATATGAGAGTATGTAAGCTTAAGCAAGAATATTATCAGTTGTTGTATATAAAAGAGTGATTTTGAGGTGTATTTATAGTGTTCAAAGTCACCAAGACCGTTGCTTAATTGCCAATTACTAATTGCTGATTTTGTGCTTGCATAATCGATTATATGATCTGCATAATCGATTATCTGCAGATCGTTCAAAAATCATATGCGGATTTTAAGCAGAATAATCGATTATTCAAGTTGCATAATCGATTATCTGTTAACGTTCAAAAATCGGATGCAGATTCTGTGCAAGCATAATCGATTATTGCCTTTGGTATAATCGATTATATTTCAGCGTTTTAAAAATACTTTGGCAACGGTCAGTGAATAATCGATTATGCTATCTCGTATAATCGATTATTTTGTTGTTTTGAAAATCCGGTTTTACACTGTCTTAACATAATCGATTACAAGTGAGACATAATCGATTATGTTGCTGTCTTGAAAAATTTCGGTTATCACTGTCTTAACATAATCGATTATAAGTAATACATAATCGATTATTTATGTCCAGATTTGGAAAACATGTTTGAAAATCATTTTGGCTAAAATGAAAATGTTTGAAAATCATTTTGGTTTAACTCAACGATGCATGAAAATGATTTTACGAGAGTAGCCAAGACTTGAATAAGTTGTCGGATCAAGATCACACTATAAAGTGACTCATTTATAACTTTGTTGTTATTCTTGATCTTGCTCTTTGTTTCTCATGTTTCTAGGACTTTGGCATATGTCAATGTTCCATGCGCTTCGGTTTGTCATTTATCAAAGCCTATAGAAATGAACACACGTTTAGTTTTAGCGACTTGAGAACGTGTTTCAACAATTTCCCCCTTTTTGATAATGGCAAACCAATATCGGGATATGCATAAGGTAAGTATAAGTTCCCTCATAAGTATAAGTTCCCCCTCAATTTATGAGTTCCCCTTCAATTTATGCCAATATGTATTAGTGTGCATAGCCCTTATTCTTCCCCCTTTTGACATTAGCAAAAATAATGAACTTTCATTAAAAATATTAAACATACATGAGAGAGCAAGAAAAATAGACAGAATATAATTCAAACGATACATAAAAAAAATTTATTATTCATTGTCATCATTAACATCCGGCTCGGCATCCGGCACTCCATCCGGAAGAACAATTTGGGCATATGGATAGTTGACATGATCAAAGTACCCATGAAGCTCATAAGTCAAACGAGTGACGTTTTGATCAATACAAGCCACTGAGGTTGACGAAGAAGCAAGTTGGTCCGAAATGGTTTGAAGAGTAGGAGCTTGAGGACGACGTATTTGAGATTCTTGAATTTTCCAATGCTTTGTTGCCTTTTTGTGAGGACCGATGGAAGTGTCGATACTGGAGGCTTCAAAAATAGCCATTATGACAAAAGCATATGGAAGTGGCTTATCGTCCCCAATTGCATCATACATGTGAGTCATGACGAACTGGCACCAATTGATGCGAGCCCCGGTGATAGTTGCATGCAAGAGTTTTGAATCCTCATGAGAAAGGGTGGTATGATTGAATTTTCGGGGTTTGAGAACTCGAGTGATGAAATAAAATATTAGACGATATTCTGGGAGCATGTGCATAATGGTTGGGCGACGATTCTCCGGACAGTGGCCAATACCAATTTGGTGGAAAAGAAGTTGTTCATCAAATAAAGCGCCTTCTTCTCTAGTATAGAGAGAGATGTCTTCACCATTTCGTGGAAGGTTAGGAGTTGCAAGTTTTCCTCATTTACAAAAATTGGAACTCCATTGATGCTAGAGACAAGGTCACCATCTTCGTCCTTCTGTAGATTTGAATAGAAGGCACGGATTAGAGCAGGGTGAATGTAAGGAGTTCGAAGATATAGAAAGTCAAGGAGTTGGCTTTGTATAAGAATATTTTCTGTTGATGGGGGTGCGCTATTTCGAAGATATCGAGTAGTTGAGAAACGAGGCAGAAGGATTTCTCGATTCTCAAATTTTTCAATGAACCGAAGAAGTTTGGGTTGAGTATCAAAACGCAAATAAGAGCCGTCTTTATAGTGGAAAACGGGTGGAGGAGCGGCGGAAGAGGAGGCAATATGTTTGCCGGAACAAGAGCGTTTAGAGTGCGTGCTTGCCATTAGTATGAAGAAATAGGAGCTGTTTCAAAAGTTTGAAGGCTTTGGAAGATTGTTTGAAGCTAAGAGTGAAGTTTGAAGTGAGAAATTTGAAGGATGAAAACACCTATTTATAGAATTGAAGAAGTGAGGCATTTATGGAGCAAAAAGCTGCATATTTATTAAGCCAAACGTTAAAAAAATGGTAACAAAATTTTAAATACTGACCGTTGCTAATCGATTATGGAGGCTGAATAATCGATTATTGCCAATATTTTGAATTGTAGTCAGAGAAGAAATCGATTATGCGAAAGGAGATAATCGATTATTTGAAGACAGAAGTAATATGAGGGTCCAGGCTCGGGGAGTAATCGATTTTGGTTAATATGATAATCGATTATTTCAGTCCAGTGATATGACGAAAAGCCGAGACGATAAAAGGTAATCGATTATGCAGTACTAAATAATCGATTATTATAAAACCTGTAACACTGAATCTCAACTTAATCGATTAGTAATATATGATAATCGATTATTGCCAAATTCCTGCAAACCGAGATGTTAGAAATAATCGATTGGTCTTAGTCAATAATCGATTATATGTTACCAGTGCCCGAAAATTCCCCCTGTCTTTGGGGTGATACCTGCAAAAAAGAATTAGGCGCCTCCGACGCTCAAGTCAGTAATTATTTAAAGAAAAATGCAATGCATGAATTAGATCATCGTGGAGTCAAGAATTCCGAGTTCACTACGAATGCGGAAAAAGGACTCTTTCTCTAAAGGCTTTGTGAAGATGTCGGCCAATTGATATTTGGTTTCAACAAACTCAATTTCGACATCACCTTTGAAAACGTGATCTCTTATGAAGTGGTGCCTAATTTCTATGTGTTTCGTTCTTGAATGAAGAACAGGGTTCTTCGTCAAGCTTATGGCGCTAGTATTATCACATCGAAGAGGGATATGATTGATACTAAGACCATAATCCGAGAGTTGTTGTTTCATCCAAAGGATTTGAGCACAACAACTCCCCGCGGCTACATATTCAGCCTCGAATGTGGATAACGCAACACTTACTTGTTTCTTGCTAAACCAAGAAACTAGAGAGCTACCGAAATGGCAAGTGCCACTAGTGCTCTTGCGGTCCAATTTGCAACCCGCAAAATCGGAATCGGAATAGCCAACAAGTTGGCATGAAGAACCTTTGGAATACAATAGTCCCACATTTATAGTTCCAACAAGATACTTCATTATCCGTTTTACCGCAGTTAGGTGCGACTCCTTCGGACATGATTGATATCGAGCGCATAAACACACGCTAAACATGATGTCCGGTCTACTAGCAGTAAGATTGAGAAGGGATCCGATCATACCTCGATATTTCTTGGTGTCTACTTCCTTACCTTTCTCATCCTTGTCAAGATGGTCTGATGTGCTCATTGGAGTGGCCATTGCTTTGGCGTTGCTCATTTCGAAACGATTTAGCAACTCCTTGCAATATTTGGCTTGGCAAATGAAAGTTCCCTCTTTCATTTGTTTCACTTGCAACCCCAAGAAGAAGTTTAGCTCACCCATCATTGGCATTTCGAATTCGCTAGTCATTAACTTAGAGAATTCCTCGCATAAAAAATCATTAGTAGCACCAAAAATAATATCATCGACATAAATTTGAACTAATAGAATGTCATCGTTTTTATTTTTGATAAATAGTGTAGTGTCAACTTCCCCCTTTCGAACTCATTTTCCAAAAGAAATTTTCTTAAGCGCTCGTACCAAGCTTGAGGAGCTTGTTTAAGTCCATATAGCGCTTTCTTAAGCTTGAAGACATCATCGGGAGATTTAAAGTCTTCAAAGCCCGGGGGTTTTTCAACGTACACTTCCTCTTGAATAAACCCATTGAGGAAGGCACTTTTGACATCCATTTGAAATAATTTGAAATTCATAGATGATGAAAAAGCAAGTAATAAACGAATGGCTTCTAGCCGTGCTACGGGTGCATAGGTTTCTTCATAATCAATTCCTTCTTCTTGATTATAGCCCTTAGCAACAAGCCTAGCTTTGTTTCTAGTGATTATACCATTTTCATCTAATTTATTTTGAAAAACCCATTTCGTACCAATTATGGTGTGATTATCGGCTCTTGGCACCAATTCCCAAACATCATTACGTTTGAATTTGTTAAGCTCCTCTTGCATTCCAATGCTCATCCCCAATTGCTTCAGAAATGGTTTTAGGTTCTATTTGTGAAACAAAAGCCATATGTCCTACGGTGTCTTTAAGAAGATTTCGTGTACTTACCCCTTTCTCGATGTTGCCAATTACCTTGTCAAGAGGATGGTCTTTAGACGTCGTCCAAGCCTTAGGCATCATCGATTCTTCTTCTTGTGGTGGTTCTTCTTCCGAAGGTTGTTCCATGACTTCATCTTGAACTTTCTTTGGATCCTCCTTTTGTACCTCGTCTTGAAGATTGATTTTCTTTAAAGCATCTGCAAGATCAACACAAGAATCCTTTCTCGCCAAGCAAGCATCATTTTCACAAAATACTACATGAGGAGATTCCTCAACAGTTTTGGTTCGATTATTGAAAACTCTATATGCTTTGCTACGCGATGAGTAACCAAGAAAAATTCCTTCATCAGATTTCGCGTCAAATTTTCCCAAGTTATCTTTTCCGTTGTTGTGAATAAAACATTTACAACCGAACACTCTAAGATGGGAAAGATTTGGTTTCCTTCCCTTATAGAGTTCATAGGGAGTTTTTATGAGTATCGGTCTTATGACAGCTCTGTTTAAAACATAGCTTGCGGTACTCACGGCATCCGCCCAAAACTTTTTGGAAATCTTAGCCTCATCGAGCATGGTTCTAGCCATCTCTTCGAGACATCAATTTTTACGTTCCACCACTCCATTTTGTTGTGGTGTACGTGGAGCCGAGAAGGTATGTTCAATACCGAGTTCGTCACAAAAATCCGCAAAGATATTATGATCGAACTCTCCCCCATTATCACTTCTTATGGAAGTGACGGTTGTGTTCTTTTCATTTTGAACACGTTTATGAAAACTTTTAAAAGCATGAAAGGCATCACTTTTATGAGCAAGAAATAACGTCCATGTGAATCTAGAGTAGTCATCAACAATTACAAAAGCATAAAGATTTCCACCAAGACTTTCAACACGAGATGGTCCAAAAAGATCCAAGTGTAGAAGTTGTAAGGGTCTAGTGCTTGAAACAACATTTTT
Source organism: Nicotiana benthamiana (assembly GCA_034376525.1). Taxonomy (NCBI): domain Eukaryota; kingdom Viridiplantae; phylum Streptophyta; class Magnoliopsida; order Solanales; family Solanaceae; genus Nicotiana; species Nicotiana benthamiana. The sequence goes on along the minus strand of CM067324.1, from coordinate 29,277,314 downwards.
GGATTTAAAAGAGGCTTTTGTTTGTTTCCCTTTTTGACATGAATCACAAATAGAATCTTTTTCAAATTTCATGTTTGGAAGACCAATTACTAAATCTTGTGAAACTAGTTTGTTTAAAAGATTCATATTTACATGAGCTACTCTACGATGCAATAACCACATGTCGTCTTCTTTACTCATAAGGCAATTTACAAAACTTGATGAAGAATTTTCAAGATCAACCATATAGATATTATCCATTCTAATACCACGAAGAATAATTTTGAAATCACTACGACGGATAACTAAGCATTCTTCGGTGTCAAACAATACAAGATTTCCCTTGTCACATAATTGACTTATGCTCAAGAGATTATGTTTAAGACCTTTAACTAGCAAAATATGCTTAATGGAGGAGGATTCCTCCTTACCGACCGATCCAATGCCGATAATCTTTCCTTTGTTATTGTCTCCAAAAATAACATTTCCTCCTTCCGTGGGTTTTAGTTGAAGGAATTTTGATGCATCCCCGGTCATATGTTTGGAGCATCCACTATCAAGGTACCAAAGTACACTTGATCCCTTCAAACATACCTACAAAACAAATTAATGAGATTTTGGTACCCAAGCCATTTTGGGTCCTTGTGTGTTAGGTGCAACATAGTGGTGTGATTGATCTGCAGTGAAATGTCTATGTCTAGTGAAGCATGCGGGAGCAATATGTCCAATTTTATTGCAATAATGACAAATGACATTCGGATTGTGCATTCTTCTAGGATGATAATAATTTGGGGGTCTAAATTTATTCACTCTATTTTTAGGAATATAATTTTGATGTAGTTTTCGAAAATCTTGTCTAGGTGGTCTATACATGCCAATATTTCTTCTAGCATTCACTCTATTTTTAGGTATATAGTTTTGATGTAGTTTTCGAAAATCTTGTCTAGGTGGTCTATACATGCCAATATTTCTAGCATTTGTTCTAGGATGAGTTGCAATTCTAGGATTAGAATTTCTAGGTTGAGTGTTGACATTTATTTTGTTTTGCCTAAGTTGAGTCTTAGGTGGTTTAGGAATGGACTCAACTTTTTCTTTTGGCTCGTGTTTAAAGCCTATACCGTGCTTAGTGGATTTCAAATTTACAAGCACTTCATTGAGATTTTTGTGTGAAGAATTGAATTTGTGCAAAGTGCTTCTAAGACTTTCTACTTCTTCCTTTAGAGATTTGCAAGAAGTGCTATCGTTATTTGAGCTTTCGGGTTTATCGGCGCTTCTTTTGCCATAAAACTTGTTTTCCTCTTTTAATTTCTCATTTTCAAGAGTTAGTTTTTCAAAATCCTTTTCTTTTGAAGAAATGAGTTTTCTTAAATCTTTTATAGATTTAGAAGCGCTAATAAACTCTTTATACAACTCATCAAATGCATCTTGCATTTCTTCTAAAGTGAAATAGTTCTTAGAAGTAGTACATACCTCATTTTGAGTTTCTTCGTGTGCCATAAGACACAAGTTTGCGGTCTCGTTTCCTTCTCCATCACTTGACGGAGTCGCCTCCCCAAGAGATGTATGCTCTTTGTTTCTTGACGGGTTTCTTCTCCTTTTTGATATTTGGACACTTTGATTTGATATGCCCTATTTCTCCGCATCCATAGCACTTTAATTGGTCTCCTTGTTGCTTACCTTTTTGTTCATACTTCTTTTGTATGAACTTGTGAAATTTCTTAATAACGAGTCTGAACTCGTTATCTTCGTCGCTTGAATCCTTCATTTTGAGGTTGAGCCGTGCTTGCTTTAAGGGCGATTCTTCGTTTCCTTTGATCATCCAAAGGAGGGTTAAGAATAGTAGATTCATAGGTTTTGAATTACCTCTAAGCCCGTCGATTGTGACATTTGTAATGCCAATTGATTCTTGAATAGCGTCGGCTTTGGAGCGCCATTCCGGAGTGAGACTTCAAAGAATTTTACGGACAAGTTCCCTATCCGCGAAGGTCTTCTTAAGACCATGAAGATCATTAACGATTTTTGAAAATCGTTCGAACATATCATCTATCTTCTCGTTTTCCTTCATATGAAAAAGTTCATATTCATGGGTTAGAAAATCTATTTTAGCTTCTCTTACCTGGTCCGTACCTTCATAGGTGATTTCCAATTTATCCCACATTTGCTTAGCCGTGGTGCAACATGATATTTTCCGATAATCATCAGGATTTACAGCACAGTACATCATGTTGATGGCTTTTGCGTTGTTCTCCACCTTTCTAATATCGTCTGCGTCATACTCATCTTCCGATTTTGGCACCATTTCATTTTCTACCTTTTTGGTTGGAATTTGCTCTCCATTCTTGATAATTTTCCACAGTAGAAAATTATTTGATTGGATAAATATTCTCATCCTTTCCTTCCAATACGTATAGTTTGTGCCATCGAATAGTGGTGGCCTTGTGAAGCATTGTCCTTCACCTAGTCCTGCATAAACGTTACGAGTAGAAGCCATGGATTGTTTCTCTCAAACTGTTAAGTCTTCTAGAGAGTTAGGCTCTGATACCAATTGTTAGAATATACGCTTAACGCTAGGGGGGGTGAATAGCGTTATGATAAAAAACAATGTAAATTTGCGGAATTAAAATTGCAGGAGTAAAATAAGTGCGGTAAATAAAGAAGTAAGGAGAGAACACACCGAACTTATACTGGTTCACCACAACGTGTGGTTAGTCCAGTCCCCGAGAGACTCTCTCGAGTTTTACACTAACTCCGTTAAGCTTACGGGTTCTTAACAAACCGTTACACTTGCTCGTAGATATACACTCTACAAGACTTCAACCTGCTCGAGGATACCTCACCTCAAGACTTCAAGCCAAGGAACTAAACTTTTCTTCTTACAACAAGGGATTAGAACTTCCCTTCAAGTGTATGCAAACACTTAGCACTCAAGACAAGACTCTCTTATAGAGTAGATGTGAGTAAAATAAATACGCTCAAGAACACAACAACTTCATCAAGAGTTTGGCTCTCAAAAAGCTTTGAAATGAATATAAAATGATTGATATGAGAGTATGTAAGCTTAAGCAAGAATGTAATCAGTTGTTGTATATAAAAGAGTGATTTTGAGGTGTATTTATAGTGCTCAAAGTCACCAAGACCGTTGCTTAATTGCCAATCACTATATGCTGATTTTGTGCTTGCATAATCGATTATATGATCTGCATAATCGATTATCTGCAGATCGTTCAAAACTCATATGCGGATTTTAAGCAGAATAATCGATTAATCAAGTTGCATAATCGATTATTTGTTAACGTTCAAAAATCGGATGCAGATTCTGTGCAAGCATAATCGATTATTGCCTTTGGTATAATCGATTATATTTCAGCGTTTTAAAAATACTTTGGCAACGGTCAGTGAATAATCGATTATGATATCTCGTATAATCGATTATTTTGTTGTTTTGAAAATCCGGTTTTACATTGTCTTAACATAATCGATTACAAGTGAGACATAATCGATTATGTTGCTGTCTTGAAAAATTTCGGTTAACACTGTCTTAGCATAATCGATTATAAGTAATACATAATCGATTATTTATGTCCAGATTTGAAAAACATGTTTGAAAATCATTTTGGCTAAAATGAAAATGTTTGAAAATCATTTTGGTTTAACTCAACGATGCATGAAAATGATTTTACGAGAGAAGCCAAGACTTGAATAAGTTGTCGGATCAAGATCACACTATAAAGTGACTCATTTATAACTTTGTTGTTATTCTTGATCTTGCTCTTTGTTTCTCATGTTCTTGGACTTTGGCATATGTCAATGTTCCATGCGTGTCGGTTTGTCATTTATCAAAACCTACAGAAATGAACACACGTTTAGTTTTAGCGACTTGAGAACATGTTTCAACATTATGGACTTGGTCAGCTATAACCATTTGCCTTGAGAATCTCCCACTCGTTTACCATAGCCACCGATTTATGCTGCCCCGAGGTCGAGCTGTGCCTCGAGCCTTCTGCAAATGAGCTATGGAACTCCATAATAACCCTAAAATAGGACTCTCTGATTCTAACCGCATACAGATAGTCTCCATGTTTCTTGGAGTGAAATTATATGAAAAGGTCTTGAATTCTTTCCTCTTCGATACTCCCATTATGACGTCAGCCCATTAGAGAATTAAATACCGTGACATAAAGACTGCACAGGGGTCATTGTCAGCACGATAATCGAGAAGCCCACAAATCATTATTTGGTTCGACCTTTTCGATCCTCAAACATCGCCCAAATGGTTTCGATAAAATATTTCAATTTGTATTCCCATTCGCGCTTTTACAACATCGAGTTTTTAGGACTTCGTTCACCATCTTCTGCATTTATCTCCTTTATGTGCGTGCCTTTCCATCCTCTTTATCAGAAACCTTTTTCATAGTTATGGCTAGAACCTCCAGAACGGTACCTCAGAAAGAGGGGGACGCTTCTTGATCATGTCTGTCCAAGAGTAAACCAAAAGTATCTCCAACTATTGAACAATGTACCCCCTGTCCAATTTAATAATGTGTCTGATTTTTCCATCGAAAATCCCCTTTCTACTCTGTGCCGATATGATCACTGATTCGGCACATCAATGTGGTGACCGATACGAATAAAGTGAATAAAGACTGCCGATGGGGGAAGGGAGTGCTAGTAGAGATTCCCAATCATGAGGAAGCATAGTAGACCACAAACTGGCTTCCTCGCCGTATACACATACCCATTTACTCTAGGTCCCATAGATTCTTCAGTTCCTTCATCCCCGTCGATTGATCCAATGATTCTCGACTTTTCTCGTGAGTACCGAGTGACACTTGGTTAGATCTGTCCTTTTTTCTAGAGGATCATTTACATGCTCCGATATTTTTCTAGTACGGTCGAGGGTATGACCTTCACCCTCAATCACTTGGTCATATTATATAGCCCTCGACTATTTCGGGTTTGATAAAGCTTCATCCTTGATCCGCGAGGCCATTCTTTTCGAGCATCGATGAGGACAAGGTCCAGGGGTAGATGATCCTGTTTGTCAGAGTACGGACATCGGACATCATACCAGCTGATAGGATACCATTCCCAAAGGAATGTAACATGAATTGTAAGTGTCCCCTCTTCGGGTATGTTTTAATGCCCCTTCTTTCCCCTTCTGAAATGATCTTATTTTGACTATGCAACCACCATGTAGTACTGCCATACCTCTTTTTTACCACCCGAGGGTAATACAAGGTAGGTATTTCTATTAAAGTGACACTATTCGATATTTGATTATTTAATTTAATTTTTTTACAGCTGCCAATTGGAACATTTTATTAGATGTCCCAAGTCACCGATTTATTTTAAATCTCAAATTGAGGAAATTTTTGACTTTATTTAAAAGTCTGCGAACCATAAATTCTAAATAAGGAATTATGTTAACTCGGAAGAAGGTGTTAGGCATTCCCGCATTCCGTGGTTCTAGCATGGTCGCTTAAGCTATTAATAATTAGCATATTATCTGATTTAGAACATGTTTTAAAACTATGGTGCATTGTAAACTTTATAATCACTTTTAAGATTTATGAAATTTTTCTTGAAAAAGTTACGATTGTCGTACATTTATTTGTTTGATACACAGTGTGAATCATGTCACGTGAACCATACCCATGATCTACAACATATTTAATTCATTAAAGTTATTAGAAGTTGTGGCGGAGTCACATAAATGTACCCCCTATTTGGGAATTAGGTATCACAACTACGTCACGGGAACCGTACCTGTAGTTGTGATGATTTTATGATAAATGCCCCTAAAGCAAGCTACGAATGTTTAAAAATATTTCTACAATAATTTTATATTTATGTGAGGGCTACAGATTATAGGATTCATTTGTGGATGTCATGTCTCAATTTATTTTAAAAGATTTGTATTTCACTAATGCAAACTAAATATGTCCCTACTTTAATCTAATTTAAATTAGGTATCACAACCACGTCACGAGAGCCGTACCTATAGTTGTAATAATTTAGTTGTGTGTCTAAAATAGACTACGGATATTTAATTATTTCTAAGTTTGAGATTATTGTGAAAGGTCAAAAGCTATGAAATTCTTTTGTGGATAAAGACATATATAACTTAATTGAAGCAAACTGCTAGACCTACATGATATTGGTATAAAATTCTTTTTGACAAAGTGATTATGCCTTCTGTTGCTAGACACGGGTTTGATTTGATATTATCACATGAAACGGGTCACAAATGAACAGAAATGAGCCTTTGGTCAAAGTCCAAGCAATACATAAATAAAACCAAACCACAAAGATGCCAACAGGTCTTGTGTAGACCTCAAAATCGTGGACCATATAGCTATGGAGTCCATTGGACTCTTATTTTTCATAGAGGCTCCCTGATCTAGATTGCACAAATTAACACATGAACATAGCCATTCCAGGAAGTATTTCACAAATTAAAGAACTAAATCGAGGAAAAACCAAACATGGCCACACCAAGTAACCTCTAGAGCCTTATTTTTAACCTTTACAACCATCAGTAATAAGGAGTAGCATTAGGAAAACAATTTTCATATTGCTGACATGAACACAAAAAAAATTAATTACAGACCAATTCTTTGATAATACGTAGTCAATCATTATACTAAGATCACAACTCAATACGAATTAACCAAAGAACTGTTAAACAAAATGATACTCAATGTTGTCACGCCCCATTTTTTTCTAAGGTGAAATCGAGTTTATGACATTTTCGAGGACAACTCGTTCCCTTTTTGGGAATTGGGTTTGTGAATTTGAAGAGTCATCACCTAATGATTAAGTGCATTAGGACACTAAGAAGGTCTTGAGTTGAAGAACTAGAGTTTGGGTAAGGGTTAGAAATTATCTCGGGGGAAAGGTGTTAGGGACCCCCCAAGATCCACTAGTGTGGTTCCCGGCCATGTTATAATTTTGACTTCACGTAACAAGTAAGCAAATAAGGGCTCAATTAGAAGGTGTTTTTCATATAATTACAAGTAATTAAAAAAATAAAAAGGGCAAAAATTTTGAAGAAAAGATTTAAATAATTAGAAAAGAATAAACAAGTAAAAGGGAAGGGGGTCCGGCTTATGATTAACATGGATCATGTCAATGCAATACCCAGTAATTACTCCTCAAAAGAGAGGAGCTACATGAGGTATTAGCGCACCGGTCATCATATCCATATCTACCCCTCTCACACCGCTAATGTATTAAGGCGCGGAATATCGTTACTTATTGCATGCTATCACCTGTCCAAATCCTATCAGTCCCGGAGACATTATTTTGACTACATCCTAAAGGGGAAGGAGTTGGGGCTTTTTAGAGTATAAAGGATAAAAGTCTAAGGCGACAAGCAAGAACACATAAGTAGTTAATGAAAAACCAAATAGCAGTTAAGGTCTAAATTAACTTTAAAACATTAGGACATGTTGATTTATCACAAATTTCTCATATGAGAAGTTTGAATTAGGCTTGGTTTGGCTATAATTTATCAATAACTGACCTAGTTGATTAATAACCTAATGAATTACCTAGGTGAGACCTATAGGCATGATATCTAATAGTACAGAAGGTGTACTGGTTTTAAAAGAAAGGATTACTGGTTTTATAAACAAAAGGTTTTGCAGATTTAAAACGATCTTATTTACTGATTTAGACTCATAGAGGAAATAGACGTAGCTGATTCAAGTGATTACTCCTATAGGCATGATTTCTAAGCGTAGTTGATTTTAAACATTCTATAGTTGAAACAAGAGTGCAAAGTCCTACATGCATGGTATCTAGAAGGTTGTTTATTATTTAAACCTATGAACAAGTTTGCCTAATGATAGATGTAGGTGTAAGAATACAGGAAGTCCTATAGGCATGATATCTAGCATGTTATTTATTATTTGAACTTATGAACAAGTTTTCCTAGTGGCAGATATATGCAGATTGTTATTAAACCTAGGATCATTTGTCTAATGACATATATATACTGAAATGCAGAAAAATCTATGATTATAGTTTCTATATGCAGAAATGCAAAAAGACTTAGAGACGAAATTTCTGTATGCAGGAATGCAGAACATATAGGCAAGATTTCTAAGATGAGAATGCAGAACTCATAGAATTCCTACGAATAAGTTATCTACATGAATGCGGTAACCTATAGGCATGTTGTCTATATGAATGCAAGAATTAGAAAAATCCTATAGGCAAGTTATCTACCCTTTGCATACATTCATCCCTATCCATTTCCACTAGCCGTCCCCGTAGTTAGTACAAATTATTACAGACCAAAAAGAACCAGAAAAAGTAAAAGATTATATCAGAAATTCAAGCTACACCCAAACAGCCTAATTCAGACTTAAGGTCTAACAATATGAGATAAATCAACCTCTAGGATCAGATTTCCAAAAGGCCTTTATCTTATTTGGTGCGTGTCAAAGTTCCCAGGAGTCTCGAAGGGCTCCGGGAAGTGCTTACACCCCAAATACATTACAGAATTAGATCATAATGCACTGTGGAAGGGCCAACCTTCTAATGTCCAAGTACATAGGGAACTCAAGGTCCCAAAGCAAAGCTCATAAAAGGGGGGCAGAACTTAGAGTCTAAGAGTAAGTGCAGGTGCATAAGAGAGAACTAGGGAAAACCATGGCAGGCTTATGGTCATGCCCAGCAATTGGGAATGCTAGAGCACCCCTATCTAGCCTGTCAGCCAAATCTTAGGAGTTAGGATCCATTGTGGATTAGGTTCTCACCTGGGCAGCAATTTAAATACTGCCAGGCATGAGCCTTAACTCAAATACATGGAAGGGAATAGGGGACTCATAACAGAAAGAGATGCAAGGAAAGAGCATAAATCATTGAACATGAGCAGTAAAGTAAATAGAATTGCAAAAAACACTGTAAATGAGCACGAAGGGGTGAGGGAAAAAAGTTAAATTAGAACATACCATTTTTTCAGGGAAAAACAAGTAAAAACAGTATTGTTAAAAAATCCAAGTTGCAAGCAAAATAGTTCCAAAAGATCTCCAGTAAAGTAGAGTATTTAATTCAAAATAGTATTGCAAGTGTGCAAGTATTGAATTGGAGGTTAAGGACTAGTAGTGTGAATGGTAAAAGCCAGTTAAGAAAAGAAATTTTAATTAAAACCTTTCAAAGTAGCACAAAAGGGGTGAATACGTAAAAGTTATTTAAGGAAAACAGTCAATAGTTTACGATTTGTGCAAAACATGGCAAGAGAATCAATCAAACAGCCATGCAACAAAAATTACAAGTTCAATTTGAATGAACCAAGTCAAGAAGGTAATGGGGTTCAATCGAAGAAAAATCAATGACAATTCGCCAGCCTTATTAAAAGGATTTAAGAAGCAGTCAATTAGTTGGTAAAAACCCTTTTGAAAGAGACATTTCTCATATATAATGCATACCAATCAAACTGAAGGAATCATCAGGTTACTTAGAAAAAGAGTCTAACATTGAAAGCCTTAGTCACAAGAAAAAGGGATTCAAGTTCAGTTGTCGACTCATACTGAGTATGAAAGCCTAGGGTCCCAAAGTGGAACCCTAATACCACTTGCCAAAGAAACCCACAAATCCTCAGATTTCAAATCAAGTCAGACTTATAGGTGAGAAAACATGTCATTGGAAGAGGCTTAAAAGTCTTTTCCAAAGACTTATGAGAGACAAACACACACGATAGAAAGAACATTGATTCAAGGTCATGAGAACATATTTGACAAAACTCGAAATTTAAACAAGTTCAGAAGAAAGAGATTATACTAGTTTTAAACAAAAAGTAGATGAAATATGCTTAACAGGAACAGAAATATAGTTCAGTAAAGTGAAAAATATCAAAGAACTCAACCATAAATACATATAGCTAAGAATAAGGTAAAAAACACATATTAACATGTGAGTACAGGAATAACAACAAAAAATAGAAGAATCTTGCATAATAGAAAGAAAAACAAAGAGCAACCTCATGCGTAGTAGAAAAGAAAACATAAGAGCCTAACATAGATGATCACACATAAAGAAAGAATAGAAAGAAGCAGAATGATATTTGAAGAAACTTTATAAGAAATCCTAAAACGAAATTGAACGATTTAGAAAAGGAATTTTGGGAAAACCCTTTATAATGTCAAGTAAAGCCCAAACGTATCAAATATATAAGAGACTAAGCAAGTACAGAACCTCAGACGACTTAGAGTTGCAGAGAAAATCCTAGAAATGAGAAAGGTCTTGAGGAAAGTCAGATCCCGAGTCGAAAAGACTCATATTGCTTGAACACGACGGGATAATGGCTGGAGAAGCCGTAGATCTACAGATCTGAGAAGGATCTGAAGAGGTACATCGAAGTCGGGCTTCAAACCTTGAATAGCTTAGGTCTGATGGTGAGAAAGGATGAGTACAAACCATCTATGGCCGGACATGCCACGATTTCCGGTGGAAACATGGTGAGACAAGGTGTGAAACGATTACGATATTGGAGAGGTTCAAGAGAGTTTGAGACAAATAGGGTTCAAAGGCAGCATCTCGGGTGAAATAATTTAGCAAAAGGGGGTTTGGGAATTAAAAAAGGTAAGGTAAATTTATCGGCGTTGATCAAAATGATCAACGGCCTGGATCAAAGGGGAGTCGGGTGGGTTTTTAAATTGGGTCAGGGGTCTATTAATTTATGTGTAACTTGGGGTGGAATTGGGGTAAACTTAAGGTTAAAATTGAAAGGAAATGAGGTTGTAATTGAAATAAAAATGGGCTAAATGTTAAATAGCCAATTTTTAACTTTTTATTTTATAAAAATAGTAATAATAATTTTAAAAGTAAATTAAAAGCATTAGGCCAACAAATACTATATAAATATTAATCTGAAAATATTGAAAATAATTTTATAATTATAAAATGCCAGTAATTGTAAAATAGGCTATAATTACAATTACGTGCAATTTAGCTTTAAAAATACCAAATAAATTTGTAAAAATATACAAAAATCACCTTAGTTATATTTTGGTGTAAATATAAGAATATAAATAATTTATTCACAAAAATTATAATCTTGGGAATAATTATTGGATTTTGTACTGCTAAAAATAGACAATAAATTGATTTTAAAATCATTAAAAATTAGGAAAAAATACCAAAACTCTTGGGCATGCTTATGCATGTACATGCTATTTTGAAGGTAAAAGTACATAGGAAAAAATTGGGTATAACCAACTGCCCCTCTTTACCCGTAAATGATGAAAGAGTTGTCGAATAAAGATATGATGGCCAATTATGACCGAATGAAATGATTTGAAGAATTTTGACCTAGTTCTGGCTCCTGAGCTTCCAAAATATCCTTGGTCTTACAGGAATCAGGCCATATGTAGTTCAGGATTCATTAGGGGGATATGCCGATGGAGATTTTCAAAAAGCGGATGCGATGTTCAGGTTGAGAAGGATGGTCAGAGTCTGATAGTCTACGGGAACTGGAGCGGGATTGCTCATGTCGAGACGGTTGTTGCTAGCTGGTGCACCTACAAATGAATAATACCCACATATATTGTGCGTATTTAAATGTCATGCAAGTTCCCGTTGGACCATGAATGTTGTCTTTGGATGGTTAGGATGATGTCCTCGGACCATGACATCCTGGGCTATGAAGCATATGATAAAGGATTTGCAGGCTATGAGATGATGTTCTCAGGCTAGTTGTGATATTGTGGCTGCCAGGGATATTGTGCGTGGATAGCAAATGTGCGTTGGTGATGGTTCGGAGGGTCGTATTCTCGAGAAGTATGAGTGTATAAATGTATTTGGTGTTTTGCAACTCAGGTGCTTGCATCCAAAGAAAAATCATGAGTTTCGTAGGAGGGAAAGGTTAGTTTGTATACTTGGGAGCTTTCTTGTCCTGCTTGATTACGTTTCCAGGGATGTTGTGTATCATCGGGGTAGCACCACTAAATAAAGCAATCATGATTTAGTAAAACGTATCATAAATACATAAAAGATAGTTTTCTTTAGATGAAGCAATGACCGTGATGCGGTTCCAAACATTGCAACCGCTCTTGCTCTATAATTTTAAGGGTCCTCTTCAAAATTCTGTCCCAGTTTACTGTGTTGCTGCTTATGATGGTTGTTTGCGATGATCGATATAACTTGCTTCAGAATTTTGAGGGTCCTCAAAATTTTGCCCCAGTTTCCAATTGCGGGGGGGGGGGGGGGAGGGGGGCAATGAAAATTTTATTGAATTGTGACCAAACCCATAAAGCTACCTACGTATCCCCACTTAAACGGGAATCAGGTCAGACGTAGTTCAAATACATCATGTAGGAAAGCATAAAGGTTACACATAGTATCACTTCACTGTAAATGAATTGATTGGTTTTGGCCAAACTTCTCCATCCATTTTTGAAAGTATGTGAGCTCCTCCTGTCAGAACTCGATGAAGCATGTATGGACCCTGCCAATTAGGAGAGAATTTCTCTTTGGCTTCATCTTGATGTGGAAAAATCTTCTTTAGCACCAATTGCCTTGGTGTGAACCGTCTTGGTCTGATTCTCTTATTGAATGCTCTAGTCATTCTTTTCTGATAAAGCTGACCATGGCATACTGCACTCATTCTTCTACCATCTATGAGATCTAGGTGCTCGTAGTGCACTTTTTACCCATTCTGCATCATCAATTTTTGATTCCTGCATGATCCTTAGGGATGGAATTTATACCTCGGTAGGAATGACCGCTTCTGTAGCTTAAACCAACATATAAGGATTTGCACCAGTTGATATGCGGACTGTGGTGCGGTACCCCAATAAAGCAAATGATAGTTTCTCGTGCCACTGCTTATGCTTCTCTATCATTTTCCTTAGTATCTTCTTGATATTCTTATTGGCGGCTTCTACAGCTTCGTTCATTTGAGGCCTATAAGCTGTAGAGTTATTGTGTTTGACCTTGAAAGTTTCACACATGGCCTTCATCAAGTAACTGTTGAGATTGGAACCATTATCAGCAATGATTGACTCCGAAATTCCGAATCGAAAAACAATGCGGCCGCGGACGAAGTCTGCCACAACTTTCTTAGTCACCCCTATGTAATTTGCTGCTTCAACCCATTTGGTGATATAATAGATTTCCACTAGAATGAACATGTGACCATTTGATGCGGCGGGATCGATAGGTCCGATGACATCCATTCCCCAAGCGGCGAGCGACCATGGTGAGCTTGTTGCAGTAAGCTCATTTGGAGGCACCTTTATCATGTTTGCATGTATCTGACATCAATGGCACTTTTGGACATATTGGACGCAGTCCGTTTCTATAGACATCCAAAAATATCCTACTTGGAGTATCTTCTTGGCTAAGACAAAACCATTCATGTGTGGACGCATGTCCGAGCATGGACTTTTTCTAACAGTTTAGATGCTTCCTTTATATCGACACACCTTAGTAATCCCAAATTAGGAGTCCTCCTAGACATGATTCCTTCGATGTGAAATAAGTTTTTAGATAACCTCTGTAGTGTGCTTCTGAGTAGGATTTGCAAGTTTTGGGTATTCTCCCTTTGCCAAATATTCATTAATATCATGAAAGCAAGGCTTTCCGTCTGCTTCTTCTTCAACATGAGCACAATAAGCTTGTTGATCATGAATCTTTACTGGAATAGGGTCTATGAAGTTCTTATCTGGATGTTGAATCATAGATGATAGGGTTGCCAATGCATCGACAAACTCATTCTGTACCATGAGAACATATCGGAACTTAGTCTTTATGAACCTTTTCCTTAACTCCTATATATGGTGCAGGTATGGGAGTATCTTGGAGTTCTTAGTTGCCCATTCCTCCCGGACCTGATGAATAAGCAAATCCGAATCTCAAATCACTAGCAACTCCTGGACGTTCATGTCAATGACCAAGCCCTAAGATGCAAACTTTGTATTCGGCCATATTATTGGTGCAGGGGAAACTTGAGTTTGGCGAATACCAAATAGTGCTGGCCGGTTTTTGATACTAGGACTGCTCATATGCCAACTCCTTTGAAATTGCTGCTCCCTCGAAAAATATACTCCAACAGTCATAGGATTCTGCAATGTCTTCTCCTATGAAGGATACCTCTTCATCAAGAAAATATGTCTTTAAGGGCTCGTATTCTCCATCCATCAGGTTTTCCGCAAGGTTATCTACTAGCGTCTGTCCTTTGATTGCTTTCTGAGTCACGTAGACAATGTCGAATTCACAGCAAGATTTTACACTTCGCTAGCTTTCTAGTGGGCATGGGCTTCTGAAAGATGTATATTAATGGGTCCATTCTTTATATGAGATACATAGTGTAAGCACAGAAATAGTGCCTCGGCTTCTGAGCTATCCAAGGCACAACAGGTGCATTCCAATAGAGAATGCCGGGCCTCGTAAGGGGTGAACTTCTTGCTGAGATAATAGATGGCCTGCTCTTTTCTACCTATTTCATCATGCTGTCCCAGAACACAACCAAATGCTCCATCTAGCACTGCAAGGTAAAGTAGAAGGGGTCCACCTGGCTCGGGCGGAACCAAGACTGGCAGTGTTGGCAAGTACTCCTTGATTATGTCGAAGGCCCTTTGGAAGTCATCAGTCCATTTGGTAGCGGCGTCCTTCTTCAGCATCTTAAAGATTGGATCACAGATGGCAGTAGATTGTGCTATGAACCGGCTGATGTAGTTAAGTCTTCTCAAGAAACTCATTACTTCTTTCTTGTTCTTTGGTGGTGGCAATTCCTGAATAGCTTTAACCTTTGATGGATTCAATTCAATCCCTTGGCAACTCAAAACCCAAGCAGTTTCCCAGCTGGATCGTAGAATGAAGATTTTGCAGGATTCAACTTTAGGTTGTGTCTTCTCAGTCTATTGAAGAATTTCCTTAAATAGTCCATATGATCTGCGTCTTTCTTGGACTTAATGATGACGTCGTGTACATACACTTCAATCTTCTTGTGCATCATGTCATGAAAGATGGTAGTTATGGCCCTCATATAGGTGGCCCCAACATTTTTTAACTCGAATGGCATCATCTTGTAGCAGTACATCCCCCATGACATAATAAAAGTTGTTTTCTCACCATCCTTTTCATCTATCCATATTTGATGGTACCCAGCGAAACAATCAACGATGACTGCAGCTCGTGGTTGGCGTAGTTATCAATCAAGATGTGTATGTTTGGCAAGGGGAAGTAATCTTTGGACTGGCCCAGTTGAGGTCCTAGTAGTTAACACAGACTCTAACATTCCTGTCCTTCTTAGGTACTTGCACAATATTGGCTAACCATGTCGAATACTCTACCACCCTGAGATCTTTAGCTTTGACCTACTTAGTGACTTCTTCCTTGGTTTTCAAACTCATATGTGGCTTGAATTTTCTTAGATTCTGCTTTACATGCGAAAAGGTCGCATCGGTCGGCAATTTGTGAGCCATGATGGATGTGCTTAGACCAGTCATGTCGTCATATGACCAGGCGAATATGTCTTCATACTCTCAGAGAAACTCTGTATATTCTTTCTTTTTTGACGGAGGAAAATAGACGCTGATTCGTGTTTCTTTGATGTTTTTTGCATCTCCAGGTTGAAAATCTCAGTCTCGTCTAGGTTAGACTTAGGCCTATTCTTAAAATTATCAACTTTCTTAACAATCTCCTTTGGTATATCGTCTTCCTATGAATCTATGTCCGTTTATTGCGTTGTCTCGTTGCATGTCACAGTCAGTGGTTATCAAGTAAAGTAATGGTAATGTTGCTTGAGTAAATTAATGAAAATAATAAGCGTAAGATTTATAAGAAAATGAAATACTTTAACAAATTCCATGAATGTTTTGAATATGGGCGCTCTTTTTGGGGAAAAAATGCGAAGGGGAAATAAACTAGTAAAACAAAATAGTGCATGGTGCATTGTTTACCCTTGCTACCCCGAGGCATGCCGGGCTCTGGTGGTTCTGACGCAGTAATTATTGATGCGTTCTCCTCGGCTCATGGATTGTATGGAAGGGCCTTCCTCCCCATCCTCCTCGAAAATAACGCAACAATCCATGTTATCTTCTTCAAAAAACAAATTCTTCATTGCTACCAATGCTTTCTCTTCTTCTGACCCGTCGATGACTTTGGCAGGTTGGAAAGTCTGCTCTGGATGAGTTGTTTGCTGCTCCAATGAATAGTAAGGGCCGCTCCAGGGTGGGGACTAGTCCTTGAATTCTTCCCAAGTATACTCATACCCCAAGCCAAAGGTGGTACCGTGTTTCTTTAGTTTGATACGCTTAGCGATTCCTTGGAGATTCTTGCTGAGTCCTTTTCCTGGTTCATGCCCACACTAGTTCAGTATGCTTTCGATTTTATTTTCCCACCATTTATCCTTGTCTACAATGTTGACTCGCTCGATGTGATGGAAGATTTCTCCACATATTTCCCTTCTTCCTCCGATTGCTGGTATGGTCTGGCGGCTATATATGGGGTGCTACCGTCACCATGAATGATTGCCTCCTGGTGATTCCTCTCAAATTTCACTGCCTGATGTAATTTTGATGCAACGACCCTAGCGGCATGAATCCACGGTCGTCCCAATAGTAGAATGTATGATGCTGGCATGTCTATTACTTGAAAATTAACATCAAACCAGGTGGGCCCCATTTACAAACGTAGGCTAATCTCCCCAATAGAGGACCTTTGAGATCCATTGAAAGCCTTGACGTTGATGGACCCGTCCTTGATTTCGTGCAATCCCTTTCCCAATGTTCTGAGTGTTACCGGAGGACGAATGTTCAGATTGGACCCTCCATCTACCAGGATCCGGGTGATAAAATAATCTTCGCACTTCATAGTGATATACAATGCCTTCTTATGGCTTAGTCCTTCCTGTGATAGCTCATCCTCATGGAAGGTGATTTTGTGACTTTTCAATACTTGACCTACTATGTTTGCCATTTCTCCTCCAGTGATGTTGCTGGGCACATATGTCTCACTCAGCACCCTTAACAAGGCATTCTTATATGTGTCAGAATTATGTAGCAAAGCCAGGATAAAGATCTGTGCTAGTGTTTTGCTCAACCGGTCAATGGCTGAGTACTCCTTGGCTTGTATCTTTCTCCAAAGATCGCCGTGCATAGTTTTAATGATGGCTTGTCGACCAGAGGTCTTCTTACTTGACTCAGCCTATTGTTCTGGGGTATACACCCTACCTGTTCTTGTCATACCCTGTGCTGCAACCGTTTCCCCGAACTTGGCTTTTCCCTTCCTTCTTGCCTCAGTTGTATAGTCCCGTGGTATGGCTTTTATGTGGAATGATGTTACGGCTTTCATTGCCACTAGAATAGGCACCCTTGTTTTGGAAGGTAATACAGTGACTTCAAAGGGTTCATGTGCCTTTGGGGATCCAAACTTGACCTCGATCAGTGTTGGCGACTTTGCAGAGGCTAGTACTCAAACTCAAATGGTATGTACATGTTTACCTCAACATCTTCGGAAGGATGAATTTGGACTACAATCGTATTGAGAGTGATTGTTGGTTTCTTTAGATCGTCTCCTTCTACTATCAACCCAATTGATCCCTCGGGGTCCTAATAATCCTTTATGGCAATCATGTGTATACCTCCACCCTTGTGGTCTAGCAGAGGGTTGTAACAGATATTTGGGTAGGGCTCATTTGCCACAATGATCTTGTTTGTCAAAGCATGGATTTTCTCCTTCAGCGAGTGGCATTCTTCAATGGTATGCCATTTCATGCTGTAATGATATGCACAGGTTTTATTTGGGTTTACCTACTGGGAGGGGTTTTCGGGGTTTACGACAGGGATAATGGTGACATAACCAGCAGCTTTGGCTTTTCATATAGTTGGTTGATAGGTTCGGCAATAACGGTGTATTGCTTGGGCGGTCTGCGATCGAAGTTTGGTCGGGGTCTAGGGAAATTTTGGCGAGAGGGAGGTGATTTATAGTGGGACAGTTGAGTGTTGTAGGCTTGGTAGACGTGTGTGGATTGGGAGTATTTGGGTGAAGTGGGCTGATATACAGATGGTGGAGGTGACTGGTAAGTGGATGGTGGAGCTTGGTAAGAAGGCAAGGGTGCTTGGTAATTTGGAGTGGGTTGATATATGAGTGGAGATATCGGGTAGGCTTGATATTTGACTGGTGATTTGGTTCTTTGTGCAACTATTATGGCACCTACGTCCCTCTTTTTAGATGTACCACCAGACTAAAGAGCCTTGTTGGTTGCTTGCAAAGCTTGAAAGTTAGTGACCATACCACTTTTGATACCTTCTTCGATCCTTTCCTCGAGTTTGATGATGGCAGAAAATTTTTGGCTTTCAATCAGCATCAACCTTTCGTAGAAGTGTGGCTCTTGAGCCTGGACAAAAAACCTATTCATTTGTTATTCTTCTAAAGATGTCCTGACCTTAGCAGCTTCTGATATCCACCGAGTAGCATACTCGTGGAATGTCTCTTTAGGTTTCTTCTGTAAGTTATGGATGTAGAACACTGGCACATTGTTCGTGTTGAATCTGAATAAATCCATGAAATCGGAAGCCATACTCACCTTATTTCACCACTTCTTTGGTTCCTGGCTGATGTACCAAGATAGACCATCCCCTTTCACACTTCATATAAAGAGCTTCACGCGAATCTTTTCATATTTTTCTACTCTAACCAGCTTGTCGCAGTATGTTCTCAAGTGAACCTTGGGATCTCCTGTACCATCAAACATTTCGAACTTCAGCGGTTTGTACCCCCCCCCCCCGAGCAGTTCGGCATCGGGCTGTATGCATAAATCTTCATAGTTCAGACTCTAAATTCCTTTACTTCCTTCAACGCCCTGGATCCTGGTGGTCAGCTTCTTAAGTTCTTTTGTCGAATTCCTGATAAGAGAGTCTTTGTCATCTGACTCACGTATGCTTGAGATAGGCACAATTTCCACATATATGAGGGTGTTGTTATGGCAATGGTCATTCGTGGGATTCAATGGTTCTAGGATGAGTAACGAAGTGCTATTGGGAGTCTGGCAAGTATTGCTGTGGTAGTAAAGAGTAAGATAGTTTGGGACATTTGGAGATGTGGGATTCCGAGTGACTTCTGGAGCAGCAAGGGAAAATGACAGACTTGCCAGATTCCGGACTAGGTTAAGCTCTTCTTGGATCTTTAGTAACTTTTGTTCTATTTGAGAGGCATTCTCCTTGGAAACTTGAATCCCCTAAGTAACCTCTACCCATTCGACTGCATTTTCCTTTCTGATGTTGCTTAAATCTTCCATCTTTCCCTTGATCTTGTTTCTGATAGGACTAGCAAGAGGAGTAGGTGGAGGGCCCTTGGATTTTGTGGAATACGATGATGATGCTAGAGTTCACGAACTAACCTTTGGGGACGGGAATAAACAAAAGGTGAAAAACGAAAAGCTAGCAAGTTAGTGAGGATCATAAGATAAGATGTTGCAATATTTTAACACATAGTGCAGGGAATATAAAATGTGCCCTAATCTTGGGGGACCTCATTGTGCCCGAGGTAGGCCTAGCGACAAATAATTTTGGAGAACTTAAAATACTAAATGCCTCATTTTATTGATAAAAAAATAAGATGAGTCCCAAAACGATTCTAAATAAATTGTCACTAATGGTCGTAGGCCTTATTACATTTTCAAAGGAAAAGAAGACTCATATATATTCGGTGCAAGAAGGACCTTCCCCAGAAGCAGCGATGTTAGCTCCTTCGTACAGCTCTCACAGCTCGCGCAATCTTAGCAGCAAGTAGGCCATGGCCAGACGTCCGCTTTCCTCTCCTTTAGCAAGTCGGCAATCTTCAACCCTACTCAGAAACTTCTTTTCCAGCTCTACTATGCCCCCTTCCAAAGAGATTAGGCGTTTGTTGGGGCTGATAGCCATATCCTTCCACTCCAATTAACTTTTGATTGGCTTCTTGTATTTCACGGTGTTCATTTTCGCATTCCCATATCCTCTTGTGCAGTTGGTTGTACTTTACCTGTGCTTCAGCCTTTTCATCAATGATCATGTGACCTCGCACAAACCCCGATCTTCCTAACCCATTATGATCGTCTTCTAACCAACTTGGATAGTATGGATTATATCCAACATAGTACCGTTTTTTTCAATAGTATCTTTTCCCGTGATGATTTTGCAGTTCCACATGTGTTGGGCTTGGCACTTGGGGCTATCTTCATCCTGAAAGTTGGCCTTAAAGTGACTCATTTTGTCAACCCTTGGAATAACCTTCTTCCATCCGGCATGCCTCATAACTCGGAGAGGGACATAAGGATAGGTTCCTATTTTACCAATGAGTATAAGAAACGGTGCATATCGAGATCGGACAATGAACTCTTCCGTAGGGAACCATTTGAACATCCATTGCACTTGGTCCTCTTTCATAGTTTTGAACAACTCTACCCATCCTTTAGCATCTTCCGGTTGAGCAAACATGTTAGGCATATAGTTCATTTTCCTTAGCTGATGGAAGGCAATATGATCATCCAGTCACTGCACAGGATCTCTTGTCGATATTCACCTTTTTGGAGATGCTCTATATGCCAGAGTTGGAGCAGTAAGTTACAACCCTCAAAGTGTTTTGCCCATCGTTGACAATTCTCCAGGGCTCGGTATATCTCTGCAACGATCATAGGTACTATGCTAAAAGCCTGCCCGCCAATTCCTTCCATTAATGTTTTGGTGACCATGGCTAGTCTAGTATGAATCCTAGCCTTCTTCATAGGAAATACAATCATCCCCAAAAAGTAGAACATAAAGACGAAGACTCTTCTATGGATATGCCTCAATGATTGAATTCTTCTGGGTAAGTGCGGTAGGACTTTCTATGGCCATACCTCTCGTACAGATAGTCGAAATAAATGTAGGCATCCTTCAAACAGGTCAAGTTTGGGTACCTCTTTAGCCCTATCAGTTTGAAAAAACCTCTACCCTTGCGATTTTCCAGCATAAGTAAACCGGGAGTCTCCCATGGGATACAAGCTAGCCCTCTTATTTCCTCTAGAAAAGGTGTCATTTCAAGGTCCCTGAAAGGGTACACAGACCTATCACCATCCCAGAATAGAGTTGCATCCTCTATGATTTTGTTGTCGGGTTAGATTTCTAGAAAAGAAGGCGAATTTCCCAAATACTTGCGGACGAGGGTCTGATCACTGGAGTGAAAGTCTTCCCACCAGCTTAGCAACCTTTGGTGGATGTTGGTTGCTATGCCGAATCTGGGGATTTCGTGCCTCATTTTCTGCAAAACAAAGTGTTAGGCCTTACCCCCGTCAGACTCGACTATTTAAATATCAATAATTGGCATAAGCAACATTTAGTTCTCCAACTAAATACATAGACGTGGTAGTGTCCATTTGGGTTCTAGGGAAACCTAGTGGACTTTGGACAAAGCTATCATAAAAAGTCATTATGCGGACAACATAACTGACTCGTCTAGGTTTGACCATGATTGA
This sequence comes from Nicotiana benthamiana, assembly GCA_034376525.1. NCBI lineage: Eukaryota > Viridiplantae > Streptophyta > Magnoliopsida > Solanales > Solanaceae > Nicotiana > Nicotiana benthamiana. The sequence goes on along the minus strand of CM067324.1, from coordinate 29,255,893 downwards.
ATCCACAATTGAATGGAGTAAGGTTTCAATGGGGTGCTAGATCCATACACTTGAGTGAACAACTCAAGATGGAAAGGCACAGAACTGTCGACTACACTGTTGATCGACTGGTTTTACTGCAAATACGCCTTTGCCAAATTTTGGGGGTGATAATATCCAAACAGTGCAACCACTCATTATAAGCGTTTCTATGGTATTTTGTTTGGCACCAGTGGAATATGATGTTGAATATTCAATTACAAGAATGAAATAAGTTGTCGCGTATTCGCACGTTCATAAAGTAACGATTAGAATAACTGTTCATAATTACAACAGTATTTAAGGAAAGTAGTAAAAGAAAGCATTAAAGAGTCAAGTTAGTTTTGTAGTAGAAAAGAGATAAAGATATTAAATAAAGGCAATAAAGAAGTAGTAAAGTCACAAGTAACATGAAATGGTAAAAGCTTAAACAAAGTCCCCAGCAGAGTCGACATCTTGTTACGTCCCCTTTTTTTTTCTTAGGCAACATTGGGTTTATGACATATTGGAGAACAACTCGTTCCGTTTTTGGGAATTGGACTTGTGAACTTGAAGAGTCTCCACCTTATGATTAAGTACAATAGGACACTAAGAAGGATTTGAGTTGAAGAACCAGAGTTTGGATAAGGGCTAGAAATTATCTTAGGGGGGAGGTGTTAGGCACCCCCCAAGATCCACTAGTGTTGTTCCCGGCCATGATATAATTGTGACTTCACGTAACAAGTAAGAAAATAAGCGCTCAAGTAGAAGGTGTTTTCACATAATTACAAGTAACTAAAAAAATAAAGAGGGCAGAAATTTTGAACAAAAGATTTAAATAATTAGAAAAGAATAAACGAGTAAAAGGGAAGGGGGTCCTAGGTTTATGATTAACATGGATCACGTTAATGCAATACCTAGTAATCACTCCTCAAAAGAGAAGGGCTACATGAGGTATTAGCGCACTGGTCATCATATACATATCTACCCTTCCCACCCCGTTAAGGTACTAAAGCGCGGAATAATATCGTTAGTTATTGCATGCTATCACTCGTCCCAATCCTATCAGTCCCGGAGGCGTTAAGACTACTAATCCTAAAGAGGGGGAGTTGGGGTATTTTAGAATTTAAAAGGATAAAAGTCTAAGGCGACAAGCAAGAACACATAAGCAGTTAGGGAGAAAGCGAATAGCAGTTAAGGCTCAAATAGGCCTCCTCACTTGAGGAGCAAATTATATAGCATGACTTCAAATACTAGTTATGGTGTGAATAAACTTTAAAGCGTTAGGACATACTGATTTATCATATATTTCTCAGATGAGAAGTCTTAATTAGGCTTGGTTTGGTTGTAATTTATCAAGAACTGACCTAGTTGATTAATGACCTAATGGCTTGCCTAGGTGAGACCTATAGGTATGATATCTATTACAGCAAAAGGTGTACTGTTTTAAAAGAAAGGATTACTAGTTTTATTAACAAAAGTTCAGCAGATTATAAACGATCTTATTTACTGATTTTAGACTCATAGAGGAAATAGACTAAGCTGATTCAACTGATTACTCCTATAGGCATGATTTCTAAGAGTAGTTGATTTTAAACATTCTATAGTTGAAACAAGAGCGAAAAGTCCTACAGGCATGGTATCTAGAAGGTTGTTTATTATTTCAACCTATGAACAAGTTTGCCTAGTGATAGATGTAGGTGTAAGAATACAGGAAGTCCTATAGGCATGATATCTAGCATGTTATTTATTATTTGAACTTATGAACAAGTTTTCCCTGTGATAGATATGCAGATTGTTATTAAACCTAGGATCATTTGCCTAATGACATATATATGCTGAAATGCAGAAAAATCTATGATTATAGTTTCTATATGCAGAAATACAAAAAAACTTAGAGACAGAATTTCTGTATGCAGGAATGCATAACATATAGGCAAGATTTCTAAGATGAGAATGCAGAACTCATAGAATTTTTACAAACAAGTTATCTACATGAATGCAGTAACCTATAGGCATGATGTCTATGTGAATGCAAGAATCAGAAAAATCTTATTTGCAAGTTATCTACCCTTCGCATACATTCATCCACATCCCTTTCTACTAGTTGTCCCCATAGTTATTAAAAATTATTACATACCAAAATGAACCAGAAAAAGTAAAAATTTACATCAGAAATTCAAGCTACACCCAAACAGCCGAATTCAGACTTAAGGTCTAACAATATGAGATAAACCAACTTCCAGGATCAGATTTCCAAAAAGCCTTTCTCTTATTTGGGATGTGTCAAAGTTCTCAGGAGTCTCGAAGGGCTCCGACCAGTTCTTACACCATAAATATGTTGCATAATTAGATCATAGTGCAGTCTGGAAGGGACAGCCCTCCAATGTCTAAGTTCAGAGGGAACTCAAGGTCCCAAAGCAAGGCTTATAAGAGGGGGCAGAACTTAGAGTCTAATAGTAAGTGCAAGTGCATAAAAAAGGAATTAGGGAAAACAACGGTAGGCTGGTGGTCATGCCCAGCAATTGGGAATGCTGGCGCACCCCTGACCAGCCTGTCAACCAAATCTTAGAAGTTAGGATCTATTGTTTATCAGGTTCCGACCGGGATAGCAATTTGAATACTGCCATGCCATGAGCCTTAAGTCAAATACAAGGAAGGGAATACGGGGTAGGGACTCGTAACAAAAATAGATGCAAGGAAAGAGCATAAATCATTGAACATGAGCAGTAAAGTAGACATGAGTGCAGAAAACTTTAAATAAGCACATAGGGGTGAGGCAGAAAAGTTAATTCAGAACATACCAGTTTTCGGGGAAAAACAAGTAAAAACAGTAGTCTTGAAAAAGCCAAGTTGCAAGCAAAATATTTCCAAAAAATCTCAAGCAAAGCGAAGTATTGAATTCAAAACTGTATTGCAAGTCTGCAAGCATTGAATTGGAGGTTAAGGAACAGTGGTGTGAAGGTTGTATGAAGATGAAGTCGTGTCCTAAAAGTGAAGAAGGGCAGTCCCTTTTATAGTGCAGATAAACAAGTAAGAAAGGCAAGGAAATAACACTGAAATTAGTCTCCCTCTGGTTAAGGGATTCTGATTCCAATGGGTAAAAGCTAGTTAAGGGAAGAAATTTTATTTAAAACCTTTCAAAGTAGCACAAAAGCGTGAATACATATGAGTTATTTAAGGAAAACAATCAATAGTACACGGTTTGTGCCAAGCATGGCAAGGGAATCAATCAAACAGCCATAAAACAAAAATTACAAGTTCAATTTGAATGAACCAAGTCAAAAAGGTAAATAAGGTTCAATCGAAGAAAAGTCAATGACAATTCGTCAACCTTAATAAAAGGATTTCAGAATCAGTCAATTAGTTGGTAAAAAAATCTTTTGAAAGAGAAATTTCTCATATATAAAGCATACCAATCAAGAAGAAGGAATCGTCAGGGGTACTTAGAAAAAGAGTCTAACATTGAAAGCCCTATAGTCACAAGCAAAGGGGATTCAAGTTCAATTACAGACTCATAGTGAATCTAAATGCCTATTGTCCCAAAGTGGAACCCTAATACCACTTGCCAAAGAAACTCCCAAATCCTAGGGTTTCGAATCGAGTCAGACATAGAGGTGAGAAAACAGGTCAGTGGAATAGGCTCAGAAGTCTTTTCCAAAGACTTATGAGAGACTAACACATACGATAGAAAGAACACTGATTCAAGATCATAATAACATGTTTGAGAAAACTCGGAATTTAAACAAGTTCAGAAGAAAGAGATGATACGAGTTTTAAACAAAAGTAGATGAAATTGCTTAACTGGAACACAAACAGAGTTCAGTAAAGTGATAAATATCAAAAAACTTAACCATAACACATATAGCAAAGAATAAGGGAAACAACACGGATTAACATGTGAGGACAAGAATAACAACAAAAAAATAGAAGAATCTTGCATAATAGAAAGAGAAAAAAATAGCAACCTCATGCATAGTAGAAAAGAAAATGTACAAGCCTAACATAGATAATCACACATAAAGAAAGAACAAAAAGAATTAGAAAGATATTTGAAGAAACTTTTTCAGAAACCTTAAAATCAAAATTGAACGATTTTGAAAAGGAAATATGGGAAAAACATTCAAATGTCAAGTAAAGCCCAAACATATCACAGATCTAAGAAAATAAGGAAGTACAGAACCTCAGACGACTTAGAGTTGTAGAGAAAACCCTAGAATGAGAAAGGTCTTGAGGAAAGTCAGATCCTGAGTCGAAAAGAATCATATTGCTTAAACTCGCCGGGATAATGGCCGGAAAAGCCATAGATCTATATATCTGAGAAGGATCTGAAGAGGGCTATCGAAATTGGGCTTTATGCCTTGATTAACTTAGGTCTGATAATGAGAAAGGATGAGTACAGAAAGTCTATGGCCGGAGAAGCCATGGATTCCGTTGGAAACATGGTGAGATAAGGTGGGAAACGATTAGGGTTTCAAAGAGGTTCGAGGGAGTTTGAGATGAAGAGGGTTCAAAGGCAGCGTCTTAGGTGAAATGGATTAGGTCAAAGGGGGTTTGGGAATTAAATAAAGGAAAGGGGAAGTTATGGTCGTTGATCAAAATGATCAACGACCTGGATTAAAGGGGAGCCATGTAGGTTTTTAAATGGGGTTAGGGGTCGGGTAATTTAGGTTTAATTTGGGGCATAAATATGGTCCATTTAAGGTTAAAATTGAGGAAATGAGGTTGTAATTGAAATTAAAATAGGTTAAATGTTAAATAGCCAATTTTCCCCTTTTTATTTTATAAAAATAGTAATAATAATTTTAAAAGTAAACCAAAAGCACATCGCCAACAAATACTAAATAAGTATTAGTTTAAATATACTGGAAATAATTTTATAATTATAAAATTTTATTAATCGTAAAATAGGTTATAATTACAATTACATACAATTTAGCTTTAAAAATACCAAATAAATTTGTAAAAATATACAAAAATCACCTTTGTTATATTTTGGTGTAAATATAAGAATGAAAATTATTTATTTACGAAAATGATAATCTTGAGAATAATTACTGAATTTTGTACTGCTAAAAATAGATATAAAATTGACTTTAAAATCTTTAAAAATTAGGAAAAAATACCAACTCTCTTGGGCATGCTTATATATGCATGTACATGTATTTTTAAAGTAAAAATACATAGAAAACAATTGAGTATCAAAAAATATATCTGTTGTATATTCAATAACACCTCTCAATATACTCCTCTTTTTATACATTTTGTTCTCTTTTGCCATACTAAATATTCAATAGAAATAGTTGAAACCCAATCAACCAACCCCAAAATTGTATATATGAGTGTGACAAAATTTACCATTAAAGAGTTCTCAAAACAGCTTTCAACACCAGGGCTTTGCTACCATTTCCAGTATACTTATCAATCAACATGAGTTGTAATAATCAAACCTAGATAGAACAAGAGCCAAATTAAACCAAAAACAAAAGATGGCTCTTGAAGTACTATGTTGGAAATTATCGAATTCACACAAATTTGCTCTTTCAAAAAGAAGATCAAGTGGGAAGAATCAAGGTAATAGACCCAATCCATGACATGGTGGTACTATGGTGCCATTATTTTGGATAATAGAAAATAGCAGCTATAACCAACATTCTTAACAACAAACCTTCAAATCAAAAGGCATTTAGTAACCGATGCATCATACTTCTCAGAAATAGCCATAGTAATATTTCTAGAAGAAAGAAAGGAAAAGAAGGAGACAACATGGCTCTCAAATTGCATGTTTCATCAATTACTGGAAGATAATAGACCATTTTCATTATCTCCATACTCCAACCATTACACAAATTAACAAAGCAAATGAACAGAATACAAACTAAAGCAGATTTAAAGCTTTAAACAGGCTAGAAATTCAAAGAACTTTGCAAGAGTAAACGCTCCAACTTTATTTATGCTAAAATGTTTAAGGAAATCAACATTTCATTCAAGACAACTAAATCGAAGAATAAAAGAAGGTTCAGAAAAATACCTAGCAAAGGCAAAAACAGCCTAAGATACAAAGTAGCTTGCAGTTTCTAGCTTAGCTCAGTAAGAACCAGCAGTGAATGATCCCAAAATTCTATTCCAACCTATGAAACACAGCCAAGAAGAAACCCAAAACCAGAGAAAACCTGAAGTTTCTTCAGAACCCTTTAGAAAAATTAGCTTTCATCGGTTTTTTCCCTTCTTCTACTCTTTTTTCTGTGTCCTAATAATTGGAAAGAGGATCCTTTTATAGAGAATTTTTAGGGCAACCAAATCAAACTTTGTAATTTTAAAAGCACCCTTTAAATGTCTGATTCTATTAACTTAACACCCCTAGCCCCAGGATAATCCTTGTTAACCATTTTTTCCTAAAAGCTTTTAATAATCTTCTCTCAAATCTCATCCAATTCAAACCCCCATCACAATTGTATTCACCCTTTTAACTTTTAATGAAACTAGACCTCTAGGCCATTTAACCAATAAGCTCAACATCCTAATTGGGCATTGGCACTAACAACCCTAATTCCAAATCCAAATAGCAAATAGAATCAAACCCAAAGAAATTTTAAACAAAAAAGACTTGGTTTTAAAACGGGAAAACATATATTTCTAAAGTGTTCCCAAAATAACGTCAACAACTGGGATTAAACTAATTAGTGAATTATTATTACTGATTAATTAATTATGACTACAAAATAGATTTTTAAAAATAATTTTGTCATTACATGAGGGGTTATGAATATAGGAGGAGAGGCATAACGATTAGATTGTTAAAAGCTTCGATAACTCGGAGAAAAACAACAATGAATCCATTTAAACTCCGACGAACAAGAAACTTGGCCCATGGTGGGAATTTTAATATGAATACTAGCCAGCTTTCGTCCATGGCCAATGTTTCAGGCAGCAATCTTCACCATGTGCCAAGAAAGAAATGAGGCAGAGGTTTCAAACTATTTTGGATAACCACTGATTCTTACCCGGAATCCATCCAATCTGTGAAATAGGGTATTCTTGACCTCAAATAAATTCCCTTTATTGAAAAACTGGGGAATTCAAGAGGGCTTTATCATGAATTGAGGACAAAGTAAAGAAAAATCGAACAAAAGTAAAAGAGTTCTAATTTTTATTTCACAAATTTCAAATTCGGAGAAAACGAGTTTCCTTTTGGGGAAATCAATAGTGGAATATGAATAAGGCGACGATGAGGGTTAGGTGGTTGAAATTTGGAGGCTTTTGGAGGTGGTCCACCCGTAAGACGATTTTCGGGTGGCAGAGGGACGGTAGAGTTGGGCAACAATTTATGAGTGAGACGAGACCTAGATTTAAGTTTAATTGGGTTGAATTAATGAAGCCAAGGAAAATTTGGCTCTTAATGGGGTAAACTAATTGAAACGGCCTAGTTTTGCCATGCAACTACATCGTTTTAGGGTAAAAGGGGTCTAACCGGGTAGGAATTTTTGGGCCTGGGTTTGCATCGATTTGGGGAAAAAGTTTGGGCCGGCTAAGGATATTTAAAACTGCCCAAATTTAAAATAAAACCCCCCTTCATTCCAATTTTCTTCTTATTTCCTTTTTTTCTTTTTCTTTTTTTTTCTTTTCCTTTAATTAAAAATCGTAAAGTAATCTAAATTGTAAAATTAAACTAATTATCTAATTATAATAATTATAAAAATTACTTGATCCTAAATTAAAAGAGAGAAAATAAAAGGGTAAAAAATGTAAATTGAGCCACTTTATTGGTTATTTTCACTTAATTGAACAAATAATTAATTAATTAATCATAAAAATGTAATAATAAAACCAAAATGTAATGCTTAGTATTTTCGATATTTTTTATGATTTTAATAAAAATTAAATGTGCACAAAAATACAAAAATTAATAAAGTCCTACAAAGCAATCCCATAAAATGGCAAATAATTGGACAAAAATTGTTTTCTCGAATTTTATAAGAGTATTTCTTATAGGGCAAAAATCACATGCTCACAGCTGCCCCTCTTTGCTCGGGAATACGAAGGGTTTGCGGACAAAGATAAAAGAGCAATTACGAGCGATTTTCGCCCGTTTAATACTCCATGAGAAGCATCTTTTGAAAAAGTCTGACCGAACCTTGCTTTGGAGGTTGCCTACATATCCTTGGATATAAAGGAAGGTCAGTGTAGTTCTGGAAGTTTTGGTAGCTGGGACTACCGAAAAACTGTGATTTAAACTGTTGTTGTTGTTTCTACCTACTGAGCTCCCTATTACACCGAAATAAAAGATGAAAAGCTAAACTACTAAGCCTACCAACTACGAGTTACAAGATTCATATCTATAAACTTTCCAAAGCTTGATCATGAGTCTTGGATGGTTCTTCCTGCAGACTCTGATCAGAATCTTGATACTTGTTAGTTGCAACTGTTGGTTCATTCTTCATCAGCTTTTCTGATCAAGGCGGGACGTGCAAAACTTGTGACTTCAATCATATCTTGGGTCGTCTGCATCTTTTCTCCGCTTATATACTTGGATTTCAACTTATTTTCTTGTTCTTCTTTCTTTTATTTGGGTTGATGCATCTTCTTTTGGTCATCTCAAACCTTGTGCCTCACGGTGAAACACCTGTTCAGGCACCAAAGTAAACAAACGAACAAAATTTTCAGTCCTATTTTTTACTAGAAAAATTTTGTTAGTTATTGTAACAAAAATCTACATTGAAAGTAATTAAAATCGAGATTGTATATCTCTAAGAAAAAGATTAGGGAGTGGAGACCCTATATCTAAAAAGCAATCAAATGGGGATCGGAAGCTCCAAGTAGGGAAGATCACCAGGTTATGCTGGAAAATGATTGAGTTATGCCAGAAAGGGAAAAGGTCCTCAGGTTATGCCGGGGTGTTCCATAGGTTATGCCAGGAAATGTCATTGGGTTATGGTGGAAAAGGTCCTCGGGTTATGTCGAGGAGGTTCGTAGATTCTGGCAAAAAAATCATCGGGTTATGCCGGAAAAGAAAAAGGTCCTCGGGTTATGCCGGGAGGTCCACGTGTTATGCCGGGAAAGGTCATCGGATTATGCCACAAAATGTCCTCGGGTTATGCCAGAAAAGTCATCAGGTTATGCCGGGAACAAAAAGATCCTCGGGTTATGCGGGAGAGGTCCACAGGTTATGCTGGAAAAGGTCATCGGTTTATGCCGGAAAAGGTCCTCAAGTTATGTTGTGGAGGTCAGTGGGTAATGCAGGAAAGGTCATCGGATTATGCCAGAAAAGGTCCTTTGGGTTATGCCAGAGAGGTCCACAGGTTATGCTGGAAAAGGTCCTCGAATTATGTTGGGGAGGTCCACAGGTTATGCTGGGAAAGGTCCTTGGGTTATGCCTGGGATCAAATAGGGAGTAGAACTATATAATGGAAAAGACAACCAGGTTGTGTTGGGAGAGATTAGGGAATGGGACCGTATATTGGGAAAATGCAGCTAGAGATTAGGGACCCTAGGCTACCATGATTTTGAATTTTTCTTCTTCTTTTCTTTCTTCTTTCTTTTCTTCTTCCTCCCCTTTTCACTTCACTTCCCATTTTATTTAGGAGAATGAATGAAGAGTTTAAAAGACTTCCCTTTTTGGGTCAATTTTCGATGCAGAGCCGTTTCAGTTTCTGCGCGCCTTGATTTTATCGCACCTGCTGCTTGTAATGTTGTTTTGGACTGCACTTGTTTTCCTATTTTCACATCAAAGAACAACTTGTCAGTTTGAAACGGTGGTTGATTTTGTGGACTTGATTGTATTGATCACTTGATCTTGGCCTAAGCCTTTTGATGCAAATCTACATTGTTGGCTGGCTTTACGGAGATCGGTTTCCTTTCTCAACCCAGAGATCTTGACTTTTCAAAATATTGCATGACGGTTAGCCCGGGTAAGGTTTTGGCCTTTTCATCATATTTTGCCTTTACGGGAACTTGACTTTGGATTTCTTTCTTTTTGAATAATTTCTACCCTTGAGCATTGGCCATCATGGCCAGTCGAGATCGACTTGATGCACCCGCTAAGGCTGGATGCGTTTCCTTGAAAGATTAAACCGAAAGGGGTTCAAAGAAAAGTAAACAATGGATAGGATAATGAATTTAATGAGATGTGTCCCTTTCGGGGGAAAGAAAGAAAGACTTATCTGGAGTGCATGCAGATTTCAATAGATATTACATGCTTTGTGTACTGGATACACGATTTTTGCAACCATCCAATCTCCCACAAACCCATCATAACATGTATCTCAAAATCGAGAAACCTTGCCAGGACTCTATCAGAGCCGATGGTTGTAAAGAATACCTTCTTTTTCAATCAATGGCGCCCTTTGCAGGTTTTCACCAACTGACCTCTCTCATTTCTCTTCACACTATCGCCTTATAGTGGTCTTAGCGAGTTTTCACAAACAAGACTCTCTCATTTTCAATTTCTTTTCTCACCATCACCTTAAGGTGCCCATATGGGTTTTCACCAATAAGACTCTCTCATTTTATTTCTCTCATTAGATCGTATCAGATTCTACTGTCCTTCCATTTTAAACATCTTTACCAAAAGATCAGAAGGACTTTGTAAAAGATTGGATTGAAGTACAACTTTGGAATTATAAATTTTGTCCTAGTTTCAACTTTTGGGAAAATGTGGATTTTTGTTTTGGTGTGACTAAACCCCAGAGAGGTAGGCACTACCTACGTATCCTTTCAGAATCAAGTCAAATGTAGTTCAGGAAAACTTTTTTTTTTGATTTGATTTTGATTTTTTTTATTACTAACATTTTCGGGTTCCAAAGAGGCTAATAAATGAAAGGTAACAGGCTCAAAGGATTAGCAAAGGATTGAAGATAGTACGACCTAGGAACTTTAAAGTAGGGCAACTCGTTTTGAGACGTATTCTCCCACATCAAAAGGAAGAAGAAGGAAAAATCTCTCCAAATTGGAATGGTCTGTATGTTATAAGAAAATTACTGCCAAAAGAGGCATTGTACTTAGGAGACGTTTAAGGAAATGAGCCTAAAACAGCTATCAATACAGATGCGGTCAAAAGGTATTACATTTAACCCTTCCGGGGGCAAGTCATTTCTTCTAAACTAAATCCGGTTGACCTCAAAGAACTGTACGACCATCCTTTACACTTGCTCAATAGTGGTTTCAATCGGAATATATGGTTCATTAAGGGTCTTTATAAACACTTTTTGATGCTCATTCGATCTTATCAAAAGAGACAAGAGTGAGACCTGATAGGGAGACTTCCGGAGTTGGTCAATTACCTCATAGTCGATATTTTTCCTTTGTTGGAAGAATTCCTCTGCTTCTTCGGCACTGACTAGCTTCTTAAGCGGAAAACGCTTCTGTTTGCCATTGTTCACTTCTTCTAGATTGAGGTACTTCCCAACCAAGTTTTTTTATTCACTTCCCCATGATTTCTTTTCCCTTATACGTCACTACCGCTTTGTTGTAATTCCAAGGGACGGTAGTGGGATCCTTCATGCGCTTCTATGGTGCGTGGCTGATAACCCCGTGCTCATTTAGCCTTGGTGAAATTACCGGCCCCTGCACCGCATAAGTCCATTTTGGTACGTACATCTTAGGTCCTTATTTAGCTCGAGGTACTGCCCTTATTTTGGGTTTAACATTCTTTTCTACACTTTGAGGAGTGGAATTTCTCTTCTTTTCACCCTTTACTTGCTTGGAAACTACCCTTGGCTTCTTTTAAACATCGCCGATAGCAAAGATATCTTTTAGGGTAGGGTCAAACTCTTTATCTTCATAAATAAGCGCAATAACGGGCCGTTATTGTGAGCCGGCAATAGGTTATTGGTCACAATTGGGACCTCTTCATCTCTCAACACTACCCATTTTTGCTCTATTAGATTTTCGACTACCCTTTTGAGAGTCCAACAACCCTCGGTGTCGTGCCCTTCTATCCCAGAATGATAAGCACATTGGGTACCGAGTTGGTAGGAGGGTGACTCTGGGTTTTGTTTGTTTGGGGGTACATGTTGTAACAAACCCATTTGGACCAGCTTAGGGAAAAGGCTAGAGTATCACTAACCAATGGGCATGAAGTTCGTTCTTCTGGGCGGCTCATGGGCACGGGCAATTGTATGGAAAATTATTTTGTGGGACCCGGGGATTATATGGAGCTTGGGGAGGAGCGCTATTTCTAGGAGGTGGAGCTTGATTTTTGTCAAACTATATTTGTGGCCGATCGTATGGCTAGGCATTCATCACCTCTTGAGGTTTAGGAGCCATGGCATAAGCTGGATCTAGGTGAGGATAATAATGTTGCAACGTGTTTGGAGGGAATACACCTCGGGGTTGATAGGGGTTTCTCAGATATGAAGCCACCACTGCCACTTCCTCTTTCTTCTTTCGATTTGCTACACCCCCTGACCGCTCTGGATTGCTTGGGACGTAGCACTTATAGCGGACTGGCCTAACATACGGCCTATTTTCAAACCGTTGTCGACAATTTCCCCAATCTTGATAGCCTCAGCAGACGGCTTTCCCATAGAAAACATGATATTCTAGAAGTAATCAGCCTCTTGGACTTATAGGAAGACACTGACCATCTTGGTCTCATCCATCTAGGGTTTAACCCTGGCAGCTTGTTAGCGCCACTTCATATTTTCGGAAGCTCTCCGATGACTTCTTTTTTAGAGCAGACTTATAATTTCTGTATGGAGCTATGTCTATGTTGTACTGGAATTGCCTTACAAAATCTCAAGCTAAATCATCTCATATGTGCCATTGAGACATGTCTTGATCCATATACCACTCGGATAAAATGTAGACTCTCTCCGAAATAAGCCATTAGGAGTTCTTCTTTTTCATATGCCCATCTTAATTTATTGCAATACCTCTTGAGGTGGGCTATGGGGTCCCCATGTGCGTCATGCTTTTTGAATTTGGGAGTCTAAAAACCAATGGGCAGATGGACATGCGGGAACATACATAAATCGCCGGAGGATACGCTCTTCTGGCCACATAAACCTTGTATATTCTTGAGATTATGTTCCATGCTTCTTATTTTTAAGTGATTTTCTCTTGCTCGAGATTCTTTGTAGCTCTCTCTTGTCCCACGTTAAACTCATACCGAGGTTGTTGAGGGTAAAAATTGGTGGTGAAATGAGTTGTCTCTGATGGAAAAGGTGTAAATTTGAAAGTAAAGGATGGTGGATCAAAACTTGGCCTGGGCAAAGTTGGTTGTGCTTTAGCTGAGGTTTGTGGTGCGGTGAATATGTTAGAAGCCACTCCAGAAATCATTGCCTGGGGGAAAACCATAGAAGGCGTTCCGGTGAAATGGGCTGAGATGGTGGGATATCCAAGTGGGATGTTTGGGTAATTTATTGGGATGTTGGAAGTTCCACTTGCTCTAGGAAGTACCTCAAGGAAACCAGGTATTGCACTTGGAGGCCCTCTACTTTTTGACCAAGCATCCCATATTTCTAACATGTGAGGCGCAGTTCCCTATTCTCTTCAGCAGCTGCTGACTCTGATGTTGGGATAACTGATATCGAGCTATCCTCTGGCACGGGAATTGTTGGTAGATGACTTTCTAATGAAATTTTGACACTTCCCTTAGATCTTGTAAAGTATGGGTGCAAAGCCCGGTTACCAGAAAACTAACCACCTTAAAAAAAGAACCTGATCTAAACTCCATATAGAACAAATCGGTTAGTTTGAGGCAATTAACACGTAGAGAATCGCACATTGCAAGATGTGATGCACCTGTACAGTTAAATGTGTTTCTACACGTTTGCAACGATTGCGTGTCTTATCCCGGATTTTGATTATCTCCCAAACCTTTGCCTTTTTCTTCTTTTTTTTCTTTTTGGCACTATTATTACTTGTTCTCTTTTCTTTGTACTTCTCTTGTTGTTTTCCCGCTTATTCTTGTTTTCCCTCTTTTTCTTCTTTTCTCTTTTTTTTTCTTGTTTTTCTCTCTTTTTCTTATTTTCTCTCTTTCTCTTGTTTTCTCTCTTTCTCATGTTTTTCTCTCTTTTTCTTGTTTTCTCTCTTTTTTTATTTCAATTATTTAAAACCATGACCGGATCTGAATGGGATTGCCTACGTATCATGATACAACGTGAATCAGATCACCACGTAGTTCAAGGAAAAAATGCAAAATAAAGGAAACAACAATTTTGGGTATTTCAAATTTTCATGAAAATAAAAAGTTCTCATTTTCTCTATTACAAAGACTCCATCATACCTTTCTAGGAATTGAAAAACTAAAAATAGACTCGAAACAAACTCTAGAACTGGAAATAGACTCAAAAAGGAAATCAAGAATACATAAGTGCTTCCAAAACTACTCGAGGGGCCTACAGGACATCACTCGACCTTGCTACAGGACTACGTGCAAGCTCTCCTTGGAGGCGATCCAAGTCATTTATTATTTGGCGAACAAAGGTCATCACTGTGATGAAGAAGGTGGATCTATTCATGTCCTCACATTCATGGCATTTCATGACGATGTATTTAGCAATTGCTTTAACCCTTTCCCTAATGATGCCTTTCTCTTGGAGAAAACGTCCGATTTATTGAGACCTAGCTTCCAAAACTTTGGTGTCGCGATGGCTTTGACCCTGCAACTATTTCATATCCTCTTCTAGCAGAGACGTCAGTGCATAACAATGTTCCCTCCCTGCCTTGAAGTTCTTTGTTTGTTTAGCCATCTCATTCTCGAGGGTAGTTAGCTTTTTCTTCAGGTTTATGACTTCTCCATCATATTTCCTTTTTAATGGCTGAACAAACGTTGGCCCGTCCCTCTACATTCTTCGCCAACTATGCCCAGGCTCTTGCCAGACCACCATCGGATTTTTCCAGATCATTCTCGTACTCAGATATTTTCCTCTTGAGACCGTTTATGAGTCTTTCATATGCTCTGCTTCTTACATGTTTTTCGGTTGCTATTTTCATTTTCTTGATTTAGGCTCGGAGGATTTCCTTCTCTTGGGTTAACTTTTTTTTTCTCATCCTCATGCGCAGCAGCTGGCACATCATTATCAAACTTAAGGTCTCTAATTTGACCTTCTAACTTGCTTATGGTGGCCCGGTATTCATTTTCTTTTGTCAACCACTCTCACCGCTCTTGTGATGCTTCAACAAATTCTAGGAGGTGGGGTCTTTTAGCTGGCCTTCCAAACTCAACTTTCCTTTCGTACCAAGCGAGGTAACCAGAACCTTTGGACAGATTACGTACTCGCGTATTTGCCGTCAAATTTTAGCACTCACTCCATATCCGGTGCACCACTACTTCATGAAATTGGCCATCAGAACGGATCTCGACCACATGAATGCTAAGGTCTTCGTCCTTGGGAACTATTTGACATCTTCCTAGATGTCTCAAAACCCAGTGCAGGGCATAAGGCTGGACACTTCTGAGATCCATCAGGAGGAAGTGGGGACCAATGGGTGGCATGTATATGATTTCATTAACATGAAGCAAACCCAATGTCTATTCTATCTGGTTTTCAGTGACGGAGCAGAGGCATGATATCCATTCTGCGACCCCTTCTGGCATTTTTAACCCGTCGACCCTTGTATTAAACTCCTCTATGCAACTCTTCCCTGTATATTCGTAATTCATGTACCGAGGGAGATGATGTAGATGTTCAATCATCTATATTTGTAGCAACAAATTGCACCCTTCGAAAATGTCTACTCCAGCTTTACAAGTTGTGTGAGCTCAGAATATTTCAGATACTATCATGGGTGCGAGGGTGTTTTTGGCATTGGTAAGCAAAGTGTTGACGACCCTGACTGTCCGTACATCGGTATTCACGTCCTTCATGGGAAACACTAGAAGACCCAAAAATGACACCATGAAAGCGAAACATTTATGCTCTTCCCATTTTAGTCGGTTCCCTTTAGTACAATTTTTTCTTTCCAGATTTTCAAATCCCCCTATGCGCCCAGACCGCTAGTTTATGAACTGTGGAGTGGAAAAACCAAGCACCAAATTTACATATTGGACCTCCCTGCTTATTTTTAGCAAATCCAGAAACTTGTGAGGGGTGCCAGCCCTTAGGGCGACCAGGTATTTATGTATTAGAGCTTCGGTACTCCAAACATAACCGGCTATCTCTTCCAAAGTGGGTGTGAGTTCGAAATCTGAGAAATGCAACACGTTGTGAGTTGGATCTGAAAATGTAACCAGTGGTTTTATTTTGTCTCCTCTAGGCTTGATCTTTAATAACCCGGTGAGACCCCCAAGTGATGGTTGACCACATCTCGTCCTGATTTACCCAAATCTTCCCACCACATATGTAGTTCCAAAGGAATCTTGGTCATGACCTTCATTTGCAAGTTTTCACTCATGCTTATTCTGCACATTTAGATTAAGGTGATCGCTTTAGTTATAAAAGAGGTAAATTTTGCAAAAATTTAAATAAACACGCTTCTTTTGTAAATACGGCCCTTCAACACTTCAAAAGGATGATTTTAGGGTTGTGCTTGCTAGGTAGCCAAAAAATTGACAAAGAAACCTTCGGTGGCTATTCTTGAAAAAGAGCCTTCCGGTGCCCCGTCAAAGCATTTGGCTTATTTAGACAAAAAATGGCATCACCCATTTTGATTTTTGACAACAAATGATGACATTTTCAAATTTTGTGTTATTTGCAAAAAGTGTGTTAGACCCGATGAGGATTGCCTACGTATTTCACACCCGATGGGAATAAAACCCGCATATTTCGGTCAGTTTTGACATAATAAAAAGACATGAAATGTTTTGAACCCATTTTCCCTTCCCTTTTTCCTTTCTTTCTCTCTTTTTTTAAAACTTTCGGCAGAGTGTCGGTATATTTTGGACACCGGGTTTTTTCAAAGGCGGGGTAATCATCTCTCTCATACCTCAAATTTATTTTTTTCAAATTTCCTCCCTATTCTAGCAACCAGTCAACATGCAAACTGAAGCAAATAATTTTACACGCAGCACATAAAAAATGCATCAGGATGGTTTTTTGATTCTGGGGTCCACCTGTCCTAGATGGACTCAACCCTTGTGTTGAGTCCCCAAAGTCAAATGTACATGATGCAAACAAATGTTTCTACTAGAGATCCAGCATGAGGCTGAGTTATTCTAGGTTTTAAAACCTGGGTATATTGTTCTAGACTTGGTATACCCGAGCGGATAACTCGAGCCGGAGGGGCTACATACCGAGAACCAAAACGTCATCCGACTTTGTAACTTGTCTGAGCCTCTTTCTAATTTAAGATATGACACTAACAGAAAAGGAGTCACATCAGCGTGCACATCCCCGAAGATGAGAAGAGAAGGGTTTCACAATAGTTTATATACAGTTCAAATAATATCAAAGCGGTAAAAAGAGACATCTAGCACATTAGGCCAAACATGTAATAAAAATCAGATCGAAATCCAATTAATAAAAGTTATTCTAAGCTCAAATTCTTCAACCATGAACCGAAGTTCTGGGTTTTGAATCCCCAGCAGAGTTGTCAGAGATGTCACACCTCTTTTTTACCACCCGAAGGTAATATAAGGGAGTTTTTTCAATTAAAGTGACATTATTCGATATGGGATTATTTAATTAAAATTTTAGAGTCGCCACTTTGAATAGTTTATTTGGTGTCCCAAGTCACCGGTTTATTTTAAATCCCAAATCGAGGAAATTTTTTACTTTATTTAAATTCTGCGAACCAAAAATTCTAAGTAAGTAATTTTGTTAATTCGGGAGAAGGAGTTAGGCATTCCCAGGTTCCGTGGATCTAGCACGATCACTTAAACTATAAGTAATTGGTCTATATTCTAATTTACTACATATTTTAAAGCTATGATGCATTTTAATATTTATAAGTGCTTTTAATTGTCATACCTCATTTTTACCTACACCCCCGTAAGGGAGTATAGGGGAATTTTTTCAAACTTAAAGTGACAATCGAAACGAAATTATTGTTTATTGTTCAGAGTCGCCACCTGTAATAATTTATAGTGTCCCAAGTCACCGAATGTAAATCCCATATCGAGGAAATATTGACTCTATTTTACAGTCCGCAAACATAGAAATCCGATTAAGAAATTCTGTTAACCAGGGATAAGGTGTTAGGCATTCTCGAGTTGCGTGATTTTAGCAAGGTCGCTCAATAGTTATTATTGGCCTATTTATTTGATTTTAAAATACTTTTAAACCTATGAGCATTTTAACTTTAAACAATTTTTAATTATTGTGAGGAAGATTTCAACGACATCTAAAACTCGTCTTTGGATCACGCCACATGAAATGCACCCACGGTCCGAGATACATTTTATTTAACATTGTTAAGATTTCGATTTGGGTCGCATGAAATGCATATCCGAGTTTAGGAAGTTAATTTTTAAAATAGCGCACCTAAAGAAACTACGCACTTTCAACTTTGCAAGGGCCATGGAAAATTCGATAAATTGCACGCCTCGATTTCTAAGGGTAAAAATATTAAATAAATGAGGGCCATGCATTTTGAGATTTTATTTGGCACGGCATACCTCGATTTCATTTTTTTAAAGGAAATCCAAAATTAAGCGTTTGAGGGCCATAAAGATTCAATTATGCATGGCACACCTCGGCCTAAAGAACTACATTTAATTGAAGAGGACTATATTAATAACAAATTTATTATTATCGAGGAAGTTAGTCAAAATTGGCGAACACATACTTCGAATTTGTTTTGGAATCATAATTATATCAAACGAACATGTACACAATCATAATAATATTGACATGTGTGATCCTTTCATAGGCCAAGGCAGTATCCTTTGTTCTGCCTATATGTGTTCTTTTCTCTTAACATATTACAGCCTTTGGTTCATAGAGGAAGCACTTCAAGAAAACTTCTAAAATGTGTATCTCAAATTCCACACAACGTAAGTTAATTAATAGAACGGTTAAGGGTCAAAACTGCCCTCAACCTATCGATTCCGGAACAAAATTGCCCTCCGTTTACCTTTGGCGAAGAAAATGCCCCCACCGTTAACTTTGTGGCCTATTTCTACCCCTAAAATCTAACACAATCTTGAATTTCACTTTTAATTTTTTTTTTTAATGCCACGTGTCATGTTTTGATTGGGACATATAAAGAACAAAAAATTGGGACATATAAAGAACGGAAAAAGGGTCAAAACTGCCCTCAACGTATTGACTCCGGAATAAAATTATCCTCCGTTAACCTTTTTTGGGTCGGGTCGGTCGGGGTTGGGTCGGGTTATGTGATTTCCCGCTTTCCAACAAATGTAAAGAGCTTGATATATCACATATATTCATCTTCAGTTAAAGTGGATTGGTCATTCCAATCCAATGGGGACTGGTTTTTCATGGCTTGGTTATGGGGGACGGGTTGGACGCCCGGTTCGTGATGGAGGGGGGCTGTTTGGTTGTGAAGTTTTCCGGCGATGTGAAGGTGACGGGATGGACGGGGAAGATGAAGCAACGGGGTAGCCATGAGAGGTCGTTTGGTGGTTTAGGGTTAGAAAGAGTGTGTTGTGAGGAAGATGAAGAGAGGGTTTGGTATTTTTTGGGTCGGGTCGGTCGGGATGCTTGTATTTAAGTTTTAATTTTTTTTAATTCCACGTGTCACGTTTTGATTGGCCATTAAATAAACTTGACCCAAAATCAATTCTCACCCAAATTTCGATACAACCCGACCCAACCCCGACTGACCCGACCCAAAAAAGGTTAACGGAGGGCAATTTTGTTCCGAAGTCAATACGTTGAGGGCATTTTTGACCCTTTTTCCGTTCTATATATGTCTCAATTTTCCGTTCTTTATATGACCCAATCAAAACGTGACACGTGGCATTAAAAAAATTAAAAATGAAATTCAAGATTCTGTTAGATTTTAGGGGTAGAAATAGGACACAAAGTTAACGGTGGGGGTATTTTCTTCGCTAAAGGTAAACGGAGGGCAATTTTGTTCCGGAGTCGATAGGTTGAGGGCAGTTTTGACCCTTAACCGTTAATAGAAACAACCAAACAGCAACAGTTAAGGCACATACAACTGATGATATACGTTATTATATAACAAATATTCATGAAAATGAAGCAGATCAACTAAACTTTGTCAAACACATATATACAAATGCTCATTAACAACATTACTTCATTCAACATGCATTATGAAATTCAGAAGTTCTACATTAGTCAAGAGTGAGGCCAAAAACAACACTTTACATGAATCTGAGACTCGACACTGACCTTGACCGAAAAATTTACTGACCCTCGGCGGAACTACATCCAGACCTCGAAACTCGCCAGATTTCTCGCCGGATTCAACCTCGGCACGGATAGATTCGCTGCCAGATCTAAGCGACCAAAACCTTATCCTCGAAGTATTATTTATGTTCTTTTGCTCGAACAGCAGTACCTTCCTTCTACGTGAGTTAGCAGCGATACAGGGAAGATCGTCAATGGTTGAAGATGAAGAAGTAGGAGGTGTTACGGCGCTATTGTATGTATATCTCTCTTAGGCATTCTTTGTGTATCTCGTGTATTTCAGCTAATTCTTAAAGTATGCGGCTGATTGTGTGTATCCTTGTAATATACGTCTAGGTCTAAATGTGTATTTTGGTGCTAATTGCTCTTAGGTCCTTAGTAATTTTTTTATTTAGTTTTTGTTCCAAATAAGAGTTTAGAATGGTCATTAGGTTAGCTTAATGGGTATTAGATATTGGACTTAACGGTCTTGGGAATCATGGGTTTGGTCCAAAAATTAGGCCTGAAAATCGGTTGCTCGAACCCAAGTTTTATTCTTTCCCCGCAAACAATAATAAAATATAATCTTATTTATTAATTAATCCTAATTAAGTGAAATAACTATCAAAACAAGACTGACCATTAAAACAAAATTATTTTTGGTGTTTTCAAGATTAACAATGAATACAAAATATATAAGAAACTATTTTTTTGGGTAATTTTCATTTTATTATAATAAAATAAAGTAAAAGAGTAAAAAAATAGTTGAAATAGCAATAATAGGCCTAAATTAAATACTTACGTGCTAAAATATGAAAAATCTTAGGGAGGGTCAAAAGTCACATGTCTACAGCTACCCCTCTTTGATTGGAAATGCGAAGAGTTTTCACACAAAGAACGACAACACAGGTTTGTTTAACCTGGTCCTTATTTAGAAAGACTAAACTAAGAGGAAAGACAATGTGACCAAGCCCTAGTATCTGAGCTGTCTACATATCCTTCGCAACAAAGAAATTATGTCACGTGTAGTTCAGTAGTGAGTGAGATGATAGAGTATACTGAGGTGGAGAGCTGGTCGAGGTGTCGTTCCGTTGAAGTTCCAGTCAGTGGTCCTATTGTTAGATCAAAAATCAAAAAAATGAACAAGACTAGCTAAGCCTGTAAACTATGAGTTAAAAGATTTTTATCTATAAGTCTTCTGAAGCTTGATCTTGAGTCTTGAATGGTTCTTCATGCAGACTTTAGATTTGAATCATGGTACTTGTTAGCTGCAGGTGCTAGCTCGTTCTTCTTTAGCTTTTCGAATCAAGACCGGACATGTAATCCTTGTGACCTCAACCATGTCTTGAGCGGCTCATATCTTTCATCTACTTTTTCATTTGGATTCACTTCTTGCATTTTCTTCTTTTTTCTTATTCTGTATTGTGACTACTTCTATTGATCATTTCGGACTCTCGACTCGCATTCTTGCCGCGAGTTTCTTACTGGCTTGAATTGCATTTAGAAGTGAATTCCCTTATTCTCCAGGTGGCGCCTAATTGACAATATTTGAACTGTATTTTCTTGTTCTCTAGGCGGGCGCCTGATTACCAAAACTTGAATTGTTTTCCATTTTTTACCTTAGTATTTTCCCTTGAAACCGGTGTTGTCTTCCTTTAAAACTTGAACTGATTTCCTTGTTCTCCAGGTGGGTTCATGATTGCCAAAACTTGAACTGTATTCCGTTGCTCTCCAGGTGGGCACCTGATTACCAAAACTTTAGTTGTATTCCCTTGCTTTCAAGGTGGGCGGCTGATTACCAAAACTTTAGATGTATTCCCTTTGTTCTCTAGGTGGGTGCCTAATTGCCAAAACTTTAATCGATTCCCTTCCTCTCCAGGTGGGTGCCTCATTGCCAAAACTTGAACTGTATCCCCTTGCTCTCTAGGTGGGCGCATGATTACCAACACTTGAATTGCTTCGCTTTGTTCTTCAAGTGTGCTCCTGATTACGAGCAGTTAAACTGCTTCCCTTCGTTCTTTAGGTAGGCTCTTGATTACCGACACTTGAATTTCTTCCCTTCATTCTTCAGGTGTGCTCCTGATTACCAATACTTAAACTGCTTCCCTTCATTCTTCAGATGGGCTCCTGATTACCATCATTAAACTACTTCCCTTCGTTCTTCAAGCGGGCTCCTGATTACCAACACTTGAATTGTTTCCCTTCATTCTCCAGGTGGGCTCATGATTACCAACACTTGAATTGCTGCTTCACTTCGTTCTTCGGGTGGGCTCCTGATTACCAAAACTTGAATTGATGCTTCCCTTTGTTCTTCAGGTGGGCTCCTGATTACCAAAATTTAAACTGCTTCCCTTCATTCTTCAGGTGGGCTCCTAATTACCAACACTTAAACTGCTTCCCTTCGCTCTTCAGGTGGGCTCCAGATTGTTGAACTTCAATTACTTCCTTTTGCAACTGCTTTTCCTTTGAATTATCTTTCCTTGTTTCCCCCAAATGGGTGCCTGATTGCTTACCCTGAACTATTTTCTATCTTTAAAACTCTTGTTTTTCTCCCTTTATCTCCAGGTGGGAGCCTGATTTCAACAAAATAGACAAAACAAAGCAAATTTTCTGCCCAGCTTGGTAGCTGGACACATTTGTGAGTGTTAATTGAATTGTGTTACCAAATATCTCTAAGAATTCGAAATCTAGATCTCATTATCCAGAAGGGTCTTGAAAAGTTCTCGTAAAATGCCATTTTAAAGCAAAATTATTTCTTCTAAAGGTATGACTTCCGCTAAATCTTGTTACAAGAAAGTCTTAAAATTACATCACATTATCCCGAAGGGTCCTGAAAATCAAAATCAAGTCTTATCTTGAAAGTGACAACTTTAATGCTAAGTTATACTTCGCTACAGTGGAACTAACGCTAAATCTTGTTATCTAATGGAAGTCTCAAAGCTAGGTCCCACTATTCAGGAGGGTAATTGAATCCTATCCTAAAAATGAAAACGTTGAAGCCAACTTATATTTCCTTGGGATAAGACATATGCTAGATCTTGTTACTCTTGAATGTTTTGCATTTTAAATTAGGTCCAATTATCCAGGAGGGTTCTGAGACCTCCAAATTAAATCCCTTTATCCAAGCAGGTCTTGAGAAGCCGGGAATGAACTTACTTGAGCCATGCTTTCTTCCTGGAGGATTTCTGCAGATCGAACAAATTTTTCTTTCCCCTTCTCAAACCGCCTTTGTGCTGACAAAATCTGGGCATGACACTTTAAAAAATCAAACTTCGAAGCTTTGATTTGGACACGATTTTCATCCATGTTTCAGGCAAAGAAAACTTGTGAGTTTATAAATCTGGTTGGTTTGTGGCCTTGAATTTGGGTGCGATTATTCCTTCACTTCCCATGATAACTTTGATTTCAACTCGAAAGACCTTGCTTGTTTACTGACTAACCATTTTCTTTGTCACCCTTATCACAGGAAATACCTCTTCTCCGTTCAGACCCAATACCCTCTATCTGTTGTATTTCTCAATGAACTAACATTTACCAAACCTTTGTGTTTTACATGAATCCCAAAGAACATCAGTTGCCACACACTCAGTGCGTATGATGTTCTTTCTTGACTTAAACATCTGGCATTGGCCTTGAGGTCTATTGCTCCATCACTTGCCATGATAACTTTGATTTCTGCTTGGAAGACCTTGCTTGTCATTGGTTAACCACTTTATCTATCAACCTCATCAGAGAGAATACCTTGATCCGTTCACCCACCATCCTCTATCTGTTGCACTGTTCATGAATTGATATATTTCAAACCTTTTGTATTTCACATGAATCCAAAAACATGTTAATTGTTACTAACTCAGTGTGCTTGTTGTTCTTTCCTAACTTATAACACTTTGATGTGCTAGCCAGATCCCGTTTTGTGCAATTGGAAAGCTGGTGGCAAATTTTGAAGTCATTTCTCACTCGTTCTGACCAAACAGACTTTGGAAAATGAAGTAAAAAACAAAAGGAACAGAGTAAAGGACAATAGAAAGGGATATTTCCTAACAAGAAACTACAAAGTATAAACCTATAAGATATGGATACCAACTCTAATGACCATGCACTTGTGGCATATTCTGTCAAGCAAGTCTAATGTTCAACACTTATTATACCCCTAAACTGTGAAACGGGGCTTCGATTATCCAATGTGATTCACAATCCTTATTCGACTTGTAGTGCCCGAAAGGTTTTCACTATCAAGCCCCTCTCATTTTGTTCTCTCTCAACTTACCATCGCCTTATGGTGCATGTGAAGTTTTTTTCCGATAGGATTCTCTCACTTTGTTCTTTTCTTCTTATTTCCTCTGCTTCTACAAATGGCAAGGCATCAACCATGGTAAAAATATCATGTGCTCCTAGCATGGCTAACTCGGCACTCTCAAAGATTATATGAGAGGTCTTTTGCACTGTACTGTGGCTTTTGGATAGGGTTACAAAGAAAGGATATCATAAAGGCTCAAAATAACTAAGACAATGGGGTTAATTTATTTAAAACCTTTAGAATCCATTCTGGAAACTTTTCCCCAATTTCTGAAACAAAGGAATTTGATTCTCTTTTTCCTTTTCTTTTTACTAAGAAAGACTACCCCACTCTCGACTTTGTGGGATTGTGAAATATTTTATTTGGTATGACAGAACCGTAATGCTGCCTACGTATCTGTGGTGACAAGAATAAAGTCAAACGTAATTCACAACACTACTTTTGTTGTTGCTATTTTTCTTTTTCTTTTACTTTTCTCTGATTTTTCTTTCTTTCTTTTTCTTTCTTTTACCTTTTTCTTTTCCTTTTTATCTCTATTTTTCTTCTTCTTTTTTTTTGAATTTTCCTTTTAGTATGAACCTTTTCAAATAAACCTATTGCGACATAAATTTTTTTCTTTTTTTTTATGACTCTAACTTGATTCAAAAAGAGGGAAGGCGAAAAGAATCAGTACAAGCTCAAAAGGGGTACCAAAGGGTATAAAGTGTTTGGGTAGTTGAAAGAGGACCCCTCCCCCCCTTCCAATCCTAAAAATGCCAAGTACAACACATGCAACTTGAAATTAAAATTAAAGAACATGTACAATATTTATTTTGCGTCTTCGGCATTGATAGTACTGGCATGCTTTCTGCTTTTCTTTAATGCCTTGTCAAGTGTAGTAACCTCTTTGGGTGATTCCTTTTCCACGATGGATATCCTCCGTCAATTCGGAGAAAACTTTCTCGACTTTGTTTTGTAACTTGAGATGCATTTGAACTCAAAGTTACTTGCTTCAAAACGTCCAGGATGCACTCTCCTTTAATAAATTCTTGTCACCCAATTAACTATTCAATTATTTGCCTCAGTTTTACACAATTCGGGTTTCAAATGATCTCAAAATGCCTTCACTTATTTCCTTCAAATGTCGCTATCATCTTCAAAATTATTTCATTGCGTCATGATTAGATTAACTTTTAAGACCATGCCTAGAATAATGCATGCATGTCATGTCACTAGCAGCAGCAAGAAAAGAACTATAAAAGAGAAAGAGGACTAAACAAAATGACTAGAAATAACAGAAAATAGAAAATTGCATTAGACAGATGGTGAAAGGGTTTGAACAACAAAACAAGCAAAATTAATTGGGTGAAACCTTGGAACAAAACTAGATAATGTTAAATGAGTTGCAACGGCAAAATGAACTAGGCAAAATAAAATTATAGAGGGGTTTGTCACAAGATATTATCCAGATTACAACCTTGAAATAACCTCGATAATAGAAATGACAACAAAATAAACCACCAGAACTCATTCCTTGCTAGCCTAGAAAATAACGTCTTTCCAATTACTGAGCTCGGCATCTTAGCCACTGAGTTCCCCATCAATATTACCAAGACCATTATCAATTTCGATATTATTAACTTTAGTTAGCGAGTTCCCAAGAAAATTCCCATGCTCTATGTCAGTGTCCTTGATCATAATTATCAACTCCCGAATCATTCTTTCTATTTCCCTTTTCAAAGCACGACAATCTTAAATGCTCTGACCTTAGACATTAAAGTAGTACATGCACCATACAGTAGGATCAAAACCTTTTGCATATGGGTCTGGCATATAGCCAAAGAGCGGCTCAATCAGGCCAGAATGCTTTAACCTTTCAAATAAGCTTGTGTAGCCTTCCTCGATAGGCGTGAAATTATATTTTTTCCTTTGTTTCCCTCCATGCCTCAGTTTTCTAGGTTTGTTGGATGTTTGAAAATGTTGTGAAGGCGCACGAAAATTTTGGGATAATAGTGCTCGCCCTAGGGAGTGACCTAGTGGTTGGATAGATGGCCGGATGTTGTACGGCGGATAATATTGGGGTGGATTATGTGGAGCTTGAGGATGTTCATGGGGTAGTCATTGAGGCTAAAATGTTGAGCAGGAATGTCCACTGGAGCCTGTCGTTACTGGGGCTTAACAACATCTTTTCTATCAATGGGGGGATTTTCCCGAGCAACTTGTTCGTTCTATCTAAACCAAAAGTCCCTAAAACCTTCCTTGGGTTTCTTTTCCATCTAAGATAGGGAGGAGCGGTCTGGGACAATGTCTAGGGTGATAAGGAAAACTGTGATAAGCGGGTGGATGTGGAGAGCATGGGGGATTATCTGGCACTATGACCGAAGTTTGGGTAAGGTTAGCATCTAGGAAGATTGATGGTGGCGGGGGTGGTACCTTCCCAGTCATCCAAGCCTGATACACGTCCGTCATGGGTTGTCTTAATATCCTTACGTCATCAGCCAACCTAGTGTCTTATTCAACCATATGCTTTCGGGCACAAGTATCAACCAACTCAAGTTTGTTGTTGTCTGCCATTGCCTTTTAACTTTATGTCGTCGAGAGGAGTTACCACTTAAAAAACCACAAACTAACCACCATTCTGCTATGAATATAACAAAATGAGGTCATCATATTAACATTAGGGCATTTAACATAAGATCATCTCACTTTATGTGCAATGCACCTAGCAAGTAGTTATTGGTTCTAAAATGACTTCAAGGTTACAAAGTTGAGTTGGCATTATCCCAGTTTGTTCATTTCAACCTCTCTTTTCTTTGCTCTTCTAGCACTTGCTTACTAATTTTTCTTCCTTTTTTTTTCTAATTATCACTCTTTTATACAAAGGTCAGTTGGCAGCATCCCAATTTTGTTCATTTTAACCTCTCTTTTCCTTGCTCTTCTATCACTTGCTTGCTCATTTGCCTTTCTCTTTTTTCTTCTAATTATCACTCTTTTCTTTCCTCTCATTTCTCGCATCCTATAGCTTCACCCTTTTTTCTTTTTTTTTTAATTTCTTTTTTAATAAATAAAATAATAATGTGGCCGAACCCTATGTAGGTTGCCTACACATTATGATGTCGCATGAATCAGATCTTTAAGTAGTTCGGGAAGATCCGGAATAAAATAAACAAACTAACGTTCTCTTTTCTTTTTTTATAATCGTAATGACCACTATGATGAGAAAAAGAAATAAAAGAAGCAAATCCATTTTTTTGAAACTTTTTAGGCTTAATGTTCCATAACCTATTCTAAACTTAAGCTTAACGAGCAAATTTTTTTTCTCTTTTTCCTTTTTGATTTGAAACAGATAATCTATAAGATATTATTAAGGAAAAAACATCCTAGAAGAGAAAGATATATTTTTTTATTCTTTTTTTAGAAAGGAAATCTAAAGAATCAACCAAAGAAAAACATATCTTGAATTTTCATTTGATACTCTGAAGAGAAACTTTGAAACGAGAAATGAAAAAGACAAAAACTATTTTTTTCTCGAATTTCAGTCTTTGATCACCTAAGGAAGAAACTTTAAAGATAATCAAAAGGTGTATATTTAATTTTCTATGTACAATGTCCTAAAGTTCTAGTAAAAGGAAAAGATCTTTTTTCTATTTCATTGATTTCTCAAAGAAGAACCTCAAAAAAAAAATTTTGGATTTTTGGAATTAATATCTTAAAGAAAACATTTAAGAGGTACTAAAAGAACTTTTTTTTTGAATTTTTGGTCCTAATATAGTAAAGCAAATATAAAAATAATTTTTATTTTAAATTCTAGATATTAATTGCCTAAAGGAAAAATCACCTCGAAATTTTTTATCATTTCTACAATTAGTATTCTAAAGAAAATTCCTAACAGAAATATAAAACGCAAAATCTCTTCCTTTTTTGAATTTTTGATTTATTACACACCTTTTCAAATGCAAACTAGAAAGTACACCAATAATAAAAATAAAATTTGATATCTATACAAAACTAAAGGGTAAAAGATGACATAAAAAGAAAAACAGACTCAAAACATAAAAAGAAAAAAAATCTTCTTTTAATCCTCTCCTGAATGAGCAATCCTGACTAGATGTCCTGGGGCTTTGTCATGCTCAAACTTCGGTGAGTAAATTCACACCTGTATGAGAAAATTAAAAACAAATAGGTTAAAGACCTAGAATGCTACGTGAGACAATAACACTTCCTGTTGGAAACATGCAAGACATGATGTAGGCTATTTTTGTAAAATGGCTTATTTAGCCAAAAGACAGCTAGAAGTGCAAAATTTAACTAAGACCCCGCAAAGCCAAGAACATAAGATTTACTAAGAAGACCGGATCCTAAGTAAGTTGCCAACGTATCACGCCCGAAAGATGAGAATCGTGTATGCGTAGTTCGGGCAGATTGGATATGGCGAGAATTTTAAAAAAAATACTAATTTGAAGAAAATATGTTTTATCTTCTTTTTTTTTGAAAAATGATGAAAAATTTAAATTCTTTTTCGATTTTCTTTTCTTTCTTCTTTTTAATTTTTTTTATTTTTAGAAAATGATGAAAAAGTGCAAAATTTTTTATTTTTTTTAAATTTTTCATGCTCTTTTTTTCTTAACAAAATGTGACATAAAATATAATTTATCCCAACTCACTTTATCTTCATATTTCACCCTCTCTTTTTTTTTTAATTTTTTCATTTGCCCGCAGCTATCATTGGTTCGCCAAATGACCCTTTTACCCTTTAATAAATGCAACATGTAGCACATAGGATGCATCAAGACGGTCTGTTATTTTAGGTACATCTGTATTAGACAGATCCAACCCTTGTGTTTAGTCCCCTAAGTCAAATGCACATGATGCAAATAAACATTTCTTCTAGGGATTCAGCATGAGGCTTTGTTATAATAGGTTTGAAACCTGGGTTTATTTGTTCTAGACCTGGCTTACCCGAGCGGACAGCTCGAGCCGGGAGGGGGGGGGGGGAGCGTACCGGGAATATAGAAGCTTCGCCGGTTTTAAAACTTGTCCGAACCTCGTTCTAAATTTGGGATATGACTCTAACAGAATAGAAGTTGCACGAAGTGCACCCTTCTCAAATGATTTAAAAAACTCACAGAGAGGATGGATTCGTAACAACTTATATACAGTTCACCAATATCAAAGCAGTAAATAGCAATATTTAGCACATTAGGCCCAAACTTGTGAATAAATCTAGATAATAAATAAAGTAAAATATAACAATTATTCTAAGCTCGAATTCTTGAACCCTGAACTAGAAGTTCTAGGTTCTTATACCCAGCAGAGTTGCCAGAACTGTCACACCTCCTTTTTACCTACAGGCTATAAGGGAGTATAGGGATTTTTGTTCCAACTTAAAGTGACAAGTGAAACAGGATTATTATTTATTGTTGAGAGTCACCACTTGAGATAATTTATGGTGTCCCAAGTCACTGGTTGTATATCTCATATCGAGATAAGATTGACTTTGTTTTACATTTCGCGAACACAGAATCCGGATAAGGAATTCTCTTAGCCCATGAGAAGGTGTTAGACATTCCCGAGTTCTATGATTTTAGCATTGTTGCTCAACTGTTACTGTTGGCCTATTTATTTGATTTTAAAATGCTTTTAAACCTATGTTCATTTTAACTTTAAACTGCATTTAATTATTTTAAGGAAGATTTCAACGAAATCTAAAACACGCCTTTGAACCACGCCATATGAAATGCACCCGCAGTCCGAGACACATTTTATTTAACATTGTTAAAATTTTAATTTGGGTCACATGAAATGCACACCCGAGTTTATGAAGGTAATTTTTAAAATAGCGTGCCTAAAGCAACTATGCATTTTCAAACTTGCGAGGGCCATGGAAAATTCGCTAAACGGGCGCCTCGATTTCTAAGGATAAAAATATTAATTAAATGAGGGGCATGCATTTTGAGATTTTATTTGGCATAACATACCCCGATTCTAATTTTTTAAAGGGAATTCAAAACTAAGCTTTTGAGGGCCATAAAAATTCAGTTGTGGATGACACACCTCTGCCTAAAGAACTACATTTAATTGAAGAGGACTATACTAATAACAAATTTATTATTATTGAGGAAGTTGGTCGAAGTTGGCGAACGCATACTCCGAATTGATTTTAGAATAGTAATTATTTTACGCAAACATATACACAATCACAATAATATTTTACAACATGTGTGATCAAACTTGCTGTCAGAGGCCAAGGCAGTATCCTTTGTTCTGCCTATATGTGTTTCTTCCTTTCTCTTAACATAATACAGCCTTTGCTTCATAGAGGAAGCACTTCAAGAAAACTTTCAAACTTGAGACTAACTTAAGGTGAAAATAAACACATTGGATATCTGATGCAACAACGGGTCTTATGAATCAGCACAAATCATTGGTTGTGACATGTACAAGAGAATTCCAATACGTAACATCGCCTCCAACATCAAAAGTCATTTCTATTTGCTTTACATGCTCTTATAAAAAAGGAACCAGCTGAACATTTATGCATATACGAATAGCACTATGAGCTGTAAAATATGTATCTCAAATTCCACACAACGAAAGTTAATTCACAGAAACAACCAAACATCAGTAGTTAAGGCATATACTACTGATGATATACGTTATTATAAAACAAACATTCATGAAAATGAAGCAGAACAACTCAAATTTGTCAAACACATATATACAAATGCTCATTAACAACACTTCTTCATTCAACATGCATTATGAAATTCAGAAGTTCTATATCAGTCAAGAGTGAGGCTAAAACGAAACTTTACATGAATCTGAGACTCGACACTGACCTCGACCTGAAAATTTGCTGACCCTCGACGGAACTTCACCCAGACGTCGAAACTCGCCAGATTTCTCGTCGGATTCAACCTCGGCACGGATAACTTCGCTGCCAAATCTAAGCGACCAAAACCTTATCCTCAAAGTATTATTACTGTTCTTTTGCTCGAGTAGCAATACCTTCCTTCTACGTGAGTTAGCTGCGATTCAATGAAAATCGTCAATGGTTGAAGAAGAAGAAGTAGGAGGTGTTACGGTGCTACTGTATGTATATCTCTCTTAGCCATTCTTTGTGTATCTCATGCATTTCAGCTGATTCTTAAAGTCGGCGGTTGATTGTGTGTATCCCCAGTTATATAGGTCTCTAAATATGTACTTTGGTGCTAATTTCTCTTAGATTCTTAGGATTTTTTATTTATTTTGTATTCCAAAAAAGAGTCTAGAAGGATACCTAAAGTTAGCTTAATGGGTTCGAAAATTATGTGTTGGGTTCAAAAATTAGGCCTAACAATAAATTGCTCGAACCCAAATTTTATTCTTTCCCTGCAAACGATACTAAAATACAATCTTATTTATTAATTAATTATACTTAAGTAAAATAACCATTAAAATAAGACGGACCATTAAAATAAATCTATTTTTGGTGTTTTCAAGATTAACAATGACTACAAAATATTTAAAAAACAATTTTTTTTTGTAATTTTTATTTTCTTATAATAAAATAAAGTAAAAGATTAAAAAAAGCTGAAATAATTATATTAGGCCTAAATTAAATATTTACGTGCAAAAATATAAAAATTCTTGGGGAGAGTAAAAAATTACATGTCTACATTGATTATTTTAACCGCTTTTAAGATTTATAAAATTATTTCTTGAACAAGTGATGATTGTCGTACGCTTGTTTGTTTGATACACATTGTGAATTATGTCACGGGAACCGTATCCGCGATCTACAACATGTTTAATTTATTAAAGTTATTAGAAGTTGTGGCCGGGTCACATAAATGTCGCCCTGATTTGAGAATTATATATTACAACTACATCACGGAAACCTTATCGTAACTGTGATGATTTTATGATAAATGCCCCTAAAGCAAGCTACGAATGTTTAAAAATATTTCTATAATAATTTTATATTTATGTGAGGGCTACAGATTATAGGATTCATTTGTGGATGTCATGCCTCAATTTATTTTAAAAGATTTGTATTTCACTAATGCAAACTAAATATGCCCCTACTTTAATCTAATTTAAAATTAGGTATCACAATTACACTACGGGAACCATACCTATAGATATAATAATTTAATTGTATACCTAAAACAGACTATAGATGTTTAATTATTTTTAAGTTTGAGATTATTGTGAAATGTCAAAAGTTATGAAATTCTTTTGTGGATAAAAACATATATAACTTAATTGAAGCAAATTGTTGGACCTACACGATATTGGCCTAATATTATTTTTGATAAAGTGAATATGCCTTCTATTGCTAGACAAGGGTTTGATTTGATATTATCACATGAAATAGGTCATAAATGAACACAAATGGCCTTGGTCAAAGTCCAAGCATTACATAAATGAAACTAAACCACAAAGATGTCAACAGGTCTTGTGTAGACCTCAAAATGGTGGGCCATATGGCTACGGAATCTATTGGACTCCTATTTCCACATAGGCTCACTGATCTGTACACTCGCTATAGCTATTTCAAGAAGTATTTGGCAAATTAAAGAACTAAATTGAGGAAAAACCGAACATTGCCACACCAAGTAACGTCTAGTGGCTTATTTTGAACTATTACAACCATCAGTAATAAAGGAGTAGCATTAGGAAAATGATTTTCATGTTGCTAACATGAACACAAAAAAATAGAAAAAAAATGAAAAATTAAATACAGACAAATTATTTAATAACATATCATCAATCATTATACTAAGATCACAGCTCAATATGAAGTAACCAAAGAATTATTAAACAAAATGATACTCACTCAATGTATCTGTTGTATATTCAATAACACCTTTCGATGTACTCCTCTTTTTTGTTCTCTTCTGTCATACTAATTACTCAATAAAAATAGTTGAAACCCAAATAACCAACCCCAAAATCGTATATGAGTGTGACAAAATTTACCATTGAACAGTTTTCAACATCAAGGCTTACTACCATTTTCAGTAAACTTACCAATCAACATGAATTGTAATAAGCAAACCTTGACATCACAAGAGCCAAATTAAATCAGACAAAATATCTCTTGAAGTACTATGTTGGAAATTATTGAATTCACACAAATTTGCTACTTTCGAAAAGAAGACCAAGTGAGCAGAATCACAAGTAAAGTTAGCAGAATCAAAGCAATAGACCCAATCCATGATATGTTGGTACAATATTTCCATTATTTCGGATAACAGAAAACATCAGCTATAACCAACATTCGGAACAACATACCTTAAAATCAAAAGGCATTTAGTAACTAATGCCTCATACTACTCAGAAATAGGTAAAACAATGTTTCTGTAAGAAAAAAAAGGAAAAGAAGAAGACAACATGGCTCTCAAATTGCCTGTTTCATCAATTACTGGATGCTAATAGAATTTTTCCATTATCCCCATACTCCAACCATTACACAAACTAACAAAACAAATGAACAGAATACAAACTAAAGCAGATTTAAAGCTTTAAACATGCTAAAAATTCTAAGAACATTGCAAGAGTTTTCAACTTTATTTATGCTCAAATGTTTAAGGAAATCAACATTTCATTCAAGACAACTCAATCAAAACATTAAAAAAAAGTTTAGAAAAATACCCAGCAAAGGGAAAATAGCCTAAGAAACAAAGCAGCTTGCGGTTTCTAGCTCAGCTCAGCAAAAGCCAGCAGTGAATGAACTCAAAATTCTATTCTAACCTCTGAAACCCTAAGCTAGAGAATACCCGAAGTTTCTTCCGAACCCTTTAGATTCAGCCGTCTGTTCCCTTTTTTCTTATCCTTTTTCTGTGTCCTAATCATTGGAAAGAGGATCTTTTTATAAAGAGTTTTTAGGGCAACCAAATAAAATTTTGTAATTTTAAAAGCATCCCTTAAATTTTTGATTCTATTAACTTAACACACCCGACCCTTCTTGTAAGGCTTTTTTTCCTCGAAGCTTCCTATAACCTTCTCTCAAATCCAATCCAATCCAAACCCCCGACACCCATGTATTTACCCTTTTACCCTTTAATGAAACTGGACCTCTAGGCCATTTCACCAATAAGCTGAACATTCTAATTGGGCTTTGGCACTAACAGCCCTGATTCCAAATCCAAATAGCAAATAGAATCAAACCCAAAGAACGTTAAGACAAAACAGACTTGTTTTTAAAATGGGAAAATATTTTTTTCTAAAGTGTACCGAAAATAACGTTAACAACTATGATTAAACTAATTAGTGAGTTATTATTACTGATTATTTAATTTTGACCAGAGACTAGATTTTTAGAAATAATTTTGTCATTGCATGAGGGGTAATAAATATATTAGGAGAGGCATACCAATTAGATCGCCAAAAGCTTCGGCAACTCGAAAAAATATTGTAATGAATCCATTTGATCTCCAACGAACAGGAAACTTGGCCAATGGTGGGAATTGAAACATGAATACTAGCCGGACTTTCGTCCATGGATAATGCTTCATACAGCAATCCTCACCATGTGCCAAGAAAGAGACGAGGTGGAGGTTTCAAACTATTTTAGATAACCAGTAATTTTTCGCTCGGAATCCAGCCAATCCGTGAAATAGGGTATTCTTGACATTAAATGAACTCCCGTTGTTGAAAAACAAGGGAATTTACAAGGGCTTTATCAAGAATTGCGGACTAAGTCAAGAAAAATCGAACAAAAGTAAAAGTTTGAATTTTGATTTCTTAGATTTCAAATTCAAAGAAAATGAGTGCCCTTTTGGGGAAATCAATAGCGGAATATGAATAAGGGGACAATGTAGGCTTTGTGGCTGACATTTGGAGGCTTTTGGAGGTGGTCCACCACCGTAAGACAATTTTCGGGTGGCAGAAGGACGGTGGAGTTGGGCGGCGATTTCTGAGAGAGATAAGACTTGGGTTTAACCTTAAGTGGGTTGAATTAATGAAGCCAGGGGAAATTTGGGTCGTTTGATGGGGTAAACTAATTGAAACGTCATTGTTTTTCATGCAACTACGTCGTTTTAGGATAAAGGGGGTCTGACCCGGTAGGATATTTTGGGGCAAGGTTTGGATTTATTTACCGGAAAAGTTTGGTGTCGATTTGGGGTATATAAAACAACCCAAATATAAATTAACCCCCCTCGTTCCAATTCTCTTCTTATTTTCATTTTTTCCTTTTTTCCTTTTCCTTTAATTAAAAATTCTAAATTAAAATTCTAAATTAATCTAAAATATAAAATTAAACTAATTATCTAATTATAAAAATTACTTGATTTTAAATTAAAAGAGAAAAATCAATAATCTAACAATTAAAAGGCAAAATGAGCCATTTTTTGTATTTTCATTTAGTAGAACAAATAATTAAATAATTAATCATAAAAATGTAAGACAAAACGTAAATGCAATTCATGATATTTTTATGATTTTAGTAAAAACAAAAAGTACATAAACATGCAAACATTTAATAAAATCCTAGAAAAAAACCTATTAAATGGCAAATAATTGGAAAAAAAATCTATTTTCTTTGATTTTATAGGAGTAATTCATATAGGGAAAAAATCACATGCTCATAAGTATCCCGACGTGGTGTAAAACGTTTGGGGTGGATCTGACAGCTAGACTATGTCATTCCTTACAACAAGCGTGTCTGACGTATTTGGTGAAGACGTGCTAAGAACAATGGTAAGCACTTCTTACTGTCGTTGCCAAATTTCTTATGACTATTGTTTGTGCCGGTGTGTTTAATTTGTCATGCTTGTGTAGGGCTGGAGGAAGGTGTATCGGTGAGGCCGCGTACTCCTGGTGAAGAAGAAACCTTGAAACCCGACAAGGGTAAGAAGAGGAAGAAGGAGGATTCGACCGAGTCTCCAACTAAGACCGATGTCGCAGTCCTAACTTCAACTGTTGCGGCAAGTCTTTGTGAGGATGATGATGACGATGATGATTGCTCTTTTCTACTAAAGGTAAGACGGAGTGCTAATGCTTTACAAGTTGTTAGCCAGAAGGCTGTTGGGTTAGGAGTGGTTGATGCGGACCAAACTCGTACAAGAGAGACCCTCAAGGAGGCTTTGGGCGCAGTCCCAAGCCTCAAGTTGGACATGGTACATTCCCTACCAATGCAACCTCGGCTGGCAATTCTAGAGGGCCTGAACCCAAAGTTTCTTGGGGTTGAGATGAAGCCCTTAGAGAAATTTAGGCCCTAGTAGGCTTTAAATTGGGCGCTTCGTTTCACCGGGGGAAATGAGGGATTCCCAGGATAGAGCTACCATCAGTGTCGGGGCCTCTCATGGAGAAGAATATATGCTCGAGTACTACTTTGTCGGCATTGACTTGGACGCAGACCTCAATGCCACCGTTGCTCTCGAGAAGGTCAAAAAGCTTCAACAACAGTTAATATTCCTGGTATTCCATTTGTGCTTCAAGTTTTTTCCCTTGCCTTCTAAACTTTTTTGCTTTTGTTGTAGGTCAAGAATTTTTATGACCATACCTTTTCTAAGCTCTGTGACAAGCTTTCATCCCGTGACAAGGAGCCCGAAAATCTAACCTTGGAGCTAAACAAGTCGAAGACTTCCTCCGCCTGAAAGGAAGAGGAGTTGGGTGAGCTTCGGGCAAGTCCGGAGGGGGTGCACTAGGAAAGGACTAGCTTTGCAGAGTAGGTAACACAGTATTCTTGTTCTTATATTTCACTCTCTTATAACTTGATGATTATTATCTTGTTCCACCTTTGCAGATTGGGCAAAAGGATGCATTGGTGGGGCAACTTCAGGAAAAGGTTGTAGTCAAGGACACGGACATCCTCGAGCTGAAGTGGAAGAATGAGATCGTGACCTCAGAGAGATATCTTTTACAGGGAGAGTTGGCCTCGACCCAGGATCTTCTTCGGAGTGCTCAGAAGGTCACTGCATTATTTGCAGCCAAGGCTGGGGCCGATAAAGATGTGTCCTCATACAAGAGAGATGTTTCCACTACAAATGCTCGAGCCAGGAAGATATTTGAGATGGCCGAACAGAAATTGGCTCAAGTCGTTTCTTATTCTCGTTTACAAGCTCGAAGGTAGGCCTTCGAGGAAGAAAGCGCCGAAGTGTCAATCTCTTTGCTGAGATCGAAAAAGCTAGAACTTTGGAGGGAAGATCAGCACCTTTAACTACTTCAGATAAGGACTCTGGAAGTGATTCAGACAGCAGAAAGGGTAAGTAATAGTCTCACGTCGTTGTTTATGCTTCTTCTTTTCTTTCTTTTGTGTTTGGGATCCTCGGGGGAGTTTTATAAAGACACATTCTGTAAATAAATTCTTAGAATGCAAAGAGATCTTTTTATTTTTAGTCTTCAAATTTATTTTTCAGTGATTATGTAAAGCTAGTCTGTTGAATTTTGATGTCAGCTCTTTTAGAGTCCATACATGGAACAACCGAGATTCTTGAGATCGGGCACATATCTTGAGGCTAGATTGTTAGCTCTTTCGAGGCCCATTTTATAGTTTCAAAGATCCTCGAGGTCAATCATCAACACATGGCTAAATCGATATGGGAATATTGACCCCTCGAATGTTGTATGACGGCATCATTCTTATGGCACGTCGCAAAGTGACAGGGGTGGTCCACCAGTACACTTCCCCAAAATTAGAACTGACATTGTTAGAATTAATTTGATTTCAGAATAGGCAAACAGTCACCACTTCCTCTATATATTTATTTGCTTCCTTCTTATCTGAGGATTCTGCTATCTTTGAGAAACTTTCCCTTTTATAGAGCAATTATTCCTTGTGTCGGTTCTTTTACCATTTCAACTCACACCTTTCGCCTAAGTATTCATCTTCCTTTTCTAATTTTTCCAAATTTGTGGCTGCTACATCCAAATCTATTCACCTAAGATAGGAGAGTTTTGCCTCTTTTTTTTGCTTGGTCGGTGGTACACCGCCGATGTCTGGCGTGCTAACTTCAAGGTGCGTTGTCTCAAAAAGGGACTTTATGTTAGGGATACCTCCCAATGTTCAGAGACATTTCAAGCCCGCATCGAAGTTTGTCTCATTGGTAGGGGAGGAACACCTCCAGGCAATCAGGAAAGACTGCGGATGGGAAGAAAATGTGGTACTGCAGGTACCTTCCCTGGAAGAGAGCATCATGGCCCATAATGAGGGGTTTTTGAACGTATACACATACCCCTTTACATTGGGCCCTCTCAATAGGTCGTGCACAAGTTTTATAGAAGATATCAAGTTAACCGAGCACAGGTTCACCCATCATTTTGGAGGAAAGTGTTGATGATAAGGTATTTTACGGATAAAGCCGGGCTCGAGTTCACCCTCTACCATCTTATCAGATTGTATCGGCCCTTGCATTATTGAGGCTTGATTACTCTATGAAGTCGATCCACCTGGCCCTTTATTTTCAGCAATAAAGAAGATGGGGATTGAGGGTGGATGAGTTGATTTGTCTGAGTGTGGACTATTGATATTATTCCCGTAGAGTTTGTACCATTTCTTGAGAAATGGAATTTCACACGAAAGTGGTACACTTGTTCCTTTATAATTTTTTTTTCATGGTGGAGGTAGACTCCGTAAAGATATTTTCCTCCCCTTCTCTACAGCAATCTCGTGGCTACCAAATGAGGTCCCCGGCTTGGCAGATTGTACTCAAAGGTGGTAGCTTGCTCGACCTACGATGAGCATAAGTGTCAAGATCTGTCCAAAGTCAGATGGGGGGAAAAACACCACGGTACATGTTGTGTGGTTTATTTCCTTCGAAAGGTACTATTTTTTATTGTATTAACTCCATTACCTCAGGCATTGGAGAATTTTCTGAGGTGAGACCGTGCCCCCTTGGAGAGGAGGAAGGATCGTCAGCTTCGGTGTCGAGGAATGATAATAAATGGAAGGAATCTTCGAATGAGGAAGATGCTCATTGCAAGTCAAGCCATGTTCAGGGGTTTAAATGAAATGTATCAGCTGAGATTGCAGTACCCGAAGCATCTATCCTTGGGAGAATGGTTCCTCTTTTTCCCTCGTCTTCTTTTCCCATCAAAAGGTACTTTGAGGGATATAGGTGTTCACTTCATCTCCTATCGAAGGTACTTTGAGGGATGTTCAAGGCTAGGGGCCGCCTAAATCAAGCGTCGAGCGACCATGTCCCTACCAAGATTGGTTCAACTGGGCCGGTAAGACCAGGCTAGTAGATGCATACTCAACATTTGAAGAGGCTTATCGACTTTCTTTTATGGTGAGCTTTGGTTGACTTTGTTGGTTTTTTGATTTTGCATTTTCATTTTCTAATTAAGCTTCTTTTTTCGTAGGCCTTTGGCACGCTCAAGTCTGAGCTGCTCCGCCGTGAAGCCAGGTTGTGAAAAGCCTTAAATGGGGTGAAATACCTTAGGCTTCTATGTGACAAAAGAGCAAAGGATTTGGTGTACCTGCGGTACAAGGCAAGTCAGAGCCGAAACTACAAGAGCTACCTCGAGAGACAGGTAACCTATGTTTTGAGGGGACGCATGTTTTCTCTTCTCCCTCAGAGATTAATATTTTGATACTTTGGTTGCAGAGAAAAACGGAGGACCTGGAATGCCTTTGGGGCAAAGCTAATCAGGCCAAGTATGAGTGTAATGAGCTAAAGGCTTAGGCAGATCCCCAAGTTTCGGCCAAGAAGAATGCTTTGGCCAAGGCTTATGCCTTTGAGGTGCAACTCTAGAATGCTCATGAAATTGACTAGATCCAAACAAGAAGGATTAGAAGGCTAGAGTCCAACCTTTTGAAGATGAAGACCGATGTCGTGGACGCCCAGGCTGAAGCTGAAAAGATTCGAGCTAAGGTTGATAAGAAAATTGTCGTCTATTTAAAAGACGTTGTTGACTCTTGAGCTGAGCTAAGAGAGCCTCTAATCAAGAGAGCAGAAGTAATAAATATTCCTTGTGCAAATCTCAGAGGGAAACACTCGAAGATATCCATGCTAGGGGCTTCAATCTCTTGGAAGAGATAAATCAGGCAAAGGTGGATGAGTATGATGCCAAGTTCGTTTTATCCGATGTCGAAGATAATAAGGAAGAGGCTGACAGGCCTTAGTCCCTTAGGGGGAAGTAGACTAGGCCTGTCTTTTCTGATTTTGCGTATGTTTCTCTTAGAGAACACTATAAATGGAGCTTTGTATTTTTTCACATATACGTATAAAAGGAAGCCTTTCGGTTTCATCTTTCATGATTTTTCCTTTGCTTGTGTATATGATTCTTTTGTTTGAATTTATACATTCTTTGATGATTAGCCGGTTGAACCGGATGTCGAGAAAAAGCCCTTAGGTTTACAAATCAGCATTGAGGCTTATCAGGCTGGCCTATAGGCTCTTACGTATTTGCCCTTAGGCACTTTTTATTTAATCGCTTTCGGGCTCGATTTTTGAGTTAGGTTTTAGCTCGAGCTTATCGGCCCTTAGGTTTTTGAATTTTGAAGATGGCTCTTAGGCTCTTACGCACTAGGTTGGTACGACCTTTAATTAAAGCTTGCGACAGTGTCACTTACGTGTTGGGTTAGTACGACCTTTAATTTAAGCTGGCGATAGTGGCCCTCACGCATTGGGTTGGTACGCCCTTTAATTTAAGCTGGTGGCAGTGGCTCTTATGCATTAGGTCAGTACGACCTGTAATATAGGCTTTATTTTACCCTTGTTAAAGAATTTTTTGAAGTTTTTTGTGTTCGGCTGACTCTTTGATAAGAACCTCAATTGTGAGTCATTATGTGACAATAAATGAGCACCTTGGGAGGTTTCTCTCAATGGCCGAATTGTTTTGGAGCCTTTTTATTGTTCGGAGCTGATATGATCGAAGCACTTTTGCTTATGCCAATGGTAGCCTGATTAACTGGTTCTTTCTAAAATATTTTCCAAGTAGTTTGAAAGCCTGTGATTTTATAGCGACGGTGGGGCATCCCTAAGTCATGTTAGTTTGACCGAAGCCTTATGACCGAGTCATTGTGTTTGACCGTAGCCTTTTAGTCCCTGAGTGAAGTAGCTTTGGCGTCTATATTGAGGGTCTTACAAGTTCGAATATGATATTTTATACCTCAATTCCACATAAGAGGGGGGTGATTTATGTGGTACCCAATTTTCGCTTAACTTGATTATAGAAAGACCTGGTTCTTCTATGTGTTCCAACTACTACTATTGCGGAATAATAAGTGCATAAAATAAGAACATAGAGATTTTTATGTGGAAAACCCTGGTTCAAAAGGTGAAAAGAACACGACCTTCTACTCAGAAGGATTATTCCAAACACCCGACTAAAATTACTGAGGCAAAAAGTGTGTTTACAAAAACTGTTTTGTAAACCTAGGATTATCTCTAATCACGTTGTGGCACACAGCCTCAACTATTGCGACAACTTCAAGTTAACTTTAACTTGAAAACTCTAAGTACCTAATACAACTACTTTTATAAAAGCACAAGGGTACAATGTAAAATCGCCTACTAGAATTGAACTAGTATAAATTGAAACTGGTTCTTCTATCTAGCTCAAGTTGCTTCAAGATTGCACGCTTGAATCACACATAAATTGCTTGCAAAATTGATGTGCTCTTTTGCTCTTAATTTAAGTTTAACTTCATGCTTATGTGCATTAGCTATAAAAGAGAACAACACTACTATTTAAGGAGTTAGCAATTATAGATTGACTAGGATACAGATGCTACTCTTCTATGGTGGAAGAGTTCTAGTTGATCTCATACTTTAACTTTTATCTTTTTCCTATACCGTGTTCTCTTTGTGTAAGGAATGTTTCTCCTTATGCAATCTTTTCGATCATGATCGGGAGATATCACTTCTGATAATTTAGGTTTATCTCCTCCACGTGCATCTCACATGTTTGGGTTGATCACAACTGTGCTTCACAAGATGGATCTGGTCCATGTCTGAGTTCTTTTGTTAGTCTTCAAAACTTCACATTTACTTGAGCCAAAAAATTCTCCCTTTTTGATGATGACAAACTCTGTACTTTTCACTCACTTAGGCCCTGTACGAACTCAGCATATTCATCAGTACAAAGTTTAGAAAAATTCACTCACCATCAAGGATCAAATTAAATAGGTTATAAATATCACATATACCGAATATATAAGCACAATATATTTCCGCCTTTTGTCATATCAAAAAGTTTCATAAATAAAGTGTAATTCCTAGATTTTAATAAATTGCTCATGGCCACTGGGGCAACTACAAGTGCAACCATGGATCAATCATCAGCAATCAGGCAAACATGTTTAAACTATCAAGGAAATATTACCAGTCAACAAGCAAAAACAGTAAATTTCATTGATAGAAGATATGTTGCTACTATAATCCACAACCAGAAAGCAAAAATATTCAAAATATGATCAAAATGAAAGAAAAATCCGTAATCTGGGTCAATGAAGGTACTAAACATGTGCAACAGATAAAGGCTAGACCTAAGGCTTAATAGATGTAGAGGGTTGGGTTTGGGCTTGGAGAAGATTCAGCATATTGTGAAGAATCCCATCATTCTTCTCCTATTTCCTTGGTAAGCTCAGTATTGAGAGCACCCCTCTCAGATTCAACCTGAACTAGACGAGCCTTCAGCCTTGGTATCTCAGCAGCATTGGCCTCACTTTCCTGAACTAGAGCCTGAACTTTACTGTTGATGGGTGTCCTCTTGGATGAACCAGCTTCATTTGGAATGGCATTGGCTAGATAGTCACAAGCAAGCAGAGTATTAATGACAAATTAATCCTTTTGTGGCCATTTCCCACTTCTCCAGAGTCACCTTGCACCTATCTAGAACAGTAGTCAGAATAAATCCATAGGGGCTGGCATGAGCCTTGGAGCCATTTATGACCATGCCCAGTAGCTTGATGATGAATGCAGGCCAGTTAATTTTCCTTCAACTTTCAAGGCATTCCATCAGAATTAAGTCCATACAGTTAGCAATATGCCTTCTTTCCTACTTGGGCAGTAGGCACTTGTTTACAAACTCAAAAATGACTTTGTGTTGTGGCTTCATTTCACTCTCATGCACAAACTTGGACTCATTCACATCTTCAACATCAAAGAATCTCCTAATGATTGCAAGGGTAAAAGGACGGGAATCTAGACTTGGCCATCTTTTCCTAGAGTAGTCATCATAACCCTCATGTCAAGAATCTCTCCCAACTTCAATTTTTCCAGACCTTTTTTAGCTCATATTGACTTCTTTGAGAAGGTGATCTCCCGGGGGGATGCCCTCCTGTGTTCAAGGTTGATTGAAGAGAAACCTAGAATACTTGTTAAGTCATCCTTAGGTAGCATATAGATGCTGCCTCGTTAAAAACCTTGCTGGTAAAACCCTTCTTGGATAAAATCCGATCGCAGGAGAGAAGTGTAACGCATGCTTTAAAACCTAATATCTTCAAGATTCAAGGTACTTCGATTCTTTAAACTAGATGCCTACACAGGCTAGTGTAAGAAGCAAATAAAAAGGGAAGTGATTATACCTTAGTTGTGATGGCATTTCGAGCCTCAGTATTCTTCCACTTCTTGCTCTAGGGATGCGGTACGGTCCCTAGTTCATTCACTAGGGTGTAGCCAAGGATATAGCTTGTGATTATTATTTTGTTGTCTGCTTATCCTTTGGTTCCTTTGATGTTGAAGGTGCCATTGCTGATACCACATCATGCACTACAAACATCTCTTTTGCAGCATGCTGCTCCCGATATACCGTTTTTATTCCATCCTTTTTGGAAACTTCATCAATTGATGAATGGTTGATGTTACTGCTCTCATATAGTGTATCACGACATTCTGAGCAAGGCATTATATCTCATGTCTCCTTCGATGACGTGAAACTTGACATTTTGGGTTGTGCCGGCCACACTGACTGGGAGGGTGATTTCCCGTTTTGTTGTCTCGCTCGCCATGTTGAATTCATTGAGGACTCGAGAGGCGGGCATGATCTGGTTGAGCAGTCTGAGCTTCTTTACCACCCTCAAGCTGATAATGTTGGTCGAGCTACCTGGATCCACAAGTACACATTTAA
This sequence comes from Nicotiana benthamiana, assembly GCA_034376525.1. Classification (NCBI taxonomy): domain Eukaryota; kingdom Viridiplantae; phylum Streptophyta; class Magnoliopsida; order Solanales; family Solanaceae; genus Nicotiana; species Nicotiana benthamiana. The sequence goes on along the minus strand of CM067324.1, from coordinate 29,211,412 downwards.
TTTGAAATGTATTCACAAAAAAAAATACCAATGCATTGTTGTGAGGCTGAGACAGGGTATCGATGTCCTCATCGCTGAATGTGAGAGAATCCTCAGGTATGTAACCTCGAGTTTTCTTTTTCCTGGGATGGATATTATTGTTCGTTTGACAATGGGTTACTGTGGGATGTCTACTCCCCCAACAATAATATGGATGACATGTTGGGGTTCTTTTGTTTCATTTTTCCTGTTTTCCTTTCCCTGAATAGATTTGTGCCTTGGTCGTTGAAGAACTTTTGAAAGTACCCTTTGTTAAGTAGTCGAGTTACTTCTTCTCGGAGCTGTCTGAAATCTTCGGTTCTATGACCGCGTGCGCTTTTAAATTCGCATGTCCAGTTAGGGTTCCTTTGCAACGGATCTAATAGTACGGGTGTTTTCCACCTGGTGTCTCTAACTTTACCTATGGTTGATACGATGTACGTAACATTAACGTTAAAGTTGTACTTAGATAGCTAAGGTGCCTCCGTCAGCCCTGTGTATCTGTCGAATTCGGCTCTGCTCACAATTCCCCGAGGATTCTAACCTCAGTCTGCCCTTCGGTCATTTCAGGGTATGTTACGCCTTGGCCGTTTCTTCGATCCTCAGTGTATGGTTGGTTGAGACCTTGATGGCGCCGGCATGTTCCTTTATAAAAGAATTTTCTAGCATGGCAAATGAGTCTATGGAGTTTGGGATAGGTTGTGACATTATATCATGGCCCCTTTTGAATGTGTTTCCCCGAATTTATTCAACAGGGAAGATTCAATTTTGTCCTCCTTCGGGTTATTTCTGTTTACGGAACAAGTATAGGTGGTGATGTGCTCGTTGGGATCCAAGGTTCTGTTGAACTTCGGGAGATCGGGCATTTTTAATTTCTTCGAGATGGTCTTCAGAGCTGCACTTGATGGGAATGGCTTTTGTATGAATTTATTTGAATCAACACCCTACAGGACTGGGGGGTGCACCCAGGATCTGATTGACCCTCGAATTATCGGTCTCCACCTTTTTTTCATTAGTTTCTATCATCTTTCACCCGACTCAATCCTCTTTGTGAGGTCCTCGAGCATCTTCATAATAGCAGGGTAAGCTGCTGAATCATTGTTGCTTGATCTTTTTGGTAGTTGTTTAGCTCAAGGAGCCGTTTCTGGTGTTGTTGTGCTTGGAGTTTTTTGGTGGCTTTGCAGTTGAGAAATTGCTAGTTATTGTTCTTGCAACATTTCAAAATTGATATGAAGGCTAATCTCATGTTCCTCCCAAACTGGGGTTTTCTGAGCTTCTTGTTGATCTTATTGGCACATACTCATGTTAGTGTGGGAGCTTATACCAACTTGTTGGGCGTTGCGTGAGACCACATACACGGGGATTGACTTTGGTGTGTCCCCAGGGTTTCGCGGTTGTACAGTGATTCCAAAATAGCTACACCATTCTCTCCATGGTTTTTAAGACTATCGTTTTCATATACATTTATTGAGTTAGACATTTTTATCTGAAATCAAAGATTCTTGGGCAAGAAAATTATGAAGAATAACTTGTGTTTTTCAGTAAACCAGCACGAAAATAATCACTAATATTATTAGTCCCATGGTGGGCGCCAAACAGTTTACCTTGAAAATGGTAATTGCAACTAGATTTGACTTTTTGGTTCTAAAAATAGGTAATTTATTTTTATGCTAGTTGTTAATCAGTAGATGCTAAGTGTGAGACTAGAAGATAAGATAATAGCTTGAAGGTAGTGCGACAAGCAAACTAAGTGGCCGAGAATCGGGGCATCGAGCTGGCTTATACAAGGCCTCGAGGTCGAACTGAGCTATAGGTTGTGAACGGCCGATGAAGGACTAGCAGTCCAAAAAGCTTTGAGGATGGCTCTTTATGCTCAATAATGAGTAATAAATGAAGAATAATCAATGAAACGCAATAAATTTAAGCAATATAATAAATGGAGAGTGTGTTTGAGTTAGAGAGCAGAGAATGTACTTGTTCTTATATTGAATATAATCCCTGTTACAAAATGACAAGAGTCCCCTTTATATAGGTGGGGCAATCCCAACATAGCACTATTTACCTTGAAAATGGTAATGATAATTAGATTTGATTTTGTGGTTCTAAAAATATATAATATATTTTTATGCTAGTTGTTAGGAAATACATACTAAGTGAAGGATTAGAAAGCAATAAAAGAACTTGTCGATAATGTAATAATCAATTTGAATGGCTGGAAATCGGGGCCTTGAGCTGGCATCTACGGGGCCTCGATGTGAAGTCGGATGCCCGTCTAAGGGAAGTCAATGGAGAATTGACAGTTATGAGAGCTGCGATAGAGGCTCTTTATGATCAATAATGAGCAATAAATTAATAACAATAACTTGAACACAATGAATATAAAAAATAAGTGCAAATAATGAAGCCAAGAGAATATGTTTGAGTTGGAGAGCAGAGAATGTTCTTGTATTGGATATAATGTGCAGTATATTGTAACTTATATTTACAAAATAACAAGGGACCTCTTTATAGATGAGGGGGAATACCAACAAAGTACAAATGCATTTATTACAAAGATAGAGCTGGTACAACCATTTAATGCCATAGTACTGGATTGAACTAGCCTAATAGACATTGTCAGCTTTAATCATGTGCTTCGGGAACTTCCCGCTAGTGCATCGTAGCTGCTGGTTTGCACTGCCTCGAGGTCAATCATTGAGAACCCTTGGGTTTGAAACTCGAGTTGACCTTCGAGCATTCTAGAGTCGGTCTTTACAAGGTGCCTTAATGATCATAAAATCGAACCATTAAGTTTTACCGTATACAAATACATATGCATTTATTAAAAAGATATACGGCTAGGGTAGCCATTTAATGCCATGGTACGGACTTGTAATATTCTTACGGACTTAGTCAGCTCTAACCACTTGCCTTGGGAATCTTCCACTCGTTTACCATCGCTACCAATTTGTGATGCATCGAGGTCGAGTTATGCCTCGAGCCTAATAGTTTATTAAACCTCGAGTTGTGCCTCGAGCCTTCTTACAATGAGCTATAGAATGCCATGATGACCCTAATATTGAACTCTTTAGTTATAGCGGTATACAGAGGGAATCAAAGTGCACCATCATGATGATCCCCACTTGCTTGTCATGAAGGACACAGTGAAACACAATGATATGAAGGAGTTTATTATTGAGGATGATGGGGTGTTATAGATGAAACGCCAGATTTGTGTGCCTAGTGTGGGTGGATTGCATGAGTTGATAGTTGATGAGGCCCATAGTTTGCGGTATTCTATTCATCTGGGTGCTACGGAGTTGTACCGGGACTTGAGGCAGCACTACTGGTGGAGAATAATGAAGAAAGAGATTATCGAGCATGTGACTCAGTGTTTGAACACTTGGAAGGTGAAATATAAGCATCAGAGAGGGCGTGGTTTTCTTCAAATACTTGACATTCTAGAGTGGAAGTGGGATCGTATCAACGTAGATTTTGTAGTTTGACTTCCACAGACCTTAAGAAAATTCGATGCAGTGTGGGTCATAGTGGACAGATTGACCAAGTATGTACACTTCATTCCAGTCGTAACTACCTACTCGTTAGAGAAATTGGCTCGGATTTATATTAAGGAGAATGTTTGTCTTCATGGTGTTCCTGTGTCTATTATCTACGATCATGGCACGTAGCTCACATCATATTTTTGGAGAATCGTGCAGTGTGAGTTGGAACTCTGTTCGAGTTGAGTATGCCATTTCATCCCAGACGGTCGGATGGAGAGTCTAAGCACACTATTCAGATCATGAAATACATTCTCCTTGCATGTATTATTGACTTTAGGGGTTCATGGGATTAGTTCCTACCGCTCACAGAGTTTGCCTACAACAATATCTATCATTCAAAAATCAAGATGGCTCCTTACGAGGCCAAATATAGGAGGCAGTGCCGATATCTAGTAGGGTGGTTTGAGCCTGGGGAGGCTAGGTTGTTGGGTACTAATTTTGTTCGGGATGCTTTGGAGAAGGTAAAGTTGATTCATGATCAACTTTTTACAGCGCGATCCAGGCAGAAGAGTTTTGTGGATCGAAGAGTTTATGATGTGGAATTTATGGTAGGTGAGAGGGTTCTACTAACAGTTTTTCGTATGAATGGTCTCATGAGGTTCGGGAATAAAGAAAAGTTGAGCCCTTGGTATGTTGTCCCTTTTGAGATTCTTGAGAGAGTTGGTGAGGAGGCCTATAGAATTGCACTGCCACCCAGCTTATCGGGAGTTCACCTTGTGTTTCTATTTCCATGCTCTAGAAGAATTATGTTTATTCGTCACATGTATAAGATATTAGCTCCCTCCAATTGGACAAGGCTTTGAATTATTTTGAGGAGCCAGTGGCTATCTTAGACAGGTAGGTCTGAAAGCTCAAGCAAAAGAACATTGCTTCAGTGAGGTTCAATTAAGGGGTAAACTGCTCGAGGAGGAGACCAAAGAAACCGATCATGACATGTGTAGTTTTTATCCTCACCTTTTTGACACTTCAGGTATGCCTTCATACTCATTCGACGAACATTTGTTTAAGAAAGGGAGAATGTAATGACTCGGCCCGTCCTTTTGAGTATTCTAGCCACATTCACCCTATTTAATGCTTTACAACTGTGCATTTTTGGTTACTTAACTTGCTGGGATGATTGGTATGTTTTTCGGAGAGTTTTAGATTGATTTGGGACACTTCTTCCATTGGTTAGAGGGTTAGGTTGTACAAGTTGATAGGAATTTGACTTCTGTGTAGATGATTCTAGAATGGTGTTTTGAGGGTTTCAATGGCTTCGTATGGTTAATTTGGAATTAGACGTATGATCGAATTTGGATTTGCAGGTTTGTAGGTTGTTTTGGTTTGGATTGGCGGAAGTTGGAAAGTTGAACGTTTGGAAGGTTGATAGGTTTGGCTTAGGGTTGTGTTTGTTGATATCGTGTTCGGATTGTAATTTCAGGAGTTGGTATAGGTTTGTTGTGTTATTGAGACTTTCATGAAAAATTAGAGGTCATTCAACGTTGTTTAGGCTTGTTTTGTGCAAGTTTTGAATTTGGAGAGTTAATTAGTTCATTAGGCTTGAATTGAGGTGTAATTCGTGGTTTTAATGTTATTTTATATGATTTGAGGCCTCGAGTAAGTTCGTGTTATATTTGGAAACTTATTGGTGTGCTAAGACGAGGTTCCGGGATGCTCAAAGGTGCTTCCGCACCTGCGACACTTGGTCCATATGTGCAAGTCCGCAGAAGCGGTGGTTGGTCAAGCTTTGGGAGTTGCGCAAATGCAAGCATGGGTACATAGAAACGATCCTTAGACCGTAGGAGCCGCAAGTGCGACTACTTGACCGCAGTAATGGGATATTAGGACTTAAGTGAACTCCATATTTGTGCTTAATTTTCGCAAATACGACTTTACATATGCGACTATTGGACAGTAGAAGGGAAAAGTCTGGGTGACATAAAACTTGGACAAGGCTTTTATTTCATTTATCATACTTTGAGTTAGGGAGCTCGATTTTGAGCGTTTTCCCGAGGAGATTTTCACAATTTAGATTGGACAAGCATTTTTAACTCGGATTTGTCATTATTTCATGATTCCAACCTTGATTTTAGTATTATTTTTATTAATGATTTCAATTTAAAAAACTTTTCAAATATAAAAATTGATGATTTGAAGGCCAGTTTGAGGTCGAAAATGGATGATTTTAGTATGGTTGGACTCGTGTCGAAATGGATGTTCGTAATTTGCGAGTTTCGTAGGGTTCCAAGGTGCGATCCGGAGGTTGAAATTCTTATTTTAATTAAATAAAAGTATTTATTATTCAAAATTATTTTATATAACTTTTATTTATAATATTTAATTATTTTTGCTTGATTCAGGCTGTTAAGAGGTAGAGTTTCGTGGGAAGGCTTGTTAGTGGACTGATTTATGTTGTTTGAGGTAAGTAACTTACCTAAACTTGTGTAGGAAAATACCCCTTAAGTGTTAGACCTATATGTTTATTCCTATGATGTGTTAAGTGACATGAGCATGATGTGACGAGTGTTTATATGGACAATATGTGTGGCTTTGACCAGAATAGAACGTAGGCTATTAATATGGCTTAATATGATAATGAACTTTATTAGAAACTTGTGAAATCGATTCATGACTATTTGATCAAGCTCGTTTCATTGACATAGTCATGATGTATCTATTGAACATTCCTCCTCTTTTTGATTATTTGTTATGTCCTCGTGCACTGTTGTTAAAAGTAGTGAACTTATACTCTGATTATACTTTAGTACTATATTTGTGATATTGTGGAACTTGGCTTTATTATTTTATGGTACTGTGGCACTTCTGGACATGTTGAGCGGGATGGTTGGGGGTGTCAATACAAGGTTTTGATATGCAAATTCTTTGTCTATGTTTGTGCGCGTGGGGCAAAACAAGGGTGGCGTTATCTTGGGTTGCCCACGTGGCTATATGTGCATGTGGCAAAATAAATGTTGCATGTCACTTTACGTGCATATGTTGCATAATAACGGTGGTATTTTGATGATCTTGTTCGATATTTAGGGTGTCCTCATTATTGTGGTGGTTGTATTGAGACGGGATTATTATTCTTATTTCAAATTTGTTCTAAAATTCTCCATTTGCACTTGCATGAAATAAGTGGTTATATTTCTCATTTCATCACATCTTTTACCTTTATTTGATGTTTTTTTAATCAAAGATGGGATTTACTACACACTACTACTGATATTTGTTCTAAAGGAGTTATGATTATTGTTTTCAGTTACATTTCATTATCAATTTTCTTCGATAAATTCATTGCACATGTTATTTCTATAGTGATTATCATTCGACTTTAACCCCGTCACTAATCCACAAAGTATTGGGTAACGATTATGGTATATTCATGTTACGCTTTTGCACATCATTTTTGTGCAGACTTAGGTACTTTGGACCGGACTGATCGGTAATGAGGCATTGCACACACCCGAGACTTCAAGGTATCCCTGCATGATCTTATCGCAGGCATCAGAGTCATACAAGGTTGTATAAGGGTGATTAACAAGTATTAGAAATTAAACGAATCAAAGATGTTGTAACTTGTACTTTCAGGTAAACTTATAGGTGCTTAATACACTCAAGAGGTCATGTTCTAAGGTATTTGAATCATATAATATCTGTTTCATAGTCTTGAAGTCAAAAGAGTTATGAAACAAAAGTCGACAAAAGTTGTCGCAACCTAGGTTCATGGATTACTTAAACTTTAGGTCAAATGTCATTAAGCTTTTCTCCCAATATAATTAGAATTACGGGGTGAACAACCCACCAAATTTAATATCTATAAGTCTAGTTTCAAAAAGATTAACGCGTTTATCAATATGACATCGGAGTAGAGAGATATTGGTATTGTCGTGAGACTGCGCAAGCTGCTAGGTGACAAGTAGGTGTGTCACCTACTTGTTAAAATGATAGCCCAAAAAAGAGAAATTTTGGGTCGGATATTGAGCCCATTTAAAGGGTTATCTCCTGAAATATGACCCTCAATATATCTCAGAAATAATCAGACCTAAACCCCTGCAAACCTCCCCCCAAAAATCCCACACAAACCCTAATCGATTTTTCCTCTCTTTCAAGTTCTAATTGAGGTTAAAATCAAGAGTTTGAAGAACCAAGGGAAGTGATGAGTAATCCAACGAGTAAGGTAAGTTTACTACACTATTTAATACATTTTATCTGCTGTGGACTCATGGTAATTCGTTCTATACACGAAAGAACTCACAGGATGGTGATCAGAAGCCGTGAGTTCGAGTTATTCACTTGTAGCGGACTGTTTTGTGGATTGTTTTGTGTTGCTGTTAGGCTGAATGTTTTACTACTTTTTTGTGGAGTTTTGGAGGTGGACGGTTGTGTAGAAACACCATATATATGTTGGGTTGCGGGTTGATAGTTATTCGTAACATTTCTGTGTCGTTTGATACGACTACGGTGGTCGTCGTGTGTATGAAGTAATTAGATTGTGCATGGACTATTTTGGGAGGCTCAATATGTTTATTATTGATTTTATTTGGGATTTTTGGTGATTATTTTGATTTGTGTGAAGTCATATATATAGGGGAGGTGTTGTCCATTTCATCGTAAAATAGGTTGTGATCGATACATAATAGTCATGTCGCTTAAATGATAATGATAGTATCGTTTCTCTTATTGTAGACTAAGGAGTTGTGACAATTGCATAGCTTGAGATTGGGGTAGTATATAGAAGGTAAGTGAGGCTATCCCTTTCCTTCTTTTGCACGACTACGACCGTACATAATATAATGAACTAGCTTCCAAAGATACTCTACTCTTAGAAGCTAGCAATATTTACATTGTTTCCCCTCTTATGGAACGATTGATGTGATGTTGCTTCTCTTATTCTTATGTTATCAATGTTGTTGGTACTTCCTAATTCTTATAAGGTTCATAGTGAAGAGTTATCCCTAATAACGTGTACAGAGGATACCGATCTTACATCACTCCGAAAAGTCTAGAACGTGTTTCCATGAGTCGAGCATGCATTATATATATATATATATATATATATATATATGTGTGTGTGTGTGTGTGTGTGTGTGTGTGTGTGTGTGTATCTATGTTACTCTACCGAGCCGCGCTATAGTCGGTAGGGTACGATACCTATTGTACAACCACTAATCAGTTGGATTTTACCGAGTTCCACGTGGCCTTGTACTATTCTACCGAGCCTTATGATGGCCGGGTACGTTTTTTCCAAGCCTATTACGGTCGGGTACGATATGATGATGATGATGCCCACAGTGGCGTATGTTTTAACAGTTTACGTATTTATACATATGTATCATGCATTTCATGTCAGTAGCACTCAAAGGTACTCAGATGTTACAGGTTATATATTCTCTATCCCTGCTTATATTAGTATTCGTATTTATTGTTCCCTAACTTACATACTCAATACTTTATTCGTACTGACGTCCTTTTGTTTGTGGACGCTGCATGTCATGCTGTAGGTCTTGATAGACAAGCAGGTGCAGATCCCCCGCCACAGTAGGCTGCCCAGTTCAGCGGTAATTGGAGAGATACCTTCTCTGTACTTGTCGTGGTCTTGGTATGCATTTTTGTTATAGACATTATGTGTATGTCGGGGCCATGTTTCGGCTATGTTGCAGAACATATGTTCCTTTAGAGGCTCATAGATAGGTGTCGACTCATGTAAAGTTTGGGATGCCTTGTTGGCTGGTTTTTGTTGTATAGTCTTTCATGGTATCGTGGTAGCTCGTGCCATATATATAGTTTCTTGATTGTCTGGCCACCCCATGTTATGTATGTTTATGCCATCATATTTTATCAGGTATTGTCCGTGATCTATGGATACCATTTATATTGATCTCGTTGGCCCTAATAGATAATAAAGAAGGTTAGGTAAAATGTAGGTTGGTGCATGGCATGTATGGTCGGGTGCTAGTCATGGCCCTCCAGTTTGGGTCGTGACATGACAGTTCTGTATTTGAAATTGATCTTGTGTATTCAATTAGAGCGTGTGACTCTGTACCACCTAGTTCTGTGATATTATGTTGAGTATTTGTCATTCTGTCCCGTATTACTCTTATTTCTACTTTTATGTTAAATATTATTTTCGTTATTTCATGAATTAAATATTTAAATAATATTGAGTGAAAAGATTACCAAGTTTCGAGACTAGGTGCTATCACGACTCCTAAGGAGGGATTTTGTGTCGTGACAATTATTTTGATCATTTGGAATAACTCGATAAATTTAGTAGATCGTTTTGGGAAGCATTAATGATTATAGATCGAACTTATCCAATTTTTATAGTACGATTGTTGGTTGTTCATGACCTATCTATACCTATAGTCTTTTATTCTGAATCACTGTTAACAATGAAAATCATCCAATGATAAACATAATCAGAACTATAGAGCTACAACATAATCAAAACTATTACACCACATATCTTCGTAGGAAAGAGTATTTGTCAGTCAATTGATGTAAGCTCATAAATGAGATCATCTTTGAAAGTACATAAAGTAAGTTAATCATGTTATCTTGGAGATTAAAAATATTTAAAATCATGGATAACAAGTACCAAAAGGGTTGAAAGGCTAAGAAGCTAAACAAATTGAAGAAACTAAGTTTCGTCGAATGTCGACAAGTTAGAAATGTTATAACGTGTAGTTTTGCGATGAGACTAGCGTGCTTAACAAGATAAAAAGGTTATGCTGTGAGTTATTTTAGTCTCATAATAGTCATGTATTATGTTTTTAAGTCAAGCAAGCTATAAAACAAAAGTTGGCAAAGGTCATTACAAGTTACATTCATAAATTTTCTGAAAATTAGGTCAAATATAGCAAAGTATTTCTCCCAATGTACATGGAATTACGGAATTATCTACCTACCAAATTGAAGATATATGAGTCTAGTTTCTAACGAATTATACCATTCATTGCTATGACATTGGAGTAGATATTTACTTGCATTTTTCGCGAGACTACGCAGATTGGTAGGTGATAAGTAGGTGCATCACCTACTTGCTAAAAAGATAGGCCTAAATTAAAAGCTCCAAAATTGGCCAAGAGGGAAATTTGAAGAGGTTATCAACTCATCTATTTCACTCATATTTCATACCAAGGAAATTAAATTGAACCCCTTCAACTCCTTCAGAAAAATTCCACAAAAATCCTAGGTTATTTCGGGTGTTATGATGTGATTCTAGTGCCGAAAAGCCTAGATAGCTTACTGGTTTCTCTTTTTCCTTCTTGTAGCTTTGTTAGGGGACTTATTTTGGATGAAGAAGGGCTAGGTTTAGTGGGTTCTACTCAGTCCAAGGTAAATTTTTGCTTCTTTTTCCATTATCTAGGCTTGTACGAGTTGTAACTTGACCGTAAAGACTAGACCTAGTGAGTTTCGAAAGAGTGGTATGTTATTTGTTGTTGAGTCATTGTTTGCTGGTTGTAAACTTATTTCAAGTTTAAATCATGGTTGTTTTATAGGATAATAGACTTAATTATGTATTCTTTGTTGTGTGTTTTAATTTTTTTTTAAAAAGGCAAGTCCAAACGTGCTTTAGTAAACTGAAAAATCAATTTTGAATTGTTGAACTTATGGGACTGATTTTTTGGCTGTTTCATGTTACTTTTGGTTTATCTCTTTTGCTACTGTTTTTATGCAGTTTGGAAGGAGAAAGGGTGTGGACAAACACCAAATAATGTTATAGTGTTTGGTTGGTCATTCGTCATTGCATTTTCAGGTTGTTTGATACTACAAGGGTTGTCGTTTTGTGTATGAAATAATTGGGGTGTGTGGGCTATTTTGTGGTATTTGTGTTGCATATAAGGTTGGAAAACGATATATACATGTTACTATTGTATTTTTGTTGCTGCTGGTTTTATGTTGAATTGGGAGGAAGTAAAGATTATAAGGGAGATGCTGTCCATTTTATTATAAAGTAAGTTTGTCGTTCGCTATGCGATAATTGTACATTCCATAACTTGATCATAGTATTGTCATTATTGTTATAGACTAAGATGCAAATAGACGAGTTTAATGTGGTTATTAGACAGTTGTGATAAGGTATGTCAAGGATAAACTTTTCCCTCATTTTGGCATGATCCCATAACAACGTGTGTTTGATAACGAGACATAAAGAGAAGTTCGTATTTTTAAATTTATTCACATTATCCTAGTCTCATAAGTTACAATATTCACTCTTATTTGGACTTTATATTCAGTTAAGTATTGTTTTTTTTTCAACCAAGAGAACAAAGAATTTATACATATACAGTATTACAGTATTTTCACCACTATCGAGCTATAATCGATGGGCAGGCCCCTATTGGACAACCTCAGATCAGATGGTGAGTTATATATATAGAGCCCATTGTAGCCGAGTGCCTAAAAGCAAGCCTATAATGGCCTATATACAGAGCCTAGTATGGCCAAGAGCCAATGAGCGAGCCTACAACAGTAAAGCGGTTACACAAACTGAGCCTTATAAGCCGGACAACTATTTTACTTACTATATTGAGAGAGTTGATTTAGTATCAGCATGTAAGCATATCTTCAGATTATCTTTGACTCTCAGTTACTTTCAGTTATTATATTATCAAATCAGTTTCGGCATTAAGTTATGCTATTGTCTTACATACTCGGTACATTATTTTCTACTAACATCCTTTTTATCATGGATGCTGCATTTCATGCTTGCAGATCATGATTGATATTTGGACAGACCCTCCAAGCAGGCAAAGTCAAACATCAGTTTGGTTGGTAAGCTTCACTTCCTCGGAGTTACCATGAGACCTTGGAGTCCATTTTATATATACAAGTTTGATGGGTAGGTTGAGGCCTTGTCTCGATCATGGTATAGTTCAGTTATCTTCAGAGGCTTGTAGATAAGTCATGTATATTTTGTATAGCAGTAGATGCTCATGGCAGCTTCGTCGGCCTGCACAATTATATATATTAGCTTTTACGTATGTTTACCCCTCATATGAGAAAGATATTATTTTTAAATGATTCCGAATATGGCCTCATCGGTCTAAGTTAAGGGTTACCCCTCGAGTGTTCACAGTTACAGAGTGATACGCTCAAGTCGAGTATGGCACCGGGTGAAGGCCATGCCTCTTCAAGTTTGGGGCGTGACAAAAATGAAATGGATAAAGTATTAAATTCAGTCGTATTAGTCCAATAGGAAAAAGATAGACTTGAACAACTGTATATGCATCTTTGTGCATACAAATCTACAAGAAAATTAACCTCGTCCCAGCATCACAATTTTGTTTTTGTCTAAATTGCAGAATAAATGGGCTTTTAAGTATATAATATTTTATTAGTTACGTTTAGCAATTCATGACGAAATAAATCAGTAAAAAACTTATGACTACACCATCTATAGTGACAGAAATAAAGTCGTAACAAATTAGTCGTACTAGAAGGTGCGATCAGATGAACTCACCTTGCTCCAGCTTATTACCGGCCGTCTTTTCAAGATTTCAAACCCAATGATAGCAACCAAACACAATATAGTCTTGTCCTTCGTTTAGGCCTTTAGGGTATAGTATACGAGACTTGTAGGGTATATGTCAAAGGTACTTGTCCGTTTGAACCTGCGATGTCGTGTGGCAAGCATTGAATTTATAGGTGATGGTGCACGTGGCTATGATTGAATTCAGTTGGTGAGGCGTAGACTCTTTCCGGCGTTGTAGAAGTCCTTTTCGAATTGCTGGTTGTCATTAGATATTTCTAGGGGAATGAGTTGGAGGTTTAGTTTAGACCTTTGGCTAGTTAGTACATGATTCACTCTACAGCTTAGTACAAAATGGATTCCAATCTCCCACTCCCTCTCCCCCCCCCCCCCCCCTCCCCTCCTCCCCTTCCCCCAAAAAAAAGTCTGGATGATTGAGAAAAACATTAATTTTCAACAACTTCAAATTCTTGAATGAAATCTCGTAAAATGGGGAATCGGTAACAAAATATCATGCAATTACAACTGTGTACTTGACTATTTAGTCTCTATGTTCCTCTTCATTTACTTTTACCCTTTTCTTTTTTTTTTTCTTTTTAAAGAGGAGTTTTGGCGTAATTGTTAAAATTGCTACCATGTAGTCAAAAGGTTACGGGTTTAAGCTGTGAGAATAGACTCTTGCATAAATGTAGGGTAAGGTTGCGTACAATAGATCCTTGTGGTTCGACCCTTTCCCAACCTTCCGCATAGTAGAAATTTAGTGCACAACAACATCGATTTTCCTCAGATTCCCACTTTGTTTCAAATGTGCAATTTAGCTAGCTTCAGATATGCTCTTCATATTATAGCTTCTATTATATAGAAAAGAGAAGTTGGTCGATCAAGAACACAATTGTAAGAGAAGTTGGTCAACCAAAGGCAGAATTATAATTGTATCGCTATTTTTTTTTTTCCTATTTCTATTTCTATTTGTTGATCAAGGGCATATCTGTTTTCATAAACAAATACCCAATCTTTTTCGGCACAATACCCACATAATTCTAGAAGCAGTTCTATGATGTTAGACACAACAAGAAAACTTCGGTAGTTTCATTTGCTCTCACTATTTTATACTCTCCACACTTTCAAGGATTAATCTTTGACTTCTCATCATCATCTCAGTGGAATCTTTCAATTTCACGTAAGTTTTTTTTCTCAATTTTTCTTTAATCTTCCATTTTTTTTCAAAATTTTCAATTTCAACAACAACAAGAAACATAAGGAAGTTTTCATAAAAACTTTTTACATTACTTAATTAGTATAACTTTTTAGCAAGATATATGACTGTGATTGTGAATTTATGTGAACTCAAGATTATGAATAACAGTTTTGGGTTGGTGATCTCTCCTAATATGATAAATTTATGGTATGGATGATAAGTGTTTCACATTTCCTATTGCTTGGTAAGTTACACATTTGTAACAGATTATTATAAACTGATATTATTATGAAGATCTGCCAAGAGCATTAAATTATATTTCTTATTACTTTTCAGTATATATTAGAGTGAGAATTTAATGCATAGCTATCACTTTCTTGAAGCTGATTTATAATGCATGTATCAAGTTTTTACTATCAGTATGAATGGATCTTTTATTTTTATTATTTTGAGCTATTAAGAATTTACTTTTACACAAACAATTGTAGAAAGAAAAGAACCTATCTGATAATCTTTTGTGACTTTCTCAAGTTATTTTTATAGGCTGATATATTTTTAAAAAAAATTAAAATAGAACGTAGAAATATAATGTAAAAAATTACCTTGTTATTACTATGGAGATCTTTAAAAGAAATAATATCTCTCATTTTCTTTTTAATATATACGTTCCTATACCATTTAGAACTATATTGGGGTTGCTATTATGAGGCAAATAGTCTTGTAACTGTCAATGATTCTCCATGTAATTGAGGTTTCTATTATATAGAAAAGAGAAGTAGGTCGATCAAGGGCAGAACTATAATTTTATCGCCATTTTATTTTCCTATTTCTATTTTTATTTGTTGATCAAGGGAAAATACTATATTTAATTTCCTAAACTAATACCCAATCTTTTTTGGCACAATATCCACATAATTCTAGAAGCATTTCTCTGATATTAGACACAACAAGAAAACTTCGGTAGGTTCATTTGCTCTCATAATTTTATACTTTTCACACTTTCAAGGACTAATCTTTGACTTCCATCATCATCACAGTTTCAGGTAAGTTTTCTCTGAATTTTTCTTTAATCTTCCATTTCTTTTAAAAATTTTCAGTTTCAACAACAACAACTATCCAGTATATTACCACAAAGTGGGGTCTGGGGAGGGTAATATATAGACGGGTCTTACCCCTACCCGAAAGGGCAGAGAGGATGTTTCCAATCGACTCTCGGCTCAGTGGAGGAAAGGAAAAAAAAAACCAAAATAAAACAAAAGAGCATTAGTAACTCCAGCAAAAATAGCGTAAATAATTATCTAAACATAAGAACCATAAATAAAATAGCATACAAATATACCAGATAGTAACTACCATAAATAACTACCAAAGGGAGACACAAACCAATGCACAAATCTTCTACGGATATGCCTGCCAAGCCTCACCCAACCCCGGGTGAGGAGTACGAAACACTCAAGGAGCCCCTATCCTACAACCCTGATACTAGACCTCCAGACTTTCCTCTCAAGGGCCATGTCCTCGGAAACCCGTATTGTAGCCATGTCATGCCTAATCACCCCTCCCCAATACCTCTTAGGCCTCCCTCTGCCTCACCGTACGCCGACCATCGCCAGCCGCTCACAACTCCTCACCGGGGCATCAGGACTTCCCCTCCGCACATGTCAGAACCACCTCAGCCTCGATTATCGCATCTTCTCATCCTCCGGGGCCACCCCCACCTTCTCTCGAATAACTTCTTTCTAAATCTTATCTAACATGGTGAGCCCGCACATCCACCTGAGCATCTTCATCTCCGCAACCTTCATTCTCTCAACATGAGAGTTCTTCAATGGCCACCACTCCGCCCCATACAACATGGCAGGTCTAACCACAGCTCTATAAAATTTCCCCTTGAGTTTCTATGGAACTTTCTTGTCACACAGGACTCCTGATGCAAGCCTCCACTTTGACCACCCCGCTCATATACGATGAGTGACGTCCCTGTCAATCTCTCTGTCCCCCTGAATCACCGACCCAAGGTATCTGACACTGTCCCTCTTGGCGATGACCTGAGATCCAATCATCATGTCCTTGCCGACTTCGCTCGGCTCGGTGCTAAACTTGCACTCCAGGTATTCTGTCTTAGATCTGCTTATTTTGAGACCCTTTGACTCGAGAGTCTGTCTCCATACCTCTAACCTCTTAATAACACCAACCCTCGTCTCGTCTATCAAAACTATGTCGTCAGCAAATAGCATACACCAACGCACATCCCCTTGAATATGTCGGGTTAGAGCATCCATCACCAAGGCAAACAAGAGAGGGCTAAGCGTCGATCCTTGATGCAGCCCCATAACCACTGGAAAATGGTCTAAGTCGCCACCCACCGTCCTAACCCTAGTCTTAGCTCCATCGTACATGTCCTTAATTACTCTGATGTAGGCTTCCGGTACGCTCTTCGCCTCCAAGCACCTCCACAGCACCTCCCTAGGGACCTTGTCATACGCCATCTCCAAGTCGATAAGCACCATGTGCAGGTCTTTCTTCTTATCCCTGAACTGCTCCACCAGCCTCCTAACAAGGTGGATAGCTTCTGTGGTGGAGCGACCCGGCATGAAACCGAACTGGTTCACAGATATAGATGTCATCTCCCTCACGCTCGCCGCGATCACCCGCTCCCAAACCTTCATGGTATGACTTATTAATTTGATACCCCTATAGTTGTTACAACATAGGATGTCCCCTTTGTTCTTGTACAAGGGCACCACTGTACTCCACATCTACTCCTCCAGCATTCTTTTGGTCCTGAAGATCGCATTGAACAACCTTGAGAGCCACTCCACTCCTGGCCTACCCATGCATTTCCAGAACCCCACCGGGATCTCGTCAGGCCCGGTCGCTCGACCCCTATTCATCCTACGCAAAGCCCTCATGACCTCCTACGCCCTAATGCGCCTGCAATACCCAAGGTCTCTATGTTGCTCTGAATGCCCCAACTCCCCTAACTCTATGTTACGCTCCCCCTTCTCGTTAAGTAAGCTGCGAAAGTACGCATGCCACCTATGCTTGTCTTGAGACTCCCCCATCAGAACTCTACTATCCTCGCCCTTGATGCACCTAACCTGGTCAAGATTCCGCGCCTTCCTTTCCCTTGCTTTAGCTAACCGGAATAACTTCTTGTCCCCGCCTTTTTCCCCTAATTCGTCGTACATGCGACCAAACGCCGCATTTTTAGCTTCCGTAACCGCCAACGTTGCTTCTTTCCTCGCCACCTTATAGATCTCCCTATTCGCTCTCCGCTCTTCCTCGCTTGTGCTCCCTGCCAACTTAGCAAACGCCGCCTTCTTCACCTCCACTTTTCCTTCGACTACATCGTTCCACCACCCGTCATCCTGATGCTTGCCTGAATAGCCCTTGGCTACCCTGAGCACATCCCGTGCTACCTCCCTAACCCAGTTCGCCGTCTCTGACCACATAGCGTCCGCTTCCCCAAAATTTCTCAAAGCTCCGCCCTCAGCTAACCTCCTCTCCAACTCCTGTGCTCTCTCCTTAGTCAAAACATCCCATCTAATCCGCGATTGTCCCCCAGCTCCCCTCCTCTTCCTCTTCACCCAAAGACCGACATCCATCACAAGGAGTCTATGAAGAGTCGAAAGGGACTCTCCCGGAATAACCTTGCAGTCCTTGCACATACCCCTATCGCTCCTTCTGAGGAGGAGGTAATCAATCTGATCCTCGCCGCCGAACTCTTGAAAGTGACCAAATGCTCCTCCCTCTTCCGAAATGACGAGTTCGCAATCAGACGCTCGGAAGCCCTGGCAAAATCAAGCAGTGACATGCCTCCTCCGTTCCTAACCCCAAAGGCGAAGCCACCGTGCACCTCACCATAACCACCAGCATCAGTCCCAATATGACCATTAAAGTCCTCTCCAATAACCAACTTCTCAGATTGGGGAATACTACTCAGCAGATCGTCCAAGCCTTCCCAAAAGCGCCTCTTATCCTCCTCGTCTAAGCCCACGTGCGGCGCGTAAGCGCTGATGACGTTGAGTACGCAACCCCCAATAACCAACTTAATAGACATTAACATATCATTCACTCGCCTAACCTCAACCAGGGACTCCCTTAGATCCCTATCTACCAAGATGCCCAATCTATTCTTACCTCTCACGACCCCGGAATATCACAACTTAAACCCGTCTACATTCCTCGCCTTCGATCCTTTCCACCTAGTCTCCTGGACACGGGCTATATTAACCTTCCTCTTCTGAAGAACCTTCGCCAACTCAATGGACTTACCCGTCAGAGTGCCTATGTTCCACGACCCAATCCTTAATCTATGAGCGTCCGCTACCCTCTTCCACCCCTTACCTCCCGCTCTACCCGCAGGACCACCCCCTGCCCCCTTCTCACCCCCGCCACCGCCCCTCCCTCCGAGAAAAAAAAATTTCAATTTCATGGATGTAATTCATATTTGTTTTTCTTGTATGTTCTTGTTCATTCGTTCATCTCCTTCCTTAAATGTTCATTATACATGAAATCTTTATTATTATTTTCAATAGTTTCAAAGGTTACTTTTTTCAGTTCTTTTACATTTTCTCATATTGTTCTAATTTCAGGTATAATTTCTCCCAATTTTTACCCCAGTTTCTTCCAGTTACTCTTCAGACTTTCGAATATCATTGATGGAGTTCGTGGCTGATGTCTTTATTAGAGAAAAGGATAGAGTTTCAGAAGGTTTGTAATGCTAAAATTTTGTTGCAATCGAAGTAGATAACGATGAACAAACAGATCATAGAAGTATTTTTAGTTGCTTTTGACTTCTCTTTGAATTTCAAAAATTGTCTCCTTCAAATTTTATTATACCAAACTGCATGCTTTATTTTTTTCGTTTTTATTGATTATGATTGAAAAGGTAAATTTTCTTTTTCATCTCCCACAAATTCGTCCATTCACTCTGCGTTGTTACTATCTTTTATAGAATAAAAGCTTTATTATAGTTACCGATTGGCTGAAATTTTTACAATTATAGATGAGCATGTTTTGAAATATTGTACTTCTTATTGTCACATTAGTTCTTTTTGACTGAGTGCAATTAAATTGGCATTACTTCAATATTCTTTGACAAAATAATAATCATCCAGGTAAAGGGAGGTCAATGTTGTTTCATCTCCCTTTTTTTTACAAGATAAGTAACAAATTTGGATTCAAAATACATCTCCATGCTCAACAAGAGGCACCAACCCGGGGATATTTTGTACCAAATTTTACAGAGTTGTTGATGAAGCTTGCTCTAAATCTCAGTTGAGAACTCTGATGGAGTTTACTGTAAGTCTCGGTTGACAACTTTCATTATATGCATTCAATTGATGTGAAGTATTTTACAATTACATGTAAGGTTGAATTTACCTCTGCTCAATTGATGTTTTCTTTAAGAAACATAAGGAAGTTTCCATAAAAACTTTTTGCATTACTTAATTAGTATAACTTTTCAGCAGAATATGTTATTGTGATTGTGAATTTATGGGAACTGAATGAATCATGGAACAGTTTTTGGGTTGGTGATCTCTCCTAATATGATAGATCTATGACATGGATGACAAAGTTTTTCACCTTTCTTCTTGCTTGGTAAGTTACACATTTGTAACAGATTATTATAAACTGGTATTATCATGAAGATCTGCCAAGAGCATTAAATTATATTTCTTATTGCTTTTCAGTACATATCAGAGTGAGAATTTCATGCAAAGATATCGTTTTCTTGAAGTTGATTTATAAGGCATGTATCGAGTTTTTACTATCAGTATGAATGGATCTTTTATTTTTATTATTTTGAGCTATTAAGAATTTACTTTTACGCAAAAAATTGTAGAAAAAAAGAACCTATCTGATAATTCTTTTGTGACTTTCACCACTTATTTTTTTAGGCTAACTTTATTTTAAAATGAAAATAGAACGTAGAAAAATTATGCAATATACCTTGTTATTACTATGGACATCTTTAAGGAAATAATATCTCTCATTTTCTTTTTAATATATGTGTTTGTATACTATTTAGAACTACATTGGGGTCACTATTATGAGGCAAATAGTCTTGTAACTGTTAATGATTCTCCGTATAATTAAGGTTTCTATTATATAGGAAAGAGAAGTAGGTCGACAAAGGGCAGAATTGTAATTTTATCGCCATTTTATTTTCCTTTTCCTATTTCTATTTCTATTAGTTGATCAAGGGAATAACTATCATTTAATTTCCTAAACTAATACCCAATCTTTTTCGGCACAATACCCGCATAATTCTAGAAGCAGTTCTATGATGTTAGACACAACAAGAAAACTTCGCTAGTTTCTGTCACGATCCATTTCCGTAACAGGTCGTGAGGGCGCCCGACGTCATTGCCAGGCAAGCCAACGCAGAACATTTCTAAAACTCTTATGTTACTTTCATCAGAAATAAATATAAAGTAGATACTTCAAATTTGAATTTGAAACCAGAAGTGAGCAATAATGTACATAACATGATTATACAACCCAAAAGTATAAGTTTACCAACGTGTGTGCCAAGACCCGGTGTCACAAGCAACAGGTAACTAGTATAATATACACAAAAACATTCTATCCTACTGTTTAAATCAAGATAGACAGCAAAATGGAAGACACAAAAGAAGGACTTCTTCTAGTTGCTGATCGGCATGAAAGGAAGACAACTCACCGTAGAAGTCTCGGGCCCGCTCAAGGATGCGCACCAAAACGATAACCAAGTCCACCTTTTTCAGATCATGTACAATTAAGTACAGAAGCATAGTACGAGTACATAAACAATATGTACCCAGTAAGTATCCCGTCTAATCTCGAAGAAGTACAGACGAGAGGACGACTTGATTCTCAATAGGGTCAATTAATATGTCAAGTTGTGTGCTAAGCATGGAAATCACTAGTAACCAACAGTTTATAACAAGGAGTGAATATCATGTTCTTCACAATATTTCAAGTAGCTACTTACATCTCGAAATATTAGCAAAACCATTCAAATATAAGTTTCCAAATAGATATCATGCGCACAATATGTCGAAGGGACGGTCCAATCCAACAGAAATAAAGCGTGCATTTGCCGTGGGTCGACGGCAGACTTATAGATGCATCTATTCAAACCGAGGCGATCGGCCCGATCCACAAATAACAAGCAATATCAGGAATACACACGAAGGAACATTAATATTCAATGATGCCATTTAAGATTTCAACAAGTACACAAGTTCGCTCTTATTCCCTTTCAAGTCTCTAGCATATTCTAAGTGATCATATTAGCAAGAGAGTATAGAGATTTTCATAGATAAAGCATGATATAGGTCCTAAACTACCCGGATAATTAATATAATAGTAGCTATGTATTGACTCTCGTCACCTAGTGCATACGTAGCCCCCGCATTTAGCAGCAATTACTCAATTATTATTCCAATGGGGACATTTTCCTCTTACGAGGTTAGAAAGGAGACTTACCTCGCTTCAAAGCGCACTTCCAAATATCAAGTACAAGCCCAAGCCCTCAATTCGGAGCCGAACGATTCAAAACTAGTTAAATGAAGTAAGAACTAGTCTATATACGCTTACAAGATCGAATCCTAACTATTTAAGAAAATTCCCGACCTTTTTCACAAGTTTCCTAGAATACGACCTCGGGCCCACGTGCCCGGATTCACATATTTTTTCGAAAGAAGTTGTTCTCTACACCCTAAGAACAATAATATATGATTTCTAGTTTATTTCATAACAAATTTCATGGTTAAATCTTAGTTTTATTAAAACCCTAGGTCTAGCTCTAACTCTTTGATTTTACCTAGTTTTAAGTGTTTAATCTACCTAATATACAAGTATTTAAACTAAAGATGGGTGAAAATAACTTACCTTACAATGCTAAGTGGAGACCTTCTCTCAAGAGCTCCCAAATTGCCCAAAGGATGAATGAAAATGTGACAAAAATGGTCTTGAGCTCGAATTAAATGAACCTCACTGCCCAGCGATTTTCACATCTACGGTCTCGCACCTGCGGAAGAAGAGCCGCACCTATGGAACTGGGCATAAGTGGTTGGGACCGCTTCTGTGGTCTAAGGCCCGCTTCTGCAGCTAAGGAGCCACATCTGCGATTTTTCCTGGCCTGGCCACTAAGCCACTTCTACGAAGAGTGGACCGCACCTGCAGTCCTAAAATCGCAGATGCATTTATTACAGAAGCAGCAAACTCAGCACTTCTCCAAATCTTCTACTTCACTCTAGCCTCGTCCATCTGACGCTTGGGGCTCCCGAGCCCCGCCCGAACATATCGACAAGTCTGAAATCACAAGATGGACCTACTCAAACTCTCGGAACACCCGAACAACACTAAATCTAGGAATCACTACACTAAAATCAAATGAATCAAACTAATAAACTTCAAGTTCTTAATTTTCCTCTAGCAGGTCAAAATGCCCTTAAACTACTCTAATGGACACCAAATTTTACGAGCAAGTCTTGAGCAATATTTTGGACCTGTACCAAACTTCGGAACCAAAATACAGGCCCGATGCCTAAAAAATCAATGATTACTTACTTTCTTTCATTCTTTAAAACTTCAATTTAAGAATTTCTAACAAAAATTCATTACTCGGGCTAGGAAACTAGAAATTTGATTCTGAACATACGGTCCGGTCCCATATTTTCCCACGGACCTTCCGGAACCATCAAATCACGAACCCAGGTTCATTTTTCCAAAACGTTGACCGAAGTCAAACTTGGTCTTTTAAGAGAATCTTAAAGAAACAAATGGACATATTTCACTCAAAACTCTTCCAACTCCCAAACCAACCATCCCCACAAGTCGTAAATTAGGTAAAACAAGCATGAGAAGTTTTATTTAAGGGAACGGGGTTCTAAATGGCAAAACAACCAGTCGAATCATTAAATTCTCCACCTCTTAAACAAATGTTCGTCCTCGAACGGACATAGAAAACTACCTGATCTACTGAATAAATAGGGATATCTGCTCCGCATGTCCTCCTCGAACTTCCAGGTCGCCTCTCAACCATTGGCCACTCCACTGGACCCTCACCGCAGAATCACTCTTGGACCTCAACTGGCGATCCTGTTTATAAATAATGGCAAGTAGCTCCTCCTCATAACCCAAGCTCTCATCCAATTGAATAGCACTAAAGTCCAACACATGTGATAGGTCGACATGATACTTCCGGAGCATCGATACGTGGAACACTGAATGAACTCCTGATAGGTTGGAGGGTAAAGCAAGCCCATAGGCAACCTTCCCAACTTGCCTCAACACCTCAAAGAGACCAATAAACCTTGGGCTCAACATGCCCTTATTCCCCAACCTCCTAATGCCCTTCATTGGCGAGACTTTCAAGAGAAGCTTCTCGCCAACCATAAATGATACATCATGCGCCTTCTAATCCACATAACTCTTCTATATGGACTGGGTTGTGTGAATCCTCTCCTGAATCAATTTCACCTTATCCAAGGCATCCTGTACCAAATCTGTACCAAGTAACTTAGCCTCCCTGGGCTCAAACCATCCGATAGGAGAACGACAATGTCGACCATATAAAGCCTCGTATGGAGCCATCTCTATGCTGGAATGATAGTTGTTATTGTATGCAAACTCTGTTAAAGGCAAGAACTGGTCCGACTGCCCTCCAAAGTCAATCACACATGCTCTAAGAATATCATCTAAAATCTTAAATGTTCACTCTGACTGCCTGTCGGTCCGAGGATGGAATAATGTGCTAACCTCTACATGGGTCCCCAACTCACTTTGAACAGCTCTCTAGAAATGGGAGGTGAACTTAGGGCCTCGGTATGATATGATAGAAACCGGCACACCGTGCAACTGGACTATCTCCCGAATATAAATTTGAGCATACCTATCCGCTGGATAAGTAGTCTCCACTAGAACGAAGTGAACCGACTTGGTCAACTTGTCCATAATGACCCATACTGAATCAAAGTTCCGCAAGATCTACGGCAACCCATCTACAAAATCAGTGGTGATGCGCTGCCTTTTCCATTCCGAAATAGGCATTTGCTAAAGTAGGCCACCCGGTATCTGCTGCTCATACTTGACCTACTGGTAGTTCAAACATCTAGCTACATATTCCACTATATCCTTCTTCATCCTCTGCCACCAATAATGCTGCCTCAAGTTACGATACATCTTCGTAGCACCCGGATGAATGGAATACCTCAAACTTTAGGCCTTCTCTAGAATCCTCTCCCTCCGACCATCAACATTAGAAACACATGGACAGCCCTAAAGCTGCAACATACCATCCTCGCTAATAGAAACCTCCTTGGTACCCCCCTAAAGTACCGTCTCTCTGAGAACCGCCAAGTATGGACCATCGAACTATCGAGCCTTGATCAGTCCCAATAATGAAAACTAAGCAACCACATATGCTAGAACTCGATTGGGCTCTGAAATATCCAACCTCACAAGTCTGTTAGCCAAGGACTGAATGTCCAAAGCTAGCGGCCTCTCCTCTGCTTGAATGAATGCCAAACTACCTATAATATCCACTTTTCTGCTCAAGGCATCTGCGGCCATATTTTCCTTGCCCGAATGATAAAGAATGGTGATGTCATAATCCTTTAGTAATTCAAGCCACCTGCACTACCTCAAATTAAGGTCCCTGTGCACGAATATTTTGTTGCAATCTACGATAATTGGTATAAACCTCGCATGGCACCACATACAAATAGTGTCTTCATATCTTAACAACATGAACAACCGCTGCCAACTCTAGATCATGCACAGGGTAATTCTTCTCATGGACCTTCAGCTGGCGCGAAGCATATACGATAACTCACCCCACCTGCATCAATACACATCCCAAACCAATGCTTGAAGCGTCGCAATATACCGTATACATATCTGAATAGGAAGGTAACAGAAGAACTGGTGTTGTAGTCAAAGTCATCTTGAGCCTCTAGAAGCACTCCTTACAATCATCGAACCAACGGAATGGAGCACCCTTCTAGGTCAATCTGGTCAAAGGTGATGCAATAGATGAAAAGCTCTGCACGAACCGCCAGTAATAGCTTGCTAGCCTTAGGAAACTCCTAATCTTGGTCATCGAAGTAGGACGTGGCCAACTTTGAACTACCTCAATCTACTTGGGATCCACCTTATACCCTCTCCTGGCACAACATGCCCCAAAAATGCCACTAACTCTAGCCAAAACTAACATTTGGAGAACTTAGCATAGAGCTTCTACTCTTGTAAAGTCTGATACACTACTCTCAAATTCTGCTCGTGATCCCCTAGGCTACGTGAGTATATCAAGATGTCGTCAATGAAGACGATAACAAAGGAGTCAATATAAGGCTTAAATACCCTATTCATCAAATCCATAAATTCCATTGGGGCATTAGTCAAACCAAAGAGACATTACCAAAAACTCATAATGGCCATATCTAGTACGGAATGGAGTCTACGGAACATCTGAGTCCTGAATCTTCAGCTGAATACCCTGACCCAAGTCGATCTTAGAGAACAGCCTAGAACCCTGCAATTGGTCTAACAAATTATCAATACGAGGCAAGGGATACTTGTTCTTGATGGTGACTTTGTTCAACTGGCAGTAATCAATGCATATCCGCATAGTCCCATCCTTGTTCTTCACAGATAACACTAGTGCACCCAAAGAAGACACACTGGGCCTAACAAACCCCTTAGCTATCAACTCCTCAAGCTGCTCCTTCAACTCCTTAGGAGCCATACGGTACGATAAGATAGATTTAGGCTGAGTGTTTGGAGCCAAAGCAATATAGAAATCAATATCACGGTCCGGAGGCATGCCAGGAAGATCTGAGGGAAAAACATCAACGAACTCTTGAACTACTGGGACTGAATCAATCATCAAAGACCCTACGGTAATGTCTCGAACATAAGCTAAATAAGCCAAACACATCTTCTCGACCATATGCTGAGCCTTCAGGAAGTAAATAACTCGACTAGGTTTATCAGCTGTGGAGCCCTTCCACTCCAACCCTGGCATCACTAGCAAAACAGTCTTGGCATGGAAATCTGGAACGGCGTGATATGGAGATAACTAATACATGCCCAGGATGACCTCAAAATCGATCATATCAATCAACAGGATATCTGCTCTAGTCTCAAAACCATAGAATGTGACCACACAGAACTGGTAGATCTAATCCACAACAACAGAATCACCCATTAGCATAGACACATGAACAGAAGTGCCCAAAGGCTCAGGAGAGATAACCAGGAAACGAGCAAATAGAGATGATATATATGAATAAGTAGACCCTGGATCAAACAATACCGAATCATCCCTACCACCGACGGAAATAATACCTCTAATTACGGCATCTGAGGCTAATGCATATGGTCTGGCCAGTAACGAATAGAACCTGGCTAGAGCTACGGTTGGCTGGCCTCCATCCGGTTGAGCAGTAGCTGGCTGACCTCTCCCTACCTAACCTCCACCTCTAGAACGGCCCCTGCCAGCCTACCCTCCACCTCTAGTTGGTTGGGCAGGTGGCGCTGAAATCATGGGTTGCTGACCCTACTGCACTGCCTTACCCCGAAGTCTGGGGCAGTGTCTCCTTATGTGACCAGGGTCTCCGCACTCATAACAACTACGTGGTGTGGTGACCTGCTTCCCTAATGGGAGACTCTAATAAACCGTAGGTCCACTAGAAGAAGCCTAGATAGTCGCTGAACGATATGAACTCTCTGGCATAGTACTGAAGTAGAAACCAGGAGAGCCCTAGGGACCTGAATACCCACTAGAGGAACCTTGAATAGCTGGTGGGCAATAAGAACTCTCTAGCATAGTGCTAAAATATAGGCGTGTTGGAGCACCCCGAGCAGGAGGTGGTGCTGAAACTAGGGTCCTACTGGGCTAACCCCTCCCAAACTGGCCTCTACCACTAGCCGGGGCACCTCTGAACTCTCTGGAGAATCTATCTCTCTTATCCCGCTGTATCTGCTCTCTACCCCTCTAGCGATATCCCTCAATCTGGCGAGCAATCACAACTAGCTGATACTCTATACCCATCTCCACCTCTTGGGCAATACCCGATTGAATACTGGGTGTAATCCTACAACAAACCTCCGCACTCTCTATGTATCTATAGGAAGTATCATAAGTGCATGGCGGTACAACTCAGAAAACCTTGCCTCATAATCGGTCACAGACATCTGACACTGCTCAAGATGCTTAAATTGATACCACAGCTCTTCCCTCTTAGAGGGCGGAATATACCTGTCCAAGAACAACTGTACGAACTGACCCCAAGTGGTGGGGGGAGAACCTGCTGGCCTGCCAAGAACATAAGACTACCACCACCTACGGACCCTGCCCTCTAGCTGAAAAGTAGTGAAGTCAACTCCATATGACTCAAATATCCTCATATTGTGCAGCATATCCCTGCACCTGTCAATGAAATCCCGGGCATCCTCATGACGCTTGCCCCCGAAAACTAGAGGGTAAATCCTAGTCCATCTATCTAATAACTTCTGTAGATCGGCCTTCGCAGGTGGCATGGGCTGGGGTGCCAATGCAGCAACTGGTTGAGCCCCATCCACGGGCAGTACACCTAGAGTCTGATACACTACAGGGGCATGTCCTGGAGCCTGAGAAGTAGGGGTTTGTGCTCCCCCTCCTGCTTTTGAGGTAGCTGGATCTGCTGGAAATAAACCAGCCTGAGTCATAGTATCCATGAACCGTAGCATGCGGCCCATGATCTCCTGAAATCCCAGTGCTGTCATAAAATTTATCGGTGCAGGATCCGCAGTGGGCACTTTGCCCTGCTCATTGATGATAGGATCTCCAGAAGGATCTGCTGATGGCACTACTGGAATAGCTCTGGGACAGCCTCGCCCCCTACCACGGACCGGTGCCCTCCCCGAGCCTCTGCATTGGCCTCTAGCAATAGGAGGAGCAACCCCACCCGAGTCTGCAACATCAGCCGTGCATGTCCTCGTCATCTCTGAGAGAATAGAAGTGGGAAATTTAGTATACCAACCACTGCACAATAGAAAATGAATAAAGAGTAGTCTTTCCTAATACTTTATAACCTCTCGAAGATAAATACAGATGTCTTCCTACCGATCTATAAGACTCTATTAGGTTTGCCCATGACTTGTGAGACCTACGTGAACCTAATGCTCTGATACCATGTTGTCACGACCCATTTTCGTAACAGGTCCTGAGGGCGCCGACACCATTGCCAGGCAAGCCAACGCGGAATATTTCTAAAATTCTTATGTTACTTTCATCAGAAATAAATATAAAGTAGATACTTCAAATTTGAATTTGAAACAAGAAGTGAGCAATAATCTACATAACATGATTATACAACCCAAAAATATAAGTCTACCAACATGTGTGCCAAGACCTGGTGTCACAAGCTACGGGCAACTAGTAGAATATAGACACAAAAAAACTCAATCTTATTGTCCGAATCCAGACAGACAGCAAAAAGGAAAACACAAAAGAAGGACTTCTTCGGGCTGTTGATCGGCATGAAAGAAAGACAACTCACCGTAGAAGTCTTGGGCCCGCTCATGGATGCACGCCAGAATGATAACCAGGTCCACCTGCCTTAGATCCTGTACAATTAAGTACAGAAGCATAGCATGAGTACATAAACAATATGTACCCAGTAAGTATCCCATCTAATCTCAAAGAAGTAGAGACGAGAGATCGACTTGATACTCACTAGGGTCCATTAATATGCCAAGTTTTATGCTAAGCATGGAAATCACTAGTAACCAGCAGTTTATAACAAGGAGTGAAAATCATGTTCTTCAAAATATTCCAATTAGCTACTTATCTCGAAATACTAGCAAAACAATTCAAGTACAAGTTTCCACATAGATACCATGCGCATAATATGCCAAGGTGACGGCCCGATCCAACAGAAATAAACCATGCACTTATCGAGGGTCGACGGCGCGCCTATCGATGCATCTATTCATACCGAGGAGATCGGCCCTGTCCACAAATAACAAGCAATATCAATAATACACACGAAGACACATTAATATTTAATGATGTCATTTAAGAGTTCAACAAGTACACAAGTTCGCGCTTATTCCCTTTGAAGTCTCTAACATATCCTAAATGATCATATTAGCAAGACTGTATAGAGATTTTCATAGATAAAGCATGATGTGGGTCCTAAACTACCCGGAAAATTAACATACTAATAGCTACGTAGGAACCCTTGTCACCTAGTGTGTACGTAGCCCCCGTATTTAGCAGCAATTACTCAATTATTATTCCTATGGGGACATTTCCCTCTTACAAACTTAGAGAGAAGACTTACCTCGCTCCAAAACATACTTCCAAATATCAAGTACAAGCCCAAGCCCTCAATTCGGAGCCGAACAATTCCAAACTAGTTAAATGAAGTAAGAACTAGTCAATATAGGCTTACAAGATCGAATCCTAACTATTTAAGCAAATTCCCAACCTTTTTCACAAGTTTCCTAAATTCTGACCCCGGGCCCACGTGCTCTGATTCCAAGATTTTTTCGAATGAAGTTGTTCTCTACACCCTAAGGATCAATAATATATGATTTCTAGTTCATTTTATAACAAATTTTGTGGTTAAATCTTAGTTTTATTAAATCCTAGGTCTAGCTCTAACTCATTGATTTTACCTAGTTTTTAGTGTTTAATCCACCTAATATACAAGTATTTAAACTAAAGATGGGTGAAAATAAACCTACCTTACAATGCTAAGTGGAGACCTTCTCTCAAGAGCTCCCAAAGGATGAATGAAAATGTGATAAAAATAGTCTTGAGCTCGAATTAAATGAACCTCACTGCTCACGGATTTCCGCATCTGCAGTCCCGCACCTGCAGAACTAGGCATATGTGGCTGGGACCGCTTCTACGTTCTGAGGCCCGCTTCTGTGACTAGGGAGACGTTTCTATGAAGAGTGGACTGCACCTGCATTCTGGCATCTGCGGTCCTAGAACTGCAGATGCGGTTATGACCGAAGCAGGAAACTCAGCACTTTTTCAAATTTCCTACTTCACTCGAGACCCTGTCCGTTTGACACTCGGGGCTCCCGAGCCCCGCCCAAACATACCGAAAAGTCTGAAATCATGATACGGACCTACTCAAACCCTCGGAACACCCAAAACAACACTAAATATAGGAATCACCTCGCTCCCCCCAAAAGAACCAAATGAATCAAACTAATAAACTTCAAGTTCTTAATTCTCCTCTAATGGGTTAAAACGCCCTTATACTACTCTGATGGACACCAAATTTTACGGGCAAGTCTTAAGCCATATTTCGGACATGTATCAAGCTTCAGAACTAAATTACGAGCCCAGTACCTAGGAAAGCAATGATTACTTAGTTTCTTTAATTCTTTAAAACTTCAATTTAATAATTTCTAATAAAAATTCATTACTCGGGCTAGGGACCTCGGAATTTGAATCCGGACATACGCCCTAGTCCCATATTTTTCCATGGACCTTCCAGGACCGTCATATCATGAACTCGGGTCCGTTTTTCAAAAACTTTGACCGAAGTCAAACATGATCTTTTAGAAAATCTTAAAGAAACAAATAGACATATTTCACTCAAAAACTCTTCCAACTCTAGAACCAACTGTCCTTGCAAGTCGTAAATTCGGTAAAACATTCATGGGAAGTTTTATTTAAGGGAAGGGGGTTCTAAAAGACAAAACGACCAGTCGGATCATCATAATTTCATTTGCTCTGTCAATTGTATACTCTCCACACTTTCAAGGACTAATCTTTGACTTCTCATCATCATCTCGGTGGAATCTTTCAATTTCAAGTAAGTTTTTCTCTCAATTTTTCTTTAATCTTTCATTTCTTTTCAAAATTTTCAATTTCATGGATGAAATTCATGTTTGTTTTTCTTCTATGTTCTTGTTCATCCGTTCATCCCCTTCCTTAAATGTTTCTTTTGAACATCTCTTAATTATTTTTTTCCATACTTTCAAAGGTTACTTTATTCAGTTCTTTTAAATTTTCTCAGATTGTTCTAATTTCAGGTATGATTTCTCCTAATTTTTGTCCCGGTTTCTTCCAGTTTCTCTTCGACTTCCAAATCTTATTGCTGGAGTTCGTGGCTGATGTCTTTATTTGAGTTTCAGAAGGTCTGCAGTGCTAAAATTTTGTTGGAATTGGGGTAGATAACGATGAACAAACAGATTATAGAAGTATTTTTATTTGCTCTTGACTTCTCTTTGAATTTTGAAAAGTGTCTCTTCAAATTCTGTTATGCCAAACTACATGCTTTATTTTTTTTTCGTTTTTATTGATTATGGATTAAAAAGGTAAATTTTTTGTTTCCATCTCCCACAAATTCTTCCATCCACACAGCGTTGTTACTATCTTTTATTGAATAAAAGCTTTATTATTGCTACCGATTGGTTAATATTTTTATAATTATAGATTAGCAAGTTTTGAAATATTCTACTTCTTATTGTCACATTAGTTCTTTTTGACTGAGTGCAATTTAATTGGTGTTACTTCAGTATTCTTTGACCAAATAAGAATCATCTAGGTAGAGAGAAGTCAATGTTGTTTCATCTTCTTCTTTTTTTACACGATAAGAAACAAATTTGGGTTCACAATCGGCATGCTCAACATGATGCACCAACCCGGGGATGTATTACATCAAATTTTACAGAGTTGTTGATGACGCTTGCTCTAAATCTCGGTTGAGAACTCTGATGGAGTTTACTGTAATGCATCCACGCAGTCAATTGATAATGAAGTATTTTAAAGTTACATGTAAGTTTGAATTTACCTCTACTCAATTGATGTTTTCTTTAAGAAACATGACTTCCATAAAAACTTTTTGCATTACTTAATTAGTATAACTTTTCAGCAGAATATGTGACTGTGATTGTGAATTTATGTGAACTGAGTGAATCATGAATTACAGTTTCTGGGTTGGTGATCTCTCCTAATATGATAAATTTATAGTATGAATGACAAAGTTTTTCACCTTTCATCTTTCGTGGTAAGTTACACATTTGTAAAAGATTATTGTAATGTGGTATTATTATGAAGATCTGCCAAGAGCATTAAATTATATTTCTTATTGCTTTTCAATACATATAAAGTGAGAATTTCATGAATAGATATCGTTTCCTTGAAGTTGATTTCTAAGGCATGTATCGAGTCTTTACTAGTAGTATGGATGCCTCTTTTATTTTTATTATTTTGAGCTATTAAAAATTTACTTTTACGCAAACAATTGTAGAAAAAAAACTATCTGATAATCTTTTGTGACTTTCACCAGTTATTTTTTAGGCTGATATTTTTTAAAAATTTAAATAGAACGTAGAAAAAATAATGCAATATACCTTGTTATTACTATGGACATCTTTAAAGGAAATAATATCTCTCATTTTCTTTTTAATATATGTGATTTTATACCATTTAGAACTATAACGGGGTCGCTATTATGAGGCAAATAGTCTTATAATTGTCAATGATTCTCCATGTAATTGAGGTTAGTTGTTGGAACTTCTAAGAGTTGACTTGGTTTGTTGTTTCAAATATTTTTGGGTAGCTTTGGAAACAACATTTGTGATAAAGCTCAATTGGAGCAATATCTTATTGTCAAGCCATGGAGAAGAAGCCTGCTAGATTATTGTGCTTCAACTACTTTATGAAGTCAAGGAAATTAACCATCTTGAAATGTCCCTTTTTTCATGTTCTTTTGGTTCATAACTCTCAGCTTTAGTTGAATTCTAGAATGTTGTCAAAACTGTTGAAACTATTATCATTACCCTGGACCCTAGTTTGTCATTTTCTATTGATATTCATATCTTTATACATTCTGTTTTGTACAGAGATCAATTCCAGGATCATAGACATCAGACCTTAAGGCACTGATAGCTTATACACCTACAAGGAGATAAACGTTTTTGGTTCATTTACGAGTTTGCACATAGTTGGCGGTTTGTCAAATCAAAAGAAAAATTCTCAATCTTCATATAATACATTATAATAACTTCATTTTATCCAATGGTTGAACCTCAAATTGTGAACCAAATCTTGAAAGTTTTGACGTTTGAAATATAATTTCTCATGATCTTCATGGCTCGTGCATAGTATACACCGAGATATTGTTTCAGCCTTTAGGATAAAGATATTGTCTTATATTGATGTTCAACGAACCAAATAAAAAATGCAATGGAGTTGAACTTTCTAATGTTCTTCCTTTTTATTTAGAATTTCAAGAAATCAATCATAAGAAAGTCTTTTTGTTGTGAATAACAGGTTCGGCGAAATCTAATCCCTCGGGTTAAACCTATGTTTAGAGTATCTCCGTAATTCAAATATCATCTCTTTGTCTATATTTTCTCATTTTCTGCTTTTTTGTTCAGGTCATGTGCTCACCATAACTTCCGATAACAAATCTCATCAACTTGTTAAAGCTAGTTAATGATTAAAGCTAGCTAAGTTGGTGTGAATGAGAAATGGAGGGAAGAAGACAATAGAAGGAAAATGAAGTTTCAAAGCAAAGTTCCTTTGAAAAGGAGCTTTGTACCACATTGGTGGTAGAAAGGGAAAGTTATGTGCTTATATTAGAAAGCACTTCTTCTAGCTCTTAAAGGGTTAAGAAGAGGGACTCCCCTCGCACCGTCGTCGTCGCTCGGCTCGGCTTCGGCTTTGGATTTGGATTTGGATTTGGTCAAATGATCTGATTGATTGATAATCTTTTTGGACCAAATTTATTTAAAATTCAATCTTCATTTTCTGAAATTATTTTTAATTCCCGCGGGAAAAATATTAATTTGTTAACTGTAAACTTCCCAACGTTCTTATTTTTCAGAAAAAAAAAAAGGCATGGCCTTTCCCGAACAGGCACCAAGCCTTTCCGAACAGTCACAATTCGAGGCTATATAAACTGAGGCAATGCCTCATTTTCGAGTACGGAAAAAAAGGAAAAAAGAAAAAAAAAATATTCGTGCATTAAAAATTCTGCATTCTTTTCTGCAAACTGAAACATATCGAGTCATAGTGTGATTTCGTTCCCGAATTTGAGTTCGTCGAAGTCGTAGGCGTTTGAGGTACCGCCACTCCTACGACAGGTATATCCGTTATATCCTGGGAGGAAATAATCCACAACCTCGGGTACAGTGAGGGGGTTAAATTCCTTAAGGACACACAGTGAATTCTGTGGTCTCGGATTTCTTCATTTCTGTGATTTTTTTTTTTTTAACGTTACATACGTTCTGTTTTTGTGTCTCTTCTTCTTACTGGTTTCCAGTTTCTCGTTGCTTTGAACACGGACAATCGATAACAAGCTTAAGGAATTTAAGTTATTATTTCCGTGTTCATCTGCTGTTGATTAAAATGTTACAGAACGATACAACAGTACAGAAAAAACTACATACAGTTTTTCCTAACATAAAATTGTGACTGTCCAGAAAATAAAAGAAACTTGTAATTTTGTTGTTTGCATGTAACGAACTTGTATGTTGTTTGGAGACTAAATCTTCGGATTTTCTACTCCGGTTGAGATTAAAGTTTTCAGAACTTTCTACTCATTTGGGTACTTGATTTGAAGATATAAAAACTTCATCAAGTATACTACATACAGTTTATTACATTCTATTTGAAGTTTGTTTTAATTCTGTTTGTGTAAATTTGATTCGGTTTGAAGAAATAAAATCTTCACCGATTATTAAAGTGTTCTGTTATTTCCTACGACAGAAATGGGAGACCAAACTCCAAATTTGAATGCTACTGCTACTGTTACTGCCACACCAGCCCCCGTGGTTGGTTCTACGAGCAATGCTGCGTCCTCCAGTCGTACTGCACCAGCACCGGCTCCGGCAGAGAAGCCCGGAAAATTCACCGGGATTGATTTCAAATGATGGCAACAAAAGATGTTCTTCTATCTAACTACTTTAAGCCTTCAAAAGTTTATTAAGGAGGATATTCCGGTTCCGCCGGAATCAACACCTGAAAATGAACGATTTGTTGTAATTGAGGCGTGGAAGCACTCAGATTTTTTGTGCAAGAATTACATTCTTAGCGGACTGGAGGATGATCTTTACAACGTCTATAGTAATGTGGGAACATCAAAAGAACTATGGGATGCGTTGGAAAAGAAATATAAAACAGAAGATGCTGGCTTAAAGAAGTTTATCGCTGCCAAGTTTTTGGACTACAAAATGGTAGATGGCAAGTCTGTTGTCACTCAAATTCAAGAGTTGCAGGTTATCATCCATGATCTCCTCGCTGAAGGTATAAATTTAATTAATGCCTTTGTCAAAAGTATTCAGTGCCCCGTCACTTACATGTTGTTTGTTGTAGGTTTGGTGATTAGTGGGGCGTTTCAAGTTGCGGCAGTGATAGAGAAGTTGCCTCCTTCATGGAAGGACTTCAAAAATTACTTGAAACATAAGCAAAAGGAGATGACATTGGAAGATCTCATCGTCCGGTTGAGAATCGAGGAAGATAACAAGGCAGCGGAGAAAAAGGCAAATGGGAGATCAACCATAGGGGGAGCACATATAGTTGAAACTGCCCCAACTAATATGAAAAAGAGGAAAAAGGCATCGGGACCAAGGAACTATCCCAACAAGAAGAAATTCAAGGGAAACTGCCATAATTGTGGAAAAATCGGACACAAAGCTGCAGACTGTCGTGCTCCGAAAAAGGAAAAGAAGAAGGGTCAGGCTAATATGGTTGAAACAAACGAGGAGGTTGATGACTTGTGCGCTATGTTGTCCGAGTGCAACCTAGTGGAAGTCCGAAAGAGTGGTGGATTGACTCTGGCGCCACTCGCCACATTTGTGCTGTTAGAGAAGCCTTTGCTTCATATGCTCCCACCGGGCCCGACGAAACAATATATATGGGAAATTCTGCAACGGCCAAGATTGAAGGTTATGGAAAGATACTGCTGAAGATGACCTCTGGCAAGGTGGTGACTCTCAACAACGTCTGTCATGTTCCTGAAATTAGGAAAAATCTTGTATCTACCGGACTTCTAGTGAAGAACGGTTTTAAATGTGTTTATGTTTCTGACAAGGTTGTAATAAGTAAGAACGAAATGTACATAGGAAAAGGCTACCTCACAGAGGGCCTTTTCAAACTGAATGTAATGGTTGTTGCTAATAATAATAAAGTTTCTGCTTCGTCTTACTTGCTTGAGTCAAATGATTTATGGCATTCACGTTTAGGACATGTCAATTATAGAACCTTGCGAAAAATGATTAGTTTGGAAGTATTGCCTAAGTTTGAATGCAATCAGTCAAAATGTCAAATCTGTGTTGAATCTAAGTATGCTAAACATCCTTATAAGTTAGTTGAAAGGAATTCAAGTCCTTTAGACTTAATCCATACAGATATTTGTGACATGAAGTCAATTCCATCTCGCGGTGGAAAGAAGTATTTCATAACTTTTATTGACGATAGTACGCGGTATTGCTACGTTTATTTACTTAATAGTAAAGATGAAGCAATTGAAGCGTTCAGGCAATACAAAACTGAAGTTGAGACTCAACTTAACAAAAAGATTAAAATGATAAGGAGTGATAGGGGCGGTGAATATGAATCTCCTTTTGAACAAATATGTTTGGAATATGGCATTATTCATCAAACAACTGCTCCTTACTCGCCACAATCAAACGGAATTGCGGAAAGAAAAAATAGAACACTGAAAGAAATGATGAATGCCCTGTTAATAAGTTCTGGTTTACCCCAGAACTTGTGGGGGGAAGCCATTCTAACAGCTAGCCGAATACTCAATCGAGTGCCCCATAGCAAAACAAAATCTATTCCATACGAAAAGTGGAAAGGAAGGAAGCCCAATTTGGAATACTTCAAAGTGTGGGGGTGTTTGGCCAAGGTGCAAGTTCCTAAACCCAAAAGGGTAAAAATAGGACCTAAAACCGTTGATTGTGTTTTCATAGGATATGCCACAAATAGTAAGGCATATAGATTTCTGGTTCACAAATCAGAAAATCCCGACATTCAGGTGAATACGGTAATTGAATCAGATAATGCTGACTTCTTTGAAACCATATATCCGTATAAAAAGGAATGTGCGTCGTCTAGCAAAGAATCTAAACGACCTCGGGAAGAAATAAAGGAAAACATTCCTTATGAGGAAAATCTAAGACGTAGCAAACGTCAAAGGACGACTACTTCCTTTGGACCAGAATTTTTAACATTTTTGTTGGAAAATGAGCCTCGAACGTTCAACGAAGCTACGTCTTCATCGGAAGCTCAATTTTGGAAAGAGGCAATCAATAGTGAGATAGAATCCATATTGAACAACCATACTTGGGAATTGGTTGATCTTCCTCCAGGGAATAAACCTTTAGGTTCCAAATGGATTTTCAAACGGAAAATGAAAGCTGATGGCACTATTGAAAAATATAAGGCAAGACTAGTTGTTAAAGGGTTTAGACAACGAGAAGGTCTTGATTACTTTGATACATACTCGCCGGTAACGAGGATTACATCTATTCGGGTGTTAGTAGCATTAGCCGCCGTGTACGGTCTTGAAATCCATCAAATGGATGTGAAAACAGCCTTCTTAAATGGAGAGTTGGAGGAAGAAATTTACATGGAACAACCCGAAGGGTTTGTAGTTCCAGGGAAAGAGAAGAAGGTATGTAGACTTGTTAAGTCTCTTTATGGACTAAAACAAGCACCAAAACAGTGGCATGTAAAATTTGACCATACGATGCTGTCAAATGGATTCAAGATAAATGAATATGATAAATGTGTCTACATTAAGAACACTCCGAACCACGTCGTCATTGTTTGTTTATACGTGGATGATATGTTAATAATGAGTAACAACATTGCTAACATAAATGCTACTAAGCGCATGCTTGCTAGTAAGTTTGATATGAAAGACTTAGGAGTTGCCGATTTAATTCTGGGAATTAAAATCCATAAGACTCCTCAAGGTCTAGCATTGTCTCAATCTCATTATATTGAAAAAGTACTTGAAAAGTTCAAGTATTTGGACTTTAAAGTTGCAAAGACGCCAATTGATATGAACCTTGCTCTTGCAAAGAATAAAGGTGAAAGTCATTCTCAATTGGATTATGCCAGAGTGTTGGGAAGTTTGATGTATATTATGAACTGTACGCGACCTGATATTGCGTGTGCTATAAGTAAACTAAGTCGCTACACGAGTAATCCCGACCAAAATCATTGGCTGGCAATGAAACGAGTTTTGGGGTATTTGAAACATACTCAAAACTTTGTTTTGCATTATAACAGGTATCCTGCAGTTATTGAAGGATACAGTGATGCAAATTGGATCACCGGTTCAACTGAAACTAAATCCACAAGTGGATACGTTTTTACTATAGGTGGAGGAGCAGTGTCTTGGAAGTCATCCAAACAGACATGTATCGCCCGCTCTACAATGGAATCTGAGTTCATAGCTCTAGACAAAGCCGGTGAAGAAGCTGAATGGCTCCGGAATTTCTTAGAAGATATTCCATTTTGGCCCAAACCGTTGGCTCCTATATGCATACATTGCGATAGCCAAGCGGCAATAGGAAGAGCCGGGAGCGTTATGTACAACGGAAAGTCTCGTCACATACGACGAAGACATAATACCGTTAGACAACTACTCTCTAGTGGAATTATCACAATTGACTATGTTAAGTCAAGAGATAATGTGTCGGATCCACTAACTAAAGGCCTAACTAGAGAAGTGGTTGAAAGATCATCGAGGGGAATGGGACTATGGCCGAGGACAAGTCATCGTGGCGGTAACTCTACCTAGAAGACATGAGATCCCAAGATCTAGGTTCAAAGAGATCAAACAAAGTCATTGATGACGGTTCAACATTGTCACAATAACTTTTTGGTCCATTCTCGTGATGAGACAATGTTCAGTACCAGGATAAAGCATTAAGGCTTTTTAATGGTTTCTAAGTTTGATACGGGGTATATCAAATAGTGTATCTACGGGATGACACATTTAGGAATCACCTATGTAAGTGTGAAGTGTAAGCCGCTTCAAGGAGAACTCTGTAAGGCCAGCTCTCTACGCACTTATGAACCAGGAAGTGTTCATGGCTGAAACGAACAAAACAATGAGAACCAAAAACGGTTAAAGGGTTAATTGTGTGACATGTGGTTGTCTAGGTATACACCAAAGCTCGACGGTTCAAAGATATCAAATCTACCGATTGACCGAGTATATCCGACATATGCTCACTACGGAAAGTTCAAAGAGAAATCTACTTATCCAGATGCAATTAATCCTTGCTTACGAATCACACAGTTTTTTGTCATGCATGTTTTTCATCATATAGCCATTCCCCATTCATGTGGGGGATTGTTAAAGCTAGTTAATGATTAAAGCTAGCTAAGTTGGTGTGAATGAGAAATGGAGGGAAGAAGACAATAGAAGGAAAATGAAGTTTCAAAGCAAAGTTCCTTTGAAAAGGAGCTTTGTACCACATTGGTGGTAGAAAGGGAAAGTTATGTGCTTATATTAGAAAGCACTTCTTCTAGCTCTTAAAGGGTTAAGAAGAGGGACTCCCCTCGCGCCGTCGTCGTCGCTCGGCTCGGCTTCGGCTTTGGATTTGGATTTGGATTTGGATTTGGATTTGGTCAAATGATCTGATTGATTGATAATCTTTTTGGACCAAATTTATTTAAAATTCAATCTTC
Organism: Nicotiana benthamiana; assembly: GCA_034376525.1. NCBI lineage: Eukaryota > Viridiplantae > Streptophyta > Magnoliopsida > Solanales > Solanaceae > Nicotiana > Nicotiana benthamiana. The sequence continues at coordinate 29,171,528 of CM067324.1, read as the reverse complement.
ATTTTCTGAAATTATTTTTAATTCCTGCGGGAAAAATATTAATTTGTTAACTGTAAACTTCCCAACGTTCTTATTTTTCAGAAAAAAAAAAAAAGGCATGGCCTTTCCCGAACAGGCACCAAGCCTTTCCGAACAGTCACAATTCGAGGCTATATAAACTGAGGCAATGCCTCATTTTCAAGTACGGAAAAAAAGGAAAAAAGAAGAAAAAAAATATTCGTGCATTAAAAATTCTGCATTCTTTTCTGCAAACTGAAACATATCGAGTCATAGTGTGATTTCGTTCCCGAATTTGAGTTCGTCGAAGTCGTAGGCGTTTGAGGTACCGCCACTCCTACGACAGGTATATCCGTTATATCCTGGGAGGAAATAATCCACAACCTCGGGTACAGTGAGGGGGTTAAATTCCTTAAGGACACACAGTGAATTCTGTGGTCTCGGATTTCTTCATTTCTGTGATTTTTTTTTTTTTTTTTAACGTTACATACGTTCTGTTTTTGTGTCTCTTCTTCTTACTAGTTTCCAGTTTCTCGTTGCTTTGAACACGGACAATCGATAACACAACTTACCTTAAATATTTTGCTTTACTAGAAGATCTAGAATAATACAGATAACCATCATGATAAAAGGGTAAAACTACCGGGAATAGAGTTCTAAGAAATTAAAAAATTTCGACAACATCTCTAAGATCTTAGAATTTTGGATCTTTTATGGCAATGGATTGACTTGGGATCTCGTGGATTGAATTGCTTACAGAAGTTTATGTTGATTGTGTTACATTCTTTTCCAATACTTTAATGATTGATCAAGTATGCTTGAAGAAAAGAACCACACAATAAAATGAAGTTTTGTTACTTATTAGTAGCAAAGTTTTGTTTTTTCTTTTGGTTTTTGGCTAAAACTATCATATGGAATATTATTATGATATGTCTTGTACTACCGTTCTTATTGGGTTGACTTTACTTTGGTGTTGTCCATAAGTATGAGCACTTATTGATCATTGTTCAGTTCTTCGAACTTATGAACTTATTCAATTCTTTTGTTTTGCAGATGATAAGGACTGACTGGAGCAATAATTTTTATATCTTTGGAATTTGGAACCTGTTGGAGCTCTGCCAATCGCTGACGAAAATTGATAGGATGCTTTTAATTTTGTGCTTTAAAAAATCAACTTCTGAATAACGTTGAAGTCATTTATCATTCTAGATTATCTTCATCACTTTCATCTTTCTTTGACTTTGTAATTGCTGGAAGGAAATGAACTTGTTCTTCATTCTCAACTAAACAATGCTTTTCTTTTGTTGAAGTTTAATTTTCCATGAAAGTATGCATGAAAACATTTGCCAAGAACGTCATATTTTAGTTTTGTTTTTTCACGGTTAAGGGTCAAAACTGCCCTCAACCTATCGACTCCGGAACAAAATTGCCCTCCGTTTACCTTTGGCGAAGAAAATGCCCCCACCATTAACTTTGTGGCCTATTTCTACCCCTAAAATCTAACAGAACCTTGAATTTCATTTTTATTTTTTTTTTAATGCCACGTGTCACGTTTTGATTGGGACATATAAAGAACGGAAAATTGGGACATATAAAGAACGAAAAAAGGGTCAAAACTGCCCTCAACGTATTGACTCCGGAACAAAATTGCCCTCCGTTAACCTTTTTGGGTCGGGTCGGGTCGGGTCGGAATTTGGGTGAGAATTGATTTTGGTTCAAGTTTATTTAATGGCCAATCAAAACGTGACACGTGGAATTAAAAAAAATAAAAATTAAATACAAGCATCCCGACCGACCCGACCCAAAAAACACCAAACTCTCTCTTCATCTTCCTCACAACACACCCTCTCTAACCCTAAACCACCAAACGACCTCTCATGGCTACCCCGTTGCTTCATCTTCCCCGTCCAGCCCGTCACCTTCACATCGCCGGAAAACTTCACAACCAAACAGCCCCCCTCCATCACGAACCAGGCGTCCAACCCGTCCCCCATAACCAAGCCATGAAAAACCAGCCCCCCATTGGATAGGAATGACCAATCCACTTTAACTGAAGATGAATATATGTGATATATCAAGCTCTTTACATTTGTTGGAAAGCGGGAAATCACATTACACTTCAACCCGACCGACCCGACCCAAAAAAGGTTAACGGAGGGCAATTTTGTTCCGGAGTCAATACGTTGAGGGCAGTTTTGTCCCTTTTTCCGTTCTTTATATGTCCCAATTTTCTGTTCTTTATATGTCCCAATCAAAACGTGACACGTGGGATTAAAAAAATTAAAAATGAAATTCAAGATTCTGTTAGATTTTAGGGGTAGAAATAGGCCACAAAGTTAACGGTGGGGGCATTTTCTTCGCCAAAGGTAAACGGAGGGCAATTTTGTTCCGGAGTCGATAGGTTGAGGGCAGTTTTAACCCTTAACCGAATATAAGAAAATTATCAAGGTTTAGATATCCACAGGATGCTTTTATTTTGTGCTTTAAAAAATCAACTTCTGAATAACGTTGAAGTCATTTATTATTCTAGATTATCTTCATCACTTTCATCTTTCTTTGACTTTGTAATTGCTGGAAGGAAATGAACTTGTTCTTCATTCTCAACTAAACAATGCTTTTCTTTTGTTGAAGTTTAATTTTCCATGAAAGTATGCATAAAAAAATTTGCCAAGAACGTCATATTTTAGTTTTGTTTTTTCATATAATATAAGAAAGTTATCAAGGTTTAGATATCCACAGGATTCCTATTTGTTTCTTGCGTCTTTCTACTGTACGGCTTTGAATTTTTTTTTTTTTTTTTTTTGCTTTTGTGTTTTTCAACTAAGTTATTTTTCAAATTTTCTGTAACAGTGTATACAGGGTTTCACACAAATAACAAAAATTTAAAGTGTTGGGCTCGTGCTCCGCACAAACAGAGCTCATCTAGTAGAAAATAAAAAGAAGACAAAAAACAAAATATAAAACATGATATGTGGTCCCTAATTAATAAAGTTTTATTTCTTTTACCCCCCACCCCACCCCCAACCACCTTGTACCTTCCGTCTTTACCACCTATGATAACTAAGTAATCCATTCCCTTATAAATATTCCTCCATTTTGCTCCCAAACTCTTACCACCTCCTCTTTTCATTGATTTTTTCTATATGTTCCTCCTCCTTTCTTAATTTCAAGAAGGAAGTCTATGGAAAATTTTGAGGTTCATCATAAGAGTGGAAATTGTTGCATGGGAATGAACAAAGGAGCAATAAGAGCAGGAGAAGGATGAGTTAAAGAATATAAAGCTCTTAGGCAAGTCTAACACTTGGCTTAATTCCATACACACTCTTTTTCTTTGTCCTCATATCATTCCTTTTTTCTTCACAATTTATAAGCTTGCTTCTTTGGTTGTCACGAGACAAGAAAGAAGGAATATTAAAGGGTTAAAAGGAAATGGTCTCTTGTATTGTTAGTTGTAACAAAGCAACCAAAGACTAAGAAATATTCGGAAGGTTTTGTTTTTTCTTTTCTTTTCCATTTTTTCTGTATTGTGTTTTTCTAAAGAGAAATTAAATATCAACTTTGTAAACTCAAATTTCTGTTGAAAAGTCAGCAAGCTCACAATTTCAATAACATATATATAACTGGGTCCCCTCGTCCTTTCCATTTCCCTTTCGTTATTTGGCTTTACTAATAAAGAACGTAATTTGATAATAATTTAACTTATGTACCCAATAACGATATAAAAGTGTATATTATCAATTACTGCAATTTAACTTGATACTAGTAAAAATAGACCCGTTTATTTGCTTTACTGTTTCTTAAAATATTCTCACATTTCATTGTTATAATGTCTATTTCAAAAGATGCCACAATTTTGAGGATGAATAACAGAATGATTTTGTGAAATCCTATCTTGGAGAAAATTTGAGAAATGAGTAAGATCGTAAATAATAAAAAAAAAACTACTATAATAATATGGAAATTAGTTGGATTTATTGATTATTGTAACTTACTGAGTATGATGCATGTTAGTTGTACTAATAATTATGAGCTACGTGATCTTGGTCCACATCACCAAGGAAGTGTTAGGTGTGGTGGCTTTTCAAGTGTAGCAATAATTCCACTTAGGGCTAAAGCTTGTAATATATTAATTATAAATTACAGGAGTTTGTTGACAATTATTTCGGGGCGGCTAAGGGATTTTCAAGTCTTGATTTACCTAATTATACTATTTGTCTCAACCATGCATATACTTAAATTGTTGTATATATTTTATGTAGTTTTTTTAGTCCATTTTAATTGATTTTTTTAGCATTTTTCACATATATTAAAAAATTTACCTTTTAATTTTAATTAACAATAAAATTGATTATATTAATTTTAATTTATTCATTGGAACTATAACAAATACGCCTAGGCTCTATACTCCATGGGCAACTTTAATTTGAAAAAAAAAAAAAGTTAATGCGTTCTTTGTATCTAAAAAATTAAATATTGTGGACCATAAAAAAATTACTTCCTTCGGTCTAAAATAAGTGATTTTTAGTTGTTTTAACGCAGATTAAGAAATTACTTTTTAATATTAATTAGCTATGAAATTGTCATATTAACCTTTATTATCTCTTAACATAATACTTCTAATAAATATTCCAACACTATTTACTCCATGAGTAATGTAGGAAAAAAATAATTAATTCATTATTGAAATCTACAAAATTATTTTGAACTATAAAAATATTATTTATTTTGATTTGAAAGAAGTACTAAATAATTAATTAAAATGGATCGCAAAAAATATTATTCATTTTGAGAACTTCGTAAGCTGCAAGTAGTTAACGAGAATCTCACAATGCAGCTATAATTGGACACTAAGAATATTATTTATTCAGCATAAATAATTCAATATTTAAAGAAAGTTGAAAATTCATATGAAAGATCAACTGTCACTGTGACTATGTTTTGACCAAAATCAGTTTGTCATTTCTGTGGTTCCAATGCAAGTTTATGAATCATATGAATACTTTAGTTGACATTACGCACTATGCCTTCTAAAGCAAGTTCGTTCAAACTTTTAGGAGATGTTGAATGCACCAATAACTTTTATCAGTCATGCCGCCATATTGAAATTTAAACAAACTATCGTGGCTATTGATTCACAATAAGTAATTAATTTATTTTTTTTCTAAAAAATATTTATTTATATAATTAAGAAAAAATTTAAATTATTTTTTCAAAATTAGACATATGTATGTATCCCTAAAAAGTCTTTTACTCCTCAGCTATAATATTTAACTAAGACAATTTAGTCAGACTAACTATTTTTTATGTCTAAAATTTACTATTTCATTAATAGGTGTATCTAAGACAAATTGATGGTCACTTATTATGGACCGAAGAAAGTACTAAGTAATGCGAACATATGACGTTCATTAATTTTTTTCATAATCAAGAAAGTTTCGATTAATGGCGCCTAGTTCGGAATTCTTTTTTTTTACCATAAATGAAAATACCAACAAAACATTAGGCAAGTTTTACATAGTCCCGTAGGATATTTTCATTGCCAAACTTAGTTAGTTTTTCACACACACTTGTACTAACATACTTTAACTTAATTTAGAATCATGCTTGTCTTTTAGCTACTGATGTTCAACCAAAATAGGTGGACGCGCATGATGAATATGTCTAGCCATTTTGAAGTTCTTCATTTTTTCCTCCGCCAATATGTGGGCTGTCATGTTGCCTTCCCTGAAGTTATGCTTCAGGATTGGGTGCTTCAACTGGTGCATTAACAATTTGCTTTCCGAAATAAGATTCGAATAGTTAGGGTTGTTTTCATTAAGTGATAATATTATATCCATTGAGTCAGTCTCAACTTCGATGTTACAGAGATCAAGATATTTTGCAATTTTTAGTCCTTCATGAAGAGCCAATAGTTCGCAATGCATGACTAAGGATGCATAAGTTGATTTATGGTAACCAAAGATCACGTCGCCATCCTTGTTTCTGAAAACCCCACCTAGTCCTGCTTTTAGAGTAGTCTTGGAGAAGGCTCCATCAATGTTGAGTTTGATTATCTCCGTGGGAGATTTATTCCATCTGATCTTGATTTGAATACTATTCTCTTTAAATGAATTTTTTCTATGAAAAAGTTGAATTCCCAGGCTTGATGAAGGATGAGTGTGTGACAGACTCCATTGTTAAGGTCGTTTAGGTTATTATTGTTTCTATTTTTTCAAATACTCCAAATGGCGAAAGGAAAGATGGTTTTCCAGTTACTTGCAAAAAGGCTTGACTGAGTAAATAAATTCCTTAATTTCAAAAGCCAACGATCTTCGTCCTTTAAAGGAAAAACTTTAATTCCTAAATAATCCCATGAGAAACGATTGATAGAGCAGTCGAGGAAAATATATTCAGCATTTTCCACATAGTTCTACAGATTGTTTCATGACAATGTGGGATAAGTAAGCTTTGCAAGGTATATGATTATGCATACATTTCAAAATTTTGTTTGGCCATTCGAGATCCCAAATCCATTCAAAATCTAATTTATGAGGACTAGAAGGATTAATCAGGAAGTAGTAAGATTTAGTTATGAAAAGGCCACTGGAGGTAATACCCCAAGTCATAGTATCCTTTTTAATGAAAGTATTAGGTAATGATGTAGCCTAGTTCGGAATTCGATTGATCGTATGTCCTCTCTTCTACTCCCTCCCTCCCTCCCAAATTAACAGATATTTCAGCTCAAAAGGTTATTTCAAAAAAAATTTACTTTAAGAATTCAAGATTAAATTTGTTAATTGTTTTCAACAATACCCTTAATATTGAAGAAGTAATACTCCCTCCGGTTCATAATATGTGATCAATTTTCTTTTAGCACGCCCATTAAGAAAATATTAAATTCTATACAAGAATATCAACTTTGACTAAACTACCCCTAATTAAACATTTAATGTGAGGAAGAAGAAAAAATTTTAGGGATATGTACATAGGGGTTATTTTATAAAAATAAATTAGATTCTTTCTTGATTATGTAATGGACACTTATTTTGAACTAAAATTAAAAAGCAAATTCGTCATTTATAATGGACCAGAGGGAGTAGTTTTTTTAATAGTACTGATTAATTCTTAAAAAGCATTTAATAGTGTTTACAATAAAAATGGTAATAACAATCAAATTTATTGATAGGACTCTAAAAATACGTGATCTATTTTTGGGCTAGTTGTTAAGCAGTTGATGCTAGATATGTGAGACTTAGAGACAAAATAAAGCTAAGCAGAGAACTACAATCAAACCGATAAGCTAGTTATTCGGAGCCTCGATCCTGTCAATTCGGGCCTCGAGGTCGATCTCTTGGCTTTGCTACGAGCTATCGAGGGCAATAAGGATAGGGCTTAACAGTTATAAAATAATCAACTAAGACTCTTTATCGCCAATGATAAGCAATAAAAGAAAAACAAATATGAAGATGATAAATGGAAGCAATAATATCAAGAGAATATATTAGAGAGAAAAGAGACTGCTCTTGTATATTTCGTGTGGAGTAGTTGGAGCAACAACAAAGGCTATACAAAATGGTAAGAATCCCCTTTATTTATGAGGAAAATCCTAACATAGTACAAAATACATTAATTGCAAAGATATGGGGATAGGACAGCTAGATATGACGCTCTGAATAGGGTTTATAGTAGATCGGTAGGCTTTGTCAGTCCTAGCCGTGTACCTTGGGAATTCCCCATTTCCTATCGTGGTTGTGGTCACCATTGTCCTTAGTTCGTGGCCACTGTTTTCCCTAGGTCAGATGTCGACATTGTCTCGAGAGAGGAGGCTTGGCCCTAGCCTTGTAGCCTCGAGGCTTCGAAATGACCTTCCGACATGCCTTAATAACAAGAAATTGGACCCTCCAATTTTGCTGTATACAGACAGTCCCCGTATTTCTTAGAGATGATCGATAAGAAATGACCTTGACATCTGATTCTTCGAACTTCCCATGATGATGCCGCAACAACGATATCACACTTATGATGTCAACCTTCACAATATCCGGGACATCCCCATGGGCTTATCTTTTCAGCATCATTCAATGTGTTGCTGATTCATATTTTTCAAGGCCATAATATCGTCGTCAACTCATTTTTCAATGACACATATGTTGCGCCTGCCGATCCATCTTCCAAAGGCATTGATGGTGTCACTACTATCTCCACCTATAAATGGGGGGTTTCCGGTGCTGTCTTCTTGCTCAAGTGTCTTTCGACATCTATCCATTCTTTTCACCTTACTGTTTTCTTCTCTGGTTAACCACCATGTTTAGGATTCACGGCGTTAAGGTTGTATGGCAGCATTTCTATCAGCTACGTGATGGCCTTCTGCTTGAGCTTCCCCTTATTGAACAAGATTATACTGTCTTATCATTAATTTTGTTGTTGTTACGACTGCTACTGCTGTCATTATTGACTCGAGGTGATGATACACGGGGGGGCGACTTTTTCCGACTTGGAAAGTCATTTGGACTCTACACCGCTGCTCGAGAGAGTGTCAGTCTATACACTGCTGCTCACTCTCTTACCCTGGTCTGGTGTGGAACTTCATCCCTTGGATTTTTTCCCAAGGGATAAAATGGTACAACTTGCCGATGATCTTGCACAGCACGATGTCCCAGAATTTGGACTCGGAGCGGCCGTGCAAGTGTGGTTGATGTCCGTTGAATCTTCAACATTTAGCTTTGGCGAGTTATGTCTATTTTTTCTACATCACCTTTCTCTTCTTTATCTTTCCCCTTGTATCTTCTTCATCTTCTCCCTCGGAGGTATTATTCCATAGGATTGAGATGAGAACCTAAAGGTGGTAGCGGTCGAAGGTACTATCATCGAGGGTACATGCTCAAGGAGGTGGTGCTCGGAGATGCTGTTACCAGAGATGAACCTTCAAGAGTAGACTAGGTTCTAGGATTTTATTGTGTGTGTACTCTTTCTCTTCTTTGTTTCTACGTAAGGACCCCTCATGGACTTTTGTAATCATATGTAAGGACCCCTCAAGGGCTTTTCTAATTGAGTATTTATGAATCTGAGGATGTTTCCTCAATTTTATCTTTGACGCTTGATGTGTTCCCTTTTATCTATGTTTATGAAGGCTCTGAATGTGTAGCTTTACTAGTCGTGCCGATATCGAGCCTCGATCGGGCAGATAAGACCGGGTCTTCGGACCCTTTACTTCGAGTTGAATGAATGTAACTCATCAAGCCTAAAAATCGTGAGTTACCACTTAGGCTCCGTGATAATCTTTGAGGAGAAATTTGCTCGGAAGCCCGTGGACAAGGACCTCCTTTGAACTTTCGAGGGTAGTTTCCGGGTGGCGGTTCGCGCAAATCCGGACCACCAGGAGACTTGCTTAGAACTTAGAGTATATAACCTTAAGGCGCTATAAATAGATCCTGGAGGAGGGTTTGCCCAAGCTCAGATGGTACCCTAGGTCCGAACCTATACAGGTGGAGCTTAGATGCTTATTTCCTTGGGGCCTGATTCCATTTTGGCAAAAGTCCTCGAGGTCAGGTACCACCTCGAGACTTGTAGCTATGTTGTTGGCTTCCTGGAGCCTAACTCCTTTCTTTGATGGAGGTCCTCGAAAAGGTACCACCTCGGGGATGAGGATGTCGTTGGCTTCTTGGAGCTTATCTTCTTTTTTATAGAGATCCTTGAGGTCGGGTACCACCTCAGGATTGGCGACGTCATCGGCTCCCTGGAGCCTAACTTCTTTTTGATTGATATCCTCGAGGTCAGGTACCACCTCAGGATTGGCGATGATGATATTGTCTTCTTGGAGTCTAACTTCTCTTAGATGGAGATCCTTGAGGTCGGGTACCATCTCATGATCGGAGACGAATCCGTTTCTTTCGATGTACAGGGTCTCTTCCGCTCCTTTGGACATCCTACTTTTTTAAATAGTTATCCTTCCGTTTCGGCATTGAGCCCTTCACTACCTCAGTACTAAAGTATTTGTACAAGTCTCTATTTCAATTTTCTAGTCTTTTCCATAGCCATGACTGCTTCAGCAAAGAGGGAGAGTCCCACTCCCCATGCTCAGGATCAACATAAGCTTACCTTGAAGATTACTTCTTCGATAGGAGAGGAGCACCTTGAGTTAGTGAGGAGAGACTGTGGATGGGAGAAGAGAGTAGTGTTGCAGACACTTCCCCTGGATGAGGGCATATCGGATCATGTTGACGTATTCCTGAATATGTATACTTATCCTTTTATATTGGGCCCCCTTGATAGGGTTGTGCTCGACTTCTGCTTAAAGTATCGGGTTACCTTGGCATAGATCCACCCGTCATTTTGGAAAATAGTGTTGATAATGAGGTTTTTTGCAGAGAAGGCGGGGCTAGAATTCATGTTCAGCCATCTCATTAGGCTGTACCGGCCCTTTCACTATCGAGGTTTGCTAACTTGGCGGTGCCGGTCAACCACACCCTTCATTGTTGATAATGAGGAAGAGAAAGATGGGGAATGGATGGGTCGATTTTTCGGGTCCAGATTGCTGACATTATCCCAATGGAACTTATTCCATTCCCTAAGGAATGAAATTGTACATGTAAGTGGTACATCCCGTGCCTTTTCAAATTTGTTTAGACAAAGGCTAGTTTTTTTAACCACATTTTTCCTTCTCTGTAGTGGTTTCATGGGCGCCCGGCAACGTTCCTGATCTTCGTAGTTGGATTCAGAAGTTGGAGACCTACTCGCTTTGTGAGGAACGCAAGTGGACAACTTCATCTCGGGGCATATGGGAAGAAAAACATCATGGTATGTGCTTGTACTACTTTTCTCTTTCCTTTTATTCGTTTGGAGATATGATTTCCCTTTCTGCACATTAATCCTGCTGCCATAAATATCGGAGAGCCTTCTGAGGTGAGTCCATGCTCCTCCAGATAGGGAGAGGGGTTGCTAGATCCCGAGCCAAAGAACGATAATAATAAGTGGGACATGCCTTTATAGGGAGACGCACTCAGAGTAAAGGAAAATAGTGTTGGGGCTTCGAGACGGAAACATCATCTGAGCCTGTCCCGCATGTGGCTCTTGATTCTGGAAATATGGTTTATCTGAGTGATAGTGCCTCGACCAAAGATGATTCTTCTAGAGCTGAGGGATCTAGATTCACATATATGTGCTCGGCCTTCGGGGAAGTCCGGCGGCTTCATGTCGTGATGAGTTTTGACATAGGCCTTTTGAACCCCGCATCTTCCTTTCCTCATCGGTTTCATTTTGCAGGCTTTTGACAGCCTTAGATCTGAGCTGCTCCACTATGAAGCCAGGCTCCAGAAAGCTCTGTATGAGGATAGATCTTTTAGGCTCCTTTGCAAGGAAAAGGAAGTCGAGCTGGCACACTTGTGATACGAAGCGAGCCGGAGCTTGAATTATCAGAACTGCATGATGGAGCAGGTAGTTTTCCCATCTTGGGTGATTATGCATTCCGCGTTTTTAACTTCTGAGGCTAACACTTTGTCACCTGCAGAAAAAGACGGAAGGCCTGGAACATCTTTGGTATGAAGTCCATCGAGCCAAAAGTGACTACAATGAGCTAAGAACGCGGACGGAGGTTCAGGCTTAAGAGGAGAAGGGTGTTTTGGCCAAAGCTCCTACCTTCAAGGTTCAAATCTGCTTGGCTTGTAAAAGTGTTTATTTCAAGCAAATATGCTTATGAAGCTCAAATCCGAGCTTTAATGTCAGGACTGAGACCGTTAATGCTCGGGCTGGAGCCGAATTAAGGTTGATCAGGATATGGTGATTTATTTAAAGGACGTTGTTGATGCTCAAGCCGAAGTGAGAAGGATCCCCGATCGTGAAGAGAGGATCAAAGAATATGCTCGTTGCAAGTCTCAAAGAAAGATTCTTGAGGAGGTCCGCGCTAGGGGTTTTGTTTTCTCGAAGAGTTGACGCGAGCGAGGGAGGACGAGCGTGATGCTCGATTACTTCTATCTGACACCATGGAAAGTAAAGATGAGGTCGGCAGGCCGTAGCTCTTAGGGGGGAGCATAGACTTTGCCATTTTATATGTAGCACTTTCAAAGCATGTTTGTAGATGGAGACTCTGTTTTTTTGCAGTTGCATATTGAATAAAACCTTGTGGCTTTACTTCTTCTGTACCTCTCTCTGTCTCGAATTTGGCCAGGTGAACTAGTCTCGGAGTTGGTGAGAATCCTTGGATCAGTGATATGGCCCTAGGCTCATTAAACTGACATGTAGGCTCTTACGCGCTTGGTCGAAGCGACCTTTAGTACAAGCTGATGTTTGAGCTCTTATGCTTTTGTTCAACTATTTTCGTAGTCTTCGAGTTGTGTTTTGCCTTGAGCTCATTTGACCCTCAAGCTTTTATGTTTGCATGGGCCAGTGACAATGGCTCTTACACCTTTGATCGAAGCAATATTTTACATGTGTGGCCCTGAGGCTCGTTAGGCTGGCGACAATGGCTCTTACACTTTTCTCTTAGGCATATGTAGTTAAATATTTTGGGTTCCATCTCCGTACCGTGTTACTACTCGAGCTCATTTGACCCTCAAGTTTTTAGATTTGTGTGAGTTGGTCACAATGGCTCTTACGTTTTGGACTGATGCGGCCTTTTATGTGGGTTGGGGACAATGGCTCTTATGTTTGGCTCTTAAGCGTATTTGGTAAACTATTTTGGGTTCTGTCTCCGAATCGGGTTACGACTCAAGCTCATTTGACCCTCAAATTTAAAGATTTGTGTGAGTTGGCGACAATGGTTCTTATGCTTTGGGCTGATACGGCCTTTTATGTGGACTGGTGACTATGGCTCTTACTCTTCGCTCGTAGGCGTATTAGTGAACTATATAGGTTTTTAGATTTGTATGAGCTGGGATAAAGGCTCTTACGATTAGGTTTGATGTGAACTTTTATGTGGGCTAGCGATCATGGCTCTTATGCTTCACTCTTAGGCGTATTTAGTGAACTATTTTGGGTTCTATCTCCAAATCGGGTTACGACTCGAGCTCATTTGACCTTCAAGTTTTTGCATTTGCATGGGCTGGTTACTATGGCTCTAACACCATGGGCCGGAACGACCTTTTATGCGGGCTAACGACTATGGCTCTTACGCCTTGGGCCGGAACGACCTTTTATGCGGGCTAACGACTATGGCTCTTACGCCTTGGGTTGAAACGACCTTTTATGTGGGCTTTATTTTTCCCTCGATAAGGATTTTTGAGATAATGTTTGCCCAGCTCTTTGATGGCTTAAAACGCCTCGATTGTGAGTTATTATATGGCAATGATCAAGCCCCTCGGGAGGTTTTGGCTCGGAGTCTAAGTATCTCGAAGTCGATGTTTAGTAGCTGACATAGTTGAAGCCCTTTTGCGTGTATCAAGGGTAGCCTGTATAACTAGTTCTGTTTGAAGTAGATTCGAAGTAATTAAAGGCTTGTGATTTTATTGCGATGGTTGGGCATCCCGGAGTCACATTAGTTTGGCTGATACAGTTGTATGACCGTAGTCATTTGTGCTTGGTCGAAGCCATTTGGTCCCGAGTGAAGTAGTTTAGGTGTCTATATCGAGGGTATACCTTTTTAGGGGTCTTACAAGTTCGATATATAGTCTAAACTTCGGGATCGTGTTTATGCATGTAGTAAGGTCTTATAATTTTTCATGCGTTTGAGGTCTTATTATTCTGGATACTTGGTACAAGTATTGTTCATGCCTTGCTTGAGGTCTTACGGGTATTGTTGTTGCCTTACGTACGTCTTACGAGACCGAGTCTGCCCCCTAAGGTCTTATGACCTCGGGCCTTATAGTGGATGGCGATTGGCGGCAGTCCTTGAGTCATCGAGGGTACCTTGGCTCTGAAGACGTTAATTGTAAACTTTGTATTTCCTCATTGAGGGCTTACAATTTCAGAGATCTCAACCCTGAGGTCGTGTGTTTTTTTTTAGATATTGATGCCAGTCCCTGAGTATTCGAGGAACTTTTGGCCCTGGAAATGTTTCGTAATTTTCATGTTGCCTCGTAGAGGGCTTATAAGTTTGGAGTCCTGACTCGAAGGTCATTTAGACATTGAATTGTCGATGCTAGTCCCCGAGTGTTATTGACGTTTTGATGGAGGAATTGTTTTTGCGAAATTGCTGAGTTTCTTTTGGAGTATGAGATGCTTTGATTAGGGTATTCTTTGATTACTCGATACAAGTATACGGACATGGTTTGTTAGACTACTTGTCCCGGTACATTATTTTCCTATTTAGACCCCATTTGATGTTTCTTGGCTTTTCCAAGTGGATAACCTTCCCAGAGGATGCCCCCACTGTTTGAGGTTGATCGCTAAAGAAGCCTTGAATGCTTGTTGTATCTTGCTTAGGTTGCATATAGATGTTGCCTCGTTAAAACCCTTGTCGGTAAAACCCTTCTCGGGATGGAACCCGGCCAAAGGAAAAGTGTCTGGATGAGGGTTAGTGTGAAAAATAAAAAATGAAAAGGGAGACAGTTATACCTTGGTGTGGAATGTGAAGGCGATCTTTCGAGGTCTGATTTTTCCTAGTAGCTTGCGATGAGGACGTGGTACGGTCCTTTCCTTTATTTAATTGGTCTTAATCGGAGATGTAGCTTAACTATACTTCGGCCCTTTTTGTGAGTGGAGGTATTGGTACTGGTGCCACATGGTGCACCGTGAATATTTCCTTCGCCGCATGTTGTTCCCTGTAGATAGTTTTGATCCCATCCTTTGTCGGGAATTTCATCATTTGGTGGAGGGTGGATGGTACTGCTCTCATGCAGTGCATTCACGGTCGTCCGAACAAGGCGTTGTACCTCATGTCTCCTTTGATGAAATGGAATTTGACATTTTGGGTCATGCTGGCCACACTGATCAGGAATTTCTCCTTTCTTTATTTTACTCACCATGTTGTATCAGTTAAGGACTCGAGTGGCGGGCACAATTTGATCAAGTAGTCTGAGTTGCTTTATTACCCTCGACCTGATAAAGTTGGCCGAGCTACCTGGGTCTATGAGTACACGTTTTATTTGGAATGTATTTATGAGAAAAGAGATTGCCAGTGCATCGTTGTGAGGTTGAGACAAGGCCTCAGTGTCTTCTTCGCTAAACGTGAGGGCATCTTTGGGTATGTATCCCTTGGCTTGCTTTAATCTAGTAATGGATATTTTTGTTCTTCTCATCATGGGTTTCTGGGGAGAACCGACGTTGCCCAAGACTATGTGGATAACATATTGCGGCTCATTTTTTTTGTTCTTCTTGGCCGCCTCTCTTTCCCAAAACTGGTTTTCAGCCCAGTCACTTAAGAATTCTCAGAGGTGGCATTTATTGAGTAGTCTGGCTACTTCCTCACGGAGCTGGTACAATCCTCGGTTCTGTGGCCAGGCGTGTTGTGAAATTCGCATACCAAGTTATGATTCATTTGCAAAGGATCCAACTGTATAGGTTCAGGCCACCTAGCATCTCTAATTTTGCTGATGGAAAACATGATGCCGTATACATCAACGTTGAAGTTATATTCTGATAAACGAGGTGTCTCGGTCGGCCACGTGTTTCTATTGAACCCGGGTCCGTTGATGAGTCCCCGAGGATTCTATCTTCAGTTCATCAGTCGATCCTTGGGAGGTGGGTGGCACCTTGGGGTGCTCCTTCTGTCCTTGGTGTATGGCTGATAACTTTTTTTATTTGGCTTCGGTTCTTTCACCAGAAGCTTGCTTGTGTATACTGAGCCCGAGGGGCCGCCTAGTCGGTCATCCTCAAACTTGATCTTTGACTGGCACCGGTTGTGGACGTCTGACCAAGTCGCAGTGATATACTCGACCAAAATATGTTTCTACTACTTGGAAGTCACCGAACTTTGTTCATGTAGCCCTTGAGTGAAGGTCTGCACTGCCCAGTCGTCGGAGACTGGCGGTGGTTTCACTTGGAAATGAGATACGAACTCTCGCAGCATTTCGTTCTCCTTCTACTTGATCAAGAACATGTCAGATTTCCTTGTTGCTATTTTGATGGCATTGGCATGTCCCTTTATAAAGGAATCCACCAGCATGGCGAATGCGTTTATAGAGTTTGGAGCTAGATTGTGACACCACATTATGGCCTCGTTGAGATCGTTTCCCCAAACTTCTTTAGTAAGACGGACTCAAGTGTAAGCAGTAATGTGTTCATTGGGGTCTGAGGTCCCGTTGTATTTTCAGAGTTCTGGCATTCTGAACTTCATTGGAATGGGTTTCGGGTTCGCTTTTTCCGAGGAGTGGACTTTGTATAAATTTCTTTGAATCCATGCCTTTCATAATCGTAGGAGTGCCCGGAATTTGGTCGACCCTTGAGTTGTAGGTCTCAACCTTCTAGTTGTTGGCTTCTATCACTTTCTCGCCCGATTCGATCCTTCTGGTGAGGTCCTCGAGCATCTTCACGATGACAGGATCGGCTATCGACCCGTTATTGCTCGATATCTCCGGAACCTATTCGGTCGAGGGAGCGGTCCCCGGTGCTACTATGCTAGGGGTTTTCTGGTGACTTTGCAGCTGAGCAATAGCCAACTGTTGTGCTTTCAACATTTCCAAAATAACATGAAGGCTAACCTCATGTTCTTCCCTGGTTCGGATTTTATGAGCCTCTTGTGGGTCTCTTTGGTGCACGTTCATGTTGGTGTGTGAACTTATATCGGCCTGATGGGCGTCGCGTGAACCTATGTCGATTGGAATTGGTCCTAGCGCGTTATTGAGGTTTTGTGGTGGCACACCAACATTTGGAATATCCACACCGTTCTTTTTATGCTTTTCAAGATTGTTGTTTTCAACTCAATAACCCGAGCCAGACATTTTAGCCTAAAATCGAAGATCTTGGAAAAGAAAAAACGTGAAAGATAACTTGCTTATGTAATGAACCAACAAGAAAATAATCACTATTATTTGTAGCCTCACGGTGGACACCAAACTGTTTACCGTAAAAATAATAACAACAATTAAATTTCTTAATGGGACTCTAAAAATACGTGATCTATTTTTATATTAGTTGTTAAGCAATTGATGTTACATATGTGAGACTCACGAAAAAATAAAGCTAAGGAGAGTGCTACAATCAAAATGATAAGCTAGTTATTCGGGCCTTGAGCCTGTCAATTTGGGCCTCGAGGTCGATTTCTTGGCTCGACTACGAGCTATCGAGGGCAATCGGGATAGGGCTTAACAGTTATAAAATAATCATCGAAGGCTATTTATGGCAAATGATAAGCAATAATTGAAGAACAAATATGAAGATGATAAATGGAAGCAATAATATCAGGAGAGTATATTAGAGCGCAAAGAGAGTGTTCTTGTATATTCTTGTGGAGTATTTGGAGCAACAACAAAGGCTTTGCAAAATGGTAAGGATCCCTTTTATATAGGAGGGGAATCCTGACATAGTACAAAATACATTAACTGCAAAGAATGGGTATGGGACATCTAGATATGACTCCCTAACTAGGGTTTAGAGTAGATCGGCAGACTTTGTCAGTTCTAGTCGTGTACCTTGGGAATTTTCCCTTTCCTATTATGATCGTGGTCACCGTTGTCCTTAGGTCGTGGTCACAGTTGTCCCTAGGTCAGGTGTGGATGTTGTCCCGGGGGAGGAGGCTCGGCCCTAGCCTTGTAGCCTCGAGGCCTCGAAATAACCTTCTGAAATGCCTTAACGACGAGAAATTGGACCCTCCAATTTTGCGGTATACAAATAGGAATAACTTGGTAAGCCCTATCTCACATTTATTGCTTTTTAATGGACATGAAAATAACAAAACAACAATTAAAATGGAATAAAGACAATGTCGGCCGAAGGGTGAGACAAGTAAAGCAAGCGTTTTAGGCCTCAAATTTTTTAGGCCCTATTTTTTTATTAATAATAGATTTATGACATATTAAAGTTAAAAAGTACAATTTTTAATAACCAAAGAATATAAAGTTTTAAAATAAATTTGAAAAATTCGAAGTACAAAATTACTTTTGACTTTTTATTTCGCGGTAAAATTAGATCACCAGATGATGAGAAATTTTTGAAAAATATTGGTTTAACCTCAAAAGTTTCTCAAAACATACTCAATAGTTAACTCTTATACTATGGTTTTGCCTTGGTTTTTAAATTAAAAATAGTACAAATAGAAGATAATACTCTAATTAATATATGCATCTTGATTCTTTTTCGAATGCTTATATCACATACAATAAACTTAAAAATAATGTAATAGTTGCATCTATAGAAAGACATTGAGGAACATACCTAAGAGTAATAATGTTAAAGAAAGACTAAATGGATTAGCTATATTATCAATTAAAAAAGAGTTATTAAATAAAATTTAAAGTAAAAAATTATAAATAACTTTGCGTATCAAAAAATTAGGAAATAGATTTTATATATATTTGATGTTTTTCTTTAAAAGTAATTAAGATCTTCCATCAAGGTTTGCATTTTGTTTACCCTAAAATTGGATAGCACCAGAAAATTAACTTATAGCAACAGTTCAAAAACTATTGCAATAGGTAGCAAAACCATTGCAATATGTCTATTGAAATGGTTTTGGGACCGTTTTTTTGGGTCGCGCGCCAATAGGTCTATTGTAGCTATTTGTCGCGACGGTTCTATGACTGTTGCAGTAGATCACTCATTCGCAATGGTTTGAAAAACGTTGCTATAGTCAATCTATTGCAACGGTTACGTTGTCAATTAGGACAGTTCAAAACTGTTGTTGTATCAATTTATGCAACTATTATATGGACTATTGTAACAGCTTTTATGCTATTGCAATGGCTCAAATTACATAGTGCAACAGTTATGAAAAGCCATTGCAACTGTTTATTCAAGTTGTAACGATTGTATGGTCTACTGTGACTATTTTATGAAGCCTATTGCAACAGTTTAATAAAGTGATAATATACCTTTTTATTTTATTGTAAATAGTTATATATCTATATAATAATAAGCAACCCCCACTTCCAACCGAGAGGTTGTGAGTTCGAATCTCCCCAAGAGCAAGGTGGGAAGTTCTTGGAGGGAAGGATGCCGGGGGTCTATTTGGAAACAGCCTCTCTACCCCATGGTAGAGGTAAGGTCTGCGTACACACTACCCTCCCCAGACCCCACTATGTGGGATTATATTGGGTTGTTAAATTAATAAATTTCACTGAAATGTGTATGCAAATCGCAAAAGGAAACTATCTATAAACAAAATCATAATCTAAAATGTTCAAAGTAGTAAGATAATTAATTTTATAGAGTACTGAGAAAAAGTTACAACAAAAAAAAATTCTTGAATATCTCATCAAACTAATGTATAATCAGCAATCACATGATTCTAAATATAATCTTCGTTGCTTTCATGTGCGCTTTGCTCATTTGATCCACCTACTATCACGATCTCAAAATCAATCTGGTAGCGATGGCACCTATCATGAAATTAGGCCAGCCGACACAATCCCAAATCAAACCAATATTTCATAAAAAGATGTTTTAAGCTATTAATTAACAAAAATAGCATAACATGAGTCTAAATAAGAAGTGCGGAAAGAAACATAAGCCCAACATCGAGGTGTCACAACTCACGAGCATCTACTAAGGACTGTCCGAATACAATAAAGACTATCACAGTTTGGAAAATTCAAAAACAATCTAAGGAAGATAAGAGGGAGAAGAGCAACACTGCGATCGTCATGAAGCTACCTTGCCGACTTTAGGTATCCACGACGGATAATGGATCAGTGCTCGCTATCATGACCGCATGCACACAAGGTGTAGGGAGTAATGTGAGTACGCTAACTTATTAAGTAATAAAAGTAAATAAAGACTGAGCAGTAAAGAAACACATAAATCCACATTATAACACCACAGTAAGTAAAGTATGTTTCCAAAATAGTATAGAAATCAAATCATCTCGTTAAAATCCAATTTCTGTAAAATCCTTTGAAAAATTTCTTTCTAATAGTTTCAATAGAGATTCAATGAAGTTTAGAGTAAAAATTATAAAAATCATAAATAGCCCCTCGGGCAAGACATTTATCATAAATTGTCCTCCGGACATAATATCAATCAGAACCAGCCCCTCGGGCAACCTCTCAATCACTCGTAATCAGCCCCTCGGGAACACCGTGAAATAAGAACAGCCCCTCGGGCAACATCATATCACTCATTCAAGGTACCCGCGCTCACTGGAGGTGTATAGACTCTAGAGGGGCTCCTACAGCCCAAGCCCTATAACATGTCATCTCATGGCATAATAAATCAAGTTGTCGGCCTCTCATATATCACAAAAATAGTACAGCATGCTGCAGCGCGCAGCCCGACCCCATGATATTCTCAGAACACAGGCCCTCGGCTGTACTCGGTTAGAAACCTCTCAAGCCACTTGGGCTAACAATGAAATAGGGTGCTCGACCCAAAATATAATTTTATATAACAAACCGAGTAGATAAGACTGAGTTATAAAATCAGTAAAACATAACATGACTGAGTTGAAATATATAACCAAAATAGTGAGGAATAGTAGTTGAAGCCCCTAAGGGTCCAAATAGCTTGGCATGAGGCCCAAATATGGCCTTTAGCCCACAACATAGTGATACTGTCTAAAATACATAAATATCAAATAGTTTTCAGTCATATATGCAACTTCACAGTTGCTACGGGATTGACCAAGTCACAATCCCCAATGGTGCATGCCCCTCAAGCTCGTTATCTAGCGTGTGAGTCACCTCAAAGTAGTGAAACGATGTAAAAACCGGGGTTTAATACCCTCAGGACAGATTTACAATCATTACTTACCTCAAATCGAACACAAATCTAAACCCAGAATGCCCTTTCCTCTCGACTCGGCCTCCAAATGCTCTGAATCTCACTGAAACCCCTCGATTCCCTCTTGAAATCACGTATTGGAGCTCTAAAATTGGCCAAAAATAGTGGAAGAATGAATTAAATTCGTGAAGGGAAAACTATATACTTTCCAAGACTTTTGCATCTACGGTCCTAATCTTGCACCTGCGCCACCGTTTCAGCGGTCCAACCAACTGCACCTGAGTTTCCACTTAAATGACCCGTACTGCATCTGTGCTCCAATCATTGCACTTGCGGTGCCGCAGATGCGTCCAAATAACTGCATCTGCGGTTCTTCTCCTGATGTCCAAAAAAACATCAAAATACCCTCGGATTCAAGCCTAAGGATTTCCAAACTTCTGAATTTTGCAAACAATGCAAAAACCTATCAAACCTCATCCAAATGACCTAAACTTTTTCCACACATGTCAAATATGACACAACTAACCTACTCCAATTGTCAAAATTCCATTCCGACCCCGATATTAAGATTTTCACTACCGATTTCTAATTTTGCCAATTGAAGCCTAAATCTACCACGGACCTCTAAATTACATTCTGAACGCACTCCTAAGTCCAAAATAACCTAGCAAAGCTATCCAAACCATTAGAATTCACATCCGAGACCTTTTACACATATGTCAACTTTTCCAACTTAAGCTTCAAAAGTAAAAGACTAAGTGTTTCATTCCACTATAAGACCATTCCGAACACAACACAACACAACCAACACGATATGATGAAATACAACCGAACAACACATAAGGAAGCAGAAATAGGGGAAAGGGGATTGTAATTCATGAAACGACCGACTAAATCATTACATCATCCCTCTTTTAAACAAACAGTTGTCCTCGAACGAGTCAAGAAACATACCTGATGCCTCAAACAAGTGTAGATATCTGCTCTACATCTGCCGCTTGGTCTTCCAAGTAGCCTCCTCCACGGTCCAACCTCTCCATTGAACATTCACTGAAGCTATATCCTTTGATATAAAATTTCGGACCTGCCGCTTCAGAAAAGCCAATGGCTCCACATCATAAGTCAAATCACCATCTATCTTAACTCTGATGAAATCCAAAATATGAGACAGATCTCCAATATACTTTCGAAGCATAGAAACATGAAATACCATATGCACACTCGACAAACTAGGTGGCAAAGCCAGCTCATACGCCACCTCTCCAATCCTCCAAAGCACCTCAAAAGGCCTAATGAACTGAGGACTCAATTTACCCTTCTTCCCAAATCTCATAACACCATTCATGGGTGAAACCTTTAGTAGAACCTTTTCCCCGACTATGTAAGATACATCACGAACCTTCCTATCAGCATAACTCTTTTTTCTTAATTGTGCTGTACGAAGCCGCTCAGGAATCACTTTCACCTTGTCTAAAGAATCCTACACAAAGTCTGTACCCAAAAGTCTAACCTCGCCCAACTCAAACCAACCTACTGGAGATCTACGTTGTCTCCTATATAAAACCTCATATGGAGCCATCTGAATACTCGACTAATAATTGTTGTTATATGAAAACTCCACGAGTGGTATAAATTGATCCCATGAAACCCCAAAATCATTGACACAAGCGCGCAACACAACCTCCAATATTTGAATAGTGCGCTCGGACTGTCCATTCGTGTGAGGGTGAAAAGTTGTGCCCAACTCAATCTGAGTACCCAACTCTCACTGCACGGCTCTCCAAAACTGCTATGTAACTGAGCACCTCTATTTGAAATGATATAAACTTGGACACCATGCAGGCGAACAACCTCTCAGATATAAAACTCAACTAACCGCTCTAAAGAATATGTAGTACATACAGGAATAAAGTGTGTGGAATTGGTTAGTCGATCCACAATCACCCAAATAACATTGCACTTCCTCAAAGTCCGTGGAGTCCAACTACGAAATCTATGGTGATCTGCTCCCACTTCCACTCTAGAATATCCACATGAGTACCCAACTCTGGCTGCACGGATCTCTAAAACTACAATGTAAACTAAGCACCTATATCTGAAATAATAGAAACTGGGACACCATGCAGGCGAATAATCTCTCAGATATAAATCTCAGCTAACTGCTCTAAAAAATAGGTAGTACATACAAGAATAAAGTGTGCAGACATAGTCAGTCGATCCACAATCACCCAAATAGCATCAAACTTCCTCAAAGTTTGTGGGAGTCCAACTACAAAATCCATGGTGATCCACTCCTACTTCCACCCTGGAAAATCCATCTGCTAAAGCAAGCCACCCGGTCTCTGATGCTCGTATTTCACTTGCTGAAAATTGAGGCATCGAGCTACATATCCCATTATGTCTTTATTCATTTTTCTCCACCAATAGTGTTGTCTCAAATCCTAATACATCTTTGTGTCACCTGGATGGATGGAATACTGATAACTATGGGCCTCTTACAAAATCAACTCCCGAAGCCCATATACATTGGGCACAAATATCGGACATGCATCCTCAATAACCCATCATAACCAATAGTCACATCTCTAGCCTCATTGTGCTGAATTTTGTCCTTGAGGACAAGCAACATAAGGATCATCATACTAGCGCTCTCTGACGTGATCAAACAAGGAAGGTCGAGAAACCACACAAACTAAGATCCGACTGGGTTCCGAAATATCCAATCTCACAAATCGATTAGCTAAGTTCTAAATATTAATTGCAAGAGGTCTCTCCCCAATAGGAATATATGCCAAACTGCTCATACTCACCGCCTTCCTACTCAAGGCACTGACTGCTTCGTTGGCCCTCCCCAGACGGTACAAGATAGTGATATCATAGTCCATTAGCAGCTCTAACCATATTCACTTCCTCAAATTAAGATCCTTCTACTTGAATAAGTGTTGGAGGATACAATGATCAATAAACACTCACAAGACACACCATACAGATAATGCCTCCAAATCTTCAATACGTGAACAATGGTAGCGAACTCCAAATTGTGAAAATAGCAGTTTTTCTCATGGGCATTCAACTGTCGAGAAGCATAAGCAATCAATATACCCTCCTGCATCAACACACACCCAATACCAACTCTCGAAGCATTACAATATACCGTATATAATCATGAAGCTGATGGAAAAACTAATATTGGAGCTAAGGTCAAGGTAGTCTTGAGCTTCAGGAAGTTCACCTCACACTCATCCGACCACCTAAAAGGAGCACCCTTTTGAGTCAATATGGTCAAGAGTGATGCAGTAGATGAAAATCACTGAACAAACCAACGGTAATAACTCGCCAACCTAAGAAAGCTGTGAATCTCTATGGCTGAGGATGGTATGGGCCAACTCTGTACTGCCTATATCATCTTCGGATCAAACTGAATACCCTCACTGGGCACCACATGCCCCAAGAAAACCATTGAACTAAGCCAAACTCACACTTGGAGAACTTTGCATCCCAAATAGAATAGGCACATCCTAAGGAGACACACTAAGACAAATAAACCCCTTATCAACGAGTTCCTGGAGTTGTTCCTTCAACTTTGCCGGTGCCATATGATACGGTGGAATGGAAATGGGCTAAGTGCCCGCCACCAAATCAATATCCATGTCTGGTAGCATGCCCAGCAGATGTGCAGGAAATACATCTGAAAAATCTCTCACAATTGGGAATGAATTAATGGTAGGAGTCTATGCACTGGCATCCCTCATGAAGGCCAAGTAAGAAAGACAACCCTTCGCAACCATCTGATGGACCTTCAAAAATGAAATCACCCTACTGGGAACAACATCCACAGAACCTCGCCACTCAATCTGTGGCATACCCGGCATGGCTAAAGTCACTATCTTACCGTGACATCCCAAGATAGTATGACAAGGAGATAATCAATCCATGTCCAATATCACATCAAAATCCACCATACAAAGCAATAGAAGGTCCACTCTGGTCTCCAAACCCCCAATAGTACACGACAAATATACGTGATCCACAATAATAGTATCGCCCACCAGAGTAGATATACGAATAGATAAAATAAGAGACTCACGAAGAGAATCCAAATAACAAACAAAATATGATGACACATATGAAAAAATGGAACCAGGATCAAATAATACAGAGGAATCTCTATGGCAAACGGAACAATACATTTGATCATGGTATCTGAAGCAATAGCATCAGGTCTGGCTGGGAGTGCATAGAAACGGGCCTAACCACTACCTGATCGGCCTCCCCCTCTAGGGCAATCCCTTACTGACTATCCTCCACCCTTAGTTGACTAGGCGGGTGGTAAAGTAACTGGTGCTGAAGTCGATGGCTGACTCCTCTACTAAGGCAGACCCCCATGACAATGAGGATATTGCATCTACATAAGACCCAACTCCCCACAATCACAACAACCCCCCAGTGCTGGAGACGGGGACTGAAGGGAACCCCTAGCACCGGAATGACTAGCAGAAGAGCCTCGCATAGAAGAACCCTAAACTGATGGAGCACGGGACGAACTTTGGGTTGGAAGGGCGCTAAGTGATGAATGGACCTGATGAGAACTGTGAGAACCATGGATCGATGATGCCCCACAACAAAATAGGCGGGCTACTGAGCACGCCTAAATGGACAACCTCTACCGTGCTGAAACAGACCCCCATGAGGAGCACTACTAAATTCGCCCTGACTACGAGGCCTCTTGGCCTCTCTCCCAATCCTCCCCTGACCACGAATTATCTCAATTAGTCAAGCTATATCAACAACCTCATCAAATGTAGCACCAGATACCCTCTCTCTAGCCATAAGCAATTGAAGCTGAAATCTGATACCATCTATGACCCTCCTAATCCTCTATCGGTCTATGGGAACCAACCATGCCTCATGATGAGCCAATTAGGAGAAATGTATCTCATACTGGAAAAAAAACCTATCACCCTAACGAAGCTGCTTAAACTGCCTGCGTAGCACCTCTCGACGAGACTCAAGTACAATCTTCTCCAGAAATAGAACGGAGAAATGTTGTCAAGAAAGGGTCGTTGCATCAACTGGCCTACGCCTCTCGTAAGCCTCCTACCAACTAAGTGCAGCCCAGAGGACTGGAAAGTAGTGAATGAGACCTCACTAGTCTCCGAAATACCTGCAGTCTGAAGCATCCTCTAACACCTATCCAAGAACTCATATGCATCCTCATCCTCAACACCCCTAAATGACGACGGTTGGAGTCTGCCAAACCTCTCCAATCTTTGTTGCTCCTCCTCTGGCATAACAGGAGCTACATAGTCCTGAGCAGCTGCAACCGGCTAAGCTGGAGGTGCTCCTGGTGTCTAAAGTCCCAATACAGCCTGCTCAAGTGTGCGAGCGGCGAGAGTCTGAGTGCCTCCCCCGTCCTGAGAAGTAGTTTCGGTCATAGTAGCTGAGATTGTCTGATCCAGGCCAGTGCACACTGATAGAATCTGGTCTAGGGACTCCTAAAGGCCTGGAATAACAATAAGCACAGTCATTGTCTGAGCTGGCCATGTTGGAGCGTCCGCAACTTGAACCTAATCATGAACTGGGGCGACTGGCAGATCTGTATGTGCTATCTTAGCTGTTGTGCAGGCTACACCCCTACCCCTACTACGACTTTGACCGTATCATCGACCTCTAGTGGCCCCAACTGGTGGTACTGTTGGTCGTCCATCCTGACCGGTAGCATGTGTCATCACCATTTGTGAGAGAATAGAATAACAAAAGTTTAGTTACCAAAATCAACAGATTCGCACAACAAAATTTAAGAAAGGGAAGTTTTTCCTAAAGGTTTTGCAGCCTCTCGAAGATAAGTAAAGACATTTCCGTATTGATTCGTAATATTCTACTAAAATCGCTTATGACTCCTGAGACCTATGTAACCTAGGCTCTACAAACTTGTCACGATCCCAAAACCAACCCAGTAGTGAAGGCACCTATCATGATACTTGGTCAGCCAACACAATCCCAAATCAAGCCAATATTTCATAAAAAGAAGTTTTAAGCTATTAATTAACAAAAATCTCATAACATGATTCTAAATAAAAAGTGTGGAAATAAGAACAAGCCGACATAGGGGTATCACAAGTCACGAGCATCTACTAAGGACTGTCAAAATATGATAAATGATTATCACAGTTTGGAAAATACTAAAATAGTCTAAGGAAGATAAGAGGGAGAAGAGCAAGGCTGCAATTTCCATGCAGCTACCTTGCCGACTTCGGGTATCCACAACAGATGATGGATCAGCATTCTCTATCACGGCTCGTACCTCCTAGATTTGCACACAAGTTGCATGGAGTAATATGAGTACGCAAACTCAATTAAGTAACAAAAATAAATAGAGATTGGGTAGTAAGGAAACACATAAATCCATGTCATAACACAATAGTAAGTAAAGTATGTTCCCAAACAGTATAGAAATCAAATCATCTCGTTAAAATCAAATTTTAGTAAAAATCATTTAAAAATGTCTTTCTAATAGTTTCAACATAGATACAATGACGTTTTGACTAAAAATCATAAATAGCCCCTCGGGCAAGACGTGTATCATAAACCGCCCCTCGGCCATAACATCAATCAGAACCAGGCCCTCGGATAACCTCTTAGTCACTCATAATCAGCCCCTTGGGCACAACATGAATCAAGAACAGCCCCTAGGGAAACATCATATCACTCACTCAGCGTACCCGTGCTTACTAGAGGTGTACAAACTCCGGAGAGGCTCCTACAGCCCAAGCGTTATAACAGGCCATCTCGTGGCATAGTAAATCAGGCCCTCGGCCGCTTATATATCACCAAAATAGTAAAGCATGTTGCGGCACGCAGCCTGATTCCATGATATACTCACAACACAAACTCTCGGCCTTACTCAGTCAGAAAGCTCTCAAGCCACTCGGGCTAACAATGACACAAGGTGCTCCACCAAAAATATAATTTTATATAATAAACAGAGTAAATAAGACTGAGTTATGAAATCAGTAAAATATAGCATGGCTGAGTTCAAATGTCAAATCAAAACAGTAAAAAATAGTAGTAAAAGCCCTAAAGGGTCCAAATAGCTTGGCACAAGGACCAAATATGGCAGTTAGCCCACAGCATAGTGATATTGTCTAAAATACATAAATATCAAACAATTTTCAGTCAAATATGCAACTTAACAGTTGCTACGGGACGGACCAAATCATAATCCCCAACGGTGCATGACCTCACGCTCGTCATCTAGCATGTGTGTCACCTCAAAGTAGTGAAACGATGTGAGAGTCGGGGTTTCATACCCTCACAACAAGGTTTAAAGCCATTACTTATCTCAGACCGGACAAAATACTAACCCGCCTTGCCCTTCTACTCGGCCTCCAAATCTCACTGAAACCCCTCGATTCCCTCTTGAAATCACGGCTTGGAGCTCCAAAATCGCCCAAAAATGGTGAAAGAATAACTAAAATTTGCGAAAGGGAACTTATATACTTTCTGCCTAGAACTTCCGCATCTGTGGCCCTAATCTCGCACATGCGTCGTCGCTTCTGCAGTCCAATCAATCATACCTATGGTTTCTACTTAAACGACCTGGACTGCATCTGCACCCCAGTCACTGCACATACAGTGCCGCAGATACGTCCAAATAATATATTAAATTAACCAAACTGATTATTGGCCACTGAAAATAATATTTTCTTTGAAATAAATTGTTATTGGGCACTTAAAACTTTTCTAGTTCGTTGTTAGTTAAGCAAAAGAAAAACTAATCTTGTCATACTATATGCATGTCAAAAATATAAATTCTAGTTGATATGGAAAGGTAAATGAGCAATCTAAATTGAAAACTGGGATTATAGTTAATAATTTTTTAGTTTTTAATTTTTTTAAATATTTATATTTAAATTTAATTATTTTTTGGCCTACGGGACAGCCTTGGTCAAGCCTTAGGGGTCCGCAGGCTAACTTGGGCCGGGCTTATAAGCTTCAGTTTTAAATGGGTTAAAAACTCCCAACCCAACCCTATCCCGATAATGTGCTGGGTTGGGCTGGCCTCACGGGCCAAACCCATTTTGACGGTTCTACGTGTCTATATCCATGTATTTAGGAAGAATGAAAATACATGGATAGCTGGTCTTGGATATCTATTTAATTAGGATCAGAATTCTAAAAATATAAAGTTCTTAGGTGAATTAAGTTCCTAAATATTAGGAATTTTGCATGATTTAAATAAGAAAATATTTAATAACTAGTATATTGAAAATTTAAATTCCTAAATATTAGGAAAATAATTAAGTTACAATTATGATGTTATTGAATGTGAAACTTATTTTTAAAGGATAAAAAAGAAAACGACATTTTGATAGGTGATTCGTGATTTTAATATATATATATATATATATATATATATATATATATATATATATATATATATATATATATATATATATATATATATATATAAAGAGAGAAATAGATTTAGATATAGATATAAATTAAAGTAAACCAACTGTCATGGGCAGTACTTTAGGATAAGAATGAGGATGATTTGATAATCCACCTTATGTCCCCATTACCAAAAAGTTTAGTTCAAAACTAAACGATTAATTAAGTTAATTTTGTCTAAAGTCGTCATTGGTGGAAAGGGACAAGTAACCAAAAGGATCTTGAATAAACAAAAACAGAAAAGAATCTTTAGGGCACTCAATTTAAAATTTTCAAATGGTCAATGACTCATCAACAAGTTAATTAAATCAATCTTCAACGTAGTGAATTAGTTCAGACGGCAGTTCACGACCTCGATTATGAATGATCTAACATTTATAATTAATTACCATAATTATTTATATAAAGTTTTCTTAGTTGTTCCGTTGTCCTTTATATGATCCTTTCACTAACATGCCTCTTATGACATTCAATTATAAAATGGCCTACAAAATTATGTTATTTTTTTGATAATATTTACATTATTGAGAGGGGGAAAAAACCTTTTCTTTTGTCTTTTCAACAATGATCTTCATAAGGCAATTCATCTATTTCTTTCTTTATGGAAGTAGTTGATTGGTAATCTATTCTTCTCAAGGATTATCAAGATTTTTTGTTTCGTAATCCATCTATGGTGCTAATCTCAACCAACACATATCTTTACATTGTATGATTGTTTCATTCTGTATATTATCGAATTACGATCTACTATAAAACCCTAAAATCTATTAGCTTGAATATTCTTTTGCTATCACTAACTCTATCATTTTCTCTTGACGCTCCAAGTTCTTTTTCCAAGTCCTCTCGAAACATCCCGACAAAAACCTAAAAGTCATTTAGGATGCACAAAAAAACTAAAAATAAAGTAGATTCAGTAGTGGGGGCGTTGTTCAACTTCAACAATATACAAATACAGTGACTTCATTCAGAGCTCAACTTATTACCTCTAGCAATTATAATATAGTTTTTCTTTCAACAATTATACTATTCCTGATGGGCACGATACCACTAGTTTTATTTATTTCTGAGTGGAAGTGATGTGTACCAAGGTGAGAATGGAAAACCTCAAGGAAATAGGACTTATGAAAGTTAACATGCCTATTTAATCAGGCAGACTTGGAAAAAGAAGAAGAAAATAACTTTAGGGAGAACGAAACAAATAGAATCGATGAGGTCATTATAATGATAACAACTCTCAGTTGAAGAAGAAACACTATAATTCACATGTTGACACCACATATTATAAAATCAATCGGACGTTACTCACAATGCACAAGGTTCCTAACAAAACAAATGTACATAAAAAGGCCAGAAAAGGACTTCTGAAAAAAAAAAAAAAAAAAAAAGTAGAAGTAGAGGAATCAATGATAAGTCACTCATGTCATTATCGGAGAAAGGCAGCAAAAATACAGTAAAACACTTAGAGCAACAAAAGAAGAAGCAATCAAGATAAACATCCGATGTAATACAAAGTACAACGAGCTAAATTAGGTTTCCTTATTGCGGTTTAACTTAATCCCTTGTCCTTTGACCCAGTGTTTCTCAAAAACATCAACTAGAGATTCCAACTTCAAATTCATGTACACAACTGCCTACTCTATACAAATTGCAAGTATGTTCTCCCAGATACCGTAATCTACCAATAAAAAGTCATTTCAGCACCTTTGTAGAATGACCATCTCAAGCGCATAAAGAAATCTCAGAATACAAAGATCGAGGCAGAATAGCAAAGATATAAGCGATTCTCAAGCGCCAACAGCTTGATTTATTACGGAAGTTTCTGCTAGGCGGAACATAGTGATCTCTTGCTGCTTGAAGTACCGACGGTCCTCTTCATCAACAAGAACAAGATTCAGATAGTATTTCACACTAAATTTGTTGTTGATATTATGATATGTTGGCGTCAGTTCATATGGACTAAGGAAGAGTCTAATGGGTATTGATTCACCTGTCAATCGAGCACAAACATCAACAATATATTAACCAAAAGTCAATGAAGAAGATAACTGCTCGACTATTATTAAAGTGTGACTGAATAAACCTCTGACGGGAGCACCATCCATCAACTCAAACTTGGCCAGTGTCTCCGTTTCAACATGGGTATTTGCCCCAGAACCTGTTGATTCTCGGCGTCTGATCTCAAGATCCATGTTCTTAATCTTAATTCTTACAAGAAGAAAATATATTTTTCCTATGATAACATCTTTCAGATGATACCTGGAATATTATATTGTACCTCAGAAGAGGCACTTCTAATCAGTAGATGCTTCCATGCAAAAAAACATTATCAAATACACAGAACATGAGCATGAGTTGTTTTTCAGGATTAGAGTGAACAAACAGACACTAATGTAAATCAAAGCTGTTCCCCTCATGCTAAAGCAACACATCTAAACTAGGAGTAAGTGATCTTGATAGTTATGATTGAACATTGTAATAGTTGAAAAGGTGGGGCATGAAAATCGAAAGACACAAACTACTATTAACGTTTTACTCACTTGCTTTTATTGTACTCGAACTCAATATGAAGGCAATCTTCAATACCGACTTCCATCTGCAAATTTAAACAATAGAAACAGATAAGCACTCCTAGCAGTGCAATTCTCCTCTCCGATACCTATTGTGATCCTCAGATGTGAGTGTCTCGATATCATCACCATGTCAGCCACTTTGTTACAAGTACCATGTCCATTAGTCAGACTTTTGAGCCACATACAAGTTTAATGAAAATGCAGGTATTACCTTAATACCCACATTTAGAAAGGAATATTGCCTTAATGTAAATGCAGAAAAATCTAGAAAGGAATAATACCTTAATACTATTGTTGATTGAAGGAGGTGGGCTGTAGTTGCGCACCTGATTCAAAGTCAGACGTAAACTCAGCAGGCACTCTTTCTTTTGAAGAATAAACTCAGCAAGTACTCAATATAGTAACACTCAAGATCTCCATGAAACAGGTTCAAAATTAACCAACTAGAAACGAATCTGAGATGCAGAAAGTATTATATAAATTCCATGCCAGCCCTTTCTCCGAACTTATTCTTTCTTTTGGTGGTTCCATCAAAATGACCTATAGACCCGTTTTTTCTTTTTTTCTTTTTTTTTGGGTGAAATGCAAATTCAGAATGCCCTAGACTCTTTTATTCAAAGTAAAGAGGCAAAGGCTGCTAACTAGATAAATCTAATTTTGAGCAACCCTAAATGAGAGTGAGGGTAGGCCATTAAGATAATGTGAATTTTTGACAAGATACGTCAAGAACACAAGATTAATGAACTTTAACAACCAACAAATGAAACGAAGGAAAATGTATGTCATTACTCATTAGGACTTCATAAGGTACGCCGACTATTTAAAATTGACAAAATACGAATGAGAGAAAGAGAATTTTACCACAAAGTCTTGATATTCAACTATGCTACCAGCATAACCACGGGTGATAGTAACTTTAAGGATATACCTAAAGCCAACACAAAATTCCAGAGAATAATAGTTGTTAGTCTGGCATAAGATATATCAAACTGCTGACATTTTAGCCAGAACACATGTAACATGGACGAACAGGAACAGTAAACTAGGAAAATTAATGGACATACGTACATGGACGACCAGGAACAGTAAATTAGGAAAATTAATGGACACACATAAACTACACCACAGTAGAATGCGCATTCTTTGATTCAAATCTCCATGACTAATTTCTGAAATCCTCATATGTTAGTCTTATTTCCTATTCAGCTCTTCAAAACTTATGCAAACCACTTTAGAAGCCTCAATTAAATTGATACAGAATGAAAGCCCATTTTTATCTTTCTGGTTCAGTAATTGATACTTCATACTTCATATTCTTCTGGCTAATTCCAGTATTTTCAGTAAACTGCCTCAGTTTCACACATTTTAGATGCTAATATGCTCATCTTTAAAAGTGGCCAGCTACACTTCCTTTTTTTTGAATAACTGGAAAATTCTCTAGGACCAGTGGCACACGGTTCAAAGCTTGGTAAATTAGTGAACATACCCTTTAAATACCAAATTTTTGACTGCCGCAGGATTCAAACATATGAATTGCGTCTAAGCAACACACCACATGCTGCAATCTTACCATTAGACCTTGATTTCCATGAAAGAAAAGGATCGGGCTGAGGGAGTATGTACATAACGATCAATACTTAGGAATACTTATAAGCTGTGGGGAGAATCACAGCAGAATAGTGAACCAAAAGTGGGGGATGGAAAGAGTATAAAGGTTTGGGAAGATACCTGGTTGGCAATTGGGAAGTTTAAAGAGAAGTTCCTATTTGTATAGCCCAACTGTTAACAGTCTGCTTTATTGATTTGCCGGAAATGGTCGGTAGCTATCATTCAGGAGAAATTTCAATGACTGGGATGTTTCTGAAATCAGTCAATTTCTAATTTACTGGAGCATATTACTCTAGATGTTAGTAAGATGGATACTCGGATCTGCAACTTTATCAGGAACGGAATACTTTCCTCTCAAGAGCTGCTACAGCGTGCTGCAAGGAAACTGTAGCTACAGCATGCTGCAAGGAAACTGTAGCAACTGGGAGGTGGACTGTCCATGAAAAATGCTATGGAAGACTAAGCCACCTTCAAAGGTTGCTAGCTTCGACTGGGTGTGACTGCAGAAAATGCTTGTTTGACTCAAGAGCTGCTACAAAGGAGGGGCTTTCAACTGCACAGCAGATGCTTTTTTTGTGAGAAAGAACTAGTCTTCTAGTCATCTGTTTGCTTCACCGTGAAAGTACTTGGTGGATTTGGGCAATGTTCCTGAATATATTAGGGTTGTCGCAAGATGTGAAGTCTTCTCCTTAGTTGGCAAGGAGAGAAAGTTGGCAGCAGATCTAAGCTGATATGGAAGACTATCCCTTTATATGTCATGTGGAATATTTGGCTTGAAAGAAATAAAAGATGTTTTCAAGAAGAGAAACATGCATCTTTTGTAAAACATAGTGTTTACAGGGGTGTTAGAACAAGATTTTCTATGCATCCTGTCAAATATAAATAGAACAAGATTTTATTTTTTTTTTTGAATGAAAGAATATAACAAGCTTTTCTTCAGAAAATAATTTCATGCTTTGACATCTTATCACCTCTCAGCATTCTATTGTGAGTTCCATAATTTGATAAACTAAGCCCCCTCCATGATCCATAAGTACCATAACTTCTCTTGGAAATTGTAGGCAATCAGCTAGCCACCAACTTGCTTTTTTTTTTCTTTTGATAACTGAAAAAATCCATGAAGGGCAATGATACATGGTTCGAAACCTGGTGAAAAATGGGCCCGCCCTCTGCTACCAACTTGCCTTTTGTGCACGTTTTGAATTATGATTAATATACAACTAACTGACTAATTTGTTTGATCATGTCACAGAAATCATCCAACAAGCCAGAATTCTTATATAATAATATCAAGATGGATTAATGCAAATTCACATATCAGAAAAACTCTGCAACCTGTTCTGACAACCAATAAGTGTAGCTACAACTAATTAATAAGTTTCCATAAAATTTAATTCGAAATAGAACTGAGGCAAATAACCAGGAAGCTATGATTTGCCCAACCTTGTTGGAACCATCACTAGTCTAGAATCAATCATATTGAATCATGCGCTACTTGAGCTTAGGAATTTCCCATTTATCAGGAGAAAAAAATCTAGATTCAATCATGTATAGTACCAAATAAACCTCTATGGCAGAAACAAACAATTAAAAATCCTTTCCACAAAAAAAAACAAGGCAGAAACTGTATAAAAGTATCATATATATGCTGCAAGGTTCCAAAACAAAAGAAACTTACCTAAGTCGGACATTAACACCATTATACGTTTCATAGGGCATTTCAACAGTTGAAAACTCAAAAGGATATGTTTTCCTTTCATAAATTTCACCAGGAACATCCAATTCTCGAACTACAAAAGAGAGAAATATTAAATGCAGAAAATGAAGCAATATATAAGGAAAGACCAGCGAGAAAAAGTACAAGGAAAGTTTGAGACCATAATTCTAAGTGGATGTCAAAGCAATAGACAGAGTATTTTATGTCAAATAACTTACAACACCTAAATAGCATACCCACCAGACAACAGCTCAAATGGAATGCTTTAGCTCATCGCAGTCCAGCAAAGATAAGTAGAAATAACCTAACTTATAGGTTAACATGCCACAATTGGCAATTGAAGAACACCGAACATTGGGCTCTCTGACAAATATCTGCGGCTAGATTGACAAGAAACTTGTCTCTCTGGACCATGGATAATAAAGCAAAGCCGACGGTTCAAGCAAAAGAATGAACAGGCTGCCAGGCACAACTATAATGCCATGACGGGACAACAGAACAGTAGGAGAAGAGAAAAGGAAAGGAGAGTCTAGCAACCTCAATTAATTTCCTAGGAAAAACCATTAAACAAATTCTGCATAATGCACCTAAGAACAACAAAGGCTGTATAAAAAAAACAGAAATCAATCACGATTCTCTATTCTTGACTATGAAGAATGTAAAATATTGAGAAGCTGCAAAATGTAGCATTCCGGCTAAACTTATAGTTAAATATGATAGTTCTACAGATTATGACTCAACTTCTAAGACAAGTAAAGATCATAGAAAAATAGAAACATTAGACTACTCACCGAGGTCCCATGAACAGGAAGTACGAGAAACTCACAGCAAAATCAATGTACTAGAATACCCATAGACTCTAAAAGAATTAACACAATCTAACCTGATAGTAGCTCACAAGTCAGAAGCAACAGTTAAATTTAAACAAGACAACCAACAAAACATGTGTCACAGGTTCACTCAGCTAAGCAACAAATTTTCCTGTTCTGCTTCCACTTGCATCATATATGATATACTTACCAAGGGATGTGAAGTCGTAAAAGTTTCCCCTGTCAAAGTACATTTCTGGACAAGAGAAAAAAGACAATAGCAACATGAATTAATTATCCACAGCAGGTATATCAGCCAAAAAAAAGTCACAAATGTGATGTGCAATATCTAGAATGCTGCATAGCCAAATAAAGACTACAGATAAAACAATTATACCAGCAAGAGATCATACATTTACAGAACTAAAAATTTAAAGCAAAGCAAACATGAACGTAGAGAAGCTGCGTGGAGGAAAGCTTATTTTTCGTTTTGGATAAGTCAAGTAGATGTTCTAATTGTTATGCAGTTTAGCCGATAAAGACTATAAACAGAAAAATTATACCAGCAATTTAACTGAACTACATAGTTATTTTATCAATATCAGACCTGGAATGCTAGTTCTTCCTTTTTCAAATGTCAAGAAGCAGGTTCCACACACACAATGAAACATCATAACCACGAATTGTGGTGATAAGGATAAAACAAGAGGAAAAAGGCAGGCTTATTCATTGAAGTATAGGATAATTAAAATGAAGATATAAGCATATTGACTGAAAACAAAGCTTTTTTTATAACTGAGAAATCCTCGAGGCCAATGGCACACAGTTCGAAACTCAGTGAATAATGGATCCGCCCCTCTACCCTTCTCCACTTAAATGCCAGGCTTCGTTTGTGGCAGGGTTCGAACCAGTGACATGCGCTTAACCACACGTCATGTGCGGTGCTCTTATCACTAGAGAGGGAGGGGGGGTTTAAAAAAAGCAGTTATTTCTGAAAGTCAATAGCAAGAAGCATGCAGTCTGCGCAACTGATAAGCAGAGTTTTTTGCTCCTTTGAGAAAGAAACAGGTAAGCAAAGCTTCACCACAACCTTGGCTGAATTACCAGTTAGGAAAAGAGGTTACTTTAGTCCAACCCACTTCCCATACCTCAACGAAAGAAAAAGAAAATAGAAAGCAGATTGTAGAGAGCAATGGGTATATTGATATGTGGGTAGAGAGTTCAAACTGGAAAAGATTAATTTAATTTTAATCTCAAAATTTGCCGTCAATGCACTTGATTGAGAAGGACACGAAACTGCAAATTGTTAAAAATTGTGACCAGTTGACAGCTCACCTATCTGGCCAAGAAGCTCAACTTTGATCCCATTATGTTCAACCTTCTTTCCTGATACTGGCTCTACAGAAATCTGAAGTCACAAGAAACTACATTCTCAAGAAAAGGTAAAGGATACCTTTCTACAAGTAACAAAATAAAAGAGAATTATAGGAATCAAAAGTATGCCACATGAAAAGTACCTTGCCAGCAATGTTTTCTTTACTTTGGAAAAGTGGGACCATAACAGTTTGACCATTTTCCTTCTTCAACGGAACCTAACAGAAAATAGATAATCAAGAATAGAACACAACAAGCAAACAGTAAACTTGTAAAGTGAAAACATCTCCAGTTTTGTTCTGACCGTTCAAATCAAAAAGATTGCACCTATTCTTTTTCTTTTTCAATTTCTTTCAAGTCATATAGGTTGCATCTATTTACATGCACATTCAAGGGCATTGCATCTTGTTTCTCTTTTTGTTGAGGCGTCCCAATAATGTAAAAGTAACATGGTTATTGTTATTACTTTCTCTATCGACCATTCTATTCTATTCCTTAACTCTAGGTTGCTAGATAACTTATATTGTTCACCACATAAACATGATATTATAGTTATTATGCCACAGATAGAACTGCGCCTTAAGGTTTGATGGTTTTTCTATATATTTAAAAAGGACATGTCATGTCCTTATTTTCTGATAACTACATTATCTGTCATGCAGAAATAGTTCTTTTTTGGGATAGGTGAGTCATGCAGCAATACTATACCAAAGTCTATTAAAATAAGATTTCATAGACATCTAGCAACAAGGTTGAACTTCGATCCACAATTGATGAATTTAATATCAAATAAAGAGACCAAATAGCAGCGTTTAGGTCATCAAAGGGGGGTTATTATCCCATGGAACAATAAACTGTTACCCGAAACAAAGAAGAAACAATTTATCAACTATGTTTCCCATCCAGTTTGTGAAACATATATTGAGCATTTTTACTTACTGGCTATACACCACTAAAGAAAAAATGTTTCCACCAACATGACTAAAGCTCCTGGTCAGTTAATAAAATGAAAATGACAAACAATAAGCATGTCCATGAGCAGAAGTTTCTACACGCAACTGCAGATTATGGCATCAATCTGCACCAATGGCTTCATCTTAGTTGATAAGTGTTATAAACATGATAAGAGCTATAACCAAGAAACAAGACCAACACTGGTAACCTACCGGTTTCCGGGATTTCCCATCAGAAAATGTGATTGAGATATTGCATGCTGGCTTGAACGCTCCAATTATATAATTCTGCAAGAAGGATGCCCGATCATTTCAAAGACCAGTAATCATGGGCATATGGTTTAAAAGTTGGTATTTTAAGCATTAGTTTTGCATTAAGCATATAGGAATATCAACACTATCTATATACGGGAGGTAGCCAATAGCTGATGTTGAAATTGAAAGACCAATTACACACTCGCACAGATAGGTAATTAGACATACATGTGTGTGTGTGTGTGTGTGTGCACGTGTGTGTAATCACACACACAGAGAGCTATGTGGTAGCATAAGAAGCATATGTCCAACAACAATAAGCAGTTGGTGAAACTTTACCATGTTAATAAGAACTTTGTACTGGACCAACACTCTATCTTAGAAGAACCTGCATATGACACATACTTCAAGATTAGAGCTTGCAACATAGGAATAGCTACATACAGTTCAATCTAAAAAAAGTTACTTAGAGATGTTAACTATCAAGTTCTTTAAACACACCAGCATTAACAAGGGATCCAAATGGATAGACAGATTTGCAGTTGAAGGGGCATTTTAAAATCAGATTAAAAGGTACGATATTGAAAAGGTACGATTTGTAAGACTTGAATTTACGGCTTTCTTACTGAAAATTCACAATGTAACAATTAAAGATCTCAACTTTAGGCCTTCTTTTCTCTTCTTCTTTTTTTCTTTGAGATAAATCTTCCAGGAATTAGTCAATAAGAAATAAAATAAGATTAATAAATTTGAAGTCAACATCAAATTTGAAGAAAATAAGAACGCAAATAAAGTTGTGAGATCACAAACAACAGTGAGAAATCGGGATGTAGCCACTCGTTCATGCATTGGGAGCAAACGCATAGAATTAAAACCAGTGCATCAAAAGAATTGAAATACCATTCAGAAATTCGCATTCTAAACTAAATTTCGCAGGAAGAAAGGATTAGGGTTTTACTGATTAGATGAGGAATTAGGAAATTTGAAGAGGAAGAGAAAAAGGAAGAGCTTGTTAGCTTACAGCTGGATTTCGCCGGAGAAAGAGATCGTGAAAGAGCTCGCCGGGAGAGGAGCAAGTGTGCAGCGGAGGTAGAGTGGTCGATCAAGCCGAGATGGCAGATGTGTTACAAGTACCCGCAACAATGCTTTTGTTTGACTGTTGCATACGAGCAAGGTTCCTACAAAATAACAAAAGTGGAACCAAACCGAAGAAGGTGAAAAATAAAATATAAAAAAACATACCAACATAAAACGAAAAAAAAGATATATATATATATATATATATATATATATATATATACACACACACTATATATAAAAAGGAAAATGATCAAACTGCACCTTTGCTCTTTGAAATTGAGTAATTACTAATTATGTACTTTGTTAGACTTTTGGCTTAATATTACTCTACCATTAAGAGAAATGTCTTATTTCAATGTACATATTTTAAGGAGAGTTTACTCCAAATTGTCGTTTCGGAATTATTTGCGTGAATCATACATAATTAAATTATAAAATTTATTAAGTTAAAAAATTTGACAATTATAATTAAATTATTAAATTTAATGGAAAATGGGTGATTTGCAATAGATTAATAAGAATGTTGACTTAGAAACTCTATGGATTAATGTAAAGGATTTTGTGTAGTAAAG
The DNA here is from genome assembly GCA_034376525.1 of Nicotiana benthamiana. Taxonomy (NCBI): domain Eukaryota; kingdom Viridiplantae; phylum Streptophyta; class Magnoliopsida; order Solanales; family Solanaceae; genus Nicotiana; species Nicotiana benthamiana. Next base: position 29,131,415 of record CM067324.1, on the reverse strand, counting down.
GTTAAAGATTTTTATTTTAAAAGTGAGAGTTGAGGAACAACACACTTGATGAGCTCCGTGTCGAAGTGGAGGGTTCAAAGCCTATCAGTAGGATATGCGGCATTTCCTTCACTTCTCCTCCTTCCCTACAACAACAACAACAACAACAACTACCCAGTATACTCCCACCGGATGGGGTCTGGGGAAGGTAATATGTAGACAGCCTTACCCCTACCCAAAAGGGCAGAGAGGCTGCTTCCAAGCGACCCTCGGCGCATAGGACAGAATGAAAAGCTGCATTGGAAAACAAAGATAAAGTTAGGAACCAAGACAAGACAAAACACAGTAACAAAACAAAGCATAAGTAATCCTGCAGAAATAACGTAAATGATTATGCAAACATAAGAAACATAAATACCGTCGCATGCGACAATAACAAGCGACAACTATCATATTACCAACCAAGAGGGGACCTACGCTAAAACACTAGTCATCTACGGGTAACCCTACTATCCCACACCCAACCCCGGGTGGGGCGAACGAAGGACTCTAAGAGCCCCTAGCCTGCAACCCTGATTCTAGACCTCCAGACTCCCCTATCAAGGGTCAAGTCCTCGGTAACCTGCATACTAGTCATGTCCTGCCTAATCACCTCTCCCCAATGCTTCCTAGGCCTCCCTCTACCCCGCCGACCACCAACAATCTCCAGCCGCTCGCAGCTCCTCACCGGGGCATCGGGACCCCTCCTCCGTACATGCCCGAACCACCTCAGCCTCGCTTCCCGCATCTTCTCGTCCACCGGGGCCACCTCTACCTTCTGTCGAATAACTTCATTCTTAATCTTATCTAGCCTGGTGTGCTCACACATCCACCTAAGCATCCTCATCTCAGCAACCTTCATTCTCTGAACATGGGAGTTCTTCTCGGGCCAGCACTCTGCCCCATACAACATCGCAGGTCTAACCACGGCTCTGTAGAATTTCCCCTTGAGTTTGTGTGGGATTTTCTTGTCACACAGGACCCCAGAAGCAAGCCTCCACTTCGACCACCCTGCTCCTATCCGATGGGTGACGTCCCCGTCAATCTCTCCGTTCCCCTGAATCACAGACCCAAGATATCGGACACTGTCCCTCTTGGCGATGGCCTGAGAACCAAGCATCACATCCCTGCCCACCCCACTCGGCTCGTCGCTGAACTTGCACTCCATATATTCTGTCTTAGATCTACTTATTCTGAAACCTTTAGACTCGAGGGTCTGTCTCCATACCTCTAACCTTTCACTAACACCGGCGCTCGTCTCGTCTATCAATATTATATCATCAGCAAAGAGCATACACCAAGGCACATTCCCTTGGATATGACGGGTTAGAGCATCTATCACTAAGGCGAACAACAGGGGGCTCAGCGCCGATCCTTGATGGAGCCCCATTACCACAGGAAAATGGTCTGAATCGCCACCCACCGTCCTCACCCTAGTCTTAGCCCCATCGTACATGTCCTTGATAACTCTGATATAGGCTTCTGGCACACTCTTCGCCTCCAAGCACCTCCATAGCACCTCCCTCGGGACCTTGTCATACGCCTTCTCCAAGTCGATAAGCACCATATGCAGGTCCTTCTTCTTATCCCTGAATTGTTCCGCCAGCCGCCTGACTAGGTGAATAGCCTCAGTGGTGGAGCGGCCCGGCATGAAACCGAACTGGTTCCCAGATATATTCGTCGCCTCCCTCATTCGCGCCTCAATCACCCTCTCCCAAACCTTCATCGTGTGGCTCATTAGTTTAATACCCCTATAGTTGTTGCAGCACTGGATGTCCTCTTTGTTCTTGTACAAGGGCACCACTGTACTCCACCGCCACTCATCCGGCATCCTTTTAGTCTTGAAGATCACGTTGAATAGCCTAGAGAGCCACTCCCCTCCAGGTTTACCCATGCACTTCCAAAACTCCACCGGGATCTCGTCAGGCCCGGTAGCTCGACCCCTACTCATCCTACGCAACGCCCCTAAGACCTCCTCCACCCTAATGCGCCTGCAGTACCCAAGGTCTCTATGACGCTCTGAATGCCCCAACTCCCCTAGCTCTATGCTCTGATCCCCCTCCTCGTTAAGAAGTTCCCGGAAGTACGCCTGCCACCTCTGTTTGATTTGCGATTCCCCCATCAGAACTCTACCATCCTCGTCCTTGATACACCTGACCTGGTCTAGGTCACGAGCTTTCCTTTCCCTTTCTTTAGCCAGCCGAAATAACTTCTTATCCCCACCTCTCTCCCCTAGTTCCTCATACATGCGACCGAACGCCGCGTTTTTAGCTTCCGTGACTGCCATCTTAGCTTCTCTTCTCGCCTCCCTGTAGAACAACCTGTTCACTCTCCGCTCCTCCTCGCTTGTGCTCCCTGCCAACCTAGCGAACGCCGCCTTCTTCACCTCCACTTTTCCTTTGACTACCTCGTTCCACCACCAATCACCCTGATGACTACCTGAATATCCCTTAGAAACCCCGAGCACGTCCCGTGCTACCCCCCTAACCAAGTTTGCTGTCGCTGACCACATAGCGTCCGCTTCCCCATAACTTCTCCAAGCTCCGCCCTCCACTAACCTCCTTTCCAACTCCTGAGCTTTCTCCTTAGACAAAGCTCCCCATCTAATCCTCGGTTGACCCCGGGCGCCCCTCCTCTTCTTCTTCACCCAGAGATCAACATCCATCACTAGGAGCCTATGAAGAGTTGAAAGAGACTCTACCGGAATAACCTTGCAATCCTTGCACAAACCCCTGTCGCTCCTTCTGATGAGGATGTAATCAATTTGAGTCCTCGCCGCCGCACTCTTGAGGGTGACCAAATGCTCCTCCCTCTTCCGGAATGACGAGTTCGCAATCAGGAGCTCGGAAGCCCTGGCGAAATCAAGCAGCGAAGTGCCTCCTCCGTTCCTGGCCCCGAAGCCAAAGCCCCCCGTGCACCTCATCGTAGCCACCAGTCTCAGCCCTAATATGACCATTGAAGTCCCCTCCAATAACTAACTTCTCCGACTGGGGAATACTCCCCAATCGTCCAAGTCCTCCCAAAAGCGCCTTTTAACCTCCTCGGCTAAGCCTGCGTGCGGCGCGTAGGCGCTGACAACATTGAGGACCCCACCCCCAATAACCATCTTAATAGACATTAACCTATCATTCACTCGCCTAACCTCGACCACAGACTCCCTTAGGTCCCTATCAACCAAGATGCCCACTCCATTCTTACCCCTCTCGAGCCCAGAGTACCACAGCTTAAACCCATCAGTGTCCCGCGCCCTAGTCCCTTTCCACCTAGTCTCCTGGAGGCACGCTATGTTAACCCTTCTCTGTTGGAGAACCTTTGCTAACTCGATGGACTTACCCGTCAGAGTGCCTATGTTCCAAGACCCAATCCTTAATCTATGGGCGACCGCCGCCCTCTTCCCACCCTTACCTCCTGCCTTACCCGAAATGCCACCCCCTGCACCCCTACACACCCCCGCTACCACCCCCCCTCCTGAGGACATGACCTTATGATATCATCACTCGCCGCGGCCACTATCCAGTGGCACACACGCACTAAAGCTAAAAAAGCAGATGTAGCAAACTAGATAACAACAGAATAGACCACACTCGGAATGCTAGTTAAAATACATAAACAATGTGCACAAAATAAGCAAGAGAGCGGGAGGTACCAACTCCCGGTGGAAAAACCTGGAAGTGTGCTTTGCTGCGCCCGAGTTCTCCTGAATCTGAGCAAAGTGCGCGGCTCTATTGCGTCCTGCCGTGAGTCTGAATGAGAGTTTGGACGGTAGTTGTCAGAGATCCTCGCCGTTGAAATAGGTACCTGTCCAAGGAAACAGAACACACCCACAAAAAGCAGGGGATAGAATAGGAGGAAAAGAGTAGGAGTTGCCGGTAAAATTTCCGGCGAAAAGCAAGGTGGCTAAATGAACAATAAAGGATGAAAGTGACCAGTGAAAAATTTCGAGAGTACCAAGTGGGTCAGAAATCTGGGGGGAGAACACTGTCCAAAAGAAGCCGGTGGAAAAAGTGCCGGGAAGTGGGCACACGCGCGCGGCGCGTGGAGGACAGGGGCGGCGCGTGCGGCTGTTTCCGGCAGCAAAATTTGCAGGAAATGTGCGCCTGACACTGTGTGTCACGATGGTGTGGGAGGTGAGTCAAAGGAACCCCCGAGGGATGTCGAAACACTGTCGGAACAGTGTTCCAGGCAGTGGGGTAAGGGGGGCGTACCTGGTGGTTACCTGGAGGTTCCGGCGACTCGCCAGATTTGACATTCTTAAATCTTATCGGTGTGAATTTTTACTTTGATCACGCCCAACTCTAGTCCTAAAAAGGATAACCGGTCGTTGTAAATATAATCCGATCTAAAAGTACGGAGTCGAATCCCACAGACAACTAGGGCTTTGCTATATCTGTTTAATATCATTAAAAAGACAAGTTTGAACAATTTTATAAATTATAAAAATTGATATTTATATTTCTAACTAATTAACTAGCAAATACTAGAATGCAAGATGAATAAATGGCAATATTTCAGATGCAAATGTAAATAAAAGTGGCGATATTTCAGCCAATACAAGATGAATAAGTGGCGATATCGAAAGCAAGGTAACTAAGTAGCAATATTTTAGCTAATGCAGACGTAAATAAAAGTGGCAATCTTTCAGCCGAATGCAAGGTAAATAAGTGGCGATATTTCAGCCGATGCAAATATAAATAAAGTGGCAATATTTCAGCCAATACAAGATGAATAAGTAGCAATATTCAGCCGATGCAGATGTAAATAAAAATGGCGATATTTCAGCCAATGCAAGATGTGAATAAGGGCGCGATCTTTCGAATGCAAGGTAAATAAGTTGTGATATTTCAGCCGATGCAGATGTAAATAAAAGTAGTGATATTTCAGCCAACGCAAGATGAATAAGTGGCAATATTTCTGTCGATGCAGATGTAAATAAAAGTGGCGATATTTCAACCAATGTAGATGTAAATAAAAGTGGCAATATTTCAGCCATGCAAGATGAATAAGTGGAGATATTTCAGCCAATGCAAGATGTGAATAATGGTGGCGATATTTTATTCATGCAAGATAGAGGTAGAGCTTAACCTCGAAAGGAAGAATAGTAGCCTTATACAATGCAAGAGATGCAGATGGAGGTAGAGCTTAACCTCGGAAGGCAGAATAATAGCCTTATACAATGCAAGAAATGCAGATAGAGGTAGAGCTTAGCCTCGGAAGGCATAATAGTAGCCTTATTCAATGCAAGAAATGAAGATGAAGGTAGAGCTTAACCTCGGAAGGCAGAATGGAAGCCTTATGCAATGTAAGAAATGTAGATGGAGGTAGAGGTTAACCTCGAAAGGCAGAATGGTAGCCATATGCAATGCAAAACATGCAGATAGAAGTAGAGCTTAACCTTGGAAGGCAGAATAGTAGCCTTATACAATGCAAAAAATACAAATAGAGGTAGAGCTTAACCTCGAAAGGCAGAATAGTAGCCTTATGCAATGCAAGAAATGTAGATGGAGGTAGATCTTAACCTCGGAAGGCAGAATAACAGCCTTATGCAATCCAAGAAATGCAGATGGAGGTAGAGCTTAACCTCGAAAGAAAGAATAGTAGCCTTATGCAATGCAAGAAAAGCTGATAGAGGTAGAGTTTAGGCATAATGGTTGCCTTATGCAATGCAAGAAATGAAAGGCGAGTAGTAATAAGATTTCTTAGCTGATAGTTGATTGTGATATCGTGGCTACTAGGGATATTGTGAGCGGATAGCAAATGTGAATAGGTGCGATGGTTCTGAGAATTGTATTCTTGATTGCATAATATGTTACTTTACGACTTGGGTTCCTACATCCAAAGAAAAATCGTGAGTTTCGTAAAGGGGAAAGGTTAGTTCGTGTCCCCGCCAACTTTGCTTGCCCTATTTGGCTTTGATCTGATGACATGATATGTATCATTGGGGGTAGCATTGCTAAACAAAGCAATTTTGATAATAGACATGATTTAGTAAAAAATGCGACATAAATATATAACCGAAAATAGTTTTCTTCAGATGAACCAATGACTGTGACATGGTTCATGACATTGCAACCTCTCTTCTTGGAATTTTGAGTGTCCTCCTCAAAATTTTGCCCCAGTTTACTAGGTTGCTACTTCTGACGGTTATATGCGATAAATGGCTGAAATCAACTTCAGAATTTTGAGGTCCTCCTAAAAATTCTACCCTAGTTTCCAATAGCAGGGGGAAATAAATTTTTTTATTGAATTGTGACAGAACCCATAGAGCTGCCTGTGTATCCCCTCTTAAATGGAAATCAGGTCAGGCGTAGTTCAAAATACATCATATAAGGAAATCATAAACGCTACACACAGTATCGCTTGACTGCATCTGAATTAATCAGCTTTGTCCAAACTTCTCGTCCATTTCTGCAAGTATGAGGGCTCCTCCTGTTAGAACCCGGTGAACCATGTACGGACCTTGCCAGTTGGGAGAGAATTTCCTTTTGGCTTCATCTTAGTGCGGGAAGATTTTCTTTAACACCAGTTGTCTAAGTGTGAATTGTCTTGGCTTGACTCTTTTTTTGAATGCTCTGGCCATTCTGTTTTGAAAAAGCTGATCGTGGCAAACTGCATTCATTCTCTTCCCATCTATAAGAGCTAGTTTCTTGTAACGACTTCTCACCCATTCTGCGTCGTCGAGCTCGGCTTCTTGTATAATCCTTAAGGAAGGAATTTCTACTTCAACGGGAATAACTTCCTCTGTACCATATACCAACACGTGGGGGGTTGCCCCAATTGATGTGCAGACTGTGATACGGTACCCCCAATAAAGCAAATGCTAACTACTCATGCCACTACTTATGCTTTTCTATCATTTTCCTTAGTATCTTCTTGATCTTCTTATTGGCTACTTCTACGGCTCCATTCATCTGATGTCTTTAAACTGTAGAATTCTTGTGCTTGATTTTGAAGGTTTCACACATGGCCTTCATCAGGTCACTATTGAGATTGGAACCATTATCAGTGATGATTGATTCTAGAATCCCGAATCGATAGACAATACAGTCGCGGACAAAATTTGTCATGACTTTCTTAGTCACTGTCTTGTAAGATGTTGCTTCAACCTATTTAGTGAAATAATCAATTGCCACTAAGATAAACATGTGCCCGTTGGAAGCAGGGGGCTCGATTGGTCCGATAACATCCATTTTCTAAGCAACGAACGAGCATGGTGAGATTGTTGCATTAAGCTCATTTGGAGGCACTTTTATCATGTCTGCATGTATCTGACAACGATGGCATTTTCGGACGTACTGGATGCAGTCCATTCCCATAGTCATCTAGAACTAACCTGCTCGGATTATCTTCTTAGCTAAGACAAAAATCGTTCATATGTGGACCGCATGTCCTAGCATGAATTTCCTCTAGCAGTTTAGATGCTTCCCTTGCATCGACACATCTTAGCAATCCCAAATCTGGAGTCCTCCTATACAGGATTCCTCCACTGTGAAAGAAATCGTTAGATAACCTTCGAAGTATGCACGCTTTTGAGTGGGATTTGCAAGCTCTGGGTATTCTCCTTTTGCCAAGTATCCTTGATATCCTGAAACCAACGCTTTCCATCTAGTTCTTCTTCGACATGAGCATAGTAAGCTGGCTGATCAAGGATCTTTACAGAGATAGGATCAATGAAATTCTTGTCTGGTTATGTATCATGGACGATAGGGTAGCCAATGCATCGGCAAGCTCATTTTGAGCTCTGGGAATATGCAGGAACTCTGTCTTAGTGAACCTCTTTCTCAATTCCTATACGTGATACAAAGAAGGGAGTATCTTGGGGTTCATGGCCGCCCATTCTTCTCGGACCTGATGTATAAGCAAGTCTGAATCCCCAAACACTTGCAATTCTTGAATGTTCATGTCAATGGCCATCTTGAGCTCTAAGATGCAGGATTTGTACTCGGCCATCTTGTTGGTGCACGGGAACCTGAGTTTAGCAAACACTGGATAATGTTGGCCAGTATTTTATGCTAGGACTACTCCTATGCCAACTCCTTTAAAGTTTGTTGCTCCGTCGAAAAACATCCTCCAACCGTCATAGGATTCTGCAATAACTTCCTATGAAGGATACCTTTTCATCAGGAAAATACGTTCTTGGGGATTCGTATTCTCTGTCCATGGGATTCTCAGTGAGATGATCTGCCAAAGCTTGTCCTTTGATTTCCTTCTGAGTTATGTAAACAATGCTGAATTCACTTAAGAGGATCTGCCACTTGGCTAGCTTACCAATGGGCATGGGCTTTTGAAGAACGGATCCATTCTTGATATTGTTGAAACACGTTCTCAAGGCACTAAACTAAACGTGTGTTCATATTTGTAGGTTTCGATAAATGACAAACGACGCGCAATTGACATATGACGAGGTCCAAGCACAAGCGCGCAATTGACACATAACGAGGTTCAAGCACAAGACGAACAAAGATCATGATCAAGCAAAGAAATAAAGTTATACATGAGTCGTTCTTTAATTGTGATCTTGATCCGACAATTAACTCAAGACTTGGCTTCCCTCGTAAAATCATTTTTATCAAATCATGCATATTTAATTTAAAGCAAAATGATTTTCAAACATTTTATTTTAGCCAAAATGATTTTTAAACATGCCTCTCAAATCTGGACAAAGATAAGCGATTATGTACTTTATGATAATCGATTATGTTAAGACAATGTACACCAGATTTACAAAGCTGAACAATAATCGATTATGTACCTCATAATAATCGATTATGTTAAGGCAGTGTACATTAGATTTTTCAAAGCTACAAGATAATCGATTATGTACCTTATGATAATCGATTATGTTGAGGCAGTGTCCATCAGATTTTTCAAAGCTATAAAATAATCGATTATGCACATTATGATAATCGATTATGTTGAGGCAGTGTCTATCAAATTTTACAAGACTGTAAAATAATCGATTATGTACTTTATGATAATCGATTATGTTAAGACAGTGTTGTCCGAAGTTTTCAAAATATAAAAGATAATCGATTATCCTTATAGCATAATCGATTATGCAAATGACCGTTGCCAAAGTATTTTTAAACTCTGAAAGATAATCGATTATACACAATCTGATAATCGATTATGCTAAGTAAAACCTGCATATGATTTTTTGAACGTTGTCAGGTAATCGATTATACACAATCTGATAACCGATTATGTTAAGTAAAATCTGAATATGATTTTTTGAACGTTGTCAGGTAATCGATTATACGATTTGGATAATCGATTATTCTGCTTAAAATCTGGGAATGATTTTTGAACGATTGGAAAATAATCGATTATGCAAATCAGATAATCGATTATCTTAGCACAAAATCAGCAATTCTTGATTGGCAATTAGGCAACGGTTGTGGGGGGTTTTGAACACTATAAATACAACTCAAAATCAGTCTTCTAAGTACAATAACTGATTATATTCTTTCTAAAGCTTGCATACTCTCATATTCATCATTTTTTGTTCATTTAATAAGTTTTTGAGAGCCAAACTCTTGACGAAAGTTGTTGTGTTCTTGAGCGTATTTATTTTACTCATATCTACTCTTAAAGAGAGTCTTGTCTTGAGTGCTAAAGTGTTTGTATACACTTGAACGGAAGTGTTAATCCCTTGTGGTTGTAAGAAGGAACGCTTTCATTCCTTCGGTTGAAGTCTTGAAGTGTGGTATCTTCGAGCAAAGGTTGTTGAGGCTTGTGTGACTCAAGTTCTCAGTTTGTAACGGTTTGTTAAGCACCCGTAAGCTTAACGAAGTTAGTGAAATCTCGAGAGAGTCTCTCGGGGACTGGACTAGCCACAGGTTGTGGTGAACCAGGATAATTTCGGTGCGTTTGTTCCTTATTGTTTACTTACCGCACTTATTTCAATCCTGCAATTTTTTAATTCCGCAAGTTTATATTGTTTTTTATTATAACGTTGTTTACCCCCCCTCTAGCGTTAAGCGTATATTCTAACAGATATGAGGTATGTGGTGTAGGCACAGAAATGGTGCCTCAATTTCTGAGCTACCCAAGTCAAAGCACAACAGGTGGGCTCTAACATAGAATACCGAGCCTTGTACGGGATGAACTTCTTGCTAAGATAATAAATGGCCTGCTCCCTCCTCCCCATTTCATCGTATTGTGCCAAAATGCAACTGAATGCTCCATCCAATACTACAAGGTAGAGTAATAAGGGTCTACCTGGCTTGGGCGAGACCAAGACTGGCAGTGTTGACAAGTACTCCTTGATTTTGTCGAAGGCTTTCTGACAATCATCAGTCCATTTGGTAGTGGCGTCCTTCTTCAACATCTTAAAGATTGGCTCACAGATGACAGGAGATTGTGCTATGAACCGACTGAAGTAGTTAAGTCTCCCCAAGAAACTCATAACGTCCTTCTTGTTCTTTGGCGGTGGCGATTCTTGAATAGCTTTGACCTTTGAGGGATCCAGCTCTATCCCTCGGCGACTTACAATAAACCTAAGTATTTTTCCCGCGGGAACCCTGAATGCACATTTTGCGGGATTCAGCTTCAAGTTTTACCTTCTCAGTCTGTTGAAAAACTTCTTCACATCTTTCATGTGATTAGTGGTTTTCTTGGACTTGATGATAACATCATCTACATATACTTTGATCTCCTTGTGTATCATATCATGGAAAATGGTAGTCATGACCTTTATGTAGGTGGCCCCAGCATTCTTTAACCCAAACAACATTATTTTGTAACAATACGTTCCCCACAACGTAATGAAAGTCATTTTCTCATCGTCTTCCTCATCCATCCATATATGATGATACCCAGCAAAATAATCAATGAATGACTGCAGCTCATTCTTCGCACAGTTGTGAATTAGAATGTATATATTTGGCAAAGGGAAATCGTCTTTGGGACTGGCCCAGTTGAGGTCCCGGTAGTTGACACAGACTCTAACCTTACCGTCTTTCTTCGGCACTGGCACAATATTTGCTAACCATGTTGGATACTCTACTGCTCTGAGAACATTAGATTTGACTTTCTTGGTGACTTCTTCCTTGATTTTCAAACTCATGTCAGGCTTGAACTTTTTGAACTTCTGCTTTATCGGTGGACATGTCAGATAGGTTGTAGTTTGTGTTCCACAATAGATGTACTCAAGCTAGTCATGACGTCATACGACCAGGCGAATATGTCCTCATAATCCCTTAGAAATTTCGTGTACTCTTCCTTTTCATATGGTGACAAATGAACACTGATGCGCGTTTCTTTGACATTTTCTGCATCTCCCAAGTTAACAACCTCAGTCTCTTCCGGGTTGGACTTAGGTCTATTCTCAAAATCCTCAACCTCTTTAACAACCTCTTCTGGTTTTTCATCCTCCTCTGAATCTATATCCATTTGTTGCGTTGTTTCATTGCATGTCACAATCATTTGTTTATCAAGATAAGTAATAGTAATATTGTGTAAATAAAGTAAATTAGAGAAAGTAATAAGAGTACGATTTATAAGAAATTGAAGTGCTTTGATAGATTTCATAATAGTTTTTAACATTGGAGCTCTTATTTTGAAATTTAAAGATGCGAAAAGAAAATCAACTAGCGAAAAAATAACAGATAATGTATGGTGCTTTGTTCAGCCTCGCTACCCCAAAGCTTTCCGAACTTTGGTGGTTCTGATGGTACAATTGTTGTGGCGCGCTCCTCGGCTCACGGCCTGTATGGACGGGCCTTCCTCCCCCTCCTCCTTGAAAATGACACAACAGTCCATGTCATCATCTTCCAAAAAGAAACTCTGCATTGCTGCCAGTGCTTTCTCTTCTTCTGACCCATATATAACATCGGCTGGCTGGAAATTTTGCTCCAAGCAAGGTATTGGCTTCTCCAATGGATAATAAGGTTAGCGCCATGGTGGCGACCATTCATTAATCTCTTTCCAGGTACTCATATCCTAGATCGAAGGTGGTACCATATTTTTTTAGCTTGATAGGCGCGATCTCTAGGAGGTTCTTGTCAAGTCCCTTGCCATGTTCATATCCGCTCAAGTTTAGTATGCTTTCAATTTTGTTGTCCCTCCACTTGTCCTTATCTATGGCATTGACTAGCTCAATGTGGTGTTAGGTCTCTCTACGTATCTTCTTTCTTCATCCGATCATTGGGATGGTCTGGCGACTGTATATGGGATTGCTACCATCACCATGAATAATCACCTCTTGATGATTCCACTCAAATTTCACCTCCTGATGCAGGGTTGATACTACAGCCCCACCAGCATAAATCCAAGGTCGTCCCAGAAGCAAGTTGTAAAATGTGGGTACGTCTATCACTTGAAAATCAACATCAAACCTAGTAGGCCCCATTTGCAGACATAAGCTAATTTCCCCAATAGTGGACCTTTGGGAACTGTCGAAAGCTTTAACACTCATAGCCCCATCCTTGATCTTGTGCAGGCTTTTCCAAATGTCCTGAGAGTCACCAATGGACAAATTTTGAGGATGGACCCTCCGTCAATCAGGATTCTGGTGATGAAATAATCCTCGAACTGCACAGTGATGTGCAGTACCTTGTTGTGACTCAAACCTTCTGGTGGTAACTCATTTTCATGGAAAGTGATCTTGTGACTCTCCAATACCTTCCCTACCATGTTTTCCATTTCTCCTCCGGGGATGTTGCTTGGCACATATGCTTCACTCAGCACCTTCAATAAGGCATTCTTATGTGCGTCAGAGCTTTGTAGCAGAGCTAAGAAAGAAATATGGGCTGGTGTTTTGTTCAACTGATCAACGACTGAATACTCTTTGGCCTGTATCTTCCTCTAGAGGTTGTCAGGACCAGCTTCAGTGATGGCTGGCCGTACAGGTGCCTGCTTACTCGACTCAGCCAAGTGTTTCATAGTATAAACCCTGTCGGTCCTGGTCATACCCTGTGCCACAACCGCTTATCCGATCTTGGATTTTCCTTTCCTCCTTGCTTAGGCTATGTAATCTCAAAGGATGACCTTTGTATGGAATGGTGCTATGGCGACATTGCTACTAGAATGGGTACCCTTTGCCTTGGAAGGCAACACAACAACCTCAAATGGGCGCAGACGTCTTTGGGGACCCAAACTCGACCTCAATCGATGTTGTCGTCTTTGTAGAAAAAAGGTGCTTCGAACTCAAGTGGTATGGACATATTCACCTCGGCGTCCCTAGAAGGCTAGATCTGGACCACAATCAAGTTAAGGGTGACTGTTGGTTTCTTTGGTTCGTCACCTTCTGCGATTAATCTGATCGATCCTTTGGGGTCCCAATTATCCTCTATCTCAATCATGTGAATGCCTCCGCCCTTGTGTTCTGGTAGAGAGTTATTGTCGACATGCAGAGCAGGCTCCTTTGCCACGATGATCTTGTTGTCAATCAAATCTTGGATCCTATCCTTCAAGGAACAGCATTCACCAATGGTATGTCCTTTCATGCTAGAATGGTATGCAGATGTTTTATTTGGATTGACCTATCGGGAAGGGTTTTTAGGGGTTATGGCAGGGGTAGGGGTAACATAACCACCAACTTTGAGCCTTTCATACAACTGGTCGATTTGTTCGGCAATTGTGGTCTATTATTTGGGAGGTCTGTGGTAAAAATTGGGTCTAGGGATAAGGAAAGGTTTGGCAAGTGGGAGGTGATTGATAGTGAGAGGGTTGAGTATTGGTAGAAATTTGTGGGTTAGGAGTATCTGGATGAAGTGGACTGATATGTGAGTAGTGGATGTGATTGGTAATTTTGTATAGGTTGATAGGTGAATATAGGTATTGGTTAGGTTTGGTACTTGATTGGGGACTTTGTTCTCTGTGCAACCATCACGGCGCTCACGTCCCTTTTATTGGACATGCCACCAAATTGTAGAGCCTTGTTGGTAGCCTTCAAATCTTCAAAGTTTGTGACCATACTACTTTTAATTCCTTCCTCGATCCTCTCCCCTAGCTTGATGATGTCAGGAAATTTTTGGCTTTCAATCAGCATCAACCTTTCATAGTACTGTGGTCCTGAGCGCGGACGAAAAACATGTTCATTTGTTCTTCTTCTAAAGCCGGTCTGACCTTAGCAGCTTCTGATCTCCAACGAGAAGCATACTTGCGGAATGTATCCGTAGGTTTCTTCTTTAGGTTCTAAATATAGAACAAATCTGGCACATTTTCTGTGTTAAATCTGAACCTGTCCATGAAATTGGATGCCATACTTACCCAATTTGACCACTTTTTCAGGTCTTGGATGATAATCTCCCTTCAGACTTCTCATAAAAAGCTTTATCTGAATCTTTCCGTCATTTCCTACTCCGACCAATTTGTCGCAGTATGTTCTCAGATGAACTGTCGGATCTCTTGTACCGTTAAACATCTCGAACTTAAGAGGTTTGTATTCATCGGCCAGTTCGACATCTGGTTGTATGCAAAGGTCATCGTAATTTAGCCCTTCAATCCCCTTACTTCCCTCGACTCCCTGAATTTTGCTATTCAGCCTCTTGACTTCTTCTGCCAGATTCCTGATAAACGAGTCCTTATCATCAGACTCGGGCGAGTTTTAAATGGGTTGAGTAGGGTGCGGCACAGTTTTGACATAGATGGGTGTGTTATGGTGAGGATGAAAATGGTCATTTGTAGAGTTTACAGATTCCGGGATGAGCAGTGGAGTATTATTGGATGTGTGGCAAGTGTTGTAGTGGTGGTGAGGATAGGGGTGATTTTATCGTTTCGGGATGTTTTGTGGAGGTGTGGGGTTTTGGGTGTTAGGAAATTTCACATCTGGGGTGGTGAAGAAAAATGACAAGCTTGCCAAGTTTCGAACTTGTCCAGTTCTTCTTGAAATTTCAACAACTTCTGCTCGAGTTGGAGGCACTTTCCTTGGAAACCTGAATAGCCTGAGTAACCTCTAGCCGTTCAACTGAGTTCTCCTTTCTGGTGTTGCTCAAATCTTCCATTTTTCCCTTGTTCCTATATCTGACGGGACTAGAATGAGGAGTGGGTGGAGGGCCCTTGGATCTTGTAGAGTATGATGATGATGCCAGAGTGCATGAACTAACGTTTGGGGAGGGGAATAAAACAAAAGTAAAAATAAAAAGGTAGCAAGTTAGTGCGGATTTTAAGAAAAAGATGTTGCAATATTTAAACACATAGTGCAAGAATGTAAGTCATATCCTAATTTGGGAGCCTCTTTTTGCCCGCGGTAGGCCTAGCGACAAGTTGATTTGGAGAATTTATAATGCTAAATGCCTCATTTATTGATAAAAATAAGACGAATCCTAAAACGACACTAAAATAGCAGAAGATAAAATGTCACTAATGGCCATAGGCCTTGTTACATTTAAAGCAAAAGAAAAAGGAACCCTAACTACTTGGTCCCAGAAGGACCTTCCCTAGACTCGGCATCTTTGGCTCCATCGAACAGCTTCGCCAGCTCACTAAGTCCTAGTAGCAAGTAGGCTATGGCCAAGTGTCAACTTCATTTCCTTCAGCATTCTGGCAGTCTTCAACCCTTTTGATGAATTTCCTCTCTAGCTCCACTAAAAACCGCTCCAAGTACCCCAGACGCTTGTTAGCGCTAACGGCCATGTCTTTCCATTCATCAATCAACTTTTGGTTGGCTTCTTGAATTTCACGATGCTCACTTTCACATTCCCAAATCCTTTTGCACAATTGGTTGTACTTAACCTACACTTCAGCCTTTTCGTCGATGATCCTATGACCTCGAACAAACCCGGGTTGACCAAAATCATCATGGTTATCCTCCAGCCAGCTTGGATAGTATGGAGTATAACTAGCATAGTACCTATCTGGCTCAATAGTATCTCTTCCATGATGATTTTGCAGTGCCACAAGTGTTATGCTTGGCACTTATAAGGGTCGTCATCATCCTGAAAGCTGGCCCGGAAGTGGCTCATCTTGTCGACCCTCGATATAATCTTCTTCCTATCATCCTGTCTCATGACTCGAAAAAGGACATAAGGATAAGTTTCTCTCAAGCCGATAAGTATCAAAAATAGTGCATCCCTAGACCGTGTAATTAACTCTTCAGTAGAGAACTATTCGAACATCCATTGTACTTGATTCTCTGTCAGATTTTCAAACAGCTCTACCCATCCCTTGGCATCTTCTGGTTGAGCAAACATATTGAGCATATAGTTTATTCACCTTGGATGATGGAAGGCAATATGATCATCCCAATCCCTATGCTGGATCTCTTGTTGATACTCACCCTTTTGGAGGTGCTCCGTGAGCCAGAGTTAGAGTAGCAAGTTGCAATCCTCAAAGTGTTTGGCACCCTGTTGACACTTTTTTAGGGCTCCGTACATCCCTGCAATAATCATGGGCACTATGCTGAATGGTTGCCCGCCAATTCCTTCCATTAAAGTCTTGGTGACCATGGCTAGTCTAGTATGAATCCTAGCCTTCTTCATAGGAAATACTATCATCCCCAAGAAAGAGAACATGAAGACGAAGACCTTCCTATGGATATGCCCCAATGATGTGAGGGCGAAATCCTCAGGGTAAGTACGGCAAGATTTGCTGTGACCGTACCTACCTTTCGTACAAATACTCAAAGGGAATGTAAGACTCCTTCAGGCAAGTTAAATCTGGATTCTTCTCTAGACCCATTATCTTGAGAAAACCTTGACCCTTGCGGTTCTCTGGAATTAGCAGACCCGGAGTTTCCCATGGTATACCATCCAGTCCTCCTATCTCCTCTAGTAGGGGTGTCATCTCAATCTCCCCGAAGCAAAACACAGACCTACCGCAATCCCATAATAGGGTGGCAACTTCAATAATTTTGTTATTGGGTTGGATTTTCAGAAGGGAAGGTAAATTCCCCAAGTATTTTCGGACGAGGGTATAATCACTAGAATGAATATCTTCCCACCAATTTAGCAATTTCAAGTGAATGTTGGTGATCATGCCAAATCTGGGGACTTTGTGCCTCATTTCTACAAAACAAAACTGTTAGGCCCTTACCCCCACCAGACTCGACTATTTAAATATCAATAATTGGAATAAGCAGCATTTAGTTCTCCAAATAAATGCACAGAATGTGGTAGTGTCCGTTTGGGTTCCAAGGAAATCTAGTGGACTTTGGACAAATCTTAAAGAGTCGTTATGTCGACAACATAACTGACTCAACTAGGTTTTGACAGTGATGCATGCATAATTGGATAGAGTAGGGTTTCTATAGGGTATTAGACTGGTACAGTAGAGCGGACAACTCAAGAGGGAAAGGCACGGAATCGTCGACTACACTGTTGATCGACTGATTTTACCGCAAATACACCTTTGCCAAATTTAGGGGTGATAATATCGGGAGGACGCAACCACTCATTATAAGCATTGCTATGATATTTTGTTTGGCACGAGTGGGAGATGATATTGAATATGCAGTTACAATAATTGAACAAGTTGTTGTTGGAAATAACGCTTTACGCTAGAGGGGGGGGGGGTGAATAGCGTTTTAAAATTATTAAGCGTTTTAGTGCGGAATTTAAAAACTTTGCAGAAATTAAGACAAGTGCAGTAAAATAAACTTACACAAAGATGTATCCTGGTTGGCCACAAACGTGGTTAGTCCAGTCCCCGAGAGACTCTCTCGAGATTTCCACTAAACTTGTCAAGCTTACGGGTGCTTAACAAACCGTTACAGCTGAGGACACAAGCCTCACCTAGGTGCTCGGGGATCACAATCCCAAAGACTTCAATTGCTCGGGGATACCAATCCCAAAGACTTCAATTGCTCGGGGATAACAATCCCAAAGACTTCAATTGCTCGGGGATAACAATCCCAAAGACTTCAATTGCTCGGGGATAACAATCCCAAAGACTTCAATTGCTCGGGGATAACAATCCCAAAGACTTCAACCGAGGAATCACAAGTTCCTCGACAAACGAGAATCGCAATTCTCTTACAAACACAAAGACACACTCACTTTACAAAGTACTCCTCAATGAGTAGATATGAGTAGAAATAGTACGCTCAAGATCACAACAACTTAGCTCAATAGAATGGCTCTTCAAAAAGCTTTATAGATGAATGAAAATGATGATCAATGTAAGAAAGCTTTTAGCAATGAAAATACTTAAATTGTATGTGTTGTTGTTGTGAAAACACTGAGTTAAACCTGTATTTATAGGTGAAAAACTCAGTCTTACCGTTGTCTAATTGCCAATTAAGGATTGCTGAAATTACTCAGTGACAATCGATTGTCAGGACTAAACAATCGATTGTTTGCCTATCAGATCAAAAAATCAATCCCAGATTTTACGTTAACAATCGATTACTTCAAATCAATAATCGATTAATTATAACGTTAAAAAATCCTTTCCAATTTTTGGCATAAAACATCGATTATCAGGAAATCAATAATCGATTATTTTAACAACGTTCAGAAAATCTTTTCCAGATTTTACGCTAAAACATCGATTGTTAAATATCACAATCGATTACCTGAAGGTAATTTGAAAAATATGACAACGGTCAGCTTCAACAATCGATTATCAAAAAGAACAATCGATTATTAATTAATTTCAAAACTTACTGTCTCATATATAATCGATTATCAAAAGCCACAATCGATTATTAATTAATTTCAAAACTTACTATCTCATATATAATCGATTATCAAAAGCCACAATCGATTATTAATTAATTTCAAAACTTACTGTCTCATATATAATCGATTATCAAAAGCCACAATCGATTATCATTTTACTTAAAATCACTGGGAGACATTTTTCTCATTCCAATCGATTACCATTAGTTCATAATCGATTTTTATGAGTTTTGAAAACTTTGCCTCAGTTAACAATCGATTATCGAAAGTACACAATCGATTGTTATGCAGTTTGCAAAAACCTGATGTTAACTGGCTTACTCACAATCGATTATCATTAATTCATAATCGATTGTTATGCAGTCTTGGCTTAGAGATACTCGATTATCATAAGTACATAATCGATTATCTTAGCCCAGATTTTTGAGGCATGTTTGGAAAACATTTTAACAAATGTGAATATGCATAGTTTAAAATCATTTGACACTTACTTTAAATATGCATGATTTTGGAAAAAATAATTTTAGTAGAGAAGCCATGTTATGAGCCAAGATTGAGGAATCAAGATCACAATTAATATTGACTCAATTATAACATTTCCAAGCATTGTCTTGAGCTTCTTGTAATGCATCCATTATGTGCTTGTCCTTGAGCACTGCTATATATCGCTTATTGCTTTGTTTGACATTCATCAAAACCTACAAAAGAACACACGTTTAGTGTATTGCATTTGAAACGTGTTTCCAACAGTTGTCATGTATTTGCACATTCATAAAATAATAATTACAATAATTTATAATTACAACAGTATTAAAGCAAAGTAGTGAAAGAAAAGAAACAAAGAGCTAAGTCGCATTCGCAGTAGAAGAAGGAAATAAATAAAGACATCAAAGACATTCAAAGAGGCATAGAGTCACAAACAACATGAAATGGTAAAAGCCTTAAAGAGTTCCCAGCGGAGTCGCCATGATGTCGCGCTCCCTTTTTCTCGCGAAATCAGGTTTATGACATTTAGGAAGACAACTCGTTCCCTTTTGGGAATTGGGTTTTTGAATTGAAGAGTCACCACCTAATGATTGGGTGCATTAGTACACTAAGAGGGTTTTGATTTAGAAACCAGATATTTGGGGAAGGGCTAGAAATTATCTCGAGGGAAAGGTGTTAGGCACCCTTAGAGATCCACTAGTGTGGTTCCCGCCCATGTTAAAATTGTGACTTCAAGTGCAAGTAACAAATAGGCAAACAAGGATTTCAAACATGAGGGATTGTCACCTAATGGCTGCAAATAAGTTAAATTTTGAAGAAAAACAAAGAAAGCTAAAGCTTAGAGGAAATGGTTCGAAAATTTTGAGAAGTGATAAACAAATAAAGGGAAAGGAGGGGTCCTAGGTTTACAAATAATATGGATCACATCAATGCAATACTCGATAATCACTCCTAAAAATAGGGTCTACACATGGTATTAGCGCACCGGTCATCATATTCATATCTACCATTTCCCACCCCGTTAAGATATTAAATGCGGTTTGTTGCTTATTGCCTGCTAATACCCGCCCCAATCCTATCAGTTCCGGAGGCATTTAGGACTACTAGTCCTAAAGGGAAGGAAAATTTGGGTTTTGTATGGTTTAAAAGGATAAAATTCTAAAGCGACAAACAAAAATACATAAATCAGATTATGGGAAACAAATAACAACTTAAAAGGCTCAGATAGGCATCCTCACTTAAGGACATGTTGTTTAGAATGTCTTGCAGATACTGGTTATGGTCTGAATTAAACTTAAATGTTAAGGAGGCGAACTGGTTTATTACATATTTCAGATAAGAAACCGGAATTAGACCTGCCTGCTGGCAGGAATTAATAGAGTCTGATTCAATTAACTAATTTACCTTATTGTTCGCCTAGGTGAAACATATAGGCATAGTATCTAAACACGAGAGAAAGATACTGATTTTAGACGCAGATTTATAAACAGTAGGAACATGAGTTTTGCAAGCGTTTAAGCACTGTTATTACAAATTTTTAAACTTATTAATGAGTTGAGGGATTCAGATTGGTTAATTACTCCTCTAGGCATGCTTTCTAAGCGTGGCTGATTTTAACCTCTATGGAAAACACAGAAATCCTATAAGTATGGTGTGTAGAATACTGATTTTATTATTTAAACCTGTATATCATTTACCTAGTGATAAATACATGTGCAATATTCAGGAAGCCTTATAGATATGCTTTCTATATGACATGCAAAAATGCAACATCCTATAGACAGGTTCTCTATATGGGATACAGAAGCAACTGATATGTATTATGCATGAAATGCAGAACTTATAGGCAAGATTTCTAAGATGCAAAGTGCAGAAGTTTATAGACATGGCTTTTCTTAAAAAAAATACAGAAGTGCAAAACCAAAAACAGGATTTTTATATGAAAATGTAGAAGTGCATAACTTAAAGCAGGATTTTTATATGAAAGTGCATACTTAAATCATGATTTATATATGAAAATGTAGAAGTGCAGAGCTTAAAACATGATTTCTATATGAAATACGGAAGTAAGTACCTAATAAACATGATATCCACCCTCACGCATACAATAAGTAATCCTCCCTTTTTACTATAAACCCCATGGGTTATTACAAATTATTACAACCCAGAACGAATACAGAAAAGTAAGAAAAATACATTAGAAAACTAAAATCCCAGCCGAGAGCCTGATTCAGACTTCTGTCTAAATAATTTGTAAAGCAGTAGTAAAGCCAAATTGCAAACGCATAGAGAATAGCAGTAGTAAAGCCAAACTGCAAACAAACAGTCAGAAGATTTCAGAAGAGAGTGAGAGTGCAGGAGTATTGAAATTGAAAGTGTTCACTAAGTATTGTGCGTTAGGGTATTGAACTCATGTGTCATTTTTTTTAGTGCTGAAAGGTCATCCCCTTTATAATGCAGAAAGCAAGTAAGAAAAAGGTAAGAAAATAGTTGTGAAATCAATTATATAAGGTCTCCCTTTAATTAAGGGATTCTGATTTCAAACGGCCAGGATAATTAAGGATATTTCTCAAAAATATTTCCAAAATAGTACAAGAAGGGCAAATACACAGAAACTATTTAAAAAGGGAGTTTGATAGCAACCCGATTTGTGCAAATAAGGAAAGACAATCAATCAACAGCCAGTAAAATCAGAAATTAGGTTTTGGCATGAATGAATCTAACCGAAAAAGGTGAAGAAAGGTTTAATTAAAGGAAATCATTAACAA
This sequence comes from Nicotiana benthamiana, assembly GCA_034376525.1. NCBI lineage: Eukaryota > Viridiplantae > Streptophyta > Magnoliopsida > Solanales > Solanaceae > Nicotiana > Nicotiana benthamiana. The sequence goes on along the minus strand of CM067324.1, from coordinate 29,109,583 downwards.
TTAATTGAACCTTACTAAAAGAAATTCTGAATTAATCATAAGTTGGCAAAACCTTTTTTGAAGGGAGAATTCATCTTATATAAAATGTACAGACATATGAATCAAGAGAGAACTGTCGTGCTAATTTAGAAAATAGTCTAGCATGGAAAGTTCAAAGACATAACAAAGATGTTCAAGTTCAGTTCATAGACTCAGAATAAGTTTGAGAAAATTCAGGGTTCCACAATGGAACCCCAGTCCACACATAAGATCAAAATCACCAAAAGAAAACCCCAAACCCTAGGGTTTCTAACTCGAGTAGGATACAAAGACGAGAAGGCAAGCCATTGAAATAGGCTCAGAGGTCTCTTTCAGAGACTCGTGAGAAAACGAACAAATAAAATTAGCAGTTCCAAGGCAAATAGAATACGAAATTGGTTTGAAACATAGTGCGAGTAGCAAGAACATATTTTAAGAAAAATTGGGACTAAAAATAGGTGATATATGCTTAAGAAACAATAGATGAAACATGTTTTAGAAAGAACTCAAACAAAGGTCTAGTAAAAGCAAACAAAGGACTAAGAACTTAGTAAAAAATACGGTAAAGATAGACCTGTGAAAGCATGATATAGAAATCAGTAGAAGAAAGAGGAGAGCATAATAAAAGAACATGCATAATACGGGAAACATAAGAACCCAGAGGAAGAATCATGCGAGGTAAAAAAAAAGAACATAGCATAGATAGATTCACACAAAGAAAAGAAGAAAAAAAGAGTCAGAAAATATTTTAACTTCTCCAAAAACCCTAGATCGAGGAGAAAGAAATTTTGAAAGAAAAGATTGAGGAAAACATTTTAGAACTCTAGTAGAACACAAGTATAGCATAGGTCTAAGATGACAACCAGAGAAAGACCTATAGCTTAGGGTTTCAGAGAAACCCTAGAAATAAGAAAGGCTTGGAAGAAAGTCCGATCTTGAGTTGGAGAGGTCAGAAATAGGCTCCTGATGCTTGGATACGCCGGAGCAAGGCCAGAGAGGCCATAGAACCTTGAATCTGTAGAGATTCGAAAAGACACCATCGAGGTCAGATCTTGGAACTTCTAACACCTAAGGTTTAATGGTGGAAGGGGGTGAGTACAGGCTATACATGGTCTGAGAAGTCATGGATTCCAGTGAAGTTATGGTCGGAAAGGATGAGAGAGGCTAGGGTTCCAGGGAACCTTCGAGAGAGTTTGAGAGATGGAGACTATCCAAAGGCCGCCAACAGAATGAAATGGGGGGGATTAGGGTTGGGTTAGGTGAATTAAAAGGAAAGGGGTAATTTTGGTCGTTGATCAAAAAAGATCAATGGCTTAGATTAAACGAAAATCGGGCTGGTTGGATAAACGGGTTAAGGAGTTTTGTTAAAATTAAAATTGGGCCGGTCCAATTGGGGGTTAAGGTTAGCTCAATTGGAGGCCAAAATTAAAATGTAATGAGGTTACAATTGAAATGAATTGGGGCTATATATTAAATAGCCAGTTTTCCTTTTATTTTATAAAAAATATTAATTTTAAAATTAAATTTAAAGTACTAAATTAGTAACTAATATATAAATATTAATTTAAAAATACTGGAACAAACTTTTTTTAATTATAAAATAATATCCATCTTTAAATAGGCTAAAATTAAAACTATATGCAATTTAGCTTTTCAAATGCCAAATGAATTTGTGAAAGATATAAAAAAATTACCTTAACTATATTTTGATATAAATGTGAGAATAAAATAAATTGTTCACCAAAATAGATTATTTTGAGAATAATTATTGATTTTGTTATAATATAGTTTTTTGTATATATGAAAATATACATGAAACAATTGGATATAAACGGTAGATACCTCCAAAAATGTCACTGAAGGGAGAGACACTACTTTAGGGTCACATAACACATAAGGGGGTGAGAACGCCTTAGGAGCAAGGAGGAAAATTCAGCCACGATTTTTTTCCCTTCTTCTTCCTGATTTCTATTGTGGTTATGGTTTTTAATGTTGTAATTTTATATAATATTATGAGTAGCTATTTCTTATCTAGAGTTTTGATGGAACCATTGGAGGATGAGTTTTTGTTACATTTTAATATAATTTAGCTTTTAAATTTCTCTAGTTGTTTAACTACGTGCTTATTTCAGCTGATTCAAGAGCTTTCAACTGACTGTACCTATCTAGCATGTATTACTTGTAAAAGAGTACATATTTAGGTGGTTTTTAAACATTATCACCCCTATCGCATGTGAGAAATGAATACGGCATGTTTGGGAATAACAAAATTTTGACGTGGTTATGAAGCGGTAAAATAATGCCATCTAGCGTAGTTCTAGAGAATATGTCTAGTAAATTGTTGTAGTTGCTCGGGAGAGAATTACGACACCTAAAGTGCTCAAGATCAGTAGAGAATACTTAGCCGAAATTATAGGAGATGTAGCGGAAAGGATTCCGGCAATTGGAAAAATCATAACTCTAGACCTCCTTAGTCTTGTCTCCAAATCTTAGTCTTCATAGTTAATAATTTTACTGCTTTTAAGAGTTGCAGTTAATTAGTTTGAAATAAGAATTGAAATCTTTATATTTTAAGACTTGTTCGAACTTGTCTTCTTAGTGATAGTAAATAATTATAGCTAAGCATTAATTTTCTGTGTAATTCGACTTCTGACTTTCAAATCGAATTATATTTATAACGAATTTTTTTAAGATTAGAATTGTGCATGATCACAAGGACCAACACCTTCTCCATCAATTACTGGAGTATTATTAACCGCCAAAAATTCTACAATTTCATTAGACCCATGAGTATCAATAATTGGTGAAGAAGCTGGTGGTTAGGAAATGACATTTGGTAATGCCCCTGCTGCATTTGGACTATAGGACCTCTCGAACACACAATATATTAAGCATAAACCTAAAATTATTAATCTTACTAACAATAAGGAGATATCACGCACTTGCAAATCATTCCTTATAGAGGTAGTAGCTATTTTTAGATTGCAACGTATTCTATAATAATAATTAGCTTAATTAGCACTAATTATAAAAGGGGGCTAAATTTTTAAGAATTAAAACCTAGAATTCAAATACTCTAAAAAGACTTGAAAAAGGGTGCTGCAGTGATATCCCCCGAGATATTGCTACAGACGTCTGAGTAGAGATGCTTTTTACTTGGCAAAAATAAATTTATCGGACCGATTCCAAAAAAAAAAAAAAAACAAATAGAAAAATTACTGAACAAACTGAAATATCCAGTATTTAAATAACTTAATTATTTAAATTTATATATCATAATAATTTGAAAACTAAACTTCTTTGAGTTTTTGGTTTGGTTCTCTGCTTTCTGTGTAATTCGTAAACGGGAGAACACATAAATCAAGAAATTAATATTCGGAATGAATAACCTTTCAATTTTTTTTTTGTAAAATCTTTTAACATAACTAAGAAACAAATAGAACTCACAATAGTTAAATCACATATATTTTCTTTCATTGGCCAAAAACTTTTCAAAATATCTAGCAATTAAGTAGGCGTTTGGACATAAGAATTGTAAAATTTTAAAAATGGTGAATTTTTTTTTTTTTTTGTGAAAACGGCATTTAGAATTTAGAGTTGTGTTTTGACATAAATTTCAGTTTGGGTTCTTTTTGAAGTTCTGTGAGTGTGATTTGAGTGAAAATTTTGAAAAACAGCTTTTTGAAAGTTTTCAAATTTTCAAAAATTTTCAAAGTGTATCTTCAAGTGAAAATTAGAAATTTTATAAACAAACGTTGATTTCGAAAAAAAGTAATTTTTTTGGAAAAAAAAATTTATGCCCAAACGGGCTCTAAGTATTATTTGTTGTGACTAGTGAATTTCTCATCGAAAGTTACATACCCTTCCTAACATCCCATTTCATCTCAAGTTATATGGTTAGCCATCTTGTTTCCTTAATAAATAATCTTCTGATAGTTTATATGAGTCCAATAAACTATAGAGTATCAGGTTCTTTATGAGTTTCAGCTGAGAATACTAATAAAACTGTAAGTAAATAAGATATGGAGTTTTACGTGGAAATACCTATTCAAGAGGATAAAAAAATCACGACCTATACTGATATGATTTCAACTTCACTATGAACAACTTTTAGATTACAACATATGCAACCTAGGAATTAAATTCCTAATCCCTCACTAACTCGTAATACATCTATTACAAGCCACTTTGCAATGCACCTATTACAAAGACTTCAACTCATGACTAACCCTAGTCACGACACAAACACAAAGAGTTTATGATTTTACAAAGGGGTTCCTAAGTAACGCTTCTAGCTAAGCAATTTAGGAATTACAATGAAGAACAATTACAAAGTTATAACTCAACTAAGGACCACAAAATACTAAATTTAGGATCTGGTTCGTAGTATTGTTAAACTTTGTTCTTGAGGCTCTTGAGAATTAAATTCGTTGTCTCAGAAGGCTTGAATGCTTGAAGTGAATTCTCAAGTGTTCAAGTTATGTTTTGTTGTAATACTCTTACTTATACACCTTTGATGACATCACTTAAATGATGTAAGCACTTGGTTGGTCAAAGGACAACTGATAACAAAACTGTGTTGCACTATTTCTGTAGCAATCACTTTCCAACTATACACAGTTGACTTTCGTACTACTGTCAGGGACACACAAGGGATCATGTCCGTGAGTTGGTTCTCTAAGTTCTACAATTGCAGAAGTTCACATTAGCTGGAGTCCGTTGATTACCAATGTATACCAAGTGTGTCAAGTTACCTATCTGGTTCTTTGATAGTAGGTTTGTTAGATCATCAAACCATAAGACTAAGACATTGAAAACCCATCTATTTCCCCCTTTTTGATGATGACTAACTTAGACATTGATAATATATTTTTAGAGCATAAATAACCAGATGAAGGAACAAGAATTTCACAAGTTCCCCCTCACTTTACGCTTCCCCCTTAATCGGACCCATATTTCAATTACACTTCTCGCTTTTGGCATTACTGAAAATACACAAGCAAGCAATAAACATAAAGAAGTCTAGCCCAGCTAACTCACATCACATATGTGCACACAACATGATAGAAAAGAGAAACAGAGAATGTGAGCATGTGATTTTTGCCCTATATGAATGACTCCCATAAATCCAAACAACATAATTTCTTTTGTTTATTTGAAATTTTGTGGATTTTCGTGGCATTTTCTGTTAATTTTTTGCATTTTAATTAGTAAAAAATAAAAAAAAATATGTTGCATATGCATTTAGAAGTTAATTTGAAATTTTACAAAGCTAACTAGCAATTAGTCATTTTATAAAAAAGGGGAAAATAAAAAATGGTTTAATTTATACCTTTAATTTTAACTTTGATTTAGGTGATTTCTCTTTCAATTTTTTTAAAATTATTTGTGATAATTATTATTTAGGATTAATTAGCATTTTTGATAGGTTAATTTGAGATTTATGATTTAATTTAGATTTTAGTCTAATTTGAAAAAAATCAAACAAAGAAGAAAAGAAAAGAAAAAGGAAAGGCTTTAATAATTGAATTAGGAAATGAAGAAGAGAGCAAATTTGGGCCAGCCCAGCTTAATACCATGCCCAGAACCGGAGCGTTCCAGCCTAAATACACCAAAACCCGGTCCAACAACCTCTAATAAATGAAACGATGCTGTTTCATTGGACCTAATCTCAACCGTCGAGGATCTTTGATTCAATGGCTGAAAACTGAGAAGCCTTAGATATATTAATGTCCAAACACTACCCCACCCCCAAACACACCCCGTCTCTCACCTCCAATAACGTTAGAGAGCGTCCCCATCGTCTCCGCCGTCCGCCACCCACCGAAAATCGCCCACGGCGGCGACAGAGCTCTAATGACCATCAAAATAAAACCCTCGCTTCCCCTCCCTCTCCTCTATCCAAATCCCCCATCCTTTTCCCTCAAATCCTAGCCAAACTTCGCAAATATCGTTCTGAACGTTTTGACTCCTCCGTCGGACACGGCAGTGCCGCCTCTATTCCACCCCAAAATCACACTAAAGGACCCGTATCTCCCCCTCATTCCAAATCCTCAATCATAGTCCTTCGAACATCGCTGTAGCTGCTCAAATTTCAAATCAAAATCAAGCCCTACGAGTCAAAAAATAGATTCTTGCATGCAAGTCAAGCCAATACTTAAATAAGGATTTCAAGTTCGATTGGTAAGCTTTTTCTGTTCATTTCTACCTCTTGTATTTCTTCCCGGCCTTCTCCTTTTCTTTTCCATTAGGGTTTGGACTTCAAATTTATCTTCTGTAAATAAGTTTAGTTTTAGTATTCCTGCCTTTAGCTTAATTTGAGGTGGTCCTTAATTCTGGTCGTTTGTAGTTATTTTTCAAATACCTGAAACCTAAACCCCGGATTAATTTTATTTTAGTTTATATTGATTTAGCAATCTAGTTAACCCCTTACATAGCGCTGAATTGTTCGTTGTTTTGAGTTAGTATTACTGTTACAATCATTGTTGATATTTGGGTCTGTAATATTTTCTTTCGATTGGTTAAGTTCAATTGAGTTTTGGGCTGTCTCCGAGTCAGTTGGCTAAGAGCAGCCCATCACAATTTGGTTTAGTCTATTGGGTCAAAATTTGACCCATATTGGCATGGTGGTTCAAGTAATTTTTAGGGTATGGGAGAGTAGTATATGTAGTATCACTTAAGGAATCTTTAGTAACAGCAATATGAAGCTTCTAATAAGGGCTTCCTATAAAATTTTAGGCTATAAGTTGATTAACAAGTTATAAAATTAGTGACAAAAAATACAAACCTGAATTGTAAGGGTTGCTCTACTTGCCTTGCCTATAAAGGCATTCATTCTTGTCTTTCAAGGCAAGATGAGAAAAGTCGGAGGAGAGGAAAAAATACTAAAAGAAGGCTGCTACTGTCCCATTAGGGATTCGAAAAATAAGAAAAAGAGGGCTAAAAAGTTAAGTAACAAGCTGCATTTTCTACTATTTCATAGAGATTGAAGAGCTAAAATATCCAAATGTTCAAGATGTCCAAATGACTACTGTTTCTTTGGTTTCTTTACTGAGTCTTTCTGAAATTTACAAGTCCTGAAACATTTTCTTGTTCATTTGAGAATAAACATGCATTAACATTGGGTTTTCTGAAAGTTTGTGGTTCAAGCTGGTTGAGTGTTTTAAGCTGAATTCCCTATTCTAAGTTGCTGAATCTGGGTTCATCTCTGTTGTTCCTATGCTGATTCCTACTACTTTGCTGATACCTTACTTCTTCTTTACTTTTTAAACTCCAGGTTTATGCCCTTGAATTTTGATGGTTGTAGTTTCATAATGAAGATGCAATGAGAGTTTGAAGCATGGCATCAAGTCTGCGTTGTTTCTTTTATTTTTTTCCTGATGTTTATATGTTTAATCATCTAGTCTAATGTGATTTAATTATTTTCAGTTGGATTAGATAGGTTGTTGTGTTACAATTGAACCATGGACTGTTATAAACTGGGACTTTAAGAATGTTTAGAATAGGTGCTTTGTTCATATGTGATTTTGTATTCGAACAACTATTGGTGATGACCATATGGTCTGACATATTAGAAGTGCTATGGTACATTGTTAAGTGTAAATTGGTTGTTAAGTAATCAGGTATTCGTGGTAGCCATACGATGACTGGCAGTTGTTTAACCTCCTTACGAATAAGCTTTTTTAATTTGTTCTTTGTTCTAGTATTCAAATTCAGGGATGTTCTTTGTTCTAGTATTCAAATTCAGGGATAAAACTATCATAAGGGTTTAATAGATGTGAGGTCTTGGATAAGTACATGCTTTGGTAAGATTAGGTAAACGAGCAATGACCTTTGAGACTCTGTTTAATTTCGTCTTGAATTAGTTTATTCCATGTTGATTGCACTTTTTTTGAATTCCATCTCTTAGCAATATTTCCATTCAAGTAAGGATTAGGTAGTTTGGATTGTTATCTTTGTGGTGAGCTTGTATTGACGTGTTAATTGTTGGGTTGTAAAAATGGGATAAATTAAAGAAGTCAACATTCTAATGTCACTCAACTTTATTTTATTTTGTGGTGTAATTACCCTACTGTTCTGATTGTTGGGGGTATGCTTAAGCCGCTAATACACGCAAACATGCTAGTGAGGTCTAAGTGCAAATGATAGAACATTGTCATATTTACTTATGTCGTTCTCGCTACATAGTTGTAATACGTAATTCCCATTTGATTTTAAATCCGAGTATATGTGTTTCATTTAGTTGAATAGTTTGGGGTATTAGACAACAATGATACGTTATGGCCCTCCGAGTATAATAGTTAATCCGTTTAATTAGAATTGAGGTGTGCCCATGCCAAATGAAATTGAACAATAGCATGGGTCATCGCTTAATTGATTTTGAATCCTTAGAATTCGAGGTGTGCCACTTAGTGAATTTTTCGTGGCCCTCGCAAATTTGACAACACCCAATTTCCTTAGGCATACTAGTTAAATAATTTACCTTCCCAATTTCGGGTGCGCATTTATGTGACCCAAATCTCAATCTCAATGTTAGATGAAATGTGTTGCGAATTACCTGTGCATTTATGTGACGTGGTTCAAGACATGTTTTGACAACGTTGCGATCTTCTTAAAATTAGTTAAAAGAGGTTAAAGAGTTAAAGTTTGCACATAGGTTCAAAAATATATTAAAATCAGATAATTAAGCCGAATATAATAGTTGAGCGACCGTGCTAGGAACCACGGAACTCGGGAATGCCTAACACCTTCTCCCAGGTTAAAAGAATTCCTTACCCGGATTTCTGGCTTGCAGACTGTATTATAGAGTCAAACCTTCCTCGATTCAAAATTTCAAACCGGTGACTTGGGACACCATTAATTATCCCATGTGGCGACTCTGAAATCACTAAGTAAATGAATCTTGTTTCTATTGTCCTTTAATTGGAAAAACTCCCTTTCTATGCTTTTCGCAGGGTGTAGTGGTAAAAAAGGAGGTGTGATAGCTCTGGCGACTTTGCTGGGGAATCTAACTCAGATTCTCTGGTTCAGGGTTCAAGAATTCGAGTTTAGAATAATTATTGTATTTGTCTTTGTTTAATATATGTTTTTACTACATGATTGTGCCCAATGTTCTAAATGATGCTTTTACCGCTTTGATATTGTTTGAATTATATATAAGATGTTGTGAAACCTTTCTCTTCTCATCTTCGGGGATGTGCTCGCTGGTTGAGACTTCCTATTCTGTTAGTGTCATACCCTGGAATAAGAAAGAGGCTCAGACAAATTACTAAGCCGGATGGCCTTTTGGTTCCCGGTACGTAGCCCCCTCCCCAACTCGAGTTGTTCGCTCGGGTACACAGTCTAAAACATATACCCAAAATTTGAACCTAGAATAACTTAACCTCATGTCGGATCCTTAGTAGGAACACTTATTTGCATCATGAATTTGACTTAAGGGACTCAACACAGGGGCTGGGTCCGTCTAGGACATGTGCACCCAAAATAATAGACCATTTTGATGCATCTTGCGTGCTACTTGTGCATTTATTCTGGATTTTCATGTTGACCGACTTTTGAAAAATGAGAGGAGAAGTTGACAAAGAGAATAACAGTGTAAGGGGTGAGGAAGGAATTTACCTGTTTCAAATACCAATATTGAAATGTTGCCGAAATGTTGAAAAACAAAAAACAAATAAAAAGATTTTTGTTTTCGAAAAACAAAAAGAAAATACAAAAAGAAGTTGGTTTTTAATTCTGTTAGAATTTCCCGTACTACGCAGGTTTGATTATTACGAGGTCGAGATACGTAGGCAACCCCTATCAAGCCCAACTTCATTTTGCAAAAATAGCCTCAAAAGAAACCATATTTTGTTTGTGATAAATAAACAAGGCAGTTCTTGTCAAAATTAGCTGAGTGTCCCCAAAAGGGCGCCAGAAGGCTGCTTTTTCAAGAACAACCGCCCTGGGCAGCAAGCACAGCCTTTAAACCTTCCCGCGGAAGTGCTGAAAGGTCGTATTTGCAAGCCAGGATTTTAGTTTGAAATGAAAATTGAAGAAAAATTTTAACTTTGTTTTTGAGTCCAATAAATAATGGTTTTGCTTAATCACCTTAATAAATGTGCAGAATGATCACGAATCAAAATTTGCCAATAACATTCATGAACATTATCCCTTTGGAGCTGCGTATGTGGTTGAATGAGCTAGGTGAATCGGGGCAAAACAAGGTCAATGTGCACTTGGGAGGTCTTACCGGGTTGTTGAAAATTAATCCTGGGGGTCCATCATAAAGGCGTTGGTTACATTCTGGGACCCGACCCACAATGTATTTCATTTCCCAGACTTTGAACTTACCCTAACCTGGAAGAAATAGTCGGATATATCGGGGGCCCAAAATCCCTCTGAGACACCAGTATTTGATTGCGCCAAGGGCCGTCGTTGTATACAAATTCTTGGATTTATTAAAGATAAGCAGGGGTTCACAATCCAGATCCGTCAGCCAGTTTTTGCACTCCACAGTTTATATACCAAAGGTACGAACACATATGAGGTTTAACGACCCGGAAAATAAAATTTGTAGCAAGGGAAACCGGCTCAAATGGGAAGAACATAGGTGTTCGCATTCACGGTATTCTTCTTGGGCTTTTTGGTGTTTCTACTAAAAGGCGGAAATATTGATATAGGGATAGCAGGGGTTGTCAACACCTTGCTCACTCAGGCCAAGAACACTCTTGCACCTATGGTATTATCTGAAATATTCTGTGCCCTCACAACCTGTAAAGTCGGAGGAGATTTCTTTGAAGGATTCAACTTGCTATTACAGATGTGGATGGTTGAATACATGTGCTATCGACCTCAATTCATGAGTTATGAGTCATCGAAAAGAGCTGCATAGAGGAATTTTATACCAGAGTTGATTGGTTTAGATTACTAGAGGGGGTCACAGATTGGGTATCATATCTCCGTGCCATAAGTGCAAGTCAAATAGAGTGGACGTTCGGGTGGCTCCCATTGATGAAATCATATATATGCCAGCTACCATGCCTCATCTCCTTTTGATGGGTCTCCGGAGCATGCAACCCTATGCTCCGTACCGGGTATTGAGACAGTTAGGGAGGTGCCAAATGGTTCCCAGGAATGAAGACATTAGTCGCCATGTGGTTGAAATTGGTCCTAATGGTTAGTTTCACGAAGTAGTAGTCCGGTAGATTTGGAGCGAGTGTCAGTACTTGACAGCAAACACTCGAGTAAGAGACTTGTCTAAAGGCAAGGTTTCACCAGGGTACCTGGCTTGGTATAAAAAGGAAATAGAGTTTGGAAGGCCGGTTAAGAGACCACATCTGCAGGAGTTTTTTGAGGCATCATAAGAACAATGGAATTCGTTGGCTAAGGAAAACGAATACAGGGCCACAATAGGGAAGTTGGAAAAACAAGTCAAAGACCTTCAATTCGAGAATGGTTTGCAAGATGCGGCAGACGAGGGGGAAAAGAAAAGACTAGTCAAAGAAAATGAAGCTTTACGAGCCTAAATTCACAAAACGAAAATAGACGCAGAGAATCCCACCAAAAGCGCGAAGGATGAAAAGCTCATAGACAATCTAAGGCGGAAAGTAGGAGAATATGGTTTTGACCAAGACAAAGCAGAGGGTGAGCTAGCCAAGGCCCGAAAATAATTGGCCAAAAATGCAGAGGAACGAGCACGCATGATCGAACAACTGAAAGAAAGGTATGGCAACGAGGTTGCAGGGTTGAAGAAGAGGGTCATCATGGCTGAAACAAAATGGTTAAGCAAGAAAAGGACTTCAAGGATAAAAGAGAGCATTGTTACACAGGAATAACACGGATGGAATGAGATTTGCAACAATTTCAAGAACTAAATCGTGTAGCCAAACAACTTTTGGAGGCTAGGACCCAGCAGATTGGGCGATTATTTCAAGAAAAGGGTGCTATAAAAGAGAGGGTACGGATGATCGCTGATTACATCACCGTAAAGTGTAGCCATTGTGAAGATATGGCAAGATCCATGTTCTTTTCCACCGCAATGACCTTCATTCGTCAAGTGATAGAATACCTCCACCACCTCCAAAGGGATTTAGCACACAAGCCTGCGGTAAGACCGAATGATGTCCCGCAGGCCCCAGGAGCATTAAAAGCCTTAATTTATTCATGATTTTAATTCAAGTCTATTAGTCCATTTTTGAAGTCTGTATTTTCTTCTATTTTAAGTGTGTAGTAGGTTGTCAAGTCAGTTAGAGTCTGAGGTTTCGTTTGAGCGGAGCCTGTTGATTGTTTTTAAGGTCTGTTAGTAGTTGTAATCAAATGTTTTTATGAAAATAAAAAAAAATTCCAAAAATATTTTTTGTACTTATCTTCCAGAACTTTGCTCGGTCTGATTCATGCAGAGTCATGATACTTAGGCAATCTCCACAGGATTCGACCACAACCAAAATAAGAAAGGGGGAAAAGCAAAGAGAGAAAATCATGAGAGAAATAATGGTAAAATAACGGAGAGAATAATAAAAGAAGGTAGGCAAATACAAGCTGAGCAAAAGAAAGGGGAAGGAGAAAAAGAAAACAAGAGAGAAAAGGAAAGTGGCGTAGGATTAAAGCCGGGATGACACAAGCAGCCAATCCATGTGCATAATAGAAACCGGTAACTTCTTAGGTGCATCCATCCCCAAACATGTGGCTACCTATGTGTTGAAGCCTAACCCCTAACAAGTTTTGGTGTTGTCTATCCGGTTCAGACAGGTGGTTAGCTTGGCGGCATTCTGGCAACCCACCCCTATAGCACTCGGTCCAAAAGCAAGCTAACTATGGTCAACCAAGAAACCGATGCAAGTATCATTGATCCCTCAAAAGAGGTGGACAAGTTGGATGTCAACACAATAAAAGAAGAAATGTATAAATTGAAGCATTAGATGGCTGAAATGTATCAGGCATGGGTAAAAGGGTAGCCACCACCAGCTTATCCTCCAAATCCGACCTTCATCCCACTATTAGCTCAGTCACATGACCACCCTGCCATTGATCCACCCCAAGCTTCCCAATCTACCAACAATTCTAGGGTATAACTTCTCAGGCACCCCCATCTCCACCACCCAAAGTTGTTCAGCATCTCCCTCCACCAGTTGCTCCCATCTTTGTGGCACCTCCTCCAGCCGCACTCCATAGATCATACAGGGAACCTTTGCTCCAAGCTCATGACAACCAGTATTACCCACCAGAACCCACCTTCAAAGCCTACGAACCATACTCCTACACCCCTGATGTTGAAATCCCTGTTGAAGCTGAAAAACTAGTCAAAAGTCCCGAGCAAGAGGAGGTGCTCAGGAAAGTCAAAAGTCTAGAGCAATCCTTCAGAGATATGCGAGGATTGGGAGTCCAAGTGAGTGTGGCATACAAAGACCTCTGTTTGTTCCTAGATGTACAATTGCCGTCGGGCTTTATGATGCCCAAGTTCGACTAATACGACGGACATGGTGATCCGGTGGCACACCTAAGGGGCTTTTGTAGCAAGATGAGAGGGGCAGGCGGGAAAGATGAATTACTAATGGCATACTTCAGTCAAAGTTTAAGTGGTTCACCGTTGGAATGGTACACCCAATAGGATCATGGTCGATAGTACATATGGGACGATCTAGCCCAAGCATTCGCTTGTCATTTTTAGTACAATCTTGAAATTATTCCAGATCGTTTGTCTTTGACAAAACTCGAAAAGAAGCACAATGAGAGATTCAGAGAGTATGGCTTCCGTTTGGGGAGAAGGCAGCAAGGGTCGACCCGTCAATGAAGGAAAGTGAAATGGTAGATTACTTCTTGCAGGCTTTGGAGCTTACATATTTTGGTCACCTGGTATCGGCAGTGGGTAAGTCCTTTAATGAGGTAGTAAAAATGGGAAGCATGGTAGAGGAGGGACTCAAATCCAACAAGATTATGAGTTATTCATCAATCAAAGCAACCACTCAAGCTATCCAAAACGGGACTGGGGGAATCAATCGGAAAGAAGAAGAAGGAGGAAGTAGCAACAATTGATTCAGAGACTTGGTTCGGGCCCCAAGGTCCATCCTGTTACAACCAGCCCCGACCTCATCATCAAACCTATCCACACTCTTTATATATCCCACCACAACACTGCTACCCACCTCCTGACCTCCGTTTTTCCGTCCACCATGCACAAACATATACCCATCCTCCCACCCACGCACAATTGTGTGTGCCAACCCCATATATAGTTACCCAGCTCCACAAAATAGCTATCCACCTCCAAGAGCCTACCTACAACCCCCGAGACCAGCTTTTCAGGCTAACCAAGTCTTAGAAATGAAGAGGATGCAAAAGAGGAAAACTTTCACCCCATTGGGAGAATCATATACCAGCTTATTCCATAGATTAAGACAGTTAGATATGTTGAGACCGATTGAAGTAAAATTGCCAAATCCTCCTCCGAGAAATCTAGACTATTCTGTTAGTTGTGAGTATTGTTCGGGTGCCCCAGGGCATGACATAGAGAAATATTGGCATCTGAAGAGCGCTATTCAAGAACTCATTGATTCACATCAGATTAAGGTGCAAGCTTTGGAAGCACCCAATATTAATCAAACCCGCTACCTGCTCATCAAGAGACAAATATGATTGAGATACTGCACAAAAAGGGAGAGCCCAAAAAGCCGTCGCAAACTATCATGATGAACCGAGCCAGTGAAAGGAAGATGGTTGAGAATTTAACAAGCAAGATGTCAACACTTAAGTCGAGTGGAGCAAGCAGTGAGCCTTTCGTTGTAGCCAAGAGGGAATCCCCGAAAGACGGGATGTCGAAACAAGAAAATTCAAAAGTAGTTGTACCAGGGGTGTCAAGCAAGCCTGTGGTTATTGTGGAAGGCGCTCGCACAGAGCCTGTCATTATTAAACCTGTAACTCAGCTACCAATGATCCGTGGCAAGGCCGTACCTTGGAATTATGATCGAGTAACAATGACTTACAAAGGGAAAAAGGTTAGAGAAGAGGTTTGTGAGAACCATGGTTTGACCCGATTGGGGAGGTGCTTTGCCCCCGAGGAACTGAGAAAAACCAAACCAACCAAGGATAACTCAGTGCTGGTGAAGAAAACTGTGAGTGAAGAGGAAGCAGAAGAGTTTCTAAGAAAGCCACCTGCTCAAATCTTACTGTTGTCATTGTTGATTCATTCGGACGAGCACCGTCGGGCATTGATGAAGATCATGAACGAGGCCCAAGTTCCTGATAGAATCACAGTAAATCACTTGGAGAAGATATCCAACAAAATTTTTGAGGTGAACGGAGTCACTCTTTTAGACGTTAATTGCCCATAGAAGGCACCGAGCATAGAGCACTTTATCTCACGGTAAAGTGCGAGGATTATATGGTACTTGAGTGTTGGTTGATAATGGTTCAAGCGCAAATATTTGCCCTCTTTCCACGTTGAACAAGTTGAAGGTAGATGATGAAAGAATCCACAAGAACAACATTTGTGTGCAAGGTTTTGATGGCGGGGGAAAATATTCGGTTAGTGATATAGTGCTCGAACTGACAATCAGACTGGTTGATTTTACCATGGAATTCCAAGAACTGGATGTGGGTTCCTTTTACAACCTGCTGTTGGGACGACCTTGGATCCATTCTGCTAGAGTAGTGCCCTCTACTTTGCATCAACTGGTTAAATTTAAATGGGATCGACAAGAAATAGTTGTGCACAACGAGGACCATCTGTATGCTCACAGTGATGCTATTGAACCATTTATTGAGGCAGGTGATGACATGGGGCTCTGGGTGTATCATGTTCATGATATAGTATCACTAAGAAAAGTGCCAGAGGGAGAGTGTGTTCCAACACCAAAGTTAGCTGATGCACCAGTCATGGCGGCTGTTGAAATGTTAAAGAACGTCTAGGAAAGGGTTTGATGACATCACTTCAGGGTATCATACAACCGATATCTCTCCCCGAAAACATAGAAACCTTTGATTTGGATTCAATCTCACAATTGCAGACATCAAGAGAGCAAGAAGGATGAAGAAGAAAGCATGGGCCTTTCCAAAGCTTGTGTCGCGTCTCTTCATATCATTTGATAGGATCGGCACCAAGAAGCACCCGACAACAAAAAGCTCCAGTTTTGTGGTTGATCCCGATAAGGAATTGCTTGAAACGTTTGAGAAGTTGTTTGAAGATGTAAATGTGGTGGAAGCTGGAAAGGGCTCTAGCAAAGCAGATGTGCAATTTGTTAGACCTTGTGCAAAAGTCAACAATTGGGAAGCTACTCCTCTCCCAACCAGGAAGGAGTTTTGGTAGTTTGCTTTGAATTTTCTTTCAATTTCTCTAGATTATTCTAGGATTGTAATTCAGAGTCTATGTTCCATCCGTTTGGATGTGTAAACCTTGTTATCTTTTAATTTCAATGAAATGCAATTTCTTTTTCTTCAGTGCTATAGTTTTTATTTTCTTTTCTTTTCTTTTCCTTCTTGTACGGTTATTTTTATGCTGGCTCCAATGATATGACATGCATATGGAATCTTTGGCCCAGTCTTGAAAGACAGTCTAATTCAGAAGTAACAATTCAAGAGATAGAATATGAGGATGAACCAAAATATGATGAGGAAAGGGTATTTGAGGAAATTAGAAAAGAGCTAAGCCACTTTGAGGAAAAACCCAAGCTGAACCTGAGCGATACAAAAGTAGTAAATCTACGGGACCCCGACAATATCTGAGAAACTTAAATAAGTGTCCATCTTGAGCTGCAGCTCAGGGAAGAAATAATCGAAGCGTTGCTTGAATACAAAGATGTTTTTGCATGGTCCTACGACAACATGCCAGGGTTGAGTACTGACTTGGTGGTTCATAAATTGCCTACTGGACTGGCATGCCCTCCTGTCAAACAAGAGTTGAGGAAGTTTAAAACTGATGTTTCCGGAAAGATCAAATAGGAAGTGACCATACAGTTTGAGGCAATGGTCATCTGAGTCACACGATATCCCATCTTGTTAGCCAATGTCGTGCCTATGCAAAAGAAGGACGGTAAAATTTGGGCGTGTGTTGACTATCATAACTCCACAAAGCCAGTCCAAAGGAAAACTTCCCACCGCCAAACATCAATATACTGATAGACGATTGTGTAAAACATGAGATTGGTTCTTTCATATATTGTTACATAGGCTATCATCAGATTTTGATGGATGAGGAGGATACAGAGAAGACAATATTCATCATGCCATGGGGAACATACTGCTACAGGGTCATACCCTTCAAGCTAAAAAATGCTAGTAACCTATATGAGGCGATGACAACCATATTCTACGGTATGATACATAAGGAGATTGAGGTCTACGTGCATAATATGATTGTGAAATCCGGGAAGCAATCCGACCATGTCAGAGATCTAACAAATTTCTTCCACAGCCTCCGCAGTTACTACCTTAAGCTCAATCCTGCAAAGTGCGAATTTGATGTGCCATCAGGGAAGTTGCTAGGATTCATAGTCATCCGCTGAGGCATTGAGCTAGATCCATCAAATATCAAAGCCATACAAGAATTTCCGCCTCCAAGGAATAAAACTGAGTTGATGAGTCTGTTGGGGAGATTGAATTATATTAGTAGATTTATTGCTCAACTCACGAAAAATTGTGAGCCTATCTTTAAGCTGTTGAAAAAGGATGTTGCGGTCAAGTGGACGGCAGAATGCCAGGTGGCTTTTGATAAAATAAAAGAATACTTGTCGACCCACGGGTATTGGTCCCATTGGAACCAGGGAGGCCATTGGTCCGGTATCTATCTGTCTTGGACAACTCATTCGGATGTGTGTTGGGTCAGCACGATATCACCGGAAGGAAGGAAAAGGCCATATACTACCTCTGCAAGAAGTTCACTGCCTATATACTCATCTTGGAAGGACGTGTTGTGCCCTAACTTGTTGAAACACTACTTGTCGTCATATACTACTTACCTCATCTCGAGCCTGGACCCATTGAAATACATCTTTCAGAAGCCTATGCCCACGGGGAGGCCTGCAGAGTGTAGATCTTGCTCACTGATTTCGACGTTGTCTATGTGACTAGGACTGCAATAAAAGTGCAAGCACTGGCTGATCATCTAGCCGAGAATCCGTTAGACGAAGAATATGAACCTTTAAAGACACACTTCATCGATGAAGAGGTGATGCATATTGATGAAGTAGAATAGGGCGAGAAGCCAGGATAGAAATTATTCTTTGATGGGCCGCCAACATGAAAGGCGTCGGGATAGGAGCAGTACTCATTTCTAAAGCGGGACACCATTATCCCGTTACAGCTCAGCTCCGCTTATATTGCACTAGCAATATTGCAAAATATGAGGCATGCATTTTGGGACTGAGGTTAGCTGCATACATGGGTGTTCAAGATGTCTTGGTCTTGGGAGACTCGGACCTTCTGGTGCACCAGATTCAAGGTGAATAGGAAACACACAATTTGAAGATCATACCATACTGGCAATATTTGCATGATCTTTGTCAACGATTTCGGTCAGTAGAGTTCAAGCATATCTCAAGAATCCACAACGAGGTTGCTGATGCTTTGGCCACTTTGGCATCAATGTTACATCATCCTAATAAGGCTTATGTAGTAGGCAAGAGTATGAATAATAGCTCTCTTAATCCATGCAGATAACATACATTTTTATGGGTGGCACCTAGTCCCTTTTTGGTAGTTACGTTTTTAGCAAACACTTTGTTTTTCTGAATAGACTGGACCCTGGCTTGGAAATTTTCCTTGAAATGCCCATTGTTCCTACAGTGGGTACACAACCAACTATCTGATGCAGTAACATACTTAATATAGGGGTTGTAAGGGGTTTTATCCCTTTAAAACTCTATTCCCTACTTGTTTCCACCATTATTAACATACATGGCAGTGATAGCTTTCGAGGACCAGGTCCGCTTGAGGGACTTTTCAAGATTATTTTTTACTCTTTCCAGTTTAATTTGGAGGTTCTTGTTTTTCTCTGTTTCAAAACACATGCTAGTGTTCACAGCTTTCAACTCATTTTAAAGCCAAATGTGTGCCTCACTGGCTACCTCTTTTCGTTTTCCAGAATTTCCAGGTTTAGACTCAGTTCCTAGTCTCTTTATAGTTTCCCCTCACGTCTGCAATCACTATCAAGATATCATATCTCTCCTCCTCAATTTCAGTCACTCTCTTCACTAAGCCCTCATTTTCTTTACTTAAATTCTCAATAGTTTCCTTATAGTTAACAACTACAACCACTAAGTCATCTTTTTCATGTTCTATGCTAGCAATTGTTTTAGTTAAAACAATTTTTTCTTTCTCCAAATCACTTATGGTTTCCTTCATATCAACTATACACACTACTAGATCATCTCTAGTTTGTTCAGTTTCTCCTATCTCTAAGGTTAAGCATCTTTATCCTCCACAAGACTAGATAGGCATCAATCACCTGCATCAGTTTTATCTTCAGACTCACTAGAGGAGTCTCTGTTTTACTACATTATCAGCAGATTTCTTCCTTTTAAAGTGCTTGTCAGGAATTGGGTTCCTCTTTTCTGCTTTATCAGGGTTGTATTTGGAGTGTTGTTGCTTCAGGAGAGGACAATCTTTGATGAAGTGCCCTGGCTTTCCACACTTGTGGCAGAGATCATAGTTCTTTGGTTTGCTGGAGTTGTCCCTTTTCAGTATTCCTCCATTTCTTTTGACCATCTTCTGAAAATTTTTGGTTAAGTAATCCATATCACTGTCCTGCTTACTTGAGTCATTGATTTTAGCTTTGAGTACCAGGTTCTTTTCTTTCTTTGGTTCTCTTCTTTCACTGTCTATCTTGCTCCTTATCTTGTAGGTCTTCAAATTTCTAACCACCTTGTCTATGGTCAGCTCCTGCAGGTCCTTTGCTTTAGTAATAGCATTCACCTTACTTTCCCAAGAACTGGGCATGATACTAAGAATCTTCCTCACTAGCTTATTCTTGGGAATGATTTCACCAAGTGAGTGTAACTAATTATGATGGAAGTGAATCTTGTCTACATATCTTGAATAGATTCATCGTCCTTCATCCAAAAGAGTTCATACTCGAAAGTGAGCATATCAATCTTAGATTTCTTTACTTGAGTGGTTCCCTCATATGTTGTTTGCAAAGCTTCTTATATCTCCTTGGTAGTTTCACAAGCAGTGATTCTATTATATTCATCAGGTCCTATTCCACACACCAAAATTTCATTGGCATGAAAAGTTTTCTCCACAGCTTTCTTGTCTGCATCAGTGTATTCTTTTCTGGTCTTTGATATCGTCAATGGAAGATCTCCAACGTTCTTCGTTGGCCTATGAAATTCCACAACTCAGAATCTTCAACCATGATAAAATCATGTATTCTTGAATTTCACCACCCATAGTATTGCCCATTGAACATGGGTGGTCTCTACGAAGACTGGCCTTCTTCAAAATTTGGTGGAGCGGCCATAAGGAACCTTCCTAGGTGTTAGCATGATAGGAGGAACCCCCTCTTATACCAATTTATAGTTTATACGAGTCCACCAAACTACAGAGTACCAGGTTTTCTATGAGTTTCCATTGAGAATACTAATAAAACAGTAAGTAAATAAGTAAGGGAGTTTCACGTGGAAAAATTCCTGCTCAAGAGGATAAAAAACCACGACCTATACTGGTAGGATTTCAACTTCACTATGAGAAACTTTTAGATTACAACATGCAATCTAGGAATGAAACACTTAATCCCTCACTAAGTCGTAATATACCTATTACAAGCCACTTTGAAATACACCTATTATAAAGACTTCAACTCATGACTAATTCTAATCACGACATAACACAAAGGATTTATGATTTTACAAAGGAGTTCCTAAGCAACACTTCTAGCTAAGCAATTTAGGAATTACAGTGGAGAACAACTACAAATTTACAACTCAACTAAGGACAACAAACTACTAGATTTAGGAACTGGTCTGTTGTATCGTTAACTTTGTTCTTGAGGCTCTTGAGAATTAGATTCGCTGTCTCAGAAGGCTTGAATGCTTGAAGTGAAAGTGTTCAAGTGATGTTTTATTGCAATACTCTTGTTAATACACCGTTGATGACATCACTTGAATGATGTAAGCACTTGGTTGGTCAAAGGACAAATGACTGCAGAACTGTGCTGCATTATTTCTGTGGCAGTCACTTTCCAGCTATACACAATTGACTTTTGTACTGCTGTGAGGGACACACAAGGGATTAGGTCCCTGAGTTAGTTCTTTGTCTTCTACAATTGCAATTATTCACATTAGCAGGAGTCCTAGCTGAAGTCCGTTGATTAGCAATGTATACCAAGTGTGTCAGGTTCCCTATCTGGTGCTTTGACAGTAAATTTGTCAGATCATCAAAACATAAGGCTAAGATATTAAAAACCCATCATCTTCATTTACAATTTCATTATTTTTTGTTTTCGATTTATCATTATGCTCAATGTGTATTTTGGCAACATTACAACTACGTCCAAATAGATTTTTATTGAACATCACAACATTGACATTAAAATATGTATGGTAAATTTGGACTTATTCAATTGTCTCCGTGATTCCTGATCAAGGTAGTGATGAGATTAGCACCCCCTCTCTTAGGCGGGTTATCTCATGATTTTGGCTGACTAGCACATCATTTGTTATTATATTATAGCTATGTTATTTCATTATTACCAGCCTCAATTATGACTATTACATGAATATATCTTGCTTAGCTTGTTTAGTGATACAATCTAAGGGTTCACTTAGTGGATAGGATCTCGCTAAGTGTCGATCATAATCCCTCTTGAATTAGCATCATTGATATAGATCAAGAAATATGTAAGAATAATATGAGCATGAAATAAATTATTCTTCACAAATCTGACTAGCTTATAAAGTAAAATTTTCATAATATCAATTGCACAATGACAAAATGAAAGACTAGAATATTGAAGTTTGTATACGATTAAAATCAAGGAGCTCATTTTTGCAATCTTAAGTTGAGCTATGAGTTTGAGTCCAGGCAACTCAAAGTGAAGGTCGGACCCAGTTGAAGGACACACATCTCGGGAAGCAGATCGAAAGCTTGACATGACCTATATCGAGGGCAATACAATCTCGTAAACACTCAAAAAAGAGCACGAATTTCTCAAGGACACGTGGATCAGGACATAAATTAAAGGATAAGATTTGTACGAGATAGTACAGCTCTGTACTAGAATTCTTTACCGCAATTAAGAATGTATTATATTGGGGGGGTTTCTCCTCCTATATAAAGGGGACCCCAAAACATTTGTAAAGACATATTATTCACTCCAATAGAATATTCTACTTTGCTTTTCTCCTTTACCTTGCTCAGCAACTATTCTTCAGCTTTATTATTATTTACTTCACTTTTCATACTTTATTAGTTCTTAGTTCGTCTCGAGGTCCCTGTGATAATCGAGCTCGAGGCCCTTAATATTCTAATAATACTGATTTGGTTAATCAATTCTTCTTACTTAAACCTATTATTACTTGCATATTCACTAGTATTGAAATAAATCACTTATCTTTAAATTACAAATTATTTTTAATTACCACTCACATTTTTGAGGTAAACAAAGTTCAAAGGAAATAATTAAATTCCATCATTCAAAATGAATTCTTGAAAATATAATAAAGGAGAAAAATGAGAGGTTGTGATTTCAATTTCTATACAATGTCATTGCATAACTTTTTCAATGTGAAAGCTTGTTACAATCCATTCTAATCGAGGGTCAAATTTCGAGTCCATTACTTAAAGTTACTTAATTATTCTAAAATTATCTATTAAAGTTACTTAATTATTCTAAAATTATCTATTAAAGTTACTTTTATTTCGTTTGCAACAACATAGTCGTTTAACTATGTCTATAACTCTCAAAATGTCATTCAACTAGATTTTCCAAATTTTAGATTACCAAATATCTCTTTTACCCTATAAATTATCAATTTTTATATTCTTTTACTTTTTAAATATTATCATTTTTTCTATTTTTAATCTACATTGTGGACTTACTTATACATAAAATATATTCTATTTATAAAATAAAAAAGTAAAACCTAGTTTTCTGCTTATATAATATCGGAATAATAACATAACTGAGCATAATTATCAAGAATATATAATGTATATTATAAAAATATTTTTATTTAAATATTTATTTTAGCAGTACCTGCATCGAATATATATATTTTTCTATCTTTATTTTCTTTTATTCTCAATTGTGTAAATAAATTTCTGAATTTTTTTCTTAATATCAAAAATTATTATTGAACAAATTCTGATTAACTTTTTTTACTACGCTCAATATTTTATTATTCTAGTATCATATATGCTTATTCTTTTTATTTTTTAATTTATAAGTAAAATTTATTTATTCTATAGGTAAATTCATAATGTAAATTTTTTTTAAAAATCGTAATATTAAAAAGAAGAGAAATGCTTATAATTTAGAGGGTAGAATTGGTATTTGATAATTCAATGTTTGGAAAATGTAGTTGAGTAACATTTTGAGTGCTGTAGGCATAGTTAAGTGACTTTGTAGTTACAAACAAAAGAAAAGTGACTTTAGTAAATAATTTAGAATAGTTGGGTGATCATTTGAGTAATGCACTCGTCAAAATTTCACATTAAAATTTTCAAGAATTTCACTTTTGACAGTAGATAATTAATCCACTCTAAGGGAAATTCTCTGTCAATGCATCTCCAAACTCAAAAGGTTAAGTGAAATTACTCTTACGTTAAAATGGAGTAATACTTCTTATTTTGAAAATTCCTTCCAACTACCTTTCATCCTATTGATTAGGATCTTATTCAAGTTGAAATTCTCTACAAACTTCATTAGTGGTAATGCTGAAAATTTTGCTAAAAGAGAGTAGCAAGATGAAATACACTTCCTTAATTTACATCATTTTTCATTATACAAATCCAAACATCTCTAGTTTAAACAGAAATCTAAAAGAGTTTCTCCATTATCACAAGCTAATTTAGTTGTAACTTATACAATTACCATATAAAAAACACATGGAAAATTTCCACCATCTTAGATGTTTAAAGCTACTACAAACATTGTTCATAGTATCAAGCTTTAGGTTTTCAGTAGGTGAAATGAAGAATACACATATTGTTGATGATTCCAGGCAAATAATATTGATTGAAAGATTTGGTTTTGGCCCTGATGGGCATGTAAGCATTACTCTAGACCATGTTTCATGGAGATCAAATGAACCAGCTGCAAAACTTTATCCTTCTTCTATGGGATTTTGTCTCGTTAGAGATGTATCGTTCCCACGACTCTTGAACGAGTCCATGTACACAGATAACTTCTGTGTTTTATCCAGTAAGTATGTAAATCTTGTCTTTAGATTTGACAAGCTTGGCCCTGATTCAACCTACAATACATCAACCACAATCGACGAGCCTGATGAATATAACTTGATTTTTGGTAATTGCCAAAAAGAATTTCTTGTCACAATGAATGTTCATGCTCAAATGTACAATGTGAATAATGGAGAAAAAGATTTTCTTCCAGTTGGTCAAGCTCCACTCCCTAAATTCTATTTCCTTTGCTTCATTGTATATCTTGCATTTTTAGCCATATGGGGATTTATCTGCATTAAACAGAGGAAAATTGTTCACAAGATTCATTTCATCATGGCTATGTTGTTGGTTTTCAAGGCATTGAAGTTGATTTGTGCGTCAGAAGATAAAATGTATATTAGAAATACAGGGAAGCCTCATGGTTGGGATGTCGCCTTTTATATTTTTGGATTTATGAAAGGCGTAACACTCTTTACTGTTATTGTCCTAATTGGAACTGGTTGGTCTTTCTTGAAACCTTTCCTACACGACCGCGAAAAAAAGGTTTTAATGTTCGTGATCCCCTTACAAGTGATTGAAAATATTGCATCGATCGTGATAAGTGAAAGTGGACCTGTTGAGAAACATTGGTTAGTATGGAATGAGATGTTCTTGTTAATTGATGTAATGTGTTGTTGTATTGTACTTGTTCCAATTTTATGGTCAATTAAAAGCCTTAGAGAGGCATCTAAGAATGATGGAAAAGCAGCTGAAACTCTGAGGAAGTTGACACTTTTTAGGCACTTTTATGTTGTCTTGATTGTGTACTTGTATTTTACTAGGTTTGGGATTGCTATGATTGAAAGTGTTGTGAATTACATACATGAATGGGTTACAATTGTTGCTGCAGAAGGTGCAAGCTTGATGTTTTATATGTTTATATTCTACAATTTTCAACCTATTGAGAAAAATCCATATTTGGCTATTGACAAAGATGACTACGGCGATGAAGAACAAGAAGAAGAGGAAGATGATGATGCTTAAGATTCTCATACAAATTATTCAATCCAAGTTGTGAGGCATTTTATTGTAAAATAAAGTACTGATTGTCTTCTTATTCTTTAATGAATCCTTTTTTCCAATTTGGTTAAATATTCGGCTTGTTTTATACTTTTTCTTTTAACCGTGTTTTTCGGGCATCGCTTTATGAACCCGACTAGCTGTACCCATCAGGTCCCGCTGTTTTAATATAGGTGCGCGGTTAGTTCCACGGGACCCTAGAGACACAACCGATTTATAATGCCTCCAATGGTCATGCGAGGACTCGAACTGATGATTTGAAGACTTCTATTCTCTGTCCTTTACAAGTCGAGCTATCTCTCAGGGTTTTATACTTCATTTTTACGATTAAAAATGAAGTAGAAAAGCTAAAGTGTCATATACGTAATGAATTTTACACAAAATCTCACTATTAGTGAGGATTTAAAAGATTCAAGATGTTATAAATTTAGCATGCATGAGTGTATCACACGGATTTTTTACACTAAATCATGTTAATATATTATGATTAAGTGATAAATGACTTAAGAATATATATTAATAAGCTATTATTAAGTAGCAGAAAATATGCTAGTCTTTTCTATTGAAGCCTCCTAATTTTATTGTAAATTAACTGGTTATTAATTTTAGCCTAATATTCTTTTTGAGTTCAATAGAAAACGTAAAAGGTAATAGAAGACTTTTAAAGAATAAGTCTTACTTCCATTGGTTTGATTTAAATATCGAAAGTGTTTAAGTATTTCAGATACTTTAATTTATGCCTAATTATGATGAATGATTGATCTGATTTTTAAATTTGAATATTGTTCGACACAGGGACGGAGTCACAATTTCTTATGCCGATTTTTTTAAACCATATATTTATTTTAAAAATTTATTAAATATATACAAATTACTATTAATTTAGAGTCCATTAAGTTAAACTAACTATAATACACAAACTTCAAATTGTGGTTGTGGTCTAACATTGTGTTTGGATCATTGTTTTTCATCATTTTATAATATATTGTATAGTATTATATTGTACTGTATTGTATCGTTTTAATAGATACATCATTTGAATAAACTGTATCGTTTGCTATTATTAAATAATAATTTTATATTTGGTTTGACTGTATTATACTCTAAAGTTTACTAAAATATTCTCGATTATTTAAATACGATGGTTATTAAGAAATACTCATAAAAATAACTTGATAAATTATATCACCAGCACATAGAGTTTGTAAATATCATAGATGAACTAACAAAAAAAATACGCAAGAAAAGAGATGGAAAACTAACGTACTGTTTGAGAAAAAGTGTTATTAATAAGTTATGGAGAAGCGAATGTATGAATCTTGATTAAGTAAAAGAATTGAATAGATATTTAGAAAAATTAATTTTCAACCAAATGTCGCAACAAAAATTATTTTAGATTTTTAGAAAAGAGATAGAAAACTAACCTGTAAAAACTCTTGTTCGAAAAGAGAAGGGTAAAATTAAAATATAGAATAATAAGTCTGGGTGTAATTGAAAAGATGCGGAATAATTCCACAATACCGATTTAATTATTTCATAAAATAGAATTTTTTATTATTTCGGGACAATAAATTTAACAATACGATACAATTAATTTTATATTAATCAAAACAAATATTCTATTTGGGATAACAATACAATAAGACCGAAAACAACTATCCAAACAGTACGTAACTTAAATAGCATTAAATATGTGAGTGGATACTATTTTTATAAGCAATGAATATCTTTAAACATATCATGATGACCCTCCAATGGGAACTGATGTTCTTCTTAATCCCTTATCCTCTCCTTTAGGCCACAGATTCCCGCTGAACAATTGTAATTCTATTCCTACTTCAAATTCCACACGCTGTTTCTCCACCAGCTCCGGCGGTGGTGGTGCCGGCGGCGGTCGGTGGGAGAGTAATAACAGGCGCCAAAAAGAGTATCAGCGGTTTATATTCGATGACGAGCTTAGGGCTAACTTTAAGGAAGACGATTTTGGTTTCGGAAGCGCCGTGAAGCAGCGAATTTGGTGGTCCGATGATCCTTCGCTTTGGGGAGATGACTATGAAGATGAAGAAGCTGGATTTGGTAGCTTTGGTGTTATTGAGGATTCCATTGCCTTTGCCTGGGTGACGAAGGTAACTTTATCCTTTTGTAAACTAAAAGCATTTGCTAAGTTTTCTTTTCTCCACCTGTTGTTAAGTATTTATGTTAATCGAAATTTGAAATGTGTTCAAACCTATACTCTGCTTGGATCATTTGTTACCAATTGTTTTATAATATATTGTATTGTATCTTGCCGTATCGTTTTATGAGTATATCGTTTGCATATGTTGTATTATTTGATGTTGTTAAATAATATTTTTGATGTTTAGTTTGACTTATCATACTGGACCGTAACTAATAAGTTTACTAAAATACCCTCAATTATTTTAAATATTAAATTTATTATGATACGCATAAAATAAGTAAAGAGCAAATTAGTAAAGGGCAGAACCTGGGTCGAACCTATTATTGTTATCTTTGACCGTGGAGCTGGCAGCGACTGAACCAGTTCCGGGAAAAAGAGACGAAGATGAAGTAGGTTATAGGTTCGAGATTTGGAGTTAAAAAAGAAGAAGGTAAAGGGTAAAATAGAGTTATAAATGTTAGGATTTATGCCCGTCACTAGAGGGGGGTGAATAGTGCGGCCCGAGAATATTGATAAATATTGCGGAATTAAAATTGCAGGAGTAAAGTAAATGCAGTAATTAAAAGATTAAAGAAAGGACACACCGAATTTATACTGGTTCACCACAACGTGTGGTTACTCCAGTCCCCGAGAGACTCTCTCGAGTTTCCACTAACTCCGTTAAGCTTACGGGTGCCTAACAAACCGTTACACTTGCTCGTAGATGTACACTCTACAAGACTTCAACTTGCTCGAGGATACCTCACCTTAAGACTTCACCTTGCTCGTGGATACCGCACCACAAGACTTCACACACTAAGATTGAGGGTACTTAGCAAACCCGACAATCAATGAAGATATGGTCTTCTCAAACACCTTTCTCTTTTACAACAAGAACTCTCTAAAAAGAGTAGATAAAGAGATACAATATTAGCTCTATGAACAACTCAAAGTTGTCTCTCAATTGGCTCTACAAAAGCTCTAAAATTCAATATGTATATGAATAATGAGAGGTGTTGTGTGTATCAAATCAGCTCAAAAGACCTCTATTTATAGGTGGTAGAAGTAGTATGTCCGTTGCTTAATTGGCAATCAATTATGCTGATTTTATGCCAAGATAATCGATTATCAGATTTGCATAATCGATTATCAGCTTACCGTTACAAAATCGGAAGCTGATTTTGTGCTAGAATAATCGATTATTGGATTTGCATAATCGATTATCTGCCTGTCGTTCAAAAACTTTGGCAACGGATACAAGATAATCGATTATGCCCAAGTGTATAATCGATTATCCTACTCTGCGGAAATTTCCAATAAATGGAATTTCCCAGAATAATCGATTATCACTTTTGCATAATCGATTATTCACCTATGCTGTCCAGAATTGAAAACTTACTTCAAAAACCATTTTGGTTAAAATGAAAACGTTAAAATCATTTTGTTTGAAGTATTTGAAATATGTTTATGATAAATATGATTTGATAAAAAGATTTTATGCATATTTATGATGACCTATGTTGAGCCAAAAGACGAGATAACTTAAACGTTGCTCTTACATTGGTTCTACCTAACGACCTGCGCCTTGGGTCTTCGGTCTTGAACTTTTGAGCTCGTCTTTGGCTTTTCCATGCAATCCATTCATCAATATGCTTCTCGGCATTCAATCTTGATTGTTTGTCATATAATAACGTTGTTTGACACTTGACTTCATTGTTTGTCATTCATCAAAACCTATACCTGAAAATCATGCTAATACAACCAAAGCACACATATCATGGATAGAATGATTTTCTACAATTTTCCCCTTTTTGATAATGACAAACAACAGGAGATATGCATATCGAATTCCCCCTAAGTTCATGCTATATCTCAACATACAATTCATGCAAACGATTCCCCTTAATGATAATTCCCCCTCATATAAGGCATAGTATAACGTAGATACATTCCCCCTTATTTGATGCATATCCGCCTAAACTCTTCCCCCTTTTGGCATTAGCAAAAAGAGAGTATGCAAAGGTTACTTTCCCCTTTCGACACTTTCCCCTTTTGGGTATATCAATTGTTAGTGTCAAGAATAAAATAGGAAATACAATGAGGAATATACATTGACGATATTTAAACAATCATACCAACATGAAATAATACCAAATGTTAGTAAAAACATAACAACCATAATAACGGTTATTTTTCGCAACTCATATTGCTTAAGAACATATCAACAGTTAATTTTTAACAAACCAATAGTTGTATTAAAAACACGAATCATTTATTTTTCAAGAATATATCAACTGTTATTCAAACCAAAAATAATATTCATCAAAACATGAATCAGTTATTATTTTTAACAAAAATAATTGATACCAATTGTTATTCAAGATAAAAGTTTTCAAAACATGAATCAACAAAAATAATTAATATCAATTGTTAACAAAGATATATTAATTGTTAACACATATCAACTATTACGTTTTTATCAAAAATATGATAACTAACCGACATTCCCCCTCGATGCAATAAGGTTTCGTGCTTGGTGCATGTACTACGATATTGTAGTCTTCAAGCACACCTGCAAACGTACCTAAAAATAGGTTTTAGGTACCCAAGCACTTTTGGGTCCTTGGGGGTTAGGCAAATCATAGCTCAAAGATAAATCCCTATATTTTGCAAAACATACGGGTGCTATGTGTCCTACCCGGTTGCAATAATGACATATAACGTTCGGGTTGTGCATATGTCTTGGTTGAGCCAAAAACGTCTAGATGATCTAAAGTCGTTATTCCTAGACGTATTCCGATTCCTAGAGTTATTTCTAGGTGGTCTAAAATGATTCATTTTAGACTCATTACCAAAATTCCTAGAGTTGTTTCTAGGTGGTCTAAAATGATTAATTTTAGACTTATTAGTGAAGTTCCTAGAATTGTTTCTAGGTGGTCTAACTTCATTTCTATCATCCTTTCTAATATTCTTCTTAATTTCTTCAATTGTTTTAGGATCATCAACACTACGTTTTTCTAGTGTGTTCCTAAGTTCTATGTTCTCTATTTTCAAAGAACTACAAGAAGAACAATTGGAACTTTGATCAATTGAAGAGGCTTCATTCATCTCCTTGATTTTATTTTTAAGATCAAGATTATCATTTTCAAAAAATTTATTTTCTTCTTCTAAGACTTTAATTCTAGCCTTGGCCTCTTTGGAGATTTTTGAAATCTTTTTCAATTCAACATATAATTCTTGAAAGCCTTTTTGTAATTCTTCAAAAGAATAAGAATTAGAATTACTTACCTCTTCTTCCTCGTTGGCCATGAGGCATAGTGCGGCAGTTTCATCGCCCGAGCTGTCCGAATCCCATGTCACACGCCTTTGGTGTTTGTTCTTCTTCTTGTCCTTGGATTTTGGACAATGTGATTTGGTGTGGCCAAGTTTTCCACAATTTTGGCATGAAGGACTTGGTTCTTCCTTCTTTATTTCCTTTTTCATAAACTTATAAAACTTTTCGATCAAGGCATTGGAAATATTATCATCATCGCTATCCGAATCACTTACCTCTTCTCTTTTAGAGGATGAGGCTTTGAAGGCAATACCTGGACCTTTATTTCCAAGATAAGGATTAAGAATAGTGCTTTCATAAGTTTTGAGGTTACCTCTTAGTCCATCAATTGTGACGTCCGTGATTCCTATCGACTCTTGGATGCCATTGGCTTTGGATCGCCATTCGGGAGTGAGACTCCGCAAGATTTTTCGAACAAGATCTTTGTTCGAGTATACTTTCCCGAGAGCATGGAGATTGTTGATGATCATTGAGAACCGATCGAACATAATATCGATGCTTTCATTCTCCCTCATTCTAAAGAGTTCATATTCATGTGTTAGAAAATCAACTTTTGATTCTCGGACTTGAGACGTACCTTCATAAGTGATTTCAAGTTTATCCCACATCTCCTTGGCGGTTGTGCAGCAAGAAATCTTCCGATAGTCATCCGGATTCACCGCACAATATAATAAATTGACGGCCTTTGCGTTATTTTCAACTTTCTTGATGTCCTCGGCAGTATATTCATTCCTCCTTTGGACCCGTGGTTTCTCCAACTTTCTTTGTCGGCATTTGTTCACCGTTCTTGATGATTTGCCACAGACAATAGTTATTTGATTGGATGAAGATTCTCATCCGCTCTTTTCAATATGTGTAATTTGTTCCGTCAAATAGTGGAAGCCTATTGGTGGAGTGTCCTTCGCTCATCATTCCTGCGTTCAATATTCTCAACAAAAAAATATATCGTTCTCTCAACCGGTTAAGGCTTTCAGAGAGTTAGGCTCTAATACCAATTGTTAGGATTTATGCCCGTCACTAGAGGGGGGGTGAATAGTGCGGCACGGGAATATTGATAAATATTGCGGAATTACAATTGCAGGAGTAAAGTAAATGCAGTAATTAAAAGATTAAAGAAAGGACACACCGAATTTATACTGGTTCACCACAACGTGTGGTTAGTCCAGTCCCCGAGAGACTCTCTCGAGTTTCCACTAACTCCGTTAAGCTTACGGGTGCCTAACAAACCGTTACACTTGCTCGTAGATGTACACTCTACAAGACTTCAACTTGCTCGAGGATACCTCACCTTAAGACTTCACCTTGCTCGTGGATACCGCACCACAAGACTTCACACACTAAGATTGAGGGTACTTAGCAAACCCGACAATCAATGAAGATATGGTCTTCTCAAACACCTTTCTCTTTTACAACAAGAACTCTCTAAAAAGAGTAGATAAAGAGATACAATATTAGCTCTATGAACAACTCAAAGTTGTCTCTCAATTGGCTCTACAAAAGCTCTAAAATGATGCACAAATAATATCAATATGTATATGAATAATGAGAGGTGTTGTGTGTATCAAATCAGCTCAAAAGACCTCTATTTATAGGTGGTAGAAGTAGTATGTCCGTTGCTTAATTGGCAATCAATTATGCTGATTCTATGCCAAGATAATCGATTATCAGATTTGCATAATCGATTATCAGCTTACCGTTACAAAATCGGAAGCTGATTTTGTGCTAGAATAATCGATTATTGGATTTGCATAATCGATTATCTGCCTGTCGTTCAAAAACTTTGGCAACGGATACAAGATAATCGATTATGCCCAAGTGTATAATCGATTATCCTACTCTGCGGAAATTTCCAATAAATGGAATTTCCCAGAATAATCGATTATCACTTTTGCATAATCGATTATTCACCTATGCTGTCCAGAATTGAAAACTTACTTCAAAAACCATTTTGGTTAAAATGAAAACGTTAAAATCATTTTGTTTGAAGTATTTGAAATATGTTTATGATAAATATAATTTGATAAAAAGATTTTATGCATATTTATGATGACCTATGTTGAGCCAAAAGACGAGATAACTTAAACGTTGCTCTTACATTGGTTCTACCTAACGACCTGCGCCTTGGGTCTTCGGTCTTGAACTTTTGAGCTCGTCTTTGGCTTTTCCATGCAATCCATTCATCAATATGCTTCTCGGCATTCAATCTTGATTGTTTGTCATATAATAACGTTGTTTGACACTTGACTTCATTGTTTGTCATTCATCAAAACCTATACCTGAAAATCATGCTAATACAACCAAAGCACACATATCATGGATAGAATGATTTTCTACAATAAACAAGAAGGTAAAGGGTAAAATAGAGTTATCATAATTGAAAGAAAAATAGGAAACAATCTCGCCACACTAAATCGGTTGTTTAATAAAATGGGACAATTCATTGTTTCAGAACAATAGATTTTACAATACAATATGTTAATTTCATTATATATATAGTAGTAAATAACCCTAATCTCATATGCATTAGGAGTAGGACATGTATTGTATATATATGGTTCATTGTATCATTGTTAATTAATAATATATTTTTCTCCCGTTCTTTCTCACATGGTATCAGAGCAATCGTGAGATATTTATTGCTGTGCATAAATTCCAGTGACTCCGGAAAAAAAAACATTACCTTTTTCAGGGAAAACAATACTATCCGCAGGAAAGTCCATATCCGTTGGTGTTGTGAAAAAACCAACACCACCACGAGATATATCATCTTCCGACCAAACCCTAATAATTTCTCCGGCAGAAACCCTTCCACGCGCCCTCACACGCCGCCGTGAGAATATTTTCCGGCGATCTCCGACTTCACATGCCGGGGCGCAAGGCTTCTGCCGGCCATTTTTTGGCCGAGCTTCTTCAGGACAGCCTAGTTGCACAAACATTCCGAATCCATTGGTACTATTTTCGATAGATTCTGACTACTTTGGAATTTTCCGGCGAGCTTCAATGATTTTTCCCGACGTGAACAATTATTTCAAGAAAATTTCTGCTTTTTCGGTGCAACATTATAATGGCATTTGTATCAGAAGCCTTTAACTCACAATTCGTCGGATCCAATTTGTTGAATCCAATCTAGATGGTTTCTTTACCAGATTATGTTGAGTTCCTTCATTACAAAGCACATAAACAGATATCTTCAGGATTAGCCTTAGTTGTTCCAACAGATAGTAACGTGACTTGTATCTCCCAATCTTCAATTTCTGAGTGTTGGGTCATTGATTCAGGGGGATCTTATCACATTTTTGATAACAAATCTCTTTTCACTAGTATTTCATAATTCTAATTTCTTCCAACAGTCACAATGTCCAATGAATCTCAAGCCATGGCAACAACAATAGGTCAAGCAAGTCCACTTCCTTCCTTACCTTTAGACTCAGTTCTTTATGTTCCTGATAGTCTTTTTAATCTCATAGCCGTTAGTCGCTTAGCTAAATCACTTAAATTTGCCGTTTTATTTCTTGATGACCTTGTTTTTATACAGGAACGCAGTACAGGGAGGATCATTAGTATCGGACGTGAATCAGATGGACTTCATTACCTTATCCTTGCAAAATCACATGACTCGCATCCTGTCTTCCTCCAATAACTTGTCCTGTTACTGATCCACCAGATTTATTACATAAACGATTAGGACATCCCAGTTTGTCAAAACTTCAGAAAATGCTTATCTCACTTGTCCATTCTAGAGTGTTAGTCGTGTTAGCTCGATAAGCATACCTGCTCCCATTTCCCGTGGCGTCTTGATAATCGAGCATAGTCACCTTTTCAGATGTTTGCGGTCCTAGTCGGGTTAGTTCTACCTTAGGATTCCGCTACTTTGCCAGTTTTATGGATGATTATTCCAGGTGCATTTGGATATTTTTGATGAAAAATCGATCTGAGTTGTTTTCTATCTAACAGACCTTCCACATTGCAATTCAAAATCAATTTGGGGTTTCTATCCGCACATTTCGTAGTGATAATGCCCTAATGTATTTGTCTTCTCCATTTCAACAGTTTATGAATTCCCATGGAATTATTCATCAAACATTTTATCCATACACATCCCAACAAAATGGGGAGCTGAAAGAAAGAATATACATCTTATTGAAACTGCTCGTACCCTACTCATACAATCTCATGTTCCGCTGCATCTTTGTGGGATGCAGTTTTTACATCTTGTTATCTTATTAATCGTATGTCATCTTCAACTATCCAAAATCAAGTTCCATTCTCTGTCCTGTTTCTGCACTTACCTTTGTTCTTTCTTCCACGCCGTGTCTTTGGGAGTACGTGCTTTGTTCATGACATTACTCCAAGAAAAGATAAGTTAGCCCCTCGTACTCTTAAGTGTATGTTTCTGGGTTACTCGAGAACGCAAGAGGGATATCGATGTTATTCTCGTGACCTTCAGCGATTTCTTATGTCTGCTGATGTTACCTTCTTTGAAACCCAATCATACTTCACAGGTTCAGTTAATCACTTAGATATTTCTGAGGTGCTACCCGTTCCTTCTTTTGGAGATTTAGTCCCTATCTACCATTCATCTTCCTCCATAGCTCCACCGCCTACAATTCCAGTTACAGCTTCACCACCTATAGCTCCAGTGTCACCACAGAGTCCAGTGCCACCACCTAGTCCAGTTCCACCAACTATAGCTCCAGTGACCTAGTCCAGTTCCACCAACTATAGCTTCAGTGCCACCATCTAGTCCAGTTTAACCTTCTACAGCTCCACCACTCCTGACTTATCATCGTCGTCCGCCCCCAACATCAGGCCCAGCTGATTCACGTCCTGCACTTGACCCTGCTAATACTGCGGATTTGTCTCATCTTAATCAACCGATTGCACTACGAAAAGGTATACGGTCCACACTTGATCCTAATTCTCATTATATCGGTTTAAGTTACCATCGTCTCTCATCATCCCATTGTGCATTTGTGTCATCTTTGTCCTTTGTTCCTATCCCTAAGTCTACAGGTGAAGCACTGTCTCATCCTGGATAGCGACATGCTATAATTGACGAGATATCTGCTTTACATACGAGTGGTAATTGGGAGCTTGTTCCTCTTCCTTCGGGTAAATCGACTGTTGGTTATCGTTGGGTGTATGCAGTCAAAGTTGGTACAGATGGCTAGGTTGATCGATTTAAGGCTCGTCTTGTTGCCAAAGGATATACTCTGATATTTGGACTCGATTATAGTGATACTTTCTCTCCTGTGGCTAAAATAGCATTAGTTCGCCTTTTTCTATCTATGGCTGTTGTTCGCCATTGGTCTATCAGTTGGACATTAAGAATGTTTTTCTTCACGGTAACCTTGAGGATGAGGTTTATATGGAGCAACCATCTGGTTTTGTTGCACAGAGGGAGTCTCGTGGCATTGTATGTCGGTTGCGCCGGTCCCTCTATGGTCTAAAGCAGTCTCCTCGAGCCTAGTTTGGTAAGTTCATCACAGTTATTCAGGAGTTTGGGATGACTCATAGTGAAGCTGATCACTCTGTGTTTTATCGACATTCTGCTTCAAATCTGTGTAGTTATCTGGTCGTTTATGTTGACGATATTGTTATTACCGGCAATGATCAGGATGTCATTAATAAGTTGAAGCAACATCTCTTTCAGCACTTTCAAACTAAAGATCTGAGCATATTAAAGTATTTTTTATGTATTGAGGTCGCTCAGTCTAGCTCAGGTATTGTGATCTCACAACGGAAGTATGCCTTAGATATTCTTGAGGAGACATGAATGACAGGTTGTAGACCTGATGACACTCCGATGGATTCGAATTCTAAACTTCTGCCAGGACAAGGGGAGTCTCTTTGCAATCCTGCAAGATATATGAGGTTGGTTGGTAAATTAAATTACCTCAGAGTGGCTAGACCTGACATTTCCTTTCCTATGAGTGCTGTGAGTCAGTTTATGGATTCTCCCTGTGATAGTCATTGGGATGCAGTTGTTCGCATTTTTCGGTATATAAAATCAGCTCCTGGTAAAGGCTTATTGTTTGAGAATCGAGGCCATGAGCTAGTTGGATACTCAGATGCTGATTGGGCTGGATCACCTTCTGATCGACGTTCTACGTCTTGATATTGTGTCTTAGTAGGAGGAAATTTAGTGTCTTGAAAGAGCAAGAAATAGAATGTGGTTGCTCGATCTAGTGCAGAAGCAGAATATCGAGCAATGCTATGGCCATATATGAGGTAATTTGGATCAAACAGTTGCTCAAGGAGTTTAAATTTGGTGAGATTAGTCAGATGAGATTTGTGTGTGATAATCAAGCTGCTCTTCATATTGCGTCAAATCCAGTATTTCATGAGAGAACTAAATACATCGAGATTGACTGTCACTTTGCTAGAGAAAAGATACTCTCAGGAGATGTTGCTATAAATTTTGTGAAGTCGAATGATCAACTTGCTGATATTTTTATCAAGTCCCTCACTTGTCCTCGTATTAGTTATATATGTAACAAGCTCGGTACATATGATTTATATGCACCAGCTTGATGGGGAGTGTTAGTTTCATTATATAAATAGTAGTAAATAACCCTAATCCCATATGTATTAGAAGTAGGACATGTATTTTATATATAGGCTCATTGTATCATTGTTAATTAATAATATATTTTTCTCCCCTGCTTTCTCACACAATATAATCAATTTTAACTAAGCAATCAACACCCACATTATTTTGGGATAGGTACAATACAATGGGTAACAACCATCCAAACAAGCTATTAGTAAAATCAGTTGCACCACTATAAACGACTATTCAACCTTTGAGGATTGCAAATGCTTCTCACATGTCTAGAGAAATTGCGTGATTTTGGAATTTGGTGGGAGTCTGTTTTTATGAACGTGAAAGGCAATTATCTGAATATTTAGACTAATCGATAAGGGGATCTCCATACACCATCTCTTACCATAAAGTCAGCGCTTGCTAACGTCATCTGATGTACTATGGAACTTGAAGGTCTCAATACCCCAAGTCTTATTCTGGCATCCCTAATGTGTGTGGTCATTATTCAAGACAAATTTGAGATTTGAAAAATAGGTGCGTGGTCGTCTATAACACGTCACATTTTACCCGAATATCTCCATGGTGTGTGGTCATCTATAGCAAGCCACCTTTTACCCGAATATCTCCACGGTGTGTCGTTGTCTATACAAGACACGTCTTACTTTTCCCAAATATCTGCATACGGCATGTCAGCCACAGTGTGTGAGAGTCTTAGTACCAATGTCATACCTCATCTCACCATCACAAGCTCAGGTGCAACCTCAGGCTATCTTCTTAATTGTATGATGCATCATGTAGTGCATACTAGCATGCTCATGCTTTGTGTATTAATCGTAATATCATAGTGATGCCATTTGTAATAGGAGCAAAGCATATCGGGTATAAACCATATGAAAGCATACGCATTTATCCCAAAACAGGTATCATCAAGTACACTCTCACCTCCACATATACCAGGCAGTCAAAACACATTTCTAAAGCAGTTATACAACATTAGAAATCATGCTTTTAGGAAAACAAACAATCAGGGTTTCAGATCTCCACTTGTCTTGTATCCAAGCAAGTGTGCAGCTTCTCTGCTGATTCATGCTTCCAATCTCAATCAAATGCCTCCACTCTATGCAAAATATGCAATAGTAGGGTCAGTTACCCCTATAGGACTCATCTCTAAAATTTAAGTATCTGTCAAATCAAAATCAATGGTCAACTCTTGGTCAATAGGTCACATCCCCAATCTTGATCAGATTGCCCATAATCTAACAACTTCAAATATTAGTTCCAATTTGGGGCTGAGGGATATGTTCTTTACTTTTCTAGCTCGAATCTCATATTATTTGGTGTAAAAATCAATGTAGATTCATGTAAATAATCCATAGAAGTAATCAGGATTATTACCTTAGTAGTTTAAGATGATTCCTCCATCGCCTCAAACTACTGAGTTTCTAGTCCCCAAATGTGAAAGCTAAGGTCTGAAATTTGAATGGGTTGGGACCTATCGCCACTGCGTACCAAACTTCTTGAATTGTGGTCTGGGTCGGGCGGTCGGCAAACTCAATGTGCGATCAATGCTCAATCTCGTGATCACAGGGTTCCATGATTCCACAAGGTTGCCTCCCGGCCAACCTTTCTCTCGCGATTGCGGCTCCCAACTCGTGATCGGGATGATGCACCAGAAACCAAAAAATAGTGCTTGCACTAGTGCTCAGCCTTCCAAATGTTCCAAAACATGCCCGAACCCCTTGGATCTCAACCCAAACCACACCAAGTCATAAACAGTTAGATCAACATATAAACACATTCAAAACTCAAATTAGAGCACAAATAGGAAAATTGAAAGATCGAGTTGTTACAATAGTGGATGGGTCTCTATGGATATAGCAAAATCTACTTAAATCACCTGTTAATTCCTATTATGAGAAGCTTCTGAGTAGGGAAGAGTCAACTTTTCCACTTATATCAGTATACGAGCATGTTTTTGCCCTTCTTTTAATGAATTTTATTGCTTTATAAATAAATATCATCTGGTGTTGCTTCTTGGGATTTGAACCTTAGTTCTGAAGGTTGTTACTCTACCTCTTCGACTTCTAGACCATCTCCTTCGGGGCACTCTTTCTAAATTTTTTCTGAGAGGAGAAGAGAGTCAGTTTCTCTGACCAAGTAGGATATTCCGTTGGTATTAGCAGCGAAAGCTCTGATCATGCTTTCTCCTACATCCCTCAGGACTCCAGCACAACTGAGAGGAGTGCACTGAATCTGTTTTTGGTGCTTTTAACATTTCAAAGGAGGCAACTTCACTTGTCAAAAATAATTGAGGCCACTTCAGTAGAGATCATAGTAAGTGCTAGGTTAAGAAAACTGAGAACTGTCAGATTCATCAACCAGATGAAGACCAGAATATTTTTTGATGAAGCCAGATGAAGACCAGAACATTTCAAGATCAAGTTAACATGGACTATGGCTTTCCTAGTGCATTTTGTATACATTCATATATAAATTGAAGTCGTTGACATGATATAAAGTAAAGACTTCCTGATTTTAGAAGATGTATCTGAGTTCCAGTTTGACATTTATGGTCAAGATGACACTTCTTTGTTTCTGGAAAAGTATTTGACAAATTTGTGAAAATGTATGAGTCCACTCAGCTGCCGCTCAAACACTTACAGTTTTGGTTGTTTCACTTCCTCACCAGTGGCATACAAAATGATAAAAATATATTAAACTAAACTGTTCAAGATCTATCTTGCTTGGTATTAAAGCTGTTCCAGTTTAGGTGTATCTGAGCATCCGACCTTAATGCACTTTAGAAGCGATTAAACTATTGAATTTTCTTCAATCTATCATAAAGAAGAGCAGTCACCTGTGTGGAACAATTCTATAAAAAGGTGTCTACATAACTTGCCTACCCTGTGAAAGATATGAGCATCCAACCCAAAACCTCAAGGCAACTGGTGGAGTAGTCCAAGACTTGTATAAACTACTTTCAAAGCCTAATCACCCATGTGGAACAATTCTATAAAAAGGTGTCTGCATAACTTTAAATTGTTACACGCGTTTGTCATTTGTGTTGTGCTCCTTTCTGTAATTGTATGGACAAGCTGAGTTGCAAATTTGCCATACTAAGCCAATTCCATCTAGTTAAGACGTGTAATTGCTCCCTATGCTTCCAAGTTGTCCTCGAACTCTGATGCAGCCCTGTACTTGTTTGCACAACTTTTCAGTTCTTTCTGATATGCATTTTTTTAGAAACTGAGAGCTCTTTTCTATCATCAACAATAATAACAATAATAACAACCCAGTATAATCCCACTTAGTGGGGTCTGGGGAACCCTACCCTTGAGTAGAGAGGTTGTTTCCAAATAGACCCTCGGCATCCTTCCCTCCAAGAACTTCCCACCTTGCTCTTGGGGAGACTCGAACTCACAACCTCTCGGTTGAAAGTGGGGGTTGCTTACCATCAGAGCAACCCCTCTTGTCCAAAAGGAAAATGACGATGAAGCTGAGATCATAAGAATTGGCATTTTTTTATCTAGATGTTAAGTATTAGACTTGATTAGCTTGGATCACAGGGAGAAAAATTGCCAGGGATCATCTTATAACTACAATATTTCAACCTTTTCTGTTGATTAGATGTCAGAGATACTTTAAATATGTGAAAGAACAATTTTGAGTGTTTTTCCACCTGTTGCTTCATACCTTTAAGTTTTATTATAACTGGTGGTGACATTCGGTTCATTAAGGCTTATAAACCACTTTTTGTGAAGACTGCTTAAGTAAAAAATGTCTTATGGGTCTGGTGCAGGTGCTCAGAGCCTTTGGTTGGATGCTTCCAGCCGTTATTATGTCAGCGGTACTTGGAACAGGCACAAATACTATTATCATGGCATTAGCACTTCCTTTGGCGCAGTCTGCTCTTTCATTAGTGATGGATGCCATCTGGGGATGGTCCAATGACGGCCCACGATCCAAGTCCAAGAAAAAGAAAAGACCCTATGCTAGAGCAGCGAGCAACTCTGGAATAAGAACGGGAGAAGGAAAAAATACTCGAAATGGCAAGGGAGTTGGAGACTATCAATCCTGGGCTGCCTCAAATGGTGCATCAGATAGAAAAAATTCACGAAGCACTGTAAATTTTGGTGGTTGGGATGAACTAGACAATCATGGGATGGAAG
Source organism: Nicotiana benthamiana (assembly GCA_034376525.1). Classification (NCBI taxonomy): domain Eukaryota; kingdom Viridiplantae; phylum Streptophyta; class Magnoliopsida; order Solanales; family Solanaceae; genus Nicotiana; species Nicotiana benthamiana. The sequence continues at coordinate 29,067,983 of CM067324.1, read as the reverse complement.
GACAGTCGAAAAAGCCCCCTAATCGAAGACTGTCTGAACCAATACAGGGGACTGATGGTAAATTGAGTAAGAGAATCGGGAGGAGAGAAACTCCATTGCTATTGAGGCTGGTTATTGCTGTTTTCCCGTTCATGGGATCTTGGACCAAGCTATTGTAAAATTTGTAATAAGCTTCGGGAGTTGAAGCCCTTTGTAGAGCCAAACCTTGCCGTTTGGCAGCAAACGATCTTTGATTTGGTCCTTGTTGTTTCTCTCAAAGCTAGACTTGAAACCCAAAATCATATTGTTGTACAGATTAAACATAGTTTAGAGGAGCTTGTGTTCATTCTTACTCAGTGCGAGCACTCCTGTCCTAAAATAATGCTAGACAGAAAAGCATGGTGATGGACCTCGATTTTTTATTTTTTATTTTCTGTTAAGATTTGTCTTTTGTTTCTTCTAGCACTCGGAAATGATATGAAGATATCAATGTAGTGTTTAGCAGTTTCACGGGATCTTGTTTCGGATTGAAGTGAAACTGGCGAGAAAGGTAATATTTAATTCTTAAATATGAGAACTTTCATTGATTTTGTTAGCAGTATTTCTGGTTAGAGATATTCTTACTACTAATTAATAAGCTCTCAGGTGTTTCTTTAGGTAAAATTGGGTTCTTTCAAATGATTGGTTAATCAAATTCTATGCCAACGCTTTGTAGAGTATGCGTCTAAAACACTATTCAAGGTTGTCCAGCTAAAATTATGCATAGTTTTACCTGGCAATTTCCATTCTGATCTTGTTTCTATATTGACTAGATTGTCAAATGGTGCAGGATACCAGGTGCAGGTGCAGGTGCAGGTACAGGTACGCATACATTTTGTTGTATCTCTGTAATGTAAAGCTCCAAGCGGCCGTTTGGTTGTTGGTTAGAGTTATGCAGGTATTAGTAATGTAGGAATTAATTATGCAGGAATTAATTATGCGAAGATTAGTTATGTAAAGATTAGTAATATAGAAATGTAAGGTGAATATTATTTATTATTAGTCTGGTTTGTTCTATTAAAATTGTTAGTATATTGTATATATATATTTTTTTTAGAAAAAAACAGTACAAGTTTGAATAGAGGGTGTTCTTGGAATATTTGAATAAATACCTCAAGAACTTGAAACTAAATCTTGATTTCAAGTACCATCTAGATGCTTAAAGTTGGATCTAGTATACATTTGCTTTGCGGATAATTTGTTAATGTGTTGCAGGGCAGATAAGATTTCCATCCAGTTAATGTTACATGCATTTAATCACTTCTCGGAAGTTTCTGATATGGATAAAAGTTCACTCTATGTAGCAGGAGTGTCCGCCATTTAGATAACTAGGAGTATCGCTATCTTCTAGGAAACGCACAATTCACCAATATTTGCCACTTGTAGAAAATATGATCGCAAAGATTATATGCTGGTCTACTAAATTCCTATCTTCTAGTAAGAGACTGCAACTGATTAAAAGTGTATTATTTGAGATGTAAACTTAGTGGGCTCAAATCTTTCTACTGCCAAAAAAGATCATCAGTATGATAACAGATGTATGCAACACATTCCTATGGACAAGTACAAATGAGGTTTCCAGAAAAGCTCTAGTAGCTTGTGTGCATGCCTAGGTCTGTTGGAGGATAAAATATTCTGGAATTCTATAGATGGAACAAATTTTGTCTTCTTCAAGAATAAAAATGGTCGTATTTGTCTTTCAATTTCACCAGCTCCTCCAAGTTAAATTCCAATGGCGCGTTCAATGAATAGATTCTTCGGCTTTGAACTTAACAATTTCAGCCAATTAAAAGGCAGAGGCGAGAAATTTTACTTGATTCGGAAGGAGAAATAAGCCTCGAGATATGGGGAAATTTTTATTTTGTAAACTACTAATATAGTATAATAACACAAAATATATAATACATTAAAAGTCCAGGAATTTTCTTTTTTTAAAAACACTCATAGAAAATAAAATATCTAGTATCAGTGAATCCGACTCATGATTTGAATTGGAGGTATTAGGCGAAACCCGAACGTTAGCCATTAGGCATGTTTACAGTACACAGTCGGACACTTAGGGGGTATAAGATCACATAACTAGGTCCCACACGTGAGCCTTAAGGCGTTTTGATAGTGTTCCATCCCGGGGTAAGCCTCGAGACGAGTCCCAAAAATGCCTTTTAAAATAGAGACGGGTTCTTGGGTTAGTTTTTTCAATTTAATTGTCGAGTTACATGTAAGTTATTTCAAAGCAAAAATTTCAATTTTCATTCTATGATAATTAACTCAAAACATCTATCAGGATTATTCTTTTCCAAAAGTCATTAAATAATACGGCTCGAATTAAACTCCAACATATAAATTAATGCTGTGTCATTAAAAAGAGAAAAATTAACATTACCTACTATCAATTAAAATTTTACATCAAAAGAAATTCCTCATGAAATAAGTGTAAGATATATGGACTTATATCTACATACATATGAACAATATATGGATAAATTATATGTTATGTGCTATCTTTTGGTTTGGCCTAATTTTGTGGTCTTATGGACATTATGTTAAGGGGGCCAATGTATTGTCATATAAAGTGTAGGACTAATGTGTAGATACCCAAAAGGGTAACCTTAGTTAATGATGGGCTAACTAAGGTTAAATATATGTAACCATGGTTACATGCTTGTGACTCTTGAGTTATGTAACTCTTGTGACTCTTGGGTTATGTAACTCTTTTGTTATAAAGTGGGGGTTATGGTTCCCACATTATTGCAAGACATAATCTCTTCTTCCTCCCATTGAATCAGGAGAAACTCCATTGTTGTCTTGTAAATTCTTGTGGAAAACCATTCTCATATTTGGTCTTGTGTGATATTCTTGTGGAAAGCCATACACCAACTTTGGCTATTGTGATATTATTGTTGTTGTGAAATCCATACTTCAAGAAGGATCAAGAAGACAATCTTGAAGGAAGGACTAAGGAACTTGCTAAGGCACACTTCAAACAATCATCAAAGGAGGTTCAAGGATTTCCACATATGGATTCAAGTAAGCTTCCGCTCATGTAGTTGTTGTTCCAAATTGTTCAATATGAAGGTTATTGTATTTTAGTCGGAATCATTATTCTAACAATTGGTATCAGAGCCACCTTCATATTTGGATAATTTGGATGTTCATAAGATTCATGTTATATAAAGTTCATGTTCAAGTTAAGTTAGAATTTTGTTTATGAAATTCTAGTGCCATGAAATAGCATGATTTTATGAATGTTATGTTTTTGATGAACTTTGATGTTTTAATATCATGTTATCATTACTTGAATTGAAACATTGAATTTTGCATGATTTTGGTTGATGAGAAACATGTTTTCTTGTTTAAGTTTCTTGTTGAAGACCATATTAAGTTGTTGAAATGTTTTGTTAACCTTCAGTGACGACAAAGTCGCCAATAACACATTTAGCGGCGACTTCTATGGTTTTAGTGGCAGCAACAGTCGCCACAAAAGGTTCTGCAATAAAGACAGAAACTTTTTAACCTTCAGTGACGGCAACAGTCGCCACAAAAGGTTCTGCCAATAAAGACAGAAACTTTTTAACCTTCAGTGACGGCAACAGTCGCCGCAAAAGGTTCTGCCAAAACAAAAAAAAATTGTTTTGTTTTGATTGTTTAATAAGGACATAATGTAAGAAACGTTTTTTTAATTAATAAAACGTTTTAAGTCTTTTATGTTTCAGATTTTAATTGAATATTTATAATATGTCAATTAATATTAAGTTTTTAAAATTATTAATGTATTATACATTAATATTTAAGTTTTGAATATTAATTGTTTTTTAGTCCATCAATTTTCAGATTTTGGAATTGTCCAACTAAGTCTAATAACAATTAATATTCAGTTGTTGCATGTCAAAACATGTAACATACTAAGTTAAGATTCATAATATGGCTTAAGGAACTAAAGCTTTTAGCATCTAATATTTTAAACTAGTCAATTGAAGCATTATGTTGCCAAAGTAACCTCTATTGTGTAGATTGATTGATCTTGAAATATAAAATGACTGTGGATGTTAGTCTTCCATGCGTTTAACACCGGCCCAAAGGAAGGTTGTTATTTGGCAGGAATTCGAACATGCTTGTGGTGATAAATATGAGACAATTATTTGGTTTTCCATGTGAATATTAAGTCGGCCCAAAGGAAGGCTTGATATTTGACAGGAGTTTATTGTCTTTATTTGATCACCACACCAAGAGTACCACTTACAAGTTGATTTTCTGTCCAAAGACTAAAATCAATGTTGTGCTAGGTATCTTGTAATGGGATTTGCCTATTTTGAATCTATAAAGTAAAGTTAAAGTTCAATTAATTGTAAGCATGTGTTAAGTCATCCTTTTGTTCTATTTTCAGTTAATTCTTCTGCTGCTTCGATATCTGCCAACATCAATAGCATCCCTGTGCTTAACGGCACAAACTTTAAGGAATGGAAAGAGAACATAATGATCGTTCTCGGTTGCATGGATCTTGACCTTGCTCTTCGGATTGAGCAACCTGCTTCTCTTGAGGATACATCCTCTCATGATGAAAGGAGGGAGATGAAGAAGTGGGAACGCTCGAATCGCATGAGTCTAATGATCATGAAGCGTGCAATTCCAGAATCATTCAGGGGCACTATGAATGATGAAGCTAATGCCAAAGTTTTCCTTGAAAACCTTGAAAAGCATTTTATGCAAAACGAAAAGGCGGAAACAAGTACACTATTGAGTAAACTTGTTTCCATGAGGTATAAGGGCAAGGGAAACATTAGGGAGTACATTTTGGAAATGTCTCATCTTGCTTCGAAACTTAAGTCACTCAAGCTAGTATTACCCGAGGAATTGCTTGTGTACTTTGTTTTGATATCTCTGCACACTTTAATCAGTTTAAGGTCAGTTATAACTGCCTGAAGGAGAAATGGACTCTAAATGAGCTCATTTCACATTGTGTGCAAGAAGAGGAAAGGATAAAGCAGGATAAGACTGAAAGTGCTCATTTGGCATCCTCTTCTAAGGAAACTAAGAAGAGGAAAGGTAAGGAAGTTGTGGTTGCAAGGCCCAAGATTAAGCAACATAAGGAACCTAAGGTTGAAATTATTGAGTAGGTTGTTTTTTCTGTAAGGGGACTAATCATGTGAAGAAAGATTGTACCAAGTACCATGCCTGGCGTGCGAAAAAAAGGTACATTTCTTTCTCTTGTTTGTTCTGAAGTTAATTTAATTTCGGTACCTAAGGATACTTGGTGGGTAGATTCTGCTGCTACTACTCACATAAGTATATCTATGCAGGGTTGCCTGAACTGCCGAAAACCAAATGATGGTGAAAGATACATCTATGTGGGTGACGGCAAGAAGGTGCCAGTTGAGGCTATTGGCAAATTTAGGCTGTTGTTTAAGACCGGTTTTCATTTAGATTTGGATGAGACTTTTGTTGTACCGTCTTTTAGACGGAATTTAATTTCTGTTCCCAAATTGGACATATCCGGTTATACATGTTCTTTTGGTGATAATAAAGTTAGTCTCTTTCAGAATTCAAATCTTATTGGTACTGGTCTTTTATCAACATTTGATAGCCTATATTTGGTTGATACAATAACCTCAAATAATGAAACCTTGCATACAAGTTTAAGTGGTACCAAAAGAAAATTAACTAATGAGAATTCTATATAAACGTTTGGGTCATATATCCATTCAAAGAATTCAGAAACTCGTGTCAGATGGAATTCTTGATTCTCTTGATTCCTCAAATTCGGATATTTGTGTTGAGTGTATCAAGGGAAAACAAACAAACAAGATGAGATTAGGTGCTAAGAGAGCTTCATACGTCTTAGAATTGATACATACGGATATATGTGGGCCATTTCCTACTCCTTGTAGGAATGGTCAACAATAATTTATCACATTCATAGACGATTACTCTCATTATGGGTACCTATATCTTATTCATGAAAAGTCCCAATCCATAGACGTGTTCAAATCATTTAAGGTTGAAGTTGAAAATCAACTAAGCAAAAGAATTAAATCCGTTAGATCTGACCGTGGTGGTGAATACTATGGTCGATATGATGGTTCAGGTGAACAACGTCCAGGGCCATTTGCCAAATTCCTAGATGAGTGTGGGATCGTCCCTCAGTATACTATGCCAGGCAGTCCTGCGATGAATGGTGTAGCTGAGAGACGAAATCGGATCCTTAAGGATATGGTAAGAAGTATGCTTTGTCGTACTACTTTGCCAGACTCACTCTGGGGTGAAGCATTAAAAACCGCAGCTTATATTCTTAATAGAGTTCCAACAAAAGCTACAATCAAAACCCCATATGAACTTTGGACTGGGCATAAACCCAGTATTAGGCATTTACACATTTGGGGTTGTCCAGCTGAGGCAAGGCCTAATAGGCCGAATGAAAGGAAACTGGATGCTAAGACGGTTAGTAGCTATTTTGTTGGATACTCTGAAAGATCCAGGGGTTTTAAGTTTTATGATCCCACTTCTAGAACTATTTTTGAGACGGGTAATGCTAGGTTCTTTGAGGATATTGAGTTTGGGGGGTGGGGAGATAAAGTTGTTAGAGATTTTGTCTTTGAGGAAGAACATGTGTCTTTCCCTCAAGTTGTTGATCTTGGTCAGGGAGTTCTCATTCCTGACACGGCTCATACAACTCCAGTTCAAGACAATCTCGAAAAATCTCCCCAATCAGGATCCGGTAATTACTAATGAAAATCAAACTCAACAACCTCAAGAAACTGAAGTGCCATTAAGGAGATCCACTAGAGAGAGGAGAAATGCAATTTCGGATGATTATGTTGTATTTCTCCAAGAACAAGAAAGTGATATTGGACTTGAGGAAGATGATCCAATCAACTTCCGTCAAGTCATTAAGGGTTCTAACTCTCAAAAGTGGATTGATGCCATGAATGATGAGATGAAGTCTATGAGCGATAATGACGTTTGGGAGCTTGTTACATTGCCCGAAGGTATTAAACCTATTGGTTGTAAATGGATTTTTAAAACCAAAAGGGATTCAGAGGGCAATGTTATTAAGTACAAAGCTCGTCTTGTCGCAAAAGGCTACACTCAGAAGGAAGGCATTGGTTATAAAGAGACTTTCTCTCCAGTTTCATCGAAAGACTCTTTCAGGACTATAATGGCATTAGTAGCGCATTTTGATCTTGAGCTTCATCAGATGGATGTTAAGACAGCGTTTCTCAATGGTGACATTGAGGAAACAATTTATATGGTGCAACCTGAAAACTTTGTTTCGGATGAATCAGAGAAAAAGGTTTGCAAATTAAAGAAATCCATCTATGGGCTCAAGCAAGCTTCTCGTCAATGGTATTATAAGTTTCATGCAGTCATTACATCTTTTGGTTTTGAACCGAATATTGCTGATGACTGTATATACCATAAGTTCAGTGGGAGTAAGTATATTTTTCTGGTTTTATATGTCGTTGACATACTGCTTGCCTGTAATGATATAGCATTATTGCATGAAACTAAGAAATTTCTTTCAAAGAAATTTGAAATGAAAGATCTTGGTGAAGCTTCTTTTGTATTAGGAATTCAGATACAATGAGATCGCTCCAAAGGTGTTCTCGGTCTGTCACAAAAGGGCTATATCGATAAGGTTCTGAAAAGATTTGGCATGCAGGATTGTAAACCAGGTAACACCCCTGTTGCTAAGGGAGACAAGTTTAGTCTCAAACAGTGCCCAAATAATAATTATGAAATTTCGGAAATGCAGAAAATGCCCTATGCTTCGGCTGTAGGTAGTCTGATGTATGCTCAGGTATGTACACGACCTGATATAGCATACATTGTTGGGATGTTAGGCAGATATCTAAGCAATCCGGGAATGGACCATTAGAAGGCAACCAAACGGGTCATGAGGTACTTACAGAGAACAAAGGATTACATGCTTACATACCGAAAATCGGACCAGCTTGAGATCATTGGGTATACCGATTCCGATTTTGCTGGATGTCAGGATAGTTTGAAGTCCACTTCAGGCTATATTTACATGCTTGTGGGCGGTGCTATCTCTTGGAGAAGCATCAAGCAAACTCTTACAGCCACTTCCACCATGGAAGCGGAGTTTATGGCATGTTATGAAGCATCCAATGAGGCATTATGGCTGCGGAATTTTGTTGGTGGACTGCGAATTGTTGATAGCAACAAAAGGCGACTTAGGCTATTATGCGATAACAGATCGGCAGTCCTTTATGCTAATAACAACAGTAGTTTGACGAAAGCAAAACATATGGACGTCAAATTTCGGGTTGTTAAAGAAAGAGTACAAAATGGACAATTGTGCATTGAGTACATTAGTACAAACTCCATGCTTGCGGATCCGCTCACTAAGGGATTGACACCAAAAGTATTTCATGAGCATATTGCTTGTATGGGTGTCAAATCAGATAAGGATTATGTATTTTAGTGGGAGTTTTGTATTGTACATTTATGTATTGTCCATTATATTCAGAAATTCAGTAATTCAGTTATATCTGCGCAGATATCAGTTTTAAAGTTTTTTGTACTCTTACAGTTTATGATTGATCTCAATAAAGAGAACCAGTTGGAAATAGACATTCTATTGACCACACTTTATGTTATTTCCATGCTACATACCTACACTTGATCCATGTCGTTGGTTATATTGATATACGTGATCTATGTTGATTCTAGTTACGAATGAGTAACGAAGATCACTTAGTTCCTATGTTGGTATGATTGATGGACCGGATTGTTCATGACAATTTTATTGTGATAGCAATTTTGAGCTCCTAAGGTTATTTTGTAACATATAATGCTAAGGTTTGTACATATGTATGTGTATCTCGTCCAAGTGGGAGATTGTAAGATATATGGACTTATGTCTACATACATATGAACAATAAATGGATAAATTATATGTTATGTGCTATCTTTTGGGTTGGCCTAATTTTGTGGTCTTATGGACATTATGTTAAGGGGGCCAATGTATTGTCATATAAAGTGTAGGACTAATGTGTAGATACCCAAAAAGGTAACCTTAGTTAATGATGGGCTAACTAAGGTTACATATATGTAACCATGGTTACATGCTTGTGACTCTTGAGTTATGTAACTCTTGTGACTCTTGGGTTATGTAACTCTTTTGTTATAAAGTGGGGGTTATGGTTCCCACATTATTGCAAGACATAATCTCTTCTTCCTCCCATTGAATCAAGAGAAACTCCATTGTTGTCTTGCAAATTCTTGTGGAAAACCATTCCCATATTTGGTCTTGTGTGATATTCTTGTGGAAAGCCATACACCAACTTTGGGTATTGTGATATTATTGTTGTTGTGAAATCCATACTTCATGAAGGATCAAGAAGACAATCTCGAAGGAATGACTAAGGAACTTGCTAAGGCACACTTCAAACAATCATCAAAGGAGGTTCAAGGATTTCCACATATGGATTCAAGTAAGCTTCCGCTCATGTAGTTGTTATTCCAAATTGTTTAATATGAAGGTTATTGTATTTTAGTCGGAATCATTATTCTAACAATAAGGTGTAATTATACAAAGCAAAATGAAGGCTAATATGAAGAAAAATTTATAAAGAAAGAACATAAAGAGATTTAGAAGCAAATAACAGGAAGAAAAAATAGGGGGAAAATAGAAAGAGAAGAAGAGGTGAGGCCCAAGGCCCAACAAAATAGGGATTAATAAGAAACCGAACTCGGATTACTGAGGCCAGGACAATGAGAGACTTCAGAGGCAGCATTGAACCATGTCACTCACACGAAGTTTGTGCAATCTGGGCGCCACTTTATCAATATAACCATTTTTTCACACTTACTAAGATTTTTTGTTGAACCGTGTAGGTGGCCTACCACCCCTACGCTATAAGTTACATTCGCCCCTATTTTAAAACACTGATTTTAGCAATTACAAGGTTGGTTTAGAAAGGTTTTATTCACAGCGAAAACCATGACTACATTAACCCTACAAAGATGTCCATTGCAACCTAAGAGCTCACCTTTCTACCCCAACTTTCAACCTTGCATTTGGATGCATATATTGTTATGGGGGATCTACCAGGTAGGAGTGAGATTATTGTATAGGGTAAAATCGGTTCATATTGAATACTGGGTATAATATAACGATATGTGAAGCCGGAGACAGACGAAAAGCGAGACAAGTGGAAACCAAGACAAGGAACAGCAGCTTCAGTTGGCACCGGAAAACTCCCGAATGGAATATTATTAATAAAGACAAATAAATGCCTACCACCCGATAGCATTCAATAGAGAACATTCTGTAGCATTAAATACACAGGCCGTTATAGAAAATTTTGGCATTCATAACATGCCGTTACATATTCTTCAATGGCCCCATAATTATTATCTAAGAGTGGCTTGATCCTAGGACCTTGTTCCTTAGGTGCAACTATAAGTAGTGACTACAACAACTATTGTAAGGGACACAAATTTTCTGATAAACTTATACTATATACAATTAAAAAGCTCAATAACACTTTATTTCTTGTCTATTGATATTTGTATTAATATCTTTGGAAGCTCTGCTCCCGAAACCAAGCTATCTGCTGCCTTATCTCGATTCCAATGCTAAATCTTGCATTTATTTGATTTATTTATCATTTTAGGAAAGAATCAATTTGCTTAACTATAAATCACATTATAAATTCAACCGTACCTTTTTACGGGTAAACAATTATGCTCCATGACCTTCTTCTACTTCTCTTCCATCTGGGCACTCTTCTCCTCGGCAACGGCAACCTCTTCCGCTTTGGAGTTCAAGGTTGCATCCAAATCATTCAGCCTTTCAGCAGAGGCAGCCTCGCGCTTGGCAGCAGCAAGAATAACATTTTGGACCTCAAACCACTTAGCCTTGGCATCTTGAAATTGTACATTTAACAAGATGACCTCTTGGATAAGGGACATCCCCTCCTACTTGCTCTGCTGCAATAGATCCTCCAACTCATCGGCTTCGACAATATGCGCTTCCAGTATCGGGAGGCGAGCAACAATTTGATCTCATTCGGTCAACAGTTAATCTCGCCCGGATGTGAGTTTTTATTTATCGAGGATGGCAAGGAAGTTGGAGCGCAAAGCAAAAATCCAAGTTAGAAATTCTTCCATAACAAATCGAAATAAAAAACGGTAAAGAGAATGAGTACCATATTGCTGATGCATTGTGTATGTTATTATTTATCATACACTCCCCCACAAGAGAGTGTATTTTCTTCTTGTCTTTTTCTGAAGCCGGTGGGTTTAGGTAATTGGCAAGCTCCACCAGCAGGGGCATCAGATGACACTCAGTAGAGACAGAGACACTCCTCCTCCTATGAGGATCCAAAGAAGGGGGCGAATAGTTGAACACTATATTCCCATGGTCTAGGGACTAGGGATAATATCTTCCTTTCGGGTATCTGCGGCCGGGGGGGGGGGGGGCAGGGGGTGATGTAGCTGGTGCTAGTGATGAAGGCGTGATTGGCGTGGAATGAGAAGAAGCTGATGGTGTTGTGGGATGAGAAGCAGCTGCGACAAAGGCCGTTCTTGTTGTAGGTTGCTCATCAACCAAAGACAGAAGAGATCCAGTACGCAGACTCATAGTACTTGGAGCAACAATTAGGACTGAAAAGGGAGAATTGACATTCTCCACCAGGTCATACTCTTCCTAGAGAGCTTGTGCATCGTCCTTGATTGGGGTTATAAGCTCTTCAGACTGAGTAGTCTGTTCAGCTGATGAAAAGGCCACTTCATCACTAGCTTCCATGTCATTATCAATTACCACAATGACTATGGCTGGCTCGGGCGCGACGTTTTTCATCCTTTCATTTTTGCCCTCGACCATAGAGAATGTCGCCTTTTTTGTTGCTTGTTCTCCGATCGGGGACTCTGGGAGGAAGCACTTGTGCCGAAAGAAAAAATAATGGCACTTGTTTGGGTAAAGACCTCCTATTGCAATATCACCTCCTCTGTGTGACTAGCTAAGACGTCCTCATCGGGGACAGTAATAGAGCCATGCGGAAGACCTAAATTCAACCGAAAGAGAAGTTAGCCAAATTTTTTTATAAGTGACGTAGAATAAGATTAATTCGAGAATCAAATTATCATGATTTTTGGATTTCCACCAATATTTGAGGGCCAGTTCTTTCCACGGACGAGTCTCAGACGTAGTAATATCTAAATTTTTCTGGACCCACTGGTCCAAGCATTCAACCTTTGGTGGTGTCCGCTGAATTACTGAAATAGTAAAAAAAGAGAAAAAATAGTAACAATGTGCAACACCCTTTAATCAGGAAAAAGATATATGTTGAACTTACGTGTACGAGTTCATGACTCGGAGAGAGATGGAGTTGTGGCCAGGATGATATCCCTGGTGGTAACTACAACAAACCGCTCTAGACATCCACGGTCGTTGTCATTGTCCATGTTGGTGAGCAAAGCATGATGACCACATTTGTTGAAGTTTATTACTCCCACACGAAAGATCTTGGGGGAGTAAAGATTCATCAGGTGGGCTATGTCTCCTGGAATTTTCACCGTAGACAGGCTACTGTATGCCACAGAAAAAGGCTTACCTGTGCCAATCAGACTTGATACCGGTAGTAAAACTCCAAGATTACGGGGTCAAGTCCCCCGCTCAATGAGAATGGAACCAAAGTGAAAGATACATGTAAACGTATTTAAAACCCTTCTTGGGAAATGTTACTCGCTTCGCCAAATCAGGAGCGAAGATGTTCAAATATTGGTAACCACAATCCTCCTACACACCAGAAATGCTAGAAGGACAGATGAAAGAAGGTTTCACACCAATAACCCATGTGCAGGAATTAGCAGAAGAAAACTTCTCTTCTCAATCCTTGGCTGTATACTAAGCCTTCTAGGAATAATGGTGTTTACTGTAGGATAGACATCATCCTCGGTGCTTTTTCTATTTCTAGAAGAGCTTAAGTTCTTATAGGATGAGGCCATGGTTAGCATAAGGAAGTAAGAACTCTTCGAAGAAGATTGATAAGGAAGAATGAAAGCAAGGAAGAGTTGCGTAAGAGAACTTGTGAGAGCTTGAAAAATTGTGAAGTGTAAAAGAAGAAAAATGAGGCATATAAGTAAATGAATATGTAGCTAAAATCGTAGCCATGATTACCTCGAGAACCGGCGTAAGTATTACTAAATCATGGAGTGACGCGAGTTCGGGACATTAAATACTGAGAGACATGCCTCTAATCAAGCGACAAAAACTTTTCAGAGGAGATCAAAAAAATTTCCGCCAAGAAAGATATCTTCACCAACTTCCCAATCGATGATACAAAGATGTGACACCGAAAAGCAAGGGGATTATCTGTATAGGATAAAATCGGTTCATATTAAATACTCATATAATATTGAGCCACATGAAACCATAGACAGACAGAAAGGGAGAGAGGTGGAAACCAAGACCAAGGGCAGCAACTTCAGTTAGCACCGGGGAGTTCCCCAAGGTAATATAACTAATAAGATAAATTAATGCCTATCATCCGATAGCATTCAATGGAGAATATTCTGTAGTATTAAATATACATTCTGTTATAGAGAATTTTGGCATTCATAACTTGCCGTTACACATTCTTCAATTGCCCTCATAATTGTCATTTGATCCTTGGACCTTTGTTCCTGGGTGCAAGTATAAATAGTGATTTCAACAACTATCGTAAGGAACATGAATTTTCTGACAAACTTATGCCATATATACTATTAAAAAGCTCAAATGTATTTTATTTCTATTGATATTTGTATTACTATCTTCGGAAGCTCTGCTCCCGAAACCAAGTTTTCTTCTTCCTTATTTCGATTCTAACACTAAGTCTTGTATTTTATTTAATTTGTTTATTATTTTAGGATCGAATTAATTCTATTATCTATAAATTATGTTACCAATTTAATTGTACCATTTTATGGATAAAGAATAATATGTGCTTATCTTGAACGATATATGCGTATAAGTTTTCTTTTTGTACATGTCTTTATCATAAATTACATTTTCGCTAAGACCAAACTCTTGATCTTTTTCTTACTGATAGAAGCCTATCATTCTAGACACGTCTCTGACAGCTCAGTTCTGAAAGATTATTACTTATTGGCTTGGAAGAATTAAACCAAGAAAACCGTACAAACCCAAGAACATGGGTGTGATTGCTCTGTGGTGGAGCCAAATATTGGGGAATATATGTTCACACGTGATAGAGGTGCAAGTAGATATATGAATGATTATAGGCCTTTCCCTTTTGATCTAAAACCGAAGAAAAAGTTCGTTCAAACCTTACCATCCAAATATTTGGCTATTGATCAATCACTGCACATAAAAGTCCAAAATTGGTCACATAAGAAGCCAATGGTCCATATATAATTAAATGTTCCACAATTTGCAAAGGAATGTGACAAAAATAAATCAGTCATGGCTAAAGATCAACGTTATGGACCAATAGATACCAAAATGGGATGGCCATACAAGTTTGAAGTGCTTTCCCTGTCATTTAAAAGAGGGCAAAACAGAATCTTGCATGGATGCATAGTAAGTACCAATTTAAGTTGAAGCTTTATAGAGTATCTCAGTTTAGTAAAGTACTTATATGATTTGACGTCGAGTTACATATAAGGCTGTATTCGGTTTTGGTTCTTGGTTTATTTGGGTCTGTGGTTACGGTTCTGGCAGTTCCGGTTCCGGCGGTTCCGTGGAATCGCTACCATCCGGTTCCGGGTACCATCCGGTTCCGGTTCTGGCGGTTCCGGTTCCGGCGGTTCTGGCGGTTCCCGGCGGTTCTGAATTTTTTTTTTAAAAATCAATATCTTGTATAGTAGTCATTAGTATATTGTAGAATATATTTTATATGGTGTATATGTTATTAGTATAGTATATATTGTGTTTGGTAATAGTATATATTGTGTATAAGTAGTGTATATTTTGTATATAAGTAGTATATATTGTATGTAAGTACTATATATTGTATATAAGTAGTGCATATTGTGTTGTAGTTAGTAATTAGTATAAATTGTATATAAGTAGTATATATTACAACAACTACTCAGTGTACTCCCACCAGGTGGGGTCTGGGGTATAAGTAGTATATATTGATAAAGAAATATTGAGACAAAAGATATTCAAGGATATGATAAAGAGCATATTTATTGATCAAAATGACATATCTTTCTTAGTCTTCCTTCCCCCAATGGAATGAGCACAATATGGTACTAATACCACCATTAAAAGGAAAAAAAACTAAAAGAAGACATGCCAATGTACAAGTTACATCATAATTTATGTATTATTTCTAACAAATCTCATAAAACCTTCAAGGTTTGGAGGTGGTGGAAATGAAGCTTGTTCATCACCACTTCCGGGTGAAGATGTCTCCTGAGCAAGTTCTGCTAGCATTTCTTCATAGCACTCATCTATTTCTGGTTGTGATTCAGCTAGCCCAAAGTTCCTTCTTTCTGCGCGGATCCAATCTCGAAAAAGCACCGATTTTTCCAAGCTGTCCCGCATCGACGCTCTGTGATCACCTATTTGTAGTCTTGCTTGACTAAAGGCGCTCTCCGATGCAACAGTTGACGCTTGAATCGATAGAATATCCCGAGCCATCCTTGCAAGAACGAGAAAATGCTTTTCCCTTGTCTTCCACCAATCCAAAAGGTCGAAAAAGCCGTCTGGATTCTCATTCTCTAGTCCCTGCGACAAATAAAATTGAAGCTCATTTAGATGGGAAATTTCATCTAAATTATCCCCTTGAGTACCCCTGAACTCCGTCCATAATTTAATAGCTGATAAGCCAGCAGCTCTTTTAGACGACTATGATGTAGACGAAGTAGGGGTTGGAATATTAGGCCTAGCATGCTCTAACGCCTGTTTATAAGCATTATAAACAGTTTGAGCATTAACTTTAATTGATGCTTTCGCATCAGCTAGTGTAGCAATTTCTACTCTGAAAGATCTAAAGATTGATAAATAGTAGAATACCAAAAGTTAGGACCTCCTAATTTCATAGTTGGATTTAACATAGCAGACACACCATATATATGAGGGATTGGAAAAAAATATTTATTAAACTTCTTTTTCATTTCAGATATTGCAATTTCATAAATTTCCGCTCCCTCGCTAAAATCAACAAACAAATTAGCAAGTGCGGCAATATAAAATAAACAGTTAGAAATAGTTGGATAATATTGGCCAGATAAAGCATTTGTAGCCACATGAAAATGTTCTAAAAAATCTAAAAGAATTTTAACGTTAGTCCAATCTTGTGTAGTTAGCATGTCATTATCGTCCTCACCACAATCCCGAGAATTATACGTAGCGTTAATTGGGTTTCTATATTCGTACGCTACTACTAAACTTTCGTACATGTAATTCCACCTAGTCGGACAAGGTTTAAGAACCTTTCTTTCTCTAAGGCCATATTCGTCACACTTTTTAAAATATTCTCTAAGTCTACTTCTACGGTTTGAATAAAATAGCCAATTAAGAGCCATTTTAACCTTTTCAATTTCTAAGTTTAATATTCTCATACTATCACCAACAATTAAATGATAAATATGACATATACATCTAACATGGAAAATATTAGTAAAAGTAGGATTAAGTGTTCTAGTTAGCTACCTATTGCACTAGTGTTGCTAGAAGCGTTATCCATAGAAATTGACATTATTTTATCACTAAAACAAAAATATCTGCATACATCTGAAACAGTATTAGCAACAAACCTACCAGTGTGCCGTGAATTCATTATCCTATATGCAATAATGCGTTTTTGCATTGTCCAGTCTTCGTCTTTCCAATGACTGGTTACGGTTAGATAATCACAATCATTATTACTTCTACCAATATCAGTTATAATAGACATACGATTAGTTATATGGGTAAATAAATAGCGCAAGTATTGTTCATATTCATGCTTGTATTTATAAATATCGGCCTTAACTGAGGCGCGAGGCCAACCTTTATACGTAGGATTAAATACTCTTCTAATATAATGAATCCATACAAGATTAGAAGCAAAAGAATAAGGCAAACACATAACAGTAATCATTTTAGCTAATTCTTCACGATCCTTATTTGGATCGTAATATAATATACCTTCGGTGACTGTGTTTATTCCTGGTTGAACTAGATTTGAACCAGTACTTAGGTTAACTGTAGTATCAGGACTTGTCCTCCCCTCTTGTTGCGCTTTCAATTGCAAATATCTAGCCTTATCGCTAGGGTGTAATCTTATATGCTTAACTAAACTACCCATGCCGCTACGATCTCCAGTATACCTATGAACAAATAATTTCCCACAAGATATGAACTTAGGTTTATTTTGTTCTCTTAGTTGAATAAAAAATTGCCAAACTAATGATGTTTCTGTACGTTTAGGAGGTTGTCTACTAAAAGTGGGAGTTTGTACGGGTGGGTGTGCCGTTTCATCACCTAAGTTATGAGCAGGACTAGTAGGTGTATCATCTAAATCTACTGGAGCTTGGGTTTCATCATCATCATCATCCTCATTTCCCTCTAATATAGGTGCATTAGGATAAAGAGCATTCATAATATCATCGTCTATTCTATCACTAACTGCTACATCATGTAGAAAATCAATATCGCTAAATTGAAAACACGGGTGATCACTATCAAGGATTCCGAAGGGTTCATTAGGATTTCTAGGTTGGCTACTACTTTGAACTTGCTTATCTTTTCTAGGTCAGGAGCCGGGGGAGGGGTAGTATTTTGGCCACTACTTTCACCGGTTTTAGCTTTTCCTTTACCGAACATATTTTTCAACGAAAATGCCATAATAATTATAATTAAGCAAAATAACAACATACAAAAATATTCTTAGCACGTAAGAGTTGAAACGAGTTTACCGGATTGACGAGCAACTTCTTGAAAATTGAAAATCGTTGAAATTGAACACTTGAAAACTTCAATTCAACAACTTCACAATGTTTCACGAATTTGCAACAATAAATTAAGCACTTGCTCTAGAAAGATTGAAAGAGAGCTTGAGAGAGATTGAGAGATATTGATGAATTAGTGAATAAAAATGAAAGAATGAGGGGGTATTTATAGTTGAAAAATGGGAAATAGTGTAATTATATAAAGTTTGGGGGCCAAATGGCTATATTTTAAACTTCCAAACGGCTACTTTTGAAAAAGAGCCGTTTTAAATTTTCTTTTTTTTTAAAACATTACCGTTACAGAACCGCCGGAAGCGTTTGGAACCGCCAGAACCGGTCCGGTTCCGGTTCTGGCGGTTCCACGGGTAGAACCGCTCCGCCACGGTTCCCGGGAACCACCAGAACCGGAATCGCCAGAACCGATAGAACCGCTAGGGCCGCGGTTCCGATCCGGTTCCGGTTCGGAACCGCGAAATTTACACCATTAGTTACATATTCTGATTACTTTATCTCACTTTTGTTGTGCTCTGAAAAGGTACAGTATTGGTAATTCATGGTTTAGAATTCTTGTGCTGAATATCCATAGATTTTGTAACGTGAACGAAATTCTTTAAATATTCGTCGAGATTGCAATATAATAATAATATTATTGTTATTATTTCAAATCAGTAAAGCAAGGAAAATGAACCCTAACAAAAAAAATTTCTTTTTCTTATTATATATCCCACTTTGATCCGCTTATAATAAGTACGACTCTTGACACACCTAATCAAGGGTATCCAAACATGACTTGGTAGTTCACTTATTATTCCTCCAGCAGTTATTGGAACAACCCTTGTATCTAATTGTTTTTGATTAGTTCTTAACTTTCATGCTTATCTTTAAATTAGACATTGATTTAAAGTTATCCTTTTAGTTCATACTTATAATTTAATTAGTTAGTTTTAGATAATGTTTTGATTTGAATAAGTCTCATAATTCAAGGAGTACTTTGAGGAAGACTTGCATTTAAACTGGGCTTGGCATTCAATACACATACAGTTTTCCATCATATTCTTGCGACTTTATATAGTATCTGAGCCTATACAACTCAAACGAGCACGATCCAATATATATTTTTTGTCTTATTCCCAATGACGAAAGATGAAAACACTACTAGAATTGTCAATGCCGACAACACTACTGGCATCACAACCATGATCCAATTCAACCCTGCTTCCCAACATCCTATCAAACTTAGTGGCTGTCACAATTTTGCCACTTGAAAAGCTCAATTCTCCATGCTTATACACGTCCATGATCTCTATGGTCACCTTGATGGGTCTGCCCTGATTCCCATCGGGGCGGCCGTCCTCCAGACACCATCAAATTACACCATTCTTTTCCTCTCTTCACCCTCTTTCTAGATCCACAATCCAAATACCCAAATCTCTACCATAATTTGACAAACCCAAACCCTAGTCGTGTCGCCGCCTCTGCCCCGAGGCCCAAAACCCCTCAAAATTTCACTAGCTCCTCCTCTCCTCCTACTCTTTCCTATTCCATAATCCAAAATCCTCAAAACCCTCTCCCTCACCTCATGCTGCTGCCACTGCCGCCGCCACCACTGCTCGCCACCGCCTCGGCCCCCCAAGACCATCATTGGCCCTTCATTTTTAGACTATTCCTGACCAAGAACGTTCGTTTCTCTTTAACACAACGCTAGAACTCATTTGTTTTGGCGTGTGCTAGAAAGAAACGCCCGTTCGAGGTCAGACAGTCATGGCTTGTCTTCATTGGCATCTCCTCGTTTGATTTGGCATCGGCTTCCATTGTTTAGTATAATCCTATTCCCTCTTTTCTTTTTCTTCTCTTCTTTTTCTTTCTTCTCTCTTCTTCTTCTCTGTTTTTTCCGAATTTATTCTTCATTAGGTTTAGGGATTAATCGTAGTCATGGTTCTATTAGTTGTATTATCGGTGTATGTTATTTTAGTAATTCATTGTTATTCCGGAATCATATATTTCTTCATATCTCTAAATTAGTTTTTTTTTTGACCTTGCCGGTCGATTAGCTCGTATATAGTTCGTCAGTCTTGATTTTGGTTCTTCGACCAAGTTGGTCGACTACGTCATATGCATTTGTTCTTGCTGAATTGTTAGTTTTATCGACTTAGCCGGTCAATTGTTTGTTTGCTCATGCTTGTTACTCTTGGATATTTGTTCCTCGACCTAGCCGGTCGATTGTTTTGTCATTTTTTTGAATATTAAGTTAGTCATGACTTCAATGATGGATTCAATTCAAATTGTTGGATTGTTTAATTTAGCGGGTTATTCGGTTCATTGGATGATTTTCTAAGCTTGACCTTATCTTCCTTTAAGCATGATTTTAGTTTGAGTTTTCAGCTTAAATAAGTCATAGGTCGATTAAAAACTGAAGTAGTGAGAAGTATTCGATTATAGGGTACTCGTTTGGTTGTTTTTACTGCTTAAAGGGCTGTTTGGAGTACACTGCTTTTGGCACTGTTCATACTTGGTGAAATATTGTCTATGGACAGATTTTTGGACCAAAAACTGTCCTTTGAATAGTATCAGACAGATTTTGGTGGAAAATCTATCCTTTGGACAAATTTTCAATCATGAAGGCCTTGGTTGTTCTCCTATAAAAGGAACATCTTGAACACACTTAATGATCATCTTTTACACTCTAAAAAGACATGTCTTCAAAGAAAAAATCAGCAACTTTTAGTATATATAGCAAGTTTAAATTTCAGAACTGGGGTTTTCCTAGAGTGAACTTTTGAGAAAAATAGAACGATCCCTTAGGTAATTTGTGAAGTTGTTTAGCTACTAGTTTCAAGCCTCTTTGTTGGTTTTTCTGGGTTGTTTTAACACTGAAGTGTGTTGTCTTTGTTGTTGTTTGGCTGCTATTCCTACTTATTATTTTTTACGCTCAAGAAAGCGCACAAAACTTGAGAGAAAATCAGCAGTTGAATACGAAGGAGTAAGCTGAAAATTGCGAGTTTTTTGGTTGAGTATTAGAGTGCAAAATCTTTCAGAAATGTATAAGAGTCTTGGAGTTTGATTCTTGGTTCATTCTCTCAGAGAATTGTTGGTTTTTAGTGAAATTTCTAGGCTGTTTTAGCACAGATTCGCTACTGGTTTGTTGCTATTCTGTTGTCACTGTTGCTGGAATCTTTATTTCATTCATCACTAATCTTCACCTCTTCTCTTATCCAGGTATTCTTGATATGCTTATGTAATTTTGGATTAAAAGCAAATGGACATGAAGCTATTTGATTTCTCTTTAGTTTATTAGGGGTTAATAAACTTAGAAGCAATATGTTTCTCCCATGATTTTGGGCGGTGTAAGCATGTTTAAGGAAACCTTGTAGTTGTATTTCACAATCAAAGTGTTTTGATGTTCGGACTTATGATTGCTTTGTGTTTATGAGGACTCACTTTGTTAATTTTAGAAAGGTTATCATGTTCTTCAATATGAGCTGTTACAGTTTGTTCGTCTCTCCAAGGCCTTGAATGTATTGTTTCATTTCTTTTTGGGCTGCAAATACAAAATATGAAACATTGCTTGGTAGATGGTCTTTGTTCTTAAGTAAGTTTGGCTCAAAGTTGAATCCTTAATTGTGTGTGGAAGTCAGTAGTGATTTACATAATCTATGCCTTATGTTTTAGCATATTTAAATTTTTTTTCGTGAAAGAAACAATGGCCATTGAAAGGAAAAAGTATTAGAACAAGTGAAACTCTTTGTTTTATCTGAGGCAATCTACCGCTTTATTCTTAATTTCATAAATTTGTAGTCTAACTTTGTTCACACATTTGAATTTCTTCAGTTTAGTTGTAGGTGTTAGTTATGTGTTTGGATCATTAATTTTGAATATTGTAGCCATGGGATTAGAGTTTTAGTTTAGTTGATAAATCATTTGAGGTCTAAAAACGTTGATTTGCGAGATTAAATAGTTTTCTCAAATGTTGTAAATTTCTAAAAGTATTGCAAATAATTGATTATCGTGATTTCGGGTTTACTAGCGAGGCGCAATTATGATAAGTCAATTAATCTTTTTTTATGGACTTGCTTGTGTAGCGTGATGCTTAATATTTAATAAGTTAATTCATCAATTTCATATCATATTCAATAGTTTTTTTAATAAATATTTTGTCATAATAGCGGAATCGCTTGCGTATTGTGGTAGCGACATTTAATAAATTTTTAAAATTTTTTCTTTCTTTCTTCTCAAAGCACAATTGTAGTGATTTTTCAAAAGTAAATGACGCACTAATAATTGTTTGTCATGATTGCGGATTCGCTTGTGTAGTGCTGTTATGACTAAATAACAAACTTCATCGATTACACATTCGCTTGCGTAGTGTGGTCATGAATCTTATTATCCAAAAAATATTCTCTAATTTTCCTAATAAACAAGAAATAAAAGCGGATAGGTAAAACGTGAAAAGTCATATAAATCACAGTTTGTCCGAAATTAATTTAAGCCAAAATTTAAAGTCAATAAAGCGACCGTGCTAGAACCACGAGACTCGGGGAATGCCTTGCACCTTCTCCCCGGTCAACAGAATTCCTTACCCGAACTTTATTTTCGCGGACCGATAAAAATAGAGTCAACTTTCTTTTACTAGGGATTTAAATATAAGGTGACTTGAAACACTGAGAACCAATTCCAAGTGACGACTCTCAACAATAAAATAATCCCTATTTCAAAATTGTTACTTTAATTGAAAAAACCCTTTAACCTACAAATTCATGACATATCTGTATTTTTTGCGGGGGTGAAAAAAAGGGATGCGACAGTTGTAAGTATAATTACTGCTAGTTAGTAATGAAATTGTCGGTTTTTCAAATCCCAAAAGTGATTAACCAAACTATTCCAACTTCAAAATCAGATGACTATTGTCCATTATCAGCTACAGAATATAAAAATATAGCTTCTAAATTTGTTCTCTTTGTTTTCTGGAGACGATATTACCCTATGCGTCGAGGGTCGATTGGAAACAGCCTTTCTGTCCTTTCGGATAGGGGTAAGGTTCGTCTACATACTATTCTCCCCAGACCCCATCTGATGGGAGTATACTGGGTAGTTGTTATTGTTTTCTGGAAACGATAGAAACAAAAAAAAAAGAAAAAAGAACTATTCTATTTTCTCAGCCCCTCATTCCTCTTCTACTTTTATTTTTCCTCCTCAGTATACTGTCAATTATGTTCAGTTTTTTAAAGAGGTCTTTTGGGGTATTCCTTGAATTTAGAGTTTAAACAATGCTTTATCTAAATATTGATAATCACTGAACTAGGTAACTAGAAACAAAAAAGCTCTCTCATGAACTTATTTTGATTAAAGTTACCAACTTTCATAATCAAGTTCTATTATTTTAAGGAACTATTGTCTTCCCTTAACTTGAAATTATCAGTTTTAAATATTTTCTTTAATGGTATACAAAATTTCTGTCATTTCTTAGAATTTAAAATGTTAGCCAGAAAATGCGAATTTGGTTACCCCAAACTTATAAAAAAAAAAAAAGTTTCAGAAAATACCTTTCCTTGTATTCCTATTTTCTCTCTGAGAGCCAAGTACACTAGTTCCAGAGACGTTAATTATACTGCATAATACTAATAATCAAGTAATGTAATTAGCTATACAAGTTATAATATTACTAAAATTTAGAAGGAAAGAAATGGAAAATAATCCTACTACTATTTTCTTAACCGAGAACTAGTTCCGTTGGAAATTCACCCTCTTTCTTGAGACTTCTAATGTGACCTACATATTAGGTAATAAATTATTTACTTTATCTATCAAGTAAATAATATATAAGATAATATTCTGTAGTATGCATATATAGTAATTTCTTTGATGGAAAGAAACTAACATATATTAGGAGTACTTCGGGTAATTAACATTTAATGAGAAGCCCCAGGAATTAAAATATTTGCCGAAAAGTCCTTAGTATAGCTATAAATATGCTTGTAACTCTATTGATATTATGCGATATGCACATGCTAAAAGACTCTTTAAGTTATTTTGTAAAGGTATACGTATCTTGATTAATTTCCGTTGTCTTATGTGTATTCGATCTCAACAAGTTCTACCATCTAGTTGTCCATGAAGCAACGTATCTAAAGAACACATGCTTCACATGTCTCATTTTGCAAAAATTACCAATGGACAAGATGAAAGATCGAATACGATAAATGAACATCACAAGTGGCTAAAAATTTAACCAGCTAATAATCTATTATTTAATTACAAATTAGAGAACAAAATACAGACCAATCTCCACAAACAAACAAGAAGACACCCTAAAAGAAAGTGAAGCTCTAATAAGTACAAGCCTTTTGTCAAAAAAAAAAAAAAAAAAACGAACCTAAAACACTGAATACATCCAATTATTGGCTATTTTTGTCATTATGTTAATGTCTATTACAGGAAAGGCTTGTCTTTACAGAGACCCAAACAGTATCCCATTATTAAAACTCAGCAGCTAATTAAGACTTTGAGATTTGACCTTTCATTACTTATCTATGGCTAAATTTGCAAATGTTATTCATTTTTGGTTACACAACCAAAGATGTAGAGTTTTGATGATGAGGTGTAGGAGTATTAGTTGGTTCAATTCTTGTCATCTTGAATCCAGACATAGAAGATCCTTCATCTTCATCATGGTATAAATATGCAAAACCTCCATGTCTTGTTAAATCCATTCCTGCTTCTTCATCTTCACGACATATTCTCAATAACTTGAACTTGTGTAACAAATAAAACAATGGTCCCATTGTCACACTCACCCATCCAATAATCACAATTATTTGTATAATTTGCGCGCCTAATAATTTTCCCCCACCTCCCATGAATAATCCATATGGTCTATTAGGAAATCCAGAATATACTTCGTTAACATATGCTTTTTTGGCGAATAATCCTGTAAATATTATGCCCCACGAACCACAACCGCCATGCAATTGTGCAGCTTCTAGTGGATCATCATATTTTAATTTCACTGCTAATTTATTTAAACCAATTAAAACCCAAGCTGCTATAAATCCACAAACAATAGCAGCCCATGGCTCAACAACTGCACAACCTGAAGTAATTGCTGCAAAGCCCCCTAATAATCCATTACACACATCAATTACATTCCAATGTCCTACTAAAAGTCTCTTGCTAAATAATGTTGTGAGTGCAGCTGTGCAACCGGCCAATGTCGTCGTGACAGCTGTCCTTCCTATTGCACTCCATTGACCATAATAAACACCCTTTGGACTATCATAACTTTTGAGTATGGTTAAAAATGAACCGGGGTTAAATCCATACCAACCAAACCAAAGCAAGAAAGTACCCAATACTACTAGTGATGCACTATGACCTCTTAATGCAACAGACCGGCCGGTCCGGTCGAACCGGCCGATTCTAGGTCCTTCAATAAAAGCTCCCCAAAGACCGGCAATGCCTCCTACCATATGAACAACACCTGAACCGGCAAAATCAATGACTCCTGAACCGAATAATAAGTTTCCATCGGTTTTTGTTGCACTGGCCCAACCATCACCGGACCAGAACCAATGTGAAACAATAGGGTACACAAAACCGGTCAAAAAGGAAGAGTAAATAAGGTACGCCACAAATTGTGTCCTTTCAGCTATGGACCCACTGGTGATACCTATAAAATTGAAAATTTAAAAAAAAAATTTTTAGGCTTAGGTCAGAGAGAGAACAAGTGGACAGAAAAAAGACATTATTGAAGACAAGTAAATAATTGAGTACTACTAATATATTTGTGACGGGTAAATTTGGGAAATATTAAAAATTAATTGGTAAGATTTTTCTTTGTAAGTGTTTTGTTCTTTAGTGTTTGCTTTGAAATTTTTCTTGCATATTCGAATTAATGCACGCGAATAAGTCCAATGGGTAGAAATAAAAAAGAAGGAATAGCTACTACGTCATTCCTATTTGCATGGACTTCTACTTATCATGTACATGTAACTTATGTAAAAAATTATTTGCACTTAATATTTATATCAATGTAAATTCTAAGGTATGTATTTCACATTAATTTTTAAATGTCACGGTTAAATTGATTGGTTTGATATTAACATGTACCGGAAGTGGACAAGTATTTTAACTGTGATCTGATTTGTCATTTTATTAAGTCTCCCTTTTTACTTTTATTTTTATTCGTGAAAATTAACAGAACGGAAAAGGAGAAAAAGAATACAGGCATTTGAATATGATTGTTATGTTTGTCTTTTAAATATGGACATCCTTCGATAAGAAGGATTAAGATGAGACTTTAAAGGTTAAAAAAGTAAAAGTGGACAGAAATATGTAAAAACCCTAAGAAGAAAAATGTCTGTTTGGTGATAAGTTGACCAATAAATAAAAGTTTTCATTGAATGTATCAAGTAATTTAATTTGTTGAATATATTGGCTGTTAGTTTTTAATGAAACATTTAATAATCTCTTTGGTGATAAGTTGACCAATTAATTTAACATCTAGCACTTAATAGCCAAAGAGACTTTTTTCCTACTTTTTTGTTTTTCTTTCTCAAGCTGATAAAAAAAAATTAGTATACCTGCAGCAGCAATGGCGAAAGCCCATTGATAAAGAAAGTAGCTGTAGTCAAAAGATGGCGAAGGAAATTCCTTCAATCCAAAGAAATGTTTTCCAATGAAACCATTGGAAGGAGCTCCAAAGGCAAAGGCAAAACCAAAAAGGTAATAAGACAAGCCACCAGCTGCAGCATCAAGCACGTTCGTAAGCATTATATTCATCGTATTTTTTGCGCGGACAGAGCCCGCACACAACATGGCAAAGCCAAGCTGCATGGCAAAGACAAGGTAAGCAGAGAAGAGGAGGTATGTGTTGTCCACTGCGTAGGTGGTGTTTGTGAGGTATTCTGAGACCGCTGTGAAGCGGCCGCAAATAAACTCTGCGGCCGCTGTGGCATTGGCTGAGCCGTCGAGGTGTGGGAGGAGGTCGGCGGCTGAGCAGGTCACCGTGGAGGTCATGATGTAAAGAACTAAATGGTGAGAGTGATGAAGGAAGGAGGGAGGAGTTTGCAAGTGAGGCAAATTACATGTGGGATGTGGTTTATATAGACTGAACTGGGTTTAAAAAATGTATTTAAAAAGTTTTTATTAGTTAATTATTTATTTAGGATTCATTAAAATTTTTGGAGCCTATTAGTTCCATGGGCTACACAAAAAAGTACAACCCCGGCATCCTTCCCTCCAAGAACTTTTGCTCTTGGGGAGACTCGAACTCACAACCTCTCGGTTGAAAGTGGGGATGCTACACACTACCCACGAAACATCAAAAGTCAACGTTGCTGCAATTTATTTCATTTTTTGGCTGGGAAAAATAGACTATCTAATATATTTCTTTTCGCAAGTACATATGAGTTGTAATATATTACATAGGTATATTGTGTACGTATGCAGAATATATTTTTATTCTAAATTTATGTCGAAAATAAGAGGATCATCCAACAGAGATTAGATTGAGCCATTGAGGTGAAACCATAGTGAGCAAAAGTTTGATCTAAAAATACAATATAACTGTTACGATTTAACCTCAGCTAATTAAAATCGGTCTTATGAATTTTGTTTATCCATATCGTCAAGCACAATTTATAATGTTAACCATCACCGAAGCTTTATTTTTTTGGGCCATAAGAAAATTGTTACATTTCATGTGAGAGTACGTCGTAAGCCAATTAATATAAGCTCATAAATGAGATTATTTTTGAAAGTTCATAATTTAAGTTTCATCTTGTTATCTTGGAGGTTACAAGTCTTTGAAATCATGAATAACAAGTACCAAAATGGTTGGAAAGCTTATACGCTAAACGAACAAAAGAAAATAAGTTTCGTTGAAAGTCGACAAATTTAGAATGTAATAACATGTAGTTTGGGGTGAGACTAGGGTTCTTAATATGATAAGGAGGTTATTCTATGAGTTATTTTAGTCGTATGATATTCATTTTCTACATTTTGAAGGCAAGCAAGCTGTGGAACAAGAGTTGACAAAGATCATCACAAGTTACATTCATAAATTTGCTGAAATTTAGGTCAAATGTAGATGAACTTTTCTCCCAATATACTTGGAATCAAGGGATGATCTACATACCAAATTGACTATATACGAGTCTTGTTTCCAACGCATTAAATACGTTCATCCATACGACATCAGAGTAGAGAGATATTCATATGTTCGCGAGACTGCGCAGCTAGTAGGTGACAAGTAGGTGCATCACCTACTTGTCAAAAGGAAAGGTCTCAATTACAAGCCCTAAGTCGGCCAAGAGGGTACTTTTAAGGGCTGATTAACTCATTTATTTCATTATATTACAGGCTAAGAAACCTAACTGAATCCCTGCAACTCCTCCCCAAAAGTCCCACACAAACCCTAGATTATTTCGGATGCTACGACGCGATTCTAGTGCTGGAAAGTTCGGACAGCTTGCTAGTTTCTCTTTCTCCTTCTGGTAGCCGTGTTGAGGAACTTATTTTTGATGGAAAAAGACCAAGTTTCGTGGGTTGTACTCAGTACAAGGTAAGTTTATGTTTCTCCTTCCGTTATCTCTGCGTTTGCGAGTTGTAACTCGATTGTAAAGAATAGACCTAGCTAGTTTCGAAAGAATGGTATGTTGTTTGTTCTTGTGTAGTGGTTGGCGGGTTGTGAACTTATTTCTAGGTTGAATTCATGGCTGGATTATCGAATTATAGGTATAATGGTGTGTTTCTTTTGTTGTTTTTCTCAATTTGAAAGAAAAGACAAGTCGAAATATGTTTAGGTAAACCGAAAAATTATTTGAGTTGATGAACTTGGGGGACTGTTTTGTAGGCTGTTTTGTGATGGTATTGGGTTGTCTCTTTTGGTACTGATTTTATGGATTTGAGAGGAGGAAGAGTGTGGATAAACACCACATAATGGCAAGGTTGTTTTTTGGTTGTTCGTCATCACATTTTCGGATTGTTTGACACTATTACGGTTGTCGTATTGTGTATGAAGCGATAGGGGTATGTTGGGCTGTTTGTGATGGTTTTGACTAGTGTAAAGTCATATATATAGGGGAGGTGTTGTACGTTTTATTGTAAAATAGGTTGTGGTCAATACATAATAGTTACGACGTTTAAATGATAATGAGATTGTCATTTCTCTTATTGTAGACTAAGGAGCCGTGAAATTGCATAGCCTGAGGTTGGGAAGAATATAAACGGTATGTTAAGACATTTCCTTCTTTATTTTGACATGATATAAAGAGAAATGAATACGCTACTTCATAACGGATCTACTCCTAGCAAATAAGGTTGTCCATGTTGTTCTTCCTTTATAAAATTATTCTAAGCAAATGTGTATGATCCTTGAATCTTACTAAGGTTCATATTGAGGGTATAGATGTCCATAAGGTTCTTAAGACACTCCAAAATGTATAGAAGGTGATTCCATGAGTTGAGCATGCATTATATATATGTATCTATTTTAATCTACCGAGCTGCGCTATAGTCGGCCGGGTACGACACCTACTGTGCAACCACTGATTAGTTGGGTTTTATCGAGCTCCACGTGGCCGGGTATGATTCTACCGAGCCTTATGATGGCCGGGTATGTTTTTACCGAGTCCTCTATGAGGCCGGGTACGATATGATGATGATGCCTACAGAGGAAATTTGTTTAATTGCCGATCAGGTACCATCGTGATCGAGCAATAACGGATCGATAGCCGATCATGCCATCATATATATGCTCGAGGACCTCACCAAAAGGATTGAGTCGGGCGAGAAAATGATAGCAGCCAACGACAAGAAGGTCAAAACTTACAACTTTAGGGTCGATCAAATCCCGGGCGTACCCCCGGTCCTGAAAGGTATAGATTAGAAAAAGTTTGTGCAACGACCGTTCCCCGAAGAAATGGCCCCGAAACCCATTCCAAAGAAATTCAGAATGCTGAAACTCCCAAAGTACAACCGGACCTCAGACCCCAATGAACATGTTACTTCCTACACTTGCGCGGTATAGGGCAACGATATAAAGAACGACGAGATCGAGTCCGCAATGCTGAAATGTTTTGGGGAAACACTCTCGAAGGGTCCATGATGTGGCATCAAAACTTGGCTCCTAACTCCATAAATTCATTCACCATGCTAGCAGACTCCTTTGTAAAGGCACATGTTGGTGCCATCAAAGTAGCAACGAGGAAATCTGACATTATTAAAATTAAGCAAAGTAACGAGATGCTACGAGAATTCGTGTCTTTCTTCCAAACGGAAACTATCCCCGATCTCCGACGACTAGGTAGTACATGCCTTCCCTCAGGGCCTTAATGAACGAAGCTCAGTGGCCTCAAGGTAGCTAAAAGAGAATCTGATCGAGTATCCCACCGTAACTTTGTTGGACATCCAAAATCGGTATCAATCAAAGATTAGGGCTGATGATGACCAGTTGGGAGCCCCTTCTGGCTTAGTATACTCGAATAGGCTCCTGACAAAAGAACCAAAACCAAACAGAAAGGTATCAGTCATACCCCGAAGATAGGAGAAATACCCAAGGCTCAACCCACCTTGCAATGATCGGAGAATAGATTGAGGTCAGGATCACTGAGGACTCATCAATAGAGGAAGATTTGATAGGAACATAAGGCCAACGAGTGCACCTCATATGTCGGAATATAACTTCAACATCGATGTGTCCTATATCGTGTTCGCCCATCAGTAAAATCAAAGACACCAAGTGGCCCAAGCCTATACCATTAGATCCTTTACAAAGGTATCACAACTTAGTGTGAAAGTTTCACAACACGCATGGCCACATGACTGAGGATTGCCACCAACTATGGGAATAGTTAGCTCGACTACTTAACAAAAGGCATCTCCCGGAATTCCTAAGTGGTTGAGCCAAAAATCTATTCTGGAAAAGAGAACCGACCAAGAAGAAAGAGGCAAACGAGCCATAACATGTCATCAAAATGATCATCGGAGGTATCGATGTCCCGAAGGAACCCGTAATGAGAAGGACAAAAATATCCATGACCAAGGAAAAGCAGACCCTGGGGATATATTCCTAAGGACGCCTTCACATTCAGTGAAGATGACACCGAGACCTTGTCTCAACCTCACAACGACGCACTGCTTTGACTGCTTGACCAAATTGTGCTCACTACTCGAGACCTCACCGGACTCAACATGGCAAGTGAAATGACAAAACAAGTAATTATCCTCCCGATCACTGCGGCCGAAATGACCCAAAATGTCAAATTCCATGTCATCAAATGAGACATGAGATATAACGCCTTATTCGTACGACCATACACTGCATGAGAGCGATCCCATCCACTATTCACCAAATAATGAAATTCCTGACAAAGGATAGGGTTAAAACATCTACGAGGAACAACATGCGGCAAGGTAAATGTTTGTGGTGCATGACGTAGTGCCAACACCAATATCTCCACTCTCGAAAGAGCCAAAGGATAATTAAACTACATCTTCGACTAAGCCCGATTAAACATAGCAGAGGACCGTACCGAGTCTTCACTACGAGCATCATACCACAGAACATCGCCGGCACATCCCACGATAAGGTACGACTATATCCCTTTTCATTATTTTACACTACCCATATGGAGACGCCCGATCAGAGCAGTCAAAAGTGCTAACCCAACCCGAAGACCTCAAGGCCTTAAAATCATTCGTTGCTCTCTTTTCCTTCGACCTAGATTTTGTCCCAAAGACGGTTTTGCATGCAAGGTTTTTAATGAGGCAACATCTACATTCTACCTAAGGAGGATCCACCACGCACACAAGGCCTCTTTTGCAATCAACCCCGAATACTGGAGGCATTGATAACTAGGGATTTTTATGCATTTTATACTCCTTCTTGCTTACGTTTTTATTATAAATTCATACAAAATATTCCTATAAGGCTCATAAGTTGTGCTTAATTGCAGGTTTGATCAACAAAGTAACAAGATATCAAAGATTGGTTCAAAATGAGTGAAACATGCACAAGCACCAAAGACAAGACAATACTCAGGAGAAACAGGCCTATTGCGACCGCACTACACTTTGTGCGATCCGTACTAGGGAGATTCAAAGAGTTGGATTTTTAGGCATCGAGGCAGTGAGGCCGCATAAGGTTTTATGCGGTTCATACTGAAGGCACCACGACTGCACTACTATTCCGTGCGGTCCGCTGAACTAAAGTTAAGAGAGATGCCAAATTCAGAATATGAAGCCTATGAGATCCGCAGTCCATTCTGCAGGGACCGCATCAGACGCCTCCGCGATCATAGTCCATTCTGTGTGGTCCGCGGAGCCTAGGTTTAGAGAGTAAAGATTTCAAGTTCATGAGTCTAGTGCGGACGCACACCATTTTGTGCGGTCCGCACTGACCCCGCAGGTGCATTTTTGTTTAATTTTCCAACTTAATATAAATAAAACCTTTTTCCATTTTTAGGGTATCAGACATTTTAGAACTTCAGCTGCGCTCGTGAGAAGACCTTTTGTAGCCATTTTGGGCATTTTTACTTAGTTTTTATCATTCAATCTTTATATTTGCTTTAGAAATTATTTAATGTGTCTTTATCTTCATCTAATTATCAGTTTTTCTCTTCAAGCATGAGTAGCTAGACCCATTTTCTAGGGTTGTGGCTCAACCCTAGTGTGCGTATTTGATAGGTGTTGTGATTTAAGGTTAGATTGATTATGGTTGTTTGTTATTTGGGTCAATTTCATGGCTTAATCTATGAATTAGTGGTTGCAAACACTAGTTTGTGCTTAGTTGACTTGGGCTCTTCTTGAGAAAGAGAGCCTAAGTCTTCGAAAATTGACCCAATAAGGAATTGGGATGGACTCAAAAGAATTGATAGTCCTAGTTAAAGGGTTAAACCTCGAGAGAGTAATACCCGACTTGAACCCTAATTGATTTAGCAAATTTGCCTACCATATTGGTCTTGAGAAAGTCAATTAGGCAAACTCACTCTCTCTACCAAGAGGTGTGAGGGTGGGTAAGATCGTGTAATGGTTATAGCATATTCCCCAATTATGTCAATCGTGCCTTAGATTCAATTATCTGTCAATTTCCCACATAGGTGGATGTCACTACCTAGTGCCTTTTAAACCATTAGATACAACTTATAGTAATTTAACTCTTAGCTTAATCTAGTTGCATTTTCAATTAATAGTTTGATAAAAATAGAATCATAAAGAAAACCCAAAGATGTTAAGAAGATCAAGCAAGAACACACACACAATTCTAAGCTAGATAGATACTTAACTCCAATCCTAACTCTCTGTGGATTTGATCCCAACCCAAAATCGGGTAAAAGCTATTGCGACCCTCTCTTGCTACTCTCTAGTAGTGCGGAGTTGGAAGCGATCACTTTTTGGCGCCGTTGTCGGAGAGCTAATAGTTTTAGCTATCTATTTAGTTAGTTTTGTGTGGTTCTTCTTTCCTTCTTTGTTACTAATTTGTGTATGTGAATACTTCAAGTACCAAATGGTATTAAATGCTAATGACCCTCTTGGAAACGTGCTTGTAGGGGAGGAGGTTGAGGATATTGGAGACGAGGAGGTACCTCATGTACCTCCTGGACCACAATGAGGCTGCCAGGCCAATGCTAATGATAATGTTCCTGACCCTCCTTCGTCACCTCCAAGAGTGGTTCCTCGGGTGCTCCCTAACCAAGGATATGCAAGTGCAATTGTCCCACCCATAATACGGGCAGGAAATTTTTAGATAACCAATGTGATGTTGACCTTACTTGAGTAGCGTGGGTATTTCACGGGCACTGTGGATCAAAATGCCTAAAAACATCTCAAGGGGTTCGTGGAGACATGTCGGGGGAGCAAGCAGACGAATGTGTCCGATAATGCTATTAGGTTAAGACTTTTTCCATTCTCGCTTTAGGGGAAAACAGTAGATTGGCTCGAGAGAATTCCCAACCATTCCATCATAACTTGGGATGAGTTGGCAAAAACGTTTATTGCTAAAGTTTTCTTACCCGGACAGATGGAGGCACTTCAAGATGAGATATTGGCCTTCAAGAAAGAGCCCATGGAACCTTTTCATGAGATTTGGGAAAGATATAGAACGATGGTGAAGGAAGGCCCCAATAAGAACATGACAGAGAATATATTACAACAAACTTTCTACCGGGGTATCAATACTACAAATCAATGCATAGTGAACCAATTGGCTGGGGGTCATTTTATGAAATTCACATATGATGAATCTTGTGACATTCTTGATGAGATGGTGGCGACATCCTCCGCATGGCAAAGTAGAGCCAATGTTCCTCGAGGTGACTCAATGGTTATCCATCTGCATAAGGAGTTACATGACCATGGGCAAGCTATTACAGAGTTGACGACTACTATGAACCAATTATCTAAGGCATAGTTGCCACAAGTCCAAAATCCTCGCCATGTGAATGCAATGGAGGGTGTTAATATGCTTGCAACAAGAGAAGGAAAATGACGCAACAAAATCAAGGGAATTATGAGCAATTTGATGATGATTGTGATGGGTTTCAAAATGATGGCTATGATGACCAAAATGAAGAGGTACAATATGAGAACAACTTTCAAGGCCAACGGGGCAACTATTCAAACTAGCCACAATGGAAAACTCAACGCAGTTGAGGTAATCAACAACAAAACAATGGCAATTAGGGGAACAACAACCAAAATAACAAATGGGGCAATCATAGCAACAATCACGACAACCAAGGGAATTGGAAGGGTAATAACAACAATTGGGGAGGCAATAATAATCAAGATAGATGGAATAATGGGATCCAAGGAAACTGGGGCCAAGGCTTTCAAAGGCACCCAATATACCGAAAACCAAACAATCCACCCTCGTCCCCTTCTCAAGGTCCGAGTTCTTCTAGCAATGATATGGGTAGAATTGAAATGATGTTTGAACAAATGATGAAGAAGAATGCGGATTCGGATGCACAACTGGCTTCCCACAATACCTCTATCAAAAACTTGGAGGTGCAATTAGGCCAAATGTCTCTATCATTGCATACTCGCCCAAAGGGTGCTCTACCAAATGATATGATAGTGAACCCAAAGGGTGAGAACAATCATATTATGGTAGTTACCATAAGAAATGGGAGAGGTGGTGAAGTGAATGCCTCGAAACAAAAGCAAGTTGTGGGTGATGATGTTGCGTTGAACGACGATGAAGTACCCTTGATAGTTGAAGATGTGGTTGAGGATAATGTGAACGATGAAGTGAAAATTGATATTAATGGGGCCGAGATGGAATCTCAAGATACCGTGACCCCGTCTAGGGAACACGTGATTGACATGCTGAAGTCGGTCGTGCCAAAAGCCAGGACTCCTTTGCCAAGGCCACCTCCACCTTATCCTCGGTCCTTGCAAAGCACAGAAGTGATAATAAGTTCAAAATGTTCATTGATATGATGAAGAGCTTGTCCATTAATGTGACTTTGGTGGAGGCACTTGAACAAATGCCGGGCCATGAAAAATTCATGAAAGACTTAGTCACAAAGAAGCGTTATATGGATTGTAAAACTAGATGACTCACCAAGTTAGTGCCATAGTGCATTCAATGGACCCAAAGTTAGAGGATCCCGGTGCTTTCACCATTCCTTACACCATTGGGACTGCGGATTTTGCCAAAGCTTTATGTGACTTAGGAGCTAGTATCAACTTGATGCCTTACTCAGTTTTCAAGACTTTGGGTATTGGGAAACCTAGACCAACTTCCATGAGGTTACAAATGGTGGATAAATCGATGAAGAGGCCTTTGGGTATTATTGATGATGTGCTCGTCCGGGTGGACAAATTTATCTTGCCAGCGGACTTTGTGATTTTGGATTGTGAAGTGGACTAGAAAATTTCTATTATCTTGGGTAGACCTTTCCTAGAAACAAGGAAGGCATTGGTAGATGTGGAAGAAAGGGAACTTGTTAGAAAATACGCTTAACGCTAGAGGGGGGGTGAATAGCGTTATAATAAAATTTAGCATAAACTTGCGGAAATTAAAATTTGCAGGAAGTAAATAAGTGCGATAAATAATAACTTACACACAGATATATCCTGGTTTACCACAACGTGTGGCTAGTCCAGTCCCCGAGAGACTCTCTCGAGATTTTCCACTAACTTGTCAAGCTTCCGGGTGCTTAACAAACCTTTACAACTTGAGGACGCAAGCCTCAACACCTTTGCTCGGAGTTACAACACTCCAAGACTTCAACCAAGGAAACACAAGTTCCTTACAACAAGAGAATCACAATTCTCTTCCAAGTGTACAAACACTAAAACACTCAAACAATATACTCCTTTATGAGTAGGTATGAGTAAAAAGAAATAAGCTCTAGATCACAACAACTTTGGACAAGAATATGGCTCTCAAAAGCTTTATGAAATTGAATATAAAATGATAAACAAAAGTATGCAAGCTTATAGCAATGTAATGATCAGTTGTAGTATGTTGTTGTGTTTAAAACACTGAAATGAAGCTGTATTTATAGTTGAAAAACTTGGCATTACCGTTGCCTAATTTCCAATTAAGAGTTGCTGATTTTACTCACTGACAATCGATTGTCAAACCCCAACAATCGATTGTCTGCCAGTCAGACCAAAATTCAATCCCAGATTTTACGCTTGATAATCGATTACTTACAATCCATAATCGATTACTGGCAACGTTCAAAAAATCCTTTCCAGATTTTACCACAGACAATCGATTGTCCAGAATCAACAATCGATTACTCAGCAACGTTCAAAAAATCATTTCCGGATTTTAATCAAAACAATCGATTATACAAAATCAATAATCGATTACCCAATAACGTTCAAAAAACCTTTTCCGGATTTTAATCAAATCAATCGATTATACAGAATCAATAATCGATTACCTGACGGTATTTGAAAACTTTACGACAACGGTCAGCTTCACAATCGATTGCACAAAGTCAACAATCGATTACTTATCAGTTTTTGAAAAACATTTTAGACACTGTCTCTTTGACAATCGATTGTCCAATATATCAATCGATTATTTAATAAATTTGAAAATCACTGGAAGACACTGTCTCAACATAATCGATTACCATTAGTTCTTAATCGATTATTCTGAGTTTTGAAAAACTTTGATGGACACTGCCTCAGTCACAACCGATTGTCATTAGTTCACAATCGATTGTCATGCAGGTTTGAAAAACCTGATGCTCACTGTCTTACTCACAATCGATTGTCATTAGTTCACAATCGATTGTCATGCAGTCTTGGTTTAAAACAATCGATTATCATAAGTACATAATCGATTATCTTAGTCCAGATTTTTATGGCATGTCTAAAAATTTTTTGACTACTGTAAATATGCATGATTTAAAATCATTTGACATTAAATTAAATATGCATGATTTTGGAAAATAGTTTTATGAGAGAAGCCATGTTACGAGTCAAGTTGTAGGATCAAGATCACAATTAAGAATGACTCAATTAAACTATAAAACTTTGTCTTGAGCTTGAATCTCGTTGTATATCAATTGTGCGCTTGTTTCTTGAACTTCGTCATATATCAATTTTCGCTTCGTTTGTCATTCATCAAAATCTATACAAAAGAACACACGTTTCAGTATATTGCATTGAGAACGTGTTTCCAACAATTTCCCCCTTTTTGATAATGGCAAACATTAAGCGGAATATGCAAGACAAGCAATTTATATTGACGATTCAAGACAAGTATATACATGCAACAAGTATGTAATTTGTTCCCCCTCAATTTGAGAATTCCCCCTCAATTTAAGCTTATAATTTGAGAGTGCATCATACCCGTTATCTTCCCCCTTTTGCCATTAGCAAACATAAAAAGAAGAAGATGCCAAAGATGTAAATAAAACTTGTTTATTTATTGGAAAAAGGCGTGATTATTTAAAGAGAGTATGATAGCTCAAATGATAGCATTACAATCGATTATTGATACGAGATAATTGATTATTAGATGACGGAAACAGATTTTTCTGAAGAAGACTCGATTCTTGCGCGTCATGCTTTATAATTCCCCCTACTTTTAGGGCGATACCTGCAAAAAAGAATTAGACGTCTCCGACGCTCAAGTTAGAAATCATGTAACAAAAAAAATGCAATGCATGACTTAGATCAACGTGGAGTCAAGGATCCCGAGTTCACTGCGAATTCGGAAGAGGGACTCTTTCTCTAAAGGCTTTGTAAAGATGTCTGCCAATTGGTTTTTGGTTTCAACAAATTCAACTTCGACATCGCCTTTGAGAACGTGATCTCTAATAAAATGATGTCTAATTTCAATGTGTTTCGTTTGCGAATGAAGAACGGGGTTCTTCGTCAAGCATATGGCACTAGTATTATCACATCTAAGAGGGATATGATCAAGACTTAGGCCATAGTCCAAGAGTTGTTGTTTCATCCATAGGATTTGAGCGCAACAACTCCCCGCGGCTACATATTCAGCTTCGGTTGTGGACAACGCAACACTTACTTGTTTCTTGCTAAACCAAGAAACGAGAGAGCTACCGAGAAAATGGCAAGTGCCACTAGTGCTCTTGCGGTCCAATTTGCATCCAGCAAAATAGGAGTCGGAATAGCCAACAAGTTGGCATGAAGAGCCTTTGAGGTACCATAGACACCACATTTGTAGTACCAACAAGATACCTTAAAATCCGTTTTACCGCAGTAAGGTGAGACTTCTTCGGACACGATTGATAACGAGCGCATAAGCACACGCTAAATATGATGTCCGGACGACTAGCAGTAAGATAAAGAAGAGAGCCAATCATACCTCGATACTTTTTGGTGTCGACTTCCTTACCTTTCTCATCTTTGTCTAGATGATCGGATGTGCTCATGGGAGTTGCCATTTCTTTTGCATTGTTCATCTCAAATCGTTTCAGCAATTCTTTGCAATATTTGGCTTGATAAATGAATGTACCTTCTTTCATTTGCTTTACTTGTAATCCCAAAAAGAATGTTAACTCACCCATCATAGACATCTCAAATTCGCTTGTCATTAAATCGGAAAATTCCTTGCATAAAACATTGTTAGTAGCACCAAATATAATATCATCTACATATATTTGAACTAACAAAATATCATTGTTTTTATGCTTAACAAAGAGAGTTGTGTCAACTTTCCCCCTAATGAAATCATTTTCCAAAAGAAACTTACTCAATCTTTCATACCAAGCTCGGGGAGCTTGTTTTAAACCATAAAGAGCCTTTTTGAGTTTGAAAACATGATCGGGAGATTTAAAATCTTCAAAACCGGGGGGTTGTTCAACATAAACTTCTTCTTGAATAACACCATTTAGAAAAGCACTTTTCACATCCATTTGATATAAATTGAAATTCATAGAAGAGGCAAATGCAAGCAATAAGCGAATAGCTTCTAATCTAGCTACGGGAGCATATGTTTCCTCATAGTCAATACCCTCTTCTTGATTATAGCCTTTTGCTACAAGCCTAGCTTTGTTTCTAGTGATTATACCATTTTCATCTAGTTTATTGCGAAAAACCCATTTCGTACCAATTATGGTATGACCTTTGGGTCTTGGCACCAAATCCCAAACGTCATTGCGTTCGAATTGGTTAAGCTCCTCTTGCATTGCCAAGGTCCAAAATTCATCCCCAATTGCTTCTGAGATGGTTTTGGGTTCAATTTGAGAAACAAAAGCAGTATGTTCTAAGGTATTTTTGAGAGAGTTTCGGGTACTTACCTTGTCTCCAACGTTGCCAATTACCTGTTCGAGAGGGTGATCTTTGATTGTCCTCCACTCGTTAGGCATATTCATTTCTTTTCCCAATTGTGGCGCTTCTTCCGTTGGTTGTTCCTCAGTTTCATCTTTATGTTCCTTGGGTGGTTCCTCTTGTATTTTGTCTTTCAAGCTGTCTAAGATACCTGCAAGATCAAAACCGGAATCCTTTCTCGCCAAGCGAGCATTATTTTCGGAAAATACAACATGAGGGGATTCCTCCACAATTTGGGTTCTTTTATTAAAGACCCTATATGCTTTACTACGTGAGGAATATCCAATGAAAATACCTTCATCCGACTTAGCATCAAATTTACCCAATTGGTCTTTGCCATTGTTATGAACAAAACATTTGCAACCAAAAACTCTAAAATGGGAAATATTTGGTTTTCTATCCTTATAAAGTTCATAGGGGGTTTTCATGAGTATCGGCCGAATTACTACTCTATTTAGAACATAGCAAGCGGTACTCACGGCGTCCGCCCAAAAATGTTTGGGTATCTTAGCTTCGTCGAGCATGGTTCTAGCCATCTCTTCGAGACACCTATTTTTCCTTTCCACCACCCCATTTTGTTGTGGTGTACGTGGAGCGGAAAAGGTATGCTCGATTCCGAGAAGTCCGCAAAGAGATTGTGATCAAACTCTCCCCCATGATCACTTCTAATTGAAGTGACGGTTGTTTCTTTCTCATTTTGAACACGCTTAAGAAAATATTTAAAATTTTGAAAAGCATCACTTTTATTGGCAAGAAATAAAGTCCGAGTAAATCTCGAGTAATCATCAACAATCACAAAAGCATATCTATTTCTTCCTAGACTTTCAATGCGAGAAGGACCAAATAAATCCATATGAAGAAATTGCAATGGTCTAGAAGTTGAAATAATGTTTTTAGATTTGAAAGATGATTTTGTTTGCTTCCCCTTTTGACACGAGTCACAAATAGAGTCATTTTCAAATTTTAAAAAGGGAAGACCAACAACTAAGTTTTGAGAAATCAATTTGTTCAAAAGATGCATATTGATATGTGCTACTCTATGATGCCATAGCCAAGTATCATCCTCTTTACTCATTAGACAATCAACATAATCGGGTGAGGATTTAGCAAGATCAACCATATAAATATTATCCACTCTAAAACCACGGAGGATAATTTTGAAATCACTACGTCTGAACACTAAGCATTCATCCGAATCAAATAAAGCAAGATTTCCCTTGTCACACAATTGGCTTATGCTTAAGAGATTATGCTTTAATCCTTTAACAAGTAATATGTGTTTAATAGAGGATTTTTCATCCTTACCGATCGAGCCGATGCCGATGATCTTTCCTTATTGTTATCACCGATTTTAACACTTCCTCCTTCTTTGTGCTCTAATTGAAGGAATTTGGATTCATCTCCCGTCATATGCTTGGAGCATCCACTATCAAGGTACCATAGTACACTTGATCCCTTCAAGCACACCTACAAAACAAATTAATGTTCTTTAGGTACCCATGCCATCTTGGGTCCTTGGGGGTTAGGCATATTATAATGATGCGATTGAGTAATATGTCTATGACGTGTAAAGCATGCCGGAGCAATATGACCAATACGTTTGCAATAATGACAAGTCACATTTGGGTTATGCATCCTTCTAGGTTCATAGTAAATAGACGGATAAAAATTTCTTACTCTATTTTGAACACTATGACTATTTCGCATTTCATGAGAGTTATTTCTCCTACTATGAGCTCTAGGATGGGCAGCATTTCTAGAGTGATTGTTTCTCGGTTGAGGGCCATTGCTGGGTCTTCTAAGGGGTTCAAAATTTGGCCTAAAGTATGCATCATTTCTAGGGTGACTATTTCTAGGTGGTAAGTCATTCCTAGGTCTTCTAAAATGTTCAGCATTTTGTCTAGCGTGCATATTGGCTCTAGAGTTGTTGTTTCTAGGATAAGCATTTCTATTGTTAATCCTAGGTTGAGCTTTAGGTTGTTGGGGTTTAGCTTCAACATTTTCTTCATTCTTAAAGCCTATTCCATGCTTGGTTGATTTCAAGTTAACAAGAACATCATTCAAGTTTTTGTGCGAAGAATTAAACTTATCTAATGTGCCTTTAAGCCTACTTACTTCATTCTTAAGATGCAAACAAGAAGTGCAATTTCTAGTAGAGCTTTCGGGCTTATCGAAACTTCTTTTTCCAAAAAACTTATTTTCCTCTTTCAGCTTCTCATTTTCTAAAACCAGTTTTTCTAAATCCTTTTCTTTTAAAGAAAGCTGTTTTTGAAAATCTTTTTCTTTTAGAGAAGCATTTTCTTTTACGCTTTTGACTGTTTTTGAAGCTTTAATAAATTCAGTATATAATTCATCAAAAGCAGTTCGCATTTCATCAAGAGTAAAGAAGTTTTGAGACGAAATTTGACATACCTCGTCTTTGTTATCTTCTTGTGCCATGAGGCAAAGATTTGCTGCTTCGTCTTCTTCTCCTTCGCTTGACTCATCTCCGGAGTCACCTCCCCAAGAAATATATGCGCGTTGCCTTTTAAAAGGTTTTTTTTCCTTTTTGAGGTTTGGGCAATTTGACTTGATGTGCCCGGTTTCTCCGCATTCGTAGCATTTTATTTCTCCTTGATTTTTCCCTTTGCGTTCATACTCCTTGCGCATGAACTTTTGAAATCTTTTGATAACGAGTCCAAACTCGTTGTCTCCTTCCTCATCAATTTGCGGTTGACTTGTGCTCGCCTTTAGAGCTATTCTTTGCCTCCTTTGATCATCAACAAGAGGGTTAAGAATAGTAGATTCATAGGTCTTGAGATTACCTCTTAATGCGTCAATTGTGACATTTGAGACGCCGATGGATTCTTGGATTGCGTCGGCCTTTGATCGCCATGCCGGAGTTAGACTTCTAAGGATCTTCCGTACAAGTTCTTTATCCGTGAATGTCTTTTTGAGGGCATGTAGATCATTTACGATTATTGAAAATCGTTCAAACATTTCGTCCACCTTTTCTCCTTCCTTCATGTGAAATAATTCATAAGCATGGGTTAGGAAATCAATTTTTGCTTCCCTTACGTGATCCGTTCCTTCGTATGTAACTTCTAGCTTGTCCCATATCTCCTTTGCTGTTGTGCAACACGATATTTTCCTGTAATCGTCAGCATTAACAACACAATATAATAAGCTTATTGCTTTAGCATTATTTTGGACCTTTCGGATGTCATCCGCGTCATACTCATCCTCGGACTTGGGAACCCATTCATTTTCCACCTTCTTGGTTGGAATTTGATTTCCCTTTGTAAACACCTTCCAAAGGTGAAAACTGTTGGATTGAACGAAGATCATCATCCTCTCCTTCCAGTACGTGTAATTTGTACCATTGAATAGAGGTGGTCGTGTGGAGCACTGTCCTTCATCAATTCCTGCAAAAGAGTCACGAGTAGAAGCCATGGATGGTTCTCTCAAACTGTTAAGTCTTCAGAGAGTATGGCTCTGATACCAATTGTTAGAAAATACGCTTAACGCTAGAGGGTGGTGAATAGCGTTATAATAAAATTTAGCGTAAACTTGCGGAAATTAAAATTTGCAGGAAGTAAATAAGTGCGATAAATAATAACTTACACACAGATATATCCTGGTTTACCACAACGTGTGGCTAGTCCAGTCCCTGAGAGACTCTCTCGAGATTTTCCACTAACTTGTCAAGCTTCCGGGTGCTTAACAAACCTTTACAACTTGAGGACGCAAGCCTCAACACCTTTGCTCGGAGTTACAACACTCCAAGACTTCAACCAAGGAAACACAAGTTCCTTACAACAAGAGAATCACAATTCTCTTCCAAGTGTACAAACACTAAAACACTCAAACAATATACTCCTTTATGAGTAGGTATGAGTAAAAAGAAATAAGCTCTAGATCACAACAACTTTGGACAAGAATATGGCTCTCAAAAGCTTTATGAAATTGAATATAAAATGATAAACAAAAGTATGCAAGCTTATAGCAATGTAATGATCAGTTGTAGTATGTTGTTGTGTTTAAAACACTGAAATGAAGCTGTATTTATAGTTGAAAAACTTGGCATTACCGTTGCCTAATTGCCAATTAAGAGTTGCTGATTTTACTCACTGACAATCGATTGCCAAACCCCAACAATCGATTGTCTGCCAGTCAGACCAAAATTCAATCCCAGATTTTACGCTTGATAATCGATTACTTACAATCCATAATCGATTACTGGCAACGTTCAAAAAATCCTTTCCAGATTTTAC
Source organism: Nicotiana benthamiana (assembly GCA_034376525.1). Taxonomy (NCBI): domain Eukaryota; kingdom Viridiplantae; phylum Streptophyta; class Magnoliopsida; order Solanales; family Solanaceae; genus Nicotiana; species Nicotiana benthamiana. The sequence goes on along the minus strand of CM067324.1, from coordinate 29,024,034 downwards.
CACAGACAATCGATTGTCCAGAATCAACAATTGATTACTCAGCAACGTTCGAAAAATCTTTTCCGGATTTTAATCAAATTAATCGATTATACAAAATCAATAATCGATTACCCAATAACGTTCAAAAAACCTTTTCCGGATTTTAATCAAAACAATCGATTATACAGAATCAATAATCGATTACTGTATTTGAAAACTTTACGATAACGGTCAGCTTCACAATCGATTGCACAAAGTCAACAATCGATTACTTATCAGTTTTTGAAAAACATTTTAGACACTGTCTCTTTGACAATCGATTGTCCAATGTAACAATCGATTATTTAATAAATTTGAAAATCACTGGAAGACACTGTCTCAACATAATCGATTACCATTAGTTCTTAATCGATTATTCTGAGTTTTGAAAAACTTTGATGGACACTGCCTCAGTCACAATCGATTGTCATTAGTTCACAATCGATTGTCATGCAAGTTTGAAAAACCTGATGCTCACTGTCTTACTCACAATCGATTGTCATTAGTTCACAATCGATTGTCATGCAGTCCTGGCTTAAAACAATCGATTATCATAAGTACATAATCGATTATCTTAGTCCAGATTTTTAAGGCATGTCTAAAAATATTTTGACTACTGTAAATATGCATGATTTAAAATCATTTGACATTAAATTAAATATGCATGATTTTGGAAAATAGTTTTATGAGAGAAGCCATGTTACGAGTCAAGTTGTAGGATCAAGATCACAATTAAGAATGACTCAATTAAACTATAAAACTTTGTCTTGAGCTTGAATCTCGTTGTATATCAATTGTGCGCTTGTTTCTTGAACTTCGTCATATATCAATTTTCGCTTCGTTTGTCATTCATCAAAACCTATACAAAAGAACACACGTTTTAGTATATTGCATTAAGAACGTGTTTCCATCAGAACTCACCTTCTGGGTAGGTGATGAAAAAGTTATCTTTCATGTGTGCAAGTCTATGAAGCAACCCAATAGCACTGAGGTGTGCTCATTTGTTGACCTTGTCACAACTGTGATCAAGGATGACACCAATGCTATGATCAATGTGGAAGATCCCATTCAGGCCGTGCTATTAAACCTTGATATCAATGAAGATGCAAGTAGCGTGGAGTACGTGAATGCCTTACTTGGGATGGGCTCTTATTCCTTTGAGCCTAGGAAATTGTCTTTGGATCTTGAAAACTGGCAGACTCCACCAACCAAACCATTAATTGAGGAGCCACCGTGTTGGAGTTGAAACCAATTTCTCCACACCTCAGGTATTAGTTCTTGGGCTCAAATTATACTTTACCAGTTATTCTATCTTCTTTCCTTACTAACTTGTAGGTTGACGCCACATTGCCGGTGCTTCATAAGCGAAAAGGGCAATTGGATATACTTTGGCTAACATTCAAGGAATAAGCCCCACATTCTGTATACACAAAATTATCTTGGAGGATGATGCAAAGCCTTCCTTGGATAATCAAAGAAGATTGAACGAGGTGATGCACTAGGTGGTGAAAAAATAGGTGATCAAGTGGTTGGATGCCGGGGTAGTGTACCCCTTTTCTAACAGCTCTTGCACTTCTCCGATGCAATGTGTACCGAAGAAGGGTTGCATGACAGTGGTGACAAATTCTCAGAATGAGTTGATTCCTACTAGAACAGTCACATGTTGGCGGGTTTGTATGGACTACTTCAAATTGAACAAAGTGACCCGCAAGGATCACTTTCCTTTGCCATTCCTTGATCAGATGCTAGACTGACTGGCATGGCGTGATTGTTTTGCCTCTTGGATGGGTATTCCGGCTATAACTAAATCTTGATTGCCCCGAAAGACCAAGAAAAGACCACATTCACTTGTCCGTATGGAACCTTTGCTTTCTCTTGCATGCCTTTTGTTTTGTGTAATGCATAGCAGTGTATGATAGTCATTTTCACCGATATGGTGGCAGAAATTTTGGAGGTATTCATGGATGATTTAGTGTTATAGGAGATTCCTTTGATTTATGCTTGAAGAACCTTGATAGAGTCTTAGCTCGGTATGAAGAAACCAATCTAATTCTCAATTGGGAGAAATTACACTTTATGGTGGAAGAAGGAATTGTACTTGGGCAAAAAATTTCAAAACATGGTATTGAGGTTGACAAAGCAAAAATAGATGTGATTTCAAGGCTCCCTACTCCTATCACCGTAAAAGGAGTTAGAAGTTTTCTTGGGCACGCGGGGTTTTACCGGAGGTTCATTAAAGATTTATCGAAGGTAGTTAACCCCATGTGCAAGTTGTGAGAGAAAGATGGTAATTTCGTGTTTGATAAGAAATGCATGGAGGCTTTTGAACTTCTCAAGCATAAGCTGACCACCACTCATATCATTACTACGCCTAATTGGAGCTTGCCCTTTGAGCTCATATGTAATGCTAGCGATGTTGCGCTCGGAGTGGTGTTGGGTCAACATGTTAACAAAATGTTCATCCGGTGTACTACTCAAGCCAAACCATGAATAAGGCTTAAAGGAACTACACAGTTACCGAGAAGGAGTTGTTGGCTATAGTTTTTGCAATGGAAAAGTTTTGGTTGTATCTTATTACGGCCTAGGTCATAGTGCTCACCAATCATGCCGCCCTTAGGTACTTGATGACAAAGAAAGACTGCAAAGCAAGGTTGATGCGATGGGTGTTACTACTCAAGAGTTTGATCTAGAAATTGCAGACCGAAAAGATAGTGAGAATCAAGTGGCGTAGTACTTACCCGTTTGGAGGAGGAGTGGAGGCCTTGTGATGGACTAGAGATCAATGATTCAGTTCCCGACGAACAACTCCTTTCAGTGTCAATGAATGATATTTCATAGTTTGTCGATGTTGTTAATTACCTTGTGACCGGAATAATCACGTTTGAGCTCTCTTCTAACCAAAGGAAGAAGCTCAAGCGGGATAGTTTGGACTTCTATTGGGATGAGCCGCACTTGTTCAAGATTTGCATGGATGGTGAGATCCGAAGGTGTCCCATAGGAAGAGAAATTGAGTATTTTGGAGGCTTGTCATTCCTCTCCCTATGGTGGCCATCATGGTGGGGTGAGGACGGCTTCTAAAGTTCTTAGTTGTAGGCTTTATTGGCCAACCTTGTTCAATGATGCAGGTGATTTTGTGAAGAGATTGGACGAGTGCCAAAGAGCTGGAGTAATTTTGAAGAACTATGAGATGCCTCTCAATACCATTCTTGAGGTTTATATTTTTGATATATGGGGCATTGATTTCATGGGCCCATTTGTTAGCTCTTATGGGAACACTTACATTCTTGTGGCGGTGGATTATGTTTTAAAGTGGTTGAAGTCATGGCTTTGCCTAACAATGAGGCCCGGATTGTTGTAGCATTTCTTAAGAAAAACATTTTTTACTAGGTTTGGTACGCTGAGAGCAACCACAAGTGATGGGGGCCTCATTTTTGCAATAGGGCTTTTGACACTTTGCTTTCAAAGTATGACGTTAACCGCAAAGTTTATACCCTTTGTCATCCTCAAGCGAGCAGACAAGTTGAAGCCTCCAATAGGGAAATAAAAATCATATTGTTAAAGACGGTCAATGAAAATAGGACCGATTGGTCAAAGAAGTTGGCCGATGCTTTATGGGCTTATATGACTACTTACAAGATGCCGATTGGTATGTCTTCGTATCGTTTGGTTATTGCGAAATCTTTCCATCTACCGGTTGAGTTAGAGCACAGGGCCAAGTGGGCCTTGAGGAAGTTGAACCTTGAGTGGGATGCAACTGCTATTCTTTGAGTGGAGCAACTCAATGAGCTTGACGAATTTAGATTCCTTGCCTACTCTAGTTCGCCCTTGTATAAGGATAAAATGAAATACCTTCACGACAAGTATACTCGGGGCAAAGAGTTCAAGGTGGGGGATTTGGTGATCTTATTTAACTCTCTGCTAAGGTTGTTTTCAGGAAAGCTCAAGTCAAAATGGAGCGAGCCATTGGAAGTTGTGTATGTGACCCTGTTTGGTGCTATTAATTTAAAGAACAAAATGGTGAAGTTTTTAGAGTGAATGGGCACCGGGTCAAGAATTATCTTGGGAAGATTAATAACAGCCACGTGGTGGATCTTTTTCATTTCAAGTGATTATGATAGTAATCTGCATTTTGCCACTACGTTAAATCAGACGCTTCTTGGGAGTCAACCCATGTGTTTTTCTTCTTGTTGTTTTCTTTGATTTTCTTTGTATTATAGGATTGATTTTGGGCTAATTGGTTGTGAGATGTTATAGGAATTATGTTGATGCAGTGCATGACATGGTGAAGAAAATGTTCAGGCCGTACTATACTTTGTGCAGTAAACATAGGTGAGGGCCAAAATGAGACCTATCTGAATATTTCCAGTGCGGCCACACTACATTTTGTGCGGTCTACACTAGGCCTTTACGACCGCGGTTTCTTTTGTGCGGACCACAGAGGCTTTCCTACTCAGGTTTGAACAAACCTGCTCAGTGTAGACCGTGGCCCATTCTGTGCGGTCCGCACTGGTAGGTGAGACTGGGCCCCAGGGGCTTTTCTATAAATAGAACCTAAGGGCCTCCTTTTACCGCACTCGCAATATTGAACCTCAGAGACTATAAACACCGTTCCTGTTCTTCTTTGATCCTAACTGCTTGTTTGCACTGCTTTGATTCGATTCATCTCACAATAAGGTACATTAATCTTCCTTTTTACTTGTTTAATTTTCTCAATTTCAGTTAATTTTCATGTTTCTTAGCTTTTATATCTTCCATCTCCCACATTTTCTTGAATTGTTAGGTTATTATAGTTAGATTTCTGATTCTTCTACACTTAGTTGGTGTAATGGACTGGGTAAAGTTTTAGGGACTCTATTTAGGTGGAAATTTGGACCTTAAAAGCAAAATCCAATAAACTCTAACTCAGTGCCGATCTTGAGCACCCGTGCGGGCCGCGTCATTTCTATTCGATTCGCGATGCCCTTGTGCTGTCTGAAGTACCACTATGTTCAGACCGCACTGGTGATATTATATCAAGATGAACCTTGGGCAGTGCGGCTGCACTAAGATTTGTGCAGTCTGCACTGGCGTAGTGTGGCCACTGTACTATTTTGTGCAGGCCGCACTGGTAAGATTTAGAGGATGGATAGTCTGAACCCCATCTTTGTGCAGACCGCACTACCATTTTGTGCAAACCGCACTGGTCCCTGTACGGCCGAACTGAGTAATTTCTGCAACTATTTGCAATTCTCATGCCTATTTTGCAACTTATTCTGTAATGCCTCCTTCAATTGCTTTATGATACTAACAATGTTATATGATTATGCTTGAAGAACATAGTTAAACAAATAGGAAATGGCTCAAAACAACCGGGCAGAGGTAAATCATCCTGGGGAGGGAAGTAGAAGATGATTAAACTCACTCCCCATGTTTGGGAAAACATAAAAAGAACTAGAAATTTAATAAAAGCTACTGATAAAGCAATTGATCAATCGAGGAATGAGTACGAGCCCTCCCGAGAGATCTCATCAGACTCTGTGCCAAAGTTCATTCCTGATTGGACGGAGAGGCATAGACTGACAGACATCACTCCTCCACCATCACCCACTGCCCAAGCTCTAACTCATGTTTCTTCTGGGTCGTCTGAGGGCTCAGTAGTGGGTAGTGAAGAATACTCTACCTTTCCCACAACTTCATATTCGTGGAGGGGGTAGAAGGAGATGAGGAGGAAGAACAGGGAGTGAGAAGGCAGCTGGAGGTGGTGAGCCTCAGGTGGGAGTTATTGCCAGAACAAGAAAACCTAATGTCTGAGAGGATAGGTTCATGAGCGAGGTGGCGCACTACAAATTTCAGGAGTGGTGGTTGGTGAGAAAATTGATTCAGGATAGGAGCTTCATAGACAAAGACCTACTACCCCACAATCCTAACGTGCAGAGATAGTTTAGAACTAGAGTGGGTTGGGAGAACTTCTTAGATGATTGTGTGAATGCCAACGAGCATTTAGTCAAAAAGTTTGATTGCAATGTAGCCCATATCAAAAAGGGCTCCAAAGTGACCAAAGTTTGTAATTTAAAAGTTTTGTTCGATGGGAAGTCAATCAATGGATACTTAGGCTTCAATAAGGAGGATGTATATATGGCAAAGATGGAAATAGACAAGGAGGTTCGTCCATGGTTAAATCAATACTTGGCAATCCCAGGTATCGTTCCTGATTGGTTGACTACTGAGGTCAAAATATTGCGGAGGACCTTAAACTTTGAGATGAGGGGTTGGGAGACGATGGTTTACAGCCAGTTGATCCTATTATACATGACCAGACCCTTCCTCTCCGCCGGGCTGTATTGGTTTCTTCGATTATGGCGAGATACTCCATAAATGTGGGGAAAGTGATGTCCTGCATTATCACGATAGTGGGAGCAGAGCATGACCAAGAACTACCCTTTCCCTAGCACCTTCATAATGTATTTTAGGGACCTAAAAGTGGAAAAGAGGCTCTATGATATCAAGGTCAAGGCGATAGCTTCATTTTTCTGGTACATCATGAAGAGGGATGAAAATCCCAAGAACAAGAACTATATAGCTCCTATTTCTGCCCCAACTTTCCAGTCTAAAGAGCTAGTTGTGGTGGAGGTCCCTACTCAACCTACCTCCACTTCTGATGACTTACCTCCTGGACCTTCCTTGTTATCAACCATTCCTTCTGGCCCTTCTACTTTAGCAGGCCCGGAGATCCCATCTACCCGGGCCCATCCCATAACTGTCCACTGGCTGAGCTAAGTCCTACTGAGTATAAATAATTGGATGCATACTGCCTCATCCAAGTTGTATATCTTAACCACTACTATTGAGGCTCATCGGTACCTCAGCTAGCACAGGTCCTACAATCGATAGAGGATGCTTTGAAGGAGATACTTGAGAACCAGAAGAAAATTTGCACCGCTCAGGTTGCATTGGCCAAGGTAGCTGATTCGTACAACAAGGCTCTGAAGGAGCTTTCTAAGAAGCATAAGAAGCTACGGAAGACACGTGCCTCCATGGAGTCCGTGAAAGAGCTGCAGGCATATGTTGTTATATTAAAGGTAGACCAGATGCCTTTAGACCTCTTGTTTGATGACCTAGTCCCAGCAGCGCAGCTACAGTCGGAGCAGACACAGTGACCTCCGAAGAGGAGAAGGATGATCCTTAGAGCATATGATGCAATCATCTAGTTGGCGGACCCACTGGAGACCTCATCCAGTCAACCACATGATGTACCAGTTCCATAGCCTGTCTAGGTATAGGCACAGGTCCAATAGTAGAGGAGCAGACCACCAGGAACCAGTTTGAGGTTCCCGAGCACGCAGAGGACCCATGGACCACCCATGATCCTATGCAGACAGGCGGACCTTAGGGAGTCTCTTATATCCTTTCTCCTCTTATCCTTTTATTGCTTTATTTGGACTAGTTGGCATTGGGGACAATGCCAGCTTTCATTTGAGGGGGTGAGCCCTACATTTTGGATGACTGTATATATTGATACATTTTTATACTTTAATAATTTTTCATCTTTGGTCTGTATATAATTTTATATTTAGTTACATTTATCGCATTTTTATTTTACTTTGTGTCTGTATATGAAATTATGCTGCATTGTATATATTCATCCCATCTATTGTATATTCAAATCCCCTCCTATATATATTCATTCTATTTTGCCGTAAACTTTCCGTTTTAGCTTCTTGTTTATGTTCGTAACTTTTTGTTTTGTGTTGGACATATTCAATAAGCCTTTGGTTTTCTTAATGCCACGGTTCTTTCCAATGGTTGAGTGTTGTGTGAACCGGGTGGCTCTTCCCAATGATGGATGGCATGACAAGCTTCTTAAGGGTTTGAGTATTTTTTTCTTTTTGTTTTTAGTTGTTTGTAGTTAAGGGTACCTCAAGCAAAGCTTCACTTGAGCCTAGCACATTTGCCTTTGATCTTATGGTCAAAAATAAATTGTTGTATTTAGGATGGTAAAAGTCATGACCTTGAGACTCTTGTGTTGACCGATAATCATGAAATGATTTTTCGGGACCATTGTGTGCTCAAATCATATCTATGGTTGTTGTGGGCCCCCCAATCTCGATGTATTCAGTAACCCCTTAGCTTGTGTGGTAAGTAATTAAATTGCGAGTCCAAGTCCCGATCGATTAGTCTAGAATTTGCCCAGAATATTTGTTGAGGCGAAATCCTAAGTGAATTTTGACTTGAGACGTGATTATAGGCTCTCCTTGATCCAAATGATAGATTGAACAATTGTATTGCCTACCAATGATAAGATCCTTAGTCAACCCTTTTGATCCTTAGACCTTTTTCTTTCAAGAACCATGATACAAGCCTATAACCGTTCTAAAAGATACCTTCGCTTGGCACCAAAATCTTTCCCTTAGCACATGGAAAAAATTTAAGTTTGGGGGGAAAGACGAGGATGGCAACAAAGTGGTAAAAAGGCACAAAAATGAAGAAAAGTAAAGGCAATGAAAAAGAAAGAAAAGCAAAAGACAAAAAAGAATGCTCAATGTGAAAAAGACTACAAAGGGATTCAAGAAAAGCAAAGAAAGAAAGGCGTGAAAAGTTGAAAAAGGAGAAAAGGTTTGAAATATATAAGAAAGACTGACAAATGTGTCGCTCTAACCCTTAGAAAGAAGTAAAATGACTCAAAGAGTCAAGTGAATTATTCCAAATGAATCAAATGAAGTGCTTAAGGGAAAATGAAACCTCCTTAGACCAAAACATATCCTACCCTGAACAAAAAGCCTTCACAATGACTCCACAAAATCCCTATATTATTTTGAGACGAATGAAGCTTACATTCGTGAATACTCACATAAAGGGAAAACAATGGTACTTAGAACCGAACATGTGAACTTTCCTTGAGAGAGATGGGTGAATTCCCATTAACCTCGTTTTGTGTGCCATTATTCTAAAGGAGAGATTTGCTTAAGGAGAGTTAAGGATAAGTGAGTTTGGGTTCCACAATGACTAAAGTAATTGAAAGAGTTATTTGATGTGTTGATTCAACTTTTGATGCTCTTGTGTCGCACTTGATCGATGGGTTTTCAAAGGTTAAATGTTATTAATGACTCATGTGTGTCGAGGGCAATTATTAGTCCCAATTGATGCTAACTGAGGTTGTTTTAGGAAAGTTGGAAATTTCTTGGAATTTCCCTTAGGGGGTGAATCTTATTGTTTTGGGGGCAGTTGATTACTAGGGATTTAATGCATTTTGTACTCCTTCTATCTTACGTTTTGACTATAAATTCATACAAAATAGCCTCAAAAGGCTCATAAGTTTTTCTTGATTGCAGGTTTGATCAACAAAGTGATAAGATGTCAAAGATCGGCTCAAAAGGAGTGAAAACTGCACAAGTACCAAAGACAAGACAAAACTTAGGAGAAACAAGCCCAGTACGGCCGCACCACACTTTGTGCGGTCTGCACTAGGGAGATTCAGAGAGTTGGATTTTCAGGCATCAAGGCAGTACGACCGCAGAAGGTTTTGTGCAGTCCGTACTGAAGGCACCGCGACCACAATACCGTTCTGTGCGGTCCACAGAACCAAAGTTCAGAGAGATTCCAAATTTAGAAGATGAAGCATGTGCGGTCTGCAGTCCATTCTGCGCGGACCACATTAGAAGCCTCCACGGTCGCAGTCCATTTTCTATGGTTTGCAGAGCTTGGGTTCAGAGAGTCAATATTTCAAGTTCAAGAGGCTAATATGGCCGCACACCATTTTGTGTGGTCCGCACTGACCCTGCAGGGGTATTTTTGTCCAGCTTGTTCAGCTTAGTATAAATAGAACCTTTTTCCATTTTTAGTGTATCAGACATTTTAACACTTCAGGTTCGCTCGTAAGAAGACCTTTTCTAGTCATTTTGGGAATTTTACTTAGTATTTATCATTGAATCTTTGTATTTACTTTAGCAGTTAATTAATATGTCTTTATCTTCATCTCATTCTCAGTTTTTCTGTTCAAGCATGAGTAACTAGACCTATTAGCTAGGGTTGTGGCTCAACCCTAGTGTGGGTAATTCATGGATGTTGTTATTTAAGGTTAGATTGATTGTGGGTGTTTGTTATTGGGGTTAATTTCATGATTTAATCAATGAATTTGTGGTTGCAAACACTAGCTTATGCTTAGTTAACTTGGGATCTTCTTGAGAATGAGAGCCTAAGTCTCCGAAATTGACCCAACAAGGAATTGGAATGGACTCAACAGAATGGATAGTCCCAATTAAAGGGTTAAACTATGAGAGAGTAATACCCAACTTGAAACCTAGTTGCTTGAGCAAATTTTCCTACCCTATTGGTCTTGAGAAAGTCAGTTGGGAAAAATCACTCTCTCTACCGAGAGGTGTGAGAGTGGGTAAGATCGTGCAACAGTTATAACATATTCCCCAATCATGTCGATCGTGCCTTAGATTCAATTATCCGTCAATTGCCCACCTAGGCGGATGCCACTACCCTTGTGCCTTTTAATCATTAGATACAACTTATAGCAATTTAAATCTTAGCTTAATCTAGTTGCATTTTCAACTAGTAGTTTGATAAAAATAGAATCATAATGAAAACCCAAAAATGTTTAGAAGATCAATTAAGAATACACACGCAATTCTAAGCTAGATAGGTACTTAAATCCAATCCTAGCTCTCTGTGGATTCAATCCCGGCCCAATTTTAGGTAAAAGCTATTGCGATCCTCTCTTGCTACTCTTTAGTAGTGCTGAGTTGGAAGAGATCATGCATCCCCTTGAAAGGTCATCCATTCGGAAAAACCAAGAATCGCCGAGCAAGGTTCCAGTAGGAAATGATGTAGCAGGACAAATAGTCAAGTGAACCTTGTCCGAATAAGACAGACATCACTAAAGAACGCCCCGAAATACTCGAAGACTAGCATCACTAATTTTCCACCTGCATGGTTTAAGGTTGGGACTCCAAACCCGTAAGACTAGCATCAGAAACTCCAAAAGCGCATGACCCAGGGTCGAAACCCCAAAGTCGTATGCCTTCAATAAGGTAATTCCGAGCTTATAAGTAATGGCCCCCGAGCCTATGTAAACTCGATGACTCAGAGACTGTCACCAATTACCATTCATATAAAAATCTGAGGCCATAAGACCCCAAGCGGGCAGACTCAGTCTCGTAAGACCTATTTAAGGCAACAAAGAAAATTGCAAGGCCTCAAGCTAGGCTTGAATCATACCTGTACCAAGTATCAACAAAATTGCAAGATCTCAAAAGACAGGAAAATTTTGTAAGACCTTACTACAACCATAAAATTAGTCACGAAGTTTAGGCTATATGTCGCATTTGTAGGACTCCAGAAAGGGCATACCCTCAATATAGACGCCTAAACTACTACACTCGGGACCAAAAATGGCTCTGGACAAACACAAATAACTACGGTCATACAGTTTTACCGGCTGAATTAACACGACTCGGGGATGCCCGAACGTCGCTACCAAATCATATGCCTTTACTTTGAATCTACTTCAGAAAGAACCAGTTAAACAAGCTACCGTCGATAGGAAAAAAAGAGCTTCAACCATGTTAACTCCAAATCAAAGGCTTCGAGCTACTCAGACTACGAGCTAAACCTTACGAGGTGCTCGAACATCACCGATAACGACTTGAAATCGAGGTTCTTCACAAACCGACGACGGGTCATGCAAAATCATTGCAAAAGTCCTTAACGAGAGTAAAACAAAGCCCACGGTAAGAAAGCATGGGAGAAAAATCTTATTGATATTATTCTTTTTTGTTAAACATGATTCAATTAGCCATATACATATAATTAACATGTCCTACTCGTAATACATATGGGATTAGGGTTATTTGATACTATTAAGTACTTATATAACTATTCTAACACTTCCCCTCAAGCCGGTGCATATAAATCATATGTACCGAGATTGTTATAGATGTAGTAATACATGGACCACAGAGGGACTTGGTGAAAATATCTGCAAGCTAATCATTTGACTTCATAAACTTTGTAGCAATATCTCGCGAGAGTATTTTATCTCTGATAAAGTGACAGTCAATCCTAATGTGTTTATTTCTCTCATGGAACACTGGATTCGACACAATATGAAGAGCAACTTGATGATCATAAACAAGTCCCATCTGACTAGTCTCACCAAATTCCAATTCCTTGAGCAACCATTTGATCTAAATTAGCTCACATGTCGCAATAGCCATTGTTCAATATTATGCTTTTGCACTAGACCGAGCAACCACATTCTGTTTCTTCCTCTTCCAAGATACCAAATTTCCTCTTACTAAGACACAATCCAAAAGTGGAACGTCTATCAGAAGGTGATCCCGCCCAATCAACATCTAAGTATCAAACGATCTGCTCTTGGCCTCATTCTTCAAATAATAAACCTTTGCCTGGAGAATGCGAACAACTGCATCCCAATGCCTATCACATGGAGAATCCATAAATAGAATCAGAACACTCGTAGGGAAGGAAATGCAAAGTCTTGTCACTGTAAGGTAATTTAATTTACCAACCAACCACCTATATATTGTAGGATCTTCTAAGAGGCTCCCTCTGTCCTGGAAGAAGTTTAGAATCCAGATCCATCGGAGTGTTAACAGGTCTACAACCTGTCATTCCTGTCTCCTCAAGATATCTAAGGTATACTTTCATTGTGAGATCACAATACCTGAGTTAGACTGAGCAACCTCAATACTCAAAAAATACTTTAGTTTGCCCAGATCCTAGTCTGAAAGTGTTGAAAGAGATATTTATTCAAATTAGTAATACCATCCTGGTCATTGCCGGTAATAACAATTTCATCCACATGGACCACCAGATAAATAAAGAGACTCGAAGCAGAATGCCGATAGAATATAGAGTCATTGGTTCACTCCGAGTCATGCCAAATTCCTTGATAACTGTGCTGAACTTACCAAACCATGCTCGAGGAGACTACTTTAGACTATAAAGTGACCGGCACAAGCATTTTTAATGTCCAGCTGATAGAGGGGCCAATGGCGAACATCAGCCATGGATAGAAAAAGGCGGACTGATGCTATGTTAGCCACGAGAGAGAAGGTATCATTGTAATCGAACAAAAATATCTGAGTATATCCCTTGACAACAATACGAGCCATAAGATGATCAACCTTACGATCTAGACCAACCTTGATTGCATACACCCAACGGAAACCAACAGTAGATTTACCTGAAGGAAGGGGGACGATCTCCTAAGCACCACTCGTATATAAAGCAGACATCTCGTTAATCATAGTCTGTCGCCATCCTAGATGAGACAGTGCTTCACCTGTAGACTTAGGGGTGGAAATAGAGGACAAAGAAGATAGAAAAGCATAATAGGGTGATAAAAAGCGACGATGACTTAAACCGACATAACGGTAATTAGGATTGAGGTGGTCTTTATACCTATTTGAAGTGTAATCGGTGTACTAGGAAGAGTCCATAATAGGAGCAGGATCAAGTGCAAGATATGAACATTCTGGGCCTGATGCCGGGTGCGGACGATGATGATATGTGAAGAGTGGTGTTCTCATGGGGGGAGTCTAGGAGTAGCCACAGTAGACTCCCCAACTGTTGGAATGGGAAAGACTTCTGTGGTGGAAGGTGAAGGAGGAGCTATAGTAGATTCCTGAAAGGTCGGTATAGGTAAGACCTTAGATATATCATGGTGGTCAGAATAGTCAGAAGAGGTAAAGAAAGATTAAGATTAAAAAAAATGGTACGTGAGAGGACATATAACACCTACAAAGATTAGGTAAATAACAACAATATCCCTTCTGAACACGAGAATAACCAAGGAAGACACACTTGAGAGAACGAGGAGCTAACTTACTTTCCCAGGGGCTAAGTTAAGAACGAAACAAGTACTCCCAAAAACATGAAGGGGAATAGAGTATAAGGGTGAGTGGGGAAACAATAATGTATACATAATCTGATTCTGGATGGGAGATGAAGCCATCCGATTAACCAAATAACAAGCTGTGAGAACTACATCACCCCAAAAATACAACAGAACATGAAATTCAATGAGAAGTGTGCGAGTAGTCTCAATGATGTGCCTATTGTTTCTCTCTGCAACCCTATTTTGCAGAGGGGTATGAGGACAAAGATATGATAAATAATTCCTTGAGAAGTCATAAACTGCTGAAATTGAGAGGATAGGTATTTTAAGGCATTATCACTGCAAAAATTGCGAATGAAAACACCTAATTGATTTTTAATTTCAGCACAAAATTTTGGAATATAGAAAATAACTCAAAACGATCTTTCATTAAGAAAATACAAATACATCTTGAATGGTCATCAATGAAGCTATCAAAATAACAAAATCTCAAGGTTGAATTGACTCTACTAGGATCCATGTATCAGAATGAACTAAAGAAAAATCAGACTATGCATGACTCACAATACTACGAGGAAATGAGGCTCGGATATGTTTCCCGAGCTGACATGAATCACAATCTAATATATATAAACTACACAACTAGGTACCATCTTCTGAAGCTTGGATAAACTTGGATGCCCTAAACATCTGTGAATTAGGTCTGGAGGATCTTAACTAGACATGCCTTGGAGGAAGTGAGTGAGTTAAGATAGTATATGCCTTATGATTGAAGTCCTGTTCCAATCGTCGGTCCCGTACTACAGTCCTGCATAATAAAAAAATCATCAATAAAATATATACCACAATGGAGGAACGAGTCAAACGACTAACATATGTAATATTGAAAGGGCAACCGGGGACATAAAGAACAGAATCTAGTGTAAGATAGGGTAGGGGATTCGTTTGTCCAACTCCTTTTGGTTTTGTTTGAGAACCATTGGTTTAAGTAACAGTGGGAAGAGACTGTAAGTATGCAATATTTGATAAAAATGATTTATATTAGAGATATAATCAGAAGTGGCTGAGTCTAGAACCCATTATCTAAGAGTACTAGACTGGGAAATACAAGCAAAAGAATTACCAGCAACAGAAGTATCAATCTGAGCAATAGAGGCTACTTGGGGAGATGTCTGCTTACTTTCTCGATATTGAAGGAACTAATTATACTCCCCTTCAGATAAAGAAAATCCCGGGTTACCTGTAGTCTCGGTCTGAGCAACATATGCATTTTTGGGTGGGAGACCATGTAAAGAATATCACACGTCATGAGTGTGTCTAAGTTTATGACAATAAGAACACTTGGGTCTAGATCTTCCAAAACGGCCTCTGCTTTATCTATTCTCCATAGTTTGAGATGCCCGAGTGTCCACTGATTGAGATACAAGGACAGATGAGTCAAGTGTATGTGATGAGCTCACTGGTGACTCGGTGCTGCAGCAAGGCGAAGTAATCGAGAGAATAATTCATCAACTGTGGGGACGGTCGGACTAGCCAAAATATTGTCACGTACTGAATCAAGGTCATTAGGGAGTCCATCGAGTGTAAGAACTAGAAACATCCTTTGTCATTGCTCTTGTTGCTTTTCAATACTATCAGAAACTGGCATCAACGTCTCAAATTCTTCTATGACTCCCCGTACTTGTCCCAAGTAAGTAGACATATCTAATTCCTGTTTCTTCAAGCTTGTGATTTGTGATATTACATCATAGAAACAAGATATGTTATTAGTGTACAAAGTATGAATCATTTCCCAAACTATATAACATGTCTGGAATGGACGGAACAAGGTCATCAACTTGGAATCAATCACCACAGAATACTACATAACTGAGCATCGACCTTCTCCTAAAGTGTTTTGGGCTTTTCATCACCTGCGCTAGCCATGTTTTATTAAATTATCTTGAACGTCTTGACCTTTACACCACAACTCGACATATGAAGCCCAAGCTAAGTAGTTTGAACCTACCATTAAAGGTTCTGAGGTAATCATAACACCAGAACTGCTAAACTCGGATTTTTTGACCCGAAAGAATAGACTCCCAAAGACATCGTTGGATTGAAGTGAGGCCTAAAATTATCACCAAATAACAGAAAGAATCAACTGAAAACTTGTTGAAATAGATGAAGAAAACTGTTTTTGCTGGAAAATTAGTGTAGCTATAGAAACAAATCAGTGTAATCGCCGGAAAATTTCAAAGTGATTGGAATCAAATGAAAATTGGATGGATAGGGTCAGAATTAGTAGCCGACTCAACTGTTCTTAAGAAAAATCGTCAAACAATGGACTAAAGTGGTTACACGCGCCGGCGCGTGGGTTCACACGCTCGCCGGAACCCTAGCTTCTGACAGCGCGTGAGAGCATGTGTGGAGGTTTATGCCAGAGATGTTCACTGGGGTTTGGTCGCTGGACAATGATGAATCTTTTGGTAGTGTTGGTTTTTGCACAACATTGACGAGGAGAGAGATAATGTAAATAGCTTTGAAAAAGTCACCGAAAAATTGAGGCACAGTGACTTCTGCTCTGTATTTTAGTTCCCGGATGTATCTCACCACTACGACTCTGATACCATATAAGAAAGAATGGGAGAAAAATCTTATTAATATTATTCTGTTATATTAAAAATGATACACTGAGCCTTATATATATGCATAACATGTCCTACTCCTAATACATATGAGATTAGGGTTAAATACTAATATTTTGTGTTTACATAACTATTCTAACACCTACATATGCCTTAGGGCAAAGCGTAAGAGCCATTGTAGCTAGATTAATGAGTCTAAAGGCCACACACACTTAAAGGTCGCAACGACTAAAAGCCTAAGAGCCACTGTCACCAGCTTAAAATTTGAAAGCTTGTGGGCCAAAATGAGCTTGAGTCGCAACTAGATTTGGAGACCGGACCCAAAATAGCTAACTACACATGCCTAAGGGCAAAACGTAAGAGACATTGTCGCCAGCCTAACGAGCCTCAAGGCACACACATAAAAGGTCATTTCGACCAAGGCATAAGAGCCATTGTCGCCGCCCACAAAAATACAAAACTTGAGGGTCAAATGAGCTTGAGTCGTAAACTGACTCGAAGACTAAACCCAAAATTGTTAAATAAACATGCCTAAGGGAAAAACATAAGAGCCATCTTTCCTTGCTTAATAAGCCTTAGGGCCACAAAACATTGCTTCGATCAAAGGCGTAAGAGCCATTGTCACTCGCCAATGCATAATATAAAATCTTGAGGGTCGAATTAGCTCAAGTCGAATCCTGACTCGGAAAGTAAACCCAAAATAGTTGAGAAAAAGCATAAGAGCTCTAACACCAACATACACTAAAGGTCGCATTGATCGAGCACGTAAGAGCCCCTGGGCTTGCCTAATAAGCCTAGGGCCATATCATGAATCAAGGATTCTCACAAACTCTAAAGCCAGTCTACCAAGAAAAAAGTGGAGCAGAAAAGGGTACATAAGAAATAAAGCTGCAAGTTTTCCTTTATGTGCATACGCAAGAAAGTGCATTCTCCATCTACAAACATGCTCTGAAGATATTACATACAAGATGGAAAAGTCTACACCCTTCCCCTGAGGGCTACGACCTATCGACCTCATCTTCACTCTGCCCTGACCTTCAAAAGTTTAGATTCATGATCATATTTGCCTAAACTGAAGCGTTATCAAAAACTAAGCGGAGTTGGACCTCGAGGGTAGGAACTTTAGCCAATGCACCTTTTCCTTAGAAGCTTGAACCAGTGCCCGAGCTCTTAGCTCGATGTTGTCATTCCTGATTTGGTTGGCTTCTCCCTTGAGGCATTCCAGGGCCTCAGTCTCTTTCTGTAGCTGGGATAGGCGAAGAGTTAACATGAGAGGTTAGGAAGCAAAATACATACTCGCTGGTACGAATAGGAACCTGCTCCATCAAATAGCATTCGTACTTCGAGTTCCGGCATGCCTTATATCACCAGTGTGCCACCTCAATTTCCTTCTCTTCGAAAAGGAGCCCAAGGGACTTACCCTCGTTCAGAGCATTCCATAGCCTAGACCCATGATAGAGCAGCTAAGACCCAATCCTACCAAAATTCTGCAAAAGGAAAACTAGATAAGGAAGGGAAGACGCAAGATTCGAAAGGCCTGTGCCAAAACTCATCGCAAAGTGAAGCCGGCGGACTTCCTCGAAGGCCGAGCACACCTCTCTTAATCTAGTAACCTCTGCCCTGGCTTGGAGGAACCTCCCCTCCAGGACTGCAGACTTCAGGTACAACTAGGGTGTGCATTCGATTAATCGATTCGATTTTGACCCTTATCGATAATTACTTATCAATTATCGATTTATACATATGCTTATCGTGATCGTTTCAATAATATTACGAGTTTTTTCGATTTTATTTATCGATTTTTGGGGCTTATCGATTCGGTTATCGATTACACCAATAAGAAAATTTGCGAGATTCCACGGGAAGTATATTTCTATAAACACGCCTAACTAATATGGACATAAAGAAGCTAAAATAAGTCGAACAGCATTTATGACATAAAAATAGTGTCAACGGGCACATGAAACGAAACTAAAGTAAGAGATCAAATGTAAGACACCAATACTCCAAAGGTATTAGAAAAATAAAAATACATCATCACTGCTAATTCTATTTTCCATTAATTTGAACTTCATTCCCTTGAGCTTTAAATATGATCATTCCTTAAATGTGGTAGATGAAATAATTAGGGGTGTGCATTCGATTTATCGATTCTATTTTGAACCTTATCAATAATTACTTATCGATTATTGATTTGTAGATATGCTTATCGTTATCGTTTCAATAAGGTTTAAATTTTTTCGATTCGATTTATTGATGAACCGATAACAAATAATCGATTCGATTTATCGATAAACCGATTCGAATGCACACCCCTAGATACAACAGGCTTGGATGATGTTTTCTCCTCAAAGAGTCGACCCCGTTTCTCCTTGCTATGAGCACCATCGAGTTGCATATCCGGCTTATTATTATCGCCCCTAGGCTCGAAAGCTAGCTACCCCTCCCCCTCTCCGATGGAGCACGACCTCGCCTTTAGAGGATCTCCGATACCTACGACAACAAGACTAATACATGAAAAGGGGAAAATGTCTTCCCAAATGAACGGAGAACAAGGAATAAGCAATACATACACACATACCATGATATTTTGCTTCCTATATGTCCCGGACACAGCTCGACGCCTACGCTCATCACAAGTTTAGTGGGTCGCCAGCTTCTGGACCTACCCAAGTAGATCATGAACATTGCCCAAAACCCATGAAATTGCTGCAAAAAGAAGGAAACACGGTTACGAAACTAGCTTTCACCATGAGCAAATCTGAGAAAGCATAGGACATAACTCACGTGCATAATTCCATTACTTGGGGAATGGCATAAATTCCACAGGGATAACATCAGCCTTCCAAACTCGGATGAACCGACTAATCCAATCCCCATCTCCATCTTTCTCATTGTCAATAATAAAGGGAATAGACGAATGACATCGCAAGGTTAGCAAACCACGATAATGAAAGAGTTGATACAACCTGACAAGATGGCTGAGCGTGAACCCAAGCCTGCCTTCTTTACAAAGAATCTCATCATCAATACTGCTCGCAAAAATGACATATATATCTATTCTAAGGCGACCAATTTAAACAGCAGTCAAGAACCACCTTATCAAGGGAGCCGAGCGTGAAGGGATATGTGTACACATCCAAGAATTCATCAGTATGGTTAATGATGCCCTAATTCGGAGGAAGCACCCGCATCGTTACATTCCCCTTTTATCCGCAGTCTCTCCTCACTAACTCAAGATGCTCCTCTCTTATCAAAGAAATATTCTCCAAGGTAAAATCTCATTGATCCTGAGCACTGGGAATAGAACTCTTCCCTCTTTACTAGAAAAGCCCCGATATCGCAGTCATAGCTATGGTGGAACTAGCAAACTGAAGCGGGAACCTACACAAAAACTCTGGTGCTAAGGTAACGAAGGGTTCGACGCCGAAATAAATGGATAACTATCTAAAAAAGTGGGATCTCCTAAGAAGTAGAAGCAACCCCATATATTTGTGGGAAACAGCAACGGTCGGCTTGCTTAAGATAGGCCCCGGGAAGTCAATGACTTTGATGCAAGCCTCAAGTTCGTACTCGACCTCGAGGATCTCCAACAACAAGAAATTGAGCTCCAAGGAGCAAACAATATCATCTCCAGTCCGAGGTAGTACTCCACCTCGAGTATCTCCATCAACAAGAAATTCAGCTCCAAGGAGCCAACAATATCATCTCCAGTCCTGAGGTGGTACCCGACCTTGAGGATCTCTACTAATAAGAAACTAAGCTCAAAAGGGCCAATAGCACCATCTTCAGTCCCGAGGTGGTACCCGGCCTCGAGGATCTCCATCAATAAGAAACTCAGCTCCTAGGAACCAACAATATCATCTCCAGTCCCGAGGTGGTACCCGACCCCGAGGACCCCCACCAACAAGAAATTAGGCTCCACGGAGCCAACAATATTATCTCCAGTCCCGAGGTGGTACCGGACCTCGAGGACCTCTATCAAGAAGAAGTTAGGCTTTATAAGGCCAGCGATGACATCTCCAGTCCCGAGGTGGTACCCAACCTCGGGGACCTCTATAAAAAGAAGTTAGGCTTTAAAAAGCCAATAGCATCATCTTTAATCTCGAGGTGGTACCCGACCTCGAGGATCTCCATAAAAAAGAAGTTAGTCTTTAAAAAAGCCAATAACATTATCTAATCCCGTGATGGTGCACGATCTCGAGGACCTCCATCAAAAGAAGCTACAACATCATCTCCAGCCCGGAGGTGGTACCTGACCTCGAGGGCTCTCATCAGCAGGAAGTTTAGGCTTTAAAAAGCCAGTAGTGTCTCCTCTAATCTCAAGATGGTATCCGATCTCGAAGGTTCTTCTCAAGAAGAAAAATAAGTATTATTAGTGCCGTACATGAGGGCTCGACCCTCAGACATTGCCTAAGTATGGGCAACCCCTCATTGGGGGCATATCTATAATGTGTTGAAATATTATCTACGCCAAGTTCAAAACAAATCTCCAAGTGCCCGAAGCTGGCCCTCATTCTGATGCCGCTCTCAGAAACCTCGAGTGTCGAGGTGCTATCGATATGTGACTTGAGGGTCCCAATGGCCCGAGTCTATTGGACCACTTCTGGCTTGGTTCGAGGAACAACAGTGGGCTAAAAAAGGAGCCATTTCTATCAACCAAAGACCGGAAAGAATATTCGCACCGAGTTAGATATTGACGATCATCAGCAGAGGTATACATTCAGAATCCCCTTAAATATAAAAGAATACGGTAAGCATCAATAGCGAAAATCAAGAAAATATCTTTATATTCATAAACATTCATTTACAACGGTCCTCAAAGGGTCCTTACATACGATTACAAAAGCCCATAAGGGGTCCTTACACAGAAACAAAGAAGTGGAGTGTACACCCATAGTGAACGCCTAAGGGCCTAGTCTACCCTTGAAGGTTCATCCCGGTAATAGCATCTTCGAGAGCCACCTCCTTGAGTTCGCATCCTCGAAGGCAATTCCTTCGATTTCCACTTCTTCTAGGTTCCTAGCTCGATCTTACGGAATAACATCACCGAGGGAGAAGATGAAGAAGTTAAAAGTGGGAGGATGCAGAAAGGTAGATAAAAAGACATAACCTGCCGAAGCCAAAGGTTGAAGATTCTGTAGGCGTGCCATTTTATCCCTTGGAAAAAACACAAGGAATGAAGTGCCACACTAGCCAAGGTAGGAGAGTGAGCAACGGCGTATAGTCCATCTCCCGAGCAGTAGCGTAGAGTCCAAGCGCCCTTCTATATCGGAAGAAGCTGGCCGCCCCCTGTATCATCATCTCAAGACAATAAGGACAACAGTAGCAGGAATAACAAAAACAACAACAAGGACAAGACGGTATGATCCCGCCCGACAAAGGGAAGCTCAAGCAGAAGGCCATCATGCGGCTGATGAGAATGCTACCATACAACCTTAAAGCTGTGAACCCCAAGCATGTTGATTAATAATAAAGGAAGATGTAGAGAAGAAAAGGATAAATGAATGGAAGAGGCCCTTGGACAGAGAGATAACACCCAAATACCCCAATTTATAGGGGCGATAAGGCCATCAATGCCCTTGAAAGAATATGAATCAACAGTGCATTGAATGGCGTCGAAAAGACAAGTCCTTAAGATGTACCGATTATCGTGAAGGCTTATGTCACATGCTACGACTTCAGTATGACATCGTCACAGGGAGCCTGAGGAGTTAGGCATCAAAAATCATTTCCCATCGCTTCGTTCTAGGAAACGCAGAGACTATCTGTATACGGCAAAACCGGAGGGTCCAATTCCCGTCATTAAGACATTTTGGAAGATCATTTCGAGGCCTCGAGGCTGCAAAGCTGCGCTCGAATCTCCTTCCTTGAGGCTCGTCGATGCCCGGCCGAAAGGGAATATCGACCGAAGCTAGAGTGAAAATGGGGAGTTTCGAAGGCACATGCCTAAGTCTGACAAAACTTAGCCGACCTGCCCTGAACCCATATCAAGGTGTCACGTCTAGCCGTCCGATATCCA
This sequence comes from Nicotiana benthamiana, assembly GCA_034376525.1. NCBI lineage: Eukaryota > Viridiplantae > Streptophyta > Magnoliopsida > Solanales > Solanaceae > Nicotiana > Nicotiana benthamiana. Next base: position 29,001,521 of record CM067324.1, on the reverse strand, counting down.
TATTTTTATAATTAATACATTTTGTACTATGTCAAGGTTCCCCCTTCTATATAAAAGAGATCCATACCATTTTGTAAAGGACCTGTTATTGCTCCAACTAATGTACACGAGATAAATAGTATCTCTCTCTCTCTCTAATGTTCTCTCAATACTATTGCTCCTATTTATTGCTTTCATATCTATTCTTCATTTATTTGCTTATCATTGCCCATAAAGAGCCTTCATCAGTTGTATCCTAACTGTTAGCCCTTCCTCGACTGTCCCAGATAGCTCGAGCTCGAGCCCAGGCATCGACCTCGAGGTCCCTCATCTGTCAGTCCGAGGCCGAATAACTAGCCCCTTGGTTTGGTTATAACTTTGTTTTAGCTTGCATTTCACCCCTTATCTTTACATATCTAACATTAATTGCATAAATAACTAGCATAAAAATAGATTACATATTTTTAGAGATTCATTAACAAATTTAATTATTATTACTATTTTTATGGTAAACAGTCTCTTGCTATTATTAAGATTTTGTTTTAGATCACCTATTATTTTAACCACCCCTGTTAACAAGCCATGTATGTGATGTCATTTGTAAGACAATTGGGTAAAACCGAAACGAAAAAAATAAAATAAAATAAAATTAGTATTTTTGAAGAGCTAAACCGCTCACTTATATAAAATAAAATATTACGAAGAGAATAGCGTAAAATGTTTTGAACTATCCGAAAATGAATAGCATATGAGAGTATTGTTTAATCACCATCATCGCTGTAATCTAAGTATAATACTCACAGTTCTAATAATGTCCTGATCAGCTTTTGTCATAAATGTTTGGGCTAACACTATTCGGTGATCTACCGTCACATCGTTAAAGTCGCCAAAAGTGACATACAAAGCTAAAAGAAATCAAAGAGTAGGTTATTAGGATTATTATTTGAAGAAATTTAGTACTCCCTCTGTTATCGATTACAAGAATCTATTTTCTTTTTAGTTTATTAAAAAATAATTTTTTTTAAAATTTGATTATAATTTAATTTAAACTTATAATTCTATTTTTATAAAAAATTTTATAATCAAATTAATATTTGAGCCTTTTTTTGACTTTTTTAGAATCATAAATTTTAAAAATCATTTATTTTTTAAGCTCCATATTCAACTCCATATCCAATTAAACATATTCACATTCGTTAAAACGGAGGAAACAGTAGTTCGTACTGGTCATCAATTTCCGGATTAACTTTAAGAAACCTTAATGGATTAGTTCTACTTTTGGGAGTTGTTTATGTGGTAGGAAAATGCAATTGGCTTGATCGGTCCTCAAACTACTTTTAGAATGCAGTATCATCATATCTATGACACTTTAGTCCTCCCAGTCAGTCTTTTTTTTTTTTTTTTTTAATATGTTCGGTATACGAATTTGAATTTGCGTCGGAAAAGCCCACGAAAGAGATTAAATTAGTGCTTCTTAGGAGCTTGAATTTGAGATTTTTGGTTTAATTTGGAATCTCAATTATCCATTAAATTTCTCGATGGCTGATGTAGGCTAAATATTTATATTTTTGCATGTAATTTATTTTGCATTATGCCTTGATCTCGTTAATTTGGTGAGCTTAATATTATTTCATCTGTTCCAGTTTATGTGAACGTATTTTCTTTTTAGTTTGTTAAAAAAATAATAATTCCTTTCTAAATTTTGAAATAATTTAGCTTAAATTTTCAATTTTACCCTTGATGAGAAGCTTTTATAACCACACAAATAGTCTGCCACTTTTTGACCTGTTTAGGATAAAAAATTCTAAAAGTCTTCATTTCTTTTTAAACTCCGTACCCAGTCAAACAGGTTTACATAAATTGTAACGGAGGAATTAGTATTTATATAAGTAGGAGTCAATTGGAAGTGATTTGGAAAGCTTGCATGCAAATTAATGTAAAAGTGAAAGAATTTAAAGGAAATATGACTTTGGTGCCTAGGTTCGCGCCAGGTACCAACCAAAACGCCAAGGGAAATAGAGTACAAAAGTGGAAAATTTTTGGCGTCTGGATTCGCATCAGGCGCAAAGGGGGATGCCCAAGGGAGGATTTTTTCCTAATTTGGCTAAGACTTGATAGATTTGACCTTACACGCCCCTAACATGTATAAAGGAGGTTCTAAACCTATTTTGTTTGGGAGGAAGGGGTGGGGGTAGGGGAGGGGAAGGACATTATTGAAAAGACAAGAATGCTACAGGAATACTTGGAAGCAACGAATCACAAGGGTTTTCTTTTTCGTTCTTCCTTAATCTGTATTTGAATTCTTTCAACTATTATCATGATTGTTAGCATGGTTATGAGTAGCTAAACTTTCTCGTCTTGGGTTTTATGGAAGCTTTTGGAGGATGACTTTTAATTATATTTAATACTATTTATCCTTTGAATTTCTCTACTTGTTTAATTATGTGCTTATATCGGTTGATTGAATGACTATCAATTGAATATGCCTATTTAGTGTGCGTTACTTGAGAAAGACTTTATATTTAGCTTGTTATCGAGCAACATCACTCCCAAGGTATATGAGAGATCAATACGGCGAGTTTAATTGTAAGATTAGAGATAACGAAATGTCGGTGTGATCTTGGTGAGCGATGAACTAATGCTAGCTAGCGTAGTTCGAGAGAAAATGTCTAGTAAATTGTGGTAGTTGCTTGAGAGAGAATTTCGACACTTGAAGTGCTCACAATCAATAGAAAATACTTAGGCGATATTATAGGAGACATCGCCGAAAGAATTCGGACAATTGAAAAAATCACAACTCTAGGCCTCCTTAATCTTGCCTCAAACCTTTGTTATCTTTTGTTGTTAATTACTAGTTTAATTTGCTAGTTAACTAGTTAGAAAACTTAATCTTAATATTTGCAGCTTAGAAATTGTCCCGAGCTTGTCTTCTTAGTGATATTTAACAATTATAACAAAATCTTAGTTCTTTATGAGATTCGATTTTAGACTTTTAGACTGAATTATATTTGCAGCGACCATTTATCTTTTTAGGATTAAAATTAGGTGTGATCACTAATCAATGACATAATCATATTTGCTGACTTATTGTAAATATTTCTATGAGATAAGTGCAACCTTGTGATAAATAGTAGATCATTAAAGGAATTTTTACTTATCAAAAAGGATCCTTCTATCTTTAACTAGATGTTTCAAGTTAGAGAATAGTGAAAAAAACTTCTTTGACATTTGCCTAAGTAATAATACCAAATTTGCTCAAGTTGATTACGATTAATATACCTCATTTCCTAAGAGATTCTTTACCTTTCAATATTTTGTATTAAGTTTTTCAATCTCGAATATTTTTCTCAGGGTGAAAACTCAAATCTAAATATAGGTAAAAGTATGCAATGTTTTGTGCAGACATTCCTTCATCCAGAAATGAATAATATCTCACAAATCAATATGCTAGGACTCTTCCGAACCTTATTTGCAATTATTTTATAAATAAAGATAGGGAAAAATATTGATTTCTATTAATTGTCATTACAGGATAAAATATGAGATGCCAGGTGGTTCTTTAAAAGAATGACACGTAGAATTGAGACAATTATCCCATTTGGCATTGTGAAGAATAAGAATCATAAAGATGCAATAAATATCTTCTGCTTGGTGGAATTAATTGAGAATATTTCACGGCATTAAATGCATTGCAAAATACAAAACCTTTGTTATTTATACTCATCATTACATTTTTATTAATGGCCCTCATAATTGAGTTAAAGAAGGGTACGATCCTCGGACCTTGTTCCCTAGACGTTGCTATAAATAGTGAGCTCTATTATCATTACAAAAGCATGAATTTTCTAGCAAAGTGATACTAAAATTTATTCATATCTCTATACAATTTTATCTTATTATTTTTTTATATTACTGTTGTGCCCAGAGGCTTCGCCGGAATCTTTATTTCTGTTATTTCGTCTTCATATCAAGGCTAAATATTATGTATTTCTTCAATTATCTTATTATTTCAGGATTAAATTAGTTCACTTGTTTAGAAATCACGTATAAATTTAAATATATCATTTTACGGGTAAACAATTAAAACTATATAAATGCTCCCACCATGGGGCTTAGACATCCGTGTAATTAAGTTGATCCTTACCTCTTTTACTAATATCTTTTTTGATATTTTTATCTTATAAAAAAATCATAAGAAATGGCAGATAACAGTGTTAAAAACACACACAATCTTGAGGTTTGAGGAGATCAGCCTCATTTCGAGGATTCAATCAGTGACACCTACACCGAGGAGAATGATGCCATGTCGATACATGACAAGCGGTATCGTTGACATGTTCAGGAGGCAACTCCCAATTATGCTGCAGAGGAACATGTTTTTAATGTGGTAAGGGTCCTAAAAGAGCAAGAAGCAATTATTCTGGGCTACCTCACGCGGCAGGATAAGGTTATGACGGAGTTGAAGACGATGTTATCTAGGGCTTCCAATAATGCAAATAGACGAGACCTAGTTCTTCCTGGTGCTTCTGAAAATCAAACAACATAGAGGTTCAATAACAATACCTCGAGGGGGGAGATTGGTTTCGATGGAGCTGGGGGAATGGATCTGACCCTAATAACGAAAATGACCCCTTCAGAAATGAGCTTTTATAGTTTATGAGAGAGGTGAGCTCCCACATGGAAAAAATCACAGGCATACCACCAGTGGTGAAAGGACCAGACTCAAAGAAGTATACTCAGTAGCCATACAAATCGAGCACGACACCAAAATTAATCCTAAAGCTGTTTAAAATGCCTGACGTGCCAAAGCATGTTGGAACTCCAGACTCTCAAGAACATATTACCACCTATATGATGGCGCTAAGGGGGAATGATTTAGCTCTTCGCGAGCTTGAATTTGATTTGATGAAGAGATTTGGAGAGACTCTCACGAGGGGAGCCTTGATGTTGAATTCACTGTTACCCAAGCATTCCATAGATTTCTTTGAGATATTCAAAGATTCTTTTACTAAGGCTCATGCTGGGCCAGAAAGGTGCAAGCGCAAAAGGCCGAGTTCTTCAAAATTGCACAAGAAGAATATGAGTTGCTGCGCGAATTTGTTATCGATTCCAAAAGGAGATGATATTGCTCATGGCTATTTCAGAAAAATGAGCAGCTGAAGCATTCACTAAAGGACTGAATTCTAGAAGTTCAGAGGCTTCCCGAAATCTAAAGGAAAGTTTGCTTAAGTTCCAAGCGACTACTTGGGTGTACGTACACACCCGATACAAGTCAATGATAAGGATCGAAGATGATCAGGTTAGTTTCCCGTCTTTGGAAAAAGAATAAAGAAAAATCAAAAGACAATTTTGACATGGACAGACGGTCTGCGGCGGGGGGGGGGGGGGGGGGGGGCAGTTTTTGCCCTGCAAATGGATAGATGGCTGCAAGTAGAGGTTTCCGGTCAGCATATAGATTCGGTACCAACAAAAGCTCTGATCGCAATCAGAATAATAGATCGTTAAAGGACAAGGAAGCGCTGGGTACGCGGGATCCTTCCTATCCTAGGCTATCAAAATGCAATTTCAATGTCAGCGTAGTAGATATGGTACAAGTTGTGAGAAACCTCAATGAAGCATGATTGGCAAAACCGATGAGATCCGATCTCATCTAGAGGGATCCTAACTTGTGTGTCAATACCACATATTGAATAGACACCGGACATGGACTGTTGATATCTTCGGGAAGAAGTTGCTATGCTGTTGAAAAATGGTCATCTAAGAGAATTCTTGAGTGTTCGGGCTAAGAACAATGTCATAATCGATACAATGGGGAACCCTCGAATGTAGGGAAGGATCCCCTGCGCCAGATGATCAACATGATCTTGGGGGGGGGGGGGGGATGAGATCAACATGGTGACCTTTTTGGCAGCAGAAAAGACAAAAGTATTAATAACCCATAGCAAGAGGCTCTGGGAAGTCGCAGAAGATGATATCACTTTAACAGAGGTGAACGCAGATGGATTGCTGCTACCGCTCAATGATGCACTTGTAATTTCATTAAATGTGCTAGATTGTAAAATTAAACTTTCTACTGTATCCAGGAAGTTCGGCCAATATCCTACATGAGAGTATTGGAGCAAGCTAAACTCATCGAAAACATCATTCTGGCCACAAAACTGTTTACCAAATTCAACCTCGCGAGCGTGACAGCCCGAGAAGAGATTGTTTTACCCACGAATGCAGAAATAGTGATGAAAACAACTCTTTTCGAAGGGTAAATGGTGATATGGGATATAACATTATTCTGGGAAGACCATGGTTCCATGAGGTGAAAGTTGTACCATCAACATATCATCAATTGCTGAAGTTTTTGATGCCTGTAGGATTTAAACAGATAAGGGGTGACCAACCGACAACAAGGAAGATGATCGTGTTTTCGGTCTACAATAGCAAAGGGAAGGGACACACGGCATATCAAATACAGGAACTGGCGGCCTCTCCCGAATCAGATGAAGTTTTCCTGGGGTAGAAGCGTCAAAATCTTATCAGGTGTCGAGATATTTCCAGGTTCCAGAAGAGATTAATGCAGCATTATCCATGGAGAAGATTTTGAGCAAGTTGCATTGTTCGAAGAGTTCTTAGAAAGGAAATTCTACTTGGGGATATTGAATTTCTCAAATGTAATGCTGATTGTTTTGCATGGTCGTATGCGTATATGATAGGTATCCTGACAGAGGTAGCCGTACACAAGTTAAGTTTGGATCCCAACATACCTTCAGTTAGATAAAAGAATGTCCTATTGCGGAAGCTAGGAATAAATTCGTCAAAGAAGAGGAAACTCACTTACTTGATTTCAGTTCAATTTGAGAGGTAAAGTATCTAGACTGGCTAGCTAATGTAGTCTTTGTTCCTAAGAAGAACAATAAATATTGCATGTAGATTATAAGGACTTGAATATGGCGTGCTCGAAAGACTCGTTCCCACTAAAAAACATCGATCAATGATCGATGAGATGGTCGGGCATGAATTAATGCATTTCCTCGATACTTATTTCGGGTAAAAACAAATTAAGATGAACCCATAGGATCAAGACAATATTTTGTTCATAACGAATTTCGGCACATATTTCTATAATGTGATGTCTTTTGGGTTGAAGAATGCTATAGCCACTTATCAACTGCTCGTGAACAAGATGTTTGAAAAGAAAATTAGGAAAAACTATGGAAGTTTATATAAACGATATGCTTATTAAATATTTGATTTCAAGTGATCACCTTAAGCATCTGCAAGAAACATTTGACATCCTAAGGAAGCATAAAATAAAGCTTAACCCTGAGAAATGTACGTTCGGGGTTAGCTCTGGCAAGTTCCTAGGATTTTTTGTATCTTCAAGGGGATTGTGGTAAACCCCGATAAGATCAAGACCATAAATGACATCCCAGACCAATTGTCAAATGTGAAGGAAGTCTAAAGGCTCATGGGGTGATTTGCAGCTTTGAGAAAGTTCATTTCCCGATTATCAGAAAAATGTCACCACTGCTTCGCACTGCTCAAAAAGAAAAACAACTTTAAATTGACCCCGGAGTGCCAACAATATATGAGAGATTTGAAAAGGTACTTTCGAAGACCTCCACTACTTTCGAAACCAAAGGAAAGTGAAAAACTGTTAGCCTACCTCGCGGGCTCGAAAGTCGCGGTAAGTGCAATTTTAGTCCGTAAGGATGAAGGTACGCGATCTCTCATTTATTCCATGAGTAAAAGTTTTGTGAGGCAGCAAAAGAAAGCATACTATGAGAAAATTTTCGACGACGACAAAAAGACCTGTAGTAACAAGGCACACAAGCGACGAACCACGTGAACGGTTAGATAATCTTTCGCTCGATAGCGAAGTTCCTAGTGGGGAACTAAGTTTGCTATCGGATAAAGGTTACAGGACTATTCACAAATAAAAACCACTAAAGGATTTCTAGATAGTCCTTTGCTTGATAGCATAAATTCCTAAGGGGAAGAAAAGTTTATTACCGAGCATAAGATTGTTTAGCAATTCATTAGCGAGGTCTTCGAAAGTGCAAAACTTCTAGTGTTCCAATTCGCATTCGAATACTGGGGAAATGACATGAGGATAAGGTAACAATGACTGCCGCATCGATCGAAATATTGTTATTTCCCATAAGTATAACAACATTAATACCGTTATATACATTTAATATGGTAGTTTGAGTTGAATATTTTTGTAAAAAAAATTTGAAAAATATAATTTTATATAGTTATTAATATTACTACTTTTGAATATATTTTAAATTATACACATAAAATAAGAAAGTTTATGAGATTTTCTTTATTGAAAAGATATGAATTAATTTTTTTCACAAGAAAAGAAAGTTAGCTTTTTATCATTTTAAGAATTAAGTATGCGAGAATTTTCTCTTTATCTGAGATTAGAAAAAAATATAAGTTAAGAAAATATAAGTATTTTAACATGGATATTTTAATAAAATAATAGTCTATTTTTTTATTTTTTATGGTACTACATGATCATGATAGTAACTTATATAATGTGTGTTAAAAATAAATAGTAATTTGAAATAATTTTTAATTATGCGAGTAATTTGTTAATTATCGAATAGCGAAATATTCCCTAATTAATTAATTGACTAAAGAATAAGATTAAAATTTACACCACCCCACCCCCCACGTGACAGCAAGCCACTAACCAAACAATGACTCTTAAGTCATATTTGGTTAAGTGGCAGGATGGTGTTTGCTTTGTAGTTATTCGTATTTTCATTTTCCTTCTGCCTTCATCTTGCTTTTGAAATTCCTTCCACTATGTTTACTCATCTTCACTTTGTATCTCATATATTAACACTACAAGTTTTGAGCTTTACGTATAATGTAATATGTTAGCGTTATTTATAATCCATTTTAGTCTTCCAAGTTAAAATTTGTAGGGATCTAGGAAAGTTGATTGAAGAGGATAGTTATTGGATGATTGTCTTTTGCAGCTACGTAAAGATTGAAGCTCTTTTTTTCCCTTTATTGCTACTACTTGTTTCCCCTCTTTATGGAGGATGATAGGCTGGGTATTTTGCGGGTGAGCTGCTGCTCAACTCTTGATATGACCATAATTTGACACTATATATAAGGATCATAGCGTGTAGTAGTATTAGATGAGAATAATTTAATCAGTAGACTCTATGCCTCAATGAAGTGGGTGCAACCATTTCCAAAAGTATCATATAGATTTGTTCTTACTCAGGTATGTTGAGGTTATTCCTTCTTTCTTTTTGACATGATCCATACAATGCAAACAAAACGAGAGAACGCACAATTTCCATAATCATTATATTTTTAGAAATGCTAGAGATGCTTATGTTCTTGATTCTCTATATGTCCTATTATTTTATTATTTGTTCGTGCTAAGAATAATACGCAGTTAAAAAGGTTATCCGGACGGAATATTGGGATTATTACTTATTTTTTATGAATTTTACCCATTTAAACATGTGCAATTGACCCATGACTAGATGGCGTTGTGTACACGTATATATGAATATGAAATAAGGGAAAAGGTTACGATGTTATCTACGTACCATCACCTGATCAACTGGTATACGTTGATGATTTTGCCCACAATGGCACCAGATGGTGTTATATATGCGTGTGTGTATATATATATATATATATATATATATATATATATATATATATATCTGATATAGGAAAAGGTTATAACATTACATACGCACCACCACCTGATCAGCTGGTATACATTGATGATTTACCTACAATGGCCGAGATGATTTGATGGGGTGCTCTCAGAAGATTGATGATATCATGAACACATGTACCTATGCACGACATGGCATTCATACGCATATGCATGGCACTATAAGTATTTAATGGTATACATAGTTATCTAGATTTACAGGTTCAGTCATCTACATGTTGATTTACATACCTTACATACTCGGTACATAGTTCGTACTGACGTCCTTTTGTTGTGGACACTTCATTCATGCCTGCAGGTATAATTAATCAATTAGACGAACCCTCATAATAGACAAGGTTAGCATTCAATGAAGGATCGGTAAGCCTCCACCTCATTCGGAGTGCAGACGAGCCTATGAACCATTGTGTCAGAGTTTTGCTTTAGACTTAGGGGAAGGCCGGTACCCTATCCCATTTGATGTCACATAATACTAGAGGATTTGTAAACACAACTTTATTATGTACGGTATGTAGAGGCCTAGACGACGCATATGTTTTTATTTTTTTATGAACGATGGTTTATTGATATAACATTTCTCACTTAAAATTGTACATTACGAGTTGTGCCCATGTTGAACCATGATAGTTACAAAAGGAATGAATAAGTTACAAAGTAGTTCGCTCGGGCCAGTGCGGCATCAGGTGCCAGCCATGCCTCCCTAGGTTGGGGTGTGACAAAAACGACTATAAAAAATATAATTGTGTCATCGGGATCAGGGACTGCGCAGCAAGACCCGTAGAAACAAGTTGTATAAGTTAGCCATAAGTAATTGCAATTTCTATTTTAGCATAACAAATGTTTATGTACTTTTTTAAAATAAAAGGAATAAAATAAAGTCCTTATTTTCCTATTTTGTTTCTTGTCTGAACGATGAATTAACTTTGTTATTTGAAAGTTAATCAAGTATTTCAAATTTTTGTGCACTAATGAACATGAGACATCCACTTCAAGAGAAATGTAAACATAAAAGGGGCCTCCCATATAAAAACCCTTACGTTAAAGGGTTGATTTCGTAAGAACTTATGCCCGGAATCAAAATGCATTCATGGAAAAATGCACTCAAAATATTGCAAGAAAGAATTTTAAAAAGCAAATTATTACAAATACTTATGAAAATCTTCATGTTAAAGGGCTAATTTCGGAATAATTTATGCCTGGAATCAAAATGCCTTCAGTCGAGCCTATTTTGTTCCCTTTTTGATGGGAAAGTCCGAGTTTCGACATTCATGGGGAAAAAACTCATTTCCTTTTGGGATTTGGGTATTTGAAGATTCGCCACCTAACGATTATGGTGCGTTAGGGCACCTAGAGTGATTAACTCTTATACTAGTTTGTATTACAATAGATTTAGGGTAAGGAATCTAAATAACCTTGAGGGAAAATTTTATGCACCCCTCTCTGTCCACAACGATGGGTCTCGGCCAAATTTATACTTATGTGAATTAGTCCATTTAACGAATAAACAGTTTAAGCATGCACTTGTAAGTAAAAGCATATTTTGACACATGTATGATTCAGGTAATGGAACACCAGAAATTTGAATAACTTTTACATATGTGAAGAAAAAATAAATTTGATTAAACAACGAGAGTTGGGAAAGAGGGGTCCTAGGTTGGTTAGCCTACAGGATCATACCCACACAATGCCCGGTAATCACTCCTCAATAAGGGGATACACATGACATTAGCGCGTAGTCATCATATCTTTACTACCCAATACTCTCCCCTTGGTTATACCCTAAAACGCTCTAGCAACCTTGAAAGATATCCTATGTGTGGACTATCCGTCCCTTCGTCGTGGCCCTGAAGGTATTTAGGACCTCTACTTTTAGGTATTTCTAGACCATCCTAAGATATTTAAAGGAGAAAAGCTTAGGAGTCAATTAAAATAGTTAGGAATGCACTTAAATGAGGAACAACTAAAGGCTCACATTTTACCTTCACAAGCAGAACAAATAAATGCACGTCTCAAATAATTGATAAGGTATTTAAAAAAAACCTTAGAACATGATATCTAGGTGAGGAGAAGTACAAAATATTGAATTAGGACCAAAGTGCTAAGGATCTATTAAGCTTGCCTACTAGTTTTAGACCTATCGAATGTGAGCAGTCTAAAAAATAAAGCGCAGTTTTATAGTTACAGGATTATGAATCGCCCTATAGGCTTTCCTAAGCGCATAACAGTGATGTCCTAAGAGCATAATATCTATATTGATTAGAAATGTAGTAAGGCAGTGACCAGTTTTTAACGGAGAACTTGAGACCCTATCGGCATGTTTTCTAGCGATATTAATTAAGGCATCGTTGGAAACTTATTAACGAAGTAGATAGATTAGTTCACTAAACTAATTCAGAGTATATGAACATGAATTGAATGGAACCACTTTAAATCTTATAGGCATGATTTCTAATTAAGCAAGGTAAAACAAACAACATTCAGTTAACCGAAATGAAACCCCTGTAGGCAGGACTTCTAGTAATGTTGGCTTAAATCCTATAGGTATGGTATCTAGTTATTTAAAAGCTTATTTAGACCCTATAGGCATGGCTTCTAATTGTGGAAGTAAAGAAAACAGAAACTATTTTAATGCAAATATAAATTATTTTAAACCAAAGCAGATGTTATAGGCATGTTATCTAACAAACGTATTTGAATCAAAATAGGCCCTATAGGCATTCCATCTACCCTATTTTACCAACAATATATAACTACCCTCCCCTTTTCACTAATCACCTTACTGTTTGTTTACAACCAATATTACAGACCAATGACTTGAACTAAAAATTACATAAAAATGACAGAAATTAGTCTATAGGGAGCCTGCAGTAGGCCCTAATGATTTCCAAGTCTCTAGTAGTCTCAAATGCCAAAGTTCATAGCCAATTTTATGTCTAGATGTGTCAGAGTTCCGCAAGGACCTCAAGGATCCCGGGTAGTACTTACACCTAGACTTCTTCAAATAAAAATTGATTTAGGTGCAGTATGGAAAGGCTAGCTCTGACATGCCAAAGTTCAGAGAGATCTCAAGGGTCTCAAGGCAGTACACATATCAAAGGGGCATACCCTAGTATTCTATGACCAGGTCAAAGTGCATAATGGTTTGAAAGAGTTTAATAGAATGAGTTTAGGACTGAAAAGAATTTCTGAAAACCATTAGTGATAAAACAGTTTGAGGAAAAATATAAAGAAACAAATTTGCAATCAGAACACAAGAGAGAGAACAATCAAGTTTTAAGAAGTAACTTTGGCAAGCTACTTCCACACAAAAGAAGAGGGGTTGGGAACATAAAGAGTAAACTATAGTGAAACACACAGACAATAGGATACATAGAGTTTTGAGGTGGTCCTATAGAACCAGTAGGCAGAAAGAAAGTCATGCAGCAAAGATCACAACAGAAACATGTTGAAGCCATTCTAGGGAGAGCAATTAACTTAGCAGGAGTGAGGCAGAATATGCAAAGACATAGTTGTTAGGCAAGTATTAACGATGAAGGCATATAAAACAAAGTTTAGGAAAAACAGTAGTTAGTCCAAAAGGGCTTAAGTTACATATATAGACATGTTAAACAAGATAGCAAACATGCAAGTAAAGCGGAAACATACTAATCACATGTTTGAATAGACAATATAAGACATGTTTGGAGAAGACGTAAATAGAAACATGAATAGAGTTAGGTCATATGAACTAAAGTGGTAGGTAAACACATAGGTTTGATTCTTAAAAATTACTTAGTTAAAGAATGAAAAATACAAGCTTTGAGAAAGGTAGTGTGCAATTTCCAGCGTTAGCTTGCAGCCGACTAGAATTAGTAGGGATCACGAGTAGCAAATAGTACAGAGAAAGTATAGAGAGAGAGATTTTTAGAGTGTAAAATGATAGTTTCTTAACTATTTTATATCTTAAGTAAGAATAGTAGGGATTTTATATAAAAATCAAAAGCTTAGAAAACTAAGGAAATTTGTTTTTAGGAAACCCTAGTTTAGATAAAGATGAAAAATCAGTCAAAAATCATACAATTTTTGTAATGAATCGCAAGGTTATTGTAAAACTTGTATGAAACAAGTCTAAATCATCTCATATTTGTACAGATCTAAGAGGTTCAGAAGAAAAAAGTTAGGGTTTCGATTAGAACAACACAGAGGTGAAGAAATATGCTTAGAAACTCATAGATCATGGTCGATGTAGGACGATCTTACTCAAAATCACACTGGAACTACCTATAACAGGAGATAAAGGGGCCATATATTCAAGCCAACTAACTTGGTCCCTTGAGGATCCTAGAGATGGAAATACCAGCACGAGAGAGACTACTAGAGGCATGGGGGTGGTGAGAAACCACCATGGATAGCCATAGATGAGTGACAGCAAGGTCAAATTATGGTTAGGTTTGAGCGCATTTAAGAAAAGAGAGGGATTTCAGGGTCCCGGATGGTGGGAAATGAAAGGGTTTGGGGGTTGTTTGGGATTGAAAAAGGAAGGGGCCATTTGTGGCCATTGTCTCTTTGATCAATGGTCGAGATTGAAAAGGACTTGGGGCCAGATCAGGTATTAGAGTTTTGGCAGCGTAAAATTAAATTAAAATTTGGCTGGTATTGGGTTGAAATAGGAGTAAAAATAAAATAAAAATAGGCCAAATTTTAAATAACCACTTTTAATAACTACATAATTTATGAGAATAATAAATGAGTTTAAAAATATTTTGTCTAATAAAAATGATCTAAAATAGTTATTTAGGATTTTAATAATATAAATGATCATTTTATCCATAAACAATGTTATTATACATTAGTATTGGCTATTATTGCAAAGATGTTCAATTTAGCCTAAAAGTTTAAATGTAATTATTGAAAGTGCACTAAAAATATTTAAACACTATGCTGGCATGTATAATAAATTTAAATGGTTAAATTACCCCAAAATTAATTTGAAGGATAATTATTGGATATTTATAAAATAAATGAGGATGAAATAAATTGATTTTGAGCTTTTAAAACAATAGAAAAATTATAGAAAATACTTATGCATGCTTATGATTGTGTATGCATGTGTATATATATATATATATATATATATATATATATATATATATATATCTATATAAATATATATATATATATATATATATATGTATATATGTATGTATATATATATATATATGTATGTATATATATATATATATGTATGTATATATGTATATATATATATATGTATATATATATATATCTGTATATATATATATATGTATATATATATATATGTATATATATATATATATGTATGTATGTGTATATATATATATATATATATGTATGTATTAAAAAATATGTGAGGAAAAATTGGGTATCAACAACTATTCCTCTTTATCCGGGAAGGATGAAAGAGTTTTCGGGTAAGGAAATGATGACCAATTTTGACGGAATGGGGTGTTTTGAAAAATAGAGGCCGAACTCCGATCTTGAGTTACCTACATCCCTGGTTTTACAAGAATCAGGACATGTGCAGTTCTGATTTAACTGACAGAATATACTGATGAGGTTATTGCAAGGATGGACACGAGATGCAAGAGCGGTTATGGTGAGTAGTTAAGTTTGAGATAGTTTGAAAGAAATGGAGTGAGGTCACTCCTGTTAGGAGAGCGGTTGCTTGCTGGTCACCTGCAAATAAAGAGATGCAATGAATATGTATTTGTGCAAAAATTTAACATGATGCAGATTCCCTCTGCACTATGAAGGTTGTCCTTGGACAGTTAAAGATCACATCCTTGGACCATGATGTCCTGGGCCATGAATCGTTTAGCAAGGGATTTGTAGGCCATAAAATGGTGTTCTCGGGCCATGCATATGGTGCCTCCGTACCATAACGCCTTTGACTAATGATATGCAAATTTTAGGGATCCTCATTCCATGGCATTGTGTTTTTTCGGCTATTAGGATGATTCCTTTTAGACTATGACGCCTTTGGATAGATTTGTGATATTTCAGCCTATGAGATGCAATGATATGATGCTACCAATACAAGGCTTAGTCATGTAAAATGAAGGGCAGAGCTTAGCCCAATCGGAGAACAAACAAATAGTATTAGAATAGATCAATCTTTACGTAAGGAGGGACAATGCTTAGTCCCATGCAAATGTGGAGGAAAGAATTACCATCATACAAATATGGAGGCATGGATTAGCCTTCTGCAAATACAGAGGTAGGTATTAGACTCATGCAAATACAGAGGCATGGATTAACCTCATACAAATACGGAGGCAGAGATTAGCCTCATACAAATATGGAGGCAAGTGATTAGCCTCATGCAAATATTGAGGCAAGGATTTGCCTCATGCAAATATGGAGGAACGGATAAGCCTCATGAAAATATGGAGGCAAGGATTAGATATATGCAGATATGAAGGCAAGGATTAGCCTCATACAAATATTCAGTCAAGGACTAGCCTCATGCAAATACGGAGGCAGGGATTATCCTTATGCAAGTGTGGAGGCAAAGAGTAGCCTCATGCAGATATGGAGGCAGGGATTAGCCTCATGTAAATACTGAGGCAGGGATTAGCCTCATGCAAGTATGAAGGCAAGGATTAGACTCTTATAGATATGGAGGTGGGGATTAGCCTCATCAAAATACGGAGGCATGATTAACCTCATGCAAATATGGAAGTAGGGATTAGCCTCATGCAATTATGGAGGCAAGTATTAGCCTCAAGCAGATATGGAGACAAGGATTAGCTTCATGCAATTGTGGAGGAAGGGATTAGCCTCATACAATTGTGGATGTAGGGATTAGCCTCATCCACATAAGGAGGCAAGGATTACCCTCATGCAATTATAGAGCCAGGGATTAGCCTCATATAAATATGGAGGCAGGTATGAGCCTCATGCAGATAGGGAGGCAAGGATTAGCCTCATGCGAGCATGCGAGACAAGACTTAGTCCCATACGAAGAACGAGTAGCAAATAAGAGTAGTATGTGTTTTATCTGGAGATATATTCGGTGTCTGATGGACTACTTGATAGTAATATTGCTATGTGTATTTATTTTATGATGCATGTGCCTGCGTTTAAAGAAAAATTGTAAGTTTTGTGAGAAGAGGTTGATTCGTGCTTTTGTCCGCTGGTCTTGCTTTGCTCTATTTTGGAGGCTTTTTCGAGTTTCCCTGGGTAACACCTAACTGTTACGGAAATAGATTTTTCGAAAATATGCAATTATTGATAAAAATATAGTCATTTTAGAAACATATTGATATATCGAGTGACGTTTAGATGAACTAGTGACTGTAACACATTTAAGAGACATTGCAGCTTTCTTATGTTAGAATTTTATGGGTCCTCCTCAAAATTCTGCCCCAGTTTTGTAGTTGATCCTTCGGCTGTTTGTGGGTAATGGGTCTTGTTGAACCTTCTTCGAAATTTTGAGAATCATTCTCAAAATTGTGCCCCAGTTGCTTAACCGACTTCCGACCGTCTGACATATGTTGGTGTTTGCTGGATTTGCTCTGCCCCTCAAAATTCTACCCAGTTTATGATCTTGGGAAAATGGAAATTTATTATGATATGATTGAACCCATAAGGCTGCTTATGTATCTCCTTTTAAACGGGAATCAGGTCAAGCGTAGTTCAATTACATCATATGAGAAAATGTAAATAGTTTAAGCATAATATCTTTTGAATACATCTGAATTGATTGGTTTTTGCCAGATTTATCCATCCATTTCTGCAAGTATGAGTTCTACTCCTGTCAGCACCCTCTGAACCATGAAGCGACCTTACTAGTTAGGAGAGAATTTCCCTTTGGCTTTATTTTGATATATCAAGATCTTCTTCAGCACCAGCTCTGCTGGTGCAAATTGCCTTGGTTTGACCTTTTTGTTGAAAGCTCTGGACATTCTGTCATGACAAAGTTGATTCATTCTTTTCTTGTCTATAAAGGCCAATTTTTCATAAAGGCTTCTTATCCATTCTACTTCGTTGAGTTCAGCTTCATGTATAATCCTCAAAGAAGAAATATCTACCTCGACTAGGAAGACAGCTTTGGTACCATAAACCTGCATGTAAGGAATTGCCCCAGTTGATGCGTGAACTGTAGTGCCGTACCACAACAAAGTAAAGTGAAGCGTCTTGTGCCATTATTTTTGGTTTTCTACCTGGTAGTGGAAAGTCATCTTTGGGACTTGCTCTGTTTAAATCCCGATAGTCAACACATTTTTTGACTTTTCTATCTTTCTTCGGAACTTGTACAATGTAGGATAACCAGGTTGGGTACTCAACCATCTTGAGAACTTTGGTTTGATCTACTTAGTAACTTCCTCCTTGATTTTCTGGCTCATGTCGGGTTTGAACTTTCTGAGTTTTCTGCTTTACTGGTGGACACATGAGATTAGTAGGCAACTTGTGAGCCATTATGGACGTGCTTAAACCATCCATGTCATCATATGACCATATGAAAATTTCCTTATATTCTCTTAAGAAACGGTTGTACTCTTCCTTCTCTGTTGGTGATAAGTGAATGCTGATGCGAGTCTCCTTGACGGTCTCGGTGTCCCCCAAGTTTACTACTTCAGTTTCGTCCAGATTGGACATAGGCTTATTCTCAAATTTTCAACTTCCCTAACAACTTCCTCATGTATATCATCATCTTCATATGAATCACTATTCTCATGTTGTGTTGCCTAATTACATGTCACAATCACCGGTTCATCAGGAAAAGTAATAACGGTTCATCAGGAAAAGTAATAATAATGTTGTACAAAGGAAAAGTGTAGAAAATAGTAATGAATAATAAAGAGCAAAATACATTTGATTAAAACTGAAAAAACATCCAGACAGGTATGACTCGATTCATTTATTTTGAAACAGGAAAATCTTAAAACAAAGTTACTGAAAATCTTAATGCCATGAGTGGCTAATAAATAAAATTCTGCCAAGCTACCCAGGGACTCAGCAGGCCCGGGATGGTGCGGCGGTCCAGTTCTTGAGAACAACTCCCTTCTTCACAGTCTGAATAGTGAGGCCTTCTTTCTCCTCCTGCTCAATTATGGCACAGCAGTCCATGTCTTCGTTCTCCTAGAACAGATTCTCCAACCCAGCTAATGCTTCCTCTTATGTAGTTCCTCATATTGTATTAGCTTGGTGAAATCTTGATTTAGACGTGGCATTGGTTGCTCGTAGGGTAATACGGTCCGCTCCATAGAGGGGACCAATCATTGTATTCTTGCCATGTGTGCTAATATCCGATCCCAAAGGTAGTAGAATAACCCTTCAGTCGTATCAGCTTAGTGATACCTTAAAGATTCTTCCCAAGCCCTTTGCTAGTTTATACCCAGACCATGCCAGTACCCTCTCTATTATACTACTCCACCATTTATCTTTCTTGACGACATTGGCACATTCAATGTGATGATAGGTTAACCCTCTTAGCCTTCTTCTATTTCCAATAACTTGGATAGTTCGACTGGTGTAAATGGGGTTACTCTCATCTCCGTGAATGATCGGCTCCTAACGATTCCATTTGAACTTCACGGCTTGATGTAGTGTGGATGCCACAGCCTTAGCAGCATGGATCCACGGCCGGCCTAAGAGAAGATATATGAGGTTGGTATGTCGAGCACCTGAAACTCGACGTTGAACCAAGTTGGTCCCATCTGCAAGCACAAGTTAATTTCTCCAATTGTGGCTTTTTGAGACACATCGAAAGCTTTCACGTTCATGCTTCCTACCCATATTTCATGAAAACCTTTATCCAACCTTTTCAGAGTGTCCAGCGGACAAATATTGAGGCTTGAACCTTCGTCAACCAAGACTCTGGAAATGAAATTGTTTTAAAATTGTACAGTTTTATGCAATGCTCGATTGTGATTAAACCCCTCAGGCGGTAGCTCATCTTCGTAGAAGATGATCTTATGACTTTCCAGTACCTACCCTACCATATTAGTCATTTCTCCGCGGGTGATGTTGTTGAGAACATAAGCACTCAACACTTTTATTAAAGAATTCTTATGCTCCTGTAAGTTTTGCAACAATGACCGGATGGATATCTAAGCTGAGGTTTTGTTCAAATAGTCAATGATGGGATACCCCTTTGCTTGTACTTTCCTCCACAGGTCATCTGGACCTGTTTCAAGGAATGCCTGCCTAGTAGTGGCATTATTGGTCCTCCCAAGTGTTCAGGTGTATAGACTATTCCAGTCCTAGTCATTCCTCAGGCAGCATCAGATTCCTCTACCTTCACCTTTTCTTTCCACCGAGCTTCGACAGCATAGCCCCAAGGTATTGCTTTTAATTTAAAACGAGGTGTGGTTGATACTGTCACTCTAAAAGGTGTGACCAGTTCTACTTCAAATGGAGCGGGGTTGCTGCAGGCGGAGCCACCTCTACCTCAAATGGAAATGTTGCAGCTACCTCAACCTCGATTGGTAACTGAGTCTGTACCACAATAGGAGTAAGTGTGATTGAAATTTTGAAGTCATTTCCTTTTTAAATAAGCCCAATCGACCCCTCAGGGTCCCATACTTTGTCGTTTCTATCACACGTACCCCACCACCTCTATGATCAGGGAGGAGATTGTTGCGGACATTGGGTATGGCTTCCTTCTCCTGTATGACCTTGTTGTCAATTAATGTCTGGATCTCATCTTTCAATGTTCGACATTCATCAGTGGTGTGCCCCTTCATACCGGAATGGTACTCATAAGTTTTGTTAGGATTGACCCATTGGGATGGATTTTCTAATGCCACAGTGGGAATTTGAGTGACGTAACCCGTGGCTTACAACATCTCTTACAACTGGTTGATGGGTTCAACAATGGAAGTGTATTGTCTAGGAAGCTTGCGGTTGAAGTTTGGTCGTGGTCTTGGAATGTTTTAGTGAGTTGGAGACGATTAGAAATTGGATGGTTAGGAAATATAGGTATGATCGGTAGTGGTTGGTTGGGAATATCTAGGGGATGAGGGTTGATATTTAGGTGGTGGGTCTTGATATGTGGGTGGAGCTGTTTGATATGTGGGGGGGAGGTGATTGATAAGTAAGTAGAGATTTCGGACCCCAAGCCACCATTACTGCACCAATATCTCTCTTCTTTGATATGCCGTCTGATAGTAATGCCTTATTTACGGCATGTACTACCTCAAAATTCGTTACCATCCCGCTTTGATACTTTCCTCGATTATTTCCCCAAGCTTGACAATATGAAAGAATTTATGGCTCTCAATTACCATCAATCTTTCATAATATTGTGGATCTTGTGCTTTGATGAAGCATTTGTTCATCTGTTCCTCGTCCAAAGATGGCCTAACATTGACCGCTTCCGACCTCCAACGATTAGCATACTCGCGGAAATTCTTGGTAATTTTCTTCTTATGATTTTTGATGTAGAAAACATCTGGTGCATTCTCTGTATTGAACCTGAACCGGTCCATGAAATATGACGCCATACTCACCCAACTGGACTATTTCTTGGGATCCAGATGATGTACTGGGGCAAAGTATCTCCAGTAAGAGTCCTCATAAAGAGTTCCATCTGGATCTACTTGTCTTTCTTGATCCTGATAAGCTTGTCACAATAAGTCCTCAGATAAACCTTGGGATCACATGTACCATCAAATATCTCAAACTTGGGTTGTTTGTACCCCTATGGAAGTTCTACATCTTGCTGTATGCATAGGTATTCATAGTTTAAACCTTCTATTCCTATTCCGCCTTTAACACTATGGACCCGACTTTTCAATTTCTTGAATTCTTCAGCCATGTTTTTGATAACCAGGTCCTTATCCGCTGATTCTGGTGTATATGAAGTTGGTTGGGTAGAGGGAGGTACGTTTCCACATATATAGGGTTTTTTTGATGGGTGCCAGGGACTTGGATATAGTGATGTTCATTGGTTGAGTTTTGAGGATCAGGAATGGTTTGTGGTGTGTTTTGGAGAGTGTGGTAAATAGTGGTTGGTGGGTACTGAATTGTTTGATGGTTACGTTCTGGAAGAATTGGTATTGGTAAGGGATTGAGATTTTGGGGTAGGGTTGCATATTGTAGCAGTGCAGGAGGGTTTTTGTGGATGTCGATTTGGTGTGTTTTTTGGGGGTGCCGGGTTCTTTGTGTTTTGTTAGTTGATGTCGGTGATGTTCAGGGTGAGTGACAAGTTTTCCAATTTGCGAACCTGCTCAAGTTCTCTTTGTAATTCCAATATCATTTGTCCAGTCTCATGACTAGATCATTTGGTGCCGGAGTACTCCATTTGAAGTTTTTGCATTCTCAATATTCTCCTTTGATATTACTTAAGTTGTCCATTTTTGCTTTTCATCTGCCTTTTGTATTGCTTAGAGGATGAGAAGGTGGAGGGCTTCTAGATCTAGTGTGATGTCCGATGATGCCAGTATAAGTGAACCAACCTTGGGGGATGAGAATAAAGAATAAAGTAAGACGAAAAGGTAGACAAGTCAATAAGGATTCTGAATTATTTGCAGTATTTAAACATATATCGCGGGAATGTAAATTCGTGTCCTACTTAGGAAGCCTCATTCTGCCTGAGGTAGGTAAATAGATTTTTGAGAATTTAGTGCCAATAATTGCCTCATTTCATTAATGCAAAAATAGACAACCCAAAACGACACTAAATAAGATAATGTCTCTAATGACACTTGGCCTTATTACATTTAAAAGGAAAGCAAGTATTGGTCCCAGAAGGACCTTCTCCAAATAGGATGATGTTGCCGATCAACTCCCTCATCTCGCACAGATTCAACGGTAGGCATGCTCTTTCCAGATGTCCTCCTTTGTTTCCCTTAGCATTCTAGCAATTGGTGACTCCCTTCTTCATTTTTTACCTCCAATTCCATCAGTCCAATGGTGGTAGTTACAGACCACGCCGAACCTGGGCACTTCGTGCCTCATTTTTGCAAAAGCAAACATGTTAGGCCTTTCCCCCTTCCAGGTTCATCTATTTATACAACGATGATTGGCACATTGACACTTATTTCTCCAAATTAATGCACACAGTCGTGATAGTATCCATTGGGATTATGAAAACCCCGGTGGACTTTTGGATAAGGCTCATCTTAAAGGATTATTATGTTGACAACATATTAATCCGACTAGGTTTGACCATGATGCATGCATGATTTCAATCAGAATATGGTTACTATGTAGGTCTAGACTGTTACCCTCAAGCGGACAACTTGAAGGGGAAATACACGGAATCGTCGACTGCATCGCTGATCGACTAGTTTTACCGCAAATAAGCCTTTCCAGATTTATGGATAATAAATTGGAAGATTGCAACCATTAATCAAGAGTTGCTATAGGATTTAATACACACGAGTGGAATATGATGCAGAGCATGATTTATGCAGCAAGAAATAGCATGTAGTCAAGTATTTGCACATAAGAATGATAAATGTAGTATTGAAGTAATTGAAAGACAGGTACAGAAAAAGAAGGCAAGGAGACAAGTCAGTTTCAGAATTAATGAATCATAAATGCTTGAAAAATAAATAGTTAAATTCAAATAAGGAGAAAGGGTACGGGATATGCTTGGACTAATTCACAAAAGGATAAGTTTGTCATGGTAAGAGATTAATGGTATCTTCAGTAGAGTCGCTATGCTGTCACGCTTCTCTTTTTCCCTTTTTGACGGGGAAGTCCGGCTTATGACATTCATAGGGGAAATAACTCATTTCCTTTAGGGATTTGGGTATTTGAAGAGTCATCACCTAACGATTATGGTGCGTTAGGGCACCTAGAGCGATTAAATCTTAGACTAATTTGCATTACCAGAGATTTAGAGTACATGCTCAAATAACCTAAAGGGAAAGGTGTTTGGCACCCCTTGTGGTCCATAACGGTGGGTTCCGACCAAACTTATGCATATGTGAATTAGTCATTTTAACGAATAAACTGTTTAAGCACGTAATTGAAATTAAAGGCATATTTTTACACACGTATGGTTCAAGTAATGGAACAAGAGAAATTTGAAGAACTTGTACATATGTAAAGAAAAAGTAAATTCAGCAAAACAATGAGAGTTGGAAAGAGGGGTCCTAGGTTGGTTAGCCTACAGGATCATACCTACACAATGCCCGGTAATCACTCCTTAATGAGGGGAAACGCATGATATTAGCGCGTAGTCATCATATCCTTACTACCCAATTCCCTCCCCTTGGTTATAGCCTAAAGCATTCTTGCAACCTTGAAAGACATCCTATACGTGCACTACCCATCCCTTCCTCGTGGCTCTAGAGGTATTTAGGAACTCTATTTTTAGGTAGTTCTAGACTTTCCTAAGGTATTTAAAGGAGAAAAGTCCAGGTATCAATCAAAACAATTAGGATTGCACTTAAAGGAGGAACAATTAAAGGCTCACATTTTACCTCCACAAGCAGAACAAATAAATGCACGTCTCGAACAATTGTTTTAGGTATTTAAAAAAGCCTTAGAACATGATATCTAGGTGAGAAGGAAGTATACAGTATTGAATTAGGACCAAAGTGTTAAGGACCTATTAAGCTTGACTCCTGGTTTTAGACCTGTCAAATGTGAGCAGTCTAAAAAACAAAGCGTAGTTTAACAGTTGCAGGATTTCGAATCGCTCTATAGGCATTCCTAAGTGCAAAAAAATGATGTCCTAAGAGCATGATATCTATATTGATTAGAAATGCAGCAAGGTAGTGAACAACTTTGAATGGTCAACTTGAGGCCCTATAGGTTCTTTCTAGCGATATTAATTAAGGCAGCATTGGAAACTTATTAAAGAAGTAGACAAATTAGTCAAATAAACCAATTCAGAGTATATGAACATGAATTGAACTGAACTGTTTTAAGTCTTATAGGCATGATTTTTAATTAAGCATGCTAAAGTGAACAACATTCAGTTAACCGAAATTAAACTCATATAGGCATGACTTCTAGCAATGTTGGCTTAACTCCTATAGGCATGGTATTTAGTTATGTAAAAGCTGATTTAAACCTTATAGGCATGGCTTCTAATTGTGGAAGTAAAGCAAACAGAAATTGTTTTAAGCCAAAGTAGATCAAATAGGCATGTTATCCAACAAACGTATTTGAATCAACATAGACTCTATAGGCATGGCATCTACCCTATTTTACCCATAATATATAACTACCCTCCATTTTTCACTAATCACACCACTCTTTGTTTATAATAATTATTACAGACCAATGACTTGAACTAAAATTACATAAATAGAATAAAAATTAATCTATAGGGAGCCTGCACTATGCCTAAATGATTTCCAAGCCTCAAGCAGTCTCAAATGCCAAAGTTCATAGCCAATTCCATGTCTAGGTATGTCAGAGTTCCCTAAGGACCTCAAGAATACTCGAAAGTGCTCACACCTAGACCTTTCTAAAATAACAACTGATTTAGGTGCAGTATGCAAAGGCCAACTGTAACATGCTGGAGTTTAGAGAGATCTTAAGGGTCTCAAGGCAGTACACATATCAGAGGGCCAGACCCTAGTATTCTAAGAGGAGGTGGAAGTGTATAATGGTTTGAAAGGGTTTAATAGAATGTTTTCAAGATTGAAAAGAACTTCTGAAAACCATTAGGGATAAAATTATTTGAGGGAAAGTGTAAAGAAACAAATTTGCAATCAGAACACAGGACATAATAAAAAAGTTTTAGGAAGTAACTTTGGCAAGCAGCTTCCACACAAAAGAAGAAGGGTTGGGAACATAGAGAGTACACCTTAATTAAACACATAGAAAATATGAAACATAGAGTTTTGAGGTCTTCTTGTAAAACTAGTAGGTAGAATGCAAGTCATGCAGCAAAGATCACAACAGAAATATGTTGAAGCCATTCTAGGGAGAGTAATTAACTTAGCAGGAGTGAGGCAAAATAGGCAAAGACTTGGATGTTGGGAAAGTATTAACAATGAAGGCATATAAAGAAGAGTTTAGGAAAAATAGTAGTTAGTCCAAACATTCTTAAGTTACATATATAGGCAAGTTAAACAAGATAGAAAACAAGCAAGTAAAGAGGAAACATACTAATTACGGGTTTGAATAGGCAGTATTAGACATGCTTGGATAAGTAGTAAACAGAAACATGAATAGACTTAGGACATATGAACTAAAGTAATAAGTAAACACATAGGTCTGATTCTTAAAACTAAATAGAAGCATACCTAGTTAAAGAATAAAAACACAAGCTGTGAGAAAGGTAGTGTGCAATTCTCAGCCTTGGCTTGCAGCTGACTGAAATTAACAGGGATCACGAGTAGCAAAGAGAACAAAGAGATCGGAGAGAGAGAGACAGAGATTTTCAGAGTGTAAAATGATAGTTTCTCAACTATTGTGTGTCTGAAGTGAGAATAGGAGGGAGTTTATATAGTAATCATAAGCTTAACAAAATAAGGAAAGGAATCAATTAGGTAGTAATTATAGAAATTCAGGGAATCAATCACATGTAAAATTAGCAAGTCTTCCCTTTAATTAAGGGATAAATTAATGGTAAAATCAAGACATATACTTAAGGACGGAAATCAAGTACAAAGTAGGTAATTAGGAGTGAATGCACATAGGTTCAATTAAGGAAACAATCAGTAAGAATCAGCAAAATAACAAATAATGCAAGGAAAATTTGTCAAGGAAAACATTTTAATTAAACCGAGTAGAGAGGCAAGAATCAAAATTTTTGTTCACGGAAAAGTGTTCAGATCAAACCCGGAAATTAGGACTTCAAAATAATCAAGTCCAATCGGAGAGAAAATCACATAAAGAGTTAGCAAGTTTAGGAGATAAAATAAGTAAGAAATGAATAGTAAAGATTCGACACATAATATTAACGACACAAAAAGTCGAATCTGCACTAATTTAAGGATAAAGATATAGGTCTCAACATGAACAATCATGATGAAAACAAATATATAGAATCAGTGAAATGTTGAACTAAGAAATTTAATAGAGGCATATTAAGACAAAAAAATCCATGAGACATTCAAATGGCTAAAGAGAAATCACAAGAACCAAGGCAAGAACACGGTCAGTACACCGGTAGTCAAACCCACACAAAGATTGTCAAAAATTAGGGTTTTTAGTATAAACGAGTTAAGGTTGTAGCAAACTTACGAAATTAGTCAAAACACATAAGAAGCAGAAAATCAAACACTCAAAAAATTACCAAATGTTTTAGGAAACGAAATTTTAGGAAACCCTAGTTTAGAGAAAGATGAAAGATCACTCAAAAATCATACAATTTTTGTAAAGAATCACAAGGTTACTGTAAAATTAATATGAAAAAAGTTTAAATTATCTTAGATCTATACATATATAAGAGGTTCAGAAGAAAGGAATTAGGGTTTCGAGGTGAACAACACAGAGATAAAGAAAAATACTTAGAAACCCATAGATCATAGTTGATGTAAGACGATCTTACTCGAAATCACATTAGAACAGCCCGGAACAAGTGAGAAAGGGGTCCTAGATGCAAGCCAACTAACCCTAGTCCCTTGAGTACCTTGGAGATGGCAATACCAGCACGAGAGAGGCTACTAGAGGCTTGGGGGTAGTAAGAAACCACTATAGATAGCAATAGATGAATGACAGCGAGGTCTGATTAGGGTTAGGTTTGAGAGCATCTGAGAGAAGAGGGGGATTTCAGTCGGCTAAGTGAAAGGGTTTGGGGGGTCATTTGGGACTAAAAAGGAAGGAATCGTTTGTGGCTGCTAATCTGTATGATCAACGGCCGAGATTGAAGGGGTTTTGGGGCCGGATCGAGTATTAGGTTTGGGATGGGTAAAATTAAATATAAATTGAGCTGTTATTGTTTTGAAATAGAACTAAAATTGAAATAAAAATTGGCCAGACTTTAAATAGTCGCTATTAGTAACTACATAACTTTAGAAGAATAATAAAATGAGTTCAAAATAAATATTTCTGTGTATTAAAAATGATCTAAAATAGTTATTTAATATTTTAAAAATATAAAAGATCAATTTATGCATAAATAATATAATTATACATTAGAATGGACTATTATCGCAAAGATGTGCAATTTAGCCTAAAAATATAAATGTAATTACAAAAGAATGGACTAAAAATATTTAAACACTATATTGGCATGAATAGTGAATTTCAACGGTTAAATCAATACAAAAGAAATTTGAAGGATAATTATTGGATATTTATATAATGAATAAGGAAGAAATAAATTGATATGGAGCTTTTAAAACTATAGAAAAATTACAAAACATGTTTTATGCATGCTTATATATATGTATATATGTATTAAAAATATATGAGGAAAAACTGGATACCAACACCTTCGAGGAAAAATACACCCAAGACCTTGCATAATCAAAAACAAATAATACTTGAGAAAACGATCCATGCAATACATTAGAAAGGGATGGTTTATAATAAACAAGCTGAAATAGTATAAGTACAACAGTTAGGAAAGGAAAAAGAAATGCTAAACTGCTGCCTCTTTGGAGCTCGGAGGAAGAGAAGTGCTCACGCCCCTAGGGGAAGTAGGTAGATTCACCGATGCCTCAACATTTTTGTCCCGAACATCATCACCTTTTGGTCCATCCTTAGTTCCTAAAATTTCAGAACCAGAACCAAAACAACCAGGAGCATAAGGATCTAATGAGGGACCTACCAGGATACCATTTTTAGTAGCCAACTTAAGCTCACGGGCCATAGCAATTTCAGCATCAAAATAAATTATTCCAGCTTTGGCTTCCTCCAAGGTTTTTCTCCTCATACTATATATGGCATAAGCTTTCTCAACAATGAGGAAGCTAATCATTGCTTAAGTTCTTCTTTGAGTTGAGCTACCTCGGCAAAGAGGTTTTCCCGGGTGGATCTAATATACTTGAGGATAACGCCAAGATCGCGGACAGTAGAGCTGAAAACTCTATTGTGGTCAAGGGTCTTATTATACTTATGCTCAAGTAGGGCATATTTCACCCCCACAACAGCAAGCTCTTCAGTCTTGGAATTCAAGGCTGCCTTTAAATTGGTCAATATTTCAGCCGAGGCCTCCGCACGATCAGATGCCTCAAGAATGACATTATAAACTTCAACTATTTGGCCTCTTCAAATTGAACCTCAGCAGGGTGATCTCTTGTCTAAGGGATTTCACCTCTTGCTCGCTTTGATGCAAACAAGCCTCCAATACAACAACCTCAGTGGCTTTGGCTTTCAGTCCTGAGAGGCGAGCATCAATTTTCTCCCGCACTGCCGAAAGCCGAACCCGTGCGAAGGTGATTTCTTCCTCCTGATGAATCAACCTCTGAAGGCCCTCAAAAGTAAGAAAGTTGGTCGATAAAGCAGGAAAGAAAGATTAAGGATATGTTTAGGAACAAATAGAAGAAATAACAAAGGAAGTAAGGAATGCACCATCGTGACATTATGCATAGAATTGTTTAATAAGCACTCTCCCGAGAGAGACTAAATCTTTTCCTAATCTTTCTCTGAAGCCAAGGCTTCAAATAATTTTCAAGTTTCACCAGCCGGGATAACAGGTCGCACCATTAGAGACTGAAAGAGTAATATTCCTCCTCTCTTGCCAATCTTCAGAGGGGGCAACATAATTTTTCCCTAAGTTCCCATGAACTAAGGATTGGGGAAGAGGAATACCTTCTCTTTGGTTTTGTGCGGCCGGTGGAGATAATGTAGTAGTGGTTGATAGAAAAGCTAGGGAAGAGGGAGATAAAGTTGATAGCAATGAAGGGTGAGAAGCAGCCGTGATAAATGCAGTGCTTGTTGTTGAATGCTCGCCAACCGAAGATGATAGAGACTTGGTACCCAGCCTCGCAGTACCGGGAATAACAATTAGGGCCCGAAAATGGGAGTTGACATTTTCTACCATATCAAATTCACCCCAAAGTGTCGATACATCATCCTCGATTGATGTAACTAACTCAACAGGTTGAGCATTCTGTTGAGTTAATAAGGACCACCGCCGTCTATGTAGAGAAGCTCCCTCGTCACTATCTTCTCCGTCATCGTCAATCATCATGATATTTAAGATCGGCCAAGGATGAGGGATAGTCATCAAAACTTCCAGAGATGACTCAGGGGAAATAATCTTCGCCCTCTTATTCTTTCCCTCGGCCATGGAAGAACGCCTTCTTTTTGGTTCCTTGTTCTCCGGGCGGGGACTCGAATGAAATACTTGTATCCAATACAGGCCTGAAGACACCTATTCGAGTGAGCCCCTCCTGAAGCAGCCTTGCCATATCAACAAGGTCGACGAACACATCCTCCTCGAGGACATCAACTGAGCCAACGGGTAGACCTGATTTCAGAGAAAAGGTAGAAGGGATCAATCAATTTCTTCAGGTAAAAAGCTGAAACAATATGAGCATGAGTTACCATGATTTTTAGCATCCCATATGTATTTGAGGGCCAGTTCTTTCTACGTGCGGGTTCCGGACATAGTGACATCCAAGATTTTATGGACCTACTGGTCCAAGCCTTCAACCATAGGTGGAACCCATCAAATTGTTGAAATAGGAGTAGTATGGAGGATCAATATAGATATAGAGAATCTTTAATAAAAAATATATTAAATATGAAATAAGAAGCTTACGAGTGCGGTTCCACCCTTACGAAGAGGATGAAACCGTTACCAGAATGATGTTATTGGTGGAACTGCAACAAACTATACCATCTACGTATGGCCGTTATCATCATCCATGCTAGATAACAGGGCATGGTGGCCAGGTTTGTTGAAATTTATTATTCCACTGTGGAAGATTTTGGGGAATAGAGTTTCATCACATGAGCTAAAGATAAATCCTCTCCCGACTCTTGGCACCAACGCCAAAGACAAGCAATTTTCCTCCATACAGAAGGACTTGTGCTAAAACACACCTGGTACGAGGCAGAACTCTGCAATAACAGAGTCAAGCTCTCCATTCAAAGAGAATGCACACAAAGTAAAGGGATACGTGTAAAAATATGTGAAACCCGCCTTGCGTAGGGTCACTCGTTCTGTTAGATCAAGAGTAACAATGGCCAAATCATGGCAGCAACAATCTTCCTTCACACGGAAATACTAGAAGGATAGATGGAAGAAGGGTATCTACCAACATCCCACGTGCGAGGGAGAGCCGGAGGGAGTTTCTCTTCGAAGTCTTTTGTTGTAACAAGACTTCTAGGAATGATAGAATCTACCATTAGAAGAGCACCGTCCTCGGCTTTGCTCTTGCCCTTTGAAGAGCTGACGTTCTTTGAAGAAGAAGCCATTTGAATGAAAGAAAAGCTTTTCCATTTGAAGGGAGTTAAAGAATTGTTAACTAACAGTAAAGAATATTTTGGAAATATTAGAAAATTATGGAATATAACGAGAGAAGGTTGATGCGTATAAGTAAAAGTTTTGGCGGACTCGATAACTGGCAAAAGTATGCTGAATTGTGGGATGACGCTTGTTCGAGGCATTAAATATGGAGAGACGTGCGTCTAATCAACCGTCGAAAGCCTTCAGAGGGAATCATAATAATTCTCGCAAAAAGATTTTTACGAACTTTCTGGTGACACAAAGCTATGTCACGAAAAAGCAGGGGGACTATCTATATAGGGTAATTATGCTATGTCAGGTAGCTGCTTAAAAGAATGACACGTGGAACCGAAGGCAATTAGCCAGTTTGGCACCATGGGGAATGAGACTCATAAAGAGGCAATAAATACCTTTCGCCTGGTGGCATTAATAAAGTATATTTTATGGCATTAAATGCACTGCCCGTTACAAAGAATTTGTCATTTATGCTCACTGTTACATCTTCATAAATGACCCTCATAATTGACATTAAAGAAAGGCATGATCCTAGGATCTCATTCCTTAGATATAGTTATAAATAGTAAAATCTGTTATCATTGTAAGGACATGAATTTTCTAGAAAACTAATACTACAATCTATTCAAAGCTCTACACAAATTTTTTTGTTCTTATTACTATTTTTCCCTGAAGCTTCGTTGCCAGAATCTTTATTTCCGATATTTTGTCTTCATATCAAGGCTAAGTTTTATATATTATTTTAATTATCTTATTATTTCAGGATTGAATTAATTTTTATGTTTAGAAACCACACATAAATTTAATTATACCGTTTTACGGATAAATAGTTAAAGCTGTATGAAGTTCTAATCAACATTATAGAGGAAAATGTCTTAATCTAAGATGAAGTCTTCCCATTATTAGCATAACAAAATCAATGTTATTAAGGGGCTCAACATATAATAATAATACTTCCTCCCTTTCATATTGAATGACCTACTTTTCTTTTTAGTATGTTTCAAAATAAATGACACATTTCTAAATTTGGTAATAATTCAACTTTAAACTCTTCATTTTATCTTTTTTTGCCTTTAATGAGAAGCTTTTATAGCCATACAAATAATATGGCCTCGCAAACTTTTTACCCCTTAATCATTTAAAAACACAAATTTCAATTTTTTTTTAAAATTTTTCTTAAACTCCATATCGAGTCAAATTATGTCAAACAATATGAACGTGAGGAAATAACAACAATGAAGATAAAGAAGATGAAGAAACCAACTAATCCAAGCACGTCTTACCAATAATAACTAGCTGCTTGCATCTCAATTTGCCGCATACTTTAATCAATGACATAATCGCTATCTTAAAATATTTAAAGTTAAAGATAGGTTCGACTTTGCGGAATTTAATGAATAATTAAAAGGTGTTTGACTAATTGGGGAGTGGTGAGTCGATTGTAAAAATGAATATAATTACTAAAATGTCGAGGAAGTTAGCCTAATTCTAAATTTGCTTAAGTTGATTGCGATATTATGTTTCTTTTTCTTCTGCTAAAGATTCTCCGCTATTCGATTTTTCATTTAAGTTTTTAGTTCCTGAATAATCCTTTTCGGATTAAACACTCAAATTAAATACAGCTAAAAGTGTACTTTGTGCAGTATATTAATAGTTCATTTATTTTCTTCTTGCTCCCACTTTTTGTTGAGTTGTCCCACATTGGAGGGATTTGAGGTTCTTGGTCTCCTTATATGTCTTGGGAAATACTCACCTCATAAGCTAGCTTTTGGGGTTGAGTTAGACACAATGTCCATTTTTATCATGGTATCAGAGCAGGAAAATCTTCCGATCCTTCTCTGTTATGTGTTATCGATACTTGCTGAAGCTTTTGCTGAAGTTTTTCTTCGGTTATCCGAGAAAAATACTATTCGTATATTTTTCGATGAATGTTAATCGGATAATCGGGACTTTTCTGACTGTTTGACGCTCCGATCATGTATCAGTAAATATTTTGGGTGATTTTCCGACATCTCTGGTCTTATTCCGGCGAGTTCTTCAAAATCTAGGGTTTTCCGACTTTCGGACCAAGGGTTTTGATGTTATCCGATGATTTTACCTTCGGTCGATGGACGTTTTGGGTGAGTTTCCGACGTTTGTGACCTGATTCTGGTAAGTTTCCGTCTGACTAATATCTCCGGTGATCGGACTTAGTTTCATCCGGTGGTTGAAGGCCGTTCTTCTCCGGCCGCGAAGAAGGAGAGTAACACTTTCTCTGTTCTAAGTGTTGTATATGTTGCATGCCAGTTCTAGTTTGATTGTGATCTGTTCATTGAGACTATTTCTGTGTTGTTAAACTTGTTCATTATTCATGGCTGATAATCCGAATACTAATACCTTCCCCGCAGACTCTACTAGTCCCCTCCTAATTTACTCCTCCAACGTTCCTGGTGTGTCTCTTGTGTCCACTCCCTTTTCAGGCAGTAGCTATGGAGGTTGGAGGAGGAAGATGATTGTTGTCTTATCTGCTAAAAACAAAATCGGATTAGTTGATGGCTCATGTCCTCGACCAACCACTAATGTGGCTGAACAGAGGCAGTGGGATAGATGTAATAACATGGTCATTTCCTGGTTGACCGCTTCCCTATTTCCTCAGATTGCTGATAGTGTGCAGTATTCCGATGCTGCACAGAGTATATGGTCCCAAATTGAGAAAAGATATGGTACTCCTAACAAGACTAAAATTTTTGAATTAAAAAGGGAACTTTCCCACATATCTCAAGGCTGTTTAGATGTAGCCTCATATTTTAACAAACTCAAAGGCCTGTGGGATGAGTTGGGCACAATGTGCACAAATCATGGGAAGAGATGTGTGTGTGCTGCTAAAAATGGAATAATTCAGGAAGATGATGAAAACAAGTTATTCCAGTTTCTTATAGGGTTAAATGAAGCATACATGGGGGTTAGGAGTAACTTGTTGATGATGCAGTCATTTCCTTCCCTTGAGAGTGTTTACAATATAGTTCTTAATGATGAGAAACAGAGACAAGTTCAATCTATTTCTCAAATCAGTCAGGACTCTATGTCTTTTAATGCTAATACAAACAAGCGCTCAGTTGGGTTTAATCAGGGCACAGTGCCCAGTCCCCCTATTTTCAGACCCAGACTTAATTTTGAGCAAAATAGAGGGCCCTTATTTTGCAGATACTGCAAGAAATCTGGGCACTTAATTGATAAGTGCTATAAGATTCATGGGTTTCCTCAAAATATCAAATACAACAAGGGAAGAAAATCTGCTGCCGCTCATGTCTCCACTGGTGAGGAAAGTTTGTCTGTTAATCATGGGAATCCTAATATGTCTGTTCCTTTTGGGGATCCTCCTGGCAGCCATCACCATGTTACAAACATAGATGGCCAAGGTTCTGTGATACCAGGGTTGAGCAGACAACAATATGATCAATTGCTGAGCTTGTTGCAACAGACCCAGTTAGGGGATTCCAGTGCTCAGGCTCCTCCTCCCATGTATGCTGCTAATTTTGCTGGTACTATGTTGACTGAGAGTCTTGTTTCTGATTCCAAATTATGCATGCTTACACACATTAATTCTATCACCTGGATCATAGATTCAGGGGCATCTAATCATATGACACATGATAAAAACTTACTCTTTTAACATCATACCTTTGACTGTTCCTTATCTTGTAACTTTTCCTTATCCTACTCTTACGGGAATAAACAGGTGTACGAAGTATTTTGCATACAAATAAGGTTCGAAGATTGGCCGTATTTTAAAAAATGTAATGTATATAAGCTACCATAATATATTTACGAATTCATAACCTATAGGTAACATAAAAATAACTTTATCGTTGCTTTAAGGCTCCCCTTCCAATACAGAAATAAACCCAATAATTTATAGTAAGACTATTTACAAATAAACTTATCTTCTCACTTTTTCTTTTTGGTTATGTGCGACAAAATCATATTTCATATAGCAGTAATTGCTTAATACCTTCTAACATACATTTATAAGAAGAATATCAACCGTATAATATCACTTGCTCTATATTTGACTAAAATAAAAATACAGATATTCCATTCTCATACATAAAAATGAGAAAATACCAAGCTGAGACAAGTAAGTATAGAATCTTTAGAAAATACTTTTCTACTGATGTGCACAAGGAATCTGTCTCTACTACCTATAATAATTGACAACAACTTGGCCTTTTTTAGTTCACTTGCTAGTTATTTTTAAAAAATGGAAATAAATAAATTAATAAATTATGCAATCACAATAATTCTTTATCAATATTTACCAAATCTGGGGACCATAATATTATGACTTTTCTGTTAGATCTGTTGCTTGTTTTTCTTTGCTTTTTGGTCTTTTCGTTGCTTACGTGACTGATGTTTCAACTATTCTTTTTAATTTGGAACACTGTATATATTATTTTGGTGTGTAAAAAATCTCAAGTGTGAGGCGGCAAATAGTCCACGTTATTCATTACACAATCCTCAACATGTAGAAGAACATGTCAATTAGTTTATTAGAGAGGAAAATTGTATATCTAATAAAGTGGAATAAGCATGAACACAATCTTTTAACTTGTTAGTCACTATGTTTTACTATTTAAGGAACATGACTAAAATGGTTCTTGCCGTTTGGGGTAAGTTTAAAAGTCTTTTAAATAGATTTCTGGGCAGTTTTAATCTTTTCTGAACTCCGTCAAATATTTAACAAAGTGTAGACTAATAGACAATAGTAACTGTTAGAAAAAGAATTTAACCACAAAAAAAGGATTTAACTTAAATGTATGTAAGTTATCATTTTTAAGCCATATGAAATATGATAATGCGACCACAAAAAAAAAAGAGAGAGGGAACGAGAAGGAAAGCTCATTTGTGAATACGGAAGGGGAGTCTTAAAGTAACAATAAAGTTATTTTTGTGTGACGTATAAGTCATAGGCTCGAGTGGTGGAATCAATTACTGATACTTACATCAGAATAGGCTGCCTATATTACACTCCTATTACAGTCCTTCCCAATTCCTACGTGAATACGAAATGTTTCAATGCACCAATTTAGTTAATTCATGTAAGAGCATGGAAAGGAAAAGTGGGAGTAAGAAGAAAATAAATGAAGAAGGAATATACTGCACAAAATACAATTTTAACTATATTTAATTTAAGTGTTTAGTCTGAAAAAAGATTATTCAGGGGAATTGAAAAACATAAAATATAAAGGCAACATATCTTTGTTGACGAGAGACATATTTACAACGTAGATTTTGTACTAATATGGAATAAGATTAAAATAGAAGATTGCAATCTTCATTTTTTTTTCTTTAACTACCTTTTGCTCATCTCAAACAAAAAATGGCACCTCTTGTCCACTTGTGTGTTAAGCATAGTTTTTAACTTTAGTTAAGAATAATCAAGTCTTGTTCATTCCACCACATTATTAATATAGTGAAATTATAAGCCCATAATTTGAAGCTTAAGAGAGGAGGTATAGGTTTTGGCATAATCTGTTTTAATGATCGACATGAGAAACTTAGATGAAACTAAAATAGATATATCAAAGGATGCAATAGTAGATAACATCTTAAATTAGATAGTCTTAAGAATTTAATGAACTTCAAGATATGCTGGTGGTACTGATATCGAGCTTGATGTTTCAAACAAGTTCACCTTTTTTTTTTTTTAAAATGCAAGTGGAAATACATAAATTCAATAAAGTGTAAGTCAATTATTTCTGTACTGTTTTTGTTTTTATATAAGGACAAACATTATTATTATATATATCTGAGTAACATGAATGCCTGCAGGGTACAAACAAGGCCAGAAATCTTCAATGGAACAAGATATTCACTGTTCCCTACTCAAAATCTGTGACGGAACAACATATCTACTGTTCCCTAGTCAAAATTTGTCAAATATCATGATAAGCTTTAGTGTGAAAGATAAGGTATCCATTGGTTCAATAAGGTCAAACAACTTCATGTGGTACAAATTTCAGTTTCAAAAGTACGAAATAACCCTAAAGAAAGAAATTAAAGTTAGGGTCGAGAGTAATTTCAGAATCTTTTTTTTTTTTTTTTAAATCAGAGTTAGGAATGGCTATAAAGAAGGTATAGTTGATAGTTGATAGTTGCCTCTATCAATTATGAACTCTTCCAGCTATCATAAATCTCTCTCAAACAATTATTATAATTTATTAAACGCACGCTTTCAAGCTACGCTAGCTAGATTTACATTACAGTTCACTTAAATCGCATCCAAGGTATCGTTATCTCTAATCCAACATCTAAATCCTCGGTTATGACTCTCGCCTATACTTTGGGAGTGATATTTTTCAAACAACTACCTAAATATGCTCTCTCTCTCTCTCTCTCAAGCAGAAACATAATAAATAGGAATAGCTAATTGAGGATGCTTTCAATTAACCAAATCAAAACGTAGTTGAACAAATAGATATTAAGAACCAACTCAAAATTATATTAATATAACAACCAATTCATCCCCAACGGGTTTTCACCAAAATCATAGATAACAAAAGTTAGCTACTCATAAAAATAACAAAAATCACAAAAGAATTCATATTCAAAGGTAAAAGAACAAAGAAGAAGATTAAAGATTGATGCCCAATGATCCTCCTTGCCTCTTGCCATTCCTTATGATATTTTTCACTTCCAAAAATCATTCTCTGTTCTTTCTTGGTCGGCTTCCTTCGTTTAATATAGGGTCCAGGGCTAAAAATTTCGTATTTTATACTTTGGTCCCTGAAGTTTACGCGTCCTGCCGCGGTCCTACCGCGGTTACACCAGGACCGCAGCCAGAGTGGCCTTCGAAATCTGCGCTAGTGTTCTGTCGCGGTTCCACCGTGGTTACGCCCGGACAATGGCAGACCAACTTTAGTTCTGGTTTTGTCCCTTCGCTTGGTGCACTTTGTGGATATTGTATGATTGGCCTCCTTTTCTCCGTAATGGATCCCAAAAGTACTCCACATACTTCTCTTATTGGATATAACCTGCAAAGCATGAAAGTCACTAATCAGAGCATTTTGTTATCACTTTTTACCGTAAAAGCTATACAAAAATGTGGTTCTTTAGGGCCTAATTATAGTCTAATGTACCTATTATCAACACCCCACACTTAAATCTGTGCTCATCTACGAGCAAGTTGAACCACACTTTTAGGTCTTATCGCTTGATGCATTACCCTGTTTAGGTCACACCCGCCATTATGAAAGAACAAACTAAGCAGTGCAACAACCACATCTCATGTGAAGACTCTAGTGCCATGCCACACACATGCTTACTTTATGTACTCTAAAAGAGGTGAAGACTTGTTTTTTTCTTCCTGAGTTAAATGCCCTCACATCACATTTTTTAGAGAAGTTCCACACACATAAAATCAAACAGCAAAGAACTATAGATAAAAAAATTCACTCACTCTCAGCAAAGAACATTCACATGCCACACAGATATACCATAAGCTTGCCCGTAGTGTAATACTCTACTAATCGAGTTGTTCAGTCTAAGATCAATAGAGCTTCATTTGGTTGGTATAGTGACTAACCTCCCTAAGCACTTTTAATACACTAATTCCCCTTATTCCAATTTTCATTTTCAGCCCAGTCATTCTTCCCCACTTATTTTATAAGCTACCCCCTACTTTTCCTAGGTGCAAATGGCTTTTTCTTGCCATTCAATATTTTAGGACCACCTATTTACAAGGTACTTATTCTATTATTCAAATTTTTTTTGACAACCATTGCACCATTCATGTATTTTCCCGATTTTCCTTTTCCCACTCCATTACCACCCCACACTTTGACTTTTATATGATCTTTAACGATTCAAGTGTTTCTAGGAGGTAAAGCTTCAAAAAGTCAAGCTATTCAAACATAGGGATGTATGTTATTGTAAGGTTATCAAAGAAACATGCTTGAGGATCGAAGGGGTTAACTATGGTATTATGTATAGGTGGATTCATAATTATATAGGCTACATAAAGAAATGCCTAAATCATCTTTAAGACCAAACAATTTCTATTTCGCTTTGCACACAGACAGGGAGAGTTCTAAGTGTGGCATACAAGCATATAATACATGTATTACCTCACACACACTTGGCATGTAACTCATTTCTAATAAGTTTGTCAATACACTCGCGTGAGAGTTCAAGTAAGACAAGGTGTGCAAAACTAAGGCATAAGATTAAGAGTCTACAAGTGAGCCTAGACGTCGCACCCTCAAGTTCGTTTTAGTTATTTGCAGGTATGTATACTACGGGATGCATCCTTGCCCTCACCCATCTTAGCCCAAGAGAGTCCTAAGGCCCTAAAAAATATTAAAGAAAAATATACCTAACCCGGTTCAAGAAAAGCCCTTGGAAAAGAATCGTGGTCAAAAGAAAAACTAAGGTGGAATTATTAAACTACCTAAAAAGAAAATAAAATAAAAAAATCTTTTTGTCTTTCTTTTTTAAGGCTACTTCCCTTAAGAATACTGTCTAAGTGGTCCGTCATCAGGAAAATTCCAATCTTTTCTATTTAAAAAATTATTCAATTAAACTGACACAACTAAAATAGCATAGAAAGTCACCCAGACTATCTCCTTACCTCACACTTAAAATTGTGCATTGTCTCTAATGTACACCATAACTAATAAAAGGATAAAAGAGACTCCCTGGTAGGCCAAAGGCCGAAGCCCTAACAGCTCATGGGGTACTCAGACTTCTCCCAAGCTTGGTCGTTCGTGCGGGTACCTCACAGTTAGTTCGAACCATTTGGTTTGTTGTTGCATCCTTCCAATACCTTTTCTTTTCATGCTCCTAGAAATACCAAATTGACACTACAAAAATAGTACACTTTAAAAAAATAAATAAAAAAATCAATAAAGCTAGATTGTCTCCCGACAAGCGCTTGATTTAACGTCACGGCACGATGCGAGTCACTTTTTGCCTCCACCTTGAGCTTATGAATTGAACCCCAAATTTGGCATCAAGTATTCGGCTATGCTCTAGGGGTGGAGGAACAAATCTAATTGGCCCAAGAAACCATTGTACTATTCTACATTTCTTGGCTTTTAGATGAGGTATGTAGTCCTGTCTTTCTGGCAAGAAAAATTCCTGACTGTAGGCACCTTTTCCTCATTCTTTGACTTCTCAATCGGCTCGGATGACTCTATTTCCATATCGTCATCCAAGCACAATTTAAAAAAATATTTGGAGTGAGGTCCAATGCGCTGAAACACATGAACTTCAGGACTTTCAATATCCTCAACATCAATGATACTAGAGTCAATATAATTCAATGTCCTTGGCTGACTCTAGTCCCACTTCTTCAATATTGACATCCTCAAATTGTGGTTGGCTAGGTTGTTGATGTTCACTCTGACCTCTCCAATTAACACCTCAAATTCATGCTCTTCTTGGCTACTATCCTCAATATTGGCTTGTTAAGCATTGAAAGCTCGAATCACTTGACTCAATTGAGCCTCCAACTTGCGAATAGTTGCCTCTTGCCTTTCTATATGCAATTGTTTTTCATTATTTTCTTTCAGAATGAACTTTAACATATCCTTGATCTCCATCAGGTCTGCATTCCCAGGTTCTATGTTCTTATTAAGTTCACAAAAGAAAAGGTAGAACCATCATAGTAAGGGGTTGGGTGAAAATAAGAAATATAAGCACAACCATGAAGGTGACCATTTTTACCACCACACATTCCACAAATAAGATTGAGCTGGTGTACATAACTCGCTATTAGAAACGTTTTGAAAATTTTGTCACGGGTGGTTTCCTTCACAATATGTATGGAGATCAATAGTAGAATTATCTATACCTAGATTCCCATAATTTCCAGATGTCATGTTTCTCAAACCAGCAGTTATAAAAAGACAAAAAAAAGAAGAAGAAAAAAGTTCAAACTTGAACTCTAGAAATATATATAACTATAACTACACCGTTAGTTCCCCCGGTAACGGCGCCAAAATTTGATCACGCCCAATTCTAGTCCTAAAAAGGACTAGCGATCGCTGCAAATATAATCCGGTCTAAAATTTCGAATCGAATCCCACAGAGAACCAAGGCTTAGCTGTATCTGTTTCATATCACCAAAAAGACAAGATTGAAAATAAATAACCAGCTGAAAACTAACTATGCTTGAATTGTAAACAACTGCAATAAAGGTCTAAGATAACAATTTCCCCCGTTGTTGATTTCATTAGTTGCATACTTCTTATAGCTTTGACTTAGATGCCTCTATCAATTATGAACTCTGCAGCTATCATAAATATCTGTCAAGCAATTATGATAATTTACTAGATACTCTCTCTCAATCTACGCTAGCTAGATTCACATTACATTTCACTTAGATCGCATATGAGGTATCGTTATCTCTAATCCAACCTATAAACCATCGGTTATGACTCTCGCCTATACTCCGGGAGTGATGTTGTTCAAACAACTTCATAAATATACACACTCTCTCAAGTAGATACATAGTAAATAGGAACGGCTAATTGAGGATCCTTTTCAATTAACCAAAATCAAAACGTAGTTGAACAAATAGAGATTAACAACCAACTCAAAACTATATTAGTATATCAACCAATTCATCCCAAACGGGTTTCACCAAAACCTTAGATAACAAAAGTTAGCTACTCATGAAAATAACAAAAATCACAAAATAATTCATATTCAAAGGTAAAAGAACAAAGAAGAAGATTAAAGAATGATGCCCAATGATCCTCCCTGCCTCTTGCCGTTCCTTTTGATGTTTTTCATTTCCAAAAATCATTCTCTGTTCTTTCTTGGCTGGCTTCCTTCGTTTAATATAGGGTTCAGGGCTTAAATTCCCGTGTTTTGCACTTTGGTCCCTGAAGTTTATATGTCTTACCGCGGTCCTACCGCTGTTAGGTCAGGACCGCGGCCAGAGTGGCCTTCATAATCTACAGCAGTGTTCTATTGCTGTTCTACCGCGGTTGCGCCTGGACAGTCTACAACTAGCATAGCAGCCTGCGGAAAAAGCTCTAGAGCCCCTACTCCTAAGTTGGAGCAAGTGGCAGACCAGCTTCAGTTCTAGTTTTATCCCTTCGCTTGGTGCACTTTGTGAATATTGTATGATTGGCCTCCATTTCTCTGTAATTATTCCTAAAAGTACTCCACAGACTTCTTTTATTGGATATAACCTGCAAAGTGAAAAGCACTAATCAGAGCATTTTATTATCACTTTTTACCGTAAAATCTATATAAAAATGTGATTCTTTAGGGTCTAATTATAGTCTAATTTACCTATTATCAATGGGCCTTTTGAATCTCCTAACAACCTGTTTGGATGGTTGTTACTTATTACCTACTATACACTGCAAGAAATATGAGCTATGGAGACAATTTATAAATGTCGTATTAAGTGACGTAAAAATCGCTTACCGATATTTATTTTATATTTAGTTCAAATATCGCAAATTTTAATATCAGTAATTTTTCGATATTTATGCTAATGTCGGTAAAAGATTTATAATATTTATTTATGACCTTTACTAAAATGTCACATTATATTTTGTGACATTTTACATAATGTTAGTAGATAAATATTCGTTTCTCATTTATTTTATCTACGACATTTAGAAGTATCGGGAATTTTTGAGTTTAGTGACACTTATGCACCCCATCTTGTTAATATCGTTACTTATTAACGTTCGCACTTACTATTAAAAGTATATGTACTAGAAATATAGAAATCATAACCATCAAATTTCAAAATATACAGTTAAAAATGTCATTCACATAGAGAGTGTGAACTGAAATAATTTATTTGTATACAGAATATGTCTATAACTAATTCCAAGAGTGAAATTGTGCGTCTTTATAATTAAATAATGATTGGATCAAACTATGGGTGTACATTCGATTTATCGATTCGATTTTGACCCTTATCGATAATTATTTATCGATTATCGATTTGTACATATGCTTATCGTTATCGTTTCAATAAGATTTCGATTTTTTCGATTTCGATTTATCGATTTTGGGGGCTTATCGATTCGGTTATCGATTACACCAATAAGAAAATTTGCGGAATTCCACGAAAAGTATATCGCTATAAACGTGTCTAACTAATATGGACAAAAAGAAGCTAAAATAAGATGAACACCATTTATAACATAAAAATTGTATCAACAAGCACATGCAACAAAACTAAAGTAAATGATCAAATATATGCCACCAACACTCCAACGGTATAAAAAACAAAACAAAACAAAATACATCATCACTACTACTTTTGTTTTTTATTAATTTGGACTTCATTCGCTTGATCATTTCATTCCTTAAATGTGGTAGAGGAAATAATATGTTAAGGGACGTATGGTTAATGAAAGGGAATAGATTAGGAAAAATGATATTGTATAGCCGCTTTCAAAATAGTAGCGGAATATTTCTGTATGTTATATTAATCTACACAAATAGGTAATTACTTATTTTACAAGTGTCTACAGTCTAGGCGTGTGCATTCGATTTATCGATTCGATTTTGACCCTTATCGATAATTACTTATCGATTATCGATTTGTACATATGCTTATCGTTATCATTTCAATAAGGTTTCGATTTTTTCGATTTCGATAATAAATAATCGATTCGATTTATCGATAAACCGATTCAAATGCACACCCCTAGATCAAACTATTTGGCTGGATTGGTCATGTAAAATGCAATTGCAACAAGAGATTTCTTCACCCCACAACTGATCTTTCATCCACTTTGTCACGATCCTAAACCTACACCCGATCGTGAAGATGCCTCTCGTACAGACAAGGTCAATCAGAACAACATAAACACCTCTTTTAATCAAGTAATTAATGTTAACAAATTCAAACACGTGTAAAACAGTTATAAATGCAGAAAACAACGATAATAGCAAGGGATACCATCCCTACACAGCTCAAATCAG
This sequence comes from Nicotiana benthamiana, assembly GCA_034376525.1. Classification (NCBI taxonomy): domain Eukaryota; kingdom Viridiplantae; phylum Streptophyta; class Magnoliopsida; order Solanales; family Solanaceae; genus Nicotiana; species Nicotiana benthamiana. The sequence continues at coordinate 28,957,590 of CM067324.1, read as the reverse complement.
GGTGTCACAAGTCATAAGCTTCTACAGAATTTTCTATAAGTCTATCAAATATAATATCTGATATAATAGTCTGAAGAAAACATAAGTGAGGTAAGAAAAGGGAGACAAGGGGCTGCGGACGTCTACGACTGCCTTGTAACTCCAACTCGGTGCCTGATCTGGAAGGAATAAGTGCTCAGGTGCGGACTCTGCAATGCCTGAATCTGCACACATGGTGCAGGAAGTTTGTTAATACTTCGACCCAGTAAGTAATAACAATAAATAACAACCGAAGGCATGAAAACACGTAAATTCACAAGGCAATTCTATTCCAGGCAGTAAATCACTTTAAGCAGTAAAACTGTAAAGTATCAAACGAAATTTCCTTTTTAAAAACAGGTAAATCAGGTAAAACAACAAGTAAACAGTGAGTAGTAATCTGCCCCTCGGACTAGTATCAATTGTTCAGCATAGTATCAGCCCTTTAGGCTCAGTATCAGTCACTCAACATAATATCAGCCTCTCGGGCTCAGTATCACTCAAAATAGTATCAGCCCTCCGAGCTCAGTATCAGTCACTCAACATAATATCAGCCGCCCGGGCTCAGTATTAGATCATATGGGAACCCGCGCTCACTGTGGGTGTGCAAACTCCTGAGGGGCCCCTTACGGCCCAAGCTCTATATTAGCATAAGGCCTGAAAGCTTTCTCCCATCACACTCAAGGCTTGAAAGCCTTTTCACATTGCACTCAAGGCCTAAAAGCCTTCTCACATCATACTCAAGGCCTGAAAGCCTTCTCACATCACACTCAAGGCTTGAAAGCCTTCTCACATCAGTCAAGCCACCTTGTGGCATATAAATTTATCTCAGGCCCTCGGCCTCACTCAGTCTAGAAAACATTATAAGCCCATCAGATATCAATAGAATATTAGTGGTCAGCCCAAACAACATTGGAAATATCATTTAGATCTCAAAATTCAATTAAAAGTAGCTGAGTTTGTAAAACAGTATTAATCAATAGGACTGAGTTCAAATCGTATATCAAATAGTGAAGAGATAGTGATAAAATCCACGAAGGACTCAAGTAATCAGCAAGAAGCCCAAAATATAGTAATAAGCCCGAATCATGTTGATAACAAACACATCTCAATTAAATACGCGGTAAATCAATCGGGACGGGCCAAGCTACAATTCCCAGTAGTAAAAATCCCCGCGCTCATCATTAAGCACATGTTTTACCTCAACATAGCATTGCGTTGTGAAAATACGGAGTTTCAAACCCTCAAGACATCATTTACAATAATTACTCACCTCAAGCCGACCAAAATCCTAGCTCGCTATGCCGTTGCCTGTCAAATCGACCTCCTCACGCTCAAATATAATCAAAACCACAACGAATACGTCATAAAATGCCAATGGAACAATACCAAATCGAAAACAATTGAAAAATAGCAAAAATCTTGAAATTAGCAAAATCTGAGCCTCAGGCCCACTTCTTGAATTTCAGAAAATTTTACATTAACGGGTTCCTTATCTCGCCACGAGTTTATACATCTCAAAATCACAAGAATCGGATTTCAATTGACCCCTCAAATCCCCATTCTTAACTCTCTTAAGTTCAAGCCCTAATCTCCATTTTTAATCCTTGATTCTTTAGTTTTTCAGTTTTAATTTATGTAATAACACCTTAGAATTATGTCCTAGGCTCGTATATCCTTACCTCAATGAAGTCCCTTGATTCCCTTCTTCAAAAACGCTCAAAACCCACCAAGTTCGAAGTGAAAAATGACTAACTCTTCAAAAATTTACGAAGAAAAACTTAAATACTTCTGCCAACCCTTTTTCACTTCTGCGGTCATCTTTCTGCTTATGCGGAACTGCTTTTGTGGTCATTCCATTCACTTTTGCAGAATTCCACTTAATGCACTAGGCCGCATCTACGGTAGCGAAGCCGCGTCTGCGACTCCGCAGGTGCGAGCCACCTACTGCATCTGTGGTTCTTCGCCCTCTCACTCAAAACCGCATCTGCGACTTCCCCATCGCATAAGAGATACTACAGCTGCGACCCCTTTTCTGCAGGTGTGGAAATACCATCAACAGCAAAACTTCTGCAACAACACAAGTCCAAATCTCACCGATCGCCTCCGAAATCACCCCGACGCCCCAGAGACCTAACAAAAAGTGCCAACCCATCCTAAAACATCATTCGAACTTGCTCTAATCGTCAAAACACCACCAAAAATACCAAAACCATGAAATTACATCAGATTCAAGCCTAAGTTCTTCTAAAACTTTCGAAACACGCATTTGATCAAAAACCCAACCAAAACACCTCCGAATGACCTGAAATTTTGCACACACATCACACTTCACCTAATAAAGCTACATCAACTCTCGGAACTCCATTCCGACCCTCAAATTAAAATCTTATCTATCAACCAGAATTCGCCAAAATACTAACTTCGCCAATTCAAGCCTAATTCTACTTCGGACCCCGAAAATAAATTCCGATCACTCTCCTAAGTCACAAATCATCCCCCGAAGTTAACCCAATCACCAGAAATCACATGCAAACCCTCTAACTCATAAGTCAATATCCGGTTGACTTTTCCAAACCAAACCTTCCTTAAAGAGACTAAGTGTCTCATTTCCTATCAAAACCTCTCCAAATCAACTCGACCACATAAGATACGGATAATGAAGAATAAAGAAGCTGAAAACAGTAAAAAAAAAGTGGTAACTCACGTGACGACCCACACACTCTTTCTGCTACTTCATTTTAGCAGCTTCCTCTCCAATTCACTTGTGCATCTGCCCATTTGATATTTTTCTTAAGACAAGAAGGTTGTCTGAGGTGGTCAAATTAGCATGTTTTTTATAACGTAGGTTATAAGTTAGCAAGTAGTTGAAAGTTAAATGAAGATACCATAATCTACATGTAAGAATGATTTTCAAAAATGAAGTTATATACCAGTAGCATCTTCTTTATTCAATAGAGCATTATTCCAGAAGTTATTTTCCATCAACGTAACAAAAAAATTTTATGAGTAGAAAACACAACTTTAAGAAGTCATGAATTTTGAAATCTTTTTGAAGAATTGTAACAGTGAGGAAAAAGAATTATAATTTCAACTTTTCACAAGTTTGGGCAAGAAGGGACAATATTTTATTTCTATCCTCATTTTAGTCTACCATTTGTTAAATATTATCATATGTAATATCATCACAGAATATCTTATAAATTTTGTGATGATCATACAATATTTGGTCCATGCATCTTCTTATTTCTTACATGCTTTCTAGTAGACGAGGCTATTGTTGGCCTCAATAGGATTTGTCAGGTAAGGTTTAGCGCGGTTTTGTTATATGGGTAACAAGACCGATGCTATTGCCCCCTTATTTTACTTTTACTAATTGTTGTATTTTCTTTTCTTGTATTAATGTAAAATTAACCCTAAGCGTTTGCCTAGCGGATTGCCAAAAAAAAACTTTAAGAAAGAAAGAATTAATTGCCGTCAAATCTAGAAGGACCTTACCATAATATGCCGCACCCTAGACTTTCTCACTCTAACTCCATATCATTAGAGGTATCAATAGATATTTAAAAATTAACTAAACCAACTGAACTATACTGTACCGAATTGATATTGTACCGTTAATTAGGATAAGTTTTTCATTTTGCAAAAATACATCAAACAATTACCGAACTGTACCAAATAAATCTATATGTAATATATATATATATATATATATATATATATATATATATATATATATATATATATATATATATATATATATATATACACATACACACACACATACACACACACATACACACACACACAAAAATATATATACAGATATTAAAATTTTAAATTTTTCTTGGGCATTGGAATTATGAAAACAATTACAAGCCATAAGTAGTTAAACTCAAAATCTTAATTTTCAAACCTATTATGCTACTCCTTTTGAAATCAAATTATTTCCAGCATATTCTTTTGTAAGATACAAGGTATTGTATTGATTATGAGTAGCAAATTACAATATGTTGAATATGTTTCCTTTCGTATGATTTAGATTTACCTTTCTGAATATTTAATTTTCTGCAGACTTTAATCTTCACACCTCCTTTTTACCTACCCCCTGAAGGGGCATATAAGGAAGTTTTTTACCAACTTAAAGTAGCAATGGAAACAAAATTTATTTATTGAAAATTCAAAAGTCGCCACTTGGGATAATTTATGGTATCCCAAGTCACCGGTTCAAATCATGAATCGAAAGATTGACTCTGTTTTACAGTCCGTGAACACAAAAATTCGAGTAAGGAATTCTGTTAACCCGGAAGAAGGTGTTAGGCATTCCCTAGTTTCGTAGTTCTAGCAGGTCGCTCAACTGTTATAATTGGCCTATATCTGATTTTAAAATATGTTTTAAGATTTGGTATATTTTGACTTTAAAAACTCTTTTAATTATTTTAAGGAAGATTTTAATGTTATCTAAAACACATCTTTGGGCCACGCAACATAAAATGCACCCGCAGTCCGAGACACATTATATTTAACGTTGTTAAACTTTGGATTTGGGACACATGAAATGCACACCCGAATTTAGAAAGATAAATTTAAATTACGCGCCTAAAGCAACTATGCATTTCAACTTTCTGAGGACCATGAAAAGTTCGCTAAATAGTGCGTCGGCTTCTAAGGATAAAAATATTAATTAAACGAGGGCCATGTATTTTTAGATTTTATTTGGCATGGCACGCCCTAATTCAAATTTTAAGGATTCTAATGAATTAAGGAAAAACCTAAAAGAATTCTGAATACCTTCTATGCTAATAGTTAGAACTTAATTAACTACCCATAAGTAATTTATTAAACAAGCAGTCATCTAAAGCAATGTTGTTTCCTTAACAGCAAACCAAATGAGGGAACTTGGGCCATTGTTGCAGAACCGGACCAAATGATACAACATAATAATTCCAAGGAATTTTTACCTATACATCCCATATACCAAACTTTACTACCATAAATGTGCATTGTTTGTTAATTACCCTCATATCTCATGTTTTTGTTACATAATATGTACCAAACAAGATATTTGGTGAATTTCCATCCTAAATTAACACTAGACAATTAAGGCTAAAAATCCCCTTAATAAATTCACTCCCTATGGAAACGTCAATCTTATGCTATCCGTCTGCCTTATATATGGAAATGCCAATCAGTTTTTGAATGATAATTAATGTTTGATTTAAACAGCCCCGTTTCACATGTTCCTCATATTGCAGAAACGACACTTAGTTCGGAACAACATTCAACAGTCAAGAACGAAACTCCTCATATGACGCTACAGTCATTCAAAATCACAAAAGGAACATCGATTCAATGAGCAATTAAAGAGAGTCAATATTCACAAATCAACAATGGTAAACCAAGAACCCATTTCGTACCTCAGTACCTGTTGTTCAATTAACTCAAAATTCAAAGAATTTCAATGGACAAACTACCAACACAATCCATTAGAACTAATAACAATGCCTAACTCTACATTCATGAACCATGCCACTGAAGGCAGAACAAGGACCGAAATTAGAGCCACTGATCCCTCACATGAATTTCGGAAGTAGGAAACAAATTTCAACCATATCAATATAAGTACTGAAATCAATGGAAATGGAAGAACAAGAAACCCTCTAAGATTTATTGCCCAAATTCATGGTAGCAACAACTTGACATTAGCAAGCATACATTTAGAGCCAACAAAGTAATATAGTTGAAGAGCATTTGAACGAACAGCTTGCAGTGAAATTAATACTTCCCATTTCTAGTAACAAATACAAACAATTAGAGATTCAGGGATATGTATCTAATGCTCGAATCAAAGGTTGAAATGGCTGAAAAATCTCCGGCGAGAAGATAACAATACATTATCCCAGAAACTAAAGGTAATATATTCTTGTTTGGTGCAGGAAAAAAAAAACAAAAAAAATAGTAGATGTTGAAGTTGTTTCCAGAGAGTTTTAAAAATGTAGACAATTGTAGTTAAATAAAGTTAAATGTAGTTATGAAGTATTTCCAGAGAGTTTTAAAAATTTCATGAGAGTTTTAAAAATGTAGATAATTGTAGTTAAATGTAGTTATGAAGTATTTCCAGAGAGTTTTAAAAATGTAGATAATTGTAGTTAAATGTAGTTAATGTAGTTATGAAGTATTTCCAGAGAATTTTAAAATGTAGATAATTGTAGTTAAATGTAGTTAAATGTAGTTATGAAGTATTTCCAGAGAGTTTTAACAATGTAGTCAAATGTAGTTAAATGTAGTTAACGTTTATATGCCGTTTGTTTGTAGCTGATTTGTAGTTAACTGATTGTTGCTAACATAGTTAACTTATTGACACCTTATTATTTTCTTTTTGATCTTGAATTGTAGGTGAGAGCTTCAACAGATTATATACACACTGTGTGACAAAATGTTGTAGATAAAGAAAAAACATTGTAGTTAATTTCAATGAAATTAATTGCTTAGATTTCATGGAAATTAACTACAATGTTTTTTCTTTATCTACAACATTCTCGATTCTCATCGACGTTCATGGCATTCATGAACTTGCATTTGATCCAGTCTCAAACATCTTGATGCTTGGTATCTACTTTTACAGTGTTCGCGAACATAATTTTGAATTTATATGTGATTGCATGATAATGTTTGGGCTTTGAGACTGTTTGACAAGTTTACAACTTCTTCAAGCAAGAATAAATAAAAGTTGGCATTTTGATTGTAAACTAACATTGTGGCATTGGATATTTTCCAAATCTTATAATAATACAAATGTCAAACACACCATATTTAGTAGGTAATCGTCCTAACTCCTATAGATCTTTAAGTTTGGTGAAAATGCTCGTCAGTTCGATATATAGCAGAAAAATTCTTCTTGTTAAAAGAAAAACACAGACTACATTAATTTAGTATTCATCATTTTTTATATATACACCTCAGACTTGGCAAAAGAGATTGTGCTATAAACAAACTGAGGCTGAGTTCCTCGAGTAAATTAACCCTTCGGTTTAAATCTGGTGCACCATTTAACAAGAAGATGTTCAATATCTGCATCCATTCGAGTTCCTACGCCACCCCACACCAACATGTGACCAACATCTCCCAGTGAATCTCCAGTAACTTGGTGTACTGACTTGAAACCAATCCTTGTGTAGAACCTCACAAGCTGATATTGAAAGAGAAAAGCCAAAGATGAGAACCCACTCTTCTACTGGAAGCAATACAACTTGAAATTAAACATGAGTAAATGTGATAGTGATGAAGTGAAATTCATCTAATCGTGAGGGAAGGGGCATGGTTTGAAAATCAAGCCTCTAGTTAATTAGTTTGAAAAGATTTTGTTCCACAAATCAAGCAAAACATTAATGAGTTGATTATTAACCTTAAATATAATTTTGGTACATAAATTGAAAGGTGGTATACTTAAATGTAATAAACCCAAACCTTAAACATGAGTGGTTATAAGGTTTGCTATATGGGATGTATATGTAAAAATCCCTAATTCCAATCGTAACTAATCTCTTCTAACTTGGGCCCAAGGTGAGCCTAATTTTTTAAAATAATGAGCACCTCATCGACGTGCAAGGTCAGATCTGAGTTTGATCGTTCCCCATCTGGGCCGGTGTGAAGCCCAGTTCTCATGCTCCAAATTGTCCATACCAAATTGTTCTCATGCTCAACTGATGCCAACATGGAACATGAAATCAAGTTAGAAAATTTAAACTCTTATTTTAAAATATCAAACACCAACTACCTATCTAGTTTTTTGATTTTAATTATTCCAACATAAAATGACCAGATTAACATTTTGAATGAGAATTTCCAAATCAAGCAATCATTTGATCATGATGCTTGAAATCAGTTTTAAATTAGTTTCAGAACGAATCTAAACCTTAATTTCAAAAATGATCATGCGTGTAAAACAGAATCTGGGTAAATTAATAAAAACATACAAGTTAGCACCTAGCATTTTGACGAATTCAAATGGACATCAAGGTTGAAACAGTACTGATATTCAGCAAAACTGCACAAAAGTCTATAACTCAAAACATCAAATTGAACTTATGATGCCAATGCCCTAACAACTCCTTTACTTTACACACTCAAACTCATTTAAAAACTGAGTAACTAGAGTCCATAGTCCACTACAAACATAGATTTACTTTAACTTTTGAGCACAGATTCATAACATTTTACCCTCACACAGATTCAGGGTATGCGAGTAATAAAAGAAACAGCCTAAGCTGACACTTGTAATTTAAAACCTAACTACAGAACATTGAAAGTAGTAGGAGAAACAGAAAAAAACTAATTCAGTTTAATTTTCTGTAGTCAACATTTACTCGTTGTTCATGGGCTAGAGAAATACCCGGAGAGCAAAATAACAGAAAAATGAGAGACTAGCAGTAAGAAGAATCAGTCAGCCCAGATTCGATCAATGAACAGTGAAATCAGCTCATGAAAATCAATGAAATAGTAGAGAAAGTCCAAAACCAACTCTTGAAATCCCAAATTGAAACTATTTTTAACCAGATGCCATGACTTGAAAATAACCTTTTGAAATTTTTTTAAAACCAACACAAGAAATCTAGAAGCTGAAAGTTAATGTGATTTATTAATTTCACAAAAAGGATCCAGAACTTCAAGTGTTCTCACAGAATTCACTCCAAAGTATCCAGTCGTTTCCTTTTAGTCCTTTTCTATCTCAGGTTTTTTCTGACTTGAATATCAAGTCATGGTGCCTTTATAGGCAAGGCATTAGGGCTGCCTAAAAGAAATCAATTTTGTATTTAGAACATTTTGATATTTTTATTTATCTTAGGTACCATTAGTTTAAAAATAAAAATTCAAAATAGTCCCTACTCCAGCTTCCTAGAAGTTTCCTAATTCAGTTTAATGAAATTCCCTAAGCTACACTACCCAAAATACCCCTCAAACCCCTGAAAAGTACATCAGAATTCCAAATGGGCCAATTTAACCCAATGACTTAAACCAAAATGAACGGTCTGTACTTTGCAAATGGTCAGAAACAACCTAAATCCCAAATAATAAATTAACCCAGCTAAATTCTATAGGCACTTGGAAAAACAGAATAACACAATCATTGAAACGATTTCTATAATCAAAATCCTAAACTAAGTTACTGATTAGACAGAAATATGCAGGGAATTAACTCAGTTATTAAATCAAAACGACCTAATAAAATTAAACTAATCGGCTAAACAAAGGATGAAATAAGAACTTTAATAGATCTCATTATCCAAACTTAATGGACCAAGAAAATCAAAGAACCGAATTTGGGAAAATAAAACTAACGAGGAACACAAGAACATAACCTATTCTCAACCAGAAGATTAGTCGAGTTTCAGTTGAATCGACCAGAGAAAAAGAAAGAGAGATGATAAGGAACAAAAATTGAAATAACATCCAATATGAACAAAGAAAGGAAGAAGAACTTACCCATCAAAGTTTGAACCCTGGCCTTGACATTCCGATTTCATCCCCAAACATTGCCAATCACTTGTTCTTTGTCAAGAACAAGCGAACAACATTATTTCGTAACAAAACCAGCCCTAAAAACTCATGAGAGGTAGAATAATAACCCTGCATGTACAGGTCTGGATTTGGGGCTTTTAGGGCACGAACCTTAGATTTGATATTCAAAACATTCTAGCATAATTCGATGAAAAAGGAGTGAAAATTTGGAATGAGGGGGTTATGATGGTTATGTGGTGTTAATTTAGGGCCGTTTTGTGCTGGTGTCGCTACCAAAGAGGAGGGAATTTTAGGGTGATGCTAGGGTTTAGAGTTTGAGTCTCTGAGAGGGGGGGGGTGAGAGAGACGACGTGAGGGGGGGGGGGGGTTAGGTGTTTGGACATGTAAACATTATACCAACCCCAGTTTCAAACCGTCCAATTAAATAAAATAAACGGCCCAGATCAAAAGGCTCTCAAAACGGGGTCGTTTGGTCTCACCATGGGTTTGGACAACGTTGGGGATGGATCTAAGATGGAATTGGGTGGGTATTTGGGGGAAGAAATGATTTGGGCCAGAAATTTCAAACCTTTTTGGCGCGAAAATCTGATCCTCTACTTCTTTTCTTTTCAATTTATTTCACAATTCTTTTCTTTCCTTTTTATTATTACTTATTTTTCAAAATTAAAAATAAAAGTCTAAATTAATCCCCAAACTAAATTATCCTACCAAATGAAACTAATTATCTCTAACTAATAACCACCACAATTAATTAAAAATCAAATTAAAAGAAAAATTACCAATATTCAAAAATTAAAATTAAAAATTGCACAAATAAACTATTTTTGTGATTTTTATATTTCATAAAACAACTGATTTGCTAATTAATCTGAAAATATAAAATTATGTCCTAAATGAAAATGCAATATATTTTTGAATTTTTATGAATTAAATAAAAAACATTCACAAACAAATGCAAACAATAACAAAAATACTACGAAAATCCACGAAATTGCAAACAAAAATGGAAAAAATTATTTTGTTTGAATTTGTGGGAATAATTCATATAGCGCAAAAATCACGTGCTCATAATATATATATGCTTAATTTTTTTACGTTGTTGTAGAATAGTTGATGGATCTACACTCTAGTCATTTTTTATATTTTCCTAATTTATCACTCTTTGAGCAATAACATGTAGAGGGCTTTGCTAATTTCTATAAAAGTACTTGTATTATTGCATTCTATTTTTAATACTGGCTATATGACATTTTAAACAATACTGAGAATTAACTGAAATGTACCGATATTGAAGAGAACCCGATATGGCATGGTTTTAAAAAGTCTAATTTTGATCATATATAATAGAATAACCGAAAAATTGATATAGTACAAAATTTATAAAATAAGGACCGAATCATTGACACCCCCTACATATCATACTAATACATGCCAATCACATGTGTGCAATCTTATTTTTCAGCTAATCAACCAACGTAGCTATCAGTACATTTTAAGCTAGTAAAATATATACATGTTCATCTGATTGCCTAATTACCATAAGGAGAATTTTTCTTATCAAAGTGATTACGCCCTATAATTAGGCAATTTGGACAATGACTTACAAATATAAAAGAAAGATGGAAATTTAATAAATTAACTTAATGTTTTATAAAAAACAAAACCAAAATTCATTTAATCCAAATATATTGTTTAGCACTGAAGAGTAAAAAAAATAGTGACGTTTTAATTAAATGTCACAATATATTTGTTATTTTTAATTAAATGTCAGTATTTTTGTACCATTTTCCAACAAATTTCAATGAATTATCTTTTTTTGACATTCATTAGAAAGATCATTAATTAAATATCGTCGTAGTTTATATTTGTTGTAGTATATATTATATCGTATTATTATCTTATATATAATATTTATTTTGATTGTTATTTAAATTTTATTATATCGTATCATTAAATTCATAGTTACGTAATGACGAATAGTGCCACTTTAATGGAATGACAGATTCGGTGTGGAGACATCATTTCCTTGAATTTTCTTTCATCTTGTCCTTCTTAATTTTTAAATATATCATATACATATTTTTTAAGATAAGAATTCTACTTCATATATTCTATTCTTTCTTAGTAAATATTATAAGTTTATTCTCCATATTGTTAGTGCGTAATACATGAAACGACTGTAAATAATTAAATCTATCCAAACATTATATTCATCAAATAATATAATACAATATAGTACCGATACGATACACAATGAAATAACATATAATAACAATCCAAACAAGATGTAAATCCCAATCAAGTTCGGTTTTACTCTATAATATTTTTTTTATTATACATGGGGAAGGGTGAAGTAGCGGAGCTACCCTTATGGAAGGAGTATTGTTGGCATTCCTTCACCGAAAAACAACAATAGGTGAATTATTTAAAACACATATATATGGGAGAATAAATTTATTAAATATATATAGATTATTAATTATAAATAAGTAGAAATGACACCACTTTATACATACATCTGGCTAGCTCTCTTGGTCAAGCACTTATTATTTTAAGGAGAGGTCCTGCGTTCAAACTTTGACAACTTTATTTTGGTTAAACTGAGTAAGATATTTGATGTGTTTTCTCCTGCGTTCAAACTTTAATCAGCTCCATTCCTTATTAACCCTTAGCTAGCAAGGGCAAATTAAACCAGCGGGCCTGTTCGATTGTGAGAGAGAATTGAGAAAGAAGAGAAATTGAAATTGTATTCTAAAATCTGAGTTTTCTCATTACATCCAATGCTCCTTATTATTTTATGAAGAGGTCATGTGTTCAAACTTTGACAGCTTCATTCTGAGTTAAGCTGAATAAGATATTTTATGTGTTTTCTACTTTAAAATGTATCATCAAGGGTAACCCTTGACCTTTAGCTAGTAAGGGCAGCGGGCCTGTTCGATTGTGAGAGAGCATTAAGAAAGAAGAAGAGAAATTGACATTGTATTCTAATGAGTTTTCTAGTTACATCCAAAGCTGTATATACAGCTTCTCCACTACATAGATGATATCACATCTACAATTGTCAATTAACTAACATAATGAACTAATTTTTCTTTTGCTAACTTGCACACTCCTAGTTTTATTTTCTACACTTTAACCCCCATATGCTAAGACTCCCTCTCAAGCTGGAGGGTGGAAAGCATCGAACACTCCAAGCTTGGAAAAAATGGAGGAATGTTGGGCAACACCAAACCCCTTTTGTCAATTGATCAACCAACTTATGTTTGATTGAAATGTGATGAGGAGAAAACAAGCCAAACTTGACTTTTTCTGGAACAAAGTGACAATCTATCTCGATGCGCTTTATCCGTTCATAAAAAATGGGATTTGCTGCTATTTGAAGTGCAACTTTACTATCACAATAGACATCAACAGACTGAGGTATCTCAATACTCAATTTTTGCTGCAATCTAACAAGACGAGTAACTTTAACAGTTACTGCAACAAGGCTTCTATATCCAACTTCATCTGAGCTAGGACTCATTATCTGTTGCTTCTTTGACTTCCACAATAATAAGGAATCCCCAAGCTAAACAACATATCCATTGATCGACCTTCGTGTGTTCGGGCAAGCTGCTCAGTCTGAATCAAAGAAGGCAGAAAAGTGGGTGATAGGACCCTTCTTGAGGAAAATTCCAAGTCCAGGTGACCCCTTAATATACCTAACCACTTGAAGTGCCGCAACTAAGTGTGATTGTTTGGGATGCTGTATGAATTGGCTAAGAATTTGCACAACAAAATAAATATCTGACCGTGTAATGATTAAATACAGTAACTGGCCTACTAATCTCTGATGGATCCCCACATCTTGCAACTCTTAATCACCATTGCGCCCAACATGCTTTCCATACTCTATAGTGGTCAATTTTTTATTTAGCTCAATAGGCGTATATGCCGGTTTAGCAGCAACCAAGCATGTGGAAGAGATTAACTCCAGTGCATATTTTTGTTGGTTCAACAATATTCCCTAGTCTTATCTCATTACCTCAATCCCCAAAAAATATATGAGCTCACCCAAATCCTTGACCTTGAAGCTGTTATACAATGTGTGTTTGGCCTATTCTACTAAGGAGATATTACTGCCATAATCAAGAGATCATCAACATACACCAATATAATCACAATGTTATGTGATGTTTGTTTGGTGAATAGGGAATGATTATATGCACTATGTTGATACCTTGCTCCCACTAAGGCATCTGTGAGTTTAATATCCCATTGTCTTGAAGCTTGTTTTAGCCCATAGAGTGACTTCAACAATTTGCAGACTTTGTTCTCCCTCTGTCGTTTAAAAACTTGTGACAAAACCATGTAAACTTCTTCATAAAGGTCTCCTTGGAGGAATGCATTATTGACATCTATTTGATAGATGATCCATCCCTTTGAGGCTGCTATGCTTAAGACAGTTCTCATAGTTACCATTTTGGCAACTGGTGAAAAAGTCTTACGATAGTCTTGCCCTTCTTGTTGTGTGTATCCTTTAGCTACCAACCGTGCCTTAAACTTGTCAATCTCATTAGATGACTTATGCTTGATCTTAAACACCCATTTAGAACCAATAGGTTTCTTTCCTTCTGGCAAATCAGCTACTTCCTAGGTATAATTTTCTTCAAGTTCCCTAATTTCTTGATCCATGGCTTCTATCCACCTTGGGTCATTTGTAGCTTCTTTAAAGGATTGTGGTTCAGTTAAAACTGAAAAAACATTGAGGAATAACTAGTAGACAGGAGATAGATGATCATATGAAAGGACATTAGAGATAGAGTACACAATATTTGTATGTGTCTTGGCCTTAGTGATGTAGTCCTTAAGCCATACCAGATGTCTTCCAATTCCTTGTCGATTAGATTTCCTAGGTTGTCCCTCAATAGATGGTGACTGTGAGTGAACATCTTCTGATCCTGCTTCTTTTATGCTTGTCTCAGCTTCTAGCTCCAAGATGATAGGAGAGGGATTCTCATTTGCTCAAGCATATGCTGGGATCTCATGGTGCACATGGGACTCTTCATGAACAGTGGCTGAATCCAGATTATCTGGAGTTCCATGATTATCACTACATTCTGCATGGTCTGTGACTAACTCCAAATCAGCAGTCTCCACCTTTGTGGTGCCACCTGCATTAACTGGCACTTGTATGTTCTGAGATGGAGTTGTAATTATAGGAGCTTGTGGTTCCACAACTAGAGGTTGTGATGCAAATAGATCCTCTATGCAGTTTGAATCAGCAACCCTTTCAAAGGGAAAACTCTGCTCCATAAAGATCACATCTCTGCTAACAAAAATATTTCTATTCTCTAAATCATACAACCTATAACCCTTTTGTGTTTATGAGTATCCAATGAAAACACTCTTCTTAGCTCTAGTTGTAAACTTATCACCTTTAGGTAAGTTGCTTGCATAACATAAACAATCAAATACCCGTAGCTGATCTATTTTAGCTGGCTTTCCAAACAACAACTCATAAGGAGATTTTCCCTGCAAGATACTAGTAGGTAGCTTATTTATCAAATACACTCCTGTTCTTACACAGTCACCCCAAAATTTCTTAGGAATCAAGCTTTGAAATTTGAAGGCTCTTGCAACCTCCAATATATGCCTATGCTTTCGTTCAACCACTATCGTGCCCCCTTTTACTCTCCTCGCGTTAGGAGAATCGGGTGAATGACATTTGGGTATATGAAAACTCGTTCCTTTTGGGAACTGGATTTTGCATTTGAAGAATCACCACCTAATGATTTATGGTACATTAGGACACCTACAAAGTTTATTTCTAAGGTTGCTTGATAATTAGAGATAGGGCACGGGCTTGAAATTATCCTAATGCGAAGGTATTAGGCACCCCTCAGGATGCACTATTGTGGTTCCCCACCAGATAGTTCATTGCGAATTTGGTACAATTAACACATAACAGATAAGATTCAAATAAGAGAGGATTTTAATACACAATGGTTTGAAAGCAAAACAACGTTTGAAAGAGTAATTAAAGGGCTGGATTTGAATAGAAATTATAGTGCTTAAAAAGAAAAGGAAAGAAAGGGAGGGAGGTCCTAGATTTATTTATAATATGGATTACATCAATGCATTACCCGGTAATCACTCCTCAAAAGAGGGGCTACACGTAGTATTAGCGCACCAGTCATCATATCCATATCTACCATTTCCTCTTTGTTAAGGTACTTAAATCGTGGATTGGTCTAGACCACTATTGCATGCTATTACCTGTCCCTCTCCTATTAGTCCTGAAGGAACTTAGGACTACTATTCCTAGAAGGAGGGATATTAGGTTGACTTGGAGTTTCAAAGGTGAAAAATGTAAGGCGATATATAAAACATATTGGACTGCACATTAAAGGGGAAGCACATAAAATACTAGAGGCTCATATATACCTCAAACAATGTAATCAAATAGCATGACTAGAACAAAACTAAAAGGTCAGAATCTAAAAAAATAGTAAGACAAGGGGATTTTAAGCCAGAGCCAGATTCATCAGATACCTCAGATAAGTAGTCTAAATCAGGCCTGCCTGCTATTTGTAACTGTTGCTAATTAAACAAAGGTAGTTTCAATTTTATTCAAGTATTTACCTAAGTCTTGCCTAGGCGTAGTACTGTCATCCTATGAGCATGATTTCTAGAGCGATGTTGTAAACACTAATTAATTTAACCGGCGATTTGCATCCTATGTTTTCTAAACCATATTGCTAAAAGGAGTAGGTTGTTTAAGATGGTTCAAGAAAGTACGAGTCAAACCGACTTTTTCACTAAATTGGTTTTGGATACTATAGGCATGATCTCTATTATAGCTGATTTTAAACCCCTATAGGCATGATATCTAATGTTTAATATAGAAGGAAAATATGCAGGATTTTTGCTTGGGACTTCTTATAGGCGCGATATAAAATATACTACCGATATTATCATTATGAATATGGTAAAATATTAAAACCAATTGGATCTTAAGTACATGGTATCTAAATAGTGACAAACTTGCAGAATTTTAGATAATTCCTATAGGCAGGTTATCTAGATGTGAAGTTGGATATGCAGGATTTAAAGTAAGTCCTATAGACATGGTTTCTGATTACAGGGTTGAACATACAAGATCCTATAGATATAGTTTCTAAATGTAAATTGATCATGTAGAATTAAGGAGCAGTCATATAGGCATGTTTTCTACCCTTGAGCATGCATAATTACCCAACCCTTGTTCAATTGCCAAACCCAAGTGTTTATTACAAGTTTTTACAAACTAGAAATACTGAATTACAAAAGAAAGAATGAAAGAAAAAGTTACAACCATAGGAAAGTCTGATTTGACTTCCTATCTGAGATTTACAATGAACTGTATCATTGCCAATGCCACTGATTTCAAGGCCCTTCTCAGACACGGGTGAGTCAGAGTTCCCTAAAGGTCTCAAAGTACTCCGGGTAGTCCTTATACCCAGGTTCACATAACCAGATAGGGATGAGTGCAATGCGAAAGGGCCAGCCCTTATGCGTCCAAGATTAGAGGGAGCTCATGGGTCCCAAGGCAAGGCTCACACAAGAGGGGCAGAACTTAAGTCTAAGAATGTAGTGGAAGTGGAGAAATAGAGTTTTAATAATGAGGGGGGGGGGGCACGAGAAGGGTAAAGGGTGATGAAAAAAATTAATAATAGTAAAGCACCGAATTAATAGTTTCACACAAAGGGTCATGGGTTTGGGAAGACATTTTATAGTAAATATACTTAGCAGGGATCAGCTTTGGGTACACACATCAATAGATGGTGTTGACATGCCTATAACCCAATCAGAACACACAACATCAAGAGGAGACATGGATGTTATGTTCCTAGGGGATCAGGTTTGGGTCATGCACATCAATGTCCAATACTGTCATGCCCCGAACCAACCATAGATGCCAAAGACATTGGGGAAATGGGTTTAGGATTCATAAACCATAACATGTAATCGACATAATTCATAAGAGATCATTAACTCAGAATAGAAAAGGCAAAGTAAAACATGCTTGATTAAATAAAAACAGCAAACAAGCAAGGTTGAAGGAAATAGTAAATATACATGTTGTTGATACTGAAAATTAGCTATAACATACTAGTAAGGATGCAAATTCAAAGAAAAGTAAGCTAGCTTCCCACAACCTATCCCTGAATTTCAACTGGCTAGGTAAGACAACAATACAAGCAGCAATAGAGAAGAAGAGAGATTTTAGTGGAGTGTATGTCCAAACTCAAGTGTTTTATTCGTTGTGTTCGTGTGTTTGAAAGAACAGAAGATGGGTATTTATAGTTTTAAAAACATGTGAGAAATAAGGAAATAAATGATGCAAATATGAATGTAATCAGCAATCAAAATCAATCAACCAAGTGATTCTCCTTTAATTGAGGATCACTCTTTTAACGGGGCTAACATGTTTAAAAAAGGGAAAGAAAATCAGTTTGAAGGCAAACTGATTATTACCATAAAAAGAAGTAGTAAAATATTAAGTACATAATCGAGTCCAAGTACAGAGATACACTTGGTTTGGGGAAAATATTCAGCAAGTAAATAATAAGGAAAGGAGTCTATTAGTTTAACAAGCAAGTGAATTTAGAGTTCACAAAAGAGAAGTTTTGATATTGGTCCCAAAATAAAAAATCAATCAAAGAAGGAACCTCAGCATATAAATAGACTGTACAAACGATCGACATGCGAGGCCAAACTATCAACAATAGAAACAACATGCAATAGTACCATAAAGTTAGTAGATAGCAAACATTTGAAGCATGATAGTCAAGTAGCCAAGTCTCATTGAATCAGTAGTAAGGAAAAATAGAGTATCAGAAGGTTACAAAGGATCTCATAGTGATAGATGAGAAAACCCTTCTGCAAAGTTAGGGTTTCCAGGAATAGTCGAGTTTTAAAGATAGTAAGAACCCAGAATCAAAGGAATTCACATAAAGAAAAGAGATGCTGAAACAAAAGAACTTCAAATCAAGTCAATTATTCAAACGAGCAGTTTCAAACCCTAAGGCATGGGTTTTTTTAACCATATTCCAGCTTAAAGGATGATAAACAAATGAATCGAACAGATACTAGGAAACAGTTTTAGAAACTCGAATGCACCCACAGAAATTAGGGTATTCAACATCAATCGAGTTTAAAAATGATAAATAAGTAAATCAAACAAATATTTAGCAAACAGCTTCAGAAACTCGAATGAAACCAAAAGAAATTAGGGTTTTCAACACCAATCGATTCTGAAGATGCTAAACAGATAAATCAAATAAATAATTAGCAAATAATTTCAGAAACTCGAATGAACCCAAAAAAAATTAGGGTTTTCAACACTAATTGAGTCTAAAGATGATAAACAGATAAATCAAATAGATATTAGAAAATAGTCTTAGAAACCCAAATGAAATTAGGGTTTTAACATGCTAACTCAGAAAAGATTTTTAAAAGAAGAACTTGATGGAAAACCCTAATTGCAAAAAGATGAAGAGTCTTTTTTTTTTGAAAGAAAAATTAAAGTATCTTCGAGAAAACTTATAGCATGCATGGATCTAAGGTAAACCCGAAAGAAGTCGAACATGTCTTAGAGATTAGGGTTTCAAAAGAACCCAAAGCAATGAGAAAGACCTTGAAAGCTACCGATATAAACAAGAAAGTTACAAGTCTAACTCGAATGGCCATGGATGGACAGAGAAAGGTCAGATTTTACCAGGGAAAGGCCATCGAGCAAAGACGCGACTAAGCCCCATTAGAATCTGGTCATGAGACCACAGAACCAAACACGTAAAAGCCATGGAAGACATATACAGGTCTTAGACGACCATAGAAAGCCATGAATTATGGTAGATTAGGGTGGCGGAGGCTAGGTTTGGGGTTGTTGTAGAGAGGATTTGAGAGATGAGAGAGATTCGGAGGTGGTGTATGGTTGAAAATGAAGTAGGGTACGGGTTCATTTGGAATTAAAAAAGGAAAGGGCGATTTTTGACCGTTGATTGAATGACTAACGACCTGGATTTAAACGGGTAAGAAAGGATGGCCATGGGTCGGTTTGATTACAGTTGGTTTGGGGTTTAATAGAGATTGGGCCGAGGTAATTAGGGTTCAATTTGGGGTTGAATTAAGGCTACAATTGAAATGCAATTAGGCGATTATTTAAATATTCAGTTTTCCCTATTTGATTTATAAAAAAAAAGTTAATTTATGGAAATAAATTAAAGGTACTAAAATTATTTATAGCACATAATTAGCTATTAAAACAATACCATACCTAATTTTTCTATAAACGTAATTAATCATAAAAGAGGCTAATGTTGCAATTATTCAATTTTATCCTTAAAATTACTAAAAATATTTGTAGCAATATATAAGAAAATATCTTAGCTATATTTTAGTATGAATATGAGAATACAATAAATGAATCACCAAAATGATAATTCTGGAAATTATTATTGGGGTTTTTATGATTAAAATAGGGGAATATAATTGGTTTAAAAATATTTTAAAATTAATCAAAAAATAAGGAAACACTTGGATATGCTTATATATGTGTACATATGCTATTTTGAAGGTACTCAGCACATAAAATAGACATAGGAAAAAATTGGGTATCAACAACTGTCCCTCTTTACCCGGGAAGGATGAAAGAGTTGTCGGGTAAAGATATAATGACCAATTTTTTACTGAATGAAAAGGTTAGAAGAATATAGGCCATGCACTAGCTTTTGAGCTGCCTACATATCCTCGGTTTTACAGGAATCAGTCCATATGTAGTTTAGGATCCTGTTGGCGGAGTATGCCGACGGGTATTTTCCAAGAACGGACGCAGTGTTTTGGTCAGGGTGAATGAAAGGCTTATAAGAGTAGTTAGGTTTGATGCGGTTGCAGGCACTGCAGTGGGAATGCTCCGGCTAGGATGGTTCTTGCTTGCCGGTTTACCTGCAAATAAGTAATGCAAACATATATTGTGCATAAATTAGACATGATGCAGATTCCCGTCAGACCATGAATGTTGTCTTGAGACGGTTATGATGACGTCATTAGACCATGATTTCATGGGCCATACAGCGTATAATAAAGGATTCGAAGGCTAATAAATGATGCTCTCGGGCTATGAAAATGGTGCCTCCGAACCATGATGCCCTTAAATAATGATATGCAAAATATTAAAAGGGATCCTTAGGTCATGACATGTTGTTTTCGGGCTATGAGGATAGTGCCTCCGAGCGATGACGCCTTTGGATAAATTGGAAAATTTTCAACCCATCAAGGATGCAATAGCATGTAGCGATCTTTCAATCGTACGAATGTGGCAATCTTTCAGCCGTGCAAATATGGCGATCTTTCGGCCGTGCAAATGTGACGATCATTCAGCCGTGTAAATATGGCAATCTTTTAGCAGTGCAATGTCGCAATCTTTTAGCCGTTCAAATGTAGATGGAGACAACATTTAGTCTCGGAAGGCATAATGGCAGCTTTATGCAGGTTGGAAGGCAAAATAGTAGCCTTATGAAATACAAATGCAGATAGAGGTAGAGTTTAACCTCGGAAGGCAGAGTGGTAGCTTTATGCAAGTTGGAAGGAAGAATAGTAGCATTATGCAAGTTGGAAGGCAGAATTGTAGCCTTATACAATGCAAATGTAGATAGAGGTAGAGCTTAACCTCGAAAGGTAGAATGGTAGCCATATCCAAGTTAGAAATGCAAATAGAGGTAGAGCTTAACCTCAGAAGGCAGAATGGTAGCCTATGCAGGAAATAAAATAGTAAATGGCAGTAGAGTTTCTTAACTGATAGCAAATTGTGGCGTGGCGAGCATTGTGACGTATGGAATATTATGGATGCGTGTTGATAACAAATATTGGCAAGTGCAATGGTTCGGAGAATAGTACTTTGAACAAATGTTCATTATGTAGACGTACAATGAGCTTAATGATTTCGTAATCCTAGTACCTGCATCCAAAGAAAAATCATGAGTTCTGTAAAGGGGGTAAAGGTTAATTTACATCCCTGCTGGCTTTGCTTGACTTGTTCGGCTTTGATCTGGCGATAGCGTCTGCATCGTTGGGGTAGTGTTGCTAATTAAAGCAGTTTCAGTAATAAACATGCATGATTTTGTAAGATTTTAACATAAATGTATAATTAAAATAACTTTTGGATGAACCGATGACTGTGACATGGTTTGACATATTGCAACCTCTCCTGGTATAAAATTTTGAGGGACCTCTTCCAAATTCTGCTCCAATTTGATGAGTTTATGCTTTTGACTATTTCCCGTGCAACGATCGGTTGAAATTACTTCAGAATTTTGAGGGTCCTTCTCAAATATTCTGCCCCAGTTTCCAATTTCTGGGGAAATGAAAATTTTATTAAATCGTGATAGAACCCATAGAGCTTCCTATATATCCCCTCTTAAATGGGAATCAGGTCAAGCATAATTCAATTTACATCATATAGGGAAAACGTAAATATTACACATAGCAACACTTTACTGCATCTGAATTAATCGGCTTTGGCGTTTGATGGATCCAATTCTATTCCTTAGCGGATCACAATAAACCCAAGCAACTTCCCTGCTGGAACCCCAAAATGCACACTTTGCGAGATTCAGTTTCAAGTTGTACATTCGCAATTTGTTGAAGAACCTCAAATCTTGCATGTGATCAATGGACTTCTTGGACTTGGTGATAATATCATCTACATATACCTCAATTTCTTTGTGTATCATATCGTGAAAAATAGTAGTCATGTCCCTTATGTATGTGGCCCCTACATTTTTCAGGTTGAATGGCATCATTTTGTAACAGTACATCCCCCACAACGCAATGAAAGCCATTTTCTTAGCATCTTCCTCATCCATCCAGATCTGATAATAACAGGCGAAGCAATAAATGATTGACTATAACTCATGCTTGGCGCAATGGTCGATCAGGATGTGTATATTTGGCAAGGGGAAGTCGTCTTTCGGACTGGCCCAGTTGAGATCCCGGTTGTTGACGCAGACCCTTTCCTTCTCGTCCTTGTTTAGTACTGGTACAATGTTGGCTAACCAGGTCGATACTCAACTAACCCGAGAACCTTAGCTTTGACTTGCTTAGTGACCTCTTTCTTGATTTTCAAACTCATATCAGGCCTGAACTTCTTCAGCTTCTACTTTACCCGCGGACTTGTAAGATCAGTAGGTAGTTTATGGGCCATAATAGCTATACTTAGACCAGTCATGTCATCATATGACCATGCGAATATGTCCTCATATTCCTTTAGAAATTCAATGTATTCCTTCTTTTCTAACGGCGACAAGTGAATGCTGATCCGTGTTTCCTTGACATTCTATGCATCTCCTAGGTTTACAATTTCTGTCTCGACCAGGTAGGACTTAGGTCTGTTTTCATAAGTTCTCATTTTCCTTGACGATCTCATCTGGTATGTCATTTTCTTCTGAATTAATTTCTATTTATTGCATTGTCTCATTGCATGTCCAGTCATTGATTCATCAAGATAAATAATAGTAATGCTATGCAAGTAAAGTAATGAGAGAAAAATAATAAGGTGTTGATTCGCAAGAAAAATCGAAATGCTTTGATAAATTCCATAACGGTTTTGAAGATTGAAGATCTAATTTCAAAAATAAAAGTGCGAGAAGAAAAATTATCTAGTAAAAGTAAAAACAGTGCATGATGCTTGTTTACCTTGCTACCCCGAGGTTCGCCGGGATCTAGCGATCCTGACAGTCTGATTGTTGAGGTATGCTCCTCTACTCACAGCTCATATGGAAGGAGCTTCATTCCTCTCCTCCTCGAAAACAACACATCGGTCCATGTCATTGTCTTTTAGGAATAAGTTATGTACTGCAACAAGTGCTTCTTCTTCGTCTGTCCCATAAACAATGTCGTTCTGTTGAAAAGTCTACTCTAATGGCGGTATTGGCTGCTCCAGTGGATAATAAGGAATGTGCCATGGTGGCGAACAGTTGTTAAATTCTTCCCAAGTGTACTCATGTCCCAGACCAAAAGTAGTGCTGTATTTCTTGAGTTTTATGGGTTTAGCAATCCCTTGGAGGTTCTTGTCAAGCCCATTGCCAGGTTCGTACCCACTCCAATTCAATATCATCTCAATCTTGTTGGCCCATAATTTATCCTTGTCTACATCATTGACTCACTAGATGTGGTGGTAGTTCTCTCCACCTAACTTTCTTCTTCCCCTATTGCGGGAACAGTTTGATGACTACATTTAGGGTTGCTGCCGCCACCATGAATGATCATTTCCTGGTGATTCCATTCAAATTTTATGGCCTAGTGCAGCGTTGAAGCCACAACCCCCGAAGAATGAATCCAAGGGCGCCCTAACAGCAGGTTGTAGGATGCTGGCACATCTATCACTTGAAAGTCAACCTCGAACCAAGTTGGTCCCATCTTTAGACACAAGCTAATCTCACCGATGGTGGACCTCTTTGACCCGTCAAAAGCTTTTGCATTGATTGCTCTTCTTTTATCTCGTGTAGTCCTTTACCTAGCTTTTTGAGTGTTATCAATGGACATATATTAAGGATGGAACCCCTATCAATTAGGAACCTACTGATGAAGTAGTCTTCATATTGCATGGTGATATGCAAGGCTTTGTTGTGACCCAACCTTTCAGGCAGTAGTTCATCCTCATAAAAAGTGATTTTATGGCTTTCTAATACTTGTCCCACTATATTGGCCATTTCTCCACCGGTGATGTTACTTGGCATGTATGCTTCGTTCAACACTTTCAACAGAGCATTTTTGTGTGCCTTGGAATTCTGCAGCAATGAGAGGATAGATATCTGCGCTGGTGTCTTGTTTAGCTGGTCTATGACGGAATACTCCTTGGCCTGTACCTTCCTCCCAAGGTTGTCTGGACCTGTTTCAATTATGAACGGCCAGTTAGAAGCTCGCTTACTCGACTCAGCTAAGTGTTCCAGGGTATAAACTCTTCCAGTCCTTGTCCTACCCTGTGCTGCAATAGTCTCTTCGAACCTGACTTTGACTTTCCTCCTAGCCTCAGCTATATAATCCCAAGGTATGGCTTTTGTATGGAATGGTTACATAGTGGTTATTGCTACTGGAATCGGTGCGTCTACCTTTACTTCAAAGGAGATTTGTTCCTTCGGTGGTAAAATAGTAACCTCAAACGGGGCCGGTGTTTTGGTTGATGGCGCTGCCTCAAACTTAATAGGAAAGGGACATCTACCTTAGTGACCTCAGATGGTTCAATCTGAACCATGATGGGGTTGAGAGTAAGTGCTGGCTTTTTTGGATCATCGCCTTCCACGATCAACCCGATGGATCCCTCAGGATCACAATCATCCTGTATCTCAATCATATGAACACCCCCGCCTTTCTGGTTTGGTAAGGGGTTGTTACGAACATGCAGAGCGGATTTTTTGCTACAATGACCTTATTATCAAATAAGGACTGTATCTTATCCCTTAGAGAGTGGCATTCGTCCATGGGGTCCCTTTATGCCAGAATGGTGTGCACAAGATTTGTTTGGGTTAACCCACTGAGAAGGGTTCTCAGGGGTTGAAGCAGGGATATGAGTGACATAACTAGTGGTTTTAAGTCTCTCATATAGCTGATCAATGGGTTTGGTAATGGTTGTGTATTGTTTTGTGAGCCCCTGATCAAACTTAGGTCAGGGCCTAAGGAAGTTTTAGCGTGTGAGGGGTAATTGGTAATGAGATGGTGGGACATTTTAGGCTTGGTAGACATATGCAGGTTGGGAGTATCTGGGCGAGGTAAGTTGATATGTGGGAGGTGGATGTGACTAATAAGTTAGTGTTCGGGCTTGGTAGGAAGGTGCTTGGCAGTTAGGAGCTGATTGGTATGTGAGTGGAGGTATAGGGTAGGTTTGGTATTTGAGGGGAGACTTGGCCCTTTGTGAAACCACTACGCCCCCCATGTCTTTCTTCTTAGACATACCACCAGACTGCAAGGCCTTATTTGTGGTTTGGAAGGCCTCAAACTTTGTAACCATATTGCTTTTGATACTTTCTTTAATTCATTCCCCCAGCTTGATGATGTCGGAAAACTTATGATTTTTAATCAACGTTAGCTGTTTATAATACTGGTTATCCTAACCTCGGACAAAGAATTTATTCATCTGTTCCTCTTCTAAGGCATGCCTGACCTTAGCAACTTGCGACCTCCAACGAGTAGCATACTTGTGAAATATTTCTATTGGGTTATTCTTTAGATTCCGAATGTAGAATATATTCAGCGTATTTTCTGTGTTAAATCTGAACCTGTCCATGAAATCAGAGGCCATACCTACCCAACTTGACCATTTCTTTGGATCCTGGTTGATGTACCAGGATAGTGTATCTCCTTTAAAACTCCTTATGAATAGTTTCATGCAGATCCTTTCGTCCTTTCCTACCCCGACCAGCTTGTCGCAATATGTTCTTGGATAGACCCTTAGATCACATGTACCATAAAACATCTCAAACTTGGGAGGCATTTACCCCTCAAACAGTTAACATCTGGTTACAACCCTTCAATACCTTTACTTCCTTCGACGCCTTGGATTCAGCTAGTTAGTTTCTTAAGCTCTTCAGGCAAGTTTCTGATGAGTAGATCCTTTTTCTCGGACTCAGGGGTGCAAGATATAAGTTGGGTGTAGAGTGGCACGGTCTCCACGTAAATGGGATTGTTGCAGTGGCCAGGTGTGTAGGTGTGAAAGTGGTCATTTATGGAGTTTTGTTGTTGGGGGATGAGTAATGGATTGTTGTTTGGAGTGTGGAAACTGTTGCATTGGTTCTTTGTTAGAATAGTGGGATGATTTGGTTCCTTTTGTGGAGGTTTGGGATTTTGGCCGTTGGGGGAGAAGGTGTCTGGGGTGCTAAGGGAGAAGGATAGGTTGGCCAGATTTCGAGCCTGATCAAGCTCTTCTTGAAACTTCAACAATTTATGCTCGAGTTGTGACACATTTTTGTTAGTAACCCAAATACCATGGCCATCAATGGCCTCTGCAATTGTGATCTCCTTTCTGGTGTTCATATCTTCCATTTTGCCCTTGTTCTTGCTCGTAACGGGACATAGAGGAGATGTTGCCAGACTGCACGAACTAACATTTAGGGAGAGGAATAACAATAATAAATAAAAAAGGTAACCAAGTAAGTGATGATCATAAAAATATGTTGCAATATTTAAACACTTAGTGAAAGAATATAAAGCGTGTCCTAATTTGGGAGCCTCATTGTGCTTGAGGTAGGCCTAGTGACAAGTTTATTTGGAGAACTTATGATGCTCAATGCCTCATTTTATTGATAAGAAAAATAGACGAATCCTAAACTGATACTAAATAAATAGGGAAAGAAAATCACTAGTGGCCATTGGCTTTATTACATTTTATGAAGCAAAAAAGAACAATTCCTATCTACTTGGTCCAAGAAGGACCTTCCCCAGATTTAGCATTCCTGGCTTCGTCGAACAGCTTTCCCAACTCGTGAAGTCGCAGCAATTGGTAGGCTCTAGCTGGGTGCTCACCTGCGGTTCCTTCAGCATTTTAGCAAACTTCGACCCTCTTGAGAAACTTTCTTTCCGACTCAACTATGCTCGCTCCAAGTATCACAGTCGCTTGTTGGCACTGACAGCCATATCCTTCTAATCCTCAATTAACTTCTGGTCAAACTCTTGTATTCACGGTGTTTGCTTTTACACTCTCGGATCCTTTTTCACAGTTGATTATATTTGACCCGTGTCTCGTCTCTCTTATCTATAATTTTGTGACCTTAGGCAAATCCTAGCTAGCCCAGACCATCATGATTGTCTTCCAACCACCCTGAGTAAAAAGAAGCACAACTAGAACGATACATGTCTGGCTCGATAGTATCTCTCCCCATTATGACATTGCAATGCCACATATGTTGAGTTTGTCCTTTGTAATGATTGTCATCATCTTGGAAGTCAGCTCGAAAATGAGTCATCTTGTCGACCCTGGGTATAACCTACTTTCTACCACCTTATCTCATAACTCGGAGAGGGACATAAGGATATATTCCCCTCAGACTGATTAGTATAAAAAAGGTGAATTTCTTGATCGGGTGATAAATTCCTCGGTCGGAAACCACTCAAACAACCACTGGACCTGTTCTTCTGTTAGTTATCTAATAGCTCTACCTATCCTTTAGCATCTTCTGACATAGCAAACATATTGTGCACACAATTCATTCGATTTGGATAATGGAAAGCGATGTGGTCATCCTAGTCCCTTCGCTAAATCTCTTGTCAGTATTCACCCCTTTGTAGATGCTCCATAAGTAGAGTTGAAGTAGCAAATTGCTGCCCTCGAAGTGTTTTACACCTTGTTGACACTTCTCCAAGGCTCGGTATATGTCTGCAATGATCATGGGCATGATGTTGAATGATTACCTACCAATCCCTTCCATTAGAGTTTTAGTTACCATGGCTAGTCTGGTGGGGATCCTTGATTTCTTTGTCGGAAACAGTATCAACCTCAGGAAGCAAAACATAAAAACGAAGACCCTTCAATGAATGTGTCCCAAAGATGTAATGGCAAATTCGTCAGGGTAGGTACGGTAGGATTTTCTGCGATCGTACCCTTCACATAGATAGTCTAAAGGGATGTAGGATTCCTTCAGATATATCAACTCTTGATTCTTCTTTAAGCCCATCATTTTGAGGAAACCCCTGCCCTTACGGTTCTCAAGCATCAACAGACCCGGAATCTCCCAGACTAGACTAGCTAATCCTCCTATCTCTTCTAACAAGGGTGTCATTTCAATGTCCCCAAAGCGGAATACAACCCTTTCACAATCCCAAAACAGTGTAGCAGCTTCTATGATTTTGTTGTTAGGTTGGATCCCAAAAGGGAAGGTAGATTTCCCAAATATTTTTGGACGAGAGTTTGATCACTAGAGTTAAGATCTTTCACCAGCTTAGCAACCTTGGATGGATGTTGGTGACCATGTCGAATCTAGGGACTTCGTGCCTCATGTTTCTTCAAGGCAAATAAGGTTAGGCTCTTACCCTCATCAGACTTGACTATTTAATATCAATAATAGCATGACACATTTTAGTTCTCCAAATAAATTTACAGAATGTGGTGTCGTCCGTTTGGATTTTAGGGAAACCCAACGAAATTTGGACAAGGCTATCTTAATAGATCATTATGCGGACAATATAACAGATCCAGCTAGGTTTGACAATGATGCATGCATATTTTAAATAGAGTAAGGTTTCTATGGGGTTTTCAACTGGTCCCTTGAGCGAACAATTCAAGGGAGAAAGCACGGAACCGTCGACTACACTGTTGATCAACTGGTTTTACCGCAAATATGCCTTTTTCGAATTTAGGGGTAATAATATAGGAAGAGCGCAACCACTCATAATAATTATTGCTATGGAATTTGTTTGGCACGAGTGGAATATGATGTTGAGCATGATTATGCAATAATTAAAAATTATGTTGTCACGTATTTTCATTTTTAAAAAGTAGTAAATACAATAGTTTATAACAATAAAATAATAATAAAGAAAAGAAAAGAAGAAATAAGTCAGTTTTGCCTTGTACAAGATATTAAATGCTTAAAAAAGATGAATTTAAACATGTAATTGCATATAAAAGGAAGGTACAAATTTACAAGTACAATCTGAAAAGGTAAAAGCCTAATATACCTAGCAGAGTTGCAACGCTGTCGCGCCGCCCTTTTTTCCCTCCTTGCATCGGGAGAATCGGATTAATGACATTTTGGATATAAGACAGCTCATTCCTTTTGGGAACTGGAACTGGGTTTTGCATTTTGAAGAGTCGTCACCTAATAACTATGGTGCATTAGGACACCTACAAGGTTTATTTGTAAGTTAGCTTGAGAACCAGAGATATGGCGATTTCTTGAAATCATTCTAAGGGAAAGGTGTTAGGCACCCCTCAGAATCCACTGGTGGTTCCTAGCCAGATAGTTCTTTGTGAACTTGGTACAATGAACACGTAAATAGATAAAGTTCAAATAAGAGGGGATTTTAATACACAATGGTTTGAAAGTAAAACAGCATTTGAAAGAGTAATTAAAGGGCTGATTTTGAACAGAATTTATAATGCTTAAAAAGAAAATGAAAGAAAGGGAGGGAGGTCGTAGGTTTATATATAATATGGATCACATCAATGCAATACCCTGTAATCACTACTCAAAAGAGCTGCTACACGTGGTATTAGCGCACCGATCATCATATCCATACGTACCCTTCCCATCCTGTTAAGGTACTTAAAGCGCAAATTGGTCTCGACCATTATTGCATGCTATTACCAGTCCCTCTCCTATCAGTACCAGAGGCACTTAGGACTACTATTCCTAATAGAAGGGATGTTAGGCTGACTTGGAGTATCAAAGGTGAAAAATCTAAGGCGGCATACAACATATATTGGACTACACATTAAACGGGAAGCACATAAAATACTGAAGGCTTACATATTCCTCCTCAAACAAAGCAATCAAATAGCATGACTCAAATAAAATTTAATGGTCAGAATCTAAAAAAATACTAAGACAAGGGGATTTTAAGTCAGAGCCAGATTCATCAAATACCTTACATAAGAAGTCCAAATCAGGAATGTCTGTTGGTTGTAGCAATTGCTAATTAAACATAGGAAGTTCCAGTTTTATTCCAGTATTTACCTATGGCTTGCCTAGGCGTAGGGCTATCATCCTATGACCATGATATCTAGAGTGATTCTATAAATAGTGATTAATTTAGGTGATTTGATCCTATGTTTTCTAAACCGTATTGATAAAAGGAGTAGGTTGTTTAAGCTGGTTCAAGTCAGTACGAGTCAAATCGATATTTTAACTAAACTTGTTTTAGATCATATGCATGATCTTTATTATAGTTGATTCTAAATCCTTATAGGCATGATATCTAATGTTGAATGTAGAAGGAAACATGCAGGATTTTTGCTTGGGAATTCTTATTGGAGTGATACATAAGATAGTACTGATATTATTATTATGAACATGATACAAGATTAAAACAAATTGGATCTTAAGAACATGGTATCTAAATTGTGACAAACGTGCATAATTTTAGATAATTCATATAGGCAGGTTATCTAGATGCGAAGTTGGATATGCAGGATTTAAAGTATGTCCAATAGACATGGTTTCTGAATACAGGGTTAAACATGCAACATCCTATAGACATAGTTTCTAAATGCAAATTGAACAAGTAGAATTAATGAGCAGTCCTCTAGGCATGTTTATTACCCTTGAGCATGCATAATTACCTATCCCCTTTTCACTAGCCAATCCCAAGTGTTTATTACAACTTATTGCAAACTAGAAATACTGAATTACAAAAGAAAGAATGATAGAAAAAGCTACAACCATAGAAAAGCCTGATTTGACTTTCTATCTAAGTTATGTAATGAACAGTATAATTGCCAATGCTATTGATATCAAAGCCTTTCTCAGACCTGGGTCAGCCAGAGTTTCCTAAGGGTCTTAAAGGACCCCAGACAGTTCTTACACCTAGGTTCACAGAACAAGATAAATATGAGTGCAGCGTGAAAGGGACATCCCTTATGCGTCCAAATTCAGGGGGAGCTCATGGGTACCAAGGCAAGGCTCAAACAAGAGGGGTAGAACTTAAGTCTAAGAATAAGGTGGAAGTGCAAGAATATAGTTTTAAAAATGAGAGGGGACAAGAGATGGGTAAAGGGTGATGGGGAAAAACAATAGTAGTAAAGCACAGAATTAATAGTTTCATATAAAGGGGTCAGGGTTTGGGAAGATATTGTAAAGCACATATACTTAGGCAGGGATCAGCTTTGGGCATCCAAAACAATAGATGGTGCTTGCATGCATATAAACCAATCAGAACACAGATCATCTAGAGGAGACATGGAGGTTATGATCACAGGGGATCTGGTTTAGGTCAGGCACAACAATGTCCAATGCTGTCATGCCCCAAACCAACCACAGATGCCAAACACATTGGCGATAGGGGATTAGGATTCATAAACCTTAATAAGTAATCGATAGAATTCATAACATAATATTAATTAAGAATAGAAAGGCATAGTACAACATGCCTGATTAAATACAAATAGAGAACAAGCAAGGTTAAAGGAAATATTAAAGAAACATGTTGTTATTAGTGCTGAAAATTAGCAAAACATACCAGTAAGGATGAATATACAAAGAAAAGTAAGCAAGCTTCCCACAACCTAGACTTGGATCTCAGCCGGCTAGGTAAGGAAGCAATACAAGTAGCAACAGAGAAAAAGAGAGGTTTTAGTGGAGTGTGTACGAACTCAAGTGTTTTATTCCTTGTGTTCATATCTTTGAAGGAAGAGAAGGTCGGTATTTGTAGTTTTGAAAACATGTGAGAAATAAGGCAATAATTAAAGTTCAATGCAAATATTGAAGTAATCAGCAATCAAAATCAATCAATCAACCAAGTGATTCCCTTTAATTGAGGAATCACTCACTTAATCGGGCTAACAAGTTTAAAAGAGGGAAAGAAAATCAGTTTGTAGGCAGACTGATTATTACCATAAAAAGAAGTACTAAAACATTAAGTACATAATCAAGTCCAAGTACAGAGATACACTTGTTTTGAAGAAAAGATTCAACAAGGCAATAATGAGGAAAGGAATCAATTACTTTAACAGGCGAGTGAATTTAGAGTTCATATAAGAGAAGTTTTGAAATCAGTCCCAAAATATAGAATCAATCAAAGAAGGAACTTATGCATATAAATAGAGTGCACAAACGATCGATATGCTAGGCAAAACTATTGGCAAGATAAAGAACATGCAATAGTAGCACAAAATCAGTAGATAGCAAACATTTGAAGCATGATAGTCAAGTAGGTCAAGTCTCATTAAATCAGTAGTAAAGAAAAATAGAGTATTAGAAGCATGCAAAGGGTCTGATAGTGATAGATGAGAAAACTCTTATGCAAAGTTAGGGTTTCCAGGCATAATCAAGTTTGAATGACAGTAAGAACCCAGTATTAGAGGAATCACATAAAGAAAAGAGCTACTGAAACAAAAGAACTTCAAATCAAGTCAGGTATTCAAACGAGCAGTTTCAAACCCAATGACATGGGTTTTTCTATAACCATATTCCAACTTAAAGGATGATAAACAAATGAATCGAACAAATACTAGCAAACAGTTTCATAAACTCGAATGTACCCACAGAAATTAGGGTTTGCAACATCAATTGAGTTTAAAGATGATAAACAAGTAAATCAAATAAACATTTAGCAAAGAACTTCAGAAACTCGAATAACCCATAAGAAATTAGGGTTTTCAACACCAATCTAGTCTGAAGATGATAAACATATAAATGAAACAAATATTTAGCAAGCAACTTCTATTATTCGAATGAACCCAAAAGAAATTACGTTTTTCAACACTAGTCAAGTTTCATGATATAAATCAAATAGATACTAGCAAATAGTCTCAGAAACCCAAAACAATTAGGGTTTTCAATATGATAAACTCAAAAAAGATTTTTAAAAGAAGAAACTTGAAGGAAATCCCTAATCGGAAAAAGATGAAGAGTCTTTTTTTTAAAAGCAAAATTAAAGAAGCTTCGTGTAAACTCATAGCAAGCATGGATCTGTGGCAAACCCAAAATAAGTCGAAGAGGTATTAGAGATTACGGTTTCAGAAGAATCCAAAGCAATGAGAAAGGCCTTAAAAGCTACCGATCTAAATAGGAAAGTCACAAGTCTTACTCGAATGGCCATGGCTAGCCGGAGAAAGGTCAGAGATTACTGGAGAAAGGCCATCGAGCAAAGAGTGGACTAAGGCCCCTCAGAATCTGGTCATGAGACCACATAAACGAACTCGTTGAAGCCATAGAAGGTTGATTAGACGACCATGGAAAGCCACAGATTAGGGTAAATTAGGGTGGCGGTGACAGCTAGGGTTTGGGGTTATTGTAGAGAGGATTTGAGAGATGAGAGGGATTCAGAGGTGTCACATCTCTTTTTTTTTCACTAAACAGAAAGGATAATATATAGAGGAGTTTTTTCAATTTAAGTGACATTATTCGAAATGAGATTATTTATTCAATTTTTGTTCAGAGCCTCCACTTGGGATAGGTTTGTTTTCAAGTTTCCCAAGTCACCGGTATATTTTAAATCCCAAATCGAGGAAAATTCGACTTTCCTTGTGAAGCCTGTGAACCAGAAATTCTAGATAAGGAATTCTGTTAACCCGAGTGAAGGTGTTAGGCACCCCGGATTCTGTGGTTCTAGTACGGTCTCTTAATCTATTATAATTGTCCTATTATCTGATTTTAATATATGTTTTAGCCTATGGTGCATTTTATCTTTATTAATCACTTTTAATTATTTTAAGAAGATTTCAATGTCATCTAAAACACGTCTTTAGACCACGCCACATGAAATGCACCCGCGGTCCGAGACACATTTTATTTGACATTGTGAGATTTGGATTTGGATCGCATGAAATGCACACTCGAATTTAGGAAGGTAATATTATTAAAATAATGCACCTACAGCAACTACATATTTTTAACTTTTGCGAGGGCCATGAAAATTTGATAAATGGTGCATCTCAAATTCTAAGGATTTTTTAAAGAAATAGTTAAATGAGAGCCACATATATGAGATTCTGTTAGGCGCGGCACACCTCAATTCCAAATTTATGAAGGGAATTCGAACGACATTCAGAGTACTATAAACTGTTTATGATATCTAGTGTAGCTCACCCCCACAAATTGATTAAGGAAACCTTGAAAGATCTAATTATTCTGAACTAAAAATTATGCCTTGAGAAATGACTTAAAAGAGGCATATTAGAGACCCACAAATCCAAAGAAAATTACTTCAAGTAAACAAAAGGACTGACCGCCGTTAAAAGGTCGTCAAGCTTTAGGCTTAAATGAGTCTAATTCATGGTAAGGAATGGGTCTGAATCTAGTTTTCCTTACCTGGGCCTGCACTAGGCCCAATCTCATCCCACCCAATTATTTGTTTATCAAAGAGTACCAACTAACTGATACCAGCATGAAACACGGAATCAAATTAAACAGAGCTTATTCTGATTTCTAATGAAACAAAGTACTTCATTAAAACTCCATTTCTAATAGCATTCTTCATGCATTTTTTAAACCATCTTTGCCATGACGATGCGACAATCATATTATACTAGTTATATGCTTAAATGGCAAACCCCAAATGATCATTATTGTCTAAAAAAACAACTGAACCTGGAATAATAATAATAATTCACATCTCACTTTCGAAAAAACTAAGTCATCAACATATTACATGATGTTTGAATCCTAACTGTGACCTTGCCAATAACAATGGAAACCCCACATAATTTTGCAAATTTTGTGACTTGTCAAACTGTAAATTCATTGTTTGAATCACAGTTCTTCAAGAACACAAATGCCTCACTTACATTCTAAAAGACAATGCACTAGAAGACTCGGATACGAGACTCAGATTCTGAAAGAAGAACTAAGTGAAACATGAAACCCACTTAAGCTAGATCTAAAGAGAAATAATGAAGCACATCTTGATACCGTCTATAGGAAAGCGATGTTAGATAATATTGAGACATACTTAGAAACTATTGCATTGAACTATCAATTCAACATGTGTGCAAGGTTCAAATCCCTACTACAGGAGATTAAACATTATACTCCATCCAACAAACAAAGCTTTAGCTAGTTCACGAACAAAACTTGCCAAATTATGACATCGTTCCAGCTTACAAATGAGATTCAAACCAGGAATATAAATAAGCAAATAAAACATGTAAGGAAAGTATAAACTATATAGCAATTACATGATCTTAAAGGACAAAAGACTAAATTTCAACAAGCAATATTTGTCATTAGAATTCCATGTTGGACTACACATTTGCACCTCACATGTTATTCAGGATGTGAGAAGTACCAGGATGTTGAAAGAACAAAGAAAAAGGTAAGGAATCAGCAGTAGCATTAGCAATAATCACCAGCAGACAATTAGTGGAACCAACTTCAAGCCCAAAACTGATATGTAACAACCAATAAACCAAAAACTTTTACAACCACTAAACTCAAACCTTTTAAGCTTTAATTAGACCAGAATTTGCTATTAGAAGTTGGAAAACTAAGAAATCACAGAAAAAATTCAATGTAACAGTAATTTTTACTGAAGATTTTTGGTCGTTGTAATTTTTCTGTACTATTATATAAGTCAAAATCTGAAATGAGCCTTCCTTAGCAGTGCCTTTATAGGCAAGCTACTAAGGTAGTTGAAATGGGTTAAATTTTTCCCTTTAATCTTTTCCAATTTTTACTTTTTGCCACTTGGTCCCTAATGTTTCGACTTGTTGGCCAAGTAAGGCTATTTTCAGCTTCTAGGAAGCTTCCTAAGGTGATTTTTCAGAGATTATCTGAGTAAACTACCAAGTAACCCTTTAGAATCCCTAAAAATTACCTTAGCAAACCAAATGGGTTAGGTTGACCCAAGGAAAATCAGACCAACATAAACGGGCCGCATATGCAAAGTGAATCAACAACCACTAAAGCCCAAATCATATACTAATGAATCCAAAATTCTACAAGTCTTTGAAAGACAAAAAAATCCAAGTACTGAAATG
The DNA here is from genome assembly GCA_034376525.1 of Nicotiana benthamiana. NCBI lineage: Eukaryota > Viridiplantae > Streptophyta > Magnoliopsida > Solanales > Solanaceae > Nicotiana > Nicotiana benthamiana. The sequence goes on along the minus strand of CM067324.1, from coordinate 28,921,406 downwards.
TATTCTTTTTATCTTTTTTTTTAATGAATGAAAACCTAAACTATATTACTGTTTAACTAACACAAACAAAGGGATAAACTAAACTATTAAACAAACTAATTAACTAATTAAGAACAATATTTTGAATTAACCATGCATGAACAAATAAGCCCTGGACTAAAATAAGAAAGGAACAAGAAGAAGAGAAGGCATAGAGAGAAGAAAAAATAACAACAAAACACATAAAAAGATACCTAAAAACTGGCCAGAAGCAAACTTGATAGACCTTGAAGGACTTCTTCAATTTCATGACTTGAATAGCCCTTAATCATGTGTTTTCATGTGAAAACACATGAGTAAAGGCCATTACAGCCTAAAATCTTCAACAAGCCCATTGAATTTAGGTTTGTGGAATTAGGGCTCAATTCTCTGATTCAGTATTTGAAGAGTTTCAGGGGTGTTTGAAGGAATCTAATTGAAAACTTGGTATGAGAGGGGGAAGTAGGTCCCAGGGTGTATTTTTAGGGTTGAACAGAGGTGGCACCGCCAACGGAGAAACTGTGACGGCGTTAGGATTCCAAGTTTAGATTGGATATTTGAGAGAATCTTGCCGGATATAAAGGAAGATGGTCAAGGATTTGGAAAGAGGGGAGCGAGGAGATGAGTTGGTATAAACTTGGGCATGATTGGCCACCTTACACCGCCGTGGGCGATTTCTGGCAGGCGGCGGATGGTGGTTTAGGGAAATTCACAGCGGGTCTTTGAAAGGGTTCTCTGAAGGTGTGTTTGTGAGATGGTGAGTGAAGGGAGGGGGGTAGGGAATTTTTGACAAGTTTATATTAAAGGATACAATAGTTCTCATTTGTTGGATGAGATGAGATCAACGACCGAGATTGGTCTTTTGCTAAATGGGGTCGTTTGGTTATATGAGGGTTTTGGGACTGGGTGACTGGGGTTTTGGGCCAGGTTTTTGGGTGGTTTGGGATGGGTATGACCGGGTATTTGGCTTGGTTTAGCCCAAAATGGGTCTTTATTAAGCAAATATCTTTTTTTTCTTTTCTCTTTTTTTGTTTCATTTTCTGATTTTTATAATTACAAATTAAAAATAAAAACCTGATTTAATTCCAAAACTATATTAATAAACTAGTTTTCTCAAAACTTAATTAAATCCTAATTATAAGAAAATTATAAAAAAATTTGAAAAATTAAAAAGTAAAAAACGACATGAACTATTTTTATTTTCTTAATATTAATTAACTAATTATGCAAAAAAAGATAAATTGGACCTTAAATGCAAATGCAATGTATTTTTTTTAATTAAATAATTTAAACATGCACAAAATACAAAACAAACACAAAAATTATGCATTAATTCCTAAAAACCAAATAGTTAAAAGAAAAATCCTAATTTTGAAAATTCTGTAGGAGTAATTCATGCAAGGCAAAAACCACATACTCGTAGCTCTCTCTCTTTGCTCGGAGATACAAAGGGTTTTCGGGCAAAGATAAAATGAGCAATAATGAGGGATTTTGCCTGCTTGACACTCCGTCGGAAGCATTTTTGAAAAGTGTCTGACTGTACCTTGCTTCAAAGGTTGCCTACATATCGTTGGCTATAAAGGAATCAGGTTAGTGTAGTTCTACAATTTTTTGTAGCTGGGACTACTGGGAAGTGTGAATTCACTGTTGCTGCTACTGCTACTGCTTGCTGATCCCCTTATTACACCAAAAGGAAAATCCAAAGCTAAGCTAGCTAGGCCTATGAACTACGAGTTACAAGATCCCTATCTATAAATCTCTTGAAGCTTGATCTTGCGTCTTAGTTGATTTTTTGCTGTTGACTTTGATCTGGATCTTGATGCTCCTAAGCTACATGTGATGGTTCTTTCTTAAGCTCTTGGATCAAAACGGGATATGAGAAGCTTGTAACTTCAATCAAATTTTGAGCAATCCGCGACATTGTCCGCTTCAACCTTTTCAATTTACTTCTTTTTGTTCTTTTTCTTCTTCTCTTTATTTTGGGCCGAGGCTCATTCTTTCGGCTACTTCGGATCCTGTGCCAAGAATCCAAACCCGCTCAGATGCCTAGACAAACAATGAAATGAAATTTTTCTGCCTCAGTTTTCACTAGGAAAATTTCGTGAGTCATTTGTGATAAAAATTTGAACTTTCTCTTTTCTTTTGTCTATTTTTTTGTTTTTATTTTTCTTTTCAAAAGCATTTAAAATAAGGATTGTGTTTATCTGGAAAGGAAAAGATCATGGGATGGAGCCATATATCTAAAATGTCATTTCATGGATTAGAGCCCTAATGTTGGTAAAAAACGACTAGGGAATCGAGGCCCTATATCTAAAAACTCAACTGAGGGATTGGAGCAATAATGTTTGAAAAAAGATGACTAGGAAATGGAAGCCCTATGTCCCAAAACTCAACTCAAGGATTGGAGCCCTAATGTTGGAAAGAAGGCGACTCGGGAATGGAGGCCCTATGTCTAAAAACTCAACTCAAGGATTGGAGCACTAATGTTGGAAAAGGCGACTAGGGAATGGAGGCCCTATGTCTAAAACTCAACTTAGGGATTGGAGCCCTAATTTTGGCGAAAAGGCGACTAGGGAATGGAGGCCTTATATCCAAATACTGAACTCAGGGATTGGAGCCCTAAGTTGAGTCTTTTCGACTCAGGATCTTTTCAGATCTGTGGATCAAGGGCTTCTCCGGCCAATATTCTAGCATATTCGAGCAATTTTCGACTCAGGATCGGACTTTCCTCAAGACCTTTCTCATTTGTAGGGTTTTTCTGCAGCCCATGTCTATTCAAGGTTCTTTCTAATTTTCTTTCATTAGATTTGTCATACATCTATGCTCCACTTGAGTTTTCAAACAATTTCCCCAATTTTTCTTTCAAAAATTCTTTTTTTAGATCTTTCTTTTTCCGATCTAGGATTTTATAAAATGTTTGAGTGATTTCTGAACTTCCTTTCCTTTACATAAACATGCTCCTACTCTATTCTTGTATTCTTCCTTCTACCATGATCTTGTATGACTATCTTACTATGTTCTTCTATATGTGTTTTTTTTTTGCTATAACTTTTCTGAGGTTCTTGTATTCTTCTACTTCATTTTTCTACTAAGTGTGACAAGTTCTTTGTTTAATTTTTTCTGGGCTTTGTTTGAAGTTCTTTCTAGACATGTTTCCTCTACTATTTCTTTAAATTTACATTACCTCTTTGTCCTCTTAACTTGTTTAAGTTTCAAGCTTTTCTCACAACATATTCTTTATGCTTCAAATTAGCTTTTACGCAATGGTTGTTTCAAAACTGCTATTTTACCTGTTTGTTTTCTCATAATACTCTGAAAGAGACTTCCGAGTATGTTTTAGTTATTTTCCTTCTCGTCTCTACATCTAATTCGAGTTGAAAACCCTAGGATTTGGGGTTTTTGGCAAGCTTGGCCTTGTGTTTGGACTAGAGTTCTATTATGGGACCCTGGATTCTCTCAAACTAAGTCTGAACCTAGGTACTGAATCTGAGCCTCTTTGTTTGTGACTCTGAACTTTTTTATACTAGATTCTTTCTAATTAGCTTGACAGTTCTTTCTTGTTAGACATGTTTTCATGATATATATATGAGGGATTCTTCCTTCAAAAAGGTTTTACCAATTTGTGATTGATTCAGAATTCTTTTTAATAAGGTTCGATTGACTGTTACTGATATTCTTTAATTAAACATTTCCTTACCTTTTCTAGTTAGATTCATTCATATCAAAACTCATTTTCTGATTTTACTGGCTGTTAATTGATTCCCTTTCCATATTTCTCCCCAACCGTGTAGCATTGAATGCTTTCCTTAAATGTTTTCTATGTATTTACCCCTTTTGTGCTACTCTGAAAAGGTTTTAATCAAAACCCCTTTCCTTAATTGGTTCTACCTGTTGACATTAGAATCCCTTAACTAAAAGAAGATTGATTTCAATGAATATTCCCTTACCTTTCTTACTTTCTTTCTGCACGACCCTTCTATACATATCATCGATTGTTGAACACTTAAAATTCAATATTCTCGCACTCTCGATTAGGATAATCTTTCAATACTATACTCTCATGTGAGTCTCTTGAATAGTTTCCTTGCAATTTGGCTTACGTCTCAATTTTGATTTCAACCTATTCCATATACTCTTATTTACTTTGATGTTCATATTCCGCAATGAATACGCTCATTTCTCTTTGCATCTGCTATTTTTTCATGAATTCCCCATACCCTCACCCATTCTATGTGTGTTAGTTAAGGCTCATGGCCTGGAAATATCCATATTGCTACCCAGGTCTGAACCTGATCCACAATGAATCGTAGCTCCTAAGATTGGGCTAACAGGCGTGATAGGGGTGTGCCAGTACTCCCAAATGTTGGGCATGACCTACAGCCTGCCTTGGCTTTCCCTAATTCCCTCTTTATGCACTTTCACTTATTCTTGGACTCTAAACTGTGCCCCCTCTTTGAGCCTTACCTTGGGACCTTGAGTTCCCTCTAAACTTGGACATTGGAAGGCTGGCCTTTCTACGCTACACCTTGATCTAATCTTGCCATGTGTTTGGGGTGTATGCACTACCTGGAGCCCTTTGAGACTCCTGGGAACTTGAACACATCCCAAATAAGAGAAAGGCTTTTGGAAATATGCTCCTGGAAGTTGGTTTATCTCATATTGTTAGACTTTAAGTCTAAATTAGGCTGTTTGGATGTATCTTCGATTTCTGATGTAATTTTTTTACTTTTCTGGTTCATTTTGGTCTGTAATAATTTGTAATAACTATGGGGATGCCTAGTGGAAAGGGATGGAGATGAATGTATGCAAAGTGTAGATAACTTGCCTGTAAGATTTTTCTGATTCTTGAATTCACATAAATTACTTCATTCATTTAGATAACTTGCTCATAGGATTTTTTTTGAACTTCTGCATTTTTATTTTTAGAAGTCATGCCTATGAGTTCTGCATTCTCATCTTAGAAATCCTGCCAATATGTGCTGCATTCCTGCATATATAGATGTTGTCTCTAAGTTTTTGCATATACTGCATATAGAAACCATGATCATTGGTTTTTCTGCACTTCACCATGTATATGTCATTAGGCAAACAATCCTAGGTTTAATAATAATCTGCATATATCTACCACAAGGAGATCTTGTTCATAGGTTTAAATAATAAATAGCATGCTAGATATTATGCCTATAGGACTTCATGAATTCTTGTATCGACATCCATCACTAGGCAAACCCGTTCATAGGTTTAAATAATAAACAACCTTCTAGATACCATGCCTATAGGACTTTACACTATTGTTTCAACTATAAAGTGTTTAAAATTAACTATGCTTAGAAATCATGCCCATAAGAGTATTCAGTTGAATCGGCTTCATCTATTTCTTCTATGAGTCTAAAATCTAAAAATAAGATCGTCTAAAAATTTGCAGAACCTTTTGTCTATAAATCTAGTAATCTTTTCTGTTATAACCAGTACACTTTCTGCACTTTTAGATATCATGCCTATAGATTTCACCTAGGCAAGCCATCAGGTGATTAATCAATTGGGTCAGTTCTTAATAAATTACAACCAAACCAAGGCTAATTAAAACTTCTCATCTGAGAAATATATGATAAATCAGCCTGTCCTAATGCTTTAAAGTTAATTCAAACCATAACTAGTATTTGAAGTCATGCTATATAATTTTCTCCTTAAGTGAGAAGGCCTATTTGAGCCTCAACTGTTAGTTGCTTCCCCCCTAACAGCTTATGTGTTCTTTCTTGTCGTCTTAGACTTTTATCCTTTTAAAACTCTAAAAGCGCCAACTCCTTACCCTTTATGATTAGTAGTCCTAACACCTCCGAGACTGATAGGAATGTGACAGGTAATAGCATGCAGTAAGAAACAATACGATTCTGCTCTTTAATACCATAACTGGGTGGGATGGGTAGATATGAATATGATGACCGGTGCGCTAATACCTCATGTAGCCCCTCTCTCTTGAGGAGTGATTACTCGGTATTTCATTGACGTGATCCATATTAATCATAAACCTAGGGCCCCTTTTCCTTTTTACTTGTTTATTCTTTTTGTATTTGTTTAAATCTTTTTCTTAAAATGGCTGCCCTCTTCATTTTTTCGTCAAAACTTTACTTGCAATATTATGTGAATACACCATCTACTTGAGCCCCTTTTTGCTTACTTGTTACTTGAAGTCACAATTATAACATGGCCGGGAATCACCCTAGTAGATCTTGGGGGGTGCCTAACACCTTCCCCCCAAGATAATTTCTAGCCCTTACCCAAACCCTGGTTCTTCAACTCAAAACCTTCTTAGTGTCCTAATGCACTTAATCATTAGGTGTCGACTCTTCAAATTCATAAATCCAATTCCCAAAAGGGAACGAGTTGTCCTCCAAAAAATGTCATAAACCTGATTTCACTTAAGAAAAAAAGGGGCGTGACATGTTGGTGAAAAGGCGACTAGGGGATAAAGGCCTTATGTCTAAAACTCAACTCAGGGATTGGAGCCCCAATGTTGGTAAAAGGCGAATAGGGAATGGAGACCCTATGTCTAAAACTCAACTCATGCATGGGAGCGTAATGTTGGTGAAAAGGAGACTATGGAATGGAGGCCCTATGTCTAAAAAAACTCAACTCAGGGATTGGAGCCCTAATATTGGTAAAAGGCGACTAGGGAATGGAGTCCCTACATCTAAAAACTCAACTCAGGGATTGGATACCTAAAGTTAGTATAAAGGCGGCTAGGGAATGGGGGCCCTATGTCAATAATATCAACTTAGGGATTGGAGCCCTAATGTTGGCAAAAGGCGACTAGGGAATGGAGGCCTTATGTCTAAAACTCAACTCATGAATTGGAGCCCTAATGTTGGTAAAAATGTAAAAGATTGACGTTTGGAATCCTAATCTATCATTTTTGTTTTGGATTTTTTTTATTTCTGTTTTTTTCATTTCATTTTATTTCAATAGAAATGCAGGAAACAATTTTGGAGGAAAACTTCCCTTTTGGGTTGATCATTGTTGCGAAGCTGTTTTTTAGCTTTTGTGCATCTTTTCCTTTTGATTGCACCTGCTTTTGCATGGTTTCTTAGGCTGCACCTGTTTCTATTTCAAAAAAGAACAATTGTTATTTTAAACGATGGTTGGCTTTGTGTCCTTGGTCATCTTGATCACTCGATCGCGGCCCGACTCTTGTTGAAAACCTCCGCTGCTTGCTGGTTTTTCTGAAGATTGATCATTCTTTCAAACCGAGGATTTAACTTTTCAAGATTTCATGTCGGCTTGCCCGTGTTGTTCTTTGACCAATTCACTTTATGCTATCTTTGGCTTTCTTTTCTTTTTCAATAACCTTGATTCCAGAGCATCAGCAATCATTGCCAACCGGGATTGAATTGATGCACCCGCTAAGGCTGGGTATTTTCTTTAGTTTTTGTTAAGTAGAACCCTGTAAAGCTAATCTTTCCACCTTTTCTTTGCATTACTTTCGGAAACAGAGTTAGACCAAAAGTGTTCAAGGAAAAGTAAACAAAAGGAAAGAAAGATGAATTTAGAGAGAAGTGCCCATTTCGGGAAAGAACGAAGGACTTATCTGGGGTACATGCAGGCTTCAATAGACATGACATACGTCTTGGACTGGATGCCTAACCTGCCAAACTTTCTGAATTCTCATAAAATCATTGTGAGCTACATTTCCTAATCGAGAAATCTTACCCGTACTCTAATAGTGGTGAAGGGTGTCTTCTTTTTGGTCGACGGTGCCCTTTGCGGGTTTTCGCCAATCGACCACTTTCATTTCTCTTCTCACTGTCACCTAATAGTGCTCTTTACGAGTTTTCACTTGCCAAGCTCTCTCATTTTTTATTTCTCTGCTCACAGTCGCCTTATGGTGCCCGTAGGTTTTCATCGATAAGACTCTCTCATTTTATTTCTCTCATATTGATTGACAGATCCAAGCAATTGTGTTCTCTAATTCTGACGCCTCTTGCCGATGATCAGAAGGACTTGGACATGGTTTGGGCAAATAGAGAGTAGGATCAAATTACAACTTTGGAACCATCCGGGCGGGATCATTGTCGAATCATTATATCATTTGCCCCAGTTTCACTTTTAGGGCGAAATTGGATTTTACTTTTTTGTGACCGAATTCAGAGAGAGGCCGCCTACGTATCCTTTCGCATTCAAGTCGAATGTAGTTCAGGAAAATATTTTGTTTTTGTTTTTTCTTTTTTTCTTTTGCTTTGTTCTCTTTTTTTCTTTTGTTTTGATGCTTTTCTTTTTTTTTCATTCTTTTTTCTTTCTTTTCTTTTTTCTTTTTTCTTCTTTTTTAACACTTTTAAGTTCCAAAGAGGGTAGTCAAAGAAGAGTAACCGGCTCAAAGGGTTCGCAAAAAGTTGATAATATTTGGGTAGCAGGAATGAAGGCCTTCGTTCTCCCAATTAGATAGTGTCATTGTTGCAGAAAGCCTAAATATAGTACCTTTTTTACTGCATCCGCATTCACAACTGCTTCAGGATCATTTCCTTCAACATCTCCCAATATAATACCCCTTTTGGAAATATGTTCTTGATGATATATGGGCTTTTCCAATTAGGAAAGAATTTTACCTTCGCTTCATGATGATGGGGAAGGATGCGCCTTAACACGAGTTTCCCCACATCGAAATTCCTGGGTCGCACTTTCTTATTGTAAGCACGGGCCATTATTTATTGGTACAATTGTCTATGGCAGACCATAGTCATTCGCTTTTCATCAATCAAGGTCACCCGTTCTAGACGAGTCTTGACCCACTCACTATCTTTTATTGCTTCAACAATGATCCGTAGAGAAGGGATTTCACCCTCTATAGGTATTACAACTTTCGTGCCATAGACCAAGAGGTATGGGGTTGCTCCTACCGATGAGCACATCGTAGTGCGATATCCCAACAATGCAAAAGGCAACTTTTCATGCCACTGCGTAGAGCTCTGAATCATCTTTCTCAAAATCTTCTTGATGTTCTTGTTTGCTGCTTCGATGGCACCATTGTCTTCAGGCTGATAAGGAGTAGAGTTCCTATGCATTATCTTGAATTGTTCGCAGATCTCCTCCATCAGATGACTATTCAGGTTTGCAGCATTATCTATGATGATCGTTGTAGGAATACCAAATTGACTAATAAGATTGGAGTACACGAAATCTACCACAACTTTCTTGGTGACAAATTTGAGGGTGATGGCTTCAACCCATTTTGTGAAGTAATCAATGGCAACCAATATGAATCTGTCACTATTTGAGGCTTTTGGCTAGATTGGCCTGATGACATTCATGACCCAAGCAACAAATGACCAAGGTGTTGATATGGGATGCAGTTCAGTGCACCTGACACTGATGACACTTTCGGACAAATCTAATACAGTCCTTTTCCATGGTTATCCAGTAATAGCCTGCTCGAATGATTTTCTTTGCTAAAACATACATGTTCATGTGGGGCCTGCATACTCCTGCGTGCACTTCATGCATGTTTCTTCTAGCCTCTTCTGTGTCAACACATCTTAACAAGTTGAGGTCTGGAGTTCTTCTGTACAAGACATCACTACTCAAAAAGATACCACTCACATGCCATCTAATGGTTATCTTTTGGTCCCCACTGGCTTGCTCGGGGTATTCTTTGGTTTTCAGAAATCTTTGCTGTCATGGTACCATGGATGGGTATTTGCTTCTTCTTCAACTGTATTACAATAACCATGCCTTTCCCGTATTTGGATTTCCACGGGATGTATGTAAGCAATGCCTGGATATGGCAGCATTGAGGCTAAAGTAGCAAGTTCGTCGGCCAATTTGTTGTGACAAAGAGGGATGTACCTAAAATTTATTAACTTGAATTGCTTGCTAAGGTCTTCCACATGCTGTACGTAAGGGATGAGTTTGACATCTCGGCTTTCCCATTCTCCCTGAGCTTGCTGGATTCTAAGATCTGAGTCCCCCATGATGAACAACTCTTCGAAGTCCTGGTCGATTTTCATATTCATACCCATGATGCAGGATTCATACTCGATAGTGTTATTGGTACAGAAAAACTGAAGTTGCACTGTGGCTGGGTAATGCTGACCAGTAGGTGAGACCAAGACTACCCTGATTCCTACACCTTTTGCATTTACTGCTTCGCCAAAGAACATCTTCCAAGTAGTAGTATCCTCGGATATTGCTTTGACTGAGTTTATCTCTTCATTTGGGAAGTAAGTGTTCAAAGGTTGGTATTCATCATCAACCCAATTTTCAGCCAAATGATCCGCCTTTCATTGTCGTGCGAGTGACATAGTCTTTGTCAAATTCAGTGAGCAGGATATGCCATTTTGTCAATCTTCATGTGGGCATTGGTTTCTGGAATATGTATTTAAAAGGATCCAATCTGGTTATGAGGTAAGTGGTGTAGGCTTGCAGATAATGTCTCCACTTCTGAGAAACCCACGTTAAAGCACAACAAGTTCTCTCCAGAAAAGTACACTTAGCTTCATAGCTAGTAAACTTCTTGCTCAAGTAGTATATTGCCTGCTCATTCTTTCCGGTTACATCATATTGCCCAAGGACACAACCAAAAGAGTTTTCCAAGACCGTCAGGTACAGGAACAGAGGCCTCCCCAGTTCAAGCGGGACCAAGACTAGTGGATTGGACAGTTATTCTTTGATCTTATCAAAAGCTTCTGGACATTCATCCGTTCACTTGAATTCCACATCTTTCTTTAGCAATTTGAATATGGAATCACACGTGGATGTCAACTGAGCAATGAATCGGCTGATATAGTTTAATCTGCCCAACAAGATCATCACATCTTTTTTGGTTTTTAGAGGAGGCAAATCCCGAATAGATTTTATCTTTGTTGGATCTACTCAATACCTCTTCGGATGACTATAAAGCCCAAAAGTTTTCCTGATGGGACTGTAAATGCACACTTGGCTGGGTTCGGCTTCAAATCATATTTGTGCATCCACTCAAAGAATTTCCTCAGATCTCGGATATGGTCATCTTGGGTTTTGGACTTGATGATTACATCATCCATATCCACCTTTATTTCTTGGTGCATCATATCATGGAAAATGGCGGTCATGGAACTCATATAGGTTGCCCCAGCATTCTTCAAATTAAATGGCATGACTTCAATTAAATGGCATGACTCTATAATGGTATGTACCCCAAGGTGTGGTAAATGTTGTTTTCTCTGCGTCTTCTTCATCCATCAACACCTGGTGATATCATGTATAACAATCCACGAAGGACTATATCTCATATTTGGGGCAGTTATCAACAAGGATGTAGATGTTAGGCAGAGAGAAGTTATCTTTGGGACTTGCATTGTTTAGGTCTCTGTAATCCACACACACTCGGATGTTCTTGTCCTTCTTCGGCAGTGGGATTACATTGGCTAGCCATGTGGTGTACTGGACCACTCAGATCACCCCTGCTTTCAACTATTTCATGCTTATTTTGGTTTCCATGATTTCTTCGGAACTACCCAAGTTAACCAGCTCTTTGTCATCTAAGTTCGGCATAGATATATTCTCAAAATGTTTCAGTTCTCGATTTATGTCCATAAAAGCCTCTCCTTCATCATGTTCCAGCTCTTGGTTCATTATTTCATAGTTAGATATCGTGTTTGGATCTGAGCATGATGTACGCAAGCCTCTCATGTTATTCAAAGGTGCATTATTAGAATAGAAAGAAGAAGAAAAATAAAATAACAAAAATAAGAAGAAATAAAGAAACATGGGCGGTGAAATATTGATTTCATTTCATTGAATTTGGAAGATAACAGGGTTTACATTGGAAATTAAAAGACATTAAACTAAATAAAAACACTCGAGTTATTCCCTGGAATAACTCGTGGTGTAGAAAAGGTGGCTGGACAAGTCTACCGGGACTCCCGCCTGATTGGGAATGGCGTAGCCTTCCAATTTTGCAGTTTTGCCTCGGGTCCCATGTACAGCGCATCAGCGGTGCTTGTTCCTTCCCTGGCGGGACCATATGGGTTTCATATAATATCTTCCTCATTTCCCCACAGATCTTTTCAATCACTTTTAGGCCGTAAAGGCCTTATCCTCTTCTTCTTCATTGCATTTGGGCTTGACAAATGTTTTGTAAATATGCGGAACTGGCTGGGGCAAGACCCATCCATTGTTCTCCCTACCATCCGCGCCATTTTATATCAGTTGGTGTGGGTATGAAGCCGACTCCAAAGAACTTTTCACTGGTAGGTGGGGAGATAGGTTCAGCTATTGCTTGCAATAATTTCCCAAGTCATTACCCAGCTTTAAAGTCGTGCATGATCATTTCCTTAGCGACCATGATTGATACATTTGAAAGGAAGTTTTGGGGCAAGGTTTTTCTTTTTCTCACTAATTTGTGACAATGATTTCAAAAGCCTGATAGAGTATGTGCTCACTCCCCTCTCTTGGTTCAAGATATGGGACTGATGGGTCCTAATAAATTGATTGCTCATCTTTCCCATGGACCATAATCTCTTGATCCTCACGCTCGAACTTCACCATCTGGTGAAGTGTAGAAGGTACAGCTCCCGCTGTATGAATCCATGGCCTCCGCAAAAGAAAGTTGTAAGAGATGTCCATTTTCAGAACCTAGAAGGTAACTTCAAAGTCTAATGGGCCGATGGTCAGAATCAGATCAATCTATGCAATTGTGTCCATTTTGATACCATCAAAAGCATGTACACAAACATTATTGGGTCGGATTCTCTCGGTACCAATTTCTATGCGTTGCAGATTCAAGAGTGTGCAGATATCTACTCCAGATCCCCCATCCAACATATCCCTTTTTCACATAGTACCCTTCGCATTTGACTATTAGGTGCAGGGCTATATTATATGAGGCCCCTTCTGGCGGCAATAATTTTTGCTGAAGGAGATCTGGTTGACCACAAAAAATCTTTCTACCATTCTCTCTAACTGCTCTATGGAGGTCTCAATAGACACATATGCTTCGTTAAGGGTCTTGATCAATACTTTCTGATGTTTGGTAGAGTTCATCAACGAATAACAAGGAGAATTGAGTGGGATACTTTTGAATCTGGTCGATCACCTTATAATCCGCCATTTTAATTTTTTCGGTGCTCACCGTCCTCTTAGAGGGGAAACACTTTCTAGTGGCATTATCTACCTCTTCCAAATTGAAATACTTTTCCACCAGGTTATTTTCTTGAATTTCACCTGTGATTTCTTTGCCTTTATAGGTCACTACTAGTTTTTTATAATTCCAAGGCACAGCGGCGGGATCTGTCATGGGCTTCTGTGGCGCTCGACCAATAACCATGGGCTCACTCAGCCTTGGTGGATTTATTGGCCCTCACATTACATAAGCCCCCTTGGGTATGTACATTGGGTTGCCTGATTGAGCTCAACTCTCTTAGGAGGACTTAATGTCATATGCTTTTCCTTGCGGCCTCGAGGGACATATAGAACAACATCTTTTGGGGGCGTTGCCCCGGTTTCAACTTCAATCTTGTTCTCCGACTTCGAAGGGGTGGTTTTTTCTTTTTCTCCCCTTTGACTTGCTTCAGGGCAGATTTTGGTTTCTTTCTGTATCAGCAATGGCGATGATGACCTTCAACGCTAGGTCAAATTTCTTATCCTCACAAATCATTCCGATTACTGGCCCGCTGTTATGGGCCGACAGTGTGTTGTTGGTCACATTGAAAATATCTTCATCCCTTAGCACTATCTTTCTTTGTTCTATCAAGTTCTCTACTACTCTCTTCAAAGTCCAGCATTCATCCGAGTCATGCCCTTCTGCCCCTAGTTATAGGCGTATAGGGCACCAGCTTTGTAAGCGGGTGATGTCAGGCTTTGCCTGGTTTGAGGAACAGGCTGTAGAAGACCCATTTGAACAAGCTTTGGGAACATACTGGAGTAGGATTCACCGATTGGTGTGAAATTTGGCCTCTTGGGTTTTTCACGGGCTTGAAAATTGCTTTGTAGAGGCCGAGGGTTGTAGTAAGTTAAGGCGGCTACTTTCTAGGAAATGGAGCTTGGTTTCGATTGTCTTGTTGTTGTTGCCGGACATAAGGTTGAGCATTCATGACTGTGTATAGATGAGGACCATAGGCCAAGTCTTCGTAGCGGTAATAGTGTTGCAGGGTTCTTTCTGAGAAGATGGATCTGGGAGTACGATGTTTCTTGCACCCGACGCTGCCATTGATGTTTCTTCCTTTTTCTTGCCATTTCCTACTCCTCCAGACCCACCCAGGATGGCTTGGGAGGTAGCTCTGATGGTGGACTGGCTCATAATTCAACCCATTTTCCATTATTTCGCCAATCTTGATGGCTTCAGCGAACAGTTTACCCATTGTGAACATCATATTTTGGAAGTAGTCAGCTTCTTGGGCTTTGAGGAAAACTATGACTATTTCACTATCATCCAAAGGAGGCTTTACCGTAGAGACCTGCTCGTGCCATTTAACTGCATACTCTCGGAAGCTTTCCTAGGATTTCTTCTTCAAGTTTGTTAAAGAGCTCCTATCCGAAGCAATATCATTCTTGTACTAGAACTTCCTGACAAAATCTCTCGCAATATCATCCAAGATGTTCCAGCGGGATATATCTTTGTCCATGTACCACTCATATGTGATGCCCGCTAAAATTTCTCCGAAGTAGGCCATAGGGAGTTCTTCCTTTCAACCGGCTCCTCGCAGCTGGTTGCAATATATCTTGAGATGAGCAATAGGATCACCATGTCCGTGGTACTACTCAAATTTTGGGGTTTTGAATCCCAATGTTAAATGTACATGAGGGAACATGCATAATTCGGCATAAGATACACTTTTTTTGTTAACTCAATCCTTGTATGCTTTTGAGACTCTGTTCCATACTCTTGATATTTCTCACGATCTCTTCTTGCTTGGGAGTTTTGGTGGTCTTTTCTTGCCCCATAGTGAACTCATATTGGAGTGGCTGGGAATAAGTATAAGTGGGAAACTGAGGAGGTTCCATTGAGAAGGAGGGTGTTTGGAAAGTGAAAGTTGATGGGTCAAAACTGGGCCTCTACAATGTAGGCTATGTCATTGTCGAGCAAGGGGGAGCGGTGAAGAATTTGAGGCTACACCGGATTTTAACACCTGGGGGCGAACCTTAGAAGGTGTTCCAACGAAATGAGCTGAGATAGTTGGATGTCCTAATGGTGTGCTTGGGTGACTGATAGGGATGGTGGAGGAACCACTTTCTCTATGAAAGAGTTTAGAGAATCCCGGGATTGCGCTTGGCAGCTCTCTTCCATTTGGCCAAGCATCCCACATTTCCATACCTCGGAGATGCATGATTCTATTTTCTTCGGCAGCTGTCGATTCTGAAGTCGAGATGCCTGAGATGGGACTATCATCCATGATGGGAATTGTTGGCAGAGTCATTTATGAAGACATTTCGATGCTCCCTTTTCGATCTCGTAAAATATGGGTGCGAAGCCATATCACCACAAAAACCAACCACCGTTCTATAAAAACCTGGACTAGATGAACATCAGTAAAACGGTTAGTTAGAAACAAATAACACGTAGGTAATCGCACGTTGGGGGTGTGGTGCACATATAAAGTTAAATATGTCTCTACATGTTCTGCCACGGCTACATGTTTCATCCCGGCTTTCCTTTTCATTCCTACTTTCCATCTCCCACTTTTTCCCTTTCATCTCTCTTTTTCTTTTCTTTTTCTTCTTTTCTTACTTTTCTTCTCTCATTTTTTGTTGGTTTTTCTTTTCTCATTTCTTTTTCTTATTGGAATTATTCACAAAATTATGACCGAACTAATGAGGATTGCCTACATATCATGATACCACGTGAATCAGATCATTTCTTAGTTCAAGAAACAATAAGTGCAAAAAATAAAGAAATACAATAGCAAGAAAATGCTCTCGGCGCACTATAGCATTTCGATAGAACAGTAACCGTCAATTCGGCGCACAATAGCAAGACTACAATTTGTGCAGGAAATGGCTCGCCGCCGTTGCAACGCTGCTACGACTGCTCCGATAGCACCTGTGCAACTTGTTACCCCTGCTCACGGAATTGCTACGGCACTGGAACCTCTGACCTTTGGGAATTTCCTTCCACAGAAATACCAATCGCCAGAGAACTTGCATGCAGAGGTTAAAGCAACTGTAAACACAATTCCAATGGACCAAACAGAAGCTCCGATTAACTCGACTGTAAGACGATTACAATTTTCTGAAGTGAGTGACCCTGCAAAATCATTACCGACTGCTGCTGAAGTTGTTAGAGGAAATCGTGATGCACAAATGGGTAAGTCACTCTCATTTGTACCTCCGATTGAAAGAGATGGCCACAAGGTGGTTAAAATCAGTGTAGAGGATCTACAATCTCAGGTAGATTACTGGGCAAATGCATTAATTGGATATGTAATTGGAGATAATCCAAATGCTAAAATGATGGAGAATTTTGTGATGCATGTTTGGAATTTTGTGTCCAAACCTCAGATACTGTTGCATGCTGAAGGATACTGCATATTTCGTTTCAATAGCAAAGAGGATAAAGAGTTAGTTATATTCGTACAGAAACAAGCCTATGGTGCTGAAACCATGGGAGATTGATTTTTCTTTTCAAAATGATGTTCTCAGCACAGTACCTGTATGGATCAGATTCCATGGCCTTCCGGTGGGTTACTGGTCTGTTGATGTTCTGAGCAAATTGGCTAGTGCAGTGGGCAGACCACTGTATACGGACAAATTCACTGCACATTATGAAAAGATCTCTTTTGCGAGAGTTTTAGTAGAAGTTGATGCTGCTTACCCCTTACCTGATCAGGTTGAAATTGAAACTCCTTTTGGTATGAAAGTGCAACAGATTGAATATGACTGGAAACCTAGTTTTTGTAATCATTGCTTGAAATTTGGCCATGATGCTATTGAGTGCTGGTATAATGTAAGAAATGATGTAGAAATGGATAATGGTGAGTAGGAGAAGGGAAGAAGACAGAGAGCTAGAATGCCAAGGCAGATCAAAGTTAATAAACAGGAGTGGGTGCCTAAGACTGTTGCAAATGCAATGGTACCTATTCCAGCTCAACTAGAACATATTAGTGAGGCAGTGCAACTGGAGACTAGTACTATTGGGAATCAACAACATACTGGTGATATGCAGCTGTTGAATAGTACTGTGAATCAGCATGAACTAGCTGGCTCTAGCAGAAACATAGCAGCTTCAAGGGTTCTTTCTGGGATCAATGAGGTTATGATTGATAATGCAAATAAGGGGAAGTCTACTGTAGTTATTCTAGATGCTGGTAGAAGAGGTCAACAGGTAGATCCAGGACCTGATTATTGCTACTTGGAATATTAGAGGGATTAATCAAGCCCACAAACAGAAAGAATTAAAAAGCTTTCTGTCTATAAATAAGGTAGATGTTATAGGTGTTCTTGAAACTAGAGTTAAGGAGCATAAAGCTAAAAGGATACTTGCTAAGATTGCTAAAGGATGGAAAGTTCAATGCAACTATGCTAAGGCTGTCAATGGTAGGATTTGGTTGCTTTGGAAACCTCATATTCAAGTCCTTATTTCTAATGTGACTGATCACTTTATACAATGTATGTTAAAAGATGCTCAAGGCAAAGTCAAAACTCATTTGAGTGTAGTTTATGCTCATAATACTGCAAGCAATAGGGAGCAGTTGTGGTGTGATTTGCAGGCAGTAAACATTCCCAGTCAGGATCCTTGGGTACTTAGTGGGGATTTCAATACTGTCTTGAACTCTGAAGACAGAATTGGATCTCCTGTCATTGATGCTGAAACCAGAGGATTCAAGGAGACTATAGATGCCATTCATCATACTCCCCTTCGAGCAAAAGGGTGGTATTATACTTGGTCCAATAAGCAGGATTCTGATACTAGAGTATATAGTAAAATTGACTGGGCTTTGGGAAATTTTCAAATGATTCAACAGTATGGGCATATTGAGGCTGAATTCATGAACCCTTCAGTATCTGATCACTCTCCCATACTTATCAAGTTTGGTAGTCAAAGGCTTCTACACCCCAAACCTTTCAGATTCTACATTGCAATTATAGAGGATCCTCAGTTTAATTCTATTCTGGCACAAACTTGGTCACAGCATTGTGAAGGACCACCTATGCAGCAGGTATGGATCAAACTGAAAGCCTTGAAGCAGCAATTGAAGGGGATAAATAGCCAGATGTCTTCCTATAAGCAGAAGCTTATTCAAGCCAGGGAAACACTGGATATTGTTCAAAACCAGATGCAACACAGTCCATTTACACAGAATTTGCTAAATGCTGAGAAAGCAGCATTGTATGAAATTGAGAAATAGAGCAAGGTGGAGGAGCAGATTATGAGGCAGAAATCCAAAGCCAATTGGATGAGTGTGGAGATGCTAATACAAAGTATTTTCATGCTAAATGAAAGATCAGAACAAGCTAGAATAATATTAGTTCTATATATACTGAATCTGGTATAAAGCTAACAGATCCAGTAGTTGTAGAGCAGGAATTTATTAAAGTGTTCAAGTCATTGATGGGAGAATGTGCTGTTGAACTCCCTTGTATCAATGCTGCTGCTATGAAGGAAGGTCCTTGTCTTACTTTATCACAACAAAGAATGCTAATCCAAGAGGTCACAGTGGAGGAGATTACAGGAGCTCTTAAGGAGATGCCAAAGGATAAAGCACCAGGTGTGGATGGTTTTCCTATGGAGTTTTTCACTAGCAATTGGGAGATAGTACAAGAAGATATAATTGCTGCTACTATGGACTTCTGTACTACTTGCAATCTGCCAAACATGATAAATACTACATCTATTGCACTTGTGCCTAAAGTTAATAATCCTACAACTGCAAAGGATTATATACCTATTTCCTGCTGTACAACTGTGTATAAAATCATCTCCAAGATTATTACAAAGAGGATGAAAACTGTTATTAGCAGCATAGTTGGTCAGGCCCAGTCAGCATTTGTTGAAGGCAGAAGCATCATTGATAATATCCTGCTCAGCCATGAAATTTTCAAGGGATATACAAGGAAAGGAGTATCCCCTAGATGTGTCCTTAAGGTGGACTTAAGGAAGGCCTATGACACTTTGGAATGGGGCTTCCTTAAGCAAGTCCTCATTGACATTGGATTCCCAGCAAAGTTCCTTAATTGGATAATGGCATGTGTAACTTCTGTCTCATATTCCTTGGTGCTGAATGGGGGTCTTACTAAAACTTTCACTGCAAGGAGGGGCATTAGACAGGGTGATCCTATGTCTCCTTATTTGTTTGTTCTTGCAATGGAGTATTTGAACAGGATACTGCATCAGTTACACAGAAATGGAGATTTCAATTTCCATCCTAAGTGCAGGAAGCTAAACTGTGTGGATATTTGTTTTGCTGATGATCTTCTTATGTTTTGTCGAGCTGATGGTATTTCTTTCCAGATTTTACATGCGGCATTCCTCAAGTTTTCTGAAGCTTTTGGCTTGAAAGCAAACATTAACAAAAGTGATGTTTATTTGGCTGGTGTACAACAATCTGTTAGAGTTGTAATCAAGGAGCAGTTGGGGTTCATTGAGGGCCAACTTCCTTTCAAGTATTTGGGGATTCCACTTAGCTCTAAAAAACTTGCTATACATCATTACTCACCACTGATTGAGAAGATAACTGCTAGAATCACATGCTGGTCTGCCAAAATGCTTTCTTATGCAGGTAGATGCCAATTGATTAAAGCTGTTATATTTGGAATTCAGACATATTGGGCATAAATATTCATAATGCCAAATAAGGTGCTGAAGGTTATTGAAGCAATTTGTAGGTCCTTCCTACGGACAGGCAGAGCATCTGTGTCTAAAAGGGCTTTGGTTGCATGGGAAAAGGTCTGTAAACCTATTTCTGCTGGGGGTCTTAACATCACTGATATGGATGTCTGGAATAAGGAAGCTATTACCAAACTCCTTTGGGATTTGGCCAGCAAGAAGGATTGCCTTTGGATTAAATGGCTGCAATGCTATTACATAAAGCAGTATGATGTTAGCTCTGTACCTCTGCAAAAAAATGCCTCTTGGGTTGTTAGAAAGATTCTGGATTGTAGGGTTGCTATTATGGAGAACCAACAGTTGCAAGGCAATCTCTTTAGCAGATTGAAATCATTGTGCAAACTGGACAAGTTTCAAATACAAAAATAATACCTTACCATGCTACCTAATTACAACAAGGTTGATTGGAGGAACGTGATGCTAACTGTTATTGTACAACCAAGACACAAATTCATAGTTTGGTTAGCTGCTCAACAAAGGCTGCCTACTATTGACAAATTGCAAAAGTTTGGAATTGATGCACCTGTTGAATGTGCATTCTGTAAACAGAAGGAAGAAAGGTTTGAACATCTTTTCTTTGCATGCCCAGTCACTAATCGATTATGGCTTAGAATATGCTATTGAATGGGATACAATCGAGCTGTTAGTACTTGGGAGACTGAACTTCAATGGATATGCAGTAAGGCTCGAAGCAGAAACTGGTATAAAGCACTCACTGGTACTGCTTTTGTCACTACTGTTGCATTGATCTGGAGAACCAGGAATTCCATTCGATTTGATAGCAAGATTTTTGCTGAAGATCAGACCTGTAGAGAAATGGCATTGCTGATTCATACTCGCAGCAGAAAATGTAAAAGATGGCATGAGGGGTTGCGTCGACTAAGCTGTTATCCTTAGCTATAGCTAAATAGATACATATTAGGATAGCTTGTTTGAGTTTGTATTAGTTTAGAGCTAATTGTAAATGAGTAGTAGATTGTCCATGCTACTACTATAGCACTGCATTGTACATTCTTTTGAAATCAACGAAATGATCCTAAATATAAAAAAAAATTGGGAATTTTTGATTTTTCATTAATAAAAACTTCTATTACAAAAGACTTCAAACTACTCATTTCTATTGAAAAATGAAATTAGACCCTAAATGCAAATGCAAATGCAATGTATTTTTTCTTTTTGTATTTTTTATGAATTAAATAAGTTAAATATTCACAAAATGCAAAACAAACACGAAAACTATGCAATAATTCCTAATAACAATATAATTTTAAATAAATCCTAATTTTGGGAATTCTATAGGAGTAACTCATGCGAGGCAAAAATCACGTGCTCACAAGAGGTAGCATATGGTGGGAAATGAAGTAGGTAAGGGGTCGATTGGAATTAAAAGTGATGGGTGATTTTTAGCCGTTGATCTGAGTGATCAACGGCCTGGATTTAAACGGGTAAGTGGGGATATGGGCATGGGTCGATTTGGTTGCAGTTGTGCTGGGGTTTAATAGAAATTGGTTCGGGATAATTGGGGTTCAAATTAGGGCCGAGTTTAGGTTACAATTAAAATTTAATTGGGCTATTGCTTAAATAGCCATTTTTCCCTATTTGATTTATAAAAATAAGTTAATTTCTGGAAATAAATTAAAGGTACTAAAATAATTTATAGTACATAATTAGCTATTAAAAAAATACCATACCTAACTTTTTTATAACAGTAATTAATCATAAAAGAGGCTAATGTTGTAATTATACAATTTTATCCTTAAAAATACTAAATAAATTTGTAAAATATGTAAATAAAAATATCTTAGCTATATTTTAGTATAAATATGATAATTAAATAAATAAATCACCAAAATGATATTATTATTTGGGTTTTATGAATAAAATAGGGGAATAAATTGGTTTAAAAATATTTTAAAATTAAGGAAAAAAATAAGGAAATACTTGGAAATGGTTATATATGCGTACATACTATTTGAAGGTACTCTGCATATAAAGTAGATATAAGAAAAATTGGATATCAACAACCACCCTATTTTGTTGTGGGGTGTATGGACAACTACTTTGGTGTTTAATTCCCAGAGAAGCAAATAAAGTATTACATTGAGAGTTGAAAAACTCGATACCATTATCTGATCTAACAAGCTTGACAGTATCTTCAAGTTGAGTCTTTATCATTGCAAGAAAGTTTTTAATCACAATAACTACTTTATATTAAGATTGTATTAAGCATATCCAAGTAAATATGCTGCAATCATCTACTATTGTGACAAAATAAACCTTTCTTATGAGGTCCCCAAATATCAATGTGTACGAGTTGAAAATAAGTAATTGATCTAGTGCTACTAGTTGGAAATTGTAATCGACATTGTCTTGCAAAGGGACATACTTCACAGTTATTTTCTTTTCATGTTTGTATTTTATTCTTCAGTTCTGAAAAATACTGCATTACCTTGGTTGATGCATGACCAAGCCTCAGATGCCATAGTATTGTTTCTCCATGTTCCTTCAAAAAACAGATTGCTGCTATTGGCAAATTTTTCTCTTATTAGGTACAACCCATTATTTTCTCTATCAATTCCCATCACCTTTCCATTGCAGAGACCCTGAAAATATACAAAAATCAGGATAAACCCAACTGAGCAACATAATGGCCTAGTGAGCTTAGACATTGACAATAGGTTGAATTTGAAGTTTGGCACATACACTACTCCATTAATGGATTTATTCCCTAACACTACTGCATCTTATGTATGAGTAATTTTTGCTCTATTGCTTGTAGGCAACTATACTCCAACTGCTCTATGACCTGCTTTTCTAATGTTATTTAAGGCATCCTTACAATGTGTCACATGGTGAGTAGCACCTGAATCCACTATCCAAACTTGATCACTAACACATGTATTTGACATTAAAGTGAAGATACCTGGAGTATTAGTGGAACACTCATCTGTGGTAGTCTTCTGCAATAAATTTACAAGTTGTTTTTATTTCTCCTCAGTGAAGAAATTTCCTTGTGTCAGGAGCATTGGCAGCTGCCTCTCTTCACTAGTTCCACTGTTCACATAAGTTTTTCCTCTTGAGTTTTTCCCTTTCTTCTTGCCTTTGAAATCTGGTACATATCTCACTATCTTGTTGCAGTTTTCCTTTAGATGGCCTTTGTAACAACACTAATCACAGATTAATCATATTATTTTAGGCTTAAATTCATAACCTTTACCAGCCAGCATTGTAAGAGGATCTTTCAATGTATTTATTACTCTAAGAGTCCTTTGACTTTCTTCTTGTGTAACTATTGCATACGCTTCATTCACTGTAATTACATGCCCTTTTGCCAAGACATTACTTCGAATGTTACCATAGCTCTTGTTCAATCCCATGATAAACTGCAATAAATGAATATTTTTCAGAACTTCCACTGAAGGTCTAGATTACTCACAGTCACATGAAGCCAAAAGTTTTATGACATCCAGTTCATCCCATAGGTCCTTCATCTTCGAATAATAGCTAGTGACCTAGTGTATTCCATGTCTCAAGATCGTAATAGCAGTCCAAAGATGATATATCCTTGTTAAATTTGACGTATCAAACTTTTCCTGGAGGTCATCCCATACCTTCTTTGCATTCGATGCATAGACAATACTTGGCATCAACTTATTTGAAATAGTGCTACCAATCCATGATAGGATAATTTCATTACATTTTTCTCATTGCTCTGCTAATGCGCCTTTATACATACATTTTACACACGTTCCATCCACAAATTCAAGCTTGCTTTTTCTCCAAAGTGTCAATTTTATCGCTCTGCTCCACAGTGCATAATTTTTTGGGCCTGTGAGCTTGAGCAAAATTAAGAATAATCCAGAAGCATCTGAAACTTGCAAAACGACGGATGATTATGATCGAGTGGGCTGACTTCATTTTCTGCCATGACTGCGTTGAAAAATTGAGCTCGGAATTTCAGTATTCATTTGCTTTGTATTGTACCTCTGTGTTCCTACCATAAAGTTGAATCTCGCCAGAACTAGATCGGAGTTAAAGCCCGCTCTGATATCATATTCGATTGTGAGAGAGAATTGAGAAAGAAGAAGAGAAATTGAAACTATATTCTAACATCTGAGTTTTCTCGTCACACCGAATGATTTATATACAGCTTCTCCACTACTTAGATGACAACACATATACAACTGTCAGTTAGCTAACATAACAAACTAATTTTTCTTTTGCTAACTTGCACACTTCTAATTTTATTTTATACACTTTAACCCCCATATGCTAAGAGAGCCATACTAGAGCTTGGGGTGCATTAACAATATTTTCCATCTAATTACGTTCCATGGTATGTTTTCTTTCTATATTTTTCTTAGTGAATGATGAAGTTGGTCCAAACTAATTTGCAAAGTCAAATAATGAAATTGTTTTAAGATATTGTTTAGTGCTGTATGTGAAATAGTAGTATTTAGTATTTCTTCTAATATGGATATTCTGAATACGTTTCAAAAAGTAAAAATTTGTCGAGGGGGTTGTAGTAATATATTTGAATTTAGTTTTTAATAAAATTTGAATTTGTATTATGTTAATGTGTATTGTTATGGTGATTTGTTTATTTGTTTTTAAAATTCAATATTACTTACAAGAAATTTTATGTACGCCATATATAGATTTTATATATATCGAATCTTCTAAACTTTTTATGTATTTATTTTTTTATATTTTAGCTCCCCTAATAAAAAGCTTAGCTCCCTCACTGAGTGGAATGGAAGTGAAATGGAGAGGAGATTTACCTAATCAACCTTGTGCATTTAGGTTCACTTTTTCTCCTAAAATCTACTTCCTGTAACATTATATTTGCCACTTTTTACTTTACAAGATTCATAATTAAATAAACTTTGACTAACATTTAAAATTGTGGTCTCTCATTATTTTGTTATGAGAAACTTTTTAGCTTTGCTAAGACTGCTCGAGCAATTTTAGAATACATAATTTTTAGTTAAAAGGTGAATTAACCTTGTCCAACTAAATCTGCAAATTATAAAATTAACCCAACAAAAATTGTTAGATAGATTAGGACCGAGGGAGTATATAGTGTAATAAAATTCTATCATTTTCCGTTTAGGCTTCATGGCACCACCTCACAAAGGCAAAGTACGAGGTTAGTAACTGTTAAATAGTGGCTATTGATATCATAATTAGAATTTAAAAACTTAAAAAATTAAAGAAGCATTTCGACACACTTGAGATGAACAAATATGTTCCTTTTTTTTTTCCTAATAATAGAAAGCTACATGACCATCCATATGAAAAATGCAGGTCAAAACGATGTAACTTCTCAGTATGAGAAAAGCTATCCTTGGAATTTGTTATGTAAAGGGGGTCCTTCACTTCAGATTAACTAGTAATATAGGTGTAAATAGATTGTGTTAACTTATAATCTATGTTGCTTGAGTTCCTCGTAAAAATCGTTGAATGTGTGTCAAATCTTTTAAAAAAGTAATATATTTTTTAAGTATTTATCAAAAATACAATAATATTTTAGAGAGTTGAAGCAGTATAACTTATGAAGCAAACAACTTACAATTATTTATTGAATGAAAGGTCCAAAACAAGCAAAAGCCACATGGCCCCTGAATGAACAAGTAGTCATTTGGAATCCAAAACTTAGTTTATACGTAGATTCATTTTTTTTTTAAATGTGTGGTTTAGAAGGTGATGATGGTGACGTTAGGAGAGTCAGAGATCTTTAAAAGAGTTACAAAAATCAAGAAAATTATGACATAAACAAGGTCTCTGTCTCTCTAAGTCACAACAACATTAAATATGGTAGGCAATGAAAAATCTCAGTGAATAAAACATACATCAGAAGAAGATTCTGCCAAAATTTTCAAGTAGTAAACCACCCATGAAAGTCCAAAAAGCTGATGTTAGCCCTTATTATGATAATATAATAATAAATAAAATAAAGGAAATTAGCAAGTGAATTAACACTTTCTAGTCAGCATGTTGTCAGTACAGAAAAGGACATAGGTAAAATGGCAACCCAAAAAAAAGATTAGCTAGAACATTTTTTACGCTTAATAAATGATTCGTTGGTTGCTAAAGATCATAAGCCCCAAAAAAAGAATGAATATAACATATCACTCCACTAAGTAGCTTATGTCAAACAACATACATTAACTTTAAAAGTTACAAATTAAAGTGATAATGATACAGGTCATATATTTTGCATTAAGCAATTTATTATGAATATCGAGAACAAGTAAATGTTCAAGGGCAACAATTGTCCTCCTATTTCTTTTTTTTTGGAAAAAACAAAGCATGCATTAATCAAACCTAACAGTCAATAATATAAAATAAGATAAAGCGTCGTTGACAATCCAAACAGGAAAGTTGTCAAACCAAGAAACTTCATTAAATAGTAAGAAATAAAATTTAGCTAACTTATTACTACAAGTATTGAACCCTTTACTTTGATATTAAAAAGATACATCACTCAGATGTTGCTGGAGTGCCCAAATATCTTTGCAAATAGTATTAACCTCCTATGAAAGACCTTTGCATTCGAACCATAATTAAGGAATCAGACAAGATATGTATATTCTTCCATTCATGCTTCACCACCAGTTGAATTGCTTTTTTCTTTGCCAATTACACTTCAGCTAATATGATTTTTCCAATAAAATAAATTGAACTACCATAGGCATAAAGCACGTCACTATTAGCCTTTAAGGCTACCATTCCACTACTCGCTTTGCGAGTCTTTGGATCTGGAACTGCATCTACATAAAGCATCACCTTTTTTGAAGAAAGAGTTAGTAATGGTGGGTTAGTAGAAGCATCTCTCATAGTGTTAACATATTCATTTGCAACTATAAATTTATTAAATCAAATAATGCTTTAATAAAACATCATTTTAACTCCATATCACCTAATTAAAAATATAATCATTCCTAGCCTTCCAAATCATCCATAAAATAGACACTGCTCGTTGCAATAAGGTATTTATTTTCGAGAATCTTTTAATTTAACATTAATTCATACCACTATATAGCAAAATCGGAGATCAGATGCAAATTTTCCCAACGAATTGGACTTAATTTCCACACATTAATTGATCTAGGACATTTAAAGAACATATGCTCTAAAGTTTCAGGTTACATCCCCCAAATAGGACAAATGTCCTCCATAGAGTAATTTTTTTAAATAATATTCTTAACAGACAATGTATTTAAGAACACTTCCTTAAGAAATGTTTGAGTTTATTTTTAAGATTTAAAGATCATTAATGGTTCCAAAAGGATTTCGAGAACACATGAGAACTACTTTTCGCACAATTAGCCAAACCTTTATCATTTGTGAGGAGTAATTTCACCAAATAATGCTCAAACTCACTTTGTATTTACCTGAATTAATAAAATGCCAAATCAATCGATCATCCCCCCCCCCCCCCTCCCGGAAGATACTGGAATAGTTATAATAAATTCGACATCATCTTTGCTAAATAAAGTATTCAAAATCTGAATATTTCATGTGTTAGTACTGTCATCAATCATTTCTGATACTTTCATAATTATCGCACTACCACTCATCATACTTAACGGGTAAAAGGAACTATCTCGTGGCAGCCATAAATCTCTCCATACTTTTATAAATTTACCCTTTGAAACATTTCATCTAAAATCTCTACTTAATTGATCCCCTCCCCCTCCCCTCCCCTCCCCTATAAAATACTTTTTCATACCCAAGATGTAGATCTATTTGTCGGTGCCCGTAAGAAAGATTTGATGTTTTAAATGTTAGAAAGGGTGGATGTGATTTGTGTGGTACCTAATTTTTGCTTAGCTGAAATATAGAAGGACCTGGTTCTTCTATATGTTCCAACTACTACTGTTTGTGAAATAATAAATAAAGAAAATAAAGAACACAGATATTTTTACGTGAAAAATATCTGGCTCGAAAGGTGAAAAAACCACGAGCTACTACTTAGTAGGATTTTTCCAAGCTTCCACTAATATCACTGAGCCAAAACAGCATTTACAAAATTCGTTGCAAACCTAAGGATAAACTCTAATCCCGTTGTGGCACACAGCCTCAACTGTTGCGACAACTTCAAGTTAACTCTAACTTGAACACACTAGGTACCTAGTACAATTGCTTTTACAAAAGCTGAAAGGTACAATGTAAAATCACCTACTAAAATTGAACTAGAATAAAAGATAGACACATGGAACTAATTCTTCTATTTCTTCAAGTAGCTTCAGGATTGCACACTCGAATCACACATAAATTGCTTGCAAAATCGCCTTGCTCTTTTGCTCTCAATTTAAATTTAACTTCTGCTTATGTGCAACATCTGTAAAAGAGAACAATAATGATATTTAATGGATAGTAATTAGAGATTTATTGTGATTCAAATGCTACTCTTCTATCGTAGGAGAGTTCAAGGTGATCTCAAACTCTAACACTATCTTCTTCCTAAAATGTATTCTCTTCATGTCAGGAGTCTTTCTCTCCTTATCCAATATGCAACCTTTTTTATCAGATCATGAGATATTGCTACTTTATTTGTTAGATTAATCTCCTTCATGTGCATCTCATGTACAGGTTGATCATGACTGTGCTTCACAAGATGGACCTGGTCCATATTTGTGTTCTTTTGTCAACCTTCAAAACTTCACATGTTCTTGGGCCGGCAAATTCCTCCTTTTTGACGATGACAAGCTCTGTGCTTTTTACTTACTTGAATCCTCTAAGAACTCAGATTAACCATCAATACAAAGATTAGAAATTTCACTTATCATCAAGGACTAAGTTAATTAGGTTATAAATATCACTTATTCAGAATATGTAAAACGTAGTATTTCTTCCACCTTTTGGCATCATCGAAAAGTTTCATGCAAAGTATGATTCCCATATTTTAATAAGTCCTCATGGCTACTGGGCCAACTGCAAATGTAATCATGGTTTAATCATCAATAATCAGACAAACATATGTAAACTATAAACTATCAAGGAAAGATTACATTGAAAAATAGCAAAAACAGTAGATATCATTTATAGAAGATATGTTTCTACCACAATCCACAACCAGAAACCAAAAAACATTTAAAATATGAGCAAAAAAAAGATAGAAAAATCCCAAATCCGGGTCACTGAATGTACTAGACAGGTTCGGGAGACAAAGGCTAGAATTCCTAAGATTTAGGTAAGCTAGAGGGTTGGTTTTGGGCTTTGAGAAGATTCAGCATATTGTGAAGAATTCTGTCATTCTTCTCCTTTTCCTTGGTAAGCTCAGTTCTGAGAGCACTCCTCTCAGATTCAACCTCTACAACACGAGCCTTGAGCCTAGCTATCTCAGCATCCTTGGCTTCACATTCTTGAACAAGAGCCCTGACTTTACTGTTGATAGGATTCTTCTTGGATGAACCAGGTTCATTTGGGATGCCAATAACTAAATACGCACAACGAATCGGAGTATTAATGCCAAAGTGATCCTAGCTTGAGGTCATTTCCAATTTCTTCAGAAACACAATGCACCTATCTAGAATTGTAGTCAAAATAAAGCCGGTAGTATAAGCCTTGGAGACATTGATGACCTTGTCTAGCAACTTGATGAAGAATGCAAGCTAATTTTTCCTTCCACTTTCAAGACACTCCACAAGAACTACGTCCATATAATTTACAGTATGCCTTCTCTCTTGCCTGGGAAATAGGCACTTGTTGACAAATTCAAACAAGACTTAGTGTTGTGGCCTAGTTTCACTTATCAGAACAGCCCTAGCCTCATTCACATCTTCAGCATCACAGAACCTCCAGGTAATTTCTAGGGTAGTAGGAAGGGGGGTCCAGACAAGGCCACCTTTGACTTGTATAGTCATCAAACCCTTCAAAGGGTATGTCAAGGATCTCTCCCAGTTTTTTCTGCATCAAAGGTCACTTGAACTCCTTAACCTCTGTATTTTCCATGAACTCAATGATCTTATTCCTAGTTAGCCTTCCATCCATATGAAGGACCATATCGTTCCACCCCTGAGCAGCTAAGGCATCCACCAGTCTTATCATTCCTAGTTCCGCCAAGTCTTTCAGCAATCTACCCTTCAAAATTTTTCTTTTGCCAAACATGGCAAGCTTTTCTTGTTCACCATCAGACTTATCATCTTCTTCTTCTTCACTCTATTCCTTATCTTCAAAAATTCTTACTTGTTTACTTTTCGCCGAAGACCTTGTCCTATTGGCTAATGATGGTTCAATAGCTTGATACATAGAGGAAGATTTCTTTGAATAAGTCTTGGGCCTTTTGGGCTTGGGGTTCTAACCTCCAATGTTTGAACTTCCTGCTGATGGACATGTTCTATCTCCTCAACTTCCAAAGCCTTTGAAGACTCTACAACCTTCCATTTTCCTTTAGCCATCCTTTTCTTCTTATTCTCAACTAGAGCCTTTTGTAGATCACTCTCACTCTGCTTCACCCTGCTTCTTGTGGCTCTAAGGAAGTTTTCGTAGTTGTTAGGGATGAAGCCTTTCTTTTCTTAGCGGGTTTAGGAGAACTGGGGGCTTTTGGTGTGGGAGTTCTTCTTCTTTTTGGATCATAACTAGCCCCAACCTTTTTCAACAGATCTGCTAGGGTTTGTTCAGTTGATGAACAATGTTCATCTCCTTGTGCGTTAGATTAACTAACCCTTCAGCAGCTTCACCAGAACCACTTTCCCCTGACTTATTTCAACTCTCTTCTATATTTTCTTGTTCAACCCCACAGATAGGAGGTGTAGAGAAATCAGCATTGGGTGAATGATCAACCATTCTTTTCCAATTTCCCCTTTCTTCACCACATGCACCTGCTCTTCTATTTTTTTCAGATTTCTTTTTACCTCCACTCCTTCGTAACGCAGGTAATTCTATATCCCTAATTGTCCAACCAAAACAAATCTTGTTTCTAGATTTTCAGTCAAAGAAGAACTTACCTTAGAAGGTGATTCTTGAGTCTTTTCAGAGTCAGAAGACCCAGGTCCTTCCCCCTCACTAGAAGATTTGCATGACTCAGAATCAGAGTAGGAGTTAGAGTCTTGGACCTGACTTTCCGTTAATTTCTCATTTAATTTCTTTGAGAGATCCCCAGATGCTATTGTTTTCCAAGCAATCATTTTTACCCTTCTCAGCCTAGGTTTGGGAGATGTACTAGGTGGAGGAGGGATAGATGAATTAAAAGGAGTGGGTGGTGGAGGAGATCCGGGATTTTCTTGCGGGTTTTTCATGATCAATTGTTTCTTTAGAGAACTGGTGATTTAGAATTGTGGAGAAGAAAGCAAGTGAAAATGAAGGGGTTTTTTGACGGTTTAGAATTATTAAGAGGGCAGGAGGTAATGATGTGTATTTAAAGAGAAATACATATTTAATGTATAATAGTAGCTTTAGCAGTGATCAATTATAAGTCTAATCAACCTAAATTTTTTAGGTTTGAACGAATGGTTAGGCTTCCCTAGATTTTTGGCAATTTTTTTGGTTTAGAGTTCTAAGGCTGACGAAACTTGTTCAAAACTAACGGATAGAATCTTCTACGGAGTTAAATAATTGTAGGACTTCTGCTCATGATTTTAAATATTTATATTTCTAATTGTGCAGAATATAGAAAACATACCTTAGCATTCAGATGAACTCATATTGATGAACTAGGTTATTCATTTAGAATTTTCTTGACCATGTACCATAACAGAGAAATTTTTTAAGAGATCAGTGAGTCATATTAACACATGTCATAGGAGTATACTAATTAGTATAAAGCTGAGTAAAAATTAATCTAGATATTTATACAAGTTCATATTTCCTTGCAATATTTTTTTTAAATTTTTTTTCATTGTGCATTCTGAATTGGTCCTTAGGTGATCTTAATCATCCCTAATTCCAACCCGTTCCTCTCAAAGTTTTCTCTACTAAGTGCCTTAGTGAAGTTGTCAGCAATTTGTTTATCAGTAGTGCAGAATTCTATAGAGATCAATCCATTCTCATAGTTATCTCTTAAGAAGTGGTGTCTGACATCTATGTACTTAGTCCTCTTATGATGAATAGGGTTCTTTGTCATACTTATAGCACTAGTGTTATCATAGAAGATAGGAATGCAATAAACATAAATTCCAAAATCTATCAACATTCGTTTGATCCATAGCAATTGAGCACAAGAAGAGGCAGAAACAATATATTCAATCTCAACAGTGGATATGGCCACTGAATTATACTTTTAGTGGCTCATGATACAAGACATGAACCAAGAAAATGAGCCATACCTGAGGTGCTCTTTCTATTCGCAAGGAAACCTACATAATCACCATCAGCATACCCTACTAGATTGAAATTACTACCTTTAGGGTACCAAAGATATAGATTAGTAGTGCCTTTCAAATTTCTCAGTGTCCTTTTGACAACAATCAAGTGAGATTCCTTTGGGTTAGCTTGAAAGCGAGCACAAATCCCTGCACTGAAAACCGTGTCAGGTTTGCTGTCACACCTTCTTTTTCCTACACCCCAAAAGGAAGTATAAGGGAGTTTTTTCCAACTTAAAGTGACAATAAAAATGATCATTTTATTAAAAAAATCATAGTACCCACTTGGGATAAGTTTATAGTTTCCCAAGTCAACGGTTCAAATCCCGAATTGAGGAAAAGAATGACTCTGTTTTACAGTCCGCGAATGCAGAATCTGGATAATGAATTCTACTAACCCAAGAGAATGTATTAGACATTCTGTAGTTCTCGCACGGTCTCTCAACTATTATTATTGGCTTATTATCTTGATTAGTACATGTTTTAGCCTATGGTGCAAATTTAAACTCTATAATCTCTTTTATTTATATTTTTTAGGAAGATTTCAATGTTATTAAAAACAAATCTTGAACCCCTCACATAAATGCACCGGCGGTCCTCAACATAATTTATCTAACGCTATTAAGATTTGGATTTGGGTAACATAAATGCACACCCGAGTTTAGGAAGGTAATTTAAATTACGCGCTTAAAGCAACTACGCATTTTTAAATTTGCGAGGGCCATGGAATTCAACGAAATAACACGCCTCTATTTAAAAGGATTAAAATATTAATCCAAGCGATGACCATGCATTCAAAGATTTTATTTGGCACGGCATGCTCAGTTCCAATTTTAAAGGGAAGAGCTTAAACTAAAATTTGAAGACCATAAAAATGTATTACTTAATACGGCAGCCCTCCAATATACCTTTTAAAAAAACCAACTAATTAATTAAGAAACAATTTAAGGGAATTATAATCAACCTAAACTCGAATCAACCATACAAAGCTTAACCCGTTAGAACCCTAAAGTGGTGAACCTGACTCCATTGATTAATTTAAACTACTACTTGCTAAAAGGGAAAAAGATATTAGAAATGAAACCTGATACTACACTACAACTAACCGTATTGGTGCCACTTAAATCAACCCAATCAGAATTCTAATTAAAGCAAAGAAAACAAGAGGAGACTACCCTATTCATTTGAATAACCCATAACAAATAAATGAAAAAACGAGTAGTAACAAAATGAAACCAAAATTGAGGAAACAAGAAAAACAAAGCTAAAGATGAAACGGACATACCATCAAAAGGGAGAACATGTACTGTCTATTTTATACCAAAAACATACGAACGAATTTATGAACAGCGTTGCTTGACGAGTTTGCCGTTATTTGGTCTTGCATGAGGTCGATGAGCTTCGAAATGAGTCGAAATTGATGCTAATCATTTGCTCTCATGGAGAACCATCGATTGGCATAAGCTTCGACCCATTAACGGCCTAGACACTCCTTGAAAATTTAATAAAGGGGGAAAAACCTGAGCTTCGAATTTGGTATCGGATTCAAGATTTGGAGCCAAGGGTGGGTATTTTGGGGAAGTTCGTGTTATATTCATGCTCCATAGGGTGTGGGGTTGTAGAGGAGGAGTTTAGGTTTGAATGGGTGGTCCAAAGTTTGATGGTCCAAAATTGGATAGAAGATTTGACGAGTTTCATAATGATTCGAAGGGAACCAATGACGGATTCTTTATGAGGGGGAAAAGGGGGTGTTATGGTGTGAAGATGGGTGCAGTTGGAAGTGGCGCCACCAGGCTCGAGGTGGAGGAAATGGAGACGGCGCTTTAGGATTTTTTCTAGTCTCTGAAGAAGAGTGGGTTTGAGAAAGATGATGAGAGAGTGGGAGGGGGGAGACAACAATTCGGACAGTTATAAATGACAGGGGAGGCAACAGTTCTGAGCCATTCGATCAAAAAGAAATCGACGGATCAGATTCAAGGTCATCAAAACCTGGTCGTTTGGTCTTGAGTGGGGGCAGACCGGATAATTGCGGGTTGGAGGGGTTTAGGTAGGTATTGGAGGGGAAATACGAATTATATTGGGCTTGGGGGATTCAGCTGATTTGGCCCAAAATCGAACTCTTTTCCAATTCTTTCCTTTTCTTTCTTT
This sequence comes from Nicotiana benthamiana, assembly GCA_034376525.1. Taxonomy (NCBI): domain Eukaryota; kingdom Viridiplantae; phylum Streptophyta; class Magnoliopsida; order Solanales; family Solanaceae; genus Nicotiana; species Nicotiana benthamiana. Next base: position 28,887,140 of record CM067324.1, on the reverse strand, counting down.
TTGTTTTCTTTAAAAAAATATATATCTCTATTTTAAATTACAATTAAAATAAAACATAAACTAATCCCTAAATTAAATTAGTCCTACCACGTTGAATTAACTAATTTTAACTAATAATTTAGATAATTAATTAAAACCAAAATAAAGGAAAAACTATCAAAATTTAAAACTAAACTTTAAAGGTGCAAAAATAAGTTCTTTTTGTGATTTTTCCATTTTTATAAAATGATTAATTTATTAATTAATTTAAAATGTATAATTAAATTCTAAATGCAAATGTAATGTATATTTTTGTGTTTTCATTCATTAAACAAAATAAATTTGCGCAGACAGATGAAAGTAATTAATCAAAAAGATGCCACAAAATCTACAACATTACAAACATTGAAAAAAATTATGTATTTGAATTTATGGGAATAATTCAAATAGGAAAAAAATCATGTGCTCACATCTGCCCCTCTTTGCTCCGAAACACGAAGAGTTTTCGTGCAAACATAAAGTGAGTGGATACAAGCGATTCTTGCCTATTTGAATACTCCGTGAGAAGCATTTTTTGAAATATTTGACCGCACCCTGCTTCCGACGTTGCATGCATATCCTTGGCTATAAAGGAATTAGGTCTGTGTAGTTCGGAAAGTTTCGGTAGCTGAGACTACCAAGAAGCTGTGATTTCACTGTTGCTGCTGTTGCTACTACAGCTTACTAAACTCCTTATTACACTATGACAAAATAAAAGAAGCTAGGCTAAACTATGATCTATGCATTACAAAAAATCCAATCAATATCCTCAATCTTGATCTTGTAGTTATTGTTGCTCTGTTGACCTGCATTCTCCAAGGGAAGTTCCTTTACTGCCGATTTGAATTGTAATCTGAGATGTTTTCCCTTTTCTTCAGGTGGAAGCCTGATTGCTGAACTTGAATCGTCTTCCTTCAAACATTGACGCTTTTCCTTGGTTCTTCAGGTGGGCTCCTGATTACCAACATTCAAATTGCTTTGTTCTCCAGGTGGTTCCTGATTACCGACACTTGAATTGCTTTGTTCTCTAGCTGGGCTCTTGATTACCAACATTTGATTGCTGACATTTGAATTGCTTTGTTCTCTAAGTGGGCTCCTGATTACCAGCACTTGAATTGCTTTGTTCTCCAGGTGGGCTCCTGATTACCAGCACTTAAATTGCTTTGTTCTCCAGGTGGGCTCCTAATTTCCAACACTTGAATTGCTTTGTTCTCCAGGTGGGCTCATGATTATCGACACTTGGATTGCTTTGTTCTCCATGTGGGCTCAAGATTACCGACATTTGAATTGCTTTGTTCTCTAGGTGGGATCCTGAATACCAACACCTGAGTTGCTTTGTTCTCCAGGTGGGCTCCTGATTACCGACATTTGAATTGCTTTGTTCTCCACGTGGGCTACTGATTACTGACGTTTGAATTGCTTTATTCTCCTGGTGGGATTCTAATTACCGACACTTGAATTACTTTTTATCCTTGAATTGCTTTATTCTGTGAGTGTTAACTGAATTATGTTACCAAACATCACTAAGAATATGAAAGCCAGATCCCATTATCCAGGAGGGCCCTGAAAACTCCTAGCTTATGACGGTTTTAAATCTAAGTTATATCTTTTAGAGGTATGACTTCCGCTAAATTTTGTTATCTAAGAATGTCTTAATACTACATCCCATTATCCAGGAGGGTCCTGAAAACCAAAAATCGAGTCTCATCTAAAGAGTGACAACTTTATGGCTAATTTATCCTTCCCTACAGCAGAACTTATGCTAAATCTTGTTATCCAATGGAAGTGTTAAAGCTAGGTCCCATTATCCAGGAGGGTCCTGAAAATTTTAAATTAAGTCCCATTATCCAGGAGGGTCCTGAGAATTTACGCTCAAACCTGTATGCTGCTTGCTTTTCCTTATAGAGGGTTTCTCCGAAACAATTTTTCCCCAGTTTCAAATCAAAGAAAATCTTGTTAGTTTAAAATATGCTGGTTAGTTTGTGGAATTCTTGATGAAGGTGGCCTCCTCGCTGTCTTGTTTTGCTTTGATTGGCTTCCCCGAACTGGCCAAGAGCCGTTTGACTTTCTGACTGACTTTCACCCACATGACCTTGGATGACCCAAGTGTTCTATACCCAAACCATTGTGTTACATCTCTAACCCATCTATCTAACCTCTACATCTCACATGTAATTACAATACCATTCCACTGATGGAACTTTTGCTGACCTTTTTTACCCCATTTTACATCATACTAGCTCTGGCAGGCTTTGGTCGCACTGTGCTTTGTGCAATTTTGGATGTTGGTAGTGAGCTTTGAAATCCTTCTTATTTGCTTAAACACAACTGATATTGAAAACATCTTATAGAAATAAACCCAAGAGAAATGAAATGCAATGACTCTGAGAACTAGGAATAAAGAAGAAAAATCCAAAACTGGATGACTATTTGAAGGGGAAAAGAAAAGAGAGTTATCCGAGTGGAGCAACTGGTACCATTGATCATGACATGCATGTCAAATTAATCGACCCAGTCTATCCAACCAATCAACTTACAGTTGTCATACTTTATGCCCTGACATCTTCAAAAACCCAATTTCTTCACCTAAACACTGACCTTGTTCGCCTTGCGGTGCCTTGAAGGGTTTTCACCAAAAAACCTCTCTCATTTGTTTATCTCTCAACTCACTTTTACCTTACGGTGCCCATAAGGGTTTTCACCAATAAGACTCTCTCATTTTTTATTTATCTCAGCTTTCATCGCCTTACAGTGCCTGCGAGGGTTTTTGCCAATAAGACTCTCTCATTTTCTCATTTTTCCTGCTTAGACCGGAGTGTTTCCCTTTCTATGAATCACCTCTACTCGCTCGAACCGGCATCTCTTGAGGACTGGTCGAAAGGTCTTTCTCTGGACTGTAATGCATCTTGGGTAGGGTTAGAAAGAAAAGGTATACAAAAAATGCTCAAAATAATTCAAATGGGTTTAAAATTACAACTTTCGGAATCAGATTTCCTATAATAACCACAACTTTTGCCCTAGCTTCTTTGCTTGGGGATTTTTAGATTTTTATTTTGATGGGATCGAACCATGAGGCTGCCTATGTATCTTTAGAAGGAATCAGGTCGATCGTAGTTCATGTCATAGAAATTACTTTGTTGTTGTGATTTTCTTCTTATTTTTCTTTTCATTCTTTTCTTTGTGTTTTACCCTTTTTGTTGTTTTTTTTCCCTTTTGTTCTTGTTTTTTTTGTTTTTTTTTCTTCTTTTGTTTCTTTTCATTCTTTTCTTTCTCTTTTTCTCTGCTTTCTTTTGCTTATCTTTTACGCTTTGCATTTCTGAACTTTGCTACTGATTCCAAAAGAGGGGTACGAAAGGAAATAAATAAGGCTCAAAAGTGGTAACAAAGGATGAAGTGATTAGACTGCAGAACAAAATGCCTTCGTCATTCCAATCTTTAAAACATGCCAAGTACAGACAAATACAAGTTAACAAAGAAATCGTACATAATATCTTTTGACTGCATCAGAATTAATATCCATATCTACACATTTGCCTTCTATATATGTTAAATACAATGCACCATTGGAAAACACTCTCATTATGACGAACGACCCTTACCAATTTGGGGCAAACTTGCCTTTTGCTTCAGCCTGATGTGGAAGGATACTCAATACTTGTTGACCCACTTAAAACTTCTGTGGACGCTCCTTGTTGTTATAGCCTCTTGACATTCTCTGTTGATGCAACTGGCCATGACATTTTGCTACCAATATTTTCTCATCGATCAAACTCAATTGCTCTAGGCAGGTTTTGACCCACTCATCATCATCAATTTCAGCTTTAGCAACAATCTGAAGGGATGGAATTTCAACTTCCGTGGGTACCACTGCTTCTGGGCCATATACCAACAAAAAGAAGTTGCCCCTATTGAAGAGTGAACAGTAGTGCGATAACACAATAATGCAAATGGCAGCTTTTCATGCCACTGCCCGGAACCCTCCATCATTTTTCGAAGTATCTTCTTTATGTTCTTGTTGGCAGCCTCGACTGCTTTGTTCTCCTTGGGGCGGTATGGGGTGGAATTTCGATGCGTAATCTTAACTATTGACATACCTCTTTCGTCAAATGACTGTTGAAATTAGCACTGTTATCTATGATGATCACCTTTGGGATCCCGAACCGACAAATGATATTTGAGTTAACATAATTGACCATTGCTTTCTTGGTCACACACTTGAAAGTTTTAGCTTCAACCCACTTGGTGAAATAATCAATGGCCACTAGAATGAACCTGTGCCCATTGGATGATGCAGGTTCAATTGGTTCGATGACGTCCATACCCCAAGCTACAAAGGGCCACGGTACGGACATTGTGTGTAATTTAGATGGCGGAGAATGAACCAAATCTCCGTGTACTTGGCATTGATGACATTTGTGCACAAAACTAATATAGTCTCACTCCATGGTGAGCCAATAATAACCTGCTTGGAGAATTTTCTTTGCCAGAACATACCCACTCATATATAGTCTGCAGACTCCAGAATGTATTACGGTCATAATAGATGTGGCATGTCTAGCATCTATACATCTTAATATTCCATGATCTAGAGTTCTTTTGTACAAAACTCCTCCACTGAAAAAGAATCCACATTCCAAACAACGAATTATTCTCTTTTGATCACTTGTGGCTTGTACTGGATAGACCCTCATCCTGATATACTCCCTGATATTATGTAATCACGGCTCACCATAAAGTTCTTCTTCCACCATGCTACAATAAGCATGCTGATCGCGAACTTGAATATGCAAAGGGTCAACATAAGCCTTATCTGGATAATGCAACATTTGGCGCCAGAGTAGCCAACGCTTCGGCAACCTCATTATGGATCCTTGAAATATGCCTGAACTCTACTAACCTAAACCATTGACAAAGATCATGCAAGCATTTTTGGGGTGGTATGAGCTTTAAATCTCATGTTTGCCATTCTCCTTGAATATGATGTACTAGAAGGTCCGAGTCCCCCAAGACCAAGACTTCCTGGACACCCATGTCTATGGCTAACTTCAAACCCAAGATGCATGCCTCGTACTCAGCCATGTTTTTAGTACAATAGAAATGGAGCTAAGCCATAAAAGGTAGTGATGCCCTATTTTAGAACTAAGTACTGCTCCTATCCCAATGCCTTTTCATAATAACAACTCCATCAAAGAAAAGTTTCCAACCTGGCTCTTCAACATGTTCTGACTCGTCAATGTGCATCACCTCTTTGTCTGGGAAGTAAGTCTTCAAAGGTTCATATTCTTCTTCTACTGGGTTCTCACCCAAATGGTCAGCCAATGCTTGGGCATTCATCGCAATCCGAGTCACATAGACGATGTCAAATTCTGTGATCAAGATTTGCCACTTTGCGAGCCTCCGTATGGGCATAGGCTTCTGAAAGATAGACTTTAACGGATCCAAATGAGAGATGAGGTAAGTAGTGTAAGATGACAAATAATGCTTCAACTTCTGTGCTACCCAAGTTAGGGTGCAACATGTCCTCTCAAGGTGAGTGTACTTAAACTCATAAGATGAGAAATTCTTACTGAAGTAATAGATGGCTCTCTCCTTCTTGCCAGTGATGTCATGCTGACCCAATAAACAACCACATGAATTGTCCAAGACCGTCAAATATAGAATCCAAGGTCTCATCGGTTCTGGCGGGACCAAGATATGTGGGTTTGACAAGTACCCCTTTATCTTATCAAATGCTTCTTAACAGCCATCTGTCCACTTCACCGCAACATGCCTCTTCAATATCTAGAAGATAGGCTCACAAGCTATTGTGAGTTGCGCAATAAACCTGTTGATATAGTTCAACCTCCCTAAGAGACTCATCACCTCAGTCTTGTTCCTTGGGGGTTGAAACTCTTGGATTGCTTTGATCTTTGACGGTTCCAATTCAATACCTCGACGGCTTACTACGAATCCCAGCAGTTTTCCAAATTGGACACCGAATACGCCCATTGCAGGCTTAAGCTTAAGATCGTACCTGCAAAACCTTTGGAAGAACTTCCACAAATCTCTAACGTGGTCAGGCTACTTTGTAGACTTTATGATCATATCATCCACATAAACCTCGATCTCCTTGTATATCATGTCATGGAATATGGTTGGCATTGCCCTCATGTAAGTTGCCCCGGCATTTTTCATACCAAAAGGCATGACCCGATAGCAATATGTTCCCCGTGGCGTGATGAATGTCGACTTTTTCGCATCTTCCTTGTTCATTAAAATCTGATGACAGCCTACATAGCAATCTACAAAAAATCCAATCTCATGCTTGGCACAATTGTCAATCAGAATGTGGATGTCTGGCAATGGAAAATTATCCTTTGGACTTGCGTTGTTGAGATCACGGTAATCAACGCACACTCTGGTCTTACTGTCTTTCTTTGGCACAGGCACAACATTGGCTAACCAAGTGGGATATCGTATGACTCGAATGACCTTTGTGTGAAATTGCTTTATGACATCTTCTTTAATCTTCACACTCATGTCAGTTTTGAACTTTCTGAACTTCTGCTTGACGGGAGGGAATGCTGGGTTAGTGGGCAATTTTTGAACCACAAAGTCAGTGCTTAGACCCGTCATGTCGTCATATGACCATGCAAAAATATCTTTGTATTCAAACAATGCTTTAACCATTTCTTCCCTAATTTGTGGTCCAAGATGGACACTTATCTTAGTTTCTCTAACGTTATCTGAGTTCCCTAAATTGATTGCTTCTGTATCACTTAGGTTAGGCTAGGGTTTTTCTTCAAAATAGCTTAGTTCTTTACTAATCTCTTCAAAGGCCTAATACTCATCATATTCTAATTCATCATCATACTCTATTTCTTGAATTACAATTTTAGAATTAGATTGGTATTTAGACTGGGCCGAAGAATCCTCATGCATGTCAATTAATTAAAACCATCATAAAAAAGATGTACAGGGAAGAAGAAAAAGACAAAAGTAAACCTATCAGGAATAATGGAAAAGGAAAATTGCATGTCATTGAAATCAAAAGATAACAAGGTTTATACATCCAAACGAATGGAACATAGAATCTGAATTACAACCAGGAATAGTACAGATAAACTGAAAGAAAATCAAAGCAAACTACCAAAACTCCTTCCAGGAAGGGAGAAGAGTAGCTTCCTCATTGTTAAGTTTTGCACTTGACCCGAAAAACTCAACATCTGCTTTGATAGAACCTTCTCCAACTTCCACCATGCTCACAGTGTCAAAGAAACTCTTGAACCTTTCAATTAACTCTTCATCCACGTCAATCACAGAACTTGGAACTATTGTCATAGGGTGTTTCATGGCACCGATTTTGACAAATGACCTAGACAGATTGTAGGAAACAGCTAGATCCAACACCTACAACTCCATGGTGAATTCAATTGGTCCTATTGTCACTTCAAGCACTATATCCCCAACTAAATCTTTCCCTTCATTTTCAAATCCCCGAACGCATATATTGTTCTTGTGTATCCTCTCATCATCCACTTTCAACTTGTTTAGAGTAGACAGAGGGCAAATATTTGAACTAGAACCATTATTAAACAATACTCGGGTAACCACAGAATCTTCACATTCCACCGTAAAATAAAGGGCCCTGTTATGCTCAGTGCCTTCCATCGGCAACTCATCATCGGAAAGGTGACTCTGTTCACCTCAAATATCTTGTTGGAAATATTTTCCAAATGGTTCACTGAGATTTTGTCGGGAACGTGAGCCTGGTTCAGGAATTTTATCAAGGCCCGACGATGCTCGTATGAGTGGATTAACAATGACAAATAGTGAAATCTGAGCAAGCAAACGTCTTTCTCAACTGCTCCATAATGGAATTGTCTTGCAGCTTCAACTTTCTCAAAAACTCTTCTACCTCTTCTTCAGTTACAGCTACTGGGTTATCTTTGGAGGTTTTAGCTTTTCTTAACTCTGCCGGGGCAAAACATCTCGCCGAACGAGTTATTCCATAGGCCTCATTGACCTCTTCTTTCACTTCCTTCCCTTTGTAAGTCAATGTCACCCATTCATAATTCCACGGGATAGCCTTGCTGTTGACTATTGGTAACTGGGTTACATGCTTGATAATGACAGGATCTGTGTGGACACCTTCATCAATTGCAATAGGCTTGTTTTCCACTCCCGACACAACTACTTTTGACCTTTCTTGTTTTACTGCAAAATCACTTGAGGACCCCTTCTTGACTATCCAGACGGTTTACTGTTTGTCCCAATCAATTTGATCACTGATATCTCATTTGTTGATTTTTCAACCGGCTTGACCTCACTGGACTGAATCATCATGACAGTCTGTGAAGGCTTCTTGGGCTCCCCTCTTTTATGCACTATCTCGATCATATTTGTCTCTTGATGGAGTGGTAGCGGGTTCTGGTTGATGTTGGGTGCCTCTGAAGCTTGGACTTCAATCCGATTTGTATCAATGAGCACCTGGATAGCATTTTTCAAATGCCAACATTTCTCCATAGCATGACTTGGAATGCCAGACAATATTCATAGCTTACAGAATATCAAGATTCTTCGGAGAAGGATTTGGCAATTTTGACTCTATCGGTCTCAGCATATCTAATTGTCTTAGCCTGTGGAACAAACTGGTGTAGGATTCTCCAAATGGAGTGAATGTTTATTTCCTCTACAACCTCTCGTTCCTAAATGCTTGATTGGGCCGAAAACCTGATCCAGAAGGGTTTCGGTAGGCTCGTAGGAGTGGGTAGGTATTTTGTGGGGTTGACGCACGCCATTATGCGTGGGCGGGAGGTTGGGAGTATGTTCGGCGTGGAGGATAGAAAAATGGCGGTCTGTATGGGTAGTAATGTTGGGGTGGATTATATGGGGTATTGGGATAGTTTTGGTGGTGGGGTCGAGGCTGATTATAGTGGTAAGATGAGCCCCTGGGTCCGAACCAAGCTCGTGAATTGATCGTTACTACATCATGTTTCTTCTTCTTTCCAATTACTCCCCCAGTACCGCTTTGAATGGTCTGGGTAATCTCCTTAATAGCCAAATAGCTCATGATTTTGCTTGACATAAGCCTTTCTTCCACCATACCACCCATCTTCACTACTTAATTGAAGGACTTGCCTATAGTTAGTATTAGATGGCCGTAATAAGTAGGGTTTAAGGCCTGTAGAAAATAGTCTACTATTTCACTTTCTTTCATTAAAGGGTCAACCCTTGTTTCCTGTTCTCTCCACCAAAAATCGTACTCTCAAAAGCTTTCATTATGTTTTTTCCCAATCTTTGTCAAAGACAGATGATCCGGAACAATCTTGAGGTTATACTGGAAATGGCAAGCGAATGCCTAGGCTAGATCATCCCATATATACCACCTGTCGTGATACTGCCGAGTCTACCAGTCCAACGCTTAACCACTCAGACTTTGACAGAAATACACCATTAGTAACTCGTCTTTCCCGCCAGTTCCCTTTATTTTTCTACAGAAACCTCTCAAGTGCTCCATCAGGTCTTCGTGTCCATCATACAAATCAAACTTGGGCATCTTAAACCCCACGGGCAACTGAATATTTGGAAACAAACATAGATCCTTGTAATTCATGCTGACTTGACCTCCCAACCCCTGCATATTCCTGAATGATTGTTCCAGGCTTTTGACCTTCCTGAACATCTCCTCCTGTTCGGGATTTTTAGATGGTTTCTCATTTTTCGCCGGGGGATCGAAGGGGGTAGTATATGAGTAAGGTTCTAGAGCCTTGAAAGTGGGCTCCGGGGGGGGGGGGGAATATTGGTTATTATGGACCTGGAATAAGGGCTCGATGGAAGATCGGTGGAGTGTAGCGGGTGGGGATGCCACAAAAGCAGGAGTAACTGGTGGAGAAGGGTATAGAACTGGTTTGGGTGGTAGATCTTGTGGTGTTTGGGAAGTGGTACCATTGTAGTGGTGATAAATGGGAAAGCCCGAGGATGAAGTGGCAATGGGAGGTTCCTAGGACCGAGCCAATGGAGGGACAAACGCGGGGTTGGCGGGGTAAGGTGGTGGTGGGTGCCCTTTACCCATGCCCGATATATTTCGGCCATCTGTTGTTTCAGCTTATACAACTCTTATTTCAGGTTAATATCTGACTCCTCCCCCTATCTCGACGGATCCATAATGTTTGCATTAAGTTTTTGGTTAGCCATAATCAACTTGTTTTTGGACCGGGTGTTGTATGGCTGAGTTGCTAGAATGCCAAGCAAACTAACCACATGCAGTGTTTCTCTTGATCTGTTTACTTGAGAATTTCCTTCATGATCAACTTGTAAAGTGTCCTATATCTCCTTAGCAGTGGCACAACTTTTAAATCCTGATGTACTCATCTGGACCTAGTCCACACATAAGCCATTTCTTGGATTTGGCATTCTTTTCCCATTTCTTCAAGTCTTCAACATGTTAGTCAGCTCTTGTCTTTGGCACATCTACTCCTTCAGTATTCTTCTTTGTAGTAATCTCTCATCTTTTTCTTCCACCAAGAACAGTTCTGACCATTAAAGAGTGGAGAACTAGCAGTAGATTACCCTTCCATGTTTCCAGGTGGTGCACTCATCTTGATCTTTTCATAAGGTGTTAACCGCTTCAAGGATAACCTGTTGTGATACCAATTGATATTTTAAATATCACACAAGAGGGGGGTGATTCGTATGGTACACAATTTTTGCTTAACTGAACTATAGAAGGACCTAGTTCTTCTATGTGTTCCAACTACTACTATTTGTGGAATAATAAATAAAGAAAATAAAGAACATAGAGATTTTTATATGGAAAAAACCTGGCTCAAAAGGTAAAAAAACCATGACCTACTACTCAGTAAGATTTTCCCAAACATCCACTAAAATCACTGAGCCTAAACAACATTTACAAAACTCTTCGCAAACCTAATGATTAACTCCAATCCCATTGTGGCACACAGCCTCAACTGTTGTGACAATTTCAATTTGACTCTAACTTTAAAACTCTAGGTACCTAATACAATTGCTTCTACAAAAGCTGAAAGGGGTACAATATAAAATCACCTACTACAATTGAACTAGAATAAAAGATAGACACATGGAACTGGTTCTTATATCCCATTCAAGTAGCTTCAGGATTGCACACTTGAATCAGACATAAATTTCTTGCAAAATCGCCCTGCTCTTTTGCTCTTAATTTATGTTTAACTTCTGCTTATGTGCAACATCTGTAAAAGAGAACAATACTGATATTTAATGGTTAATAATTAGAGATTTGCTGTGATTCAAATGCTACTCTTCTATCGCAGAAGAGTTCAAGGTGATCTCAAACTCTAACACTATCTTCTTCCTAAATTGTGTTCTCTTCATATTAGAAGTCTTTCTCTCCTTATCTAATATGCAACCTTTTTTATCAGATCACAAGATATTGTGCTTGATCAGTTAGATTTATCTCCTTCACGTGCATCTCACATGCACAGGTTGATCATGACTGTGCTTCACAAGATGGACCCGGTCCATGTCTGAGTTCTTTTGTCAATCCTCAAAACTTCATATGTTCAACAAATTCCTCATTTTTGATGATGACAAATTCTGTGCTTTTTACTTACTTGGATCATATAAGAACTCAGCTTAAACATCAATTTAGAAAATTCACTTATCATCAAGGACCAGGTTAATTAGGTTATAAATATCACTTATTCAGAATGTGTAAAGAACAATATTTCTTCCCCCTTTTGGCATCATCAAAAAGTTGTATACAAAGTGTGATTCCCAGATTTTAATAAGGCCTCATGGCTCTGGGGAAACTGCAAGTGCAATTATCGTTTAATCATCAATAATCAGGAAAACATATTTAAACTATCAAGGAAAGATTAACATTGAACAAGGGAAAAAACAGTAGATATCACTGACAGAAGATATGTTTCTACAATCCACAACCAGAAACCAAAAAACATTTAAAACATGAGAAAAAAAAAGATAGAAAAATCCCTAATCCGGGTCACTAAAGGTACTAGACAGGTTCAGGAGACAAAGGCTAGAATTCCTAATATTTGGTAGAGCTAGAGGGTTTTTTTTGGGCTTGGAGAAGATTCAATATATTGTGAAGAATTCAATCATTCTTCTCCTTTTCCTTGGTAAGCTATTAATAGGAGACTTCTTGGATGAACCAGGTTCATTTGGGATGACATTGACTAAATAGGCACAAGCAATCGGAGTATTATTGCCAAAGTGATCCTTGCTTGAGGTCATTTCCCATTACTTCACAAGAGAATTGCACCTATCCAGAATCATAATCAGAAAAAAGCCATAGGGGGTAGCATGATCCTTGGAGCCATTGATGACCCTCTCCAGCAGCTTGATGATGAATGCAGGCCAATTAATTTTCCTTCAACTTTCCAGGCACTCCAAAAGAACTAGGTCCATATGATTTGCAATATGCCTTCTCTCTTGCATTGGCAATAGGCACTTGTTGACAAATACAAACAAGACTTTGTTTTGTGGCCTTATTTCACTTTTCTGAACAGCCCTAGCGTCATTCACATCTTCAGTATCACAGAACCTCCTGGTAATTTCAAGGGCAGTAGGAAGGGAGTCCAGACAAGGCCACCTTTGCCTTGTGTAGTCATCAAACCCTTCTAAGGGTATGTCAAGGATCTCTCCCAGTTTTTCTACATCAAAGGTCACTTAAACTTGTTTCACTAGCTTGCTAACCTTGCCATCTTTAACCTCTGCATTTGCCATGAACTCAATCATCGCATTCCTGGCTAGCCTTCCATCCATCTGAAGGACCATTTCCTTCCACACCTGAGCAGCTAAGGCAGCCTCCAGTCTCATCATTCCTGGTTCCACCAGGTCTTTCATCAATCTACCCTTCAAAATTTTTCTATTGCCAAACATGGAAAGCTTCTCTTGTTCACCATCAAACTCATCTTCTTCATCTTCTTTTTCTTCTCCACTTTATTCCTAATCTTTAGAAATTCTTACTTATTTTCTTTTCACTAAAGATGTCCTCTTGTCTAATGAAGGTTCAGTAGCCTCAGACTCAGAGGAAGACTTCTTGGAAGAAGCCTTGATCCTTTTGGACTTGGAGGTCTGAACCTCCATTGTTGGAACTTCTTCCTGATGGACCTGTTCCATCTCCTCAACTTCCACAACCTGTGAGGACTCTGCGACCTTCCCTTTTCCTTATGCCATCCTTTTCTTCTTACTCTTAGCTAGAGCCTTTGGTAGATCACTTTCACTCTGCTTCACCTTGTTTCTTGTGGCTCTTCCCTTTGGCAAGGAAGTTCACGTAGTTATTGGGGATAAAGCCTTTCTTTTCTTAGAGGGTTTAGGAGTACTGGGGGATTTTGGTGTGAGAGTTCTTCTTCTGTTTGGATCATAACTAGCCCCAAACTTTTTCAACAGGTCTGTTAGGGTCTCTTCAGTTGATGAACCAGGTTCATCTACTTGTGCGCTTAGATTAACTAACCCTTCATCAACTTTACCAGAACCACTTCCCCCTGACTTCTTGCCGCTCTCTTCTAAATTTTCTTGTTCAACCCCACTAATAGTAGGCGCGGAAAGATTAACAGTGAGTGAATGATCAACCACTCTTTTCCAATTTCCCCTTTCTTTACCACATGCACCCTCTCTTTTATTTTTCTTTTTCATATTTCATTTTACCTACACTCCTGTGTAACTCAAGTAATTCTATATCCCTAATAGTCCCAACCAGAACAAACCTATTTATTAGATTTTCAATCAAAGAAGAACTTACCTTAAAAGGTGATTCTTGAGTCTTTTCAGAGTCAGAAGACCCAGGTCCTTCCCTCTCACTAGCAGATTTTTATGACTCAGAATTAGAGTTGGAGTCAGAGTCTTGGACATGGCTTGCCCTTAATTACTTTGAGAGAGCCCTAGACGGTACTGTTTCCCGAGCAAGCATTTTTACCCTTCTTATCCTAGGTTTGGGTGATGTACTAGGTGAAGGAGGGGTAAATGAATTAGAGAAAGTGGGTGGTGGAAGAGTTCCAGGACTTGTGGGTTTTTCATGATCACTGGTTTCTTTAGAGAATTGGGAGTTAAATTGTGGAGAAGAAAGAAAGTGAAATTGAAGAGGGGTTTTTGATGGTTTAGAATTATGAAGAAGGCAAGAGGTAATGATGTGTATTTAAAGAGAAATACATATTTAATGTATAACGCCAACTTTAGTAGTGGTCAATTTAGAGGTCTAATCAACCTGAAATTTCAGGTTTGAATGAATGGTTAGGCTTCCCTAGATTTTAGGCAATTTTTATGGTTTCGAGTTCTAAGGGTGACAAAACTAGTTCAAAACTAATGGATAGAATTTTCTAAGGAGTTGAACAATTGTAGGATTTCTGCTCAATTTTAATTATTTATATTTCTAATTGTGCAGAGTATAGAAAACATACCTTAGCATTTAGATTGACCCATACTAATGAAACAGGTTTTTCATGTAGAATTATCTTGACCATGCCTCAATTTACCATAATAGAGAAAATTTTGTAAGAGATCAGTGATTCATATTAACATATGTCACATGAGTATACTAATTCGAGTATGAAGCTGAGTAAAAATTAATCTACATATTTACACAAGTTCAGACTTTCTAGCCAAATTTTCTTTTAATTTTTTTTTCATTTTTTTTAATTGTGCATTCTTAGCTGGTCCTATTAGGTGATCTTAATCATCCCTAATTCTAACATGTTCTACACAAAGTTTTCTCTACTCAGTTCCTTAGTGAAGATGTCAGCAATTTGTTTATCAGTAGCACATAATTCTATGGAGATCAATCCATTCTCATTGTTATCTCTTAAGAAGTTGTGTGTAACATCTACGTGCTTAGTCCTCTTATGATGAACATGGTTCTTTGTCATACTTACAGCACTAGTGTTATCACAGAAGATAGGAATGCAATCAACTTCAATGCCAAAATATCAACTGATGTTTGATCCATAGCAATTGAGCACAAGAAGAGGAAGCAACAACATATTCAGCCTCAACATTGGATAAGGAAACTAAATTCTGCTTTTTAGTGTCCCATGATACAAGACATAAACCAAGAAAATGAGCCATACCTGAGGTGCTCTTTCTATCCGCAAGGAAACATGCATAATCAGCATCAGCATACCCTACTAGATTAAAATTACTACCTTTAGGGTACCAAAGATATAGATCGGTAGTGCATTTAATATCTCAGTATCCTCTTGACATCAATCAAGTGAGACTCCTTTGGATTAGCTTGAAAGCAAGCATAAAGAGCAACACAAAAAACTATGTCAGATCTGCTGGCAATAAGATATAAAAGTGAACCAATCATACCCATATACAACTTCTGATCAACAGATGAACCGAGTTCATCTATGTCTAATTTAGTGGCAGTTGCAATGGGGGTATCTATTTTCTTTGATTTATCCATATTAAACTTTTTTACCAACTCTTTTGCATATTTCTGCTGATAGGTCATGGTTCTATTTGGGTTTTGTTTGATCTGTAATCCTAAGAAAAAGTTAAGTTCACCCATCATACTCACTTCAAATTCACTCCACATTAATTCGGCAAAATCCTTACTTAGTTCACAATGGTTTCCCAAAATATTATATCGTCGACATATATTTGTACCACATGAAGTTCCTTACCTTTTTCCCTCATGAATAGGGTACTATCAATTTTACATCTTTTATTGCCATGCTCAAGCAGGAATTTGGACAATCGTTCATACCATGCTTTAGAAGTCTGGTTGAGTCCATAGAGAGCCTTGTCTAATTTGTGCACATGTTCAGGACATTCCTTGCTCTCAAACCCTGGAGGTTTTTTAACAAACACTTTTTCTTTTAAGTAGCCATTCAGGAAGGCACTTTTGACATCCATCTTATGAAGAGTGAATTCCATATGTGCTGCAAAGGCTATGAGAAGTCTTATTTCCTCCAGTCTTGCAATCGCAGCAAAAGTCTCATCATAATATACACCCTCCTCTTGGTTGTAACCTTGGACAAACAGTCTTGCTTTGTTTCTTGTAATTATTCCATCTTCATCAAGCTTGTTTTTGAAAACCCATTTTGTGCCAATTAGTGATTTGTCCTTGGGTCTTGGAACTAGATTCCAAACTTGACTTCTCTCGAATTGATTGAGTTCATCTTGCATTGCATTTACCCAATCTGCATCCTGTAAAGCCTCACAACATTTTTAGGTTCAACAAGAGATAGGAAAGCATCAAAGGCACACAGATTCTTTAATGGTGATCTTGTTATAACTTCAGAGTTGGATCAATGATTATGTTCTCAATGGGATGAGAACTTTGATACTTGTGAGGTTTCACAACCAACTGATTTCTGCTTGATGTTTCTCCCATGTTCTGTTGCTGAGGAACAGGTTCATGAACAGGTTCCTTTAGGGGATTTGTTTTAGTTCCTCTATGATCAGTTCCCCTTGACAGGCTTCCCTCGATGGAAGAACATGTTCCATCACTTGTTCCTTCTTTTGGTGACACATTAGCTTGAGCTAAGACTTCACTCAAATCTTTTACCAGCCCAATAGCTTCATCTTCATGTTCTTGTCTATCAGAAAGAATGTTAATTTCATCAAACACTACATGTACACTTTCTTCTACACACAAAGCTCTTTTATTGAACACTTTATATGCTTTGCTATATCAAGAATATCCCAAGAATACTCCCTCATCGCTTCTGGGATCAAACTTACCTAGGGAGTCCTTTCCATTATTTTGCACAAAGCACTTGCATCCAAATGCCCTTAGATGGGATATATTTTATTTTCTCCCTTAAGTAAATCATAGGGTATATTCTCTACAAGAGGTCTAGTCATGCATCTATTAATGATATAACATGCAGTGTTTACAGCAACTGCTCAAAAGCTATGGGCAATTTACTAGAAAGAAGCATAGTCCTAGCCATATCTTCAAGAGTCTTATTATTTCTTTCAACTACTCCATTTTGTTGAGGAATCATAGGAGCAGATAAATTATGATCTATACTATGATCATCACAAAATTCAACAAACTTAGCATTTCAAATTCAGTTCCATGATCAGACCTGATTGATGCAAGTTGATTACCTAGTTGTTTCTAAGTTTTTCTAACGAAGGAAGTAAAGATGTCAAATGTTTCATCCTTAGATGTTAAGAATAGTTTCCAGGTAAATGCTACAAGATTACCTCTATCATACAGTTGTGATACATTGATTAGGCTATATTTCAAGCCATCTTTCAAGTAGACATTCTCAATGGAGTGTGAGTATGTTTACCTACCTTTCCAACCCTAATAATCTTACCTTTCTTCCCATTCCGAAAGGAGACATTGCCTCTTTTTAAGTCCTCAAGTGAAAGGAACTAGTTTTTGCTTCCAATCATATGTTTTGAGCAGCCACTATCCATGTACCATATTTGGCTACTTCCCTTCACTTGGACATACAAAAAGAAACCAGGGGTAAGTCTTAGGAATCCAAAATACCTTAGGTCCCTGTCTATAGGCAAAGGGGTAAATCAAATTCCTTTTATTCCACCCAGGCAACCAATTTTACTCTTGAACAAAGGTTTTATTCTTTTGACTGGCCTTTTCTTTTGCATTACATTCTTTTCCTAATGACATGTCTTGCCACAGTGTGTGCAAATTTGTTTTCAGGAAAAGTGAGGTACTTGCTTTTGGGGTCCCACTTAGGTTCTTGGGCCCCATAGCTAATTACTCTCTCATTTTTACTGTGATCTTTTTGTAGCAAAGATATGTTGGAAACACGTTCTCAATGCAATATACTAAAACGTGTGTTCTTTTGTGTAGGTTTTTGATGAATGACAAACGAAGCGAAAATTGATATATGACGAAGTTCAAGAAACAAGCGCACAATTGATATACATCGAGATTCAAGCTGAAGACAAAGTTTTATAGTTTAATTGAGTCATTCTTAATTGTGATCTTGATCCTACAACTTGACTCGTAACATGGCTTCTCTCATAAAACTATTTTCCAAAATCATGCATATTTAATTTAATGCTAAATGATTTTAAATCATGCATATTTTCATTAGCCAAAATGATTTTTAAATGCCTTTGAAAACTGGACTAAGATAATCGATTATGTACTAATGATAATCGATTGTTTTAAGCCAAGGCTGCATGACAATCGATTGTGAACTAATGACAATCGATTGTGTTAAGGCAGTGAACATCATGTTTTTTCAAACCTGCATGACAATCGATTGTGAACCTTATGACAATCGATTTGTGATGAGGCAGTGTCCATCAAAGTTTTTCAAAACTCAGAATAATCGATTGTGAAGCTAATGACAATCGATTGTGAAGAGACAGTGTCCTTCAGATTTTTCAAAGTCACAAAATAATCGATTGTGAACTAATGACAATCGATTGTGTTGAGGCAGTGACTTCCAGTGATTTTCAAATTTATTAAATAATCGATTGTGAGTATATGACAATCGATTGTCAAGAGGCAGTGTCTAAAATGTTTTTCAAAAACTGATAAGTAATCGATTGTTGACTTTGTGCAATCGATTGTGAAGCTGACCGTTGTCGTAAAGTTTTCAAATACCGTCAGATAATCGATTATTGATTTTATATAATCGATTGTTTTGATTAAAATCCGGAAAAGATTTTTTGAACGTTATTGGGTAATCGATTATTGATTTTGTATAATCGATTGTTTTGATTAAAATCCGGAAAAGATTTTTTGAACGTTGCTGAGTAATCGATTGTTGATTCTGGACAATCGATTGTTTGTGGAAAAATCTGGAAAGGATTTTTTGAACGTTGCCAGCAATCGATTATGGATTGTAAGTAATCGATTATCAAGCGTAAAATCTGGGATTGAATTTTGATCTGACTGGCAGACAATCGATTGTTGGGGTTTGACAATCGATTGTCAGTGAGTAAAATCAGCAACTCTTAATTGGCAATTAGGCAACGGTAATGCCAAGTTTTTCAACTATAAATACAGCTTCATTTCAGTGTTTTAAACACAACAACATACTACAACTGATCATTACATTGCTATAAGCTTGCATACTTTTGTTTATTATTTTATATTCAATTTCATAAAGCTTTTTAGAGCCATATTCTTGTCCAAAGTTGTTGTAATCCAGAGCTTATTTCTTTTACTCATATCTACTCATTAAGGAGTATTTTGTTTGAGTGTTTTAGTGTTGTATACACTTGTAAGAGAATTGTAATTCTCTTGTTGCAAGGAACTTGTGTTTCCTTGGTTGAAGTCTTGGAGTGTTGTAACTCCGAGCAAAGGTGTTGAGGCTTGCGTCCTCAAGTTGTAAAGGTTTGTTAAACACCCGGAAGCTTGACACGTTACTGGAAAATCTCGAGAGAGTCTCTCGGGGACTGGACTAGCCACACGTTGTGGTGAACCAGGATATATCTGTGTGTAAGTTATTATTTATCGCACTTATTTACTTCCTGCAAATTTTAAATTTCCGCAAGTTTACGCTAAATTTTATTATAACGCTATTCACCCCCCCCCCCTCTAGCGTTAAGCGTATTATCTAACAATTGGTATCAGAGCCCAACTCTCTGAAAACTTAACAGTTTGAGAGAACCATCCATGGCTTCTGCTCGTGATTCTTTTGCAGGAATTGATGAAGGACAGTGCTCCACACGACCACCTCTATTCAACGGTACAAATTACACGTACTGGAAGGAGAGGATGAAGATCTTCGTTCAGTCCAACAGCTTTCACCTTTGGAAGGTGATAATGAAGGGAAACCAAATTGCAACAAAGAAGGTGGAAAACGAATGGGTTCCCAAGTCCGAGGATGAGTATGACGCGAATGACATCTGAAAGGTTCAAAATAATGCTAAAGCAATAAATTTATTATATTGTGTTGTTAATGCTGACGATTACAGGAAAATATCGTGTTGTACAACGGCAAAGGAGATGTGGGACAAGCTAGAAGTCACGTACGAAGGTACGGACTAGGTAAGGGAAGCAAAAATTGATTTCCTAACCCATTCTTATGAATTATTTCACATGAAGGAAGGTGAAAAGGTGGACGAAATGTTTGAGCGATTTTCAATAATCGTAAATGACTTACATGCTCTCAAGAAAACATTCACGGATAGAGAGCTCGTTCGAAAAATTCTTAGAAGTCTCACACCGGCGTGGAGATCAAAGGCCGATGCAATTCAAGAATCCATTGGCGTTTCAAACGTCACCATCGACGCACTAAGAGGTAACCTTAAAACCTATGAATCTACTATTCTTAACCCTTTTGTTGATGATCAAAGGAGGCAAAGAATAGCTCTAAAGGCGAGCACAAGCCAACCGCAAATTGATGAGGAAGGAGACAACGAGTTTGGACTCGTTATCAAAATATTTCAAAAGTTCATGCGCAAGGAGTATGAACGCAAGGGCAAAAAGCAAGGCGAACAAATCAAGTGCTATGAATGTGGTGAAACCGGGCACATCAAATCAAATTGCCCAAACATCAAAAAGGAGAAGAAACCTTTTAAAAAGCAACGTGCATACATTTCTTGGGGAGGCGACTCCGGAGATGAGTCAAGCGAAGGAGAAGAAGACGAAACAGCAAATCTTTGCCTTATGGCACAAGAAGACAACAAAGATGAGGTATGTCAAATTTCGTCTAAAAACTTCTTTACTCTTGAAGAAATGCGAACTGCTTTTGATGATTTATATGCTGAGTTTGTTAAGGCTTCAAAAACTGTTAAGGGCATAATAGAAAATGCTTCATTAAAAGAAAAGGATTTTCAAAAACAGCTTTCTTTGAAAGAAAAGGATTTAGAAAAACTGGTTTTAGAAAATGAGAAGCTGAAAGAGGAAAACAAGTTTTGGAAAAAGAAGTTCCGATAAGCCCGAAAGCTCTACTAGAAATTGCACTTCTTGTTTGCTTCTTAAGAATGAAGTAGGCTTAAAGGCACATTAGATAAGTTTAATTCTTCGCACAAAAACTTGAATGATGTTCTTGTTAACTTGAAATCAACCAAGCATGGAATAGGCTTTAAGAATGAAGAAAAGGTTGCAGCTAAACCCCAACAACCTAAAGCTCAACCTAGGATTAACAATAGAAATGCTTATGCTAGAAACAACAACTCTAGAGCCACTATGCACGCTAGACAAAATGCTGAACATTTTAGAAGACCTAGGAATGACTTACCACCTAGAAATAGTCACCCTAGAAATGATGCATATTTTAGGCCAAATTTTGAACCCCTTAGAAGACCTAGCAATGGCCCTCAACCGAGAAACAATCACTCTAGAAATGCTGCCCATCCTAGAGCTCATAGTAGGAGAAATAATTCTCATGAAATGCGAAATAGTCATAGTGTTCAAAATAGAGTAAGAAACTTTCATCCGTCTAGTTACTATGAACCTAGAAGGATGCATAACCCAAATGTGACTTGTCATTATTGTAGACGTATTGGTCATATTGCTCCTGCATGCTTTACACGTCATAGACATGTTACTCAATCGCATCATTATAATATGCCTAACCCCCAAGGACCCAAGATGGCATGGGTACCTAAAGAACATTAATTTGTTTTGTAGGTGTGCTTGAAGGGATCAAGTGTACTATGGTACCTTGATAGTGGATGCTCCAAGCATATGACGGGAGATGAATCCAAATTCCTTCAATTAGAGCACTAAGAAGGAGGAAGTGTTATCTTCGGTGATAACAATAAAGGAAAGATCATCGGCATCGGCTCGGCCGGTAAGGATGAAAAATCCTCTATTAAGCATATATTACTTGTGAAAGGTTTGAAGCATAATCTCTTGAGCATAAGCCAATTATGTGACAAGGGAAATCTTGCTCTATTTGATTCGGATGAATGCCTAGTATTTAGACGTAGTGATTTCAAAATCATACTTCGTGGTTTTAGAGTTGATAATATTTATATGGTTGATCTTGCTAATTCCTCACCCGAATATGTTGATTGTCTAATGAGTAAAGAGGATGATACTTGGCTATGGCATCGTAGAGTAGCACATATCAATATGCACCTTTTGAACAAATTGATTTCTCAAAACTTAGTTGTTGGTCTTCCCTTTTTAAAATTTGAAAATGACTCTATTTGTGACTCGTGTCAAAAGGGGAAGCAAACAAAAGCATCTTTCAAATCTAAAAACATTGTTTCAACTTCTAGACCATTGCAATTGCTTCATATGGATTTATTTGGTCCCTCTCGCATTGAAAGTCTAGGAAGAAATAAATATGCCTTTGTGATTGTTCATGATTACTCAAGATTTACTTGGACTTTATTTCTTGCCAATAAAAGAGATGCTTTTCAAAACTTTAAATATTTTCTTAAGCGTGTTCAAAATGAGAAAGAAACAACCGTCACTTCAATTAGAAGTGATCATGGGGGAGAGTTTGATCACAATCTCTTTGCGGACTTTTGTGACGAACTCGGAATCGAGCATACCTTTTCCACTCCACGTACACCACAACAAAATGGGGTGGTGGAAAGGAAAAATAGGTGTCTCGAAGAGATGGCTAGAACCATGCTCGACGAAGCTAAGATACCCAAACATTTTTGGGCGGACGCCGTGAGTACCGCTTGCTATGTTCTAAATAGAGTAGTAATTCGGCCGATACTCATGAAAACCCCCTATGAACTTTATAAGCGAAGAAAACCAAATATTTCCCGTTTTACAGTTTTTGGTTGCAAATGTTTTGTTCATAACAATGGCAAAGACCAATTGGGTAAATTTGATGCTAAGTCGGATGAAGGTATTTTCATTGGATATTCCTCACGTAGTAAAGCATATAGGGTCTTTAATAAAAGAACCCAAATTGTGGAGGAATCCCCTCATGTTGTATTTTTCGAAAATAATGCTCGCTTGGCGAGAAAGGATTCCGGTTTTGATCTTGCAGGTATCTTAGATAGCTTGAAAGACAAAATACAAGAGGAACCACCCAAGGAAAATAAAGATGAACCTGAGGAACAACCAACGGAAGAAGCGCCACAATTGGAAAAAGAAATGAATATGCCTAACGAGTGGAGGACAATCAAAGATCACCCTCTCGAACAGGTAATTGGCAACGTTGGAGACAAGGTAAGCACCCGAAACTCTCTCAAAAATACCTTAGAACATACTGCTTTTGTTTCTCAAATTGAACCCAAAACCATCTCAGAAGCAATTGGGGATGAATTTTGGGCCTTGGCAATGCAAGAGGAGCTTAACCAATTCGAACGCAATGACGTTTGGGATTTGGTGCCAAGACCCGAAGTTCATACCATAATTGGTACGAAATGGGTTTTTCGCAATAAACTAGATGAAAATGGTATAATCACTAGAAACAAACCTAGGCTTGTAGCAAAAGGCTATAATCAAGAAGAAGGTATTGACTATGAGGAAACATATGCTCCCGTAGCTAGATTAGAAGCTATTCGCTTATTGCTTGCATTTGCCTCTTCTATGAATTTCAATTTATATCAATTGGATGTGAAAAGTGCTTTTCTAAACGGTTTTATTCAAGAAGAAGTTTTTGTTGAACAACCCCCCGATTTTGAAAACTTTAAATCTCCCGATCATGTTTTCAAACTCAAAAAGGCTCTTTATGGTTTAAAACAAGCTCCCCGAGCTTGGTATGAAAGATTGGGTAAGTTTCTTTTGGAAAATGATTTCATTAGGGGGAAAGTTGACACAACTCTCTTTGTTAAGCATAAAAACAATGATATTTTGTTAGTTCAAATATATGTAGATGATATTATATTTGGTGCTACTAACAATGTTTTATGCAAGGAATTTTCCGATTTAATGACAAGCGAATTTGAGATGTCTATGATGTGTGAGTTAAGATTCTTTTCGGGATTACAAGTAAAGCAAATGAAAGAAGGTACATTCATTTGTCAAGCCAAATATTGCAAAGAATTGCTGAAACGATTTGAGATGAACAATGCAAAAGAAATGGCAACTCCCATGAGCACATCCGATCATCTAGACAAAGATGAGAAAGGTAAGGAAGTCGACACCAAAAAGTATCGAGGTATGATTGGCTCTCTTATTTATCTTACTGCTAGTCGTCCGGACATCATGTTTAGCGTGTGCTTATGCGCTCGTTATCAATCGTGTCCGAAGGAGTCTCACCTTACTGCGGTAAAACGGATTTTAAGGTATCTTGTTGGTACTACAAATGTGGGTCTATGGTACCCCAAAGGCTCTTCATGCCAACTTGTTGGCTACTCCGATTCCGATTTTGCTGGATGCAAATTGGACCGCAAGAGCACTAGTGGCACTTGACATTTCCTCGGTAGCTCTCTCGTTTCTTGGTTTAGCAAGAAACAAGTAAGTGTTGCGTTGTCCACAACCGAGGCTGAATATGTATCCGCGGGGAGTTGTTGCGCTCAAATCCTATGGATGAAACAACAACTCTTGGACTATGGCCTAAGTCTTGATCATATCCCTCTTAGATGTGATAATACTAGTGCCATATGCTTGACGAAGAACCCCGTTCTTCATTCGCGAACGAAACACATTGAAATTAGACATCAGTTTATTAGAGATCACGTTCTCAAAGGCGATGTCGAAATTGAATTTGTTGAAACCAAAAACCAATTGGCAGACATCTTTACAAAGCCTTTAGAGAAAGAGTCCTTCTTCCGAATTCGCAGTGAACTTGGGATCCTTGACTCCACGTTGATCTAAGTCATGCATTGCACTTTTTATTACATGATTTCTAACTTGAGCGTCGGAGATGTCTAACGATTTTTGCAGGTATCGCCCCAAAGGAAAGGGGAATTATAAAGCTTGACGTGCAATAATCGGTTTCCGTCATCTAAAAATCGATTATTTCGTATCAATAATCGATTATGTTGCTATTATTCGGGTTGATGTTGCTGTAATTTCTTTCCAATAAATAAACAAGTTTTATTTACATCTTTGGCATCTTCTTCTTTTATTTTTGCTAATGGCAAAAGGGGGAAGATAACGGGTATGCACTCTCAATATCAATAAGCTTAAATAAAGGGGGAATTCATATATTGAGGGGGAACAAATTGCATACTCGTTGCATGAATATACTTGTCTTGAATCGTCAATATAAATTGCTTGTCCTGCATATCCCGCTTAATGTTTGCCATTATCAAAAAGGGGGAAATTGTTGGAAACACGTTCTCAATGCAATATACTAAAACGTGTGTTCTTTTGTGTAGGTTTTTTATGAATGACAAACGAAGCGAAAATTGATATATGACGAAGTTCAAGAAACAAGCGCACAATTGATATACATCGACATTCAAGCTCAAGACAAAGTTTTATAGTTTAATTGAGTCATTCTTAATTGTGATCTTGATCCTACAACTTGACTCGTAACATGGCTTCTCTCATAAAACTATTTTCCAAAATCATGCATATTTAATTTAATGCTAAATGATTTTAAATCATGCATATTTTCATTAGCCAAAATGATTTTTAAATGCCTCTGAAAACTGGACTAAGATAATCGATTATGTACTAATGATAATCGATTGTTTTAAGCCAAGACTGCATGACAATCGATTGTGAACTAATGACAATCGATTGTGTTAAGGCAGTGAACATCAGGTTTTTTCAAACCTGCATGACAATCGATTGTGAACCTTATGACAATCGATTGTGATGAGGCAGTGTCCATCAAAGTTTTTCAAAACTCAGAATAATCGATTGTGAAGCTAATGACAATCGATTGTGAAGAGACAGTGTCCTTCAGATTTTTCAAAGTCACAAAATAATCGATTGTGAACTAATGACAATCGATTGTGTTGAGGCAGTGACTTCCCGTGATTTTCAAATTTATTAAATAATCGATTGTGAGTATATGACAATCGATTGTCAAGAGGCAGTGTCTAAAATGTTTTTCAAAAACTGATAAGTAATCGATTGTTGACTTTGTGCAATCGATTGTGAAGCTGACCGTTATCGTAAAGTTTTCAAATACCGTCAGGTAATCGATTATTGATTTTATATAATCGATTGTTTTGATTAAAATTCGGAAAAGATTTTTTGAACGTTATTGGGTAATCGATTATTTATTTTGTATAATCGATTGTTTTGATTAAAATCCGGAAAAGATTTTTTGAACGTTGCTGAGTAATCGATTGTTGATTCTGGACAATCGATTGTTTGTGGAAAAATCTGGAAAGGATTTTTTGAACGTTGCCAGCAATCGATTATGGATTGTAAGTAATCGATTATCAAGCGTATAATCTGGGATTGAATTTTGATCTGACTGGCAGACAATCGATTGTTGGGGTTTGACAATCGATTGTCAGTGAGTAAAATCAGCAACTCTTAATTGGCAATTAGGCAACGGTAATGCCAAGTTTTTCAACTATAAATACAGCTTCATTTCAGTATTTTAAACACAACAACATACTACAACTGATCATTACATTGCTATAAGCTTGCATACTTTTGTTTATCATTTTATATTCAATTTCATAAAGCTTTTGAGAGCCATATTCTTGTCCAAAGTTGTTGTAATCCAGAGCTTATTTCTTTTACTCATATCTACTCATTAAGGAGTATTTTGTTTGAGTGTTTTAGTGTTGTATACACTTGTAAGAGAATTGTAATTCTCTTGTTGTAAGAAACTTGTGTTTCCTTGGTTGAAGTCTTGGAGTGTTGTAACTCCGAGCAAAGGTGTTGAGGCTTGCGTCCTCAAGTTGTAAAGGTTTGTTAAGCACCCGGAAGCTTGACACGTTAGTGGAAAATCTCGAGAGAGTCTCTCGGAGACTGGACTAGCCACACGTTGTGGTGAACCAGGATATATCTGTGTGTAAGTTATTATTTATCGCACTTATTTACTTCCTGCAAATTTTAAATTTCCGCAAGTTTACGCTAAATTTTATTATAACGCTATTCACCCCCCCTCTAGCGTTAAGCGTATTATCTAACAAGATAGTGCATCAGAAGCCTTATTCCATTGCAAGTTCTGTCAAATTCATGCTTTACCTTCCCTAGGTATTTTTATGACTCTTATCTGCCCATCTTCCTGTACAACTCATCCTTCATTTTTCCTAGGTTTTCTTCTAAGGTAAGATATGTGTGATGATTTTTCTTCTTACTTGTTCATAATTTCAGTTTTAAATTTTTAGACCTAATTCTAGGACACTGGTGTCAAGTTCAAGAACCTGGTTCTTTAACTCATCATTTCTACTGTCATTCTCATTAGCCCTAGATATTAGATTTTTGCACTTGGCTTTTAAGATCACACACTCCCTAGACAGCTCTTCATTCTCATTGTTAATTATCTCAGACTCATTGATGAAGTCTAGCAATAAATTCATTAGATGGAAATTTAATCTTTTCTTTGAGATGAAGCACACTTAATTCTTGTTGATCATCTTATTCTCCAATGGCCATAAGTGTTTGTTCGTCTCTAGCTTCATCTTCTGAGTCCTCATCTGATGTTTCTCCCCAAGCACCAACCATAGCCTTTGTCGATCCTTTGTTCCTTTTGGGTTGAACCCGTTCCTTCTTTCTATTCCTTCGTTCAGCCCTTTCTTTCTTCCATTCAATTTCTAACTGAGGACAGTTCTTGATAATGTGATCAGTCTTGCTATATTTGTAGCAACTCTCGTTGGTCTGTATCTCAGGAGCCCTTGTTTGTTGAAGGTAGTACCTCTTGAAGTATCACTTTCTCTCGTTAAGTACTTTTTGAAATCCCTTGTGATCATGGCCATTTCATCATCCTCCAGATCTACACCTTCAACTATTCTGAGAGCCAGACTCATTTCCTTCTTGGGTGCATCCATTTTCATGGTTTGCCTTCTCACTACATAGGCAATGAGGTTTCCAATTAATTCATCCAACTTGCAGCGATTTTGCTTTCCCAAGTCACTGGTAGAATCCTTGTCAATATCTTCTCAACTGTGTCTTCTTCAAGGATAATTCTCCCAAGAGATTTAAGTTCATTCGTTAGTGTTGTGAATCTTGTGTACATCTCCTGGATAGTTTCTCCTTCTTTCTTAGTGAAATTATCATATAGAGAATATAGCATTGTAACTCTTGATCTTTTTACTTGAGGAGTTCCTTCATGAATCACTTGTAAAGTGTCCCATATTTCCTTAGTGGTTGTAGAACTTTTGAATCCTGATGTACTCATCATGACCCAGTCAAACACAAGCCATTTCTTGGCCTTGGCATTCTTTTGCCATTTCTTCAAGTCTTCAGCAGTGCAGTTAGCTCTTGTCTTTGGCACGTCCACTCCTTCAGCATTCTTCTTTGTAGTCGTCAGGAGACCATCAGTGACTATGTCCTAGAGTTCGTATTCTTATATGATGTGATCTCTCATCATGTTCTTCCACCAAGAATAGTGACCATTAAAGAGTGGAGGCCTACCAGTGGATTGCCCTTCCCAGTTTTCAGATGGTGCACTCATCTTGATTTTTTCCTAAGGTATTAACATCTTCAAGGATAACCCGTTGTGATATCAATTGATATTTTAAATGCCAATACCGCACAAGAGATGGGTGATTTGTATGCTACCTAATTTTTGCTTAACTGAACTATAGAAGGTCCTGGTTCTTTTATGTGTTCCAACTACTACTGTTTCGAAATAATAAATAAATAAAATAAAGAACAAAGAAATTTTTACATGGAAATACCTGACTCAAAAGGTAAAAAAACACGACCTACTACTCAGTAGGATTTTCCTAAACTTCCATTAAAATTACTTATCCAAAATAGTATTTACAAAACTCTTTGTAAACCTAAAGATTGACTCTAATCCCGTTGTGGCACTCGGCCTCAACTGTTGCGACAACTTCAAGTTAACTATAACTTGAACACTCTATGTACCTAATAGAATTGCTTCTATGAAAGCTAAAAGGTACAATGTAAAATTATTGAACTAGAAAGAAAGATAGACACATGGAACTAGTTCATCTATCTCGTTCAAGTAGCTTTAGGATTTCACACTCAAATCGCACATAAATTGCTTGCAAAATCGCCTGCTCTTTTGCTCTCAGTTTAAGTTTAACTTCTGCTTATGTGCAACACTTGTAAAAGAGAATAACATTGATATTTAATGGATTAGTAATTAGAGATTAACTGTTATTCAAATGCTACTCTTCTATCGTAGAAGAGTTCAAGGCGATCTCAAACTCTAACACTATCTTTTTCCTAAATTGTGTTCTCTTCGTTTATGGAGTCTTTCTCTCATTTTCCAATATGCAACCTTTTCGATCATATCATGAGATTTTGCTTCTTGGCCAGTTAGATTTATCTCCTTCGCGTGCATACCACATGTACATGTTGATCAGGACAGTGCTTCACAAGATGGACCTGGTCTATGTCCGAGTTCTTTTTTCAATCTTCAAAACTTCACTTGTTCTTGGGCCAACAAGATTCCTTAGATATTTACCTTTAAGGACTTGGCAAACTAACAAATCCGGCTCAGTCAGAATTCGCCATACTAGTTTGGCTAAAAGAGCCATATTAAAAGCCTTTAAATCCCGAAAGCCTAAACCTCTTTTAAATTTGGTTCACATAATTTTTCCCACTTTTCAAAATGCATATTTTTCTTATCATCATTCCTACTCCACCAAAAGTTTGAAAATAAACTAGTGATGTCCTTACATAGCCCATCAGATATCTGAAAACAAGACATAGCATATGATGAATAGCGGCTAAAACAAACTTTAATAAAACCTCCTTCTCTGCTGTCACACCTCCTTTTTACCACCCTGAGGGTGTAAGGGAGTTTTTTCAAATTAAAGTGACATTATTCGAAATGAAATTATTTTATTTAAAAAGAGTCGCCACTTGGGATAGTTCATTTGGTGTCCCAAGTCACCGATTTCTTTTAAATCCCAAATTGAGGAAATTTTATTTTTTGAAATGTGCGAACCAAAAATTCTAGATAAGGAATTATGTTAACCCAGGAGAAGGTGTTAGACATTTTCGTATTTCGTGGTTCTAGCATGATCGCTTAAATTATTAAACTAGCCTAATTATCTGATTAGTTACATGTTTTAAACCTATGGTGCATTTTAGCTTTCTAACTGCTTTTGATATTTTGGAAAAATTCAAGGTTATTTAAATTACATCATAACCACGCTTTATGAAATGCACTCGTGGTTCACGACACGTTCTATTTAACCTTGTTGAACATTAGAAACATGTCACATAAAATGCACATCCAACTTTAGTAATTAACAACGTCACAGAAACCATATTCGTAGCTATGATACTTTATTGTAGCCCGCCTAAAGCAAACTAGGAGAGTTGTGTATTTACTTCAAATTTGAGATTCATCGTGAAACTCGTTGCTCATTGGCCAAATATTTACAGAATAGACTAAAATAAATTTTGAAACTATTGCATAAAACAGGGTAGGAGATCCACACCTAAACCAAACGGAATTAGGCCAATTTTCCGAACTTCCGAGACAACATTAATGCATTCAATTATTTGTTGTAGATCATTGTATTAACATGCTACTACACAAATTAACAACATAAGCATATTAACAACAAAATCAACAAAATAAGCATATTAGCAACAAAAACCAAAATATATGGCATGACTATTAAAAGTAAACTCATAAGAGAATCAAACAAATAACTCAAATATTCAAGACAGCAATTCTGGAAATAGAAAGATTAAAATGTGACCTCTAATGAACAGCAACTTTTGAACTAAGAACGAACCTCGATGAAAAACCAAAGAAAAAAATCATCGAAACTCGACCAAAGAACTCGAGAATCGCCAGAAAAAGGATGTTAAACGCTTTGGGACGCCTCACTGTTTTCAGCCCCTATTTTTTGTTTGATGTTTTTGCTTCTCTGTTGCTTCAGCGTGTGACTATGTGTGTGTGTGATGACTGAGCCAGATTCTCGCCAAGGGGGAGGGTCATTGTATGTGTGTTCGAATGGTCTAGCCAAGATAAAGCTTAGGGTGTTCGTTGTTTTGCTGAAGGAGATGAACGGCAGGGGTGGGTGTTTTGGTTTTTTGGGGTCTGCCGCCGATCTCTTCTTCTGTAGAGTGTAAATGTCTAATAATTTTGTATAGTCTTTGTTTTATTATCAAAAGACGGCTGATCTCTTAGGTTCTCCCATTTTGTGTATTTCTGCTCCTTGTATTTTGTATATGTTAGTTACCAAAATCAGCAGGAAAAAAAAGGGCCGACTCTAATCCTGTTTGATTCTAGCGACTGATCTTTTGAAGAAGAAGAAGGAGACGGTGGGGTGGTCTCTTATTTTCCATAAAACGGCTGATTGTCAGATTTTTAGGCTTACGTCTAGGGTTCTAGAGTCTACGATATTTGCAGGGTATTTTTAGGTTAAGTAGTATGGGTCTAGAAATTATAGGCTTGGAAATTATGAATTTGATCCGAAAATTTCACTACAAAAGGTTTTCTTGAACCCAAATTTATTCTTTTCCCGCGAACGAGACTAAAATATAATCTCATTTATTAATTAGTCCTACTTAAGTAAAATAACTGTTAAAATAAGACTAACCGTTAAAACAAAATTATTTTTTGGTATTTTTTAAGATTAAAAATGAATATAAAATATTAATGAAACTATTTTTAATAATCTTCATTTTATTGTAATAAAATAAAGTAAAAGAGTAAAAATTAGATGAAATAACTATATTAAGCCTAAATTAACTATTTACGTGCTAAAATATGAAAATTCTTGGGGATGGTAAAAAATCACATGTCTATACCTGCTTGACTTAGAAACTTTCCTTCAACCCTTTCTTTTAGATAAAATTCTATCTTTTATGAAAGCCAACATTTCTTTTTTAGATCTTCCTACATACTAGGCAATTCTAAATACATTACCCTTTCAAACATTTACATATTATTCATCGAAGAGCATATTATAACTATTTCCTTCTCCATAGTATTCTTACTAAAAAAGATTGCAAAATTTTCAAAATTAATTATTTTTCCTGAGCATCCTCACGACCCCAAAATTGTCCCGGTCGTGATGGCGCCTATCGTAAAATTAGGACAGCCGGCTCAATTTCCAAATCAAACCACTACTCTGTAAAATCCATTTTTCTAAGCCATTAATTAACAAAAAATCTCATACCATAAGTCTAAATAACTAGTGCAGAATAAATACACAAGCCCGATATTGGGGTATCACTAGTCATAAGCATCTACTACAACTGTATGACAATGTCAAGACCAACATGGCCAGGAAAAGAAATCATAAAAATACTCTAAGGAAGAATAGGGAGGGAGAAAAGCAGGGCTACGATCTCCATGCAGCTACCTTGCTATCTCCGATGAACCTGCAACTGAGTAATCAACACCCACCATTGGGTTCAGAAATACCTGAATTTGCACACAAGATGCAAGGAATAATGTGAGTATGCTAGCTCAATAAGTAATAAAAGTAAATAATGACTGAGCAATAAGAAATCACATAATCTACGTCATAGCACCATAGCGGGTACAGTATGTTTTCAAAACAGGACACTAATCAATCTCAGTAAAGGTTCTTTGAAAAATGTCTTTCTAACAGTTTCAATAGAGGTTCAATGAAATTTATAGTGAGAACGATGAAAATCATAATCGGCCCCTCGGGCAAAATATAGTTTGTATACAGCCCCCTTGGGCAACATAAATCATATACATCTCATACTCGAAAATCTTAATGGAAATAACAAAGCCAACTCAACGATTAAACTCCAAACATCTATAAAACTCCAGTTTCAATGAATGTTGTTTAAAAGCATTTGTTCAACCTTTTCAATAGAGGTCTAGTACAAAGAGGAGTGAAAACAGTAATTTTATTAAAACAAGCCCCTAGAGCAAATCATCACTCATATATAGATATATAGCCCCCGGGCAAGCCTTTCTGTCACTCGAGACTCAACTCTCATCAATCAGCGCTCACACTCAGCACTCATGCTCAGTAGGTACTTTAAAATAACCATTATGGCATGCAGCTCGATCATAATATAGTCGACTGCGCTCACTGGGGGTGTGCAGTCTCCGGAGGGGCTCCTACAATCCAAGCGCTATATCGATGATCACTGCAATGTGCAACCTGATCCATAAATTGCTGCAGTGTGCAGCACAATCCATATACCCCTGTGACGTGCAGCCCGATCCATAAATCTATATAATCCTCACCACTAATCCCTCGGTCTCTCTAAGTCATCAATCTCAATCAGACCCTCGGACTCTCTTGGTCATCAGCCTCACAAGCTACTCGGGCTATCAGTAAACATGGTACTCAGCCCAATATTTCATTTTACGCATAAAAATAGAGTAATAGAGAGTAAAATATGAAATCAATAAAACGTAGCATGACTAAGTGTAACTATTAAACCAAAACAATAAGGAAAAAAAATTAAAAAACCCCTGAGGGTCCAAACAGTCGGCACAAGGCCCAAATATGGCATCCAGCCAAAACATAGTAATATTTTCCAAAACACAATGATGTTAACAATTTTCAATCAAATACGCGACTTAACAGTTGCACAAGACGGACCATGTCACAATCCCAAAACAGTGCATGACTCCACGCTCGTCATCTAGTGTGTGTGTGTGTCACCTCAAAGTAGCACAACGATATGAAATTTGGGGTTTCATACCCTCAGGACAATATTTACAATCATTACTTACCACAAACCAGTCAAAACTCTAGCCTGTGATGCCTTTACCTTTCGAATCGGCCTTTAAATGCTCCAAATCTAACAAAAACCAGTATATTATCATCAATATATGCTAAAAGAATAAATCCCAAGTAAAAATAATCAAATTAACTCAAGAATCCCAAAATTTCTCAAACCAGACCCCCAATACCACGTCTTGAAATCCGACCAAAGTCTCAAAATCTGACAACCCATTCACTTATGAGACTATCCATACTAGTTTCACTCAATTCCGACTTCGAATCGGCTTTCAAATCCCAAATATCTATGTTATGAAATTCCATAATTTTTCTCCAAATTTTCACCTCGAATTTCTACTTAAATGATGAATCCAATGTTATAATCTTGTATTTTAGCAAAAATTAAGTTAGAATCACTAACCCCGATGGTTTTCTTGACAATTCCTCGAAACATCACCAAAATCCGAGCTCTCTCGGTCAAAATATGAAATAAAACCCCAAATCTCGTATTTATAGTGCCCTTTCAGTTTACCATCACCGGTGA
Organism: Nicotiana benthamiana; assembly: GCA_034376525.1. Lineage (NCBI taxonomy): Eukaryota > Viridiplantae > Streptophyta > Magnoliopsida > Solanales > Solanaceae > Nicotiana > Nicotiana benthamiana. The sequence continues at coordinate 28,853,038 of CM067324.1, read as the reverse complement.
CCACGAAAAATCACCCCTGACCACGGTGAATGGTGGAGGGAAGCAATTTGAGGATGGAAGGACACTTGCTGATTATAACATACAGAAGGAGTCGACACTTCATTTGGTGTTGTGTTTGAGGGGAGGTATGCAGATATTTATCAGAACTTTGACAGGAAATACCATCACTTTGGAAGTGGAGAGCTCTGACACTATTCACAATGTGAAGGCCAAAATTCAGGAAAAAGAAGGATCCCACCAGATCAGCAGAGGCTCATATTTGCTGGTAAGCAGCTGGAGGATGGGCACACCCTTGCAGATTACAATATCCCAAAGGAATCCACACTCCACTTTGTGCTTCGCCTTCGTGGTGGTGAATATTGAGGATTGAAATGCTGCTGGTGTTTTATATAAGATGCCTAGCGTCTATAAATGCCTACCGTCTTTTTCTAATGGTGTTGTTGTTAAGACTTCTTTTTGGTTTCTCAAGTATTATTTTACTGTTGAATGACCAACTTTAAGGGGTTCGCTTTCGACTAGATGTTATTCTCTGTTTCTTTTCCTTTGCTCTGCTAAATATTAGGTCATTCTGTTTCTTGAGTAAATGTTGTCTCCTCATCTTAATCTGTTTCCCTCTGCCTCTCTCTAAAGAGAAGTAAGAAAATAAATTCAACTTAAGGGAGGTAGAAGACAACAGGCACTCATTTTGTGACACTTTCTTGAATGCCTTACCTGGGCTTTCTATGTTAGCAGAATTTGGGCGGATGGTTCATATAAGGCAACTTAACTTGCAGTAACAACCTCCAGGTCTATGTAAACCGCCTCCGCAGTTAGTAATATATATGCTCAAAAAGTGTATCAAATAAGGTATTAATGTTAAAAATCAATGCATGGATTATTTTCTCTTCCTATCAGATGACCCCCCCCCCCCCCCCCCCCCCACTAATGCGGAGTAAATTATATGTATAAAATTACTATCACTTCAATAAATTATGGATACCAACCCATAACTTGAAGGACTCAAAGTAGTAAAAACTTTAAAGGTTGAAGTCATAGAATTTAAATTTTGGATCAATAAAGTTCTCTGCTAACTATATGTAATACCTTAAAGTTCTCTGCTAACTAATACATAGTATATTATGGTATTAGCAATATCAAGGCTATTAATGCATGCATTAGCATGGTTAAAGATAAAATTATTCTTAATTATGCCAATCCTAATCTGGTAAGGTTAATTATGCATTAGCACGATTAAAGACAAAAATACCCTTATGCCAATCTTAATCTGGTATTTTTGTCATGAAATAAATTAATCTCTTTTTCTATAATACCCAGATGCCAATCTTAAATCACATCACTTGAGTTATGCCTCAGGCCTTCATTTCTTGAGATATTGAACATATCTTTACTTCATCTAAAAATACCGTTGATTGAAAGATGACAAGTCGGTCGAACGTTGAGATGACATGGATTACTTATGGCATAATAACCTTGTAGATTTATGTACTTATTTTGGTTTATCATTTCGACTCCTATATTTTAGGAAGTTTCATTCGAGCACTTGTACTCGATCAATGAATTATTTTAATCCTCCTAATATGTGTGAATCTCACATGAATAACGTATCATAAGCATGTCAGATACATCCACATCATCATCTTCTTTTATACTAAATTCTCTTTCTGCTTCACAATATTTTTCACGTTCATAATATTCTGTTATTTTCAAAACCTCCAGAAATTTCACCTCCAAATTTATTTGCTTCAGCTTCTTCTCTCTTTTTCTCGACTGTTGCTTGTGAAACTATTAGAATTTAAAGTGCATGCTATCTCTTAATTTTTCTTTAAATTCCTCTTATCTGCGACAAGAGTATTTCCTTCCCTTTCTTTGATAGATACACCAAACTCCAACTCTATCTTTTATCTGGATTGTGTCCTTTTCCCATAAGGATATTTTCTCTCCTTATCCAGTATGCAATATTTTTTATCAGTTCATGAGATATTGCTGCTTGATCATTGAGACTTATCTACTTCACGTACATCTCACATGTCTAGGTTGATAAATACTGTGCCTCATATGATGGATCTGATCCATGAGTGAGTTCATTTGTCATTCATCAAAACTTCACCTAAACTTGGGCCAACAAGAGAAATTTCAGAACGCAAATTTTTAACCATTAAGAAATACTCGGCGATAGAGAGATTACCTTCAGTGGTGTTAGATAACTCATTCTCTAAAATTTGTAGCCGAGCTTCATCCTTCTTGTTGAACAATTGATCGAAGGTCCTCCATATTTCATGAGTTGATTTATACCTTATAATATGATCAAATAAATTAGGAGAGATAGACCTCTTTAGGATAAACTCCGCCTTAGCATTAATCTGCTTCCACTTCTTATGCGCATTGCTTTTTTCGGTGCGTCAGCAGAAGGACTTGTGTTACTCCCATTGACAACTTCCCACAAATCCTCACCAACAAGGTATGATTCCATACAAGTCTTCCATACCATGTAGTTGGATTTGTTCAATAACTTCATCCCCAGTCCATTAACACGACCAGCTAAATCCATTTAGAGAAACCAGTTGAATCAACCACTAACCCGACCTTGAAATCCAAAATCGCCTAATGGCTCCGATACCATGTAAAGAATATCATAAGAAGAGTATTATTTGGAGAGCTTCTACTAGCCCAAGATCGTTAACTAAAATAGGAAGATTCAACTGTAGAAGAGGAAGCTTTCAAAAGAGGAAATATTTTGGAGAGGAGAACTTTGTTTATGAAAGAAGTTTTTTTTGATTTTTTGACTTCATTACAAATGCGTAAGACCACCTCTATTTATACTTCTCTAAGGATGGTTCTAGATAATATTCTAAAATATGAACACGAAAAATCTAGTGAACCTTGTCTTTCCATGATATACTCTAGAATATCTAGATGTCTTTAATAGATAGTTTTATCTTCCTACAACATTCCAGAATATCTAGATATGTCTACTAAATATTAAGGATATTACACTAGGATATTCTAGAAAATTTTATATTTTTCTAAAAAATCAACTTTACTTTATTTTTTTTATAGATAGGACAGTCTTTTTACTTTTATTGTTCTATTTTCCCCCTTTTTTATTTAATTATATTTGAGTTTTGCTTCTAAAAAATATAACTATAGGTTCATGCTCTCTTTACGCGTGCGTACCACGCAGTTCATATTACTCGGAAAAACAAATGCCACATAAACTTTGATTAACGGTCTAAGGGATTTAGATCATTCATTTTGATCAAGCACAAATTTTCTAATGGAACTTAGAGAAGTATAAAGATTGGGACGACAAATCAGAACAATGACATGAGTCTACTCGGCTATCATGCCATTACTTATTGATTCACGAGATTTTTACTTAGTGGTGCTATATTTTAAACCTTTTTCTTTTGTTCGGAGAAGCAAGTTCATGATTATGGTTTGTATTTTAAACCTTTTTCTTTTGTTCGGAGAAGCAAGTTCATGATTATGGTTTGAAATAAGTGCAATATCAACCCATTTTCTCTCTTCCTTCTTTTACAAATATATCATCGTATGCATCATTCTCTTTTCTTTTAATTATTTGACCAGGCAAACTCTTAATAAATCATTGATTTATCTTGATCTACTAATATGATTTCTATGCGCACTAAAACCACAACAATAATTATACTTAAATGAAATTTAAATGCAGTATTAAGCGAGTGAATCTTTGTCGATTTTTCATCACCTAACTAAGGAACAAATGATACAATTGCATTCATGGTAAAAAGTTTTACGGTAACTAACTTAGGAGGTTAATGATTCGGTTTAGCTGGTTATCATTAAAACTTATATCGTATCAATTTTTTGGTATACTATTTTATATAATTAAAATTACACTTTTTGAAACTTTTTCAATCATCTCGATTCTCTTCGGTATAGTTATGGTTCTATTAATTTTCAATATATATTTTTTAAAACGTCATGTAAGAGTCGCTAGCAAAAGTTAAAACGCGTTAACTGTTACGCGGCGCCTTCCAAATGTTCCTTGGAAGGGCGACGTAAGGCTAAGCAACTGATGTCAGTGCAGTTACTGTCCACCAACTAAGGTCCCCTTTATACGCTAGACTAGATTTTCAGTGCCGCACGGAAAAACCAATGTCAAGACCAAGTGAGAGAATAGAAATGAGATTGAGAATGAAAGAAAGCTTTGTTGCATTAATGAAAGCTATTACAGAAAAGCAATGCGGTGTCGAGGGGGAGAGATACCAGTGTAGAGAATTGTTTGTTTCCTAGAAAGTTTGATTCCCCTAAAATTGCTTGAAGAAAATAAACCAAAGCTACACGACTAGATTTGACTAAGCTAGAAAAAATAATGGAAGTACATGAAATAAAACTACTCTATATTTACAGTGAAAATGACTTAGTTTCTTACAAGGCAGAAACAAGTCCGCTGTCAGCAACAACATTTTTTGTATCACGGTCGATACGCACGGTGTTGTCTACGCGCACGGTGTTGTCTACGCGCACGGTGATGTTGGCATCTGCCTACGACTGGGCGCTGGTGAGGGATATCGATGGGGCGACAAATGCACTTGCGCGCTTGTCACTTGGCATGGCCAAGACCACAGGGACGTCCGTAGCGCAAGTCATTAGGAGGCTTGCTAGGACGCCACGGGAGTGCCAAAGGGGTCTTGGGGCATGGCTGGAAAGCCACCCATGACATTCTCCCCCACCTAAGTTGGCGACATCCTCGACGCCTTACTTGTAATATAACTTCAATTAGGCTCTTGTAGGCTTTGAGGTTTTTTCTCCTCTCTCACATATTCTCCTTTTCATCACACCCCTGCAATTTCATTAAGAACTCTTGGTGATCTTTCCTTTAGGCATGAATCACTCTATCATCAAGGATAGATTCAACACGTATATTCTCGGTTTAATTCAGACCTCTAATATTGGGTATTGTGAGCTGGCTCCGTGAAAAATCCCCCCCTGTCTTCCCGAAAAGGTTTCAGGAGACTAATATGCAAGACATGATGAATTTTTCACTAAGCTGGGGTATCCACACGGTATACAACTTCCCAAATGCGCATTTCAATGGACAATGGTCCAATGTATTTTTGCAATAGGTGAGGGTCATCGATCCCGGCAAATAAGTACCACTTTAGAATATAGACCATCACTTTGTATCCTACTTGCTATTCAATAAAGCGATGATTTTGATCAGCATGCCTCTTCATCAACTTTTGAGCTTTGACAAGATAGCTCCACACTATCTCCAAATTTCGCTTCCATTCTCTTGAGAAGCTAGCAACTCTAGGAGATTTAGATATGTTTAGTATATTCACTGTGTGTGAGAGTAGTGGTTCCAAGAGTTCCGCTTGTGTCCAGCGGTCCGACTTGTCTTTCTGGCATACTATATTAGTCTACACGTAGTGAGCGACGTCATCGGCCATTTGAGGCCAATAATATGCACGTCAAAGTAATGCCATGGTGCGTAAGGCTATATTGTGGTTCGGGCCCAGCCCGGGACCGGACCGGGACCGCGAGTCTACATGGGATTTAGGCTCAATAGGTTGGTTTATATGGTTCGGTCCCAAGAGGTTCTAGGAGCCCACTATGGGCCTGTCCTGCATGTTGAGACTGCGAGCCCGGGACCAGCTGGTGAGCCTAAGACGGTTCAAACGAGATCAACGACTATTTAAAAAAAGAAAAATTTCAAAAAAAATTGGCCAACAGTTGGAAGTTTAAAAACTAGATATTTCCTACCAATTTAGCCTTTTGGCTTTTTTAAAAATAGCCATTTACCCACAAACTTTATATTAACCCCAAACTTTTTATAATTACACCTTTTACCTATTCAACTATAAATACCCTCCCCCTTCTTTTATTTTTACTCACAATCATCAATCTCTCTCTAATTTTCTTCCATAATTCCTTAGTTTATTATTGCAATTTGTGAAAAATTGTGAAGTTGGTGAATTTAAGTATACAAGTCTTCAACGATATACAATTTTCAAGAAGTTGTTTGTCAATTGGGTAAATTCGTTCCAACTCTTAAGTTTTAGCAATATTATAGTTTTGTTAGTTTTAGTTTGTATTATTATAACTAATATGACCTTTTCTTTGAAAAACATATTTGGTGGTATAGAAAAATCTAAAATTGGTGAATCTAGTGTCCAAGCTACTACTCCTTCCTCGGCTCCCCGACCCAGTCATGTTACCCGTCCTCCTCCACCTATTATTTTGTATAGTGATAACCCTTGTTTTCCATTTATCGATAGCCAATTTTACCATGATATTGCACCAGATCAACAATTAAATGATGAATACATGAATACTCTTTACAGTAATCCAATTATCGGTGAAAATGATGAGGAAAATAATGATTTAGATGAAACACAGTCGGATTTAAATGATATACCTATTAGTCCTGTTGTTAACCCAACTTAAAATAATCCAAATGATGCCTCGCCTGAACCTCTTGTAGTAACCCCTACTTTTAATAGACAACCTTCTAGACGGTGCGAAATATCTCTTGTGTGGCACTTTTTTATTCAACTAAGAAATTAAAATAAGGCTAAGTGTAAAACTTGTGGGACTTTGATGGCTCATAAATTTACTGGAGACCGTAGTGGTACGGGTACTTTGACTAAACACATAAAGACACGCCCTAAAGATAAAGCTAGATTTTTTTTCAAATGAAAGCTGTGAAAGATGGGAAAAGTATAGGTACTCAGGTTAATCTTAGTACCGGGTCAAATCTAGTTCAACTAGTAATTAACACTGCTATCGGTGTTATTTTATATAACGATCCAAATAAAGATCGTGAAAATTGGCAAAAATGGTTATTGTTTCCTTCTAACCCTCACTTTGTGCATTATATTAGCAGAGTTTTTTATCCTACTTATTAAGGATAGCCTTGTGCAAATGTAAAGAGTAATATTTATAAATATAAACATGAATATGAATAATATTTGGCGCTATTAATTTACTCATATAAATTATCGAAGTTACTATTACTACTGATATTGGTAGAAATGTCAATGACTGTGATTATCTTACTGTTACCACTCATTGGATTGATGAGGAATGAAAAATACAAAATCGCATTATTGCTTATAGAATAGTTAATTCACGTCACACAGGTAAGTTTATTGTTAACACATTTATAGATATTTATAGTTATTTTAGTATTAGAGATAAAATAATATCAGTTTTAATGGATAATGCTTCTAGTAACACTAATACTATAGGCTTGCTTACAACTACACTAAATCCTGCATTTAGTAATATTTTCCATGTTAGATATATTTGTCATATTTACCATTTAATCGTCGGTGATGGTATGAAAATTGTAAAGATTGAAATTGTAAAGATTAAAATAACTCTTAATTGGATTTGTTTATTCAAACCATAGAAGTAGACTTAGAAAATATTTTAAATAATGTGATGAATATGGCCTTAGAGAAAGAAAGGTTCCTAAAGCTTGTCCGACTAGATTGATTACATGTATGAAAATTTAGTCGCTGCATATGAATATAGAAACTCAGTAAATGCAATGTTTAATGCTTGTGTTGGTGGTGATGATGATGATGATGAGAACCTTATAAATGAGGATTGGACTAGTATTAAAATTCTTGTAGAATTTTTAGAATAATTTTATGTTGCTACTAATGAATTATCTAGGCAATATTATCCTACTATTTCTAACTGTTTAGTTTATATTGCAGCGCTTGCATATTTTATTTACTCAATTTTCAGAGGGTAGGTTAATTTATCAACTTGCTATTAATTCTATGAAAGATAAGTTTAAAAATATTTTATCCCTATCCCCCTGTTTATAGTGTTGCTTCCATGTTAAATTCTACCATGAAATTAGGAGGTCCTAACTTTTGGTATACAAATATTTATAATGCTTTATCACTTTCAAATAAGGAATTTGCTACACTTGCAAATGCAAAAGCCTCAATCAAAATAAATGCTCAAACAATTTATAATGCTTATCAACTTGTCTTAGATCATGCTAGATCAAATGTTCCAACTCCTACTTCGTCTAGTTCACAGTCATCTAAGAACTGCGGGCCTAAAACCACTTTGTTCTTGGACGGGGTTCAGGGGTTCTCAAGGTGATAATATTGGTGATAATTCACAACCAAATGAGCTTCAAGTTCATTTGTCGCAAAGACTTGAACCAGAGAATCCAGAAAGCTCCTTTGATGTTTTAGAATGGTGGAAGGACAAAGAAAACACTATCCGGTTTTTTCAAGGATGTCTCGAGATGTTTTAACTATTCAATCTTCAATAGTGGCATCAGAGAGCTCTTTCAGTCGAGCAAGACTTCAAATTAATGATCATAGAGCGTCTATGAGCGCGAGCTTGGAAAAATCAGTACTCTTCAGAGATTAAATTCGTTCGGAAAGAAGAAATTTTGGACTTGATGAATCACAACCAGAGATAGACGAAGCTTATGAAGAAATTCAAGCGGAACTTGCGGATGATGCTGCTTCTCCTGGAAGTGGTGATGAACAAGCGTCTTTTCCGACACCACCAAAAATTCCTTCAAACCTTGAAAGATTTATGAAATTTGTAGAAATAATATGTAAATTAATATGTAACTTGTATTTTGGCACATCTTCATTAGTTTTTTTGTCTTTTAATGGCGGTATTAGCACCTTGTTGTGCTCATTCGATTGAGGGAGGAAGACTAAGAAAGATATTGTCATTTTTTGTTAATGTCATAATAATAAAAGTTATAATGCATTCCCTTGAATATTTCTTTACAATTTTTTTGTGTTTAAATTTGAATTAGAAGATTTAAGTCACAATTACATAATATAATTTACAAGAAATTGTCTTAGATAAAAAGAAATTCAAAAATAGCCCTAAATACTTAGGCTCGTGGGCCCAACCCATTTATCCCGGAACCATGTGGACCGGTTCCACCCTTTAGGGCTATTAAGCTCCGGACCGTTTGCCAGGACCACTTGAGCCCGGCGCGCTAGAGCGCGGGACTGTTTGGCCTGGCCCGTTTGCCCAATTTAGGCCCGGGACCGGACCACAATACAGACTTAATCGGGATGGCCAACCTATAGAGTATCATGATGTTTAGCCAGAAGATTCCTTCGTAGATATCCCTCTATTGGAACATAAAGTCGTTTCCCTTTCACTTCCATAAAACCATCTTCCATGTAGAACTTGCGAGTCTTGCTCTGTCCTACCAAATCAACCAAATACTATGCAGCAGGATCCTTGGTGAGTAGATCCTGTATTTGGTCCTTAATGGAGGTGGCTACTTTGCTCCCCCTTAGGGTGAGTAGGCACACTGATGCTAAATCAGCTCTCCGACTAAGCGCATCATCAACATTATTGGTCTTCCAATTTCGGTACTCCAAGTTGAAGTGAAATTCAGCTAGAAGTTCCTGCCACCTGGCTTATCGCCCATTTAGCTTTGGCTGGGTCATGAAATGGCTGACTGTTGTGTTGTCTATCTTGACCACGAACGAAGTCCTCAGCAGATAGTGCCTCCAAAGGCGCAACCAGTGGACGATAGCCAATGATTTTTTCTCATGGGCGGCATAGTGCTGCTCTACATCCTTCATCTTCCAACTCTTGCACACTACATGATGCCATTCTTGTAGAAAGAAACCACTGAGGGCATAGTTGGATGCATCCGTCTGTACCACGAATGGCTTGGACAAATCAGGGAGGGCCAAGATAGGGCTACTAGACATAGCCGCTTTTAGTGCGCTGAAGGCCTCCACTCACCTCGGTCCCCAATCCCAGGGTGTGACCTTCTTTAGGAGTTCTATAAAGGACATTGAAATGAGGGAGTAGTTTTTCACAAATCGCCGGTAGAAGTTGCATAGGCCAAAGAACGCCCTCAAGACATGGACATCCTTAGGCGGCAACCAATCTATGATTGCCTAAGTCTTCTGTTGGTCCATCTTGATATGTTCTTCCTCAATAACATGTTTGAGGAAGTCAATTTTCTTTTGAGCAAAGGAGCACTTGGATAGCTTCACATATAGTTCGTTCTCCCGCAATCGAGCTAGGACCTTCCGTAAGTGCACTATGTGTTCTTCCAATATTTGGCTATATACCAAAATGGCATCTAAGTAGACCACCATGAATTCTTCAATGTACTCTTAGTATACTTGGTTCATAAGAGTGCAAAATTTAGATGGGGAATTAGTCAAGCCGAATGCATGACTAGGAAGTCATACAACCCATATCTTGCCACATAGGTCATCTTGTATTCATCACCCTCTTCGATCCAAACTTGCCAGTAACCTGTCTTGAGGTCTATCTTGGTGAACACCGTCGCACCACCCAGTCTATCGAACATGTCTTCCATTAGAGGAATAAGGTACTTGTTCTTCATAGTTATTTTGTTTAGAGATCAATAATCCACATAGAGTTGCATGTTGCCATCATGTTTCTTTTGGATAGAACAGGGGACCTGTATGGGGACTTTGAGGGTACAATGATCCCTGTATCTAGAATTTTCGTCAATTTTCTCCTAAGCTCGGTGAGTTTGGGTTGTGACATTCTGTAAGGCGCCCGGGCAGGTGGCTTTACGCCCGACACCAACTTAATTTCATGGTCCACAGTGTGCCTAGTCGGGAGCCACTTTGGCATATCTTGTGGCATGACATCTTCAAACTCCAGTAGTAGCTCCTTCACGGGTTCAGTAATAGGATTCGGGGAGTGTTTTACATCTTCAATGTAGAGGGTTGCTAGGAACGTAGGTTCCTTGACCCTTTTCTTTAACTGCAAAGCCGAGATTTTCTCAACGGCCATCTTCATGGGCATGCACGGGATAATACAGGGCATGGCCCTATTGGTTCCCATCATCAGTAGCATTTCTAAAAATGGTACAGGCATGGTTCTAGTTTGCTTCAGGAATTAAAAAAAAACTATCTTCTCGAAGTCATCTATGATCACCACTCGCAGGTTGAATTTTTCTTCATAAGGACCAAGCTTCACTGTTACCACTTTGGCTATTCCATCCACTGGCGGGGGAGGTGAGTTGATAGCCTTGACACTACCTCCACCTTTCCCTACAACTAGACCAAGGCGCTCCACCTGAGTCGAGGCTAAGTAGCTGTGGGTAGCACCCATGTCTATCATAGCCCGAATAGGCTTGCCATTCACCTTCATCTCAATGAACATTAAGGTCTTCTCTTGTTTAAGAGGAGTATCCTCACCGGCCTTGTTTTTCTCTTTTTTGGTTACAGGACATGGGTCCTTCTTCTTACGGATACCAGCAATGGTCTTCACTAATGCCTCAGAAATGGAGCCAACAATTGCATTGAAGGAACCTATTGGTCTAGTGTAGTCTGTATTGTCTGAGTTGTCATCAGTCCCATCATCAAAAGCTTGATGGGTGTTCATCTATGCATGTGGACACTCATTTTTCTAATGTGGTCCACCGCAATGAAGGCATCCCAAAGGAGGCTTTCTCCCTCGGTCATTGTTGTTTGACGCATCACTGTTGCTGCCTGAGGAGGGAGCCTTAGATTTGGTTGAGCTCTGACCTCCCCTACTTGTGCTAGGGCAACCATTGCTAGGCTCGCCCCCTTTGAATCTCGCTCGGGCAGGCGGCTGAGGCCTATGCTTTCGAGCTTCCATTTGATAGTCCCCAAGGCATTCAGTTGCTTGGATCGCCTTGGGCAGGGAATCTACCCTTTGTCTTTGTAGCTCCATACGAGCATACTATTTCAACCCTTATAGGAAGGTCAAGAGCTTGTCTTTGTCCCCTATGACGCATATGTTTAGCATAAGCGGAGAATTCCCGCACATAGTCCTGCACTGATTTGGTCTGGCAGAGCTTCCGTAGCTTTCTACTTCCATTGTATTCAAAATTTTCAGGAAAAACACTAGGCGTATGGCTATCTTCAGTTATGCCCATGTCTTGAGAGCATCTTCACCGGCCCTTATGGCTTCGCATTTCACCTGCCACCAGAGATTAGCATCACCCTGAAGATACATGGCAGTTGTTGCTACCTTCTTATCTTCTTATAGGCCCCTAATAATATCAAAATACTATTCGATCTCAAATATAAAGTTCTCCACTTCCTTGGCATTCCTAACTCCACTTTATGGCTTTGGCTCAAGAATTTTGAGTTTTTGTGTCGCGAAAGCGGGGTTCACAACGACCACGATTTGGTTTCCACTTCCTTGAAGTAGGCCCTGTAAAGCAACATTCACAACATTGAGCTGATCTGTCAAAATGTCAATAATTTATTGCATAATAGTCATTTTATCTGCCTCTTGTGCCCTATAGGATAAATCCTCGGTGCGCTCCTGTTGGAGTCCCTCGAATTTACCAAAAATTTTGGATGCCTCTGTGGATTTTGTATACCGGTCTCCCTCGGAGTCGCGACTGATATTTTTTATGTAAACTTTGACCTGGAGCACTTTGCAGTCCAGGACGTCCAACCTTTGCACTATGCTGGTTCTTAGCTCAGGCACCATATCCACGATGGGCCGTAATACGTCAACTGTCTCCTCAAGGGCCGCAATGCGGTCCCCATGATTCACCATGGTCGTAAATGGTGGTAATGGCAATGCGCTCCCTCGTCTGATATTGAGCCTAGCTCTGATACCAACTGCTACGCGCGCCTTTCTGAGATTTCTTGGAAGGGCGATATAACGCTAAGCAATTGATGTCAATTCAGTTACTATCCGTCAACCGAAATCCCCTCTGTACGCTAGACTAGATTGTTAGTGTCGTATGGAAAAACCAATATCAAGAGTAATTAAGAGAACATAAATGAGAATTGAGAATAAAAGAAAGTTTGATTGGATTTATGGAAGCTATTACAAAAAAATAACACGGTGCCGAGGGGGAGAGACACCACTATAGAGAATTGTTTGCTTGTTAGAAAGTTTGATTGCTTGATCCCCCTAATAATTCTTAAAAAAAAAAAAATTAAAGCTACACGACTAGACTTGACTAAGCTAGTGAAACATAATGGAAGTACATTAAATAAAACTAATCTATATTTACAATGAAAATGACTTAGTTTTCTACAAGGCAGAAACAGGCTCGTTGTCAGCAGCAGCGTCTTTGACATTACGGTTGGCGCGTGCGGCACTTTTGGCATCTGCTTGTGGTTGGGAACTGGTGAGGGATATTTGTGGGGCGACAGAGACACTTGTGCGCTTGCCACTTGGCGCGGCCAAGACCACGGGGCCATCCGTGGCACTAGGCATTGGAAGGCTTGCTAGGACGCTATGGGCGAGCCCAAAGGGTCATGAGACAGGTCTGGAAAGCCACCCATGACATAATATGTGTACTTGCATATAGGGGAGGACCAAACTTGTACGAAGGAAGTTCAATTGAACCTGCTTTGTCAGAAAAATTAATTATTCTTGAAATTTTTATGAGTAAAACATGAAACAGAGAAATGCTAATGTACTTGAAGCTAACACATAAAGAAGGTGCAAAGTAATGGTCAAATGCGTTCAAAGTAAGGCCCATGTTTTGGAAGTTTGAACCACTTCTAAAGAAACAAATTGAAACATTATTTCTTTTAGCTATGGTCCGTTTGCTAAACGTGTATTTTGAATGCACATTTGAATTCATGTTCTGGTTCATCACTTTGTTTGTAGTATTTTGACACATATAGCTGTTTAAACTTCATTTTACTTTAATTAAAATTTATGCCTTTCTACAAAGTGGTTTTCTTTTTAATAATTTTTGCAAAAAGAATAAGTGTTACTGTCCAAAATTCATTAAAAATCGTGATGATACCTAATACCGATGTCAGACAAGTTAATAATAATTAATTAGTTTAATTACTCATTTTTAATATTGAAATCATAATTTTTTCTTCATTAAATAATAAGAAATAAATTTACAGAGTAATTGATAATAATTTCCTAACTACAATATTGGATAACTCATAAGTACCCCCAAAAATCGGTGTTACAAGTGCATGAGTATCAATTAGAGAATAAAATAAAATAATGCATCTGTCCAGAATACAAGTTAGACAGGAAAAATATAAATAACTCTGAGGGAGACTCTCCTGGCTCGTATCGTAACATGGAATGCAGCTCACCTAAGTCCCCACAAATACCACGCCTCTGCGTTCACAAGGCCACTAGACATATATGTACTTGAACATAAATGTGCAGCAAGTGTAGTATGAGTACGTAAATCAACACGTAGCCAGTAAGTATCCAGTCTAACCTCAAAAAAGTAGTGACGATGGGTCGACTGCAACAATTGCTATGGGCTAACAATAAAATGATGATATTATAATTAAGCATGGACTACATAATTTAGCTGAAAATTAAGTAAACAGAAATAACAATCCTTTTACTAATAGAAATTTCCAAACTCATTTTCATCATTTAACAACTTATATCTCAAGCCAATGAAGCAATGTCAATTATTATTAGCTCCAAAGAGTTATCATGCGGAAGTCATGCTGAGTTCGTACGGCCCGATCCAACATAAATATTTAAATTGTATATTGTCAAGGGTCGAACGTGTCACGACCAGAAATCTACTAAGGATCATGATGGCGTCGGACACCAGTGTCAGGCAAGCCAACAATAAATACTTAATTACTTTATCATTTTAATAATTTGAAAACTATGATTTTTCATCCAATTATACTAGTAAAAGGTAGTCATTTATAATTAAATATAATGTTACGAAGTAAATACAAGATACTCCATAATCATTCCAGAACTCAGTGTCATGAGCTTATGAACATTTACTAGGGAATGAAATAAAATAAAGTAACTGCCCGAAATACAAAATAGATAGATATAAAAATATAGTACAATACTATGAAGGAGACTCTACTGGCTGCGGGTCATCTCAAATGCAGCTCGCCTATGTCTCTGTATCAACCATGCCGCTTTGACACTAAGCCACTAGCCACACGTGAACCTGTGCAACAAAAATGCACAGCAAGTATAGTATGAGTACGAAAATAATATATACCCAATGAGTATCTCGTCTAATATCAAAGAAGTAGAGACGAGAGGTCGACTTCGACACTTACTAGTAGTCTAATGATAATATAGTAAAATATGAGAAAATCATGAATTTCATAAAGCAAGAATAAACTCATAAAGCCGGAAAGCAGGTACAACTTCTCAAATAATTAAGGATTTCCAAAGATATACTTTTTATTATCTTTATCTTTTTGTCTCTAGCCAGGAAAGGAAGTATCAACATTTATAATTGTCACGCGAGCAGTATAAGAATGCGCATATCATGCCAAGGTCGTACGTCTTGATCCAATATAAATGTAAAAATGTGCACTGCCGAGTGTCGAACGGAAAGAACCATAGATACATCTATACCCCGATCGTGAATCATACATGTGACGCGATCAAATATAAATAAACAATCACCATGCTCGCGAATCATACTTGCAACGCAGATACACATAGAGACGCACATTCAAACAATCAATCAAAACTTTATCGAGGAGACAATTATTCAAAGAAATGTCAGTTTTTCTTTTACATGACGAGAAAATAAAGTTATAACTCTTATAGAAAATCATTTACTACTTTGATTCAATTAAAGCAATTTAAATTGTCAATAAGGTTACCATTATTACAAGTAAATCGTGCTTTCTGGGTCCTAAACTACCCGGACATAAGCATAATAGTAGCTACGCACGGACTCTTGTCACCTCGTGCGCACGTAGCCGCCACAATTAGGATCATATATTTAATGTCACCTATGGGGACAATTTCCCTTACAAAGTTAGAAAGGAGACTCACTTCGCTCCAAAGATCCATAACCGGCATTTCACGCTCTTCCGAAGACTCGAATCGATGCACAATGCTCCTGAACTAGCCAATAATTATGCAAATCCATTAATATATGCTCTAATACTCACAAAAATAGATTTAGATAAATTACTGACTCCGTTCGAAAAGTTGATATAATCGCCCTCGGGCCTACGTGTCTAGATTCTGAAAAAACTCACAAAATCCGAATTCATTCCGATACGAGTTCAACCATATCAATTTTGTCAAATTCCAATAACAACTTGACCGCCAAATCTTGAATTTTTGTTCTTAAAAAGTTTACAAAATTTTTAATTTCTTCAATTTAAATCCGAAATAAATGATGAATATAACCATAGAATCATAAAGTATAATTGCTTTCGGATATGGAACACTTATCCCAATGCATATTGTGTAAATCGCCTCAAAAATCGTTTCAATCCGAGCACCATAACTTCAAATATGATAAAAATGCCTTGAACCTCGAAATATAGCTTCTGCTCAAGTATTCACTCTTCGTGATCGCGGAAACTAAAATTTGCCTTTCGCAATCATCATTTTCACCATCGCGAAGAACAAATGCCCAGCTCTTCCGAACAATCTCTAAATATAATGACCATAATGTTTTGTACAAAATTCTAAATTACAAATGGTTTAACTTTTTGAAAACTAGACTCCAAGGATTACAACTTTTATGCTTTGATAATCTACCAGTTCCTTATATACTATAAGATATAAGCTTCCTAAGTCAGCGCCGTGCAATACTAATTTCTTCTTCGTGATTTCTAAACTCTTCCCGGATAGGCTGTAGTGTACTACTCATAAAGTTTGACACATAACTCCAAATACTAAATGTTATAATATTATGAAAACTAGACACAAAGGGCTAAAACTTTTATTTTTGGATCATCTCCAAATTCCTTATAGATTGCGGGATACAAGCTTCTAAATTCGGGTCAGTGCAACAGAAACTTTCCTCTATGCAATCGTGAAAGACCTTCTACGATCGAGAATCACTGGCCATTTTCTCCCATTTTACTTATCGCGATCGCTACCCTTTCCCCGAGATCGCGTAGCACACTGCTGTAGCCAAAAACCAGCAGCTAAAAATGGTCTAGAGATGATCTGAAACCATCCCGAAACTCACTCGAGCCCCTCGGGACCCCGTTCGAACATACCAACAAGTTTCAACACGTATCATGGGCTTAGTCGAGGCCTCAAATCATATCAAACAATGCTAAAATCATGAATCGCACTGTAATCCAAGTTTAATGAACTTTAGAATTTCAAAATTCAATACTCAATACCAAAACCTATCAAATCAAGTTCGATTAACCTTAAATTTTGCACACAAGTCATATTCGATATCGCGGACCTACTATAACTTCTGGAATCGGAATCCGACCCCGATATCAAAAAGTCCACTTCCAGTCAAACTCCTCGAAAAACCTTCAAATTTCTAACTTTAGCCAAATGGCTCCAAAATGACCCACGGACCTCTGAATTCACTTCCAATCACACTCCCAATACTAGAATCACTATATGGATCTATTCCCAGACTCGGAATCCCAAACGAACATTGATAACACTGAAATGTACTCCAACCCAAACTTATGAAATTCTTTCAAAAATTCCAACTTCCACAATAGGTGCCTAAACGTTCCTGGGTCTTCCAAAACCCGATCCGGACATACGCTCTAGTCCGAAATTACATACGAACCTGTTGGGACCTTTGAATCCCGATTCTGAGGTCGTTTACTCGAAAATCTAATCTTGGTCCATTCTTTCACCTTAAAGCTTCTGAATTGAGAATTTTCTTTCCAAATTAACTTCGAACTTCCCGAAATTCAATTCCGAGCATGTGTACAAGTCATAATGCCTGAAGCGATGTTGCTCAAGGCCTCAAACCACCGAAGAAGCGCTAAATCTTAGAAGGACCAGTAGAGTCGTTACATTCTCTCCAACTTATACATATGTTCGTCCTCGAACGTGCTAAGGACTGCGCATGAGTTTTATGAAATCACTGTTTAACACCTCGTGCACCTACCCGTGCTACCACAACTCAGTTGAGTAAATTAGCTCGATCAAATCTGAAGATATTCTCTTTCATTTAGGTAAATAAGCCTAAGAGCCAAATTTCAACATCTGGAATTCTCCACCAAGCCTGCTTCTAACATATGAACACCATATGAATCACCACACGAGGCACCCATACATGATTGCATGCCTTTGCTGAATCCACACTATGCATTGCATAACCCACATGACCATAATAATATCCTATGATAATAACCACCGAAATTCTACGAATTTGACACTCACAACACACCTCATGACACATATAAGTCTTGTTCCAACTCTTGCAACACCGCCACGACAGAAAACGTGTGTAGAAACATATAACCAACTGCTAAGTCAACCAATCATTGGGTTTATACTCCTGATAAGAACCGTCACCTTATTCTAAACCAAGTAATGGTCCTTTCTCCTTAATGTACTTCATATAATCAGATGGCATTGATCCTAAATCTAATGATCTCGTCTCAATCAGTACGAACTGCTCAGGCAAAAAACCACCCCAAACATGATCAAAAGTCCCATATGATGCCATAATGTGCCAATAGGCTATGAACTCGAACGTGGAAAAAGGAAAACAAACTTTGGAAGGGACTACTCAACTCACGCACTAATATGGACTTTCCTTAGAAAATAGGAATGAAGGCACACAAAAATAGCATATAGAAAACTGTACTCAACATCACACTATTATGACGTGCAACCCGATCCAAATAACATACTTATGGCGTCGTGCCACCCGATCCACACATAGAATTTACATAAGGTGATATACATCGAGCTAAATTTCTCGATATAACAATCGAATATCGTTCACAAGCATCCTAAGTGCATAATACCATCACTAGGGAGACATATAGCGCTATAAGCTACAAAAAAGGTGTGATATACGGTCTGAATATCAATAGCCATCCTGCTCATATAAAATCATCTCTAGACAGAACTCAACACATAAGAAATTCACCAAGCTGTCTCATAACTCACACGGCGCAATGTATCATTACATGAAATAGCTGATGACGAAATAACACCCCGACTACTCCTACATAAGGAGAACATTACTAAAATGAACACATCTAGCCTCATATAGAGCACATATTCACATTTAAATCCATCCATACAGCTCAAGCCGATTCCGATCACACTGAACTAGGCTAATAACTTTTCAATGGTCCATAATGACCCCCCCTTTTTTCTCATAGCACAAAAGAACAACAATCACAACCGGAGTAATCCTCCACAGTCCGCAACCCAATAAACTGAGTGCCCTCCAGGCATAAATTCTCAAATTAACAATATCACCACAATCTTCATACTTGGTTTAATTCGTCAATCAATCAAGCGACTAAATGCCACACTTATACAACCTTCCAATGTGGAACGCTCCCACGACCTTTCATAATAGATAGCAGGTCTGTACATCCAAACCACCAGCCGCTCTAATGGTGAAAAGCGATCAAGAATCTTTAACCAGGATGCAAAGCCTTTTTCACAAAACACCGATCCCAGGTGACGCTGAGGACAATACCAACTTACTTTAAACATCCAAACTCATTTCCTACTCATCCGAGCTCGTGACATCCTTGTCAACACCGAATCGCAACCTTGATCTTTACTTCAAATTCCATACCACTCACTGCACCTAACATACCTATATACGATAGAACACAATTTTCATCATAACCCCGGAACCACTATTAGATTAGCACTTCATCATATAAAAACTTTTCACTTAACTCACTTCAGAAGAACCATAGAAATATCACAAGTGAATTCTCATAACCATAGAATATGTAAATCTCTAAGTAGTAGTCTAAGACAACATATCCCTTTCGGGATCCGCCAATACATACATGCCCTAATACTTGAATACTTCCAAATATAATCAATTACGACGGCCGTCGAGCCCCGCATGCATCGCCATCGCTATGACGGTTCAACCATGTCTAACCAATCTATCTTCTTCTAGTTCATCCTTAACTTCCCTTAGAGATAATAATAGCTCATACCTTACATCGCCAACCTCAATCTGCACTCACCTTGAGTGACTCCATTCCACAAGACCACCCTGTCTCTAAACCTATAAATCATTTCATTTACTCCTTGCACGCACATTCACATCTTCAACTAATACACCCATTCTGATAACTCCTTTACAAATCTAAAGTCTTATGATAACTCCTCCCAATGCTACAATACAAGTCTAAAACATCATAGAACATTCTGAGTCTGTTATCATAAGTTGTTACAAAAGCTCAATTCTTGACCATATTGCGGGCTTGAATGCTTAGGCACCATATTTTTTTAAAATCCTTTGAATTCCCTAGGACCGTTGTTGAGATCTACCCACTCTGTCTTGGTCCCGTTTATAATCAGCTCCATGAATCTTGTAGCACATGAACACCCCCTCGACGAAGTACCCGGTCGAATCACTTTCCTTGAAGCTTGCGTCTATACAAAGTATTAATCCTGAACCTTTCCCTAAGTCTGAACATGGGTCAATAAGGCCAACCACAACACACTGTTAACAATTCTTTTGCTCAAATTTCCACTTATACTCTATTCCCTTAGCTGAGACAGCCTACCAATATGCTAAAATAAAGAAATCTCACCAAAAGATGACCATCCAATCCAACCGTAGGTGGTGGGACTCTCCCACTTACCTTGAAGCCACTATTACACAACTCTAGAGCCCACCAAGATTCTTTATCTCTTATGGACATGACCTTGCGCAATCAAACTGTATGATTCCTTGAAATCATTCCTTTAGCATTTCATGAACACTCTGAATCTCTAGCAACATCCATATATTCGACCTCTTAGTAGATAGCTAGTAAAATCCTTCATAGAAACTTCGCCAACCACATGATCGATGACCTGCTCATAGGAGATAACCCACCTGTGGAAATTACATGCCGACATCTCCCAACAAAGCCGCACTGCCCAACCACTACCAAATCAGTAACCCATCCCAAACCCATGCTCACCCACTAGCTGCGCAAGTCTATTCACTCCTCATGGACATCAACTAGAGGCACAACAATACATTCCAATCCAAAGTCATGTTGTATACTTCTTCACATCAAGCAACTCCTTTCTGATGCACCCAATTTCCCATCGTATTATAGCCAATATTTCAAATCGAGCTCGTAGACCCAGTCACTAACCATCGTGAATCCCAATTCACTCTAAACTTTCACTCAATGTGTGTAGTTATCCTACCCCTAAACCCATATGCTACTTTTCCACTCTCCCACTTTGGTCAAACTCACTCCTTTAAGCAACTACTCGACTCCTATTTCTCACACTTGGCCTTCTAGGAGTTTAATCACCATAAGACACTTCCCACATGCTCTTCCTCATCCTTCGCTGCCCAATCAAATACGAATGAGGAAACATCACGCACCACATCTATAGTACCATTACAATTCCTCAATTTCTGATTTAGAACCATCGCTTTACGTCACATAAGATTAAATGGGAAGGAAATGAAGGAATAAGCCTCAAGGTAATCAAACTGCACGATGAGGAATCAAGAAGGGAAATGCTCCTAACAGCCATGTAGCCTTCTCGAAGATAAGTATAGACGTATCTGTACCGATCTGCAAGACTCTACTAGACTCGCTCATGACTCGTGAGACCTAAGTGAATTTAGTGCTCTGATACCATGTTGTCACGACCCGAAATCCACTAAAGGTCGTGATGGTGCCGAACACCGGAGTCGAGCAAGCCGACCATAAATACTTAATTAAATTGTCATTTTAATAATTTTAAAACTATGATTTTTCATTCAATTTTACTAGTAAAAAGTAGTCATTTATAATTAAATATAATGTTAAGAAGTAAATACAAGATACTCCATAATCATCGCAGAACTCGTCATGAGCTCATGAGCATTTACTAGGGAATGAAATAAAATACAGTAAGTGTCCGGAATACAAAGTAGATAGATATAAAAATACAGTACAATACTCTGAACGAGACTCTGTTGGCTGCGGGTCATCTCGAATAATGCAGCTCACCTAAGTCTCTGTATCAACCATGCCATTATGCCACTAAGCAACTAGCCACACGTGAACCTGTGCAACAAAAATGCACAACAAGTGTAGTATGAGTACAGAAACAACGTGTACCCAATGATTATCTCGTCTAATCTCGAAGAAGTAGAGACGAAAGGTCGACTTCGGCACTTATTAGTGGTCTAATGATAATATAGTAAAAATGTAAGAAAATCATGGATTTCATAAAGCCGGAAAGCAGGTAAACAACTTCTCAAATAATAAAGGATTTTCAAAGATATACTTTTCATTATCTTTATCTTTGTCTCTGGCAAGGAAAGGGAAGTATCAACATTTATAATTGTCAGGAAAGCAATATAAGCATGTACATATCATGTCGAGGTCACTGCCCGATCCAATAGAAATGTAAAATGTGCACCGTCGAGGGTCGAACAGCGCGAACCGTAGATGCATCTATTGTCCCGCTCGCGAATCATACATGTGACGCGGTCAAATATAAATAAACAATCACCCCACTCGCGAATCAAACATGCAACACAGGTAAACATAGAGACTCACATTCAAATAGTCAATCAAAACTTCATCGGGGAGACAATAATTCAAAGAAGTGTCAATTTTTCTTTTACAAGCCGAGAAAATGAAGTTTAACTCTTTAAGAAAATCATTTACCACTTTGATGCAATTAGAGAAATTAAAATTGTCAATAAGGTTACCATTATTACAAGTAAAGCATGCTTTTTGGGTCCTCAGCTACCCAGACATAAGCATAATAGTAGCTACACACGGACTCTCGTCACCTTGTGCGCATGTAGCCGCCACAATTAGGAGAACATATTCAATTAATTTACCTATGGGGATAATTTTCTCTTACAATGTTAGAAAGGAGAATCACTTTGCTTCGAAGATCCATAACATGCATTCCACTCCCTTCTGAAGACTCGAATCGATGCACAATGCTCCAAAACTAGCCAATAATTACGCAAATCCAATATTATATGCTCTAATACTCACAACAATTAAATTTAGATAAATTTCTAACTCTATTCAAAAAGTTGACAAAATTGTCCTCGGGCCCACGTGTCCAGATTTCGGAAAAACTCACCAAATACGAACCCATTCCGATACGAGTTCAACCATGCCAATTTTGTCAAATTCCGATAACTACTTGACCTCCAAATCTTGAATTTTCGTTCATGAAAAGTTTTACAAAAATCTTGATTTCTTTCATTTAAATCCAAAATAAATGTTGAATATAACCATAAAATCATGAGGTATAATTACTTTCGGATATAGAACACTTACCCCAATACATATGGTAAAAATCGCCTAAACAATCGCTTCAATCTGAGCTCCATAACTTCAAATATGATAAAAATGCCTTGAACCTCGAAATATAGCTTCTGCGCAGGTATTTACACTTCGCGATCGGGGAAAATGCTTTGCAATCGTGAAGACAACATAGCCCAAAATTTGCCTTTCACGATCCCGAAAAATACTTCGCGATCATGAAGAACAAACGCCCAGCTCTTCCGGACGGTCTCTAATATAATGGCCATAACTTTTTGTGCAAATTCCAAATTATAAATGGTTTAACTTTTTGAAAACTAAACTCCATGGACTATAATTTTTATGCTTTGATGATCTAGAAGTTCCTTATAGATTACAAGATATAAGCTTCTAAATTCAGTCATGTGCAACATAAATTTCTTCTTCGCGATTTCTAAACTCTTCCTGGATAGGCTGTAGTGTACTACTAATAACGTTTTACACACAACTCCAAACACTATATGGTTTAATTTTATCAAAACTATATACAAAGGGCTACAACTTTTGTTTTTAGATCATCTTCAAATTCTTTATAGATTGCAAGATAAGAGCTTCTAAAGACGGGTAAGTGCTGCAGAAACTTTCCTCTACGCGATCGCGAAAGCACTTCCACGATCGCGAATCACTAGCAATTTTCTCCCTTTTTACTCATCGTGATCGCTACCCGTTCCCCAGTGATCGCGCATCACACTGCTGTAGACATAAACCAGCAGTTAAAAATTGTCTAGAAATGATTCGAAATCATCCCGAAACTCACCTGAGCCCCTCGGGACCCCGTCCGAACATACCAACAAGTCTCAAAATGTATCACGAGCTTAGTCGAGGCCTCAAATCACTTCAAACAATGCTAAAATTATGAATCGCACTCCAATACAAGTTTAATGAACTTTAGAATTTCAAACTTCTACATTCGATGCCGAAACCTATCAAATCAAGTTCGATTGACCTTATTTGCACACAAGTCATAATCGACATTGCGAAGCTACTCTAACTTACGGAATCAGAATCCGACCCCGATATAGAAAAGTCCACTTCCGATCAAGCTCCTCAAAAACCTTCAAATTTCTATCTTTAGCCAGATGACTCCAAAATGACCCACGAACCTCTGAATTCACTTCTGATCGCGCTCCCAATACTAGAATCACCATACGAATCTATTCCCAGACTCGGAATCCCAAACGGACATCGATAATACTGAAATGCACTTCAACCCAAACTTATGAAATTCTTTCGAAAATGCCAATTTCCACAATAGGTGACGAAATGTTTTCGGGTCTTTCAAAACCCGATCCGGACATACGCCCAAGTCCGAAATCATCATACGATCTTGTTGGGACCTTTGAATCCCGATTTTGAGGTCGTTTACTGAAAAATCTAATCTTAGTATATTCTTTTACCTTGAAACTTCCGAATTGAGAATTTTCTTTCCAAATCAACTACGAACTTCCCAAAATTCAATTCCGAGCATGCGTAAAGTCATAATGCCTGAAGTGAAGCTGCTCATGGCCTCAAACCACCGAAGAATGCGCTAAAGCTCAAAATGATCGGTCGGGTCATTATAGAATGACACGAATCATATATGCATCTATCTGCTACCAAGGTGTTCGACCCGCTCCACAAAAGAGAAAAATACATTTAAAAAAACATATTCAAAATTTATTAAGGAGGCGATTATTCAAGGAAATACCATTTCTCATTAGCGGTCAAGAAAATGTAGTTTAACCTTTTACAATTCTTATATCAAGCTTTCAATATGATTCAAGCAACTAAATTAGCAAGTAAAGTGCAACAATGCAAGTATAACATGATCATGGTCCTAGACTACCTGAACACACGCATAATAGTAGCTACGCACAGACTCTCGTCACCTCGTGCGTATGTTATCCCCACAAATAGAAGCACATATTAAATCAATTCACCTATGGGGTTAATTCCCTCTTACAAGGTTAGAAAAGAGACTTACGTCGCTCCCAAGTTTCATAACTGGCTCCCAAACCTTTCCAACAACTCAAACCGATGTCCAACGCTTCAAAACTAGTCAATAAATGTGTAAATCAATAAATATATGCTCTAATTCCCATTAATTCACAATAATTTCCAACTTCGTCCAAAAAGTCAATAAAAATCACTCTCGGGGCCACGTGCCCGGATTTCAAAAAATTTGGAAGACAAACTTTACCCATGACACCACGATCTCAAATATATGATTTATTCCAAATTTCATGTCCAGTTTCGTGGTCAAAATCTAGAAATACTAATTTCTAGATTTTCTACCAAAAATCTCAATTCCTACAAATTTACATGTATAAATCCATAAACAAACCATATATTTAAATCACAATGCGCAGTAATTTACTTACCTTATAATAGATGATGAAATCTCCTCTTCAAAAGCTCATAAAAATTGCCCAACCAAGTGAAAGAAGGGAGAAATGAGCAAAACCATGTTGCCCTTCTTCGCGTTCGCGACCCCCTGAGTGCGTTCGCGAAGGCCAGCTGAGCCTGCCCCTTCGCGTTCGCGTAGGCCTCTTTCCGTTCGCGTAGGCCAAATGGCCTCGGGCCCAGATTCGCCCTTTCCTTCTATGCGTTCGCGTAGGTTCCTTAGCAATCCCTCGCGTTCACGACCTCTGCCTCGTGTTCGCGACGGCTAAAATCCAGCAGCCTTAGAATTCCTCTTTGCGAATGCGGGACTCCCTTTGCGTTTATGAAAAAGAAAACCTGATACCAGCAACATCAGTTCCAAAACAGCTCAAATTGATTCGAAACCCACTTGAGGCCCCCAGAACCCCGTCCAATCACACAAACCAGTCACATAACATAATATAGATCCCCTCGAGGCCTCAAATCACATCAAACAACACCAAAATCATAAATCGCACCCAAATTCAAGCCTAATGATCTTTAGAACTTCAAACTTTTACATCTGATGCCGAAACCTATCAAATCGTGTCCGATTGACCTAAAATTTTGCACACAAGTCAAATTCGACATTACAGACCTAATCTAACTTTCAAAAATCAGAATCCGGTCCCGATATCAAAAATTCTACTCCGGTTAAACTTTTCAAAAATCTTCAAATTTCTAACTTTCGCCAAATGACCCCGAAATGACCTATGAACTTCTAAATCCACATCCGGACGCACTCCTGAGACTAGAATCACCATACGTAGCTATTTCTAGGCTCAAAATCCAGATGGACGTCGATAAGTAATAACATTAAAATAAACTTCATCCCAAATTTATGAAATCTTCCAAAATGCAAACTTTCACAATAGGCACCGAAATGCTCCCGAGTCATCCAAAATCCGGTTCGAACATATGCTCAAGCCTTTTTGGATGTGTTTTGGTCGGTATATTGAGATAAGAGACCAACGTTATGGTTGCTTTTTATCGTATTTTTAGTAGTGTACCAGATCAATCTTCTCTAGAATTTTGAAAGGGCCATAAAAACGGGAACTGAGCTTTTCATTAATCTTCTTAACCAGAGAACGTAGTTTGTATGGCCGAAGTTGAGATACACCGTTTCTCTAACCTCAAAATTTACTTCCCTGTGATGTAGATCAACTTGATTTTTACCCCCATCTCACCTAAAGTGGCTAACCATTCCATCCCCAATACCACATTCGGTCCAATTAATTCAAACAGAAAATACTATTGGTGAATTTCTACTCCCTGCACGTTCAATCTCACCCCTTTGCAAACTTCATTCCCACTAACTTGTTGACCATTACCAACCGTTACTTTAAATTTGTTTGTCTTCTCAATAAGTAATTGCCAATGACGAGCAAGCTTGGAAGATATAAAATTATGGATAGCTCCACTGTCTGCCAAAACTATCACGTTGCACCCATGTATATTTCCCACAAGTTTCCATGTTCTTTCTCAAGTAAGGCACACAATCGAATTCATATTCAACACCGTCATAGTATCATTTTGCTCTCCATCTGCGGCCTCTTCGGCGACCTTAAAGAATTCTTCTGTTTCTGCTTCCTCGGTATTAGGTGCCTCTGAAACAATCAATAGGTTAAGTTGCTTATTCTTGCAACGATAGTTAGGGCCATATTTTTCGTCACATCTGAAACATAACCCTAACTGTCTTTTACGGGGAATTTCTGAATCGGACGGCCTTCTGAATCGTTCCTCAAATTTTGCTGCAGAAGACACGCTAAAGCCAGTTGGCTTTGCTGAAGCATGCAATTGCAAATCAATGTTGCATCCTGCTGTTCCGACTCTTGAATCACGTGCTTCAAGTATGTTTGTGACCAGAGAGTAATTGGGCATAAACCCAACTTGTTTGTTGCTTGAATTGCGTCTATTTGGTTCAGATGTAAACATTTGAACTTGCTCCGAAATAGAATTCTGATCCTCTACCTTTTGAGCCATCTCTATTATCTCCCTCAATATTTGAGCCCCAAAAATCACTTCTGCTCACATTTCCTCTTTAAGATTATTCAAAAACACTCCAGATAACAGTCCATCAGAATCCTCCCTCATAGAACCTGTCACCTTTTAAAATTCTTCACAAAACGCTGCAACTGTGGCGTCTGCTTTAGCACCATTAAGACGACATACTGGTTGCTCTTCTGCGCAAATCGGTTTAGCAGCTCTCTTTTGAAGTCTTCCCAAGTTGGAACTGGTTGTCTAGACTTTAACAAAGAATACCAGTTTAAGACTTTTCCTTCTAAACAAACACCGGTTGCCTACAATCTTTCTACTTCAGAAACTTCATTCACTGCAAAATATCGTTCCTTTCTAAAAATCCATCTCATAGGATCCTCTCTTTCAGAAACTGGTAGCTATAGTTTCCGAAATTTCTTCCCATCTTTTTCTCCAGCCAAGTTAACATTACTTCCCTCTTCTTGGGAAATTCTGGTCTGAGAAGGGGATGCTTCTGCAATCACACTTCTCCCTTGCGCTTCTCATCTCTTTGAATCATCCTTCCGCCCAACTGCGGATTTAGGGGGGGCCGGAAAGTGTTCAACCAAATTCCCTTCGTCGAATAATTATACTGTATATTTAAAGGTAAAAAATAGAATCCCCTTAATCCAAAAGGGTAGTTTAGTGGTCAAGGGTAGTTTAGTGGTCAAGGGAATTCTAAACTTTCATAAGGTTCAATTCCCACTAGCTACCATAAAGCATATAACATTTTAGACTGAATAGAAAATGACTAAAATCAATACTAGCGATACAGAGCAAAAATACATATAACTAAGATTACACAGACATGAAATAACTCTCCCAAGGATTCTTTATTTCTCTTGAATATTTTCCGCTACTACTGCTTCCTTATTCCTCCGGATAAAACTGCCCAACATATGAGTAACTGTCAACAGACAGCTACTAAGTTTTCAATTTGTTATTTTTGGCCCTCCTGGAATAAGTTTATACAACAGGCTTACCACAATCAACAATTAATAACCACTCAAAAATGTACCACATACAAAATGGTCGACTGAGAGTGCTTAATACAAAATGACACCTTTCTTGGTTCCTTGACCTAAACTATCAAAATTTGATGCTAAACTAGAAAGGATTAAATCAACTTAATATCAAACTTTAGCTATGATACAAAAGCAAAATGGTACAGTTTCCTCCTGCACCCACCCGCCTCCTTTTTTTAGTCCTTTTTTTTGGGGGGGGGGGGGGGGTTGGTTCTACATTCCTTGGGAAATCAGTTTTCTGATTTAAACGAAACAAATTGCTCTCCTTCCCTCAAAAAGGTAAAGGCAGAAGGCTGCAGTCAAGAGCAACACAATCTGAATTGAGCCAACTCAAGCTTCAACCTTGGCCACCTTTCTCTGTTCTACTTGACCTGTTAGAGGGCACTGCATTTCTGTCCAGCTAATTGGAACCATGGTACCACCTGCAAAAATTTACCAAGCACCTTTTAGGAACATAAACCCTGCAATCCTAGGCCATCCGTAACATGTAATGATTTAACAGATACCATTTTCCTAAATATACAGAGTAGCTTCTACAACTAAACAGGCTATGATATAAACTCAAACTGCATCTAGCATCTCAAGATGGAAATGCAAAGGTCTTTATACAACTATCCCTCTATATGATAATGTTTGGAATTCAAATTCTCCGTTTGGAGAAAATGCTTGCACAAGAAAGTTATCTAATTGATCCATTTACTAGAATATTTAACATGCCAAACTACTCATTTTGATGCCTGTTTGATAAATTTATCACCGAGTAGCATCCTCAATGACAATCATTTCAAGTGGAATTACTTTGGCAAGCGACGTTTCTATTTCAACTCAATATTCGGAACCAGTCATTCATGTTCTGAATCAAATCTAAATAGCATCAACAAAGTTGAAAGGAAATGGAAATCATCAAAATATAAAGAACAAACAGGATAGTTGATGAAGAAAGCCTTACCAGCTGCACTTTCAGCAGATACAACACCAAGCTCATTTTTTGCAGTTGACAGATAATATGCCCGTGCATCTCCAAGTGATAGCTTTTCAAGAAAGAATATAAAGGAATTATACTCAACACTGGAGCAACTTAACAAACTTCACAAACAAGTTCCAAGATATAACAACTAAGATTCCCAATATTGCCAACTTCAAGTACAAAAGGCCAATGGCTCGTATGGATTCTCAAGATGGACTAAAATGCAACTTTTAACCTGCATTAAGCACTTATTTCTTCTGAATTTGGGATTTTAACCTTACACTGTCCCCTGTTTGCACTTTTTTACTTCAGTTCCCCAGACGATGTTACTAGCTCTTTACATTGCCTTAGATGGCTTCTGGGGATTGCCTTCGCTCAAAAATTCTAATCTTGTATTAGTCATAAAGTTTAACAGGAGATTACCACCAATGCACGAACAATATCACCCGGGCGGAAGGACAAATGCATGTCGACTTTGTCAATCTCAGTCGCTCTCACATCCTGTTGCCTGTAGATTCAAAAGGAAGTTTTAGATTTTCTGTGCCAAAATCTTGCAGCACTGTAGAGTGTAGAGTACCAATGAATGTGCACATAAAGCAAGTCAACATGATAAAGACTGGGGAATCTGTTTAGTAATCCAGTAAGTAAAATTACAGCTTAAAATTTAAGGGTCAGCTCTGATACTATTAGTACAATATCAACATACTGCAATTCAGCATAGAGCTGTAGTTGAAGTGGAGATGGAAAGCCTCATATGAGATTTGAGCACCAAGATAAACAATAAGGAGGGTTGTTAAAGTGGAAATCAGTTTTAATGGTCTACAGCATCATGATTTACAAGCAGTAGACTGGCTCTATGGTGGATACATGACAAACCAATGAGGCGACTATTATTGGAAAGGAGCAACTTTATACCAAAGATTCTAACCTCCAACCTCCAAATGTAATAACAAGAAATACATTTTGCTCGCTGTAACACAATTCAAGATGGAAGTTCAGACGTTTTGACAGCTCCACAAAAACACAAATTACAAGTTAATTTTACACCGATAACCACTAGACTACATTTTTTCCACACGAGTTAACTCTTTTATTTAACCTGGCACCACATATTATTTAAGAGTATCAAATTCCTCCCTCCCTCCCCCCCCCCCCCCCCCCTTTTTTTGGGCTGGAGAAGTCTTTACCCCCTTTCTTTTTAATACAAGATCCATGTGAAGACCTTCTTAAACATCAATTTTACTCAGATTGTAAGATCAATTCAAAGGTAGAATATCCCAATATTCCATACAAATGTAAGAAAAACAACCAAATTGAATAGTATAACAATTGCATTATTCAGTTTCAACAAAATATATTTAACTTTCACATCAGTCTATAAAATAGCAGTAACTTTATGACTTATGATCATCTCATAAATCTTATTTTCAAAGCATTCAATGCAACAATGTGCAATTCGATCATTCTTACTGTATTGGGTAGAGGTTTCAAATAAAATTCTAGAACGACAGGCATTTTCAGCAAATCTATCATATTTTGCACTTTGTGACATTTGGAGTAGTTGGTAATATTATATTATGTACAAATTAGCATGAAAAAATCAGTTACCAAACTTAACCACGGAACACCTTTTCTAGCCACTGTTATTGTCTGAATTGCAAAACAACCATGAGCATGAGACGATCTGTGTCATTATCCATTCTTTTAATAAGAACATTCAGGGTGCAATCAGTACAAACAAGTATACAAAGACCACATGCATAAGAAAAACTGTGTAACAGAAGTAATACTATATATTCATTACACCAACTATTCTGTCAAGTGAAGGCTCTGTATTATGCCCCAACAGATTTTTTCATCCATTTTGTACATAAGAAAAGACAAACTTCGGATGAAATCACTCATCAAGAATCACCCTAAACCTGTAGTCCTAATTTTTAACCAAAAAGGAAACTCAATTTAACTAACCTAATAATGCCGGTGAATTTCTCACGCACAGACTTGGAATCAACACACACTATGTCTGTTGAAGCCATTCTAGGCATCACCTTAGTGACCTGTCAAAATAATATAATTAATTAAAAAGAGAGCTCATCCAGGGAATGACTAACAAATAATGATAAAACGAAAGGGCAAAGGGCCCATTCCCCCTTGAACTATGCGAAATTGAACAATTTTCCCTCTGTTGTTGGCTCATTATTGCCGTAATTCACTAACACACCAGGCTTGGAGACACTTAAGAACTAATTAGCCTGATTAGTCCAATTAAAAGACACATGTCTCCAATTAAGCTTTCACCTACTCATCTTCCTTAGATTTAATTGCCACAGTAGTGGCCTCTGCCTCCTCCTCTTCTTCTCCTTCTCTCTTCACCATTTTTCGGAACCCCAACTTTTTCAGGCCCCATTCTGCATTTTCAGCTTCCACTTACGATACTTCTCTAAATCCTTTAACATTCTTGTTTATGGGTTATCTATGCAATGCAAACTATCAACTAGCTGTTTTTGGATAAACTTAATCATATAGAGACAAGAGACAATGTTTCTCTCTAAATAGCTCTTCATGTTCTATACCCAGGCAAATACTGGAGCAGAAAGAGTGATGACTGTGTCATCCAACTTTAAAAAATAACTATTCAAATCCGATAATACTAAGACGTTAAAGCAGAATATTCATAAAAACTACCATTATTGTCGCCTTTAACAAAGAAAACTCACTCTAGCAAAAACAATTGAACCGGGCTGAGGAACAGCTCCATGGGCCTTATGACCAGTAACTTCCACTGTTGGTCTCTGATGATTAAATATTGACAAAATAGAGGAAAACATCGTCAACCGAAAGTAATGAAAACAACATAATTACAGATTAGTCTACTAGGATTCAGAAGAAAACCTGGTCAGGAGAGTCAGAAGGCGGAGGTATGAGAGAACGGAAACCGGCGAGAGAGGCGTAAACGGTGTCGTGTTCGGTTGAAATGTAAGCTCCTTTTCCGGCTTTCAACTGTGACGCTTTACCCAATAATTGTCCCGGCGTCACCAGCTCTTGAGTCTCAGTTTCCATTGCTTTCGTCATTCTCCAGCAACGGCTACAAAACGCAACCTTCTCACAAGTATTGTGTGAAAAACTATTGGGGCTTTTTGCAGTGTTTTAAGTGCATGTGGTTGTTAAATTTCTATTTTGTACCCTATATTTAAGCCTTTGATTCTTGGTTTCTAAGCCAAGGGTGGGGCTAATGACGAGGGTTTAAAAGTTTAAACAAAGGAGAAAAGTTTAAAATTAATTCATTTCCTTTCGTCGGTTTGATTTTATAATTTGTTCTTTTCCTTTCTTTTGATGGGCAAATAAATGCTAGCAGTGGAAGGAAGAAGAAATAAATAGACCGTGTAATATAGATTGAGATTGGTGAGGTGGCATGTGATTTCTCCAAAATATTAATGTCACATGAGGTTGACTATCCTCCTTAGACATGACGGATATATTTGAACTACTTGGACAACGCTAAGTGTAATTTTTGTAAGTACCATACAATGAAGGATACAATTGTTCTCTTTCACACAATAAAAGAAAAATTGGCCCTTCTTCGATCAAACAAGTAGGACTTTTGTATGTTAACATAATTAACTATATAAGCTACCTATTAAAATAAAAATAAAATAAAGTTCACATTCTTTCTCTAACCCAATGCTCACCGGTACACTTTAGTACGACGTCCTACCATCGTGGATATGGCTCGGGGAAGAGGTAGACCTCAAGGAAGACCAAGGTTGCGACCTTTAGTTGGGGGAGGAAACCTAGCTGAAACTAACTTGCAACTAGAGAAAACTCCAGTAGCAACTATGGCGAATGTTACTGCTCCAATGGAAGATAATCGACAGAAGCAACATGCAAGTGATGGAATGAAGGAAGTTGCATCTAAGAGATTGGATTTGAGTGTTAGTCTAATCCTAAGTGGCTAAAGTGAAAAATTAATTGAGAATACTGTAGATCTAGTGAGTACGAGCAAAGATCTAACGAGTACGAGCAAGTTAAAACAAGATCTAACACAAGAAAATAAGGAGAAAAGGGAGAAAGCAGCGTGGAATTCATTATTTGCAGGTAATCGCAGCTTTGAAAATGGTTTGAAACTGAGTTACATACCACCTCAAATTATGGAAGGAAAGGCAGTAGTACAATTTGAGAAAGAGAATGTGGAGAAGGAAATTAGGAAAGGAAAATGTGCCCTAATTGTGTATGTAACTGGGGAAATACCGGACTATAAATACATGCATAGATTTGTAAAACAGAGTTGGAATCAAGTTTTAGAGCCAGAAGTATTCTATCACGATGAAGGATACTATATCGTCAAGTTTCAATCTATGAATTATATGAATGAGATACTATACTCGAGTCCATACATAATGAGTAATAAGCCACTTATTTCGAAGCCATGGACTGTTAATTTTGATTTATCAAGGAATTTCTAACTGAAATTTTACTATGGGTGATACTACTTAACCTTCCTATGAGTTGCTGGGGAGTGCAGTCTTTGAGCAGAATTGCAAGTGATATTGAAAAATCATTGTATGTAGATGAATGCACCTCAAAACAAAAGAAGATCTCATATGATAAGATGTTAATTGAGATTAGTGTTACTAGAGCATTGCTAACAAACGTCATTATATAGGAACCAGATGGAAAATAGTTTGAACAAGCAATAGACTATGACTAGAAACCAGAATTCTGTAAAGAATGCCTGAAGATTGGTCACTCTTGTAAGAAAGTTGAGAACGAGAAAAACCACTATGAACAGCCTAGAAAAAGAAGGAGACCATCTGCACCAATTGCTGCATGGGAAGCCCCTCAACAAGTAGAGAAAGTGGTACAAGAGTGGAGAGCTAAGAAGACTAATGGGGTGAAGGATCTTCCTATTGTGATAGCAGAAGAAGATCAACAAGTAGAAGCGAAAAATGACAAGCAACCTACTGATAAAACATAGCAGTCTTTAACAAGAATTGGAGATCAACCACTTGGAAGGGAGGTACAATGCACTCAAAAAAGCCCTGAACTGAGCTGTATCAGGGAATTCCCAGCTCTGTCAACTAGTATACTGAGAGGGAATAAAATAGGGGAGCACATAAGTGGAAAGGAGATACAATAATGCTTGCCCACAGCTAATAGTGGGCCACCTATTAGAGTTTAATGACTTGGGTGATATGGAATGTTGGGGGAATAAATAAGAGATATAAACAAATAGAATTAAAGATATATGTATAGAATAAGCAAATAAAGTTATCTTGTTTTTTTGGAAATTAGAGTCAAGGAGAACAGAGCTAACAGGGTATTCAAAAATATCTTACCAGGTTGGGCAATTCAGAAAAATTATCAGAATGCAATAAATGGGAGGATTTGGCTCACATAAGGTCTTGAGGTATATTGTATTGATGATGAAAATATATATGCTCAATTAATTCATTGCACAGTAAGGGGGAGAATGGATGGATTTGAAGCTTGCCTTACACTAGTGTATGGTTTTAACATAGTTGAGCAGATGAAATCTTTATGGAGTAATCTGAATGATATTTCAACACAAGTGATAAAGGCTTGGATAATTGGTGGAGATTTTAATGCTATAATGTATACTCAAGACAGAATGTATGCCAATCCAGTAGCAATGAGTGAAATAGTAGATTCTTCAAACTATATTCATAACCTCTTTCGAAATGAACTGGCATGAAAAGGAGAGTACTATACCTGGTTCAATAAACAACAAGGTGATGACATGATACTAAGTAGAATTGATAGGGTGTTTGGTAATGACTTGTGGATGTCTAACTGGGGGCATATATGTACTGAATATGGTGTGCCATTGATATCTGATCACTCTTCTATGCTGCTGAACATCAAGTCTATTAGATCCAATTTCAAACCAACCTTTAGATTATTTAATGTATCGACAGATCGTTAGGAGTTTTGAAATATAGTGAAGTCCATATGGAGAATGTATAGAAAAAGCTCAAAGCTCTGAAGCCTTTATTCAAGAGACTAAATACTGATGAATATAAGGGAATAACAAAGAGAATTGAAGATGTAATAAGCGAACTTGTTACAGTCCAAGAAAATATGCAAAGCCAATATAGTGACAGTCTGCTAGAGCCAGAGAAACAAACTATCCAACAACTAGAGAAGTGGTATCTAATTGAAGAGAGTATTCTAAAGCAAAAATCAATGGTTAAATGGAGTAAACTGGGGGATGGTAATACTAAGCATTTTTCTACTATTGTAAAAGAGAGGAGCCATAAAAAATAGATACTAGAGCTGACTATAGAGGATGGAAGGAAGGTTCAAATAATCAGGTTAACATCAAAGAAGAGTTTACAAGGTTTTACAAAAACCTGATGGGGGCTTCTACAAAGACATTACCAGCAATCAACAAAGAAATATTGAAGAATGACCCTAAGCTTAATCATGAACAATAGATTAGTTTGATTGCTGAAGTGACAGAAGATGAAGTATATAAGGGTCTATGTGCTATACAAGAGGATAAAGCTCTTGGGGCTGATGGATATAACTCATATTTTTTCAAGAAAGCGTGGCCTATATTAAAGTAGGAGATTGTGCAAGCAGCGCATGAGTTCTTTATCGCTGGAAGAATGTATAAAAGTATTAACTGTACAACAATTACTCTTATTCCTAAAGTTAATAACCCAACTACAGTAAGGGAATTCAAGCCTATTGAATGTTGTATTGTCTTTTAATTATATCTAAAATACTAGCAAGCAGACTGCAGGGAATAATTGCTAGTATGTTAAGCGAAGCTCAGGCAGGACTTATTCCAGGAAGGAAAATATCATAAAACATAATCTTATCTCATGAACTTGTGAAAGCATACACCAGAAAGAATTCTTCCCCAAGATGGATGATCAAGATTGATCTAACCAAAGCTTATGATTCTGTAGAATGTATATTCTTGGAAGAAGTGATAGTTGAGTTGGGGTTCCCTAGTAAGTTTCAGCAATGGGTGCTTATTTGTATGAAAACTGTGACCTATTCAATTATCATCAATGGAGAACCTACTGAGCCATTCCCAGATACAAAGGGATTGAGATAGGGAGATCCCATGTCTCCTTTCCTCTTTGCAATTTCTATAAGAGTGCTTGAGTAGAAGCTTAAATGGACTAAAAAAGGAAAGGGAATTCAAATATCACCCAAGGTGTGCTAAACTTGGGATAACTCATCTGAGTTTTGCAGATGATCTATTACTTTTTGCAAGGGTGACATGGCCTCAATCAGTCTGTTATAACAGTGTCTTAAACATTTTTATAACACTCAAGCTTGAAAGGCATCCATGAAAAGAGTTCAATCTTCTTTTGAGGTGTTACTCAGTTTGCTAGTGAAGAGATAGTGCAAAAAATTTTGTCACTCCAGAGGTATATTGCTAGTTAAGTACCTAAGAGTTCCATTAACCACCAGAAGATGTCCATAGCCCAATGGCAACCACTTATTGAGAAGATGGTGGCAAGAATTTCTTCATGTACAACAAAAAAACTCTCATATACTGGAAGAATTCAATTAGTGCAATATGTCTTATTTGGTATTTAGGCTTATTGGTCTCAACTGTTTCTGATTCCTAGCAAGGTCTTGAAGACTATTAAAGCATATTGCAGAAGCAATATGTAGTCAGGAGTCAATGTCGTTACAAGAAGATCTCTGGTAGTATGGGATAAAATGTGTACTCCCAAAAGTGCTGGGGGACTAAATTTAATCAATCTAAAACTATGGAATAAAGCAACATCAACAAAGAACTACTGGAATCTAGCAAACAATGGTGATAAGATGTGGATCAAATGGATACATGCATACTATATAAAAGGACTACATCTGTCTAATATGCCAATAACAAAGAAGGCTTCCTGGGTAGTTAGAAAGATGGTGGAAACAAGAATCAGTAGAAACAATTTATATTTAGCTAAAGAAGAACAACAACATGATCAAGCAGCTATATTTTGCTAAAACTGGGCAATTGCCAGAGTAGAATGGAAGATGTTCATGTTTGAAAATGAAGCAAGGGTAAATTCACAATGTGGTTGTACTTCCAAGATAGGATGCTAAACCGTGATAGATTGAACAAATGGGGGATGCAGGTGGAAATGGAATGTATTATGTGTAAAATGCATGATGAGAACATGAAGCATATCTTTATTGAATGTGAGTATGCTAAGAGTGTTTGGACAAAGCTGCTAAAATGGATGTAGAGGCAACCAATATGGGCAACCTCATGGGACCAACACTGGAAATAGACTACAGAGAATGCAACAACGAAATCAAGTAAGGCAAGAGTATTCAGGATGGTATATGAAGAAGCAATTCATGAGATATGAAACAAGAGAAATCACAGGATATTTGAAAAGCAAAGTAGGAGAGCTGAAGAGTTAGCTAGGAACATAGCATGCATGTGTAATGTTAGAGAAACAAATCAAAATAGGCATCTTATACAAAATTTTCAA
The DNA here is from genome assembly GCA_034376525.1 of Nicotiana benthamiana. Taxonomy (NCBI): domain Eukaryota; kingdom Viridiplantae; phylum Streptophyta; class Magnoliopsida; order Solanales; family Solanaceae; genus Nicotiana; species Nicotiana benthamiana. The sequence continues at coordinate 28,814,976 of CM067324.1, read as the reverse complement.
TTCTGATTATAAGTAATAGCAGCGAGAAGGAGAGTATAGTAGATATATGTATAATTTGGAGAGATAGATCAAATAAGACAGTAGGCTGAGTTGTAAGCCAATTGTGTTGTAAAACTTCAATGGTGATTAATGAAAATTTTTTAATTACCAAAAAAGAATATTAACATGTTTTTACCCAATGTTAAACCTATTATAAGACTAATTACCAGCCTAACCATCCCCAATCCTCTTTGAACATCTGATAACCTTTCCTCCCCATTTTAAAGATCCACAACCATGTAAATACCACCATCAACTTCTATCGCCGCTGTTGAGAGTACTTGTAATACCCATAATTTTAAAAGAGGGAAAATTGGTCATTTAGCTAATACTTTAATGAAAAGGGGGATGAAGCAATTTAAAAGGCTAAGAGCCCATTTGGCTAAGCTGCCAAAATCTGCTTATTTTGAAAAGTACTTTTTTTTAAACGTATTTTTGAAAAACGTACTTTTGAAACAGAAAAAATAGTTTGTGTTAAGCCAATTCATTTAAAAAGTATTCTTTGTAATATTTAATAAACATATTGTATTTGACCAATCTTTCTAAAAAGTTCTTTTGAGTGCCGAATTATCTAAAGAATAGTACAAATGTCTTATAATTATTTTAAAGATAAAAATAAACTTAAAATTGTATGATACTTTTATTATTTATTATTTTATTTAATTAAAATATGAAACGTAAGTAAACATACATATTAAGGATTTAATTAATTTTACATATATAGTTATACCAAAATATAAAATATTATCTTATATAATTACTTATTGTTTCATGGTGACTTGAATAATCAAAATACATCATTCAATCTGTATTAGAAGTCTATTCCACAAATTACTACTCTCTTCGTTTCAATTTATGTAAATCTATTTCCTTTTTAGCTCGTGCCAAACAGAATGACCTCTTTCCCATTTGAAAATAATTTTCTTTTATGAAATAATTTATAACCACACAAAATATATGAGTTTCATTTTACACCACATGTTTAAATGTTTTTTCTCTTTTCTTAAACTCTGCATCCAATCAAATGGGTTCATATAAATTGAATGGGGGGAAGGGGGAGTATATATTGATAATCTACCATGAAATAATACATAAAGGCACTCACATACGATAACGTTTCTCATAATTGTATCTCTACGTCTGTCGAACAATGTTTCCATATTAATAGAAGACTTACCTTGTTTTCCAAAAGAAATACCAGAAGGCTCCTCTCCTTTCTCAATCTCTACAGTAATGTTTGTATTATAATAGTTAAATTCCTTAAAAGAATATTTTCGAATAAAATTATGTATAGCCATGGTAGTTGTAACTAGATGATTCTTAGTGTTAAACTTGAAAGATGGCATTAAGCGTAAGATAAAAATATAATTTTAAATATATATTTTAAAAATTTATTTTTGTTAAAAGCAAAAATTTAAGTATGTTTAATCCAAATTCAAAAAGAGTAACTAATTATCAACAACACATAATGTATAATTTAGTTTTAAAAATTAAATTAAAAAAAATTAATTACTACATAACTTAACTAACTTTGTACTAAATTGCCAAATGGCCTATTGTGAGGCTGTCACTTGACTTAATGTGAATGCCTTTTCTTTTTTTTTTTAATAATTATATAAATAGATTGTACGATGCTATTTGTAGGTAATTTTCACAAATTGGATTTGATAACTATTTTGAAGATTCTGGAACTAATAGCATGTAATAGAAAAAATTATAAATAATTATCTATAGGAAGAGAATTGATAATCCAGAGAAGGATGTAGATAATGTACATTAATGTGAAAAAAGAAGAAAATAAGTTGGAAAATTACAAGATATTACACAAACAAAAAAATAAAAAACAAGAAAAATAAATAAAGAATTTATTAAGTCACAATATAATTCATGTATATAATATCTTCAATTTTTAAAAGAATGGTAAAAACCATAAACAAAACTGAAAAGAAAAAACCTAAATCAACAAGGGATAAATTGGACAATATAAATTTATGATGAAATAGTTTTGTCTTGAATAAATTAATTTTCAGCTTCTACTTCTGCTTCGTAGAAGAAGCTAAAATTTTCTACTTCTTCCCAAAAGCAGAAAAACCGATTTTGCTGCTGGCCAAAGTACTTCTTTATCTTGGCCAAACAACTTTAATTTTTTAAAAAGTATTTTTTTGACAAAAAAAAGTACTTTTGACCTCCCAAAATCTTGACTAAACAACCTCTAAGCCCCTCTGAATGGTGTGGCATGAGATTTATAAGGGTTTGGAGAGGAGACTTGCCTTCCAACAAATAGAATACATAAAGGAAATCTTGGGAAATAATTACAATTCAAATTGGTAAAACAAAGTGAGAGCGAGGAAACTTAGTTGCAACTTGGAGTCAAAATCCAACTGTTGGCTTGAAGAAGCAAGGATGCGATGCTTGGAGAGGGTCAAGACACGCCCGTTTGTTTTCTTCTTGAATAAAAGTACTCTGATTCATATTGTGATTTAGTTTGTTATTTAATTATAGTGGGTAGTATTAAAGATGAATTTTTATATGAAATTCATTAGTTGTTGAATTGGCGATACATAGGAATAATAGTGAATTATTTCGATAGGGACATAGGTAGCCTAATTAAGGTGATTTCAAATGGAACCAAGAGGAAAATGGATAGAATAGAACCGCCTATGTTTGTAATTCATGAAGTAGATACTTAAATTTGTGTTTGTGATAATATAGATTAATCGAAACAAGTTGTAAGGATTGATCGCGCTTGGTATTTTGACATGAGTACTATGAGTAGTAATCTGTAACGATCTGGCCGGTTGTTTCATGAGTTACCTCTCAGTCTCCCCTTTCTGATTCTTTATGCTGTTTTTATCCATGTTATGGGGTATCGGGTTAGTCAGTTCGAATCCGGAATGGTTTTGGGAAGGTTTGAGACGATTAGTTTCTTTTGAGTAAGCTTAAGTTGGAAAAGTCAACCAGATGTTGACTTAAGCAGAAAAGGGCTCGGATGTGAATTCTGATGATTCAGATAGCTTTGCTAGGTGATTTGTTACTTAGGAGTGTGATTGTAACGTATTTTGAAGGTCCATGGTATATTTAGGCTTCAATTGGCGAAATTAGAATTTTAGCATTTTCCGGTTGATAGGTGAAATTTATATATAGGGTAGGAATAGAATTTCGGGAATTTCAGTAAGTCCATTATGTTATATAAGATGTGTGTGCAAAATTTTAGGTTATTCGGACATAGTTTGACAGAACTTTTTTTTATCAAAAGTGGAATTTGAAAGTTTTTAGAGTTCTTAGGCTTGAATCCGATGTGATTTGGTTGTTTCGATGTTGTTTGAGGTGTTTTGAAGATTGGTATAAGTTTGGATGTTGGTATATGACTTGTTTGTGCTTTTGGTTGAGGTCTGGGAGCCTCGAGGCGATTTCAGATGGTTAGCGGAAATATAGGAATTAGGAAATGGCAGTTGAACCTAAGTCTGCTATCATAACTGCACCTGCGGCTAGGGAACCGCATGTGCGGGCTCGCAAAAGCACTCAATGGGTCGCAGATGTGGAAAAGGACCATGAGGGCTGAAACCGCAGAAGTGACAATTTGAGCGCACATGCGGTATCGTAGGTGAAGGAGACCGATCGCAGATGGGGCGCCTAGGTTTTAAGTGAGGACCACAAATGCATATTCTTGGACCGCAGAAGCGAGACTGCAAGAACGGTGATGGGACCGCAAGTGCAAAAAGCCTGGGTCAGAAGGTATAAAATATTTCCTTTGTAGTTTTTGAGTTATGCTTTATCATTTTCATACGGGTTTGAGCTTGAGGGAGCTATTTGAAGAGGGATCTCAAGGGGATATCATAGAGGTAAGGTTTTTGGACCCTAAAATCGTTTCTATGGTATTAATTCACTAATTTGGCTTGAAAATTAATGGAAATTAAGGGTTAAAAAATGGGAAACTAGGGCTTGAGATTGGAAACCTTTGAGCAAGGGTTTGAGGGGTCATTTGTGGCCTGATTTTAATACTCTTGATATGTATGAACTCGTGGGGAGGTAAGGAGTTTATTGATGTAAATTTTATCAAATTTTAAGACGTGGTCATGGGGGTCGGGTTTGGTTAATTTCGAGATATGCATTGTATTTTGATTAGTTTCGAGGAGGCATTGTTCCATTAGCATATTTTGATGGTTATGTACTGATTTTGGCTAGATTCGAGGCAATTGGAGGCCGATTCGAGAGAAAAAGGCATCGGAGGCTAGAGTTTTCGCTTGGCTTGAGGTAAGTAACGCTGTCAACCTTGGTTATGCGGGTTCAAAACCTCGAACGATGCATTCTATGATTGTTATAAAAGCGACACTATGCCAAGTGACAGGCGTATGAGCGTGCACCGTGAGAAATGCAGCCTGGATCATTCCAGAGCACCACTTACTAGTTTTTTAATATCAATATATGTGCTCTAATTATGTGATATAGTTGTTGTGTTGTAGTTCATGTTAACTATCATGTTAAGGCTTCACGCCAACACTGTTGAGACCCGAGAGGTTGTTTCTTGCTATCATGTCATTAGATTCATGTATATTCTATACTCCATCCTGTTCATGCATGTATACGGCGAAATCGGAGGGTCCAATTTCTCGTCACTAAGGCATTTTAGAAGATCATCTAGCAGCCTCGGGGCTACAAAGTTGTAGTTGAGTTTTCTTCCTTCGGGGTTTGTCGATGCCCCACCTGAGGATAATGTTGGTCGCAGTCATGATGACAATTAGGAGTTCCCTAGGCACACAGCTAGTATTGGCCAAGCCTAGTGGTATCTAGTTGTCCCATCCCCCTAACTTTGTAATTAATGCTTATTGTACTATGATGGGATTTTTCCTCCTATATAAAGGGGATCCTTATCACTTTGTAAAGCTCTGTTGCTCCAATTACTCTACACGAAATATACAAGAACATTCTCTTTTTTATCTAACATACTATCTTGATATTATTGCCCTCGTTTATTATCTTCATACTTTCTCTTCATTTATCGCTTATCATTGGCGATAAAGAGCCTCCTTCAACTATCTTGTATAAGTTAGCCCTACCCTGATCGCCCTCGATAGCTCGTAACCGAGCCTCGGAATCTATATCGAAGCCCCAAATCGACAAGCTCGAGGCCCCGAATAACTAGCCTATTGGTTTGATTATAAAATTTCCCTTAATTCATTTTGACTCTAAATCTCATATATCTAACATCAACTGCTTAACACCTAGCATAAAAATAGATCACATATTTTTAGAGTCCCATCAACAAATTTAATTATTATAACCATTTTTACAGTAAACAGTTTGGCGCCCACCGTGGTGCCAAAATAATAGTGATTATTTTCTTGCTGGTTTCATTGCACAATGCAAGTTATCTTTCACACTTTTTCTCGTCCAAGATCATTGATTTCAGATTAAAATATATGTCTTAGTAAATAGAGTTGAAAATGACAACCTTGAAAATCACGGAGAGAACGGTGCGGCTATTCCAATTTTTGGTGTGCCACCACCAAAACCTTGAGAATGCACCGGAACCGATTCTGGTGGATACAGGTTCACGCAATGCACATCAAGTCAATGGAAGCTCGCATAGGAACAGAAGCATACACCAAGAAGATCCACAAGGATCTTAGAAAACCCTAACTAGGGAAGAACAAGAGGTTATCCCCCATGTTAGTTTTGAAATGTTGCATGCACAAGAGCTGGCTATCCTGCAGAGCCCCTAGAAAACTCCTAGGACAGCACCAGGGACCGCTCCCCAGGTCGAACAAGTGATGGTGAGATCAAGCAATAAATGGTCAGTAACCGATACTGTCATCGTGAAGATGCTTGAGGACCTCACTAAAAGAATCGGATTGGGTGAGAAAATGATAGAAGCCAACGATCAAAAGGTCAAGACTTACAACTCTAGGGTAGACCAAATTCCGTGAGCGCTCCCGGTCCTAAAAGGTGTGGATTCGAAAAAGTTCATACAAAGGTTGTTCCCAGAGGAAGCAGCTCCGAAGCCCATTCCAAAGAAGTTCAAAATGCTAGAACTCCCAAAATACAACGGGACCTCAGACCCTATTGAGCACGTTACTGCTTACACTTGCGCAGTGAAGGGCAACGACATAAAGGAGGACGAGATCGAGTCCGTCTTGCTAAAGAAGTTTGGGGAAACGCTCTCGAAGAGGGCCATGATGTGGTATCACAATCTAGCTCCCAAATCCATACTCATTTGCCGTGCCGGCAGACTCCTTCATAAAGGCACATACCGATGCCATCAAAGTAGCAACAAGGAAGTCTGACGTGTTCAACATCAAACAGAGGGAGAAGGAAATGATGCTAGAGTTCGTATCTCGCTTCCAAGTAGAACGAATGAAATTCTTCCAGTCTCCGATGACTGGGAAATGCCGTGCTTCGCTCGAAGGCTAAATTAACGAAGCCTAGTGGCTTCGAAGCAACTGAAAGAGAATCTGGTCGAATATCCCGCCATGACCTAGTCAGACGTCCACAAATGATATCAGAAAAAAATCAGGGTCGAGGATGAATAGCTGGGAGCCCCCTTGGGCTTAGTATATCCAAGCAGGCTCTTGGCAAAGGAGTCAAAGCACAATAAAGAAAGATATCATCCATGCACCGAAGACAGAAGGAACACCCTGAGGCACAACCCACCTCGCAACGGTCAATTGATGAATTGAGGATAGAATCGCCGGGGACTCATCAACAGGTCCGGGTTCGACAAAAATTCGGGGCAAACCGAGGCACCTCACTTATCAGAATATATGTTTAACGTCGATGACATCGTGTTCGCCATCAACAAAATCAGGGAAGCCAAATGTCCTAGGCCTATACATTCAAATCCTTCACAAAGGAACTATAACTTAGTATGCGAGTTTCACAACACGCACAGACACAAGATTGAGGATTGCTGACAACTCCGCGAGGAAGTGGCCCAGTTACTCAACAACGGTCACATGTAGGAATTACTCAGCGATCGAGCTAAAAATTAGTTCCGAGAAAGAGAAACAACCAAAAAGAAACAAGTGTATGAACCACAACATGTCATCCACATGATCTTTTAATACACTCCATTGGCTGTATTCGAATAAAGGACTACATCGCGTCTACCAAACGAATGCCAAGATGTAAAAGCGTCATTACCACTGGGGTATAATCATCTTCCCTTTTTTATTTTATATTTCATGATAAATTTTGTGCCAGACCCCGACTGAAGCAGTAGAAATGCCAAACCAGCTCGAATACCTTAAGGTTTCGAAGCATCTGTTGCACTCTTTTCCTTCGATCAAGTTTTTATCCCGAAGAGGGTTTTTCTGGCAAGGTTTTTGACGAGGCAACATATGCGTGCTATTTAAGGAAGACTCAACAAGTATTCGATTCTTCCTTTGCAATCAACCCCGAATACTGGAGGGCATCCCCTTAGGATCCTAGTAGGAGAATGATGTACCAGGCCAAACGGTCGAGTGAACCGTGTCTGTATAGTCGGGCCCCCGACGGAAAAAAATGTTCACTTGTGCCAAGTAATCAAAGAATACCTTGTGCCAAAGCACTCATACTCAAAAGACAACTCATAGTTTTTGCAAAAACGATTCCTCCATCAAGAACGACCCTAATACTCGGTGACTGGCATAAAAAATTTGGCACCTCACGACCTCAAGGTCGGAATTCCAAACTCATAAGCCCTCAACGAGGCAACATAAAAATCACGAAACATCTCCAAGTACAAAAGTACCATGAGCACTCGAAGACTGGCATCAAAATCTCAAAAAACACATGACCTCAGGGTCAGAATCTCCAAAATCGTAAGCCCTCAATGAGGCAACACCGAGCTCACAAGTAATGGCTCTCGAGCTAAAACAACCTTGATGAATAATCGGAGACTGCCGCCACTCACCATTCATTAAAAAACACAAGGCCATAAGACCCCGAGCAGGCAGTCTCGGTATCATAAGACCTACACAAGGCAACAACAAATCTATAAGACCTCAAGAAAGGCATGAACCATACTTGTACGAAGTATCTAAAAATTGTAAGACCTCAAAGTCATGAAATATTTTGTAAGACCTTATTACAGGCATAAACTCAATCCCGAAGTTAAGGCGATATATTGACCTTTTAAGACCCCTAAAAAGGCATACCCCCGATATAGACGCCTAAACTACTTCACTCAGGACCAAAATGGCCCCGGCCAAAGACAAATGACTATGGTAATATGGCTGTACCAGCCAAATTAAAGCTACTCGGGGACGCCCGACCATTGCTACAAAATCACCAACTTTTAATTACCTCTAATCTACTTGAAAAGAACTGGTTAAACAGGCTACCCTCAGCATAGGCAAAAGAGCATCGACCATATCAGCTCCAAATCACACGCTTCGATCTACTCAACCTCCGAGCCTAACCTCCTGAAGTGTTCGAGCATCACCGCAAAATGACTTGAAATCAAGGTTCTTCCAGAATCGATGACGGGTCCAGAAAAACTTACTTCAAAAATCCTTAACGAGGGGAAAAGAAAGCCAATAAAAGGTCGCTTCATCCCGAAGTGTAAGAGCCATTGTCGCCAGCTTACATTTAAAGGTCGCTTTGACCTGAACGTAAAAGCCATCATTGCCAGCTTACATTAAAAGGTTTCTTCGACCCTAAGCGTAAGAGCCATTTTCGCCAGCTCACACAAATCTGAAACTTGAGGGTCGATTGAGCTCGAGTTGAAATCCAATTCGGAGACTGAACCCAAAATAGTTAACTATATATGCCTCAGGGAAAATCGTAAGAGCCATTGTTTCCAGCCTAATGAGCCTCAGGGCCATGCACATAGAAGATCACTTTCATAAAAGGCATAAGAGCCATTGCCGCTAACCCAGGAAAACATAAAAGCTTAAGGGTCAAATAGGCTCGAGTCGAAATCTGACTTAGTGACTAAACCAAAAATAGTTAACTATATATACCTCAAGACGAAGCGTAAGAACAATTGTCTCCATCCTAATGAGCCTCAGGTCCACGTGCATAAAATATCGCTTCGATCAAAGGCGTTAGAGCCATTGTCGCCAACCCACGCAAACATAAATGCTTATGGGTTAAATGGGCTCGAGTCAAAATCCGACTCAGGGACTAAACCCAAAACAATTGAGCAAAAGCATAAGATCTCAAATGCGAGCTTATACTAAAGGTCATATTGACCGAGCGCATAGGAGCCTCCGGGCCAGCCTAATAAGCCCCAAGGCCATATCACGAATCTAAGGATTCCCACCGACTTTGATACCAGTTCACCTAGCCAAATTTTGAGACAGAAAAGGGGTACATAAGAAGTAAAGCTACAAGGTTTTCTTTTAAACGTATGCGCGAAAAAGTACATTCTTTATCTACAAACATGCTCTGAAAATGCTACATACAAAATGGCAAAATCTACGCCTGAGAGCTACAGCCTACCACCTCATCTTCACTCTCCTCAGTGTCGGACAGGTGTAACCGAGCATCACGCTTGTCCACCCTCACTCGCGCCAACTCTTCCAAGAGGACAAAATCGCTAGCACAGATCTCCTCGAGAATCTTTCTTCGAGACTAAGAACGAGCATAAAATATGATCCTCTCTTTGCGATTGAGGATCCTCCTCAACTTGGTATGAGCATCAGTAGTATCCTTTAAATAAATTTCCATCTACTGATCAGCCTTAGTTCGGGTCCGTACTACTCCGGTTCCGGCATCAATAATCTCATCCCTAATCTTTGAAAGCTCGAATTCAAGCTTTGTGATCATATCCGCTTAAACTAAAGCATTATCACGAGATAAGAGGAGTTGAACCTTGAAGGCAAGAACATTAGCCAAGTCACCCTTCTCCTCTAAAGCCTAAACCTACGTCCGAACTCTTAGCTCGTCATAGTCATCCTTGACTTAGTCAGCTTCATCCCGAAGATATTTTAGGCTTCCGTCTTTTTCTGCAACTAGGATAGACAAAGTAATAACCTCAGAATCAAAAAAGCGAAATGCATACTCACCTGGGACGAAAAAATACATGCTCCATCAAGTAGCTCTCGTATTTCAAGCTCTGACACGCCTCATATTGAAACCATGCCAGCTCGACTTACTTTTCCTCGCAAAGAAGCCTAAGGGATGTATCCTCATCTAGAGCTTTCCGAAGCCTGACTCTATGATATAGCAGCTCAGACCTAAGCCTGTCAAAGGCCTGCAAAAGAAAACTCAATAAGGAAAGGAAGATGTAGGATTCCAAATGCATATGTTTAAATTCACCACGAAGTGAAACCGTCGGACTTCCTCAAAGGTCGAGCGCACATCAAGATGTTTTGCTTCCCATCTCCCCCAAGAAGAATTTTTCCACTTGCGCTTCTTGCAAGTGGAGTGACTCACCATTTACTTAACCCAACCAGGCAGATCAGAAACACGCCGGGAACCTATAAACCGCAATGAAAAAGGAAAAAGCACTGTTACAATAGTATCCTTCGCCATTAACAAATTTGAGAAGACATGGGATGTACCACTTACATGAATAGTTCCATTACTCGGTGAATGGAATAAGTTTCGCAGGGATAATGTCAGTAGTCCAGACCCGGATGAACCAACTCATCCAGTCCCGATATCCATCTTTCTCGTCATTAACAATGAAGGGCGTGGTCGATCGACATCTCAAGGTTTACAGACCTCGAGGGTGAAAGGGCCGGTACAACTTAATGAAATGATTGAGCGTGAATTCGAGCCCTGCCTTCTCTGAAAAAATCTCATCATCAACAATATTCCCCAAAACAACGGGTGTATCTTTGCCAAAGTGACCCGGTACTTTAAGCAAAAGTCAAGCACAACCCTATCAAAGGGACCCAGTGTGAAAGGATACATGTACACATTCAAGAATCTATCGGCAGGATCCGTGGTGCCCTCGTCCAGGGAAAGTATCTATAGCGCTACCTTCTCCCCTGTCCACAATCTCCCCTCACTAACTCAAGGTGCTCCTCTCCTATCGAAGAAATAATCTTTAAGGTAAACTCTCGTTGATCCTAGCACTGGGAGCGGAACTCTCCCCTCCTTGCAGGATAGACCCCAAGGTAGCATTCATAACTATGGCGAGACTAGACCTTAGCACTAAGGTAATGAAGAGAAAAATTCCGAAACCGAAGGATAATTATCAAAAATAGTGGGATCTCCCAAGAATAAGAAGCGACCATACATATGAAAAATGGCAATATTCCATATGCCTAAGAAGCCAACGGCTCCGTTGCAAGTCCTGAGGTGGTACTCGACCTCGACGAGCTCCATCAAAGGAAAGTTAGGTCCTAACAGGCCGACGATATCATCGCCAATCCCGAGTTGGTATCCAACCTCGAGGACCTCCATCAAAGGAAAGTTAGGCCTAAGAGGCCAACAACTTCGCCGCAAGTCCCGAGGTGGTAGCCGAGCTCGAGAACCTCCATGAAAGAAAAGTTAGGCCCCAGGAGGCCAATGACTTTGCTGCAAGTCCCGAGTTGGCACCCAACCTCGAGGACCTCCATCAAAAGTGAATTAGACCCTAAGAGGCCAACGATATCATCGCCAGTGCCGAGGTGGTACCCGACATCGAGGACCTCCATCAAAGGAAAGTTATGTCCCATGAGGCCAATGACTTCGCTACAAGTCACAAGGTGGTACCCGACCTCGAGGACCTCTATCAAAAAAAAGTTAGGCTCTAGGAGGCCGACAATATCATCACTAGTCCCGAGGTGGTACCCGACCTCGAGGACCTCCATCAAAAGAAAACTAGGCTTTAAGAAGCCAACGACATCATCTCCAGTCCTGAGGTGGAACACGACCTTGAGGACCTCCGCCAAAAAATGATCTACGCTCCAAGAAGCCTCTAACATTATTTCAAAATTAGGGATGATACCCGGTTTCGAAGGCTCATTCCAAGAAGAAAAATAAGCACTTCGAGATTCGTCCATAAAGGTTCAATCTCAGGATATTGCTAAATCTGGGCAACCCTTCATCTGGGACCTATCTACAATGCCTTAAAAGTTATCTACATTAAGTACAAAGCAAGTTTCAGGTGCTTGAAGCTAACCATCACTCAGGGACTGCTCTCGAAAGTCTAGGAGCAACCCCTATCATCGGTCCTCCGAGCTGACTCCCCCTCAAATATTATTGTAGTGTCTTAGTGATAAGTCATAGTTTCAAGGCTCCAGGTATTATTTTCATATAGCTCAAAGTAAGGGTCCTAACGGCCCGAATTTAACAAACCAATTCAAGCTTTGTCCGAGGAATAATAGAGGGGTCCGAAGGGTGCCCTTTTTATGGACTGAAGGCCAGAAACAATACTCGCCCCGGGTTAGATATTGATAATAGTCCATCAAGTCATACATTCAGGGTCTCCATAAATTTAATGGAATAAAACAAGCATCAAAGGCAAAAATTGAGAAAATATCCTTATATTTATAAATGTTTGATTATAACACCCCGCAGGGGTTTCTTACATATGATTACAAAAGCCCAAAGGGGTCCTTACACAGAAACAGATAAGAAAAAGGGTAAACGTATTGTAGAAAACTCGAGTCTAGTCTTCTATCAAAGGTTGATCTCCAGTAGCAGCATCTCTGAGCACTACCTTATCGAACATGTATCCTCGATGATGATATCTTCGACCGCCACCTCCTCTAAGTTCCCATCTCGATCCCATGGAATAATATCACCAAGGGAGAAGATAAAGAAGTGGAAAGGGGGGAAGATGTAGAAGAGGCAAAAGGAGAGACATAGCCCGCCAAAGCCAAAGGTCGAAAATTAGGCGGGCATCAACACTACTTTCACGGCCACTCCGAGACCGCATTCCAGGACATCATATCGTGCAAGTTCAGAAACTGGGTGTGCCATTTTATCACTTAAAAAAACCTGAGGGATGAAGTGCCACAGTAGGCTAGGGTAGGAGAGTGAGTAGCAGTGTATAGTCCGAACACTCTCTCGAGCAGTGGTGTAGGGTCCAAACGTCCTACTAGATCGGAAGAAGTCGACCACCCCTATATCATCACCTTGAGCTAATAACGACAACAATAACAGGCATAACAATAGCAACAACATCGACGAGATGGTATAATCTCGCTTGAAAAGTGGAAGCTCAGGCAGAAGGCCATCACATAGATAATGAAAATGCTGCTATGAAACCATAAAGCCGTGAACCCCAAACATGGTGGTTAGCAATAGAGGAAGATAGTAAGAAAAAGGGATTAATGAATAGAGAAAGGCACTTGGATAAAGAGGTAATGCCGGAATGCCCCTATTTATTGGGGGTGATAACACGACCATCAATGCCTTTGAAAGATACAGGCTCAGTTAATATGTTATTGAAAACCAAATCAATGTCGATATTGTAACTTTGAAGAATAGGAATCAACAGTGCATGGAATGACACCGAAAATATAAGCCCATGAGATGTCCCGATTATTGTGAAGTCTTACATCACAGGTTGCGTCATCAGTATGATGTCATCACGGGAAGCCCGAGAGTTGGGCATCAAATTTTTTTACCATCGCTTCATTTTAGGAAACATGGAGACTATCTGTATACGACAAAATCGAAGGGTCCACTTTCTCATCACTAAGGCATTTTAGAAGATCATCTAATAGCCTTGGGGCTGCAATGCTGTGGTCTAGTTTTCCTTTATCAGGGTTCATCATTTCCCGAACTGGGGGTAATGTTGGTCGCGGTCATGATTGGAATGGGGAGTTCCCTAGGCATGCGACTAGTATAGGCAGAACCTAGTGGCATCTAGTTGTCACATCCCCATATCTTTGTAATTAATGTTTGTTGTACTATGATGGGCTTTCTCTTCCTATATAAAGAGGATCCTCATCACTTTGTAAATCTCTATTTCTCTAATTACTCTACACAAAATATACAAGAATATTCTCTTTTCTCTCTAACATACTATCTTGATATTATTGCCCTTATTTGTTATCTTCATACGTGTTCTTCATTTATTGATTATCATTGGCCATAAAGAGCTTCCTTAAACTATCTTGTAACTGTTAGCCTTACCTCGACCATCTCCGATTGCTCATAATCGAGCCTCAGAATCAACCTCGAAGCCCCAAATCGACAAGCTCGAGGCCCTAAATAACTAGCCTATCAGTTTGATTATAGCTTTCTCCTTAACTCATTTTGTTTCTAAATCTCATATATCTAGCATCAGGGGGTGAACAACTAGCATAAAAATTTGTCACGTATTTTAAGAGTCTCGTCAACAAATTTAATTGTTATTACCATTTTCATGATAAACAGTGCATATTATTCCATGACTTAGTCTCATTTATTGCTAGATGACATATCATATCATTGTTCGGGCTTGTATTATGACATCTTAGCCCATGTGTATTAGATTGGAGAGTATTGACTTAGTGAGGGAGCCAAATATTGATTGACAATATGAGATCAGGTTGCACGCTACAACAATGATATCGATCATACCTTTGCCGGCATTGATATAACGCTTGGGCTTAAAGAAGACCATCCGAGTCTTTACACCCCGATTGAGCACATCAGATGAATATACTGAGGGATGGATCTTCCCTGGACATGGATTTGTCTGAAGTACTATACCGGGAGATGGATCTTCTCCGTGAGATTAGATTGGCATATGTCATCGATACTGGATAACTGCGGCCAGTGATGTATATTATGGGATGGATCTTCCCTAGGACGAATGTCCATATACAGTATCGAAGGGTTGAGCACTTGTGAGTGCAGGTTCGTGGAACATCGATCATGCTAGTTGTGCATTGGTATATGTAAAATCTCTGAGTTTAGAGCTTCGTACTGTTCAGTTGCATTTAAATACTGTTGAACCTTAGTTAAACTATAAGCATGCCTATATTTCCTATTCCAATATACGTTATTGCCTGTCGATGTTTGGTCTGTCACTACCTGTCAGTCTATAGGTTGGACTTATTACTTACTGAGTTGGTGTACTCATGTTACCCCCTGAACCCTTATGTCCAGATCCAGGTATCTCGGGGCACGGTAGCGGTTGTTAATTTTCCTTGTGCAGACTTCCATAAGAGATTGCAAGGTAGCTGCTTCGAGACCGTAGTTCTGCCTTCTCCTTCCCTATCTTCCTCTCGTTTTACTTGCTGGATGTAATCAGGCTATTCTAGATTTGTATTTCAAACAGTTGTATTAGTTTTGCTCATGACTAGTGACACCCAAGGTTGAGAATTATGTTTGATTCCGTTGTTTTAGCACGTCTATTATTATTAGGTTATGTACTAAAAATTGATGTTTTTTGAAGTAAATAATTAGATAAAATAGGAAAAAGGGAATAAGTGGTTGGCCTAGTTCCACGATAGGCGCCATCACGACTGGGTTAGATTTTGGGTCGTGACATGTTGGTATCAGAGCCTAGGTTAGATAGGTCTCACGGTTCATGAGCAAGTTTAGTAGAGCCTCGCGGATCAGCATGGAGACATCTATATTTATCCTCGGGAGGCTGTAGAACCTTTAGGAAGAACTCTATATTCTTAAATTCTTGTCGTACGAATCTGTTGATCCTAGTAATAAACTTCTGTTATTTTATTCTCTCACAGATGGTGAGGATATGTGCTACCGGTTAGGATGGACGACCACCAGCACCACCAAATGGGATCTCTAGAGGACGAGGACGTGGTAGGGGTAAGGGTGTGCCCCGCAGAGCAGCTAGGGCAACATTTGTAGATACACCTGCCGCCCCAATTCATGATCAAGCCCCAGTTGGGGATGCTTCAGCAGCACTAGTTCAAGCACCGGCTGTGCCTATTGTTATTCTGTGTCTCTAGGAGACTTTGGATCAGATTTTGACTGTGTACACTAGCCTTGCTCAGGCAGTTACAATTACTAGTAAAACAGCTACTTATCAGGGCAGGGAAGGCACTTAGACTCCTACGGACCGTACACCTAAGCAGGTTATTCAGGGACTCTACACACCGGAAGCGCCACCACCCCAACCGATTGCACCTGCTCAGGATTTTGTGGTTGCCGTTATTTCCAATGACGAGCAGCGTCAATTGGAGAGGTTTAGTAGACTTCAGCCCTGACTTTCAGTGGTTTAGAAGGGAGGATGCCCATGGTTTCTTGGACTAGTTTTAGAGGATGTTGTGTATATTGGATAATCTGGAGACTAATGGGGTCTCATTTACTACATTTCAGTTTTCTGGGGCTGCCTTCACTTGGTGGGAGGCTTATGAAAGGCGTAAGCCTGTTGGTACACCATCCTTTACCTAGCATCAGTTCTCTGTTCTCTTCCTAGAGAAATATGTACCGCATTCTTGCTGGGAGGAGCTGCGTTGAGAGTTTGAGCAGCTGCATCAGGAGGGCCTATCTGTGACGTGGATGTAATGACGCGACCAGTCATTTTGAGAAATTAAGCTCCGCTCAGTGGCATAAGGTCTGGAACAACTTCAGAATATGATTATCGGCTTGCATGCATGGTGGAATTCAGTTTTCGGATGCTTTAGAGTAGAATTGGAAGAAGGAATCTAGTTTTATAAGTTTGAACGGTAAAAAGTTGACCGGAATTTGACTTTTTGGTAAATGACCCCAAAATGGGTTTTGGATGATCTCAATAGATTCATATGGTGATTTTGGACTTAGGTGCGCGTTCGGATTTAGATTTGGAGGTCCATAGAGTGAATTGAGGCATTTTGGCGAGACTTGCAAAAGTTGAAGTTTGGGAAATGAAGAAGTTTGACACATAGTTGAATTTTGTGATATCGAGGTCGGAATGCAATTTCGAGAGTTGGAGCAGCTTTGTGAACGTGTCTGCAATTTGGCTTCATTTCGAGATAAATGGATAGGTTTCAACATGAGATTTAATATTTAAAGATTTGGAAGTTCATAAGCTTGATTTTTTGTTTGATTCATCATTTTGATGTTGTCTTATGTGATTTGAAACTTCGAGCGAGTCCATGTTAGGTTATATGACTGTTTTGTGTGCTTAGACGGGGTCTCGGGGGCCTCGGATGTGTTTCGGATGGGCTGCATGTCATTTTATCCTATCTTTGAACCATTGTCGCTCCTTTTGGCATCCCTCTATCACGTTTGTGAGTAGTGCTTCGCGTTCGCGAAGCCTTGTTGTTGACCACCTCGAAATACTTCTTTCATTCGCATCCACAGCCTCGCGTTTAGCGAAGCTCTACTTAATTATTCATCGCGTCCGCATTTAATCTCTTGCGATCGCGAAGGTCTTTACTTCTTTATATTGCGATCACGTTTCTAGTTCCGCAAACACATAGTAAGAATTGGGAGTGGGGCAGTTGCCCACTTTTTCCTCTTCGTGTTCGCAGAAACCCATCCGCAATCGGGTAAGCCACCACCCCACATTTCTTCGCGTTCGCATCCCATTGTACGCAAACACGATATGTATTTCTAGGCATCCTTAAATCTCCTCTACGCGATCACGTCTCTTCTTCCGCGATCGCGATGAACAAATACCTGAGCAGACAGATTAAATCCCAAATTTGAGGGTTTCACCATTTTTATCATATTTGACTTCTAGAGCTTGGTTCTTGGCAATTTTTGAAGGATTTTTCACCCGGGCAACTTGGATAAGTGATTCCCACTCAGTTTAGACTGATTTCCACGAACATCTTCTTAATTCATCCTTTAATTTCGGATTTTTGCATTAATATTTGGTAGAACTTCTTAGGCCGAATTATTGAGTTTTGACTGGGTTTTTAACATCCGATTTGAGAGATTTTTATGTGGTTAGACTTAGGAGAGTATGAGGTTTTTGAAAACGTAAATTTCACCTGTATCCGAGATGTTAGTCTTTAGAGAACATTTGTTATTTTACCTAATTTCACCTCTTAGCTTTGAATCAAATCATAGAATCAGTTTCTTGAGATGTTATATACGATATGTAATATAATTGAATACATTTGGGCCATTTGGAGTCGAGTACTCGTGGTAAGAACGTGGTTTCTCGTTTATTTTGAGCTGGTTCGAGGTAAGTATCTTGCCTAACCTTGTGTGGGGGGCTTCCCCTTAGATTTGAGTCTTCTCGTTTGATTGTATTACTTGTACGCGAGGTGATGTGTGCATGCTCCCATTTATTTGTGGAAATTTTCTGCTTTTAGGCTTTTAGATCCGTGTAATCACGGAGTATGAAGTTTTTCTTGATATGATGGAGTTTCCTGTTATTAGTTTTACCTCTACATCTCTTACTTGGAACTTAATTGCCCTTATTGGTTCGTTCTTGCTGCCTAATTGACTCTTACTTTTTTTAACTGAAGATCCATACCCTTCCATATTCATGTTATCTTTCTTAAATGCTTGTCTCTATTTGGAAATCATTAGTATCTCTTATGTAATTAATTGGTCTTAATTGAGGCTACAATTATCTTCCCTCTGTTCATCCTTAATTGACATCGTTGTATATTCTTTGTAACTTGCCCAAAGTTAAAGAAGTTAGTTATCCTATGTTTAGTTGATATTTTCTTATTTGAAATTATTTGATTCATGATAACTTCCTTGTGGTTAAGCTATTTATTATGATATTGTTGCTTCATATTGTCTTTCTCCCTTGCTAAGTTGTTCTTATTACGCTTAGTATTTTCTATTGTGGTGATTCCTTGTGAGCTAGTCTTACCGCCCCAGTGAATTAAGGATTTTAAGTTAATTCACTAGTTGTGCTCTTGTATATTTTATTCGTTTCTGTGATACTTGATATTGTTGATGCACGAGGTTTTGTCGTGCGGTTATTGATATTGTGTGCACAAGGTTTTTTCCATGCGGTTATTGATAAATTGATGAACGAGGTTTCTGCCTTGTGATTGTTGATGTTGTGATGCATGAGGTTTCTGTCATGCGGTTGTTGATATTGTGATGCACGAGGTTTTTACCGTCCATTTGTTGATGTTGTGGTGCATGAGGTTTCTGCTGTGCAGTTATTGATATTTTGATGCACGAGGCTTTTGCCATGTGGTTGTTGATATTGTGATGTACGAGGTTTTTTCCATGTAGTTGTTGATATTGTGATGCACGAGGTTTCTGCCATGCGGTTGTTGATGTTGTGATGCGCGAGGTTTTTGTAGTGTGATTATTATTGAGGGTTTGCACGAGGCCTTTGTTGTGCTACTATTTCTATTGATATATTGCACATGCGACGTAATAAGGCGGGATATGTTCATGTGCTTATATGTGGGTTGCGCATGTGGTGAAATAAGGTGGAAATATTATGATGCATGTGTGGTGAAGTAAGGCGGTACTTATCATGTTATTAATTGCACACATGGCGAAATAAGGAGGGCTATGTCAGGGATTGTAAGGGTTGTGATGGCCTGTGGAGGCATTTATTTTTTATTAATATTTTGATTGTGGGTATTTTCCTATATGAGCTTTAATATGTGGATGTGGTGAGAAGACATTCTCCGCACTGCCCGCTCTTCTTCTTATCTCTATTAGTTGGTAGAAATCCTGTTAAAGAACTTGCACAAGCATACACGTAGTTGAAGCACTCCTATTGGAGGTGAAGTTCCCCTGATTTACTAAGTATAGAGGCATGTCCTTGTTTAATCATTTTATATGTGAGAGTGGCCCTAGTTAGCCAGTTAGTTGCCAGTATGACCGTATGGTTGATAGAGGCACATGATGCCAAGTGTAGATTTCAAATGTCGAGACTCGTGATGTTGTGATTTGATTGAGATTTGGAAAATTTGTGGGAATTGTTAAATAAGACCTGATATGGACACTATCATAGCACCTGAGTTATTGTTCTGTTTCCTTTCTGTATTATGATCTTAGGGTTTGGATTGTATTTCGCCATGATTATATGTCATCATTCTTATTATTCTCGCGTTACTTGTTGTTTCTTCCCTTATTGTGATTGTAGCATTATTGATCATTTCGTACAGTCTTCATATACATTTATATACCAAGTTCCGTTGTTCCTATAATTATAATGTTTATTGACCGGTAGGTGTCTTGACTGTTCCTCATCACTACTCCACCGAGGTTAGTCTTGATACTTATTGGAAACCATTGTGGTGTGCTCATACTACTTTTCCACACATTTTTGTTGTGCAGATACAGGTACTCCCACTCAGCTCTGTCATCCTTGGAAGGAGGCATTTCTGCAGAGACTTTGAGGTATATCTGCTACGTCCGCAGACCGAGAGTCCCTCTCTATCTTTCTGTAATAAGTATAGCCTTTCAGTATTGTTCCTTTATTTAGACGTTTTCAGAGTTAGAGATTCTTACGTATCCCTTAGCTTGTGATTTGTGAGATTCCGGGTTTTGAAAATGTTATTAGTTTTCAAGAGATGTTATTATATGTGTCGAACGACACCTTAAACACTGTTTTGCGTTACTAATTCAGTTTTAATTATTTCTTCCGCAATTATGGTTTAATTTTTGCATTTTTAGGCTTACCTAGTCGTAAAGACAAGGTGCTGCCACAATGGTTCACGGATGGTGAACCAGGTCATGAAAAGTTGGTATCAGAGCTTTAGGTTCATAGGAGTCACGAATCACAAGCCAGTTAATTAGAGTCTCGTGGATCGGTACGGAGGCTTCTGTACTCATCTGCGAGAGGCTATGTAACTGTTAAGAAAAATTCCACTTCATCTGATTTCCATGTCATGCACGACTTTTTATATCACAATTCTAAACCCCTGTCTTCTACTCTCTCACAAATGGTGAGGACACGTACTACCTAAGATGATCAGGCACCCGAGCCCCTACTGCAGCCGTTAGAGGCTGGGGCCGAGGTAGAGACTGAGGAGCGCACGTGGTGCAGCGAGAGCACCCGCACTAGTTTCCACCGAGGCACCACCAGCAGATCCAGCTGGAGTGTAGGCACCTGACACGCCTACTGTTACTACTACTCCAGTCCTTCAGGAGACCTTGGCGCAGTTCATGATCATGTACACCACTTTAGCTCTGGCAGGATTGCTTCCCCTTGCTGCAGCCACATCCCAGACGGGGGGAGGAGCACACACTCCTGCCTCCCGCACTCTTGAGCAACGAGTGCATGTTGAGTAGGTTCTTGAGATTGTTCCTACACTACCTGCAGTGCCAGTTCAACCCGAGGGCATCGTAGCAGCTTCCGAGCATGAGCATCTAAGGCTTGAGAGGTTCAAGAGGTACAAGCCTCTTGTATTTAGTGGTTTAGCACTGGAGTATGCTCTGGGTTTTCTTGATGAGTGTTACCGCATTCTCCGTACTATGGGTATCTCTTGATCGAGTGGGGTTTCATTACTTTCAAGCTTCGAGGAGCCGCCTATGGTTGGTGGCACACCTATGAATTAGACAGTCTAGACGGGGCAGCTTTACTGACTTAGACTCAGTTTTCAGACATGTTCCTGAGAATGTTTGTTCTTCAGAGCCTCAAGGATGCGTGACGCGTGGAGTTTGAGCATTTGCGCTAGGGTACTATGACCGTCTCGGAGTATGTTATCTGTTACACCAGCTTGACTAGACACGCCCCAGCCCTGGTTTCTATTGTTCGCGAGAAGGTCCGTCGGTTTATTGAGGGGCTTATTCCCAGCGTCAGGTCGAGCATGGCTCATGAATTGGAGATGGATATTTCGTACCAATAGGTTGTGAACATTGCTAGGCGGATAGAGGGTATGCATGCTAGGGAGAGAGAGGACACGCAAAGCTACTAGCAAGAGAGCAGGCGAGATCAGGAGAGGGAGTTTGAGGAGACAAGGAGGCTCCGTAGGCCAAGGAGGTATACTGGTCCTTATTTTGGAGGTACGGTGCGTCATGGTAGAGGTTTTGCAGGCCAGCCAATTCAGTTCGCGCTTCAGGCTTTGCACGGTGACTTAGGTGTTCATGGGTCTTAGAGTACCCGTACGGTGCAGTTTCCACCACCTCATCAGTAGAGAGGGTGCTTTGAGTGTAGAGATACTAGCCACACGGTGAGAGATTGTCCCAGACTTCGGACCGATGTGTCACAGCGAGGTATTCAGGCGAGTAGAGGGCACCTAAGAGGGGGAGGCCAAACCCGCTGATGTGTTTCATATAGTAGCACTACTACAAATAAGACCTTTAGCGGCAATAAAACATCGCTTTAGCGGCTATATTAATAGCTGCTATATCTTTGACCTGCCATTATCCTTTTGCCGCTAAACTGGTGTCAGCAAAGCCTTTAGCGGTTATTCTTGCAAAAGATGGTAAAACGGTATATTTTACTGCCGCTAAAAGCTATTATCTTTAATGACAATGATTTGCGAAAATAATAATGGCTACTAAATCCAATCCAAAATGGCTAATTATACTTCATTAGCGTCCATTATTATAGCCGCTACATTCAAAATAATTGCCGCTAAAGCAATTGTTTGTGGTAGTTATAATGACTACTAAATCCAATCCAAACGGCTAATTATACTTCTTTAGCATCTATTTTTTTATAGCCGCTAAATCAAAAATAATTGCCACAAAAAGTTCATATCTTTAATGACAATTATTTTGTGGCAATTAAAATGATCATAGTATCCCTTCTGAAAATATCTTAGTTTGCCCTTTATCTTCCATTCTAATGGCTAATATGTTTGACTAAATTGCCGTTAAAAGTCAACATCGTTAACAACATTTGTTTTACATCAATTATAAATAATTTAGTCACAATTACTATAATATGACTCAAATAAGGAAATATATTAATATTAATTGAAAAAAATATAATGTATCTCATTAATCCTAACAAACAGAAGAAAGTACTAATCAAAACACTAACATCACAGTAACTTAAAGCATAAAAATATATTTTTTTGACTAAATAGCTAATGTTATCATATAACTAATCCAAATGTTGGTCTTCAAATGATTTTCGCAACTTTCATTATTTTGAGATCTTTCACCCCCTAAATTATCCAACATCAGACGGTATGGCTTGAAATAATAAAATAATTGTATCAAAAGAAGAGTAGCTATTCCAGATAGTGATGATGTCTTCAAATGGATAACTACAAATTACTTGCTATTAAATAACTAGAAAACAATTGTTTCGTGTTACTACTCTCTCTTTCAAGGAACAAAAACTGGTGAACACTTCCAAAAACAAGAAGACTAAGGAAACACAGTTCAGGTATCAAATATTAGAGGACTTGGGCTATTTTCCAACTCAAGACAGTCTGAAGAATAGAAAATCCAAGAATTTGATTCATAAGAGTAAATCTCAAAGCAGACAACTAGATTACCAAGAAGAGGGACATCAAGGATAACTTGATAAAATTGATTCAATATTACACTGAGGATCAAATTCAAGAACGATTGTTGGATCATATATCTGAATAGTCAGACCAACTAATGATGAATAATTCCACAAACATAAATTATAGCGCCAAAATGTTTACGAACAAACAACAGAAATACTGATTGCATAGTAACCAACTGGGTTTTTATGATTTTTCTTCTAAAAGAACTAGGATTAACGAGTTCCTGAAGAGCACAGGTCATTCCATCTTAAGTAAAAACACTGTCTAACCATCAGAAGGAACATAGTTCACCTGCCTGGTGATGCTTTCAGGCGGTTGGGAGCTATTTCTAATTCTTAAAGGTGGATGGTAAATTTTACCAATATTTCAGTTCTTGAATTATGTTTGGATATATACAACAGTAACTTCATTTCAAGATATCTCTTAATTTGTTACAAACTTTTGGGAGCTGATAACATATGTAGAGAAATTATCTTGCTAGTGAAAAGTACAGGTACTAAAACACAATACACATACTTGTGAAGCATAAGGTTCTTTGAAAAATTATTCCAGCTCTAACCTTCGCTGGAATAAAACTCCATTTTGGACTCAAACTCTGCAGCACCATACTGGCTACTCAGAAGATTAGTTGATGTAGTTTCCCTCAAAAACTCGTTTTAGTTTTAAGTAGTTTTCATAAGTCTCATTGACTTAGCTTTTTGTATAATAAGGAATGTGCAAGGCAATTGGTTAGCTATCACTTGGGTGCTGCAGAAAGTAAGTTGAAAGCAATATATATGAAGTTTTCAAGTCCAGATAGAGGTACTGTTGCATTCTTTCCACCAGCAAGAAATCTCCTACCTCCTACTACTACTGGAACTAATTATTGAGCGCACTCAACTAATTCATCTGGCAGCCTGCTATAGTCTACAAGCATAAACGCCTGGTAAACCTTTACAATAAGCGGGCTCTGCTAATTCACTAACTTCAATGTGCAAACTATATATTCAGCCCTGATATCTCTCGATCCCAACACATCGTACAGAAAGGGAATGGAAACAAGTGTAGGTAATATTAGTCTATTTTGAATTAAAATTATAGGGTAATAAAAATCGGAGGAAAACTCAAATAATAGCGACGAAAGGACAAAGATGAGTAGTACCATGAGAAGCTTGTGCATTTTCAGATACACTAGGCATCCTTGATGTTTGTGGTACTCGTTCATATCTACTATTGGCATCAGGGATCTAATAAATATTAACATGTTAGATAACGATACTTTTATATGATTAGGATTTCATTAAAAATGTCTAAAGCTTATGAAATGGAGTTACCTGTTCACTTGAGGTGTCATTACTACTTTGAGGCATAGATGCATCAAGAGCATATTTGCGCATGTTGTCTCTTTGGAGTAATTCTGATTGCATCATCTCCTGATTTTATTTCATCATATTCATTTTTTTTATTTTGTTTCTCCTTTAACCCAATTACCCAATTATCTTCTGTTCTAACCTTTGTATAACCTCATTAGAAGAATCATTTGTAATGATATTTTCTATGGAAGTCCTACTACCCCATAGAACAGAAGGAGTTGGACCAAGTCTTAAACCATGAACATACCCACTTTTTTTCATTTCCCAACACCTGAGAATACACATCGCCTTCCTAAGTAACACTACGAGGAGGTTGCTCAGCAGGTCTCTCACTATTGCTCATCCTTTCATTTATCATTTCCTGACCATAGAATACACAATAAATCAATTTTGAAATTCATGAGCATGGAAAAATGCACGTTGTTTGACGGAGTCATCAAACCAACAAAATAAGAAAAAGAATAAATCTTACGATTGACTTGATAGAATCATCACGTGGCCTACTATCCTTATGTTTTTATGAGTTAACAAGAAAATTTCTGCTCGTGTAGGCCCAATCCCACTTACAGCCTAATACAATAAAAATGGTATCAGATATGCGTAACAAAAAAGGTTTAGAATATTATAGTTTGTAATTTCCACAAGTTTACTTTCTCATTTATCAAAGTAGCAATACTTTTAGATCCTCCAGTGTGGGGCATAGATTGCTTGGCCCTATTGTTTCTATTTTCTTGGGTACGTCTTTGTCATTGAAATATTAAAAAATGGAGCATAACTAAAATAAAAACGCTATGAAAATGAGCAAACTAGGAGAATTTTCAAGGTTCATACCTTAGTTTTATCAGAAAGCCAATAAGAGATAAGACCACTCCATTGATCCCTCGGTATGCGACTTCGTCTATTTTTAGTAATGCGTATTTAGTCTTATATTTTGGCGTGTACTCACCCTTTAAATGCACTTGTAATATTTCCATTTCTTTCCTAATGACTTTAAGACCCACGCTTCTCCACGTTTTTGGATAAAGAACTTCTTCTGAAAAAAATAAAAGCCAACATTTAGAAGATTACATCATGTATCAATAGCAAGGACATGACATACTAGAATGCTGGAGGATTCACTCTGAATTGAGAGAAAACAAGACTGTGCAATATCGGGTTAATAATGCAGTAGACATGGGAATTAACAATCAACATGGCAAAGGGGCAGGTCCTCTGATGCTCCTTTCAAGTGGTAAGGTAATTGGTATTGTTGGCGCTCAAAAGGGTTGAAGGAGAAAAACAAATTGTCATTCATAACAATGAAAATGTAATGAATCCCATTAGCGATGGTTCAAAGATTGATAAGGGTCCACCTCTACCTTCGTGAGATGTTCATGTTCAAACAGCTTTAGCAAGGATGTCCAATGTTGTGGATCCAATTGTTGAATCCTATGACAACTTAGATAGTGCTGCAATGCTGAGGCAACTATACAAATTGGTAAGGATAATGAGGGTATTGCAAATGGGTGCTCGAGCTAGTGTTGGAAAGATACGAGAAGGTAATGGGGTAGTCAATAAGGGAACTTCTCAGGGTGCTAAGGCTATCAATATAGAGGCTACATTTCCAAATAGTTTAGCTGGAAGTGGGAAGCTTGCTTTGGCACAACAAACTCAAACTACTGTTAATGCTCAAGGTGAGAAAGGAGCAACAGATAAGGTAGCTGGAGATCAAACTAATGTAGGAGAGGATAGGATAACTGCTTCTGAGGGTGATAAGGTTTGTATTAAGGCTAAAATTTATCAACAACCAAGTGCAGATGATCAGTAAAAAGTTTTAGAACCAATATCTGACAGAGAAGGTGTTGCCCATATATCTGGAAATGAAAACGTGTGGAATAAGAGCTTATTGATGGAAAGTAAAACTAAGAAAATAGTAGAGGATGATAAGGGACGTTCTATGAACAAAACAAGGAGAATGGAACTTGGTAACAACTAGAAAATCCCCTACAAAGAAAGGGTCCTCGCCAAAACAGCAGAATCAAAATGTTCGAAGAAATGTCTTTAATATGGGTTCCAGCTCAAACACATTTGAGGTTCTTGCTACTGATGGAGATCCTGAAGTTGATGAAACAAGTTTAAAGGATAATGTGATGTCCAAACAAGTAGTACCAATGTCCATTAATGAATGAGGAGGTCAAGGAGTTTCCAGCCAGTTAAAAATTTGGTGTTCGACAAATGGCCTAAAGAATAATCTGGGGAATGAACTTATAAACATCCCAGCTCATAGTTTGAATGGACATACAGAAAGTGCAGGTGAGGATATTGACTCACTCGCTAGGCCTAAATCTGATGGGACACTAGCAATATCTACCAAGAGCAAATTAAAACTTAATGATCCAGTTTCTAATACCTAGAAACTCTCCAACTAGAAGCTTAAATCAAGCTAAAACAACATCTACAAGTCAGACCATTCCAGCTGCAAGTAATACAGGTGCTCGAGAAAGCACAACACCAAGTTTGGGCAGCTGGTGACTACAAATCCAGTTATTTAGAGGATGAGAGAAAGCTTTTGGATGCAATGGTAAGTTCTACGCTTATAAATCCTACTACGCTTAGCACATGTCCTATAAGTAAGAGAAAGAAGAAATTGCAAAGAATAGGACAACAACAAAGTAAGGCAGTGATAACAATGTTATTGATCCAGGGGAACAAGTATAGATCAGGCCAACGTTGGAGCTGCAGATGCATCAAATGAGCAGGAGACTACTACACAATAGCGGGATGCAACAGAAACTACTATTCCATTGAATCCAGTTCTGGATAATGTTTGAATCAAGCTGTGATCATTAATCAAGAAAATACATGAGTAGCGTCTACGGAAGGTGCAAAGACAGAGATTATATTTGAGCTTACACACAAAGACTATGATGAAGAATCTACTGCACAGAACATTCTAAATGTTGCTAGGTAGGGTGATCTAACAAAATAATATTAATAATAATAATAATAATAACTACATACCGTCACAAAATCCACTAATTTCTTCTTTTTCTCTTTGTAAAAATTTCTCCAATCATCTACATGTAGAGGTGTTAGCTCTGGAGTTTTGGCAGTAATTCCTAGAAATCTATCAAGCTTTTGACCCTCTTTTCCAATAGCTTGGTTACGATTATTGAATGGCACATCAACAGTCTTCCCGTCGGAAGTTTCCAAATACCTTTTAGTAAAGTAGGCCCATGAACCTTTTTTGACTTCTAATTACCTAGAATGTAAGACTTGAAGGTCATCAAATAAAAAAAAACTTGTATGGATAAGCACCTGAGAGATGCTCTGAAATCTTAAATAACAGTATCATGATAAAATAACAAAAATAAAAAAAAATATGAGTTTCAATGGACAATGCCAGCTCTAGCAAGAAGTGGTATTGGAGAAGGATGGAAAGGTTTTGTGTATACTTTAGAAGGAATGTATGATAAAACAAATGCTTTGGACAAAACTAAGGGATTAGTTGGTTTTGATGATGGAAATTCACTTACAAATCTTCTATGGTGGATTCACTTACAAACAATGATAATTTTCACTTACAGTAAAAACAAGGGTACCATCCAACAATTCTTACAACAAACAGATGGCTAGGGAAGCATAACTAGTTATACAATATAAACTAGGTAGGGTAACCAAAGTTTTCACATAACTATGATTTGAAAACAATCACGAAAAAACTATTACATAATTCATCATTATTATGTTGATATTCAATACCACCAGCAGAACTATTCAACTCATTAGATCGATCATCATGTGCTTGATCTTTAGAGCAGTTCCAACTATCCATCAACTTTTCAATATAATATTGGGTTGCAGAGTGGTTAAGACTATCCATCAAATGCTCAATAAAAGACCGCACATCTTCATCATCATCTTGTTCAATTATCAATCGATTGAGACCTCTGGTTCGCATAGTTCCTTCTCCAAAATGAATAAATTATTTAGATGTACTAAGTTATACTAGTACCAATTAACTCCAACAGATCTGCAGATCAAATGCAAAATAGGAGGAAGCATCATCCTAATTTGGAGATAGAGTTATTGATGTATTAGGAAAAAATTAATCCATTGATAATGCCATCTTAGAATATAACAATTAAAGAGATACACTAAGAAAAATATAAGAAAAAATAGCACAACAAATAAACTCAGACACCAATATTCAAATTTCTAAATTAAAAAAAAAAATTAAAACCTTAGAAGTTCTTAAATAACACTTGCAAGAAAAATATTCTATACGTTTCACCTATTCTATTCAGACTCACATTTGTATTCAATGTCATTTCCTCCCTCAACATTAGCTTCATCATCATTTTCAATATCAATTAGTATCCCATCGATACCACTTCTTACCCAATCATTGTACTCATCTTCTATAACATGAGAATTTTCTAAAAGAGCCAAGTCAGTCGCATCACTTTGCATTGATGACTCAAATTGCACACTATTTTCCTCTCCAATATTAAAAATATCTTTTGGGTTAATTAAACTAGGGACAAACCATTCATGATCTTCAAGATCTTGTACAAATATAACTTGTTGAGATTGTTCTGCAAAAATAAAGGGCTCATGACATTCTCGATCGCCAGAGTTTGTTAGGCGTTAGAAATTCACAAGTGTGAACCCCAAGTCATCTTCCTTAACTCATTTAACTTTGGTTACATCAACCGAACCACACTTAACTAAGACGATTTTAAATTCTTTGTAGTAATTTAACTCCACAATATTTGATATCTGTGGACTTTGGAGCATTGTCACTTGTACTTGCATAACTTTTAGTGTTTAAAATGACCATAAACCGATATTTTGTGTCACCTTAAATTATTCACTTTGCGATGTAACCCGGCCCTTTTGCAAGGACTTCAATATCCTTTAAGATGTTAGATGTGGATTCCAACTCCTTTACCTAACCAAATAAAAAATACAACTATAAATATGGATATATGTACAAGGAAAATAATTTAACGTAACCATCGACTTAGTCCTACTACTTACTTTCTTCTTGAACCACTCATTAAATGTATTGGAATACATATGGTCAAGTTAATGTTGTGTCAAACAAGGCTTACGATGTGATCTCTTAATTTCAGCAATATGTTCCCTATTCATGTAACTCGAATATATTGTTATCAAATAAGTAATATACATACATAATATATATATATATACATACATAATATATATATATATATACATACATAATATATATATATATATATATATATATATATATATATATATATATATATATATATATATATATATATATATATATAACACTTACTATTTAAAATTCTCAACCACCACTGACTCGCAATTGAAAAGCACATGCCGATGTGCTTGCAACCATGTTTTTGCATCTAACTCAAATACATCTACTCCACTTTGCGACTCCCCACTATTTGGAAAAAGATATTATTCTTTACTAGTCTTCTGCCAATCTCATTGGTGCATTTTCTTAAACAATAAGACCTTGAATCTCTACCCTCCAAATATCGTGAGCAAAATGTCATACACTCATTTGCTATATATGCTTCTGCTATGGAACTTTTTTGATATGCACGATTACGAACATATGATTTTAAAGTACCCAAATACATATGGAGTAAAATAATGGTATTAGTTTGATATTATAAAATTTAATAACTAAAAATATATAATAAAGATATAGTGATATTCTTCATATCTCTCAATAGGGTACATCCAACGACAATGTACTTGCCCCGCATGTTTAGCCTCAGTTTCCAATTGAATAACCAAGTGTATCATAACAGTAAAGAATCCTGGGAGGAAAAGTTTCTCCATAGTAGATATTGTTTCTGGAATTTTTCTTCAAGTAACTTTAACTCTTCTAGTTTTAGTTCTTTGCTTCATAGAACACAAATGAATGTGCATAATTCAATTACAATGGAACTAACTCTTTTATCTACTGATCTTCGCAAGGGAAGAGGAAGAGGTTTTTGCTTTATAACATGAAAATCATGAGTTTTTAGCCCAAATATCTTTCGTTTGCGAATGCAACGTGACATATTAGATTCATAGCCATCTGAAAACTTTGAATTTTGTAGTACTTCATAAAATAACTCTTTTTCCTCCTGATACATTATGAAGAAAGTAGGAGGAAGATATGTACCACTAGCTCGATATTGAGGCCATAAACTTGATCTTATTTTCATCTCCTTCAAGTCTAATCGAGCTTTAAGTTGTATTTTGACTTTTTACAAGATCCAATAATGTATACAATTTATCATACACATTCTTTTCTATGTGCATCACATAAAGATTATGGAGCACCAAGTTAGAGTTCCAATAAGGAAGATTTAAGAAAATACTCCTCTTTTTCCATGTATTTTTCATCACACCACTTACCCCTTTACTCAACTGCCCGAGAGTAAATTTTATATCTTTAACTTGATTCAACACTAGTGACACAGATACTGGACAAGGTGTACATCTCATTTTTTAGTCCCATTAAACGATTTTGCATCATTTCGATATTTGTATCCCGACTTCAAGAAGCATCGTCGCCCCATATAACAAAACTTTCTGCCATGTTTGAGTCATCTGGATTGAGTATTTATGTTACAAGAAGGGCAGGAAAACCGATCATAAGTTCACCATCCAGAGAGATTACCATATGCTGGAAAATCATTTATAGTCCATATAAGTGCAGCTCACATTTGAAATATCTCCTTAGTAGAGGCATCATATGTTTCTACCCCAACATCCCATAATTCATTTAACTCTTCAATTAAAGGTTGCAAAAAGACATCAATATTATTGCCAGGTGCTTTTGGTCCAGGAATAAGTAAGGAAAGTATGAAGAACTCTTGTTTCATGCATATCCATGGGGGAAGATTATATGGCATTAAAACCACTGGCCATGTACTGTGAACAGTTTTCATTGGCCAAATGAATTAAATTTTCAAAAACTAATCCAAGGCGCACATCACGAGGATCTCTAGCAAATTCAGGAAATTCATTATCAAAAAATTTTCAAGCTTCAGAATCTGCAGGATATTGTAAAACTCCATCTTTGGTGTGCTCATCATGATGCCATCGTATTGCTTTAGAAGTTTCTGAAGACATAAAAAATCTTTATAGCTTTGGTTTTAAAGAAAAATACCTTAAAACCTTGGCTGGAATTTTTCTAGCATCATTTTTTCATCTAAAAGCCCCACATACTTTGCATTCATAGGCATTCTTATTAGCAATCTCTTTACTAAAAAGCAAGTAATAATTGGGAAAAGCATGGATTTTTTCATATTTTAAGCCCAAGTCTTCACTTGGACATGCATTTTGTACGACACAAATGCAGCAAAAAGGAGAGTTTGCTAAACTTCTTACATCCAGGATATAATTCTTCATTTGCCTCCTTCATGAGCAGTTCAAACTTATCCACCTCTGTAACGACCCAATCAGTCATTTTGAGCTTTTGCACTTTGATCGTCAGTTCTCAGGCACGAGTTTCCCCGTGTAATATATTATGGCTGATATAGATCGTTGGTTTTAATTTCAGGAAAATTTTATATGAATTTGAAAGAATAGTTTCAGTTAAAAGCTTGGAATTTGAAAGGTTTGACCAAGAGTTGACTTATTCGTATATGAGCTAGAATCAGAATTTTTATGATTTGGTTAGGTTCTTTGGGTCATTTATGGCTTAGGAGTGTGATCGAAATTGGTATTTGAAGTCCGGAGTAGAAATAGGCTTGAATTGGCAAAGTTAGTATTTTGGCGAATTCTGGTTGATAGGTGAGATTTTAATCCATGGGTTGGAATAGAATTCCGAGAGTTGTTGTAGCTTTGTATTGTGATTTGGGATGTGTGTGTAAAATTTCAGTTCATTCAGAGGTGATTTGGTTGGGTTTTTGATCGAATGCGTGTTTCGGAAGTTTTAAAAGAACTTAGGCTTTAATTTGACGCAATCCGATGGTTTTGATGTTGTTTGAGGCATTTTAATGATTAGAACAAGTTTGAATGATGTTTTAGGGTGTGCTGGGGCTTTTGGTTGAGATCTCGGGGGTATCTGGGTGATTTCGGAAGGCTAAATGGGATGTTTTGGACTTGGGAATATAGAAAAAATTGTAGCAGCTGTAGCAAGGTAGTTTGGTCTTCACAATCGCGGAAGGTCCCTCGCGATCGCATAGAAGTAATTGGGATGCAGGTATTTTACCCTTTGCATTCACGGTTGAGGGTCCGTGTTTGCGCAAGGTCATTTTCTCATGCATCGCGTTCGCAAGGTCCATGCAGCATTCGCATAGAAGGAATTTGGGAAGCAGGAGATTTGTTCATCGCGTTCGCGTTTGGTCATTCGTGATCGCAGAGAGTTAGGTGGCGAAGATTCGAATTCGTGGTCCGTAGTTCGCGTTCGCATATAAGGCATTGGATTCCAGGCGAGCTTCTTCTTCGCGTTAGCAAAGTTTTGAACATGTTCGTGTTGCTGTGAAAGTTGGACCTTTGCGATCGTAGTCGTTTGGTTGCGTTTGTATAGACCAATTTGGAGGGCCTAGTGATTTGTGCTTCGCGTTTGCAAGGCATAGGTCACGAATGCGATGAAGGATTTTCAGGCTTGGACAGAAGGGTTATAAACATTTCATCCGCGGGTTGGAGATCATTTTCACTCCATTGTCGGCCATTTCTAGAGCTTTGGAAGGAAATTGAAGAAGGATTTGAGGGCAATCGATTGGAGGTAATATTTATTAACTTAAAACTCATTTTTACTGTGAAATCCACGTAGAAATTTATGGAAATTTAGCCAAAAAATGGAAGAACTAGGTATTGGGATTTTGAGATTTTAAATTGGAATTTGAGGGGTCATTTGGACACCGATTCTGGTGTTATTCATATGTATAGATTCGTGGAAAGATAAGGAACCCATTGATGTAAAAATTTTGGCTTTCAAGAAGTGGGCCCGCGACTCAGGTTTTGGAAATTTCAGGATTTTTGCCCGTTATTGATTGTTTTCTGCTTGGGTTTTGTTCCCTTAGCATCCCGTGATGTATTCTCCCAGATTTTGGATAGATTCGGCACGCGTGAAGGCTACATTGAGGGGTAAAGGCGTCTCGAGTTGGAGATTTCGCCCAATCAAGGTGAGTAATGGTTGTAAATGCTATCCGGAGGGTTTGAAACCCCGGATTGCACATTGCACTGCTATATTGAGGTGACTTGCACGCCGGATAGCGAGCGTGGCATAGAGAATGTTAGGAATTGTGACTTAATCTGTCCCAATTGATTATTTTACCGTGTATTTGACTGAAACTTATTTGTTATCATTATGACTTCGGCTAATTTCCATATTTGGGCTTCGTGCCAGCTATTTGAACCCCTTTGGGGATAATTGTTGATATTTCCTCACTATTTTGATTTTATACTTGAACTCAGTCATGTATTTTTCATTGCTTTCAAAACTCAGCCAAGTTTACTTTGCTTTAACACTTGAAATGAGATTTCTAACAAACTTTTTGGCCGAACAGCATGTTTTACTATTGCCCGAGGGGCTTATGTGATTTTTGACTGTGTTGTGCCGAAGACTTGTGTTGTGAGGATACTTTTGGATCAGGCTGCGCGCCATAACATTGAGATAATGATACTAATATCAGGCCAAGGGCCTAGATTTGATGCCACGAGATTGCTTGATATTGCGCTTGGGCCATAAGGGGCCCCTCTCGGAGTCTGCATACCCCTAGTGAGCGCCGTCAATGATAAATGGATCGGGCTATACGTTGCAGCAATATATTTTTGGGCTGCACACCGTAGCGGTACCAGTACTGTTTTATGTGTTTACTTGTTTAATTATTTACCATTATCTTGAGTTGTGCTATTTCATGTGATGTCTACCTGATTGCCTAGCATTTTCTACTGAGTGAGTGTTGAGCCCGAGGATCAGATTTCCGTGCTTATCTGCACTAGTTGTCTTGCATTCATTTGCATAAGTGTTAGAAAAATCGTTTTAAAAGAGGTTTAAACTGATCTAAGATGTTTTCTAATATTTCACAGCTTCAATATTTTTCTCATAATAGTGATTTCTTACTGCTCAGTTATTATTTACCTTTGTTACTCACTGAGTTGGAGTACTCACTTTACTCCTGCACCTCGTGTGCAGATGCAGGTATTTATTTACCTGGTACCGGGTTTTGGCTAATTGGAGGCAGATCTATAGGAGTTTAGCGAGGTGACCGCATAATGTTTGTGATGGTGGAAGGTATATAGAAATATCATATTGACGCGAAGCAGGTGGGTTATCTTCTGCGGAGTTCTCTGAACTGGTGTGATTCTTGTGTGTATGTTAGAAGACCTCATGTGTAATTGAAGAGTACATGTTGACATTCAAAATTTCGGGTTGCTTAATAGAGTAGGCTTAACTGTTGCGGTGATGAATGCGAGATTTGCGGAAGACTTACAGTACTAGATGATCTGTTTTTTCACAACTTATAAACGATTTTAGTCTAATCTCACTAAGGTATTATGGCATCATCAGAGTAAAAGTTTTATGAGCTATTGAGTGTAACTTGATCTACGGCTTCAAGCCAAGTGGAGGAGTCTGCGGTGAGAAGCTGATTGCGATGTTAGGTGCTATGTTGGTTCCAGTTTGGGGCATGTGAGTGAATTAGCTATGGCTAGAGAAAAGGAAAATTTTGGAAAAGGTTATATTATGCTTCATAGGGTATGAGAATCACGGAATGTCTTAAGTTGTTATTGGTAAA
Organism: Nicotiana benthamiana; assembly: GCA_034376525.1. NCBI lineage: Eukaryota > Viridiplantae > Streptophyta > Magnoliopsida > Solanales > Solanaceae > Nicotiana > Nicotiana benthamiana. The sequence goes on along the minus strand of CM067324.1, from coordinate 28,779,699 downwards.
GAATGCTCGATGCATAGAGCAGGTAGATTATTGGTTGTATTGGCGTGAGGTTGTATTCTGCAGTGTCCAAAGTGCTAATGTGGCACAGGTTGTTCGGTTATTTAGATCGGGCTAATTACAGTTTAGGTAGAGTGGATGACTTGCGAGAATGTTTCTAATGTGTTCAAGATTCTACACATAACAATTGGGTATTTTAAAGTTGCAATATGTGGTTAGAAACTGAATTTTCATTGGAAGATGTCAAGACTTGTGGTATTTTTCTATAAATGTTGGGATTCTATGTATCTGTATCAGGAAGATAAAGGCAACGAGTTTAGATTCGCAGGAAGTTCTTTAGAGTAAGGTATTTGTGAATGTGGTGCTTTTGGGAATAATTAAGAGAGTATTCAGTGATTTACGAGCCTTAGACAGTGTGGTTTTATGCTTGGGTCTCATGTGGTAAGTCTAGGGTGAGAAATTATGGTACTATAGCAAGGGGGAATATCAAGTTGAAGGTGAATCGGAAAGAAACTTAGATAGCTGGAGTTGCTTGATAGTAGACCGGACTGGTATGGTAAGGATATGATTAATTCCTCATGTGTGTTTGAGGCGATGAGTTCTTTAGGTATTTTGCAACAATGATCTTGGGTTTTGATGGCTTTTTTAGCTTGTTCTAGTTAGAAGGATTCAGTCCTGGTAGTTTAATTTGTGCAAACAAAATTGAGAGAGTTCTTGTTGATTTCTACCGTGGTTGGAGAGGTGCATTTTTTACGAATATGAGAGGCGTGGGATGTGTAATGATTTTCTTCTAGATGGGATCAATGGAAATTCTTGACTAGTTGTGTACATAAGTATTCGTGGCTCGGAAGGGAGATGCAGTTCTCATATTATCCTTGGATAGTATGGCATTTTTGATATGTTGTAGAGGATTGGGATTTGCGTGCGTGAGGTTACGGTTCAGTTCTGAATGGGAAATCGTGAAATTCTTAGGCAGCTATGGAGATTAGAGAATTAAGAGATTAGGGTGAATGATCTTCAGATAATTAAGAAGATGGTATTGCTAATCATAGTGATTTTACGAGGGTATATGTTTCAGAAAAGGAAATGTGATTATATTGATAGAGCTTCGGTAGTATTGCGGCGGTCTCTTGATCGGATCGACTGCTGATATCCGAGTTTACTTGATGGCATAGGGAAATTTCAAAGTGTCTTTCATGGAATGATTGGGTACTTTAGATGATAGGTATTTGGGCTGCGGAATTTGGGATCGGATATGGTGAATCATGTGCCGTGTGGATTAGAGACAGAAGTTCTTATATTCAGATTATGTTATGGTTGTGAACTTTTTATGTCGGCACTATTTCGCGACTATCGGGATTTGGAAGGCTCGAGTGGATCTTTTATTGCTTGGTATGTTAGATTATCGATATGATATTGGGGTTAGACCGGTTGTCTCTGTATTGGATTATTCTGGACTATTGCGCTACGAGTTATGCCGGAAATGCCACGGTTTGAGTGGCGAGGTGCGTCGGAGTATATCCCGTACGTTGTTTATATTTTGAAGACTCAACGAATGGTTGGGGAGGAATTATCTTTCTTATTTGGGCTCTTGTGACGAATGTCAGTGCTGAAGCCCCTGAAATTGATTCAGTTCCGGTGTTGAGGGGCTTTTCGGATTTGTTTCTTTACGTCGGGCATGTCACCGGGTGAGGTTGTGGGTTTCAGTATTGATTTGGTGTCAGGCCCCGTGTCGTATGGCACTGGCAGGAGTCATAGTAGTAGAAGGAACAACTTTAGGATTTCCTTGATAAAGAGTTCATCGTTAGGCCAATGTGGATGCGTGTTCTAGCTTGAGTCGACTTGGTTGGCCCCAAATTGTACTGTTGAGGGATAGATTGGTTCAATCATTATTGAGCTTACTAGAGATCAGGGAGATCTAAGCGTGTCCTTTCTGTGTTGGGAGACGTTATGATTTGTTGGTTATGAGCACATATGGTGCGAATCAATTGAGGTTCATAGTGGAAGTCGAGCGAGAAGAGTAATTGGTGTTATTTGCTGAATGTTGTATCAGTTATGTCCTATCAGGTTGTGTGGTATGTGTTATTTTTTCACCATGGGTGTAATGATTTGCCTTGGTTCCAGACATCAAATTGTGCGTGGCTGTCAATTTCGAGCATAATGACTTAAGGTGTTTGATGTGGAGCAGTGTTTGGATAGGATCGTACATTGCAGCGAATCTATATGGAGATATGACCTTGAATGTTAGATTCATCTGTTCTATTTCTATGACATGAGACAGATTCATAGCCTTGTATTGTGATGCTTCTATTCAGCTTGGGTGACAACTCTTTCATTTGAGTCATTTTCATGATTTGAGTATGTTCGAACGGTTTCTTATTGGTGCACTTGTTATGCCCATTGTGGCTTAGGCCTGTATTGATGTGTCGTGTCGCTAGAGTGGTGCTTTGTTAGAAGAGATCATTGGGATCATTAATGAATGCAAATGGATTTTATTTCAGCATGTTGGGAGGATAATATCGAGGTTCGGCTCGGAAAATTGCTATGGGAATTGCCAAGGAGAAGTGGCTTCATGAGTGGTTGATTTGAGAAATGGTTATGGCTTACTATGTGTTTTAGTTATCATTGACATTATATACATAAGAATGTGGGAATGAAACTTTAGTTGATAAGGGGTTTTCAACCGGTATTCGGATGTTGTATGTAGCTGTTGCAAATAAAAGTTATTGCTGCATGAGTTTGAGTTATATGATACATCGTATAATTGCACATAAGTTCGCATGCAAGGGTTATTGCAGCTAGTTTAGTCTATTCAGAGCATAGCTGTAAGGTTTTGATTTTATTGAGGGTTTCAAAAGTGGAAATGTTGTTCCATTGTTTATGGGCTAGATTCGATTGTGCAATTTCAGTGATAATGTGTTATCAGACCTATATGAGATATAGTGACGTGGGATCACCCTCGGGTATATACATGGTAAGATTATTCGGTGATTGGTTGGCTTTTGGAACTACTCTAGGGACGTTCGAGGATGAACCTGTGTTTAAATGGGGGAGGATATAACGACCCGACCGGTCATTTTGAGCTTTTGCACTTTGATCATCAGTTCTCAGGCACGACTTGCCCCGTGTAATGTATTATGGCTGATATAGATTGTTGGTTTTGATTTCAGGAAAATTTGGAATGAATTAACCATAAGATAATCATATGTTGTAGCCCGATTTACTTGATGGATAAGTATACATTCCGTATAAGGACATACAATTTTTTCTCCATCTTGTTCTTCAGAAAAGGCATGATTTAAAAAATCCTATACTCCATCCAAATATTCTTTACTAACTCTTTCACTATACGTCCATCTTTTATTTGTAGGATTGCCCATGACGTTCAAGATAGTCTTTTCTTTTCTATTTTATTAATTACTAAAAGAGCAAAAAATATGTTATTAAAAGGTGGAATTAATGAAAAATATAGTAAAAATAAAATAACCATCCTATTAGCAGGTAATCCTGTGGCTCTAAAATATCATTTTAACAATTAAAACTATTAAATAAAAATTTATTAAACTATCATTTAAATAATTAAAACTATCAAATAGTTAAACTATCTCTAATTTCTTCTATATTTTTCACATATTGGATCATTAAATTTTTTAGAATAGAATTATTAAACTTATAATTTATAGAAGAACCATATGTCATATATTTTAGAACTTTCAAAATTTGCTAATCCTATTTGTTGACTCTCAAGATATATAATTTATTTTTATCAATTTGTTTATAACTCTTTGTTCATTAAGAATGAATTTATCTAGCTCTAGAGCTAAACAGAATATAAGTAAGTTTATATTATAAATAAAAATTGTCGCTATAATTGCGATGAATAGCTATACAAAAACACAGTACACCAGGATTTCAACCTATTTTGCATGCACTACCAGCAATCATCATTTGGGAGCTGCAGAAAAGACAAAATAACTATAAATATAATGATGTGGTGACTATCAGTAGAGTCATATACCAAGTTTCTACTACTTTACAGTCTTTTAAGGAAACCTAGCATAAAAAATATCCCCCACAAATGGCTAGATTTAATTTAAAAACTGGAGATGTACACTCCAACTTTGAAGTTGACTAAGGTGACATGGGAGTTTTCTAGCCCACGGTAGGTCAAAGTAAATACAAAAGGAACATCTCGAGGAAAACCATGAAGAAGTTCCATAGGTTTTGTGTTGAGGGATGAAGAAGGAGATGTACATTATGCAAGAGGAAAGGAAATACATGAGACAACAAAAATTGAGGCAGACGCATTGGCTATCTTGAAGCCTTGATATTCCTTGTTGCACACCATCCAGGTGATGCTACAAACTGACTCGTTACTATTGAAGAATGAACTGGAAGGACTATGGATTTCTCCTTGGAATATTGCTAATCGCTTCTCCTTGGCTCATCGCTTCTCTTTGTTAATACTAAATCTTTCGCAGTGCTCTCCGTTTCTTCTCTTTCCTTTGAATTTCCCCATGTATGCTGGGGCTTACGACGTCGTTTTGATCCCTTTTTTGGGGGGTGCTTTCATAAATGAGAGTTAATTTTGCAAAAATAAAAAGTTTCCTCTAGCAAAGGTTTGCTTCTTCGCTCTCTGTTTTCTCTCTCTCCAGATATTCTCTGTCTCTCACTAACCCCAACCCCAACTCCTCCCCAGCTCCCAGCCCCCTCTCCTCCCACCCCCTCCGGCGACCCCTCCCCCGGCGACCCCCATCCCCCTCCGGCGACCTTTCTCCGACGACCCTCTAAGTAAGTTCTCTCTCTTTTGTTTCTCTCCTCTCTCTCTCCTCTATATCCACTACCCAGCCCTCAACCCTACCCCTTACCCCTACCCCCTGCCAACCATAACTCCGGCGACCCCCTTCTCTGGCGACCCCCCAGTAAGGCAACCTCTCCCCCTTTCCCGAGCTAGGTAGCCCCCATCATTTTTTTTTGTTGTGTACGTGATTTTCAGGTACAAGCCGCGGCGGACAAGGAGAGCTTACGGAATTTGGACGTGAAGAGCAAAGCAACACCGGACGAAGTGTGCAAGAGCTAGCGGTAGTTGATCTCGGGCGAATCAAAGCATTCTTCCAGGTTTTTTCATCGGGAGTTGGTACCTCCCGACCCCCTTTTTTATACTCTATACATCCTTTTACGTTTTCTATCTAAGCACCCTGTGTGTGGTTTACTTTGTCGATTCCTAGCTTGCATCCTTTTGCGTACTCCGCTGTATTACGTGGATGCATCATTGTTTTCCATAATCGGTTGGGGATAGTGGCCGCGGCGGGAGATGGTAGAGTAAGGTCATGTCCTCGGGGGGCAGGGGTGGGGGCAGGGGCGAGTGGAGGGCCTGGGAGCGGTAATGCGGGTAGGGCTGGAGGCAAGGGTGGGAAGAGGGTAGCGGACGCTTATAGATTAAGGATTGGGTCGTGGAACATAGGCACTCTGACGGGTAAGTCCATTGAGTTGGCGAAGATTCTTCAGAAGAGGAGGGTTAACATAGCCTATGTCCAGGAGACTAGGTGGAAAGGGTCGAAGGCGAGGAATGCGGACGGGTTTAAGTTGTGGTATTCTGGGGTCGTGAGAGGTAAGAATGGAGCGAGCATATTGGTTGATAGGGATCTAAGGGAGTCCGTGGTCGAGGTTAGGTGAGTGAATGATAGGTTAATGTCTATTAAGTTGGTTATTGGGGGTTGCGCCCTCAACGTCATCACGCCTACGCGCCGCAATCGGGCTTGGACGAGGAGGTTAAGAGGCGCTTTTGAGAGGACTTGGATGATATGCTGAGTAGTATTCCCCAATCTGAGAAATTAGTTATTGGAGGGGACTTTAATGGTCATATTGGGGCTGATGCTGGTGGTTATGGTGAGGTGCACGGTGGCTTCGGCTTTGGGGTTAGGAACAAAGGAGGCACGTCACTACTTGATTTCGCTAGGGCTTTCAAGATTTTGATTGCGAACTCGACATTTCAGAAGAGGGAGGAGCATTTGGTCACCTTCAAGAGTTCGGAGGCGAGGATTTAAATTGATTACCTCCTCCTCAGAAGGAGCGATAGGTGTATGTGCAAGGACTGCAAGGTTATTCCGGGAGAGTCCCTTTCGACTCCTCATAGACTCCTAATGATGGATGTTGGTCTCTGGGTAAAGAGGAAGAGGAGGGGTGCTCGGGGACAACCGCGGATTAGATGGGGTGTTTTGAATAAGGAGAAAGCTCGGGAGTTGGAGAGGAGGTTAGCTGAGGGCGGAGCTTGGAGAATTTCTGGGGAAGCGGATGATATGTGGTCGGAGACGGCGAACTTGGTTAGGGAGGTAGCACGGGATGTGCTCGGAGTAGCAAAGGGATATTCAATCAGGCATTAGGGTGACTGGTGGTGGAATGATGTAGTCCAAGGAAAGTGGAGGTGAAGAAGGCGGCGTTTGCTAAGATGGCAGGGAGTACAAACGAGGAAGAACGGAGAGCGAACGGCGGCAAGGAAAGAAGCAAAGATGGCGGTTACGGAAGCCAAAAATGCGGCGTTTGGTCTCATGTATGAGGAATTAGGGGAGAAAGGCGGGGACAGGAAGTTATTCCGATTAGCTAAAGAAAAGGAAAGGAAGGCGTGTGATCTTGACAAAGTTAGGTGCATCAAGGGCGAGGATGGTAGAGTTCTGATGGGGGAGTATCAAGTCAAGCAGAGGTGGCTGGCATACTTTCGAGACTTACTTAAAGATGTGGGGGATCGTAACATAGAGCTAGGGGAGCTGGGGTATTTAGAGCAACATAGAGACCTTGGGTACTGTAGGCGCATTAGGGCGTAGGAGGTCATGGGGGCTTTGCGTAGGATGAGTAGGGGTCAAGCAATCGGGCCTGACGAGATCCTGGTAGAGTTCTGGAAATGCATGGGTAGGTCAGGAGTGGAGTGGCTCTCCAGGTTGTTCAATGCGATCTTCAGGACCAAAAAAGATGCCGGAGGAGTGGAGGTGGAGTACAGTGGTGCCCTTGTACATGAACAAAGGCGACATCCAGTGCTGCAACAACTATAGAGGTATCAAATTAATAAGTCATACCATGAAGGTCTGGGAGCGGGTGATCGAGGCAAGGGTGAGGGAGATGACATCTATATCTGTGAACCAGTTCGGTTTCATGCCGGGTCGCTCTACTACAGAAGCTATCCACCTTGTCAGGAGGCTGGTGGAGCAGTTCAGGGATAAGAAGAAGGACCTGCACATTGTGCTTATCGACTTGGAGAAGGCGTATGACAAGGTCCCAAGGGAGGTGCAATGGAGGTGCTTGGAGGCGAAGAGCGTGCCTGAAGCCTACATCATAGTAACTAAGGACATGTACGATGGAGCTAAGACCAGGGTTAGGATAGTGGGTGGCGACTCAGACCATTTTCCAGTGGTTATGGGGCTCCATCAAGGATCGACGCTTAGCCCTCTCTAGTTTGCCTTGGTGATGGATGTTCTTACCCGACAAATTCAAGGGAATGAGCCTTGGTGTATGATATTTGCTGATGACATAGTCTTGATAGACGAGACGAGAGTCGGTGTTAATGAGAGGTTAGAGGTATGGAGACAGGCTCTCGAGTCTAAAGGTTTCAAAATAAGCATATCTAAGACATAATACCTGGAGTGCAAGATTAGCACCGAGCCGAGCGAAGTAGGAAGGGACGTGATGATTGGATCTCAGATCATCACCAAGAGGGACAATGTCAGATATCTTGGGTCGGTGATTCAGGGGGACGGAAAGATTGATGGGGACGTCACTCATCGTATAGGAGCAGGGTGGTCAAAGTGGAGGCTTGCATCAGGAATCCTGTGTGACAAGAAAGTTCCACAGAAACTCAAGGGGAAATTTTATAGAGCTGTGGTTAGACCGGCCATGTTGCATGGGGCGGAGTGCTGGCCAGTGAAGAACGCTCATGTTTAGAGGATGAAGGTTGCGGAGATGAGGATGCTCAGGTGGATGTGCGGGCTCACCAGGTTAGATAATATTAAGAATGAAGTTATTCGAGAGAAGGTGGGGGTGGCCCCGGTGGATGAGAAGATGCGAGAAGCGAGGCTGAGGTGGTTAGGGCATGTACGGAGGAGAAATCCTGATGCCCCGGTGAGGAGTTGTGAGCGGCTGGCGATGGTCGGCGCACGGCGAGGCAGAGGGAGGCCTAAGAGGCGTTGGGGAGAAGTTATTAGGCATGACATGACTAGAATGCGGGTTTCTGAGGACATGGCCCTTGATAGGAAAGTCTGGAGGTCTAGTATCAGGGTTGTAGGATATGGGCCCCTAGAGTTTTTCGTACTCCTCACCCGAGGTTGGGTGAGGCTTGGCAGGGCTATCCATAGATGATTTGTGTATTGGATTGTGTCTCCCTTATTGTAGTTATTTATGGTAGTTACTGTCTGATATTGTTGCATGCTAATTTATTTTATTTATTTATTTATTTTTATTTATTTATGGTTCTTATGTTTAGATAATTATTTATGCTATTTCTGCTGAATCTACTAATGTTCTTTTGTTGTTGTTTTTGTTTTTTTTGTTCCTTTCCTTCACTAAGCCGAGGGTCGATTGGAAACAGCCTCTCTGCCCTTTCTGGTAGGGGTAAGGCCCGTCTACATATTACCCTCCCTAGACCCCACCCTGTGGGACTATACTGGGTAGTTGTTGTTGTTGTTGTTTATATGTAGGTGATCAAGAAAGTAATGTAGAGGTGCACTGTTAATATATCACATATATTGAGAGAAGGTACTACTTTAGACCCCCAGTGCATAAACTAAGCATGAGCTCCTCTAATGTGAAGGTACAAACAAGGAATAATTATTCCCGGACATACACGCGAAGGCTGCCTAAATTTTGGTACGTGACATGTTCATATTTATGGCATCTAAAAATGGGAACAATGAAGGTATTGGAAAGTCATTACCCAGTGCACTTTGTTCATACTAGATCCCAAGAAGTGTGCCATAAAGTTTACATCAAGATACTACTGGGGAGCATTCGATCTTCATGGAAAACAGGACGTGATTACCTATTTGACTATGATTGCGGACATTTTGGATACAACAGGGGAGAAATACGAGCTACATCTGCAATAAGGTCATGACTTCATGTATATGCTGAGACATCAAGATTACAAGAAGAAAATGTATACAAAACTAGAGGCCAAGTACTACACCTACAACAAATGCTATGCTAATAACTGCTTGTGCGAGTGCCTACATGATTGTGCGAGTGCCTACAGGGAATGAACTTATGAACATCCAAGCTCATAGTTCTAATGCACTTTCAGAAAGTGCAGGTGAGGATCTTGACTCACTCGTAAGTCCTAAATCTGATGGGACAATAGCAGTATCGACCAAGAGCAAATTAAACCTTAATGCTCCAATTTTTAGCCCTAGAAATTCTCCAATTAGAAGCTTAAGTCAAGATACAACAACATCTACAAGGCATACTATTCCAGCTGCAAGTAATGCAAGTGCTCGAGAAGTTACAACGCCAAACCTGAGCAGCTGGTGACCACAAATCCAGTCATTTCAGAGGAGGAGAGAAAGCTTTTGGATGCAATGGTAAGTTCCACGCCTATAAATCCTACAACGCTTAGCACATGTCCTATAAGTAAGAGCAAGAACAAATTACAAAGCATAGGACAACGACAAAGTAAGGCAGTGATGACAAACACACATTATGAATCTACCGTGGTACCACTTGATGTTATTCAAAATGCCCTACAACCTGGGAATTCGGTAGCAAATAAAAAAAAGACTACTGAGGGGCAGAGTTCTAAAAAGTTACATCAAGATACTACTTGGGAACACTTGATCCTCATAGAAAATAGGATGTGATCACCTATTAGAATATGATTGCGGACATTTTGGACATAATAGGGGAGAAATACGAGCTACATCTGCAATTAGGGACATGCCTTCATGTATCTCCTAAGACATCAAGATTACAAGAAGAAAATGTATACAAAACTGGAGGCCAAGTACTACGCATACAACAAATGTTATGCTATTAACTGTTTGTGTGAGTGCCTACATGATTGTGCGAGTGCCTACAAGGAATGATTATGACATCCAAGCTCATAGTTCTAATGCACCTACAAAAAGTTCAAGTGAGGATCTTGACTCACTCGCAAAGCCTAAATCTGATGGGACACTAGCAGTATTGACCAAGAGCAAATTAAACCTTAATGCTCCTGTTTTTATACCTAGAAATTCTCCAACTAGTAGCTTAAATCAAGTTACAGCAGCATCTACAAGGCATACCATTCCAGCTGCAAGAAATACAGGTGCTCGAGAAGTCACAACACCAAATCTAGGAAGCTGGTGACCACAAATCTAGTTATTTCGGGGGAGGAGAGAAAGCTTTTGGATGAAATGGTAAGTTCTACGCCTATAAATCCTATTGCACTTAGCACATGTCCGATATGTAAGAGTAAGAACAAATTGCAAAGCATAGGACAATAACAAAGTAAGGCAGTGATGACAAACACACATGATGAATCTGCTATGGTACCACTTGATGTCATTCAAAAAGGCATAACCTGTGAATTTGGCAGCAAATAAAAAACAGACTACTGAGGAGCAGAGTTCTAAAATTTTACATCAATATACTACTGGGGAACACTCAATCTTCATGGAAAACAGGACGTGATCCCCTATTCGACTACGATTGCGGACATTTTGAACAAAGCGTCGGATAACTATGAGCTACATCTACAATTAGGTACATGCCTTCATGTATCGGCCGAGACATCAAGATTACAAGCAGAAAATATATATAAAACTAGAGGCCAAGTATTACACCTACAACAAATGTTGTGCTAATAACTGCTTGTGCGAGTGCCTACATGATACTGTCTCTACTTCTATGCCTTTTCCTTCATTATATGTAGTAGGGTGGACACACTATGGGACATATCATGATCTGTGTTACGCACGAAAGATAGAGTTACTGGGCAATGAGTTATACAGATGCTATCATGGCATGCTTATGCTAGTTTTTATTCAAGAACCTTACTACATTCTTATATTTCTTTATCATTGGTTAATTAGTTCAGAATATACTATCATGATTGAGTATTCCTTGTTCGGTTCTGGTAGTAGGGGCTATGTAATTGGCTTAGCATATGACTTTACATCTTGTAAGACACTACACTACTTTCTCTTGTTTTGCTTTAGAATAAACAGATTCTTACAAAGAATCATGTTCGATGACAAAAATAATTCAGATGAGTAGTAAGGGCAAGGTTCAAGAAAGATTAAAAAAGCAGAAAAGAGAGAAGCCACAACCTAGAATCTTATTAGCTTTGTTCCGCCTAGCAGTAGCCTTAGAAAAAATATAGAGAAACTAATTCAAAGATAAGAAAATGGAAATTGTAAACATAAAAAGGCAGCAGATATAACAAACAACAATCAATCAGTGTAAACAAGAAATACACAACAAATAAACAAACAACAATAGAGTAATAGGGGAAGAATCAATTCAATCAATCGACTATCAATCTAATGGTAAGTAGTGAGATATCACAAACAACTTAACAAACACAAAAAGCTATACTTTGATCGAAACGATTGAGCATATTTGAGAAACATCAACCCAAAATCAACAGTAACCATCACCTTTGCATTTGATTGGCAGCTTTTTGAGAAGTATAACATAAAATATACAAAGGAATATATCTCGACTAATGGTAGATCCAATGAAAACACCAATATGTATCGGCGACTCTTAAAATTTTTGAACAATGACAAGAATAACAGAAAACATACAGAGGAATTCATATATCTATTAGTGGTAGATTCAATAAAAACATCAATATGTGACGACACTTATAAAATTTATGAATAATTACAAGAATAGCAGAAAATGAAGGAACAAAATTATGAAACAATCAAGGAACAGAGGGGGAATAAACCCAATCATTGTACATCAATTTAACAACAGTCAGATAAAACGAATGACTCGCATATGTAGAAAAAAATGTACTTTCGCAAATCTCAAATGGCAATAGTTGAAGGCACGAATTTGTACCTGGTAAGCATATTATTTTGCTGATAAAGACAATAAATTGAAGGAGAAAAATGAGTTCTGCAATGATCTTGAAATCTACACTAAAAGAGAAGTGGGAACGAATAAAACAGAGAATACTAACAACAACGATAGAGCATAATTGAGCAGCACAATCCAAACTCCACTGTTAATCGCATCTCCTGGGTGAAAAATGAAGATACCTGGGGAAGAAGAGCAGTTATCTGGGGAGAAAAATTGACCGGAGGCCTATATGTGCAATTCTATTAATCTCGCGTCTCTTCCGTATCCCAATTCAATGAGAGAATAATAACTCGCCAAAGGTGGAGACCTATATGAGAGATTCTGTTAATCGTATCCTGTTCAATGAAGGAGTAGGTTTTCCTGTTTTTTTATTGGAGAGAATCGTTCGTTTCTTTGTCCAAAATATTTGGAGGGAAAGATCTATTTTTGGGAAGGGGGGGGGGGGGAGTTAAAATAAAAGAAAAACTTATTCGCTAAAAGTGAATTTGTAACTTTTAATGGTAATTTATTTTTATTGCCGATAAAAAGATATTTTTTACTGGCTAATGTTCATTTACTAATATTTCAGCTTATTGAATGTATTAGCAGAAATTGACTTATTGCCGCTAAATAATTACCACCAAATGCCCTTTTGTAGTAGTGTAGGCTTAAGCCCGCTATTCCAGGTGATGTCATTTAGGTATGCCTCAGTTTGTTATAAAGGAGCACCATCTGTAGTCCATCACAATTTTGCTTATCGGGATGAGTTCCTTTATTAGTTGTTCCATTTATGGGTGCATTTCATGATTTGCACTATGTTTATGTGATTATCATGTTGGGAGGTTCTATGAGTGATAGCCGTGTCTATTGTTTGTTTCTAGCTAGTGTCGATAGTTATGAGGCTAGCAGTAAATCCATGTTGTCTGTTTCAATAGGTTTGATGTAATTTATGAGTATTTCTTGGTTATGAGCTATGATTGTTATGCTCCACCGGTGTGGGAGCTAGGCTGTGTTATAATTTATAGGCGGAATTGATCTACTGAGAGTCTCTATATGGGTTGATGTGTAACCTATTTGTGATTTAGTGTTTTGATATAATAAGACTGGGTTGTGTACCGCCGTGAGGGTTATATCAGTATAAGATCCTTGTGAGTCTTTTACATACTTTCATTCTCTCTTGTTAGAATGTTCTGTAGATTAGTGTTTTAGAAGAAAATTTGTGCTAGCCTGACTTGTTTGGTAGTCCCCTTATGTGTTTTCCTTTTCCATATTCATTCATTTTCGTTCTATGATTCTTGAGTTTTAGTTTGGGGGTGTGTGTCATTGGTATTAGCTGAGAATTGTTTATTCGGTTGTCTTGTTAGGTAGTTTTCGTGGTTGTTATATCATCGCCAGTGTTGTGGAGGTTTTAAAGGAGTTCCTATTGAATATGGGGTTTATGGCCGGTACAGATTTGATCGCAGGCACGTATTTCTATCAGAAATGTTATTGTGGGACTATATGTCTCATGTTGTGTGGTTGTACCATGTGTATGTTGGCATGAATAGGAGCAGCTGGTTGAGACTGATGCCAGATATGGATTTAGAATCAGGTCTTTTGGAAATGGATGGAAGGTGAGAATTCTGGCGTGAAGGATTATTGGTATTGCTAGAAAGGCTAAATTTCAGTCGAGATGGTGTCGTCATGCTTAAGTAGATTGGGGCGATGTGGGATCACCCGTGGGTGTATGTTGGAAGTGCGCACTCAGTGACTTGATGACTTTGAGGCGAATCTTAGCACGTTCGAGGACGAACATTGATTTTAAGAAGGGGGGGATGTAAGGACCCGACTGGTCATGTTGAAATTCTTACCATATCTTACTTATTAAATAAATAATAAATGAAATAAATGTACCTTCTATATTTGATTTGATAGTGTACGCAAAACTCTACACAGTCCAGGGTATGTTCACAATTAAAAAAAAATGTTTACCAATAAAAAATCCAACCTTAGAGAGTGAGGAGTTACTAGAAAGTCTCAGCTTACATGTCACGACCCAAAGTCTAACCATGGTCGTGATGGCGCCTATCGTGTTACAAGGGAAGCCAATTCCCAAAATATTACTACTAAATAATTTATAAGAATTTAATAAAATATTTTCATTAATTTAATTCATGATAAACTAAACCAACTCGAAATATAAATAATATAAAATACAAAAAAATGAGTGCCAAACATCAGGGTGTCACTAAGTCATGAGCGTCTAAAACGATAAACTAAGATATATAAACTGGCTAATTGTCCAAAAGAAGAAATGACTAAAGAAGTAACAAGGTCCTGCGGACGCTGGCAGCTACCATGCAATCTCCTTAGATAGCCAGCTTGAAATCAATGATCGTCACACTCTAACTCACCTGGATCTGCGCATAAAGTGCAGGGTGTACTATGCGTACTACCACCTCAGTAGTAACAGAAATAACTAAGGAACTGAGCAGTAGTGACGAGCTAAGTAAAACAGTTCAATTATTTATTTTCACAATTTAAAGATAAACCAGTAAATTTCATACCTCAGTAAATATCACAAAGAAATTTAACAGATAAATGCAGCAACAACAAAAGTAGATGCAACTTCATAGTAATGTCACTCAATCACTCAACACTCAATACTCAATACACTCAACACTCTGCGCTCATTGGGGGTATGTACAGACTCCGGAGTGGCTCCCAAAGCAAAACAGCTAAGCACAGATAACTCACGTGACATCATATCAATACCTGGATCCGCAAGGTCAACTCACATGCTACGCGGACAACTCATGCGCTATGGTATCAATACCTGGACCTGCACGGTCAACTCACGTGCTACGCGGACAACTCACGCATTATGGTACTAATATCCTCACAACCAGGCCCTTGGCCTTACTCAATCATGTTCCGCATCAGCCTCACCATCATCAACAATTAAAGGGACACAACCCACATCAAGTATTACAACATAGAGCAAGTAATAGAGACTAAGGTAAACATTTATAATAATTTCTATGTTTGAGTAAAATAATGTGAGCCTGAATAAAACCTAAGCATTATCTCTAACATGAAGGCAGAAAAGTTCAACAACAAGTAAACACATAATCACAAATAATAGCTATTAGTCCTCATAACCTCACGGGACTGACCAACTCTCAATCCCTCGCGGTGCAAACCCACACACCCGTCACCTAGTATGGGTATCACCACCAAACAAACACATGATATTACTTTCTCCGGGTTTATACCCTCAAAGCCAAAGTTAATGCTGTTACTTACCTCAATCACATAAAATCCTACTCCGGGATGCCCTCATCTCTGGACTCAGTATTCAAAACCTCCGAATACCTCAATCACATAAAATCCTACTCCGGGATGCCCTCATCTCTGGACTCAGTATTCAAAACCTCCGAATCTAACCATAATTAGATTACTACTATCAACATAGCCTAAAGAATCAAACTCCAAAATAAAAACTAATAATATAAAAATAATCCGAAATCGGCCAAAACCCGGCCCCCGGAATCATATCTCGGAATTAGTTAAAAATGGTAGAATAATAATATTCGTCCTCTCCCGATTCTAACCATATAAAGTTTATCTAAATCGGACTTTGTTTGGTCCCTAAAATCTTCACTTAAAACTCTCCAAAACTCGAACCCTAATTCCCTTAGTTTCACTTTGAAATCATCAATTAAATCCCAAACACGAAGATGAATTTATGAAATATAACCAAAATGGAGTAGATAATACTAACCCCATTCCATATGGTGAAAATCGCCTCCAAATAACCCAAATCCGAGCTCCCAAACTCAAAATATGATCAAATGAGCAAACCCTAATTTATTATTTTCCAGCTATTCTTCCTCGTTACCCATTCCAAGCGGCCACAAAACTCATATTTTATTCCTCCAATAGATTCCTTGTGAACTTCTAATCAATTTAGGCTTTTGAATCAATAAATATAACCTTATAATGAATGAGATATGTAGGTTTTAATATTTGCAAATAGTACAGGTTTTTAAATACGCTGCTAGTGGCAATTTCGTAATTAAACTGAAAATCTGGCAACCTAATTCATAGTAAAATAGCCATAAAATTCAAATACAATGTCCAAATTAGACCATTCTTTTTGCTACAGGTCCGTAATTACGAAACAGATCTAATGCTTCAATCAAAAAAGAAATAGGAGCTCGTTTGTTCAATATGACATCATTTATGCTTGGAAACACAAACATATCCAAAACTCACCCGAGACACTCGAGACTCCAACCAATAATTCCAAAAAGTCATATATCACTATATGAACTTAGTCGAACCTCCAAAATACACAAAACAACACCAAAACACCAAATCACGTCGAATTCAAGCCTAAGAATTTCTAAACTTCCAACTTTCGTCAATTTAAGCCTAATTCTACCACGAACCTTCAAATTATATTTCGGACACACTCCTAAGTCTAAAATCACCTATGGAAGCTTATCGAATCATAACAATCCAAATCTAAACTCATTTACTCATAAGTTAACTTCCGGTTGACTTATCTAACTTAGCTTTCTAACTAAGAGACTAAGTGATCATTTTACTCAAAAACTACTCCGAACCCAAACCTACCAACTCGATATAACTTAACACAGCTGAACAACATATAAATAAGCATAGATGGGGTAAACGGGGATATAAATCTCAAAACGACAGGGCGGGTTGTTACATCCTCCCCCTCTTAAATAGACGTTCGTCCTCGAACGAGTCTAAAAACATACTTCGAGTCTCAAATAGGTAAAACCTTCAGCAATACCTTCTCATCATATTCAAATAATATTAAATCATCTCGCATCACACCATACGCATCACGTACCCACCGAGGGATTCAAAATCTGTTGATACACAACTAATACTGAGCGCTCATGTGTGCATACGAATGTGTGGAAGGAATTAAAAGAGTTACACTTCAAGCTGAAAAAATACCGCGCGACAAGAATTCAAGAAGGTGAAGTTTTCCTAAAGGTTCTGCAACCTCTTGAAGATAAGTACAGACGTCTCCGTACGGATCCACAAGACTCTAATAAACCCACTCATGACTCGTGAGACCTATGTAACCTAGGCTCTAATACCAACTTGTCACGACCCAAAATCTAACCATGGTCGTGATGGCGCCTATCGTGTTACAAGTCAAGCCAATTCCCAAAATATTACTACTAATATGATTATAAGAATTTAGTAAAATATTTTCAATAAATTAATTCACAATAACTAAACCAACTCTAAAGATAAATAATATAACATACAAAAAAACGAGTCCCAAACATCGGGGTGTCACTAAGTCATGAGCGTCTAAAACTATAAACTAAGATATATAAACTAGCTAACTGTCCAAAAGAAGAAATGACAAAAGAAGTAACAAGGTCCTACGGACGCTGGCAGCTACCTTGCAATCTCCATAGATATCCGGCCTGAAATCAATGATCGTCGCACTCTAACTCACCTGGATCTGCACATAAAGTGTAGGGTGTACTATGAGTACTACCACTTCAGTAGTAACAGAAATAACTAAGGAACTGAGCAGTAGTGACGAGCTAAGTAAAACATTTTAATTATTTATTTTCACAATTTAAAGATAAACCAATAATTTCATGACTCAGTTAATATCACAAAGAAATTTAACAGATAAATGCAGCAACAACAAAAGTAGATGCAACTTCACAGCAACGTCACTCAATCACTCAGCGCTCAACACTTAATACTCAATACACACAACACTATCCGCTCACTGGGGGTATGTACAAACTCCGGAGGGGCTCCCAAAGCCCAAGCGCTAAGCACGGACAACTCACGTACCATCATATCAATACCTAGATCCGCACGGTCAAGTCACGTGCTACGCGCACAACTCACGCGCTATGGTATCAATACCTGGACCCGTATGGTCAAATCACATGCTACGCGGACAACTCACGCGCTATGGTATTAATATCCTCACGACCAAGCCCTTGGCCTTACTCAATCATGTTCCTCACCAGCCTCACCATCATCAACAATTAAGGGGACACAACCCATATCAAGTATTAAAGCATATTAGCAAGTAATAGAGACTAAGGTAAACATTTATAATAATTTCTATGTTTGAGTAAAAATAATGTGAGCCTGAATAAAACCTAAGCATTATCTCTAACATGAAGGAAGAAAAGTTCAACAACAAGTAAACACATAATCACAAATAATAGCTATTAGGCCTCACATCCTCACGGGACGGACCAACTCTCAATCCCTCGTGGTGCAAACCCACACTTCCGTCACCTAACATGGGTATCACCACCAAACAATCACATGATATTACTTTTTTCGGGTTTATACCCTCAAAGCCGAAGTTAATGTTGTTACTTACCTCAATCACATAAAATCCTACTCCAGGATGCCCTCGTCTCTGGACTCAGTCTTCAAAAGCTCTGAATCTAACCATAATCCGATTACTACTATCAACATAGTCTAAAGAATCGAATTCCACAATACACTAAAAATATAAAAATAATCTGAAATCGGCCGAAACCCGCCCCCCGGAACCATATCTCGGAATTAGTTAAAAATGGTAGAATAAAAATCCTCGTCCTCTCCCATTCTAACCATATAAAATTTGTCAAAATCGGACTTCGTTTGGTCCCTCAAATCCTCACTTAAAACTCTCCAAAACTCAAACCCTAATTCCCTTAGTTTCACTTTGAAATCATCAATTAAATCCCAAACACGAAGATGAATTTATGAAATATAATCAAAACGGAGTAGATAATACTTACCCGAATTCGTATGGTGAAAATCGCCTCCAAATTATCCCAAATCTGAGCTCCCAAACCCAAAATATTATCAAACGAACAAACCCTAATTTTATATATTTTTCTTCCAGCTATTATGCCTCGTTTCTCGTTCCAAAAGGCCCTAAAACTCATATTTTATGTCTCCAATCGATTCCTTGTGATATTAAAATCAACTTAGTCTTTTGAATCACTCAAGTTGGCCTTATAATGAATGCGATATGTAGGTTTTAATATTTGCAAGTAGTACATGTTTTTAAATACGCTGTTTGTGGCAATTTCGTAATTAAATTGAAAAATCTGGAAACCTAATTCATAGTAAAATAGCCATAAAATCCACATACGATGTCCAAATTAGATCATTCTTTTTGCTACGGGTCCGTAATTACGATACGAATCTAATGCTTCAATCAAAAAAGAAATAGGAGCTCGTTTGTTCAATATGATATCATTTATGCTTGGATACCCAAACCTATCTAAAACTCACCCAAGACACTCGAGACTCCAACCAATAATTCCAACAAGTCATATATCACTACCTGAACTTAGTAGAACCTCCAAAATACCCAAAACAACACCATATCACCTCTTCAAGCCTATGAATTTCTAAACTTCCAACTTTCGTCAATTTAAGCCTAATTCTACCACGAACCTTCAAATTATATTTCGGACACACTCCTAAGTCTAAAATCACCTAAGGAAGCTAATGGAATCATAAATATCCAAATCGAAACTCGTTTACTCATAATTTAACTTCCGGTTGACTCTTCTAACTTAGCTTTCGAACTAAGAGACTAAGTGATCATTTTACTCCAAAACTACTCTGAACCCAAACCTACCAACTCGATATAACTTAACACAGCTGAACAACATATAAATAAGAATAGATAGGATAAATGGGGCTATAAATCTCAAAACGACAGGCCAGGGTGTTACGCTACATAGTTAGTGTTTGAATATTGATTTGAGTGAAACTTGAAAAAATTAATTTTGAAAAATGCAATGAAAACTGATTTTTGCTCCCGTTTAGCTATAGGGTTCGCTTGGGAACCCTTCCTATTTTTGGGACCTTCGCATTTGCGAAGTGAGGGTCACATTTACGAGGGTTGCATTTACGACATAACGATCATATTTGCGACATAACGATCGCATTTTCGATCAATGGCGGCCTGAGCATTTATCGTAATTGTGAAGAAATGCTCGCATTTGCGAGAAGGGCTGGCATGGGATTACTTCGCAATTACAAAAGGTCCACTCGCATTTGCGATATCGCATTTGCGAGGAAGGCTTTGCTACCAGCAACTTTCAAGGTTAAAATGCACTCTGACGCCTATCCAAAACTCTCCCGAGCCCTCGGGGCTCCAGCCCAAATATGCACACAAATTCAAAAAAATCCTACGAACTTACTCATGTGATCAAATTGCCAAAATAACATCATATACATCAAATTACGCCTCAAAACTCATGATTTCCTTCAAATTTTCATAAAACATCAAATTTAATTTTAAGTCCGAAATAGGTCACACGACGTCCATTTTCAACCAAACTGTACAGAAAGCGCTTAAACCATATATAAGACATGTACCGGGCACCGGAGCTAAAATAGGGGCCCGATACCATAAGCTTTTATCAAATTTCACTTCCAAAATCCTTAATTATTTCCAGAAAATAATTTCACACAAAAATTTATTTCTTGGGCTTGGGACCTAGGAATTCCGTTCCGGGCATATGCCTAAGTCTCATATTTTCCTATGGACCTTCCGCGACCGTCAATTCACGGGTCTGGATCTGTTTTCCCAAAATATTGATCGAAGTCAAATTTATTAAGTTTAATATCAAACTTTAGCATTTTTCTCATAGAATCCATATTTAAGCTTTCCGACTACACGCCTGGACTGCGCACACAAATTGAGGTAACTCCTGATGGGGTTTTTAAGGCCTGGAAAGTACAAAATGGTAAGAAAACAAGTGATGACTCGCTTGGGTCGTCACATCCTCCGCCACTTAAATAACTGTTAGTCCTCAAACGGACAAAAGAAAGAAGCATCTGAGTTAGGAAAAAGATAACGGCTGCAGATATCCCGCTCGGTCTCCCAAGTCGCCTCCTTGGCCGGGTGACCTCGCCAGTAAACCCTTTTTGAAGAAATGTTCATTGACCTCAACTTTCTAACCTGGCTGTTCAATATAGCCACTGGCTCCTCAACATAGGATAGATCGTTGTCCAACTAGACTAAGCTGAAATTCAATACGTGCAACGGGTCACCGTGATATCTCCGGAGCATCAAAATATGAAATATTGTACGAACTCCTGCCAGGCTGGGAGGTAAGGCAAGTTCATAAACAACCTCCCCAACTCGCCTCAAAATCTCAAAAGGGATAATAAATCTTGGACTCAGTTTCCCCTTTTTTCCAAACCTCATGACGCCCTTCATAGGTGAAACTAGAAGCAAAACCAGCTCTCCGGCCATATATGAAACATCACGAACCTTTCGGTCCGCGTAACTCTTCTATCTGGACTAGGCCATACGGAGTCTATCCCAAATCACCTTAACCCTCTCCAATGCATCCTTAACTAACTCTATGCCTAATAGCCTGGCCTCGCCCGGCTCAAAACAACCCACCGGAGATCTACACCGCCTGCCATACAAGGCCTCATACGGGGCCATCTGAATGTTGGACTGGTAGATGTTGTTGTAAGAAAACTCCGCCAATGGCAAGAACTGATCCCAAGATCCTCCAAACTCAATCACAGATGCACGGAGCATATCCTCAAGAATCTGTATAGTGGACTCGAAATATCCGTCCGCCTGGGGGTTAAATTATATGCTCAGCTCCACCCGAGTACCCAACAACTGCTGAACATATCTCTAGAATCGTGATGTGAACTGAGAACTTCTGTCCGAAATAAAAGAAACTGGAATACCATGTAGATGGGAAATCTCCCGGATATAAATCTCTGTCAACCGCTCCAATAAATAAGTGGTACACATAGGGAGAAAATGACGGACTTGGTCAGCCGATCCACAATCACCCAAATGGCATCGAACTTCTTCGCAGTCCGAGAGAGACCAACTACAAAATCGTTGGTGATCCTCTCCCATTTCCACTCCGGAATCTCTGTTTGCTGAAGCAACCCACCTGGTCTATGGTGCTCATACTTCAATTGCTGATAGTTAAGGCATCTAGCTACATATCCAACTATATCCTTCTTCATATGCCTCCACCAATAGTGCTGTCTCAAGTCCTAATACATCTTTGCGACACCGGGATGGATGGAATACTGCGAACTGTGAGCTTCTGCTAAAAGTAACTCTCGAAGCCCATCAACATTGGGCATATAAATGCAGGCCTGCATCTTCAAAACCACATCATCTCCAATGGTCACCTCTTTGGCATCGCCATGCTGAATTGGTGTCATTGAGGACAAGTAAATGAGGGTCATCATACAGCCGCTCCCAG
Source organism: Nicotiana benthamiana (assembly GCA_034376525.1). Taxonomy (NCBI): domain Eukaryota; kingdom Viridiplantae; phylum Streptophyta; class Magnoliopsida; order Solanales; family Solanaceae; genus Nicotiana; species Nicotiana benthamiana. The sequence continues at coordinate 28,757,398 of CM067324.1, read as the reverse complement.
ATACGATCGAACAATGAAGACCGAGAAACCACGCAGGCTAGAACCCAACTAGGCTCCAAAAGATCCAATCTCACAAACTGAGTGGCCAAGGCCTGGACATTCATCGCCATGGGTCTCTCTGAAGCTAGTAAATATGCCAAACTCCCCAAACTCTCCGCCGGTGACTCAAGGCATCTGCTACCACATTGGCTTTGCCCGAGTGATATAGAATAGTGATATCATAGTCCTTTAGAAACTCTAATTACCTCCTCTGGCGCAAATTTAGATCATTATGCTTGAACAAATGCTGAAAACTCTTATGATCAGTATAAATCTCACAAGGCACATCGTACAAATAATGACACCAGACTTTTAAGGCATGAACAATAGCAGCTAACTCAAGGTTGTGGACAGGGTAATTCTTCTCATGTATCTTCAACTATCTGAACGCGTAGGCAATCACCCTACCATCCTGCAACAACACCGCTCCAAGGCCAACCCGTGAGGCATCACAATAAACTATATAAGATCCCGAACCAGTAGGCAATATCAGAATGGAGGTTGTAGTCAAAGCCATCTTGAGCTTCCGAAATCTCTCCTCACACTCCTTTGTCCACTGAAATGAAGCACCCTTATGGGTCAACCTAGTCATAGGGGCTGCAATCGATGAAAACCCCACCACAAAATGAAGTCAATAACCCGCCAAGCCAAGGAAACTATGAATCTCTATGTATGAGGACGGCCTGAGCCAACTCTGCACGGCCTCTATCTCCCTTGGATCTACCTGAATGCCCTCACTCGAAACTACGTGGCCTAAGAATGCCACTGAATCCAACCAAAACTCACATTTTGAGAACTTCGCATATAACTTCTTCTCCCTCAGGGTCTGAAGCACGGTCCTTAGGTACTACTCATGATCTTCCCAACTCTGGGAATACACCAGAATATCATTAAAAAAAACAATAATAAATAAGTCGAGATATGGCCTGAATACACTGTGCATCAAATTCATAAAAGCTCTTAGGGCATTGGTCAGCTCAAATGACATAATAAGGAACTCGTAGTGATCATACCCAATCCTGAAGGCACTCTTTGGGATATCTGGCTCCTGAATCTTCAACTTATGGTAACTTGAGCGCAAGTCAATCTTAGAGAACACATGTGCGCCTTGAATCTGGTCAAACAGATCATCAATACAAGGTAAAGGATAGAGGTTCTTCACGGTAACCTTGTTCAACTGGCGATAATCAATACACATACGCATAGAACCATCCTTCTTCTTCTTCACAAACAAGACAGGAGCACCCCCACGATGAAACACTAGGTCGAATAAAACCCTTATCAAGCAATTCCTGTAACTGATTCTTCAACTCAGGAGGAGCCATACGATGTTGAGGAATGGAAATGGGCTGAGTGCCCAGCAACAAATCAATGCTAAAATCAATGTCTCTATCAGGCATCATGCCTGGAAGATCAGTTGGAAACACATCAAGATAATCCCGTACCATTGGGGCAGAATCAATAGAATGGGCATCCACACTGACATCTCTCACATATGCTAAATACGGTGCACACCCCTTCTCAACCATACGCTGAGTTTTAAGAAAAGAGATAACTCTACTAGGGGTGTGATCTAATGTGACATTCCACTCAATACGCTAAATACATGGCATAGCCAATATCACAGTCTTGGCATGACAATCAAGAATAACATAATGGGGTGACAACCAGTCCATGCCCAAGATAATATTAAAATCAACCATGTTGAGTAACAATAAATCTACCCTGGTCTCAAAACCACGAATACTAACTAAACATGACCAATAAACGCGATCCACAACAAGGGAATCTCCCACATAAGTGGAAACATAATGGGGGGCACTCAAAGAATCCTGAGGCACACCCAAATGCAGAGCAAAGTAAGAAGACACATAAGAATAAGTATAGGCTGGATCGAATAGAACTGATGCCTCTCTATGGCAAGCCAATATAATACCTGTGATAACAGAATTGGAGGCAACAACCTCGCCACAAGCGGGAAGGGCATAATATCTGGCCTGGCCTCCCCCTCAAGGGCGACCTCTACCTCCACGGCCTCCAACCCTAGCTAGCGGAGCGAGTGGGGCGGCAACTAGAGCATAACCATAGCCTGGGAGCTCTGCGGGGCATGTTGTGGCTGAGCAGTCTGTGAAGGTGCACCCCTACCAAGTATGGGGCACTCCCTAAACATATGGCGTGTATCACAAAACTCAAAACAAACTCTAGCAGGGTGCGGTGGCTGTGACAGACTAGAGCCAGGTCTGCTAGATTGACCTCTGATAGTACCCCGCGTAGGAGGCGCACTAGAAACTGGAGGTGCATAGTAAGGCTCCTGAGGTGTAGGCGGAGCTTGAGCACTGCTGGTTGCTGGAAGAGCTGAATAAACAGGGCAACCCACAAAACCCCAACCATATCAACCTGCTGCCGGGTTACGGTCACCAGAAAAGTGGCCTAGCTCTCGAGACCTCTTGGCCTCTCTCTCCTCTTGCCCCCTAGTGTGCATACGCTCGATTCTCCTAGCAATGCTCACTACTTGCTGATAAAGAATGTCCATCTCCAACTCTCGAGCCATGCTAGATCTGATAGGTGGGAGAAGACCCTCAATGAATCTGCGAACTCTCTTGCGAACTGTAGCAACGAAAGCCAGTGCATGACTGGCCAATCTGGTATAACAGATAGTATACTCTGAATCGGTCATATCACCCTGGTGCAAATGCTCAAACTCAGCGTGCCATGCGTCCTTGAGACTATGGAGGACAAACTCTATCATAAACATCTCCGAGAACTGGGTCCAAGTTAGTGAAGCAGCCTCGACTGGACTATCTGTCTCAAAGGTGCGCCACCAATCATAGGCGGCTCCTCGAAGCTGAAAAGCAGTAAAGGAAACCCTGCTGGACTCTAATATTCACATAGTGCGAAGAATATGGTGGTACTCGTCTAGAAATACCAAGGCATCATCTGTCGCTAATCCACTGAAATCGGAGGATCACACTTCTTGAACCTCTCTAACCTTTGCTGCTCATCCTCAGAAGTAGCTTCCATATCCACGGATTGAGCTGGCACTGTAGGCAGAATGTGAATGATCTCTGGAGCCTGCTCAACCTGCACTCGCTGCTCAAGAGTGCGAACGGGGGGAGTCTGTGCTCCTCCCCCGACCTGGGAGCTAGCTACTGCGAGGGGAAGCAACCCTACCTGAGCTAAGGAGGTATACATATACATGAACTGAGCCAATGTCTCCTGAAGGGTTAGAGTAGTAGTGGCAATTGTAGGCGTGCCAGGTGCCTGGGCTTTGGCTGGATCTGCTGGTGGTGCCTCGGTGGAAGCTTGCGCAGGTGCTCTAGCTTGTGTTCCATGACTCCTATGAACCTAGAGCTCTGATACCAACTTGTCACGACCCCAGTTCACCCTCCATGAACATGTCTCGATGGCACCTAGTTCATACAACTAGGTACGCCTAACAATGTGGAAATTTATATAACTTGCAGAAATATTTAATTTAATTAGCAAAACTAGAAGAAAACGCTATATAAGTGCCATTTGGCATATACAACTCAAAAATGCAGAAGTCTATAATAACACCCCAAAAACCCGAAAACTCACGGGAACCACAGGCTAACAGAAATGTAATATACTGCTCTAACTCCAGAATATCTAAACAACTGAAACAAAAGGATAGAATAACTACTAAAGCTGGAACAGATTAGAGACTCCTGGTCTGCGGACGCAACAGATATACCTTGAAGTCTCTACTAAATCTCTTCACCTCGAGAATAGTATGCCTGAGATGATGTACCTAGGTCTGCATGTGAAAAATATGCGCAGAAGAGGCATGAGTACACCACAACAGTACTCAATAAGTGTCAAGCTTAACCTCGGTCGTGTAGTAACGAGGAAGGTCAGGACCCCTAATGATATTAAGCAATATAATAAAAATGATGGCAACAATATGAAATAAGCAGAAATAATGGAATACAACTGTGAATTTAGTCAGGTTACACAAACAACAATCAACACATAGAGGATAAGATAACATAGCATAAGACAACTTAATATCAGTACCAATTACGAGGATCTCCAAGGATACCGTCCTGTAGTACATTTCCATGTCAATACCAACAACGAGGATCTCCCAGGATACCGTCACGTAGTCCATTTCCATACCAATACTTAGGATACCTTCCTGTAGGCCATAATATAAATGTGCAAGGGGATCTCCCGGGAATCTAACCCGTAGTCCCAAAGTAAATATGTAGGGGGATCTCCCGAGAATCTAACCCGTAGTCCCAAATATAATTGTGCAAGGGAATCTCCCAGGAATCTAACCCTTAGTCCCAAATTAAACAAACAGGGAGAAGATACCGAAATCCTATGTTTGTAGTCCCAATGTAAACGTACAACCACAATCAGAGAACATTCAGAAATGAAGTACAACAATACAAGCAACAGATAGTCTAGCCTAACATGTCTCACGTAGTGCAATTAAGGCAATTTAAGCAAGTAGGCAAGTTAAATAAACTAAACTTGTCTTTCTAATCTAACACAGGTTATAATTGCAAGTAAGATAAAGCAAGTACGAAAGAAACTCAGTCTCAATATCTTAAGTAAAAACTGAATTTTCAACGATTATCTTAAGTACGCGCTCGTCACCTCCTGTACAAGGCACTCAATTACCAAAAAAACATATCTTAGGTGAAAGGTCCCCCACACAAGGTTAGGAAAGCTACTTACCTCAAACCGGCTCCAATTCAACTAGAAACCATATGTTTTCCACGAGTATTCAACTCCAAATGGCCCAAATATATTCATTTTAATTACATCTCGTAAATACTGTCACAAACAACTGATTCTACTGTTCAATTTAAAGACAAGACGCAGAATTAATCCGCAAAACTCATAATTTCCTCCAAATTTTCATAATACATCAAATTTCCATTTTAAGTCAGAAACACATCAAACGACGTCCGTTTTCAACTAAACTTTACATGAATCACTTAAACCATATATAAGACTTGTACCGGGCACCGAAACTAAAATATGGACCCAATACCATAATATTTTAATCAAATTTCACTTCCAATTCCTTAATTATTTCCAGAAAATAATTTCACGCAAAAATTCATTTCTCAGGCTTGGGACCTCGGAATTTGATTCCGAGCATATGCCCAAATCCCATATTTCCTAAGGACCCTTCAATACTGTTAATTCACGGATCCTGGTCTGTTTACCCAATATGTTGGCCGAAGTCAAATTAATTCAAATTTAATATCAAAATTTAGCATTTCCCTCACAAACTTTATATTTAAGCTTTCCGACTACGCGCCCGAACTGCACACGCAAATTGAGGCAACCCCAAATGGGGTTTTCAAGGCCTCAGAAGTATAGAATGGTAAGAAAACAAGTGATAACCCCCTTGGGTCGTCACACCTTCTTCATTGAAGCAGCTCCTTCCCGATATATCCAATCTCCTGCCGCATAATAGCTCATATTTCAAATTAAATTCGTAGACCTAATCACCAAATCACTAAAATTCCCAAGTCATAAAGACTCTCCTTAAGGCCCATGGTCATCATACTATAATGCCCATATACAACTCTGCCACTCTCCCACTTTGGCGGAACTCATCCCTTTAGTCGACTACTCGACCCTTACTTCTTGTATTTGGCCTCCTAGAAATTTTAGTCACTGCCTGACACAACCCATATGTCCTTCCTCATCCTTTGCTGCTCAGTTGTTGCCTTACATGAAATCTATATCTGTAGCACTCGAACGCACAATCGCTACTAACTTCAAAACTTTCTAAAGATCATCTTTCTCGAGCCAACAACATTAGAAACACTGATTTGATTTAAACCACCACGCCCCGCGATATATAATAGTCGTTTCTCCAATATTTTTTCACAATTTCATACCTTAACATGAATTGCAGAAAACCACAACACCGGCGAACTTAGCACATACAATTGAGAACGTCGATACCATATCGCAGATAAAGATTACACCACACTTGAAAACATCCAGGATCGTTACTCCATTAACCCAAATCTGAACATTCATAGGCCAATTGCTTTTCTCTTTTCAGGAATAATTACCGAATCCCTAGATAATATACTGAGTAAACCTCCCTTCAAGTCAGTCAATGCCACGATACTTAGGCAAACATCCTACCATGATATCACTACTGCGGAACAATTATTTGTAAGCATAATGGCAACCTGTGCCTAGCCTCAGAGCTCTTAGAAGTATCACTACTAAGCTGAAATGACATAATATCCATCCTCAAGGCGGGGATAATAGCTCAAACGACCATACATGGAGAAATACCTCGCACTGTATCAGTAGTACCATAAAAATTCTTCAATTCTCGATTTATAAGAAGAGGCTTATGTCGCAAAAGATTGAATGGGAATGAATTAAAGGCATATGCCCCCAAGGATCAAATTGCACAATAAGGAATCAAGAAGGGAAATACTCATAATATTTCTGTAGCCTCCTAAGAATAAGTACAGATGTCTCTCTACCGATCCGCAAGACTTTACTAGACTTGCTCATGACTCGTGAGACCCTAGGAACCTAATGCTCTGATACCATGTTGTCACGACCCAAAATTTACTAAGGGTCGTGGTAGCGCCGGACACTGCTATCAGGCAAACCAGCCAAATTACTTGATAAAGTCCTCTTTTTAACAATCTTGAAAACTAAGATTTTCCTTCAATTTTGTAAATGAACAAATAACCGCTTCAATTTAAACTAAATGATAAGCAGTTAATATGAAATATTTCAAAACCATCCCAGAACCTAGTGTCATGAGTACATGAGTATTTACTAAGAAGGAAATAAAATACAACAACTGTTCGAAATATAATATTGGACAAAAAATAATTACAAAAAACTGAAGGAGAATCTGGTGGCTGCGGGTCACCTCGAGAAGTGCAGCTCACCTAAGTCTCCGTATCAATTATGCTACTATGCTCAGTATGCCACTAGAGTTACATATAACTGTGCAATTACAACGCACAGAAATCTAGTATGAGTAAGAAAATAACGTGTACTCAATGAGTATTTCGTCTAATCTCGAAGAAGTAGAGACGATATGATCGACTTCGATACTTACTAGTGGTATAATAATGATGTCAATAATACATTAAATCGTGATTTCTATAAACATGATTCTAATCCAATAGAAGGAAACAAGTAAACAATTAATTCGTTTATAGGAAATTTTCAAAATTCCTTTTCATTATTATCCAAATATTTTCAAGCCGTGAAAAGGTAATAACAACTTTAATAAGTTCAAGGAAGAAATATAAGCATGCGCAAATCATGCTGAGGCGTACAACCCGCTCCAACAGAAAATAAATTATGCAATGTCGAGGGTCAAACGACGTGAACCATATATGCATCTATTACCCTGCTCGCGAACTATCCATGCGATGCGGTCAACATATAATAAACAATCACCCTGATCATGAATCATACATGCGACGAGAGTACACATAGAAATGCATGCTCAGATAGCCAATTAAGAATTTATCAGGAAATATTTATCCAAATAAAAGCCCCTCATCTTTTAAAAATTTTAAGAAAAAGAAATTTAATCCTTTTTGAAATTCATTTACTACTTCGATGTGATTTAAGCAACTCGAGCTGTCACTAAGTTTACAATTAATCTAAGTATAGCATGTTTTTGGTCCTAGACTACCCGGACAATAGCATAATAGCAGCTACACACGGACTCTCGTTACCTCGTGCATACGTAGCCACCACAAATAGGAGTACATAATTAATTAATTCACCTATGGGGACAATTCTCTCTTACAAGGTTAGAAAGGAGACTCACCTCGCTCTGAAGATCCATAACCGGCATTCCACGCTCGTCGGAAGACTTAATCGATGCCCAATGCTCAAAAACTAGCCAATGATTATAGAAATCCATTAGCATATGCTCAATTACTCATTACAATCCGATTTATAGAAATTCCTAGCCCCGATCAAAAAGTTGACAAAAATGCCCTCGGGCCCAATCCACCAAATTCTATCTATTTACATGCTAAAATCCATACAAAATCAATATATTTAACTCAAGATAGGTGGGGTTAGCTTACATTGCCATTGATGATGAAAACCCCCACTTGAAGCTCACCAAAATCGTCCATGCTAAGAGAAAATGAGAGACAAAGGGCCAAATCCCGAATTAAAAAACAACCCCACTGCCTCCAGCACTTTTCGCATCTGCGGAAAAATGACCGCGTCTGTTGTCCCGAATCTGCGAAAAAATTACCGCATCTGTGGTCCCGCATCTGCAAACAATTGGCTGCATCTGCGGTCCCGCATCATCAAAAAAATGACCTTATCTGTGGTCTCGCATCTGCGGAAAAATGACCACATCTACGGTTATGATAGCAACCAACAAGTTCAGCCTTCCAAGAATTCCATTTTCGATCCGTTAACCACCTGAAATCCACCCGAGGCTCCCGGGACCACAATCAATCATGCCAACCAATTCCAAAACACATTACAGGCTTGCTCGAGGCCTCAAATTATATCAAATAATGCTAAAACCACGAATCGGCCTCCAATCCAAGCTTTATGAACTTTAAAATTTCAAACTTCTATTTTTGATGTATAAACCTATCAAATCATGTCCGACTGACTTCAAGTTTTGTACACCAGTCATATTTGACATTACAAACCCACTCCAATCTTCGAAATTGGATTCGAACCACGATATCAAAAGGTCCACTTCCGGTCAAACTTCTCTAAAACCTTCAAATTTCTATCTTTAGCTAAATGGCTCCAAAATGACCTATGGACCTCAGAATTCACTTCTGATCGCGCTCCCAACTACAGAATTACCATACGGAGCGATTCTCATATTCGAAATCCCAAACGGGCATTGATAACGCTAAAACTTACTTCAAGCCAATCTTATTAAATTTCTTCTAAAATGCTAACTTCCATATAGGCGCCAAAACACTCCTCGGTCATCTGAAACTCGAACCGGACATACGCCTAAGTCCAAAATCAACATACGAACTTTCTGGAACCTTCATATACCGATTCTGAGGTCGTTTATCAAATGTTCAATCCAAGTTAATTCTTTCAACTTTAAGCTTCTAAAATGAGAATTTTCCACCCAAATCAACTCCGAACTTCTCGGAATTCAATTCCGACCAAGCGTACAAGTCATATCACCTGAAATGAAGCTGCTTATGGCCTCAGACTGCTTAACGACATGGTAGGTCTCAAAACGTCTGGTCGGATCGTTACACCAAAGTTATGAAGAAGAGTGATTATGTAAATATCGAGATGATGTCTTAGTTAGTAAAAGCAAGGATATGACTATTGATACTGTCGGTATTCTTTAATTAGGTAACCACTAATGTGTACTAGATATAGATGGGTTAAGACGAGTTATTCTTGAGGAGCTTACAACTCCAGATACGTTGTACGTTCGGGGTACAACAAGATGTATCATGAGTAGAAGAAAATTTTAATTGTGAGAAAAGAAAGAAGAAAGATTTCTTTACCTTGTTTATGACTAATTGACTTGTTAGCATGTTAAGATAAGCATTTGCAATTTGCAGGACTACAATAACAACTCAAGATTTTTATGTGAAAATGGAATAAAATTATAGTATAAATTTATGGCAGAACTACCTCAAAGGTTAAAGGTTATGTTACATTTTGGAAATTTACTTTTGGAAAATTGTAAATTTGTTACATATCAGGCACATTTCTTGCTGGTCAAAACTTCTTTCAATGAGGTAAAATATGAACATATATACATGAATGGAAAATTATCCGACTCCGTGGGGTTCTACTGTCCACCATTCTCATAGAGAATCACAATTTACTGCACGCTTTTGAATATCTTTCCAACAAGTAGTCAGTACACGAGTAGATCTTTGTAATATCTCATCTGCGATTAGATGGGTAATTTGAACGTATTGTACAAATCATGGAGAATATGTACTCTTTGTTTTTGCGAAAGTTTAGATACTTATCTACTTTTTTTACGAGCATTTGTTTATAATAATAGTTATAGTTAAGCATCCAGATGGATCTATATAAAGCCTTTTACATTAGGTGGTGTCATTCACTTATCGGGTGGTTTTAAGTTAGGGGAACTAAGATATTGAGACTATATTTACAGATAAAATAAAATAAAAATACTAGGACTAGATTTGGTATAAGAAGCGATTAATAAGTTCATTTGGCTTAGATAGGTTTGATCACATCGCAAAGAAGACAAATGTCTTATTGTGAAGTAAAAAGAAATAGACTTAGAATTTACAGTAAGAGACCGAGTGATCCTATGAGTCTCTTTTATGAAAAGCGTGATGAAATTTGAAAGAAAAAACAAGGGTTTATAAGATTATAAGAAAGAATTGAAGGAATAGGAGTCGTAGCTGATCGTTTGACACTTCTTCTACTTTTTTTCATCTGCTGTCCATGTTCTTATTCTAAGAAAATGTATATTGGACTACACTTATGTGCCTAAACCACCAATTGTACAACTTTGATGAGAAAATAATTTAAAACGATGAGTCGATTATGAGTGTTGACGGATAAATAACAAAGTTACAATCAAAAAAATTATGCTCGTGAACGTCTTATGGAAAAACTATTTCGTTGAAGAAGATATTTGGGAAGTGGAAGATGCGACGTGAGTCAGATATCCTTACTTGTTTCAGTCTACATGCATACACTTTATTTAAAATTTGGAGACCAAATCTCATAAGGGAGAAGAATATAATACCCGTATTTTTAAAAGAGGCAAATTGGTCATTTAGCTAATAATTTAATGTATGGCGTGAGATTTATAAGGGTTTGAAGAGGAGACTTACCTTCTAACAAATATAATACGTAAAGGAAAACTTGGAATAATTACAACTCAATTCGGTAAACAAAGTGTGAGAGAGGAAATTTAGTAGCAACTTGGAGTCAAAACCCAACTGTTGGCTTAAAGAAGCGAGGATCCGATGCTTGGAGAGGATCAAGATGCACCAATTTGTTTTCTTCTTGTGAAAATTTACTATTTACAAAGAAAAGTATGAATTGGAGGAGACTTTAAAGGATCCCGTAGCTAATGACGAGTTTGTTAGATCTGGTGCAACTTGTATTTACCAATTACCGAGTACAGTTAGAGCCCTCGCTAGTGGGAAGATGGAACTAGCATATAGTTGCAGCTTTCCCTCGAGTAGGGACCTACAGTTATATTTGACTCCATTTACGGAGGGGTCTACCCAGTGATACAAATTACATGATCCTTTTCTGAAACCTCCTAAATATAAAGATTTGCTATGACATAGTATTTACCGAGTTTATTGCTGAATTGTTAAATTGATTTTGTTATAGGAAACACATGATAAGACTGATTATTATTACTGTTTTAAAAAGGGCATTTTATTTTGTAATTATTATACAAGTATGTTTTCTAATTTGTCCTCTAATAAAAACGATTGTGGTAAAATATTATTACTCACTGAGCTAGTGACTCACTTTCCACTGTTATTTTTACAGAGACATAGTAGACGCAAGCAAGGATTCTGTTACATTCAATTTTTTATTGAGCCTGGTGTGGAATCACCATCATTACACACTCATTCTTGGTCTGGCTGCTGGTCTAGCGAGCCTTCCTAGCCGCCTAGAGTGCAGCCTACCTGCTGAAGACCGTAACGTAAGTAACTCAGTGCTCCATACCCGAAATGAAAGCAGAATTTGTTCGGATCCTCCAGCTGGCTTTCACTCGAATCTTTTTCAGTTATAAGATTTTCTACTCCTTTATCCTTTGACTCTCAACTCAATGCATCACAAACTGACGAGTCTAAGACAAGTTAGAAGAGCTAATAGAATTTGGCTTACTTCTTACTGAATGTCGTACTTAACAGAGAGTTCTTAGAGTATGCTAGTTGGCAGTTCCTGGTGAGCCCCACATTTATTCACATGGGCAAATATTGTTATTTATTTCTTATAATCTCTTTCTTGAAACTCTTAGAGTTCCTCCATAGTCATTTTTATGAGTGTCATAAGTATTGCTTTATTGATATAAATTTGTGATCCTTGTTAGACTTTCCTATCATATACTTGGAGATGAAGTTAGTATTATTGTGTTGAAAATACTTCGTGAATGAGGATTATAACTTGTTTGGTCGATATAGGGTAATTGTGTTGTTGATTTCTAAGATATGTTTATTTTTGGATGGTCCTAAAATAGGGAAAACTGTCCGATTTTTTTTAAAATTATCGATGAGGCTTACTTCAGAGCACTTGCTCCTAAGTGTCGATCATTATCCTAAATTGAATTTTCTGCAAATTATTGATAAGGCTTACTTGGGAGCACTTGCTCTCCGAACATTGGTCATGATCATAAAATGGATCGTGACAGTACTACACCATGTAATGTTTTTATTCAACTATTTATTAATCGTTATCACATAACAATAGCAGATGGTGTTTAGATTCCAAGAAAAAATAATTGAAACTCAATCTGAATAAGTTCAAACTGCCATATGTGAATTTTTTGTAGTATTTTGCAGTTCAAATTCATTAGGTATTATTCTTTGATATGTAAACTGTACCTTTAATGTTGATTTTTTTAAGATTGATCGAAAAAGAATTTGAATTCACTGTTAAAGGATCTTGAAGCCTGAAACTCATAAACTTGTTTTGTTGAGCTTATAATTATTTCGATTCGATTTTGCATAGGTTTTGTATGAAAAGTTGATTAAGGTTGTAGCTACAGTTCAAGCCACTTTGGTGGAGATTATAAAATAAACATTTGAATTTTGGATTGAAATATTGTTGAATTAGCAAAGAAGACGAATTTATATTGTACACCAAAATGGTATATAAAATAGTATTTTAATATACAATTCATTCCAATAGTATATTGTTACTATATACAATATAATGTAACATTGTACTATTATATTTTGGTCTTTTTAAACTCTTTGAAAATTCTCTTCAACTAAGTTCTCATGTTAACTCAAATTTTTTCTTAAGCCAAAATATTTAGTTTGAATATTAATCGAAGGTTGTGGCTAAAACTTGAATCATTTTGATGAAGAATTTGAGTAGAAATTTGATATGTAGGTCGAAATTGAGTTGAACTAATGAAGAAGATAAATTTGTACATGTATACTAAAATGGTAAAAAAAATGTACTATTTTGACATACAATTTATTCCAACAATATATTGTTATATAATACAATATAATGTAGCATTATACTATTATAATTTGGTCCTTTTAAAAAATTTTAAAAATTTCCTTGGCTCCTTTTTCAATTATTCAACGGAGTTCTCATATTTTTAAAACTTTTTCTTAAGCCATAATATTTAGTTTGAATGTTGATTGGAGGTTGTGGCTAAACTTAGAGACAATTTTGGTAAAAACTTTGAGTAAATTTTTGAAATTTTAGACGAAATTGAGTTGAACTGTCCCGACCCAATTCCCGGTATAGGCAGTGATGACGCTCAACTAGACAAGTATAAAATATGGTAAGTAAATGTAACAAACCGATTGATCATTTTGATTTCTAAATCCATTTCCCCTAAATAAGACTCTCTGTATGTGATTTTACTGTTTTATAACTTGCGAAGATGGTTAATTTAAATTTGAAAGGGACCCGGTTGAAATCGAAACACTTAGTTCCTTATTATTGGCTTAAAAGGGTTAAGTTTGACTTGGGTCAACATATGTAGTAAGCGATCTCGGAACCGGGATTTGATGGTCCAATAGATTGGTATGATAATTTTGGACTTGGACATATATTCAGACTGGATTTTGGACGACCTGGGAGCGTTTCGGCACGTAATATTGAAAGTTGGCACATTGAAGTTTTTTCAAGTTCTTTAAATTTGGTTTGAAGTTGGTTTTGGTGTTATCGAGATCCGTTTGGAATTTCGAGCCCGGGAATAGTTTCGTATGGTGATTTAAGACTTGCATTTTCATTGGTATTTATAAACATGCTTTATTGCTAATGATAAAATACGTAAAGTAAAAGATTTCGATAACGGAATTAATTTGTTTAACCAAAAACTAATTTTTGTGATCATAGTCAATTATAAAGAAAAATAGAATTTCTAATAACCAAATTTGCTTCTCATTTCCAAAAAAGAAAGAATAAAACAAACAATTTAAATGATAAATAAAGAAAAGAAATTGTATTGATGATTATTGTTTTCTCCCTAGAATTATGGATTAGAATCTTCAATTAAGTAGAAATATAAAAGTCAAATGCTGATTGTATATATTTGAGAATATTCTCATGATCGTATAAGATAAGGTAAGGTCCCTTATTTAAGGATACACAAATGTAACTTTCCCCTTACTTAATTCCTACCTGTTATTAACATTAATTATATTAATTACTCATTACTAAAATTAACTACATTAATTGCATGTAACTAAAATTACTCGTAATGGTTGGGATAATAATAGGTGATCACGCGTTATTAGGGATAATGTTGATTCTTTTTTCATATTAATAACTGTTCATGAATCTTCCCCTTTTATGATTCATCATGCATCTCGTGCCTATTTGTTCTTTTCCAACTGTCATGTACAATGCTTTCTTTTATAAATCTCGTAGGTATTTTAATCGTGCCTCATCATTCTTGTTCAGTAACCTAATAAAAATTCCACATGTCACCAATCCGTTAATCGACGTGTCATGCCTATTTTTCTACCAATATACGCATGATAATATATATGCAATGGTGTGGTATCACTCTTTGTGCTTTACATTCTTCCACGCATGATAATGTATATGCAACTATAAATTCCACATGTCACCAATCTGTTAATCTACGTGCCATGCATATTTTTCTACCAATATACATATGATAATATATATGCAATGGTGTGACATCACTCTTTGTGCTTTACACTCTTTCACACATGATAATGTATATGCAATGGCACGACATTACACTTCATACTTTACACTCTTCTTCACCAAGCATATGTATAGCAATAACAAGCAATGAAGGAAGCATGAATAACATTAAGAAGAGTGATTACGCAAATACTCCAAATGAACATCAACCACAGCTTTCAAGTCAATAACAATTCAATAAATTTCAAGAACCTTATTGTTCAATTATTATGAACGAATCTAAAAAGCGATCTTCAACTCAAATATGAAAACTAAATATCTCAAGAATAACAATTGTAGCGATGCATTTGTGATTAAGTATAGTGATGACCGAATTTAGCACATCAATAGTTTCACAAAAAGTCTATCAAATTATAATCAAGTCATAATAAGCTAAATCATAGTTTCTAGAATTTAACTTCATATTTATATTGATATAGAAGTCAAGTAAAACATGAAGCAAGAAGGTCACGTATTCTAAAAAGGCATAAATAGTCGTATAATATGCCCCCAAGCATGATTAACTATGTCACATGCATATACGCTCGTCATCTCATATATGCATTATTTCTGCATGTGACAAACAATACCAATTAATTGGAAAAATTTGTCCAACAAAGTTAGGCAACACTACCTCATTTCAAGATAATTTTTACAATCCAATACCGTATTTCATAGAAATAATCCACAAAACGATCAAAACCTAGTCAATCATCATATAGCGAAGTTAAATAATGCTAAAGAAAATATCCTTAATCAACAAGGGTGCAATCATGGCCAAAATCTTTAAAGTCAACTAAAATAAATCACGAGCCCGTACTCGAACCAAAACTCGATTACTCATTCACCCCCGAGCCCAGATATGCGATTTGTTTCGAAATCCGACCTCAATTTGAGGTCTAAATCTCCATTTTACAAATTCTCCAAATTATACTCAAAACCCCTAGTTTCTACCATGAAATTCTTAGATTTGATGTTAAAAGTCAAGAAAAAGTAGCAGAAATTGATTGAAAACTTGATAAAGATGCTTACCAGTAAAATTTGGGAAGAAAATCCTCTTCAAAAATCTCCTCTATGGAGTTTAGGGATGAACAATGCTATGAAATGAGCTAAATCTTGATTTTTCTCATTTACCCAGCCGCAAATATTGCAATTGTGATACTTACTTCTTAATTATGACGATCGCAAAAGCGATCAACTCATCGCAAAAGTAAAAAATTCTCTGAGCTTGCTATCATAAGAAATGCAATGAAATTATCGCAAATGCGGATCTGCCCCAATTTCCTCAGAGTTGCAAATGCGACACCGAACTCGCAAATGCGAACATCCCGACCATCGCATTTGCAGAATTAACATCGCAAAAGCGGAAGCTGACTCAGTTCCCCTAGTATTGCAAATACGAGCCTGGCCCTGCATTTGCGAAGCTTACATTTACAAATAGGTTCTCGCAAATGCGAGACCTGTAGACCTGAAACATCGCCATTCTTTCTAAGCCAAAAATCATTCCGCTAACTATCCAAAACTCACTCGAGCCTCTCGATTTCAAAATCGAAAAAGAACACAAATGTAATAACATCCTCTGAACTTGCTCACTCACTTAAATCACAAAATTAACATCACGCAACAAGAATTTATCATCAAAATTCAAAATTTTCTAGTTTAAACAAATTTTCTAATTTTTCACATAAAGTGCCAAAATGTGTCCGGGTCACCCGGGACCCCAACCAAATACATGTATAAGCTCAATAACATCGTACGAAGATTTATCGTCAAAACACCAATTCGATGTTGTTTACCAAAAATGGTGACCGTGTTCAACTCTAGCAGCTTTTAAACTCAAAAAAATCACCTTTACTTCTAAAAACTTTTCGAGAAACAATACAGATCATGCACGCAAATCAACAAACATAAAATGAATGTACAAGAGGTCTTGAAACTCTGAAATTATAGATAGTACTCAAAACGAGCAGTTGTGTCGTTATATTTTACTAAGTGTAGGGAAATTACACGGGAAAAATAACAATAATAATACTCCAATAATATTATTTGTAAGCGGATACACAAATTGGCTTAAGTCGTGCTGGGCACTGTCCTAAGAAACTATTTCAGCAGTGTAAAATATTTTTTCAAGATTAAACAAGCCCATCTCTATTTATTTAGATGATACAAGAATCAGCAAAATTAAATATTACAAACTCGGCTATTTGAAAGAGGGGAACAAGAGAATTAAACTACCAAAAATAAAGACAACAAAGGAAAGTTAGTGAATAATGAAATTAGAAGGAAAGAGAAGAAGGATTTCTTTTTGTCTTGATGATGATGAAAAATGAGTAATTTGAAATGGCTATTTATAGCCTCATTTGCATGAAGTTTTGTTGTGCATGGCAAGAAGGTGGCTGATGGATTTTGTCACTTTTCAAAAGCTTCTTGCCATTTATCTCTTCCCTTCTAGAAGAAATTCCGCATGTTCTTGGGCATGACATTTATCCACTTTACTTGCATACATCTTTCCATATGGACATTTGTTCACCTTTTTGAAAATATCACAACAGTTCCCCCACATATTTTCAAAAAATTAATAAAAGAGGAGAAAGATTTGCTGGATTTGTATGATCCAAATGCAATATGTTTGGTGTCGTCTGGACTATGAACCAAACTTGGATTTTCACAATCTTGGTTCGCCCTCCGTGAACCATCGTGACGGCACCTAGTCTCTACGATTGGGCAAGCCAAACAATGCATAAAATAAACAAATTATGGAAGAAATAATTAAAAATCAAAATAATAGAATAAAACAATGCTTAAAATGCCGCTTGGCATATATAATATCAACTCTTGGAAAGTAACAACATTTCCCAAAACCTGGAATCTTATGAAATCACAAGATTTTGAAACCTTCTACAAGCATCTAACTCCAGAATGTCTGACAATCAAAAATACAAAAGGGCTAATACTTAAAGAGAGAATACAAAGGGAATCTTTGGTCTGCGGATGTGGCAGATATACCTCGGATTCTCTACAAGCGCCTCGCCTCAAGCGTGATAAGACTGAGTGGAAGTACCTAGATTTTCACATGAAAAACATGCGCAGAAAGAGCATGAGTACACCACAACAATACCTAGACATTGCACAATATGCCTACTCGATTCTTCATTTTGTTGCTCTATTATCCGTTGATCCTCAAATAAGATCCCGGCTTAATTCCTTGGGCTTTTACTTAGACTTCAAAGCTCCAAATCACTTAAATTTATTCCATAGCATCTACATAGCTCTAATTAACTCCTATATGGCAAAAAAAACACAATTAGTGCAAAGCACTGTCGATTAAAGCTCAAACTCAGTTAAAGTGAAGTAAATTTGAGTGTAATAAGCAACTAAAATACGTGATTATAGTCTATCATCAATACCCCCACACTTATACCATTTCTCGTCCTCGAGCAATGAAACTACACTTATTTATAGACACGACCTTTTTAAATAATTCTCGTAACTCATCACACCAAGAGTATTTAAAATAGACTAAGCACAAAACCGTAGCATCTTCACCTCAAGATTCGACTCACAAGTATCACGCATTATTCACAAATCACCCATTTACTCTAACATAGAGGTCACTGACGTTACCTTCCCTTCATGAATCAAGGGCCCTCACACAATAAAAGAGAGTAGTTTCATATAATAAAATTTAAGAACACTTAGGAACTCAAGATAAAAAGAATTCACTCCCTCTCAAAAATAACATTCATATTCCACAAAAGATGCACCATAAGTTTGCCCGTAGTGTACTACTCCACTAATCGAGCTTATTTAATCTAGGATCAATTAGGTTTTTATTTGGTTGTAATGTAGGCTACGTGACTGGTATGATACATTTAGGTATAAGAGTGTCTACACCTCCCTGAGCACTTTAATATATATACTTTAACATTCAAACACCATACTTATGTCAAACAAAACTCCACCTTCACATCAATGTATATTACCCTATACTTCTTTAATCACACTTAATCAAAAGCCACCACTTATCAAAGAATTTTTTTTTCACAACAATCCAACTATTTTGTTTTTACACAATTCAAGTTGCTCTTGCTTTTTCAAAACAGTGCACATTTCTCCTTATTTAATTAGTTCCACTCAGAAGCCAACCCAACCACCCCACACTTTAACTTTTACGAAGTTCTTAAAGAAATCAAGTGCTCATGAGAGGTTACAACGGTTCAACAAGATAGTTAATTCAAATAAATGGATAATGCTTGTAATGTGGTTGCCAAAGAAATAGGTTTACAGGCTCAGAGGAGTTAACTACAATACATAACAATTAGGCAGGTAAAATATACATATATGATTCAACAAATAAATGCCTATATCACTTCCAAGACTGAATAAAACTACTATTTTCTTTGCAAACACACAAGATAAGTTCTAGACATCAAATGTAATGCATTGAATAATGCAAAACCTTATACACATGGCACATAACTCACTCAGGATTGGATTCACAGACACTCTAGTCAAAGCAAAAGTTAAGATCATACAGTTTAAGCCACTTCTACAAGTGCTTCTACTCCAAAAAAAAAACTAACTACACGTGGTTCAAACAAAACCCTTGAAAAAGAATCATGGTTTAAAGAAAAATCAAGGGGTAATTGCTACACTACCTAACAAAAGAAAATCTTTTTGTTTTTTTCTTTAGACTTAAATCCCTCAAGAAAATTGGAAAATAGATCCATCGTCGGGAAAAGTCCAATCTTTTCTATTAAAAATATATTTAATTAATCTAACAGAACTAAAATAGCATAGAAAGTCACCAAGACAATCTCTTCACCCCACACTTAAAATTATGCATTGTCCCCAATGCACACCCATACATACAAGAGGGTAAAAGAAACTCCTTGGTAGGCCAATGGCCGAAGCACTAGAATATCGTGGGGTACTCACACTTTTTCTAGGCCTGGTCCCTCGTCCGAGTACCTCACACTTAGTTCCAACCATCTGGATTGCTGTTGCATCTTTCCAATAGCTTTGTTCTTCATTTCGTAGAAGCTGAAAAATTGGCGCAACAAAAATAATACAATAAAAAAAAAAAACAAAGCAGTAAAGCAGGGTTACCTCCCAACAAGCACTTGATTTAACGTCGCGGCACGACGCGAATAACTTTTTACCTTCACTTTGAACTTATGAATCGGACCCTAAGTTTTGATTCTGCTCTATGATCATGCTCCTGGTCTGGTGGAATGAATCTTACTGGCCCAATAAAATAATATAGTGTTATGCACTTCTTGGCCTTTAGATGATGTGTGTAATTATGACTTTCTGACAAGAAGAACTCCAGAATGTAAGCACCTTATTCCTCATTCCTGGACTCCTCAAGTGGCTCGGATGACTCTATTTTTATATCATCATCCAAACACATTGTTGAAAAATTCTTGGAGTGAGGACCAATTGACTCAACTACATGAACATTGGGACTGTCTACATTCTCAAATTTAATGAAAATAGAGTCAACTAAATATGTATCTTCAATATCTTTGTTGACTCTAGTATCTATTGTACGACATCGGCATCCTCAAAATCTAGTTCAATTGATTGTTGATATTTTACTCTGGCCTTATCCTCTAGCTCCTCAATTCCTGTATCTAATTCTTGCTCTTCTTAGATACTATTCACAATATTGGCTTATTGAGCATTAAAATATTCAACCAGTTTACTCATATGAACGTTCAAGTTGTGAATAGTTTCCTCATGCCTTTCTATCTGTAGTTGTAATTACTATGTTGTTCTAAAATGCACTTTTACATATTTTTGATCTTCTTTAGGTCAGCTTCCCTGGGTTCTTTGGTCTTGTAAAATTTACAAGAAAAAGAAGAATTATCAAAATAAGGGATTGGGGAAATGTAAGAAATAGAAGCACAACCGTAAAAGTGACCATCTTGACCACCACACATATCACACACATTCCACACATAAGATGAGTTGGTGTACAAAACTCGCACTCGAGAATATAATTTTGCACTCGGTGGTTTCCTTCACAATATGCATAAGGAGGATTAAAAGTAAAATTACCAATATCAAAATTCTCATAATTCCATAATTTCATATTTCTCAAATAAAAGTAAAGTAAAAAAATTAAAAATAGTCAAATACTAAAAAATAAAATACAAGTAAAGCAAAAATAAAAGTTCAAACTTGCATCCGAGCAATATATATACGTACAGCTAAATCGTTAGCTCCCCGGAAAAGGCGCCCAAATTTAATCATGCCCAACTGTACCTTATAAAAAGGACAAAGTGTTCGTTGCAAGTATAATCCAATTTACATGTCCGGAGTCGAATCCAACAGAGAACCAAGGCTTAGCTATAGTTATTCAATATCACCAAGAATACAAGCTTGAACAATTTCCGACTTATAGATATTAAGATTCTTGTATTTAACGAACTAGAAAACAAATTACAATAATAAATTAACACTAAAGATACTACAAGTTGGAGAAACGATAACGGAGGTTTAGAGTTATGATTTCCCCAATTTTCGGAATCCTTCCCACTATGTCTTCTATAATTTCGCCTATGTATTCTCTATCGATCATGAGCGCTCTGTGTGTTGTGATTCTCTCCCAGTAATTAGTACAATTTACTAGATATAATCTCCCGATTTACGCTATCTGGCTTTAATTACAGCTCACTTAGATGTCCCTAATCCCACCTTTTAACCCTTGGTTATTGATTCCTTACATACGTCAGGAGTGATGTTGTTCAACAACTACCTAAATATACACTCTGTCCCAAGTAATACATACTAAATAGGTACAGCTAATTATGAGCCCTTCAATCAACCACAAGAATAATATAGTTGAACAAATATAGAAAATACTAGGGCTCAATTATGTGAAAATATAACAAGAATTTATCTTAAAAAAGGTTATATCAAAACCCTAAATACAAAAGGTTCCATCGACTGTGTTTTTCACCCTGTTCCGTTTAGAATTTGAAAAAATATAAAACATGAAAGTTGTAATCCTTTGAGTTGGCTTTCCAACCATATATTGTAGAGTCCAAATGGAGTTCTGAGCAACGGTATGTGCATTTTACTAGGCAGTACATAATATGCCTACTCGATTCTTTATTTTGTTGTTCTATTATCCATTAATCCTCGAATATGGTTCCAGCTTAATTCTTTGGGCTTTTACTCAGACTTCAAAGCTCCAAATCACTTAAATTCATTCCATAACATCTACATAGCTCGGAATCACTCCTACAAGGCATAAAATACACAATTAGTGCAAGACACTAGCGATTAAAGCTCAAACTCAATTAAAGTGCAGTAAATTTGAGTGTAATAAGCGACTAAAATACGTAATTATAGCCTATCACACCAATATAACCACTAGTGCATCTGAGTCAGATATCGAGTTTGCATCACTGTACCCTTCTAACGTAAAAGGAAATCCACTATCTAGGATACAATAATTCATGGTTCCTCTAAAATGTTTCATTAGTCTATCTAATATGAACATGCTCTCAATTGGGATTATGAGTATATCTACTCAGTCTACACACAGCATAGGCTATATCAAGCTTTGTAAAATTTATTAAATGCATCTGATTTCCAATAATTTGAATATATTTAGACTGAGCAATTGGATCACCATTATTATTTTTCAATTTATAGTTAGCATCAAAAGGAGTGCTCACATATGTGACATTAAAATATTCAAACTTCTTAAGAAGTCTCTCAACGTAGTGTTCTTGTGACAATATTATTCCATCACTCCTTATAACTTTAACTCCCAATATTGTATTTACTTCACTCAAATCTTTCATATCAAAATGAGCAAACAGAAATAATTTTGTACTTTGCACAATATTTAAATTTGTACCAAATATAAGCATGTCATCAACATATAGACATATTATCACATAATCATTTTCCACCACTTTAGTATAAAATACATTTATCCACCCCAACTGAAGAAAAACCGTCTCTCTATAAGACTTGTTCAAATTTCTCATACCACAGCTTAAGAGATTTTTTAAGGCCATAAAGAGATTTAATAAGTTTACAAACTTTATTTACTTATCCAGGAATGACACAGCCTTCAGGTTACCATATAAATCTCTTCTTCTATATCACCATTAGAAAAGCAGCTTTCACATCCATTTGGTGGATAAAAGCTTACGGATTGAAGTTAATGCAATTAAAACTTGAATTGAAGAAATTTTGTCACTGGTGCAAATGTATCAAACTAATCTATATTTTGTTTTTGAGAAATCCTTTTGCTACTAACCGAGCTTTATATTTATCTAAAGGTCCATCATGATTAAATTGTCTTTTGAAAAGCCATTTACAACCAATAGGTTTTGCACCGGGAGGTAAATCAGTTAAAAACCATATACTATTTTTCATAATAGAATCAATTTCAATTTTTATTGCCTATTTCCAATAATTAGCTTCTGAAGAAGATATAGCCTCAAAATAATTTGATGGTTCATTGCTGACAAAAAAAATTTGAAAATCATTTCCATAAGAAAAATATTCTCCTTCTCAATTCATCATTAGAGGTAATTTTATTATTTATTTCAACAGGTGTATGAGAAATATTTTCAGACAGTGGATAAATATATTCAAAGAACTCAGCATTCTATCTCAATTATATTATTCCAATCAACCACATCACTTTTTAAAACAAGAAATCTATATGCAACACTATGTTTAGCATATCCAATAAGCATACAATCAGCAGTTTTGGAACTTATTTTTCTCTTTTTAGGTTCAGTAAAAAGAAATTTAGCAAGGCATGTCGCACTCCCTTTTTCTTGCGAAATCGGGTTTATGACATTTTGGTATGGGACAACTTTTTTCTTTTGGGAAAGGGGTTTGCATTTTGAAAAGTCACCGCCTAAAGATATAAGGTGTGTTAGGGAACCTATAAGGTTCATCTATATATACGTTTGGTAGCCAGAGACAGGTTAAGGACTTGAAATTATCCTAAGAGGAAGGTGTTAGGCACCCCTCAGGATCCACTAATGTGGTTCCCAACCAAACAGTTTTGTGTGAATTTGCACAGTTAGCAAATAAACAAGTATGGCTCAATTGTAGGGGTTTTGTGTTTAATTACATAGGTGTTTGAAAAACAATTAATGGATAACGGGTTTTGAAAAAAATTACAATCTAAGTATATTCATGAATGTAACAAGGGTATCCTAGGTTTGTTTATAATATAGATCACATCAATGCAATACCCGGTATGACACTCCTCAAAAAGGGGCTACATATGGTATTTATTCACTGGTCATCATATCTATATCTACTCTTTCCCGCCCTGTAAAGGTAATTAAAGCAAGTATTGGTCTCGACCCCTATTACATGTTGTTACCCATCCATTCCTATCAGTCTTGGAGGAACATAGGACTCCTATCCTATAAAGGGATCCACATACAGTACACATAAACAACATGACTCGTATACAACTAAGGTCTAAATTCAGATCCTATGCATAGTATCTAATTGATAACAACGGAATCAGAATTATTACATGACTAAGAGAAGAAGTCCGAATCAGGCTTGTCTACTGATTTTAACATGTTGACACTAAAACATTAATCACAAAGACGGTTCTGAATTTATTTTAAATTGATTACCTAAGACTTGCCTAAGCGTAAAATAATATTCAACAGTTACCAAAATTATTAAAATAGTTTGGAAGTTATTTTACCTAAAACATGTTGTTCTAAATGTTGCAAAGACATGTAGAAAATGTGACCAGTTCCACTTAAACAATATAATCAAACATGAGATTGGTTTATGTTATTTTTCATGCATTAGTAGTTTAATTAGGTGTGATTGAGCAAGTGTGAGCAAGATCCTAAACATGGTATCTAACGTGCACATATGAAAATGTAGAATGATTGCAGAAATTCCTAAAACATGATTTCTAAATGCCCAATGAGTTACAGCATGATTTCAAGATGTGAAGGAGCAACAATTTTGCGTTGATGCTGTTGTTTAGCCTAAAGAAGGATTTCTAAGTAGTAAAGTGATGCCAAAGAGATGCTGAAATAGTAAAACCTAAGAAACATAGTATCTAATGCATGACATGCTTCAAATGGGTTGATCTTACACATGAATTCTAATGCACACATAGAAAATGTAAACTTAAGACGTGGTTTCTACCTATTGATGTTGGTAGCATGTATAACTACCCTCCTATTTTCAATAGCCAGCCCCAATACTTGGTTACAATAGGTTATTATAGATCAACATTGAAATGAATTATATAAGTAGAAAACAAAAATAAAAAGTTACACTATAGGGAGCCTGAAAACCGGCCCAGTTTTTCAGTACCTGATTCAGACTTCTTCCCTGAGATATGTAATAAATAACCTCAAGTGCCAAGATTGTTCCATAGTCTTTCTCATATTTGGGTGTGTCAGAGCTCTCTAAGGACCTCAAGGGATCCCGGGCAGTGCTTACACCTAAATTTCATAGCCAAGACATAGTAAGTGCAGTGTGGAAAGGCCAACTTTTATGTGTCCAAGTTCAGAGGGAGCTCAAGGGTCCCAATGCAAAGCTCACACAAAAAGGGGCAGAACTTAGTGGTCTGAGAGTAAAACGAGAGTGCTTTAACATATTTTAAAAAGAGTTGAGTTGGAAACGATTTTGACAATGATTAGTTTGAAATAAGTTTTGGAAAGCAATAGAAGAGTTTGCCTTAGTGAAAACCGATTTGAAGAAGAAAAGAAACATGACAATCAGATTCAAAACCAAATCAATATACATAGTTCAAACACAAATAGGGAAAAGAGGAATTAGGGACGAGTAGTTCATATGTGAAACCATATTTTCACAAAGGTTAACACCAGAGAAGTACTATTGAACTTATATAGTCATAACAATAGTCTATCACAAAGTATTCATGCCAAAAGCTTAACAACATTGGATTTAAGGGGGTTTGGGGGGGAAAGGTTCAGGATCACATAGTAACTAGGTGTCATGCTTATAATGTATTAGGAGTTGGGAGTAAGGAAGAATAGATGTAGAAAATATAAGAAAACAGCAGACATGTTGAATTACAGGGAATGGATAATAATATGGAAAAATAGGCATGCTAATTGCAAGGGAGATAGCAGAAGCACAAGTAGAAGCATAAGAGGAACAAAAGGAAATGCAATATAAATAGAGACATATTGTTTTGGATGCTGTAAGTTAAACTGAAAAAATACCAGTAAAAGTGAGAGAATAGGTGTAGAGTGAGGATTGAAGAGCGGTACAATGAAGGGGAGTAAAGCAATAGTGTGTAGAGCAGTAGAGCAGTAGAACAATAGACCAATAGAGCAATGTAATCACTCAGGTTTGGCTTGCAGCCGACTGAGTATCAAGTAAATAGCAAGAGAGTATGTATGTGTGTAAGAGAGAGTTCAGAGCAATGTCATTGTTTGTGTGTGTAATGAAAAGAGAAGATGCTATATATAATAGTTTTAAAGTTAGGTCAATAAGGAAGGAAGCTATTATAGAACTGCTGAATCAATTAAGATCGAAAATCAGGCAAGTCTCCCTTAATTAATGGAGCAATTTACCAACAGTAGAAAGCATGTATCAAATAAGGAAGGGGATCATATGAGACTGGATTATGACATATAAGAAAATGAGCATAGTACATAGCATGTAATAGAGGCTAGGTTCGACAAATTCTAATTAAGGAAAATGTCTAAGAATCAATTTGATAGCATAATCAACCACAGAATAAGGTAAGAGAATATTTAGAGGTTGAAAATCAGTAGGGAACAAAGTATAACAATCGCAGGGAATCAAGGATTCTATTAAAAGGTAACATTGACCAAGGGAAAGCATCAAAACTGAACAGAGCAAATATAACACAAACAAGAGTAGGTTAAAAGAATCACATCAATCCGGGGTTAAAAGTAAAGGATTGTATTGATGAGAGGAAAGTAACCAAAAATTTCTGGGAATAAACATATAATAAGCAGGAATAGTCGAAGTCAACAACCCTAACAAGCAAACATAGGGTAAAAGTCACAGAATGTTCATGAGAAACATACAGACTAGTCAAACATATTAACAAAAACACACTCAGAATCCTGGCATAGAACTAGGAAATTAGGGTTTTCAACATAATGAATCGGATAAAAGAAAAAACATAAATAAAATATTTAAACATAGTAAAAATCATAGATTAATGCCAATAATCATAAGGAAAAGCATTTTGAAAAGGGGTTACGAACCCTACTTTGAAGACAAAGAGTCATTTTGAGAAAATCGGCAAACCTTTAAGGGTTAACAAGATAACTCTAGATATACTTAGATCAAAGATAGATCTAAGAGAAAATTAGAAAATCTCAAGAGTTAGGGTTTTGAACCCAAAGAAAATGAGAAAACCTTAAAATGTCACCGGTTTTTAGCCGGAAAAGTCATAGATCTTACTCGAACGGCTGTAGGTGGCCGTAAAATGGCATAAACAGCCATGAATAGGAGTTCAACTGCTCCAGGTTCACCTGAGGACCTTAGGGTAGTGTCAAACTAGCATGGGGTAAAGAAGAGGCCAGGAGATGATGAGAGGCCATGGTTTCCGACGAGGGGGGTTGCCGGAGAAGGTGTATAGTGATTCGGGTTTGAGGGTATCTGAGAGAGAAGATATGAGGAGATGATTCAAAGGAGGTGCAAATAAGAGAATGGGGTACGGTTTGGGGGGTTTTGGATTAAAAAAGGAAAGTAATAACGTGGACCGTTGATCTAGAAAATCAACGGTTGGGATTCAAAAGGGTAGGTGGGTTCCGGGTTTGGGCATGGGTTAGGTTTTTTAATTGTAAAATTTGGCTGGGAATTGGGGTCCAATTTGGCAATAATTGAAGGCTAATTTGGCAATAATTTAAAAATCCATTCTTTCACTATTTAATTTATAAAAATAGTAGAAAATTTTTGAAAAAACGATTTAGAATATATAGTTAGTAATTTAAAGATACAGGATCCAATTATATGCATATAAAACATAATTATATCTTAAAATAGGCTAACATTGCAATCATATGCAATTTAGCTTTAAAAAATACTAAATGAAATTGCAAAAATATATAAAAATTACCTTAGGCTTATTTTGGGATAAATATAGAAATCCGATAGATGAATTATCAAAATAATAATTTTAGAATAATTATTGGGGATTTTATAGATAAAAAGGGAGAAAATAAATCAATTTTAACCCTTAAAAATTATGGGGAAAACAATAAAACCTTGGGAGAAAATAAATCAATTTAAACATCAGTTTTAAGAAATGAATGCATTAAATGCATCATTTCTATTTCTAAGAAAATACAACTTAGTATATCTATAAAAATTATCAATAACAGTCACATAATATCTTTTACCACCTTTAGTCATAGTCTTCTTTAAATCGTCTAAATCAATGTGAATCAAGGATAACAATTCAGTTTCTCTATTTACGGAAAAATAAGTATTTTCTAGTACTTTTAGCTTCAGCATATATTTCACACTTGTTAATAATATTTGAGTCCAAACTAGATATTAATCCTAGCGACTGCATTTTCCTTAAACGCGACATTGACATGTCCTAATCTAGCATCCAACAAAGAAATTGACTCAACCATATAACCAGCATTTTTATAGTTTGTATCGAAAATATTAAGCACAAATAAATCATGGTTACAATATCCATTGCCTACAGAAATATCATTTTTTGGTCAATACAACCTCATTATTTTCAAATAAATCCTTCACTCCAACTTTTCCTAATAACCCCACAGAAACCAAATTAGTTTGGATATTAGGAACATGCAATACATCAATACTAGAGTTTTACCAGATGTGTGTTTGAGAAGAATTTTTACTTTCCCAAGAACACGAGTTGTTCTTGAGTCACCAAGATAAATAGTTTTTTCTCCTTCCTCAACTTGGGTGTAAAACAAAAATTCATTTTTGCTTGTACATAGGTGCCTAATAGCACCAGAGTCTATCACCTAATCTATCATATCGGCCATATTATTTATTTGGAAAATGACCGAAAAAATTATATTATCCACTTTAGTCAAATTTAATTTTGACATAGTGAGATTGTCATTTATCCTAGCTCTTTCTTGCATGAGGTGCATTTTTTTTTTTTTTTTGAAGATTTTAATATTAGTATTAGATTTGTAACAATGTCTATCTACATACCTATATTTTGACATTAGTGTCTGCCAAAGTTCTGGATGCAATAATATATTGCAACGCCATGGAATATGGCACACAATTGGAACATTAGCAGCAGAGATGACACTAAAATTGGTAGCACCATCAAAAATTTCCGCAGTAGTGTTACTTGCCATAGTTTCTTAGATTGTAAGGAAATTACACGGGAAAAATAACAATATGGGTCATCACTTGTGTTAGAAATAAATTCAGCATTCTGAGGATTTAAAAATCTCTTTCAGTATCATCTCGATTTGTGTGTGCAGTCCGGACGCGTAGCCGGAAATCCATTATGTGAAAATCTGTGAAAAATGATGAATTTTGACTTTAAAATAAAATTAAGGTGACTTCAGCCAATATTTTAGGTAAACAGACTCGAACTCGTGATTTGATCATCCCTGAGGGTCTGTAGGAAAATATACGACTTGGGCATTTGCCCATAATCAAATTCCGAGGTCTCAAGCCCGAGAAATAAATTTTTATAAAAAATTATTTTTTGCAATACTAATGAGATTTGGAAATGAAATGTGTTTATGGTATTGGGCTCGTATTCTGGTTTTGGAGACAGATATAGGTCTTATATGTGGTTTAAGTCGAGTCTGTGAAATTTGGTAAGAAACGGACTTGAAATGACATGAATTGGACCGTATTTGAGAAAATTGGAAAAATGAAGTTCTTAAGTGATTTCATAATTTTGATGCTAAAATTCATAATTTTTTGGTGTTATTTTGGCGATTTGATTGCACAAGTAATCCCGTAGGGTATTTCTAAGGGCCTCGAGGGCTCGAGTGAGTTTCGGATAGGAAGAGAGTTTTTGGACTTAGAAAATCTGGTTTTGTGCTGTTTGCTAGTGTCCAGTTCTTTTATATTATGTGATTGCATAGGAAGGTTCGCGATTGCATAATGTAATTTCATGGGGTCCTATTTTCTGCTATGTGATCGCAGAGCTTCTTCCGCAATCGCGTAGAGTAAATTCTGGGGGATCACTAGTTGTTCTATGTGATTGCATTGCTTCTCCTGCTATCGCAATGGGTTAAACCAAGCCTGGGAAGGGAGACCTATTTTCCTCTATGCGATCGAAATCCTTGATCTGTGATCGCAATGCCCAATCCCATACCCTATGTGATTGCATACCCTTGTTCACGATCGCATAGACCAATTTTTCCCAGTATTTTAAACAGTAACAAAACACATACGGGATTTAACCCAAAACTCATAAATTCTTCTTCCAAACTCCAAATTTTCCGATTTTTGAAAGAAAACTTAACCACAAATTCATAGGCATGTAATCTTAGGCTTATTTTCTTCAATTTTCATTAACACCCATTAGATTTCTTGGCCTACATGTTCTTAAAGGTAGAAAATTAAGAATTTTGGTAGAATTAGGACTTTTGTGTAATTGGAATTTAGACCTCGTTTTGGTGCCAGATTTTGGAACTAATTAAATATTCGGGCTCGTGGGTGAATGGATGATAAAATTTTGGTCTGAACCTCGGGTTTTGACCAGGCGAGCCCAGGGTTGATATTTGACTCTTTGGGAAGAATAATAGGAAATCTATAATTAAGAATTGGACTCGAATTATTTAACTTTTATTAATGTTATTAAGTCAATTATATGTAGATACATTTGATTTGGAGCCAAATTCTAAAGTAAAAAGCGGTGTTTGAGGCTTGAGTTGGCCGTGGAAGCTCGAGGTAAGTATTTGGTCTAATCTTAGCTTGAGGAATTAGGAGTTGTGTCCTATTTACTACGTGTTACTTGTTGAGTATGACGTATAGGCATGGTAACGAGTATCTATACGTCGGTGTCAAGAATGACTGTGAGTCTTAAAGTGAAAATGTTGAGTTATTAATAAATACTACAAATGCCTAAGTTGTTGATTCTCTGTTTTGAACAAGCATTATGATTATTCTCGTGGAAATTACTTATGATTGAGCAGTGGTGCTAGTTTAGGACGTTACATGTTGGAACCAGTTTGGTGATAGCTAGTTTGCCCTTGCTGGGACGTATTTCGTTATACTGTCGATTCCCTTACCGGGATAGTGTTGTTTCTATATTGATCCCTTGTCGAGACTCTCTTTGTGATTTGGTGTTAAACTGTATATATGGATCGGGTTGCAGGCCGCAACAATATTATATTTGGATCGAGTTGCACGGTACAACAATATTATGTTTGAATTGGGTTGCACGCCGCAACAATAATATAATTGAACCGGTTTCATGCTGCAACAGTGATAAATGATATGGATCAGGTTACATGCAGCACAGTATTATTATGATTTGGATCGGGTTGTATGCCGCAATAATAGATAATAAAAATTGCTTATTCATTGGTTACGGGTTCCTTATTCTTTTGCTGTAAATTCTAAATTATCCTTATGATTTTCTTTTGATTACTATTGATAAATGATATTCCCCGACAGCATGTTTCCCTCCCATCTTTACTTGTTTATTTCGATTTTATTTTCCACTGTATATTATATAAATGCATAGGTTTATTTGGTAGTCTAGTCCTAGCCTTGTTACTACTTCGTCGGGTTTAGACCAGACACTTACCAGCACATAAGGTCGGTTGTGTTGATACTACACTTTGCACTGTGTGCAGATCCCGAAGCGACAACGTTTGGACCATAGCTTTAGGTAGCTGCCTTGAATCCAGTAAGAGATCCCGAGGTAGTTTTGCAAGTTTCCGCAGGCCCCAACATTCTCCTTTATCTTTATTTTGTTTTCATTTACTTGAGAGACAGATTTTATCTTTCTTTCCAGACAATTATTTGTAGTATTCGTATACAATCTGTGATATTGTGACATTGGTTCTGGGTAGAGATGTACCTTGTATTATCGCACTTGCTTTAGCTAAGTTATCGGATTACGTCTTCTACATACATTTTTTTTATTGTTAATATTTCACTGTTTATCGCATGTTGATTTAAACTATTAAAAAGGGCTAAATAAAAGAGTTAGTGAATCTAGAATACTCGGCTTGCCTAGCTTTCATGAGTAGGCGCCATCACTACTCTCAAGGGTGGGAAATCCAGATCATGACAAGTTGGTTCAAAGCTCTAGGTTACATAGGTCTCACAATTCACGGAAAAACTTAGTAGAGTCTGAGGGATCGGTACAGAGACGTCTGTATTTATCCTAGAGGCCACAGAGTTAGGAAAAACTTCACATTTATTCTTTCCTGTCGTGTGGTTTGGTTTCTCAAGGCTAATTGAATTTCTACTATGTTCTTCCATAGATAGAGAGAACATGCACTTCCTCATCCACCTAAGCAGCCCGAGCCCCCAACAGCAGCTCTCGCGAGGAGTAAATGGCGAGGCCAAGGCCATGCTAGAGGCTGAGGTACGGGCAAAGCTCAGCCTAGAGCAGCAGCACTAGCGACGAAGCCTCAGGTTGACTTTGATGATGAGGTTCCTACCCAAATAGTTCCGGTTGGCCCAACTCAGATCCTAGAGGGGTTTGTAGCCACCCCATCACTCCAAGATACTCTGGCTCGTCTAGTGGGCCTCATGGAGAGTATCACCCAAGCAGGCTTGCTTCCTGTAGCACCACCCATCTCTCAGGCTGGAGGAGGAGCCCAGAATCCTACTACTCGCACTGCAGAGTAGATGGCTCCCTAGTTTTAGACTCCAGCGGCGCAACTAGTTGGAGCAATTCAGCCGGGTATGGTAGTTCAGACCAGTGATGGAGCAGCTATGTCTGTCGATGCTTTGTAGAGATTGGACAGGTTTACCAAGCTCTTCACTACTACTTTTAGTGGTGTATCTTCTGAGGATCCCCAGGATTATCTAGACAGTTGTCATGACGTTCTCAGGAACATAGAGATAATAGAGACCAATGGGGTCAACTTTTCTACTTTCCACTTGTCAAGATTCGCTAAGACTTGGTGGAGAGATTATTGTTGGGCTATACCAGCAGGATCACCGCCTTTGACTTGGGAGCAGTTTACTCAGCTATTTTTGGAAAAGTTCCTCCCTATCACTTAGAAAGAGATCTATTAAAGGCAGTTTGAGTGTCTCCAGCAGGGTTCCATGACTGTCACTTAGTACGAGCCGGATTCATTAACTTGGCCCGTCATGATCTTATCATATTTCCCACCGAGAGAGAGAGGGTAAGGAGGTTCATTGAGGGACTTATTCAGCTAATTCGTCTTCAGGTGGCTAAAGAGATAGAGAATGAGATTTTTTTTAGGAGGCAACCAATGGGGCTAGGAGAGTAAAGTTGGTTCGGTCGCAGGAAGGTGTTAGGGGTCTGACAAAAAGCCTCGTCATTCAGGCAGATTCAGTGGAACCTCGTCTAGAGGCAGGGACTCATATGGTAGAGGCCATCCTCCTAGGCCTTTTCAGTTAGTACTTTAGGTTTCTCACAGCACTATAGGTGGCGATGATTCTTATATGCAGTATTTTGATCAGTACCCCTACAGTGCACCACCAGCTCCTATCAATACACCGTCGCACCAGAGTTTTCGGGGTGGTCAATCAGGTAGCTAGGGCCAGTCTCAATTTCCTCATCTGCAACACTCAGATGGATTCTTTGAGTGTGGTGAGTATGGTCATATTCGGAGGGCTTGTCCGAGATTAGTGGGCACTCAATCGGGCAGTAGGGTTCCCGTGCTATGGTTCAGCAACCATGTATTCGACCACACGCTCCGCTAGCTAAGGGTGGGGGTAGAGGTGCTAGAGGTAGAAGTAGAGGTATTAGAGATGGAGGTCAGGCAGATAGAGGTAGAGGACAGCCAGCATTAGGTCGTCCCAGAGATGTAGTTCAGGGTGGTAAGGCCCAGCCCCCATGTTATGCTATTCCAGCCAAGCCTAAGGCTGAGGCTTTCGATATAGTTATCACAGGTACTGTTCTGGTTTGTAGAAGAGATGCTTCAGTTTTATTTGATACAGGGTCTACATACTCCTGTGTGTAATCTTATTTTGCATTGTGTGTTGTCATGCCTAGTGATTCCTTGAATGCCCATGTATATACACCGGTGGGTAATTCTATTATGGTAGATCAAGTCTGTCGTTTGTGTATAGTTATGATTGGGGGTCTTGAGACTTGTGTAGATTTGTTACTTCTGGACATGGTTGATTTTGATGTCATATTGTGGATAGACTGGTTATTACCTTACCATGCTATTTTAGACCGTCATGCCAAGACTGTGACCATAGCCTTGTCGGGTTTACCTTGTTTAAAGTAGAGAGGGACTCCTAGTCATTCTACCCATAAGGTTATATCTTATGTGAAGGCTCGGCATATGGTCAAAAGGGATGTTTGGCCTATTTGGCATATAATTCTAGTGGCGAGGTTCCTTCTATTGATTCTGTTTCTGTTGTTCGTGAGTTCCCTAAGGTATTTCCTTCAAACCTACCAGGTATGCCACCCGACAGGGATATTGACTTCTGTATTGATTTGGCTCCTGGCAATCAGCCCATTTCGATCTGTATTGTATGGCCCCGCCTGAGTTGAAAGAGTTGAAGGAGCAGCTGCAATACTTTCTTGAAAAAGGTTTCATTAGACCTAGTATTTCACCTTGGGATGTGTCGTGTTGTTTGTTAAGAAGAATGATGGGTCAATACGAATGTGTATAGATTACCGGCAGTTGAAGAAGGTCACAATCAAGAATAAGTATCCATTGCCAAGTATTAATGATTTTTTTGATCAGCTTCAGGGTGCCGAGGTATTTTTGAAGATTGACTTGAGATCTGTAAACCATCAGTTGAGGATTAGTGCATCCGATATCCCTAAGATAACTTTTCGCACTCGGTACGGACATTATGAGTTCTTGGTGATTTCACTCCGGTAGATAAATGCCCCAACAACTTTTAAAGATTTGATGAACCGAGTGTTTAGGTCTTACTTTGATTCATTCGTGATAGTCTTTATTGATGATATTTTTATCTATTCCCGCAACCGAGAGGAGCACGAGCAGCATTTTAGAGTGGTTCTTCAGACTTTGAGGGATAGTTAGTTGTATGCCAATTTTTCGAAGTGCAAGTTCTAGTTGAGTTTAGTTGCATTCTTGGGTCATGTTATATCAGTAGAAGGTATTCGGATTCATCCGAAGAAGATAGAGGCAGTCAAGAACTAGCCTAGACCCCATCAACTACAGAGATTTGGAGTTTCTTGGGTTTGGCAGGCTACCATCGTCGGTTTGTGGAGGGGTTTCCATCTATTGCATCCCCGATGACCAGGTTGACCCAGAAGGGTGCCTGATTCAGATGGTCAGACGAGTGTGAGGCGAGCTTTCATAAGCTCAAGATAGCTTTGACTACGGAACCAGTTTTTCCCACAGGTTTAGAGCCATATACAGTTTATTATGATGCATCTCATATTGGACTTGGTGCGTTGTATGCAGGATGGCAAGGTCATTGCCTATGCTTCGGGCAGTTGAAGATTCATGAGAAGAGCTATCCAGTTCATGATTTGGAGTTAGCAGCCATTGTCCACTTATTGAAGATTTGGAAGCATTATCTGTATGGTGTGGCAGGTGAGTTGTTTACGGATCACAAGAGTCTGCAATACTTGTTCAAGTAGAAGGAGCTAAACTTGAGGTAGAGAAGGTGGTTGGAGCTGTTGAAAGACTATGATATCATCCGGGGAAAGCCATTGTGGTGGCCGATGCTTTGAGTATGAAGTCAGCCAGTATGGACAGTCTTGCTTATATTCCAATTGGTAAGAGGCCGCTTGCTTTGGATGTTCAGGCTTTGGCCAGGTTGAGGCTTGAGTTGGCCGTGGAAGTTCGAGGTAAGTGTTTGGTGTAACTTTAGCTTGAGGGATTAGGAATTGTGTCCTATTTTCTACATGTTACTTATTGAGTATGACGTATAGGCATGGTGACGAGTATCTATATGCTAGTGTCAAGCATGACCGTGAGTCTTAAAGTGAAATTGTTGAGTTCTTAATAAATACTACGAATGCCTAAGTTATTGATTCTCTGTGTTGAGCAAGGATTATGATTATTCTCGTGGAAATTACTTACTATTGAGTATTAGTGCTAGTTAAGGAAGCTAGATGTTGGAACAAGTTTGGTTATAGCTGGTTTTTCCTTGCCGGGACGTATTTACTTATACTGTCGATTCTCTTACCGGGATAGTGTTATTTCTTTATTGATCCCTTACCGGGACTCTCTTTGTGATTTGGTGTTGAACTGTTTATGTGGATCGGGTTGCATGCCGTAACAATATTATATTTGGACCGAGTTGCACGCTGCAACAAATATTATGGTTGGATTGGGTTGCACGTTGCAATAGTGATAAATGATGTAGATCGGGTTGCACACCTCAATACTGTTATTATGATTTGGATCGGGTTGCGCATCGCAACAATATATAATAAAAAGTGCTTATTGATTAGCTGCGATTTCCTCATTCTTTTGCTGCGAATTCTAAATTGTCCTTATGATTTTCTCTTGATTTACTATTGATAAATGATATTCCCTCGCAACATGTCTCCCTCCCATCTTTACTTTGCTTATTTCAATTTTATTTCAGCTGGTCCTAGCCTCGTCACTACTTCGCCTGGGTTATGCCAGGCACTTATCAGCACATGGGGTCGATTGTGTTGATACTACACTCTGCACCGTGTGCAGATCCTAGAGCGGCAACTTTTGGACCATACCTTTGGGTAGCTGCCTTCACTCCAGTCAGAGATCCCGAGGTAGTCCTGCAGGCGTCTGCAGGCCTCGACATTCTCCTATGTCTTTATATTCTGTTTTCATTTACTTGAGAGATAGATTGTGTCTTTCTTTCCAGACAATTGTTTGTAGTATTCGTAGACTGTCCGTGATATTGTGACACCGAATTTCTGTAGAGATGTACTTGGTATTTTCGTACTTGTTTTTGGCTAAGTTATCATATTACGACTTCCGCATGTATTTGTTTTATTGTTAATATTTCACTGTTCATTGCATGTTGATTTAAATTGTTAAAGAGGGTTAAATAAAAGAGTTAGTGAATCTATAATACTCAGCTTGCCTAACTTTCACGAGCATGTATCATCACGACTCCAAGGATATAAAATCTGGGTCGTGACAATAATAATACTTAATAATATTATTTGTAAGCAGATACACGAATTGGCTTGAGTCGTATTGGAAATTGTCCTAAGAAACTATTTCAGCAATGTGAAATATTTTTCCAGGATTAAACAAGCCCATTTCTATTTATTTAGAGGATACAAGAATCAGCAAAATCAAACCCGGCCATTTAAAAAAGGGCAACATGAGAAGTTAAACTACCAAAAAGAAAAAGAGAAGAAGGATTTCTTTTTATCTTGATGATGATGAAAAATGAGGGATTGAAAATGGCTATTTATAGCCTTATTTGCATTAAGTTTTATTGTGCATGTCAAGAAGGTGGTCGATAAATTTTGCCACTTTTCAAAAGCTGCTTGCCATTTATCTCTTTCTTTCTAGAAGACTTGCCATATGTTGACATTTGTCTCCTTTATTTATATACATCTTGCCACATGAATAGACATTTGTCTACCTATTTGAAAATATCACAACACTAAGCCTGTTTAGTGCTATTGTCATTTGAAATTGCATTGAAAATAATTTTAATCTGTCTTTTGACGAACAAATGTGATTGCGAGCATTTGATATCATGCAGTATCCCATGAGTGAGCAACCATGATGTATTGCTTGCTTTTGATGATCGGTGAACCTAACACTTCCATCATTTTCAAGAGTGGATGGCAACTCTAAACCTGTTTGTGTACCATATGCATTTTACTCTTTAAGTACATAAAGTATCAGAGAAATACTTTGGTTTTTCTGGAAATGATACTATATAAAAGACCAACTGATCAAATGACAATTAATAAAAAAACAAATTGATACGTATAATAAGATTCAAAACCACGATAATAAATTTTGTACTAGTAGCCATTCCAACCGGATATTTGCTATTTCCTTACCTGTTTAATGCTATTTGTCTTATTTAATTAATACATACATTTCTTTTCCTCTCAAAACATAGACACGAGAACAAAAACAATGTGGAATTAGCACAAACAAAGTTGGAAATAGCAAGCCCTTTTCCATTTAAATCTCTAAAAAACAAAAAAACAAATTGCTGATAGAGACTTTGCCTCATCAAAGACACTCAGCCCATTAGGCCCATTTCACGTGCACTGTGGGCTTTTACCAGGCCCACCATAATAGAAATGGGTACCCCATTCATCGTTATAATCACTTTTAATGTCATAGCAATTTGTGTTTTCAGCTAAGATTGAAATATCTTGGGCCGAGCTGAGGCTGTTGTCAGAATCTACAATCTCAAGATTTCTGAAATAACTTGCTTTTCTAAACCCATCTTCAGCAAAATGGCCTGAGCCCATTTGAGTGGACGTGTGCTCTCCATTGGCCCGTGAATTTACGACTTCTCCTCCCCACTCCACCATTGTGGCCCGATCTGCTAAATGAGTAAATAACTCTGCTGGCCAATAGCCCACTAACGTGTTATCACCAAACACCATCCACCAATTTCCTAGCTTGGGATCCTAGAATTGACAAAATTAACGACAATAAGACATTTAACATTTTTGTAGATTGTAAAAATGGAAACTTCTTTTCTTTGTACATAGCTATTTTATAAGCAGGACATCCTTTTCTAGAGAGATAATACCTTAAAGATAAGTGGCGTAACCAGAAATATGAATAAAAGGTAAAAAGCATTTGAAAACGAGTTAAATAG
Source organism: Nicotiana benthamiana (assembly GCA_034376525.1). Classification (NCBI taxonomy): domain Eukaryota; kingdom Viridiplantae; phylum Streptophyta; class Magnoliopsida; order Solanales; family Solanaceae; genus Nicotiana; species Nicotiana benthamiana. Next base: position 28,718,611 of record CM067324.1, on the reverse strand, counting down.
ACCATACACAGCGGTCTCTATTTAGTTTTGGCAAATAAAATTGGCATTTTGAAAAATAAAAACAAGAAGTTATTTTTGTACGATAGAAGAAATCAATTGTATACTATTGTGCACCAAGCACCTTTGGAGAGTAGCAACTATTAGGATCCATGTGAATAACACATCACTTTGAACTTCCTGGACAACTGGACTGCCTCATTCAACTATATTAAGGGAATTCAAAATATAATATATAACCAGATAAAATAATATTTGACTTATATATGCTATACTTTTCCAAGAAACGGTATTTGCTTGACCTTAGTTGACACAGAGACTGTTTGGATAAGTTTGTTTTAAGTGACTTTTAAGCCAAATAGCTTTTAAGCCATAAGTTAGAAATTCGAACATTTGGCTGTTAGCTTGTTTTTTTTATTTTAGCTTAAAAATAAGTACTTAAAAGTACTTTTTTACTTTATCCAAACACTACAAAATGACATAAAAGCACTTAAAACAAGCTAATCCAAACGGGCTCATAGTGTGACTATGGCACTGCTTAAAACAGACCATAATAGCATTTGTTGCTTACTTCATTGAATTCTGATTCTAAAAAAAAATTTAACTTGGTATATAATCTTCAGATTATCATGTCAAGTTATTAGAACCTAGAAATGCAAACTGATTTTTATTAGAAAGAAAGGGAAAGTAGAAGGGACCTTCCAAATGAGAATGGTGACATCATATTGATTTCCTTCAACAGAAGAAACTGGAGAAATGGCAGCTCCAATGGCAATTCTACTATTTGTTTGCACAAATCCTGCACATAGTAAATTGTAGCATCCTGTTGCTTGATAGGCATCACTCTGTTCATATACCAACAAATACATCGTGCGCATTAGTCTTTCTAACTTTTAATTATAATATATAGTTAAGTGTATGTGTTTTTTTAAAAAAAAAAAGATTATCGTAAAGAGCTTAATCAAAATGAGCTCTCAAAGTCTGGTATCTACTGATAAGAGTATCTAAAGATAAAAATATTCAAAAATTAGGTCATCTATACATAACAATCCATGTGTTATAGTTTACCTCATAAAAATTTCCCACATTACTACTCTTTGTATGAGAATCATTGCGTTATAATTCATCGAGTACATAATTTCTACATTACAATCTCCACATAACTAGTCGTAAATTAAATGCGCCCTTAAAGCTATGTACACAAGTCATGTATTAGTCCAAACATATATTTACTAATATTATGATCTATGGTTACGCATTCGAATCGTAAAATCAGACAAAGATATTTGTGCCAAAACAAATTTACGTACATTATATTCTTTTAGAATATATTTTTTCTCTGGACCCCACGAAAATATGAGATTTCTGTACGTCGAATTACCTTTTTTTTATGATCATGGCTGGTTCTACTTCCTTAGTGTTCAACAACTTTGTGAGGAAGGTATTAATTATTTAGCATGCATTGCGCCAGAAAAGATGGTTTAAATTTTTAAGAATGGGGTTTGTCAATGTAGTTAGTGTTATCACATCAAAGTTCTCTAACCTTATTTATTAGTGCAATAAATAACAATTCTAGTAGTAGCAGTACAGCTAAGGAATTCATGAAAGAATGGATAAAAAAGGATATGAGGGAAGAAAAATGGAGTCCCAATAATTTGTATTTCCTCGTCAATTCCAAGAGAGATTCCTTACCATTACACAGCTCCACATGTACTAATTAATGAATAAAACTTTAAGTTACAAATTTGCAGTCTTTTTTCTAGGACCACACTTTCATTTTTTTTTTCAAAATAAGTAATTTTTTTAAATATTTTTACACAGATTAAAATTTTATTTTTTAGCATTAATTAGTAATAAAATTGATTATATTAATCTTTACCACATAAACATTTCTAACATATATTCTAACACTATTTATTTCAAGGATAATGTAGAAAAAAAATAATTAATTATTTTTAAAATCTGAAAAAAATATTTAATTTAAACCACAAAAAAAAAATTATTTATATTAAACCGGAGAGAGTACACCTCTAGCTGTGGAAAACCAATTTTAATTGCATGGTTGATATTAGAGGTGTCAACCGGGCCCGGTTGACCCGGGACCGGCCCGGACCGGACCGGCAAAAACCGGGACCGGACCGGACCTGTTAGCAGGGGCCGGGCTGGGCTGGGTCTTAGGGTGTAGGGGTTGGTCCGTTAGGATTTTTTGGTATCGGAACTGGCCCGGACCGGCCCGGTATAGTCAACAGTACCGCGAACCGGTATGAACCGGCCCGGTTCATCGGCAAAATATTTTTTTTTTTTGGTTTTTTGAATATGTGGGCCCCACATTACCGTTGGCCAACGGACAATTTTACAAAAATGGCCATTTTTTCATCATTTTTTTGTATTTATTAATTTACAATATTAACCCTTCTTAAAATCTATAAATCCACTCATCTCTTCTTCATTTCTTCACTCAAATTTCTTATTTCAATCTTAATTCTCAAATTATCAATCTATCTCTCTTCACTTCAATTTGCAAGATTTCATATTTTATTTGTCACTCTTTTTCCTGTCGCAATTTGTCATTCAAAATTTGAAGCTTGAATTGAAGTTCCAAATTGAAATACTTGCTTGTCGTTTGTTCGTGGTAACACCGGATTTGCGTAATCAAGCACTCCCTCCAACTCTTTCTCTTATTTAATATTTTAATTGCATGTTTAATTTTAGCTTATATTTTCATTTTTACAATATGTTTAGCGATGCTAGTCCTGTAGCTTCTGGTAGTAATAGTAATGACCCGACTTCTAATCGTAAAAGAAGAAGTCCGGTATGGAATTTTTTTGAAATAATAGAAGGTACTAATAGTGTTAAATGCAAATTTTGTAACGGAACTTTTCAACATTTGACCGAAGGAAATTTAGGAGGGACTGGAACACTTACAAGACATATGAGAGCTGTCCATCCCATAGAATGGGTCAATAATTTTTAAAAGTGGCCTTGATTTATTTTCAGACTTTCAGTTGGGAAGCAATGATTTGTAAGTTTTAGTATGTTTCAGAGATTGGATTAGATAGGTCGGAACGAAGAAATCAAGGAAAGGAAGATGTTGATAGCCCAGAAGACGAAGAACTTTAACTTGGAGATATTGATGATGGTGAACTTGCTAAGGCGATGCAAAACATTTGAAATTACTACTTCACTAGTTTACTTGTTAGAAAAAATGTAAACATTTCATTTTCTACTTATTAATTTGAAATTGAGAAATAAAGTAGCACTTGCAATAAGTGCAATTTTTTCCCATCTTACTTGTATTCATTCAATTATTACACAGTATTAATATAATTATAACTTAATAGTTATACTTAATTTCAAAAAAAATTGAAAATATACTAAACCCGGTCCGGTCCGGCCCCTTTCAACCCGTAACCCGTATGGTTCAATTTTAAACCGAACCAACTCGGCCCCTTAAAAATTCGGTACTGTTCAACCCGGCCCGGACCGGATCAGAACCCAAACGAGTCGAAAAATCCGACCCGGCCCGGACCGATTGAACCGTTAAACAGCTTTAGTTGATATGCTCCTCAAATGTTGACTCTTTACCACTCATGTGCTTCTATGCCTTTCTGTCTTCTCCATCCTCTCTTTTCCTTTTTCACTTTATTTCCATTCTAGTGCTCTAAGTTTTAGTTGTTTCAATTTAATCCTTTTACTCTTTCCTTTTTCTATTCTGTACCCTCAATCTCTTTTTTCTTAGCTAATACTCTTAGGCCTTAGCTGGTCTTTGAGCAATCACATGAAAAAAATGCTTTCTCATATTATATTATTAAGGAGTTAACTTTGTAATATTGATAGTGTAAAAAATATTTCACTTTTTAGTTTATTGTTTCAGCTAATCTACTTTATTTTTTAAGATTACAATTGTTAATCCTTATTCATGAACGTACTTACAATTATCTTTCGTACAAATTGATAATATTTTCTTATTTACCAAGTATCAAATCAATCGCCATTTGAGAATTTTATTATTTACCAAAATATACTAATGATAGTTAAATCAAATAGTGATAATAATTTAAAGATTCAATTAAAAAGATATTTTTTTTAACATGAAATGGATTCTTACACTTAGCAAAAGAAAATTATCAATCAAACTAGAATGTAAAAGTAGAGAACTATACTAAAAATATAAATAATTAACATTTATCATTAAATTTTTAAAACTTTGTATAAAATGTACATATATATATGTATGTATGTGTGTGTGTGATAATAAATTTAAAATAGCTACACATATGATCGGTTTGGTTCGATTTTTTCTGATTAAAATCAAAATCAAACTAAATTTGATCGGTTTTTAAAGTCCAAAACCAAATCAAATCAAATCAAAAAGTATTACTTTTTTAATCAGTTTAATTTACTATTTTTTTTAATTCGATTTCTCGAATTTTTATAAACACTTAGAATTTTCTTTTAATTTCCTATGATCCTCTGTATGTGCCAAGATTCAGATTACAATTTTGTTAGCCAAAGAATTGGGAGTTGTGAATTAATTAATTATATGGTACATTGAGAAAATCTCAACAGCCAAAGGGGACATAATTTATTAGGAACTTCCAAGTTCCAAAGTTCGAAGCTCCCCAAATAAAACAAAAAGGTTGGAAGTTTCCATTGACCCAAGACAAAGTTGACTTTGAGGTTGTTCTCATTTGATTCCTATAGTAAACTGATAATTAATTATTAATTTAATTAGGTGTTACCTCAAGGAAGAATCTACCGTCTGCCCTTTAAAATTAAAATTATTCTAATGGAACTCTTAATTAAGTGGTTCAATTTCATAGACAAAACTTGCGTTTACATAAATACTATATTGCATTTGATGTATTTAATAGTATGACACAAATAAATAAACTAGTACTTCCTCAAAAAAAAAATCATTTCTAAATTTGGTAATAATTTAGCTTAAATTTATAATTTTCCCTTAATGAGAGCTTTTATAACTATACAAATATTCTGGTTCCATTTGGATTTGTTTATGACCACAAATTCCAAAAATCTTCATTTTTTTCTTAAATTGCGTACCCAGTTAAACAGATTCAAATAAATTGATACGGGAAGAGTACTACAAGAATAAAAACTATATAAATAAAGAGTAAGACAGGTATCGCCAAGAGGCAGGGACGTGATGATTGGAGTACAAGTTTAGCGCCGAGCCGAGCGAAGTAGGCAGGGACGTGATGATTGGATCTCAAGTCATCGTCAAGAGGGACAATATCAGATATCTTGGGTCGGTGATTCAGGGGGGCGGAAAGATTGACGGGGACGTCACTCATCGTATAGGAGCGGGGTGGTCAAAGTGGAGGCTTGCATCAGGAGTCCTGTGTGACAAGAAAGTTCCATATAAACTCAAGGGGAAATTTTATAGAGCTGTTGTTAGACCTGCAATGTTTTATGGAGCGGAGTACTGGCCCGTGAAGAACTCTCATGTTCAGAGAATGAAGGTTGCGGAGATAAGGATGCTCAGGTGGATGTGCGGGCTCACCAAGTTAGATAAGATTAAGAATGAAGTTATTCGAGAGAAGGTGGAGGTGGCCCCGGTGGATGAGAAGATGCGAGAAGCGAGGCTGAGGTGGTTCGGGCATGTGCGGAGGAGAAGTCCTGATGCCCCGGTGAGGAGTTGTGAGCGGCTGGCTATTGTCGGCGTTCGGCGAGGCAGAGGGAGACCTAAGAAGTATTGGGAGAGGTTATTAGGCATGACATGGCTAGAATGCGGGTTTCCGAGGACATGACCCCTGAGAGGAAAGTCTGGAGGTCTAGTATCAGGGTTAAAGGATAGGGGCTCCTAGAGTTTGGTGTTGGCAGGGCTATCCATAAATGATTTGTGTTTTGGCTTATGTCTCCCTTATGGTAGTTACTGTATTATATTATTGCATGCTACTTTATTTATGTCTCTTATGTTTAGATAAATATTTACGCTATTTCTGCCGGAGTTACTAATGCTCTTTTGTTTTTGTTTTTGTTTTTGTTTTTCCTTTCATTCACTGAGCCGAGGGTCGATTGGAAACAGCCTCTTTGTCCTTTCGGATAGGGGTAAGACTCGTTTACATATTATCCTCCCCAAACCCCACTTTGTGGGACTATATTGGGTAGCAGTTGTTGTTGTTGTATAAATAAAGAGTAAATGAAGGGAGAGAAATCTGACCGTCCAATATGTAAACAATCTAGGTCTGCTGTCACCATACAGCTCCGGACTAACCTGACTAGTAGAAGAATCAAAGCTTTAGAAATTCAAATTTATTTTCTTACCTTAGCGGCATAAAAATATTTTATTTTACATATAAAAAAAAAAGCAGAATTCGAATATGAGTAAAATATAAAAACTTTACTACATTATGAAAGGAGAAGGCAGTTTTGTGAGTAAAAACTAAACTCATTTTTCTGAAAGAAAAAATATATATATGTATATATATGTATACTTATTTATTTTTTTTCTTTTATGGTATCAGAAAATAAAAGAGAAAATATAGAAGAAAAAGAAAGAGGAAAAAACTGGAGGGATTGTGTGTGGGAAGGAGTACGGAGTACCTGCCAGCCAGCTTCGATGCTGTTAAGATCAGAGCCGTCGAAAGATCCAGATAGAACCCAAATCTGGGAAAGACTGAACTCGTTGACCACCTCAATTGAAGGGTCCCATACGTTTATTGTTGCTTTTGCCCCATATATCTCTTGCGAGGTTCCCGTGTATGCTATTGCGTGCTACAAATTTAATCAAAGTCCGCAATTATTTTTTTTTTAATTATGTACGTAGATTATACATTAATCATATATAACTATACGTATATAATAAATGAGTTATGCATATATATCTTTATCGATTATGTTTAATTTAAACGATTGAATAATCGGTTAATTAGGTTAATTCTTCTAATAATTACTTGAGGACGGAAAATTTGCTTCGTCATAATTCATGATTTTTTGTTGAAAACTACAAATATAACAAAAGATACATCTTAAAACTCACACTTGATGTAAAAATTTTAAGTTTTGATTCTGTCTCGGATAAAAAAGGATCATTACAAAGTATTCATCATCTATAGAATAAGTTTGACATGAACTAACAATTGCTATTGGGCAGTAAATGCACAAGAAAGAAAGTGAAGTTTCGACAACTTAATTTGTTGAGAAACAGCTAGCAACAACCTCATCATAGTTGCGATAATTAAGGTCATAGGATATGATGTTAAGATAATTATCATCATCCCTCATGAATTATTTCCCTACCAAAGTAGTAGTCTTTTTCGTTTCTTTTGCTTTACCCATAGATTCTACGTTAAAATAACTTATTTTTACATATTTTTCCGTTAACTTTTACTTGGCATGTATATTAAAAATAAGTTTTTATTTTTATTTGTCACTTTACGCATATTAAGAGAAGACAACTTTTTTTTGGTTATACTTACAGTATTCTCATTTTAAATTATTTTCTTAAATTCAATAAAATATGTATTAATTAATATGAGTATCATAGTAAATTATACATTTCATTTATTATTTTTTAAGGAACGTAAATAGTCAAAACTTGCCAAGTAAAAATGATTGGGACATTTACGCCTTACAACTATCCCGAGTAGTGGCCGTGATGCCGTTCATTATGTAAAGATGTACCCAACAAACGTTGTACATTCGTCTTAATTGTAATATGTACAAGATATTACTCTGCTGTTAACTTCTATACTTCTATCATCTTTAAATATTATTAAGTGCTTTATAGGTTTCTTTATCACAAGCATTTCCTAATTCCTATATGTATGGTTAGAGTGGAATGGAAATTAAAGTTTAATCCACATTTGGTCTATTTTAGATTTATGTCGTGGCAAGGTCCTCAAGGAAATAGAGTAATATAAGTACCAGCATTTGTCCCATATAAATCTTTATTTAAGAGAAAAAAAAGATCCCTTGATGTATGTTACTTCAGCTATCATTTCATTCAGTAAATTTGTATTATACGCACTTAACTATTTCATTGGATTCTTGTTTTTCTTATTAGTACAAGAATCGAACAACTTTGCAGTCAAAATTTAAGAAGAATAGAATAAATTAAATCACCTAGCATTTTATTTCTATTCATACTTAAACATTGATATTTCTTGATTTTTACCCACTTTATTGTCAATTAGGCTACCCTTAGTATTACACGTGTTCCCTGCAATTTTACCTCAGAATTCAAATTAAAACATGTCGACTAATTAAGCTGTAAAATGTCTAAATACGCAAAGGTAGAAAGACTACATTAATCACTATAACACTAGACAAAATGTTGCCCCCATAACATATATAGAACAACAAAAAGAGAAAAATGTAAAGATGGGCAAAAGTAAGTTTTAGTACGTACCTCATGACCATTGCCACTGACAACATCAGGAGCATCAAAACGACGAGCAAGAGGTAATCCATGGCGTTTTTTCTTGCCAAAATCATACAAAGACTTTGCTCTGAGCACATCATTCACATTGCTCCGCCGTATCGGAACCGTTCCTTTAGGGCAGCGCTGCCCATTTTTGTGCCATAGTTGCCAATTTACTGCACCCAATCTTTCATCACTACTTTTGCTACTGTTACTTGCATCTTTAACGGCGTTTGTTTTTACCATCTTCAATTTTGGAATCTCTGGTGGAACCTTCTGTACTTACATTACAATGATTTTGAGTTAAAAATCTATTTTGATCATGAGCTGCACATGAATAATGGTTTAGCTTGTTGCTTGTGAGTAAAAGAAAAGAAAAACAAAAGTGAAAGTAAAGGTGGTTGGAAGTTGAAATACTTATCACTACACCACGAAACCGGAAAAGGCCACATTTTTGCTAACTATATATTGTTTAATATATGAAAACTACTCCGATACTAATATTCACTATAAATGAGCAACAAACGCTGACAAATTAAAGCTAAAAATTTCACCAAGAGTATTCAAAATTATTATGTGAGTAAAAGAAAGTAAATATTGACCTATATATAATTTTTTATGTACACAACATATATAGTTTTCTAATGAAAATTGATCAACCGATCCGATTACTTTTCAATATGTGTTACATATTTCTAGAATCTTTTTCAACAAAAGGTGATCAATTGACTGTTCTTAAAATAATGCAGCTTTACCCTTGGCGTTGGCGACAAATCCCACAAAGAAAGAAGAAGTAGGTATTGTAGCGTTTAATTTATTAGGTTTAGGTATTATCATCAACAAAAAGTGGGGTATTTTACCTGAATCTTGTGATTCTTGAGAAGAGGATGATCTAAAGCTGGTTGTTTTCTTTTATGAACACAATCTATGATATCTCCATCTGGGCTCTGAAAATTTTAAAAGAAAATTCAACCATCACTATAATATCCCACGTGAAATTAATACATAATGAACAGTACAAGAAATAAAAGAAAATAAAAAACAAAGAAGATGTATGTACCTCAATGGTGAAGACAGAAGGCTTGTTAATCTTGTTCAAGTGCCTTTCAATTCTTTCAAGTCTTAAGTTGCTAACTTGTCTATACTTTGTGTAGTTCAAATTACTTGGAATTTTGACGGCTGCTGCTTGAGATGTTTGGCACAAAAAGAAGAAAGACCAAAGCAAGAGTAGTACTAATAGAGGAGGAAGAAAAACTTGTCTCTTCCTTCCATCAGTGTCCATTTCATTCAGTGCACAAAGGAAATGAAAAGAACACAAGTTTGTATGAGTGAGGAAAAAAGGAAAGGAATGAAAGAGAAAATTAAAAACTACAGCACCATTACTAGAAAAAATACAGCGACTTTCTTCTCTTAAGCAAAGAGAAAAGGAAACTAAGAAAATGACCTTTACTGAAACATCCTTTTCTTTTCACACACTCAAACAATGCATAAATGCTGAGAAAGAAAGGTTGGTGAAAGAAAATTTAATATACTGAAGACAAAACCCTAAATGAGTTTCAGGGTAATGATGGTGATGATTGAGAGCTGCAACAACATCTGCATACAATTTATATAAATGCACAGAGAGTCAAAAGTCGAAGGAATTAAAAGCAGCAGAAAGTTTACTAATAGATGAAGAAGATTAACAAGAAAAATAAAAGATTTATTTTTTTGAGTTGATAGAAGCTTAGTTAATGAAGGGGAAGTAGTAGCAAAGTAAAGAGGGAATAATAAATCATACAGACCTACCCATCTTCTCAACAATCCCCACTCCCACGCACCTTCTTTAATTAATTTGCCTTGTCACAGTTCAAACCAACTTGAATATTTGCATCTGCCTCTCTGCCACCACACAATCTTCACCATTAATACTCTCCTTTCTCCCTTTGCTTAATTGCTTTCCTTCTCTCTTACCTTCTCATTATATATACTCTTCCCCTTTTTTATTTATTATGAACTTGGGAGAATATCGTTTTCTTTTCTTTTTTTTCTTTTCTCTTTAAATAGAGAGTTCAAATTCTTTTGTACTAACGGTATAAAAGATATTTTTACAATCAGATAATCTATAAGGTAATTATAAGTATTCTCTTGAAAAGTAACTGATAATCTGGTAAATATGTAATAACCAACTGCTATCAAAGGTTAAAATTCCATTGATGCTAACCATTTACACCATCAATATTTAAACATTTTGTATCGGGCTCGACCTTTTTATGACTAATCGAGACTCGGGGGTGACAGGCCAAGATTTGGCGCTATGTCAAACCGAGCTGTAACACGAAGATAGATTGCCAAGCACGTAATTCAGAGATCGATTGAGATCAGCTAAGATCGAGATCGAGCAAGATAGAGATTGAAACCAATTGAGGGACGCCTGCCGAGTCAAATAACAGAAGTCCGAGATATTCGTGATCAGGCAAGGATCATAGCGGAAATCTCTACATATATCAAGAAGAGGCTGATCAATTAGCTATCATGAGATTGCTTATATGTTTAGGATAATATTAAGGGTAGGACTCCACTACTATATAAAGAGAGTCTGATCATTTGTAAAACACATCATATTCACGATACATAAAGTTGTTGAGATGGTTAAAGTGACAGCTGGTGACAGTTGTACAGATGAAGGCTTGAAGGGTGAAAAACTCAATTAAGTGACAGTTGTATATAGTAGCAAGTTAGTTAATTATTTAGTGTTAGAAGATAATTATTTATACCACACATGTACAGTGATAAAGGTTGATAAGCCATTGTAATCTCTATAATTATGTTTTACTCTATAATTGAAGGTCATTTTCTAGAATCATCTTGTTCTTACTTCTTCGATTCAATCTTAGCTTCAATCCTTCAACCTCTAATGGTAGATTTTATCATGGTAAAATCGATCGAGGAAAGAGCAATTATATTTCTAATTTTATGAAGACAATACTGTAAGTTCATAGATTCTTCTTCTTGAGTTGAAATTGAAGCTCAACAATGGCGAATTTAGATATTGATAACCCTATATATATACTATTTCTGCAGCCATCCGATAATCCTAGCAATGTGATAATTTCAATTCAGTTGAAAGAATTGAAAAATTACTCTGTCTGGAGTAAAGCTATGGTGATTGCATTGCGAGCAAAGAGGAAATTAGGGTTTATTGATGGACGTTGTACAAAGTCTTAGTTCACTGAAGATTTGGGTGAGGACTAAGAGAAAGTTAATACAACAGTGTTGACACGGATCATGAACACCGTATCTCCAAAACTGGTAAATGGCATTGTGTATGCTGAAAATACTCATGAAGTATGGCTGGACCTTGAAGATCGATTCAACAAAGTTAATGGTTCTAGAGTCTATATACAGTGAGAAATAGCTACAAATATCTCAAGGTAATTTTAGTATCTCTGTTTATCATTCTAGGTTGAAGTAGTTATGGGATGAATATGGTTCTCTTATACCCTCACTCCCAGTCACTGCTGGTACAAGAGACTTTATCGATCATTTAGAACAACAAAAGCCTTTTCAGTTCTTAATGTGATTAAATGAATCATATGGAGCAATTAGAAGTCAGATCCTGCTGCGATTTAACATCACCTTCAGTTAGTCGTGCATTTGCAATACTAATAAATGAGGAGAATCAAAGTAAAGTCTATGTGTCTAACTCAAAAATTAGCTTAGCAAATAAAATGAATGAATCTATAGTTTTCATGAGTACAAGAGGAAATCTATCAAAGTTTAAAAGGTAAAATGATTTGTATTGTGAGTATTCCACTTTAAAGGTCACTCAAAGGATACTTGTTACAAGCTACATGAATATCCACCTGGATACAAAGAAAAAAGACACCAATAATACACGAAGACAAATGCAGTTGTAAATAGCAGTAGTCATATTCAAGAGAATGTCATAAATAAAGGAGAAGCTGATACCTCAAGGAATGTCAAACTTCTTCACTGAGGAGAAACATGGGTAGATCATGATGTTGCTGAACAAAGATAAGGCAGAGGAGCACACAGCTAATATGGCAAGTAATGATAATTCAAGTTTGTTGAAAAACTAGGGATCCTTGGATTATAGACACTGGAGAAATAGATCATATGGCCTCAAACCATGATATGTTGGTTGATATAATAAAGTTACCTGAATGTAGGAGATATAGTATTAGCCAACCAAATGGTAATTGTGTTCCTGTTACTCATTTAGGAAGCTATAAATTTATAAGAGATGACACTATGCATGATGTGTTGTGTGTGCCTGAATTTAAATATAATTTGTTGTTAGTCTCTAAACTGACAAGAAAGTTACAATGCTCAGTGAATTTTTTTCCAACATTTTGTGTCTTCCAGGATCTGTTCACCGGGAAGGTGAAGGGGATTGGTAAAGAAAAAAGTGGCTTGTATCTCTTAATTCCAAGGAAAACTATTAAATATAAAGAGATCCAAAGGATTAGGAGTTGTCTTGCAGCAGGATTAAAGATTGATGTTGAAACCTAGCATAAAAGGCTTGGACATATTCCAGCAGCTGTCATGAAGAACCTGGATATGTGAAAAACTAAATCTTGCTAGATTGTAGTCTTAATAATTGTACTGTATTCCCTTTGGCTAGACAAACCAGAAGACCTTTTCCGAGCAAGTGATGTTTTTCAAGTAGTTCATGCAGACATTTGGGGTCTATATAGAGTTCCAACATACAATGGGAATATATATTTTTAACACTTGTAGATGATCATTCCAAGACGATTTGGGTGTTTTTGATGAAATTGAAGAGTGATACTATTGTCGTGTTGAAATCATTTTTTAAACTTGTGCATGTGCAGTTTGGAAAGACAATTAAAATGTTAAGGTTAGATAATGGTGCAAAATTTTTTAGCAAAGAGTGCAAAGATTTCTTATCTAGTTCTAGAGTTCTTCACCAGAGCAGCTGTCCACACACTCCACATCAAAATAGAGTGGTGGAAAGGAGACATAGACACATACTAGAGGTGGCAAGAGCATTGAGGTTTCAGGAGAGCATTCCACTATATTTCTGGGGAAACTGTGTGTTAACATCTATTTATCGGGGAAACTGTGTGTTAACATCTGTTTATCTTATAAATAGGATACCATCCTCAATTCCAGAGGGCAAGTCTCCTTATAAGGTGTTTCATAAGTCCAAGCCAAGTTTACTGCATTTGAGGGTTATGGGTTGCTTATGTTATGCCACAGTCACAAAGAAAGTTGAAAAATTCTTACCTAGAGTTGTAGCAGCAGTTCACATGGGATACTCAGTCTCTCATAAGGGCTATAGGTTGAATGATCTCAAGGCCAAGATTTTTTTTAAGTAGAAATGTGACATTCAAGAAGAACATCTTTCCTTTACAAACAATGAAAAGAGGTGTAGACTTGTCACTATTTTTAGAGATTAATAATGCTCAAGCACACCTATCAAGGACAACTGCACCAATAATAGATCAGAGAGGAAATAGAACTGATGCAAGGTAGGATGCACACACCACAATTGATCCTCCACTTGATTAACCAGCCTGTGATACTAATGTCAACAATAGTTAATGACTACAACTTTAGCATGCTGCATTGCCTACAACTAATCCTACTAAACCATTAATTACGTTGAGGAGATTTTTTGTAATGACCCGACCCATCACTTCTTGTATTTCAGCCCCGACATCCCCGTATTATGCTTCCCCCGTATGTTGATATATGTGTTTGGTGAGTTTGAGATGTGTTTGATTGAATTTGGTTAGAAATGAGACCAATAGTCTCTTTAAGGAAAGCTTAAGTTAGAAAAGTCAACCGGATGTTGACGTGTGAGTTAAGAGGGCTCGGAATGGATTTCTGACAATTCAACTAGTTTTGAATGGTGATTTATGACTTGGGAGCGAAATCAAAATTTAATTTGGGGGTCCGGTGAAGAATTAGGCTTGAAATGGCTAAAGTTGAATTTCGGCGACTTCTGGTTGATAGGTGAGATTTTGATCCGAGGCTCGAAATGGATTTCCGAGAGTTGCAGTAGCTTCGTTAGGCAGATTTTGGATATGTCAGTAAATTTTCAGGTCATTCGGATGGCGTTTGGATGGGTTTTGGATGGAATACGAATTCGGAAAGTTAGAGTTTATCTTAAAATGAAATCCAATGATTTTGGTGACTTATGATGTTAAAGATAGCATATTTATGGCCCAAGCAAGTTTGAATGGAGTAATAAGTCGTGTTGGTGCTTTTGGTTGAGGTCTCGGGGGCATCAGGGTGATTTCCGATGGTTGACGGATGGATTTGAAGTTGAGAAGTGCAGCAGATTTTAGACTTCAGGTGTTGCAGACGGGTTGCTCTATGCGATCGCAGGCATGGCGTTGCGATTGCATAGAAGGTTGGGCTGTGGGCTTGAGTTTGTTCAATGCGATCACGAGAAGGGTGATGCGATCGCATAGGTTGAGGTCATGGTTCTCTGCAATCGTAGAGGGGAGGCTACGTTCGCGTAGGTATGGGAAAGGAAGGTATGTGATCACAGGTAAGAGGTTGCGTTCGCATAGATCAGTGGGGAGGCCTGGGAAGGACGCACTATGCGATCGCAGGAGTTGTTACGCGATCGCATAGAGGTAGTCAGAGCTGGGCAGAGGGTTTTTAATATCATTTCATCCGCGAGTCTCTTCACTTTTTCCTCCATTTTTGCAATATCTTGAGAGCTCATTGACGGATTTTGAAGGGGATTTCACCGGGAAGTGATTGCAGGTAAGTCTCGTGACCTTATTACATCATTTTATTGAAGATTCAACCAAAAATTCTTTGAAATTGGGTGTAAATATTGAAGAACTAGGGCTTGAAATTTCAAATGAAAATCTGGGAATTTGGAGGAGCATTTGGACTCCGATTTTAATGAATTTTATATGTTCAGACTCGTAGCGAGACGAGGATTCTAAAAATGTGAATTTCGTAATTTTTTTAGAAGTGGGCCCAGGGCTCGGGTTTTGCCAACTTCGTGTTTTTGGGTGTAATTCGAGCCATTTTGATTGGGTTGCATTCCACTAGCCTATTTTTGACGTATTCCTATTGATTTAGATTTGGCATCTGCGGAGGGAGATTATCGAGGGAAAGGCATTTCGAGCTAGTCTATGGCCGGCTAGAGGTAAGTAATGTAAGTAAATGTTGTTCTGAGGGTTTGAAACCCCGGACTTTCACATCGTAACGCTATGTTGAGTCATGACACGCACTCTACGATAAGTGCGGGGTCGGATACTGTTGAGAGATTCTGACTTGGTCCATCCCGAGTGAGATTTATACTATATTGGCGTATGATACGCACACTGTGATGACTATTATTGGGCTTTATGCTGTGTTTGGGGCCTAGTGCCGACCTGTGATATCCTTTGGGAGTTTGTATTACTGGTTTGTTATGATTGCATACATTTACTATCAGTCCATGGTTTTAAAACATTATTTTCAAAACCCAGCCGTATTTCAAATGTTTAGAACTCATATGCTATCTTTTATATGTATTTCGGCTGAGGATCATTGTTTATTACTTCCCTAGGGGCTTATGATATATTTTCTGGACTGATTTTGGGTCAATCGGGCTGCGCGTCGCAGCAGTGATTAGAAACAGTGATAACACGGACACTGTGTGATATGAGCAGTCAGGTAACATGGAGTGGCCTGGTTATTGATTTTCTCCACTAGATGGTTGGTTTGATTATTCACCACGAGATGGCTGGTTATTGCGCTTGGGCTGTAGGAGCCCCTACGGAGTCTGTACACACCTTTTGTGAGTGTCATCGACGATAAATGATATGGGTGGCTCAGGCTGCACGCCGCAGTAGGTACTGGATTGTACCATCATATGCATTGCATCGCATCCTTGCATTTGCATCATGTATTGTTGTTCAGTTGTTCAGTTGCAGATATTGTTATACACCATTTTAGCTTACTTTGTGTAATTATTGGGTTTTCTGCTTTCAGAGCTTTAATTACTGTTATTACTCACTGGGTCGGAGTACTCACATCACTCTTTGCACCTTGTGTGCAGATCCAGGGTAGTCTCAGGCAGAGTAGATCCTGCGGTGGTCAGCTTTCAGCAATTCGGAGTGTCGAGGTAGTAGCACGGCGTTCGCAGCCATTGACTCTCCTTCCCCTATCTTTATTTCCTGTTTTTTTTTCCTTTGTATTTTCAGTACAAACAGACTTGTATTGGATTGGGTTTTACATTTTTAGAGGCTCGGACTTGTGACACCTGTTCCTAGGTGGTTTATTGTTGGTTTCAGTATATTCTGCTCTGTTTTGGGTCTTAAATCTCTTTCGTTTCTGAGTTTATCATTTCTTTATTGTCATTCATATGGGATTATTGATATTAAGGTCGGGCTTGACTAGCCTTACGGCCGAGCGCCACCACGACCGGGTTTGGGTCGTGACAAGTTGGTATCAGAGCCTAGGTTACTTGGTCTCGCCAGTCATGAGCCGGATTAGTAGAGTCTCGCGGATGGGTACGTAGACGTCCGTACTTATCCTCGGGAGGCTACAGAACCTTTAGGAAACACTTCATATTCTTGAACTCTTATCCTGCGCCTATGTTGATTTGAGAACTGAAACTTCTTATTCTATTCTCTCGCAGATGGCGAGAACCCGCACTACCAGACATGGCAGACGACCCCTTTTGCCACCAGCTAGAGTCCGTGGACGCGGTCTTGGCCGAGGTCGCGGGAGAGCAGCAGGGGTCAGTACCAGTGGACCCAGTTGCTCATGTTCAGGATCAGCCCTAGATGTTGAGACTCCAGCAGCACCTACTCAGGCACCAGCTGTGCCTATTGTGATTCCGGGTCTTCAGGAGGCCCTAGCCCAGATTCTATCGGTTTGCACTGGCCTAGCTCAGGCGGTATCAGCTTCTACTACAGCAGCCACATCTTAGACAGGGGCTGGACATCAAACCACTGCAGCTCACACTCCAGAGCAGGTTGTTCAGGGCTTGCAGACCCCAGAGGCAGCCCCTAATTCCCCAGTAGACGAGGTTCTTAGAGTTAGATTGTTATGCTACATGGATGGTCTCGACTGATCGGGACAGGATTCGGAGATTTGTGGATAGATTCATTTATACCATCTGTATTCTGATGTCGCGGGAGAGGGTTCTGAGCCATACTTTTGAGGATGCTGTTGACATGCCTAGAGATATTGAGGCAGATCGCCGTCAGAGGAGAGAAGAGAGGGAGGCTAAGAGGTCTCGTGGATCGGGTAGCTTTAGCAGTTGCTCCGTTTAGGGGCCAGTTTCAGCAAGGCAGAGGCCGCTCTTTTAGGCATCAGCAGCCGGCCCGTCCCGAGTATCGCGGGGCACCTCCAGGCATGGTCATCAGAGTTCGCAGCCAGGTCAGTCTTCACTGAGTGCACTCCCAGCATAGGGTTCATCATATGCTCCTCCAGCTCAGGGTTCTTCGACGCCGGGTGGATCGGCTAGTCATTCTGGTGCGAGGGGTTCCCTTCAGTCCCCTTCTCCAGGTTCTGGAGGTTGCTTTGAGTGCGAAGATTTTGGTCATATTAAGAGGTATTGTCCTAGACTTCGTGGTGGTAGGTATCAGCAGAGGGATCAACCCTCCTCTTCTTCTCCACCTGTTTCAGCACCACCCCAGTCTAGTAGGGGTGGGAGTCAATCATCTAGAGGCCGCCCCATGAGGGATGAGCGGTCGAGCGGTGGTCAAGCTCGTTTCTATGCACTCCTAGATATGAGAGATGTCGTTGCTTCAGATGTAGTGATCACATGTATTATCTCAGTTTGCCACAGGGATGCTTATGTTTTATTTGATCCCGGGTCTACATATTCTTATGTGTCTGCTTACTTTTCCCATCATTTGGGGATTACCCAAGGGTCTCTCACGTTGCCTGTGCATGTATCTACCCCGGTGGGTGATACTATTATCGTGGACCATGTGTATCGGTCTTGTCTTATTACTATTGAGGGTCTGGAGACCCGAGCTGACTTGCTACTTTTGAGCATGGTAGATTTTGATGTTATTCTGGGCATGGATTGGCTATCACCATGCCATCTATCTTAGACTATCACGCCAAGACAGTCACGTTGGCTATGCCGGGTATTTCGAGAGTTTTGTGGCGTGGTTCGATTGATTATGTACCCAGCCGAGTAATCTCTTTCCTAAAGGCCCAGCGGATGGTTGGGAAAGGATGTTTAGCATATCTAGCATTTGTGAGAGAGGTTGGAGCTGAGACTCCTAGTCAGGATTAGGTTCCTCGTGGTGAGGGAGTTTCCTGATGTATTTCCAGCAAACCTGTCGGGCATGCCGCCGGACAGGGATATTGACTTTGGTATTGATTTGGTGCCGGGCACGCAGCCCATTTCTATTCCTCCCTATCGTATGTCACCAGCAGAGTTAACGGAGTTGAAAGAGCAGCTGCATGAACTCCTCGATAAGGGGTTCATTCATCCCAGTGTGTCTCCATGGGGCGCACCGGTGTTATTTGTTAAGAAGAAGAATGGCACAATGAGAATGTGCATTGATTACAGACAATTGAACAAAGTGACAGTGAAGAACAAGTATCCATTACCTCGTATTGAGGATTTGTTTGACCAACTTTAAGGAGCAAAGGTATTCTCGAAGATTGATCTTCGTTCAGGCTATCACCAGCTGAAGATTAGAGATTCCGACATCATGAAGACAGCTTTCAGTACGAGATGTGGGCATTATGAGTTTCTAGTTATGTTATTTGCGCTGACTAATGCCCAGCAACACATGCACTTGATGAATAGTGTATTTCGGTCGTATCTGGATTCATTTGTGATTGTATTTATTGTTGATATTCTTGTCTACTCGCATAGCCGGGAGGAGCACGCGCAGCATTTGAGGGTAGTATTGCAGAGATTGAGAGAGGAGAAGTTGTATGCAAAGTTCTCCAAGTGTGAGTTCTGGCTCAGTTTTGTGGCTTTTCTGGGACACGTGGTGTCCAGTGATGGTATACAGGTTGACCCAAAGAAGATTGAGGCAGTGGAGAGTTGGCCTAGACCGTCCTCGGCTTCTGAGATTTGGAGTTTCCTCGATTTGGCGGGGTATTACCGCATATTGGTTCAGGGTTTTTCATCTATTGCTTCGCCTTTGACGAAGTTGATGCAGAAGAATGCATCATTTGTGTGGTCTGATGAATGCGAGGAGAGCTTCCAAAAGCTCAAGTCATTGTTGACTATAGCTCCAGTGTTAGTGTTGCCACCAGCTTCAGATTCTTATACGGTATATTGCGATGCTTCGAGGATTGGTATTAGTTGTGTTCTGATGCAGGAGGGTAGAGTGATTGCATATTCTTCTCGGCAGTTGAAGCTCCATGAGAAGAACTACCCTGTTCATGATTTGGAGTTGGCTGCTATAGTTCATGCTTTGAAAATTTGGAGGCACTATCTTTATGGAGTATCCTGTGAGGTGTATACGGATCATCGCAACCTTCAGCACTTGTTCAAGCAGAAAGATCTGAATTTGAGACAGCAGAGATGGCTTGAGTTTCTCAATGATTATGATATTACCATATTGTATCATCCGAAAAAGGCCAATGTGGTGGCTGATGCTTTGAGCCGAAAGGCGTTGAGTATTGGTAGTTTGGCGTATATTCCAGTTGGAGAGAGGCCCCTTACAGTTGATATTCAGGATTTGGCTAATCGTATGGTGAGGTTAGATATTTCAGAGCCTAGTCGGGTGTTGGCTTGTGTGGTTTCCCGGTCTACTTTGTATGATCGCATCAGGGAGCGCCAGTATGATGACCCGCATTTGCTTGTCCTGAAGGACAGGGTCCAGCATAATGATGCCAAAGATGTGACTATTGGTAGCGATGGTATGTTGAGGATGCAGGGTCGGATTTGCATGCCCAATGTGGATGGGCTCCAGGAGATGATATTGGAGGAGGCCCACAACTCGCGGTATTCAATTCATTCGGGTGCCGCGAAGATGTACCAGGACTTGAGGCAGCATTATTGGTGGAGGAGAATGAAAAAGGACATTGTGAGTTATGTGTCTAGGTGTCTAAATTGTCAGCATGTCAAATATGAGCATCAGAGACCTGGTGGTTTATTTCAGCAGATGGATATTCCAGAGTGAAAATGGGAAAGGATCACGATGGATTTTGTGACCGGTCTCCCCCGGATAGCGAGGAAGTTTGATTCTATATGGGTGATTGTGGATCGGCTGACCAAGTCCGCACGCTTCATTCTAGTTTGTACTACCTATTCTTCATAGCGGTTGGCAGTGATTTTTATTCGTGAGATTGTCCGATTGAATGGTGTCCCTGTTTCTATTGTATCGGATAGAGGTGCTCAGTTCAATTCTCAGTTCTTAAGAGCTTTTCATCGAGAGATGGGTACTCAGGTTGAGTTGAATTCAGCATTTCATCCTCAGACGGACGGATAGTCCAAGCGCACGATTCAGATATTGGAGGATATGTTGCGTGCTTGTGTGATTGATTTTAGTGGTTCTTGGGAGGAGTTCTTTCCCTTTGCAGTGTTTTCTTACAATAACAGTTATCAATCCAGTATTCAAATGGCGCCATATGAGGCCTTATATGGGAGACGGCGTAGATCTCTGATCGGTTGGTTTGAGCACGGTGAGGCCAGATTATTGGGTACAGATGTGGTTCAGGATGCCTTAGAGAAGGTGAAGGTGCTTCAGGAGCGACTTCGTACATCTCAGTCACGTCAGAAGAGTTATGCGGATCGGAGAGTTCGAGATTTATCTTTCATAGTTGGCGAGAAGGTTTTGCTGAAGGTATCGCCTATGAAGGGCGTTATGAGGTTCGGTAATAAAGGGAAGTTGAGTCCACGGTTCATAGGTCCTTTTGAGATACTTGGTAAGATTGGGAAGGTGGCCTACCAGCTTTCTTTGCCACCCAGACTGTCGGGAGTTCATCCGGTGTTTCATGTTTCTATGCTTCGAAAGTACATGGAGGACCCGTCCCATGCATTGGACTTCAGTTCGATTCAGCTAGATGATGATTTGACTTATGAGGTAGAGCCAGTAGCCATTTTGGGTCGTCGTTCGCAAGTTGAGATATAAGGATATAGCATCGGTGAAGGTTCAGTGGAGAGGTTGTCCCGTGGAAGAGGCTACCTGGGAGACCGAGCAGGAGGTGCCGAGCAGATATCCCCACTTGTTTACTACTTCAGGAATGATTCTTGACCCGCTCGAGGACGAGCGATTGTTTTAGTTGGGGAGGATGTAATGAACCAACCCGTCATTTCCTGTATTTCAACCCCGACATCCCCGTATTATGCTTCCCTCGTATGTTGATATATGTATTTGGTGAGTTTTAGATGTGTTGGATTGAATCTAGTTAGAAATGAGACCAATAGTCTCTCTAAAGAAAGCTTAAGTTGGAAAGGTCAACCGGACGTTGACTTGTGAGTTAGAGGGCTCGGAATATATTTCCGATGATTCGACTAGTTTTGAATGGTGATTTATGACTCGGGAGCAAAATCGGAATTTAATTTGGGGGTCCGGTGAAGAATTAGGCTTGAATTGGCTAAAGTTGAATTTCAGAGAATTCCAGTTGATAAGTCAGATTTTGATCCGAGGGTCGGAATGGATTTCTGATAGTTTCACTAGCTTCGTTAGGCGATTTTGGATATGTCCGTAAATTTTCAAGTCATTCGGACATCGTTTGGTCAGGTTTTGGATCGAATGCGAATTCGGAAAGTTATAGTTTATCTTAAAATGAAATTCAATGATTTTGGTGACATTTGATGCTAAAGATAGCGTTTTTATGGCCCGAGCAAGTTTGAATGGAGTAATAAGTCGTGTTGGTGCTTTTGGTTGAGGTTCCGGGGGCCTCGGGGTGATTTCGGATAGTTGACGGATGGTTTTGAAGTTGAGAAGTGCAGCAGATTTTAGACTTTAGGTGTTGCAGACGGGTTGCTCTATGCGATCGCAGGCATGGCGTTGCGATCGCATAGAAGGTTGGGCTGTGGGCTTGAGTTTGTTCAATGCGATCACGAGAAGGGCGATGCGATCACATAGGTTGAGGTCATGGTTCTCTGCGATCGCAGAGGGAGGCTGCGTTCGCGTAGGTATGTGCAGCGAAGTTATGTGATCGCAGGTAAGAGGTTGCGTTCACATAGGTCAGCGGGGAGGCCTGGGAAGGACGCACTATGCGATCGCAGGAGTTGTTACATGATCGCATAGAGGAAGTCAAAGTTGGGCAGAGGATTTCTATCATTTCATCCGCGAGTCTCTTCACTTTTTCCTGCATTTTTGCAATATCTTGAGAGCTCATTGACGGATTTTGAAGGGAATTTCACCGGGAAGTGATTGGAGGTAAGTCTCGTGACCTTATTACATCATTTTATTGAAGATTCAACCATAAATTCTCTGAAATTGGGTGTAAATATAGAAGAACTAGGGCTTGAAATTTCAAATGAAAATTTGATAATTTGGAGGAGCATTTGGACTCCGATTTTGATGAATTTTATATGTTCGGACTAGTAGCGAGACAAGGATTCTGAAAATGTGAATTTCGTAATTTTTCGAGAAGTGAGCCCGGGGCTCGGCTTTTTCCAACTTCGTGTTTTTGGGTGTAATTCGAGTCATTTCGATTGGGTTGCGTTCCATTTGCCCATTTGATCAGATTTGGCATCCGCAGAGGGAGATTCTCGAGGGAAAGGCATTTCGAGCTAGTCTACGGCAGGCTAGAGGTGAGTAATGCAAGTAAATGCTGTTCTGAGGGTTTGAAACCCCGGACTTTCACATCGTAGCGCTATGTAGAGGCGTGACACGCACTCAACGATAAGTTCGGGGTCGGATATTGTTGAGGGATTGTGACTTGGTCCATCCCGAGTGAGATTTATGCTATATTGGTGTAGGATATGCACACTGTGATGACTATTATTGGGCTTTATGCCGTGTTTGGGGCCTAGTGCCGACCTGCGATATCTTTCGGGAGTTGGTATTACTGTTTTGGCATGATTGCATATCATTTACTATCACTCCATAGATTAAAAACATTATTTTCAAAACCCAGCCGTATTTCAAATGTTCAGAACTCATATGCTATATTTTAAATGTATTTCGGCTGAGGATCATTGTTTATAACTGCCCAAGGGGCTTATGATATATTTTCTGGACTGATTTTGGGTGGCTCGGGCTGCGCGCCGCAATGGTGATTAGAAACAGTGATAACGCGGACACTATGTGATATGAGCGGTCAGGTAATATGGACTGGCCTGGTTATTGATTTTCACCACTAGATGGCTGGTTTGGTTATTCGCCACGAGATTGCTGGTTATTGCGCTTGGGCTGTAGGAACCCCTCCGGAGTCTGTACACACTCCCAGTGAGCGTCGTCGACAATAAATGATATGGGTGGCTCGGGTTGCACGCCGCAGTGGGTACTGGATAGTACCATCATATGCATTGCATCGCATCCCTGCATTGCATATATATATATATATGTATATATATATATATATATATGTATATATATATATATGTATATATATATATATATATATATATATATATATGTATATATATATATATATATGTATATATATATATATGTATATATATATGTATATATATATATATGTATATATATATGTATACATATATATATATATATATATATATATATTATTGTTCAGTTGTTCAGTTGCAGATACTATTATACACTATTTTAGCTTAATTTGTGTAGTTATTAGGTTTTCTGCTTTCGGAGCTTTATTTACTGTTATTATTCACTGGGTTGGAGTACTCACATTACTCCCTGCACCTTGTGTCAAGATCCAGGGCAGTCTCAGGCTGAGTGGACCCTGCGGTGGTCAACTTTCAGCAATTCGGAGTGTCGAGGTAGCTGCACGGCATTCGCAACCATTGACTCTCCTTCCCCTATCTTTATTTCCTGTTTTTTTCTTTGTACTTTCAGTACAAACAGACTTGTATCGGATTGGGTTTTACATTTTTAGAGGTTCTTATTTGTGACACATGTTCTTAGGTGATTTATTGTTGGTTTCAGTATATTCCGCTCTGTTTTGGGTCTTAATCTCTTTCGTTTCTGAGTTTATAATTTCTTCATTGTCTTTCATCTGGGATTATTGATATTAAGTTCGGGCTTGCCTATCCTTACGCCTGGGTGTCACCACGACCGGTTTTGGGTCGTGACATCTTTAAGAGATCCAAAACTACCAACTTGGCTTAAAGACTATATTTGTTTAGGGAAGACAAGCTCACCCTCCAGTTGCATCTATCCTATGTCCAATTATTTAGACTACTCTTCCCTTTCACCAAAATACTAATCCTTTTTAGCTGCTACTTCTGAGACAGAACCTGCATCTTATGTTGAAGCAATGCAAGACCCTAGATGGATTGAAGATATGAAAACAGAAATTGAAGCCATTGTCCTCAACAAGACATGGGAGGTAGATGATGTACCCAAAGGAATAGTTCATGTTGGTTGTAGGTGGGTTACAAGATCAAGTGTACATCCAGTGGGGAGATTGAAAGATTCAAGGTCATATTAGTGGCAAAAGGTTATAGTCAGCAAGAGGGACTAGACTACCAAGAGACATTGTCACCAGTAGTTAAAATGGTCACAGTTAGGGTGTTATTGCCCTTACAGCCATGAATCAATGGAATCTCTATCAAATGGATGTCTATAATATTTTCCTACAAGGTGACCTTGAAGAAGAAGTTTATATGCAACTCCCTCCTGGTTTTAATAGTCAAGGGGAGAACAAGGCATGCATACTACACAAATATTTATATGGACTCAAACAAGCTTCAAGACAGTATAATTTGAAGCTCACTAAGGCACTGATTAATGCATGCTTTACACAGAGCAAGAATGATCATTATTTGCTCACTTTGAAGAAGAATGCTAAACTTGTCATCATCTTACTTTATGTTGATGGCATCCTTATCACATGTAATGATGCTTATATGATTCAAGAAGCTAAAATAATCCTTCATGAGGCATTCAGAATCAAGGATTTAGGCCTTTTGAAATACTTCTTGGCGATTGAAATTAGCAGATCCCAAAAAGTCATATTGTTAAGTCAAAGAAAGTATAAGGTGGAATTAATAACAGAGTTGGGCTTAGCAGGGTCCAAACCTGCAATCACTCCAATGGAGCAGAACAAAAAGTTGAAAATAGTCGAGTATGATACACAAATGTAACTTGAAGGACGATCTAGTGCTCACAGATGTCAAAGGATATCAAAAGCTCGTAGGAAAGCTTTTATACTTGACATTAACTAGGCATGATATTGCCTACACAGTACATGCCTTAAGACAATTCATGCAAGATCCTAAGAAGTCATACTTAGAGGCAGCACATAGATTGGTAAGAACCTGAAGAATGAACCATGATTGGGCATTCTAATGAGTGCAGATGGTGACATGACACTAAGAGCATACTGTTATGAAGATTGAGCAAGCTGTCCAAATTCAAGGAAGTCAATAACAGGTTACTTGGTGAAATCTGGGAAGTCTTTAATCTCATTGAAGTCAAAAAAGCAAAGTACAGTAGCAAAAAGTTCGGCAGAATCAGAATACAGGAGTATGGCACTGACATGTCTAAATTTATCTGGCTCCTAAGAGGTTTCAAGGAACTAGGAGTTAAATTGTCTATTCCAATTCAGTTATTCACTAATAGTAAAGCAATAATGAAGATAGTAAGCAACCCAGTATTTCATGAACAAACTAAACATATGGAGATTGATTGCCATTTTATAAGAAAAAAGGTGCAAGGAAGATTAATTCAGCCTATCTATGTTCCAACAGAAGAACAAGCATCAGATTTGTTGATTAAATGACTTGGAAGTGTTCAATATCACCATCTGATGTGCAAGCTAGGAGTTTTGAACATCTTCATGGCACCTAGCTTGAAGGAATGAGGGTGTTGAGATTGTTAAAGTGACAGCTGGTGATAGTTGTACAAATGAAGGCTTGAAGGGTGACAAAGTCAGTAAGGTGACAGCTGTATATAGTAACAAGTTAGTTAACCAGTTAGTGTTAGAAGATAATTATATATACCACACGTCTACAGTGATAAAGGTTGATAAGCCATTGTATTCTCTTATTCAGTTTTGCTCTGAAACTGAAGGTAATTTTCCGGAATCTTCTTCTTCTTCTTCCTTCTTTGATTCAATCACAGCTTCAATCCTCTACCCTCTAATGATGGATTTTATCAAAAGCAATATATTCTCTTTCTCTTAAACTCTCAATACTTTGTTATTTTGTTCATATTCTCTAAGCGAAATACTTATTTGATTCGAATGCGACCTAGCTCGAGGATCAAGGCTATACAATTCCTTTGGTTTGATTTATTTCTATTTACAATCAATTTCAATATCAATTTACGTTTTTTCTTTTCAGTTTGTGCTAAGTAAAATCACGTATCCTTAAAATTACAGTATAAATTTAATTGTTATCCGCTTTTAGGTAAACACATTTACTATAACATAAGTCCTTTAAAACGAACCACATAAGATTTTAATATGAAATTACATTAATTTATCATGAATAAATGACACTGAAAGTGCTAATATATTATGCAAATAATCAAATTTGTTTGGTGAGAAGAAGACTTGAAAGGCTATATATATATATATATATATATATATAAAGGAATTAAAAGTGTTGGATAACTTTTACTGAGGTATAGACGTTATTAAAATGATTTTGACAGTACAACTTAATAGTTTTAAAATATCATGGTTGGTAGGAGGGAGACATTTTTGGTTAATGTTCAATTTATTTGCAGTCTACTTGAGAAGCTGCTAGTGGTTAGATTTCACTTTATTTTATTTTATATTTATAAATGAATAAACTTATAAAACTTGGTGTATTTTAGCTCTGAGTTCTCTTTTTGTAAATTTTTCTTTACCTAATTAAATTCAAGTATATAGTGTAAATAATAGTTAGTCGTGTATCTAACTTGAAGTTACATTAAATTAAATTAAATTAAATTAAAAGAACATATGTAGCCCTTATGAAAAGGATATGAAGACTGCCTAATCATTTATTCTACAATTAAAGATGGGGAAACATTGACCCCACTGAATGAAAGTCTTCCTTGCCAACATTTGCCTCTTGCGTATGAGTTGGCAGTCTTTATAGTTTTTATTCCTCAATCCCTTAGAAGAAAACCTTGATCTAGGAATTTTGATTTTTCTTTAGTTTGACTTTATCCTATAATTTACTTCTTCAGTTTCAATTTATGTGGATTTATTTGATTAAATACGAAATTTAAGAAAAAAAAAATTTGAAACTTATAGTCCTAAACAAGTCAAAAAATAATCCAGAGTATTTATATAGTTATAAAAACTTATCATTAAGAGTAAAATTGAATGTTTAAGCTAAATTGTTTTAAAATTTAGAACTTGATTTTTTTTAGAACGAACAAAAAAAATCACATAAATTAAAATAATGGAAATACTACTTAGATTTTATTTGGATGTTCAAGTCCCTATTTGAAACCCTCGCTCTTTATTATCATCTTGTTGTTATTTAAACTTGAGTTAAACTAATTTATTCCATATGAAAATGTTTATCTAATATTTAGAAAAGAAAAAAGAAATTAGTGAAATTTTTTGGAATAAATTAGAGGCACACATAAATTGGGTAAAGAAAAAGTTTTGTGTTATAACTTGGGCGGTTTTTTTTTTTTCTTTCTTTTAAATTATTATTAGTATTTTTTAAATTTCAAGCTTATTGGGGGAAAAAGGGTTCTTCTATTCTGTTTGTTTCCAAACATTGGGACCGAAGAAGTCCCTTAATCTATGCTTCACTTCACGCATCTCCATGGCGTAGAGGTTGCATCTTACTTTGTTACTAATATTATTTATATGCAGCCATCAATAAATACATCTATATTAATAATAAGATTTACTATTCATTCAAGTTTTACAATATTTTAATGGAGCATTAATTATAAGTGTAAGCTTCTATTCTGGAATCTCGAACTCCCTTTTGTTTATTTGTCAGTTTGTTCATTCAAATTCAAACAAAAAAATTGAAGATTTGTCAGCTTCTTTAACTCTCCAAATCTGGAACTCTGGAATTTGACTCGCTTTTTTTTTTTTTTTAATGTTGGACTACAAGAACACACGCTAGCTGAGATAACATTTTCTTGTATATCTGTTTGAATATTCTTTAACCTAGTCAGATTCTCAAATTTATAATTCTATATATATACGGCCATTTTCATAAATTAATCCTAGCTAGTAGCTGTAGTACGACGTCTTTATTCTAGCTGGGTTTCTTTTTGTAAACAAAAAGATATGAGATTATGTTAATATAACGTTTGTAGTAATTTTATAAATTTATACAAAACTCATTAGAAACACACATTTCTTTTAATTATATATTTAACACGCCCTCTCAGAGACTGATCTATTTCTTTTTTATTAGCCAAATACTTGAAAATATTTTTGCTGATGAGTGATAGTGAGATTTGAACCCAGGAGTATTTCCGCGTCATTTAATAACAAGTTAAATTGTGTGAACTTCTCATTTAATAACGTAAGTGTTGAATTAGACACACTTTTATTTTTTAATTATACTTTCAACAAGATTAAGAAGTTTACACCTTCTCGTGACTGCTTCCTTGACAAAATGTCTGTCACACCATCTCGAACAGATGTAATATCTTCTTCTAATCCTTCAAATATGGTAATATATATATTCAGCTGCATTATTTGAACCGTATGTAAATCCAGCCAGAATCATTTTAATGAGTACGTCTTGGAAAGTAATAACTATATATATGGCGATAGTATTTACACTAAATCAAATAATATATTACTTTAATCGGTACAAATTAAAGCAAAAATATACGTATTATATTTCACTTAACTATGAAAAAAAAATTGTATTGAATTTGTATGTTGAGTGCTGGTTGATTCGAATGGTGACCCGACAACGGAGCAACTTCCACGGGAGACAAATGCGCAATTCCAGAGAGTTGCACGAGCAGAGTGAGGTTGCGTGACCTAAATCAAATATCAGTTATACTTTCTCCTTTGTAGTAATGCCCATTGGATGGCCTAATTGGTTTGAAAAACACTTAAAGATAATTAGGATCAATTTCCATTATTCTATGTCTTTGCATCCAGGACATAGAATTAGCTAAAACTCAGTGTTATTTCTTTTTATCTGTTTGATTTGTACGTGATTTATGTGCTAGTTGATATAAATTTTGTTCAAACATTAGGCATGCATACATTTTTTGTGATCCAAGATTACCATCTTCATTAATGTTACCAATAAAGTTGCCATTCTAGAATGGCGGGAACGTGTTTTAGCTCCGCAACAGCCGCTCTATGTACGTGATACAAATTGTTTTCGGTGGTATGGAATATGGATGAGCTAATATTGTAGCTTGTGCACGAGGAAATCAGGAGATCGATTTTCCACCGACATAATGCTTCCAAGAGTACACTCCGAAGGTAAGGGATCTCGGATCGTGCTTCTCTCGAGATCTATTGATGCCTCACACAGATTGAAAATCGGCTAAGACCCTAATGGACGAAGGTATCCCCTGAGAAATGTATCGGGGGTCGTTGAGACTCATCCAAGCAGCTCGGTGCCAGTCCTCGTGCGATGTAAGAAAAATGGATTGTCACATCTCATTCTTTTGTTGTACTATGTATTCTGTACTAAGTTTGGACGCCCCTATCTATAAAAGAGGGGTCACTAGTGCCTTGTAAAACATCTCCAACTATCTTACGAAAGAGCAATAATATTCTCTCTCTCTCTTCTTTCTAAAATTTGTTAATTTCTCTCTGGTTTAAAGTTATTTTTATTGTTAGATATTCTCCTTATTTGTTTTTCAATATCCCTCGAGGTCGCCTTAGCAGTTTATTTCTTTCTCATTTATTTTAGTACTTTATCGCTTTCTCATGTATTCTTCATTATTTTGCTTAATATTAGTGATATAGATCCCTTCCTAGCTATATTTTTACTTTTTATTCCCCTTCCCGACTACCCTCGATAGCCCGAGACAGGCTCGAATATCGGCCCCGAGGTCTCTACTGGCTGACATTACACCCGGGCAACAACCCCCTACCGGTTCGATTATTGCTTTGCTTAACTCAATTTTCATCATTTTACCTCATGCTTTTGTACTAATTTCCCTAACAAACTAGCTCGGGAATAGATTACCTATTTTTTAGAATCCTATTTATAAATTTACTTTTTGTTACTATTTTCACGGTAAACATAGCTTCCCTTGCATTTCTTACCAAGATGGTCCACACTATCATTTGCAAAATAATTGTTAGTTTTATTTATAATGCAAAGTCTAAGATTTCTTTTTGCAAATTTATTTACAACCAATAGCCGTGGGTCTTTTTATTTTACTAATATCCTACCTATTTTCAAGTGGAAAAATACTCTGAGATAATTAGTACATGGCAAGAGTGTTTATATATATTTAAAAGAATTGTTTGACAAATGACCTTGCTAAGTAAAGTGTAATTTTGCATGACATATGTTATCATCTTGCATGAAAGAAAATTAACAAGTCATGTGTTGTCATCTTGCATGAAAGAAAATTGATAAGTAAGTAAGACATTTTTCATGAAACTAAACTCATTTTCATGCTATATATAAGATGATCATTAGCCATCATATTCACCCAATTCTTAACCAAGAATTTATCTAGCTAATCATTACTTTCTTCCTGGTCTTCTTTGTGAATTATCCAACATATAAAATACCTTCATATTCTCCTCTTGATGGGAAACTATTTTGTACAAATTCTAAATTTTCAGCCACGAGTGCACGTGTTTGGAGGTGCTGTGGGATCTTGGGGAGCGATCAATCTTAACGATTTGCAGCTACTCGGGCCGAAATTGCTTTCAAGGCAGTAGCTTGCCACAACACAGTATTTTTGATAAGTTGTAGTCATCTTTCCTTCTCGTTCTTAGTCAATATTATCTACTCATAATCCCTTACAATTTGAAAGTGATTTTATATATAATATTGACTAATGGACACCACTTTAAACAAAACAATTCGTAATCTCTCAAAGCTTGATCCTTTAGATGAAAATAATTATAAGCGTTGGTTCCAAAAACTTTTAATTTTCTTTGAACAATTAAAAGTTGATTATGTTTGTTTAATGATCCTACTACCGATATTGTTGATAATAGTTCTAATATTGCTAGTATTGTTGTCGTTGATGACACTACTAAGAAGAAATTTGAAAAGGGTAGTAAAACAGTAAGAGGGTATCTGCTTAACCATATGACTAACCCTATATTTGATTTGTTTATAAATTATAAATCTGCTAAAGTCATATGGGATAGTTTGGAGAAGAAATATGGTGTTGAAGATGCAGGAAAAAAAGGAAGTATGTCATTGGAAAGTGAATCAAGTTTCAGATAGTTGATGATAGCCAATCATGAAACAGGTTCACGAGTATGAG
The DNA here is from genome assembly GCA_034376525.1 of Nicotiana benthamiana. NCBI lineage: Eukaryota > Viridiplantae > Streptophyta > Magnoliopsida > Solanales > Solanaceae > Nicotiana > Nicotiana benthamiana. The sequence goes on along the minus strand of CM067324.1, from coordinate 28,686,820 downwards.
AACTTGGATGCTGACGTTTTAAACGAGGGCATAGAAATGTGTGAGATTCTTCATGCTAATTTTCTGGGTGAAATGTTTCCACCTTCCTAGAGTGATTACAGGAATAAACAGAAATACAAGAAGAAAAACCTAACTCTTCATGAACTGATCAGTCACATATGGACTGAGGAAGCTAACCGTCTCAAAGATGAGGAGTCTGAACGGCATAAGCATAAGATGAAATCTCTTTCTCTTAATTCTTCTAAAGCTAACCTTGTAGAATCTTCTAGTACTTTTGTGAAAGATATATTTAAAGCAAAACAGAAGAAAGGACATGTGAAGAAACAGAATTACGTTAATAAGATGGAGGGCTATATTCAAAAGTTAAAAGGACCTTGCTATGTCTGTGGCAAACTAGTCACAAGGTTTTTCAATGCAACTAGAGACAAGGACAAAGCTTAAAGAATGGAGAAAAATATACACTCCAAGCTAACCTTACTGAGGGTGGTAATCTCATTGCTACTGTGGTTGTTGAGGCGAACATTGTGGCTAACAAAACTGACCGGATAGTAGACACGGGTGCTTCAAGGCACCTTTAGACCAACAAGAAGTTGTTTCACTACTTTGAGGAATCTGCTGATAGCGATTGTGTCTACATGATAACTACACTACAGCTGGAGTTATGTGTAAAAGAAAAATTCTCCTCAAGTTAACTTCTGGAAAAACCTTAGCTTTGAACAATGTTCACTATGTACCCACCTTTCGTAGAAACTAAGTTTTTGGAGCGCTTCTCAATAAAGCTGGTCTTAAACTTGTTTTTGAATCTGATAAAGCGATTATTTCTCGTGTGAGAGACTTTGTTGGGAAGAGTTACTGTAGTAGGGGTTTATTTGTATTAAACGTCGTTTAAGAGATTACTAACAATGCTAGTACTTTCAATTATGCTTATATTGCTGAGTCTATTGATTTGTGGCATGGTAGACCAGGGCATGTTAATATTTTCTATTAAAATACATAGAAAAATGGAATTAATTCATGCAGTTAATGTTGATAGTTTTTCTAAGTGTCCTACTTGTGTAGAAGTAAAACATACCAAAAAGCCTTTTAAGAATGTAACTAGTAAAAAACAGAATTGCTTGAACTAGTACATTCAGACTTGGCAGATTTCAAGAATATTGTTAGTAAGGGTGGAAAGAAGTACCACATCACCTTTATAGATGACTTTTTTAGATGCACCAAGGTATATCTTCTTAAGTCAAAAGATGAGGTTGAAAGCAGGTTTTTAAAAATACAAGGTAGAAGTAGAGAATCAATTAGAAAGAAAAATCAAGAGGCTTAGGTCTAACAAGGGTAGTGAATATAGTACTAATAATCTAGAAGCCTTTTGTGAGAAAAATGGTATCATACATGAGGCAATGCTCCCTATACTCTCCAACAAGATGGAATAGTCGAACAAAAAAATAGAACCCTTAAGAAAATGATGAATTCTATACTTTTGAGTTCACTTTTATCTAATAATATATGTGGGGGGGGGGGGGGGGGGGAACTGTTTTATCTGCATGTTTTGTTATCAACAAAGTCCTATATAAGAAGTTAAATAAAACCTCGTATGAGTTATGGAAAGGGTTTGCCCCTAACTTAAAAATTCTAAAAGTGTGGGGGTGTTTGACTAAGGTTTGTCTACCTGATTTTAAACAACTAATTGTTGGACCCCAAGACTTTTAATGCTATTTTCATTGGTTATGCTCAAAATAGTGTTGGGTATAGATTTATATCTTTGAATGATAGTTTTATTTGTGAATCTAGAGATGCGGAATTTTTTGGGCATGTTTTTCCATTGAAAAATAATATGCCTAATAATGATTCTACATCTATGCCTGTTAATTCTCATATTGCGCCTTCTTTTAGTGTTACTGCTAATGAGGATGAAAATAAACTTAGAAGAATCAAGAGGAATAAAATTGAAGGTAACTTTGGTCCTGACTTTATTACTACTTTATTGACGGGAAATATTGATTTTGAAGTTTTGGTTGATGAATTAGTGTCAATCTATTTAATAGAAGAAGACTCTAAGACATACAGTGATAAAATGAGATTAATAGATGCTCGTTTTTGGAAACAGGCCATTAAAAGTTGTCACGGCCCTAACCCCAGACACGGTCGTGGTGGCGCCTCTCGTGAAAACAAGGCCAGCCGACACATTTCCCATTTCAACTTATAACAGTTATACCATAAGAAATAGTCTAAAGAATAATAAATAGAATCTCCAAGTAGCAGATAGTAGCATAATTTGCAGAATACAACCCCACACAGCTCGATATCGGGGTGTCACTAGTCATGACCATCTAAAATCCAGAATAACCAAAAATTCCATAGAGAAAGATACATATTCTCCATATATCTGTGATAAACAATCAGTTCTAATTCTTATTCCTTTGAGATTTTTTTTAATCCCTCAAAATCTGCTGAAAGTCTGGGTATGATGTTCGATTGGTTTGCTGTTTTGCATGGCTGATTCATTGCATTTACTCATATGCTTCTACTTTCTGCTGAATAACAGGTAAATTCGATATTCATTGATGTATTTAAGCTCAAGTAGAATGTATTCTTAAGTATGAAGATCTGCTTCTATTTTTTATTTTTTGTTTTACATCCCCACCCCGTTTTTCCCCTTCTTTAGTTTTAATATACCTACCTTGTTGTAATTGGACATTTGGACTGACTCATCTTGTAATAACTGGACATTCGACTACTACTTTAAGTATGTATAATTGTAGTACAGTTAGCTATTGGCATGGTTGTTTAGGTCAATTATTTCCTGTTTTTTTTAGAAGTAAGGGATTCAGGAAATGTTAGCTTAGTAATTGTTTAAAATCCAAAACATGTGTATCATTCTAGTTCACTCCAGTTTTTTCAATGCATTTAGCAATGATTTGTTTCAGATCTATTTAACATGTTGTAATCAGAATCACAATTGAATTTTGAAAGTTGAATTCATATACTCTGACTGACGAGTATGTAAATCATTTAATTCAGATCCAATACTGAAAATTGATATAAATAGTATCTTCTTTGTGAATGAATAAATAGTTAATTTTTGTGTATAATTTCAAACCAAAGAAACGTTATTGATATTTGTTCATAATGGTGTCTTTCGTCCCAAAAAAACCCAGGGCCCAATTGAGAGGCCCATTATGCACCAAGGGCATTGTAACTGCTTGTTCCTAGGCTGAGTGAATAAAAGGGCCTAGCCAATCACGAACAGGGCCCAATAGCTGCCAGTCGCAGCATAAACAATGTGTGTTCCTAGACTGGCTAAAACTGGAAACCCAATGTGTATAATCAGCCATGAATGAGGCTAAGTTGCAAATGTTATTTTCCAAAAATACACTGCCTATATATAAATAATTAGTGCATTTAAACACCAGCAATAGTAGAGAATTTAGTATGCGTTAGAACGTCCTTAAAATAAGGTGAGCCGTGTTAATCTAATCCAATACCCTGTGATGGCTCCTTAGTTCATTAAAATACATAGAAAATTGTGAAGTGCCGCTTAGCAAATTTTACGTCCTTCTATGAATTTCGAAGACGTAGTTGCTATAGGCGCGAATGTAATTAATAATACCTTCCTAAATTCGGGTGCACATTTATGTGACCCAAATCCAAATCTCGATGGAGTTAGGATATGTCTAAAATTGCGTGTGCATTTATGTGACGTGATTCGTGACGTATTTTAACAACATTGCAAGTGTCCTAAAAGATGTTAAAAGTAGTTAATAATTTCATTATAGGTTTAAACAAGTATAGCAAATCAGATCTCTAGCCACTTATAATGAGTTTAAGTGACCGTGCTAGAACCACGGGATCCGAGGGTGCCTAACACCTTCCCTCGGGTCAATAGAATTCCTTACTCAGAAAATTCTGGTTCGCAGACTTAAAAAGAAAAGCTGAAATCTTCCTCGATTTGGGATTTAAAAATAAACCGGTGACTTGGGACACCAAAAAATAAACCATCCCAAGTGGCGACTCTAATAAATCAATAATCCCATTTTGAATAATGTCACTTTAATTGGAAAAATCCCTTATACATTTTTGTCTTTCGAGGTAGCCACGTGTAAGTCAAAAAGGAGGTGTGACAACTCTGGTGACTCTGCTGGGGATAGAACCCAGAATCTCTGGTTCAGGGTTCAAGAATTCGAGCTTAAAATAACTGTTATATTTGGCTTATTCTAATCTGCTTACCTGTTCCGTGCTAAATGCCACATGTTTTACCGCTTTGATATTATCAGAACTGCATATATAAACTGCTACGAAATCCTTCACTTCTCACCTTCGGGGATGTGCTTACTGGTTGAGACTCCATATTATATTAGTGTCTAACCCTGAAATAATAAAGAGGCCGGACAAGTTACTAAGTCGAATGGCCTTTTGGCTCCCGGTACGTAGCCCCCTTCTCGACTCGAGTTGTCTGCTCGGGTACACAGTCTAGACCCTGCACCGAGGTCCTAAACTTAGTATAACAAAACCTCATGTCGGATCCCTACTAGGAACGTTTATCTGCATCATGCATTTAGGGGACTCAACACAGGGGTTGGGTCCGTCTAGGACAGGTGCCCTAAAATAAAGACCATCCTGATGCATTTTTACGTGCTACTTGCGCATTTATTTGCCTTGGATTTGCATGTTGACCGACCTATAAACAGAGGGAATAAATTAAGAAAATAGCAGTGCTAAGGTAGTCACATTTAAAACCAATTCTCAAATAGCGCCGAAATGCTGCCGAATGTTTCAAAAAAAAGAACACAACAAAAAGCAACAACAACAGGAAAAGGCACCAAATTTTGGAGTTTATCAACAATGTCTACGGGTGAGGTTGCACCGGGGTATGTTACCTGGTACAAGAGAGATATAAAGCCTGGGAGGCCGGCTAAAAGAACCTATCTCCAGGAATTTACTGAGACTTCACAAGAATAGTGGTATTGGTTAGCAAAAGAAAATGAATACCGGGCTACAATAGGAAGGCTGGAAAAGAAAATTCAAGAATTGCAGTTCGAAAACAGCCTGCACACTGCAGCCAGCGAGGGAGAAAAGAAGGTATTGGTTAAAGAAAATGAGGCCCTGCGAGCCCAGATTTAGAAAATGAAGGCAGCCACAGAAAATCCTCTGAGGAGTACAAAAGATGAAAAACTCATACAGAACATGCGTCGAAAAGTAACTGAATACGGTTTTGACCTGAACAAGGCAGAGGTTGAATTATCTAGAGCTCGAAAGCAATTAATTAAAAGTGCACAAGAAAGGGACCGCATACTGGAGAAGTTAAAAGAAGGAAGCGGCAATGGAAGCCCTGGTTTAAAACAGATGGTTATCATAGCTAAAAACAAAATGGCCAAACAAGATAGAGACTTCAAAGCTGAGAGGGAGCATTGTTATGCGGTAATAGCAGGGTTGGAAAGAGATTCGAGTCAGTTTCAGAAGCTAAATCAGGCAGTTGAACGGACTTTAGAACCATGAGCTGAACAAATAGGGCGTCTACTACAAGAAAGAGGGTTTATCAGGGAGAAGGTGCGGGCAATTGCAAAATATATTGCCACTAAATTCAATCATTTTGAGGACATGACAAAACCTATGTTTTTCACCACTGCTACGACATTTTTCCGACAAGTGATGGAAGATATCCCCTATCTCCAAGGAAGTCTAGCGCGCAAACCCGCGGCAAGGCCGAATGATGCCCCGCAAGCTCCAAAAGCATTTGATGTTTTAATGTACTCATAAATTTGTATTTTTCAAAAGAGTCTATCTGTATGTCCTTTCGAGTCTGTAAAGTTATTAAGTCCCAGTCTGGTATTTGCTTCTCGTCCTTGTAATCAAAGTTTATGTCTTTATCAAAATAAAACTGAAAATCCCAAAAATATTTTACTGTGTACTTAACCTTTTGTTTCCATGAACTACGCTCGGTTTGATTCATGCAAAGTCATGATACGTAGGCAATCTTAATAGGATTCGACCGTATTATTTAAAAAGCTAAAAGGGGAATAAAAGTAGGAAACAAAGAGGAAATTGGAATAAATGTAGGGATGACACATGCGACTGTGGCAAGTATATAGAAACCCATTATCTGCATTGGTGAATCATGTCCAACGTGTGATTTGCTATTTGTTGTCTACCCCAAACTAACTGCATATCTAGTGTTTCAGTTCAGGTGTTTAAGAATAGTGGTTGGTTGCAGTAAACTGGCTTCACACGGATACTTCACTCGGTTAAAGGGAAATACAGAGATGTCGACTGAAATGACTCTACCCGCCGTCCCTATTCCAGAGGACAACCCAATTACAGGAGTACCAGCCTCTGAAACTACAGCAGCTGAAGAGAACAGGATCCTGCGGCTCCGAGTCATGGAAATGTGGGATGCCTGGACCAATGGGAAAGAACCTCCCAGTGCTATCCCTGGATTTCCCGAGCTATTTCCAAGGTCAGGGGTAGCTCCACCATCCCTATCAGTCACCCAAACATTCTCCTGGAGCAGCCCACCATATCAACCAATTTTGTTGGGGCACCTTCTGAAACCCACCCTCCAGTGTTTGCATCCGGGCCAATTCCCAACATCTTCACTGCCCCTCCGTGCGCAGAGACCACACAACCTGCGGTACCGAGGCCCGTGTTTGACCCCACACCCTTACATTCCAAACTACTAACTACCAAAATGAGCCTCCCCAGTACCCTACATACAACTACCCTCAGCCAGCATATGAGCTTACCCCTGTACAAGACAAAATTTCCAAAACGCCCGAACAGGATGAAATCACAAGGAGAATGAAGAGTCTTGAGCAAAGCCTAAAGAACATGCAAGGACCAAGTAGACAAAATATGTAGCTTATTCAGACCTTTTCATGTTCCCCTATGTACATCTTCCTTTGGAGTTTAAAATGCCAAAATTCAAAAATACGATGGCTATGGCGACCCCATCGCCCATCTGAAAAAGTATTGCAATCAATTATGTGGAGCCGGCAGGAAGGAAGAACTCCTGATGGTGTACTTTGGGGAGAGCTTAGTGGGTATTTCATCTGAATGGTACATAGATCAAGACATTACCCGATGGCACATATGGGATGACCTCGCCCGGGACTTTGTAAGACAATTCCAGTACAACATCGACATCGCCCCGGAAAGGAATTCCCTAGCCAACTTGAAGAAGAAACATGCTGAAAGCTTCAGAGAATATGCTATTAAAAGGCGAGAGCAAGCATCGAGAGTGAAGCCTCCAATGGACGAAACAGAGATGGTCACTGTCTTTCTGCAAGCACAAGAGGCAGACTATTTTCATAACATGATGTCCGCAATGGGCAAACCATTCACAGAGGCAATAAAGACTGGGGAGATGGTAGAGAATGGCCTCAAAACAAGGAGGATTCTAAGTCAATCTGCCATAAGAGCCACTTCCCAGGCCATACAAGGAGGGGCGGGAGGACTCTCAAGAAATAAGAAGAAAGAGGAAACAGCCATGGCAGCCTCCGGGATGAGGAAACAGCATACTCACAAGCATGCATTCTCTGAAAGAACGCCTCAACATTACTATCCTCACCGATAAATGCACTATGTCCCTCAACCCTACGCAGTTATGAACGCTCATCCCAGTACCCGACCTCAACAGCAGAACAATAGAAATCAAGCCCCAAGAAATCAACTTCCTCAGAATCATTAGAATCCCCACACTCAGCAAAATAATTATCATCCCAGGGAGCCACCCAGGAGACAGAACTTCACCCCAATAGGAGAATCCTACGCCACCCTGTTCCCAAAGCTGGTCCACATGGGTCTCCTCCAGCCTATACCCCCAAACAGACTGAATCCTGAATCACCATCTTACCAAAAGGGCGTGCGTTGTGTTTACCACTCTGGGGCAGAGAGACATGATACTGAAAATTGCTGGACCTTAAAATGAGCAGTGGAGGACTTAATAGATCAAAAGAAGATAGTACTAAGAGATGACGAGGTCATAAATGTAACTGATAACCCGTTACCGTCTCACAACAACGGGCTAGTCATCGGAATGATCTGCGAGGACAAAGAATTTGATCCCGCTCTAAAAGCCATCATAGCCATCACCGAGGCAGATAGAAAACCAAAAGTCACCCCAAAGAAGATGGAAGAAAAGAAAATGAATGAAGCCAAATGCCCTGAAGCATAAAAGAAGGCTGAGGTCAAAGCTGAGATGACCCCTACCAAGGAAACAATACTGCACATCCCACGAAGACGCAAAGAAAAGCAGCCCACTTTAAGCCTTCCAAAAAGGTTTGAGCTGAACAAAACCATGTATATGCCCAAGAAAGCCTATGTGGTACGGGGATCGACTAAACCACCGGTGCTGAATGAGCCTATGGTTATCGGCCGCGTGCTACAGAAGCCCATGACCAACCCCTCAGTCATCCCTTGGAATTATCATGAAACCATCATTACATACAAGGGCAACGAAGTCTTCGGAGAAGCCAAAAGGGGTGTCCCACAAAGAAATACTTAGACATGGAAGAGGTGAACGCCACTACCAAACGGCGATTTCCGCCAAAGAGGCCAGTAAATGCTGAGAAAACAGAAGCTATTTTCTAGAAAATGAAAATGCTGGAGTACGAAGTGGTAGATCAGCTCCGAAAATCCCCTGAGAAGATTTATTTATTTTCACTCTTGATGAAATCTCCCGAGCATCAGTAGGTGTTGGCCAAAACTCTAAGCGAAGCTTATGTACCAGCTGAGACCTCTGTAAAGCAACTAGAGAAAATGGCGGATAGATTCTTCGATGTTAACTAGGTATCGTTCAGTAAGAATGACTTCCACCAGAGGGAGCTGCTCACAACAAGGCCTTACACCACACTGTCAAGTGTGAGGGATATTATGTCAAGAGAGTGATGGTCGACGGAGGTTCCGGAGTAGACATATGCCCACTATCTACCTTGCAGAGAATGGAGATCGGGACATGGAGGATCCGTCCTAACAACGTATGTGTCCGAGCCTTTGATGGAATAAAAAGGGACACCATAGGTGAAATTGATTTGGTTCTCACCATTGGTCTATTCGACTTCGAAGTAACATTCTAGGTGTTGGACATGGACACCTCCTATAACTACCTCCTAGGAAGGCCGTGGATTCATGCAGCAGGGGTAGTGCCTTCAACCCTCCACCAAATGCTGAAGTTTGAGTATGAAAATCAGGAGATTGTAGTTCATGGAGAGGACGAACAATCGATTTACCGGGACCCCTTTGTTCTCTATCTTGAAGCCAAGGAAGGGAGTGAACAAATAGTTTATCAAACTTTTGATGTCGTAGTAGCTGATCAGCATGAAGAGGGAAAGTTGATCCCTCAACCTTTCTTGTCAAGTGCTTCAATTGTGGTAGTGAAGGAAATGACGCGCCAAGGTTTCAAGCCAGGCAAGGGACTAGGAAGATCCCTACAAGGCATAACTGATTCGGTCGCCTTTCCTGCCACAGAAAAGTTCTTTGGATTGGGCTTTCATCCAACCTCAGAAGATATCACCTGGGCTAATCGCAGAAAGCGCCAGGGATGGGCCTTACCACGACCCCTACCTTACTTATACAAAACCTTTATAAAACCAAAGTACAGTGAGTAGGAGGAAGAAGAAACCTTCACGGCAGAAGAAATTGATGAGATCTGCGGGGCTATGAGAGAGTTGCTCTACGAAGTAAGCATGGTCCAAGTGGTAGATGGTTCAAGCACCGTTGAAGTGATGTATATGGGGCCAGATGCCAAACTTCAAAATTGGAGGGCCACACCTTTTCCGGTCAGGCGGGAGACCCGCTAGTCTCGCCTTGCTACCTCTTCCCACATCACGAGCTATTTCAGGGTGTAGCTCGGTTGTTTGTTTTCTTTTTAGCACTTTAAATCTCAATTGTAAACCCTGTTATCTTATAAATTCAGAGCAATAAAATCAATATTTTGTCATTCACACCTCTTTGTCTTTCTCTGATTTTTGTCTTTCTTTAATTTTCATCTTTTCTTTCAGCCCCAATAATTCGACTATAAATAAAACGACATTCTCGCGAACTTCATGCCACGACCCAAACTCGCTGCTTGTCTGTGAAATAATGGACCAGGAACTAGAATACGATGAAGAAGAGGCTTTTAGGGAAATCAACCGAGAGTTGGAACACTTTGAAAACAAACCTAAGCCTAACTTAAGCGATACTGAACCGGTTAACCTGGGCAATCTTGATGAAATCAAAGAAACTAAAATAAGCATCCACGTAAATGAACAAATACGAGATTCATTGGTTCAACTCATGTTGGAATTCATAAACGTATTTGCATGGTCCTACGACGACATAATTGGTTTGAGTATGGATTTGGTGGTTCATAAGTTGCCTACATACCCCAAATCCCCTCCAGTACTACAAAAGCAAAGAAAGTTCAAGCCTGATGTCAGTGATAAAATCAAAGAAGAGATTACAAAATAGCTTGAAGCGAGGGTAATCCGGGTAGTTCGGTACACCACATGGCTGGCCAATGTGGTCCCGGTGCCAAAGAAGAACGGGAAAACTCGGGTGTGTGTGGATTATAGAGATTTGAACAAGGTGAGTCCCAAAGATAACTTCCCTCTTCCAACATCCACATCCTTTTCGATAATTGTGCCAAGCATGAGATCCAATCCTTCGTAGATTGCTATGCAGGACACCACCAAGTGTTGATGGATGAGGAAGATGTGGAGAAAACCGCATTTACCACACCTTAGGGAACATATTTCAATAGAGTTATGCCTTTTGGATTGAAGAACGCCGGGGCAACATACATGAGATCTATGACCACCATCTTCCACGACATGATACATCGAGAGATATAGGTGTATGTCAATGACGTGATTATCCAGCAAAATGCACATATGGAGTTCCGTCGGGCAAACTTCCGGGGTTCACCGTCAACCGAAGAGGCATTGAGTTGGATCCAACCAAGATCAAATCCATTCAGGAGCTTCCCCCACCAAAAACCAAAAAGGATGTAATGATTCTATCGGGAAGGTTGAATTACATCAGCAGATTTATCGCCCAGTTGACTTCAACATGTGATCCCATATTTAAGCTACTGAACAAAGATGCTGTAGTTAAGTGGACAGTCGAGTGTCAGGAAGCTTTTGATAAGATCAAACAATACTTGTCCAATCCACCAGTTTTAGTTCCGCTAGAACCAGGAAGGCCACTGTTTCTCTATCTAACAGTCTTGGAAGGTTCTTTCGGTTGTATTCTCGGGCAGCATGATGCCACGGGAAAGAAAGAGCAGGCCATTTATTATCATAGCAAAAAGTTTACCAGCTACGAGGCCAGGTACACATTGTTAGAGAGAACGTGTTGCGCCTTGACATGGGTAGCTCAGAAGCTAAGGCATTAGTTGCAAGCTCATACTACGTACCTCATAACCCGGCTGGATCCACTAAGGTACATATTCCAAAAACCAATGCCCACAGGATGACTGGCTAAATGGCAGACCTTGCTCACCGAGTTCGACATTGTTTATATCACTCGTACTACGATGAAAGCTCAAGAACTGGCAGATCATCTGGCGGAGAACCCCGTTGATGATGAATATCATCCTCTAAACAGTTTCTTCCCTTACCAAAAAGTGAACTTATTGGAAATAACAGCTGAGGACAACCCCGTCTGGAAAATGTTCTTCGATGGGGTGGCAAACGCAAAGGGCGTAGGGATTGGGGAAATTTTAATCTCACCCACGGGCCATCATTATCCAGCTACACCCAGACTTCGCTTCTTCTAAACCAATAATATAGCTGAATATGAGGCTTGCATTATGGGCATGAACATGGCTATTAACCAAGATGTCGAAGAGTTGCTAATCATGGGAGATTCCGATCTAATTATCCGACAAGCTCAAGGAGAATGGGAGACAAGGGACATTAAGATCCTCCCATACGGGCAGCATATGGAAGACCTCAGCAAACATTTCGGATCAGTACAGTACAGGTACATTCCCCGTTGCCACAATGAGTTAGCAGATGCACTTGCAACCTTGGCTTCCATGCTGCCATACCTTGGGAACGCCTATGTTGATCCTTTACAAATCCAAATTAAAGAAAGGCACGGGTATTACAATGCAACCGAAGTGGAGCCTGGCATACAGCCTTGGTATTACAACATCTTGACATTCCTAAAAACACAGGAGTGCCCTGAGTAAGCCACCGGAGAACGAAAGAAAACCATTCGACGGCATGCGAGCAATTTCTTCTTAAGTAGTGACACTTTGTATAAAAGGAGTCCAGATCTTAATTTGTTAGATGTGTGGATGCCGAAGAAGCTGGGAAAATTATGCACGAAGTACATGCGGGCGTGTTTGGACCCCATATGAATGGCTATGTACTGGCAAAGTAGATACTCCGAGCTGGCTATTATTGGATGACCATGGAGAAAGACTGCTTCAGCTTTGTCCGGAAATGCCATCAATGCCAGGTTCACGGCAATTTGATTCGTGCACCACCAAACAAACTACATCCTATGTCAACACCCTAGACATTTGCCGCCTGGGGAATGGAAGTCATTGGGCCGATCGAGCCAAAAGCCTCAAGATGGCACAGATTTATATTGGTCGCCATTGATTATTTCACAAAATGGGTTGAGGCCATCACCCTTAAGTCTGTTACCAAGAAAGTGGTAGTGGGTTTTGTGCATTCAAACATCATTTGCCGCTTTGGGATTCCTACTACCATCATTACTGACAATGCAGCTAATTTAAACAGTCAGCTGAGGAGAGAGGTATGTGAACAATTCAAGATAACACATAGAAACTCCACTCCCTACTGTCCTAAAGCTAATAGTGCAGTCGAAGCAGCCAACAAAAACATCAAAAAGATCTTGAGGAAAATGATTCAAAGCTCGAGGCAATGGCACGAAAAACTGCCTTTCACACTGATGGGATATCGTACCACAATACGTACGTTAGTAGGAGCAACCCCCTATTTGCTGGTCTATGGAACCGAGGCTGTTATACCTGTCGAAGTAGAAATCCCTTCGCTCCGAGTGATTGTCGAAGCAAAAATTGAAGATAGTGAATTGGTTAAAACCTGTCTGGAGCAACTGGCATTAATTGATGAAAACGAATGGCCACATTGTGCCACGGGCAGTTGTACCAACAAACAATGTCCCGTGCTTACAACAAGAAAGTGCGACCCATGGATTTCGAGGTTGCGTAGTTGGTGTTGAGGCGGATACTTCCTCATCATCAGGAAGTCAAAGGAAAATTCGCTCCAAACTGGAAAGGCCCGTACATCATCAGAAAGATATTGCCTAAAGGAGCATTGTACCTAGGCAACGTTGAAGGAGACGAGCCCGAAGCAGCAATAAACGCAGACGCGGTAAAAAGGTATTATGTTTGAATCCCCTGCACCAATGACCCTGATGGATTGAAATGATGAAGGATTTTCTTTCACGCTATCTTCTCCCTCTTTGTAACCAAGAAATGCTGTTCAAAAAAAGAACAAAAGAAGAATGTCAAAAAAAGAGAAAGTAAAAGAAAAACAACAAATCAAAATTAGTTTAGGAAACACTTCCTGAACTACGTCTGACTTGATTCCGAAAGGATACGTAGGCAGCCTCTCCCTGAGGTTCAGTCACATCAAAATAAAAACCCCATTTACCCAAGAAAATAAAAACAAGGGCAGAAATGTATTGGTTCGGTTACAAATCCGTCCGAATGGTTACAAAATTATAGATCCCCGGGGAGGAGAAAATACTGTTTGTTTGGGGTTCGGCACCAATCAAATTTGTGAGAGAAATAAATGAGAGAGTCTTATTGGTGAAAACCTCGGGGCACCATAAGGCGACGACGAGCAGAGAAAAACAAAAAAGAGAGGGTCCGTTTAGCGAAAATGCGCAAAGAGCGCTATTGGGCGACGGGAGAAGAGAAATGAGAGAGGCCGATTGGCGAAACCGGGCTTGATAGTGGTATAAGGATTTCCCTGTAGGTGGTCCGCTTACTGTGCTATTTCAATGCTTCGGGGTAGAAGATGTCGAAGGAACAAAGAGGACGAAGGTTCTTTGGCACATATTTGTAGGATATGACACCGAACGAAAAGGATGGAGATGTTTCGACCTACCCGTAAAAGACATGTTTTGAAAAGATGGGGATTGGGGCTATTGATCCGGAAAGACGAGATGGAATTGCTATTGAGTCTTCGAGGCGCTGAAAGCAAAGCCCTAAGATTGATCTGATTCCTCCCATTGAGTTGGTCTTAGAGCCGGTAGATCAGATTGAATGAGGGATGGAAGGATGTTCCGGTATTCGAATTATCCGCAGGGCTACACGACGGTGGAAGTAGAGGAGGCCTGCAAAGGGCGATGTCGTCGGAAGAGAGGAAATATGGCTGCCCAGGCTTGAACAAGTTTCTTTGGTTTTGGAAAGTTGAAGTTAGAAAGCAGAAATGGATTTGGGCCGGGTATCCAGTCCAAGAAGCATGTCGTTTCCATTTAAAGCCGAATTATATTTCCAAATAAGTTCCCTCTTTTCTGTCAAAGGAACATACCTCTCTAAATTCATGCTTCACTCATTTCCACTTTAATTTTGATGTCCTGACCATTCCTTAAGAAAGGTAGCAGGTCCGGCCTTGCGCGTTTCTCCTGACAAGAATTAAGGGAATGCCCACATCGTCAAGCGCACTTAGCCAATCCCGTTTGATCATGACAGTTAAAGGAAATAAAATAAAGGAAATTCAAAGTCAAAGAGGCATGAAGGTGAAGCAAAATCGGAGGGGTTTTAAGCCAAACATGATGTTGATTCTTATCAAAATATCCAAAAACAATCCCAAAAAGCAAGCCCAAAAATCAAAGGCAGGACAAAACTCATAACCCAAGGCCCAAGAAACAAGGACCAATCCGAAATGAGGACCCCCTGTCCAATTAAAAAAGCAAGGATTGAAAGCCAAGGGTTCGCTTTTGAACACAAAAGAAGTTGAAATCAAGCGTGACAAGGCCGCAAACCCAATCATTGTTTAAACTAAGAGTTTGTTTTGTTTCTAAACTAAAATAGATTCAGGTGCAACCTAGACAAGCAAAAGTAACATAGGGCAAAAACAACCAAAAGATAGGCACAAGGACCAAAGATGCTGGTGCGTCAATGACAAAAGGGAAGTCTTCCTTTCATTTTCCTACAAACTCGTAACTAAGCATGATAACACGAGATCCCAATCCCTAGTTCCCCTTTGTGCAGCTTGTAGATTTCGTAGGCCTTACCTAAGGATTGCATTCTACCCCCTCCAGCATAACCTGGGGATTCCCTCCCTACGTTTTCTATTCCCCAGCATAGTCTAGGAGTTAACATTTTCCTACCTTTAGCATAACCTAAGGGGTTGTTCCTTTCCTCCTCCATCTCCAACACAGTCAAAAGATTTCTGTGGTCCTCCACTGCCTTGCATCTCCCTAGCATAACCTAGGATATTCTTCTTCCAATCCCGGCATAACCTGTGGATTCCCCTTGCATAACCTAGGATTTTGCATTCATCCCGGCATAACTCGTGGATTCCCCTAGCATAACCTAGAATTTTTCATTCATCCCGGCATAACCCGCGGATTCCCCTAGCATAATACTGGCTCCTTCCAATCCCAGCATAACTCGCGGATCTCCCTAGCATAACCTAGGATATTTTTCATTCATCCGGGTATAACCCGCGGATCTCCCTAGCATAACCTAGGATTTTTTATTCATCCCGACATAACCCGCGGATTCCCCTGGCATAACCCAGGATCTCCTTCCAATCCCGGCATAACCCGTGGATTCCCCTAGCATAACCTAGGATATTTTAATTCATCCCAGCATAACCCGCGGATCTCCCTAGCATAACCTAGGATATTTTTCGTTCATCCCTGCATAACCCGCGAATCTCCCTAGCATAACCCAGGATTTTTCATTCATCCCGGCATAACCCGTGGATTCCCCTAGCATAACCTAGGATATTTTTATTCATCCCGGCATAACCTGCGGATCTCCCTAGCATAACCTATGATATTTTTCATTCGTCCCGACATAACCCGCGGATCTCCCTAGCATAACCTAAGATTTCTCATTCATCCCGGCATAACCCGTGGATCTCCCTAGCATAACCTAGGAATTCGTCATTCATCTCGGCATAACCCGTGGATCCCCTAGCATAACCTAGGAATTTCTTCATAATCCTTGACCCTTCTTCCATCCTCAGCAGGAACTTTCCTATCCGGGCACATCTTTTCATTCCATACCCACAGAGACCCCTTTTCATTCCTATCCCCACATAATCCGTGGATTCTCATCTTATCCCCAGCAGGAACCCTTTATCTTTCCCAGCATAACCTAGCGATTTTTCCAAGGGATACACAATTCCAATTTTTATTGTTTTCAATCAAAAGGGCTTTTTAGTAATATTCCCACCCCTAGCCTGAAGTATTTTTCTACCAATCAAAAGGGCTTTTTAGTAATATTCACCAAATATTTGAAAAGGCCATCTTCACTCCATCCATTCAAAAGAGTAGACACGAAACCAAATACTAGTTGAGTAAAAACTACAAAGGTGCAGTGGGTTTGTTTTTGCATGATCGCCATATACATTAGTGTCACCGATGCTTCTAATATACACCAAGTGATCATTAGTGTTTTAAGATTACAATATTGAAAGATTATTTTGATATGTTATATACATTTTTATTTTAAGATCACAAGATTCATTTTTTTTTTTATATTTAAACTTTGTGCTTAATTAAACTAGAACACATAAAAGTTAACGGAAGGCGTAATTTTAACTCCAAATCCGAATTTAATCTTGCAATTAAATCAGTGGACTGTGGCCACTGCTTTATCTAAGAGCAAGGCCTATGAGAAAGGGTAACAAACAAAAAATGAACATGTTTCACTATTTACTTTATTTTCAAATCGAAAGCACAACAGTAAGTAGAAAATGCTGCTGGACAGCATCCTTAGCTTCAACCACCCACAGTTGAGTAAAACGGGAAACAGAACCAATGACACTGTTATTCCCATTATTTCAATTTATGGGAACTTATTTAATTGGGTTTGAATTTTGAAAAAACATGACTTTCGAAATTTATGGTTTTAAATCTCTATTTTTGGGACTACAAAACATTTCATTAAAGTTAATATGGCAAGTTTAAGTTAAAATGTTTACAATAAAAAAAAATAAGTTCACCAAATTGAAACCGATTAACTGATTATAAATAAATTAAAAAAGGGAAGCTGGAATACGTTAAACTGGACAAATTACTAAATATACATAAGTTAAACCGCAACATCTATAGTTATGATTCTTGATATAATGTTGACGAAATTGAGCTCATAGTGGTTTGGCATCTCACTGCGAAAAATGCAAAAGCTGCGTACCAAAAAAACCAACTTGGCAACGAAAACAGAAAACCATTTAACAAAGATTATGTACACCAGCACATATATGTAATTTCATAATTTATTTGACGAAGTCTATGAACAAAAGTCTTATATTTCTTCATACGTGGATAACAAGCAGAAAACGGTATTTTCTGAAAGTGATATCTGCACTGTAATGACATGTCCTCTCCAGAAAGTAGAGGTAACAATAAAGTTTATACCAAAATTGAATCTCAATGAAAGGAACCCTCTCCACCTTTCATAATATACTTCCCCTATTAATCTTACTTCTCTAGTCTATACTAATCATCGAAGTGGATAAATTCGTAGCACAAAAGTTGCGCCACTGAAAGGAAAAAAGGATAGCATCTTGGTGGAAATGAAGACGGTGATATACATTTACAAAATTTATACATGAATGCGATCTCCCTTCCTTCTTCAAGGGCAATTCAATTTCAATAAAACACAACTACAGAAGGTAATAGGAAAAGCAACAATCCACTCGGTGTCAAAATTTGGCAAATATGAAACTCGTCCTCATGTGCTTACGCATTTCTATATGTATGTGATGGTTACTGTAAATATCAAATCTCAAGCAACATTTCCGCTTCTAACTTCTTTGCCTCAGACCCCTTAAGGTTAAAGTAATTTGAAGGCAAAAAAGTGCTGTACAGTCATAAGCTTGTCAGCCACTTGAGGTGTCATTGTCACTATCGCCACTGTCATCGCTGCATCAACAGGAAAACAGCTAGAATATCACGAGCCGGTTAATGGCGCAGCTAACCAACTACAAGAAGATAAAATAAATGCCAAAAGGTGCGCACAGAAAAAATAAGCTGAAACAAGAACGAAAAAATGCCACCGGGATTTGGTTCTGCGGAAAGAGCCAAAAAACGTTATGTGTGGGCCTAGTACATCACGAGATCAAATCTTGTTTTGGACTAAAAGCCTAGTATTTAAGTGGAAAAGGGTAGGACCGGGGCATTACCGGCGAGTTTTGAACAATTCGCAGTTGGCTGATTTCTTGAATATAAAAAAAAAAAAACAAAATTCTCACTCTGGATTAGAGGCAAAGGAAAATCTATAGATTGGTCTGTGAGGGTTGAGATAGGAACCTTATACCGCCCCAAATAGTTAACACTAATTGCAATCCAGAGGAGAGCGGACATCAAATCCAGGATAGGTCCACAGGAAAATACATTACCTTAAACCAAGGAAAGTCTAATCAGTGTCTCTTGTACCACAAGATGCGAGCTATGTCAAATATTATTTCTTTGAAGTCCAGGAAACACTAAATGAAAGATAAGTAAATAACATACGGATGGAGTGATTGTGAGAGCTTCGGAGAAATCATTTAGATGTTTAAAGTTAACCTAGAAGAACTTGCAAAAACAGGGTATCCTAGAAGCACCTTTTACAACAACAACTACCCAGTAATGTCCCACAAGTGGGGTCTAGAAGCACCTTTTAAACGAACATAAATAAAATTCTAAGAACATTGACAGGCAAGCAATTCTTGCATAGGACTTCAGCAGAAAGATTTTCCAAAATCTAAAACTATACTAAATGCTCTCAGGTTGTCCTGATGAGCTAAAAATCTTTGATAAATTCCTGGCCAAATACATAAGCAAGCACCTAAACTTGGCACCGCTTTACGCTTAGACAGTTAAAGTGGGGCTCGTTCCTATTAGACACTTCGGGTATAATCAATGTGTCTATTGAACACCTAATTAACCATCACAAGGAAAACAAAGGGAGTGCAATCAACTCGCGGATGACATGGCAAATCAACGAATGAAATGAAGACGTGTTATTTTGACCCTAATCACTATTAAAATTTTGTTGAGGAAAAAAATTATATTTCCACTAAAAATTCCCCCTCCCGCCTCCCCTCTCCCCCTCGGGGAACAAAACCCAGTTGCATCCCAATTCTTCTTCCTTCACCACTGTTGTCAGACCACCAAAACCCACATACAGAATTACCAACACCACCATTATTTCACATACCTACCAGATACAAAAATCTTCAATCAGTTATAACCTTAGCACTTCCTTCATCTCATAATGATTTCAATGGAAAAATATAAAAACCCGCTATAAAACGCTTTTACAACCAGAGAAGAACTATAGCAATAGTGAGTGAGCAGCAAAAAGAAAAAGTCCGACTAACAGCAACCGCCGGAAAACCTCGATCTTAGCTGAAAGTTTATTCTCCGACGATCTTGTACTACAACCTCCGACAATCTCTCTCACTTCCGTTCTTATTTCCTCATTTCAGAAACATCTTAAGAATTACATGCTCCTTCAAAAATCAAATCAGATAACCACCGAGTTTGATGGGAAAATCTTGCCGGCAATCCAATTCTGGCAATGACAATGAGAGCTTTGACAGCGCTATGACCAAGAAAATTTGAGAGTAAGCTAAGGAAATTTTCAAGAAGTGATTCTTTGCAATTGTTCCCCTGGATCTTCTGTAAAGAATGGAATTGGAGATTTTAAGGAGTGGCCATGGTGGATTTTTTATGAAGAAATAGCTAAAAATTAAAATTTTAGTTAAAACTAAAATTTTATTTGGCTCTTCACGCGCTCAAATAAAGTATTGTTCACACAATATGACATGTTAGCTGTATTTGTTAAATAGACACACTTCAGAAGTAATACGAGTGTTTAATAGGAACAGGCCTAACTTTAGGTGTCTAAGCGAAAAACGGTGCCAAGTTTAGTTGCCTGCTTATGTATTTGGCCTAAATTATTTAAAGCGTTCTATTTACAGCTTACTATTTTTTCTCTCCTAGACATCATCAGAATAGAAGAAAAAGAGCCCCCACGGGGAAAGGGGATTAAAAGAACAAAAAATCATTCAGCTTCCTCGATGCTTTTATTGTCAGACTAACGAGATGTTTCAATAGCATAAAATGAACGGACTAACTCACCTTTTGCATGCAAATAAAAACATGTTAGTATATGCATTGGCAATTTCTCACAAAAAGAAAAAGGGTTTCAAATTGTTATTTGTTAGCCAAATACGAGCTTGATTTAATCTTTATCATATAATGATTCTCTAGATTCAATCTTCGAAGATGCAGAATCATATTTAAGAAACATTACTTTAGATGACCAGAGTGACATTCTTGGAGGATTATTTAAACAAATCTTCTTTTCCGAACTGTGGAATTTGAAGAGACAAAGAGGCCAGTATAGCACAACACTTTACAAACAACAACAACAACAACAACAACAACTACCCAGTATACTCCCACCAGGTGGGGTCTGGGGAAGGTAATATGTAGACAGCCTTACCCCTACCCAAAAGGGCAGAGAGGCTGCTTCCAAGCGACCCTCGGCGCATAGGACAGAATGAAAAGCTGGAAGTGTGCTTTACAAAATGGATAAATAATGGTTAATAGCTGGCATTATTTAGATTTATGCAGGATAAATCACATTGAATCTCAATAGTACAGAGATTTTGTACCTACAATGGTAAGACATTAAACCATAATGCAACAGATAAATTCAGAATAGCATATCCAAAGCAACAATCTGCTAACAGTAGGCTACAGATCGGGAGTAACTAAAAACACTTCACCTGTGTTCAGGGAGCTTCGCTATTCGTCTAGCATCCAAGCCTGTCATAAACTTCTGCGCAGCTTGAACATTTTCTGTACCTGCAAATACCAAGAAAGAAATGTTGAGACACTTACCATGCCAGCTCCAGAGAACTATCAAATTGAAAAGGATTAGCAAGCACTTAAAGCAGCAGCTTTCTAAGCGTTACAACGAAAATGCCAAACACATATGTAAAAGAATTCAAGTTTTGTACATTGTCGGTGTAAAGACTTTTTACACTATTAAGTCACCCAAAGAATATCTACATACTACAGGTAAGCCTCCTTAAAATATAGGATTTGTTACAACACGTAAAGGTGACCTATTAGTGTAAAAAATTCGTACACTGGCGGTATACATTACTTAAAATATATGTAAAAAGGATTAGCAAGTACCAAGAGCAGCTTAACAAGCATTCCAGCAAAATATATGACCAAGGACAGGATTGAAGAGAGATTCATATTAGAATCAGAAAAGGACTACAGCTATCTCAATTAGAGCTGCAACAGAACAGAAAATACAGAGGTAATACCCTTTGCCAACTGAAAGACATGTAGTGCACATCTCTCTGCAGCGAGTCTCACAGGTGTATTTCCATCCTTCAAGCAGTCAGCCAGAACAGCGCCAAATTTTGAAACATGGATGGCAATGGCACCAGGATTAGCCTGTAAGGCGGAAACCTCAATGTTTACTTCAAAAAAATTAAGGTTGAGCCTATTAAGAATATATGAGAAGTATGTCAGTTATTTCAGAAGTACGAACTTTCGAAACTGCCTTCAATGCAGATAAAGCCCGTCTTCTGACTTCACTTGAATCATCCTGCATGGCCAACACTATGGATCCCAGAGTTTCCACATGTGCAGTAGAATTTGACGGATGACTCTGGATTTGTTGACGTAGAAGCAATCCTAACGCTCTCGTTGATGTTTCACGAACAGGAAACTAACAAATAAAGAAGCAACCACAAAGAAAACCATCAGATTTCCAAATAAATTAACTTTCGCACTTTCTGAAAAACTATACCAACCAAGCTTTTCCAGTTTTATTGCTTCCATCTGCAATTTACACTAGAATTGCTGGTCAGCTTAGAGCTTTACATTTCTATCCATAGAAATCAGAGTAGCACAGTTGAGAGGGGAGAACTGGGAGTTTGATGATTAGTTTTTTCTTTTTGTTTCTTGCTGTTATAAGTCGGAGTCCTGTCCAACTTAAGGTTTTTCTGTTTTGTCTGTACCTACATTTTCCCCTGGTAAATAAAATTTTAATTACCAAAAGAAAATAAGAACATGAAAATCTGAATCCTCTCGTGGATGTTTTCCGTACAGAAAATGGAAGAGTAGAGAAGTATCTCAATGGGAAAGAGATACTTCAGATGAAAAAATAAAAATAAAAAGACCTCTAAATGTTTCTGTTGGTGTATAACACTGATTTATTGTTACTTAATAGAAAAAAGCACAGGTTCACAGATTTCCAGTTCAAACACCTTCCCTTCAGAAAAGGCAATATAAACTATGGAAAAAATGCAATGAAAAGTGGAACTCGTTTTGTTTCCACAATTGGATAAAGAATATATATATGAAACAACATTTTTTAAGTTTCTACAACAATCAAAATGCAGTTTTGTCCAAAACAAATTACATTATAAAGTGAAATAACTTTTATGTCAGATGTACCTTTTCATCATTTAAGGTGCTTTTGAGGCAGTTCACAATCAATGTGAATGATGAAGAAGCACAAACTATGTCAGGATTGTGCTTAAGCATTGAACAAATGGTAAGTACTGATCCATGCCTTGAGCACCAGTTAGATGATGAAGCTGATTTTGATAGCTCATCAAGTACTTCAACAATTTGTCCATCTTCTAGGTACTGTAGAATAATAAAATGCAGGATAAATCACAATAAATCTCACAGTTTTAGGTCCATGAGACTGCGTCAAAATCAATCTAATAAGAAAATCAGCCTTACATAAAAAAATTTGGTTAACGATTTTCGCAATCATTTTGTCGTATATAAAGCTGTAAATCCAGATTCTCTTTCAAGAAAGCCATGAAACATTATCATCCACAGTATTGGTGTTTTATGTTTTCCCGCAGCAATCCAGAATCACTTTTTGTCTCATTTGTCATTATTTTGTAATTCTGATAAGAGTAAAATAAATTTACTCCCGCCATTTCAATTTATGTGACATAGTTTGGTTCGGCGCTGAGTATAACAGAAAAAGGAAGAGCTATGAAACTTGTCACCTTAAAAGCTCAAGGATAAAAGCTTTTGTGGAGCCTTCAATTTGTGTGGCTATCTAAATTGCTCGGACACGGGTGGGGGGTATCCATACAGGGACGGATCCGAGTATCGAATTCAGCAAAACCTAAATTTAAGATTGGGGGTATGGATGCGGGGATTCGGCTAATAAAAAATAGAACTATAAAAATATTGTAAATTTTGAGAAATATTCTATGGAAAACTTACATGAATATTGTAGAATTCAATTTTTCATTCTCCAAGATGGACATTATTCTTTCATTCTCCTAAATCTGTTTTATTTTTTATTTTGAGAAATCAAAATCTCAATTTTTCTCCCAAATTTGTCAATGGACTCCGATCAATTGACCGTATCCAGGATGTATCCCGCTACAGAAGAGTCCACGCAACTTAGGTGGCTATAAAAGTTTCTTATTAAGGGAAAAATGAGTAAAAGGGAAGTTTAAAGTGAAATTAATTTTAAATATAGAAATGTGTCCATCTTTTTGAATCAGACTAATAAGTAAAATATGTCACATAAAGTGAGAAGGAGGGAGTACTAATAAAAGGTCTGAAAAAAAAGAAGACAAACAGATCCACTAAAACTTTGCCCAGCTAAGGTGATGTTATGAAAGAAACCCATTGATTCAGATCAAACCTGATATACAAACACAACTTTATCTGGGGAAAAATCTCTCAATATTTTTTCTCATTTTATCCTCAATTTGAACTACTTGCAATCTTTGCTTGACTTGGTCATTTCTTATCTTGTCGAATCTTGTATAACCAATGAAAAAGAATTCTGAGATAAAGAAAATAATAGAGAGAAACATAAGAGGATGATGCACCCCAACCAATTAGACAAGAGTTCCTCTACTGAAACATCTGAATTAAAGGGTAGAAAAGCAATAGATTGAGCATTATCCCCTAGAGGAACATAAGAATATGCAAGAGGCCAATTCAAAATGAAGCAGCCTGCTTTGGAGCAAAAAAGGAGGCAATCTGCTATGATATACACCCTGTTTATTCTGAACAAAACTCCACATCAAATAAATCACCAAATAACATTTACCAGCCCATCACCTCAGTGTTGATTAAAAACATGCTAAATGCAGGACATAAAATCTTGATATAAAGGAAAAGAAATGTTTCCTGGATAGAACCCTAACCTGCGAAATAATTCCAAATATGCTTGCAGCAAAACTTCTTATCTGATCATCATCGTTGTGTATTAAATCCTTCAGGAGGGTGTACACCCGTGTTCTAGAAGCAATGCTGACACTTCCACCAGCATGCTTAATCACACCTTTCAAAGCAGTCAGAGTAGCCTCACGAATTCCAACATCTGATGTCTGTTGAACCATAACTCAATAAAATAACTCTGCTTCTTAAAAAGAGACTTATTGCGACAATAGAGAAGTAGAATAAAGTACAACTATCACCTGCACACCAGATAAGAGATCACCAACTAAAGGATCAACCCTGGTGCTGAGAGCACTAAGCTTCCCAAGAGCAAGAGCTGCACTAGATCGTATTGTCCTATAATAGAACTTGTATAAGTTAAAGGAATAAAGATCACAAAGAACTGAAGTTATCGCTTCAAGAAGCAATAGATGTCATAAAGCAGTCAAAAAAAACAGATCAGAAGGGCATCAGTTTCACAACACATCATTTCCCCTTCTAACAGCCTAAAAGGGTATACCACTGTAGAACCAACCTAGTGTTATCCTGTAGACACTTGACAAATGTTGTTTGAAGCTGGGGAAGAAAAGGCTTTAGAGCTATTCCTCCCCTTCGTATTATGATGCTAAGAGTTGATAGAATTGCGCTCTTTACTTGCCAAGGAAATCTGTCACCTATAATACGAATCAAGGGCCTGCAATTAAAGCATAGTAAGACAATTTCAGCATACGCTGATTGACTTCAGAGAAAATGAAAATACAAAATCTAGAAAGTAAAAAATATAATCCTCTTCATATCTGCCTATATGAATCTTCTTCATACTGGTACAAACGTTGTATTAATACACATGCTACATACCCTGTGATAGGAATCACAAACTCCTTTAGTGTTTTCTCACATGTCACTTCGATTAACTCCCCAAGACCCAAAGCTGCTTGCTCCCTTAATTCTGCCGATCCACTAATGAGACCCTGCAGGTCAAAAGGAAAATCACCCTGGGTAACAGAAAATTCAAAAAGCAGTGCAATAAATAAAATACCACATAGGACTATTAGGAGGTTAATACAACCTATAATTACCGGCATTAAGCAATAGAGCAGAAATGAGATGATGCCTCGCATCAATTAAGAAATAAGTTTGGTGCCTAGGCTAAGGTTTGATGCCTCGGGCCAGTCGGCTAGGATAATTTTTCAATTTTACCATTAAGATGAAACATAACAATAAAAAACAATGAGGAAAGCTAGGAAGCGTTGTTTTGGTGAAGAAGGAACTAAGAAAAAGAGTATTGGAGGAACAGAGGCTTAGGTTACTCTCCGTCTTTCTCTCTGTTTAATTCTATGGTATCCTCATGTTAACGCCTTTTTACAAATTTCCTTTATTTTCATTTTCACTATGTACTATTTTCTCTTTCCTAGGATTACAATGGATATTTGTATATCAACTCTGAAATGCAGTTTGATAAATCCCCATGTACATCCTGCCACAGCATACACAAAAAAATATAAATGTGTGTTAAACTTGAAGACTATTTGGACAAGAGGGGTTGCTCTGATGGTAAGCAACCCCCACTTCCAACCGAGAGGTTGTGAGTTCGAGTCTCCCCAAGAGCAAGGTGGAAAGTTCTTGGAGGAAAGGATGCCGGGGGTCTATTTGGAAACAGCCTCTTTACCCCAATGTAGGGGTAAGGTCTGCGTACACATTACTCTCCCAAGACCCCACTAAGTGGGATTATACTGGGTTGTTGTTGTTGTTGTTGTAAACTTGAAGACTAATACTCTGATGTACTCTCAGAAGAATTTTCCTCTAAAAATATACAACTTAACACCAGCACCCCAAAAACACCCACCAAAAAGAGAAACGATATCTACCGTGAATTTACAAAGAAATAAGCCAGAGTACCTTTAAAAAAATAATAATAAAAACAACAATAATAATAAGCTGGAATACCTGGAGAAAAATAGGAAGCAATGGCTGAAGAGCTTTCGGAAGGCAAAATCCAGGTATAAGAACTGGTCCTCCCTACATGTTCATTAAGAAGAATGTTAAAATCTCAACATAGACTCATGAAACAACAGAAAACATTGTGACACCCATGCTTTTAAAACATAAAATTACAGCTGTCTGAAATAGAAAATAGCAACCTTTTTCTTCCTACGTTCCTTATCTCTTGATGTAGATACAGCATCACGAACCAACTTGATGTATGTTGGAAGAACTTCTTTAGGAACTGAACTCACAACACTAGACAGAGCTTGCCACGCAACCTGCCAATGAGTTGTCAGATAACCCACACAAATTAACACACAAAAGAAATGCAGTGATCCTGACATTACCTCTACTGTATCAGAATCCGGATCACTAAGCAAAATTATCAGGGTGGATATCATATTTGGAGCTTCATCACCAATATATATGTCGCAATTTTTGAACAGATATCCAATAAGATACGCTGAGCTTTTTCTAATCGAAGCCTGGAGTTATAAGCATACAGTAGCATGAGAGAAAAGAATAGCAATAAACAAGTTTAAAAAAACAAGAAAACAAAGAAAGATCATGCCTGACTATCCCCAACTCCTTTCAGTAGTTCTGACAACAAAGAGTACATGCCTTCTTCGTCAATAACTGACACAACAGTTTCTGCTGCCTTCTTCGCTAAACTTTGAACTTCCTGTATTTTATTCCATAGAAAAATTAAAAAATGAATGTGAAAACCACATAAACATATGTACATGTCTGTGAGGAGGTATACCGTGTCAGTATAACCCATTGCATTCAGTAAAGCAGGAAGAATAGTACTAAGGTGCGAATCAAGACCAGGCCCTGCAACTTCCGCTAAAGCTCCCAAAGCATGCGCATTGAAAGCACTGTAGGTGCATGCAGATATTTGGTGAGTACTGCAGAACCATAAGGTACAGAAAAGGTATAGGGAGCAGAAAGCATATATACGTACGAAAGTGGAAGATGAACGAGCTTTGGGAGGATGTGTGGCAGCACCGCTGTGGTCCTGACACTGAAATACATGGCAACAAAATTTAGGACATGAGGATAAGATAATGCATAGAAACATGACTTGTCTAGACAAACAATAGACTACCTCAGAATTTGTTTTAAGCCATCCAAAGCAGTATCTGAGATCTCCTCATCCTCCAGAGCATGAAGAAGTGTTGGAACAATCTCATCGATTGCTTGCATTCCAGCACTCTACGTTACGAACCACCAAGTGCAAAGATTAATGCTGAGAAGTTTCACGATAAACATGAAATTTCTCAAATATTGGCAAGATCTGTAGGATTTACCTTGTAAAGAGTACTAAATGCCAGGCCTGATGATTCACGAACCTCGAGCACGCTGTTGAATAAGGAACACCAAAGAATTAAGTCTATACTGGAAATGCAAAAAACTGCCATTTTCATAGTAATATAAGCAAAAGATATCACACCTATCACAAAGTGCTGTCCGAATTGTGGGGATAAGCTCATCCATAAAACTCAACAATTGACTCCTGCCAGCACTGGCCATTACTTCACTTAGACCAATGCAGACACCCTGAAATTGAAAAAGTATAGAAGATCGGGAAATTATAAGTGGAAACAAACTACATCTTGTTGGTAAATTTTGATTGCAAGTGCGAAGGAAAACCCATGTCAAATGAAGGAAAAAGGATGAGATTCACAGCTTCTGTACGAAAAGTATAAATAAGACCATTATTCATCTTACCATGACGGAAGATATACACTCCAGTCACCATGAAGTCACAACTATATTGTGCCACTATAGAAATAGGGAATAAATCAAGCAACATATTTGGGAAAATTAAGAGTCTGAACTGGCTCTTCTGAAAACATGAAGTTTCATTTTATAGATGAGACACATTTATTTACTTTAGCTCTGCACAATGCCCCCTCACATGCAGGCCTAATTCTTTTTCTTGGGCCAAGCATGTGGAAGTATTCTATGATAGGTGGTGATGACCCTCAAATGCAGGACAATTTCCTATTCTAATACCACCCTGCATTTTGTGAACTGTCTCATTTACATGCTTAAGCTACTCTTTTCAGAAATAGTAAATATGTTATATCAGTCCCTTCGGCAACAACTAATAAAATTGGAATGAGATTATAGCTGCATCACTAAAGAAGGTGCTGAAACATACAAGTGAGCAAAAACCAAAGAAAGAATCCTTTTCCAATCTTGCAGGGATTCTAAGAGGCTAAGTATTGATTTTACTGCATTTAAAAGTTCCTCTTTACAAAAAGAAACAGTGTACAGTTAAACTTTAATCTATTATAGAATTAGCTTTGTCTTCCAAATGTTTAGCATTCCTTTCCTTCCACATAGTCCACCAGATGCATGCTAGTAAGGGTGTTCACGGCTTGTTTTGAGTTAGTTTAGCTCTAAAAAGAAACCAAACCAATTAACTCGGTTTTTAAAATATTGGGAACCAAATACGATTTAGCTATAACTAAGTCGTCTCACTAAGATAAACCCACCTCAATTCGCACTGAAATTGCAACTCCAAATTGCATATATGAATTAAGATCGTCATAAAATACTGCATTTAACATAACTAAAATACTGATAATAAACATATGCAAGATACTTATAAACTGTGTATTTGTTGTTTGATACCAGTAAAGTGGTAGGACTCTGACTAGCCCCACCACCGCGGTGCCTTTTATTAAAATAAAAAATAAAAAGAGAAAATCTATTAACCACTCTATGACTGAAAACACTCGGAGAGCTTAAAGAAAACACCTGGAAGCATGTGGAGGAGGTAAAGTACTCACTTGTCTTCTACTTGGATTAGGATCTTTTAGACCCTGCGATAATATTGGGATAATCGAAGGAAGGACTCTTTCACCAAGCTTCCTAACAAGCTCACCCAATGCTCGTCCAGAAGCCTGCAAATATTTAGACCACAGAATTCTTATTTCCAGAACAAATGTTTTACATTCTTGTTCACTATAAACAAGAGTACCAGCACACCTGTCTCCTTTCAGAGGATGAAGATGCTAGAGAACTTATCAATGTGCTCATCAGTACAGGCATTATCTCCTTCAATGTTTTCGGGGTATTTGCAACAATGGTCTTCCATACATGCAAAGCAGCCTGAAAAAAGAAAATACAAAGTGGTTAAAGTTCATTAATTACTCTAATTAGCATCTCAAAACAAGTCGACCACCATAATTGAAGCATCGTATAGTATATGAAACAAATACTACCTGCCGCACGGTTATGCTAACATCAGTTCGGACCATATACAATGCAGCAAGGACCTCATTCCGCTTTTCCCTTCCAAGTACCTCAATAATAGCCCGTCCTTGAGCCTCAGTACTGGCACCCTCATCATCACTACCGCCCTCAAGATGTGCTTTTCCAGATGTCCCAGCAACCTAGAAGAAAATATAACATTAACAAACCTGCTTCTTATATAATATGATGCTAAAGTGCACTTACCTTGAACAAAAGGTCACCCAGCAACTCTACAGAACTCTGCCTGATACGCCAGTTATCATTGAAAATACCTTCTTCCACAGCAGGAAGAAGCAGAGGCAAAGATCTAAATTTATAGAACAAAAGAAGAGCAGAGAGTAACAAATAGTCAGCAGATCAATTATCATTCAAACTTAACTATAACAGCATGATTTTTTGACTTCATCATAGCCTCTTTCATTGTGTATATCCAAATTAACTAAATATATGGTTATGGCACGGGACCCCAAAGTAAACTCAGGAGACAGTTTAAAACTAGATGTGGAAGATGACAAACGCATACGTGGTTGCGTAATGCTCCACCAGAACATGGCCAGCGCTGAGTGCTGCCTCACGCACAGATTCATTCTCATCGGCCAAACCTATTGTAGAAAGTAATGTTAATTCAAGGAATGTCTCAACGCAAGTAAACATAAAAGACGCCCACTAAACTAACACTTCAACTGAATGCTAATTTTTTGTTTATCTCTGCGTGACTGCATGTGTTTGTGTGTATGGAAAAGGGAGGAGAGAGAGAGATAAATTACCATCTAAGATCGCTGGCAGAACTTGCTGCAAATAGTTCTGGAATTGGATGCCTAAAGATCTTGGCAGATACTACAAGCAGCCAAATAATTCATATGAGAAAATTTACAGAAGAAAAAGTTATCCTTCTTTCTAAACACAAACTTCAAAAAAGGCAAGTGCTTACCCTAAAGAGCGCCAAGTGCCCATCACGAACTGATGCCTTTTGATGAGAACAATTTCTTATGATCTCAGGAAGTATATTCTCAAAGTACTCTATTCCTAATGCGGCCAATACCTGGGAAAGAGGGAAAAAACACTTGAAGGTTGAATGTGAAAACAAGAACCCTAAGCAGCTCAAAAGCACAGTCTCTCCATTCTGTATTACTGGCTCCGACCCACCCACCTACCACTACCACCAAAACTCCTTGATGTTGCACCCAAAACGCACAGGATTTTCCATACTTGTCTATTATTTTTTCTTGATCCTTGCGCTTCACGACAACCAAGTTTGAAAGAGAAAGAAGAGCCAATAAGATAAAGGTGCTCAAAAACCATTTCAACTTGTTTATGCAAACAATGTCACTAACTTATTTTAGAGTTAAAACCACCACACTAAACCAAAACAAGAAGACAAGCAAAGTGTGCACACAGCATAAAACCTTAATCTTGCCAACATGGAAGAATAATTTTTTTTGAAGTCCAAAAAAGACCTATTATAGTTACCTGTTGAGCGAAAAGCACAGGTAAGAGACCATGTTATTGCTAACTTAATATTTAAAATCCAAAACTTATTTTAAAGTGAAAAAGCTAAAGTTGGGGCCCCCCACTGACAGCTTCTTCAAGAAATGACAATCCTCAGCAAAGGGAGGTTTTCAACTCCTTATAACGAGAGAGAGAGAGAGAGAGAGAGAGAGAGACCATAACCAAGTAACACCGAATGAGATAACTATACCTCACTTAGTCCTTGTGCAGCCCCAGAACGTGCAACATTGCTTCCATCAGACTTCAACGTATCTAACAACCAAGGCACAAGGTCTGGGAAATTTTCTTCTCCCATCCCCCGTATAAGAGAACCAATGGCTCTTGCAGCAACAGATCGAACTTCAGGAATTGGATCCACAAGTACCTGAAATCACAGGAAAATAATATCGAGTCAACTTTTGGGCTCATCATAACACGTTACTCCAATTATTTCCATAAGTACCTTTTTAACTTCAGGTAGCAGTAGTCCAATGTATGGTATCATGTCCTTAGGTTCTGTTACTAACGAACACATATTTCCAGTAATTTGTGCTGCTTTCTTCTTGGTTTCAGCACTCCTTTCTCGAAGCCCACGGTGTACAATTGGTACTAGCAGAGCGAGAGAAGGAGCATCAATTGAATTCACAAAGGTTGTCTGCAAGAATTGGAATAAGAAATTAGTTTATCAGGAAGTACATGTAAACCAGATTACCTATCAAAAAAAAGTACATGGAAACCAGAGTTGTCAGAAAACGCATTTACCTGGAGGAGAATATCAAGGGAGTATTTTGTATACTCATTGGGATCTGTAAGACCCATTAGAAGAGTAGGGACAAGTGCAGATATCTCAGGGTTCTTTATAACACCCCCAACCTATATTCAACAAACGACATAGCAAAACAATAAATAGCAAGAAGTAGAACTTAGAAGTAAGAGAAACTTGATTGGGAGATTGTTTAACCTGTTGAAGGGCTGTCTGTCCAGCTGATTGAACCTTGGGATGGGTGTCAGTAAGCACCTGTGCAGTATTACCAAAGCAGAATGAAACTGAGACCAGTATGGCCCTGTAGCCGGAGACAGTAAGTACTAAGTTTGCATGCAGAAGAACAAACCTCAGTTAACTTGGGCACGATCTTAGGGAGACATTGCGACAATTGCTGTGGAGCACAGTACGCCATGGCACCAAGAAGTTGTACACTACTCTGCTTGGTTCTCCAAGCTTTATCTTCAAGGCCCTGAAACAGAAAAGTAATAGCAAACATAGGTCTCATGTCATGAAGGCTAACTAATAAATGAGTTTTGTGAATCCAAAACACATTGTAGGTTTATCAACAAAGGAACTGAGGATCCAATCTGTCAATCCAGATGAAATATACGGATGGAAAGAGCAAGCATGAAATGTTAAGCATTCATGAAATGTTAGATTTGTTCTTCAAAACTCAAAGAGCAAGCATGCATTACAGCTACAGTTTCTCTATTCCTACACAGTTAAACAGTCCTCAAAGTTAACCAACGTAGCGCAGTGTGCAACAATTTCTCGTCATCAAAGAGCATTCTCAAAACCTATAACTTTTCCTATTTCTATGAGTCTCAATAAACTACAAAAACATGTAGGAATAGATGTACATTGCAAAAGAATTTTTGAGCATGTCTTCATAAGAGGGGTTGCTCTGATGGTAAGCAACCCCCACTTCCAAAAGAGAGGTTGTGAGTTCGAGTCTCCCCAAGAGCAAGGTGGGAAGTTCTTGGAGGGAAGGATGCCGGGGGTCTATTTGGAAACAGCCTCTCTACCCAAGGGTAGGGGTAAGGTCTGCGTACACACTACCCTCCCCAGACCCCACTAAGTGGGATTATACTGGGTTGTTGTTGTTGTTGTTGTCTTCATAAGAGTGCACTCCAAGTGTGTGCATAAATTACATTCTGCAAGATAACTCCATCATCCAGTTAACCTCATCGCTCAACCAATATATTACAGATAGCGTCAGTTGCAGTGAGCCAAGGTAAAGGGGAAAAGTTAAATTAAGAACCTTTAAAAGTGATGGAAGAATTAGTTTCACTCCTTGAGCACTAAGCTGAGACATCATTGCCCGAGCAGCACATTCAGCAGCATCACGCACCGCGACAACTTGATCAGAGAATGAAACCAAGAGGAAAGGTAACATTTGAATTACATACCTGAAGGAAAAACAGGGAGACAAGTGAATCAAAATTGATTATTCCATATCCAAGTTCAAATTACATACGAGGATAAGCATTTCACTTGCATCATGTTACGGAGAAAAGAAATATAAATTGATGGGCATGCAGACATACGGTTCAAACAACTTCCCAAGCTTCGCACAGAAGCATTCAAATGCAAGCAGTGCACCTTCACGACTCTTAGCTGAATTCCTGCAAATAAAAATCGATTCAGATCCTGGAAGGAGAAATTCATATGCAGAGGTGCAGCAACTGAAATTTAATGAAATCAGCAACCTCGTAACAAATGATATCGTGAAACAATGTCAATGTCGGCTATTGCTAGCTAAACTGCCAGTCAAGAAATAATCCTAAACATTCTGTATTATAACAGAAAACAATCAACTACACGTCAATCCGAAATTAGTTGGGATCGTCGGTATGAGTCATGTTTATCCATTCGTCCAATTCCATTCAATACTAATGTATTATCAGGTAACTGCATGAACAACTCCCAGATCATACAGAAACATATTTCTATGGTAAGAACACAGCTAATAGATGTAGACAATTCATAAAAATGTCCTCTAAGTGGCGAGCTCAAAATTTAAAACTATAACGAAAAGAGGAGGCGAGCTGAAAGATAACAAAGTCACCTTTCCCCTTTTTTTTGGCTGCAGGCAGGTACCGACTTGGAAAATTAATTCACAAACTAAGCCAAGGAGATGTTTATCTATTTTAACACACATCCTTGGACTACAAAGACATAATCATTGTTGATACAAAATGGTATATGTCAAGCGATCGTAACCTTGAGATTTCGCATCAACAATGTCTAGCACACAAAGATAAAGTAATTAGAAGAATTAGTTCTTCTCGCTAATTCCATTATATGATGTCTCATCTGAGTTGTCATTCATGGCGGATGTTGCAGAAAACAACTAAAGAAACAAAAAAATTGCAGTCCGGCACAACGGTCAAGAAACCCCTAGATCTAGCCAAATAGCTGGCGAATTTCCGCCACCTACGACCACCTCCACCAACAGTCCGGCACACGCCGCCGACCACTATTTTCCACCGGAAACGGTCTGTTTTTCTATTCTCTTATTTATTCCTCTCATCAGTTTTCTATCTCAGCTTCATACTAACATTTCTATTGGATTTTGAAGCTCCAATTTCGTGTCTCCAGGTTTCAGAGGGTTGTTTCTTCTTGCGAGTCTTCTCTCTTTCTTGTTTTAATTTCTTTATTCATAATAGAAAATCAAAGACTGTCAGCCCAAGTCTGTTTCCGGCAGACCCATTTTTCTAACCTCGCAAAATTCTCTTTCATTATCTGTCCTAATTTTGCAAATCTATGCTTATAACTTTGTATAGTACTGTAAATTACATTCAGTGTAATATTATATTTGTCAACCTCATTCGTAAATACTGGTGTTCAAAACCCTAGAACCGCGATATCCAATTTTAATTTCTAAAAGCTTTGTGTTCTCTGGGAGCAATTACAATTCAGAATACTCACAAACGATTGTTCAATTTAATAGCTATTTCATCAATTCTTTGAGAAAGGTGCATTTTCTTAAGCTTATTACCTTGTAATTTTTGGGTTTTTGTAGCCCTAATTCTTCGATTTTTTAGAATGTATTGAATGTTTTACTTCATTTTGGGGTTTTTAATTACCTTAAATTGAATAGGATTATTTTTGTGGTTAATCTTCCTCCTTTTGTTTTTCTGATTTGAAGTATTCCTCATTGGCTTTTTGTTTCCGCTATTTTTTCTTCTACCCCTAGAAAATCAGGGGCTCCACTGCAAACGTCGCCCCGAGATTCAAGTATTAACAGCAGAACCAGAGAGAACCATCACACATTAGATCAGATTTTCTTCATATTATAATCCTCGTACTTTTTCCTTTTTTAATTTACATCAGATAATATCTTTTATTCATATACTAAAGAGGACTGCTACTGCTACTACATCATTTAGTGATTTTCCATCTCCAAATATTTTCTTCGTCGGCGGTATCTCCGATCATCAAACGGCTTTTTCAATCTAGGGTTTGGTGACTCCTGTTATTTCCTGTTATTTTCCTATCTTTCGTTGTCCCGATTATTTTTATCTGTTGTGGTGCCGATTATTGTCCTTTCTGGTATTGTCTATTTCTGTCTTATAGGCTGTTCGCCGGCGATTTTTCCGGTGACCCCTGCTCTTTTTTTCCTATTCTCTCTTCTGCTTTTTGTGGGTGTGTGTTGGTGTGTTCTGTTTTCTTGGACAGGTACCTTATTATTTCCGGCGAGGATTTCCGGCAAGCTACAGTACTTCCAGCGACTCCCGTTCAGACTTTCGACAGGACGCAATTGAACTACACGCTCCGATAAGCTTCAGGAAAACTTGCCCCAAGTACTAGTCGCGGCGGCGAGGCCAATTTGCGGCGTTTGAGAGTGAAGAGCTAAGCAACACTGGCAGTGACGTGCAAGAGTTGGTAGCAGTTGACCTTGGGCGCATCAAAGCCTACTTTCAGGTTTTTCCACCGGGAGTTGGTACCTCCCGCTCTCTTGTTTGCTTTGTACACTTTTTTACGTATTTTAGCTAGCATTCTGTGTGAGGTTTACTCTGTTGCTTTCTAGTTTGCATCTTTTTGCGTATTCCGCTATAGTGCGCGTGTGCGTCACTATTCTCCATAGTCGGCTTGAGGGATAGTGGCCATGGCGGGGGATAATAACGTAAGGTCATGTCCTCGGGGGTGGGGGGGGGGGGGGGAGGGGAGGGGGCGGTGGCGGGGGTGAGTAGCGAGGCAGGGAGTGGTCCTGCGGGTAGGGCGGGAGGTAAGGGTGAGAAGAGGGTAGCGGATGCTCATAGATTAAGGATTGGGTCATGGAACATAGGCACTCTGACGGGCAAGTCCATTGAGTTGGCGAAGGTTCCTCAGAAGAAGAGGGTTAACTTAGCATGTGTTCAGGAGACTAGGTGGAAAGGGTCGAATGCGAGGAATGTAGACGGGTTTAAGCTGTGGTATTCGGGGGTCGTGAGAGGTAAGAATGGAGTAGGCATCTTGGTAGATAGGGATCTAAGGGAGTCCGTGGTCGAGGTTAGGCGAGTGAATGATAGGTTAATGTCTATTAAGTTGGTTATTGGGGGTTGCGTCCTCAACGTCATCAGCGCTTATGCGCCGCAAGCGGGCTTAGAGGTGGAGGCTAAGAGGCGCTTTTGGGAGGACTTGGATGATCTGGTGAGTAGTATTTCCCAATCTGAGAAGTTAGTTATTGGAGGGGACTTTAATGGTCATATTGGGGCTGATGCTGGTGGTTATGGTGAGGTGCACGGTGGCTTCGGCTTTGAGGTTAGGAACGGAGGAGGCACTTTACTGCTTGATGTCGCCAGGGCTTCCGAGCTTCTGATTGCGAACTCGATATTTCATAAGAGGGAGGAGCATTTGGTCACCTTCAAGAGTTAAGCGGCGAGGACTCAGATTGATTACATCCTTCTCAGAAGGAGCGATAGGGGTATGTGCAAGGACTGCAAGGTTATTCCGGGAGTCCCTTTCGACTCTTCATAGACTCCTAGTGATGGATGTCGGTCTCTGGGTGAAGAGGAAGAGGAGGGGTGCTCGGGGACAACCGCGGATTAGATGGGGTGTTTTGACTAAGGAGAAAGCACAGGAGTTGGAGAGGAGGTTAGCTGAGGGCATAGCTTGGAGAAGTTATGGGGAAGCGGACGCTATGTGGTCAGAGACGGCGAACTTGGTTAGGGAGGTAGCACGGGACGTGCTCGGGGTAGCCAAGGGCTATTCAGGCAGACATCAGGGTGACTGGCGGTGGAACGATGTAGTCGAAGGAAAAGTGGAGGTGAAGAAGGCGGAGTTTGCTAAGTTAGCAGGGAGCACAAGCGATGAAGAACGGAGAGCAAACAGGGAGATCGACAAGGTGGCAAGGAAAGTTATTGCACGAGGAACTAGGGGAGAGAGGCGGGGACAGAAAGTTATTTTGGTTAGCTAAAGCAAGGGAAAGGAAGGCACGTGATCTTGACCAAGTTAGGTGCATCAAGGGCGAGGATGGTAGAGTTCTGATGGGGGGGTCTCAAGTCAAGCAGAGGTGGCAGGTGTACTTTCGAGACTTACTTAACAAGGAGGGGGATCGTAACATAGAGCTAGGGGAGTTGGGGCATTCAGAGCAACATAGAGACCTTGGGTATTGCAGGCGCATAAGGGCGGAGGAGGTCATGGGGGCTTTGCGTAGAATGAGTAGGTCAGGAGTAGAGTGGCTCTCCAGGCTGTTCAATGCGATCTTCAGGACCAAAAGGATGCCGGATGAGTGAGGTGGAGTACAGTGGTGCCCTTGTACAAGAACAAAGGGGACATCCAGTGTTGCAACAACTATAGGGGTATCAAATTAATAAGTCACACCATGAAGGTCTGGGAGCGGGTGATCGAGGCGAGGGTGAGGGAGATGACATCTATATCTGGGAACCAGTTCGGTTTCATGCCGGGTCGCTCCACTACAGAAGCTATCCACCTTGTCGGGCGGATGGTGGAGCAGTTCAGGGATAAGAAGAAGGACCTGCACATGGTGCTTATCGACTTGGAGAAGGCGTATGACAAGGTCCCAAGGGAGGTGCTATGGAGGTGCTTGGAGGCGAAGAGCGTGCTGGAAACCTACATCAGAGTAATCAAGGACATGTACGATGGAGCTAAGACTAGGGTTAAGACGGTGGGTGGCGACTCAGACCATTTTCCAGTGGTTATGGGGCTCCATCAAGAATCGGCGCTTAGCCCTCTCTTGTTTGCCTGCGTGATGGATGCTCTAACCCGTCATATTCAAGGGGATGTGCCTTGGTGTATGCTATTTGCTGATGACATAGTCTTGATAGATGAGACGAGGGTCGGTGTTATTGAGAGGTTAGAGGTATGGAGACAGACTCTCGAGTCTAAAGGTTTCAAAATAAGCAGATCAAAGACAGAATACCATGAGTGCAAGTTCAGCGCCGAACCGAGCGAAGTAGGCAGGGACGTGATGATTGGATCTCATGTCATCGTCAAGAGGGACAGTGTCAGATATCTTGGGTCGGTGATTCAGGGGGACGGAGAGATTGACGGGGACGTCACTCATCGTATAGGAGCGGGGTGGTCAAAGTGGAGGCTTGCATCAGGAGTCCTGTGTGATAAGAAAGTTCCACATAAACTCAAGGGGAAATTTTATAGAGCTGTGGTTAGGCCTGCAATGTTGTATGGGGCGGAGTGCTGGCCCGTGAAGAACTCTCATGTTCAGAGAATGAAGGTTGCGGAGATGAGGATGCTCAGGTGGATGTGCGGGCTCACCAACCAGGTTAGATAAGATTAAGAATGAAGTTATTCGAGAGAAGGTGGGGGTGGCCCCGGTGGATGAGAAGATGCGAGAAGCGAGGCTGGGGTGGT
Organism: Nicotiana benthamiana; assembly: GCA_034376525.1. Taxonomy (NCBI): domain Eukaryota; kingdom Viridiplantae; phylum Streptophyta; class Magnoliopsida; order Solanales; family Solanaceae; genus Nicotiana; species Nicotiana benthamiana. Next base: position 28,648,119 of record CM067324.1, on the reverse strand, counting down.
TCGGGCATGTGCGGAGGAGAAGTCCTTATGCCCCGGTGAGGAGTTGTGAGCGGCTGGCGATTGTCGGCGTTCGGCGAGGCATAGGGAGGCCTAAGAAGTATTGGGGATAGGTGATTAGGCATGACATGGCTAGAATGCAGGTTTCCAAGGACATGACCCTTGATAGGAATGTCTGGAGGTCTAGTATCAGGGTTGTAGGATAGGGGCTCCTAGATTTTTTCGTACTCCTCACCGGGGTTGGGTGAGGCTTGGCAGGGCTATCCATAGATGATTTTTGTTTTGGCTTGTGTCTCCCTTATGGTAGTTATTTATGGTAGTTACTGTATTATATTATTGCATGCTATTTTATTTATGTTTCTTATGTTTAGATAATTATTTACACTATTTCTGCTGGAATTACTAATGCTTTCATGTTTTTGTTTTTGTCTTTCCTTTCCTTCACTGAGCCGGGGGTCGATTGGAAACAGCCTCTCTGCCATTTCGGGTAGGGGTAAGGCTCGTCTACATATTACTCTCCCCAGACCCCATTTTGTGGGACCATACTGGGTAGTTGTTGTTGAGTTGTCATTCATGACACTTCATCGCATGCTTGGAAAATGATAGAAAGTCCCTTGAGTTGAAAACCATGATTCAACCTCAGCTTTTAGAGCGATTAAAACATCCCAGAAGACTAACCTGTCAGCAAGACCTTCATGTAAGGCTTTTACAATGCCATATTTCTTCAGGCAAGCTATTCCAAATCCCTTAACCACCCCTGCAAGTCCAAATGCTGCACCCCGGCGCTCTCCGTATTTGTCACTCTTCATTAGCTGATCCAAAAGCCTAGAAACCAGAGATGGTGCATCCTCCTGGTGCAAGAGAAGAGATGGGCAAAAAGAGGATCCAGTTTTAGCTTGCAAATAAGGTAAAAACTATCAAAAGGTTTTGTTTGGACAGCAGAAAGAAAGAGAGATGACTAAGGAAGTAAGATCACAAACAAAAGATCTGGAAGAAAAACAAGGTCAAAGTTATAGAAACAAAACTAGGGCACAAACTAATAATTCATATCTCCCTGACTTTATGTAGTACAGAACAAGAAGTAGAGAGAATGCTTCCCGAACTAGATTGGAAGAGAAAGAGGGGATCATATACCACTTTCCTCCCCACTATTCCTTTTCATCCTTTTAAATAGATGTTAAGGTTGAAAAGAACAAAATCCCTTCTGGGAATTTGAAATTTTGAATTACAAACAAATTTAAAATAAGTGAGACAAGAAGTCCTTCAGAAAATCTCAAGGAACTACCAGGATTGGCATGGTAAATAGATGAGAATCGGTCTGTAGTTAACCAAATAAGTCAACAGTTACCACCTCAGAACACTGAAAGCCTGAAGGAAACAACAACAACAAAACTACCCAGTATAGTCCCATAAAGTGGGGTCTGGGGAGGGTAATATGTAGACGGGCCTTACCCCTACCCGAAAGGGTAGAGAGGCTATTTCCAATCGACCCTCGGCTCAGTAAAGGAAAGGAAAAAAAAAAACAAAAACAAAAACAAAAGAGCATTAGTAACTCCAGCAGAAATAGCGTAAATAATTATCTAAATATAAGAACCATAAATAAAATAGCATGCAATAATATCAGACAGTAACTACCATAAATAACTACCACAAGGGAGACACAATCCAATATACAAATCATCTATGGATAGCCCTGCCAAGCCTCACCAAACCCCGGGTGAGGAGTACAAAAAACTCTAGGAGCCCCTATCCTACAACCCTGATACTAGACCTCCAGACTTTCCTATCAAGGGTCATGTCCTCGGAAACCCGCATTCTAGCCATGTCATGCCTAATCACCAATACCTCTTAGGCCTCTTAGAGGAGAGATGTAAAGCTAGCACAATTCACATGGACGTGGATGTGGACATGGAATGGGTACAGGCACGTGTCTTCTTCTTTTTTAATTGGTCGCGCACATCTAAATTTTAATAAGTTGGCGTATTATGTAGGATTTAGACAAAGTAACCAAGCTAATTCATATCCTTTTGACACATGTATGTAACAGAGAGTCTATGTAGCCTGGCAGCAAACAAATGCTACTGCAATAACAGGAGTTTAATAACTGCAGATTGTTCAAGAATTACATTCTTGAAATGTGGCAATCATTCGCGCTCATTACAGTTAAATGGTACGCAGAAGTTTTTCTAGAAGATGCTTAACTAACCTGCTTTGCTTGCATGAGTGGAGAAAGGCAAGTAGCGACAGCTCGCTGAACAGCTTCAGAAGGAGTGTTGAGCACATCCAGCAACTTCTCCACAACTGCGTGAACCTTAGGGTCATCCTGTTCCAAAATAGACATGGTATTAGGAACTAGAATCATAAGACGGCACCATTCTTTACTGTGGACCAAGTTTATAAGAGGGAAGATCAGTTACCTTGGCCAAATGCTTTGCCAAAGCTCCAGAAAATATTACTACACCTTCACGGACCAGATCATATTTCTCCTCATCTGAAGCCTGCCCAATCAACAATTAGTTGGTCATTGTACGATATTTTAACATATGATATATATTAAGAGACTATAACTAGCTTTTTAACATCCACAAACGGGCAATAGGAGTCAACACAAAAAAACTCCACTACTGATAGTTTATCCCCATCCCAAAGGTATAAACCTCTAGACAGTAAACCAAATAGATGATGTTGGAAAATAAAATGTCATACCTTTTTGTTCAAGTAGTTTTCGAAAATAGGGAATAGCAGTGAGACATTGTCTCTTCCATGTTTGTCAATAATAACTATCCCGGCATTTATCATTCTTCCTCTAACATCTGCATTAGGATCCGCCTGCGATTCCAAAGCCACATTAGTCAAACCCAAATGATATAACTTTTTTATGAAATTTCATATATTTCCAAAAAGTTTATTTAGACGGTTTACAAAACTAAGCGATGCACGAAATTTCATAAAACAGCAAATTGTGAGTGATCTGTGCTTTAAAGCCTTCAATAAAAGGAGGGAGCTCCTTAAAAGCCAAGAAAAGAAATATCTCGGCAAGGATATTTCAATTCTAAGAGAGTTGCCACGTTTAGTATCATGATAGCAAGACAAACTCTTGAAGAACTTCATTGCCAAAATCAGCATGCATCAAAGTAAATAAAAACTTCCATGCACCTGTTAGTGATATCATCTAGCAGATATTAGGTTCTAACGAAAAGCAAATTTGCAGATCTTAGGTGTTATCATCTAGTATGATATATTAAAACTTAGACATAACTAACAACACTGTTTAGTCAGATAAAAGAAATTATTACCAGTGCCCTAGAAATTAGGAATGTCATAACAACAGGAAGGTCCTTTGCTCTAAGAACATCTGCCACAGAAAGTAAAGCCAATGCTATTCCTTGTCTGCCTATCCAGCCAAAATCGATGGTGTCTTCACCAGAACCAACATCACGGATGTACAAAGAAAATAAAGTTGAAAGACATTCCTGAAGCATTGTTTATCATTCCAAATTGTCAGTGAGAATTTCAATACATTTCCAGTAAACACTATATAGAAGCTAAATAAACCTGTATCGTATCTGGACTTTCATCTAAAGCAGCAGCCAAGGCCTCAGCAGCAGCCACTCGCACATTATAATTAACATGGGAAAGAGCTTTGAAGATGCCTGAGTAATCCGTCCCTAAGTCATACCCGTAATGATCCCAGATGTCTTCAGCAGCTTCAGTTACACACTGAATAGAGAACACATAAAGTTCATACTGTCACGATAACATTTTGGACAGAGAATAAAAATATTGAATCAGAACAACAATTAGTACCAAAATTTTGGAAAGAATGTCTGAATTGCTGCTACATAGACAATCTAACTTAAGATACTCAAACTTATAGTCGATTAACTAATTCAGCAAATATCATAAAACCAGACTGTTCAGATACGAAGTTATTAAGGTCCTAAGAATTACCTAAGTTCAAATCATTGCTTTTTGTCACTTTCAATGTGGGCAGGAAGATATTGTTAGCCAGGTAAATGCTCAATTTCTTCAAAGTGACAGGTAACGGGAGGAACCAAACCATAGGACCAATACCATGAAAAACAGAACCCAATATATTTAGCTCCATGTTGGTTTTGCACTGCAACACAAGCTGGATAACGTTTTGTAGAGTACTCATATCTCTTCTAATTTCTTTGTTTTACTAGTTTATGTTTTGTAAATTGGACTTTCAAGTCCTTCAATCGGACACTGGAAAGGACAACATATCTGCCACATATTCTCCCAATTAAATGATGCGGGAGCTTTTCAAAAATTTGAAAGGTGGACACGGGATGTTTTATGCCACACGAATAAATGATAAAGTTAATAATCCGAAACTCACAAGGAGAACCGAAACAGCTTTCCGGGAAAACAGAAGAGAAAGGAAGTAAATCCAGTTGCCTCCTGCCCTTGGCAAGCACATATTGGAGCTCATTAATGATGTAGAATGTTCAGCTAGAGTAAAAGTCTAAACTCTTTTCTAACGTGAAATCTTGAATTTTTATTACTACTGATATTTGAAAATATATTGTACTTGATGGCAGGGTTCATTTCTTCCCTATATATTAGACACTAGTGTAACCATAATAAAAATAGACACTTAATGTATGTGCTGGAACTACACTTGACCAAAGTAAAATGCTTTACGGGTCATTGTGCAGATCTGAACAACATATCTTATTAATATTTAAGGAACTGAAAATCTAGAGTTAGAGCAATTATCACTAGAAAAGAAACTTTTCCAATAATTTGTAATACCTTTTCAGGATCATGTAAAGCAAGCCAGATGCGGGTGGCAATTTCACTACTTTGAGGGACAGAACGACGAGACACAGCAGGAATGCATTTCACAGCATTTAAGCAAGCCATCCTTACATGGATATCTTTAGCATAAACACCAGATAGAGCCTGCAAAGAGCATGACACACAAGAGATCATGAGTCTTATGTGGAAACTCTCAGAAGAAATCATAACCACACCACATACAGATGCCACTTCAGCTGATCGCAGCCCAAGGCATAACTCATTTAGTGCCGGGCCAATAGATGCTTGATAAGCAGGAACAACACCCAGGACATGGTAAAGAACCTATAAAAACACCAAGATAACACATGAAAAATAGATACAGGAACGATTATCAAGGTATAAACAACAAGAAGCTATAATGATCTTAACTGAGAGCATTTGAACTCTAGGTAGGGGTAAAATGGGATCCAAATGCAAGAATATTATCTTCAGAACATCATCATGAAGTCTGGTCTTCTTGGGAGATAACAATATTCTCTCCATTATCTAGGCATGCAACGAAAAAAGAAAATTTAAACATATATATATCAGAGAATGTCAATGTCAAGGAAAGAATAACTACAACCAGAAAAGTATAGTTATGGGAGTATGCTATACATGATTAGATCACAAACTTACAGGAAAAACAAAAGTAAACGAATCCACAGGGATAGAACCAGTTTTGCAAGAGACGGATAAGCCATTTGTCACACGCTCAAAGAGACCAGGCCTTTCATTTGATACCTCCTCACCAGCAGAAGGAATTTGACCCCATAAGACATTAACATCCTCTGACATAACTAACCTTAATGCTGTTGCAATTTCAAGAGCCCAGTTACCAAGAGGAGCAGCAGTACACTTTGAAAGCTTCACGAGTGTTCCATATGCCACATCACCAACTATTGGTGACCATAGTAGAGGATTGGTAAATTTCACCTAAAGATCAGATCAAACAAAAGAGTTAAAGACAGCAACATACAAGGGTATGACCCTCAAAAGTACAACTCTTATACACAAGAAAAGTTACACACGGCCCAGATTTCTTTTCTATTGGCATTATAGGCACGTGGGATTATATCATTTTGATAAGACAGAAAAATCCAGAAGATAACTATTAGACATTAGTTAGGGTAAAGTCTCTAAGTTCACGAAAACACAAAGATACCAGTCTACCAAAAGAGAATCAGGGTAGAACAGGGTCAAATGAGCTGCTCACATAGTTGAAGTCGGATAAACTCAACAAAGATGAAAGAAATGTTTACTATCCGGCTCAACACCCAATAGCTAAATTAGTATTCCTACTTCTTCGCTTTCCCTTGTACAACAATCAACATCTATTTTCCAGCTTAACTATATAGATGTTTATCAGGCAGGGTAAAGCTTAATAAGCAGCACCAAGAAAGTGCTCTACAGCAAAAGATTGCACTGAACTTCCTTATATGCTAACCTACATAGTCTGCAAGGTTCTGGGCATGTGGATATTTACATTAGGACAAAAGGAAAACTTACTAGTCTTTTCTTTTTTTTGAAAAGGTAACATGTTTGTACTAATATAAAAGGTGGCCTTTACTAAACCAGTGTATCCATCCATGATTACAAGAGGGAGTACAGAAGAGATTCTAGATCTATTTTAGTCAAAGTTCTCTGTTAAATCTCATAAAAAGTCTAAAACATCAAAAATACATTCACATTCATCTAAATACTCCTGTTTACACCAAAAACATCCTACTCTTATACAACACAGATGACCTCTATGAGCTTTTCTGTTCTCCATTAGTTCCGTTTTATAAAAATTATGCAGTCAATCATGATTTTACTGATGGGCTGTTGCTCTATTTCGGAACACCTGACTCCAGTTTCTCTCCTTCCAAATTATCCAGCATATGCATGCAGGGATTTTGTTCCATATCCTTCTTTTCTTCGTGGTGGACTGGTGGTAACTTTTGTATTCCATCAAAATTGTAGCTCTTGAGATTATAGCATTGCCCATTTCAAGTTTAGCATATTAATAAGCATATCCCAGAGTTTAGCTCTCACCTTGCACTGCACGAATATACCGCAGTTACTTCCATCTCTTTTTAGCATGGATAGAACTAACTGGGTTGGAGCCTCTCTTTTGCAAGTTGCCTTGCAAGCATGATTGCTTTATGCAGCTTAACCATGTACAGTTTTGCATATTTTAAATGCAAGAATAATATTTCACTTGTCTAATTGGCCCATAAGTTCATTAATATTAAATAAATCAAGCAATATCAGGTAGGTGTTCAACCACCAGCTGGAAATATGACAATTGATGTTTTTACCGAGGGCCATCAAACTCTAACATGTCTGAAGTCTGAACTTTAAAGTATGCCACAATAGGTTAAGAAAGAGTTGGTGCTTTTCTGAGAAAAATCCACCCTCCTTAGAGCTCTGATAAAATTCAACTTTAGAGACGAATCAAACTTAGCTCTACTTGCATTTGTAATACAGATTTCCTCAAAAGACCCACTTATGGTCCTCTTTGCTGACCGACCAGCGCAAGCGTTTTCTTCTTTAACTAACCGACAGAAAGTTGCATCAAACTGTTACCATTTAGTAGCAACATTTTTGCACGACATAAAAGGAACAATGAAAAGATACTAAGATGTTCATTCCTCATTATATGATTTACCATAATAATTTTTTTTTGTTGTTGAAGTAAGATGTTTCATTAAAAAAGCATCAAGAAGATGCATAGTTACATAGTTACAAGGGCCTAGTTACAAAGGCAAAAACAAAAAGGAGAAGCTAGGGCCAATACAAAGTGTCAATCTAGGACAAAAGTACTAACAAAGTCAGACAAATTTGTCCAGCAAAAAAGTTCGAGTAGGCATATTGCCTTGAGAGAGTGATTTGAAGTTGAGATGCCATCAGAACATCTTCTATTTCTCTCTGTCCATAAACAGCAAAATATAGCTGCAGGGATCATCAACCAGATTTTCTTGATGGCCTTATCAACTTTCCACAAACTCCAACTATTGTGTGCATGCCTCATATTTTGAGGCATAACCCAGCTCAAACCAAAAATACTGTCGAACATATTCCATATATCAATAGAAACTGGGTAATGCAGGAACAAATGACTGACAGTTTCCTGGTTCCTCCTACAGAGGTGGCATCTGTTGACCAGCTGGAATCCTCTCCTGCTAAGGTTGTCTTGTGTTAGACAAGCTTCATATAATGCAATCCAATTGAAGCATATAACCTTAATAGGTAGTTTGGTCCTCCATATCAATTTCCATGGCAGGCATCCATCACCTGATTTTGAGTGCAGTTTTGCTTGTAACACTCTTTGACTGTGAAGATACCCTTGTTATCCCACCACATAGTATCTGAGAGATCTTCATCAGTGTTGTAGCTTTCCGCTCTTGCTAGCATTTCCATCAAACTTTCCATTTTCCAATCTTGAACAGACCTTCTCAGATGCACATCCCAGTTGTTGTTGCTCCTGTTCTGAGCAATTGAGGAGTTCTTGTCCCTGGCAATTTGGAAAATCTTAGGATAATCATCCATGAGGGCTGTGTTATTTAGCCAAATGTCCTTCCAAAATTTGATGTGCTCTCGATTACCACGTTTGAAGTGGATTTTCTGGAAAAAATCATTGTTCAATTTGCTAATAAACTTCCGGGGACCAACACCATATGGGGCATTTGCAATTTTAGTGCTCCAGTTGTCTCTTTTCCCATGTTTTGCATCAATCACCTTCTTCCAAGACTTGGCTCACCTATACCATACCTCCATAGCCACTTCATCAGCATACTTTTGTTGTGGATTGCTAAATCTTTGACCCCCAGTCCTCCATTACTTTTCGGTTGTATGACTTTATCCCATTTTATCAAATGGAATTTGTGAGCACTGCTATTTCCTTCAAGGAAATCTCTTCTGATTTTACCCAATCGCTTTAACACCTTTTTAGGGATAGGGAACAAAGACATATAGTAGGTAGGTATGTTGTCAAATAAACTGCTGATAAGAGTTAATCTACCTCCCGTAGGTAAATATTGCATTTGCCAATTGGCCAACCTCTTTTCAAATTTTTCCACAACACCATTCCAAATTCCACTATTCTTGAATTTGGCCCCCAATGAGACGCCCAGGTAGGTGGAAGGGAGCGCCCCAATGCTGCAACCCATAGTTCCTGCCAACTCTACTATGTTGTTCACATTGTTGACTGGATAGATAGTGCCTTTCAGCTTGTTGATATGTAATCCTGACAAGGCTTCAAAAAGCTGGAGGGTGAAATTCAGATATAGGAGCTGTGCTTTTTCTGCCTCACAAAAGATCAGAGTATCATCAGCATATAGTAAGTGAGATACAGTAATGTTATTCCCAGCATTGGTGCCAACTCTGAAGCCCTGAATCCACTGCAATTATCTGGCTTTTTCCAACATCTTACTTAGACATTTCATGGCTAATATGAACAAAAAGGGAGAGAGTGGATCACCTTGTCTGATCCCTTTTTGAGGGGAGAAGAAACCCAAAGGGGGTCTGTTAATTAAAATTGAATATTTAACAGTAGAGATGCAATACCTTATCCATTTTATCCACTTTTCACCAAAGCCCATCTTCCTCAACATAGAATAGGTATGACCAATTCAATTTATCAAAAGCCTTCTCTGTATCCAGCTTGCACATAACTCCAGGTTCTCCCGTTTTAATCCTCCAATCCAAAACCGCATTAGCTAGGAGAGTTGCATCAGTTATCTGCCTTTGTTTGACGAAGGCATTTTGATAGCTAGAGACTAGCTTCCCAACAATCAACTTCAATCTCTCTGCTAGAACCTTGGCAACTATCTTGTAAACACTTCCAATAAGGCTAATTGGCCTGAAATCCCTGAGTTCAACAGCACCCTTCTTTTTAGGTACTAAAGCAATGAAAGATGCATTGCAAGACCTAACCATGTAGCAATGTTGGTAGAAGTAGCTGAGGTCCCCCATGACCTCTGCCTTAATGAAACCCTAAGATTTTTGAAAGAATGCCATGGTAAAATCATCTGGCCCTGTGGCCTTATCAGGAGCACATGATTTAATGGCACTAAGCACTTCATCTTCTTCGAACACTTTCTTTAGCAGCTCCCTATCTGCTTCTGTGAGTCTGGCTACTTCTTCAAAAAGCTGGCAGTAGGCCTCCATTCTTCACTTTCTTTGTAGCGATTCTGGTAGTAATTCAAGATCTCCTCATTGATCACTTCCTTGTCTTCTGTGATCTCATTATCAATTTTGAGCTTGTCAATTGAGTTGTATCTTCTAGAGTTGGCCATTGTTTGGAAGTATCTTGTATTCATGTCCCCTTCTTTTAGCCATAGGCATCTTGATTTTTGTCTCCATGATGTTTCTTCAGCTTTAGCAATTTCCATTAGCTCCAATTTCATATTATGAAAACTTTCTTTTTCAAGTTGTGTAGGAGTTCTATTCTCTGTTGCCTGTTCTAAAGTTGCAAGCTCCTCTAGAATTCTGCTTCTTCTTGCCTGTGGCTTTCCATAGACTTCTTCATTCCATTTGGAGGTGTCTTTCTTCAGGTTTCTCAGCTTCTGAACAAGTATAAAATCAGGGCTGCCACTAATCACATAACCTTGCTACCACTCCTTTACCATATCCATAAACCCCTCTTACTGGAGCCACATATTTTCAAACTTCAAGTAGGATGGAGTTGAAGACCAATCACCACTTTCTAGCATGAAAGGCTTGTGATCTGAAATACGTCTTGGCATTGCCAATTATTTGATAGACTTAAAGCTATCATTCCATTCTGTAGAGATAAGGAACCTATCAATTCTTGAGGCCTGTAAACTGTTTTTCCCCTTGACCATGTGTATTGTGCCCCGTGTAAAGGAAGGTTGATTAGCTGAAGATCTGAGATTATTTCAGAGAAGTTTCTCATGGCTTTGGTTCTTCTGTTGCAATTGTATCTCTCAGCCTCAAATCTGCGCACATTGAAATCCCCTCCTATAACCCATTGATCACTCCAGATACCCCTTATTGCTCCCAACTCTTGCCAGAAGTCATTCCTGTCTGTGTTGTTGTGTGGGCCGTAGACTCCTGTAAAACCCCGCCTGAAATCCTCTTGCAAACTCTCAAGGATATATGTAATTGAAAAACAACCTTGGTGAGAGTCAACATGCATCACCTCCTATAACCAATTGATCACTCCATATGCCACTTATTGCTCCCAACTCTTGCCAAAAGTCATTCCTGTCTGTGTTGTTGTGTGGGCCGTAGACTCCTGTAAAACCCCACCTGAAATCCTCTTACAAACTCTCAAAGATGCATGTAATTGAAAAACAACCTTGGTGAGAGTCAACAGACATCCACAATCTCTTGTCCCATAAGATAATAATACCTCCACTCCTGTCGTTTGCCCCTAATTCTACCCAGTCAGCCCACTTATTCCCTCATATCTGGAAAATCATACTTGATGGTATACCGGCTGTGAGAAAGCACGGGAGAAGAATATAACTGATATGTAAACATGATACAATGAACCCTATATATAATACACATAACCTAGCCTACTCCTAATACAGTTTAGACTAGACTTCTAATACAGTTAGACTTCTAACACTCCCCCTCAAGCTGGTGCATATAAATCATATGTACCGAGCTTGTTACATATGTAGTTAATACGAGGACCAGTGAGGGACTTGGTGAAAATGTCTGCAAGCTGATCATTTGACTTTACAAACTTTGTAGCAATATCTCCCGAGAGTATCTTTTCTCTGATAAAGTGACAGTCAATCTCAATGTGCTTAGTTCTCTCATGGAACACTGGATTTGACGCAATATGAAGAGCTGCTTGATTATCACACACAAGTCCCATCTGACTAACATCACCAAATTTCAGCTCTTTGAGCAACTGTTTGACCCAAACAAGCTCACATGTCGCCATAGCCATTGCTCGATATTCTGCTTCTGCACTAGACCGAGCAACCACATTCTGTTTCTTGCTTTTCCAAGATAGCAAATTTCCTCCTACTAAGACACAATATCCAGAAGTAGAACGTCTGTCAGAAGGCGATCCTGCCCAATCAGCATCGGAGTATCCAACAATCTGCTCATGGCCTCGATCCTCAAACAATAAACCTTTACCTGGAGTTGATTTTATATACCGAAGAATGCGAACAACTGCATCCCAATGACTATCACATGGCGAACCCATAAACTGGCTCACAACACTCACAGGAAAGGAAATGTCAGGTCTTGTCACTGTAAGATAATTTAGTTTACCAACTAACCGCCTATATCTTTCAGGATCGTTAAGAGGCTCCCCCTGTCCTGGAAGAAGTTTAGAATTCGGATCCATTGGAGTGTCGACAGGTTTACAACCTGTCATTCCTGTCTCCTCAAGAATATCTAAGGCATACTTCCGTTGTGAGATCACAATACCTGAGCTAGACTGTGCGACCTCAATACCCAGAAAATACTTTAGTGTGCCCAGATCCTTAGTCTGAAAGTGTTGAAAGAGATGTTGCTTCAATTTAGTAATACCATCCTGGTCATTGCCGGTAATAACGATGTCGTCAACATAGACCACTAGATAAATACAGAGACGTGAATCAGAATGCCGATAGAATACAGAGTGATCAGCTTCACTCCGAGTCATGCCAAAGTCCTGGATAACAGTGCTAAACTTACCAAACCAGGCTCGAGGAGACTGCTTTAGACCATAAAGTGACCGGCGCAAGCGACATACAAGGCCACAAGACTCCACTTAAGCAACAAACCCAGGTGGTTGCTCCATATAAACTTCATCCTCAAGGTCACCGTGTAAAAATGCATTTTTAATGTCCAGCTGATACAGGGGCCAATGGCGAACAGCAGCCATAGAGAGAAAAAGGCGGACTGATGCTATCTTAGCCACTGGAGAGAAGGTATCACTGTAATCAAGCCCAAATATCTGAGTATACCCCTTGGCCACAAGACGAGCCTTAAGACGATCAACCTTACCATCTGGACCAACCTTGACTGCATACACCCAACGACAACCAACAGTAGATTTATCCGAAGGAAGAGGGACGAGCTCCCAAGTACCACTCGCATGTAAAGCAGACATCTCGTCAGTCATAGCCTGTCGCCACCCTGGATGAGACAATGCTTCACCTGTAGACTTAGGGAGGGCAACAGAGGACAAAGAAGATAGAAAAGCATAATAGGGTGATGACAAACGATGATAACTTAAACCAAGATAATGGGGATTAGGATTAAGGGTGGTCCGTATACCTTTCCGAAGTGCAATCGGAAGAGACAAGTCCGCAGTAGGAGCAGGGTCAGGTGCAGGAAGTGAATCAGCCGGGCCGGATGCTGGGCGAGGACGACGATGATATGTCAAGAGTGGAGTGTCTTGTGCATGGAGTCTAGGAGGAGCCACAGTAGGTGGTCCAACGTTTGGAATGGGTAAGACTTCTGTAGCGGAAGGTGAAGGAGGAGATATAGACTCCCTAAAGGCCAGTATAGGTAAAACTTCAGATATAGCCAGATGGTCAGAATGGTCAGAAGAGGTAAAGAAAGGCTTAGACTCAAAAAATGTGACATCGGCTGACATAAGGTACCTACGAATATCAGGTGAATAACAACAATAGCCCTTCTGAACACGGGAATAACCAAGGAAGACACACTTGAAAGCACGAGGAGCTAACTTATCTTTCCCAGGAGCTAAGTTATGAACGAAACAAGTGCTCCCAAACACGAGGGGGGACAGAGTATAAGGGTGACTGAGGAAACAATACCTCATGCGGAATCTGATTTTGGATGGGAAATGAAGGCATCCGATTAACCAAATAACAAGATGTGAGAACTGCATCGCCCCAAAAACGCAGCGGAACATGAGATGCAATGAGAAGTGTGCGAGCAGTCTCAATAATGTGCCTATTCTTTCTTTCTGCAACCCCATTTTGCTGAGGGGTATAAGAACAAGAGGTCTGATGAATAATTCCATGAGAGGACATAAATTGCTGAAATTGAGAGGACAAATATTCTAAGGCATTATCACTGCGAAGGGTGCGAATAGAAACACCAAATTGATTTTTAATTTCAGCACAAAAATTTTGGAATATAGAAAACAACTCAGAACGATCTTTCATTAAGAAAATCCAAGTACATCTTGAATGATCATCAATGAAACTAACAAAATAACGAAATCCTAAGGTTGAACATACTCTACTAGGACCCCATATATCCGAATGAACTAAAGAAAAAACAGACTCTGCACGACTCTCAATACTACGAGGAAAGGAGGCGCGGGTATGTTTCCCGAGCTGACATGACTCACACTCTAATGTGGATAAACTGGACAAACGAGGCACCATCTTCTGAAGTTTGGACAAGCTAGGATGTCCTAAACGACTGTGAAGTAGGTCTGGAGGATCTGCAGCTAGACAGGCCTTAGAGGATGTTAGGGAGTTAAGGTAGTAGAGTCCGTCTGATTCAAGTCCTGTTCCAATCGTCTGTCCCGTACTGCGGTCCTGCATAATAAAAGAGTCATCAATAAAGTATATTCCACAATGGAGGGCACGAGTCAAACGACTCACAGATGCAAGATTAAAAGGACAGCCAGGGACATAAAGGACGGAATCTAGAGTGACAGAGGGTAGAGGAGTTGCTTGTCCAACTCCTTTTGCTTTAGTTTGAGACCCATTAGCTAAAGTAACGTTGGGAAGAAACTGTGAATACGTAATATCTGACAAAAGGGATTTATTACCAGAGATATGATCAGAAGCAGCTGAGTCCACCACCCATTGTTCAAGAGGACTAGACTGGGAAACACAAGCAAAAGAATTACCAGCAACAGAAGTATCAGGCTGAGCAACAGTGGCTACTTGTGGAGACGTCTGCTTACTTGCTCGATATTTAAGGAACTCATTATACTCCCTTTCAGATATAGAAAATCCTTGGTTACCTGTAGGCTCGGTCTAAGCAACATAAGCATTTTTTGTTGGTCGACCATGTAAAGAATGGCACACATCACGAGTGTGACCAAGTTTATAACAATAAGAACACTTGGGTCTAGATCTTCCAAAACGACCTCCTCCTCGTCTATACTCCATAGTATGAGAAGCCCGATTGTCCACGGATTGGGAGACGAGGATAGATGAATCAAGTGTCTGTGATGAGCTCACTGGGTGACTTGGTGCTGCAGCAAGGCGAAGTAAGCGAGAAAATAATTCATCAACTGTGGGGACAGTCGGACTAGCCAAAATCTGATCGCGTACTGAGTCAAGATCATTAGGAAGCCCAGCAAGAGTAAGAACTAGAAACAGCTTTTGTCGTTGCTCTTGCTGCTTTGCAACGCTAGCAGAAACTGGCATCAACGTCTCAAATTCCTCCATAACTGCCTGCACTTGACCCAAGTAGACATATCCAATTCCTGTTTCTTTAAATTTGTCATCCGCGATATCACATCATAGAAACGAGATATGTCATTAGTGTATAAAGTACGAGCCTTTTCCCAAACCAAATAACATTTTTGGAATGGACGAAACAAGGGCATCAACTTGGAATCAATAGATCGCCACAAAATACTGCATAACTGAGCATCAATCTTCTCCCAATGTGCTTTGGCTTTTGCATCTCCGTCACTAGACTCTTTGGTTAGATGATCCTGAACACCTTGGCCTTTACACCACAACTCGACAGACGAAGCCCAAGCTAGGTAGTTTGAACCTCTCATTAAAGGTTCTGAGGTAATCATAATACCGGAACTGCCAGAACCCTGGTTTTTAGGCCCGAAAACATCTAGTCCCAAAGATATCGTTGGATTATCAACTGAAAACTCGCTGAAACTGAACAGAGGACTGAAAACTGGTGCTGCCGGAAAACAGGGACACTGTAGCTGCCGGAAAAGCACTGTAGCTGCCGGAAAAATTCAAAGTTGTCGGAATTGAAAAGTAAAAATATGGATAGGCTCGGAATTCAAGTAGGAGCAAACTGTCCTGAAGAAATATTGGCCGGAAAGTACTGTAGCTGCCGGAAAAATCACTGTAGGTCGCCGGAAAAAATCAAAGTTGTCGGAATCGAACAAAAAGTGGATGGGTAGGGTCGGAATTGTATTCCGAGCAATCTGTTCTGAAGGAGCGAAGCCAAAAAATGGCCGGAAACAGCCCTGTTAGATATGTAAATATAGTAGAACTCTAGTTATAGTAGAACTCTAGGTTATTAGTATTATATATAGGGCTCATTGTATTATGTTTAATCTCAGTTATATTCTTCTCCCGTGCTTTCTCACATGGTATCAGAGCTTTGGTGAGATAATTATCGTTATGCGTCATTCCAACGACATCCGGGAAGAAATAACTCGGTCACCGTGCAATTTTCCGGTGACCTAAGTGACTAATTACGTCAAAGTCACTAATTATCAGTGTTGTGCAAAAACCAACACCACCACAAGACTCGGAATAGAATTCCGACCAAACCCCAGAAATTTATCCGGCAGACTCCCCGTCACGCGCCGCCACGCGCCGCCACAGCTGTCGGCGCGTCAGACCACGCGCCGGCGCGTGGGGCTGCTTCCGGCCAGTTTTTGGCTTCGCTCCAGAAGGACAGTTTGGTCGGCCTTAATTTCCGACCCTACCCATCCTTGTTCCGTTCGATTCCGACAACTTTCAGTTTTTCCGGCGACTTTTCCGGTAGCTACAGAGACTTTCCGGCCAGAATTTCAAAAAGTTTCTTCAGGACAGTATCATCGCCCTCAAATTCCGAGCCTACTCATGTTTTTACTTTTCAATTCCGACAACTTTGAAGTTTTTCCGGCATCTACAGTGATTTTCCGGCAAAAAAAAAAAACAGTTTTCCTTCATCTGTTTCAGCAAATTTTCAACGATGTCTTTGGGAATCGATGCTTTCGGGTCTAGAAACCTGGGTTCGATGTTAAACTACATATGTAACAAGCTCGGTACATATGATTTATATGCACCAGCTTGAGGGGGAGTGTTAGATATGTAAATATAGTAGAACTCTAGTTATAGTAGAACTCTAGGTTATTAGTATTATATATAGGGCTCATTGTATTATGTTTAATCTCAGTTATATTCTTCTCCCGTGCTTTCTCACAAGCCCCACGCGCCGGCGCGTGGTCTGACGCGCCGACAGCTGTGGTGGCGCGTGGGAGCGCGTGACGGGGATTCTGCCGGAGAAATTTCTGGGGTTTGGTCGGAATTATGAGCCGAACCTCGCGGTGGTCTCGGATTTTGCACAACACCACCAGAAAAGGTAGTTTAGGTATACTGACAGATTGTTTAGTCGCCGGAAAATTGCACGGCGATGAGGTCTTCTTCCCGGAGGTAGCTGGAATGATGCACAGCTATACTATTCTCACCAAAGCTCTGATACCATGTGAGAAAGCACGGGAGAAGAATATAACTGATATGTAAACATGATACAATGAGCCCTATATATAATACACATAACCTAGCCTACTCCTAATACAGTTTAGACTAGACTTCTAATACAGTTAGACTTCTAACACCGGCCATTTTGGTTTCTTGTAGACACAAGATATCAGCTTTCCACCTTTTGACTAGTGAAGCTAGAGTGTTGCTTTTATTCTTATTATTTAGACCCTGACTGTTCCAACTGAGAATTTTGACCTTCATCTGGACAATATCTTGCAATGCCAGCCCCTGTCACTTTTCTTCCTCCCATAATAGTTGATGCCGCAAATTAGGTTCTGAACTTCAGATTCCCCTTTCTTTCTCCACTTTCCTTTCTTACTAGAAGTAGAAGGAGATCCCCTTTTTTGCAATTGAACCTGTCTCTTCTGGTCCATTCTTAGAATTAAGTCTAGAATTTCATGTTTAAAGCCGGCTATATTGATCCCAAAAGCCTTGAATGCATTTTCTATAACTAGTTTTGACCATTTAGAAGTCTCTATTGTTATGGGTTGCTGAATTACTTGGTGAATTTCTTGCAGCTCTAATGCATCACCGTCATGCCAAGAGAGGGGAAGAAATTTACTGTGAGAATCATTCTTAGAACATACTAGAGCAGTAGAAGCATATTCTGACCAATTCAACCTCTGTGAAAGACCTCTGATATTGTTGATGAAAGTGTCAGCTTTGTCATCGGCTTGCTAGCTGTTGAATCCTGCGTGGTTGATTCCGTAATGACTGGGTTGACATGGGTATGAAGATAAACAGATGGGAGAGGCATATCCTTACTGTGAAGAAAACGAGAAACTGGTAAAATTCTGATGGCATGCCAAGACTGGGAGCTAATTGGTTTTTTTGTCTGACTTAGAGTGGGCCTTCTTGTGTAGGCCTTTTGAATAGAAGTTTATATTTTGGCCTATCTTCCAGGGTACTCTACTGATGTCTGAGTTGCTGGCTTCATTGGGCCTAATTATAAAATTCCCTTGCTTGGCCCGAGAAATTATGTGACTGGGTAGAGGGCCCGATATTTTTGAATTAAAGTGCCCTATGTCCAGTTGTCTGTCTACTGCAGCTGTTGAATTAGAGTGCCTTTCCCGTGCTGCAATTTGACCTGACTCTCGACACCATTCCCCAAATTCGCCGCTGTTGTGATTGATGAAATCCCTAGCCTTCTTCTCAGACCTTTCGGACTAGTTTTGGTGTTGCAGCCACATCTTTCAAAATTGAGATTTCGAATCTCCAACAGTCCACTTCTAGCTCTATCTTATCTGGGCATTTAGCATTATTGTTGCTAACACAAATTCTTGCCAAAAGATAGTGGCTCTGATGCTTCGTGTCCTCATCAATACCTATGAAATCACCGCAAAGATCTCCAATGGTTCTGAACGTATCGAGTTACAATGCGTGGATGGGGATTCCAAAAGCTTTAATCCATTTCTGCTCAAATTTTTGGCAAGTAATTTCAGTGCCAGCCACCGCCGACCACCACTGTAAAGAGAGACGACGTCCATTCCAGAACCAATTCCCTGCATGGACTCTCACTGCTTCTTGCCTTAAAGGAAGTTCAAACAAGAACTAATTATGAGACATCGGAGTCACTCTCATACCAGCACAGATCCTCCATCTATTCACAAACCATTCCTGGATAACTTCTTGATTTGGACTGTAATTGAACGGATCATTGGAAGTACCACCAAGCATCTAGCAAGAAAAAGATGACTCTCACCACCTGAGTCGACTGTAGTAGCATTGTCCGCCTCCCTCATTGTAGCCTTTGATAACACCGGCCACTGAGCAATCTTAGTCATGTCAACATATGACTTTGTCCGTTGAGTATAAGTTGGCCTATATCTGTTTGTGGACTGTTTCCCCAGAAAGTGGATGATTTTCTCGGCTATATCTCCCCAACACATTTTGAAAACAGCTTCAGGGATGATTACAGATTTCTTCTTGTACCCCAACCATGTTTCAATGCGAATGAATTGCCCATAGTAGTTGAAATTAACGAAAACTCTGCAATAGTATGCTTGTGATTTCCACCCCCATCACCTGTAATAATTCCCTGCCCTTTTAGATGCTTGCTTGAGTGCTTCGCATACCCACCGGAGGTTCTCCTTGTCTATTCTGATTTTGCATGAAAATCTTTTGCCCCTTTTGATCCAATCGAACCACCCCTCGCCTGAGTTTATAAGCTCGAAAGATTTAACGCCTGAAATAAAAAAGATCTTGTCCTCCATGAAGAAAAGGAGAAAGAAGATTTTTTGGCAACTGACTGAAAAGTGATTGAAAACTGGCCGGAAAAATGCTTCCAGTTGCCGGAAAAAAGAAAAGTGGTCGGAATCTAAAACTTCACGGATGGATGGGGTCGGAATAAGGGGACGAAGAGCTGTCCAAAAGAAAAGAGTTGAAATCTGGCCCGGAATTGGCTCACGCGCCGGTGCGTGGTGGAGGGCTTGCCGGAGCTTGGCCGCGCGTGGCGGCGCGTGTGAGGGTCTTATTTTACCATAATAATAATAAGACCAGCAGAAATCATAATCCAAATATTCCCCTCTGGACAGTCACAGACTCATAGTGATCGAACTGGAGAGAATAGTTGAAATTTCCACACCACTGATACTTCTTACATTTTTCCTTAGGAACATAGGCCTTAATTTTATGGATGGGGGTTTGGTTGAGTAGAATATATATTAGATGATACCTTGTTAATGTACAGACTATATTATGTTGGATGGCAGAGAGCAGAGAGCACACTAACCAAGGAAGGTAACTGACTGTGAGTGAAAACAGGATTGGCTATGGCCATTTCCCCCAGAGCTTTCAACATTGAAGAAAGATTCTCTTTTACAACCATGACCTTTTCACGTATACATGCTTCCTCCCTTAGCTGCACCTCCCGTGCCTCTTCCTTTGCACTTTTTCCCTTGTCTTTATTATCTAAAAGAAATAAAATATCACAATGGAATAGATGATTAACAAAAATATCTACTATAATTAAAAAAAGTTTAACAGAAACAGAAAATATCAAAAAAGGTACCAGCTTTCTTTGATGATTTTCCACCATCTTTTTTCGCCACTCCAGTAACCTCTTTGCTAGAGGGCTCACGCCTTACAGTATGATTAGAATTCATTTGGTCCTGTATGCAAAAGAAATCTCTTCCTTAAGAGAAGTAAATACAGAAGATATTTAATTCTGGACTTGGGAAAGATAGATTGTATGCTCACATGGCCATCTTTATTATCGTAAAGCCTAAAACGGCCTTTTGGTTGTATTGTGTTATTAGTTGCAACAGATTCAGCAATGTAAACACCTTGTTCAGTAGAAAGCAACCCTTCAGGAGTTTGAAAAATCTAAATGCAAGAAGCAAAATCAGAAGATTAGTCAGTAAATAGCTATTAAGAAAATAAAAACAACCGGTGAAACAAAGCCAAAATAGGATATAAATCAAATAAACGGCTAATGACTTTAAGCACACTTATTAGGAAGCAAGAAAACAATAGCTCCATACGATGTCGGAGAGAATAATGTGTCTCAAAAAATATTTGAAAATTCGGTAACTTACAACCCCTTCCCCTCCTGCTCCACCGAAATACTCAAGATAAATGAAAAAGAAAAAAAGACAGAAAAGAGGAGCCATAGAGTTGGGTGATTTGAATCTGAGATATGACCACAGATATTCGGCTGTCAGCACTATAATAATAATAGTTAGCATTAAAACCTTTGCTAGAAAATCTCGCAGGCAAAACATAAGCTTCTTTGATAGGATCTCAGAGGTAAGTTTTCCAAAGGCCAAGAGTTCAGGTCAGTTAGATGTCATTGTTTCACCAGCACATTTTCATGGGCAGTAATTCCTCAGGCTTTTTTTAATGTCTCTTGCACAGGCCTGATTCAAATGATTAGGAACATGGTTTAACAATCGGACTTTACTGTTTCCAAAAAAGATATCCTGAGCAGTTAATGATAAATAATTAGCAAATTTGTTTTCATTAGTATCTATATAAGTCTGTGACTTGCAGATAAAAGAGCATCAACAGGCTTATTAGTACTAAAATATCTGATTAATGACAAGATGTTTCTTTGCAGTTAATTGAGTTGGTTGGGCAGGATAAGAAGATTAGGCATGTAACAAAGTATAATCAAAGAAAAAAAGTTTAACTAAATATAGCAAATAAGTTACAAGCAAACGCTTGAGCGGACAAAAAGAGCTTGTCAACCCAGGCTGTGGAAAAGTATCAGTATTAATTTTTTTTTTTTTTTTGGGGGTGGTTATTTACAAGATCACAAGTTCAGAGAACCCATATAATGTCTCTCTCTCTCTCTCACACAGAAGCTCTCATACAATTGACGTGTACTAAAACTTGAACATGCTTAAATGCCAGACATAAGATACAAAGATAACATACCCAAATATAGATCAAGTAACTTGCACTAAATTGCACACATACTCATTATACGGTGTATCCAAGCATAAGAGTGTTAACTATCAGATACATCACCATGATATGATCCATAAAATTCTAAAGATCATGAGTTGCAATCATCATCGAATCTAACAACAGGAAAGGTAATGATATTACCTGAATGTCATTTTCAGATAACATATCATGCGTGCTACGATCTGGAAGATTGTTGAAGTGCTGGCAAGGAGAAGTAAAGAATTTATAACCAGATTAATAACAAGTAACAAACAATAACTTCAACAAAACCATGCAAATAACCTTCTCAAACTCCGTGTAGGCTTCTTTAGGTAACATGGACATCAAAGTTGATAAGGAGTTTATTGCTGCCTCTTGCTCAAAATGATTACCACTCAGCAGACCCGTCGATCCCAATAAACCCTGAAAGTTAAACTTATGGGATAAGTTACTGACCGCATGTCAATGGAGGATGATTCCCAACTGAAATAACAATCTGTTTGGCTCCAGGAAGGAGAGAAAAATGTGAAAGGGAGTATTCATTTACTTCATTTACGCAACTATTGATGATTTATTTTTAGTTGTTTGATGCATTTGATAGGAAGTAAAAGTGCTTCAACCTTCCCACCCAGATATGGAAGGATTAAAAAGCTGGCATGGAGGGCTTGGATATTCCTACACTTTAACGTCCTCTCGCTCTCACTTCCTTACCGAGCTAGAGAAGCAGCCCATAGCCTCTACTTTTACTTCCCGTCGTCCAACTCCATTTGAAGTTATTAGGCAATAAAAGAGTGGAGCAAAAGAGGTAAGCATGATTTTGACATGATGCAAGATAATGTGTATAAACAATATTGTTTTCCAAAACTTTCTATCTCAGCATTTCTCAATGATATGTAGATCTTTCTAAAGACAGCAATGTTCTTCCACAAAAATAAGGAAAATAACAGCAAAGAAGTTGCAGTTCACCTTGCACAAGCCAACCACATTAGCTGTGACAAGACCAATGACATCAATACCACGTTTTAGCAAACATTTTTGCACCCTCTGACAAAACAAAAACAAGAGTTTTAGCCAAGTGATTGAGTGAAATGTGCATAAGATATTGCTCAACTAGAAGGGAAGTTAGAAACTAAAGGATACAAAAGAGGCGGAAAAAGAATAAATTCATCTAAACAAAACCTGATAAGGCCAAACACTATGCAAGAAAAACCCCTCATACAATTGTCTCGTAAAATACCTCACTTTATTATATTCATAAGAAGTTCCAACTATGTGGCAAACAAACATGTGTGGCAACGAGAAAAGCTAAAAGTAAAATTTTAACTATATGTTTCAAAGGACAAGACACTTTCACGTTGCCATTCTCGTCAACTTTTTAAACAGTTTAGATGATTAGGATAATCTTCATAAACTTCTAAAAGATACAACTGTAGTGGTACATATGGCAAACCTTATATACTTTTCAGCAATATTTAGCTAAAAGCATTAAAACCTCCTAAAGTATGATTATCAAAAGTATTACAGAAACATAGAGTCAAGAGTGTTGTCTGTTGACATTACAACTATTAACTAATTGATTATCAGAGATTCTAGCGGATTTAATCGTCCTACTTGTTATCACTGTTAAGAGCAAAGTGCTAAATTTCATCACGATACACACCAAAGTATGTGCCCTCGAATTTGTGCAATTGTTAAGAAAGCTGTGTCATCATTGTAAATGAATTAAATCATATCTGTATATTATATTTTATCCTCTGGGCTCATCCAGCCAGGGTGAGGAAATGTTTGCAGTGATTGAGGATGAGAGGAAGTTAGATCATATAAGTTCATAGAAACAGGGATATGACCAGGTTTTAGATATTGTTTAGTATTTTGTAGATTTATGTTACAGTGAGTACTTTTATGACATTGCTTCTTTTCCCACAACTACTTTTCCTCCTTGCTTCCCAAACCAGAAAAAAATTACAGAAGAAAAAAAAGCAAGAATTAAAAGGAAATATTAAATCATTTTAGGATGCATCAGCTAAAGAGCAGCTTAATATTTCTTTTTTTTTCTTTTTCTTCTTTGGAGGTGTCAAAGAGAAATCTAATCTAATCTAATCAACATATATTGAGAAGGATCGAGCAAAATTAGTACATTACCCTCCACACAGAATTTCTTTTAGCTGTGCCAATTAGGCATGGATGATGCGAGCAAAAAACAACTTGCAAAAACGCACTTGGTGCAGCAGCCAAAGTAGCAGACGACATTACAATCAAAGCCTTGATCATAACCTCAACAGATGGAACAAATGGAACTTGAGCATCCAATAAATTTTCATTTTCGCTGCAAGCAAACCATTGGGTCCGATGTTTTTTGAATCAGAAGAGATCTTTAAATACATGAACATGAAAAAGTTAGATATATCATTGCTAATTAAAGTATGCTTCAGTTTATGCTATAATCACATATTAAAGACCCAAAGGATAATTCACAATCAGTATTTCAACAAGCATACTGAGTAGAGCACAAAAGGTATTTGGACTTTGTAAGTGCAAAGCTTAATTAAAGCGCACTTGTATGCAGAATAAAGGAAAACAATATATGCGTTGAAAAAAAAATCAAGAAAAGATTACTCATAAACCACAAAAGACAGGTGAGAAATCAAATGAAATATATATTGTAAAACCATTAAAAAAAGAGCAGAGACTAATAGGAGGTGCCGATGTACTAGTTAAGAGAACGCTATTTTGCCCTAGGGCATTGGTCGAGGGGTAAGAATTCAGCTCATGATGTGTGGGTTAGGGCACATCACATGCAAACCTTGCCGTTGACAAAAGCTTGGTATTAAAGTAAAAAAGGTTAGAGAGGAGAACCCATCATACACCTGGTCTAGAACTGTGTGCAACTAGCTCTCGGAGATTTCTCGGTTATAAAAATTACCAACTGCATAGACTATCTTAAATTTTATTGCAGTTATTATTTTCTACAAATTCAGATTCAGTTACTAGCTCTTTTTTCCTTGATAGAAGATTTAGAAGCTAGCTTTCTTATAAATTAAAATTTTCATATTCCCTCAATTTCAAAAAGATTGTTTTAGTTTGACTTGGCACAAACTTTAATAAGACGGGAAGACTTTTGAGATATGTGATCTAATAAGCCATAGCATTTGTGTGGCTCTAAAATTTTTGGAACTTGTGGTCTAAAACCTGTCATAGTATTTGTGTGGCTATAAATGATTCTTACTAAGGAAATATTAAAAGGTGTTTATCTTTTTTGAAACAGACTAGTAAGGAAATAATGTCAATCTTTTTTAAACAGAGGTAATAATTATCCCTACGCTAGATATTTTAATCCATCCATAGTGTTTTATTTACACTAATATTTTATTTTGTTGGCTATATGTATTGGTTACTGCTGCTTTTTTTCAAGTCAGAGGCTGTGAGCGTCATAAGTAACCAAAAGTTTTGCAAAGAAGTTATTGGTTGGGTAGTCTTGCGGATGTGCACACCTTAGCGCTTTGGCATCTTCACTGAAGCACATTAAAAGTGACACATTGCACCTGGCCTAACTGTACTTTGCTTCAAGCCGCATTTGACACTATCCAGCAATAGGTCTAAATCATTCTCTTTTGTGTATAAAGATTTTTTATTTCCTTATTGCAACACATTTGAACTCTCTTATTAACATACGATTGATATTTCTCTCCTTCCACAAGACCCACATGGGTGCTAATGGTGCAGCATCTGCTGCTCCCTGACTTCACCTCCTTCTTCTCAAAGTCCAACTAGATGAATGCTTCCTTTAATGTATCCAGCATTGTCATTGCGGCTGGAACCATCTCAGCATCTCAGACACACGAGTTACCACCTGTAATGTAGGAAGAGTGTTTCACACCTTCATCTCAACATTTGCACATAAAGCACCAAATAACATATTTAATCCTCTTTTTTCACAAATTCTCAATTGTCAGGTTAGTTCCCCCTCACAGCTAATCAAGTAAACAAATACACCTTTCTTGCTCTAGGAATAAATCGATAAGCCCAAAAAATTAATTCTTTCCTTACTAAAGCTTATTGTTGAGTTGTCCCACATCGGAGGGATTTGAGGTCCTTGGTCTCCTTATATGGCTTGGGCAATCCTCACCTCATAAGCTAGCTTTTGGGGTTGAGTTAGGCCCAAGGTCCATTCTTATCATGATATCAGAGCCAGGCTCATCCCAATTATTGTTACCGATGTTGGGCCCCCATTTATGTTGTCCACGCTCCAGAGATATGGGCGTGAGGGGAGGTATTGAGTTGTCCCACATCGAAGGGATTTGAGGTCCTTGGTCTCCTTATATGGCTTGGGCAATCCTCACCTCATAAGCTAGCTTTTGGGGTTGAGTTAGGCCCAAGGTCCATTCTTATCACTTATGATAGTAGGACTTAAATAAATAAAAAATTCATCGCTTCCCATTCCCCATCTCCATAAAGTTGTGACTATTTGATATACTTGTAAAGCAATTCAACCAAGCCTAGGAATTCAACTACTTCTCAATCTTGAAGATTCCTCCAAATACTTATATCCCAATGAACTCATCCCACCCCCTCTCCAAAATCCAAATGTGTCATATTGTTGACTCCTTCAAGCTGGAGATAATGTCCGGAATGTCTCTTAAGGTCTCTTCTCCACACCACATGTGACTCTAAAACCTTATCTACTTCCATCTCCCACTCTGAAAGTTATATTGCGGATGAAGTCTTCCCATCCTTTCATAATATTCCTCCAAACTCCAACCCCAATTGAAAGTGTCATAAAAGACTAGAAAATTAAAACCAACGGATCACCATACTTTACATCTCCAAATTTAAACTTTATTCAGCCATACTTTCACATTACCATCCAAAACTACTCAAGCTCTCCATTTTTTGGGAAACGTCTTCATAAAACTTTGTATTCTCCTCAACCTTCCCATTCTTTATAGCATGCACTCCACACGCAATCTCCTTCCCTTCAAGATGAACTAAGCGAACACATATTTGGACAGCCCTAAATGAATTTGGATATTTAATTTGATAGGTAAGCTTTTTCTTCAATTTCAAATATGCTTTTGTGTTGAAAATACATGACAAATGACAACAAGTATGTGTAAAATCTCCAAAATGTTTAACACAGGAAAACCTAAATGGTGCTTTAGTTGGATCACCCTAAATGGTGCATGTTTAACACAGGATAACCTTATCAGGGGGAGCTTTCAGCTAGCCAACAGATTTAACATGTGCTTTAGCAATTCAGAATCTATCATAAATTTATTGCTTCAGTGCCTAGCTGAGCTAATATTTGGAATATGTTTGTGTCACTCTTATGGCTGTAATGGTCTATACCAGGCAATATCCGAGAGGCCTTTGTGAGCTGGAGCTCATGAAAAGTTAGGACGTCCATCAAAAGGAACTGGACATTGGTTCCTGCATGCATTTTGTGGTGCATATGGACAGAAAGGAACCAAAGATGTTTTGACGGCATCTCAACTCCCACCCCTACTCTCAAGGCTAGACGTTTGGATTTGGTTTAACCACTCTTGTATTTAGTATTGATGCTTTAGTGGAATTCATCAGCTCACTAGTTTTGTGATAGTATTTTTTGTCTTTTTTTTAGCTGAGCATTTCTCTCTTTTGTAATCTTTGCATCTTCTTGATGCCTATTAATAATATATCACTTATTTCAGCTAAAAACATCCAACAACATACCGAGCGCACAAGGAAATTCATCTACACCAAAAGAACAGGAAAAGAAGAGTCTTGAAATTTAATACTTGAGTTCTTAATTCTTATGATCTCGTGTCTCTCCGTACTAGCACAAGAATGCATAAAAGAGCAATCTTTCATAACCTTTTTCTTCTAGTATCCAATTTGTAGGGTTTTTTATGTAGTATCCAAATGGCAAAATACATAAGTTACCACCTTACCTACGGACCAAATTCCTGTTACACACTTTTTGCAAACAAAATAACTTTACACACTCAGCCTTTTCAGAATATATCTAATACACACTACTTTTATATTTAAGCATCGCAGAAAAAGTGAGGCATGTCACACATCAATAATATAGTGCCACATGTCATTAATTTTAAAATAAAATAAATTGATGTAAAACTACATAGATACCCCTTAACTATTCTCCTTCCATCTCTTTCTCTTCTCCACCAAATTTCCATTGACGCCGACCACCATAAAAACATCCACAATTATCACCTTCCGATTACAAAGCAAAATCAGGAACGCAAGTACATTAGTAACGACTTTGTGAGTCCACATTCAAATCGAACATAAGAAATAGGATGCAAAACCCAAAACTCTATTAAAATTGGTTATGGCGAGATCCATGGCTGCTCGATTCACTCTGATAAATTCATTCAAATCTCGGCTTCTTTTGGCTCTGATATCCCTCAACCACTCTGTGTTCCTAAGTTGTTACTACTAAATTAAGATTCAAACTGAAATCTATAAAATTCTCTTATATAGATTCCTTTTAAATTTCCTAATCAATTTCTTCCAAAGCCTTTATATATTATTGTTATTCTTAAAATTGTGGACAGAAAAGATGGGGAAAAGGAGTAGGGAAGAAGATGAAAATGGGGAAGGGGGAAGGTCAGTAATGAACACATAAGGGAGAGGTTCTGGGGAAGAAGAACAGGGAGGGTGTGGGTTAAAAGTGAAGGGAAACAAAATATTTTTAAAAAAACAACAAATTAAAATTTTGACACGTGTCCTTTAAGTAAGAACTGGGACAAAATTCTTCTGCTTAACGCGCTTATAATTTTTGTTAAACACGTGTGTTGTCACATAGCAAGAGTAGTGTATATTAAACACGCTCTGAAAAGGTTGAGTGTGTCAAAATTATTTCCGTCCGCAAAAAAAAGTGTAACGGAGATTTGGTCCATAGGTAAGGTAGTAACTTATGTATTTTGCCTGTCCAATTTGTAGGTCTTCTAACTTTTACATCCTCTCCCGAATTCTACACAAGAAATAACAACTAACAACAAAGTCGATGCCCACATTGCACCACGTAAGGATTTTCTTGGGTGCCTTCCGTCTCCATGTCGACATCGACATTAGTCTCAGATCACCTAAAATCATGACTTCACAGTATGATATTTTGATGACGAACCCTCCATGTCATTTTACCAACCTTACCAAATATGTTAAAAGTATATACTTCCGCTATAAATCTCTTCACTTCTTCAATCTCCCAAACTAATATGCTTCTTGTAATGCATGCTCCATGCATAGTAGTATCCTTCATCCCTTTTAAGAATTTTTGCAACTGTGAACTGTTTTGCAAATGTTATGGGAGAAAGATGGGAAATCTCATCTTTAGAGCATATCGCCACACCAAAATCGAGCCAAAACCAAACTTGTTTCCCATTCCCACCAAGAATACTATAACTCTTAAAGAATATATTCTATTACATAATCCCTTTTCATGGAGTTGCATCATACAGTGACATCTCTTGTCCAAGAACCCCCTATATTGTTTACAGTTTACAACATACTTCAGCTTAATTGCTTTCCTCCATGAGACTTTTAGAAGTCATCATAACTAATCCTACAAGTGCTCAATTAAATGTGGTTCATCTTTGGATGCCAGTACTCTATTCCAGAGTCCAGAATAGTGTCATAACCAATTCCCGGCTCACTAAGCAGATCGTTTGCAACCATTCAATCCGTCCAATAATAAGTCCCTCATAAGTTTTGTAAGAAGATTATTAAAAGCCATGTGAACCAAGAGGTTCTCAATGAAGGAGAAACCATAGGCCATAAAGAAATATGTGCTTCAAATGATAATGCGCAATTAAACCCATCGAAAAGAAGTTCATTCGTTCAATTTCAACTTTGAGGAACTGGGTTAATATTGGCATTATTGTATTGTTTTTAATAAAGTATCGGCATTATTGTATATTGGATGCTGAAATTAATTCTTCTAGTTGCAACTTGATTATTATAGTACTATTTTGTTAATTTTTTGACAAGGTAAGTAATTTTATAAATGGAAGGGAAAACCACATATGCAGCTTTTCCAATGCAGCTTTTCATTCTGTCCTATGCGCCGAGGGTCGCATGGAAGCAGCCTCTCTGCCCTTTTGGGTAGGGGTAAGACTGCCTACATATTATCCTCCCCAGACCCCACCTGGTGGGAGTATACTGGGTAGTTGTTGTTGTTGTTGTTGGAAAACCACATATATAAGTCGTAACCAAATAGCAGAGAACCTACACCGAAAACTATATGTACAGAAATTTTTTAATTTGATAAATTGTGTTCTTCACTTTAAAGAAGTATGCGCTTCCCTTCTCACTTTTCAATTCAAGCCCATGAACCTAGCCAGTATTTTCTCACTTTGCGCTTCCTTGGTTTCAGCTGTCCTTATATTTTACAGAATAAAAATTTGATTATCTTCAACTAATGTTTTAATTATTTGTTTAAGTATTTTTAAGTGGAGAAGGGTAGAGGAGCGAGCCCATTACCCACTAAGCTTCAGACTATCCGCCACTAATCATCGAGGATTTCTCAGTTATCACAGATATTATTGCTTGATTATTTTTAAAATGTGAAAACGTAGATTGTTCTAATTTAAATGACGTGTTCAAACATATAAGTATTGTTTTTAAGGAAGTTAATTAATCTAACTAATAATCTCATTCCAAAAATTAGTCAAGTAAATCCTTAATATTAGCAATGCAATATCAATCTGAAACGAAGATATGAAATAGTAAAAGACAAGTATGAGGATAAATTTGATGAGTTCTTCATACTAGTATTGAACCCTTTAACCTAGTGGAATATTTTGAAGCCAATAAGCATTTACTCAACCACCAAACTCAAGGAAGTCAAAAGTACACACATAATATGGTCATGTGCATGAGAAGTTGATCGAGCACAATTGAATACTCAAGCGTGACTTAGATATGTTACCTTTAATTTTCAATCATGTTTTGTAGCTAAGATCTAGGCATCCTGGACTAAATCGGGTCATATAATCCACATTTCCTATAGAACATCTCACCTCGATAACCTCTATTTTTTCATGGCTATAATGCAAACAAGGTCCATTCTAAGACGTTGTGGGTTCCTTTTTCTTTTTATTTTTCTTTTCTTTTTTTTTTTTTTTGGAAATAGTAGACAAAGTGGGTTCTTTTAACATCAATTTTCTTTTAAATCCCTTTATCTTTAGGTTCAAGGTGGAGAATGTGCAAGGTTTAAGTATGTGTAGAAAGTTCACCTCATCTTCATTTGAAGAAACTTTTCACCAACAACAGAGAGGTAACATGAAAATTCAACCATTAAAGTTTCAGATAACTGTGGGGTAGCAGAAAGTATCCTCTTCGTACATTTATAAGCTACTCTCCGGATATCCCAACTTGGATGGCATTGTAAAAAGAGTATAAACTGTGAAAAATTAAGTACCAGTTAGAAATAAAACAAATTCATAAAAGCATAATGACACCCAATTAGATAAACTGCCTCGCCAATTAACCTGCATTAATGTCTTAACTTCAAAAGTCTCCAATACCCTGCAGAAAAGGGACATTCAACATTGATCATGATATTTCCTGGCAACACTAAAAAATTATACACAGATAGCAATCTGAGAGTAGGAACCTTCTCAAAAGTAGGATTCCTATGTGCACCATAAAACTAACCTTCGTGAATGATCTACCAGCATCACCTCAAAAAGGTCATGACAAGCCAAGCAGTCCTCGGTTGATAATTTTGAGGCCTGGAAAGAGTATAGAAGCAAGTTAAGAGAATCTTAATGAAATCAGAACACAAACTTAAGGATTTCACATGCATCTGGTATCAATATATAGGTCCTCCTAAGAAGGCATAGAAGTATCTCTGTATACAATATTACACCTCATACACTGTTGCAAACTTCTTAAGATGTTTACGAGCTTACACAACTTTAAAATGTCGAGGGGGGGGGGGGGGGGGGGGGTTTAAAAACAACCCTGGACTGCCAGGTGATAAATGGTGGGGGAAAAAACACAAAATTTAAGACCTCCCAAGAAGGCCGTTGAAATTTGAAGAGATGAAGCCTAGGAAAAGAGCGTCAACTTCAAAGCCGAGAGTTTTACTTCATTAGTTGTTTGGACTAAATGAATGCCATGAGAAATTGCATATTCACTAACAATGCAGACAACCGCATATTAAGTGGGCAACAGAGAGAATATCATCTTATGCTTCTCGTGTGCCAACTGAGAAAATAATCAATCAAGATGACCAAAAATAGCTCAGAATATTCACCAGAGGAATTGGCACAACTGATGGCTCGTTCTGTGATACCAATGACCAAATTTTCTCCTTTATTATAGTCTCATCTAACAACAGCAGCAAAGGTAAATTAGAATGGGTAATAAACAAATATTCATATGAAAAGAAATTACTGAATTGTATCACAGAACTCAAAATCTAGGTCAGTAACCATTTTTTCTTATCAATAGGTCATTAACCATTATTCATGCACAACAAAAGTGAAAAGTCCTAATACACCTGCTTTAACATCCACTGCAGCAAGTTTAGCCACACAGAGCAATGCATAAATTCCATCCAACCGTTGTGCTGCTTTTGTGTAACCAGATTTAACAAGTTGTATAAGAGCTGCCAGCAGAGAGGACATCTGTGGAAGAGCATCAGCATTTTGGCACATTGCTCGCAGGCAGCGAAGATGACCTCTTCTAAGTGTTTCCTTCTCTTTGAGCCCTGATGCAATGAGAGATATGACATCCGGCTGAATAGCATCAGCGCATCGTGTGGTCCAAGCAGCCAAACAAGATAAACATGCAAGCTTGGCCTCTTCATTACCTGGATAAGCATAAAGAATATAACACAGATATGTAAGCTAAAGAAGACATTGCGGAAAAAGGAAGTGTACAAGAGAAGCTAGGCACACACATCAACGAGATAAAGATTCCAAAACGTACCATCATCCTTGTAACAGGACAGAAGGAAATTACAAATAGTCTTTGACAAGCTGTTAAGGTGTTTTCCTTCTGGGGCATTTGATAATTCTTGCATTGCATTTATCATGCCAACTCTCTGATAGGGAAATGTAAGCCTTCCTTCCGAACCTGTCAATATTCCAGATCCAGTAAATTGCAAGCTAATTAGTAAAACACCATATTAATAAGTCAAAGAAAACATATAAAGTCAGAAGCACAAACCTCCAATAACCAATCTGACTGCATTAAACATTGCTTCTATAACATCTGGACTGCTAGATTTTATGCTTAAACACCTTACGATGGATAACGCGGCAATCCTTCTAGCTTCATCTGCATGTCTCGCTTGTGTCAATAAAACTGAAAGAATCTCTACGGCATATTTACTCAAGTCAAGTTTGGAAGATTGAAAAAGGATTCCAACTGATTCCAAGACAAGCTCCGGATTTCGTTTCAACATCTTGACAGATGAGGGAATGACGGTGTTCTTAAAATCATCATGTGTCAAACGAGAAAATAATGGAATAAAAGCATCACTGAGGCCCTTTGGTGGTTTTTCTCTTGCATTTAGAACAGCTTTAACATACATCTCAAGAAAATTATTCTGCAAGACAAAAACAACACAACAAGTAAAGATAAAGCATAGAGGCCTAGGAGGATCCTAACATCTTTGGCTTCACGTGCCATAACTTTTACATCACAAGAGGCATGATAGCTGCTTGAAAACCAGTTCATACCTTCCATTGATCAAACGAAGGTGGATTTGCACTTGAAAATTCTAGCATCAAGAGTATAAGCTCAGGACTATCCTTGTAAGTGATCCTTGAATCCCTTAGTTCCTCCATGAAAGTTTTGTAAATATCTGGTGCCTGAAAATGAAACACATTATAAAACTTAGGACCTCTAAAACCATGCTTCAATAAAGACCTGCAGATTAATCAAACGAGATGAAACCTTTGAAAACAAAAAGAATAAGCTTTTTTTGCAGGTCCTTCTGATATGGGGCGATCCTTGCATGCCAATATGCAAGACTGATGCTTGTGCTTGCGCTAGTCGACAAACTGCATTCTTTGATACAGAGGAAAACTGGCTATTAGTTAGGAGAAGACAAGACCAACTTAAGAGTCTGTGGCACCCTATATAGGATTGGAAGTTGAACTGTTTTTCCATGAATTGTACAAGGGTTCCAGCAAAAGCTTTCATAAAAGCAATTTCACCCAATGCTTTGATAATCACATCATCCACTGCAGCCCTTGATCCTCGATCATCATAAATAAATACTGTTTTGAAAACTACTTCTACCAACAGGGAAGCAATTTCAGTTGTCATCTCTGTAGAATTCAAAGCCAACAGTGAGCTTAACATAAAAATTACATCCTGAAATTAGAAAGAGTAAATATTTATTCACTTTATAATAAGAATACTTCACCAAAAGAACTTATAGAAATGCACCACAAAAGAGTGTTTACCCCCTACCCATTCAAAAACAAACATGTTTACAACTTCCATCAAGAGTCGGATATGTCACATAAGCAACATTGCACTAACTCTACCATGTCCATATGTCAACCCTATGCAATCAATAGTTATTACCAACAATTTGCTTGTAGAGGAGTGGCCAAACAACCTTTATACCCATTTCACCTTATGGTAGAAGAAAGACATATATTACCAGCACTCATGTGATTTTATTCACTAATTTGAACATGTATGAGAGGGATTTGAAAATGCATACATAATGAATAAAACAACAAGACAGATTACTCTATTAGCCCAACCCCCAACCAAAAGAAGGCTACAAAGATGATGTTAAACAAGGTAAAGTAAACAATTCTATCCTACAGCAAATTGTCTGATTTTCCATTGTAGAGTCTCTCGTTTCCTACCCTGTAATGGTTGCTAGTTTATCATGCTATAATAACAAACATTGGCTTAACCATCCCCTGATTCATTGAGCAACTTTTTTTTCCTGATTTGTTCAGTAACTCTTTGTTAAACTAATAAGAGTTGTGTCGTCTAACTTCATTAAAAAATGAAACTTGAGCATCTATAGAATCAAATTCCAAAATCAATTCTATTTGATCACTCCATTCTTTCTACAGCCGAGGGTACATCGGAAACAATCTCTCTACCCTTCTAGGGTAGGGGTAAGGCTGCATAGATCTTACCCTCCCCAAATCCCACTTGTGGCAAATCACTGGTTTATTGTTGTTGTTATTGCATCTCTGTTCGCTCATTGTTTAGATTATGATGAATTACAGTGTGGGTGCTGCAGTGAGTCATCTAGATGTCGGAAGTTTAAAGACTTGATTGCGGCATGCAATATCATCTGACAAAAGCCCCGGCAGAACTTGTTCGAATAATGATTCAGTTACAATTCAATTCTATGTGGAGATCTTAACAATGCATAACATGACAACAACAACAACAACAACTACCCAGTATATTCCCACCAGGTGGGGTCTGGGAAGGGTAATATGTAGACGAGCCATACAATTCAATTCTATGTGGAGATCTTAACAATGCATAACAATGCATAACATGACACGGATGTGAAAACAGAAATGCTAGTTTCCTCAAGTATTCCCCTCTTCTGTAACACCTTTAAGTTAAAGATGCTTCAAATGTCACATTGAAGGCTAAAGGGAACACATATATATACTTAAAATCTGCAATACAATGGTAACATAACCATATCCCATACTACTTACTGCATTAAGTTTCTTAAACCATGGTCTATTTTCCAAATGTCTCAACCCAAATCTAACGTAAAAGAGAATGTTGTGACCCTTCCATCTAAATAAATATGAGCAAATAATTAACCAGGAAATAACCAATCAAACCATTACATGTACGCACCAAGCTGGCATGAATTTGGAAAATTTTCGAAAATTTGAAAAATTCCAAAAAGTTGCTTTTCAAAATTCTCATTCAAATCACTCATAAAGACTAAAAAACAACCCAAAATTTTATTCATACCGAAACACAAATCTAATTTTCAAATACCATTTTCACTTGAAAAAAAAAATTCACTTCTTTTTGGAATTTTACAATGTTTATGTCCAAACGCCCACTAAATGTGCCTAACATAAAGCAACTTTTCCAAATATAGAAACAGGTGCTTCCATCACACACCATGTGAATCCTTAGGGCCGCAAGAAACTAATGATTCATTTACTTCACATGCATATAACTTTTCAATTGTGACCATGAGGAACAAAAGAAACGGCAGAGCATTCAGTCAACTGAGAACACTTTCTAACAGATTGTTGAAACCTTTTCCCTTAATATATTCTTATAGATGATTGGTTGTTCTTTGTAGGGAAGCATATTTCAGTCTAAGGATTATCAGAGTTAGATGCCTCTTGTTCTCATATTCCCATACAATTGTTGAACAACAGAACTTTTACTCAACAAAACAGAAGAAATATTAGCTTTCATAAACTATAAAAGCACTGCAGGGTGTGGCCTAGTGATCAATGAAGTGGGTTGAGAACCATGGAGTCTCGGGTTTAAATTCCAGCCGAGGCAAAAATACTAGGTAATTTCTTTCCAGTCTATTCAAGACTTGGTGAACAGAGCTAACAGGTATCGCATGGATTTAGTCGAGGTGCATGCAAGCACGACCAGATACCACGATTATCAAAAAAAATAACTATCAAACTACTTTGAAAATTTTGTGAAAGAACCATATCTTTCTCCTCTATGGGTACACCGCTATGGAGAAATGTTCCCCATGGGAAATATTATACCTTGAGAGAACATTTTCCGGATTAATTTTCCAGTGTTTGATTATGTACAAAGCAATGGTGAAATTTAGAGCGTACGGGCAATGTTTTGATGATACTTTCAGATTGAAAATACTGTCTTACTTTATAAAACATAAGAGAGAAAATGCTGACCAGAATTACTGAGAATGTTAGGAATCTCATTTCGGAAAATCTGAATTCGGCGTTTGGTGGATGATGTTGAGATTGACGAAGCAATGGAATTTAATGATTCGACTGGACTCGCCATTTTGGAGCTGAGGCTGATTTCAGATTGAATCGTACGTGACGCAGTAGTCTCTCGCTCCGGCGATCCCCGATAACGGCGGAGTTGGACGCAGTGGCGAGCTCAATATGACGGAAAATAGAGAGAGCAACTATTAACGATGAAATTTTCGGAATAAGATTTTAGGGTTTCAAATGGCTGTCTTTGTGTCAACAAAGATGGCTGCTAATAGTTTTGCTGAAAAGTCTACAGCAGGCAGGAGGGTATTTTAAAATTTATTTCCAAATTTTTTTGATTGGACCAAATGATTCGCCCCATTCCATTAATTAAACCCGCCCCGTTATCGTCTTCTCTTCACGCCCCATCAGTTTCTTCTTCTTTAACAGCGGCGAACTTGCCGGAAATGCTGTGACACGCACACACGCGCACGAATAGTAGAGAGGACATGGAGTTGACCGCTGTAAATCACCCCAAATAGTCCATTCCCATCACTGTTCCGGTTCCAAGTGTTGACGTTTCGAGTTCGCCGGGGTCCGGCACGTCGAGGTTTCTGTTCCTAAACGTTTTTAGATCAAGAGTTGTTGTTTCTCAAGGTGCGCATCAAAAATCTGTACTGTATTTTGATTTGTAAGGAAACATTGCTTATTTTGTCTAAATTCGTTTAGCGTGATTGGTTGAATCTGCTTCCATCTTGTTTTAAACATAAGCAGAATGTTTAATTTGATTTAGTTAACTCCTTAAATATGGGCATTAGCTTGTTTGAATTAAATGAGGATTTTGATATATGTTGTGTCTCGAGATTCAAGTCTTTTGCGAGTTGATGTGCGTTAAGGTTGCTACGAAAATGTTACAGCCTATTTGAGCAGATATCCATTTACCACGGCTACACTAGCAGACATTTTCTTCTTTCTTTTCTTTGCAAAGATCTTTGTTTTTGTTATGAAATAATATAAGAACAAGAATAATAATACAAGAACATGAACAATAGAGATAAAAGTAGAGAGAGGAGTATTCTTATTGATACTTAGGGATGATTTACAATGGGGTAAGACCCCTCTATTTATAGGAATAGAAAAGACTTAGCCTCAAGATAGACATTCACTCTAATAAGAGTTCTATTTATAACACTCCCCCTTGAATGTCTATTCAATAATGTGCCTCGTTAACCTTAACTAAAACAAAACCCAATAGGAAAAATTATGGAAAAGGAAAAAAAGTACACATGTTTGAATATGCGCCTATTGGTTGCCTCGTTAAAAACCTTGCAAGGAAAATCCAGTGGGACAAAACCTTGTAAGGAAAAAAGAGTGCAACGCGCATTAACTCCCCCTGAAAAGAGCATCAATTCACATCCTTGAGCATTTGCATTCCAATCTTGTGCACCATCTTCAAAACGATTTTTTGTAGAGATTTGATAAATAAATCAGCCATATTGATTTGAATAAATATTCCGCACCTTGAAATTATCATTCTTGATAGATATGAACATCTTCATATAATGTCGTGGAATGACTCTCCAATATCTCCATAGAGGTATTCTCGATGCCATCATGCTTATAGTTATAGCAAGATACATATGTACACAAGTTGCACTTATGATGTGGTACTTCAGGACCAAGAATTGTATATGCTTCAAGCAACTTCAATCTTTCATGAATTGACATATAAGTTAAGTCATATAAGCCATATAATAGACTTTAGATGCATATCAAGTTTTCATGTCATGCTAAACAAATAAGATATCGAAAACTGATTACACATACCATTTACTTTATTATGATCACTTTGATCATTTGCTCATCTTCTTTATCAAGAAGTTACTTTTAAACCGATTTGTTTATACGCTTTAAGTGTATCAAAGACTTTGTCCTTCTGGGACTTAATATGAGCATTTGCAGTGAGAATATAGTTACTTTCTTTGGGTCAGCAAATGCGTATAGCATGCTTTGCAATATGTTACAATTGAATTATCCTTTTATGAACTGCAGGTTCATATTATGATATTCGAGGATCTATATATACAAATGATAATTCATCCCATGTAACATTTTCTCAAGTGTTTATCATGTCTCCCCCTCATGTTAGAAAAGCTAACTTGTTTCCTCAACTTTGAGAAATCATCTTTGTGCATTATCATGTCAATATCCACAGCACATTAATAATAAGATGAAATTATTTGGCTCCTGACCCTGAACCACTTGTGAGGGGAGAATATACTCTCGTATACAACGTATATCAAACTGATATATATAACTTTGTTCTCATAAGAAACAGTTTAGCTATTAAGTGGAGGCACTCAATAATTACCTTGCTAAGCCAACTATGATATAAACCAACTTATCAAGATGAACTATCTTGAATAGAAAATCTGGAAATTATGCTCGAAGTTAGATTACTGAGCAATTTACCTCGCAAGCACCAGCCAGGCTGCGGGTTAATAACAATTGCGCATGTAACCATATCATAGATGCATCATATGTGGTATACATGGCAGGTGAATGGGCCCATATTCACCTTTGATATTTCCAGAATTTATGGGCTTCAACCCGAACTCTTTAGTTGGTCAGTTCATTAATGAGAACAAGTAATATAAGAGAATTCGTAAAGAACTTTCTAGTTCTTTAATATTTATCCATGTGAATTCTCTATTACTGCACATCATATTTAAAATGAGATGGTTATCCCGAATGCCAGCTGAATAAATTATCAATATTGATAAACTTCAAATTTACACCATGACATGTGCGATTATCAATAAACTTCAAGTTTATTATGGTATGGGTTTTTATACCAATACATATCCACTTTATTGTGGCATTCTTTTGTTTGTGTAGTACAAACTGGAGAATAAAGCAGGTAGCTTTTCATATACAAATTATCCCGCTACAAGTTGTAGTAATAGAAGATATCAAATCTTTCCTTTATTTATAGTATCGATATAATCAATCGCTTTCGCATATACTTTGGAAACTGAATAAGTTTCTTTGAGACTTACTACAACATAATACCTTATTGGTAATCAATTGTGTTTCTCCAACATAGTAATAATTGGCTCTTCTAGAGCTCTCAATTAATTTTGTACTACCACAGATTCATCAACATCCATGTGGTGAATATCTCTTTTAAAGAGAAAGTTATATCATTATGGTCATGGTCAAAATTATATGCATGGGATGTTTCTTGCATTATCGTTGTCCTTTAATAGTCATATTTCCAAAATATTTTGGCGTACAATAGGTACGTGACCAACGATCATTCATGCCATAACAATGACATTATTTTCATATATCATCTCAAACCTCCTTCTAGGGGTGAGTGTGGTATATTCAATACCAATGCGTCTGGCATTCGATTTGCTATTCTTTACAAATGGATAATATTTTGTACCTCTTTTTCACAAATAGAGGTATGTGGATCAAGATGAGATAATGATGCATTTTTTCCACAAAATTTCCCGTTTGGTTTCACCAACTTCTCCCCCTAATTTTGGGAAAAGTGTCTCATCGAATTGACAGTCTGCAAATCGTGCAGTGAACAAATCCCCTGTCAATGTTTCGAGGTAGCGAATAATGGAGGGCGATTCAAACTCAACATATATTCCTAACCTTCTTTGCAGACCCACTTTGGTGCGGTATGGCGGTGCTATAGGCACATATACTGCGCATCCAAAGATTCATAAATGGGATATATTGGGTTCATGACCCAAAACCAATTGCAACGGGGAATATTTGTGACAATTCGTCAGTCAGAGACGAACTAGCATTGCTGCATGCAAAATGGTGTGACCCCAAACCGAAGTGGGCAGCCGACGAACTAGCATTGCTGCATGCAAAATGGCGTGACCCCAAACCGAAGTGGGCAGCCTCGTTTTCATGAGTAAATGAGGTATTCAAGATTATTCTCATCTAATGTCTCAACATGATATCCATTTTGAATGATATCTTAAAAACTCAACAAGTTCCTCTTAAACTTGGAGGAGAACATTGCATTCTCTATGATACATATTGTTCCTTTAGGCAGAGTTATAGTTGCTCTTCCGGAGCCTTCAATCAATTTAATTCCCATGGTTGACAACAAAAGAAAATATACAAACATGAGAATAAACAAATTCAATCAGTTTGTTTCATTGTAATCGATTGTTAAACATACATAATCGATTATGTCTTAATATAATCGATTGTTAAACATACATAATCGATTATTTACTATTTTGAAAAACTTCATATCACACTGTCTTAATATAATGGATTGTTAAACATACACAATCGATTGTGTCTTAATACAATCGATTGTTAAACATACATAATTCATTATTTGCTATTTTGAAAAACTTCAGATCACACTGTCTTAATATAATCGATTGTTAAACATACACAATCGATTGTGTCTTAATATAATCGATTGTTATGCAGTTTTAATGCGAAATATTAGATAATCGACTAACTGTTAGGTTAGTCGATTACCTCTACTGGAAAATAAAAATATTATTGAAATTTGAGCATATTGAAACATTCTAAAGAACTAATACTAACATTATATCATAAACTAACTAATACGAGCTGATACTAATGACTATTAGTTTATTCACTAACTATTACAAATAAGTGAAATAAAATCAAACAACTCCATCTTCTTTCATCACAGATCCATCACCGATTAGGTGGTCTATTTTCCCATCGGGTTGCTCAACGAAATCTGCCACATCCAAGTGGGTGATGTCAAAATTGTCGTCAGAGACAAAATTTGTTTCA
Source organism: Nicotiana benthamiana (assembly GCA_034376525.1). NCBI lineage: Eukaryota > Viridiplantae > Streptophyta > Magnoliopsida > Solanales > Solanaceae > Nicotiana > Nicotiana benthamiana. The sequence goes on along the minus strand of CM067324.1, from coordinate 28,606,820 downwards.
GGGCCTTTACTCTTTCGAGATGCTTGATAAAGGTCAACCAAATGTCTTGGTATACGGCAAGCTTTTGACCAGTGCCCTTTTCCACCGCAACGATAACATATAGTTTCTGAACTATTTGCCTTAGGATCCTCATAATCCCGTTTCTGCTTTCGGCGGTTATCTCAGAGTACTTTTTGAAGCCTTTCTCTCTGTACTGTTGTTGCAGTACCATATTGGAGGCATGAAACGTTGTAAACGTTTTCTCAAGCATATCATAATCAGAGATATTATCTCCGCAGAGCTTCAACTTAGAAGTAATTCTGAACATCGCAGAATTATATTCAGAAACAGACTTAAAGTCTTGGAGCCTCAGATGAGCCCAATCATATCGTGCTTGTGGCAGAGTGACCAACTTCAGGTTGTCATATCTCTCCTTTAAGCCATTCCACAAGATGAGTGGATCTTTAACTGTGAGATATTCAATCTTCAAACCTTCATCAAGGTGATGGCACAAGAAAATCAAGGCCTTAGCACAATCTTGGGTGGATGCTTTATCTCTATCTTTAATGGCGTCTCCAAGACCCATAGCATCTAAGTGGATTTCAGCATCCAACACCCATGTCATATAGTTCTTGCCCGAAATTTCAAGGGCACCGAACTTTCTTTTCGTAATGTCAGACATAATCAAAAATCAAATTAGGAAGAGAGAAATACCTTAGTTTTTCTCGAGAATCGATTCTTGAGACGGTAGAGTCTCGTGCTGATAACGTGTTATGAAATAATATAAGAACAAGAACAATAATACAATAACAAGAACAATAGAGAGAAAAGTAGAGAGAGGAGTATTCTTATTGATACTTATGGATGATTTACAATGGGGTAAGACCCCTCTATTTATAGGAATAGAAAAGACTTAGCCTCAAAATAAAACTCTTCTATAAGATAGACATTTACTCTAATAAGAGTTCTATTTATAACAGTTTTTAAATTGTTGATTTGTTTGGACCAGTTGTTTGGACGTAATGTTATAGCGTTCATTTCTATTGCTCTGTTGATGTTTGGATTTTAGTTATCTACCTTGGATTTAGCCATATTTAACACGCTGGGTCGGGGCGGGTTTAATACACTGGGTCGGGGCGGGTTTAATTAATCGAATGGGGCGGGTCATCTGGTCCAATCAGAACATGCCACGTGTTAAAAAATTCTAGAAGCATATTTTAACGGCTGAGGGATATATATGGCCCTAATGTATAATGGTGGGGACATATTTGATAAAGAATTCAAACGGAGGATAAATATGGCCTATTTTTAATAGTACAAGGATATATTTGACCCTTAACCGTTATTAATTTGATTGGATAATAAAGATCTGAAACTCAGTAGTAGTTTGCAAAATTAAGTGTTTTTAAAATTCTTTTCCAAAATGGAATTAGCAAACAAAAAGAATAAATTAGGGTCATTTGTATCACATATTAGCTATGCAGTTATTATAGTACTGGTAATTATCTAAAAGCAATACTAGCATACAATTAGTTATTATATATAGAAATAACGAAAAAGGGTCATATATGTTCCTCTACTATTCAAAATAAGCTACATTTGTCCTCTGTTATACTATTTTGCCATATATGTCCCTACCTTTCACATCTCTGGTCATATATGTCCCTCTAACGTTAACTTTTTTAAAAAAAATTAAAAAGCCACGTGTCAGAGTCCTGTTGGTTAAGCTAAACCCACTCCCCTTTTTCTTTATATTAAAACAAAAATATTTATAAAAAATGAGGAAAAAATTTGTAAAAACTGGATTTTTTTTGTAAAAACTAGGATTTTTTTATATTTTAAAAAATGAAAATATTATATTAAAAAACAAAAGAAATTATTTAAAATGATTTTTAAATGAAAAAGAAATAAAAATTGTTTAATCTAATTTTTTTTTTAAAAATATTTTAAAAATATGAACAGAGCATCTCTAAATGAATCGGAATGATAAGGAATACATTCTTCTTCTTTTTTGTTACACGAAATAATTTTGTTAAACAATTTCGTCAAAAATAAAAATATTTTGTTATAAAAATTTTATTTCTATTTTTACAAAAAGAAAATCAGTTTATTTTCAAATTTGAAAATATTTCCAAAATGTATTTTTTTTTTAAAACAATATTTTATTTTGCATTTTTAAAAGAATTTTGTTTTGTAAAAAAGAAAACACAAATTTGTAAAAACAGAAAAAAAATATATAATATTTTCCTTTTTTAAATTCTGAAATTATAAAAAATTCCCAGTTTTTACAAATTTTTTCCCCATTTTTTACAAGTTTTTTACATTTTTTACAAATATTTTCGTTTTAATATAAAAAAAAGGGGGAATGGGTTTAGTTTAGCCAATAGGACTCTGACACGTGGCTTTTAATTTTTTTTAAAAAAAAGTTAACGTCAGAGGGACATATATGACCAGAGATGTGAACGGTAGGGACATATATGGCCAAATAGTATAACGGAGGACAAATGTAGCTTATTTTGATTAGTAAAGGGACATATATGACCTTTTTCCGTAGAAATAATGATATAGAGATTGTTATACCATGAATAATAATGTATAATTATTGTGCAAGATCATATTTTAAGAGAACTAGTATTAGGATATGCTTGTGTGCCCTATATTAATAAGTGCATAGTTTTTAAGAATTATATAAATAATAGTAAATAATATATTTAAGTTATAAATTAAAAATTGAGAAAGTATAAGTTCCTAAAAATGATGGATATTGCTTTCATTTAGCTAGCTCAATAAAGAAGAAATCTTGCCCTTTAGAAGTCTTGCATATATTGTTATTGTGATTTGTGAGAACGTAATATCTTATAAATTTTATTGTTTTATACGTGACTTAATATTGAAAACAAACAAGTAACAAAAAAAAAATTATGACACTTATTCAAAGATTTGTTAGATAACATAAATAAAAATATTCTGTTTTTCTTTTAAAGATTTAGGAATTTAGAGATTGATCCATATCTCTTAGAAAAGAATGTTAGGATTATAATATCCACTAAAACATTATAGCCTTCATATCAAATTATTTGGAATAACAACATAAGCGGAAGCGTACCTGAATCCATAAGTGGAAATCCTTAGTCCTTCTTGATGATTGTCCAAATGTTTGGCTTTGAAAGCTCCTTGATCCTTCTTGAAGATTGTCCTTCTTGAAGTATTGGCTTTCACAAGAATTTATCTAAGACCAAAAATGGAGAATGGTTTTCCACTTGATATGCAAGACAACAATGGTTCTCTCTCTCAATGGGTGGAAGAAGAAGAGAATGTCTTGCATTCTTATGGGAACCATAACCCCCACTTATAACACATGAGTTATGAAACTCAAAAGTCATAAGCATGTAACCATGGTTACATATATGTAACCTTAGTTAGCCCATCATTAACTAAGGTTACCCTTTTGGGTATCTACACATTAGTCCTATACTTTATATGACAATATATTGGCCTCCTTAACAATGTCCATAAGACCACCAATTTAGGCCAAACCAAAAAGATAGCACATAACATATAATTAATCCATATATTGTTCATATGTATGTAGATATAAGTCCATATATCTAACAATCTCCCACTTGGACGAGATACTCATACATATGCACAAACCTTAGCATTATATGTTACATTATAATTTTATAAGCTCAGAATTGCTATCATAATAAAATTGTCATGAACAATCCGGTCCATCAATCATACCAACATAGGATCTAAGAGCTCTTAGTTACTCTTGCGTAACTAGAACCAACATAGATCGCGTATATCAATATAACCAACGACATGGATCAAGTATAGGTGTGTAGTATGGAAATAACATAAAGTGTGGTCTGAAATAGAATGTCTATTTCCAACTGGTTCTCTTTATTGAGATCAATCATAAACTTTAAGAGTACAAAAACTTTAAAACTGAATATCTGCAGATATAACCTTAAAACTGTACTACTGAATGTAATGGACAATACATAATTGTATAATACAAACTCCTACTAAAAGTCATAATCCTTAACTGATTTGACACCCATGCAAGCAATATGCTCATGAAATACTTTTGGTGTCAATCCCTTAGTGAGCGGATCCGCAATCATGGAGTTTGTACTAATGTGCTCTATGCACAATTGTCCATTCTGTACTCTTTCTTTAACAACCCGAAATTTGACGTCCATATGTTTTGCTTTCGTCAAACTACAGTTGTTATTAGCATAAAGGACTGTCAGACTATCTTGACATCCAGCAAAATCGGAGTCGGTATACCCAATGATCTCAAGCTGGTCCGATCTCCGATATGTAAGCATGTAATCCTTTGTTCTCTGTAAGTACCTCATGACCCTTTTGGCTGCCTTCTAATGGTCCATTCCCGGATTGCTTAGATATCTGCCTAACATCCCAAAAATGTATGCTATATCAGGTCGTGTACATACCTGAGCATACATCAGACTACCTACCGCCGAAGCATAAGGTGTCTTCTGCATTTCCGAAGTTTCAAAATTATTATTTGGGCACTGTTTGAGACTAAACTTGTCTCCCTTAGCAACATGGGTGTTGCCTGGTTTACAATCCTGCATGCCAAATCTTTTGAGAACCTTATCGATATAGTGCTTTTTTGACAGACCAAGAACACCTTTGGAGCGATCTCGTTGTATCTGAATTTCTAATACAAAAGAGGCTTCACCAAGATCTTTCATTTCAAATTTCTTTGAAAGAAATTTCTTAGTTTCATGCAATAATGCTATATCGTTACAGGCAAGCAGTATGTCATCGACATATAAAACCAGAAAAATATACTTACTCCCACTGAACTTATGGTATATACAGTCATCAGCAATATTCGGTTCAAAATCAAAAGATGTAATGACTGCATGAAACTTATAATACCATTGACGGGAAGCCTGCTTGAGCCCATAGATAGATTTCTTTAATTTGCAAATCCTTTTCTTTGATTCATCCGAAACAAAGTTTTCAGGTTGCACCATATAAATTGTTTCCTCAATGTCACCATTGAGAAACGTTGTCTTAACATCCATCTGATGAAGTTCAAGATCAAAATGTGCTACTAGTGCCATTATAGTCCTGAAAGAGTCTTTCGATGAAACTGGAGAGAAAGTCTCTTTATAATCAATGCCTTCCTTTTGAGTGTAGCCTTTTGCGACAAGACGAGCTTTATACTTAATAACATTGCGCCCTGAATCCCTTTTGGTTTTAAAAATCCATTTACAACCAATTGGTTTAATACCTTCGGGCAATGTAACAAGCTCCCAAACGTTATTATCGCTCATAGATTTCATCTCATCATTCATGGCATCAATCCACTTTTGAGAGTTAGAACCCTTAATGACTTGATGGAAGTTGATTGGATCATCTTCCTCAAGTCCAATATCACTTTCTTGTTCTTGGAGAAATACAACATAATCATCCGAAATTTCATTTCTCCTCTCTCTAGTGGATCTCCTTTATGGCACTTCAGTTTCTTGAGGTTGTTGAGTTTGATTTTCATTAGTAATATTAGGAACTTGATTGGGGAGATTTTTGAGATTGTCTTGAACTGGAGTTGTGTCAGGAATGAGAACACCCTGACCAAGATCAACAACTTGAGGGAAAGACACCCTTAAACTAAATATCCTCAAACTTTATCTCCCCACCCCCAAACTCAATATCCTCAAACAACCTAGCATTACCCGTCTCAAAAATAGTTCTAGAAGTGGGATCATAAAACTTAAAACCCCTGGATCTTTCAGAGTATCCAACAAAATAGCTACTAATCGTATTAGCATCCAGTTTCTTTTCATTCGGCCTATAAGGCCTTGCCTCAGCTGGACAACCCCAAATGTGTAAGTGCTTAATACTGGGTTTATGCCCAGTCCAAAGTTCATATGGGGTGTTGATTGTAGCTTTAGTTGGAACTCTATTAAGAATATAAGCTGCGGTTCTATGGATTGGGACTTTTCATGAATAAGATATAGGTACCCATAACGAGAGTAATCGTCTATGAATGTGATAAAGTATTGTTGACCATTCCTACAAGGAGTAGGGAATGGCCCACAAATATCTGTATGTATCAATTCTTAGACATCCGAAGCTCTCTTAGCACCTAATCTCGTCTTGTTTGTTTGTTTTCCCTTTATACACTCAACACAAATATCCGAATATGAGGAATCAAGAGAATCAAGAATTCCATCTGACACGAGTTTCTGAATTCTTTGAATGGATATGTGACCCAAACGTTTGTGCCAGAGTGATATAGAATTCTCATTAGTTAATTTTCTTTTGGTAATACTTAAACTTGTATGCAAAGTTTCATTATGTGAGGTTATTGTGTCAACCAAATATAGGCTATCAAATGTTGATAAAAGACCAGTACCGATAAGATTTAAATTTTGAAAGAGACTAACTTTATTGTCACCAAATGAACATGAATAACCGGATATGTCCAATTTGGGAACAGACATTAAATTCCGTCTAAAAGACGGTACAACAAAAGTCTCATCCAAATCTAAATAAAAACCGGTCTTAAACAACAGCCTAATTTTCCAATAGCCTCAACTAGCACCTTCTTGCCGTCACCCACATAGATGTATCTTTCACCATCATTTGGTTTTTGGCAGTTCAGGCAACCCTGCATAGATATACTTATGTGAGTAGTAGTAGCTGAATCTACCCACCAAGTATCCTTAGGTACCGAAATTAAATTAACTTCAGAACAAACAAGAGAAAGAAATGTACCTTTTTTCACACGCCAAGCGTGGTACTTGGTACAATCTTTCTTCACATGATTAGTCCCCTTAAAGAAAAAGCAACCTAATTCAGTAATTTCAACCTTAGGTTCCTTACGTTGCTTATTCTTGGGCCTTGCAACCGCAACTTCCTTACCTTTCCTCTTCTTAGTATCCTTAGAAGAGGATGCCAAATGAGCACTTTCTGTCTTATCTTGCTTTATCCTTTCCTCCTCTTGCACACAATGTGAAATGAGCTCATTAAGAGTCCATTTCTCCTTCAGACAGTTGTAACTGACCTTAAACCGATTAAAGTGTGCAGGAAGAGATATCAAAACTAAGTACACAAGCAGTTCCTCAGGTAATTCCAGCTTGAGTGACTTAAGTTTCGAAGCAAGATGAGACATTTCCAAAATGTACTCCCTTATGTTTCCCTTGCCTTTATACCTCATGGAAACAAGTTTACTCAAAAGAGTACTTGTTTCTGCCTTTTCGTTTTGTGCAAAACGCTTTTCAAGGTTTTCAAGGAAAACTTTGGCATTACTTTCATCATTCACAGTGCCCCTCAATGATTCTGGAATTGCACGTTTCATGATCATTAGACTCATGCGATTTGAGCGTTCCCACTTCTCCATCTCCTTCTTTTCATCAGAAGAAGATGTATCCTCAAGAGAAGCAGGTTGCTCAATCCGAAGTGCAAGGTCTAGATCCATGCAACCGAGAACGATCATAATGTTCTCTTTCCATTCCTTAAAGTTTCTGCCGTTAAGCATAGGGATGCTGTTAATGTTTGCAGATATCGTAGCAGCTGAAGAATTTACTGAAAATAGAACAAGGACTAACTGAATACATGCTTACATTTACTTGAACTTTAACTTTAGTTTTCAGATTTAAAATAGGCAAATCCCATTACAAGATACCTAGCACAACATTGATTTTAGTCTTTGGACAGAAAATCAACTTGTAAGTGGTATTCTTGGTGTAGTAATCAAATATTGACAATAAACTCCTGTCAAATATCAAGCCTTCCTTTGGGCCGACTTAATATTCACATGGAAAACCGAATAATTGTCACATATTTACTACCACAAGCATGTTCGAATTCCTGCCAAATAACAACCTTCCTTTGTGCCGGTGTTAAACGCATGGAAGACTAACATCCACAATCATCTTATATTTCAATATCAATCAATTAAAAGAGGTTACTTTGGCAACATAATGCTTCAATTGACTAATTTAAAATATTATATGCTAAATCATATAGTTCTTTAAGCCATATTTTGAATCTTAACTGAAAATTTACATGTTTTTGACATGTAAAATCTGAATATGTTACATGTTTTGACATGTAACATCTGAATATTAATTGTTTTTAAACTTAACTGGACAATTCCAAAATCTGAAGCATGATGCACTAAAAATAATTAATATTAAAAACTGAATATTAATGTATAAAACATTTATAATTAAAAAAACTTCAATTAAATAATTAAAAAAACTGAATATTAATTGACATATTAGTAATGTACAATTAAAATCTGAAAACTTAATACTTAAAACGTTTCTTTAATTATGAAAAACGTTTCTTACATTATGTCCTCATTAAACTGCCAGAAAACAAAACGTTTCTGCAATTTATTGCCAGATAATCGATTATCTGAGCCTGATAATCGATTATCTGGGCCTTCTGGAATCTCAAATTCTGCTGAAAAACTAGGATAATCGATTATCCTAATAGGATAATCGATTATCTTGGCTCTCTGGAATTTCCAATTTTGCTGAAAAAACTCCAGATAATCGATTATTTTAACAATAATCGATTATCCTCAGGTTCTGTTTTAAAAATTTTTGATGAACAAAATGCAATAATCGACTATTTTAAAAAATAATCGATTATTCTCTGTTACTGTTTTGCAAAATTTTGGTGAACTTTAAAAATTATTCTAGGTCCTTTTGCGGCGACGAACGCTGCCACTAAACCCATAAAAGTCGCCGCTAAATGTATTAGTGGCGACTATGTATTGAAACTGGAAACTGGAGTTGCCGTCACTGAAGGTTATTTGTAGCAACAATTCCTTGTTTAAGTTTCTTGTTGTTCAACAACCAAAATTTTGCAAACTTCAATATATTCAATTCATATAGAGATAACATGATATTGAAACACCAAAGTTCATCAACAACATAACATTCATGAAATCATGCTATATCATGGTTACTAGAATTTCATAATCAAAATTCTATCTTAATTTAAACATGAACTTTATATAACATGAATTTCATGAACTTCCAAATAATCCAAATATGAAGGAGGCTCTGATACCAATTGTTAGGATTATAATATCCACTAAAACATTATAGCCTTCATATCAAGTTATTTGGAATAACAACATAAGCGGAAGCGTACCCGAATCCATAAGTGGAAATCCTTAGTCCTTCTTGATGATTGTCCAAATGTTTGGCTTTGAAAGCTCCTTGATCCTTCTTGAAGATTGTCCTTCTTGACGTATTGGCTTTCACAAGAATTTATCTAAGACCAAAAATGGAGAATGGTTTTCCACTTAATATGCAAGACAACAATGGTTCTCTCTCTCAATGGGTGGAAGAAGAAGAGAATGTCTTGCATTCTTATGGGAACCATAACCCCCACTTATAACACATGAGTTATGAAACTCAAAAGTCATAAGCATGTAACCATGGTTACATATATGTAACCTTAGTTAGCCCATCATTAACTAAGGTTACCCTTTTGGGTATCTACACATTAGTCCTATACTTTATATGACAATATATTGGCCCCCTTAACAATGTCCATAAGACCACCAATTTAGGCCAAACCAAAAAGATAGCATATAACATATAATTAATCCATATATTGTTCATATGTATGTAGATATAAGTCCATATATCTAACAAAGAATTGATAAATAACAATGTAAAGCCCAAAAATGACTAATAAGTTATTTGTTATTTTTTAGAAACATAGCAAGTCGATATTTTAACAACAAGCAGTATATTTTATATATAGCAAGTCGACATATATATATATATATATATATATATATATATATATATATATATATATATATATATATATATATATATATATATATATATATATATATATATATATATATATATATATATATATATATATATATATATATATATATATATATATTTGTTGGAATAAATGCAAAATAATCAATAATAATTAATGGCAATCCCATTAAGACACATGTTTTCTTCGTCTCATCCCTATTGTTTCACGTTTGTGTTTGAGTTAAATTGGATTTTTAACTAACTGTTTGATTCAATAACTTAGTTATTTATTCTCAACAGTAATAAAAAAATTCTTAATATTAGTTCATCCCGTGTTTTACATGTTTAATTGTAATTATAATAATATTTAATTAGATTATATTTATGTCCAATAAGAATTCAACTAGTATATGTACTCGTCTAGTGCGCGAATTGTTTTAAAGGAAAAAAATAATATAATATAAATATATTTATATTGCAGACTAAATTTAGCGATCATATTGAGAAGAAAGACATATATCAATTCTGCAACGCTCGTGACAACCATTTATGCATTTAATGAAGTATCCTCAACGCTTGAACATAATAGACTACATCAATCAGTTCTACCTCTAATGTAAAGTCACAATAGACTACATATCAATCACAATAGCATCCCTCATACAAAGTCACATACAAACAAGAGTGTGTGTTTCGACCAGAATTGAAACTAAACTGTTTCAATTTATTAACAGCTCCACAATACCTTAGCTAACTAGCTCACACACGCTTAGCTAAGGGTCAACCTTTACCAAATTTCCTATCTTAGCAGTCCAAACCTGCTACAATCACAGAGTTTTAAAAGCAAATAACATTACTGTAGGGCTAGGCTAGCTCCAACAACTGCAAATTGAATAATCGCTTCCATGTTGAGCGCACAATAATTAATTGACAAAGGGAATACAAATAAACAACTAAATTAAACTGATGACTCGAGCATGCAGAAACCAACATCTGGAACTCCGAATTTCACTTCCATTTCTTCAAATCACAACCAAGGAGTTACAAAATTGTATACCTGAGAGTGCAGGAAGAAAAAGAAAAGAAAAGGTGAGCACAACACCAGCAACATCAGTAGCAACACCAGCAGAACCCAAATGAATGATTTGAAACAATTCAAAAATCAGCCAGTCTAATATAAACCCAGCTGACTCTAATACCCAACTTTAAACACCCAACACCCAACTCATCTTAATATATTAGAATCAGACAATTATTTCGGAAATTTAAACTTTCAGAACCTCAGCAAGTATTCAATGGAACAGTAGCAATCCTTTAGCAACCAAAAACCAATTTTCAAACCTCAAAATCAAACACATCGTTGAACTGGCATCTCAAAATGAACCAGAAGGTATTTAGGACTTGAAAATTTCAAAACTCAGTAAAGAAATCAATGAAACCGTAGTAGTTTGGCCATCTGAAGTTTTTTGATACTTTTAGCTCTTAAATCTTCTATGAAACAGTAAACATGCAGCTTTTTTTGTATTTTTTGGGTTTTTAGCTCTTTTCAATCTTCTAATTTCAGGATCCCTCCTTTTTAAGCTGCAAGTGACTATGACTTTAAAGGCAAGTCACTAGGGAAACCCTTACAATTTAGTTTTTTATTTTAGTCCCTAATTTTATAGCTTGTTAACCAAGTTATAGCTTAAAGTTTGCTAGCAAACCCCTACTAGAAGTTTCTGAAACTGTTACTGAAGATTCCATAAGTGATTTACCTATACTACCCTCCTATTCCCTGAAAATTAACTTAAACTACCAGCCTGGATCAATTTGACCCAATGTAAAATCACATATGGGCCTTCAACCCCTTTGAACTGACCCTTTCATTTGGGCTTTCACGACGAGCTTGGGCTTCAGGATTCAAAACCAACCCGTGATAAAGTTTAAACAAGTGACCTAAATATTTTGAAACCAAATAAAAACTTCTGATTTGAACGACTCCCCTTTAATCCAAAATTAAATAACAATAACAAATTAAACACAATCCATGAAAAATAAAATCATGCAATCCTGATGAAGAGATGATTAACAGGCATAAAATTATCATGATAAAAAACATGCAAAAACAGAAGGAGAATGAACAAATTAAACTAAAAACAATTCATGTGAAATAAATCATGCAATTCTGATGAAAAGATGATTAACAGAAATACAATCATAATGATAAAAAGAAATATGCAAAAACAGAAGGAGAATAAACAAAATTACGTAAAAAATGAGAACTAACTCTCAGATTGCCCTAGAAGTCTTGATTCTGAACCAAAAGGGCCTTGCTCATGTGTTCTCAAATGAAAACACATGAACAATACACATGAACAAGACTCGATTTGGTCCTTACACACAAATTGGGCCTTGACACTTCTATGGAATTGACCTCAAAAAATGAAATTTGACGAGTTATGGAGCCATTTGAAGGGAATGGGCTATGAATTTGGAAAGAGGGAGGGGAGGGGTTCCTTTGTTGTTAGTTTGGGGTGGAATAGAGGCGGTGCCGAACACGCTGAATGAATCTAGGTCGTGCCCTAGGTTGTTGCATATTTGAGAAGTTTGGGAAGTTTTGAAAAAAGGTCACGGTGGATTTGGAAAGAGGAGGCCAAGGCGAGCCTATGGTGTAAAAATGGAGGTCGTTGGATGATCGCCACCGCCGGATCTGGCCGGCGGTTTGTGACGATGAATAGCGGAGACCGGGGGGTCTTTTGGGTTTGCTGGGAGAGTGGTGAGATTAGTTTGGGGGTGGGGGTCGTTAGGACATATATATACTTAGGGGTCCTAGTTCTCAATCGTTGGATCAAAGATCCTCGACGGCTGAGATTAGGTAAAATAAAACGACGTCGTTTCATTTATTAGAGGTTGTTGGACCGGGTTCTTGAGCGGGTATGGACCGGGTCTTGGGGTTGTTTCGTTGGGCTTGGGCAAGAGAATGAATGATTGGCCCAATTATTCCTCTTCTCTCTTAAGATCCTTTTGTTTTTCTCTTTTTTTTTCTTTTTTCCTTTTCCTTTTCTTTTTATTTAAAAAAACCTAAATAACCATTTACAAAACAATTAAATCCTAATTACCATTATTAACTAAACCAAATTAAAGGACAAACTACCCTAAATTCAAAATTAAAAGTAAAATAAACTATTTTTTAGACTTTTTCCATTTTATAAAAATTATTGACTAACTAATTCCTAAAATTAAAATGCACAAATTAAATGCAAATAATTAACAGAAAATGTCACAAAATTCCATAAAATTTCAAACACTAATAAATTGTTTTGTTTTGAATTTATGGGAGTAATTCATATAGGACAAATATCACGTGCTCATAGTATGAAATTCATGTTGATATTTATGTGGATTACAAGAGCCTTTAGTACATCTTCAAGCAAAAGGAATTGAATCTACGTCAAATGAGATGGTTGGATCTGCTTAAAGACTGTGATGTTGATATTTTATGCCATATAGGGAAGGGGAACGTAGTAGCCAATGTCCTCAGCCATAGATCTATGGGTTGCTTGTCATATTTACAGCCAGAAAAGAAGGGAATATCCCATGATGTTCATCAGCTAGTTAGTCTTGGAGTTTGGTCACTGGACTCAAGTGATATTAGAATTACTCTTTCGGATATGACAATATCCTCTTTTGTAACTAAAATAAAGGAACGACGGTATGAGGATCCTGTGTTAGTTCATTATAGGGATACCACCCTTCAGAAGCAGAAGACGCGGTTTGAAATACATATGATGGGGTCCTCAGATATCAATGACGATTATGTTGCCTAATGTTGCAGAGTTGTATCGGCAAGTTATGGGAGAAACTCACTATTCTCGTTATTCTATCCATCTAGGAGCAATAAAGATGTATCATAATATCAGGGAAGTGTATTGGTGGGATGGAATGAAAAAGGATATAGCAGAATTTTTTGCTTAGTGTCCTAACTGCCAACAGGTTAAGATTAAGCATCAATCCGGTGGGTTATTGCAAGTTATGGAGATTCCAACTTAGAAATGTGAAGTAATTAATATGGACCTCATCGTAGGCTTACCCTGTAACCATCGTAAGTTCGATTCGATGTGGGTAATTATTGATAGGCTTACAAAGTTAGCCCATTTTATCTGTTAGAACTACATATTCCTCAGAGCATTATACAAGGCTTTATATTAAGGAGATAGTACGATTGCATAGTGTCCCTGTATCTATTATCTCGGATAGAGGAGCTTAATTTATAGCTAACTTCTGGAGGTCCTTCCAAAAAGGATTGGGGACTCAAGTAAGTTTTAGTATAACATTTCATCCCCAGACAGACGGACAGGCTGAGCGTACTATTCAAACACTAGAAGATAAGTTATGAGCTTATGTAGTAGTTTTCAAAGGTAGATGGGATGATCATCTGCCACTTATTCAGTTTGCATATAATAATAGTTACAATTCCAGTATTCAGATGGCTCCATACGAAGCTCTTTATGGATGGAAGTGTAGGTTGCCTATAGGGTAGGGGTGGGCATAAAATCTGAAAAATCAAATTCCGAACCGAACCGAATTAATTTGGTATTTTGGTTTCGGTTTTTTCTATATTTTGATTTATTTCTATACAAAAATTTTGGTATTTCGGTAATTCGGTTCGGTATACGGTATTTGGTTCTTGATATTTTAGTATTTCGGTATACCGAAATACTTAAATAGTGCAATGTGTATTGCGCAATCTGTGCAGCATGTTTGCATTGCTAAGCTTGCAATTGTTCATGTATGGTTGCAATCTATTCCTGTTGAAGAGTACAAGAATCATATTGAAATCGCACCGAACGGTCCATCATCAACTAGAAAGGCATGGTCTGGAAGTAACTCCGCTAGTTCTGTAAACTTTAGTGATGATAGATTTGAATCTAGTGCGACTCCTGTTAGATAATTGTCCAATAATTTTGAAACTTTAAGAACTAAGCTTTGTTTGGGAGATCCAGAGCTGTCAAAGTCAAAAACCATTCCGCATTCATCTCTTAGTTGGTTATCTTCTACATCATGCTCTTCCAAATTTAAGAAAATGGAAATATCCCTATGATTGAATCAGTGTCATATATAGGGCTATGGTTGTTTTCCGTTCCCATTTCCAGGTATGAGAATATCCTCAAGAATTGCTTGAAGCAGTTGTAGACCAATGCGCCTTTCTATATCAGATCTACAAGAAGTAGATGTTGATGTTACTATTGCAAATTTTAACAAACTCGAAAGGAAGGCTATTGGGACTTTTCAGCTGGGAGCTCTAGACAGTGAAGATTGGCTTAAACCAAAACCATACCAAACTCGTACTGAACCAAAATAAGAAATATCGAACCGTATCAAAATATTTTGGTACGATATTTGGTATACACAACTGATAAACCGAATACCGAACGGAAATTTTTAAATACCGAACTGAAGTACCGAATGCCTACCCCTAACTAAATTACATGGGCCAGAGTTGATTCAACAGGCCATAGAAAAAGTAAAATTGATCGGGGATCAACTGTTGATAGCTTAGAGTTCTCAAAAGTCATATTCTGACATGCGGCGACGAGATTTAGAGTTTGGGTTTGATGACTGGGTATCTTAAAGGTGTCACCTACGAAGGGTGTGCTGAGATTTGGCAAGAAAGGCAAACTTGGTCCATGTCATATTGGACCTTATATGATCATTTGAAGAGTGGAACAAGTAGATTATGAGTTAGAATTGCCCTCGGAATTAGGGTCTATCCATCCTATTTTTCACGTATCTATGTCAAGGAAGTACATTGGCATTTTACACGAATGGTGCCTATGATGATGAACAGATTACAGAGGACTGGTCATACAAGAAATTTCCAGTTGCCATCCTAGACCGACAAATCTGCAAGTTGCGGAATAAGGAGGTAGCCTCTATGAAAAAACTTTGGAGGAACAATAATGTGGAAGAAATGACTTGGGAGGACAAGGAAATTATGAAATCTAGATATGCCTACTTATTTCCTCCTTCAAAAAAGGGTCCGACTGAGACGTTATAACCATAAGGTACGTGCATAAATTCTTGTGATGGTTATTGTCGTTGGTCATGTGAGGCCATCGTTGTCATTCATAATTATGGTCTAGTGTTGGATTATTAAGATTCTATGGGGAGAGTTGGTAGTGGAGTTGTTACAAAAGGTGACCCTGCCAAAGTTTTATAGATCACGGGGAGTTGAACATTTGAGAACGAATATTTTTAAGGGAAAAAAGATGTTACATCTTGTATTTTCGTACGCTAAAAGTGTTGTCTTCAGTTAATTAACGTAGACTCGGGGATGAGATCATATTGATGTTAACATATTTACGCTATTTATAACAAGTGATAAATACGTGTTATGAAGGATAATTGAGTACACGAATTAAAGAAAATAAGTTTCGTTGAAAGTGGCTAATTTAGGATAAAATATGGGTCGAGCGATAATACCCAATAATTAAGAACTAGTATCATGCAAGATACCACATGACCACGGTAGTGGAATATATAAAGTATATTAAAAATGAATACTACTTTTAAATAATTTGAGATAATTTTTAAATTATACGGATATTTAATTAATTACTGAATAACGGAACATTACCTAGATAATTATTAAAGTATAAAAATGAGACGTGGCAGCACTAGCTAACCACATAAAATGACTAAGTAATTAAATATCCTAGGTGGCTATTTATGATGTAATTGAACTAAAAAACTAATGAAGTGTTTGTCCTAATTCATTTTGGATAAGGAGCCGAGTAATGTTAGTAACTCCTAAAGTAAAAACTTTTCCTTTCTTTGTTTGAACACTTCAAAGTCAAGAGCAGAAGCTCTGACGTTCTAACACTTCAAGGCCAAGAAGAGAAGCTGATTTCGTTCATCAATTTCAAAACGTAGAAGCTTAATCCAATTTTTGGGTTCTAAGTTCAATTCACAAAAGTTTCAAACGGAATATTATATGGAGTTTTCGCTACTCAGGTAAGTTAAGGTCATCTTTTCTTTTCTTTTGGCATGATCCAAATTATAGTGAAGAAACGAGCAAACGTACAGTTTCCATAAATTACTCTATTCATAGAAATACTAGGGGTGTCTATATTCTTGATTTCCCCATGTGGATTATTATTATCTTCTGTTCATGGGTCTCAGAATAATTCATAATTGAAAAAATTTATCCCGGAGGAATATTATGAATTTTACGTATTTTTCATGCATTTCACTCATTTATACATGTGCATTGACCCATGACAATATGGTGTTATGTACACTTATATATTTAAATATATGTATATGGGATATGGGAAAAGGTTATGACGTTATATATGCACCACCTCCTGATCAGCTGGTATATATTGATGATGTTTTCCACAGTAGCATAGACGATATGATGGGATGCACTTAGTGGTTTGATGATATTATGTACACCCTTACATATACGTGACACGATATTTATACGTACGTGCATGACATTATAATTGTTTCAGAGTTTACAAAGTTATTCAGATTTAAGGATGTGTTTCTTTATTCCATATTTCATCTATGTCTTTTACGTACTAATTTTCATGCCTTACATACTCAATACGTTTTTCGTACTGATGCCCTATTTCACGAGACCTGCATTTTATGCCCGCGGGTGCAGGTAAGAAAGCTGATGGTCCCCCTTCTTAGGATCCCTGCGTTTCGTACTCTCATGAGTCTATACATAACAATAACGCTGAAATCGAGGTCCAAATGACCCCTCAAATCCTCAGTTAAGGCCTCTTAATCTCAAGCCCTAATTACTCATATTTTCCCAAAATTTTCATCACTAATTAGGTATTTCATCGCATAAAAATGATTTATAAAGTCAAGGATGTTACCTCTAAGCGATTCCCCTTTGTTTTCCTAAATAATCTCTCTCAAACGCTCCAAACCCGGATGAAAATGGTGAAAGAATCCCTCAAATCTGCGAAGGCAACTATTTACATATTCTGCTGAGTGATTTCCGCATTTGCAGCCCTGGTACAGCATCTGCGATCCCGCTTCTGTGGAGACTTAGTCGCATCTGCAACTTTCATTAAATGACAAGAAATTGCATTTGTGATTACCCTTTCGCAGATGTGCCACCGCTTCTGCGGTATTCCTTCCGCATCTGCGGAACCTAAAGGAAAGGCAAAAATCCGCTTCTGTGGTCTCCTTATTTGCTTCTGCGGCTCCATATCTGCGGTCCCCAAACCACATATGCGAAAATACCAGAAGCAGCAAAAATACAGCAACTGCTACATTTTCTCAACTCCCCGTTAACCATCCGGATTCACCCCGAGACCTCCGGGACCTCAACATCAAAGTCATCAACATATCTTAAAACCTTATTCAAACCTGTATCAATCTTCTAAACATTTCAAACAACATCGAAACAATCTAAACATATCGGATTCAAGCATAAGTTTCTAAATTCTTCCAAATTTCGCTTTTGATCAAAAAACCCACCAAAACACGTTCGAATGACCTGAAAATTTTCACATATATCCCAAATGATATAGCAGAACTACTGCAGGTCTCTAAATTCTATTCCGATCAAAATCTCATTGTCGAACCGGAACCGAAAAAACTCAACCTCCGGCATTTTAAGCTTAAATTAACTACGGGCCTCTAAAACACAATCCAAACACACTCCTAAACCCAAAATCACCCAACGAAACTAACGGTGCCATCAAATTTCCATTCCGAGGTCGTCTTCACATTGTTCTGACAATGGTCAACTTTCCGACACTTAAGCTCTCATTTAGGGACTAAGTGTCCCAGAACTCTCTGAAACTTAAAACCGAACATCTCGGCAAATCAAAATAGCAGAAATGAACGTGGGGAATATAGTTGATAGGGGATCGGGGTGTTAATTCTTAAGATGACCGGCTGGGTCATCATATCCTACTATACTTAAACATTTATTCATCCTCGAACGAGCATAGAGACATACCTGAAGTAATAAAAATATGAGGGTAATGGTTGCGCATATCCTGCTCGATCTCCCAGGTCGCCTCCTCAACCGGTTGACCTCGCCACTAAAGCTTCACTAATTTAATGTTGATTGACCTCAACTTTAAAACCTGCCTGTCCAATATTACCACTTGCTCCTCAACATAAAATAGGTCCTTGTCCAACTGGACTGAGCTGAAATCCAACACAGGTGATGGATCACTGTGATACCTCCAGAGTATCAATACATGAAATACTGGTTGAACTCATGCCAGGCTTAGAGTCAAGGCAAGCTCATAAGCGACCTCCCCAACTCGCCTCAATATCTCAAAAGGACCAATAAATCTCGGACTCAACTTCCCTTTCTTCCCAATTCTCATGACACCCTTCATAGGCGAAACTCGAAGCAGAACTCGCTCTCCAACCATATCGGAAACATCACGAACCTTCCGGTCTGCATAGCTTTTTTGTCTGGACTGGGCTGTATAGAGTCTATCCTGAATCACCTTGACTCTTTCCAAAGCATCCTGATCTAAGTTTATGGCCAATAGTCTAGCCTCACTCGGCTCGAACCAACCCATCAGAGATCTACACCGCTTACTATATAAAGCCTTATACGGTGCCATCTGAATGCTGGACTGATAACTGTTATTGTAAGCAAACTTCGCCAATGGCAAGAACTGATGCCAAGATCCTACAAACTCGATCACATACGTATGGATCACATCCTCAAGAATCTGAATAGTACGCTCAAACTGCCCGTCCATATGAGGGTAATGCTATACTCAAATCTACCCGAGTACCTAACTTATGTTGAACGGCCCTACATAACCGTGATGTGAATTGAGTACACCTGTCTGAAAAGATGGAAACTGGAATACGATGCAGACGAACAATCTCCCGGATATAAATCTCTGCTAACTGCTCTGAGGAATAAGCAGCCAATCCATAATAACCCAAATGCATCGAACTTCTTCAAATTCCGTGGGATCCAAAATACAAAGTCCATGGTGATCCGCTCCCACTTCCACTCCGGAATCTCTATCTGCTGAAGCAATCCACTTGGTCTCTGGTGCTAATACTTCACCTGCTGACAGTTGAGGCACTGAGCTACAAACCCAACTATATCTTTCTTCATCCGCCTCCACCAATAGTGTTGCCTTATGTCCTGATACATCTTAGCGGCACCCAGATAAATAAAATACCGCAAACTGTGGGCCTCCTATAGAATCAGCTCCCGAAGCCCACCAATATTGGATACACAAACCCGACCATGCATCCTCAATACTCCGTCCTTGCTAATGGTTACATCTATAGCATCACCATGCTTAACCTTGTCCTTATGGACAAGCAAATGAGGATCATCATACTACCGCTCCCTGATACGATCAATTAAGTAAGATCGGGAAACCACGGAAGCTAGAACCTGACTAGGCTCCGAAAGATCCAATCTCATAAACTAGCTGGCAAAGGCCTGAAAAACCATCGCCATAGGCCTCTCTGATGCTGGTAGATAAGACAAACTCCCCAAACTCTCTGCCCGACGACTCAAAGCATCGGCCGCCACATTGGCTTTGCCTGAGTGATACAGAATAGTAATGTCATATTTAACAACTCGAACCACCTCCTCTGGCGCAAATTTAGATCCTTTTGCTTGAACAAATGCTACAAGATCCGATGATCAGTATAAATCTCACAAGGCACACCATGTAGATAATAGCGCCAAATCTTCAAGGCGTGAACAATGTCAGCTAACTCAAGATCATGGATAGGATAATTATTCTCATGTATCTTCAACTATCTGGACGCGTAGGCAATAACCCTACCGTATTACATCAATACCGCTCCAAGTCCAACTCTCGAGGCATCATAATAGATAGTATAAGACCCCAAATCTGTAAGCAATATCAAAATTGGGGCCGTAGTCAAAGTTGTCTTGAGCTTCTGAAAGCTTGCCTCACACTCTTCCGTCCACTGGAACGGGGCACCTTTTTGGTTCAATCTATCCATAGAGTCTGCAATCAATGAAAACCCCTCCACAAAACGACGGTAGTAACCCGCTAAACTAAGGGAATTGCGGATTTCTATAGCTGAGGATGGTCTGGGCCAACTCTGCAATGCCTCTACCTTCTTCAGATCCACCTGAATACCTTCACTCGATACCACGTGACCTAAAAATTCCCCAGAATAAAACCAAAACTCACATTTTGTAAACTTTGCATATAAATTATTTTCCCTTCGAGTCTGAAGCACTGTCCTCTGGTGTTGCTCATGATCTTCTCTACTCCAATAATATACCAGAATGTCATTAATAAAGACAATAATAAAAAGTCAAGATATGACCAAAATACACTGTGCATCAAATGTATAAAAGTTGTTGGGGCATTGGTCAGCCCAAATAACATAACAAGAAACTCGTAATGACCATAGCGAGCCCTGACGGCAGTCTTCGAGATATCTATCTCCCGAATCTTTAGTTGATGGTAACCTGAGCGAAAATCAATCTTATAAAACATCTGTGCGCCTTGAAGCTGATCAAACATATCATCAATACGAGGCAAAGGATAACGGTTATTCACTGTAACCGTGTTCAACTAATGATAATCAATACACATAGACATAGAACCATCTTTTTTCTTCACAAACAAGACAGGAGCACCCCAAGGTGATACACCAGGTACAGTTTGGCCGGATAAAACCCTTATAAGCAATTCCTGTAATTGATCCTTCAACTCCTTCAACTCAGGAGGATCCATACGATACAGAGGAATAGAATTGGGTTGAGTGCCCGATAGCAGATCAATGCCAAAATCAATATCTCTATTAGGCGGCATGCCCGGATGATCAACTAGAAACACATCAGGAAAATCCCACGCTACTAGGACTGAATCAATTGAAGGGGTATCAATACTGACATCTCTCACATAAGCTAAATACGAGTCACACCCCTTCTCAACCGTAAGCTAGCCTTAAGGAAAGAAATAACTCTATTCGGAGTGTGATCTAAAGTATCCCTCCAGTCAATACGCAGTACCCTTGGCATATCCAACGTCACGGTTTTGGCATGACCATCAAGAATAGCATTATGGGGTGACTATTGTCACGACCCGTTTGTCGTGACCGTGTAGTCCAAAGGAAAGAGCGGGCCATCTCGAACTTCGTCGTTGGGTTACGGGGACGACATTAGCAATAAGGCGTTGTTCTCCCTTAGATGCTTCGATCTGGCCGAGTCAGGCTGGCCGACCCGGTTAAGTTTGGGGTGCTTGTCGCTGGTCATGGACTTGACAATGAAGGGGACCGAAGTAGGCCTAAGGGATCAATTGGTCGGGGGCTAGTGCCGCTCCCCTGATGAGCCCAAGGCACGGCGAAACCGGTTGGCTTCTGTGTATGGTAAGGCTTGTCTCGAGGTAGTGGGCGCCCTCGGGATGCCGCACGGGCGCTGTGTGCTGCGCCGGACTCTCAGCCCATGACAAGTGGTATCAGAGCGGGACGTACTTGCTGCTGCGCATTATGGTGGGGTCCTCGAGGGGAGGACTGTGCGGGTGCGTTGCCTAGGCAGGGGGCTCGTGCCGATGACTGCCCCATCCAGCTAAGGTCTGAGGTAAGACCTAGATGGCCATCAGCGAAGCCTGGTTCCACGAGGTGAGGTGCGACTGAGCAAAGAAATGCGACGCATTAGCAGTATTGTGCGGGATCTTGGGCGGAGTCCTTCTCCCCAACAGCACGAGGACGTGCTGGGTTTTGGGTGGGGGAGAATGTCACGACCCGTTTTTCGTGACCGTGTAGTCTAAAGGAAAGAGCGGGTCATCTGGAACTTCGTCGTTGGGTTACGAGGACGATTCGAGCATTAAGGCGTTGTTCTCCCTTAGATGCTTCGATCTGGCCGAGTCAGGCAGGCCGACCCGGTTAAGTTTGGGGTGCTTGTCGCTGGTCATGGACTTGACAATGAAGGGGACTGAAGCATCCCTAAGGGATCAACTGGTCGGGGGCTTGTGCCGCTCCCCTAATGAGCCCAAGGCAGGGCGAAACAGGTTGGTTTTCGCATGTGGTAAGGCTTGTCTCGAGGTAGTGGGCGGCCTCGAGACGCCGCACGGGCGCTGTGTGCTGCGCCGGACTCTCAGCCCGTGACATTATGCCCAAGATAATATCAAAATTAATCATGCTGAGTAAAAATAAACCGGCTCTGGTCTCAAAACCACTAAGAGCAATCAAACACGACCGATAAACGTAGTCCACAATACGAGAATCTCCCACAGGAGTAGAAACATAAATAGGGGAACTCAAAGAATCCTGATGTACACCCAAATATGGAGAAATATAAGAAGACACATAAGAATAAGTAGAGCCAGGATTAAATAGAACCGATGCATCTCTGTGGCAAACTAATATAATACATGTGATGATAGAATTAGAGGCAACAACCTCGGTATGGGAAGGAAGGGCATAGTATCTGGTCTGGCCTCCCACTCGAGGGTGACCTCTACCTCCCCAACCTCCACCTCTAGTTGGCTGAGCAGGCGGGGTAGCAGCTGGAGCTGTAATCATAGCCTGAGAACTCTACGAGGTACACTGTGGCTGAGAAGTCTGTGGAGGTGCACCCCTCCCAAGTTTGGGGCAATCCCTCACCATATGGCGTGTGTCACCACACTAAAAACAAGCTTTGGGAGGATGTGGTGGATGTGACTAGCTCGAGCCAGGTTTGCTGAATTGACCTCTAATAGCACCCCGCACGCGCTAGAAATCGGAGGTGCACAACAAGGCTCCTGAGATCAAGGACGAGCTGGAGCATTACTGGTTGCTGGAAGAGCTGAATGATTAAGGCGACTCATATAAACCCTACCATGACAACCTGTAATTGGGTATAGGCACCAGAATAGTGGTTTGACTTTTGAGACTTCTTTGCCTCCCTCTCCTCTCTCTCCCTAGCATGCATACCCTAAATCTTCCTAGAAATGCTCACCACCTGCAGATAAGAAATATCCATTTCCAACTCACGAGCCATGTTATATCTGATGCTAGGAATAAGGCCCTCAATAAATTGGCAAACCCTCTCGCGTATAGTAGAAACCAAGGTCGGTGCATGCCTAGCCAAATTAGTGTAACAGATAGCATACTCTTAAATTCTCATAGCACCCTAGCACAAATGCTTAAACTCTGTGCGCCATGCGTCCCAGAGGATCTGGGGAACATTCTCCCTCAGGAACAGATCTGAAAACTCAGCACAAGTCAGAGAAGCAGCCTCATCTGGACTGTCTAACTCAAAGGTGCGCTACCACTCATAGGCGGCCCCTCGAAGCTGGAAGGTAGTGAAAGAAATCTCACTAGATCTTGAGATACACATGGTACATAGAATGCGGTAACACTCATAAATAAATTCCAGAGCATCCTCCGATGCTAGACCATTGAATATGAGGCTTGTACTTTTTGAACCTCTCAATCCTCATCTGCTCATCCTTAGAAGCTGCAACCCTATCCTCAGGCTAAAATGGAGCTGCAGGCGGTACAGGAATAATCTCGAGGACCTACTCAACATGCACTCGCTGATAAGGAGTACGGGCAGTAGGAGTTTGTGCTCTTCCCCCAACCTGAGACAAAGTGGTTTACATGCTCATGAACTGTGTTAGAGTCTCCTAAAGAGCCGGAGTAGTAGTAGCAGTACTAGGCGTGTCAGGTTCCTGGACTTTGATTGGAACTGCTAGTGGTACCTCGGCAGCAACTCACGCAGGTGCTCTGACTGCACCACTTGCATGTCCTCGGCCTCTATCCCGGCCCCCGCCTCTAACGGTTGCAGTAGGGGCACAAGTGCCTGATCATCTCGAGTAGCACATGTCCTCACCATCTGTGAGAGAATAGAAGACAAAAGTTTAGAATTGTGATATCAAAATATCACATGACAAGGAAATCAAATGAAGTGGAAATTTTCCGTGCAATTACATAGCCTCTCGTAGATAACATACGTCTCTCTACCGATCAGCGAGACTCTAATAAATCGGCTTGTGATCCATGACTCCTATGAACCTAGAGCTATGATACCAACTTGTCATGATCCTGATTCGCCCTCCGTGAACTATCGTGACGGCACCTAGTCTCTACAACTAGGTAAGCCTAAATTGCGGAAGAAAACCAAACTTGTTGAAATAAAACTATTTGAAAACAAAATTAAAGTAATAATAATGTTCAATGTGCCACTAGACATACACCAAGTATATATATAAGTCTCAAAAACATATATTTGAATCCAAGACCCGGAACCCCACGAATCACAAGCTAAGATAATTGCTACATAGCTCTAACTCCAGAATGTCTAACAAACAGAAGAGTACAGAAGGGCTAAATACTAAAGCAGGAACAGAAAGGGACTCCTTAGTCCGAGGACGCGACAATTGTACCTCGGAGTGTCTAAGCAGTCGCCTCCCTCAAGGATGGTATACCTGATCAGAGGTACCTGGATCTGCACTTGAAAAACATATGCAGAAGAGGCATGAGTACACAACAGTAGTACTCAGTAAGTGCCAAGCCTAACCTCGGCCAGGTAGTGATGAGGAAGGTAAGGGCCATATTTAGGTTAATCATAATATAAAGTTTCAACAGTATGTAATAAGTAGTATAAATGAGCTCAGTAGTGAAGTAAAACATGTTATACGGGCAACAACAACTATTAAAGAACAAAGTGACCACGGAAGTAAATACAGCTCAGCACTAATAGTAACAACGAGGATCTCCCAAGATATCGTCCTATAATCCCTATCATAACTGTCCAATGGATCTCCCGAGATACCATCCCGTAGTCCAACTATAAATGCGCGGGGATCTTCCGAAATCTCGATCCGTAGTCCCAAACGTAAATACCTAGTACTGGGGGATTCTATTGGGTGCATTCCCATAGTTCCATATAACTGTGCAGGGGGATCTACCGGGAATCTAACTCATAGTCCCAAAGTCAAAAAATAAGGGAGAGCTACCAAAATCTCATATCCGGAGACCGAATGTAAATACACAACAATAGCAAAAAGATATTCATAAAAGGAAATCTCATATCAAGCAAAAAGTAATTATAGCCTAACATGCTTCACGTAATGTAATTAAGAAAATTTTAGAAAATAGGCAATTTATGTCAATTAAACTTACTTTTCTAACTAACACATGCTAAATTTGCAAGTATAATAAAGCTGGACAAGAATTTCGTTGAAATAACTTAAGAAAAAACTGAGTTTTTAAAATTTAGCTCAGTTACGCGCTCATCACCTCACGTACAAGGCATTTAAGATATCAAACATATAATATTCTAAGGGGAAGGTCCCCCAGACAAGGTTAGACAAGCCACTTGCTGATTCTATAATTAGATTCTAAGCTAATATGCGAAATTGTGTAAAATAACCAAAATGCTCCTAAGGCCCACATCTCGGAATTGAGTGAAATCTAAATTTCAGAAACCTCGTACTCTCACGAGTCTGTACATAACAAGAACGCTGAAATCGAGGTCCAAATGACCTCTCAAATTCTCATTTAAGGCCTCTTAAACTCAAGCCCTAATTACCCAACTTTTCCCTAATTTATCATCACTAATTAGGTTTCTAATCACATACAAATGAGTTATAAAATCAGGGACATTACCTCCAAGTGATTCCCCTTTGTTTTCCCAAAAAATCTATCTTAAAAGCTCCAAACCAGGATGAAAATTGTGAAAGAATCCCTCAAATCCATGAAAGCAACTATTTATATGTTTTACCCAGTAATTTCTGCATTTGCGGCCCTAGGACCTCATCTGCGGTCCCGATTCTGGGAGACTTAGTCACATCTGCGATTTTCATTAAATGACCAGAACCTGCATCTGCGGTTACCCTTTCGCAGATGCGCCAACGCTTCTGCGGTATCCCTTCTGTATCTGCAGAACCTGAAGGAAATGCAAAAATCCTCTTATGTGGCACAACATCTATGGTCCCTAAATCGCAGATGTGAAAATACCAGAAGCATAAAAAATACAGCAGCTACTACATTTCTTCAACTCCCTGTTAACCATCTGGAATCACCCCGAGGCCCCTGGGACCTCAACCTAAGTCATTAACATATCCTAAACCTTATTCAAACTTGTACAATAGTCAAAACACTTCAAACGACATCAATACAATCAAAACACATCATATTCAAGCCTAAGTTTCTAAAATCTTCCAAATTGCCCTTTTGATAAAAAAACTCCCACCAAAACACGTTCAAATGACCTGAAATTTTGCACACACATCCCAAATGATATAACGGAACTACTCTAACTCTTGGAATTCTATTCCGACGCTCGACTAAAAATCTCACTATCGAACTGGAACCTCAAAAATTCAACCTTCGACATTTCAAGCTTAAATTAGCTTTGAGCCTCTAAAACACAATCCAAACACGTTCCTAACCCCAAAATCACTAGTAAAACTAGCAGAGCCATCAGATTTTCATCTGAGGCCATCTTCACAGTGTTCCGACTACAATCAACTTTCCAATACTTAATATCCCATTTAGGGACTAAGTGTCGAAAACTCTCAGAAACTTAAATTAACATCCCGACAAATCAAAAAAGCATAAATGAACTTGGGGAAAACAATTGTTAGGGGATAGAGGTGTTAATTCTTAAGACGACCGGTCGGGTCGTCATACTCCTGAGTAATACATACTAAATAGGCACAACTAATTGAGGATCCTATCAATTAACTACAACAAAAACGTAGTTGAACAAATAGACATTAAATCGAGCAAATTGTATTAACATAACATGAAGTTCATCTTTCAATAGGTTCCATCAGAACTTTAGACTATGGAATTAACTACTCATAACAAAGCAAGATAAAACTACAAAAGTATTCATAATGTGCACTTGAAATAACAAAGAGAAGACTGAAAAACTCTAATGGTTGATAGATCTCCTCACACTTGTTCTTGCCTCCAAATCAGTCTAAAAACAAGCTTAACCTTTGTTTGGGCAAGTTTGTTGAGTTTATAAAGGGTTGGGATAAGTTTCCCCCAATTTAACGTTAGTCCCAAAATTTCTGGGTAGTTACACAGTCGACCGCAGGAGAACGCGACGCGACCGCTATGAAACACAACTATTGTAGCTCACTTTCTCAGCCTACCGCAGTCTAGCCGCGGTCGTGGTGGAATCCAAGCCAGTCTTTCCTTTGCCTCTTCCTTGCTTATCTTCGCTCGGGTGCTTCTTGATTGGCCTTTTATCCACATTGTTGACTCTTAAAGACTCCATAGTCTCTTCCTAACTTAGATTAGTCCCTGCAAAGCAAAAGAACACAAATTAGAGTATTCTATTGTCATTTAGCCTTTAAAACAACAATAAAGCATCTTACATTTAGAGTTTAAATATCATCTATATAGCCTATTATCAATAACCTGCACTTAAATCATTGCTAGTCCTCGAGCAATCCACCATACTCTATTAAGGTTCCTTCACTAAGTTTTTCCTCTAACATATCACACCAAGAACAACTAACTAAAGTTGTGCCTAGTAATGAACAATCTTTGCCTCAAAAGTCGACTCTCACTTGTCGTGCAATATTCATACTTACTCAAACTACTCCAGACAGAAGTCAAGATTAACATTTCCTTCGTGAATCACATGCCCTCACATCACACAAGAGAGTAGTTCCATGTATAATAATATTAAGAACAATTAGGAACTCAGATATACATAATTCACTCACTCTAAAAAAGAACATCACATGCCACAAAGATGCATCAGCTTCATCATCATCATTAACTAGAACTACCGGCTTTCTTCTAATTATGATTTTGCTAGCCCGGAATAGGGCTTTTAATGGCAATTTTCCATCTACACGGGGATTTTTAGGTACTCATGCAACATGACACATCTTGGTAACAAAAGAGGGGAAGTAGAACCCTATGAGTATTTCTGTTAAGCGAATGAACATCTCATCATGGAGGAGCTTGGCAATATCAAAATCCTGGTGAGTCATAAAACAATAGATAACTGCTGCTCGTGGCCCATTGATGTCGGTAGTGTTGCTGGAGGGTAGCAAATGCCTGTTTATAACTATGAGCCAATATTTAGCCTCCCAATTGAGAGATTTTGAGTTTAATATGATCTGGTTCTTTATCCATATATGCTCTCTGTCAGGCACACATATTGCTTCAAGAATCGGTGCCCACCAGATAGTTGGGTGATGATAAGCGATGTAAGTATCTCCATCCCTAGTGAGTAGTGGCAGACGGTACACTCGGTGGATGGCCTCAAGGTACGCATTTACCTGGGTGTTTTAAACTGTGACCACCCCATTTTCATGCTTCGGGCAGTTAGTGTAGAACTTCCTAACCATCTATACCTTTGCCTCCTCTGGTTCATCAAAGAAGATGTCCAGCTGACACCTCCTTAACTCAGCAACGATATTTGGGCATTCCACTTGCAAGGCTAGCTGGTCAATATGCACTTCAGGTAATAATATCTTGGAAGTCCTATCATTATACCCGTCCTCAACTGGTTTGGAGACAAATTTACCACGGTCAAAATTGTTTCGCACTAGCTTGACCGCGTGCCCTCGAAGAACTGCTGGGTCCACTAGCGAAGGACCCTGTGGTGCGTCTCTTCCTGGATGGATGCATTGTTCCTGCCAAACACAGAGTCTCCTATTAGTGATGGTTTAAGTTGTGTGAACCCTGGATAGTTACTCAGACTTCACCACTACCATGGTCATATTAGCCATTACAACTTCATTGGGCTATTTCATAAACACCTTGTGAGCAAGGCTCTATCCTAACACACCTAGCCCCATGGAGATATCAACTCTTTCCCCAAATAACCAATTCGTACTTCACCATTCCACCCGACCACAATTAGTTTTACTCATACAATCATACCATTCTCTACAACATTGTACACACACATCTCTACAAAATTGTGCACATAACCCATTAAAAAGTAGAAAGAAAATAAAAAGAAACAAAATCTACAAGAAATACTATACAATTAAAGCATTGAAAAAACCTACTAGAAATACTACACAATTAAAGCATTAAACTAACATAAAACTAAAATAAGAATACAAGAGAAGAGAGAGAGAGAAGCTTGACATACCAGATTCGATTAGATGGTAAAAGGAATGGAGGTTGGGAGAGAGAGTGGGAGATGGATGGAAGAGAGAGAGAGATGACGAAGAAGAGAAAGGGGCGTTAGGGTTATAGCGAGAGAGAGAGAGAGAGAATAGATGGGTGAAAGTATGGGGAACGGGGCGATTTTTTTAATTTTATTGTGGGGGGGGGGGGGGATTAGAAGAGAAAAGAAAAGAAAGAAATAAAATAAAAAATTAAAACAAACTTACCTATTGCGTTCGACCGTGGTCCCACCTCGGCGGTGGTGAATGAAAGAACGAGAGACAGAATGTTTGCATTTTCGCAGCCGAGCCGCGGTCCCACTTCGGTCATGGTGGGTCGAGCAATACTGAGGTAGAATACTCATCATTTACTGTAGTCACGGTCATGAGGAATTTTTTTTCATAAGTAGTTTACAAAATAAAAGAAAAACAACAACATTCATGGGTTGCCTCCCATGTAACGCCTGATTTAACGTTGCGACATGACACATATAAGCACATTTAAGGTTTGCTTGACCTCTAAGGTTCAATCAGGCGGATCTCTATCACTTCCTTTCGTTCACTCATACCCACATACAGTTTCAATCTCTGCCCATTGACTCTAAATTTACGAGAGTATTTCTCTGCGGCAATATCTAAAGCTCCTAAAGGGAATACTTCGACCACTCGAAATGGTCCAAACCATCGTGACTTAAGCTTACCCAAAAATAGCCTTAAGTATGAGTTATAGAGCAATACCATGCCCCCAGGGTTGAAATTTTGATCCACAGTGTTCTTGTCATGCAACCTCTTCATTCTTTCCTTGTACAACCTTGTGCTCTCAAACGCAAGATATCTGAACTCGTCGAGCTTATGCAATTCTGTGATTCTCGTTGTGCCCGCAACCTCGATGTCTAGATTCAGCTGTTTCAGTACCGACCAAGCTCTATGTTCAAGTTCCACTAGCAAGTGGCAGGCCTTCCTGAACACCAACTTATATGGTGACCTACCAATCGGTGTTTTAAGAACAGTTCTATATGTCTGGAGTGTATCATCTAGATTTTTCGCCCAATCATTTCTTGTGGTATTCACATTCTTGGTCGGCACACTCTTTATCTTTCTGTTTGACACTTCAACCCATCCACTGGTCTGAGGATGATATGGGGTTGCCACCTTATGGCGCACATCATACTGTGCTAACAACTTCTCGAAGGCTCGATTGCAGAAGTGAGTGCCTCTGTCACTGGTAATCTCTCTCGAGGTCCCAGAACGGGTGAATATATTCTTCTTCAAAAATCCCACCACCACTCTTGCATCATTAGTGGGAAATGTTGCAGTTTCTACCCATTTGGACACGTAATCTAAAGCAACAAGTATGTACTTATTGCCCAGGAGCTAACGAAGGGGCCCATGAAGTCAGTTCCTAGACATCGAACACGTCAACCTCTTGAATTGGGTTCATGGGCATCTCATGGCGACGGGAAAGTTTTCCCGGTTCACTAACATTCATTACATCCCTTCACTCATTAATTTTCATCCTTAAACACTATTGGCCAAAAGAACCCGACCTCTAGCACTTTCGCGACCGTCCTGGCTCCTTCAAAATGCTCTCCATACACCAATGCGTGACATGCCTGCAAAACAGAAGATTGTTCTATCTGGGGAACACACCTCCGAATCATATTGTCAACACATATTCGAAACAGATAAGGTTTATCCAAATAATACATGCGGCAGTCGCGATAAAACTTTTTCCTTTGTACAAAGGATAGGTCATAGGGAACTATACCACTTGCCGGGTAATTTACAAAGTCTGCATACCATGGCACTAGCGTATAGTGAGCATCTTCTCGTCTGGAAAGGTTTCCATAATATCCTCAACCTCAACTGTGTTTTTAGCTCCCTCAAGTCGTGATAGATTATCAGCGACTTAGTATTCTATACCCTTACGGTCATGAATTTCGAGGTTGAACTCTTACTATAACAACACCCAACAAATCAGGTGCGGTTTAGACTCCTTCTTCTCAATCAAGTACCTGAGAGCTGCATGATCAGTAAATACAATTACCTTAGAGCCAATCAGGTATGATATGAACTTGTCTAAAGTAAACATCACAACCAACATCTCCTTTTCAATCACAGTGTAGTTCAGTTGGGCTCCACTCAGCTTTCTACTGGCATAGTAGATCGGGTGCATTAGCTTGTCTTTCTGCTATCCGAGAACTTCCCCCACTGCATAGTCAATGGCGTCACATATGAGTTAGAATGTTTGCTTCCAATCGGGGGCGATAATGATGGGTGCTGTGACTACCCTCTTTTTCAGCTCCTTCAATGTTACCCTACAATCATAAGAAAACAAGAAGGGGTGATATTTTTCTCACAACTTACAGAGAGGCTTGGCAATTTTTGAGAAGTCTTATAAATCTCCGATGAAAACCGACATACCCGAGTAAGCTCCTGATTGCCTTGACTAAAGTGGGAGGTGGCAGCTTTGCTATCACGCCAACTTTATCATGGTCCACCTCGATTCCCTTGCTTGATACCTAGTGATCCAAGGTTATGCCCTCTTTTACCATGAAATGTAGCGTCTCCCAATTAAGTACCAGGTTAGTCTCAATACATCTTTTCAGCACAGGGGTCAAATTTATAAGTCACTCATCGAATGAGTTTTCCACCACTGAGAAGTCATCCATGAACACCTCCATTATGTTTACGACCATGTCAGTGAATAAGGCCATCATGCACCTTTGGAATGTGGCGAGTGCATTGCATAGGCCAAAGGGCATCCTCCGAAAAGCATAAATGTCATACGGGCAAGTGAAAGATGTCTTTTCTCTGTCCTCTGGTGCAATGGAGATTTGATTGTACTCTGAGTACCCATCCAGAAAATAGAAGTAATCCTTCTCTGCCAATCTATCTAGCATCTGATCAATAATGGGAAATAGGAAGTGGTTTTTCTGGGTGGCCAGATTTAATTTTCTGTAGTCTATGCAAATTCTCCAGCTTGTGGCGGATCTTGTAGAGATCAACTCATTGTTCTCCTTTTTGACCACTGTCATTCCACCCTTCTTAGGAATACATTGCACCAGGCTAACCCAGTTGCTATCAAAGATTGGGAAAATGATTCCCGCATCCAACCATTGTATCATTTATTTCTTCACCACTTCCTTCATGTTGGGGTTTAGTCTTCTTTGGTGCTTCCTTGAAGATTAGTGTCCCTCTTCCAACAAAATTTTATGCATACGATAGGCTGGGCTAATCCCCTTAATGTCTGCCATGGTCCACCCAATTGCGATCTTGCATTCTTTGAGTACTTGCAATAGTTTTTGTGCATGTACATCTAACAAGCTAGATGAGATAATAACATGTAATGTGGAGTTAGGTCCTAGGAACTCATACTTGAGATGGGCGGGCAGTAGATTTAATTCCAGCTTTGGTTGTTCTTCTATGAATGGCTTGGCTGGAGGAGTTTCTCTATTTTCTAAGTGCATGGGGGTCGAATTTAATAGTTCTATGCCAAAATCCTCCGCCCTCTAAAGCCAACACCCATTCTGCCAGTTTTTCCCCATTCAGCTCACCTAAATTTACTAGACATGTAGCAAGAGGGTCCTCAATAGTTAGCATCTCATCATCAGCTTCTACGATTATATTCACGACATCAATAAGAGAACAATTGGCGAATTCACTTGGTCGCCTCATAGATTTCTGCATATTGAGTGGTATCTCCTCATCGTTTAACCTCATCTTGAGCTCCCCAGTCTCACAATCAATGAGAGCTCTACCAGTGGCCAAGAACAACCTTCATAAAATTATGGGAATTTCTTCCTCCACCTTGCACTCTAGAATCACAAAATCTGCAGGTAACACAAATTTCCCTACCTCAATCAACATATCATCCAAGATAACATAGGGTCTTTTCACGGTCTTGTTAGCCAGCTGCAAAAACATAGAACTAGGTCTAGCTCTTCCAATCGCCAACCTCTTATAAATCGCCATGGGAATAAGATTTATGCTAGCCCCCAAATCAAAAAGTGCTTTGGCGGAAGGAAAGTTGCTAATGGTGCAGGGAGTTGTGAAACTCCCTGGGTCAGACATCTTCTTAGCAATTGGTCTAGTCACCACCGCACTGCATGTCTGAGTAAGAGTCAGTGTAACCAAATCTTGGAAATCGAATTCTCGGGACATCAAGTTCTTCATCATTTTTGCATAACCAGGCATCTTCTTCAAAGCATCAACCAATGGAATATTTTACCAGAATTTGTTTGAGCATCTCCAAGAATTTCTTATATTGTTCCTCTTTTTGGTACTTGGCCGGCCTCTGTAGGAATGGTGCGATGGGCCTCTTTTTTCCAATGATTCGGGTGTTTTATTTGTCAGATCCCACCTCAACTACCGTTCCTGGGCTGTCTCAGATTCTTTCTCAGCCTCAATCTGTGTGTTAAGTTCTTCCTAGGTAGGTTATACTGTTACCTCTGTCAGTTTTGTTGACTCATCTAGCTCAATGGGCGGTAGTACAAGTGTCTCAGCTTGTCTACTTTCTCGACCCTGATTTCTCTAAGTCTAAGTCTCTGCCATTGCATAAAATCACTGCCATTAGCTGTTTCTGGCCTTGATATTTTGGATTTACTTGTGTGTCTACGGACAATGTTCTAAGAGGACGATTATTCAACGACATAGAAATCTAGCCCACCCGCACTTTAATATTCTCAATAGCTGACTCATATGCATATGCCCTTTCACTTATTTTTGCATTTGACCCAATAACCTGATGCATCATTGCCTCGAGTCTAGCAAACTTAGGGGTATGCATTCGAATTGGTTTATCGATAAATCGAATCGATTATTTGTTATCGATTTATTGATATTGGTTTATCAATTTATCAATTTCGATTTCGATTTTTTTTTCTTATCGAGTTATTAATTTTAATTAATTTTGTCCTTTTCGAATTTTCGATTTATCGATAAACCGGTAATATATTAAATCTACTTGATACTATTGAAGGCTGAGACAAAAAACCAAACTTTCACGTGAGTTCGTTTATTGTCTACAAAGAGGTGGGTCCTGTCCCTTCCCAATCTTATGATTTGATAGTCTTTTTATCACTAGTCTTTGCAAATTCACCGACAACTTACTTTGATTCACCCGATGTACCTTTTTATTTACACATCGTCTTTTTTCTTCTCTGAACTTTTGTACTGCTATGTCATTTAGATGCTTTTTTTAAAGAAAATATTTTTTGTCAAAAATTTAACTTTCTTATAAGAAAAATATTTTTATATAAAAGATATGTTTTCTAGATACAAAAATCATGCGCAGGAAAATCGTTTTGTCTTCTACAAGCTTAATTCGGCCTAACCTTATCAAAAATATTCACATACAACATATCCTTCGTTGTCTCAATTTATATAATAGTAATATTTGTATAACAGAAATATTCCTAAACTTTACGACTGCAAACCCAAGAGAGAAAGTGAACTCCGACGTACTTCGGTGTACTTTAATTTCACATGTGCTTGTTGACATAATTTTTATGTTATAAATGGTGTTTGTCTTATTTTAGATTCTTTTTGTCCAAATTAGTTAGGCTTGTTTATAACGATATACTTTTTGCGGAATCCCGTAATTTTCTTATAAATGTAATCGATAACCGAATCGATAAGCCCCAAAAATTGATAAATCAAAATCGAGAAAATCGAAACCTTATTGAAATGATAGCGATAAACATATGTACAAAATGATAATCGATAAGTAATTATCGATAAGAGTCAAAATGGAATCGATAAATCGAATACATACCACATAAGCAAACCCATCTTCCTGTCTTCCACCATGTTGCTGCTATGGAGGATGATAACCTAGTTGCTGATGTTGATTATTATATCCCTGTGGCTTTTGGTAAGACACCATATTATTGTGAGGTCTCATGCCTCCCATGTTTCTATTGTTGAGTTGTGGCTTCACTGGCCTGTACGACTGACTTTGTTGGCCCCAATTTTGACCACCCTGTCTCTGGCCTCCATAATTAGACACATAATTCATGTCCTCAGGGTAGTGATATTGATCACTTTCTGAATTCCACAGGTTACCAATTGGCTGACTAATGCAAGATGTTCATAAGCCCCCATTGGTGGTATCTACAATGTATACCAGCTGCTACTGCCCTGACTCTTCCACCTTTTTGGTGAGTATACTCATCTATGTCATTAACGTGGCCATGTTTTCAGCAAGAGTGTTGGAGGGATTTTATGGCACTGAGTGGACCACTAGAGTGATAGGTGCATTCGTGGTTGTCCACCCCAAATTTTGTGCCATCTTATCAAGCAGACTCTGGCTTTTTCTATATGTTTCACTCAAAATGCTCCACTAGCTAAAGCATCAATATTACCCTTCACTACATTTGCCAAACCAATGTAGAACCAATGTCCTAACATCTGATCTGGAATATCGTGGTGTGGATATATAACCAATATCCCTTTGAATCGTTCCCATATTTCTTGCATTGTCTTCATTGGTTTCTGCTTGAAGCTCAAAATTTCATCAATTTGTTGAGCAGTCTTGTTTGGTGGATTAAACTTGTTCACAATTGCTTGACTAACTCCTCCCAAATCGTTATGGAATTAACAGGGAGTGAGTTTAGCCAGGTCTGGGCAGCTCCTGTCACTGATAGTGGAAACAACAACAGCCTTATTGCTTCCTGAGTTACGTTAGGCTGCCTTTGAGTTTTGCAGATTGACAGGATATTCTTCAAGTGTTGTTGAGGATCTTCGATTTGTGACCCCGAAAATAGTTCCTTGTTTTGCAACAAGTGACACATGATGTTCGTGATTTGAAACGATTCAGCCTGTATCTATGGGACTAAAATCGCTATTGACCAGTTCTCTGCTATGGGTTGTGTCTAGTCATATAAAGCAGCCTCTGGCACAAGAGGTGCTACTGACGCTAATGGTGCAGCTGGGTCTACCACGTTATCCCCCATGTTTGGTTCGAATTATTTAGTTGTTTATTGTTGTTTTTTTTTCGGTTGACCCGATTCAAGGCCTTGAAAACTTTCTTGGGATCCGATAATGCTTCAAATACTTCACTAGTTCTCAATGAGTTTCTAGGTATGCACATATAAAACCAAGTCAACAAACGTTAAAATTTTAATATATATATTGGATATAAAGAAAACTAACTACAGTAAGATTTTTGTATTTATTTCAATTGTAATTGATAACACTGTTAACTCCCCGGTAACGCCGCGAAGATTTGATCACGCCCAACTATGCCTTATAAAAAGGACTAAGCGAACATTGCAAGTATAATTTGAGTATTTAGCCTAGAGTCGAACCCACAAGGAATTAACCTATCAATTACTCTTGTTATACTTACTAAATTCTACGGAATCAACTTTCCAAACATTTTGAATAACAATTGAGGATATTTTTACTAATTATAACTGACCGCAATTAAGTAATTAAAGACTAACTATTATTAAGTTGTAAATAATTAAGAGAAGGATCTAAGGTTGTGATTTCCCCTATTGATGGAATCCCTTCATGTTATGTTTCATACAGATTTTCATAGTCATCTCAATCGATCATGGTCACTCTAATTACCGAAAATCTCTCCCGAGTAATTATGACAATTTACTAGATATACTCTTCCGAGTTACGCTAGCTGGCCTTGATTACAACTCACTTTAGATCACACCCAAGGCTTTGTTAACCCTAATCCCGTCTTTAAACCTCAGTTATTGATTCCTCATGTACATTGGGAATCGTGATGTTCAATAATTACCTAAACATGCGCTCTCTCCCGAGTAATACATACTAAATAGGTACATCTAATTGAG
Organism: Nicotiana benthamiana; assembly: GCA_034376525.1. Classification (NCBI taxonomy): domain Eukaryota; kingdom Viridiplantae; phylum Streptophyta; class Magnoliopsida; order Solanales; family Solanaceae; genus Nicotiana; species Nicotiana benthamiana. The sequence continues at coordinate 28,569,173 of CM067324.1, read as the reverse complement.
GATCCTATTAGTTAGCTACAACAAGAATGTAGTTGAAAATAGAGATTAAACTGAGCAAACGGTAACATAAAGTTCATACTTCAATAGGTTCCATCAAAACCCTAGACTAAGGAATTAGCTATGCATAGCAAAGCAAGATAAAACTAAAAAAGTATTCATAATGTGCAATTGAAATAACAAAAGAAGATTGAAAAACTCTGATGGTTGATTGCTCTTCTCACACTTGTTCTTGCCTCCAGGTCAGTCCAAAAACAAATTTAACCTTTGCTTTGGCGAGTTGGTTGAGTTAAAAAAATGGTTGGGATAAGTCTTTCCTGATTTACACTTTAGACCCAAAATTTCTAAGCAGTTACAAAGTCGACCGCGGCCGCGGCAGAACGCGGCATGACTGTTGTAATACACAACTATTCTGCCTCTCTTTCTTGGCCTACCGCGGTCCAGTCGCAGTCGACCACAGCCGCGGTGGCATCCAACCTAGTCCTCCTTTTGCCTCTTCTTTGCTTATTTTCGCTCGGGTGCTTCTTGATTGGCCTTTTATCCATATTATTGACTCCAAAATACTCCATAGTCTCTTTTTAACTTGGATTAATCCCTGCATAGCAAAAGAACAACAATTAGAATATTTTGTTATCATTTAGCCTTTAAAATAACAATAAATCATGGTACATTTAGAGTATAAATATCAAATATATAGCCTATTATCAGCCGGCCCATTACTTCCTACTTATTAAAATCACCTTCCAAACCCCTTAAAAGGAAGATAACATCAGATCCCTCCTTTCAAAAGAGAGTAGTACCGATTACCCCCAAAAAAGACCCCTAAGCAGCGCCTGCCTTTCCCCAGAGATTCATCCATCTCTTTCTCTAGATAACACACACCCCAAAGAGAGAACAAAAGAAGAATGGCAAAAATAGTAATATGTAGTAGAGGGAACAGAACAATAGAGAGGAAACCATAACAAGATGAGGATTTTTTTTCTTTTTGATTTTGAGTTCTTAGAAAAGAAAGAATAACACAAAAAGTATTTATAATCCCTCTTTCCAACTTCGATTTTGATTCTTAATTGCGGAGTTTGATTGAATCAAGATTGTCACGGTTCGAAGTCGCCGTTTGAGGTGTCCATTTCCATTCTTTGTTCCTGTTGAAGCTCAAATTGCAGCAGCTGTTTTCTTCCTCTCGAGTTTGTTCTTATGTTTTCTTGTGCTTGTATTCACTTTCAGCATTAATCCAAAGTTTTATGCATCCAGGTTAATCTCTTTACTCCTCCTTATTTAATTAACAGAAGATGTTTGCGGGCTAGTTTATATACTAGTATGTGATGCAATTTTCTTGTGAAATCAGTGTTCGACTTAAACTCGTCTAGTTGTGAGGTTGTTAGACTAATCTCAAATTGGTGGTGTAATTCTGAACTTCAGAAATATATCTTCATGCTTAGATTAACTTGCAGCTCCTTTCGTTTGAATAATTGTATAGAAAATATGACTTCTGCTAAGGTTGTTCTTTTGTTCATTTGATCGCCTTCTGCTTAGCTAAATCACCTAGACTATTGATTCAAACAAATTTAGTAATGAGTTACTTTTGGTGACTTACTAAGTGCCTACTCTTGAAATGTTTCGACTTCCTCCAAAGCTGAAATTCAAGGAACTACAATGCTTCACAGAATAGTTAGTAACTTATCAATTTCTTCAAATTAATCCATAATCCATGATCTTGTAATCAATCTTAAGTTTAGGAAAATAAATGTTAATGAACATTGCAGTTTATATTAGGCGCGATTAATAATAAGGTATCGTGACTACGGGTACGACTCCCGTGGCATAGTCGTGATACACAATTTTCAAATTCGGGTGTGCATTTCATGCGACCCGACCATAATTTCGAATACTAATAATAAAATAAATATATTATAAATTGCGGGTGCATTTCATGTAGCGTGGTTTGCAATATATTCACAAAACAACGAGTGCATGATATCGTGACTTTCAAATAAATTCCATAACTCGAAAAAGCGGTTAAATAAATAAAAGCGGTTTAAAAGATAAAAATGTACAATAGGTTTAAAACATGTATTAAATTAGATAATTAGGCAAATTATTAATAGTTGAGCGACCGTTCTAAAACCATGAAACTAGAGAGTGTCGAAACCTTCCTCCCGGTTAATAGAATTGCTTACTCGTTTTCTGTGTTCGCAGACCAAAAATAGAGTAATTTCCTCGATTTGGAATTTAAAATAAACCGGTGACTTGGGACAACATAAATTATTCCATGTGACGACTCTGAAATTAATATATCCCATTTTGAATTATGCCACTTTAATTAAAAAACTCCCTTATATCCCCTCAAGTTAAAAGAAGGTGTGACAACATGGTACACTACATAACTCAGATACTCATAACGATAATTGCGGACCACCATAGTTGCCCAAAAGCAAATCCAATACTGGGAGTAAAATTCATATAAAATAAAACCTCGTTCAAAACCTTCGTACATTGCCGATGATGGAAGAAAGAAGCAGAATCTTTAAACCACTTATCTGATCAATAAGCCAAAAAGCTCACTCGTCCGACTAGGGCCATTGCCCAGATCCTTAATGGAAGTATGGTATTATTTTTCCGAACATTCCTTATCCCAATACGATAGTGCAAATCTTATGTCTGGAAACCTCATCTCTGCCAATACAAGTAGCCCGACCGCCAAGTCTCACCAAGAACCATATGGAGCCCCATACAACGTGGTTTCGTATGCCTATCATGTAATTATCCAGACATGACAAATAATAGTAGGAGAGTTAAATAAGAAGGCTACCAAGCAAGTTAAGCATGCAGGGTAATTTTGACATTTTCCTATGATCTATTTTCAACAAGGTGAAAGCGTAGTAGACAAAATAAGCATAAGGAGTTACATCTATCACAGTACCATTGCGGCGCGCAACTCGATCCAATCATATCAATACTACATACCCATTGAGCCATAATACTTGGGGTCACTTATCACATGTGCATCACATCAAGCACAATAGAGTGCACAAAATATAACTGTGGGAAGATAATTAGGCATAAACAACACTGAGAAAATACAAGAATAACTATGACGCAATAAACAAGTCAACATTACGACGGCCACCGCGGCATAATGCTATAAGGCTTATACATATTTACAATATGCATGCACAAAATCATGTAACCTTCACCACTTGTCATAGCATAAGAGAGAAACACATAACATAGACCAAGACACGAATAACATACATTTCGTCTGATGATATATATGTGGTAACAGCTATGCAAGAGCAAGAAAATCCGATCCGATACAAAATACACTTTCTAATTAGGCTAAAAAATAATCCCCAAACCAAATTTCGATTATCTCCCAAACAGGTAATTAACCTTCCAAAAGTCCATAGAAACATTTGAATAAAACCTACCATCAATCATCCAATCCCTAATATTTTTTCACAATTTGCAATCAAGGAATAGTCTGCCAATGAGAACATCCGGTCTCTGAACCTCACGAATACCAAAATATTCATATCGATCTCAACGTCGCTACTCAAACGGTTGATACGTCACTCATACTCCATCATTTTATGAAAAATACCCACAAGTCAAAACACAATGCACCTGCCAACATGCACACTCACGTCCGATAATATCAAATAGTGCCCACATACTCTTAAATATCTAGAATCCTCCGTGTTATCAAGAACAAGTATCCTTCCCTACACAAACTAAATTGCAACCTTATACTTGCAACCTTCAACCCACATTGCGCACCACCTCTGACATGCTAACTCGTGACACTACGAAAATCTCATAGTTAACTCTAAATCATAAGCAATTTGAACATCTCATCTTCTGCAAACCTTCCATTTAACTCAATCTAGGAGAACATCACCACACACAATGTAGCTTCTATACTTGTAACAAACATCAACTTCGTCCATGGCTATAACCATGGTGAATTCTTTAGATGTCATTTACACATGATCAATCTATCAGAACCGATTGCCTCTAACTCAACCGAGTCACCCAGACTTCCAACCTAAAAATAACTAAATCCGATATGCTCGCTCTGAAGGAACCTTTTGGGAATCCAAAGCTGTTTGTTGCATCTCTCTAATATTGTCATGTAGAATCATTCTTGACATAGCAATACTGCATATCCGATTAGCATTCGTTATCGATCTCAAGCCCTACCCATACACAAATTTTTCAGAAATCCTTAAATGCTACATATGATCTGGAACTCGTCAGAACCTTCTTGATAACCACTTACCTTACTCTGATCTTCAATACATAGCTAATACGCACCGAGCAACCCCCGCTTCACCAGCTCATGACTATTTAAACAAACAACCAAGTAGTACCTTAGCTCAGAAACTGATACAACACATGATCTTATAATCTGATTGTCATTAGCAGACTTCCCCCACTTACCCAAAAGCCTTTGAACACATCACTGATAATCCAAAGTGCCATATCTTTGTAGCTGCCCTAATCCCGTACTGCTACTCAAAAATTCATGAAATACTGGTCATAGAACACTCTGAAGACTCTACCAAGTGCTTACTAATCATTTCAATAGTCAAGCAAACTTCCCCAAATGCTCTGAAATGATAATATATCCATTCTACCAAATGGAAACCTCATACCAACCACATGATCCAAACTCATCACGTAAGAGATAACTCTCCGGTTGTACACAAATCGACACCTTGCAACCTTAATCACAACAACTAGGCCACCAGTCAATATCCCCAAGTCCGTGCTTACTAACCAGATATAAGAACCCTCTACCATAAATGAACGACTGAAAGATCTATCATTGCATCCAATCCTTAGACCAGATATCACATCGCTACGATAATCAAGAATCCATAGCCCTTCGTAATCCATATGGAGTATCACAAACCCTCAACACATAAGAATACCGAGGGTGCAACATCGCATATGAACGAATAAGAAAAATCAAAATCATAGGTTTTAATCTGAAAAAAGGTCGTACGACGAGGAAAGACAGAAGAGAAATTTTCCTAAATCCCTTGTAGCCTCTCGAAGATAGTTATGGACGTCATCATATCGATTCAAAAGACTGTTCTAGGCACTTGATCATAACTCGTAGAACTTACAAACCAGGGCTCTAATACTAACTTGTCATGACCCAAATTCTACTAGTCGTGATGGCACCTAATCCAACCCATTACGTTAGCCAATTAACATTTTAGCACAATTCTAATAAAACAAAGGTGACCAACAAATTATATATCTAGATTCCATAAAATATCCCAAGGATTGATAGTACAATTCATGAGCTACTATGATTGGATTATTGCAAAAACTAATATGAAATAAATGCAATATCTGTTTGAAATGTATGTAAATAGAATACAACTCTAAAATTACCCAGGGATAAGTGGCAGCCACACCCGGAAGACACGAGCATCTTTAGAGTCGGCTCTCGCCATCCACTGCAGCTCCGCTCCAAGATCTACAAGCAAAGTACAGAAGACTAGCAATAGAACAATACTAGAACATAACCTAAAAGAGTGCTAGAACGATACTAGAACATAATTTAAAAGAGTACAAGAAATAAATATGCAAAGCAATAAATGATTACTAGAAGAAATCACAATTTGTATTCCTCAATATCACGATCAATCCTTTACTTAGAACGATAACCAATAAACCATAGTAGTAAATCCATAACTTTCTTAGTGTGAAAAATGTACTCAAGATATCAAATCAAATAGCACTGTAATATCCTTCGTGCATTTATCTCTTTCTAACAGAATATTTGTATAACAGTACCAATCAGGTGAATGAAATACCAATAAAAGTAACGGCAAAGTCGAAATACACAGGTAGCAGTAATGAACAAGGCAATACATAGAGACAACGGTATTAGACTAGATAGAGCGCATATAAGTAATGACCACAATAAGGAAAGAAGAACATAAACTTCAGTAACTAACATGGTAGAATGCCTAGATGAAGATATAACAAAAAGAGGGAAAGCATGATCGTTACGAGCTAACAAATAGAAGACATGAATAACTAACATGGTAGAAGGCTTATGCAAAAGTGCAACAAGTGAGGAACGACATAGATGTAGGTATGGAAAACAAGAAGGAAAAACATGACATTTGCAAGTTGAGCAGATAGAAGGCATGGATAATACAACTACAATTTAAGGTAGAGGACAAAGACAGAACAATAACGGCAAGTCACAAAGAAAACATGGGTACAACAGTAATAACTCAAGATAAAAGGCTTGAATATATATACACAAGTAAAAGATATCACAACATAATGCATGTCTCTCTTCCCCGCCTGCACGGAAACACCATTTGTGTCATGAACACGTTATACTATGAAAACATGATAATGTAAATGAAAAGCCACGACATCACTCTTCATGCTTTTACTCTTATCTTTACATGATAATGTAAATGAAATGGCACATCACCACCCTTCGTGCTTTTACTCTCATCCTTACATGATAATGTAAATGAGATCATGACAATGTAAATGAAATGGCATGGCATCAACCTTCGTGATTTTACTCTCATCCTCACATGATAATATAAATAAAATGACACGGCATCACCCTTCATGATTTATGCTCTTCTTCGTATCATAATGTATATGCAATGGCACGACATCACCCTTCTTGCTTTATACTTTTCCTTACCAAGCACATGTATATCAATGACAACAAGGTAGGAAGCATGAATAATATCAAGGAGAATGATTAAACAAATATTTCAAATGAACATCAATTACAACTTTCAAGTCAATAACAATACAGTAAACCTCGAGACCTTATTGTTCAAGTATTTCAACAAGTCTCAAAATGATCTTCAACACACATATAGGATTCAATATCTCAAAAATAATGGTCATTTCGATGTATTAGTCATTATGTATAATGACGACCGAATTTAACACATCAATAGTTCCACAAAAATCCATCAAACTTTAATAAAATTATAGAAAACAAAATCTTGGTCTCTAACATTTAATTTCAAATTCTTAGTAATCTAAGAGCTAAGTTAGATATGAAACAAGAAACTCACATAATTCTACAAGGCATAATTAATCGTATAATTTATCCCCAAGCATGATCAACCTTGATAAATGTATATACACTCGTCACCTCATATATGCATCACCCTCGCATGTAGCAAACAATGACAATTAGTAGGAAAGTTTTTTCCAATAAAGTTAGGTAAGACATATACTCAAACAAGTCAAATCGATACATTAGATGCGCCATCCCACTCAAATAATCCTCCGAACAGCTTGAAACTAGTCAAAAGCAATTCAAAATCATCAAATAATGTCATAGGAAGCAAACCCAATCGATAAAGGTGAAATCTTAATACAGAGCCCAAAGTCAACCAAAAAGTCAAATATGGGCCCACACCTAGGAATCCGATAAACTTACAAAATCTGACAATCTATTCAATTACGAGTTCAACCTTACTAGTTTTACTCAAATCCGACTTTGAATTAATGTTCAAAACTCAAAAATTTACTTTATGAAATTTTAGATAAAACCCTCTAAATTTCACTTTGAAATTATTCATCAAATGCCAAAACAAAGATAGATTCATGAAATATAATAAAAATCAAGAATAGAGCACTTACCCTAATCCATGTGGTGAAGATCGCCCAAATCCGTACTCCCTAACTCAAAATATGCTAAAATATCTGATACCTTTGAAATCGAGTACTTTATAACACTGCTCCAGCAATACCCTTTGCAAACGCAGTAACAGCCTCACGTTTGTGAAGTACAAACTCACACTGCCATACTCTTCTCTGCGCCGCGAACACGATGAAGCACACCCTTCGTGATTTATACTTTGGGTTCCACGATGAAGCACACCTTCCGCGATCACAGAATCACCACCCAACCTAAAGGAGACATCAAAACTCCAATCCGGTGTCAAATACGTAAACGTTAACTTGGTCAACTCTTCCAACTCAAAGCTTCTAGCATGAGAATTCTTCCGAATCGATCCCGAATTACCTGAATGCTAAAACTAACGATTCATGAAGTCGTAATATGTCATATGAAGCTACTCAAAACTTCAAACAGCTTAAGGGGATGCATATGCTCAAAATGACCGATCGGGTCGTTACAATTGCGCACCTCATATTTTCTTAAATCTTGTCCCATTTCTTTTTGGAAAAATGATTAATGATTCTTACTAGGTATGTGAAACTTAGGCCCTTTGACCACATTTTCATTTTCTGTTCTCGGGACTGGACCTGAGCCGAGCCTTATGGATAGGACAACTCCATCTCTTATTCTTTTATGTACTAGTGTAAAACGTTGCTATTATTCTTTTATGTCGCCGCTGTATGCCCCGATGGACTATCTCACGTTGTCTCATATAGATTCCATAGACAATAGTAATATATATTTTTGGCTTATAATTCTATGATTACTCATACGATATGTATGAATAAAATTTTTTACAATGTAATTTCTATTAAATGAAAAAGGTTGACTTAATGGCGCTATTCATGCTTTGTTTTATATATTAAAATGATGGTGCTTTAAAAGGATTTTCACATGCATTTACTGGACAAAAATAAATAAGTATCATTATATGTGTTGGTTCACTCAGGACGGGTAGGATATCGGGTTCCGATCACATGATTGCGGGGCAAGACATATACCTCACAAGGATACAAAGTTGTAAACTACAATTATGAAAATAATGAAATGTGACTATAATTTCGGTTATGTTTTTTACCAAGAGACAAGAAGTGAGGCTAAGTTTAGTGATGACGAGGGGCAAAAAGATCTCTTGCCTATTTGATTGCTTTTACAGTCCATAAAAAAGGAAACAGCCACAAAGATGGAGAGAAAAATGAGGAAGATTAGAGCGCAATCACTTATTTTATATACAATTCCTCATTAGAGCGCAATCACTTATTTTATATATAATTTATTAATATAATTATGATAGGTAATTTAACGAGAACTTACTTAATACTGGTAAATTAGATTTATAATTTTGCATATATAGGTAAAAGTATCCCATATTTCAATAACACGCTTTCAATAAAATCCATATTTCAATAGAAATCTATTCATCACATTTATTTAGGTCAATTCTTAATTATATTGTATATCTATATTTATATTTATGTACATAATCATAAAAAAGAAAATGAACGAAAAATTAAGATCCCTTAAATTTAGTCATTATAAGTTACTATCCACCTTACCCAACCCCCATTTTTAATAACCACCCCCTCCCCCCATAATTTCTGATTCTTTTTATTTTTTAACGGATTTCAAACTCTGTCAATTCTTCTTACTAATCACCCAAAATCCCTCTTTTTTTATATAATGAAGACGAAATTCACTATATTGCTGTAAAATCGAGTTGTCAACAATTTAAAAAACATCTAATTTGTTATAAATAGAACTCTATTTAAGGTGAATGTCTATATTTAGAGAGATTCTAGAGTTTTACTTTGAGATTAAGTCTTTTCTATGCCTATAAATAGAGGGGTCTTACCCCATTGTAAATCATCCCAAAGTATCAATAAGAATACTCCTCTCTCTACTTTTCTCTCTATTGTTCTTGTTCTTGTATTATTGTTCTTGTTCTTATATTATTTCATAACACGTTATCAGCACGATAGTCTTTGAGTGAGCAGCATCAGTGGGCTCCCACCTTGACATCGGGTCGATCGAATACTCTCCAGAATTCTTTTGCCAAACAAAACGCTTCATGATTAAGTTTCTCCACTGCAAACAGAGTCTTTTAATTGTATCAGAAAAGCTAAGTGGTTGAAGGATTATTATTACAAGCATTTATTGGAAGCGCGTTGGATTTTTGTTTTTGAATGGGAATACTGACATTGAAGATAGGAAACAACGAGAGATCTGTGAAACGAAATACAGAAAAGGAGATGAGATGAACAAAGGTAAGTAATTATTTTTCTCTTCAAATTCTTGAAATTCTACGATTTGATTTCATATACAAACATAGACAACAAAGTTTGATTATAACTCTAATGGAGTTTGTAAGAAATTACACTCACATGAAGTGGTAAAATTTCTATGCCTTGCCATGATAAAATTCATGTATGATTGTGGGCAAAGAATTCAAAAAAAAATCCGTCTAATTGAATTTGCTCCATTCCCTTTAGAGAATATGGTAGCAGTATGTGATAAGTCTGAAAGAAGACAAAATCCGTCCAATTGAATTTGCTCCATTCCCTTTAGAGAATGTGGTAGCAGTATGTGATAAGTCTGAAAGAAGACAATATTATTACCATGAAGGTATCAATGAATGTGGACGAGGCAATAGACGGAATTATAATCGTCATCATTGTGATAATGAGAATAATAAAGATTCTCAAAATAATCTTTCACTTTATGAAAGTAATATTTGACATGAGATTGTATATAACACATACAGCTGATTATAATCCATTCCCTGAAGTGAATGTGATAATTGTAATAAAGCCCGTAAGTATGAACACACTCTTGATGTAATTTTGTTTCATGTATGACATTATGAAAAGAAAGTTCGTTGCCCTTGAAATTTCGGGCAAGAACTATATGGGTGTTGGATGCTGAAATCCATTTGGATGCAATGGGTCCTAGAGACGCCATTAAATACAGAAATAATGCATCTACCCAAAACTGTGCTAAGGCCTTGATTTTCTTGCGCCATCACCTTGATGAAGGTTTGAAAATTGAATATATCACAGTCAAAGATCCACCTATCTTGTGGAATGGCTTAAAGGAGAGATATGACAACCTGAAGTTGGTCACTCTGCCACAAGCACGATGCGATGAGAATCCAAAAGCAAATAGTTCATAAACTATATATTATCGTTGCGGTGGAAAAGGGCACTGGGAGAAAATTTGCCGTGTACCAAGACATTTGGTTGAGCTTTATCAAGCATCTCTAAAAGGTAAATGTCCTGAAACCAATTCTGTCTCTGACGACAATTTTGACATCACCCACTTGGATGTGGCAGACTTCTTTGAGCACCCTGAGGGGAAAATAGACCACTTAATCGGTGATGGATCTGTGATGAAGGATGATGGAATTGTTTGATTTTATTTGTATTAATTAGTGAATAAACTAATAGTCATTAGTATCAGCTCGTATTAGTTAGTTTATGATATAATGTTAGTATTAGTTCTTTAGAATGTTTCAATATGCTTAAATTTCAAAGATATTTTTATTTTTCAGTAGAGTTAATCGACTAACCTAACCGTTAGTCGATTATCTAATATTTCGCATTAAAACTGCAAAACAATCGATTATATACTAGTTAACAATCGATTATATTAAGACATAATCGATTATGTATGTTTAACAATCGATTATATTAAGACAATGTGATCTGAAATTTTTTCAAAATAGCAAATAACCGATTATGTATGTTTAACAATCGATTATATTAAGACATAATCGATTACGTATGTTTAACAATCGATTATATTAAGACAGTGTGATCTGAAGTTTTTCAAAATAGCAAATAATCGATTATGTATGTTTAACAATCGATTATATTAAGACAGTGTGATCTGAAGTTTTTCAAAATAGCAAATAATCGATTATGTATGTTTGACAATCGATTATATTAAGACATAATCGATTATGTATGTTTAACAATCGATTACATTAAAACAGTGCTTAAACTGAAATTTTCAAACTGCAAAGTAATCGATTATGGAAAACATATAATCGACTATCTGATTTAGTTAGTCAACTAACCTCAGCGGATTTTGAAAATATTATTTAAATGTGAAACAAACGGATTGAATTTGTTTATTCTCATATCTCTTTTGATTAATTGATTCATGTACCACACATACGATATTCAAAAAGAAGAAATATTACTCTCATTTAAGTATGTGTAAGGCAGATGTTACTACAATTTCTGGTAGTAGTAAATTGATTAAAGGCTCCGGAAGAGCAACTATGACTCTGCCTAGAGGAACAATGTTTATCATAGAGAATGCAATGTTCTCCTCCAGGTCTAAGAGAAACTTGTTGAGTTTTAAAGATATCATTCAAAATGGATATCAGATTAAGACAATACATGAGTATAATCTTGAATACCTCATTTACTCATGAAAACGAGGCTGCCCACTTCGGTTTGGGGTCACGCCATTTTGCATGCAGCAATGCTAGTTCGTCTTTGACTGACGAATTATCACAAATATTCCCCGTTGCAATGAGTATTGGGTCATGAACCCAATATATCCCATTTAAGAATCTTTGGACCGCCATACCGCACCAAAATGGGTCCGCAAAGAAGGTTAGGAATATATGTTGGGTTTGAATCGCCCTCCATTATTCGCTACCTCGAAACATTGACAAGGGATTTGTTCACTACACGATTTGCAGACTGTCAATTTGATGAGACACTTTTCCCAAAATTAGGGGGAGAAGTTGGTGAAACCAAACGGGAAATTTTGTGGAAAAATGCATCATTATCTCATCTTGATCCACATACCTCTATTTGTGAAAAGGATGTGCAAAATATTATCCATTTGCAAAGAATAGCAAATCGAATGCCAGACGCATTGGTATTGAATATACCACACTCACCCCTAGAAGGAGGTTTGAGATGATAAATGAAAATAATGTCATTGTTATGGCATGAATGATCGTTGGTCACGTACCTATTGTACGCCAAAATAATTTGGAAATATGACTGTTAAAGGACAACGATAATGCAAGAAACATATCTTGCATATAATTTTGACCATGACCATAATGGTATAACTTTCTCTTTAAAAGAGATATTCACCACATGGATGTTGATGAATCTGTGGTAGAACAAAATTAATTGAGAGCTCTAGAAGAGCCAATTATTACTATGTTGGAGAAACACAATTGATTACCAATAAGGTATTGTGTTGTAGTAAGTCTCAAAGAAACTTATTCAGTTTCCAAAGCATATGCGAAAGTGATTGATTATATTGAGACTATAAATAAAGGAAAGATTTGATATCTTCTATTACTACAACTTGTAGCGGGATAATTTGTATATGAAAAGCTACCCGCTTTATTCTCCAGTTTGTACTACACAAACAAAAGAATGCCACAATAAAGTAGATATTTATTGGTATAAAAACCCATACCACAATAAACCTGAAGTTTATTGAGAATTGCACATGTCATGGTGTAAACATGAACTTATCAATATTGATAATTTATTTGGCATTCGGGTTAGCCATCTCATTTTAAGTATGATGTGCAAATTCACATGGGCGAATATTAAAGAACTAGAAAGTTCTTTACGAATTCTCTTGTATTACTTGTTCTCATTAATGAACTGACCAACTAAAGAGTTCGGGTTGAAGCCCATAAATTCTGGAAATACCAAAGGTGAATATGGGCCCATTCACCTGCCATGTATACCACATATGATGCATCTATGATATGGTTACATGCGCAATTGTTATTAACCCGCAGCCTGGCCGGTGCTTGCGAGGTAAATTGCTCAGTAATCTAACTTCGAGCATAATTTCCAGATTTTCTATTCAAGATAGTTCATCTTGATAAGTTGGTTTATATCATAGTTGGTTTAGCAAGATAATTATTGAGTGCCTCCACTTAATAGCTAAACTGTTTCTTATGAGAACAGAGTTATAAATATCAGTTTGATATACGTTGTATTCGAGAGTATATTCTCCCCTCACAAGTGGTTCAGGGTCAGGAACCAAATAATTCATCTTATTATTAATGTGCTGTGTATATTGACATGATAATGCACAAAGATGATTTCTCAAAGTTGAGGAAACAAGTTAGCTTTTCTAACATGAGGGGGAGACATCATAAACACTTGAGAAAAGGTTACATGAGATGAATTATCATTTGTATATATAGATCCTCGAATATCATAATATGAACCTGAAGTTCATAAAAGGATAATTCAATTGCAAAATATTGCAAAGCATGCTATACGCGTTTGCTGACCCAAAGAAAGTAACTATATTCTCACTGCAAATGCTCATATTAAGTCCCAGAAGGACAAAGTCTTTGATACGCTTAAAGCGTATAGACAAATCGGTTTCAAAATAACTTCTTAATAAAGAAGATGAGCAAATGATCAAAGTGATCATAAACTGAAGAGATACAATTCAAGCAGAATTGATTCCATATGAAAGACATGTAGTTTTGGACATGTAGTTCTGGACATGTAGTTCAAATACTTGAAAGTATAAAGTCAATGGTATGTGTAATCAGTTTTCGATATCTTATTTGTTTAGCATGACATGAAAACTTGATATGCATCTAAAATCTATTATATGGCTTATATGACTTAACTTATATGTCAATCCATGAAAGATTGAAGTTGCTTGAAGCATATACAATTCTTGGTCCTGAAGTACCACATCCTAAGTGCAACTTGTGTACATATGTATCTTGCTATAACTATAAGCATGATGGCATCGAGAATACCTCTATGGAGATATTGAAGAGTCATTCCACGACATTATATGAAGATGTTCATATCTATCAAGAATGATAATTTCAAGGTGCGGAATATTTATTCAAATCAATATGGCTGATTTATTTATCAAATCTCTACAAAAGATCGTTTTGAAGATGGTGCACAAGATTGGAATACAAATGCTCAAGGATGTGAATTGATGCTCTTTTCAGGGGGAGTTAATGCGCGTTGCACTCTTTTTCCCTTACAAGGTTTTGTCCCAATGGGTTTTCCTTGCAAGGTTTTTAACGAGGCAACCAATAGGCGCATATTCAAACATTGTACTCTTTTTCCTTTTCTTTAAATTTTTTCCCATTGGGTTTTGTTTTAGTTAAGCTTTTAACGAGGCACATTATTGAATAGACATTCAAGGGGGAGTGTTATAAATAGAACTCTATTTAAGGTGAATGTCTATATTTAGAGAGATTCTAGAGTTTTACTTTGAGACTAAGTCTTTTCTATGCCTATAAATAGAGGGGTCTTACCCCATTGTAAATCATCCCAAAGTATCAATAAGAATACTCCTCTCTCTACTTTTCTCTCTATTGTTCTTGTTCTTGTATTATTGTTCTTGTTCTTATATTATTTCATAACATAATTAGAATTTTAAATGTAAGCTATAGTATTTTTCTTAGTATAATATAAACTATAATGTAAATATATATATATATATATATATATATATATATATATATATATATATATATATAATATTTAAGTATAAGATAGCTAACTAATATTTTTAACTATGCATTTTACTTTCTAATTTCTTCATTAATAAAGAATAAGTAAAAGTTATTAAATAAAATGAAAAAAAACAACAAAAAAAAACTAACGAAAAGCAAAGAAAAAATAATAATAATAATATAACAAAAAAAGGATAAATCTTGAAAGATTCAAAAAAAATTTATCTTAACTACTTACTATGATCTTTTCAACCTCATTCTCCCACTCTAACTTCAACTCTAACTCCTTTACATACCATCCACATTCTCTTTATAAAGGGATGTATATCACAACTAAAAAAAGGAGAGAGAGAAAAAGGGAGATGAAAATGTAAAAAAAAGAAAAGAAGCAGAAGAAAGAAACTAAAGAAACAAACGAGAAAGAAAGAAAGAAAATAGATAGAATAAGAGTAAAAAGGAACGAAAAAAGAAGAAGAAATAAAATTTAAGAACGAAAAGGTTGAACGTGAAAGAAAGAAAGAGAGTTTTGAAGACGGAGTTCGGGATTTCGTTCGCGGTTCTGAATTCAAGATTCTAGAAAAGTTAGCATTGCTAGTTTTGGTAATCTGTAGATTGTGACTGTAATTTTATTATAAAGAAGCTTCACATTATAGATTTACTTCTGATCTTTTATTTAATTCATTTTAATGTATTTGTTGGAACATAAACTGTAAATTGCTATATTATAAGAATTAAGATCTTTTATGAAGTTGTTGTGTTGCTATAGTTTATATCTCATTTATTATTGGAGTGGTATTTGCGTTTTTATTTTTCTCTTAATCCATGTTGTGTATTCAAAATATTATTCCTTAATCTTGAGTATGTAAGTATTTTTTTTAATTTATTTACTGTTTTGACTAAAATATTGTCTTAAATTTTTGATGTTATAATAATATCATTGTTAAATGGGTAAGAATAGTTTAAACAATAAAGCTATATCTTATACCATAAAAATTATTGATGAGAAGTACTGAACCTAAAAATTAAGTCCATCATGAGTTTTTTACTTTTAAGTTTATTAATTTGCGGCAATACCATTTTTAAAGAAAAATAATAAAAAGCATACTTCCCTTAAGTAGTTCATGTAAAATACTTGTAGTATGTTTTGGGTTTGGAGTTTATTTGAAAATTTTCTTTTATGTGTTATATTGTATTTTTATTTTCTTAAATTTTGCATAAAAAATCACGTCACACATTTTAATGTGAAGTGTGCTATTTTCATCGATTAGTTTTCTTAGTTTTATGTTGACCTCTTCTTTTTTTAATGTGACTAATAGAAAATATTTTATTTGATTCAATTTGTAATGTAGTTTCCTGTTTTTTTCTTCTTAATATTCTTTTATTTTATCATGCTTGGATTTTGATTTAGAATTGTTGGAACATTTATTCTTTTATTTGTGTATGATGTTGATACCGAAAGAATGGGTTTATGGGAATATTTAGCTCATTAAGACATTTCAAGGATTGTAAATAAAAAATAATTTTGAGAGGGTAAAAATGATTCATGAATTAATTCAAGACTAGTTGCAATAATTAAAACATACAATTATATATCTCGAATCTGAAAGAGACAAAATAATTGATATATTGTAAAATATGATATTAGCACATGTGTTCATACCCGAACCTTGGATTGATATGCTTAAATAATAAAAGGACCATGTGCGCATTCCTCGTCTTGATACCTTTTTAATTTAAAATAATTATGTTATAACCATGTGTACATTCTGTACCTTGGTGTAATATTTAATTTCAAGGAAGTACTTTTTGTGCATATCGCATTTTGGTCAAAAATATTTATAAAAATATGATAAATTAAGTGAAGTGGTAATAAATAAGCGATAATCAATAAAATACAAGAATAGCTAAAAATTGATTTAAGCCTTATATTAATCAATAGAAGCGACCGTGCTAGAACAACGGGACTTGAGGGGTGCCTTACACCTTACCCTCGGTCAACAGAATTCCTTACTCAGTCTTCTATTTTCGTAGACCATAAATTAAGAGTCAAACCTTCCTTTTGAATAGGAATTCAAATAAAAGGTGACTTGGAACACCAAAACTCAATTCCAAGTGGCGACTCTAAATAATACATTATTCCTTTTCAAAACATTACTTTAATTGGAAAAACTATTCTAACTCAACCTCATAATAGGGTTGTGGGAAAAAAAGAGGTGTGACAACCTTGGGGACTCTGCTGGGGACTAATTAATAAGAATTCGAGCTTTGTATATTGATTCTTGTTTGGATTTTATCATGTTTTGGATATTATTGTGTTTGGAAGCCTAATGTGCTATTTGTTGCTTGTTTACTGCTTTAGTATTTATTTGAACTGTGATATAAATTGTATCCTCTCTCTTACCTCTCTGAGTCTTCTGATAGGTAGTTATGTTGTGTTTGCCTACCAGCATCACAAAACTTATGTCTTGAGATAAAGCCAGTAGCCTACCGGCTTCTGGTGAATGATTTAGTCACACATGTTTAGGAGGGAGAGTCATTCGCTAGCCAGTGCTGTTCTACTACTAGTGACGCTTGACGCTCCTCGGCTCGGGTTGTCCACCTGGGTAAGCTCGGTCTACATACCATCTCCTTTCGGATTTGCAAACTTAGAAGAACAAGCCACAAGCGATGAATATTCCTAGAAGGTTATACTTTATTTGCATCATGTGCATTGAACTTAGCGGGGTTCGACACAGGGGTCGGGCCCGTCTAGAACATGTACCAATTTTCGGACCAATATGTTCATAGTTATGTGCTATATGTAACGTTATTGGGTAGTCTTCACTCAAATATTGACCGACTTTATGATAGAATTAAATTATGATAAAGAAAGAGGAAATTTTCAAGTTTTCATAAAATACCATTTCTTTTAAATAAAATTTTGGAAGGTTTTGGTATATAAACTAACAATTTCCAAAATAGTTTTCTTTTTTAGATATTTTAACCGAACTACGCGGGTTTGATTCTCACCGGATGTGAGATACGTAGACAACCTTCATCAGGTTCAACCCCATTTTAAATAAACATCTGAAAAAAATGAGTAAAAAAAAGGGTTCCTACGGACCATTAGTTATTATTTTTATTTTTTTTTAAAGATAATATAGTCACTTTGTCAAGTTTTTAACCAGTTTTGCCCTTACATCCAGTCTTTTTTTGTCAAAATAGCCTTGAAACCTGCATCGAAAATGCAAAATGGGAGGCCCGTTTTATTTTTTATTAGTTTCTTACAAAACAAAAAAATATTTGAGCCTTTTATTTTTTATTTTTTTATTGTTACTAATTTAATTTTTTTGTCCCACAGTTTGGTTTTTATTTTTTAATTTTTTAGAGTCAAACCCGAGAAATCAGAGTTTTTGTATCAATAGTATATTTAACTAAAATCGAACCCCATGTCTGGATAAACACGTGCACCATGAGTGGGAAAAGAGGTAAGTCTGAAGAGAGACCCAGGTAAGAAGGGATACCGGATTTCTTATTGTTGATCAGATACCACAATTATTGTGGGATTGTTGGAGAGATTTTAAGGAATATGAGCGAAACTAGATAAAGAAGTACTTGTGACATTTGGTTCGCATGATGACGATCAGGTCTAGGAGGGATGTGATCGAAGCTTTGATTCCGCATTGGGATCCTTAAAATAATGTGTTCCATTTTACTGATTGTGAGATGACTCCGACCTTGGAGGTAATCATCCATTTCCAGGGGTGGGGCCGTAATCGTCGCCGCCAGAGATCCATAATGCAAAAAAAGTGAATGATGGTAAATTTCTGAAGCTCTTGAACATAAACTATGGACATTATGAAGGTTTAGGAGGCAATTGGGTTAAGTTGTGATTTCTGTTACATTTGTACGGCCTTGAATGCAATTTCGAAAGGAATGTGGGAAAACTGAAATCAAAGAAAGAAAAGGAAACATGGAAGATACACAGAAGGTTTGCATTTATGGTTGCTTTTTTGGGGCGTGTAGTTTTTCTGGAAAGGGAAGGACGTATTGACATCCGGTTGGCATGTGTAGTTGAGGCACTGACCTCAAAAGAGGATGATTATACTTTGGTCCCTATGATTCTTTCTTCTATTTTTCGTGCTTTAACTGGATGTAAATTGGGTGCATGAAACTTTAATGGCTACAACATTTCGCTACAAATATGGTTTTTGGAGCATTTTTATCGTCATCCTACGATCTCTAATTTTAGTGAGCTCTGGCCCAATCACACTTTTGATCACCAGAAAAGAATTGACAAATGTGACTTACATGAAGGGATTAACGCTTGGAAAGAACTACTTCTTACTCTGTCTGCCAAACAGATCACATGGAATTACGATTGGTTTTCCTCGAAAGAGGTCATTTGTGAATCTGCATACCATTCTTATTTGGTACTGATACGATTGGATGGTGTTCAGTCTTATGCTCCACTTTGGGTAATGCACCAGCTTTCACGACGACAGGAGGTGCCACCAACACGAGATATGAGCAAGTTCTGTTGTGATTTTGGTAAAGATAAACCTCATGACGAAGGGGAGATTATGAAAATTTGGTATGCAAGTAAAGTTTTGAGTTCAATGAGACGGTAGAGGACTGAGATTGTGGAGAGGTGATCCTTGAATATATTACTTGGTTTGATGATCCTTCATCGTTTGTAGATAAGCCTGAGGGGTCGAATATGAGGAGAAATGATAAAAGAACTATAGAAATGCTGAAAGAGGAATTGGAGCATGCTCAGATGATTATAGCCAAATAACAAGCCCATCATCAAGCTAGAGTCGCTCATATTCGTTTAAACATTGAGAAAGATTATCAATCTGCTTTGCGGGTCATGGATAAAGATCTAATGCATGCTAAAAATGAGGCAGTCCTCTTAGAAGAAGAACTGTCAAGCATGATTGGTTTAGTCAAAAGAGTTGAGGCGAAAAAAGTACTAAAACACATAAGTTGCAAGAAGACTTGAGTATCATTGAAGAGGATGCGCACCAACAACAACCTGGAGTTTGATCAGCAAAAAGAGCAGTTTGAAACAGAACGGGCCCATTGGATACGCTCAAAGAGTCAGCTTTATGCACAATTAGAAGAAATAAAAAGGCAAAAGAGGGGTCATCAACACACAAATTTTGAGGAAGAGAGGCGTCCGTGGATGAGTGAGAGAGGTGTGTTAAACCGTCGCATTGAAGAATATGAGAGACGTGAGGCTCAGATGGGGCATGCCCTCAACACTACCCAGATGTGGTTGCATAATAGTCACATGAGTATAGGGCAAGCTAGAGAGCAGGTACTTCGATTGGCAGAAAAAGAAGCATATGTTCATGATGATCATCGTCGTCTAATCAATGAGGAAGTTGGTCAACAAGCACGTGTCCTCGTTCCACAGTTGCCGACGGTGTTCCAGAATTTGTATGAGACTTTAGGGGGATAGTGGAGGCCGAGAGATGTAGACATTTGATGATATCAGTTTAAGAAAGAAGATTATTGAAGATTAAATTTTTAGTGCAGTCCATTAGTTCTTAGTTTCATTTATTTGTTGCATTTTTAATTTTGGAGACCTTTTTTTATTATCAAAGTTTGTTTTATTCCAGTCATGTTTATGTCTTTAGAATCAGTAGAGTCAGTTTGTATAGATTTTCTTTTCTCTCATTCTATATAAATGAAAAACAATTGAAAAACATTTTAGTTTATTTTATTTATTTTTTTTAAAAGAAGAAATTATTAGAATTGTTATTATTTCTCCTGAACTACGTGATAGTCTGATTCATGCGACGTCATGATGCATAGGCAATCCCCATCGGATGTGATCACAACCATAATTAATTTTAAAAAAAAGAAAAATAAAATAAAAAAGCAGTAAGTTCAAAATGAAATAAACCAACAAACCGGGATGAAGCATGGAGCCTTCCAAAATCATTTTAGAAATGAAAATGGCATTAGATGCATGGCATACAATGTGTGATCAATATCTGAAAAATGCCTAACTCTAACACATTTGTTGTTTGTTGTTTTTAAAGAGATAAGGTTAAACAGAGGTGGTTGGTTTATGGTTTAAACTAGGGAATCACCCTTACAACACGAGGTTAAAAGGAAAAAGTAGAATGAGAAACAACAATTAGAACGAGTCAGATAATGATGATGTCCATGGACAATTGGTCAAACAAGGTTCGAGACTGGTTGAAGAAGTAAGAGTGTTGAAACAACAATTGGCAGATATGTACCAAGCCTGGGTGAATGGACAGGCACCGCCCTCACTACCCCTGGGGCCTTCGGATAATCTTCATAATGTGTCAGTTGCAAACCAAGTGCCTACCTCCATAATAAGTAACCTATTGTACCAGCCTGGATTCAGTCAGAGCATTAACCTCCCCACTATCCCCAGTACCTCTATTCCACATCCTCCAGCCGCACCCTTCAGAAATGACCCACATACTATACCCATTCCTCAACCGGCTCTCGCTCAAAATCTCAACAATGATCCAAAATTGAATGCTCATAATACCCAACATTACTCTCCAGAACTGATTTTCAAGGTTCCAGATTCATACAAGCATACTCCTCAGAATATGTTCCTAGTCGAGGTCGAAAAGCCTAACATGAATATGGAACAAGAGAAAATGACCAGCAAAGTGAAGAGTTTGGAACAAACCATGCGAAGCATAGAGGGTCTGGGAGGCCACAAGAGTGTTTAGTTCAATGATTTATGCGTGTTTCCCCATGTTCATTTGCCACCTGGATTCAAGACCCCTAAGTTTGACAAGTATGATTGTCACGGTGATGCTGTGGCCCACTTGAAGAGATATTGTAACCAATTGAGGGGAACAGGGGGTAAAAAAGAATTACTCATGGATTATTTTGGGGAAAGTTTGATAGGAATTGCTTCAGAATGGTTCATAGATCAAGACATATCTCACTGGCACGTTTGGAATGACATGGCTCAAGATTTTGTCCAACAATTTCAGTACAATATTGATATAGTGACAGACCGCTCCTCTCTTGTCAACATAAAGAAGAAATCTGCAGAAAGCTTCAGAGAATATGCAATCAAGTGGAGAGAGCAGGCTGCTAGGGTCAAACCACCAATGAAAGAGGCAGAAATGATTTTCTACTTTCTCCAAGCTCAGGATCCCGATTACCTCCATTATATGTTGGCCGCCATTGGTAAACCTTTTGCCGAGGCGATTAAGATTGGGGAAATAGGTTAGAATGGCATGAAGTCGGGAAAAAATGGTGAGTTAGGCAGCCCTTATGGCGACCACGCAAGCAATTCAAAGCGGGTCAGGCAGTTTCAAAAATCGGAAAAAGGAGAAGGAAGGATCCATGATGGCGTCTGGATTCGGGGGAGTTCAAAGAGGAATAGTTCCTTCATACGTGCAATTCCAAAAAGGACAATCCAATTATCCTCAACATTATTATCCGCCTCGGGGTCCCCGATACTCATTTCCCTTACAACAATACACAATGTATAATGCTCAGGCATATGCTAGGCCTCCCAATCACCAACAATGGCGAGCATCGATTCCACAAGGCTCCCATCAACTCCGGCAAAAATTTTAGGCACCATATAATCCTCGTCCCAGACAGGAATATGTGAGAGAACAGGAGCCAAAGAAAGAGTTCACCCCAATTGAAGAATCGTATTGCAGAAATAACAACATTCATGATAATAATAACGTAAGTACCAAGTAACTAAGAGAAATGTATATAATATGCCACTTGGCACATACACTTCACGCCACATTTACAAAACAGAATCCCGAAACCCGGAATCTCACGGGCAACACAAGATATAGAATGTATATAGTACAGCTCTAACTCCATAAATGTCTACATCAATGAAAAAAATGAACAAACTGGCTAACTACAGGATAGAATAGGAAAGGAAACTCTTCGGTATGCGGATGCTGCAGATATACCTCGAGTCTCCGCTAGATCTCTCCGCCTCAGTGATAGAGTTCCTGAGAGGAGGTACCTGGATCTCGACATGGAAAACATGCGCAGAAGAGGCATGAGTACACCACAATGGTACTCAGTAAGTGTCAAGCCTAACCTCGGTTGGGTAGTGACGAGGAAGGTCAAGGCCCTACTGAGATAAATATAACATATGATAAGATAAAGAAAGAGAGTACAAGTAAAATCTACAGCGAGAATCTAAAAAAGATAAATAAGGGAAACAACAATAGGAAAAACGGAATGAAGCAATACAAGAAACACTACTCAAAACAGGAAGTAATAACCGGGGATCTCTTGGTATCCTCATCATATCCGCTAGGGATCTCTTGGTATCCCAAGGATCTGCTGATATCCTCATTATTTCACTAGCGATCTCTTGGTATCCCGAGGATCCCTGGTGTCCTTATTATTTTCACTAGGGATCTCTTGGTATCCCGAGGATCTTTTGATATCCTCATCATTTCACTAGGGATCTCTTGGTATCACGAGGATCTCTTTGTATCCTCATTATAATCACTAGGGATCTCTTGGTATCCCGAGGATCTATTGGTATCCTCATATCTTACAAATCTCATATGCCAAGGATCTCTTGGTATACCGCACCGTTAGTCCAGAACATATCAAGTGCAGGGGGATCTCCTGGGAGGCAAACCCATAGTCCCAAAGTAAATATATAGGGGGATCTCCCGGCAATCAAACCAGTAGTCCCAAAGTAAATATGCAGGGGGATATCCTGGGAATCAAACCCGTAGTTCCAAAGTAAATATGCAGGGGGAATCTCCCAGGAATCAAACCTGTAGTCCCAAAGTAAATATGCAGGGGGATCTTCCGTGAATCAAACTCATAATCCCAACCACAATCAAAGAATATTCATGATGAAGTAAAATAATACAAGCAACAGATAATTCTAGCCTAACCATTTTCACACCGTGCAGTTAAGGCAATTTAAGGAAGTAGGTAAGCAAAATCAATAAAACATGATTTTCTCATCTAACACATGTTATAATTGCAAGTAAGGTAAGGAGGCACAAAAGAAACTCAATCTCAATATCTAAGACGAAAGTTTAGGTAAAATGACAAAAACACCTCTCGAGCCAATGTGTTCAATACCCGAGGTACGAACTATAATCCAGTTAGCCATTCCCCCACGAACCCAAATATGTGATTAGTTTCGCAGTCAGACCTCGAATTAAGGTCCAACCCCAATTTAGCAAAACCCTAGGTCCTACCCAATATACCCAAATTTACCCATTAAAACCTTTGATTTGGTGTTGAAATTATGTAAAAAGGTGTTAATGAGTGAAGAAAATCAGTAACAAATGACTTACCAATCGTTTTCAAGAAGAAGTATTGCTTAGAAAATTGCCTCTTAGGTTTTTGGTTTTTGAAAAGTGAGAAATAGCTGGAAAAATACCGTGTATTTATACTCCCGGACTCGCCCAGAGCGGACCGCGCAAAAAGGACCGCGATTGCGCTGGTGGAATGAAGACATGTTGGCTTTCTGAAGCTGGCCACGCGGGCTGCACAAAAATGACCGCGGCCGTGCGGCTTCCACGCGGGCCGCGCAAAGACGACCGCAGCCCTTCTGGGGGACTGAAAATCGCAGGTCATCTGAATATTGTAGCGTGGCCCGCGCAAGGGCGACCGCGGCCACGCGGATTCCATCGTGGGCTGTGCTAAGGCGGCCGCGGCCGCGCTGGAGCCTGCAACCTCTTCCCTCACCTGAAAACATTTGGTGTTTTAAGTATAAGACCTCCCGGAACCTACATAAAACTCAGCCGAGCCCTCGAGGCTCCAAATGAATTATGCACACAACCTCAAAAACATCCTACAAACTTGTCTGTATGATCAAATCGCCAAAATAATATCATATACATCGGATCGAGCCTCAAAACTCATGATTTTTTCCAAATTATTCATGACATAAAATTCCCATTTTGGGTCCGAAACAAATTAAACGACGTCCGTTTTCAACCAAACTTTACAGGAAGAGCTCCAATCATACACAAGACTTATACGGGGCACCGAAACAAAAATACGGGCCCGATACCCCAGTCTTTTAATCAAATTACATTTCCTTTTTCTTTAATTAGTTCCAGAAAAACAATTCACATAAAAATTCATTTCTCGGACTTAGGATCTCGGAATCTGATTCCAGACATACACTTAAGTCTCATATTTTCCTACGGACCCTTCCTGGCCGTCAAATTACGGGTCCGGGTCCGTTTACCCAAAATGTTGACCGAAGTCAAATTCGTTCAATTTAATTATCAAAAATTAGATTTTTTATCACAAAATCCATATCTAAGCTTTTCGGATACGCGACCAAACTGTGCACGCAAATCGAGACAACCCGAGAGGGGGTTTTAAGGCCTCGAAAGTACCAAACAGAAAATAAATAAGTGAAGACCCCATTGGATTGTCACAATTACACACCTTATAAAAAGGCCAAGGAGTGAAGAATACTACATTATTTTCTTGGGCTAGTTAGATTCGTTCCACCGCCCCATGACCATAATCATAAGCTTGAAGCAAAACTTGGGGTTCAATTCATAAGCTCGAGGTGGAGGCAAAAAGTGATTCGTGTCGTGTCGCGACGTTAATCAAGCGCTTGTTGGGAGGCAACCCAACTTTATTGCTTTCTTTTATTTACTTTTTTTATTTTTTTAAATTGTATTATTTTTGTAGTGTCAAATTTTTGTATTTTCTAGGAGCATGGAAAGCAAAGGTATTGGAAGGATGCAACAACGAACCAAATGGTTGGAACTAAGTGTGAGATACCCGCACGAATGACCAAGCTTGGGAGAAGTCTGAGTACCCCATGAGCTGTTAGTACTTTGATCTTTCGCCTACCATGGAGTCTCTTTTATCCTCTTATTAGTTATGGTGTGCTTTAGGGACAATGCACAATTTTAAGTGTGGGGTGAGAAGATTGTCCGGTAACTTTCTATGCTATTTTAGTTGTGTTAGTTTAATTGAATAATTTTTTAAATAGAAAAATTGGACTTTTTCCGACGATGATCTATTAGACAATTTTCTTGAGGGAAAAAAGATTTTCTTTTGTTAGGTAGTGTAGAAACTACCCCTTGGTTTTTCTTTTGATCACGGATCTTTTCCAAGGGTTTTGTTTGAACATGGTGTAGTTAGTTTTTTTGGGAGTAGGAGCCATTGTGTTGTGTCTTTGAATTGAAACAATATCCCTTGACTTGGTTATGCATTGAGAATAATGAGTACTTTGGTTGTGACACTTATGCTCAATTTTTGACTCATGTAGAAGTACCTTAAATTGTATTATCTTAACTTTGCTTAACTGTTTTGACTAGAGTGTCTATGAAACCAATCCTGAGTAAGTTATGTGCCATGTGTGTGTAAGGATTTGTTATATTTTGTGCATTGCATTTGATGCCTAGACCTTGCCCTGTGTGTTTGCAAAGCGAAATAGTAGTTTTGTTGTAGTTTTGTTCAATCTTGGAAGTGATATAGTCGTTTCTTTGTTGAGCCAGATATGTATATTTTATCCACCTAATTGTTATGTATCTTAGTTAACCTCTTTGAGCCTATAATCCTTTTTCTTTCGCAACCACATTACAAGCCTAACCCATTTATTTGAATTAACCATCTATTTGAACCTTTTTGTCTCTCATGAGCACTTGAATTGTCATGAACTTTGTAAAAGTTAAAGTGTGGGGTGGTTGGTTTGGCTTTTGAGTGGAACTAATTGAATAAGGAGAAAGGTGCACTATTTTGAAAAAGAAAGAGCCACTTGAATTGAAAATAAAATAGTTGGATTGTTGTGAAAAAAATTCCTTGATAAGTGGTGGCTCTTGACGTAACTGTGGTTAAAGAAGAATGGGGTAATTTACATTGATGTGAATGTGGAGTTTTTGTTTGACATAAGTATGGGATTTAAATGTTAAAATGAATGTATTAAAGTGCTTAGGGAGGTATAGTCACTCTTATATCTAAATGTATCATACCCGTCCCACAGCCTACATTACAACCTAATAAAGTCCCAATTGATCCTGGATTAAATGAGCTCGATTAGTAGAGTGTACACCACGGGAAAGCTTATGATGCATCGTTTGCGGCATATGAATGTTATTTCTGAGAGTGAGCGAATTCTTTCTCTCTTGAGTTCCTAAATGTTCTTAAATTTTGTTGCGTGGAACTACTCTTTTTTGTTGTGTGAGGCCACTTGATTCATGAAGGAAAGATAATGTCAGTGACCTCTATGATAGAGTAAGTAGGTGAGTTGTGAGTAATGCGTGGTACTTGTGAGTCAAATCTTGAGGTGAAAATGTTACGCTTTTGTTCTTAGTCTATTTGAAATATTCTCGGTGTGATAGTTAGGAGAATTGCTTAAAAAGGCCTGTCTATATAAAGTGTAGTTTGATTTCTCGAGGACGAGCAATGGTTTTAAGTGTGGGGTGTTGATGATAGGCTATAATTTCGTATTTTAGTCGATTATTACACTCTAATTTACTGAACTTTAGTTGAGTTTACGCTTTAATCGCTAGTGTTTTGCACTAATAGTGTATTTTATGCTTTGTAGGAGCGAATCCGAGCTATATAGATGTTATAGAATGAAACTAAGTGATTTGGAGCTTTGAAGTCTGAGTAAGAGCTCAAGAAATTAAGCCGGGATCAGGTTTGGGGGTCAAATTTGATAATTAAGTACGAACGAAGACTCGAGAAGGCATATTATGCATTGTCTAGTAAAATAGACATAACTTTTTGCGCACAACATAATTTGGGCTCCACAGTATAAGGTTGGAAATCTAACTCAAAGGGCTACAACTTTCATGTTTTACGTTTTTTCAAACTCCTAAAGGAACAGAGCGTAACTGCGGTAGGACAACGGCAGAACATTGTTGCAGATTCTGAAGGCCACTCTGGCCTCGGTCCTGGCGTAACCGCGGTGGAACCGCGGTAGGACATGTAAATTTCAGGGATCAAAGTGCAAACACATGATTCTATGCCCTAAACCCTGTATTAACTGAGGGAGGCCGACCAAGGAAGATAGAGAATAATTTTTGGAAGTGAAAAACATCAGAAGGAAGGGAAAGTGGCTAGGAGGATCATTGGCCATCCATCTTTAATCTTCTTCTTTGTTCTTTTACCTTTGAATATGAATTCTTTTGTGATTTTTGTTATTTTTGTGTGTAGCTAAATTTTCTAATATAAGGTTTTGGTGAAACCCTTTGGGAATGAATTGGTTGTTATATTAATATAGTTTTGAGTTGGTTGTTAATCTCTATTGTTCAACTACGTTTTGATTTTGGTTAATTGAAAGGATCCTCAATTAGTCATTCCTATTTATTATTTATCTACTTGAGATAGAGTTCATATTTAGGTATTTTTTTGACAACATCACTCCTGGGGTATAGACGAGAGTCATAACCGAGGGTTTAGAGGTTGGATTAGAGATAACAATACCTCGGATGCGATCTAAGCAAACTGTAATGTGAATCTAGCTAGCGTAGCTTGAGAGAGTGTGTCTAGTAAATTATCATAATTGCTTGAACGAGATTGATGATAGCTGGAGAGTTCGTGATTTATAGAGGCAACTAAGTCAAAGCTATAAGAAACATGCAACTAATGAAATCAACAACCGGGGAAACCATTACTCATTAGATCTTTATTCGAATTGTTTACAATTCAAGCATAGTTAGTTTTTAGCTGGTTATTTATGTTCAATCTTGTCTTCTTGGTGATAGTAAACAGATACATCTAAGCCTTAATTCTATGTGGGATTCGACTCCAGACTTTTAGACCCGATTATATTTGCACCCTTGTTATTTGCCTTCCATGTGAGAATGACTCTATTGGGGCACGTGAATTGTCAGTATGATTAGGAGGTGTGTCGAGAGCACAGGATGTTAAGTATTAAGGGTCCGGTATGGAGACTCATATTGTATGATTATGAGATGAGGTGTCATAGCATGACTTATATTCAAAGGTTTTCTATTCGAAAAGGTTATATTTGAATGTACTTATCCTTGATTAATTATTTTAAAATGTCACAATGTGTCTTATATTCGATGAACATTTGTTGAAAATATTATATTTAAGAATTATTATTTTGAAAAAAAAAAACTCTTTTGAAAAGAACAATTATTTGAAGGAAGTACATTTCGAACCATTTTTATCACTTGAAGGGTTTGACTATTAGATTAACACTTACTAGTTAAGACTTAAGGTGAAAACTATCATGCTTGTTGAGTTATAACTTGTCTTTACTGTATTTGTGATTTTGGAGTTGGGTTTTATTCTCGCTTACTTTTTCCTGTTTTCCTTATGGTGTTCCGCTGAGTACTTGTTGTTTCCTTTCCTTATTGCAAGTTATGTATTGTTAGCCGTATCGCGTAGTCACTATATAAATATCATGTTCTATTTATTAGACCAGTAGGTTCCTTGACTTTTATCGTCACTACTCTACCGATGTAAGTCTTGATACTTACTGGAACCACCGTGGTATGCTCATACTACGCTTCTACACATTTTTGTTGTACAGATCCAAGTATTGTTCCCTAGTAGCTATGCGGATTCTTGTCGAGGAGGCTCAAGGTAGCCCCGCTGTTGTGTTCACAGGTTTCAGAGTCACCTTCCTATTTTATATATACACTGTTATACTTATTTCCATACGATTGCGTTTAGAAGTTGTAGCGAAACACTGTAGAGCTTATGACTTGTACTACTAGATTTTGGAAAGATATTCATTGTATAAAGGATTCATTTCAGAAGAATTTTAGATGTTATTATTTATTGTCATTTTTCCAAAATTATGAGTCTTATCTAGTCCTTAAGACTATGTGCCATCACGAAACCCAACGGAGGGGAAATTGGGTCGTGACAGTTTCCCTGAGAAAAATTGGTTTAATTAGATGATTGACCAATTGTTGTTCCATAATTTCGATTAAGCACCACACATTCTTCATTGGAGTGGATTTTTTTAATAAATAAGATTTGTATGAAAAGAAATCATTTCATTTAAGATTGTTTCTTGCATGAAACTTTATACTTTCCACTTATAACTTGTTTGGAGGTTGTTATGTATTGTTTAATAATATCTCATATATTATTATAATGTATGGTATTATATTGTATCGTATCGTTTTAATGTATACGATATTTGGATAGACTATATTGTTTTCAGTCATTTCATGATGTCATGCACTAATAATATGAAGAATAAATTTATAATATTATAAAGAAAAATAAATTACAGGGTAGAATCATTATATTAAAAGATAGGGTAAAGGATAAAATAAGATTATTTCAATATAAGAAAGGACAAAGATGAGAAAGAAATAAGGTAACAACAAATTTAACGATACAATACAAATAAAATTTAAGTAACAATCAAAATAAAAATATTATATTTAAAGTGACAAAACAATAAAATGCAACATGTACCAACCATAAACAAGTTGCTAATCTTTTAATTACACTTGATTATTGCTTCCATAACAAAATTTCTTTCAATCTTTATTTGTTTCTAAATTGAAAATTTTTCATAAAGCATATCTTTTTGGTCTAATTAGCCATTTATTGATATCTTTTATTGTATTACATGTTATAGATACATTTTATGTTTTATACAGTATATTTTACGTATTTAAGTTATTGTATTCATTAATACAATAGAAAAATTAGGCGTTAAAAGGCAATTCCAGCTAATGTTGATATGTATTTAACTATATTCACGCAGCATTAACGTGAATACAGTAACGTATCTGCGTAAAATCCTGATGGTTAAACTAGTTAAAAAGGAAGGAAATCAAATCACATGATATTCTCCTAATTTAACTCAATGAACAAAAACTAGTACCCCATTAATCTGTATTCTGTCATAGCAACATATGTTGGAAGTTCTTCATTCACTTCTCCCTTTTCTTTGTTCGCATATATCACACGTAAAATTAGATTGATACAAATTATATACAAAATACGGTACCTTTATACATATAGCAAGTTTAACGGTGTTGTTGCGTCATCCTGGCAAGTGCAACGATGAGGGCAAATTACATCAAAATTTTCAATTGAGGGAATAGTGATAACGGATTATGCCTCCTTTAATGATCTGAGCTCAAAGTCCATTAAAATTCAATACAAACTAGAAGAAAATAGCACGCCAATGGAAATACACAATGATATGGGTTACAGAGTGTATGTAGAATTGAAAAAAGAGAACAGGGAATTTGGGATGTATCCGTTGTGCATAACAAATATTGAAAAAGAACTTGTATCTGGAGGTAGATTATATCAAGGTGACATTGTGCAAATAGATGAAGCAAATCAAAGGTACGATTCCGATACAGATGATACGTTGGCTCAAGATTTTGTCAATTCAGGAGAAGCGGTTGGAGTGTTCGAACTCCACAAGGATTTCATAATTTCAAAAACTAATCAAAGGGAGGTTATTGCTGGACAAGTGTATAAGGATAAACCTGCATTGAAAGAGGTGATGGAGAATTATGCTATAGCTCAAAGGTTTCAATTCCGGGTTGATAGGTCTAATGTTGTCAGGTTTGTATGTATTTAATTTTTTTTTTGTATTTTCTATTATTGGTTCGAGCTGTAAGTTTAACGTTATTGTATTTATGCATATTTGTGGATTTCCTCTTGATTATCACAAATGTAAACATATATTTGTTTATGGTCCTTAAATACATGTATTCATATGTATTTTACTGGTATAATTACATCACAGTGGCTCTAATTATTTTCTTATTTTGTCTACTATGGTTCTAAATGTATGAAATATACCCACAATTGTATTCTTTTTTTTGGCAAACCACTAGGCAACCGCCTAGGTCTAGTTTTGATTAATATAATTAAAATAAATTTACAGCAAATAGGAAAAAATAAAATAAGGGGGGGATAGCACCGTTATTGTTACCCATATAACAATAACCGGCGAACTCCTTACCTTATTAATCATATTGAGGCCAATAAAACCCTCGTGTACTAACAAGCATGTAAAAAGAAAGAAGTAGCAAGAATTAAGAAAAGTATGATCATCCCAGAGTTTATAAATGCTCTGTGATGATATTACATTGAAAATTACTAATGAGATGGAAATATAAAAAGATGAAGAAACCATCTTGGTGCTCTCTTTTCTCCAATTTTGAAACAATTTTAGTTGGTAGATTAAGGTCTTCGTCCACAATTTTTCTCAATATGACTTCAAAAATCATGCTTTGTTCCTCGATCGATTGGCCTTTGCAACAATTGTTTGAGTGACCTGTTTTTGTTTTGCATTTCTCATTGGAGGTCTTCTTATGTTTAAGTCTTCAAGCATCCTGTCTTCCCAACTTCTATCCCTTTCACGAGAATTCTTACTTGTTTTATTATGCATTGGTAACAAATCACCTTTTCTTGACGCGTCTGCCCGGCATTGATTTAATATATTCTCTTCCTCCCCTTCTTCATATATATGTCTTTCTGCCCTCGCATCCAGTAAATTATGGGAAGGTTGCATCATTGCACCCGACATTTTCGTCTCCTCCAAAGTAGTGATTGATTTTATTGGTACAATCTTATTCTGGGCAGATGTTGGCATTGTTGTTGCGATGCGAACAACAGCTGTTGGTTCACCTGATTTTGAAGTATTTCATGGAACGAATACTGGAGCATTATGGTTCAAGTTTCTGTTTGAGTTTGCTGCAGTTTTCATATTTGCAGGACCCTTGATTGTCGCTGATTTCCTTTGAAATTTTGGCTTGAATTGAGCGTCAATGTCCTCTCCTTCACTATCGTCGTCAAACTCTTGGTCATCTTCTGAAGATGAATAACCAGAAGTCCTTCTCCCCAGCCCTCGTCATTGTCAAAATCTCTTTAGTCTTTCCACAATTTGGATTTAATGACCATGTCCCTCATGTTAACAAGTACTGGTTTTTTATTTCCAGAGGAAGTAGATGGTTTTCCATAATCTTTGAAAGTTGTCTCGACATGTGTAGTGGAAGAAGATATGATTGGAGAAAATTGAAGATTGTCCATCTGCCTATTCTGTCCAGTGAAGATTGCATCCTCATTATTGACTTTTGAAAGTGTAGCAAATGAGTTTAGAGATGTATGTAAAGCCGGACTGTTATCTGCACTCTGTGTTTTGAATTTGGATTTTGAAATTGCTTTTCTGTTGGACAATGATGAGTATTTAATTAGAGACTGTTGAGCAGCTTCAGTTGTCTGTTGTGTAACAACAGGAGGATGTGAATCAGAACCACACTGTAGAAAGGCTTCATTAGAAGATGCATCTGATGTATCTATCAAAGAGGTCTCACTGACTATTTCAACCATATCAGGCTGATTAGCGTTATCTTGTCGAAATGTGTTCTATGCAACCTCATCATCTGTAAGACTTGCTGATATTTGCAATTTTTTCTTGAGAATTTGATCTACACTAGCTGGTACATTATCCTCATCTGTTGCTAGGTGCTGCACATTGCTGCTGAGATGCTGTCCTTTGCGAGTTTCCTCTTTTCTGGTATGCTCAGAAGTAACCAAAACAGCTACTTTATTTGAATCTTTACAATGCTGTTGTCCAGGAGTAGGATCTGTAGAAAGTCTGAAGTTATCTGAAGCCTCCACATTAGAAACATTTGCTTGACTAAACTGAATTGTGTTTTTATTATTATTATTCTGCAAAATGTGTTGCTGCTCAATCAGCATGTCTTCATGTATTTTTGTGTTGTCGGATTCTGGTACCTTAGATGGAACAGAAGGTTGCAAATTAGATACCATCTTTTCAGTCACAAAAGTAGAAGGCAAAATCATTGGAACAGTAGATGCCATTTTACAAAACTGGGCAGAATCACCCTTTGGCCTTGGGAGAGTTTCTGCAAGAGTAACATTTGAAGCAGATAAGGATTGAGTTGCATCAATAAGGTACTCCCTGTCCTCACCTCCTAGTTGCTGCACATTGCAGCATTGATTCTGTCCTTTGTTGATATCATCTGTTTTGGTATGCTCAGAAGGAGCCGACACTGATTTTGAATTCAGATGCAATGTCTCACCCTAAAAAACAACCACATGTCCAGCCTGTATACTGGAAGAAATACTATCTGCAGTAGACTGTATTGCCCCAGCATTAGAAACAGGTACATCTCTAGAAGGCTTAGGAGGTCCTTTTTCCAACTTCAATATCTCCTCCATCGACTCAACTGGAGTTGCTGCATGTGATGCATTATCACTCCCATATATAGCTCGATCAACAAGACTTAAAGGAAGTGTAGAATCCAGCTTTGGCAAAATAGAAACTACAGCAGCTGCTTGATTATGCAATGTCCAGTTGGTACTCGTATTACCCTTTATAACAGATGCTGCAAATTCCAATTCCGTAACATCACATTGATCATCCTCCTCTTCATTTTTCCCAGTCATATTAATGACATCCAATGCTAGAGTTGGATAAACAACAGCTTGTACATGTACCTCTTCTGCTGCTAGCTGCTGAACACTATACCTGTATTGCTGACCTTTGGATAGTTTAGCTGTATTGGGAGGGGTAGAATTAACCAAAACTGATGCTTTAATCAATTCATTGCTTTCTTGTTGCCCAGGTATTTTAGAAGCAACAGTAAATTTGTTACTGTGGACCTGTTAGCTGGTTGAATTGACAAAGATGTAGAATTTGTAATTGCTTTGAAAGTATGTGAAGCCTCCAACTTTGTACCAGTTGCTTGATCAACCAGAATAGAGTTCTGCAACATGTGCTGCTGGTCGATCAAACTATGTTCCTTCCTTTTTGCATTGTCATGTGCAAGCTGGGCAATATTAGAATTTGGGCATAAAAGAGTTTCTGCAGCCGTAACATTTGAAGCAGAAGCAGTTTTAGTAACCACAACACTCCTAGCCATTTCATATTGATCAGAATCTCCCCTATCATTCACAGTAGGTTGTGTAGTGTCAGCAGCCATTTTCATAACATCCTTTACCATACAAGTTTGTGCAGCAGAATCAATTGGATCAACAACATCCGTTACTTCATATTTTTCTTGTAAATCCTTAGGTCCTTGTCCAGATCTTTTAGCATTTAGATAATTCCTTGCATCTCCTTGTAATTTGTCTAAAACATCGACCTCGGGACCTGGCTCCAACTTTTCCTCCACGACCACCTCTGCTCCATTTTTTTCTTTTTTAATTCTACACGCTTCTCATCATGACCTTGATGCATGCAATAAGCACAATACTTAGGGAGGTTGTCGAAGACTATTCCTTGGTGAAACTCGACAGATTTACCTGAAACTCTATCTAAAATCTGAAGCTTGACCTTTTTAGGATGTTTATCCAAAAGATCAACTATAATGTTAACTCTTGCCGCCGAGGTCTCATACTATCCTGAGTTGCCTTGTCCACAGCCAGAGGTTTTCTCACAGCTGAGGCAATAAACAATAACGACCTCATAGCGGAAAAATTTGGTGGCAGTCCTGGAAGAGAGATCCACACGACTGCCATCGACGTCTCCTCATTCGGATTGAATTCTAAAGACCATGGGAATGTTCTGAAGAAATATTCATCGCCTTTGGATTTCAGATATCCAGTCGACTTCGAAAGGAAATGAACATAATCATTGAAGAGATCAAACCTGATTAACAGATGACGAAACTCCAACTGCCCAATGTTACATTGACCTTGAACATCAAATTGCGACGAAAATAATATGCGCATTTCCGATAGATCAGGTCTACCATAAGAAAATTTTAAAACTGCTACCTGATGCAAACCTTCTTCCCTAATGAAGTTGTTAACCTTTTCCTTAGTGAATTGAATTACTGGTTCACCATGCTCGTTGATAACTGGACAGGGCTCAATTTTTGAAGGAGCAGACTGTTTAGCTTGAAGAGTTGAAGCATACGATTGCTTAGTGTATTCTTTTGGAACAGTTTTTAGAACGTTGCAAACCTCTCCCACAGCCAGATGCTGGGGAGAGGGCGTAGTATCCATGGTTGCGTTTTACTTTAGAAAAGGTCGTCCATATCCACGCAATGACGCTGCTACGAAAATGCAGAAAACTGAACTGAAACTGTCAAAGCTACAGTTCCTTCCAAGTGTTTATTACGATATGTTCTTGCGTATAATAGCAAAACACTATCCAAACAAATCAATCTATGAACAATCCCTATACTTCACATCAGAAAAGCGTAACGTGAAAGTTTGCTGAAAATTCGAATCTACACTGAGTTCAATCACTAAATTCAAGATCTATTGCGATTGGTTTAGGATTTTGGAATAAAATCGAAGGGAGTTGTTCACCACAAGAAGGATCTTGTTGAGTGGCTAATTTCGTGATGAAAACTGACGGAATTGTGTCCGATGAATAGTGACAGATTCACTATTCACTCTTCTTCCTAGAGAGAAGGCAGAGAAATCACTATAGGATTTAGATCTTAATGCCAGTAATGTACATACAGATAATATACTACATGATCTAGTGGTGTCCCGCAACTGTATTCAGTTGTATTCATTGTATTTAAATACATATAATGCTATAATTGAATTCAGTAGTATAAAAATTTATATATAGATGTCAGTATGTAAAAGTCAGATTGTATTTGTGAGTATATGAGTGAATTTTTTTGTATACACTTATGCTAATCATATGTACAATGATTAATTCTTTGCAGCTATGCATTATTATATATATTTCAGAAGATTGTGAATGGAGGTTTAAGACTTCAAGCATTAACAAATCAGAACTATTCAAAGTGAGAGAATTCATTGATAACCATACATGTCCGCTGAAGGACAAGGTGTATCAGCAGTGGCAGGCACGTAACAGCCTTATAGGTGGTATTATAAGGCTTAAGCTTACTAATCATAAGAGGAAATACACCCCAAATGATATTATCGATGATGTGAAATCACATTTAGGTGTAGATGTTAGCTACATGTAGGGGTGGAGGGCTAAAGAAAAGGCGATGAATTTTTTGAGGGGTGAACCGGCTGATTCATACAAAAATTACCAGGATACTTATATACAATGGATATGACATATCCAGGTTCCTACATCAGAATGGTAAAATTGGCAAAAAATGAATTCATATACGTGTATATATCTTTGTATGCCTTTATAAAGAGATTTGATTATTGTAGACCCATTGTTATTGTTGATGGAATTCACCTAAAATCTTAATACACCGGGATATTCGTTTCAACAAGCACGTTCGATGGTGCAGGTGAGTATCTGAATAATAATTCAATCTGTTAATATTTTAAATATTGAAATACATTTTTTTAAAATATGTATTCAATTGTATTTACAGGTCATATATTGCCACTAGCATATGGTGTTATTGATTCAGAGAACGATGCTGATTGGATGTGGTTCTTTGAGCAATTCAAGATGGCATATGGTGACGGGGAAAACATGTGCATCGTTTCAGATAGAAATGAGTGTATAATTAAATCTGTATCGAGAATATATCCAGATGTACCGCATTTTGCTAGTATATGGCATATATGGAACAACACATATAAGAAAATTAAAAAGAGCAATACCAAGTTGAGCGAGATATACTTCTCGATGGAAAAAGCATAGACACAAGCTGATTTTTATAGTCTGGTGGAAAAGGTAGATATTAGGGTGAAAGAATACTCAGAGTTAGCTAGATACAAAAAGTGGGCTAGGTTGTATGCACCTGTTAACAGGGGATTGTGACGACCCAATAGGGCCATCACTTATTTATTTTTTATTTTGTACTTCCGATGAATTAAAACCTCCTCTCGGGTTGCCTCGATTTGCTTGTGCAATCCCGGCGCATAGCCGGGAAGCTTAGATAAGTATTCTTTAAGAAAAAATGCTAATTTTTTATATTAAATTTAGCAAATTTGACTTTGGTCAATGTTTTGGTAAACGGAGCCAGACACGTGATTTGATAGTCCTGGAGGGTCCGTAGGAACATATGGGACTTGAGCGTATGCCCGAAATCGGATTTCTAGGTCACAAGTCTGAGAAATGAATTTTTATGTGAAATTGTTTTTTGGAAATAATTAAAGAAAATGGAAACGAGATTTGATTAGAAGACTGGGGTATCGGGCCCGCATTTTGGTTCTGGTGCCCGTTACAAGTCTTATATATGATTGGAGCTCTTCTTGTAAAGTTTGGTTGAAAACGGACGTCGTTTGACGTGTTTCGGACCAGAAATGGGAATTTTATGTCATATGAAAAATTTGGAAGAAATCATGAGTTTTGAGGCTCGATCCGATGTATATGATGTTATTTTGGCAATTTGATCGCACGAGTTAGTCTGTATGATGTTTTTAAAGTGGTGTATATGTCTGGTTTGGTGCCCCGAGGGCTCGGGTGAGTTTCGAGAAGGTTCCTGGAGGTCTTGGACTTAAAACACCAGATAACCCAGCACGGTCGTGGTCGTGATCGCGCGGTCTGCAGCGTGAGCCGTGCAACTATGGACATCATCGCGTGGTCTGCGCTGCCAGCTTCAGAGAACCCGCAACCTTCAGTTCCTCTAGCGCGGCCGCGACCACTTTCGCACGGTCCGTTGTGATCACCCTCGCGTAGTCCGCGTTGGAGGCTCATGGAGTATAAATACACGAGATTTTTCAATTATTTCTCACTTTTCAAAAACCTATAACCTAAGAGGCAATTTTCTAAGCAATACTTCTTCTTCAAAACGATTGATAAGTGGTTTCTAACTCATTTTCTTCACTCCTTAACACCTTTTAACATAATTTCAATATCAAATCGAAGGTTTTAATGGGTAAATTCAGGTATATTGGTAGGACCTAGGGTTTTTCTAACTTGGGGGTTAGATCTCAATGTGAGGTCCGATTTCAAAATCAATCACATAATTGGATTCGTAGGGGAATGGGCAACCAGATTTTAGTTCGAACCTTGGGTTTGACCACGTTGGCCCGAGGGTCATTTTGGTTATTTTACATAAAATTTCATCTTAGCTGTAAATTTAATAGTAAAATTAGTTGCTTGAGATTTTATTTCGACACTTAATTCAAATGAATAGATTTGGGCCATTTGGAGTCGGATACTCATGGCAAAAGAGTGAGTTCAAGTTGATTTTGGAGCCGATTGAGGTAAGTGGCTTGTCTAACCTTGAGTGGGGGACCTTCCCTTAGAATATGTTATTTGTTAATTGAGTGCCTTGTACGCGAGGTGGCGACCGCGTACTTGAGCTAATCGTTGAAAATCTGATTTTTACATAAGACATTGAGACTGAGTTTTCTTTCGTACTTACTTTATCTTACTTGCAATTATAACATGTGTTAGATTAGAAAGACATGTTTAGTTGATTTGACTTGCCTATTTGCTTAATTTGCCTTATCTGAACTGCGTGAGACATTTTAGGCTAGAACTATCTGTTGTTTATGTTGTTTTACTTTATTTATGAATATTTTCTCTAGTTGTGGTTGCATATTTACTTTGGGACTACTGGTTTGATTCTCGGGAGATCCCCCTGCATATTTACTTTGGGACTATGGGTTTGATTCCTGGTAGATTCCCCTGCATATTTACTTTGGGACTACGGGTTAGATTCTCGGGAGATCCCCCCTGCATATTTACTTTGGGATTACGGGTTAGATTCCGGGGAGATCCCCCCTGCATATTTACTTTGGGACTACGGGTTAAATTCATGGGAGATCCCCGTGCACATTTACATTATGGACTACAGGACGATATCTTGGGAGATCCTCGTTATTGGTATTGATATGGAAAGGGACTACAGGACGGTATCCTAGGAGATCCTCGTTATTGGAATTGATATGAAATGGACAACAGGACGGTATCTTGGGAGATCCCCATTATTGGTATTGATATGGAAATGGACTACAGGACGGTATCCTGGGAGATCCTCGTTATTGGTATTGATATGGGAATGGACTACATGATGGTATCCTGGGAGATCCTCATTATTGGTATTGACACGGAAATGGACTACAGGACAGAGTCCTGGGAGATCCTAGTAAATTGGTACTGATATTAAGCTATTTTTACTCCGGGTTATTTTACCCTTGGTCTGTTGATTGTTGTTTGTATAGTCTGAGTTACTCCAAGGTTGTATTCCATTATGTCTTCTTATTGTGTACTGTTGTCATCATTCTTGTTATATTGTTTAATCTCAGTAGGGCCCTGACATTCCTTGTCACTACCCGATCGAGGTTAGGTTTGGCACTTACTGAGTACCGTTGTGGTGTACTCATGCCTCTTTTGCGCATATTTTTCATGTACACATCCAAGTACTTCATCTCAGGCGCACTACCATCGAGGCAGAGAAATCTAGTGGAGACTTGAGGTATATCTGTAGCGTCCGAGACCGAAGAGTTTCCTTCCTTATTCTACCTGCAGTGTTTTGATTCTATCACACCTTTGATGTAGACATTCTAGATATTAGAGCATTTACAGTATTTTCCTTTAGCATGTGTTCCCGTGAGTTTCCGGGTTTTGGGATTAAGATGTAGACTTTCGCATTTATTTTTGGGTTGTATATACCAAGTGGCACTTGTACATCGCTTTTCTTCCGGTTTTTGCTTAATTTAATTAAATGATTCCTCTAGTTATATCAGTTTTCACATTGTTAGGCTTACCTAGTTATAGGAACTAGGTTCCATCACGACATGTTCATGGAGGGTGAACTCGGGTCATGACATGGATGGAAAATGACGTCAAATATTGCCGAGTCAATCAATTCCGCACTAGTTTCAACAAGGGAATTGCCTATATACGACTTCCTCGAAAAAGTTAGGAAGATGTTTGGACGTTGAAATTGCAGTAACCACAAAGAAGCTACACAGACATACACGACGCTTGAAAAAAAATACCAGGAGATGCTGACTTTGAAAGAGGCAATGTCTACACGTATCACTATAAGTTATATTTTAATGTCATTGTAGTATATAGCTTAATTTTTTTCTGAATTAATGGCATGAATATAACTGAATAAAACTACCATGAATACATATGACTACAACTAAATCCAAACACATACATGACATATTTTTTCGAAGACCTAATATGAATACAACTGAATATAACTAAAAACATGCTCTAAAAACTATCTGAATGCATCAGAATACAACTAACAAATCTGTATTATATATAATTTTAATATGTATTGTCATGATGTATCCTTCTTATGTTTTTATTAGCCTCCTATTGACTAAAGTACAGATACAGAAGACTTTTGATAAGTTCTGCACTAATTACAGTTGATAGTCTGCTGGTCTAAATATATGATGTATTCATCTGTATGTAAATATTTCAGCTGTATGTAACTGAGTAATTCTGCATTATACATATGGTAATTCAGTTATATGTGCTCAAAACTTATATTTCTATTTTTAATGTAGGTGGTACCATCAACTGAATACTTATATACTGTTAACGAAGGTGGGAGAAATTACACAGTCTGCCTATTAGAGAGAAAATATGTTTGTGGGAGGTTCCAAGTTGATGAATTGACATGCCCATGTGCTTGGGTTGTATTGAAGAGCAAGTTTCTAATGCCAAAAGAATATTGCTCTAACTATTACAAACCAAATACTATTGTAATGATATACGATGTGCATGTGTACCCCCTACGGGAAAGAAATGACTGGAATATACCAACACATGTTGCAGAGGAGGTTGTACTACCACCCAAATGGAAAAGACCTCTTGGAAGGCCAAAAAAGATGCGCGATAAACCTTTAAGCGAATTGCTACAGTCGAAAAATCAACATTCGTGTAGCATATGTGGGCGTGGAGGACATAACAAACGAACGTATAGAAATGCTCCACGTAATAAGTAGTTAACACTTTGACATGTATTGGTACTTCAACGATTTGTCAATACTTATGATGACATTGTCAAGTAATAAATTCTCATTGTCAAGTAATAATTTCTGAAATGACTTTCGTGAATAGATTCTGAATACATATAGTTGCCGTAATGTGTTGGATCAATCGAATATAACCTTTTCCGCATATACTTTGACAGTTTATTATAGACAATGCATGAGTTATATACATAACTAGTTAGAATTCATCGGAATACATCTACATACTCAGCTGTAATATAACAAATTCAATGAGTGTGAATTTATATTCTCTAACTAGACAATAACCTATTTAATAAATCTGAATTTATATTCTTTAACAAATATTAATTGAATTTGAAAGATACATATTAAAAAATATAGCTGAATACAGAGAAATACATATGAAAAATACAGTTGAGTACGATTGAATATAGCTAAATACAAATAATACAACTGAATACAACTAACTACAGGTGAATAAAATAGTTGAATACAACTTAGTACTGTTGAACACAACTGAATATGTATAACCTATTTAATAGATCTGAATTTGTATTCCTTAATATGTATGAACTAAACTTGAAAGATACATATAAATGAATGTTGCTGAATACAGCTAAAATACAGCTTAATAATACAGTTGGATACAACTAAATACACCTGAATCCAGAAAAATACATCTGAATTCTTTAATAT
This sequence comes from Nicotiana benthamiana, assembly GCA_034376525.1. Lineage (NCBI taxonomy): Eukaryota > Viridiplantae > Streptophyta > Magnoliopsida > Solanales > Solanaceae > Nicotiana > Nicotiana benthamiana. Next base: position 28,526,553 of record CM067324.1, on the reverse strand, counting down.
AACCTACCATCAGAATACATAAAGTTTCTGACTTGGATATTAACATGTTCAATACCTAAAACTTGTTCACGCAAAGTTACTGAATAATAATACATACTTCAATCCTATAAGATACATATGAATACAAACTGAAGAATAAGCATGAATACGTATGAACAAACCAATGAAACAACAATTGAAAAGTTGCAATTGTCATACACGAACACCGATAATAAAGTGATAAATTTTTACAACTAAATACCATCTTCACTAAAAAACTACTCAAAACAATATTCTTCTTCAAACTACATTCCAAAACTAAATTAATCTAAAGCTACTCTAACACTATCTTCATCTTTGAATCTGACTCCGTGATTTGCCTAGCAATCTTTGAGGGTGCTTCATTCTCGCTATGGCGTCAACGTCTATCTTCCGCATAGCATAGTCTCAGAGGAGAGCACCATATCTTTGACGGAGTAGATTAGAATCAAATGTTGTTTGTGGAATCTCACCAAGGGTGCTCAACTTTGCGTATGCCGCAACATGCACCCTGCAATACCTAAAGAATAATTGATTAAAACAATTAAAAATAATTCATAAAATTATATTTGTATATAACATAAAAGAATGATAATTGAATACATAGATGCTCCCAGCTTTCTGTTGAGGCAGATATGATATGAAAAAAACTTCAAAGGGATCATTATGTGACTTGTCAGTGTATGTTGAGTAAGTAGACCAATCTATGCCTTGACTATCTCTGTAAAAGCCACTGATTGATAGATACAGAGGTACAAGGTTAGCTAGCTTATCAATCTCAGAAGCTACATAGGCATCATGACCTGCATATCTGTACGAGTCATACACTTTGATACATCTCTCCGTGAATGAGACAATTGCCAATACCCAGTGTAGTTTCTCCTTCAAGTAGACTGGTATCAAGAAATTATCCACAACATTCCAAGGTACATTAGCTAGAAATCTGTAACCCCTTATGTACTCACATACTACATCCTCTTATTTGGCTACATTAGCATTACTATCTGTATCAGCATAACCGTCGAAAATTTCAGCGATTCTTGTCTTGAATATACAATCAACAGTTATATACTTGAAGTTGCTTGTTTGATTGCACTTTCCCTTCTTTCTCAGATAGTAGAATATGACGTCAATATGCTATACACATTTAATTACATGGTGTGAGTCCAGTTAATCAAACTATTAAAGAATATAGCTGCATACAGAGAAATACATATAAATAATACAATTCAATATAGCTGAATAATATAGTTGAATACAACTGACTACAACTGAATAAACATTTGAATACAACTGCATACAGCTGCATACAACTTAATAAAGCAGTTGAATACAACTGACTATAGCTGAATACAACTGAATAAAACAGTTGAATACAACTATATTCAGCTGAATACAGAGAAATACATATGAATAATACAATTGAGAACAACTGAATACAGCTGAAAGCAAGAAAAATACAACTGAATACAGCTGAATAATACAGTTAAATATAACTGACTATAACTGATTAAAACCGTTTAATAACATTGACTGCAGCTGAATATAGCTGAATTATGATGCCATTGCATTTATCAAACATTTCATCATATAGAGTGTTTGAAAATAGTAAAAATACTACAACAGAATACAATCAAATGCATGTTGTTTTCAAATAAAATTAGTCAGTTAGGGGAAAAACTTACATTGTCATCCCATAGCTTCCTGTCAAACGATAAAAGGTAAAACCAATTTTTGAATTCACTTAATCAACTCCAAAATCCAATGGTATATGAAGTGTTGCCTTGTTCTTCTTGTAATGGTATTCCAAATTACTTCTACAAGTATGATATAAAAATATTATATATAATTCTAAAATATAAAAACATAATACACGTACTGGGGGAAAACTCACATCTAATCATGTCTAGCGAGAAGACCATCACGAACTCATTTGTCATATTCCTGAATGATTGATGTAGGATGTGGCCCTTTTATTGAACCATCCTCAAAGGGTGTCTTTTTTCAAAAAAATAGGTGTCAATTTTACTGAGGTACCTATTGTTCATTGAATTCGTGAGTAGAGTCTTTTAATTTTAAAAACCATGAGGAAATAGATCTTAGTTTATAAAAACACTAACCTGCGGAGTCGAAGTTAGACTCATAAGGCGAAGAATACCATCTACTTGGTCGCTGATTCCAATGAGATGGTATTGGGGTTGATTCAACTTTTTTTACACTATTGTGTATCACAATTCTAGTTTCTAGAATTTGACTGGAAAAAAACTTGTCATCCAACTCAAATTGAGATACATAGAATTCTATAGATACACCTTCTTGACCTATAGGTGGTATGTTGCACGACACCTCTGATGTAGTATTCCACGCAACTCTTGAATCCACACATTGAGCATTAAGCATTGGTTTCTGTTAGTCATAGGTATCATTGTTAGTGTAGCAACCTAGTGTAAAAATAGAGTTAAATACATATACATACATTAACAAAACTAATTTTGGTAATGGAAATCTTAGTGAAATACATCACACATATTAAAGAATAACAAATCAGAATACATTTAAAATACAACTGAATATATTTAAATACAACAATAAATTCTAATTACATATTAAGGTTAACATACATTTAAATACATATGTTGGTCGAATTCATTTTTCATTTTAGTGAGGCAGTTAAATGCTTGTCGAATACATACAACTTTTTAAAATATAACTATTTAAGTATAACAACAAACAAGTGATATAAACCTATGCTAAAGATGTTAAAAATGTTAAACCTCAACATTATCTCTGACAGCTGTGTCAATACCATCATCATGTCTCCATATGAGTTCCTTTCTCTGGTGTAAACTTTTATTTTGTTGATTGTGTTGAAGATAGTCAAAAGGCATCTTGAAGTTATCATTGATCATCATTCTCAGAGACTTGAACTCTTCCACAACCTTAACAAGACAGAAATAATTAGAAGATTGCGCCAAAAATATATGAATGTTAAGCACTAAACTGTAATGTTTAATATGTGGTTAAGTACTCACGTATTCTTTGAATGAATTTAGGTCTTTTCTCAAAGAAGGTACTTCGTCATTTTTGGAATCTGGTAGCTGATTGTGATGAAAAACATTCTGTCCAAATTTGGATATACAAACAGGAGGAATCTTGGATTGATACTATGTTTCATTCGGATGCCTTTCATGTTGCTTGTGCTTTTTATGGGGTGGCGATGAAGATGGACCAACACTTGCAATATGTTTCTTCTTACATTGACGATCATGTGTTGGAGAAAAGTCATCCGAATCCTCTCCTTACTTGTCTGAATGAGCAGAAGTAGGTATGTTCTCAACATCAGCGCCTACAGGAGGAATCTGAATAACGGCAAGCTCTATATCGGTTGGATGGATGTCCTTGTAAACAATCTGAAAAACGAAATACAATCAAAGTCTTACTACAAACATACGCATGCAGATCTGAAATCAAACTGAAATTTGTATGAAATTAAGGTAGCACTAATGATTGGGAAATTATATGTAATTGTATGAAGAATTAATAATGAAGGCTACAATAGATGTATATTGTTGTATGCATCTGAATGCAAATGTATGAAGTAGCTGTATTTAAATCTATCCAGTATATGTATGCATTTGTATACAAATGTATGCAACATATTTATGCATCTGAATGCAACTGTATATTGTTGTATGCATCTCAATGCAAATGTGTGCAGTATCCTGTATACAAATGTATGCAGCATCTGTATGCATTTGTATGCAAGTGTATGCAACATACATGTGAGAATACGAGGTATTACAACAGAAACTACAACAAGTATTACAGCATAAAAATGTATCTGTATGCAACTGCATACTTATGTATGCAAAATTAATTACTAATAAAATCTAAACTAGCCATCATACAATTTGTACATTACCATGTTTCTGTTGTCATTGAACATGTCGTTCATCAGATAAGCAAAGTTTGGCTGATTTTCGATGGTTCTCCAATTGAGTATTTTTGGGACCACACTATCAACTCGGAGTGCAATTTTGGGATCAACATCTAAATAGCACACATAAAACCACACTTACATAGCTAGGGGCATCCCAACTATCATATAATACTTCTTCTGAGCATCCATCGTCTTGCTAATCGATTTTGTCAGCGTTTCAAATGCTTTTAAACCTCATGATATTCAGAAAAGCGCCCACTATCTACCAAGTCAAAATGTAGCCTTGCTATGGTTGTACTGTTCTTCTCGGATGAAAAAATGAAGGTGTGTATGAAATACAACAAATATATCTTCAAGGCATCACCATCGTTGTCGGGACCCTACTTCTTGTCAGCAAAGCATTTCATCAAATGTTTCTTCTTGACAAGATTAGCACCTCCAAATTAAGTCTCAATAAGCCGGTTAGGAGCCTTTTCACTAAACTCGAAATTAGCATCATTACCAATACATTTGAGGCTAGTCACAAGCGCAAACTCCCTTAATGTGAAATGTAATGAAGTACCATTGACGTGTATTACAAATACCTTGTTAGGAGTTCCTTTTAACTAGAGAGCCATGAAGCATCTGAAGAGTTGATGTTGGATTTTACAATGCTTCATTTGAAGAAAGTTTTCAAAGCAAGTATTACCAGTTGTTTGTACTGCTCTGGAGTAAGATTCTCTTTTAGCTCGAGACTATGTCATCGTTAGTATATACACTGATATGCGGTGCAAATATTGGCTGGTGTTTCACAAAAAATTTAATTTCCTGCATGTAACAAGAATAAATACAACTCAATACAACACATATTTCATAGTAAATCTGACATGAATACAACTTCAAACACTTAGAAGTATAAATATAACTGAATAATACGCATATTTCATAGTAAACATGATATGAATATATATGAATACAACTAAATACACTGACAAGGCTAAATACATATAAAAAAATATGCATACAATACACATGACATAAATATATCATACATGAATACATATAAATACAACTAAATATAGACTGAAGATGTAAACATTTGAAAACAACAAATAAATACATTGAAATTATAAGGAAAAATAGTGACGGGAACCTTGAAAAATCCTTAAAAATATAAATATAAAAATACATCAAAATACATATCTATAAATACAACTGAATACATGAATAATATAGATGAATTTCATCAAAAAATTACCTTTTCTTCGACTTTATCTGAGCTTTTACTTGCTTCAACCTCCTTCCCCTTGACATATGAAGCTTCAGAGATATGGATTTTCCTCTTTTTCGAAATGGGAAGTCTTGTCTCCTTCATTGATTTCTCGACTTGGGTTTCTTTGAGATTTTCATGCCAAGCTTTTGTTCTCTTCTCCAAAGTCATATTTTTGGCTAAACCTGCATATAATTCCCCTTGAGTGATTTGCAAGGAGAAAGAGGGCACATCAAAATTGAGAATTTTAGTGGGTAGACCTCTAGTAATCAACTTGCGAGGTGTATTTTCAGGCATTGTGAGAATACGATTTGGGTACTGTTAATTAGATACAATTTGGTGAGTAGAGGTTGAGAATAAGCAACAATGGCAAAAATCAAAAAGAAAAAAAATGCTTACCACACTACTTATAGAAACAAGTTAGTACAATGTAGATGAAGCGTTAGGGTTACCCGAGATTGGGGAAGGAGGAAGTTGCGTTGTGGGTGAGAGGATTCTAATTTTTAGCGTGATTACATTGGAATTGGAATGAAAAATAGATTGTATCAATTTAGAGAGAGAGGAGAAGTTGTGTTGAAAGGTTGTATGGAAAATAATATCTACGAGAGAGAAAATATGAGAAAGGAGAGAAGGAAATAAAATATAACGTGTATAATAGTTTAAGTATAAGATACTCAAAATTAAAATTTTTGCTATAAATTATATAATATATCTATAGAAGGTAATTTATTAAAATAATATTTATTTTAAATAAATAGGGGTTAACCTATATAGGAAGTAAAAGTTCCTTCTAAAAAGTCATGCAAAGGAACATAACCCGAAATTTGTCGGGCTGTAACGTCATTTCCCTCCATGTTAAACCCCTTTCTGTCTTCACTCTTACAAAACCGCTAAAACCATCCCAAACCCATAGCCTTATCCCCTCATTCTCTCTCTCCTTTCCCAAATGCACGTCCACTTCTCTTTACTATAATATTTTTCAAATTTCACCCCCAATGGCTGGCATTTCCATACACTACTTACCTTTCAATTCTAAATTCACTCTCCCAATTCCCCGTCCATCAATTTCTCGGTCAATTAAGGCGTCGGTATCGTCGCAGCCGCGGAAAACCAGAAGAAGAAAACAGACACAGCAGCAGCAACATCAGCTGAAGACGGCGGAAGATGACGGTTCTATGGCATCCGGGACTAAAAAGTGTTGCGGCTTGTTTTTATGGAGGAATTGATGGAACGCGCTCGAAATGCTGATTCCAAAGGTGTATCTCAAGTGATTTATGATATGATTGCTGCTGGTCTCTCCCCTGGACCTCGTTCTTTCCATGGATTCGTTGTTTCTCATGTCCTTAACCGCGACAATGACGGCGCTGTAACTCCCTTTCCTATAAGCTTTTCTTCTCTTTTCTGTTTTAATTGTTTGGCGATATGTTTTATTTAATTCGTACTCCATCCATCTCATTTTATGTGGCGTTATTTGATTGGGCTCTGTGTTTAAGAAAGAAAAACCATAGATATATTGGGAATTTAAAGTTAAAATATTTCTAAATATAGAAATGTTATTAGCTCCTTAGATAGTTTCAAGACAGACAAGCTCGCACGGACACATGAGCATGTTTTACTTGGTTTTCCTTTTCTTCTGCTTTTTCCAATTAGTCGGTATGTCTTCACGCCATGTCTGATGTGTTATTTAAGCTTGATTGTCATCCTCCTCTCGTAATTAAGCCTCCCTTTTTTTATATGTCCTCTAACCGAGAACTCTTCTGCAAGTAAATTAGGTGTCTGTTGCTTGTATGAGCTGCTTGTGTATTAACTGTTTTATGCCAACTGTATTTCATGAAAGCCATTGTTGCTGAATCTGACCATACAAATTTTAGTGACATAAGAAAATGAATTTGGACACCCTATATGATTGGATAAACTGCAGGATTGAACTCATCTGATATCATGTAATGACAGATGCATGCTCTTAGAAGGGAGTTGAGTGAAGGTCTTCGGCCTCTACATGAAACATTTTTGGCATTTGTTCGTTTGTTTGGTGCTAAGGGTCTTGCTACGAGAGGCTTAGAAATTCTTGCAGCAATGGAGAAACTGAAATATGACATTCGCCAAGCTTGGCTGGTTCTTGTTGGTATAGTGAAAACAAGCTCCTAGCTTGATTTGTTGCTTTAATTTGATTTATATTCTCATTCTTTTGTTGAGTTTTAAGTTTGTCTTTTCCTTGGAGCAGAGGAGCTCGTACAGAGTAATCATCTAGAAGATGCAAACAAGGTGTTTCTCAAGGGTGCTGAGGGTGGACTCAGAGCAACTGATGAGATCTATGATCTCCTAATAGAACAAGATTGTAAAGTAGGAGATCACTCAAATGCCTTAACTATTGCCTATGAAATGGAGGCTGCTGGCAGAATGGCCACTACCTTCCATTTCAATTGTCTTTTGAGCGTACAGGTGCTTCAGTATATCTATGATTTTTGTTGGATAAGAAGCTTAAATCTCGACATATTGAAAAAAGAAAATCCTACTAGAAATGTAATTTTCATTAATTGCGAGAAAGGCTGAAGCATCTCTAAGATGTAACTTGTTTATTTCTTTTTTGTGATGATAAAATCCTATAGCAACACATTCTGTACTGTTGCGATCTTTTATATAAAGTTAAGTTGCAAAGGATATTCTGAGGTTAGTCGAGTTTGAAGCTTAAAGAAGAGTATGGATTCTGGAGATTGATGGTCATATATAATTGCTTAGATTCTGTCATTACCAGGAAAACATATTATAGTGCGCACATATTCATGTCATATCAAAATGTAGTTTTGCTGGCATTCTCATGGCTGGTGGAACTTCAACTGAATGGGCTCTTTAAAAAGTTGCAGAGTGTGTAGTATATGTGGAAATCTCTAGGTTTGTATATTTGAGTTAAGCAAGTTAATTGGGGGTGATTTACACAAGTTATCTGACAATATTTTAAGACCTATTTGCTCCTTCGTGTTTGAAGATTAGTGGAGCTTCTTTCTATTGTGTTGTTTCTATTTTGATGATATTTAAAATTTTCATCGTTTTTACAAACTATTGAAAGAATTTTACAACAAAAAGAGGCAAACCAGTCACATAGGAAATCTTTGATTAATTTTTGTTACAGCAACAGTGGACTTGTTAAATTATTAGGTTTCTCTAATTCTTTTCTTGCCAGGCTACCTGTGGGATACCTGAAATTGCTTTTGCTACATTTGAGAACATGGAATACGGTGAAGGTCTGTAGCTTCTTTCCCTTATCAAGCTTGTAGTTGACCCACTTTGATTCCTCCATTTGTGCTTTAGCTAAATCCTCTTAGTATATTTTGGGTTGTGATATTGGGCAGAAAGTATGTCTTATTTGTCATATTTAGGACCAAGAAGTGCATAAATATTCTTAGCATGCATCTGACATTTCGCAACCTAACTCATGCAAAGATTTTCATTCTATGTGACTAAGAGGAGGTCACTTTGACTTGGAGATTGAGTAATAGTATTTTTGTTCTTTCTGAACGGAGTATATAGCGATGGACCGATGGATTGGCTAGTTTTGGATTGTAAACAAGAATCATGTACATTGACTTGGGAAGAGGTCCCTTTATGTATAGAAAATTGGGTATCGTTCGTAGAAAATCATATGTTTTTGTAAGGTTTTCTACTTTTTTTTTGATAAAGTAAGATAATATCATTGAAAGTGCATCAGGAAGATGCCAAATTACAAGAAAAAAAATTATGTTAGCTCCCCTACAAAAGACAAAAAACATTATAAGCTCCATTACAAGAGTACCTATGCTAGAACCAGGGAGCTAACATAATCCAAAAAAGTGTCAATGCAATTGACAGGGGAAAGAAAGTTCCAACCGAACAAACTAACTAAACATCTAGCTTTTAGGGAATGTGTTGGAGTTGATATTTCATCAAAATATTTGCCATTTCTTTCCTTCCAAACAATCCAAAATATGACTGTTGGGATCATTGTCCATAGTCTTTTGATGGCTTTGTTAACTCTCCAAAAAATCCAGCTAATATTGGCTTCCTTGATGGTGTGAGGCATGATCCAAGTTATACCAAAAATGGATAGGAAGAAGTTCCAAATATCAGCAGTGACTGAGCAATGAAGAAACAGATGGTTAACACTTTCTGATCTCTGTTGGCACATATAACATCTGTTGACTAAATTAATGCTCCTTCTGCTAAGATTGTCCTGTGTTAAAGCAACTTCATTGAGGGTAGTCCATGTGAGGCATGCTGCTTTGAGTGGTATTCTCGTCCTCCAAACATGTTTCCAGGGTCAATCTCCTAGTATTCCATTATGTGAGCAGATAAGGTTGTAACCCTCTTTGACTGTGTACATTCCTTCTTTTGAATTCCCCTAGATGATGCTGTCTGGTTGTTGATCTTCCGTGAAGATATCTCCTAGTGTGGCTAGGAGAGCAAGCAAGTCATTGATTTCCCAATCCTGAAGATTTTTTCTAAACACTGGATTCTAAATGTTGTTCTCTCTGTTTTGAGCAATATTTGAGTCCTTATTGCAGGCTATTAGGTATAGGCCTGGGTATGAATCCTTTAGTGCTGTATTACCAAGCCATCTGTCTTTCCAGAATTTCACATGAACACCACTACCAACTTTGAATGATGTATTCTGAAAGAAATCATTTTGAAAGCTGCTGATGTGTTTCCATAATCCCAATCCATGAGGTGCTGGACTTTTCTTGGGGCTCTAGTGATTCTGAATTCCATATTTGGCGTCAATGATCTTCTTCCAGTAACCTGCTTCAGTTTGTCCATACCTCCATAGCCATTTCATTAGCATACATTTGTTGTGAAGCCTAAGAATCCAGATCCTCAATCCCCCATAAGACTTTGATTGAGTTACTTTTGGCCACCTAACAAGTGAAAATTTGTGAGTCTTACTGTTTCCTTCCCATAAAAGCTTTCTACTTAGCCGGTCTAGTTATTTCAGGACTGAGCTTGGCATAGGAAACAGAGACATGTAATAAGTTGGTGTGTTGTCAAGGACACTACTGATCAGTGTGATTCTGCCCCCCCATCGAGAGATATTGCATTTGCCAGGTTGCTAGTCTCTTTTTAACTTTTTTAATGACTCCATTCCAAATTCCAGTGGATTTGAATTTGGCTCCCAGGGGGAGTCCTAGATAAGTTGTGGGGAAGGAGCCAGTTTTGCAGCTAAGTATTTCAGCTAATTCTACCAAATTTTGAACCTCATCGGATACATAATGCTTTTAAGCATATTGATGTATAGGCCAGACAATGCTTCAAAATTGAGTAAGATGAGGTTGAGATTGATTACTTGTGACCTTTCCGCACCACAGAAGATCAATGTGTCATTTGCATTTAACAAGTGTAATACATTGACTGAATTTGCAGGATTTCTCCCAACCTGAAAACCTTGTATCCATTTAAGCTCCTTTGCCCTGCCTAGCATCTGTGAGAGACCCTCCATTGCCAATATAAAGAGAAAAGGAGAGAGTGGATTTCCTTGCCTGAGGCCTTTTTGAGGAGAAAAGAAACCTACAGGATTTCTGTTAACCAACACGGAATATTTCACATTTGATATGCAGAATTTTATCCACCTACAGGATCTTGAATATCTGAATTGTGTTCATGTTGGCACCACAATCCCGTCTACTCTTACTTTACTTTCATACTTTCTATGGGGTTGAACTTACATTGCCTATATCTGGTCTTAAGCCTATACTTCGTCTTACTTTTGCTTATCCTAAAACCATTATGTACCTCTCCATAGTTTCACTTTTTGGACGACTCCGTCACTAATTTCATCAATAACATAATATTATTTGCAAGTAGCACGCCCCGTGAAAGCTTGTCATGTTTATTATTGGTTAGCTCATCTTTAAATAGGTATCCTCTGCATGTCTTCCTCTATAGTGTTGTGATTATGCATGCTAGCTTTGAGCCGAGGGTTTATTGGAAACAACCTCTCTACCTCCACAAGGTAGGGGTAAGGCTGCTACTCACTACCCTCCCCATACCACACTTGATTATACTAGGTATGTGTTGTTGCTATCTTTAAATAGGTATCCAAGGCTGATGCTCAGTGTAACTCACGTTTTTTTTTACGAAAAAAATCCTGTATATCTCCAACTGTTTCACTCTTGTGACCACTCCTCGGAGATATATGGAAACAAATTGATTAGTTTGGGTGTAATCCATATCTTTTCAGCAGATTACCCAATTGTCGATCACATGAAATATATCTCTTAACTCCCATTAGAACATGAAACCCACTCAAACCTTTAATTTCCTGATCAAACTGAGCAATCAAAGTGGACAAAGGGAGCAAAACAACATGTGATTTAGTTACCGGAACTCTAATTCGTATGCGGTGGTGGATTGATTCTTGTTACAAAATTACTTCTTTTGTTTTTAAGCTCATTATGATCCTTCTTTTTTTGGAGCCGAATTGTTACAATTCTCAGATGACATATACCTTACTCTAAATTATTTTCTAAATTCTTAATATGCTCCGTTTATTTGTCATGCATCTGCTTTTGAAGCACTTAAATCCAGATACTGTTTTTAAAATTTCAAATGCTTTTCTTGTTCATTAAAAACTAGAAGTCAACGTTGCTATTGCATCAGTTTTGTTATGTTGGAAAATTTCTTTGTTGGTTTTGTGGTCTTTTTGGTAGTACTATTACTCACAGAGTGCTAACTGATAACAACCAATATTTTATTAAACGAATAAGATGATCATTAACTTTGTTTAGCAGATCATATGAAACCTGATACCGAGACATATAATTGGGTTATCCAAGCATATACAAGGGCTGAGTCCTATGATAGGTGAGTTCTGAATCATATGTAATTTTATCTTCCCAAACATGCTATCAAAGTTAGCTGAAACCTGAAGTGATTCGAGCTGTCGAATTAAGTATATACAGACCTCCTGATGATCTGGGTTTATGTTTCTATAGCTAAAGAGCTTGATTGATTTTTCAACTTCTGTCCACACTTGCTCATAAACATGTAGTTAACAGACATATAGCAGTTACCATTTGTTTGAGTGCCTTGGAATCTGCCGATAACTATCAGCTAATCTTGGAGTTATGGTTAGGGGTGTTAAATGAATCTGCCAATAACTGTCAGCTAAACTGACTATAATATTGGAGTTATACTTAGGAGTCTCAAATGAATGGGTGGGATCAAGATTGGACAGGTTAAACAGAAGGAAATGGCATACTTTAACCGATTCGAGGTTTGTTAATAGCAGTGTAAGTTGGGTCAAATCAATGTTGTGTAGTGGGTAATAACCCAACTTGTCCAACTCAAGGCCACTTTCAAACAATTTCTTGTTGCAGCTCGGACGAAATTTTCCTGTCCACTTATTTCGTTTTTTATTTTAGTTTTTTAGTTAGAGTTGAGTAACTTATCGAGTCCTATTGGCTAAACTTAGAATAGTGGGTTGAGAATAAATTTTTTGGTTATATTCTTTTTCCAATGTTTGCCCAAAATTTTAATGGATTCGCGCTCAACCCATTATGATCTGTCCTTTATTTATCAATCACCAACTGTCAAACTTCAGACGGGTTACATATATTGTGGCTAATGACACTCTTAGTCATAGTTTGGAACTCTATTGCTCCCTTTGTTTTATTTTATGTGTCTTAATTTGATTGGATATGCAGGTTAAGAATGCAAAGAAGACTTTTGAATCTTGTGTTCTTAAACTAAATGTGTGTAACATACCAAAAATACCCTTTGAATCTTGTGGTCTCAAACATTGCCATGTCATTCGTATAAGGAGTGTCATTAAGGATATTATTGGAATGTTGGAATAAAGAACTTTCTAAATATATAAATGTGGCATTCTTTTGAAACAAACTATGAAGGAAAGTTAAGACACATAAACTGAAATGGAGGATAGCATGTCTCTTAAATTTGTGACTATATCTGTGCATTGGCTTCAGGAGTCCACTGTTGATTGAAGTGTTGTGCATCTTTCTGATAAGTCTTTCATGTGAATTATGGTTGAGAAATGCAAAAATTTATTATCTTTTTTGTACTAATCATACAATCTTTACCGAAGCTTTTTGTTTGACTGTTAGAGTGCAGGATGTTGCTGAGCTACTGGGGATGATGGTTGAGGACCATAAACGTGTGCAACCTAACGTGAGAACCTATGCGTACGGAACTTTCTTTTTATTCTATCTTCAACGAGTTTTCTATAGCATGGACATTTCTCTGTTTTTAGAAAGTAAAATTTAGATTATTCACCCCGAAATGTCTCAATTTCCCTGCTGCGGCGAGGCTATGGTATGAGCCAATACGACTGGGTCACATGTCTTGAATCCTTTTTTCTCCAGCTTGTCCCTCTTCAAGACAAGCCCAAAGTTTGATCCTGGGCAATAAGTTTACTGATAACTTGATGCAGCTTTTCTAATTAAGAAAATATATTTTCTTCTTGGAAACTCTCTTTAATTGTGTGGAAATTTATACTCTGAGCCTTCTTGTCAACAAAGTTTTATTCCTAAGGATTGAGTCTGGAGAAATTGAAAATAAATAGCACGAGCCTTTTAAGTAAGGAGTAGTACATTGTTCTTTCTGTGTACTCTGTTTAGTTGTTTCTAGAGTTCACAGCCAACCTTTTTTGTTAGCCAACTGCAGGGGTGGAAGCAAGGACGAGGCATTGTATTAATTAGTACATTGTTATGTACCCATACACAGTCTTGTGTAAAAGTTGTGCTTAATTTTTCCTCTCCAAAAAAAGATTCGTATGATGACTCTTCATTTACCTTTTTCAGTTTGTTGGTTGAATGCTTTACCAAGTATTGTGTGGTACGTGAAGCTATCAGACATTTCCGTGGTCTAAAGAACTTTGAAGGTGGAACACAAGTGCTTTATAATGATGGGAAGTACGGGGACCCACTTTCATTGTATCTTCGTGCTCTATGTAGGGAAGGTATGCATATATCAATACTAAGGACATTTCGAACTTGCTATTTTTAGGATACAGTGGCTCTTGCCTGCCCCAAAAAGAGAACGGTTCTCTCTGGTACTTCTTTGAATGATTAGTTATTAGCTCATGTCACCTATCACGCGGCTTTGTTTCGAAGGATGGGGGTTATGACCTATAATCCAACTAAAATATATTGATCCTTCTATATTGGAAACTGAAATGACTAGCTAATGTATAATATTGTGGGACAAAACCATTAGAATCAAAAGAACAGTGATAGAGATAAATAGAAGAGACGTATTTTTACTCATTAGACAGTAGAGATAACGAAAATCAGCTAGAATTATGTTTCCCAAAGGAAAGAAAAACATGTTACGAATATGCATTTCTGATTTTCTTTTGGGTGGGGTTTTCGGGGGGGGGGGGGGGGGGGTTTTAGGGGCGGTTTCGTTCAAAAGCAGCTCATGTATTAGCCACTGTTGTTTCACAATCGAAGCAGAACTTGAAAATTGGTACAGAAACGAGAAAACAAGAAAGAAAGATATATGTTTACCGATAATAGCTTTGTGATGTATATTGATTTCTTGTATGTAAGTTTAGTCCTTTCTTTTATTAGATGATTTGAGTTTATGCGAATTCTGAAAGTGAAGTTAAGCCTTATGTGAATTCTGAAAGTGAAGTTAATATCTTATATTGAGGAAAAAGGTGTTATATATATACACACACACATAACAACATACCCAATATAATCCCACATGTGGTGTCTGGGGAGGGTAATGTGTACGCAGACCTTACCCCTGAGGAGGTAAAGAGCCTGTTTCCGGTAGACTCTCGGTTCAAGAAAGTGTGGAGAGGAAGAGAAGGGAGAAGAAGAAGAAGAAGAAGAAGAAGAAGAAGAAGAAATAGGGGGAAGAAAGAAACAAGAAGGAAACATATATGTTTGTATATATATTGTTCTGAAGTGGTGCTGGTTTTAACCACCGTTAAAACCAGAAATATAGGCAGATGATCGGTGAACAAGAAAGATGATGAAGATTGGAGGGGCACATTTGGGGTGAAATATAGGCAGATAAGGCTTAACAAAGAGTTTCACTATATTTTGAGTTGGAAAAGGTGTTGGAATAACCTCTACACTCTCAATTGTGAAGATAACACACCCATGGTGCTAGGTCAGACCCGGGTGTGCCCAAGAGACACCTCCGCCAAGTAGAGGTATCTAAATGGTCTCTTGGAATTTTAAGGTGTCTACCTGGCAGTTGGTACCATGTTTTAGGGGCTAGCTATGAGTTTCGGCCGCCCTCATTTAATTGTCGAATAAGATATTATGCTTGTAATTTCTTTGAGGAGTCTTTTTAAGAGTATTAAAAAAAGTGATGTTTTACTTCAGGGAGGATCATTGAGTTGTTAGAAGCACTTGAAGCTATGGCTAAAGATAACCAGCCAATCCCACCAAGAGCAATGATCCTGAGCAGAAAATATCGTACATTAGTAAGCTCATGGATTGAACCTTTGCAGGAAGAAGCTGAACTTGGATATGAGATTGATTACATAGCCAGGTAAGCATTTTTATTCATGTGGTAGATCATATATTGTTGCATACTTAATGATTTTGACACTATTTGCTCGCTTTCCTAATTGGTATTTTGGTAAAAATGTTATGATGGAGGTATCAACTAATTATACGCCTAATTCTCTTATCTCTATCTTTGCTTGCTCAACTGGGCAGTCGTTAACTCGACAATCAGGAAAAAAGTAGTAGTTGTAGCACTCTGGTGTGTATGTATGTGGGCTGTTGACACCTAACACTTTAAATTCATTATTAGGCTTTTCCCACCTTTATGACTCTTAGCCTGCATTCAGCTTGCTCTGCATGTTTGGTTATTTTATCTACTGATTGAGCTAATATTGATGATGCAATATCTAAGTGCGATTCCAAGATAATTAAGCCACTCTGTTGTATGATGATTTATGCTGAAGCGAGAGTATTATCCCTTTGGAATTTGCTGGTATTAAAGATGCGCATGATGCCAATATTAACATGCGGATAAATTTTTTAATAATTGAGAGAACTAAGCTCTTTTATCCATTTTAGTGCAAACTAGTCACTGGGCACGCGCGTTGCGCGTGTACCCATATTTATGTGTATAAACTTTTAAAAACCTAAATTGCTTGGTCTCGGGTGCGGGTATCTGATATGGGGATGGACCGGAGTATCGGATTCGGCAAAATCTAAATTTTAAGATTCAAGGTGCGGATCCGTATATGGATATGGGTGCGGGGATTCGGCTAATAAAAATGGAGCTATAAAAATATTGTAAATTTTTGAGAAATATTCTCTGAAAACTTACATTAATATTGTACAATTCAATCTTTCATTCTCCAAGATGGACATTAATATTTCATTGTTCTAAATCTATTTTATTTTTTATTTTGAGAAATCAAAATCTCAATTTTTCTCCCAAATTTGTCGATGGACTTCGGTCAAAGTGTCCGAAGTCAGTTGAACATACCTCGTATCCGTATCCATCTCGTATCCGGACGGGGACGACACCCAAATTGAAGAGTCCGCGCAACTTAGTTAAAAACTAAATAAATACTATTAATTTTGGAGTTATAAAAGAAAAATTAAAGGAAGAAGTTACAGTTCTAGAACCAATAAAGGTGATCCATGATCCAACATGTGTTATACATTATTTATTCTTAGTACATGGATCATCGTGTTGACGAATTTCTTTCATCTCTCTTGCTATATTAATCTCCATGTATATATTGGCTCGAAAAAGTGGACAAGATTTGAGGTGTTTGTTCTTCATACATATTTGGCAAACAAAAAGATAAAAGAAAAAAATACACATATAAATATAATGTATAAATTTTTTGCCAGAATTAAGCGAAGGAAAGAAACTTTGCAAGTTATGAATTAAATAGGGAAAATTACCGCGGAGAGAAAATCATATATTAATATATATTGGACTTATATATTTAATTAGATGTAACAAATTTACTTTCATAAGATGACATGAAAAATGATGACTGAATTGTAAAGTTCCTTCTTCATGGTATGTTGTTTACCTAAACTTTAAAATAATATGACAATCCAACTATACATAGATTTGACATGAGAATTAAGATGATCATTACCGTTCTTTTTTTTGAACAAAACTATCCCAACTTGTTGATAGAGGAAAAAGTTGACTGACAATGAGAGTATTGAGTATTGACTATCGTGTGGCAATTGATATATATCAGGAGGAATGGGTAGAAATTGACACCCCTATGAAGAAAATAGGAATCAGAAGGCAAAAAAAATAAATTCTGCTTTAAAAGAGTAAGCACTTCATTTTTCATATAAAAAAGACGAAAGAAGCATGCATGTGGCTCTTTGTAACTGCATAATGATGAGATTAATTGTAATAGTAGTCTTTTCACTTGCTCCTAATTTCAGATTATCTGAACTTAGACTTGTAATTTATCAAAGTGCCTTTACATGTATTTGTTAAATATTTACTTCTTTGTACAAAAATATTGTACGAACAATATTTTATTAAAGGGTAAAAATGTACTTCAGCTTTTAATGAGTATTTTAGTAATTTAAGTTTGATGTTTGGTGTTCCCACTTATATTTTTTCACCCACAGACAATGCTATGAGAAACTTTTCATTAGGTAATTTCTTAGCACCCAATGCTGCCAACAAAGCTCCTAGAGAGAGCCAAAAAAGAAGTGGTAGAAATTTACCTTAAGCATTTTCGCGAGCAATTAGAAGTTTAATGTCAAGAAGGAATTACACAAGTTTTGTGAGAAGTGAAGGATAGTAGAAGAGATTTTATGGTACAAAGTTTGCTGCGCCCGAAAAATCCAAGAACTAACCGTTCACTATATATGCATGAAAACACAACGGTTGGGACAATATTTTCTTTTACTAATCTGAAGCATTTGAAGATACACAACGCTTCAAGAACAATTTCCTCCTCCTTTCTATTATTAAGACAAGAGGGTTACTCTGATGGTAAAGAACCCCCACTTCCAACCGAGAGGTTGTGAGTTCGAGTCTCCCCAAGAGCAAGGTGGGAAGTTCTTGGAGGGAAGGATGCCGGGGGTCTATTTGGAAACAACCTCTCTACCCCAGGGTAGGGGTAAGGTCTGCGTACACACTACCCTCCCCAGACCCCACTAAGTGGGATTATACTGGGTTGTTGTTGTTAATTAATATATTATTAGAATAATTAATTTACATAAGTAGGGACTTTTAAAAGGGTAAAAAAGTAATTTAACTTTTAACTTTTGGGGTTGATGTGTTTATTATAATATAGATAGATAGATATAGATATAGATTTAGACTCATATAATATCCGGATTGGTGGAATAGTTGAAGATTAATGGCCTCAAGTCTCATTCATAACTTTTTTCCTCCAGGTGCTCATAACTCTATGACATCTATTCTTTTCTGCTTTTAGTTGATAAACTTCTTTTCACAGTTCCTTATATTAAAAAAAAGCTTCTTTTCACAGTTCCTTATATAAAAAGAAGCTTCTTCTCACAGTTTTGAGCTGTCTGCCAGAAAGTCGTCATGGTTATTGCACTGATAATAGACTGCCTTGCCCTAATTTCGTGTTTGATGATGGCCAGTTTTTTCTAATTGTTTCTTTGTTTGTTTATTCATTAGTGTTTTCCTAGGTTTATTGCGGTGATGTTCTGCTTCAATTTCTAGCTTATATTTCCACTATAAGTTGTGATTTAGTTGGCCATAACATTCAGGTATGTTGCTGAAGGTGGACTTACAGGTGACCGCAAACGATGGGTCCCAAGAAGGGGAAAAACTCCTTTAGATCCTGATGCCGAAGGATTTATATATTCCAATCCTAGGGAAACCTCTTTTAAACAAAGATGTCTCGAAGAGTGGAGGTTGCACCACAGGAAGCTTTTGAAAACCTTAAACAATGAAGGACCTTCAATTCTGGGAAAGATTTCCGAGTCTGACTCCATACGTCTTGTGGAGAGACTGAGGAAAATCATCAAAGGACCTGAACAGAATGCCTTGAAACCAAAAGCTGCAAGTAAAATGATTGTATCTGAATTAAAGGAAGAACTAGAAGCACAAGGTCTACCAACAGATGGAACCAGAAATGTGCTCTACCAACGAGTGCAGAAAGCAAGGAGAATAAATCGTTCTAGAGGCAGGCCACTTTGGGTTCCTCCAGTTGAGGAGGAAGAAGAAGAGGTAAATGTTATTCTAACGTGTGAACTGTAACTAGTTGCATAAAGATACCTTGCATATTCTTGTCGTTCCTCACATCAGATATCTCTAAAAGCTATATCACATTGTATTAATTTTCCAGGTTGATGAAGAGCTGGATGAGTTGATCTCATGTATAAAGTTGCACGAAGGAAATACAGAATTCTGGAAGCGTCGCTTTCTTGGGGAGGGCTTAAATGAAAATCATGGCCAGCAGTCCGAAATAATAGACTTAGAACCTACTGATGTGGTAGATGATACTGATGATGCTGTCGATGATATTTCAAAAGAGGCTGAAGATGATGAGGCAGAAGACGATGAGGTACAAGATGAGGAGGAAGAAGTGGAGCAAACTGAAAGCCAACCGGAAGTAGGTGACAGGAAGGACAAGGAAGTTGAAGCTGCAAAACCTCTTCAAATGATTGGTGTTCAATTGCTAAAAGATTCTGATCAAGCAGCTAGCTCTTCAAGAAAATCCAGGAGAAGGCTTTCTCGAGTAGCTGCAGTGGTATGAATTTTATTGTGTTTATCAAATGATTTCTTATAGCATGTCCATAGAAAGAAAGGTCTTAAGGTACAGGTAAATCATTTGGTTGTAATCTGCTCTCTCCATCCCATATGGACTCAAACTGAATATCAACCATTCTTCCTGTATCTTGCCATAATATTTTAGTAAAACATTTGGAATGAAATGGGCCTGAAGAGTGGGACTGGATTCAGAGGATTTATCTAGCCGACCCAAACTAGCTTGGGATTGAGATATTGTTGGTTGATTGATTTAGTTGACGTATGCTCTCTCAATCCCAGTGGACTCTTTTTCCTATTTTCATATGACTATCGACGTTGCTTCTGGTTCTTCCCTTAAATTTCAATTCGGGACAAGGGAAGTTTAAAATGTCACTGAATTTCTGATGAGACTCGTGTCACTCTGAATTTGCAATCTTTTCCTTTTTTCCCTAGTAGCTAAAAGGTGAGTTTGGTGCCTTCTTGTTTCTCATATATATCGTAGCTATATGCTTCATCAATAATTTCTTTTACAGCTATCACTCAAAAATAAAGAAAAAAAAATTGATGAGGAGGGAATATCATCTTGTTTCTACTTCCATAGCTGTTAAGGGATTGACAAATATATCATGTTTTCCTCTTTCCTCTCCAAGTTCTGACTTTGCCTTTACTTTATGTATTTCTGCATCTTCTTTACCTTCATAGTTCGTACTTCAATCACATCTCCAGTTCACCATTTTACGAAACTTATACTTAATGTTTTATCTAAAACACGCATATGATGTGCTTTAGGGGAGTATAACTTGTTTGAATCTGTTAACAGGAATAAGTCATTGCATGTAAAGTATTAAGAAGCTTGGTTGCTTACACGATTATTTTTATGCTTCACATTTCTTATTCTATAATATTATGTACTAAATCATTAGGTTTATGAAGTGTTTTCTAGTAGTTGTAAACTTTAAGATTTGTAACTGAATTGTAGGAAACGACCAATCAGATCAGTAGGAATTAGAACACTTAAACCTGTTGACAATTTTGTCCACTTACTTATCTTCTACCTTTTCTGTTGCATTAGTACATCTATATTAGTTTCACCGGCAAGTGTTTAGCATACATGCATAAGTGAAAATAGTCATCCAGGCACAACCCTATTTCTTCCTACAAATGGAGTAGGCATTTCAAAGTAGAATTGATCCTTAAATTTACAAATTTCCACATACTTCTGGAAACTGCTTAGATTTATGAAATTGCAGTCCAAGAGAATGGATTATTGATTGATATGTCATTTCATATTTGCGCAGGATGATGACGATGATGACTGGTTTCCACTGGACATTCAAGAAGCATTTGTGGAGATGAGGAAACGGAAAGTATTTGACGTATCAGATATGTATACAATCACTGATGCTTGGGGTTGGACATGGGAAAAAGAAATCAAGAATAAAGCTCCTCAAAGATGGTCACAGGAGTGGGAAGTTGAATTGGGGATCAAAGTGATGACAAAAGTATGCCGTGACATCCTTTTTTATCTCCTCACCATTTTCAACACCATTATCTGAATGTTACATGCAGTCTTCCCTGAATCTACTAGTTATCGGTTGCTCAATAGTATGCTTGTAGGTTGAATTTCGATGTAAGAATATGCGTTACAGATTTTGGAGGGTCTGTGAAACTATGTATATATATTTCTTCTTTTGTAACCGTGGTGTCCCGGCTAGCTTCCGGACACCTCGACTACTTCCACGGGATACCTGCTATCTTTGCCTCTGCTGGGAGTTGAACCTGAGACCTCATGGTTCTCACCTCACTTCATTGACTGCTAGGCCACAACCTTGGTTGCCTGTGAAACTATGTGTATTGTTAGACGAGTATAGCTTAACTATGTATATGATTATCTAGATTTCTTACTTAACATATTAAGTCTATCTGGATTCTGGAATGAAGAATCTCAATAAATCAATAAATTTCTAATGAATGAAACTTAGGGTTTTGATGAGTTAGTTTTCTAATGTTAGTGTTCCATTTTGATAGTGAATTATGACATTGTAGCAGAACTGGCGCCAAGTGTTTTCTATCCTTGTAGCTAGTGAATTTGGCTTCATGTATGGATGCATCTGTTTTCTACTTGTGAACTAAAAGTATTTCTATCTCAGGTAATAGAATTGGGCGGGACACCAACAATTGGGGATTGCGCTGTGATATTGCGGGCTGCAGTACGAGCTCCTATGCCTTCTGCTTTCTTGAATATTTTGCAGACAACACATAGTCTTGGTTATGTATTTGGAAGGTAAGTTTGGTTCTACACGATATCAATCCTTGTTTATGAAAGATCTTTTTCTTGCTACTTGTCACCAAACAAACGACATAGCATCAGCAAAAAGCAGGTTTACACAACATTGGCTAAACAAGTAGAGTTGTCTTTAGATATTCAAGCTTAGATTGTGGTGGAATTACTAATGCTCTTTTGTTTTTGTTTTTGTTTTTTGTTTTTGTTTTTATTTTTCCTTTCCTTCACTGAGCCGAGGGTCGATTGGAAACAGTCTCTCTGCCCTTTGGGGTAGGGGTAAGGCCTGTCTACATATTACCCTCCCCAGACCCTACTTTGTGGGACTGTACTGGGTAGTTGTTGTTTTTGTTTTGTAGATTGTGTTTACTCTATATTGGTTCACTTCCAGTAACTCTTTCTGTTTTGCTGTGTTTTTCCAATATTTATCTTGTAGCTATCATGGTCTTATCTAGAAGTTTAGCATATAGATTAAATTGATTGTTGATATTTACCCATTCATTGCAGCCCTTTGTATGATGAAATTATCACATTATGCCTTGATCTTGGGGAACTTGATGCTGCAATTGCCATAGTGGCAGATTTAGAGACTAGCGGAATCAAGGTCCCGGATGAAACTCTTGATAGAGTAATTTCTGCCAGGCAGAGTAGTGATACTCCTGTTAACGGTTCACAATAGAATCTGCATACTTCAATTTTACTTGTAGGTTAATAGGATTTAGAATAGCATAACATAAATGTTGTAGCATATAGAATCCAAAACAAACAAGCGAAGAATGGAGAGTTGTAAGCTGAAAAAGATCTGTTTTGTATACTAGAGTGTTGCTTCCAACCCCTGTCGTTGGTGTTTTGACAATCAGCAGGTTTACCTGGAGGTGTAAAAAGTTGGAAGTTCACATCTTCTTGAGTTGAAGTTGTTAATATGTAAACAATTTTTCGAATAGAAAGGAAAGGCTAGGTTGAGATGACTCTCTTATTGTCAACAAGTCGTTTGTGTATCTCTGTATTCTCCATTCTCAGCCTCCATTTCTTCCTGTTAATTGGTATTTTATAACATCAAAGTGAGACTTATTGAGCCTATTTATGTTAACACCTTAAGGAATTCTCAAGACTTGTAGGATTTTTGAATTGCTTGGGAAAAACAAAATCGTTTTTTGTTCTTTTTGGATGAATTAGTTTATATTAAGAAACTAAGGAAAGGAATAGTTTATATTAAGAAACTAAGAAGTCTAATTATTATTATTGCATAACATAGGGTAGATTGCATAGCGGTTGTCCCCAATCTATCCTTATTGAAAGCGTGTAAAATAACTGTCGGTGGAGTTTCCTAGTAGGTTATGGCGTCTTCCTCCATCATGTTGATTGCGTGGTACGTCCATTTTTTGCTAGAGTATCAGCAACAAGATTGATTTAGTTCAAGTGTCTAGACACATGAGTCTGGTTTTGGTCACATGACAATAATTTTACTACTTATGCCAAGACTCCCCCCTTCATTATCTGAAAGCGAGATACAAGAAAATAGCAATATATTAACACAACCGACATGTTGTTGAACAAAATCCCTGATTAGGTCATAAGCTCCAAAACATCAGGGTAAAAGAGAATACTTTGGCAACAACTGTTCAAGAGCTTCTTCATCAATCTTTCTGGATAGTTGCATCTTGTGTACCAATACTTGGGATAATTTTATCCAGCACTTGTACATTCCCAAGCGACAAATAGATTGTATGACAAAGAAAGATATCAATAATCAACTATAATGTAAGAATGATCATTCAGATATCTTCATCACTGTGTACAAAAGAAAACGAAATGGAGAAGAAGGAATCTTCATTTGTATCCTCAAATCATCTTATCCTCAATTCAGAAATGAATCAAGCGATTTGTGCAATCAGTAAGTCAGTATTATCGTTTAGAGTGTCTCTGCAAGATACTGAGACTCCTAGCTAAAAAGGACCAAGCAAGTATAGAATAAGTTGCAATTCAAGAAACAAATATTCGAATTTTCGCTCGGATTTTAATTTTTCCCAAACTATGCCCACTCCTAAGATTCGCTGCAGCTGGCCGGAGGTGGAGACACCTCTAATATATACAAATGTATGTAATAAACATAGCGAGCTTGCGACTACCAAAGAGAAAGATCAACTTTTGGCTGAGAAGTGTCAACTGAGAGTGGTTGGTAAATTCTCTAAGAACTTGACCAATGGTGATGAAAAGAAGATGTTGACGTGACTCAACAGAATAGGGAAACTCAAGCTGGGTTCAAGCACACCAGACTGGACAAAGTGAACAAGCCAAACAAGGGAAGAAAACTGGGAAAAGCAAAAATAGCTTGAAGAAGCCTAAGGCCAAATCTACAGTTCCTGAACATCCGGACGATCGTGTTAATTCAACTGGAAAAGAGCTACTGTATACGCAAACGAGGGAACTTTACTACTGAAAGGAAGAAACTCAAAACTACTATTTTTTTCGCAAAATGTGGCAGAAAAATTGAAGCCAGGATCCAAGGAACAATGATGTTTCTTGGGCAAAGGATTGGCCAATCTGGTAAATAAATGCAGAAAGAGCCACCTGATTGTGCACTAAAAATTGAAACTTTTCTTATCAGAGAACACAAAAAAGCAGATAATTAACGGGCTTCGAGGAGAAACTTCATTGTTGTTGCTAATGGAATGAACCAAGCAGCTGCCTGGAATGGGTATACTTATTCAGGACAGCATCACAATGAACAACAATCTACCAACCAAAGAGATGCAAAATGCCAGTGGGGAAAGGTTGGTTAGCCTTCTCTGAAGGTTACTAGGAGCATAAAAAAGATTTCAAAAGACTCCACTCCTAATGTTTCTCACTGCTATCATGGAATATTAGGGGAATGAAATCCCTAGGATCCTTTGAAAGGCTAAAGTCACTCAAACAACCAACACACATTGCCTCTTTTTCTGGTCAAAAGTAAGAAAAAATTATTTCAACCAAAGTATTTCAATATACAAAGCTATCTCTTAGTCAAGAGTTAGTTCTCAAAAACAAAACAAACTGTAACTACAGGTAAACAAAATTTGGCCTTCTAGGAACTCTTCGTATAGACAACGCTAAACTGTATATCTATTTAAAGTATCTAGCTGACTCCTCCATTTACAGTCCAACAATATGAAATTGAATAGTAATCTCTTTAGTCCTCTGCGTTACTGCCCCTGGAACAGCAGCTGCGACCAACAAATTGCCTCATGTATATACAAAAAGGAGAAAGCTTAGCACCAAGCTGGTGCCAGCTAAGGCATTACAAGAATCAGAAATCCTTCTATACCGCAAACAAAAAAGAAGGATTGTTGCAGCAAAAGATCCTACACTTGCAAGGATTTTATGAAGTCTAACATACTATCTTCATCATTTACATCCTGTAGATTGCACCAAAACTGCGGAAGCCATAGACATTTGTTTTTAAGCTGCTGTACACTAACTATACTATACAAGTATAAAGGGGTCAATGAATATGGACAATTGAAGCTTTGGAGAGGACCTTGGAAAGCTTTCAAAATAAGCCTGAATCATATCAATCTCTTCATTTTTCGCAACAAAAGTTAACTTCTCCAGCACTTCCGCATTCTTGAGCAAATACTTCACCAATGGCAGCACAAATTCATTTTTACTTAGCAGTTCATGAAAGTGAATGATTACAACAACAACAACTACCCAGTATAGTCCCACAAGGTGGGGTCTGGGGAGGGTAATATGTAGACGGGCCTTACCCCTACCCGAAAGGGCAGAGAGGCTGTTTCCAATCGACCCTCGGCTCAGTGAAGGAAAGGAACAACAAAAACAAAAGAACAACAAAAGAACATTAGTAGATACAGCAGAAATAACATAAATAATTATCTAAATATAAGAACCATAAATAAATAAATAAATAAAATAAAATAACATGCAACAATATCAGACAGTAACTACCATAAATAACTACAATAATGGAGACACAAATCATCTATGGATAGCCATGCCAAGCCTCACCCAACCCCGGGTGAGGAGTACGAAAAACTCTAGGGGCCCCTATCCTACAACCCTGATACTAGACCTCCAGACTTTCCTATCAAGGGCCATGTCCTCAGAAACCCGCATTCTAGTCATGTCATGCCTAATCGCTTCTCCCCAATACCTCTTAGGCCTCCCTCTGCCTCGCCGAGCGCCGACCATCGCCAGCCGCTCACAACTTCTCATGAAAGTGAATGATTATGGTTTTCAAATGTAGCAACGAGCAATTAAAAACACTTGTCTCAAACTTCTTCTAATCATCATTATCATCCGTTATCATCCCAGAGAACATATTTATCTTTCGTTCTGATAAGCTACATTATCGCAAACAGCACTAAGCGGGTGCTAAGTTACAAATAACTTAAATTACCAATCCCTGCCCACCAAAATCTTTAAGGACATGAAACCTAAAAGAGAGCCACACTCATCTACATTTTGCATTTTACACAAAGGTATTAAAACGGTAGTATCTGTACTTCAAACATTGCATTGCCTCCTGTTGGTTTTTTAAAAAGATGGGGCAGCAAAAAGATTAAAACTATTGATTGAAAATGTCTCGCTCTTGATACCACTGTTGGTTTTTTAAAAAGATGGGGCAGCAAAAAGATTAAAAGTATTGATTGAAAATGTCTCTCAATCAATAGTTTTAACCTTTTTGCTGCCACATCTTTTTAAAAAAACCAACAGTGGTATCAAGAGCCTGTCTGATATTATTGCATGCTATTTTATTTATGATTCTTATGTTTATATAATTATTTACGCTATTTCTTCCGCAGTTACTAATGCTCTTTTGTCTTTGTTTTTGTTTTTCCTTTCCTTCACTGAGCCGAGGGTCGATTGGAAACAGCCTCTCTGTCCTTTCAGATAGGGGTAAGGCTCGTTTACATATTACCCTCCCTAGACCCCACTTTGTGGGACTATACTAGGTTGTTGTTGTTGTTGTTGGTATCAAGAGCCTCATTGATCTTACGGGATCTGTGAGTTCTTCCAAAAAGTTATTTTCAAATTATTTTTAGCCAATATCAATTTTTAAACCCATTTTCATACATGGCAAGCAACAGTCTCTCATTCAATATCCCACAAACTTTCACCGCAGAAATTATCAGGTTTGGTAAGTGAAAATAAAATCGTATTTTGGAGCCTATGATTTATAGAATGTTGTAATAGAAGAAATATCTTTACAACCACTGCCGACAAATCTTATCATTACCCAAATTAAAACTCCTTTAGAAGAACCTTCAAACAAGACAAAGTTATTGAGATTGTTTTTTATGCACAAAACCAAAATGAAAAAAAAAAGAAAAGAAAGAGCAAGTCATATTGCAGATGGATGCAAGTTCAAAAACACTAGAATGCAAGTACAAATTGCCAAAGAAGAAATTGAGTAGGATCAATCTATTGCAGCAACAAAAGTGAGGAGGAGTGCTGGATTTTGCATTTGTTACTTCTGATATTTGATTTACCAGAATAATAAGTAGTTTAGTCAAAAGATAAGTCTTTGTTAAAATTTAAATTTAATAGGATAAGTGGTTAAGATAGTTTAGGTTTTTGAATTTGAATATTAATTATCCTGATTTTTTGCAGATTTTGTTCTTAAATTGGCTATTTAAAGCCTTGTTATGCTTAATAAAATTATTTAGAGATATTTTCAATCAATACTTTTAATCTTTTTGCTGCCCCATCTTTTAAAAGAACCAACACCTCCTTTATCAAAAACAGTATGCCCTCTCCCCATATTTCCTCGTCACCTTATCAGCCTATCTAGTTCTGTAGTCACTAGTCAGATATTCAACCCCTTCTACATTACTAAAGAACTGGACTAATCTTTCAACTTTCTTGCATTGAAGACTGCTTCTAAAGCTGATGTTTTAAACACCCCAATTTCTGTACTCTGCAACAAAGTTGTGTTTATCCAATGCCAATCTATACGTCGAAGATGGCAGACCTACTTTCATAGTCTCTTGAACGAGGAGGGACACAACAGCATTGTACTAGGTGATTTGAAACCCTCCGGGAGTCGTTGTAACTTTGGGTATTGTAGGCGGATTAGAGTTGATGAAGTTGAGGGGGCTATATGTAAGATGAGCAGGGGCAAAGCGACCGGACATGATGAAATTCCGGTGGAGATTTGGAAGAGTGCGGGCATAGTAGACCTGGAGTGGCTCACTAAATTATTTAATGTCACTTTTAGAACGAAGAAGATGCCCGAAAAGTGGAGGTGGAGCACGATGGTTCCTATATATAAGAACAAGAGTGTTATCCAAAATTGCAATAACTATCGGTTATCAAGCTGCTTAGTCATAAGGATGCTGAGATGGATGTAGGCACACCAGGTTAGATAGGATCATAAATGAGGTTATACGCAACAAAGTGGGTGTGGCCCCTATTGAGGACTAGATGTGGCAAGTGAGACTGAGGTGGTTTGATTATGCAAGGAGGAGGAGCACAGACGCCCGGTGAGGAGGTGTGAGAGGTTGACATATGAGGGCCTACGGAGAGGTAGAGGTAGGCAAAAAAAGAGGCGGTGAGAGGTGATTAGGCAAGACATGGCGCAACTTCAGCTGACTGAGGACGTGACCCTTGATAGGAAGGTATGTAGGTCGAGGATTAGGGTAGTGGAGTAGGTAGTATATAGTGTTCATAACAAGAGTATTGACACGCAGTCTTTCTTTCTGTTAGCACTAGGTTTTTACGACTAACCGTTGTTTTCTTTCATTGTTGATCACCTTAATGTCTTATTGTTTTTATTCTGCTTTTATATGGTATTTTGGTACTGTCCCTTCTTGTCTATATTTTCATTAATGTGGTGCTTATGTTTTCCTGAGCCGGAATTTTATTGGAAACAACCTCTCTATCCCCACAAGGTAGGGGTATCCCAAATCCCACGATGTGGGATAATACTAGGTATGTTGTTGTTGTTGTAATCTATACAAATCCAGAAAAGTATTCTTCAGTAGGTCTACCTAGCTCCCAACCCAAGGGATTTACGTCATTCATCTTTCATTCCATGTTTTGCTCTAATGACACACTTCCAGAGTTTATCATCGTGTCTAAGCGTAAGTCTTTTTTGTGATACGATCCAGATTCATTGCCCCAAGTCCACCATTTTTTTCTAGTTTCATTCACTATTGACCATTTCATTAAGTGAAAATTCTTCATTGGTTTACTATCCCACAAAAAAGTCCCTTCTAATTTAATCGATCTAATTCTCCACTTTCTTAAACTTGAATAAAAGAGACGTTATATAGGTGGATATACTATCAAGTAAACTGCTAATCCGTGTTACCCTTCCCCAAAAGAGAGATCAGGGATTTTCCATGACGTCAACTTTCTGTCAAACTTCCTCTATAAATCCCTGCCATACCTTCTATTTTATGCTTTGCACCCAATGGAGATCCCTGATTGGTTGTAGGAACTCCGCCACTCTGCATCAGGAAACAAAGAGCTCTTCAGCAAGCTTATGTGAAGGCCTGAATTAAGAAAGAGCTCTTAATTCCGTTTCCACTGTGTCACAGTAAGTAACAGTTCTACTGCATAGACTATGTGTGAAACTGTCACGATGTTGTTCCCCCATACTGGTTCCCTTATCCAATTTTTTTTCCACAGTGGTTGTTAACAATCTGCTTATAAACTCCACTAGTGTCTTAATACGCTGGATCTATGAGAAAAAAACTCTTGGTTCCCGTTGATCAATACTGATGAACACGAAATACATCACTTTTGTGTGGTTGGTCATGAATGAAGTAACAGAATTAAAGGTGAAAGGAGGCATACCCTTGGGTTTCGAGTTTTCCTGTCATTGACCAAATGCTCAAGATGTACTGGACAATGTAACAAGCTGCACATTCCAGGGAAGTCGCGCTCTTCTAACGAAGTGCTTAGCTTGACGAATTTCCATTTTACTGCTGGAGACGAGCAACCTTTCACCTCCCGTAGCGCGAGACACTGCAGATAAAACATAATATGTTAAAACGGTTAAGGATCACATTTACCCTTGTACTATTCAAAATAAGCTACATTTATCTCCGTTTGAATTCTTTAACAAATATACCCCACCGTTACACTTTCGGGCTACATTTACCCTTCCACCATTAAAATTTCTTTCCTCAATATTTTTAAACACTTGGCAGACTCACATTGGTCCAGATTAGCCCACCCAGTCAATTGTTTAAACCCGCCCGACCCAAATTTATAACCCGCCCCGACCCAAGTTATTTATATACTCCAGCGTTAATTTCCAGAGCCTTCTCTAAATTCTTCCCCTTCATCTTCCTCTGATTTTCACCTAGGGTTCATGTCATTCCATTGACAGACCCAACAGAGCGATTCAGCTTAGCAGCTACCGCTGCTGGCTGGGTTAAGTGTAATTCCCAAGATTAGTTTAGTCTCTTCCCTCGTCTTGGCTATCAGGAGCGCTAAATGTTTCTGTTCGTTTTTGTATTTGGCTAATGTATTCAAAGATCAGAAATCAAGTATGCCGGAGGCATCATCGCTGCCTCAAATATCATTACCAGCATCTGGAAGTGCTTATTTCTTCTTAAAGATTGTCGTTGGTAGGAGAGGGGGTTAGGGGGTAGAGGACAGAGATGTTACAATTGATGTTATTGTGTTTTGTAAATTTAGCCAAGTTATTCTTAGCATCATGCTTTTGTTAAATTTTTCTCGCTAGTTTTAGGCTAATTTGGTTTAAATTTTGTTCTGAAACTATGACGGCACTTCTGTGGTGGAGGGCAAAAGTGACAGACTGAGTTCATTTGGATTGTATGATTGAAGAGAATGAGAAATTAACTTAAGAAAACGCACTAAACATGTCGTTAATCTCTATCAACATATATATAATTTTATTTGCAAGCCTTTTTAACATAATCTGTCTTCCCTAGTAGGCTTGCCAACGTGTAGCTTAATATGGCAGAGTTTATTGAGTGGTTGCAATAATTGAAAACCAAAAGAAGTGGCTTCTATTAAAAAGAACTTATTCTGTATTTGGGTGGGGCGGGCTATAAATTTGGGTCGGGCGGGTTTAAACAATTGACTGGGTGGGCTAATCTGGACCAATGTGAGACTGCCAAGTGTTTAAAAATATTGAGGAAAGAAGTTTCAACGGTGGAAGGGTAAATGTGGCCCGAAAGTGTAACGGTGGGGGTATATTTGTTAAAGAATTCAAACGGAGGATAAATGTAGCTTATTTTGAATAGTACAAGGGTAAATCTGACCCTTAACCGATGTTAAAATGAAGGCCCATATATAAATTTATGTTTTTTATTTGAACACTCCAATTTGACAAAATAAATAACAATAAATACTTTTAATTATTGACCATGCCTATATGGAAGAAGTGCAACTGACATCGCTAAACTGTATGCAAATCACGCTACCAAGATGCGTGAATAATATTGTTTTACTAAAAAAAAATAGAATTAGAATAAAATATAAATAAAAATTAAAAATGAAAAAGAAAAAAAAGACTTTTCCCTTTCCCATTCTCTTCCCCCCCTCCCCCCTTACGACTCTCTCGTCTTCTCAGCAAAACTCCCACTCAATTTTTTTCATTTCTCATCCTAATTTCTCTTCTCCCCTCCCCTTCCTCTTGTTTATTTTTTCCTTCATCTTCCCTTTCAATAATTTTTTTTTATTTGCTTGTCTTCACCCACTATTTCCGTCCCAACATCTCTCAACCATCAGGGTTGGAAGAAAGCTTGAGCTTTGTCATTGTTCTATCATCGAATTCATCTATGTCAAAACAGCAACAAGAAAAAGAGACCAAATTTGCAATGATATTGGGCGACCTCCACTTTCAAAATTATGAAAATCTGTTATTTTTTTCTTCTTAAATTCCAATTTTTTTTGGTTATCTAATCATGACCTTAGTGATGTAATGAATTTGATTTAGAAGAGAGAGAGGGAGAGAAAGGTAGGGAGGGAGAGAGAGATGAGAAGAAAGTAGAGTAAAGAAAGGAAAGGAGGAGGGTGAACCAAGAAGAAGGGTGCAGTTAGGTACAGATTAATACTGGGTATGTTTCAAGTTTATTTTTTTTTCTTTTAGTATTTGTAACTTTTTTCTGTTGATTTTGTATTTAAAATGGGACCACAAATAACATCATAGCAAGTAATAAATAGCTTACCATGGCGTATTATACATGTCAGCGCAATTGATGGACTTGCTCTGGTGAATGTGTTTATTAGCATCCATTTTGTCAAGTTGGAGTGTTTGAATGAGAAAAATATAAGTTCATGTATCGGCTTTGCAAACTGATACAAGTTTAAGTGGCTACGAAGCCATTTGGCCTAAAATGAAATGGGACATACAGAATAAATAAGTTTCCGTTACTTATGTGAGAAATATGACACGGAAAAATTATATTATTGATTAATTTTCTATATTACAATAAGCCCTATTTATATGTATACATAACACATAACCTACTCCTATTATATAAGGGACTAGGACTAATTACATACATTCTCATAACTATTCTAACACTCCCTCTCAAGTTGGTGCATATAAATCATATGTACCAAGCTTGTTACATATGTAGTTAATACGAGGACCAGTGATGGAATTTGTGAAAATATCTGCAAGCTGATAATTCGACTTCATAAAATTTGTAGCAATATCTCCCGAGAGTATTGTTTCTCTAACAAAGTAACAGTCAATCTTAATGTGTTTAATTCTCTCATGGAACACTAGATTTGATGTAATATGAAGAGCTGCTTGATTATCACACACAAGTCCCATCTGACTAATCTCACCAAATTTCAGCTTCTTGAGCAACTGTTTGATCCAAATTAGCTCACATGTCGCCATAGCCATTGCTCGATATTTTGCTTCTGCACTAGACCGAGCAACCACATTCTTTTTCTTTCTCTTCCACGATACCAAATTTCCTCCTACTAAGACACAATATCCAGACGTAAAACGTCTATTAAAAGGTAATCCTGCCCAATCAACATTTGGGTATCCAACTATCTGCTCATGGCCTTGGTCCTTGAATAATAAGCCTTTGCTTGGAGCTAATTTTATATACCGAAGAATGCGGACAACTGCATCCCAATGACTATCACATGGAGAATCCAAAAACTGACTCACAACACTCATAGGAAAGGAAATGTCAGGTCTAGTCGCTGTGAGGTAATTTAATTTACCAACCAACCGTCTATATCTTGCAAGATCACTAAGAGGCTCCCTCTGTCCTGGTAGAAGTTTAGAATCCGGATCCGTCGGAGTGTCAACGGGTCTACAACCTGTCATTCATGTCTCCTTAAGAATATCTAAGGCATACTTCCGTTGTGTGAACAATATCATCAACATAAATTACCAAACAAATATAGAGATCTGAAGCAAAATGTCGATAAAATACAGAGTGATCAGCTTCACTACGAGTCATGCCAAATTCCTGAATAACTGCGCTAAACTTACCAAACCAGGCTCGAGAAGACTGCTTTAGGTCATAGAGGGACCGACGGAATCGACATAAAAGGCCACTAGACTCCCCTGAGCAACAAAACCAAGTGGTTGCTCTATATAAGCCTCATCCTCAAGGTCATCGTGAGAAAAGTATTCTTAATGTCTAAATGATAGGAAGGCATATAGAGAACAATAGCCATGGATAGAAAAAGGCGGACTAATTTTATTTTAGCCACGGGAGATAAAGTATCATCGTAATTGAGTCCAAATATATGAGTATACCCTTTGGCAACAAGACAAGCCTTAAGTCGATCAACCTAGCTATCTGGACCAACTTTGACTGCATACACCCAACGACAACCAACAGTCCATTTACCGAAGGTAGAGGGACAAGCTCCCAAGTGCCACTCATATGTAAAGCAGACATCTTGTCAATCATAGCCTATCGGTACCCTGGATGATACGGTGCTTCACCTATAGACTTAGGAATGGAAACAAAGGACAAAGATGATACAAATTCACAATGGGGTGATAATAGACGATGGTAACTTAAACCAACATAATGAGGTTTAGGATTAAGTGTAGACTGTATACCTTTTTGTAGTGCAATCGGTTGACTAAGTGGAGACAAGTCCGCAGTATTATCAAGGTCAGGTGAATGACGTGAATCAGTTGGGGCCTGATGCTGGGCGCGAACGACGATGATAAGTCAACACTGGTGGAGCTGTACAAGGTTGAACTGGACTTGGTGGTGGCACTAGAGCTATAGTTGGTGGAGCTGCAACTAGAGCTGTAGGTGGTAGATCTGCAACTGGATCTATGGAGGAAGATGAATGGGAGATAGTGACTGAATCTCCAAAAGACGGAACTGGTAGCACCTCAGAAATGTCTAAGTGATTAACTGAACTTGTGAAATATGATTGGGTTTCAAAGAAGGTAACATCAGCAAACATAACAAACCCCTGGAGGTTAGGAGAATAACATCGATATCCCTTTTACATTCTCGAGTAACCCTGAAATATACATTTAAGAGCAGATGAGCTAACTTATTTTTTTCTGGAGTAAGGTAATGAAAAAAACTCGTACTCTTAAAGACACGTGGTGGAAGAGAGAAGAAAGGTAAGTGGAAAAATATTACAGAGGATGGAACTTGATTCTGGATTGCTGAAGATGGCATACGATTAATAATAGCAGGATGTAAGAACTGTATCCTCCCAAAAACACAGCAGAACATAAGATTGTATGAGTAGGGTACGAGCAGTTTTAATAAGATGTCTATTCTTTCTTTCAGCTACCCTATTTTGTTGGGATGTGTACGGATAAGATGTTTGATCAATGATCCCATGGGAGTTCATAAACAGCTGAAATGGGGAAAAAATACTTTAGGGCATTATCTCTACGAAATGTGCAGATAGAAAACTCAAATTGATTTTGAATTTCAACGTGAAAGGTCTGGAAAATAGAAAAAAACTTAGATCGATTTTTCATAAAAGATATCCATGTGCACCTAGAATAATTATCAATGAAACTGACAAAGTAGAGAAATCCCAAGTAGAACTAACCCGA
This sequence comes from Nicotiana benthamiana, assembly GCA_034376525.1. Classification (NCBI taxonomy): domain Eukaryota; kingdom Viridiplantae; phylum Streptophyta; class Magnoliopsida; order Solanales; family Solanaceae; genus Nicotiana; species Nicotiana benthamiana. The sequence continues at coordinate 28,491,383 of CM067324.1, read as the reverse complement.
TTAGGACCCCAAATATATGAATGGACTAAAGTAAAAGGTGACTCTGCTTGATTATCAAGATGCCGCGGGACATGGGAGCGAGTATGCTTACCGAGCTGACATGACTCACACTCTAAAGTGGACAAGTGAATAAGTCAGGTACCATTTTTTGAAGTTTTGAAAAACTAGGATGTCCCAACCGTTTATGTAATAAATCCCGTGAATCAAGAACGTGACAAGTTATTGAAGGAAGACAAGATACGAGTCCATGTGATTTTTGCAAGGATAAGGTAATAAAGTCCATATGATTCACGCCCGATATTAATGATCTGCCCCATACTGTGTTCCTGTATAAAAACAAGGTCATCCAGAAATAAAACAACAGATTTAAGTGATTTGGCTAAGTGACTAACGACTATGAGATTAAAAGGACTACGAGGAACATAAAGAACTAAGTTTAAAGGTAAGAAAGGAAGTGGACTTTCTTGACCTATTGCGGTTACCATGGCTTGAGACCCATTGACCATTGTGACTGTTTGAAGAGATTGAGAACATGAAATATTAGAGAAAAGAGATTTGTTACTAGAAATATGATCAGATGCACCAGAACAATGAACCAAGACTCAAAGGTTGAAGAATAGGAGATACAAGTCATGCTAGTATCTGTTAGAACAACAAAGGCTAATCCTGAAGATGTCTGTTTACGTTCTTTATACTGAAGGAACTCAATATAATCTGGTAATGAAACCATCTGGATTGGATCCAACGGATTGTGAGTTAAAGGCTTCTGATACAAATGCCATTATAATGTTGCTACAGAGAATATAAAAGTGGTCGGAATTTGATTTAAACTTGAGTGAAAAGACTCGGGATAACCTCCTAAGTAAGCTATACAATAAAGTTTTATCGGAAAAAATCATTGTAGTTGCCCGAAAATCTCAAATTATCAGAATAAAAAGAAAAAGGTACGGGTAGGCTCGGAATTGCTATGCAACCAGGCTGTCCTGAAGAAGCTCGGCCAAAAAATTACCGGAAGAAGCCTCACGCACCGGCGCGTGATGACAGAGACTCGCCAGAAAATATTTTCCGGCAGTGCGTGAGAGCGCGTGGGAGGTGGTTTGCTGGAAAAGTTTTTACGGGTTGGTCGCCGGAAGCTGATCTACCTTATGGTGGTGTTTGTTTTTGCACAATACCGATGGAAATTGATTTTTTCGAAAAACAACCTTAAAAGGTCGCCGGAATTGAAGCATCGCGACTGTTTTGGGTGGGTCTTCTTTCCCGGATGTTTTCTCACTGCTGCTCTGATACCATATGATAAATATGACATGGGAAAATTATATTATTGATTAATTTTTTATGTTACAATAAGCCCTATATATATATATATATATATATATATATATATATATATATATATATATATATATATATAACACATAACCTACTCATTTTACATAAGGGGCTAGGACTAATTACATAGATTCATATAACTATTCTAACAACTTATATGGTCATCCAACTTTTCCTCCTAAACAAATTATATAATATCAAACAAAATTACTTTTCATTAATCCTCAACATGCAGATGTGGAGTAAGAAAGTAAAGAAGAGAAGTGAAACATTATATTTATGACTGGGTTACTTTGTTATATTAGATTTGTTTTTGGAAAATAGAATTTGATTCAGAAAATTTTTATGTTAAGGAAGACAATATCCATAACTTGGAAGCTCAGCAACAAGCTCTAGCTTGAGATACAAATTCTAAGATCGGAGATGCCAATGCTCAAATTGGGGGGATACTTTGGAAATCGAATTGGATGATTTGGTGTCGAGAATAGTGAAGAAGATAAGTGTCAATGGCTCTAATGGAAAGCCACCACTTGAGGTTGGATAATGAAAATTTTAGGCGTCGAAGGAGACTTTAAGAGAAAAACCAAAAAATTGCAGAACAACAGACCTAACATGTCGTAGATAGTGGTGGGAAAATGGATAAGAAAATAGTTATCCATCCATATTATCCACTAAAGATGGGTTGGATAATGAAAATTTTAAAAATGACTCAAATGTGCATAAGAACTATATTATCCACTAAAAAATGAATAACCAATGGATAACTAATGAGATTAACTTTTCCATTTGTAAAGACTCAAATGAATGGTTTCTTAAGTTTGGGAGACAAGTAATTCACTCAAAAGTAATCATATTCAAGAGGCCATTGGTAATAGATATCTATATTATCCGCCGGTTAACCTATTTTCTATCTGTATTAAACATAGGTTGAGTCGGATAACTTATTCATTTTTGCATTACCCATTTTTTACCTCTCCATATCTGACTCGCCCCCCTCATTTTCCACCCCTATTCGCGGTAATGCAAATATCTAACAGGGTTTCAACCTTCGAATATAAATAGCTCAACTTCGTGGTTGGACTATATTTTTACTATTTTTAGATCACGATTTTTGGGATCTTGCGCTAAATCTTCATCTCGAGGCAGTAGAATTGTTTAAACAACAAGAGAAGAGTGTGAAAGCCAATAACAAGAAACATAAGTGATTGACCAAATGTGGAAAGTTAGTCACATACAAGGGAGGAAAAATGCATCCTCAACAACCCTACAAGAACCTAAAAGTAGTTTTATGGGAGGAAACCAGTAGGACTTCAGGAAGATTCTTGATGTCTGCTAGACATGTAGGGAGCGATACCACTCAGGCCATATATGCAAGTCCAAACATCTAAAATGCTATCATAGGGGAGGAAGGGCTTGAAGAGGATGATAAATTAGAGGAAGGAGAAAGAGTTGAGGAACAAGAAGACGAGGTCATCTTTCTTAATGCCCTGACTGGAACTCAGGTACCTCATACCATCAAGTTATAGGGTATGGTAAAGAAGAGGCCTCTACTTATTTTAGTGGACATATGGAGCACTCATAGCTTCCTAAATCCACAGACAACTAAGGAAACAGGTTATACCATCTAGGAGGATGAGTTAATGTTACAGATGGCAACTGTATAATGAGTCTGCAAAGATGTAATGATTTCAAGTGGAAGGAAGATGAAATAGAATTCACTGATAAGCTGAGGATTCTAAAGCTAGGGCGTTGTGATGTGGTGCTCGAAGCAGATTAGCAAAGGGAGCACAATCAAGTTACCTATGATTATGAGCAGTATAGGGTCAAGGTTAAACATTAAGGCAAAAATGTGATATTGTAAGGGATACCCGCTGCAGGTGCACAAGTTATTTTCCAAGAGGTCTAAATATACTTTTTCCAAACTATATTATTAGCATCAATGGAGTACCAACTATCTCTTCTAAGGTGGAACTCATGTAGAATTGGCCAAAACCTACAAATATTATGTGTCAAGCCCCAAATTTGGCTATGCCAAAAGACCAAATGACATTGATCATTAAAGTTGATGCATGCAACTCTGGGATTGTTGCAGTTCTCATCTAAGAAGGTATATCTATTGCATTTCTTAGTAAGGATTTATCCCTCAGGCCAGGGGTTAAATCTATGTATGAAAAGGAACTAATTATAATCATAACTACTGTAGAAAATGGAGGCACTATGCGGGGTGAGGATGGTGTGGGGTGGGGATATTTCATCACAAAAATAGAGTTTTAGTTATGACGCCCATCAGACTTTCTTTTAATTTCTACCATTGATTCGAATTTATAACATTTTCATAACTTGGACATATCGATAATTAATGCGAGTAAGTAAAACAAAAATTGTTAGTTGAATACCTCAATAATCCAAGAACTAAGCTATATATTTTGGGTATTTATAACACTTTGAAGGAGTTCTTTAGCATACTCCAACTCTTGACCATCTCGCACCTTAAATTGGATGGGAAACAAAAGACTGTCATTTTTACGAAGATAATTTTGTTCAATGACAATTGTACCTCATCCCACTGCCCTAAAATTTTCAGCTCATCAATGTAAATCGAGTAAATCTACACAACTTTGTACAAGTTACTAAATTTAAACTTCCATTCATAACATGCAAATGTTGGATACCCCCTCCCCCAATTTTTTTTTAAAGCCAAACACTCCAATTTGGGACATCCTAGTGTAACCTTTTCCATTACTTAATCCTTCAAACATAGATTTGACATGGAAAGTGAAAGCATATCTCTCCAATTAACGCTAGCCGAAGGATTGACATTGTAGGCTCATAATATTAACCTCTTCAATAAGTAATTAAACCCTAACTGTGGGAATTAGTACCTTGAGCGAGTGTGATTATACAAATCAAGTGAAAAAGAGTTAATTTTTGCATCATAAATTGAAACGTAAACCCAGAAGTTGACATCATTGAGAAAAACAATTATCATAAGTGGGAAACACGCTAAAAGATTTGATTTTGTCGCACTTTCTCCAATATGGAAGTTCTCCATTGATGGTATTCAATAAGTCCAACATATCCTTTCTGCCGTACAAGAAATCGTCCGATGAGTTGAAAAAAAGTGATACCGAAATAAATTTCCAGAAGAACCTCCATTTCCGTGAGAGCAAAGTGGTTCTCACTATTTCCTTCCTCAGCAAAAACGACACCATGTGATGTAAAATTCCTCCAGTAAATCAGTTAGTTTATCCAAGTTCTGAGTTTCCAGTTCCTTTTTTGTATTGTCATTGGAAGAGGAAGAAGCAAAAACATGAGGGAAGAGAAGTTCATCTTTCTTGTTTGACCATAGTCTTCTCATAAAACTCTTGGACTAAGGCAAAATTTTAATAAGGGGCCTTAATTTTTTTTGGTTGGTATAATATCGTTATCTTGCAAAATATAGTATTAATATTACATCTATTTTCTTCTTTCTTGTTGTCTATATTATAATTATCTTATAAAATATAATATTAATATTCACATTGATAAGAAATTTAAGTTAATAAGATGTTAACCACGTATTTATAATTCGTTACTTTGAATTTTATTATAAAAAATGTTATTTATCAATATGAAGATTTAAGTATCTTAATTCAAAAATTCTAAAATATTTCTATTGTTAAATATAGATAGTCTTTCTTTCCATTTTATAAGAATTTTGTATTTATTTCGATAAATTTTAATATAGTCTAAGCAAAAATAAATAATAAATTTATAACTAAAAAATATTTTCGGGGCCCCAAAATTGGGGGACCTAAAGCAAAGGCTTTACCTGCCTCTCCTTGGTCAAAATGTCAAAGAATTTTTCTTTTTTGAATATTCTGATAGAGTTGTCAAATGAACCGTTGGATCAAATCGGAGGAAGGGATGAGATTAAGAGTTTCTTTTCTTTGAGAAACTGGTAGAGTTATCAAGTGAATTATGGGTAATTGTTGGATCACATCAAATGAAGGGGTGAGATTGGAAGTTTTTTTTCTTTGAACAGACTGGCAGATTTGTCAATTGGATTTTTGGTAACCGTTGATCAAATCAAAAAGGGGTGAGATTGGCTCATTGTGGACTAACGGTGAAAATTATTTACACCCCAAATTTGTTTTTAAAAGTTAAACTCTCCCCTTTACTTCGAACAGTTGTCATCTCCCTCATTTTTCAATTTTGACTTTTTGAACAATTCTTTAACAATGGTACTATTTTTTAATTATTAAATTCCTTTATGTACTTTGGTCTCATAGTTCTTCTTTTCTGTAACTTTAAAAGATGTACAATGTCACACTTCCTTTTTCCGCTTATACATGGTTATTCCGAAAGGTGATACGTGTATAAAAGTTTTTTAATTTAAAGTGACATTATTCGAGATGAGATTAATTATTTATTTCAAGAGTCACCACTTGGGATGTGTTTGGCCTTTGGTGTCCCAAGTCGCCGATTTATTTAGAATCCCAAATCGAGGAAATTTCGACTGCCCAATTGGTGTCTGCGAACTAGAAATTTCTAAGTAAGGAATTCAGTAGACCCGAGGGAAGGTGTTAGGCACCATCAGATCCCGTGGTTCTAGCACGGTCTCTTAAACTCATTATAAGTGGCTAAAATATGATTTGCTATACATGTTAACCCATAATTTCAGATTATTAACCGCTTTTAACATCTTTTAGGAAAATTTGCAATGTTGTTAAAACACGTCGCGAATCGCGTCACATAAATGCACCCGCAATTTTAGACATATTTTAATTCCATTGAGAATAGGATTTGGGTTACATAAATGCGCACCCGGATTTAGGAAGGTATTTTTGTTAAACACGCGCGCCTATAGCAACTACGTCTTCGAGATTTGTGGGAAGGCCGTGAAATTCGCTAAACGGCACTTCGTATTTTCTATGAGTTCTAATGAATTAAGGAGCGATCGCATGATGTTTGATGAGATCAACGTGGCTCACTTTATTTGATAAGGATATTCTAATGTATGCTAAGTTCTCTATTATAGATGTTCTTAAATACACTAATTATTTTATGTATAAACTGTGTACTTGGGAAACATTACATGCGTCTTAGCCTCGTTCGTGGCTAATTGTACATAGTAAATCAAGTTTGGGCCAGCCCAGGAGCATATAGTGCTTAGGGTGCGACTAGTGACTATTGTGAATGGTTTGGGCTTTTAGTTACTCAGCCTAGAAAACATGTTGGATTACAATATTTTGGGGCTTACTGGGCCTCGTGAATGAGCCCAGTGTTGATTTGGACGAAAGAGTCCAATTCTCAATAATCATTTTTGGTTCAAAATTATATACAAAATTGAATATCTATACACTCACAAAGAAAATATTAACAATCGTTTTTTATATATGTCAAACTTTAACAATAGATCTGAATCAAATGATTCATATACTCGTCAGTCAGAGTATATGAATCCAATTCTTCAAAATTCAATTATGACTTTGATTTACAACTTATAGATCTGAAACAAAACACTGCTAACATATTGAAACTTGAGTGAACTTCACCATACACAATGACTGTATTTTAATAATTTCTAAGCCAATACTTCATGATTTCCTTATTTCTAAACAACATGAAATAACCATCTAGAACAACCATGCATTACTACCAACACTATTGATTGTTCATACTTAAACATAAATCGAATGTCCAGTTATTACAAATAAATCAGTCTCTAAAGTCCAATTATTACAGAATGAAACAGTCCAAATGTCTAATTACCACAAGATAGTCATCTTATTATTACATACATTCGAGCTAAAAGGGGAAATACAGGGGGAGGGTTTTGAATAAGCTGATGCATTCAAATCTTCACACTTGAGAAAAATTTCATATTTGAGCTTCAATGTACCAAATGAACAAGGAAATTTACCTATAATTCAGCAAAAGCAGGAGCCTATGAGTAAAAATGTAATGAGTTAGTCAAGCAAACAGCTAACCAATCGAACAGTATGCCCAGGATTTCAACAAAATTGTGAGAGAATTAAACTCAAAAAGTGATCGAACTCAGCACTGGTAGCTTCTCACAGATATAACAAGATACTAATATGTATTTTTGTCTCTATGATTCAAAAGGAAAGTTTCGGATCCCTTTAAAAATGGCCATATGGTTTATTTTATAGTAGAGCCTTAGGGCATAAGATTTTCTCTTTTTTTCTTTTTAGTCCTTCTTCAGATTTGCACTTTTCCTAAATGGTCCTTCATTTCCTGACTTGTGCCTCAAGTTTGAGGCAGGAATTGTATATTAGTCCTTGCTAGAAGGTTCTAAGGGATTACTATCAGATTTTCAAAGTTTAAGTACCCCTTATACCCCTAATTCCTTTCCTAGATTACCCACATGAAATTTTTTTTATCCTTAGCTATTCCTTAACCCTGATCAACTGTATTTGGGTTATGGGCCAAGGTTTGGCCTTGGACTAGCAGGCTTGTGAAAATTCAGAATCAGCCAAAACTATCAGGGTTCAAAACAAATGCTTTAATTTAGACTTTCACATCCAAACATTATTCCGGATTATCAAAACAAAGGATCAAAATAACCAGAAGAATGAATACATCTATCAACACTTAACTTTCAGAAATAGCTCAATCAAAGTACTCAACAATACTTAAAAAGAGAAGCACACATCAAGGGGGGGGGGGGGTATTTAGTTCATGAATCAACTTAGGAAGCAAGTAAAGGCTGCCACTCAACAATTAAAGATCCAAACCAACAAATCAACTTAAACCAATATCAATACTAAAAAATCAAAATCATTATGGCAATCAAATACTTAGGGGCAAACCAGAAATCATAGAATAAAACAAATGAAGAATCAGAAGATGGATGTCAATTAAGCCTTATAAATAATAGTACTGAAGAATTAACTAAGCTTTCAAGATCAAGGAGCTGATATTAACAGGATATGCATTTATTTAAGAGACTAAGAGACTTCCAGACCTGTGACAAACAAAGGCATATGAATATTGGAACCTATTTCAGATGAAATTGTGGACAAACAGACACACAACCAGAAGAAATCAAATGAAGGGACTTCAAACTATTAGGCACGTAACTACTGAACCTAAACAATTATTAAAAGAAATTAAAAATTTAATGGCTAAAGAAATGAAAATATACAGAAAGATTAGCTTTTCTCATGCATGTCCATTTAGACCATTTCACTGGCTCTTGACCCCTTCCACAGGGGTTCCAAACCTTTTAGGGTGATGTACAACCAACTTGAGAATTCAAGAAGGGGCTTTCAAGGTTTTGAGACCTCAGTGTGGTCTCAGATATGGATTTATTCAGTGGTTGAGGATGTTAGGTAGTCATGGGTGGTATGGTTGGGGAAAGGAAGGGTCAGGGATTGCCTAGGAGGAGTTTGAGCCATTTTTGACGGGTTTTGGGTTTTAGGGTTAGGCTTTGAATTGATATTCGAAGGGTTTCAGGCAGATTCGAGAGAGGTGACATATATGGTCAGAGGACCAGCGATTTTCAGTCCCCCAGTGCGGCCACAGTCGTCTTTGCGTGGCCCGCGATCATTTTTGTGCAGCCCGCGTGGCTAGCTTCAGGAAGCCAGCAGGTCTTCATTCCACCAGCGCGGCCGCGGTCCTTTTTGCGTGGTCTGCGCTAGGCGAGTCCGGGAGTATAAATACACAGTTCTTTTCCAGCTATTTCTCACTTCTCAAAAACCCAAAACCTAAGAGGCGATTTTCTAAGCAATACTTCTTCTTCAAAATGATTGGTAAGTCATTTTTAACTCATTTTCTTCACTCATTAACACCTTTTTACATAGTTTCAACACCAAATCAAAGAATTTAATGGGTAAATTCGGGTATATTGGGTAGTACCTAGGGTTTTGCTAAATTGGGGGTTGGACCTTAATTCGAGGTCCGATTCCGAAACTAATCACATATTTGGGTTTGTGGGGGAATGCGTAACTGGATTTTAGTTTGTACCTCGGGTCTTGACCACATTGGCTCGAGGGGTATTTTAGTTATTGTACCTAAAATTTTGTCTTACCTGCAAATTTATAGTAGAATTAGTTGCTTGAGATGTTATTTACGAGACGTAATTGAAATGAGTAGATTTGGGCCATTTGGAGTCGGATACTCGTGGCAAAAGAGTGAGTTCAAGTTGATTTGGAGCCGATCGAGGTAAGTGACTTGTCTAATCTTGTGTGTGGGACCTTTCCCTTAAGATATGTTATTTGGTAATTGAGTTCCTTGTATGTGATGAGCTAATTGTTGAAAATCGATTCTTTTCTTTAGATATTGAGATTGAGTTTCTTTTGTGCGTACTTACCTTACTTGCAATTATAACCTATGTTAGATGAGAAAGTCATGTTTTGTTGATTTAGCTTACCTACTTTTTTAAATTTCCTTAACTGCACGGTGTGAAACATGTTAGGCTAGAATTATCTGTTGCTTGTATTTTTTTACTTCATCTCGAATATTCTTTGATTGTTGTTGTGCATATTTATTTTGGGACTACAGGTTTGATTCCCGGGAAACTACGGGTTTGATTCCCGGGAGAGCCCCCTGCATATTTACTTGGGACTACGGGTTTGATTCCCGGGAGATCTCCCTGCATATTTAATTTGGGACTACATGTTTGATTCCCGGGAGATCCCCCTGTATATTTACTTTGGGGCTACGGGTTGGCCTCCCAGGAGATCCCTCCCTACACTTGATATGTTCTGGACTAAGGGTGCGGGATACCAAGAGATCCCTGGTACATGAGATTTTGTAAGATATGAGGATACCAAGAGATCCTTGGGATACCAAGAGATCCCTAGTGAATAATGAGGATACCAAGAGATCCTAGGGATATCAAGAGATCCCTAGTGAAATGATGTGGATACCTGGAGATCCTCGGGATACCAAGAGATCCCTAGCGCATATGATGAGGATACCAAGAGATCCCCGGTTATTACTTCCTGTTGTGAGTAGTGTTCCTTGTATTGCTTCATTCCATTTTTCCTATTGATGTTTCCCTTATTTATCCTGTTTAGATTCTCGCTGTAGATTTTACTTGTACTATCTTTCTTTATCTCATCATATATTATATTTATCTCAGTAGGGCCTTGACCTTCATCGTCACTACCCAACCGAGGTTAGGCTTGGCACTTACTGAGTACTGTTGTGGTGTACTCATGCCTCTTCTACGCATGTTTTCCATTTGCAGATCCCGGTACCTCCTCTCAGGTGCACTATCACCGAGGCGGAGAGATCTAGCGAAGACTCGAGGTATATTTGTAGTGTCCGCAGACCGAAGAGTTTCTTTCCTATTTTATCATGTAGTTAGCCATTTTGTTCATGTTTTTCATTGATGTAGACTTTTATGGAGTTAGAGCCGTACTATATACATTCTATAGCCTGTGTTGCCCGTGAGATTCTGGGTTTTGGGATTCTGTTTCATAATTGTGGTGTGAAGTATATGTGCCAAGCGACAAATTATATACATTTCTCTACGTTACTTGGTACTTAAGTTATTATTATCATGAATGTTGTTATTTCCGCACTGTTAGGCTTACTTAGTCCTCGAAGACTGGGTGCCGACATGACGTGTTCACGGATGGTGAACTATGGTCGTGATAGTAATCCTGACGTTCTGGCAAGAGGAATTCTAGAATATATGCACCGTGTTCCTCATTCCTTGACTCTTAAATTGGTTCGGATGACTCTATTTCCATATCATCATCCAAACATAATGTGGAAAAATGCTTGGAGTGTGGACCAATGCGCTCAAATACATGAATTTCAGGACTCTCGACATCCTTACCATCAGTGATACTAGAGTCAACAAAATTTATATCCTCAAAGTCCTTGGTTGGATCTAGTCTTACTTCTTTAACATTGACATCCTCAAATTGTGGTTGGCTAGGTTGTTGATGTTCTACTCTGGCCTCCCCGATTAACACCTCAAATTCATACTCTTCTTGGGTACTATCCTCAATATTGGCTTGTTGAGCATTAAAAGCTCCAACCACTTGACTCAATTGAGCCTCCAACTTGCGAATTGTTGCCTCTTGCCTTTCTATGTGCAATTGTTTCTCATTGTTTTGTTCCAGAAGACACTTTAGCATATCCATGATCTCCTTCAAGTCCGCATTCCCAGGTTCTTTGTTCCTATTAACTTCACAAGAAAAGGTAGTACAATCATAGTAAGGGGTTGGGGGAAAATAAGAAATATAAGCACAACCATGAAGGTGATCATTTTTACCACCACACACATCACACATTCCACAAATAAGATTGAGTTGGTGTACATAACTCGCTCTTAGGAACGTTTTGAAAATTTTGCCACGGGTGGTTTCCTTCACAATATGTATGGAGATCAATAGTAGAATTATCTATACCTAAATTCTCATAATTCCAAGATGTCATGTTTCTCAAATTAACAGTTATATAAAATACTAAAAAATAAAACAAAATAAAAGTTCAAACTTGAACTCAAGCAATATATATTGCTATAACTACACCGTTAGTTCCCCGGCAACGGCGCCAAAATTTCATCATGCCCAACTCTAGTCCTAATGAGGATAAGCTGTCATTGCAAATATAATCCGGTCTAAAAGTCCAGAGTCAAATCGCACAGAGATTAAGGCTTAACTGTATCTGTTTAATATCACCAAAAAGACAAGATTGGATATAAATAACCAGCTGAAAATTAACTATGCTTGAATTGTAAATAATTGGAATAAAGGTCTAAGGTAATGGTTTCTCCCGTTGTTAGTTTCATTATTTACATGTTTCTTATAGCTTTGACTTAGTTGCCTCTATCAATCATGAAATCTCCAGCTATCATAAATCTCTCTCAAGCAATTATGATAATTTACTAGACGCACTCTCTCAAGCTACGCTAGCTAGATTCACATTACAGTTCACTTAGATTGCATTCGAGGTATCGTTATCTCTAATCCAACCTCTAAACCCTCGGTTATGACTCTCGTCTATACTCTGGGAGTGATTTTGTTCAAATAACTACCTAAATATGCACTCTCTCTCAAGCAAATACATAATAAATAGGAACGAATAATTGAGGATCCTTTCAATTAACCAAAATCAAAACATAGTTGAACAAATAAAGATTAACAACCAACTCAAAACTATATTAATATAACAACCAATTCATCCCCAACGGGTTTCACCAAAACCTTAGATTAGAAAAGTTAGCTACTCATGAAAATAACAAAAATCACAAAATAATTCATATTCAAAGGTAAAAGAACAAAGAAGAAGATTAAAGATGGATGCCAGTGATCCTCCTAGCCGCTTGCCTTTCCTTCTGATATTTTTCACTTCCAAAAATCGTTCTCTGTCTTTCTTGTCTGGCCTCCCTCATTTAATATAGGGTTTAGGGCTTAAAATCCCATGTTTTGCACTTTCGTCCCTGAAATTAACGTGTCCTGCTGCGGTCCCACCGTGGTTACTCTAGGACCGCGACCAAAGTGGCTTTTAGAATTTACGGCAGTGTTCTGCTGCTGTCCCACCGCAGTTACACCCTGTTCAGTTTGGAATTTAAATGAACGGAAAACTTAAACATTGTAGTACTTTGAGTTAGCTTTCCAACCATATATTGTGGAGCCCAAATGAAGTTTTGCGAAAAAAACATATGTCTATTTTACTAGACAATAGGTAATATGCCTCCACCAGTCTTCGTTCGTACTTAATTATTAAACTTGTTCCCCAAACCCAATCCTGATTTAATTTCTTGAGCTCTTACTCAGACTTCAAAGCTTCAAATCACTTAATTTCATTATATAACATCTATATAGTTTGGAATCACTCCTACAAAGCATAAAACACACTATTAGTGCAAAACATTAGCGATTAAAGCGCAAACTCAAGTAAAGTGAAATAAATTAGAGTGTAATAATCGACTAAAATACGCAATTATAGCCTATCATCATACGTCTATACTCAGAAATCTTAAATAGCTTCATATCCAATAAGGGTGCTTAGCTACATATATGCTTGTGCAAGTGCCCTAACATGGTTTATACCAATTAGCAAGTATATTATAATGGGTTGTTGTTGTTGTTATAAGGAATATAAAGGACAACACATATAATGTCTACACCGGGATAGGATCAATGGAAACAACAGCTCAGAGCACAATGATAGCAGCAGGGGCCTCTACCATGATATTGTCTCAAAGTCCTAAACGTAAATGTGCAGGGGATCTACCGGAATACCAATCCGTAGTCCCAATGTAAATATCCAGTACAAGGGAATCTACTGGGTGCAATCCCGTAATCCCAAAAGAAAACATGTAGGAAGATCTACCGGAATATCAATCCGTAGTTCCAAAGTAAATATCTAGTACATTGGAATCTAGCAAGTGCAATCTCGTAGTCCCAAAAGTAAACATGCAGGGTGTTACGATCCGAATTTTCCACCCCCGGGGATCGTGATGGTGCCTACTGATAGAGGCTAGGCAAGCCAAACTTAATTACTTTTCATTAAACACATGTTCCTCTTTGTAATTTAACAACATTAAATTAGAATCAACGGGATTAAAACATAAGTGGAAGTCTTAAGTTTAATTAGCTGAATAAAGATACGGAGTTTCCAACATAATTCTACCCAAGAACTGGAGTCACATACTCACGAACATCTAAGAATACTAAATACAAGGTCTAAAAGAAACATAAATATGTTTATCTCGAATACAAGTATATGACAGTCTAAAGTAAGAATAGAGGAGACGCTGGGATTGCGGACGCTTGCAAGGCTACCTCGGGTCTCACTAGGCTGAAAGTCCGCTTCAACGCTACTGCTCGAAACCTGGATCTGTGCAAAACTAACATAGAGTGTAGTATCACCACAACTGGCCCCATGTGTTGGTAAGCGTCTAGCCTAACCCTGACAAAGTAGTGATGAGGCTAGACTGGACTACCATATAAACCTTTGCAATTATAATATACGGCGGAATTGAAATACGAAGCAAGCAAACAATACAGGAGAGGAAGCATGCTATGGGGAGATAACAGTTTCAAGTAAAAACTGACCATCACGAAGGAAAACATAACTCATACAAAAACAAGGAATGAAGAACAACAAGTGCACGACATCACCCTTCGTGGTTTTACTCTTATCCTTACCAAATCAACCGTATCAGTAAATCATGTGCATGACATCACCCTTCGTGCTTTTACTCTTTCTCCTCACAATATATAATCAATGAATATCAATACGGAATGGTACATCGTATGGCACGACATCACCCTTCATGCTTTACGCTCATTCCTCATAATATGTAATCAACGAATATCAGTACGGAATGGTACATCGTACAACACGACATCACCTTTTTGTTTTACACTCTTTTCTCACAATATATAATAAATGAATATCAGTACGGAATGGTACATCGTACGACAAATCATCATCCTTCGTGCTTTACACTCTTTCCTCACAATGTCAAATAATGCACGTAATCACCCTTCGTGCTTTAACACTCTTCCTAACCTAATCAACAATCACAAACAAGGGCAAGGAAATAAGTAAATAATAATGGAATTTCCGGCAAGGGAAAATATTCAATAATCATCAACGCCCCGACAAGGGGAAATATCATTAACTCTTTCTCTTACTTATATTTTCATCTCATTCACATTATTACTGGAGCCAATGCTCCAAAGATTTACTTTTCTCATATATCTTCAGAATTTGTATTTCACTCGACCCAATGCTCCATGAAGTTTAAAGATCACAATCCTTTTTCACAAGCTTTTTACAACATATAGAAATCATCAATCAGGCATGGAAGGTATAACAGAATCCAAACTATTCGCACAATAAGGACTCACGGTCATGCTAGACACTAATGTATGGATACTCATCACCATGCCTATACATCGTACTCAGAAATTAGCAAGTAACATGTAAGACTCACTCCTATTCCCTCAAGCTAGGTTTAAACCAAACACTTACCTCGATGCCTCGAATTCAGCTCAAGCCTCAACTATGGCTTTGCCCCTCAGTTCCACCACAAAATCGCTCGAATCTAGTCACAAATTACATAAATACATCAACAATTGCTAAATGAATCAATTTGAATGCACAAAAATGAATTTCTCAATGTTTTACCCAAAAAGTCGAAAAACGCCCTTGGTCCTACTTGGTCAAAACTCGAAGTTTGAATCAAAACCCAGTTACCCATTCCCCCACGAATCCATCTATGATTTGTTTTGAAATCGGACCTCAATTCGAGGTCCAAACCCCTAATTTTTTAAAAACCTTGGTTCTACCCAAAACCCCAAATTTTACCCATGAAAATCGTTGAATTTAAGTGTAAAGCATGTTAGATGATGTAAATGGTTGAAGGAATTAAGTAAAAATTGACTTACAACTGATTTGGAGGAAGTTTTGTCCTTGACAAATCGCCTATAAGGTTTGGGCCTTGAAAGAATGGTGAAATATGGTGGAAAAATGACTAAGTATAAAAATTGCTGGTCTCTGATGTCGCAATTGCAAACTGGGGTTCACAATTGCGAATCTCGACCAAACGTGGGAAATGCGAAGCTGGGTTCGCATTTGCAAACCCTTGCTAATTTTCCAGTTTTGGCATTTGCGATATGCCTAAGCTGGTATTTGTGATCACAAGGATCGCATTTGCGATCAGTACCAAAATTCCCTTGTTCGCATTTGCGAGAAAATGGATCATATTTGCAATCCTATTTCCAGGTCCAAGGCTTCGCATATGCGACTCAAAGCTCGCATTTTCGAGCTCGCAATTGCGAGACTTATCTTCGTAAATGCGAAGATCATAGAAGCAAAATACCAGTTTTTTTACAAGTTCAAAAATGCAATCCAACACCTATCCAAAACTCATCCGAGCCCTCAGGGCTCCAAACTAATTATGCACACAACCTTATGAACATCCTACAAACTTACTCGCATGATCAAATCGCTAAATAATATCATATACATCGAATTAAGTATAAAAAATCATGATTTCCTCCAAATTTTCATAGAACATCAAATTTCTATTTTAAGTCCAAAACACGTCAAACGACGTTCGTTTTCAACCAAACTTTACAGAAGGTGCTTAAGCCATATATAAGACCTGTACCGCAGGTCCGGATCCGTTTGCCCAAAATGTTGACCGAAGTCAAATTTATTCAATTTAATACCAAAATTTAGTCTTGTTCTCACATAATTCATACTTGAGCTTTTTCGCCTACGTGCCTGGACTATGCACGCAAATCGAGGCAGCCTTGAATGGGGGTTTCAAGGCCTCGGAGATACAAAATTGTAAGTAAACAAGTTATGACCCCCTGTGGGTTGTCACATCCTCCACCTCTAAAACAACCATTCGTTCTCGAACGAACAAAAGAAAGAAGTACATGAGTCGAGAAATAGATTAGGATAATGGTTTCGCATATTTGACTTGGACTCCCAGGTCGATGCCTCAGGGGGCTGACCTCTCCACTAATCACGGACAGAAGGAAAACTCTTGGATCTCAACTGACGAACCTGCCGGTCTAGAATGGCTACCGGCTCCTCCTCCTAAGACAAATCCTTGTCGAACTAGACAGTGCTAAAATATAATACGTGGGCTGGATCGCCGTGATACGTCCAAACCATGGATACATGAAAAAATGGATGCACGACTGATAAGCTAGGAGGCAATGCAAGTCTATAAGCCACCTACCCCGCTCGATCAAGGATCTCAAACGGACCAATGAACCTAGTGCTAAACTTTGCCTTCTTCCCAAACCTCATCACACCCTTCATTGGCGACAGTCGGAGCAATACCTGCTCACTAACCAAAATGCCACATCTTGAAACTTGCGGTCTGCATAACTCTTTTACCTAGACTGAGCTGAACGAAACCTATCCTAAATGGTTTTAACCTTGTCCAAGGTCTCCTGAACCAAATCTGTACCTAACAATCGAGCCTCTCTTGACTAAAACTACCCAATCAGAGACCGACGGTGCCTACCATATAAGGCCTTATAAGGAGCCATCTGAATGCTCGACTGGTAATTGTTATTGTAGGCAAACTCCGCTAAGGGCAAAAATGATCCCACGAGCCTCCTAAATCAATGACACAGGCTCGGAGCATATCTTTTAGAAGCTGTGCTCAACTCCACCTGAGTGCCCAACTCTCGGTGAACTGCCTTACAGAAATGCGAGGTAAACTGCATACCCCTGCCCGAAATATAGATACTGGCACACCATGAAGGCGAACAATCTCCCAGATATAGATCTCAGCTAAAATTTTGGACGAATAGAAGGCTGCCACATGAATGAAATGCACTGACTGGGTCAGCCAATCAACTATGACCCAAACTGCGTCAAACCTTTTCCGGGTCAATGGAAGTCCAGTAATGAAATCCATGGTAATCCTCTCCCACTTCCACTCGGGAAGCTCAATCCTTTGGAACAATCCTCCAGGTCTCTAATGCTCATACTTGACCTGCTGAAAGTTCAAACATTGAGCCATATACGTTACAATATCTTTCTTCATTCTATGCCACCAACAATACTGCCGCAAATCTTGGTGCATCTTCACAACACCCGAATGAATGGAATACCGGGAACTATGGGCCTCCGCTAAGATCAACTCCCGAATCCCATCAATGTTAGGCATGCAAAGTCGCCTTTGCAATCTCAAAACACCATCATCACCTAAGGTCACCTGCTTGGCACCTCCACGCTGCACCGTCTCTAAGGACACACAAATAAGGGTCATCAAAGTGCCGATCATGGATATGCTCCAATAACGAAATACGAGCGACCGTGCAAGCTAGCACTCGGCTAGGCTCAGAAATATCCAACCTCATGAGTCGATTGGCCAAGGCCTGAAAGTCCAAAGCAAGCGGTCTCTAGCTGACCGAAATAAGCAAGACCGCACATACTGGCCGACTTCCTTCTCAACGCATAGGCCACCACATTGGCCTTTCCCGGGTGATACAAGATAGTAACATCATAATCCTTCAAAAACTCCAACCACCTTCTCTGCCTCAAATTCAATTCCTTTTGCTTGAACAAGTACTGAAGGCTCTTGTGATATGTGAACACCTCCCATGCTATGCCGTACAGATAATGCCTCAAAATCTTTTGCGCATGAACAATAGTTGCCAACTCCAAGTCATGTATTGGATAGTTATTCTCATGAATCTTCAACTACCTCGAAGCATAGGCAATAACCTTGCCGTCCTACATTAACACTACACCAAGACCCATACGAGAAGCATCACAATAGATTGTGTAAGGCTCTGATCCTGTGGGCAAAACCAACACCAGTGCCATAGTCAGAGCTATCTTGAGATTCTGAAAGCTCGCCTCACAATCGTCCGACCACCCAAACTGGGCACTTTTCTGGGTCAACCTGGTCATCGGGGCTGCGATAGATGAAAATCCCTCCACGAACCGTCGATAGTAGCCTACCAACCCCAAGAAACTCCGAATCTCTGTAGCTGATGCTGGTCTAGGCCAGTTCTTGACTGCCTCTACCTTCTTCGGGTCCACCTGAATACCCTCTACTGATACAACGTGACCCAGAAATACTACTAAACTCAGCCAGAACTCACACTTGGAGAACTTGGCATATAATTGACTATCCCTCAGAGTCTGAAGAACCACTCTAAGGTGCTGCTCGTGCTTTCTCCTGGTTGCGGGAGTATACCAAAATATCATCAATAAAGACTTTCATATATATGTCCAAATACGGCCTGAACACTCGGTTCATCAACTCCATAAATGTTGCTGGGGCATTGGTAAACCCAAATGACATGACCAAGAACTCATAATTCCTATACCGAGTGCGGAAAGTTGTTATAGGGACATCAGATGCCCTACTCCTCAACTGATGGTAGCCAGATCGCAAGTCAATCTTGGAAAATATCCTGGCACCCTGAAGCTGATCGAACAAATCATCAATCATCGGCAGTGGATACTTATTCTTGATCTTTACCTTGTTCAGTTACTTGTAATCAATACACATTCTCATTGACCCATCCTTCTTCTTGACGAACAAGACAGGCACACCCCAAGGCGATACACTAGGCCTAATGAAGCTCTTCTCCAACAAGTCCTGCAACTGATCCTTTAACTCTTTCAACTCAGGCGGGGCCATATGGTATGGCGGGATAGAAATGGGCTGAGTGCCCGGTGCCATATCAATGCAAAAGACAATATCCTTGTCGGGCGGTATGCCCGGCAGGTCTGAAAGGAAGACATCAGGGAACTCTCGAACAATGGGAAAATAATCAATAGAGGGGACCTCAACACTTCACGAACATAAGCAAAATAAGCCAACCAACCCTTCTCGACCATACGTTGAGCCTTCACATACGAGATAACACATCGAGTCAAATGACCAGGAGTCCCTCTATACTACATACGGGGAACATTTGGTAGGGCTAAGGTCACAGTCTTGGCATGGAAATCTAATATAGCATGATACGGGGACGACCAGTCCATCCCCAATATGACGTCGAAGTCGACCATGTCTAAAGCAACAAATAAACACAGGTCTTAAGATCCCCAATCACTACAATGCAGAAATTATGAACTCGGTCGACCACTATAGAATCACCCACCGGTGTAGACACATAAACATGAATACTCAATGCATCACTAGTCATGACCAGATACGGTGCAAAATAAGACGACACATATGAATACGTAGACCTTGGATCAAATAGCACTGAAGCATCTCTATCACCAACTAGAATAATACCTGTAATGGCTGCATCTGAAGACTCGGCCTCTGGCCTGGCTGGAAAAGCATAACACTGGGGCTGGGCCCCACCTCCTTGAGCTATATTTCTAGGACGAGCGTTTGCTGGTTGGCCTCCACCCCTGGCGGCTTAAGCTCTACCTCTATGAAATCTACCTCCACCTCTAGCACCTTTACCTCCACCTGTAGCTGGCGGGGCAGGATGTGGAACACCTGGTGCATGTACCATGGCGCCGAGAACCCTGCTACTGTGAACTACCTGGTGCCCGAGGGAAAAATCTGGCAATGTGACCGGGATCACCACATGTGTAGCAGGACTTCAGCTGATGGGACTGATATTAACCTTGTCGACCTGAATGAACACCATAGAAGCTCTAAAGTGGAAGTGCACTGATGGGAGCTGGCGGTGCACTGAATGGATGCTGATCCGAATAATGCGCGTGAGAACCACGACTACTTGGGGCACCCTGAGAAGCCCGGAGAGATGACTAGAAAGTCTTAGAAGGCTGGCCCCTATCATGTGAATCTCGGCTTAGGGGTGAGGCACCACCGAATCGACCTTACTGATGGGGTCTCTTGTCTGCTCTATGACCACCCCATGTGGCAATACCATCTCGATTTTCCGGGCCACATTGCCGCCTTCTGAAAAGTGAGATCACTCCCCCCTCTCTAGCCATCTGGAGATGAATAGGTTGGATGAGTCCATCAATAAACTGTCTTACTCTCTCCCTCTCAGTGGGGAGTATGATAATAACATGGTGAGCCAACTCGATAAACCTGGTCTCATACTGGGTGACTGACATGGATCCCTGATGGAGACGCTCAAACTGCCTCCGATAGGTCTCACGCTGTGTGACAGGGAGAAACTTCTCTAGGAATTTGTGTGTGAACCGCTACTAGGTCAAGGCTGGAGACCCTGCTGGTCTAGCTAAACAGAAATACCTCCACCAAGTCTTGGCGGATCCAGATAGGCGAAATGCAGAGAAATCAATTCCACTGGATTCAACAATACCCATGTTCCGAAGAACCTCGTGGCAACTGTCCAAATAATACTGAGGGTCCTCGGTGGGTGCACCGCTAAAAGTAGTAGTGAAGAGCCTGGTGAACCTGCCTAGCCTCCACAAAGCATCTGCAAACATAACCTCTCCATTGCGGGTCTGAGAACCACCACCGGCTGGACTACCATAGCTGGCTAAACTATTGGAATCTGAGCTTGGGGAGCTACCTGCTCCAGAGTATGCATAGCAGGAGTCTGGGCCCCTCCTCCCACCTGAGAGACAGCTGGTGCTATAGGAAGCAAACCCACTCGGGTCACGCTCTCTATGAGACCCACCAATCGGACCAAAGCGTCCTGAAGGACTAGGGTAGAAATAAACCTCTCTAGGACCTGAGGTGGGCCCACCAGAGCTGCTGGGGCGGGAACCTCCTCCTCCAAATAAACTTGAGGCTCCGCCGCTGGTGCTGGTTCTCGGGGCTGAGCTCTGCCCCTACCTCGGCCTCTATCACGGTCTAGTCCTCTGCCCCAAGTGGGAGTTGCCTAGGGCTCAGACTGCTGATTAGAAGATGAGGAAGCGCGTGTTCTTGCCATTTGCAAAGAACAAAATAGAAAGACAATCAGTATTTCAGAAACAGAACTGCACGACAAGAAAGAATTCTCAAAACTGCACGACAAGAAAGAACAAATGTGAATTTTTTCCTAACTCTATAACCTTTGGGGGATAAATACAGACGTCTCCGATACCGATCTCTCAGACTCTACAAAGTTTGTCCATGAGTTGTGAGACCGATGCAACGTAGTGCTCTGATACCAACTTGTCACGACCCGAATTTCCCACCCTCGGGGATCATGATAACACCTACTGATAGAATCTAGGCAAGCCAAACTTAATTACTTTTCATTAAACACATGTTCCTCTTTGTAATTTAACAACATTAAAATAGAATCAACATGATTAAAATCATAAGTGGAAGTCTTAAATTTAATTAGCTGAATAAAAATACAGAGTTTCCAACATAATCTCTTCCCAAGAACTAAAGTCACATACTCACGAACATCTAAGAATGCTAAATACAAGGTTTGAAAGAAACATAAATCTGTTTATCTCGAATACAAGGAGATGACAATCTAAAGTAAGAGCAGAGGAGATGATGGGCCTACAGATGCCTGCAAGGCTACCTCGAGTCTCACAAGGCTGAAAGTCTACTTCAACGCTACTGCTGCTGCTCGAAACCTGGATCTGTGCAAAAATAGCACAAAGTGTAGTATTAGCACAACCGACGCCATGTGCTGGTAAGTGTCTAGCCTAACCCTGGCGAAGTAGTGACGAGGCTAGACTGGACTACCACATAAATCTGTGCAATTATAAATATACACCGGAATCGAAATACCAGGCAAGTAAACAATACGGGAGGGGAAGCATGCTATGGGGAGATAACAGTTTCAAGCAAAAATTGACCATCATGAAGGAAAACATAACTCATACAAAAACAAGGAATGAAGAACAACAAGTGCACGACATCACCCTTCGTGCTTTTACTCTCATCCTTACCAAATCAATTGTATTAGTAAATCATGTGCATGGCATCACCCTTCGTGCTTTACTCTCTCTCCTTACAATATATAATCAGTGAATATCAGTACAGAATGGTACATCGTACGGCACGACATCACCCTTCATGCTTTACACTCTTTCCTCACAATATGTAATCAATGAATATTAGTACGGAATGGTACATCGTACGACACGACATTACCCTTTATGCTTTACACTCTTTCCACACAATGTCAAACAATGCACGGCATCACAGTTCGTGCTTTTACACTCTTTCTCACCCAATCAACAATCACAAACAAGGGCAAGGAAATAAATAAATAATAATAAAATCCTGGCAAGGGAAAATATTCAATAATCATCAAGGCCTCGCCAACGGAAAATATCATTAACTCTTTCTCTTACTTCCACTTTCATCTCATAGTTCACATTATTACTTGAGCCAATGCTCTAAAGGTTTACTTTTCTCATATACCTTCACAATTTGTATTTCACTCGAGCCGACGCTCCATGAAGTTTAAAGATCATAATCCTTTTTCACAAGCTCTTTGCAACATATAGAAATCATCAATTAGGCATGGAAGGTATAACAGAATCCAAACTATTCGCATAATAAGGACTCACGGTCATGATAGACACCAATTTATAGATACTCGTCACCATGCCTATACATCGTACTCGGCAATTAGCAAGTAACATATAAGACTCACTCCTATTCCCTCAAGCTACGGTTAAACCAAACACTTACCTCGATGCCTCGAATTCAGCTCAAGCCTCAACTATGGCTTTACCCCTCAGTTCCACCACAAAATCGCTTGAATCTAGTCACAAATTACATAAATACATCAACAATTGCTAAATGAATCAACTTGAATGCATAAAAATGAATTTCTCAAAGTTTTACCCAAAAAGTCCAAAAACGCCCTCGGTCCCACATGGTCAAAAGTCGAAGTTCGAATCAAAACCCAGTTACCCATTCCCCCATGAATCCATCTATGATTTGTTTTGAAATCGGACCCTAAATTGAGGTCCAAACCCCTAATTTTTGAAAAATCTAGGTTCTACCCAAAACCCCAAATTTTACCCATGAAAATCATTGAATTTAAGTGCAATGCATGTTAGATGATGTAAATGGTTGAAGGAATTAAGTAAAAATCAACTTACAACTGATTTGGAGGAAGTTTTGTCCTTGAAGAATCGCCTATAAGGTTTGGGCCTTGAAAGAATGGTGAAATATTGTGGAAAAATGACTAAATATAAATATTGATGGTCTCTGATGTCGCAATTAAGAAATGGGGTCACAATTGCAAACCTCGACCAATTATGGGTAATGCGAAGCTGGGTTCGCATTTTCAAACCCTTACTAATTTTCCAGTTTTGGCATTTGCGAACTTAAGATCGCATTTGCGATATGCCTAAGCTGGTATTTGCGATCACAAGGATCACATTTGCGATCAGTACCAAAATTGCCTTGTTCACATTTGCGAGAAAATGGATCGCATTTGCGATCGTATTCGTATGTCCAGGTCCAAGGCTTCGCATTTGCGAGCTTGCAATTGCGAGACTTATCTTCGTAAATGCGAAGATCATAGAAGCAAAATACTAGATTTTTTTACAAGTTCAAAATGCAATCCGACACCTATCCAAAACACTCCAAACTAATTATGCACACAACCTTATAAACATCCTACAGACTTACTCACATGATCAAATCGCCAAAATAATATCATATACATCGAATTAAGTATCAAAACTCATGATTTCCTCCAAAGTTTCATAAAACATCAAATTTCCATTTTAAGTCCAAAACACGTCAAACGACGTCCGTTTTCAACCAAACTTTATAAAAGGTGCTTAAATAATATATAAGACCTGTACAGGGCACCGGAACCAAAATACATGCCCGATACCAATATGTTCTACTCGAATTTCATTTCCAATGGCTTTACCCCTCAGTTCCACCACAAAATCGCCTATAGGGTTAGGGTCTTGAAAGAATGGTGAAATATGGTGGAAAAACGACCAAGTATAAAATTGCTGGATCTCTGATGTCGCAATTGCGAACTAGTTGCGAATCTCGACCAAATGCGGGAAATGCGAAGCTGGCTTCGCATTTGCGAACCCTTACTAAATTTCCAGTTTTTGCTTTGCGAACTTAAGATCGCATTTGCTATATGCCTAAACTCGCATTTGCGAGCTTAAGGATCACATTTGCGATCAGTACCAAAATTCCCTTGTTCGCATTTGCGAGAAAATGGATCGCATTTACGATCCTATGCCCCGGTCCAAGGTTTCGCATTTGCGACTCAAAGCTTGTATTTGCGAGCTCGCAATTGCAAGGCTTATCTTTGCAAATGCGAAGATCATAGAAGTAAAATACCAATTTTTTACAAGTTCAAAAATGCAATCCGACACCTATCCAAAACTCACTCGAGCCCTCGGGGCTCCAAACCAATTATGCACACAACCTCAAAAACATCCTACAAACTTACTCGCACGATCAAATAGCCAAAATAACATCATATACATCAAATTAAGCCAAAACTCTTGATTTCCGAAAAATTTTCATAGAACATCTAATTTCCATTTTAAGTCTAAAACAGGTCAAACGACGTTCGTTTTCAACCAAACTTTACAGAATGTGCTTAAGACACATTTATACCGGGCACCAGAACCAAAATACGGGCCCGATACCAATATGTTCTAATCGAATTTCATTTCCAATTTCCTTAAATACTTTCTTAAAATAATTTCACACAAAAATTCATTTATCGGGCTTGGGACCTCGAAATTCGATTCTGGGCATACGCTCAAGTCCCATATTTTTTCGCAGACCCTCCAGGACCGTGAAATCACTGGTCTGGATCTGTTTCTCAAAATGTTGATCGAAGTCAATTTTATTCAATTTAATATCAAAATTTAGCATTTTCTCACAAAATTCATACTTGAGCTTTTCGGCTACACGCCAGACCGTGCACGCAAATCGAGGCAACCATGAATGGTATTTTCAAGGCCTTGGAGGTACAAAATGGTAAGAAAATAAGTGATGACCCCACGTGGGTCGTCACACAAGGGAATCTACTAGAATACTGATCTGTAGTCCCAAAGTAATTATCCAGTACGTGGGAATCTACCGGGTGCAGTCTAGTAGTCCCAAAAGTAAACGTGTAGGGGGATTTACCGGAATACCAATACGTAGTCCCAAAGTAGATATGTAGGGGAATTTATCGGGATATAGTCATGTAGTCCCAAATGTAAGTACGCAACGCAACCAACAGAGAACAACAGTTTCAACACAATAGAAAGCTTGTACATCACCCCACTAC
The DNA here is from genome assembly GCA_034376525.1 of Nicotiana benthamiana. Classification (NCBI taxonomy): domain Eukaryota; kingdom Viridiplantae; phylum Streptophyta; class Magnoliopsida; order Solanales; family Solanaceae; genus Nicotiana; species Nicotiana benthamiana. The sequence goes on along the minus strand of CM067324.1, from coordinate 28,465,464 downwards.
ATATAACCAAGCAATAACAATAATACAAGGTAAGACAAGTAAGTCGACTTAAGGAATGTAAATCACAAGGAAATGGTAGAACAAGATCACAAGGAATAACCACAGAAAAGAATGTTGGCATAAAGGAAACAATTCAACAACGGAAATTATAACATGTAGCAAAGATCCCATAATATATAAGTCAATAATGAGAAAATAATCACGAGTCAAGAAGTCCTAGATATAGGCAAGTCAACAAAAATATAGGTTATCTAAACTCCTTTTAAGGTTGGGCAATTTTCAAGATATTTGACAATTCAACTTAAGGAAATGTGATCTTAGCTCCATCTACGGCTACATAATTTCATGAGGGAAAATAATAATACTCAAATAAAACAAACATCTATGTAAAGACACCATGACAATAGGAGAGGCGAAATTATTCAATTAAATCAAATAGGAGTCAATTAGGTATTAAGAGTGAATCTTGAAGCAATTAATTCCGATTAAGCATGTAGAGGTGAAACTAGTAAATAGGAAACTCTGTCTTGTCAAGAACACATTTATACACAGTGAACATAAAGACCTAAGAACTCTAAAAGGCCACTTTCTACAAATAAGTCCGAACACACACTTGTCACCTTGTGTACATGGGCTAAATTCCAGATAGAAGACTCAAGTCCTAAGGGGAATTCCCCTACACAATGTCAGGCAAGATACTTACCTCAAAGATGACAAACCGATACTCAAAAATGCACTTCTCGAGTGAAAAGACATCCGGACGCCTCAAATTCGACCAAAATAACTTCAAAGCACAAATAAAACACAGAAGAAACTATTATTAATCACAAAGTCTCAATCTTTCACAAAAACCAAAAATTGGTCCAAAATTCAACCCCCATACCTGTACTTCAAAACCCGACAAATTTTACAATATCTGAATACCCATTCCAATATGAGTTCAAACATACAAAAATTATCAAATTCTGATACCGTTTGTTCCCTCAAATCACGATTGTTTATTATAGAACTTTTCTTCCAAAAGCAACTTCTTCCCCAACCCAAAATACAATTTAATTGATATAAATGAAGACAAAATCATGGAATATGTTAGATTCTAGGTGAAGAACACTTACCCAATCAATTTTCCTGAAAAACCCCAAAAGAAGCTCCCAAATCCGAAGTTAAAAAATCAAAATATGAAGAAAATGGCTAACTCCCAATATAAAAGGATTCTGCAAGGACTTCCGCATTTGTGGTCAAGAAATCGCATCTGTGATACCACATTTGTGAGAAAGAGTCCATATATGCGATCTTTGGCTACTTGTCCTGGAACTCCATATGCGAAAATTAACCGCACCAGCAGCACAGCATGAGCAAAAAGTGGAGCCGAAGAAGCGAGATATTACCCAGGCCTGTGACCGCAGAAGCGCTCGGGCTCACGCAGAAGCAGAGCCGCCTGCAACCTTGCCCAAGGTCACAGGTGCGAAAACACAAGAACCAGACCTATTTAATACTATGCAAAACATCTGAACCTCATCCGAGACACACGTGAAGCCCCCAGGACCCCGTATAAGCACACAACAAAGTCCTATAACCTAAAATGGACTCCATCGAGGTCTCAAATCACATCAAAAAATAGCAAAACAATGAATCACAACATGAATCAAACATAGGAACTTTCAAATCTTCCAACTTTGAAAAGTTGTTGCGAAACCAATCAAATCAACCTGAAATGACGCCAAATTTTGTAGACAAGTCCCAAATGAAAAGATTGAGATGTTCTAACTCTCGGAATCGCATTCGGACTTTGATAGCAAAAAATTCAACTATGGGTCAAACTTCTCCGTTTTCCAAACTTCAACTTTTCCAACTTTTTGTTGATTTGCCTCAAATTACTCAAATGACCTCCAAATCCAAATCCGAATGCGCTCCTAAGTCTATAATCACCATTCGAAGCTGTTAAGATCATCAAAAACCATTCCATGGCTATTTACTCCAATGTCAAGTTCCAGTCAAATTCTCACCGCTTAAACTTCTAAAACTAGATTTCTTCTTCCAATCTAACTCTGAATCATCCGTTAACTGAATCAACCATGCACACAAGTCGATACTCATATTATTAAGCTATTCTAGACCTTATAATGCCGACAAAGCTTAATTTCTCAAAGCGAGCGGTCGGGTCGTTACATCCCCCCCCTCGTAAAACCAACATTCGTCCTCGAACTTACCAAGATTTGCCTCGACTTCCTCAAGTTGCTAAATGCATACCTCTAACATACACCCGCCGGTGATCCCACATCACCTTAATCCATGTAAACCTAACAACATCATCTCAACAGTATTTTGCCTTTTTATCAATACCAATAAGCCTTAGAGCCAGAATTCTCAACTTTCATCCATTTCCAAAGACCCGATTCTATATCCATACTCGTCATCAGTCTCAGCTAGCTGCATTAACTTATGAAAATACCCATAGAGTACTACCATACAACATGACATATCAAACCTTGGCCCACAATATCACTTTTGATCATAATATGAGCCTGCAATAAAATTCAACATCGACCATAAGCCTCATATTCAATAGGAACCCGTTTCAAACCTCCATAACATTGACGATGATACGAACAACACGAAAACCATATAAATCAACATCGGAATCACTAAATCACAACTAATACCAACGGGCACACACCCCACATGCTAAAACTCAAGAAGCACATAACGAAAATGACATAGTATGTAAAGAGGAACGCTTAAGACAACTATCAAACAAGCCTGACAGTTCTCTATCAGTATTAGCCTACAAAATAATATAACAAGGAAAAAATTAAAGCATATAGACAAATCATACGAATCTCATATGGATATAACTTCCACCGCGGTACACATCCCGGTCTCAACACATCAAATCCCATGAAATCACGAGGGTCCCGCCCTTGACCCTGAATCACAAGTATGGTACATATCAAACCAGCTGGAAACTCTCACTAGATCAATTCCGTCACAATTTACAACACGTGTTGGCTCCCATATTGATAGAGCATAAACATCATGACTATTGGCAAAAAATAGTCATAAATAACATCAAGCCTACCGAAAAGGACAACTGAAATTTACTACTAGTCTCATAACGCTCACCAAGGACTAGAAACAAATAATAAACACGGCTATTGTCATAAAACGTCCCAACGGGTAACACATAAACATAGTTAATTATGAAAAACATCCATAAGTGGATCAACAAATAGGGGAACTCACCTTGAAAAACAGAACTGTAATGAACTACTGATGCTCTCCTTTATTACAAAATGAAAGCATAACTAAACGACATCATTTGGCGTAGCGGACTAGACCTATTATATGAAACACACCAACAGGTGGGGCCTCCCTCTCTTGGGCACCCTCTACTCACCTGAATACCTCGTTATGGCACACATGCCCGAAATCTAGGTAAATCTCTCAAAATGTGGCTAGTATCTCCACACTCAAAGCAACCTCGCTGCGGACGTGGCTGTAGGAACTGTACGGTACGGGTTGTTAATACCCAATTTGTTCTTATTTATTTTTATATGAAAAATACTTTCAAATACTTTATATATGCATATATAAGTATGCCTAAGTGTTTTAGTATTTTTCCCAAATTATAAAAGATTTTTAAGTCAATTTATTGTCCATTTTAATAGTATACAAATTAATAATTATTTTCAAAATTATCATTTTGGTAGATAACTTATTCTATTCTCATATCCATATCAAAATATAGCTAGGGTAATATTTATATATTTTTCAAAATTAGTTTGGTATTTTAAAAGCAAAATTGCATATAATTACAAATTTAGTCTATTTTGAGAATTAATAACATTTTATTATAAGGAAATTAGGTCCAATATTTTAAAATTCATATTATTAAGTGACTCAGTACCTTTTAATTTGCATTTAAAATTATTTTTACTATTTTTATAAAATAGAAAGAGAAAAGTGGCTATTTAAAATCTGACCCATTTTTATTTCAACTATAGCCAAATTTCATCCCCCTAATTGACTCAATTTCAAGCCCACTTCCAGACCAACCCAATTGCTATTCAACCTGACCCCTGACTGATTTATCCAATCTGCCCGACCCTTTTATTTAATCTAGGCAGTTGATCATTCTGATCAACGGTCACGGTCACTCCTTACCCTTTTTAATTCACCAACCTTACCCTAATCCCCTCATTTTATTTATCAGCCGCCTTTGAATAACCTACCTCTATTAAACTCTCTCGAAGGTTCCTCAAAACCCTAATCCTCTTCTACCACTTTCAAGCGCCATCTCACCGGAATCCATGGCTTCTTTGGCCATGGATGGCCTATATTCACCTCCCTCCACCCTTAAACACTTGTTTCTTGATGTTTCGAGGTCTGACCTCGATGGTGTCCATTCAAATCTTCTCCTATTCAAGGTAACATGGCCTCTCCGGCCTTACTCTGGTGTATCTGAAGCGTTTCGAGCATGGTTCTAACTTATCCGACTTAAGATCGAACCTTTTCCAAGCCTTTCTCATTTTAGTGTTCCTTTGAAACCCTAGCTATTCGAGGTTTCTTTGATTGTCTTCTTAAATCTAGTATATATCTGTTCTCTACTAGAGTTTTAAAACATTTTCCACAATTTTTCTTTCAAAAATTACTTCTCTTCGATTTAGGGTTTCTAAAAGTTTCAAGATGTTTCTCTGACTCTTCTTCTTTATTTCTTTGTGGGTATCTGTCTATGCTATGTTCTTATGATCTTCTAGTATGTTCTTATGTTTGCATGTTCTTCCACTGTGCTCCGTTCTTTCTTCTACTATGTTTTTATATCATGCTCTCACATGTTTATCTTGCTATGTTTCCTTATGTGTTCTCTTGGCTTTTCCTACATCTCTATGTTCCTGTATGTATTTCCTACTAAGTTTGTAAATTCTTTGTTTTCCTTTCACTATACCTTTGTTTGAGTTCCCTTTATACAGGTTTCCTCTACTGTTTTCTTAATTGTTATACTGCCTCTTTTTCACTTCTGAACTTGTTTAAGTTCCAAGCTTTTCTTAAAACGTGTTCTTTCTACTCTCACTATGATTCAAATCAGTTCCTTCACTCTATTTGCTATTGTATCTGTTTATTTTCTCATGAGTCTCTGAAAGAGATCTCTAGGCCTGTTTCAATTATTTGGCTTCTTGTCTCTGTATCTGATTCGACTTAGAAGCCCTAGAATTTTGGGGTCTTGATGAGGTTGATTCTGTGTTTGAACTAGGGTTCTACTTTGGAACCCTTGACTCTCTCAAACTCATTTTGAGTCTATAAACTGAATTTAAACCTCTTTGTTTATGACTCTAAACTCTTCTATGCTAGACTCTTCTTATTAGCATGATAGTTCTTTCTTATTTAAGCATGTCTCTACGCTTTTATATGTGTGTTGAACCTTTATTAAAAAGGCTTTCCAACTTATGATTGATTCAGCATCTTTTTTAGGTTTGATTCATTGTTACTGATTTTCCTTAAGTAAAACCTTTCCTCACTTTTCGTGACTTGGTTCATTGGTACAAATCCTGCAATTTTGATTTCTTGGATGATTTCCTTTCCTTACTTGCAAAAACCATGTGCTATCAAACCTTGTCCTTAAAGTTGACCTTTATGTATTTACCCCTTTTGTACTGCTTTGGAAAAGTGTTTGATTGACCCTTTTCCTTAATTATTTTGCCTGTTTGAAATCAAAATCCTTTAATTAAAGGGAGACCTTGTGTAATTGATTTCCAACTATTTTCTTACCTATTTCTACTTGATTTCTGCACTATAAAAGGGTATGACCTTTCTGCACTTTCACAGACTACTTACCAACACACCTTCAATTCAACACTTTACACTTCAGACCTTACAATTCTCTTCTAGACTCATAGCATTCTGATTGCTCGTTTTCACTTTGGCTTTACAAGACTACTTCTTTCTTCTTACTTGTTTTCTTGAGACTGGCATGTTCTAGTTTTAGCTCTCAGCATCACCCCAATGTGTTTACTTATATCCTCTACATTTATGCCTACTTTACTGTTTATGTGAAGTTAAATATTAACTATGCATGTTCTTTTCTTGAATCTATTTTTATTTTGAATCCCTACCCCTTGTTCCCTTCTATGTGTTTGAGCTAAAGTTTAGAACATGGCAACATACAAATTGTTGTTCATGTCTGGACTTGATCCTTTAAGGGATCCTAACTCTCAAACAATGAGTGGTCGGGGTGTGCCAACATCTCCAATTGCTCGGTATGACCCCCAACCTATCTTGGCTCTCGCCAGAACCCCCTCTATTGCACTTACACATTTTCCCTACTTCTAAGTCCTGCCCCCTCCTTTGAGCCTTGCTTTGGGACCTTGAGTTCCCTTTGAACTTGGAAATTTTAGGGTTGGCCCTTCATGCTGCACTATAATCCAATTCTGCCAGAAGTCTACTTGAGACTCTTAGGGAACTCTGGCACATCCCAGATAAGAGAAAGGCTTTGGAAGTTTGATCTTTGGAGCTGGTTTACTTCATGCTTTAGGTAGAAGTCTACATCATGCTCTCCTTGGTTGGAATTTTTAATTTTTCTGAAGTAATCTTCTTTTTTCTTTCCTATTCATTCTGGCTGTAATAATTTGTAATAACATATGGGGTTTTAGTGGAAATGGGAGGGAAGATCATGCATGCAAGGGGTAGATATCATGTTCATAGGTATTTATTATACTTCTGCAATCATGTCCTGTTTTCACTTCTGCATTTTTCACATTGAAATCATGTTTATAAGTTCTGCATGCTTTAGTAATCCTGTCCATAGGTTCTGCTTTTCATATGTAGAGATCATGTCCATAGGCTTCTGCACTTCTACATTTCACATATCAACCATGTCTACAGGTCTTTGTACTTCAACATATCACATAGATAACGTGTCTATAGGGCTTCCTGATTGCTGCATATGCATCTATAACTAGGAAAATGTGTTCATAGATTTTAATAATTAACTAAATATAGATGAAATGTCTATAGGATTTTTGCATGTTAATAACAGCGTTTAAGATTAACATGCCTAGAAAGCATGTCTATAAGAGTAATCAACCAAATATAAATCAGCAACCCGCTTATAAGTTCAAAATCAGTAGTAACATTTCTTAAATATCTGTGGAACTCATGTTCCTGCAATTAATTAGTCTTCTTCTATAAAATCAGTATATTTCTCTACTGCATTATTAGATATCATGCCTATAGGTTTCGTTTGACACTTAGGCAAGCCATAAGGTGAATTAGTTAATTGAATCAGACTTTGTTAAATTCCAACTAGCAGGCAAGTCTAATTCAGATTTCTTATCTGAAACATGTAATAAATACGACTGCCTCACGCTTTTTTCTAAGTTTAATCAGACCGTAACCAGTATATAGGAGACATGCTAAACAACCAATCTTTAAGTGAGGAGGCATGTTTGAGCCTTTTAACTGTTATGTGCTTTCCCATATCTTCTTTATATGTTTTGTTTGTCGCCTTAGAATTTTATCCTTTTAAACCATAAAATCCCGAATCTTTCTTCCCTTTAGGAATAGTAGTCGGGGCTGATAGGATTCGGGATGGGTAGTAGCATGCAAAAAGAAACCGAGACTATTCCACGTTTAATACCTTAATAGGGTGGGAAAGGATAGAAATAGATATGATGACCACACGATATCACCACGTGTATAAATAGTTACTGGGTGTTGTATGGGGTGATCCATATTATTTATAAAGAGAGGGCTGCCAAAGCTAGTGAAAAATTGGAAAATCTAGAGTACAATCTGCTGGAATTGGAGCGAAAAGTGAGGAAGAGAGTCACCGACTGCCAGAATGCTGAGGGAAACGAAGGAGAACACCTGGCGAAGGCATTTTTACTGGTGAACCTACACGAACTGGAGGATTTTATCAACGAGGGCATTCAACCTGAGGAATGTCCTTCTGGGACCAAATATATAGGAATTTACCTTTCTGTTTATGAATGTAATAACTCCAATGACTATTAATGACATTTTACTTCATGTTATTTAGTGTCATTTTAGGATTCGTCTTATTTTTTTTTATCAATAAGATGAGGCATTTAGAATTATAAGTTCTCCAAATCAATTTATCTCTAGGCCTACATCGGGCACAACGAGGCTCCCAAATTAGGATATGATTTATATTCCTACACTATGTGTTTAAATATTGCACATATTCTCTTATAATCCTCACTAACTTGTTACCTTTTTTTACTTTTTATTTTATTACCCTCCTTAAAGGTTAGTTCGTGCACTCTAGAATCATCATCATATTCCACAAGATCCAAGGGCCCTCCACCCACTCCTCCTCCTAGTCTTATCAGAAACAGGAACAAGGAAAAGATGGAAGATTTGAGCAACATCAGAAAGGAAAACTCGATTGAATGGGTAGAAATAACTCAGGGTACTCAGGTCTCCAAAGAAAGTGTGTCCCAACTCGAGCAGAGCAGTTGAAATTTCACGAGGAACAGGACCAAGTTCGGAACTTGGCAGGCTTATCATTTTCCCTCACTACCCCAGATATAAATTTCCCAAATCCCACCGCTTACTTATCAATCGCCTCCACCTCCTACATACCAACCTGCTTCACCCAAATATTCCCAGGCCGCACACGTCTACCAAGCCTACAACACTCAACAATCCCATTATCAATCACCTCCCCCTTGTCAAAACTTTCCTGGACCCTGACCAATTTTCGATCGCAGACCTTCCAAACAGTATACTGCCATTGCTGAACCAATTGACCAGCTGTATGAAAGACTCAAAGCCGCTGGTTATGTCACCCTTATCCCTACTATAACCTCTGAAAACCCTTCCCAATGGGTCAACCCAAATAAAACTTGTGCATACCATTCTAGCATAAAAGGCACACTGTTGATGAGTGCCGCTCCCTAAAGGATAAGATCCAGGCTTTGATTGATAACAAGATCATCATGGCAAAGGAGCAAGCCCCGAATGTCTGCAATAACCCTCTATCAGACCACAAGGGTGGAGATGTTCATATGATTGAAGTAGAGGATGATTGGGATCTTAAAGGATCAATCGGTTTGATCACAGAAGTCGTTGATCCAAAGAAACCAAAAGTCACCCTTAATCCAATTGCAGCCCAGATACAGCCTTTTAAAGATGTGTAGGTGAACATGGCCATACCACTTGAGTTTGAAACACCAGCCTCTGTAAAGACGCCAACATCAATTGTGGTCGATTTTGGGTCCCCAAAGGCGCCTATACCATTTGAAGTTGCTGTATTACCTTCTAAAGCAAGGGTGCCCATTCTAGTATCAATGACAACCATAACACCATTGAACACAAAAGCCGTACCATGGGACTACATAGCCGAGGCAAGAAGGAATAGGAAAGCCAAGTTCGGGGAAGCAGTTGCATCACAGATTATGACAAGGACTGACAAAGCTTACACTCCAAAACATTTGGCTGAGTCAAGTAAGCAGACTTTTGGTCGACAAACCAACACCCAAACTGGGCCCGATGATCGCTGGAGAAAGATACAAGCGAAGGAATAGATTTATATCCTTACTTTGCTATAGAGTGCTGATGCACACAAGAATACCCTATTAAGAGTGCTGAGTGAGGTGTACGTACCAAGCAACATCACCGGAGGAGAAATGGCAAACATGGTAGGTCAGGTATTGGAGTGTCACAAAATCACTTTCCACGAAAATGAGCTGCCACCAGAGGGATTGAGTCACAACAAGGCATTGCACATCACTGTGCAATGCGAAGATTATTTTATCACCCGGATCCTGGTCTATGGGGGGTCTAATCTCAATATTTGTCCAATGTTGACACTCAGGACATTGGGGAAAGGGCTGCATGAAATCAAGGACGGGGCCATCAATGTAAACTCTTTTGACGGGTCTCAAAAGTCTACTATTGGGGAAATTAGCTTGTGTTTGCAGATGCGGCCTACTTGGATTGACGTTTATTTTCAAGTGATAGACGAGCCGGTATATTACAATCTATTGTTGGGACGACCATGGATTAATGCCGCTGGGGCAGTAGATTCCACACTACATCAGGCAGTAAAGTTTGAGTGGAATCCCCAAGAGGTGATCAGTTACGGTGATGGTAGCAATTCCATATACAGTCGCCAGACTTTCCCAGCAATCGGAGTAAGAAGATAAATATGTGGAGAAACTTACCACCATATTGAATGAGTCAACGCCGTCGATAAAGATAAGTGGTGGGATAACAAAATTAAAAGCATACTGACCTGGAGCGGGTATGAACCTGGCAAAGGACTTGGCAAGAATCTCCAAGGAATCGCTAAGCCAGTCAAGCTCAAGAAGCATGGAACTACTTTCGGAGGGATATGAGTATACCTGGAAAGAATTCAATGAGTGGTCGCCACCCTAGCATGGCCCTTACTATCCGTTGGAGCAGCCGATACCCAGTTTGGAGCGGGCCTTCCGACCGGCCGAGGTCATCAATTTGTCAGAAAAAGAAGAAGCCATCATCAATGAGGAATTTTTTCCTGGAAAATGATGATATGGACTGCTATGTCATTTTTGAGGAGGAGGGGGAGGAAGGCCCTTCCATACAAGCTATAAGTAGAGGAGCATGCCTCAATAACTAGACCGTCAGAACCACCAGAGCCTGACGTGCCTGGGGGTAGCAAGGCTGAACAAGCACCATGCATTATTTTATTTTACTAGTTTACTTTCCTTTCACACATTTGTTTTTGCAAGAAAGAGCTCCAATGCTTAAAACAACAACAACAAAAACAACTACCTAGTAATGTCCCACAAAGTGGGGTCTGGGGAGGGTAATATGTAGACGAGCCTTACCCCTACCCGAAAGGGTAGAGAGGCTGTTTTCAGTCGACCCTCGGCTAGCTCCAATGTTCAAAACATTTATGGAATTTTGTCAAAAGCACTTCATTCTTCTTATAAATATTACTCTTATTATTTTCTCTCATTACTTTAGTTATACAACATCACTATTACTTATCTTGATGAACCGATGGCTGTGACATGCAACGAGACAATGCAACAAATGAACATAGATTCATAGGAAGATGATATACTGGAAGATGTTGTTAAGGAAGTTGAGAATTTTGAGAATAGGTCCAATTCTAACTTGGATGAAACTGAGATTGTTTACTTGGGAGATGCAGAAAATGTCAAAGAAACACGATTCAACATTCATTTGTCACTGTCACAAAAGAAAGAATATATGGAGTTTCTAAGAGAGTATGATGACATATTTGACTGGTCGTACGACGACATGACTTGTCTGAACACATCCATTGTGGCTCACAAATTGCCGAGTGATCCGGCATGTTCGCTTGTAAAACAGAAGCTTAGAAAATTCAAGCCAGATATGAGTTTGAAAAATAAGGAAGAGGTCACTAAGCAGGTCAAAGCTAAGGTTCTCAGGGTAGTAGAGTATCTGACATGGTTAGCCACCATTGTGCCAGTACCGAAGAAGGATAGAAAATTTAGAGTTTGTGTCGACTATCGGGATCTTAACCGGGCTAGTCCAAAAGATGATTTCCTCTTGCCAAATATACACATCTTGATTGATAACTGTGCCAAGCATGAGCTACAGTCATTTATTGATTGTTTTTCTAGGTACCATCAGATATAGATGGATGAAGAAGATGCTGAGAAAACAACTTTCATTACACCGTAGGAGATGTATTGCTATAAGATGATGCCGTTTGGGTTAAAAAATATAGGGGCCACTTACATGAGGGCTACGACCACCATTTCCATGACATGATACATAAGAATATCGAAGTGTATGTAGACGACGTTACCATCAAATCCAAAAAAGTCACTGATCACATGGAAGATTTAAGGAAATTCTTCAATATACTGAGAAGTTACAACCTGAAATTGAATCCCGCAAATGTGCATTCGGGGTTCCAGCTGGAAGATTGCTTGGGTTCATCGTGAGCCACCGAGGGATAGAATTGGATCCATCAAAGGTCAAAGCTATTCAAGAATTTCCACTGCTAGAGAACAAGAAATAATTAATGAGTTTCTTGGGGAGACTTATCTACATCAGCCGGTTCATAGCACAATCTATTGTCATCTGTGAGCCAATATTTAAGATGTTGAAAAAGACGTTGCTACCAAATGGACCGATGACTGCCAAACGGCCTTCAATAGAATCAAAGAGTACTTGTCAACACCACCAGGTTTGGTCCCGTCCGAGCCAGGTAGACCCCTAATACTCTACCTTGCAGTATCTGATGGAGCTTTCAGATGTGTTCTAGGGCAGAATGATGAAACGAGGAGGAAGGAGTAGGCCATCTATTATCTCAGTAAGAAATTCACCCCCTACGACGCCCAATATTCTCTACTGGAACGCACCTCTTGTGTTCTGACTTGGGTAGCTCAGAAGCTGAGCTATTTCTATGCTTATACTACATATCTCATATCAAGGATGGATCCTTTGAAGTACATCTTCCAGAAGCCCATGCCCACTGGCAAGCTAGCCAAGAGGTAAATCTTGTTGAATGAATTTGACATTGTCTACGTGACTCAGAAGGCAATCAAGGGACAAGATCTAGTAGATAACCTTGCAGAAAATCCCGTGGATGGAGAATACGAAACCCCTGAACACGTATTTTCCTGATGAAGAGGTATCATTTGTAGGAGAAGACATTACAGAATCCTATAATGGTTGGAGGATGTTTTTCTATGGAGCAGCAAATTTCAAAGGAGTTGTCATATGAGCAGTCCTGGTGTTAATAACCGCCCAGCATTATTCGGTATCCGCCAAACTCAGGTTCCCTGCACTAACAATATGGCCGAGTACGAAGCCTGCATCTTAGGGCTCAAGATGTCCATTGATATTAACATCTAAGAGTTGCTAGTGATTGGAGATTCAAACTTACTTATACATCAGATCCGAGAAGAATGGGCATCCAAGAATTCCAAGATACTTCTATACCAGCATCATGTACATGAGTTGAGAAAGAGGTTCACAAAGATGGAATTCCAACATGTTCCTAGAGTCCAGAATGAGTTTGCCGATGCATTGGCTACTGGCCTATGTGATACGACATCCAGATAAGAATTTCATTGGTCCTATTCCCGTGAAGATCTACAATCAGCCACCCTACAATGCTCATGCTGAAGAAGAAGCATACAGAAAGCCTTGGTTTCATGACATCAAGGAATATTTGGAAAAAGGAGAATACCCAGATCTTGAAAATACTCCTCAAAAGACTACGCCTCGAAGAATGTCCAATAATGTTTTCCACAATAGAGGAATCCTATATAGGAGGACTCCAGTATGTTCTAAGATGTCACTGCTATCAGGTACATGCCGACATGATAAAGGTGCCTCTAAATGAGCTTAATGCAACAAGCTCGCCATGGCTATTTGTCGCATAAGGGATGGATGTTAGCAAACCAATCGAACATGTCGCATTGAACAGGCAGAGGTTTATCCTAGTAGCAACTGACTATTTCACCAAATGGGTTGAAGCAACATCTTATATAGCAGTGACCAAGAAAGTCGTGACAGCCTTTGTCAGCGACCGTATCGTTTATCAATTCGGAATTCAAGAGTCAATCATTACTGGTAATGACTCCAACCTCAACAGTGATTTGATGAAAGCCTTGTGTGAAACCTTCAAGATCAAACACAAGAATTCTACAGCCTACAGAGCTCAGATGAATGGAGCCGTAGAAGCCGCCAATAAGAACATCAAGATGATACTGAGGAAAATGATAGAGAAGCATAAGCAGTGGCATGAGAAGTTATCATTTTCTTTATTGGGGTACCGCACCACAGTCCTCACATAAACTGAGGCAACTCCCTACATGATGATTTACAGTACAGAAGCGGTCATTCCCGTCGATGTAGAAATTCCCTCCCTAAGGATTATACAAGAAGTAGAACTCAACGATGCAGAGTGGGTGAAAAGCCATTACGAACACTTGGCTCTTATAGATGGGAAGAGAATGAATGTAGTTTTCCACGGTCAGCTTTATCAGAACAGAATGTCCAGAGCATTCAATAAGAGAGTCAAACTAAGACGGTTCGCACTGGGGCAGATGGTGTTAAGGAAGATTTTTCCACATTAATATGAAGCCAAAAGGAAGTTCTCTCCCAACTGGCAAGGCCCATATATGGTTCACCTGGTTCTAACAGGAGGAGCCATTGTACTTGTAGAAATGGCTGGATAAGTTGGCCAATACCAATCAATTCAGATGTAGCGAAGCGATACTATGTGTAACTTCAGGCTTTTCCTATATTATGTAATTTGAACTACGTCTGACCTGATTCCCATTTAAGAGGGGATACATAGGTATCCTTATGGGTTTTGTCACAATTCAATAAATTTTCATTTCGCCATGCAATTGGAAACTGGGGAAGAATTTTGAGGAGGACCCTCAAAAATTTGAAGTAATTTCAGCCGATCATCGCAAGCATCCGTCAGCAATGTCGATCCAGTAAACTGGGGTAGAGTTTTGAGGAGGACCCTCAAAATTCCGAAGTAATTCCAGTCAATCATCGCAAGCAGTCGTCAGAAGTATTGATCTAGCAAACTAGGGCAGTAGTTTAAGGGGGACCCTCAAAATTTTGAAGCAAGAGAGATTGCAATATCTCGGACTGCGTCTCAGTCGTTGGTTCATCTGAAGAAAACTATTCTTAGTTATGTATTAATGTTATATTTCTACTAAATCATGCATATCTTTCACCAAAATTATTCTATTTAGGAACTCTACCCCAAGGATACCCTCAATATTACCTAATCAGAGCCGAGCCGGTCAAGCGAAGTCAGCGGGGACACGAAACTAACCTTTCCCGTTTACGAAATTCATGATTTTTCTTTGGATGCAAGCACCCATGTCACAAACTTATATACTCATACTGCTCAGGATTATCCTCTCGTAATTATCGCTTCACAACCGCTAGTCGCATAGAATATCCCCAGCAGCCGCAATATCACAATCAGCTACCAGCTTTCAGCTAAGAATTTTTTATCACTATTCGCCTTTTATCCCTTGTATAAGGCTACTATTCTGCCTTCCTAGGTTAAGCTCTACCTCCATCTGCATTCATGTATTGCATAAGGCTACTATTCTACCTTCCGAGACTAAGCTCTATCTCCATCTGCATTTCCTGCATTACATAAGGCTACTATTCTGCCTTCCGAGACTAAGCTCTATCTCCATCTGCATTTCTCGCATTGCATAAGGCTACTATTCTGCCTTTCAAGACTAAGCTCTTCCTCCATCCACATTCTTGCATTGCATAAGGTTACTATTTTTCCTTCCGAGGTTAAGCTCTACCTCTATCTGCATTCCTGCATTGCATAAGGCTACTATTCTGCCTTCCGAGACTAAGCTCTATATCCATCTGTATCGGCTGAAAGATTGTCATTTTACTTACATTTTGCATGGCTGAAATATCGCCACTATATTTAAATCCTGCATCGGCTAAAAGATCGCCGTTTTACTTACATTTTTGCATGGTTGAAATATCGCCACTTCATTTTAAATCCTGCATTGGCTAAAGTATCACCACCTTTATTTATGTCTTACATCGGCTGAAATATCACTACTTTATTTATGCTCTCATAGGCTAAAAGATTGACACCTTTTGCATTTCATGGGCTCAAAGATCGCCAAATTGTCCAAGGGCATCATTGTTCGGAGGCACCATCTTCATAGACCGAGAATGTCATGCCATGGCCTGAAGACTCCTTTATATCTTGCATATCATTATTCAAAAGGCATCATCGCTCAGAGGGATCACTCTTATAGCCCGAGAGCATCATTTAATGCCCTGTAAATCCTTTATTATACACTACATGGCCCAGGACATCATGGTCTAAGGACGTCATCCTAACCATCCAAAGACAACATTCATGCTCCAACGTGAACTTGCATCATGTTTAAATTTATGCAAAATATATGTGCATTTTGTTTATTTGCAGGTAAACCAGCAAGAAACAGCCATCTCGGCAAGAGTGATCCCGCTTCGCGTCCGTTCTTGAAAGATCTCCCTCGGCATACTCCACGGACGAACCCTGGACTACATATGGCCCGATTCTTGTAAGACCAGGGATACGTAGGCAGCTCAAGAACCAGAGCATGGTCAATCGCTTCAAACCATTCTATTCAATCAAAATTGGCCATCATATCTTTACCCCACAACTCTTTCATCCTTCCCGAGTAAAGATGGACAACTAATGATACGCAAATTTTCTCGTCTATTTTTTATATGAAAAATACTTTCAAATACTATATATATGCATATATAAGTATGCTTAAGTGTTTTAGTATTTTTCCCAATTTTTCAAAGATTTTTAGATCAATTTATTGTTCATTTTAGTAGTATAAAAACCAATAATTATTTCCAAAATTATAATTTTGTCAAATAACTTATTTTATTCTCGTATCTAAACCAAAATATAGCTAGTGTAATTTTTATATATTCGTTCAAATTAATTTGTTATTTTAAAAGCAAAATTGCTTATAATTGCAATTTTAGTCTTTTTTGAGAATTAATAACATTTTCTAATTAGAAAATTGGTTACAATATTTAAAATTAATATTTATATGTTATTAAGTGACTCAATACCTTTTAATTTACTTTAAAAATTATTTTTACTATTTTTATAAAATAGAAAGGGAAAACTGGCTATTTAAAATCTGATCCATGATTATTCCAATTATAGCCAAATTTGATCCCCCTAATTGACCCAATTTCAAGCCCACGTCGGGAACATCGCAATTTCTATTCAACCCGACCCCTGACCCATTTATCCAATCCCTCACCATTTCATTTATTCTAGGTCGTTGATCTTTTTGATCAACGACCACGATCGCTCCTTACCTTTTTAATTCACCAACCCTACCCTAATCCCCTCATTTCATTTTATCAGCCACCTACGAATACCCTCCCTCTCTCAAACTCTCTCGAAGGTACCTTGAAACCCTAATCCTCTTCTACCACTTTCAACCACCATCTCACCGGAATCCATGGCTTCTCAGGCCATGGATGGCCTATACTCACCTCCCTCCACCCTTAAACTCTAGGTGTTCAAAGTTTCGAGGTCTGACCTCGATGGTGTCCGTTCAGATTTCTTCCGATTCAAGATTCCATGGCCTCTTTGTCCTTACTCCGGCGTATCCAAATGTTTCGAGCCTGGTTCTGACTTATCTGACTCAAGATCGAACCTTTTCCAAGCCTTTCTCATTTTAGGGTTCCTCTGAAACCCTAGCTATTCAAGGTTTCTCGGATTGTCTTCTTAAATCTAGTCTATATCTGTGCTCTACTGGAGTTTTAAAACGTTTTCCGCAATTTTTCTTTCATAAATTACTTCTCTTCGATTTAGGGTTATCGAAAGTTTCAAGATGTTTCTCTGACTCTTCTTCTTTATTTCTTTGTGGGTATCTGTCTATGCTATGTTCTTATGTTTGCATGTTCTTCTACTGTGCTCTATTCTTTCTTCTAATATGTTTCTATATCATGCTCTCATATGTTTATCTTGCTATGTTTCCTTATGTGTTATATTGCTAGGCTTTTCCTACATCTCTGTGTTCCTGTATGTATTTCCTACTAAGTTTTTAAATTCTCTGTTTGCCTTTCACTGGACCTTTGTTTGAGTTCTTTTTATACATGTTTCCTCTACTGTTTTCTTAGGTGTTATACTGCCTCTTTTTCTCTTATGAACTTATTTAAGTTCCAAACTTTTCTTAAAACGTGTTCTTTCTACTCTCATTATGCTTCAAATCAGTTCATTCACTTTATTTTCTTGAAATTTGCTATTGTATCTGTTTGTTTTCTCATGAGTCTCTGAAAGAGATCTATGATCATGTTTCAATTGCTTGCCTCCTCGTCTTTGTATCTGATTCGACTAGAAACCCTAGAATATGTGGGTTTTGATGAGGTTGATTTTGTGTTTGAACTAGGGTACTTCTTTGGAACCCTTGACTCTCTCAAACTCATTTTGAGCCTATAAACTGGATTTGAACCTCTTTGTTTATGACTCTGAACTCTTCTATGCTAGATTTTTCTGATTAGAATGACAATTATTTCTTGTTTAAGCATGTCTATATGCTTTTATATGTGTGTTGAACCTTTCTTCAGGCTTTCCAATTTATGATTGATTCAAAATCTTTTTTTTAGGTTTGATTGATTATTACTAGTTTTCCTTAAGTAAAACCTTTCCTCACTTTTTCCGGACATGGTTCATTCGTACAAAGCCTGCAATTTTGATTTCTTGGTTGATTTCCGTTCCTTACTTGCACAAACAGTGTGTTGTAAAACCTTGTCCTTAAATAGACCTTTATGTATTTACCCCTCTTGTACTGCTTTGGAAAAGTGTTTCATTGACCGCTTTCCTTAATTATTTTGCTTGTTTAAAATCAAAATCTCTTAATTAAAGGGAGACTTTGTGTAAATGATTTCCATCTATTTTCTTACATATTTCTATTTGGTTTCTGCACTATAAAATGGCACGACCCTAATGCACTTTCACTGACTACTTACCAAAACACCTTCAATTCAATACTTTTACATATTAGACTTTACAATTCTCTTCTAAACTCATAGCATTCTGATTGCTCGATTGCACTTTGGCTTTACAAGACTATTGCTTTTTACATGATTCATTGAGACTGGTATGTTTTATTTTTAGCTCTCCGCATCACCCTAGTGTGTATACTTACAGCCTTTACATTTATGCCTACTTTATTTTTTATGTGAAGTTAAATATTAACTATGCATGTTCTTTTCTTGCATCTTTCTATGTGCTTGAGTTAAAGTTCAGAACATTGCAACATCCAAATTGTTTCTCATGTCTGGACTTGATCCTTTAAGGGATCCTAACTCCCAAACAATGTGTCTAACAGGCTGGCCAAGGTGTTCCAACATCTCCAATTGCTGGGTATAACCCCCAACCTATCTTGGCTCTCCCCAGAACCCCATCTATTGTATTTACACTCTCTTCCAGCTTTTAAGTCTTGCCCCCTCCTATGAGCCTTGGTTTGGGACCTTGAGCTCCCTCTGAACTTGGACATTTGAGGGTTGGCCCTTCCATACTGCACTATAATCCAATTTCTGCAATGTATTTAGGTGTAAGCACTGCCTGGAGTCCACTTGAGATTCTTAGGGAACTCTGACACATCCCAGATAAGAGAAAGGCTTTGGAAGTTTGATCTTTGGAGCTGGTTTACATCATGTTTCATATAAAAGTCTGAATCAGGCTCTACTTGGTTGGAATTAATAGTTTTTCTGATGTAATCTTCTTTTTCTTTCTTATTCATTCTGGGATATTATAATTTGTAATAACTTATGGGTTTTTGGTGAAAAGGGGAGGAAAAATCATGCATGAAAAGGGGTAGATATCATGTTCATAGGTATTAATTATACTTCTACAATCATGTCCTAGTTTCACTTCTGCATTTTTCACATAGAAATCCTGTTTATAAGTTCAGCATTTTTTAGTAATCTTGTCCATAGGTTCTACATTTCATATGTAGAGATCATGTCCATAGGCTTCTGCACTTGTGCATTTCATATAGCAACCATGTCTATGGGTTTCTGCATTTTAGCATATCACATAGATAACATGTCTATAGGGCTTCCTGAATGCTGCATATACATCTATCACTATGCAAATATGTTCATAGGTTTTAATGACTAACTGCATATAGATGACCTGCTAATAGGATTTCTGCATGTAGTGTTTATGATTAATAAATGCCTAGAAAGCATGCCTATAGGAGTAATCAACCAAATATAAATCAACAACCCGCTTATAACTCAAAAAATCAGTAGTAACATTGCTTAAATATCTGTAGAACTCACGTTCCTGCAATTAATAAGTCTTCTTCTCTAAAATCAGTATATTTCTCTCCTACATTATTGGATATTATGCCTATATGTTTTGTTTGACACTTAGGCAAGCCATAAGGTGAATTAGTTAATTGAATCAGACTTTGTTAAATTCCAATTAGCACGCAAGTTTGATTCAGATTTCTTATCTGAAACATGTAATAAATCAGAATGCCTCACATTTTTTTCTAAGTTTAATCAGACCATAACCAGTATATGCAAGACATACTAAAAAATCTATCTTTAAGTGAGGAGGCCTGTTTGAGCCTTTTAACCGTATGTGCTTTCCCATATTTGCTTTATATGTTTTGTTTGTCGCCTTAGACTTTTATCATTTTAAACCACAAAAGCCCAAATATCACCCCCCTTTTGGACTAGTAGTCCCAATGCCTCCAGGGCTGATAGGATTCGGGACGGATAGTAGCATGCAAAAGGAAAATGAGACCATTCCGCGTTTCATACCTTAATAGGGTGGGAAGGGTAGATATGGATATGATGACCACGCAATAACACCACGTGTATAAATGGTTACCCGGTGTTGTGTGGGGTGATCCTTATTATTTATAAACCTAGGACCCCCCTTCCCCCTACTTATTTATTTTCAAGATTTTAAAACTGCTCAACTTTCAGTTACTTTTAACTTCTTTTACTTTAATTCCTTGCAAAAATTATGTGAAAACCCCTTCCATTTACTTGTTTATTTTCAGAACTCTAAAACTACTTGCTTCCCATACTTCAGCTTCTTTATCTTCTTTTCTTGCAATCATTATGTGAAAACTAACCTGTATTCGTAATTGTTGCTTGTTTACTTGTCATTTTCACTTGAATTCATAGTTATAGCATGGCCGAGAACCACACTAGTGGATCTCGAGGGGTGCCTAACACCTTCCCCTCGAGATAATTTCAAGTCCTTACCCATTCCCTTGTTTTTTAAATTAAGATTCTTCTTAGTGTCCTAATGCACTTAATCATTAGGTGGCGACTCTTCAATCCCAACCCAATTCCCAAAAGCAAGAGAGTTGTCCGCCCAAATGTCATAAACCTGATTCACGAGAAAAAGGGGGAATCGACACGGGTACTTTGAGACCCATGAATACTTGAATCACTGTGTGAAGCCTGAAACACAAATTGAAGTGGCTGACCCATGGAACCTCTACCATGTCGCACCCTGCCTCAAAAATAAGGACTAGAAAATATCTCTGGTCTATAAGGACTCCTCGTATCGTTACACTCTCTCTTTCTCTCCTAACCTCATATGTCCTCTCGCTCCCAGTCCCGCATGCCCTCTAACTGGTGAGCGGTACCTACCTCTTTCTGGAACGAAACATCTGACTCCAACCATCGATCCATACTAGTCCTGATGTTTGAATGGAGTCCCTTAATAAACCGGCTGATCCTCTCCTGAATAGTAGAAACCAAGGTCGGTGCATGTCTTGCAAAATCACTAAATTTGACGGTGCACTCTGATACTGACATAGTGCCCTGGAACACCTGCTCAAACTCCGCACACCATGAGTCCCGATGGAATTGAGGTATGAATTCTCTCAGGAACAACTCTTAATACTAAACCCATGTAAGTGAAACTAACTCGGCTGGGCTATCCAACTCATATGCCCACCAAAACTGATAAGCGGCTCCCCTAAGCGGGAACGTAGTCAAAGCAACCCAACTCAACTCAACAATACCCATAGTGCGGAGAATGTGATGGCACTTCACCAGAAAACCCTGTGCATTCTCTGAAGCCAAACTACTGAATGTAGGAGGGTCGTACTTTTTGTACCTCTCAAGCTTAAGCTGATTTTCTTCATATGCTGTTTCCATGACTACGGGATGAGCTAGAACCAAAGGCTATGCTGCCATGACGCCTGGAACCTGACAAACATGAACTCGCTCCTCTAGAGTGTGGGTGGCGAGAGTCTGAGTCTCTCCCCCAGTATGTGAGGTAGCTAGTGCAACCGGAATCAACCCTGCCTAAGCCAATATACTAAATATGCTTAGGAATTGTGCTAAGGTCTCCTCAAGTCTGGGGGTAACAGCAAGCGCCTCCGGTACCTGCCCCTCAATTGGAGCTACTGGTGGCTCCTCAATAGTTGCTCTGGTAGGTGTTATAGCTGTGGTACATATTCCTCATCGTCCTCTGCCTCTACCTCTAGGACTCTTGCTCTGGGAGCAGCATTGTCGGTAACTTCAGCATGTGTCCTCACCATCTGTGAGAGAATGGAGTGAGAAAAGTTCAAACACCAAGATCAATAAGCTCGCACGATAAGAATGAAAGAAGTGAGATTGTCCAAATAGTTTCGTAGCATCTCGAAGATAAGTACAGACGTCTCCGTACCAATTCGCAAGACTCTACGTACCTCTCTTATGACTCGTAGAACCTACAAACCTAGAGCTCTGATACCAACTTGTCACGATCCAATTTCCCCTCCGTTGGGTTTCGTGATGGCACCTAGTCTTAAGGATTGGGAAATCCTAATAATTTTGGAATAACAACAATAAATAATAACATCTAAAATTCTTTTAAAATGAATCCTTTGTATAATAAACATCTTCTCAAAACCTGGTAGTACAAGCTATAAGCTCTACAGAGTTTCGTTACAACTTCTAAACACAATCATATGAAAATAAGTACAAAGGTGTAAATATAAAATAGGAAGGTGACTCTAAAGCCTTCGAATGTAACATCATGGCTACCTTGAGTCACCTCGACAAGAATCTGCACAGCTACTAGCTAACAATATGTGTATCTACACAACAAAAAATATGAAGAAACATAGTATGGACACACCACGTCGATGACCAGTAAGTATCAAGACTAACCTCGGTGGAGTAGTGACGAGTAATAGTCAAGACACCTACTGGTCTAATAAATAGAACATGATATTTATATAGAGACTATGCGATACAACTAACATACATAATTTGCAATAAGGAAAGGAAACAACAAGTACTTAGAGGAGCACCATAAGGAAAACACAGAAAGGTAAGCGAGAATACAGTCCAACTCCGAAATCACAAATATAGTAAAGACAAGTTATAACTCAATAACCTCGATAGATTTCACCTGAAGTCTTAACCAGTAAGCGTCAATCCAATAGTCAACCCCCTTCAAGAGATAAAAATGGTTCCAAATGTACTTCCTTCAAATAATTGTTCTTTTCAAAAGAGTTCTTTTCAAAATAATTCTTTTCGAATATAATATTTTCAAAAAATATTCATCGAATATAAGTCACCCTATGGCATTTAAAAATAGTTAACTAAAGATAAATACATCCAAATAGAATTTTTTTGAATAGAAAACCTTCGAATATAAGTCACCCTGTGACACCTCATCTCATAATCATACAATACAGTTCTCCATACCTGACCCCTAACACTTGGCATCCTGTGCCCTCGGCACATCTCCTAATCATACTGACAACACACGTGCCCCAAAAGAGTCATTCTCACATGAGAGACAAATAACAAAAGGTGTATGTTTATACTCAGAAATCTCAAAGAGCTCCTATCCAATTAGGGAGCTTAGCCATGTGGATGCTTGTGCAAGTTCCGTAACATGGTTCATACTAGTTAGCAAGTATAAGGAATATAACGAACAACACATATAATGTCTTCACCGAGATAAGATCAATGAAAACAACAACTTAGAGCACAGTGATAACAGCAAGGGGATCTACCAGGATATCGTCCCAAAGTCCCAAACGTAAATGTGCAGGTGGATCTACTGAAATACTGATCTGTAGTTCCAAAGTAAATATCCAGTACAAGGGAATATACCAGGTGTAGTCCCTTTGTCCCAAAAGCCAACATGTAGGGGGATCTATCGGAATACCGATCCGTAGTCCCAAAGTAATTATCCAGTACATGGTAATCTATCGGGTCCGGTCCCATAGTCCCAAAAGTAAACGTGCAGGGGGATCTACCAGAATACCCATCCGTAGTCCCAAAGCATATATGCAGGGGAATCTCCCGAGATATCGTCCCGTAGTCCCAAATGTAAATACACTATGCTACCAACAGAGAACAACAATTACAACACCACAGAAAGCTCGTACATCACCCCGATACATATAACCACAGCAATACCAGTAATATAAGGTAAGCCAAGTAAATCAACTTAAGAACTGTAAATCACAAGGAAGCAGTAGAACAAGCTCACAATGAATACCCACAGAAAAGAATGTTGGAATAAAGGGAACAGTTCAACAACGGAAAATCTAACATGTAGCAATGATCCCACAATATACAAGTCAATAATGAGGAAATCATCATGAGTCGAGTAGTCCCAAAAATAGGCAAATCAACAAAGATATAGGTTATCTGAACTCTTTTTAAGGTTGGAAAATTTTGAGGATATTTGACAATTCAACTTAAGGAAAGGTGATCTTAGCTCCACCTAAGACTAAGCAATTTCACGAGGGAAAATAGTAATTCTCAAATAAGACAAACATCTATGAAAAGATAGCATGACAATAGAAGAGGCGAAATTCTTCAATTAAATCACATATGAGTCAATTAGGTAATAAGAGTGAATCATGAAGAAATTAATTTTGATTAAGCATGTAGAGATGAAACTAGTAAATAGGAAACTCAGTCATGTCATGAACACATTCATACACAGTGAACATAAAGACCTAAGAACCTTAAAAGGCCACTTTTTACAAATAGTCCAAACACGCACTCGTCACCTCGTGTACACGGACTACAACCCAAATAGAACACTCATTCCTAAGGGGAAGTCCCCCACAAAAGGTTAGGCAAGATATTTACCTTAAACACGACAAACCGATACTCAAAAGTGCATTTCTCTGGGGAAAAGACCTTCGCACAGCTCAAATCAAACCAAAATAACTTCAAAGAACAAATAAAATACATAAAAACTATTCCGAATCATAAAGTCTCAATCATTAAAAAAATCCAAAAATCTGTACAAAAGTCGAACCTGGGCTCGCACCTTGGAACCCAAAATTTTTTACAAAATCTGAATACGCATTCCAATATGAGTTCAACCATACAAAAATTATAAAATTTTGATATTGTTTGGTCCCTCAAATGAAAAATTTTTATTTTAGAACTTTTCTTCAAAAACCAACTTCTTCCCCAACCTAAAACACAATTTAAATGATAAAAATGAAGACAAAATCATAGAATATGTCAGATTCTAGGTGAAGAACACTTACCCAATCGATTTGCTTGAAAAACCCCAAAAGAAGCTCCCTAATCCGAAGTTAAAAACTCAAAATATGAAGAAAATTGCTAACCCTCGATATAAAAGGATTCTTCCATGACTTCCACATATGCGGGACCGCATTGTGAGAAAGATTCTGCATCAGCGAACTTTGGCTACTTGGCGTGGAGCCGCATCTGCGGAAATTAACCACACCAGTAGCACCGCAAGAGCGAAAAGTAGAGCTGAAGAAGGGAAAATTGCCCAGGTCTGCATGACTGCAGAAATGGCCGAGCTCACGCAGAAGCGGAGCCGCACCTGCACTCCAAGGTTGTAGAAGTGGAGCCGCACTTGCACTCCAAGGTCGCAGGTGCGAAAACACCAGAAATATACCTGTTTAAAATTATGCAAAACATCTGATCCTCGCACGGAACACACCCGAGGAACCTGGGACCCCGTCTAAACACACAAGCAAGTCCTATAACCTAAAACAGACTCGCTCGAGGTCTCAAATCACATCAAACAACACCAAAATGATGAATCACACCATGAATCGAACTTAGGAACTTTCAAATCTTCCACCTTTGAAAACTCGTGCCGAAACCAATCAAATCAACCTGGGATGAGGCCAAATTTTACAGACAAGTCCCAAATGACAGCACACAGTTGTTCTAACTTTTGGAATCGCATTCTGAACCCGATAGCACAAAAATCAACTATAAGTCAAACTTCTCTATTTTCCAAACTTCAACTTTTCCAACTTTTCACCGATTTGCCTCAAATTACTCTACTGACCTCCATCCAAATCTGGACACGCGCCTAACTCCAAAATAACTATACAAGGCCATTAAGATCATCCAAAACCCATTCTGGGTCCATTTACTCCAAAGTCAAGTTCCAATGAAAATTCTCGCCGCTTAAACTTCCAAAACTAGATTTCTTCTTCCAATCTGACTTTGAATCATACATTAACTGACTAAACCATGTATGCAAGTCAATACTATTATTATGAAGCTTTTCCAGACCTTAAAACCAACATTCATCCTCGAACGTGCCAAAATTCGCCTCAAAGTCCTCAAGTTGCTGAATGCACATGTCCAACATACACCCGTGAGTGATCCCACTTCACCCCAATCCACATAAACCTGGCGTCATCATCTCAATAGAAATTTAGCATATAATACTCATCTTCCATCCATTTCCAAAGGTTTGATTCTATATCCATACCCGATATTAGTCTTAACTAACTGCATCAACAAATTCTAATGCCCATAGACTACTACCATACAGTATGACACATTAAACCTAGGCCCACAGTAACATTTCTGACCGTAATATCCACCCACAATCAAATTCAACACCGGCCATAAGCCTATTATTCAATAGGAACCTATTTCAAACCTCCACAACACTGACGATGACACGATAACAACGAAAACCACACAACTCAACTCTAGAATTGCCAAATCACAACATAATACCAACGGGCACACAACCCACAAGCTAAAACTCGAGAAGCACAGAACGAAAATGATTGAGTATGTAAACATAAACACTCAAGCGAACTATCAAACAAGCCCGACAACCACTACTCTCTATCAGTATTAGCATGCGAAACAATATAACAAGGAAATAATAAAAGCATATAAACAAATCACACGGATCACCTACTAATATAACTTCCACCGCGGTACACAAC
This sequence comes from Nicotiana benthamiana, assembly GCA_034376525.1. NCBI lineage: Eukaryota > Viridiplantae > Streptophyta > Magnoliopsida > Solanales > Solanaceae > Nicotiana > Nicotiana benthamiana. The sequence goes on along the minus strand of CM067324.1, from coordinate 28,438,744 downwards.
CCGGTCTCAACATGAAATCACGACGGTCTCGCCCTCAACCCTGAATCAAAAGTGTGGTATACATCAAACCAGCTGCAAACTCTCACTATATTTTAATTTCCGCCACAATTTACAACAACTGTTGGCTTCCACATTGATGGAGCATAAACATCACGGCTGGTGGCCAAAAATATTCATAAATCACATCAAGCCTACCGAAAAGGACAACAAAAATTTACTACTAGTCTCATAACGCTCAACAAGGACTAGAAAAAGATAATAGACATGGCTATTACTCATAGAACTTCCCAATAGGGTAACACATAACACATAAACATAGTGCTAATCACGAAATGCAACCATAAGTGGAGCAACAAATAGGGGAACTCACCCCGATAAACAGAGCTGTAATGAACTACTAATGGTGCTCCTCTATAACAAAATGAAAGAATAACTAAATGACATCATTTGGCATAGCGGCCTTAGGCCTACTATATGAAACACACCAATGGGCTGAGCCTCTCCCTCATGTGTACCTCGTTATGGCACATTTTCTTGAAATCTAGGGAAATCTCTCACATGTGGCTAGTATCTCCATGCTCGGAGGAACCTCGCTGCTAACATGGCTGTGGGAACTGGGCGGTACGGGTACTTAAGACCCATGAATACCTGAATCACTGTGCGACGCCTGAAGCACAAACTAAACTGGGTAACCCACGAAACCTCTACCATATCGCACCCTGCCTCCTAAATAAGGACCATCAAATCTCTCTAGTGTACGAGGCCTCCTCGCCTCTATGTATTCTCTCTCTTCTAACCTCGTCTGTCCTCTCGCTCCCGGTCCCGCATGCCCTCTAACTAGCGAGCGGTCCCTACCTCCTACTGGAACGAAACATCTGAATCCAACTCTCCATCTATGTTAGTCTTGATGTTTGGATAGAGTCCCTCAATAAACCGACAGTCCCTCTCCCGAATAATAGAAACCAAGGTTGGTGAATTTTTGGCCAAATCCCTGAATTTGACATCGTACTCTAATATTGACAAAGTGCCCTGGCGAAGCTGCTCAAATTCCACGCACCATGAGTCCTTATGGGATTGAGGTACGAACTCTCTCAGGAACATCTCTGAAAATAGAACTGATGTAAAGGAAACTGACTCGGGCGGGCAACCCAACTTAAATTCCCGCACCACTCATAGGCCGCTCCCCTAAGGTGGAACGCAGTAAAAGCAACCCTATTCGACTCAACAATAATGCAATGGCACTCCTCCAGAAAACCTTGTGCACTCTCTGAAGCCAAACCACTAAATGTAGGAGGTTCATACTTCTTGTATCTCTCAAGCGTAAGCTGCTCTTCTTAAGATGTTGTTGCCTTGACTGTGGGATGAGCTGGAACCACAGGTTGTGCCATCATAACGCCTCGAACCTGACCAACATGAACTCGTTCCTCTAGAGTGTGGGCGACGGGATTCTGAGTCCCTCCCCCAGTCTGTAAGGTATCTGGTACAACCAAAATCAACCCCGCTTCAGCCAATGCACCAAACATACTCAGGAAATATATTAAGGTCTCCTGAAGTCCGGGGGTAACAAGATGCGCCTCTGGTATCTCACCCCAACTGGAGCTACTGGTGGCTTCTCAAAAGCTGCGTTGGTAGGTGTTATAGCTGTGGCACATACTACTCATCGGCCTCTGCCTTTACCTCTAGAACCCTTGCTCTGAGAGCAGCATTGTGAGTAACTGCAGCACGTGTCTTAACTATCTGTGAGAGAATGGAGTGATGAAAGTTCAAACGCCGAGATCAATAAGCTTGCACGATAGGAATGAAAGAAGTGAGATTGTCCTAATAGTTCCATTGCCTCTCGAAGATAAGTATAGACGTCTCTGTACTGATCCGCAAGACTATACTAAACTCGTTTATGATTTGTATACCAACTTGTCACGACCTAATTTCCCCTTTGTTGGGTTTTGTGATGGCACCTAGCCTTAAGGACTAGGTAAGCCTAATAATTTAAGAATAATAGCAATAAATAATAACATCTAAAATTCTTCTGAAAAATAGCAATAAATAATAACATCTAAAATTCTTCTGAAATGAATCCTTTGTACAATGAACATCTTAGCAAAACCCGGTAGTAGAAGTCATAAGCTTTACAAAGTGTCGCTATAACTTCTAAACACAATCTTATGGAAATAAGTACAACAGTGTAAATAGAAAATAGGAAGGTGAATCTGAAGCATGCAAATGCAGCAACAGGGCTACCTTGAGTCTCCTTGACAAGAATCTTCATAGCTACTAGCGAACAATACATGGATCCGCATAACAAAAATGTGAAGAAGCGTAGTATGAGCACACCACGGCAGTGCCCAGTAAGTATCAAGACTAACCTTGGTGGATTAGTGACGAGGAACAGTTAAGACACCGACTTGTCTATTAAATAGAACATGATATTTACAAAGAGACTATGCAATATCGCTAACAAAACAGAATTTGCAATAAGGAAAGGAAACAAAAAGTACTCAGCAGAACACCATAAGGAAAACACGAAGAGGTAAGCGAGAATACGACCCAACTCCGAAATCATAAATATAGTAAAGCCAAGTTATAACTCAACAATCCAGATAATTTTCACCTTAGGTCTTAACCAGTAAGCGTCAATTCATTAGTCAAACCCTTCAAGTGATAAAAATTGTTCGAAATGTACTTCCTTTAAATAATTATTCTTTTCAAAAGAGTTATTTCCAAAACAATGCTTTTTGAATATAATCTTTTCAATAAGTATTCATCGAATATAAGTCACCTTGTGAAATTTCAATTTAGTTAATAAAAGATAAGTGCATTCAAATATATTTTTTTCGAATAGAAAACCTTCGAATATAAGTCACCCTGTGACACCTTATCTGATAATCACACAATATGGGTCACCATACCTGACCCCTAACACTTGGCATCCCATGCCCTAGACACACCTCCTAATCATACCGACAACTCACGTGCCCCAAAAGAGTCATTCTCACTTGGAAGGCAAATATCAAGGGTATACGTCTATACTCAGAAATCTCAAGGAGCATTCTATCCAATAAGGGTACTTAGCTACGTGGATGCTTGTGCAAGTGCCCTAACATGGTTCATACAAGCTAAAAAGTATAAGAAATAATAACAGACAACATATATCATGTCTACACCAAGATAGGATCAATGGAAACAATACCTCAGAGCATAGTGATAGCAATAGGGGAGATCTACCAAGATATCGTCCCGAAGTCCTAAACGTAAATGTGTAGGGGGATCTACCTAAATACCGATCCGTAGTCCCAAAGTAAATATCCAGTACAGAGGAATCTACCAGGTGCAGTCCCATATTCCCAAAATCAAACATGTAGGGGGATCTACCGGAATACTGATCCGTAGTCCCAAAGTTAATATCCAGTACATTGGAATCTACCGGGTGGAGTCCCGTAATCCCAGAAAAAACATACAGGGGGATCTACCGGAATACCGATCCGTAGTCCCAAAGAAATTATCCAGCATAGAGGAATCTACCAGGAGTAGTCCCATAGTCTCAAAAGTAAACGTGTAGGGGGATTTATCGGAATACTGATCCATAGTCCCAAAGTAAATATACAGGGAAATTTCCAAGGATAATCATCCTGTAGTCCCAAGTGTAAATACGGAGCGCAATCAATAGAGAATAACAGTTGCAACACAACAGAAAGATCGTACAATCACCCTAATACATATAACCACAACAATAACAATAATACAAGACAAGACAAGTAAATCAACTTAAGGATTGTAAATCACAAGGAAACGGTAGAACAAGATCACAAGGAATAACCACATAAAAGAATGCTGGCATAAAGGAAACAGTTCAACAAAGGAAAATCTAACATGAGCAACAATCCCAATATATACAAGTCAATAATGAGGAAATCATCACGGGTCGAGTAGTTCCAAATATAGGCAAGTCAATAAAGATATATGTTATATAAACTCCTTTTAAGGTTGGACAATTTCGAGGATATTCGACAATTAAACATAAGAAGAGGTGATCTTAACTTCACTTAAGACTATGCTATTTCACGAGGGAAAGTAATAATTCTCAAATAAGACAAACATCAATGAAAAGATAGCATGGCAATAGGAGAGACGAAATTCTTCAATTAAATCAAATAGGAGTCGATTGTGCAATAACAGTGAATCATGAAGCAATTAATTATGATTAAGAATGTAGTGGTGAAAATAGTAAATAGGAAATTCAGTCATATCAAGAAACAGTCATACACAGTGAACATAAAGAACTAAGAGCCCTGAAAGGCCACTTTTTAAAAATAAGTCCGAACAAGCACTCGTCGCCTCACGTACATGGACTATAATGCACTTAGAAGACTCAAGTCATAAGGGGAAGTTTCCCACACAAGGTTAGGCAAGATACATAATTCAAAGACGAAAAATAGATGCTCAACAATTCACTTCTCGGGTGGAAAGACCTCCGGACAGCTCAAATCCAACCAAAATAACTTCAAAGCACAAATAAAACACATAAGAAACTATTTCAAATCATAAAGTCTCAATCATTAAAAAAATAAAAAAATCGATCAAAAAGTCGACCCCTAGGCCCGCACCTTGGAACCTGACAAATTTTACAAAATCTGAATACCCATTCCAATATGAGTTCAACCATATAAAAATTATCAAATTTCGATACCGTTTGGTCCCTCAAATCACAATTTTTTTATTATAGAACTTTTCCTAAAAAATCAACTTCCTCCCCAACCCCAAACACAATTTAAATGACAAAAATGAAGACAAAATTGTGGAATATGTTAGATTCTAGGTGAAGAACACTTACCCAATTGATTTGCTTGAAAAGAAACTCCCAAATCCAAAGTTAAAAACTCAAAATATGGATAACCTTCGATATAAAAGGATTCTGCCAGGAGTTTCGCATCTGCGGGATAGCATTTGCGAGAAAGTGTCCCATCTGCAAACTTTGGCTACTTGTCCTGGAACTGCATCTGCGGAAATTAAGCACACCAGTGACACCGTGCATGAGAGATAAATTGAGCTGCAGAAGCAACAATTACCAAGGCCTGCATGACCACACGAGCGACCGGGCTCATGCATAAGCAGAGCCGCACCTGCGCTCCAAGGTCGCAGGTGCAAAAACACCAGAACTAGACCTGTTTAAAACTATGACAAACATCTGAACCTCGTCCGAATTACACTCGAGACCCCTAAGACCTCGTCTAAACATACAAGCAAGTCCTATAACCTAAAAAGGACTCGTTTGGTGTTTCAAATCACATCAAACAATGACGAAACAATGAATCATACCATGAATTAAACATAGGAACTTTTAAATCTTCCAACTTTGAAAACTCGTGCCGAAACCAATCAAATCAACCCGGAATGGTGCCAAATTTTGCAGACAAGTCCCAAATAACAAGACGGAGCTATTCCAACTCTCGGAATCGTATTCCTACCCCGATAGCCCAAAATTCAACTATCATATTCTCACCACTTAATTTTACAAAACTAGATTTCTTCTTCCAATCCGACACTGAATCATCTGTTTACTGTTCAGCAATGCACGTAAGTCGATACTCATATTAATAAGTTCTTCCAGACCTTACACTTCCGATTTTAATTTCTCAAAATGACTGGCCGGATCGTTACAGAAACAAGATAATATCACTTGTTAAGTTTTGAAAAAGTCATATATCGGGAGCAAGGCCTTTACATAATTAATGTGGAAAAAACTACCCAACCAGTATCTATACCAAGTTATATGAGAAATTTATTAGGGTTGGTGATAAAAATAAGAAGAAAATGTGCAATAACTTGTTATGATTAACAGATATAAGTTCATATCAAAACATATTTCATATATTTGTTTGATTGATATAAATATTAAGTGTGAATAATCTTTTTCTGTTCATGTGTGTATGAATTCAAATACATTTTGTCTACTTTATGGATGGTGATGGATCTCAATGGCCGGTAATAGAAAAAGTCTTTTTTGCTAGAAGGAGGAATTATATTGATATTTAATAATTGAGTGCAACAATACATGAGATAATTTAAGGTGGGTTGGACGTGCCAGTTACATCATAATGCAGATGCATGAGGGAAAAGGGTGGGGGGTAGGGGAGTTCTTCAAAGTAAAAGATTAGGTGTAGGGTGATCCTGTGTTTGATTATTCAAATTTTGCCAGTGCATCCGCAACTCCGCTTCTGTCTCTCGTTGCGTGGTTGAGTTGTTATATATTGAGTTCCTGGATCATTGACCTGCAAGATGTTATGAGTTTTATGTATCTTGGTCTTTCATATTGAAGTATTTAAATTAATACCTGCGAGTCTATTTCAACAATTAATGGACAAAGTCTACATTTGGCAGCAATTGTCAGTCCATGATAGAGTGCAATAGTTCAGCCCGTAGGGCGTTTGTACTTGGTAGATGTGTTGCAAATTCATATATCCATTTTCCTGTGGAGTCGCGAAAAACTCCTCCAATTACTATATGGTGATTTGTTGATCCATTGTCCTATGGAGTCGCGAAAAACTCCTCTTGCTCCTCCATGGTGATTTGTTGGGTCATAAGCCCCGTCTATGTTAAGTTTAATATGTTGTGAATGTGGTTTATCCCAAGGGGTAATTTCTCTCATAGCCTTAGCTTTTTGTTAGGGATATTTGTTAGATAGTAGACTTGATATGCTAGAGAGATGATTGTGGTGGTGCCTATTAGGTGGTTTTGGTTTTTGAAATGGTCATTATTGTGGTTAAGCCAAGGTTGCCACAAAAGGATGGGTGTTAAGATAAAAGATGGTATATAAGTGTTGGAGTTTAATTGGATTGGTGTATGTGAGGTGCAAATCTTGTGTAACCAGTGCATGAGATTGGTTGTAGGTATTTTAATACGGAGGTGGCGCCATAAGATGCTTGCTGGTTTGCAATGTAGAAAGATGTGTTGAATATCCTCTCGAATATTAGTACAATTCGGGCAGTGTGGATTATTAGTGATGTTTCTAAAGCATAGAAGAGATTTGGTTGGAAGTTTCTCATGGGAAAGATCCATAAAAAATATTTTATTTTTGGTAATGTCGTTAGTTTCTAGATCCAATTGCTGGGGAAGTTTATTTTACGGTGGGTATCTTTATGAAGTATATATAGGTACACTGAGAAAGTGGTAAATGGGCCATCGTTTGAGTAGTGTCAATAGGATGTATCTTCTCCTTGTTGGGTTGTAAGGATGGGGGTATTTTTTATGAGGGACATGATTTATGAGGGCAATAGAAAGGAGAGATTAGAGGTGTCCCAGATAGAGTGTCAAATGAGATGTGCCACTGGTTTATATAGTTGCGTTTAAGTATATGTCCTTGGATTAGGTGTCTAAGAGATAAGTTATTTGCAATCTAATGGTCAGACCAAAGTTTTATATGTGGGAATTGTGTTTAGAAATGATTTGATTAAGGTTGTCTTTCCCGCTAGGGAGAGAAATTTTGATTTCCAGCCAGATAGTTTAGTAGTGGTTCAATCAATAATGTATTTGTAATCAGCTGTTTTAGGTTGGTTATGAGTGATTGGTACTCCTAAGTATTTGCCTATGTTTGTTGTAATAGGGGTGTTTAAGGAATTGATACCACTTGGCTATGGGTAGGGTTTAAGTTAGTTGAGAAAAGAAATTTTGATTTCTTAAAATTGATTCTTTGTCAAGATTTTGCACTTAAGTATTGGAATATCTCAGTTATTGTGGCAGTATTGGAAGTGGTTGGTTGTGCTAGTAGGATGAGGTCATCCGCAAACATGAGGTGCGAGAGCGGTTGAGCATTTCTATTTAGTTGTATGGGGGTCCACGGCAAATGTCTATATTATGCTCAATAATGCTCAATAATAGATGAATAAGTATGGTGATAACGGGTCTCCTTGTCTTATACCTCTCGAGGGTTGAAATAAAGGAGTGGGTGCTCAATTGATAATTCTGGAAATAGAGGAAATTATAACATAGGACATTATGAGGTTAATTAAGGGCTGCAGAATTGTAAGTGCTTTAGGGATAATGAATGAGTTGGATTGATTACTTTGGGGTAAAGATGTTTGATTCTATTAATAATAATTTTAGTAATGATCTTGTATATAGTATTGCATATGCCAATTGGTCTCTATTGGTGTATGAATTCAGGAAAGTTAGTCTTGGGGATGAGGATGATATTAGTTTTATTTATTTCGGTGTGGGAGGGGGAGTAGAGGGGGGATAGTGGATGTAGGGATGATATTAGTTTTATTTATTTCTGTCTGCTTTTTTCGACCAAATTGTTTTGGAAGAAAATGGGGTGCAGTCCATCCAAGCCAGGAGCTTTAAGAGGTTTGAATGAGTTTACTGAATTTGTGATCTGTGAAGTGGATAAAGGTCTTTGTAATGTTTGGATGTCATCATTTGTGAGTAAATTTGAGAAGGTAGGAATAAATTCATTTTGGCAATGTGTTAATTGAGTAGTAAAAAAGTCTTAGTAGTAATTAAAGATTGTATCACGAATGGTGTGGATAAAAAAAGTCCAATTTCCTAGTGAATCATGGAGATTTAGGATTCTATTTTGTATACGTCTTATTACTGTGGAGAGGTGGGAGTAGTATGTATTAGCATCTCCGTCATTAAGCCATTGGATGGGGAATTTTAATTTGCAGTATTCCTCTTTTATTCGAAGTAAGTTACTAAAATCTGTGACTAGTTGATTTTCAAAATTATAGTGGAAAGAGTTATTGTTTCCTGGTTGCATATTTCAAAGTCCTTTTAGTCAGGCAATTAACATCTTTTTTTTGTAAAAGATGTTCCCAAAAGTGCAAATGTTCCAGTGATTAAATAGGTTTATAAAGTTGTTAGGCTTTTAGAATAGTCATTTTCATCTAGACAAGTGTTCGCTATAACATGTTGGAATTGAGGGTGTTGTAGCCAAATCGTTTCAAATTTGAAGGTTGGAGTAGGTTTGGAGTAAAGTTTGGTTAAATTAAAAATTAGGTGGTAGTGATCAGAGTGAGTATGTGTTAGGTGCTTGATAGTTGAGCCTTGGAATAATTGTAGCCATTTAGTGTTACCAAAGAATTTATCCAGTCTTTCCATGATGATATTGTTTGGATGATTTTGTTTTTGTGATTAAAATTAGGTTTGTTGGTCTAGGTGAATCTAGGTCCTGAGAATCCTAGATCAATCATTTTAATATTATCAAGGAATTTGTTGAAAGTGGAGAAATTTTTATATTAATAGGTGCTCCGCCAATTTTTTTCTTAGAGGTGGAGACCTTGTTGAAGTATCCACATAGGAGCCATGTACAACTATAATGTTCATGCACTGCTTGTAGATTGTTTCATATTATTTTTCTATCAGAAAATTTTTTGCTAGCCTAAACTAATAATAGTAACCATGAAGGTGATTTATTACCACGATAGAGGCGTGTATCTCTTGACTTATTGTTGCTACTATATTTATAAACAATTCATGGACGCGCTAGAGAATAACCATACCTCCTGATTGGCCTTGAGCTGCCACTTGGATTAAGTCTGTGTAGTTGAACTTCGTGAGTAGCTCAGTGTAATCAGCCATTTTTGTTTCTGTGAGGCATAAGATAGAGGGATTGTTCCATGTGAGCAAGAACCTGAGATTCCAACGGAATTCTTGATTAAGAGCTCCCCGACAATTCCGTAGTATTATTTTTATTAAACCTTTTTGATATGAGATGCTCTCTTCCGGAGCCAGTGATAAATCTAATTGCGGTAGCAAATGGTGAGGATTATGAAGGACAATTGGTAATAAGTTGTCTTGTAAGGTTAGGTTCGTAAGCATGGGAGGTGTGTTTTTTCTATATTTCCTGACCTGTAGATCACTAGAAGGTTGTTCAAGATCAAGAATTTCCTAAGCATCTCCGGTAGGTTGTTGTCTTCTTTTGCTTGGTGGTGATTTTCTTGAAGTGTTGAATTTGGTGGTGAGTTGAAATTGTGGTTGGTGGTTGTGTGATGTTGCAGTGGTTGTGTGGTGTTGTGGTGGTATTAGTGATGTCGGTATTGGGGGTTGATGGGTCTCACTGGTTGGTGGGGAGGAGCAAACCATGTCAAGCAATTGTTTAGTGGGGGTGTATTCACATAAAACCCTTTCAGTATCTTCTTTTTCTTCTAAAGCTCAACCAAATCAATTAGGCTTAACTTGATTTTTTTTTTGTATCATTATAAAAATTAAGAAGTTTCTAGAAAAAATTTAGGTGAAATATAATGCACTATATCTAGTAAATTTTATAGCAAATTCAAATTGGATTAGAAATTCTATATTTGTAAAATTTGTTTAAGACGGAGGAGAGTGAAAATTTGCATCTAAGGGTAAATGTTGAATTTTTTTGAGTGAAGGTCAAAAGCAAAGTCATTCTTTAAGGGGTCGTTTGGTAGGATGCATTAGATAAAATAATGCATGCATTAGTTTTGTGTATTAGTAATACCTTGTATGGTACACATTTTGAATATATGCATCAGTTATGCAAGCATTAGTTATACATCCTATTTGGATGTACCATATGCATAAATAATGCATGGAAAACCATGATATTTAATAATGCAATATGTTTTAATCTATGCATTAGCTTAGTTAAAGACAAAATTATCCTTCAAAGTTTTATGTTTGATTAAAATATGTTATTATATTAATGCAAGCTGAAATAATCCAAGAAGGTGAAAAAAAATTATATCCCTAGTAAATAAATAAATTCTTAGTATAGTTTTTTATAAATAAATATTCAGTATATACTATAATATAGGTAGATAAATCAAATAATATTTTTTGAACCTTTTTCATATAAAAGCATTCCTCAACATATGCTTCCTTTAAAAGGATAAAGTGATGTACTAGTTGCCACACCTCCTTTTTATAACCCCGGGGTATAAGAGTGTTTTTCCACTTTAAGTAACATTATTCGAAATGAGATTATTTATTTATTTCTTTAGAGTCTCCGCTTAGACTATTTTAATTGGTGTCCCAAGTCACCGATCCATTTTAAATCCCAAATCGAGAAAATTCGACTTTCCTTTTGAAGTCTGCGAACTAGAAATTCTAAGTAAGAAATTCTGTTAACCCCGGAGAAGGTGTTAGGTATACCCGGATTCCATGGTTCTAGCACTATCATTTAAACTATTATAATTGGCCTATTATCCGACTTATTACATGTTTTAGACTATGGTGCATTTAACGTATTAACCACTTTTAATTATTTTAGAAAGATTCAATGTTATTTAAAACAAGTCTTGAACCACGCCACATGAAATGCACCTGCGGTTCATGACACGTTCTATTTAACGTTGTTAAGAATTAAAATTGGGTCACATGAAATGCACACCCAAAATTAGTAAAAGAGTCAATTTAAATAGCGCGCCTAAAGCAACTACAAAAGTTCGAATTAATAACTAAGTTTGCGAGGGCCGTGGGTTATCTAATTTTTGCTTATGGCACACCTCAAGTCTATTTTTTCAAAGGATGTTTGAACTAATCTTTGAGGACAGTAGATTATATCTTGCTTAATATGGCAATCCTTAAGTCTAATTGTTCGAATGATTTCTTTATTTAGAATTATGAGGTACACAAGCTATTGGTGTTATTTAATATGGCACACCTCAACCTAAATAAAAGGATTATTTTAAAACAACGCAATTCGGAACTACTGTTTGCACAACTGCTAGTTACAGGGGAACGTTGGATTTTCAGTTGTTTGGACCAAGCCTGTTATAGACAAGGCTAACAGTAGTGGTTAAATTAGGAAGTGGGTTCTAAAGGCAGGCCCAAATACGATAAGGCATGTGATCCCTATTAACAAGCGGCCTCAAGTTCTAGGCCCAAAGAGAAAACCAAATCTCTCGAAAAATAAGGGCTGGGGAATGCAGGATTCGAGATCGAGTCCATACAACACATAAAAATGATTTGAAATTCAAGGATATCAACATGAGCCTGATTGGCTTTCAACAAAACACATGGTTAAATATTATCAAACCATACTACATGCCTAAAAGCAACATTATTCTGAATCGAATTGCACTAGTGACATGAGAAACGAAATTGTACAGTATTCATATTTTATTTATTTCCAAGCCATTCTATAGATAATTCTATGAAGATTAAACCTCACACGTAATAGCAAAAAAACCCCCATGAGATTGCAATAGGACAAACTAAATCCAAATATCAAGTCAACTTTAAACATACTCAAACGCAGACCAAGATTAATTCAACATAGGGCTTAACCCTTACTGCAAATAAACTAGACCGCATTTTCCCCACCCATAGCAAGTTTAAACCAAACTACCAACTAACAAGGGACCCAGAGAACTTAAATTACAGCTTAACAATAGGACACAACATCATAACATGAAACGGATTAACAAAATGCACCTAAAACTAAAATATTATAAGCTATGAATGAGATTGAAGGATGAGAAGTAAAATACAACAAAAGACATTGATGTTCATCATATATCCACGTTCAATTTGCATGTTTACATCTCATATGTTATCCATGGTCCAAATGATACCTAGAAGTCAAAAGAAAAACAAGGAGAATGAAGAATTAGCAACAGCAGCAGAATCAGCTCAACAACTCAGCAAAGCCAGCTTATTTCAAACCAAATTAAACCCAAATGAGCCTAGCTCTATGAAGCTTTTTAAATATTCTAACTACCAGGGAACTCAAAGAGCAAAACCAAATAATTTTCAGTATTCAGAGTCTAAAAGAAGGCTTAGTCATTTTCTAAGTTTTTTCAATCTTTTAATCTCTAAAGTCTCTATCTTCTGCCTTCACCCAAAAAAAAAAAAAAGAAACATGCTTCTTATAGAGAGCCTTTTGGGCAGCAGAAATGACTTACCATTTTATCAATTACCCCTTCTCCAATTTTCATTGTTTCAAGTTAGACCCTGATTTTTAGTTCTGTTTGTTAAGTCAGCACCTCTACCCACTTCCATAGTAGCTTCCTAGTTAGTTACACAAGATTCTTCTAATGAGAATGCCCTAAGTACCCTTAAAAATGTTGTTACTTACCTTCAAGCAACAAACAACTCATGGGTCCAATTAATCTGTACCCCAATCCAAATCCAATATGACTGGGCTTCCCTTGAAACCGGGTTAGAGATGGCCTCAAAGTCCAATCAAACAAAATGATCCAAATCAAAAATAAACTTCAGTGGTTCAGAAAAAAAAAAAAGGAAACAAATCCAGAATTAGATGACTTCAAAATCAAACATGACTGAACAAACAACTTATTAGACTAAACTAAATAAACTAGAATTAAACTAGATTAACAAATCAAACCAAAACCTAATTAACCTAATTAGAATATTAGAACAAGAAGGACTCTCAGATGAAAACACTTAAATGAACGGATTAATCAAAATGAGAAAACAATCGACTCACTAGAGAAAATGAAGAAAAACGGTGAAATCTACCCCTCATGCATGAACCAACAGTGCGAGACATCTCGGCCATTTTTAGGTTTTCGATGGGGCTTGAAATGAGATAAACTCAATACTAATCAATTGTTCTTATCAAGAACAATTGATTAGTATAAACTTCAACTCAAAGTAAACCCTAAAAATACTTTAATTTCTGAAAATGAAGCAAATTTGAGTTTGACCTTAGATTCAAAATTCGAGTAGATGGAGAGGGATTCGAGAGAAATTGTTCTGAGTTTTGGGAAGAGGATAGGCCAAGGTTATGGGGTGTAATTTTGGAGGCGGTTTGGGGTGGCATGGCCATCGGAGGGGGTGAGGGGTGTTAGGGCAGCGCTAGGGTTTGGTTCTAAATCTGAGAAGGCGAAGATGAAACCATTTGGAACTGGGCGGGGTAAGGGGTTGTTCGGACATATATATTAGGGTAGGGTGAAGAGTTCTAGTCTGTTAGATTAAATGAAATCAACATCTCAGATGAGGGGGGTCAAAAACGGGGTCGTTAGGCTAGTTGGGATTTGGGTCAGGTAAAAACGTGGGTTTTGGGATGGATCTGAACGAGTTCGGGTGGAATTAGATTGGGCCTTATTGAATTGGCTTTAACAGCTCTTTTCTTATTTTCTTTTTTTTTTTCTTTTCAATCTTCAATTTTCCTTTTTCTTTTCAAATTAGTTTTAAAAACCTAAATGAACTCTTAACTAAATTAATTAACCAAACTTAAACTAATTACTCATCAGAATATTTACAACAATTAATTAATTCCCAAATTAAAAGAATAACTACAAAATTAAAAATTAAAAATTAAAAAATGCAAAGTGAGTTATTTTTTTGTGATTTTTTTTATTTTTATAAAATATCTAGTTTACTAATTATCCAAAATATGTAAAAATAAATCCTATGTTTTGTATTTTCATGATTTAAATAAAATGAAACATACACAGAAAAAATGTAATTAATTAAGAAAATCCTACAAAATTCATAAAATGGCAAATATTTTAAAGAAAAATCTATTTCCTTGGGTTGCTGTAGGAGTAATTCATATAGGTACACAGTAGTTATGAGGGTATTTTGTAAACAAACAATTCTTTTAGAAACCGTGCAATGCTCTAATACATTAAATCATATAATGAATAAGAAATATGTCAGCATAACTAATGTCAGCATAACTTAACCATCATTACTAATACATTGCAACAACTCAACTGGTTATTTTGAGAATTTGCATTCACTTTAGCTATTTGAAGTCTTGAATAGCTTCGTATGATGTATTATGACTTGTATGAATCACCGATTTTGGTTTTCAGGTGATTCGGGATTGAATTAGAAGAATGATTCTCAACTAGGAAGCTTAAAGTTGGAACAGTTGATCAAGTTTGACTTTTATGTATTTGATCTCCGATCGAAGTTTTGATGGTTATGTTAGCTCCGAATGGTAATTTTAGACTTGGATGTATACCTGAATTTGCATTTATATGCTTCTAGAAGGTTTCAACACTAATTGTCGAAAGTTGGCAATTTGAAGGCTTGAAATATCCATAAGTTTGATAAGGATTTGACTTTGATGACATAGGGTCAGATTGTGGTTTCAAGAATTGGAATAGCTTCTTATGTCATTTGGCATTTATGTGCAAAATTTGAGTTCATTCCAAGTTGATTTGATATGGTTCAGCATGAGATTTGGAAGTTGAAAGTTCAAAAGTTTATTGAATTCGATTTGAGGTGTGATCCATAATTTTAATGTTGTTTTATGTGATTGAGGCCTAAAGTAAGTCCATATTATATTATGGACTTATTGGTATGTTCGAACGAGGCCGCGAGGGGCTCGAGTGAGTTTCAAATAGGTTTAGATTGTGTGGCACTCATGTTTTATGTTTCGATGTTGTTTCTTCAAGCATAAATGGTACTACATTAAGAAAATGAGTTCCAATTCTATTTATTTGAATCATTAGATATGTATCGTAATTACCGAGTCATAGCAAAAAAAATCATCAAATTTTTATATCGTATGAGGGAGTTATGCTCTTTTTAGTGTTAGAGAAGTGAACTGGTGATGGTGCTTCGAAGATGCGAAGTTGGGTCCTCATCTGCGACCCCACAAGTGTGAAAATGGTCCACAAAAGCAGAAATGATGGCTGAAAATGCGCAGGTGCAACTTTTTGGGGGCAAAAGCGAAATGCGTGTTTATTAAAAAAATCAGATTATTTTTTTTGGTATTTTGAGCATATCTTGAGTCTTAGAGCTCTGATTGAGGTGATTTCGATTGAGGTGATTTTTGGGGATTTCTTCTCGTATTTTCATGGGAGTCAATATCTAATATTATTTTTTTATTTTAACATGATTAAAGTACTTTGTTTGTAAATTATACCATATTTTGATTAGAGGATTGTGGGTTTTATCAAACACTTTTCTATAGAGAATAGTTAGGTTTTGAACATCGATTCAGATTCGGAATTGAATGAAATTAGTATGGTTGGACTAGTAATTACATGATTTTATCAGATTTGTTGAGTTTTTCAGGTTCTAAGGTACATATCCGAGTTTGATTTTTTGGTTGACTTTGAGTAAATGTGTAAATATTTGACCTTTATCATTTGGTATTATTTCCTTAGGCATTATTTGATGTATTTGAGTTAATTTTGGCTTGCTCGGTATTGGATTTCGCTTGTTTGGGGTAAGTAATGTATCTAAACTTGGATTTAAGGGTATTTAACCCTGGGAAACAGGTTATAAGAGGTGTATTGGGGTGACACACATGCTAGGTGATAAAAGTGTGGGCATGCACCAGATGAAATCATGAACTCGGTTGACTATTGGACTGTGATCGAACTTGTTTTGCTATTATACCTTGTCACATCCATGGTCTCCCTACTTATTTGATTATATGAGCTATGAATCATGTTAGAAATCATGTTTAGGATATGTGCTTATTCGGTTGACACCTAAAGAGGCTATTTATGTTGTTATGAGTTTTCTAGTTCTAATTGTAATCATATACTCAATCATGATTCTTCATTTGTATATCATGTCTTAATATCTCTTGTTATCATTATTTGGGCTGATTGGACTGAGATTTGTGAACCCGTGAGGCTGGAGATATTGATGACTGAATTGGGACCTAAGGGCCGTATTGTGAGGGATATTTATGGATTGGGCTGAACACTGCAATAGATTTTCTTGATTCATGATGGGATCGAACTGCACGTCGTAGCGGGTTTTATTGATTCATGATGGGATTGGGATGCACACCAGAGTAGGCCATGTTGGATTTATATTAGCGCTTGGGCAGGATCCGTCCTTTTGGAGTTTGACATAATAGTAGTGAGCATAGGTGTCGTACAATGCTAAGTGACTAAACGTGTTGAGCGATTGAGCGTGATGAGTGGGAGTGCGAGACAGTGAGATTGAGTACTCTGAGAGTGTGAGTACATGGGTTTATCATTGTGATACACTATATATGACATGCATATTTAGCATGTAAGCATAGATATACATTTCCTCATGCTATACAGTATTATGGCATTCATGACTTCTCACGTGTATTGACATTTAAGCACAGAGATATACTTTTCTTATGCTATCTGATAATGAAAATATCTTATCTATTATTGAAGGTTTTTGGGAAAAATTAATTTTTTCCTGATATGCTCATATTTTGGTGGTTTAGGTAAAAGATTTGGGTTTTACTGTTATACTTAAAATGCTCCTATTTTTCGTAACTATGAACGAGCTGAGCATCATATCTTTGAGTTATTACATGTATTGTTTTATGATATTGGTACGAGTTGTTCTTGTATTTTGGTGTTGGACTCCGACAATTGTTCAAGCTCGTCATTGCTTTCAACCAAAAGATATGTTTGTTTCTTATTGAGTTCATGGAATCAGTGGTACTCATACTACACTTATGCATCTTGCGTGCAGATTTTGGAGTGATGTTGTTGTGTATAGCGGGAAATGACATTGAAGATGAACCTGCGTCCCGTTTATAGCTTCCTCTTGTTCATGGTAGCTTTAGATTTATAAAAATCTATTTATGTACATTTCCAACTGATGATGTATTTATTTCATACTAGCTTTGTTAATTCCAAATCTTAGAAGCTCATATTCTGTACTACTAATCCTTGGGATTATGTTTAAAATTCTACTATTTCATCATTTATTTTCTTAATAAACCTAATTTGAATTGGATTATTGTTAATTGGCTTACCTAGTGGGTTGGGTAAAGTGTCATCACGACTAGTTGAGTTTTGGATCGTGTGACATATACCTTATTCCGAATTATTCTTATACACCCTACAAAACGACCCCTAAGAGATGCACAAAGATTGAAATTAAGGTTGTCTTAGATCTTAAAATAGGTAATAAGCTTATCTAATGCAGCACTTAAGTTTTGCCTTTTCCTCATGTTCCTCTTCGAAAGCTTCTAATCTTGCCATTAACTGATATTATGAGTATTAAACAAACAAACTTGTCGTCAATATGAGCTCAACTCGAGATTGATTCATTGTATAAAAAAATTTCATGAGTCTCGAGAAGCCAACTTATTTCTTCATCCAATAAGACTAGTATTTGCTGATGGTTTCCTAACCGGAAGCAGTTCAATTATTCCCCCGACACTATTTGATCCTATTAGCTTTTAAAAAAGCAATAACTGTGCGTCAATTTCAAGTTAATTACATTTCATGATAAATCCTTATTATTTGTTTTGTTACATTATATGTCACGATCCAAAACCTACTAAAAGCCATAATGATGCCGAACATTATTATTAGGCAAGCCAACGGAGAACCATCTAAATACTTATTCATTTTATTACTTTAAAATCATAAGTTTATTAAATAAAGAATTTAATGCATTTAAAACTCATTAATACATACAATATTAGTAAGATATATAATAAAAGATGACAATATCAAGCCAAATCATAAACACCTACTAAAGTATCACAAACCCCGATGTCACAAGTACATGAGCAACTATTAAGAAATACAATATCATCACAACATCTGTCTTGAATGTAAAATAGACAAGATAATATAAATAAATATGAAGGAGAGTTTGAGTGCTGCGGATCATAACATGGGATGCAACTCAGCGTAAAGTCCCCACAATAGCTGCGCTTTTGTGCCCGAATGACCAATAGAAATATATACATTCACAATAAGTGCAGAAGTGTAGCATGAGTACGTAAATCAATGTTTACCCAGTAACCCCGAAGAACTAGTGATGGGGGGTCAAAATTGACACTTACTAGTGGTCAAATAAACCAAATATAATAAAGTAGACAAGTATGAAAAGTGGTAAGTAGACAGTGAGAACATATATAGGCAAATAATGCGGTCTATGACTGAGGCAAATATGGGCAAGAATAACTAAAATATTATAATTAAAGCATGGCGTGAGTCTAAGTCTACCCGAACTTAATCATGAATTCTAGTGTATGCACGGTCACCCGTCACTTCATATGCGCATAGCCCCCATAACATGTAGCACATAGCAAATACAACACCTACGGGGTAAATTCCCCCTCACAAGGTTAGACAGGAGACTTAACTCACTTCGAAAATTCATAACCGGCTACAACGGCTCTCTAACACCTCAAACCGATGTCGAACATTAAAAAACTTGCCAAACAACGTGCAAACCAATCCAAATATACTCTAATACTCATAATTAACAATTTCCAACTTCGCTCGAAAAGTCAACAAAATCAATCCCTTGGTCCACTGCCCGGATTCCAAAAACTTTTGAAGATAACTTCTATTTGTAACACCACAAACTCAAATATATGTTTTATTCTAAATTTCATGTCCAATTTCATGGTCAAAATCCAAAAATACAAATTCTTGATTTTTCTTCAAAATCCTACAATTTCTACAAAACTCCTATTTAAATCCATATATAATTCATGTATTTATCTTACAACAAGTGGGAATAACTTACCTTATGATATATGGCAAAAATAATCTTCAAGAATCACCTCAAATCGCGCTACATGTGCTCCAAGAAATTAAAAGTGAAGAAATGATCTCAAAATCCCGAAATTAGATGTTTAATACACCTACGAGGCCTCCTTTTTTAGGTTCGGCAGCCATTAGCCATGCGGTCGTAGTTAAAAAAAGTTCCAGCATCATTTCCTTTATTGAGATCGCGGCCATAATCCTGCGATCGCAATTTACAAATTGTGTTTTCTTCTTCATAGTTATCCTTCATTTTAGTGGTAGTTTGAGGGTATTATTATCTTCGCATTATATATTAGGATTTGTGTGCAAAATTTGAGTTGATTTGATATGTTTCGGCATGCGTTTTTGGAAGTCGAAAGTTCATTAAGTTTGATTTGAGGTGTGTTTCGTCATTTTGATGTTGTTATACTTGTTTTGAGGCCTCTAGTATGTCTGTGCTAATTTATGAGACTTGTTGGTATGTTCTTTTGAGGTCCCCAGGGGCTCGGGTGAGTTTCAGATAGGTTTGGTTGTGTTGCACTTGTTTTTATTATGTTTAGACGTCATTTCTTCAAGCATAAATGATACCATATTAAACAAAAGATCTTCGATATCTATTTTGATTGAAGAATTAAATCTGTATCATAATTATTGAGTCATAGCAAAAAAATCGTCAAATTTGGACATTGTATGAGGAGTTTATGGTCATTTTACTAAGAATTGGGTTGCCAGATTTTTTTTAGATTAATTACGAAATTACCACTGATTTCGTATTTAAAAATCAACACTATTTCCGTATCACGACCATAAAACCGAACAGTTCATGATGGCGCCAATCGTGAAACTAGGTCAGCCGACACAGATCCCAAATCAAACTGTTAATTCATAAAAGACAGTTTTAGGCTATTAATTAACAATATCTCATACCGAGGGGGGTTGCTCTGATGGTAAGCAACCTCCACTTCCAACCAAGAGATTGTGAGTTCGAGTCTCCCCAAGAGCAAGGTGGGAAGTTGTTGTATCTCATAACAGAGGTCTAAATAACCAGTACAGAAAAATAACACAAGCCTGACATCGGGGTGTCACAAGACACGAGCAACTACAAGGTATATCAAAGTACAATAAGTCTATCATAGTTCGGAAAAAAAGATACTAAGAACAGTATGAGTAAGGTAAGAAGGATAAGTGTAGGGCTGCGAACGCCAAGCAGCTACCTTGCCGACTCCAAACACCTGCTGGAAGAATGATCAGCGCTTGCTATCGCGACCTGCAACTCCTAGATAAGCACATAGGGTGCATGCAGTAATGTGAATATGTCAACTCAGTAGGTAATAAAAGTAATTGAAAGCTGGGCAGTAATAAAACAGATAATTCCACGTCATAACACTACAACAAAACTCTATGTTTCATAAGCATTAAAAAATTCAATTATCTCATGAACACTCAATTTCAGTAAAACCTTTTAAAAACATATTTCAATACTTTCTAATCCAGTAATGAAAGGGTGAGTAAAAATGATGAAAACATAAACAGCCCCTCAGGCAATATATGTATCATATACCGGCCCTCGGGCATAACATCAGTCAGAACCAGCCCCTCAGGCTACCTCATAATCACTCATAATCGGCCCCTCGAGAAACAACATAAATCAAGATCAACTCCTCGTGCGTCATCGCATCACTCACATTGGGTACCCGCGCACTAGGGGTGTAGAAACTCCGAAGGGGCTCGTACAGCCCAAGCGCTATCACAAGCCATCTCATGGCATAATAAATCAAACATTCGACCTCTCATATATCACAAAATAGTACAACCTGCTGCGGCGCACAGCCCGATCCTATGATATCCTCACAACACAGTCCCTCAGCCTTACTCATTTAGAAACCTCTCAAGCCACCCAGGCTAACAGTAAAACAAGGTGCTCAGCCTAATATATCATTTATGCATTCAATCGAAATAAATAAGACTAAGTTATGAAATCAATAAAACATAGTGTGAAAGAGTACAATTATTAAATCAAAACAATGATGAATTTCACTAAAGAAAGCCCCTATGGGTCCAAGCTGTTGGCATGGGGCCCAAATATTGCATTCAGCCCAAAACATAGTAATACTTTCTAACATAAGTAATATCAAGTAGTTTTAGTCAAATATGCAACTTAATAGTTGCTATAGTACAGACCAAGTCACAATCTCCAACGGTGCACGTCCATCACGCTGGTCATCTAGCGTGTGCATCATCTCAAAATAGTACAACAATGTGAAATCCGGGGTTTCATACCATCAGGATAACATTTACAATCATTACTTACCTCAAACCAGACCGAACTCTAACCCCTGATGCCTTTGCCTCTCCACTTGGCCTCCAAATGCTCCAAATCTAACCAAAATCAGAATGACATCATTAATACACGCTAAAGGAACAAAACCCGAAGCGAAAATAATCAAATTAACTCAAAGAAAATCCCGAAATTGGCGAAACCTAACCCCGGGGCCCACGTTTTGGAATTCGATAAAAATCACATTATTAGAATCCTAATTCTCCCACGAGTCTATATATACCAAAAACATCGAAATGGTCCCTCAAATTCTCAATTTAAACTCTCTCATTCCAAGCATTAATTTCCCAACTTTTCACCCCTAATCTCTTCAATTTCCATGTTTAATCAACCGAATTTCAACATTGCTACAAGTATTAAGTTCAAAAATCTTACCTCAACAAGTTTCCACTTGAATCCCTCTTCAAAATCCTCTAAGAACTCCAATCCCGTCTCTAAAATGGTAGAAATGGGCAAAAATTTGCGAAGGGTTTAATTTATTCCTTCTGCCAGGCATTTCTGCACGTGCGACCCATATCTTGCATCTGCGGACTGAATCTACGGTCCAAATAACCGCATCTGCGGTTTTTACTTAAGTTACCAGCTTCTGCACCTGTTCCCTAGGCCACGCACCTGCGGGCTTGCAGGTGCAGTCAACACCTCTACTCCTGCGATGAATACCGCATCTGTAGAAGCTTCCCGCTTCTGCAACCATCGCACCAGCCGTCCCTACTGTTCAGGTGCGAAAACAACAGAAGCAGCAAAATCAACACCAACTCAACTCCAAACCTTCCGTCAACCACCGAAATCTATCATGAGTCCCTAAGAACCTCAACCAAACATATCACAATTCAAACTTGTTCCGACCTTCGGAACACTCAAAACAATATCAAAACATCATATCACCCTCGAATTCAAGCCTAAGGAATCCAAAACTTCCAAACTTTGCAAATGATGTAAAACCCTATCAAACCTCATCTAAATGACCTGAAATGTTTCACAGACGTCACAAATGATACAGCGGACCTACTTCAATTTCCAGAATTCCAATCCGATCCCGATATCAAGATTTCCACTACCGACCGAAAAACACAAAAATTTCAATTTTTCCAATTCAATCCTAAATCTATCGCAGACCTCCAAAATACATTCCTACCATGCTTCTAAGTCATAAATCACGTAACGAAGCTATCCGAATCATAAAAGCCCAACTCCGAGATCATTTACCCACAAATCAACTTCTGATTAACTTTACCAACTAAATAACTAACTTAAGAGACTAAGTGTCTCATTCCACACAAAGACCACTCCGAACATAACCCAACCAACATATATGATGAAATACAGCATAATAACATACAAGGAAGTAGAAATGGGGAGAACGAGACTGTAACTCATGAAACGACCGGTCGGGTCATTTCATCCTCCCCTTTTAAAATAACGCTCGTCCTCAAACGAGTTAAGAAACATACTTGATGCCTCAAACAAGGGTGGATATCTGCTCTGTATCTCCCGCTCAGTCTCCCGAGAGCCTCCTCTATGGGCCGACTTCTCCACTGCACTTTCACTGAAGCTATCTCCTTCGATCTCAACTTTCGAACATGCCGCTCCAAAATAGCCACTGGCTCTACCTTATAAGTCAAATCATCGTCTAACTGAACCGTGCTGAAATCCAAAACATGAGATGGATCGCCAATATACTTCCGGAGCAGAGAAACATGAAATACCGCATGCACGCTCGACAATATAGGTGGCAAGGCAAGCTCAGAATCTACCTCCCCTATTCCCAAAGCACCTCAAACGGCCCAATGAACCTAGGACTTAATTTACCCTTCTTCCCAAATCTCATAACACCCTTAATGGATGAAACCTTTAGTAGAACCTTCTCCTTAACCATGAAAGACACATCACGAACCTTCTTGTCAGTATAACTCTTTTTTCTCGATTGTGCTGTACAAAGCCGCTCATGAATCACCTTCACTTTGTCCAAGGCATCCTACACCAAGTGTGTACCCAAAAGCCATCTGAATACTCGACTAGTAACTGTTATTATATACAAACTCCACGAGTGGTAGAAACTAATCCCATGAACCCCTAAAGTCAATGACACAAGCGCTCAACATGTCCTCCAATATCTAAGTAGTATACTCGGACTGCCCATCCATCTGAATGTGAAAAGTTGTGCTCAACTCAACCTGAGTACCAACTCTCGCTCCATGGCTCTCCAAAAATGCAAACTGAACTGAGTACCTCTATCTGAAATGATGGAAACTGTTCCACCATGCAAGCGAACAATCTCTCGGATATAAATCTCAGTTAACCACTCTGAAAAATCGATAGTACACACAGGAATGAAGTGCTGGACTTGGTCAGCCGATCCACAATCACCCAAATAGCATCAAACTTCCTCAAAGTCTGTAGGAGTCCAAGTACAAAATCCATGGTGATCCGCTCCCACTTCCTCTCTGGAATATCCATCTATTGAAGCAAGCCACATGGCCTCTGATGATTGTGTTTCACCTGCTGACAATTAAGGCACCGAGCTACAAATTCCACTATATCTTTCTTCATTCTCTTCCACCAGTAGTGTTGTCCCAAATCCTAGTACATCTTCGCGGCACCTGGATGTATGGAATACTGCGAACTATGGGCCTCCTCAAAAATGAATTCCCGAAGCCCCTCTATAATTGGCAGACATATTTGACCCAAAATCCTCAATATCCAATCATCACCAATAGTCACAAATCTAGATCCGTCATGCTAAACTATGTACTTAAGGACACGTAAATGAGGATAGTCATACTCGTGCTCTCTGATGTGATCAAAAAAGGAAGACTGAGACACCACACAAGCTAAGACCCGGTTGGGCTCCGAAGTATCCAACCTCACAATTCGATTAGTCAAGGCCTGAACATCAGCTGCAAGAGGTCTCTCCCAAACAAGAATATATGCCAAACTACCCATACTCACTGCCTTCCTACTCAATGCATCAACCACTACATTGGCCTTCCTCGGATGGTACAAGATAGTGATATCATAATCCTTTAGCAGCTCCAAGAATCTCGCTTCCTCAAATTGAGCTGCTTGAACAAGTGTTGGAGGCTATAATGACCAGTAAACACCTCACAAGACACATCATAAAGATAATGCCTCCAAATATTCAACGCATGAACACTGGAAGCCAACTATAGATTATGAACAGGGTAGTTCTTATCATGGGGATTCAGGTGACGAGAAGCATAGGCAATCACTCTACCCTCCTGCATCAACACACACCCAGTACCAACTCACAAAGCATCACAATACTCTGTATATGAACCTGAAACTGATGAAAAAACTAACACTAGAGTTCTAGTCAAGGCAGTCATGAGCTTCTGAAATCTCGCCTCACATTCATCCGACCACATGAAAGGCGCACCCTTTTGAGTCAACTTGGTCAAGGGTGATGCTATAAATCAAATTACGTAAATGAACTGGCGGTAATAACCCGCCAAATCAATAAAGTTGTGAATCTCTATGGCTTAAGGTGGCCTACGCTAACTATGAACCGCCTCTATTGTCACGAGCCAAACTGATGGGCCGCGACTGGTGCCCGAGCCCTACCCGTCGAACACCCCTAAGCATGTGTCTAAGACATAAACCTGAATAGTGTCTGCTAATTTACGAAAATAACATACATGAAGGAAACCTACCAAAAAGGCATATGTACGTACATGCGAAATACAGTGGGCAAGCCGGCAAGACTGCAATAGACAACTACATACCCAAAACTGAAAGCCGACAAGGCCACATACTATCCAACTATACATAACTGTCTATAGACCTCTAATAGAAATACAACTGTACAAAGATGGGACATAGCCACGTCATACACATATATCTTTATACAAACATATCGTACCAAAATCAAAAGTAGCTCTAGAGCAAATGGAGCACGCCAACTCTTGCTAATTGAGGATCTTAAGAAGGGGGACCGTCGACTTGCCTACCTGTACCTACGGGCATGAAATGCAGGCCCCGTGAAATAGGGCATCTGTACGAAAAATATACCGAGTATGTAAGGCATGCAAATCAATACGTAAAAGACAAATGAAACATGGAATAAAGAAATCCATCTATAAATCTGAATAACTTTGTAAATTCTGAAATATTTATAATGTCTTGCACGTGCATATAAATGTCATGTCATGCATAGGTATGGGGGTACATAATATCATCAAGCCACTGATGGCATCCCATCATATCGTCTCGGCAACTGTGGGCAACACCATCAACATATACCAACTGATTAGGTGGTGGTGCGTATATAACGCTGTAACCTTTTTCCATATATATATATATATATATATATATATATATATATATATATATACATATAAATACACGTATATAACTTTGTCTGGTCATGGGTTAATGTACATGCATAAATGAATAAAATACATGAAAATATATTAGAAATCTCAATATTCCTTTCCGATAAACTTTATCCACTGTGTATTATTTTGAGACCCATGAACAGAAGATCTAATAATATGCGACATTGGGAATCAAGAACAAAGAAACCCCTAGTCTTTCTATGAATAGAGTCATTTATGAAAACTGAGTGTTTGCTTGTTTCTTCTGATTAACTTGGACCATGCCAAAACGAAAGAAGGAATAGACTTAACATACCCGGAATAGGAAAAACTCCGTATAATATTATTGAAGAAGATTGCACTATACTCCTATAAAACCGCAAAATTTTAAGTTGCTACGACTCTAACAAATTCTCGTTGTAATTGTTTTATTGCAAGAATTTCATTGGAATTTTCGTTAGATGAAGGATAAATCCGTATGGTCTTATGAACCCATTTCTTGTTTGGAAGTGAGAATGGAACTTTGTTTGAAATTGAGAAGGTAATGTTGTATTCCTAAATGGAACTTTGTTTGAAATTGGGAAGGCAATGTTCTGTTCCTAAATGGAACTTTGGTCGAAATTGAGAATGGAACTTTGTTAGAAGGAGTTATGGATGGCTAACGTTCTTTCACAAGTCTTTCAATGCAAAGTCTTGAAATCAAAGTAAATGGAAAGACGTTGATATCCAAAGTCTTGAAAATGAAAGGAATTTGTATCCTTATGACACCTAATCAAGGAATAACTCTTAGTCAATTCTTGATAAGGTGGCTAGCTACTACATGAGGTGGGGTTAGAATATTTAATTTTTATTTATTAGGTAATTAGATAATGTTCTGTTACCCGATAGTTAATCAATTATCCGTAAAATTAAGAATTGTC
This sequence comes from Nicotiana benthamiana, assembly GCA_034376525.1. Lineage (NCBI taxonomy): Eukaryota > Viridiplantae > Streptophyta > Magnoliopsida > Solanales > Solanaceae > Nicotiana > Nicotiana benthamiana. Next base: position 28,411,773 of record CM067324.1, on the reverse strand, counting down.
TCAAATTACTTTAAATTCTACTTATTTTTAATATACTTTATACATCATACTATCGTGGTCATATGGTATCTTGCATGGTACTAGTCCATAATTATTAGGTATTATCGCTCTACCCGTATCTATCCTAATTTGGACACTTTCAACGAACCTCATTTTCTTTAATTCGTGTACCCTTTATCCTTCATGACACATACTTATCCCTTGATATAAATAGCGTACCCACCGGGTTTTTGATGCTCAATCTTAACTTGCTGACAGTTAGGACACTGAGAAACAAACTCCGCTATATCCTTTTTCATTTCGTCCCACAAATATACTTCCCTAATATCAAGATACATCTTTGTCGCTCCTGGATGGATAGAATAATGAGAATAATGAGTTTCTCCCACAACTACCCGACACAGCCTTCCAACATCATGGACACATAATCGTCCTTAATATTTTTGGACCCTATCTTCTGTAACCTCAAATAGTGTCTTCTCCTTCAGATGGGTGATATCCCTATAATGAACTAACATAGGATCCTCGTATTGGCATTCCTTTATTTCAGTAAAAAAAGAGGATGTTACCGCATCCTAAATAGTAATTCCAGTATCACTTGAGTCTAGTAACAAAATTCCAAGACTAGCTAGATGATGAACCTCATGGGCTATCTCCTCTTTTTTGGCTGTAAATATGATAGGCTACCCATAGATCTACAGTTGAGGGCGTCGGCCACTACGTTCGCTTTCCCCGGATGGCATAAAAAATCAACATCAAAATCTTTAAGTAGCTCCAACCATCTTTGATGTAAATTCAATTCCTTTTGCTTGAAGATATACTAGAGGCTCTTATGATCTGCATCGATATCAACATGAATTCAATACAAGTAGTTCTTCTACATCTTTAGTGCATGAATCACTGCGACTAACTCTAAATCGTGGGTCAGGTAGTTCTTCTCTTGCTTTTTCAGTTGTCTAGAAGCGTAATCTACAACCTTACCATGCTGCATCAACACACAACCCAATCCAACGCGTGAAGCATCACAATAGATAACATAACCATATGTCCCTTCTAGGAGCAGTACAACTGGTGTTGAAGTTAATATATCCTTCAATTCCTGGAAACTCCGTTCGCAAGCATCGGTCCATTGAAACTTAGTTCCCTTCTGAGTTAACATAAATGGATACTAATCTTTTACAATTCATGAAATTCCCCTCTTTGGAGGCCCAAACTTCATCCTTTATCTATTACAATTATGCCCTTATTCCACTATCAGGGTAGTATTTTATCTATTCTAAATACTACTAGTCTTAGACTTCTTTCAGTTCATTCAGGCTATATTGAGCCTTCTATAACTTAGATAAATCATCAAATCTCTTATGAGCTTAACCTCAAGGACTTATCCATTCCCGTTACCTTTTCACTAATCTTTTCTTATCCTTCCTCCCGTTTTCTTAAAACCTTATCGCTCTATCATACTTTAGCTTGCGATCTACACATATGTATTTATACTTATTCCTAATATTTCTTCAACTTGTGACCTGCAGAGTTCAACTAGAATTCACATTTAGGGAATTTTGCATACAACTTCCCTTTTTGCAGAACTTTGAGCACAATACACAAGTGATCTGCATGCTCAGCCTATAAACGAGAATATACCAATATATATAATCGTTAAATACGATTACGAATAAATCTAAAAGGGCCTAAACACACGTTTCATCAAATTCATGAATACTGCTGGTCATTGGTCAAACCGAACGACATAACATGAAATGTAAAGTGCATGTATCTGGACTTGAATGTTATCTTCGAAATACCTTCCTCCTTAACCCTTACCTGATGGTACCCGGACCTCAAGTCTATCTTTGAAAAACACTTGGAACCTTGCAACAGATCAAATAAATCATCAATACTCGGGTGCAGGTACTTATTCTTGATCGTCACCTTATTCAATTGACTATAATCAATACATATATGTAAGGAACCGTCTTTCTTCCTCACAATTAACATGGGTGCTCCCCATGATGATGTATTAGGTCTGATAAGGCCCTTTTCAAGCAAATTCTTTAGTTGTTCTTTCAACTCTTTTAGCTCTACGTGGGCAATTTTATCTGGAGAAATAGATGTTGGATGCATATCTTAGGTCAATAGAAACTCAATTTATCGCTCTAGTGGAAGACCCTAAAGTTCATTCGGAAAAACATCGGGAAACTCATTAACCACAGGGGAGGACTGAATGGTTGGTAACTCTACTTCCACATCACAAACTCGAACTAAGTGATAAATATAGTCCTTTATGATCATCTTCCTTGCTTTGAGATAAGAGATAAATTTACCTCTTGGAGATGTTGTATTACCTTCCCATTCTAAAACATGCTCTCCTGTGAATTGAAATCAAACTATCTTTGACCTACACTTGATATTAGCATAAAAAAGCCAACCAATCCATACCCCATTGTAATTTTAAGTTCTACTGAACTGAACACCACGTACCTTGTCCTTGTTTATTATCAAATCTATCATAGGCCATTACGGACGACATCCATATATATATATACGTAACAATATTAAGACATAACTCGCATAACTAATTTATAAAATTTTTTATATACATAGGGGTCGGCAAGGCTGTAGACATATCATACCTAAAACTATATACATGATACTATTTGCAAAACCTCTAGGTAGGCATCACCATAATATATACAAGTCGAACGGGGCTCCCTACATCCTCATAAAACAACCTAACACATTTGGAACCCTGACTAGGTAATACTCCAAGAAGATGTGGAACTAACCAACCAAAAAGTGACACTTAGTGGAAGTCTACGGTAAAGGATCCTTGCCTCGTCCTATATAAAAACCTCGATCAGACACACTTCGAAGCGGAACCTTCATATCCTTATCAGTTACCTTTCTACTCTTGACCTGAAAACTATCCTGTTCCTATGCATATATCTAGATATGTAGGTGGGATTCATTATAGGAAAATTAGGAATAAAAAGAAGAAGGTGTTTTTAGCACATACACTGACGAATCTTGATTGACAGATTCCCAAGACCGTGGACTATTTGGAACCTCAGAAGAGTTGGTGTCCGCAAGTACTTTGACATAGTTTTGAGCCTGAGGGAAATCCGGTTATGCCAATCCATGCACTATTCCCATCTTACTCTGATCAACAAGCTATGATAATTAAACTAAGGGCCTTGGTGAGGTCGAAACTCTTCTCACCCCATCTATTGCCGAAGTGGTCAAAACAACTTGAACGGATGACTAGTATGGATCCTCGGATGGATCCTCCTTAATAGAAACCATGATCTCTTATGGGTCTGACTCCATTATGTAACTTATATCTATTTTTAACACTTTCGTATCCTTCTGACATGTGCTAGCGTCTTGCGCCTGTCGTCTAATAGTAACTAACATTGCGAAAAACATAAATAAGATAATGATTAGGAGTGGATACTCATGACTCAATTCTATCGTATAATCTGGATTAGAAAGAAAAGTAACCATCCTAAATATCTGGTAGCCTCCTGTCTTTAAGTGTAGTGCATAATACATCTATAAACAAGATTATACTAGACACGGTCTATAGAAAACCCTAGGACAGAACTGCTCGATACTACTTTTGTCACGATCCAAACCGATGGGCCGCGACTGGTGCCGATTCCTACCTGTCGAACACCCTTAAGCATGTGTCTAAGATATAAACCTGAATCGTGTCTACTGATTTACGAAAATAACATACATGAAGGAAACCTGCTAAAAAGGCATATGTACGTATACATGCATAATACAGTGGCGAGCCAGCAAGGCTGCTATAGACAACTATACCCAAAACTGAAAGCCGACAAGACCACATACTATCCAACTGTACATAACTGTCTACCGGCCTCTAATAAAAATACAACAATATAAAGACGGGACTGAGCCACATCATAATATCGTACCAAAATCAAAAGAAGCTTCAGAGCAAGTGGAGCATGCCAACTCGTTGATTGAGGATCATAAGAAAGGGGACCGTCGGCTTGCCTACTTGCACCTGCGGGCATGAAACGCAGGCCCTGCGAAATAGGGCGTCAGTATGAAAAATATACTGAGCATGTAAGACATGAAAATTAGTATGTAAAATACATAGATGAAACATGGAATAAAGAAATCCATCTATAAAGTCTGAAACATTTATAATGTTATGCACGTGCATATAAATGTCGTGTCATGCATAGGTATGAGTATACATTATATCATCAAGCCAGTGAGGGCATCCCATTATATCATCTTATCCATTGTGGCCAACATCATCAACATATACCAACTGGTCAGGTGGTCGTGCGTATATAACGCCGTAACTCTTTTCTCATATCCCATATACATAAATATATACATATAAATACGTGTATATAACGCCATTTGGTCACGGGTCAATGTAATCCATAAAAGAATAAAATGCATGACAATATTAAAAATCTCAATATTCTTTCCGGATAAATTTATCAACTTCGTATTATTTTGAGACCCATGAATAAAAGATATAATAATATGTCACACGGGGAATCAAGAACAAAGAGACCCTAGTATTTCTATGAATAAAGTCAATTATGAAAATTGTGTGTTTGCTCTTTTCTTTTGTATAACTTGGAACATGCCAAAAAGAAAGAAGGGATAGCCTTAACACACATGGAGTACGGAAAACTCTGTAAAATATTCTTCGAGAAGATTGAAATTCCTTTCAATTTCAAGACTTTGGATATCAAAGTCTTTCCAATTCCTTTCATTTTTAAGACTTTGCATTGAAAGACTTGTGAAATAACCTTAGCCATCCATAACTCCTTCAAAAAAAGTTCCATTCTCAATTTCAACCAAAGTTCCATTTAGGAACAAAACATTGTCTTCTCAATTTCAAATAAAGTTCCATTCTTTCAAACAAAGTTCCATTTAGGAACAGGACGTTGCCTTCTCTATTTGAAACAAAGTTTCATTCACACTTTCAAACAAGAAATGGGTTCATAAGACCTTACCGATTCATCCTCCATCTAGCAAAAATTCCAACTTAATTCTTGCAATAAAAAAATTTCAACGAGAATTTGTTAGAATCATAGAAATGTAAAATTTTGCAGTTCTATAGGAATACGTTTATATCCTTGTGACGCGTAATCAAGGAATGACTCTTAGTCATTTCTTGATAACTTAGCTAGCTTCCACGTGGGGTAGGGTAGGATATTTACTTTTTATTTCCTCATTAGGTAATTAGGTAATATTTTGTTACCGGGTAATTAATCAATTACCCGCAAAATTAAGAATTGTCTCAAATTACTTAAAATTCTACTTATTTTTAATACACTTTATACATCATACTATCGTGGTTATATGGTACGTTGCATGGTACTAGTCCATAATTATCGGGTATTATCGCTCGACTCGTATTTATTCCAATTTGGACACTTTCAACGAAACTCGTTCTTTAATTCGTGTACCCTTTATCCTTCATGACACTTACTTATCACTTGTTATAAATAGCATAAATACGTTAACCTCAAGATTATCTCATCTTTGAGTCTACGTCAATTAACTGAAAATGAATTTCTTAATATACAAAAACGCAAAATCCAACATCTATGTTCTTCGGATCAACATGAATACCCTCATTGGACACCACGTGCCCTAAGAAAGCGACTGAACTGAGCCAAAACTCAAACTTGGAGAACTTTACATAAAGCTTCTCCTCCCTCAACCTCTGCAATACCACTCTCAAATGCTCTGTGTGCTCCTCCTGACTATGCGAGTACACCAGAATATCATCAATGAATACAATAATGAATGAGTCGAGACAAGGCCAAAATACGATTTTCATCAAATGCATGAACGTTACTAGGGCATTGGTCAGCCTAAAAGACATCACAAGGAACTCATAATGACCATATCGAGTCTTAAAAGTTGTCTTAAGAATATCCGAGCCCCTAATCTTCAACTGGTGATACCCTGATTGGAGATCAATCTAGGAGAACACCCTCGCTCCCTGAAGCCGGTCAAATAAATCATCAATACGAGGTAGAGGACATTTGTTCTTAATTGTGACTTTGTTCAAATGCCTATAGTCAATGCACATCCTCATCATGCCTTCCTTCTTCGTCACAAATAGAACTGGCACACCCCAAGGTGACACACTAGGCCGAATAAACCTCTTTTCAAGGAGTTCTTGAAGATGCTACTTTAACTCCTTCAACTTATTCGGTGCCATACGATATAGTGGAATAGAAATAGGCTAAGTGCCTGGCACTAGATAAAAACCAAAATCAATATCCTTGTCTGGTGGCATACCCGATAGGTCTGCAGGAAATACATATGGAAAATCCCTCACTATCGGGACTGAATCAGTACTAGAAGTCTCTGGACTGAGATCCCTCACAAAATCCAAGTAACAAAAGACATCCTTTCCCAATCATCTGCTGGGTCTTTAAATATGAGATCACCCTACTGGGGGAAAAATCAGTCGAAAACTTGTCACATAATCTGTGGCACACCCGGCATAGCCAACATCACTATCTTAGCATGACATTCCAAAATAGCACGACATGAAGATAACCAATCCATGCCTAATTTCACATCAAGGTCCACCATACAAAGCAACAAAAGGTCCACTCGGGTCTCTAGACCCCCAATATTCACTGACTGATATACAAGGTCCACAATATAGTATCATCCAACAGAGTAGATACATGAACAGATAAAACAAGAGACTCACAGGGTGTATCCAAATAACGAGAAAAATATGATGACAAATATGAAAAAGTGGAAACGGGATCAAATAACACAAAGGCATCTCTGTGGCAAGTTGAGACAATACCTGTAATCACCGCATCTGAAGCAATAAAATCGGTTCTTGCTGGAAGTGCATAGAAATGGGCATGACTGCTACTTGATCAACCTCTCCCTCTAGGACGACCTCTAGCTAATTGTCCCCCACCCTTAGCTAGCTAGGTGGGTGGTGCAGTAATTGGTACCGAAGTCGATGGTGACTCCTCTACTGATATAGACCCCCAAGACGACGAGGACACTACCTCCATATATTCCCTAACTCTCTGCACTCATAACAACTCTCTAGTGCTGGAGACAGGGACTAAAAAGAATCTCTCGAATCGGGATAACTAGAATACAAACCTGACATAGAAGAGCCATGAATTGATGGAGCACGAGATAAACACTAGGCTGGAAGGGCACTAAGTGAGTAATGGTCCTGATGAGAATTGTGAGAACTATGGACCGATGCCCCATGATAAACTGGGTGAGCTGACTTAGCATGCCTGAATGGACGACATCTGCCATAATGAAAATGACCCCCATGAGGAGCACCATTGAATCCACCCTAACCACGAGGCCTCTTGTCCTCTCTCTCAACCCTCTCCTGGACATAAACCATATCAATCTGTCTAGCTATATCAACAACCTCATCAAAGGTAGCACCAGATACTCTCTCAGGTCATAAGCAACCAAAGCTGAAAATTGAGGTAATCTATAAACCTCGTGATCCTCTCTCGTTCTATGGGAACTAACCAGAAGTTTCTCGAACTTCCTGCGCATCTCCTCTTGGCGAGACTCGGGTACAAACTTCTCCAAGAAGAGAACGGAGAACTGCTGCCAAGAAATTGACGATGTAATAACCGGCCTATGCCTCTCATAAGCCTCCCACAACCTAAGTGCAGCCCCATAGAACTGGAAAGTAGTGAACGAGACCCCACTAATCTCTAGAATACATGCAGTCAGAAGCATCCTCTAACACTTATCCAAGAAATTATGTGCTTCCTCACCCTCAGCACCACTAAATTACAAGGGCTGAAGTCTACCAAACCTCTCCAACCTATGTTGCTCGTCCCCTGGCATAACAGGAGCTACATAGTCCTGAGCAGCTACAGGTTACCTCGGTTTCTGAAGTCCTTGCACGACCTGCTCAGGTGTTTGAGCGGCTGGAAATAGAGTGCCTCCCCCCACCTCAGAAGTAGCTGCATCTATAGTAACTGAGACCGCCTGATCTAGGCTCGTGCATACTGATAGAATTTGGTCCAAGGCCTTCCAAAGGCTTGGGACAACAATAGGCACATGCAGTGCCTTAGCTGGTACTGCTGGAGTGTTCGCAAATGGGACCTGATCATGAACTAGGGCGGTTGGTGGATCTGCAGGTGCTACCCTAGCTGCTGTGCAGGCTACACCCCTACCCCTACCATGGCCTCGACCACATCCTCGACCTCTAGTGTCCCCAACTAGCGGTACTCGTGGTCGTCCGTGCTGTCCAGTAGCACGTGTCCTCGCCATCTATGAGAGAATAGAATAACAAAAGTTTAGTTGCTAGAATCAATAGATTCGAACGACAGGAGTTCAAGAATACAAAGTTTTTCCAAGGTTCTGTAGCATCTCAAAGATAAGTACAAATATCTCTATACAGATACACAAGACGCTGGTAAACCCGTTCATGACTTGTGATACCTATGTAACCTAGGCTCTGATACAAACTTTTCACGACCCTAAAACCGAACCGGTCATGATGGTGCCTATCGTGAAACTAGTCTGGTCGATACAGATCCCAAATCAAACTATTAATTCATAAAAAATAGTTTTAGGCTATTAATTAACAATATCTCATAACAGGGTCTAAATAACCAGTGCAAAAAAATAACACAAGCTTGATATCGGGATGTCACAAGTCACGAACAACTACAAGGTCTGTCTAAGTACAATAAAGCTATCATAGTTCAAAAATAAATATACGATGAATTGTCTGAGTAAGGTAAGAAGAAGAAACATAGGGCTGCGAATGCCAAACAGCTACCTTGTCGACTCCTAAAACCTCATGGAAGAACGATCGGCGCTCACAATCGCGACCCGCAACTCATGGATCTACATAGGGAGTAATGTGAGTACACCTACTCAGTAAGTAATAAAAGTAAATGAAAGTTGAGCAGAAAGACAGATAATTCCACGTAATAGAACTACAACAAAACATTATGTTTCCAAAATAGTGCAGAATTCAATTATCTCATGAAAACTCAGTATCACTAAAACCTTTTAAAAAAATCTTTCAATAGTTTCCAAACCAGTAATGAAATAGTGAGTAAAAATGCTGAAAACATAAACAGCACCTCGGGCAAGACATGTATCATAAACCACCCATCGGGCATAACATCAGTCAGAACCAGCCCCTCGGGCTACCTTACAATCAATCATAATTGGCCCTTCGGGAAAAAACCATAAATAAAGATCAGCCTCTCGGGCATCATCACATCACCCAAATTGGGTACTCGCGCTCACTTGGTGTGTACAAACTCCAGAGGGGCTCCTACAGTCCAAGTGTAATCATAAGCGAACTCGTGGCATTATAAATCAGGCCATCGATCTCTCATATATCACAAAACGTACAACTTGCTACAATGCCCAGCCCGATCCTATGATATCCTCACAACACATGCCCTCGGCCATACTCAGTTAGAAACCTCTCAAGCCACTCCTGCTAACAGTATAACAAGCTGCTCAGCCCAAAATATCATTTATGCATCAAATCAAAATAAATAAGACTGAGTTATGAAACCAGTAAAACATACTAAGACTGAGTACAGTTATTAAATCAAAACAGCAAGGAATTTCAATAAAGAAAGCCACTAAGGGTCCAAATAATTAACACGAGGCCCAAATATGGCATTAAACCCAAAATATAATATACCTTTCTAACATAAGGTAATCTCATCTAGTTTCAGTCAAATATGCAACTTAATAGTTGCTACGAGACTGACCAAGTCACAAACCCCAACGGTGCACGCCCCTCGCGTTCGTCATCTAGTATGTGCGTCATCTCAAAATAGTACAACTATGTGAAATATGGAGTTTCAGACCCTCAAGATAACATTTACAATCATTACTTACCTCAAGCGGGCCGAACTCTAACCTGGGATGCCATTGCCTCTTGACTCAACCTCCAAATGCTCCAAATCTAACCAAAATTAGTATCACATCATTAATACACGCTAAAGGAACAAGCCCAAGTGAAAATAATCAAATTAACTCAAAAACGATCCCGAAATTGGCCAAATCCGACCTCCAGGCCCATGTTTCAGAATTTGATAAAAATTATATAACTAGAATCTCACGAGTTTATGCATACCAAAAACGTCAAAATCGTACCTCAAATGGTCCATCAAATTTTCAATTTAAACTCTCTAATTCCAAGCCTTAATTTCCCGATCATTCACCCCTAATATCTTCAATTTCGAAGTCTAATAAACAAAATTTCACCATAGATACGGTATTAAGTCCAAAAATCTTACCACAACGAGTTTCCTCTTGAATCCCTATTCTAAACCCTCCAAGAGCTCCAAATTGTCGTGCCCCATTTTTCTTGCGGAATCGGGTTTCTGACATTCAGTTAAGACAACTCTTTCCTTTTGGGAGAGGGGTTTGCAATTTTGAAGAGTCACCATCTAATGATTTTAAGGTGTATTAGGGCACCTATAGGGTTCAACTACAACTACGTTTTGATAACTAGAGAAGGGTAAGAGCTTGAAATTATCCCAAGGGGAAGGTGTTAGGCACCCCTTAGGATCCACTGGTGTGGTTCCCGACCAGATAGTTCTTTTTTAATTTGTGCAATTAACAAGTAAGAAAATAAGGCTCAAATAAGAGGGGTTTTAAATACACAGGTGCTTAAAAATGATAAAATAAAGCAAACTTTTGAAAGACTTATAAATAAATATGCCAAAGAATATAAAGGGGGTCCTAGGTTTATTTATAATATAGATCACATCAATGCAATACCCGGTAATCGCTCCTCAAAAGAGGGGCTACACGTGGTATTAAAAAAATTTAAAAAAGAAAAGAAAAAGAAAATCAACAAAAATTTGAATCTAACAAGAAATGCCCAAATTTTGGCCAAAATACCAAGCCCAATAAATAAACCCCAACCCAGTCAAAATACCAAGCCCAATAAATAAACCCCCATTCCAGTCAAAATATCGGCCCAAACTCGTCCAAACCGAGTCCAGCCCCCCCCCCCCCCCCCACAGTGCCAAAACGATGTCGTTTCAGTTAAAATAATCTCAACCGTCTAGGTTGATTGATCTAACGGACATGAACTAAGTATCGGTAACTATATAAGTGTCCAGACAGACCCTACCCCCTCAGAAACCCCTACCCTTCTCGTCTCCTCTCTCACAGCCAAACTCTAGAGACCACCCCGAACTCCATCGTCCATCACCGATCGGAAATCACGCACGACAGTGGCAGAGCTCTGATGGCAACCAAATTAACACCATATATTCCTCTCCTTTCCCCTTTTCCAAATCTCCAAACCCGGTGCCTCAAATTCCACCCCAACTCCTCGAATATCACTCAGAAACTCTGACTCTCCGCTGTGACCGGCGGCGCCACCACCCAAACACCATCATATTAACACCACATGTTCCCCATCACCTCTTCAGCATCAAAATTCATATTGCTTCCGTCGAATCCTACCCAAACTCCTTAAATTTCAAATCGAAACTGGAAACCCTAGATTTTCTTCATGATCAACTGGATAAAGTTTGGGCTTGATTTGGACTTTAGTCAATATTTTCATTGAAAACACGTGATTAAGGTCTAATTCGACCCATAACAAGGCCAATTCAAGGGATCGATTCTGGATCATTATTTGCTGAAACATGTGTGCTCAGATTTCCCTTCTTCACTTATTTTTCTTTTTAGATTCTTCTTTTTTGTATTTACCTCTGCATGCCCAGGATAGCCATAATTTAACACCCCTTTTAAGTTTTGTTATATTTTGATCTTCATTTAATTTATCATTTCATTTTTTATTCCAAGTTGTTGTGCCTATTGCTTAAGTTGCAATCTTATTTATGTATGTCTTAGTGTTAGTTATTGATTTCTGTAGGGTTAAATGGTCCTTTTTCTTTTACTTCTGAACCTAATTCGAATTGCTTGGTCCGAAATTTGGTATGGGTCTATTGGGACTTTTGAATTGGGTTAATTTTAGGATGGGTTTGAAAGCCCAAGGAAAAGAGGTCAGTCCGGTTTGGGGTTAAACGTTGGATCAACTTGACCCATGAGCTGAAGGTTGGTCTAATTGACCAAAGTAAAATTCAGGGGTTGATGAGGGTAAACTGGGTAATTCACCATAGAGGATCACTGCATAACAGAACTAGAATCCCCTAGAAGCTTCTAGGTTAGGGTGTCAATTTGAATTTTAGGATTTATATAGTATAACTTGGGTAGCAAGTCAGGATACTAAGGACTTTTAAGCAAAAGCTGAAAATTAAAAAGGACTAATAGCTAAAATAAAAATCTGAAGCATACCCTAATTCATTGCCTTTAAAGGCACGCTAGTCTTGCCTTGCAAGATAATTTTTGAAGTTTGGCGGGAGCCAAAAAATTTAGAAAGTGTGCAAATTTCTTAAGAGTTTCGAGAGAACCTGAAATTTGAGAGTCTAGATTAGAGAAAGATTTTCAGGAATTTTAGAGATTTTTATTAAACAAATATGGTTCCATTGATCATTACTGTTGATTTCTAGAATTAAAACAACATTTGGGTAGTTGATAATTGAAACAAAATTGAAATCAAGTCTATTTTGGTTTTCTGGTTCATAACTGATTCAAAGTTGTGGATTACTATCCTTTTAGCTGCTGATTCTGCATACTGTTGCTGCTCATACTAACCTCATATTCCTTTTACTTTGTATTCCCCATATCCAGGTATCAATATTAGCTTCTTCATGATGTATCTCTCAATTTGGAAGGAAATAAAAGCCGTGCTGATTTTTTTTTTTTGTTCTTTTATTTGTGTGTTCATTCATTTGTGTTCAGTGTAATTCAGTTAGTTCTTTTAGCTAAATCTTCACATTGTGACTAACTGTGAACTATTGAACTATATTATATCTCATTCATTTAGTTTAGCTTTAGTAGTATACATTAGTTTTCCTTTGTTTTCTGCACTCCCAGTTAGCTCAAATATAGAAATGATAGCTTAAATTTCACTTTAGATTATTAAACTAATTACAAAACTACTGTATATGTTTATATTAGCTCCAATTTTCCTGGTTTGATAGATGTTGGCAATGGTTCCCAGATCAAGTGTGACGACCTAGAGGGTCATCACCGTAATTCTTCCTTTCCTTGTGCTTCTAAGGCCTTGAAAACCTCTTATTGGGAGTTGCCTCGATTTGCGTGTGCAATCCAGTTGCGAAGCCAGAAAACTTTTATGTGAAAATATTTGAATTATGTGTTAAAAACTATGAATTTTTAATATAATATTGATGTGGTTGACTTCGATTAACATTTCAGGTAAACGGAACCGGACCCGTGATTTGATGGTCTCAAAAAATCCGTTAGAAAATATGGGACTAGGGCGTATTCCCGAAATCGAAATCCGAGGTCCCAGGCCCGAGAAAATAATTTTTTAGTTTAATTGATTTCTGTTAATGTTTAAGGAAAATGAATTAGAAAAATGAGCAAAAGGCAATGGTATCGGGCTCGTATTTTGGTTCCGACGTGCTGTACAAGTTATAAATAATTGTTAAGCACTATCTATGAAGTTTCATTCGAATCGGACGTCGTTTGATGTGTTTTGAACTTTGAAATGAAAATCATGAGTTTTGGAGGTTGACTCTTTGATTTTGAGGTTATTTGGCGATTTGATCGCTCGAGCAAGTTCGTAGGGTATTTCTGAGTTAGTGTATGTATTTAATTAAGAGCCCCGAAGGCTCGGGTAGTTTTGTATAAATTTCGAGCTGTTGGTAAAATCGTGCCAGTATTTTTTTTTTTTTGCATACTCTTTTGAATCGCAGCAGTGATGTTGCAGATAACTTCAATAGAATATCATTTATAGCATCTTCTTGTCATTATCTTTCAATACTAGTCAGTATGCTCCCTTTAATCATTTCCTACGACATATGCAAATAGCACTGTATGTTTGAAGATTTTATTAATATAGATAAAGAAACAACGCTAACAAAATCAGTCATGTTTTTTCACCTTTACCCATGACCCCACTATCCTTATTGGCTGAGAAAACATCACTACTGATTGATCCATAACAACCCCTCTGTAACCCTATTGCAACTAATTACTATCGCTATTATTCCATTGGCTACCAAAGTTTAACCAGATTGGAGCATATTTGTTTTGTGGTTTCGCCAAGCCTACTATAAACGTCCACCAGATACAGTCTTACCGTTGGACTCATTTTCCTCAGGTGAGTGTTCCTTCCTTTTTCTATCAGTAGGACTACGACCAAGTAAAAACCTGAACTCATCAATGAATAAACAATTGGTAATCGAACCTCAAACAAAAAATGATGAAGAACCAGTGTTTGTTCGTGTGCCAGAAAAAAATTAAACTAGACAAGTATAGAGCATTGAGGCATTTTTCGAGAATAAAGTTCTTCCCCAAAGTATAGTTATATGATTTTAAACATTTTCCTTTCGATTTCCCTTTGCTAATTCATCAAGTTTTATAGTAGAAATTGAGGGTTTTGGGTAGAGTTAGGGCTTTGTGAATTTTGGGTGATTCAACCTCAATTTAGGGTCGAATTTTGAAATAAATCATATATTTGAACTCGTGAGATTATGGGTTATTGGGTTTTGGTCCGAGCCTCGAGTTGGACCATGTGGGCCTGGTGTCGAATTTTAGTATTTTTGAAAGTAAGCTAGGAAATGCATTTCTAGACTATGGGATTGTGTTTTTGGATTCTTATTGATAATATTAAATCGAATTATGTTAGATATCATTGGTTCGGGGTCGAATTTTAGAGGAAAGGCGATTGTTGAGCTTTGAGTTGCTATTTTCGGATTCGAGGTAAGTGTTCGATCTAACTTTGGCTGAAGGAAATAGGATTAGGTTGTTAATTTCTATGTGCTATATGTGGTCGCTGTATAGGTATGGTGACGGTTACCTATGCGCCCGAGTCAAGAATGACCGTGATGACATATTTGTTATTAAATTGTGAAGCAAGTGAACAATTGTGATAAAAAATTATTTCAAGCACTATGAAGTGAAAGTTGAGAATTAAATGAACTAAAAAGGAATTTTTATTACTTTCCCCTTGCTGGGACCATTTGTTGAGTTGTATTCCCTTGCGGGGATATATTGTCGAGTTGTATTCCCTTGCTGGGACATATTGTTGAGTTGTGTTTCCGTTTCCAGGATCACTTGTTGTATTGTTCTCCCTTGCCGGGATATTTTGTCTTGATATATATATATATATATATATATATATATATATATATATATATATATATATATATATATATATATATATATATATATATATATATATATATATATATATATATATTTCCTTGTTCCCGTTTGGTTGTGACCATTGATTGGGAGAGGAAGAGAGAGTAAAAGCACAAAAGGTGATGTCGTGCACTGTTTATTGAGAGTAAAAGCATGAAGGGTGATGTCATGCCTTGTATTTGATATTTATGGTGAGGAATGAGAGTAAAACCACGAAGGGTGATGCCGTGTATTATATTTGACTACCTTGGTGAGGAGTGAGAGTAAAAGCACGAGGGTGATGTCGTGCAGCTGTCGATTCATTGGCTTTCTTGTTTAGTCATTATTTATTCAGTTTCATCTCCTGATTGTAGAAGTTATAATTGAACTGTTACACCCCCAGCATGTTTCCCTTCCCCTTTATTTGTTTATATTCTTGATTTCTTCCTGTTATTACATATATTTGTACAGGTTGGCTATGATTGGTCCGGTTTAGCCTTGTCACTACCTCGCCGAGTTTAGTCCGGGCACTTGCTAGCACATGGGGTCGGTTGTGCTGATACTATACTTCTGAGCCTTTTTGTGCACAGGTCAGGACCCAGGTTACGGACCGCAGCTTCAGATCGGGAGTGATCCTTCAGTCTAGAGGCTCTGAGGTAGTTCGCTGGCGTTCGCGGGCCCCAAGCCTCCTCTATCTTTTCTAGTTTGTTTCATTTGTATCAAACACACTTCAATTGTATTTCTTTCAGACTATTATTTTTAGTACTCTTTAGTTGTCCGTGAGCAGTGAAACCAGATACTGGGTAGAGACAGGTTGTTAGTTTTCCGCATCTTATTCTATTGTTATTGTTATTAAAAGACTTCTGCATGCTTTAATTAATTATTCGAGTATTTAATTGTTTTAAATATAAGGTTGTGAAAATGGTTATAAAGGTTGGCTTGCCTAGCTTTGATAGTAGGCGCCATAACGACTCCTGATGGTGAGTAAATCTGAATCGTGACAAAGTTGGTATCAGAGCACTAGGTTACTTGGGTCTCACGACTCAAGGACAAGCTCAATAGAGTCTGAGGGATCGGTACGGAGATGTCTGTATTTATCCCCAGAGGCCACGGAGTTAGGAAATGTTTCACTTTTTTCATTCTTGTCGTGCGATCCGGTTTCTCAAATATTGATTGTCGTTCTACTCTATTCTTCGCAGATGGCGAGAACACGTGCGTCTTTTTCTTCCGCGCAGTAGCCTGAGCACCCAGCAGCAGCTCCCGCAAGGGGCAGGGGTCGAGGCAGGGTCAGAGCTCATCCCCAGGCAGAATTGACTTTGATGAGGAGGTTCCAGCTCCACCAGCTCTAGTGGGCCCAGCTCAGGTCACAGGAGGAATGATGTTTTCCTCGGATCTTCAGGATGTCCTTGTCAGCATAGAAGGCTTTATAGACAGTGTGGCCAGAGCGGGATTGCTCCCACTAGCACGAGCCACTTCTCATGCTAGAGTAGGGCTTTAGACTCCTGCTACACGTACTCCGGAGCAGGTAGCTCCCAAGACTCAGGTTCCCTTGGTTCAGCCCGCAGTGGCAGCTCAGATCGGCATTATAGCTCAGGCCGGATATGGGACGGACATGTCTTCGGATGCTTTGTGGAGACTTGATCGGTTCTTCAATCTTTTCACTACTACTTTCAGCGGTGCTTCATCGGATGATCCCCAGGACTTTCTATACAGTTATCGAGATCCTTAGGACTATGGGGATAGTAGAGACCAATGGGGTTGATTTTTGCACCTTCAGGGTTGTGGGGTCCGCCAAGACTTGGTGGAGAGATTATTGTCTATCTAGACCAGCAGGGTCTCCAGCCATGACATGGGGTCAGTTCACAGAGTTATTTTTGAAGAATTTTCTCCCAGTCACTCAGCGGGAGGCACTTCGCAGACAGTTTGAGCATCTTCAGCAGGGCTCTATGACAGTTACACAGTATGAGACCAGGTTTGTTGACTTGGCACGTGATGCAGTAGTGATACTCCCTACAGATCGGGAGAGGGTCCGGAGGTTTATTAATGGATTGATTCAGCCCATTCGCCTATAGATGGCTGTGGGAGTTGGTAGTGATATTACGTTTCAGGAAGCGGCCAATGCGGCCCGCCGAGTAGAGATGGAATTGGCTCGAGGAGGTAATTAGGGTTCGGACAAGAGGCCTCGACATTCTGGCAGATTTAGTGGTACCTCGTCTGGAGGTAGGGATTTTTGTGATAGAGGCCATCCCCCGAGACCTTTCCAGACGGCACTTCAGGTTTCTCATGGTACACCAGGCGGTGGTAGCCACCAGAAGTACTATTTAGATCAGTAGTCTATCAGCGCACCACCAGCCCCATCAGTGCACCGCCACTTCATAGCTTCAGGGGAGGACATACCGGTCGACATGGCTAGCAGTTTCAGCCGCCGAGGGCATGTTATGTTGTGGTGACACGGGTCTTGTTGTTAGATTTTGCCCTCGAGCCTCGAGTAGTTGTCAGCAGCAGGGTCCTCGCCCTACGATTCAGGTAGCAGGCGATCTACAGGCCGCCCAGCCAGCTAGAGGCTGGGGTAGAGATCATAAAGGTGGAGGGAGAGACCATAGAGGTAGATCCCGGAGAACTAGAGGTAGGGGTCAGCCCGTAGCAGATCGTACCAGAGATGCAGTTCAGGGAGGTGGGGGCCAGCCCCGCTGTTATGCATTGCCAACCAGGCCGGAGGCCGAGTCATTTGATGATGTGATTACAGGTACTATACTGGTTTGTGATAGGGATGCTTCGGTATTATTTGATTTGGGATCTACTTATTCTTATGTGTCATACTATTTTGCACCCTATTTGATTATTCCTAGTGAAGCTCTGGGTATTCCTGTATATGTGTCCACACCAGTTGGTGATTCTATAGTGGTCGACCGAGTGTATCATTCTTGTGTAGTGGTATTTGAGGGTCTTGAGACCCGTGTCGATTTATTGCTTCTAGGCATGGTGGACTTTGATGTTATATTGGGGATGTACTGGTTTTCCCCATATCATGTCTTCTTGGATTGTCACGCCAGGACTATGACTTTGGCCTTGCAAGACTTGCCCCGACTTGAGTTGAGAGGGACCCTAGGTCATGCCACCTGTAGTGTTATTTCGTATGTCAAGGCTCGACGTATGGTCGAGAAGGGATATTTAGCATATTTGGCGTATGTTCGCGACTCCAGCGCAGAGGTTCCATCTATCGACTCTTTTCTGATTGTTCGAGAGTTCCCCGAGGTTTTTCCTTCAGACCTGTCGGGTTTGCCGCCCGACAGGGATATTGACTTCTGTATTGATTTGGCTCCTGGCACTCATCTTATTTCTATTATGTCGTATCGCATGGCCCCGCCAGAGTTGAAAGAGTTAAAAGAATAGCTTCAGGATTTTCTTGATAATGGTTTCATTAGACCCAGTGTATCACCTTGGGCTGCACCGGTGTTGTTTGTGAAGAAGAAGGACGGTTTGATGAGGATGTGCATTGATTACCGACAGTTGAACAAGGTGACGATAAAGAACAAGTATCCACTACGGAGGATTGACGACTTGTTTGATCACCTTCAGGGTGCTAAGGTGTTCTCGAAGATAGATTTGAGGTCTGGTTATCATCAGCTGAGATTAGGGCGTCTGATGTCCCTAAGACAACATTTCTTACTCGGTATGGGCATTATGAGTTTTTGGTCATGTCGTTTGGGTTGACCAATGCCCCGGCAGCATTCATAGAGTTGATGAACCGAGTGTTCAGGCCTTACTTGGATCTATTTGTGATTGTATCCATTGATGATATCTTGGTATACTCCCGCAGTCAGGAGGAGCATGAGCAGCCCCTTAGAGTGGTTCTTCAGACTCTGAAGGATAGCCAGATGTACGCCAAATTTTCAAAGTGTGAATTTTGGTTGAGTTCAGTAGCATTCCTGGGTCATGTAGTATCAGTAGAGGGCATCCAGGTGGACTAGAAGAAAATAGAGGCAGTCAAGAACTGGCACCGACCAGCTTTAGCTACAGAGATTCAAAGCTTCTTGGGGTTAGCTGGTTACCACAGACGTTTTGTGGAGGGGTTTTCATCCATCGCAGCCCCGATGACTAGATTCACTCAGAAGGGTGCCCAGTTCAGGTGGTCAGATGAGTGCGAGGCGAGCTTCTAGAAGCTCAAGGCAGCCCTGACTATGGCACCGGTACTGGTTTTGCCCACGGGATCCGGGCCTTATACTGTAAATTGTGATGCTTCCCGCATCGGACTTGGCGCAGTGTTGATGCAGAACGGCAAGGTCATAGCATATGCTTCGAGACAGTTGAAGATCCACGAGAAGAATTATCCAGTTCATGACTTAGAGTTGGTAGCCATTGTTCATACCTTGAAGATCTGGAGGCATTATTTGTACGGTGTGACGTGTGAGGTGTACATTGATCATAAGAGCCTTCAATACTTGTTCAAGCATAAAGAATTTAAGTTGAGATAGCGGAGGTGGTTGGAGTTGTTGAAAGATTATGATGTTTCTATTTTATACCACATAGGGAAGGCCAATGTGGTGGCCGATGCATTGAGTTGAAAGTCCTCCAGCATGGGTAGTCTTGCATATATTCTGGTAAGCTAGAGACCGCTTGCCTTGGATGTTCAGTCGTTGGCCAATAGATTTATGAGATTGGATATTTCTGAGCTCAGTAGAGTGTTATCTTGCACGGTTGCTCGCCCTTCATTGATGGAGCGTATCCGGGAGTGGCAGTTTGATGATCCCCATTTGTGTGTCCTCAGAGACACGGTGTAGAGGGGAGGTGCCAAGGAGATGAATTTGGGAGATGATGGCATTTTGAGGTTGCAGGGGAGAGTTTGTGTGCCCAATGTTGATGGTATTCGAGAGTCTATCTTAGCGGAGTTCCACAGTTCTCGGTATTCTATTCATCCGGGCGCCGCGAAGATGTATCAGGATTTGAGACAGCATTATTGGTGGTGTAGAATGAAGAAAGACATTGTTGCATATGTGGCACGTTGTCTAGATTGTCAGCAGGTTAAGTGCGAGCATCAGAGGCCTGGTGGGTTATTTCTCAGGATTGAGCTTCCCGAGTGGAAGTGGGAGAGGATCACAATGGATTTTGTTACTGGCCTTCCGATGACTCGGAAGATGTTTGATGCTATATGGGTTATTGTTGATAGGCTGACTAAGTCAGCGCATTTCATCCCAGTTGCCACCACCTATTCATCCGAGAGGTATGCAGAGATTTATATCAGGGAGATCGTTCGCCTTCATGGGGTGCCCATATCTATTATTTCGGATCGGGGTCTGCAGTTTACCTCGCATTTCTCGAGAGCGGTGCAGCATGAGTTGGGTACCCAGGTCCATTTGAGTACAGCTTTTCACCCCCAAATGGACGGTCAGTCCGAGAGGACCATTTAAATTCTTGAGGATATTCTCCGAGTCTGCGTTATTAATTTTGGAGGCTCGTGGGACCAGTTCTTGCCGTTGGCGGAGTTTGCCTACAACAACACCTAGCAGTCTAGTATTCAGATGGCCCCGTATGAGGCTTTGTATGGTAGGCGATGTCGATCCCCAGCCGGATGGTTTGAGCCGGGAGAGGATCGGTTATTGGGTACAGATTTGGTACATGAGGCATTGGATAAGGTCAAGATCATTCAGGACAGACTTCGGTCAGCTCAGTCCAAGCGGAAGAGTGTTGCAGACCGTAAGGTCAGGGATGTTGCTTTCATGTTTGGTGATCGAGGATTGCTCTGTGTATCGCCTATGAAGGGCGTTATGAGGTTCGGGAAGAAGGGCAAGCTTAGTCCTAGGTATATTGGCCCATTTGATATTCTTGACCGTGTGGGGAAGGTGGGTTATAGGCTTGTGTTGCCGCCTAGCTTGTCGGCTGTGCATCAGGTTTTTCATGTATCCATACTTCGAAAGTATCATGGTGATCCCACCCACGTGTTAGGTTTCAGTATCGTCCAATTAGACAAGGATCTGTCATATGAGGAGGAGCCGATGGCTATCGTAGACCGGCAGGTTCGACAGTTGAGGTCGCGGAGTTTTCCTTCCGTGCGTGTTCAGTGGAGAGGTCAGCCTTCTAAGGCATCCACCTGGGAGTCCGAGCCTGATATGTGGAGCCGTTATCCCCATTTATTCCCCGACTCAGGTACTTCCTTCTTTTATCCGTTCGAGGACGAACGGTTCTTTTAGAGGTGGAGGATGTGACGACCCAGAGGGTCATCACCGTAATTCTCCCTTTCCTTGTGCTTCTGAGGCCTTGAAAACCTCTTATTAGGTTGCCTCGATTTGCGTGCATAGTCTGGGCGCGAAGCCGGAAAATTTTATGTGAAAATATTTGAATTCTGTGTTAAAAACTATGAATTTTTATATAATATTGATATGGTTGACTTCGGTCAACATTTCATTTAAACAGACCTGGACCCGTGATTTGACGGTCTCGAAAACTCCGTAGGAAAATATGGGACTGGGGCGTATTCCCGGAATTGAAATCCGAGTTCCCAGGCCCGAGAAAATAATTTTTCATTTTAATTGATTTCTGTTAATGTTTAAGGAAAATGAATTAGAAAAAATAAGCAAAAGATAATGGTATAGGGCTCGTATTTTTGTTCCGATGCTCGTTACAAGTCATAAATAATTGTTAAGCACTATCTGTGAAGTTTCATTTGAATCGGACGTCGTTTGATGTGTTTTGAACTTTGAAATGAAAATCAGGAGTTTTGGAGGTTGATTCTTTGATGTTGAGGTTATTTTGGCGATTTGATCGCTCGAGCAAGTTCGTAGAGTATTTTTGAGTTAGTGTATGTATTTGATTAGGAGCCCCGAAGGCTCGGGTCAGTTTTGTAGAGGTTTCGAGCTGTTAGTAAGATCGTGCCGGTATTTTTTATTTTTTTTTGCATACACTTTTGAATCGCAGCAGTGATGTTGCAGACAAGTTTAATAGAATATCATTTATAGCTTCTTCTTGTGATTATCTTTCAATACTAGTCAATATGCTCCCTTTAATCATTTCCTACGACATATGCAAATAGCACTGTATGTTTGAAGATTTTATTAATATAGATAAAGAAACAACGCTAACAAAATCAGTCATGTTTTTTCACCTTTACCCATGACCCCACTATCCTTATTGGCTGAGAAAACATCACTACTGATTGATCCATAACAACCCCTCTGTAACCCTATTGCAACTGATTACAATCGCTATATTTCCATTGGTTACCAAAGTTTAACCAGATCGGAGCATTTTTTTTGTGGTTTCGCCAAGCCTACTGGACGTCCACCAGATACAGTCTTACCATTGGACACATTTTCCTCAGGTGAGTGTACCTTCCTTCTTCTATCAGTAGGACTACGACCAAGTAAAAACCTGAACTCATCAATGAATAAAATATTGGTAATTGAACCTCATATGAAAAATGAAGAAGAACCGGTGTTTGTTCGTGTGCAAGAAAAATATTAAACTAGACAAGTATAGAGAATTGAGGCGATTTTCAAGCAAGTTCTTCCCTAAAGTATTGTTATATGATTTTAAACCTTTTCCTTTCGATTTCCCTTTTCAATTCATCATTCTTCATCCAAAAATCTAGGGTTTTATACTAGAAATTGGGGGTTTTTGGTAGAGTTAGGGCTTTGTGAATTTTGGGTGATTCAACCTTAATTTGGTGCCGAATTTTGAAATAAATTATATATTTGAACTCATAAGTTATGGGTGATTGAGTTTTGGTCCGAGCCTCGAGTTGGACCACGTGAGCCCGGTGTCGGATTTTAGTATTTTTTTAAAGTAAGCTAGGAAATGCATTTCTAGACTATGGGATTGTGTTTTTGGATTCTTTTGATAATATTGAATCGAATTATGTTAGATATCGTTGGTTCGGGGTCGAATTCTTGAGGAAAGGCAATTGTTGAGCTTTGAGCTGCTATTTTTGGATTCGGGGTAAGTGTTCGATCTAACTTTGGCTTAAGGGAATAGGATTAGGTTGTTAATTGCTATGTGCTATGTGGGGTCGGTGTATAGGTATGGTGACGGTTACCTATGCGCCCGAGTCAAGCATGACCGTGATGTCTTATCTGTTATTAAATTGTGAAGCAAGTGAACAGTTGTGATAAATAATTATTTCAAGCACTATGAAGTGAAAGTTGAGAATTAAATGAACTAAAAATGAATTTTTGGTACTTTTCTCTTACCGGGACCATTTGTTGAGTTGTATTCCCTTGCCGGGATATATTGTTGAGTTGTATTCCCTTGTCGGGACATATTGTTGAGTTGTGTTTCCCTTGTCTGGATCACTTGTTGTAGTGTTCTCCCTAGCCGGGATATTTCGTCTTGATGTATATATATTTCCTTGTTCTCGTTTGGTTGTGACCATTGATAGGGAGAGGAAGAGAGAGTAAAAGCACGAAGGGTGATGTTGTGCACTGTTTATTGAGAGTAAAAGAACGAAGGGCGACGTCGTGCCTTGTATTTGATATTCATGGTGAGGAATGAGAGTAAAAGCACGAAGGGTGATGTCGTATATTATATTTGACTACCTTGGTGAGGAGTGAGAGTAAAAGCACGAAGGATGATGCCGTGCAGCTGTCGATTCATTGGCTTTCTTGTTTAGTCATTATTTATTCAGTTTTATCTCTTGATTGTAGAAGTTATAATTGAACTGTTACACCCCAGCATGTTTCCCTTCCCCTTTATTTGCTTAAATTCTTGCTTTCTTCCTATAATTACCATCTGCACAGGTTGGCTGTGATAGGTCCAGTTTAGCCTCGTCACTACCTAGCCGAGGTTAGGCCGGGAACTTGCCAGCACATGGGGTCGGTAGTGCTGATACTACGGTTTGGTGCCTTTTTGTGCACAGGTCAGGACCGAGGTTACGGACCGCAACTTTAGATCGACAGTGATCCTTCAGTCCAGAGGCTCTGAGGTAGTTCACTGGCGTTCGCGGGCCCCAAGCCTCCTCTATCTTTTCTAGTTTGTTTCATTTGTATCAAACAGACTTCAGTTGTATTTCTTTCACACTATTATTTTTACTACTCTTTAGTTGTCCATGAGCAGTGACACCGGATACTGGGTAGAGACAGGTTGTTAGTTTTCCGCATCTTATTTTATTGTTTTTGTTATTAAAAGACTTCTGCATACTTTAATTAATTATTCTTGTATTTAACTGTTTTAAATATAAGGTTGTTAAAATGGTTATAAAGGTTTGCTTGCCTAGCTTCGATAGTAGGCGCCATCACGACTCCCGATGGTGGGTAAATCCGGGTCGTGACATCCACTGTTTAATCTCCATAGCTAATGATTGTCACATATTTGCCTATTTAAATTGTTGTGTGAGCACGTAAATTTTAGCTCTATATGAATTACTCCCAGAAATTCAAGCAAAATATTTTCCGTTCATTATTTTGCAATTTTATAGATTTTTGTGACCTTTCATGTTAATTATGCATTTTTTTGTGTATTTTAATTAATGAAAAAATACAAAATGTTGCCTTTCGCATTTAGGATTTAATCCTACATTTTAGGATTAGGTAAAAATTAGCCGTTTTACAAATGGGAAAATCATAAAAAAAGTAAGTTTGTTTTGCACCTTTTGGTATTTGAATTTTTGGTAGTTTTTTCCTTTAGTTTGTTTATTATTATTATTATTATTATTATTATTATTATTATTATTATTATTATTATTATAAGTTTGCGTAATTATGAGGTAATTAATTCAATTGGAGAGGCTAATTTTTTATTTTAGTATAGGTTTCATTTTAATTTTAATTTTGAAAAAAAGGTAATGAAAATAAAAAGAAGATTGAAGTGGGGTTGGGTTTGAGACAAATTGGGTCATATATACAAATAAATCAGCCCAAACATTACACTTGACCCAAACCCATGTCCCCAGACCTAATACGGAACCCTGGAACTCAAAACGGCATTGTTTAAGGGTGTCTTCAATCAGAGCCGTTGATGACATTTGATCAACAAACGTGACCTGCGAAGGTTTTAAATATATAAATGTCGGAATCCCCCCCCCCCACCCCTCCAAACCCTCTCTCAAACACCCCTGAATACACCACCACCACTTCTCTGACGTCCGCCGCAGGCCAGAAATCGCCGCCGTCGTCGGCGTAGCTCTAAATCCACCCAAATTAACAATGTTTTCTCCCCTTCTCATCCTCTTTCCAACCCCCTAAATCCAAACCCTCGAATCTTAATCGATTATCTCGAATATTAGTTCAAAGATTCAACTGGTCTCCCGTTCACGGAGGCGCCGGCTCAGACGGCGACCAAAATACACCCTATAGGCTCCTTGACCACCTCGTTCTGAATCCCAAACCAAAATCCTCCAAATCCAAGCAGAAGACCGAATTTTAGATCTGAGGATTGAAGATTTTTGACATTTTGAGTTTTTAAGGGATTGATCGATCCTCAATAATGTTATGTGATATTTTGGGGCAAATTAAGCACATAACATTAGCCGAGGATCAATATCGAGGTCAATCGACTCAAGGCCCAGAAACTGTACGTCTTTTAAATTTGTTTGATTTTTTTATTTGTTTCTTTTCTATAGTGAGTTTTCTTCTAGTTAAATTTAATTCTCACCCTATGCACAATTGTCATTATGTTAGTCAGTCTATTCTGATTCATATATGTTTATTTCTCTTTAATTCTATGCTTAAGACTGGTCCATATTTCATGGTTTGAATTTAATTCAATTCTAGTTGGTCCGGCTTAGTTCTATAGTTAGTATTGATGGTCAGTATAATCTAGTTTGAACACCGGTTTGATTTTAGGATTTTCTAAAAATCGTAGTTAACTCTTGACCAAGGGTTGGGGTTTGGTTCAACTGGAGTTAGTAATTTGGGACCCAAATAAAGGTCAAGCTGGGGAATTCAGGATTATTTTGGATAGGTCCAGCCTTAGGGAATCTTTCCATAGCAAACGTGGAAACATCTAGTAGGGGCCCTCAGTAAATTTTTAGGCTAAAACTTGGTCCACAAGTTAAAAATGGAGGACTAAAGTTGCAATGAAAGACTTAAAGGTTGCCCTAATAGTTGGCCTATATAAAAGCAATAGTCTTGCCTTTGAAGTCAAGGGAGAATAGTTTAAAAATACAGAAAACACACAAGAAGCAAAAACTAATGTTACATTGAATTTTTATGCTAAATTTTTCGATTTGGAAATATGAGAATACAAAAAAAAAGAGATTCAGAATCCATAAAAATCAAAACAATGAATTCAAAAACAAAAATTCATATATTGTTACATTGAGTTCATTCATGGTGATTTGAAAGGGTTTCTGGGTTTAAATTCCGGTTGAAAGGGGTATATTTGAGTTTAATTTGGTCTGTATACTGGCTGTTATTGTTGGGATTTGAGGCTGGGATTTACTGCTGCTTCCATTGGCTATATTATACTGCTATATCTCACCATTGTATTAATTGTCTCCTTATCCTTGTGTCTATCTCGACTTCCAGGTACAAATCCTAACCTCTCAAGATGTAAACTTGGTTTGAAGATGGAATGAAAAGCATATGCTCAGTTTTCTGTTTACTGGTTCTACTGTTTTAGTATTTTTTTTGTGTTGTATATATACATAATAGACATTTGGTTCAGATAATATAGGATCATCTGATTACTTTTTTATAATGTAACTTTGAGTTGGGCTATTGGAGTGATAGAAATCATGCTAGTTTTATTGTGTAATATTGATGGTATGGATTTATATTTGAGGGTCACTCGACTCCATTCTGGGAATTCTTAATTCATACTGCATCTGATGCATGTTGAGACTTGCTAACATTAACTGTACTTAAGTTGATATTTAGTGTATATTTGAATGGTAGAAGTGTTGTTTGTGATAGCATGAGGTTCCATGTGTTTAAATTTGGGAATGTAACTAATTTAGGGTGATATAATTAGCTGGTGGTATACCTATGCATATATGCAGAATGCCATTTCATATATTTAGTCTATGAGTTTGAATTTGTGAGTGATTGGGTCAGTGTTTGGACCAGCATCATTACTAAGCGACTTCTGTATTTTTTTACCTTCGAATTTGTGAGTAATGATCATAAATCGAGTAATAAACTCTTGGTCTGAATTATTTTAGTTCAACTAGGTTTAATGTCTATTAATATAGCCTTAATGAGGCCTCCAGCCCAAACGAGATGATCAATTGAGGAGCCCAAATAGTGGGGCTGCCTTCAAATACCATTCAAGTATTGTGACTGGGTTGCCTCGCTGGGCTTCGCTTGGGCCCCAGCTTTTATATGGGTTGAATCCATTATAATGGGTAACCCAAAGGCGCCTGCGCCTGGCCTATCTTAAACTCATAAATTAGATATAGGAATGAATATTAGTAGCAAGCCTTTAGAGCCGCATAAAAATTCAATTGTGGTTGCGTAATACGACCATGATTCCAAATTAATTTGGATTATGAGTACGCGCAACTTCGACCAATCTTTTTCTAAATAATAAAGTAGATTACAAATTTTAATTGTTTTTAGTTTGTGCAAGTTCATTAAGTCATATATGGACTTTCAGTAATTTCCTAGGTTAAGTAAAATATAATATTTCGCAACATCCTTTTGGGTCGTTTGAAATACTAGCGTGATTGCGTATACGTCTGTGTAACACAATTACACTTATAAAAACAAAACTGGAATATGCGTTCGCGCAACTTCGGCCCAAACTTTTCTTAAAAATAATTAAGCGTTATTAATTATGGACATGTTCGCGTGACATAATTTTTGATGTGCCAAACAAGCGGGTATACGTACACATAACCCGTTTCAAGATAATTTTCTAATTAAAAGCGGTAAAAGAAGTAAATGCACATAGGTTCTCAAATCAGTAATTAAATAAGTTTAATAAGCCAAGTATTATCAAAGCGATCGTGCTAGAACCACGGAACTCGGTAGTGCCTAACACCTTCTCCCGGGTTAACAGAATTCCTTATCCGGATTCTTATTCGCAGACTATAATAACATAGTCATTCTTTTCTTGATTTGGGATTTTAAACCGCTGACTTGGGACACCATAAATTATCCCAAGTGGCGACTCTGATTTTTAATAATTAATCTCGTTTTGATTGTCACTTAAATTGGAAAAAACTCCATTTATCCGGGGTGTAGTAATGAAAAAGGAGGTGTGAAATGTTGAACCTCACTTTTTGTAGCCATCATATGTGTTATATCTTCATCACTGTTGTACCTCTTAGCTAGAGGTAAGCGTAATAGTTTAGGACTATTAGGATTTTAAAAATGGATTGTCTGATTAGTTCAATATAGGGTTGCGTAATGTATAGAAATACAGCTTTACTCATGAGCAGGTTAAGTGATTTTAATACTGATTTGTCCATACAAAATCTTATAGGTTCAGCTTTGCTATTACAGGCATATGCAGGCTTATTGGGCTTCATTCGAAAGCCTAGTTTGAAAACCCATCCTGGTTTGGAGATAATGACAGTCCAAATACTTTGGGTACTTGATAAACCAAATTTCTTAAATGATCAAGGAGGACCATAATTAGATAACAAGTAATCCATGGCCCTCCAAGTTTCAGTTAGGATATCCCTAAATATAAAATTGAGGTGCGCCGTGCCAAATAAAATCACAAATGTGTGGCCCTCGTTTAAATTAGTTTCTTAAAATACTTAGAATTCAAGACATGCCATTTAGCAAATTTTCATGGCCTCCCACAAAGCTAAAACAACGCGTTAGTTGCTTTAGGCGCGTTCTTTAATAATTTTATCTTCTTAAACTCGGGTGTGCATTTCATGTTACCCAAATTCAAATCCAAAAACATCGAATGAAATATGTTCCGGATGGGGGGTGAATTTCATGAGACGCGATCCAAAGACATATTTTAAACAACGTTCAATTTCCTTAAAAATTAATTAAAAGCTGTAAATAATTTTAAATTGCACCATAGGTTTCAAACATGTATTAAAATCAGATAACAGACCAATTATGATAGTTTAAGCAACCATGCTAGAACCAAGGAATCCGAGGGTGCCTAACACCTTCCCTCGGGTTAATAGAATCACTTACTCAGAATTTCTGGTTCGCAGACTTCAAATGGAAAGTCGAAATCTTCCTCGATGTGGTATTTAAAATAAACCGGTGACTTGAGACACCAGAGAACAAATCATACCAAGTGGCGAGTCTGAAATAAAAAATAAAGAATCCCATTTCTAATAATTTCACTTAAAGCGGAAAAACTCCCTTATACACTATCCTTCCGTGGTGGTGTGTGAAAAAGGAGGTGCGACAGTGTCAAAGTTCCCTAAGGATCTCAAGGGACCCCGGGCAGTGCCTACACCCAGGTTGCATAACCAGATAGAGGATGAGTGCAGTGTGGAAGGGGTCAACCCTTACGTGTCAAAGTTTAGAGGGAGCTCAAGGGTCTCAAGGCAAGGCTCATACAAGAGGGACAAAACCTAAGTTCTGAGAGTATAGTGGAAGTGCAGAAACAGAGATTTTAATTAAAACCTTTGTGTAGAGAATAGAAAGAGGGTAAGGGTAATTTTGAAGCAGTGGTAGTAAAACTTAAGTTGCACAAGATCAGTAGCTGCACAAAGGGGTCAGGGGTTTGAGAATACATTGCATGAAGCATATGACCCTAGGAGGGGTCAGGTATGGACATGCACAACAATAGATGATTCTGCACGCCCATAAATCAGCCAAAGGACACAAGCACTTAAGGGGATATGGGGTTTGGGATTCATAAATCAGTAAATCACTTAATCAAGTGACAGACAAAGTACATACATGAGGAAACATATTAGTTCAGAAAGGGGAGCGAGCAGATTACAACATTCTTAGTAATGAAACTTGATTGCATAAATATAAGTAGAAGTAGGCAAGAGTGAAGGAAACAACTAATGAAACATGTCGTTTTTTATGCTTGAAGATCAATTAGGACATACCAGTAAGTAGAAAAAATGCAGAAAGGAAAGGTAAACAAGTTTCCATAGCCTAGCGTCGGCTTTCAGCCGGCTAGGCAAAGTAGTAACACAAGTAGTAACAGAGAAAATAGAAAGAGAGAGTTTTGAGTGATATGTGTGTGTTCTGAAATCAAATAGTCTGTTCATTCGTATTTTTGATAGAAAAGAAGGTGGGTAATAAAGTTTTTGAAAACAGGTGAGAAATAAGGCAATAATAAAGTTTTAACACAAGTACAGAAACAGTTACAAGTCAGAATCAACTATACAAGTGATTCCCCTTTAATTAAGGAATCACAATTAAACGGGTAGAAATAGGTATAATTAAAGAAAGAAAATCAATTTGGAAGCAGGTTGATAATTGCCATATAAGGGGTAGTAAAAACATGCAGTGAACAATCAAGTCTGAGTGTAAAAATAATATACTTATTTTAAGAAAGAAATCAGCAAGGTAAAACATCACAGTAAAAGGGAAAAGAATCAATTAATTTTAAACAGACGAGTGAAATCAGGGCTCATATAAAGGAAAGTTTTTGAAATCAGTCACAAGATTAAGATAAATCAAGAAAAAATATGTTTCAGCACTTCAGTATATAAATAGAGTGATCAGAAATATCAGACATGCAAGGCCAAGCACATTGGCAAAAGAAACAACATACAATAGTGGCAGAAATAAGCATATGATTCAATAGTGAACAAAGTTAGATAGTCAGGGCTTACACGTATAGCCAAACAAGTAAAGGTCTAACAGTAATAGGTGAGGAAACCTTTTGAAAAGTTAGGGTTTCAACAAAAGCCAAGTTTAAAAGATAGTAAGACTCGGAATCAGATAAGTCACATAAAAAAGAGAGAGCCAGAAAGAAAGAACTTTAATTGAATCAAGTGCATACTCAAAGAAACAGTTTCAGACTAAGAATACCTAGGGTTTTCAATAATAATCGAGTTTCAAAGATGATAAACAAATAATTCAAATAAGAACTTAACCAAACAAGTACACATCTAACAAACAGCTTCAGAACTCGAATGAGACCCAAAAGAAATTTGGGTTTTTTAACATGCTAACTCAGATAAAAGAACAACATGAGAAAAATATGGCCAAATCACAATCGTGTTAAAATCAAAGAAGAGATTTTAAAAAGAAAAACCCTAATTGGAGAAAATGAAGGATCGTTTCGAATGAATGTTGAAAAGCTTTCGAGAAAACACTTAAAACAATCATAGCAAGTACATATCTGAAATAAAGTTGGAAGATCTTAAAGGCTAAAGTTTCGAAAAACCTAGAAAAGGTGATAAAGGCCTTGAAATTTACTGATCTAACCAGGAGAGTCAAGGATCTGACTCGAGTGGCCATGGTTGGCCAGAGAAAGGTCGTGGATGACCAAAGAAGGGACTTGAACTTAAATCGAGCAAGGACTGGACTAGAGTTCCTCACGGTCTGGCCATGAAACCATAGAACCAAAAACATAAGAGCTATGGAAGTCAGGTATAAGCCTCAAATGGCCACGTAAGGTCATAGATTAGGCAGGTATTAGGGTTGGGGTGAGAGGACGACAGTTAGGGTTGGTGAGAGCTTCAGAGATAGATTAGAGAGAAGAGGAATTCAAGGGCGGTGGATTGTATCAAATTGTAGGCTTTTGGGGTCGTTTGGGATTAATTAAAGGGAAGGGGATACGGTGGCCGTTGATCTAAATGATCAACGACTTGGATTAAAGGGGTTAGGAAGGGATCCGGGTTTGGGACATTTAAATAGGTTAGGGGTTGGGTATAAAAGAAATTGGGCAGATGGAAATTAGGTCTGATTTGGGATTCAAATTAGGCTACAATTGAAATAAAATTGGACTATTATTTAATAGCTAATTTCCCCATTTTTAAAAATTATAAAATAGTAAATTAGATTCTGAAAATAAATTGAATATACTAAAATGATTTATAACCTATAATTATCAAATTAAAAATATTGGACTTAATTATTTTGAATATAAACGCAATTAATTCCTAAAAGAGGCTAATATTGCAATTACGTACAATTTAGCTTTAAAATATTAAATAAAATTGTAAAAACATGCAAAAATTATCTTAGCTGTATTACAACATAAATGTGAAAGTCCAATAAAGGAATTACCAAAAAAATAATTTTATAAATCATTATTGGGTTGTTTATGGATAAAATAGGGAAATAAATTGATTTAAAAACCTCTAAATTAAGAAAAAATGATAAAATATTTGGGCATACTTATATATGCCTACATATGCTATTTTGAAGGTATTTTGCATATTGAAAAATATATAGGGAAAATTGGGTGTCAACAACTGCCCCTCTTTACTCAGGAAGGATGTAAGAGTTTTCAGGTAAAGATATGATAGCCAATTTTGATCGAGCAAATTGGTTTGAAGAGGTTTAGGCTGCAACCTGGCTTCTGAGTTTCCTACATATCCATGGTTATATAGGAATCAGGTCGCATGTAGTTCAGGATCCATCAGCGGAGTATGTCGATGTGTACTTTCCAAGAACGGACGCAATATGTCGGACTGAGTGTGTGAACGGCTTACGGGAATGGTTAGGTTTGATGTGGTTGTGGCACTAGAGTGGAAATTCTCCTTTCAGGACGGCTGTTACTTGCCGGATACCTGCAAACAAAATAATACAAGCATATATTAAACGTAAATTTAGACGTGATGAAAATTCATGTGGACCATGAATGTTTTCTTCAGACGGTTAGGATGACGTCATTAGACCATGATGTCCTGGGATATGAATCGTATAATAAAGGATTCATAGGCCATGAAATGATGATCTCGGTCTATGAGAATGGTGCCTCCAAACCATGATGCCTTTGAATAATGATATGCCAAAGATTAAAAGGATCGTCAAGACATGACATAGTATTCTCGGACTATGAGGATGGTGCCTCTAAACGATGGCACCTTTGGATAAGTTGGTGATATTTCAGCCCATGAAGTATGCAGTAGCATAGGGAAATCTTTCAGCTGTGCCATGTGGCGATCTTTCAGCCGTGCAATATGGTGATCTTTCGGCCGTGTAATGTGGCGATCTTTCAGCAGTGCAATGTGGCGATCTTTCAGACGTGCAATGTGGCGATCATTCAGCCATGCAACATAGCGATTCTTCAGCCGTGCAATGTGGCGATCTTTTAGTCGCGCAATGTGGATAAAGACAGTGTTTAGTCTTGGAAGTCAGAATAGTAGCCTTATGCAATGCAGATGTATATAGAGGTAGAGCTTAACCTCGGAATGTAGAATGGTAGCCTTATGCAAGTTGGAAGGCATAATGGTAGCCTTATGTAAGTTGGACGGCAGAATGGTAGACTTATGCAAGTTGGAAGGTAGAGTGGTAGCCTTATGCAATGCAGATGAAGGTAGAGCTTAACCTCGGAAGGCAGAATGGTAGCCTTATGCAAGTTGGAAGGCATAATAGTAGCCTTATGCAATGCAGATGCAGATAGAGGTAAAGCTTAACCTCATAAGGCATAATGGTAGCCATATGCAAGTTGGAAGGCAAAATGGTAGTCTTATGCAAGTTGGAAGGTAGAATAGTAGCCTTATGCAATGCAGATGCTGATAGAGGTAGAGCTTAACCTCAGAAGGTAAAGTAGTAGCCTTACGCATATTGGAAGGCAGAATGGTAGCCTTATAAAAGAAATAAAATAGCAAATGACAGTAGCGTTTCTTAGCTAATAGCAGATTGAGGCGTAGTGATTACTGGGAGCATTGTAAGTCATGGAACATTACGGGTTTATGCTGAAAGAAGATGTTGGTAAGTGCAATGGTTCAGAGAATTGTATTCCTGAACAATGTTTGGTCGGTGGGCGTACAGTATGTTCAATGATTTCGTAATCTTGGTGTCTGCATCAAAAGAAAAGTCGTGAGTTTTGTGAAGGGAAAGGTTAGTTCGTATCCCTACTGACTTTGCTTGACTCGATCGGCTTTAATCTGGCGATACCGCCTGCATTATTGGGGCAGCATTGCTAAACAAAGCAGTTCCAATAGTAGACATCCACGATTTTGTAATAGTGTGACATAAATGTATAATAAAAATAGTTTTTTAGATGAACCGTCGACCGTGACGCGATTTAATACATTGCAACATCTCTTGCTATGAAATTTTGAGAGTCCTCAAAATTATGCCCCAGTTTGATAGGTTGACGTTTCTGACTGCTGCCCGTGCAGCGATCGACTGAAGTAACTTCAGAATTTTGAGGGTCCTCCTCAAAATTCTGCCCTAGTTTCCAATTTCGGGGGGAAATGAAAATTTTATTGAATTGGGACCGAACCCATAGGGATACCTATGTATCCCCTCTTAAATGGGAATCAGATCAGGTGTAGTTCAATTTACATCATATAGGGAAAACATAAAGATTACACATAATATCGGTTGATTGCGTCTAAAGTTATTGGCTTTGGCCCGACTTCTCCATCCATTACTGCAAGTATGAGGGCTCCTCCTATCAAACATCGGTGAACCATGTATGGGCCTTGCCAGTTGGAAAAGAACTTCCCTTTGGATTCATCTTGTTGAGGAAAAATTTTCTATAACACCAACTACCTCGGCGTGAATTGTCTTGGCTTGACTCTCTTGTTGAAGGCTCTGGACATTCTGTTCTGATAGAGTTGACCATGGCAAACTACGTTTATTATCTTTTCATCTATAAAGGCCACTTGCTCATAATGACTTTTCACCTATTCTGCATCCTTGAGCTCAGCTTCCTGTATGATCCTTAGGGAAGGAATTTCTACTTTGGCGGGAATGACAACTTTTTTACCATAAACCAGTATATAGGGGGTTGCCCCAATTGATGTGCGGACTGTGGTGCAACACCCTGATAAAGCAAATGATAAATTGTTGTGCCACTGCTTATGCTTCTCTGTCATTTTCCTTAATATCTTCTTGATATTCTTGTTGGCGGCTTCTACAGCTCCATTCATTTGAGGCTTGTAGGTTGTGAAATTCTTATTTTTGATCTTAAAGGTTTCACACATGGTTTTCATCAGGTCGTTTTTGAGATTGAAGCTATTATCAATAATGATTGACTCTGGAACCCTGAATCGACAAATAACGCGGTCACGGACAAAGTCTTCCATGACTTTCTTAGTCACTGCTCTATAAGATGTTGCTTCGACCCACTTGGTGAAATAGTCAATTGCCACTCGGATAAACCTGTGTCTGTTGGAAGCGGCATGCTCGTTTGGTCCAATGACATCCATTCCCTAGGACGTGAACGTCCAAGGCGACCTCGTTGCATTAAGCTCATTTGGAGGTCCATTTATCATGTCTGCATGTATCTGACCGTGATGACATTTCTGGACATACTGGATGCAGTCTGTTTCCATAGCCATCCAAAAGTAACCATCATGGAGTATCTTCTTTGCTAAGACAAAACCATTCATATGTAGACCACAGGTCCCAGCATAAATTTCTTCTAGTAGCCTGGATGCTTCTTTTGTGTCAACACACCTTAATAATCCCAAATTAGAAGTCCTCTTATACAGGATTCCTCCGCTGTGAAAGAAGTTGTTGGAAAATCTCCGCAATGTGCATTTCTGAGTATGATAGGCAAGCTCCGGGTACTCTCCTTTTGCCAGATATTCCTTGATATCATGAAACGAAGGCCTTCCGTCTGTTTCCTCTTCAACATGGGCACAATAAGCTGGTTGATTGTGAATTTTCACCAGAATGGTATCTTCTTGTCTGGATGTTGTATCATGGATGATAGGGTAGCCAATGCATCGGCAAAATTGTTCTGGACTCTGGGAACGTGTTGGAATTCTGTCTTCGTGAACCTCTTTCTCAATTCTTGTAGATGATGCAGATATGGGAGTATCTTCGAGTTTTTGGTTGCCATTATTCCCGTACCTGAAGTATGAGTAAATTTGAGTCTCCGATCACTAGCAGCTCTTGCACATTCATGTCAATGGCCATCTTTAGCCCTAAAATGCAAGCTTTATACTCGATCATATTGGTAGTGCAGGGGACTTGACTTTGGTAGACACCGGATAATGCTGACCGGTTTCTAATACCAAGACTACTCTTATGCCAACTCCTTTGAAGTTTGCTACTCCATCAAAGAACATTCTCCAACCGTCATAGGATTCTGCAATGTCTTCTCCTATGAATTATACTTCTTCATCGGGGAAATACGTTTTCAATGGTTCTTATTCACTGTCTACGAGGTTTTCAGCAAGGTGGTCTGCCAGTGCATGTCCCTTGACCGCCTTCTAAGTTACGTAAACAATGTCGAATTCACTCAGGAGGATTTGCCACTTGGCTAGGTTTCTAGTGGGTATGGGCTTCTGAAATATGTACTTCAAAGTATCCATCCTTGATATGAAATACGTGGTATAGACACAGATGTTATGCCTCAACTTCTGAGCTATCCAAGTCAAAGCACATCATGTGCATTCCAAAAGACAATACCAGGCTTCGTACGAAGAGAACTTCTTGCTTATGTAATAAATGGCTTGCTCATTTATCCTTATTTCATCGTGTTGCCCTAAAATGCAGCCAAAAGCTCTATCTGACTCTCCAAGGTAAAGCAATAATGGTCTACCTGGCTCAGAAGGAACTAGGACTAGTGGTGTTGATAGGTAATCCTTGATTCTGTCGAATACCTTTTGGCAGTCATCGGTCCATTTTGTAGCAGAGTCCTTCTTTGGTATTATAAAGATTGGTTCACAAATAATTGTAGATTATACTATGAATCGGCTGATGTAGTTAAAGCTTCCCAGAAACATCATCACATATTTCTTGTTCTTTGGCAATGGCAGTTCATGAATAGCTTTGACCTTTGATAGATCTAGTTCTATTCCTCGGCGGCCTAACATAAACCCAAGCAACTTTCCGGCAGGAAACCCAAACTTTGCAGGGTTTAGTTTCAGGTTGTACCTCCGTAGTCTATTGAAAAACTTCCTCAAATCTTCATGTGATTAGTGGCCTTCTTGGACTTGATGATAATATCATCCACATACACCTCAATCTCCATGTGTATCATATCATTGAAAAAGGTTGTCATAGCTCTCATGTGAATGGCTCCTACATTTTTTAGGCCGAACGACATAATTTTGTAACAATACACTCCCACGATGTAATGAAAGCCTTTTCTCCGTGTCTTCTTTATCCATCCAGATGTGATGATAACTAGCGAAATAATCTACGAATGATTGCAACTCATGCTTGGCGCAATTGTCAATTAAGATGTGTATGTTCGGCAAAGGGAAGTCATCATTTAGCCTGGCCCAGTTGAGATCTCGGTAGTCGACTCAGGCTCTGACCTTCCCATCCTTCTTTGGCACAGGTACGATGTTGGATAACCATGTCGGGTATTCCACTACCCTGAGAACCTTAGCTCTGAATTGCTTAGTGACTTCTTCCTTGATTTTCAAACTCATATCATGATTGAATATCCTGAGCTTTTGCTTTGCCGGCGGACATATCGGATTGGCTGGCAGTTTATGGGCCACAATAGACGTACTCAAACCGGTTATGTCATCATACGACCGGGTGAATATGTCCTTATATCCATTTAGAAATTCGGTGTATTCCTTCTTTTATGATGGCGATAAGTGAACGTTGATTCGTGTTTACTTGACGTTCTCTTCATCTCCCAAGTTAAAAATTTATGTTCCGTCCAGGTTGGACTTCTTTGACAATCTCCTCAGGTATGCCATCTTCTTCTTAATCGATGTTTGTTGTTGGGTTGTCTCAATGCATGTCACAATCATCGGCTCATCAAGATAAGTAATAGTGACATTGCATGGGTAAAGTAGGGAGAAAAATGATATAAATAAATATTAATTCACTGAAAATCAAACATGTCTTCGATAAATTGAATAATTATTTTGAACATTGAAGATCTTTTTGCGAAAATTGAAAACAAATGCAAAAAGAAAATTATTCACTAAATAAAACAGGGAATAGTGCTTGTATTAGCCTTGCTACCCTGAGGCTCGCCGGGTTCTGGTGGTCTTGACTGTCCAATTATTAAGGTATGCCCCTCTACTCGAAGCTTGTATGGAGGGACCTTCCTCCCCCTCCTCCTCGAGAATAATGCAGCAATCCATATCATTATCCTCTAAAAATAAGTTTTTCACTACCGCGAGTGATTCTTATTCGTCTGTCCCTTAGATGATGTCAACCTGTTTAAAAGTCTACTCCATGTGCGCTATCGGTTTCTCTAATGGGTAGTAAGGATCGCGTCGTAGTGGCGACCAATTGTTGAACTCCTCCCAAGTGTATTTATATCCCAAACCGAAGGTAGTGTCGTGTTTCTTGAGTTTTATAGGCTTGGCGATTCCTTAGAGGTTCTTTCTGAGCCCCTTGCCAGGTTTGTACCTACTCCAATTCAGTATGCTGTCAGTTTTGTTATCCTACCATTTATCTTTGTCATCATCATTTACCCATTCAATGTGATGGTAGGTTTATCCACCTAGCTTTCTTATTCCTTCAATTGTCGGAATAGTGTGGCGACTGTATATAGGGTTACTACCATCGCTGTGAATGATCACTTCCTTGTAATCCCATTCAGTTTTTACCGCCTGATGCAGTGTTGAAGCTATAGCTCCTGCAGCATGAATCCAAGGTCGCCCTAGCATCAGGTTGTAGGATACAGGCACATCTATCATTTGAAAGTCGACCTCGAACCAGGTCGGCTCCATCTGCAGACATAGGCTAATCTCACTGATGGTGGCCCTTTGAGACCCGCCAAAAGCTTTCACATTGATTGCTCCTTCTTTTATCTTATGTAATCCTTTACCCAGCTTCTTGAGTGTTATCAACGGACTTAAATTAAGGCTAGAACCCACATCGATCAGGATCCTAGTGATGAAATAGTCTTTGCATTGCACGGTGATATTCAAGGATCTGTTGTAACCCAACCCTTCAGGTGGTTATTCGTCCTCATAGAAGGTGATTTTATGTGTTTCTAACACTTGTCCCACCATATTAGCCATTTCCCGGCCGGTGATATTACTTGGCACGTACGCTTCACTTAGCACCTTCAATAGAGCGTTTTTTTGTGTCTTGGAATTCTGAAACAATGAAAGGATGGATATCCGTGTTGGTGTTTTGTTTAGCTGGTCGATGACCAAATACTCCTCGGCCTATATTTTCCTCCAAAGGTCATCTAGACCTGTTTCTATGATGAGTGGCCAGTTGGAAGCTTGCTTGCTTGACTCAGCTAGGTGTTCTGTGGTATAGACTCTCCCAGTTCTTACCATACCCTGCGCTACAACAGTCTCTTCGAACCTGACTTTGCCTTTTCACCTAGCCTCGGTTGGATAATCCCAAGGTATGGCTTTTGTATGGAATGACGAGATAGTGGATATCTCCACTGGGATCGGTATGGCCACATTTACTTCAAACGGAACATGTTCTTTGGGTGGTAAAACTGTAACCTCAAATAGTACTAGTGCTTTTGTTGATGTGGTTGTTTCAAACTCAAGAGGGATAGACACATCTACCTAGTGACCTTGGACGGTTGAATCTAGACTATGATAGGGTTGAGAGTAATTGCTGGATTCTTTGGATCATCGTCTTTAGCAATCAACCCGATGGATCCCTTGGGATCCCAATCATCCTCTACTTCAATCATGCGAATACCCCCGAATTTTGTGCTATTGTAGAGGGTTGTTACAGAAGTTCAGAGTGGCTTCCTTTGATACAATGACTTTGTTATCAATCAGGGACTGTATCTTGTTATTTAAAGAGCACCATTCATCGATGGTGTGTCCCTTCATGCCAGAGTGGTATGCACAAGATTTGTTTGGGTTGACCTACTAAGAAGGATTCTCAGGGGTTGTAGCAGGGATGTGGGTGACATAACCGGTGACGTTGAGTCTTTCATATAGCTTATCAATGGGTTCGATGTTGGTTGTGTATTGCTTTTGAAACCTCCGATCAAAATTAGGTCAGGGCCTAGGGAAAGTTTGGTGTGTGGGGGGTGATTGGTAATAAGATGGTTGGGTAATGTAAGTTTGGTAGACATGAGCGGGCTGGGAGTATCTAGGCAAGGTAGGACGATATCTGGGAGGTACAGGTGACTAATAAGTTGATGGTGGAGCTTGGTAATTTGGGGCTGGCTGATATGCGAGTTGAGGTATTTTGTAGGTTTGGTATTTGAGAGGAGACTTGGTCCTTTGTGCAGCCATCATGGCCCCCACATCCCTCTTCCTAGAAACACCACCAGACTGCAAGGCTTTAATGTGTCTTGCAAAGCCTCGAAGTTTGTAACTTATGATTGTCAATCACCATCAATCGTTCATAGTATTTCGGGTCTTGAGCCCGGGCAAAGAACTTCTTCAGTTGTTCTTCTTTTAAGGCGGGTCTGACCTTAGCAGCTTCAGACCTCCAGCGAGTAGCATACTCACGAAATGTCTTTGTGGGATTCTTCTTTAAGTTCTGGATATATAACACATCTGTCACATTCTCTGCATTAAACCTGAACCTGTACATGAAATCAGATGACATACCTACCCAGCTCGATCATTTGTTAGGATCTTAGCTGATGTACCAAGATAGTGAATCTCCTTTCAAACTCCTCATGAATAGCTTCATGCGAATCCTTTCGTCTTTTCCTACCCCGACCAGTTTGTCATAGTATGTTCTCAGATGGACCCTTAGATCACTTGTACCGTCAAACATCTCGAACTTGGGAGGTTTTTACCCATCTAGTAGTTCAACATCTGGTTGTATGCAGAGATCTTCATAGTTCAAATCTTTGATCCCTTTACTTCCTTCCACGCCATGGATTCGGCTGGTTAATTTCTTAAGCTCTTCAGCCAAGTTTCTAATGAGTAGATCCTTTTCATCGGATTTAGGGGTGCAAGATATAAGTTGGGTGAAGAGTGGCATGGTCTCCACATAAATGGGATTGTTGTGGTGGTTGGATTTCTGTGTGTGGAAATGGTCATTTGCTGAATTTTATGGTTCAGGATGAGTAATGGATTATTGTTTGGAGTGTGGCAAGTGTTGCATTGATTCTTTGTTGGAACAATGGGATGATTTGGTTGCTTTTGTGGAGGTGTGGGATTTTGAACATTGGGAAAGTTGGTGGCCGGGGTGCTGAGAGAGAAGGATAGGTTGGCCAGATTCCGAACCTAATCAAGCTCTTCTTGAAACTTCAATAGATTTTGCTCAAGTTGTGACACATTTTCATTGGGAACCCAAATACCATGGCCATCAATGACCTTTGATGTTGTGTTCTCCTTTCTGATGTTCAAATCTTCCATTTTGCCTTTGTTTTTGTTCTTCACAGGACTTATAGGAGGAATGGGTGGAGGGCCCTTAGATCTCATAAAATAAGATGATGTTGCTAGAGTGCACGAACTAACCTTTGGGGGGGAGAATAACAAACAAAAAAAGGTACAAGTTAGTGAGGATCATCAAAAGTGTTGCAATATTTAAACACGTGGTGCAAGAATATAAATCGTGCCCTAATATGGGAACCTCGTTGTGCCCGAGGTAAGCAGATATATCAATTGATTTGGAGAAATTAGAATACATTAATTCCTCATTTCATTGATAAAGATAAGATTAACCCCAAATCGATACTAAATGAACAAGAAATAAAAGTCACTAATGACAATTGGCCCTGTTACACTTTAAGCAAAGAAGATAAATTCCTATCTACTTAGTCCCAGAAAGACCTTCCCCAGATTCAACATCTTTGGCTCCTTCAAATAGCTTTCCTAACTCGCGAAGTCCCAGCAACAGGTATGCTCTGGTTAGATATCCATATTCAGCCCCTTTAGCCTCTTGACAATCTTCAACCCTTTTGACAAACCTTTTCTCCAGCTCCACTATGCCTCGCTCCAAATATCCTAGTCTTTTGTTTGTGTTGGTAGCCATATCTCTCCTTTCCTATATTAGCTTTTGGTTGGATTCTTGTATTTCGTGATGTTCACTTTCACACTCGCGGATCATTTTACGCAACTGGTTGTACTTGACTTGTACCTCATCCTTTTCGTCTATAATCACGTGACCTCAAACAAACCCTGGCTGGCCCAAACAATCATGACTATCCTCTAACCAACCTGGAGAGGGGTGTAATTGGTGTAGTATCTATCTGGCTCTATGGTTTCCTTCCCCATTACGATCTTGCTATGCCACATGTGTTGGGTTTGGCACTTGTCGAGGCTATCAATACCTTGGAAGTTGACTTGAAAGTGGCTCAACTTGTCGACCCTGGGTATGACCTACTTACTACCAGCTTGCCTCATAACTCGCAGCGAGACGTAAGGATAGGTGCCCCTTAGGCCAATAAGTATAAGGAAAGGTGCGTCCCTAGATCGAACGATGGACTCCTCCATCGGAAACCATTCAAACATCCACTAAACTTGTTTCTCGATTAGATTATAAAATAGCCCCACCCACCCTTTAGCATCTTCGGGCAGGGCGAACATGTCGAGGATGTAATTCATTCGCCTTGGA
Organism: Nicotiana benthamiana; assembly: GCA_034376525.1. Lineage (NCBI taxonomy): Eukaryota > Viridiplantae > Streptophyta > Magnoliopsida > Solanales > Solanaceae > Nicotiana > Nicotiana benthamiana. Next base: position 28,369,168 of record CM067324.1, on the reverse strand, counting down.
TGGTGGAAAGCGATGTGATCATCCCAATACCTATGCTGAATTTCTTGTCGATATTCACCTTTTTGGAGATGCTCTATAAGCCAAAGTTGGATTAGCAGATTGCATCATTCGAAGTTTTTTGCTCCTTGTTGACACTTCAGTAAGGCTCGGTATATGTCTGCAATAATCATAGGTACAATACTGAATGCTTGCCCGCCAATCCCCTCTATCAGGGTTTTGGTTACCATAGCTAGCCTAGTATTAATTCTACCTTTCTTCATTGGAAATATAATCATACCCAAAAAGCATAATATGAAGACGAAACCCTGCGCTCAACGTGTCCCAAGGATGTGATGGCAAACTCACAAGAGTAGGTACGGTAAGATTTTTTGTGACCGTACCTTTCATACAAGTAGTCAAAAAGGATGTATGAATCTTTTAAACATGTCAATTCTGGATTCTTCTTCAAATGCATCATTTTAAGGAAGCCTCTACCTTTGCGATTCACAGGCATTAGCAAGCCCGGAGTTTCACATACTGGTCCATCCTGTCCTCCTATTTCCTCCATCAAAGGTGTTATTTAAATACACCTAAAGCGGAATACGGCTCTTTCACAATCCCAAAACAATGTGGCAGCTTCTACGATCATGTTATTGGGTTGTATTTCCAGGAGGGATGGTAGGTTTACTAGGTATTTTCTGACGAGATTCTGATCACTAGAGTGTAAATCTTTCCACCGGCTTAGCAACCATGGATGGATGCATCATGGTCAAACCATGCCAAATCTGGGGACTTCGTGCCTCATATTTCTGCAAGGCAAATAAGGTTAGACCCTACCCCCACCTGGACTCGATATTTGATATCAATAATTAGCAGGAAGCATCTAGTTCTCCAAATGAATGCCTAGAACGTGGCGACGTTCGTTAGGATTTAGGGAAACCCAGTGGACTTCAGACAAGGCTATCTTAAAGGATCATTATGTGGACAACATAATTGATCCGGCTAGGTTTGACCATGATGCATGAACAATTTAAATAGAGCAAGGTTTATAGGGTTTTAGACTGGTACCCTTGAGTGGAAAACTCAAGGGGAAAGGCTCAGAACTGTCGATGCACCGCTGATCGACTAGTTTTACCGCAAATATGTCTTTCCAAATTTAGGGGATAATGATATAGGAAGAGCGTAACCACTATTTATAAGCGTTGCTATAGTATTTGATTTGACACGGGTGGAGTATGATGTTGAGAATGATTATGCAATAATTAAAAGCATGGTGTCATGTATTTGCACATTAGAAAAGAGATAAATACAACAGTTTCATATTTTAAAGTAGTATAGTAAATAAAACATAGGGATATGCCAACTTTGCTTTTAAAGAATAAATTAAATGCTTAAAGGAACTAAACAAATAATTGCACATAGAGAGGTACAAATTCACAAGAATAATCTGAGATAGTAAAAGCCTAAAAGAAATCCCCAGCAGAGTCGTCATGCTATCGCACCCCCTTTTTCTCGCGGAATCGGGTTTATAACATTCGGTTGACACAACTCTTTCCTTTTGGGAAAAAGGTTTGCAATTTTGAAGAGTTGCCACCTAACGATTTTTAGTGCGTTAGGGCGACTATAGGGTTCAACTACAACTACGTTTTGATAACCAGAGATAGGGTAAGGGCTTGAAATTATCCCAAGATGAAGTGTTAGGCACCCCTCAGGATCCACTAGTGTGGTTCCCGGCCAGATAGCTCTTTGTGAATTTTTAAATTAACAAGTAAGCAAATAGGGCTCAAATAAGAGAGATTTTTATTACACGAGTGTTTAAAAATGATAAAATAAAGTAAAGTTTTGAAAGAGTTATAAATAAACATGCTAGAGAATATAAAAAGGGTCCTAGGTTTATTTGTAATATGGATCACATCAATGCAATACCTGGTAATGACTCCTCAAAAGAGGGGCTACACGTGGTATTAACACATTGGTCATCATATCCATATCTATCCTTCCCACCCCATTAGGGTTTTAAAGCGTGGATTAGTCTCGACCTCTATTGCGTGCTATTACCCGTCTCATTCTTATCAGTCCGGAAGGATTTAGGACTACTATTCCTATGAGAGGGAGGATTTGAGGCTGACTCTTGGGTTTAAAGGTAAAAAGACTAAGGTGACATTCAAAACACATAGGACTACATATCAGGGGAGACATGTAAAACAAATAAGAGATTCAGATATACCTCCTCAAGTAAAGCATATAAATAGCATGACTTAAAATTCATATAGGGCCGAATTTAAAGTACTAAGACAAGGGAGTGTTAGTTTGTGAAGCAGACCAATTTATTACATAACTCAGATAGAAGTCCGAATCAGGTCTGCCTGATTGTTGTAGCAGTTGCTAATTGAACAAAGACGAACTCAATTTTATCCTTATTACCTAAGGATTGCCTAAGTGTATGGTGATGATACCCTACAAGCATGACACCTATTACTGATTCAAAAATGGAAAAGCAATAATAATTTTAAACGTGAAAATCGGATCCTATAGGCATGCTTTCTAAATTGCTTTAGTGACAGGAGTAAGTTGTTTAAATTAATTCAAAGCAGTACAAATCAAATTGATTTTTTTAACTAAAGTGGTTTCAAGTGATAACCTTTGTGTTGCTGATTTTAATTCCTACATACATGGTATCTAGTATTAAAGCTGAGTTGATCCTATAAGCATAGTATCTAATGAAGTAGCGTAAGCAGGATTCATTTGATCGCAATGAGATTTCTATAGGCATGATTTCTATATTTATATTAACCCTCTAGTAATGCCATCTAGTTTAGAACCTTATTTTAACTTATGGGAATGATGTCTGATTATAACCGTGTAGATTCTAAAGCATGGTGTCTAAGTGGTAATAAAACATGCAGAACTCAAAACAAGTCTTGTCGGCATGTTATCTAAATGTAGAGTTAAACATACAGAATTTAAAATAAGTCTTATACGCATGTTATCTAAATGCAGAGTTAAACATACAGAATTTAAAATAAGTCCTATACGCATGTTATCTAAATGCAGAGTTAATCATGCAGAATTTAACAAGTTTTATAGGCATGTTCTATACTCTTCTAATAGCTAAACATGCATAATTACCTATCCCATTTTACTAACCAGCTCCATTGTTCGTTACGAATTATTACAGACCAAATATTGAATTACATGGGAAAAATGTAAAATAAGAAGTTACCACCATAGGAAGCCTGATGCTGACTTCCTCTCTAAGTTATGGAACAAAACACCTCAAATGCCACTTGTTTCAAAGCCTTTCTTAGACATGGTGTGTCAAAGTTCCCTAAGGGTCTCAAGGGACCCCCGGAAGTGCTTACATCCAGGTTGCATAACCATATAGAGGATGAGTGCAGTGTGGAAGGGGCCAGCCCTTATGTGTCCAAGTTCATAGGGATCTCAAGGGTTCCAAGGCAAGGCTCACATAAGAGGGGTAGAACCTAAGCACTAAGAGTATAGTGGAAGTGCAAAAATAGAGATTTAATTAAAAACTGAGTAGAAAATAAAAGGGGTTTAAGGATAATTTGGAATGAGTAGTAGTAAAACTTAAGTTACAGAAGATCAGCAGTTGTACAAAGGGGTCATGGGTTTGGGAATATGTTGCATAAAGCATATGACCCTAGGAGGGGTCAGGTATGGACATGCGCAGCAATAGATGATGATGGCATTCCCATAATTCAGCCAAAGGACACAAACACATAAGGGGATATGGGGTTTGGGATTGATAAGTCAGTAAATAACATAATCAAGTGACTGATAAAGTACATACATGAGGGAACACATTAATTCAGAAAAGGAAGGGAGCAGATTACAGCATGCATAGTAATGAAACTCGATCGCATAAATATAAGTAGAAGCAGGCAAGAGTGAAGGAAACAACTAATGAAACATATTGTTTTTTATTCTTAAAGATTAATTAGGACATACCAGTAAGAAGCAAACGCATAAAGAAAAAGTAAACAACTTCGCACGGCCTAGACTTGGCTTTCAGCCGGCTAGGCAAACAGTAGCACAAGTAGTGAGAGAGAAAAGAGAGAGATAACTTTGAGTAAAGTGTGTGTATTCTGAACTCAGATGGTTTGTTCGTTAGTGTTTTTGAATGAAAAGAATGTGGGTATTTATAGTTTTTGAAAGCACATGAGGAATAAGGTAATAAGTAAAGTTTTAACACAAATATAGAAACAATCACCAGTCATAACAATTACACAAGTGATACCCTTTTAAGTAAGGAATCACTATTTAACGGGTAGAACCAAATCTAATTAACGGAAGAAAATCAATTTGGAAGCAGGCTAATTATTACCATATAAGGGGCAGTAAAAGTATCCAGTGAACAATCAAGTCTGAGTACAAAATTATACTTATTTTAGGAAAGAAATAAGCAAGGTAAAACATCACAGTAAAGGAAAAAGAATCATTTTATTTTAAACATGCGAGTGAAATCAGGGCTCATATAAAAGAAAGTTTTTGAAATCAGTCACAAGATTAAGATCAATCAAGGAAGAATATGCTTCTGTACTTCAGTATATAAATTGAGTGAACAGAAATATCAGACATGTGAGGCCAAGTACAATGGCAAAAGAAACAACATACAATAGTGGCAGAAATAAGCATAGGAATCAATAGTTAACAAAGTTAGATAGTCAGGGCTCACACGTATAGCCAAAGTAAACAAGAGAGTCAAAACAAGTAAAGGTCTCACAATAACAAGTGATGAAACTTTTTGAAAAGTTAGGGTTTCAACAAAAGTCAAGTTTAAAAGATAGTAAGACTCGGAATTAGATAAGTCACATAAAGAAGAGAGAGTCAGAAACAAAGAACTTTAATCGAATAAAGTGCATACTCAAACAAATAGTTTTAGACCAAGAAGACCTAGGGTTTCCAACAATAATCGAGTTTAAAAGATGATAAACAAACAAGTCAAATAAGAGCATAACCAAACAATACACATCTAACAAACAGCTTCAGAACTCAATGAGACCCAAAATAAATTAATTTTTTCAAAAAGCTAACTCAGATTGAAGAACAACATGAGAAAAACTTGGAAAAATCACAATCACGTTTAAATCAAAGAAGAGATTTTGAGAAGAAAAACATAAAGAAAAACCCTATTCGGAGAAGATGAAAGGTTGCTTTGAAAGAAAGTTTAAAACTTTTGAGAACACACTTAAAAAACTCATTGCAAGTACAGATCTAAAGCATATTTGAAATAAAGTTGCAACATCTTAAAGGTTAGGGTTTCGGAAAAACCTAGAAAAGGTGAGAAAGGCCTTGAAAGTTACCGATCTAACCAGGAAAATCAAGGATCTGACGTGAATGGCTATGGTTGACAGGAGATAGGTCAGGGATGACCGGAGAAACTTTCTTTGAAAGAAAGTTTAAAACTTTTGAGAACACACTTAAAACACTCATTGCAAGTACAGATCTAAAGCATATTTGAAATAAAGTTGCAACATATTAAAGGTTAGGGTTTCGGAAAAACCTAGAAAAGGTGAGAAAGGCCTTGAAAGTTACCGATCTAACCAGGAAAATCAAGGATCTGACGTGAATGGCTATGGTTGACCGGAGATAGGTCAGGGATGACCGGATAAGGGCCATGAAGTGAAATCGAGCAAGGACTGGACCAGATTCCCTCAAGGTCTGTACATGAAACCATAGAGCCAAAAAAAAAGGATCGATGGAAGGCCGATACAGGCCTTAAATGACCACGGAGGGTCATAGATTAAGCATGTTGTCATGACCCCAGTTCGCCCTCTGGGGAATGTCGTGACGGTACCTAGTCTTTACGACTAGGTAAGCTAAATTTCTGTACAATAAGAACAGAAAGTACATAAGGGCTAAAAACTAAAGGCAGGAATGGAAAGGGACTCCTCGGTCTGCGGACGTGGCAGATGTACCTCGAAGTCTCCAAGTAGTCACCTCCCTCAAGGATGATAAACCTGAGAAGATGTACCTGGATATGCACATGAAAAACATGTCCAAAAGAGGCATGAGTACACCAAAGCGGTACTCCGTAAGTGTCAATCCTAACCTCGGTAGGGTAGTGACGAGGAAGGTCAGGGCCATACTTAGGTATATAATAATAATAGTGACAGGTTAAGATAAAAATATAATTGAGAATCTACAATAAGAGTCTATACATGGTAATAAGAGTACAATAACGGAGACAAAATATAAAGACAAATCACAAGGTAACACCACTCACAACAGGGATAATAAACAAGGATCTCTTGGTATCCCGAGGATCTCTTCGTACCCTCAATATATGTTGGGGATCTCCTGGTATCTCGAGGATCTCTTGGTATTCTCCATATATATACACTAGGGATCTCTTGGTATCCTTAATATATGTGCCCAGAATCTCTTGGTATCCCACACCACAGTCCAGATAATAATTTCATACAGGGGATCTCCCGGGATGTCGTCCCGTAGTGCCAAATTAAAATACACAACAGCAACACAAGAATATAAAATTAAAAGCCAACTTCATATAATTAAACTATTAATTCTAGCCTAACATGCTTCACGTAATGCAATTAAGGCAGTTAAACAAATAGGCAATTAAGTCAACTAAGCATGTTTTTCCAACTAACAACAGGTTAAGTTTGCAAGTAGAATAAACAAGAAGGAAAGAAACTCAACTGAAATACTTAAAGTAAATAATGGAGTTTTCAATGATTAGCTCAAGTACGCGTTTGTCACCTCGCGTACAAGGCATTTCAATTATCAAATACCATGAGAAAGGTCCACCACACAAAATTAGACAAGCCACTTACCTCGAATCGACTTAAAATCAACTCAAAATCATCCTTTTGCCACGAGTATCAACCTCCAAATGGCCTAAATCTATTCAATTCCATTTCATAATATAAATAATAATTCCAGTAGCTGATTCTACAATTAAATTCTAAGCTAATACACAAAATTATATAAAATGACCAAAATGTCCCTCGAACCCACGCCTCGGAATTAGGTGAAATTTATATATTAAGAATCCCCACATTCACATGAGTCTATTCATATAAAAATCTCTCAAATCGGATAGCAAAAACTCAATCAAAACCCAATAATTTGGCCTATGAAGTTTATCCAATTTTTCCTAAATTCTTCCAACAAATTCAAATTTTAAGGGCTGGATTCGTGTTAGGAATCATGGAAATTGATCTAAGGGTAGAGGTCATTTAACCAAGTTTCCTAGGTGCAAAGTCTTCAAAAATAACCCCTCCCAAGCTCCCAAATTCGAACTTACGAAAATAAGCTCAAACCCTCGAATTGGGATTTTTAGAGTTCTGCCCAGGTGATTTGTGAATTGCGATCGTGAGAATTCATATGCGATAGTGAAGAGTAAAAGTTAAGGGCTCTAGAAAATGGCCTACGCGATTGCGAGAGGTAGCACGCAATCGTAGAAGAGGAAAAAGGCGTCATATGCGTTCACAATTGAATCCACATGAACGGTGAGAGGAAAATGGCCACTGAGCCAGCGACTCAGTTTCTACTATGCGAATGCGAACAATGGGACACGAACGCGAAGAGGGATGGAATAAACTTCCATGATCACAAACCAACTATGTAATCGTGTAGAACAGAATGATCACCCTCCGGAATTACTCTACAAGAACGCGGAGGAAGGGCTCTGATCGCACTGGAGGAAACAAGATACCAGTAGTTTAGCAATTCAGCAAGTTCCAAAAATGATATTCGAAACACACCCGAGGCCCCCGGGACCTCAACCAAACCTACGAAAATATCGCATAACATCATTCGAACTTGTTCCAACCTTCGGAATGCTCAAAACAATATCAAAACACATATTTTGCAGCGGATTCTACCTTAAATTTCAAAAACTCTAAAAATACATTTTCGGTCAAAAAGTCTACCAAACCTTGTCCGAATGACCTGAAACTTTGCACGCACATCCAATATGACATAACGGAACTATTGCAACTCTCAGAATTCTATTCTGACCCTCGGATCAAAATCTCATTATCGAACCGGAAACACATATAATTCAACCTTCGGCATTTCAAGCCTAAATTAGCTAGGGACCTCCAAAATGCAATCCGAACATGCTCCTAACCCTGAAATCACCTAATGAAGCTAACAAAACCATCGGATTTCTATTCTAAGGCCGTCTTCACACAGTTCTGACTATGGTCATTTTCCAACACTTAAGCTCTCATTTAGGAACTAAGTGTCCCAAAACTCTCCGAAAACTCAAAATCGAACATTCAGGCAATCACATTAGCAGAAATAAACTTGGGGAAAGCAGTTAATAGGGGATAGGGGCGTTAATTGATAAGACGACCGGTCGGGTCGTCACACTAGTATTACGGTGGGGTGACAGGGCGGGGGTTAGGGTTCGTGAGAGTTTCAGAGAGAGTTGTGAGAGAAGGAAGATTCAAGGGCTGTAGATTATATCAAATGGTAGGGTTTTGGGGTCATTTGGGATTAATTAAGGGAAGGGGAAATGGTGGCCGTTGATCTAAATGATCAACGGCCCAGATTAAAGGCGGTAGGTGGGGATTCGGGTTTAGGTCGTTAAACGGGTTAGGGGTCAGGCTTAAACGAAATTGGGCCGGGGAAATTGGGTCTGATATGGGATTCAAATTAGGCTACAATTGAAACAAAATTGGTCTATTAATTAAATAGCCAATTTTTCCTTTTTTAAAAATTATAAAATAGTAAATTATATTCTGAAAATAAATTGAAAATAGTAGAATGATTTAATAACATATAATTATCAATTTAAAAATACTGGACTTAACTTTTATGAACATAAACGCAATTAAATCCTAAAAGAGGATAATATTGCAATTATGTATAATTTAGCTTTAAAAATATTAAATAAATTTGTAAAAATATGCAAAAATTATCTTAACTATATTCTAGCATAAGTGTGAAAATCCAATAAATAAATAACCAAAAATAATAATATTAGAAATCATTATTGGGTTTTTTTAATGGATACAATAGGGAAATAAATTTGATTTAAAACCCTATAAAAATAAATAATAAAAAAAAAGAATGTGTGGACATACTTATATATGCATACATATGCTATTTCAAAGGTATTTTGCATATTAAAAAATATATAGAGAAAAACTAGGTGTCAACACAACCCCGTTTCTAAAATGGTGGAAATGGGCAAAAACTAGCGAATGGCTTAATTTATACCTTTTGCCCAGGCATTTATGCATATGTGATCCATCTCTTGCTTGTGCGGATCGCATCTGCTGTCAAAATAACTGCATCTGCGATTTCCACTAAAGTTACCAACTTCCGCATCTGCGCCCCAGGCCTCGCACCTACGAGCTCGCAGGTGCGGTCAACACCTCTGCTTCTACGATGAATATCGCATCTACAGTTGCTTCCCTCTTCTGTGATCATCACACATGGGGTCCCCACTTCGCAGGTGCCTGCACAACTGAAGCAACAAAGTCTGCAACACCAACTCAACTCCAAACCTTCCGCCAACCACCCAAATCAATCTCAAGGCCCTCGGAACCTCAATCAAACATGCCAACAAGTCACATATCACCATTAAAACTTTTCCGACCTTTGGAACACTCAAAACAACATCAAAACATCAAATCACCCTAGGATTCAAGCCTAAGGATTCCAAAACTTAAGAATTCTACAAACAACATGAAAAGCTATCAAACCTCATCTGAACTATCTAAAATTTTCCACACACGTCACAAATAACACAAATGACCTACTCCAATTTTCGGAATTCCAATCCATCCCCGATATTAAGATTTCCACATCCGATCGAACTATGCCAAATTTTCAATTTCGTCAATTCAAGCCTAACTCTACCACTGACCTCCAATATACATTTCCGTCATGCTCCAAAGTACTAAATCACCTAATGAAGCTATACAGACCATAAAAACCCAACTCCGAGATCATTTACCCACAAGTCAACTTTTAGTTGACTTTACCAACTAAATAACCAACCTAAGAAACTAAGTGTCTCATTCCACCCTAAGACCACTCCGAACACAACCCCACCAACACGACATGATGAAATACAACTGAAAAACACACATGGAAAGAGAAATGAGGAGAACAGGACTGAAACTCATGAAACGGTCGGCCGGGTCATTACATTCCAAATATCTAAACCAATATATCTCCTTTATTATAAGGTTAAATAGATGATTCAAAAGCCTAACTTGGATGAAATTTCACAAGATATCCATCGGAGGCATCAAAATTGAGTGTCAGGATCGTTTGACATATGAAACAAGGCAGATCAGCTGGGATAAAAATCCTTAGTATCGAATATTTATTCATTTGGTCATATTTTGAGTTGGGGAGCTTGGATTTGGATAATATTTGGAGGAGATTTTCACCATATGAACTGAGGTAAGTATTTTATACTTGATTTTGATTATATTTCATGAATTTGTCTTTTTCGCATTATTGATGATTTCAAAGTTAAATTGGTGGGGGTGTCTAAAAATTTATAAAGTAAATCTTTGAGTTTTGAATATGATTCGGAGTCTGATTTGAGTGAAATGAGTATGGTTGGACTCGTAACTAAATGGGTTGTTGGATTTTGTAAGTTTCATCGGATTTCAAAGTACGAGCCTGAGTTTGACTTTTTGGTCGATTTAAGATTTTGATTAAAGATTCGACTTTTATCGATTGGATTTGTTTCCTTTGGCATTATTTGATGTATTTGAGTTGCTTTTGGCTAGTTTTGAGCCATTTAGAGGTCAGTTCGCACGGGTTGGAATTCTGGAGCATCGTTTGGCTTGTCCGGTATTGGATATAGCTTATTTGAGGTAAGTAACACTTCTAAACTTGATGCTGAGGGAATGAACCCTGAATATATGTGTTATGTGTTTGGTGTTGAGGTGAGGCGTGCACCGCGTGAATTTTGAATCCATTATTTCTGTGGTACTATGTTGTTGTTTGATCTTATCTATAACCTTGAAATCTCTACGTACTAGAAATAGTAAATTATGATCCATGTTAGAAACCATGTCTAGGATACATGCTTATTCTGTTCGGACCCACTGAGGTCATTTCTGTTGTTGAGTTATTTGCTTACATTGCATTTACATACCTAGTCGTACGCATATGCATATAATATCTCAGTTTCTATTAGCATTTGTTTATGCATCACATCATTATTTTTGGGCTAATTTTTTATGACATTGTGGGCACAAGAGACTGGAGAGATTGATGGCTGAGCAAGGCCGAGGGACTCATTATGAGGATATTAATAGGATCGGACTGCATACCGCAACATATATTATTGACTTACACCATTATTGGCTTATTGTAGTGCTTGGGCTGAAGGAGCCCCTTCAGAGGTTGCACACCCATAGTGATTGCAGATACCTACTGAGTGCGGTGCCGAGTGATTGGAAAGATTGAGTGAATGTGAGTACTGAGTTACTGTGAGGAATTAGTGATTGGGAGGACTGAGTGCATTGATATATCGATAGTATACATATGGTTTTATCACTGCTTGTATTATAGTTGGCATGCAAATGTTGACATGTGTTAGATAATACGCTTAACGCTAGAGGGGGGTGAATAGCGTTATAATAAAATTTAGCGTAAACTTGCAGAAATTAAAATTTGCAGGAAGTAAATAAGTGCGATAAATAATAACTTACACACAGATATATCCTGGTTCACCACAACGTGCGGCTAGTCCAGTCCCCGAGAGACTCTCTTGAGATTTTCCACTAACGTTTCAGGCTTCCGGGTGCTTAACAAACCTTTACAACTTGAGGACGCAAGCCTCAACACCTTTGCTCGGAGTTACAACACTCCAAGACTTCAACCAAGGAAACACAAGTTCCTTACAACAAGAGAATTACAATTCTCTTACAAGTGCATACAACACTAAAACACTCAAACAAAATACTCCTTAATGAGTAGATATGAGTAAAAGAAGTAAGCTCTGGATCACAACAACTTTGGACAAGAATATGGCTTTCAAAAGCTTTATGAAATTGAATATAAAATGATAAACAAAAGTATGCAAGCTTATAGCAATGTAATGATCAGTTGTAGTATGTTGTTGTGTTTAAAACACTGAAATGAAGCTGTATTTATAGTTGAAAAACTTGGCATTACCGTTGCCTAGTTGCCAATTAAGAGTTGCTGATTTTACTCACTGACAATCGATTGTCAAACCCCAACAATCGATTGTCTGCCAGTCAGATCAAAATACAATCCCAGATTTTACGCATGATAATCGATTACTTACAATCCATAATCGATTACTGGCAACGTTCCAAAAATCCTTTCCAGATTTTACCACAAACAATCGATTGTCCAGAATCAACAATCGATTACTCAGCAACGTTCAAGAAATCTTTTCCGGATTTTAATCAAAACAATCGATTATACCAAATCAATAATCGATTACCCAATAACGCTCAAAATATCTTTTCCGGATTTTAATCACAACAATCGATTATACAGAATCAATAATCGATTACCTGACGATATTTGAAACCTTTACTACAACGGTCAGCTTCACAATCGATTGCACAAAGTTAACAATCGATTACTTATCAGTTTTTGAAAAACATTTTAGACACTGCCTCTTGACAATCGATTGTTATATACTCACAATCGATTATTTAATAAATTTGAAAATCACTGGAAGTCACTGCCTCAACACAATCGATTGTCATTAGTTCACAATCGATTATTTTGTGACTTTGAAAAATCTGAAGGACACTGTCTCTTCACAATCGATTGTCATTAGCTTCACAGTCGATTATTCTAAGTTTTGAAAAACTTTGATGGACACTGCCTCATCACAATCGATTGTCATAAGGTTCACAATCGATTGTCATGGAGGTTTGAAGAAACCTGATGTTCACTGCCTTCACACAATCGATTGTCATTAGTTCACAATCGATTGTCATGCACTCTTGGCTTAAAACAATCGATTATCATTAGTACATAATCGATTATCTTAGTCCAGTTTTCAGTAGCATTTAAAAATCATTTTGACTAATGAAAATATGCATGATTTAAAATCATTTAGCATTAAATTAAATATGCATGATTTTGGAAAATAGTTTTACGAGAGAAGCCATGTTACGAGTCAAGTTGTAGGATCAAGATCACAATTAAGAATGACTCAATTAAACTATAAAACTTTGTCTTGAGCTTGAATCTCGATGTATATCAATTGTGCGCTTGTTTCTTGAACTTCGTCATATATCAATTTTCGCTTCGTTTGTCATTCATCAAAACCTATACAAAAGAACACACGTTTTAGTATATTGCATTGAGAACGTGTTTCCAACAATTTCCCCCTTTTTGATAATGGCAAACATTAAGCGGGATATGCAAGCAATTTTGACGATTCAAGACAAGTGTATACATGCAATAAGCATGCAATTTGTTCCCCCTCAATATATGAATTCCCCCTTAATTGAAGCTTATAGATATTGAGAGTGCATACCCGTTATCTTTATTAAAGATCCTATATGCTTTACTACGTGAGGAATATCCAATGAAAATACCTTCATCCGACTTAGCATCAAATTTACCCAATTGGTCTTTGCCATTGTTATGAACAAAACATTTGCAACCAAAAACTCTAAAATGGGAAATATTTGGTTTTCTTCCCTTATAAAGTTCATTAGGGGTTTTCATGAGTATCGGCCGAATTACTACTCTATTTAGAACGTAGCAAGCGGTACTCACGGCGTCCGCCCAAAAATGTTTGGGTATCTTAGCTTCGTCGAGCATGGTTCTAGCCATCTCTTCGAGACACGTATTTTTCCTTTCCACCACCCCATTTTGTTGTGGTGTACGTGGAGCGAAAAAGGTATGCTCGATTCCGAGTTCGTCACAAAAGTCCGCAAAGAGATTGTGATCAAACTCTCCCCCATGATCACTTCTAATTGAAATGACGGTTGTTTCTTTCTCATTTTGAACACGCTTAAGAAAAAAATTAAAATTTTGAAAAGCATCACTTTTATTGGCAAGAAATAAAGTCCATGTAAATCTCGAGTAATCATCAACAATCACAAAAGCATATTTATTTCTTCCTAGACTTTCAATGCGAGAGGGACCAAATAAATCCATATGAAGCAATTGCAATGGTCTAGAAGTTGAAACAATGTTTTTAGATTTGAAAGATGCTTTTGTTTGCTTCCCCTTTTGACACGAGTCACAAATAGAGTCATTTTCAAATTTTAAAAGGGAAGACCAACAACTAAGTTTTGAGAAATCAATTTGTTCAAAAGATGCATATTGATATGTGCTACTCTACGATGCCATAGCCAAGTATCATCCTCTTTACTCATTAGACAATCAACATATTCGGGTGAGGAATTAGCAAGATCAACCATATAAATATTATCAACTCAAACCACGAAGTATGATTTTGAAATCACTACTCTAAATACTAGGCATTCATCCGAATCAAATAGAGCAAGATTTCCCTTGTCACATAATTGGCTTATGCTCAAGAGATTATGCTTCAAACCTTTCACAAGTAATATATGCTTAATAGAGGATTTTTCATCCTTACCGACCGAGCCGATGCCGATGATCTTTCCTTTATTGTTATCACCGAAGATAACACTTCCTTCTTCTTTGTGCTCTAATTGAAGGAATTTGGATTCATCTCCCGTCATATGCTTGGAGCATCCACTATCAAGGTACCATAGTACACTTGATCCCTTCAAGCACACCTACAAAACAAATTAATGTTCTTTAGGTACCCATGCCATCTTGGGTCCTTGGGGGTTAGGCATATTATAATGATGCGATTGAGTAACATGTCTATGACGTGTAAAGCATGCAGGAGCAATATGACCAATACTTCTACAATAATGACAAGTCACATTTGGGTTATGCATCCTTCTAGGTTCATAGTAACTAGACGGATGAAAATTGCTTACTCTATTTTGACCACTATGACTATTTCGCATTTCATGAGAATTATTTCTCCTACTATGAGCTCTAGGATGGGCAGCATTTCTAGAGTGATTGTTTCTCGGTTGAGGGCCATTGCTAGGTCTTCTAAGGGGTTCAAAATTTGGCCTAAAATATGCATCATTTCTAGGGTGACTATTTCTAGGTGGGAAGTCATTCCTAGGTCTTCTAAAATGTTCAGCATTTTGTCTAGCATGCATATTGGCTCTAGAGTTGTTGTTTCTAGGATAAGCATTTCTATTGTTAATCCTAGGTTGAGCTTTAGGTTGTTGGGGTTTAGCTGCAACCTTTTCTTCATTTTTAAAGCCTATTCCATGCTTGGTTGATTTCAAGTTAACAAGAACATCATTCAAGTTTTTGTGCGAAGAATTAAACTTATCTAATGTACCTTTAAGCCTACTTACTTCATTCTTAAGAAGCAAACAAGAAGTGCAATTTCTAGTAGAGCTTTCGGGCTTATCGGAACTTCTTTTTCCAAAAAACTTGTTTTCCTCTTTCAGCTTCTCATTTTCTAAAACCAGTTTTTCTAAATCCTTTTCTTTCAAAGAAAGCTGTTTTTGAAAATCCTTTTCTTTTAATGAAGCATTTTCTTTTATGCCCTTAACAGTTTTTGAAGCCTTAATAAACTCAGCATATAATTCATCAAAAGCAGTTCGCATTTCTTCAAGAGTAAAGAAGTTTTTAGACGAAATTTGACATACCTCATCTTTGTTGTCTTCTTGTGCCATAAGGCAAAGATTTGCTGCTTCGTCTTCTTCTCCTTCGCTTGACTCATCTCCAGAGTCGCCTCCCCAAGAAATGTATGCACGTTGCTTTTTAAAAGGTTTCTTCTCCTTTTTGATGTTTGGGCAATTTGATTTGATGTGCCCGGTTTCACCACATTCATAGCACTTGATTTGTTCGCCTTGCTTTTTGCCCTTGCATTCATACTCCTTGCGCATGAACTTTTGAAATCTTTTGATAACGAGTCCAAACTCGTTGTCTCCTTCCTCATCAATTTGCGGTTGGCTTGTGCTTGCCTTTAGAGCTATTCTTTGCCTCCTTTGATCATCAACAAAAGGGTTAAGAATAGTAGATTCATAGGTTTTAAGGTTACCTCTTAGTGCGTCGATGGTGACGTTTGAAACGCCAATGGATTCTTGAATTACATCGGCCTTTGATCTCCATGCCGGTGTGAGACTTCTAAGAATTTTTCGAACGAGCTCTCTATCCGTGAATGTTTTCTTGAGAGCGTGTAAGTCATTTACGATTATTGAAAATCGCTCAAACATTTCGTCCACCTTTTCACCTTCCTTCATGTGAAATAATTCATAAGAATGGGTTAGGAAATCAATTTTTGCTTCCTTACCTGGTCCGTACCTTCGTACGTGACTTCTAGCTTGTCCCACATCTCCTTTGCCGTTGTACAACACGATATTTTCCTGTAATCGTCAGCATTAACAGCACAATATAATAAATTTATTGCTTTAGCATTATTTTGAACCTTTCGGATGTCATCCGCGTCATACTCATCCTCGGACTTGGGAACCCATTCGTTTTCCACCTTCTTTGTTGGAATTTGGTTTCCCTTCATTATCACCTTCCAAAGGTGAAAGCTGTTGGACTGAACAAAGATCTTCATCCTCTCCTTCCAGTACGTGTAATTTGTACCGTTGAATAGAGGTGGTCGTGTGGAGCACTGTCCTTCTTCAATTCCTGCAAAAGAATCACGAGTAGAAGCCATGGATGGTTCTCTCAAACTGTTAAGTTTTCAGAGAGTTGGGCTCTGATACCAATTGTTAGATAATACGCTTAACGCTAGAGGGGGGGGTGAATAGCGTTATAATAAAATTTAGCGTAAACTTGCGGAAATTAAAATTTGCAGGAAGTAAATAAGTGCGATAAATAATAACTTACACACAAATATATCCTGGTTCACCACAACGTGTGGCTAGTCCAGTCCCCGAGAGACTCTCTCGAGATTTTCCACTAACGTGTCAAGCTTCCGGGTGCTTAACAAACCTTTACAACTTGAGGACGCAAGCCTCAACACCTTTGCTCGGAGTTACAACACTCCAAGACTTCAACCAAGGAAACACAAGTTCCTTACAACAAGAGAATTACAATTCTCTTACAAGTGTATACAACACTAAAACACTCAAACAAAATACTCCTTAATGAGTAGATATGAGTAAAAGAAGTAAGCTCTGGATCACAACAACTTTGGACAAGAATATGGCTCTCAAAAGCTTTATGAAATTGAATATAAAATGATAAACAAAAGTATGCAAGCTTATAGCAATGTAATGATCAGTTGTAGTATGTTGTTGTGTTTAATACACTGAAATGAAGCTGTATTTATAGTTGAAAAACTTGGCATTACCGTTGCCTAGTTGCCAATTAAGAGTTGCTGATTTTACTCACTGACAATCGATTATCAAACCCCAACAATCGATTGTCTGCCAGTCAGATCAAAATTCAATCCCATATTTTACGCATGATAATCGATTACTTACAATCCATAATCGATTACTGGCAACGTTCCAAAAATCCTTTCCAGATTTTACCACAAACAATCGATTGTCCAGAATCAACAATCGATTACTCAGCAACGTTCAAGAAATCTTTTCCGGATTTTAATCACAACAATCGATTATATAGAATCAATAATCGATTACCCAATAACGTTCAAAAAATCTTTTCCGGATTTTAATCACAACAATCGATTATGCAGAATCAATAATCGATTACCTGACGGTATTTGAAAACTTTACGACAACGGTCAGCTTCACAATCGATTGCACAAAGTTAACAATCGATTACTTATCAGTTTTTGAAAAACATTTTAGACACTGCCTCTTGACAATCGGTTGTTATATACTCACAATCGATTACTTAATAAATTTGAAAATCACTGGAAGTCACTGCCTCAACACAATCGATTGTCATTAGTTCACAATCGATTATTTTGTGACTTTGAAAAATCTGAAGGACACTGTCTCTTCACAATCGATTGTCATTAGCTTCACAATCGATTATTCTAAGTTTTGAAAAACTTTGATGGACACTGCCTCATCACAATCGATTGTCATAAGGTTCACAATCGATTGTCATGCAGGTTTGAAGAAACCTGATGTTCACTGCCTTAACACAATCGATTGTCATTAGTTCACAATCGATTGTCATGCAGTCTTGGCTTAAAACAATCGATTATCATTAGTACATAATCGATTATCTTAGTCCAGTTTTCAGAGGCATTTAAAAATCATTTTGACTAATGAAAATATGCATGATTTAAAATCATTTAGCATTAAATTAAATATGCATGATTTTGGAAAATAGTTTTATGAGAGAAGCCATGTTACGAGTCAAGTTGTAGGATCAAGATCACAATTAAGAATGACTCAATTAAACTATAAAACTTTGTCTTGAGCTTGAATCTCGATGTATATCAATTGTGCGCTTGTTTCTTGAACTTCGTCATATATCAATTTTCGCTTCGTTTGTCATTCATCAAAACCTATACAAAAGAACACACGTTTTAGAATATTGCATTGAGAACGTGTTTCCAACAATTTCCCCCTTTTTGATAATGGCAAACATTAAGCGGGATATGCAAGACAAGCAATTTATATTGACGATTCAAGACGAGTATATACATGCAACAAGTATGCAATTTTTTCCCCCTCAATATATGAATTCCCCCTTAATTGAAGCTTATAGATATTGAGAGTGCATACCCGTTATCTTCCCCCTTTTGCCATTAGCAAAAATAACATAATAGTGAGATGCTAAAGATGTAAATAAAACTTGTTTATTTAAAAGAATATAGCAACATCAACCCGAATAATAGCAACATAATCGATTATTGATACTAAATAATCGATTTTTAGACGACGGAAACCGATTGTTGTACGTCAAGCTTTATAATTCCCCTTTCCTTCGGGGCGATACCTGCAAAAATTGTTAGACGTCTCCGACGCTAAAGTTAGAACTCATGTAATAAATAATTGCAATGCATGACTTAGATCAACGTGGAGTCAAGGATCTCGAGTTCACTGCGAATTCGGAAGAAGGACTCTTTCTCTAAAGGCTTTGTAAAGATGTCTGCAAATTGGTTTTTGGTTTCAACAAATTCAATTTCGACATCGCCTTTGAGAACGTGATCTCTAATAAAATGATGTCTAATTTCAATGTGTTTCGTTCGCGAATGAAGAACGGGGTTCTTCGTCAAGCATATGGCACTAGTATTATCACATCTAAGAGGGATATAATCAAGACTTAGGCCATAGTCCAAGAGTTGTTGTTTCATCCATAGGATTTGAGCGCAATAACTCCCCGCGGCTACATATTCAGCCTCGGTTGTGGACAACGCAACACTTACTTGTTTCTTGCTAAACCAAGAAAGGAGAGAGCTACCGAGCAAATGGCAAGTGCCACTAGTGCTCTTGCGGTCCAATTTGCATCCAGCAAAATTGGAATTGGAGTAGCCAACAAGTTGGCATGAAGAGCCTTTGGGGTACCATAGACCCACATTTTTAGTATCGACAAGATACCTTAAAATCCGTTTTACCGCAGTAAGGTGAGACTCCTTCAGACACGATTGATAACGAGCGCATAAGCACATGCTAAACATGATGTCCGGACGACTAGCAGTAAGATAAAGAAGAGAGCCAATCATACCTCGATACTTTTTGGTGTCGACTTCCTTACCTTTCTCATCTTTGTCTAGATGATCGGATGTGCTCACGGGAGTTGCCATTTCTTTTGCATTGTTCATCTCAAATCGTTTCAGCAATTCTTTGCAATATTTGGCTTGACAAATGAATGTACCTTCTTTCATTTGCTTTACTTGTAATCCCAAAAAGAATGTTAACTCACCCATCATAGACATCTCAAATTCGCTTGTCATTAAAACAGAAAATTCCTTGCATAAAACATTGTTAGTAGCACCAAATATAATATCATCTACATATATTTGAACTAACAAAATATCATTGTTTTTATGCTTAACAAAGAGAGTTGTGTCAACTTTCCCCCTAATGAAATCATTTTCCAAAAGAAACTTACTCAATCTTTCATACCAAGCTCGGGGAGCTGGTATTAAACCATAAAGAGCCTTTTTGAGTTTGAAAACATGATCGGGAGATTTAAAGTTTTCAAAGCCGGGGGGTTGTTCAACAAAACTTCTTCTTGAATAAAACCGTTTAGAAAAGCACTTTTCACATCCATTTGATATAAATTGAAATTCATAGAAGAGGCAAATGCAAGCAATAAGCGAATAGCTTCTAATCTAGCGACGGGAGCATATGTTTCCTCATAGTCAATACCTTCTTCTTGATTATAGCCTTTTGCTACAAGCCAAGCTTTGTTTCTAGTGATTATACCATTTTCATCTAGTTTATTGCGAAAAACCCATTTCGTACCAATTATGGTATGACCTTCGGGTCTTGGCACCAAATCCCAAACGTTATTGCGTTCGAATTGGTTAAGCTCCTCTTGCATTGCCAAGGTCCGAATTTCATCCCCAATTGCTTCTGAGATGGTTTTGGGTTCAATTTGAGAAACAAAAGCAGTATGTTCTAAGGTATTTTTGAGAGAGTTCGGGTACTTACCTTGTCTCCAACGTTGCCAATTACATGTTCGAGAGGGTGATCTTTGATTGTCCTCCACTCGTTAGGCATATTCATTTCTTTTTCCAATTGTGGCGCTTCTTCCGTTGGTTGTTCCTCAGTTTCATCTTTATTTTCCTTGGGTGGTTCCTCTTGTATTTTGTCTTTATTCTCCTACTATGAGCTCTAGGATGGGCAGCATTTCTAGAGTGATTGTTTCTCGGTTGAGGGCCATTGCTAGGTCTTCTAAGAGGTTCAAAATTTGGCCTAAAATATGCATCATTTCTAGGGTGACTATTTCTAGGTGGTAAGTCATTCCTAGGTCTTCTAAAATTTTCAGCATTTTGTCTAGCATGCATATTGGCTCTAGAGTTGTTGTTTCTAGGATAAGCATTTCTATTGTTAATCCTAGGTTGAGCTTTAGGTTGTTGGGGTTTAGCTGCAACCTTTTCTTCAATTTTAAAGCCTATTCCATGCTTGGTTGATTTCAAGTTAACAAGAACATCATTCAAGTTTTTGTGCGAAGAATTAAACTTATCTAATGTACCTTTAAGCCTACTTACTTCATTCTTAAGAAGCAAACAAGAAGTGCAATTTCTAGTAGAGCTTTCGGGCTTATCGGAACTTCTTTTTCCAAAAAACTTGTTTTCCTCTTTCAGCTTCTCATTTTCTAAAACCAGTTTTTCTAAATCCTTTTCTTTCAAAGAAAGCTGTTTTGAAAATCCTTTTCTTTTAATGAAGCATTTTCTTTTATGCCCTTAACTGTTTTTGAAGCCTTAATAAACTCAGCATATAATTCATCAAAAGCAGTTCGCATTTCTTCAAGAGTAAAGAAGTTTTTAGACGAAATTTGACATACCTCATCTTTGTTGTCTTCTTGTGCCATAAGGCAAAGATTTGCTGCTTCGTCTTCTTCTCCTTCGCTTGACTCATCTCCGGAGTCGCCCCCAAGAAATGTATGCACGTTGCTTTTGAAAACGTTTCTTCTCCTTTTTGATGTTTGGGCAATTTGATTTGATGTGCCCGGTTTCACCACATTCATAGCACTTGATTTGTTCTCCTTGCTTTTTGCCCTTGCGTTCATACTCCTTGCGCATGAACTTTTGAAATCTTTTGATAACGAGTCCAAACTCGTTGTCTCCTTCCTCATCAATTTGCGGTTGGCTTGTGCTTGCCTTTAGAGCTATTCTTTGCCTCCTTTGATCATCAACAAAAGGGTTAAGAATAGTAGATTCATAGGTTTTAAGGTTACCTCTTAGTGCGTCGATGGTGACATTTGAAACGCCAATGGATTCTTGAATTGCATCGGCCTTTGATCTCCATGCCGGTGTGAGACTTCTAAAAATTTTTCGAACGAGCTCTCTATCCGTGAATGTTTTCTTGAGAGCATGTAAGTCATTTACGATTATTGAAAATCGCTCAAACATTTCGTCCACCTTTTCACCTTCCTTCATGTGAAATAATTCATAAGAATGGGTTAGGAAATCAATTTTTGCTTCCCTTACCTGGTCCGTACCTTCGTACGTGACTTCCAGCTTGTCCCACATCTCCTTTGCCGTTGTACAACACGATATTTTCCTGTAATCGTCAGCATTAACAGCACAATATAATAAATTTATTGCTTTAGCATTATTTTGAACCTTTTGGATGTCATCCGCGTCATACTCATCCTCGGACTTGGGAACCCATTCGTTTTCCACCTTCTTTGTTGGAATTTGGTTTCCCTTCATTATCATCTTCCAAAGGTGAAAGCTGTTGGACTGAACGAAGATCTTCATCCTCTCCTTTCGGTACGTGTAATTTGTACCGTTGAATAGAGGTGGTCGTGTGGAGCACTGTCCTTCTTCAATTCCTGCAAATGAATCACGAGTAGAAGCCATGGATGGTTCTCTCAAACTGTTAAGTTTTCAGAGAGTTGGGCTCTGATACCAATTGTTAGATAATACGCTTAACGGTAGAGGGGGGTGAATAGCGTTATAATAAACTTTAGCGTAAACTTGCGGAAATTAAAATTTGCATGAAGTAAATAAGTGCGATAAATAATAACTTACACACAGATATATCATGGTTCACCACAACGTGTGGCTAGTCCAGTCCCCGAGAGACTCTCTCGAGATTTTCCACTAACATGTCAGGCTTCCGGGTGCTTAACAAACCTTTACAACTTGAGGACGCAAGCCTCAACACCTTTGCTCGGAGTTACAACACTCCAAGACTTCAACCAAGGAAACACAAGTTCCTTACAACAAGAGAATTACAATTCTCTTACAAGTGTATACAACACTAAAACACTCAAACAAAATACTCCTTAATGAGTAGATATGAGTAAAAGAAGTAAGCTCTAGATCACAACAACTTTGGACAAGAATATGGCTCTCAAAAGCTTTATGAAATTGAATATAAAATGATAAACAAAAGTATGCAAGCTTATAGCAATGTAATGATCAGTTGTAGTATGTTGTTGTGTTTAATACACTGAAATGAAGCTGTATTTATAGTTTAAAAACTTGGCATTACCGTTGCCTAGTTGCCAATTAAGAGTTGCTGATTTTACTCACTGACAATCGATTGTCAAACCCCAACAATCGATTGTCTGCCAGTCAGATCAAAATTCAATCCCATATTTTACGCATGATAATCGATTACTTACAATCCATAATCGATTACTGGCAACGATCCAAAAATCCTTTCCAGATTTTACCACAAACAATTGATTGTCCAGAATCAACAATCGATTACTCAGCAACGTTCAAGAAATCTTTTCCGGATTTTAATCACAACAATCGATTATATAGAATCAATAATCGATTACCCAATAACGTTCAAAAAATCTTTTCCGGATTTTAATCATAACAATCGATTATGCAGAATCAATAATCGATTACCTGACGGTATTTGAAAACTTTACAACAACGGTCAGCTTCACAATCGATTGCACAAAGTTAACAATCGATTACTTATCAGTTTTTGAAAAACATTTTAGACACTGCCTCTTGACAATCGGTTGTTATATACTCACAATCGATTACTTAATAAATTTGAAAATCACTGGAAGTCACTGCCTCAACACAATCGATTGTCATTAGTTCACAATCGATTATTTTGTGACTTTGAAAAATCTGAAGGACACTGTCTCTTCACAATCGATTGTCATTAGCTTCACAATCGATTATTCTGAGTTTTGAAAAACTTTGATGGACACTGCCTCATCACAATCGATTGTCATAAGGTTCACAATCGATTGTCATGCAGGTTTGAAGAAACCTGATGTTCACTACCTTAACACAATCGATTGTCATTAGTTCACAATCGATTGTCATGCAGTCTTGGCTTAAAACAATCGATTATCATTAGTACATAATCAATTATCTTAGTCCAGTTTTCAGAGGCATTTAAAAATCATTTTGACTAATGAAAATATGCATGATTTAAAATCATTTAGCATTAAATTAAATATGCATGATTTTGGAAAATAGTTTTATGAGAGAAGCCATGTTACGAGTCAAGTTGTAGGATCAAGATCACAATTAAGAATGACTCAATTAAACTATAAAACTTTGTCTTGAGCTTGAATCTCGATGTATATCAATTGTGCGCTTGTTTCTTGAACTTCGTCATATATCAATTTTCGCTTCGTTTGTCATTCATCAAAACCTATACGAAAGAACACACGTTTTAGTATATTGCATTGAGAACGTGTTTCCAACAATTTCCCCCTTTTTGATAATGGCAAACATTAAGCGGGATATGCAAGCAATTTTGACGATTCAAGACAAGTGTATACATGCAATAAGTATGCAATTTGTTCCCCCTCAATATATGAATTCCCCCTTAATTGAAGCTTATAGATATTGAGAGTGCATACCCGTTTTCTTCCCCCTTTTGCCATTTGCAAAAATAACATAATAGTGAGATGCTAAAGATGTAAATAAAACTTGTTTATTTAAAAGAATATAGCAACATCAACCCGAATAATAGCAACATAATCGATTTTTGATATTGAATAATCGATTTTTAGACGACGGAAACCGATTGTTGTACGTCAAGCTTTATAATTCCCCTTTCCTTTGGGGCGATACCTGCAAAAATCGTTAGACGTCTCCAACGCTCAAGTTAGAACTCATGTAATAAAAAATTGCAATGCATGACTTAGATCAACGTGGAGTCAAGGATCCCGAGTTCACTGCGAATTCGGAAGATGGACTCTTTCTCTAAAGGCTTTGTAATGATGTCTGCAAATTGGTTTTTGGTTTCAACAAATTCAATTTCGACATCGCCTTTGAGAACGTGATCTCTAATAAAATGATGTCTAATTTCAATGTGTTTCGTTCGCGAATGAAGAACGGGGTTCTTCGTGAAGCATATGGCACTAGTATTATCACATCTAAGAGGGATATGATCAAGACTTAGGCCATAGTCCAAGAGTTGTTGTTTCATCCATAGGATTTGAGCGCAACAACTCCCCGCGGCTACATATTCAGCCTCGGTTGTGGAAAACGCAACACTTACTTGTTTCTTGCTAAACCAAGAAACGAGAGAGCTACCGAGCAAATGGCAAGTGCCACTAGTGCTCTTGCGGTCCAATTTGCATCCAGCAAAATCGGAATCGGAGTAGCCAACAAGTTGGCATGAAGAGCCTTTGGGGTACCATAGACCCACATTTGTAGTACCAACAAGATACCTTAAAATCCATTTTACCGCAGTAAGGTGAGACTCCTTCGGACACGATTGATAACGAGCGCATAAGCACACGCTAAACATGATGTCCGGACGACTAGCAGTAAGATAAAGAAGAGAGCCAATCATACCTCGATACTTTTTGGTGTCGACTTCCTTACCTTTCTCATCTTTTTCTAGATGATCGGATGTGCTCATAGGAGTTGCCATTTCTTTTGCATTGTTCATCTCAAATCATTTCAGCAATTCTTTGCAATATTTGGCTTGACAAATGAATGTACCTTCTTTTATTTGCTTTACTTGTAATCCCAAAAAGAATGTTAACTCACCCATCATAGACATCTCAAATTCGCTTGTCATTAAATCGGAAAATTCCTTGCATAAAACATTGTTAGTAGCACCAAATATAATATCATCTACATATATTTGAACTAACAAAATATCATTGTTTTTATGCTTAACAAAGAGCGTTGTGTCAACTTTCCCCCTAATGAAATCATTTTTCAAAAGAAACTTACTCAATCTTTCATACCAAGCTCGGGGAGCTTGTTTTAAACCACAAAGAGCCTTTTTGAGTTTGAAAACATGATCGGGAGATTTAAAGTTTTCAAAGCCGGGGGGTTGTTCAACAAAAACTTCTTCTTGAATAAAACCGTTTAGAAAAGCACTTTTCACATCCATTTGATATAAATTGAAATTCATAGAAGAGGCAAATGCAAGCAATAAGCGAATAGCTTCTAATCTAGCTACGGGAGCATATGTTTCCTCATAGTCAATACCTTCTTCTTGATTATAGCCTTTTGCTACAAGCCTAGCTTTGTTTCTAGTGATTATACCATTTTCATCTAGTTTATTGCGAAAAACTCATTTCATACCAATTATGGTATGACCTTCGGGTCTTGGCACCAAATCCCAAACGTTATTGCGTTCGAATTGGTTAAGCTCCTCTTGCATTGCCAAGGTCCGAAATTCATCCCCAATTGCTTCTGAGATGGTTTTGGGTTCAATTTGAGAAACAAAAGCAGTATGTTCTAAGGTATTTTTGAGAGAGTTTCGGGTACTTACCTTGTCTTCAACGTTGCCAATTACCTGTTCGAGAGGGTGGTCTTTGATTGTCCTCCACTCGTTAGGCATATTCATTTCTTTTTCCAATTGTGGCGCTTTTTCCGTTGGTTGTTCCTCAGTTTCATCTTTATTTTCCTTGGGTGGTTCCTCTTGTATTTTGTCTTTCAAGCTATCTAAGATACCTGCAAGATCAAGACCGGAATCCTTTCTCGCCAAGCGAGCATTATTTTCGGAAAATACAACATGAGGGGATTCCTCCACAATTTGGGTTCTTTTATTAAAGGCCCTATATGCTTTACTACGTGAGGAATATCCAATGAAAATACCTTCATCCGACTTAGCATCAAATTTACCCAATTGGTCTTTGCCATTGTTATGAACAAAACATTTGCAACCAAATACTCTAAAATGGGAAATATTTGATTTTCTTCCCTTATAAAGTTCATAGGGGGTTTTCATGAGTATCGGCCGAATTACTACTCTATTTAGAACGTAGCAAGCGGTACTCACGGCGTCCGCCCAAAAATGTTTGGGTATCTTAGCTTCGTCGAGCATGGTTCTAGCCATCTCTTCGAGACACCTATTTTTCCTTTCCACCACCCCATTTTGTTGTGGTGTACGTGGAGCGGAAAAGGTATGCTCGATTTCGAGTTCGTCACAAAAGTCCGCAAAGAGATTGTGATCAAACTCTCCCCCATGATCACTTCTAATTGAAGTGACGGTTGTTTCTTTCTCATTTTGAACACGCTTAAGAAAAAATTTAAAATTTTGAAAAGCATCACTTTTATTGGCAAGAAATAAAGTCCAAGTAAATCTCGAGTAATCATCAACAATCACAAAAGCATATTTATTTCTTCCTAGACTTTCAATGCGAGAGGGACCAAATAAATCCATATGAAGCAATTGCAATGGTCTAGAAGTTGAAACAATGTTTTTAGATTTGAAAGATGCTTTTGTTTGCTTCCCCTTTTGACACGAGTAACAAATAGAGTCATTTTCAAATTTTAAAAAGGGAAGACCAACAACTAAGTTTTGAGAAATCAATTTGTTCAAAAGATGCATATTGATATGTGCTACTCTACGATGCCATAGCCAAGTATCATCCTCTTTACTCATTAGACAATCAACATATTCGGGTGAGGAATTAGCAAGATCAACCATATAAATATTATCAACTCTAAAACCACGAAGTATGATTTTGAAATCACTACGTCTAAATACTAGGCATTCATCCGAATCAAATAGAGCAAGATTTCCCTTGTCACATAATTGGCTTATGCTCAAGAGATTATGCTTCAAACCTTTCACAAGTAATATATGCTTAATAGAGGATTTTTCATCCTTACCGACCGAGCCGATGCCGATGATCTTTCCTTTATTGTTATCACCGAAGATAACACTTCCTCCTTCTTTGTGCTCTAATTGAAGGAATTTGGATTCATCTCCCATCATATGCTTGGAGCATCCACTATCAAGGTACCATAGTACACTTGATCCCTTCAAGCACACCTATAACATTAGGATTGTGCATATGTCTAGGTTGAGCCAAATGCGTTCTAGGTGATCTAAAGTCATTCCTAGATGCGTTGAAATTCCTAGAGCCATCTCTAGGTGGTCTAGAATAATTATTCCTAGACTCATTAGCAAAAATCCTAGAATCATTTCTAGGTTGCGCAACTCCATTTCTATCATGATTCTTATTCATTTTACGCCTATAGTTATTCCTAGGCTTTTTCTTCTTTGTTTCAGCTTTAGGAATATCAACACTACGTGTTTCTAGTGCTTTCCTAAGTTCTGTGTTCTCTTGTTTTAAAGAACTACAAGAAGAACAACTTGAACATGTATCAATAGAAGAAGCTTCATTCAATTCCTTGATTTTATTTTTAAAAACAGCAATGTCATTTTCCAAAAATTTGTTTTCTTTTCTAAAACTTCAATTTTGTTTTTAAGAACACCATTTTCATTAGTCAATTTTTCAAAATCTATTTCTTTCAAAGAAGAGGATTTTTCAAAATCTTTTTCTTATAAAGAAAGTGTTTTCTGAAAATTTGTTTGCAAAGAAAGTGATTTCTGCAAAGAAAGTGTTTTCTTCAATTCTTTTATCAATTTGGAAGCATTGACAAATTCACCATACAATTCATCATAGGCATTTTGTAAATCTTCAAATGAGTGAGAGTTAGATGTACTTACCTCTTCTTCTCCGTTTGCCATGAGACATAATGCGCCGGCTTCATTGCCCGAGCTGTCTGAGTCCCGTGATACGCGCCTATGGTGTTTCCTCTTTTTCTTGTCCTTCTTCAAAGACTTACAAAACTTTTCAAATATATCACTGGAAGTATTTTCATCATCCCTTTCCGAATCACTTACCTCTTCTCTTTTAGAGGATGAGGCTTTGAAGGCAAAATTCGAATCACTTCAAAGATAAGGATTAAGAATTGTGCTATCATAAGTCTCGAGGTTACCTCTTAGTCCATCAATTGTGATATTCGTGTATTCCATCGACTCTTGGATGGCATTGGCTTTGGAACGCCATTCGGGAGTGAGACTCCGTAGGACTTTTCGAACAAGATCTTTGTTCGTGTAAACTTTCCCTAGAGCATGGAGATCGTTGACGATTCTTAAAAATCGTTCAAACATAACACCAATAGGTTCCTTCTCCATTTTAAAAGTTTCATATTTATGAGTTAGAAAATCAATTTTGGATTCTCGGACTTGAGGCGTACCATCATAAATGATCTCGAGTTTGTCCCACATCTCCTTGGCGGTTGTGCAGCAAGAGATTTTCCGATAGTCATTCGGATTCACCGCACAATATAATACATGGATGGCCCTTGCATTATTTTCAACTATCTTCATGTCCTTGGCATCATATTCATCTTCCTTCTTTGGAACCGTGATTTCTCCAACTTTCTTTGTCGGCATTGGTTCACCGTTTTTGATGATTTGCCACAAACGAAAATTGTTTGCTTTCAGGAAGATACTCATCCGCCCTTTCCAATATGTATAGTTTGTTCCGTCAAATAGTGGAACGCAAGTGGTGGATTGTCCTTCATTCATCATTCCTGCTTTCAATATTCTATACACAAAAATATATATAGCTCTCAACCGGTTAAGGCTTTCAGAGGGTTGGGCTCTGATACCAATTGTTAGATAATACGCTTAACGGTAGAGGGGGGTGAATAGCGTTATAATAAACTTTAGCGTAAACTTGCGGAAATTAAAATTTGCAGGAAGTAAATAAGTGCGATAAATAATAACTTACACACAGATATATCATGGTTCACCACAACGTGTGGCTAGTCCAGTCCCCGAGAGACTCTCTCGAGATTTTCCACTAACGTGTCAGGCTTCCGGGTGCTTAACAAACCTTTACAACTTGAGGACGCAAGCCTCAACACCTTTGCTCGGAGTTACAACACTCCAAGACTTCAACCAAGGAAACACAAGTTCCTTACAACAAGAGAATTACAATTCTCTTACAAGTGTATACAACACTAAAACACTCAAACAAAATACTCCTTAATGAGTAGATATGAGTAAAAGAAGTAAGCTCTGGATCACAACAACTTTGGACAAGAATATGGCTCTCAAAAGCTTTATGAAATTGAATATAAAATGATAAACAAAAGTATGCAAGCTTATAGCAATGTAATGATCAGTTGTAGTATGTTGTTGTGCTTAAAACACTGAAATGAAGCTGTATTTATAGTTGAAAAACTTGGCATTACCGTTGCCTAGTTGCCAATTAAGAGTTGCTGATTTTACTCACTGACAATCGATTGTCAAAACCCCAACAATCGATTGTCTGCCAGTCAGATCAAAATTCAATCCCAGATTTTACGCATGATAATCGATTACTTACAATCCATAATCGATTACTGGCAACGTTCAAAAAATCTTTTCCGGATTTTAATCAAGACAATCGATTATACCAAATCAATAATCGATTACCCAATAACGTTCAAAAAATCTTTTCCGGATTTTAATCACAACAATCGATTATACAGAATCAATAATCGATTACCCAATAACGTTCAAAAAATCTTTTCCGGATTTTAATCACAACAATCGATTATACAGAATCAATAATCGATTACCTCACGGTATTTGAAAACTTTACGACAACGGTCAGCTTCACAATCGATTGCACAAAGTTAACAATCGATTACTTATCAGTTTTTGAAAAACATTTTAGACACTGCCTCTTGACAATCGGTTGTTATATACTCACAATCGATTACTTAATAAATTTGAAAATCACTGGAAGTCACTGCCTCAACACAATCGATTGTCATTAGTTCACAAGTGATTATTTTGTGACTTTGAATAATCTGAAGGACACTGTCTCTTCACAATCGATTGTCATTAGCTTCACAATCGATTATTCTGAGTTTTGAAAAACTTTGATGGACACTGCCTCATCACAATCGATTGTCATAAGGTTCACAATCGATTGTCATGCAGGTTTGAAGAAACCTGATGTTCACTGCCTTAACACAATCGATTGTCATTAGTTCACAATCGATTGTCATGCAGTCTTGGCTTAAAACAATCGATTATCATTAGTACATAATCGATTATCTTAGTCCAGTTTTCAGAGGAATTTAAAATTCATTTTGACTAATGAAAATATGCATGATTTAAAATCATTTAGCATTAAATTAAATATGCATGATTTTGGAAAATAGTTTTATGAGAGAAGCCATGTTACGAGTCAAGTTGTAGGATCAAGATCACAATTAAGAATGAATTAATTAAACTATAAAACTTTGTCTTGAGCTTGAATCTCGATGTATATCAATTGTGCGCTTGTTTCTTGAACTTCTTCATATATCAATTTTCGCTTCGTTTGTCATTCATCAAAACCTATACAAAAGAACACACGTTTTAGTATATTGCATTGAGAACGTGTTTCCAACAACATGTAGGCATAGTGATGTACTTTCCTCATGCCATTTGATAATGGAAGATTATACATGTTGTTGGAAGTTTTGGAAAAAATCACAATTTTATAAACCTACTCATATTTTGGTGATTTTGGTAACGAATTGGGTTTTCACTAATATACTTGAAAGCATGAGTATATTTCAGAACCGCGAATGAGTTGAGCGTCTTATATCTGAGTATGTTTCTTGTACCATTATTATTATTTTGTTATGAACTATTGTTGGCTATTGGTGTGGGACTCTGACCTCTATTCCAGCTTGTCACTACATTCAACCAAAGGTTAAGTTTGTTACTTATAGAGTACATAGGGCCGGTTGTACTCATACTACACTTCTACACCTTGCATGCGGATTTCGATGCTAACATTGTTGTGTATGATGGGAGATAGCATTGAAGGCGTACTTATGTACTGGTTATAGCTGCCTTTTGTTCACGGTATATATACATATATATATCACACGGACTTCAAGTCAGATTGTACCGAGGAATAAGGGTAAACCAACCCTGAAGAGAAATCCATCTCCAGGTATCAGTACTTCAAACAAATCCATGTCCAGGGAAATTCATCCCTCAATAATATCAGTGCTCTGGACAAATCCATGTCTAGGGAAATCTATCCCTCAATAGTACCATTCGCGCTCACTAGGGTATATAGACTCCGGGGGGATCCTTTCAGCCCAAGCGTTATAACAAGCTAATGAAGGCATAATCAATAATCTGCTACGACGCACAACCTGATCACATAACTTTCACTCAAATTCAGGTTCTCAAACTCACTCAATCACAACTCTCCAATCTCTCACACACAGGCTCACAATACCAAGGAACTAGCTCGAAACAATGACAAGATGTGCCAAAGAACAATAATCGAGATTGAGATATGATATAATATGTATGAACAAGACTAAGTATAGAATATCAATGAAGATAATGATATAACAGCAAGAAACGACCTCTCGGGTCTCAATAGTATATGCGTGAAGCCCTAACATGATAATTAGAAATGATTTACAGCACATTAACTAAATCACATAATCACTACACAGGTATCAGCAAAAAGAATAACTAAGTGTTGCCATGGAATGATCTAGGCCGCAATCCTCACAGTGCACGCCCACACACCCGTCACTAGGCATTTGCATCACCTCAATATTTAATCATAGAACATATAGTTTGGGGTTTCTAACCCTCAGAACCAAGTTTGGAAGTGTTACTTACCTCAAACCAAGCCAAAACTATAACCTGCGATGCCCTTGCCTCCCGCTCCAGCCTCCAAATGCTCCAAATCTAACCAAAACCAGTACGTTATCATCAATATATGCTAAAGAAATGAAAACCACACGAAAATCATCAAATTAGACGCAAAATCACAAATTTTCTCAAACCCGGCCCCGGGTCCACGTCACGAAATCCAACAAAAATAACAAAACTAGAAACTTCTTTCACTCCCGAGTCTATACATACCAAAATAATTAAAATCGGACCTCAAATGGCCCATCAAATCCCCGATTTAAACTCTCCAATTTCAAGCCCTAATCTCCCGATTTCTTCTCTAATTTTCCCACCAATATCATGATTAAAACAATGGATAATTGCCATAAACACAAGATACAAGACCCAAGTAGCTTAACTTATTCCAAACTTTGGAACACTCAAAACAACACCGAAACACTAAATCACCCTCGGATTCAAGCCTAAGGATTTCCAAACTTTCAAATTCCACAAATGATTCCAAAACCTATCAAACCTCATCTGAATGACCGAAAATTTTGCAGACACGTCACAAATGACACAACGGACCAACTCCAATTTACAAAATACCATTTACACCCCGATATCAAGATTTCCACTACCAACTGAAAATGCCAAATTTTCAATTTTGCCAATTCAAGCCAAAATCTACCACGGACTTTCAAAACCCATTATGAACATACTCCTAAGTCCAAAATCACCTAGCAAAGCTATTTGAACCATCAAAATTCACATTTGAGACCTTCTACTCATAAGTCAACATCCGGTTGACTTTTCCAACTTAAGCTTCTAAATAAGTGACTAAGAGTCTCATTCCACTCCATGCCCCCCCCCCCAAACTAAACCAACCAACACGATATGAAAAAATACAACTGAATAATACATAAAGAAGCATGGGGGAAGCAAGATTATAAATCAAGAAACGACCGGTCGGAACGTTACATCCTTCCTCTCTTAAATAAATGTTTGTTCTTGAACGAGTCATGAAACATACCTGAAGCCTTAAATAGGTGATGATATCCGTTGCACATCTCCCGAGAGGTCTCCAAAGTAGCCTCCTCCACGGGCAGGCCTCTTCACTTCACCTTCACTGAATTAATATCCTTTGATGCCAACTTCGGGGTCTGCCGCTCCAAAATAGCCACTGGCTCCGCATCATAGGTCAAATCACTGCATATCTGAATCATTCTGAAATCCAAAACATGATACGGTTTGCCAATATACTTTCGAATCATAGAAATATGAAATACAAATGCACACTCGACAAACTAGGTGGCAAAGAAAGCTCATAACACACCTCCCCAATCCTCGAAAGCACCTCAAAATGCCCAATGAATCAAGAACTGAATTTACCCTTCTCCCATATCTCATGACACCCTTCATGGGTGAAACCTTCAGTAGAACTTTCTTTCCAACCATGTAAGACACATCACGAACCTTCCTGTTAGCATAACTGTTATGTCATGATTGTGTGTACGAAGCCGCTCCCGAATCACTTTCACCTTGTCCAAAGCATCTTTTACCAAGTCTTTACCCAAAAGCCTGGCCGCGTCTGGATCAAACCAACCCATTGGAGATCAACATAGTCTCCCATACAAATCCTTTATGGAGCTATCTGAATACTTGACTGATAACTGTTGTTATATGCAAACTCTATGAGCTGTAGAAACTGATCCCATGACTTCCAAGACCAATAACACAAGTGCGCAACATGTCCTCCAATATCTGAATAGTGTGCTCGGACAGCCCATAAGTCTGAGGGTGAAAGGTTGGGCTCAACTCAATCTGAGTACCCAATTCTGGCTGCACGGCTTGCAAAAACTGCAGAGTGAACTGAGTACCTCTGTCTAAATAATGGAAACTAGGACGCATGTAGGCAAACAATCTCTCGGATATAAATCTCAGCTAACCGCTCTGAGGAATAGGTAGTACACATAGGAATGAAGTGCGTGGACTTGGTCAGCTGATCCACAATCAGCCAAATAGCATCGAACTTCCTCAAAGTCCGTGGTAGTTCAACTACAAAATCCCTGGTGATCAACTCCCACTTCCATTTTGGAATATCCATCTACTGAAGCAAGCCACCCAGCCTTTGATGCTCGTATTCACCTGCTGATGTGAGTATGTGATTTTTGCCCTATACAAATTACTGCCATAATTTCGTTTGTTTATTTGCAATTTTGATTTTTCGTGGCATTATTTTGTTAATTGTTTGCATTTCTGTGCATTTTTAAATAACAAAAATACAAAACAATACACAAGGCATGTGCACTTAGGAGTTATTTTGCACTATAAGAAATTAATTAGTAATTGGAAAAGGAAATTCAAAAAAATGGCTTAATTCGCACTTAAGATCGATTTTTAACTAATGTTTTCTTTCAATTTTTTTAATTTATGTTGTGATAATTATTGTATGGCTAATTAGGTTTTTTTAGGGTTAATTAGGAATTTTTTAGGGTTTTAAATAATTTAGGAATTGGAAAAAAAAGAGAAGGGGAAACCTGAAAATTCAAATATATATTCATCTAGACCATATTTGATATAAAACCCAGGACCAAATGCCCAGTCCACCCATCCATCAACCTGGTCCTTCCCCAAGGGTGCCAAACGATGTCGTTTCGTTGCCTCTCATCTTAGCCCTTCATTGCAGATCATCCAACGGCCCTAAAACTATCTCCCGAATCAAATAAAATGGTCAAAAGGTTGTGTAATAGCCTTAGAGACAAAATAGCTCATCCTCGTACAGTCCAAACAGTGGTATAACGCCACCATTGAGTCACCATATCCCCACCGTCTCCCGCCCTAAAACTGCCGCCGAAAATTGCCTCACGGCGGCTGGCCACCAAACGGCTCCAAATTTACACCACGAAAACCCTTCACCTTCCTCATTCCAAATCTATGATTGGTTATCCTCGAATCTTACCACAGCGTGTCGAATCTTCAATTTTGTGGATTCCACCTCCGCCGCCCACGGCGGCGCCACATCGAAATAACCTCAGTTTTACACCCCTACACCCCCTTAACCTCCCCTTCCCATTCCTACAATCTTTCAGGCTCGAATCATGCCGCAACTTGTCGAATTTCAATTCGGACCGGCCGAAAAAAATACAACTTTGCCAAAATCCACCAAATCGGTGCCATGCACTCTCCTCACATCCCTCACCACGAATCTACAACCCTTCACCCTTGAATATTTCATGTTTAGTTCGAATCTCAAATCAAAATTTGGTCCAAAGCCCTAATTGATAGAGTTTAGAGTACTTTTGGTTTCTGGGTTTTGATAACCTTTAGTTTTGTGTTTTCTAGTAGAAAGCACATTACTAAAGGCAATTGGACCCCAATGATGCCATGAAGTTCGTTAGTCAGATTCAGAATTGGAGGTATTTTTGTTCTTCTTTATATATTTGTTTTATTTGTGATTTCATTCTTATTTCTCGTTTATTTACAATCTCCGTGGCTAGTTTAGAACCTGAATCTTCCTTTTCTTTTCTTGCCATATAGTTTAGGTTTATTAGGCATGAAAATTAGTCTGATTTGATTCCATGCTGCTTGGTATTTTCTATTTTTCTTCTCCTCTTGTTTTGTTTTGTTTAAGTCATTTAAGTGCCTTGGCTCAGTTCTTTTCCTCCTCTGTTTGCTATTCTTCTCTTTGTTTTGTTTGTCCTAAACAACCTTATTCACTTGAGCCTCATGGCTCGTTGATTACTGATATGGAATTTGGGTGGGCAAGAGTATGCACGTCCAGGGGTTTGGGTTGGGGTTTTGGGTCAAATTGACCCAATTGATTTGTAGAAGCCTTGTATGGTTCAGTGTAAATAATAGGGCTATTGGAGGGCAAATGGGGTAGTGTAAGTGTTTAGTAATGGAATAGAAACATCCAAAATAGGCATAAGGGTTGCCCTACTTACTTTAACTATAAAAGGTACCTATTCTTTCCTTTGAAAGGGGCCTGAATCGTTAGAAGAATGTATATTCAACCAGTCAAATTTTACTGTTACATTGCTATATCACTGATTTTCTAAAAGCTTCCCATTTTGATGAACCTTTTAGTTGTTTTGCACCATTTGATTTGAGTTGGTTATATGATGATTTGAAGTCATTTTTTGGGCTCCTTTTACCTCATTTCTTTAGTTAAAAAGCATCTTTTTATTTATGTTCAACGGTTTGGGATTTGAGATTGTTTGGATGGCTGTGTTGCAGATACTCTAATATGCATTTGCTAAACAATCACTCTCACTTTCTTTCCATTGTCCAGGTATATTTTGGCCCTTATGGATATCATACAAGTGTTACATGAAGTCATGATTCTGGAATGCAATGATTAATAGCTTTGAACTTACTTCCCTTTGTCATATTTCTAGCTGTTAAATTTTATTTAGGTTATAGTTGTGCACCCCATATACATGATGTTTAACTAGGATTTTATTGTTTTAGTTTATTCCTATAGTCAGCTATTGTAATGTAATAAACAGACTTTCAATCTTACATTTAGATCTGGTGTAAATTCTGAAGCATTTAGTGAGTTGCAAGGTAGCCTTTAATTAACTTTTATATGATGCATCCCGGGTAAAAAGGTTGTTTGTTTAGTGTATTAAAACACTGGTGTGGTGATAGTCTATCTAGTCATTAATTTAGTCTTCATGTTCATATGACTTGCGTGTGCTTGGAGCTTACTCAAATGGCTTTGTCCGAGTTGGCATTAGTATGTCAATATTTAACAAGTATAAATTCAATTATACTTTCAATTAAGGTTGGACTGATTTTCAGCAAGCACAAGGGTTTGCCTTGCTTTGCTAACGTGTCATATCTCTAGAGCAAGCAGTGCTTACAGTAAAATTGGGCACCTGTTTAGGCCCAAGATTAGGACATCAATTAACCTGTTAACAATTAATGGGCATGCTTTAGTATACTCGAACCAAGGAACCTTCCCCAGTAAGGAGGATTGCCTTGACCGATTTTGGGCGTAAGTTCTAGGTCCACGGGTCCTTGAAAACCAATGTTCGTTGATTTATAATGTTAAGTTTTCGAATAGGGACGAGTCTCAATAGTTAATACATAATGAAATAACAATTTCATGGCCCTCGATTTGGCCTTAAATTGATCCTTAGATTCCGAAGCGTGCCATTTAGTAAATTTCATGGCCCTCGCAAATTGCAAATGCGAAATTACTTTAGGCATGCTAGTTAACATTATTACCTTCTTCAACTCGGGTGTGAATTTATGTGATCCAAATCTCAACGATGTTAAAATACGTCAAAAACTACGAGTGCATTTATGTGACGTAGTTTAAGACGTGTTCTAACAACGCTGCCATTCTCCTTAAAAATAATAATAATAGAAGTGTTTAAAAGATTCAAAAAGCACATAAGTTAAAACATGATCTAAAGTTAGATAATCTAAGCCAAAATATAACAATTGAGCAACCGTGTTAGAACCACGGAACTCGAGAATGCCTAACACCTTCTCCCGGGTTAACAGAATTCCTTACTCGGATTTCTCGTTTGCGGATTGCTAAACAGAGTCATTCTTTCCTCGATTCGAGATTCTAAATGGTGACTTGGGACACCATAAATCTCACAAGTGGCGACTTTGAAATTCTCTTAAATAATTGAATTCCGTTTCGATTGTCCTTTAATTGGAAAAACTCTCGTATATATGCCCTTCGCCGGGTTGTGGATAGCCAAAATGACGTGCGACAGCTGGCAATTGAGGCATCGAGCTACATATCCTACTATATCTTTCTTCATTCTCCTCCACCAGTAGTGTTGTCTCAAATCCTATTATATCTTCGCGACACCCAATGTATGGAATACCGCAAACTATGGGCCTCATCCAGAATTAACTCTTGAAGCCCATCTATATTGGGCACACATATCCAGCCCTGCATCTTGAATACCCCATCATCACCAATAGTCACATCTTTGGCATTACCGTGGCAAACTCTGTCCTTGAGGACAAGCAAATAAGGATCACCATATTGGCGCTCTCTGATGCGATCAATCATGGAAGACCGAGAAACCACACAAGCTAAAACCCGACTAGGCTCCGAAATATCCAATCTCACAAACCAATTGGCCAAGTGTTGAACATCATCTGCAAAAGGCCTCTCCCAATAGAAATATGCCAAACTACCCATACTCACCGCATTCCTACTCAAAGTATCGACCACTACATTGGCCTTCCCCGGATGGTACAAAATAGTAATATCATAGCCCTTTAGCAGCTCCAACCATCTCCGTTATTTCAAATTGTGATCTTTCTGCTTGAACAAGTGCTGGAGGCTACGATGATCAGTAAACACCTCACAAGACACACCATAGAGATAATGCCTCCAAATCTTCAACACTGGACAATGGCAACCAACTCCAAATCGTGAATAGGGTAGTTTTTCTCATGGGGCTTCAACTGACAAGAAGCACAAGCAATCACTCTACCCTCCTGCATCAACCCACACCCAATACCAACTTTAGAAACATCACAATACACCATATATAAACCTAAAGCTGATGGCAAAAATAACATTGGAGCTATAGTTAAGGCAGTCGTGAGCTTCTGAAAGCTTGCCTCACACTCATCCGACCACCTGAAATGAGCCCCCTTTTGAGTCAATTTGGTCAAGGGTGATGTTATAGATGAAAATCACTAAATGAACCGACGATAATAACCCGCCAAACCAAGAAATCTGGGACAACTCTAAACTGTCTCTATCTTCTTCGGATCAACCTGAATACCCTCACTGGACACCACGTGTCCCAAAAAAGCTACTAAATTGAGGCAAAACTCACACTTGAGAACTTTGCATAAAGCTTCTCCTCCCTCAACCGCGACAATACAACTCTCAAATGCTCGGCGTGCTCCTCCTAACTATGCGAGTATACCAGAATATCATCAATGAATAAAATAACAAATGAGTTGAGATAGGGATGAAACACGTTGTTCATCAAATGTATGAACATTGTTGGGGCATTGGTCAGCTCAAAAGACATCACTCAAACTCATAATGACCATATTAGGTCCTGAAAGTTGTCTTAAAATATCTAATTCCATGATCTTCAACTAGTGATACCCCAACTTGAGATTAATCTTGGAGAACACCCTCGCTCTATGATGTTGGTCAAATAAATCATTAATACGAGGCAAAGGATACTTGTTCTTGATTGTGACTTTGTTCAACTACCTGTAATCAATGCACCTCATCATAATGGCATTCTATTCTTCACAAATAAGATAGGCGCACACCATGAAGAAACACTAGACCGAATAAACCCCTTATCCAGAAGTTCTTGAAGCTGCTCCTTCAACTCTTTCAACTCCGCCGATGCCATATGATAAAGTGGAATAGAAGTGGGCTGAGTGTCTGGCACCAAA
This sequence comes from Nicotiana benthamiana, assembly GCA_034376525.1. Taxonomy (NCBI): domain Eukaryota; kingdom Viridiplantae; phylum Streptophyta; class Magnoliopsida; order Solanales; family Solanaceae; genus Nicotiana; species Nicotiana benthamiana. The sequence goes on along the minus strand of CM067324.1, from coordinate 28,329,314 downwards.
TCAATACAGAAGTCAATACCCCTATCCGGGGACATACCCGGCAGGTCTGCAGGAAATACATTGGGAAATTCCTTACTACTGGGACTAAATCAATGGAATGAGCCTCTGCACTAACATCCCTCATGAAGGCCAAGTAAGAAAGAAAACCCTTCCCAACCATCTGTCGGGCCTTCAAAAATGAAATCACCCTACTAGGAACGTAATCTGTCGAACCCCGCCACTCAATCTGTGGCAACCCGGCATAACCAACATCATTGTCTTAGCATGACAGTCTAAAATAGCACGACACGGACACAACCAGTCCATGCCCAATATCACATCAAAATCCACCGTACAAAGTAACAAAAGGCCCACTTGAGTCTCCAAACCTCCAATAGTCACCGCACAAGACCGATGTACGCGGTGTACAACAACAATATCACCCGCCGAAGTAAATACATGAACAAATGAAACAAGAAACTCATAGGGCATATCCAAATAATGAGCAAAATATGATGACACATATGAAAAAGTGTAACCAAGGTCAAATAATATAGAGGCATCTTTGTGGCATACTGAGATAATACCTATAACCACAGCATCTGAAGCAATAAAATTTGGTATGGTTGAAAGGGAATAGAAATGGTCCTAACCGCCACCTTATCGCCTCCCCCTCTAGGGCGACCCCTAGCTGACTAACCTTCATCCGGAGCTGACCGGGCAGGTGAGGAAGTAACTGGTGCTGAAGCCAAATGTTTACTCCTCTACTGAGACGAACCTTCCGTAAGACGGGGACAAAAACTCTTGATACGACCCAGATGTCCACACTTGAAGCAACCTCTACCGACCACTGGCAATGGGAGATAAAGGGAGCCCTGAGCATCGGGACACCCACTAGAAGAACCAGGCATAGATGAACCATGAACCGATGGTGCATGAGTCGAACATTGAGTTAGAAGGGCACTGAGAGATGAGTGACCCTAATGTGAACTATGAGAACCATGGACATATGACCCACCACGGTGACCCGAACAAGCTCATTGAGCATGTCTTAATGGACGACCTCTATCGTGCTGAAATTGACACCCGAAAGGGACACCACCAAAACTACCATATCCCCAAGGCCTCTTGACCTCCCTCTCAACTTGCTCATGGCAGAGAACTGACTCTATCTCTCTGGAAATGTCAAACACCTCCTCAAAAGAAGCACTAGATACCCTCTCCTTTGTCAGAAAATTTTGTCGCTGATAAGTGAGGCCATCAATGAACCTCCTGATCCTCTCTCTATCTGTGGGAACTAACCAAATTGTATGACGGCTAACTCTGAGAACCTCATCTCATACTACATCACGGTCATGTCCTCTTGACACAACTATTCGAACTGTCTGCACAGCTTCTCTCTACGGGAATGCAGTAGATACTTCTTCAAGAAGAGAATGGAGAATTGATGCCAGGTAAGGGGTGCTGCATGGAAAGGCCTACGCCGCTCATAAGCCTCCTACCAAGTGAAGGCAGCTCCAGAAAACTGAAAAGTACTAAATGCGACCCTAATGGTCTCCAAAAAACCCGTTGTACAAAGAATCCTCTAACACTTGTCCAAGAAGCCCTAGACATCCTCGCCCTCTGCACCACTAAAAGTCAGAGGCTGAAGTCTAGCAAACCTCTCCAATCAACGCTGCTCATCGTCAGGCATAATTGGTACTACATCAACGCTGGTTGGCTCGGCTTCGGCTTCAGATTTGGATTTGAATTTGGTCAAATGATCGATTGATTGATTAATTTGATGGACCAAATTTATTTGTTAATAGTAAATATTGACAGAAATGTAATAAAATATACGTTTTAGTAACACAATATTGATATTAAATCCAAGAATATTAATATTAAAATCCAACCATTTCTATTTTTTCGTTTTCTGTTTTGATACAGAAAATTAACTACCATCTTCAATTTTCATTGTTATTGTTGAGTAAATATCCATTTATATTATGGCATTTATGTTATGGACATTTTGCATAAATATCCATTCTGAAGAGTTGCATCTCTTCATATTTTAGCCCAACATTGGTTATAAATACAAGTCCTTTCTCTCAGAATTTCCATATGATTTTCTGAGTTTCTCCTCCTTCTTCTGCATTATTTTAACCTCAAAGAAAGTAACAGGTTTGCTACAAACTTTATGTTCGCTGAAACACCAGTATTTGAAATACCATTACACCAGTGTGTAATTCGTTCTATCATGGGAGAAAATAATCTGTAACCTTGGGTACTAGGAGTGTCAAACCTCCTTTTGGCTACTACGACCCGGCGAATGGTGTAGATAAGGGAGTTTTTCCAAATAAAGGATAATCGAAACGGGATTAAGTTATTTGAGAGAATTTCAGAGTTGCCACTTGGGACTAACACTCCACGAACCAAAAATCCGAGTAAGGAGTTCTGTTAACCCGGGAGAAGGTGTTAGGCATTTTCGAATTCCGTAGTTCTAGCACGGTCGCTCAACTGTTATATTTGGCTTAAATTATCTGATTATATATAATTATGGACCTATGTGCATTTTTAATCGTTTAACCACTTTTATTATTATTTTTAAAGAAAACTGCAACGTCATTAAAACATGTCTCGAACCACGTCACATAAATGCACCTGTGGTTTTTGACACATTACAACTTCGTTGGGATTCTAATTTGGGTCACATAAATGAGCACCCGAATTTAGGAAAGGTAAATTATTAAACTAACGTGCCATAAGCAATTATGCGTTTGCAAATGTGTGAGGGCCATGGAATTTATTAAATGGCACGCCTCGGAATCTAAGGATCAATTCAAGATTAAATGAAAGCGAGGGCCATGTAATATTCATTTTTATTTGGCATGGAGCGTCCCAATTATTATTTTGAAGGCTAGTTCTAGAGTCGACTGTTTTTATTGGTCAAGCCTAAAAAATTAATGAGTTCTCCCTTTAAACCTGTTACTTTACCCAAGATCCAAACATATACATGGCAGACCAAATTAATAAGATGGGTGCAGTTAATATCCAGCGTGCTGGGCTATTAGGCCCAAGTTGGGGATAAGCCCAACCTTTGCAATGTCTTTCAGCGGATGCCAACAGCCTGAGGAGCTGCTTGATCAAATCCTGACGTATTGGGCTTCTAACTGAGCCCAAAGGAATACTAAACGTATGATCTACTTTGTTGACAACAAAAAAACGGCCTTTTCCCAAATCGCCCAAACGGAAATTCAATTACTCTACACTATTTACATCATCCAATCGAGTATCAACTGAATATAAAGTACAACTAGACCCTGAAGCAATATTCAGTAACAATTGCTGAGAGTTATCATCAAATAATTACCACACAAAAGACTCAAATGAAATATTCAATAACTAACAAAGGCACTACAGTTGTCTAACCGTCCAAATGTCCTATTTATACAAATCAACCACCATAATAAGCATAATAATAATAACATAAACTAATAAAGGAAAGAATAACATGCATCTTCAACTTGGGTACTCATTAAGTTTCAAACTTCATGCATCATTGGAGGTTTGAAAACATGTACCTGGAATGAGTGCAAAATGAAATTGAGAGTCAGTAGTACTCAACAACAGTATGTTGGAACACACTCTCAAAGACATTAAACTAAAGTTGTGTTCATTTTAGGTTTTGATAAATGACAAACCGAAGTGGATGCAAAGTTGACAAATGCCAAATCGTCGTAAGTTATTATTGAAACACACATTCATTATCGTTAAAAGTCGTGTTCGTTCTTGTAGGTTTTGATGAATGACAAATCGAACATGAAAGCAAAGTTAACAAATTGCCAAGTCATATCATTGAACAAGCAAGGCAAGAATGGCTAACGGACCAAAGTAGAGTCCAAGTACACAAGAGACAAGAACAAGATCAAGAGATGTACTGAAGACATAAATGAGTCGTTTTGCATTGTGATCTTGATCCGACAATAGATTCAAGTCTTGGCTTCTCTCTAAAATAATTTTATCAAATCATGCATATCATAAATATCTTTGTGATACTTAAAACAAAATGATTCTTAACGTTTTCATTTTAGCCAAAATAATTTTTGACATTGGTTTCCACTTCTGGACATAATTTAAACATATTCCAATCATTTTTTTTCATAAAAATCACACTTGATTTATGGTCATCAACTAAACACTTGGAAAACGTTTTTATAATTGATTATATTGCAGATAATCGATTATCCTTTTAAGATAATCGATTATCCTGTGTTTCCAGCTAAAATTGGAAACACAGAATGGCAAGATAATCGATTATCACTATAAGATAATCGATTATCCTTATTTTCCAGCTAGAAATGGAAATTACAGAGAGGTTGAATAATCGATTATTCTCTGAGAAATAATCGATTATCCTAAAATTATCGATTATCCTTTGAGAATAATCGATTATTCTAGTTACCGTTGCCATCCAACGACTAGTTTTTTGAACGTTAAAGTAAGATAATCGATTATGCACTTAAAATATTCGATTATGCTGCCTTACAATCAGAATTATTGTTTAACTTTTGGGCAACGGTCACTTAATATTTGAGGGCTATAAATACACCACAAAACCTCTCATTTCTCACAACAACTGATTATTATTTCTTCAACAAGCTGATATACTTACATTGCATTAAATTCATTCATTTTTCATAGTTTTTAAGAGCCAAAATCTTGAAGAAGTTGTTGTGTTCTTGAGCGTATTAAGTTTACTCATATCTACTCTATAAGAGAGTCTTGTTTTTGAGTGCTAAGTGTTTGTATACACTTGAAGGGAAGTCTAATCCCTTGTTGTTGTAAGAAGGAAGGTTCCATTCCTTCGGTTGAAGTCTTGGAGTGCGGTATCTCCGATTAAACATTGTTGTGGCTCGTGTGACTCGAGTTCTCAAGTTGTATTGGTTGTGCACCTTTAAGCTTAACGGAGTTAGTTGCAGCTCGAGAGAGTCTCTCGGGAGACTGGACGTAACCACACGTTGTGGCGATCCAGTATAAATTTGGTGTGCTCCCTCCTTACTCTTTTATTTTCGCATTTACTTCGATTTTATTTCTGCGATTTTTGTTAAACGCTATTCACCCCCCCCCCCCCTCTAGCATTGGAAACTTATTCTAACAATTGGTATCAGAGCCATACTCTTTGAAAGACTTAACAGTTTGAGAGAAACGATCTATGGCTTCTACTCGCAATCTTTATGCAGGAATTGGTGAGGGACAATCAACCACGAGGCCACCACTCTTCGATGGCACAAATTACACCTATTGGAAGGAGCGGATGAGAATCTTCATCCAATACAACAACTTTATATTGTGGCAAATCATCAAAAATGGTGAACAATTGCCCACTAAGGAAGTCGAGGATAAAGTCATCCTAAAGACGGAGAACGAATATGATGCGGAGGACATCAAAAAGGTGGAAAACAATGCTAAGGCCATCAACATGCTGTACTGTGCAGTAAACCCCGATGATTATCGGAAGATTTCATGTTGCACCACGGCCAAGCAAATGTGGGAGAAGCTAGAGGTCACGTAGGAAGGTACGGACCAAGTCCGAGAAGCTAAAATGATTTTCTAACACATGAATATGAATTGTTTCGTATGAAGAAAAATGAGAAAATAGACGATATGTTTGAACGATTTTCAAAAATCGTCAACGACCTCCATGCACTCAAAAAGACGTACACAGACAAGGAGCTTGTACGAAAAATTCTGTGGAGCCTCACTCCGGAGTGGCGTTCCAAAGCCGATGCTATTCAAGAATCAATCGGCATCACCAACGTCACTATAGACGGGCTTCGAGGTAATTTTAAGACATACGAATCTACTATTCTTAACCCTCCTTTGGAAGATCAAAGGAAAAGAAGGATCGCACTCAAAGCCTCCACATCACAACCTCAAGTCATTGAGGATTTAAGCGATGAGGATAACGAGTTTGGACTCGTTATTAAAAAGTTCCACAAGTTTATGCGTAAAGAGTATGAACGGAAGGGAAAGAGGCAAGGAGGACAACTCAAATGCTATAGATGTGGAGAAGTTGGGCATATCAAACCCAAATGTCCAAACACCAAGACGGAAAAGAAGTTCGTCAAGAAACAAAGAGCCTACATCTCTTGGGGAGGCGACTCCGGGGATGAATCAAGTGACGGAGAAGAAGATGAGACTGCCAACTTATGTCTCATGGCACATGAGGAAACACAAGAAGAGGTATGCGAAACTTCTTCTAAAAATTCTTATACTTATGAAGATATGCAAGATGCTTTTGATGAATTATACGGCAAATTTATTAGCGCTTCTAAAACTATTAAGGATTTGAAGAAAAAGCTTTCTCTAAAGGAAAAGGATTTGGAAAAACTAAGCCTATATAATATAAAATTAAAAGAAGAAAATAATTTTTTTGGAAAAAGAAGCGCCGACAAACCCGAAGGCTCAAACAAAGGTTGCACGTCTTGTAAATCCCTCAAAGATCAAGTAGAAAATCTTAAGGGTACTTTGAAAAAATTCAATTCCTTTCATAAAAACCTCAATAAAGTTCTTGACAATTTGAAATCTACTAAACATGGTATAGGTTTCGAAAATAACATTAATATGAATGAAAAAGTTGAAGAAAATCCTAAGCAACCCAAGGCTCAACCTAGGAAAGACAAAATCAATGTTAATAGACAAGCTAGAAATAATAATTCTAGGAACACTAGACATCCTACAATAAACACTAGGAGAAATATTGAGCACTTTAGAACATCTAAAAATGGTTTTCAAAAAGTGCATGGAAACTACATTTCACAAAATAGAGTAAATGAATTTAGACCACCTAGAAGCTATTATCATCCTATGAGAATGCATAATCCAAATGTCATTTGTCATTATTGTAATAAGATAGGACATATAGCTCCGGTCTGCTTCACTAGACATAGACATCTCACACACTCCCACTTTGCACCTAACACCCAAGGACCCAAAAGGGCTTGGGTACCAAAATCTCATTAATTTGGTATGTAGGTATGCTTCAAGGCATCAAGTGTACTTTGGTACCTTGATAGCGGATGCTCCAAGCACATGACCGGAGATGCATCCAAATTTTTACAAATAAGACCCGCCAAAGGAGGAAACGTAGTATTTGGAGACAATAGCAAAGGAAAAATAATCAGCATCGGTTCGGTTGGTAAGGATGAAACCTCCTCTATTGATAATGTATTATTAGTTAAGGGTCTTAAGCACAATCTCTTGAGCATAAGTCAATTGTGTGACAAGGGAAATCGTGTGATTTTCAATTCTAAATCATGTATGGTTGAACGTCTTAGTGATAATAAGGTTATTTTACATGGTGATAGAATTGATAATATTTATATGGTTAATCTTGAAAATTCTTCATCAAAATTTGCTAAATGCCTCATGAGTAAAGAGGACGATATGTGGCTATGGCATCGAAGAGTAGCTCATGTTAACATGAATATTTTGATTAAATTAGTTTCACAAGACTTAGTAGTTGGACTCCCAAAAATCAAGTTTGAGAAAAACACCATTTGGGATTCATGTCAAAAAGGGAAGCAAGTAAAAGCATCTTTTAAATCAAAAAATGTTGTATCAACAACAAGACCTTTACAACTCTTACACATGGATCTCTTTGGACCATCAAGAATAAAAAGTTTTGGTGGAAACTACTTTGATTTTGTTATTGTTGATGACTACTCTAGATACACATGGACATTATTTCTAACTCACAAAAGTGAGGCATTTCAAGTTTTCAAAAGTTTCCTTAAACGTGTTCAAAATGAAAAGAGCACAACAATAACCTCCATTAGAAGTGATCACGGTGGAGAGTTCGAACGAAATCTCTTTGCGGATTTTTGTGACAAACTTGGCATTGAGCACAACTTTTCTTCTCCACGTACACCACAACAAAATGGAGTGGTGGAATGTAAAAATCGGTGTCTCGAAGAGATGGCTAGAACCATGCTCGATGAGTCACAAATTCCTAAGTATTTTTGGGCGGATACCATGAGTACCGCAAGTTATGTATTAAATCGAGCCATTATAAGACCGATACTTATGAAAACGCCTTATGAACTTTACAAGGGAAGAAAGCCAAACCTCTCTCATCTTCGATTTTTGGTTGTAAATGTTTTTTTCACAATAACGGAAAGGACAACTTAGGGAAATTTGATGCAAAATTTGATGAAGGCATCTTTCTTGGTTATTCATTACGTAGTAAGGCATATAGAGTATTTAATAAACGCACTTTAACCATTGAGGAGTCCCCTCATGTTGTATTTTCCGAAAATGATACTCGCTTGGCGAGAAAGGATATTTGTGATGATCATGCAGATTCATTGGAGAAGATTAATCTTCAAGACGATGAGGAAAAGGAGAGCCCAAAGGAAGTCCAAGACGAAGTCATGGAACAACCCTTGGAAGAGAAACAACCACAAGAGGAAGAGACGATGATGCCGAAAGCTTGGAGGACGTCTAGAAATCATCCTCTCGATAAGGTAATTGGCGACATCGACAAAGGGGTATGTACTCGAAACTCTCTTAAGGACACCGTAGGTCACATGGATTTTGTATCACAAATTGAACCTACAACCATTTCTGAAGCAATTGAGGATGAGCATTGGACCTTGCCAATGCAAGAGGAGCTTAACCAATTTAAACGTAATGACGTTTGGGAGTTGGTGCCAAGACCCAATAATCACACCGTAATTGGTACGAAATGGGTGTTCCGTAATAAGCTTGATGAAAACGGTATAATAACTAGAAACAAAGCTAGGTTCGTAGCTAAAGGATACAATCAAGAAGAAGGAATTGATTTTGAAGAAACTTATGCACCGGTAGCACGTTTAGAAGCTATTCGCTTATTACTTGCTTTTGCCTCATTTATGGATTTCAAACTATATCAAATGGATGTCAAAAGTGCCTTCCTCAATGGTTTTATTCAAGAGGAAGTGTATGTTGAACAACCCCCGGGTTTCGAAGACTTTAATTCCCCCGATCATGTCTTCAAACTCAAGAAAGCACTCTACGGTCTCAAACAAGCTCCCCGAGCTTGGTACGAACGTTTAAGCAAATTTCTTTTGGACAATGAGTTCAAAAGGGGGAAAGTTGATACAACACTTTTTATCAAGAGTAAAAACAAAGACATCCTCTTGGTTCAAGTTTACGTAGATGACATTATTTTCGGTGCTACTAACGAATCTTTGTGCAAGGAATTTTCGGAAATGATGACAAGTGAGTTCGAGATGTCAATGATGGGTGAGCTCAATTTCTTCTTGGGACTGCAAGTGAAACAAATGAAAGAAAGGACTTTCATTTGTCAATCTAAGTATTGCAAGGAGTTGCTCAAACATTTTGAGATGAACAACGCCAAAGCAATGGCTACTCCCATGAGCACATCCGATCACCTTGACAAAGACGAAAAACGTAAGGAAGTAGATGTAAAGAAGTATCGAGGTATGATCGGATCCCTTCTTTATCTTACCGCAAGTAGGCCGACATTATGTTTAGCATTTGTTTATGCGCTCGGTATCAATCTTGTCCGAAGGAATCGCACTTAACTGCGGTAAAACGGATAATGAAATACCTAGTTGGCACTATGAATGTAGGACTTTGGTATCCCAAAGGTTCTTCATGCCAACTCATTGGGTATTCCGACTCTGATTTTGCGGGTTGCAAATTGGACCGCAAAAGCACGAGTGGAACATGCCACTTACTTGGTAGTTCCTTAGTATCATGGTTTAGTAAGAAGCAAGTAAGTGTTGCGTTATCCACCAACGAGGCCGAATATGTGGCCGATGGGAGTTGTTGTGCTCAAATCCTTTGGATGAAGCAACAACTCTTGGATTATGGCCTTAGAATTGATCATATCCCTCTTCGGTGTGATAATACTAGCGCCATAAGCTTGACGAAGAACCCCGTTCTTTATTCAAGGACAAAACACATTGAAGTTAGGCATCATTTCAATAGAGATCATGTTCTTAACGGTGATGTCGAGATTGAGTTTGTGGAAACAAAATATCAATTAGCCAACATTTTCACAAAACCATTAGAGAAAGAGTCATTTTTCCGCATTCGTAGCGAACTCAGAATACTTGATTCCACGATGATATAATATGTGCATTTGTGAAATATTTTACTTAAACCATTACTAACTTGAGCATCGGAGACGTCTAACTTTTTTTTTTTTTGCAGGTATCAAAATGGCCTCAAAGTCAGGGGGAACAAATTCGAACCTTTTTAAGTCACATTGGACATTTTCTAGAACTTTAGTAGCACATAATCGATTATTGACACTAACAAAATCGATTATCCAATGTTTCTATCTTTTCAGAATTTAGGCACAAAAACAGGATAATCGATTATTCAGATCAGATAATCGATTGCCTGAGGCCTCTGGAATTTCAACTGAAGGCAGATAATCGATTATCCCTTAAAGATAATCGATTATCAATGGTAAAATTTAAATTTTGTGACCATTTTTTTTTACCGTTTGAAAGCCAAAAATTCAGCTCTTTTAATTGCTCAAGGGTCTTCAAGACCTCTTCACAATAAATAGGTGAAATCCTTTCACAATCCTCACATCACAAGCAATTTCCTCTCAAAATTCACTTCAAAAACTCATAAATCGTTGCAAATTTTCTGTTGCTCTTCATAAAATGGCTGGTAAAAGCTCAAAAAGAGCACGCTCCGGAAAGAACGTTGCCTCATCTTCCGTTCCTCCTCCTCCGTCTGTCCATAACTACAAGGACGGACATCTTATTGTTCGAAAATGAGACCGACCTTGCTCGGTATTTAGAAAAGTTTGAGAATCGTGAAATTCTTCCTCCCCGATTCTCAACCGCTCGTTACTTCGGCAATTCTGTTCCTTTATCAACAAGAAATATATTGATTCAAAACCAACTTCTTGAATTTATTTACCTCCAAACCTCCTATATTCACCCGCATCTTATCCGCGCCTTCTATTTTAATTTAAAGAAGGAGGACGATGGTGAACTCTTCTCTTATGTCGATGGAGCTCACTTTTCTTTAAGTGAGGAAAACATAAGCATCCTCACAAAGTTGCCTCGAACCGGTGATGATATCGTGCACTACGCCGGGGAAGAAAAAGTGCTTTTCGATGAGCAAATCCTTTTTCAACAAATTGGAATTGGGGCATTCACTCCAACTGCGGAGCATCGTCGTCCAACTATCACTCGGATGCTCCCAGAGTACCGCCTTATTTTCTATATCATCACACGATATCTCAAGCCTCGAAAATTCAACCACACCACCCTCTCACACGAGGATGCTAAACTCATGCATGCCATCATTAACAACGCGCGCATCAATTGGTGCAAACTTGTGATGACCCATATGCATGATGCAATCGGGGATGATAAGCCGCTCCCCTATGCCCTTACCGTGATGTCTCTCTTCGAGATCTTAGAAATCCACACGGACGTCGGGCCAAAGAAAAACCGTACTAAGCATTGGAAATCCAAGAGACTTCCTTCCATGCTAGCGGTGATCAACCGGCTGCGCCTCCTCCACAAAGGCGTAGCTCCCGTGACCCTTCGGCTGCCACCCTCCAATCAATTTCGGAGCAACTTGCAGCCTTATCTACCTCTATCACTCGGATTGACAGGAACGTCGCCCGCACGGAAAGGAATGTGCAGAAATTGGGTCGTGAGCTTCATGGGTACTTTGATCACGTTCACTACCCCTATGCTCATGCCAACAACGACTTTCCGGGAGAGTCAAGTGAAGTGCTGGAAACCGAGAAGGATGATGATGTCGAAGATGACGACAGTTCCTAATTTTGAATAATTTTTAGTCTATGTTTTTTTTTCTTTTATGCTTCCATTATGTATTTTATGTTCTTTCCCTTAATCAATAAGATCTTCTTTTTGCTAATGTCAAAAGGGGGAAGAAAAGGGCTATGCAAAAATTAACATTTTTTTAAGAAAAGGGGCTATAACATACCATAAGAAAAAGGGATATGCACAAACATTAACATATTTGGCATAAATTGAGGGGGAACTCATTATAACTCATTATGTATTTGGCACAATCACTTAAATTGTTTCAATCACCTATACATCTTGGTTTGCCATTATCACACATTTAAAATCACCTATGCATATCCCCATCTCTGTTTGCCATTATCAAAAAGGGGGAAATTGTTGGAACACACTCTCAAAGACATTAACTAAAGTTGTGTTCATTTTTGTAGGTTTTGATAAATGACAAACCGACGTAGATGCAAAGTTGACAAATGCCAAATCGTTGTAAGTTATTATTGAAACACACTTTCATTACCGTTAAAAGTCGTGTTCATTCTTGTAAGTTTTGATGAAAGACAAATCGAACATGAAAACAAAGTTAACAAATTGCCAAGTCATATCATTGAATAAGCAAGGCAAGAATGGCTAACAGACCAAAGTAGAGTCCAAGTACAGAAGAGACAAGAACAAGATCAAGAGATGTACTGAAGACATAAATGAGTCGTTTTGCATTGTGATCTTGATCCGACAATAGATTCAAGTCTTGGATTCTCTCTAAAATAATTTTATCAAATCATGCATATCATAAATATCTTTGTGATACTTAAAACAAAATGATTCTTAACGTTTTCATTTTAGCCAAAATGGTTTTTGACATTGGTTTCCATTTCTGGACATAATTTAAATATATTCCAAATCATTTTTTTTTCATAAATATCACACTTGATTTATGGTCATCAACTAAACACTTGGAAAACGTTTTTATAATTGATTATACTGCAGATAATCGATTACCCTTTTAAGATAATCGATTATCCTATGTTTCCAGCTAAAACTGGAAATCACAGAATGGCAAGATAATCGATTATCACTATAAGATAATCGATTATCCTTGTTTTCCAGCTAGAACTGGAAATTACAGAGAGGTTGAATAATTGATTATTCTCTGAGAAATAATCGATTATCCTAAAAATAATCGATTATCCTTTGAGAATAATCGATTATTCTAGTTACCGTTGCCATCCAACGACTAGTTTTTTGAACGTTAAAGTAAGATAATCAATTATGCACTTAAAATAATCGATTATGCTGCATTAAAATCAGAATTATTGTTTAACTTTTGAGCAACGGTCACTTAATTTTTGAGGGTTATAAATACACCTCAAAACCTCTCATTTCTCACAACAACTGATTATTATTTCTTCAACAAGCTGATATACTTACATTGCATTAAATTCATTCATTTTTCATAGTTTTCAAGAGCCAAAATCTTGACGAAGTTGTTGTGTTCTTGAGCGTATTAAGTTTACTCATATCTTCTCTGTAAGAGAGTCTTGTTTTTGAGTGCTAAGTGTTTGTATACACTTGAAAGGAAGTCTAATCCCTTGTTGTTGTAAGAAGGAAGGTTCCATTCCTTCGGTTGAAGTCTTGGAGTACGGTATCTCCGATCAAACGTTGTTGAGGCTCGAGTGACTCGAGTTCTCAAGTTGTACTGGTTTGTTGAGCACCTTTAAGCTTAACGGAGTTAGTTGCAGCTCGAGAGAGTCTCTCGGGAGACTGGACGTAACCACACGTTGTGGCGAACCAGTATAAATTTGGTGTGCTCCTTCCTTACTCTTTTATTTCCGCATTTACTTCGATTTTATTTCTGCGATTTTTGTTAAACGCTATTCACCCCCCCCCCCCCTCTAGCATTGGGCACTTATTCCAACACAGTACACCCACATGAATTCACAACTTGGGAATAACCAATATCCCAGAAACACCACCAAACAAACAGGGAAAATCTTAAGCTCAAAAATCAAACAGCAACACAGGTCCAAATATATCCATTGAACTCAGCAAATCAAACCGGAACCTGGGTCCAAATATATACAATGAACCCAGTAAATCAAATAGGAACCCATGAGGCATTAACACCATACAACATTAACAATCCTACTCGAAATAAATTGAATAGAAACTAGACCAGCCTGACTCCAAACCAAAATAAGTATGGAAATTTCACATAATTTCAGGTCATTTTCCTATAATCTCTGATAGACAGCTGATTTTAAGAGTGTTTTTGGCACAGTAAAATTCAATGGAACAGTAAAGTTAGGGTTCTTGGAGATTTTCAGGAGTTATTTCGAGAGATTTTGAGCTTCAAAATTCTGAGAAATTATAAAGCTACCTTCAGATTGTCCAACCCCCCACCCCTTTGAGTGATTTAGAGTCCCTTTTATAGCCAAAGGCTAGGGCACCACTTTTATTTTTATTTTAACTAAAGGTCCCTATTTCAATTTCCAGATTTTACCTACTTAGACCCTCATTTTTTGACTTGTTTCCCAAGTTACTGCTATAAGACTACTGATTTTATATAAAAGACCCCTTCTAGAAGGGTATAAAGGCTTCTAGCATTGTCTTCCATTTACAAACTACCTATACTATCCTTATTTGTTCCTAAAATTACCAAAGCCAAGTTGAAACTCTATATTACCCCTATTTACTTTGAAAATTACCAACACTAAACAAAAATTCTATATTTATCCTCATACTACCCTGAAATCACTGTGAAATTACTAAACCCAATCCTCCTTTGTCACAATTCTACTAGGGTCAGTCAACCATACCCAAATGACCCTTAAAAGAACCCTGAATTATTACCACTAACCCCAACCCCTTTCACCATAGTAAAACCAACCGTAATTGATTGATTATAAAAGTAGAAGCTTAACCAGATACAACTAGCCCCTAATCAAATCTGAATCTCTAAATAACTAATCAGGAATGCAAATTAATCAACCAACTTTAAGAAAACATAGCTGAAATTCACACAATCAAAAGAAAAAAATGCAAATCTACAACTAAACAGGCAATCCTATTTTTCAAAACTAATAAAAACCGAAGAACTAATTCTGGTTCATACCACTAAATTATCAATTAACATTAATAAAACTAAACTAGGCAATATGTGAGGAATCAAAAACTAAACTAAATTCAAGCTAGCCATGAAACTAACTAGACGTGGAAATTAAACTAAAAAAATGAGTAATTCAGAAAATAAAAACTGCAACTGAATCAAATTTCTAAATTAACTAGAAAAGACTGAGTATTCCTAAAGTTGAAACCTAACAATTATCTCAAAAAGCAACCAAGGAAGTAAAACAATCAAAAATGCCAATCAATTTAAATAAAAAAAAATCAGACTCAATTATCAAACCAGGCAAGAAGTACAAAATAGAAAAAACAAATAAAAAAGAAGTGAGATTACCGGTCTTCTTCAATTAAGCTTAGTGGAAATAAATTCACGCTTCCAAGCGGCACTCAAACGTCTTTAAAATATGAACTTAGACTTAGGTCATGGCTGGTTTTGACACTAGATGGGTTTGGGGTTGTTTGAGAGGGCTTGGTTGTGTTTTTGGGTAGAGGGGGGCTAGAAACGGTGGGTGGTGATGGTTTGGGAGTCATTGGTCACCAGGCACCGTCATGCATGGCGGGGCTATCCACTTCTAACGAATATTCGAAGGGCTGGGGTTACATTCGAGGGTGGCCGATGGTAGGGTTGGAAAGAGGAGGCAATGGGGATTCTAGGGTGTAACTTTGGGAGTCATTGGTCACCGGGCGCCTCCGTGGACGGCGGAGCCTCCGGGATTTGTACAAATATTCGACGGGGTGGGGAGGGTTTCGAAGGGTGATCTTACGGGGGTTGGGAAGAGGAGACAATGGGGATTCTGGGGTGTAAATTTAGAGGCTATTAGAGTTATCCCGCCGTCGCCGGCGATTTCCAGCCGGCGGAAGACGGTGGTGTTACTGTGGATTGGAGGCAACATTACACCGGCAAGGGATGGTACGAGGAGGGTGAACTTGGTCTCTTGAAATGTTACATGGGTTTGGAAAGTTTTATCTAAAGTATGAGGCTTAATTTGAGCCACTGGATCAAGGATATGGATGTCCAGGATGAGGGAACGCCAAAACGGCGTCGTTTTGATGAGGGGTGGGATTGGACCGGGTCTGGGACGTGGTTTGGGCCAGGTTCGGGGATTTTGGGCTAGTTTAAATTGCAAAAATGGCCCCAGTTGGCCTTTTTAAAACAAGACCACATTTCCAAATCTCATTTTTTTGTTTGTTTTAATTCCTACATTAAATTATTTTATTAACATCAAATTAACAAAAAACTGATTTAAATCCAAAATTAGGATAATTAAACAAAATGCTATTTTTTGTATTTTTTCTGAATTAAAATGCACTCAACACGCAAACAAACACACAATTTATGCAATTAAATTCTAAATATTCAAATAATAAAAGAAAGACGCAAATAAACACAAAATCACACAATTAATTAGAAAAAATTCAAATAAACACGAAATCACACAATTAACCCCTAAAAGTTCAAATAATAAAATAAAAATGTAAATACGCGCAATTATTTCCTAATAATAAAAGAAAAAATGTAAATAAACACAAATCACATAATTAGTTCCTAAAAATTCAAATATTAAAAGAAAAGATGCAAATAAACACAAAATCACCTAATTAATTCCTAAAAATTCAAATAATAAAGAAAATCCTAGTTTACGAATTTATAGGAACATTTCAAGTGAAGCGAAAGTTACGTGCTCACAAGGAGGGGATTAAATTCCTTAAAGAAACACTATGAATTCAACGTGCTCAGATTAATTTGTATTTTATTTATGTTATTTTATTTTCTACAAATTTATTTGACAAATACAGTTTACTAACAAGCTTAAGGAATTTAATTTTGTATTTTATATTTATGTTATATTCACTGTTCTGAATATTAAAACCTTTGTGATTTTCTAATCCGTCGGAGATTAAAATCTACGTGATTTTAATATTTGTTTGTGTCATTCTTTTACATAAATGACTAATGATAACAGGAACCAGGCTGTTCCAGTGGTGACTTCCAATGCTCAACAAGCCGAACACCGATGTTGGCACTAGTGGAAAATTAAAAAAATTTCGGGATTGATTTCAAGCGGTGGCAGCAGAAGATGTTCTTCTACTTGACTACTTTAAATCTACAGAAGTTCATCAAGGAAGATGTTCCTGTTCTGCCCAAAGAAACTCTGGAGAATGAACGCTTTCTCGTAATTGAGGCGTGGAAGCATTGTGATTTTATGTGCAAGAATTATATTCTTAGCGGACTGGAGAACGATATGTATAATGTTTATAGTGGCATGGAGACTTCAAAAGAATTATGGAAAACACTTGAAATCTAACCCGAAAATTTTTAGGTTTTTTCTGCCGGTGCCAACGCTAATGTTCGGCTTGTTGATGCGTTGGCAGTCACCATTAGAATAGCCTAGTTCCCGTTATCATTAGTCATTTATGTAAAAGATGACACAAAAAATGTTAAAATCACGTAGATTTTAATCTCCAACGGAGTAGAAAACCACAGAGGTTTTAATCTCCAGAACAATTAATATAACATAAATCTTATCATTTTCTTGAAAAGAAATACAAAACTGAAGATGTTGGGTTGAAAAAATTTGTTGCCACTAAGCTTTTGGACTAGAAAACGGTAGATATCAAGTCTGCTATTACCCAAGTCCAGGAATTGCGAGTGATTATTCACGATCTCCTTGCTGGATATAAATCGAATTAATATTGATGTTGAAAGTAGTAATTTTAGTATTTTTACTAACAAAATTTTTATTGAAGGTCTTGTCATCAATGAAGCATTCCAAGTAGCAAGGATGATTGAGAAGTTTCCTCCTTTATAGAAGTACTTTAAAAACTACTTAAAACACAAATACAATGAGATGTCGCTTGAAGATCTCATTGTTCGGTCGAGAATCGAAGAGGACAACAAATCTACTGAAAAGAGAGGCCGTGGAAACTCAACAATAATGGGAGCAAACATTGTTGAAGATACTTCTCAAAATAAGAGAAAGATTAAGCAGGCTTCTGGTCCAAAAGGCAACGCAATAAAGAAGCGGTTAAATGGAAATTGCTTCAACTATAGGAAAGTTGCACATAAATCTACGGAGTGTCATGCTCCTAAGAAAGACAAAAAGAAGGGTCAAGCAAACATGAAAAGCATAAAGATGTTGATGACTTGTGTGCTATGCTTTCTGAATGCAACTTGGTGGCAAATCCAAAGGAGTGGTGGATTGATTCTTGAGCCACTCGCCATGTTTATGATGTTAGGGAAGCCTTTGCAAATATGCTCCCGTTGGACCTAAAGAGACACTTTCCATAGGAAATGCTGCAACCGCCAAGATTGAAGAATGTGGGGAATATCTTTCTGAAGATGAGTGGTGACTTTGAACAACGTCCTTCATGTTCCGGAGATTAGAAAGAATTTAGTCTTGGCTAGACTTCTTGTTAAGAATGGGTTTAAGTGTTTTTTTGTTTCCGGTAAGGTTGTAATAAGTAAGAATGAAATGTTTGTAAGAAAAAGTTACCTTATTGAGGGCCTTTTCAAGACGAATGTAATGGTTATTGAGAATAATAATAAAATTCCAGCTTCGTCTTACTTACTTGAGTCAAATGAATTATGGCATATACGTTTGGGTTATATCAATTATAATACCTTGCGGAAAATGATTAACTTGGAAGTATTGCCTAAGTTTGAATGCGATAAATCAAAATATCAAATATGTGTGGAATATAAGTATGTTAAACATCCTTATAAGTCAGTTGAAAGGAATTCAGATTCATTAGACTTAATTCACATAGATATTTGCAATATGAAGTCAGTGCCATCTCGCGGTGGAAAAAAGTATTTCATAACTTTATTGACGATAGTACTCGATATTGCTATGTTTACTTACTTACTTAATAGTAAAGATGTAGCAATAGACGCATTCAAGCAATACAAAAATGAAGTTGAAATGCAACTTAACAAAAAAATCAAAATGATAAGAAGTGACAGGAGTGGTGAATATGAATTTCCTTTAGAACAAATATGTTTAGAATATGGAATTATTCACCAAACAACGACTTTTTACACTCCCCAATCCAATGTGATTGCGAAAAGAAAGAATCGTTCATTAAAAGAGATAATGAACGCATTGTTGGTAAGTTCTGGTTTGCCACAGAACTTATGGAGGGAATCCATTCTTACGGCTAACCGAATACTGAATCGAGTACCCCATAGCAAAAACACAATCCATTACATATGAAAAATAGAAAGGAAGGAAGTTCAACTTGAATTATTTTAAAGAATAGTGGTGTTTGGCAAAAGTGCAAGTTCCTAACTCTAAAAAGGTTAAAATAGGATTGAAAATCGTTGATTATGTTTTCATAGGATATGCTACCAATAGTAAAGCATATCGATTTCTGGTTCATAAATTAGAAAATCCTGACATTCATAATAATACGATTATAGAATCTGATAATGATGAGTTCTTTGAAAATATATATCCATATAAAAAGGAACATAAGTCGATTGGTGAAAGATCTAAGTGACATCGGGAAGAAACAAAAGAAAGTACATTTAATTAGGAGGATCCAAGACGTAGTAAACGTCAAAGAACATCTACTTCATTGGACCAGATTTTGTGACTTTCTTATTGGAGAATGAGCCTCAAATATTTAAAGAAGCTACGTCTTCTTCATAATTATTATTTTGGAAAGAGGCAGTCAATAGTGAAATAAAATCCATATTGAACAACCACACATGGGAATTGGTTGATCTTCCTTCTGGAAATAAACCATTGGATTCTAAATAGATATTTAAGAGAAAAATAAAAGATGATGGCACTATTGACAAATATAAGGCAAGAATTGTGGTCAAAGTATATAGACTACAAGAAGGTCTTGACTATTTTGATACATAATCTCCAGTTACAAGAATTATGTCCATACGAACGTTAGTAGCGTTAGTTGCAGTATATGGTCTTGAAATTCATCAAGTGGATATTAAGACGGCCTTCTTAAATGGAGAGTTGGAGAAAGAAATCCACATGGAACAACCTGAAGGATTTAAGATTCCAGATAAAGAAAAGAAGGTATGTACACTTGTTAAGTCCCTTTACAGACTAAAACAAGAACCCAAACAACCGCATATGAAATTTGACCAAACAATATTGTCAAATGGTTTAAGATAAATGAATGTGATAAATATGTGTATATTAAAAATTTTCCAAATCACGTAGTCATTGTTTTCTTGTATGTGGATGATATGATGATAATGAGTAATGATATTGCCAATGTTAGATAATACGCTTAACGCTAGAGGGGGGGTGGATAGCGTTATAATAAAATTTAGCGTAAACTTGCGGAATTTGAAATTTGCAGGAAATAAATAAGTGCGTTAAGTAAACAAAAAGGAAAGAACGCACCAATGTATTCTCGTTCACCACAACAAGTGGCTAGTCCAGTCCCCGAGAGACTCTCTCGAGATTTTCCACTAACTTGTCAAGCTTACGGGTGCTCAACAAACCTTTACAACTTAAGGACACAAGCCTTAACACCTTTGTTCGGAGATACAACACTCCAAGACTTCACTGTTAAGCTTACGGGTGCCTAACCAACCTTTACAATCTGAGGACACAAGCCTCAACAATCTTGCTCGGAGATACAACACTCCAAGACTTCGACCAAGGAAACACAAGTTCCTTACAATAAGAGAATCACAATTCTCTTACAAGTGTACAAGACACTAAACACTCAAACAATACACTCCTTAATGAGTAGATATGAGTAAAAGAAGTAAGCTCAAGATCACAACAACTATGGACAAGACTTTGGCTCTCAAAAGCTTTATGAAATGAATATAAAATGATAAACAATAGTATGCAAGCTTATAACAATAGAATGATCAGTTGTTGTGTGTTATTGTGTTTAAAACACTGAAATGAAGCTGTATTTATAGTTGAAAAACTTGGCATTACCGTTCTCTAATTGTCAATTAAGAGTTGCTGATTTTACTGAGTGACAATCGATTGTCAAGAAGCCACAATCGATTGTTTGCCAATCGTTCCAGAAATCAATCCCAGATTTTACGCTTAACAATTGATTATCCAAGATCAACAATCGATTATTGGAAACGTTCAAAAAATCATTTCCAGATTTTACGTAAAACAATCGATTATACAGAATCAATAATCGATTATTAAGCAACGTTCAAAAAATCTTTTCCAGATTTTAATTTCAACAATCGATTGTATAAAATCAACAATCGCTTACTCAGCAACGTTCAAAAAATCTTTTCCAGATTTTAATTTCAACAATCGATTGTACAAAATCAACAATCGATTACCTGACGGTATTTGAAAATATTACGACAACGGTCAGCTTCACAATCGATTGTGCAATGTTAACAATCGATTATTTATCAGACTTTGAAAAACATTTTAGACACTGCCTCTTGACAATCGATTGTTATATACTCACAATCGATTATTTAATAATTTTGAAAAATTCTGGAAGACACTGCCTCAACACAATCGATTGTCATATGTTCACAATCGATTATTTTGTGACTTTTAAAAATCTGATGGACACTGTCTCTTCACAATCGATTGTCATTAGCTTCACAATCGATTATTCTGAGTTTTGAAAAACTTTGATGTATACTGCCTCATCACAATCGATTGTCATAAGGTTCATAATCGATTGTCATGCAGGTTTGAAAAACCTGATGCTCACTGCCTTAACACAATCGATTATCATTTGTTCACAATCGATTGTCATGCAGTCTTGGCTTAACATAATCGATTATCATAAGTACATAATCGATTATCTTAGTCCAGATTTTAGAGGCATGTTTAAAAATCATTTTGACTGAAGTAAATATGCATGATTTAAAATCATTTAGCATTAAATTCAATATGCATGATTTTGTAAAAATAATTTTACGAGAGAAGCCATGTCATGAGTCAAGTTGTCGGATCAAGATCACAATTAAGAACGACTCATTTAAACTATAAAACTTTGTCTTGTGCTTGAATCTCGTTATCCACCAATTGTGCGCTTGTACTTGAACTTCGTCATATATCAATTTGCGCTTGTTTGTCATTCATCAAAACCTACACATAAGAACACACGTTTTAGTATAAAGCCTTGAGAACGTGTTTCCAACAATTTCCCCCTTTTTGATAATGGCAAACTTTAAGCGGGATATGCATCTTAAACAATTTATAATGACGATTCAAGACAAGTAAAGATATGCAATAAGTATGCGACTAGTTCCCCCTCAATATATGTATTCCCCCTCAATTTAAGCTTATAAATATTGAGAGTGCATACCCGTTATCTTCCCCCTTTTGCCATTAGCAAAAATAATATAAGAAGATGCCAAAGATGTAAATAAAACTTGTTTATTTATTGGAAAGAAAAAACAATTACATAAGGAGGGGACAATAAAACATATCACAATAAAAAAAATATTCATCATCATTTCCCGCCTCATCGTCCGGCACTGCTTCAAAGGGAACAAGACCGGCATATGGATAATGAACATGGTCAAAATATCCATGGATCTCATTTGTCAATTGACCAATAGAGGTGGTCAAGGAAGCAATTTGGTCGGAAATGGATTTGAGAGTGGGCTCTTGAGGTGAACGAGTTCGACGGGTTGGAGGAGGAGTAGGCGCTGCATGATCACCGTCATGATGAAAGGAGGATTCTGAAATTTCCCACGTTTTGGTACTCTTTTTGAGAGGACCGTTGGAAGTGATGAATCCGGAGGCTTCAAGAAAATTCATGATGAGGAGAGCATAAGGAAGAGGCCTATCATCTCCGATAGCGTCACACATGTGAATCTTGACGAACCGACACCAATTGATGTTAGCTCCGGTTATTATGGCATGCATGAGCTTGGTGTCCTCTTGGGAAATGGTAGTATGGTTATGCTTACGAGGCTTGAGGACTCGGGTGATGAAATAGAAAATCAACCGATAATTGGGATCCATTCCCGTAATTGTAGGACGACGGGAAGAAAGATTTGGATCATAAGAAGTAAGTCCGGTTTGATGTAGGAGGACTGTTTCATCAAAAAGGGCTCCGGCCTCTCCGATGTACCGAAAAATGTCTTCACCATTATGAGGAAGACGGGCAATGGTATGAAGATTTTCATCGGAAAGAAGAATTTGAACACCATTTATATTTGTCACAAGCTCACCGTCATCATCCTCATGAAGGTTGGAGTAAAATGCTTGAATCAATGTAGTATTGATGTAAGGATGGGTAAGAAGTAAGAAGTCAAGAAGTTGACAATTTTTTAGCATACTTGCAGCAGGGCCATAAGATTCAAGATACTTGTTGGTTGAAAAGCGGGGAGGAAGAATGTCGCGCTTTTCAAATTTTGTTAAAAAACGAGTAAGCTCGATGTCAGAATTAAAATATAGAACGGAACCATCTTGATAAGGATAGTTTGGAGCAGCAGAGGAGGATGCACCATGCCTAGCAGAACGGGAACGTTTGGAGTGACGGCCCGACATTTTCACTGAGTATTGCTGGAATTTGCAAGATTCTTGAAAGAATTTTGATAGTTTGAGAGCTAAAGTTGATGCTTGAGTGAATAAAAATGAACATATATGAGCCTATTTATAGAGGGGAGAAAGGCATTTTATTAATGGAAGAAATCTGCAGAAAATTGAAAGCTGAAACAGTCAGAAACGGTAAAAATAAATCTTACTGGCCGTTAGACAATCGATTGTTGGAATGAGATAATCGATTGTCATTAAGATTTGACTGAATCTCGGAACTGACACAAATCGATTGCAGAACCAAACGGAAAAAAAATTTGAATTACTGACATGAAATAATCGATTGTCAAAATATGGTAATCGATTGTTATGTTACAGTGAGCACAGAAATTTTCTGATTTTGAGAATAATCGATTATATTTTGAAACAATCAATTGTTTTGGAAAAGCATTGCTGAATGGCTAAGACGAAAATCGATTTTGCAGTTAAAGAATCAATTATTTAGCAAAACTGCATAATAAACATAAACCATAAACCATAAACAATCGATTAGTGATACTGCTAATCGATTTTCTGCACAGTAAGATAATCGATTATTTGCTTGGAACAATCGATTGTTCTGTGCCAAAACTTAATTATTCCCCCTACCTTTAGGGTGATACCTGCAAAATAGAATTAAACGTCTCCGACGCTCAAGTCAGTAACTAAAATATAAATGCAACCTAAAATGTATGCATTTAGATCAACGTTTACCCGCATTCAATACATCATTTGGACATGATTTATATATAGCACAACATTAAACGCTAAATGTTTTATCAAGTCTACTAGCAATAAGGTAAAGTGAGGAACGATCATACCTGTGTAGTTCTTGGTATTGCTCGTCTTACCTTTCACATTTCTGTCAAGATGGTCATCTAAATTCATTGAAGTGACCATTGGTTTGGTGTTGCTCTTTTCGAATTGATTTGGCAACTCCTTGCGACATTTAGATGGACAAATGAAAGTTCCCTCTTTCATTTGCTTAATTTGCAGCTCCAAGAAGAAATTAAGCTTGTCTATCAATGATATCTCAAATGCCATTTACAGATTCCTTGCATGACACTTATTAGTTGCTCCAAAGAAATACAAATATTTTCTAAGATATCATTTTCCACAAGATTTGGAATGCAAGATGTTAGTGGCATGAGAGTTTAAGAAAATAACATTGCCAATATAAAGAGTTGTTTTGAAATTCTGTCATCAAAAGGATAGTAAACTTCATGCACTATATTTTCCCTTAATCAGAAATTTATCAAGACATACCAACAAGACATAGATATACCAATTGTTATAAAACAATGATAAACCCATTTGTTAGATGACATAACAAGTGTACCAAAAGTTATTTTATTAACAGTGATACAAATTGTTATTTTTAGTAAAGCATATTACAAACGAGTGTTGACTGTTAACAGATCAACCATACATCGAATTTTGAAGAACATACCAACCATTATCCAGACCAAAGGATGTGTTCATCAAGAGACTATTTTTAACAGAAGGATTTTTGTCAATTGTTAGAAACATGAGACATCTCAATTATTTTTCAAAGCTGATGATAGCATTTATCAAAAACGTGAGTGAAGACTTTTTGAAGAATATGCTAATAGATAATACACACCACACAGTATACTAACAGTTATTTAAACCACAGATAGCAATTATCAAATCATGAATGAAATGATTTTATCAAGCTAACTGTTAATACATATCAACAGTTTTGATCTTTTAAAAGCAGATAACTAACAAGTAAACTAATTGACACCAATTGTCATTTAACAACACGTTTTCAACATATGAATCAACAAAGCTAATTGATATTGATTGTAGACAAGGATATCTCAATATTTAACGCACATCAACTATTACGACTAAGCTTATCAAAGATTCAACAATAAGGGAACCAAATTAACAACAAATAAGTCAATATTGGTTGCTAGCACATATCAACAATTCGGTTTTTGTCAGAAATGATAACTAACCAAAATTTCCTCTTGATGCAATGAGGTGTCGTGCTCGGTGCATCTACTACAATACTGTAGCCTTTCAAGCACACCTGCAAGACAGATTAATGATCTTTTGGTACCCATGCCATTTTGGGTCCTTGGGGGTTAGGCATATCATAATGATGCGATTGAGTGATATGTCTATGTCGTGTAAAACATGCAGGAGCAATATGACCAATACGTCTACAATAATGACAAGTCACGTTGGGGTTATGCATCCTTCTAGGTTCATAGTAACTTGACGGACGAAAATGGTTTACTCTATTTTCAGCATTATGACTATTGCGCGCTTTATGAACATCATTTCTCCTACTATGTGCAGCATTTCTAGAATAATTATTTCTACGTTGGAAATCATTTCTAGGTGCTCTAAAGGGTTCAAAAATCCTTCTAGTATTTGGCCTATAATATGCATCATTTCTAGGGTAGTTATTTCTAGGTGGTAAGTCATTGCTAGGTCTTCTAAAATGTTCAACATTTAGTCTAGCATGCATATTGGTTCTAGGATTGCTATTTTTAGGATAAGCATTTTTATTATTAGTCCTAGGTGAGCCTTAGGTTGTTGGGGTTTAGCTTCAACCTTTTCTTTAGGCTCATTCGTAAACCTTATGCCATGCTTGGTTGACTTCAAATTATCAAGAACATCATTCAAATTTTTGTGCGAAGAGTTAAACTTATCTAATGTGCCTTTAAGCCTTTCTACTTCATTTTTGAGATGCAAGCAAGAAGTACACTTTCTAATAGAGCTTTCGGGCTTATCGGCGCTTCTTTTTCCGAAAAACTTGTTTTCCTCTTTCAACTTCTCATTTTCTAAAACCAGTTTTTCAAAAACTTTTTCTTTTAAAGAGAGTTGTTTTTGAAAATCTTTTTCTTGCAACGACAGAGTTTTCTGCAAATCTTTAATAGTCTTGGAAGCATCAACAAACTCACTATGTAATTTATTATAAGCATTTTGCATTTCTTCAAGTGAGTGAGAGTTGGACGTACTTACCTCTTCTTCTTCGTTTGCCATGAGACATTGGCCAGTTGATTCATCATATGAGCTGTCCGCTTTTTGAGGCATGCTTTCATACATTTCCTCCAGCTTATCCCACATCTCTTTGGCGGTTTTGTAGTGGGAAATTTTCTGATAGTCTTCCTGATTCAAGGCGCTATACAACATAGTTATTGCATTAGTGTTGTATTCACTTACCTTGGCTTTCCCAACTTTTGTTGTCATTTGATCACCATGCTTGATGATTTGCCATAGATAAAAGTTGTTGGCTGTGATGAAAATTCTCATCCGATCTTTCCAATATGAGTAATTATTTCCATCAAATATTGGGGGCAACATGTTAAAATCACCTTCACCTATTCCTGCAAAAGAGTCACGAGTAGAAGCCATGGATGGTTCTCTCAAACTGTTAAGTCTTCAGAGAGTTGGGCTCTGATACCAATTGTTAGATAATACGCTTAACGCTAGAGGGGGGGGGGGTGAATAGCGTTATAATAAAATTTAGCGTAAACTTGCGGAATTTGAAATTTGCAGGAAATAAATAAGTGCGTTAAGTAAACAAAAAGGAAAGAACGCACCAATGTATTCTGGTTCACCACAACAAGTGGCTAGTCCAGTCCCCAAGAGACTATCTCGAGATTTCCACTAACTTGTCAAGCTTACGGGTGCTCAACAAACCTTTACAACTTAAGGACACAAGCCTTAACACCTTTGCTCGGAGATACAACACTCCAAGACTTCACTGTTAAGCTTACGGGTGCCTAACCAACCTTTACAATCTGAGGACACAAGCCTCAACAATCTTGCTCGGAGATACAACACTCCAAGACTTCGACCAAGGAAACACAAGTTCCTTACAGTAAGAGAATCACAATTCTCTTACAAGTGTACAAGAAACTAAACACTCAAACAATACACTCCTTAATGAGTAGATATGAGTAAAAGAAGTAAGCTCAAGATCACAACAACTATGGACAAGACTTTGGCTCTCAAAAGCTTTATGAAATGAATATAAAATGATAAACAATAGTATGCAAGCTTATAGCAATAGAATGATCAGTTGTTGTGTGTTATTGTGTTTAAAACACTGAAATGAAGCTGCATTTATAGTTGAAAAACATGGCATTACCGTTGTCTAATTGTCAATTAAGAGTTGCTGATTTTACTGAGTGACAATCGATTGTCAAGAAGCCACAATCGATTGTTTGCCAATCGTTCCAGAAATCAATCCCAGATTTTACGCTTAACAATCGATTATCCAAGATCAACAATCGATTATTGGCAACGTTCAAAAAATCATTTCTAGATTTTACGTAAAACAATCGATTATACAGAATCAATAATCGATTATTAAGCAACGTTCAAAAAATCTTTTCCAGATTTTAATTTCAACAATCGATTGTATAAAATCAACAATCGATTACTCAGCAACGTTCAAAAAATCTTTTCCAGATATTAATTTCAACAATCGATTGTACAAAATCAACAATCGATTACCTAACGGTATTTGAAAATATTACGACAACGGTCAGCTTCACAATCGATTGTGCAATGTTAACAATCGATTATTTATCAGACTTTGAAAAACATTTTAGACACTGCCTCTTGACAATCGATTGTTATATACTCACAATCGATTATTTAATAATTTTGAAAAAGTCTGGAAGACACTGCCTCAACACAATCGATTGTCATATGTTCACAATCGATTATTTTGTGACTTTTAAAAATCTGATGGACACTGTCTCTTCCCAATCGATTGTCATTAGCTTCACAATAGATTATTCTGAGTTTTGAAAAACTTTGATGTATACTGCCTCATCACAATCGATTGTCATAAGGTTCATAATCGATTGTCATGCAGGTTTGAAAAACCTGATGCTCACTGCCTTAACACAATCGATTATCATTTGTTCACAATCGATTGTCATGCAGTCTTGGCTTAACATAATCGATTATCATAAGTACATAATCGATTATCTTAGTCCAGATTTTAGAGGCATGTTAAAAAATCATTTTGACTGAAGTAAATATGCATGATTTAAAATCATTTAGCATTAAATTCAATATGCATGATTTTGTAAAAATAATTTTACGAGAGAAGCCATGTCATGAGTCAAGTTGTCGGATCAAGATCACAATTAAGAACGACTCATTTAAACTATAAAACTTTGTCTTGTGCTTGAATCTCGTTATCCACCAATTGTGCGCTTGTACTTGAACTTCGTCATATATCAATTTGCGCTTGTTTATCATTCATCAAAACCTACACATAAGAACACACGTTTTAGTATAAAGCCTTGAGAACGTGTTTACAACAGCCAACATAAATGTTACTAAGCGTATGCTAACTAGCAAGTTTTATATGAAGGACTTGGGAGTTGCTAATTTAATTATAGGGATTAACAAAGACTCCAACTGACGTGAATCTTGCATTAGCAAAGAACAAAGGCCAAAACATATCACAATTGGATTATGCTCATGTGATGGGATGCTTAATGTACATCAAGAATTTTACACGGCTAGGTATAACTTCTGCTATAAGTAAATTGAGTCAATACACGAGCAATCCAGGTCACTCTAATTGGATGGCAATGAAACGAGTTTTGGGATATTTAGAACATACCCCGGGCTTTGTTTTTGCACTACAGTAAATATTTTACAGTGTTTGAGGGATACCGTGATGCAAATTGGATCACCGGTTCAACTGATTCTAAGTCCACAAGGGGATATGTATTCACCATTGGTGAGGAGCGGTATCTTGGAAGTCGTCCAAATAATTGTATCGCCCATTCTACAATGGAGGTTGAGTTCATAGCCTTAGATAAAGCTGGTGAAGAAGATGGCTGCTCCGAAATTTCTTGGACGACATTCTATTTTAGCCCAAACCGTTGGCACCAATATGCATACATTGTGGTAGTCAAGCGACAATTGAAAGGGTTGGGAGCGTTATGTATAACAGTAAATCTCGTCATATACCATGAAGAGATAAAGCTGTTAGGCAATTACTCTCTAAAGGAATTATCATGATAGACTATGTAAAGTCAAGTGATAATGTATCGAATGCACTTACAAAAGGCCTAACTAGAGAAGTGGTTGAGAATTCATCAAAGGGAATGTGACTATGGCCGAGAACGAGTCATAGTGGCAATAATTCTACCTATAAGACTGAAGATCCCAAGATCTATGTTCAAGAAGATCAAACAAAGTCATTAATGATGGTTCAACATTGTCAACTAATATTTTGGTCCATTCTCGTGATGAGACAATGTTCAGAACCAAGGATAAAACATTATGGCTTTTTAACGATTTCTAAATTTGATACGGGGTATATCAAATAATGTATCTATGGGATGCCATATTTAGAAATCACCCATGTAAGTGTGAAGTGTTAGTCGCTTCAAGGAGAATTTGTGAGGCCGGTTCTCTACGCACTTATGAAACCAGACAGTGTTATGGCTGAAACGAACACAACAATGAGAACCAAAGATGGTTAAGAGTTGGTTGTGTGACTTATGATTGACTAGGTATACAACAAAGTTTGGCAGTTCAAAGATATCAAATCTACCGATTAACCGAGTATATCCGACATAAGTTTACTACGGAAAGTTCAAAGGGAAACATACTTATCCAGATGCAATAATCCTTGCTTACGAATCACACAGTTTTTCATACATATTTCTGTGAAATAGCTATTTCCCATTCATGAGGGGAATTGTTGGGATTTTACGTATATTAAATGTTTAAAAGAGGGTGAATGAGAAATAGAGGAAAATAAAATTTTTAAGTGAAACTTTAAGTTTCTCCCCCTTGACAAAGGGACATTGTCTCATATTGGAAGAGGAAGAGATTTTTAATGGGTATATAAGCAATTGCTCTTCTTCTAGCTCTTAAAGAGTTGAGAAGAAGGCAAGCTTCGCACCATCGTCGCTCGCTTGCTCGGCTTCGCCTTCGACTTCGGATTCAGATTTGGTTTTGGTCAAATGATCGATCGATTGATTAATATTTAGAACCAAATTTGTTTGTTAATAGTAAATATTAATATAAATATTATAAAATATCTGTTTTAATAATAAAATATTAATATTAAATTCAAGAATATTAATATTAAAATCCAATAGTTTCAATTTTGCCGTTTTCTATTTTGGTAACAGAAAATTAACTATCCTCTTCAATTTTTCCTCTTTATTTTCCTCTTATTGTTGACTAAATAGCCATTTATTTTATGACATTTATGCTATGACCGTTTTGCATAAACAACCATTATGAAGAGTTGCACCTCTTCATAGTTCAGCTCAACATTGGATATAAATAAAAGTCCTTTCTCTAAGAATTTTCATACGATTTTTTGAGTTTCTCCTCCTCCTTTTGCATTGTTTTAATTTCAAAGAAAGTATCAGTAAGTGTGATTTACTACGGAACTTTGTGTTCGCTGAAACACAGGTGTTTGAAGTACCACTATACCAGTGTGTAATTTGTTCTATCACGAGAGGAAATAATCCATAACCTTGGGTACTAGTAGGGGATTAAATTTCTTAAGGAAACATGTGAATTCAGTGAGCTCAGATTAAGAGCCTGTTAGGATCGGCTTATTGTAAGTGACTTTTAAGCTAAAAGCCATAAGTTAGGAATTCTAACTTTTGGCTTTTGGCTTATTTTTATCATTTTAGCTTAAAAAATAAGTGCTTAAAAACATTTTTTTACTTTATCCAAACACTACAAAATAACTTAAAAACTATTTTGGCTTAAAATCATTTAAAATAAGCCAATCCAAACATGCTCTAATTTGTGTTTTGTTTATTCTGTTCATATTATTTTATTTTCTATAAAATTATTTTATAAATATAATTTACTAACAAGTTATGCTCGCCATTAGACAAATAGCCCTATGCTAAATCACTATATATAATAATTTGAGATACGATTTTTCAGAATTTTAGGAAATTAGTAAAGAAAAAAAACGTTTAAGTATTGTCAGCAATAGTACAGTTGCTAATGTCATCTCAATTAGAGTTTTTTTATGTAGTCCCCCCTCCCCCCTCCCCCCTCCCCCCACATGATAGAAGAAACTGTGTCTTTTTCATTATTCATTTATGTCATGCTAATTTTACCTTTATTTGCTTTTCATCTAAACCTATAATAAGCGTGTACATGAATATCAAATTAATTGTTCTTTGAAAAATCGATTATTTATCAAAATATATTGATAATAATTAAATTAAATATCGATAAATAATTTAAGGACTCAATTAAAAATATATTATTTTTAATACAAAATGGATTCTTACACTAAACAAAAAAAAACTACCAATCAAATTAGAATATAAAAGTAAATAACTATATTAAAAGTGCAAACTATTAATATTTACTATAAATTTTTTGAAACTTTATATAACAATATACATATATATAGGTGTAATAATAAATTTGAAATAACTACTCCTATAGTTGGTTTGGTTTGATTTTTTCTGATTAAAACCAAATTAAATCAAATTTAATCGGTTTTTAAAATTCAAAACTAAAACCAAATCAAACTAAAAAGTATCGTTTTTTGATCGGCTTGATTTTCAATTTGGTTCAATTTTTCGGATTTTCATGAACATGCCGGCGAGAACTTCGCTAAATGAGAAGTTAAATATCCAAAGATAATAGTGTAAATAAGTCATAATAGAGGGACCAATACAACAAATGACATTTTCCCCAAAAACCATAGCCACCATCACTAAAACCCTAGTCCCTTCAGCAGCGGAGCATAATATAAAAAGAAGTGGGGAGCCCGAATCCTCTCTTTGCAGCTTCTTCCGTTTTCTCTCCCAAAACAGAGTTAAACATATAGGAAGAACAATTGGTTAATTTTGGGGAAGAAAATGTTGGTATTGTTTGAAACACCGGCAGGTTTTGCCCTTTTCAAAGTTTTGGATGAGGGAAAGCTCTCCAAAGTTGAGGTATAAGAAGCATTCTTCTCTTCGCCTTTGATTTTTTTCTTTCTTTTTGGGTTTTCTTCTTTTATGGAATCCTTTTATTTTTGTCATGCAGGATTTGTGGAAAGAGTTCTCCTCAACTGATTCTGCCCGAAAGGTAATATCTTTTTTCTCTCTAAAAAGTTTTTCTTTACTGTAATTTTTGTGCTTATGTTGCTGTAACATTGAAAATCTTGAGTGTTTTGATAAAAGAAAACATTTTATTTATTTAATGGTTATGTGAATACACCGAATGCAGTTTAGCTTAGTAGGAAATATTGTGGTTGCTGAATGTATATATTTGAAAGAAAAAATGTCAAGGTGAAATCTTTTTCAAATAAACATTTTATGTATATATTGGTTTTGTGTAAACATTGAATACAATTAGCTTTGTTGGGAATATTGCTTATTAATATATAAATATTTGAAAGTAAATTATGTCAAGGATGAATCTTGGTGTAGCTTTGTTAAAATTTGAACAAAGCTAATCAGAGCTTGGTTATTCTTTCTATTTGTTTTGTGAACATAAGCTAACAGTTTTCAGACAGCCAAAGCATTGTTTTTTTTTCTTTCTTCATGTTTTATTATTTTGTGCTTAGTTGATGATGGTGATATGAACTGCCCAAGGTTTTCAACTTTATGTTTCATTTATGTGATTGCTTGGTACAAAACAGGTTGTGAAGCTAAAAGCTTTCTCCAAGTTTGAGAACACCTCAGAAGCTCTGTCAGCAGCTACTTTGTTGATAGATAGCAAGCCCAGCAAAGGATTGCGCAAGTTTTTGAAAGCTCATTGTGATGGTGAAACTTTGGGAGTTGCTGATTCAAAGCTTGGAAATGCAATTAAAGAGAAACTGGTCAGCTCCTCTTTTTTTGGTGTTGGCTCATTGTTTCTTGGTTTTATTCGGTTATGTTTTTTTGACTGAAGTTTATTCTGGATGTGTTTGCAGCAAATTGACTGTGTTCATAATAATGTTGTCATGGAATTGATGAGAGGGGTGAGAAGTCAGTTGACCGAGCTCATTACTGGTCTTGGATCTCAAGACTTGGCTCCAATGAGCTTGGGTTTATCTCATAGTCTTTCAAGATACAAGCTAAAGTTTAGCCCTGACAAGGTAATTTGTTGTATGTTGACTTATTTATTTCATGTACTACATAGTTTCACTATAGATATTCTTATGTAATGATTGTTGGGATAATCAATTGCCACTTGAGAAAAGGAAAGGATATCATGGTAGGAAGGACCCTCTACGGCTCTACCTCCGACAATGTGGTTGGGGGTTCAACCCACTAGGGGAACAAAGAATTGAGTGTTCAGAAGACCACGAACAAGTTAAGGTGTCCAAATGAAAAACCATATATGTATTTGGCCTATTCATTGGTTCACATGAATTGTTTTCACACTGGGAATTGGTAAGCTCTGACTCTTGAAGTCAAATGGTTGAAGTTCGCATATCCATGAAATAATTTTCTCCAAAAAGCACTCTGATGGTAAAATATGTAGTCCACCATTATCATTATATACGTAGCCTAATTTATGCTCATTCAGTATGTATTCCATGTGATGCTCACATGTAAATTGAGGAGTCACAGTTTTTTGGCTATGTTGTTTCCTGGGATCTAACAGTCTCTAGCCAGTAGTGGTTATGCAATTTCCTGTAATTCACAGAACCCTTGCAAGTTCTGTTGAGCTTTGTAGTGAATAAGACTATTTAGTGCATGGGCTATGTTATTGTTCACTGTCAATATGGTATAGTCTAACTTTGAAAAAATGTATTACAGCCTACCATTTTCTTCACATTTCTGTGTCTCCTGAAGTTGTTTGTAACTTTGTATAGCTTATAAAACTGACTGGCCAGCAGATATTTGTCCAAAATTTTATATTCTTGACGGCTTTGGCCTTTTGTTCAACAGATAGCAGTGTATGACTGACATTTCATTGCTTTGCTTAGGTGGATACGATGATTGTACAAGCCATTGGCTTGTTGGATGACCTTGATAAAGAGCTAAACACATATGCCATGAGGGTCCGAGAATGGTATGGTTGGCATTTTCCGGAGCTTGCAAAGATTGTACAAGATAACATTCTATATGCCAAGGCTGTGAAGTTGATGGGAGACCGTGTAAATGCGGCAAAGCTGGATTTCTCTGAGGTAAGCAGTGACATCCTTTTAACTGCTTCTTGAACCAAAAAATCTGTTACTCTTCATGCTCAAGAGTAATATTCACTATTATGTTGGCGAGACGTGCTAGCTGACATAAATCTTTGTATATTGTACTTCAAAATAGTCGATGTTTGCTTCCGACAAGATACATACTTTCATTCTGAAATTAACACCAAACCCTGTGAATTCCCACAAGTGGCGGTTTCATTCTGAGATCCATAAGATAAATCACACTTTTGGTATGTCTATGTTTACAGATACTGCCAGAAGAGGTTGAGGCAGAATTGAAAGAGGCATCCATGATTTCCATGGGGACTGAAGTTAGTGATCTTGATCTGGAGAATATTAAAGATTTATGCAGCCAAGTCCTGTCATTCTCCGAGTACAGAGCTCAGTTATATGATTATTTGAAGAGCAGGATGAACACGATTGCCCCAAATCTTACGGCTCTAGTCGGAGAGCTTGTTGGTGCTCGGCTTATTGCCCATGGTGGCAGCTTGTTGAATCTTGCAAAGCAACCTGGGAGTACAGTTCAGATACTTGGTGCTGAAAAGGCTCTTTTCAGAGCTTTAAAGACGAAGAATGCAACTCCGAAATACGGGCTTATATATCATGCATCTTTGATTGGACAGGCAGCACCAAAACACAAGGGTAAAATCTCAAGATCTCTAGCAGCAAAAACAGTTTTGGCAATTCGATACGATGCTCTTGCTGATAGCCAAGATAATACCATGGGTTTGGAGAATCGAGCCAAGGTACTGTTTTTAACTGTTAACTTTGGATGATATTTTTTTGTTTCAGGCTCTTTAATAAATCTGATTATCTTGATGTGCAACTTTTGTAGCTTGAAGCACGCTTAAGAGCCTTAGAAGGCAAAGAGTTGGGCAAGTCAGCTGGGTCTGCCAAAGGCAAACCAAAGATTGAAGTTTATGACAAGGATCGCAAAAAGGGTGCAGGAGCACTGATAACACCAGCCAAGGTTTGGGACTGTCTTCTCTTTTGAGTTAATTGTTTCTGATTTGCTTTGAGTCATTGACTTCTCCTTTTGTAGGTTTACAATCCTGCTGCCGATTCTGTTATTGGACACACTGAGAATGAGGAGAAGATGAGTATAGATGGACAGCCATCTCAAATCAAGGAAGCAGCTGAGGAGGTTCCCATTACTGAAGGGGAGAAGAAAAAGAAAAAGAAGAAGAAGTCTGCAGAAACCGAGGATAATGCTGTAGCAACTGATGCTGCAGAACCCGAAGACGCTGGGAAGAAGGAGAAGAAGAAAAAGAAGAAGCATGCAGAGGAAGTCGAAAGCATAGAAGTGGAAAAAAGTAAGAAAAAGAAGAGGAAACATGCTGATGAGGATGAGTCAGAAACCACGGATAAAAAGAAAGACAAGAAGAAGAAGAAGAAGAAGAAAACTGAAGAATCAAGTGTTTAAGCGCAGACAATTGTTATTATCAACAATTTTGGTATTGGGCATTGGGCGGCATAGCTAAGTTGTAAAATTATTTCATTAGTAAGGTGTTAGTGTTTTGTAATGCAACTTAGGACTCTGTTAGTTAACAGATGCTTGCTTGATGCTTTAGTCCTACTATGGATATTTTTTTCTACTGTGGAATTTTTGCTATGCTATTTTACATGTTTTAAGCCACAAATGTATTGTTAGTAAAGAGAGCTAAATAGGGTGCACTTGTTTGCCATCATGGTCCTTTACATGAAACATTGCTCTCAAGTGCCTTAAGAACTATAGAGGCACTTCTGGGACTACATTTTTGGTTGCGGGTTTCACTTTTGACAATAACAGAGCTTTAGTTTATGCTATGAGCAACTTCTGTTCTCCTTCAGGGAATTTTCAAGTTGCATGCTGTGTCTCCATGAGTATTAATGCACTGGTCTGTTAATTATAAGCATTAGAAGGTGACATCCAATGCAGTTGTCTTTTTTAGTTTTTCCTTAGAATCTGAAGAAAAAACATTCTTTTAGAGGTTGTGAGAAGCAAGCTTGTGTATTCTTCCAATTTGGTTAACAGCCTGTGCCTATGTCCTTTTCAAGTATGGAGACCAGAGATCATAAGAAGGATAGCTGTTATGGGCTACTTGTACAAAGAACTAAAGCAATAGAAGAAAAAAAAGGTCTGCCTAGACCAAGAAAATTGGTGTAACAACTAACGAGGCTGATCCTGAAGAAACTGGGAAGAAGGAGAAAAGAAAGATGCAGCAGCACGCAGATGATTAAATAGAAGTGTTGGAATGGAACAGATGAAGTAAAATGTGTTGGAATAGAACAAAGTATAAAAAATAGAAGACAACTATATATATATATATATATATATATATATATATATATATATATATTGTTAACAACTGTGGATATTACCATTGATAACAACAATTAAACAATACACCTACAAAGCACCTAACTAACAATAGAGTTAGGTCTTGGATTGACTAGTTACAAAGTAGTCTTTGAGTAAAAATCCTACATTTTTGTGCTCTCTTTGAGTGTGAAAACAAATCTATCCTCTCTACTATATCCTTCTTAATTTAGACAAGAGGGGTTGCTCTGATGGTAAGCAACCCCCACTTCCAATCGAGAGGTTGTGAGTTCGAGTCTCCCCAAGAGCAAGGTGGGAAGTTCTTGGAGGGAAGGATGCCGAGGGTCTATTTGAAAACAGCCTCTCTACCCAAGGGTAGGGGTAAGGTCTGCGTACACACTACCCTCCCCAGACCCCACTAAGTGAGATTATACCGGGTTGTTGTAATTTGTGTAACTGTCAACTCTGTATGTACAGTTAATCCTTCAAACAAGTTCCTATTTCTAACTCCCCAGATATGATATATCATGACTTCCCATAACGCAGCAGCCACCTCATTTTTAAATTTCTTCCAATGCTTTCTGTTGATTTCTTCTAGTATTTGCTGCACCTCTCCAGCTTGCACGTGCAGTCCCAACCAATTTAGAATACCCTGCCTGATGTCTTGGGTTCTAGTACAATCAACAGACAGGTGTTGAACTATCTCATTTTCCCGGTCATCACATAAACAGCAGCTAGAATCCTCTACAGGAACATGTAGTTTTTGCAATCTCTCCTTTAAGAGTAATCTTCCTTGAACAACCAACCATGTGATAAATCTATCCTTTGGTTGTGCTATTGCATTCGAAATGAGCTCGTGTTTGCTAGTCGATTATGGCTTCCAATGATAACATTATAACTACTTGTAATAGAGTAGTTACCATTAGAAGTGAGTTTATATCTCCCCTGATCATACCATTCCTTCACGTCTTCTTTCACAGGATTGAGTTTTCTCCAATACCAGCTACAGCCATGAACCCATTTTACCCAAAGTGAAGCTTTATTCTCCACCAATTGCCATATTAGATGCTATATTTCAGTTCCTACCTCCTTTTATGTTTTTAAGCCTCCATCCTTCTTTGGCCAACATAGTTTTTCCCAGGATATAAGTGATATTTTTCTTATTTCCTCTGAACTGCCCCAATGGTAGTCCCTGCACTTTCTATCTATTTCCTTCAGTACACTTTGTACTGTGGCAATATAAAGATGGAACCCCAAAAGCTGTGGATTGAGAATAACACTGCATTAATCACGTGAAGTCTTCCTGCGTATGAAAGCTGTTTAGAGTATGTGTAGTTGATTCGACTAGTAATCTTATCTATCAACTGATAACACTTCATTTTACTACATTCTTTGGACAGTAGCAGGCCAAGGTATCTAATGGGAAAGGACCCATGCGAGAACCCTGTTATTGATAGTAGTTGCTCCTTTTAGCTGGTCATCAACACCAGCCATAAAAATATTGAATTTCTCCATGTTAGCAACTAAACCAGAGACCTTGCTGAAATGTGTCAAGGTTTCCATTACACTTCTCACTGATCCTACATCACCTATACAGGAAATCATTAGGTCATCGGCAAAAATCAAGTGAGTTAATTTGAGTTGCTTACACATGGGTTTGTATTTGAAGTCTGGTAAGTCATTTATGCTTTTAAGGGTTCTAGATAGGGCAAATAGCAGAGGGGAAATGGAGTCACCTTGACATAGTCCACGTTTACCTTCAAAGTAAGTATAGCTTGATCCATTGACATTCACTGTAAACTTAGGGTAAGTCACACAGGTCATGATCAAATGTGTGAATCTTCCATGGAAGCCAAATCCTATTAGCACTTCATGTAGGAATTCCTAACTTACCAAGTCGTAGGCCTTCCTTAAGTCTATTTTCATCAAGCATCTTGGGGAGGTTCTCCCGTTATAATGCCTCAGTATATCATGACAAATGAGGACATTGCACAACATGGATCTTCCTTGCACAAAGGCAGACTGATTATCTGCTACTGTGTTGTATAACACTCTTTAGCTTATTGCATATCATCTTGGAGATGCCTTTGTACAGCACACTGCAACAAGCAATTGGCCTAAACTAATTAGCATACTCAGGTGCACTCACTTTAGGGAGTAAAGCAATGTTTGTAGCATTCAGTTGCTTTAACAGTTTATCAGTTCTAAAGAATTCCATTATTGGACATGTGATGTCTTTCCCTATAATACTCCAAGCAGCCTTAAAGAAGCCACTGCCGTACGCATCCGGCCCTAGGCTCTTGTTGCTGTCTATTTGGAAAATTGCTGTCTTGACATCCTTGTCCTCAAAAGGCTTGAGCAAGTTAAGCTGAATCTCAGATGTCAGTATTGGCCCATTACATAAAATGCATTTTAGTGCTGCTGCTCTTGAAGTTGCTCTCTTACCCAGTAGGGTCGTGATAAAAGTCTACAAATAGTTGAGCAATAACTTGGTGGGCTGTTTAAGTTTTTTATGTTTGATGACTTAGTGGAAGTACGTAGTGTTGTCATCCCCTAGTTTTGTCCAAGTAGCTTTACTCTTTTGTTGTAGGTACATTTCTGCAAGATAGGATGAGTGTCCGAACTTTTGATACTTCTCCTTTTCCATCTATTGAAACTATGAAGATAGTGCTGCTCTATCCTCATTAGCCTCTGTTTCAATATTCCTAAGTATTGTCTGTTTTGGTTCTTCAGCTCATTTTCAGCAGCTTTAGTTTTTTACCACCTGGAACATCTGGCAGACATCAATATTAGTTTCCCCTGCACCTTGTCTTTGAACAGAGGATGTTGGCCCCAAACATTGCAATATTTGAAGGATTTTGTGATTTTATGTTTCTCATCTTTGAGTGCTATTTTCAACGATACGATATATTGTTACTATAAATAGTTTTAATATTTAGGCATGAATGGTGCCTTTGAGTTGTAAAGAGATGTTAATCAGTTTTTGCTGGTTTCCTATGCAGCTTAAGATTTTGTTAATGGACAGATAACTAGACCCCAATGCTTAATTCTACTGTGGAAATATTTTTCTATGCTCTTTTACATGATTTAAGCCATAATATTTTTGGTATTTTTTCTTGCAAGTACTTTTAGAATCTGGTACTAATGGCATACTTCTACCATCCATTACATCTAAACTTCTGTAAATTTTCCAATAGCGCAAAAGTCATTAACTCTTCCATCACAAATTCAAGAAAACAAAAAGAAAGACATACTATAGCTAGCAGAAAAGATGCAGAAATACAAGCTATCAGATTTGATCAACCCAAAAGCACTTACATTTGACACAGTTTCTATCTTATTATTAAAAAGAAGGAACTCAACTAAAACGATTCTTGCTCCACTTGGAAGACACGTACATTAACTGCTACAATTAAGCAAATACCATTTTCCATTGAAAATCTAAACAAAAGAGAGAGTAGAGAAATAAGCGAATTCTAGAATTTATTAAGCCTTGGAATCCATAACCATGATTGTGCTAAGGTTCATTGGGTGCATGTAGGCTGTAGTCCCAGTCAAGATCTGTTGAACAATGATTCTATTAGCCTTTTCTGAGGGATGAAATGGATCCCAAAATGCATATTCATCTCTGTTTGGACACAGATTTGACAATGGTGTGCACAGCCCTATCCCATTATATGGTCCTTGTCCACAGCATGCCACCTTTGATGTCACAAATCCTGCCCATAGTCAATGTTAGTAAAGTATAGATTTGTAATTAGCAAATATTCTTACACACTTAGTGTATTTTATACTCTGTCCGTGTATAAAAGTTAAGCCCTCTAATTTTTCATATTGGAAGAAGTTCCTCAGGAAACTTATATCACCTCCCCCTATAATTAATAACTACTCCCTTCGGTTCATAATAAGTGAGCAATTTGTTTTTTAATTTTGTCCAAAATAAATATCCATTTATATAATCAAGAAAATTCAATTTGTTTTTCCAAAATTACCCTATGTACGTATCCCTAAAAAGTCATTTGTTCCTTACATTTTAGATGAGACGAGAAGTACTAGTATAACTATAGTGCAACATTTAATGAAGGATAGTTTAGTCACACTAACTATTTTCGTCTACAATTTATTATTTCCTTAATGAGTGTATCAAAAACAAATTAATCACTTATTGTGGACCGAAATATAATATTACCTTTACCCTGTCCCCATAATAACAGTACTAGGTGTTAGAGAGGACTAAAAATGTGGGACATCAATTAAAGCCTCCAACTTATTTCGCTACAACTTTTTAGGACTAAACTAGTTATGCTAAATGTGACAAAAGTAAGTAGGCAATCAATTAAAAAGGGCTTAAATTAATTTTAATGTACCAAAAGCTTGAGGATTCGTAACGAAGTCCAAGTGCATTTGATTTGTGTTTGCTGCAATGAAAACATGGCTCCCTATCTCACTGTTGAGGCCATTAAGTATCTCAACTAGTTTTGGATTGAACAATGATGCTGCTTCCTGCAATTCAGCAGCACAGTTTCCATCCTGGCTTCGTTGGGCCAATTCTGCCGGCACACAACCTAGTGGCCCTGTTCCCGTCACGATAACTCTACGAGCTCCTAACCTGTAAAGTTTCTGCATGATAAAATTAGAATCGTCAGTGTACATAACTTAAATTCAGTAACAATATATGAGAAGTTCATCTTCTAGTGCCAATCAAATGAGTGTACGGTTTGTT
The DNA here is from genome assembly GCA_034376525.1 of Nicotiana benthamiana. Classification (NCBI taxonomy): domain Eukaryota; kingdom Viridiplantae; phylum Streptophyta; class Magnoliopsida; order Solanales; family Solanaceae; genus Nicotiana; species Nicotiana benthamiana. The sequence continues at coordinate 28,287,763 of CM067324.1, read as the reverse complement.
GGGGGGTGGGGGTGGGGGTGGGGGTGTGGAGGGAGTGAAGTGACATTGTCTTTATGATGTGTGCTACATAAAATGACTTGAAATATGAGGGCAGAGCTAAGAATTGTACAATAATGTTTCCTTAAGTTTAATCAGTTGACAAAAAGTACTAGTATGAGCTAGCTATTGCATTTCAATAATTACAAGCAAGATTTATTTTCCATCTTAAGTAGGTCAGCTCTGGTTCAACTACTGAATCCTCTTACCTTTTTATTTTCTTATGCCCACATACTCTAAATGCCATAGATTATGACCTCTCTATTCCATTTTCATTCCCTCTTGCCCAAATGTTGCCTTTTTCATAAAAGTATATACAAAAATACAAATTTGTTCTAAATTTTTTGTAAGGTTCAATTGTAACTCTAATTTTACTATCATCCTCTTATTTTTCTTTTTTTTTCTTTTCTTGCATACATCAAAATTTTTGGTTCAAAGTCTTCTCATATCGAATAAATTATTTCTTTCTTACCGAAACATTGTAAAAAGTGAATTTAGTGACGAATCGTGTGTATCGTTACATTAACAGAACTTCACAAATAGATTTATACAACCTTTTCTATTTTATGGAGAATGCTATATTATTCGTGTCAAAATTAACTTAAATGATGTTATATATCTTTTTTATTGAGCCAATGTGACAAGAAATGACTTATTTTTTAACCTACAACACGTTGATACTTCACATTATGCAGCAATAATTAATAGGAGTATAGTTTTAAGAGAATAAAGTATTGTTACCGCAAGAACATTCTTGTACTCAGAGATGACAAAAGTGACATAATCTGGAAGGGCGTATTGGGTAGATCTCAAAGAAAAAGGGACCAAATAGTAGTTGTTGACAAAATCATTGCCCCCAAGTGTAATTAAAACTAGAGCCTCCTTCACTAGTTGCTTTGCCTTTTCAGTCCCTACTAATGCTGCCACTCTTTTTTGGTATTCTGCAAAGTACTCCAGCTGTTGCCCAATCCTTATAATGTTCACCTGATCAAATTAGTGAGATTATGATTTAATAAGAATGTAGAGCACAAGAAACCAAGATATAAAAGGCCAAAATGTTTCGAATTTGAGATGTTTGCACAAATCGACGATCGATTTACGGTTTACTTTTCTTAATATATGTATAAATTATACATTAATATATATATATATATATATATATATATATATATATATATATATATCCACAGTTTATTTTTAGTTTAATAATGGATAGGCGGCTATTTAGAATAATTTTTTTTTGTTTATTTTCAAATTAAAAAAACATAAAGAGGAAACTAAATCTACAAAGCTTAATGAAACCTAAATCTACAAACTACAAGTATAAACTTCTATATTGGTGCAAGAACTCATGTTTGGAGATCATGATTTTGAAGCAAAGTTAAATACGTAACCAGTTCCGTTTTATTTTACATGACTGTGTGTAACTCGTATCTCGTCAACCAACATATCAAAATGGAGCAATGAAAATGTGGGGAATACCTTAAAAAGAGGATAAAAATACTTTAGATTTTGAAGTACTTTTAGGGTAACAATTATAAATCACTTATCGAATAGTAATGGTTTAACAGGAAATTTAAACTTTAAATAAAGCTTACAAATTGAATTCCAGTGTCATTAAGTATTCCAACCCCAGCAGAGGCAAAGTTGGCACCAACAAGAAGCTTTTGCCCTTGAAGCTCTGGACTCAAGTATGGTAATGTAGGTTCCATTCCAAGCTTTTCACCTAATAATTGCATTGAAAAGGAGATTTAAAAAAAAAATAAATCATACATAAGGAAGAACAAAACAAAAGGATGATAATTTTACATAAATGTAGCTGACAAATATTTACCAAGAAAAGAAAAGACAAAATCTATTAAGTTATTGCAAAAATTCGAGTATAGGATCTATCTTGGAACATTACATGCATGCAAATGAATGAGCCACTTCCTTAAAAAGTGCCACCTGTGTATAATAATTATCCCCTTATGTTTTACCTTTTTGTGCTAGGCTTTTGATCTTTTGGCAGTTCATATCTTTCTATGCCAACCATTATTTATAATTAACAATACTTTTTTATAATAGTTACATTTACTTTGTAACTAATTTTTAGATTATATGTTCTCTGTTAGTTTTCTTTGAAACTGTTTTTTTATATTATATGTTCTCTGTATAACAACAAACAAATATCATAACAAACATTGTTGATACAGAAAATTTTGACAATAATAAGAGAAACTTAAAGATTAATTTCAAAAAAAAGTGAAAAAAATTTCATGACCAGACAGGGTCTACATTTCTAATGGTTCAATCAGGGACCAGGCGTACTGTGCCCGCGTGCGAATAAGAAAAATGGCCGCATGCATGCACACATAAATCACCAGTCACCGGCCACCACTGCGAAAAATTACGAGTGATGTAGTAAAATTAGGAAAAAAGAAATTATTTTGATGGGTTGTAATGGTTTCTAGTCGTATTAAAGAAACTATAGAAAATTAATTTCTTGTTATAATAAAGTGGAGTCAATGAGGTGAACTTTGGCATGGAATGCAACACACAGAAAGAGCCAAGAAAAGTATATACTTATCTGGCCATTCATGTTTACATGCATGCATCAAACCTATACTAACTAATAGGAGTATTGTGCATGAATGTAATATGTACTAATATTTTGGCCATGTCAAAAACTGGTTTCAAAGTTGTAAAAAATAAAATAAAATGAAGAATTAAGAGGAGGAATTAATATTAACTGATAATGTCAGGAATATTAAGGCCATTAGAGAATCGGCCAGTGGGACGATGAGTGGGATAATCAACGCCGTAAGGAGGGGAATCTGCACGAGCACTTGTAGCCAAATAGTTGTTATTTCCATTATCAACCAATGAATCTCCAAACACAAAAAATGCTCTCCCCTCTACACCTTTAATTACCCCATTTTGTAATATTGCCAATGATAAGGTCAAAATAACCCTAAGAATGAAACTCAAAGAAGAATTAGCCATGGAAGAAGTGGTGCTAGCAAAAGAATAATAAAGAAGAAAAAGGGAAAGTAAAGAGAGAAAGCAAGAGCTACGTGGTGTTTTCCTTTTCCTTTAGAAACTAAGGAAACTGTTTTGGTGTGTATATTGGGAAAGCAGAGTTGCATTTATATATAATGGCACCCTTGGATGTTTGGTGTTACTATAATAATACAAGTAAAGAAGAAGGATCACAACAACTTCCCATTGTATAATCAATGTGGACAGTTGTTTAGCAGGGGTGATTAAATGCATTTTCAATCAACAACAACAATCCAGTATAATCCCACTTAGTGGGGTCTGGGGAGGGTAGTGTGTACCCAGACCTTACCCTTACACTTGGGTAGAGAGACTGTTTCCAAATAGACCCCGACATCCTTCCCTCCAAGAACTTTCCACCTTGCTCTTGGAGAGACTCGAACTCACAACCTCTCGGTTGGAAGTGTGAATTACTTACCATCACAGCAACCCCTCTTGTCTAAATGCATTTTCAATCATTCAACTCAAACGACTTTTTTTTTTTTTGAATTTAACTTCTATATAGCGGACAATTATTGAAAGAATTCTACAGTGTCAAGCAAACAAAAGATGAATACATCAACCCATCCATAAAAAAGTGATATATATATATATATATAAATTTTTGTGTGTGTCTGAAACGTTTGCTTTGTTCTTTAAATTCGACTTCTGCTCTGTTTGTCTTGTATTGAATTGCTTGATTGTTCAAATTAAAGTACAAATAAGTAAAAACGGCCAACGTCAACAACCACCTAGCTAGCTAGAGGCTAGAGAGTTTGATTATTGACCACATAATGAGTGTTCTTTTTAGATGGAAGGACAAGTTACAAATAAGATACATCGCAGTGTAATCAAATTATTATTTTTTATCAAATTACACGTTGATGATCAAAGAAATATACCTCCATCTCTATTTGTCATATAATTAGTGATATGATGTTCTATATAAATTTAAGGACATGAACTTCATCAATTGTGAAATGAGTTATATATATATAACACATGATTACTCCCTTACTATACCACATATGAACTGGAGTAGTAAAGTTGTGGACTCATTCATTAGTACATTCTTCTCCTGCTGCTGCAAATTCTCCTTGCATATTTGCAATTACGGACACTAAATAAAACAAGAGAATTCAATAAATTCAAGGAACCCAAAATTAATGACACTCACAACACCATTTTAGTACTTTAGTCACTTTTTAAAAGTGTGGCCTAAACTATAAAAAAAGTGTCGCATTGGATCAAAAGCCATATTTTTCGATTTTGTGCACAAATTTTTAGCAAATTAAGGATATATATTTCTCACAAGGAAGTTAAAGTTATATCACAATTATCTTTAACTTTTAGATAACATTAAGAATTTTACATACCTTTTTATGTTTTCTCTTTATTGCGTTAAAGATAAATTAAAGATATGAATATTAAATGATTTTAAAATAAAACTGACTAAAAAGAAAAGTTTATCATACAAAACAAGTCAAAAAAAGTATCCAAGTTAAAAGATAAAAATTATACATATAGAAAAAAAAGTACCCCTGAAAAAATATGATTCGGTTCTTGAAATTTCTTTACTCTTAATCGAATATGGATTGCCTTAAAGAAAAACAAAAACAAAAAACTCATATCCATGTGTACATTGGAAGGTTTTCTATTTGTTGTTAAAGTCATTTGAAGAAGAAGATGATGCAGGAGGTGATGAAACAAAGACGGTTATAGTCTATTAAATTATTCCTAACCTCTTAGAAGATAAGTAATTGGAAGTTAGTGATAATTTTCAAAGGCATTAATGGCTTCATTTGGAAGAGAGCTTCAAATACAGCTAATCAACGTAATTTTTCTTTTTCACCGAACACCGTTTCTTTCAATTCCCATGTGCTTTCGTCTTTGCTTTAACACTACTGCTTCAAATTAACGAATTTGGCCATTTTAGGTGTGTTTTGGTACCAATATATATATATATATATATATATATATATATATATATATATATATATATATATATATATATATATATATATATATATATTTGGAAAATTAGTGGTTTTCTTACTTATGTTTTGATGTTTGTTTAGGTAACAAAAAATATTTTTAAAATATATATAATTTTGATATGAGACGAAATGGGTAAGGGCAGAGCAGGGTGGTAGGCCGGAGTCTAGATATTGATGTTGGGCAGAGGAGGATATAGTGTGTCGTTGATGAGTTTAATTGAACCTATACTTTCGACGCGAAATAAAACTTTATATGTAAGAATTTATTAGAATTTTAAAATAGTAAATACAAACTCCATAACTTTAAATATATAACGAGTTCAACACTAAAAACTTCAAAAATTAAACGCATAAGATTTAAATCCTAGATTCGCTTTTGATGTTGCGAGTGGATTGGGGTGAGTTGGAGTAGGGATGAAAGGGCTGTGGGAATAGGGCCGGGAAGGTTTAAGAAAGAGTTTTGGAAATATTTTCCTTCTTTTCAATTAGAAAAAAAATGGGTTCATCCAAAAAGTATTTTCTAAAATATATATTTAGATTAACTAAATATGAAAAAATTAAAAAATAAATTCAAAAAATATTTTCCTTGATACAAAACACACCCTTCTACTATTTATTTTTTGCAAGGAAATATAAAGAGCTCCATTTCTTCTCTCTTTTATTATTTTTTTCTTTTTTCTTGAACGATCTTTAAAAGTTCTTCTCTAAAAGAGAATTATAAAAATATGATGAAGTTTAGTACTATTGAAATAGAGAAGACCTCCTACTTTTTTGTGATAAGAGTTTCTCTCATGTTAATCATGAATTCATGATCAAGTCAGTTTGAGTGTTGATTATGATTTTTTAGTACTTTAAATTGCGCATGTATAAATAGGATGGTATATGTAAAGAGAAATATCGTCTAATAATTTTCATTTGGGGGCTTGCTCAAATTTCGTTAGGAAAGAATTATAAGAAAATATATATGACTTCACATCATAATAAAAAATAATTCTTATTTTTAAGTTTTATTTCACCGAAGTCTATGTTGTATATATTTTAAAAGCTTTATTAAATTTAAAATTTGTGTTCTTTCAACCATTACTTCTAAAAGCTATGGAGTTAGATATGTGTTTTCACAATCATTGCTTTCACTCTCTCTTCTTCTCACATCTTCTACATATGTTTCAAGAGGCGTGTATTTTCTGGTTCTCCGCCTCTTATGTCACTTGCTTGCAATATAAGAAATTTGAAGAGTAGAAGTCCTCCATTGAAAATCATTTAAAGCTTTGCTTTTTTTTTTTTGAATTTGTTAGTTATTTGGATTTGGTGTTGTTCCAATTGAATAAAAATATCAAAAGGAATTCAAAATTTAAAATTGAAGTGATTTGGAGTAGATTTGAGCAAAATTTGAATTAAATTCAAGAAAAAATGCAAGGAAGAAGACGAAGTCAGTTTTTTGTATAATTATGTATAATCTTGTATAATAGTGTATTTGAGTATAGAAACACACCTTATACACTATTATACACTTTTATACTCCTTTATACAAGCATCTGTGGACGAACTTCTTCAACGATTTTCAGTTGCAATTCTTTTTCAAGACTAGTCCAAATCTTCATTAAATGACTTCAAATTCTATATACAATCTCCTTATACTATTTCTAACAAGTCTAAATAATACCCACTTCAAATTCCTCAAAAAATCAAATTCGAAATTTAAACTCACATATTTAATCTTGTTAAAAATCTAATTTTTACCACCCAAATAAATTTAGTTTATGGAGCTAATATTTAGTCAAAGTTACTAAATCGAAAATTAATTTAAAAGTTTGAGGAATCATTTTTAAAAATTAAATAATAATTTTGAAAACCTATTGGAGTTGAATATTAAATTTTAACCTATTATTTTTGGGTTAGTTGGTTGTATATTAAATTATGAGTTATAAAATTAAAATAAAAAACCCAATTATTCTAATCTGAAATTTTCCCTTTCGTTAAGTTAGGAAAGCCAATAGTTCGGAAATAAATAGGCACATATTACTTTTTCAGTGTGTATATATTTTTGCCCAAGTTTTTCCATTTTAACTTTTTCAATCACCAAAAAGATGAATGAAGGTGTGATCAATACCGATAGTCAACCAAAAGTGGACTTCCCTTGTGCTCTATCCCTGCCTATCACCGAGACCAAACACACAAAAAAAAAAAGATGCATGGGAAATCATCAAGCTTAAAAAGGTGCAACTAAATATGACACAAGAAAAGGAAATTCCTCTTTAAAAGTTAAAGAAATTGTTTAAAAAGTTTGATAGTTGATTACAAGTGAATTAACAATTATAAGTTGGATACAAGCGCCTCAACGATTGGAAGTTGAACAAAAATATATTGACAAAATTAAGTGTTTGGTGATAAATGTTTAACAGATGTTTGAGATAAATAATTCAACAATTAAAGTTAGTAACAAAGTGTACCTAAAATTGAAAATTGGAGAAAAGTGCTTAAACAATTGGAAGATTGGAAAGAAGTGCTCCGATAAGGCAAAAATTAGAAATACAACTTTGAACTAATTTAACGTTGGAATAGAAATCTAAAATTGTTTAGGATTTTATTCTTAAATTCGTAGATTATTTTATCTGTGGTTCCTAGCTTATAAATACATCATTTTTATTGAGAGATAAATCCTTTGATAATTTCAGAAGTTCTACTGTTAGTGATTGAAGATGTGCATGGAGCTGACATATATATATATATATATATATATATATATATATATATATATATATATATACATATATATATATATATAGATATATACATATATATATATATATATATATATATATATATATATATATATATATGTATAATTATTTCGATTGTCAGGCATTAACAGCGTAATAGAATTATTTTAAAATCTTATGTTGTAAAAATCCTACTCGGTACTCTCCCTCTCTTATATGTAAACTTATAATGTTACCGTGTATCCATAATTATGAATCTATTCTTAACTCTATTTTATGAGACAACAATATATTTCTAAATATATAAGCTGTTATTATCATATAATCTATATTACTATAGAAAATATAAAAGTTCATATTGAATATAAAAAGACTTTAGAACAATATCAAAATAATTTTAGTACACCAGAACTAAGTGACTTTAATAACTTTCTACTTTTTGAATTACAAAGAATTAATTTTGAAATAGAACAAGAAAGAATTTATCTTAGATCAATTAAAAATAAAATAAAATATATTCCATTAGGATAGCATATATGTTAAGACAACATCCAGTAACTAAAGTAATAAGGTGTAATTATTGGTGGTTAAGAAGAGATATAACAGCAAAACAGGTGTTAAAGAAAGAAATAAAAAAGACTAAAGCTTTATTAGCATCAATTTTAGACTTAGCTAAACAAGTAGAAGTATCTGAATTAAAATATAATAGAGAACCAAGTTATATAGTAAAGTGTCTTATTAATCCACAAACTATATCAGCTCTACAGTGGGATATACAATATCTAGAAGGTCAAATAGATTCTTATGATAGATTAATAAAATATCATAAAGAGAGAAAAGTTTGGATACCATTAGGATAAAACCATAGCTAATTTAAAACATCTAGAATATTTAGACTTAAAAATCTATCCAGAAAAGAAATATAGAATATTAAAAGATAATATAGTAATAAAGTGTAATTTTAGTAGTGGAGAGCATATATTACATACTGAAGATAAACAATATAATACTTTAATAGATTTAATAATAAATTTTGGAGAAAAAATTCAAGAAAATAATAAAAATATAATAAGAACATTAGAATTAGTAGAGGTTGGACCTATTAAACAAAGAAAGACTTTAGAAAAATTAGAACAAAATTTAGACTTTATAAAATCACAACAACTAGAAATAGATAGAAAAATACAATTTTTAAATAATAAATTTAATATAGAAAAAATACCTACTAAAAACGAAATAGAAAAGTTAATTAAGACTATTACAGAAAAGCCTAAAGAATTAGAAATACAAACAACTAAATTAGTAGAAAAAATAACTGAACAAGTAGAAGTATTAAAAGGAGAGATAAGTGCACTTAAAGAAAAAATAGATACTATAAAAGAAATCGCTCTTTCATGAGTGATATACCAATAGAATTAGATCCAATATATGAAGAAGTGTTAAAATTAACAGCAAAAATTCAACCAAATCCAGAAGGACTAAGTAATTATACTCCTCAAAGTAAAGCTGATCAAATAATACTAAAGCAGAATAATACATTAATAATCTTATTATTAGAAGTTAATAGAAAACTAGATAAAATTATTAAGGAAAAAGAAATTAAGACTGAAATTCCAAAGGTAGACGATTTAATAGAACAATTAAAAAAAGTTGAAATAACACCACAAAAAGAAAAAATAAAAGTAAGAAAACCACAAAAATGGACCTTTTTCCAAGTGGGTCAAGAAGAACAAACCAAGAAAGATCAAGAGTAAGTTTTTCAGAAAATAAAATAGGAAATAACATGTTAGCTAGAATTCTAACTAGAAAAAGACAAGAGGAAGATCAAAAACTAGAAGAAATAATAGATATAGATAAGGATATACAAATTTTTCAGCAAAACCAATTAAGATTATTAGATCCAAAAATATTATATAATACAGGATATTTTTCCACTAGTTCTCAATTATATAGACATTATAGAGAAGAACAATTGTCAGCTATAGGAAGTAAAGTAGAAACATTAAACTTAATCAATCCAGAATCAGTAAAACAAATAAAAAATTATAAAAGAAATTTAATGCATATGGGATTAATAGTAATTGGATTAAAAGGATTAACAAGAAAGAATTTAGGGACTAAAGTATTGATAGTAGTATATGATGATAGATGGTCAGATCAGAAGAAATCTATAATAGGTTTAACAGAAGTAGATATGACAAATAACGGAGGAATATTTTATATTAGCCCAGATTTTATGATAAATCTAGCAGAATTTGGAAAAAATATAAAAATAGGAATACAGACTAAAGGGTATGAAGAAATGAACAATGGAAATAATCTATTAATATGTGTAGGTTTTATAGGAAAAATGGCAACAAATAGTAATACAAAATTTAAAATTAAGGTAGATGATGTAGTTGAAGTAATGGGAAATAAAGGTATAAAATTATTAAAACCTATTAAAATAGATCCAGAAGAATATGCAGGATTAGAATGGAATTTAGAAGATTTTTCAAAACCAAAAATATTTAAACCAGAATCTCATTTAATGTATACAAATTCTAAAGGAGAAACATCAATTAGGTTTACTGATTATAACTACTCTACTCATAAAGATATAGATGACGAAGATAAAAATAATGTTGAAGAAACTGAATGTATGAATGTTGAAATAATACATGAAGAATTTGAAGTAGACATAGCATTAGAAGAAGCAAGAAAATTAGTTAGAGAAAATAAAAATAAGACTTTCCAATGTAAAGGATGTAAACTAGGAAAATTAACCTTAAGGGATGTAGAAGAACATTTTAAGAAATGTGAATTAAGAACAGATAATTTAGGATATAGAAAAGAATATAGGATACAAGAAAAATCAGAAAAATTCGACAAAATCTTTGAAGAAATACAAGATAGCTATGAAACAGAAACGGATTCAGTAATTAGTTTAAAAGAATTAATGGAATCAGTTAGTTCTAGCCCAAGTCCATTTCAAAGAACAACATACCAAAGTACAGTAGATACTAGTACGGGGAATGTACCTAGAAGAAGAGTATACAGGATAGACCAAGAAACAGAAATAGAAAATGTAAGACCATCAGGAAAAAGGATGCCAATAGAAGAACCTATAAGATTACAAGAAGGGGGAAGTAAAGGTAAAATATTAAATATAGCAGCTCATGATCCACAAATGTGGAACTCAGTAATAGACCTATGGAAAGGAATAGTAGTAGCAGACTTTATAAAAACTTATAATGATACAGATGCAGAAACAATGTATAAATATATGGAAACCTTTTTAGGAGAATCAACAAAAGGTTTATGGGAAGCCTATAAATCAGAATTTCCTCAAGATTTTCAAAATTTAATAGCAATGGGTGCAAATCCTTATAATTTTACAAATAAAATACATAGTTTGATTACAGGGGAAGATCCAAATAGTGGATTAGTAGTGTTACAAAAGAATGCTTTAATAAAATTAGAACAATTAAGTATAAGTAGTTGGTTCCATATAAAGAAGTTTTTAAATGATTATTTTTACTATTGTACTATTAGTGGAAATGCTTTTGATCAAGAATTAGGTAAAAAATTATTCAACAAATTACCAGGAGTATTAGGGAGAGAAATAGAAGAACGATGGTATAAACGAGAAGGCGTAATACAAAACCCAAATACAAAATGGTCTATAGGACATAAAGTACAACATATTATGGAAATACTACAAGAAAAATGTACAAACTTACAAATACAAAAACAACTAAAACAGAACAATATGAGTTTCTGTAAATCAACTGTATATACAACTCAAAGTTATGATAAAAATGAATACAAAAAGAAGAAATACAAAAAATATAAACCTCAATACAATAAAGAATACAATAGAAAAAATTATTATCTTAGAAAGTCATCAGCTAGAAAGCCCTATTTAAATAGAAATAAACATGTTAGAAAATATAGAACAGATAGAAATTATAAAAATAAACTAGAATGTTTTACTTGTGGTAGTGTAGAACATTTAGCTAACACCTGTCCAAAAAGAATTAATAATAAAACAAGAAATTCACAGTTAATAGAAGATTTTCAAGAAACTTTAATAAATGTAGACGAATATATGTCAGACAACGAGAGTATATATTCTATAGTAAGTGTAGGTATAGACGAAACTCAAATAGAAACATCAGAATCAGAAGAAGAAGAATTAATAAATGAAATAGGATTAGAGAAATTAGATTTAGAAGAAAATAATTTTGTAAATATATCAGAAGAATGTACTCATGAATTTGAAATTAATAAAGGATTAGATAGTAATAAGTGTTTTAAGTGTAAATGGTATCCTAGTAGAAATAAAAGAGCTAAATGTAAATTATGCTATTTAGAAGGATGTATTTTATGTATACAAAAAGATTTTGAAATAAAAATAAATAAAGAAGAAATTTATCAAGAGACAAATAATTCTCTTATAAATTTAAAAATAATTACATTAGAAAATAGAATAAATGAATTAGAAAAAAGAATACAAAAAATAGAAAAAGGGAAAGAAAAATTAGAAGATATAAGAAATGAAGAAGAAAGAGAATTGATGAGTATAGAAAATTATGATACACTAATATGTAACGAAGATAAAAAATTATCTACGATAAAAATTTTAGCAAGAATTAAAATAGAAGATTATGAAATAGAAACATTAGCTCTAGTAGACTCAGGATGCACGAGATGTATAATAAATAAAAGGATAGTTCCACCTAATTTAATAAAAACATTAGATAAGCCAGTAGCAGCCATGCAAATGGATGGAACTCATAATATTTATAAACATTATATAAATAAATCACAGATTAGTTTTGTAAATACATGTTTAGATTTTTATAAACCTAGTTATAAGGTAGATAAAATTTGGGTAAGAGACTTAAATATAAATGTTGATTTTGTGTTAGGTTTAAGTTTTATGTTACATAATAATGGTAGTTGTTTACTTAGTAGAGATGGAGTAATATTCTTTAAAAATATTACAAAAACACCAGTACAAACAATAGAAGCCGCAACTAGGATAAGGACAAGATTAAATGAAAATCAGATAGACTTGCAAGAAAATAAGAAAGAATGTTGTAAAGAATGTAAAGATAATAAAACATGTTGTAGGACTAAAGAAGAAACAAAAAATCTAATATTAGAAGAAAATGAAGATAAAGATATAATAGAAAAAGATTATACACTAATAGATATTGAAACAGAATTATACAATTTTAAAACAGGATTACAAAGAATAGGAATAATAAAGAACGAAAAAGATCTAGAAAATATAATAAAAATTTTAGATGAGATAGAAATAATAGGAGAAAAACCATTAAAACACTGGGAGAATAATAAAGTAATGTGTAAATTAGATATAATAAACCCAGAATATATAATTAAAACGGCTTCGATAGAAGCTACAAATGAAGACCTTAATGACTTTAAAACTCAAATTAAAGAACTTATGGAGTTAGGTGTAATAAGGAGATCTATTTCTAAACATAGATCAGCAGCTTTTATGGTTAGAAATCACAGTGAAATAATAAGAGGAAAAGCGAGAATGGTAATAAATTATAAGAGACTTAATGATAACACTAGAACAGATGGATATAAATTACCTGATAAAACAGAATTGATAAATAGAATACAAGGTAAAAAGATATTTAGTAAATTTGATTGTAAATCAGGATATTGGCAAGTAAAAATGCATGAAGATAGTATAGAATGGACAGCATTTACTTGTCCAGAAGGGCATTTCGAATGGTTAGTCATGCCGTTTGGATTAAAAACAGCTCCACCAATTTTTCAGAGAAAAATGGATAATATATTTGGAGAATATAAAAGATTTGTCTTAGTATATGTAGATGATATATTAGTATTTAGTAAAGATATTAAAGAACATTTAGGACATTTACAAACAGTATTTAGATTATTTGTAGATAATGGAATAATTATTAGTAAAAAGAAAATGGAATTATGTAAAAATTATATAAACTTTTTAGGAGTAGTTTTAGGAGAAGGGAAAATTAAGTTACAACCGCATATAGCTAAAAAAGCTTTAGAAATGCCTGACAAATTAGACAATATTAAAGAATTACAAAAGTTTCTAGGAATAGTAAACTATGCAAGAAATTTTATAAAAGACTTAGGAAAAATAGCAGGACCTTTATATGCTAAGACAGGATCTACGGGGCAAAAACATTTTAATACAGAAGATATTAAATTAGTACAAAAGATTAAAGAAAAAATAAAGAATATTCCTGATTTAACTATGCCATTAGAAACTGATTATTTAATTATAGAAACAGATGGAAGTTTTGAAGGATGGGGAGCAGTTTTAAAAGCAAAACCGAATAAATATAGTGATAAAAATACAGAAAAAATATGTGCATACCAAAGTGGAAAATATAAAGAAAAAGGAAATATGAGTAGTATAGATGCAGAAATCCTAGCTGTAATATACGGATTAAATAGTTTCAGATTATACATATTAAACAAACAAGAAGTAACAATTAGAACTGATTGTGAAGCCATTGTTAAGTTCCACCAAAAGATAAATTCAAAAATAGTAGTAGAAGAAGATGGTTGAATTTTATTGATACAATATCAATATATAATTTAGTCTTTGAACATATTAAAGGAAAAGATAATAATCTAGCAGACACTTTAAGTAGGTTAAAAATTATTGTTAATTAACAAAAATATCTTATATGTACAGAATGAGTAGACCAACAGTTTCAAAGACTGAAGACAAGGGAAAAGGCGTTCAAGCCTCACCCTCAGACAGATACTCTCAGACAGTATTAGGTAATCTTCATTTTAAGCCACAGACTATCATAGAACAAAATAATTTAGAAAGAATAAATTTTGAAAAGCATAATTTAATATTTTTCCCATCATCAAATATTTCATTTAGAGTTTTACCAGAATGTGTTATAGATAGACCCCAAAGATGCTTAATTGATAATTTATGGATAGCATATAATAAGAAAGACACTAAATATGTTATAGCTGCTCTTAACGCTTTAGGGCAATATTTTACAGATAAAAATCAAGAGAAGAAGTTTAAATAATATGTAGTTATACACGGTAAGACAAATGGTATTTTTCAAACATGGATAGAAGTATTAGACTCTATTAAAGACATACAAAAACCACTTTTCAAAGGTTTTAATGATTTCACTGAAGCCCTAGACTATGCAAGAGGAATACTAGGACCAAATTATTATATCTCCCCAGCACTTAGACAAAATCCAGAAAAAATCCAATACAAAATCCAAAAAGACACAGACAAAATAATATTTTGTGACCACTGCTCGTCCATGACCGAAGCTTTCAGAAGATTGAACCAAAAGAATGAAAGCTTGGAGAAAGAAAAAGTTAGACTTATGGAGCATGTAAAGGTTTTAGAACAAAAGATGCAGATGTTAGCACAATCTCAGACTCAAGTTGTTTTGCAACAAGATACGAGTTTTCCATCTCAAGAAAAAATGGATGAGAAGGGTGTGCGTTCCCCAATGAATGCAGAAAAATCCACTGTATCGGATGATGATACAGCTAGTCCGGTTCAAACGGTGACCGGTAAAGACAAATTAAATCCGTTTATGGCTGTCACTTTGCCAAAAAGTGAAGACGATGGATCATCATCAAGAAGAAGACTGCCCAGAACATTAACACATGGAGACATATTAAAGAAAAAGAGTATAAGTGTTAAAAAGAAAAAAAAATGAAAAAATAGAAGATGTAATTAAACAGACATTAGAAAATTTCTTCCAGCAAAAAGAAAAACAAGACAAACATATGATTAAAAATCCTAGTCCTAGTCCCAGTCCAGAGAGATCAAGATCTAGTCCAGTAAGGTCTCAAAACTCAGGAAGAGATGATACTGGAGACAATAATAATTATCAAGATGCTCAAGATCCATACGAAGATTATGATTCAGGAATGAGTTTTGATTCAATAGCACTCCATAAGTTAGACACATAAAAATCATTCAGAAATATTGAATCAAGAAGGAGACAGAAGAACAATAATGGAAGAGACAATAAGTGGGGCCAGATGTAACGGAAGAAGAACAATAATGGAGAACAATAATGGAGGAGACAATAAGTGGGGACAGACGTGATATAAAGAGAAGTGATAAAAACGTGGACGACATAAAATGGAATCTCTGCACCAGCCATGTGAAGATGGGGCCCAATGAAGTACCCTACAAGGCTAGAAGACAAAGATTTCAAAAAATTTTGAAGTCCGCATTTCAGATCCGCTCAGAAATTCAGCTATAAAAGCCAGACCATATGAGAAGAAAGATCATCGAGAAAAAAAAACACAAAGCAAGAAATCCTCTGAAAATCTTAAGCCAACTTTCCATCCCAAAAACCATTTCTAAAAACACCTTGTAAAATATCCCCTTTATGAATACCCTAGTACTTATTCTTCTAAGCTTGTAAAATAAATAAGTTTGTATGCTTAGGAGTTGATCGTTTTTCAATTCAGAAGTTCAGTCAAATCTTTTCGGGTTTCCCGAAAGGGAAATCCCATCTCTTGTAAACATGTAAGTTACTATGTTTATCTATGTTATGTTCTAAGATATTACCCCTATGTTTTGATTTCCTTTATGTTTTATTATGTATAGTTTTGTTATTCTGTAAATTGTTAAAAAACTACTCTTAGTATATGGTTATCTTTCCAATTTCTTAACAATTTTGATGGATTAACCTGTAAATTTCTAGGAAAAGGCTGGTTAAGATAATAGAGTGGTATGTGAACTTAACCATGGCCGGGGTGAGGTTAAAGAAAAAAGAGTTAAGAATAGATTCATGTCTATCAAAAATTGGGAAGAAGAGATGAACAGAGTTAAAAAAAAAAAAAAAAAAAAAGTATAAAAGGGGTAATCTTATTACATAATTATGGATACACGGTAACATTATAAGTTTACATATAAGAGAGGGAGAGTACCGAGTAGGATTTTTACAACATAAGGTTTTAAAATAATTCTATTACGCTGTTAATGCCTGACAATCGAAATAATTATACATATCCAGAAAGTTTTGCAAGAAGCCTTAGTTTAAGTTTAAGAGAATTTATTTGGGACGTAGACACAGGATTTTATTCTATAGTAGACTACGCCATACACTTTATTTATATAACAGAAAATAGTAGATTTTGTGTAGATTTATTTAATAAGCAGTTATATCTTATAATCAAAATATTAGATATACATTTATCTAGCCTATCACACTATTATAGACGATAATATCTTAGAACATAGTCTAATTTTTATCTTAGAACATAGTCTAATTTTCTATCTATATCTATAAAATAATATATTTTCTCTATATCTCTGATACCAAAAATAAAGGGAAAATAATATAATAGAGAAAATATATTATTTTATAGATATAGATAGAAAATTAGACTATGTTCTAAGATAAAAATTAGACTATGTTCTAAGATATTATCGTCTATAATAGTGTGATAGGCTAGATAAATGTATATCTAATATTCTGATTATAAGACATAACTGCTTATTAAATAAATCTACACAAAATCTACTATTTTCTGTTATATAAATAAAGTGTATGGCGTAGTCTACTATAGAATAAAATCCTGTGTCTACGTCCCAAATAAATTCTCTTAAACTTAAACTAAGGCTTCTTGCAAAACTTTCTGGATATGTATAATTATTTCGATTGTCAGGCATTAACAGCGTAATAGAATTATTTTAAAACCTTATGTTGTAAAAATCCTACTCGGTACTCTCCCTCTCTTATATGTAAACTTATAATGTTACCGTGTATCCATAATTATGTAATAAGATTACCCCTTTTATACTTTTTTTTTTTTTTTTTTTTTTTAACTCTGTTCATCTCTTCTTCCCAATTTTTGATAGACATGAATCTATTCTTAACTCTTTTTTCTTTAACCTCACCCCGGCCATGGTTAAGTTCACATACCACTCTATTATCTTAACCAGCTTTTTCCTAAGAATTTACAGGTTAATCCATCAAAATTGTTAAGAAATTGGAAAGATAACCATATACTAAGAGTAGTTTTTCAACAATTTACAGAATAACAAAACTATACATAATAAAACATAAAGGAAATCAAAACATAGGGGTAATATCTTAGAACATAACATAGATAAACATAGTAACTTACATGTTTACAAGAGATGGAATTTCCCTTTCGGGAAACCCGAAAAGATTTGACTGAACTTCTGAATTGAAAAACGATCAACTCCTAAGCATACAAACTTATTTATTTTACAAGCTTAGAAGAATAAGTACTAGGGTATTCATAAAGGGGATATTTTACAAGGTGTTTTTAGAAATGGTTTTTGGGATGGAAAGTTGGCTTAAGATTTTCAGAGGATTTCTTGCTTTGTGTTTTTTTTTTCTCGATGATCTTTCTTCTCATATGGTCTGGCTTTTATAGCTGAATTTCTGAGCGGATCTGAAATGCGGACTTCAAAATTTTTTGAAATCTTTGTCTTCTAGCCTTGTAGGGTACTTCTTTGGGCCCCATCTTCACATGGCTGGTGCAGAGATTCCATTTTATGTCGTCCACGTTTTTATCACTTGTCTTTATATCACGTCTGTCCCCACTTATTGTCTCCTCCATTATTGTTCTCCATTATTGTTCTTCTTCCGTTACATCTGGCCCCACTTATTGTCTCTTCCATTATTGTTCTTCTGTCTCCTTCTTGATTCAATATTTCTGAATGATTTTTATGTGTCTAAATTATGGAGTGCTATTGAATCAAAACTCATTCCTGAATCATAATCTTCGTATGGATCTTGAGCATCTTGATAATTATTATTGTCTCCAGTATCATCTCTTCCTGAGTTTTGAGACCTTACTGGACTAGATCTTGATCTCTCTGGACTGGGACTAGGACTAGGATTTTTAATCATATGTTTGTCTTGTTTTTTTTTTTGCTGGAAGAAATTTTCTAATGTCTGTTTAATTACATCTTCTATTTTTTCATTTTTTTTTCTTTTTAACACTTATACTCTTTTTCTTTAATATGTCTCCCTGTGTTAATGTTCTGGGCAGTCTTCTTCTTGATGATGATCCATCGTCTTCACTTTTTGGCAAAGTGACAGCCATAAACGGATTTAATTTGTCTTTACCGGTCACCGTTTGAACCGGACTAGCTGTATCATCATCCGATACAGTGGATTTTTCTGCATTCATTGGGGAACGCACACCCTTCTCATCCATTTTTTCTTGAGATGGAAAACTCGTATCTTGTTGCAAAACAACTTGAGTCTGAGATTGTGCTAACATCTGCATCTTTTGTTCTAAAACCTTTACATGCTCCATAAGTCTAACTTTTTCTTTCTCCAAGCTTTCATTCTTTTGGTTCAATCTTCTGAAAGCTTCGGTCATGGACGAGCAGTGGTCACAAAATATTATTTTGTCTGTGTCTTTTTGGATTTTGTATTGGATTTTTTCTGGATTTTGTCTAAGTGCTGGGGAGATATAATAATTTGGTCCTAGTATTCCTCTTGCATAGTCTAGGGCTTCAGTGAAATCATTAAAACCTTTAAAAAGTGGTTTTTGTATGTCTTTAATAGAGTCTAATACTTCTATCCATGTTTGAAAAATACCATTTGTCTTACCGTGTATAACTACATAGTATTTAAACTTCTTCTCTTGATTTTTGTCTGTAAAATATTGCCCTAAAGCGTTAAGAGCAGCTATAACATATTTAGTGTCTTTCTTATTATATGCTATCCATAAATTATCAATTAAGCATCTTTGGGGTCTATCTATAACACATTCTGGTAAAACTCTAAATGAAATATTTGATGATGGGAAAAATATTAAATTATGCTTTCCAAAATTTATTCTTTCTAAATTATTTTGTTCTGTGATAGTCTGTGGCTTAAAATGAAGATTACCTAATACTGTCTGAGAGTATCTGTCTGAGGGTGAGGCTTGAACGCCTTTTCCCTTGTCTTCAGTCTTTGAAACTGTTGGTCTACTCATTCTGTACATATAAGATATTTTTGTTAATTAACAATAATTTTTAACCTACTTAAAGTGTCTGCTAGATTATTATCTTTTCCTTTAATATGTTCAAAGACTAAATTATATATTGATATTGTATCAATAAAATTCAACCATCTTCTTCTACTACTATTTTTTGAATTTATCTTTTGGTGGAACTTAACAATGGCTTCACAATCAGTTCTAATTGTTACTTCTTGTTTGTTTAATATGTATAATCTGAAACTATTTAATCCGTATATTACAGCTAGGATTTCTGCATCTATACTACTCATATTTCCTTTTTCTTTATATTTTCCACTTTGGTATGCACATATTTTTTCTGTATTTTTATCACTATATTTATTCGGTTTTGCTTTTAAAACTGCTCCCCATCCTTCAAAACTTCCATCTGTTTCTATAATTAAATAATCAGTTTCTAATGGCATAGTTAAATCAGGAATATTCTTTATTTTTTCTTTAATCTTTTGTACTAATTTAATATCTTCTGTATTAAAATGTTTTTGCCCCGTAGATCCTGTCTTAGCATATAAAGGTCCTGCTATTTTTCCTAAGTCTTTTATAAAATTTCTTGCATAGTTTACTATTCCTAGAAACTTTTGTAATTCTTTAATATTGTCTAATTTGTCAGGCATTTCTAAAGCTTTTTTAGCTATATGCGGTTGTAACTTAATTTTCCCTTCTCCTAAAACTACTCCTAAAAAGTTTATATAATTTTTACATAATTCCATTTTCTTTTTACTAATAATTATTCCATTATCTACAAATAATCTAAATACTGTTTGTAAATGTCCTAAATGTTCTTTAATATCTTTACTAAATACTAATATATCATCTACATATACTAAGACAAATCTTTTATATTCTCCAAATATATTATCCATTTTTCTCTGAAAAATTGGTGGAGCTGTTTTTAATCCAAACGGCATGACTAACCATTCGAAATGCCCTTCTGGACAAGTAAATGCTGTCCATTCTATACTATCTTCATGCATTTTTACTTGCCAATATCCTGATTTACAATCAAATTTACTAAATATCTTTTTACCTTGTATTCTATTTATCAATTCTGTTTTATCAGGTAATTTATATCCATCTGTTCTAGTGTTATCATTAAGTCTCTTATAATTTATTACCATTCTCGCTTTTCCTCTTATTATTTCACTGTGATTTCTAACCATAAAAGCTGCTGATCTATGTTTAGAAATAGATCTCCTTATTACACCTAACTCCATAAGTTCTTTAATTTGAGTTTTAAAGTCATTAAGGTCTTCATTTGTAGCTTCTATCGAAGCCGTTTTAATTATATATTCTGGGTTTATTATATCTAATTTACACATTACTTTATTATTCTCCCAGTGTTTTAATGGTTTTTCTCCTATTATTTCTATCTCATCTATAATTTTTATTATATTTTCTAGATCTTTTTCGTTCTTTATTATTCCTATTCTTTGTAATCCTGTTTTAAAATTGTATAATTCTGTTTCAATATCTATTAGTGTATAATCTTTTTCTATTATATCTTTATCTTCATTTTCTTCTAATATTAGATTTTTTGTTTCTTCTTTAGTCCTACAACATGTTTTATTATCTTTACATTCTTTACAACATTCTTTCTTATTTTCTTGCAAGTCTATCTGATTTTCATTTAATCTTGTCCTTATCCTAGTTGCGGCTTCTATTGTTTGTACTGGTGTTTGTGTAATATTTTTAAAGAATATTACTCCATCTCTACTAAGTAAACAACTACCATTATTATGTAACATAAAACTTAAACCTAACACAAAATCAACATTTATATTTAAGTCTCTTACCCAAATTTTATCTACCTTATAACTAGGTTTATAAAAATCTAAACATGTATTTACAAAACTAATCTGTGATTTATCTATTTAATGTTTATAAATATTATGAGTTCCATCCATTTGCATGGCTGCTACTGGCTTATCTAATGTTTTTATTAAATTAGGTGGAACTATCCTTTTATTTATTATACATCTCGTGCATCCTGAGTCTACTAGAGCTAATGTTTCTATTTCATAATCTTCTATTTTAATTCTTGCTAAAATTTTTATCGTAGATAATTTTTTATCTTCGTTACATATTAGTGTATCATAATTTTCTATACTCATCAATTCTCTTTCTTCTTCATTTCTTATATCTTCTAATTTTTCTTTCCCTTTTTCTATTTTTTGTATTCTTTTTTCTAATTCATTTATTCTATTTTCTAATGTAATTATTTTTAAATTTATAAGAGAATTATTTGTCTCTTGATAAATTTCTTCTTTATTTATTTTTATTTCAAAATCTTTTTGTATACATAAAATACATCCTTCTAAATAGCATAATTTACATTTAGCTCTTTTATTTCTACTAGGATACCATTTACACTTAAAACACTGATTACTATCTAATCCTTTATTAATTTCAAATTCATGAGTACATTCTTCTGATATATTTACAAAATTATTTTCTTCTAAATCTAATTTCTCTAATCCTATTTCATTTATTAATTCTTCTTCTTCTGATTCTGATGTTTCTATTTGAGTTTCGTCTATACCTACACTTACTATAGAATATATACTCTCGTTGTCTGACATATATTCGTCTACATTTATTAAAGTTTCTTGAAAATCTTCTATTAACTGTGAATTTCTTGTTTTATTATTAATTCTTTTTGGACAGGTGTTAGCTAAATGTTCTACACTACCACAAGTAAAACATTCTAGTTTATTTTTATAATTTCTATCTGTTCTATATTTTCTAACATGTTTATTTCTATTTAAATAGGGCTTTCTAGCTGATGACTTTCTAAGATAATAATTTTTTCTATTGTATTCTTTATTGTATTGAGGTTTATATTTTTTGTATTTCTTCTTTTTGTATTCATTTTTATCATAACTTTGAGTTGTATATACAGTTGATTTACAGAAACTCATATTGTTCTGTTTTAGTTGTTTTTGTATTTGTAAGTTTGTACATTTTTCTTGTAGTATTTCCATAATATGTTGTACTTTATGTCCTATAGACCA
Organism: Nicotiana benthamiana; assembly: GCA_034376525.1. Lineage (NCBI taxonomy): Eukaryota > Viridiplantae > Streptophyta > Magnoliopsida > Solanales > Solanaceae > Nicotiana > Nicotiana benthamiana. Next base: position 28,264,951 of record CM067324.1, on the reverse strand, counting down.
TTTTGTATTTGGGTTTTGTATTACGCCTTCTCGTTTATACCATCGTTCTTCTATTTCTCTCCCTAATACTCCTGGTAATTTGTTGAATAATTTTTTACCTAATTCTTGATCAAAAGCATTTCCACTAATAGTACAATAGTAAAAATAATCATTTAAAAACTTCTTTATATGGAACCAACTACTTATACTTAATTGTTCTAATTTTATTAAAGCATTCTTTTGTAACACTACTAATCCACTATTTGGATCTTCCCCTGTAATCAAACTATGTATTTTATTTGTAAAATTATAAGGATTTGCACCCATTGCTATTAAATTTTGAAAATCTTGAGGAAATTCTGATTTATAGGCTTCCCATAAACCTTTTGTTGATTCTCCTAAAAAGGTTTCCATATATTTATACATTGTTTCTGCATCTGTATCATTATAAGTTTTTATAAAGTCTGCTACTACTATTCCTTTCCATAGGTCTATTACTGAGTTCCACATTTGTGGATCATGAGCTGCTATATTTAATATTTTACCTTTACTTCCCCCTTCTTGTAATCTTATAGGTTCTTCTATTGGCATCCTTTTTCCTGATGGTCTTACATTTTCTATTTCTGTTTCTTGGTCTATCCTGTATACTCTTCTTCTAGGTACATTCCCCGTACTAGTATCTACTGTACTTTGGTATGTTGTTCTTTGAAATGGACTTGGGCTAGAACTAACTGATTCCATTAATTCTTTTAAACTAATTACTGAATCCGTTTCTGTTTCATAGCTATCTTGTATTTCTTCAAAGATTTTGTCGAATTTTTCTGATTTTTCTTGTATCCTATATTCTTTTCTATATCCTAAATTATCTGTTCTTAATTCACATTTCTTAAAATGTTCTTCTACATCCCTTAAGGTTAATTTTCCTAGTTTACATCCTTTACATTGGAAAGTCTTATTTTTATTTTCTCTAACTAATTTTCTTGCTTCTTCTAATGCTATGTCTACTTCAAATTCTTCATGTATTATTTCAACATTCATACATTCAGTTTCTTCAACATTATTTTTATCTTCGTCATCTATATCTTTATGAGTAGAGTAGTTATAATCAGTAAACCTAATTGATGTTTCTCCTTTAGAATTTGTATACATTAAATGAGATTCTGGTTTAAATATTTTTGGTTTTGAAAAATCTTCTAAATTCCATTCTAATCCTGCATATTCTTCTGGATCTATTTTAATAGGTTTTAATAATTTTATACCTTTATTTCCCATTACTTCAACTACATCATCTACCTTAATTTTAAATTTTGTATTACTATTTGTTGCCATTTTTCCTATAAAACCTACACATATTAATAGATTATTTCCATTGTTCATTTCTTCATACCCTTTAGTCTGTATTCCTATTTTTATATTTTTTCCAAATTCTGCTAGATTTATCATAAAATCTGGGCTAATATAAAATATTCCTCCGTTATTTGTCATATCTACTTCTGTTAAACCTATTATAGATTTCTTCTGATCTGACCATCTATCATCATATACTACTATCAATACTTTAGTCCCTAAATTCTTTCTTGTTAATCCTTTTAATCCAATTACTATTAATCCCATATGCATTAAATTTCTTTTATAATTTTTTATTTGTTTTACTGATTCTGGATTGATTAAGTTTAATGTTTCTACTTTACTTCCTATAGCTGACAATTGTTCTTCTCTATAATGTCTATATAATTGAGAACTAGTGGAAAAATATCCTGTATTATATAATATTTTTGGATCTAATAATCTTAATTGGTTTTGCTGAAAAATTTGTATATCCTTATCTATATCTATTATTTCTTCTAGTTTTTGATCTTCCTCTTGTCTTTTTCTAGTTAGAATTCTAGCTAACATGTTATTTCCTATTTTATTTTCTGAAAAACTTACTCTTAATCTTTCTTGGTTTGTTCTTCTTGACCCACTTGGAAAAAGGTCCATTTTTGATACAATATCAATATATAATTTAGTCTTTGAACATATTAAAGGAAAAGATAATAATCTAGCAGACACTTTAAGTAGGTTAAAAATTATTGTTAATTAACAAAAATATCTTATATGTACAGAATGAGTAGACCAACAGTTTCAAAGACTGAAGACAAGGGAAAAGGCGTTCAAGCCTCACCCTCAGACAGATACTCTCAGACAGTATTAGGTAATCTTCATTTTAAGCCACAGACTATCACAGAACAAAATAATTTAGAAAGAATAAATTTTGGAAAGCATAATTTAATATTTTTCCCATCATCAAATATTTCATTTAGAGTTTTACCAGAATGTGTTATAGATAGACCCCAAAGATGCTTAATTGATAATTTATGGATAGCATATAATAAGAAAGACACTAAATATGTTATAGCTGCTCTTAACGCTTTAGGGCAATATTTTACAGACAAAAATCAAGAGAAGAAGTTTAAATACTATGTAGTTATACACGGTAAGACAAATGGTATTTTTCAAACATGGATAGAAGTATTAGACTCTATTAAAGACATACAAAAACCACTTTTTAAAGGTTTTAATGATTTCACTGAAGCCCTAGACTATGCAAGAGGAATACTAGGACCAAATTATTATATCTCCCCAGCACTTAGACAAAATCGAGAAAAAAAACACAAAGCAAGAAATCCTCTGAAAATCTTAAGCCAACTTTCCATCCCAAAAACCATTTCTAAAAACACCTTGTAAAATATCCCCTTTATGAATACCCTAGTACTTATTCTTCTAAGCTTGTAAAATAAATAAGTTTGTATGCTTAGGAGTTGATCGTTTTTCAATTCAGAAGTTCAGTCAAATCTTTTCGGGTTTCCCGAAAGGGAAATCCCATCTCTTGTAAACATGTAAGTTACTATGTTTATCTATGTTATGTTCTAAGATATTACCCCTATGTTTTGATTTCCTTTATGTTTTATTATGTATAGTTTTGTTATTCTGTAAATTGTTAAAAAACTACTCTTAGTATATGGTTATCTTTCCAATTTCTTAACAATTTTGATGGATTAACCTGTAAATTCCTAGGAAAAAGCTGGTTAAGATAATAGAGTGGTATGTGAACTTAACCATGGCCGGAGAAATAATAGGAGAAAAACCATGAAAACACTGGGAGAATAATAAAGTAATGTGTAAATTAGATATAATAAACCCAGAATATATAATTAAAACGGCTTCGATAGAAGCTACAAATGAAGACCTTGGTATCAGTTTCTTTATTAAACAAAGAAAGACTTTAGAAAAATTAGAACAAAATTTAGACTTTATAAAATCACAACAACTAGAAATAGATAGAAAAATACAATTTTTAAATAATAAATTTAATATAGAAAAAATACCTACTAAAAACGAAATAGAAAAGTTAATTAAGACTATTACAGAAAAGCCTAAAGAATTAGAAATACAAACAACTAAATTAGTAGAAAAAATAACTGAACAAGTAGAAGTATTAAAAGGAGAGATAAGTGCACTTAAAGAAAAAATAGATACTATAAAAGAAATCGCTCTTTCATGAGTGATATACCAATAGAATTAGATCCAATATATGAAGAAGTGTTAAAATTAACAGCAAAAATTCAACCAAATCCAGAAGGACTAAGTAATTATACTCCTCAAAGTAAAGCTGATCAAATAATACTAAAGCAGAATAATACATTAATAATATTATTATTGGAAGTTAATAGAAAACTAGATAAAATTATTAAGGAAAAAGAAATTAAGACAGAAGAACAATAATGGAAGAGACAATAAGTGGGGCCAGATGTAACGGAAGAAGAACAATAATGGAGAACAATAATGGAGGAGACAATAAGTGGGGACAGACGTGATATAAAGACAAGTGATAAAAACGTGGACGACATAAAATGGAATCTCTGCACCAGCCATGTGAAGATGGGGCCCAATGAAGTACCCTACAAGGCTAGAAGACAAAGATTTCAAAAATTTTTGAAGTCCGCATTTCAGATCCGCTCAGAAATTCAGCTATAAAAGCCAGACCATATGAGAAGAAAGATCATCGAGAAAAAAAAACAAAAAGCAAGAAATCCTCTGAAAATCTTAAGCCAACTTTCCATCCCAAAAACCTCAATAAAATAAAGAATACAATAGAAAAAATTATTATCTTAGAAAGTCATCAGCTAGAAAGCCCTATTTAAATAGAAATAAACATGTTAGAAAATATAGAACAGATAGAAATTATAAAAATAAACTAGAATGTTTTACTTGTGGTAGTGTAGAACATTTAGCTAACACCTGTCCAAAAAGAATTAATAATAAAACAAGAAATTCACAGTTAATAGAAGATTTTCAAGAAACTTTAATAAATGTAGACGAATATATGTCAGACAACGAGAGTATATATTCTATAGTAAGTGTAGGTATAGACGAAACTCAAATAGAAACATCAGAATCAGAAGAAGAAGAATTAATAAATGAAATAGGATTAGAGAAATTAGATTTAGAAGAAAATAATTTTGTAAATATATCAGAAGAATGTACTCATGAATTTGAAATTAATAAAGGATTGGGGGGCATTCCGAGAAACGAACTCGGGACCTCTCGCACCACTATTTTTGGTATCAGAGCCAGAAGATTTTCGGACCACTATTTTATGAGACAACAATATATTTCTAAATATATAAGCTGTTATTATCATATAATCTATATTACTATAGAAAATATAAAAGTTCATATTGAATATAAAAAGACTTTAGAACAATATCAAAATAATTTTAGTACACCAGAACTAAGTGACTTTAATAACTTTCTACTTTTTGAATTACAAAGAATTAATTTTGAAATAGAACAAGAAAGAATTTATCTTAGATCAATTAAAAATAAAATAAAATATATTCCATTAGGATAGCATATATGTTAAGACAACATCCAGTAACTAAAGTAATAAGGTGTAATTATTGGTGGTTAAGAAGAGATATAACAGCAAAACAGGAGTTAAAGAAAGAAATAAAAAAGACTAAAGCTTTATTAGCATCAATTTTAGACTTAGCTAAACAAGTAGAAGTATCTGAATTAAAATATAATAGAGAACCAAGTTATATAGTAAAGTGTCTTATTAATCCACAAACTATATCAGCTCTACAGTGGGATATACAATATCTAGAAGGTCAAATAGATTCTTATGATAGATTAATAAAATATCATAAAGAGAGAAAAGTTTGGATACCATTAGGATAAAATCATAGCTAATTTAAAACATCTAGAATATTTAGACTTAAAAATCTATCCAGAAAAGAAATATAGAATATTAAAAGATAATATAGTAATAAAGTGTAATTTTAGTAGTGGAGAGCATATATTACATACTGAAGATAAACAATATAATACTTTAATAGATTTAGACTGAAATTCCAAAGGTAGACGATTTAATAGAACAATTAAAAAGAGTTGAAATAACACCACAAAAAGAAAAAATAAAAGTAAGAAAACCACAAAAATGGACCTTTTTCCAAGTGGGCCAAGAAGAACAAACCAAGAAAGATCAAGAATAAGTTTTTCAGAAAATAGAATAGGAAATAATATGTTAGCTAGAATTCTAACTAGAAAAAGACAAGAGGAAGATCAAAAACTAGAAGAAATAATAGATATAGATAAGGATATACAAATTTTTCAGCAAAACCAATTAAGATTATTAGATCCAAAAATATTATATAATACAGGATATTTTTCCACTAGTTCTCAATTATATAGACATTATAGAGAAGAACAATTGTCAGCTATAGGAAGTAAAGTAGAAACATTAAACTTAATCAATCCAGAATCAGTAAAACAAATAAAAAATTATAAAAGAAATTTAATGCATATGGGATTAATAGTAATTGGATTAAAAGGATTAACAAGAAAGAATTTAGGGACTAAAGTATTGATAGTAGTATATGATGATAGATGGTCAGATCAGAAGAAATCTATAATAGGTTTAACAGAAGTAGATATGACAAATAACGGAGGAATATTTTATATTAGCCCAGATTTTATGATAAATCTAGCAGAATTTGAAAAAAATATAAAAATAGCAATACAGACTAAAGGGTATGAAGAAATGAATAATGGAAATAATCTATTAATATGTGTAGGTTTTATAGGAAAAATGGCAAGTTCTTCTGTCTCCTTCTTGATTCAATATTTCTGAATGATTTTTATGTGTCTAAATTATGGAGTGCTATTGAATCAAAACTCATTCCTGAATCATAATCTTCGTATGGATCTTGAGCATCTTGATAATTATTATTGTCTCCAGTATCATCTCTTCCTGAGTTTTGAGACCTTACTGGACTAGATCTTGATCTCTCTGGACTGGGACTAGGACTAGGATTTTTAATCATATGTTTGTCTTGTTTTTCTTTTTGCTGGAAGAAATTTTCTAATGTCTGTTTAATTACATCTTCTATTTTTTCATTTTTTTTCTTTTTAACACTTATACTCTTTTTCTTTAATATGTCTCCATGTGTTAATGTTCTGGGCAGTCTTCTTCTTGATGATGATCCATCGTCTTCACTTTTTGGCAAAGTGACAGCCATAAACGGATTTAATTTGTCTTTACCGCACCGTTTGAACCGGACTAGCTGTATCATCATCCGATACAGTGGATTTTTCTGCATTCATTGGGGAACGCACACCCTTCTCATCCATTTTTTCTTGAGATGGAAAACTCGTATCTTGTTGCAAAACAACTTGAGTCTGAGATTGTGCTAACATCTGCATCTTTTGTTCTAAAACCTTTACATGCTCCATAAGTCTAACTTTTTCTTTCTCCAAGCTTTCATTCTTTTGTTTCAATCTTCTGAAAGCTTCGGTCATGGACGAGCAGTGGTCACAAAATATTATTTTGTCTGTGTCTTTTTGGATTTTGTATTGGATTTTTTCTGGATTTTGTCTAAGTGCTGGGGAGATATAATAATTTGGTCCTAGTATTCCTCTTGCATAGTCTAGGGCTTCAGTGAAATCATTAAAACCTTTGAAAAGTGGTTTTTGTATGTCTTTAATAGAGTCTAATACTTCTATCCATGTTTGAAAAATACCATTTGTCTTACCGTGTATAACTACATAGTATTTAAACTTCTTCTCTTGATTTTTGTCTGTAAAATATTGCCCTAAAGCGTTAAGAGCAGCTATAACATATTTAGTGTCTTTCTTATTATATGCTATCCATAAATTATCAATTAAGCATCTTTGGGGTCTATCTATAACACATTCTGGTAAAACTCTAAATGAAATATTTGATGATGGGAAAAATATTAAATTATGCTTTCCAAAATTTATTCTTTCTAAATTATTTTGTTCTGTGATAGTCTGTGGCTTAAAATGAAGATTACCTAATACTGTCTGAGAGTATCTGTCTGAGGGTGAGGCTTGAACGCCTTTTCCCTTGTCTTCAGTCTTTGAAACTGTTGGTCTACTCATTCTGTACATATAAGATATTTTTGTTAATTAACAATAATTTTTAACCTACTTAAAGTGTCTGCTAGATTATTATCTTTTCCTTTAATATGTTCAAAGACTAAATTATATATTGATATTGTATCAATAAAATTCAACCATCTTCTTCTACTACTATTTTTTGAATTTATCTTTTGGTGGAACTTAACAATGGCTTCACAATCAGTTCTAATTGTTACTTCTTGTTTGTTTAATATGTATAATCTGAAACTATTTAATCCGTATATTACAGCTAGGATTTCTGCATCTATACTACTCATATTTCCTTTTTCTTTATATTTTCCACTTTGGTATGCACATATTTTTTCTGTATTTTTATCACTATATTTATTCGGTTTTGCTTTTAAAACTGCTCCCCATCCTTCAAAACTTCCATCTGTTTCTATAATTAAATAATCAGTTTCTAATGGCATAGTTAAATCAGGAATATTCTTTATTTTTTCTTTAATCTTTTGTACTAATTTAATATCTTCTGTATTAAAATGTTTTTGCCCCGTAGATCCTGTCTTAGCATATAAAGGTCCTGCTATTTTTCCTAAGTCTTTTATAAAATTTCTTGCATAGTTTACTATTCCTAGAAACTTTTGTAATTCTTTAATATTGTCTAATTTGTCAGGCATTTCTAAAGCTTTTTTAGCTATATGCGGTTGTAACTTAATTTTCCCTTCTCCTAAAACTACTCCTAAAAAGTTTATATAATTTTTACATAATTCCATTTTCTTTTTACTAATAATTATTCCATTATCTACAAATAATCTAAATACTGTTTGTAAATGTCCTAAATGTTCTTTAATATCTTTACTAAATACTAATATATCATCTACATATACTAAGACAAATCTTTTATATTCTCCAAATATATTATCCATTTTTCTCTGAAAAATTGGTGGAGCTGTTTTTAATCCAAACGGCATGACTAACCATTCGAAATGCCCTTCTGGACAAGTAAATGCTGTCCATTCTATACTATCTTCATGCATTTTTACTTGCCAATATCCTGATTTACAATCAAATTTACTAAATATCTTTTTACCTTGTATTCTATTTATCAATTCTGTTTTATCAGGTAATTTATATCCATCTGTTCTAGTGTTATCATTAAGTCTCTTATAATTTATTACCATTCTCGCTTTTCCTCTTATTATTTCACTGTGATTTCTAACCATAAAAGCTGCTGATCTATGTTTAGAAATAGATCTCCTTATTACACCTAACTCCATAAGTTCTTTAATTTGAGTTTTAAAGTCATTAAGGTCTTCATTTGTAGCTTCTATCGAAGCCGTTTTAATTATATATTCTGGGTTTATTATATCTAATTTACACATTACTTTATTATTCTCCCAGTGTTTTAATGGTTTTTCTCCTATTATTTCTATCTCATCTATAATTTTTATTATATTTTCTAGATCTTTTTCGTTCTTTATTATTCCTATTCTTTGTAATCCTGTTTTAAAATTGTATAATTCTGTTTCAATATCTATTAGTGTATAATCTTTTTCTATTATATCTTTATCTTCATTTTCTTCTAATATTAGATTTTTTGTTTCTTCTTTAGTCCTACAACATGTTTTATTATCTTTACATTCTTTACAACATTCTTTCTTATTTTCTTGCAAGTCTATCTGATTTTCATTTAATCTTGTCCTTATCCTAGTTGCGGCTTCTATTGTTTGTACTGGTGTTTGTGTAATATTTTTAAAGAATATTACTCCATCTCTACTAAGTAAACAACTACCATTATTATGTAACATAAAACTTAAACCTAACACAAAATCAACATTTATATTTAAGTCTCTTACCCAAATTTTATCTACCTTATAACTAGGTTTATAAAAATCTAAACATGTATTTACAAAACTAATCTGTGATTTATCTATATAATGTTTATAAATATTATGAGTTCCATCCATTTGCATGGCTGCTACTGGCTTATCTAATGTTTTTATTAAATTAGGTGGAACTATCCTTTTATTTATTATACATCTCGTGCATCCTGAGTCTACTAGAGCTAATGTTTCTATTTCATAATCTTCTATTTTAATTCTTGCTAAAATTTTTATCGTAGATAATTTTTTATCTTCGTTACATATTAGTGTATCATAATTTTCTATACTCATCAATTCTCTTTCTTCTTCATTTCTTATATCTTCTAATTTTTCTTTCCCTTTTTCTATTTTTTGTATTCTTTTTTCTAATTCATTTATTCTATTTTCTAATGTAATTATTTTTAAATTTATAAGAGAATTATTTGTCTCTTGATAAATTTCTTCTTTATTTATTTTTATTGCAAAATCTTTTTGTATACATAAAATACATCCTTCTAAATAGCATAATTTACATTTAGCTCTTTTATTTCTACTAGGATACCATTTACACTTAAAACACTGATTACTATCTAATCCTTTATTAATTTCAAATTCATGAGTACATTCTTCTGATATATTTACAAAATTATTTTCTTCTAAATCTAATTTCTCTAATCCTATTTCATTTATTAATTCTTCTTCTTCTGATTCTGATGTTTCTATTTGAGTTTCGTCTATACCTACACTTACTATAGAATATATACTCTCGTTGTCTGACATATATTCGTCTACATTTATTAAAGTTTCTTGAAAATCTTCTATTAACTGTGAATTTCTTGTTTTATTATTAATTCTTTTTGGACAGGTGTTAGCTAAATGTTCTACACTACCACAAGTAAAACATTCTAGTTTATTTTTATAATTTCTATCTGTTCTATATTTTCTAACATGTTTATTTCTATTTAAATAGGGCTTTCTAGCTGATGACTTTCTAAGATAATAATTTTTTCTATTGTATTCTTTATTGTATTGAGGTTTATATTTTTTGTATTTCTTCTTTTTGTATTCATTTTTATCATAACTTTGAGTTGTATATACAGTTGATTTACAGAAACTCATATTGTTCTGTTTTAGTTGTTTTTGTATTTGTAAGTTTGTACATTTTTCTTGTAGTATTTCCATAATATGTTGTACTTTATGTCCTATAGACCATTTTGTATTTGGGTTTTGTATTACGCCTTCTCGTTTATACCATCGTTCTTCTATTTCTCTCCCTAATACTCCTGGTAATTTGTTGAATAATTTTTTACCTAATTCTTGATCAAAAGCATTTCCACTAATAGTACAATAGTAAAAATAATCATTTAAAAACTTCTTTATATGGAACCAACTACTTATACTTAATTGTTCTAATTTTATTAAAGCATTCTTTTGTAACACTACTAATCCACTATTTGGATCTTCCCCTGTAATCAAACTATGTATTTTATTTGTAAAATTATAAGGATTTGCACCCATTGCTATTAAATTTTGAAAATCTTGAGGAAATTCTGATTTATAGGCTTCCCATAAACCTTTTGTTGATTCTCCTAAAAAGGTTTCCATATATTTATACATTGTTTCTGCATCTGTATCATTATAAGTTTTTATAAAGTCTGCTACTACTATTCCTTTCCATAGGTCTATTACTGAGTTCCACATTTGTGGATCATGAGCTGCTATATTTAATATTTTACCTTTACTTCCCCCTTCTTGTAATCTTATAGGTTCTTCTATTGGCATCCTTTTTCCTGATGGTCTTACATTTTCTATTTCTGTTTCTTGGTCTATCCTGTATACTCTTCTTCTAGGTACATTCCCCGTACTAGTATCTACTGTACTTTGGTATGTTGTTCTTTGAAATGGACTTGGGCTAGAACTAACTGATTCCATTAATTCTTTTAAACTAATTACTGAATCCGTTTCTGTTTCATAGCTATCTTGTATTTCTTCAAAGATTTTGTCGAATTTTTCTGATTTTTCTTGTATCCTATATTCTTTTCTATATCCTAAATTATCTGTTCTTAATTCACATTTCTTAAAATGTTCTTCTACATCCCTTAAGGTTAATTTTCCTAGTTTACATCCTTTACATTGGAAAGTCTTATTTTTATTTTCTCTAACTAATTTTCTTGCTTCTTCTAATGCTATGTCTACTTCAAATTCTTCATGTATTATTTCAACATTCATACATTCAGTTTCTTCAACATTATTTTTATCTTCGTCATCTATATCTTTATGAGTAGAGTAGTTATAATCAGTAAACCTAATTGATGTTTCTCCTTTAGAATTTGTATACATTAAATGAGATTCTGGTTTAAATATTTTTGGTTTTGAAAAATCTTCTAAATTCCATTCTAATCCTGCATATTCTTCTGGATCTATTTTAATAGGTTTTAATAATTTTATACCTTTATTTCCCATTACTTCAACTACATCATCTACCTTAATTTTAAATTTTGTATTACTATTTGTTGCCATTTTTCCTATAAAACCTACACATATTAATAGATTATTTCCATTGTTCATTTCTTCATACCCTTTAGTCTGTATTCCTATTTTTATATTTTTTCCAAAAATATAGACGATAAAATAGATTATTTTCTCTATATATATATATATATATATATATATATCGTAAATGGATTGTCATCTTCAATATAGCAGATTTGTAGGGTATAAAGCTTTTTATCGTTATATTTTCTTTAGATTAACAACTTGCTGTTGGATTGTGTATAGGTATTTGTAACACGTAGCATAAGGTAATAATAATTTTAGGCAAATCTTTTAGTGTTTAAAATTTATTCACATATCAAAAATCGAATTTAAAACGTACCTAGTAAAGAGAGTCTCGTTTCAAATTCTTTAATAGTGCGAAGACTCTATGCGTATCCACACCGAGATCGATCCTTGCTATCAACTCTTTGATCAATGAAACCCGCGAACAAAATTGAACGAAATATTGTGTTGAAATATTTCTCAAAAATCTCAACTCAAATTAGAAGAACAACAAATACTTTTAATTGAATTTTCTCTCTTGACTTTGTATTGCACTCTCACTTTCACAAAGTGAGTTTTCTTCTCAAGAAAAAAATTATGCAAATTTTTTGTTCCATCGCCATTTATATAGCATCACCTTAAACCCTTTTTCTATTTGGTTGAGGTAACAATTTATTTAGGATAAAAGATAAGATTTTGTATTAAATTCGCAATCCCATTCTCAATGGGTAACATGACTGCCGAGAATCATGAACTTTTCATGAAGTCCAATTCCAAACATTGGAATTTTCCTATTGTAAACAAGAGAACACATTTGAGTTTTCAGACGTCCCTTTTTATATATATATATATATATATATATATATATATCAATACTAATTCATATTATATATATTTCATATATATATTTCAACCAAGAAAAATAATTTATTTTCTATTGCAAATAGAAACTTCAATTTGTTCACAATATTAATTATATCCTCTGTGCTAGGAAAAAATATAATAATATTTCATTTGGGCTAACAACTAAATTTATTTAACTAATTAAATTTCTTAATTTAATTATCAAATAATGAGTTAATTAATCCTTTCGCAAAAATCAGAACACTCGTAAGTGTGCGACCCCATAGGTTCAATACTAAGCCGGTAGTAAATTGATCACATCAATATACTAATCAATAGCAACACTTCTTAACGACCAAATAGCATGAAGTATACAATTTACTCTCAAGAACCTGTAGAAGAATAATGTAGCAATTGCGTCAGTCCTTATAGCTCTGGATCACCCTAGGGTATGGTTGAACAGTCAAATCCTAATAGACGACCAACTATGTGTTCATGTCAAATATAATCGACCGTTGAATGATCTAAGAAACTCTTTTCTTTTTTCATTCAATTGCCCAGACCAAGATCTTAGTTTGGTCGTTTATAATTCATGACAAGATGGATTTTAAACATATTACCAAGAGTTGACAGATTCCATCTTGATCAATCACTAGTTCTACAAGTATCTAATCGTACCCAATATCCTTTCAACTATCGCCCTAGGGCCATAGATGTCTAGTATCAAAGCACAATAAATAACTTGTCAATTACTATGACGATCTCAGGTCAAAGGAAAATCTTACATCACATTCTTCAAGAGAATATCCTATTGACAGTTTATGGTAATTCGAACCATTAGGAGTTATCCAATGAGTCGGTTCAATGATCATATCTCTATATGCATCATCTATCTATGTGATTTAGTTAATGAGAACAACTAATTTTTATTCCATAAAGACGATCACATAAATATTGATCTAACCGAATTACTAATATTCAAATTAATAACCCTACGATCAAGAACAAATTTAAATTAAATTGTAAGAGACTTTGCTCTCATTATCATGATCTCTATCATGATGACAAATGTCAAAATTTAACCAAGGACCTTATAAAATTAATCAACTAATTAATAATAATGATAAAAGAAAATATCAAATGCGATATATTTTATATCAAATGACGTTCACGAAAATATATTCAAATCATCAAATATGATATTGTATCTAGGCCATATCTACTATATCCCTAACAATCTCCCACTTGCATTAGAGCCAATCACTTTTGTACTTCATCCCCAATTTCCACTTGCGCTTGTCAAACTCCTTTACGCCAAGAGCTTTAGTGAATGTGTCTGCAGCATTTTCCTTTCCATCAACCTTTTGAATCTCGACGTATCCACGATCAATGATCTCTCTTATCAAGTGATACCTTCGTAGAACGTGTTTGGACTTTTGGTGTGATCTTGGTTCTTTTGCTTGAGCAATGGATCCAATGTTGTCATACAATAGTGGAACCGCACCTTCTATTCAAGGAACCACACCAAGTTCAGTTAAGAACTTTTTCATCCATACAGCTTCCTTAGCAGCTTCACTAGCTGCTATATATTCTGCTTCAGTCACTAAATAAGCTACTGTAGCTTGTTTGAAACTTTTCCAACTCACTGCACCACCATTTAAGGCAAATACATAACAGAAATAGATTTGCTATCATCTCTATCTGAAGAGAAACTTGCATCAGTATAATCTTCAAGTTTCAAGTCAGAATCCCTGTAGATGAGGAATTGGTCTTTAGTCCTTCTTAAGTACTTAGGAATGGTCTTCACCACCTTCCAATGTTCCTCACCAGGATTTGCCTGATATCGGCTAGTCACTCCAAGTGCATAAGCCACATCAGGACGTGTACATGTCATGCTATAAATGATAGCTCCCACTGTACTAGCGTATGGTATCCTACTCATGTGTTCTCTCTCTTTAGGTGTTTTAGGACAATCCTCCCTACTGAGAGTAATTCCAGTGTTTACCGGTAGATAGCCTCTTTTGGAATTATCCATATTATACCTATTTAAGATGGTATCAATGTAGAAAGACTGGGAAAGTCCAAGTAGCTTCCTAGATCTATCTCTATAGATCTTTATTCCTAATATATAAGTTACTTCTCCCAAGTCTTTCATGGAGAACTGTTCAGATAGCCAAATCTTGGTACTTTGCAATGTCGGTATATCATTTCCTATGAGCAATATATCATCAACACACAACACTAAGAATATAATTATGCTCCCACTAACCCTTTTGTAAACACAAGGTTCTTCTTCGCATCTAACAAATTGAACTTTTCAATTGTCTTGTTAAAGCAAATATTCCAACTTCGAGAAGCTTGCTTTAGTCCATAAATGGATCTTTGCAGCATACACGTTTTATTATGATCAGACGAAGATGTGAAACCTTCAGGTAGTGTCATGTACACATCCTCTTCTAGCTCACCATTAAGGAAAGCCATTTTCACATCCATTTGCCATATTTTATAATAATAGTATGCTTCTATAACAAGCAAAACCCAAATAGATTTGAGCATTTCCATGGGAGAGAAAGTCTCGTCATAGTCGACTCCTTCTTTCTGACGATATCCCTTGGCAACAAGACGGGCTTTGTAGGTCTCCACCTTTCCGTCTGCTCCAATATTTTTGTTAAAAACCCATTTACAACCAATAGGTTTTATATCCTTTGAGGGTTCAACTAAAGTCCATACTTTATTTTCCTTCATGGATTCCACTTTGGATTCCATGGCCTTTTTCCACTTCTCATAATCGGAACTTTGTATAGCCTCTTCATAGGTTTTAGGGTCATCATCATTATGATTAACCTCATTTGATACATCATCTTGTACCATTAAATTTAATCTAGTTAGTACATGACGTTCTCGTGTAGACCTCCGAAGAGGTACTTGTACAACCTGTTCACCTTGTGTTGGATTTGGTTGTTGTTCAATTTGGTTTGGAACTGGTTCATTAACCTGTTCTTGAACTTCATTTAGTTTACAAACTTCAATCGTTGGAGATGGCAACTTCAAAACATCCAATAAAGGTTCTTCAATTTGGGTCTCATGATCTTTATATTGTGTTGATTCATTAGTTTCTTGAACTTCATCAAGTTCTATTTCTCCATTATAATTTCCTTCTAAAAGAAATTCTCTTTCCAAAAAGGTCGCTTCTTTGGCCACAAACACTTTATGGTCAGAAGGGTGATATAAATAATATCCCATTATTTCCTTGGGATACCCAATGAACCTATACTTATCAGATCTTGAGTCAAGTTTTGTCAGACTGTAGTCTCTTAGCATAAGCTGGACAACCCCAAACTTTAATATGTTTAAGGTTAGGCTTACATCCTTTCTATACCTCATATGGTGTTGTAGAGATTGTTTTAGTGGGAACTTTATTAAGTAAGTCAGTTGCTGCTTCCAAAGCATATCCCCATAAATTTATTGGAAGATCAATGAACCCCATCATAGATCTCACCATATCTAATAAGGTTCGATTTCTCCTTTCAGACACACCATTGTGTTGTGATGTTCCTGGAGGTGTCCACTGTGATAGAATCCCATTCTATTTGAGATATCTAGTAAAATCTTCACTAATATATTCTCCACCTCTATCAGACCTTAGTACTTTGATACTTTTACCAGTCTGCTTCTCAACTTCCCGACGGAACCTTTTGAACATTTCAAAAGATACAGACTTGTGTTTCATAGGATACACAAAACCATATCTTGACATATCATCGGTGAAGAAGAATATCCACCTCTAGCTTGAATTTTTATGGGCCCACAAACATCTGTATGAATTAGTCCCAATAATTCAGAGTATCTTTCTCCACTTCCAGTAAATGGATATTTGATCAATTTTCCTTTGATACAAGATTCACAAGTTGGATATGATTCAAAATCATACTTGTCAAGGTACCCTTCCTTGTATAACTTGTTAATTCTTTTCTCTCTAATATGACGAAGCCTACAATGCAAAATGTATGTTTGATTTACATGATTATCTCTTTTCCTCTTAAGACTTGAAACATGCATAATCGAATTAGCATTCACATTAGGTAAGACATAAACGTCATGTTGGAGATAGCCATTTTCATATAAATTATCACTATAATAAATAGAGCAAATACCATTTCCTATATTAATGCGAAAACCACGTTTTTCTAACATAAAAGCTGAAATTATGTTCGAAACAAATTTAGGAACGTAATAATAATCATCCAACATAAGTACTTTGCCCGTAGGCATCATTAAAGAAATTGATCCTACAGCTACGACCGCAACTTTTGCACCATTTCCAACTTGTAGATTAACTTCTCCTTTTTTTAGCCTCATACTTATCTTGAACCCTTGCAACATATTACAGATGTTATAACCACTGCCAGTATCTAATACCCATAGCAAAGAATTAGTAGTAGCTAAAGAAACCTTGAAAATATTTTTCATTAATGTCTTACATTGTTTCTTGTCCTTTAGAGTTGCAAGATACTCCTTGCAGTTTCTCTTCCAATGCCCTTTCTTCTTACAGTGAAAACATTCAGCATCATATACTGACTGCAAGATCAAATCTTCAGAAAACTCTTTACCAAGCTTGTACCCCAACTTCTCATGTTCTTCGGTAAGAACAATCATATGATTGCCAAGGAGTCCAACTGGAGAGTTTTCCAACTGTGTATCAACCATCTTCTTAAGATATTTAATGATTGCAGTTTGATCCATATTCTTATGTTTCCTCTGGAGTTCAGAACTCATAGAAGCGAGGATGATGTGTTTAATAGCAAGACATTCTTCCAAGTATTTTTGATAAACCTTGGTGCCTTGAACACCATTCTTTGGTGGGATTATCTTTGTAGGCTTATCGATCACATCAATAAGCTTTTCATGCGTGAGAACAGTTCTCAAATTTCTATATCGGTCATCAAAGTTTGGTCCTATCAACTTGTTGGTCTCAAGTATTCCACATAGACATATTGAGAAATCTAAACTATAGAAAAGAAAAGGCAATAATATAAGAACATATTTGCATATATCATAAAGACATGGACTTTGTCTAAATGATATTTTCACTAATTATTTTAAACTATTTACCCTCGTTATAGTTTACGAAATCTTTATTTCTGTTAGTGGATTAAAGGAATCCTTTAACAATATATATGAGCCCCTTGGAAGTTAAGTCGTTTCTCACATATATTTTAAAGGTAGGTGCTTTTACCAATTGTATCCCCATACAATTTTTTTAAATAGTTCTATGTCAAATAGTTCCCTGGTAGTCAGGTCGATCCTATTGGCAGAGTTGAGTTCAACCATCATGATAGCAAAGAACTTATTAAATTTTATACTCCCCCGGGTGGTCCAGGCGTCTAGTGTAAAATTGAATAATTCTTTCAATCTATACATCTAATGCAATAAATAATTTTAATACATTCTCGAACTATAAGTCTCCTGGTAGTCAGACCGCTCCTTATAAACAAGAAATAAGTAAAATTATTTACCTTGATGGATAGCTCTATAATAAAATATTTTATATTTTATTATTTAAGAACTCAAATTTTAGTAAGAGGAAATTATTACTAAAATAATTTTTAATAACATGATGATCAAATCTTTTATAGCATGTGAATTTAGTTCAAGTTGTCTACGTGCTTAGTCCTAAATTAATTTACATCACATGTAATAAATAATTTAAAATTATATAATGAACAAGCACATGACATAAAAACGAAATTCAACATCCTCTAACATGTTTATCTTATATATCACATAAAACGAATTCATGCAAGAATATTATTATTAATTACCATCTCACGAACTAATAACAATTAAAAAATAACCATAGAATCATGTAACCTATTATAGATTCCCGTTGTATCTAATACAAAATTTCAAATTCAAGTTATGAACTATCTCAATAGTTATATGAATGCATATTTTATCCATAATAAAATAATATCAACATTCAAACTATTTGACTATTGCACAAGATACATAAATTATGGTTTGAAATCTTTAAATATAATATTAAAATATTTTAGAAACAATAAATCACGGCTTTGATACCACTGTTGGATTGCGTATAGGTGTTCGTAACACGGATCGAAAGACAAAACAATCCTAGGCAGATCTTTTCGTGTTTAAAATTTATTTACATGTCAAAAATGGATATAAGACGTACCTGGTAAAAGAGTCTGGTTTCAAATTCTTCGATAGTGCGAAAACTCTATGCGTATCCACACCGAGACCGATCCTTGCTATCAACCTTTTAATCAATGAAACTCGCGAACAAAATTGAACGAAATATTGTGTTGAAATTTTTCTCAAAAACCTCAACTCAAATTAGAAGAACAAAAAATACTTTTCTTGTAATTGAATTTTCTCTCTTGGCTTTGTATTGCACTCTCTTCACAAAGTGACTTTTCTTCTCTAAAAAAATTGTACAAATTTTTTGGTTCCATCACCCTTTATATAGCATCACCTTAAACTCTTTTCTTATTTGGTTGAACTAATAATTTACTTAGGATAAAAGTTTATTCCAAAAATAAACTTTATAAGATTTTGAATGAAATTCGCAATTCCATTCTCAATGGGTAACGTGACTGCCGAGAATCATGGACTTTCCATGAAGTCCAATTCCAAACATTGGAATTTTCCTATTGTAAACAAGAGAACACGTTTGAGTTTTCAGACATCCTTTATATGGACATTTCCTATCCAATTCCAAATTGGTAAATTAATTAATATATATATATATAAAAAAAAAACTTTTATATAAATTAATATTAATTCATATTATATATATCTCATATATATTTCAACCAAGTAAAATAATTTATTTTCTATTTCAAATATAAACTTCAATTTATTCACAATATTAATTATATCCTCTGTGCTAGCAAAAAATATAATAATATTTCATTTGAACTAACAATTAAATTTATTTGACTAATTAAATTAAGTAATTTAATTATCAAATAATGAGTTAATTAATCATTTGGCAAAGATCAGAACACTCGTAAGTGTGCGACAACATAGGTTCAATACTAAGCCGGTAGTAAATTGATCACATCAATATACTAATCAAGGGTGACGTCTAGAAACACTCCTTAACAACCAGATAGCATGAAGTATACAATTTACTCTCAAGAACCCGTAGAAGAATAATGTAGCAATTCCTTATGTCCTTATAGCTCTGGATCTCCCTATGATATGGTTGAACTGTCAAATCCTAATAGACGACCAACTATGTGTTCATGCCAAATATAATCGACCATTGAATGACCTAAGAAACTCTTTTCTTCATTATTCAATTACCCTGGCCAAGGTCTTAGTTTGATCGTTTATAATTCATGATAACATGGAGCTTAATCTCATTACCAAGAGTTGAAAAATTCCATCTTGATCAATCACTAATTCAATAAGTATTTAATCGTACCCAATATCCTTTCAACTATAGCCCTAGGGCCATAGGTGTCTAGTATCAAAGCACAATAAATAACTTGTCAATTACTATGACGATCTCAAGTCAAAGGAAAATCTTACATCACATTCTTCAAGAGAATATCCTATTGAAATTTTATGGTAATTCTAACCATTAGGAATTATCCAATGAGTCGGTTCAATGATCATATCTCTATATGCATCATTTATCTATGTGATTTAGTTAGTGAGATCAACTAATCTTTATCCCATAAATACGACCATATAAATATTGATCTAATCGGATTACTAATATCCAAATTAATAATCCTGCGATCAAGAACAAATTTGGATTAAATTGTAAGAGACTTTGCTCTCATTATCATGATCTCTATCATGATAACAAATCTCTAAATTTAATCAAGGACCTTATCAAATTAATCAAAAAATTAATATAATGATAAAATAATATCAAATTTCATATATTTTATATCAAATGACATTCACAAAAATATATTCAAATTATCAAATATGATATTGGATCTAGGGCATATCTATTATCCCTAACACTTGCATGCTTAAGTTTGGCAGCTTGCATTGATTACTGTCTTTTCTTTTTGAAATATAAGATGATATTACTAAACAAAAATTACACTATCATTACATAGTCCCTGAGGGTATTAACATTGCCTAACTTGACAAGTTTGTGACAAACACTAGAGACAAACATACTTACAACTATTACTAGGTACATGCTTGTTCTTTGATAATTGAGATTCAACAAAATAAGGTGGACAAACGTGATAAAAGTATATAGAAGGTTTGGAATTTTTCACTGTGTCCTTCGCCAAAAGGTGAACCACTTCATTTCTTCTCTGAAGTTATATGTCAGAGTTGGGAACTTCAACTGATGCATTAACAATCTGCATTCAAAAATTAAGTTAGAGAGGTTTTGGTTGTTTTCATAGAGGAGATTTATGATTTTCATTGAGTCTGTCTCTATCTCTATGAACCTCATTTCCTGTGCAATTTTAAGCCTTCATGAAGAGCCATTAGTTCGCTTTGCAAGGCTGATGGTGCATGGATTGATTTGCAGAAGCCAACGATCCAATCTCCATTGCTGTTTCTAAATACACCACCTAGACCAGGTTCTAGCGTGAATTTTAAAAATGCACCATAAATGTTTAACTTGACAGCAGCCCTGGGGGTTTATCCCATTTGATCTCAACTAAGAACCTATTTTCCTTGAACGAGTTTTTTCAGTAAAGAAACTGAATTTCCATGCTTGTTGTAAAACCTTAGTGGCTTGAAGAGAATAATCTAGATTGCTAACGTTGTTGTTTCTATTATTTCAGATATTCCAAATAGAAAAGGGAACAGTTATTTTAAAATTTATAGTGCGATTAATATTGAGAATATATTTTTCCTTTAGATTAATCATCGAGTGAGGGGTGTTATCTAATGGATAAATTGGGATACCCATGCTCTTCCAAAAACGCCTAGTGCTTGAGCAGTAGAGGAATATGTGTCGAACATCTTTTATATTTTCTCTACATATTATGCAAGTGTTATCTATATTGATACCAATGTAGAATGAAAAAACTCTGTAAGGTATGTGATTATGCATACATGACCAAAGAAAATTTTTTATTTTGTTTGGACAGTGTATGTCCCATATCCAACCAACGATGGAGTTTGAGGTATTACTTGATTTTTAAGATTGCAACACGATTTGGTGGTAAAAAGTCCATTAGAATTGGCACTCCAGCTCACAATATCTCTTTTGAAGACCTTATTTGAAATAGGAGTTGTGACAATCTTATTCATTATATTGCAAGGCAAATAAAAAGAAATATTTAAAAGGTCTCATTTGTCTTCTTTAATAATATCTTTTATTGTAATATTATGGTCTTCTTTACCCAAAGTCCCGTATATGGAGTTTCATAGAACGCTGGAGTTATGGATCCATTTGGAGGTCCAAATGTTAATTTTGGAATCAAAGTAGGGATGTTATAAGATGCCCTCATTGTAAATTTTCTAATCCTTTAAAATAGATTTTCAAATGAAAGAAGTGCTGATGGTAGATTTTTTGTTGGCATATTTGTGAGAGATGAGTTGGGTCCAAGAAGTACTAGGTTTTGCAAAAGTCTCATGTGAGGCCTGTAAGTAGGATCATATTATTGGAGGCTGCCTTATGTATGCCAAGTCCACCCTTAATTTTACTAGTAGTGACGGTTTTTAACTAAGCAAAGTTTCTTAGAAGTCTTGGTACTATCCTAAATGAAATACCTTTACATTTATCAATTTGATTGAGAATTTTTACTTGGAGGTAAGTATATTGCATGATGTGTGTGTGGATTGCATTAACGGTTCTGTGGATAGGATTGTTTTACCAGCCATATTGAGGAAGGAACATTTCTAATGAGATATTTTATTGTACAATATATCCACTAAAAATTGAAAGTATCTAGGCTTAGGATTGTGGTTTAAGATAGAAAATCTCAGGTATTTTCCAAATTCATGACTAACTTTCATACCAAAAAGATTTGAAAAGTAGCTGGAAATGTCCGCTGGGCAGTTTTTTGGTAGGATGATTTTTGACTTGAAAAAATTGATGGATAGTCCCGATTCTTGGCATAAAAAATACATGCATGATTTAATGCATTGGCCAGTTCTTTTTGTGTACCTTACCCATTAGAGTAATGTTATCCTCAAATAGAATATGGGAGAAGGATGAGCCTTTATGGGAGATTTTAATCGGGCCCCAATTTAAAATATCGGTTTGACGATTAATTCGTCTAGAGAGTAATTCAAGGCAAATGATAAAGATATAAGAAGATAGATGATCTCCTTGGCGAATACTCCTATTAGGACTAAAGAAATCAGTAGTGGTTCCATTAACGAGAATTCCATTGAGCTGGTATAAATACAGTGCATAATTAGATTAGTGAATTTTGGGAGGGGGGATGACCATTCAAGTCTATTAAAATCTTTCTCTAGGTCAATTTTAATCAACATGTCAAGGTTTGATTTTCTTGATCTACGAAGGTAAGTCATTAATTCCCGGATGATAATAGCGTTGTCACTAGCTCTTCTATTTTTGTTGAAGCTGGATTGAAGAGGACTAATGAGATATGGCATGATCAGTTTGATCATGTTGGCAATAATTTTAGTGATAATTTTATAAGAGGTATTATAGAGACCAATAGGCCTAAACTTTTTGAGATTGTTTGCATTAGAAAATTTTGGAATAAGTAATATAAAGTTTCATTTGTACCAATGACAGTGTTAAAGGTTTCAAAGACCTTATGAAAGTAGTTATTAACCAAATTACTGATGGTGTGCCAATATTTTTGATAGAAAAAGGGTGGATTCCATTCAGCCCAGGTGCTTTGAAAGATTTAAAAGAAAAAATGGCCTTAGTAATTTCCACATTTGATAGGGGAGTATCAAGACTGTTTAAATCAATATTGTTGTGACATGTTGGATCATTGAGGATAGACTTTCTATGTGTGATGGATTTAGATGTTTTCAACACATTTTCAAAGAAACTGAGAGTGTGTTCTAAAATTGATTTAGGGTCAGTAATCCATTTACCGCTGTTGTTGGTGAAGTGCATAATAGCATTATGACACTTACGATTTAAGGCCATCAAATGATAGCATATTGTATTGGCGTCACCATTATTTAGCCAAAAAATTCTAAAGCACAATTTTCAAAAGTCTTGTTCCATTTTAAGAATATTTTTGTACTCTTATTGAAGTTGAGATTCTAAATCTTGTAAGAAATAGTTTCTTTCTCTTGTTGAAGTTGAGATTCTAAATCTTGTAAGAAATAGTTTCTTTGGTAGGAAGGAGAATATTGAATCCCATTAAGCCTAGCTAGAAGTATTTTTTTTTTTTGAAGATGTCCCTAGAGATATTATTTTTCCATTTAATCACCGTGTCTTTGAAAGAGATTTGAGCAGTAGTTAACTTATTACTAGACCAACATTGTTTAACAATATTGATGAAGTTAGGATGTCTGTACCAAATAGTTTTTAATCAAAAAGGTTTATTTTTAAAATTGACATTATTAGGAGTAAGTTGAATTAAAAGGGGGTTATGTTCAGAATGAGTCTTGGGGAGGTGTATGACCACAACCTTAGGAAAAAAGGATAGCTCACTATTATTAATAAAATTCTATCTAGTATTTCCATAATTAACCCTTAAGATTTTTCCTATTGTTGGACCAAGTTTACACACTTTATAACCTAGTTCCATTAGATTACACTTGTTAATGCTATCCCATAAGGTGTTACTACGTCTACGGTTGATGGGATTACTACCAAATTTATTATTAGCACTACATATATCGTTAAAGTCTCCTCCTAGAAGCCAATGGCTTGTATTATTATTATTATGGATATTTTCAATATTATTCCAAAGAGCACGTCTTTTATCTAGGTTGGTGCAACCATGTACTAAGGAAAATAACCAATAAGTTTGAAAAGGGGTTACCTCAACAGTGACATGAATATCTTGGTTTCTTCTAACAAAGTTGCGAACTTTCACAATGCTAGCATCCCACAAAATCACCATTTCCCCCAGCTTGACTCTCAATGGAACCTCAATCATTTCTGTAAATAGAAAGTCATTCAAAAGAATGATATGATTTTCCATACGTATTTATAACAGAGTAATCATGCAAGGTCTATGAGTATCGATCATTTCCCTAAAGTTGATACAAAAATTACCATTGTTACCACAACGAATGTTCTAGATGATTATTTTATTTGGTCGATACATCATTGGTGCATGGTTGTTGGTTGAGCCATTCTCCATTCTTGCATGGAGCATTAGGTTCCTCCTCAGAGAGGAAACAAGTATCATTGCATGGCTACCTATCGTTGGGTCTTGTGATGACCTGATGTCCATTGAGCACTTGTATATGGCTAAGGGGAAGCTGAGAACATGCATATTCTCTTGCATCTCCCTGAAGAGATCGACTTTTACTTCATTTAGACTTGAGAATCCTATTATTGTCATGACCCCGATTCGCCCTCCGTGAACCATCGTGATGACACCTAGTCTCTACGGCTAGGTAAGCCTAAATTGCGGAAGAAAAACCAAATTTGTGAAAGTAAAACAATATAAAGCAGAAATAAAGTAATAAACAATATTTTTAAAGTTCCGCTTGACATACACAATATTTAACTCTCAAACCAATACATAAATCTAAGACCTTGAAACCAGGAATCACAAGCTAAGAAATACTACATAGCTCTAGATCTAGTATGTCTAACAAAAATAGAAAATACAGAAGGGCTAATACTAAAAGCAAGAATAGACAAGGACTCCTCGGTCTGCAGATGCGGCAGATATACCTCGAAGTCGCTAGAGCAGTAACCTCACCTCAAGGGTGATATAACTGAGTCGAAGTACCTGGATCTGCACATGAAAGATATGCGCAAAAAGAGTATGAGCACACCACAATGGTACTCAGTAAGTGCCAAGCCTAACCTCGGTCGAGTAGTGACGAGGAAGGTTATGGCCTCACCGAGACTAAATAAAATATGAATAATATTAGGTAAGACAGTATTGTTGAAATATAATAGTAAGAGTTAAGACATGATAATAAGGATCACAATAACTAAAACAGAGACAAAAGAAATCACAAGAAATACCACTTTTCACAAAGATAAATGTCGGGGGGATCTCTCAGTACCCCAAGGATCTCTTGATATCCTCAATATATGCGAGGAATCTCTTGGTATCCTTAATATATGCTAGGGATCTCTTAGTATCTGGAGGATCTCTTGGTATTCTCAATATGTATTAGTGATCTCTTGGTATCCCGAGGATCTCTTGGTATCCTCAATATAGGCCAGAGATCTCTTGGTATTCCGAAGATCTCTTGGTATCCTCAATATGTATTAGGGATCTTTTGGTATCCCACATTTTAGCTCAATCATAAATACGTACAGGGTATCTCCCGTGATGTGGTCCCGTATTCCCAAAGTAAAACACACGTCAATAGCAAAAAAACACTCAACTAAACTCAACTTCACACCAAGGTAGATCAGAAAATTCTAGTCTAGCATGCTTCACGTAATACAAATAAGCTAGTTAAAGCAAATAGAACAATTAAGTCAATTAGACATGCTTCTCTAAGCTAACAATAGGCTTAAATTCCGAGTAATGTAAACAGGAAAGGAAAAATACAATTAAAGCTATTTTTAATGAAAACAGGGTTTTCAACAATTAGCAAAAGTACGAACTCGTCACCTCACGTATAAGGCATTTCATTTATCACGATATCAATCTAGGGGAATGTCCCCCACACAAGGTTAGACAAGCTACGTACTTCAAACTAGCTCAATAACCAACCCGAAATCACGTTCTTGCCACGAGTACTCGGCTCCAAATAACCCAAATCCATTCAATTCAATTGCATAATGTAAATAATACTTGAAGTAACTGATTCTACAAATAAACTCTGAGCTAATACACGAAATTAGGTAAAATGGTCAAAATGCCCCTCGAGGCCACATCTCAAAATTGGGTAAAATTTACATTTTCAGAGTTCTCATACTCTCACGAGTCTAACCATACCAAAATTATCCAAATCCCATAACATTTCAACCCTCAAATCCTCAAATCTACCCGAGAGGGTTTTTCAAACTTTTCCAACTAATTTCACAGATTTAATGCTAAAACTAGTAACAAATTCGAGTAATCTAACCAAAATTAAGCTAAGAACACTTACCCCATTGTTTTCTCTAAAAATATCCCAAAAATAGCCTCTCCCCGAGCTCCAAATTGGTAAAAATGGAAAAATGGGATGAAGTCCCATTTTTAGAACTTAAAACATTCTGTCCAACATTTTCGCATCTGCAATCAGGTAAGCTGCACTTGCGGTCTCGCAGGTGCGAAAACGAATCTCACTTCTGCAGCTATTTCCGCATCTGCAGACGAAGAGTCTGCTTCTGCATAGAAGCGCCCGCTTCTATTGTCTCTGCATGTCCTCCCCTTTTTCAGTTCTGTGATGCAATAGCCACTTCTGCGGCTCCGCACCTGCGGAAACCAAATCGCAGGTGCGTTTATGATAGATACTAGCAATGAAAGTCCTCCTAAGTCCAAATTCAACTTCCGTTAAGCACCCAAAACTCGCCAGAGGCCCCCGGGACCTCAACCAAACATGCCAACCAATCCTAAAACATCATTCAAACTTGTTCTTTCATAATGCTCAAAACAACATCAAAACACCAATTTAACCTCGGATTCAAGCCTAAGAACTCCAAAACTCTAGAAATACGCTTTCGATCAAAACGTCTATCAACCCTAGTTTGAATGACCTGAAATTTTGTACACCCGTCATATTTAACATTACAGAGCTGCTCCAGCTTCCGGAATTTCATTCTGACCCTCAGATCAAAATCTCACTATCGAATTGGAAACTTCAAAAATTCAAATTTCGGCATTTCAAGACTTAATTAGCTACGGACCTCCTAAATACAATCTGAACTCCGCCCTAAGCCTGAAATTACCCAACGAAGCTAATAGAATCATCAAATTTTCATTTCGAGTCTATCTTTATACTGTTCCGACTGCGGTCAACTTTCTAACATTTAATCTCTCATTTCGAGACTAAGTGTTCCAAAGTCTCTGAAGCTCAAATCGAATATCCCGGCAAACCAAAACAGCAGAAATAAATATGGGAAAAGCAGTTAATAGGGGATCGGGGAATTAATTCTTACGACGACCGACCAGGTTGTCACAATTATTTACTCTGATCCTAGTAAATCCATTTCTTCTACATTCCCTACTTGATGATCTTTTTGTTCTTGCACGTTGGGATTAGCTGGTTGAGGTAGTAGATTGTTTATTGGAGGAGCGGCTTGAGTTTGTGTCACGACCCAATTTCTCCTCCGTTGGATTTCGTGATGGAACCTAGATTTAAGGACTAGGTAAGCCTAATATTTATAGAAGAACAGCAATAATAAATAACATGTTAAAAGTTTTCTAGAATAAATCCTTCATACAATGAGCATATTCCAAAAACCCGATAGTACAAATTATAAGCTCTACAAAGTTAGCTATCATTTCGATGTAAACTTTTTGGAAAAGAGTGAAAATAGTTGAATACAAGTAAGAAGGTGACTCCTAAGCCCGCGAACACATCAAGATGTTTACCTTGAGTTTCCTCACCAATGATCCGCACAGCAACTAACAATCTACACCTAGATATGAACAACAAAAATGTGCAGAAGAGCAGCATGAGCATGTTGATACCCAAATTTTTTCTATATATTTTTAATATATAAATGCTTTCAAAACAATATATATATATATATATATATACATATATATATATATATATATATAATATATATATATATATAATATATATATATATATATGTATATATATATATATATATATATATACATATATATATATACACACACACACACACATCTTTATAATTTTTCTATAATTTTAAAAGTTTTAAATTGATTTATTTCTTCCTTTTTACTTATAAAACTTCCAAATAATTATCTTTTTAAATTATAGTTATGATAATTTAACCATCTCAATCCTATATTTAGGCTAAAATATTGCGTAAATAATTTTTGTGCATTTTTACAATTGCATTTACATTTTAAGGCCAATTTGCATATATTTGCAATATTAGCCTCATTAATGTACAATTACGTTTTATATGCATAAAATGATCTTTTGTATTTTTAAAATGTTGAATATCTATTTTAAACATTTTCAGTACATGAAATTATTTTTTAAAAATCATCTATTATAAATTGTATAGTGTTAAATTGGCTATTTAAAACTTAGCCAAATCACATTTCAATTATAACCTCAATTAAACCCAATACCCCAGCCCGATTTCATATCAAACCACCCGACCTAGACCCTAAACACACTTACCCAACCCAAAACCCATCAGATCATGGCCGTTGATATGAAAGATCAATGATCCGTATTGATTCTTGCCTTTTTTTAATTCTAAACAATCTCTAACCCTAATCATTTTCCATATACTGCCGCCCTAAAATTATCTCTACTTTCAATACACTCTCAACCTAACCCTAGCCCCTCAGTTGCCTACCTCATATATCCGGTCATCTTTGGTGACCTCTCATCGTCTCTTAAGCCTCCAATGGCCTCTCTTATGCCATGCCTGCCTTCTCTAAGGTCTTCAAGGGCTCAGTGCCATCCCGACTTGCATCTATGGTTCGTCAGTATTTGCTATGATCCTTGTGCTTCTAAGAAGGTTTCTTCATCTCTAGGTGGATTTTTCTTGAAACCCTAATTTCTTTTATATACCTCCTACGATTTGAGTTTTTTTCTTCAATGTTTTATATATTCCTTGAGATTCCTCACAAAAATCGTTGATTTTAAGTGTTTTTTCACCTCATTGTAGAATTAGGGTTTTCAGAACTTCTTTTTTAAAACCTTGTTTAACTGGTTCTTTGTGTAAAAACTTCTATCTCTTGCATTATTTTAACTGATTCTATGAGTTTATTACACCTTTAACTCGTCTATGTTGAAAGCCCTAATTTTCTATGTTTCTTCATTTGGTTTTCGGTATCAGCATGACTGACGGGTTCTCACTTGAGTTTCTATGACTATCTTGCCTCAAATATGTTTCTACTAAGTTTCTTAACCTAACTTACATCAACTCTATGTTCTTGTGTTCATCTTGACTATTCAAGACTTTCCTCTTTCTATTAGTGCTGTTTAACCTTCATGTTTGCTAGAGTAATGTGTCTAGTTATTCTTGTCTTACTCTATTTATATGCTAAAACATAGACTCATGACTCTCTCTTTGATTGATTCTGAGTTCCCTGCTTCTTGGATTGATTTGAAGATTTTCTTTTAGACCTTCGTTCTTCCTGTTTAAACTTGACTTATTTGTTTATTCATGGGAACCTATGTTATTCTCCTTAAATCAGTATTATTTCGAGTCCTTTATTCACTGATTTGCTATATGCTGATTCTCGATTATCTCCATATTCTGCAACCTTATTTAGTTTTCTTACCTTTTTTGGGTTAACCATATTATTTGTTGATTCTTCACTAACTATTTCCTTAATTGAACCCTTAATTATTTACCCCTAATTGTCTATTTTGTACCTAATTCCTTACTTGATTTCCTTCCTTAAACATTTTATGCCTATTACCGTTGGTTAATTATCCCTTAATTAAGGGACTACTTGCAATGATTTGATCCTTATTAGCACATGGTTCGATAATTATTGCTGAACTTTGATTCTTGTCTTATTTTCTGCCTGTTTTCAAGCTATAAATACCATGCTCTTTCGCTAACACAACACACAAACAAATTAGTTCAAAATCTCTCTCACACTCAAAACTTTTCTACTCTCTCTCTCTTTGGTTATCTGCTATTATTCCGAGTTAGCCGTCTGCATGCCAAGGGTGACTATTGTGCTTTCCTGTTCCTCACATTTATGTTTACTATCTCTGTAATGGTATGTTTTAGTTTCAATTCAAGTCACAAAACCAATATGCTTTTTTACTACTTTAGTTTATCATGTCTCTAGTTTGTTTCTATCTATTGTTCTGTAGTTCAACATGCAATTGACATATTTACATTACTCCTTCATCCAGCATGCTAGTCTAACCTTCTTAGGGACTTTTAGAACATGTTCTATCCCCTAGTAGTCTGTATCAACATGACTTTACCCTACTTTGAATGTTTGTCTACTTGTTATCCAGTTTGATATGCAAGCTGATATGTCACTTTAAATGGCTAATTCTATGATTGTTTTTGAAGCTCCTACTGTATTGGTACCAATAGCTGTCCCCTAATCCCTTAATCCCCATAAGAAGTACTATGCTCCTGTATACTATGTGCTCTATGTGTCCCTAATTCCCATTCCCCTATGTGAAGGACTATTATTTGAGTAGTGTTGAACTTGTTTGACTGACCTGCTGTTTTTAAACTACACCACTATTTTAAAAAGCTGCTTTACTAAAAATCTTTTCTCGTTTACAAATTATTTCAACTAAGTCTCTTTTAAATTTGTTTTCTTACTAAAACCCTTTCAAACTATGTCATGCACTCTCATTTTACTCCTAAGTCCTTAGGTTCTTCCTCCTCCAATATATGTACTGTGTTGGGATACTTTTGAGAACCCTCTGAACTTTGGCACACTAAGGCTGGACCTTCTACACTGCACTTGCTCAATTTGGTTACAAGGTCTAGGTGTGAGCACTATCCGAGATCCTTGAGATCCTTAGGGAACTCTAACGCACCTAGACAAAGAAATTATCTATGAAATTGGCTTTTGGGGATATTGGAGGTTCAGGAAATCACTTGGGACAGCTTCAGGCTCCTTATACCGTAACTTCTTATTTTTATTTATCTATGTAATTCATTCATCTAGTTTGTAATAATTTGTAAACGAATATTAGGCTGATTAGTGAAAAGGGATGGGTAATTGCATATTTGTGGGGGGTAATATGGGTAGAAACCATGCCTCTAGGGTTTTATATTTTGATATATTTGTCTTACCATGTTATAAACCATGCCTATAGGATTTTATATTTACTATGCTTAACCTCACCATGTTAGAAATCATGCATATAGGGTTATAATCGTTCCAAATAATAGAAATCATGCATGTAGATTTAAAGTCAACTTCACAAATAGATACGTACTTAAGCATGTGATCAAGTTAAAGTTTCTGAGTATTTACAGCTAGAAATCATGCCTATAAGATTCTAATGTCAGCTCTTAATAACTAGATATCATGCTCATAAGGAACAACTTCAGAAACTCTTCCTATAAAGCTAAAAGCAAACTAATTTAAATAAGTCAGTTCAATTCATATTAGTTTACTTCGACATTGGTCTAATTAATGGTTTGTTGTTCCTGAAATGACTTCTTTCAAATACTACTCTATCTACCATTAGAGAGCATGCCTATAGGAATCCAAAGTCCATTTTTAAAATCTGCTCATTATTTAATATATCAACGTAGTTATTCAGCTTTTGGAACATCAATATTCTGTGCGAGGCAAGCCCGTAGGGCGTTTTAAAATTCTATAACTTCGAATCTGTTTTCTACTACTTGAAGTTGTTCAGATTTAACAAGTCTAATCAATAGGCAAGTTAAATAGGATCCGTCGTATATTTGCCAGATTTAGTACTTTATAACCTATGCTCACTTAGATATCACGTTCTAGGATTTGTTTTCTTAAGTGTTTGAATGTTATTTGAAGACTTGCGCTTATGTGATATACTTGATGAGGTAACTATGAGCCCCTAACTTGCTTCATATGCAGTACTAATTATTTTTTTTTCTGCCTCCTAGAATTTTCTCCTTTTAAGCACCTTAGGGATTGTCTAGAACTGCCCAGATTTAGAGGTCCTAAAATACCTTTAGGGCCATAAGGAAGGGATAGGTAGTGTACAAATAGGTATTTTCAAGGCTACTAGAATGCTTTAGGCTATGACCAAGGTGAGGGACTTAGGTAGATTAGGATATGATGACTACGCGCTAATGTCATGTGTAGCCCCTCATTGAGGAGTGTTTACCGGGCATTGTGCAGGGTGATCCCATAGGCTAACGAACCTAGGACCCTTCCTTTCCAAAAAATCCTTTCGCTTTAATTTTCTATATGTACACAACTTGTTCAAAATCTTTGTCCTATTATTTGAGGTATACAACGTCCAACGTGCTTTACTTGAAATTATTTGTTTCAACTACTCATTTGTTAGTGACTAATTCATAAATATAAGTTCGTTCGGGACCCATAGTTGTGGACGAAGAGGGGTGCCGAACACCTTGCCCTCGAGGTTATCTCGAACACTTACCCTAGATCTCTGGTAACGCAAACCAATTCAAGAGTTAATCGCTCTAGGTTTCTCTAATACACCATAATCCGCTAGGTGGCGACTCTTCAAAATACCTAATTCCAAAAGGAAATAAGTTATCACTCCCATATATGCCGAAACCCAGATTCTCCCTGTCAAAAGGGAGGAAAAATAGGGCGTGACAATCACACCAAACGGTGCCTAGTATCTATCAAAACAAACCTTTGTGGAGTAGTGACAAAGAACAGTCAAGACACCTATCAGTCTAATAAACTATGCAATATAAGCATATGAACAATGGAACATGATGTATACATATAAAGACTACACACTATGGCTAACAATACAACAATCACGAGTAAGGGAAGAAAAACAACAAGTAACAGTGAAAACACAATAATAATGACATAGAAGAGCGAGTGAAATCACAAACCCAAAACCTAAATCATAAATACAGTAAATGTAAGTAGTAAATCAGAATCTACAATAGTGTTCACATCAAGTCTTATCCGACAGACTCCACGAAATACCGAACCTCGGAGAACTTTTAGCTCATGGGTCCCAATACTTGAACCCTAACACTTGGAATCCTAGGTCCCCATCACAACTCATGGTCAAATATCAAGAATGCCCCGAGACCATCATAAATCATCACAATCATTCCCTAACACTGCTCAACTTGTCTCGCCACACGTGCAAATAATAACATAATAAGTGCCTGCCTTGTTTCGCCACACGTGCATCATAATGTTCCCACCTTGTCTTGCCACATGCGCAACCCACACACACACGCACGCGCGCACACACACACACACACACATCTTGCATTGTCACGCCACATGTGCAATATGTCAATAGTAGCAATAGCACGACAAAAACCTCGTGCATCAAAATATCAATAACTGCATGGCAGAAACCTCGTGCACAACCACAACAAGCACCACAGAAACAATGGAAATATATATAAGAATACGACAAGTAAATCAACGTGAGAACTTTTGATCACAAGGAGACGATAAAACTAGCTCAGAAGGAATAATCACAATAGAGAATACTAATAGTAATAGGAATAATTCAACAAGAGAGAAAATAATGTGAAGCAACGAACCCACAATATGTAGTTCAACAAAAAGGAAGCTAACACCAATAAAATAATTCCAAATAAGGAAATGTCAACTATATATAGATACCTAAACTTCTTTTAAGGTTGGGCAAATTCCGAAGAATATATAACAATTTCAATTAAGGATGACCAGCGGAAAGATAATCATAACCTCAATTAAGACTAAACAAATTAAAAAAGAGATAATAATGGTTTCCAACAAAGACAAGCAGTTATTAAAGATAACATGACAATAGATGTGGTAAAAATCTACAATTTAGCAAATAAGAGTCAAATAGGCAATAAGAATGAACAATAAAGCAACTAATTCCAATTAAAGCATGTAAATGTGAAACTAGTAAATGGAAAGTCAATCATATCAAGAACAACTTCCTACTCAATGAATACAAGGACCTAAGAACTTTAAAAGGCCAACTTTCCACAAGTAAGTCCTAACACGTACTCCTCACCTCACGTACACGGACAACAATCAACATAGAAGACTCGAATCCTAAGGGGAGGTCCCCCATACAAGGTTAGGCAAGCTATTTTCCTCAATCCGGCCGATTCAATACTCAATTTAGCTTTTCCTTTACCAATTCATCATCGCTCAACTCAATCTAGCCAAAAACTACTTTATTACATCAAAAAATGCAAGAAAAAATAATTTCAATTAATAAAACAATGATTCTTATACAATTTGCAAAAAGTAAAAAAAAGTCAACTCTTCGAGCCCGCACCTCGAAACCCGAAAACATTTAATAAAAAACCGAACATACATTTCTCTAACATACAAAAATTATCTAATTCCGATACCATTTGACCATTCAAATCATCATTTTACATTTTTGAAAGATTTCACAATTTTCCCTAAATTTTCCTTTAGATTCACGTGAATTTGATGTTAAATCTAAGATATAATCACAAAATATAGTTGAAAATTGATTAGAGACACTTACTGTCACGACCCGAATTTCATACCCTCACGAGTCGTGATGGCGCTTACTAATGTGAGCTACGCAAGCCAAGTAATTGAAAATTTTACCTTCTTACCAAATTTATATCCTTTAACAGTTAAAAGAAACAACATCTAAGTAACGAAATTAACGTAAACAGAAGAATAATAAGCTATTTGAACATCAATATCTAACATAGTTGTTTGAGTCTCGACTACCAAGAACTGGTGTCACAGTTTCACAAACAGTCTAAGAATACTACAAATAAAGGTTTGAAAGAAATAGATACAACACTATCTTTGGAAATACATGTAAGAAACAGGAAAGCAGTTAGAAGGAGATGGCAGGGCCTACAAACTCCTGCAGGGCTACCTCGGGTCGCTAGATGAATAAGATCTAGAAATATCGCCGCTGATCGAAGTCTACAACATTGGATTCTACACAAAAAAGTGTAGAGTGTAGAATCAGCACAACCGACCCCATGTACTGGTAAGTGCCTAGCCTAACCTCCGCGAAGTAGTGACGAGGCTATGACCATACCACCAAATAAACCTGTGCAGATATATATAATATGCTGCGAAAAGTAAAGCATGAAATAACAACTAAATGTAGGAGGGGAAACATGCTTCGGGAAATAACCGGTAAAAATAGAATATCAAGAGAACTAATAAGGAAACAAAATCCAACCACTAATAAGAATAAGGAAAACAAAGGCAGATTTCACTTTCATTTCACATCTTATTGTAGGCGTGTAACCCGATCCCATTTCCTGTTTCTCGTGGAAGGCGTGCCACTCGATCCCATTTCATTATATCTCGTGGCAGGCATGCCACCCGCTCCCATTTCATTTATCTCATGGCAGGCGTACCACCCACTCCCATTTTATTTATCTCGTGGTAGGCATACCACCCACTCCTATTTCATTTATCTCTTGTGGTAGGTGTACAACCTTCTCCCATTTTATTATATCTTGTGGTAGGCATACCATCCACTCCCATTTCAATATATCTTGTGGTAGGCGTACCGCCTGATGCCATTCATTATATCTAGGCGTACCACCCCATCCCATTTTATTATATCTTGTGGTAGGCGTACCACTCGCTCCCATTTACAAGCCAACAATAATCACAAGGAATCTCAACAAGGGAACAATAATATCAACAAATATCCCGGTAAGGAAACAATAATATGTCAACAATATTCCGGCAAGGGAGAAACAACTATGACAAAACTTGTTACACCTAACTACCTCAGCTATATCTAAACTTGTTACAATACCTAACTACCTCAGCTATATCTAAACTTGTTACAACACCTAACTACCTCAGCTATATCTAAACCTATTACAACACCTAATTACCAAACTTATCACAACACCTAACACATGGAATCATCAACCTAAGCATCCATAGTATCAGCTAAAAACACAATGCAAGGGAACCAAAACTCAACAATAGCCCGCCAAGGGTGCAACATAATAATCTCTTCTCTTTCTCACTTTTACTTCACAACGCACTTCACAACTCAAGCCAATACTCTATAGTTTCAATTATCATTTATACTTTCACAATTCGTTATACAACTGGAGCCAATGCTCCTCAATGTTCATAGGTCACAATTCTTTCCACAACTTCACACAACAAAATAGAAATCTTCACCCAGGCATGAATAATACAACAAAATCAAGAAAATCACAATATAAGACTCACAGTCATGCTTGACACCGACGTATAGATACTCGTCACCATGTCTATACGTCGTACTTAACAAGAAGCAAATAGCAAATAAGACACAACTCCTAATTCCTCAATCTAAGACTAGACCAAACACTTACAACGAACTTCCACGGAAAACTCAAGCCTCACTCGCTTATCCTTTAAAATTTGACTCCAACTTAATCGAATCTATACATAATCGACTTAACAACACCAATAAATTCTAAATAATTCATTTTCAATGCTTAATTATAGCTTTCTAATATTTCTTACCCAAAAATTCAAAAATCAACCCTAGGCCCGCTTGGTTAAAATACGAGGTTCGGACCAAAACCCGATCACCCATTCACCCACAAGCCTGAATATATAATTTGTTTTCAAATCCGACCCCACAACAAGGTCTAAATCACAATTAATCAAAAATCCCTAATTTTATACCATTAATCATATGTTTTAGGCTTAAGAATCTAATGGGCGTTGATAAAAATGTAAGGAAACAAGCTTAGGATTACATACCTATGAATTTATGGTGAAGAAACTCTTCAAAAATTGCCCCAAGAGCTGTGGAGAATGAGTTATGAAATTTTGGTAAAAATTCCGAATAGCTACTGTTTCTGAACATTTAAAATAACTGGGCAGGTTTGGCCTATGCAATCACGAAAAAGAGATGCAATCGCAT
Source organism: Nicotiana benthamiana (assembly GCA_034376525.1). Taxonomy (NCBI): domain Eukaryota; kingdom Viridiplantae; phylum Streptophyta; class Magnoliopsida; order Solanales; family Solanaceae; genus Nicotiana; species Nicotiana benthamiana. Next base: position 28,227,573 of record CM067324.1, on the reverse strand, counting down.
ATAATAACTGAGGCTGAGCACCGCAATCACAGACTATACAATGTGATTGCGCAGAAGGAAATGAAAGTTGGGGGCTAACACATTGCGATCACGGAGTGAACAATGCGATCACATAGGAAAAAAGAAGAACCTCTCAGATTTAACCCTACGTGATCGCAGGAGACACTATGCGATCACATAGAACAAAACTGAACCCCTAAAAATTACACTATGCGATCGCGGACTTAGCTATGTGATTGCATAGCACAAATGACTGGACACCAGCAGACAGCAGTTCTGAAATTTTTCCTAATTCCAAAAATACTCCGACACCTATCCGAAAGTCACCCGAGCCTTCGGGACTCCTAACCAGACACACATACTAACTCAACAACATCATACGAACTTATTCATGTGATCAAATCGCCAAAATAACCTCAATAACAACAAATTAAATCTCAAAATCAAAGATTTACTCAAACTTCTTAAAACATCAACTTTAGCTATTTAGGTCCGAAACACGTCAAACAACGTCCGTTTTTATCAAATTTTACAAAAACATTTTAAATCAAATATAAGGCCTATACCGGATGCCGAAACCAAATACGGGCCCGATACTAACATGTTATAATCGAATTTCAGTTCAAATTTCCTTAAATAATTTCCATTAAAAATTTATTTCTCGGGCTTGGGACCTCGGAATTCGACTCTGGCATACGTCTATGTCTCATATTTTCCTACGGACCCTCGAGGACCATCAAATCACGAGTCCAAATTCGTTTACCCAAAATAGTGACCGAAGTTAAATTAGCTCATTTTATAATCAAAAGTTATCATTTATCACAGATTTTCATATTTAAGCTTTTTGGTTACATGCCCGAACTATGCACGCAAATCAAGAAAACTCTAAATTAGGTTCTCAAGGCCTCGGAGGTACAGAATTTAATTAAAAGCAAGTGATGACCTTTTGGGTCATTACACTTACCCAACGATTTGGAGAATTTTTGGCTCTTTGGAAAATCGCCTATGAAGGTTTAGGGTTTAAAAAAATTGAAAAATGGGTGAAAATCCCGTAAAAAATCTCACTTAACAGGCCTCAGATGTCGATTTGCGATCCAAGGTTCGTAATTACGAACCCTCGCAAATTGCAAAGAAGTCAGGGCTGGAAGAAGTCGCATTTGTGACAAAAAAGTTCGCATTTGCAAACTGGGCATTGCAATTGCGACGAAAAAGTTCGCACTTGCGACCACACTAGAAACCAACAATTTTTTTCCGACACGAAAATGAGCATAACTTCATCATATAATGTCCAAATTTGATGATTCTTTTTTTCTTTGCTCCGTAATTTTGATATAGATCTAATGGTTAAATAAAATTGAATTTGAACCTCGTTTGCTCAATGTGGTATCATTTTTTCTTGTAAAAACGATGGTGAAACATCCAAAAATAAGTACAACATAGCCTAAACCTATTTGAAACTCACCCAGGCCCTCGGCGCTCTAAACCAAACATGCATACAAGTCTAAAAATAATAAACGTAGTTGCTCGTGCGATTAAATCATGAAAATAGCATAAAAACTATGAATTTAACCTCAAAACTCATGATTTTTCTAACTTTTCAACTGGACATTCAAATCACGTCAAATCAAGTCCGATTTTCACTAAATTTCACAAATATGACTTAAACATGATTAAAAAAATTTGTACCAGCCCCTGAAACAAAAATACAATTCCGATACCAAACGAGTTCAAATATTAGTTCATTTTTTTCCTTTAAAAACCAGCACAATAATTTTCTTCAAAAATTATTTTCTAAGGTTAGGGACCTCGGAATTCAATTCCGAGCATATGCATAAGTTTCATATTTTACTGAGGACCTCCTAAGATTGTCGGAACATAGATCCAAATCCGTTTACTCAAAATATTTACCTAAGTCAACTAAAAATTTAATTTTAACTGTAGAAATTACTATTTTCCCCATATGTTTACATAAAAGCTTTTCAGTTTCACATCTGGACTGTGCACGCAAGTCAATACACATAATATAAAGTTATTTGTGACCTCAAACTGCCGAACTAGCCGTAATTTCTTAAAATACTAGTCGGGTCGTTACAGTTTGGTTTTGGCAGAAGTGTGGCGCTGTTGCCCAAGGAAAGAAAATTAGATTTAGGTTTTGGATCTCCCTCGAAGGGAATAAGGGGATATCATGTGATATATTCTGTGGTTGGAGAGTATTGAATTGAGGAGGAAGGATCCACTGGTTCCTCATTGCCTGGGCTTTGTTTGCATTCATTGTGGGACTAGTGGGTGGAGAATGTTGTTTAGCCAAACATGGTTTAGATAGTTGCTCATGGCCCATATGCATTCCTTCGAATACAATTTGATCTAGGAAGTGAGAGATTTGGAGGATGATCACCGTCTCCTAAGCATCCAGGATCATGTTGAAAGAGATTGCATGACTCATCAATGTTTGTGCTATCCATGATAGTGGTTGATGGTCTTGGGGAAGGGATGGTTGAATGAAAAAGATTATTTGGTTTCCTTGTTGATTGTACAAGGTTGGTGGTGAGTTGGCAATTGTGTAAGCTCTTTTATGCCTTATTATTTGCACAAGTCTGTATCTCCTCCTTTGGAAAATAGGTATTCTTGACACTTCTGTTATCCTGAGTGGTGGTTTATATTTACTATGGTGGTTAGATCGATGAAGGGGAAGGGGCTTGGGTAGAGGAATTTTATAGGTTGGTAATAGTTTGGTCTATTTTCATGCTTTGATTGCTTGTTGGAGATGAGATTTTAAAGAATTTGGTATAGTAGTAAGGTTAGGCATATGTTGGCCTTATTCACCTATTGTTCAATTGAGGGGAGGCTTGTGGGACAGGTGTTGTGGTGCATGGTCTTCTTCCCTGCAGTAATTAAGATCATTATCAATGTTTTGGAAGGATAAATAATTTCTAGTGATTTTGGTTTCTTTCCCATAATGAAGATTGGTGATTTTTGGGTGGTTATCCTCGTTATTAATGTAAGAGTGGGATTTTATTATTTTCATGTTGGATAATCTGTTTCCTCCATGCAAGATACGTTGCTGTTGAGAGAATTATTTAGTGCCACGTCTTTATTTCTTAAAAATAAATTTGACTCTGTATTAGAAAGAAACATTAATGATAGTTTTTATGGTAGATTCTCCAGGGTGAAAAATTTGTTGTTACAGGTAACGTGATTCCTTGCAGAGAAAATAAAATGATTGCTAGTTCCTTTAGTATTACTCGCGCTATAAGTGTTATAATGGTTAATGCTAGTGTTAGGGGTTTGAGTATGAGACTTAACTGGTATTGTATGTGGAGGATTTGAGTAAATACCTGGTTTTTGAGTAGTTTCGATACCCCTTCCACTGGTTCTTTTTTTTGGGGGGAGGGAGGGGGGACTTAACCGTCTACCACACTTTACCATATGCTTCATGGAAGTTATTGGCTCCGCTCAGGTGAGGATTTGATTTACTTGGAAGAGTTTTCATCACTGGCGGTGGAGGTTTTACATATTGACTCTTTGTTGCCATATGGCCTAATCTTCCGCATTCTTTGCATAGGGAGTAATCTCCTACATATTGAATGAGTTGCTTGTGGTGGCCAATTGAATGAAGAGGATGAGTGGTACTTCAAGTGGAAGCTCAATACATAATCTAGCATAATGACCCCTCAGCATAGAGGAAGTGCACACATCAATTTTTAATAACTTATCAATGGTATTTCTAATTTTTCCTAAAATTATACCATCATAGAAATCGATTGGTAGCTGGGATAGATAGACCCATATGATTGTGAGAGTGTTTTTTACTTTCGTTGCCATAAAGTTTTGCTTTCATATTTGGATTGAAAGAAAATAACCAAAAATAAACCATGGGCCATTATTTAGAACCCTGACACCATATTCTTTGCAGTTAAATTTGGTTATGTAGTAGTATGCTCCCAGGTCGATTAAAGAAAATTTTTCAGCGATTTTCCAAATTTCTTGAATTTCCTTTTAAGAATATGGCATTGGAATTTTTTTTACCATAGAGTTTGATAATAATTGAATATTTCCATGGTTGGTATATACCTTCTTGATCTTTCTATCCCAAGTGAATTCTCTGACTCCAATCGAGTTTCAGTCTATAGATAGTAGGTCTGATTCTTAAGACTTTGTATCAAAACCATCATATGATAGGGTGTCAGCAATTATTCGGGAGTGTGGTAACCTTCAATTAATTTGTCTTTAAAGCAAAAAACCTGTTAGTTGAGGTCTTTGCTTAGGATTTTAGTTTCTATATCCGGTGGTTTGGATGAAATATGAAAAGTTTGGTCGACTATTTCAATATCAACTGGATTTTGCTATAGTAGGAATGGTAAAGACTTGGTTTGTTTAGTGATAAGAGAGAGGAATTGCTTTAGATAGAGAAACCAAAGTAAAATGCATAGATTACAGTCAAATAGCTCACTATCATTTTTTCCCTTTTTGTAATTGTTGTCATTCTAATTTTGAATTGTTCTCATGCTCTATTTTATTATTAAAGTCTTATTGTTAAAATGTATAGATTCTGGAGTCATCGATTACAGTCAAATCACTCACTTTTATTGTTTAGATCAAGGAATCCAAACAGAATTAGATAGAGTAATCCAGAAGGGACGTCTTTCTCCTAGATATTTCAATAGCAAAACCAACACCAAAGGAAAAGATCTCATAAAGGGATCCCAAAAAGTTCCTAAAAAGAACTTTTAATTGAAATATTAGAGGGATGAGATCCCAAGCAGCAACAGCAACAGAAAAAGCTATCTCACTCATGCAAAGATATAGAATTTCTTTCTTGGCTTTTCAGGAACCATTTGTTGGTAAATTAAATATTAGTAACTACATCAGAACCTTTGGGATGGCTAACTGCTTCTCTAATAGTAGTAACAAAATTTGGTTGTTCTAGAGTCATAATATTAGCTGTGATATTCTGGACAAAATGGATCAAATATGAGATATTAGTATTGATACACCAATGTACATCTCAATTGTTTATGCTACATGCACTGGCGCCGAAAGAGAAGAACTATAGAATCATATGAGATATTTGCTACTGGAGGGACCTATCCTAGAACTGTTTCTGGAGATTTTAATTCTATCACCATGAAGGAAGAAAAAAAGGGAAGAAAACCTTTTAACCTAAGGAAGATCCTTCCTTTTATTTCTTGCATAGATTATTGTATGCTAATGGATGTAGGTGGTCAATGGTAACAATTTTATCTGGTGCAATAATAACAAAAAAGTTAGAAGAATATTTTGAAAATATTGGACAGACTATTAGTTAATAGTGAATGGGAGGATATATTTTCTCAACTCATTGCCCTTTACTGATACAATGTAAGAAAAATAATGAAGAGCACCCTAAATATTTTAGGTTCCTGGACTTCTGGATCGAACAAATTGGTTTCAACAATAATGTCAAAGGAGCATGGAGTATACACTTTGAAGCAATGCTTTATGGAAAGTGCAACAAAAGCTAAAAACTGTCAGCAAATCATTGAGCCTTTGGTTTAAGGATGTTCTTTGAGATATATTTGATATTGCTAAAGTAGTGGAAAAGAAGATAATAAACTTCAATAGGATGACAATGAGAACACTAGAATGCATTTGAACAAGTTGAAGGCTGAATATATACTACATATGAAAAAGGTTAACTTGTATTGGAAACAAACTGAAGAGGACAATAATAGTTTGATAAATCACTCATCCTCCTGTGCTTCCTGGATCAATATTAAAAATAACTTGTTTGCTTTTAAAAACAACTAATAAATCTTTATGGGCTCCATTCTTATTGACTAATTATTGCAGTAGAATTCATCTCGTGCCTAGGAAATAAAACTCAAAGCAATCCGGCTCATGGAGAAGCTTAATGGAGATAAAAAAGAAAAAGTAAAACTGCATATAACATGGAGGATCCAAGGAGAAACTTCTTTCTAGTAGGACAATTGGACAGGTTTGGGCCCTTTATCCAACTTTTGCAACTGCTCCATTTATAACAAGAAAAATGTATGTAACTTTATTGTTAATTATTCTTTGAATATTCCTAAATTATCTCAAGCTGTCCCAGGCTACTTGGTTGAGCACATTAGATGTATCAAAATCTCTTTTTCGGTTGGAGACTTTTGAGAAACAAACTACCGATAGATGATAATATAAAAGAAAATGGAAATTCCTTTTCCATCAAAATATGCCTGTTGTACGAAACCAGTGAATAAAGATGGGCATCATATTTTCATTGATAACAACATTAGTGAAACAGACTGGAAATGCTTCAGAGAGCAATATGGGATTAGGGACTATGATGGTGAAATTAGGCAATATATGATCGTTTGGTGGCTCTCTGAATACCAGAATCCCATCCATAAACGCATTCTTCAAGCAATCCCTTTTGTCATCAGTTGGAACATCGGGAAAGCGAGAAATAAGAATAAATATGGTTAACAAAGGTTCTTTGTTCCTCGAATTGTACATAAGCAGTTCAGAAGTTGACCTAGCAATTCTATGGAAGCTAGATCATAGTTGAAAATTATTGAAGTCTCATGAAAATTTCCTCTAGAAGGGACCATTAAATTAAACACTGATGGATGTTCTAGAGGTAAACCTGGTATTAGTGGTGGAGGAGGGGCCATTAGAAGGCATACTGGAGAAATGGTGGGTGCATTTGCAACATTTTTTGGTACCCAAAGTAATAATGCAGTTCATCTATGGCTCTAAAAATGGGGTTGCAATGGTACATAGATCAGGGACACAAAAATATTATTGTGGAATAAGATTATTAACCGGATGCTTGGAAAGTTTAATAAGATATTCCAAAAAGTTAATTTGTTTATGATCCAAAAAAAAAAAGCCTTATGCTATTATTTCCTAAGATAATGATTCTCTTTTTTTAAATAATCTTTTTTTACATATATTAATGATTTTGAACGCGCGTGAATTTTTAAACTACACCAGCATTTGTTTTGCTTTTTGTTGCAAAATTGGTTATGTTACAAGCTGAAATTCATTTATTTTATCATCTCCATTTTTTTATTATTGCAAGAATTTTTAAAATTTTGAAGACATTCTAGCATTTATACACAAGGTGATATCTCAAGAATAAGATGCTCTATTAGTTATGGGTATTTGAGGATCCATCACTCATTTCTACCATCTTTCTTTATATATTTAGCTAAATAGGATCTATATTAATTATGTTCAGGTGCTTATACTTTTTTTCTGAATTTTTATTTTATAAGTCAAATATATATATTTTAATACTATCTATGTACTATTTTTAAAATTTTATATTAATTGATATAAACACGCGTGTGTCCAAAAATTAGTTTAAGTAACAAGCAAATCTTAGCAGATGTCTTCTTTTTTGACATATTAAAAATAAAGTATCAAAAGATAATCCAATCGAATAAAATGAACAAAAAATCGAACCGCACCATATTCACCCCTTATACTTACGAAGCTCGTCTTATTTTCCCCAACAAAAAAAGTGAAATCACTTTCTTCTCGGAGAAAAAACAAACACAAAAAAAAAAAAAAAAAGGAAAAGAAACTCAAGATGCTTTGTATTAGCTGCTTTCGTTTTTATTAATTTGTTATATCTTTCTTACTCTCTTAACTTAAATCGTAAAAAAAAAAAAGTGTCAACCCAAACGCACAATTGATGTCCACAGTCCCTCATATTTAATTTGGTCTTTTGCATATCATTCATCTATACTATTGTTGCATAGAAAAAGAAAAGGAATCATCCTTTTCTTTGTTATTGAGTCTTTAATTAATGTAACAATTGAATGAGCCTGGACTATTAGCCCATGTCAGTAAAGGAGCTACTTTATGGTTCAGCCCTTTTCGTATCCAAAAGGAAAAAGCGAATCAAGAATGTGTAATTATTGTAGCTTTCCCTTTTATTTGTTCCTATTATGAAGCAAGCAAGATAATTAGGCTAGTTCAAATTTAACAACTATAGCTTCTACAATACCCAATTCCAATTCTAAATAATGTTTGAAATCGAAATACTAAATGAAGGAAGTATATCTTGTTACAACCCCAATCATTTCCCTTCGTAGGATATATGAAATCGTGATAATATCTGGTCACTAAGACTAGGTAAGCCTAATATTTATCAAACTAAAAGAAAGAATTTAACCAAAAAAAACTATTAAGCATCAAGCTGACATTTCTCTAGTAAACCAATAATCTCGAGTGCAATACAATGCCCAAAATCGATAGTATAAATCATAAGCTCTAATGAGTTCACTAGGATAATCTTTTACGTACAACTATTCTGGAACAGAAATAGACAATACGAGTACAAAATTAGAAGGTGACTCCGAGGCCCGCGAATGTGACGACAGGTATACCTTGAGTATCCACATCAAGACCCGAACAATTAGCTAATGATCAACCAACTCCGAAGTACCTGGATCTGCACAAAAGTGTGCAAAACTCGTAACATGAGTACACTAAATGATACTCAATAAGTATTAAGACTAACCTTGGTGAAGCAGTGACGAGAAACAGTTAAGACACCTACTAGGCTAAATAACTTGTACAAGTACGAATGTGCACTAGCAGGGAAAAATGTTAATATAAAGGTAAACATGGTAAAGACAATAAAACAATACTTGCAATAGAATACTAGAAACAACAATTAGCAACAGGGAACACACAATGTAATAATACCGTGGAGTAAGTTGAATGCAATTTAAGTACGGTGAAACCAATTAAAGAAAACAAGTCACAACTCAATAAGAGTAACTGTTTTCATACAGGATTTATTCAAGGATTTCCCGAGGTATTTCACCTCATAGCCACATTTCACGGGTCCCAATTCATGAACCCTAATCATTTGGGATCTTGTGCCCGCATTGCAATTTCATAATCGCATGAGCGACTCACATGCAAAGGGAGTGATAATATCTTATATCCACACGGACAACTCACGTGCCAACAATAATAATGACTCATGACCACACGGATAACTTACGTGCCAATAGGAAAACTCTAACATAGAAGGCAAGTAAACGAAAATACATGTAAATGGTCAATAATATCACGAATCATCTTCTTAAACCGATATGGGTAATTAATTCTATATATGCTTGTGTAAGTGTTCTAGCAGGACTCAAGTTAACAAGTAAGAGTAGAGACAATGAATAACACATAAGAAACAATCACCACAAAATGTACAATGTATAACTCACACAAGGTAGGCACGTCACTATTCAAATATCATAAACAACAATGCCCCAAGCCATCGTATGTCATCACAAATTATTCCCCGACATAGCCCACCTTGCCTTGCCTTGCCACATGCACAACAGTAAAGTAAATGCCCACCTTGTCTTGCTGCATGTACATAATAATATTCCTACCTTATCTCGTCACATGCACAAACCTACATATATAGCCCGCCTTGTCACACTGCATGTGCAAATATCTGTAATGGTAGTATCACGGACTATTCACGTGCGAACATCCGACAATATTCGCAACAATACCACGTATGCCAAAAACAAAGCATCACAATATAAGGTATTTCACCACATGTGTTCATATGCTTTAACTTTTTCTCAAATAATTTCAATACTACAACCACGCATAATCCTCGGCTCAAAAATACCAAATACAACAACAATAAAAATAATAATACGAGAGTACAACAAGTAAATTAACACAAGAATCACATAACACAAAGAAATGGAAGAACAAACTCACAACGAAAGACACCATAGGTAATAATGGTTTTAACAAGAATAGCTCAACAACGGAAGAGATAATGTGTGATAATGATTCCACATAAGTACAACTCAATGATAAGAGAGATATCATGAATCAAGTATTTCAAATAAGGATAAGCCAATAATAAAAGGGATAACAAAAACTTCAACTAAGATTAATCAATCAATGAAAAGGCGGCATGATAATAAAAGAGGCGACAATTTCAATTAAGGCACGTGAGATTTTATTGGAAACAAGGGTATAACATAAATCAATCAACTTCAAATAAGTCACGTAAGGGTGAATTTAGTAAATGGAGGATTTAGCATGTTGAGACAACTTCATTTTTAATGCACATAAGAACCTAAGATCCCAAAATGGTCAAATTTTCATAAATAAACTCGAGTACGTATTTGTCACCTCGTGTGCACGGCCTTCACATGACATAATTAGCACAAATAACTCAAATCCTAAGGGATAATTCCCACATTCAAAGTTAGGTAAGATACATGCCTCAAAGAAGCTAGAGCGATACTCTAACATGACCTTCTCATGTGAAACAACCTCCAAACAGGTCAAATCTAGCCAAAATAACTAAATATCATAAATAAAACCCATAGAAAATAATTCTAGATAATAAAGCTTCGGTCTTTAATTAAATTTAAAAATTCAAACCAAAAAGTCAAATCCGAGCCCGCACTTAAGAACCCGTTAAAATTCAAAAAAATCCAAACACTCAACCGATAGGAGTCCAACCATACAAAAATTATCCAATTCCAATATAAATCTGCCCTTCAAATCCTCATTTTACATTCTTCAAAGATTTACAAGAATTCCCACTTTCTTCATTCAATTAACAAAATTTGATAGAGAGGTGATTCATTCCTTATAGAAACATACTCAATCCTCTATAGCACTCACATGATATAATACATATACTAACATGATATCATAGAGGTCTGGTTTATTTCTGTCAAAAAATTACTCAATCCTTTATGATACCAATATGATATATATCATATACTGACAGATATTACAGATGACTGTTCACATACTAATGTCTAACATTATTGTAAAATATGTTGCACGATAGTATATACATATACCAAATAGGCATATTACTATTTTATGTCTTTTTCTACATCTACTTCTAATATAATGAATAACATCTCCATCAAGTTCCGTCAAACACCTCTTCGGAAAAAAAAAGTATAAAACATGAAAACTTTATAAAAATATTTAAAAGGGATCCAATTAAACATTATAAAAATTTAAAAATGACCCAATTATAACATTATCGTGTTACATTATACTATGTACTATAACAATTTACTATTGTAGTAAACTATATACCATTGAATTACATATTATATACCAAAATAGCATACAACATATCAAAATGATATTTTATGTTCTTCATTAAACATTATATAATCACATTAAAATAGTATGCTATTATGGTATATAGTATATTATTACAATATACCTTTGTCGTATATTGCATATTATTATGATATACTATTACAATATATTATAAACTCTAACAGTATACTATTGCAGTATAGCTATATACTCCTATAGTATACTGTATGTTGTAACGATATACTATTAGGTAATTGTGTTCTTCTTCGATTATTACATTATATTATTGTAGTATATCGTATACTATGATAGTGTACTGTAGGTGATATACTGTTGGGTAACTGTATTTTTCTTCAATTTTCAGCTGAAAAATTCAACTACCTTAAATCAGCTCTAAATGCGATCAAATTTCATTATGAACTTCCAAAAGCTACTATAAGCAATGTCTAATAACACCCACTTTGAATCACACAAGAAATCTTTAAAAATAAATTAAATTCAAGAGCTTCAAGCCCAATAATGGTGGATATTGAAATGCACATAAAAATTAAGACCGAGGAAGCTTACTCGAAGGTAACATAAGTAATATTTTATAACACCCACATCGAATAAAAAAAATTCAAAACAAAATTTTAAATTCAGGAGCTTCAAGCTCAACAATGGTGGGCCTTCATACACACAAAAATTTTAAGGAGAGGAGGTTGAACAATAGCTTAGGTTGACCTTCTTAATGAAGATCTGGCAGAGGAGAAGTAGATCCATTCAAGTCCACGATTAAGTAAACTTGTAGAATAAAGCTAGATATTTTAATATTCCGTACATCAAATACGAATGCAAATAGTTAATGAGTTGTCACGACCCCGATTTCCTACCGTTGAGATCGTGATGGCGTCTGCTCGTGAAAGCTAGGCAAGCCAACCGATACATTCTAACACATTGATTGTTAACCCAAACAATAATAAATTGCAAGTAAAGCTAAAGCAAGAATAAAATGCAGAAGTCCCATAACAACTTAAGTTCTAAAACAAAGCTACCAAACGATGAGGTGCCACAATGTCATGAACATCTAAAGATTTCTACAAACATTGGTTTATCAAAAATACAACTGTTCTAGAAATGAAAGAGATAATATATCTAAAACATAAGGAAGGGGACTCTGGAGTCTGCAAATTCCAGTAGATCTACCTCGGGTCTCCTATGGACTGAAGGAAACAACCCATGATCTACTCACGAGGTCCAGCACCAAAATCTGCATAGAAAATATAGAGTACAGTATCAGTATAACTGACCCCATGTACTGGCAGTATCGAGCCTAACCTCGTTCAAGTAGTGACGAGGTTAGGATACGACAACCATATAAATCTATGCAGTTAAATAATATACAAATAGAACAATAATAATAGGGAATGGCATATAAAGATGGGAAGGGGAACATGCTACAAGAAATATTAAATTCTAACAGTAATTCAATACATAAGAATAATGAGCACCATATTAGTATCAACAAGGAAAATAAAATAGTAACATATGCACGACATCACCCTTCGTGCTTTTACTCTCGTTCTCGCCATAAGAAAACAACGAAAACAACATGGCATCACCCTTCGTGCATTAACTCTCATAATCATGGCACGGCATCACCCTTCGTACATTAGCTCTAAAATCATGGCACGACATCACCCTTCGTGCATTAACACTCACAATATCAGCACAACATCACCCTTCGTGCATTAGCTCTCAAATCATGGCACAACATCATCCGTTGTGCATTAACACTCACAATATCGGCACGACATCATCTTTCATGCATAAACGCTCACTCACAATACTAAATAATAGAAAAAATACATCTCGAAAAAGGAATCAACAATAGACACAATAACATCCCGGCGAGGGAATCAACTATAACCAATATCGTTTCAACAGTTACTTCACAAAATAAGTCTCAACTTGAGCCAATACTCAACAATGGTCAATTACCAAGAAATTATCATACGTCCTCCAACATTGATAATCATCAATTTAAGCATGAACAACACATAATATAGTCACAACAATCTTGGTATAAGACTCACGAGCATGTTTGATACCAATGTATCGATACTCATCACCACACTAATAAGACTCAATTACTGCTTTACCTCTCGGTTCCTCTTCCAATTGGCTTGTATCTAGTCGTAATTTACTTAATAGCATCAATAAATGCTATATAAAATAATTCTAATGCATGAATATAGATTTACCAATGTTTCCCCAAAAAGTAAAATATCAGTCCCGGACCCGCTTTGTTAAAACTTGAAGTTTGAACCAAAATTCGATTACTTATTCACCCAGGAACTCAAATATGCAATTGGTTTTTAATCAGACTTTAAATTGAGGTTCAAATTCCCAAAGATTCGAAAATCCTAGTTACTACTCAAAAACACCCAATTTCCCATGGAAAACCATAGATTTTGAAGTGAAATCATGTAAAAAGATAAATTAGATGGAAGAAGATGAGTTAAAATTCACTTACCTATTATTTGGAGAAGTTCGGGTCTTTAAAAAATCGTCTAAGGATGTTTAGGGTTTGAGAGAATTGAAAAATAGTAAAAATCCCGTCTGAAATCTCACTTAACAGGCTACAATTATCACAATTTTGATCAGGGGTTTGCAATTGCGAACCCTATAAATTTCTACTGCCTTCGCATTTGTGACAACTGTGACCTTCGTATTTCTGGCCAGAGTGTCGCATTTGCGAGGATGGCCTGCTGTCACGACCCAAATTTTCCACCTTCGGGAGTCGTGATGGCACCTACTAATGGTAGCTAGGCAAGCCAAACCTTTACTACTTGGTACACTTTCATATTGCTTCTTTTTGGCAAACACACGGGGATAATATAATAACAACAGAACTTTACATAAATAAGCGAAAGTCAACAATTATATATCTTAAGGCTACGTCTATTACAACTTTTATAACCTCAAATACCCAATACATAGTGTCACTGTGTCACAAACTATCTAAGGTTACTACATACAAGGTCTGAAGAAGTAACAATTCACTAATTTTGAATAAAATAAAATAAACAGGAGATAGAGATAGAGGGAGACGCCAGGGCTTACAGACGCTTGCAGGTCTACTTTGGGTCTTCGGTTGGACTGAAGGAAGCACTCCAACTCCTCCAAAAGCTGCTCCTGGATCTACACACAGTGCAGAGTGTAGTATTAGCACAACCAACCCCATATGCTGGTAAATGTCTAGCCTAACCTCGGAAAGTAGTGACGAGGCTAGGACCAGACTACCAAATAAACCTATGCAATTCAAATATATATACATACATACAACAGAAAAGAAATATAGAGATAACCAGTCAATTCACCATATAAAGACTCATGGTCATGCTAGATACCAACGTATAGATACTCGTCACCATGCCTATATATCGTACTCAACAATTACTACATAGCAAATAGGACTCGACTCCTAATATCTTAAGCTAAGGCTAGACCAAACACTTACCTCGATGCCTCAAACAACAACTCAAGTTTCAATTATAGCTTTACCCCTTGATTCCACCGCCAATTCGCTCGTATCTAGCAACAAGTTACTTAATTACATCAATAAATGCTAAATGAATCAATTTGAATGCATGAAAATAAGTTTTCCAAAGTTTTGCCCAAACATTCAAAATTGTCCCCAGGCCAACGTGGTCAAAACCCGAGATCCGAACCAAAACCCGATTACCCATTTTCCCACAAACTCAAACATATAATTTATTTTTGAATCAGACCACAATCGAGGTCCAATTCACACATTTTTTTAAAAAATCTATGTTCTACCCAAAACACCCAATTCCTACCATGAAAATCATTGATTTGATGTTGAAATCATGTTGAAAGATGTTAATAATTGAAGAAAACTAGTTAAAAACGACTTACAATTTATTTGGAGAAGAAAGATTATTTGACAAATCGCCTCTTATATTTTTGGGGTTTGAAAAATGCAAAGATGACTGAAAATACCGACTATTTATACTCCTCTTAGCGCCCCTGTGCGGACTGCACAAAATGGACTGCGGCCGCACAACCCTTCTTGAGGATACTGCAGTCTAGGAATCTTTTGCGGACAGCAGAGTCCTCCACCGTGCACCACACAAAGCTGACCGTGGACTGCGCTAGCTCCCTCCTCGGTCGTACACGGTTTCTCGCGGGCTGCACTAGCGGGTTCAGAGAGCTGAAATCACTATGAACCTGCAATATATGTGTTAGTAAGCCTAAGACCTATCGGAACCTACCCGAAACTGACCTCAGAACTCTAAACCATATGTGCATACTAACTAAAAAACATCATACGACCTTATCTATGCGATCAAATCGCCAAAATAATCTCAATGACAATGAATTAACCCTCAAATTCAAAGAACTTTTCTCAAACTTCATCAAGTATCAACTTTAACAATCTTGGTCCGAACCACATCAAATGATATCCGTTTTGCACCAAATTTTACAGAAATATCTTAAATCATATATAAGATATGTACGGGGCACCAGAACTGAAATACGGGCCCAATACTAACACGTTCTAATCAAATTCGTTTCCAATTTCCTTAAACAATTTCAGAAAATAATTTTCTTTAAAAATTAATTTGTTGGGTTCGGGACCTCAAATACGATTTTGGGCATACGCCTAAGTCCCATATTTTCTACAGACCCTCTAGGTATGTCAAATCACGTGTCCGAGTCTATTTACCTAATATTTTTACCAAAGTCAAATTAATTTATTTTATAACCAAATTTTACCATTTTTCACATATGTTCATATTTAAGCTTTTCGGCTACGTGCTGGACCGTGCATACAAATCGAAGCAAGGCTAAAAGAGGTTTTCAAGACCTCGAAAACGTAAAATTTAATTTAAAAATGAGTGATGACCTTTTGGGTCATCACATCCTCTACCTCTAAAATAACTGTTCGTCCTCGAACGGACAGAAGAAGGAAGTACTCGAGTCGGGAAAAAGATGGGGACAACGGCTCCGCATATCGGACTCGGACTCCCAGGTCGATGCCTCAGGAGGCTAACCTCTCCACTGGACACGAACAGAAGGAAAAATTTTTGATCTCTACTGTCGACCTGCCGGTCTAAAATAACCACCGGCTCCTCCTTATAAGACACGTCCTTGTCCAACTAGACAGTGCTGAAATCTAACCTATGGGATAGATCGCCGTGATACTTCCGAAGCATGGACACATGAAACACTGGATACACAACTGCTAAGCTCGGCGGCAATGTAAGTCTATATGCCACCTCTTCCACTCTATCAAGAATCTCAAATGAACCAATGAACCTAAGTCTAAGCTTTCCCTTCTTCCCAAGTCTCATCACACCCTTCATAGGCGACACTTGAAGCAATACCCGCTCACCGACCATCAAAGCTAAATCGCAAACCTTGCGGTCAGTATGAATCTTTTGCATGGACTGAGCTGTACGGAGCCTATCAATGTTATTGAACTTGTCCAAGACATCATGAACCAGATTCGTACCCAACAACCGAACCTCTCCCAGCTCAAACCATCCAACCGGCGACCGACACAACCTACCATATAAAGCCTCATATGGAGCCATCGGAATACTTGACTGATAGCTATTGTTATAGCAAACTCCGCTAAAAGCAAAAATTGATCCCACGAGCCTCCAAAGTAAATGACACAAGATCGAAGCATATCTTACAAAATATAAATAGTCCGCTCGGACTGACCATTTGGGGATAAAATGTTGTGCTCAACTTAACCCGTGTGCGCAACTCTCAGTGAACTGCTCTCTAGAAATGTGAGGTGCGTACCTTGGTCCGAAATGATTGATACAGGCACACCATGAAGGCGAACAATCTCCCGGATACAAATCTCAGCTAACCTCTCAGAAGAGTAGGATCGCCATATTAATGAAATGCGCTAACTTGGTCAGCCTATCAACAATGACCCGTACTGCGTCAAACTCCTCCGAGTCAGCGGGAGCCCAACCACGAAATCCATAGTGCTCTGCTCCCACTTCCACTCGGGAAGCTCAATCCTCTAAAATGAACCACCGGGCCTCTGATGCGCGTACTAATCCTGCTAATAATTCAAACACCAAGCCACATATGCAACGATGTCCTTCTTCATTCTTCACCATCTATAATGTTGTCGCAAATCTTGATATGTCTTCACGACGCCCTGATGGATAGAGTACCAGGAACTATGGGTCTCCTCTAAAATCAACTCTTAAAGTCCATCCACATTAGGTACGCAAACTCGACCCTGCAATCTCAAAACTCCATCATCATCTAAGGTAACCTGCTTGGCACCTCTGCACTGCACCGTGTCTCTATGGTCACACAAATGGGGATCATCATACTGTCGATCAAGGATATGCTCCAAAAAAGAAGAATGAGCGACCGTGCAATGTAACACTCGACTAGGCTCAGAAATATCCAACCTCACGAATCGATTGGCCAAGTCGTGAACATCCAAAGCAAGCAGCTTCTCACCCACCGGAATATAAGCAAGACCGCCCATCCTGGCTGACTTTCTACTCAAAGCATCGGCTACCACATTGGCCTTTGCCGTATGATATAAAATAGTGATATCATAATATTTCAACAACTCCAACCACCTCCTCTGCCTCAAATTCAACTCCTTTTGCTTGAACAAATACTGAAGACTCTTGTGATCCGGGAACACCTTGCATGTAACGCCATACAGATAATGCCTCAAAATCTTCAATGCGTGAACTATAGCTGCCAATTCCAAATCATGAACCGGATAGTTCTTTACGCAAATTTTCAACTATCGTGAAGCATATGCAATGACCTTTCCATCCTGCATCAACATTGCACCAAGCCCAATATGAGAAGCATCACAATAAACTATATAAGACCCTGAACCTGCGGGAAAAACCAACACTAATCTGTAGTCAGAGCTGTTTTGTGCTTTTGAAAGCTCGCCTCACACTCGTCCGACCATCTGAACTAGGCACCCTTCCGGATCAACCTGGTCATTGGGGCTGCGATAGATGAGAACCCTTCCAGGAACCAATTATAGTAACCTGCCAACCCCAAGAAACTCCGAATATCTATGGCTGATGCTGGTCTAGGCCAATTCTTGACTACCTCAATCTTCTTTGGATCAACTTGAATACCTTCTACTGATACAACATGACCCAGGAATACAACTGAACTCAACCCGAACTCACACTTTGAAAATTAGCATAAAACTGACTATGCCTCAAAGTCTGATGAACCACTCTGAGATGGTGCTCGTGCTCCTCCTGGCTACCAGAATATATAACATTATCATCAATGAAGACTATCACGAACGAATCCAAATAAGGCTTGAGCACTCAGTTCATTAAATCCATAAAGTGTACTTGGGCATTTGTCAACCCAAATGACTTAACCAAGAACTCAAAATGCCCGTACTGAGTGCAGAATACTGTTTTAGGGACATCAGATGCCGTGATCCTCAACTAATGGTAGCCAAATCTCAAGTTAATCCTCGAAAATACATTGGCACCTTGAAGCTGGTCGAGAATATCATCAATTCTCGACATTGGATACTTATTCTTGATTATAACCTTATTTAATTGCCGGTAATCAATACACATTCTCATTGACTCATCCTTCTTTTTAACAAACAACACCAGTATACCACAAAGCGAGAAACTAGGTCTAATGAAACCCTTCTCAAACAAGTCTTGCAACTGTTCCTTTAACTCTTTCAGTTCAGGCGGGCCATACGATACAGCGGGATAGAAATGTCTGAGTGCTCGGAGCCACATCAATGAAAAAGTCAATTTCCCTGTCGGACGGCATACTCGACAGGTCTGAAGGGAATACCTCAGGAAACTCATTAACAACAGGCACAGAATCAATGGAGGGAACATCAGTACTAGAATCACGAACATATGCTAAATAGTCCAAATACTCATTCTCGACCATATGTCGAGCCTTCACATATGAGATACACTGTGGGTAGAATGACCAGGAGTCCCTATCCACTCTAGATGAGGCATACCCAGTAAGGCTAAGGTCACAGTCTTGGCATGATAGTCCAAAATAGTGTGGTACAGTGATGACCAGTCCATCCCTAATATAACATCGAAATCGACCATGTTTAGAAGCAACAAATCCATATGAGTCTCAAGACCCTCAATCACAACTATACATGAACGAAGGGCTCGATCTACTACAATTGAATTGCCCACCGGTATAGACATATAAACGAGAACACTTAGGGAATCACTAGGCATAACCAGGCACGGTGCAAAATAAGATGACACATACGAGTATGTAGACCCTGGATCAAATAACACTGAAGTATATCTATCACAAACTAGAACAATACCTGTGATCACCGCATCTGAAGCCTCATCCTCGGGCCTAGGTGGAAGAGCATAGTATTGCGTTAGGCCCCACCACCCTAGGCTACATCTCTGGGACGGCCTGCAGCTGGCTGGCCTCCACCTCTAAGTCCTCTACCTCCACCTCTAGCACATTTACCTCTATCTCTAGCTAGCTGGGCAGTCTATGGAACACATGGTGCCGGAACCATAGCATGGGAACCCTGATGCTGAGATCTACTCGGTGCTCGAAGGCAAAACCTGGAAATGTGAACTGTATCACCACACGTGAAACAAGTCCTCGGCTGCTGAGACTGTTGACCCTGATGACCTGAATGACCACCCCAAAAACTCTGAAGCGTCAGTGCACTGATAGGATCTAGTGGTGCACTATGGGACTGCTGATCAGAATAATTCATCTAAGAACCACCACGACCATATGAAGCGCCATGAGAAACCTGAAGTGCTGACTGAAAAGTCCTAGGAAGATGGACCCTACCATATGAATCTCTACCTCCAGTCGAGGTACCACTAAATTGGCCTAAATAACGGGCCCTCTTGTCTGACCCATGATCGCCTCCCTATGAAAAAACCATCTCCACTCTCCTGGCCATACTGGCCGCCTCCTGAAAATTAATCTCACTCCCAGCCTCCCTAGACATATGAAGATGAATCGGCTGAATAAGACCATCAATAAACCTTCTCACCCTCTCTTCGGTGGGGAGTATAATAAGGGCATGGCGAGCCAAATCTATAAATCTGTTCTCGTACTGGGTGACAGTTATGGAGCTTCCGATAGGCCTCTCGCTATGTAATAGGGAGAAACTTCTCCAGAAATAACTGTATAAAATGTCCCAAGTCAAGGCTAGCAGTCCTGCTAGTCTAGCTATGCAATAATTCCTCCACCAATTCTTTGCGGATCCAAGCAAGCGAAATATAGCAAAATCAACCCCATTTGTCTCAACAATACCCATGTTTAGAAGAACCTCATAATAGCTGTCCAGATAATCCTGGGGGTCCTCAGTAGATGCACCGCTGAAGGTAGTAGTGAAGAGCTTGGTGAACCTGTCCAATCTTCACAAAGCATCAGTAGACATGGTTACACAATTGCCGGTCCGAGCTACCGTAACTGGCTGAACTGCCCCAACTAGCTGAGCTGCTGGAGTATGAAACTGGGGAGCTACCTGCTCCGGAGTGCGAGTAGCAAGAGTCTAGGCTCCTTCTCCGGCCTGAGAGACGGCTGGTGCTACCGAAAGTAAACCTGCCCTGGTGACACTCTCCATACGGTCCATTAGACGGACCGAAGCATCCTGAAGAACTAGGGTAGCAATAAATCTCTCTGAGACCTGATCTAAGCCCACTGGAACTGTTGGGGCTGGAACCTCGTCATCAAAATCAACCTGAGGCTCCACCACAGGAGCTGCTACCCTGGGATGAGCTATGCCCCTGCCTCGGCCTTTAGCACGGCGTCGGCCTCTGCCCCTTATGGGAGCTTATGCTGGGGGCTCAAGCTGCTGATCGGTAGATGAGGAAGCGCGTGTTCTCACCATTTGCAAAAGAACAAAGTAGAAATTCAATTAGCATTGAGAAACCATACCGCACGTTTTGAAAGAATAAATGTAAAGTGGTCCTAAATACAGACGTCTCCGTACCGATCCCACAAACTCTACTAAGCTTGTCCATGAACTGTGAGACCTATGTAACCTAGAGCTCTGATACCAACTTGTCACGACCCAAATTTCTCCACTCGGGAGTCGTGATGGTGCCTACTAATGGGAGCTAGGCAAGACAAACCTTAACTACTTGCTACACCTTTATATTGCTTCTTTTTGATAAACACACGACGATAATATGATAACAATATAATTTTAAATAAATAAGGGGAAATCAACATTTATATATCTTAAGGCTACGTCTATTAGAACTTTCAAAACCTCAAATACACAAAACCTGGTGTCACAAACTATCTAAGATTACTACATACAAGGTCTGAAGAAGTAACAATACACTATTTTTGAATAAAATAAAATAAAATAGGAAATAGAGATAGAGGAAGATGTCAGGACCTGCGGACGCCTGCAGGTATACCTTGGGTCTTCATGTGGATTGAAGGAAGCACTCCAATTACTGTCCAAAAGCTACTCCTGGATCTGCAAACAGTGTAGAGTTTAGTATCTGCACAACCGATCCTATGAGCAGGTAAGTGTCTAACCTAACCTCGGCGAAGTAGTGACAAGGCTAGGACCAGACTACCAAATAAACCTCTGCAGTTCAAATATATATATATATATATATATATATATATATATATATATATATATATGTATATATATGTATGTATGTATATATATATATATGTATGTATGTATATATATATATGTATGTATATATATATATATATATATATATATGCAAAAAGAAAAAAGAAATAGAGAGATAGCAGTCAATATGGGTGGGACAGGATGCTGTGGGGGAGATAACAACCACGAATAGAGAGACATCAATTAACGAAGAAACAACATAACTAGGATATCCATAAAGAAGCATAAATTAATGAATGCACGGCATTATCCTTCGTGATTTTACTCTCATCCTCACCAAAGTAATTATATAATAAAAGTGTGCACGGTATCACCCTTCATGCTTTTACTCTCTTTCCTCACCATATAATCAATAGAATCGGAACGGAATGGTACATCATGCGGCACCAGATCACTTTTTGTGCTTTACACTCTCTCCTCACAATAACAAACAATACACGACATCACCTTTCATGCTTTGCACTCGTTCCTCACCAAAACAAGCAATGCTCGACATCACCATTCGTGTTTTTTACACTCTTTCTTCACAATAATAAGCAAAGCACAACATCACATTTCATGCTTTAACACTCGTCCTCACCCAAACAATAATCACAAACAATGGGGGCAAGGGAATAAACAAGATTATAGTAGGAATCCCGGTAAGGCAACAAAAATTTAACAAATAAGTCCCGGCAAGGGAGCAACTTCAAGAATATCAACATCCCGGCAAGAGAGATAACCAATATAGCAACAATTTCCTTGCAAGGGAGCAACTTAATGACTACTTTCTCTTATTCACCTTACTTCATAACTCACTTTACCACTTGAGGCAATGTTCCAAAGGTTCAATCAACTCATTTACTTTCACAATTTGTAATTTAGCTTGAGCCAATGCTCCTCGTTGTTCAAAGGTCACAATTACTTCCACAAACGTTTAACAACAAATATAAATCATCATCAAGGCATGAAAGTTACAATGAAATCAAGATATTCACCATATAAAGACTCACGATCATGCTAAATACCAATGTATAGATACTCGTCACCATACCTATACGTCGTACTCAAAAATTACCACATAGTAAATATGACTCAACTCCTAATCCCTCAAGCTAAGGTTAGACCAAACACTTACTTCGAAATCCTCGAACACCATCTCAAGTTTCAATTATAGCTTTACCCGTTAATTCCACCTCCAATTAGCTCGTATCTAGCCATAAGTTACTTCATTACATCCATAAATTCCAAATGAATCAATTGGAATGCATGAAAATAAGTTTCCAAAGTTTTATCCAAAAAGTCAAAATTGCCCCAGGGCCCACGTGGTCAAAACCCGAGGTCTGAATCCGATTACCCATTCCCCCACGAACTCAAATATATAATTTATTTTGGAATCAGACCACAATCGAGGTCCAATTCCCCAATTTTTTTGAAAAGTTATGTTCTACCTAAAACACCCAATTCCCACCATGAAAATCATTGATTTGAAGTTGAAATCATGTTAAAAGACGTTAATGATTGAAGAAACTAGTTAAAAACGCCTTACAATTAATTTGGAGAAGAAAGGTTGTTTGATAAATGGCTTCTTATGTTTTGGGGTTTGAAAAATGAAAAAGTAACTGAAAATCCTGGCTATTTATACCCGTTTTAGACCCCCTTGTGCGGACCGCACAAAATGTACTGTGGCCGCACAACCCTTCATGAAGATAATACAGCCTAGGGATCCTGTGTGGACCGCATAAAATAGAGTGTGGCTTGGAACCAAAATACGCGCTCGATACTAACACGTTCTAATCAAATTTCATTTAAAATTTCCTTAAACAAAATTAGAAAATAATTTCCTTTAAAAATTTATTTCTCGGGCTCGGATCCTTAGAATTCGATTACGAGCATACGTCCAAGTCCCATAGTTTTCTACGGGCCTTCTGGGACTGTTAAATGACGTGTCCGAGTCCGTTTACCCAAAATGTTGACCAAAGTCAAATTAATTCATTTTGTACCCAAATTTTACCATTTTCACAGATTTCCATATTTAAGCTTTCTGGCTACGCGCCCGTACTACGCATGCAAATCTAGCCGAGGCTAAAAGAGGTTTTCAAGGCCTTGGAAACATATAATTTAATTTGAAAACGAGTGATGACCTTTTGGGTCATCACACCCACCCAGGCCTGGTTCACATTTGCGACATTATTGTCGCATTTTTCGGCCTACTCACTTCGCAATTGTGAAGCTTGATCTTGCAATTGCGAGATTAGAAGCACGTGTAAAACACCATTTGCATCAGCTAAGTTTTCCTAAGTCCTAATCAGCCTGTGGCCTATCCAAAACTCATCGAAGGTCTCGGTGCTCCAAACCAAACATGCATATAAGCCTTAAAAACATCATACAGACTTACTCGTGTGATCAAATTATCAAAATAACATCTTATACAATAAATTTACCACCAAAACTCATGAAATTCATGGGATAGTTCAAAATTTCTATTTTCTTATCATAGGGTCTGATTTGTATTAAATCAATTCCGATTCTTACAAATTTTACAGATTCGATTTAAATATTATCTTAACCATGTATCGGACTCCGGAACTAAAATATGGGTCCGATACTATCAAGATCACACACCATTTTATTTCCAAAAGACTTTATATTTTCCACTAAATAATTTTCTTTAAAAAATTTTTTCTCGGGTTAGAGACCTCGAAATTCGATTCCGGGCATACGTCCTAGTCTTATATTTTACTACAAACCTTACGGAGCCGTCAAATCATGAGTTCTCATCCCTTTACCAAAAATATTGACCGAAGTCAACTTTAATCAATTTTAAAAGCTAAAATCAATATTTTTCTTAAATTCCATATAAAAGCTTTATGAAAACGCATATGGACTGTACATGCAAATCGAGGAGAAAGGAAATGAGGTTTTCAAGACCTTAGCACTCGGATTCAAATTCTAAAGTACAAGATGACCCTTTTGGGTCATCACATGGGTAGTCCAGGTAAATAATCTGGGTCGCATAAGTAGAAAAATTAAATAATTTAAATTTGAATATTAAAAGATAAATAATTTGAACTAAATGAATATAAAATGAGATTTTCCCTTGAGCAAGCTCTTGGATTTGACATAGCTACTCTTAAAGAAATTATGGCCAATATCTCATCTTTAATATATAGCCACAAACATGACATGTAATGCAATTTAATATTATAATAATGGGTAATTCTCTATCAACTATTTACTACGATTCAAGTTAGCGTAAAAATACTGCATCCTACGTCCCTTTAAGAATTCACTATGGCAAAATGAAAAATATTGTTGGAAAAATAATTCTCATGCAAAATATATTTACTTTTACCAAATAAGTAATATTTACACGAACTAATTTAGTTAGTGCTAAATTCTTTGCCTAGCCTACAAAAGGTATTAGGTGAATATCAATGTGACTATAATTAATGACAATAACACAACAACTGTATAACTGTAATTAATGTTATGCAATTCACCATTGACAGCTAATTAATACTATGAAGGAACCAAACTAGTATACTAGACGTCGAAGATTTTAAATATATTCTTGATTATATTGACGGAGTAATTTAATGTAATTTTACTGTACAAGCTGGAAAAATTAGATAGATATCATGCTCCTGTCTGAAGTCTTAATTTTGGTCTACCCAAAAGAGACAAAAGAAAAAAAAAAGAAAAAGAAAAGAAAAGAAGAGAAATGATATGCACGTTTTCATTTCAAGTACTTTTGTCTATCAATTACTTAACCTTCATCAATTATAACAAGCTCTCCATAAATGAATATTACGTAGTAGTTTTCATTATCTTTTTGTAGTCAAGTTTTTTTAAAATAGGTGTGGACCTTTGTTTATGCAGATTCATCTTAACTACTTACTCCTTCAAAATTAATGCCAATTTTGGGTACTAATTAACAACCTTACCAGCTTTGCCCTTTTTATACCTAAGATTGAAAGCTATAATCCTAATTTCTAATTATATGTCCTCACGAAAGGCCAAGAAATATATTTCGTGTTTCGTTTAAACAACCCATGTTTCCACTAACACTTTTATTTCTTCCATATATAATGTATGTATATTAGTCTCTTAAATATATTCATTAGAAATTAATTTTAATGGGAACTCATGTTCTTGTTAGGGGTGAACGTGGACAGGGTTGGTTCGGTTTTTGTTAAAACCAAACCAAATCAACTATATCGATTTGGATTGGTTCGGTTTTGTCGGGTTTTTGGGTTTTTTGTTACATGAATATTATTTCAATCTTACTTTATTAAAATTAGAGATAAGTGAATATATGTTTAATAAATTATGAAAAAAAAATTGACAAATATATGATCTATTAAAATATTCTAATGAAGAACTTCTTTAGTAACACATAACAGTTATTTTCTTAGTCGTCTAACAATATGTTTTCGTTAATTTACACTTTCAAAGTTATATACATGAGAGGATCCTAAATATTTGTACATTTCTGAAGAAAAATCACCATAAACTCTTAAAAATATAAATAAAATTTATATATTTATATGGCGGTTTGGTTCAGGTTTTTTTAACTCAATACCAAACCAAGTCAAATTAAACCTAGTCAAATTTGTTAATCGGTTTAATTTAATTTTCAATTTGATATAATTTTTTGACTCGATTTGAACACCCATAATTCTTATTATTCTGTCCCTTCATAGGTCTTTGCTCATCTGGCTCCACATGTTCAATGAACTTTTAAGAAAGAAAAAAATCATGTTGGAAGCATAACGAATCCATATGATCAACCAGAATTTTCAGGCTCTTTTATGTTTTAACTTCGTTCTAATTTGAAACAGACTCAACAAAGGGACAGTAAGTCTAACAACAAACGAGTCAAGGGTTGGCCTGCTTCTTCCCATCACGTCTTTTAAATTAGTGGAGCAAAGACGTGATATTTTTCAAGGCACGAGGTGTGAATGTCACGAATTTTTTCATAATTAAAGATAAAATTAACAATTAAAAATACATTATAATATGAAAATTTTATAAAAAGGATCTGTAGAATCTAAAAGAATAATGTATAAAAATTAATTTGACTATCTAGACATAATACATATAATAAATTTCTACATCCTGTATGTAAATAAAGTAAATATTATAGGAATCCTTGAAATCAGAGATAAGGAACATAAAGCTAAAAGAATACTGGCAAAGGTTGCTAAAGAATGGAAGGTTCAATGCAATTATACCAAGGTTGTCAATGGCAGGATTTGGTTACTATGGAAACCTCATATTCAAGTCACTGTCTCTACTGTAACTGATCAGTTCATACAATGTATGGTGGAGGATGCTCAAGTTTCAATCAGATTTCATTTGAGTATAGTCTATGCTCATAATACTGCAGGCAATAGGAAAAAGTTATGGTGTGATTTAAAGGCAGAAAGCATTTCCAACCAGGACCCTTGGTTACTTAGTGGGGATTTCAATACTGTTTTGAACTTTGAAGACAGAATAGGATCTCCTGGCACTGATACTGAAATCAAGGATTTCAAAGAAACTATAGATGTTCTTCAACTTACTCCCCTCAGAGCCAAAGGATGGTATTACACCTGGTCTAACAAGCAGGATGCTAATACTAGAGTATATAGTAAATCTGACTGGGCACTTGGTAGCTTCCAATGGATACAACAATATGGGCATCTTGAGGCTGAATACATGAACCCTTCTGTATCTGACCACTCTCCTATACTTATCAAGTTTGGCAGTCAAAGGCTGTTACACCCCAAGCCTTTCAGATTCTACATTGCAGTTATGGAGGATCCTCAGTTCAAGCCCATTCTGGAACATGCTTGGGCACAACAATGTGAAGGACCACCTATGCAAAAGGTATGGAATAAATTGAAAGTTTTGAAGCAGCAACTGAAAGGCATTAATAGACAGATGGCTTCCTATAAACAGAAGCTTGTTCAAGCTAAAGAAACATTGGATATTGTACAGAGCCAGATGCAATACAGTCCATTTGCACAGAATTTGTTCAATGCTGAGAAAAATGCACTGTCTGAAATTGAGAAATGGAGTAAGGTGGAGAACAGATTCTGAGACAGAAATCCAAAGCCACCTGGATTGAGTGTGGAGATTCTAATACAAAGTATTTTCATGCTCAGTGGAAGATCAGAACTAGCCAGAATAATATTAGTTCTATATATGCTGATCTAGGTGAAAAACTGACAGATCCAGTAGATGTAGAACAGGAGTTTATCCAAGTGTTCAAATCATTGATGGGAGAGTGTGCTGATGAACTTCCTTGTATCAATACTGCTGTTATGAAAGAAGGTCCCAGCCTCACTGCAGTACAACAGAGAATTAATCCAAGAAGTCACAGTGGAAGAGATAATATAAGCTATAAAGGAGATGCCAAAGGATAAAACCCCAGGTGTGGATGGCTTTCCTGTGGAGTTTTTCACAAGCAATTGGGAGATAGCACAAGAAGATATAGTTGCTGCTACCTTGGATTTCTTTACTACATGCAATCTGCCTAGCATGATAAATACTACAGCAATTGCACTTGTGCCTAAAAGTAATAATCCTACAACTGTCAAAGACTATAGACCTATTGCCTGCTGTACCACTGTGTACAAAATCATCTCCAAGATTATTACAAAGAGGATGAAGAGTATTATTGGAAGCATAGTTGGCCAGGCTCAATTAGCATTTATTGAAGGAAGGAGCATCATTGATAATATATTGCTCAGTCATGAAATCTTTAAGGGATATACAAGAAGAGATGTTTCTCCTAGATGTGTCCTTAAAGTGGACTTAAGGAAGGCCTATGATACTTTGTATCTTGGGATCCCTCTCAGCTCAAAGAAACTTGCTATACATCAATATTCTCCACTGATTGAGAAAATAACTGCTAGAGTCACATGCTGGTCTGCCAAAATGCTATCTTATGCAGTGAAATGTCAATTGATAAAAGCTGTGTTATTTGGCATCCAGACATATTGGGCACATATTTTTATAATGCCAAAGAAGGTGCTGAAGGTTATTGAGGCAATATGCAGGTCCTTCCTATGGGCAGGTAATGCTTCTATATCTAAAAGAGCTTTGGTTGCATGGGATAAAATCTGTAAACCTATATCTGCTGGGGGTCTGAACATTATAGATATGGCTATTTGGAATAAGGCAGCAATAACCGAACTTCTCTGGGATCTAGCCAGAAAAAAAGATTGCCTCTGGATAAAGTGGCTTCAATGCTATCACATAAAATAGAAAGATCTTAGCATTGCACCTTTGCCAAAAAATGCCTCTTGGATTGTTAGGAAGATACTGGATTGCAGGACTGATGTTATGGAGAACCAACAGATGCAAGGAAACCTCTACAACAGACTGCAGTCACTATGAAAACTGGACAAGTTCGAAATTCACAAGCTATACCTTGTTATGCTCCCTAGTTACAGTAAAGTTGATTGGAGGAATCTGATGTTGACTGTCAATGTACAACCAAGACACAAGTTTACATTATGGTTAGCAGCTCAACACAGACTACCTACCATTGACGGACTACGCAGATTTGGAGTTGATACTCCTTCTGAATGTGCTTTCTGCAAACAGCAAGATGAGAGTTTTGAACACCTTTTTTTTTGCTTGCCCTGTCACAAACAGATTATGGCTTAGAATTTGCTATTGGATGGATTACCAGCGAGCAGTTAGTACTTGGGAGGCTGAGATACGGTGGATATGCAGCAAGGCTCGAAGCAGAAACTGGTACAAGGCAATTACTGCTACAGCCTTTGTCACTACTGTTGCATTGATATGGAGAAACAGGAACTCTATTCGATTTGAGAACAAACCTTTTACTGACGATCAATTCTGTAAGGAGGTGGCAGTGTTGATTCATACAAGAAGCAGAAAATGTAAAAAATGGCAGGAAGGACTACGACAACTCAATTGCTATCCTTAGCGTAGATGAATAGCTATATGTTAGATTTGTCTATATGAGATTACTTAGTTTAGCATGATATGTAAATGAGCAGTAGAATATCCATACTACTACCATAGGAATGCATTGTACATATCTTTTGAAATCAATGAAAATGATAGTTTGATCTAAAAAAAAATAAATCTCTACATCCTATTTTTGGTATAATATTGATAATTACTAAGGCGGCTGAAGAGTCAAGCAGCCCAACCGACTACTTTCTTTTTCAGGCCTCATTTATCTATCTATAGATAGATAGATATTAAAAGTACAAAAATTTATATAATAAAATATTATTTATTTTTTATTTTTTAAAATAAATTATATTGGATAAATATAATTTAAGTTATTTTTTTAATATTTAAAAATTTTGAAATTAAGTAAATTTTAATTAATATCTAATATTTAGAAGCTGAAGGACAAAAAAAAAAGAAAAGAAAACAAAGAAGTAAAAGGTAAGATTCTTATTAAACAAGGAAACTCCATGACAAATATTGCGTAATTTTGTGCCAATATACATAATATGCACGCAAAAACTACACATACATCTTAGGTAACATAAATGTCATTTTTTAATTGAACTATATATTCCAAAATTATAATATATATATATATTTTCCTAAGATTTGCTACCTTGAATGTATTCTCACGTGATATGTATCTTCAACGATTTGACAAAAAAGAAGTCCTTATTTGTGCATTATTAATTGACTTTGTCTGAATAAATTTATATTTGATTTTTAAGAAATTTTAAGTTATTTGTTAGGTATCTTTTTTTTTTAATTAAACTTTGTATTAATCACCAAAGTGTTAATCTTACAATTTCATAGCCTAATTCATACCTCAACTGGCTATCAAAACTGAAACAAAACTATCCTAGTATTAAAGCAAAAACTGATTAAGTAAGATCCCTAGCCTAGGAGGAGCTCTAACATTACAATTATAAGCAATATTCCTAAGTAGTTTGTCACTGGTACAATATGTATTTTCGAATACTCTCGCATTCCTTTTCAGCCAAACAGCATAAAACATCTCCGTCATTGTCATTTTGAATATGTGAGCTCGAGCGGATTTGCCTTTAGATTGCTCAATGAGCCACTGAACAAACTGAAGCCAGTTTTGTCCAGTAGGTTGCTTAACTCCAATCCAGTGCAACATGTGAGTTCTCAGTTCAGTTGCATAAGAGCAGTGCAGGAATAAATGTTCCCTAGTTCCACAGCTTGTTGGCACATGACACAAGTGTCTGTTACATCCAGATACCATTTGATCAACCTTGTTTTGGTGGGCAGCCTATCTTGCAGGAGCAGCCATAGGTTGAAGATTGCTTTGGGTCGGGCAGCGTTCTGTATTGTTAAGTTCTTCCATCTGACTCTTGGTGCCTCTTCTATCTGCTGTAGGTAGAGCTGTCTAATAGTGCACACAGATTTATCCAGCATTTGGTGTTGCTGCAGTAATTCAATACCTTCAAAGATCTTCCTTACCATCCAACTAGCCTGCTTAGAGACAATGATGGTCTCTAATTGCCTCTGTTTGATATACACTGTATGAATCCATTTCACTCATAGAGCATCCTTTTTGTGTGCCAAATCCCAGTTGAGTTTAGAAATAGCAGCCTTGTTCCACGGTAGTAAATTAGTCGGATTCGTTAGGTATCTGCCAATAAGTTCTTTCTTCCATAAAAGCAGGAAGAATGAAATGTAAAATTGTGTTTATTTATTTCTTATTAATTCTTATTTCATGTATTTTATAGTTAAAAAAATATGACGGATTTTTTTGCTAAGGATTTTCAATTGTTTCTTTTCATTACATGTAATTATCGAAATATTGTTTGTATAATATCTAAAATTTATAAATTTAAATTTCATTTTCAAACTTAAGACAAAAATTAAATAGTTTGACTTTCCCGTTGAGAAGTCGAATGAAACTTTAAAGAGATAGTAATATACTATAATTTATTTAATCGATGTACATTTTCAGTAATTTGTTCTAGAACATTTATTCACCATTAGTCATTTTCATATAATATATTCATTTTTTTTCACGAGTTTATACCTTTTAGTTTTATCTTATATTTTAAATACCTTATTTAACATAACTTATTTGATTTTAAAATTTTATTTTTACTATTATAAATTTATACGCAGCGTACGTACTCTAATATTCATATGTTGATTTTCCCTATTGAGTGCTTTTCATTCAAAAGAAAAATGAAATTTTCCTTTCCGTAAATGTGTCTTTTGGGAATCACTCTGTGTGCTAATATTTCTTGCCCCATTTACATTTTGACAGCTAACCTCATAAATGGGTCCAACTATTGTTACTCCATTTATTTAATTTAAGTGATATTTTTTTATTAGTCAATCTCGAAAAGATTGATCTATTTTTATAGTTAAAAATAATTTAACTTTAAAATTTTTATTATATTTATTTTACTTTTAATAAGAAGCTTTTATTGTTTAATATATATTATGATCCGACAAAGTTTTTGCCCTTTTATGCTCTTAAGATTACATATTTTAAAAGTGTATTCTTTTTTTCATAAATTTTGTATCAAATCAAACTATATTATCTAAATTAAAATGGATGAGAAACTTTATGAATGTGTATTACATTTTTTATATTCTCTTTCTTCGAGTATGAGAGTATTGATAAAAACTAGAGCACTAAAAATATCTTTTTAGCTTTCTCTACTTGTTTTTTCTTTAAGTTACGAGCATTGCAACAAAGCACATTTAAGCAACGAAAGGTTATTTGATATTATGGTATTAACTTGAATCAGATTCTGTTGTATAATTTTTTTATTATTTTTTCCCTCCAAAATTGTTATTCTTGAATTTCCTTAAAACATAAGTCACTATGACATTTTCAAATGGAAAGTATTGGGGAGAATAGGATAAGTGGAAGATAATATATTTATTGATCTATTCAATCAGATAAAAAGACTTTATTCTTTTTAAAATGTCTTTTTTTTTTATAGAATAATATTAACAATACAATTGCCTTAGTGGAAAGAAATTATTCAAAATTAGACTTAATAAAATCTTATCTAAAATCAACAATGTTTGGATAGAAATTAAATGAAATAATTATATTTTTGGATAGCACCAAAAACGCGCCAGGGCGATGGTGTAGGACGAAAGTCTCAAGAAGCGTACGCCAGCAATTCAAGGCATACGCCCTGGCGTTCGGGGCGCATTTCTTTAGTGAAGCGTAAGCCCCAAAGATATTTTCAAATTAAAATAAAATTTGTTGAATAAGTCCTTCGTATAATATCCAAATTCTCAAAATTCAGCTTGATAATTACTTAAAAGTTTTAAAAAGGAATTTAGATGCATTAAATTTAAAATTTAAGACCCTTTTTATTGATTGAAGCCCCAATTCATAGTTTTTTCCAAATTTTTTTATCTTTTCTGTTAGTTTGCTAATATCTCCCAAAAGCAACGAATATTTTTCTTTTTACAAATGTAAGAAGAACTTCATTCTCCTTTATAGCAGTAAGTTCAAAGTTTAAATTGCAGGTTAGTCATCCTTTTTGTTCCTTCATGTAAAAAACTTTAATCTTTTCGATTCAAGTTACTTGACCTTCTAAGTAGCATATAATAGAGTGTTTTGACTATTTTTTGTGGGAATGAATATAAACAAAAAAAATTATGTTCACATATTTTGCTTTAGAATATTTTATAATTAAAAATTAATGCCTACGGGGCTTATGTTCAAAGTTCAATACATTTTCACATATCTGTAGTTTTTCTTTATTTTTTATGCATTTTACCAGTTTATAAATATTTATTATAATTATATTATTTTATAAAATATTAAAATTAAATACCTATAGGGCTTACACCCCGTGCCTCAGGGTTTACGCCTCGTTGCGGCATATATAAAACGTCTCGCTTTATGCCCACACATTTTAAAATAATGTATAAGACCTCTTATTTGTTTCATTAAACTTAGTTTTATCGAAGCAAAGGTCTCTCGGGCCTCATTTGTTTGCATTTAATAGATGTTTGAATCTTAATCTTTTAGATCTGTAACATTAAGTGTGTTTGTTTTAAAAGTCTGAATCGTAATTATTCAAATGTTAATGACTAAGTGTGTTTATTTTTTTACTTTACTAGCGCTTAATGGGTCTGAATAGATATATATAATTAAGATCTATAACAAAGACTTAATTTCATGAAGATGCTATCGTCCACATTCATTATTAACTGCCATCATCGCCTATCATTATTAACTACCATCATGCTACCCACCACCACTATACTCAACCACCAACACCACTATCATCCTCCATCATAGCCGCCACCATTATCGACTATAACCATTCACCATTTTCACCACTCTCATGACCCTCATTCTCAACCACAACCACACACTTATCCACCAACTACCATAATTATCCACATCGTTACCATCAACAATCATAGCCGGCACTGCTCATATTGTTATAACTGTCACAACTCCCTTTTCCTATCCTCGGAAGAGTATAAGAGAGGTTTTTCTAATTTAAGTGACAATAAAAACTGATCATTTTATTTAAAATTCAGAGTCACCACTTGGGATAATTTATGTTGTCCCAAGTCACCGGTTTCAAATCCCGAATCGAGGAAAAATTGACTCTGTTTTACAGTCCGCGAACACATAAATTCGGGTAAGAAATTCTGTTTACCTGATAGAAGTGTTAGGCATTCCCGAGTTCCCTAATTTTAGCACGGTCGCTCAACCATTATTATTGACTTATTTATTTGATTTTAAAATACCTTTGAAACCTATGTGCATTTTTATGCTTTTTAAACCACTTTTAGTAATGCGATTATTATATTACTAATTATTTGATTACACGTTGCGAATCATGTCACGGGAACCGCATCCACGATTCGTAACATGTTTATTTTATTAACAAGATTAAATTGTGGCCGTGTCACATAAATGTATCCTCGTATCATCGAAATTAAATATCACAACTGAATCACAGAAACCATACCCGTAACTATAATAATTTATTTACACACTTAAAAAGTTTATCTATCCAAATATGATCGGCCTAAATTGTGTTACTATCAAACACTTAAACAAAAAAATGCGAGTATGGAAATTTTCTAAACCTAATAGGAAAAATGTTGTCAAACACTACAACTTTGCTTTTCAAAATCCAATCTCGTGAGCCAAGAGGACATAAACCTTAATTAACTTTCCCTGCCCTATAGTCACTCAAATCAATTCAGATCCAATTTATATTTCTAGCCACATAATACCACATCAAAGTATGTGTAAGCTATAAGGATTTATCATTAATTAAAAGTTCTTAAAATAACTCCAACAAAAGATAATCCTATATCCTAATGCTATTTATCAAGTATGTTTAAGCTAATAAAGAAAATCATGCACATTCATTCTTTACATGGAAAAAGAGCATGAAAACAATCAGAGGCAAGCATTTGTTGTTATCAACTAAAACAAAGGAGAAGAAAGGATGCCCTCAACACAAAGCAATTTTGGTTCGGAAAATGCTTGACACTATTAGGACAGCGATAACTCGACGGAACCCAAATTTGTCCGGAAGCCTCAAACGGAACCGGAACCATTAAATAGAACCTCACCGCCGACCATGTTAACTGACTGTTGAAAAATAAACTTGATTTTGGGTTATGTGTTTTGGATTTGGGCTTGCAAGTATCCAAGTATATTAGATCAAGATTGTAGTCCATTATCTAGAAACTTCTTGTAATATGTAGTAGTCAAAGTGTGTAGAATAATCTTGTAAAATATCTAAGTCTAGAATTATCATGAGAATACTTAGGAATTATCTAGATACTAGTAGATGAGAAGTGTTCTAGACTATTCCATTGTGTAGTATAAATAGAGGTATCACCCCTAATTTGTAATCAACCAATAAGCAAAGCATTCAAGATCAATCAAGCTTCTAAATCATCAATCCTCTCTCCAAAAATAATATATATATATATATATATATATATATATATAGCCTCCTATTTCCAACAAATTGGTATCAGAGCTTGGTTTGACAAGATGATGGCCAACAATGTCATCACGTCTCCTCGCCTCACAAAGGATAATTATGATCGATGGAGCATCCAAATGAAGACCTTCCTAGATGGACAAGACCTATGGGAGAATGTGGAGCAAGGTTATGAGGAGCCTAAAGACAAGGGCTCACTCACGAAAGAAGAAAAGCGAGACAAGATCAATGATCAAAAGGCTCTTTCCATCATCCAACAAAGGGTAGATGATGGAGCTTTTGAGAAAATTGCAAGTGCAACCACCGCCAAGAAAGCATGGGAGATCTTAGAGAATTCTCACAAGGGAATTGATAAGGTGAAAAAGGTTCGACTACAAACCCTAAGAGGTGAGTTCGAATCCTTAAATAAGAAAGACTTTGAATCAATTTCCGATTATTTTACAAGAGTCTTGGCGATTGTCAATCAATTAAAGAGGAATGGTGAAACTCTAAGCGATGTAAGAGTCATTGAGAAAATTCTTAGATCATTAGATTCAAAATTCGACTATATTGTCGTAGCCATCGAAGAATCTAAAGATCTAGAATCAATGACTATCGATGAACTCATGGGTTCACTACAAGCCCATGAATAGAGGTTCAATAAGAAAAATAAGGAGCCTTTGGAGCAAGCTTTACAAGCAAAACTCTCTCTCAAGGAAGAGAGTAGTGAAAAGACTCATCAAACGAGTCAACGAGGTCGTGGTCAAGTACGTGGCCGAGGACGAGGGCGAGGATATATCAAACGTGGAGGCTATAGTTCTTACAAAAATGCAGAAAGAAGCCAAGATTTTCACTCGACAAGAGGTCGCGGGAGAGGCTACACAAGTAGAAGGCCAAGGTATGGCAACTCTCAAACTAAATGCTATAATTGTCATAAATTTGGCCACTATGCTTCGGAATGCGAGAAGTTAAACAATTACGTGCAAGAAAGAGCAAATTTTGCACAAGAAGATACTGAAGCCGTGGAAAACACTTTGTTACTATCATGCAAATGTGGAGACAACGGAGGATCGATTTTGTGGTATCTCGACATGGGTGCAAGCAACCATATGTGCGGTGACAAAAGCATGTTTGTGGAGTTAGACGAGGCAATAAGTGGAAATATCACCTTCGGAGATTCCTCTAAAGTCCCGGTTGAAGGCAAAGGTAAGATCCTCATCCGCTTGAAAAATGGAAGGCATCAATTTATCTCTAGCGTGTATTACGTGCCCAATATGAAGTCTAATATACTGAGTGTTGGACAACTCTTAGAGAAAGGCTATGATATTCACATGATAAATCGTAGTCTTTCTATAAGAGACCAAAGAGGAGGTTTGATTACTCAAGTGCCAATGTCAACAAATAGGATGTTTTTGCTAAATATTCAGCATGACATTCCAAGATGTTTAAAAGCATGTTTCAAAGATAATTCTTGGCTTTGGCATATGAGAAACGGGCACTTAAATTTTGGAGGCTTAAAGTTATTATCAAGTAAAGGAATGGTGAAGGGTTTTCCTCCAATTAATTATCCGGATCAAATATGTGAGGGATGCCTTCTAGGAAAGCACTTTCGAAATAGTTTTCCAGTAGAGGCTTCTAGTAGAGCGAAGAAACCTCTAGAACTTATTCACATGGATGTGTGTGGACCCATCCATCCACCATCTTTCGGTAAAAATAGATATTTTCTTCTATTCGTTGATGATTTTAGTCGAAAGACATGGGTCTATTTTCTAAAAGAGAAGTCGGAAGTCTTTGGAATGTTCAAGAAGCTCAAAGCGTTTGTGGAGAATCAAAGTGGTCTCACCATAAAGGCGATGAGATCCGATCGTGGAGGAGAGTTCACATCCAAGGAATTCAAGGAATTTTGCGACAACAATGGCATACGACTTCCTCTAACTCTTCCGTATTCACCTCAGCAAAATGGTGTTGCAGAAAGAAAGAATAAGACCATCCTTGATATGGCCTGGAGTATGTTAAAGAGCAAAAGGATGCCTAAGGAGTTTTGGGCCGAGGCAGTGGACTGTGCGGTCTATCTAGCAAATCGCTCGCCCACTAAAAGAGTCAAGAACAAAATGCCCATTGAAGCTTGGAGTGGAAGGAAGCCGGTCATCTCACACCTACGAGTGTTCGGAATTGTGTCATATGATCATGTGCCAGATCAGAAGAGGACGAAGCTCGATGATAAAAGCGAGAAGCTCATATTTGTGGGCTATGACTCAAGTTCGAAGGGTTACAAGCTCTACAATCCCAAGACCGGTAAGTAATCTCAAGTCGAGACGTGGTGTTCGATGAAGAAGCAACATGGGATGGGAATGTTCCCGAAGAGGAGAACTACGATTTTCTCCCTTATCCGTTCGAGAGTACTGTAATGAATGAAGAATATCTAGAGGTTCAAGAACCTTCTAGTACACCATCTCCGCACTCTCCACATACTATAGCCACACCAAATGAAGTGACACCAACATCAGGAGGAGAATCAAGTAGGCTACAACATCGCACAAGGAGCGTTGAGGAGTTGTACGAGGTAACTCAGCCTATGGAGGATCTAACCTTGTTCTGCCTTCTTGCCGATTGTGAGCCAATAAGCTATGAAGACGCAACAAAAAGCGAGAAGTGGAAATGTGCCATGGACGAGGAGATTCAAGCAATCAAGAGGAATGATACGTGGGATCTCGCTACTCTACCAAAGGGGCATAAGGCTATTGGTGTAAAGTGGGTGTACAAGGCCAAGAAGAATTCCAAAGGTGAAGTTGAAAGATACAAGGCAAGGTTGGTGGTGAAGGGATATAGTCAACGAGCTGGCATAGACTATGACGAGGTATTTGCTCCTGTCGCTCGTCTAGAAACTATAAGATTGTTGATCTCACTTGCGTCTCAGCATAATTGGAAGATTTATCAAATGGATGTCAAATCCGCGTTCTTAATGGCCACTTAGAAGAAGAAGTCTATATAGAACAACCTTCGGGATACATCGTAAAAGGCCAAGAGAATAAGGTGCTGAAATTGAAAAAGGCCTTATACGGGTTGAAGCAAGTGCCTCGGGCATGGAATAGCAGGATAGACAAGTATTTCCAGCAGAATGACTTTACAAAATGCCCACATGAGCATGCCCTCTACACCAAAGTAAGCAAGGATGGAGATGTTATGCTTGTGTGCCTATACGTGGATGACTTGATATTCACCGGTAGTAATCCCAAAATGTTCGAGGAGTTCAAGAAAGCAATGGTTCCGGAGTTCGAGATGACCGAAATTGGACTTATGGCTTACTATCTTGGGATCAAGGTGAAACAAAAAGAAGGAATATTCATATCCGGAGAAGGTTATGCGAAGGAGGTGCTGAAGAAGTTTAAGATGAATGACTGCAAGTCGATGAACACACTGGTGGATTGCAATCTCAAGTTGTCAAAAGATGATGAAGGATACTTGGTGGACCCAACACAATACAAGAGTTTGGTTGGAAGTCTGAGGTACCTAACCTGCACGAGGCCAGATATTCTCTACGGAGTTGGACTAGTAAGTCGATATATGGAAGCACCGACAATAAATCACTTGAAGGCAGCAAAGAGGATACTTCGCTATATCAAAGGTACGATTGACTATGGTCTGTTTTATTTTCCTTCTGATCACTTCAAGCTAGTTGGATATAGTGATAGTGATTGGGCCGGAGACATAGATGATCGTAAGAGTACGAGTGGTTTCGTGTTCTATATGGGAGATACGGCGTTCACATGGAGTTCGAAGAAGCAACCCATTGTGACTCTATCAACGTGTGAAGCCGAGTATGTAGCAGCAACATCGTGCACCTGTCATGCATTGTGGCTCAGGAAGTTACTAAATGAGCTTAAGTTTTCTCAAAAGGAAGCTATAGAGATATATGTGGATAACAAGTCTGCGATTGCTCTAGCAAAGAATCCAGTCTTCCATGATTGAAGCCAGCACATCGATACGAAATACCATTACATCAGGGAGTGTGTTACAAATAAAGAGGTGCAGATAAAGTACGCAAAGTCATTTGACCAAGTTGCTGATATTTTCACAAAGCCTCTAAAACACGAGACATTTGAGAGATTACGGAATATGCTCGGAGTGACAAAATCAAGCTTAAGGGGGGCTGTTGAAAAATAAACTTGATTTTGGGTTATGTGTTTTGGATTTGGGCTTGCAAGTATCCAAGTATATTAGGTCAAGATTGTAGTCCATTATCTAGAAACTTCTTGTAATATGTAGTAGTCAAAGTGTGTAGAATAATCTTGTAAAATATCTAAGTCTAGAATTATCATGAGAATACTTAGGAATTATCTAGATACTAGTAGATGATGAATTGTTATAGACTATTCCATTGTGTAGTATAAATAGAGGTATCACCCCTCATTTGTGATCAACCAATAAGCAAAGCATTCAATATCAATCAAGCTTCTAAATCATCAAAAAAATCCTCTCTTCCACAAATAATATATATATATCTCCTCCTATTTCCAACAATAAAATTCCCGAGGAAATCTGTAAAACCGGTAGATGATAAACTTGAACCAAAACTTGAACGGACACTGTCAAACTAAGCCCAAAATGAAACTGCGAACAGCGGAGTCATCAGCAAGTTAAGGAACGAACCATGACCATTTCTTATTTTCGTAGCATGGCGTTCTTTAAACCTCAAGTCAATAACATGACAGCTTGAAACGACTCAATTTCACCGGAGATAGACATTGCTTAGGACCCGCCGGTGATAGAGACGAGACCCAAAAAAATGAGAGAGACACAGCTATTGAGGGAAGCAGCTGAAGGATGGTGGTCCACGATCAGATTTGAAGATGATGGCCTGAAGCTATTCTGTTATCGTACGGAGGAGGGTTTATGTGCGTGGTTTCCGGTTTCGTTAAAGGTGGAGACGGCAGTAATAATAGTGAGTTTAGTGAGGGAGACGGGCTGCTGCCTCTTGTGAGAGAGAGATTTGGAGATGGGGTGGGGCTGGTGGAGGTCGCTGATGGCCTTGAGCTGTTGTTTTTGGTTCAACCGAAAACCATGGAAATGGCTGCTTGGTCTTCAAGATTAGGTCCTCTAGGGTTTTTCTCTAACAAGATGAAGAGTTTCTTCCATGTAAAAAATGGCTGATCAGATGTGTCTATAGGTCCAGGTCCTAAGCGTTATCTCT
This sequence comes from Nicotiana benthamiana, assembly GCA_034376525.1. Taxonomy (NCBI): domain Eukaryota; kingdom Viridiplantae; phylum Streptophyta; class Magnoliopsida; order Solanales; family Solanaceae; genus Nicotiana; species Nicotiana benthamiana. The sequence continues at coordinate 28,186,706 of CM067324.1, read as the reverse complement.
ATGTGATGACCCAAAAGATCATCACTTATTTTTAAAAGAAATTCGGCATTTTTAGGCCATAAAAACCTCATACAGCTCAACTCGATTTACGTGCGCAGTTCAGGCACGTAACCGAAAACCTATTATGTGAAAATCTGTGGAAAATGTTAAAATTTTGACTTAAAACGCATTTAAGTTGACTTCGGTCAATATTTTGGGTAAAAGGATTCGAACTCGTGATTCGACGATCCCGGAGTGTCGGTAGAAAATATGGGACTTGGTGTATACCCGGTGAATTCCGAGATTCCAAGCCCGAGAAATAAATTTTATGAAGAAAATTATTTTCTGAAAATTTTCATGAGTTTTGGAAATGAAATGAATTTAGAATTTAATGGTAACGAGACCGTATTCTTGTTTAGAAGCCTGGTACATGTCTTACATGTTAAAAAAGACGAGTACGTGAATTTGGTAAGAAGCGGAAGTCGTTTGATATGATTTAGACCCGTAGTTGTGAAAATTCTTACTTTGAAAGTTTTGATATTTTTCTTAGATTTCTATGCTAAAGTTTTTCTTTAAGAGGTTTTTTTGGTGATTTGATCGCACGGATAAGTTTATGTGATATTTTTGAATTAGTATGCATGTTTGGTTTGGAGCCCCGAGGTTTCTGGTGAGTTTCGAATAGGTCTCAGAAGGTTTTTGAACTCATAAAAGCTGCAGGTTTTTCAGTTTCTAGTGTTATGATATTTTCTTCTTCGCATTCGCGGAAGGACTCACACAAACACAAAGGGTTGGTCAAGCTGAAGGAAATATCTTTTATGCGAACGCGAGACACTGGACATGAACGTGAAGCTTTGGGAGTGTTTCCCTTCGCGGATGCGGTCCTGCTATCGCAAATGCGAAGGCCTTTTGGCCTGGGTAGGGGGAAGGAGATTTTGTGCTTCATGAACGCGGTCACTGGCGAAGGCCCGAGGAGTTAAAGCTCCGCGAACGCGAATGTGAAGGTCACCAAAGTTGGACTCATCGCGAATGTTACATGCCTATCACGAACGCGATGAAGGCCAGTCTCATAATTTTAAAATAGAAGCAAAACGAGACTTAATCAAAATTTCATAACTTCTTCTTCCAAACTCCAAATAGGGCAATTGTTGAAAGAGCATTTCACCACAAATCCATAAGTATGTAATCTTAGACTCATTTTCTTCAATATCCATTAACACCCATTAGATTTCTAGGCTTAGATCATGTTCTTAAGGGTAGAAAATTAGGGATTTGGGTAGAGTTAGGGCTTTTTGTATATTTGGGATTTAGACATCATTTTGGGATCAAATTTTGGAAGTAATTATATGTATGGTGTCACGACCTCAGTTTGCCCTTCGTGAACCATCGTGACGGCACCTAGTCTCTACGACTAGGTAAGCCTAAATTGCGGAAGTGAAACAATTAAACAAAAAAAGAAATAAAGGAATAAACAACTTTTAGAAGTGCTACTCGGCATACACATTATTTAAATCTCAAACAATACATAAATACAAGACCCGAAAACCCACGAATCACAAGTTAAGAAATACTACATAGCTCTAACTCCGGAATGTCTAACAAGAACAGAAAATTCAAAAGGGCTAAGTACTAAAAGCAGGAATAGAAAGGGACTCCTCGGTCTGCAGACGCGGCAGATGTACCTGGAAGTCTCTAGTGCAGATGCCTCCCTCAAGGATGGTAGGCCTGAGTAGCGGTACCTGGATTCACATATGAAAAACATGCGCAGAAAGGGTATGCGTATACCACAACAATACTTAGTAAGTGCCAGGCCTAACCTCGGTCGGGTAGTGACGAGGAAAGTCAAGGCCCTACTGAGATAAGATAATAATATAAGGTATGTCAGAATAAAATAAGCAATGCAGTTGAAAGCTAACAATAAGAATTTAATATGAGAAAATAAGGATCACAATAATCGAATAGAGGCTAAAACAAACACAAGGTAATACCCGAGGATCTCTCAGTATCCCGAGGATCTCTTAGTACCCTAAATCCTTACTAGGGATCTCTTAGAGGATCTCTTGGTATGGTCAGTGTATACGAGGGATCTCTTGATATCCCGAGGATCTCTTGGTATCCTCAATATATGATAGGGATCTGTTGGTATCCTCAATATACGTGTCAGGGATCTCTTGGTATCCCGCACCTCAAATAAATCCATAAACACATGTAGGGGGTTCCCCAGGATGCCGTCCTGTAGTCCTAAAGTAAAACACAAGAAACAACACAGAAATATACTTAATTATGCTCTATATCGTACCAAATAAACAGTTAATCCTAGCCTAATATGCTTTACGAAATGCAATCAAGGCAGTTTAAGCACATAGGAAATTAACTCAACTAAACATATTTTTCTAATCTAACAACAAGCTATATTGGCAAGTAGAATAAAACAGGAAAAAAAGAAACTAAATTGAAGTACTTAAAGTAAAACTAAATTTCCAACAATTAGATCAAGTACTCTCTCGTCACCTCAAGTACAAGGCATTTCAATTATCAAATATATCATATCCTAAGGGAAAGTTCCCCAATACAAGTTTAGACAAGCCACTTACTTCGAACCAGCTCAAAATCAACCCGACACTAACTTTTTGCCACGGGTACTCGACTCCAAATGACCTAAATCTATTCAATTCAATGGCATAATGTAAATAACACTTCAAGTAACTGATTCTACAATTAAATTCTAAGCTAATACGCGAAATTATGTAATATGACCCAAATTCCCCTCGGGCCCACGTCTCAGAATCAGGTAAAATTTATATTTTCAGAAACCTCGTACTCTCACGAGTCCAACCATACCAAAATTATCCAAATCCGATGTCAAATCCCCAATCATATCTCAATTTCTTGGTCTAAGAGTTTTCCCGTAATTTTCATACAATTTCCAAAATTAAAAGATGAATTCATGTTAGATTAATGGGTTACAAGTAAAAGGAATTAGGAATTCTTACTTAATCGATATCTCTGAAAATTCCTCAAATTCTCGCTTAAATCCGAGCACCCAAGCTTTTAGTTTTCTCAAAAATAGCTAAACCCTCGTTTGGAAATTTTATATTCTGCCCTGCTATTCCCTTAATTGCGATCGCGGAAGACCAGTTGCGATCACAAAGAACAAAAAATTACACGCCTCAGGTTTACTCTATGTGAACGGTGAACCCTGTCAATAAACACGATGCTCTAACTCCCTCAACCTATGCAATCGTGGTTGACTCCACGCGACCGCATAAAGGAATATTTATCAAACCTTCGCCGCCTTATTTCTTCTATGCAAACGCGGCCTAACCCACGCATTTGCGATTCAACCTTTCTCATAGATACGCATTCGCATCCCCCTTCACGCAAATACGAAGGGTCAAATTCCCTTTTCCTCGCCTAAGCCTTCACGGTCACGATACTCTCCACGCGATCGCGATGAAGAAAAAACCCTACAATAAATACCAGCAAAACTCTGATGCCTTTCCAAGTCTAAAAATGGTCTGTTGAGCATCCAAAACACACCCGAGGCCCCTGGGACCTAAACCAAACCTACAAATAAATACTAAAATATAATTCCCACTTGTTCCAACTTTCAAAATGCTCAAAACAACATTAAATCACCTACTTTTCATCGGATTCAAGCTTAAGAATTCCAAAAACTCTAAAAACATGCTTTCGATCAAAACGTCTATCAAACCTCACCCAAATGATTTGAAATTTTGCACACACATCCCAAATGACACAACAGAACTACTGAAACTCTCGAAATTCCATTTTTACCCTCGAATCAAAACCTCACTATCGAAACCGGAAACTTCAAAAATTCAACTTACGGCATTTCAAGCCTAAATTAGCTACAGACCTCCAAAACACAATTCGAATACGCTCCTAACCCCGAAATCACCCAATGGAGCAAACGAAACCATCGAATTTCCATTTTGCGGATGTATTCATACTGTTCCGACTACGGTCAACTTTTCAATACTTAAGCTGTCAATCAGGGACTAAGTGTCCCAAAACTCTCCAAAACTCAAAACTGAACATCCTGGAAAATCAAAATAGCTTAAATAAATTCGGGAAAACAATTAATAGGGGATCTGGTGTTAATTCTTAAGACGACTGGCAATGTCGTCAAATTCGGGCTCGTGGCTAAATGGATGATCGGGTTTTTGGTCTGAACCTCGTGTTTTGACCAAGCAGGTCCGGTGTCAATTTTTGACTTTTTGGGAAGAATTATAAGAATGCTATAATTAAACAATAGAATTAGAATTTTTAGCGTTTATTGATGTTATTAAGTCGATTATGTCTAGATACAATTGATTTGGAGCCAAATACATTAGGAAAAGTGGTGTTTGAGGCTTGAGTTGGCCGTGGAAGTTCTAGTTAAGTGTTTGGTCTAACCTTTGCTTGAGGGATTAGGAGTTTTGTCCTATTTGATGCATGTTACTTTTTGTGTACGATGTATAGGCATCGTGACGAGTATCTATATGTTTTTGTCAGGCATGACGATGAGTCGTAAATTGAAATTGTTGTGTTGTTAAATAATACTACGGATGCTTAAGTTGGCAATTCTCTGTATTGAGCAAGGATTATGATTATTCTTGTGGAAACTACTTATGATTGAGTATTGGTGTTAGTTGGGGTAATTAGATGTTGGAACAAGTTTGGTTATAGTTGTTTCTCCTTTGCGGGATGTATTTACTCATACCGTCAATTACATTACCAGGATAGCTTTGTTTCTTTATTGATCCCTTTACGGGACTCTCTTTGTTAATTGGTGTTGAGTTGTATCTGTGGATCGGATTGCACATTGCAACAATGATATAAATGGATAGGGTTGCACGCCGCAACAATGAAATAAATAGATCGGGTTGCACGCTACAACAATGATATAAATGGATCGGGTTCCACGACACAACAATGATTTAAATATATCGGGTTGCACGCCACAATGATGATACAAATTGATCGGGTTGCATGCCGCAACAGTGATATAAATGGATCGGGTTTCATGCCGCAATAATGATATAGTTGGATCGGGTTGCACGCTACAATAGTGATAAATGATAAGGATTGGGTTGCACGTCACAACAGTGTTATTATTGTTTTACTGTAGATTCTAAATTATTCTCATGTATTTCTCTCAATTATTGTTGGTATTGATATTCATCCCAACATGTATCCCCCACCTTTACTTGTTTATTTCAATGATATTTTCCGGTGCATATTATATACTGCACATGTTTATTTGGAGTATGGTCCTAACCTCGTCACTACTTTGCCAGGGTTAGGCTAAACACTTACCAACACATTGGGTCAGTTATGCTATTACTACACTCGCAGATCCTGAAGCGGAAACATTTGGACCATAACATTTGGGTGGCTACCTTCAGTTCGGCTAGAGAATCCGAAGTAGTCCTGCAGACGTCTGCAGGCCCGACGTTCTCTTCTATCTTTATATGTATTTTGTTTTCATCTACTTCTGAGACATATAGTACTTTGTTTCAGATATTTGTATATAGTATTCATAGACAGTCCATAATATTGTGACACCGGATTCCTGATAGATATGTATGCTGGCATTGTTATACTAGTTATGGTTAATTTATTAAATTAAGTCTTCTACTTGTTTTCATTTATCGTTAATGTTTCACTATTGATCAAATATTAGTCTAGCTGTTAGAAAGGACTAATAAATGAGTTAGAAATTCTACAATACGTGGCTTGCCTAGCTTCCATGAGTAGGCACCATCACGACTTACGAGGGTGAGAAATCTAGGTCGTGATAAGTTGGTATCAGAGCTCTAGGTTATATAGGTCTCACAGTTCATAGACAACCTTAGTAGAGTCTGAGGGATCGGTTCGGTGACGTCTGTATTTATCCCCAGAGGCTATAGAGTTAGGAAAAACTTCACATTTATTCTTTCTTGTCGTACGGTTTGGTTTCTCAATGCTAATTGAATTTCTACTCTGTTCTTTCGTGGATGGCGAGAACATGTGCTTTCTCATCCACCGATTAGCAGCCCGAGACTCCAGCTCAAGTCTGAGACGGGCTTATTACTACCTAGTACTCTAGGATGCTTTGGATCGTCTAGTGGGCCCTATGGAGAGTGTCACCTGGGCAGGCTTACTTCCTGTTGCACCAACCGTCTCTCAGAGTGGAGGAGGAGCTCAAACTCCTGCTACTCATACTCCGGAGTAGAGGGCTCTCCAGTTCCAGACTCTAGCAGCTCAGCCAGTTGGAGTAGTTCAGCTAGGTGTGGTAGCTCAGCCCGGTGATAGAGCAGCTATGTTTGCCAATTCTTTGTAGAGATTGGACAGGTTCACCAAGGTCTTTACTACTACTTTCAGCGGTGCATCTTCTGAGGATCCCTAGAATTTTCTAGATAGCTGTCATGAGGTTCTCAGAAACATGGGGATAATGGAGACCAATGGGGTCGATTTTGCTACTTTCCGCTTATCTGAATCCGCTAAGACTTATGGAGATATTATTGTTTGGCTAGACAATCCAGATCACCATCTTTGACTTCGGAGCAGTTTACTCAGCTATTTTTAGAGAAGTTTCTCCCCATCACTTAGAGAGAAGCCTATCAGAGGCAGTTTAAGCATCTCCAGCAGGGTTCTATGACTGTTACTCAGTACGAGACCAAATTCATCGACTTGGCTCGTCATGCACTTGTCATACTTCCCACCGAGATAAAGTGTGAGGAGGTTTATTGAGGGACTTATCCAGCCTATTCGACTTCATATGGCTAGGGAGACAGGGAGTGAGATTTCCTTCCAGGAGGCGGCCAATGTGGCCAGGATAATGGAGATGGTTGTATCGTAGGGAGGTGGTCATGGGTCGAAAAAGAGGCCTCGTCATTCAGGTAGATTCAGTGGTGCCTCATATAGAGGAAGTGATTCGTATGGTAGAGCCATCCTCCTAGGGCCTTTCAATCAGCACTTCAAATTTCTCACGGCGCTTCAGGTGGTCGTGGTTCTCATATGCAGTAATTTGATCAATAGCCATACCATGCACCAATAGCTCCTATCACTTCACCACTACTCCAAAGTTTTTGGGGTGGTCATTCAGGTCTCCAAGTTCATTCTTATTTTTCTCAGCCGCAACACTCAGGTGGATGCTATGAGTGTGGTGAGTATGGTCATAACCGGAGGGCTTGTCCAAGATTAGTCGGTACTCAATCGTAGCAGCAGAGTTCCCGTGCTATATTTCCAGCACTAGGTGTTCTGCTGCACATTCCGGCAGCTAGGGATTGGGGTAAAGGTGCTAGAAGTGGAGGTAGATGTGTTAGAGCTGGAGCTCAGACCGCTAGAGGTGGAGGCCAGCCAGCTACAGACCGTCCCAGAGATATAGTCCAGGGTGGTGGGGCCCAACCTCGATGTTATGCTCTTCCAGCCAAGCCTGAGGCTGAGGCTGAGGATTCTAATGCAGTTATCATAGGTACTGTTCTGGTTTGTGGTAGAGTTTCTTCGGTTTTATTTGATCTAGAGTCTACCTACTCCTATGTTTCATCTTATTTTGCACCGTATCTAGTTAAGACTAGTGATTCCTTGAGTGCCCCTATATATGTGTCTACACTAGTGGGTGATTCTATTGTGGTAGATCGAGTTCATCGCTCTTGTATCATTGTAATTGGGGGTCTTGAGACTCATGTAGATTTGTTGCTTCTAAACATGGTTGAATTCGATGTTATATAGGGGATGGACTTGTTATCATCTTACAACGCTATCTTGGACTTTCATGCCAAGACTATAACCTTAGCCTTGCCGGGTTTACCTCGTTTAGAGTGAAGAGGGACTCATGGTCATTCTAACTGTAGTGTTATCTCTCATGTGAAGGCTCGACGTATGGTCAAGAATCAGTGTTCAACCTATTTAGCATATGTTCACGATTCTAGTGCTGAGATCCTTTCCATTGATTCTGTGCCCATTATTCAGAAGTTTCCGGAGGTATTTCTTTCAGACCTGCTGAGTATGCCACCCAATAGGGATATTGACTTTTGCATTAATTTGGCTTCAAACACTCAGCGTATTTCTATCCCATAGTATCGTATGGCCCCGCCTGAGTTGAAAGAGTTGAAGGAGCAGTTGCAAGACTTGCTTGAGAAGGGTTTCATTAGACCTAGTGTTTCGCCTTGGGGTACGCCGATGTTGTTTGTTAAGAAGAAGGATGGATTGATGCGAATGTGTATAGATTATCGGAAATTGAACAAGGTTACAATCAATAATAAGTATCCATTGCCGAGGATCGATGATTTATTTGATCAGCTTCAGGGTGCCCAGGTATTTTCAAAGATTGACTTTAGATTTGGCTACCATCAGTTGAGGATTAGGGCATCTGATGTACCTAAGATAGCTTTTCGCACTCTATATGGGCATTATGAGTTGTTGGTGATGTCATTCGGGTTGACAAATACCCCAACAACGTTTATGGATTTGATAAACCAGGTGTTATGGCCTTACTTGGATTTGTTCATGATAGTCTTCATTGATGATATTGTCACGCCCCAAACTAGGGGAGGCACGACTGGCCCTTTATACTGTATTTGACCGAGTTAGCCACTAAACATACTAGCTAACTAAACTGGGGGACCAACAGATCTGGCGGCATAACATCTGAAACACTAAGCCTGAACCATTAAGGTCATGAACTGAATAACAATAAGGCATATAACTAAAAGTAGATGAGCCAAAATAATAAAGTACTAGCTGGCCAACGAGGCCACGATTGGAGACATACATGCCTACATACACATATATATACATGCCAAGCCTATGGGCTGGAGAGTGGAAGCTGCAAAAAGAAACTCAGAATACTATGTCCGCAATAGCCTCTAAGAGTGTCATACGCATTGTTGAGACAAGGCCCCGACTATATCCAAACTGTACAACAGAAGTAACCATCCTATGAAAGCTCCAGGAAGAGGTGGAGCTTACATACTTACAGCTAAACCTCGAAATCCTACTAGAAGGGTCGTTCAGAGTCCCTATCTGGACTTGCACGCACGAACAAAATGCAGTGTCCCCAGGCAACGGGACATCAATACGAATAAAAATGTACTGGTATGTAAGGAAGAAAGTAGAATCATATATAGCTGATGGAAAAATAATAATAATAGAGATTCCACCTGACAATGAAACTCTGATAGCCTCCATGGACGACATCCGACCTCATAGTAAACAAATATGCATGGTATGCTCGTGTAACCGTATGTCGTGAATATATATATATACATACATACATATATATATATATATATATATATATATATATATATATATATATATTGATGCAAATGCATGACATACCCAACCAAATGCTAGCAGTGGCGGTCTCTTTCGGTAGCTAACCGGTATCATATTGCCAACTTGTGGCCATCTGTACAATATATAATTTTTCAGGCAAATAGGCCCCTTACCTCCGATTATAGCTCGAAGTCCATGCATAATATGATATGTATGATATGAACTTTGAATGCACATAATATGCCATAACAAGAACTTAGCCAATCTTGGCTCATAGGTACTCTTGTTCTCATGATCTCATAATCACCTTCGTATTGCATACAATTGTCTTGTGGAACCTCATATCTTTCTTCTTTATTCTTTTGAATAAGCTTGAAAACTAAACTCGACTTTTAGGAAGATAATTTAACTCTGAAGATATTCATAAAAATCTTAAGGTGATTCACTTAGTTCTTATACCTGATTTCTCGATATTTAATAAATGGAAGTAATTTAAAAAGAAATCAAGTGTTTTAGTAGTTTAAATAAAAATTTAATTTGAGATTACTGAAAATCGGCGTGTCACTTCAGAGATTTTTAAATACTAGGAAGAAAAATTGATCGCAAATACTAAATGCCTTTATCTTTTTTTAGTTACACAACCCAAAGACGAATACAAATTCATATATATAGGCATATTGTTAAGAAAGCCGATAAAATGACATATATAGATGTCGAATACCCTATTTAACCGAATGAGTGGAACATCAACCTAATAGCGTTATGAAAATACTTCAGTTATGATCCCAATGCCTTCCACATAAGGTCTTTCTAGCAATAGAATAGTAAAATATCATATTTGACCTCTTAGGAATTTCCTAGAATTCGTGCTAAAAGAAAGGACGGACCTTAGCCTTAACATACCTTTCCAACGAACGTCCGAATGCCTATAGTTCCTTCACGAAAGTTGTTCCTTACGTCCTAAGCTTCACAGACACTATATATATGTAGCTTGTACACACCTATAAACAATTCATAATTGAGTTTAAATCGGTAACTTTTCCATATGACCCTAACTTGACGAAATGTCCGTAGAACTTTGTAAAAACACTCATAAAAGAGTCCCCAGATGATTACCTTGGCAAACCAAGTATAAAGCCTGAAGAACTAGCAAGAACAACAGATTCCTATCTTCCATGAATAGCTCCAAACACCGCTAATAGAAGGGGGAAACGATTGCAAAGCGTAGAGATTGTGTTTGTAGGAACGGGGGAAAATGTTAACGGTAGAAATCGTTAAATACGCGCCATAATCATTCAGGAACGCCATTGAACCCTCTCTTTAGCTTTCTCACTGTTTTGGAACTGAAATGAAATGTTTTGAGGGTTTCAAAGTCGAGTTTATTGACTTACACCACTTGTTTGACCCGATCCGGTTCGCGACCCGGTTTCAGCCTGGACAATCCGGGGTAAAATAGTCATAACTGTTTACTCCAATGTCCGTTTGATGTGAGGTTTTTCTGGTTAAAAAATAGACTCGTAGACTTTCGATTCATTAGGTTGGGTGTCTAATAACTCTATATATTTTAGGAGAAATGATCTAATACAGTTGACCCAAAATCTAGAAAATTTATTAGAGAAATTTATGATAATTTTTGCCGACCTTTATTTCGCAACTTGCTTGACTCCAAAACATAACAAGTGACCAGTGTGATGTTATACCCAATCATATGTAACTAATATAACCATGTCAACTTATATATATTACGTAAGAGAAGAGGAAAAACAAAAACATTAGGTCTCACAGTTATTTTGATCTATTCCCGCAGTCGAGAAGAGCACGAGCAATATCTTCGAGTGGTTCTTCAGACTCTGAGGGATAGTCAGTTGTATGCTAGGTTTTCGAAGTGTGAGTTTTGATTGAGTTCAATTGCATTCCCGGGTCATGTTGTATCAACATAGGGACTCAGGCTGATTCGAAGAAGATTGAGGCTGTCAAGAATTGGCTTAGACCAGCATTAGCTACAGAGATCTAGAGTTTCCTTGGATTGGCAAGCTACTATCGCCGGTTTATGGAGGAGTTTTCATCTATCGAAGCCCCGATGAATAGGTTAACCACAAAGGGTGTCAAGTTCAGGTGGTCGAATGAGTGTAAGGTGAGATTTCAGAAGCTCAAGAAAACTCTGACTACGACATTACTGTTGGTTTTGCCAACATGTTCAGGGCCATATATAGTTTATTGTGATGCATCTTGTATTGGGCTTGGTGCGATGTTAATGTAGGATACTAAGGTCATTGCTAATGCGTCGTTGCAGTTGAAGATTCATGAGAAGAACTATCCATTTCATGATTTGGAGTTAGCAGCCATTGTTCACGCGTTGAAAATTTGGAGGCATTATCTGTATGGTGTGGCATGTGAGGTGTTCACTGATCACAAGAGTCTGCAGTATTTGTTCAAGTAAAAGAAGTTGAATTTGAGGTAGAGAAGGTGGTTGGAGATATTAAAGGACTATGATTTTACCATCTTATATCATCTGGGAAAGGCCAACATGGTGGCCGATGCTTTGAGTAGGAATTCAGCTAGTACAGTCTTGCTAATATTCCGATCGGTGAGAGGCTACTTGCTTGGGATGTTCAGGCTTTAGCCAATCAGTTCGTAAGGTTAGATATTTATGAGCCCAGTCATGTGTAAGCTTGCAGGGTCACTTGTTCTTTTTTATTGGAGCATTTGCGAGATCGACAGTATGGTGATCCTTATTTGTGTGTCCTTAGAGACACGGTGCAGCACGAAGGTGCCAAGCATGTTACCTTAGGTGATGATGGAGTTTTGAGATTGATGGGTCAGTTTGTGTGCCTAATATGAATAAAATTCAAGAGTTGATATTGGAAGAGACCCATAGCTCCCGGTACTCTATTTATCCGGGCACCGCGAAGATGTATCTGGGTCTGCGACAACATTATTGGTGGCGGAGAATGAAGAAGGACATTGTTGCATATGTGGCTTGGTGTTATTACTGTCATCATGTTAAGTGAGAGCATTAGAGACCCGGTGGTGTTTTGTAAAAGATTTATATTCCTAAGTGGAAGTGGGAACGTATTACTATGGACTTCATTGTTGGACTCCAATGGACTCAAAGGGAGTTCGGCTCAGTGTGGGTTATTTTTGATAGGCTGACCAAGTCAGCGCATTTTGTTCATGTGGCAGTCTCCTATTCTTCCGAGAGGTTAGCTTAGATCTATATTCGAGAGATTATTCGTCTTCATGGTGTGCCCGTATCTGTTATTTTGGACCAAGGTACACAGTTTACCTCATATTTATAAAGAGTAGTTCAACGAGAGTTGGGCACATGGATTGAGTTGAGCACATAATTTTATCCTCAGACGAATGGGTAGTCCGAGCGGACTATTCAGATTTTTGAGGATATGCTCTGAGCTTGTGTCATTGACTTTGGAGGCTCGTGGGATCAGCTTTTGCCTTTAGCGGATTTTTCCTACAACAAAAACTACCAGTCGAGTATTCAGATGGCTCCTTTTGAGGCTTTATTTGATAGGCGGTGTCGGTCTCTGATTGGATGATTTGAGCTAGGAGATGCTCGGTTGTTAGGTACGGATTTGGTTCAGGATGCCTTGGACAAGGTCAGGATTATTCAGGACATGCTTCGTATAACTCAGTCCAAGAAAAAGAGCTATGCTGACCACAAGGTTTGAGATTTAGCTTTCATGGTAGGAGAGCGGGTATTGCTTCGAGTGTATCATATGAAGGGAATGATGAGATTTGGGAAGAAGGGCAAGCTTAGCCGTAGGTTCATTAGCCGTTTGAGATTCTTGACCGAGTGGGGAGAGGTGGCTTATAGTCTTGCATTGTTGCCGAGCTTATCAGCCGTGCATCCAATGTTTCATGTGTCCATGCTTCGAAAATATCACGTCGATCCATCTCGCGTGTTAGATTTTAGCACTATCCAGTTGGACGAGGACTCGTATTATGAGGACGAGCCGATAGTTATTCTAGACCGGTAGGTTTGTCAATTGAGATTGAAGAGTTTTCCTTCTATTCATGTTCAGTGGAGAGGTCAGACTGCTGAGGCATCGACATGGGAATCCGAGTCTGATATGTGGACCCGTTATCCCCACCTTTTCCCCGACTCAGGTACTTCTTTCTTATGTCCGTTCGAGGAAAAATGGTTGTTTTAAAGGTGGAGAATGTGATAACCTTTAATAGGAATTCAGCATTTCGAGGCCTTAAACACCTCTTTTAGCTTCACCTCAATTTGTGTATGCAGTCCGAGAACGTAGCCGGAAACCTAATATGTGAAAATCTATGAAAAATGTTGAAATTTTAACTTAATGTACATTTAAGATGAATTCTGCTAACATTTTGGACAAACGGACCCGGACCCATAAGTCGACACTCCTGAAGGGTCCGTGAAAAAATATGAGACTTGGACATACGTCCAGAATTGAATTTTGAGATCCCAAGCCCGAGAAATGAATTTTTTAAATAAAATTGTTTTCTGGAAATATTTATGAGTTTTGGAAATGAAATGCATTTAGAATTTGATGGTATCTGGCCCATATTCTACTTGAGCCTGGTAGAGGTCTTATTTGTGAAATAAGACGAGTCTGTAAAATTTGGTAAGAAACGGAAGTTGTTTGAGGTGTTTCGGACTCGTTGTTGTGAAAATTCCTACTTTGAAAGTTTTGAGATTTTTATTAGATTTCTGTGCTAAATTTGTTGTTTAAGATGTTATTTTGGCGATTTGATTGCACAGATAAGTTCATATGATATTTTTGAGTTAGTATGCATGTTTTGTTTGGATCCCCATGGGCTCGGATGAATTTCGGATAGGTCTCGAAAGATTTTTGAACTCATAAAAGTTGCAGGTTTTTCAATTTCTGGAGTTCTGATATTTTCTTCTTCGCATTCGCAGAAGGACTCCCGCAAACATGAAGTGTTGTCAAGCTGAAGGAAATCTCCTTCTACGCCAACGCGAGACTCAGGATGCGAACGTGAAGCTTTGCGGGTATTTCCCTTCGCGAACACGGTCCTTCTATTGCGAACGCGAAGGACTTTGGGCTTAGGCACGGGGAAGGGAATATTGTGCTTTGCGAACCCTAAGGCTCGAGGAGTTAATGCTCTGCGAATGAATGCCAATGAATGCGAATGCAAATGTCACCAACGCTGGACTCATCGCAAATACGACAGGCTTCCGAATGCGATGAAGGCCTGTTCAGTGATTTTAAAACATAAGCCAAAAATGGACTTAATCAAAATTTCATAACTTCTTCTTCCAAACTCCAAATTGGGCGATTTTGAAAGAGAATTTCACCACTAATCCATAGGTACATAGTTTTAGACACATTTTTTTAATTTCCATTTACACCCATTAGATTTCTAGGATTAAATCACATTCTTAAACGTAGAAAATTAGGGATTTGGATAGAGTTAGTTTTTTTTGTATATTTGGGTTTAGACCTCGTTTTGCGGTCGAATTTTGGAACTAGTTATATATTCGGGCTCGTGGGTGAATGGGTGATCGGGTTTTAATTTGAACCTCGTGTTTTGGCCAAGCAGGCCCGGGGTGAATTTTTGACTTTTTGGGAAGATTGATGGGAAAGCTATAGTTAAACTTTGGAATTTGATTGTTTCGCATTTATTGATGTTATTATGTCGATTATGTCTAGATACAATTTATTTGGAGCCAAATTCAAAAGGAAAAGAGGTGTTTGAGGCTTGAGTTGACCGTGAAAGTTCGAGTTATGTGTTTGGTCTAACATTAGCTTGAGGATTAGGAATTGTGTCCTATTTGCTACATGTTTTTAATTTACCAAACCCCCCAACCTTAATTCTGTTAGGATTTATGCCCGTCACTAGAGGGGGGGTGAATAGTGCGGCACGAGAATATTGATAAATATTGCAGAATTAAAATTGCAGGAGTAAAGTAAATGCGGTAATTAAAATAGTAAGGAAAGAGCACACCGAATTTATACTGGTTCACCACAACGTGTGGTTAGTCCAGTCCCCGAGAGACTCTCTCGAGTTTCCACTAACTCCGTTAAGCTTACGGGTGCCTAACAAACCGTTACACTTGCTCGTAGATGTACACTCTACAAGACTTCAACTTGCTCGAGGATACCGCACCTCAAGACTTCACCTTGCTCGTGGATACCGCACCACAAGACTTCACACACTAAGATTGAGGGTACTTAGCAAACCCGACAATCAATGAGAAGATATGGTCTTCTCAAACACCTTTCTCTTTTACAATAAGAACTCTCTAAAAGAGTAGATAAAGAGATACAAGATTAGCTCTATGAACAACTCAAAGTTGTCTCTCAAATGGCTCAACAAAAGCTCTAAAATGATGCCCAAATAATATCAATATGTATATGAACAATGAGAGGTGTTGTGTGTTTAAAATCAGCTCAAAAGACCTCTATTTATAGGTGTTAGAAGTTGTATGTCCGTTGCTTAATTGACAATCAATTATGCTGATTTTATGCAAGATAATCGATTATCCACTTTGCGTAATCGATTATCTTCTCAACGTTCATAAAACGGAACGTTGGGAAGGCAACGGATAGTGAAATAATCGATTATTCTAACCACATAATCAATTATGTTGCCTTGCGGAATTTCCAGCAAAGCTGGAATATACCAGAGTATACCAGAATCAAAGCTGGAGTATACCAGAATATACCAGAATATACCAGAATCGAAAACTTACTTCACAAACCATTTTGGTTAAAATGAAGACGTTAATATCATTTTGTTTGAAGTATATTAAAAATGTTTATGATATATATGATTTAATAAAATGATTTTATGCATATTAATGATGACCTATGTTGAGCCAAAAGACGAGATAACTTAAACGTTGCTCTTACATTGGTTCTACCTAGCGACCTATGCCTTGGGTCTTCGGTCTTGAACTTTTGAGCTCGTCTTGGATTTTCCGTGCAATCCATTCATCAATATGCTTCTCGGCATTCAATCTTGATTATTTGCTAATGCATCTTCATTGTTTGTCATACAATAACATTGTTTAACAAGTTGACTTCATTGTTTGTCATTCATCAAAACCTATACCTGAAAATCATGCTAGTACAACCAAGTGCACATTTCATGGATAGAATGATTTTCTACAATTTACCCTTTTTTGATAATGACAAACAACAGGAGATATGCATATCGGATTCCCCCTAAATTCATGCTATATCTCAACATACAATTCATGCAAACTATTCCCCTTAATGATAATTCCCCCTCAAATAAGGCATACTATAACATAGATTCATTCCCCCTTATTTGATGCATATCGCCTAATTTCTTCCCCCTTTTGGCATTAGCAAAAAGAAGAGTATACAAAAGCTACTTTCCCCTTTCGACTCTTCCCCCTTTTTGGGTATATCAATTGTTAGTGACAAGATAAAATAGGAAATACAATGAGGAATATACATTGACGATATTTAAAAAATCATACCAATATGAAATAATACCAAATGTTAGTAAAAACATAACAACCATAATAACGGTTATTTTTCGCAAATCATATTACTTAAGAACATATCAACAATTAATTTTTAACAAACCAATAGTTGTATTAAAAACATGAATCATTTATTTTTCAAGAATATATCAACTGTTATTCAAACCAAAAAAAATATTCATCAAAACATGAATCAATCATTATTTTTAACAAAAATAATCGATGCCAATTGTTATTCAAGATAAAAGTTATCAAAACATGAATCAACAAAAATAATTAATATCAATTGATAACAAAGATATATTAATTGTTAACACATATCAACTATTATGTTTTTATCAAAAATATGATAACTAACCGAAATTCCCCCTCGATGCAATAAGGTTTCGTGCTTGGTGCATCTACTACGATATTGTAGTCTTCAAGCATACCTGCAAACGTAAAAATAGGTTTTCGGTACCCAGGCACTTTTGGAACCTTGGGGGTTAGGCAAATAATAATCATAGTCAAAAGATAAATCTCTATGTTTTGCAAAACATACGGGTGCTATGTGTCCTACCTGGTTACAATAATGACATATAACATTCGGGTTGTGCATATGTCTTGGTTGAGCCAAAAACGTTCTAGGTGATCTAAAGTCGTTATTCCTAGACGTATTGCGATTCCTAGAGTTATTTCTAGGTGGTCTAAAATGATTCATTTTAGACTCATTACCAAAATTCCTAGAGTTGTTTCTAGGTGGTCTAAAATGATTAATTTTAGACTCATTAGTGAAGTTCCTAGAATTATTTCTAGGTGGTCTAACTTCATTTCTATCATCCTTTCTAATATTCTTCTTAATTTCTTCAATTGTTTTAGGATCATCAACACTACGTTTTTCTGTGTGTTCCTAAGTTCTATGTTCTCTATTTTCAAAGAATCTGAAGATGAACAATTAGAATTTTGATCAATTGAAGAATCTTCATGCATGTCCTTAATTTTATTTTTAAGATCAATATTATCATTTTCTAAAAATTTATTTTCTTCTTCTAACTTCTCATTATCACGAGTCAATTTTTCAAAATCTTTTTCTTTCAAAGAAAGTTGTTTTTCAAAATCTTTTTCTTTCAAAGAAATTGTTTTCTTCAATTCTTTTATGGTTTTGGAAGCTCTAATAAATTCACCATATAATTCATCATAGGCATTTTGCATTTCTTCAAACGAGTAAGAGTTAGAATTACTTACCTCTTCTTCCTCGTTGGCCATGAGGCATAGTGCGGCAGTTTCATCGTCCGAGCTGTCCGAATCCCATGTCACGCGCCTATGGTGTTTCTTCTTTTTCTTGTCCTTGGGTTTTGGACAATGTGATTTGGTGTGGCCATGTTTTCCACAATTTTGGCATGAAGGACTTGGTTCTTCCTTCTTTATTTCCTTCTTCATAAACTTATAAAACTTTTCAATTATATCATTGGAAATAATATCATCATCGCTTTCCGAATCACTTACCCCTACTCTTTTAGAAGATGAGGCTTTGAAGGCAATATTCGAACTTTTACTTCTAAGACAGGGATTAAGAATTGTGCTTTCATAAGTTTCGAGGTTACCTCTTAGTCCATCAATTGTGACATCCGTGATTCCTATCGACTCTTGGACGGCACTGGCTTTGGAACGCCATTCGGGAGTGAGACTCCGTAGGATTTTTTGAACAAGATCTTTGTTCGTGTACACTTTCCCGAGAGCATGAAGATCGTTGACGATTTTTGAGAATCGTTCGAACATAATACCCATGGGTTCTTTCTCCCTCATTTTAAAGAGTTCATATTCATGTGTTAGAAAATCAACTTTAGATTCTCGGACTTGAGAAGTACCTTCATAAGTGATCTCGAGTTTATCCCACATCTCCTTGGCGGTTGTGCAGCAAGAAATCTTCCGATAGTCATCCGGATTCACCGCACAATATAATAAGTTGACGGACTTTGCGTTATTTTCAACTTTCTTGACGTCCTCGGCATCATATTCATCTTCCTCCTTTGAAACCGTGGTTTCCCCAACTTTCTTTGTTGGCATTCGTTCACCGTTCTTGATGATTTGCCACAAGCGAAAGTTATTTGATTGGATGAAGATTCTCATCCACTCTTTCCAATATGTGTAATTTGTTCTGTCAAATAGTGGAGGCCAATAGGTGGAGTGTCCTTTGCTCATCATTCCTGCGTTCAATATTCTCAACAAAAAAAATATATCGTTCTCTCAACCGGTTAAGGCTTTCAAAGAGTTAGGCTCTGATACCAATTGTTAGGATTTATGCCCGTCACTAGAGGGGGGGTGAATAGTGCGGCACGAGAATATTGATAAATATTGCGGAATTAATATTGCAGGAGTAAAGTAAATTCGGTAATTAAAATAGTAAGGAAAGAGCACAGCGAATTTATACTAGTTCACCACAACGTGTGATTAGTCCAGTCCCCGAGAGACTCTCTCGAGTTTCCACTAACTCCGTTAAGCTTACGGGTGCCTAACAAACCGTTACACTTGCTCGTAGATGTACACTCTACAAGACTTCAACTTGCTCGAGGATACCGCACCTCAAGACTTCTCCTTGCTCGTGGATACCGCACCACAAGACTTCACACACTAAGATTGAGGGTACTTAGCAAACCCGACAATCAATGAGAAGATATGGTCTTCTCAAACACCTTTCTCTTTTACAACAAGAACTCTCTAAAAAGTGTAGATAAAGAGATACAAGATTAGCTCTATGAACAACTCAAAGTTTTCTCTCAAATGGCTCAACAAAAGCTCTAAAATGATGCCCAAATAATATCAATATTTATATGAACAATGAGAGGTGTTGTGTGTTTAAAATTAGCTCAAAAGACCTCTATCTATTGGTATTAGAAGTTGTATGTCTGTTGCTTAATTGACAATTAATTAAGCTGATTTAATGCAAGATAACCAATTATCCACTTTGCATAATCGATTATCTTCTCAACGTTCATAAAACGGAACGTTGGGAAGGCAACGGATAGTGCAATAATCGATTATTCCAACCACATAATCGATTATGTTGCCTTGCGAAATTTCCAGCAAAGCTGGAATATACTGGAGTATACCAGAATCAAAGCTGGAGTATACCAGAATATACCAGAATATACCAGAATCGAAAACTTACTTCAAAAACCATTTTGGTTAAAATGAAGACGTTAAAATCATTTTGTTTGAAGTATATTAAAAATGTTTATGATATATATGATTTAATAAAATGATTTTATGCATATTAATGATGACCTATGTTGAGCCAAAAGACGAGATAACTTAAATGTTGCTCTTACATTGATTCTACCTAGCGACCTATGCCTTGGGTCTTCGGTCTTGACTTTTGAGCTCGTCTTGGCTTTTCCATGCAATCTATTTATCAATATGCTTCTCGGACTTCAATCTTGATTGTTTGCTAATGCATCTTCATTGTTTGTCATACAATAACATTGTTTAACAAGTTGACTTCATTGTTTGTCATTCATCAAAACCTATACCTGAAAATCATGCTAGTACAACCAAAGCGCACATATCATGGATAGAATAATTTTCTACAAATTCATTCTCACCTATATGCCGCCTTTGAATCCTTCCACTCCCTCAAACTCTCTCGCACCTTCTCCTAACCATAGCCGCCTTCTACCTTCTCCGCCTTAAAATTCACCTTAATTTATGGTTTCTAAGGCTGTAAGAGCCCTATGCCCACCTCCTATGGCTCCTATGCACATTGTCTCTGAAGATTCAAGGCATAACCTTGAAGGTTCATGCACAGAACCCTGTTGACTCGAAGTTCCACGGTCATCTCTGGCGTTGCTCCGGCATACCATGGTTATTTGAGCCTGGTTCTGACCTCTCTGACTCCGATTGGTGACCTTTTAAAGCCATTCTCATTTTTAGGGTTCTTTTGAAACCCTAACCTTTGAGGTTTTCTCTGATTTCTTTAGATCCTTCGTGTATCTATGCTTTCCCTGAGTTTTCGAACGATTCTCCCGACTTTTCTCCAAAAAATTTCTTTCAAAACCTTTTTTCCAGATCTAGAGTTTTCTAAAAGTGTTTAAGTGTTCTATGATTTTCCTTTGTCTTTCATGTGTATTTTCCTCTACTGTGTTCTTGTATGTTTCTCTTGCTATGTTTTCCTACACCATGTTCGTGTATATTTTTCTACTATTTTCTGGTATTTCCTTCTACCATGTTCTTGTGTGTTCTGCTACTATGTTTTCCTACACTATATTTGTGTATGTTTTTCTACTGCTTTCTGGTATTTTCTTCTACCATGTTCTGGTATATTTCACTTACTATATTTTTCTACTGTGTTCTTAAGTATTTGCTATTTTTCTTCTACTGAACCTTGTTTGAGTTTCTTCTAAAAAGACCTTAAGCATGTTTCTTCTACTATTCTTATCAGTCTCTCCTTATTATGCTTCGAATTATTTTCTTTCACTTTGTTTGGTTTGAACCCTTCTACTATGTTTACATGCTACTTTGTTATCATGTTTCTTATATATTCTGAAACCTCTAAACATGTTTCGATTCAATATCTTGCCCTCTCATCCTTTGCTTTGTGATTTGCTTGAATTAGGATTTTTATTTTAGGACTCTGAAACTTTTAGACCAACTTCGAGTTTAGACATCCGTGTTTGCATATGATTCTGGATTTTACTAAACTCTTCTACACTAGATTTTCTATTGATGAAATGACAATTTTCTTTCATACTTAATATGTTCGTATGCTCCTTATATATATGATGAACTTCCCTTCAAATTGATTTATAAACTTGTGATTAAGTCGGAATCCCTTCTAAATAGGTTTAATTGATTTCCTTTCCATTATTTGACGATTTCCCTTAAAGTTAAACAACCTTTCCTATTTTTTACTCGGTTCATTCATACAAATTTTAGACCTTGTAATGTACTAGTCGTTAATTGTTTTCCTTACCTTATTTGTACAAACCGTGTAATTTTATACCTTATTCTTAAATAACCTCTTTATGTATGTAACCTTAGATGTATGTTGTGCACAAAGTGTCTATTCGATTTCTTTCCTTAATTGGTTTTTACCCATTTGAATCTGAATCCCTTAATTGAAGGAAGTCTTGTGTAATTAATTGACAATCGGTTCTTCAACTATTTTCTTGCCTTATTTATGCCTAATTTTTATAACTACAAATACACGACCCTTTCTTTTTTACAAACATAGACGATTTTAACAATCCTTCACTTCACAATTCACAATCGCTTCTGAACTCTCACTCTCACATAATTGAATTCTCCCTTCTAGTGTGCATTCTGACTTTCACAAAACTATTGTTTTTCCCTATTTGTTTCTTTGAAACTGGTATATCCTAATTTAACTTCATCATCACCACAATGTATTTATTTACAGCTTTTTGCATCTATGCCTACTTTACTACTTTTGTAGAGTTCAAGTACTTAAACTAGCACGTTGATTTCCTTTTGCTTGTTTCTGCTTTGAACCCCTATTCCCTATCTCCCTTTTGTGTTTGAGTTACAATTCAAAATATGGCAATATCTAAGTTATTGTATATGGATAGAATTTGATCCCTTAAAGGATCCTAACCTCTAAATAATGTGTCCTAAATAGACTTATGAGTATGCCAACATCTCTTATTGTTGGTTATGTCAACTAGTTTTCTCTTTGCTTCTTGCAACTCCCCATTCTCTATCTCCCTATGTGTATATGGACTGCTTCCCTCTTCCCTTTTCCCCTTTCAGAATTTCACTTCTGCACTAGCACTCTCTCTCTTAGTTCCTAAGTTTTGTCCCCCTCTTGTGAGCCTTGCCTTAGGAACTTGAGTTCCCTCTGAACTTGGACACTTAAGGGCTGGTCTTTTCACACTGCACTATGTCTTAATTTGGTAATGTATTTCGGTGTATGAAGTGCCCAGAGTTCATATGTGACTCTTAGGGAACTTTGACACACCCCAAATGGGAGACAGTCTTTGAAATCTGATCTCTTAGAGTTGGTTTATGTCATGCTTCAGACAGAAAGTCTGAATCTGTTTTTCCTTGGTTGTACTTTTAGATTCTGATGTATTTTTTTCTGTACTGTACTTTCTTTTTTGGGTTGTAATAACTGTGTGTTAAAGCTCTCGCGGATGGCTAATTAAAAGGGAAGGGCAATTATGTATGCTAAAGAGGGTAGATACCATGTCCATAGGATGTTCAGTATTCTCATATATAGCTATCATGTTAATAGAAATTCTGTATTCTCATTTAGGTAACATGCCTATAGGATTTTCTGCCGTTTTACTATGCTTATGAATGTGTTCTGAAGTCGATAAACGCGTAGAAAGTATGCGTATAGGAGTTAATCAAATCTGAATCACTTCAGTCGCTCATAAGTCTAAAACTAGCAGTAATAATATGTCACCAATGGTAGAACTTGTGCTATTCTAGAACTCGCTTTTAATTGGCAACTTTCCTTAAAGTACTCAGTAATCAATTTACTTATGGAATCAGTAGATATCATGCCTATAGGGTTTCATCCAACACTTAGGCAAGTCACATGATAACTTATAAATTGAAATTTGATTTATATTTACAACCATCAGGTAAGCCTGATTGAGGCTTCTTATATGAACTATGTAATAAATAAGTTTGCATCAAACCTTTAAGTTTAATTAGACTTTAAATAGTACGTTCAAGACATGCTAAACTATGTAATTTCTTGGTTTAAATGAGGTATGTCTGAGACATTTATTTGTTCATATGCTCCCCCAAACCAGCTATATGTATTTTGTTTGTCGCCTTAGTATTTTTACCTTTTGAAACAACAAATAAGCCCAAAACATCCTCCCTTTAGGACTAGTAGTCCCAAGTACCTCCAGGATTGACAGGATTGGGACAGGTAATAACATGCAGTAAGTAAACGAGACCATTCCGCGCTTTCACACCTTAAACATGGTGAAAAAGGGTAGATATGGATATGATGACCGGTGCATTAATACCACGTGTAGCCCCTCTCCGGGTATTGCATCGATGTGATCCATATTATTAATAAACCTAGGACCTCTCCCCTTTGTTCTTTGTTTCTTTTAAATTTTTCGAAACCGTCTATTCTAAGAAAGAAAAATTAACTCCCTTTAGTTCTTGCTGATTTGTTTATTTGTGACCATTATATGAAAATCCCCTATTATATGGAACTCTTACTTGCCTCTGTGTTATTTGCATTTAAGTCAAAATAATAGCTTGGCCGGGAACCACACTAGTGGATCCTGATTTGTTCCTAACACCTTCCCCTTCGGATAATTTCAAGCTTTTACCCAATCTCTAATTATCCAAATTGAACTCTTTTTAATGTCCTAATTCACTATAATCATTAGGTGGCGACTCTTCAATTCCAAAAACCCAATTCCTAAACGGGAATGAGTTATCCTTCTGAATGTCAAGAACCCGATTTTGCGAGAAAAAGGGGACCCGACAGGGATTGATTTTGCTGATACTACACTCTGCACTATGTGCAGGTCCTCGGGAGGCAACGTTTGGACCATAGCATTTTGGTGGTTGCCTTCAGTCCAGCTAAAGATCCCGAGGTCGTCTTGCAGGCGTTCGCACGTCTGACATTCTCTTCTATTTTTATATGTATTCTGTTTTCATCTACTTACGAGACAAATAGTACTTTTCTTTCAGACATTTGTATGTAATATTTATAGACAGTCCGTGATATTGTTACACCGAATACTGGATAGAGATGTATGCTGGGGTAGTCGTACTGGTTATGGTTAATTTATCAGATTAAGTCTTCCACTTGTTTTAATTTATCGTTAATGTTTTCATAGTTGATCACAAGTTAGTTTAAATTGTTAAAAAGGACTAATAAATGAGTTAAAAATTCTATAATGTGCGGCTTGCTTAGCTTACACGAGTAGGTGCCATCACAACTCCCTAGGGTGGGAAATTCGGATCGTGATACTTTGGGTATTTTATTTTTGGGTTATTTTAGGTTAGCAGGTACGGCATAGGAATTTTGGGCTTGAGAATTATGGGCTAGGTCCGAAAATTAGGCCTAATAATGGGTCATTTGAGCCCAAATTTGATTCTTTCTCCATGAACAAGACTAAAATACTACGTTATTTCTAATTAATCTTTAAATAAAAATTATTTAGAATAAGACTAACCGTTAAACAAACCTATTTTTTTTTGTATTTTTTCAAATATCATACTAAAAAAATAAAAATGAAATCAGATTAAAGTTATTGCAAAAATTAAAATAATATTCCTAAAAATAAAGTGGAACTATTTTTATATTTTTGAATTTTATGTAGAGGAGATAAATTAAAAATAACTAAATGTTAATTAGCCAAATAAAAGACAATATTTTTTGTAATTTTTATTTTTGTGATGAAATAAAATAAAAGAATCAAAATTAGTTGAAATAACTATATTAGGCCTAAGCTAAATATTTACGTGCTAAAATATATAAAATCTCGGGGAGGTTCAAAAAATCACATGTCTATAATAACTACCACCACCCACAATCACCTTCCTCAATCACAACTACTACCACCATCCACCGTTATTAACTTTCACCACCCACCATCACCATCCTCCATTATAATTACACCACAAATAATCACCATTAGTTACTACCCTGAACCACCACCATTAGCCAAAACCTCCACCAACCAAAACACCCACCAACCCGCCTCTAGTCGGCATTCACAAACACCACGTTAGCTAGTACCACCACCAAATATCATATTTTAAAAAGTTATATATATATATAATTGATAGAATATTAGATTAATTAGTATTTCATTTTAATTTTATGTTTATTAATTTTCAAATAAAGATAATTTTTATACATTCAGATGTTAAAAATTAAATAGTCTTAATCATTTAGTATTCAGATCTTAATATATATATATATATATATATATATATATATATATATATATATATATGTATATATATTCAGATGTCTTAACCGTAATACACATCTTAATATTTAGATGTATATTCGGATTCAGACGTCTTGATCGTAGAGAAAACAAATGGGACCTTATTGAAGTTGGACTTTGGGCCACCATCCCTCAAAGGATGGGCACAATGAAGAAATAATTCGATAAAATAGTAGCTTGACTTTTTGGATGAAATTCAAAAATAGCCAGATTTACAAGTAGTATTGAAAAATAGTTAAACTTTCAAAAGTAATCGAAATTTAGTCACTTTTATGTAAAAGTAAATCCAAATGAATATACTGCTCAGAATCTGAAAATATTCCTGCATAGTATACTGAAATTCCAACATAATATGTTGGAAGTTCATACACATAGATGCTCCAATCTCCAGTATATTATGCTGGAGTTTTTCCTTCATACCAAATGCACGCTATATTTTTTTGTAATACCCTCTTCTAAACCTGGCTTGATCTGTATACATAGACTAAACTTCTTACACTGAGTTTGAGTTTATCATAGACACAAATCTTGTGAAAACAGAAACAGAGAAGAGCCAAATAACCCTAATGTTATAGAAATAAATATCCAAAACTAAAAACGAAAAGAATAACCAGAAGATTTCTTGTTGTCAGTTCAAGGCCACAAGGCCCGTTTCTGATCAATAAGAAATGCCCACTGCTTGTTCAATTTCACAGATTGTTCATAGCCAAAGCAACTCTCCACCAGAAATCTCATTTCAGCTTCGGGGAGAAAAGCAAAAGCTTTGAAATGGCTCACTGACAACTTTAGGGCATGTAACGAGGGCATGACGAGAATGACGATAGATAATTGCATAAAGTAAAATATGCTATGACACGTGGCCGTCCAAAAGAGGGACACGTGGAACCCAAGATGGGGGATGGCCAAGACCGATGACAACTGTTTCGTTTGTCACTAGAAAGATTAACGCTAATAGATGTGATAAATACTATTTGCCCGGTAGCATTTCATAGAGAATATTCTATGGAATTAAGAGTGATTTCCCGTTGTAGGGAATTTAGCATTTATGTTCATCATTACATCTTCATTAATGACCCTCATAATTGACGTTAAAGAGGGGCAAGATCCTAGGACCTCCTTCCCTAGAAGTAGCTATATATAGTAAGCTCAGTTATCATTGTAAACGACACAAATTTTCTGAAAAACTTATGCTACATTCTATTCAAATCTTAGTACAATCTTATCTTCTTGCCTTTCAATTTCATTGTTGTTGTGCTCGTAAATCTATTCCTGGAACTGTTGCTTCTGTTATTTAGTCTACATCCTAAGGCTAAATATTGCATAATTTTTCAATTGATTTAGGATCCAATTAATTCACTTATCTAGAAACCACGTATAAATTCAATTGT
Organism: Nicotiana benthamiana; assembly: GCA_034376525.1. Classification (NCBI taxonomy): domain Eukaryota; kingdom Viridiplantae; phylum Streptophyta; class Magnoliopsida; order Solanales; family Solanaceae; genus Nicotiana; species Nicotiana benthamiana. Next base: position 28,159,677 of record CM067324.1, on the reverse strand, counting down.
ATAGTTGTACGGGTAATATTTTGGTGCCCACCATTGGACCTAGACAGCCGTACAATTAAATTGATCCTTGCCTTTTTTACTGACGTGTTTTGATTTTTTTCTCTTAGAAAAATCATAAGAAATGGTAGATAACACTGTTAAGAACATCCACAATCCCGAGATTCGATGGGAATGGTGCAATACCGGTGCATGACAGGCAATATCCTCGACATGTTCGGGCGACGACTCCCGATAATGTTGATGAGGAACATGTCGTTGACACGCTAAGGGTCTTGCAAGAGAAACATGCTATCATTCTAGGCCACCTCATGCGGCAGGATAAGTTTATGATAGAGTTGAAGCAAGCATTGTCGGGTCTTCGAATAATGCAAATAGACAAGATCTGATTCCTCTCGGTGCTCCCCGAATCAAAGAACGCAGAGGCTCGATAACAACACTCCCAGGGGTAAAGTTGGCATATGTCACGACCCAAAATACACTAAGGATCATGATGACGCCAGATACCATTGTCAGGAAAGCCAACAACAAATAACTAGTAATTTCTCGTTTTAAATAATTCTGAAATCACTTCTTTTTTATATGTTTAAACAATACATAATAAATTTCACTGAATAATGATGAAACATTTAAAAATTTTAAATTTCTAAATAAACCCATGGACATCCCAGAACCCGCTATCACAAGTGCGTAAGCATTTACTACGGAATAAAATAAAATACAGTAACTATCCGGTATACAAAGTGGACAGAAGTGAAAATATAGTACAATACTTTGAAGGAGACTCTATTGGATGCAGGTCGTCTTTATAAGTGCATCACCTATGTTTCCGTATCAACCATGCCGCTATGCCACTAAGCCACAGTCACTCATAAACTTGTGCAACAAAAATGCATAGCACGAATAGTATGAGTACAAAAACAACGTATGCTCAGTAAGTATCGCGTCTAATCTCGAAGAAGTAGAGACGAGAGGTCGACTTTAACACTTACTAGTGGTCCAATAATTTTATATAAATAATATATTAAATCATGATTTTTTATAAACATGATTGTAATTCAATAGAATGAAGCAAGTAAACAGTTATTTCTTTTATAGGAAATTTCCAATTTCCTTTTCGTCATTTATACATTTATTCTCAAGCCGGATAGGAACAACATCACTTTAATAAATTCCAAGGCAAGCAATACAAGAATGCGCGAATCATGCCGAGGACGTACTACCCAATCCAACAATATTTAAATTGTGCACTGATAGAGAATCGAATGGCGCGAACCATAGATTCATATCGAGGCGCTCGGCCTGTTCCACAATAGATAAACACATTCAAACAATCAAATCAATAATTCATCAAGGTTCAAATATTCAGGAAAAGGCAATTTCTCTTTTAAAAGTCAAGAAACCATATCTAGCCTTGTTTAGAAATTCATTTACATGTTCGATGTTTTAAGCATTTTAAGTTTTGTCAACAAGTTTGCAAGTACTACAAGAAAGCATGCTTTTGGGCCCTAAACTACCCAGACTTAAGCATAATAGTAGCTACGCGTGAACTCTCGTCACTTCGTGCTTATGAAGCCCCCGCAAATAGGAACACATAACCAATTAAATCACCTATAAGGACAATTCCCTTTTACTAGGTTAGAAAGGAGACTCACCTTGCTCCGAAATTGCCATAACTGACTTCTAAGCCCTTCCAACGACTCAAATTGAGGAACAACGCCCCAAAACTATTCAAATAAAGGCAAAAATAGTAAAAATTAACTCTAATACTTGTAATAATTCAAATTACATAAGTTCCAACTCTGCTCGAAAAGTTGACCAAAATTCCCTTAGGCCCACGTGCGCGGCTTCCGAAATTTCTCGAAGATAAATTCTACCTATAGCTTTACCTACTCAAATATATAATTTGCTCTAGTTTTGATGCACAAGTTCAAGGTAAAAGTCCAAAATTCCAAATTCTAGGTCTTCTCAAAAAATTCCAAATTCTAGGTCTTCTCAAAAAATCCCAAATTTATACTAATTTTCCATGTCTAAATCCATGTATAAACCTTGTATTTACCCAAAACTAGTAGAAATCACTTACCTCATGCTTGGTAATGAAAATGACACTTCAAAGTTGCTCCAAAATAGGTTCCCATGGAAGAGATGAAGTGAAAATGAGCTAAAACACCGATTTTAAAAGAACACTGCCTAGGCGACCTTTCTATGCGAGCAAACGATGCTTCGTGATCAAATAAGCCAATCTCAGGGCCTCCAATTCTTGCACAATACGATATTAACCACATCCCTACGATCGCATAAGCCAACACTAGCAGCTTCTAATTTTTTCCTCTACACGATTGCACATACACCCCTGCGATCGCATAAGCCATTACCAGCTGCTTCCAAAGCTTGCACTATGAGATCGCAGACCCACTCATACGATCGCATAGAGTATAAACCTGTTGTACTCACTCCAAAAAACCAGAAATGCTCACAAGGCAAGAATCGACCCGTTGAGCATCCGAAACACGCCCGAGGCCCCCGGGACCCCAAGCAAACCTACCAACCAGTCCTAATTCCTCATTCGAACTTAGTCAAGAATTGAAATCACCTAAAACAACATAAAAATCATGAACCACAACTCGATTCAGGCTTAATAAACTTAGAATATCAAACTTCTATACTCAATGCCGAACCTCTCGAATCACGTCCGATTAACCTCAAATTTTTCAACAAGTCATATTTGACATTATGGACGTACTCTAACTTTCGGAATCCGAATCTGACTCTAATATCAAAAAGTCAACTCTTGATTAAACTTCTCCAATAACCTTCAAATTTCTATCTTTAGCAAAATGACTCCAGAATGACCCGCAAACCTCCGAATTCTTTGCACTCCCAATACCATAATCACCATAAGGAGCTATCCCCAGAATCCAAATCCCAAACGGACATGGGTAACACTGAAATACACTTCAACCCAAATACATGAAATTCTTCCAAAAATGCTAACTTCCATAATAGGTGCTGAAATGTTCCCGGGTCTTCCAAAACCCGATCCGGGCATACACCCAAGTCCGAAATCATCATACAAACCCGTTGGAACCTTCAAATCCCGATTCCAAGGTCATTTACTAAAAAAGTCAATCTAAGTTAATTCTTCAAATTTAAACCAATCTTAGTTAATTCTTCCATTTTAAAGCTTCCCAAATGAGAATTCTCTTTCCAAATCAACTTCGAACTTTCCGAAATTCAATTCCGACCATGCATACTAGTCAAAATGCCTGAAGTGAAGCAGCTCATGGCCTCAAGCTGTGGAACAATGCGATAGAGCTCAAAACGACTAGACGGATCGTTACATTCTCTCCCACTTAAACATACGTTCGTCCTCGAACATGCTGAGAAATGTGCTGGAGTTGTTCGAAGTCACTATTTAATACCCCGAGCACCTACCCATTCTACCAAAACTCAGGTGGTCACCTTAGTTTGATCAATATGAAGATATCCTTTTTCACTTATGCAAATTAGCCTTAGAGCCCAATTCCAACATCCAAAATTCTCTTCCAGGCCTATTCCAACATAAGCTCACCGTATCAATAACTACACAGAGCACTAAAACATGACTGCATATCTTAGCTGAATTCATACCTTGCACCACTTTACTCACATGACCACAATAATATTCTCTGATCAAATTAGTCAAATTCTATGAATCTGGTTCTCCCATTGCACCTCATGACCTACATAGGTCTTGTTCTAACTTATACAATACTGCCATGATGGAAGAGATGTGTAGTAATTCGTTACCAACTGCCGAATCAACAAATCATTGGGTCTATACTCTTGACAAGACCAATCACCTCATTTTAAACAAAATAATGGTCTTAGCTCCTTAATATACTTCATATAGTCAGACTGCACTAATCCTAAATCCAATGATCTCGTCTCACCCAGTACGAGCTGCTCAGGCAATAAGCCACCCCAGCATGATCAATAGTCTCATATGATGCCACAATGTGCCAAACGGCTATGAACTCGAATGTGACAAAAGGAAAATAAACTCTGGAAGGAACTACTCAACTCACGCACTAATATGGACTTTCCTTAGAAATAGGAAACAAGGCACACAAAAATAGCATATAGAAAACTGTAGCCAACATCACACTGTTGCAGCGTGCAACCCGATCCAAATAACATACCTATGGAGGCGTGCCACCCGATCCATACATAATATTCACATAAGGAGGTACACACCGAGCTATATTGCTCATTACAACAAAGTACCGAATATCGGTCACAAGCACGCTAAGTTTATAATACTATCATTAGGGAGACATATAGTGCTATAAGCTACAAATCCCAATCACAACTGAGGTGTGATATATGATCTAAATCTCCAGTGCAATTTTTCTCATATAACATCCTCTCTATGCGGAATCTCTACATATACAAAGATTATTGAGCCATCTCACAACTCACACGACACAATATATCATTACATGAAATATCTGATGGCGAATAATACACCAGCTAATCTTCCATAAGGACATTATGATATTATCTTTACCTAGCGGAAAAATAAGAAACTACTTCTCTCTAGGAAGAAGGGTGAATAGTGATTCCGTCACTATTCATCGGGCATATTTTCGGAATCCGGCTGTGGATTGTAGCAAACGTGATGTCAAAATAACCCCCTTCTCATTGCGAACAATCCCCAGTTGGTTTCATACCTACATCCATAACCATTTATTCAAAATCTTAATTTTATTTTGTGAAATACTATAGCTCAAAGAATTTTTCCAGATTAGTCAATAATTTCTGTTCTTCTCAGTTTTAAAGAACAATGGATGAGACTTCTTTCTATCTCTAGGATTTTGGTGTCTTTTTGTGAGCTTGGCAGCCATGGCTGCGTTGATTTCTCCCCAACCTTTGGCTGTGGGAGAGGTAATTCAAAACCACATAAAAACTGATCCAAAAGAAAACACAAAGCAATCGTATGCTAAAATATTACAAGCAAAACAGTCTGCTCCATCAAAAATAGAGCTCTGTCAAGTTATCTTCGATCATGGTGAACCTGTAATACAATTCACAATAGAAGAGGTTAACAACATCATTAGGGAATAAGGATTGCATCAAGCAGTTGTTCTAAAATTTTCTTATGGTAGACCTGATCTATCGGAAGCGCGAAGATTATTTTCGTCGCAATTCGATGTTCAAGGTCAATGTAGCGTTGGGCAGTTGGAGTTTTGTCACCTGTTAATCAGGTTTGATCTCTTCAATGTTTATGTTCACTTCCTTTCAAAGTCGACTGGATATCTTAAATCCAAAGGCGACGAATATTTCTTCCGAACATTCCCATTGACTTTGGGATTCAATCCGAAGGAGGAGACGTCGATGGCAATCATGTAGATTTCTCTTCCAGGTCTGCCACCAAATTTCTTTACTAAGAGGTCGTTAATGTCTATAACCTCAGCTGTGGGAAAACCTCTTGCTGTGTACAAGGCAACGCAGGATAGAACGAGACCTAGCGCAGCAAGAGTTAAGGTTATAGTTGATCTTTTGGATAAACATCCTAAAAAGGTCAAGCTGCAGATTTTAGATAGAGTTTCAGGTAAATCTGTCAAGTTCCATCAAGAAATAGTGTAAGACAACCTTCCTAAGTATTGTACTTATTGCAAGCATCAAGGTCACGATGAGAAGGCATGTAGAATTAAAAAAGAAAAAACAGGAGCAGAGGTGGTGGCAGAGGAAAATTTGGACAGTGGTCTGCCTAGTAACGAGGTGGATGATGTTGACAAATTACAAGGGGATGCAAGGGACTAACTAAATGCTAAAAGAACTGGACAAGGAGCTAAGTATTTACAAGAAAAGGATGGTAATTCAGGAGTTGAATTAACAAAAGTCTCAGAGCAGACTCTACAAATTACAGAAGGAGTGAATGTGGAAAATAATGCAGACTTGAAGGATGTTGTTGGTTGAATTGATTCAGCTGTACAACCTGGTATTGTAACGGATGTTACAATAAAGACTGCTGATTTGAAGACTACACAACCTACCGTGAATGATATGGGTGATGCAGATCAACATGTAATGGCTAGGAGTGCTTTGGATGCTAGTGTATCAGATGCACAACATGCAGCAGTTCCAGTTGAGACTATGGAGGAGGTATTTAAGTTGGATAAAGGACATCCTAAGCCTTCTAGAGATGTACCTGCTTCTACTATTTATGCAAGAACATATGTGGCTACTGCTGGGGCAATGCAGACTACTACAGATCGTATTACTACTAGTGCACAGGCTGGGCAGCTGGTTGATCTTGATGGTGAGGCATTAAAACTGAATAAAGCATCAACTTTGGCTACTTCTGAGCATACCAAAACAACTGATATTCACAAAGGACAACATCACATGTGCAATGTCCAGCAGCTAGGAGGTGATGCTAGGGAGTACTTGAATGCTAATCTTGCGGGACGACGAATTGAAGGGGTTCGACCTAATGTGACTATTGATGCAGCTCAAAAACTGTTTCTGCTTCACATGTTACACCTGCAGAAGCTTTTCCAAGGCCAACGGGTGATTCTGCCCAGCTTTGTAAAATGCAATCTACTGTTCCATTGAAGTTGCCTGTTAATGTTGCAACTGAAAAGATGGTATCAAATTTGGAACCTAGTGATCCATCTACTGTGCTTGAAACTGACAATGCAAAAACCCATGAAGAGATGCTGATCGAGCAGCATCCTTTGCAATGTCCTGCTGTTCGAGCTATATCTGGGAATAATAATCATGATGCTGTGACTCAATTTTTTCAAATATCAGCAAGTTTTACAGATGATGATGTTGTGCAGAACACATTTCGACAAGATACCTCTACTCAGCCTTATATGGTTCAACAAGGCAGTGTGACCTCTTTGATAGATACATCAGCTGCCGTTTCTAATGAAGCCTTATTTCAACGTGGGTTTGATTTAAAGCCTATTGATGCTACATAACAAACAAATTAAGTTGCTCAACATACTCCAAATAATTGCTCATCGATGTCCAACAAAAAAGCAACTCCAAAAACAAAAAGAAAATGCACATCGCAGATAAGAGTCCAGCTATACATACAAATTCAAACTCATTTGCTGCACTTACCAATGTCAATAATGAGGATGGAATCTTGACCGGAGAGAATTTGCAGATGGCCAGTGATAATATTTCTCCAACCATACCTTCCTCCAGTACACATGTGGATACAATTATCAAAGATTATGGAGAACCATCAACCTCCACTGGAAATAACAAACAAGTAATTCAAGCTAAGATGAGGGACATGGTCATTAAATCGAAACTCCAGAAAGGCCAACGAGATTTTGACGATGAGGAGGGCTGGGGAGAAGGACTTGCTGGTTATTCTTCTTCAAAAGACGACCAAGAGTTTGATGACGAAAGAGAAGGAGAGGACATTGATGCTCAATTCAAGCCAAAATTTCAAACAAAATCAGCGACAATCAATTGTCCTGCAAATCTGCAACCTGCAGCAAACACAAATCGCAACCTGAACCATAATGCTCCAGTATTTCTTCCAAGAAATACTACAAAATCAGGAGAAACATCAGCTGCTGATCGAAACACCACAGCACTGCCAACATCTGCACAGAATTAGAGTGTACCAATAAAATCAATCACTTCTTTGGAGGAGAGGAAAATGTCGGATGCAATGAGGCAACCTTTTCATACAACACAACGCCAGCAAAGGATTGCAACAACACCAACTAATTTTCCTTCTGCCGATAACAAAACATTACCATTTTAACAAGCGGGACAACACCAGCTCGTATCAACAACTCCAGAAATAACTCTACAGGATAGACAACTACTGGATGCGAGGGCAGGAAGACATATATATGAAGAAGGGGAGGAAGAGGATATCTTAACGCAATGCCGGGCAGACACGTCAAGAAAAGGTGATTTGTCACCAATGCATAGTAAAACAAGTAAGAAGTCTCGTGAAAGGGATAAAAGTTGGGACGGCAGGGTGTTTGAAGACGCAAACATAAGGAGACTCCCAATGAGAAGTGCTAAACAAAAACAGGTCACTCAAACAATTCTTACAAAGTCCAACCAATCGAGGAACAAAGCATTAATTTTGAAGTCATATTGAGAAAAATTGTGGACAAAGACATTAATCTACAAATTGAATTTTTCACAAAATTGGAGAAAAGAGAGCACCAAGATGGATTCTTCAACTTTTTATTTTCCATCAAATTAATATTATTCTATGTAATATCATCACAGAGCATGTTATAAACTCTGTGATGATCATACTTTTCTTAGTTCTTGCTACTTCTTTCTTTTTACATGCTTGTTAGTTCATGAGGCATTTATTGGCCTCAATAGGATTAATAAGGTAAGGTTTACACCGGTTGTTGTTATATGGGTAACAATAGCGGTGCTAGTCCCCCCTTATTTTATATTTCCTATTTGTTGTAATTTTTAATTTCATTATTAATGAAAACAAACCCTAGGCGCCTTCCTAGTTGATTGCCAAAAAAAAAAGGAGCATGTTGCTGAAATGAACACATTTGTCTTGATATATAGCCTATCTTCATATTTAAATCATTCCACAGACCTCAAGCTGATTATGATCACTCTAAACTAGGCTAATAAACTTTCAAAGGTCCATACTAACTCCCCTATTTCTCATAACACACAAGAACAACCATCATAACCGGAGTAATATTCCACAGTTCACTACCTAGTAAAATGAATGCCCCCCAGGCATCAATTCATAAATTAACAATATCACCACAATCTTCATACTTGGTTTAACTCTTCAATCAATCAAGTGATTACATGCCATATTTATGTGACCTTCCCGTGGGGTACGCTCCCAGAATTTTCTGTAACAGATAATAGGTTTGTGCATCCAAACCACTAGTTGTACTAACTATGAAAAGCGCTCAAGAATCCTTTGCCAGGGTGAAAAGTCTTCTTCACACAACACCAATCTCAGGTGGCACTGAAGACAATACCAACTTACTTCAAACATCAAACTCATTTCCTACTCATCTGAGCTCGTGACATCCTTGATAACACCGAACTACAACCTTGACCCTTACTTCAAATTCCATACCACTCACTACACCAATATGCCAGTATAGGATAGAACATAATTTTCATAATAACTTAAGAACAACTAATAGATCAACACTACATATAAAAACTTTCCACTTAACTCATTTCGGGAGAACCATCGTATCACACATATGAATTCTTATAACTGTGGAATATTCAATCTTCAAGTAGTGGTCAAAGCCACCATAGCCATTTCGGGATCTGCCTACATATAACAGGCCATAACACTAGAATAATTCTGAATAAATCAATTATGGCGACCGATAAGCCGCACATGTGTCGTCACAAATCATATGCATAACTTGATCACACTGAAGGAACTGATCTTTACCACCAATATGCCAATTCAACTATGGCTAAGCAATCTATCTTTGTCCAATTTACCCTTGATTTCTTTTGAAATAATAATAACACCATTCAACACAGAACACACTCTATCTGCACTCATCCCAAGTGACCCTGCATCATGAGAACATGTCGTCTCAAATCCATGAACCATTTCATACCTCCCATATGCTTGCGTCCTCAACTGGTATGCCCATTCTAATAATCCCACTATAGATTTGACATCTTTTCTCATTTTCTTCCTAAATTTTACACTACAAATCAAAACATCATGAAACATTCTGGGCTCTTCTCATAAGCTGCTACAAAAACTTGATTCTTAACTGTATCCACTAGGACCGTAATATAATTAACTCCATGAATCTTCTACCACATAAATACCATCTCGACGAAGCACCCGGCAGAATCACTTCCCTTGAAACGTGTATCTATACAAGGCATAAATCTTTGTCGCGCCCCGTATTTCTTGTGAAATTGGGTTTATGACATTTGGGAGGCCAACTCATTCCTTTTGAAAATTGGGTTTGGTTTGAAGAGTCTCCACCTAATGATTAAGGTGGATTAGGAAACCAATAGAGTTTTAACTCTAAATTTGTTTGAATAACCAGAGATAGGGTAAAGGGCTTGAAATTATCCGTAGGGGAAGGTGTTAGGCAACCCTCAGAATCCACTAGTATGGTTCCCGACAAGACTATTATTGTGAATTTGAGTACATTTAGCATATCAACAAATGGGGCTCCAATAAGAGGGGTTTTCATCATATAAAGGTTTACAAACAAATGAAGTTGGAAATACCTAAAGAAAGGATTTTTGTAAGGAAAGAGTTTGAAATTGCATAAGAAAAAGAAGAATGGAGGAAAAGGGGTCCTAGATTTATTAACAATAAAGATCATCCACACAATGCCCAGTACTCACTCTTCAAAGAGGGGCTACGCGTGGCATTATCGTGTGGTCATCATATCCATATCTATCCTTCCCACCATATTAAGGTATTAAAGCGCGTAATGGTCTCGTTTACTTATTGCATGCTATTGCCCGTCCTAATCCAATTAGTCCCGGAAGCATTTAGGACTACTAGTCCTAAAGGGGAAGGACATTTAGGCTTATTTATTGTTTAATAGGTAAATATTCTAAGGCAACATACAAAAACATGTATAGCATGTTGATGGAAAGCATATAACAAGTAAACAGAGATAGCACGTAATTAGCATGACTTACACATACTGTTTAGGGTCTCTATGAACTAAGCATGAAAAAATCTAAAGGTTGAGACAAATTGATTTATTGTATAACTCAAATAAGAAGTCACAATCAGGCTTGCCTGTTGGTTGTAGTTATTGACAAAACTGATTTAATTTAAACCTTAGCCTAAGGCTTGCCTAAGTGGGACAAGGATCCTATAGGCATGGTATCTATTGAATTTAGAAAGTGATAATAATGAACTGAATACACACTAGTTAAAAGATAGTTAGGTTATTAAAGAAAGACAAGTTTTTACGAAGATTGTAAGTTCTGCGAATGATGATATATCGTTATTATTGGTTTTAGCCTTATACGTGATGTGGTGATTCAGATTTCGTTTAATAGTTCCTACAGACATGCTTTCTATGTGTTGTTGATTTTAATCCTTTTTTTAGACATGGTGAAAACGCAGAAGCCTTATAGACATGATATCTAGATGCTGAATTTTATTTGATGCCTATGAACATGATATCTAACTGCAGTTGATTCATTTAAGACCTATGAATATGATTTCTAGATGAGGAATGGATATGCAAGATTCAGAAGGACCTATAGAATATTTTCTTTCTGAATATGCAGAATTTAAATTTCCAGATACTTATGGACATTGTATCTATATGAGACAATGCAGAATTCCAAAATATCTATGGGCATGCTATCTACCATTTGCATACATAGTTACCCGCCATTTTATTACTAGCCATCTCTAGGGTTTATTATAAATTATTACAGCCTAAAATAATGTAAAAGAATACATCAGAAATTGAAAGTACAACCAAGGAAAGCCCGATTTAGACTATATGTATGAAATATGCTGTAAACTAACTCCAAGAAATCATGATTCAAAGCCTTTCTCCTATTTGGATGTGTCAAAGGTCCCTAAGAGCCTCAAAGGGAACTGCGGGCAATGCTCACACTCAAATACATTATCAAATTAGGACAAATGCAGTATGTAAAGGTCAGCACGTGTCCAAGTTCAGGGGGAACTAAAGTCCCAAGACAAGGCTTACAAGGCCGGGGCAGAACTTAGAGACTAAGAGAGAGTGCAAGTGAAGAAGCATAATTCTAAGAGGGAAAAAAAGGGGAAATGAAAGGGATATAATTACACATAAGGGGTTTAGGAGACATTAAAATAGAAAGGGGCAAAGGGCAAATTATGGGCATACCTAGTAATGGAGAATGCTAGCATACCATAAGCTTGTCCAACCACACATTAATAGACGCTAGGATGCCAAGGGATCAAGTTTAGTTCATGGGAAATGAGTTACATATTGACATGATCCAATCGATAGCTTAAATACACAAGGGGTGGTGAGATGGGTTTCATGATGGAAACAAGCAGAAAGAAATAATCATGCCGATTTGACTGTTGAACTATATAGAAACAGGAAGTAGACATGGATACAAAAGCAGTAAATAAACACATTATTGTGATGTTTAAAGCTTAAATAAGGACATACCAGTTTCGAAGAGACAAAATAAATAAGAGGAGTAAGTTTTGTAAGCAGGCCACATTGCAGACAAGAAGAAATGAGACTATTGTGTATAAGTGTGAGTTTTAAAAAGACTACGTATCTCTGCTTATGAAAGAGTCATTGCATTTATAGTGTGAAAATCAGGAATAAATAAGGTAAGAAAATAGTTAAGGAACTGATTGTCAATTAGTGATCAATCGCACAAGACTTCTTAATTAAGGAATTCAGATTCAAACGGTAAAAGTAATTTAAGGAAAGAAATCAAACAAGCTTCTTTTGTGAAAGTAGGCGATTAGGGACAAATACATAAAAAGTTATTTAAGGACAAATTTTTGGAATACACAGTTGTACAAATAAGGTAAGAAAATCAATTAGTATCCAGTAAATCAGGAGTCAGAGATTTTATAATTACTGGTCCATGAATGAACCAAGTTAGAAAAGATGAGAAAGGTTTTAACTTAAGTCGAGTCATAGGGAAATCAGCAAACAAGGAAAGAAACCAATCAGACCTATTCAGAAGGAAGTCTGAACTAATCATAAATTTGAAAGGCATTTTAGAGGGAAGTTCATCACATATAAAGAACATACAAACATGTTAAGTTGAAAGAAGATGTCGTGCCTTTGAAAAAATTAGTACATAAGATACTATAGGAGCATGGTTGTCATATAGGTCAGCGATGTAGAAGAGAAGTATCATCTAGTAGCATGCAAAAGATCTAGCCTGAAAGACCTTAGAAGAGTTTAACAAAAGTCAAAATCACATGAAAAGCAAGGATTTCAAAACTCAGTTCAAAGACTCCAAATAGGTCTGAAAGTGTTAGGGTTTTGAAATAAAAACCAGTTCAAACAAATCACATAGCCAATGGTTTTCAAACTTAGAAGAAGCCCCAAATTCTAGGGTTTCTACCATCAATCGAGTGCGGAGATGAGAGGACACGTAATTAAGTCGAAACAAGTTCAGAGGTCTCAGAACTAAAACCTTTAAAATGTTCCTTTCACCAACAGAAACTCATGAAAAATATGATAAAAGAGTAACATGTGAAACATAGTAGAAGAGCCCAAAGAAAACATAATAGAAGAGACAAACACGAAACATAATGTAAAAACATTAATGAGAACAATAGGATAAGCATATTAAGAAGTATTAGAAGAAACTTAACTAGAACACAGTATAGGAAACTTAACAAGAACTACTCAAGAACACAATAGGAGAAAATAGAGTAGAAGAAACACACAAGAATATAGTAGAGGAAACACACAAAAGAAAGAGAAAATCAGAGAAACATCTAAATATCTGAGAAAACCCAAGATCGAAAAAAAGAAATGGTTTTGAAGGTATAGTTTTGAAAGGACTTTGAGAAAAATACTTAAGAGCTTTATAGAAAAATACAAAAATACAACAAATCCAAAAAAACAACAAAAAAACCTCAAAGGGTTAGGTTTTCAGAAGAACCCCAGTACTGAGAAAGGCCTGGAAAAGTCACTAATCTAAGCCGGAGAAGTCGAAATCAGGCTCGAACAACCATGGCGTGCCGGAGGAAGGTCGGAGAAGGCTACAGAACTCAAATTAAATGAAGCCTGGACCAAGCTTCTCCATGGTCAGACCTTGATATTGCAATAACCAGACGTGTAGGGGCCATTGGAGGCGGGAATATGACCTCCATAGCCTTGGAAGCCATGGATTCCGATGGCTTTTTAGGGCAAAAGTGGTGGAAGAGGGCTAGGGTTTGAGAAGCTTCGATAGAGAGTTGAGAGAGAGAAGGGGAGGGGTTCAAAGATGGCTGGAGATACAAAGTGATTTGGGTTTGTGGGAAAGGGTAAATTAAAAAGAAAAGATTAAAACGCGGTTGTTGATCATGTTGATCGACAGCCTGGATTAAACGGGGGATCCGAGCGAGTTATGTAGAAGGGTCGTGGGTCAGGTAATTTTAATAATGTGAATGGATACTTTAAATTGAAATTAAGTTCATTTTGGGGGGGGGGGGGGGGTTAATTTGAGGCTATAATTGAAATAAATGGGGTTAGCATTTAAATAGCCACTTTTCCCTTATTTATTTTATAAAATATAGTGAATAATTTCTGGAAATAAATTAAAGGCACTAAAATTATTAATAATACATAATTATTAAACTAAAAATACTGGAGTTAATTTTGTAAATATAAACACAATTTGATCTTGAAAGAGGCTTATATTGCAATTATGTGCAAATTAGCTTTAAAAAATTCTAAACAAAACTATGTTAACTATATTTTAATAAAAATATGAGAATTCAATAAATGAATCACTAAAATGATAATTTTAGGGACAATTATTGATTTTTTCTTGATAAAATAGGGTAATAAATTAATTTAAAAATCTTTAAAAAATAATAAAACCTCGGAATATACTTATATATGCATATATAGGCCATATTGAAGGTATTTCAAATATTAAAAAATACTGGGAAAATTAGGTATCAACAATCCTGCATCCTTCCCAAAGTCTAAAAATGAGCCAATAAGGCCAATCATAATGCACCTTTAACGATTCCTTTGCTCAAATTACCACTTATGTTCTTTTCCCATAGCTGAAAACAAATCAAGTATTCATTTTCAGAAAGATCCCCGCGCTGAGGGATGAACCTCGCCAAATGATCTTATGGATCACCCATCCAATCTTTTAGGTTCCATTGGGGCAGTATGTATCCCGCTGGGTATGGCAAATAACCCACAAATATGCTAATAACCAGAAAACCCTCAAGTAGTTAACCATGCAACCTAATCATAGGCGGAAGGACTCTCCCACTTAGCTTGAAGCCACTATTACACAACTCTGGAATTCACCAGGATTCCTTATCTCTTATTGGCATAACCTTGCGCAATCTACCGCAAAAATTCTCGGGATGTTTCTGTGAAACCCAATTTTTTAATATACTCTAAATCATTACCCACATTTGCACGACCGATCTCTTTGTTGTATGACCAATAAAATTATTCGTATGAGCTTTGCCAACCATGCGACCACCGATCTTCTCACTGGAGATAACCCACATATGAAATTTACGTGCCGGCATCTTCCAACGCTGCTGCACGGGGTACAATCACTACGACATCACTAGCCCATCCTGAGTCTGAGGTCACTTTCAGGCTGCAGAAGTTCATTTACCCCTTGCGAGCATCTATTAAATGTGCAGCAAGATCCTTCCGATTCAAAGTTATGTTGTATCATTCTTCATTTCAAATAGATCCTTTCCATTATATCAAATCTCATGCTGTATGATAGCCCATACTTCAAATTAAACCTATAGACCCTAATCACCAATCACTAAAACTCCCAAATCATTCCAAACTCCCCTTAAGGTGCATAGTCATCCTACCACAAGCCCATAAGCAACTCCGCCGCTCTACAACTTTGGTGGAACTCACCCATTTAATCGACTACTCGACCTTTGCTTCTTATACCTAGCCTTCTAGAAATTTTAACCACCACCTGACACTCCCCATATGTACTTCCTCATCCTTTGCTTCTCAGTTGTTACCTTAAATAAAATCT
Organism: Nicotiana benthamiana; assembly: GCA_034376525.1. Taxonomy (NCBI): domain Eukaryota; kingdom Viridiplantae; phylum Streptophyta; class Magnoliopsida; order Solanales; family Solanaceae; genus Nicotiana; species Nicotiana benthamiana. The sequence goes on along the minus strand of CM067324.1, from coordinate 28,143,987 downwards.
ATCTTCGTAGCATTTGAACCCACAAATCGCTACTAACTTAAAGCTTTCTGAAGACCAACTTTCCCGAGCCGTCAACATTAGAATTGCCGATTCAATCTTGAACTACCGCACCCTTTGATATGTAATAGTTGTTTCTACAATTTTATTTCACAATATCTTACCCCAAAGGCGAATTGCTGAGGACCATAACACCGATGAACTTAGCAATTACAATCAAGGACGACAACACTACATCACAGATAAAAATTCCACCACGCTTGAAAATACCAAGTCTCGTTACCCCATCACCCCAAATTCGTAGATTCATAGGCCAATTGCTTTTCCACCACTAAAAATGTGATACCAAATCTCTTAATCATGCATTGAGTGGACTTCCTTTCAAATCATTCACTGCCCCAACACATAGGCAAGTATCCTATCATCAAGTCAATACTCTGTGATAACCAATCATGAGCATCATAACAGCCTGTTCATAGTCTCCAAGCTCTTGGAAGCCAACTACCGAGCCGAAACGATAGAAGAAGCCTTCTGCAAGGCGACGATAATAGCCCAACCAACTATACTAGGAGAAATATCCCGTACCACATATGTAGTACCATTGCAATTCTTCAATTCTCGATTTATAATGAACGGTTCGTGTCGTGTAATATTGAGTAGGAAGGAAACAAGGGCATAAACCTCGAGGAATCAAGTCGCACGATGAGGAAATCAAGAAGGAAAGTGATCCTAACAACCATGTAGCCTCCCGAAGATAAGTACAGACGTCTCCGTACCGATCCGCGAGACTCTACTAGACTTGCTCATGACTCGTGAGACCTAAGGGATCCTAGTGCTTTGATACCATTTTGTCATGACCTAAAATCCACAAAGGGTCGTGATGGCACCAGACACCATTGTCAGGCAAGCCAACAACAAATAACTAGTAAGTTATTGTTTTAAATGTTTTTGAAATCACTTCTTTTATACATTTAAAAAATACATAATAAATTCCACTAAATAAATAATAAAACATTTAATAATTTTAAATTTTTGAATAACCCTATGAACATCCCAGAACCAGGTGTCATAAGTGCATGAGTATTTAATAGGGAATGAAATAAAATATAATAACTGTCCGGCATACAAAGTGGGCAGAAATGAAAATACAGTACAATACTCTGAAAGAGACTCTGTTGGCTGCGGGTCTTCTTGATAAGTGCAGCTCACCTAAGTCTCTATATCAACCATGTCGCTATGCCACTATGCCCCTAGTCACACATAAACCTGTGCAACAAAAATTCACAGCAAGTATAATATGAGTATGAAAACAACATGTATTCTGTAAATATTCCGTCTAATCTCGAAGAAGTTGAGACAAGAGGTCAACTTCGACACTTACTAGTGGTACAATAACGTTATATAAATAATATATTAAATCGCATAATTTTATAAATATGATTGTAATTCAATAAAATGAAGAAAGTAAACAATTCTTTATTTTATAGGAAATTTCCAATTTCCTTTTCGTCATTTATACATCTATTCTCAAGCTCGGAAAGAACAACGTCACTTCAATAAATTTCAAGGCAAGCAATACAAGCATGCGCAAATCATGCCGAGGACGTTCGTCCCGATCCAATAATATTTAACATGTGCACTGCCAGGGGTCGAATGGCGCAAACCATAGATGCATCTACTTAATCTACCGAGGCGTCTGACCCTCTCCACAATAGATAAACACATTCAAACAATCAAATCAATAATTCATCAAGGAGCAAATATTCAGGAAAAGGCAAGTTTCTCTTTTAAAAGTCAAGATATCATGTAATGCCTTTTTTAGAAAATCATTTACATGTTTGGTACATTTTAAGCATTTTAAGTTTGTCAATAAGGTTGCATGTATTATAAGAAAGCATGCTTTTGGGCCCTAAGCTACCCAGAGTTAAGCATAATAGTAACTACACATGGACTCTTATCATCTCGTGCGTACGTAGCCCCCACAAATAGGAGCACATAAACTATTAACTCACCTATGGGGACAATTCGCTCTTACATGGTTAGAAAGGAGACTCCCCTCACTCCGAAATTTCCATAGCCAGCTTCCAACTCTTTCCAACAACTCCAATAGATGCACAACGATCCAAAACTATTCAAATAATGGGAAAACCAATAAAAATTCACTCTAATACTTGTAACAATTCAAATTATATAAGTTCCCAACTCCGCTCGAAAAGTTGACAAAAATGTCTTCGGGCACACGTGCCCGGATTCCGAAATTTTTCGAAGATAAATTCTACCCATAGCTTTACCAACTCAAACATAAAATGTTCTCTAATTTTCATTCTCAAATTCAAGGTAAAAGTCAAAAATTCCAAATTCTAGGTCTTCCCAAAAAACCCCAAATTTGTACTAAGTTTCCTTGTCTAAATCCATGTATAAACTTTGTATTTACGCAAAACTAGTAGAAATCACTTACCTCATGCTTGGTGATGAAAATGACACTCCAAAGTTGCTCCAAAATTGGCTCCCATGGAAGAAATAAATTAAAAATGAGTCAAAACTCCGCTTTTAAAAGAACACTGCCTAGAAAACCCTTCTATGCGATCGCAAACGATGCTCCGCGATCCCATAAGCCTATCTCAGGGCCTCCAGTTCTTGCACAATACAATCGCAACCACATCCTTACGATCGCATAATCCAAAACTAGCAGCTTATAATTTTTTCCTCTACACGATTGCACATACACCTCTGCGATCGTATAAGCCATTACTAGCTGCCTCCAAATCTTGCCCTATGCAATTGCAGACCCACTCATGCGATCACATAGAGTAAACACCTGATGCACTCACACTAAAAAACCAGCAATGCTCACAAGGCAAGAATCGACCCGTTAAGCATTCGAAACATGCCGAGGCCCCCAGAACCTCAACCAAACCTACCAACCAGTCCTAATACCTCATTCGAACTTAGTCGAGACTTGAAATCACCTCAAACAACATCAAAATCATGAATCACAACCCGATTCAAGCTTAATGAACTTAGAACTTCAAACTTTTATACTCACTGTCAAAACCTATCAAATCACGCCCGATTGACCTCAAATTTTGCACACAAGTAATCTTTGACATTATAGACCTACTCTAACTTTTGGATATGGAATCCAACCCTGATATCAAAAAGTCAAGTCTCGGTCAAATTTCTCCAAAAACCTTTAAACTTCTATCTTTAGCCAAATGACTCCAAAATAACCCACATACCTCCGAGTTCATTTCCGATCGTGCTCCCAATACCATTATAACAATATGAATCTATTCCTAGACTCAGAATCCCAAACAGACATTGATAACACTGAAATTCACTTTAACCCAATATGAATCTATTCTTCTAAAAATGCTAACATCCACAATAGGCGCTAAAACATTCCCGGCTCGTCCAAAAATCGATCCGGACCTACGCTCAAATTTGAAGTCATCATACAAACCTGCTGGAACCTTCTTCCAAAAATGCAAACATCCGCAATAGGCGCTAAGACATTCCCGGGTCTTCCAAAAATCGATCCGGACATACGCTCAAATTTGAAATCAACATACAAACGTACTGGAACCTTCGAATCCTAATTCTGAGGTCGTTTACAAAAAAATCTAATCTTAGTCAATTCTTCCAACTTAAAGCTTATTAAATGAGAATTCTCTTTCAAAATCAACTCCAAACTTCCCGAATATTCAATTCCGACCATGTTTACAAGTCATAATACCTGAAGTGAAGCTGCTTATGACCTCAAACTGCTAAACGATGCGCTAGAGCTCAAACCGACCGATTGGTTCATTATAGCTCTGATAGGGCTGGGGGGAGCGGATCCGGCCTCAATAACGAGATCGGTCCTTTCAAGAATAAACTTTTACAATTTTTTGGGAAGTGAACACTCGCATGGACCAAATCCCGGGTGCACCCCCAGTGCTGAAAGGACCATACTCAAAAAGGTATACTTAATTTCGATACAAGTGCAATACCAGAATTAATCCCGAAGCGGTTCAAAGTGCATGATATACAAAAGTATGACGAAAGTTCAAATCCGCAGCATATTTCCACCTACAAAATGGCAGTGAAGGAAAATGATTTAGCTCCTCACGAAATTGAATCCATTTTGCTGAAGAAATTTTGAGAGACTCTCACAAGGGGAGACTTGACATGGTAGTCACTGTTACCTGAATATTCCATAAACTTATTTTTGACACCCACGGACTCCTTCATAAAGGCTCATGTCGGGGCCAATGGTACAGGCCCAAAAGGGTTACATATTCAGGATTGTGCAAGAAGAATCCGAGTTACTACGAGAGGTCGTTACTCGATTCTAGAAGAAGAGAATGTTAATCCTGGGTGTGCCGAATGAATGGGCGGCTGAAGCATTCACCAAGGGATTGAATATGAAAAGTTCAGACGCTTCCTAAAAACTAAAGGAAAGACTGCTTGAGTTTTAAGCAATGACCTGGGCGGATGTAGGGGTGGGCATCGCTCAGTTCAGTTTGATTATAAATATTATGGTTTAGCTTATCGGTTATTGGTTAATAAATATAATAAATCGATAACTGAACCTGTAGGATTGTGGTTATCAGGTATTGGTTATCGATCATTATCGGTTCAGTTGTAGATTTACCCGATAAGATAACTCAATCTAGAGTTAAGCAAAAAAGAGAAGACAATTTACCAAAGTTAAGCAAAAGAGAGAAGAATTAATATATAATATACTACCCATTTTTGCGTTATGTCTAGTGGCCACAACTTGAATAGTATTAATACTTCAAAAACAATTGCCCCAATACATTTATAATAATACAAAGTAGTATAAGACGAAAGACTTACGCTAGGAGTAACTAGTAAGGTCTATGAAAAATGAAGATGAAGCAACTGAAGAGTGCGGCTGAGAAAGAATAAGAGAGAATGAATTGAAGGACTAGCTATGTATATACTTAAGGGTAAAGAAATAATTTTATTAATTCTTATCCGGTTATCGCTTAACCTATTAAAAAATTGGCTAATTGAGGCCCGAACTGATAACCCAATAGTGAAAAATATCTAAACATGTTGCCGAACCAATAATCCGATACTAATAACCCAATAAACAATTCACGGTTAGTGTTATCGATTTTACCCGATATATGCGTAGCCTTAGGTTGATGTCCACAATTGGTACGAATCAAAAATAAGGATCGAAGATGATCAGGTTGGTTTTCTGTTTTCATCTAAAGGACGAGAGAAGAACAGAGAAAAATCAAAAGATGATTACGACAAGGACAAACGAACTTCAAGGGGCAGGTTTTTGCCCTACGAACGGACTGAAGGTCGTGATAGAGGCTTCTGAACAACATATAGGTTTTCCATAGACAGAAGGGTTGATCGCGGTCGAAACGATAGATCTGATCCCAGCCAAAGTGATCAGAATACAACTTCAATGTGAGTGTAGTGGAGTTGGTATCAGCTATAAGAAATATCAAAGAAGTACCGTTCCCAAAATCAATGAGATCTAAGCCCAGCCAAAGGGATCCCAACTTATGGTATGAATACCACTAGATGAATGGCCACCAGATAGGGGGTTGCCGACACCTCTGGTAAGAAGTGGCAACATTATTGAAGAATGGTCATCTCAGAGAATTCTTGAGTGACAGAGCTAAGAGCAATTATGGTCATAACCGAGCTAACGCGGAACCCTCAAAAATAGGAAAAGATCCCAATGCAAAATGATCAACATGATATTTGGAGGGAACGAGATAAACGGGGTTACAATTTTGGCGGCAAAGAAGATCAAAACATCAATAACCCATACCAAAAGGCTCCAGGAAGATGATATCACTTTTAAGAATGAGGACATAGATTGATTACTACTACCATAGAACGATACACTGATAATTTCTTTAAATGTGCTAGATTTTAAAATTAAACTTGTTCTAGTGGATCCAGGAAGTTCGACTAACATCAAACAATGAAGAGTATTGGTGCAAGCTAAATTCACAGGAAGCATTATTCCGGCCACAAAGCTCCTCGCCAGATTCAATCTCGCGAGCGTGACAACTAAAGGAGAAATCTTATTACTCACGAATGCCGAATTAGTAATGAAAATAACTCTCTTTGTAGTGGTAGATAGTGATATGGGATATAAAATCATTCTGGGAAGGCCATGGTTGCACGAGATGAAAGATGCACCATCAACATATCATCAATTGCTGAAATTTCCAACATATGGAGGAATTAAGCAGATAAGGGGTGACCAACTAGCAACAAGGGAGATGAATGAAATTTTTGTCTCCAGTAGCAAAGGAAAGGAACAAGCAGAATAGTAATTACAGGAAGCGGCACCTGATCCCGAGCTAGATGAAGTTAGCTTGGAGTAGAGGCATCGAAATATTACAGGTGCCGAGATATTTCCAAGTTCCAGAAGAGACGGATGCAACGAAATCCAAAGTGGAAGATCTGGAGCAACTTGCATTGTTCAAATAATTTAGAAATGAAATTCACCTGGGTAATAACTACAATCGAAGCTCACGTCTGGCTATATTAAATTTCTTAATTCTAATGTTGATTATTTTGCATGGTCGCATGAGGATATGACAGTAATTCGACGGAGGTAGATGTAGAAAAGTTAAGTATGGATCCCAACGTACCTCTGGTAAGACAAAATAAATGCCCTATTTTCGAGGCTAGAAATAAATTCATCAACGAATATGTAACCCATTTACGGTTCGATCAGCGAGGTATAATATCTAGATTGGCTAGCTAATGTGTTAGTAGTTTCTAAGAAGAACAATAATTTTACATGTGTGTAGATTATACATATCTTAATAAGGCATGCCTGAAAGACTCATTCCTACTACATAAATCAAATAATTGATGCCATTACCGAGCACGAGTTGATGAGTTTCCTCGATGTTCATTCCTGGTACAACCAAATTAATATGAGCTTGGAGGATCAGGAAAATACTTCGTTTATTGGCACAATGTGATGCCCTTCGGGTTGAAAAACATCGGAGCCACTTATCAATGGATCGTGAACATGATGTTTGAAAATCCAATAGGAAAAAACATGGAAGTTTATATAGACTATATGATCATTAATTATTTGAATACAGGTGATCACTTTAAACATTTGCAAGAAGTTTCAGACATCGTAAGAAAGTATAAATATGAAACTTAATCCCGAGAAATGTGCATTCAGGGTCAGCTTTGGTAAGTTTTTGAGGTTTCTGGTATCACAAAAGGGAATTGAGGTAATCCCCGATAAGATCAAGGCCATAGAAGAAATTCCCGACCAAATATCAAACGTGAAGGAAGTCCAACGGCTCACAGGGAGATTGGCATCTTTGAGCATATTCATTTCTCGATCATCAGAAAAATGTTGTCGTTTCTTCGCACTGCTCAAAAAAAATAATTTCAAATACCTCCCTGAGTGCCTGCATTTGAGGAATTTGAAGAAGTGCTAGTCAAGCCCACCATTACTTTCAAAACCAAAAGAAGGTGAAACGTTTCTAGTTTACCTCACGGTCATAGAGGCTGCGGTAAGTGAGGTTTTATTTCGAGAGGAAAAAGGTACGCAATCTCCTTTTTATTATGTTAGTAAAATTTTAATGGTAGCAAGAACTCTCTACCCACATTTGGAGAAACTAGGCTTAGCTCTCGTAGTCGCTGCACGGAACCTAAGACTCTACTTCCAAGGCCAGCCTATTGCCGTGGTGACCACTTTCCCTTTGTGGAACATCCTCCATAAACCTGAAATCTCGTGTAGATTGGCTAAAGAGGGTGTTGAAATGAGTGAGTTTGACATGTAAACCAAGGACTATAGTTAAGTAGCAAGTCTTGGCTGACTTCGTGGCCAGCTTCAGTCCGGGATTATTTCCTCTAGCAACCAATGAGGTAGTAATTGTGTCAGAATCGACATTAGGGGTTTGAACCTTATTTATGGAAGGATCTTCCAACGTAAAAGGGTCGGGGCTCGGTATAGTCTTAATCACTCCTTTAACGGAAACTCTAAGGCAAGCCATCAAAATGGTTCCTTTAACTAACAATAAATTAGAGTATGAAGTTTTAATTGAAGGCCTCGAATTGGCCAGGTACTTGACTCCCATATCATCAAAATCAAATACGACTCATAGTTGGTGGTAAATCGGGTCTAGGAGATCTTCGAAATCAAGGAGGAGCACATGCAACAATACATGGTAAAGGTCCAGGCTATGTCGACACAATTTTTGGAGTGGTTTATTACTCATACCCAAGGGAAGATAACTCAGAAGCAGACGCATCGGCAAACCTTCGATCATCGACGAAAATAAAGGGATTAGAGTCTGGGGTGGAAGTACAAGTGATGAACTCTGTTCTAGATACAGATGGTTACTATGAGGTCAATATGACTATTTTGGTCTGGGACTGGGGGAATGAAATCATCGATTATCCCGAGCACGGGAAGCTACCCAAACACCCCGAAGCATCCCGAGCACTATGGTCCTAGGCAACATGATATAGCTTCAAGAGAGGCCAATTGAATAGAAATATTTCCAAGGCCCGATGGGCTGATGCTTAGGGACATTCGAAGCTAACTAAGTCATGAGAGAAGTCCACAAAGGGATATGTGACAACCATTCTAGCGCAGATTCCTTAGTGCTGAAGTTGATAACGGCATGATATTATTGGCCGCGCATGGAACAAGATGCTAAAGTCTTCATACGAAAGGGTGATAAGTTCCAACACTATGCAACACTGGTACGTCAACCAGCAGAACCTTTACATTTGATTTTATCCACATGGTCGTTCATGAAATAGGGGATGGACATTGTCCGGCCACTGACACTAACTCCCGGAAAGGTAAGTTTTATTTTAATTTTGACAGACTATTTTTTTAAGTGGGTGGAAGTAGGTCCTTATCAGAAGATCGGACAACTCAATGTGGTGGATGTCTTGGGGGAAAATATAATTTGCAGTTTATAATACCAAAAGAGATAGAATGCGATAATTAGCCACAATTTATCGGTGCAAAAGTCACAAAGTTCCTCGAAGATTTAAAAATAAAGAGGATCATGTCTTCACCCTATCATCCGAGTGCAAATGGTCAAGCAGAGTCAACGAACAAAGCAATTTTACAAAACCTCATGGAAAGGTTGAATTCAGCTAAAGGTAATTGGCCAGAGAAATTACCTGGAGATTTATGGGCATACCGAACAACGGCCATATCGAGCACCGGCGAAACTCCTTTTTTTCCATTGTGTATGGTGCAGAGGCTTTAATCCTGGTGGAAATAGAGGAACCTGCCATGAGATATTTCAAGGCATATGAAGAATCAAACAACGAACTTGGAGCTACTCGATGAGCACAGGGACTTGGCGTATATAAGAATGGCAGCTCAAAAGCAGAGAATGGAGCATTATTGTAATCAAAGAGCCAACCTCCGTTATTTCAAAGTAGGGTACTTGGTCTTAAGGAAAGTAACTCAAAATACATGGGAGCTCAATGTGGGAAAGCTAGGTCCAGTGTGAGAAGGCCCCTACAGGGTTTCGATTGTCACCGGGAAAGGTTCATACAAATTGGATAACCATATGGAGAAAAGTTTCCCAGCTACTGGAATGTGGCGCACCTCAAAAGATATTATTGCTGATGAACACTATCAAGCGAAAAGTATGTGCTGCACTATATTTTCATTCGTTCAGTTTTTGTCTCAATTGGGTTTTTATGGTAAGGTATTTAACAAAGTAGCAACAGAAAGAATACAAATAAGAAAATGACAATAAGCCCTTTAATAGCAAGGCACACAAGCAAAGATCCACTCGGGAACGGTTAGATAATTTTGTGCTCTATAGCAACTTCCTACCTGGAAGTTAGTTTGCTATTGAGCAAAGGTTACCCAGTCGTTCACGAGTACAAATCACTAGAGGGCTGTTAGATAGTCCTTCGCTCGATAGCATAAATTTTTGAGAGGACGTAATGTATGTTACCTAGTTAAGGATTATCTAGCAATTCATTAGTGGAATCTTAGAAGATACAAGACTTCCAGTGTTCTAATTCACATTCTTCGCATTTGAACGTTGGAGGGAGATATGAGGATACAACAACAGTGAAAACCACGTCGACCACAAAACAAAAAAGCAAAAATATAATTGTATCATCGGGACCAGAGACTGCGTGGTTAGCCCCATAAAAATAAGTTGTACAAGTTAACCAGAAGTAATTGCAATTTCTTTTCAGCATAGCAAATGCTTATGTACTTTTTAAAAATAGGAGGAATAATAAAATGAAATCCATTTTTTTATCTTGTTTGTTGCATGAACGATGAATTAACTTTGTCATTTGAAAGTTAAACAAGTACTTCAAATGATAGTGCCGTAATGAATATAAGATGTCCTCTTCAAAACCCCCGTAAACATAAAAGGTCCCTCTCATATGAAAACCCTCACGTTAAAGTGTTGGTTTCAGAAGAATTTAAGCTCGTAATCAAAATGTTGTTGGGAAAAAAAATACACCCGAAGCCATATATGAAAGGACGCAAAAAGTAAACTTGCGCAAATACTTATCAAAGCCCTCACAAAAAAAGGGTTGATGCCCAAAGCCAAAATTCTTTTGGGGATAATACACCCAAGGATTCAGATAATAAGATGCAAAACAGAAAAACTTCTGCAAAATTCTTAAGCAAAAAGAAGAAAATGCAAAGATTAAAGAGCTTCATGAATACTAAAACATAAGATAGACTCAAATAATACTTGAGAAAAAAGATGTTTTTATTTACAATAACATGTCAAAATCGCACAGATACAAGAACTGGAAATAGAAAAAGAAAAACTAAACTGCAGTATCACTGAAACCAGAAGGAATAGAAGTGTCTGTGCCCCCAGGAGAAGTAGATGGATCCACCGATGGCTCAACATTTTGGTGTTCATCAATTTGACCCTCCGCATTATCATCCTCTGATTCTTCTTTAGCTCCCAAAAACACATAACTGGAACTAGAAGGACCAGGAGCATCAGACCTTGTAGGGAGACCACTTTTAGTATCTAACTCAAGCTCACGGGTGTTAGTAGTTTCAGCATCAAAGTCGATGCTACCAACTTTAGCCTCTTCCAAGGGGTCTCTCCTCATGCTATACATAGCGTAAGTTTTCCAAACAAAAAAGGTAAGCCACTTAGTGCTTAAGTTCTTATTTGATTTTGGTTACCTTGGCAGAAAGACTTTCCCCGGCAAATCTAACAGATCTGAGGCTAACATCAATGTTAAAGACAATTAAACTAAAAAGCGTATTATTATCAATCGTTTTTCTGTACTTGTTCTCTAGCTTAGCATGTTTCACCCCCACATCAGCAAGCTCTTCAATTTTGGAGTTCAAGTTTTCCTCTAAGTTAGTCACTCTTTCAACGGAAGTAGCCTCGTGTTCGGTTGCAACAAGAATGATGTTATGAACTTCAGCCCATTTGGCCCTGGCTTTGTCAAATCTAACCCTCAGCGGGCCAATTTTTTGGCTAAGGGTTACCATTTCTTTCTCGCTTTGCTACAAATGGGCCTCCAATACAATAGCCTCAAAATGCCGAGACATCATCCTCGGTTTGTGTAACTATCTCAACAGGTCGAGCATCTAGTTGAGATGATAAGGATCATTATATTCTATGTGGAGAAGTGCCCTCATCACTAACTTCTTCATCATTGTTGATCATAACAGTGTCTACAACATGCCAAGTAGAAGGTCCAATCACTATCACTATCATATATGACTCGGGGGCATCAGTCTTCGCTCTTGTTTTCTTTTGCCCAGCCGCTGGGGAGTGTCTTCTTTTTGGTTGTTTTTCCTTCGGCCCGGGACTCCATAAAGAAACACTTCTGCCCGAAGCTGGCCTAGAGACACCTGTTCGAATAAGTGTCTCCAAAAGAAGCCTCGCTACGTCAGTAGGATCAACTAAGAGGTATTCCTCAGGGGTAGCAACAGAGCCCACGGGTAGACCTGATTTCATAGACAAGGTACAAGGGATCAATCAAGTCCTTCACATGAAAAATTGACAAGGTGAGTTTAAATTACCATGATTTTTGGTTTTCTACCCTTATTTAGGGGACAATACTTTCCACAAGCGAGTTTCAAGCATCATAACATCGAAGATCTTCTAGACCCACCATTCCAAACCTTCAACCATCGGTGGAATCCATCGAGTTGCTGAAATAGGCAAAGGATGGAGGATCTACAGGTATAGAAGAATATTTAGTAAAAGAAATATTAAACAAAGAGCTTGCCAGTGTGGTTCTAAGGGGTCGGAAGGGATGAAGCCGTGCCGAATTTAAATCGTTGATGGTGACTGCAACTAACCATTCCATCCACCAACGGTCGTTATCATCATCCATGCTAGATAACAAAGCATGGTGGCCACATTTGTAGAGGTTTTTCATCCCCCATGGAAGATCTTGGGAGAATAGAGATTTATTATATGAGCTAAGGTTAACTCTTTTCCTGTCTCCAGAAACAAACGGCAAAGGCAAGCTATCGTCCTCTACACATAGGGACTTACTTGTGACAAACACAGCTGGTAGGAGAGGCAAAACTCCACAATAATGAAGTCAAGCACTCTACTCAAAAGGAACGTACCCAAAATAAAGGGATATAGGGTAAAAATATGCAAAATCCTCCTTGGGTAGGGTCACTCGCTCCGATAGATCAGGAGAAACAATGTCCAAATCATGGAAATAGTAGTCTTTCTTCACAACAAGATTTCTAGAAGGGCGGATGGAAGAAGGATACCTACTGACGGCCCATGTACGAGAGTTAGTAGTAGGAAATTTCTCTTCAAAGTATTTTCTGGTAATAAAACTTCTAGGGATGATGGAGCCAACTGTTGGAGGAGCAGAGTCCTCGGCCTTATTCTTGTTCTTTAAAGAACTGGTACATTTTGAGGAAGAAGCCATTATTGGAAGAAGGAGAAGATTCTTGCTTGAAAATAATTAGAGAAAAGATAATGAGTAGAATGCAAGACGAATAAGGGAAGCAAGGAAAATTATAGATTATAGGGGAGTAGTTTGATACGTATAAGCAAAAGTTTTGGTAGCTAAATTCATGGCCATGATTACCTCGATAATCGGCAAAAGCTATACTGAATCGTGGGATAATGCATTTTCGAACATTAAATGCGAAGAGACGTGCGTCTAATCAACCATAGGAAGCATTCAGAGGGAATTGTAATAATTCCCGCCAAAAAAGGGTTTCTACCAACTTTCCCATAACACAAATTTGTGTCACCAAAAAGTAGGAGGACTATCTATAGAGGATAAAATATGCTATGACACGTGATCATCCTAAAGAGGGACACGTGGAACCCATGATGGGGGGGGGGGGGGGGGGGATGGCCAAGATCTAAGGAAACTATTCCATATGTCACCTGAAATAATAACTCTCATAAAGTTGTGATAAATACACTTCGTCCGATAGTATTTAGTAGAGAATATTACATGGCATTAAGAGTGATTGCCCGTTACAGGGAATTTGACATATATGTTTACCGTTACATTTTCATCGATGACCCTCATAATTGTTCCTTCCCTAGACGTAGCTATAAATAGTAAGCTTGAATTTTTTTGGCAAACTTATGGTACATTCTATTCAAATCTTAATACAATCTTATCTGCTTTTTAATTTCACTGTTGTTGCGCCCGGAAACCTCTGTTCTCGGAACTGTTACTTCTGCTATTTCGTCAACAATCTAAGGTTAAGTATTGCATAACTTTTCAATTATTTTATTATTTCAGCATCAAATTAGTTCGCTTGTCTATAAACCACGTATAAATTCAACTGTATCATTTTATGGGTAAACAATAATCTCTAAAACTAGGACTTCCATAGTTCATCAAGAACTGCCGCTCATTTGAGCTTTAAGTACTTGAGATCGATATTCTCCTAGAGCCCAAATTGGGAAGATGTTCCTATATGCGAATATGAAATCATGCAATTCTTGTTGAAGACCCTGATTATCTCCTGGGAAATTTATGATTTGGCAAATATATACACATTATTTGTTTTGGCACAATTGTTGAAGAGATGATAGTAAATAAGGTATCATTACAACTAAAATGATTCATTGCATGTATTACCCCAACCAGGACTGAACTTGTACACGCAAGGTGGAAAATCTTATGATTAAAGTTGGATGCACGATGAAAGAACTGATTTTTACTATATTTAAGGTTCATGCAAAACAGCTACCTTGCCCTTCTTGAGGAAGTTGTTAGCTTGTTATACAAATAGAAGATTTTATCCAATCACTTGTTAGTGCTCCAATAAACTTAAATTTATAATGACAGAGAATAATTCAAGAATTATATTTGAAGTCTAAGTCAACAATTAGGCTTATTAGCTGAAGGCATACTTTGAGATTAACTAGGAACACAGTGAAAGAATGAAATAAAGTACTTCTTTGTACTGTTATGAAATAATATAAAAGACAAGAACAATAATTTAAGAACAAGAGCAATAGAGAGAAGAGTAGAGAGAGTTCTTCTTATTGATACTTAGAGAATGTTAGGAGTGATTTACAATGGTAGAGGGCACCTCTATTTATAGGGAGGAGGATGATTTAGCTACCAATAAAGGACTCTAGAATCTATCTAATTAAAGACATTCACCTTAAATAGAAGTGTATTTATAACACTCCCCCTTGAATGTCTATTCAATGATGTGCCTCGTTAAAACCTTAAAACAAAACTCAATGGGAAAAATTAAAGTAAGGAAAAAGAGTACACATGATTGAATATGCGCCTATTGGTTGCCTCGTTAAAAACCTCGCAAGGAAAACCCGGTGGGACAAAACCTTGTAAGGGAAAAAGAGTGCAACGCGCATTTAACTCCCCCTGATAAGAACATCAATTTATGTCCTTAAGTCTTCGCATCCCGATCTTGTGAACTAGCTTCTTGAAGGTTGACTTTGGTAGAGATTTTGTGAACAAATCAGCCATATTGTCGTTTGAACAATCTGTTGAACATTGATATCACCATTCTTTTGAAGATCATGTGTGAAGAATAACTTTGGTGAAATATGCTTCGTTCTATCTCCTTTTATGAATCCTCCCTTCAATTGAGCTATACATGCTGCATTGTCTTCGTACAAAGTTGTGGGTAGTTTATCACACTTCAAACCACATTTGTATTGGATATGATGTATTATAGACCTCAACCACACACACTCCCGACTTGCTTCATGAATAGCAATTATCTCGGCATGATTAGATGAAGTAGCCACAATTGATTGCTTAGTCGATCGCCAAGATATGGCGGTTTCTCCACAGGTAAACACATAACCCGTTTGAGATCGAGCCTTGTGTGGGTCGGACAAATATCCAGCATCAGCATAACCGACAAGATCCGGGCTGCAATTCTTGCCATAAAATAAGCCCATATCGGTAGTTCCCTTTCGGTACCGCAATATGTGTTTGATCCCATTCCAATGTCTCCTCGTAGGAGCCGAGCTAAATCTTGCGAAGACATTAACTGAAAAGGATATGTCAGGTCTTGTAGTATTTGCAAGATACATTAGTGCGCCAATTGCGCTAAGATATGGTACTTCAGGACCAAGTAGCTCTTCATTCCTTTCTTGTGGTCGGAATGGATCTTTGTTCACATCAAGTGATCTTACAACCATTGGTGTACTTAAAGGATGTGCTTCATCCATGTAAAACCGTTTCAGTACCTTTTCTGTATAGGTAGATTGATGAACAAAAATTCCGTTTGCCAAATATTCAATTTGCAAACCAAGACATAGTTTAGTCTTTCCGAGATCTTTCATCTCGAATTCATCCTTTAGATAATCAATTGCCTTTTGGAGTTCTATAGGGGTTCCAATAAGGTTTATGTCATCGACATATACGGCAAGTACAACAATTTCCGATGTTGTTTTCTTTATAAAAACACACGGGCAAATGGCGTCATTTATATAGCCTTCTTTTAACAAGTACTCACTAAGACGATTATACCACATTCGTCCAGATTGCTTTAGACCATACAAGGATCTTTGCAATTTAATTGAGAACATTTCCCGAGATTTTGAATTGTGCGCGTTTGGCACCTTGAGTCCATCGGGAATTTTCGTGTATATCTCATTATCAAGTGAGCCATAAAGATAGGCAGTAACCACATCCATTAAGTGCATGTCGAGCTTTTCATGGACAGCAAAACTTATGAGATAACGAAAGGTTATCGCATCCATTACAGGCGAATATGTCTCTTCATAATCGACACCAGGCCTTTGAGAAAAACCTTGTGCAACAAGGCGTGCCTTATATCTTTGTACCTCGTTTTTCTCGTTTCTTTTGCGTACAAAGACCCATTTATAGCCGACAGGCTTAACACCATTAGGTGTTTCAACTATAGGGCCAAAAACTTCACGTTTTGCCAGCGAATTTAATTCTGATTGAATTGCTTCTTGCCACTTTGGCCAATCCTGTCTTTTTCGACATTCTTCAACAGATTGAGGTTCGAGATCCTCACATTCTTGCGTAATGCTAGATGCGACATTATAAGCAAAGGCATTATCCACCACAATATCCACTCGATTAATATTTGCCTCAATATTAATTGGATTTAGGGATAGTTCCGTATTTTCCAGATTCTCGGGCTCAATGTATTCTTCATGAATCTTAGAATTTGTTAAATCATGAATTTCCTCATGAGATTCTTTCATAGTGTCATCTCGATCGTTCTTTTTCCTCTTTCTAGGATTTCGATATTTGGATCCTAATGGTCTGCCACGCTTCAGGCGTGCATTTGACTTATTGGATATGACACTAGATGATTGTCCAACAGGGACATCAATACGGATTGGAACATTTTCCGCGGGAATGTGGGATTTCGTTATCCTATTCAAGTCCGTAAATGCGTCAGGCATTTGATTTGCTATTCTTTGCAAATGGATAATCTTTTGTACCTCTCTTTCACAAATAGAGGTATGTGGATCAAGATGAGATAATGATGCATTTTTCCACAAAATTTCCCGTTTGGTTTCACCAACTTCTCCCCCTAATTTTGGGAAAAGTGTCTCATCAAATCGACAGTCTGCAAATCGTGCAGTAAACAAGTCGCCTATCAATGTTTCGAGGTAGCGAATGATGGAGGGCGATTCAAACCCAACATATATTCCTAACCTTCTTTGCGGACCCATTTTGGTGTGGGATGGCGGTGCTATAGGCACATATACTGCGCATCCAAAAATTCTTAAATGGGATATATTGGGTTCATGACCCAAAACCAATTGCAACGGGGAATACTTGTGGTAATTTGTCGGTCTGAGACGAATTAGCATTGCTGCATGTAAGATGGCGTGACCCCATCCCGAAGTGGGCAGCCTCGTTCTCATAAGTAATGGCCTTGCAATCAACTGCAGGCGTTTAATTAACGATTCTGCAAGACCGTTTTGAGTGTGAACATGAGCTACAGAATGTTCAACTTTTATCCCGATTGATAAGCAATAATCATTAAATGCTTGGTATGTAAACTCAGCAGCATTATCCAGTCTAATGGACTTGATTGGATTATCTGGAAATTGTGCTCGTAGTCGAATTATTTGTGCCATTAATTTCGCAAACGCAAGGTTGCGTGATGACAACAGGCACACATGAGACCATCTACAGGATGCGTCTATCAAGGCCATGAAATACCTAAACGACCCACTCGGTGGGTGAATAGGTCCACAAATGTCCCCTTGTATACGTTCCAGAAATGTGGGTGACTCAGTCCCAACCTTTGTTGGTGATGGCCTGATAATCAACTTGCCTTGATAACATGAAGTGCAAGGATATTCATTATTCGAAAGAATTTTGAAATTCTTTAACGGATGCCCATAAGAGCTTTCTATAATCCGTCTCATCATGACCGATCCTGGGTGTCCCAATCAATCATGCCAAAGTACAAAGGTATTGGAATCAGTAACCCTTTGGTTTACTGTTGAACGTGCCTCAATTGCACTAATTCTTGTCCAATACAGGCCACAAGATAAAGACGGGAATTTCTCAATAACCCTCTTTTGGCCGGAGACATTCTTTGTGATGACGAGATATTCAAGATTATCTTCATCCATTGTCTCAATATGATAGCCATTCCGGCGTACATCTTTAAAACTCAACAAGTTTCTTTTAGACTTGGAGGAGAACATTGCATTCTCTATGTTTGACGTCGTGCGTTTGGGCAGAGTTACAATTGCTCTTCCGGAGCCTTCAATCAATTTACTACTTCCAGAGATTGTAGTAACGTTTGCCTTACACATATTTAGTTGAGAGAAATATTTCTTTTCTTTGAGTATTGTATGTGTAGTACATGAATCAACTAGGCAAATACTTTTACAGTTGGACGTTGATCCAAGTTCGCTTTGTGAGATATCCATATTTGCTATCCCATAGTTTGACATACAAAAGAGATACACGAACATAAGAATAAAAAATTTCAATTCGTTTGTGTCACATAATATTTTCAAAATCTGCTGCTAACAGTTGACTAACAAAATCAGATATGTTATCCATAATTGATTACTTTGCAGTTTGAAAATTTCAGTTTAGACATTTTCTTCAAACAATCGATTGTTAAACACAAACAATCGATTGTTGAACATTGACAATCGATTGTTAAACACACACAATCGATTATTTGCTATTTTGAAAAACTTCAGATCATTCTGTCTTAAGACAATCGATTGTTAAATATAGACAATCGATTGTTGGCTTATTTTGAAAAATTCCAGAGCACACTGTCTTAAGACAATCGATTGTTGGCTATTTTGAAAAATTCCAGATTACACTGTTATAATGACAATCGATTGTTAGGCATAGACAATCGATTGTGGATGATTTTTGAAAAATTCCAGATTACACTGTCTTAACGACAATCGATTGTTAGACAAAGACAATCGATTGTGGATGATTTTTGAAAAATTCCAGATTACACTGTCTAACGACAATCGATTGTTAGACAAAGACAATCGATTGTGGATGAATTGTTTTTCAGCTTTAATGCGAAAATAGTAGATAATCGACTAGTTTTTCAGGCTAGTCGATTACCCCTACTGGAAAATAAAAATATTATTGATATTTGAGCATATTGAAGATATTCTAAAGAACTACTGCTAACATTGCATCATGAACTAACTAATACGAGCTAATACTAATGACTATTAGTTTATTCACTAACTAAAACAAATAAGTAGAACAAAATCAAATAACTCCATCTTCTTTCATCACGGACCCATCGCCGATTAGGTGGTCTATTTTCCCCTCGGGTTGCTCAAAGAAGTCTGCCACATCCAGGTGGGTGATGTCCAAGTTGTTGTCATAGACAAAATTTGTTTCAGGGCCTTTTCTCTTTCGAGATGCTTGATAAAGGTCAACCAAGTGTCTTGGTATACGGCAAGTCTTTGACCAGTGCCCTTTCCCACCGCAACGATAACATATAGTTTCCGAACCATTTGCCTTAGGATCTTCATGACCCCGTTTCTGCTTTCGGCGGTTATCTCTCCTTGGGGGTTGACGGACTTTATTGGAATTTCTTCCTTGTCTACGTCCCTGGCTATGACCCCGTTTACGACCATGACCATGGCCCTTTTCATGTTTGGTATAATGAGAGTGCACCTTATCTGCTTCAGGTAGTGGTGTAGACCCAGTGGGTCGATTTTTGTGATTTCTCATGAGCAGGTCATTATTTCGCTCAGCCACTAGTAGAAGAGAAATCAGTTCAGAGTACTTTGTAAAGCCTTTCTCTCTGTACTGTTGTTGCAGTACCATATTGGAGGCATGAAACGTTGTGAACGTTTTCTCAAGCATATCATAATCGGAGATATTATCCCCGCATAGCTTCAATTTAGAAGTAATTCTGAACATTGCAGAATTATATTCAGAAACGGACTTAAGTCCTGGAGCCTCAGATGAGCCCAATCATATCGTGCTTGTGGCAGAGTGACCAACTTCAGGTTGTCATATCTCTCCTTTAAGCCGTTCCACAAGATGAGTGGATCCTTGACGGTGAGATATTCAATCTTCAAACCTTCATCAAGGTGATGGCGCAAGAAAATCAAGGCCTTCGCACAGTCTTGGGTGGATGCTTTTTCTCTATCTTTGATGGTGTCTCCGAGACCCATAGCATCTAAGTGGATTTCAGCATCCAACACCCATGTCATATAGTTCTTGCCCGAAATTTCAAGGGCAACGAACTTTCTTTTCGTAATGTCAGACATAATCGAAAATTAAATTAGGAAGAGGGAAATACCTTAGATTTTTCGTGAATGGTTCTTGAGACGGTAGAGTCTCGTGCTGATAACGTGTTATGAAATAATATAAAAGACAAGAACAATAATTCAAGAACAAGAGCAATAGAGAGAAGAGTAGAGAGAGTTCTTCTTATTGATACTTAGAGAATGTTAGGAGTGATTTACAATGGTAGAGGGCACCTCTATTTATAGGGAGGAGGATGATTTAGCTACCAATAATAGGACTCTAGAATCTCTCTAATTAAAGACATTCACCTTAAATAGAAGTGTATTTATAATATGTACCAATTTATATGGTATTTTTTTGTTGTCGAGATTTAAACTATATGAACTTTGATCGATATTTTAAAATAAATTTTTTATCATATTAAAATGAGAAGAATTGCAATTTATTATACTTCTTTCATAATTTTTGACTGTCCAAATTTTACTTTTTAAAAATTAACTTAATCTAATCCAATTAACTTCTAAGCTTAGTCATATTGACTCTCGAGAACGGAAAAGTTCCACATAAACCGGAAAAATCACAACAGTCATCGAAACTTATGAATCATCTTCAGCTCCCATTATTTATTCAAGGAGGAACACTTCTATTAGGATTCAAAGGCTACAAGAGAAATATAAAAATGACGAAACACTCCGAGACGTCACCCACTACTAAAAAATTATGTAATTTCGATTGTTTTTAGTTGGTGAGGAAAATGATGGTCGATAATATGTACCGATCAAATTCGGTTGGAAAATTGAAAGAGTTGACTGGCTGTCAACTTTCCATTTCCGATCGAATTTGGTCAGTAACTATTAATTTTTTTTTTATTTTCACATACAGACCGAAAATCGGTAAGAATTTAAAAAAATAATTTTATTTAAATAAATAATTAATTGTAAATTGTAATAAATTGTTAATTTATTTAAAAAATAAATATTAGAAATTTCAAAAATTGGAGAATTTATTCAAAATTTTCGACCGAATTCGATAGAAAATTATGAGTTTCTGGGCAAAAACTGGGCAGAAAATGCATGCTTTTAAGCTACACCATCTGCCAATTACAACCAATATTCATCCTATAATGGCAACATTATTGTCACGACCTTAAATAACGATTATGATGGCGCTTATCACATTACTAGGCAAGCTAGACCAACTATCAAACCACAACACACTTTCGTTTAATATGTCATTTACTAACTCGGATTAATTACCAATTATCATAACAAGTGTTTAAAATAGCAAGGTAGATATTTGGAAGTCAACAAAAACATAAAAGACGACACAACCCACATTGATCTGGTGTCACGAGTCTAGAGCCTCTAATACAAGTCTGAACAGTCTACCACACGAATTGTCTAGAAATACGGAACAACAATAAGATAGAAGGGAAAAATCAAGGCTGCGGACGACATGCAACTACCTCGAAATCCCCGCTAAATACTGGAAAATAGCTAAAAGCTCTCACTCGGCCTCTCGGGTACCTGTATCGACACACAAGATTCAGGAAGTAACGTGAGTACGCCAACTCAGTAAGTAACTAAGTAAATAATGGACTGAAAGCAGTGACGGGAAGTTCAAAACATATATCCTAAAATCAGTTCTGTCATACATTCATCATTTTCAGTTTGAAATGTTGAAATCAATTACTGACAACATGTCTGATAGAGGCTTATTTATAAAAAGAGTGAAAATGGTAGAAATATCATAAAAAGGCCCCTTGGGCAAAAAGTCACTCGAAATATAGCCCCTCGGGCAGCCCCTCAGCCACACGACTCAACTCCAGTCACAAAATACTCTCTATCAGTACTCGGCTCAGTATTAAATCATAATAATAGAAATCATAATAACCACTGCGGTGTGCAGCCCGATCTGTATATTTATAGTTGACTACGCTCACTGGGGGTGTGCAAACTCCGGAGGGGCTCCTATAGCCCAAGCGTGATATCGTTGCGGCACGTAGCCGGATCTAATATATATATCATTGCGGTGTGCAGCCCGATCTATATAAGTATTGCTGCGGCATGCAGTCCGATCCATAATATATATATATATATATATATATATATATATATATATATATATATATATATATATATATATATATACACACACACACACACACATATAATATCCTCACCATAAGGTTCTCAACCCCTCTTAGTCATTAGCCTCACAGCCTCTTGGGCATCGAAACTGAAATTAGGGAACTCAGCCGAAACAACCCTCACAATAGGAGTAGAATAATAAAAAAACCAGTTTTAAACATTTAACAGGTAAAACATGACTGAGGATATGCTTTTAATAAGTAATGTGAGGAAAAACAGTTAAAAATGCCCCTAAGAGTTTTCTACAGATCGACACAAGGCCCCAAACATGGCGTAAAGCCCATATTATAGTACAAGGATCCAAAATCCAGAAAAATATAACATTTCATAATAATATACGCGGCTCAATAGTCGCTACAAGACGGACCAATTAACAATCCCCTACCGGTGCATGCCCACACACTTATTACCTAGCATGTGCGTCAACGCATTTATCAAATCAAGTCAAACACCAGGGTTTATACCCTCAGTTCCAAATTTACAATGGTTACTTACCTCAAGTCGATGAAAATACTACTCCGCGAAGCATTTGTCTCTCGAATCGGCCTCTACTCGCGTTGAATCTAGTCAAAATCAAAGTGAATGCGCCATAATATTCTATGGGAGCAAAGACCAAGCGAAAACTATCAAAAACTATCAAAAATACAAAAAATGGCAAAACTCGAGCCCCGAGCCCCGGGCCCACTTCTGGAAACTCAAATTTGTTTACATTAACGCTTCCTTATCTCCCCAAGTGTCAATGCAAATCAAGAACTCCAAATCGGAGCCCAAATGACCCCTCAAATCTCAAATAAAAAAATTCAAAATTTCAAGCCCTAGTTCTTCCATTTTTGTTCAAGTTTCCATGAATTTCTAGATTGATTTCACAATATCAAGTTTTAGGTCCCAAATTATTACCTCCAATCGGATCCCCTTGAATCCCTCTTCAGTCTCCTTCAAAAATCTCTAAAAATGAGCAGCTATGGGTGAAAATAGACCAAAATTGCGACTGAAATGACTTAAAACATTCTGTCCAGTTCTGCTATTCCTTCATCGCGATCGCAGCACTAACCCTCGCGATCGTGAAGCACAAATTTTAAATTCCCAAGAATAACACTACGCGAACGCAACATGGGCCCTACGAACGCGATGCTCTCGCTTCTCACACCTACGCAAATAAGAATCCTCAAATGTGATCGCAAAGAACAATTCCTCTTGTACCCTTCATACCCTATTTCTCATACGCGATCGCGGACAACAACACGGGAAGGCAAAGCACATGATCCAGCCTTCTGCGATCGTGAAGCCTCCCACGCAAACGCGAAGGCTTATATTTGGCCTTCCAAAATCCCTTCTATGCGATCGCAATACACCCTACACGATCATGAAGGGTAATTCTTCACAACACTTGAAACTTCAAAATCTGCAATATTTTAAGTCATGAAATTGTCCGATTGACCATCCGAAACTCACCCAAGGCCCCCGAGACCTCAATCAAAGGAACCAACACATCTTATATCCTTATTAATACTTTCTCCAATCATCAAAGCACCTCAAACCACATCAAATTACCCAAAACACATTGAATTCAAGCCTAAGTTTCTAAAAATCTTCCGAAATACATTTTCGATCAAAAACCCAACCGAACCACATCTGAATTACCTGAAATTTTGCACACACATCCCAAATGACACAACGAAGTTTTTACAACACTGAGAATTCCATTCCAACCCCCGAATCAAAATCTTACCTACAAACGGTGAAATCGCCAAAATATCAGTTTCGCTAGTTCAAGCCTAATTCTACTCCGAACCTCCAAAACCCATTTTGGTCACACTTCTAAGTCAGAAAACACCTCCCAAAGCTAACCGAAAAATCATAACTCACATCCGAGCCCTCTAACTCATAAGAAAAAATCCGGTTGACTTCCAACTTAAGCCTTCTTAAAAGAGACTAAGTGTCTCAAACCTTATCAAAATCATTCTAGATTCAACCCGACTGACCTGATATCTCGAAACACAGATAAACAAAGCAAATAGATGCAAAAATGGGGAAAACGGACCGCTAATTCATGAGACGGTCGGCCGGGTCGTCACTATTATATTTCTTTCATTTAACCATAATTAATCAACAACAATTAACTAAATAACTAACTAACAACAACAACAACAATTAACTGACAAAAACAATTAACTAACACTAACAAGCATTATCTAACAACATCAAATAACAACTACAACCACAATAACAATGTCAACCACAACAACAACTATTCAAATGTTCAATAACAAAATAATACCACAACGTAATCATAACTCAAAACTAGTCTCAACTAAATATTGACAAGTTCAATACTTTGTTTAGCAATACACACCATTTAATGAGTGTTTTATCTAGCATCATCTCCATCTTTACTCCTAGAACCTTCATCGTTGGCATGGTTCAAAGGATTACGAATAGAAGGAGTAGCATATGGGGAAGGCTTGCGAGACCGAGGAATGGGGAAAGCACCACTAGTAAGAAGATTGGCCAGCTAACCTTGAAGGAGATTAAATTGTTCGTCCCTCCTTTCTAGCTGAACTTGAAGGGTACCAAATTGTTCACCTCTTTTTTCTCTAGCCTTTGTCACTTTAAGTTCTGCAATCAGCTTTGCAATCTTCTCTTCCATAGACGAGATAGTCGACGTATCAGTTGCCTCGCCTTGGGCGGAAGTCCCCATACTTTGCAATCCAGTCCTGTGGCACCAACATAATTTCTCTAGAAGGTCATATGCTATCTCCTATTTAGGACCACCGACAACATCCAACCATATCCTATGCGCTTCTTCGTCTGAAAGGGGTGGTCGCTCGTTGTGCTCATTCGGTGGCAAGCTCTGAGTGTACTCCACATCAATCTTGTAGAGACCCTTTAATTAGAAGATAAAAATTATTAACAGTATAATATTATAAACATTTATAGTAGTTTCGAAACTTAAATATGATGTTTTTGCCCAGCCCTCGACCCATCTACTTGGATCTGTTTGTGCCTTCTTCATCCGTATATGAGTCTCCATGAAGAACTCATTATGAGTCATTTGCCTCCCATGTTTCTTTCCTACAAATATAATAAAATGTGTTAACTAAATTAACATATATAAACATAGTTCGATAAAAATAGATGTAAATAGTTAAAGAAATTACTAGTAGTCTCCTCGTGGCCCTCATGCTCCTTGCACCCACATTGTGCAAGGAGCCACCCTTCTTAGATGCTCGGGCCTTCTTTCCTAGTTTACTCTAATATATTATATAGTGTCCATAGAAAAGTAATTGTAAAACACACACACACACACACACACACACACACACACACACACACACATATATATATATATATATATATATATATATATATATATATCAAATAAATATTAAATATTATTTATTTAAAAGATATTTATTATTTAGACACACACACATATTATTAAATTAATAATTTAATTATTTTAAAATCGTGTTTCCGATAAACTCGATCGAAAATATTCAATTATAAGCTACATTAATTTTATTCTTGGTGGGGGGGGGGTATTAATTTCAAGCTTTCCGATCGATTTTCGTCGAAAATCTGAAAAAAGTTTAATATAAAATTATTTTTGTACATTGTATACAAGTTTGACCAGGTCTAGGTCAAATATTGGCCCATTTTCGTTCGAAATCGATTGAAATTTTTATTTGTTTGCTGTGGGACCACTATTTTCGTTGTCAGAATTTTTTTTGTTTATTTTTGTTACCAAATACTTAATTTTCGATCGATTTCAGTCTGTTACCCTTGGACGAAGATTACCGATATTCTAGTAGTGACCCTTTTGAAAGTCAAGCTGCCACCTGCTTCAAAAATACCAATTTACATTTAAGAATGGATTTCGTTGAAGATTAACCTGACAACTATTTCAGGATGTAACTCGAGATTTTAGGCAAATTAAATTGTATCAGAAGAACTTGGATGACTGGTACTTTTGAATTTAATAAACTAGACTAAATTACTATAAAGGTTAGCATTCTAAATACATATATGTTCCGACCTACAAATCTTAGTGGCCATAGAATTAACTGCCAGGGAAAATCTCCATTTTCAAGCCGAGAATTTATACTCCATAAACTTCACCAGCGAAAGAGAGATTGCAAAGTTTCGACGAACACTGAAAATTTTTACGAAATCGGACAAGGTTAATATATCAGGGAAAATCAATATTGCACTTGGAATTAAGTATGTGGCTGGCATGTCAAGACACGTGGATTATTAGAAAAGTGACAGCTTGCGGAAAGAACTTAAAAAGACGCAATTCTTAATAGGTATGATCGAAGTGTAGGTCGGAAAATACGGTCACTTGGGTCTCTTGATAACTTGAAGAGACACAGTTGGAATGAATCAAGACAACAAAAAGTATATATTAATTAAATCTTCAATTAATGAGCGTAAATGATAGGAAACGTTCTAAAATCTTAACGAAACGGTTACTATTTCCAATTTAATATTTTATCATTAAAATGCTCATAATGACTCTATTATGAGAGGAAGAAACGTTGTACTTAAAATAACTATAAAAGGGAGATAAATAATGTTTGAACGGACACACTGATTATTATTGGAATATACTTATTTACATTGCTTTATATTGCTTACTCGGCTACTTCTCAGTCTAATTTTCCTTTCTCATTACATAATTATTTTTTTATTTGATTATCAACAACCCGAGTTCTTCTAAAATTAAGCTTTGACCGAAATTCCTAGTTTCTAGTTAAACAAATTGGTTCTGTTACCGAGAATTTGATAATTTTTTACTTTCTAAATCAATTCTTCTGTTAAAACAATCATGTCGAACGTCAACGACAACAAGCAACAAAACCTACAGCACCATTAAAATTAGCAACATCAGTTGAATCAACAAGGTGATGGAACTCCAGCCCCATCATAGCAAACCTCTCCTCAACAATCTCGAGAAGGCACTCCTGACGTATCTGAATCAAATATAAATGAGCAACATGAGAATGATCAAGATATTGATGAAGCATTGAAACAATTATTCGCTCAACAGGTCACTAACTCCATTCAAGCTTTTGTCAGCGGGTTGCCAGCTGTGCGCCAACTCCACCTTTAAACAACAACACAACCATAGAAAATCTCGCTCAGGACTTGTTAACTCATGCAGCAGAGGAAATCCCAGCAAATATCGGGATGGAGGGATTGGTAACCCAGTTAATTCTTATTTACAAAGTTTAGTACTAACTTTGCAGAAATAGCTCAAGAAGCAAAGCGATCTCATAGAGCAGATACCTGGAGTACCACTTGTAATCAAGGGGATAGATATGGAAAAATACTCTCAAGAACCTTGTAAGCCAAGTGTCACTCCTTTACAAATTTCAAAGAAATTCAAGATGCCCGACATTCCAAAGTACGATGGAACAACTGATCCACGGGATCACGTAACTACATTTATAACTGGTGTAAAGGGCAACGACTAGACCAAAAAGAAATTGAATTAGTGTTGGTCAAAAAATTTGGAGAAACACTCACGAAAGGAGCGGTAACATGGTATTCTCTTTTATCTAAAAATTTTATTGATTCTTTTGTTGAGCTTGTAGATTCATTTATCAAATCACACTTGGGAGCTCAAAAACTTGAAAAAGGAATGCAGGACATTTTTAAAATAAAACAAGGAAATACGGAGCTGCTCAGAGAATTCGTAGACAGATTCTAGCGTAAAAGGATAATGTTGTGTGTACCTGATAACTAGGCCGCTATGGCCTTTGCCAGTACTATGAATGAAAAAAGGTCGGAAGACACCAAGAGACTCAAAGAAAGCTTACGAGAATTTCCTGCAACAACTTGGAATGATATTTACAATAAATACAGCACAAAGCTACAGATAAAAGAAGATACTATCACTCAGTCTCAGAAAGATGAGAGAGTAAGTTCAAAACGAGCTGAAACTAAAAAAAGGGCGGTAAAAATAGGTATGAACCTTATATGGGACCGACAGGAAGGGATTCATGTTCAAAATAGGAAATTCCAAGGTAAGAACCTAGCTCAAGGGATAGACAATCAGGTTTGTCGTCAAGGTTCGGAAAGGAGCGAAATATGTGAGATTCTCGAGAATATGACAGAAGAGCAAAAGCAAAAATTGGCGGCTACATTTTAATATTAGTATATCTGAGTTGGCGGCTATTTTAAGAAGCATGAGAGATAAGGTACGGTGGCTAAAATAAATAAGATCAAATCCAAATAGGAGAAATCTTAATTTTCGGTGCGAATTTCACAATGATCACGGTCACAAAATGGAGGATTGCAAATTACTACAAGGTAAAGTGGAACATCTATTAGAGAAAGGGTACTTATAGAATTGTAGTGAAAAGGGAATGCAAACATATATGAAGAGTAGACAAGAACCGCCGAAACCCCCATTACCAAAAATAATGGTTAATGTCATAAGTGGAGGGGAGGAGATCAATGGCGTAACAGAAACAACAACAAAGAAGGTGTAAAAAATCATAGTCACCCACGGGAAACGAGTTTTTCAAGTTTTGGAAGAAGATAGTACAATATTTGATTATACAAATGCAGATGGCATGCTGACCCTACACAATTATGCATTAGTAATATCTTTACTTGTACATGACACTAATTTAAAATGAGTTTTGATTGATCTAGGTAGTTCTGTAAATATCATTCTGTTAAGAGTGTTGAACGAGATGCAAGCCGATGACAAGTTGATACCCAAGGCATGAACCTTGTCTGGTTTTAACAACTCGAGCATCATAATAAAATGGGAAATAATACTCACCATATTCACAGAAAGAGTAGTCAAAGACACCAAATTTCAAGTGATAGAAATAGATATGGCTTATAATATGATTCTCGGTAGACCATGGATTCACTAAATGGATGTTGTTCTGTCTACCCTATATCATTTTATCAAGTTTCCTTCATAATGGGGAATACGACAAATCCTTTGTGACCAATAGGCTTCTCGAAGCAATAACTCAGTGACATACTCATGCGTAAAAAGCAACAAAAAATAGAAATTACATAATTCAGTTGAGAATGCAGCAACACAAGCCTCCATTATAGATGGGAAAATAGATGTAGACTTGAGGCCTGATACTATTCGAGAACTAGAAGAAAATGAAAACTTCAAAATAATAATCGAGGAACGAGAAATTGTGGTTTGTACATTGGCCAGACAGAAAAGTCTATATTGGACCAACCTCAGCCCGGAAATGAAAAGTAAGTTATTCAATTTTTAAAAGCCAATGCAGATTGTTTTGCTTGGTCGCATTTAGATATTAAAGGTATACCACAGGAGGTAATGACCCATAAACTGAATGAAGATCCAACATACCCATCTGTCAAACAAAAGAAAAGGAAGCAAGGTTCTTTCAAGAATCAGGTGATTCAGGATGAGGTACAAAAACTATTAAAAATCGGGACTATCTACGAAGTAAAGTATCCAGATTAGTTGGCTAATATTGTAGTAGTGCCCAAAAAGAATGGTAAATGACCAGTTTGCGTAGACTATACTAATCTAAATAAAGCTTGACCTAAAGATTCTTTTCTAATACCACATATAATTCAACTAATTGATGCTACTATAGGGCATAAGTTATTAATTATGTTTTTAGAGACCTATTCGGGATATAATCAGATCAAAATGGATCCTTTAGATGAGGAATAAACTTCCTTTATTACAGAAAGGGGAACTTACTGCTATAAAGTTATGCCATTCAGATAACATTTGGGAAAAATCATGGAAGTTTATATAGATGATATGCTAGTTAAACCACAACAAGCAGGGGATCATATTCAACATCTGTCAGATACATTTCAAATTCTTCACAAATTTAACATGACGTTAAATCCAGGGAAATGTGCATTTGGTGTGTCATCAGGTAAGTTCTTGGGATTCCTTGTCTCTAACCGTATCATTGAAGTAAATCCTACGCAGATTATGGCTATTGAAGAAATACTAGATACATTTACAAGAAAAAAGGAAATATATAGGTTGACATGAAGAATAGCAGCATTATGGAGATTTATTTCCAAGTCATCAGAAAAGTTCTTTAAGTTCTTTTCAGCCATAAAAAAGCAAAATCAATTTGAATGGTCTGAAGAATGTCAACAAGTGCTTAAAAGTTTAAAAGCAGACTTGTCAAATCCACCATTGCTAGCCAAACCAAAGAACAGGGAAAAACTACTCATCTACCTTGTTGTTCTAGAAGTAGCGGTAAATGTTGTGTTAGTTCGAGAGGACTAAGGTAAACAATCTCCAATTTATTATGCTAGCAAGTCTTTATCGGATGCTGAAACTCGATATCCTCATTTAGAAAAACTTGCACTAGCATTAATTGGCATCCAGAAAATTAAGGCCTTATTTTCAATGTCATCCTATCTCTGTAGTGACTGCCTACCCCTTACGTAATATATTGCATAAACAAAATTTATCAGGTAGGTTAGCCAAATGGGCTATAGAGCTAAATGAATATGACATCAAATATTAACCTAGAACTACAATAACGTCACTGGTTTTGGTAGATTTTGTGGTAGATTTTAGCCCAGGGATACAGGTAGAGGTAGAAAAAAACTGGGGTATTTAACAGGTCTAATCCACGTGCTTGGACCTGATTTACCGATGGTTAATCAAATGTGAAGGCATCAAGTTTAGGCATTGTCTTGATCCCACCTATGGGAGAAACTGCACGACAAGCCATAAAATGTTATCCTATTACTAATAACAAAGAGGAATATGAAGTTGTGATTGCAGGTCTAGAATTGGCATGAAAACACAATGTAGAGCAGGTCATAATTAAAAGTGATTCGCAGCTCGTAGTAAACCAAACACATAGGACTTATATAGCTAGAGAGGCGAGGATGCAGCAATATCTAGAAAAAGCATGGGACTTAGTTAGATAATTTCAAACTTGGAAAATTACGCGGATATCAAGAGAAAATAATGTCGAGCCAGACACATTGGTTAATCTTGCATCTGCTGCAGAAGTAACAAATAAAGAAAATGCTTCTGAAATACATTTGTTTCATTCAGTACTTGATCAAGATAAAAATGAGGTAAATTTCAATAATCTAACTTGGGATTGCAGAAACGAGATTTTAAATTTTTTGCAATATAGAAAACTACCTAATGATAAGAAAAAGGCCCAGGAACTTTGTCAAAAGGCTGCTCATTATTGTTTAGATCGGGGCAATTTATATCGAAAAATGTTCGGTGGCCCTCTCAAAAGATGTCTCGGACCTTTTCAAACAAAACACATGATGAAGAAAATACACACGGGATATTGTAGAAATCATGCCAGAGGAAGGTCTTTGGTAAAAGCAATAATTAGAGTAGTCTATTACTATCCAAAAATGGAAGAAGAGGCGGAACATTTTGTGGATAAATGTGAGATATGTCAAAGATATGAAAACAACATGCATCGACCAACAAAATTGTTACACTCAGTTATTGCACCATGGCCTTTTATGAAGTAGGGCATGTATATTATAGGTCCATTACCACAAGCCAAAGGCAAGGTACGATTTCTATTAGTGCTCACTAACTATTTTACTAAGTAGGTAGAAGAATGTACCTTCACACAAGTACAAGAAAAAGAGGTCATAGACTTCATCGGGTGAAATATCATATACCGGTTTTGGGTTCCAAAAGAGATCATGTGCGATAATGGCCCGCAGTTCATAGGTGCACAAATTACAAAATTCTTTCAAAGTTGGCAGATTAAAAGAATTACCTCGACACCTTATCATCCAGTGGCCAAAAGACAAGCTAAATCAAAAAATGAAGTTATTATCAACAACTTCAAGAAAAGACTAGAAGAATCAAAAGGTAAGTGGCTAGAGGTGCTACCTGGAGTCTTGCGGGCTTACCGAACAACAGAAAAAACAAGTACGAGAGAGACGCCATTTTCACTTGTGTAAAGTGCTGAAGCCTTAATTCCAGTTGAAATAGAGGAGCCAAGTACGAGATATACACAAGCTACCGAAGAGTCAAATGGAGGCAAGATGAGGGTAAATCTCGATTTGCTTGAAGAACATAGAGAAACTTCCTTAAT
Source organism: Nicotiana benthamiana (assembly GCA_034376525.1). Taxonomy (NCBI): domain Eukaryota; kingdom Viridiplantae; phylum Streptophyta; class Magnoliopsida; order Solanales; family Solanaceae; genus Nicotiana; species Nicotiana benthamiana. The sequence continues at coordinate 28,111,598 of CM067324.1, read as the reverse complement.
AAAGATGGTTGCGCAAAAGCAAGTTATTACGCGATATTATAATGGGAAAGCTCTTCTCAGAGACTTCAGGATTGGGGACTATGTCTTGAAGAACGTTTTTCAATCCACAAGAGCAGCCAATGCAGGAAAGTTGAGTCCAAATTAGGAAGAACATTACAAGATTCGCGGTATCACATGAAAAGATGCATATGAACTTGAAACCATGGATGGAAAGATTCTAGATTCAAGTAGGAATGTTGTTCATTTGAGGAAATACTATTTCTAAGAGAAGAAAATACCCACAGTCAAGTACCTTCACTTACGATTTTTATTCTTGAAGTGTTAAAGTTATGCTAACAACTTCAGAGGATAGGCAAAAAGCTATCCCACACCAAATTATGAAATTAGACATCAAAGACACATGGAATAAGCATAATTCCCAGTCTAGGGTTACAACTATTCATATGAAAATATAATGGTTATAGCAGTCTTCATCTAAATTATACCTACGAGTCTCGTATTGTTTTCCGTTTTAGGAAAAGGACCGCATGTAAGGAATAATTAAGTGCTAGAGATTTCATATTTCAAAGCTCAAACACTTGTCGAACTATATAATATACATATAATATAAGTATAGGAAAGGCAAAGAAGGCTAGAACAATTAAATTTCAAGTTAAACCTAAAGTCTACTCAACAAATTTAAAGTTCAAAGCAAAGTCACGAGCCAAAAATACAAGCCTGATTCAAAAACATATGAAGGATACACTCATGGATGTAAACCTTGAAGTCATTCAAATTTTTAGGTTAAATGCAGTATTTAGTTATGGGTTATAAAGAAATTCTTAGATTTTTTACAAATATGTTGTATAGAAAATAATTATGGAAGAGTTATAGATGATACTTAATTACATGTAAGATATTATTTAGTTCGACAAGTTCAAACGACATAAAACTTTTCTCAAAGTTATTCCAAGAAACATGTGTGTTACTATTTCTTCTTTCGTATGGTTATACCATTATGAAGTTGAGACGACTTCTTTATTAAGTGTCGTATATATAAAAGGGCCATCTTTTATAATTCGTGCTTAATTCAAAAATCCATGAAATAAACAAAGCCTTTTTAAATGCAAAAGGGTAAAAAAAAATCTGCATATTAAAATTAAAGTGGAAAAGAAGGCCCTAAGCTTATAAAGGAAAAGTCAAGGTCAAACCACTAAGAGAGTAGAACAGAAACTCAAATCAAAGGCATTATAAAGGTTGAGCAATAACTTTATATTATCTTAAAATACTTTGTTAAAACTAAGAATGAACTTAGTCCTAACTTAATAGTCATTATAAAAACCCCTGAAAAGGACTGGGGTAATGATGTTACCAAAAAAAACATTACCCCTAAATGGGACAAAGGTAAAATCACCAAATGTTTCGCTAACAAAACAATAAAAAAACTAGTTAACTTCACAATCAAACATTCACTATGGAGCAGGTTCTGAACTAGTATAAATGGTGGCGTCATCAGTAGTCGAAGGTTCATCTTGATCATAAGGGGCTTGAACAAACACTACACCATGATTAGATTCAACACCTTCGGGAGTATCAATCATGGGCAAAGAAAAACTTTGGCTTTGCTGAGGTTTTTCAACTGTTTCCTTATTCTTTGCTACCTCAGTATCCCAATTAAATCCTTCCTGGCCTACCTCCATAGGAGTATCATGGCGCATGTTCAAAATGGCCCAACTTACTTCAACAACATCCTTATCTTCAAGAGCTTCATAATCTCTCTCCCAATGATCAATTTCATTCTTAAGCTCTTCCTTCTCAGCTAAAGCAGCATCATACGAAGCCTGTAAGAAGGCAAGCAAACTCTCCAAAAACTTAACCTTATCAGAAGACACTCAGAGATCTTCTTGGGCCTGGGTAATTGTTTGAATAAGCTCACCAGCATAAACTTCTTTCTCATCCAACAAGACCTTCAGACCTCTAATCTCTTCTGTAGCCTTTGAAAGTTATTCAGCAAAAGACGACTCAAGAAGGTGGTTGTCCTTGCCTGCTTGGTTGGAAGAGTCTTTCTCAACTGCTAGCTCCACTGCCATGACTTTTATCTGCTGCTCCAAGGTACATTTGTTCTCCTCTAAAACTCCAACTCAAGCTGGAGACATTCATACTGCTCTTTCCAATTATCAGCCTGAATCTAGTAGTCATGCATCAACTGCTCCATGTGGGAAACCCTTTTCATCATCTTCGTACCAATGAGATTGATCTACATAAAGAGAAAAGAATGAGAATCCTAGTTAAAGGAAAATTACATGAGATAGAAAATGATTCTATACCTTCAATTATGATTGCACAATGTCATTCATCCAAGTCAAAGAACGATAACTTTCCAGTTTTAACTTTTCAATCAGACCAAGGATTTTAACCGTACGTCAGCCTGGCCTGAATTCTTCAGAAGATTACCATCGGTAGGAACCTCAATGGTAATTTTCTTTATCACCCTGCTTTCGATTAAAGAACAAATTTCAGATGAGAAATATTGGAAGCAGGGACATTCGAAGAAGTCATAATAGCTTCGGACGAAGCAGAAACAACAGCTGTAGGAACAAGCAAATAGCATTCCTTTGGAACAAACACAGGAAAAGAGGCAAGATGCATTAGAAAGCAAGTCAAAGCTTTCATTATCGAACCCGTGAGGAAAGAGGTGTTCAGCAGAGTCACGAGGTATCACAGGCGTCTCTTCATCAGAACTTAGTAATGTGGCATCAACAAGCTTGGTCACAGAAATATAACAAAAAGGAGGAGTAGCTTCGTCATTCGAAATGACACGTCTTCTAACTCGTGGCTTTCAAACTAAAGAGCTTCCATCCCTCTAATCTTCATCTTTTGAATCCTATGGTCTATCAGATTTTTTTTTCGATGAAGAACTCAATATTATCTCCCGAGCTCTTTCTAAATAATGTGTATAATATGCGATTTGACTCAGCACTCACATCTCGAATAGGAAACCCTAATAAAAAGAAGAGTTAATAAATTCTAAAGAGAGAATGAACGAAAAAAGGAGAAATTAAAAAATTTACCATGAGTCTTAACCTTCCAGGAAAATCTATTTGAAAGGTACTTCCAAGACCTTACTTCCATTGGAGCAACTGTTAACAATTTTTCTAGCCAACCATAGAAATCAGAAATCTCTTCAACAATTCCTACGGTTGCTGAAAAAGGAAAGTAAAATAGTCACAGGTATAAACTCATAAAAACAAAAAGAAAATTGTAAAGAAAAAATTACGTCCAAAGTTCCAATTCTCAGGGAAGGGCATATTATCTTCACCTACTAACCCTTTCGACGATCTTTATCGTCCTCTGGATGAATAAAACTCTCTTACTCCTCGCCACCAGAGTGAAATCCCATGACAGAATAATTTAGGAGAGTAGAGTTGCATTAGATGGTAGAAGGTGAAAGGTAATTGAGCCAAATTAGTCAGATTCCTTAAACATGCAACAACCCTCCATACAATAGGGACAATTTATCCCAAAAACACATTGAAGAAGCGGAAAAATTCAATAATGACTGGATCAATAGGAGGTCTATAGTCTAATGTAAATGGCTATGTGTACACAAAAGAAAAGCTAGGTTTGAAATATATGATCATTTGATTCACATTGGAGATGAGAATGGGGAAATCAAACATCCAATGACAATCTCTACGAACAACAGAGATCAAACCTTCAGTATCTATGAAGGATAAATATCAGCACGATCATGAGAGGACATAGAGGAGACCTGGTTTCTAATCGACTCTCTATCAGTATTAAAAGAAAGTTTGGCAGGGATAATCTCGTCTATTGTAGGTTCACGAATTGGCTCGCTGGAATCCCTACTTCTAGCAGAAGACCTATGTGAAAAAGAAGCCCTAGTTCTATTAGATGATGGAGGAGTAGGACTAGGTTGAGAAGAATAACCTCGAATGGAAACTGACCCTAAACTACGCAGCCTACAACTTCTCATGCTTCTGGTAGGAGCAAGGCGAAATTCATCTACAATAAGAACCTTTTGAGAATCAGGGTATGAAGAAGGCATAGATGTACAAAGATGAAGAAAGGATTGAATGGAAAAATATGGAAAACTTTTTCGTGAAAGAAAAGACAAAGGATATATTTATACTTAGAAGCAACCGTCAAACAAAAAGGTAACAATAGAAATGTCATTATGAAAATTATCACTTCGTGATTGATCCAGCCGGAAAAAAGCCTTCAAAGGTGCTGAGGAAGTGCATAACCAATCGTAGGAGACCACGTGTTGCACGCATTAAATGGAAGTGGCATACGATGTGTTAGTTCATATGAATGTATTGTCACACCTCCCTTTTACACCCTACCCCGCGAAGGGCGTAGAAGGGAATTTTTTCAAAGTTAAAGTGGCAATCAAATGGGATTATTTTATTAAAAGATTAGACTCACCACTTGGGATAATTTTATGGTGCCCCAAGTCACAGTTCAAATCCCAAATCATGGAAAAGATTGACTCTGTATTACAATCCACGAACACAGAAATCCGGGTAAGGAATTCTGTTAACTCGGGAGAAATTGTTATAAATTGGCCTATTATCTGATTTTAATACATGTTTTAGCCTGTTGTGCAATTTTATACTTTATAACCACTTTTCATTATTTTTAAGGAAAAAATTAAACGTTATTTAAAATACTTCTTGAACCATGTCACATAAATGCACCCCTGACTCTCGACACATTTTATCTAACATTGTTGAGATTTGAATTTGGTTCACGTAAATGCACACCCGAGTTTAGGGCCATGAAAATTTAACTAATGACACTCCTCGATTCTAATTTCAGATGATTATACTCAACTATAACAAACTACGAATGTTCATGATTGATTATTTCCTAAGTATGCTTCTAACAATCTGAATAATTAAAATAGAAACAACACAAATTAACATAATTCGTTTTGAGCTTCCTTTTCTTTATTTACCAAAGTCCCAAATCCACTCTTAAACCAACCACCCCATGGCCCGAATTCAAATCTTCTTTCAAGTTCTAAACACAACACAGTACTTTTAAGTTGTAATTTTAAACTAAATAAGCTATGGTAAGGGAGAAATCAGTGGAAAACAAAACCAACCAAAACAAAAAAAAAACAAATTAACTTCAAAGCAAAGGGAATTTATCACTCAAGCTCAAGTAGAAAAATGAAATGAACCACAATATATGCGCAACAATTGTAAAACTTTTGATTAAAACAAATATACTCAAGTTGGGTGTAAGTGCTCATAGAACAAAAGCGTAGATCACCAATTGATATTACTATATAAGATGAGTGAGATATACATTTGATCCAAATAACCTTTTGAAATCTCTCATTGCTTCATCACTGACCAAACTATTGGTTTTTAGACTTTTAATACTAACTAGAACTCAAATAACAGTAAGCACCTTGGCAAATAACAAAAAGTTAGCCAACATCCCAAGCAAAATAAATGATAAACACATAATAAGTCACATGCCAAAGTTATATAAATCAATTGCACTTTTATGACATAAGAAACCAAAATTTCCAACACCCTTCTATCAGCAGCACCACGGAATCAAATAACAATTTCAATTGCCATTTTTAAACTCAAGAGCTTGAAACAGTATAATGGAGATGAAACTGAAACGCAAATACAACTCCAAAGCCACATCATATCAAAACATATACACGGAGTTCAAATTTTACTTAAGCTTTTCCAGAAAAACAAATATATTTTAGGTTAGAACATTGATAGCTTGACATGATTTGTCATGGAAACAAAGCAACAGAAGAAGAACGAAAATGGAAGAACTGACCTTCTATCATTGAATTCTGGAGCAAATACAATGAAACTAAAGCTCGAAGACATTAAAACCTTCGAACGAGCTACATACTAGGCTTATTTACCAATATCGCAACCTTGAACAAACAAGTCAATCGAAAACCGCACCAGAAAACTCGACCTCGACAAATCGAACGACAAACTCACTGTAATCGAACTCCATTTGAAAACCAAATGCTCAAAATCAATCTAAGGAAGAAGAAGACGCAATATATATTTTTTAATTTTCTGATATTTCAAACCATCGTAAAATTCTAAACCAAAGTCTGTTTTGGATTTTTGTCTCCAAAAGAAAAAGCTTGCTGGAGGAGGGGTTGTCGATGGTTCTCGTCATTGAAGATGATCGCCAGGACGGGAGGGCTCTCTTGATGTGAATTGCGGCCCATTTCATTTAGAGTCTAGGCTATGTCTTTTTAAGGGCAAGAGTTTGGGTGTTGGGTCGGGTCGGGTCGACCCGATTTGGGCTAGGTAAGGAGAAAAAATTTGGGCTTTTAAAGTGTCTGGCCCAATCGATTTTAAACAACCAACCCTTTCCAATTTCCTTTTTATTTTGTTGTTCCTTTTTCTTTCTTTAATTAATTAAAAACCTGAACTAAATTCCTAAATTATTAAATTAAGCTAATTATCTAACCGTAATATCTATTAAAATTAAATGATCCTATATTACAAGAGAAAACTTAATAACCCAAAATTTAAAGCTAAGAATATAAATATGAGTCATTTTTGTGCTTTTCATTTTTAATAAAGGAACTAACTAATTAATTTAATCCAAAAATGTGAATAAAAATCTAGAGGGAATGCATGGTATTTTTAGTATTCTTTTAATTTTCAATGGAAATTAAATATGCATAAAAGTACAAATAATTAATAAAATTCTACAAAAACAAGTCCTATAAAATTGAAAAAATTGGAAAAAATTCTAATATTGTATAGGAGTAATTCATATAGGATAAAAATCATGTGCTCAATGCCGCCCCTCTTTGCTCCGAAACACGAAGAGTTTTCGTACAAGATAAAATGAGCGGATATGAGCGATATTTCCCTGTTTGAATACTCCGGGAAGCATTGTTGAAAGATTTGACTGAACCTTGCTTCCAAGGTTGCCCACATATCCTTGGCTATAAAGGAATCAGGTCAGTGTAGTTTAGCAGTAAGTGAGATGATGGAGTATACCAAGGTGGAGAGTCGGTCGAGGTGTTGTTCCGTCGAGGTTCCGGTACGTGGTCCTGTTATTAATCCAAATCAAAAAAATTAAAAGACTAACTAAGCATGTCAACTATGAGTTACAAGATTCCTATCTATAAGTCTTCTGAAGCTTGATCTCGAGTCTTGAATGTTTCTTCATGCAGACTTTGGATTTAAACGTTGTCGCTTGCTAGTTGTAGGTTCTAGTTCATTCTTCCTCAGCTTTTCGGACCAAACCCGGTTACCCCACCATGCTTGTGACTTCGGTCATGTCTTAAGCAGCCCACATCTTCCATCAACTTCTGCATTTGGATTAACTTCTTGTCCTTCTCCTTTTTTCTTTATTGTGACTAACTTATATTGATCACATCGGACTATTGACTCGCATTTTTGTCGCAAGCTTATTTTATTGTTGATTTAAATTATGATCTGAGATGCTTTCCCTTTTTTTCAGGTGGACGCCTGATTACTAAATTCAAATCATTATCTGAGATACTTTCCTTTTCTCCAGGTGATCGCCTGATTGCAAAGATTTTATCTGTATTCCCCTGCTTTTTAGGTGGGCGCTTGATTGCCAAGACATTAATTGTATTCCGATGCTCTCTAGGTAGGTGTCTGACTGCTGAACTTGAACTGCATTCCCATGCTCTCCAAGTTGGTGCCTGAGTGCTGAACTTGAACTTTGTTCACGTGCTCTCCATGTGGGCACCTGACTGCTGAACTTGAACTGTATTCAATTGCTCTGCAGGTGGGCGCTTGACTAATGAACTTCATTTGTATTTCTGTGCTCTCCAGGTGGGCACCTGACTGTTGAACTTGAATTGCATTCCCATGCTTTCCAGGTGGGTGCCTGACTGCTGAACTAGAACTGTATTCCCGTGTTCTCCAGGCAGACGCCTGACTACTGAACTTGACCTATATTCATGTGCTCTCTAGTTGGAAGCCTGACTGTTGAACTTGAATTGTATTTCCGTGCTCTCCCGGTGGGCGCCTGATTGCTGAATATGAAATGTATTCCCGTGCTCTCCAGGTGGGCACCTGACAGCTAAAGTTGAACTATATTCCCGTACTCTCCAGGTGGGCGCCTGACTGCTGAACTTGAATTGTATTTTCGTGCTCTTTTGGTGGGTGTCTGACTATTGAACTTGAATTGTATGCCCGTGTTATCCAGGTGGGTGCCTGACTACTGAACTTGAATTGTATTCTCATGCTCTCCATGTGGGCACCTGATTGTTGAACTTGAATTGTATTTTCGTGCTCTCCAGGTGGGCGCTTGACTGCTGAACTTGAAATGTATTCCCGTGCTCTCTAGTTGGATACCTGATTTCAACAAAAATAGACAAAATAAAGAAATTTTTCTGCCCCAGTTTGGTAGCTGGGCACATATGTGACTGTTAAACTAAATCATGTTACCAAGTATAACTAAATATTTAAATGATAGGTACTATTATCTTCAGGGGTCTCGACAAATATTAATTAAATGATAATTTTAAAACAAATTTGTATCTTCTAAAGGTATTACTTACGCTATAACTTGTTATCTAAGAAAGTATAAAAGCTACATACCATTATCTAGGAGGGTCCTGAAAATATAAAGTCAATTTCATCCTAAGAGTGACAATTCTTTATGGTAGAATTATTCTAACCTACAACAGAACATACGCTAAATATTGTTATCTAGTGGAAATCATAAAGCTAGGTCCCATTATTCATGAGGGTCTTGAAAACTCCTGATTGAATCCTATCTTAAACATGTAAACTTTGAAACCAACTTATATTCCTTTGGGGTACATTTATGCTAGGTTATGCTACGCATGATTGTTATGAATTTTAAACTGGGTCCCATTTTTCAAGAGGGTCCTAAAAATTTACGGGCATACCTGTCTGGTGCTTGCTTTTCCCGTATGGAGGGTTTCTCCAAAACAACCAAAATTTTCTGCCCCTATCTCAATCAAAGAAAAATCTTGTCAGTTTAAACATAGTGGTTGGTTTGTGGTCTTGAACTTTGAGGTAGATTGCTCCTTCATTTTTTTTGGTATCTTTGGTTTTAACTCGAAAGACCTTGCTTTTTATTAATTAACCACTTTCTCTATTATCTTTATCAAAAAATCACCTCTTCTCCTTTCAGACCCAATATACTCTATTTGCTGCATTGCTCATGAACTGCCATCTACCAAACCTTTGTGTCTCATATGAATCCCAAGGCACGTCAATTGCCACCCACTCTGTGTGGATGATGTTCTTCCTTGACTTAAACCACTAGCCTTGGCCTTGGGGTCTACTGCTCCCTCACTTGCCATGATACCTTTGATTTATTCTTGGAAGACCCCGCCTGCCAAAGGTTAACCACCATTTTGTCAATCTTAACACAAAAAATACCCTTTATATGTTCACATAACACTCTTTATCTTTTGCATCGTCCATGAATTGATATGTACCAAACCTTTGTATTTCACAAGGATCCCAAAACATGTTGACTGTTACCAACTCAGTGTGCTTGTTGTTCTTTCCTGACTCATGACACTTTGAAGTTCTAGGCAGATTCCGTTTTGCACAATTGGAAAGCTGGTGGATAATTTTGGAGTCATTTCTCACTATTTCTTACGAAATAGACTCAGGAAAAGGAAGTAAACAAGGCAAAAGGAATGGAGTAAAGGACGATAGTAAGGGATGATTCCTAAAAAGAAACTACAAACAGAAACCTATCATATAATGGTTCCAACAGAAATGACCATGACATGCACCTGTGGCCTATTTGTCAAGCAAGTCTGATGTTCAACTCTTGTTATACCCCCAAAGTGTGGAAGTGGGCATTGATTCTCCATCGTTAGCCATCTTTCACAATCTCCTTCTGGTGATTTCCCATATGATTCTCAATCCTAATTCGACTTATAGTGCCTGAAGGATTTTCACCACCAAGCCTCTCTCATTTTGTTCTTTATCTCAGCTTACAGTCGCCTCAAGGTGCCCGTGATGGTTTTCACCAATAAAACTCTCTTATTTTTTATTTCTCTCAGCTCCTGTCGCCTTATGGTGCCCGTGAGGGTTTTCACCAAAAAAACTCTCTTATTCTATATCTCTCTCGTCTTTTATCGTATAATGGTGCCCGTGAGTATTTTCACTAATAAGACTATCTCATTTTTTATTTTTCTTGTTTGGACCGAAATATTGCCCCTGATATGATTCACTTCTACTTGCTTGACTTGTCATCTCTTGAAGACTGACCAGAAGGTATTTCTTTGGATCGTAATATGTTGTTTTGGATAGGGTTAGAAAGAAAAGGTATCACAAAGGCTCAAAACAACTTGAATGGGCTCAAACTTACAACTTTTGGAATCAGATTATTTACATAGCCACAATTTCTGCCCTAGTTTCTTCGCCTGGGTGATTTTGGATTTTTATTTTGATGGGACTAAACTGTGAAGCTGCCTATGTACCCTTAAAAGGAATTAGGTCGAACTTTAGTTCATGAACTATGAATTGCTTTGTTTGTTGTGATTTCTCTTTTCTCTTTCTTTTCTTTCTCTTTTTTCTTCTTCCCCTTTTCTCTTATTGTTGTTTTTGTTGTTGTTCTTGTTGTTTTTTCTTTTTTCTTCTCTTCTTCTTTTTTTTTCTTTCTCTTTTTCCTTTTTTTTTTCTTTTTCTTTACTTACCTTTCACGCTTGCATTTTTAAACTTTGTTACTGATTCCAAAAGAGGGGTATGAAAGGAAATAAATGAGGCTTAAAGGGATAACAAAGGATAAAGTATTTAGATAGCAGGACAAAATGCCTTGTCATTTCAATCTATAACATGCAAAGTACAAACAAACACAATCTGACCAATGAAATCACACATAATATCTTTTGACCGCATCCAAGTTGATAGCCATTTTTACACATTTACCTTCTATATTTAAAAGCACTATTGGACAACATTCTCGTTACCATGAACAGACCCTGCCAATTCGGGGCAAACTTGATGAGGCATGATGCATTTCAATAATAATTATTTATGTTCTATCTACCCAGTTTCTCACAATTCGGGCTTGAAGTGATTTAAAATTATCTATTCTAGTTTCACACAGTTTGCGCTTTAAATGGTCTCAAAATTATGTACTTATTTCCTTCAAAATTTCTTCATTGCTTCACAAGTAAATTAACTTTTTAAAACTTGGATGAGGATTACGCGTGCATGTCATGTCACTAGAGTCAACAAGAAAAGAACTGTAAGAAGAAAAGAGAACTAAACAAAAATGACTAGAAATAACAAAAAGTAGAAGATTGCATTGGATAGATGTGGAAAGGGTTAAAAACAAACAAACTAAACTGGGGTCATAAACCTGGGACAAAACTAGGTAACACTAAATGAGTTGCTACAAGTAAAGGAACTAGGCAAAATAAAAGGATAGAAGGGTTTGAGTCACAAGATAATATCTGTATTACAACCCTGAAATAATCCGAACAACAGAAATGACAACAAAATGAACTACCAAAACTCCTCCCTGGCTAACCAAGTAAAGAGCGTCTTTCCAATCACCCAACTCAACATCTTAGCCACTGACTTTTGCATCAATAATACTGGAACCTTCACAAGTCTTCATCATATTATTCTTAACAAATTTCTTTTAGGTTTCCGTTTTCCTGCTTTTTCTTAGGATCAAAATCTAATAGCACTAAAAGCTTCGTAGCACGTGGAGCTCCGAGGATCTCATAAGAATTCTCATATTCCTTTCCAAAATAAATCATACCCACTATGTGCACATGCGATGTACTTTGGCTAGTGTCTGTTGCATCTGGATTTTGCACGACAATATCGCCTACATGAAGAAGCTTCTGAATTGCTTTCTTCATATTCCAACACTTCTCTATGTCATGCCCCAGGGCATCTAAGCAATATGCGCACCATTGAGAAAAATCAAACTTCTTTGGGAGAGGGTTTGGCATTTTTATCTGAATCAGATTCAATATGTCCAATTTCCTTAGCCTCTGGAAAAGACTGGCATATGACTCTCCTAATGGAGTGAAGGTTTTCTTCTTCTGCAACCTCCCTTTCTTAAATGCTTAATTGGAATAGAAATTTGATCTAGGGGGGTTTCGATAGGCTCGTGGGGGTGATAGGCATTTCGTGAAGCTGGGTACTGGGAAATCGATGTACGACTTTGGGAGTTCTGTGGAGAGAAGTAACATTGGGGAGGGTCATCTAATGTGCAAGGATATCCATGCGGCCGATGTCAAGGGTGGAAGTATTAAACAGGAATGCCCAGCGGATCATCTTTTCTATTTCTCTTTCTTCAACCCAAACTTACTGGGATGTCTGAATGTCTTTCATAGTATCTTTCAATGCCGAACAACTCATGATTTTGCCTGACTTGATTCCATCTTCTACCATCTCTCCCATTTTTAACACATCATTGAAAGGCTTTCCCAAGATCCGGACCAAATGCTTAATGTAGGTGGGCCCATGGGTTTGTAGGAAATGCTCAACCATTTCTTCAGCACCAATCCAGGTACTGACTCGAGTAGCTTGCTCCCTCCATGTGAGTCCAAACTCCCTAATGCTTTCCTTCTGCTTCTTTTCCATTTTATATAGGGAGGAGCGGTCTGGGGTAACGTTTGATTTGTATTGAAAGTATCGAACAACATCTTGAGCCAGGTCACCCAATGTAGGACACTTACCAGCATCTTGACGATTATGCCATTTAAAAGCTGCCCCACTCGATCTCTTACTGAAATAGGCCATTAACAAGTCATCTTTCTCTCCAACACTTCTCATTTCACTGTAATAAACCTTCAGGTGAGTTACCGGATCTCCAAACCCATCATACAAGTTAAATTTTTGCACTTAAAACCCCGCTGGAAAGCGAACATCAGGGGACACAAACAGTTCTTTGTATGCCATGCCACCCTGGTCTCCCGTTCCTTGCTTGTTCTTCAAGGACTGTTCTATGCCTTTCAGTCTCCTGGGTATCCCATCTCGTCCTTCTCTTCCAATAACCTTCTCATGTTCAACATGAAACTCATCCCGAGGGCTCTTCTTAAATGAGTTAGGAACCTTGTGGGCAACTTGTACAGGATAATATTGGGCATCATGAGCTTTGAGTGGGTATTCATTGTTGGGGATAGTTGATGTGACAGGAGGGTACTATTGGAAAAAGATAGTTGGAAGACGAGTAATGGAGCTACTAGGGTTGTTGGGAAAGCTATGATAAGCGGGTGGATCTAAAGAGTATGGAGGATCATCTAGCATTGTGTCCGGAGTTTGGATAAGGGCAGCATCTAGGAAGCTAGGTGGTGGCGGGGGTGGTGCCTTCCCAGTCATCCAAACCCGATACATGTCCGCAATGTATTGTCTCAACATCCTTACCTCTTCAATCAAACCAATGTCCTATTCAACCAACTGCTTTCGGGCCCCGGTGTCAACCAACCCAATTATGTTGTTGTCTGCCATTACCTTTTAACTTTATATTGTAGAGAAGAGTTACCACTTTAAAAATCACAAACCAACCACCCTTTTGCTATGAATACAACAAAATGAAACCATCACGTTAGCGTTAGGGCATTTAACATATGATAACTTCAATTTATGTGCAATGTACCTAGCCACAATTATCGGTTCTAAAATGACTTCGAGGCTACAAAAGTCAGTTGGCATCATCCCAATTTGTTCATTTCAACCTCTGTTTTTATTTTTCTAGCACTTGCTTGCTCATTTTCCTCCCTCTTTTCCCTTCTAATTATCACTCTTTTCTTTCCTCTCATTTATCGTATCCCATGAATTCACCTCTTTTTTTCCTTTTTTTCTCTCTATTTTTCTTTTCTTTTTTCTTTGAATAAATAAAAAAATGATACGATTAAACCCTATGTAGGTCGCCTACGTATCATGACGTCACATGAATAAGATCTTTGCGTAGTTTTGAGAGATCGAGAGTAATGTAAACAAACTCACGTTCTCTTTTCTTTTTCTTCTATTTTTTAATGACTACTTTGATGAGAAAAGAGGAATAAAAGAAGCAAGTCTTTTTTTTTAATTTTCTAGGCTTAATGTTCTATAGCCATTCTAAACTCGAACTTGAACGAGCAAATATTTTTTTCCTTTTTTTGAAACAAATACTTTATGGGAAATTATTATGGAAAAATCCTAGAAGAGAAAAACATTTCTTGATTCTTTTTTCTTCGGAAGTGAAAACAAAGAATAAACCAACGAAAAATATCTTAAATTTTCATTTGATATCCCTGATGAAGTATTTCGAAGCGAGAAATAAAGAAGATAAAAAAAATATTTTTGGATTTTATTTTTTGATTTCCTAAGGAAGAAACTTTAGAAATAAACAAAAGATAAAGTATTTTTTTTCTTCCATGTACAATATCCTAAAGTTCTAATGAAAAGAAAAAGTTTTTTTTTATTTTTTATTAATTTTCCAAAGAAGAATCTCAAAAGACTTTTTGGATTTTTGGAATAAATATCTTAAAGAAAACTTTTTAAAGAGGTACTAAAAGAATTTGTTTTGATTTAATCTTAATATACTAAAGGAAATATAAAAGTAATTTTTATTTGAGTACTAGATATTAATTTCAAAGGAAAAGCCACCTCAAAATTTTTCTTTTTTTTTTAATTTCTAGGAATTGTATTTCTAAAGAAAATTCTAACGAAAATAAAAAACGCAAAATATCTTTTTTTTGGATGTTTGATGTTTTTTTCTTGCAATGATTATATTCCACCGTATAAGCAGTGAGCACAGAGTTTAACAAGCACGAATTAGAAAAATGACCATGACAACAACTCAATCTTGAAATTTTTTAGGTATTTGACCATTTAAATTTTTTCTTGATCGCGTAAAAATACTTGATGAAGCAAACCCTTGACTATATCCCCCAAGACTAAGAATCACATATATAACTCCACAAAAACTACACCTTTCTGAGTCGGAAATGTAGAGGCAATAGAGGCTACTGCCAGTGGTGACAGGAAGATGAAAGATGGAAAGCTGAACGCACAGTGCAAACTCCACAATAGAAAAAAAAAACCGACTTGCAAACTAGATCAACAATTCACATCACCCTATCAGACACACACGAGTTACATGCTTCATCAAATACATAAGCAACATAAAAAGAGAAGTGCAAGGAGGGAAGAACCAAATTTCGGAACACCCATGAACACGTCTTCTTGATGTCAGATCCTGAGAGTTCAACCACCACCCAGATTGTTCTCAAACAATTTAATGATTATAGGAGCTGCAGAGCTGAAGAAGTGCTGCTTGATTTGTTGCCTCAAGATTTTCCCTAATAAGTTGTGGATATGTCCCAGGGGAACTAGCAACATGATATTCCAAGGAAGCCACCAAATATTGTTTTGGATCATTCACTTTCTTCAAAAGGTCCTCTTCTTTCCTCCCAGCATTATAAAGATGGACAAAAGTTGCATTATAACCTAGCTCCCTCAAAGTCTGGAAACCCTGGCTCCTCTAATAATCTCTCTTCCTCTAGCCCAGAGAGAAGAGTAACAATACTGTCAAGCATTTGCTCTGAACCTTGGAATCCAACAATGTTGAAGATTCACATACTAGTTTAGATGAAGCAACTGAAATCAGCTCGAGTTCAACTGATCCTGTGATTAACTTGAGGTTAGGTACCCAAAATTGCTCAATAATTGTATGGAAGACATCCTTTTGAACAAAACTCATCGCCACCACAAGATTTTGTAACCCATGCTTGACCAAGAAAAGAGACATAAACATCACATGATTCTTCTTAAACTTTACTGCCATGCTGTAGACGATTAAAAGTGAAAGCCAAATGTGGCCGACAAAAGATGATATCACATCATACCCAAGGTTTTTTAATAACCGTGTTGAGCACATAAAACCCTTGTTCATCTGTGCTGGGAGATGAAATTAGTGTTAGATAGCCTACCGTGTTGGTTAAGCTCATAGGGTGACTTATGAAGGAATTCTTGGAGCAAGCGAACAAGAGCAGGAACATTTGCTGACTTTTCCATGACTCTGGGTAAAAGGAGAATCTCAAAGATCTGCACGTAGTTCTGAGGTACAGGAGGTCTATTCAACTCAACAAACTAGGACAACGGTTGGAATGCATAAGGGAAGAACTCGCTCACATCATTAGTTAAGATCATCTGGAGGCTAGGGAAAAGGCTTCCTTCAAAAGCAGATATGAGAGTACGATCCCTCTCAAAGGCTCTCATAATTAGAGCATCGACTGATTCGAAGGTATAATGGTTTAAGGTAGGATTTTTGGGTATTGACAGACTGTGTTGAGAACGTTTGCCATACCAGTTATGCAAGCTGACGCAACATCACGAGAAATTTCATCAACTCTAAGCACTCGCATGATATACTTCGTTAAATATTGATTCTCGTCAGATTCTGGCTTCTTCAAGGCACTAAAAAGGTTCGACATCAACACAAGAAAAAAAGGGAATAATATCTGTGGCTGTATAGCTTTCTCATGTCCCTCCATATTTGACAAGCAAGAGTTTCTCATTGCAACTCACAGCAGAAGAATGAACCATATTGGACTCTGCAGCAAGGAAACGCACAACATATGGACGCAATGCCATTGCAACAACCTTTGGCAGTTGATTTCTAAACATGGTAAAGAACTTCAATGCATGCCTGCAACATTGGAAAACCATTCACATCCCTACTTTGCAGCTTTGGTACAATAACTGAACCAAAAAAGTTCTATAAGATCAGTCTCTGAGACTGAACTAACACCTACTTTTTTGGTTGCAAAGGAGATGACCAAATAGATTGCACAATCCTTATATTTCCAATTTGCTTCTGGATTCTGAGCAAACAAAGCCAAACAATTTTTGATTTGAAGGGAAACCTTCTGACCTTGACTTTGTAATGCATGGCAATGCCCTTAAATAGTTCACATGCTGTCCGCCTACTTCTCCATATAAAGACCAATATTTCCACACTGCAGAACGCAGGCCATAGACAACGGCAAGACCATCATTCCCACTGTCCTCAAGCACGGGGTACTTCACAGTGAGATACTTCTTAAACTCAATCATCCACTCATCCATATGATCCTCAAAGAACTCACGGAACTCTAATTGACTCCTGTAAGTAAATCCATACTTATAAGAGAAAATCATGATAAAATTAAATTAAAGACCTAGAACACTATGTGAGACAATAACCATTTTTGTTGGACACATGCAGGACATGATTGTAACTATTTTCTAAATTAACCTATGGGGCTAAAAGTAGCTAAAAATGCAAGATTTGACTAGGACCTCGCAAAGCCAAGAACCTAAGACTCACTCAAGAGATCGGACCCTATGTGGGTTGCTTCTGTATCACATCCCGAAAGATGAGAATCAGATATGCGTAGTTCGGAGAGATTGGATATGAACAAGAATTAAAAAAATAACTAATTTAGAGAAAATATATTTTTTATTGTCTTTTTCTTGAAATGATGAAACAAGCAAGCTCCTTTTTGGATTTTCTTTTTCTTTTTTTTTATTTTTGATTTTTGAAAAAATGATAAAAAGTGCAAAATCTTTTTATTCCAAGCTCTTTTTTTCCTTAACAAAAGTGTGACAGAAAGCATAATTGAGCTCTACTCGCTTTATCTTCACACTTCATCATCTCTTTGTTTTTTCTATTTTCTTCATTTTTTTTTCTTTCAACTATCATTGGTCCACCAAATGACCATTTTACGCTTGAATAAATGCAATATGTAGCACATTGGATGCATCAAGATGGTCTGTTATTTTGGGTACACTTGTCCTAGACGGACCCAATCCCTGTGTCAAGTCCCCTAAGTCAAATGCACACGATGCGAACAAGCGTTCCTACTTGGGATCCGTCATGAGGTTGAGTTATTCTAGGTTCAAACTCTAGGCATTTTTCTAGGCTTGTGTACCTGAGCGGACAACTCGAGCCGAGGAGGGGGCTATGTACCAGGAACCAAAAGGACATCCAGCTTAGTAACTTGTCCAAGCTTATTTTTTATTTCAAGGTATGACACTAACAGTTAGGGACTCACAGCCAGCGTGCACATCCCCAGAGATAAGAAGCGAACGGTTTCCTAGCAATTTATATACATTTAAGAAAATATCACAACGGTAAAAATAGCACTTTAGCGCATTAGGCCCAAACATGTGATAAAATCAGATAACAGATAAAGCCAACAATAACAATTCATCTAAGCTCCAATTTGAACCCTGAACATGAGATTTTGGATTTTTATCCCCAGCAAAGTCACCAGAGCTGTCACACCTTCTTTTAACACCCCACCCCGCGAAGGGCTTAAAAAAGAGTTTTTTTCCAACCTAAAGTGGCAATCGAAACGGGATTATTTTATTAAAAATTTAGAGGAAAAGATTGAATCTGTATTACAATTTGCGAACATAGAAATCCGGGTAAAGAATTCTATTACCCCAGGAGAAAGTGTTAGGCATTTCGGGGTTCCATAATTCTAGCACGGTCGTTCAACCATTATAAATTGGGCGATTATTTGATTTTAATACATGTTTTAGCATATTGTGCAATTTTAAACTTTATAACCGCTTTTCATTATTCTTAAGGAAAAATTGCAACGTCATTTAAAATACGTCTTGAACCACGTCAACATAAATGCACCCATGACTTTCAACATATTTTATCTAACATTTTTGAGATTTGAATTTGGGTCACATAAATGCGCACCCGAGTTTAGAAAGGTAAATTATTAAAATAACGCGCCTAAAGCAACTACGCATTTTCAAGTTTGCAAGGGCCATGGAAATTCAACTAATGTTACACCTCGATTCTAATTTCAAAGGATTGTACTCAACGAAAGCAAACTACAGATTTTCATGATTAATTGTTTTCTAAGTATGCTCATAACGACCAAATAATTAAAAGAGAAACAACACGAAATTAACATAATCTTTTCTGAGCTTGAATTCCTATTCATTATTTACCAAAGTAACAAATCTAGTCTTACACCAGCCACCCCATGGCCCGAATTCAAATCTTCCTTTCAAGTCCCAAACACAACACTGTACTTTTAAGTTGTGATCTTATCTAAATAAGCTATGGAAATGGAGAATTAAAACAAATATACTCAAGTTTATAGTAACTGCTCATAGAACAAAAGCGTAGATCACCAATTGATATTACTATTTAAGATGAGTGAGATATACATTTGACCCAAATAATCTTCCGAAATCTCTCACTGCTTCATCACTGAACAAACTATTGGTTTATAGACTTGTAATACCAACTAGAACCCAAATAACAGTAAGCACATCGGCAAATAATGAAAAATTAGCCAGTATCTCAATTGACAAGCACATAATAAGTCATACGTCAAAATTATATAAAGCAGTTGCACTTTTATGACATAAGAAACCAAAAATTTCCAACACACTTCCGTCTGCAGCACCACAAAATCAAAACAAAATTTCAATTGCCATTTTTAAACTCAAGATCTTGAAACAGTATAATGGAGCTGAAACTGAAACGAAAATACAACTCCAAAGCCACAGCATATCGCATCATATACATCGATTTCAAATTTTATTTAAGCTTTTCCAGCAAACCAAATATATTTCAGGTTAGAATATTGATAGCTTGACACGATTTGTCACGAAAACATAGAAGCAGAAGAAGTACCAACATGGAATAACTAACATTCTACTATTGAAATTCTAGAGCAAATACAGTGAAACTAAAGCTCGAAGACAGCATAATCTTCGAACGAGCTACAAACTAGGCATCTGGACCCGAATCGCAACCTTGAATAAACCCGTCAACCGAAGACCACGCCAAAATACTGGGCCTCGACAAATCGAACGACAAACTCACTGTAATCAAACTCCATTTGAAAACCAAATGCTTGAAATCGATGGGAGGAAGCAGAAGACGCAAGATATATTTTCTAATTTTTTGAGATTTTAAACCATCTTAAAAGTCTACAAAGTGCGATTTGGGTTGTTGAAGCTGCCTAGGTGCCGGGGTATGTTTTGGGTTTTTGTCTCCTGAAGAAGAAGCTTGCTGAGGGAGTCGTCGTCGATGGTTCTCATCGTTGAAGACGATCGCCAGGAGGGGATGGCTCTCTTGTTCGGAATTGCGGCCCATTTCATTTAGAGTCTACGTTAGGTCTTATTAAGAGCAAGGGTTTGTGTAGTGGGTAGGGCCGGGTCGACTCGGTTTGGGCTGGGTAAGGAGAAAACATTTAGGATTTTAAAGTGTTTGGCCCAATTGATTTTAAACAACCAGCCCTTTCCAATTTTTTTTCATTTTGTTGTTCTTTTTTCTTTCTTTAATTAATCCAAAACCTAGACTAAATTCCTAAATTGTAAAATTAAGCTAATTATCTAACCATAATATTCATAAAAATTAAATGATCCTATACTATAAGAGAAAACTTAATAACCCAAAATTTAAAGCTAAGAATATAAAAATGAGTCATTTTTGTGCTTTTCATTTTTAATAAAGCAACTAATTAATTAATCCAAAATTGTGAATGAAAATCTGAAGGCAATGCATGGTATTTTTGGTATTCTTTTGATATTTAATGGGAATTAAATATGCACAAAAATGCAACTATTAATAACTTTTTCCAAAAAAATCCTATAAAATTGCAAAAATTGGAAAAAATTCTGCTATTTTATGGAGTAATTCATATAGGGTAGAAATTACGTGCTCACAGGTATAATGATATATGGCAAACAACGACAAAAATTCTCGCTTTAATGAGATCCACTTTCCAAATATTCAATTGCTAAATAAATGGCAAGTGGGGGACTATCTTTATTAGGAAAATCAATATTACACTTGGAATTAATTATGTGGTCGACATGTCAAGACACGTGGATTATTAGAAATGACAGGTGGCAAAGAGAACTTAAGAAGACGCGAGTCTTAATAGGTACGATCAAAGTGTCTAGAGGACGAGATGGAACGATCACTCGGGTCTCTTGATAATTTGAAGAGACACCGGTGGAATGAACCTAGACAACAAAAAGTATTGATTCGTTAAATATTCAATTAATGAGCGTAAATGATACTTAAAAATAGTTATAGAAGGGAGAAAAATAACACTTGTACGGACACACTTATTATTATTGGAATATACTTAATTACTTTGATTAATATAGCTAACTCGGGTACTTCTCGGCCTACTTTTCCTTTCTCATTAGACAATTATTTCTTTAATTGATTATCAGTAACCCGAGTTCTTCTAAAAATAAGCTTTTACCAAAATTCCTATTTTTTGGTTAAATAGTTAACACCACATGATAGAGGACGATGATGATAACCATTTTCTCTACTTTGAAGCCATGTTAACATTCACAAAGGAACTCAATTGACGAAATCATCAATGTAACTATTCTGACTGCTCGTCATGTAGTCCAGCATCTTATACATTGTTCTTTCAATCTCACTTGAAGTTGTTTCATTACAGATTCTTCTACAATATTAATAATTTTTGACTATTAAATATGATTTATGGTTATAAGGATATATAGTTTATTTCAATACTAGTGAACATACAAGTAATATTTGGTTTAAGCAAGAAGAATTGATGAACCAAACCAGTGTTTTTAGAGAAATAAGGACCTCAAGCTCGATTTTCATGGAGGCCTCGAGGTGAGATAAGAGGTGCGAAATATGAACAATAAAGTAAAAGCAATAATGCTGAAGAACAATTGTTGAGCACGATAAACCAAAAAAGTAGAGTGGAATATTATACTGCAGAGAATCATGTCCTCTTTACAAATGATAGGGGTACCCTTTATATAGGAGGAGAAAACCCAATATAGGACATTTCTAATTGTAGTGAAGAATTCTATTGGTACAGGTGTATAACAACATAGTACGGACATGTACCATTTCGTACAAATCTTATCCTTAATTTATGCCCTGATCCACATGTCCTTGAAATATTTCCGCTCTTTTTTTAGTGTCTTCAAGATTGAATTTCCTTTGATGTAGGTTGTGCCAGGCCTTCGATATTCTCCCTCGAGGTGTGTGTCCTTTAGTCGGGTTCAACCACCCGCTTCGAGTCACTTAGACTCAAACTCATAGCCTCAACATAAAACTTTAAAACCGGGTTACTCGATTCTGACCGTATATAGATAGTCCACGTATTTCTTTGAATGAAATGATATGAAACGAATTGGATACACGAAGTCCTTAGTAATGATATTATCCCCATGATGCAAGCCTTTGAAATGACCAAAATGTCTCGTAGGTGCACTTCCCCATAAAACATTGAATGTATGCAGTAATTGTCGGCTACTAATACCACCGATCCATCATTTCCCTTCTATAAATACGAGGCGATTCCTCCAACTAATGAACTTTACTATTTATTCTTCCATTTGCCATCTTCATCTCTTTCTCAAATCGACAATTTCCTCCACCTCTTTTAGCGCCAGAAGATTCCAAACTCTTGCTTGAAACACTACATCCTTGTGTAATCTGTATTATTCAGTTTATAATTAGGATAAAAACCTACTAAAACAGTCCCAAAAATGATAAAGTTCGTCTTCTTCTGCCTCCCGGCCAGCCAAATTAGTGGTGCTGCCTAGACTTAAGGAAATTACCCCCAGTAATTGCATTATTAAAAAAGACTTCAGTATCGAGAATTCTCCCAATGTCAAAGTCCGATCCGAGCACATATCTCGATATATTAGCTTGATAATGGTGAAGCTTATCAAGGATGTAAAGAGGGACTGTCGCTGGGAAGATGGGGTTGAGGTTCAGAACTCGAGCCCTAATTAAAGCATTACTACTCATAAGGAGGGGTTTTTGAGTGCTTAAACTTACGCCTTCACCTTGGGCCCCCTCGATCTGGTAGTGATCGACTTCTGCAAAATGTACAAAGTCTCCCTTGGTTAGATTCACCGTTCTTTTTGGCGTAATGTGATCATGTTATCGTATTTCTCTAAAAAGGCCAAGGGTTTGGAATTCACCCTCAACCATCTGATTAGATTGTATTGGCCCCAGTTATTTTGAGGGCATATCAAGCTGAATCGCGGAACAACAAAATCCTTCTTCGCCAGTACTGACGAACCCAAAGATCGGGGTCTGTTGAGCTGGTTCATTATAGTAAAAACTTCTGACATCATCCCCGAGGATAAAATGTTGTTTGTGGAGAGGTGATACTATAATAGTAAGCGGAGTTCGCATTCCCTGTACTTATTCATATTCTGCTTTTACGTTTCATAATGTTGTTATCCTTCTTTTGACAACCAATGCGTAGGCACCCCCAGCGGTGCCTGACATCGAGGATTGGGTTCGAACGTTAGCTTCCATTTCTTCCTACGATGAGTGCAAGTGGCATGAATTGTTGAAGGGCCACTGGGAGGCCAAGAACCATGGTAAGTGCCTTTCAGTAGTTTCAACACTTTCCATATATTGGCGGCATTTTTACTTACTTACACTTGCCTGTGAAGGCCTTGGTGATACATCTCAAATGAGGCCTGCTCTGCCCGAGGAGAAGACCAAGACTTCTAAGTCAAATTCCGAGAAGGACAAGAAAAGAAAAATGGTCTTGAAACCCGAAGACCCCCAAGACAAGAAAACCTCCGCTTGAATGCTGCGAACACGATTTGCCCAAACAGGCGCATACTTGGCCATGACTCTTAGGATGACAAAGAAAGTGATGATGTAGAGTCAATGGTAACTTGGACCAGGAAGCCAGCCGAGGTTGTCGAGACTTCCCAACTGGAAACCTCATCCTGTGGTGAGGATTTCGGGAGGGAAGAAACGGGAAATGCCCCTATGTCCCCAGAGATTAAGATTGTCCCTCCGTCTTCAACAACTATGACAGAGGGGGTAAATGTTTAGTCCCCAATGCTAATGAAAATGCCTCGAATGAAGAGCTTAGGGACGCAACAACATGTCATTCCCTTTCTTTGATGACTTATTTCGAGGGGGAAATTGAAGAAGCCAACGCTTTGCCTAAGATCAATCCAAGCGAAGTCATTGAGGAAGATCCTTTCCAGGATTGAAACATGGGGATTGAGGATCCCAATGACTTGAATGATGCGTCTGCTATCTTTGAAGAGGCTCAACATCTCCTTTTCTATGTACGTACTTACCTTCAGCTTACTAATTTTTTCTTTCTTTTCTTTCGACTGATATCTCTCCATTTCATGTATAGGTCGTTGCAAAGTTTTGAGACATGTTGAGCCAATGTAAGGCCGAGCTCAAGAAAGTTTCAGGCTAAGAGAAGGCCTTGAAGCTCCTCTATAGCCAGAAGCAAGAGGAGCTTAAGTATCTCCGAACCGCATTAGCCAAAGCTCAAAAAAGTAAGTCCGAGCTAGACGAGCAGGTAACTGTGATTTTAACAGAGTTCGGCCTTCTTGACCCTACTTCGAAGGCTAATATTTTGATATCTCAGTTGTAGCAAAATCTAGATATAATTGGGCAGCTCCAGGTGAGGTAGATCAAGTTGGGGCTGATTGTAATCAGGGGAAAAAGAACATGGATCAACTCGCTACTGACAAGGAAGTTATTGTGGCCCAACTGGCCTCGGTTGAAGCACAACTCTGAGGCATTGAAGCGAAGGGTCTAGCTCAGGCCGGGAAAATCAAAAGGTTGAAGGCCGAGCTAGCTAAAGCCCAGGTCGAAGTTGCACAAGCTAAGGCTGAAGTTGTACTGGCTAAGGTTGAAGTTGAGAAGATGAAAGTTGCGGCTGATAAATCTTTTGCTATATACACGAGGGAAGCCATGACCATTCAAGCTAAGTTGAAGGGGGCCTACGACCGATAGAGATGGGCCAATGAATTGGTTAAGTGCCAAGCCTAGAGGGAGACTCTCAAAGAAATCCATGCCCAAGGGTTCGACCTCGCGGGGGAGATAGCCGAAGCAAAGGCGCCGGAAACCGGTGCTAGGTTTCTTGTCTCCTCCAATGACGAGAATGTGGTGAGTAGATTCGGAAACAAGGAAGGTGAAGAAGAGGTTCTTGAAGGGGAAGAGACTCATGAAGATAAAGCCACTGAAGATAAATACGACACTCCCGAGGATGTAGCCCCGAAAATATATTAGGTTCCTTTTTCTGCAAGAGCCCCTTGTAGGCGTTGTAATATGTTTTGTAAAGTTCCTTAATGAACATAAAGCATCTTTTTTCTCTTTCCTTGATTTGTGTTGACATTTATTTTGTCCCCGTTTATGAAAAATTTTGATGATTCAAATACTAAGCTTAAATAATGGTTTAGACTCGTAGTAAACCCTTAGGCTTTTAGCTCTCAAGATCATACCTCTTACAGTTTTAGACGATCCTCGAGCCGTACATAAAGTCAGTTTAATGCGAGCTCGGGGTACATGGGAATTTGGATCCGATTTAAATGAGAATGGAGTCTCAGACTCACATATGCTTTTAGCCGTATATCTCTTTTAAGCTGGCCTTTAGGCTCTTATATATCGACCCTTAGGCTATTTTTAGAATTGGCCCTTAGGCACTTTAAACTGGGCCATTCAGCCTGTAAAATGGCTATATAATTTTAACATCATTTTGGCTAAAAAACTTAGTGAAATTTTTGTTATGCCTTAGAATGTGTTTCTGTATCTGTTGGGTTTTTTGAAGGCTCAACATATCATAACCTTATTAGTCATTTCGTTTTTGTAGAAATAATCGAATACCTCATAAGTTTTTTCCAAAGGCTGGTGTTATCGAAGCCATTGGATTATTCGAGGGCTAATTTATCAAAGCCCTTAGATTTTTTGGGAGCCGAATTGATTGAATCTCCTTATATTTTGCTTTTGCCGAGGGTATCCTGACTTTACCAGTTTATTAATGTTTGAAGGCCTTTAATTTTATAGCGGAACTCGGACATCTACGAATCATGTTATTTTAGTTGTAGCCCTTATGTGACCTTACTCTTTAGTTTAATTGTAACCTTCGATTTTGTCACTTGAACTTGTTTCCTGATAACTTCCCGAACTTGTTTGAAAAGTTAGTCCCCGAGTATATTGGCATTGGCCTTTGTTTCGAGGGGGTGCCCCCATGAGGTCTTATCAGTCTGAATTTTTTATGACTCGGATGTATTAACTGTTAGTGATAGTCCCCGAGTACTTCGGAATGCTTAGGCACTTGAGCCGATTCTCATAAGATTGTAAGTGTAGAGCTCGTATGAGATATAAAGTGTTTTTGATACAACCAGAATGCTTCTTTAAATAGTTGATACATGTGTACATGTTTTGTCATTGGGGCTTGAATATTCTATAACCCGGTTCATTTGACTATTTGTCCCATTACAAAATTTTCCAATAGAGGCCCTCTTAGGTGTGAAATATCTTTCTCAATTGAAATATAACCTTCCAGGGCTATTCCCCCAGTATTCGATGTTGATCACACAAGCCTTGAATACTTGTTGAATGTTCCCTAGGTAGCATATAGGTGTTGCCTCGTTAAAAACATTGCTAGTAAAATCCAATTAGGATAAAACCCGATCTAAGGAAAAAAGAGTGCAACACATGCTTTCAAACCCAAGGTCTTCGATCTAAAAGATGCCTCGATATCTCCGATCGAACATTTGCAAGGAGTTAGCTTTACATACAAATGAAGATACCTCAGCAGTAACATCGCTTGAGCATAGATACATTCCAATTGTTTGGTAGTTTCTCGCCTTCCATTATGCTAAGCATGTAGGATCCTTTCCCTACATCTCCGAGGACACGATACGGTCCTTCCCGATTGGGACCTAGCTTCCCTTTGTTTGGGTCTCGGGTGTTGAGAGTGACTTTCCTTAGGAATAAGTCCCCGACTCTGAAATATCAAAGGTTCATCCTTCTGTTGTAATTCCTTCCGATCCTTTATTTTTGCACGGCCATTCGAATTAATGTGGCCTCACGTTTTCATCAAGTAGTTTGAGAGAAGTGTTCATAGCTTTGTGTTTAAGTCCTCGGTGGCATGCTGAAACCCAAGGCAAGGTCCCCGACTTTGACTGGGATCAATGATATATATCCTTATACCAAAAAAAATAGGGTCTCCCATATGCTCGACTTTGACATCGTTCGATATGCCTATAGCATAGCAATACTTCTCTCCATTTACCTTTTGCATCATCTGACCTTTTCTTTAAGTACTGAATAATGCTTTATTTTGTAGACTTGGTCTGACAATTTTCACTTAGGTGGTAAGGTGCTGATAGAATCCTTTTGATTTTATTGTCCTCAAGGAATTTTGTTACTTTGCTGTTGATGAACTGTTTCCCATTGTCACATGCTATTTTGGCTGGTATTTAGAACCAACATATGATGTGGTCCTATATGAAGTCGATGACTTCTTTTTCTCTTATCTTCTCGAAGACTTGCGCTTCAACCCATTTTGAGAGGTAGTCAGTCATAACCAAAATAAATCTAGCATTACCTGGCACCGTTGGTAGAGGGCCGGCAATATCCATCCCCTATTTCATGAATGTCCACAAGGATAGGACCGAATGGAGTCGTTCAATGGGTCTATGGATTATCGATGCAACCTTTGGCATGTATCACACTTTAGAACGAACTCCTTGGTATCATTTTCCATGCTATCCCAATAATACCCCGCTCTGATCACTTTGCCAACCAGAGAGTCTACACCAGAATGGTTCCCAGAAGCACCCTCAAGGATTTCTCATAGTACGTAATTGGTATCCCCAGGTCCCAATAACAATGCTAGTGGCCATCAAAGGTTCTTCTATACAACGTTCCATTTTTATCAAAGAGAGAAACGAGATGCTTTGGTTCGATGTGTTCTCGACTCATTTGGATCCGTTGGGAGTTTCCCATGCTTCAAGTAGTTGATGTACTTATTCCTCTAATCCCACATTAAGCTTGTTGAATTAATCTCTACATGTCTTTCTTCGATGGCTAACTTTGATAGTTGGGCGATAGTCCCCAGGACGATATAGTCTTCTTCGACCGATGACCCCAAGTTTGCAAGTGCATCAACCTCACTATAATGTTCTCAAGGTACATGGTCCAATGTCCATTCCTTGAAGTGGTGCAATGTCATTTGAAGTTTGTCTAAGTACATTTGTCATTCGATTGTCTCAACCTTGAAGCTTCCATTTGCATGATTTACTACCAAAAGGGAATCAAACTTTGACTCGATGACCTCTACTCAAAGGCCTTTTGCTAATTCAAGACCTGCAATCATGGCCTCATACCCGGCCTCATTGTTAGTCAATTTAGAAATTTTGATAGATTTCTTCATAACACTGGCCGTAGGCAGCTTCAAAATGATGCCGATCCCGGATCCTTTCACATTCGAGGCACCATTTTTGAAGAGGGTCCAAACCCCTGATGACGTACCTGTTTTTAGCAAGAGTTCCTTTCTACATTGGGTATAAGGGCAGGTGCAAATTTAGCCACAAATTCTGGCAAAATTTGAGACTTGATAATCGTTTGAAGCTGATATTTGATATCATATCCTCCAAGTTCAATAGCCCATTTAGCCAATCTGCCCGATAATTCAGGCTTATGCAAGAAATATCGAAGTGGGTATGTAGTCAGTACACATATAGGATGGCATTGAAAATATGATTTTAATTTCCTAAATGTGTTTATTAATGCAAGAGCTAAATTTTCCAAATATAGGTACTTGGTTTCAGTATCCCTAGGGTCTGACTCACGTAATAGACATAAAATTGGGTACCTTACTCTTCTCAAACCAATATGCAACTTAGGCTACCTCGGACATAGACAGATACAAGTGGAGTGCTTTATCCTCCATTGGAGTATGGAGTAGGGGTTGGCTTGAGAGATATTATTTTAATATTTCCAAGGCTTGTTGGAACTCCGGAATCCATGCGAAGGTATTCTTCTTTTTTGAGTAGGGAAAAGAGGTTATGACTCCGATCTGATGACATTGAGATAAATCGACCTAGGGCAACTATTCGCTTGGCCAGCCGTTGTACGACTTTCATATTGTTCACCATGGTAATTTCCTAAATAGTTTTGATTTTATCGGGGTTGATCTCGACACCTTTGTTCGCTACCTGAAGCCCAAGAACTTGCCTGAGTTGACTCTTAAAGAGTATTTCTCAGGGTTGAGCTTTATGTTGTACTTTCTTAGGATGTCGAATGTCACCTGCAAATGGGTCAAATAGTCATCTACACGTAAGGACTTAACTGGCATGTCATCAATATAAACTTTCACGGATTTGCCTATTTAATATTCGAACATCTTATTAACTAGGTGTTTACATAAGGCTTCTGCATTTTTTAGCCCAAAAGGCATTACATTATAACAATATGTACCATACTTTGTGATGAATGAAGTTTTTCCCAATCCTCTAGGTTCATATTAATTTGGTTGTAACCAGAGTAGGCATCGAGAAAGGTAAGGATCTCGTGACCGGCCGTAGCATCTATCAAACGATCAACGTTGGGCAATAGGAAAGAATCTTTGGGGCATGCTTTGTTCAAATCTTTGTAGTCTACACATATTCTAAGTTTATTCCCCTTCTTAGGGACTACCACTATGTTATCTATCCATTCATTATATTTTACTTCCCTGATAGATCATATTTTGAGAACTCTAGTTACCTCTTCTTTGATGAATTCATGCTTTACCTCGGACTGAGGTCTCCTCTTTTGCTTCACCGATTTAAATCTGGGATCGACACTTAATCGATAGGTAGTTATCTCCGATGGGATCCCTGTCATATCAAAGTGGGACCTGATAACTAGGGATTCTATTTCATTTCACACTCCTTTTTTACTTGAGTTATGATTAAAAATTATATACAAATATACCCAAAGGCACATGTTGTACGTGGTTGCAGGGTTTGGTCAAAAGGTGAAAATTAATCAAAAGGAGTGAAACATGCACAAGTACCAAGAACAAGTCGAAGCACAATTGAAACATATCCACCGTGGTTGCAATCCATTTAGTGCGGTCCGCAGTGATGAGATTAAGAGAGGTGCAGTTTTTTGTAACTTAAGCATTATGGCCGCAAACCATTTTGTATAGACCGGAGTAACCGCACCAAATCCACAAATCATTTTATACAGTTCGCAGAGATGAGATTCAGAGAGTTATGAAAAATTGAGATTGAAGCCAGTGCGATTCGCAAACAATTTTGTGCGGACCGCATTAAAGCCACCGCCCCCATAATGGATTTTATGCGGCCACGGTGGCTAGATTCAGAGAATGCAGAATCAAGACAAAAACCTCAGCGCGATCTGCGTGCATTTTTGTGGACCGCAATAGCTCGTTAGAGGTATTTTTGTCCAATAATTTGGCCCAGTATAAATACTTTTTGCACATTTTTTAAAGATATCTTTGGTAATATGTTCGAGACTAGAGCACGTGAACGGCTGTATTACGCTATTTTGAGTAATTTGTAGCAAGATTAACACTAAATCTTCTTTATTTTAGTTTGTATAAATCATATAGGTTATTCTTCATCTATTTATCAATTTTCTTCCATTATTATGATTAACTACACCCTTCATCTAGGGTTGTGGATCAACCCTAGTGTGTTTTATAGGTCTTGAGTTTTAAGGCTTGAATGTTTATGGGTGTTTGATATTTGGACTAATTTGTGTTTTTCATGTTGAATTAGTGGTTGCAACCACTAATTTGTGTCTTTTTGACTTAGGCTCTTTTTGAGAAAGAGAGATTAAGTCTAGGAAAATTAGGCCAACAAGGAATTACGTCGTATTCAAAAGATAGATAGCCCCAATTAAAGGGTTAAACCTTGAGATATAAAACCCGACTTGAACTTAAATTCTTGCACAATTACCACACTCAATTGGTCTTGAGAAAGTCAGTTATGGAAAAATATCTCAAACTACCGAGAGGTATAGAGTGAGAAGTTTCATGCATTGTTTATATCGTGATCCCCAACATGACAATCTTGCCTTAGATTCAAGAACCCGTCAAGTATTCACCTAGGAGGAAGTCACTTCCCTAGTGTCTCTTTAACCATTTAGAAAACTTTACAAGCAATCATTCTTAGTTAAATTTAGCTTATCATTAGCATAAATATTAGAAGTAATAATCAACCAAAAGATGACTGGAACAGTAATTAAGAGCACTACACATCACTAGTTTAGATACAAATTCAATCCCACTTTTAGCTCCACGTGGATTTGATCCCAATCATCTCGGGTAAAAGCTGCTTCAACCTCTCACGCTACTTTATAGTGGTGCGGGGTTGGAACTGATCACTTTTCGGCGCCGTTGCCGGAGAGATAACAGTTTTGGCTATCTATCTAAATAGGTTTGTGTATTTTTCTTCTTTCCTTCTGTGTTAGTAATTTTTGAGTATCACGAATTCAGGTACAAAATGATAGCAAACAATGCAGCTCTTAGAGATCTTCTATCGAGGGATGAGGTAGATGATAATATTGATGATGAGGTTCCTATGGTGCCTCTAACTCAAAGGAAAGGCTGGCAGGCGATGATAATGTTCCAGACCCTCCCCCACCACCTCCGAGAGTGGCTACTCGAGTGCTTCCCAACCAAGGCTATGCTAGTGAAATTGTCCCACCTCGGATCCGGGTGGGCAATTTTCATAGTACAACTGTGATGCTGACATTGTTGGAGCAGCGAGGGTATCATACGGGTGCTCCCCATCAGAATGCTTACAAATATCTCAGAGTTTCATGAATACCTATTGGGGGAGCAAGCAAACTAATATGTCAGAGGATGCACTTCGGTTGAGATTATTCCCTTTCTCACTTTAAGGGAAGGCATTGGATTGGCTTGAGAGGCTTCTCAACCATTCCATCACTACTTGGGATGAGTTGGAGGATAAGTCCATTGCAAAGTTTTTCTCACCGAGGCACGTGGCAGCAGAGATGAGATCTTAACTTTCAAGCAGGAACCCAGTGAACCATTACATGAGATATAAGAGAGATACATAACCATGGTAAAAGAATGTTCGAACAATGATATGACTAAGGCAATGATACAACAGACATTCTACCGGGGCATTAAAACAACAAATCAGTGCATAGTGAACCAACTTTCTAGGGGTAATTTCATGAAGTTGTCTTATGATGAGGCTTGTGACATTCTTGATGAGATAGTTGACAAGTCCTCCACTTGGCAACGTAGAGCTAATGTGCCACAGAGTGACCCCACAATCACTCACTTGAAAAAAGAACTACATGACCATGAGCTGACAATGACAATGAACCAGCTATCTAAGGCACAGTTATAGCAGGTTCAAAGTCCACGCCTAGTAAATTCTATAGAGGGTGTCAACATGTTAGTCACAAAAGAATACAAAGAGGTAAACATGATCAAGGGAGCTCAGATCAATATGACAATAATTGTGGTGGATTCCAAGATGATGGTTATGATAGGCCAAATGAAGAAGTGCAATATGTGAACAATTATCAGGACCAAATAGGCAATTCTTCCAACCAACTAAAATGGAGACCCCAAGGCAGTTGGGGCAATCAAAAGCAACAAGGGAATAATAATTGGGAGAACAACAACCAAAATTAAAATTAGGACAATCAGAATAATAATTAGAAGAATTAGGGTAATTCGAATGGCAGCAACAACAACAAGGGTGGTAACAACAATCAGGGGGTTGGAATAATGGCAATCAAGGAAATCGGGGGCAAGACTTTCAAAGGCCCCCAATGTATTAACATAAGAACAATCAACTTCTTTCCTTTGAATCCCAGGGTCCTAGTTTGATTAAAAATGAAATGGGGAGAATTAAAATTATGTTTTAATAGATGACAAAAAAGAATACGGAATCTGATGCTCAATTGTCTTCCCACAATACTTCAATTAGAAACTTGGAGTTTCAATTAGCCCATATCTTACAATCCTTAAATACTCGCCCTAAGGGTGCTCTACCAAGTGATATGGTAGTTAACCCAAAAGGTGGGAACAATTCCAGGCATGTTATGGCGGTAACTACAAGGAGTATACGAGGCGGTTATATGAATGCCTCCAATGAAAAAGAAATTTTGAGTAATGAAGTTGAGTTGAAATAAGATGAGATTCCTTTGGTGGTTGAAAATATGATTGAAGAGAACATGAATGACGAAGTGAGGATTTATATTCAAGATGCCGAGGTGGAGCTCAGAATGACGTGAACCTATCTAGGGACACGTGATAAACATGCAAAAAACGATCGTGCCAAAACCCAAGGATCCTTTGCCAAGGCCACCTCTACCTTATCCTCAAAGGCTTGCGAAGCAGAAAAATGAGAATTAGTTTAAGAAGTTTATTGACATGATGAAGAGCTTATCCATTAATATGCCTTCCGTGGAGGCTCTAGAACAAATGTCAGGTTATGCTAAATTCATGAAGGACTTGGTGACAAAGAATAGATCCATGGATTGTGAAACTATTAAGATGACCCACCAAGTTAGTGGAATAGTGCACTCAATGGGCCCGAAGCAAGAAGATCCCGGTGCTTTCACCATTCCTTGCAGCGTTGGGAGTGCAGACTTTCCTAAGGCTCTATGTGATTCGGAGGCAAGTCTCAACTTGATGCCCTACTCAGTTTTCAAGACTTTGAGTATTGGGAAACCGAGGCCGGCTTCCATAAGATTGCAAATGGCGGCTAGAAATATGAAGAGACCATTGGGTATTATTGATGATGTTCTTGTGCAGGTGGAAAAATTTATCTTGCCACCTAATTTTGTGATGATAGATTGTGAGGTAGATTATAAGGTTCCAACGCTATTAGGAAGACCTTTCCTTGCTACTGGGAATGCCTTTGTTAATGTGGAAGCATGGGAACTCACCTTCCGGGTGGGTGATCATAAAGTGGTCTTTCATGTGTGCAAGTCAATGAAGCAGCCCAACAGTTTTAAAGGTGCTCTTTTGTGGACCTTGTCACTGTCGCATCCTTTTTTTTCTTCTATGCGGTGAGAGAAGACCGGGTTTCGACATTCATGGATAACTCATTTCCTTTTAGGAATTGGGTATTTGAAGAGTTGTCACCTAACGGGTTAAGGTGCATTAGGGCACCTAAAGCGATTAACTCTTGGATTGGTTTGCATTACCAAAGATTAAGGTAAGGTCTCAAAATGACCTCGAGGGGAAGATGTTAGGCACCCCTATTGGTCCACAACTATGGGTTTGCCGAACTTATATTTACGAATTAGTCCATTAAGAAATAAATAGTTTGAATCAAATAATTTGCAAGTAAAGCACGTTGTATGATTCAAATAATAAGATAAAGATTTTGAACAGGTTGTATGAACATAAAACAAAGTTTTAAACAAAAGGAATTTTGGGGAAATGCTAGGTTGGTTAGCCAATAGTATCACCCCACGCAATGTCCGGTAAACACTCCTGAATTAGGGGCTACACGTGACATTAGCGCGTACTCATCGTATCCCATATCTACACTTCCCTTCCCCTTAATGATCATTAAAGAGAGTGTTGGTAAATGATCTCTATTGCATGCTATTACTCGTCCCTTCCTAATAGTCCTGGGGGAAATTTAGGACCTCTACCTATAGGTAGTTCTAGACAGAACACTAAGGTTTTAAAGGTAAAAATAGTAGGGCGATAGGCAAGAACATTTAGGAACTTAGCACATAAAAAGGTAATTAGAGGATCAAGTTTACCTCCTTAAACAACAAACATAAGAAGCACGACCCAAACACAAATAAGGGCCTTTTGTTAAATAGTATCCTAAGACACGATGTCTAAGTGAATATCAAGACACAAAAGATAGGCAGTTTATAAACTCGGAAGTCATGGCCTTGCCTGTTTGCCTACTGATTTTTAATGCTTTTTAAATTAGAACAACACTAAGTAACAGAAATAGTTTCAGAATTACAGGATTTGGAAAACACGCCCTATAGGCTTGCCTACACGCGGAATAATGATAATTATATTTTATATAGTAAAACAAGGAAGGTTTTTAAAATAGACTCTTGAATCCTTATAGGCATGTTGTCTAATAATAAATTAAAGTAGTTTTTAAGAATTCATTTTAGGGAAAACAAACCACTAATTAAACTAGTTTCAAAGTGAACTAATTGTAGACAAGATTGATTTATTTAAACTAACTTGTTTAAATCCATATGCAGAATTTCTGTTATTGTTCCCTATAGACATGATATCTAATTGTCTAATACTGATTTAGAAGCTTGTAGGCATGATAATAAATGAAAACATGCGTAAACACTCGTTATAACAGAAGTTAAATTGGACCATATCCTATAGGCATGGTATTTACTCCCGAAGTGGACTTTAAGACCTATAAGCATGATTTCTATTATTGGAACCACTTGAAACCTATAAGCATGATTAAGATGGTAAAGCAAACATAGAAAAATATAAAGTCCTATAGGCATGGTTTCTACTCTATAAGGCAAGTATAGAAAAATATAAAGTCCTATAGGCATGGTTTCTACCTGCATTACCCCACAAACATGTACCCACCCTTTTTCACTCCAATATTCGTTTACAAATTATTATAGACCATACGAATGAATTACATAAGTAGATAAGAAAAAATAAGAAGTTATGTATAGGGAGCCTACAAATAGGCCCAAATTTCCAAAGCTTCCAACAATCTCAAATGCCCAAATTCCATAGACAGTATCATTCTCTAGATGCATCAAAGTTTCCTAAGGATCTCAAAGATCCCAGGCAGTACTTACACCTAGACTTGGTAACAGAATTGAGTAAGTGTAATGTAGAATGGTTAGCCTCAATCTGCCAGAGTTCAAAGGGTTTTCAAGAGGATCCCAAGGCAATGCACATACTGGAGGGGGTAGAACCTAGTGAATTAGGTGTAAAGTTAGAGTGCTTGACACAATTTGAAAGGTTTTGGTGGAAAAATAGTGTTAAAGAGATTTTCTTGAAATAGTTTTGTAAATAAGAGCATTGTCTAGTAACCTTGTCCCCAGGTATAATCAATATTATCGATGACAAACTGAATGAATTTTTTCTTGTGTTTGGGGGTTAACCATGTCCCCAGGTATAACTTTCATTTTGGAAGGTGCTCGATCAATATGGCCTTCTCGAGTTCTTTTACCATGGACTTCGTCGTATCCGATTCCTCGGGGGTAACGAAGGTTCGAGAGATGAGAAAATCTTCTTCTTTTTCCTCAACCACATGTTCATCGAACACTTGTCCCTCGGGCTCAACCGAGGGCATGGGCTGTGATTAGTATTTGACCACATGTTTGTTCTTCGACTTTTTCGATGTGGATGGTGCCGATATCAGTGCCAAGTCGTGCACTGCAAACATCTCCTTAGCTGCATGTTTCTCTCCGTATATTGTTTTAATGCCATTATTCATTGGGAAATTCATCTTCTGATAAAGGGTCGATGGCATTGCTCTCATGCTATGGATCCACGACCTTCCAAGCAAAGCATTATTCCTCATGTCACATTCAATGACATGAAATTTTGGTGTCTTGTATGGTTCTTGCCGTGTTGACTGGGAGGATGATTTCCCCTTTCGATTTTTCACTTTCCATGTTAAAGCCATTAAAGACCTGAGATGTTGGTATGATTTGATCAAGCAGCCCGAGGTGATCCACAACCCTTGACCTGATTATATTTGCCAAACTCCCTAGATCCATGAGAACACATTTAACTTGAACTTTACTTAAAAGGATAGAAATTACCGGTGCATCATTATGAGTTTGAGAGAAGGCCTTGATGTCTTCCTCGCTGAATTTGAGGGTGTCCTCGGGCATGAAATCTCGAGTCCATCTCTCTCTTGTGATGGATACTTTGGTACGTTTGAATATAGGTTCCTATGGAACATCGACTCCGCTAATGATGATGTGAATGACATGTTGAGTTCTTTAGGTTCATTTTTTCTGCCTACATCTCTCTCCCTGAAGTGATTCTTAGCCCGATCACCTAGAAATTCTCAAAGGTGGCACTTATTGAATAACCTAGCCACTTCTTCACTTAGCTACCTGAAATCCTCTGTTTAATGACCATGTGTGCCATGATACTTGTACATCATGTTTGGGTTCTTTTATGAGTCATCGATTTGTATTGACCTGGGCCACTTAGTATCTCTGATTCGCCCAATAGCTGCGACGATACCTGATGCATCTATGCTGAAGTTTTATTCTGAAAATCGGGGGACATCGGCGAGGTTGGCATGCTTATCAAACCCGTTCTTGCTCATGAGTCCCCGAGAACCTTGACCTCGGTCCCTTTTTCGATAACTCTAAGAAGTATTGTGGCTCGGTCCATTGTTTCTTCGATCAGCATATGGTTGATACCATTTTTTTGTTGAATCTTGATCCCTAATTTGCGTCCCTTGGGGGCTTGGCTGCAACTCTATTAGGATGAACTGATCCTGAGAGGGCTCCCAACTGGTCGTCCTAGACTCAAAATTTTTACTAATGACGATTGTACATATCTTACCATGTCACATCTGGATATTCAATCAAGTTCTACTTTAGTTGCCGATATGCTATCGAGCTCTTTTCATTTAAACATTGCATAAAGACCTAAACTGCCAATCATCAGAGAGCGGTGGTAATTCATTCCTTTCCATTTAAAATCGGGACACGAACTCCTTTAGAATCTCGTCATCCTTTTTTGTTATTTTCAAAATATTAAATTTTCTTGTGTCCACCATTATGGTCCCGACGTGTGCTTTCACGAAGGCGTCCACCAACATAGCAAATGAATCAATAGAGTTAGGAGCTAAGTTGTGATACCACATCATTGCTCCTTTTGATAGTGTTTCCCCCCAAATATTTTCAATAATACTGACTCAATTTCATCGTCATTGAAGTTATTTCCTTTGGTTCCAAAATGTATGAAGTAATATGTTCTTTAGGGTTAGTTATTCTGTTATATTTCGATATATCAGGCATGCAAAACTTCTTGGGAATGGAAATTGGAGCCGCACTTGATGGAAAGGTTTCTGTATGAATTTTTTGGCATCTAAACCTTTCAAAAATAGAGATCCTCCCGATATCTGGTCTACCCGGGAGTTTTAAGTTTCCACCTTCTTATCATTGTCTTCTATCTTATTTTCTACTCACTCGATCCTTTTAGTCAGTTCATCGAGCATTTTCATGATTGCGGTATCAGTCCCTGAGCCGTTTTCATTGGGGCTTTCAAGCGCTGGTTCAGTATGCCAAACATTCACTAGTTCGACAGTGTTAGGAGTCCTGTTTTGACTCTAAAGTTGAGCGATCACGACTTTCTGAGCTTGCAGCTTCTCGAATATCACTTGGAGGTTGACTACCCCTTCTTCCATTCCTAGCATTCCTTGGTCTCCAGCTCGGGCTTCCCTGTATGCATTCCTTACGGGGTCTGTGCCTGCATCCGTGTTTAGAGCATTATGCGAACTGATATCAACTCGCTCCATATTTGGCACTCCCTCAGAGATTATGGCTAGTACACCGACCCCTGCCATTTTTTTCTCTGAGTCCCTCACTGTCATGAGCAGTTGTAATCAGAACGAATTGGGAAAAATAATTTCCAGTTTGAATCTTTAAATTTTAAAGGTTTGATCAAGATTTGACTTGTAGGTATATAATCCCGAATTGGAATTTTAATGATTTGATTAGCTCCGATAGGTGATTTGGGACTTATGAGTGTGACTAGAATGCATTTTGGAGCTCCGTGGAAGGTTTCGGCTTGAATTGGAGAAATTGAAATTTTGGCATTTTTCGGTTGATAGGTGAGATTTTGATATAGTGATCGAAATAAAATTTCGAAAGTTGCAGTAGTTCTATTGTGATATTTGGAATGTGTGTGCAAAATTTCAGGTCATTTAAACGTGTTTCGATACCTTTAGATCGAAAGCAGAATTCGGGAGATTTTGGAATTTTAGGCCTGATTTCGATGTGATTTGGTTGATTCAATGCTGTTTGAGGTGTTTTGAAGATTTGTACAAGTTTGAGTAGTGGTATATGATGTGTTTTTGCTTTTGGTTGAGGCCTCGGGTGAATCCAGATGGGTTATGAAAGAATTTGGAATGGAGTTTTGCAGTTGAAGCATTTGGTTTCTTTCATAACCGCACTTGCAGTTGGGAGGCCGTGGGTGCGATGATCGTAAAAGCGTAAGGCAGCCGCAAATGTGGCCAATGTGAAGTCCTTCAGGAACCGCAGAAGTGGTGTCATGGGGGCACCTGAGATAGCGCATGTGCGAGCTTTTAACCGCAAATGCGGTGGATTTGGTCTCAAAAAGTGGGAAATAGACCGCAGGTGCAAAAATGCATGGATCAAAAAATGTAAAAATTAATAATAAAAAAAAAACGGGTTCCCTTGGCAATTTTGAGGGGTTTTTCAACATATTTTACTCAGGAGAAATCTTTGAAGAGCTAAATGAATTGGAAACCAAAGGATAATCTCGTGGAGGTAAGATTTTTGACTTCATAACTCGTTTATAAGTGATTAAAGGCCTAACTAGTGGTGGAAATTTGGAAAAAACCAATGCAAAATGGGTAATTAGGGCTTGAGATTAAGAGAATTTTAAGTGAGGATTTGAGGGGCCATTTGAAGTATGATTTTGATGTTCTTGATATATATAGACTCGTGGGAGGATGAGGATTATATTGATGTTAATTTTGTCGGATTCTGAGATGTGGGCCCGAGGATCGGGTTTGAGAAATTTCGAAATTTTTCTATGTAAATTGGATATTTTCGAGTGGGCTTTGTTCCCTTAGAATAATTTAATATTTATGTGCTGATTGTGGCTAGATTTGGAGCATCTGGAGGTCGATTCATGAGGGCAAAAGCATCGCAGGCTAGAGTTGGACCGAATCGAGGTGAGTAATGATTGTAAATGTTGTCCAGAGGGTATGAAACCCTGGATTTGCACATCGTTGTGCTATATTGGGATGACACACACGTTAGATGACGTGCATTGGATCGTGCACTGTTGGGGATTGTGACTTAGTCCATCCCGACTAACTGGTCTACTGCGTATTTGATTGGAAAACATTTGGTATCATTATGTTTTGGGCTGAATGCCATATTTGGGCCTTGTGCCAATTATTTGTACCCTTAGGGGATTTTTATTGCTACTTCCACACTGTTTTTATTGTATATCTAAACACAGTCATGCTATATTCTACTGTTTTCAAAACTTAGCCAAGTTATTCTGTTTTAACACATTAGACGACATTCTAAAAGATATTTTGGGCTGAGCATCATGTTTTATTGTTGCTCGAGTGGCTTATTAGAATTTTGACTAAGTAAGATCGAGGACCTGTGTTATGAGGATACTTTTGGGTCGGGTTGCACGCCGCAACAGTTATACACTAATTTGTGATTATGAAGCCGAGGGCCTGAGATTTGTACGCCACGATGTGTCTTGTTGATATGAGGCTGAGAGCATATTGATGTTGGCACGAGATGGCTTGATATTTCACTTGGGCCATATGCGGCCCCTCCAAGAGTCTGCACACCCCCAATGAGCACGGGTACCTATTATGATGTGAGATACTACCCGAGGGCTGGTGATATTCCATAATGTTGCCCAAGAGGCTATTTCTATTTCTATTTTTGCCTGAGAGGCATATTTTCTGTTCTTATATGTTCTACTTGCATTTCATTACGTGTTTAAGTGTGAAAAGGTATTTGAAAGAAGTTTAAACTGAGCTAAGACGTTGTAAGAGATTTCACATCTTCATTGTTTTCTTACTGGTTTTATACAGCTTTTATATAGCATATTGATGTTTTTCTTACATGATTTCTTATTGCTCAGTTTTTATTTATTATTATTACTCACTTTACTCCCTACACCTTGGGTGCAGATTCAGGTATTTCTGAACCCGATAGCGGGTATTAGTTGCTTAGTTCTGGAAGAGTCATCGGAGTTTAGCAAGGTAGCTGCTCGACATTCGCAACACCGTTTTTTCTCCCTCTTGATTTTATTAGACTGTATTTAGTGCATTTCCGAATTTTTTGTTGTATTTAGACCTTAGCAGATGCTCGTGACTTGTGACACCCCGATGCCGGTCTATGTCTATTCGACAACTATATTATTCACCTTATTTTGAGGATTATTATTATGTTGGAGACTTAAATTGTATTATATTAATTGCTTAAAATAAATTGGCAGTGTGTCGGCTGACTTTATCTTCACGAGAGGCACCATTACGATTGGGTCTAGGTTTTGGATCGTAACAATAAGGCATTTGAATGAGACGCCTAAGGAAATAAAATATTGTGCCCTTGCAAAAAGTGCATGAACGCTATTGGTATTATAAAAATGTAATGGAGGATTATTTGATTGTTCATGGATTTATTTATGGTTGTACCAAATGGGTTGTTTAGTGAGTATCCCAACGTTTCCTAACTTCAACATAAAGGCAGCAATGTTCGTGCTAGTTTTGTAATTATGTTTGTGATTCTTCGTGTGCATTATTCTTTACTTTGCCATCATACCTTCATAGTTTGAAAGTCTTGGTCCTCAGTAATAATATAAGATTATTATAATGTTGCGTATAATTTGTTGAGATGAATTAGTTGGATTAATAAAAGAAGAACGAAAACAGTTAAATGCATGAGTATTCTTAGACCAGATTCTCTTGAAGAGTAGTTACTTTATTAATCCTCTTTTGTAGGTGGAGTAGACAAGAAATAGATGATGAAGACGAAGAAGAACTAGACCTAACTTGAAATAAATTTTGAATTGTCATAGATGAATGTTCTAGGAATTTTTTATTACCAACATTTTTTAAACTTATTTATTCTCTTGAAATGTACTAAACTTATGCACTCATGAGGTAGAACATTTTCTTTTTGGATATTATTTTCTTAATGGATAATTTTGTATTATTAATAGTTTCATTTTATGATGTATTTAAATTTTATTGTTATTATAATTTATTATTTAAATAAATATTTATTTATAATAGGTGCGATATTTTGGTTTTAACTGAATTGATACAATAGCCTACAAGGACACAAATGGTGTTCTAGTAGATAATGTAAATCTTTGCAATAGGTTCCATAGACTGTTCCAAAATGATCTACAAACTGTTCCAGATGCAAATATAACTGTTACGATAGCCTAAAGAAACCGTGGCTATATCCAACATAACTGTAGCAATAGCTTACATAAGTGTTGCTTTAAATAATATGGTAATGGTCACAAACCGTTATATAAATAATATAGTAACAGTTTAAAACCGTTCCAGCTGAAAAAAAAAGTTCCAACGGAGAAAGGGAAATTGTTGCAATAGACGTATCTAATAGCAAAGCAAACCATTGTAAGAACCATTCCAATAGACCTATGGGTACATCGGCTGACGTGACGGGCTTTAAACCGTTCCAATATCTCTATGGCAACGGTTTGACAATGTGTTGAAACAATTTTTCAACCGTTATCGTAGACTAATTTATTAGTAGTGTGTTCCGATATTTTTTGCTTATTATGGTAAATGATTGTTATACACCTGTAAAAGCTTTACACAATTAAATAAAATTGGTTTTTATAAATACATTATCCAATAATTACTTTTTCTTAACGTTATATAAAATAGGAGAAATTTATTTAAAATTTAAAATCTTAAATGCATATTTCACCTTGATCAATTTTTAACTAAATGTACAAAAATTCAAATCCTATTACACATATTATAAAGTCACTTGAAAATTAAACTCATCCAAGATTGATGGATAAACTATGCAAATGTAGCTTGTCATCCATAGATTCTAGTCAGTTGCCAACAATATAACACTTGAATTGACGAAGTTTTGTGACTTTTTTTTCCGAACTTTCAGTAAAATTTATATATAGACTTTCAAATAGGAGACATTATACATGATTAGTGGTAGCAAAGAATATAAAAAATAGTTATCTACCCATATTATTTATTAAAAATGGATTGGATAATAAACCTTTAAACACGAGTCAAACATGAATAAGAATCATATTATCCACTTAAAAAATAGATAATCAACGAGTTTAGCTTGTCACACCTTGTTTTGGCTACAATAACCCGGCGAAGGGCGTAGATAAGGGAGTTTTTTCAATTAAAAAAAATCGAAGCAGGATTCAAATATTTAAGAGATTTCAGAGTCGCCAATTGGGATAGTTAATAGTGTCGCAAGTCACTGGTTTAAATCCCGAATTGAGGAAAGAATGACTCTGTTTAACAGTCCTCGAACCAGAAATCCTAGTAAGGAATTTCGTTAACCTAGGAGAAGATGTTAGGCATTCCCGGGTTCCGTGGTTCTAGCACGGTCGCTCAACTGTTGTACTTGGCTTCATTATATGATTTTAAACAATTATGAACATAGGTGAAAATTTGAATTTCTAGCCTCTTTTATTATTATTTAAAAAAAAATTACAACGTCGTTAAAACATGACTCGAACCACGTAACATAAATGCATCTGTGATTTTTGATACATTTCTACTTCGTTGGGATTTGAATTTGGGTCACATAAATGTACACCCGAATTTAGAAAAGAAATATTATTAAATACGCGCCTAAAGCAGGTACCCATTATTAACTTTGCTGGAGGCCGTGAAAATTCGCTAAACGGCTCGTCTCAAGTTCAAAGTATAAATTTAAGATTAAATCGAGGGCTATGCAATTGTAATTTTGTTCGGCATAGCGCGCCTCAATTTATTATTTAAAGGCCAATTCTAAAGCAAACTATTATTATATTAAGTAATGTCTCTAAAAAGGTCCTAATTCATTAATATTGTCAATACACCATTACTGAAGATTGTCAAAATCGGGCTTCGAGTTCAGGGGTTTACCCAGGCAGCCTCAACGCTTATGAAAGGCTGCCCAAAACATGGGCCTTCGTTCAAGCCCTAATGAAAAGGCAATGCCGGATTAGGATTAAACCATACGTTAATAGAGTCTAGGCTAAAACCAATTCGACTCTAATCTACTAACATGCCCAAGTAGTCACTGGTCTTGTTTTTTAACAATTAAACTTATAGACGAAAAACTATAGATCTATTGGTTCCAAATCATTTGGTTCAAATAACGTTTAGGCTAAATGAGTTTCTTCAAAATATGTAAAGTGATCAAAGATTGAAGTACGGTAATCACAATTTATAATGGAACATCAAAAATGGAACTTAAACTACACATCCGTTAGATTATAGCAAGTTCGAATTTAAAATACTTAATACCAAGAACTACTCGATTTTACAACAACGTAAACACATAAGTTCATATTTCAAACTTCACTTCCAATCACCATTTACTCCATCCTCAACGTGAAATCCACAGAAGAATTAAAAATTGAATTTGTTATAGCTACAGTCAACGAATAGTCTCTACAGTCCCAATTTGATACAAACATGTAATTATTTAAATGACTATCATGGTTGAATGTCAAAACAAAATAACCCTTGTAAGATTTCATGCAAAATTAGACAGCTCTTCATTACTTAATCCCAATATTTCTCATACATGTGGATTCAACTTTCCATATCACATGAGTCAAGAAGAAAAGTATCTGGAGGTTGCGAATAAGAAGGAAAAGTTGAGATTAACAGCAGTAGATGGCAAACAACAAATTACAATAGTAGACGAACAGTTTAAAACCCAACACAACACCATCAATGATTAGGAATGAACCTAGAAGTCGACACAATTAGCAAATAACCAACAGCCAACTTCGAACAAGTGAGATAATTCACAGGCGACTCCAAATGCTTTGAAATCTCAATCATTGAACAGAAACCATGAAATATAAGCTGTTTTGGATCCTAAATAAGCTGGAGAGTTGAATTAAGTGTTGGAATTTGAAAATGATCCAGGGAAACTCAATGTAACAGTTTTTTTGTTTTGTTTTGTATTTTTTAATGAACTAATATCTAATGGAGGAAGAAC
This sequence comes from Nicotiana benthamiana, assembly GCA_034376525.1. Lineage (NCBI taxonomy): Eukaryota > Viridiplantae > Streptophyta > Magnoliopsida > Solanales > Solanaceae > Nicotiana > Nicotiana benthamiana. The sequence continues at coordinate 28,066,895 of CM067324.1, read as the reverse complement.
TCTTCATATTTGCTTGAATGACATGTTTTTTTTTTGGGGGGTTTTTGAATATTCAAATTTTTGAGGTTTGAGATTGTGGAAGCTTTTGGGGAATTTTTCAAATCTGAAACTTTAGGAATTTTAAAATTGCCTGAATATTTTAGAGCTCCTGGGTTTCCAAGATTTTAAGCCTAAAAAACCTTGTCCATCAAGGCATTAGAGTCCCTTTTTATATCTAAAGCTTTAGGGCAACCCCCTTTCTTCTTCTTTACCCCTTTAGTCCTCTTTTATCTTCCAAATTTAACCAACCAGTCCCCAAATTCTTAGCTTACTATCCATGTTATAACAACTAAATGTCTAAATTTCAATTTTGACCCCTATTTTAGAAGCTTCCGGGGATTTCTGTTCTAGTTACTACGGATTCTCATGCTGAATTACCCATACTACCCTTTACCTTTTCCCTGAATTACTTAACTTATACAATTATACTTCATTTTCCTTTCACTTTAGGCAAACTTAATATAGTTAATTAGCTTATGAACAAGAAATTACCCAGCTATAACCAAGCAATAATTAAAATTTAAACTACCTAATCTAGCTAAACAAACTAAAAATAAACTCTACAGAATCTTAAATGTTTCGTAGAACTAACATTAAACTAATCAATTGAAAGCAAGTTGAAGCTAATTACGAAGAATAAACGAACAAAATCATAAAATACAAAGCAGTAAACAAACATGGAATCAAATCAAACAATTCAAATTACTAATAAAACTAAACTATACGGTAAAAGAGATCAGAAACCTGAATTGAAATCCTAAACTAATCACAAAGATAATAACAAAACAAAATTGAAAATAAGAATCACGGATGAAAACAGATAAGTAAGTAAGAACAAAAACACCTCAAAATTTATGACTCAACTCGAACACTGCCAGATTTCTTGGCATTATTTGGGGTTAAACCGTCCTTAATCATGTTTTCTCTATGAGAAAACACAAGATTAAGGGCTATTAGAGCCCAAAATTAAAAAGCCCCCAAACTTGAGCGACTAGGGTTCTATGTCACATCTCGATTTAAGATTTGAAATGAATGGGGAGGATTCGAAGACTAAGGGTTATATGTTGAAACACGTTCTCAAGTCGCTAAAACTAAACGTGTGTTCATCTTTGTAGGTTTTGATAAATGACAAACCGATGCGCATGGAACATTGACATATGCCGAAGTCCAAGCACAAGAGAAACAAAGAACAAGATCAAGTAAAGCAACAAAGTTATACATGAGTCGTTTTATATTGTGATCTTGATCCGACAATAGATTCAAGACTTGGCTTCTCTCGTAAAATCATTTTCATCAAACCATGCATCTTTAATTTAAAACAAAATGATTCATTTTCATTTTAGCCAAAATGAATTTTAAACATGTCTTTCAAATCTGGACAGAAATAATATATTATGTTTTTCTGATAATCGATTATGTTAAGACAGTGTAAACCGGAATTTGCAAAACAACAAAATAATCGATTATGTCTTTTCTGATAATCGATTATGTTAAGACAGTGTAAACCGGATTTTACAAAACAGAAAAATAATCGATTATGTCTTTTAGGTAATCGATTATGTTAAGACTGTTGCCAAAGTATTTTTAAACGCTGAAAGATAATCGATTATGCACAAGGCAATAATCGATTATGCTAGCATAAAATCAGCGTCTGATTTTTAAACGTTATCAGGTAATCGATTATGCAATTTGAATAATCGATTATTCTTCTTAAAATCTGCATATGATTTTTGAACGATTTGCAGATAATCCATTATGCAAATCAGACAATCGATTATCCTAGCACAAAATCAGCATTTAGTGATTGGCAATTAAACAACGGTCTTGGTGACTTTGAGGACTATAAATACACCTCAAAATCACTCTTTTAAGTACAACAACTGATTACATTCTTGCTTAAGCTTACATACTCTCATATCAATCATTTTATATTCATTTCATAGTTTTTTGAGAGCCAAACTCTTGACAAAGTTGTTGTGTTCTTGAGCGTATTAATTTTACTCACATCTACTCTATAAGAGATTTTGTCTTGAGTGCTAAGTGTTTGCATATACTTGAAGGGAAGTTCTAATCCCTTGTTGTAAGAAGGAAAGTTTAGTTCCTTGACTTGAAGTCTTGAGGTGAGGTATCCTCGAGCAGGTTGAAGTCTTGTAGAGTGTATATCTACGAGCAAGTGTAACGGTTTGTCAGGCACCCGTAAGCTTAAAGGAGTTAGTGTAAAACTCGAGAGAGTCTCTCGGGGACTGGACTAACCACACGTTGTGGTGAACCAGTATAAATTTGGTGTGTTCTCTCCTTACTATTTTAATTACTGCACTTACTTTATTCCTGCAATTTTAATTCCGCAAATTTATCTTAATTTTTATTAAAACGCTATTCACCCCCCCTCTAGCGTTAAGCGCATATTCTAACAATTGATATCAGAGCCTAACTCTCTGAAAGACTTAACAGTTTGAGAGAAACAATCTATGGCTTCTACTCGCAACGTTAATGCAGGACTAGGTGAAGGACAATGCTTCACAAGGCCACCACTCTTTGATGGCACCAATTACACTTATTGGAAGGAGAGGATGAGGATTTTCATTCAATCAAACAACTTCCAATTGTGGAAAATCATAAAGAATGGAGAACAACTTCCAACTAAAAAGGTTGGAGATGAACTCGTCCCAAACGGAAGACGAATACGATACGGACGATATCAGAAAGGTGGAATATAATGCAAAGGCCATCAACATGCTATTTTGTGTTGTAAATCCCAATGATTATCGGAAAATCTCATGTTGCACCACGGCTAAGCAAATGTGGGATAAATTGGAGATCACCTACGAAGGTACGGACTAGGTAAGAGAAGCTAAAATAGATTTTCTAACCCACGAATATGAACTTTTTCATATGAAGGAAAGCGAGAAGATAGACGATATGTTCGAACGATTTTCAAAAATCGTTAATGATCTTCATGCTCTCAAGAAGACTTTCACGATTAGGGAGCTTGTCCGTAAAATTCTTCGAAGTCTCACTCCGGAATGGCGCTCCAAAGCTGACGCTATTCAAGAGTCAATCGGCATTACAAATGTCACAATCGAGGGGCTTAGAGGTAATCTCAAAACCTATGAATCTACTATTCTTAACCCTCCTTTGGATGATCAAAGGAAACGAAGAATCGCCCTCAAAGCAAGCACGGCTCAACCTCAAAATGATGAGGATTCAAGCGACGAAGATAACGAGTTCGGACTCGTTATTAAGATATTTCACAAGTTCATGCGAAAGGAGTATGAACGAAAAGGTAAGCGACAAGGAGACCAATTAAAGTGCTATGGATGCGGAGAAATCGGGCATATCAAATCAAATTTTCCAAATACCAAAAAGGAGAAGAAACCCGTCAAGAAACAAAGAGCATACATCTCTTGGATAGGCGACTCCGGAGACGAATCAAGTGATGGAGAAGGAAACGAGACCGCAAACTTGTGTCTTATGGCACACGAAGAAACTCAAAATGAGGTATGTACTACTTCTAAGAACTATTTCATTTTAGAAGAAATGCAAGATGCATTTGATGAGTTGTATAAAGAGTTTATTAGTGCTTCTAAATCTATAAAAGATTTAAGAAAACAAATTTCTTCAAAAGAAAAGGATTTTGAAAAACTAACTCTTGAAAATGAGAAATTAAAAGAGGAAAACAAGTTTTATGGCAAAAGAAGCGCCGATAAACCCGAAAGCTCAAATAAGGATTGTACTTCTTGCAAATTTCTAAAGGAAGAAGTAGAAAGTCTTAGAAGCACTTTGCACAAATTCAATTCTTCACACAAAAATCTCAATGAAGTGCTTGTAAATTTGAAATCCACTAAGCACGGTATAGGCTTTAAACACGAGCCAAAAGAAAAAGTTGAGTCCATTCCTAAACCACCTAAGACTCAACTTAGGCAAAACAAAATAAATGTCAACACTCAACCTAGAAATTTCAATCCTAGAATTGCAACTCATCCTAGAACAAATGCTAGAAGAAATATTGGCATGTATAGACCACCTAGACAAGAGTTTCGAAAACTACATCAAAACTATATTCCTAAAAATACAGTGAATGCTAGAAGAAATATTGGCATGTATAGACCACCTAGACAAGATTTTCGAAAACTACATCAAAACTATATTCCTAAAAATAGAGTGAATAAATTTAGACCCCCAAATTATTATCATCCTAGAAGAATGCACAATCCGAATGTCATTTGTCATTATTGCAATAAAATTGGACATATTGCTCCCGCATGCTTCACTAGACATAGACATTTTACTGCAGATCAACCACACCACTATTTTGCACCTAACACACAAGGACCCAAAATGGCTTGGGTACCAAAATCTCATTAATTTGTTTTGTAGGTGTGTTTGAAGGGATCAAGTGTACTTTGGTACCTTGATAGTGGATGCTCCAAACATATGACTGGGGATGCATCAAAATTCCTTCAACTAAAACCCACGGAAGGAGGAAATGTTATTTTTGGAGACAATAACAAAGAAAAGATTATCGGCATTGGCTCGGTCGATGCTTTAAACAAAATCAATCTTCAAGACGAGGTGCAAAAGGAGAATCCAAAGGAAGTTCAAGGAACAACTTTCGGAAGAAGTACCACCACAAGAAGAAGAATCGATGATGCCTAAGGCTTGGAGGACGTCTAAGGACCATCCTCTTGACAAGGAAATTGGAAACATCGAGAAAGGGGTAAGTACACAAAATCTTATTAAAGACACTGTAGGGCATATGGCTTTTGTTTCTCAAATAGAACCTAAAACCATTTCCGAAGCAATTGGGGATGAGCATTGGACCTTGGCAATGCAAGAGGAGCTTAACCAATTCAAACGTAATGATGTTTGGGAATTGGTGCCAAGACCCGATAATCACACCATAATTGGTACGAAATGGGTTTTTCAAAATAAATTAGATGAAAATGGTATAATCACTAGAAACAAAGCTAGGCTTGTTGCTAAGGGTTATAATCAAGAAGAAGGAATTGATTATGAAGAAACATATGCACCCGTAGCACGGCTAGAAGCCATTCGTTTATTACTTGCTTTTTCATCATCTATGAATTTCAAATTATTTCAAATGGATGTCAAGAGTTCCTTCTCAATAGGTTTATTCAAGAGGAAGTGTACGTTGAACAACCCCTGGGCTTTGAAGACTTTAAATCTCCCGATCATGTCTTCAAGCTTAAGAAAGCGCTATATGGACTTAAACAAGCTCCTCGGGCTTGGTACGAGCGCTTAAGCAAATTTCTTTTGGACAATGAGTTCGAAAGGGGGAAAGTTGACACTACAGTGTTTATCAAAAATAAAAACAATGACATTCTATTAGTTCAAATTTATGTCGATGATATTATTTTTGGTGCTACTAATGATTTTTTATGCGAGGAATTCTGTAAGTTAATGACTAGAGAATTCGAAATGTCAATGATGGGTGAGCTAAACTTCTTCTTGGGGTTGCAGGTGAAACAAATGAAAGAAGGAACTTTCATTTGTCAATCTAAGTATTGCAAAGAGTTGCTAAATCATTTTGAAATGGGCAACGCCAAAGCAATGGCCACTCCAATGAGCACATCCGACCATCTTGACAAGGATGAGAAAGGTAAAGAAGTAGACACCAAGAAATACCGAGGTATGATCGGATCCCTTCTTTATCTTACTGCAAGTAGACCGGACATCATGTTTAGCGTGTGTTTATGCGCTCGATATCAATCATGTTCGAAGGAGTCGCACCTAACTGCGGTAAAACGGATAATGAAGTATCTTGTTGGAACTATAAATGTGGGACTATGGTGTCCCAAAGGTTCTTCATGCCAACTTGTTGGCCATTCCGATTCCGATTTTGCGGGTTGCAAATTGGACCGCAAGAGCACTAGTGGCACTTGCCATTTGCTCGATAGCTCTCTAGTTTCTTGGTTTAGCAAGAAACAAGTAAGTGTTGCGTTATCCACAACCGAGGCTGAATATGTAGCCGCGGGGAGTTGTTGTGCTCAAATCCTTTGGATGAAATAACAACTCTCGGATTATGGTCTTAGTATCAATCATATCCCTCTTCGATGTGATAATACTAGCGCCATAAGCTTGACGAAGAACCCTGTTCTTCACTCAAGAACGAAACACATAGAAATTAGGCACCACTTCATAAGAGATCACGTTCTCAAAGGTGATGTAGAAATTGAGTTTGTTGAAACCAAACATCAATTGGCCGACATCTTCACAAAGCCTTTAGAGAAAGAGTCCTTTTTCCGAATTCGTAGTGAACTTGGAATTCTTGACTCCACAATGATCTAATACATGCATTGCATTTTTCTTTTAACAATTACTAACTTAAGCGTCGGAGGCGCCTAACTTTTTTTTTGCAGGTATCGCCCCAAAGACAGGGGGAGTTCTCGGGCACTGGTGATAAATAATCGATTTTTCTCAGTCAATAATCGATTATTACTCCTTTATGTTTTCCCATTATTCTACTGGAAAAATAAACTAATCGATTATACTAATACTAGAATCGATTATCTAACATTTTCATTTTGCAGGAATCTGGCAATCATGTTTAATAATCGATTATCCACATTACTAATCGATTATTGAAAGTTCAGTTTTACAAGTGTTTATAAAATAATCGATTGTTGATAACTTAATAATCGATTTCCTCTTACCGTCTCGTTTTTCATCTCACTGCCTAAGAATAATCGATTATCAAAGTTCAGTAATCGATTATTCCTCGAGTCCGTATAACACATTGTGCAGCAATAATCGATTACCAAAGTTGTGTAGTCGATTACCAACGGTCAGCATCTCAAAATTGTTACCGGTTTTGACCGTTTGGCTTAATAAATCTGCAGCTTTTTGCTCCATAAATGCCTCACTTCTTCAATTCTATAAATAGGTGTTTTCATCCTTCAAATTTCTCACTTCAAACTTCACTCTTAGCTTCAAACAATCTTCAAAAGCCCTCAAATTTTTGCAACAGCTCTTATTTCTTCATATTAATGGCGAGCAAGCACTCTAAACGCGCTCGTTCCGGCAAACAAATTGCCTCCTCTTCCGTCGCTCGTCCACTCTCCCACTACTATAAAGACGGCTCTTATTTGCGGTTTGATTCTGAAACCGAACTCCTTCGATTCCTCGAAAAATTTGAGAGTCGAGAAATCCTTCCGCCTCGCTTCTCAACTAGTCGATATCTTCGCGATAGCGCACCCCCATCAACGGCAAATATTCTTATGCAAAGCCAACTCCTTGTCTTCCTATATCTTCAATCTCTTTACATTCACCCTTCTCTAACTCGTGCCTTCTATTCAAATCTACAGAAGGACGAAGATGGTGCCTTGTCTCAAACATCAATGGAGTTCCAATTCTTTTAAATGAGGAACACATGCAACTCCTTACAAAACTTCCACGAAATGGGAAAGATATTTCACTTTACACTAGAGAAGAAGGAGCCTTATTTGATGAACAACTCCTTTTCCACCAAATTGGGATCGGGGAATTTGTTCAAACTCCGGAGCAGTGTCGCCCAACCATCACGCATATGCTCCCTGAATATCGTATAATTTTTTACTTCATAACCCGTGTTCTCAAACCGCGCAAATTCAATCATACAACTCTCTCTCATGAGGATTCAAAACTCATGCATGCAATTATCACCGGGGCTCGCATCAATTGGTGCAAGTTCGTCATGACTCACATGTATGATGCAATTGGGGACGATAAGCCACTCCCCTATGCTTTTGTCATAATGGCTATTTTTCAAGCCTCCGGTATCGACACCTCCGTCGGTCCCCATAAAAAGGCAACAAAACATTTGGAAATTCAAGAATCTTCGTTTCCCAATATCGGTGAGCATCCGGCTCCTCCTCCAACTCAAAGACGTCGTCCTCCGGCTCCGTCCGTTGCTTCCCTCCAAACCATTTCAGAACAACTTGCCTCTTTGTCAACATCTATGAATCGTATTGATAGAAATGTCACCCGATTATCCCATGAGCTTCATGGATATTTTGACCATGTTCGCTATCACTATGCCCAAGTTGTTCTTCCGGAAGAAGTGCCGGATGCCGAGGCGGATGTAAATGTTGACAATGAATAATATTTTTTTGTATCTGTTGAATAATATTTTGTCTCTTTTTCTTGCCTTATTATGTATTTTCAATATTGTTTCCTCGATAAAAGTGTATTAATTTTTGCTAATGTCAGAAGGGGGAAGAATAAGGGCTATGCACACTAATACACATTGGCATAAATTAAGGGGGAATTCATCAATTGAGGGGGAAATCATTCATAAATTTATATACTTGTCTTGGATTGTCATTATCAGTTATGCATATCCCGATATTGGTTTGCCATTATCAAAAAGGGGGAAATTGTTGAAACACGTTCTCAAGTCGCTAAAACTAAATGTGTGTTCGTCTTTGTAGGTTTTGATAAATGACAAACCGACGCGCATGGAACATTGACATATGCCGAAGTCCAAGCACAAGAGAAACAAAGAACAAGATCAAGTAAAGCAACAAAGTTATACATGAGTCGTTTTATATTGTGATCTTGATCCGACAATAGATTCAAGACTTGGCTTCTCTCGTAAAATCATTTTCATCAAACCATGCATCTTTAATTTAAAACAAAATGATTTTCAAACATTTTCATTTGAGCCAAAATGAATTTTAAACATGTCTTTCAAATCTGGACAGAAATAATCGATTATGTTTTTCTGATAATTGATTATTTTAAGACAGTGTAAACCGGAATTTGCAAAACAACAAAATAATCGATTATGTCTTTTCTGATAATCGATTATGTTAAGACAGTGTAAACCGGATTTTACAAAACAGAAAAATAATCGATTATGTCTTTTAGGTAATCGACTATGTTAAGACCGTTGCCAAAGTATTTTTAAACGCTGAAAGATAATCGATTATACACAAGGCAATAATCGATTATGCTAGCATAAAATCAGCGTCTAATTTTTAAACGTTATCAGGTAATCGATTATGCAATTTGAATAATCGATTATTCTAACTTAAAATCTGCATATGATTTTTGAACGATTTGCAGATAATCGATTATGCAAATCAGATAATCGACTATTCTAGCACAAAATCAGCAATTAGTGATTGGCAATTAAGCAACGGTCTTTGGGTCTTTGAGGACTATAAATACACCTCAAAACCACTCTTTTAAGTACAACAACTGATTCCAATTCTTGCTTAAGCTTACATACTTTCATATCAATCATTTCATATTCATTTCATAGTTTTTGAGAGCCAAATTCTAGACGAAGTTGTTGTGTTCTTGAGCGTATTAATTTTACTCATATCTACTTTATAAGAGAGTCTTATCTTGAGTGCTAAGTATTTGCATACACTTGAAGGGATGTTCTAATCCCTTGTTGTAAGAAGGAAAGTTTAGTTCCTTGACTTGAAGTCTTGAGGTGAGGTATCCTCGAGCAGGTTGAAGTCTTGTAGAGTGTATATCTACGAGCAAGTGTATCGGTTTGTTAGGCACCCGTAAGCTTAACGGAGTTACTATAAAACTCGAGAGAGTCTCTCGGGGACTGGACTAACCACACGTTGTGGTGAACCAGTATAAATTTGGTGTGTTCTCTCCTTACTACTTTAATTACTGCACTTACTTTATTCCTGCAATTTTAATTCCGCAAATTTATCTTAATATTTATTAAAACGCTATTCACCCCCCCCCCCTCTAGCGTTAAGCGCATATTCTAACATTATAGACTTAGGATGAGGGGTGTACGGATAGTGTATGGTGTTAATTTGGTCATGTTTGATTGACTTTGGGTTAGCTTGTATGCTTTGATCGAATATTTGACTTGCCTGGTTGGGGTTTGAAAGGGATGGGGTTTGGATTAGGAAAGGAGATGAGAGGGGAGAAGATTCCATGGTGTAAAGTTTGGGGTGTTTGGTGGCCGACCACCACCGTGAACGGCGGAGCTGCCAAATTTCGGAGCCTTATTGGACGAGATTGGGACATACTTGAAGGAAGCGGAGGGTGAGGAGGTGATACGGTGTAATTTTGGGTTGCATTGGAGCTACGCCACCGGCGGCGGCGATTTCCGGCCGCGTCGGACGGTGGAAAAAGGGTGGAGATCGGTGGCGTTACATCAGAAATGTTAGGGGTGTATGAGTGATGGTTTGGATGGGTGGGGGCGTTTGGACATTTATATAGTTACTAACCAAGGCAGTTCACGTTCGTTGATCAAATAGCATCAACGTCCCCGATTGATCATGAAGAAACGATGTCGTTTTGAGTGTCGCCCATTTGGACCGGGTTTGAGGTGGGTTAACGGGTTGGTTTGAGGGGTTTTGGCTAGACATCTAGGTGTAAAGTGGCCCAATTCAGGCCTCCTAATAAGACTAAAATAGTTAATTGCTTTATTCTCTTTTTTTCTTTTTAATTAATCCCTTTTTTGTTTTTAAATTGATACTCTTTTTATTTTATTTTTGCAAATTTCATAAAATATAAATAGACAAAGCCAAGTTTAAATCTTACAAAATAAACTATTTAACTTCTAAAATAACCTAAATCCAAATTAAAAAGGAAAACTGAACAAATTTAAAAGACCATTTTTGTTATTTTCCCTTATCTTCAATATTAATTATCTAATAAATCTAAAAAATGTAAAAATTAAGTCCTAAATGCAAGCATACTATTTTTGTATTTTTATGAATTATATTAATTTAAAATGCACAAAAAATGCAAATAAACACAAAATCACGCAATTTATTCCTAAAAATGCAAATAATAAAAGAAAAATCCTAATTTTAATGAATGCTATAGGAACATTTCGAGCGAGGCAAAAATCACGTGCTCATATAGCTTTTACATTTGTAAAGCCTCAGAGTGCGAGTTACTTAAGCTTAGGAGGTTAGGAATTATACAAAAGTGATCATTCTCAAGAAGCCATGGATAATCTGGATATCCATATTATTAGTCACTTAATCCATTTTTTAGTTCGTATTAAATATAAAATTCTATAGAGAGGTAAAAATATAATGTAAACAATTAATTGTAAAAAAACTTAACTTTTATATAGGGATACTGTTATAAATAGGTTTGAGAATCTGAATGTAAGAGCAAAGTCCAATTGGGACATGTATCTTTAGGGAAAAGCTACATTAAAGAATTTGATCTTTATATTTCAAGACTTGTGTAGTGACCAATGTAAAGGGGAAGAAGGCACAGAGAACCTTGAGCTCAAGCTTTAGCTCCCATGGTGAAACTTCAAATGCTGAGAGAGAGATAGAGAGATAGAGAAAGAGAGAGGGGGGGTCTAAGAAAGAATAATTTCTGAAATGAACTTTATAAACTTCTTAGCTCATTAAATGGGTACATATATACATATGTGGCATCCTCCACTTATAACATGTAACACTAACTAATTACCAACTAAGTGACAACTAACACTAACTAAGCTAAGCTAATAGTAAAACTAACACTAATGTAAAATACATAAATAAACATAGCTCAATATCCCCTCCCCTCCAAGTTGGAGGTGAGGTCTTCACAATCAACTTGCTTAACACAATGGAATTTTGATGCGGTGCGGGCCTTGGTATGTAGTGCAAGGATATGAGACTTTCTTGAAGTTTATCTTTCACAAAATGATAATCAACCTCGATGTGTTTGCTCCTCTCATGAAACACAGGGTTAGTAACAATGTGTAAAGTGGATTGGCTGTCACAATACACACTTACAAGTGTAGGAAAAGAAACAGTCATCTCCTCAAATAATCTGCACAACCAAGTTAGTTCTCCAACTACCTTTCTAAGAGACCTATATTCAGCTTCAGTGGAGGAAAGAGAAATATTTTCTTGCTTTTTAGACTTCCAACTAATAGGACTAGTACCTAGCAACACCAAAAAACTACCTACTGACCTTCTGGAATCAGGGCAGACAGCCCAGTCAAGGTCACAATACCCTTTGATGATACAATCAGGATCATTGGGCATAAAAATACCAAGTGTTGGATAACCCTTGAGGTACCTGAGCAAGTGAAGGGCAGCATGCAAGTGGGGCTCTCGAGGATCCTGCATAAATTGGCTCAAGTGTTGGACATTAAAGGCAATGTCCAACCTTGTGCTGGTACGGAAGTTGAGCTTGCCTATTATTTTCCTGTAGTAAGTAGGGTCTGAGAGAACAAATCCCTCATTAGCTTTGAGTTTGACATTGGGATCAAGAGGAGAAGCAAGACAAGTTCAATGGAAACAATCAAACTCCTTCAGGATATCCAATGTAAATTTTCTCTAGGAGATGATAACCCCATATTCTTTGTAAAGGAACTCTAAACCAAGAAAGCAATGAAGTTTGCCCATGTCCTTAATCTTGAATTGGTCATGTAAGAAGGTTTTCAATTTAGTGATCTTTGTAGGACTGGTCCCAATAATAATGACATCATCAACATACACAACAACAAAAATTATGGAAGAAGGTGACTTCTTGTAGAAGAAAGAATAGTCATGCAAGGAATGGACATAAACTTTGGAATATAGAGAAGTTGCCAATTTTGCATATCATTGTCTACTAGCCTATTTTAGGCCATAGAGAGATTTTTTGAGCCTGCAGACAACTCCAGGTGTGTCTACTACCAGACCAGGTGGTAATTGCATGTATACCTTTTCCTCCAAATCACTACGGAGGAAGGCATTATTCACATCATGCTGGAAGATGACCCAGTGTTTCTTAGTTGCAGTGGCTATAAGAGCTCTAACTGAGTGATTTTTACAACAGGGTAATAGGTTTCCGTGTAGTCAACCCCAACCTACTAGGTATAGCCCTTGACAACTAACCTGGCCTTAAATCTCTCTATGCTCCGATCAGCCCTGTGTTTAACCTTATAGACCCATCTACTACCTATTGCTTTCTTGCCATAAGGTAAAGGAACCAGGTCTCAAGTGTTATTTACATGTAAGGCTCAAAACTCTAATGACATAGCCTCTTGCCAAGCAGGGTGCAAGGCTACCTCTTCATAAGAAGAAGGATCACTATCATGTTAAACTGTTTGCACAGGATGCTGACTATTTGGGAGTAAATAAGTAAGTGACACATGGTGATGATTTGAGAATAAAGCACCAAGATACAAATGCGATTCAGTGGTGACATAAGGTTTTAAGTTGTATAAGGGAGCATACATAATCCTTCAAGTGAATTGGTGACTTTTGAGGTTTAGAGGACTTCCTAGTAGCAATAGGAGGAGAAATTGGATAAATAGTAGAAGAAGAAGGTAATGAAGTGCGGGAAACTGATGAGGATGGTATGTTGGTAGAAGGAGTAAGAATTGTAAACTTATCAAGATTACTACAATGAGAAGGAAAGTCATCAACAAAGGGAATAGATTGAAAGACAGAAGAAAAGGGTGCAGAATCATGTAAAAGAGCAAAGGGAAAGACAGTCTCATGAAACACTACATCTCTTAAAACAAAGATTTTCTTGGTGAGTAGAGTAAGGACCTTGTACCTTTTTGTCTCATAGGGGTAACCTACAAAGACATGAGGTGTTGCTCTTGTTCTGTGAGGTTTAGGAGTTGTAGGGAAACACAAACAACCAAAACTTCTAAGGTGAGAATAAGTAGGTACTCTTCTGTATATGCAGTAAAAAGGAGTTCTGTTTTTTAGATGGCTAGTAGGTACTCTATTGATAATGTGGGTGGCAGTTAATATGCATTCTCTACAATATTTGAGGTGTAATTTGGATTGGAACAAGAGTGCCCTGGTAGTTTCAAGGAGGTACTAATATCTACTTTCTGCAACTCTATTCTATTGAGGTGTATAAGAGCATGTTTTCTGATGAATAATTCCCTTGAATGGAAGAAACGACTGGACTCAATGCTGGTGAACTTAAGCCCTTGTCTGATGTAGTACACTTGATTTTAGTTTGAAATTGTGTACTGACCATAGACACAATGGCTTTAATGATCTGTAAAGCATTGCTTTTGGAGCTCAGAAAGTGTGTCCAGGTACACCTACTATAATCATCCACTTAGGTAATAAAGTATTTAAAGTTATCATGAGTAGGTTCATGATAAGGTTCCCACAGATCAATATATAGTAGATTAAAAATATTAGTGGTGGAGCTTGTTTTCTGAGGAAAGGGTAGCCTGAATTGTCTAGCCATGGGGCAAGTTGAATAAAGAAAAAAGGTTGTTTTGGTAAAATTTGGACCGAAATCGATGATATGCCCCTCATCTTCACAAAAGGTATATGTCCCAATCTATTGTGCCATATAAAAATAATGTGAAGTAGAGCACTGATTTTTACTGCAGTTGGAAGTATTTACAATTGAACATGGATGAGTATGAGTATGTGAATCATTTGCAGGTGAGTGAGTGTGAGAATGTAAACTATTTACATCACATGAAGTAGGTAAAACAGTGCAAGAACCCAAAGGAGCAGAATTTGAAGCAGAAATTGAGTTCTTTAGGCAGTTGGAGCAAAGGAGATATAATTCATCCTTGATCTCACCAATCTCCAGAGGCCTATTCATTGAATGGGACTGCAAAAGACATGAAGAGCTAGTGAAGGCAACTAAGCTTATAAGCTGTGAAGTAAGAAAATCAATGGATATGAGATTATACTTGAAGGAAGGTACATAAAGGACTTTATGCAATACTATCTGAGATGTAAGTGTTAGAGTTTCAATTTCTATCACTTTTACTTGGTAGCCATTTGGTAGAATGATTACCAAATGATATGAAATAGTTTTAGTCTGAGATAGTATGTATTTATAAAAGGTCATATGGTTGAATTCTATGAAGTATTAAATCCAGAGCTCAGCACTTGGTGTAAAGCATTTGTAAATCAAAATCAATAAACAAGACAGAGGCAGGACAAGAAAATATACTTGCAAAATTGGCACTTCCATTGGTTAGAGCCGGACAGTTGGTAATCTCTCCTCCACCCCCAATGTGGAATTGTTGTAGTAAGCTGAATAGTTGTCCATACTGTTCTTTAGTCAAATTAAGAGGGGAACTCATGTAGTTGTTGTCATTGCACCCTTGAGAGCTCATCCATCATCCTTAACTGACATGGATTCAACTGCTAAACCATGTACGTTAACAAAAATCCTTTTTACCATATTGAATCTAGGATTAAAGGTGTTGCTTCAAGGATAGACATGTAGCTTAAAACACTTATCTTTGGTATGTGTTGGACGCTTGCAGTAATCGCAGAATGGACGAGGCCTACTACTTGGGTGATTTCTAGTCGAATAATTGGTTTTGAACCTCTCATTTCTATGTGTATTGACATTCGGAGAGGTAGATTCCATTTTAGGCAAGTTGATATTCGTGGAAGTGTTGACATTCATGGATGCTGATCCCATCATAAGCGAGTTATCCGGTCTATGCTAGAGAAAATGCTTGAGTCAATGATAGCAATGGATTCACCATCAGAACACTACCTCACACAACCGTATATACCTCATTAAGTTCCATAAAAAATTAGATCAGACGCATGGTAGTATCATGCGTAGCAATCCACAAAGGACTGTATCTCATGCTTGTCTCATAAAGGGAAGTTGTCTTTGGGACTTGCCTTATTTAAATCTCTGTAATCTACACATACTCGAGTTTTCCCGTCTTTATTTGGTACCGGGACCACATTGGCCAACCATATGGTGTATCGAACCACTCGGATTACCCCCGCCTCTAAATGTTTTGTGATCTCCTCTATGATCTTTTCACTAACATCGGGTTTGAACTTTCTTTATTTTTGTTGGGCTGGAGGGAATTCGGGGTATATGGGCAACATATGAACCACCAGATTAACACTCAACCTAGGCATATCATCGTAGGACCAAGAAAATACATCTTTGAATTCCAAAAGAAGTTGAACTAGTGAATGTTGGATTTCCCTATTCACATGGATGCTTATTTTAGTTTCCTTGATTTTTCCGGGACCACCCAAGTTAACTGGTTTGGTATCGTTTATGTTTTTTTTAGGTTTATTTTCAAAACGTTCCAACTCCCGGTTGATTTCTATAGATCCTCTTCTTCATCATACTCTGGTTCTTGGTTCATTATTTCACAAATAGGTAGCATGTTCGGGTCGGTGCATGAAATCCGCGAGCATGTCACATTATTTAAACCCGCATTATTGGAACTTAATGAAAAGAAAAATAAATAAAATTGAAGAAAAACAAAAATCAGAACAATAGAGGAGTGCAGACGATGAAATATTGATTTCATTTCTTTGAAACTGTAAGATAACAGGGTTTACATCTGGAATTTAACGGACAAAATACTTAAAGAAAAACACCCGAGCCACACCCTAAAATAAATCTTCATGCAAGAAAAGGTGGCAAGACAGGACTACTGGGCCTCCCGTCTGACTAGGAAAGGCATGGCCTTCCAGTTTTTCAACTTGGCATCTGGTCCCATGTAGAGCACCTCAACAGTGCTTGAGCCTTCTCCCAGCTGGACCATATTGGCTTCATACAATAATTTTCTCATGCCCCCACATATCTCTTCAATTTCCTCCGGTATGAAGGTCTCGTCTTCTTCTTCCTCACTGTACATTGGTTTCACAAATGTTTTGTGCAAGTGGGGTAGGGGTTGTGGCAAAGCCCATCCATGACGTTTCCTACGGTTGGCCCAGGTGATATCCTCCGGCATGGGATGGAAACCTAGCCCAAAAAACTTCTCTACGGTAGGAAAAACGACCGGCTCAGTTATTCCTTGTAAAGAACTTCTAAGTCCCTTGACTGGCTTAAACCCTTGGCATATCATCTCTCTCGCCACCATGATTGAGGCATTGGAGGGGAAAGGCTGGGGAAATGGTTTGCCTTCATTGTGTTTATCCTCTACCACAATTTCAAAAGCCTGGTAGACTATATGCTCACTTCCCTCTTTAGCTTCGAGGCAGGAGATAGAAGGAACATGGTAAATTGACTGCTCGTCTTCTCCGGGGACTACAATCTCCTGGTTCTCATGTTCAAATTTCAACATTTGGTGCAAAGTAGAAGGCACCGCTCCTATCGCGTGAATCCATGGTTTTCCTAGGAGATAGTTGTAGGATGTTTCCATGTCAAATACTTGAAATGTCACTTCAAAATCGACCTGGCCGATTGCCAATACTAAGTCAATTTCCCCTATGATGTCTCTTTTAATTCCGTCAAAATCTCTGACACACACATTGTTGGGACGGATCCTCTCTGTTCCGATTTCCATTCTTTGCAATGTTGACAGTGGGCATATATCTACCCCAGAACCTCAATCTACCATTACTCTTTTGACGTAATAGCCTTCGCATTTGACAGTGAGATGCAAGGCTTTATTGTGGGAAGCTCCCTCTGGAGGTAAATTATTCTTGCTGAATGTAACCTAATTAATAGCGAAGAATCTTTCTGCCATTTTCTCCAGTTGTTCCACGAAGGTTTGAACCAGTACATAAGCTTTAGTCAAGGTTTTGGCCAACACTTTCTTGTGCTCCGGAGAATTCATCAGCAATGACAATAAAGAGACTTTCTCGGGAGACTTCCAGCGCTGGTCCACCACCTCATATTCTGGCATTTTCATTTTTTGAAAGAAGGCCTCTGCCTCTTCAGCATTTACGGGCTTTTTGGGTGGAAATCGCCTTTTGGTGGAAGTGTTTTCTTCCATGTCTAAATATTTATTTGCGGGATGACCCTTTTGAGTTTCCCCAATGATCTCTTTGCCTTTGTGTGTTACTATGGTTTCTTGGTAGTTCCATGGGACTACAGAAGGGTTTGTTATTGGCTTATGAGGCACGTGATCGATTACCGCGGGTTCATTCAGCCTTGGCGGTTTAATCGATCCCCGTACCACATAAGCTCCCTTAGGTACACACATCGTCTTGTTCAATTCATATCTTCTGGGGGGACTCAGAGTGGGTTGTTTTTCTTGACACCCCCATGGGATTTAAAGTGTGGTTTCCTTGGTGGGTGCCGTCTAAGTTTTAATTTCAACCTTCTTCTCTGCTTCCAAGTGCTTGGCTTCACTCATTTCTTTTTCTTCAACCTTCTTGAGGTTAACCTTCAGTTTTCTATCTGCAACAATACTGGCTATTGTTGTTAGGCAGTAACGGGTGTACGCTGTTAGGCAGTAACGGGTTTTCAGTGTCATGTTCTACGACCCCTGAATGATAAGCACAGCGTACACCCGTTGATAGGAAGGTGACTCAGGGTTCTACCTGTTTGGGGGCACGGGCTACAAGAGACACATGTGGACCGTTTTTGGGAATAAGCTGGCATAAGATTCCCCTATTAGTGTAAAGTTTTGTCTTCTGGGTGGCTTCTTGGGATGGAAATCTTTTTGTAGAGATCGGGGATTATAGTGGTTTTGGGGAGGCTAATTTCTTCGGGCCTGGTTTATGTTGCCCTGTTGATGGGGTCGAGCGAATGGCTCGACATTCATAACTCTATAAGGTTGTGGAACATAGTGCATGTCTTTATGGGGATAGTAGTGTTGAGAGGTCCTTTCTGAGAACACACGCCTGGGGGAATGGTGCCTTCTCATGCCGGAGGCTACCATTAAAGCATCTTCTTTCTTTTTATTTCTTGCGACTCCTTCTACCCTACTTTGTATGGACTGGGAGGTCACCCTTATGGCTAACTGGCTCAGAATTCTTCCTGCTTTCAAGCCATTTTCTACCATCTCACTGATCATGATTGCTTCCGCGAAAGGTTTGCCCAATGCTAACCTCATATTTCGGAAATAATTTGCCTCATGTGCCTGGAGAAAAACAGTGACCATCTCTGTCTCATCCATGGGCGGTTTTACTCTTGATGCTTTTTCGCGCCACTTGACAGCATATTCTCTAAAACTTTCCGAAGGTTTGTTTTTCAGGTTGGCCAAAGAGTTCCTATCCGGGGCAATGTCAATGTTATACTAAAACTGCCTTACGAAATCCCAGGCAATATCATCCCAAATACGCCATCGAGTGATATCCGGGTCCATGTACCATTCAGAAGCGATGCTACCAAGCTTTCCCTGAAGTATGCCATCAATAGTTCTTCTTTTCCACCTGCCCCACGCAGTTGGTTGCAGTATTTTTTCAAATGAGCAATTGGGTCTCCATGACCATCATACTTTTCAAACTTCGACGTTTTGAATCCTAGAGGAAGATATACATGCGGGAACATGCACAGATCTGAGTAAGACACGCTCTTCTGCCAACTCAAGCCTTGCATGTTTTTCAAACTCTCCTCAACGCTTTTCATACTTCTTTCTATCTCATCTTGTTCAGGTGTTTTAGGAGTTTTATCCTCCACCGGTTTGAGGTTCATATGCTGGTTGAGGATAAGTGTATGTGGGGTATGGGGGAGGCTCGGTTGGTAGTTGGGAGTTTGAAATGTGAAAGCCATAGGATCAAATATGGGTCTCAGCACCACGGGCTGTGTGGTGGCTGCACATGGAGGAGCCGTAAAAATATAAGGAACTGGGCCACATGTGAGCACCTGAGGGCTAGCTTCAGAAGGTGCTCCGGTAAAGTTGGCTGGTATGGTATGCTGTCACTAAAGGATGTTTGGGTGGCTAATAGGAACAGTGGAGGTACCCCCCGACCTTTGGAGGAGCTTAGGAAATCCAGGGATGGAACTCGATGGATCTCTTCTATTTGTTCAAGCATCCCACATCTCCATAACTCTGAGTCGAAGGATCCTATTTTCTTCAGCTACCGCAGATTCTGAGGTTGGAATCCCTGTAATCGGGCTGTCGTCTAGGATGGGAACTGCCGATAGAGTCATTTCGGATGACATTTTTGCTCTTCCTTTTGATTTGGTGAAGTATTGATGTGATGCCAGTTTACCAGAAACCAAACACTGTTCTAAAAACCTGTGACTGGAAACTGGAATTACAAACGGTTAGGTTGGGATAAATGACAAACAGGAAATCGCATGTTGGGTATGATGCACCTACACAGTTAATTGGTGTCTATATGTTTGCAATGGTCACATGTGTCATCCCGGCACCTATTCCAAACTTCCTTTTGATTTCTACTCTTTGTTACTTTGCTTGGTTTTCCTCTTTTAAGTATATGGTCGAATCCTATGAAAATTGCCTACATATCATGCCCCGCATGAATCAGACCGGGCGTAGTTCATAAAAAAAGTGATGGAAATAATAGGATAATTTGGGATTTTCAATTTTTATAAAGACAAAACTTTGGTTACAAAACTAACAAAGTTAAAGGTAATTAACGGACCTGGAAACTTACAGACTCGAACGGAGCGTAAAAGAAAATATTGACTGACTGACTCTATTAAAAAAAATACAATTTTTCAAAAATTATGAATACATTAAGACTTCAACTGCTTTTGGAGCTTGTGGAGCATCATTTGGCCTTGCTATAGACTTGCGTGCTAAACTTCCGTGGAGATGTTGGAGGTCTTCCATCACTTGATGAAAAAAAATCATGGTTGTGGCAAATAACATGGATTCCGTCATATCCTCGCAATGGTTGCACTTTGTGGTAATGTAATCTGCGATTGCCCGTATCCTTTCCCTAATAACACCTTTTTCTTGCAACAAACGCCAAATTTTCTTGGCCCTTGCCTCTAGAGTTCGCTCTGCTACCTGATTCAGCTTCTAGAATTGCCGCAAATCCCTTTCTAATCATGCTATTACTGCATAACAATATTCAATTTCGTCTATGAAGTCCCCGCCTTGCCTGGTCATTCTGTTTTCAGTCATGATGACCCTCCGCTTTAAACTAACAATCTCATCGTTATGCCCTTCTTTTAATTGCTCAAGGATGGGGGCTCCTGCCTCCGAACTTTTAACCAATTGCTTCTGAACCCTAGATAGCTCACCTTCCGCCTTATTCAGGTTGAACCCATACTCGGTTACTTTCTGCTGCAAATTTTCTATGAGTTTTTCATCTCTTGTGCTTCTGGGGGAATTTTCTGTGGCTGGATTTCTTTTCTGGATTTGGGCTCATGAGGCTTCGTTTTCTTTGGTTAACATCTTCTTTTCTCCCTCACTGGCTGCCGCTTGCAAATTACTTTCAAATTGCAGCTCTTTGATATGCTTTTCCGATCTTCCTATAGTGGCCCTATATTCATTTTCCTTAGCTAGCCAATCCCATTGCTCTTGTGATGTTTCAGCAAACTCTTGGAGATGTGGTCTCTTAGGCGGCCTCCCAGGCTCTATTTCTCTTTTGTACCAAGCAACATACCCCGGTGCAACCTCGCCTTTAGATATGTTGCATACTCGAGTATCTGCTGTCAAGTATTGACATTCACTCTAGATTTGACGTACGACGACTTCAAGGAATTGACCATTTGGGCTTATCTCAACCGCATGACGACTAATATCCTCGTCCCTGGGGATCATTTGGCATCTACCTAATTGTCATAGTACTCTGTATGGCGCATAGAGCTGGATACTTCGGAGACCCATCAGAAGGAATTGAGGCCCGGTGGCTGCCATATACACAACTTTATTCATAGGGAGCCACCCGAATGTCCACCCTATCTGATTTGCAATGATGACCTGGAGATAAGAGTGCACTGTGCCCCGAGCCTGAACTTGACCGGACCGGGCCCGCGGTCCTGGTGGGCCTAACGCGCCTGGTGGGCCGGTCTTGGTGGTCCGGGGCCTGGTGTTACCTTTAGGCCCGTGTCGGGCCGGTCCAAGACCATTAGCCCGTGATCTCGGGACCGCTAGGCCCGGGACCGTCAGCCGGGCTTGGGCCGGTCCTGGCGGGCCAAAACGGCCCAACGTCTATTTTTTTGTAAAAAAAATTGTTTCAAAAATCAGCAACGGCCATATTTAAAATATAGCCGCTCGGGCTGAAAATATGGCCGTTTGGAGTTTACAAAATGACCATTTGGCCCCCAAACTTTATATATTCTCAACTATAAATACCCCCTCATTCTTTCATTTTTATTCACCAATTCATCAATATCTGTCAATCTCTCTCAATCTCTCTCAATCTTTATACTACAATTGCTTTATTTATTGTTGAAAATTTTTGAAAAATTGTGAAGTTGTTGAAATAAAGTTTTCAAGTGTTCAACGATTT
This sequence comes from Nicotiana benthamiana, assembly GCA_034376525.1. Classification (NCBI taxonomy): domain Eukaryota; kingdom Viridiplantae; phylum Streptophyta; class Magnoliopsida; order Solanales; family Solanaceae; genus Nicotiana; species Nicotiana benthamiana. The sequence goes on along the minus strand of CM067324.1, from coordinate 28,044,846 downwards.
TCAATTTTCAAGAAGTTGTTCGGCAATCCGGTAAACTCGTTTCAACTCTTACGTTTCAATATTATATTTTTGTGTGGTTGAGTTTGCATAATTATAATTAATATGGCATTTTATTTGGGAAAAAATGTTTCGTAAAGGAAAAGATAAAACTGGTGAAAGTACTGGCCATAATACTACCCTTCCCCCGGCTCCCCGACCTACAAAAGATAAGAAAGTTGAAAGTAGTCGCCAACCTAGATGTCCTCCACCTCCTCCTCCCGTAATTCTTGATAGTGATCACCCTTGTTTTCAATTTACCGATAGTTAATTTCTACATGATGTTGCAGTAGGTGATAGATTAGATGATGAAATTATGAATTCTCTTTATCCTAATGAACCTATCTTAGAGGAAAATGAGGAAGATGATGATGAAACCCACGCACCAAATTTAGATGATACACCTATTAGTCAAGTTCATAACTCAAGTAATGTACCGGCCGATCCACCTGCAGAAACTCCAACTTATAATAGACAACCTGCTAAACGTCAAGAAACATCATTAATTTGGAATTTTTTTACTCAAGTAAGAGAGGCTAAGTGTAAAACTTGTGGGAAATTACTGGTTCATAAATTTACTGGAGACCGTAGCGGCACGGGTAGTTTGACTAGGCACATAAAAACACACCCTAGAGATAAGGCTAGATTTTTCAAATGCAAGCGGTGCAAGAGGGGACAAGTGTAGATTCTGCGATTAACCCTAGTACAAGTTCAAATCTAGTTCAACTAGGAATTAACTTTGTCACCGGAGGTATTTTATATTACGATCCAAATAGAGATCGTAAAGAATTAGCAAAGATGATTGTTGTTATGTCCTTACCTTATACTTTTGCTTCTAATCCTAATTTGGTTCATTATAGTAGAAGAGTTTTTAATCTTACTTATAAAGGTTGGCCTCGCGCAACAGTTAATGCCAATATTTATAAATTCAAACATGTATATGAACAATACTTGGGCTATTTATTTACTCATATACCTAATCGTATTTATATTACTACTGATATTGGTAGAAGTGCTAATGATTGTGATTATCTAACTGTTACAAGTCATTGGATAGATGAGGACTGGACAATGCAAAAATGTATAATTGCGTATAGAATAATTAATTCACGTCACACAGGTAAGTTTATAGCTAAAACTCTTTCAGATATTTGTAGATATTTTTGATTTAGCAATACATAATGGCAATTTCTATGGATAATGCCTCTAGTAACACTAGTGCTATAGGCATGCTTACAAAAACACTAAATCCTGCATTTACTAATATTTTCCATGTTAGATGTATTTGTCATATTTATCATTTAATTGTCGCTGATGGTATGCGAATTTTAAACATAGAAAATGAAAAGGTTTGAATGGCTCTTAATTGGATTTTTTATTCAAACCATAGAACTAGACTTAGAGAGTATTTTAAAAATTGTGATGAATATGGCCCTAGAGAAAGAAAGGTTCTTAAACCTTGCCCGACTAGATATAATTGTATGTACAAAAGTTTGGTAGTTGCATATGAAAAAGGAAAACCAATTAATGCAACGTTTAATTCTCGGGTAGGTGGTGAGGATGATGATGAAATGCTTACTACCCAAGATTGGACGAATGTTCAAATTCTTTTAGATTTCTTAGAACATTTTCAAGTTGCTATAAATGCATTTTCTGGGCAATATTATCCTACTATTTCAAACTGTTTAGTTTATATTGGCGTACTAGCTGATTTGTTTGTTGAATTTGGCGAGGGTGGGGATATTTATGAACTAGCCATAAATGAAATGAAACAAAAAATTTAAAAATATATTTTCCCTATCCCTCCTATTTTTGGTAGTGCTGCAATGTTAAATCCTACAATTAATTTGGGAGGTCCTCATTTTTGGTATTCAAATATTTATAAGGCTTTAGATCTTTCAAACGAGGAAGTTGCTACACTTGCATATGCAAAAGCATCAATTAAAATTAATGCTCAAACAGTTTATAATGCTTATCAACTTGCTTTAGAGTATGCTAGGCCAAATATTCCAACCACCACTTCGTCTAGCTCACAATCGTTTAAAAGAGCTGTGGGCTTAACATCTCTTAAATCTTGGACAGATTTCCGGGGTTCTCAAGGTGATATATTGATGAAACTTCACATCTAAATGAGCTTCAAGTTTACTTGTCTCAGGGACTCTAAAAGTAGAATTCAGACGGCTCTTTCAATCTTTTGGAATGATGGAAGTCAAGGGAAAAATATTTTTCGGTTCTTGCAAGGATGGATCGGGATATTTTATCAATTCAAGCTTCAATTGTTGCATCGGAGAGGCTTTCAGTCAAGCAAGACTGCAAATAGGTGATCATAGAGCGGCGATGAGGGATAGCTTGAAAAAATCGGTACTTTTAAGAGATTGGATCCGCGCGGAAAGAAGAAACTTCAGAATTGCAGAATCACAACCGGCGATAGATGAAGCTTATGAAGAAATGATAGCGGAACTTGCGGATGATTCGGCTTCGCCCGGAAGTGGTGATGAACAAGCTTCTTTTCAACCACCACCAACACAACCTCCTCCCATTCTTGACGGATTTATGAGATTTTTTAGTTTTTTTTATTAAAATAGTGGTATTAGTACTTTGTTGTGCTCATTCCATTTGGGGGAAGGAAGACTAAGAAAGATATTCCATTTTGGGTAATAAAAATTATAAGACATACCCTTGCATATCTTTTTTCTCAATATTTCTTTGTCTTTACTTCGAATTATTTATAAACTACAATATACATATATATATATATATATATATATATATATATACTACAAAAAATATATACGATAATATATATACATAACATACAACCTAAATTACAAGAAAATATATAAGTAATAACATATATACATAAGATATAATATATATAAGAGAATATATATACATTATATATAAGAGATACAATATATATACTACAACAAAATTTATAACTACATAAGTAAATATATATACATAAGATACAATATATATACTACAAGAAAATATATAAGAGAATATATATACATAACATACAAGAAAATATATAAGGGAATATATATATATATATATATATATATATATATATATATATATATATATATATATATATATATATATACATAACATACAATATGTACTAATTACTACAATACAATATACAATAAAATATATATTATATATACTATAATAATAACTAGTATACTATATAAATATATTCTACATTATACTAATAACTACTATACAAGATATTGCCTTAAAAATTACAAAAAAAGCCCGCCAGGCCCACCAAGCCCGGCCCGCTAAGCCCAGGACCACATGGGCATACGCCCGTCATGGGTTGGGCTCACCCGTTGAGCACACGAAGACCGGGACCGCCAGAGCCCAGGCTCACGAAGCCTGAGACCGCAAAGCTCGGCCCGCGAGGCCCGTTTAGGCCCGGGCCTGAGACAAAATACACCATTACCTGGAGATGCGACACCAATTCTGTGAAACCCTCAAGTATTCATAACCCATCAACCCTGTTGTGGAATTCTTCTATGCAACTCTTTGTTGGTGACCCATAACTCATGAAACGAGGTCGGTGGCATAGAGGCTTGATCATCCATATTTGCAACAACAGGTTACGTCCCTCGAAGAAGTCGCCTCCTGCTTTATAGGCGGTGAGAGCACGGAATATTTTGGATAGGATCATCGGAGCGAGGGTACTGTTGGCCTGGGTCATTAAAGTGTTGATGACCCCTGCTATCCGTATGTCAATGTTCCCATCCTTTCGCGGAAACACCAGAACACCCAATAAAAATACCATGAACGCAAAACATCGATGCTCCTCCCATTTGAGTTGATTTCCTTTGATAAAAATATTATTTTTGGGGTTATTGAATCCTCAGACATGCTCGTACCTCTGATATATAAACTGTGGAGGTGCAGAAGCCAGCTGATAGGTCCGGATTGTGAACCTTCCTACTGATTTTCAAGGAGTCCGGGAATTTGTGCACGGCAAGGGCTCTTGGTGCAATCAGGTATTGGTGTCTCAAAGTAATTGTGGGAGTCCAAAATATCCAGTTATCTCCTCCAATGTTGGTGTGATTTCAAAGTCCGAGAAGTGGAAGACATTGTGAGCCGAGTCCCAAAACGTGATTAATGCTTTATGATGTCTCCCCTTGGATTAATTTTCAACAAACCAGTGAGGCCCCTCAGATGCGTATTGACCCTTTTTTGCCCTGCTTCCCCTAAATCATTCCACCACAGTCGCAACTCCAAGGGAATTTTGTTTATGAATATTATCGTGCTCATTCTGCACATTTACTAAGGTGAATTAGTATCCAAAAAAATATTAAAACCACTATTTTATGAAATTTATTTCTTAAAATCAGGGCCTGGCTTTGCAGATACGGCCTTGCAACACTTCTGGAGGAAGTTTTTCAGGATGTGCTCGCTTCCCGATCAAAATAAGACTCAATGGTGGCCATTTGTGCAGGATCAGCCTTCCGGCGTCCCTTGCGGTAACATTCAACTATTTCCGGTAATAATGGCATCACTCGATTTATTTCGAAACAAGTGGTTAAATCATACATTTGATTTTTCTTTTTGGACATATTTGCAAAAGAGAGGTTGGACCCGACAAGGCAATTTATCAAAACCAAAAAGATTATTGAAATACTTTCCCAATTTCTTTTCTCTTTGTTTTGTATTTTTGTTTTGTTTTTGAAAATCCGGCAGCGTTTCGACGCTATTTGAGCATTGGTTTTTACAAATGACTAATCTTTGTAGCTCTCAAATTTCCTCTTTATTAACAAGCCGGTCAACATGCGAATCCAAAGAAAATAAATGTGCAAGTAGCACGTAGCATGCATCGGGATGGTCTTTTCATTTCGGGTCACCTGTCCTAGACGGACCCAACCCCTGTGTTGAGTCCCCTAGGTCAAATGCATGATGCAAATAAGTGTTCTTACAAGGGATCTGGCATGAGGTCAATTTATTCTATGTTAAAAACCCTTGTATAGGATCTAGAATTTGCACCCGAGCGGCGACTCGAGTCGAGGAGGGGGCTACGTACCGGGAATGAAAAGGCCATCGGGCTTAGTAACTCGTCCAGCCTCTTTCTTATTTTCAGGTATGACACTAATAGAATAAGGAGTCTCAACTAGTAAGCACATCACCAAAGGTGAGAAGTGAAGTGTTTCGTAGCAGTTTATATGTACAATTCATCCAATATCAAAGAGGTAAAGCATTTAGCACTTAGAATAGAACATGTAAGAAAATCAGAAGAAGACAAATATAACAGTTATTCTCAGCTCGAATTCTTGAACCCTAAACAAGATATTCTGGGTTCGTTCCCAATAGAGTCGTCGGAGCTGTCACACCTCCTTTTTTACACGGGTAGCCCGAAGGATAGACGTATGAGTGAGTTTTTCCAATTTAAGTGACATTATTCGAAATGGGATCATTTATTTATTTACAACCTCTACTTGGGATGGGGTTTGCATTTGGTGTCTCAAGTCACCGATTTATTAAAGATCACAAATCGAGAAAAAAATTTCGACTGCCCAATTGGAGTCTGCGAACAAGAAATTTCTTGAGTAAGGAATTCTGTTAATCCGAGTGAAAGTGTCAGGCACCCTCGGATTCCGTGGTTCTAGCATGTTCTCTTATACTCTTATAAATGGCCAATTTTCTGATTTTTATACATGTTTATCCTACAGTACAGTATTAAATTATTTACCGCTTTTAAGGAAGTTTACGATGTAGCAAAAATATATCACGAACCACATCACATAAATGCGCACGTAGTTTTTGATAATTTTTTGACTTCATCGAGATTTGGATTTGGGTCACATAAATGTGCGCCCGAAATTAGGAAGATAAATTATTAAAATAACGCGGCTAAAGCAAACTACACGTTTTTAATTTCGAGGGAAAAAATGTGAAATTTACTAAATGGCATCTCCCGGAGTTCTAAACATTTTGTTACAATTAGTGGGCCACATAGCGTATGATTTTGTTTAGCGTGGCGTACTCATTTTATATTCTTTTAAGAAAAGGCAACCTAAAGAAACTACGTTTTTCTACTACACGTGTCTCTAAAATAAAAGAGAATTCCTAATTAATTCGTATGTTAATGATCAATCTAAAAATAACGTTCACCATACATATCTTCAGCATTTTTATGGCTAATTTTGCAATTGGGCTTCATTATTGGAAATAGCAAGCCCAAGGAGTATATTTTCTTGTGTGTCACAACTACAACGATTTGGCCTTCAATTCGAGCCTAGATATTTGAAAGAAAACTACAATTTCGATCCTGAAGCAAGGGTAACACTTCATAAATCACCATATCACTACTTAAAAAAGACATATGTTTTTGGTCATTCTAACGTGTTAAAAAAAATGTCTGACAAGGTACACTCCAGATAATGGTCTTTTCCTACGTATGAATCAGTATTCCAAAACTCAATTTTAAAATCGTCATATATAAATTGGTAAACTTAATAATCAGAATATGTATACACATGGTGACTTTCTATTAATTAATTGGATATGATGATCAAACAGATTAGTGACTAACATACTTCACCCTATTGCAATTTACAATAATTGAAAATTGAATAGTCCAAATAATTCAAAACAATCAAACACAATCAAAATGTTTATTTATTACAACACAAAACTATTGAGAAGTCCTAATTAATTCGTATGTTAATGATCAATCTAAAAGAAATGTTCAGCATGCATATGTTCAGATTTTTATGGCTTATTTTGCAATTGGGCTTCATTATTGGAAATAGCAAGCCCAAGGAGTATATTTTCTTGTGTCTCACAACTACAATGATTTGGGCCTTAGATTCGAGCCTAGAAATTTTAAAGAAAACTACAATTTCGATCCTGAAGCAAGGGTAACACTTCATAAATCACCATATCACTACTTAAAGAAGACATATATTTTTGGTCATTCTAACGTGTTAAAAAAAATGTCTGACAAGGTACACTCCAGATAATGGTCTTTTCCTACGTATGAATCAGTATTCCAAAACTCAATTTTAAAATCGTCATATATAAATTGGTAAACTTAATAATCAGAATATGTATACACATGGTGACTTTCTATTAATTAATTGGATATGATGATCAAACAGATTAGTGACTAACATACTTCACCCTATTGCAATTTACAATAATTGAAAATTGAACAGTCCAAATAATTCAAAACAATCAAACACAATCAAAATGTTTATTTATCACAACACAAAACAATTGAGAAGTCCGAATTAATTCGTATGTTAATGATCAATCTAAAAGAAACGTTCAGCATGCATATCTTCAGCATTTTTATGGCTTATTTTGCAATTGGGCTTCATTATTGAAAATAGCAAGCCCAAGGAGTATATTTTCTTGTGTCTCACAACTACAATGATTTGGGCCTTAGATTCGAGCCTAGAAATTTTAAAGAAAACTACAATTTCGATCCTGAAGCAAGGGTAACACTTCATAAATCACCATATCACTACTTAAAAAAAACTTATGTTTTTGGTCATTCTAACGTGTTAAAAAAATGTCTGACAAGATACACTCCAGATAATGGTCTTTTCCTACGTATGAATCAGTATGCCAAAACACAAGTTTAAAATCATCATATATAAATTGGTAGACTTTATAATCAGAATTTGTATACACATGGTGACTTTAAATTAACTAATTGGATATGATGATCAAACAGAATAGTGACTAACATACTTCACCCTATTGCAATTTACAATAATTCACAATTGATAGTCCAAATAATTCGAAACAATCCAACACAATCCAAATGTTTATTTGTCACAACACAAAACTATTAAGAAGTCCTAATTAATTCATACGTTACTGATCAATCTAAAAGAAATGTTGAGCATGCATATCTTCAGCATTTTTATGGCTGATTTTGCAATTGGGCTTCATTATTGGAAATAGCAAGCCCAAGGAGTATATTTTCTTGTGTCTCACAACTACAACAATTTGGACCTTCAATTCGAGACTAGAAATTTGAAAGAAGGCTACAATTTTGATCCTGAAGCAAGGGTAACACTTCACAAATCACCATATCATTACTTAAAAAAACTTATGTTTTTGGTCATTCTAACGTGTTAAAAAAATGTCTGACAAGATACACTCTAGATAATGGTCTTTTCCTATGTATGAATCATTATGCCAAAACTCAAGTTTAAAATCGTCATATATAAATTGGTAGACTTAATAATCAGAATATGTATACACATGGCGACCTTTTATTAATTAATTGGATATGATGATCAAACAGATTAGTGACTAACATACTTCACCCTTTTGCAATTTACAATAATTCAAAATTGAACAATCCACATAATTCGAAACAATTCAACATAGTCCAAATGTTTATTTATTACAACACAAAACTATTGAAAAGACTGTTTAAGTATTACTAGGCTAACAATGTTTATAATTACGAAATTAACACAAAATGAATATGTCTTCAATATCAAAATGTGACCATTTGTACAGGTAGTTGTGCACTTCCATGTCTCCTGAGTGAGAGTAAATACCTGGAATTGGTAATAAAGCAAAGAGAGGGTCAGCAGCAGTTCAGAACATCAGCAATCACACACTCGTCAGCAGTAGCAACTCGACAATACCCAGGAACAACTATCAGATAATTAGGAGATCAACTTTCGACAATTAACACCCAAAAATGAATTAAAATAGCTTGTTTAAGACCCAACTTCACCCTAATTGGATCTATTCAAGCTTGGCAGACCCCAATATCCTAACTCCAAAGTATTTCATGCCATTTTTTTCTCTTAATGGCTCTAATTGATGACTATGGGTTAAAAGCAATTGAGGAATTATGCAAAAAGAACAGTTGGAATAAAAAAACTTTAGGATGTCGAGACTTCAACATTTTAGAGGTTCATATTTTATGGGAGCTATTTTTTGGGAATTTTTCAGATCTTAGACTAGTGGAAAATTTTTAGGGACTCAATAACTTGTCCGTGAAGCCATAAACTTGCCTATTTATAACCCAACCTTAGGGCAACCCTTTTCTTTGTGTTTTATTCCATAGTCCATTTCCTATTTCTCATAATTGTCCAATTAGTCCCTCATTTTCTTGCTTGTGCCTTAAGCTTATTAAGGAATTACCAGAAATTCTAATTTTGAACCTCTAACTAGAAGGTTCCAGGAGTTTTCTGTAAGATTCTCATTGCCTAAATATCTATACTACCCCTTCACTTATTCTGAATTACCAAACTAAATAGACCAACCCTTCCCCTTGGTTAGAAGATAACTATGGTTATTGAACTGGAGACCCTAACAATTGAACCAATTTCCCAAAGCTGAAATAGACTCTCATTGATATCCTGGGGCTAACCTAAATTGTATCGAGGACCTACAGCTACACAAATAGATCTTAAGCTAATAAATAAACAGAGTCAACAATCATTGATTGAGAACTAATACAGGTTGAATCAGTAAAAGCATGAAACCCTTGTTCCAAGTTAAACAAAATAGAGCTAGTCGTAAAAGGAAATCGATTAGAGTCATGCGCTTCTAAATTAACTACCATGAAGAAGAACTAATCTAATACAGAAAAAACCATGGTTGATTTAGAACAAGAAGTCTCATAACCTCACTAAACTCGGAATCAAGAATCAAGTGGTTTATTTCCTACTATGGAATTCACAATCAACTAAACGATCAACAAAACAAACAAAGAAGGACAATTTTGAACACAATAACTAATGAATTGCTATACAAGAGAGCAAAAAACTCACCTAATTCATGCAAGCAGAAGAAATTATTCGAAAGAATTGACACCAAGCAGACTAATCGAACAAAAATAAGAAAAACCAAATAGTAACACTTACTAATTCCGGCCTCCGACTGACCTTGAAATTGATTTTCAATTGATGTTATATGTTTATTTTGTCCGAAATAACCATATAACATTAATTTAATATCAATCGCGCACTTGAAGCTTTCAACACTGGTTGAGACATGAACCATAGATCTGATATTTTGGGAGTTCTACTCAAATTCGAAGATTTAGCTTGGATTTGCGAAGAGAGGGTTGAGGGGGTTGTGGGGTATAAAATTGGGAGCGGTTTGAGTGGCCGCCTCCGTACAGGGCGGAGACAGCGTCCACAAAATCCCTTATTCGAAGGGTTCAACTCATAGTTGAAGACTGGCTCTTAGGTCATGGGGAAAAGGAGGACGGTGGTTCTGGGGTGTTCATTTGGAAGAGTCTGGGGGTGGCGCCGCCGTATGCGGTGGCGGTGATGACCACTGATTTGAAGATTTAAGGATATGGGTGAAGCTTTTGGGGATGAGGGTTGTAGATTTGGAGAGAGGAGAGGAAGGCGGTTTGGGGGCGTATTTTTGGAAGGCGCTGGAGAATCGCCGCTGGCAGAAGCCATTTCCAGCCGGCGGGAGATGATGGCATTAGGGTTATTGTATTAGGGGGAGTGTGGGAGACGAAAGGAAGGGGTGGCGTTCGGACACTCTTATATTATAATCTCATCAGTTCTCGACCGTTGATCTAGCAAACCTCGACGATCTGGATTTAGAAAGACTAAACGTCGTAGTTTTGGAGGGGAGGAACTGGACCGGGTAATTACGCGGGTTTGGGCCAATTGAATTAGATTTTAAGTGGGCTTCAAATAAACCAGCCCAAACATATTTTGATCCCAATCTTTTCCTTCTTTTTTTTCAATTATTTTCTTTTCAACTTGTTTTAATTCTCCCCAATTTAAAATCTCTTATCTAAATGCTATATTAAACTAAATTAGACTAACAATCACATAAACTAATCAAAATACCAAAACATGAGAATTAGAAAATTCGAAACTACAATTCAAAGAATGCCAAGATAAACTCCTTATTTTCTTTGTGATTTTTATATTTCACAAAATGAAACCCTAATTACCAATTAATTCTAAAAAAATTATGTAAAAATCAAATCCTAAATATTTATGCAATTTTTGTATTTTTATGACTTACCATGCATGTACCAGTAAAATATACACAAACATGCGCGATTAAATCATAAAAATTGAATAATAAAAGAAGAAATCCTAGCTCTGGGAATTCTGTAGGAGTAATTTTGATGAGGCAAAAATTACATGCTCACACCATGTACAATTTTTGTTCCAACACGAACTTCAAAGCTATCTGATATGTCCTCACTATGAAGTGTCCTCCCAATAGATATTTGGTGACCAACAATCACTAAAGGTAGAAGTTTACTGACAACCCATGGCACCTTACCGATAATCCTTTACTGAGGTATGCCAATGCATGGCCTTTTTTCATCAACACTGCCACAATCCCATGTGACAAACATATGTCTCCACAAAAAACAACAAAGAGCTATTTGCAAGAGCTAAAACGGGTGCACTAGTCAGTGGTTCCTTCAGCATATTAAAGCCGGAAGTGGCCTTTTCATCCTAGTAGAACCCTTATTCTTCAACAAGTATGTGAGTGGTTTAATTATAATGTCATACCTCCAAATAAACCTCCTATAGTACCCAACCGAGTTTGATTATAACGCCATACCTCCAAATAAATCTCCTATAGTACCCAGCCGGTCGAAAGAAATCCATTAGCTCCTTCAAAAATTTAGTAATTGGTCACCCTTGGACAACTGCTATCTTCTTAGGAGCAGTGGAATATCCTTCTGCTGAGATGATACTCTACTCTTCTAGCCTTAAATGAGCACTTATATTTTTTGACAAATAATTTGTGTTGAATCAATAGATTAAAAGTGATCTCAAATGTTGCAAGTGTTCTTCAAAGCTGCTGTTGTACACCAGTAAATCGTAAAAAATACCAAGATGAACTTCGTAAGATAGTCCTTGAACACATTGTTTATAAGACTTTGTAAACTTGAGGGAGCATTAGTAAGCCCAAATGGCATTACTAAGTAATCAAAATGGCCAGAGTCAATGGTACAAGCAGTCTTCTGAACATCTTCTTGCCATTCTTATATGATGATAGCCTGTCCTCAAATCCAACTTTGAATAAATCTTGGATCTACCTAGCTCATCCACGATTGTAACTGGAAACTTCTCCTTCACTGTCATTTTTTAAGTGCTCAGTAGTCAACACAAAACCTCCAAAAGTCATCCAGCTTCCCTACCAACACCGTAGGTGAAGCACAAGGGACTAGAACTGGGTTCCATTATGCCTTAGTTCAACATCTTCTTAACCAGCTGCTCTATGATATTCTTTTGTCTTGAAGAATACATATATGGCTTTGCTTTCACTGGATTACTACCTTGTTGTAGTGAAATTTTATGACAAAAATTTCCTCTAAAAGGGAAAAGTTCCTTTGAATCAGAAAATAGCTGATGATACTCATCAGTAAGAGTTAAGATATGATGATGAGTTTCTCTAGTTCCTTCCACAACTTCCTCCTCTATTGATAGCGCCCTGCTCATGAACAATTGACTACCTATTTGAACTAGTTTATATAGCCTCCACTGCCCTGGTCCCTTCCTTGATACATAAATCCTAAAGTTAATTTCTGGAAACTCAGCTGGAAATCACCAAGAGGGAAAAGGCACTGTACACCTAAGCTCATATCACATGACCCAATTTATAATAACAAGAAATCAACAGTGATCCCCTATATCATCCAAGTGAAACTTCCACAAAGCTCAGCAGTTTGTCTATTGAAACCATTAGCAACATTAACTGATTGGGGCCTGATAACTTGCATAAAATACTTCAGCTGTCTAACTAGCTTATATTCAATAGAATTATTTGACCTATCATGATCAACCATGATACTCAAGGGCCTACTTTCAGAATATCCTGTCACTCTCAAGGTATGGTAACCTAGAACCCTGTTCAGTGCATGAATAAAGATCTCACAAGCCTTCTCCTACTATTCCTCAAGATCTGCTTCTACCACTTCTTTCTCCATTAGTTCCTTCTCTGCGATTGGCTCAAGATCGTCATTAACTTCCAATAAATACAATTGTTTGGAAGTGTTACCCTTGTGACCAACGACAAACTTTTCATCACTCTTCTGAATGTTGTACCCTTGGTAATTGAACTATAAGAGACTCCTCTAGAATGAGATGAACCTCCACTAAATAAGTCTTAGTTACTTTCAACTGAGCCATAAGCTGGGCTAGCTTCAGGGTTTCTGGCCAACTAATATGTTTGAGGCAAGAATAAGGCCTATTGTTCTTGAATGTGAGGCCAATATCAGATTTTAGGCTAGTGATTAAGGAAGTAATTGCATATTCAGGAAGAATGACTAGCCTAAGCCTGTATTGTGGTCCGAGCCTGGCTCGGGACCGGCCCAGAACCGCGGTCCTAACGGGCCTAGCGGGCCGGTTCTGGTGGGCATGGGCTCTAATGGTGCATAAGCCCGTCGTGGGCCGGTTCAACCAAATAAGACCGTGAGATCGTGCCCGTCAAGCTGGGGACCGGCAGGCGGGCCTGGGCCGGTTCAACCAGGCCTGGTGGGCTCCAATGATAATATTTCAATATTTTCTTTTTTTATTTGGCCAAGGTCAGATTTTAAAATCTAGCCGTTGCCTTTTTATTTTTATCCGTTGGGAAGTTTCAACAATAGCCATTTGGCCCCCAAACTTTTTATAATTATACTTTTTCCCAATTCTCAACTATAAATTCCCCAAATTCTTTCATTTTTACTCACAAATTCATCAATCTCTCTCTAATTTTCTTCTGTAATTGCTTACTTTATTATTGCAATTTCATGAAAAATTATGAAGTTGGTGAATTGAAGTATTCAAGTCTTCAATGATATTCAATTTTCAAGAAGTTGTTCGTCAATTCGGTAAACTCGTTGCAACTCTTGAGTTTAATATTACAATTTTATTTTTTAAACTTGTATAATTATAATTAATATGGCATTTTCTTTGAAAAAATGTTTGGTGGTAAGGAAAAAGCTAAAATTGGTAAATCTAATCGCCAAGATACTACTCTTTCCCCGGCTCTTCCTCCACCTATTATTCTTATAGTGATAACCCTTGTTTTCAATTTTTCGATAGTCAATTTTATTATGATGTTGCACCAGGTCAACAATTAAATGAAGAAGTTATGAATGCTCTTTATCCTAATGAAACTATATTTGAAAATGATGATTTAGATGAAATGCAACCGGATTTAGATGATATACCTACTAGTTCTGTTAATAACCCCACCGATGCCCCACCTGAACCTCCTGTAGTAACCCCCACCTTTAATAGACAACCTTCTAAACGGCACGAAATATCTCTTGTTTGGAACGGTTTTACTCAACTAAGAGAGTAAAATAAGGCTAAGTGTAAAACTTCTGAATCTATGTTGGTTTATAAATTTACTGAAGACCGTAGCGATACAGGTAATTTGACTAGACACATAAAGACACACCCAGGAGATAAAACGAAATTTCTTCAAATGAAAGCTGTGCAAGAGGGGAGAAGTGTAGATACTACGGTTAACCCTAGTACAGGTTCAAATGTAGTTCAACCGGAAATTAACACTGTTACCGGTGATATTTTATATTATGATCCAAATGAAGATCGTGAAGAGTTGGCTAAAATGGTTACTGTTATGTGCTTACCATATAGTTTTCCTTCTAACCCTCATTTTGTGTATTATATTAGAAGAGTGTTTAATCCTACTTATAAAGGATGGCCTCGCGCAACTGTAAAAAGCGATATTTACAAATATAAGCATGAATACGAACAATATTTGCGCTATTTATTTACTCATATAGATTGTCACATTGCTGTTACTACTGATATATGTAGAAGTGGTAATGATTGTGATTATCTAACTGTTACAAGTCATTGGATAGATGAGGAGAGGATAATGCAAAAGCGCATTATTGCTTATAGAATAATTAATTCACGCCACGCATGTAAGTTTATTGCTAACACAGTTGCAAATATTTGTAGATATTTTTCCTTAGAGATAAAATTATATCGATTTCAATGGATAATGCTTCTAGTAACACTAATGATGTAGGCTTGCTTACAACCACACTAAATCCTGCATTTAGTAATATTTTTCATGTTAGATGTATTTTTCATATTTACCATTTAATCGTCGGTGCTGGCATGAAAGTTTTAAATGTAGAAATTGAAAAGGTTAAAATGGCTTTTAATTGACTTTTTTATTCAAACCGTAGAAGAAGGCTTAGAGAATATTTTAAAAAATGTGATGAATTTGGCATTAGAGAAAGAAAGGTTCCCAAACCTTGTCCCACTAGATGGAACTACATGTATGAAAGTTTAGTTGTTGCATATGAATATAGGAACCCAATAAGCGCAACATATAATGTTCGTATTGGCGATGGTGATGATGATGATGATGAGCACCTTACAAATCAATATTGGAGTAATGTTAAAATGCTTGTAGACTTTTTAGAACAGTTTCATATTGCTACAAATGAATTATTTGGCCAATATTATCCTACTATTTCTAACTATTTAGTTTATGTTATAGCACTTGTAGATTTATTTACAACATTTCAGAGGGTGGAGATATTTATCAAGAACCTATTAATTCTATGAAAGCTAAGTTTAAAAAATATTTTATTCCTATCCCCCTTATTTTTGGTATTGCTGCAGTTTTAAATCTTACAATGAAACTAGAAGGTCATCACTTTTGATATTCAAAAATTTATAATGCTTTATCACTTTCAGCAGAGGAATTTTCTACACTAGGAGATGCAAAAGCCTCAATTAAAATAAATGCTCAAACAAATTATAATGCTTATCAACTTGCTGTAGATCATGCTCGACGTAATGTTCCAACTCCTATTTCGTCTAGTTTTCAATCATCTAAAAGAACTGGGCGCCTAAAAGCCCTTAGTTCTTGGACGGAGTTGAGGGGTTCTCAAGGTGATAATTTTGGTGATAGTTCATAACTAAATGAGCTTCTAGTTTATTTGTCGTAGGGCCTTGAAAAGAAGAATCCAGACGGCACCTTTGATATTTTTGAATGGTGGAAGGACAAACAAAAACACTATCCGGTTTTTTTAAGTATGACTCGAGATATTTTAAGTGTTCAAGCTTCAACAGTAGCATCGGAGAGCTCTTTCAGTCAAAGGAGACTTCAAATTGGTGATCATAGAGCATCTATGAGGGAGAGCTTGGAAAAATTGGTACTCTTCAGAGATTGGATCCGTTCGGAGAGAAGAAATTTCGGACTTGCAGTATTGCAACCGGAGATAGACAAAGCATATGAAGAAATGCTAGCGGAACTTGCGCAGGATGCTGCTTCGTCCGGAAGCGGTGATGAACAAGCCTCTTTTCCAACACCACCAACAGAAATTCCTCTGAACCTTGAAGGATTTATGAGATTTGTTAGAGATAATACGTAGACTAATATGTAAACTATATTTTTGCACATCTTCCTTAGTTCGTTTTCCTTTTAATGGTGGTATTAGTACCTTGTTGTGCTCATTCCATTGGGGGGAGGAAGACTACGAAAGATATTGTCATTTTTGTTAATGTCGTAATAATAAAAATTATAAGACATTCCCTTGAATATCTCTTTGTAATTTTTTTATGTTTAAATGTGACTCTTTTGAAGTTTTAAATTATTATACTACATAAGACATATGTACATATATATAAACTATATATACTATATAAACTATACATACTATATAAACTATATATATAACATATATATATACTATATAAACTATATATACTACATATATACATATTATATAAACTATATATATTATCTAACTATATATACTATATAAACTATATATATATATATATATATATATATATATACTATACTATACTATGCAATACTATACTATATAAACTATACATACTCCCCATATATATATATATATTACATATATACATACTATATAAACTATATATACTCCATATATAAATATATATATATATATATATATATATATATATATATATATATATATATATATATATATGTGTGTGTTTGTGTTTGTGTGCGTATGTGTGTTTGTGTTTGTGTGTGTGTTATAATATAGTTTATATAGTCTGTATATATGTAGTATATATAATTTATATAGTATGTATATATGTAGTGTATATATAGTATGTATATATGTAGTTTATATATATAAATTAAATATATATATATATATATATATATATTCTATATACATCTAACGCACAGATATTCTCTCTCTCTCTCTCTCTCTCTCTCTCTCTATATATATATATATATATATATATATATATTTAATTTTTTGAAATGGTGGGCCCTACTGACTGTTGCGAACGGTAATATCGCACAAGTAGTCTATTTTTTTGTTACACTTTTTCAATTTACAAAACTAACCTTCTCTAAAACTATAAATACCCCTCCCCCACTCTTCTTTACTTCTTCACTCAATACTTATTTCTCAATCTAAATTCTTCTCATTCTCTCAATCTCCAATTTTCAAGACTTCAAGTCTCAATCTCAAATTTTCAAATCACAAGTTAAATCATGCCTCCTTCGGAAAGAGTGCGCTCTTTGATTGCATTTTATGAAGTCGCACCGGGAGCTAGTGCTTGCTATCTAAGAATTGCTTCATTCGTTTGGCAACACTTTGAGATGCTAGAAAAAATGAAGAAGGTCAGAAATTAAAGTGCAAGAATGTGGTCAAGTCCTAAATTTTCGTTCAGGGTATGGCACAGGCAGTTCAAGGAGGCATATAAAGTACTGTCTTGAGCATCATCCGAAAATTCGTATTTAAGATTTTTCGACAATTTATGTTATTTTAAAAATTATTAGACATATTTATGATTAATATTTTAGTTTGTTAGATTAATTTGAAGTATTATTAATTTATTATGCATAAAAATTTAGTTATACTATTTTTTTGTTAATTTATTTATTAAATGTAAAATATACATACTATAAATATTATATATACTATATAAATAAAAAAAAACATGTGCAAGATATTAACATAAAGCTGGCAATGGAAAGTGCATCAATATAAGGCTAACAACAGAAAGATTATTAACATAAAACCAACATTGAAATAATAGAACCAAAAATGGCAACAAGAAGTACACGAATAATAAAGCAACTGTTATGAAATAATATAAGAACAAGAACAATAATACAAGAACAAGAACAATAGAGAGAAAAGTAGAGAGAGGAGTATTCTTATTGATACTTTGGGATGGTTTACAATGGAATAGAACCCCTTTATTTATAGGGAGGTGGTGACATAGCCACCAAGAAGTAAATCCTAGAATCTCTCTAAATATGGACATTCACCTAAAATAGAATATTTTATAACACTCCCCCTTGAATGTCTATTCAATAATGTGCCTCGTTAAAACCTTAACTAAAATAAAACCCAATGGGAAAAAATTAAAGAAAAGGAAAAAGAGTACACATGTTTGAATATGCGCCTATTGGTTGCCTCGTTAAAAACCTTGCAAGGAAAACCCATTGGGACAAAACCTTGTAAGGGAAAAAGAGTGCAACGCGCATTAACTCCCCCTGAAGAGAGCATCAATTCATATCCTTGAGTCTTCGCATTCCGATCTTGTGAACCAGCTTCTTGAAGGTTGACGTTGGTAGAGATTTTGTGAACAAATTAGCCAAATTATCGCTTGAACGAATCTGTTGCACATTGATATTACCATTCTTTTGAAGATCATATGTGAAAAATAACTTTGGTGAAATATGCTTTGTTCTATCTCCTTTTATGAATCCTCCCTTCAATTGAGCTATACATGCTGTATTGTCTTCATACAAAGTCGTGGGTAGTTTGTTACACTTCAAACCACATTTGTCTTGAATATGATGTATTATAGACCTCAACCACACACACTCCCGACTTGCTTCATGAATAGCAATTATCTCGGCATGATTAGATGAAGTAGCCACAATTGATTGCTTAGTCGATCGCCAAGATATGGCGGTGCCTCCACAGGTAAACACATAACCCGTTTGAGATCGAGCCTTGTGTGGGTCGGATAAGTATCCAGCATCAGCATAACCAACAAGATCAGGACTGCAATTATTGCTATAAAATAAGCCCATATCGGTAGTCCCTAGGTACCGCAATATATGTTTGATCCCATTCCAATATCTCCTTGTGGGAGCCGAGCTATACCTTGCTAAGACATTAATTGAAAAGGTTATGTCAGGCCTTGTAGTATTTGCAAGATACATTAGTGCGCCAATTGCAATAAGATATGGTACTTCAGGACCAAGTAGCTCTTCATTCCTTTCTTGCGGTCGGAATGGATCTTTATTCACATCAAGTGATCGAACAACCATCGGAGTACTTAAAGGATATGCTCCATCCATGTAACACCGTTTCAGTACCTTTTCTATATAGGTAGATTGATGAACAAAAATTTCGTTTGCCAAATATTCAATTTGCAAACCAAGACATAATTTTGTCTTTCCGAGATCTTTCATCTCGAATTCATTCTTTAGATAATCAATTGCCTTTTGGAGTTCTATGGGGGTTCCAATAAGGTTTATGTCATCGACATATACGACAAGTACAACAAATTCCGATGTTGTTTTCTTTATAAAAACACATGGGCAAATGGCGTAATTTATATAGCCTTCTTTTAATAAATACTCACTAAGACGATTATACCACATTGGTCCTGATTGCTTTAGACCATACAAGGATCTTTGCAATTTGATTGAAAATATTTCCCGGGACTTTGAATTATGAGCGTTTGGCATTTTGTGTCCATCCGGAATTTTCAGGTATATCTCATTATCTAGTGAGCCATAAAGATAGGCAGTAACCACATCCATTAAATGCATGTCAAGCTTTTCAAGGACAGCAAAACTAATGAGATAATGAAAAGTTATGGCATCCATTACAGGCGAATATGTCTCTTCATAATCGACACCAGGCCTTTGAGAAAATCCTTGTGCAACAAGGCATGCCTTATATCTTTGTACCTCGTTTTTCTCATTTCTCTTGCGTACAAAGACCCATTTTTAGCCAACAGGCTTAACACCATTAGGTGTTTCAACTATAGGGCCAAAAACTTCACGTTTTGCCAGTGAATTCAATTCTGATTGGATTGCTTCTTGCCATTTTGGCCAATCATGTCCTTTTCGACATTCTCCAACAGATTGAGGTTCAAGATCCTCACTTTCTTGCATAATGCTAGATGCGACATTAAAAGCAAAGACATAATCCACAACTATATCCACTCGATTAAAATTTGCCTCAATATCGATTGGATTTATTGATAGTTCCTTATTTTCTTGAGTCTCGGGCTCAATGGATTCTTCATGAATCTCAGAATTTATTAAATCATGAATTTCCTCATGAGATTCTTTCGTAGTGTCATTTTGATCGCTTGCTTTCCTCTTTCTAGGATTTCGATCTTTGGTACCTAATGGCCTGCCACGCTTCAGGCGTGCATTCGACTCATTAGATATGACACTAGATGATTGTCCAACTGGGACATCAATACGGATTGGAACATTCTCTGCGGGGATGTGGGATTTTGTTATCCTTTTCAAGTCCGTAAATGCGTCAGGCATTTGATTTGCTATTCTTTCCAAATGGATAATCTTTTGCACCTCTTTTTCACAAATAGAGGTATGTGGATCAAGATGAGATAATGATGCATTTTTCCACAGAATTTCCCATTTGGTTTCACCAACTTCTCCCCCTAATTTTGGGAAAAGTGTCTCATCAAATTGACAGTCTGCAAATCGTGCAGTGAACAAATCCCTTGTCAATGTTTCGAGGTAGCGAATAATGGGGGGCGATTCAAACCCAACATATATTCCTAACCTTCTTTGCGGACCCATTTTGGTGCGGTATGGCGGTGCTATTGGAACATATACTGCGCATCCAAAGATTCTTAAATGGGATATATTGGGTCCATGACCCAAAACCAATTGCAACGGGGAATATTTGTGATAATTCGTCGGTCTGAGACGAATTAGCATTGCTGCATGCAAAATGGCGTGACCCCATACCGAAGTGGGCAGCCTCGTTTTCATGAGTAATGGTCTTGCAACAACTGCAGGCGTTTAATAAAAGATTCTGCAAGACCGTTTTGAGTGTGAACATGAGCTACAGAATATTCCACTTTTATCCCAATTGATAAGCAATAATCATTAAATGCTTGGGATGAAAACTCAGCAGCATTATCCAGTCTAATAGACTTGATTGGATTATCAGGAAATTGTGCTCGTAGTCGAATTATTTGTGCCATTAGTTTTGCAAACGCAAGGTTGCGTGATGACAACAGGCACACATGAGACCATCTACAGGATGCGTCTATTAAGACCATAAAATATCTAAAGGACCCACTAGGTGGGTGAATAGGTCCACAAATGTCCCCTTGTATACGTTCAAAAAACGTAGGTGACTCAGTCCCAACCTTTGTTGGTGATGGTCTAATAATTAACTTGCCTTGATAACAAGAAGTGCAAGAAAATTCATTATTTAAAAGAATATTGAAATTCTTTAACGGATGCCCATATGAGCTTTCTATAATCCGTCTCATCATTATTGA
The DNA here is from genome assembly GCA_034376525.1 of Nicotiana benthamiana. Taxonomy (NCBI): domain Eukaryota; kingdom Viridiplantae; phylum Streptophyta; class Magnoliopsida; order Solanales; family Solanaceae; genus Nicotiana; species Nicotiana benthamiana. The sequence goes on along the minus strand of CM067324.1, from coordinate 28,023,325 downwards.
TCCAGGGTGTCCCAATCGATCATGCCAAAGTACAAAAGTATTTGAATCAGTAACCTTTTGGTTTACTGTTGAATGTGCCTCAATTGCACTAATTTTTGTCCAATACAGGCCACAAGATAAAGACGGGAATTTCTCAATAACCCTCTTTTGGCCAGAGACATTCTTTGTAATGATGAGATATTCAAGATTATTCTCATCTATTGTCTCAATATGATAGCCATTCCGGCGTATATCTTTAAAACTCAACAAGTTTCTCTTAGACTTGGAGGAGAACATTGCATTCTCTATGATAAACATTGTTCCTCTAGGCAGAGTTATAGTTGCTCTTCCGGAGCCTTCAATCAATTTACCACTACCAGAGATTGTAGTAACATCTGCCTTGCACATACTTAGTTGAGAGAAATATTTCTTTTCTTTGAGTATCGTATGTGTAGTACATGAATCAACTAACCAAATATTTTTACAGTTGGACGTTGATCCAAGCTTGCTTTGTGAGATATCCATATTTCCTTTCCCATGGTTTGACATACAAAAGAAATACACGAACGTGAGAATAAACAAATTCAATCCGTTTGTGTCACATTTAAACAATATTTTAAAAATCTGCTGAGGTTAGTCGATTAACTTAGTTGATAGTCGACTATCTTGGGAAGCAGTCATTAGGTTAGTCGACTAACTAAATCAGATAGTCGACTATCTTGCCTTGGGGAAAAGTCCAGTTTTAATGCGAAATATTAGTTAGTCGACTAACTAAGTTGATAGTCGACTAACTTAGTAAACAGTCATCAGGTTAGTCGACTAACTAAATCAGATAGTCGACTAACTTAGCTTGCGGAAAAGTCCAGTTTTAATGCGAAATATTAAATAATCGACTAACTGTTAGGTTAATCGATTAACTCTACTGGAAAATAAAAATATCTTTGAAATTTAAGCATATTGAAACATTCTAAAGAACTAATACTAACATTATATCATAAACTAACTAATACGAGCTGATACTAATGACTATTAGTTTATTCACTAACTAATACAAATAAGTAAAATAAAATCAAACAATTCCATCTTCCTTCATCACAGATCCATCACCGATTAAGTGGTCTATTTTCCCCTCGGGTTGCTCAAAGAAGTCTGCCACATCCAGGTGGGTGATGTCAAAATTGTCGTCAGAGACAAAATTTGTTTCAGGGCCTTTATTCTTTAGAGATGCTTGATAAAGATCAACCAAACGTCTTGGTACACGGCAAGCTTTTGACCAGTGCCCTTTTCTACCGCAACGATAACATATAGTTTCTGAACTATTTGCCTTTGGATCCTCATAATCTCGTATCTGCTTTGGTGGTTATATCTCTTTGGGGGGTGACGGACATCAGGGAAATTTCTTCCTTGTCTACGTCCACGGCCATGACCCCGATTACGACCACGACCATGATTAAAGCCATAGCCTTTTCCATGCTTGGCATAATGAGAATACACCTTATCTGCTTCAGGCAATGGTGTAGACCCAGTGGGTCGATTTTCGTGATTTCTCATGAGCAGGTCATTGTTTCGCTCAGCCACAAGGAGAAGAGAAATCAGTTCAGAGTACTTTTTGAAACCTTTCTCTCTGTATTGTTGTTGCAGTACCATATTGGAGGCATGAAACGTTGTAAACGTTTTTTCAAGCATATCATAATCAGAGATATTATCTCCACAGAGTTTCAATTTAGAAGTAATTCTGAACATTGCAGAGTTATATTCAGAAACAGACTTAAAGTCTTGGAGCCTCAGATGAGCCCAATCATATCGTGCTTGTGGCAGAGTGACCAACTTCAGGTTGTCATATCTCTCCTTTAAGCCTTTCCACAAGATGAGTGGATCTTTGACTGTGAGATATTCAATTTTCAAACCTTCATCAAGGTGATGGCGCAAGAAAATCAAGGCCTTAGCACAGTCTTGGGTGGATGCTTTATCTCTGTCTTTAATGGCATCTCCCAGACCCATAGCATCTAAGTGGATTTCAGCATCCAACACCCATGTCATATAGTTCTTGCCCGAAATTTCAAGGGCAACGAACTTTCTTTTCATAATATCAGGCATAATTAAAACCAAATTCGGAAAAAGGGAAATACCTTAATTTTCTCAAGAGGATTCTTGAGACGGTAGAGTCTCGTGCTGATAACGTGTTATGAAATAATATAAGAACAAGAACAATAGAGAGAAAAGTAGAGAGAGGAGTATTCTTATTGATACTTTGGGATGGTTTACAATGGAATAGAACCCCTTTATTTATAGGGAGGTGGTGACTTAGCCACCACGAAGTAAACCCTAGAATCTCTCTAAATATGGACATTCACCTAAACTAGAATATTTTATAACAGCAACAACATTATCAAAACACATTTGAAACACGAATGAACTCAATTAAGGAAACAAAGGACATTCAAGAAACCAAATCGTTCTCATGCCTGAATTGCAACGAGAATTACCACGAAGCACCACTCGTCATAACCATAAATCATAAGCCACAGTTATAATTCTTACACGATGGCATCTCGTGCCCACATTATTGATATTTTTGTATGGAAAAATTCACGTGCTATCATGTACATTGTATCTTTGTCAAATGCCAAATAAAATATTCGAGAAATCTATTTAAATAAGATAAGGCATATTAACAATCTTTAACAAAGTAAGGCTTCAAATGAAGTAATGAGTTTATTTTAGAAATCAAATAAAGTAGAATTTATACAAAATAAAGTATCAATCGGGTGTGGTTTAGAAATTAATAAGGTAAACTAAAGTAACGTTTTAAATAAAGTAATACATCAGATAGTTAACGAATTAAATGTAAACTTTGTTAAAGTAAAGCGTAATAATAATTTTGACTAAAGTGAAAAATCAAATAGGGTAATGAATTTTATTTGAGAGCCCAATTAAAGTAAAGTATGATAACCATTTAAGATAGTAAAATATCGAGTGAGATAATGATTTCTATTTTAAGAGCTACATAAAATAAAGCATGTTAATAATTCTTTTATTTAAAACAGTTATATTGCCAATAACTCAACAGAATATGAGATAATGACTCCATGCAAGTAAATTAATCTTGCAATTAACTCATGAAGTAATAATGGAGGCACACACATTAAAACAACACAACAATTCACATAGAATACATGACTCACACAATAAGCCACAACTGTTCCACCACAAGAATAACAACAGATAACCAAAAATATAATCAAAATACAAGGGAAATAATCTAAAAAAAATATTGATCGTTCAATCAACGAGTCATTCTGACATAAAATGTACAATAATAATCACAACTGAGGTACCACACCTCATAATCACATTTCACTAGTCACAATCACAATTCTCCTTATATCACTGCATGGGACTTGTATTTATTTTAAAAATATTTTTTTCGAAATAGTTACACACGTTTTAGCCCCCTTATCTCATCCCATGGCTTCAAGTAATTTACCTACCAGCAACGTGAGTAATTACCAACTTATCTCACAGCTTGCATTTAAATATCCACCCTTATATAACCGCATATTTATCGGTATCACAACACAATAATCAACTCACACCACACTTGCTTATATGTGACAACATTGCCAAAATCAACAATACCAATGTTGCCACAACAAATAGACCACAACTAAACCACAAAATGTATAAGAATCTCAATTACAATAAAATTAATAAGAAACAACTCAACAAGAAAATATATCTCCATAATCAATATCTTCAGCCACAATGTGTCAATTATGAGCACGTGATTTTTGTCTCTCTCGAAATATTCCTATAAAATTCATTAATTATGATTTTTCTTTTACTATCTGAAATATTAGGATTTATTTGTGTGATTTTGTGTTTATTTGCATTTTTTTCCTTTTATTATTTAATTTTTTGGAATTATTTGAGTGATTTTGTGTTTATTTGCAATTTTCTTTTATTATTTGAATTTTAGGAATTAATTGTATAATTTTTTTTATTTAAATCTTGTACGTTTTAGTTAATATAATTCATATAAAATATAAAAATGGCATATTTACATTTAGGATTTAATTTTAATATTTTTAGGCTATTAATTAGTTAATATGGAAAATAAAGAAAAATGACAAAAATTTGTTAATTTTCTCTGAAATTTAGAATTTAGGTCATTGAAGGAGTTTATGTAGTTCATTTAATGTTAATTATGTTTTGGCTATTTTTATTTTTGTTATTAAAAATTGAAAAAAAAATAAAACAAAATATACAAAAAAGAATAATTGATTGTATATAATTTGGTCTTTGGAAAGACCAAATTTTGGGATATTTTCAATCATAAATCTTAGCCCAAAAACCCCAAACCCACTAAAAAAAGACCCAAACCCAACACCCTACCCGGTCCAAAGCCACAGGCACAAAACGACGCCATTTATGCCAAGCAATCTCAGCTGTTGATCAGTCTTGATCAAACGGTCAAGATGCAAGGGTTTATTACCCTATTTAACAGTTGAAAAATCCCCCTCCTACCATTAGACCTCGTACCATGTCCAAACAATACCCTAATTGCGCAGGCGTAACACCCTCCCTGCCTTCGTCGTATCACCACCGCCCGTCGCCGGTCCGAAATCGCCGCCGGCGGCGGCACAACCCCAGATCCACCCAAATTTACACCTCAGGTTCCCCATGCTCTCCTCTTTCCAACCCCCCTAAAACCACCCCTCAAAACCTAGCCAAACGCGTCAAATATCCCTTCAAAGGAGCGGCGGCACCAGCTCCAATGGCGTCCAAATTAATACCCCGCACTGCCCTTGCTCTCCTCTAGTCAAAACCAAGTCCATGTCCATTCGAATAATCCCCAAACTCGTTGAATTTCAAATATGACATTAGACCTAATTCCGAGATGGAATTTTTCGAAGCCGCTTGAATTTTGCAATGGAGTTGCATGTTTGTTTTGGCCAAAAACAAACATGTAACTCTGTTTGGAGATTCAAATTAAATTCAACAAGCTTAATTGAATGATTCAACCAGTAAATTCACTTTAATTTTAATTTGTTTTCCTTTTTATTCTTTTGTTTGTTTGTTTTCTTTTTTGGTGTAGTAAATAGGTTTGGCCTTATTACAATTTTAGTTTAATTCGAGAGTATCATCCTGCTTGACTTCTGACTTTGTTTACAATGCAGTGTTCCTCATTGGGGTAGCTTATTTCCTTTTCAAATGATCCTGATTATTATACTGTCATTTTATTTCCTTTTATTAGGTAGAAGTTTTGAAAAACATGTATAATTTGCCTCAAGTTTTTGGCCTGGATTCATGTTTAGGTCTTTAATTCCTTTTTTAATGTATGATTTGGTTTTGGCGTTAGTGAGTTAATTAATAGTCAGATTTCAGGTTAATATAGCTTTGCATAGTTCTTTTTAATATCTTAATTTAATTTTTTTACTTGAATCCTTGTTAGCTTATAGCAGTAATAGTTGATTGGTCAATAAGTCTCAGATTTTCAATTCATTTTCTGAATAATGGTTCAAATATAATTAGGGATTGGTTGTAGCTGTTAGTTAGTAATAGGCAATTGCAAATTTTAGCTTGGTAAAATAGTAATTCTGATACACTAAGAGGGTAGTATAGGGTTTTAATTTGGTTCTGGTAGTTTTAGGATTAGAATAAGGGTAGTATATGTATCCTATAAATAAGAAACAATGCTAGAATCTTTTAGACCCTTCTAGAAGGGGATTTTAGTCTAAAAATCAATAGTTTAGTGCAGTAACTTGGGAAACAAGTCAAAAAATGAAGGACCAAATAGGTAAAATCTGAAAATCAAAAAAGGGACTAGTAGTTAAAATGAAATAAGAGGGCTGCCCTAGCTTTTGCCTATAAAAGAGACCCCAATTCATTCAGAAGAAGGGGGTTACACAGTCTGAAAAATATTCTAAAAGTCTAGATATTTTGGAGTCTAAAATATCTCTGAAATTTCCAACAATAATCAAAAATCCATCCTGCAACTATAATCTAATTCAAGGTAAAAATCAATAATGTTATTCTAGTTTGAATGTTTAAGAGTTGTTCCTTCAATAACCTGGGCATTTAGGACTATAAAATCAGCGGAAAATCAACAAATATTGTTCCATTGAAGGTCCAGCTAGGTTCAGGGTTAATTTGATCTTGTTTCTGGGGTGTTTGCACAAGATAAATTAGGTTTTGGTATTTCTGGAGCATCTTAGGTGTGTTTTCAAGTGATTTGAGGTCATTTTTAAAGCAGTGTGTGGCTTATTTCGTTTGGATATGGTTATTACTGTTGTGTTGATTACAAATTTGGCTGCTGATCTCTAGAAACGGCTATTGACTCATTACTCCTCTTTGTATTTTGGTTACCAGGTACTCCTCACCTTTAAATATGTAAAGGATCAGATCAACAACTTCATTTACTCTACTGGATGACTAATTACTTTACTCCTTTTGTTTTCTGTGTTGATTTCCATTCATATTTGTAATTCATATGAGAATTGAGTAGTAGTAGTGCCTAGAATCAATTGTATGTAACAAGACTGTTCATATGGACTATATAGACTCTCATTTGTGCTAGTTGTGACTTTTGTCTCACTAGGATTTATGATTAGTAAATTTGGACTGTTTTACCTCTTATTGAGCAGTTGTCTAGTTGTTTTAGTAGTAGAAATTTATCAGGTTAGTTTGTTAGTCCAAAGTTATGGCATTATAAATTTTGAAATTAGTTTTATTTTACAATAGCAATGGAGTTAATATATGAACCTCGGTTTCATTTTAGCATTTGAGTCTTGAAATTGTAAAAACAATTTTGTTATGTGTTAGTACAAACTTCTTTCAAGTTCAATATTTAATGTATAGCTAGTAGCCATGTTAATTGGTTCAACCCTGATCTTTGATTTCCTTAGAATTTGCAGCAATTTGGTTATTGTCATTATTGTCAATTTGCACTAGGTGTGTTTTTGAGCTTAGATACTGTGCTTTCGTCCAGTTTTTTATAACTGGCGTTCATGAAGGTAATAACATAAAGCTTGGGCTCATTTAGGAGACCAGCAGATCCCATGCTGTCTCAGCAGCCCACTTGGGCTGATGACATCTGCTGTGAGCCCGGGCAGTTCCTTCTTTGTATAAATAAAGTTTTGGGGTTATGATTGAGCCAAAAATTTGAAGCATAGTAGAACCAAAAAATTGAAATAATACATAATAGATTTATTGAAATCAATTCATTAGGACCAAGTAAAGACAAATTTAACAGAAACCTTAGTTTGCTCTACGATCGGCCTTTAAAAAAATAATAAAATGAGGTGCGCCGCGCCAAATGAAATCCCGAATTATGTGGCCCTCGTGAAATGTTTGTATTAGAATGCTTAAAGATTTGGGACAAGCCGTTTAGTAAATTTCACGGTGTTCCCGCAAAGATAATAACGCGTTAGTCGCTCTTGGGCGCGTCTTTAATAATTTCATCTCCTTAATTACGGGTGTGCATTTATGTGACCCAAGTCCAAATCTAGATGAAGTTGAAATATGTCAAAATCTATATGCGCATTGATGTGACGTTGTTCGTGATATGTTTTAGCGATATCGTATATTCCCTTAAAAACATTAAAAGCCGTTTAAATAATTTAAAATTTCATCTTTAGGTGAAACATGTGTAAAATCAGAATTCTTAGCCAACTATAATAGTTTATGTGACCGTGCTAGAACCACGGGATCCGGGGGTGCCTAACAGCTTCCCTTGGATCAACAGAATTCCCTACTTAGAATTTCTGGTTCGCAAACTCCAATTGAGCAGTCGAAATTTTCTCGTTTTGGGATTCCAAATAAACTGGTAACTTTGGACACCAAAAGCCAAACCTATCCCAAGTGGCGACTCATAATTAAATAAATAATCTCATTTCGAATAATGTCACTTTAATTGAAAAAATTCCCTTATGCGTTTTATCCTTCGGGGCAACCGTGTAAAAAGGAGGTGTGATAGCTCTGGTGACTCTGTTGGAGACAAGAGCCCAGAATCTCTGGTTCAGGGTTCAAGAATTCGAGCTTAGAATAACTATTATATTTGGCTTCTTTTGATTTTCCTACATGTTCCATGCTAAGTGCTAAATGCTTTACCGCTTTGATATTGACTAAATTGTATATAAACTATTACGAAACCCTTCTCTCTTTATCTTCGGGGATGTGCTCGCTGGTCGAGACTCCCTATTCTGTTAGTGTCATACCATAAAATAAGAAAGAGGCTCGGACAAGTTACTAAGCCGGACGATCTTGCGGGCCCCGGTACGTAGCCCCCTCCTCGGCTCGAGTTGTCCGCTCGGGTATACATTCTAGAACAAATACCCAGGTTCTGAACTTAGTATGACTAGACCTCATTACGGATCCCTAGTAGGAACGTTTGTTTACATCACGTGCATTTGACATAGGGGGCTCAACACAGGGGTTGGGTCCGTCTAGGACAGGTGACCCGAAATAAAAAGACCATCCTGATGCACAGTACGTGCTACTTGCGCATTAATTTGCTTTGGATTCACATGTTAACCGGCTTGTGAATAAAGAAAAAATTGAGAGAATAATTTGTACTAGGGCCACTAAGATTAACCATTTGTAAAGACGATGCTCAAACAACGCCGAAACGCTGCCGGATTTTAAAAAAAGAGAATAAAAAAATGAAAAAGGAAACACAAAAGGAAAAAGGGGCTTTTCAACAAAATTTTCGGTTTTGACAAAATGTTTTGCCCGAACTACGCCGGTTTGATTCTCACCAAGTGTGGGATACGTAGGCAACCCCAATCGAATCCAACATCCCTTTTGCAAAATTAGCAGAAACAAAGAAAAATAATTTTCAAATTTTTGTTTGTTGTCCTAAAGAAATCGGGTGACGATGTTATTGTCAACAATAGCCAAATGTTCCCGAAAGGGACGCCGGAAGGTTGATTTTGCACAAACAGCCACCGTTGGGTCTCTGTTGTATTTTTGGCCGGCTAGCAGGCACAACCTTAAAAACTTTCTCCGAAAATGCTAAAAGGCCGTATTCGCAAAGCCGGGCTTTTGGTTTTAGAAAATAATTTCATAAAATAAAACCTTTTTATTTTTGAAGTCAAATAGGAATGAAGTTATAAGTCACTAATTCGCCTAAATAAATGTGCAGGATGAGCACAATTAAAACCGAACCTTTTTCATTTGTAAGCCGAATCCCTTTAGAGTTTCGATTATGGTGGAATGATCTCGGTAGAGAAGGGTAAGATGAGATGAAAAAGTATTTGGGGGGCCTTCCCGGGCTATTGGAATTGTACCCCGAGGAGATATCATAAGAGCGTTGGTCGCGTGCTGGGACCCAGCGCACAATGTGTTCCACTTCTCAGATTTTGAGCTTACCCCAACATTAGAAGAAATAGCTGGGTACATCGAAAATGCTGAGATTCCTTTGAGACACAAGTACTCTGAAAATAAGCAGAGTTGTACATGACTCGAATCTGGCAGAATGGTTTTGTACCTTTTCGTTCCTGTATGCCAGATATGGTCACATATGGGGGTTCATCAATACCGAAAACAAAATCTGTAGCAAAGGAAACCGTGTCAAATGGGAAGAACACAAACGCTTCGTCTTCATGTTGGATTTTCTAGGGCTTCTGGTGTTTCCAAAGAAAGACGGGAACATCGATATAAAGATAGCAGGGGTTTTCAGTACTTTGCGCACCCAAGCCAAGTGTACACTCGTACCTATGATAGTAACCGAGATCTTTCGCGCTCTTATAGCTTGCAAGGCCGGGAAATATTTCTTTTAGGGCTGCAATCTATTATTGCAAATGTGGATGACCGAGCATCTGTGCCACCGTCCCCAGTTTATGAGTTATGGGTACACAGAGAAAACTTGCATAGAAGAGTTTTACACGAGAATAGAAGGGCTCAGTTTGCCCGAAGGAGTAGCAAAATGGACATCCTACCTTCAGTCCATCACTGTCAATTAAATAGAATGGACGATGGGATGGTTACATGTGGATGAGATTATATACATACCAGCAATAGAACCTTATTTCCTTCTGATTGGTCTTTGGAGTATCCAGCCTTATGCCCCACACCGGGTTTTGAGACAATTTGGAAGGTGTCAGGTAGTGCCAAAAGACAAAGATCTCAACACCCGAGCAGTTGAGATTGGACCTGATGGACAGTTCCCCGACGCAACAATCCGCAAAATTTGGAATGAATGCCAATACATGACGGCAAACACTTGTGTCTGGGATCGGTCCAAAGGCGAAGGGTCACAAGGATACCTTGCTTGGTATAGGAGAGAAGTTGAGTTCGAAAGGCCAGCCAAAAGGCCCCATCTCCAGGAATTCGTTGAAGCATCACAAGAGTAGTGGGATTGGTTGGCTAAAGAACGTGAGTACAGGGCTACAATAAGAAAACTGGAGAAGCACGTCATGAATTTTCAAATTGAAAAGGATTTTTAGGCCACCGTAGAAGAGGGCGAAAAGAAAAAACTACTTATAAAAAATGAAACCCTTGGGGCCCAGATTCAAAAGATGACGGTCGGAGCGGAAACCCCGTCCGGAGCGCCAAGGATGCCAAACTTATAGATGGTTTGAGACAGAAGGTGGATGACTACAATTTTGATCTAAAATAAGCAGAGAAGGAATTAGCCAGGGCTCGAAAATAGTTGGTTGAAAATGCGACAGAACAAGCACGCCTGATTAGGCAATTAAAAGAAGAGTTCGACGATGAGGTGTCAAGGTTGAAGAAAAGTGTCGTCACCGTGGAAAAGAAAATGCTCAAACAAGCAAAAGAGTTCAAAATTTAAAGGGAACATTGTTACACAGCATTGGCACAGTTAGAATTGGATTTGCAACAACTTCAAAAGAAGAATCAAGCAACCGAACAAATTTTGGGAGCTAGAACTGAACAGATTGGGCGGTTACTGCAGGAGAAAGGTATCATACGAGAAAGAATCAAAGGAACCGCTCATTATATCACAATGAAATGAAACAACTGTAAGGACATGCCTAGATCTATGTTCTTTGCCACTGTGATGCTTTTGGTTTGCCGAGTAATGGAAGATCTGCACCACCTCCAAGGGGATTTAGCTAGTCAATCTGCGGCATGGCCGAATGATGCCTCGCGGACTCCAGGAGCAGTTGAAGTCTTAATGTATTCATGATTTCTCAAAAATTGTATTTTTCCTTAAAAGAGTCTGTCAGTTTGTCTTAGAGTCTATATCTTCTTTTATGCATTATTGTTCTTCGAGTCTGTCGTTCTTCTTATGTCAGAGTCTGTTAGTTGCCTATTTAAATCTGCCAGTCTTTGTACCAAAGTTTGTCATTATGAAAATTGAAAATTCCAAAAATATCTTGTTGCTTTCATTTTACTTTTCATGAACTACGCTCGGTGTGATTCTTGCGGGGCATGATACGTATGCAATCTTCATAGGATTCGACCAAATTCTTAAAAAGGAAAACAAAAGCCACAAAACAAAAGGGAAAAGATTAAAGAAAAAGAGAAAAAGTTTTTTGAAGGTCCAGTCACTAATCGACTGTGGCATAGAATATGCTGTTGGCTGGGCTATAACAGAACAATTGGTAGTTGGGATACTGAAGTCCAATGGATATGCTTCCTAGCTAGAAGTAAAGTGTGGCATAAGGCTGTTGCTGCTACTGCCATTGTGACCACAGTGGCACTCATTTGAGAAATAGAAACTATATTAGATTTGAGGGGAAACCATTAGAGGTAGACCAGTTATGCCGAGAGGTTGCAATGCTCATTCATATTCGTGGCAGAAGCTATAAGCGTTGGCAAGCGAGACTGCGACAACTTAACCATTACCCTTAGCCTTAGGTGTAAATTCTTGTATTAGCATAGTATTGAACTGTAAAGTAGTAGTTAGTCCATACTACTACTATGAACTCTTCATTGTAATTTTTGTTGATATCAATGAAAGCTAAATTTAATTCAAAAATAAATAAAAAGAGAAAAACCAAAACAAAAGGAAAACCAGAGAGGTAGAAAAACGCAAAAGGAAAAGCAGGAAAACAAAGAGTGGAAATTAGGAAGGAAATTTGGAATAAATGTCGGTATGACACATGCGACTATCGCAAGCAATAGACATTCATTAACTGTATAGGTGCATCAAACCCAATGTGCGATTCCCTGTACGTTATTTGTCTCAAACTAACCGTTTGTTTGATGTCACAAATTCCAGTCTGATGTTTTAGAAACAGTGATTGGTTTGTGGTAAGCTGGTATCACATCGATTTTTCACCAGATCGAATGGAAGCGCAAAAATGTCATCTGAAATGACTTTTCTAGCAGTTCCCATCTCAGAGGATACCATGATTGCAGGTATCCCGACCTCAGAATCTGCGGCAGCCGAAGAAATTAGGATCTTATGAGTTAGGGTCATGGAGATGTGGGATGCATGGACGAATGGAAGAGAACCTCCGAGTGCCATCACTGGATTTCCTGAGCTCTTCCCAAGGTCGGGGGGCACTTCCACTATTCCCGTTTGCCACCCAAACATCCTCTTGGGACAGCCTACCATTCCAGCCAACTTTGTTGGAGCACTTTCTGAAGTCCGCCCTCAGGTGTTCACCTCGCGACACCCCCATGTGCAGCCTCCACACAGCCCACAGTGCCGAGATCCATGTTTGATCCGACGGCTTTCACATTTCAATCTCCCAATTACCAAACCGTGCCTCTCTCATACCCCACATAAACTTATCCTCAACCACCATATGAACTTACGCAACTGCAGGATAAAACATCTAAAATGCCTAAACAATTTGAGATAGCAAGACGGATGAAAAGCCTTGAGCAGAGCTTGAAGAACATGCAGGGCTTGAGTGGGCAAAAGAGCGTTTCCTACACAGATCTATGCATGTTCCCGCATGTACATCTTCCCCTGGTATTTAAAAAGCCGAAGTTTGAAAAGAATGATGGTCATGGCGACCCCATTGCTCATCTGAAAAAGTATTGTAACTAATTGCGTGGGGCAAGCGGAAAAGAAGAACTGTTAATAGCATACTTCGGAGAGAGTCTAGTAGGAATTGCTTTAGAATGGTACATGGACCAAGACGTCGCACGATGGCATATCTGGGACGATCTTGCCATAGATTTCGTAAGGCAATTTCAGTACAACATTGACATTGCGCCAGACAGGAACTCTTTGGCCAATTTGAAAAAGAACCCCTTAGAGTTTAAGAAAATATGCTATTAAGTGGCGTGAACAGGCGTCGAGAGTAAAACCGCCAATGGACAAGATAGAGATGGTCACTGTCTTTCTCTAGGCCCAAGAAGCGAATTATTTTTAAAATATGATGTCAGCAATGGGCAAAACTTTTGCGGAAGCAATCAAAATTGGTGAGCTTGTAGAAAATGGTTTGAAAACAGGAAGAATTCTGAGTCAGTCAGCCATAAGAGCAATCTCCCAGGCCATCCAAGGCAGGGCGGGAGGAATCGCAATGAACAAAAAGAAAGAAGAAGCTTCGATGGCAGCCTCCGGTATGAGAAGATATCATGCCCACAGGCCCATATTCTCGGAAAGAACCTCTCAACACTATTATCCCCATCAAAACATGCATTCTGCTCCCCAACCTTCGGTAGTTATGAATGCCCAACCATTTGCTCAACCACAATAGCAGGCCAACGGGAACCAGGCCCCGAGAAATGAACCTCCCTAAAACCACTATAATCCCAGCCCTCCTCAAAACAACTTCCGTCCCGGGGAGCCGCACAGAATGCAAAACTTTACACCAATCGGGGAGTCTTATTCCAGCTTATTCCCAAAAGTGTCTAGATGGGTCTCTTGCTGCCTATGCCGCCGAACAGACAAAACCCTATGTCACCTTCTTACCAACGGTTCGTACGTTGTGCTTATCATTCAGGGGTCGAAGGGCACGATACCGAAAATTTTTGGACTCTAAAGCGAGCTGTGGAGGATCTAATAGAATAAAGGAAAATAGTGTTGAGGGATGAAGATGTCCCAAATATGACTAATAACCCATTACCGGCTCACAACAATGAGCCAGTCATTGGGATGATCTGCGAAGACAAAGAATTTGACCCTGATTTGAAATCCATAATAGCCATTTCTAACGCAGATAGAAAGCTAAAGGTTACCTCCAAGAAAGTTGAAGAAAAGAAAATGAGTGAAGCCAAGCACTCGGAAGTTGAAAAGAAGGTTGAAGCTAAATTTAAGCCGGCACCCGTTAAAGGAACTGTCCTTTACATACCTCGGGGTCGTCAAGAAAAGCAGCCAACTCTGAGTCCCCCATGAAGATTTGAGTTAAACAGTACTATGTACGTACCCAAAGGAGCGTACGTGGTGTGGGGACCAATTAAACTGCCAAGGGTGAATGAGCCCATGGTAATTGGTTGCGCGCCTTAGAGGCCAATGACGAACCCTTTTGCAGTCACGTGGAACTATCAAGAAATAATGGTAACATAAAAAGGCAAAGAAATCATTGGGGAAACTCAAAAAAGCCACCCTGTAAAGAAATATTTTGACCTGGAAGAGGTGAACAGTGCTTCCAAAAGGTGATTCCCATCAAAAAAGCCAGTAAACGCTGAGAAGTAGGAGGCATGCTTTCGAAAGATGAAAATATCGGACTATGAAGTGGTAGATCAGCTCTGGAAGTCCCCTGAGAAAGTCTCTTTACAATCATTGCTTATGGATTCTTCGTAGCACTAGAAAGTGTTAGCCAAAACTTTAAATGAGGCTTACGTGCCGGTTCAAACCTCCGTGGAACAATTGGAGAGGACGAGGGAGAGGTTCTTCGCCATTAATCAGATTACATTTAGCAAGAATGATTTGCCTCCAGAGGGAGCCGCCCACAACAAAGTCCTGCATCTTATCGTCAAATGCAAAGGCTATTACGTCAAAAGAGTAATGGTAGAAGGAGGCTCCGGGGTGGACATATGCCCATTGTCAACATTGCAAAGAATGGAAATCGCGAGGGAAAGGATCCGCCCCAACAATGTGTGTATCCGAGCTTTCGATGGAATTAAAAGAGACACGATAGGAGAAATTGATCTGGTGTTGACCATTGGTCCAATTGATTTAGAGGTAACTTTTTAAGTATTAGATATGGAAACATCTTATAATTACCTCCTAGGAAGACCCATGGATTCACGCAGTAGGAGTTGTGCCTTCCACTATGCACCAAACTCTGAAGTTCGAACATGAGAACCAGGAAATCGTGGTCCATGGTGAAGATGAACAGTCAATCTACCGCGATCCCTCTGTCCCCTGTCTCGAAGCTAAAGAAGAAAGTGAGCATATAGTTTACCAGGCTTTCGAAATCGTGGTAGTTGATCAACACGAAGAAGGCAAACCATGTCCCTAACCTTTCATCTCCAATGCCTCAATCATGGTGGCTAGAGAAATGATGCGTCAAGGATTCAAACTAGGGAAGGGACTCGGAAGTTTGCTACAATGGATAACATAGCCAATTGCTTTGCCTACTGTAGAAAAGTTTTTTCGATTTAAGCTTCCACCCAACACCAGAGGATATAACCTGGGCCAATCGTATAAAGCGTCATGGATGGGCTCTACTTGAACCTCTACCCCACTTGTACGAAACATTTGTGAAGCCAAAGTACAGTGAGAAAGAAGAAGATGATACCTTCATGGCAGAGGAAATTGAAGATATAGGTGGGGCCATGAGGAAATTATTTTATGAAGCCAACATGGTCTAGCTTGGAGAAGGCTCGAGCACTGCTGAGGTTCTCTACATGGGACAAGATGCAAAATTACAAAATTGGAAGGCTACGCCTTTCCCAGTCAGGCGGGAGGCCTCGTAGTCCTGCCTTGCCATCTTTTCTTGCACCACGAGTTATTTCAGGGTGTAACCGAGGTGTTTTCATTTAGTATTTTGTCCTTTAATTTCAAAATGTAAACCCTGTTATCTTACAATTTCAAAGAAATGAAATGAATATTTCATCGTCTACATTCCGTTATTTTTCTAATTTTTGCTACTTTCCTTTTATTCCATCTTTTCTTTCAGTTCCAATAATTCAGCTTTAAATAATATGACATGCTCGCAGACTTCATGCCCGATCCAAACATGCTGCCTATTTGTGAAATAATGAACCAAGAACCGGAGTATGATGAATAAGATGATTTTAGGGAAATCAAACGAGAATTGGAACATTTTGAAAATAAACCTAAGCCGAATCTAAATGATACCGAACCGGCTAACTTGGGTGGTCCCGGTGAAACTAGAGAAACCAAAATAAGCATCTATATGAACGAGGAAATCCGGGACTCGCTGATTCAGCTTCTTTTTGAATTCAAGGATGTGTTCACTTGGTCCTATGACGATATGACATGATTGAGTGTTGATTTGGTGGTTCATAAGTTTCCCACATACCCCGAATGTCCTCCAGTCCAACAAAAATTGAGAAAGTTCAAGCCTGATATCAGTGATAAGATCAAAGAGGAAATCACAAAGCAGTTGGAGTCTGGAGTAATCTGAGTGGTTCGATACACCACATGGTTGGCCAATGTAGTCCCGTGCCAAAGAAAGACGGGAAAACCCGAGTCTGCGTAGACCACAGAGATCTAAACAAAGCCAGTCCCAAAGACAATTTCCCTTTACCCAATATCCACATCCTTGTTCACAACTGTGCCAAACACGAAATATAGTCCTTCGTGGATTGCTACGCAGGATGCCACCAACTGCTGATGGATGAGGAAGATGCTGAGAAAACTGCCTTTACCACACTTTGGGGGACTTATTATTATAGGGTTATGCCCTTTGGTTTAAATAATACTAGGCAACATATATGAGGGCTATAACCACCATGTTCCATGACATGATCCATCAGGAAATAGAAGTATATGTGGACGACATGATTATCAAGTCCAAGACTCAGGGTGATCATGTACGGGACCTGAGTAAGTTCTTTGAAAGGCTTTGCAAGTATAATTTGAAATTGAATCCAGCAAAGTGCACATATGGAGTCCCGTCAGGAAAGCTTCTAGGGTTAATTGTCAGTCGAAGGGGTATTGAGCTGGATCTGACAAAGATAAAATCCATTCTAGGGCTACCTCCTCCGAAAACCAAAAAGGATCTGATGAGCCTATTGGGAAGACTGAATTACATTAGCCGATTCATCGCTCATTTGACTTCTACGTGTCAGCCCATATTCAGGCTATTGAAAAAGGATGCAACAATTAAATGGGCCAATGAGTGTCAAGTTGGTTTTGACTAAATCAAAGATTACTTGTCCGGTCCACTAGTCTTGGTCCCGCCGGAACTGGGAAGGCCATTTTTTCTTTATTTGAAGGTCCTTGAGAACTCTTTTGGTTGCATTCTCGTGCACCATGATGTCACTGGAAAGAAGGAGAGGGCCATCTATTACTTGAGCAAGAAGTTTATCAGCTACAAGGCCAAATACACCTTGCTAGAAAGAACCTGTTTTGCCTTGACTTGGGTCGCCCAGATGCTGAGGCATTACCTGCAAGCCCACACCACCTACCTTATAACTAGGCTGGACCCGTTGAAATACATATTCCAAAAACCGATGCCCACAAAGAGATTGGCAAAATGGCAAATCCTGCTCACCGAGTTTGACATAGTCTATGTTACTCGCACCGTGATGAAGGCCCAAGCATTAGCAAATCATCTAGCCGAGAATCTAGTTGATGATGAGTATCAACCTTTGAATACCTATTTCCCTTATGAAGAAGTGAATTCGGTGGAGTTAACATCTGAAGACATCACTGCTTGGAAAATATTCTTCGATGGAGTGGTAAATGCGAAAGGCACAGGAATTGGGGCAATCTTAATCTCACCCTCCGATCAACATTACCCGGCCACGGCATGGCTTCAATTTTTCTGCACCAACAACACAGCTAAATACGAGGCCTGCATCATGGGCATGAATATGGCTATCGATCAGGACACCGATGAATCATTAATCATGGGGGATTGAGATCATGTTATCCAACAAACCCAAGGAGAGTGGGAGACAAGAGATGTCAAACTCATCCCTTATCGACAACATGTGGAGGATCTCAGCAAACAGTTGAAGTCAGTACAATTCAGGTACATTCCTTGCTGTCACAATGAGTTAGCAGATGCACTCGCAAATTTGGATTCCATATTGCCTTACCCTGGAAATGCCTACGTCGTTCCTTTGGAAATACAAATCAAGGAATGGCATGGATGTTGTAATGCGACCGAGGAACGATCCAGCACTCACTCCTGGTATTACGATATCAAGAAATTTCTAAAAACACACGAGTATCCCGAGCAGGCCACCAAGGATCAAAAGAGAACCCTCCAACGACACGAGTGGTTTCTTATTGAGTGGTGATATCATATACAAGAGGACCAGAGATCTAAACTTTATAAGATGTGTGGATGCCGAGGAAGCAGGGAGGATTATGCATGAAATACATGCGGGAGTGTGTGGGTCTCATATGAACGGGTATGTATTGGCAAAGAAAACACTTCGGGCAGGGTATTACTGGATGACCATGGAGAAAGACTGCTTCAGCTTCATTTCGAAATGTCATTAATATCAGGTGCACGGTGATTTGATTCATGCACGGCAACTTAATTACACCCTATATCAGCACCTTGGCCATTTGCTTCCTAGGGCATGGACGTTATTGGGCCCATTGAACCAAAAGCCTCAAATGAACATAGATACAAATTGGTTGCTATCGACTAATTTACACAGTAGGGCGAAGCCATCACACTGAAATCCATCCCCAAGAAAGTTGTGGTAGATTTTGTGCATTCCAACATCATTTGCCGCTTTGGTATTTCTGCAACCATCATTACTGACAATGCAACCAATCTGAATGGTCGCCTGATGGGAGAAATATGTGAGCAATTCAAGATAACACATAGAAACTCCACCCCTTATCGGCCAAAAGCCAATGGTGTTGTCGAAGCACCTAACAAGAACATCAAGAAGATGTTGAGAAAAATGATTCAAAGCTCAAGACAATGGCATGAAAAGCTACCTTTTGCATTGCTCGGATATCGTACCACGGTGCGCACATCGGTAGGGGTAACTCCATATTTATTGGTCTATGGGATTGAAGCTGCTATACCCGCAAAGATAGAAATCCCTTCGCTCCGAGTAATTGTCGAAACAGAAATTGAGGATAGCGAGTGGGTTAATACTCAAGTGGAGTAGTTTTCATTAATTGACGAAAAAGGAATGGTTGCTATTTGCCACGGGTAGTTGTACCAACAAAGAATGGCCCGCGCTTACAACAAGAAAGTGCGCCCCAAGAATTTCAAAGTCGGACAGCTTGTATTTAGGCATATTCTCTATCACCATCAGGAAGCTAAGGGAATGTTTTCTCTGATCTGGAAAGATCCATACATTATTAGAAAGATATTTCCCAAAGGAGCATTGTACCTGGGTGACATCAAAGGAGACGATCCCGAAACAAGAGTGAATGTAGATGCAGTAAAAAGGTATTATGTTTGAACTCCCTGCAACAATGATTCCGGCCGGTTGAAATGACGAAGGCTTTTCTTTGCCGCTACCCCTAAAGACTATCAATCCTTCGCAAACCCTTTGAGCCTCTACATTTCTTTGGTCACCCACTTTGGAACCCAGAAATGTTATTCAAAAAAAAAAGAAAGAATATAAAAAAAGGAGAAAAAGAAAAGAAAACAAAAAAAAGAGAAGAAAAAAAAGGTGATGAAAAAAATGAATGAAAACAAAAGAAACAACAAACAAATTAGTTTAGGAAACAGTTTCAGAACTATGTCTGACATGATTCCGAAAGGATACGTATCCCTGAGGTTCAGTCATATTAAAATAAAAACCCCAAGTCCCTAAAAAAGAAACTGGGGCAAATAATGTAACGGTTCGGCCATGAACGCGCCAGAATGGTTCCAAAGTTGTAATTTTCCATCCAATTTCCTTACCCAAGAACCTATCCCGAGTCCTTCCGATCGATTGGCAAAGGCAAGGACACGACAAACACCATTGCCTGGATTTGGCACAATTCGTTTTGAGAGAAATAAAATGAGAGAGTATTATCGGTAAAAATCTTCGGGCACCATAAGGCGATGGTGAGTAGAGAAAATAAAAATGATAGACTCTGTTTAGTGAAGACTCGTAAAAGAGCACTATCGGGCAACGTGAGAAGAGAAATGAGAGAGGTCGATGGCGAAAACCCGCAAAGGGCGTCGTCGGTCGAAAAAGAGAAATATCACCATTAAAGCCCAAGCAAGTTTCCACGGTTTTGAAAGAGTGAAATGTGGGTCACAAGAAACAGGAAATGGGTACGGGTCGGGCATCCAGTCCAAGAAGTATGTCATGTCTATTTGAAGTCGGCATGCACCCCCAGATAAGTCCCTCCCTTTTTTCCCCGAAAGGGACACTTCTCTCCAAATCCATATAATTCCTTTTGTTGGTTCCCCGCATCCCTTTCGGCTTAACTTTGATTTCATGACTATTCCGCAAGAAAAGGTGATAAGACCGGTCTCACACGTCCTCTCCTAGCAAGAACCAAAGAAAATACCCAGTCTCAGCGGATGCATCTATCCAATCTCGACTGGCCATGACGGCTGACGCTTCAAAAGTAGAAAGGTGGAAAGAAAGAAATTTAAAGTTAAGTGCCCACAAAGGAAAATAAAGATTGCAAAGGTTAAGCCCAAGTGGGATAATTGTCTCCACAAAAATTCTCAAAAGGCAGGCCCTGAGGTGGAAATCAGGGAAAAGAAATCGTACCCAAGGGCCGATAAAGGCGAAACAAATCTGAAAGATGAGGTCTGCCGACCAACGTACAAGGCAAAGTCTGGAAAGTCAAAGGTCTTCTCAATAGAAATGAGGCCGGGATCAAGCAAACCAAGGCCAAAAAACTAACCATTGTTTTGAACTAACAAAAACGTGCTTTGATTGGAAATTTGAAACAAGTGTAATCCAAAGCAATAGGATAAATGGCAAACGCAATCAAAGGAAATGCACAAGAACTAAGATAGCCTTGCACCAATGATCAACAAAAAGGGAAGTTCTCCTTACATCTTTTCCCGCAAATTTTTATAAAAGAAAAGAAGGAAGGGAGAATCAGAAAACATGATAGCATAGGACCCTGATCCTCGACCCCATCCCCCAAATCTAGGACCACATCCCCTAGTCCTCCCCAGCATAACCTGTGGACCTCCTCGGCATAACCCAAGGATCATACTCTGTTCTCCACACCATAAACTCGGGATTCCTTTCCTTCATTCACCGGCATAACCCGAGGGCTCCTCTCTCAACCCTCGCCATAACCTGAAGGACCTTTCTTTTGTCCATCCCCAGTATAACCTGAGGTACCTTCTTTTCTCTTTCATTCCCCAGCATAACCTGAGGACCAATCTCCCTCTATCCCTAGCATAACCTAAGGGTCTTTACTTTCTCTCTATCCCCAACATAACCTAAGGTACTTCTTGTGCCTTTCATTCCCCACCATTCCCCAGCATAACCTGAGGGTCTTTCTCCGATCCTCCCCAATACGAGTCTTTTATTTTTCAAATCCCGGCATATCCCCCGCACTCCCGTGGCATAACCCAGGAGCCTTTTCTTTCAAATCCCGGCATAACTCGCGGATTTCGCTGGCATAACCCAGGAGTCTTTTCTTTCAAATCCCGACATAACCTGCGGATCCCCCTAGCATAACCTATGAGTCTTTTCTCTCAAATCCTGGCATAACCCGTGGATCCCCCTAGCATAACCCATGAGTCTTTTTTTTCAAATCCCGGCATAACCCACGGATTCCCCTAGCATAACCTAGGAGTCTTTTCTCTTTCAAATCCCGGCATAACCCGCGGATTCCCCTAGCATAGCCCACGAGTGTTTCTTTTTCAAATCCCAGCATAACCCGTGGATTCCCCTAGTATAACCTAGGAATCTTCTTTAAATCCCGGCATAACCTGTGGATTCCCCTGGCATAACCCAACAGTCTTTTTTTTTCAAATCCTGGCATAACCCACGGATCCCCCTACCATAGCCCAGGAGTCTTTTCTTTTAAATCCCGGCATAACCCGCGGATCCCCCTAGCATAACCCAGGGGTCTTCTCTTTCAAATCCTGGCATAACCCGCGGATCCCCCTGGCATAACCCAGGAGTCTTTTCTTTCAAATCCCGGCATAACCCACGGATCCCCCTGGCATAACCCAAGAGTCTTCTCTTTCAACTCCCGGTATAATCTACGGATCCCCCTAGCATAACCTAGAAGTCTTTTCTCTATCAAATCCCAGCATAACGCGCAGATTCCCCTGACATAACCCGTAGATTCCCTTAGCATAACCTAGGAATATTCTTTCAATCCCGGCATAACCCGCGGATTCCCCTGACATAATCCAGGAATCTTTCTCAAACGTCCCGGCATAACCCGTGGACTCTCTTCCCCTTCCCCAGCAGATACCTGTCTCTTCTTCCGGCATAACCTGGCCATTTGCCGGCATAACCTGGTAATCTTTTCAAAAATACATAATCCCGCTATTATTGTTTTTTATAGAAACAGTTTAGATTTGTGCTACGAAATTTGCCTAGTGAAAACTGGGGCAGAAAATTTTGTTTGTTTGTTGGTTTTGATGTCCGAACAGGTTTTACCTCAGGGCACAGGATTTGAGATGACCGGAAGAGCAAATCTCTATCCAGGGCAAAGGAAAAGAAGAAAAGAACAAAAGGAAACAAATCCAGAATGGTTGAAAAGAAAAATATGGAATGTCCAAATTTGATTCAAAGTCACAAGTTGTGCATGTCTCAGCTGATGTCAATGCTGAAGAAAGAAACAAAACCTATAGCTTGCGAGCATCAAGATTCAGATCGAAGTCTGTAGTAAATCCAGCTAAGGCTCAAGATCAAGCTTTCAAGAGAATTATAGATAGGAATCTTGTAACTCATAGTTGGAAGGCATAACTAGCTTAGTTCTGATTTCCCTTTTGGTGTAATAAGGGGTCAGCAAGCAGTAACAGCAGCATCAGCATTGAAATCACAGTTCATGGTAGTCCCAACTACCAAACAATCAAGAACTACACTGACCTGATTCCTTTATAGCCAAGGATATGTAGGCAACCTTTGAAGCGGGGTTTGGTCAGACAGTTTTCAAAATGCTTCTCATGGAATGCAAAGCAGGCAAAAATCTCTCAGTTGCTCATTTAACTTCGCCCGGATACCCTTCGTGTCTCCGAGCAAAGAAGGACAGCTGTGAGCGCGTGATTTTTGCCTCGCTCAAAATATTCCAATATAATTTAATAAATTAGGAATTTTCTTTTACTATTTGAAGTTTTAGAATTTATTTGTGTGATTTTGTGTTTATTTGTATTTTTCCCTTTTATTATTTGATTTTTAGGAATTATTTGAGTGATTTTGTGTTTATTTGCATGTTTGCATTTAGGATTTAATTTTTACATTTTTGGTTTATTAATTAGTTAATATGGAAAATAAAGAAAAATAACAAAAATTGGTTAATTTTCTTTAAAATTTAGAATTTAGGCCATTGAAGGAGTTTATTAGCTCATTTCATGTTAAATATGTTTTGACTATTTTTATTTTTGTTATTAAAAATCTAAAGAAAAAAATAAAATAAAATATACAAAAAAGAATAATTGATTGTATATAATTTGGGTCTTTGGAAAGACCAAATTTTGGGCCACTTTGAGTCACAAATCTTAGCCCAAAACCCCCCAAACCCTCTAAAAATAGACCCAAGCCCAACACTCTGCCCGGTCCAAAGCCATAAGCACAAAACGACGCCATTTATGCCACGCAATTTGATCCGTTGATCGGTCTTGATCGAACCGTCAAGATGCAAGGGTTGATTACCCTATTTAAATGTCATACAATCCCCTTTTACCATTAGAACTCTTGCCATGTCCAAACCATACCCTAATTGCGCCGGTGTAACACTACCCTACCTCCGCCGTATCACCACCGCCCGCCGCCGGTCGAAAATTGCCGCCGTCGCTAGCGCAACCCCAAATCCACCTAATTATACACCCCAGGTTACCCATGCTATCCTCTTTCCAACCACCCAAAACCACCCCTCAAAACCTAGCCAAACGCGTCGAATATCCCTTCAAATGAGCGGTGGCGCTCCAATGGCATTTAAATTAACACCCCACACTCCCCTTGACCTCCTTTACCCAAAAACAAGTCCAACTCCATTCGAATAACCCCCACACTTGTTGAATTTCAAATCTGAGATTAGACCTAATTTTGAGATGGAATTTTTCGAAGCCGCTTGCATTCTGAAATGGAGTTGCATGTTTGCTTTGGCCAAAACCAAACATGTAACTCTATTTGGAGATTCAAATTAAACTCAGCAAGCTTAATTGAATAACTCAACCAGTAAGTTCACTTTAATTTTAATTTGTTTTCATTTTTATTCTTTTTTTTTTGTTTGTTTTCTCTTCTGGTTTAGTAATTAGGTTTGGCCTTATTTCTATTTTAGTTTAAATTGAGAGTGTCATCCTACTTGACTTCTGACTTTGTTTACAATGCTATGTTCCTCATTAGGGTAGTTTATTTCCTTTGCAAATGATCCTGATTATTATACTGTTATTTGATTTCCTTTTATTAGTTAGAAGTTCTGAAAAACATGTATAATTTGCCTCACTTTTTCGGTCTGGATTCTGTTTAGGTCTTTAATTCCCTTATTAAAGTATGATTTGGTTTTGGCGTTAGTAAGTTAAGTAATAGTTAGATTGCAGGGTAATATAGCTTTGCATAGTTCTTTTTAATATCTTAATTTCAATTTTTTTACTTGAATCCTTGTTAGCTTATAGTAGTAATTAGTTGCTTGGTCAATAAGACTCTGATTTTCAATTCATTTTCTGATTAATGGTTCAAATATAATTAGGGATTGGTTGTAGCTGTTAGTTAGTAATAGGTAATTGTAAGACTTAGCTTGGCAAAATAGTAATTCTGATACACTAAGAGGGTAGTATAGGGTTTTAATTTTGTTCTGGTAGTTTTAGGATTAAATAAGGGTAGCATAGGTATCCTATAAATAATAAACAATGCTAGAATCTTTTAGACCCTTCTAGAAGGGGACTTTAGTTTAAATGAAATAAAAGGGTTGCCCTAGCCTTTGGCTATAAAAGGGACCCCAATCATTCAAAAGAAGGGGGTTACACAATCTGAAAAATATTCTAAAACTCCAGATATTTTGGAGTCTAAAAAATCTCTAAAATTTCCAGCAATGATAAAAAATCCATCCTGCAACTATAATCTAATTCAAGGTAAAAATCAGCAATGTTAGTCTAGTTTGAATGTTTGACAGTTGTTCCTTCAAAAACCTGGGCATTTAGGACTCTAAAATCAGCAGAAAATCAACAAGTATTGTTCCATTGAAGGTCCATCATGTTCAGGGTTAATTTGATCTTGTTTCTGGGGGGTTTGCACCACATAACTTATGTTTGGGTATTTCTGGAGCTTCTTAGGTGTCTTTTCAAGTGATTTGAGGTCCTTTTTAAAGATGTGTGTGGCTTATTCTGTTTGGATCTGGTTATTACTGCTGTGTTGCTTCCAAATTTGGCTGTGGATCTCTAAAAACTACTGCTGACTCCTTGCTCCTCTTTGTATTTTGGTTACCAGGTACTCCTCAGCTTTAAAAATGTAAAGGATCAGATCAACAACTTCATTTACTCTACTGGATGACTAATTAATTTACTCCTGTTGATTTCTGTGTTAATTTCCATTCATATTTGTAATTCATATGAGAATTGAGTAGTAGTAGTGCCTAGCATCAATTAAACGTAACATGACTGTTCATACGGACTATATAGACTCTCATTTGTGCTAGTTGTGACTTTCATCTCACTAGAATTTATGATTAGTAAATCTGGACTATTTTACCTCATATTGAGCAGTTTTCTAGTTGTTTTAGTAGTAGAAATTTATCAGGTTAGTTTGTCAGTCCAAAGTTATGGCATTATAAATTTCGAAATTAGTTTTTTTTTACAATAGCAATGGAGTCAATACATGAACCTCAGTTTCATTTCAACATTTAAGTCTTGAAATTGTGAAAACAATGTTGTAATGTGTTAGTATAGACTTCTTTCAAGTTCAATATTTCATGTATAGATAGTAGCCATGTTAATTGGTTCAACACTGGTCTTTGATTTCCTTAGAATTTGCAGCAATTTGGTTATTGTCATTATTGTCAATTTTCACTAGGTGTGTTTTCGAGTTTAGATACTGTGATTTGGTCCAGTTGTTTATAACTGGCGTTCATGAAGGTTATAAATTAAAGCTTGGGCTAATTTAGAAGCCCAGCAGATCCCATGCTTGTCTCAGCAGCTCACTTGGGCAGATGCATCTTTAGGAGGAACATGCGTAAAATCAGGATTCTTAGCCAACTATAATAGTTTAAGCGACCGTGCTAGAACCACGGGATCTGGGGGTGCCTAACACCTTCCCTCAGGTCAATAGAATTTCTTATTTAGAATTTCTGGTTCGCAGAATCCAATTAGGCAGTCGAAATTTTCCTCGATTTGGGATTCCAAATAAATCGGTGACTTGGGGCACCAAAAGTCAAACATATCCCAAGTGGCGGCTCTTAATTAAATAAATAATCCTATTTCGAATAATGTCATTCTATTGGAAAAACTCCCTTATGCGTTTTATCCTTCGGGGCAGCCGTATAAAAAGGAGGTGTGACATCAATAACTTTCACAACAACAACCTCAATAACTCAACAATAAAGGTATTCCATTGAAATGATAACTTCCAGTTAGGGCATGGCTAAGCTCAACAATGAAAGAGAGAGCATGAAATACAACTATGACTAAATACATGTTAACAACTCAATAATGGAGAATAACGTGTATAACAACTAAAAATAGATACATATAAGAGTAATCTTGACAATAAAAACTAGATCATATATCAACAACTTCAATTAAGACATGTAAGACTAAACATTACAATGAAAGATACAACAAACAATAATAACTTCAATCAAGTACTTATAAGTAGCCTAAGAGTATAAACAGGTCAAATACTACATATAAGATAGTTTACACATATGTTACCTCGTGTTCACGTCTTCCACATAGTTCAAATAGTACAATCAACACAAATCCTAAGGGGTATTCCTTCCCCTACCTTTAAAGTTAGGCAAGATACTTGCCTCAATTAGGTCAATCGATGCTCAAAAATAGTTTTTTCTTTAAAAAGTCACCTTTGCTTGACTCCAATCTAGCAAAAAAGGACTTAATTGTCAAACAATGCAAGAAAAGTTAATATTTAATAAAGCTATGATCTTTATACAATTTCCCAAAAGTCAATAAAAGTCAACTCCAGGACCGCCTTATCATCCAAAGGATAGATCTCGGCTATCCATAACTCCACGAGTCCATATATGTTTTTGTTTTTAAATCCGAGTCCATCCATTCTCAAATCTCAATTTTTTGTTCTTTCAAAACATAGACAAAGTTTCCAATAGATTCTCATGAATTTTATGCTAAATCTCACATATAATCACGAAATCTTATTGGAAATTCATTAAAAATCACTTGCTCAATTGTTTAATATGAAAATCTCCCCACAAAACCACCTCCCACTGAATATAGGGTCCAAAAAGTGAAAAAATGAAGCTAGGTTCCGAAATACTCAGCTATAGACAAGCTGCAGATGCCGCATTTGCGAACCCACCCTGCAAATGTAGAGAGATGACCGCAATAACGACCACTGAAGAATTCGCAAAAGTTAACCTGAAAAACACCGCAAATATGAGAAAAAGGTAACAAATGCGGCCTACTTCCTCCAGCTCCCATCTCAAAAGCGATCTATAAGTTCGCAAATGCAAACACAACAGTTCCACCCTAACCTCGAAAATGCGGAAACCTCCTCGCAAATCTGAGGTTCACAAATTCGAACCATATTTTGTAATTGCGAGACCTAAGCACCAGACCAAAAACTAGCAAAACTGAAGTTCTTTCAAACATTCCGAAATGCGTTCGAAACTCATCCGGGCACCTGGGGCTCTAAACCAAATATCCACACGAGTAAATACACTATAAAATTTGCTCGTGCGATAGAAAATACCAATATAACTTCTGAAACCACGAATCAAACACCAAAACATATAAAAATCACAATGAAGAACTTCTAAAAACACAACAATGAGTCCGATTACTATCAGACCAACTCGAGATGATACCAAATTTTGCAGACAAGTTACAAATAATAAATAGACCTATTTCAAGTCCCGAAATCAAAATTTAAACCCGATAGCTATAAAGTCAAACCATGGTCGAACTTAGCAAAATACTAAACTTTTAAATTTCCAACTTTCGACATAACAAATCAAATCAACCTAGGAACCTCCAAATTCAATTTCGGGCATACGCCTAAATCCAAACTTATATGAACCTAATGGAACCATTAAAACTCTGATCCGAGATCAAATTCGCAAAAAGTCAAACTTGGTCAACTCTTCCAACTTCAAGCTTCCAAAATGAGAATCACTCTTCCAAATTAATGCTGAACCACTCTAAAATCAAAACTAATGATACACGAAAGTTGTGATACATCATATGAAGCTATTCGTGACCTCAATCGATCGAACAAAGTACGATTGTTCAAAATAACCGACCGGATCGTTACAACTTCTCAGAGAAACAAGATGCCATTAAATATCTATATCATCGAAATACATTAATGCTACCTTTACCCTCTAGATTATTCTATTTCAGCACAAGAGTTCTACCTTGCATAATCAAGATCTGAAATTGGTACCAGTGAAATGAGGGAATTCCAACTTAGTCATCCAAGTCATGGTAGTTCCTCTTAGAGAAGTGGCTACAAGTTGTTGGCTTATCCCAACAGTGTCACCACCTCCCTGATTACAGGCTGAAGTTTGGCGTTGAATATGACCTACAGAGGTTTGAACTTGAGGTGAAGCAACACCCAAAGGAACCTGAGATTGAGGCAAAGGGCGGCCTAACCCGATTGGTAACCAGCTGGAGTCTGTCGTGGACAAAGGCGAATTCAGGATTTTGGCAAACGGGTGCATAATTACTAGGAGGTGAATTCAGAATATAAATTTTACGGTTTCAACATTTAGTTCTTACGATTGCGTACCTATTGCACTTTTGGAATTATAAATTCAAAATTATTATTTTTAAAAAATAGTAATTTTCTGACATCTATATCTATCTTCTATGTTGAAAATATTAAGATCAGTTGAACCCATTGATAATATGATACATCATACATTGCTACTAGTTTTAATATAAACATTTTGTTTAATCGTATAAGATTTTACAGCAACAACAGAAGAATATAAATTTCAATGTGTGAAAATTTTAAAAGAATAAACCAAAAAAAAGTACTTAATTAATACGCAAAAAATAACACTAGACACGCCCATCTCCCGTGGGCGTCTACTTTTAGAAAAAAAAGGAAAAAACAAGATTGACATAAGATTTAAACTCACAACTTCACATGTACACCCAATAACCATCATATTATATAATACATCGAGCATAGGTGCACACACATATATTTAAATATTTTTTGTAAAAAATATATCATTACTAGATTTAGGACGGAAAGCATGGGTTCACGCGTCCCATCGAACCCCTCCCTAGCTACGCCCCTGGTTGTGGAAATCTAAACCCTCGTTGGTTTAGGTACCCAAGCAACTGGGTTACTAAAAAATAGTGTAGATCTCCCCAACACCATCTGCTTCTTCAAAACTCTTCCCTCTTTCGTACTTCTTCAGAGCTTCAATAGATTCCTTTAGTTCAGCAAAAGCTTCTCATGTTAATTTTCAAGATAAGTCTGTCGAACAGTAAATTTTTTGCAATTTCAATAGTTATCCTGTCGAACATAGATTTAATCTCATTCATATTTGCCATAAATTCATCCACATAGTTCAAGAAAGTGCTTTGATACTAAGTGTTGAAGAATAAATCGAGCAAAAATATATAAAATAGTAAAAAAGCAGATCGAGAAGAGAAGCTAAATATGCTAACTAGGTTAAGAGATATTTTTGATTAATAAAAACAAAAAAAGGAGAATAGTTATACCCTCCAAAACCTAGCTGAATCATCCCAAAGAGCAAAATGAATAAGGATTCAGGACGACTATAAGACAACTCCAACCAGGAGCTAGATGGTGACATCCCACGATATCAACATGCGAAATGCGTAAATACATAAACTTCTTAAAGCTCCAGTTGTCATGTGTTGGCTGTATAACCTTTTATTGGTTCATTCATTATGTTTGACTGCAAGGAAGAGTTCAGAAACAGGATTTTGCACTTGGTTAGGTACCTTTTTCACTAGGTAAAAGTTACAGTAATTATCAGAATATGTAACTACCTGTATTGCCAGTACATTACCCCCCTACTGCTTCGGCGTGGACATTTCATTTCTTTTCTCTTCTATTTCTTTTTCTGAAAATTGTCTGTGAGCCATATATTTTCTTATATATTATGTAGCCCGGAGAAAATGCTGTCAGTATCTTTTACATAGTTAATTTCAAGCAGTAAGAGCGCATTGAACAGGTCTTGTCATTAGGCCATCTATCTCATTACTCAAATGTCGAAGAGTGAGGGGCACTATCCAAAGAACAAATTTGAGGCTTTAAATATTGAAAACTTTTGAACAGAGACGGGTACTGAAATTCCATTAACATTTAAGACTTTATGAAGCTAAATCAAGAACCATTCCACACTTGCATATATCAAAGCAACATCAATCCTCCAGTTTTATGATACTTATGAATATAACAAAAAAGTAATCATCCAATAATAGTTTATGGCACAAGACTCAACATGAAGCAAGACATAAATAATGATCAAAAGGAGAAATAATATAGAGGATAATTAGGTCCTGGAGTCCAAAGCCATAATGCTGCTGAGGTTCATGGGGTTCATGTATTCAGAAGAACCAGTCAAAATCTGCTGCACAATGATCCTGTTAGCCTTTTCAGAAGGATGGAATGGATCCCAAAATGCATATAAGTCCCTGTTTGGGCAAAGATTTGATAAAGGTGTGCATAGTCCTATCCCATTGTATGGTCCTTGTCCACAACATGCTATCTTTGATGTCACAAACCCTGCTCAAATACAATATCCATTTGTTACATGCATGTCAATATTTTGCAACAATTTAACGTCATTATAATTTCATTTTTAGTTTTTTTTTTAGAAGTTACTTAAGGGTAATAGGGAAGGTGAAGCGGAAAGGGAAAAAGAACGGTGACAATTGAACTCATAAGTATTGTGTAATAGATTCTTAATGGTACACTAGACCCTATGGTTTGTAGCAATTTTTGTAGTTTAACTTTGTCTAAAAACATAGATGGACACATAAAGTTGGCACAAACTGTCAGCTAAACACCTTAGATAAGCTGCAAAAGTAAATCTCGTGCACAGCAAATGGGTATTTCTATATATAAGGATATATAAAGGATCACATGAATATGGGTAATTTGGTGTTTGTTGAGATTACCATAAGCCTGAGGATTAGAGACAAAATCCATGTGCATAGTATAGGTGTTAGCAGCAACAAAGACATCAGCAGCAAGTTGAGCATTGAGATCACTCAATAGTTGAGTCAACTGAGGGTTGAACAAAGAGGAAGCACGCTGCAGTTCCACTGCACATTCGCCAGTTCGGCTCCTCTGTGCTAATTCTGCAGGCACACACCCCATTGGTCCTGTTCCTGTCACTAACACTCTTCTTGCTCCCAACTCATACAGCTTCTGCATTTTTTTTTTCCTTTTAGTAAGTGATTTAAAGGAAAAACAAAAGAATCTCAAAGAAATATAATTAATAATCTCTCCGGTCCTTTTTAATTGTAGTTTAAGGTTTTGACATTAAAAAAATTGTCTAACATTATTAATAATACCAATATTTAACTAAATTACTCTTTATCTTTTATGAGTATTAATAGTAACTATATACACTTTCTCTCTGTCCTAATTTATGTGATACTCTTTTCTTTTTAGTTTGTTCGGAAAATAATGATTTATGTATTTAAGAATAAATTATCTTTAAATTTCTCATTTTACCTTTAACGAAATGATTTATGGTCACCAAGTGTTTACGACAGTTTTAGACCACAAATTTAAAAGTTTTTCTTTCTCTTTACCAGCCAAAAAAATCATATTATGAGGTACATGGGGATTATCTTATTAGAGCAGTAACAGTAAAATAAAAAAAATTAATATTTTCTTGATTTCGTAAAATTACGAATGTTTGGGACCAAATATCATTTTGGATTTAAATGATAGATAAAAAGGACTAAAGGAAATATTAGTTGTATATTTAGTTTTAAAAATTTTGTAGGTGGTTCTGGTAAAATTAAAACGAGGGGGAAATTTATGTTGGTGACTAGCTTGGAAATCAAGTCTTATGATAGCAGGGCATAAGCTAATCGCTATCTTGAAAATATTTCAAAATATGATATTGTCAAGGCAATTGCAATTCTAGATTGTTGAGTGTAACTATCCAGAAGATTAAAAAAGCCATGATTTTAACTAAGCCAAAAGTTACTCGTAGGGAACCTAGGTGTTTGGTCCATCTTTTTCTATCTAATGAATGCACATTTTCAGATAGGGGTCTTAACTAATGATCATGCGAAATTAATGCTAGTCTGTCTCACCAACCAAGCATTCATCACATTATGGCTCTACTACAGCTTGTCGTTTCCATGCATAAATATATAGCCCCTTTCTTATATAGTAATCCTGCACAATCAACTTTGCGAAACTACATCATTCTTACTATCTTCATTGTAATTATTTCACTAAGACACTCTTACATGAAATAACTTAGACTATTTTCAGTCATACATACTGAATTTTAACATGTGATAGCAAGTTATTGTGTCATGAATAATACACGCAATCGATATCGCCACCCTAAAGAAACCAAAAAGAAAAAATACCAATGAGTGAAATGGGGAGGGCTTTAATTTCATTACCTGTAATACTTTTCTGTACTCAGAGATGAGATAACGAACATAATCTGGGAGGGAAAATTGGCGAGATCTTGCAGAGAAAGGGACCAAATAATAGTTATTAACAAAGTCATTTCCACCAAGAGTTATGAGGACAAGAGCGCTATTCACTAGCTGCTGAGTTTGATCTGCTCCAATTACACCACTTACCCTCCTTTGATATTGTTCAAAGTACTCCAATTGTTTCCCTATTCTTATTATATTCAACTGAAAATAGAATAAACTTATCAAAACAAGTCAAGAACATATATATAATAGCACATTTAGGTCTAAATAAATTAAGAAATCTTGTGTTAGTAGTATAAGTGTTTTCTTTTTCACATATTAAATGACAATATGGAACTTTATTTTTTCTTTATGACAACAGAAATATATATATATAGTACTAGTTGACCCGACAAACATCTTTCTAGTGCTATGTGCATGATATCCAATAATTCAAGAATCAATTATTCAAGTTGTGATAAATAACGGTACAGCTTGCCTCTTGCAACAATGTACTCTAGGTTTCCGAAGTTTGACGAAGGTCCTATGTGAAAGAAAGTTAAATTAATAATTTTAGGTTAAACGTAGTATGTATTTTTTAACAAAGTGATTTTGAAATTTTCGAAGGAGGGCATACCAACTTTAAAAGGATAAAAGGAAAAATAAAAAAATAGGAAAGCAGAACAGTTGATATAAGACCGGTGCACCTTTAATATATTTAGTCGGTTGGTCAAAAATAATTAATGGCGCTAATCAAATATGTATATATTGATTATACATAAAATATGTATATTATATATTATAATACACGAAAGATATACATTCACGGCTATTATTTTTGGGTGAATATACTGGTTTCCCTATTAGTAAGCCTAGTACGTAGGACATGAATGAAATGTGGCAAGGGAAAAAAACTGGCTAGAAATCTACTTATAGTTCAGTCCAAAAAGGAGTTAAATAACAATAGAAGGACAGGAATGAAAAATGTGATGTTTAAATTTAAAGGCTGTTATTGCACATACAAACTGGATGCCAGTGTCATTGAGAATTCCAACTCCAGCAGAAGCGAAATTTGCCCCAACAAGAAGCCTATCTCCTGTGAGCTCAGGTGACAAATATGGCAATGTTGGCTCCATACCCAATTGCTCACCTTAAAAAATAGCAGATTATTAGCACATTATCTGTATAACATCTAACAAAAAAGTTAATTTCTTGCGCACTAACAATGTTTTTTTTTTAGTTTCAAGTTTAGTTGACCTACATCAACAAAATAGAGTATAGCTGCTTAAATACTATAAGAATCCTTTACATACACACATATCCGATGTGCATAACCTAAATATTTATAAGAAAATGAGTTATTAATTAATCAAAAATCAGAAAAATAAATGCAGAGCAAATGATACTTGTATGTTGACCTATATCAACAAGTAACTCTTTATATCGAAGTTGATATAATAACCTAATAAGTAGAGTAATAACCTGTAATAACCATTGAACTGAAATGATAGTGCAAAACTTTTTTTTACACTATCACATGATAACTAACATACTATAATTGATTAAATTGCATTGACAATGTAAAAATATTTGCACTGCAATGTAATTAGTGTAAATGATAACTAGCACATTTATTTCATGAAAATGAGTTAATAATTAATCAAAAACTAGAAAAATAAATGCAGAGAAAGTCATACTTATGATATCAGGAATATTGAGGCCATTAGAGAAGCGACCAGTGGGGCGATGATAAGGGTAATCAATACCATAAGGGGGAGAATCAGCTCTGGCACTAGTGATTAGGTAGTTGTTGTTACCATTATCGACTAGTGAATCACCAAACACAAAGAAAGCTCGAGCTTCAACTTTATAAAGTGAAAAAGGAAAAAGTGAAAGCATTAAAATTATAGTTAATGGAAAAGAAGAGAATGAGCAACTCATCATTTTAGTCATGAATTCTGATAGAGGAGAAACTTTTTGCCTAACAGAAATTTGCTGTGGTGAATACAAGTATTTCTTGACCTTTATATAGTAGTAGTAACGCTAGTTGAGGAGGGAAACCCACAATAAATGTATTCTTCTAACTATAGCTACTACCATCAGTGTAAGA
The DNA here is from genome assembly GCA_034376525.1 of Nicotiana benthamiana. Lineage (NCBI taxonomy): Eukaryota > Viridiplantae > Streptophyta > Magnoliopsida > Solanales > Solanaceae > Nicotiana > Nicotiana benthamiana. Next base: position 27,988,318 of record CM067324.1, on the reverse strand, counting down.
GAGTACACTGTTCACTATAGTAGATGGTCATAATGAACATAAAGGACCATTGCTAGAAGCAAAGTTGCCAATTGCAGTTATTCTCCATATTCTAAAATTGGATGGCTTGTTTTGCCTTCCTTTTCTTTTTGAAGAAAACTTTACTAATTTTTACGAGTAAAGAGCCAAAAAAGTTGGGAGGGATCTCTAGAAGGATATTTTCTTGATAATCATCTTTTAAATCAGTCTATGCCACTAGAATTGCTTCATCTTTTAATAAATCTACTGCTAATATATCCAATTATTGGTTGCTTCTTAACATTTTGCTTTTCCTTTATGCTATTCAAATAGCTTTAATAAGGAAGAAAGAATTATTTGGGTACCGAAGCCATCTCCAATGTACTAGATTAGATCAGAATATGCTAATTTAACATCGTTTTCTTTTTATCTTGGGTTATCATTTATTTTAACTTCAGTTGCTGTGTTGTTTGCTCAAGATTCATTTAATAGGACAATTATCGACAAAAAATTTATTATCTTGCTTTATTACTTAAACCTTTTTGTTATTGCTTTTGATTCTTTATTTTTTCCAAAAACTCTACCTTAGAATTTTATCACTGGTTATGAAAATATTTCATATGAGGCATACAGAGACTTTAATACGGATCAACTTTTATTTTTTGGGGCAAAAAGGAACCAACCTAATTAAAAAATTCTTGATATTGTTGACGACTTGACGTATCAGGAGAAAATAAACAGGTAAAGATCTTTTTTGCTGGTTGCAAGATTTGTTCAATATTGACTCGTGGTCAATATTAATATTACGAGGAATCATTGTCTAGGTTAGTTGATTCCCTAGCTAATAATTATGCTGTTGGAAGTTTCAACCTAAAGCAAAAGTATGTTACTCATAATATAAGCACATGATAATGTGGCACGTTAGAAATGAATCTAAGACTTTTGTCACGAATCACGAGACATAACTATTGTTTTGCTTTTTTAAGATTGATGCTGTTGTTAGTGACTTCAATGGTCATATTATAACATTTAAAACTTCTTGGCCATGTGTGCATTTTAGATGTGGGAATATTTATTTATATGGTGATGCTAAAGTATTAAATTCCAAATTATGAGTTCATTCGCAGTGTTTCCATATGCAAAAGGAGTTGGTAGCAATATGACCTTTAATTATCAGAATATTACTAATTAAAATAAAGGTTATTAATAGCTTAAAATTTCGTGAAAAAATAAGGGATTTTTTTTTTCTTTAGAAATTAAGATCCTATGTAATCCACCAACAACGTAACAATAATACGTATGCTTTTACACCCCGAACAAGTTCGGAGTTAGACTATATGAATTCTCATGGCTATATTTCTCTAACTAAAATTTATTTCACGCTAGTATTATACTCTAAAATAATAAAAAAAACACTAGAAATTCTTTATATTTTTCACGTAATGGCATAAAATTTCTACCAGGGCGTAAAAGACTCCTAAAAGGCATACCTAAGATAAGTGTACTAACATGACTAAAGCATATTCCGAACTAACTGTTACCCCAAAATGGATCTAAGAATTATACTTCATAGCATTGACCTTTAAGCTTATTTTAACTGTTTGTGCGTAAAAAATTATGATTTTAGATCTAGTGCTTAATTATTTGTTGAAATTTTAGCGCATTTTCCAGACACACGCAGAGTACACACCTCAATTATTTGGATGAATCCAGTAGCTCCTATCATATTACTTAATTATATATAATTATCTTTTGCATTGTGTCCTATCTGTTGTTGACATATGCCTATGTGAGCTTGTTCACATTATATTGCTGGTTATAAACGAAGGATTGCGATACACTGGCTGTTAATGTAAAACTTGCAAATTCATGACGAATTCTCACTAAATCCAAAAAAGAAAATTAACAAAAATATTGTGAAAAATACACTAATTATATTATAGGGTAAATTTAAAAATTAAACTACGTGATTTCTAGGTTATAAGACTTAGTTTCTCTGACCAAGGGTGTAGGTTGATAAAATTAGTAGAGAGCTAAAATGTACAGACGACTGGAATCTCTTCCTAGGTTGTTGGACTGCGACATCTTCGTCGGGATGTCTACTTGTTAAATGACTATTTTTGTACTGTGTATCTTGTATTAAGATAGCTTGATAATCATAGTGTCGTAGGTACATATACACCTATGAAGGTAAATATAGTAACTTATATTATGATAACTAGACAAAAGTCAATGTAATATCCAGTTTGATATTTCAAGTTAATTCTACAATGGGCCGATCATTTCATGTTTAAATATAGTGATTTTTTCATTCATATATACATTGAAAACTGTATTATCCTAAATGTTCATTTTAGTAAATTATTCTATTTATACAAGTTTTGTTTACAAAATGTATGCATTCCATTTTAAAAGACTCACAATCCATTATTAGTGCCTTCAATTAAGGAATTTAGTTCCATCTTAAATCACTTCCAGAATTATTCTGCATGTTACCTTTATCCACGAAAGGTTTCTTGAGTTTTGTCAATATCATTTTTTGTTTTTTGGAATTAATTTCTGAGGAACTCCAGCCACCAGAAGAATTAGACTTTTGAATTTGCTCTTTCCTTTCTTGCTTTATCCTAGAAAGGAATTACTCCATAGACACTTTTGCAGTAGTGGTTATCTATTAATAATCATATTAGTTTTCTTTTGTTTATAGAGAAAAAGCTTTTCTTACTGAATTTGGAGTTACTGAATTGGTTATGTCAAAATTTACTCTCAAGTCATATGCCTCACGAATTGGTTTTGGTCATAATTGTTGAGACATTGGATACTCATTTAAAATTTGCATACCGTATATATTTTCCTCTTTTTTATAATAATCAGCATTTTTGGTATAGCGTTACAAGCTCTGATATTCAGTCTTTTAACTGTATATCTATACCACTAGAAAAGAAGAAGCTGTTCCTGTTCAAAAATATTAATAATCCAACTCTGAACATGACTGTATGATTTTAAGGTAGTAGGACTATCTTCACTAACAAACTTTTTGAAACTTAACAAAATATGGATTAAGATATCAAGTTAAAGAAGAGAAAATAATTAAATGACAAAAGAGCCCTAAACGTGAAATAGGCTAGATAGAAATGAGCAAATTCGACCAAAAAAACCCTGATAAACTTGCACAATAATCAAAATCCTGTGACAACTTGCACACTTGTAGTTCTAATACCTGAAATAACAAAAGAAAACACCTATATTACATTTACTCGGTTTTGAGTTTTGTAAATTGGTTGTGGCTTACTAGGTGTAATACCTTATTTTTTTTTTAATAAGAGTGTATTAATAATAATAATAATAATAATAATAATAATAATAATAATAATGTTATGAAATAATATAAAAGACAAGAACAATAATTCAAGAACAAGAGCAATAGAGAGAAGAGTAGAGAGAGTTCTTCTTATTGATACTTAAAGAATGTTAGGAGTGATTTACAATGGTAGAGGGCACCTCTATTTATAGGGAGGAGGATGATTTAGCTACCAATAATAGGACTCTAGAATCTCTCTAATTAAAGACATTCACCTTAAATAGAAGTGTATTTATAACACTCCCCCTTGAATGTCTATTCAATGATGTGCCTCGTTAAAAATTTAAAACAAAACCCAATGGGAAAAATTAAAGTAAGGAAAAAGAGTACACATGTTTGAATATGCGCCTATTGGTTGCCTCGTTAAAAACCTCGCAAGGAAAACCCGGTGGGACAAAACCTTGTAAGGAAAAAAGAGTGCAACGCGCATTTAACTCCCCCTGATAAGAACATCAATATATGTCCTTAAGTCTTCGCATCACGATCTTGTGAACTAGCTTCTTGAAGGTTGACTTTGGTAGAGATTTTGTGAACAAATCAGCCATATTGTCGCTTGAACGAATCTGTTGAACATTGATATCACCATTCTTTTGAAGATCATGTGTGAAGAATAACTTTGGTGAAATATGCTTCGTTCTATCTCCTTTTATGAATCCTCCCTTCAATTGAGCTATACATGCTGCATTGTCTTCATACAAAGTTGTGGGTAGTTTATCACACTTCAAACCACATTTGTCTTGGATATGATGTATTGTAGACCTCAACCACACACACTCCCGACTTGCTTCATGAATAGCAATTATCTCGGCATGATTAGATGAAGTAGCCACAATTGATTGCTTAGTCGATCGCCAAGATATGGCGGTTTCTCCACAGGTAAACACATAACCCGTTTGAGATCGAGCCTTGTGTGGGTCGGACAAATATCCAGCATCAGCATAACCAACAAGATCCGGGATGCAATTCTTGCCATAAAATAAGCCCATATCGGTAATTCCCTTTAGGTACCGCAATATGTGTTTGATCCCATTCCAATGTCTCCTCGTAGGACCCGAGCTAAATCTTGCTAAGACATTAACTGAAAAGGATATGTCAGGTCTTGTAGTATTTGCAAGATACATTAGTGCGCCAATTGCGCTAAGATATGGTACTTCAGGACCAAGTAGCTCTTCATTCCTTTCTTGTGGTCGGAATGGATCTTTGTTCACATCAAGTGATCGAACAACCATCGGTGTACTTAAAGGATGTGCTTCATCCATGTAAAACCGTTTCAGTACCTTTTCTGTATAGGTAGATTGATGAACAAAAATTCCGTTTGCCAAATATTCAATTTGCAAACCAAGACATAGTTTAGTCTTTCCGAGATCTTTCATCTCGAATTCATCCTTTAGATAATCAATTGCCTTTTGGAGTTCTATAGGGGTTCCAATAAGGTTTATGTCATCAACATATACGGCAAGTACAACAAATTCCGATGTTGTTTTCTTTATAAAAACACACGGGCAAATGGCGTCATTTATATAGCCTTCTTTTAACAAGTACTCACTAAGACGATTATACCACATTCGTCCAGATTGCTTTAGACCATACAAGGATCTTTGCAATTTAATTGAGAACATTTCCCGAGATTTTGAATTATGCGCGTTTGGCATCTTGAGTCCATCGGGAATTTTCATGTATATCTCATTATCAAGTGAGCCATAAAGATAGGCAGTAACCACATCCATTAAGTGCATGTCAAGCTTTTTATGGACAGCAAAACTATGAGGTAACGAAAGGTTATCGCATCCATTACAGGCGAATATGTCTCTTCATAATCGACACCAGGCCTTTGAGAAAAACCTTGTGCAACAAGGCGTGCCTTATATCTTTGTACCTCGTTTTTCTCATTTCTTTTGCGTACAAAGACCCATTTATAGCCGGCAGGCTTAACACCATTAGGTGTTTCAACTATAGGGCCAAAAACTTCACGTTTTGCCAGCGAATTCAATTCTGATTGAATTGCTTCTTGCCACTTTGGCCAATCCTGTCTTTTTCGACATTCTTCAACAGATTGAGGTTCGAGATCCTCACATTCTTGCATAATGCTAGATGCTACATTATAAGTAAAGGCATTATCCACCACAATATCCACTCGATTAATATTTGCCTCAATATTAATTGGATTTAGGGATAGTTCCGTATTTTCCAGAGTCTCGGGCTCAATGGATTCTTCATGAATCTCAGAATTTGTTAAATCATGAATTTCCTCATGAGATTCTTTCGTAGTGTCATCTCGATCGTTCTTTTTCCTCTTTCTAGTATTTCGATCTTTGGAACCTAATGGTCTGCCACGCTTCAGGCGTGCATTTGACTCATTGGATATGACACTAGATGATTGTCCAACAGGGACATCAATACGGATTGGAACATTTTCCGCGGGAATGTGGGATTTCGTTATCCTATTCAAGTCCGTAAATGCGTCAGGCATTTGATTTGCTATTCTTTGCAAATGGATAATATTTTGTACCTCTCTTTCACAAATAGAGGTATGTGGATCAAGATGAGATAATGATGCATTTTTCCACAAAATTTCCCGTTTGGTTTCACCAACTTCTCCCCCTAATTTTGGGAAAAGTGTCTCATCAAATCGACTGTCTGCAAATCGTGCAGTAAACAAGTCGCCTGTCAATGTTTCGAGGTAGCGAATGATGGAGGGCGATTCAAACCCAACATATATTCCTAACCTTCTTTGTGGACCCATTTTGGTGCGGGATGGCGGTGCTATAGGCACATATACTGCGCATCCAAAAATTCTTAAATGGGATATATTGGGTTCATGACCCAAAACCAATTGCAACGGGGAATACTTGTGGTAATTCGTCGGTCTGAGACGAATTATCATTGCTGCATGTAAGATGGCGTGACCCCATACCGAAGTGGGCAGCCTCGTTCTCATAAGTAATGGCCTTGCAATCCACTGCAGGCGTTTAATTAACGATTCTGCAAGACCGTTTTGAGTGTGAACATGAGCTACAGAATGTTCAACTTTTATCCCGATTGATAAGCAATAATCATTAAATGCTTGGGATGTAAACTCAGCAGCATTATCCAGTCTAATGGACTTGATTGGATTATCTGGAAATTGTGCTCGTAGTCGAATTATTTGTGCCATTAATTTCGTAAACGCAAGGTTGCGTGATGACAACAGGCACACATGAGACCATCTACAGGATGCGTCTATCAAGACCATGAAATACCTAAACGACCCACTCGGTGGGTGAATAGGTCCACAAATGTCCCCTTGTATACGTTCCAGAAACGTGGGTGACTCAGTCCCAACCTTTGTTGGTGATGGCCTGATAATCAACTTGCCTTGATAACACGAAGTGCAAGGATATTCATTATTCGAAAGAATTTTGAAATTCTTTAACGGATGCCCATATGAGCTTTCTATAATCCGTCTCATCATGATCGATCCTAGGTGTCCCAATCGATCATGCCAAAGTACAAAGGTATTGGAATTAGTAACCCTTTGGTTTACTGTTGAATGTGCCTCAATTGCACTAATTCTTGTCCAATACAGGCCACAAGATAAAGACGGGAATTTCTCAATAACCCTCTTTTGGCCGGAGACATTCTTTGTGATGACGAGATATTCAAGATTATCTTCATCCATTGTCTCAATATGATAGCCATTCCGGCGTACATCTTTAAAACTCAACAAGTTTCTCTTAGACTTGGAGGAGAACATTGCATTCTCTATGATTAACGTCGTGCCTTTGGGCAGAGTTACAATTGCTCTTCCGGAGCCTTCAATCAATTTACTACTTCCAGAGATTGTAGTAACGTTTTCCTTACACATATTTAGTTGAGAGAAATATTTCCTTTCTTTGAGTATTGTATGTGTAGTACATGAATCAACTAGGCAAATACTTTTACAGTTGGACGTTGATCCAAGTTCGCTTTGTGAGATATCCATATTTGCTATCCCATAGTTTGACATACAAAAGAGATACACGAACATAAGAATAAACAAGTTCAATTCGTTTGTGTCACATAATATTTTCAAAATCTGCTGCTAACAGTTGACTAACAAAATCAGATATGTTATCCATAATTGATTACTTTGCAGTTTGAAAATTTCAGTTTAAGCATTTTCTTCAAACAATCGATTGTTAAACACAAACAATCGATTGTTAAACATTGACAATCGATTGTTAAACACACACAATCGATTATTTGCTATTTTGAAAAACTTCAGATCTGTCTTAAGACAATCGATTGTTATGCATAGACAATCGATTGTTGGCTATTTTGAAAAATTCCAGCACTGTTTTAAGACAATCGATTGTTATGCATAGACAATCGATTGTTGGCTATTTTGAAAAATTCCACTGTTATAACGACAATCGATTGTTAGGCATAGACAATCGATTGTGGATGATTTTTGAAAAATTCCAGATTACTGTCTTAACGACAATCGATTGTTAGACAAAGACAATCGATTGTGGATGATTTTTGAAAAATTCCAGATTAGTCTAACGACAATCGATTGTTAGACAAAGACAATCGATTGTGGATGAATTATTTTTCAGCTTTAATGCGAAAATAGTAGATAATCGACTAGTTTTTCAGGCTAGTCGATTACCCCTACTGGAAAATAAAAATTTTATTGATATTTGAGCATATTGAAGATATTCTAAAGAACTACTGCTAACATTGCATCATGAACTAACTAATACGAGCTAATACTAATGACTATTAGTTTATTCACTAACTAATACAAATAAGTAGAACAAAATCAAATAACTCCATCTTCTTTCATCACGGACCCATCGCCGATTAGGTGGTCTATTTTCCCCTCGGGTTGCTCAAAGAAGTCTGCCACATCCAGGTGGGTGATGTCCAAGTTGTCGTCATAGACAAAATTTGTTTCAGGGCCTTTTCTCTTTCGAGATGCTTGATAAAGGTCAACCAAGTGTCTTGGTATACGGAAAGTCTTTGACCAATGCCCTTTCCCACCGCAACGATAACATATAGTTTCTGAACCATTTGCCTTAGGATCTTCATGACCCCGTTTCTGCTTTCGGCGGTTATCTCTCCTTGGGGGTTGACGGACATCATTGGAATTTCTTCCTTGTCTACGTCCCTGGCTATGACCCCGTTTACGACCATAACCATGGCCCTTTTCATGTTTGGCATAATGAGAGTGCACCTTATCTGCTTCAGGCAGTGGTGTAGACCCAGTGGGTCGATTTTCGTGATTTCTCATGAGCAGGTCATTATTTCGCTCAGCCACTAGTAGAAGAGAAATCAGTTCAGAGTACTTTGTAAAGCCTTTCTCTCTGTACTATTGTTGCAGTACCATATTGGAGGCATGAAACGTTGTAAACGTTTTCTCAAGCATATCATAATCGGAGATATTATCCCCGCATAGCTTCAATTTAGAAGTAATTCTAAACATTGCAGAATTATATTCAGAAACGGACTTAAAGTCCTGGAGCCTCAGATGAGCCCAATCATATCGTGCTTGTGGCAGAGTGATCAACTTCAGGTTGTCATACCTCTCCTTTAAGCCGTTCCACAAGATGAGTGGATCCTTGACGGTGAGATATTCAATCTTCAAACCTTCATCAAGGTGATGGCGCAAGAAAATCAAGGCCTTCGCACATTCTTGGATGGATGCTTTTTCTCTATCTTTGATGGTGTCTCCGAGACCCATAGCTTCTAAGTGGATTTCAGCATCCAACACCCATGTCATATAGTTCTTGCCCGAAATTTCAAGAGCAACGAACTTTCTTTTCGTAATGTCAGACATAATCGAAAATTAAATTAGGAAGAGGGAAATACCTTAGATTTTTCGAGAATTGTTCTTGAGACGGTAGAGTCTCGTGCTGATAACGTGTTGTGAAATAATATAAAAGACAAGAACAATAATTCAAGAACAAGAGCAATAGAGAGAAGAGTAGAGAGAGTTCTTCTTATTGATACTTAAAGAATGTTAGGAGTGATTTACAATGGTAGAGGGCACCTCTATTTATAGGGAGGAGGATGATTTAGCTACCAATAATAGGACTCTAGAATCTCTCTAGTTAAAGACATTCACCTTAAATAGAAGTGTATTTATAACAAATAATAATAATAATAATAATAATAATAATAATAATAATAATAAAAAATTATAAGAAAAGAAATGACACAAAACCAAATAAAACAGAGAAAAAAGGAAAATAAAAGAGCACAAGAACAAAGGAAAGTGGAAAGGAGAAGTACGCCGACTCTAATGCTCTACCTAAATCAGGATTAGGATGGTTATTATGGAAGCTAAATATGACTTCCATGTCTGCTAGGGAAATCAAAGAGACCCAATTTGGATAGGAATTAAATCCCTAGGTTTTTCCTTTTTACATCTATAAATTGCAGCTTGGTATCGGCATACCGCATAGTCTTCCTCTCACAGCAAATAATTTTTGAGAAGGATTTTAGGTTTTAAAAGCATTTCGTTATTTTGAAGCCAACTCTTGAAATCTTTCTTCCGATTGATCGGAGGAATTTGTACGTATTGCTCGAGGTGAAGCATTTGCATTTCGGCACGAGATTGGTGAGTAGTAATCTTACCGCAATTTGTGTTTTCATAACTTACATGACACATGATTTTTAATATGAATATGTTACCGATTATTTTAAGTTGCATGTGGGACAAGTCTTTTACCCGATATGATAACGAAATAGTTATTTGAGAAGATTACCGTTGTTTTAAATATATTCGTCGTCAGTAGATTTGTTTTACTATTACTTCAAATCACTTTTATGGAAAAGAGATTATATGATTTGATAAGAACCGAAATGCTCTATATTGTTTTAAAATATTTTCTATAAGTATATACAGATTACAGAGACAAGTATAAATGGGAGTAGACATTGAAGGATCCCGTAGTTAACGGCGGGTTCGTTAGACCTGGTACACCTTGTAATTACCGATTACTGTAATAGCCCTCGCTACTGGGAAAGTAGAACTAGCATATCATTACCGATTTCCCTCGAGTAGGGACTACCGTTATATTTGACTTCTTGCGAAAAAGTCCACAGTTATACAGATTACATGATCGGTTCATTGAAACCTCCTAAAAATGTGAATACTGATATTATACAGTGGTTACCGAGCTTATTACTGAATTGTTAATTATATTTTACTACAAGAAAAGTGTGATGAGACTGAATTTTTTTTTTATTTCTGAAAGGGCATTTTTATGTACTTTCTCTTTGAGATACTAGCATGTGTCTGACTTGTCCCCAAATAAAAACGGTTGTGGTTAAGTGTTATTACTCAATGAGCTAGCGACTCATTTCCCGCTATTTTTTTTCTTTTTTTTAGAGACATCAGTTGACACAGGCGAGTATTTCGTTAATTAAAGCGCACAGGTTGAAAATTCTTGGTGAGCCTCGCACTCGTTCGCGTGGGCAGAGATTTTTATCAATGTTATGGTCTTTCTTTGAATTCTTAGAGTCACTCCATAGTCACTCTTTTACTGTCGTGAGTATTATTTTTCTATTAGTCTTATGTTGACTGTCATTCTGTAGTATTAAAGTTCGAGATAATTAGCATTTTTGGTTGCTCGTGGGTTGATTAGTAATGGTGGAGACTTCTATTTTGTTAAAATTGATAAGTTGTCAATTGTTTGATATAATATTAGGATGTTTGGTTGCTGATTGAGACATGAAATGTTTTTGGGATAGTCTAGAAACTCTGTCCAATTTTATATAAAATTACCGATGAGGCTTACTTAGGAGCACTTGCTCCAAAGCGCCGGTCACAATCCTAAATTTGGGTTGTGACAAAGTTGGTATCAGAGATTAGGCTTTAAGTCCTGAGAAATGGAGAAATATTTAGTAAAGTCTTGTTCATGGGTATGTATGCGCCAATACTTATGATCTTGAGGCTACTGAACGTCTAGGAGTGTTTTCCTTTCTTTCATTCTTTGATCGTGCTTTGAGATAACTTGAGATTGACTTTGGAATATTTCTTTCGCAGATGGCTAGGACACGCACACCTCATCTGCTGGACATGGTACTTCCCGGGATGGAGGTCAAGTTGGGGTTCATCAAACTAGGAGACAGACTGCTTCTCAACCTCAAGTTGGGAACATGGGTCAAACCCAAGCTGTTATGCCAGATCAAGTGCAAGAGCAGGGAGTTCTGAATGCTCCACCACCAGTTCCAACTGTTGTACCTATTGCTGCCTTACCAGAAGATGCAGTGGCAAGGTTATTGAATGTGTTAGAGGCATTGGTGCCTACTCAAGGAGGAAGTTCAGCTCCTTAGGCTACTTTACAGACACAAGCACCTACACAGACTCATCCTTTCGGGAATAAGGAAGTATCCCTACACGATTTCCTGAAATTTAAATCACCAAAATTCACAGGTTCCGATAATTCAATAGATCCTCAAAGTTTCTTGGATGGGACACTTAAGGCACTACGTGCTCTTGGGTGTTCTAGTGAGAGGGACGTGGATCTTGCAGCATACAAACTAGAGGATATGGCTAACACATGGTATGAAACTGTATTGTTAGGAAGGTCGGCAGGAGCACCACCACTGACATGGGACGAGTTCACTAAGTTTTTCAAGAATCATTTTCTTCCAGACACTCTGATGCAACAACATGCTAGGGACTTTGAGAGATTGGTTCAGACTCCGGATATGGATATGTCAACATATAACACTAATTTTTGTAAGTTAGCTATATATGCTCCTCACTTAGTGCATACCGAAGAAGCTCGAATGCAGAGGTTTGTTGATGGATTGGTTGGTCGTCTATACACTGTAGTAGCTCCGCAGATGAAGACTTTATAATACTCTGATGTAGTCGATCTTGCTAGAAATATTGAAAATAAGGGGCCTGAAAAGCGTGCGGCTAGTGAATTACGTAAGAAGGCCAAGACAGGAGTGGCTTTCAATGGCGGTTTTAGCGAAAATAGAAGAGCGGGAAACCAGGGACAACAACAAAAACAACAAGGTTCTCAGAGAGGGACACATATATCTTCACAGTCCACATGCACACCACCTTACAGACAGGGTATAAGGGACCATCATCTCTTGGACATCGTAATTCTGGGTAGATATATGCCACTACTCCAGCCTGTCAGACTTGTGGTAGATCACATTTTGGCCAATGTCGTGTTTTAACTGGAGAGTGCTTTCGGTGTGGCCAAATGGGACATCACTTGAGGAATTGCCCTCAACCTCCGAGAAATTTTATCTAGGCTTCTATTCAGTCAGCTGTACCGACTTAGACTACTCGTAGTACTTCAGGTGCTATAGGTACAGGAAATAGAGGTCGAGGTGTTGTAGACAATGCTACTGTGAATTAAGGACAAAGGAATGCTGGTAGAGGTCAGGTGAGAGTTTTTGCATTTACTAGGAAGGATGCTCAGGCCTCGAATGCAGTGGTTACAGGTATTCTTTCTGTCTGTTTATTTGATGCACTTGCGTTGATTGATCCGGGATCTACTCATTCCTATGTGTCGTCATACTTTGCTTTGAGATTTAGTAGACAGCCCAAGCTATTGAATGATCCTTTTCTAGTTGCTACTCCTGTCGGAGAGTCTCTAATAGCTGAATACGTGTATCCTCTTGTCAGATTCGGGTTGAGGGTAGAGATACTCTAGCTGACCTTATTGTACTTGATTGATTGACTTTGACATGCTGATGGGAATGGATTGGTTATCTTCTTGCTGTGCTATAGTCCATTGTCATGCAAAGATAGTAAGGTTTGAGATACCAAATGAACCCAGTTTTATTCTATGAGGGAGTCAGGTTCCAGAGACTTGCAAAATTGTATCTTTTATGAAAGATGAACGACTTCTGAATAAAGGTTGCTTGGGTATCTTAGCTATTGTAAATGACAAAAGAAAGGAAACAGTAAATATAGAAAATATACTAGTAGTGAGAGAATTTTCTGATGTATTTCCTGAGGATTTACCAGGATTGCCTCCAGTATGAGAAATAGTCTTTGGGATTGACTTGCTACCTGACACACAACCCGTATCGATACCCCCATATCGAATGGAACCAGCAGAGTTGAGGGTGCTAAAGCAACAGTTACAAGATTTGTCAGATAAGGGTTTTATTAGACCTAGTGTATCACCATGGGGTGCACTAGTACTATTCATAAAGAAGAAAGGTAAATCCTTGAGAATGTGCATTGACACAGGCAGTTGAACAAGATAACAATTCGTAATAAATATCCTTTGCCTTGTATAGATGACATGTTTGATCAGTTACAAGGAGCTGCCCACTTTTCAAAGATTGACCTCCGTTCGGATTATCATCAACTTAGAATCATAGATGAACATATTTCGAAGACTGCTTTTAGGACTTGATACGGGCACTATGAGTTTCTTCTGATGCCTTTCAGACTGACTAATGCTCCAGCGGCATTCATGGACTTAATGAATAGGGTGTTCAAGACATTTCTGGATAGCATTGTAATAGTATTTATTGATGATATTAGCCAAGGAGAACACGAGAATCATCTCAGGATTGTGTTGCAGACATTGCGAGAACATCAGCTTTATACTAAGTTCTCGAAGTGTGAATTCTGGCTAGACTCGATAGCATTTTTGGGGCATGTTGTACCCAAAGATGGAATTATGGTAGATCCTAAGAAGACTGAAGCTGTGCAGAAATGGCCCAAACCTACCACTCCTACAGAGATCCGCAGCTTTTTAGTCTTAGCAGGCTGTTTACAGGCGTTTTGTGCAGGCATTCCACAGAATAGCAATGCCGATGACCAAGCTAACACAGAAAAATGTAAAGTTTCAGTGGACGGGGGAATGTGAGCAGAGCTTTCAAAAAATCAAACCATGTTTGACAGTTGCACCAATATTAGCCTTACCATCAGGTTCTGGAGGATTTACAGTATTCTGTGATGCCTCGAGGGTGGAATTAGGTTGTGTTCTCATGAAAAATGGTCGTTTTATTGCTTATGCTTAGAGACAATTGAAAAAGCACGAGCAAAGCTATCCTACACATGATCTGGAAATGGTTGCATTGGTATTTGCTCTAAAAACAATTTGGAGACATTATCTATACTGCAAAACTTGTGAGATTTATACTGACCATAAAAGTCTGAAGTATATCTTTCAGTAGAGAGATCTAAATCTTTTGCAGCGTCGTTGGATGGAACTGCTCAAGGACTATGATTGTTCTATTTTGTATCATCCTGAAAAAGCCAATGTGGTGGATGATGCATTGAGTAGAAAATCTATGGGGAGTTTGGCACATATAGCCCCTGCAAAGAGACTATTGGCCAGAGATATTCAGAGACTAGAAGATACAGGTATCAGATTTAGTGTTCGAAATTCAGAGGCATTGTTGGCTTGTGCTCAGGCTAAGTCTTCATTAGTGGAGCGCATTAACGCCACCTAATATAAGGATGAATGATTATGCAAATATAGAGATGAGGCCTTAGCTGGTAAAAGCAAGGATATGATTGTTGAAAGTGATGGTGTTCTTTGAATGAGTGATAGGCTATGTGTAGCAGACGTAGATGGATTGAGACAAGCTATTATTAAAGAAGCTCGCAACACTAAATACACTATACATCCTGGATCCACAAAATATACCATGACATGAAGCAATTTTACTGGTGGGAAGGTATGCACAAAGATGTTGCTAACTTTGTTTCTAGTTGTTTAACTTGTTAGCAGGTCAAGGCTGAGCATCAGCGACCTGCATGGCTACTACAACAAATTGAGATTCCAGAGTGGAAATGGGAAAAAAATTACTATGGATTTTGTCACTAGGCTACCACGAACCTAGAGGTTATGACTCGGTATGGGTTATTGTAGACCGATTTACGAAATCAACACACTTTTTGCCGGTGAAGACTACATATGGTGGAGTTAGGTATGCATAGATATTTATGAAAAAGAAATTCCGACATCACTAAGTTGCAGTATCCATCATCTCTGATAGAGGATCACAGTTCACTTCACGCTTTTGGAAATCCTTTTAAGTAGCATTGGGTACACGAGTAGATCTTAGTACTACATTTCATCCACAGACAGACGGGCAGTCTTAATGTATTATTCAGATCTTGGAGGATGTGTTGAGAGCTTGAATTCTTGAGTTTTGAGGTAGTTGGGACACTTATCTACCGTTAGCTGAATTTGCTTACAATAATAGCTTACAATCCAGTATTCAAATGGAACTGTACGAAGCATTGTATGGTAGAAGGTGTCATTCTCCTATCTAATGGTTTGAAGCTGGCGAGACTAACTTATTTGGACCCAACCTAGTAGAAGATACTATGGACAAGGTCCAGTTGATCAGACAGAGATTGTTTGCAGCTCAAAGCAGATAAAAGTATGATGCTGATAAGAGAAGACGAGATTTAGTATTCACAATTGGACACAAAGTATTCCTACGAGTCTCCCCTATGAAAGGTTTAATGCAGTTTAGGAAAAGAGGCAAGTTGAGCCCTAGGTTTATAGGACCATGTGAGATACTAGACCGAGTGGGAGCGGTGGCTTATCGCTTGGCACTTTCTTCTGAGTTGTCCTTTATTCTTCCAATGTTTCACGTCTTAATGCTAAGAAACTGTATATCAGACTCATCTCAAGTGATTGAAGCACCGACTACACCACTCGATGAGAAGTTATCTTACGTGGAGGAGCCAATGGCTATTGTTAATAGGCAAATAAGAAAACTGCGGTCAAAAGAAATCGTGTTTGTGAAAGTCATACTGAGAAATCATACAGTTGAAGAAGCTACTTGGGAAATAGAAGATATGATGCGAGTCAAGTGCCCCCATTTGTTTCAGTCTACATGTACGTACTTAAGTTAAATTCGGGGACCGAATTTCATAAGATGGGGAGGATATAATATCCTATATTTTTTTAACAAAAGTGTATTGGTAATAGTAATAATCATAATAATAATGATAATGATAACAAATTATAAGAAAAAATGATACAAAACGAAATAAAATAGAGAAAAGGAAAATAAAAGAGAACAAGAACAAAGGAAAGTGGAAAGGAGAAGTACGCCCACTCAAGTGTTCTACCTAAATTAGGATTGGGATGGTTATTATGGAAGCTAAATATGACTTCCATGTCTTCTATGAAAACCGAAGAGACCCAATTTGAATAGGAATCAAATCCTTAGGTTTTTCTTTTTACATCTATAAATTGCAGCTTGGTATCGGCATACCGCATAGTCTTCCTCTCAGAATAAATAATTTTTGAGAAGGATTTTAGGTTTTAAAAGCATTTCGTTATTTTGAAGCCAACACTTGAAATCTCTCTTCTGATTGATCAAAGGAATTTGTATGTATTGCTCGAGGTGAAGCGTTTGGCATTTCGGCACGAGTACGGTGAGTAGTAATCTTACCGCAAATTTGTGTTTTCATTACTTCCATGATTTACACATGATTTTCAATATGAATATGTTACCGATTATTTTAAGTTGCATGTGGGACAAGTCTTTTACTCGATATGATACTGAATAGTTATTTCAGAAGATTACCGTTGTTTTAAATATTTTCGTCGTCACTAGATATATTTTACTATTACTTGAAATCACTGTTATCGAAAAGAACTTATATGATTTGATAAGAACCGAAATGCCCTATATTGTTTTAAAATATTTTCTATAAGTATATACATATAATAGAGATAAGTATAAATGGGAGTAGACATTGAAGTATCCCGTAGTTAACGGCGGGTTCGTTAGACCTGGTACACCTTGTAATTACCGATTACTGTAATAGCCCTCGCTACTGGGAAAGTAGAACTAGCATATCATTACCGATTTCCCTCGAGTAGGGACTACCGTTATATTTGACTTCTTGCGAAAAAGTCCACAGTTATACAGATTACATGATCGGTTCATTGAAACCTCCTAAAAATGTGAATACTGATATTATACAGTGGTTACCGAGCTTATTACTGAATTGTTAATTATATTTTACTACAAGAAAAGCGTGATGAGACTGAAAATTTTTTTGTTTCTAAAAGGGCAGTTTTATGTATTTTCTCTTTGAGATACTTGCATCTATCTGACTTATCTCCAAATAAAAACGGTTATGGTTAAGTGTTATTACTCACAGAGCTAGCGACTCATTTTTCGTTTTTTTCTTTTTTATAGAGACAACAATTGCCCCAGGCGAGATTTCTTTAATTAGAGCGCACAAGTTTAAAAATCTTGGTGAGCCTCGCACTTGTTCGCGTGGGAAGAGATTTTTATCAATTGTTATGGTCTTTCTTTGAATTCTTAGAGTCACTCCATAGTCACTTTTTTAGTGTCGTGAGTATTATTTTGCTTTTAATCTTATGTTGATTATCGTTCTGTAGTATTAAAGTTAGAGATAATTAGCATTTGTGGTTGCTCGTGGGTTGATTAGTAATGGTGGAGGCTTCTGTTTTGTTAAAATTGATAAGTTGTCCATTGTTTGATATAATATTAGGATGTTTGGTTGTTGATTGAGACAGAATTTTTTTTTGGGATAGTCCAAAAACAGGGGAAACTCTGTTCGATTTTCTGTAAAATTATCGATGAGGTTTACTTGAAAGCACTTGATCCTAAGCTCCGTCCACAATCCTAAATTTTGGTCGTGACACAAGGTTTTCAACTATCCACTTAAATATAAATTTTATACAAAATTTATACAATATGTCCTTTGTATATTTTATATCTGATTTTTACATGGTAACAAAATAATTCATACAACTAATTATATATTATATAATTTATCTACACCTTTCGCACATTATTTCTACTCAATTAAATACAACTACAATAACATACAACTTAAATACAAAATTTATACAATATGCCTTTTGTATATTTTATATCTTATTAATACATAGTAAAAATAAATTTCATGCAACTAATTATATAATATACAACTTATCTACAACTTACAATGTTTATACATTATTTCTACTCAGTTATATACAACTACAATATCATACATCTTAAATACAATTTTTATACAATATTGTTTAACTTTCATATAATAGTTAAATAAATAAAAGAAAAATATATAAACAATAGAATATAACTTTTTATAAATTTATTACAATTTCGTAAATATAATGTATATTATGTCTTCTTCTTCTTCTTCAATATGAAATTTAGCCACAACCAAATCTAATCTTCACCAAAATCCTTCAAAATTGAGATATAAACTCCAAACCATATTCTCAATTATTTGCAACATTCAATAAATTTTTTTTTTTTTTGAAAACCCAAATTCAAATTCGATACTTCAAAGCTTTCTAATGGCTGTCAATGGTGGAATTTCTGCTCTTTTTCTTTGCTTTACATTACTGAAATTAGGGATTGAGAGATTAAGAGAGATGTAGAGAGAATTCCCAATTCTTTGCAACAACATCCAATTCACACAAACAATATTTTTTGAAAACCCAAATTTCGAATTCAAAGCTTCACAGCTTTTTAACGGTTGTCAATGGTGGAATCATGGGTGAGTGCAAGATACGTGAGGGAGGGGGGTGAGATGAGGAGAGAGAAACGTTGGGGAGTGGAAGATATGTTAGAGTAATTTTAGGACACTAATTATTTTCATTAATTCTCTTAAAATGTTCATAAATGGTAATTGGGTACTATGTTTTAAAAGGCAGAATTGAGACTCGCCTGGGACTCACCCTACGATGGGGCACTCGAAAACGCCCCTGGGCTTATGCGTGGGGCTTTGTTCCGTGAGACTTACGCCGTGGCCACCTGGCTTACACCCCGGACACGCCCAACGCCTTCCATACAGGGCTCGCCTAATAGAACTTTATGCAATCGTGTGTAACTAACCTGGTAAATCCTCAAATTTTCTTAATAAACCGTTAACTATTCAAAATTATTTTTTCTTAATCATAAATCATTAATTTTAAAGTATTTTATGTAATAATTAAAATAAAAATTTATTGCGGTTATCCACTAAGATTGCTATGATAGTAAATTTTAAATTAAGCTTTCATTTAAAAGTATTTATTTATTAACTTTTGTCATGCTAGCCCATAATTATTTTCTAATTATTTTCCTAAATATTGTTTTTCATATTTGCGAAATACAATACTTATTAATTTAATAGCTCAATATTAGCTAGTAATTATTTACAAATAATTATTTATCATGATATAGTCTGCAGAATTATGTATCATTTTATTAGCTTGTTGAAACTTAAAAATAAATTATGCTAAAGAATCATATTTAAATATTGAATAATATTTTTATAAATTTTTTTTTAAATAGAAAGAAAATTAAATAAAAAGGAGTATTAAAAAATCAAATTATAATTTGAAATTCTTTCAAGATTCATTACTCCTTAAGAGATATAAATATAAGATTTCGCATCGAATACTTACTTTTGATTTTTGAGTTATAAAGGTGTTGCAGCTAATTTGAATATTATGATATATGTCATACTTTTTTGTGTTATTCAAAATTGAATTATAATTTATGAATATTTTAAATAGATTATTTGTTATAATTTTGTGATTTTTAAGATTATTTTTATTGTATATTTTCTTAAAATTCTTAAAATTAAAAATATTTTAAGATTTGTGGGACTTATGCGCTATGTCTCAGGGCTTACATCTCACCTCGTTAGATAAAATTCCTCACATCATGCTCCCTCCTTTTAGAACATTGATTGGGTATATAAAATATAATTATAGTAAAACTTGAGTAGAAAAAGTAATATAATTTCATATAATATATAGGAATATAAAAATTCTTTAAATATATATTGATGAACATAAATGTCCTCAGTGCATTTTTTAGGTGTATGCAGCAAATTATAATATTCTATGTAGAAACAACAATAATAACTATACTTCAATTCCAAGCAAATTAGAATTTGTGATATAAATTGTTACTTTTCTTTTAATCTTAACTCATATTATAATTAAAATGAAATAAAAGTGAAAGTGCGAAACGAGTTAAGTATAATAATAATAATAATAATAATAATAATAATAATAATAATAATAATGGTTATCTCACAAGTCTAAACCCTATTCTTTTTCTTGCATTGTATCCTAACTTTAGCTAAGTTTGTATTGATTCCAAAAATTTAATCGTAGGTCTTTCGGACAGCTTAATTCTTTTCTTGTGATTTTAGATCTACACCTCGTCCCTTTATAATACCTTCACTCACCATATTATCACATTTATAGACCAACGCGTATGTAAGATGATGCAAGGTATGAGCAAACCATCTTAAGCTACATTATCTCATTTTATCGTTAATTCATGCTAGTTGCAATCTAACAATATGTATACCAACAGCTACACCGTTAGTTCCCCGACAATGATACCAAAATTTGATCACGCCCAATTCTACTCCTAAAAAGAATAACTGGTCGCTGCAAATATAATCCAGTCTATAAGTCTGAAGTTGAATCATACAAAGAACTAAGGCTTAGCTGTAGTTGTTCAATATTGCTAAGAACCACAAGTCCAAATAATTTCCTAATTATAGAGATCATAATATTTATTTCTAATAGATTAAATAACACTATTATAAAGCAGTAAAATAATCAACCAATATGATAAAATTTGAGAGAAAATTAAGGAGGTCAAGAGTTATGATTTCTCCAAATGTTAGATAGTTCCCGCTATGTTCCAAAGAATTCCGCCCATGTATTCTCTACTGATCGTGAGCACTTTATATGTCTTAATTCTCTCTTGAGAAATTACAATAATTAACTAGACGTATTCTTTCGAACTACGCTAGTTGCCTTTATCTAACCGCTCATTATGACCACGTCAAGGCTTTGTTATTTCTAAACCTACCTTTACACCCGCTGTATTGATTTCTCACATACGTTTGGAGTGACGTTGTTCAACAACCACCTAAATATATTCTTTCTCAAACAATACATAATAAATAGGCACAATCAATGGATGACCATTCAATCAATAGCAGTAAACATGTAGTTGAACAAGTAAAGAAATCAACGACTCAATTATATAAAAGGAATTTGTCCTACAAAAGGTTCCATTAAAACCCTTGATAACAAATTATCTATTCATAATAGTATATAAAACGACAATACTAAAAGTCATAACTAACAATTGAAAAATAGGAAGAGGAAGGAAAAAATCGTAGAGTAATTCCCCGCCTTGCTCCTATTTTGTCTCTGCCTCCTTAGGTCGAATCTCTATCAAAAGCATGTCCAACCTTCTCAAAATACTACTTTTCCATGTATATATACCAAGTAGGATTAGACCCAAATAATTATACATTCTCCTACGCGAAAAAGGATAATTTTTCATGTCTGGACGCTCGCGGTCGCGGTCGCGGTCTGGGCGCGGTATTTCCCAGTGCACTGCCTCGGTCCGCATCTAGGTCCGCTATCGCAATTTTGATCGCTTTTTTCACCTGTTCCGTTTGAAATTTGAAAACACGTAAAGCATGACAGTTGTATCCCCTTGAGTTAGATTTTCAACCCTATATAATATAGCCCAAATAAAGTTTGGAGCAAAGAATTATGTCTATATTACTAGACAGTGTGCAATATGTCTACCCGAGTCTTCGTTTGTTCTTAACTATCAAATTTGACCGCTGAACACGATCCCGACTAAATTCCTTGGGATTTTACTCAGACTTCTAAGATTCAAATCACTTAAATTCTTTGTGTAACATCTATATAGCTCGGAATCACTCCTACAAGGCATAAAACACACAATTAGTATAAAACACTAGCAATTAAAGTGCAAATTCAATTAAAGTACAGTAAATTAAAATATAATAATCGATTAAAATACGTAATTATAACATATAATCAAGCGTCCCAACATTCACTACCGTATAATATTGTTGATCTTACTGTTCTATAAAACCCACCCTTCTCTTTAATCGACGTTCTTCTATCACATAATACCTCGTTTGCACTTCTGTTTGGCTTTTGTCCTATGAATAACATCTTCATATATCACTCTATTATCTTAAAATAACAAGCTTTGATATGTGAATTATTTGCATGTCGGCACCACATTCGCATGTAGTCTCACCTTAACTTCGTTTTTCTGACAGAATTTGCAATGGATGTATTCTGTCTTACTAGACGAAAAGAATACCAAGGCTTATAGTTTAGTAACTAAAGTATCAATGAGTCTTTCGCACAGTAGATGTCAGTTAACTTTTCACTTCTCCTTTCCTAGGTAATAACAAGTTTATTTATTAAAAAAACCTAGCAAAAGGGATTTGAGGATTGCGAGAGCATAAACTTGATATAGCTAGGGCTGCTCATCGGATAGATTAGACCATTATTTACTTTTAACGGTTTGGCTTATCAGTTATTGATTTTTAAATATATTAATCCGCTAGCCACTCGATAAGATATCAGGTGAATTAGTAGCAATTTAACTCTTATCGAATGATTATCGAGTGGTTTATCGGCCTAATTCAATCTATATTCAATCAGAATTACTAGAAAATATGCTCCTACAAATGAGTACTAATTCAGAACCCATATGGGAGTGTTAATCCATGTCTGAGTGTAGGTCTCTTATAAATTGAAAACTCACTTAGTTCATGTTTACGATTAAGATTTCTGGCACATCACCTTTCATCGGGTGTCCGTAATATTCATTGTTCATGCCTGAAAAAGACATCTCTACGCCCTCACCTATATCGTATAACCGATGCATTGGCTAACTTATGTTGTCCAACTTAGTATTGTTTCATCCTTTATGCGTTATGCCTGAGAAAGACTTATTTATAATGTAATACTACTTTATCTGTATGAGTATTCAAAAATATTTGTATGCTTTAATATGATTTTGAACTTTCTGTCTTTTGTAAAGTAATTAACAAGGATTATGTTACATATTTTTCGTAATTCTGATTATTTAGAAACTAGGCATTAGAACTTAGTGATAGAGTACTGGAAGAGTGGAAGACAAGAGTGGAAGGATTTTTGATATTCAATATTATATGGATAAAAATGATTTTATAAATATATTTTTTCTTAATGGTTTAATAAATTATCCTTTAAGAAAATTGAATAATCCGTTCTAAATTAATAAAGCGTTAATAAAAAAAATTTAATCAATTCTCCATTTATTAAATCGTTTTACGATATCAATAAATTATTAAACTTCAATTTTGATTCGATTTTCGATTTTGATCCGATTTTAAACGCCCTTAAATAAAGCGCGTGCAAATAAAAAGGAAAAGGAAAGTTTCTGAGGCGAGGACTAAAGACAGCCATGTGTTCAACATAAATGTTGTGGGGTAATATTTCAGCTACATTTGTGGCTTTCATAGCCAATTTCACTTTTCTCTTTTCCGGTCCCACTTCTAATACTGTTTTATTTACACTCTTACCCCACGGCAAAAACCCAAAAAAAGAGGAAGGAAAACATACACAAACGGTGTGATTTTATTTTATGTTTTATATAATTTATATTAGTTGTGTAAAATTTCTTTTTATCTTATATATTTATGGATTCATATCTAACATATTTAGATTTACAAAATTTTGGAACTCATACAATTGTGAGACAAAATAGGTTTTATATGATTAATGTCAGTTGTATGAAACACAAAATAAAATTTTTCCACACACAACCATGCCTAGTTTTGAGTTGTAACTCTTTCTAAAATCCATTCAAAATCAGCCCATATTTAACGTGTTTTATTATATCTGGTGGTATATTATATCTCAACCTTAAGTTACGATCTTGATTCTTCAATTATTATTCGAAATTATTCTAAGTAATGTGGTCGGATATCTATTTTGAGGGTAATGGGATTGAATAACTTAACAAGAAAAAGGCTAACATGTTTTAATATATATAGATTAATTAAAGATGCACAACTTTTCATAAGTAATTTAACATGGTCCAGACGAAATAATTTAACGTTGAACTTTAGTACCCGATATATAGTTTAGGACTTAAAAGTGATATAATAAAAAAGTGATAATTCACTTTTATAGAAATTATCATGTTAGAAATTATGATTCCTACTAAAATAACAACCTTTACTTCGAATAATTCGGATACATAAACTACATGAGCGGAAGCTAACCTGAATCCATATGTCGAATTTGATGAACCTCCTTTAAAGATTGTCCTTATGTTCTTGTGAATTCCTTGATCCTTCCTTCAAGATTCTTGAAGTTGTATATCACCACAAATGCCTCACAAGACTCAAAACAATATATATGAATTGTTCACAATAGTAAGGTTATGACAATAATCAAATTTGGTGTATGGTTTTCCACACTATTTGCAAGACAACAATGGATTGTGTACTCTTGATTTAATGGGAGGAAGAAGAGCTTGTCTTGCACTAATGTGGGAATCATAACCCCACTTAATAACAAATGAGTTACATAACCCAAGAGTCTTGAAAGAGTTACATAACTCAAGAGTCACAAGTATGTAACCATGGTTACATATGTAACCTTAGTTAGCCCATCATTAACTAAGGTTACCCTTTTGGGTATCTACACATTAGTCCTACACTTTAGTATGACAACACATTGGCCCCCTTAACATAATGTCCATAAGACCACAAAATTAGGCCAAACCAAAAGATAGCACATAACATATAATTTATCCATATATTGTTCATATGTGTGTAGATATAAGTCCATATATCTAGATATAAATCCATATATCTTACATATCACACTTAAGTAAATTTTTTTGAGACATTACAAAATCAAAAAGTTATTACTACAAAAATAAGGATTGACGAAGCAGTAAAAAAGAAATATAAGGTTCAATAAAGGCAAAATACCTTAGAACCCCTCTAAACTTGGCATGGATTATTAGTTATAGTCTTAAACTATTTGTGGTCTTAATTATCCCTTTTAACTTAACTTTTTGAGAGCCATTTCCCATTTGACGCTGATGTGACAAAAAGTGTGGGGTGTACTCGCCTGCCACGTGAATTTTCCTATATGTGTGATATTTTTTAAAAATAAAATATATTTTTACCTTTTAAGTATGTTACTTCTTTAAATAATTTTTTCCGAATACAATTTATGATAAAATTTGGATAGAACTACATTATTTAGCTAATTTTTTTTATTTGACTAAAACTAATAAAGTTTTAGTTAATCTCTTTTTAGATATTGACCTAAAAATAAATATTTATACAATTAAAATAAATAGTTAAGACATCTAAAAAGTAATAAAAATTACATAGTTTAAAAGTAATTATATTGGCTATAATTTTTTTATATAGCTCTAAATTATGTATATATATACACACACACACACACATGAAAAAGTAAAAAGATATAGTTGAAATAAATAGGCATTGCATCAAAAGAAGAAATAAAAGGAGTACACTCATTTTATAGTCGAAGAAATAAAAATACACAGTTGAAGAAATTCTTTTTATTTTTTCTTTTGATGCAGTGACTATTTATTTTAATTGTGCAAATATTTCTTTTCAGGTCAAATTCTAAAAAAGATTAACTAAAACTTTATTATTTTTAGCTAAATAAACAAATTTAGTCTAAATAATGTAGTTCTATCCAAATTTTTTATTAATTGTATTCGAAAAAGATTATCTAAAGAAGTAACATATTTGAAAAGGTAAAACTATATTTTATTTTTGAAAAAAATGTTACATATATAGGAGAAATCCACATGGCAGACGAGCGCATCCATACTCTTTAGCACATCAGCGTGGGGGGGGGGGGGGGGAGGGGAAGAGGGAGGGACTAATGGCTCTCAAAAATCCAAATTAAGAGGGGTAATTAAAATCATGAATAATTTAAGATTACAACTAATAATCTATGTCAAATTCAAGTGGTTTTAAGGTATTTTGCCTTCAATAAAATTTTACAGCCCTAGATAATGTTGAGCTATAACAAGTTTGTAACTGAGAGAAAGTATCACTACACGATTAGTTTGATGGATCATTAATTTATACCTACATTTCCATATAGAACTCTGTAGTAAAACTTCAATTGTGAAACATGTGTATCCAATTGTTCAGGCTATTAAATTCCTTAAATAAATGAAATTGAAAAAGAAACCTTACATTTTGTTTCCAACTAACCAATTTAATCCCACCCGAAGTAACAAAAATAGAAAGAGATTAAGAAAGAACCGTGTGAAATACCAAAAAAAATAAATATTTGCTCCTGCTTGCCATTGATCAGATAAATAAAGTACCGTAATTTAATGCTGAGATAGACAAGATTCAACACCGACACTCAACTGTCCAACATAGCTATTTACATACTATGTACTGAAGTTCGAAATTTCTCAAGCCATCAATACAATGGAAAATGATGAATCTGAAATTGAGCAATTTTGTTCTGTCACACTTTCGATATAATTTATGTGCACACGATAAAAATTGAAGAGTTCGATTTTGGAGACTTGATGATTACATTTCGAGCCCAACTTCAGGAAGCTTGAAGTAAGAATCAAGCTAGGACCGGATAAGCACACCTCGAAAAGCAAATTGTGGATCCGTCATGATATTTTTCGAGGGCAATATAATTTCGAGGGCACTCGAGAAAGACGTAAATTTCTCAAGGATACGTGGGTCAGGGCATAAATTATAAGAAAAGATTTGTACGAAAGAGTACAAGTCCGTACTAGGTTGTTATACAATTGGACCAATAGAATTTTTCACCATAATTGGAGATGTACCATATTAGGATTTTCTCTTTCTATATAAATGGGACCCTAATAATTTGTTAAGCATTTTCTAATTCACTGCAATAAAATATTCTACTTTGCTTTTCTTATTTTATCGTGCTCAACAATTGTTCTTCAGCTTTATCACTTTTACTTTATTGTTCTTATTTTACAGCTCTTAGCTGACCTCGAGGTCCTGAGATAATCAAGCTCGAGGTCTTTATTGTTCTAACAACACTGGTTTGATTCATCAATTCTTCTTACCTAAACTTCGTATTACTTGTATATTCACTGGTATTAGAATAAATCATATATCTTTAAAACCATAAATTATCTTTAATTATTACTCATATTTTTCGAGGTAAACAATTTGGCGCCCACCGTGGGGCAAAAGATAATAGTAATTATTTTAGTGCTAGTGTTCTTTGATAACACACATTATTCCTCAAACTTTTTCTTGTCAAGATTTTTTGATTTTAGGCTAAAGATATGTCTAGAACACAAAATGCACATGCTCATGAAAATGAGAGACTCGGAGAAAACAACGGTATAGGAGTCGGTGCACCACCCATAAAACTTGAGGGAGTGCCAAATATGGAGCAGTTGATATCAATTTGCATAACGCTCTAAACACGGACGCAGGCATAGAGTCCGTAAGGAATGCTCATAGGTAAGCCCTAGCCGGAGGCCAGGAAACATGAGGAATGGAAGAAGGAGGAGTCAGCCTTCAAGTGATATTCGAGATAATGCAAGCTCAACAAGTTGCCATCGCTCAACTTCAGAGTCAAAACAAAACTCCAAACACCAGCGAACTAGTGAACGCCCAGCATTCTAAACCAAAACTTGAAAGGCCCGATGAAAGCATCTCGGGAACTAACCCCAAAAACATGAAATGTTCGAAGAACTGAGTAAAAGGATCGAGTCAGGAGAAAAGAAGATAGAAGACAATGATAAGAAGGTTGAAACTTATAACTCCCGGGTAGACCAAATAGCAGGAGCATATTCACTTTTAAAAGGTTTAGATGCCAAAAAATTCATACAAAAACCTTTCCCGCAAGTGCGGCTCCAATACCCATTCCCAAGAAATTTAGCATGCGCGATGTACCGAAGTAGAACAGAACAACTGCCCTAGCAAACATATTACTTCATACACTTGTGGAATTAAAGGAAATGACTTGAATAACGATGAAATCGAGTCAGCATTATTGAAAAAGTTTGGAGAAACACTATCACAAGGAATTATAATATGGTATCACAACTTAGCTCCTAAATCTATTGATTTGTTTGCCATGTTGGCGGACACTTTCATGAAATCACACACCGGGGCCATAAAGGTGGCCACAAGAAAATCGGATGTCTTCAAAGTAAAACAAAGGGATGACGAGATGCTAAGGTAGTTCGTGTAAGGGTGTCTTCTGGCCCGGGCCCGGGCCTAAACGGACCGGGCTTTGCGGTCCCGGGCTTCGTGTTCCAGGCCTGGGATTGGAGGAATAAGTACGTCAACTACTTGAAGCATGGAAAGCATCCTGAAAACCCAAAAGAATCAAGATCACTTCGAGCCAAAATAGCTCGATTCCCACTTGATTAAAATGGAACGTTATACAGAAGAAATTTCGATGGACCACTGTCCGTGTTCTTAGGACTTGGTGACACCAATTATGTATTGTGGGAAATACATGAGGGCACCTGTAGGAACCATTCTAGTGTAGACTCTCTGGTTCGCAAGGCAATAAGAGCGAGGTATTATTGCGATAGCCTTGAAAATGATACTAAGGAGTTCATTTGAAAATATGATAAATGCTAAAGATTTGCATCGGTCATCCATCAACCTGGTGAACAACTCCATTTAGTCCTATCTCTGTGGCCATTAATGAAATGGGGGATAGACATTGTCGCCCCCTGCTAACAGCGCCAGGTAACTCTAGAATTACTTCGTTTATGACTAACTACTTCTCAAAATGGGTTGAAGCACAAGCCTTCGAGAAGGTAAGAGAAAAATAAGTCATCGACTTCATATGGGACCACATCGTATGTCAATTGGGGATACCCGTTGAAATAGAATGTGAAAATGAGAAACAGTTCAATAGCAGCAAACTAACAAAATTCCATAAGTACCATAAAATCAAAAGGATCCAATTACCACCTTACCCCCAAGTGAAAATGGTCTGGCCAAGTCCACAAACAAAACCATCATTCAAAACATAAAGAAAAGTTTAGATGATGCAAAGGGGAAAATGAGAGAAGTGTTGCCTGAGGTTCTATGGGAATATCGAACAACGCCGAAGTCGAGCATGGGGGTGACCCCATTTTCTTTGGTATATGGGTCTAATGCTTTGATCCCAGTCGAAGTCGGGGAACCTAGCATCAGATTTAGTATCCCATCGAGGACTCAAACCACAAAGCTATAAACACTTCTCTCGAACTATTCAATAAAAAATGTGAGGATGCGTCAATCTATATAGCCGCACAAAAACAAAGGATCAAAAGTTATTACAATAGAAGGACAAACCCTGGATATTTCAGAGTCAGGGACTTAGCCCTTAGGAAAGTCACTCTCAACATTTCAGAGTCGGGGACTTAGTCATAAGGAAAGTCACTCTCAACACTCGATACACAAACAAAAGGAAACTAGGCCCCAATTGGAAAGGACCGTACCGTGTCCTTGGAGTCGTAGGAGAAGTATCCAACAAACTTAGCATAATAGAAAGTGAGAAACTTCCAAACAATTGGAATGTATCGTTACTCAAACGATATTAATTCTGAGGTATGACCCTCTCCCCCTTTTCCATTCTTATTTAAACTAATTCCTTGTAGATTTTTGATCGAAAACATTAAGGCACCTTTTAGCTCGAGGAACTTGGGTTTTAAAGCATGTGTTGCACTCTTTTTCTCTTAGATCGGGTTTTTCCCAAGTAGTTTTACATGAAAGATTTTTAACGAGGCACCACCTATATGCTACCTAAGGAATATTCAAAAAGTGTTCAAGGATTCTTTTTAATCAACCTCGAACACTAGGGGGCATCAACCTCGGAGGATGCATTCTCAAAGAAAGAAATTCATGCCAAGGAGGGCTTAAATAAGGGAATGTTGTAGCGGTCAAAACGGCCAAATAAACCATGTCCATGTAGATAATCGAGCCCCCAGCGGCAAAATATGTACACATGCCAAATACTTGAAGAAGCATTTTTATTATATCAAAACATTTTATGCATAAAAAAAGTCTACTATTTTTGCATTCAATGACGTAAGGACCAAAACCCCGGATGAACCTAATTACTCGGGGACTATCATCAACAATAGACACATAGAGTCATCGAACACTCATTCTTATAAGACCTCAAAGAGGCATACTCGAGTTCACAAGACCTCAAACCTATCAGAAAATAAGTCCAAGTAACAAACCCGAAATCTAAAAACCATACTAAAGTCTACGGTCACAAAAGGCTACAACCAAAATAATGTGATTTGGAGACAATCGATTTCTGTTATAAATTAAAGGCCTTCAATCATTGAAAAATCGGTTAAATCAGGCTACCCCTGAAAAAAGTAAAACGTAAAGGGCTTCAATAAAAATTTCCCCCCTCCCCCCAAAAAAATCTATGGACTTCGATAAATTCAACCATAAAATAATCCAAAGGCTTCGATAATACCAGACTTCGAAAAAACCTCAAGAGGTATTCAATTATTTCTACACAAACAAAATTACTAATAAGGTTCAGATACATCGAACCTTCAAAAACAAAATCGAAGGGTACAAAAACACATGCCAAGGCATAACTAAAATACCACTTTAAGTCTTTTAGCCGAAATACGAGAAAAGTTGTATAGCCATTTTAGAGGCCGAAACAGCCCAATTCAAAGAGACTAAGGGTCAATATCAATAAGATCCTAGGGGCTGATATATAAGAGCCTAATGGTCAGCTTAGAAGAAGTTAAGGGCCAAAAGCTTATAAGAGTCCGAGACTTATTTCTCACTCAACTCGAACTCAAAGGCTCCATTATTATGAGTTCATATCAAATTGATTTTAAGCTTAGCTCAAGGGTCATCTAAGACCTTAAGGGGTATGATCTTGAGCAATGAAAAGCCTAAGGGTTTATTACGAGTTTGAACCGATGCTCGAGCAGAGAATTTGAATCATTGACATTTTCCACAAACGGGGACACATTAAAATACAACACAAGTTGAGGATAGAGTGAAAATATACTTTATATTCATAAGGGAAAGTTACAAAACACTTACAATGCCCACAAGGGCCCTTAAAAAAAGAAACTTAATCTATTTTTGGGGTCACTAGTGTTGTCTCTAGAACCTACATCTTCATAGACTCTATCTTCGGGAGTCTCCTTTTCTTCGGGAGTATCTTCTTTGTATTCCACATCCTTAGAGCCACTCTCCACATACTCATCATCGAAGGAGACAAGAAACCTAGCATCACTTTCCCGCGCCTTTACTTCGGCTATCTCCTGTCGAGGTTGAACCCTGGGGCACAGATTTTTTTGAGAGTCTCCCTCCAGGCTTGGAACTTAGAAAATTCATTGCACCGTCTTCCCTGTAGGAGGCCTCCATCAACTCAGCTTGAACGACCGCAGTTTTCTTCAAGTATATAGCAATGGATTTATCGGCTGTAGCTTTCGTCTTCTCAGCTTTGGCTTTGGCCTCTTTAGCCTCAGCCTTAGCATGTGCAGCTTCGGCCTGGGCTTTAGATAGCTCAACCTTTAATCCCTCAATTTTCATGGACTAAGCCATACCTTTCACTTCAATTCCTCGGACCTAAGCTTCAGCCGAGGCCAGTTGGGCCATAACGGGTTCCTTTCGGTAGCAAGTTGATCCATGTTCTTCTTCCATTGATGACAATCAGCTAAAACTTGATCTACCTCGTACTAGAGCTGCCCAATCATATCTAGATTTTGCTGTAGCTGAGATATCAAAGTGTTTGCCTCTGAAGTAGGGCCAAGAAGGCTATACTCGGCTAAAATTGTAGTTACTTATTCATCTAGCTCGGACTCTCTTTTTTGAGCTTTGGCCAATGCTATTCGGAGATACTTAAGCTACTGTTCCTTTTGGCTACAGAGGAGCCTTAGGGAATTCTCTTCACCTTATACCTTCTTGAGCTCGGGTTCACATTGGCTCTGCTTAGCATTAAACTTTATGATGGCCATTAAGTGGAATGGATCAGTCAAAAGAAAGAAAGAAAGAAAAATTTGCAGTAGAAATGACAGGTCCTTACCCGGGAAAAGAGATGCTGAGCCTCTTAAAAGTGGAGGATGTATCATTGAGGTCGTCGTCATCCTTAATCCTAGCATAACAACCATGAAAAGGATCATCTTCGATGGCCTTATTTTGGTCGGGCATATGCACAGTAGTGGCTTTCTCGATTGTCGCCCTCTCAAAATAAGTTGGCAATGAAAGGGAGTGACCTGTTGTCGTGGCCCCTAGCTCTTCACTCAGGACGTTCTCATTAGTATCAAGTGTCTCAGCATTTACCCCATCCGTTGTAGTTGTTGAATACAGAGAGACAATCTCAACCTCCGAGGATGTAGGGGCTTTGCTCGTCTAATACTTCAGGGCAGCCTTACAACAAGATGAGTTTTCCAGTTCGGAAGGCTTGGCGACCTCGACTAGCTTCTTGGTCCGAGTTACCATAGCGCGCTCTTCATCATCATTTTCTTCATCATCCCGGGAGGCATGGGCTGAGTTTGTGCCCGTTTGAGCAAACCTTTTCCATAACCTTCGAGCAGAGGTTTTCTTATAAGGGTTTTCGAGTTTGAGACCCTTTTTCTTTTATTGTCCTTCTCGGACTTCAGATTTGAAGGCTTCAGATTTCGAACGCATTGCCAAGGCCCGCACAAGCCAGTTATGTAAATGAAACGCTACCGAATGTAAGGAAAGTGTTGAAACTATTGAAAGTCACTTATCGCGGTTCTTGGCCTCCTACCGGCCTTTTCTAATTCATGCTACTTGCGCTCAATGTAGAAAGAAGTGACAGCTAACCTCGGACCCAATCCTCGAGGTTTGGCACCACTAGGTATGGCTGGACATAATTTGGTAAATGCCAAATTACCGTACCGAAGAAAAAATTTTGGTATTTGGTATACGGTATTTTTGTATTTGGTTTAACTTTGAAAACGAAATGGTATTTGGTATTCTAAGATAATATACCGAATACCTGTAAAGACCCGACCGATCGTTCTGAGCTTTTACACTTTGATCGCCAGTTCTTGGGCACGACTTGCCCCGTTTAATGTGTTATGAATGATACAGAATGTTTGTTTGGTCAGGAAAGTCGGGAATGAATTGAAAGCACAGTTTCGGTTGAAAGATCTGAATTTGAAATGTTTGACGAAGAGTTGACTTATTTGGTATGAGCTCAGATCGTAAATTTTATAATTTGGTTAGCTTCGTTGGGTGATATATGACTTAGGAGCGTGATCGTAATTGGTTTTGGAGGTCCGGTGTGGAATTAGGCTTGAATTGGCAAAGTTGAGATTTTGGTAATATCCGGTTGGTAGTTGAGATATTGATCCGGGAGTCGGAATGGAATTCCGAGATTTTGTAGTTTTTATGTGATTTTGGATGTGTGTACAAAATTTCAGGTCAATCGTAGGTGGTTTGTTTGTGATTTTGATCAAATGTATATTTCGGAAGTTTTTAGAAAAACTTAGGCTTGAATTCGATGTGAATCGATAGTTTTGGTGTTGTTTGAGGTGTTTTCATGATTGTGACAAGATTGGTTGATGTATTAGGATTTGATGGTGCTTTTGGGGGAGGTTCCGGGGTCCTCGGGGTGATTTCGGATGGCTAACGCGAAGTTTTGAACTTGGCAGAATTGCAGAAAATGAAGCAACAAGTGTAGGCTGATTTAGGCCTTCGCGATCGCGAGAAGGCCCTCTCATTCGTGTAGAAGGAGTTTGGGTGGTGCTAGGTTTTGTACTTCGCATTCATGTCTGGTGTCTCGCCTTCAGGGAGGGTGAGTTCCTTGTGCTTCCCATTCGTGGTTGATAGTTCGCGTTTGCATAAGAGAATCTGGGGTCTCGTATATTTTGCTCTTTGCATTCGTAGCCAATGGCTCGTGTTTGCGTAGTTGTGGCTGTGGAATAATTGGGTGGTGCCGAGTTCGTGTAAGGTTATTTTGGTCAATGAAAAATTGGGCATCGCGAACGCGTGGGTTGACCGCGTTTGCGTAGAAGGGATTCCAGAAGCTAGGCAGAGGATTCTTAAAACATTTCATCCGGGGGTTGGAGCTCATTTTTACTCCATTATTGGCAATTTTTGAGAGCTTTTGAAGGAAATTGAAGAGAGATTCTAGGGCAATCAATTGGAGGTAAGAATTATGAACTTAAAACTTGTTTTTATTGTGAAATCCACCTAGAAATTCAAGGAAACTAAGCGCAAAATTGAAAAACTAGGGCTTGAGAAGTTGGATTTTTAAAATTTGATTTGATGAACCATTTGAGGCTGAATTTAGATCTTTTGGTATATATGAACTTGTGGGAGGGTAAGGAACCCATTGATGTGAAAATTTTTGAGTTTCGAGAAGTGGGCCCAAGGCTTGGGTTTTGGTAATTTTTGGGATTTATGCCCATTTATTGATTGTTTTCGCTTGGGTTTTGTTCCCTTAGCATATTATGATATATTCGCTTTGATTTGGATATTGTGATTCGACGCGCGTAAAGGTAAATTTGAGTGGAAAAGGCATCGCACGCTAGAGATTTTGCCGGTTTGAGGTATGTATTGATTATAAATGATACCCTGAGGGTTTGAAACCCCGGATTGCACATCATAGTGCTATATTGAGGTGAGACACGTCAAAATTGAGCATATTATGCACACCGCAGCGGTATATGGATCGGGCTGCACGCCGTAGTGGTACCGATATTGTTTTATGTGTTTACTTATTTATTTGTCTGTCATTATCTGTTATTGTGCTACTTCGAGTAATATCTACCTGATTTCCTGGCGTTATCTATTGAGTAAGTGTTGCGCCCGAGAGGAAGAGTTCTGTGCTTATCTGCATAAATTATTTTGCATTCATTTGCATAACTGTTGAAAAAGTTATTTTCAAAAGAGGTTTAAACTAGGTTAAGATGTATTCTAAAGATTTCACAACTTCATTGCTTTTATCAAGGGGTTTTATACTACTTTTATACAACATGATAATTTGCCGTATGTGATTTTCTTACAGCTCAATTATTATTTACATGTATTACTCACTAAGTTAGAGTACT
Source organism: Nicotiana benthamiana (assembly GCA_034376525.1). NCBI lineage: Eukaryota > Viridiplantae > Streptophyta > Magnoliopsida > Solanales > Solanaceae > Nicotiana > Nicotiana benthamiana. Next base: position 27,953,115 of record CM067324.1, on the reverse strand, counting down.
CACTTTACTCCTTGCACCTCCCGTGCAGATGCAGGTATTTGTTTCCCCGATAGCAGTCTAGAGCTGATTGGCGGCTAAGTTATTGGAGTTTAGCAACGTTACTACCAGCGTTCGCAGCACCACATTTTTCTTCTTTTGTTATTAGTCCTATTTTGTGTATTTCAGTTTATAGTTGTATTCAAACTCTAATAGATGCTCGTGACTTATGACACCCTGGTTTTTTTTGTGTTGGGTGGTACTTACGCTAATTAATATCATTAGACCATATTTAAACTGCTTATATACTGTTTAACTGCTTAAAAGAGGTATTCTGTAATGGTCCAGCTGGACTTGTCTTCACAAGAGGCACCATCACGACCGGAGCGGGGTTTGGGTTGTGACAAGATGGTATCAGAGCCTAGGTTACTAGGTCTCACGAGTCATGAGCTGGTTTTAGTAGAGTCCCGCGGATCGATACGGATACGTCTATATTTTTACTCGAGAGGATGCGGAACCTTTAGGAAAACTACACATTCTTGAATTCTCATCGTGCGTCCTTGATTTAGCTTGAATAGTAACTCTTGAAATCCTCCCGCGTGTTTATAGGCGCGCACGAGCGCTTAGTATCAGATGTGCCTTGATGGCTTATGATTCCCTGATCGAGGGGCGAGATGTGATCTCTGTGAGTTTGATGTTGGGCTAGTCTAGAGGACTTGAGGCGGAATCTTTGCCTATGGCTTGAGCACCGAGGTGCAGATTGTGTGAGTATGTGTTTCGTAATTATATTATTGGTATTATCACTATTAGCGGGAGTGAAGGCTAGATAACTATGTGACCAGTATGTTAGTACTATGAGTTTTATTCATATGATTTGGAAAATGACGAGAAAGTTCTGCTGGAGGATAGAAGAACTATTAGGTGCTTGAATTCTATCGAGATTCGAGGTATCGCCCCGATTTATGGGTGTGTGAAGAATCTTTTCATGTTTCCTAGTTGGGAGTGAAGCAAATTTCATGTTACGGTATGATTTTAGACTCAGGAAGGCTAAGTGAATACGTAATATTTGTGACCGTGGAAAATATACAGAAATGTTAGTTGTAGGCAAAACAGGTGGGTTATATCCTGCGGAGTGTTCTGAAGTGGTGTGATCCTGATGTTGTCTGTTAGAAGATCTCATTTATAAGTGAAAAATATATGTTGAAATTTAAATTTGGGTTGCTTAAGAGAGTGGGCTTAACTGTTGCGAGGATGAGTGCAAGGTTTATTGAAGATTAATGTACTAGATGATCTGTGTTTTCACAAGATTACGAAGGATTTTAGTTTAATCTCACTATGGTATTGTGGCATCAATAGATTATAAGTGTTATGAGTTACCAAGTGTATTTTAATATATGGCTTCGAGCCAAGTGGGGGAGTACGATTAGTTGATTGCAAGGTTAGGTGCTATGTTTGTTTTATTCTGAGGCGTGCGAGTGAATCAGTTTTCCCTTGCAGAAATAGAGACCGAGGATAGTTTGGATAAAGGAAAAAAATAATGGTATATTATGCTTCAAAGAGTAAGAAGAATTGCGGGTTGTCTTAAGGGGTTGTTTTTAAAGAATGCTTGGTGCATAGAGCAGGAAGTTGCTGGGTTGTATTGGGATTGGGATTTCATTCTGCAGTGTCGAAATGCCAATGAGGCACGGGTGATTCTATTTGTTGGGTAAGGTAAATTGCAGCTTGAATAAGAGTGAATGACTTGCGAGAATAGTTCTATTGTATCCAAGAGTCTGTACACATTAATGAGTGCTCTAAAGTTGTATGTGTGGCTAGAAACCGAGTTTTCATTGGAAGATATCAAGACTTGTGGTATTTTCTATATTAACTATGGGATTCTATGTATCTGTATTAGGAAGGCAAGAGTAATGGATTTAGATTTGCATGAAGTCTCTTCAGAGTAAAAGTATTTTGAATATGGTGCTCTTGGGAATATCTAAGACAGTATTTAGCGGCTTTTGAGTCTTTGATGCTGTGGTTTTACATTAAAGTTTGAGGGGAAAGTTTTATTTATGGATAGTGGTGTACTAGCAAGAAAACATATAATTTGAAGGTAATTTAGAAGGAAACTTAGAGGATAATGACAACTTGGTAATAAGCTGGATCGGCATAGTAATGGATATGATCGGTTCTTGGGTGCTTATGAAGCGGTGGGTTTCCACATGTGTTTTGTGGAAATGCTCTTAGGTTTTGGATGGCTTGTGTATCTTGGTTGAGTTAAAATGAGTCAGTATTGGTGGTTTGGTTTTGTGGAAAAGGGGAATTGTAGAGTTCTTAATAATTTCTACCACGATAGAGATGTATAATTCTGTTGGCATAAGGAGCATGGGATGTATAGTAATTTTCTCCTAGATGGGATCAGATGTAAGTTTTTGACTAGTCGAGTATGTAATTGATTGTGGCTCGGAAGGGATTATGAAGTTCTCAAATTTATCATAGGATGGCATCTTATATGTGGTATGTGTGTAGGGTTGAGATTGGTATATGTAGGGTTGCAATTCTATTCTGAAATGAAGGTCATAAATTCTTAGACAACTCAGGCAGTTTCAGATGACTAGGGAAATGATATTACTAAATGGTGTATCTTGATAAGGGTATGCACTCCAGAAAGAAAGAAATATGATTTAGTTAACAATACATCATAGGTGTTGCGGCCCTCTCTATTTGATCGAGTGTTGATATTCAAGTTTTCTTAGTGGCACAAGAGAATTATATGAGTACCTCTCGTAGGATGATTGGGTATTAGAGTTGTGTTGTATAATTGGATGGCAGAATTGAGATAGAATGATAACTCATGTGCCGTGTGGATTGGAGAAGGGAGTTCTTGCATTCAGGCTATGTTGTGGTTGTGGACTATGTGTGTCGGCATTGTTTAACAACTATCAGGATTTGGGAGGGCCCGGTGGATATTTTGTTGCTTGGTATATTAGCTACTGGATAAGATATTGGGGTTAGACTGGTTGTCTCCGTGTAGGGTTATTCTGGACTATTGCACTTCATGTTATGCCGGGAATTCCATGGTTTGAGTGGCAACATATGTCGGAGTATATCCTGATACAGTGGTTTTATATTTCGTAGACCCAACGGACGGTTGGGAAGGATTTTCTCTCTTACTTGGGCTCTTTTGATGAGTGTCAGTATTGAGGCCCCTAATATTGATTCAGTTCCGGAGTTGAGGGACATTTTGGATGTGTTTCTTATAGCTGGGAATATCGTCAGGCGAGGTTGTAGATTTTGGTATTGATTTGGTGCTGGGCACCGTATCATATGGCATTGGAAGGAGTTATAGTAGTGGAAGAATCAACTTCAGGATTATCTTGATAAAGAGTTTGTTGCTTTACCAATATGGGTGCGTGTTCGCGCTTGAGTCGGCGCCACAAATTATATTGTTGAGGGATAACTTGATTCGACCGTTATTGAGCTTTCTAGTGATCTGGGAGATCTATGGGTGGCTTATCTGTGTTGTGAGGCATTATGATTTGTGGTTATGGTCACATATGGTGTGGTTCTATTGGGGTTCATAGTGGAAGTCGTGCGGGAAAAGTAATTGAGTGTTACTCGGGGGATGACGTATTGGCTATGTTCTATCGGGTTTGCTTGGTATATTTTACTTGTTCCACCGAGGGTGTAATGATTTGCTTTGGCTCCAGACATCAAATTGTGCGTGGTTGTCAATTTCGAGCATAGTGACTGGAGGTGTTTCATGTGGAGCAGTTTTGGGATAGGATCGCTCGTTGCGGCGAAGCTATATGGAGATATGACCTTATGGGTTAGATTCATGTATTCTATTTCTATGATGCGAGACAGGTTTGCAGCCGTGTGTTGTGATGATACTGGTGAGCTTGAGGTACAACTGTCTTGTTTGAGTCTGTTTTGTGATGTGAGTATGTTTGGATAGTTGCTCATTGGTGCGCGGACTGCGCAAGTTGTGGCCTTAGCCGGTCTTAGTGTTGCATGTCACCTATGTAATTGTGTTGGATTAGATGAGGTCGTTGGGATCTATGATGAATACAAGCGGATTCGATTCAGCGTGTTTGATGGATAAATGTCAAGGTTCAGCTCAGAAAATTGCTATGGTATTTTACGGAGGAGAAGTGGCTTCATGAAATGGTTAGGGTTAATCGCGTGTTTCCTTTATCGTTGGCAGTATATGATAGTATTGGAATGAGACTTTAGCCAATAACGGGTTTTCTACCTGTATTCGGGTTTCGTGGGCCGCTGTTGCGAATAGAAGTTATCACTATGAGCGCTCGAGTTATGTGATATATCATGGGACCGCTTCTGAGGTTGTAGGAACAAGTTATTACGGCTATTTCTGGTCTATTCAGAGTATAGGTGTGAGGTTTTGATCATATTGATGGTTTGAGAAGTGAAAATGTGGGTCTATAGTTTATGTTCCAGGTTGAACTGTGTAATTTAAATTTCTATGTGTTGTCGGACCTATGAGATAGGGCTATGTAGGATCACCCCCGGGTATATGCCCGGTAGGGTTATTCAGCTATTGGTTGGCATCTAGAAAAACATTGGAACGTTCGAGGACAAACGTGTGTTTAAGTAGGGGATGATGTAAAGACCTGACCGGTCATTCTGAGCTTTTGCACTTTGATCGCTATTTCTCGGGCACGACTTTCCCCGTGTAATATGTTATGATTAATCGTGATCGTTGGTTTAGGTTTCAAGAAAATCGGGAATGAATTTGAAAGCACGGTTTTAGTTGAAAGCTTTGAATTTGAAAGGTTTGACCAAGAGTTGACTTATTTGGATATGAGCTCAGATCGGAATTTTTACGATTTTGTTAGCTTCATTAGGTGATTTATGACTTAGGAACGTGATCGGAATTGGTTTTGGAGGTCCAGTATAGAATTAGGCTTGAATTGGCAAAGTTGAGATTTGGGCGTTCTCCGGTTGGTAGTCGAAATTTTGATCGGGAAGTCGGAATGGAATTCTGAGAGTTGTTGTAGCTCCATTATGTTATTTGGGGCATGTGCGCAAAATTTCAGGTCATTCAGAAGTGGTTTGGTTGAGTTTTTGATCAAATGCATGTTTATGAAGTTTTTGGAAAAACTAAGGCTTGAATTCGATGTGAATCGATGATTTTGGTATTGTTTGAGGTGTTTTAATGATTGGAACAAGATTGGATGATGTTTTAGGATCTGATGGTGCTCTTGATTAAGGTACCGGGGGCTTCTGGGTGTTTTCGGATAGCTAACAGGAAGTGTTGACTTGGGAGAATTGCAGAAAATGCAGCAGCATGTGCATGAAGTTTTTGGTCTTCACGATCGCGAGAAAGCCCTTACGTTCGCGTAGAAGGAGTTTGGGTGGTCCTGAGTTTTGTGCTTTGCATTCGCGTCTGGTGTCTCGCGTTCGCGGAGGGTGAGTTCCTTCTGCTTCGTGTTCGCGGTTGATAGTTCGCATTCGCATAGGAGAATCTGGGGTCCAGTATATTTTGTTCTTTGCGTTCGCAACCAATGGCTCGCGTTCGTATAGTTGTGGAAATGGAATCATCACGTACGCGGAGGTGTTGCTACATTCACATAAGGTTATTTTGGTGAAGGAAAAATTGGGCATCGTGAATGCGAGGGTTTGACTGCGTTCACGTAGGAGGGATTCCAGAAGCTCAGGAGGAGGTTATTAAAACATTTCATTTGGGGGTAGGTGCTCATTTTCACGCCATTGTAAGCAGTTTTTGAGAGCTTTTGAAGGAAATTGGAGAGGGATTCAAGGGAACGCGATTGGAGGTAAGATTTATGTGCTTAAAACTCATTTTTATTATGCAATCCACTTAGAAATTCATGGAAACTAAGCCCAAAATTGAAAAACTAGGGCTTGAGAAGTTGGATTTTTAAATTTGGATTTGACGGACCATTTGAGGTTGGATTTTAGAACTTTTGGTATGCATGAACTCCTGGGAGGGTAAGGAACCCGTTGATGTGTAAATTCCTAAGTTTCGAGAACTGGGCCAGGGGCTCGGGTTTTGGTAATTTTGGAATTTATGCCTGTTTACTAATTGTTTTCATTTGCATTTTGTTCCCAAGCATATTGTGATGTATTCGCAATGATTTTCGATTGATGCGACGTGCGTGGTGACCGATTTGACGAGAAAAGGCATCGCAAGCTAGAGCTGTCGCCAGTTCGAGGTGAGTAATGATTGTAAATGATACTCTGAGGGTTTGAAACCCCGGATTGCACATCGTAGTGCTATATCGAGGTGATACACGCGTTTGATGATGAGCGTGGGGTCTTTTACTATTAGGGTTTATGACTTGGTCCATCCCGATTGATGCTTTTATTGTATATTTGATTGAAAATTATGTTTTATCATCATTATTTTTACTATTTTCCATGATTGGTCTTCGTGCCAACTATTTGAACCCTCCAAGGATTTTTATCAGTATTTCCTCACTGTTTGACTTACTACATAAACTCAATCGTACCATTTACCACTATTTTACAACTCAACCATTTTACACGATTTATAAACTAAAATGATATATTAAATGATGTTTTGGGCTGGGAACTACAATTTTACTAATGCCCGAGGGGCTTATGTGATTTCTAGAGTGAGTATGGCTGAGGGCCAAATGTGATGATACTCTGAGATCCAGATGCGCTGCAGCGGTGTTATACTGATACTGTATGAGGCCGATGGCCTAGATTTGATGCCATGATATGGCTTGATATTGCGATTTGACTGTAACGGGCCCTTTCCCGAGTCTGCACACCCCCAGTGAGCGCCGTCGATGAAAAATATGTATCAGGCTGCACACCGCAGCGGTATATGGATCGGGCTTCACGTCGTAGCGGTGCTGGTACTATTTTATGTGTTTACTTATTTATTTGTCTGCCATTATTTATTGTTGTGCTAATTCATGTGATATATACCTGATTGCCTGACATTATCTATTGAGTGAGTGTTGCGCCTGAGGGGCGGATTTCTGTGCTTATCTGCACAAATTGTTTTGCATTCATTTGCATAACTGTTGAAAAAGTCATTTTCAAAAGTGGTTTAAATTGTTTTAGGACGTCTTCTGAAGATTTCACAGCTTCATTGCTTTTCTCAAGGGGTTTTATACTGCTTCTATATAACATGATCATTTGCCTTACGTGATTTTCATACTGCTCAATTATTATTTACTTTTACTGCTCACTGAGTTGGAGTACTCACTTTACTCCATGCACCTTGCGTGCATATGTAGGTATTTGTTCCCCCGGTAGCTGTCTTAAGCTGATCGGCGACTAAGTTATCGGAGTTTAGCGAGGTGACTGCCAGCGTTCGCAGCACCACATTTTTCTTTTTTTTGTTATCAGTCCTATTTTGTATATTTCAGACCTCATTGTTCTATTCAACTTCTAATAGATGCTCGTGACTTGTGACACCCAGGTTTGGGCTGTGTTGGGTGGTACTTCTGCTAATTAATATCAATAGATCATATCTGAACTGTTTATGAACTGTTCAACTGCTTAAAAGAGGTGTTCTATAATGGTACGGCTGGCCTTGTCTTCACGAGAGGCCCATCATGACTGGAGCGGGGTTTAGGTCGTGAAAATACCGATACCATACTGAAATATATAGTATATTACACAAAACATATATTATCAATTGTAACATAATTATAAAAAATCTAAAATTTTGCTTTACTTTATTCTCAAAGTTCATTAATTAATTGTAAACAAGCAACACAATATTTCTAATGATCAAATATTCTTTTATGTACAATTTTCTCTATTTGGGTCGATATTTGCTAGTTTTGGACAAATTTTTTGTCAACATACATTTTTATTTTTGTATTTTTGAGTACTTTAATTAAGAATATTAGAGTGTATGATTCGATGAACTAGTTAGTATTCAAACCGAATAAACTGAAGTTACCGAACCGAATAAATCAAAACCAAAAGGAGAAAAATCGAATCATACTGAATTGAATTAGGTACGGTATTGGTATAGGATTTTAAGAAATCGAATACCAAACTAAAATACCTAAATACCATACTTTACCGACCGACGAACACCCAATGGCCAGGAGCGCCCAAGCATCGGCTGTCAAACAAAAAAGATAGATGTGTTATGGAATATTAAAGTAGGATGTGATTAGATATAAAGATTACAAACTCCACTTACGGTTAAAATTCTACCTCTCTAGGAACGGTATTTTTTCCTCGAGGATGACGTCCGAAGTTCTTAATCTAACAAATCAGCTCATCCAACCTCGATCTCTGGGTTCGTCAGTATTTGCGAAGAAGGATTTTGTTGTTCGTCGTTGCAGCTTGATGAGCGCTTAAAATAACCGGGGCCAATACAACCGAACCAGGTGGATGAGGGTGAATTCCATACCCTTAGCCTTTTCAGAAAAATATTGCAGCATGATCACGATACACCAAAAAGAAGGGTGAATCTAATCAAGGGTGACTTCGTACGATTTGCAGAAGTTGATCACCACCGGATCAGGGGAACCCAATGTAAAGGGGTAAGTGTAAAACCTCAAAATATCCCCCTTGTGGATAGTAACGCTTTCATCAAGGCTCGAGATATGAACCTCAGCATCATCTCCCCAGTGACAGTCCCTATTTACATCCTTGGTAAGCGTCTTCATTATCAAGCTAATATAACGAGATACGTGATTGCATCGGCCTACGACACTAGGAGGATTCTCGATACTGAAGTCTTTCTTAAAGATGTAATTACCGGGAGTGATTTCCTCAAGCGTTGGCGGCACCACATGTTTGACTAGACGGGAGGCAAAGGAAGATGATGCTTTATCATTATTGGGGACCGTCTTGAAAGTTTTGGCCATGGTTTTAAGCTAAATAATATAGGTTCACAAGGATGTGGTAGTTCTGGCAAGAGCTTGGCATTTTTTCTGGTGCTTAAAGAGGCGGAGGAAATGGGTGATTGGAGAAAGAGATGAAGATGTGAAAGGGGTGAAGAAAGATTAAAGTTCTTTACTTAGAGAAAGTGCCTCATATTTATAGAAGGACAATGATGGTTCCGCGGCATTAGTGGCCGACCAATACTAGCATGCATTCAATATTTTGGAGAAGTGGATCGGCGGAACGTTTCGATCACTTCGACCGCTTGCATCACGGGCATGACATTATCACGAGAGGTAGGGGAAAATCAAGGTTAAAATTGTTTCTTATCATTTTAGTCTAAGAAACGCGAGGACTATCTCTATACAGTAAAAATCGGAGAGCTCGACTCTGGAGACTTGATTACACTCCGAGCCTGAGTACAGGAAGCTCGAAGTAAGAATCTAGCCAGGTCCGGATAAGCGCACCTCGAGAAGAAATTGGGGACTCGTCATGATATACCTCGAGGGTTGTTTAATCTCGAGGGCACTCAAGAAAGAGAAGGAATTTCTCAAGGACACGTGGGTCAGGGCAGAAATTATAAGATAAGATTTGTACGAAAGAGTACAAGTCCGTACTAGGTTGTTGTACAACTGGACTGATAGAACTTTTTTCCATAATTGGAGATGTAGCATATTAGGGTTTTCTTCTTCTATATAAAGGGGACCCCAATCATGTAAGAATTATCTCATTCACTTTTTCTTGTTTATCATGCTCAACTATTGTTCTTCAGCTTAATTGCCTTTACTTTATTGTTCATACTTTATAGCTCTTAGCTGACCTCGAGGTCCTGAGATAATATAGCTCGAGGTCTTTATTGATCTAACAAGAATGGTTTGGTTCATTAATTCTTCTTGCCTAAACTTAATATTACTTGCATATTCACTGGTATTAGAATAAATCACATATCTTTAAAATCAGAAATTATCTTTCATTATTACTCACATTTTTGGGGTAAACATTATGCATGATGCTAAGAAAAGAACTCATTTAGCTTTTGTCTTTGATTCCTAACAGAGCATTAATTTAAAGATAATTTCAAATATCGTCGAAAAAAGTTGAGAGGTATATTTTGACATTTTTTTATCAAAGAATTTAGCTATATATTTGTCCTTTCTTCTTCTGGTTTACTCTCTTCGTCACAATTATAAAAGTTTCTCATTAAATATAAAATGAATAAAATAAAGAGATTAAAGTTGAATTATTTTTAAAATTTAGAAAGATATCATTTCTTTTGAAATAGACTAAAAAGGAAAGTAACTCGTTTAATTTGCCACTACTGTATTTCAACCTAGGTATGTCCCAGCCTCCTAGGTGATTCTTCTTTTTGCTTGTCACTTTGATGAGTCTAATCTCTCAATCCATAATGTAGTCTTTTTGGGCTCAAAAGATCGAAATAAGTGAAGAAAAAATTAAGTGACCAAACTACATAAAACACAATTTTAAAAAGCGCTTTATTCAAACGTCTGTTTTGGACGTTAAGGTAAATGGCAATTTAAAAAGGCATTTTATATAAAACGTATTTTTGAAATACGTTTTACCTGAAGCTGATTAGACATCCATATAGAGCATGATTTAATAAAGCTTTATATATAAAACGCCTTATAAACCACGTTTTTCATCTTTAAATACCCATCCCCTCCCCCCCCCCCCCCCCACGTTCAAACAGAAAGGTTCCTCCTAATTTTAATATCACAACATCGGTCCTCCCATTAACAACCCAAAATCACACGAGTAGTAGGGAGTGTTGGTCCTACATTTTAGCTACAGCCTTCTCTCGTTGTGGCTCGTTTCGGACTAAAATCTTCAATTCTTCAACTTTTGAAAAAACATAAATTGGGGTAATCCGATTTAGTTTTTGTCGCAACTTGTATAAAAAATGCATATTTGTTGTTTTAAACGTGTTCTATGTTGTTTTGTATTCTTTTTTGTGATTAAAATGGTATGTTCTTTTTATCCGGACTTAGATATTAGTATGCTAAAAAATATATAAAAATTAAAAAAATCATTATTATTTGTAAAAAAATGTTAATATGTTTTTTTACTATTGTATATGTATTTTTGTGAATGTGTTGGGATTAAATATATTGTTGTTTTTATCTAGTTTATAATTTTCATTTGCTAAAGGACTAGTAATATCGTGCCATTTTATGGTAGTAAAATGTCTTGCCTTTTTTCGTAATAGAATGGAGTTCCCTTTAACATAGTATTCCTGTAGTTTAAGTATGTCTTATACTCAAAAGTATTTCAAAATAATTGACAGATCAAACACAATCTCTGTCCAATTATAGTCAGCGATTGTAAGAAAGTAATATGAGAAAACAACAATATTTTAGGCATATATTGGTGCTACTAGGCCGCAAATATCGAGCCTGGAACCCATATGTGAATATTAAAAAATAAAATATTTTATAATTATAAATATTATTTATTAAATTTGCAAACAAATATGTTAAATTATAAAACTAACATGTAAAATAATAAAACTAACACATATCAGATTAAGGATATCTTGGTGCTGTTGGGCCTCAAATATCAAGCCTAGAATCCATATCTGAATACTTAATAATAAAATATTATATAATTATAAAGATTTGCTTATTTAATTTATAAAGAAACATATAATATTATAAAACTAAGATGTAAAATAATTAAACTAACATATACAAGAATTCAAGATATGTTGGTACTTCTAGGCCTCAAATATCGAGCCTGGAACCCATATGTGAATACTTAATAATTAAATATTGTATAATTATAAAGATTTTTCTTATTTAATTTATAAACAAACATATAAAATTACAAATCTAAGATGTAAAATAATAAAAGTAACACGTACAAGAATTCAGGATATCTTGGTGCTACCGAGCCACAAATATCGAGCCTGGAACCTATATGTGAATACTTAATAATTAAATATTGTATAATTATGAATATTTTTCTTATTTAATTTACAAAAAAATAAAATTAAATTATAGAAATAACATGTAAAATAATAAACTAATACATATAAGAATTCAGGATATCTAGGTGCTAATGGGACTCAAATATCAAGCCTGAAACCCATATATGAATACTTAATAATTAAATACTATATAATTATAAATTTTGTTTATTAAATTTACAATCAAACAAATAAAATTATAAAATTAACATGTAAAATAAGAAAACTAACACATACAAGAATTCAAGATATGTTGGTGCTGATGAGCCTCGAATATTGAGCCTGAAACACTTATGTGAATACATAGTAATTAAATATTTTAAAATTATAAAAATTGATTATTTAATTTACAAACAAACATATAAAATTTTAAAACTAACATGTTATTAGTGTTGTTTAATTTACACTAGACGACATAGAGGTACCGCCTATTTATCCCGGACTTTCCAGCGATGAGCTACTATCGTTACAAGGCGATTATAGGCCCGCTCACATATGGGAGGGAGAGTTACTGGCCCAGACTCTCCACGTCAGGAGAGTGGACGACATGCAGGACTTTTTGAAGGGAAAAATTCACTATCCCCGTCTAATCAGACGCCTACAGAATACATGCTTCTACAGGATTTTCGAGATTGGGCAGCTGCTGGTCAATTGTCTTTGGTCACGGCCCTGATAGAGCGGTGGCGACTGGAGAAGCACACATTCCACTTGCCCATTGGCAAGGCCACTATCACAGTGCAGGATGTAGAGGTTTTATATTGGCTGCCCGTTGATGGATACCCCGTTGCTCTGGCGCAAGCTACAAGAGAGGTGATAGGTGCGCAGTACCTGGGCATGCTGCAACAACTCACTGGATTTCGGCCGCAAGATGAGAACGCACTGGCTGAGGCCTTTCATTTTTTGTTGATATCTATTCGAGAGTATTTGGATATATTGCATCCTAACATTGATGGCGTTACACCGGATTATCATGTTCATCGGTATACGGAAGTACTGCTACTCCTTATATTTGGATGAGTCTTGTTCCCAAACACTTCGTGGAACCTAGTTAGCTTGAGATTTCTTCTTCATCTTGAGCAACTAGATGATTTACCCTAGTACAGCTAGGGTGCTGTTGTTCTCGTTTACTTGTACATATAGATGTGCCTTGCGAGCATGGCCCCTCAGCATGACATTACTAGATTTTTCTGCCACTATATGTGACAACATATTCGAATACTCTATTCATTTTAACATACCTAGTAAAAATATATTTTAAATTTTACGTCAACGTTTTATGTTAGGTTTAGGCCTGGGAGTGATTCTTGCAGTTGCGACCACCTATACCACCATTAGCTCTATATGTACCACCTTTGTTTCTCCCTCTAGCTAGGAGTTATCCGGAGGCGATATACGCGTGAGTATGAGGGTTGGCATAATCTCCCCCTGTGCAGAGATATCTTGGATTTGTTTGAGGGCGCACAGGTAAATGTATACCTATGTTTACTTGGCATAGCTTCACATGTGTTGTGTATACTCACATTTTCAGTTGTTACATAATAATTTATATGGACGCCATACATCGACGCGCTGATAGCTGTCTTGGCTGCTTATTTCTAGGTCGACCAACTTATGTAGAGCTCTTCCGTCCTGTTGATGTGCCTTGATATTATGGAGCATCATGGCACCGAGCGGGTATTTCACCAATTTGTCTATCCATATCTCGTACCGATACCACCGACCTGGCACACCACACATTTTTCAGCGGGATAATCGTTCTAGGGTGGACTCGGCATTTGTGGCATGGCTAGAGGCTCAGATCGATACTTCAGACCGGTGATTTGGCTTGATTCTACCCCCTTCACTGAGTCGGCCGACTACTGAGCATGATTATATGAGAAGGCACCACGACGTTACTCGACTTTCCATCGAGAATCCTATTCATCGAGATGGCAGTCGGTACATTCCATACGCCGGGAGGCACAAGGCATTGGTATGTTATTTGGTATTAAAACTTATAACTATAACATATCTTTCCATAATTTATATTTTACACACTATGCAAGATATTGGCCAAAATTTATTCCGCTAGCTAGGGTTGTAAATCGAGCAATACGTCGGTGAGGGAGCGGTCATTTTGCATGAGTATAGCCGGCAAGTTACAGACCTAGCTGCTCGGACATTACAGCGAACCCGAGAGGGTGAGCGCTTACTCCACTACCCAACTTATGTGGTGCCAGAGCAGTACTATCGATGTATGGATGTCACGAGGTAGGGGACAATGAGGCAGAACTCTCCCACGAGCTAGGGCTATCCCATTGGGTCATGGGGGCTAGTGAAGAGGTGGTCCCTAGCAAAGGGGTGTAGAGGCACTTGTTGAGGTTGTTGGAGCTGATCTACAGGGTGACCTTCATCATCTAGACGGGCATCACAGCAAGATGACAATATTCAGCCTCCAGTCACTACTTATTCTAGGGATTTCGCCGGTGAGCCCATCAGATCCATTGCTTATCACGAGCACGAGCATTACCGGAGAGGATTTGTATCAGTACTTTCTTGGCCCATCGACTACTACTGAGGATCGGTCGACCTCAGATGTGGATAATGGGTGCCATCTGAGTCATGTCTCATTATCGAGGGGTGCTAGGGATCTTTCATAGGCGCAGGTATGTCTGTATTCGTTTACCTCAAAAAATGTGAGTAACAATTAAAAGATAATTTGTGGCTTTAAACATATGTGATATATTCTAATACCAGTGAATATAAAAGTAATATAAAGTTTAAGTAAAAAGGATTGATGAACCAAACTATTATTGTTAGAGCAATAAGGACCTCGAGGTCGACTATCTCAAGGGTCTCGAGGTGAGCTAAGAGCAATAAAGTATGAACAATAAAGTAGAGATAATAAAGCTGAATAACAATTGTTGAGCACAGGAAACAAGGAAAGCAAAGTAGGATGTTCTATTGCAGTGTATGAGATCCCCTTTACAAATGATTGGGGTCCCCTTTATATAGGAGGGAAAAACCCTAATACAATACATTTCCAATTATGGTAAAGAATTCTATTGGTACAATTGTATAACACCTAGTACGGACTTGTACTATTTCGTACAAACCTTATCCTATAATTTATGCCCCGACGATGTCCATCCCCTATATCATGAATGACCAAGGGGATAGGATCAAATGGATTGTTCACCAAGTTGATAGATCATCGGGGCATATCATTGGCATTTATCACTTTTTTGAATGAACTCTTTGGTATCCTTTTCCATGCTATCCCAATAATACCCCTCTACGATAACCTTGCGAACCAGAGTGTCTGCACCAGAATGGTTGTCACAGGTGCTCTCGTGGATTTCTCGTAATTCATAATCGGTGTCCCCGGCTACCAATCACACTGCCAGCGATCTATCAAAGGTCCTTTTGTATAACATTCCATTTTCATCGAGTGAGAATTGAGCTGCTTTGGCTCGAAATATTCTTGAATCTTTTGGGTATGCGGGGAGCTTCCCATACTTCATGTAGTCGACATACTTATTCCTCTAATCTCCTGTCAAACTTGTTGAATTAATCTCTACATGGCCTTCTTTAACAACCGACCTCGACAGCTGGATGACAGTCCCAGGAACAATATCCCCTTCTTCGACCGATGACCCCAAGTTTGCAAGTGTATCAGCCTCACTATTCTATTCTCAAGGTAGATCATCCAGTGTCCATTCCTTGAAGAAGTACCATGTCATTTGAAGTTTGTATAAGTGCCTCTACATTCGATAGTCTCGAACTTTAAAGCTTCAATTTACTTGATTTACTACCAAAAGGGAGTCAAACTTTGCCTCGATGACCTCTGCTCCAAGGGTGTTGGCTACTTCAAGACCTGTAATCATGGCCACATACTCGGTCTCATTGTTAGTCAATGTAGAAGTTTGATAGATTGTATAACCATAGGCGGTTTCAAAATGGTGCCAAGCCGGGATCCTTTCACATTTGAGGCACTATCTGTGATGAGGCATACCCCGATGACGTACCCATTTTTAGCAAGAGTTTCTTTTCTACTTCAGGTACGAGGGCAGATGCAAAGTCGGCCGTGAAGTTTGATAAAATTAGAGACTTAGTAGCCGTTTGAGGCAGATACTCAATATAATATCCTCCAAGTTTGATAGACCATTTGGAAAATGTGCTCGATAATTCAGGCTTATGCAAGATATTTCTAAGTGGGTACGTAGTCAGTACACATATATGATGTTATTGAAAATATGGTTTTAATTTCCTCGATGCACTTCTTAGTGCAAGAGCTAACTTTTAAAAATGTGCGTATCTGGTTTCAGCATCTCCTAGGGTCTGGCTCACATAATGGACAAGAAATTGTGTACCTTGCTCTGCTCAAACCAACAAGCCACTTACCGCTACCTCAGACACAGCTAGATACTAGTAGAGTGTTTTATCCTCATTCGAAGTATGGAGCAGGGGTGGGCTTGAGAGATACTATTTTAATTCTTCCAAGGCTTGATGGCACTCCCGAGTCCATGCGTAGTTGTTCTTCATTTAGAGTAGGGAAAATAAATGATGGCTCTGATATGATGATCTTGAGATAAATCGTCCTAGGCCAGCTATCCATCCGGTTAGCCATTGCACACCTTTTAGATTGTTGAGTACAATGATTTCCTTGATGGCTTTGATTTTATTAGGGTTGATCTATATACCCCTATTTGACACCATAAAACCAAGAACTTTCCCGAGCTAACTCCAAAAGTGCATTTTATCGGGGTTGAGCATGTTGTACTTCTTAGAATATCAAATATCACATGTAAATGGGTCAAATGTTCCTTTGCATGCAGGGACTTAACATGCATGTTATCAATATAAATTTCCACGGATTCAGCTATTTGATGTTCAAACATCTTATTAACTTGGCGTTGATATGTGGCTCCTACAGTTTTTAGCCCAAAGGGAATTACATTATAACAATACATATGATACTTCATGGTGAATGAAGTCTTTCCTGGTCCATCGGGTTCATTTGAATTTTGTTGTACCCGGAGTAGTCATCGAGAAAGGTAAGGATCTCTTGGATGACCGTATCATAGATCAAACGATAGATGTTGGGTAATTTGAAAGAATCGTTAGGGCATGATTTGTTCAAATCTTTGTAGTCTACATACATTCTAAGTTTATTCCCTTTTTAGGGACTACCACTACGTCAGGAAGCTCTTCGGGATATTTTACTTCCCCGATGGATCCTATTTTGAGACGTTTGGGTACCTCATCTTTGATGAATGCATGCTTTACCACGAACTGAGGTATCCTCTTTTGCTTTATCGATTTAAATCTTTGATCGACACTTAGTCGATGGTAGTTATCTCCGGTTGAATCTCTATCATATCTAAGTGGGACCAGGAGAAGCAATCAATATTATTGATAAGAAACTAAATGAGATTTTTCATGAGTTTGGGGGTTAACCCTGTCCCCATGTATACCTTTTATTTTGGAAGATGCTCGATCAATATAGCCTTCTCAAGTTCTTCTAGTGTGGCCTTCATCGCATCCAATTCCTCGGGGCCAATGAAGGCTAAGAGGATTAGGGAATCTTCTTCTTCGTCCTCAGCCCCTTATTCATCGAGCACTTGTCCCTCGGGTTCAACCGGGGGCACAAATTGTGATTGCTCTTTTGCTGTCTGTTCCTCTTTCAATTTTTTTGATGTAGATGGTGCTAATACTGGTGCTGAGTCATGTACTGCAAACATCTCCTTAGCTGCATTCTGCTCTCCATATACTGTTTTCATGCCATCCTTCATCGAAAACTTCATCATTTGATAAAGGGTCGATGGCGTCGCCCTCATGTCATGGATCCACGTCCTCCCAAGCAAAGTATTATACCACATATCACCTTTAACGACATGAAATTTGGTGTCTTATAAGGCTCCAGCCACATTGACAGGGAGGATGATTTCTCCCTTTGTTGTTTCACTTGCCATGTTAAAGCCATTCAAGACTCGAGATGCCGGTAGAATTTGACCGAGTAGCCTGAGCTGCTCCACGATCCTTGATCTAATTACATCTGTTGAACTACCCGGGTCTACAGAACATATTTACCTTGAAATTTATTTAAAAGGATCGAAATTACCAGTGGATCATTGTGAAACTGAGATAAGACCTCGATGTCTTCCCTGCTGAATGTGAGGGTGTCCTTGGGCATGTAATCCCTAGTCCATTTCTCCTTTGTGATGGATCCTTTGGTACGTTTGAATAAAGGTCCCCATGGGACGTCGACTCCAACGATGATCATGTAAATGACATATTGAGGTTCTTCAAGCTCATTCTTCCTACATGCATCTCTCTCCCCGAAGTGGTTCTTAGCCCGATCACTTAGGAATTCTCGAAGATGGACCTCATTGAATAACCTAGCCACTTATTTCCTTAGCTGCCTCCAATCCTCCATTCTATGACCATGCGTGCCATGATATTTACACATCAAGTTCGGGTTTCTTTGGGAGGGATCGATTTGTATTGGCCTAGGCCATTTGGTATCTTTGAATCTCCTAACAGATGAGATGATCCCTTATTCCTCTATTCCCAAGTTGTACTCTGATAATCGAGGGACCTCAGTGGGGCCGGCGTGCTTATCGAACCCGTTCTTGCTCACGAGTCCTCCAGAACCTTGACCTCTATTACTTCTTTAATTGTTTTTGGAGGTGTTATGGCTCGGGTCGTTGTTTCTTCGATTGCCATATGGTTGATACTATTCTTTGTTAAATTTTGATTCCCGATCTGTGTCCCTGGAAGGCTTGGCTATAAATCTGTTAGGATTAATTGAGCCCGATGGGGCTCCCAACTAGTGGCCCTCAACCTTAATTTTTGACTGATAACGAGTGTGTGCATCCAACCATGTCGTAGTTGGATATTCGATCAAGTTCTACTTTATATGTCGAGATGCGATCAAGCTTCTTTCTTTCAAACCTTGCATAAAGGCCTGAACTGCTCAATTATCGGAGATCGGTGATAATTCCATTCTTTCCATCTAAAATTGGGACACGAACTCCCTTAGTATCTTGTCATCCCTTTGTTTTATTTTGAAGACATCCAATTTTCTTGTTGTCACCTTTACAGCCCAGGCGTGTGATGTTATGAAAGCGTCCGCCAACATAGCAAATGAATCAATAGAGTTAGGAGTTAAGTTGTGATACCAGATCATAGATCCTTTTAATAGTGTTTCCCCAATTTTTTGCAATACTGACTCGATTTCATCGTCATTCAAGTCAATTCCTTCGCTTCCACAAGTGTATGCCGTAATATGTTCGTTAGCGTCAATTGTTTCGTTATCTTTCGGTATATCGGGCATGAAAAACTTCTTGGGAATGGGCATTGGAGCCTCACTTGGGGGGGAAAGGTTTTTGTATGCATTCTTTTGGCATCTAGACCATTCAAAATTAGAGGTGCTCCCAGTATCTAGTCTACCGGGGTGTTATAAGTTTCCAACTTCTTATCGTTGTCTTCTATATTCATTTCTCATAACTCGATCTTTTTAGTAAGTTCCTCTAGAAATTCATGGTTGTGGGTTCAGTCCTCGAGCCACTTTCATCGGGCCTTTCAAGCGCTGGTTTAATATGCCGGCGTTCACTGGTTCACTAGTGTTTGGAGTTCTGTTATGACTCTCAAGTTGAGCGATGGCGACTTGCTGAGCTTGCAATATCTCGAATATTAATTGGAGGCTGAATCCTCTTTTTTCCATCCCTCGTGTTTCCTAGCCTCCGGCTCGGGCTTCCCTTTTTGCATTCCTTATGAGGCAGGTTCCTGCGTTCGTGTTTAGAGCGTTATGCGAACTGATATCAACGAGCTCTATATTTTGTACTCACTTAGGGTTTATGGGTGGTACAGCAACCCCTATGACACTATTTTCTCCGAGTCCCTCGCTGTCATGATCATGTGCATTTTGTGTACTAGACATATCTTAGCCTGAAATCAAAGAATCTTTGAAAAGAAAAAGTGTGAAGAATAATTGTGTGGTATCAAAACTAGCACTAAAATAATCACTATTATCTTTGGCCCCACGATGGGCACCAAACTGTTTACCTCAATAAAATATGAGTAATAATTAAAGATAATTTGTGGTTTTAAATATATGTGATTTATTCTAATCCCAGTGAATATACAAGTAATGTTAACTTTAAGTAAAAAGGATTGATGAACCACACTAGTGTTTTTAGATAAATAAGGACCTCGAGCTTGGCTATCTTAGGGGCCTCGAGGTGAACTAAGAGCAATAAAGTATGAACAATAAAGTAGTGACAATAAAACTGAAAAACAATTGTTGAGCACGAGAAATAAGGAAAGCAGAGTAGAATGTTCTATTGTAGTATATGATATCCCCTTTATAAATGATTGCGGTCCTCTTTATATAGAAGGGGAAAACCCCAATACAATGCATTTTTAATTATGGTAAAGAATTCTATTGGTAAAGCTATATAACGGCCTAGTACGGAATTGTACTATTTTGTACAAACCTTATCCTATTATTTGTACCCTCAAAATTGTACTACCCTC
This sequence comes from Nicotiana benthamiana, assembly GCA_034376525.1. Classification (NCBI taxonomy): domain Eukaryota; kingdom Viridiplantae; phylum Streptophyta; class Magnoliopsida; order Solanales; family Solanaceae; genus Nicotiana; species Nicotiana benthamiana. The sequence goes on along the minus strand of CM067324.1, from coordinate 27,932,789 downwards.
GAGTTAGGTCATGAAAGATCCCAATTTACTTCTCAAGGTGCGGTCTTCTGGGCCTGGCTTGATTCCTACTTCGAGCTTCTAGAATTTGGACTCGGCGTGTAATCCATTCTTCAAAATCGAACTCTCAGATTTCTACCGTGTGGAGTTTCACCATTAAATTTAAATTCGTTTTATATAATTGATTCACCATAAATAACTTTATAATTTTCATATTATGGCTTCATCCCCACCCATTGTGGAGGCTACTTTGTGCGATGCTGACATAGCTCCGACCGATGCTTATATTCAGGAGACCGACGAGACCATGGTATGACAATTTTAATTTTTTTGACTTAACACTTACATTACTAATATATATTTTCATATATTGAGCTGACTTATTCTTTTGTAGGCTGCTGCTGGATCGGCGTACCTTTCTACCGATCTTGCCAGAACTATTGACGATTATGCTGCAATGCATCATGTGATAAAGACGTGACATGATGAGGATGCTCCTGATAGTGTAGCTGGGTGGGATGGGATGTGCCTTAGGCCAATGGATGCATTGAAGCACAAAGGGTGTGGGACACTTTGATTATTTTTTTTGTTTTTGTATTTTATGTTAATAATAACACCAATTTTTTATGGTTACATTATCGGTGCATTATGTTTTTATTTCGCCGGTTCTTCTTTATTTTAATACTACAATACAGACACAACCATAGCAACTTGATATAATTTAAATTCAATACAACTAATGAAAACACATGACACAAAATACATAAAGATAAATTATTACACTCAACAGATACATATCATTGTTTAGTAACAACCGTAGTATTCTCTGTTCCAACAACTGTACTTTCTCTTCCAACTTAGTTTTTTCTTCTTCCGCCTCTTTTAGTTTCTCCTTCAATGGCGCAATTTATCATTTAATTTCAATCTCATCATGTTCGTATCTTTTGTTCATATATGATAATACTGCAAATATTGTTTGTAGCATTCCTGCTTATATGGTTCAGCAAGCCATACCTCAAAATTGCAATAATTTCTGTGGTTGCCTCCAAACCTATTTACATACATACAGTATATGCACCCAACATTAACATCCTCCCAGCAGTCACTCACTATATAGTGTTTGCCACAATAGCACATTGGTACTAAATGCGTTCAAACATTAGTTAACGAAAAAAATCCTGCTTTTATGGAAAGTGTTGCCATTCGTTTTTGTTAAGCGCAAATAATAACAAAAAAATGTGCTAGTTATTTATTGGCAAGGAAACACACATAACATGGTATGCAACCATGCTATGCATCACGTACTAATGATTTTTTATGGTACAATACAATTTTTCTTGGCGAGCAGCTTTTACATAACGAAAACTTTATCAGGTGGACAAGACAATACACATAACGTGGTATGTGACTGCACCATGCTTCACGTGCTAATAATTGTTTACAGTACAATAGAACTTTTCCAGGCGACCAGCTTTTGTAGAACAACAACTTTACAGGTGGACAAAATAATAAACATGACGTGGTATGTAAGTCGCTATGCTTCATGTGCTAATGATTCTTTACGGTACAATACAACTTTTCCAGTTGAGCATCATTTGTAGAATAACAACTTTATCAAGTGACAAGGCAATTCACATTACATGGTATGTAACTGCTCTATGCTTCGCGTGCTAATATTATTTCAGATATAAGAAAGCTTCTTAAAGGAAAACAAGTCATACGTATCTCAAAGACCTCTTAAATAAACATTACAACATCATTAAAATAATGCCAGTAACATTAAACAAGTGGTTTAAGAAAAGGCAAAAGGGTGAAGGTAGTTCAACAATGGATCATGTATTAACACTATTAGAAAAGGGTAAATTGTATAGAGACAATGGTTATCATGTTTTCCCAAGAATTATCGAGTGGGAAGGACTACCTAAGTTTCTACCACAGACTTGGACATAGGTGTCACATACTGTGGTAGAAATTCGGCAAGTGGCCTTCTTGATGATAGCGATGAAATGTGAGAAATGTGTGTCAACGAGGGCCTAGATTACGATGCCCTTGGTCCCGAAGGGTACATACACGATGTTGATGAAGAAGTTAAAGATAGTGTCAATCAAATAGTGCCAGACAACAATGATAATGGCGAATGACAACTTTTTTGGTTGTTTAAGTAGGTTTATGTTAGATTGTTGTACTGAAGTATTAATGTTAAATTTAAAAAAAATATAACAACAACGGAAACATAATTTTCTTACGTACATTCTGCAAGATAAACAAGTACATACATTTCTTAAAAACATATTACGAAAACAAAGCACTACGTGTATCCTTGATAGTTGGTCACATCAGATGATCTTCCACCAGAAGCTGGATTACCACCACCAAGCAACTGAAGGACATTTACGATGGTTGTGTCCTATTTTCGAGCATATTCCATATTTACGCGCCTACACGGTATTACTGATATCCATTTAGTTTCCCTATACGCGTTCTTTTGCTCCTGTCGTTGATGCAAAAAATCCTTGTTACACATCATTTTAAATAATTCTGGTAGCTAGTAATGCTTATCACCCAATAGCTGCAACTGCCCACTATAGATGTTTAGGTATGCACCAACACTACATTATTTATCAACATAGTTAGTTGGCACTAAACCTATATGTTGAAAGCACCTGATAGCGTGTGAGCACGGCATGTGGTAGATGGATTATTTCCCACAAGAGCATAACCTTCTACATTCATTTATGGTATGTATATTAATCCCCCAATTTCATGGATAGCGTTGCGAACATAAAAAAATATGTCATTCATGATCTTATTGTAAAAATTAATGCCAATGAGCTCGCCGCCTGTATTTCTCAAATGTTTTCATTGGTAGTGGGATATATTCAACACTCCTTACCATCAATGACGTTGCATTTACATCCCTTTCAACAAACCTCTCCGCCATCTACTTGAATGACATCCGCACCATGGCAGTGTCAGGCAATCCTCGTGCAGACCTCAATAACCCGTTGAAAGACTCTAAAAGATTTTTCGACTTTCGAATGCAAAGTCCACTTTTCAGGCTTATGTCACAGTAACCAATTATATCCTGCGTAATCTTCCAATATGATAGATTCAATGTGCCTTTAAAATTTATGGTCTTGGTGATCTATTGTAGCCATCCACATTTAATCATACAGATCTTGTTGGGATGTATCTTCTGAAAATTTGCCTTCTGTTTCCTTACACAGTAACGGTGGTATGCATACGGTTCCTTCCAATAAGGAAAATGCTCTATAGAACTTAATATACCCCCATGCTGATTAGATATTAGACAAATACCTAGATGTTGTTTGACAACGTGCTCCTTCAAGTGGTTCAAAAATAACGTCCACGTCACTTGGCTTTCATTGGCACTGATGGCAAAAGCTAGGGGAAATATTTGTCCATTGGAATCTACTGTAGCGATGATCAACAACTTAATATCATACTTTCCATAAACATGAGTACCGTCTATGGATATTACTGGCCATCAATGCGAAAAACCATCAACTGCTGGTTTAAATGCCCGGAACATGTATTGGAATATATATTTTAGTATTCCCATACTCAGCTCAAGTTTCCATTCAACAACGATCCCGGGGTTAAAATGTTGTAATGCGGTCATGTACCTGAGTAGAGCTGCAAATGACTAATCCAAGTTACCATAAACAATTTCAAATGCACGTATGCGCCCGAGAAATTACTTTTTTTTGGTAATAGTATGGTCATATTCTTGATGGATGGATGTAATGTCCTCTTTGATCTTGTACCTTATAGATGCTTCAATGTGTGGAATCAGGACAAGAGAAATCAAGTCAACATCCAAGTTGAAGTGATTCCTATTGAATGTGTCCATTTCACAAGTGTGGGTGCCAATACATTCACCCATTTTCCACAAACTTGTTTTCTTGTTGCTCGCTTGCAGCATCTAATGACAACGCATAAACCATCTACGAGAAACGATCTTTTATAAACCATGAGAAACAATATTGTATACATGCTGACTTGACTCCCATACCGTCATCTCACGGTACTCTTTTACGTTGTACATTTTTGCGTCCCTGCTTAGGCGGCTTTATCAGGAAAAAGCATGCCATTTGCCAGCACTGTTTGTCTATACTCATCCCAAATTGGTGTCTGAATTTTTTCAAAATCCCTTGTGACGCCATTCCTATCCGACATACTTGACAAATGATTAAGGTATGGAATTTGTCTCTAACAAAACGACACGTGGGACTCGTACACTCTTGGTCTAATGGGGAGTGGGCATACTCTCTTGTCAAATCAGGTCCATCATTCTCTTCCTCCTCATCAAGGAAGGGGTATCATCTCCGAACTCATCGGTATTGTTGCCAGACTCACTGTTCTTTTCCCCATTCTATGCATCTGCTGGATCCTGATTAAATATGTCGTCCTAGAGCAATTGAGTCAGGATAGGTGGTTCAACTTTCTTCGTTTCACTGCACAAACAACAAAATAATAAGCTACTCAAATTGATAAATACTTTACATATAGCTATATCACTACGCTTACAAGTCATAATGTGTTGACATTCCATGATAGACATTATCTCATTGGTGATGACTCCCAAATGAACCACCACGATTCAACACAACAAAACTATGCATATTCCAACTAGGCTTGGGTTCATAACTGGTAAAACTTATATCTGGATGGTACCCCCCTAGAATATATAAATGTTAATACAACAAAAATAAATGTTGTAACAAAAAAGAAAATTGATGTTTACCACTCGACTTGTGGATTATGCAAAGTAAGAGAGAAATTATTTCCTCGCTCCTCATTTACCCGTGGAGATAAGTTTAATACCAGCCAAACTATTTCCGCCAAAACCTATTCGGCTAAAGCTGCTCCAAAATAATCACTCGATGATTAAAGGTTATCCCTTCTTTGCGCAACCCCATTATCGCGAACGTCTTCAACCTTCACGTAAATTTCCTACATTTTTATCAAAATAAATTCTCGGTATTTGTTCGGGATTCCCAAAAATCTCTCACAGTTTCATCATCCTCGATGTTAAACTCAGCGTAACAACCAACCCCCTATAGAGTGACAAAATACATATATCTTCCAGTTACTTCAAGGTTCACCAAACGTTTGGTCACAATCATTTTATTACACGACAAGGATACCAGTATATCGTACTCCATTGTATGTGGCAAATTAACATGATTTTGCGGAGATAAACTATAACTCACTGAGTTTTTCACCACCACAATCTCATCCCCCAGTATAATGAAATCCTTACTTTTTGCTCTTCAAACATTGTGACAAAACGCTTGAGAATTTAACAAGAAGAAAAATTTAACAGGATTTGAGAATATTTTTGAATGGATTCTTTCAAAATCGTTAACACCTTTAAATAAGGCAATACCCAATTTGGTGGGGTAAAGAATTTTGAGGTATAACGCCCCTATAAATTGCATTTTACCCATTTGAATTATTGTTATGTCAGTTAAACGCAGAAGAGTTATTGGTTGGCCCCCAAAATAATTATAGCGTACTTCAAAGACGCATTTTATTTAAAATGCCTTTTTAAAATGAGCTTTATCTTAACGTCCAAATGTGACGTTAAAGTAAAGCTCTCTTTGAAACCGCATTTTATATAGTTTGGTCACTTAGTTTTGTTCCACTTATTTCGGTCTTTTGAGTTTAAAAAGACAACATATAGGTTTTGGACTCTTTATTTTCTTGCATGTCTCTATTTATTTACCCGAGTCTAAAAATTATCCATCTCTTGTCGACTTCTAACCGTGTGCATAAGCTTGAGTCCTGAACCATAATGATATTCCTTCACTTTCAGTTTAGATGAGGTGTTTTGACTCGACATGGAGTTTAAGATAAAAAAAAGGCTTTTGAAACTTGTGGTCTTAAAAGTTTAAGGGATAAAATCTTTGTGGGGCCATGATATTGGTGAGGTTGTAAAAGCTTTTCATTAAGAGTAAAATGGGTAAAATAAAGACTTTAAAGTGAATTATATCCAAATTTAGAAATGTATCATTTATTTTGGAATAGATTAATAAAGAAAGTACCTCATCTAATTTGAAACATAGGGAGAGAGTATTATTTTGGAGAGTTCAAAACCTAATTATGGTCTCTTTTGGACTTAAACGACATTGATAGATTAAAAAAATTGACTACCTGTTTTATATATAATGTAGTTATTAACCTCTCTATACCTTAACGACCCGGTTGTCTATTACGGTACTGCACGGTGAATAATCGTGCTATATTTAAACTTTCCTGCCCCACCAATAACTCATCTTAATTTTATTGATAATAATAAAGGGTATACCGCACGTTGTGGTGCCTCATATATAGCGCCTATAATGCATGCGTTATACCCTTAGTTATTGTACCCCTCGGAATGATTTATTTCTTATTTAAAGAGTTTCAGAATTTGGTAAAAATCCATTCATGATCCTTCAGGTCTTCCAAAGTATTTGTTCGTTAAGTTATTTTGCATTTTGTCATAATGTACAAAGAGAGAAAAATTAGGGTTTCATTATATTGGGGTAGGGGAAGTGAGGTTGTGGTTGATAATAACTCAGTAATATATAGTTTTTCTTCATGGTGTGATGTTAAGTTGCCGCTTATATTTGAGTATGATAGATTTGTATCGTTATTATGTAAGAAAATGAGTGTGAGCAAACATTCCGTTAATATTAAAATCACTCGAAGATATCTGTATCCTATTACTACAAAAAAGGTTGCTTGCTATGCTGAGTTTATCATCGAAGATGATGAAACTCTGACCGTTTTTTTGAGGACTCCAGATGAACACCGGGAGCTTCTTGTGATAAAAATATTGGAAATGTTCATGAAGGCTGAAGACGTCGCAATATTGTGGTTCTGCAAAATAGAAATATCCTTCAACGTCAGGTGGTTTTTTTGCAGCTTTTATATCTGAACACGTTCCGAATGAAATGGTTTAGCCAGATCTAAACTTATCTCCACGAGCGAATGAGGAGCGAGGAAATAATTTCTCCCCAAGTTTACATAATCCACAAGCCATGTGGTAAATTTAAATTTTTCTTTGTGTTACGATGATTATTTTATGTATTGTATTTGTATGAACACTTATATATTCCATAAGGGGTACCGACCAAATATGAATTTTATAACTTATGAACCAACAAACAGTTGGAATATGCCTAATTTTGGTGTGTTGGATCATGGTGGTCCATCCAGGAGTCATCAACAACTGTATAATCTGCATAATGTGGTATCAACAAATTATGATTTGTAAGTTTAGTGATAAAGGTTATATGTAATGTTTGGATGAATTGTAGAAATTCATTATTTTATTGGTTGTGCAGTGAAAATGAACAACTTGAAACTCATTTCCTTACTCAATTGCTTGAAGAAGAAATATTTAATCAGGATCTAGCAAATATGCAGGGTTAGGAAGATAATAGTAATTATGACAACAATGCTAATGAGTCTTGATATGACACACCCTTATCCGATGAGGGTGATGATGATGAGGATGAGAATGATGAACCTCATTTGATGAGGGAGCATACTCTACCTCCCATTAGACAAAGAGTGTACGAGTCCTATGTGCCGCTTCATTCAAATGAGATTTCCTACCTTGATAAGTTGCCAAGTATGCCCATCGTAGATGCTCTGATAAGGGATTTTGATAAAATTTAGACAACAATTTGAGATGAATCTACAACAACAATGCTGTAAAAGAATATGCTTTTTGCTGCTAAAGTGCGCGTAAGTAGGGGGTGCGAATGTACAACATAAAAAAGTGTCGTGAGATCGTGGTTTATGAGTTATCACCAGAAATATACAAGGTTATTTGTCATAGATGGTTTCGTGATTGTAACTAGATGCTGTGTTTGAGAAAGTTGACAAATTTGTGGATTGTGGGGAAATACATTGCCACCCACACTTGTAAAATGAATACAGTCAATGAGAATCATTTTTACTTGGATGTTGACTTGATTTCTCTTGTCTTGATTCCCTACATTGAAGCGTCGATAAGGTACAACATAAAAGAGTGTATTGCATCTGCCACCAGGTATATGGATGTACCATTACCAAAAGAAAGGTATTTTTTGGGTGTTAACGCGCGTTTGAAATTATTTATGGTAACTATGATAAGTCATTTGCCACTCTACCTAGTATATGGCTGCATTGCAACACTTTAACCCCATGACCGTTGTTGAATGGAAGCTTAAATGGAGTCCCAAAATACTACAATACTTATGCAAGATATGTGTTCTAGGAATTTAAATCAGCCATTGATGGCTGGTAATATCCATAGACGACCTCATGTCTATGGAAAGTATGATACTAAGTTGTTGATAGTTGTTGTAGTAGATGCTAATGGAAGTATATTTTCCCTAGAATTTGCTATTTGTATTAATGAAAGACATGAGATGTTGACATTTTTTTTGAATGATTTGAAGGAGAACGTTTTTATAAGCGTTCAAGTATTTATCGAATATCTGAACGACATGACATTATTGTAAGTTATGTACAGAATTTGTATGCATGGGATGAACTGTATACCTACCACTGTTACTGTGCTAGTACTTGAAGGCCAACTTCTAGAGGGATTATCCGAACAAGGACTTACGTGAATAATTTGAATGGCTGCAATAATTCACCAAGAGTGTAAATTCCAATGATGAATGTAATTGATTAGGAAGAAAGACCTAGGAACTTATCATTGGTTGATGCGACATGAATTTGACAAGTGTACTTTTCATAAGGAAGGTGGTAGAAGATAGGAAATTTTAATTACAAATGTGTCAGAGTCTTTCAATGGGTTATTGAAGTCTGCATGTGGATTGCCTGTCACAACAATGGTGTGAATGACATTCAAGCAGATGGCAGAGAGGTTTGTTGAAAGATTTAGAGGTGCATCGTCATTGATGGAAATGGGTGTTGAAATTAGGCCACAAACCATGAAAGTATTTGAGAACTATAGGAAATAAGCATACTGGCATGCATTTTTTCAGTATTGTAGCGAGCGAAATATTTTTGAAGTTTGCACAGGTCTGCATCACAACTACGAGAATAATACGCATATTGTCAATAAATCTAGAAGATTATGCTCCCGTGAAAAATGGTTAATCTATCACTTGCCATGCTCACATGCCATGATGTACTTTCAACACATAGATTTCGCGGCGACGAGGCACGTTAATTAAGAACATAGTTTTGCTACATACTTAAACACCTATAGTAGATAGTTACAGCCAGTGGTGCTGAGTATTATTGGCCGACGGAACCATTTGTGTGTAACAAGAATTATGTGCGTCAACAGCAAGTGCAAAAAAGAATGCGAATATAGAATCAAATAGATGCTGGTGATACCGTTTATGTGTGTAAATGTGGCATATGTTCCCAAACAGGATACAACCATCATAAATGTCCTTCAGCCGGTTTTAGAAGCGATGGTAATTCAGCTCCAAGTGGCAGTTCATCCAATGTGGCCAATTATCAAGGATAAACATATTGTTTTATTGCAGGATTTTTGTTGTACTAAATGATTGTAAATGTTCTTTTTGCAAAATTTTTGAAATAAAATTATATTTTCAATGGGGTTAAATCTAATTGACATTTAGCATTAAAGATTCAATACAAAAAATTAGCATACACCCCATAAATAAATAACAATTTTCTTTCACCATTATCGTCATTTTCTGGCACTATTTCATTGTCACTGTCTTTATCTTCTTCGTCAACATCTAGTACGCATCCTTCCAGATCGAGGGCATCGTAATCTAGGCCCCAGTTGAAACACATTTCTCATATTTCATCGATGTCATCATAAGACCACTTGCTTGATTTTTACAATAATATGGGACTCCTACGTCCAATGTTTGTGGTAGAAACTTAGGTAGTCCCTCTCACTTGAAAATTATTGGGAAAACAAGATAATAATTGTGTCTATGCAATTTTTTATTTTCTAATAAATACCAATACTGATTCTCCGTTCCTTCGAGGTAGTTAATATTATCTAGTGCATGATGAACGACTAGTGCCTTTTCCTTCTCTAAAATCTTCTCTAAAAAATACTGAATCACTTCTGGTTCATCTTTGTATATGTTTGTTTGGAAGGTTACAGACAGTGCTAGTGGTACACTTAGCCCATGCCAGTGACATAGTACTTCATAGTCATTCCATTTTGAGTAAAGGGAAACTCATTGTAGTTTTTTGCCCAAAATTCGCATACTTTAAGGCTTTGTAGAATATTCGCCCTAAATAATATTCCCTGCAACTTTGAGATTAGTGTGTATATTGATAATCTTATTTTCCAAGGGACGTAGAACATCATTCCGCTTGTCATCAAACAAATTAGTATAGAAACCTAGCATATTTTTTCAAGGTAGGGATCGATTATGTTATGACGTGTTCCATATGGATATGTTCAACTACCTTCATATGTTCAACTACCTTCACCTTTATACCTCTTCTTAAACCATTTATTAGATGTTAGTGGCACTTTTGAAATGGATGTGGTAACGGTTCTTCAAATAGTGTTTGAATACTGACTCTTGGTTCTACTTAAGAAGAACCGAACTGCAAGAACTTGTATATAACGTATAACATAGCGCATTCCCTGCAAAAGTTGTCGACCTGAAAATGTTGTAAACTTGGAAAAGTTGTCTTGTACCTTAAAAAATCATGATCACACGTAACATAGCATGCCACCAATATGTAGTATGTGTATTGTCATGCGTATATGAAAAACTGTTGATCTGGAAAAGTCGTCTTTTACCCCAAAGAATCATTATCACGCATAACATAACGCGCCACCAATATGTGTTATGTGTATTGTCATGTCGACCTAAGAAAGCTGTCAACCTGGAAATTATGTATTGTACCCTAAATAATCACTATCACGCGTAATGTATAGCACCACCAATATGTGTTATGTGTATTGCCATGTCGACCTGGAAAAACTGTCTTGTATCTTGAAGAATCATTATCACGCATAACATAACGCACCATCAATAAGCGTTATGTAACCTAAAATCACTATTGGTTGCCTATTAAAACCTCGCACATTTTAGTTATTATTTGGACTTAATGAAACATATAGAAAAATTTCCATTAATTTTCCACTTTTTTTGCATTACGACATGTCAGGACATAATGATGTACCAAGGTGTTATTGTGGCAAACGTGCGATTTTGAAGCCATGTTGGTTAGATGGCAGTTTAGGGTGCAACCCTTGGATGTGTCAAGAATTTGTAAGTTATTATTATATGGAAAAAAGTTTGTTAATATTTTTTATATAACATGTTAATTAATAGTATTGTGTTATAATTCCCATTGGTAGGACAAAAGTTAATGTGATTTTAAAGAATGGTATGATGAACCTATTAACCAGGAATACTACAGATCATGTTTTCTAAACATTTGGATTCTAACCAGTGAATACAAACTCCAAATCTTTAAATTACAAAAATAACTTGTGACAGTGAAGGAGAAACTAAATGAGGTAGAAGAAAAAAAAATCGTTTAGAAGGAAAATTTAAGTGGTTGAAGCATAAAATAATAAGCGATAGTGAGTAAACAAACACATGGATGTGTTTAGTGTAATATTTTATTTTTATGTTGCACGTGTCATGTATTATCTTTAATTGGTAACACATTTAAATTTATGTTAAGTTATCTTTTTTTTTTCTTGTGTTCTATTTCTAAACAAATTAATAACCCGAAAAATCAAAGACAAATACGCAAATTATGTACAACATAAAAAATTTTACTATTATATATTTTATGTCATACATACAACTACAAATACATCTCAATAAGTCCCGCAACCCATATGCTTTAAAGCATTGGCTGGCCTGAGGTGCATCTTATCCCGCCCGGCTACGCTATAAGAATCATCCTCATCATGTCGCCTATTTGTTGGAAGATGCACTGAAACATGATCATTAGTGAAGCTGCCAGCTTAGTAGAACCGGCCGTTGGCCCACTAGTAACTTACATAATAATAAGATATTTTAGTATATGAATATAAAATCATGTCCGTTTAACAAAATTTTTTAATTGTCATACCATGGTCTCAGTGGGCTCCTGAATAAGATCATCCGTCACCAGAAGTCAGTAGCGCACAATATGGCCTCCGTGACTGGCGATGATGAAATCTATAAAAAATATAAACACTTTAGATATCATTGACTAATCTACAAGGTAAAAACACATTGAAATAATAATAATTATACTAACAAACCTGCAGTTGAGTAGCGACACAATGCTATGTCGGAGCATTGAGGCGCACTAGGGTAGATGAAGTGCGTGAAAGATCCTCAACGGCCCTCGATGATAAGCCATAACTCAGTCATAACCCACTATGCACCTCTCATATTGGATGATCCTCTGTCGACCAAAATTCCATAATAGGTACTGATGGCTCCTAATGTTGCTGCTAGGCAAGCCAATTGTGAACTAGCCAGGTCGTTTCCTCTTTTTTTTAAAATTTCCAAGTAATTAAACTTTACATAAATTAAAAGACTTAAGAAATAATAAATTTGAATTAAATAACTCGTACGCTACAGAGTGCAATCATAATCATGAAACAAAAACCAAAATCACGAGTCTACTAGTGTGTATGCCAAGATCTGGTGTCACAAGAGTATGAGCTACTAGTAGAAAATACAAAATATTTCTACTCTACTGTATGAAATAAAATACATAGAACAATAAAACTGAAAGACTTCGACTACTGCAGAAGGGCTCGGAAGGGCACCTCACCGTGTTGTCTTGTACCAGGAGTCAAGCGCGTATGCCGGACTGATACCCAAATATACCTATCTCGGATCCTGCACATTTAAGTGCAGAAGTGAGTACATAAACAACATGTACCCAATATGTATTCAGTCTAACCTCGAAGAAGTGGTGACGAGTGGTCGACTTTGACACTTACAATGGGCTTATGAAAAACTCAATAACCAGAAATAAAAAAGATTCTTTTAAAAAGTTTTAAGTCCCAAGTTTATTTTCATCATTTAACTGTTTGCATCTCAAGGAAAATAAGCAATATCAATTATTAACAGTTCCAAAAATTTATAATGCACAAATCATGCCGAGGTCGCATTGTCCGATCCAACATAATATTAAAAATGTGCATGTCGAGGTCGAATGGCACGAACCATAGATGCATCTATCTGCTACCAAGGCGTTCGACCTGCTACAAAAATAGAAAATACTTCAAAGAAACACTAATTTTCAATAACTGTCAAGTGTCTCATTTGCAGCTTCAAATAAGTGAAGTTTAACCTTTTATAATTCTTTTATCAATTTCAATATGACACCAGTAATTATGTTATCATGTTGGGGAAACCATTGCAAGTATAGCATGATATGATTCCAGGCTACCCAGACAATAACATAATTAGCAGCTATATACAGACTCTCGCCACCTTCTACGTACGTAGCCCCCACAAACAGGTACACATATTCATTTAATTCAACCATGAGATTAGTTCGCTCTTGCAAGGTTAGAAAAGAGACTTACCTTGTTTCAAGGCCTACTTTCCGGTCCAAGATTGTGCTCAAACCCCCAAAATTTGGTGACAAACAACTTAGAACTAGTAAATATTATATCAATACATGCTGAAAGGTTCATATTCTAACTATCAAAGTGATTTCCCAAGCTTATTTGAAGAATCCCTAAAATTCACCCCCAGACCCACGTGCCCGAATTCCAGAAATTTTTGAAGAATGTTGTTACCTAAAATCTCATAAACTCAAATATATGATTTTCATTAAATTTCATAACTAATTTCGTGGTTAAATATCATTTTTAACAAATACCGAGATTTTTATCAAACCTTTGATTTCACCAATTTTTAATTGCTAATCTACCCATAATATATGTATTTAACTCATATTGAGTAGAAATTACTAACCTCAAAGTTCTAGGTGAAAAATCCCTTCCAAGAGCTCCAAAAATCTCTCAAGAGTTGAAAGAAAATGCATTAAATGGCTTAAGTCCCACATTTAATAAGTTGTGCACAGTCCCCAGATGTTGTATTTGCGACACCTGGTTCTCAAATGTGACAAAACCATTGCAAATGCGATCATGGACCTCCATTCCCAAGGTAGAAAATGCGACCAAAGTGTCACAAGTGCAAACACTACCCTCCATTGCAATTGCGAAGCCCTTCTCATAAATGTGAACGAAAAAAGCGAGACCTACAACTCCTGCTAAGAAACACCAAAAAAACTAGAGTTTTCTCATCCTCCCAAACTTTTGAAACTCACCTAAGCCCTCAGAGCTCCACACCAGATACCCACACAAGTCTAAGAATATCCTACAAACCTACCACATGATCGAAACACTGAAATAACATCAAAAACCATGAATAGGATGCCAAAATGCATGGATTAACTCATGAACTTAAACACTCATAAAAATACTTCCGCTCATCCGATTCCTATCAAATCAAATCGAAAGAATGCCAAATTTTGCGTGCAATTCTTAAATGATCTTATAGAACTATCCAACTTCCGAAATTGGAATATGAGCCCGATACCAAAAAGTCCACCCTTGATCAAACTTTCCAAAAACTTCAAATTTCTAACTTTCTACAAATGACTCCGAAACGACCTACGGACCAGAAAATATACTTCCGGGCACGCTTCTAAGTTTAGAATCACCTTATGGAGCTATTCCTAGGCTTTTAATCCCAAACTAAGATCTAGAATATTGAAATAATTCACCCAAACTTATAAAATTCACTCAAAATGCAAATTTTCACTATTAGGCGCCAAAATGCTCCCAGGTCGTCCAAAACTCGATACGAACAAACGCCACGGTCTGAAATAATCGTATAAGCTGATTGGAACCATCAAATCCCAAATTTGAGGTTGTTTACTTAATATTTTGACCGAAGTCAAACTTAGCCTTCTAAGCCAACCTTAAGGAACCAAGTATTTCGACTTCCACCCGAACCCTTCCAAATACCGAACTAACCATCCTCGCAAGTCATAAAATAGTAAAAGCACGAAGGGGAAGTCTTATTTAGGGGATTAGGGTTCTAGAAAGAAAAACGATCGGTCAGATCGTTACATCCTCAACAACCGTCGATGGCCTTGGACGATCAGGAAAATACTGATCTTGGTCTTGCTGCGTAATGGTCGTGCCCCTGATCAACAATGGACCTGATGGGGTCACCTCCGAAGTCCCTGGTGACAAAAGTCCAAGATTGAATCTCGACATATCATGAGGAGCATCGTATGGCTTAGGGTGTTCATCTGGCTTATGATTTCTAATATCCTCCACGGGTGCCTTAACGCTCCCTTGATCGGCACCCATCCTCGTCGACCACCATGACTACGTGGACCACTCTTCCCCTATAGGCACGCCTGCCATGTTTTGGCTCTATTGGTGGCACATGATAATATTCCTCAGGCGGCGCATAAGCAGCCTCGTATCCTAAGCACCCATCCTCTCGGGCACATCTCAATATGTCGGTAGCAAGATCAGCAACCCGATGGACAAACCCATGCAAGTTAACTTGTGAGAAAGTCCCTCACTTTTGGTTGGTTGAAGTTAAGTTGATTCAAATGAGATCGAATGTAAGATCGATTTGAACGAGATCGAATGTAAATTAATTCGAGCAAGGTCAAATGTAGATTGATTCGAACATGGTCGAATGTAAGTTAATTTGAGTGGGGTCAAATGTATATTGATTCGAACGAGGTCGGGGTGTAGATTAATTTGAGCGGTCGAATGTAAGTTGATTCAAATAAGATCAAATGTAGATCGATTTGAACGAGGTCGAATGTAAGTTAATTTGAGCAAGGTCAAATGTTCATCGATTCAAACGGGGTCAAATGTTGATCGATTCAAATGGGGTATAATGTATATAGATTCATACGGGGTTGAATATAGATCGATTTGAATAGGCTTGAATGTAGATCGATTCGAAGGAGGTCAAATATAGATTAAGTCGAAGGAGGTCGAATGTAAACCGTTTCAAATGAGGTTGAATGTTACTTAATTCGAGCGAGGTTGAAAGTAGACTTAGAAAATAATTTGACTGATATCGAATGTATATTTCCTTTTTGTTGGCGTGATGTGTAAATTTGGGGAAGTTGTGTAAGAATGTCAAATACTGTTTTTTTATTCATTGGAGAATATAACATATTTCTATTCGGTCCATATATACATTTAAGGAGTCCCAGTCTATCTAGTCCCTTCATAGCTCGACCTAGAGAAGTAGTCGATAAGCGGGGCATCGAACTTAACACCAGAACTTCGAGATGCCTCTTTGCCTCCTGATTAAAAACCTCCCTGAAAAAATCCAATTGGGACAAAACTTGGGTAAAGGGAAAAAGAGTGCAACTTGTCGGACGTCTGTCTTTAGAAGTTGGAGTATTTGAGGTAGGTGAAGTTCCAATTGTTTGGTTGTAGTTTTCCCTCCAATGTTTCTAATTGGAATGACCCTTTGTTTGTTATTGATGTGTTTTGTATGGTCCATCCCAAATTAGTTACCAGTTTTCCTTCCCGCGGATCTTTGCTCTCTTGTGTTTTTGCTTTGAGTACATAGTCTTTTACCTTGAGTGGTATAACTTTCGTTGTTTTGTTGTTGTAGTACCATTTTTCTTGCTATTTTTGAGCAATCATTCTTACATAGACAATGTCTTTTCACTCATGTGTTTTTTCAAGGTCTTGCTTTCTACTTTCATCGTTACTTGGTACGCTTTCGCTGGAGTATCTCAAACTTGGGTCCCCAACTTTTACTGGTATCGTAGCGTCAATCCCATAGACTAGTGAATATTTCTTCTGTGCTTCTTTTTGGCATGGTGCGATATAGCCATAGCACTTTCGGTAGCAGTTCCAGCCACAATCCTTTGGCGTTCTTAAGATTCTTCTTCATTATGTTCATTATTGTTTTGTTGGAGGACTTCGATGGACCGTTTCCTGCGGGATAATATGGCGTGGAGAGTATTCACTTGATGTGCCAATTTTTGAAGAATTCAGCGATATTTTTTCCGGTGAATTGAGGTCTATTGTCAAAACTGATTTCTTTAGGGATGCTGAGTGGCATACAATGTTCCTCCATATGAATATGATAACTTTATGTTCGTGTATTTAGGAGAATGCACCTGCTTCTACCAACTTGGAAAAATAGTTATTTAAAATGTTACATCTCGCATTTTTGTACGTTAAAGTTCCGTCTTCAATTAATCGACGTAGACTCCAGGATGAGGTTATCTTGAGGTTAATGTATTTATGCTGTTTATGATAAGCGATGAGTAAGTTCCATGAAGGATTAATGATACACGAATTAAAGAGAATGAGTTTTATTGAAGGTCGTCGATTTGGGATAAAATACGGTCGAGCTATAATACCCGATACTTTTTGACTAGCATCATAGAAGGTACTATATGATCGCGATATAATAATGTATAAAGTATATTAAAAATGAGTAGAACTTTAAGTAATTTGAGAAAATTCTTAATTATACGGGTAATTAGATAATTACCGAGTAACATGACATTACCTAATTGCCTAATAATTGAATAAAGATTAAAATTTTCCAGCCCCTCCCCACGTGGCAGCAAGCCAATTCTTAACCAAATGACTCTTAGTCATTTTGGTTAGGTGGCAAGTAATGGCAAGTAATGTGTTAATAAGAAAGCACATCATTCCTAATATATTACTTGTAAAAGTAATGGTTAAAGTACAAAAATATTTCATTATCATATTCTGAGAACAAGAACACTACCAGGCGTTAGAATTTTCCTACAAAGTTTTCAACGAAATTCTTGCAATCAAATAATATAAACGAGAATTATTAGAACCATAGCCATGTAAAATTTTGGATTTTAAATGAGTACAGTGCAATCTTTTTCAAGAATATTATACGAGTTTTTTCCTACTCTAAGTATGTTAAAGATATTCTTTATATCTTTTTGGAATAATCCAAAATAATACAAATAAAGTGAGTAGAGTACGCAATTTCATAAATGACTCTATTCATTGAAATACTATGGATGTCTATGTTCTTGATTCCCCGTGTGAATTATTATTATATCTTCTATTTACGGGTCTAAAAAAATACGTATTTGATAAGGTTTAAGTGAAAGGTATAATCTTATTAACATATTTTGCATTTCATGCATTAATACATGTACATTGACCCATGAGCAGTTGACGTTATAACACGTATATATGTATATTACAAGGATATGGGATATGGAAAAAGGTTACAGCATTATATACGCACCACTACCGGAGTAGCTGGTATGCATTGATGATTTTGCCCACAGTGGCCGAGATGATATGATGGGATGCCCTTAGAGACTTGCTGATGTTATGTACAGCTATGCCTATTTGTGACACGACATTCATATGCACGTGCATGACATTATAAATGTTTCAATATTTGCAAAGTTATTTGGTCTTATGGTTTATTACATGTTTCATATATATCTTTTATGTATTGATTTTCATGCCTTACATACTCAGTGCATTAGTTATACTGATGCCCTATTTCCTGGACCTGCATTTCATTCCGGTAGGTGTAGTTTGGCAAGCTAACGGCCCCCCTTCGTGGGATTCCTAATCAGCGAGTGTAGGCGTACTCCACTTGATCCAGAGCTGCTTTTGATATTAGTATGATGTGCTTGTATACATATACGTGTATGATGTGGCCTAGACCCATCCTTCTACATTTGTATTTTCTATTAAGGGTCTGTAGACAGTTAATTACAATTGTTTAATATGTGGCCTTGTCAGCTTTTAATTTTGGGTATATAGTTATCTATAGCATCCTTGTCGCCTCGCCTACTGCATTCTTGATTTATATGTACATATGTCTTTTTGATGGGTCTCCCTCACGTTTATTCATATTTATATTTTGAACGCATGCTTAAGAATGTTTGACATGTAGGATTCGTGCATCCGTCTGAGCCTATCAGTTTGGGTCATGACAAAAGTGTTATCAGAGAAATTTTGTCCTAGGGTTGTCTATAAACAGTCTTATAGAGTCTTGTTTATAGGTTTGTTGTGCACCACACTTATAAATATGAGGCTACAAGATATTTAGGATGGTTACCTTTCTTTGTAATCCATATTGTACGATAGAAATGAGTCATAAGTATCCACTTCTATTCTTTAACTTATTTATGTTTTTAGTGATGCTTGTTACTAATAGACGATAGGCGCAAGCCGCTAGCACGTGTCAAAAAGTTACAAAAGTGTTAGAAAGAGATATAAGTTACATAATAGAGTCACATCCATCAGAGATCATGGGTTCTATTGAGGATGATCCATCCTAGGATCCATATGAGTCATCCATTCGAGCAGTTTTGACCACTACAACAGCAGATAGGGTAAGAGGAGTTCCGAACTCACCAAGGCACTTAGTTTTATTATCACATCATGTCGATCAGGGTATGATAGGAGTGGTGCACGGATTGTCACAGCCGGGTTCCCCTCAGGATCAAAACTATATTCGGGTATTTGCAGACACCAGCTTTTCTGAGGTTCCAAATAGTCCAC
This sequence comes from Nicotiana benthamiana, assembly GCA_034376525.1. Classification (NCBI taxonomy): domain Eukaryota; kingdom Viridiplantae; phylum Streptophyta; class Magnoliopsida; order Solanales; family Solanaceae; genus Nicotiana; species Nicotiana benthamiana. Next base: position 27,913,258 of record CM067324.1, on the reverse strand, counting down.
AGTCTTGGGAGTCCATCAATATAAGGATATGAGTGCTCCGCTTTGAAGTATGTCTAATTGAGGTTCTCATATATGACGAGGCAAGGAACCTCTACTGTACACTTCTTCTGGATGTCATCTTTGGTTGGTAAGTTCCACCTCTTCTTTGAGTATTACCAAGTTAGGGATCTGCATGTGTTAGGTTGTTTTATTAGGATGTAGGGTGCCCCGTCCCAACTTGCATATATTATAGTTATGTTTTCTTAAAGGTTTTGCAGATAATATCTTGTATATATTTTTGGGTATGACTTGTCTATGGCCTTGACGGCCTTATGTATCTATATAAAACACTTATTTTGAATGAGTTCTGCAAGTTAAGTCCTAATATTGTTACATATATATAGAGAGGTGCCTGTAATGGCTCGTGATAAGTTTGATAAGAAATAAGGATAAGGTAAGTGGTGTCTGGTTGGGTAGAATTTGATGTTATAATGGGTATGGATTGGTTGACTTCTTGTTATGCTAATGTAGATTGAAAAACAAAGGTGGTTCGGTCCAGGAAAGCTTGTTTTTGGAGTAGAAAGGTAATACGGCATTACCGAGAGGTAGATTTATTTCATGTATTAAGTCAAGGAGGATGATCATAAATGGTTATGATTATCACTTAGTTCGGTTAAAGACTGTGAAAGTAGAGTCACCAAGTGTTCAATCTATTCCAATGGTTAATGATTTTCTTGATGTTTTTTTTCCGATAAGATTAGAGGTCTTCCGTTAGAGCAAGAAATTAAGTTTGCTATTAACCTACTACCAGCACTAAACCAATATCTATTTCTCATCATAGAATGAAATCCACAGATTTAAAAGCGCTGACGGAACAACTACGGGACTTGCTTGAAGAAGGCTTAATCAGACCTAGTACATCACCATAGGGAGCACATGTGTTATTTGTGAGGAAAAAGTATGGTTCCTTCGGATTCGTATTGATTACAAACATTTGAATGAGGTGACTATCAAGAATAAGTACCCCTCTGGAGGATTGATGAACTTTGGTCAATTACAAGGTGATAAGTATTTCTCGAAGATAGACCAGAGGTCCGGATATTATTCGGTAGGGGTTAAGGATAATGATATCCTGAAGATAGCATTCAAGACCAGATATGAAAACATTGAGTTTCATGTTATGTCATTCGTCTTGACTAGTGCCCTAGCAGTATTCGTGGAATTGATGAATCGAGTGTTCAGACCCTTTCTAGACCTAGCTTTTGTTGCATTATTTGATAAAATATTGGTGTAATATTGTTCAAAGACTAAGCACAAAGATCATTTGCATGCAGTAATCAAAGTTTTACAAAAAAGGAAGTTGTATGAAAGATTCTCTAAATGTGAATTCTGGATGAATTCTGTAGCTTTCCTTGGAATATTATTTCAAGTGAGGCTATTCGGGTTAATACGCAAAAGATTGAGGCATTAAAGACTTTAAATAGACCCCCGACACCGACGGAGGTTCATAGCTTCTCCGTTTGGCAAGTTATTCCAGGAAACTTGTAACAAAACTTTCTTCTCTTTTAGAACATTTGACCAAAGTGGTATGTGTTGTCTCGCTTGATGTTCCAGAATAATATAAGAAAATCTATAGTGCAAGAAAGTTAAAGGAAGGTTTCAAATAAGTATACATACATATTGTAGGTTGCACGCTAAAGTATGGTAGAGCGATAAAGTATTAGGAAGACATGAGGAAGGATAAGAAAAGATGAGTAAAAAGGTGACAAGAATGGATAAGTTCTTGGTGTTAAGCTCATTAGAGAGCTGATGTTTCTCTAAGTTATAGAACGCTCAGTATAGCCTGAATAAATTCAAAAGAGTCTAAGACTAGTAGCATTTAGAATAGAGGAAATCCTACCTTGGTAGTGGAATAAAGGCGTAATTGTGACAGATAAAGGATGAAGTTTCGGCCTGCGAAGAGGGGGATATCATGAATTGTAAAATATTAGAATATCCATATAAGTTAACTCAAAAGGGAGCTAAGTTTCAGCGGACTGATGCTTGCGAACAGAGTTTCCAGTCATTGAAGCACAAATTAACATTAACACTGGGGCTAACGCTCCTTAAGGGATCGATGGTTATGTTATCTATTATGACACTTGGGGCATTGTATTGGTTTGTGTACTAATGCAGCATGATAAAGTTGTAGCTTATGCTTCTAGACAACTAAGAAAGCATGCGAAGAATTACTCGACCCATGACTTAAAGTTAGTTGCGGTGATTCATTCACTAAAGATGTAAAGGCACTACCTATATGGCATTCATGTTGATATCTATACAGATCATAAGAGCCTCCAGTGTATCTCCAAGCAAAAGGAATTTAATTTATGTCAAAAGAGATTGTTGGAGCTACTTAATGATTATGACATTGGTATTTTATACCATCCGGGAAGGAAAATATGGTAGCTGACACACTCTGTCATAGATCTATAGGTAGCTTGTAATATTTACAGCCGGAAAAAAGGGAATAGCCCATGAGATTCATCAGCTAGCTAGTCTTGGAGTTTGACTATGGGACTTTGGTGACATTGGAATTACTATTCAGGATATGAAAACATCCTCTTTAGTAACTGAAGTGAAGGAACGCGAGTATGAGGATCCTTTGTTAATTCATTATAGGGATACTACCTCTCAGAAAGAGAAGTCACCATTTGAGATTACAAAAAATGGATTCCTAAGATATCGAGGATGGCTATTTGTCCCTAATGTTGCAGAGCTGCATCAACATCTCATGGGATAAACTCACTATTCTTTTTGTTCTACTCTTCCAAGAGCGACAAAGATATATCATTGTAAGGCCCCGTGAAATTTTCACTCAAAAATCCAAAATATCATAGTGCCAAGTTAAGAATATGTGTTAGAAATTTACAAAATGCTTTGCGGCAAGCTTGCTCGACGCGGTTATGACCTTTTGGATTGATCTGTGCATTAAAAAAGTGAAGGAAAAATGTTTTTCAGAAGAGTGCATTTCTGCAGCCCATTATGCGGCCACATAATAAAATTGCATGCTGCATAGCTGCCGCAGAGTGAGACAGAATGTTTCCAATTTTAAGGATATGTGCGGCTAATTATACAATCGCATAATCAATATGTGAGCCGCATAGTCTTTGCATGACCTTCTTGGAATTTTTTGGGGAAGGGTAGTTCTGTAGTGTATTATGTGACCGCAAAATAGGTATGCGGACCGCATATTGGTCGCATATCCAGGTAGAATATTCAAGTCTTAAGGGCTACCTTTGCGGTCTTGAGGGCTACTTTTGCAAGGATACTAAGTTGGGGCTCCTATTTTGTAACTTTTAAAACCCGAACCCATTAAGTTAAAAACACCCCATTCGACCCTCTTATGCTATTTCCTACTACATTTAGTGTGAGAGAAAGTGATCCTCACCATGTCACAATTTAATCCTTTCCCAAGTCTTTGAAGATTATCAATTAAAGTTACTAAGCCTTCATCCTAAGAGGTAAGAACTTGTGCCCTAGCATTTGGTCTCAAAATTCCTATTAAAATAAGTAACTAACAAGTGGGTTCATGGGTATAAGGGTTGATTATATTGCATGCATGTATAATAAAAGGGTATGGGGAGATTGTGAGCTAAAAGTGTAACAAATGGGGTGTAGGATGATAGTATCTCTCACAAAAGGTCTTAAAATCATAAGGCACACTTAGTGATCGATAATGTGCTCAAATGAGCTAGAATCTGGATTATCTCTCTAATTTTTTATTCAACTTGTAATTCTCATAAAATTTATCGAAGTTGCTAAGAGTTCCAGAATTATTGTAAGAATTTAACGAAATCTCTATTGATGTATGTATGGCTAAAACCCCCTCTTCTTAGAAATTGAGCTCCCTTGGTGTCCATGCAAATGTTGTAAGTCCGAAATTTGATTGATGTAGTGCTCGTTATTTAAAATGATTTGGTTTTGCAAGAATATATGTGAATGGTGTGCCTCAATGTATCTATATGATATTCTTGGTAAATTGAGGATGTGTGAAGAATGTGAACTATGTGCCAAAATGTCTATATTTCAAGTCAAGTTTAAAATATGATTATTATGCCAAAATATGTGATATTCTCTCTATGTTTACAACTTGAATTGCTCTCTTATGTGCCATTATCTTTAATTGCAAGGTTAATGCTAAAAGTGAAAATGGTGTGAAATGTGGGAGATAAGATTTGAGGTATGAAATGTGGCCTAGTGCCAAGTATGATGTGATGATTGTGCCCCCAAGTGTCGATGAACTGATATATGTGGAGCAAAGATTGAAATGAGATGATTGTTGTCTTGGTAAGACGGCCTAGCCAATCCGGCTATGATCGGACGCCATGCCACACACATGGTGGTATTGTGCTGATGTTGAAACTAGAAACTAGGAATGAAATTTTTACCAACATACATATCTCAAATGAGGCAACCTAGCCGATTGTGATGTGATCGGACTCTGCATAAGAAATCGGTGGTATTGCGAATGATGATGCAACCATATTAAATGTCCCAACCTAAATCCATGGGTATTATGTGAAAGCTATGTGATACCTTTTATTTTATGATTTGACGATTATCTAATGTTGTTGTTGATCTTCATTTTTTCTTTATTCTTGCATGGTTGTTCCTTCTAATGAGATGATGTTTAGTTATACATACTAGTTCTATTCCGTGGTACTAACGTCCCTTTTTCCAGGGGCGCTACATCTTTGAATGGATGTACGTGGTTTTGTAGAAGACACTGCGACCGCATGTAGCATAACATCCTTATCTCAGCAATGTTTGTGAGCTCCTTTTCTTCCCGGGGTTATGCAGTACGTCTTTTGTCATAACTTACCACTTTTTGAGGTATAGCCGAGGCCTTGTAGCCGACATTATCATAATTGTCTTTTGTATATCTAGAGGCTCCGTCAACGTTCGTTTGAGTTATGTATGGGAGTTGGATGGTTCACTGGACTATGTTGTAATTCTAATATCTTGTTCTTCTAAACAATAGCTGTATGAAATTTTGGAAACTTAACTATGGTTTAAGAGTTGTAATATAAAATGAACTAGCAATGTTATATGTTTGATCTCTCCTACTGTCTAAATAAATGAAAGCATAATTTCTTGATCATTGTGAGTTGGGTAGAAAGAGTCCAAAAGTCTTGCTCAATTGGGTTCACTCAATTGAGCGCCAGATTCGCCTCCCGAGGTTGGGGCGTGACAAACTTGGTATTAGAGCCTAAGGTTTTAAAGTGTCCTAGGATGTCTCAGAGCCATGTCTAGTAGAATTCTTATTATTGGTGTGCTGTCAACCACATCTATAAGTTGGAGTCTACTTGGGAATTTAGGAATAACACTCTTTTTTGATATATTAGACCGTGCAACAAAACTTATTTTAAAACTATTCCTCCTCTAACTAGTGCACTTCATCAACCCTTATTACATGGCACTTAAGAAGGAAGAAAGAACTGGGCAATGAGCTAATGGTTCCCAAGGAGCGGCGGTCGATTCCGTTATTGATGATGCGGGTGGGAACTCGAGGGATGAGGATATTCCCCCAACTACTATATTGCCTGGCTCCACTTAACCAGTTCTACATCTGTTGAGGGTGCCACTATCCCTCCCACTGATATTCTTGTCCTGCCTCCAGCCCCCACTTCCAGTTCTGTTATTTCTGAAAGGGGATCTTATGGGAGTTATCGAGATGCTGACTCAGCTAGTGGCCTCACAGGCCCAGAGGTCAAATGTTTCACCTACTTCATCTAGACAGCAAAAGGATTCCACCAGTTCTAGGGTGAACATATTTCTTCAGCTAGACCCTTCACTGTTTACGAGTGCAAATCTTGAAGAGGAACCCCAAGATTTTATTGATAAGATGCACAAAACTCTCAGGGTTATGCGTGTAACTATGATAGAGGGAGTAGAGTTGGCTGCCTACCATCTGAAAGGGGTGGCCTATTTGTGGTTTAAGTTGTGGGAAGATTCCCGTGAGAAGGGGAGCCCTCATACAAGGTGGAGTGAGTTTGTCGATGCCTTTATAGATCATTTACTGCCTGCTGAGTCAAGGGAAGCCTGTGCAACAGAGTTTGAGAAACTAAAGCAAGGTAGCAGGAGTGTGTGGGTGCAGCTCATGGAGTTTGATCGCATGTCCCAGTATGCTATTCACATATGGCCTATAATGGAGTCCTGGGTGTAGCGGTATTTTTAGGGGCTTAATCCTCTGACTATTAACGAGGCATCTACAAATGCTTTGAATTCAGATGTGAATTATAGGAAGATGGTGGCATTCTCTAAGGCCACGTAGAACCGTAAATTGAAGAACGGGATAGAGAGAGAGGGTAACAACAAGGCACGAGCTACATGAAACTTAGGAGAGTCACGAGGTGGGGGAAGATCAGCTTTTAGGGGAGGATCATCAGGGCTGTCCCAGTCGATTGCACAGTTTTCAGCTAGTGCACCGCTATCAGGGCCTAACCAGCAACAATAATAGAGTCGTTTCAAGGCTAGTCAAGGTAGTAAGGGGCCTCACCGACAGGGTCAGTCAGGAGGGAGATCCCAAAAGAAGTAGAGGTCCTCATACCCCAGGCATGGGAAGGTGCACACAGGGATCTACTACATGGAGTTACCCATATGTTGCGGGTATGGGATAAGGGGCCATATTCAGAGGAATTGTCATGTATCCCGCCAGGGAATGGATAAGGATGCAGCAATGAAAGCCATCCCTGCAGCTGCTACATCTTCAGCACCCTCTCAAACTCGAGGTACTCCAGCACCCGCGAGGCGTGGTGTAGCTAGGGTGGATTTGAGAGTTCAGAAGGACTCAGCCTCTATGCTATGAGTGGTTGCCAGACTACAGAGGCTTCTCCATATATTTTTATAGGTATTCTGATTGTCCAATCTCATGATGTGTATGCACTTATTGACTCCGGTTCCACCTAGTCTTATGTTACCTCTTATGTTGCTATGGAATTTGGGATAGAATCGGAATAGTTTCATGAGCCATTCTTGGTGTCTACTCTGGTTGATGAGTCTGTTACGGCTGCAAGAGTCTTAGAGGTTGTGCTGTTACAGTATGTGTTGGGGATACTATGGCCGATCTTATTGAATTGGGAATTACCGATTTTGATATAATAATGGGAATGGATTGGATTTATTCATGTTTTTCCAAAATTGATTGTCAGACTAGAACTGTGAGGATTGAATTTCCTAATGGGCCTATTGTTGAATGGAAGGGAATAATGTAGTGCCAAAAGGTCGGTTTATTTCTTACCCTAAGGCCAAAAAGATGATTAAGAGAGGGTATATCTATCATTTAGTTCGGGTTACGAACACCGATGTCGAGGCGCCTACCCTTGAGTCCGTTCTTGTTGTGAATGAATTCTAGATATCTTTCCAGATGAGCTCCTTGGGATCCCACCAGAAAGGAAGATTGATTTTGGGGTTGGCGTGATGCGAGGAATGCAACCTATATCAATTCCATCTTACAGAATGGCACTGACAGAATTAAAGGAGCTAAAGGAACAATTGAAGGATTTGTAATAAAACGGTTTCGTCCAGCCGAGTGTGTCACCATGGGGCACACTGGTTTTGTTTGTAAGGAACAAAGATGGGTTGCTACAAATGTGTATTGACTACCGACAACTCAACAAAGCCACAATAAAAAATAAATACGCTCTACCAAGGATAGATGATTTGTTTGATCAATTTGCAAGGTGCTAAGTGTTTCTCAAAAATTCACTTGCGGTTCGGGCATCATCAATTGAAGATAAGGGAGCAAGATATTCCAAAAACATCCTTCAGGATCCGGTACGGGCACTTTGAATTTCAGGTGATGTCCTACGGGCTAACAAATGCCCCGACAGCTTTCATAGATCTTATGAATCATGTATTCAAGCCTTTTCTAGACTCCATTGTGATATTTTTCATTGATAGTATTCTTATGTATTCTCGAAGTGGGGAGGACCATGCTGACCATCTCAGGGCATATTTGCAAACTCTTCAGCAACACCAACTTTATGCTAAATTTTTGAAATGTGAATTTTGGCTTGAATATGTCACGTTCTTGGGTCATTTATTCTTTAGGAATGGAATTATGATTGATTCTCAAATGATTGCAGCAGTAAAGAATTAGCCTAGACCTACCACTCCGATAGAGATTCGCAGTTTCTTAGGTTTGGCTAGGTACTACAGAAGATTTTTGGAAGGATTTTCTTCTCTTGCCTCTCCATTAACTAAATTGACATAGAAAGTAGTTAAGTTCCAGTGGTTCGATGCTTGTGAAAGGATCCAGGAATTGAAATCACGATTGACTACAATACCGATATTGACCCTACCAAAGGGTACATAGGGATTTGTGGTATATTGCATGCTTAGAGGATCAGGCTTGGGTGTGTATAAATGCAACATGGCAAGGGTATAGCGTATGCTTCTAGGCAACTCAAGAATCATGAAAAGAACTATCCAACCCACAACTTAGAGCCTGCAACAGTGGTGCTTGCACTAAAGATTTGGTGACATTATTTGTATGGGGTCCATGTCGATGTATTTATAGACCACAAGAGCCTTCAATATATTTTTAAACAAAAGGAGTTGAATCTGAGGCAGAGAAGATGGCTCAAGTTACTCAAGGACTATGATATTGATATTCTCTATCACTCGGGAAATGACAATGTTGTGGAAGATACTTTTAACTAGAAATCTATGGGAAGTTTGGCTCATATGAAGTCATATCAAAGGTTGTTGACCATGTACGTTCACCGGTTGGCTAGTTTGGGTATTCGCCTTGAAGACTCTAACGAACGAGGATGAATTGTGTAGAATAGGATGGAATCATCATTTGTAATGGAAGTGAAAGAGAAGTTTCAACGATCCATTGTTATCACTACTGAAGGAGGGGATTCATAAAAACATGACCAAAGCTTTTTCTTTGGCATGAATGATGGTACCCTATGGTACCAAGGCCGCCTATGTGTTCCAGATATTGATGGTCTCTGAGAAAGGATTATGATATAAGCTCACACTTCTGCGTATTTCGTATACCCATGAGAAGGGTCCGACTAACCACAACCTTAAGGTACATGTATGGATTCTTGTGTTAGTTATTGTCATTGGTCGTGTGAGGCCGTTGTCGTTATTGATGATTGTGGTCCTATGTGGCATTGAATTATTGAGTTGTACAAAAAGAGTTGGTAGTAGTATTGTTACAAAGGCGACTTTGCTAAAGTTATATAGATCCCGAGGAATGAAACATTCGAGGACGATTGTTTCTAAGGGGGAAGGATGTCACATCTCGCCCTTTTGTACATTAAAGTTTCATCTTCAATTAATCAACGTAGGCTCAGGGATGACATTATCTTAAGGTTAACATATTTAAGCTATTTATAACAAGTATTAAGTAAGTTCCATGAAGGATAAAGCATACACGAATTAAAGAAATGAGTTTCGTTAAAGGTTGTCGATTTGGGATAAAATATGGTATGAGCTATAATACCTGATACTTATGGACTAGTACCATATAAGGGACCATATGACTGTGATAGATGATATATAGACTATATAAAAATGAGTACAGTTTTAAGTAATTTGAGACAATTCTTAATTATGGGGGTGATTTGTTAATTATCGGATAACGAGACATTACCTAATTATCTAATAATTGGATAAAGATTAAAATTTCCTACCCCCACCCCACCCCCACATGGAAGCAAGCCAATTCATAGAAAAATGATCTTAGTCATTTTGGCTAGGTGGCAACTAATGTGTTAATAAGAAAGCACATCGTTCCTAATATTTTACTTGTAAAAGCAATAGGTTAAAGTACATAAATATTTCATTCTCATATTTTGAGTACAAGGATACTACCAGGCGTTAGAATTTTCCTGCAAAGTTTTCAACGAAATTCCAGCAACCAAACAATTCCAACAATAGTTGTTAGAACAATAGCAACGTATTGTGATTCTAAAGGAGTACGCTGCAATCTTTTTCAAGAATAATATACGGATTTTTATCTACTCCAGATATGTAAAGGTTATCCCTTCTATCTTTTCTGGTATGATCCAAATAATACAAATTAAATGAGCAGAATATGCAAATTTCATAAATGACTCTATTCATAGAAATTCTATGGGTGTCTATTTCTTGATTTCCCATGTGAATTATTATTATATTTTCTGTTCATAGGTCTCAGAAAAATACATATTTGATAAAGTTTATCTGAGAGGTATATTGATTTTTATGGAATTCCTAGAAAATATTATTAACGAATTTCTTATGTATTTTATGCATTTATACATGTACATTGGCCTATGACCAGATGGCGTTTTATATGCGTATATATGTATATTAAATGATATGGTATATGGGAAAAGGTTACGATGTTATATACGTACCACCACCTGATCAACTGGTATACGTCGATAATTTTACCCACTGTGGCTAAGATGATATGTTGGGATTCCCTCAGAGGCTTGATGATGTTATGTACACCTATACATATGCATGACATAACATTCATACGCATGCGCATGACATAATAAATGTTTCAGGATTTGCAATGTTATATGGACTTAGAGGTGGAATTCTCTATTCTATGTTTCATCTATGTCATTTATGTATTGATTTTCATGCCTTACATTCTCACTACATTATTCGTATGGACGCCCTATTTCTCGGGGCTTACGTTTCATATCCGCAGGTACAAGTAGACAAGCTGACAATCCCTCTTATTAGGATCCCTAATCAGCGAGAGTTGGCGTGCTCCACTTGATCCAGAGCTACTTTTGATTTTGGTATGATATTTTTGTATACATATATGGGTATGAAGTGGCCTAGTCTTATCCTTGTACAATTGTATTTTCTATTAGAGGGCTGTAGATAGTTATGTACAATTAGATAGTATGTGGCCTTGTCGGCTTTTAGTTTTGGGTATATAGTTGTATATAGCAGCCTTGCCCGATCCCTTACTGTATTTTGCATATATATGTACATATGCCTTTTGGATGGGTTTCCCACACGTATGATTTTCATGTATATATCTTGAACATGTGCTTAAAGATGTTCGACATGTAGGATTCGGCCATCCATCGCAGTTTATCGATTTGGGTCATGACATAATACCAATAAAAATTGTACATTACCCCATCTTTCTGGAAGGATTACGATGATGTCCATCCTTATTTGATGAATGGACAAGGCGATGTGACTGAGTGGAGGTGCTCACCCACCCAATGGATCATTGGAGCATATTTCGGCATTATTCACACTTTCTAACAAAGTCGGAGGCTTCCTTTTTTCATGGTAGGCTAGTAATAGCTTGCCCGTATGAGGCGTCTCACATTGGCTCGATTACTCGTATAGGTTCCACAGTGTCCTTTGTGTACTTCTTCGAGTTTGCGCCTATTTTTTTTTGTCCTAGACACTTTGCGAAGGGACCGCCAAACATTCTTTTGTACACCTCATTGCTGATGATGTTGTATTGGGCCGCCTGCATTTGAAACTTCTTGGGTTCTTTATTGTCGGGTAGGAGCACTTCGTCCTGCAAAAATGACATAATGCGCTTGCGCAAGTCCTAAGTCAGGTTTACAGTGTGTACCTCAATTTGGTCTATCGACGAACAAAAGAGACCACATTTTCTTTTCTGTTTATGTTTTTGATGGCCGCTTCTAGTTTGGTAAGGTCTTCTTCTTTGATGTTTTATGCTTGGGGTATCTGGTCAAGTTGGCACACGTCAAACTCGGGCATTAGCTTATGAATTTCTACATGATACTTTTGTAGTCGTTGTTCTTTGATTTGGAAAGTCCCTATGATTTGGTTGACGATAGGTTGTGATTTATATCGGAGGATGATTCGTTGTGCTCCATACTTTAGGCTAGTTTTAGCTCTACAATTATGGCCTCATACTCAACTCACTGTTAGTCATGTCAGCACATCGTATGGATTGGCAAATAACTTTATCTATTGGGACATCGATCACAAGTCACAGTCCAGATCCTGCCACGTTGGAGGCATTACAGGTTGCATAACTTGGGGGAGGTACGGGTGGCTTCCTACTCGGCCTCAAACAGTATTTTGGGGTTGAAGTCAGCGAGTACTTATGACTTTATCGCTATTCATGCCTGATATGTTATATCGTGCTTGCTTTATTCGATGGACCACTTGGCCAATCTACCCGACATCTCGGTTTTATGTAAGATTCTTCTTTTGTGGAAGGTAGTGACTATCGAAATGGGATGGCATTTGGAAACAGGGTCACAGCTTTCGCGAAGCTACGACTAATGCCAGGGCCAATTTATCCAGATAGGGATACCTCGTTTCTGCATCGACCAGGTTTTTGCTAATGTAATACATTGGAGTTTGGTACCTTTGTTTTCATGGACCATGACTGCACTTAGTGCGACATCGGATACGGCCAGGTAGATTAAGAGATGTTCGCTTAGTTATTCCTTGGAGAGTCATAAGGGCAAGGAAAAGTATGCCTTTAATTCTTTTAGGGCATTGATGCATTCGGAATTCCACTGGAGTTTTCGTTATCCTTTTTGAGTACATTGAAAAATTTATGGCATCTGTAAGAGGATCGTGAGATAAACCTCGACTGGGCGGCTATTCGGCCGGTCAGCTTTTGCACCTGTTTCTTGCTGGTCCAAATTTTACGTATTCCCTTTATAGCCTTTATTATTTCGGGATTGACCTTGATGGTTTATGAGACAAAAAAACTAAGGAACTTTCCCGAGGTAAGGTTGAAAGCATACTTCTCAGGGTTCATCTTCTTGTCGTATAGTCTAATTATGTTGAAATCTTCCTTCATGTGGTCGATGTGGTCCTCGTTTTCTTTTTGATTTGTCTAATATGTCGCCTATATAGACTTCCATTGTCTTGTCGAGTTCCTCTTTGAACATCTTGGTGACCAGCCTCAAATAGGTCACCCCTGCATTATTCAACCTGAACGGCATGACTTTGTAGCAGTACGTCCCTTGATGGGTGATGAAGGTGGTTTTATTCCTGGTCCTCCTCCTCCATGAGAATTTAGTTGTAGCCTGAGTCCAAGAAGCTTAATAACTCGTGTCTCGTTGTCGCGCGGATGGGTTGATCGATATGAGGCAATGCAGAGGAGCTTTTAGACAGGCTCTGTTTAGGTTCGTGAAGTCTATGCACATGCACCATTTCCCGTTTTCTTTTTCACCATGACTGCATTAGCAACCTATTGGGTGGTACTTTAACTTTCAAATAGAACCGTTGGCGAGCAATTTTTCTACCTCTTTGCGGACGGCCTCATCGATTCATGTATTGAAATTTCTTCTGATTTTTCGTACTGGTGGGTAGACTAGATCAACATTCAGCTTGTGTGATTCAATATCCTTAGAGATAGCTGGCAAATCTGCTTGGGATAAAGCAAAATAATTTGGCTTTGTCCGTTAAAGATTTATGGAATTTATCAGTTTTGTAAGTTTGTGGCTGATGCAAGCTTTTTTGATGCGGTAGCTCTTGTCTTGCTGGACGGGATCGAGGTCTTCCACTATTTAACCTATGGCATACATGACATCATGGTCTCTGAGGACGTCTATTTGTTCGTCGGACTCAGTCCCCGACTTCGGTAATTGCTATGCTCCTGAGTCCTTCTCCTTAACTATTGGGTGTATGTGCAATCTTGGGCGATGCAATAACGTTCTTGAGCTGTGCACTATTCACTATGGATGCTGAATATGCCCCTTGGGGTAGGAACTTGATGACCTTATATAAACTAGAAGGGATGGCCCTCATGGCATGTATCTAGGTTAGCTCTGTAATAGCTTTATAGGTTGTGTCTTGGTTATGACATGGAATGTTGTTTCTAGGGTGACCCCCCCCCCCGACCAGAACGGGCAATATTATGTCTGCAGACGTTTTTTCTACTGCATTGTTAAAACCTATTGGTGTTATGCACCACGGTATTATAATATCCTCGAGTCTCATTTGTGTCATAAGTTTGGGGTGGATAATACACGTGCCATTCACATTGTCTACCATGAGTCTTTTTACATCGCTATCTGAAACTCGTAGAGTAATGACTAGAGCATTAAAATAAAAAAATGTCAAACCATGGGTATCTGACTTATCGAAGATGATACTGTCTTCAAGGTTATCATACTGTTCATGGGTGACGAACCGTTTCAATTTGTGTGTGGTTATGAACTTCACATGGTTCATTGTTGCTTCGTCGCCTCCACCAATGATCAATTAGATGGTGCGGGCGAATAGGGTGGCTTTGGGGGGCCTTGATATGGTTCTCGTCCACGGGAGAATTTGTCTCTCCCTTGGTCTCTCATCAGCTCCTTTAAATGTCCTTGGTAGAGCACGTTCACTACTTCTTGTCGTAGGGCTATGGAATCCTCAATTTTGTAGCCTCAATTCTGATGGAACTTGTAGAGGGCATTCGACTTTCTGGAATCTGGGTCCGACTTCATCTTTTGTGGCCATTTTGACTTGGGACCGAGCTTCTCTAAGGCGTAAACTATTTTTGAAGGAGAAACACAAAATTTGTGACCAAATAAAAATGGAAGCGTACCTTTTTCAGTTCAATGAGTTAGCGTTTGTGTACTGGATGCCCCTTCGGCTTGGCGGGGAGGTAGTGGGATGGTCGCTCTGATGTACGGTTGGTGACTCTCCTGATTGAGGCATGGACCCGCATGATCTATTCGGCTATCATTTCGATGATCTTTCCTTGATTCCATTTGGACTATTATTAGCTATTGGGTTGGACCATTGAGGTCGGCACAGTAATCCTTGTGAATTTCTTCCCAGGTCGTGGGAGGGCCTTTCATGAGTTTGCTTAATAATATTCTAGTCGCCCTCCATCCGTTCCTGTTTAACCCATTTTAAAAGGCCACTACTATCATCCCTTCTGACATATCTTGTAGGCTAATTCTTACTCTGTTGAACTGGGCGAGAAAGTCCTTGGGTCCTTTTCCAGGTGATTGTTTGACGGTGAATATGTCATTCACTCTGGCTTCTGCTTTTTTGGCCCCGACATGGGCGATGACGAACTTGTCAGCTATTTCCTTGAATGTCATTATGAAACATGCTGGTAATTTTGAGTACCATGTTAAGGCTCCTCCTGTTAGGGTTTTACCGAATCTCTTCAGCAGCTCCGACAATACTTGCTATTTTGAGAGGTAGTTGTCTATTACCGCCGTGACATAATGAATGATATGGTCTTCAGGGTCCGTTGTGTCGTCGTATAGTTTTAGATATGGTAGTATTCTGAAAGATTCGGGTATGGCGTGTGGGGATGCCTCCTTACTGTATGACTGTTCCACGAACCGACTGACATCTCGTTTTGGCAAAACTTTTGGGGCGCCTGATATCTTATCAACTCTTTCTTTGATTATCCCTCATTTGGTCGCGGAGTACTGTATTCTCATTCTCCATTTCTTCTTTTTGTTATTCAAAATAACTACGAGGGCATCGTTACCTGCATCAATAATGGTGTGAGTGAAACTTGTTAGGGGAGGAGCGCGTTGCTCATTGATGGTTAGGGTTAACACGTGCTGTGTTCCTGCTCGCCCCTTGAGTGGGTTTGTCGAGTATACTATGTAAGGTACTTGTCAGTCATGCCTCCTATAACCTTTTCACTACGAGTGGCACTTTTTCTGTTGTGGACGTGGAGGCTCCCTTCTTATGTAAAGAGGATACACTCCCATATGGAGGAGGTTAATGAGTTTGCCTGGATGTGGCGCTTGACGCCACGTTCTCCTCATCTTCCCTGTCCACCTCGTTTATGGTTCCTTGGAGATCAGTAGTGACACCCATCACCACTTTTAGTCTTTCCTCTTCTTTTCCTACCATTGTTAGCTTGTGGAAAAAAAGAAAAAGGGAGGTTCAGTTGTGTTTTTTTAGATCTAGAAGAAACTAAGCTTTTTAACTAGGAACTCCCCACATATGGCGCCAGATTATTTGACCAAAAAATTCTAAGCCCTTTTTGATAAAACAATTTAATAAATAGACAAAGGGTGAATCCAAGTTAAAATTTATAAATCCCAAATCTAAAGCTTAACAACTTGGAGGGAATGGGACCATGTTTAAGCCAACGAATGCCAAGTTAATGCTCAATGACTGTTAATAAACGTGAGAATGAAAACATGCAATAAATTTGACAAAATGGCACTAAATGTAATAGGAAAATGAATTTGTCACTCAAATGTTGAATGGGATGTATGATTCCTTCGTCTGACCATAACGTGTGACAACAGGATATGGAAGTAAA
The DNA here is from genome assembly GCA_034376525.1 of Nicotiana benthamiana. NCBI lineage: Eukaryota > Viridiplantae > Streptophyta > Magnoliopsida > Solanales > Solanaceae > Nicotiana > Nicotiana benthamiana. The sequence goes on along the minus strand of CM067324.1, from coordinate 27,897,030 downwards.
CATCGTGTTCTTGGATCTTGTGAATAAAAAAGGAATCTTTTGTAATATAATCAAACAGAAGAGACAAGACAAGTTGTTTTTGTATATTCTTGACAGTCAACTCTTTACAAGATGTTCTTTCATAAAAGTAGATCCCTTTTTTGTTTCCTCTCTCTTCCTATTTTTAAGGAATATCCCTAGAATATCCTTAAAAAGTATAATATGGGGGAATATTCCTTGCATAATCCTAGGAATATTCTAATAGTTTCAACCATTTGTTCACTACTCGACCTTGACACTGGTTTCTCTCTTTGAGCAACTCCTTTCCACTAGAGTGTGCTTGATTTCGACCTCGGCCTCAGCTCGTCTGTCTGCATTCTCTAAACTAGTCCTAGTTTTGACCCATACAATAATGTCAAACATGAATTTAATAAGAAACATCCCAAAATATGATAATACTGAGTCATAAATTCTACATAGAATATGTAATAATTCTCAAAGAGTACAATATTGTTTGAAATGCATAAACAATAGAAATGAAGTAAGAAGGTGACTCTGAGGCCTGTGAACGAAACAACCGAGATACCTTGAAGTATCCAACAAGCTCTAGCACACCTCCTAACGATCAGCTCGATCCGAAGTACTTGGATCTGCTCAAAGAATGTGCAGAAGCATAATATGAGTACACCATAGATTATACCCCAGTAAGTATCAAGATTAACTTCGATGGAGTAGTGACGATGTTCAAGTTATAATAATTATTATTTAACTAACTTGTGCAAGATATCAAGAAACAACTGACAACAAAATATATAACATGACCAATATCAACAATCTAATAGACCATATAACAACAACCCAATATAGAATAGCTTATCTTTGCTAATAAAATATCAAATAAACGTATGGCATGTGATAATATGTAAAAATCAACCAACAACTCATAAAATACCAAATGAGATCATTTAAAAATTAAGTATGTGATAAAAATATCAACCCCATTTCAATACATGAACAACATCAAAAGAATACCCCAAAATGTCACATAAGATCATCAACAAAGCCACCCTTATGTTGCTGCATTGACATAATATAACAACCTGACAAGTTAGAACATACATGTTTTTACTATTATATGACTTACGTGGATGGTTGGTTGGTTTTGGAAGAGTTCAATTTGAATTCAGAACATTTAGTTCCATAGTAGTAGCCTTCGGTGGCCAAGTTTGACTTGAGTCAACACTTTGATTAAACATTCTCGGAATCGACATTTAGAGATTTCAATAGGTTTGTATGATAGTTTTGACCTGAGCATGTGTTTGGATCGAGTTTCGGGTAATCTAGAAGCATTTCGTTGCTTATTGTTGAAAGTTGGCATCTTGATGTTTTAGAGTGTCCTAAATTTTGTTTGCAGTAGCATTTGGAGTTATTGATATTCGTTTGGATTTGTGAGCCTTGGAATAGGTTCGTACAGTAATTTATGACTTGTGCGTAAAATTTGACATCATTCCAAGTTGTCTCGGTATTATTCATCCCGTTCGGAGCTTGTTGAAAGAAGTTTGAACTTCAACGATTGATTAATTTGGTTTTGAAGTGTGATTCTTGGTTCCGATGATATTTTACGTATTCTGAGACTTCAAGCATGCCTGAAATATGTTTATGAACCGGTTGGTGTATTTGAATAGGGTCCCGGATTGCTCAGATGTGGTTTGGACCACTCGAAGTTAAGTCCAAAAAGGAAAATGTTGTGGTGATGGTTTCCTTCTTCGAGAACGGGAGGGGGGGGGGGGGGATATCGCGTTCGCGATGAAGGATTTGGGGTGAAGGATTTTTGTGCTATGTGTTTGTGATATATGGCTCTTGATCAAGGAGCTTAGGGGCCAGTAATCTTCGCGTTCATGATAGAATACTCGTGTTAGCGCGAAAGGAGTTGGGCCTGGGGATGCTAGACTGTTGTGCTTTACATTTGCGAAGCGTTGTCTATGTTCATGAAGTATTGGTTAGACTGCCCTTTGCTATCGCGGAGACCTGGTTGCATTCACGATGAAAATTTTCTGGGCATTGACAACTTTTTCCTTCGGATCGCAAGGAGACTTCCTTGGTCGCGAAGAAAGGTTGCTTGACATAACACTTTTTACACCCAGAACTTAGGCTCATTTTCTCATTTTCACTACTTTCTTGGCCAATATTAGAGCTTTTTGGAGGGGGATTTTCATCAAGAATTTAAAGATGAGTAATTTCTACCTAATGTAAGTTAAATACATGAACTTTGGGTAGATAACGTAGAAATCAATAGAATTATGGGATTATGTTGAAAAACCTAGAGTTTAGTAAAAAACAATTAGGATTTGACTATGAAATTGATCATGAAATTGGGTATAAATTGCATATTTTAGTTCATAAGGTCATGGACTAACATTTATTTACCAAACTTTGTAGAATCCGGGCACGTGGGCTCGGGTGTGACTTTTATGAACTTTTCAAATTGGGTTGGAAAATTACTCTAATATATGAATTAGTTTGTATGACTGTTGATACCTAATTTTTCTTTCATATTTATATATTGTATATATATACTTTTAAAATAGTATATTTGCATCATCATTTGGTTTATAAACCTATACCAGCATTCTATATAATTTTCCATGATTTTAAGAAGCCCAAAATTAATGTCTTTTTGCATTTTTATTGTATAAATATACCATAATTATCTTACAAATTATTTTTATAATATTTTAATCATCCAAACTTTTTTTTATTTGGCAATCCACTAGGCATAGCCTAGGGTTAGATTTTTATTAATAGAAGAAACGAAAATTACCACAAATAGGTGAAATACAAATAAGGAGACAATATCGCCGGAGTTGTTACCCATATAACACAACCGGTCTAACCTTACCGTATTCATCCTACTATGATGATATTACAAATAATAAAACTAAAATGATGGAAAATTAAAAGGTTGAAATATGGCTTCAACCTTCACATTTTGTTACTCGATCGATTGGGCTTTGAAAAAGATGTTTGTGCGACCTGTTTTTCTTTTGCATTTCTCATTGGGGTCTCCTTATGATCTGGCTATTCATTGCATCCACCTTTTTCTTCTCCTCCAAAGTAGTGATTGAGTTTATTTGTACAATCTGGTTCTGTGCAACTGTTGGCAAAGGCATTGCAATTTGATTAGCAACTGAAGTCTCGCCTGGATTTGTAGAAATTCTTGGAAAAAATACTGGAGCATTATGGTTCAAGTTGCTAACTGAGTTTGCTGCTGGTTTTAAATTTGCTGGACACTTGATTGTACTGATTTTCTTTGACATTTTGGCTTAAGCTGGACGTCAATGTCCTCTCATTCACTATCGTCATCAAAATCTTGGTCGTCATCTGAATCCTCGGCCATTGAACTCTTGTCCACGATCTGCCTTTTGTTTTTGGATTTTGGAGTTTCTATTCTGTTGGAAATGGCAGAACAGTTCTTTGCAGTGTGATGTGCAGTTTCTGTTGTATGATGAGAAGTATCCTTATGCTCTAAAACCATTACACTTTGAAAAGAGGCTTCATGATAAACTGCAGAAGCTGCCTCTGTCCAAGAAATGTCACTGCCTTGTTTAACCATATCAGATTGCTGAGAGAATTCTTGACAATATGTGGTCTACACAGCCTCATCCTCTAAAGGACTTGCTAAAATTAGAACTAATGGACTCACAGATTCAAGATTACCATTCCTAGATATGTTTCTAATAACTGGATATTGCAAAGGAGAACTATGATCTAGTTTGAGTAAATGCACATTCCATCTTGCGATTCATTGTCTACTGTGATGACTGTTCTGTTATTGCACTTTGTAGCAACATCTTTTTCAGTATGCTCGAAATTAACCAATGCAGATGGTTTCTTCAGTTCTTTACAATGTTGTTGTCCAGGTTTTTTTGAAACATCAAAATCATTTGTTGTTGTCAACTCCTCCCCTGACTGACCAGAAAGAACATTATTATCTGAGTTAGATCTGAAGTTACCCGAGGCCTCCAGATTAGTTCCATTTGCTTGACCAAACAGTGTAGTATTTTTGTTGTTAGAATTCTGTCTGCTGCTGCTCGATCAGTTTCTCTTCATTGCTTTTAGCATTGGCATTTTCTGGTACAGTCTATGTATCACTAAGTTCCAAGTTTGATACCTTCTTATCAGTTTCAACATTACAAGGTATTTTTAATAGAGCATTAGCTTGCACTTTGCAACACTGAGCAGGAATATCCTTTGGCTTTTGAAAGGCTTCTGCAGGTGTACCAATTGAATGAGAAACAATTTTTTGGGCTCCTATCTGATGCACAGTGCATCTGTGATGTTGTCCAGCCAGTTCAACCAACTGCCTAGCTTGTGAACTAGGAGGAATATGATGTGCAGTAAGCTGCATTGCCCCTGTAGTAGCCACATATGATCGTGCATACATTGTCGCATCAGTTACATCTCTAGAAGGATTAGAGGGTCCTTTATCCAACTTCAATGCCTCCTCCAAATTCTCAGCTGGTCTTGCTGCATGTGGTGCATCTGGTACACCAGCACTTCCAGTACTCCTAGCCTTTATATATTGATCTGCTTCACCCCTATCCTTCCCAGTAGGTTCTGAAGTATCCACTAGTTCAGCATTCTGCACCAAATGCTGCTGCTCGTTAGGTTTGCCCTGCATACAGAGATTTATCACACTCTGACCTGACCTTTCTACATTGTCACCTGATGGTACAGTAGCTGCAGCATTCTGTTTCAGTTTTGGCACCATCATATCTGACTTTTTTTCACTTACTGCCTTCAAAGGAGAATGTGATGGTGCAGAATTTAGCAATTTAAAAAATTGCACCCCGACACCATTTGGCGTTGAAATAGATTTAGCAGTATGAAGCATTGAACCCGAACCAATTGTTTGTTCTACATCATGAATCACATTAGGAAGTGTCCTGTCAATTTGACGACCTGCTAGATTAGCATTTAAGTAGTCTCGGGCATCACCTTTTAATTTAGCCAAACTGCCCTTTCTTTCAGATTCCCCAGTATGGACCACTTCTTCATTGAGTTCCTCAGAATTCCATCGACAAGATCTTACATTATGTCCTTGATGATTACAATACGTACAGTATTCAGGAGCATTATCAAGCACGATCTGCTGGTCGAATTTTGTTATTTTTCCAGATCTCGAGTCTACTATCTTGATCTGAATTTTCTTTGGATGTTTGTCCAGTAAATTGATCAAAACTTTAACTCGTGCCGTACTAGGACGTGTTCGATCTTTAGTAGACTTATCTATTGCAATAGGATTTCCCATTGCAGAAGCGATAGACATTAAGGATTTTTTGGCGAACAGATTTGCTGGCAGATCGGGAAAGGAAATCCAAACCACAGCTTTTGACGTTTCTTCTCGGGGATTAAATCCCATTGTCCATGGGAATTTCCTAAAGAAAAAGTCATCTCCTTTTGCGTTTATGTAACCACTCGTTCTTGATACCACATGAGCATAGTCTTCAAACAGATCAAATCTTACCAGAATATGCCGATATTCTAGTTGTCCAATGTTGCAATTTCCTTTGACACCTAGTTTCTTCGATAGAATCTGCTTTAGCTCCTGAAGATCGGGTTTTCCATATGAAAATTTGATTATCACTGCTTGATGAAGGCCCTCCTCCTTAGTGAATGAATTCACGTCCTCCATTGTGAATTCTACAGCAGGAATTCCATGATCGAATGAAACTGGACAGAGCTCCAGATTTGCATTTGTTGCGGCAGATTTATGTCCAAACAGATGCAATGCATATGACTGTCTTGAACCTTGAGAAATTTGATTTTCCAGCATGTTTTGAGCAACCTCTCCCACAGCACAAGGCTGGGGAGAGGACGTCGCTTCCATGTTTGTCTCAAAAATCAACCAGAAATGAGAACATCCATGCTAACATAAGGATATAGTGCTGGAAAATTTAAAAGCTGAGGGAGCTACAGTAAATCGCAAAATTAAGATTTAAGATGTAGGAAAATTGGTTGTAGATTTGATAAAAATCTCAATTGGGGATTGTTCGCAAAGGGCAGGAGATTATGTGACACAAATTTTGTGACAATTCGCCACCGTATCCGGCGATATATCCGATGAATAGTGGCGGATGAATAGTGGCGGATGAATTTAATCCCCGTGTCTTTGAAGTTGTGCATCCAAACTTATTATTTATACCAATATGCAATTTTTAAATATTTTACTTCAAGTTTTCATAATTACATTTGCACTTTTAGGCTAATTGCACATTTTTCCGATAATAGCCTATGTTTATGTGTAATTACAATATTTATGCAAAATAACTTTTTATATTTTTCTAATGTCAAGTTATTATTTTCTATCATTTTAGTGCACAAATAATATTTTTTTATTTAATAATTACTTTTATAAATTATTTATTGATAAAATATTGGGTCTTCTTCGGACCAATACACTAGCCAAGTAATCCCAGCCCAAACAAATAACCTCTTTAACCCAAAACCCGATCGCAACCCATTTCAATTAACCCGGCCCAGTCCCCTTTCAATCGCGGTCGTTGATATCTGAGATCAACAACTCACATCTAATCCCTCCCTTTAACTAACCAAACCCCTAACACTAACCTTGTTCCCTTTTAAAAAGAGACTTTAAATCACTAGTTTTCATTGAAAAATATTGGGGCTTTTATTCTGTGTTCACTAGTTATTTTATTCTGTTTGGTTCTTGGCCGGCTAAAAGCCAAGGCCGTCGGATTTTCTAGTTTCCGACTTTCTTGGGTGTGAGCACTACCTTGGGTTCTTGAAGCCCTTGGGAATTTGACGCATATTCTGGGTCCTGGTTGTTGTTCTTTTTGTTATTTGTTGAGCAATAACTGTTAGTTCTCAACCTTCGCAATGTTTATTCCATTATGTGCCAATTAGCATATCGATTTTCTCTGAAATTACATGACTTGCTATGATTCATATAGGGCCCCCTTTGCTCACTATATCGAGTTTCAACATCTAAAAACTCTTTTAAGGAAGGGTTTTAAAAGAGAGAGTCACCACTTAACAGATAAAGGTGTGCTAGAGCACCTGTTCGCAGAAAACTCTATCTAACTAGTTGCATCACCAAAGATCGGGTAAGAGATCAAATTACCATGAGGAGGAAGTCCAAAATGGTGGGTCCCGGTCAAACTTAAACTTTATGAGTTAGTCTAAGAGATCAAGTACTGGAAAAAAAAAAGGAATTTGGGAAGTTTATTATTAAACACAAATAATTGATGAAAGACAAGATGTGGGGAGGGTCCAACGTTTTTTAGCCTAAAGGATCACCTTGTAAAACATAAATAATACTTTGTAACTCCTTCAAGGTGGAGTATTACTCATATTATTCAGCAACCACAGACTAACATCTCCTGCTATCTGATTACTATCTTTAAGGTGTTTACCTAAAGCGCAGTAGTCAATTCTAAGTCATACCCTACTCGTGCCATGCCTATGGTCCAGGAGGCATTTCGACCTCTATCTCAGGGAGGCTCTTGACTTTAACTTAGGGTTCTCAAAAAAAGAAAAATACTAGGTGACATAAAAAATCTTTTGAATTTTCACTTATAAGAAAATAAGGGCTCAAGTTGGCCTCCGCACTTAGACAACAAATGCACGCAAAACTTGATTAACAATGACATTTGCATATTTTAGCAAGTTAAAGTTTTAGAGAACTATAGCCAAGATCTCTATGTGATTCTGGATTTAATGAGCGCACAATTTACAATCTCTGAAACCTACATGGTTGCCTACTGATTGCAGGTATAAGAGATTAAACCTATAGGTATGATATCTAGGCATTTTTACGTAGTAACTAATAGGGTAATTACAGTATTCTGTTCAAAATTTGTTAACGGGTCCTATAGGCATGGTTTCTTGTGATGGTAATTAGCACATCATTAAAGATACTTAAAGAAACGAGTGGGACAATTTATTTATCTGATTCAGCCCCTATATGCATGATTTCTATAATTAAGACAAGTTTTAGATCCTATAGGCATGATTTCTATAATTAAAACTGAATTCTGATCCTATATACATGATTTCTAATAAGCAAGCGTAGAACATACTTGAACCAATGAAGAACCTATAGGCAGGATGACTAACATATAATAATTGAACATTCTGAACATAACAATATACCTATCGGAAAGATTTCTACAATAATTGGAACCTAACATGTTTTTCAGCAAAGATAAAATACATATAGGCATTATTTCTAACACATGATAGCTGAACATGTTTGAACATAATAGCACATTTAACTAAGTAATGAACCTTTTGGAAAGATCTCTAAAAATTTTAGTGCAAGTATAAGATAAAGACCGTTCCCCAATTTCACTAATACCCCAAAATATTATTACATGAATTAATACAGACCCATAATGAATAGAAATAAACTATAAAGTAGAATAGCCATATGGAGCCTACAGTAGGCCTAAAGGTACACCTGGCTCGGTGAGGCCTTCATTCTCACAATCCACAATAACCCCAAAATTACATATTCATTGACATAAGGCAGCTAGGACTTGAGCATATAGAACCAAGACCCTTGTGTGTCAGAGTTCCCAAAGGTTTCAAGAACCCAGGGCAGTGCTCATACTAGGGAGGTTAACAAAGATAATTTAGAGGAGAAACAAGGGACCAAACTCTAGTGTGTCAGATTTTACAAAGGTCTCAAATAAACCCTAATGAGTGTTCACACTAGGAGACTAAAGGGTAGAACCTAAGTAGCCTTGACTTTCATCCAACTAAGAATATAATTTAAAGAACTTAGGTGATAGGTGAAACAAAGGACAAAAGTTGAGAAAACACAAATTGAAAGGTTTAAATAGACACAACTGAATTAAAAGAACAAGCTTAATATAAACTGAGAAACAGATTCAACACTTAGCACAAATAATCATAGAGAGAGTAGGTTATAATCTTATCAAATAGGTTAGATAACAATAAAAAATTAAGACATATATACAAATTATTAATCAGAGTAGAAGGTTAAATCATATCAAGTAGCAAGCATAGGCATTCAAGCATTGTTATAGTAGTCTAATTGACAAAAGATGATCCAGTTCATATCAAAGATTTAGCCTAACATCTCAAAGTATTGATTCAAACATAATGAGATATTTGTTCCAAATCATAAAAAAAACAACGGGAAAAAGGGGGTATATGGTTAAGTGATCATGCTGAATAACACAATAGCAAGGAGGTAAATTACGACTAAAAATGAAGATCTTAACATAGGCCAACACAAATAGGAGGCTCCCACTGGAGGGATACGGGACGAGTTAGTAACATGTTCATGAGCATTTATGATTTTAACACACTAACTAAATAAGCCTCAAGTAAGTCTAGATTAATAAGGCTAGGAATAGATAACTTTAGAACTCGTGGCATTAGAAAAGTAAAGTGTTAAGAGGCTAACACATATAAAGTTGATAGAACAATGCCTAACAGGACTCATAAGCATATCGAGCCATTGATTCAGAAGTAAGACCACATGCAAATCATAGACAAGAAAGAATGAAATTGCAGAAGTCAAGTAAGTCACCAACTAAAAAAATTGCACCAAATAATAAAAGCCATGATATTCTGAATAGCAAGATCCCAGAACTAAATAGCCTTGGCTTCTGGCCAGAGAAAATCGAAGTATAGAATGCAAATCATAATAAAGTTTTTCATTTAGTGAATCTATATCGAGTCCAGAAAAATTTTCCAAAAGGAATGGGGGAAGAGGTTTATATAGTTGTAGAAATTAACATCCAAATAAGGAAACTCATCAATCAAACACAAGAAAAGGAAATATTTATTACATGGAATCAGAATCAGTAAGGGAAAGGGAAAATCTCAAACCTTAACTATAGGGAGAGTGTAAAATCGGCTTAATAAAATCAAACACCACATAGAACAGGACGAACACAGATGGAAAATCACTTAAAATTATAGAATCAAACCCGATTTGGTTCGATTAAAAGAGGTATAAAAAACCTAATTTATGGTGGGTAAGAATCATCAATAGATACAGAAAATATTCGTACTTACAAAGGATACATGATGAACATAGACAGAATAATTAGAGAAATCAAAAATTTGAACCAATTTGTTCGATTCTGATGAGATTTGTTTGCCATGTTAGGCAAGCAACTAGGTAACACCAAAAACGAGTAACCAGTAGAGAAGGAACACGGATATGGTGAGTAATTAACAGGTAAATCCCTTGGCTAAAAGGATTAGGAAGGGGATTGATAAAGGGAGCCGATAAGGGTTCTTCAAAGGTGAGACAGAGAGAGTTTAGAGGCGGCAGTCTTTAGGAAATGGGGGATTAGGGTTAGAGTGAGGAGATATAAGGAATAGTGATGGGTTTTTCTGTGATGTTGATCATTTTTTATTAACGACTGATGTTTAAAGAGTTGTAGGTTAGGTTAATTAGCTTTTTGGGATGCATGATTATTTGGTTGAGGCTCAGGTATTATTGGGATGGTGCATTGGGGTGTTTAAGTCCTAAAATGGGTTTAGAATTAGGCTAGTTTTTAAATACGCAATGTTTTAGTAAATAAATAATTTATCATAGTAATTAATAAATAACAAAAGTATCATTTGTGAACTATAATGATTAAAAGTAATTACTCAACATTATAAAAAAATAAAAATTATTTTCTGCATAAATAATGTAATTATACATTAATATGGGTTGTTATTAAAAAGATGTGCAATTGAGCCTTAAAAATGTAAATATAATTATAAAATACATACTTAGAAACATTTAAACATTATGTATGTATAAATGATAAATTTAGATGATTAAATAATCATAAAAATAATATGAAGGATAATTATTGGATATTTATATATTACAAAAATGCAAGATTAAATTGAGTTAAAGCCTTTCAAAATAATAAAGAAAATATGAAAATATTTATGTATGCATAAAAATCAAATGATGATGCATATGTACTATTTTAAAAGTATATGTATATATATTTAAAATATGAGAGAAAAATTAGGTATCAACAACTACCGTTCTTTATCCGGGAATGATGAAAAAATTATCAGGCAAAGAAATAATGACCGATTTTGATCAAATGGGGAAATTTTTGAAAATTGAGGCAAAACTCCAGTTTCTGAATTGCCTACATATCCGCGGTTTTATAGGAAGCATGTTGTGTGTAGTTCTGGACCCGACGGTGAATGGAACCAATGGAATTGTTTTATAAATAGTAGTGTGTTTCGGAAAAAGGCTATTTTGAGAAGAATAGTATCCTGTGTAGAGTTAACGCAAAGGATCTATTATAGCGTAAGTATCTGAATAGCCACAGAGAAAAATGAGTAATTGTCACAACCAAAATCGATGGGCGCGACCGATGCCCGAATCCTACATGTAGAACATCCTTAAGCATGCATCTAAGATATAGACATGAATGACGTCTGCTGAATTACGAGACTAAGCATACATGAAGAAAACTTGTCAAAAAGGCATATGTACATATATATGCGGACCTCCGGCAAGACTGCCATAGACAAGTATATACCCAAAACTTAAAGCTGACAATGCCACATGCAATCAAACTATACATAATTGTCTACAGACCTCTAATGAAAATATAACTGTACAAAGATGGGACAGACCCACATCATACCCATATATATATACGAGCATGTTGTACCAAAATCAAAAGCCTCTCCAAATCAAGTGGAGCACGCCAACTATCACTTATTAATGATCCTAAGAAGGGGGACCGTCAGCTTGCCTACTTGCACATGCGTGCATGAATCGCAGGCCTTGGGGCAATATGGCGTCAGTACGAATAATGTACTTAGTATGTAAGGCATGAAAATTTATACATAAAAGATATAGATGAAACATGAAATAAAGAGATCCATCTGTAAATCTAAATAACTTTGTAAATTCTGAAACATTTATAATGTATACGTGCATATAAATGTCGAATCAAGCATAGATATAGGTGTACATAACATCATCAATCCTCTGAGGGCATCCCATCATATCATCTCGGCAACTATGGGCGATCATCATCAACATATACCAACTGATCAGGTGGTGGTGCGTTTATAATGTCGTAACCATTTTCCATATATATATATATATATATATATATATATATATATATAAATATATGTATGTATATGGGATATAATTCCATCTAGTCATAGGTCAATGTATGTGTATAAATGAATGAAATGCATGAATATATGTTAATAAGATTTTCTCGAAATGCCATAAAACTCAATATGCCTTTTGGAAAAGCTTTATCAAATACGTATTTTTTTGAGATTCAAGAATAGATGATAAAATAATAAGATTTATGGGAGAATAAGAATATATACATCTGTAACATGTTCTTAAAAAAAATCGCACCACACTCCATTAAAACTGCCAAATTTTACGTTGCTAATAATTCTCGTTGAATTTCCTTTAGTTGCAATAATTCACGTTTTTGTTGAAAATCAAAAGAATGGTTAACGTTCTATTCTATCAACTTATGGCTAATGTTTCTATATGTAAGAATGGTAGATTTTAGGAATGGCTAATTGTCTTGATTGTTTACAAAGTATAAGTAAAGTGAGGTGTTTTTGTATTCAAGACACGAGAAATGAAATTTTGTTGAAAGCTTTTGTGAAATGGCTAACGTTAGTTTTCCCACCTAAAATCTTGGGAATGAATATGTAATTGTTTTTATTAGTTTGCCACCAAAGATCATATGATTACTTAGTCATATGTATTAGTGGTGGCTTACTTCCACATGGGGTGGGAGTGGGGAAAGTTAATCATTATTCACTTATTATGTAATTAGGTAATGTTCTATTATCTGGTAATTAACCCATTATTCACATAATTAAGAATCGTATTACGCTACTTAAAATACTACTCATTTTTAATACACTTTTATACATCATACTATCGTGGTCATATGGTACCTTGTATGATACTAGTTCATAAATATTGGATATTTTGTCTCGAACCAGATTTTATCCCGAATCATCAACCTTCAACAAAACTTGTTTTCCTTAATTTGTTTACCCTTTATCCTTCACGATACTTATTTATAGCTTGTTATAAATAGAATAAATACGTTAACATTAATATAATCTCATCCCGGAGTTTACGTCGATTATCTGAAGACAAAACTTTAACGTACGAAAATGCGGGACGTAGCAGTAATTGATGGGAGTCAGTTATGTTTAAAACATATGAACGCTGTGAATAAAAATCGGATTGAAGATTTCTCCCATTTGAAGAACGGTTACTTCTTGGATTACCAACAAAACTTAAAATACGATGCATGCAAAAAAAATATGGGTTAGTGCGAGAATTTAAACATGATGCAACTTTCCTTTGGACCATGAAGATTGCCTTCAGATTGTGTCTTAGACCATGACATCCTGTGACATGAATCATATTATAAGGGATTCACAGTTTGTGAAATGATATTCTCGGACTATGAAAATGGTGCCTCTGAACCATGACACCTTTAAATAATAATATGCAACATTGAGAGATCCTCAGGCCATGACATGGTATGAGGATGATGCCTTTAGATAATATGGCAATGTTTCAGCCCATGAAACGCGGAGACATGATGATGGGTCATATAAGCGAATCAAGACAGAGCTTAGTCTTGTATAGATTGGGACAAAGCTTAGCCACGGGAAGGCAAAATAGTGCTAGATTCCAAGTAGCATAACATTTGGTATCAGGAAGGGAAAGATTGAGCTTAGCCTCCTGCAATTGGTGAGGCAATGCTTAGCCTCATACAAGAAAAGGGCATAGTTCTTAGTCTCAGGCAATGGAAGGCAGTGCTTAACCTTATGCATCTAAGGAGGCAATGCTTAGCCTCATGAAAACAAGGAGACTGGGCTTAGCCTCATGCGATGGAAGGCAGCGTTTAACCTTATATAGTTTAGAAGGCAGGGCTTAGCCTCATACAAGAAGAGTAGACATGGCTTAGTCTTATGCGATTGAGGAGGAAGGTCTTAGCCTCATGTAGAAAAGGAGACAAAGCTTAGTTTCAAGTAGGGGAAGGCAGTGTTTAGCCTTATGCAGGGAATGCAATGCTTAGCCTTATGGAGAATGGAGACAATGCTTAGTCTCATGTATGGGAAGGCAGTTCTTAGCCTTATGCAGAATGGGGACAAAGCTAGTCTCATGCAGGGGAAGGTAGTGCTCAGCCTTATGCAGAATGGAGATAATGCTTAGTCTCATGCAGGGGAAGGCAATGCTTAGCTTTAGGCTATTGATGAGTTAGGGCTTAGTCTCATGCAAGGAAAGGAGGCAATGCTTAGTTTTATGCAGTTGAGGAGCCAAGGCTTAGTCTCATGCAAAGAGCAGGCAATTCTTAGTATCATGCAAAGAAAAGGCAATCAGTGATAGTAGGATATTTCTTATCTGGAAACATGTTTGCGTTTAGCAATTTTGCCGTTATGAGGATAGTAATTTTGATATGTGTGTATTTTCGACTACTCCATGCCTACCGAGAAAATGGTGATAGCAATTATATTTGATTATGGGATTCTAAATATACGTGATATAATTTTATGTTAGTTATAAAGCAGTTGATGCTATGTGAAAGACTTAGAAATGAGATAAGGACCCTAAACAGGCCCAAACCATATGTTTACTAATTTCCCCAATATATGTTTACGAAGAAGTTATTATTACAATAATGAATTACAGAAGTGAATTTGCTACAACTATAAGGACCCTAAACAGGCCCAAACCATAAACCTGAAAAATCAAGCCTTCAATCAAGTATGAACATTTTGACACTCTCATAGTGCACCCAATGGTATCCTAATGTGTCAAACTTCCCAATGGCCTCAAGGACCCCGAGAAATGCTCACACCAGAAAACTTTCAAAGCAACCATTTTTGTAAGCAAGTTTGGATAGCCACTTCAGTTTGTCAAAGTTTAGAGGAGCCTCATGGACTCCTAAGCACTGCTTACACTATAGGGGCAAGATCCTAGGTATTCTAAGAATAGGAGTCAAAAGCAGGGCAGAGTTTTTAAGAAAATAGTTTTTAAAAGTGAAAACATGTTAGAAGTGTGAAATAGGTTAGAGGTGAAGACATATCAGAAGTGAAAAACAATTTAGGAAACATTCTGAACAAAGGTTCAGCAAACTAAAGCACACAAAACATAGTCACAAAACCTTAAGGAAAAAACTCACATTCAACTCTGTTTATTAGTTAACCCTAAGTGATCATATGGCATGTTGAGGACAAACAATTTCATAAATAGGGGATCAGGGTTGGGAAACATGAATCTTGAATCAGGAGCACATAAAAACATGGTGGTAGGAAAGCATGCTAGTTAATAGGAGACACCTATGTCTAACAACCATACTTAAGGATGGAAATAACTACAATGGCATTAGGCAGTAGATAGGAAAAATTCAAACTTAAACACAAAAGTAAGCTTGTTTACCAATAAATAGGAAAGACTAAAATCTGAACACAGAAGTAAACATGTTGGTCTAAAGAAATGAACAGGAGAGCTTGAAAATTAAACAGAAGGTAAATATGTTGATTAAGGTGATAAACAAGAAAGAGACAAAGTTAATCACAACAATAAGCATGATGATTAGAATACATAAGAGTCATGGTTTAGACTAAGGTAAGTAACATTTGAGGGAGCACAAAGGTTCAGGCTTCCTAGTATAATAAACAACCTTAGGAATAGAAACATACCAGTCAAAGGAAGAAAATATAAAAGGTAAAGTAGGTAAGATTCCACAGCCTAGCCTTGGCTTTGAACCGGCTAGATAAGGAAGGAACACAAGTAGTCGAGAGAGAACAGAGAAATTTTGTATGTGTGTGAATGTTTGAACTCTTGTTCGTTATTTAAAGAAGTCAAAATGAGAGTTTATATAGAACTTAGTAAGGCAGGAAAAATAAGGTAAAGAATAAATCAGAGATTGTAAAATAGGGCAATCAAATAAATTAACCAGTTAATTGGGGACCTAACTCGATCAATTCCCACGGAAGAATCTGTAGAGGACCCAACTTAAATTGGGAAGAATCCCATAACGATTTAGATTGGGATTCAAATAAGGTAAACAAATCACTCATAGACCATATAGGAGTCAATTAAATCTCTAAATTAGACTAATATTTTAATTAAGGCAAGTAGCACAAATTAAAGCCACAAATAAGAAAAATAGGTAAATCACATAGAAGTACTAATTTTAACATGAAAATATAATTCGAACCCTAAATAAAACCACTCAATATATTTGATTGACAGTGATAAACAAATAACGGGAAAAATATTGGAGTAATTAGTGCAATAAACAAAAAGACCTAGGTTTTAAAGCATATACACAGAACTAGTCAAACCAATAGAGATAATCAAATTCAAACACTTGGAAGTTAAAACCCCTTTAAGGTTAAAACCCCTTTGAAGAGAATTTAGGACGAAACCCTAGTTCTTATTAAATATTAGAATCGAATTATACACTGCAAGAAAATGGGCCTATGGGAACAGTTATTTTGGCAACAGTTCAGAAATCGTCGCCATAGATCAGATATAGTAACGGTTCAAACCGTTACAATAGAATTTGGGTGCTATCATCACACTATTGACATCAAACCGTTGCAAATATAACAAAACCATTTACATAGAGTT
This sequence comes from Nicotiana benthamiana, assembly GCA_034376525.1. Lineage (NCBI taxonomy): Eukaryota > Viridiplantae > Streptophyta > Magnoliopsida > Solanales > Solanaceae > Nicotiana > Nicotiana benthamiana. The sequence continues at coordinate 27,880,376 of CM067324.1, read as the reverse complement.
TTGTTTCACAACGGATTTGTGAAACATCCCAATAGACATGTATGTGCCAACGGTTTTGGAAAAAAATTTGCTCTTGGAATGGTTATTCATTCCCCCTCCTTTTTTCCGCTGAAAATCAACTGGCTCACCAAGCTAATTAATTAAGTGACTTGTATTTTATATATTTTTAACTAGTTTAATACAAAAAAACCCTACGCCGATTGATACACACAAAACTACTCCCCAGTATCGTATCGAAACTCCTATCGTCGAACAACCAAAATCGCCTCGTCGATTCACCAAAAATCCCCTCTCTGATCTCTTTTCTTTCTGCATCATTGCCGAGTATAAGATTAATGGCTGAGTTTCATCAAATACATCTTCATTAGATCTCCATAATCATCAAACCCTAGAGTTTCTAAAGCCCAAAATTGTGAGGACAACGGGGGTATTTCCGTAAAATCTAAAAGACACTTCAGTCAGTTTTCTGGCACTTCTCGGGGACTTCTCCAGGGACAGTTGCTTCTCCGACAATACTTTCCCAAATCCTCAAATTCTAAAGTCGGATTTGTGCTCGAATCGAAGAAGCCCAAAATCACCATAGACTGGTAATTTTCTTAATTCTTTTGGTAATTTTTACTATTTCTGTTAACAATTCTATACGTTTTTACTGTGTTTTTTAGTTCTTGGCAAAAAAGTTCTTAATTCATGTTGTAGTCTTTTGGGTTCTATGTTTAATTTATGTTGTAGTCCTTTGTTTTTCATTCTATGTTTAAAAATAATTTTTGGTGCCGATTAGGTAATCGTATTTGTATTTTGATCCATTTTTATTATGCAACCATGGAACTCCAAATGGCATCTCCGTTGATAGTTGAAATTCCTTATTTTGGAAGTGCTTCTTTTTGGCCTCACATTGTACTTCTCCACACACATTATTTGTGATAAATTTATAACTTAAGGGAATAGTAACGTGAAAATCTCATGTTTCCCACGCTTTCTAACTTGCAGTAGTGTTATATGTAACCCTTGCACTACTTCATTTGAAATATTGCTTAGATTCTTTGTAAACTCGAAATGTATCCAACTTATTGTGTCTACATCATGGTGTCCTAGAATACGTGTATCCATTTATTTGGTTGGTGAGTATAACTCTATTGTAGTCTGTTGTAAACCAAATATCTACTTCTCATAAGATTTGTAAATGTTCAGACTAAATTTGTTCCACATTGTCTAGAGTAGTCACCCTTAGTTTCTGAAAATACCTTTCAATTCTTTGTTAAAAGTTAAAACCAAACAGATGAATATACAGTGAATTTGCAAAAGAAAATTGCTTAAATAGAAGAATCAAATGTCTCGCTCATTCTATTCAATTGTGGAGAACAAGATGTGTACTATCTCTGGTGACTGATAAATATTACTAGTCAAACTGTAAAAAACCAATGACGACTTGTAAGCTCTAAGTTGGGATTTTTCATCCAACAAGAGCTGAGTCCAGGAAATTCACCTCTAGGAGCTTTAAAAGAAACTGGCTTTTCTTGAGTAATCTTCTCTTAAACAAAATGTAAGGGAAAAAATGTTTTTCTTGACTGCAATTTCCTGAAGATACACATTTTTAACTTTTTACTTGACATCCAGAAGGAACTTAATAGTTTTTATTATTTAAACATGACTCTACACATTCTTTGAAAAGTATAATAACTTAATCATATCTTTCCTAATCATATTATAAGAGATGATTTTTAAGAAGTTAACTTTTAAAGGTCTTAAATTGCTTTAGTGTTTGTGACTTTCTGAGTTTTACCCTTAAAAGAAGTGGTCAATGTCAAATTAATATGTTTTTGGTTTATTTGGTTAGTTTTGTTGAGTTACATTTATCGTATAGGTTATTTATGGATAATAGTGATAAATGTTGGATGAATCTTCTGAGATGGACGGATGAGTATATCCGTGGAGTGAATAATTTTCTTAATAAGGCATTTGAACGAGCCGCCCAAGGAAATATAATATTTTGCCCTTGCGAAAAGTGCATGAATCGCTATTAGTATTATAGAAATGTGTTTGAGGATCATTTGGTTGTTCATGGATTTGTCGATGGCTATGCCAAAGGGGATTTCCACCGGGAAGGCTTTTCCTCGAAAAATACACCTCATCCAAGCAATGATGATGAAGGTACAATTATGCAGGACGATATTGATGGAATACTTCATGATACATTTAGAAATATAGAGGGTCGGGAAGGGGATGAAGAAGGAGTTAGGGAAAGACTATCTGAAGATGCAAATAGGTTTTTCAAATTGCTAGAGGAAGGAAAACATGTGTTATATCCGGGGTGTGAAAATTTCATTAAACTAAGTTTCACTATTTGATTGTACTTTCTTAAATCCTTGCATGGATTGAGTAATGTGGCTTTCTCCGATTTGTTAAAGTTGATAAAAGGGACATTTCCATTTGCTCAGGTACCAAAATGTTTCAACAGGGCTAGAAACATAATAACAGATTTTGGTCTTCATTATGAAAAATACATACATGCCCTAATGATTATATGCTATTTTGGAAAGAAAATGTGAATGTCGATAATTTCTCTATTTGTAGGTCTTCAAGATGGAAGAGTGTTGGTACTTTGTCTAAAGCAAGCTCTAGAATACTTGAAAAGCTTTTAAGGTACATTCCTTAAAATCCTAGGCTTCAGAAGATATCCATGGGTCCCGAAACGACTGCTTCAATGAGATGTCACACTAATGAATGACTCAATAATTGGAATATAAGACATCCTGCTGATGGGGAAGCTTGGAAGGCTTTTTAATTCTTTGCACCCCGACTTCCCAAGAGATGATAGGAATGTTAGATTGGGTCTTTCAATTGATGGTTTCAACCCGTTTTGGACCATGAGCATTTCTCCTAGCACGTGGCATCTTATGTTAATGAATTATATAATTTATCATCGTGGATTTGCAAGAAGCCAGAGTATATAATGTTGTCTATGATTATTCTAGGTCCATCACCTCCAAGAAATGATATAGATGTGTAGCTACGACCATTAATTGAAGAATTGAAGGAACTATGGGAAATTGGGATAGACACATTTGATGTTGAAATCAACCAAACTTTATAAATACGTGTTACCTTAATGTGGATAGTTAGTGACTTTCCAGCATTAGCAATGCTTTCAGGATGGAGCACTAAATAGGAGACTGGCATGCCCCACTTGCAATTATGTCACATGTTCTTAATATCTCAAACATATTCATAAGATGTGTTACTTGGTCCATCAAAGATTTTAGCCTCATGATCATCCATTCCAACGAGATAAGAAGAATTTTGATGGTAAGAAGGAGCATAGACCTGCACCTGCTCCATTGTCGGGTGAATAAGTGTTTGAAGAGCTACTTGAATTCAACAATATCTTCGGAAAGAGCTCTAAAAAGGCCTCAGAGTGATAAGGGTCTGTGGAAAAAGAGATCCAATTTTTCGAATTGCCATATTGGGTGCATAACAAATTGAGGCATAATCTTGATGTGATGCACATAGAAAAAAACATACGTGATAGTTTTCTTTAGAATTTATACGAATAGATGAAACATTAAAAGATCATGAAAAATCTCGCCATGACTTACAAGAAATGGGGATATGAAAGGAGCTACAACCAAGAATAAATAATAATGGAACGATAAGTTTGGCTAAATCTTGTTTCATTATGGAATCAAAACAGAAAAGGTTGTTTTGTGCTATCATGGAAATGATAAATTACCAAAAGGGTGTGCTTCAAATATTTCAGAATGCGTGCAAGTGAAGGAGATGAAATATCAGGGTATAAGAGTCATGACGCCCATTTTATAATGCATTACTTGCTCCAGGTTGATGTTAGAAAAGTGTTTCCGAAGAATGTTTCATTGGACTTGATTAGATTGCGAAATTTATTTAGAAATATATGTAATAAGTTTATAGGGCGAAGAGATCTTGAAACAATGCAGTCTGAAATTATTGCAACAATATGTGAGCTTGAAACGATTTTCCATCCAATATTTTTTGATATAATACCACATTTGCCTATTCATTTGGTGAATGAAATTAAACTTAGGGGCTCGGATCATCTTCATTGGATATATCCCATTGAGAGGAACCTATGTAAGTACAAAGCATTTGTACGTAATCGATCTAGTCCAGAAGCATCAATTGCAGAAGGATATTTGGCCGGTGAGTGCTTGACCTTTTGTTCGAGATATCTACATGATGACGTGAAGATAAAATTTAGTAGGTACCAAAGTCTGGATAATGAGTGTTCTCAAAATTTTTCACCTATATTCCCTAATATAGGCCATCCAATTGGAAGTAAGAAAAAAAATACTTTTTTCATGGATTCGCAGTTATGCTTTGAAGCATATTGAAATACTCTGTTCAATAATGGAGATGAACATATAGAAAAGTTTATTGAGTACGATAAATTGTATTAAAATTTATTTATTTTTTATATAACTTTTTTTAGTATAAGATTAAACTTGAAATGTTCTTGATTGCAGGGAACATAAGAATTTAGTGTTGTGCTATTTAGATGTGAGTGATTTCGTAATGAAATAGATGATTATGGATTAACTCGGGTGTACTTCAATAGATTATGCGGTAAAAATGACCATTTTGTTGGCATCACAAGTTTATCAAGTTTTTTATGTGGATGATCTAATTAAGAAAGATGTTTATTATGCAAGGAGTAAAGTGCATGTTGATTTGTATGAACTGGAGGAAGATAATTGTCTCAATATTGGAGACGCATTTTGGCGGGAGCCTAATAATGAAATTGGTTCCACATGTAGATTACTTGATGTTGACATTAGGTAGTCAAGAGAAGATGTACCCATTGATATAATTGATATTCCATCGCATGCATTCACATGATACAATTATGGAAACATCGGAAGTTGAAGATGGGTTTGATGATACTGATTGGGAATGGATGGGAGCAGATGATTAAATAACTAAATTATGAAATTATTCTAAGTTAATTCTTTAAATGGATTTTTTTATAAATACTTTTATTTATATGCTTTAGAAAATTATTTTGACATGCTTCAATTTTGCTTGATTTGGGATCTCCAACATCCTCTATTAGTTTAGTCGTGCTACATTTTGAGGTATAATATCAAATTTGTGATCCAAATATGCTACATTATTGATTATGTTTTTTTAGTCTTGGGATTTGCATTCTTGTTCTTTTATGACTGATTTATCTAGTTACCTGTCGCATCCCCTATTTCTCACGAAATCGGGTTTATAACATCTTGGTTGGGACAACTCATTCCTTTTGTAAAAGAGGTTTACATTTTTTAAGGGTCGTCACCTAAAAATTTAAGGTACATTAGGGCATCTATAGGGTTCATTTATAACTATATTTGATAACCAAAGACCGGGTATGAGTTTGAAATTATCCTAAAGGAAAGGTGTTAGGCACCCCTCAGGATCCACTAGTGTGGTTCCTGGCCAAATAGTTTTTGTGAATTTGTAGAATTAGCAAATACACAAGTATGGCTCAAATAGTAGGGGATTTAAGCTTAAATACACAGGTGTTTGAAAATCAACTAATGAAAAGGCAAGATTTGAAAAGAATTATAATCTAAGGCATATTTGGGAATGTAAGTGGGGTATTCTATGTTTATTTATAATATGGATCACATCAATGCAATACCCGGTATGACTCTCCTCAAAGATGGGCTACACTTGATATTAACGCACTGGTCATCATATCCATATCTACACTTCCCCACCTGATGAAGGTAATTAAAGCGAGGGTTGGTCTCGACCCCTATTACATGTTGTTACCCGTCTATTCCTATCAGTCTCAGAGAAATTTAGGACTTCTATCCTATAAAAGAGGGTTCTAGGCAGACCCTCATGTTTAAAGGTAAAATACTAAGGCGGCATATAGTAAACAAGTAGGACTTCAATTAAGGGGAGCGCGGAAGACAAATGAAAAGCTAAGATATATTTCCACACACAGTACAAATAGACAACATGACTTATACACAATTCAGGTCTAAATTCAAATCTTAAGCATGGTATATAAGTGACAACAATAGAATCAGATTTATCACATGACTCAGAGAAGAAGTCCTAATCAAGCTTGCCAACTGATTTTAACATGCTGACACATAAACATTAATCACAAAAAATAATTCTGATTTTATTTTGTTGATTACCTAAGACTTGCCTAAGCGTAAAATAATATGCAACAGTTACAAGAATTATTAAAATAGTTTAGAAGTTATTTTACATAAAACATGTTATTTAAATGTTGCAAAGACATACAAGAATTGTGACCAGTTCCACTTAAACAAGACAATCAAACACGAGATTGTTTTATGTCATTTTTCATGCATCAGTAGTTTAATTAGGTGTGAATAAGCGAGTGTGAACAAGATTATAACACAGGGTACCTAATGTGCACATATGAAAATGCAGAATGATTGCAAAATACCTAAAGCATGATTTCTAAGTGCCCAACGAGTTACAACATGCCTTCAAGACATGCACGAGCAACAATTTTATGTTAATGTTGTTATTTAGCCTAAAACAGGAATTATAAGTACTAAAGTGATGCCAAATAAGATGTTGAAATAGTAAACCTAAGAACATGGTATCTAATACATAACATGCATTGAATGGGTTGATCTTATACATGGGTTCTAATACACATATAGGAAATGTAAACCTAATACATGGTTTCTACCCATTGATGTTGATAGCATATATAACTATCCTCCCCTTTTCACTAGCCCGCCCCAAACTTCTTTACAACAGATTATTATAAACCAATATCGAAATGAATTACATAAGTACAACAAAAAATTTACACAATAGAGAGCCTGCAAAATAGGCCCAAATTTCGAGCACCTGATTAGGACTTCCTCCCTGAGTTATGTAATAAGTCACCTCAAATGCCAAGATTGTTTCATAGCCTTTATCATATCAGGGTGTGTCAGAGTTTCCTAAGGAACTCAAGGGATCCCGGATAGGCTCACACCCAGATTTCATAACCAAGACAGAGTAAGTATAGTGTGAAAATGCCAACTTTTATCTGTCCAAGATTAGAGGGAGCTCAAGGGTCCCAAGGCAAGTCTCACTCAAACGAGGCAGAACTTAGTGGTCTAAGAGTAAGGTAAGAGTGCTTGACATAAAATGAAAGACTTAGTAAAGATGTTTGGAAGTAAAAAGGTTCAGAAATAGTTTTTAAAGATATAGGAGTTATCAGTTTTGAGAAGAATGCTAGGAGAAGGAGCAGCAGTTTTGAAATCATTCTTTGAGAAAAGCATACTCAGCAAACAACCCAATTAATCATAGAATACTCAGATTTACTTGACAAACAGACTTACAAACATGGGTAAAGGGATTGGGAACACATAGGTTTGAAACCACATAAATAGGAAAATATTGGATACAACAAACATATAGAACAGCTATGAGTCTATTGAAAAAAACAGTCATGGAAATAGAAATTTAAAATATAGGGAAGAATGCAGCAGAATCATGCTGAAGTCAAGAGTTTTGTTGAAGAAAATTTGACATACCATTAGGGTCGATAGAATGCACTAGAGGACTAAGTAACTACATGGTCATACTAGTTAAGGGAGGGGTAAGGGAACTAAGGCAGAATTAGACGTGCTTAATAACAGCAAATATAGAAACAAATTAAATAACTAGTACAGGAACAAACATGGATGTATAGGCATGGAACACATAAATTTGAGTTTCAAATTTATACTAGAGATATACCAGTTAAAGAAGAAAAATGAAAAATGTAAAAACGGGTGCAACTCTACTATCTAGCCTTTGCTTTCAGCCGGCTCGGCCAACAGCTAGCGCAAGTAGCAAAGAAAACATAGAGAGTTTGAACGTATGTATGTATTCTGAACTCTGTTCATGTCTTCTGGAAGTAGAATAAGAGCGTGTATATATATAGTATTTAGGGTGTCGAACAAATAAGGTAAAGAGAATCGAATTCAATCAATTAAGGGCAATCAAATAATCACATAATCAATTTCCATGAGGAAGTACATAATAGACCCCTTAGTTTGGGGGTAATCTATGACGGTCACAACATGAGGTTTAATTAAGGCAAAGAATCCAAAATCATGCAATATAAAGAGTCAATAAAATCCTCAAACTTCCGTTCATTAATTAAGGCAAGTAAAATAGGGAAACAAGTCACAAATAAGGATGAAATGAAATTTCAGCACACCTTGATCTTAATAGGATAGTTAACAGGTATCAACCAGTAAAATCTTTAAAGAATATTGATTTTATGGGAAAGACTTATTCAGATTCCCAAAATAGAAATCAATTAAGTAAAACCTCACAAAAATACCGGATTTAACAAGAAAATATGGTTCGAAGACCTAATGGAGATCAATTAGGGCAAAAATCCCAAAGAATACTAGATTTAACAGGAAAAACATTTGAATCCCAAAATAGAACCAGTTAGTACCACTAATATCCAGAAATCAACATAATAAACGAAAGAAGAAGAAATCAGTATAACTACTAAAAACGTTTAAGGTTCGAGCATTTGTGCAAATATTAGTCAAATATGTAAAGAGATGAGCAGATTAAACACTGAAAATAAAAAAAAAATCCTTTGCGGAAGGTCTGAGAAGAACCCTAGTTTTGGAAAAGAATGACTAAAATCGAAATAGTTAGTTAAAATAGGAAATTTTTAAAGGAAAACATTTAATAATACTTGAATCACCTTAGATCTATAAAGATATGAGACGAATCGAACAGTAGTGAACTAGGGTTTTCAAAAAATAGTAGAGATGAAGAGAATCGATTTACAACTCGTCGATTCAAACAAAAACAAAACAAGAGAAAATCCTTTCTCACAAACGAAAATGATCGAAGACATGCGAGTTCATGAATTTCAAACTAGAACAGGTTGGCTTTCCTTGAGATCTTCTCAAGGACTCATGAAGTCGATGAGCCATGGAGCATAGGATACTAGAGGAGGCCAGAGAAGGCACGAAAATACCATAGGAGGAGGTTCTCTCCAGTGACATTGATTAGGGTTAGGGTGAGTTGAGAGAGAATCTGGAGGGTTGAGGGAACGAGTGACGGTGGTCTAGAAGGAATGGGAAGGGTGAGGGTTAGCTAGGGGGTACATTTAATTGTGGACCGTTGATCAAAATGATCAAAAGGCCATGATTAACGGGGTTATTGGGTCTTGTGTATGCAGATTGGGTCTAAAGGGTTTTGGGCTGGTTTTTTGGTTAATATTAAAGGGGTTTGGGCTGGTATTAAAGGGATAAGTCTGAAATAAAAGGCGATTTGTTAAATACCCAAAAAATTAATCAAATAATTTATAAAAATAATTAACACATTGTAAAAAATAATTTTCATGCATAGAGATGTTTTAAAATCATTATACATTTAAAAATGTAAAAGGCTATTTTCTGATAATAATGCATGCATGGGCTATAATTGCAAATCTATTGCAATTGTAAACCAAAAGGTGTAAATTTGTCCATTTGTGAAATAATTTAAACTTAATACGGCTATAAATAGCAAAATTAAATCAACGAAATATTATAGAGCTATTTGTGATGCAATTTTGTAATTATTTGTATAAATAAATACTAGAATAAATTTATTTAAGAACATAGAAATTATGGAAAAAAATATCAACGGATGCTATGCATAGTTTTGAAGTTATATATGCACTTTAAAAATATTATAGGGAAAAATGGGTATCAATATTACCTACATAAATTTGTGATCCAGCCATGCAGGCATCTGTACTGTTGAATGTAAACAATATTATAACATAGATAAAACTTACCAAAATTATTTCTTCACCTATTTCTCAAACAACGGGTTCTAACAGCTTAATATTACTTGGTTTGCTGAAATTTAAGTGGTTTAAAGGCATGATTATTTGTTGGAAATCTCTTATTACGTTCTTTTTGGTGCTTCTATTTCCAAAGTAGCTAGCTTGATTTATTGTTCTCTCTTATTTCGCCTGGTGATTCTAATTACTGTCTTAAACCCGAAAAGTTCAAAGAAAGTTATCCCCGATAGTTGGCTAAGTTCAAGACCGATGTTGAACATAATTAGAAGGTTCATTGTGAGGTACCATCTCATAGCCGTTGATTCTAATGGTTTTGTCTTTTTCTTTGCAAGTTTTAAATTTCACACTTTTCCTATCTAAGTAGTTGTGTTGTAATGTAGTGTGTTTTAATGAAGTCAAAGGCTTTCTCCATGTTTCAACCATTGAAACATTTGTTGTTGGTGATAGACATCTATAGTTCGCATGTTGTTGTTCTGAAAAAGACTCCAGGTTTCCTGTTGATACCCTCTGTTGCTGCTACAAAGAATACCCAATAGCTCCCTTTCTTGAAATTTGTGCAAGTAAGTAAAAGAAGGAAGAAATTGGGGAGATAAACAAAAGCCGGGATGAAACACACAATTATTGCAAAACATATGAAAACACATTTAACTGTATAGGTGCATCACACCCCCAATGTGCAATTCCCTATGTGTTATTTATCTCAAACTAACCGATTTATTGTGTTTACTACTGAGAAAGGTTCTATATTAAGGTGGTTGGTTTTGTGGTAATCTGACTACACATCCTTATTTCACAAGATCAAAGGGAAGCGTTAAAATGTCGTCGAAGAGGCATCTGCCAACAGTTCCTATCCTAGAGGATAGCCTGATCTCGGCCATTCCAACTTCAGAGTCAGCGGGTGCTGAGGGAAATAGGGTTCTGCGTCTCCGCATGTTAGAAATATGGGACGCTTGGCCCAATGGTATAGAGCCACCAAGTACGATACCTGGTTTCCTTGAGCTACTTCCCAGGACAAGCAGAACTTCTAATGTCCCAATAAATTACCCAAACACTCCGCTCTGATATCCTACCATCTCAGCCTACTTTGTTGGATCACCTTCTAAGGTTCGCCCCTAGGTGTTAATTTTGGGTGCGGCCTCCAACATATTCACTACGCCACCTTCCTCAACCACCGCACAACTGACTGTGCTCAGGCCAAACTTTGACATATAATCGTTCTCTTTTCAAGTACTATATTTTACCGGAGACGACCCATTTCATTACCAATTCCTACCCTAATAGCCCCAATATGAGTTTATTGCAGGACAGAAGAAAACTACAAAGAACCTCGAGCTGGAAGAAATCACTCTGAAGATGAGGAGCATGGAACAGAGCCTTAAAAATATACAAGGCTTAAGTGGTCAAAAGAGCATATCCTATGCAGATTTATGTATGTTCCCACATGTTCACCGACCCTAGGTTTTTAAAACTCTCAAGTTTGAAAAGTACGACGTGCATGGAGACTCATAGCGCACCTCAAGAGGTACTGCAATCAACTGAGAGGAACACGTGGGAAAGAGGAGCTTCTCATAGCTTATTTTGGAGAGTGTCTAGTGGGCCTTGCTTCCGAGTAGTACATGGATCAGGACATATCTCGTTGGCACATTTGGGATAATCTAGATCGAATTTTATCAGGCAATTTTAGTATTACATAGACATAGCTCCCGATAGAAATTCTCTGTCGAATCTCAAAAAGAAATCATCGCCAAGTTTTCGAGAGTATGCTGTTAAATGGCGCGAACAAGAGGCTAGGGTCAAGACCCCGATGGATGAGATAAAAATGGAGAGTGTTTTCCTACAAGCCAAAGAGGCTGACTTCTTTCAGAATATGATGCATGCAATAGGAAAACCGTTTGTGGGGGCAATAAAGATTGGTGAGATGGTTGAGAACGGTCTGAAAACAAGGCACATATTGAGACAATCTGCCATAAGAGCTATGTCCCAAGAAATTTAAAGCGGGTCCGGAGGTGTAGCAAACAGAAACAAAAAGGAAGAAGTGGTAATGGCGGCTTCAGGTCCGAGAACCCCCATCCACCCAGAAGTTACTTCTCACCAAGCACCCCATAACATTATTATCCCTACCAGGATATGACTTATGATATGGTCCCCCCAGCCTTATGTAGAGATGAACGCCCAGCCATACGCTCGTTCATAGCAATAGTTTAATCAAAATAGAGCTCGACCTTCTAGAAATAACCCTCCCCACAAGCTTAGTATAATCCCCGACCCCCACAAAATAATTTCCCCTATAATGCCCGTGCTTGGGAGCCACCCAGAAGAACAAACATCATGCCTATTAGTGATCCATACTCTAGCTTTTTCCCTAAACTAGTCCAAATGGGTTTGCTACAACCCGTACCCTCGAATAGATAAAACCCATAGTCACCTTCCTACCGAATAGGTATCTCATGTGCCTATCACTTTGGGGTAGAAGGACATGACGCTGAAGGTTGTTGGACCCTAAAAAGAGAGGTTAAAGATCACATAGAGCAAAAACGGATAGTGTTGAAGGATGAAGAAATGCCTAATGTGACCAACAACCCATTACAGGTTCACAACAACGGGCTAGTCATTGGGATGATTTGCAAAGATAAGGTGTTTCATCCCACCTCGAAAGTCGTCATTGCCATCACCAGATATCGAAACGAAACCAAAGGCTGCTGCAAAGCAGAATAAGGGGAGAAGAAAATTAGATCCACCCCTCGGAGTGCAGAAAAGAAGTGGTAACCAAAACTAGGGCAGTACCCCCAAAAATGCCATTCTTTATGTTCCTTAGAGTCACAGGAAAGAACAAATGACATTGAGCCCTTCAAAAAGGTTCGAGCTGAACAACGAACCTAAGATATACATGCTTAAAGGGACCTGTATGGTACGAGGGCCAGAAATTTCACCAAGGCTGAATGAGCACGTGGTTATTAGCCGCACACTGCAGAAACCCATGACAGACCCCACCGTCGTCCCATGGAATTACAACAAAGCCGTAGTGACATACAAAGGAAAATAGGTCCTAGGGGAAGCAAATGAAACAAAACCAGCTGAGAAATACCTTAACTTGGAGGATTTGAACAAATCCAAAAAGAAGCGCTTCCCACCCCAGTAGCCTGTTAGTGCTGAGGAGGCCGAAGAATTCTTCTGTAAAATGAAAACTACAGACTACGAGGTAATAGACCAACTCCGAAAGTCTCCTTCACATGTCTCATTCTTGTACTCTACTGGTGAGCTCAACCGAGCATCAGAAAGTGTTGATAAAAACCCTCAATGAAGCTTATGTTCTGATTGAAACTACTATTGAAAAACTGGAAAAGATGGCATAATAATTCTTCGCAATCAAACAGATCTCATTTAGCAAGAATGATCTACCCACAGAAGGGGCTGCCCACAACAAATCCCTTCACTTGACTGTTAAATGCGAGGGGTACTACATGAAATGATTCATGCTGAACGGTGGATCCGGAGTTGATATTTGCCTTATCTCAACTTTGCAAAAAATGGAGATTGGGACTGAGAGAATCAGGCCTAAAAATGTTTGTGTGCATGCCTTTGATGGCATCAAGAGAGACATTGTAGGCGAGATGGATTTGATTTTGAATATTGGTCCTGCGGATTTCGAGGTGACATTTCAAGTCCTAGACATGGACACTTCTTATAATTTCCTCTTGGGAAGGCCTTGGATCCATGTGGCAGAGGCTGTACCTTCCACTCTCCACTAGATAGTGACATTTGAATATGAAGATCAAGAGATCATGGTCTACAAAGAGGACGAGCGATCTATTTATCGATACCCATCAGTACCATGTCTTGAAGCAAGGGAATGTAGCGAACATATAGTCTATCAAGCTTTCAAGGTTGTGGTTGCAGACCAATGTGAAGAAGGAAGCCCTTGTCCTCAACCTTTCTCTCAAATGCATCAATTATGGTTACTAAAGAAATGATCAGGCATTGTTATAATAGAACCTATCACTCTGGCTGCTAGCGAGAAGTTCTTTTGGTATGGGTTTTCAAGCTACGCCAGCTAATGAAACATGGGAAAATGAGCGAAAGAACAATATTTGGGTTTTGCCTCAGCGAATCCACATCTTTTCGAAATATTCGCCAAGCCCAAGTACACAGAAGAGGAATATGAGGCCTTCACGTCCGAAGAAAATGAAGACATATGTGGAGCTCTAAGGCAGATGTTGTATGAAACCCACATGGTCCAGCCAGGAGAAGGCTGGAGCACCGCTGAGGTGCTGTATATGGGGCCCAATACACAGTTGAAAAACTGGAAGCTTACTCCATTCCCAGTCAGGCAGGAATCCCGGTAGTATAGTTTTGCCACCTTTTCCACATCACAAGTTATTCTAGGGTGTAACTCAAATGTTTTCTTTAGTTTACTCTCTTTAAATTCAAATGTAAACCATGTTACCTTCCAAATTCAATGAAACGAAATCAATATTTCATCGTTCATGATCTCTCCCTTTACTCTTTCTCATTTTTGTTACTTATTCTTGTTTCTTCTATTAGTTATAATAATGCGACTTAAAATATCATGACATACTTGCGGACATCATGCGTAGATCCAAACACGTTGTCTAATTGTGAAATAATGAATAAAGAATCGGAATAAAATAAAGAAGAGCCTTTTAGGGAAATAAATCGAGAATTGGAACAGTTTGAGAATAAGCCAAAGCCAAATCTAAATGAAACTGAGCCAGTAAATTTTGGTAGTTAAGAAGAGGTCCAAGAAACTATGATAAGCATTCACACAGATGAAAGAACTAGGGATGCACTGATCCAACTTTTGTTTGAATTCAACGGTGTTTACTTGGTCCTACGATGATATGCCAGGATTAAGTGTTGATCTAGTGGTGCACAAATTGCCAACTTACCCCGATTGTCCCCCTGGCCAACAAAAACAAAGAAAGTTCAAAATTGACATTAGTGACAAGATCAAAGAAGAGGTTACTAAACAGTTGAAAACATGTGTGATCTAAGTGATACGATACACCACATGGTTGGTTAATGTGTTCCCAGTCCCAAAGAAAGATGGGAAAACCCGAAAGTGTGTTGACAATCGAGATCTAAACAAAGCAAGCCCCAACGACAACTTTTCTTTCCCAAACATCCACATCCTCGTTGACAATTGTGCCAAACATCAGATACAATCTTTTGTCAATTGTTATGCTGGATATCACCGGGTCTTGATGGATAAGATGTGGAAAAGACAACCTTCACCACACCCTAGGGCATCTATTATTATAGGGTCATGCCTTTTGGTCTGAAAAACGCCGGGGCAACATACATGAGAGCTATGAATACCATCTTTCATGACATGATGCACCAGGAAATCGAGGTGTATGTGGATGGTGTGAGCATTAAATCAAGAACATAGGACGACCATGTTCGAGACCAAAGAAATTTCTTTGAGCGTCTGCACAAGTATGATTTGAAGCTAAACCCGGCTAAATATGCATTTGGAGTTCTGTCTGGAAAACATTTGGGATTCATCGTAAGTCAGAGAGACATTGATCTAGATCCAACAAAGAAAAAGTCAGTTTGGGATTTGCCACCTCCGAGAAGCAAGAAAGAGGTTATGAGTTTGTTAGGAAGGTTGAACTACATCAGCCGATTCATTGCTCAGTTGACTTCCACATGTGAGCCCATCTTCAGACTTTTGAAGAAAGATGCAGCAATTAAATGGACCGATGAGTATCAAGAAGCCTTTGACAAAATCAAAGAATATTTGTCAAACCCGCCAGTCTTGGTCCCACCCGAACCTGGGAAGCCTTTTTTTTAACCTGATAGTCTTGGAGAATTCCTTTGGCTATGTCCTCGGGCAACATGATGTGATCGAGAAGAAAGAGCAGCAATCTACTATTTGAGCAAGAAGTTCACTAGTTACGAAGCCAAATACACCCTGTTGGAAAGGACTTACTGCGCCCTAACTTGGGTCACTCAGAAGCTTAGGCATTACCTGTTGGCCTACACTACTTACCTCGTCACTAGGCTGGATCCTTTAAAGTACATATTCCAGAAGACAATGCCCACATGGAAGTTGGAAAAATGGCAAATTCTGCTCACTGAGTTTGACATAATCTGTGTCACTCGCACAACAATGAAAGCTCAAGCTCTAGAAGACCATCTGGTTAAAAGCCCTGTTGAGGATGTCAGCCTTTGAGTACTTACTTTCCCGAAGAGGAAGTAAATTCAGTTGAGGCAATTTCAGAAGACGCCAATGCTTGGAAAATGTTCTTCGATGGAGCAGTGAATGCAAAAGGTGTCAGGATCGGCGCAATCTTGATTTCACCCACTGGTCAGCATTACCAATCCTTAGCCCGGCTTTGGTTTTTCTACACAAACAACACCACCGAGTATAAAGCCTACATTATGGGCATAAATATGGCAATTGATCAGGATGTGAAAGAATTGGTAATCATGGGAGATACATATCTGATTATCCGACATATCCAGGGAGAATGGAAAACTCGGGATGCCAAGCTTATACCATACAAACAACATGTGGAAGATCTTAGCGAAAAATGGTTCAAATATGTCGAGTTTAGGTACGTTCCTCGGTATCACAATGAGTTAGTAGATGCGCTCACTACCTTGGCCTCGATGTCGCCATATCCAGGCAATGTCCACATTGACCCGTTGGAAATCGAAATCTGAGAAAGGAATGGTATTGCAATACGGTTGAGGCGAAACCAAATATAAGTCATTTTGGCTCATTTTCTTTAATCTATAACATTTTTCACATGATTTCAATAAAAAATCGAGGGTTTTCAAGGGGAAATTGGGAATTTTGGATAGAACCTAGGATTTTCAAATTTTGGAAATTTGGACCTCGATTTGAGCTTCGATTTAAAAATAAATTATATATTTGAATTCGTAGGTGAATGGTAATCGGGTTTCGGTTCGAACCTCGGGTTTTGACCATGTTGGCTCGGGGTTGATTTTTGACTTTTTGGAAAAATCTTTAGAATACCTATTTTCATATATTAGAATTGACTCATTTAGCATTTATTGTTATTATTAAGTAAATTGTTGCTAGATATAAGTGAATTGGTGGTTGAAACAAGAGGTGAAGCTATAGTTGAGGCTTGAATTGTGTTCGTGGCATCGAGGTAAGTGTTTAGTCTAACCTTACCTTGAGGGATCACGAGTTGTGTTTTATTTGCTATGTGTTAATTGTTGAGTATAACACATAGGCATGGTAACAAGTATCTATATGTTAGTGCCAGGCATGCCTGTGAGTCTCGTATTGTAAATGTTGTGACTCCGTTATGATTTATTTGTGCTTCGTATGATGATTATCATTGTTGTCTACCTTGCCAGGATATTTTTGTTATGCTAATATTCCCTTGCCGCGATTCTATTGTGATTTTATTGATTCCCTTGACCGTATTGCTTTGTGATTGTTGTTTGGGTAAGAAATACTGAAAAGCACGAAGGGTGATGCCGTGCATGATATTTGTGAGAGAGTATTAATGCGCGAAGGGTGATGTCGTGCTAATATTGTGAGGTTAAAGCACGAAGAGTGATGTCGTATCGCATTATGTATAATGTTGTGCCATGATATAAGTGATAATGCACGAAGGATAATTTCGTGCCATGATTATGTGAGGCAAAAGCACGAAGGGTGATGCCGTGCCGATTATATTGATTCTTATGGTGAGGACGAGAGTAAAAGCACAAATGGTGATGCCGTGCACTTGTCTTTGATTTCCTAATTCTTGTTGATAATTGAGTTATGATGTTCCTTATGTTATTTATTGGTTTTCTGTTGTTACTTGATGTTCCTCGCAGCAAGTTTCTCTCCCCTATCTTTAACTATAAATTTCTGCCTTTACTTTTCCGTTGTATATGAATTAACTACACATGTTTATTCTGTAGTCTGGTTCTAACTTCGTCAATACTTTGCTAGTGTTAGGCTAGACAATTATCAGCACATGGGGTCGCTTGTGTTGATGCTACACTTTGCATTGTGTGCAAATCACGATGCTGCAACTTTTGGACCACAGTGAAGTTGCTTCTTCCAGTTCTTGAGGTGACCCGAGGTAGTCCTGCAGGCGTTCGTAGGCCTTGGCGTCTCCGTCTATCATTTCCTTTCTATTTTTATTTATTCAGAGAAAAATTTGTATATTTCTATTAAGACCTTATTCATAGATGGCCTGTGACATTGTGACACCAGATTCTAGGTAGAGTTGTACTTAGACTTCTGTAGTTTGTATTAATCTAAACTATCAAATTTCGTCTTCCGCATTGTTTTGGTTAATATTATTTTCACTTCTTTGCTATGTTGTTTGAAAATAGTTAAGGGATTAAAAATGAAAATAGTTAAATAATTAGAATAACTGGCTTGCCTAGCTTTTACTAATAGGCGCAATCACGACTTTCGAGGGTGGAAAATTCGGGTCGTGACTGTTACGCCTCCTCTTTTATCATATGAGGGCGGATATAAGAGAGTTTTTTCAATTAAAATGACATTATTCGAAATGAGATTACTTTATTTATTTTTTCAGAGTCACCACTTGAAAGAGTTTATTTGGTGTCCCAAGTCACCGGTTTATTTTAAATCCAAAATCGAGGAAATTTCGACTTTATTTAAAAGTCTGCAAACCAGAAATTCTAAGTAAAGAATTCTATTTACCCGATAGAATGTCTTAGGCACTCCCTGGATCCGTGGTTCGAACATGGTCGCTTAAATTACTAAATTTGGCCTTACTATTTGATTTATTATATGTTTTAAACTATTGTGCATTTTTAGCTTATTACATGTCGCTTAAACCATGGATTGTAAATTTTGTTTCATATAGCACGCCTCAATTTATTTCAAAGGGTTTTATTACTCAAAATTGTTATAATTGGGTTACATAAAATACACCCCCGAATTTTGGAATTAGGCATCATAACTATGTAAGGAGAACTGTATCCATAGTCGCAATAATTTATTAATCGCGCCCAAAGTAACTAACGCATTTGAATTATTGTTCTAATCTTTGAAATTATTGTGAGGCTATTAATTATGGAAGATCAATGTGGATAGATGTGTAAAGATTGATTTTTGACATGTACATTCTGAATGCCAAAATTCCTTATACACTTTGTATTTTAATATCAAACTAAAAAAAACAGATGATATCACGAGACAATTGTACAACAATATTACATGAGCTAGAATACACAAATGACTTGTACATGATACACCAACTTAACATTTGTTAGGTGCGTGAATAATCAACTAAACAATTATGCTGCCAATTACGCAATACACTTTCAAAGCTTGAAATTACAAAACCCATGTTCCATTGACACATACAACTTCAATTGACTTTTCACTAAAATTCTAATTGTAACACACTACCTACTAGTTATACGAGAATTCATTTAGATCTTTGAATACAAATGAGATCATAGCCAATCATAAGAAGCCTATCAAACATTCATGCAGAGAAACAAGAATAGGAAAACAACCATCGGACGTTTGAATCACTTAGCATGAGTACGTGCTCTTCAATTTACAACTGTGACCAACTGGTGATCGCAGTTGCTAAATGATCAGTCCCCTGCAGTAACTAAACTTCACAATACCATACAAATACACTTCTGTTCTGATTAGCAGGACTCAATTTTAAAGAATTACAGACTAATTGGCAGCATGATTCATAAACTAAGATTCAATTTCATCACCAAAACAAATCATATTATCATAAAAAGTCATACATTTCAGAAACTCATAAGAGAGAAAGAAGCAAAATTCCTATAATTACTTTGACAAATAAACCTTGAAACAATCGATAGAGCGGCATAAATAGAGCTGAAGGACATTTAGCCGCGATTTTGCAAGCAAACAGCAGAGACAGCAGTGCAACATCAATGCAAATCAACGGACAACGAGCGGCAGTTCCAAGGCTCCAAAACAGCGGAAAATGACCACAAACGGAACGGGGACTCGATGACCTTGAACGTCTCCAGCGCTCAACCCCGAACAACTCACCGAATGGACTTCAAAATGGACTCCATGAACTTGAAATTGAAAATCGAAATTGAAACAGAAGAGAAGAGGCAGAAGCTTCTCTGTTTGTTTTTGTTGGATTAAAAATCAGGGCGTCCTCTTCTCACTCTGTTTTTCGCTTAAGTTGGTGTGTGTGTGTGAGAGCAGTGAGGAGCAGCGGTTGCTTCTTGGGTGGGAGGTGGTCTGTTCCAGCGGTTTTGGGTGGAAACAGAAGGTTGAAGCTGGTTGTTTGGCGTCGATTTCAGGTTCAGAGAGTGGACTGGTGAGGGTGCCGCTACTGGTTTTGGTCTTAGAGTGTAGAAGAAGATGGGTTCTTTCGTTTTTCTTTATGGGGTGCGTCCAAGAAGATGAGATCCAGGGGGTGGAGGTTGTTGAAGAAACAGGCGCGGTTTTTTGGTTTTTTCAGGGGTGACTGATTCTATGCTCTTAGGTCTACGTAATGTAGGGGTCATGGGCTAGGCAGGTCGGGTAAAAATAGGCGAGTTTGGCCCATTTCTTCTTGCGCTGTGGCAGTAGAAGGAAGTATTTGGGCCGAGGGTTTTAAGGGTGCAGTCCAAGTGTGCTAGACCCACTTTAAAATCATTTTTCCCTCTTTCTTTTATTATACCTATAATCTCTCATTTTTTAATTAAAAATCCCAATAACAAAAAATCCTAAATTATCTAAAATATGAAATAAAATAGTTAAATAATTATAAAAAATTATAAACATCACTTAATTCTAAATTAAAAGAGAAAACTATAACCTAAAAATTTAAAAGACAAAAAATATAAAAATGAGCTATTTTTATGATTTTCAAATTTTCATAAAGCAAATAATTACTGATTAATTCTAAAATATAAAAAAAAATCTTTAGTTCATTGCATGATATTTTGGTATTTTTCATGATTTAAATAAAAATTAAACATGTACAGAAATGCAAATAATTAAGAAAAATTCTACAAAATTTTCTAAAATGGAAAATAATTAACAGAAAACCTATTTTCTTGGCATTTAATAGGAGTATTTCATAAAGGGCAAAAATCGCATGCTCAAAGTGACAAGTTGGTATTAGAGCTCTAGGTTACTTAGGTCTCACAACTCACAGACAAGCTAGAGTCTAAGGGATCGTTGCGAAGACGTCTATATTTATCTTCAGAGGCTACAAAGTTATGAAAAACTTCACATCTATTTTTCCCCATCGTGCGACTTGATTTCTCAATGCTAATTGAACTTCTACTCTGTTATTTCGAAGATTGTGAGAACACGTACTCCTTCATCAGCTAACCAGCAGCCCAAGCCCCAATAGCAGCTCTTACGAGGGAGAGAGGCAGAGGCCGTGCTAGGGCCCGAGGTAGAGGTAGAACTCAGCATGGAGCGAGCAACAACACAAACGACGGAGCCTCAGGTTAAGTTTGACGAGGAGGTTCTAGCCTAGTCAGTTCCAGTGGGGCCAGCTCAGGTCCTAGAGGAGTTCATCACCACCCCGGTACTTCAGGATGATCTGGTCCGTCAAGTGGGCCTTATGTCATCTCTCAGGCTGGATGAGGAGCCGAAACTCCTTTGACTCGCGCTCTAGATCAGATGGATCCCAGTTTCAAACTCCAGCATCCTAACTAGATGGGATAGTTCAGTCGGGTGTTGTGACACAGACAAGTGATGGGTCATCTATGTATGTTGATGCTTTGTAGAGGTTTGATATGTTTACCAAGATCTTCACTACCACTTACACCGGTGCATCATTTGACAATCCTTAGGATTATTTGGACACATTTCATGAAGTTTTTCAGGACATAGGTATAGTGGAAACCAATAGGGTCGACTTTGCTGTTTTTTGTTTGTTTGGATTTGGCAAGACTTGGTGGAGAGATTATTGTTTGGATAGCACAAGTAGGTCACCAGCTTTGACTTATCTATTTCTAGAGAAGTTTCTTCGTATCACTCACAGGGATAACTATCGAAGGTAGTTTGAGCATCTCCAGTAGGGTTCTATGACTATTTTTTAGTAGGACACCAGATTTATTGACTTGGCCCGTCATGCTCTTCTTATACTTCCCATTGAGAGAGAGGTAGAGTGTGAGTGAAGAGGTTCATTGAAAGACTCGTTCAACTTATTTGATTGTAGATAGCTAGGGAGACGGGGAGCAAGATTTCCTTTCAGGATACGGCCAATGTAGCCAGGAGAGTTGAGATGGTTCTATCACATGGAGGTAGTTAGGGGTCAGACAAGAGACCTGGTCATTATGGTAGGTTTAGTGGTGCCTCGCTTGAAAGCAGGGATTCTTTTGTTAGGGTCCATCCTTCAAGACCTTTTTATTCAGCACTACAGGCTTCACACAGTGCCCTAGGTGGTTGTGCGTATCACATGCAATATTCTGATCAGCACTCATATAGTGCATCGCTAGATCCTATCAGCACACCTTCACTCTAGAGTTTTCAGTGTCGTCATTCTCAGCAGCTTGGGGCTTGTTTTTCTTGTGGCAATACGAGGAATATTGCTAGATTTTTCCCTTAAGCACTGAGCAGCTCTTAGCATCAAAGTTCCCGCACCATGGTTCAGGCACCGAGTGTTCCAACACCCACTCAGCCAACTAGAGGTGGGGGTAGATGTGTTAGAGGTTGAGGTAGAGGTAGAGTTTAGGCCGCTAGAAGTAAAGACCAGCCAGCGGGAGGCCATCCCAGAGATCTAGTTCAGAGTGGTAGGGCCAAGCCCCGATGTTATGATCTACTTTCTAGGCATGAGGTTGAGTCTTGCGATGCAATTATCATAGGTACTGTTCTGGTTTGTAGTAAGGATGCTTCAGTACTATTTGATCCAGGGTCTACATACTCCTATGTGTAATCCTACTTTACACCATACTTGATCATGCATAGTGATTCTTTGAGTGTTTCTACATATGTGTCTGCATCGGTGGGTGATTTTATTGTAGTAGATCGTGTTCATAGTTCTTTTGTAGTTACAATTGTGGGTATTGAGGCCCGAGTAGAATTATTACTTTTGGATATGGTTGATTTTGATGTCATACTAGGGATGGACTGGTTATCACCTTACCATTTATCTTGGACTGTCATGCCAGGACTGTGACCTTAGCCTTGCAAGGTTTACCTCGTTAACCTCGTTTAGAGTGGAGAGGGACTCCTGATCATTATACCCATAGTGTTATCTGATATATGAAAGCTCGTCGTATGATCGAGAAGGGGTGTTTGGCCTATTTGGCATATGTTGTCGATTCTAGTGTTGAGGTTCCTTCTATGGATTCTGTGCATTGTTCGTGAGTTTCCAGATGTGTCCCTCAAACCTACCGCGCATACCACCCAACAGGGATATTTACTTGTGCATTAATTTGGCTCAGGCACTCAGCCATTTCTGTTCCACAATAACGTATGGCCCCGCCAGAGTTGAAGGAATTAAACGAGCAGCTACACGACTTTCTTAATAAGGCCTTTTTAGACCTAGTGTCCTACCCTAGGGTGTGCCGGTGTTATTTGTGAAGAAGAAGGACAAATCGATGAGGATGTGTATAGATTACCGGCATTTGAACAAGGTTACAATCAAGAATAAGTATCCATTATCGAGGATTGATGATTTGTTTGATCAGCTTTAGGGTGCAAAGGTATGTTTCAAGATTGAATTGAGATATGTTTGTAAGGCCCTGTTAAATGATAACTCAAAAATCCAGAATCTCGTAGTGACAACATAGGAATATGTATTAGAAATTTATAAATTATGCTCTCCGAAGTTTGGACCACTTGGATTCATGTGTGCATTAAAAAGTTAAGGAATAATGTTCTTCAGAAAAGCACGTTTCTGTGGTCCATTATGTGGAAGTAGAATAGCTATACAAACTGAATAGTTGCCGCAGAGTGAGGCAGTTGATGAATAATTTGAGGTGAATTATGCGACCAATTATGCAATCGCATAATCAGTAAGAGGCCACAGAGTCATTGCAAAATATTCTTGGAAAGGGCAGTTCTGCGGTGCATTATGCTACGCATAACAGGTATGTGGACCGCATTCTGTTCGCATACCGAGGAAGTCTGCTCAATCTTAAAGGTTTCTTTTGCGGTCCATTTTGCGAGTTGCATGTCGCGGAATGATTTGGGGCTCCTATTTTCTAACTTTTAAAACTTGGCCCCATCCCATTAAAAACACTCCATTAGACCCTTTTATGCTATTTTCTATTGCATTTAGAGTGAAAGCAAGAGTTGTTGAGTCAGAAAGTGATCCCACCAAGGTTCGACTCAATTCTTGCCCAAAACCTTGAAGATTATCAAGTAAAATCACCATGCTTACATCCTAAGAGTTAAGAAGTTGTGCTATAACCTTGGATTTTGAAGGTGATTAACAAATGGGTTCATGGGTATAAAAAGGATTTTCTTGCATGCATAAAAGATAATAGGGTATGGAATGGCTTTGAACTCAAAAGATAGCAATTGGGGTGTAAAATGATAAAAATCTCTCACAAAAGGGTCCAAAAATCACAATGCACACTTAGTGCTTGATAATTTACTTATATGAGATAGAATCTTATTTATGTATCTAATTCTTGGTTTAATTTGTAATTCTCATAAAATAGATTGAAGTTGCTAAGAGTCCCCGAATTTTGTAAGAAATTAAGGAAAGCTTTATTGAGGTATAAATTGCTAAAACCCCATCTTCTTAGAAATTGAGCTCCGTTTGTGTCTATGCAAATATGGTTAGACTAAATTTGATTGATGTATTGACATTATATATATACACATACATGAATGGTATGCATCAATGTATGCAATGTACTATTCTTGATATTTAGAATTGTGTGAGGAATATGAACCGTGTGTTGAAATGCCTAGGCTACATGCCAAGATCAAAACTGAGATTGCTATGCCAACTATGTGAAATCTTACCTATGCTTACAACTTGAACTGATTTTGCATGTTCATATGGTTCAAAATTGCAAGGTCAACATTGGAAATGGAAATGATGTGATAATTATGGCCCTAAGTGCCTATGAATGTATATATGCGAAATAAAGATTGAAATAAGATGATTAATGAGAAAGGAACAATGTTGTGGTAAGGCGGCCTAATTGATCAGGTCGTGATCGGATGCCATGCCGCATACATGGTAGTATTGTGCTGATATTGAATTTTGGAGAATAATATTGTGATTAAGGTACATGTCTCAATGAGGCAACCTAGCCGATCGGGTCGTGATCGAACTTCACTTAAGAAAATGGCGGTATTGTGAATAGTGATGAACAGTATGAAATGACTCAACTAAAGCTATGGAAATTATGTAAAAGTTATATGATTCTATTATTTGATAATGTTGGGTTCGGTTAAAGCTTTTGATTGACTCTTGTGATTTCCTTGTTCTTCTATAATAGTTCATTCTTATAAGATGGTTCTTAGTTATACATATTAGTAACATTACACGGTACTAATGTCCCTTTTGTCGGGGGTGCTATAGTTTTTAAATGAATGTAGGTTGCTCTATAGTGGACAGTGCCAATCGCAAGTAGCGGAGTGTCCTCCTCCCACAAAATCTTTGTGAACCCCTTTTCTTCCAGGGGTTATGTTGCGCATCTTTTGTTATAAGTTACCACTTTTGAGGTGTGGCCGAGGCCTTGTTGCCGACATTGTAATAACTGTCTTTTGTATCCTTAGAAACTGTGTAGACATTTGTGTGGGTTATTTACGGGTGTTGGATTGGTCTATGAACTAGGTTGTAATATTAAACTCTTGTTTCTCTAAATTATAATCACTACAATAAAAAACCTTATTATGGACTATCATTTAGCGACAAGTTCTAAATATGGTCTCTAAAAGTGTACTTATAGGGATGGGAATTTTTTTGGTCTTTAAAATACAATTTTATCTTTTAAATACACGACCAGACTTATTCTGGTTTATACAAAAGTTAATATCTGGTCTCTAATATCGAATTCAGCGGCATATGGGCGCGCAATTGAAAAACAAAAGTTAAAAGAAAAAACTAGGAAAGCTCCAAAAATTTCAACTTAATCCCTCCAAATTATCTTTCATCCTAAAATCCCTCCAATATGCTAAAATCCCTAAGAGTTTGCCGCAAAACTTCATCAAAATGTACAAGGTTGCAAAGAACTCAGAAGGTTAGTGTCTAAATTCATCACTCTCCAAGAGACTTTACACAAATTATACTATTGGATTATTCGCCTGAAAAAGAGTACGTTTATTTTCTTTATTTTTAATCTGTCATGTTTCTTTTTTCTTCTTCATGCTTTTTTCCCCGATTTAATTAGAAATCGAAAAAGGGTTCTCCAACTTTTTGTTTCTTTAGTTGTTTTGTGCAATTGGTTGTTTTGAATATTGATTTTTCTTGTGTGAGTGACAAACGTGAGATTATTAGGTTTAAAAATTGGGTGAACTTTATTGTGTGAGGAGAAATTTGTACAAAAATGGGGTTGTATGGTTGCTCATAAAATCATCGGACATCAGAAAATGTCAAACACCCAATGAGCATGTGATTTTTGCCCTACATGAATTACTCCTATAAATTGAATCAAAATTATTTATGTTATTTGTCTGCAAATTTGTGAATTGTCGTGACATTTTGTTAATTGTTTGCATTTTGTGTGCAGTTTAATTTAACACATATTTATAATGAGAATATTGGCATGAGATCTTTTCAGGGATTCGTTTTAAATACAAAAATATATCGCATGTGCATTTTGAAGTATATTTGGCATTTCTCAAGCTCTAATTAGCAATAAGTCATTTTATAAAAAGGAAAAAGCAAAATAGGTTCAATTTGTTATAGTTTTAGTTTTTGAATTTTTAGGTCATTGTTTTTTCATTTAATTTTGTTTTGATAATAATTATATAGGATTGGGTTGCATTTTATAGGTAAAATTGAGATTTTGTAACTATTTTAGGAGTTTAAGCAATTTTTGAGAATGAAAATGAATAGAAAATGAAAACACAAGTGAAAAAAAATTAGAAAATTCATTTAATTAAAGAAGAATAAAACATTGGGCCATTTGAATTAAAACCCAGCCCAAACGCACCCTTGATCCGGCCAAGACCCGACCCCACACCTGGTCCAGGTCCCCCCTCCAATCCAAAAGACGCTGTTTGGCTTCCTAAAATACTAGCCATCGAGGATTCATCATCCAACGGCTCAGAAGTGATTAAATCCAAGTATATATATCCAAACCCCACCCTACCCTCCAAACCCCTCCCCCCTCCCCCCGTGTCTCTAACCCTTCTCTAACAGAAAACCTTAACACAGCCAGCTAGAAATCGCCTCCACTAGCGGCGGTGTTCCAAATTGAACTGGATTAACACTACTAACTCATCTCAACCTCCTCTTTACAAATAGGCAACCCCCATCCCTCGAATATCATCGGAGAATATTGTTTTGAAAAATGGACTCTGCTGCCGTGCACGGCGGCACTGTTTCCTTTTAACCCCAAATTGATACCATACAACCCCCATGCCTCCCTCATGCCTAATCCATACTCAAGTTTACTCAAATTCCTCCACCGGCGCTCAAAACCCAAATCTAAGGTGTTTCGCCATCTTTGATGGTGCATGAAGGCCTAGTTTTTGTTACATTAATTTGGCTATTTTACTGAAAATCCTGAGTCTGAGTTTAATTAGGGTGGTATCAGTTTTATTTTGGTGGAATTAGTTTAGTTAAGTTAATTAGGGTCTTATTGTGAAGAATGCATCAGTATAATCCCTAAGTTAACTCAAATCTTTTGTGATTGAATTTCATATTCTGTCTTGAGTCTGAATAAGTTTTCATTCATGATAAATTCTGAGGTTATTGTTGCATGCTGGGCTCACATATCAATTTGGCTTTCCATTTTGACTTTCTGCATTTCTCTTAAGAGCTCGCATAATTTGATTCTTTGAAACTTTTTTTGTTTGAACTTGTTAAAAGCCTAATAATTTAGTACATCAATCTAAACGAAATTCGAAGGAAATGGTAGGAAGTAATTAATGGGTACTGAGAGGGTAATTTAGGTATTTGGGGTTGAGGAATATTTCATAACGGATTTGGAAACTTCTAATGTAGGGGTTGGATTCATTTTTCTAGTTTTTAGATACCTAACTTGGAAAACAAGTCAATAAATGGAGTGTCTCTAAGCTAAAAATAGATATTAAAAGGGATCTAAAGGGTGAAATAATTTCTTGAAATCTGCCCTACTTACTTGCCTATAAAGGCATTCTTACTGGCCTTAGAGGGAGGAGTTTTTGTAGAGCTACAAATCCGAAAAAGCTACTGTTCCATTAGAGTTTTTTGAGATCCTAAGATTTTTTCTTTCATTGTTAAAATCATCTTAAAATACTTAGAAGCTAAGAAATGAGTTGAATAGTTTGAGTACTAGTTTCAATTGGCTTAGATCTGTGATAATTGGTCACTATTGACATCACTTGGTTTTGAGCTTGGTTCAATTGGTCTTGGTTATTTCTGCGCACTGTTGTTTGTTGAACACTATATCTGTTGCTGTCAAACCCTGCTATTGATTTACTGCTCCTGTGTTGCTTAAGCTCATAGGCTTCTTTGTTTACTGCTGTAACCAGGTACACCACTCAAGCTTATCATAGAATTGAATGATGATTAGCATGTATGAGGCTTTTGGGAAGTCCAAGTTGAAATGCGAATAAAAATCTCAGAGCTTTGATGTGTTTGCTGTTATGTATGATGAAAATGCTTCATTCTATTTAATGTAGCTTCTGGATTAATGGGCTGCTATTTTACATTAATGACTATTGTGATCTTAAATCTGGTGTTAGAAGGAGAACAGTCGGATCTTACTACTCATGTTGTAATTAAATAATTGGACTGTCCTGAATTTGCTTTGTTTAGCATGCATGTTCAGTTAATCATGTGCTCCGGGATTTTATCGATGTTTTTTGGGATTTCCTTCCACTATTTTCTACTTTCATTTGTTTTAGAGAATTGTTTCTTAACCTGTTAGGTGCAAACCTTTGAACTCGTCTTGATTGGGAAGAAAAAATGGAGTTTGGATTTTGTTTTCCTATCTAGTTTTGCTATATGGATTACCTTGATTCGTGCCCTCAGTTAAAAATATTATTATTAGGTAATCGCTTGTCCTGTTTACCAGATTCAATAGGCATAGTAATTGAACTGCTGTGACGTGCTTGTTTAAGCATGAAACTTAGTCTAAAGAGAAATATCCTTTATTGTTCTTCTGTTAGGCTATTCAAAGGAGGTTGTTGGTTATAGTGTCGGCTTTTAGGCTAATGTATGCAGGTTTGAACGGTTTTTATTGAGCTCAAGCATCACTTCTACCTTAGATAGATTATATAGTTGGACATTAAAAAAAATATTAAGAAGTCATTGATAAAACTTGAAGATTATGATGCAAATTACTTCTGAAATATGCGCACAATTAGACAATAGTGATGATGAAATGCTAGAATAGGGCAGTTAACTCAGGTTCTAATGCAAAGACCATATTTAATAAATAGCAGCCTGAGCAAGGAATGATCGAGCGTGCCACAGTGATAGAAATAGCTATGGCCCTCAAAGGGTTAGTTCATATATCCTTTGAATCCTTAGAATTTGAGGTGTGTCACTTAGTGAACTTTATGTGGCCCTCTCAAATTTAAAAGCATACGAAATTGCTTTAGGTGCGTTAGTTAATAATGTATCTTCCTAATTACGGGTGCGCATTTATGTGACCCAAATCCGAATCTCAACAGTATTAAAATACGTCGAAGACCATGGGTACATTTATGTTATGCGATTCGGGACATGTTTTAATAGCGTTGCAATCTTCCTTTAATCAATTAAATAAATGCGGTTAAAAGTTAAAATTTTCACATAGGTACAAAACGTATTAAAATTAGATAATTAAGCCAAGTATAACAGTTGAGCGACCGTGCTAGAACCACAGAACTCGGGAATGCCTAACACCATCTCTCGGGTTAACAGAATTCCCTGCCTAGATTTCTGGCTCGCAGACAGTAATACATAGTCAACCTTTTCCTCGATTTGGGATTTAAACCTGTGACTTGGGACACCACAAATTATCCCAAGTGGAAACTCTAAAATCTCTTAAAATAAATAAATTCCGTTTCGATTGTCCTTTAATTGGAAAAAATTCCCTTAACTACGCCCTTCGCGGGGTTGTAGCTGTTAAAAGAAGGTGTGACAGCTCTGGCGACTCTGCTGGGGACTAGTCAAGAATTCGAGCTTTCAATAATTGTTGTATTTGGCTTTTTTTAATATCTAATTTTATTACATGATTGTGCCCAATGTGCTAAGCGTTGCTTTTTACCACTTTGATATTATTCGAACTATATATAAATTGCTGCGAAACCTTTCTATTCTCATCTTCGAGGATGTGCTCGATGGTTGAGACTCTCTGTTCTGTTAGTGTCACACCTTGAATTAAGAAAGAGGCTCGGACAAGTTACAAAGTCGGATGGCCTTTTGGTTCCCGGTATGTAGCCCCCTTCTTGACTCGAGTTGTCCGCTTGTGTACACAGTTCTAGAAAAAATACCTAGGTTTTGAACCTAGAATAACTAACCTCATGTCGGATCCCTAGTGGAAATGCTTATCTACATCATGCACTTGACTTAGAGGACTCAACACAGGGGTTGGGTCTGTCTAGGACAGGTGTACTCGAAGTATCGGACCATCCTGTTGCATTTTTCGTGCTACTTGTGTATTTATCTTGGATTTGCATGCCGACCGACTTTCATAAAAAAACAACAAAAGAAAAAGAAGAATAGAGGAGAATTTGACAATAAAGAATTTGCCTATACTAGAATGCTGTCAAAACCTTGAAGGAAAAAAAGAGAAAAAAGGAGTTTGTTTTTGAAAATAAAGGGAAAAAGAAAAGAAAGGAATTTTATATGTTAAAAAGAGAAACACCAGAAAAAAAGAAAAAATGAATGCAGTTTGATTCTTACAGGCGTGAGATACGTAGGCAACCACATCGGTCCCAACTTCATTTCTGCAAAAAAATAGCCAAAACCAATCAGATTTTGTTTGTGATTAATAAATAAAGCGATTTTGTCAGAGTGTCCACAGTATGACGCCAGAGGCTGTCTTTGGAAGAACACCTGCACGAGATTATTTTCTAAATTTTTGGCCAAATACTGGAAGCTCGTACTTGCAAAGCCACAGTTTTATTGTTGAAACGAAATTTTGGAGAAATTTTTTAACTTTGTTTTCATTTAGCCCAATAAATCATGATTTTATGTTTAATCACCTTAACAAATATGCAGAATGAGCACAAATCAAAAGTTGCCAATAACAATTGTGAACAAGATCCATTTGGAGTTGAATATGTTGTGGAATGATTTGGGGAACCAGCGAAAAACAAGGTCAATGCGCACTTGGGAGGACTCACCGAGTTGTTGAAAATTAATCCTAGAGGAGATATTATAAAGGCACTGGTTACATTTTGGGACCTGGCATACAACGTATTCCATTTCCCGAACAATGAACTCACCCCAACCCTTGAAGAAATAGCAGATATATCGGGGGTCCCGAAATTCCTTTGAGACATCAGTATATGATTGCACCAAGGGCCATCAGCGTATACAAATTCTTGGATTCATTAAAGATTAGTAGGAAGGTTCACAATCCAGATCTGTCAGCCGACTTTTGTACTCCACAGTTTATATACCAGAGGTATGGGCACATAAGGGGTTTTAATGACACGGAAAATAATATTTGTAGCAAGGGAAACCGACTTAAATTGGAGGAACACATGTGTTGTGCACTTATGGTATTCTTCATGGGACTTTTGGTGCTTCCACGGAAATACGGAACTATTGATATACGGATAGCAAGGGTTTGTCAGTACCTTGATCACTCAAGCCAAGAGCGCCCTCGCACCCATGATATTGTCTGAAATCTTCCATGCTCTCACAGCTTGTAAAGCCGGGGGAGATTTCTTTGAAGGATGAAACCCGTTGTTACAAATATGGATGATTGAGCACTTGCGCCATCGACCTCAATTCATGAGTTGCGGGTCATCGACAAAGAGTTGCATAGAGAAATTCCATACCAGGGTTGATGGGGTTAGATTACCAGAGGGGGTCACAGAGTGGGTCTCACATCTCCGTGTCATAAGCTCGAGTCAAATAGAGTGGACGTTTGGGTGGCTTCCCGTTGATGAAATTATATACATGCCAACTACCAGGCCTCATTTTCTTGTGATGGGTCTTCGGAGTATTCAACCCTATGCTCCGTACAAGGTGCTGAGATAGTTGGGGAGGTGGAAATTGATTCTTGGGGATGAAAACATCAGTCGCCATTTGTCGAGATCGGTCCCAACGGTCAGTTTCGTGAAGCAGCAGTCCGTCAAATTTGGAGAAAATGTCAGTACTTGACGGCAAACACTCGAGTACGAGATTTATCTAAAGGTGAGGTTGCACCAGGATACCTTGCTTGGCATAAAAAGGAAATAGAGGCCGGAAGAATGGCCAAAAGGCCACATCGTCAAGAGTTTGCAGAGGTATCACAAGAACAATGGAATTGGTTGTCCAAGGAAAATGAATACATGGCCACAATAGGGAAATTAGAAAAATAAGTCAAAGACCTTCAATTCGAGAATGGCTTGCGACCTGTGGCAGACAAGGGGGAAAATAAGAGACTGGCCAAAGAAAATGAAGCTTTGCAAGCCGCAGAGGATCCCACTA
Organism: Nicotiana benthamiana; assembly: GCA_034376525.1. NCBI lineage: Eukaryota > Viridiplantae > Streptophyta > Magnoliopsida > Solanales > Solanaceae > Nicotiana > Nicotiana benthamiana. The sequence goes on along the minus strand of CM067324.1, from coordinate 27,847,898 downwards.
GAAGTGTGAAAGACGAAAAGCGCATAGACAATTTGAGGCGGAAAGTAGGAGAATATGGTTTTGACTTGAACAAAGCAGAGGGTGAGCTGTCCAAAGCCCCAAAAAAATTGGCCAAAAATGCAGATGAACGAGCACGCATGATTTTACAATTAAAGGAAAGGTATGACAATGAGGTTGCGGGATTAAAGAAAAGGGTCATCGTGGTGGAAAATAGAATGGTTAAGCAAGCAAAGGACTTCAATGTTGAAAGGGAGCATTGTTACATAGAAATAGCATGGTTGGAGAGAGACCTGCAACAATTCCAAGAACTAAATTGTCTAGCCGAACAAACTTTGGAGGCAAGGGCCCAGCAAATTGGGAGATTATTACAAGAAAAGGATGCTATAAGAGAGAGGGTATGGATTATCGCTGATTACATCACCGTAAACTGTGGCCATTGTGAAGATATGACAAAGTCTATGTTCTTAGCCACCGCCATGACCGTTGTTCATCAAGTGATGGAAGACCTCCACCACCTCAAAGGGGATTTAACACACATGCCTACAGCGAGACCAATTGATGTCCCACAGGCCCCACGATTATTAGAGGCTTTAATGTATTCATGATTTTCAAATTTATTGGTCTATTCGAGAGTCTGTATTTTATTTTATTTGACTTTGTAGTAGGTTGTCAAGTCAGTTATTTCCATTCCGAGTCTGTTGTTTTCGGTTGAGTCAGAGTCGGTTGATTTCTTTTTAGTAGTTGTAATCAAATGATTTACTTTATGACAACTGAAAATTTCCATAATATTTCCTGTATTTATTTTCCAGAACTACTCTCAGTCTGATTCATGTGGGGTCATGATACGTAGGCAATCTCCATGGATTCGACCATAACCAACATAAGGAAAAAAAGAGAGAGAAAATGAGAAAACAAAGGTAAATAAAAGAATAAGGAAATAAAAATGGTAGGCAAAACAAGCTGAGTAGGAGAGAAAGAAAGAAGAAAAACACAAGAGAAAAAAAGAAGAAAGTGGCATAGCATAAGAGTCGGGATGATGCAAGCAACCACTTCATTATGCATAATAGAAATCAGTGGCTACCTACATTTTGAAGCCTAACCACTAATAAGTTTTTGGATTTGTCTAACCAGTTCAGATAAGTAGTTAGTTTTTGCAGTGTTCTTGTAACCCACTCTTATAACTCTCGATCCAAAAGGAAGCTGACTATGGCCAATCATGAAACTGACGCACATATCATTGATCCCTCGAAAGAGGTGGAGGAGTTGGATATTAATGCAATGAAAGGGGAGATGTACAAACCAAAGCATCAGATGGCTGAAATGTATCAGGCGTGGGTGAGATGGCAGCCACCACCAGCTTATCCTACTAAACCGTCCTTCATACCCCCATTAGCCCAGTCACATGACCATCTTACCACTGATCTACCCCCAAGCTTCCCCATCTACCTGCCATACCCGGGCACAACTTCCCAAGCACCTCCAGCTCCACCACCCAAATCTATGCCTCACCCTCCCCCACCAGTTGCTCCCATATATGTGGAACCTCCTCCCACCACACTCCATAGATAATCTGGTAAGCCTTTCCTCCAAGCTCATGACAATCAATATTACCCACCAAAACCCGCTTTAAAATCCCATGAACCTTACTCTTACGCTCCCTATTTTGAAATTCGTTCTGAGGCTGAGATACCAGTCAAAAATCTCGAGCAAGAGGAGGTGCTTAGGAAAGTCAAAAGTCTAGAGCAATCGTTCAGATACATGCAAGGATTAGGTGGCCAAGTGACAGTGACATCAAAAGATCTTCGTTTGTTCCCAGATGTACAACTGCCTCCAGGTTTTAAGATGCTCAAGTTTGACCTGTATGATGGACATGGTAATCCAGTGGCACACTTGAGGGGTTTCTGCAGCAAGATGAGAGGGGCAGATGGAAATGATGAATTGTTGATGGACTACTTCAGTCAAAGTTTGAGTGGCTCAGCGTCAGCGCTGGAATGGTACACCCGACAGTATCATGCTCGATTATACACTTGGGATGATCTAGCATAAGCATTCACTTGTCATTTTTAGTATAACCTTGAAATTATCCCGGACCATTTGTCTTTCACAAAAATGGAAAAGAAGCACAATAAGAGCTTCAGAGAATATGGCTTATGTTGGAGAGAACAGACAGTGAGGGTCGACCCCCCAATGAAGGAACATGAAATGGTAGATTATTTTTTGCAGCTTTGGAGCGTACATATTGTGGTCACCTGGTATTGGCAGTGGGTAAATCCTTCAATGAAGTAGTAAAAATGGGAAGCATGGACGAAGAAGGACTCAAATCCAACAAGATTATGAGTTATTCAGAAATCAAGGCGACCACCCAAGCTATCCAAAGTGTGACCGGAGGAGCAATTGGAAAGAAGAAGAAGGAGGAAGTAGCGAAAATTGAGTCACGAACTTGGTTTGGGCCCCGGGGTCCATCACTTTACAACCCACCTTGACCTCACCATCAAACCTACCCACACACTCCATGTAGTCCACCACAACAGTACTATCCCTATCGTGATCCCCGTTTTTTTGTCCATCATGCACACACATATACCCAACCTCCTGCCCACGCACCATGGCGTGCGCCAACCTCACAAAATAATTACCTTGCTCCATAAAATAACTACCCACCTCCGAGAGCCTACCAATAACCCCTGAGACAAGCTTTCTGGGACAACCCGGCCTAGAAAAATGAAAGAATTCCAAAGAAAAAGACTTTCACTCCCTTGGGAGGATCATATACCAGTTTATTCCACAGGCAGAGACAGTTGGATATGCTGAGGCCGATCGAAGCAAAATTGCCAAATCCTCCTCCGAGAACTCAGGACTATTCTATCAGTTGTTAGTATTTCTCTGGCCCCCCGGGGCATGATATTGAGAAATGTTAGAATCTAAAGAACGCTATCCAAGAACTCATCGATTCACGTCAAATTAAGGTGCAAAACCCAGAAGCACCCAACATTAATCAGAACCCATTGCCGGCTCATCATGAGACAAATATTATTGAGATAGTGAACAAAGGAGGAGAGCCTAAAAAGCCCTCACAAACAGTAATGATGATCAAATCCAGTGAAGTCAAGCCAAGTGAGAATGTAAGTGGTGAGAAGTAATTGATCCAGTTGAAAGAAATGGATAGCAAGTCCATTGTGGCGATTCGGGAGAAGTCATCGAGCGTGGTTGCACTGAAACAAGAAAGAGCAAAATAATTAGTGCCTAGGGCAGCTAAGAAACTCGTCATAGTTATGGAAGGTGCTCGCACAGATCTTGTTATCATAAAACTGGTAACTCAGCTGCCAATAGCCAACAAAAAGGTCGTTCCTTAGGGATATGAACAAGCAATAGTGATGTACGAAGGAAAGAAAGTTAGAGAAGAAGTTTGTGAAGCCCAGGGTTTGACTCGTTCGGGTAGATACTTTGCCCCTGAGGAGTTAAGAAAAAGCAGGATCTCCAAGGATAACCCAGTATCTGTAAAGAAAGCTGTATCAGAAGAAGAAGCGGAAGAATTCCTGAAGAAAATAAAAATTCAGGACTACTCCATCATAGAGAAATTAAGGAAAACGCCGGCTCAGATCTCCTTGCTCTCATTGTTAATCCATTCAGATGAACACCGCTGGGCGCTAATGAAAATTTTGAACGAGGCCTACGTTCCTGAAAATATATCACTGAATCATTTGGGAAAGATTGCAAACAAAATGTTTGAAGTAAACCGGGTTACTTTCTTTGACAACGAGTTGCACATGGAGGGCACTGAGCATAATAAGGCTCTTTATATGACTGTAACATGTGAAGATGTTGTGGTCACCTGAGTTCTAGTTGATAATCGGTCCAGTGAACATTTGCCCGCTCTCCATATTAAACAAGCTGAAGGTGGACGATGAAAGGATCCACAAGAACAATATTTGTGTTCGGGGGTTCGATGGCGGAGGCAAAGACTCCGTGGGGGATATTATACTAGAACTGACGCTAGGTCCCTTTGAGTTGACAATGGAGTTTCAAGTGCTGGATATAGCAGTTCCTTATAATCTTTTGCTAGGGAGACCCTGAATTCATGCCGCTAAGGCTGTACCGTCTACCTTGCACCAAATGGTTAAATTTGAATGGGACAAATAGGAGATTGTGGTACACGGTTAGGATAATCAGTGCGCCTTGGGTGATGCCATTGTACCTTTTATCGAAGCTAAAGACAGCAAGGGCCCATGGGTCTATCAGGTTTTTATCACGGTGTTAGTTTAAAAGATTCCGAAAGGTGAGGTTGTCCCAACTCCAAAGATAGCAGTCGCGTCAGTCATGGTGGCTTTGAAAATGTTAAAGAATGGTTTCATGCCCGGCAAGCGATTGGGTGCTTCTTTGCAAGGCATCATACAACCAGTGTCTCTTCCTAAAAAACTTGGGCAGTTTTTGTTTGGAGTTCAAGCCTAAAACTGCAAACATAAGGCGAGCCATGAAGTTAAAATAGAGGGCATGGGTTCTTCCAAAACCCATCATGTGGTTGTCCAGATCATTTGTCAAGCCTAGTGCCAAAAAGCGCCTCATGCGAATGATTCCCGGTCCATTGACAATGTTGATAGAGATTTGGATAAAGGGTTCGAGAGATTGTTCAATGAGGTAAATATAGTGGAGGCTGAAGAAGGATCAAGCAAGGTAGATGTGCAGTTTGTGGGACCTTGTGCAAAAGTTAACAACTGGAAAGCTACTCCTCTTCCCACCCGGAGGGAATCGTGATAGTCGACTTTGATTTTTCTTTCAGTTTAATCTGGATTATCTCCAGGGTTATAATTTAGATGTTATGTTCCGTCCGTTTGGATGTGTAAACCATGTTATATTTTCAATTTCAATGAAACTAATATTCTTTTTCATCGGTGCTAATGGTTTTTATTTTCTTTCTTTGATTTTTTCCTTCTTGTACAATTATTTTTATGGTAGTTCTAATGATATGACATGCATAAGGACTCTTCGGCCCAATCTTCAAAGCCAGTGTAATTTAGAAGTAATAATCTAAGAGATAGAATATGAGGATGAGCCAGAATACGGTGAGAAAAAGGCATTTGAAGAAATTAGTAAAGAGCTAATCCACTTTGAGGATAAATTCAAGCCAAACCTGAGTGATACAGAAGCAGTTAGCTTAGTGGATAAGGATAATGTCCGTGAAACTAAGATATGTGTCCATCTTGACCCACAGCTCAGGGTAGAAATAATCGAAGTTCTACTTGAATACAAAGATGTTTTTTCATGGTCTTATGATGATATACCAAGGTTGAGCACTGACTTGGTGGTTCACAAATTACCCACTTACATGGCCTGCCCTCCTGTCAAACAAAAGTTGAGGAAGTCTAATACTTATGTGAGCGTAAAGATCAAAGAGGAAGTTACCAAGTAGTTTGAAAGTCATCTGAGTCACATGATATCCTACCTGGTTAGCCAATGTTATACATGTGCCAAAGAAGGTCGGTAAAACTAAGGTGTGTGTCAATTACCGTGACCTCAACAGAGTAAGTTCAAAGGACAACTTCCCACAGCCAAATACCCACATATTGATTGACAATTGTGCAAAACATGAGATTGGGTCTTTCATGATTGTTATGCAGGTTACCGCAAGATTTTGATGGATGAGGAAGATGCGTAGAAAACAACATTCATCACACCATGGGGAACCTATTGCTACAAGGTCATGCCCTTCGGTCTGAAGAATGCTGGGGCAACTTATATGAGGGCAATGACAACCATCTTACATGATATGATACATAAAGAGATTGAGCTCTATGTGGATGAAGTAATTGTGAAATCCAGGAAGCAATCCAACCATATCAGAGATCTGAGGAAATTCTTCCAGGCTCCGCATGTACAATATCAAACTTAATCCTGCGAAATGTGCATTTGAGGTCTCCTCATGGAAGTTGCTATGGTTCGTAGTCAGCCGCCGGGGCATTGAACTAGATCCAATAAAGACCAAATCCATACAAGAATTGCCGCCTCCGAGGAACAAAATAGAGGTGATGAGTCTGATGGGGAGATTGAACTACATTAGTCGATTATTGCTAAACTCACGACAACCTACGAGGCCATCTTTAAGCTATTGAAAAAGGATGTTGTGGCTAAATAGACGAGAGAGTGCCAGGAGGCTTTTGATAAAATGAAAGGATACCTGTCGAACCCACCGCTATTTGTCCCACCAGAACCTGGAAGGCCCTTGATCCTATATCTAACAGTCTTGGACAACTCATTTGGATGTGTGCTAGGTCAACACGATGCAACCGCAAGGAAAGAGCATGCTATATACTACCTCAGCGAGAAATTTATAACTTATGAGGCTAAGTATACTCATCTTGAAAGGACGTGTTGTGCCCTAACTTGGGTAGCCCAGAAGTCGAAACATTACTTGCCATCATATACCACTTACCTCATCTTACGCTTAGACTCGTTAAAATACATTTTCAGAAGCCTACGCCCACGGGGAGGCTTGCGAAATGGAAAATCTTGCTCACCGAGTTTGACATTGTCTATATGAGTAGGACGGCAATAAAAGCGTATGCATTGGCTGATCATTTGGCCGAGAATCCGGTAGATGAAGAATATGAACCTTTAAAGACATACTTTCCAGTTGAGGAGGTAATGCATATTGATGAAATGGAACAAGGTGAGAAGCCAGGATGGAAATTATTTTTTGATGGGGCCGCCAATATGAAAGGCATCGGGATGGGAGCAGTACTCATTTCTAAAACGGGACACCATTTCCCCGTAACAGCTCAGCTCTGCTTCTATTTCACCAACAATATGGCAGAATATGAGGCATGTATTTTGGGTTTAAGGTTAGCCGTACACATGGGTGTCCAGGAAGTCTTGGTCCTAGAGAGACAGACCTTCTGGTACACCAAATTCAAGGGGAATGGGAAATAAGAGATTGAAAGCTCATACCATACCGGCAATCCTTGCATGATCTTTCTCAACAGTTCCGGTCAGTAGAGTTGAGGCATATCCTAAGAATTCATAATGAGGTGGCTGATGCCTTGGCTACTTTGGTGTCAATGTTACATCATCCCGATAAGGCTTATGTTGACCCACTACATATCTAAGTTCATGATCAACATGCTTACTGTAGCATGGTTGAAGAAGAGTTTGACGGTGAACCTTGGTTTCACGACATCAAAGAATATATCAAGATGGGTGTGTATCTAGCACAGGCCACCAGTGAGCAGAAGAAAACAATCCATTGTCTAGCAAGATAATTTTTTTCAGTGGAGGGGTACTATACAAAAGAACGCTGGATCTTTGGTTATTAAGGTGTATAGATGCTGGGTAGGCCATAGCCATCATGACCGAGGTACATTCCGGAGTCTGCGGACCGCACATGAGTGGTTATGATTTAGCAAAGAAGATTCTTCGGGTAGGATACTATTGGCTCACCATAGAGCGGGATTACATTAGCATAGTGCACAAATGTCATCAATGCCAGGTGCATGGAGACTTGATTCACTCCCCGCCATCTGAATTGCATACAATGTCTTCACCATGGACATTCTTTTCATGGGCATGTATGTCATCGGGCCCATCAAGTTGGCAACTTCCAACGGATCAATCGGTAGATTTGATATCTTTAAATCGTCGAGCTTTGGTATATACCTAGACAACCATAAGTCACACAATCAATCCTTAACCTTTTTTGGTTCTCACGGATATGTTCATTTCAGCCATGAACACCGTCTGATTTCATGAGTGCTTAGAGAATGGGTCTTTACTTTCATTCCCTTAAAGCGCTTTACACTTAACACTCACATAAGTGATTTCTAAATGTAATCCTATAGACATACTATCTGGTCATATCTTGCCAGACTTAGAAAATTATTAAAAAGCTTTAAACTTTATTGACTCATCAAAATGCCTTAATGCTTTACCTTGATTTTTAAACATTGTCTTTATCATGAGAATGAGTTGAGTTATTTGACAATATTGAAGCATCATTCATATCTTTATTTGATCTATTTGAACTTAGCTCTTGGGACCTCCAGTCTTCTAGGTAAAATTACCGCCATGATGACTTGTCCTAGGCCTTAGCTCCATTCCCTTAAATGATATTTTCAACTGCCTCTCTAGATAGGCCTTTTGTAAGTGGATCCAACTCGTTATCTCTTGACTTTACGTAGTCAATCGTGATAACACCACAATAGAGTAGTTGTCTAATGGTATTGTATCTCCATCAAATGTGACGAGATTTTCCGTTATACATAATGCTGTTTGCCCTGCCTATTGCCACTTGACTATCACAATGTATACATATAGGTTCCAATAGTTTGGGAAAAAATATAATATCTTCAAGAAGTTCCGGAGCCATTTAGCTTCTTCACCGACCTTGTCTAAGGTTATAAACTCAGCCTTCACTGTAGGGCGGTCAATGCACATTTGTTTGGACAATTTCCAAGACATGTCGGCTGCGGACGCATAGCACCATCTCGGTCGGTGAAATTCCCTCTGCGGCCGCACTTCCAAGATCGGAGACTTGCAACTTTTTAACACCATATATAAGATATTTCCATCTTCCAAAGCTAAATAGTGATCTGATAACCACTCGACACTCACCCGAGGCCGTCGAGACCTCAACCAAACATACCAACACATCCCATAACATAATTCAAACTTAGTCGAACCTTTGACTCACTCAAAACAACATCAAAAAAACAAATTACCCTCATATTTAAGCCTAAGAACATCTAAAATTCCAAATTTTACATCGACGCCGGAACCTATCAAATCACGTCCGAATGACCGCAAATTTTGCACACACGCCGAAAATGACACTACCAACCTACTTCAACTTCCGAAAAATTCATTCCGACCCCGATATCAAATTCTACATCATCGACCAAAATTGCCAAATTTTCCACTTTCGCCAATTCAAGCCTAATTCTATCCCGGACCTCCAAATCACATTCCAGACATACTCTTACGTCCAAAATCACCTAACAAAACTAACTAAACCATCAAAATTCAAATCCGAGGACATTTACTCATAAGTCAACATCCGGTAAATTTTCCGAACTTAAGCCTTCTCAAAAGAGACTAAGTGTCTCATTCCACTCCAAACCCACTCCGAACATGGATCAACCAGCACGATACATTAAAACATAGCTGAAGAACACCAAAGAAAGCAAAAATAGGGGAAACAGGGCTATGAATCATGAAACGACCGGCCGAATTATTACACTACCCATCTAAGTCCTCGCATATAGTCTAGTCTTGAAGAAGTAGTGACGAGAGGTCAACTCCGCCACTTACTATGGCAATCAATAATATAATTAGTGGTGGATTTATTAAAAATAGTAGTGAACTCAAAGAAATCATGAAGTAAACAAACCTTCCGGTAATACGATATTTCCAAATACATATTTTATCATTTATCAATTAATCGCAGGCTAGGAAGGCAATATCATTATTTATTAATTTCAAGGCAAGCAACACAAGCATGCGCAAATCATGTCGCGATCGTACGACCCAGTCCAACATAATATTCAAATTGTGCACTGCCAGAGGATCGAATGACACGAATCATAGATGCATATATTTATTCTACTGAGACGTTCGACCCGTTCCACAAAAGATAAACACATTCAATCGAGAATTTATCAAGGGGAAATTATACAGGGAAAAGGCAATTCCTCTTTTAAAAGTCAAGAAAATGATGTCTAGCCTTTTAGAAATTTATTTACAAAGTTCGATATGATTTCAGCATTTTAAATTGATAGCAAGATTGCAAATATTACAAATAAAGCATGCTTTTGGGTCCTGCACTACCCGAACTTAAGCATAATAGTAGCTACGCACGGACTCTCATCACCTCGTGCGTATCTAGCCCATACAAATAGGAGCACACATTGATTTATTTCACCTATGGGGTAAATTACCTCTTACAAGGTTAGAAAAGAGACTTACCTAGCTCCGAAGTTCCATAAACGGCTCCCAATCCCTTCAAACAACCCGAATCGATACTCACCCACCCGTTCGAGGAAGCAAAAACAAAAGCCCACTTTTACGCGAAATTCCCTTCTTGAAGTTGTAGCTACTCGGTCAGCGAATTGTAACTGGAGCTTATGGATACAAAACTAGCCAATTATTATACAAACCCATTAATATATAATATACTCAATTACTCATTATAATCTAAATTATAACAATTTCTAACCCCGAATGAAAAGTTGATAAAAATCAATCTCGGGCCCACGTGCCCGAATTTCAAAATTTTTCGAAGATAAACTTTACCCATAATGCTACGAACTCAAATATATAAATTATTTCAAGTTCCATGTCTAAAATCATGGTCAAAATCCGTAAATATAAATTTTAGGTTTTTCCTCCAAAATCCCAACATTTCACTAATTTTCCATGATTAAATCCATAGAAAATCATGTATTTAACTCAAAATTGGGAAGAAAATACTTACCCCTTACTCGTTAATAAAGATGGCACTCCACATTGCTAAAAAAATCAGCTTCCATGGACGAAATAAAACGATATTGAGCCAAACCCTTCGTTTTAAAGAAGACACTGCCTATCCCTGACCTTCGCACATGCAGTCTAGTAGCCGCTTCTGCGGCTCCGCACCTACGAAAATATATCACAGGTGCGGCTCTAACTCAACCCAGCAACTTCCATTTCTACGATATCCCCTCCGCATCTGCGCCTTCACATATGCAGATCTTCCCTCGCACTTGCGCTCCTGCCCACTTTTGCGACTCCTAGGCCACACATGCGGCCAAAAAATCACAGGTGCAGTTACACCAGATGACAGCAGCCCTCAGCCCTTCTTTCCAAGTCCAACTCGATCCGTTTACTTCCACCCGAGGCCCTCGGGACCTCAACCAATTATACCAATACGTCCCAAAAGACATTATAAAATAATTCAAGCCTTCAAATCACATCATAAAATATCAGAATGACGAGTCTCAACCCAATCCAAGCTAAATGAACATTAGAACTTCGAACTTCTATATGTCGAAACTTACCATATGATGTCCGATTGACCTCAAATTTTGCACACAAGTCGTATTTGATATTATGGACCTATTCCTACTTTCAAAATTGGAATCTAAACCTTATCAAAAAGTCCACTTTCAGTCAAAATTCTCAAAAACCTTTTAATTTCTAACCCTTGCAAAACGACTCCAGAATGACCTATTGACCTCCATTTGCGGACGCGCTCCCAATACCAGAATCATGACACGAAGCTATTTCAGAGTCGGAATTCCAAACGAACATCGATAACATTGAAATGAACTTCAACCCAAATTCATGAAATTCTCCCACAATACTAACTTCCACAATAGGCGCTGAAACGCTCCCTGGTCATCCAAAGTAAGAGTGTATTCTGGCCCGGGCCCGGGCCTAAACGAACCTGACGAGCCGGGCTTCGCGGTCTCTGGCTTCGTGTGTCGGGCCTGGCGGTCCTGGTGGTTGAGACCGGCCCGTGACGGGCCTAAGCCCACAGTGGTCCTGGGCCAGGCGGGCCGGGCCTGGCGGGTCTGACGGGTTTTTTTAAGGCAAGATCTTGTATAGTAGTTATTAGTATAGTGTAGAATATATTTTACATGGTGTACAAGTTATTACTATAGTATATATAATATACATTTCATTGTATATTGTGTTGTTGTAATTAGTATATATTGTATATTATATATATTGTGTTGTAGTTAATTAGTATATATTGTATATTATGTATATACTTTGTTGTAGTAATTAGTATATATTATATATTATGTACATATTGTGTTATAGTAATTAGTATTTATTGTATATTATGTATATAGTGTGTTGTAGTAATTAGTATATATCGTATATTATGTATATATTGATATATATTATGTATATATTATGCTGTAGTAATTAGTATATATTATATATAATGTATATATTGTGTTGTAGTAATTAGTATATTTTGTTGTACTAATTAGTATATATTATATATATACATTGTATCTCTTATGTATAATGTATATATATTCTCTTATATATATTGTATCTTATGTATATATGTTATTACTTATATATTTTCTTGTAGTTTAGGTTGTACGTTATGTATATATATTCTCGTATATATTTTATTGTAGTATATATTGTATGTTATATATGTATTCAAGGATTGATATCGAAGTAAAGACAAAGAAATATTGAGAAAAAAGATATTCAAGGATATGTCTTATAATTTTTATTGACCAAAATTGCATATCTTTCTTAGTCTTTCTTCCCCCAATGGAATGAGCACAACAAGGTACTAATACCACCATTAAAAGGAAAAAAAAACTAAAAGAAGATGTGTCAATGTACAAGTTACATCATAATCTACATTGTATCTCTAACAAATCTCATAAATCCGTCAAGGTTGGGAGGAGGTTGTGTTGGTGGTGGTAGAAACGAAGCTTGTTCACCACCACTTCTGGGCGAAGCCGAATCCTCCGAAAGTTCCGCTATCATTTCTTCATATGCTTCATCTATCGCCGGTTGTGATTCTGCAATTCCAAAGTTTCTTCTTTCCGCGCGGATCCAATCTCTAAAAAGCACAGGTTTTTCCAAGCTCTACCTCATCGCCGCTCTATGATCACCGATTTGTAGTCTTGCTTGACTAAAAGCGCTATCCGATGCAACAGTTGAAGCTTGAATTGATAAAACTTCCCGAGCCGGGGGAATGATAGTATTATGGCCACTACTTTCACTGGTTTTACCTTTTCCTTTATCGAATATTTTTTTCAAAGAAAATGCCATACTAATTAGAATTATGCAAACTAAACAAGAGTTGAAACGAGTTTACCGGATTGCCGAACAATTTCTTGAAAATTAAAAATCGTTGAACGCTTGAAAACTTCAATTCAACAACTTCATATTTTTTCTCGAATTTTCAACAATAAATTAAGCAATTGTAGTAGAAAGACTGAAAGAGAGATATCGATGAATTAGTAAATAAAAATGAAAGAATGAGGGATATTTATAGTTGAGATATGAGAAAAATTATAATTATATAATGTTTGGGGGCCAAATGGCTATTTTACACGGCTATTTTTTAAAAGAGCCGTTACTGATTTTAAAAAAAAAATTTAATAAAATTGCCGTGGGTCCGCCAGGACCGACCCAAGCCCGCCTGGCGGTCCCGAGCCTGGCGGTTCGAAGCAAATGGACCGGCCCGTCACGGGCTTAATGGACCGGCAGGCCCGGGACCGCCAGGACCGGCCCACCAGGCCCGCAGTCCCGTTCCTGTCCCGGTTCAGGCCCGACCCATTTGCACCCTTAATCCAAAGTCCAATCCGAGCATATGCCCAAGTCTGAAATCGTCATACGAACCTGTTGGAACCTTGAAATTCTGATTTGGAGGTCGTTTACTCAAAACCAACCCTTAGTCAAATTCTTCCAACTTTAAGCTTTCCAAATGAGAATTCTCTTTCCAAATCAACTTTGAACTCCCCGAATCTTAATTATAACTACACATAAAAGTCAATAATACCAGAAGTAGAGCTACTCATGGCCTCAAACTATCGAACGATATGCTAGAGCTCAAAAAGACCGGTCGGGTCATTACATACCATGCTTCTGAAAATTCAAGTAAAGCGACGGAAAGAAATAATAAGACAAGAGAAAACTAAAGGATGAAAGGTGGGCTTAATGTTTATCAAGTGCTTGGGCAACAATTAATCAACCAAAAGTAACTTTAATATGATTGAGAGGTCCTTATTGACAAATCTTATTGTTGAAATATTTCAATAGCTTATCACATCTAACTAACCGATGGAATCAACTTTGACGGCAAAATTTCGAAGTCAAACTTTTACATTGAATAGGTCTGCCCTATTACTATTTCTTCCTCATGCAAATTCTCTCAAATAAACCAAGAGGTCAAGGGCAAACCTAAAGTAGTTTTCTCCTTTAACCTCATTCACACTCCTTCAAAATGTGAATATGAAGATACATATAACAGTTTTTTGTTACATAATTTGCCGGTGCATGGTGAAGCCTTAGAGTGACATATGTAGAATAAGTAGAAACAAATACAAAAAATGAGTAAAAAGAACAAGATACTGCATATAAATAACAAATAATATGAATGACATACTTGCCAGTGAAGAAAAATACTGAAAATAGTTGAGAGTACTGAAAAGGATATAAAATTGTGGAAAGTAGATATCTGCCAATAAGTCGAAATAGTAGTGAAAACGAGAGTTCCAGTAGACGAACTCGCACGAAGGGCAATTTAACTATAAGAGAAAGTTCTAATGATCTCGAGGTAACTCAAAAATACAGGCATTTATGGGTTCAATGCGAAAATTGTTATGGATTAAATTATAAAAAATTTTTGAAATCAAAAATAAATATTTATGAACAATGTGGATATCATTTAAAAATGAATAATTCAGATAGAATTGAACTTTTGATCGATCCGGATACTTGAGATCCTCTGGATGGATGAAGACATGAGATCCAGCAGATACAACATTAACATCACCAGATGTTCTTTATTTTCTCAATGGCCAAACACGTGTCTAATAGCCGCTATAGAAGATCACATACAAAGAGAAAAGGATGCGAGTGATAAGAATATTTCAAAGGCAAAGGAAATCGATCAATGTGGATTGTTCAAGACAACTTCACATAATTTGAAAAAAGAAAACCTAAGAGTTTTATGCATGAGTATATATTTTCTATTCATAGTTGTAAAATATTCAACACATATATAGAAACAACACCAAAATAAAATACAAAAAAATATATGAAGACAAAAAAGTATAAAGGGAAAAAGGAAAGAGCAATATCGACTTACATTAATTATATTCTCATGAGTCTCAATTTATGTAATTAGCTTTTCATCTAACTGTTCATTATCCAAGACACTAAAGAATTAAGAATCAATGGAAAATGCAAAGAAAATTCTACCAAATTAAAAAACAACCTCCTCATCCTTGCAAGAACATTAACAAATATATAAAACAAGAATTTTGCTTCTCAATGGCACATGCGATCAGTATATCAAATATTGAGATCCCTTTTCTGCTACACCCTTGAGCTATAAACCCTGCTATCAGTGATGTCGAAGGTAAATCAGAACATTCAAATAGAAATTAAGTGAAGAAACCCCTAATTAGTACAAATATAATTCTATCCCAATCCTATCATTTCACTATTAGAGCTTTACCTTCAGTTATAATATAATAGTCTAATGTTTGAGCATTTCAGAATATCATTTGATGCTCTAGTATTCACATCCAGCTAGCCTCTCCATTTAAAGATGATAAACTATGAGAAACAAATTTGAAGTTCAAAGACAAAATTCACTGCTAAGAGCTTTTAAAACAAATTGCAACTATTGACTATTTTAGAAAAGAAAACTATTATTGAAGCAAGTAAAATGTATTGCATTTTAAAATATATATTAAGATGTTCTAAACGTCAATACTACATAAGGAGGGGATGATTTGTGTGGTATCCAATTTTCGCTTTAGAAGAACTTGGTTTTTTCAGGTGTACTTACTACTAATGTTTGTGAAATTAAAAGTACATAAAATAAAGAACACATAGTTTTTTACGTGAAAAACACCTGGCTCAAAAGGTGAAAAAATCAAGACCTACTACTCAGTAGGAATTTTCCAAACTTTCACTAAAATCACTGAGCCAAAACAACATTTATAAAACTCTTGTAAACCTAAGAATTATCTCTAATCCACGTGTAGCACACAAACTCAAATGTTGCGACACCTTCAAGTTAACTCTAACTTGAATACTCAAAGTACCTAGTACAAATACTTCTATGAAAGCTGAAAGATACAACTTTAAATCACCTACTGCAATTTTACTAGAATAAAAGAAAGACACAATTGAATTGGTTCTTCTATCTTGTCCAAGTAGCTTCAGGAATGCACACTCAAATCTGACATAAATTGCTTGCAAAATTGCCTCGCCTTTTTGCTCTCAATTTAGTTTCACATCTATGTTTGTGCAATACCTAAAAGAGAACAATCATTGTTATTTAATGAGTTAGTAATTAGAGTTTGAATGAGACTCAATTTTTTATCTTCCATCGAAGTTAAGTCCTTGAACAACACAATCTCCAACCCTAGCCTATATCCGGATCTATGTTCTCTTCTCATAAGGAGACTTTCCCTCCTTATCCCATATGCAACTTTTTCGATCAGTTCAAGAGATATTCTTGCTTGATCAATGGGACTTATCTCCTTCACGTGTATCTCACGTGTATAGGTTGACAAACACTATGCTTCACTTGATGGACCTGGTCCATGACTGAGTTCATTTGTCATTCTTTAAAGCTACACATGTTCTTGGGGTAACAAATTTCTCTTTTTTGATGATGACAAAATATGTGCTTTCACTTATTAGAAAACCTGTAAGAACTCAACTTAACCATCAACACTTAACTTAAAATTTTTTACTTATCATTAACGACCAGGTTTAATTAGGTTATAAATATCACTTATTTAGAATAATGAGTAAAGCACAATGTCTCTTCCCTCTTTTGGCATCATCGAAAAGTTGCATACTTAATGTGAATCCCAGATGTTAAAAAGTACTCATGGCCACTAGGGCAACTGCAAGTAAAAACATTGTGTAATTATCAATAATCACCAAACATATTTAATCCATTAAGAACATAATTATCATTAAACAAGAGAAAACAGCAGTTTTCACTGATAGAGATATGCCTTCACAAACATACCATAAAAAGAAAGAAAAACTTCCAAAACATGAGCAAAAAAATGGAAACATCCCAAATCTGGGTCACCAGGGGTTACTAGACTGGATTAAAAGATAAGTGTTGGGAGACCTAGGGCTTGGAGGAACTAGAGGGTTGAGATTGGAGAAGGCTTAGCATATTCTAAAGCATTCCATCACTTTTCTCTTTTTCTTTTGCTAGCTCACTTCTAAGGCCATCTCTCTCAGTTTCCAGTTCATCCACACGAGCCTTGAGACTAGCAATTTCATCATCTTTTGTTCCACATTCCTGAACCAAACCCCTAACCTTGCTGGTGTCCTCAAAGATGAACCAGTTTCAACTAGGATGGTATTGACAGGATAGTCACAAGCCAGCTGAGTCTTAACACCAAAATATTCTTTGCTTGATGTCATTTTCCATTTCTTCAAAGGTATGTTCAGCCTGTCCAGCACAGTAGTCAGTATGAACTTATATGGAGTAGCATGTGCCTTAGAGCCATTGATTACCATGTCTAGTAATTTGACAATGAAAGCATGCCAGTTGATTTGGATTCCTCTCACCAGGCACTCCGTAAGAACCAGGTCCATCTAATTTGCAGTGTGTCTTCTCTCCTATCTGGGAAAGAGGCACTTGTTGACAAATTCAAACAAGACCTTGTGCTCAGAACTTATTTCACTCTTCTGCACAAATTTGGCTTCAGGCACATCTTCAGAATCCTAAAACCTTCTAGTGATTTCAATAGTAGTGGGAAGAGAATCCAGACATAGCCATCTTTGCCGTGTATAATCATCATACCCTTCAGTAGGTATGTTCAGAATCTCACCCAGTTTGAGTGCATCAAACTTCACTTTCACTCTTTTCACCAGGCTGGTGACTACTCCATCCTTCACAGCAGCATTGGCCATAAATTCAATCAGCTCATTCCTGGCTAGCCTCCTATCCATTTCAAGTACCATGTCCTTCCAACCTTGTGCAGCCAAATCATCCACCAGTTTTAGCATCCCTGGCTCAACCAGGTCCTTTAGCAATCCTCCTTTCAGAATTTTTCTTTTTCCAAAGATGGTAAACTTATCCTTCTCCTTCTCAGATTCCTCTTCTTCTTCTTCTCCACTCCACTCTTCATCTTCTTCAATAATTTTCTTTTGTTTACCTTTCATTGCAGCTCTTTTCCTCTTGGCTAGTGGGGTTCATCAGACATAGGTACAGAAGGAGACTTCTTGGAAGTCTTGGATTTTGTAGGTTTAGGTGTAGAAACCTCCACTGTTGCTCCCCTTACTTGATAGATCATTTCAATCTCCTCTTCTTCTTCATCCTCAGAGAACTCTGCAACCTTTTTCTTTCCCTTCTCTTTTTTCTCCTTCTTGCTTTCTTCTAGAGCTTTTTGTAGATCAGCTTCACTTTGTCTTACCCTGCTTCTTGTATCACTTCCCCTAGGTACTGAAGGGGAAGTAGATTTTGGGGATGAATTCTTCCTTTTCTTAGATGGATTGGGAATAGTTGGGGCCTTTTGTGAGGTAGATTTTCATTTTTTAAGTCATAACTTCCCCTAATCCTTTTCAGAAGATCAGCCAGAGTTTCCTCAGCAAATGAACCAGGTTCATCTCTTTGTTTTTGCTTAGATGAACCAACCCTTTAGCTACTTCCTCAGATCCACTTCCCTCTAACATTATGCCACATTTTTCTTCAGCTTCACATATAGCAAGAACTTCTCCTTTTCCTTTTCCTTTTCCTTTCCTACTCCTACTCGATTCAGCCACCTTTACATCTAGAATAGGTCCAACTAGGACAAACCTATTTTCTATGTTTTCAACCACAGAAGAACTTACCTCAATAGGGTTTTCTTGTATTTTCTCTGTGTCAGAAGACCTATGTTTTTCACCTTCACTAGCAAATATATAGGATTCTGACTCAGAATTGGAGTTAGATTCTTGAGCTGGGCGTTCTTTCCTTTTGCTAGCTTTCAGTCTCTCATTTAAAACTTTTCTTAGCTCAAGATGCTATAGTTTTTCTAGCCAATATTTTCTTCCTTCGAATCCTAGGTTTTGGGGACTTACTGGGAGGAGTAGATGAGGATGTATTTGATGGAGTTGGTAGTGGAGGAGTATCAGGATTATCTTGGGGGTTAGACATGGTTCTTCGTTGCTTGAGAAGCTTTGGGAATTTTTGAAGAAGAGAATTTTGGGAATTTCTTGAGAGGAGAAGCAATTTAGAACTTGGAGGAATATTTTGACGATTATTGAATAATGAAGAAAATTAGAGATGTGGTGCATATTTAAAGGCAATTAGATATTTACTAAGTAAGAGCAACTTTTCAGATGTCAAAGAGAAGTCTAATCAACATGTAATTCCAGTCCTTTAATGATTTATTTGGCTTCTCTATATTTTAGGCAAAAATCACAGTTTTAGAGTTCTAAATGGACGAAACTGGTTCAATGCCTCAACGAATAGTATTTTCTAGGAATTTGGCAATGACCGGACTTCTGCTCATATTTGGATTGTTAATCTTTCTAATTATGCAAAGTATTGAAAACATACGTGTATTTTCACATGAACTCATACTGATGAACCAGGTTCTTCATATAGAACTCTCTTGAACATGCCTCAAATGTCATAATAGAAAGCCTTTGTAAGAGATCAGTGAATCATATATACACAAGTCACAAGAGTATACTAATTAAAGAATGAATCCGAGTAAGACTTAATCTAGTTATTTACACAAAGAATAGAACTCCTAGCAAAAAAATTAATTTTTTTCAATTTTTTTAATTGTGCTTTTTGAACTGGACTTATTAGGTGATCTTAATCATCCCTAATTCCAACGTGTTCAATTCAAAGTTTTCTCTACTCAGTGCATTAGTAAAAATATCAGCAATTTGCTTATCAGTAGCACAAAATTCTATGGAGATTAGTCCTTTCTCATAGTTATCTCTTAAGAAGTGGTGTCTAACATCTATGTGCTTAGTCCTCTTATGATGAAAATGATTCTTTGTCATACTTATAGCACTAGTGTTATCATAAAATATTGGAATACAACCAACTTCAATACCAAAATCTACCAGTTGTTGTTTGATCCATAGCAATTGAGCACAACAAGATGCAGCAGCAACATACTCAACTTCAGCAGTAGATAAGGCCACCGAGTTTTGCTTTTTGGTAGCCCATACAAGACATGAACCAAGGAAGTGTGCCATACCTAAGGTGCTCTTCATATCTACTAGAAAACCTGCATAATCAGCATCAACATATCCTACTAGATCGAAATTTCTATCTTTGGGATACCAAAGACACATATTAGTGGTGCCTTATAAGTATCTTAGTATACTTTTGAAAACAATCAGATGAGACTCTTAGGATTTTCCCTAAAGAGAACACAAATTTCTACATTGAAAACAATGTTAGGTCTACTAGCAGTAAGATACAAAAGTGAACCAATCATACCCATATACCATTTTTGGTCAACAGACGAACTAGGTTCATCAATATCTAATTTAGTAGCAGTTGCAATGGGTGTGTTTATTTCCTTTGATTCTTCCATTTTAAACTTTTTGATTAGTTACTTTACATACTTCCACTGGTGGATCATGGTTCCATTTGGACTTTGTTTGGTTTGTAAGCATAAGAAGAAGTTAAGCTCATCCATCATGCTCATTTCAAACTCACTCCCCATTAATTTTGCAAAGTCCTTACTTAGCTTATCAGTAGTGGCCCCAAAGATTATGTCATCAACATATATTTGTACAACAAGGAGATCCTTTTCTTACCTTTTTCCTTTAAGAATAAGGTACTATCAATTTTACCTCTCTTTTAACCATGCTCCAACAGGAATTTTGACAATCGTTCATACCATGCTCTTGGAGCCTGCTTGAGTCCATAGAGGGCCTTGTCTAACTTGTACACATGCTAAGGACATTTCTGGCTCTCAAACCCTGGTGGTTGTTTTACAAATACTTTCTCTTTCAGATAGCCATTTAGGAAGGAATTTTTGACATCCATTTGATGCAGAGTGAATTCCATGTGTGCTGCAAAAGCTATAAAGAGTTTGATTACCTCTAGCCTTGCAACAAGAGCAAAGTCTCATCATAGTCTATGCCCTATTCTTGGCTGTAACCTTGGACTACTAGTCTTGCCTTATTTCTTGTAACTATTCCATCTTCATCAAGTTTGTTTCTGAAGACCCATTTTGTGCCAATGACTGATATGTCTTTGGGTCTTGGAACTAGATGCCAAACTTGAATTCTTTCAAAATGATTGAGTTCATCTTGCATAGCAATCACCCAATCTGCACAATATTTTTAGGTTCAATAAGAGACACAAAGGCATCAAAAGCACACTGATTCTTTAATTGTGATCTAGTTTTAACTCCAGATGTTGGATCAGCGATAATATTCTCAATGGAATGAGAACTTTGATACTTGTGAGGTTTCACAACCAACTGGTTTCTGCTAGATGTTTCCCCCATGTTCTGTTGCTGAGGAAAATCGTCATGAACAGGTTCCTTCAATGGATTTTTTTCAATTCCCCTTTGGTTAGTTCCCCCTGTCAGGTTGCCTGGACGGAAGAACCCGTTCCATCACCTCTTCCATCACTTGTTCCTTGTGTTGGTGCCACTTTGACCTAAGCTGAGGCTTCAGTCAAATCCTTTGCCAATCCAATGGCTTCATCTTCATGTTTCATTCTCTCAGAAAGAATGTTAGTTTCATCAATTGTACGTTTTCTTCTACACACACAGTTCTTTTATTAAACACTTTAAATGCTTTTCTATGTGAAGAATATCCCAAGAATACTCCCTCATAACTTCTGGGATCAAACTTACCTAGGGAGTCTTTTTCATTATTATGCACATAGCACTTACAGCCAAATGTCCTAAGATGGGATATGTTTTGTTTTCTCCTTTTAAGTAACTCATAGGGAGTTTTCTCTACAAGAGGTCTAGTCATGTATCTATTGATTATGTAACATGCTGTGTTTACAGCCTTTGCCCAGAAGCTATGAGACAGTTTACTAGAAAGAAGCATGGTCCTAGCCATGTCCTCAAGAGTCCTATTTTTTCTTTCAACTACTCCATTTTGTTGAGGAGTCCTAGGGACAGAGAAATTATGATATATACCATTTTCATCACAGAATTCAGCAAACTTGTAGTTTTCAAATTCAGTTTCATGATCAGACCTAATAAATGCAAGTTGATTTCTTAATTGTTTGTGAGTTTTTCTAACAAATGCAGTAAACATGTCAAATGCTTCATCTTTAGAAGTTAGAAATAGAACCCAAGTAAATCTAGAATAATCATCAACAAGCACCATTACATATTCCTTTTCATCTCTACTCATGGTTCTCATTGGACCATAGAGATCCATATGGACCAGTTTCAATGACTTGGTTGTGCTTACCATTTTCTTGCTTTTTAAGGATAATCTTACATGCTCCCCCTTAGCGCACTCCTGACAAATTTTGTCATCCTTGAACTTGATGTTGGGTAGCCCTATCACCAAGTCCTTAGAGACTAATTTCTTTAGCTAATTTAGACTGGCATGACCAAGTCTTTTGTGCCACAAGAGGAGATCATTATCCAGCACACTTAGACAAGTTAGTTCATTTTCTGAGAGAGTGGACAAATCTACAATGTAAATATTGTTAACTATCTTTCCGTGCAAAACAATCTTGTCAGTGGTAGGATTAATCACAAAGCATTTAGTAGAGGTGAATGCTACAAGGTTACCTTTGTCACACAGTTGTGACACACTGATCAGGATATATTTCAAGCCATCTATTAAGTAGACACTCTCAATGGAGTGAGAGTCTATCTTACCTACCTTTCCAACCCCAATAATCTCACCTTTCTTCCATTCCCAAAGAAGACATTGCCTCCGTTTAAGTCCTCAAGTGAAAGGAACTGGTCCTTGCTCCCAGTCATATGTTTTGAGCAACCACTATCCATATACCATATATGGCTACTTCCTTTCACTTGGACATGGAAAAAGAAATCAGGGGTTAGTTTTAGGATCCCAAACTAGTTTGGGTCCCTTTCTATAGGCAAAAAGATGAATCAGATTCTTCTTGCCCACCGAGGCAACTTAATTTTCTCTTGAACAAAGGCTTTGTTCTTTCGACTGGCCTTTTCTTTAGCATTACATTCAGTTTGTAGTGGCCAGTCTTTCCATATTATGTGCGAATTTTATTTTCAGGAAGTGTGATGTACTTTCTTTTAAGGTCCCAATTTCGTGCTTAAGTACCATAGCCAAGTACTCTTTTGTTGTTACTGTGATGCTCTTGCAACCAAGAAAGTGCATCAGAAGTCTTGTTCCATTTGTAAGTGCTGTCTAGTTCATGTTTCACCTTTCCTAGATCTTCTTTTAGGACTTTAATCAATTCATCCTTCGTATACAACTCATCCTTCATTTTCCCTAAGTTTACTTCTAAAGTGAGATTTGTGTGATCGGCTTTCTTCTTTCCTATTCCCAGTTTCAGTTTTATGTTTTCAGATCTAAGTTCTAGGACACTAGTGTCAAGTTCAAGAACCTGGTTCTTCAACTCAGCATTTTTGCTATCACTCTCCATAGCCCCAGACTCTAGACTTTTGGATTTTGCTTTTAGTATCACACATTCCCTAGACAGATCTTCCTTCTCATTGTTAATTATCTCAGACTCGTCAATAAAGTCTAGTAATAGCTCAACTAGCCTTTTCTTAGACAGAAATTTAATCTTGTCTTTGAGATGAAAAATACTTACCTCTTGTTCATCATCTGATTCTCCGATGGCCATAAGGGCTTGTTCATCTTCAGCTTCATCCTCTGAGTCCTCATGTGATGTTTCTCCCCAGGCATCAACCATATCTTTTGTTGATCCTTTGTTCCTTTTTGGTTGAACCCGTTCTTTCTTCCTGTTTCTCCGTTCAGCCCTTTCTTTCTTCCACTCAATTTCCTATTGAGGGCAGTTCTTGATCATGTAATCAGTCTTACCATGCTCGTAGCAACCCTCATTGGTCTGTTTCTCAAGAGCCCTTGGTTTCTTGAAGGTTGTACCTCTTGAAGAACCCTTTCCTCCCATCGGGTACTTTTTTAAATCCCTTGTTATCATAGCCATTTCATCATCCTCTAGATCTGAACCTTCATCAATTCTGAGAATCAGACTTCTTTCCTTCTCGGGTGTTTCTATCTTCATAGTTTGCCTTCTTAGTTTATAGGCAGTAATATCTCCAATTTGTTCATCCAGCTTAAGGGTAGAAATATCTTAGGATCCTGAATAGCAGCGATTTTGCTTTCCCATGAGACTGGTAGAACCCTTGTTTAAATTTTCTTAACCTTGTCTTCTTCAAGAATAATCCTTCCAAGAGACTTAAGTTCATTTGTCAATATAGTGAACCTAGCATACATCTCCTAAATAGTTTCTCCTTCTTTTATAGTAAAATTCACATATTGATAATACAGTAGTGTTCCTCTGGACCTCTTCACTTGAGGTGTTCCTTCATGAGCCAATTGCAAAGTGTCTCAGATTTCTGTAGCAGTGGTACAACTTCGGATCCTGGTGTACTCATCTGGACCTAGTCCACCCACAAACATTTCTTGGCCTTAGCATTTTTCTCCCATTTCTTCAAATCTTCAGCAGTGCAGTCAGCTCTTGTCTTTGGCATATCCACACCTTCCTACTTCTTCATTGTAGTTGTCAAGGGACCATCAGTGACTATGTCCCAGAGTTCATAGTCATCTCCCATGATATGATCTCTCATCTTGTTTTTCCCCCAATAATAGAACTGTCCATTGAAGAGTGGAGGCCGAGCAGTGGATTGCCCTCCCAGTTCCCAGGTGGTGCACTCATGTTGATCTTTTCGTAAGGTGTTAGCCTCTTCAAGGATAACCCGCTCTGATACCAATTGATGTTCTAAATGTCAATACCACACAAGGAGGGGGGAGGGAAGGGTGATTTTTACGGTACCTAATTTTCGCTCGAGAAGAACCTGGTTCTTCTAGGAATACTTACTACTACCATTTGCAGAATTAAAAGTACACAAAATAAAGAACACAGAGATTTCTACGTGGAAAACACCTGGCTCAAAAGGTGAAAAAATAACGACCTACTACTCAGTAGGATTTTCCCGAACATCTACTAATATCACTAAGCCAAAACAGCATTTACAAAACTATTGTATACCTAATGATTAACTCTAATCTTTGTGTAGCACACAGCCTCAACTCTTGCGACACATTCAACTTAACTCTAACTTAAATACTCAAAGTACCAAGTACAAATGCTTCTATGAAAGCTGAAAGGTACAACTTTAAATCACCTACTATAATTTAACTAGAATAAAAGAAACACACAATGGAATTGGTTCTTCTGTCTTGTCCAAGTTGCTTCACGAATGCACACTCAAATCTCACATAAATTGCTTGCAAAATTGCCTTGCCATTTTTCTCTCAATTTAATTTCACTTCTGCGTTTGTACAATACCTATAAAAGAGGAGAATCATTGTTATTTAATGAGTAAGTAATTAGAGTTTGAATGAGACTCAATTTCTGATCTTCCATCGAAATTGAGTCCTTGAACAACACAAACTCCAACCCTATCCTTTATCCGGATCTGCGTTCTCTTCTCATAAGGAGACTTTCCTTCCTTATCCCATATACAACCTTTTCGATCAGTTAGGAGATATTGATGCTTGATCAATGAGACTTATCTCCTTCACGTGCATCTCACATGTATAGATTAACAAACAATGTGCTTCACCTAATGGACCTGGTCCCCATGACTGAGTTCATTTGTCATTCTTCAAAACAATATTTGTTCTTGGTCACACACAAATCATTTTTATAACGTGAAATTTTGATTTTTTTTAAAAAGGTACCCAATATGGTACAAATATAGTAGGCCAATATTGTTTTTGGTAATTAAGACATTCATTAAAAGACATACTAAGAGTCATTACATAGTTCATTACAATCGGGAATTGTTCTAAGACACAGAGTTCCTAGCTTGTCCCTTTCTAAAATAGAGTTAACAAAAGCAGGAGGATTAAGATAAGTAGTTAAACTTTCAAAAGTAGTTGAGTTGATTCCATTCTTCGCCATTGAATTAGCCGCCTGGTTTGCCTCTCTGAAGACGTGCTGTAATGGCGAATCACCTACTCTACTCAATAGGCATCTGCAATCATCAATTAGTTTAAGAGGACAGTTGTTATTAAGGATTAAGTTAATAAGCTCTTTACAATCTGTTTCGATGACAAGGGGTAGGTAGTTGTTGTTTATAGCTATCTTCAGACCATGCATTAGTGACAGTGTTTCCATATATATGTTAGTATCATGTGAAATACCCATGTTATATCCCAGCACCCATTCCCTGGTGTGATTACGAATGATTCCCCCAATTCTGCCTTTACCCGGGTTGCCCATACATGAACCATCCACATTAAATTTATAGCAGTTTTCTTCCGGAGGATTCCATTTAATAAGGCTGGTGTCCCTAGGCGTAGCAACCCGAAATTGGTTTGTTGCTAGAAGTTTATATTTCATGGCTTTATTAATGATATTTTTTAATAGGAGAGGTTTGTTATTATTTTTGAATATCGTCTCATTCCTGTGCAGCCAGATTTTTCAGAGGACAAAGGGGAGAACTTCAGACCAAAAAAGATGTTCATTAAAATAGTAGAAGATTCACATTAAGCTTATAGCTAGTGGTGAAGAGTGTATTTATCGGGCGGTTCCGGAGGTAGTTTGCTAAATCCCGCTTGAGCCAAAATAATTTTGGAGTGCTTGATTTGAAGAGCATGTGTAATATATCTTCCCTCTCAATGCTGCAAAAGTGGCAAGTTGGAGAGTTGGTTATATTTCTATTGAAGAGCATTTGTGCCGTTGGGAGCTTATTGTGGATAGCCGTCCAAAGGAATAACTTTATCATATTAAGAGTTTTAATTCTCCAGAGCCATTGATAGTCATTGGTGTCCCCCTCATCTTTACCTTGTAACATAACGTAGGCAGATTTAATGGTGAAGGATCCGTTAGAGTTTATTCCCCAGCAGTAGTTATCTTGAATAGGGTGAGCTTGCTTTATATAGGTGCTATATATTTTGTTTTTAACTTCAGTGGGGAGTTTAAAGGACAGATTGTTCAGGTTAAAAGAATTGTTACTGATGATATCAGCTAGCGTTTACTATTGTTCATGTTTCATTTAAGGTCCTTGGATTTGAGTTCTTAGTGGTTCCTTTGTTCCTAGCCAATTATCTTGCCAAGTTCTAATTAGTTTTTCATCCCCAATTTCCCAATGTATGCCTTCTTTGAAGATTTGAGAGCCTCGGACAATATTTTTCCAAATATGGTAGTCGTTACCCTGTTGGTTATTCCAACTTTGTTTGGTGTTTTATTCTCGTACCTACTATGTAGCACCCTGCTCCATAGACTATTATTGTCTTTTTTATATCTCCAGGCTAGGCCCGCACTAAAAGATTGATTTTCCCCTTTGTTTTATATAACCCCAATCCTCAATTTTTCTTTTGTTTGTTGACGTATCCCAATTTATCAAGTGACACTTTCTTTTTTCAGAAGTGCTACCCCATAGAAAGTCTCGTTGAATTTTGTCAATGTTCTTTATGGTAGTTTGTGGGAGGTTATAGATTTGCATTACATGATTAGGGATTGCAACTAGGGTAGATTTGATGAGCGTTGTCCTTCCCGCTATATTGAGAAAATTAACTTTTCATCCTTTTAGCCTCGTAGTCATACAATCTATAATGTACTGGAAATCTTTATTTGAAGGATTGGAGAGTCCTATAGGGTACCCTGGGTATTTCCCAAACTCTCTAGTGTGATTTATTGCAAGGCAAGTGCTGAAGTCATTTTCTGAAAAAATGAGCCTTCATTTATTGAAATTAATAGATTTGCCTGAGTGATCACAGAATCTGTTAAGGGTATCTATTATGGAATTGCATCTTTTTTTATTAGCATTTGCTAGGAGGATCAAATCGTCTGCAATGAATAAGTGTGATAGAGGGGGGTTGGATGGGGTGATTTTTACAGGGTCCCATATACAGCAGTCTATTTCATGGTGAATTAAATCGTGATAACATTTTCATACAAATGATGAAAATATAGGAGATAGTGGGTCGCCTTACCGTATACCTCTGCTTGGTTGAAAGAATTCAGAGTTGGAATCGTTGACTATATTAGAGGTAGACGTGCTAGTTATGCAAGACATAATTATAGCTCTTGGGGGAAGTTTAGGGAGTTTAGCGAGTATTTTATAAAGGACCATTCTAATTTATTGAAGGATTTTTCCAGATTTATTTTAATCAGCCTTTTTCCTTTTTGGCCTTTTACTTTTTTAAAGTGATTTAAGGTCTCATGGACAATAATAGCATTATCTGAAGAGTGTCGTCCCTTCATGAAACTGGTCTGATTCGGGTGGATTATTTTGGTTAGTAGGGGTTTTATTCTATTTACAATAACTTTGGTGATTACTTTATATGCAGTGTTGCATAGGCTTATAGGTCTGTACTGCTTTATAGTTTCCACATTTTGGCATTTAGGGATTAGGCAAATGTGGGTGGTATTCATTTCTTCAGTCATTTTCCTTTCCATAAACGTATTTTGGCAGAAATTTATTAGGGCATCCTTTGTTTCATTCCAGAATTTTTGATAAAAGAATGGGTGTAGACCATCCGGTCCAGGGGCTTTATAGGGTTTAAAATAGTCCAAAGCACTTTTGATTTCACGGACTGTAACATTTTTGCACAAGTTTTTGGTATGCGCTATTCAAGGTTGAATAGAATGACATATAATGGTTCGTTTTAATGGACTTGTTATGGCTAGTGGTAAAGAGGTTTTCATAATAATTGTGGATTATAGATTTTACTTCCTTAGGTTCGTAAAACTAGTTGCCCGCTTCATCCTTTAAGCTAAGGATCTTGTTTATCCTTCTTCTCTGCATTGTAGTAATGTGAAAGAATTTAGTGCTCGCATCTCCCTCATTCAACCATTTGATTCGAGATTTGAGTCTCCAAAATTCCTCTTCCAGCTTTAGGATATCATTTAATTCTCTTAATAGATTTGTTTCGAGGTCTAAGAGGAATTGACTAGTTGTTTACTTAGGGGAATTCTGGATCCCTTTAATCTAGCAACTAGAATATTTTTTTTGTGAAAAATGTTGCCAAAAGTGCTGATATTCTACTCTTTTACATTCTTAGTAAAGGATTCAATTGCTCCTAGAATATTCTCTTGATTAATCCAAGATTCTTTGACGAGATTTCTAAAGGTGGGGTGTGATAGCCACATGGATTCACATCTGAATATGTTATTTCTATGGGAGAAGTTCTTAAAAAATCTAATTTAATAGGACAGTGGTAAGAGCGGAGTCTAGTTAAATGAGTAACATGAGCTTCCTTAAAAAGATTAATCCAGTTTGCGTTTGCTACATATCTATCTAGCCGTTCCATTATTAGGGTTCTTGTTTTTTCCTTTTATTCGTCCAGGTGTATTTTGAGCCCTTATACCCTAAGTCCATAAGTCCGCAATAATCTAAACAATTTTAGGAATTTTGAAACCCTAGTGCAGCTAATTGGAAGACCTCCGAATTTTTTTTTGATTTTGTGACTTCATTGAAGTCTCCCGTTACTAGCCATGCTCCCTTAAAGTTGTTTGCTAGTGTTTTTAGATTATTCCATAGTATAATTCTATCTTCTAATAGATTACAAGCATAAACAATAGATATAAGCCAAGGTTCTATGTTGGAATTATTTACCTTGACCATGGCATGAATTTCTTGGTCCGTTGTTCCAATTTGGTCCACCACAATGTCTCCTGCATTCCACATCATGACCATGCCTCCCGAAGTACCCTGAGCTGCAACTTGTACCGTGTTAGTGAAGCCAAAACTGTTCATAATGGTTGCATGGTCCGCCACCTTTGTTTCCAAAAGAGCAACTAGAAATGGCTTGTTATAGTCCAGCATCGACCTAAAGGTTATTCTAAATTCCTCATTACCCGCTCCCCTACAATTCCATACGAGCATACTCATTGGTCTAGATGGGTGTGGGGTGTTCTCCTCCGCTTGTGCATGGGGTGTACTCTCCATGTTCAGGTTGGAGAACATCGTCGGAACCATTACTATCTCGCACTTGAAGATCGTGTGGGCTGTCAAGGTCCTTATATTGATCGAGCACTTCCTTAAGAAAACGTAAGATTACCCTTTTTTCTCTTCTTATCTTGAATACCAACGTTTTTGGCGTGCGTAGCATGGCGTATTCCACTCTTCTTGCTGTTGATGTTCCTTCCCTTTCTTCCTCCTCGTCCGTAATGGTACTGAGTTGTTTTGGGCACTAGGGTTTTGAGGTTGCTCGGTCATGGAGTAGTTCATGTGAGGAGGGTTTTTGTGGGTAGGGTTGTTGTGAAACAATGCTAGGTTCATGCTTAGGGGGATGGGAGTGTTTGGGGTGTTCATAGGCAGCCGGTTCCATGGGGATGGGTTGGCTCCCACGGTTTGTAGTTGGTGAAAGGGTTGGGGTTGTGGGTTCATGAGAGATAGCCATGGGTGGTTGGCTACATTGTCCAGCCTGATCCTTAGTCCCTCAGTTACAAATTGTGCTAGATAGCTTGGGTTCTCGATTTGGATTATGATGTTCCTCCCCTCTAGATGAAGGTTCATGTTTAGTGAAAATCCCGTGGCCATATTCAAGCCATGATAGAGGAGTGTGGTTTAGTGGGAGAGGAGGAGTTGCATACACTATTGGTTGGCTTTGGTCTAGGGCTTGGTTGTTCGTTGGATGGGTAGCTTGGTTGTGAGACCATATATTCCTCCTGTAATTCCTTTGATGCCTCCTGTAGAAGTTGTTGGTTGGGAGTCTTGGAATACTTGATGATTTCCTGAAGATAGTTTTGTTGTGTTTTGTTGTTTTTTTGGTCTCTGTAAGACGTGGGCAGTAGAGTTTGAGTTGGATTGTATTTTTGTAGTAGGAGAAACATGTCGTTTGGGTGCAAGGGGGTAATTGGGGGTGGAGGGTTTGTACTTGGAGTGTTTTGTATGACTTGATATTTGGCTGCTAAAGGATCTTGTTTGTGCAGATTCTTTTTGTCACCATTTAATGCTTCCTTGACCTCTCTTTGGATGGAGCAAAGGTCAACTAGCATATATGCCTTATCATAGTTCATAATTTCCTTAGTTATGACTGTGACTGCCGAAGCTCTTGGGGAATTGGTACGAAAAGTGGCATTGTCCATGTTTGGACTGTTGGACATGTTTGGACTATTGAACAATGCAGTATTGTTGGCGTGTCTATGATTAGTTTATTATTCATTTAGAGGTCTAGGTAATTGGTTCATAAAAGAGTGTAACAAATTGGTGTGGCCAATTGTCTGTTGGGTTTTGTCCTCAAGGTTTGGGGCTTGGGTTTGGTTGATAGGTACCATATCCTTGTACTCTTGTTCCAGTGCATTCAATGATCTGAATTGGTTGCTTTTACCAATATCCATATTGTTTGTGCTATTATCCAGAGGTTTTTCACATGTTACCTTCATCCTAAGCTCCGTTCGTTTGTGGCATGTTTGGTCCATGGTATTGCTCATGTGATTATCGTTTCTTTCTTGTTCATTTTCCTTGGAGGTATCAGTCTTTGAATGGCTTGGACTGGCCCGTCCTTGAGGTGGAGAATGTGCTCTTTCCATATGGTCATGCCTAGGTTTTGTTTTCCTATGTGTAACTATAGTCCATTGGTCGATCTCTTCCGTTAAAGATTCGATCCGAGCTTCGTTATCTTGGTTTACTTTTGTTTTGCTGCTTTTTGATCCTGAAGGCTGTGGGCAATTTGGCAGTGTGTGGCCTAATCTCCCACAATGTTTGCATAGCATGTTGAATCCCTCATAAGCAATTTTTTGGTAATGACGTCCAATGATAATATGTGTTTTAAGGGGTCTCTCTATAGTAACTAGTATGCATATCCTTGCGTATTTGCCTCTGGTGGTTGATGCGGTGCATGCGTCGATCCTAAGTAACTTACCTAGCTTGGATCTATCCTTTGAAGTATTTCATAATCACAAAATTCCGTTGAGAGCTCTGGTAGCCTAGCCCAGATGCCTGAATAGGTTTGCAAAGCGGTTGACGCTACAAACTTTGGTTCCCATTTTCGAATGGTGAGAAGTTGGTTGACAATGAACCAAGGTCCTCCGTGAAGGGCTTTGTCATAATTTTCTGGGTTTATGAACTTAATTAGGTAGTAGTCGCTTCTAAGATCTATAAGAGTAACATGTTCTGTTGGTTTCCATATTGCCGTTATTTTGGTTTGTAAGAAGATATGGCTTACTTTCCTAACAAATAGTTTAATGATAATGGCATTGGTCCAGTTATTGTAGATCCTCGCCTTACTTTTTTGAGTAATGGGAATTAAGTTATCAGACTCGTATTAGTTTTCAGACTTGTCAAAAGTGTCGAGACCCCCCAACGATTTTGCACTACTATTTGGTTTCGATGTTGTGTTTCCACCAAATTTTCTTTCAATTTGTGTAAGAAGGAGCTTGTCTGGTATAGTGTTTCCTTGCCTATTGTCGAGGGTTTTTGGCTGTTGTTGTTAGGAGGTTTAGTAGGAGCTTCATTTGGCTTTGGTTGGTCTATCTCCATGGCTGGATCCATCGTCCTTTGGTATATGTTTGGACACTATGAGGGAAGGGAAGTTATGGTAAGGCAGTGAGGGAAATAGGGTTTGGAGAGAAGGTGTTATTTTGGTTCTAGTGAGAAGTCAGAGCTTCTCCTTCTACATTTTTTTGACAATGTAATATACTGCACTAAGATTATATCTGGTAGGCCAATATTGACACAAAACAAATGGGCCAAGTTTTAAAGTAGTTAATATTTATTCAAAGACATCAAGGTATCTAGTACAATTCTGCATTTGCCTTTAAGTTCAAAAGTAAACCAAGTACTTTGTAAAACTACTTGAGCCACTCAAATTACACAACAATTCTTCTCAGCATAAACTTGTATTACTTTCACTCTCCCAACTAATAAAGAACTTAAATAATCACCAATGGCATCCAATGTCAACTCAACCTTTAGCTCTGAAAAAATCAATTTTGAAGGGACATGCATTCCATGTTGGAAGGAACGATCAATAGTGGCAAACTGTTAAAAATTAAAATCATAAGTGAAATTGTTAACAAAAAAAAAAAAAAAAAAACATACATACACCCAAAAGTACAAGCACATAGAAGAACTATAGCCGTAGAGAACGAAGCTCAGCGACAAAGTTGTGTTATACTAAGAATGTAGGAAAAAGATTATACAAAAAAGAAGAAGTGAAGATTAAATCACCATCTACCGTTCAAACAAATTATAATAAACAGCAAAACGATGAGAATTAAAAACAACAAAAATTAAGAAAACAATAAATGAAATATCATGACCATAAGACTAAAAGCTGCCACAAAAATTGCAATTTAGACAACATAGAGAAAAAAAGGAGAATTAGAAACGGCAAATATTAAAATCCCAATAAATGAAATTTCACGACCATCAATATGATTAAATCTGTCCCAGAAATTCTTAAAGCTTTCTCTGGAAGTGAAAATTTAATTCTTTACCTCTCTATATGAGCCGTCCTATCACGATCAAATTCCCACCATAGGACTTGATGACACCCAATATTGGCGTTAGGAAAATCCTACAATAAATCAACACGTCGATAGATAGTCCATAACATATTTTAGTACAAGTCATGAAATAAATAAATTGAAGTTTTCTGTTATTATAGATAATTACAGATATTATCTTAAATGTTCGAACGTGGTTGAAATATAAATTCGACATTGTAGCAGAATGCAACCAAGAAACAAATCTAAATCCATAAAACTTGGTGTCATAAGTGCTTGAGCATCTACTAGAATATACAATACTATTACAATAACTCCCTGGAATAGAAAATAGACAGAATACAATAAATTAATAAGATATGGACTCTGTGTGCTGCAGATCGTAACATGAAATGCAGCTCGCCACAAAGTCTTCTCAGCAGTTGTACCTACGTGCATGTCTCAATACCTGCAGAATTAGTACGAAAGAATAGTAGGAGTATGTAAATCAACATGTACCTAGTATAACCACGAAGAAGTAGTAATGATGAGTCGATATCGATACTTACTAGTGGTCCAA
Organism: Nicotiana benthamiana; assembly: GCA_034376525.1. NCBI lineage: Eukaryota > Viridiplantae > Streptophyta > Magnoliopsida > Solanales > Solanaceae > Nicotiana > Nicotiana benthamiana. The sequence goes on along the minus strand of CM067324.1, from coordinate 27,814,056 downwards.
CATAATATACACAAAAGTAAACAAGAACGAAATATGACAGTAACAACAAAATAGATAAATATAAATAACACGATTCTCAACGTAAACAAAATCATCAAATACCATAAATTTCCACCAAGGAAACAAAGATAACCAATATCAATCAAATACATTGTCAAATCCTAAGTCAGTAAAACTTACAAACACTATCTCCACCCAAATATTATGCACGATTTTTCCAAGGCAATCAGCGTAATCCTATAAGAGTGATTATACGATATCTCGTCGTGGTCATATGGCCCGATTCCATTATATCGACAAGGTCGTACGTACGGACAAATCCATAGATGTATCCCATAATACTTCCAATGACATACGGCCCAATCCCTAATAGTACAGTTAAAACATTCAACCCAATCCGGTAATTAGCCTGATCCCATAAAAATGGTGAAACTTTTAAACGGACAACCCGACTCACAAATATATGTGCGAGTTATGAAACCAATAAACTTTCGAACAAATATGTACAACGCGGGAGAAATCCGCAAGAAAGTATAATTTCCATGGCTAATCAAGTAGCACATCAAATTTCTAGAATAGCAAAGTTTGATACTCTATGAAGTCTAGTCATAGGCTAAAACATAAACTAAAGCAATTAAACATGCAAAAATAATTCAAGTAGTTAAAGCATGGTGTGAGTATATGTCTATCCGAACATAAATATGAATCTAACAAACGCACTGACACTTGTCACTTCTTATGTGCATAGCTCCCATAAAACATAGCACGTAAAGAATATAACACCTATGGAGATAAATTCCCTCTTACTAGGTTAGACATGCGACTTATCTTGCTCCAAAGTTTGATAACCCACTCCATCGCTTCTCTATCAGCTCAAACCAATGCCAAAAAATCCGAATCTAATCAAGGCAACGTTCAAACCTAATAAATACTACTCATTGCATCTAGAACTCAAATATATAATTTATTCCTAATTTCATGCCTAATTTCATGATCAAAACTCAAAAATGTCATTTTTAGGTTTTCTCCCAAATCCAACATTATCTGCCAATTTTCATGTTTAAATCCATATATAATTCATGTATTTAGATCAAAATGAGTAGGAATCACTTACCTTGTGATAGATGATGAAAATATCTCTCCATAATTGTAACGATCCAAAATTCACTATAGGCCATGATGGCACCCAATGTCGTTGTTAGGTAAGCCAACAGTGAACTACCAACTTAAATATTTATTTTATTATTTTTGAAATCATGAATCCTATTAAATAATAGAGTAAAATTTGAAATTCATAGAAATCTAGGTTATTCTTTACAAATTACCGACTATAAATAAATCATAACGTGAAATGATAATAATAACAGGAACTACAATACTGAACATCCACTGGGAACCCCCAAAATCCGGTATCACAAGTACATGGACATCTATTAGAAGGTACAATAATAATACAATATCTATTTAGAATACAAGATAGACAGGATAATATAAATAATTATGATGGAGACTCTGTATATTGCGGTTCGTAACATGGGATGTAACTCACTGTAAAGTCCCCACAATAGTTGTCCATTTGCGCCCCATAAGACCACCAGGAATATATATATACCTGCACAATAAGTGCAAAACTGTAGCATAAGCACGTAAATTAATGTGTACCCAGTAAATATTTAACCTAACCCCTGAGAAGTAGTGACGAAGGGTCAACATCGAAATTTACTAGTGGTCCATTAAATCAAGTGTAGTAGGAAGTAAACAAGTATAAAGCATGGTAAATAAATAGTGAGAATAAGTATAGGTAAAATGATACAATCCTCCTCCGAATATTAAACACAAGTCGTCAAATATCTATTTTCTCCCCAAATGGAGTATATATAATATGGTCCCCACCAGATAGGTCATCACAACTCAAGTAAGGAAAACTCACGGCTGCAGTGGCTCTTACCACTATTATGCACGATTCTGCCGAGGCGAATAACCCAATCCTATAGGAGTGAATAAATAATACTGCCGAGGCAAACGGTCCGATCCCATTAGAGTGTTTAATAGAAATTCCAAGGCGAATTGCACGATACCATAAGAATATGATACATCATAGTGCCGAGGCGAATGATCCGATCCCATAAGAGTGAGTTACAATAATATCCTCTTGAGGCGAATGGCTTGATCCTATAAGAGTTCGGTACATAATCCTACCAAGGCGAATAGCCAGATCCATAAGAGTGTGACAAATAATCCTGTCAAGGCAAATTGCCCGATCCCATAAAAGTGTGGCACATAATCCTGCCATGGAGAACGACCCGATCCTATTAGAATAATAAGCTTAATGGGTACTTGACCCCTCTCACGAATATGTGTGTGAGTTATAAAGTTTAAGAAAAACTTTGCGATGAATACGCACAACGCGAGAGAAATTCATAAGGGAAGCACAATTTCTAAGGTTAATCAAGTAGCTCGTCCAATTCCTAAAATAGCAAGTCAATTTCTCTACGCAAGTCTAATCTTAGGTTTTAATGCAAAATAAAGTAATTAACAGGAAAGCATAACTCAAATAGTACATTTAAAACATGGTGTGAATCTTAGTCTACCCGGACATAATCAAGAACTCTAGCATACGCACGGACACTCGTCACCTTGTATATGCGTAGCTTGCACAACATATAACACATAAGACATATAACACCTAAGGGGTAATTTCCCACTCACAAGGTTAGACATGAGACTTACCTCGCTCCAAAATTCAATAACATGCTCTAACACCTCTCAAACTCCTCAAACCGATGCCCATCAATCTGAACCTAGTCAAACAACATACAAACCAACAAAAATAAACTTTAACACCCATAATTAATCAATTTGTAATAATTTCCAACTTTGCTCGAAAAGTCAATGAAGTCAACAATCGGGCCTAAATACCCAGATTCCAAAAATATTTGAAGATAAACATTACCCATGACACCATGAATTCAAATCTCTAATTTATTCCTAATTCCATGTCCAATTTCGTGGTCAAAATCCAAAATACCAATTTTTAGATTTTTCTTCAACAATCCCACAAATTTTCATGTTTAAATCTGTATATAACTCATGTATTTAACTTGAGATAAGTGGAAATCAGTTACCTCATGTTTCTCGATGAAAATCTCCTCAAAATAGCTCCCTAAATTCCGTCAATGCAAGTGAAACTTGAAAGAAAAGAGACAAATCCCGTCTTAAATCGAAATCTACCTAGAAAATCCCGCTTCTGCAGTTCAATGGTCGCTTCTGCTATAGCCTCTTCTACGGCATAAAGTTTGCACATGCAAGAAACCAGGAGAAATCACCAACCGCATCTACGGTCCATATAGTGCTTCTATGCTTAACTTCTGCATCGCCTCATCCGGAGGTGCGGTTCTGCTTCTGCGGTAACACGAATGCATCTGCAGTAACACGACCGCATCTGCTGTCCCAGACTTTCCCAACAAAATTCGCTTATGTGTTTGCCCAACCGCTTCTCTGGTTCTTTTTCCGCAGGTGTGATTGCATCAGTACTCAGGCTATTCAGCAATACAACAAGGTTCCAAAATTATCCACGGCTTGTCCGAAACACACCCGAGGCCTCCGGACCCCGTCCAAATTTACTAACAAGTGCCAGAACATAACACGGACCTGCTCGGGATCTCAAATCATATCAAGCAACATCAAAACTATGAATTGACCATCGAAACCTTTCTTTAAAAAATATTAAACTTTTAAACTTTTTCTAACACGTCAAAATTATACTTAAACATCCCCGAATGAAGTCAAACTTCACGTGCAAGTCATAAATTACAATACGAACTTACTCCAATGCTCTGAATTCCAAAAGGACATCGATAACACCAAAGTCCACTTCAAGTCAAAACTAAGAATTTCTAAAACATTCAAAATGCCAACTATCCACAATAAGCACTGAAATCATCATACGAACCTATTGGAATCTTCAAATCCCGATTCCGAGATTGTTTGCTCAAAAGTCAAACCTTAGTCAACTCCTCCATCTTAAAGATTACGAATTGAGAATATTGCACAAAAGATTCCGAATTGAGAATTTTTCATTCGAATCAACTCTGGACTTCCCAAAATACCATTTGGACCAGATAAACAAGTCATTATACATGGAGTGAAACTACTCAGGGCCTCAAACCGCCGAATGACGTGCTAGAGCTCAAAATGACTTGCTGGGTATTTACATTCTCCCATACTTAAACATATGTTCGTCCTTGAACGTTCCAAAAATCGTTCTAGGGTAGACCAAAAATCACTATTTAACACCTTGTGACCCTACCTGTGCCACTATAACCCACGCGAGCACACTAGCTTGAGCCAGACTTAGGACCAAATTCCAACATACTTAGATCCTCCCTTTTACTTCAGTCAACAAATCTTAGGACCAAATTCCAACATACGAATTTCTCCATGAGATCTGGTTCCTACATACGATCACCATAAAAATCTCAACCCAATGTACAAAATATGATTGTGCACCCATGCTAAGATCACATAATGCACTGCAAACACTCGTATGTCCATAAAACATCCTCCTACTACAATAACTTCAAATTTATGAACCAGATGCCCATAGTATTCCTTATAACACATATAAGCCCGGTCTCAACTCTCGCAATACTGCAATGATGAAATAGATGTGCATGAACTCATAACTGCCCGTCAAGTCAATAGCTCAGGATTTCTCCTTTTGACAAGAACTATTACCTTATTCTAAACTGAATAGTGACCTTTTTAGTATACCTTATATGAATCTGATTGTAGTGATTTCAGGTACGATAACTCATCTCCCCCAGTACAAGCTGCTCAGACGATAAGACACCTTAAATACTAACTAAAATATCATATGACACCACCAATGCGCCGACAAGATACAACTCCAGTATGATACATAAGGAAGAATGATTTCTAGCAAAGAACTACACAGCCCGCGTACTAATTAAAATGACCAATAGATGCCATGAAACTTTCTCAGAGATGAGAATCAAGACACATATAAATAAGTATAGGGAACTGTACTCAACATCTCACTGTTGCAGTGCTCAACTCGATCCACACATGATACCAGTGCGTCCTGCAACCCGATCCAAGTATCATATCCATGTCATTGTGCCACCTGATCCACACACATTAATAAATAAAGAAATGCACATCAAGCCATTATTCTCATACCTACAAAATGCACGAATATCTACTACAAGAACCCTAAGTGCATAAATACGAGCCTGGGGAGTATAGTGCCACGCGCTACAAAAACTCAAGCACGACTAAGGTGCAATAACGATAAGATACATTGGACCACAACACGCGTGGGAATAATCAAGTTGTCTCACAACCCACATAGAATAATATAGTATTACATAGAATAGTTGACGGCAGGAATAATATTCAACACCCAAAGACTCCTCCATAAGCAATGCTATGCTGAATGATCACACCCGGCCTAATGTAGAGTATACATTCACATTAGATCTACTAGTGGCCTTAAGTCAATTTCGATCATCCTATACTGGGCCAATAACCTTCCAAGGACCACAATGACCCCATCCGTGAAGCATAAGAGGGCCGTCAAATTCGGAACAAACCCCCAAAGTCCACAACCAAAGGAATAGATCACCTCTTAGGCATAATCTCTCCCATTGGCGATAGTACCGAAATCTCCATACCTAATTTAAGTCTCTAACAATTGAATGATTAATGTGTCACACTTATACAATCTTCTCATGGGATATACCCCGCAACCTTCCATTCGAGGTAGTAAAATCTTAACATTAATGGCCATCGACCATGCTATTTCTATAGTTAATCAAGCATCCGTATTTCAGTACCCAACATATCTTCTACATAACATACCACCCTCTGGATGCCCGAAAATAATGCCAGCATATTGCAAACATCTAAAATCTCCCCGTGCTCCTCAGAGCTCATGACATTCTTATCAAAACCAAACCGCAACCTTGTTCCTCAACTTCCAATTACTATACCGCTCACCTCAGCTATCCAGCCACTATGCGAGAGTCCATGAATTTCATCGCAAACCTTCAACAAACAGTAGCATACACACTTCATCGGCTAGAACCCCTTTCACTCCACTTATTTCAGAAGAACATTTGCAACACGCAACCAAATTTCCATAACCATAGAAAACCAAACTTCAAGTTATGGTCTAAACTACCATAATTCTTCTGTGATTCATTTACACATAACAAGGCCATCAGAATCCTATACTTCCAAATCAATAAAATTATGGTGATTCTTAAGCCCGCACGTACAACTACAAATCACTTGTATAGCTTAACATAGCGAAGGAATTGATCATTTTCATAACCATGTTGATTCAAACAATCACTAGATGACCCAACTTCTTCCAATTTATTCCTGACTTGCCTTGAAAATAATAATAGCTCCATTCAAACACGTAACAAACCTCTAACACCACTCATACTGAGTGACCCAAATCACGGGGCCGCGTCGTCTGAACATCCATAAGCTATTTTATACCCACTTCATACACTTAATAGTATCTCCAACTTATACATGCGCACTGATTAGATCTTTCGGGAATGTAAAGTTATTTCCCCCGTTCTCCAATAGTACACCGCAGACCCGATGATAACATAGAATACTCCAAGTACATTTCACACTCTACTACAAAACCCAATCTTCAGCAACATAACAAACTCGAAAATTCTTAGGCGCCACACCTTAAATCTTGAATCCACTAGGACCATTATTGAGAGTCGTCCACTCTAATCCGGTCTCGAATATTTAACCAAATAACTAGTGCTCCATTAGAACATGAGCCCTCCAATGAATCAATCAGATGAATCGTTCTCCTTCCCCACCATATCCAAAAAAAATAAATTATGATTCATCCCCAGCACCTGCTCACAAATCAATAAGGAAAAATATAACACATATGCGTCAAATTTCCTTATCCAAAATTCCTCGTCCTCTTGGTCATAACTAATCAACCAATGCACCGATGACCAGAAATTACACAGGCACACGACCGCATGACTCAATTATGGATAGTAGGCTCCCTCACTTAGCTTTACGCTACAACTACGTGGATATGAACCCCACAACGACCTCTTCTTCCCTGTTACCATGCTCCCATACCGTTGCTCAGCCAAGTTTCTCATAAGTTCTTGTTAGACTAATCATAACACATATTGAATTATCAGCCAAAATTGCACACTCAATCCCATAATCGGTGTACCATCTTCTTCAAGAGATCCATGCTTACACTGCAGGTCATACAACCCATGTTGGGCAGAAAGTAGAACTCTTCATAGGGACCTCATCAAACCACGCAACCGCTAACTTGCTCACAGGAGATAGCCTACCTGTGTAACTTTATATCGACCTTCTCCAATGGTATTACTATGGTTCATCATGAAATCAACTAACCTCCCTGGGTCCACATTGATTTGCCAGCCATAAGAATTCCTTCATTAATTAATATCACCCAAAGGTCCAACAACGTGTTTAAAACTCGCAGCTGTATTACACCCAAGACAATGATCGAATACTTCACTTTTTCTTATATTTCAATTAAGCCCTTCTCGTCACATTCAAAATTTCTTAAGCATAGAAATCACCTTAGAGATCATCTCCCTCAAACCATCAACACTGGAAGCGTTGATTTGATACTAAAGTCGCAACACATACCCATCTCTAATAACTTCCTCTTAGGTTCCATCTCATAACACCGTGCCCAAAGGCAAACAAATAAAAACCAACATGTCAATGAGCCTGAATGCATTCAATCAAGGGTAGCGACACCATAATATTATCAAGAATTCTACCAAAGTTGGAGATATTGAATCTCGACCTTAGCCAATACTGATACTAGGATGAAATGACAGAATACTCCTCCAAAGAAACGATAATGGTCCATGTGTATTCGGAGGGAATAGTATCCTACACCGCATCTGTAGCATCTTCACAACTCGTTGGTTCCCAATTGATACCAAGTACTCTACACCGTATAAGAATGAGTGGGAAGGAAATGAAGGCATAAGATTCAATGGAATCAAATTGCATGATAGGGAATCAAGAAGGGAAGTGCTCCTAACAGCCATGTAGCCTCTCGAAGATAAGTATAGACGTCTCTGTACTGATCCGCAAGACTCTACTAGACTTTCTCTTGACTCGTGAGACCAAATGAACATAACACTCTGATACCAAGCTGTCACGATCCAAAATCCACTATAGGCCGTGATGGCACCCAACCCCGCAGTTAGGCAAACCAACGGTGAATTACCAACTTAATTATTCATTTTAGAATTTTTGAAATTATGAATCCTATTAACTAATATAGTAAAATCTTGAACTCATAGAAATATGTGCTACTCTTTGCAAAATTTCAAATATATATAAATTATAAAGTGAAATAATAATATAATAACATGAAATACAATAGTGAAAATTCAATGGGAACCCCCAAAACCCGGCGTCACAAGTGCATGAGCATCTTCTAGAAGGTACAATAATAATACAACATCGATTTGATACAAGATAGACAGGATTACATAAATAACTATGATGGAGAATCTGTATGCTACGGTTTGTAAAATGGAATATAGCTCGCCGTAAAGTCCCTGTAATATCTATAATTTACGCCCTAAAAGACCACCAGAAATGTACATACCTACACAATAAGAGCAGAAGTGTAGCATGAGTATGTAAATCAATGTACCTAGTAAGTATGTAGCCTAATCTTGGAGAAGTAGTGACAGGGGATCGATATAGACACTTACTAGTGGTCCAATAAATCATGTATAGTAGAAAGTAAAAAAGTATAAAGCATGGTAATTAATCAGTGAAAACTAGTATAGGTACAATGGTATGATCATCCTCTGAACATTAAACACAAGTCCTCAAATATTGGTTACCTCCCCAAATGTAGTATATATAATATGGTCCCCACCAGATAGGTCATCATAACTCAAGTCAGGAAAACTAACAGATACAATGACTTCTTGTCAATATTATGCACGATTATGCCAAGATGAACGACCTGATCCCCTATGAGTGTATACATGATACTACCGAGGCGAACACCCGACCCCATAAGAGTATTTTATAGAAATGTTGAGGCAAATGGCCCGATCACATAAGAGTGTGTTATGATAATATTTTGTCGAGGCGAAGGGCCCTATACCATAAGTGTGGTATATAATCATGCCGAAGAGAAAGGGCTTATCCCATAAGAGTGCGATACATAATCCTACCGAGATGAACGATCCGATCCCATAAGAGTGTGGTATATAATACTACTGAGGGGAACGGCCGGGTCCCATTCGAATAATGATCTTAACGTGTCCTTGACCCCACCCATGAATATGCTTGTGAATTATGATGTTTAAGGAAAACTTTGCGATGAATACGATCAACGCGGGAGAAATTTGTAAGAGACGCACGATTTCCACGGCTAATCTAGTAGCTCATCCAATTTCTAAAATAGCGAGTCCATTTCTCTACGCAAGTTTAATCACAGGTCGTAATGCAAAAAAAAGAAATTAAATAGACAAGAATAACTCAAATAGTATATTTAAAATATGGCATTAATCATGTCTACCTAGATATAATCAAGAATTCTTGCGTATGCACGGACACTCGTCACCTCGTATGTGTGTTGCTCCCTCAACATATAACACATAAGACATATAACACTTGCAGGGTAATTTCTCCCTCACGTGGTTAGATAGGAGACGTACCTTGCTCTAAAATACGATAACCGGCTCTAACGCCTTGCTAACTCCTCAAACTGATTCCCATCTATCTGAAACTAGTCAAATAACATGCAAACCAATAAAAATTTACTCTAATACCCATAATTAATTTATTTGTAATAATTTCCAACTTCGCTCGAAAAGTCAGCAATGTTAACCTCGGGCGACATGCTCGAATTCCAAAAATGTTTAAAGATAAACATTACCCATGAAACCACGAACTCAAATCTATAATTTATTTCTAATTCTATGTCCAATTTCTTGGTCAAAATCCAAAAAGACCAACTTCTATCTTTTTCTTCAAAAATTCAATAAATTTATTTAACTTGCAATAAGCGGAAATCACTTACTTCGTGTTGCTTGAAGAAAATCTCCTCAAAATAGATCCCCAAATTCGGCTAACCCAAGTGAAAACTATAGAAACGAGCCAAATCTCGTCTTAAATCCAAATTTGCCCAGTTCCGCTTCTGTGGTTCCATGGTTGCTTATGCTACAACTACTCTATGGCATAAAGTTCTCACATGCGAGAACCCACCCCAAATTGCCGGCCGCATATGCGCTTCCTGTAGAACTTGTGCATTCACGCTTCTGTGTCGGCTCATATGTAGGTGAGGTTTTACTTCTGCAGCAATACGATCTCATAGGTAATCAAACCCTTCCCAACCATTTTGCTTATGCACTTGCTTGGCCGCTTCTGCAGCGTCGCATTTGCACTCCTTTTTCAGCAACACAACAAGGTCCCAAAATGATTTAGAACTCGTCCGAAACACACTCGAGGCCCCCAAAACCCCTCCAACTTACGAATAATTTCCCTAACATAACGTGGACTTTCTCGAGACCTCAAATAATATCAAACGACATCAAAACTATGAATCAACGATCGAATCCTTTCTTTAAACTTTCAAACTTTACCGAACGCGTCCAAATTATATTTAAACATCCAGAATAGCCAAACATTACATAAAAGTCATAAATCACAATATAAAACTATTACAAGTCTCAAAATCTTAAACGGGCATCAATAACACAAAATTCTACTTCAACTCAGACTTAGGAATTTCTAAAACTTTAAAAATGTCAGCTTTCCATAATAAGCGCTGAAATGCTCATGGGCGACCCGATACTCAATTCAAACATATACCTAAGTTCGAAATTATCATACGAATCTATTGTAACCTTCAATCCTAATTCTGAGATTGTTTACTCAAAAGTCAAGCCTTAGTGATGTCACACCTCCTTTTTCTACACCAGAAAGGGATATAAGGGTGTTTTTCCAATTAAAGTAACATTAATCGAAATGATATTATTTTGTTAAATTTTTTAGAGTCGGCACTTGGAATAGTTTATTTGGTGTCCCAGCTCACTGGTTTATTTTAAATCCCAAATAAAGGAAATGTTGACTTTATTTTAAAAGCCCACGGACCAGAAATTCTAATTAAGGAATTCTATTAACCCGAAAGAAGGGTTTTGGATTCCGTGGTTCTAGTAAGGTCGCTTAAACTATTAATAATTGACCTATTATCTGATTTACTACACGTTTTAAACATATTTTGCATTCTTAACTTTATAACCGATTTTAAAGGAATTATTCTGAAACAAGTACTTGTTTGTGTGATACACATTGTGGATCATGTCACTGAAACCATACCCATGATCTCAGTATATTTTTAATATATTAAAGTTATTAGAAATTATGGCCGGATCACATTAATGTACCCCAAATTTGGAAAATTAAGTATCACAACTACGTCGCGGGATTCGTACCTGGAGATATGATGATTTTATTATAAACGCGCCTGAAGCAAGCTACGAATGTTTAAAAAATATTTTCTATAGTTATAGTACTAATGTGAGGGCTATGGATTAAGTGATTCGATTGTGAATGGCACATCTCGATTTGTTTTACAAAATTTGCACTTCACTATGCAAAAACTAAGGATACTCATAATTAAACCTAATTTGAAATTCAGTAAGAAACTTTTAATCATGGACATGCTTAAGGTGAAAAGCTAGGCCTTTTAATCAATTTTTTGAAAAGTGGTTTGAGCCAGCAGTATCCCATTACTTATTTAGTTAGGGAAAATCAGCATTGAAGCCGCATTTGGGCTAAGGACTTGGACCAAAAATGAAAGAGCATTAAAGGCCTTAAATGGTCCGAACTGGCCGACATTGGGCTTATAATACGCGGACCCAATCACTATTTATTTTCTAGTTGGGCCTATCTACCTCTACATCTGAGCTAACCATACTTACATAGGAAACATTATATTGTAACCTATTAAATACTTAAACTACCACATAAGCCACTAATCTATTACAACTCCCATGTAATTGATGGACTAGTAAACACCTACCTCTTTTGGACATGATTTATCCATCAAAAGCATGGTCTCTCACATGAAGAACATTATATTCAGCATGCCAAACAATAAAATTTAGACTCTTAGCCTTTGGACCTGCTGATTTGGCTAACTAGTTACCAAGTCTGCAGCTACTAGCTCATGGTTAGCAAAAAGCCTCAAGTGACATTAAGGAACTCACACATTAGTCATTTAACAGAAAGAAGAAAGGGAGATATGACTTTAGTGAAACAATATTCAGAATTAGCCTTAACATACAGAACTTTTAGCTAAAGAAACATCTTCAAACAAGGTTATTTTTAGGATAAAGCTAAAGAATCAAAGGTAAGATGGTCATAGCAATCCAAGTCCAGAATCAAATATAAAAAAAAGCTAACTGAAGGAACTACAAACAAGAAACCATTTTAAAGAGAAAACTATAAGTATCAAGGTATCAACTAAATTATTCATACTAATTTATTTTGAATCTTAAACACACATTGTAATTAATTGATGGATTTATATTAATGCAATCAGACAACTAACATGAGTAAACAGCCATTCATCACAATAATTATGTAGCTTCAAATTTATGTCATTTTTGACAAGCATTACATGAAGAAGAGTTGGATTCAGTACCTTGAATTAACATCAGAAACCAGCAAATAGCAGATAAACAAGAACTGGATGAAGCTTGAAAGAAGTGAAGCAACAGAAATCAAACAACAATAGATAAGCCAAATCAAAACCCAACAGCTACAACAGCTAGCATCATTAAACCCCAAAGAAACCAAGAATCTTCACTTTCAAACCATATTTTTCAACTTATAAAGACCATAAATACTAGGGAGGTTTAGTATTTTTGTTAAAAAATGAAAAGAAAAGGGAATCAGTTGCTTAAGGCAAACAGTAGTTAAACTTTTTGAAAGTATTTTTGGACTTTGAAAAATCTAATTGTGTTTGTGCATGAGGGAAGAAAAGGTACCATATATAGGCACAAAAGAAGTCATGTGCTAAAAGAATAATAAATAAATTATTCCATCAGCCACAAAAGGCATATTCTAACAGAATTGGACAGCTAGTTATCCCTTATTGATTTTAGTACTTTGTACTAACCAAATTAGGTCAGCGGCCCCATATTCTAGAATATTCCAACATAGATTCTATCCTATTTTCAGACTTATCCACCCCCTTTACGACTCCTTAAGTTTTCTTTTGTTCAAGTTTCTACTACATTACAAAGTAAGGCAAACAAAAATAATAGTCAATCAAAATATCAGAATGCAAATTAAAATGGCAACAGAATAAAAAAATGATGCAATTTAAACTAAGTGTAACCTAACCAATAAATAAAAGTGCTTTATCTAACTAAACCTAAACAAAACTAGACTTAAATGACTCAAGCATCTACACAGTAATCAAACCAAAATTATCAGAAAACCCATTGAGAGATCCTAGAAGTTGAACTTCTCAATTTATGCATCAAAACAGATTAAATGACTTAATTAATGTGTGGAAATCTAATTACAGAATACAGGAGAGGAACAGTTAAAAGAAAGAAATAGAAGCAAAGACAGAATAATCGATTCACCGAAAACCCTAATTAGGCTAAACCTATGTAAAATTAACTTCAGATGAATAAATATCTGCATTCTTTGATTAGTCTAATGAACGAACAAAACATTCATAAAAAAGAAACCTTGAGTTGTGTTGACCTTAGACAAACGACTGAAGAAAGAAAAAAGATGAAGGAGATAAACAAACAAAAAGAAAGAAGAAAAGAGATTACCAAAACTTCACTTCGAATTTGAATCCATCAGAACTTCAGACAGGCTACAAACGGGATAAAACGAACTTAGACGACCATTAATCAATTTTTTTCAACAAGAATAGTCGATTAATTGACATCTTATGTGCAAATATGTCACGACCCAAATCGATGGGCCGTAACGGGAACCCGATATCTTACTCAACCGAGTACCAGCGTAATGTATCTTTCTTATTACATTATCATATACACATGACATACGAGCCTAATAGGACAACATGATTATTTAAATACTCAAGACATAGGCCGACAAGGCCGTACAATCTTTCATGTAAACGACATATGTCTACAAGCCTCTAAAAATACATAAATGTCATAAAGGTTGGGACAGAGTCCTGCCATACCAAACAATACACGTCTAAAATATACCAGCCAAATAAGAAACTCTGAAGCAATTAGAGCGCACCAACATCTTCCGCTGAGCTGATAGCCTACTTGGAGGACTCTCGACCTGTTATCGGGACTTGCGAGCATGAAATACAACGTCCCATAAGGCAAAAAGGACGTTAGCACAAAAAAAGTACCGAGTATGTAAGGCACATAAATAAAAACATAATAGACACGGAGGAAATACTTGGATCAACCTGTAAGTCTGAATAACTTTCTAAATCATGAAATACTTTTAGCGTCATGCATATGTGTATGAATGTTATGTCATGTATAGGTATATGTCTCATTACATCATCAGCCTATGAGGGCATGCCATCATATCATATCAACTACTGTGGGAAAAATCATCACCTATACCAGCTGATCAGGTGGTGGTGTGTATATAACGTCATAACTTTTCCTATATCCCATATATATATATACACACACACACACACACACACATACACACGCATATAGAACACTGTGTGAGTCATATTTCAGCCACTGTGGGCAACATCATCATCATATACCAGCTGATCATGTGGTGGGTGTGTATATAACGCCATAACCTTTCCCATATCCCATATAATTATATATACATACATATATACGCATATATAACACCATCTGATCATGGGTCAATGCACATGAATGCAATGCATGTAAAGTATGTTAATAAAATCTTTCGGAGCTTCATAAGATTATTTTTCCGTAATATCATAATGTAAACTCTTTTCAACTTTCGTATATTTATGAAATCCATGAATGGCTGATAAAATATTATAACACACGAAAATTCAAGAACATAATAGAGTCATTCATGGAATTTGTGCATTTGTACGTTTT
This sequence comes from Nicotiana benthamiana, assembly GCA_034376525.1. Classification (NCBI taxonomy): domain Eukaryota; kingdom Viridiplantae; phylum Streptophyta; class Magnoliopsida; order Solanales; family Solanaceae; genus Nicotiana; species Nicotiana benthamiana. The sequence continues at coordinate 27,798,901 of CM067324.1, read as the reverse complement.
ATTCATATCGTATGGATTATGCTAAAAGAAAAAAGGGATAACCTTCACATACATGTTCCTGGAATTATTAAAATGAACCTGCTTCTGCGAAATATGAACGAAATTCACACTTGGACAAACTTGAAATTTCGGACGAATTAATCTGTTTTGAACGAAATATTGGCTAAGGATCGCATTGTTGAAGTCTTGAAATATAACGAATGTCTCTCATCTCTCACATTTTTGGTTTTAAAAACCAAGGAATGCAATTGTTGTTTGATTTTCAATAAAGGAAATGTTTCTGATTTGTCATATTTTTGGTCTTAAGGAATGGGTTCAAACCAAACTTCTTTCCAATGTTTCTGAAGCTTGGTTGAAGCTTTCAGAATGGGTTTTTATCTTAAAAATCAAATTCCTTTTTAAACTTTAGGATTTATCTTATAAGGTCACATTAGCCATCTATATCTATGTTTAATGAGTCACCTTCTTCAACTATTGGCCTTTGTGCCACGTTTTTGGGCATAAGTAGTTAAGTTTTGTCCGCTTATTAGTTAATTGGTAATGTTCTGTTATACGGTAATTAATCAATTACCCGTATAATTTAAAAATTACCATAAATTACTTAAAATTTTATTTATTTCAAAAATACTTCATATATACTTTATGTATTATACTGCCGTGGTCATATGGTACCTTGCATGATACTAATTTATAATTATTGGGTATTAATGTTCTGCCCGTATTTTATCACAAATCGACAACCTTCAACGAAAATCATTTTCTTAAATCCGTGTACCCTTTCCTTCATGGTACTTAGTTATTGCTTGATATAATTCACATAAATATGCTAACCTCCATATAATCTCATCCTCGAGTCTACGTCAATTAATTGAAGATAAAATTTTAATGTAGGAAAAACGCGAGATGTAACATCATTCCCCCTTTTGGAACATTCGTCCTCGAATGTTAAATGGTGCTTTTACCATTTTCATAGCCTATGTCTTCTGAATACTTTATTACTTTCCTTGCCATCTGAGCAACTGTTCTGTGATTAAATCTAAAGTTCAGGGCATTCCCCCCTTTAGGCCTCTTTCTCACACTACAACTTATGGTCGGAATCTTTCAAGTCTCGTAACTGTTGCTACCTTCTATCATGTAGCCTGTACGATTTTGACTTTTAAAGGTGCCCAATCTCAAGGCTTTATATGTAGAGCATGATAAGATGTCCCTTTGGGCATCTATGAGTATACAGAATTTCTTTGCTCGGTACTTTGTTGAATTTACGAATAATGCTATATCTTATCGCATAGGCCCGTTTAGCCATCCGTACGAGTTTACTTCCATAACTCTTACTTTAATTTATCGTTACTGAGGTCTGCTACCAATTCCATCTTACTCTCATTGCTTATTCCATATGTATAAATTTAAGTCATTTAATGCTTCCTCATTACTGCTTATCTTTAGAATGACATCCTAATCTCATCTCATACTTGTTATTTTTGTCCATCCACTATTGATTCACCTCAATATTGATCTACAATCTACCACTGATAACTTGAAACTTCTTACGCAATACTTTTTCACTATGTCTTACGTTACATCAAGGAATATTCGAAGTGATTCCCATAATCGTATTTCATAGTGTCTCAATATGTTTCACCATGTGGGGGCATCCTAATTTTGTGCCGCCAACGAAATATTTTCTCCTTCTCTTTTTTTTTCAAATCATTATTCAAATGAAGGCCCAAACTTCATCCTTTATCTATTACAATTGTACCCTCATTTTATTACCAGGTCTGAAGACTGTTGAAAGTTGACGAAGGCTAGACAATGTATAGCACTCTGTCAGCATAGGGGGTGCAAGGGTGAAGATACTAGAGTGGTTTGGCACTCCTGGTCAGCTTTCTTTCGTTCGGGCCCAGGCAGGGGCTTCGGGTGGAAGGAATGAATCAAGTAAGGTGCGAATGAATACTGTTTCCGTGATATATTTCTCCCTGAAATAGCTCCGCTACTCTTCTGTATTCACTCCTTCTAAATGCTATTAATCTTAGACTCCTTTGAGTTCATTTAGGCAATACTGAACTTTCAATAACTTAGGGGGACCATTACCTCTCTTGTTTCCATGGACTAAATCCCGAGGACTTATCCATTCTCGTCACCTTTTCACTTGCCTCTCCTCATCCTTGCTCATGTTTCCTTAAAACTTTATCGCTCTACCATACTTTAGCTTGTGACTTATGCATATCCATTTATACTACTCACAACTTTCCTTCAACTTTCTTGCATCATAGATTTTCTTATGTTATTTTGGAACATCAAATGAGACATTACATCATCTCCAACTTTTCTCTACTCTCTTAACTAGATCTCTTAGTATTTAGAAACCATAGGTTGGAAGACATGTCACCGACGATACCGCTATCACTCCTGGTAATTGGATCCCCGTGCTTATAACCTTCTATTCGAAGTATAGATTATTCATGATCTTCCGCCTTTGAGTATCTCGTACGCTGTTCACCATTATCTTACTTAATTTAAAATTTTGCATCGTATCTTCTATCTCTTTCCTGACCTCCCTTCCACCTAGGTGTAATTCACGTCTGTAACTTGAAGCTCTATTATAATACTGTCACCTATGCTACATACACAATTTGAATGGGAGCTTCGTATTGTCTTCTTATGAGGCTGGTACTTATTCTAACTGGCTTTCTGGTAGAGACATTATAGATTATAGTTGTTATGTTATTTCTTTTGAACATATGATATTAAGAGTGATTCTTTCATATTATCAAGCACACATTTTATAATATTTCTAGGTCCAATAATCAAACTCTTTATTTACTTAGGTGATGTAATTATTTATCTTTCTTTTCCTTCCAATCAGTCTTTATGTAGGCTTAAGCTATCTTCCGATCTGTGGCTCATGGTATTAGTTATTACCTTAGCCTTTCATGGGCCTTTATGAAATATCCATGATACAATCTTCTAATAATTCAATCATTTGTCTATGCCTTGGGCTCAATTCTTCCTTTTAACTTCTACCAGAATCTTCTATGGTTGTATGATTGCCAACAAATATAATGCTCTAAAATCTTAAATGTGTCCACAACGTACTAACTCTGGATCATTGATCGAATAATTCCTTTTATTCCACCTCAGCTCTCTTAAAACGTATACAATTACTTTTCTTGATCTTTTTTCCCCTTGTTGCGTGCATGCTTAACTCATCCTAGTTCCCACACATGCTAGAATTTTTGTGTAACTCATACAGTATCGAATATTACCTTCGATCTTTCTCCCCGTTCATTAGCCACGATAGTTGCCACTCTCTTTTAAAGGGCATACAATTTCTGTTGTGAGACTGCTTTTACATAACCCTTTCTTCATTAGGTTATTGTGCTTAGGCTTCAGCCTTCTTCCTCATTTCCTAAGCTAGCCCTTCACTGTAGTACTTACGGAGGATCTTGTGACTCTTGTAAAGATGTGAGCTAATTATATCATATACTTGACGGACCTTCTACTGTCCTTCCTTGCCTATACTTTATCGTTAGTTACTTGTCTCTACACCCTTGTACTTGTGGAGTTGCTTCTGGACTGATATTTTGACCGTCTTCCTAGTAACACTCTCTTTTATTTCCATAACACTCATATAGTACCTTTTTAACTTCTCCAACTTCTATATGAATATATCTCAAGTATTACAATGTCATAATTACGGGGATGAATTCTCCATGTTGGGGTTTACTTCATTTATCTTGCATGATATGCTGATTTGTCTGTAACTTCATGTCTAGTCGTAACTAGTCTCTTCCTAAATCAACTACTAACCACTCGTTGGCCCATTCTCATGTCAATATCCCACGAAATCTTTATTGGGTTATTTCCTTTGTCTTAACTTTTGTCTTACATTGACTCCTTTTCTATCAATAACATCTCCAGCAAGGACCCTTACTTCCTCTCATTGACGTCGTGTTTGCATAATATTCTAGAATTGTAGCATATACGTAGGAGGTGAATAAGTGTATTCTCATTCCTTTTTTGCTTTTACTGCATTCTTCATTTATTACTCCATATTTCCCCTTTTAGGGGAGTACTAAGACTTGGAGCTACTGCCTACAGATGTTTTTCCTCTTCATCCTTGACATCCTTTCACGTCATCAACGACCCTTACTCGCCTTGCAACATTCCTTCTGTACCAAGGATGACTAATCCCCTTACTCGCGAGGGTGACACTTAATGTATCTGGTACATACAGTCGCTTAAGTTAACTTTGCAAACATTTCTTTCTTTAGGGAAACGTCTTCCTCAATGACCATCCTCTAAATTTCTCATGAACTTTCTTCTATTGTCCGTCCTATTATTGCAGAATATGATATGAAATTCTCATGATGCTGACTATTACCAAATCACTCAGTCCTTATTTCATATTTAGTTTATCTTATTCACCAGCCTATACTGATTTTTATTACTCTGGAGTCTAACTTTTCCTTTTGGTAATCACGCTAGAGTTGCGAACTTATCTCTCATAATGAGGACATGACTGTATGGCCTATGCTCTTTTGTTATCCTAAGGCTTGTCACCCCTCGTCTCTTCTCTAACTTGACTATAGATTTTATAATATTGTTATCTTTAACCTACTGTTGTCATCCATGTACTACATCTTACTCATAATGCTTCATTAACTCTTTTCTTATTTCCTGCTAACATTTATGCTTATCACTTTATTCTGACAACTCAAACAAGGCATTCTTTTGCTTTTAGCTTCCCTTTCCAGTGTATTTTGAAGTTGCTTAATGTTGTTGCTTTAGTAGGGACACGAGCCACACTAAGGTAATGTATATATCCTTTTAAGGCTTATTGTGTATGTCTTCGCAGTACTCATATCTAACTGCACTATTTTAGAGTGTACCCTCAGGGTGTCTCACAAGGAGATCGACTAGAACAGTTGCAATATCCTTTGAAATGTCAACTAACACAAACAATCCATTCACCATTTTGGTTTACTCTAACCCCAGCTATATCCTGATGTTCCGTCCTTTTCTTAAACTACACATGTTAGCCCCCATAGGGCATAACTGAGATGGGTACGGCCAATTTACATACCTCTGCAACTGTTGACGGTAACTCTTAATGCTTATATTTTTCCGCCGGAATTGTAATAGTGATAATCTTCATTAACTGGGGGCCTCATACCCTTAGTCACCTTGTTTCTTTTACTTCTTGAAAGCATTGTCTTTCACCATAAAGATCGATAGGCATTCTTGACATAAGGCTTCTTATTAAGAGGCTTACACCTTTCAGTACGCACATGATCTGCTGAACACCTTACATTTACTTATCATAAGCATGATACAAAGTTGAGTTCCTCTGATTCAACACTTCCACAACTGTATCTCTTACCAATCATCTTTCTGAACGTAGGCATCATCTTATTATGAATAAAGTTCGGGACTTGAATTCTTATAAGTGAGCTCTACCATACGATCTAGAGTAAGAAGAAAGAGTGACAGCCCTAGATGCCTTGTAACCTCCTGCTTATAAGTGGGGTGCACGATAGACCCATAAACACAACTCTACGATACACTACTTGTAGATTTCCTAGGACATAACTACTCTGGTACCACTTTTGTCACGACCCAAATCGATGGGCCATGACGGGCACCTGATACCTTACTCTACCCAGTACCAATGTAACATATCTTTCTTATTACATTATCATATACACATGACATACAGGCCTAATATGCCAGTATGATTATTTATAAACTTAAGACATAGGCCGACAAGGTCGTACAATCTTTCATGTATACGAGATATGTCTACAAGCCTCTACAAGTACATAAATGTCATGAAGGTTGGGACAGAGTCCCACCGTACCAAACAATACACGTCTAAATCATACTAGCCAAACAAGAAACTACGAAGAAGTTCAAGAAGTTCTGGAAGTTTTGGTAGCTGGGACTACCGTAAAACTGTGATTTCACTGCTATTTCTGCTTGTTGAGCTCCTTTTTACATCGAAATAAAAGATGAACAACTAAACTAGCTAAACCTATCAACTACGAGTTACAAGATTCCTATCTATAAACCTTCTAAAGCTTGCTCTTGAGTTTTAGCTGGTTATTCCTTCTGACTCTGATATGAATCTTGATACTCGTTAACTGCAACTACTGATTCGCTCTTCTTCCGTTTTTGAATCAAGGCGGGACATGCAAAGCTTGTGACTTCAATCATATCTTGAGCAGTCCACATCTTTTCTCCACTTCTACACTTAGAGTTCACTTCTTTTCTTTATCTTCTTTTCTTTTATTTGGGTTGAGACTTCTTGTCTTGGTCATCTCAAACATTGTGCCTCACGATAAAAACATGTTCAGGCACCAAAGCAAACAAACGAACGAAATTTTTCTGCCCCAGTTTTCACTAGGAAAATTTCGTGAGTTATTGCAACAAAATCTAAATTATTTCATTATTGAAAGAAATTAAATCGGGATTGTGTATTTGAGAAAATAGATTAGGGAGTGGAGACCCTATATCTAAAATAAAATCAAATGGGGATCGAATGCCCTAAGTTCGGAAGATTACCAGATTATGCTGGAAAGGCCCACAGGTTATGCTGGGAATCATTAGGTTATGCCGAAACAAGATCCTTGGGATATGCCGGGAAGAGTCATCAGATTATGCTGGAAAAGGTCCACGAGTTATGCCAGGGAGAGTCATCGGGTTATGCCAGAAAAGGTCCACAAGTTATGCTGGGAAAGGTCAATGGGTTATGCCGAGAAAGTCATCTGGCTATGCAGCAAAGGTCCACGGTTTATGCCAGGAATCAACAAGGGAGTGGAACCATATACTGGGAAAGACTATCAGGTTATGCTGGCAACAACTAGAGAATGGGATCATATGTTGGGAAAATGTAGCTAGAGACTTGGGACCCTAGGCCACCATGAATTTGAATTTTTATTCTTATTTTTCATTACTTCTTTCATTTTCTTTTACTTTTTTTACTTCATTTTTAATTTTATTTAGGAGAATGAATGAAGAGTTTAAAAAGGGACTTCTTTTATTGGTTCAACTTTTGCTGCAGAACCGTATTAGTTTCTGCGTACCTTGATTTTGATGCACCTACTTCTTGCAAGGTTGTTTTGGATCACACCTATTTTCTTGCTTTCAAATCAAAGAACGATTCATCAGTTTCAAACAGTGATTGACTTTGTGGCCGTGATTGTTATGATCACTTGATCTCGGGCCCCCTCTTAGAAAGGTAACTGAATGCGTATCTGGTCTGGCACTTGACTTTCAAGAAGATAAGTGGGATATCGCTAAATGGAGTATACCTCTACAAATAGGACTTCTGATTGAATGGACAGATGTCTTCTTTAAGAAAGTAAGGCACTAGTCATAGGAGAAAGGACAACATGCCCCTAATAGGATTGAAGGCCAAACTGCACATTACATTCAGGCACGCAATCCACTGTGATCGAATAACTCGATCCCTAGTTGCATATGGTTGCAACTCTTAATATCTATTGCTCGCTGGCTTTCTAGAAATTGGTTTCCTTTCTAAACCCAGGGATCTTAACTTTCCAAAACTCCACATAGAGGTTAGCCTGTGTGGGGCTTGTCCTTTTTATCTTATTTTTCCTTTATGGGCACTTGACTTTGGATTTTCTTCCTTTTCAAGAATTTTGACTCTGGAGCATCGGCCATCATAGCCAGACTAGATCGACTTGATGCACTTGCCGAGGTTTTCTTGAATTTTAACTTTTGTCAAACAAAACCCTGTAAAACCAATCTTGTCATCTTTTCTGTGTGTTAGTTTCGAAGGAGAATTAGACCGAAAGGGAATCAAAGAAAAGTAAACAAAGGACAGGATAATGAATTTAAAACAAAAGTGTCCCTTTCAGGGAAAGGAAAAAAGGACTTATCTAGAGAGCATGCAGACTTCAACAGACATGACATAATTCTTGGACTGGATACCCGATCTACGCAACCATCCAATTCCCATCATAACTCATACCTCAAAATCGAGAAACTTTGCCAGGACTCTATCAATGCCGAGGGTTGTTAGCGATTCCTTTTTCGATTAGTGGCGCCCTTTGCGGGTTTTCACCAACTGACCTCTCTTATTTCTCTTCTCACCATCACCTTATAGTGCTTTTTGTGAGTTTTCAGTAATATGACTCATATTTTCAATTTCTCTACTCACTATCGCCTTACGGTTCCCATGTGGGTTTTCACCAATAAGATTTTCTCATTTTATTTATCTCATTTGATTGTATCAGATTCAAATAACCAACATCCTCCTATTTTGAACTTCTTCACCGATTGATCACAAGGACTTTGAACAGTATTTAGGGTAAAAAGAGTTTGGAATGAAGTACAACTTTGAAACCTTTCAAGCGAACCATGGTTGAACCATTATAAATTCTGCCCCAATTTCAACTTTTGGGGGAATGCGGATTTTTATTTTGGTGTGACTGAACCCCAGAGAGAGGATGGCTATGTATGCTTTCGGAACCAAGTCGAACGTAGTTTAGGGAAACTTTGTTTTTTATTTTCTTTTTGTTTTATTATTTTTTTTTATTTTTTTACAAACATTTTGGGCTCCAAAGAGAGTAATCAAAGAAAGGTAACAAGCTCAAAAGTTAGCAAAGGGTTAAAAGTGTTTGGGCGGAGAGAATGAAAGCCTTCGTCATCTCAATTAGAGAATAACTGTACCTCCGAAGGGTCAAACATAATACCTTTTGACCGCATTTGCATGGGCAACTATTTTAGGGTCATTCCCTTCAATGTCTCCTAAGTACAATGCCCCTTTTGGCAAGAATTTTATTATAATGTATGGACCCTTCAAGTTTGGAGAGAACTTTCCTTTTTCTTCCTTGGGATGTGGGAGAATACGTTTCAAAACAAGCTTCCCTACTTCAATGTTCCTAGGCCGCACTTTCTTATTGTAGGCATGGGCCATTCTTGGTTGATACAACTGCCCGTAGCAAACTGCGGCCATCCGCTTTTCATCAATCAGAGTTAACTATTCTAAACGGGTTTTCACCCACTCACTATCCTCAATCTGAGCTTCAACGATGATTCGAAGAGATGGAATTTCAACTTCTGCAGGTATTATGGCTTCAGTGCCATAAACCAATAGATAGGGTGTTGCTCCAACTGATGTGCTCACAGTTGTGCGATATCCGAACAATGCAAACAGCAATTGTTCATGCCATTGTCTAGAACTTTGAATCATTTTCCTGAGGATCTTCTTGTGGTTTTTGTTCGCTGCTTTAACAATACCATTATCTTAGGGCCGATAAGGGGTAGAGTTCCAATGCGTGATGTTAAATTATTCACATATCTCTCTCATCAAATGACTATTCAAATTTGCAGCATTGTCTGTAATGATAGTTTTAGGAATACCAAAATGATAGATAATGTTGGAATGCACGAAGTCCACCACTGCTTTCTTAGTGACTGTTTCGACCCACTTTGTGAAGTAGTCAATGGCAACTAATATGTATCTGTGCCCATTTGAATCTTTTGGCTCGATTGGCCCAATGACATACATACCCCAAGCAATGAAGGGCCACGGTGCTGACAATGGATGTAGTTCTGAAGGCGGTGCATGAATTAGGTCATTGTGTACCTGACATTGATGACATTTTCGGACAAAACTGAAGCAATCCTTCTCCATAGTCATCTGGTAATAACCTACTCAAAGGATTTTCTTTGCAATGACGTATCCATTCATTTGGAGTCCACATACTCCTGCTTGTACTTCGTTCATGATTCTTCCGGTCTCTTGAGCATCCACACATCATAAAAGGTTCAGATCTAGAGTCCTTTTATACAAGACTTCTCCACTCAGAAAGAAACTACTGGCGAGTGTCAGTACATGATTTTAGCCTCGCACGATTTACTCCTAGAGAATTCCTAAAATTAGGATTTATTTCTTTAATTATTTGATTTTTATGAATTAATTGCATAATTTTCATGTTTCTTTGTATTTTTTATGCATTTTTAATTTATATAATTCATAAAAATAAAAAAACTATGTTGCATTTGCATTTAGGGCCTTATTTTATATTTTTAGGTTTATTAGTTAATTAATATTACAAAAATAAAAGAAAATAACAGAATAACTCTTTTTGCATATTTACTATTTGTTTTGAATTTATTATAGTTTTCCTTTGAATTTGGGTTTAATTAATCTTTTGTAAATACTATGAAGGATAATTATTTTTTTTGGTAAATTAATCTGGTTTAATGATTTAATTTTGAATTTTTTTTTAATTTAAGAAAGAAAAGGAAAAATAGAAATTAAAAAATGATGAATAGAAAATAGAGTCATAAATAAGAGACCAGATTTTGGGCCAATTTTGAACCTCCCAAGCTCAGATTCCCATTTAAACCCATATGACCCATAGCCCAACCACCCCTGAACCGGTCCAGTCGTCCCTTCACCCAAACGACTTCGTTTTGTCCCCAATCAATCCCAGCCAATGAGGTAAGGAGATCCAGTGGTTGGGAAGCTAGGATTCTTTGATATAAGACTGTCCAAATGCCCCTACCCCCTCGTCTCTTATCTCTCTCGCACTCTCAAAGACTATACCTGAACCTTAGCAGCCGCCCTTGAACGCCACCACCTAAGGGTGGTGAAGCAATCTCCAACCACCCCGAAATTAACATCATGAATTCCTCTCCGCCTCTAAATCCTAAATCTCCAAACAGCTTACCTCAAATCTACCCAGAACCCCTCGAATCTCCGTTCAAAGTTCCAAACCCTAGCACTGTCACAGTTTCTCCGGTGGCGGCGCCACCTCCAATGGACCCCAAAATAACACCCCATAAACTCCATGAGCCCCTCACCACGAATCTCTATCCCATTTCCTTCAAACCCTCATGGAACTGCTCGAAAACTGAATCAAAGAACTGAGCCCCATTTCCAAATTCAAAATCAGCAGACTTTTTGAAGTTTCTAGGCTATAATGGCCTTTGCTTGTGGGTTTTCACATGAAAACATGCGGTTAAAGGCCGTTATTGTCAAGAAATCTAAGAAGTTCTTCAAGTTTTTTCAAGCCGTCCTGAGCCACAGTAGGTATTTTCCTCTTCCGTTTCTTTTGTTAAGTTTTCTTTGCCTTTTATTTCATTCTCTCGCTTTCCTTGTCATCTGTTCGCCTTCTTCGTTTGGACTCTGTTGCATTCCCCAGTTTCAGAACCGTTCTTTACCTTGCATGTTGGTTTCCCTTCTTTAATTAGTGTTAATAATCTATTAGTAATTTAGTTCCAATTTCATTATGTATTAGTTGCATTAATGGATTTCGTGTAAAAAAAATTTTTGCTCGAATCGCTTCTGTTTCTTCTGGTTTTCATTTTTAATTTAGAAATTTGGTTAGATTGTACTTGGGCTTGAGGTTCATACCTCTAAGTTTGGTTTTGGTCTAGGTTTCTAATGAATCTTATCCAGGGTTAATTTGACCTATAACTCATCTTGAGCTCAATGTAAAAACAGGTTAGCAAAAGGGTAATTTGGGTAATTAGGCAGAAGAAACTTGTGAATAATCACTTTAAGAAGCTTCTAGAAAGTTAGAAATAGTCTTGCTTGGTTAACAAGAAAAATATTGAGGGATTGTTGAATAAAAACAAAATTCAAAAGGGATTAAATGGCAAAAATTGAACATGATTGTTTACCCTAGTTGCTTGCCTATAAAGGCATGGCTACTTTAAGTTGAATTCATATTTTCAAGGGATAAAAAACTCAGAAAAGCTAAAACGGCTAAAAATATTGAAAAACCTATTGTTCCATTGGTTTCTTTGCTGGGCTTTGTTGAAGTTTGAGTCTCTGTAGTAACCTTGAGTGATTGTGGGGTTAAAATGAGTTGAAATTCAGACATTTTAAAGTTGGTTTAAGCCTATTAAATCGGAAAACAATGTTACATTGAGGATTCTACTGGGAGTTCTGGAATTTCTCATTTTTCTGGATGATAATCAGTTCCATTTGATTCTTTAAAAATGGATTTCTGTTGTTGATTGCTAAGCAGTGGCCGTTTATTGTTGCCTCATTTCCATCTTCCGTTTCATTTCCAGGTACAAATTTCTTAGATCTAACTAATGTAAAGCTTCATTCGCAATTGAAATGGAAACCTGGAGCCCTGAACGTAGTGTCAATCCATTTTCCCTTCTTTTGTTCACATTTTTGTTTTATTCATTTTGAATACATTATTTGAGTTGTATGATATATTGCACTTTGATGGATGTTTCGTATTACTAAGAATTGCCTGTGGTCTGGGCCTAGTGGGAGTTCATTTCTCTAGCAAGCATCTCATGGCTAAGTGTAGGTTGTGACAAATGAACTCATACTATGGTACTTGATTCTGGACTGTCAAATTTGATTGAAATCTGTTTAATTGAATCTTTAGTTAGAGTCTGTGTCAACTATGTTAGTTAGATTTAATAGTACTGTATTTAGTTTAAGTGGATTCTTCCAATATTGAAATCATACAGGTGTCATTGCTGTTGTAGGTGCAGCATGGTAGTTTACTGAAATATATTTTTGATCACAATAGTTGTCTTCTTAGCACTCATGGAGCTTGGGAATTATTAAGGTGATTACATGCTATATGGTAACATTGTGTTGGTTTCCAAGTGTTGAAAGGATAGTTGGCATTTGAGATTAGAATTAAGAGTGGTAACCATGCCAAGTTATGGTTTAGTTTTACATTCAGAAGAAAATGATGTTTGTGCTTTTCAAATTTTGTATAACTACTATGTAATGGTTTGGTGCATATAGGCAAATTGATAAAGTTTAAATAATTCCTTACAGTTCCGTTGATTGAAGTTTCTATTTTTTAATTCGAGTTAGTAGTGTGTGTTGATAAATATTCATGATAGTACTGGATGTTGAACGATCGGAAAAAGTCAATGTCGTGTGGTTCTTAAGATTGAAGCATCAAAATTGGAACTTGTAATTAGTACTGTTAGTAAAATTTAGAAATTCTTCTCCTTATTATTAATTAGTTCAACTGGAACTCTTGATTACCTTTGAATCACTGCTGGATGTCGTATAACAGGTTTTGGATTAGTTAAAACAATTCTAAAGTTGCTTGCATATGTGGTAGTCTCGCTCTTGGGTTCATTTTTGAATTCATTGGCGAGCTCAAATGTTGTTCATGTATGGTGGGGTTTGATGTTGGGTTTTGACCCAGCAGCTGCAGGGTCCTTAATTTGGGCTCCTTTTTGAGGCCCACTCCTGCAGGCTTCCGTGAATCAAATCCTGGCCACTTCTTTTGGTCGGGCTACCACTCTTTTGTGTTGGCCAAAGTATTTTATGTAATGAATTTGTTTTACTTCGTGTAAACCATCCTAGTTAATTTAAGGAGAATCTTTGATTCGTTTAGTATTAATTAATCATACTATTAACTAGTTGAGGCGAGCCATATTCGGTAACCAACATAGTTTATGGCCCTCATGAGACCTTTTAAGTAGAAATATTGGAGGTGCGCCATGCCAAAAAAAATGATAATTGCGTGACCCTCGCTTTAATTAATTTTAATCTCAAGCTTAGAATTGGAGGCATGCCATTTAGCAAAATTCTATGGCCCTCGCAAAGCTAAAACGTGTAGTTGTTTCAAGCGCGTATTTTAATAACTTATTCCTAAACTTGGGTGCGAATTTCATGTGACCCAAATTCAAATCTTAATAACGTTGAATAAAATATATTTCGGATTGCGGGTGCATTTCATGTGGCGCGGTCCAAAGACATGTTTTAGACGATGTTAAATCTTCTTTAAAATAAATACAAGCAGTTTTGAAGTAAAAAATGCACATAGGTTCAAAAATATTTTAAAATCAGATAATTATGCCAATAATAACATTTGAGTGATCGTGCTAGAGCATGAAACTCGGGAATGCCTAATACCTTCTCCCGGGTTAACAGAATTCCTTAACCGGGTTTCTGGTTCGCACACTGTAAAATAGAGTCAACCCTTTTCTTGATTCGGGATTTGAATAGGTGACTTGGGACACCATAAATCTTCCAAGTGGAGATTCTGAATCTTTTAATATAAATAAATCCCGTTAGGATTGTCCTTTAATTGGAAAAACTCCCTTAACTACGCCCTTGCGGGGGTATAGCACAAAAAGGAGGTGTGACAGCTTTGGTGACTTTGCTAGGGACCAAACCCAGAATCTCTGGTTCAGGGTTCAGAATTCGAGCTTAAATGAATTATTATATTTGGATTTATTTATTATATGGTCTTGTTACGTGCTTGGGACTGATGTTCTAAATGTTGCTTGTACAACTTTGGTATTATCTGAACTGTACATAAACCGCCATGAAACCCTTCTTCTCTCTGAGTCTTCTAAATCATGAAGGAGTGTGAACTTCGTGTTACTTCTTTTCTGTTAGAGTCATATCACAAATTTTAGAACGGGGTTTGGACAAGATGCAAAGCCGACGAAGCTTCTGTATTCCCGGTACGCTGCCCTCCCCCCCCCCCCCCCCCAAGTTTGAGTTGTCCGCTTGGGTAAGCCAGGTCTAGGACAATAAACCCAGGTCTTAAACTTAGAATAACTCATCTTCAACGTCGGATCCCTAGCAGAAACGTTTGTTTGCATCATGTGCATTTGACTTAGGGGACTCAACACAGGCGTTGGGCCCGTCTAGGACAGGTGTATCTAGAATCAAAGACCATCCTGATGCATATTTTGCATGCTACTTGTGCATTTGCTTCGGTTTTGCATGCTGACCAGCTTTTGAATAATGGAAGAAAGTTAAAAGAAGGAAATAACAATGTAAGGGTTAAGTGAGTTAATCACCTGTTTTGAAGAAAAACCAATGACCAAATAGTGCTGAAACTTTGCCGAATTTTTGAGAAAAATGAAAAAAGGGAAAAACAAAGAAGAAAAGGTTTTGTTTTCAAAAATGGCTGGTTTTGTTTTATTTTCCCGAACTATGCCAGTTTGATTCTCACAGGTGTGAGATACGTAGGCAACCCCCATCGGGTCTAACTTCCCTTTTTGAAAATATAGGCTAAAAGAGCAAAAATATTTTATCTTTTACTATAAATAATTAAGGTGATGTCATTCTTGTCAAACATAGCCAAATACCCCTCAAAAGGGCGTCAGAAGGCTATTTTCGCAAGAACAACCACCTTCAGTCATTTTTCAAGGTTTTGGCCAATTAGCCGACATAACCTTAAAATCTTCTTTTAAGAGTACTGAAAGGCCGTATTGGCAAGGCCAAATACTTTGAGAAATATTGAAAACAAAATTGGTCATTTTGTTTCCTTAAATAAAAATGAGTCATAATTTGCTTTTAATTAAAATCACCTTAATCAATGTGCAGGATGAGCACAATTCAAAATGAACCTTTCTCAGTTCGTGAAGAGATCCCTTTGGAGCTATATATGTAGTGGCGGTATTTGGGCGACAAGAGCATGAAGGTTGTGACAAAAGCTTTAGGAGGTCTTATCGGGCTATTGAAAGTTAAGCCAAGAAAGGACATAATTGATGCATTGATACTATCTGGGAACTAGCACAAAATCTATTCCACTTTTCTGACTTCGAGTTAAACTCTTACACTAGAAGAGATAGTAGGCTATGCCAGTTTCGAAGAGAATCTTAGAAATCAATAACCAGTAGCACCAAGAACAGTAGCCCCTCATAAATTATTGGACTTGTTAAGCATCAGTCGAGATGTTCAAGACGGAAATTTAGCCAAGGGATTTTGTACCTTCTACCTTTTGTACCGACTTTATGGGAATCCCTGTGGCTTCGAGATGCCAGATACCAGTCTTACTCACGCGGGAAACCAAGAAAAATTGGAATCTCGGAGAGGATTAGATTTTATAACGGCGTTCCTGGGTGTTTTGATTTGCCCCTGAAAAGACGAGAATATAGAGTTGGGGCTCGTGGGGATAACTGACTTTATGATGAAAAAGGCAAATGGGACCATAGTGCCAATGATCTTGGCAGAAATTTACCGATCTCTAACCCTTTGTCGAGAAGGAAGAAAGTTCTTTGAAGGGTGCAATATTCTGTTACGACTGTGGATAGAGGAACACTTTTGCCATCGCCCGAGATATCTGATTTTGGTATGGCTAGTCTCGAATGCATCGAAAAACATGAAAAGCAGGTAGAAGGTTACGAGTTCTCGGTGGGTACACAAGCATGGTATGCCCACTTGAGATCCTTGACCGCAAACAAATTGAATGGACGTTCGGGTGGCTCTCGGTCAGTGAAGTAATTATATGTCAACTGAAGAGTGTTTTCTGCTATTGATGGGTCTCCAGAGTATCCGGCCTTATGCTCTGCACAGAGTCCTATGTCAGTTAGGCCAATACCAGACCATCCCGTACGATGAAGATTTGAGTTGGCGGGCTATTGAGATAGAACCAAAATTTGCTTTTCCAGAAGAAAAAGTGCATCAGATTTGGCATCAGTGCAGATTCTTAAAGCCTAAAATCCAAGTACGAGATCTATCTAGAGGTGAGTTAGAGATCGGTTACCATGCTTGGTGGTGAAAGATTCTGAATTCGTCAGGAGCCTAAAAGGCCCGCAAGGAAACCCTATCTCCAACAGTTCACTGACGGAGCACAGGTGCAGCGGGCCTGGCTGGCTAAGAAAAATGAATACAGGGCCACGATAGGAAAACAGGAAAGGCAAATCAAATATCTTCAATTAGAGAATGGTTTACAGGCTGCAACAGATGAGGGTGAATAGAGAAGAATAGACAAAGAAAATGAAGCCCTTCAAACCCAGATTCAGAAAATGAAAATAGTAGTAGAAAATCCCACCAGAAGTGTAAAAGATGAAAAACTCATACAGCCTGAGGCGTACAGTAGGGGAGTATGGTTTTAAGCTAAACAAAGCAGAGGGTGAGCTAGCCAGGACCCGAAAGCAGCTGGCCAAAAATGCGGAAGAACGAGCACGTTTGATTGAACAATTGAAAGAAAAGTATGACAATGAGGTTGGGGGTTGAAGCAGAGGGTCATCAGTGTTGAAAACAAAATGACTAAGCAGGCAAAGGACATTAAGGCTGAAAGAGAGAATTGTTACAGAGTAATAGCACAACTAGAAAGAGATTTGCATCAGTTTCAAGAACTGAATCGGGTAGCCGAACAAACTTTGGAAGCCAGGACCCATCAGATTGGTGATTGTTGCAAGAAAAGGGCGTCGTAAGAGAGAGAGTCTAAAGGATCGTTGATTACATCGTGATAAAGTGCAGTAGTTGTGAAGATATGACTAGATCCATGCTTTTTTGCCTCGACAATGACTTTTTGTCCGTCAGGTAATGGAAGACCTCCACCAACTCCAAGGGGATTTAGCACACAGTCCACGGCGGACCTAATGATGTCCCGCGGGCCCTAGGAGCATTATAGGCACTAATGTATTCATGATTTCCACTCGAGTCTGCTAGTCTGTTTGTGCAGTCTGTATTTTCTTTTATTTGAGTCTATAGTTGGTTGTCGAGTATGTTGTTTTCACCTTTCCGTTAGACTTTTTTGGTTTGTTTTGAGTTGGGGTCTGTTAATTTCTCTTCTCAGATCTGTTAGTTTGGTGGATGTAACCAAAACTACTTTACTTTATGAAAATCAAAAATACCAAAAATACTTTGCTATTTTAGTTGCTATACTTATCTTCCCAGAACTATGCTCAGTCTTATTCATGAGGGGTCATGATACGTAGGCAATATCTATAGGATTCGATCATAACCAAAAGAAAAGGAAAAGAAATAACAGAAAAAGGAGAAACGGAAAGAGAGAAAAAATAAGAAACCATGAGAAGGAAAGAACGACAGAATAGAGAGAGAATAATAAAAACAATGAGGAAGCCGGCAAAAACATGCTAAATAGAAAAAGAAAAAGAGAAGTTGTAAATAGGGTAAAGCTGGGATGATGCAAGCAGCCGATCCAATGCATAATAGAAATCGATAACTTCTTAGGTACATTCATCACCGAATATGTGGTTACCTATTTGTTAAACCCTAACCCTAAACAAGTTTGTTTTTGTCTATCCAATTACAGACAGGTAGTTAGTTTTGTGGTATTCTGGAAACCCACCCTATAACATTCGTTCCAAAAATAAGCTGACTATGGCCAACCAAGAGCTTGATGCAAGTATCATCGATCCCTCAAGAGAGGTGGAAGAAGTGGACGTTAATGCAATGAAAGAAGAGGTGTATAAACTGAAACAACAAATGGCTAAAATGTATCAAGCATGGGTAAACGGGCAACCACCACCAGTTTATCCCGCCAACCCTGCCTTCTTCCCGTCGTTAGCCCAGTCGCATGATCATCCTGCCACCAACCTGCCCCCAAGCTTTCCCATGTGAAGCATGGTAGAAGAGGGGCTCAAGTCCAAAATTATAAGCTATTCAGCAATCAAAGCAACCACCCAGGCCATCCAAAGTGGAACTGCTGGAGCAATTGGGAAGAAGAAGAAAGAGGAGGTAGCAAAAATTGACTCAGGATCTTGGTTTAGATCCAGGGGTTCAACACATTACAACCAACCTCGACCCTACCACCAAACCTACTCCCACACTCCATACAGCCCCTTACGACACTACTAACCACCCCAGACCCCCATTTTTCTTTCCATTATGCCCAAACGTATGCTCAATCTCCTGCACATGTACAATGGCGTGCCCCAACCCCATAAAATACGTACCCAGCTCCACAAAATGCCTATCCACCTCCAAGAGCCTACCAAAACCCCCTGAGACCATTTTTCTGGGCCAACCAAGCCTTTAAGAATGAGAGATTGCTAAAGAAAAAAACCTTCACTCCATTGGGGGAATCCTATACCAGCTTATTCCACAGGTTGAAACAGTTAGATATGTTGAGGCCGATTAAGCAAAGGTTCCAAATCCTCCCCCAAGGAATCTTGATTATTCTGTCAGTTGTGAATATTGTTCTGCTGCTCTAGGGCATGACATAGAGAAATGTTGGAATCTAAAAACTGCTATCCAAGAGCTCATTTTGGATTGAGGTACAAGCTCCAGAAACACCCAATATGAACCAGAACCCGCTGCCCGCCTATCAAGAAACGAACACGATTGATATAGTGCACAAATAAGGAGAGCCCAAAAAGCCTTCGCAAGCTATCATGATGATACGAGACAGCGACGGGAAGCAGGTTCAAAAACTAACAAGCGAGATGTCAATGCTCAAGTTGAGTGGAACAAGCAGTGAGCCTTTTGCTATAGTCAAGAAGGGGTCCTTGGGAGATGGGATAGTGAAACAAGAAAATGCAAAGGTAGTGGTATCAGGGGTGGCAAGAGAGTCTGTTGTGGTTGTGAAGGTGCTCGCATAGAGCCCTTATCATCAAACCTATAATCAGCTAATAATAGTAAATAACAGAGCCGTCCTTTAGAGTTACGAGTGAGTGACAATGACTTACAAAGGGAAATAGGTTAGAGAAGACGTTTGCGAAACTCATGGATTGACCCGTTTGGGGAGGTGCTTTTCCCCTGAGCAGTTGAGAAAACAAACTCTCCAAAGATAACCTAGTGTTGGTGAAGAAAGTTGTGACTAAAGATGAAGCCGAGGAGTTTTTGAAAAAGATGTAAGTACAAGTGTATTCTACTGTGGAACAATTAAGGAATACGCATGCTCTAATTTCTATGTTGTCATTGTAAATTCATTCGGACGAGCACCATTGGGCACTGATGATCCTAAATGAGGCCCACGTTCCTGAAAAAATCTTAGTCAATCACTTGGAAAAGATAGCCAACAAGATTTTCGAGGTAAATAGACTCACTTTTTCTGATGATGAATTGCCCGTAGAGGGTACTGAGCACAATAAAGCCTTTTATCTCACGGTGAAGTCTGAAGATTCTGTGGTTACCCGGGTATTGCTCGACAATGGTTCAAGCACAAATATTTTCCCTCTCTCTACTCTAAACAAGCTAAAGGTGGATGATGAAATGATTCACAAGAACAATATTTGGGTACGAGGGTTTGATGATGGAGGGAAAGATTCAGTCGGTGACATAATACTCATGTTGACAATCAGACCAGTTGATTTTACCATGGAATTCTAGGTGTTAGATGTGGTTGTCTCTTACAGTCTGCTGTTGGGATGACCATGGATGCATGCCGCTAAAGCGGTCCCCTCTACTTTGCATCAAATGGTAAAATTTGAATGGGATAGACAAGAAATAATTGTGCACGGCGAGGACAATCTATATGCTCATAGTGATGCCATTATACCATTCATTGAGGCCGAGGATGACATAGGGCCTTGGGTATATCAGGTTTCTAACACGGTATAAGTAAAGAAAATTCCAGAAGGGGAGTGCATTCCAGTGCCGAAGGTAGCTGCTACATCAGTCATGGTGGCCGTTGAAATGTTGAGGAATGGTTTTGTCCCAGGAAAGGGTTTGGGTGCATTGCTTCAAGTTATCGTACAACCGGTGTCTCTCACAAAAATATGGACACCTTTGGTTTGGGATTCAAGACTACAATTGCAGACATAAAGAGAGCCAGAAGGATGAAGCAGAAAGCATGGGTACTTCCAAAGCCTGTGCCGCGTCTCTTCAGATCATTTGTTAGGCTCGGCACCAAGAAGCGCCTGACAACAACAAATTCCAGTTCTGTGGTTGGCCCAGATAAGGAATTGCTTGAAAGGTTTGAGAAGAAGCTGGAGAGGGTTCTAGTAAGGCAGATATGCAATTTGTTGGGCCCTGTGCAAAAATCAACAATTGGGAAGCTACTCCTCTCCCGACAAGGAAGGAGTTTTGGTAGTTTGCTTTGATTTTCTTTCAATTTATCTGGATTATTCTAGGATTGTAATTTAGATTCTCTATTCTATCTGTTTGGATGTATAAACCTTCTTATCTTTCAATTTCAATGAAATGCAATTTCCCTTGTCATCATTTTTTATAGTTTTTATTTTCTTTGCTTTTCTTTTCCTTCTTGTATAGTTCTTTTTATGCTAGTTTCAATGACATGACATGCTTACGGAACTTCGGCCCAGTCTTGAAATCCAATCAAATTCTAAAATAATAATCCAAGAGATAGAATATGATGATGAGTTAAAGTACGATGAGGGTAGGGCATTTGAAGAAATTAGTAAAGAATTAAGCCACTTTGAGGAAAAACCCAAGCCAAACCTAAGCGATACAGAAACAATCAATCAAGGGGACCCAAATAATATTAGAGAAACAAAAATAAGCGTCCATCTTGAGCCTCAGCTTAGGGAAGAGATAATCAAAGCATTGCTTGAATACAAAGATATTTTTGCATGGTCATATGACGACATGCCGGGTCTAAGCACTAACTTGGTGGCTCGCAAATTGCCCACTGGACCGGTATGCCCTCCCATCAAACAAAAGTTAAGGAAGTTTAAAACTGACATGAGTGTAAAGATCAAAGAGGAAGTCACAAAGCAATTCTAGGCAAAGGTCATTAGAGTCACGCGATATCCCACCTGGTTAGCCAATGTTGTGCCTGTGCCAAAGAAGGATGGTAAGACCAGGGTGTTTGTCGATTATCGTGATCTCAATAGGATGAGTCCAAAGGATAACTTCCCACTGCCGAATATCCACTACTGATTGATAATTGTGAAAAATATGAAATTGGTTCTTTTGTGGATTGTTACGCGGGCTATCACCAGATTTTATTGGATGAGGAGGATGCGGAGAAGACGGCATTCGTCACGCCGTAAGGAACATACTGCTACAGGATCATGCCTTTCGGTTTGAAGAATGATAGGGCAACTTCCATGAGGGTAATTATAATCATATTCCATGATATGATACACAAGGAGATCGATGTCTATGTGGATGATGTAATTATAAAGTCCAGGAAGTAGTCTGACCATGTTAGAGATCTGAGAAAATTCTTCCAAAGGCTTCACAGGTATAATCTCAAGCTCAATCCTGCAAAATGCGCATTCAGTGTGCCTTCTGGAAGTTTGTTGGGATTCATAGTCAGGCGTCGAGGTATTGAGCTGGACCCGTCAAAGATTAAAGTTATCCAAGAGTTTTCGCCTCTGAGAAATAAGATTAAGGTGATGAGTTTGTTGGGGAGATTGAATTATATCAGCAGTTTTATTTCTCAACCCACGACAACTTGTGAGCATATCTTTAAGTTGTTGAAAAAGGATCATACGGTCAAGTGGACGAAGGAATGTCAAGAGGTATTTGATAAGATAAAGGGGTACTTGTCCAACCCACCTGTATTTGTCCTACTAGAACCAGGGAGGCCTTTGATTCTGTATCTGACGGTCTTGGAAAATTCATTAGGGTGTGTGTTAGGTCAACACGATATCATCGGTAGGAAGGAGCAGGCCATACACTACCTTAGCAAGAAGTTCACCTCTTATGAGGTTAAGTATACTCATCTTGAGAGGACATGTGTGCCTAACTTGGGTAGCACAGAAGTTGAAACATTACTTGTCATATTATACTACTTACCTCATCTCTCGCTTGGACCCGTTGAAGTATATCTATTAAAAGTCTATGCCAACTGGGAGTCTTGCAAAGTGGCAGATCCTGCTTATAGAATTTGACATTGTCTATGTGACTCGGACTGTGATGAAAGCACAGGCATTGGCTGACCATTTTGCCAAAAACCCGGTGGATAAAGAATATGAACCTCTGAATACATACTTCCGGATGAGGAGCTAATGCATATTGATAAGTCAGAACAAGTCGAAAAGCTAGGATGGAAACTTTTCTTTGACGGGGATGCCAACATAAAAGGCGTTGGATATGAGCGGTACTTATTTCTGATATAGGGCATCACTACCCCGTTCCAGCTCAGCTTCGTTTCTATTGTATTAACAATATAGCGGAATATGAGGCATGCATTTTGGGTCTGAGGTTAACTACAGACATGGGTGTCCAGGAAGTCTTGGTCTTGGGGGACTCAAACCTTCGGATTTAAGGGGAATGGGAAACACGATATTTGAAGCTCATATCATACGAACAATGTCTGTATGATCTTTGTCAACAATTTCGATCAGTAGAGTTCAAGCATATTTGGAGAATCCACAATGAGGTTGCTGATGCTTTGGCTACCCTGGCATCAATGTTATATCATCTACATAAGGCTTATGTTGACCCGCTGTATATCCAAATCCATGATCAATATGCTTACTGTAATATGGTGGTAGAGGAATTTGATAGTGAACCTTGGTTTTATGATATCAAGGAATACATCAGGATGAGGATGTATCCAGTACAAGCAACATGTGATCAAAAGAGAATAATTCATTGCTTATCAAGTGGATTTTTCTTCAATGGAGGGGCATTGTACAAAAGAATGCCAGAAATTGGGTTGTTGAGATACATAGATGCTAGACAGGCCACGACTATCATGGCCGAGGTACATTTCAGAGTTTGTGGACCGCATATGGGTGGATATGTTTTGGCAAAGAAGATTCTCTGAGCATGTTATTATTGGCTCACCATGGAGTGAGATTATATCAGTTTCGCACGCAAATGTCATCAATGTCAGGTGCACAGAGATTTGATTCATTCCCCACCATCTGAATTACTACAATGTCTGCACCATGGACCTTCATTTCTTGAGGCATGGATGTCATAGGGCCCATCAAACCAGTAGCATCCATTGGGCACAGGTTCATTCCAGTGGCCATTTATTATTTCACCAATGAAGCTAAAACTTTCAAGTCTAGAAAACTGTGGTCGATTTTGTGCATTCAAATATCATTTGCCGATTCGGGATCCCGAAGGTAATCATCACTGATAATGGTGCAAATCTCAATATTCATTTGATGAAAGAGGTATGTCAGCAGTTTAAGATTACACATCGCAAGTCCACTCCATATCGCCCCAAGGCGAATGAAGCAGTCTAGGCAGCCAACAAGAACATAAAGAAGATGCTTCGAAAAAAGGTGGAGGGTTCCAGGCAATGGCATGAGAAGCTGCCCTTCACATTGTTGGGTTATCGCACTAGTGTTTGCACTTCAGTAGGGGCAACTCCTTGTTTGTTGGTATATGGAACAGAAGCATTAATACCTGTAGAAATTGTAATTGCATCCCTCCGGATTGTCGCTAAGGGAAAAATTGACGATGACGAGTGTGTCAAAACCCGCCTGGAGCAATTGAGTTTGATTGACGAAAAAACATTAGCAGCAGTGTGTCATGGCCAATTGTATCAACGGACAATGGCCAGAGCATATAAAAAGAAGTTGCATTGATAAAGGTATGAAGTAGGTCAGTTGGTATTGAAACGTATCCTCCCTCATCAGGCAGAGGCAAAGGGTAAGTTCGCCCCAAATTGGCAGGGGTCGCTCGTCATGACGAGAGTGTTGTCCAATGTGGCTTTAACAAATGTAAACGGCAAATTTGTAGAAACGACCATCAATTCCGATGTGGTTAAGAGATATTATGTATGATTTTCTTTGGTTAAATTGAATTTGTTTGTACTTGGCATGTTTTGGAGATTGGAATGATGAAGACATTTTATTCTGCTACATTATCATTGTTTTGCCCCTTTTGAGCCTTATTTGTTTCCTTTCATACCCCTCTTTCGAAATCAGTAGCAAAATCAGAAGCGCAAGCATGAAAGATATGTAAAGGAAAGAGAAAAGAAAAAATTAGAAGAGGAAGAAAAAAAAGAGAGAAAATACAAAAAGGAGAAGAAAAAGAAAAGACAAAAAAGAAGAAAAAAACAACAAAACAACAAAAAAAAGAAACAAAAGAAAAGAAGAGGCAGGGGAAGAAACAGAAAAGAAAAATCACAACAACAAGGTAATTTTTTATGACATAACTACGTTCGACCTGATTCTTTTTAAGGATACGTAGGCAGCCTCACGGTTCGGTCCCATCAAAATAAATATCCAAAGATCCCCAAGCAAGAAACTTGGCTAGAAGTTATGGCTTTTGTAGGAAATCTGATTCCGGAAGTTGTAAGTTTGAACCCATGTGACCTGTTTTGAGCCTTTGATACCCTTTCTTTCTAGCCCTGTCCAAAAGCCCACATTACTGTCCAAAGAAAGACCATATGATCAATCGTCAAAAGATTCCAAGTCAAGCAAGTAGAGATGATTCCTATTAAGGGCAACACTCTGGTCCGAACAAGGAAAAGGAAAATGAGAGAGTCTTATTGGTGAAAACTCTCACGGGCACCGTAAGGTGACGGAAGCTAAGAGAAATGAAAAATGAGAGAGTCTTATCAGTGAAAACCTTCATGGGCACTGATAAGGCGACGGGAGCTAAGAGAAATAAAAAATGAGAGAGTCTTATCGGTGAAAACCCTCACGGGCACCTTAAGGAGAAAGCAAGTTGAGAGTTTAACAAATAAGAGAGGTCTGGGCACCACAAGATGACAAGGGCAAGGTTTGGTTGAAGATATTAGGTTATGGAATTCCGGGGCAATAAAGCGTGGCACTAAGAGTTGATTGTTTTGAAAAACTGGGTCGGTTAATCCAAATGCATGTCATGATCATTGGTACCAGCTATTCCACTCAGATAAGTCTCTATTTTGTTTTCCTTTTAGCACTCATCCAGATTTGAGTTCTTGTTATCTTTAACTCTCAAAGTCATTGCATTTCATTTTCTTTCAGGTTTCCATTTCTCTAAGATGTTTCAAGGTCAATTTTGTTTGAGAAAGTAAGAAATAATTTCAAATCTTACTACCAGCTCCTAAAAGTGCAAGGCACAATGTGGCTAGAACATACCAAAGACAGCATGATGTAAAGTAGGATTTAAAGAATTGCAGGAAGCTTCATCGATGGTATGATCTGGTGATCTCAGGAGAAGTGCAAAGATCATGATAAATGGGTTAGGAATATAATACAACGGTTTGGGTACACAACACTCAGTTCGTCCAATGTCACGGGTTTTGAAAAGTCAATCAGTAAGTCAAGCGGTTCACGGCCAATTTAGGGAAGCTAGTCAAAATAAAGCGTGACAGTGGGAAGGCCACTTTCAGCAAGAATGCCACGAACTAACCACCACATTTCAAACTAACAAGATTTTTCTTTGGTTGAAATAGGGGCAGGAAGTTCCGGTTGTCTCGAGAAAACCCATTCGTAGGGGAAAAGCAAGTGCCAGACAGGTATGACCATATTTTCAGGACCCTCCTAGAAAATGGGACTTAGTTTGAAATTTAAAACAATCAAGAGTAGCAAGATATAGCATAAATGGACCCCAAAGGAGTATAAGTCGGTTTAAAATTTTTGTTCTGGAAATAAAATTTAGTTAGGAGTTGTCAGGACCCTCCTGGAGAATGGGACCTAATTTTAAAATTTTGAGTAGCAAAACATAGCATAAGTGTACCCCAAAGGAATACAAGTTGGTCTCAAAGTTTGCATGTTTTTAGATAGGATTGAGTCGGGAGTATTCAGGACCCTCTTGAATAATAGTACTTAGCCTTAGAATTTTTATTAGATAACAATATTTAGCGTAAGTTCTGCTATAGGGTAGTACAATTCAGCCGTATGGAATTGTCACTCTTAGGATGAAATTTTACTTTGGATTGTCAGAAACCTCCTGGATAATGAGACGTAGCTTTAAGGTTTGCTTAGATAACAAGATGTAGCCTAGTGTTAAAATTGTGATTAGTTAAGAGTTGTCAGGACCCTCATGGATAACGGGACGTAGCTTTAATATTTCCCTAGATAACAAGATATAGCGGGAGCCACATTTTAGAAGATACAGATTAGTGTTAAAATTGTCGTTAGGACCCCCTGGATATAGCCTAAATATTTTTTTAAAGATAACAAGATGTAGTATATTTAAAATTATCGTTAATTAAGAGCAATCAGGACCCTCCTAGATAATGGGCGGTATTTTCAAGACCCTCGTAAACAACCAGACTTAGTGGGAGTCATATATTTAGAAAATATAATTCAGCTTTTAAAACTCTCATTTAATTAAGAATTATCAGGACCCTCCTCAATAATGGAATCTAGTTTTAAAATCCTTAGAATATTTGGTAACATGATTCAGTTTAACACTCACATATGTACCCAACTACCAAACTGGGGTAGAAAATATTTTTTGTTTTATCTGTTTTGTTGAAATGTCAAGCGCTCACTTGGATAACGAGGGAATACAGTTTCAAGTTTGGTATCAGGCACCCACTTGGAGAACGAGGGAATACAATTCAAGTCTTGGTAATCAAGCGCCAACCTGGAGAACAAGGGAACACAATTCGAGTTCTGGCAGTCAGGCACACACCTCGAGAACAAGGGAATATGATTCAAGTTTGGTCACCAGGCATCCACCTAGAGAACAAGGGAACACAATTCGAGTTCTAGCAGTCAGGCACCCACCGGGAGAACAAGGGAATATCGTTCGAGTTTTTGGCAATCAGGTGCCCACCTGAAAAACAAGGGAATATAGTTCAACTTTTGGCAATTAGGCGCCCACCTGGAGAACAAGGGAATACAGTTCAAGTTTTGGCAATCAGGAGCCCACTTAGAGAACAAGGGAGTAAAATTCAAAGTTTTGGAAATTAGGAGCCCACCTAGAGAACAAGGGAATACACTTCAAGTTTTGGTAATTAGGAGCCCCCCTGGAGAACAAGGGAATACAATTCATGTTTTGGTAATTAGGCACCCACCTAGAGAGCAAGGGAACACAATTCAAGTTTTGATAATCAGGCACTCGCCTGGAGAGCAAGAGAACAAATTCAAGTTTTGGTAATCATGAGCCCACCTGAAGAATAAGGGAGCACAATTCAAGTTTTGGTAATCAGGAGCCCACCTGGAGAATAAGGGAACACAATTCAAGTTTTGATAATCAGGAGCCTACCTGGAGAACAAGGGAATACAATTCAAGTTTTAGTAATCAGGAACCCACTTGGAGAACAAGGGAACACAATTTGAGTTCAGCAATCAGGCATCCACATGGATAAAAAGAAAGGCATCTCAGATTGCGACTCTAGTCAGCAACAAAGGAATTGCACCGGGAAAATACAAGGCAACAAGACAACAAGGAGTGCAAGATCAAGTTTGAAGATATAGATAAGATCTTTTTGTAATTTATAAGTCATAGTTTAGTCTAGTTTCTTTATTTTGTCACGGTGTAATACGAGGTTCAATAAGCAGTAGTAAGAGCAGCAGCAACAGTGAAATCACAGCTTCAAGGTAGTCCCAGCTACCAAACATTCCTGAACTACATTAAGCAAATTCCTTTTTAACCAAGGATATGTAGGAAACTTCGGAAGCATGGTACAGTCAAATCATTCAAAAATGCTTCCCATGGAGTATCCAAAAGGGCAAAAATCGCTTGTATCCGCTCACTTTATCTTTGCATGAAAACTCATCGTGTTTCCGAGCAAAGGGGGGAAGTTGTGAGCATGTAATTTTTGCCTCTCACTATTTACTCCTACATAATTCCTAAAATTAGGATTTATTTCTATAATTATTTGATTTTTAGGAATTAATTGCATAATTTTCGTATTTGTTTGCATTTTTTGTGTGCATTTTTAGTTTATATAATTCATATAATACAAAAATATGTTGCATTTGCATTTATGGCCTTATTTTATATTTTTAGGTTTATTAGTTAATTAATATTACAAAAATGAAAGAAAATAACCAAAATAACTCTTTTTGCTTTTTTACTTTTTAAGTTTAACATTTATTATAGTTTTCCTTTTAATTTGGGATTTAATTAATTTTTTATAAATACTATGAGGGATAAGTAGTTTATTTTGGTAAATTAATTTAGTTTTAAGGTTTAATTTTGGTTTTGTTTTAATTTGAAAAAGAAAAGA
The DNA here is from genome assembly GCA_034376525.1 of Nicotiana benthamiana. NCBI lineage: Eukaryota > Viridiplantae > Streptophyta > Magnoliopsida > Solanales > Solanaceae > Nicotiana > Nicotiana benthamiana. Next base: position 27,770,234 of record CM067324.1, on the reverse strand, counting down.
AAAAATAGAAATAAAAAATGATGAAAAGAAAATAGAGTCATTAATAAAAGACTAAATTTTGGGCCAATTTTGAATCTCCCAAGCCCAAATTCTCATTTAAACCCATATGACCCATAGCCCAACCACCCCTGAACCGGTCCAGACGTCCCCTCACCCAAATGACCTCGTTTTATCCCCAATCAATCCTAGCCGTTGAGGTAAAGAGATCTAACGGCTGGGAAGCTAGGATTCTTTGATATAAGACTGTCCAAATGCCCCCTAACCCCTCGTCTCTCATCTCTCTCACACTCTCAAAGACCAAACCTGAACCGTAGCGGCCGCCCTTGAACGTCACCGCCTATGGGTGGCGGCGCCACCTCCAACCGCCCTGAAATTAACACCATGAATTCCTCTCCGCCTCCACATCTTAAATCTCCAAATATCTTACCTCAAATCTACCCAGAACCCCTCGAATCTCCATTCAAAGTTCCAAACCCTAGCGCTACCATAGTTTCTCCGGTGGCAGCGCCACCTCCAATGGCCCCAAAATAACACCCCATAAACTCCATTACCCCCTCAGCACGAATCTCCATCCCATTTCCTTCAAACACTCATGGAACTGCTCGAATACTGAATCAAAGAACTGAGCCCCATATCAAAATTCAAAATCAACGGACTTTTTGAAGTTTCTAGGCTATAATGGCCTTTGCTTGTGTGTTTTAACATGAAAACATGTGGTTAAAGACCGTTCTTGTCAAGAAATCGAAGGAATTCTTCAAGTTTGTTCAAGCCGTCCTGAGCCGCTGTAGGTATTTCCTTTTCCTTTTCTTTTTTTAAGTTTTCTTTACCTTTTATTTCATTCTTTTTCCTTTCCTTGTCATCTGTTTCTCCTTCTTCGTTTTGACTCTATTGTTTTCCCTAGTCTCAGAACTGTTCTTTACCTTGCATGTTGGTTTTCCTTCTTTAATTAGTGTTAATAATCTATTAGTAATTTAGTTTCAATTTCATTAAGTATTAGTTGCATTAATAGGATTTCGTGAAGAAAAGAAAAGTTTTGCTCAAATCGCTTCTGTTTCTTCTGGTTTTCATTTTTAATTCAGAAATTTGGTTTGATTGTGCTTGAGCTTGAGGTTCGTACCTCAAAGTTAGGTTTTGGGTTGGGTTTCTAATGAATCCGATCCAGGGTTAATTTGACCCATAACTCAACTTGAGCCTTATATAAAAATAGTTTAGCAAAAGGGTAATTTGGGATATTAGGTAGAAAAGGCTTGTAAGTAATCACTTTAAGAAGCTTCTAGAAAGTTAATAATAGCCTTGATTGGATAACAATAAAAAAAATGTGAGGGATTGTTAAGAAAAAGCAAATTTCAAAAGGGACTAAAAGGCAAAAATTGGACCTGATTGTTTACCCAAATTGCTTGCCTATAAAGGCATGGAAACTCTAACCTGAATTTAAATTTTAAGGGATAAAAAACTCAAAAAAGCTAAAACGGCTAAAAATATTGAAAAACCTACTATTCCATTAGTTTCTTTGTTGGGTTTTGTTGAAGTTTTAGTAATTGAAGTAACCTTGAGTCATTGTGGGGTTAAAATGAGTTGTAATTCAGTCATTTTAAAGCCGGTTTAAGCTTACTAATTTAAAAAACAATGTTACATTGAGGTTTCTACAGGGAGTTCTAGAATTTCTCATTTTCTGGATGATATTCAGTTCCATTTGAGTTTTTAAAAATGGATTTCTATTGCTGTTGATTGCCGAGCTGTGGTCGTTTATTGGTGCCTCATTCCATCTTCCTTTTTCATTTCCAGGTACACATTTCTAGATCTACCTAATGTAAAGCTTGATTCGAAGTTGAAATGGAAACCTGGAGCCCTGGAACATAGTGTTAATCTATTTTCCCTTCTTTTGTTCACATTTTAGTTTTATTCATTTTGAATACAGTATTTGAGTTGTATGATGTATTGCACTTTGCTAGATGTTTCGTATTACTATGAACTGCATGTGGTATGGGTCTAGTGGGAGTTAATTTCTCTATCAAGTAGCTCATGGCTAAGTGTAGCTTGTGACAAATGAACTCATATTATTGTACTTGATTCTGGACTATCAAATTGATGGGAATCTGTTTAATTAAATCATTAGTTAGAGTCTGTGTCAACTATGTTAGTTAGATTTGATAGTAGTGTATTTAGTTTAAATGGATTCTTCCCATCTTGAAATCGCACATGTGTCACTGCTGTTGTAGGTGCAGCACTTGTAATTTACTGAAATATATTTTTGGTCACAATAATTGTCTTCTTAGCACTCATGGAGCTTGGGAGTTATTAAGGTGCTTACATGCTATATAGTAACATTGTGTTGGTTTCCAAGTGTTGAACGGATAGTTGGCATATGAGATTATAATTAAGAGTGGCAACCACGCCAAGTTATGGTTTAGTTTTACATTAAGAAGAAAATAACTTTTGTGGTCTTCAAATTTTGTATAACCGCTAGGTAATGGTTTGGTGCATATAGGCAAATTGATAAGGTTTAAATAATTCCTTACAGTTCCAGTTGATTGAAGTTCCTGTTTTTGAATTCGAACTAGTAGTGTGTGTTTATAAATATTCATGATAGTACTGGATGTTGAACGATCGAAATAAGTCAATGTCGTGTGGTTCTTAATCAAAGTATCAGAATTAGAACTTGTAATTATTATTTTATGTAAAATTTAGAAATTCTTCGGCTTATTGTTAATTAGTAGAACTGGAACTCATGATTACTTTTGAATCACTGCTGGATGCCGTATAACTAGTTTTGGATTGATTAAAACAATTCTAAAGTTGCTTGCATATGTGCTAGTATCGCTCTTAGGTTCATTTTTGAATTCATTGGAAACCTCGAATGTTGTTCATGCATGGTAGGGTTTGATGTTGGGTTTTGACCCAGCAGCTGTAGGCTCCTTAATTTGGGCTCATTTTTAGGCCATGTTAATGGTGTATTGTGGCCCGGGCCTGACGGGCCGGGCTTCGCGGTCCCCGGCTTGGTGTGGCGGGCCTGGCGGGCATGGCGGTCCTCACGGTAGAGATCGGCCCGTTACGGGCCAAAGCCCACTGCGGTCCTGGGCCTGACGGGCAGGGCCTAGTGGGCCGGGCGGGCCTAAGGGGCCTGACGGTTTTTTTTAAGGCAATATCTTGTATAGTAGTCATTAGTATATTGTAGAATATATTTTATATGGTGTACTAAGTTATTAGTATAGTATATATTGTGTTGTAGTAATTAGTATATATTGTATATTATGTATATATGGATATATATTATGTATATAATGTGTTGTAGTAATTAGTATATATTGTATATTATGTATATAGTGTGTTGTTGTAATTAGTATATATTGTATATTATGTATATATGGATATATATTATGTATATATTGTGTTGTAATAATTAGTATATATTGTATATAATGTATATATTGTGTTGTAGTAATTAGTATATTGTGTTGTATGTTATATATTGTATGTTATATATATATTCAAGGATTGATATTGAAGTAAAGACAAAGAAATATTGAGAAAAAAGATATTCAAGGATATGATAAAGATCATTTTTATTGACCAAAATGGCATATCTTTCTTAGTCTTCCTTCCCCCAATGGAATGAGCACAACAAGGTACTAATACCATCATTAAAAGGGAAAAAACTAAAACAAGACGTGCCAATGTACAAGTTACATCATAATTTACGTTATATCTCTAACAAAACTCATAAATCCATCAAGGTTAGGAAGAGGTTGCGTTGGCGGTTTTGGAAATGAAGTTTGTACATCACCACTTCCGGGCGAAGCCGATTCCTCAGAAAGTTCTGCTATCATTTCTTCATATGCTTCATCTATCGCCGGTTGTGATTCTGCAATGCCAAAGTTTCTTCTTTCCGCGCGGATCCAATCTCTAAAAAGCACTGATTTTTCCAAGCTCTCCCGCATCGCCGCTCTATGATCACCGATTTGTAGTCTTGCTTTACTGAAAACGCTCTTCGATGCAACAGTTGAAGCGTGAATTGACAAAATATCCCGAGCCATCCTTGCAAGAACAGGAAAATGTTTTTCCCTTGACTTCCACCATTCCATAAGATCGAAAGAGCCGTCTAGATTCTCCTTTTCTAGTCCCTGTGACAAGTAAACTTGAAGCTCATTTAGATGGGAAATATCATCAAAATTATCACCTTGAGAACCCCGGAACTCCGTCCACGATTTAAGAGTTGTTAAGCCAGCAGCTCTTTTAGACGATTGTGATGTAGACGAAGTAGAGGTTGGAATATTTGGCCTAGCATGCTCTAATGCCTGTTTATAAGCATTATAAAAAGTTTGAGCATTAATTTTAATTGATGCTTTTGCATCAGCAAGTGTAGCAATTTCCTCTTCTGAAAGATCTAAAGCTTTATTAATATTATAATACCAAAAATGAGGATCTCCTAATTTCATTGTTGGATTTAACATTGCAGCTACACCAAAAATAGGAGGGATAGGGAAAAAATATTTTTTAAACTTTTGTTTCATTTCATTTATAGCAAGTTCATAAATATCCCCACCCTCGCTAAATTCAACAAACAAATCAGCTAGTGTGGCAATACAAACTAAACAGCTTGAAAAAGTCGGATAATATTGCCCAGAAAATGCATTTGTAGCAACTTGAAAATATTTTAAAAAATCTAAAAGAATTTTAACATTAGTCAAATCTTGGGTAGTTAGCATTTCATCATCATCCTCACCACCTACCCAAGAATTAAACGTAGCATTAATTGGGTTTTATATTCATACGCTACTACTAAACTTTTGTACATGCAATTCCACCTAGTCGGGCAAGGTTTAGGAACCTTTCTTTCTCTAAGGCCATACTCGTCACATTTTTTAAAATACTTCTAAGTCTATTTCTACGGTTTGAATAAAATAGCCAATTAAGAGCCATTCTCACCTTTCAATTTCTATGTTTAATATTCGCATACCATCACCGACTATTAAATGATAAATATGAAAAATACATCTAACATGGAAAATATTATTAATTACAGGATTAAGGGTTTGTGTTAGCATGCCTATTGCACTAGTGTTACTAGAAGCATTATCCATAAAAATTGCCATTATTTTATCGCTAAAGCAAAAATATCTACATATATATAAAACAGTGTTAGCTATAAACCTACCCGTGTGACGTGAATTAATTATTCTATATGCAATTATGCATTTTTGCATTGTCCAGTCCTCATCTATCAAATGACTTGTAACCGTTAGATAATCACAGTCCTTATTACTTCTACCAATATTAGTTGTAATAGAAATATGATTAGGTATATGAGTAAATAAATAGCGCAAATATTGTTCATGAAAGCTTGAATTTATAAATATCGGCCTTAACTGTTGCGCGAGGCCAACCTTTATAAGTAGGATTAAAAACTCTTCTAATATAATGAACCCAATTAGTATTAGAAGTAAAAGTATAAGACAAGCACATAACAGTAATCATTTTTGCTAATTCTTCACGATCCTTATTTGGATCGTAATATAAAATACCTCCCTGACAGTGTTAATTCCTGGTTGAACTAGATTTGAACCTGTACTAGGGTTAACTTGAGAATCTACACTTGTCCCATCTTGTGCGCTTGCATTTGAAAAAATCTAGCCCTATCTCTAGGGTATAATTTTATATGTCTAACCAAACTACCTGTGCCGCTACGGTCTCCAGTAAATTTATGAACAAGTAATTTCCCACAAGTTTTACACTTAGCCTTGTTGTGTTCTCTTACTTGAGTAAAAAAATGCCAAACTAATGATGTTTCTTGACGTTTAGCAGGTTGTCTACTAAAAGTGGGAGTTTCTACCGGTGGGTGTGCCGGTGCATTACCTGAGTTATGAACAGGACTAGTAGGTGTATCATCTAAATCTGGTGCTTGGGTTTCATCATCATCATTATCATCCTCATTTTCCTCTAAGATAGTTTCATTAGGATAAAGAGCATTCATAATTTCATCATCTAATCTATCACCTACTGCAACATCATGTAGAAATTCACTATCGGTAAATTGAAAACAAGGGTGATCACTATCAAGCATTACGGGAGGCGGATTAGGACGTCTAGGTTGGCGACTACTTTCAACTTGCTTAGCTTTTGTAGGTCGGGGAGCCGGGGGAAGGGTAGTATTATGGCCACTACTTTCACTGGTTTTACCTTTCCTTTACCGAACATTTTTCAAAGAAAATGCCATACTAATTAGAATTATGCAAACTAAATAACACAAAAATATATTATTAGCACGTAAGAGTTGAAACGAGTTTACCGGATTGCCGAACAACTTCTTGAAAATTGAAAATCGTTGAACACTTGAAAACTTCAATTCAAACACTTCACAATTTTTCATGAATTTTCAACAATAAATTAAGCACTTGTAGTAGAAAGATTGAAAGAGAGCTTGAGAGAGATTAAGAGATATTGATGAATTGGTGAATATAAATGAAAGAATGGGGGATATTAATAGTTGAGAAATGGGAAAAAGTGTAATTATATAAAGTTTCGGGTTAAATTAAAGTTTGGGGGCCAAATGGCTATTTTACAAAGTTCCAAACGGCTACTTTTTGCAAATAGTCGTTACTGATTTTTCAAAAAAAATTAAAAAAAATAGCCGTTGGGCCCGCCAGGACTGGCCCAGGCTCGCCAGGCGCGAGCATAAGACATTTTACTCGGAGACTACCATTTGAAAACAAACTCGAACAGATCGAGCTATTATACATGGGGAGCATATGACATCTTAGGAAACCCTCGAATTTTAAAGGCCACGGCCATACCCACACACGGACTGTTATCTTAGGCAAGCCTGGATAACTCAGGAAAACAAGCTTACTGGGCGATGTTCGAACTAAAATGGTACGACCATATTTACACATCTCAGATACTTCTGAGAACCGCAAAAAGAATTTTTTTCATAACTAATCCTATAGGCTACCCTCGACAAAATCTGAGTTACCTACTTTGGGAAAAAATTCCAGTAACACAGAACCCTCCAAGATGCCTCAAAATAGAATAATGTAAAGGCAAGGTTTTTTCGAACTTTCACACCTAAATTATTTTATGCTAACGTTTTCCGGCCTTTGCGAATACAAGTAATGAATCAAAGGAAAAATTTTAAAGTCGAATGGGAAATAAAGCCTTATATATATATATATATATATATATATATATATATATATATATATACCCAATAATTATTTTATAAAGGCTAAAATGGGCCGATACACAAAACTACAATGGCCGAAACGGCTCAAAAAGATGGAAAAAATCAAAAAATAAAAACATGTATAGGCCTAATTGGCTTTATCTTTATTGTAGGCAGCATCTTCATCCTCGGGATCTTCTCTGCCTTCAGACTCACTTAAGCTCTCGGAATCTTCCTCGGGAAAGGTCAGTTTTTAGGCGTTGGCTTCTTGGACTTTGGCATTCTCGATTTCAGCCAGTATATTGAAGTTATGAGCATGTTACCCCTCGAGGGCTTCCCTTTGAGCTTTCCACCTTACATGATCTGTCGTACGTTTAGCTTGCACCTGAATCGCCTCAACGTCAGACTTGTACTGAGACACTTTAGTGTCAGCCTCAATCTTGGGCACAACCACCTCTGATTTGGATGCCTTGAGTTCCTTGGTCAAGTTACCTTTATTAGAAATATCTGAGTCCATTTGGGATTGAAGTTCCTTGATTTTCTTGACTTGTAATGAGATTTTCTCTTTTGCAGCCTGGAGCTGGGTCTCGACCAACTCCAATTGTGCTTGGGCAGCTTCCTTTTTTGTGGCTAAGATGCCCATACTTTTCTTGAACTCCTCAGCCTCGGCTTGTATCATATCTACGTGTGCCTTGACCTTCCCGATCTATTCCACCCTCTATCGGACCTGCAGGATTGGATCGTTAGCCATTATGTCTATTTCATCTTCACTATCGTGAAGTACTCTAATTACCTGCTCGTCCATCTCAGTATGCTCCCTCTGAGTTGTTTCTAACTTGACCTGAAGCTTCTCATTGAGAAGCTTGTTGGTGTCCCTCTTTTTCAGTGAGATACCGAACCTCGACCTTGTGATGAGTTAATTCCTCCTAGTATTGAAGTAAAGTCTCATAGTGCAGCACCATAGCCTACAAACATAAAAAAGGTGTTATGGTCGTTTACAACTTTAAATTTAAAATACATAAGGAGAAAGACACACAACCTTTGTCATTTGAGCTTCATTGAATAGGCATGGAGTTTCCAATATGTTCAGCATTGCCTGATCTTCTTCGGTCACAAAACACAGAAGGTAGCTAGCGAACCCCCACGGGGGCAGAGAAAAGCCAGTCATCCTGCGAGATAGAAAAATTATTGACCATTTTCGATTAGGATCGATACTCGAGGTAGGGAATCGATCCACTAATTTTGGGCTCGAAGAAGCTCCGGGCGATAGTATCTACTTTGGCACCAGTAAATCTCTGAGCCCACCTTTGAGCCAGTAGACTCTAACCCATCTAAAAAGGTGTGGATATATGTCGCCCCTTGAGGCCCTTTGTAAGAACATCCTTCTAACATACCGGCCTCTTGGATCATGGCACTTGAGAACTTAGGAGAACCGGCAATGTCAATCACCTCGAGTGCATTTTTTAGGGCATTTTTCTCTGCTTGAGGAATATCAACACTGTCCCTCTCTCGACCTTCTAGCTAGGGATTGTGTGGCCTCGCCCCCGTCTAGTTTGGGAACACCGGCTTGACTTCCCTTATCGATCTCCTCATGATGGGATGATTCAATTTTGGCATCTGCCGGTTCAGAGGGCCATTGCATCACGATACCTGCATGCACAGAGGAGACCAGCTTAGATTTCTCTTCTTCTTCTTCTTCTTTGGACTCATCCCTTAACTGGTGGACTGCATCCGAGGATAGAGAGCATCAATGCTTCCACTGGGCTTGTGTGACCTCTTTTTTATTTTTTTCTAGTCGAGTTAGGGGAACTCGGGCCCTTTTTCTGTTCTTTTCATCACCCTACCACGAAGCAGGGGACACGGGACACTCATCCTCATCACCGGATGGAGGCCTCATAGCAACATCTTTGGGGAGACCTACACAATAAAACAGAACCGATAAGAATTCAACAACGCAAGAAGGAAATCAAATATTATTGCATCAGAAAAGAAAACTTACCATGTTTACAGGCCTCTCACCGACCCTTCGACAATTTGCACCATGTGCACTCGGAATATAGCCTCTGTAACGCCAGGCCCTTAATTAATTCTTTGACTTCAGGAACTGCATTCGGCACCAATAAGAAAGAAGTAAAGAGAAGAAACAATAAATAAGGTCTTTAAGGGGAAATTATACTTACGCTTCATATTTTATCTGTCGAGAAATGGCATATCCTTAGCAGGGATCAAGTCTGAGGTCCTCACTCGAACGAATCGGCTCATCCAACCTCGGTCCTGATCCTCATCTATACTCGAGAATGGGGCCCTGGTAGCCCGGTGTGAAAGTTTGATTAACCCCCTCGATATAATCGAGGACTGTACATGCGCATAAGATGATCGAGAGTAAATGCACATCCCTCGATTTTGTTTACCAAAAACGAAGAAGAATCATTATCCTCCAAAAAGAGGGGTGAATCTGACCGAGAATCACTTCATACCTTTTGCAGAAAGTAGTGATGATCGGGTCCAAGAGATCCAATGTGAAAGGGTAAGTGTCAATACTTAAAAAAAAACCTACACGTGGGTAGTGATTGATTCCTCAAGCAAGGACACCATCACGTGTTTATCAGTCCAGTTACAATCCACTTTGACCTTAGGGAGGAGATAGTTGGTGATCGTATATATATATATATATATATATATATATATATATATATATATATATATATATATATATATATATATATATATATATATATATATATATATATCGAGATCGGCTCAAATTGGCCTGGCACCGAGAAAGTCTTTTCGATCTTGAAATAGACACTGTATATATATATATATATATATATATATATATATATATATATCGAGATCGGCTTAAATTGGCCTGGCACCGAGAAAGTCTTTTCGATCTTGAAATAGACACTGATTGGAAATCCTCCTGGAACGAACTCTTGAGGGTGGCTCCACCACAGTCCCATTGCCGGAGGGCCGTGATTAAGAGGCTTTTTCTTTATGTGAAATGGTTTTAGAAATTTTTTGCCATTTTATAACAGAGATAAAGAAAAGGGGAAGATTGCAAAAGGTTCTAGAAATCTGGGCATGAACGTTGGAGAGTGAAGAGATTCTTAAAGAACAAGAGTAGAAGAAGCCTTTTTGAACATAAAGTTTGAATGATTGAGGGTTGAGGTATTTATAGTTTTCTACGGTATAAAAGCAATGGTGGCCGACCAACACTGACACACATTTAATTCCTTGGATATTGGACTGATGGAATCTTTCAGTGACTTGTTGTCGTGTACATCATGATCTATCAGAGCGAGGTTCAAAAATTTACATCGATTCTCGTCATCTTCTCTCTGGAAAACGAGGGGAGTATCTTTATACGGTCAAAACCAGGTTCGTCCATTGTTTGACCAACCGAGGCTGAAACATGACAGGTCAAAGCTCGAGCTAAGGCTATATCAAACCAAGGCACAAATTTAGATCAACGACCTCGTGACCTAGAGACAGAACAAGACTGAGACCGAGCAAGATCGAGACCGAAAAAGATTGATATCGAGCAAGATCAAGAGAAACTTACTGAGTCAATTAACAGAAAGACAAAATATCTACAATCAGTCGAGGATCACGGCGGAAATCTCGGCATGTATCAAGAAGAGGCTGATTAATTAGCAAATTATGAATTTTTTTACCTTGTATAGAATAATACCAAAAGTAGAACACCCCTGCTATAAAAGAGGATTCTGATCATTTGTAGGATATGATATAACACCCAAAAATAACGCAATGTACTTATTATTTCTAGTTCTTATTGGCCCGATGGTGATCAAACTCAGAAGCTAAGGCTATTCAATTTTGTGGTTTGCATTTATTTTATTATCATTAATTTCAATATTACTCTGTCTTCTTAATTTGTATTAAGTTATATCATGTATTCTTAAAATCATGTATAAATTCAATTGTTATTCAATTTTAGGGGTAAACAAAGTGCTACACTTTCACCATGATCAATAATACTTTATATGTTCCATTTCTCGTATACTCATTTTTCAACCTTCTAATGTGGGAGCACGTGATTTTTTCCCTATGTGAAATACTCTTACAAATAAAAGAAGTAGATTTTTTTCAATTGTTTTCAATTTTATAAGATATTTGTAGGAATTTGTATTAATTGTTTGCATTTCTGTGCATGTTTACTTTTTTTAAAATCATGAAAATATAAAAAAAATACCTTGACTCGCCTTGATATTTTGTTATTGTATTTTTAGGATTAATTAGTAAATTAGTTATTTTAGTAAAATAATAATTACAAAAATTGACTTACTTTTATATTTTTTAGCTTTTAATTCTAGATCACTAGTTTTTCTCTTTTAATTGCGGATCAATTAATTTTTATAAATCATAGGATTTGATAATTAATTTGATTTTACAACTTATATTAATTTAGTAGTTTTATTAATTAAGGAAAAAAGAAAAATAAAAGAAAAAGGATTAAAAAAAGGGAAATTGAAAAAAGGTTTAGTCTTAAGTTCAATTTGGGCTGATGGTTGTTGAAGCCCAATTACTTCGCCCAACCCGCCCTAAATCCAAGCCCAAAAACTGAATTACCTGGTCCAAGTTTTTTCCACTACCAAGCGATCCTGTTTTTATTCCTTTTCATCATAGTCGTTGGATCCTAGTCATCCAACGGTTCGGAACTAACCTACCATTTAATATATAATTGTCCAAACCTGTCCAGCCCCCCCCCCCCCCAATTCGGAACCCCCTAACATCTTCTTCCTCACAAAAGCTTTGGGGCACCCTTTCTTCTTCATAGACCTAGCCCTAGAGACGCCTAAAATAAATCAAACTGTCCTGTGAACTTTGTCTTCTCCAATGCCTAAAGACACAACCGTTCTCTTCATCTTCTCCACACCCAAGAACACCAGCGACCAAACCAGCTCCTTCACCACCAGGGCTGGTCGGGAATCCGGGGACAACTTTCAAGCTCTAGAGCTAATGAACAAAGCCGAAAACAGTGAGGAGTCACAAAACTCGTTTAACACCCTCTACTAGTGAGTCCTTTCTCCTCCTTCAGTTTTCGTTGTCACTGCCGTTCGCTGGCGACTAGCTACGGCCAAAATGACCTCATTCCTCGCTTTTCCTCACTCTATTTTGCTGTTGAACAGTCGGGTGATAGATCTGGCAGGAATTCCAATATCAGCAACCAAATGTTTTATCAGCCTCGTTCCGAATAACTGCAGAAACCATCGTTGAAGCCAAGCAATAGAAGAAGTTTTTATCTTTGGTTTATGTTTGAGTTTGGATTTCGGAAATTTGGTTTTTCAAACAGTGGAGTTCGATTGAGGTGTTACCATTCTAGTTTCATCTGCCGGGGGCTGGATTCATCGAGGTTCAGATCAGTAGTTCGTTTGTTCTAGTTTGCTAATTTTTGAGATCTTATTTCATTGTATATGGCAGAAAATTGCAGCACTAAAGGTCCATCCCTCTCTCTGTTCTTAATTTTAATGATGCTATTGTGATACTTGTATTTGAAATTACTTGTGTGAATATAGTTGATTCTTTTAATTTGACTTAATGTATCATTGTTGGTGTGCTATATTGTTAGGCTGAATATTAGTTGATTCAAATCTAAATAAATGAGAAGGAGAACAGTGATGCTAAGAATGAAATTGCTTAATATATGAATGAGTCTAGCTAGAATGTCTTACCGATATGTATTTGGATTATTTCACTTAACTTGATTGATGGTTCGGCATTTATCTCGTAAATTAGACAACAACTACAACAACTACCCAGTATACTCCCACCAGGTGGGGTCTGGGGAGGTTAATATATAGACAAGCCTTACCCCTACCCGAAAGGGCAGAAAGACTGTTTCCAATCGACCCTCGGCTCATAGGATAAAAGGAAAAACAACAGTAAAACAAAAACAAAGACAAAAATAAAAACAATAAAGCATTAGTAACTCCAGCAGAAATAGCGTAAATAGCGTAAATAATTATCTAAACATACGAAACATAAATACAATTGCATGCAATAATATCATACAGTAACTACCATAACTAACAGCCATAGGGGGGACATAAGCTAAAACACAAATAAACTATGGGTAACCCTGCTGACCCACACCCAACCCCGGATGAGGCGTACGAAAAACTCTAGGAGCCCCTATCCTACAACCCTGATTCTAGACCTCCAGACTTTCCTATCAAGGGTCATGTCCTCGGAAACCTGCATTCTAGTCATGTCCTGCCTAATCACCTCTCCCCAATACTTCTTAGGCCTCCCTCTGCCTCGCCGACCGCCAACAATCTCCAGCCGCTCGCAGCTCCTCACCGGGGCATCGGGACATCTTCTCCGCACATGCCCGAACCACCTTAGCCTCGCTTCTCGCATCTTCTCATCCACCGGGGCCACCCCCACCTTCTCTCGAATAACTTCATTTTTAATCTTATCTAGCCTGGTGTGTCCGCACATCCACATAAGCATCCTCATCTCTGCAACCTTCATTCTCTAAACATGCGAGTTCTTCACGGGCCAGCACTCCGCCCTATACATCATCGCAGGTCTAACCACGGCTCTATAGAATTTCCCCTTGAGTTTGTGTGGAACTTTCTTGTCACACAAGACTCCTGATGCAAGCCTCCACTTTGACCACCCCGCTCCTATACGATGAGTGATGTCCCCATCAATCTCTCCGTCCCCCTGAATCACAGACCCAAGATATCGGACACTGTCCCTCTTGGCGATTGCCTGAGAACCAATCATCACGTCCCTGCCTATTTCGCTCGGCTCGGCGCTAAACTTGCACTCCAAGTACTCTGTCTTAGATCTGCTTATTTTGAAACCTTTAGACTCGAGATTCTGTCTCCATACCTCTAACCTTTATTAACACCGACCCTCTTCTCATCTATCAATACTATGTCATTAGCAAATAGCATACACCAAGGCACATTCCCTTGAATATGACGGGTTAGAGCATCTATCACTAAGGCAAACAAGAGGGGGCTCAGCGCCGATCCTTGATGGAGCCCCATAACCACTGGAAAATGGTCTGATTCGCCACCCACCGTCCTAACCCTAGTCTTAGCTCCATTGTACATGTCCTTGATTACTTTGATGTAGGCTTCCGGCACATTCTTCGCCTCCAAGCACCTCCCTTGGGACCTTGTCATACGCCTTCTCCAAGTCGATAAGCACCATGTGTAGGTCCTTCTTCTTATCCCTAAATTGCTCCGCCAGCCGCCTGACAAGGTGGATAGCCTATGTAGTGGAGCGTCCCGGCATGAAACCGAACTGGTTCCCAGATATAGATATCACCTCCCTCACTCGCGCCTCAATCACCCTCTCCCAAACCTTAATCGTGTGACTTATTAATTTGATACCCCTATAGTTGTTGCAGTAGTGGATGTCCCCTTTGTTCTTGTACAAGGGCATCACTGTACTCCACCCCACTCATCCGGCATCCTTTTAGTCCTGAAGATCGCATTGAACAACCTGGAGAGCCACTCCTCTCCTAACTTACCCATGCACTTCCAGAACTCCACCGGGATCTCGTCTGGCCCGGTCGCTCGACCCCTATTCATCCCACACAAAGCCCCCATGACCTCCTCCACCCTAATGCGCCTGCAGTACCCAAGGTCTCTATGTTGCTCTGAATGCCCCAGCTCCCCTAGCTCTATGTTACGATCCCCCTCCTCGTTAAGTAAGTCCCGAAAGTACGCCTACCACCTCTGTTTGATTTGAGATTCCCCCGTCAGAACTCTACCATCCTCGCCCTTGATACACCTAACTTGGTCTTAATCACGTGCCTTCCTTTCCCTTGCTTTAGCTAACCGGAATAACTTCTTATCCCCGCCTCTCTCCCCTAGTTCCTCGTACATGCGACCGAACGCCGCGTCTTTAGCTTCCGTGACTGCCATCTTTGCTTCTTGCCTCGCCACCTTGTAGATCGCCCTGTTCACTCTCCGTTCTTCCTCGCTTGTGCTCCCTGCCAACCTAGCGAACGCCGCCTTCTTCATCTCCACTTTTCTTTTGACTACATCGTTCCACCACCAATCACCCTGATGTCTGCCTGAATATCCCTTGGCTACCCCGAGCACGTCCCGTGCTACCCCCCTAACCAAGTTCCCCGTCACTGTCCACATAGCGTCCGCTTCCCCATAACTTCTCCTGCTCCGCCCTCAACTAACCTCCTTTCCAACTCCTGTGCTTTCTCCTTAGTCAAAGCACCCCATCTAATCCGCAGTTGTCCCCGAGCGCCCCTCCTCTTCCTCTTCACCCAGAGACCGACATCCATCACTAGGAGTCTATGAAGAGTTGAAAGAGACTCTCCCGGAATAACCTTGCAGTCCTTGCACATACCCCTATCGCTCCTTCTGATGAGGATGTAATCAATCTGAGTCCTCGCCGCCGAACTCTTGAAGGTGACCAAATGCTCCTCCCTCTTCTGAAATGTTGAGTTCGCAATCAGAAGCTCGGAAGCCCTGGCGAATCAAGCAGCGAAGTGCCTCCTCCGTTCCTAACCCCAAAGCCGAAGCCACCGTGCACCTCATCATAGCCACCAGCATCAGCCCCGATACGACCATTAAAGTCCCCTCCAATAACTAACTTCTCAGATTGGGGAATACTACTCACCAGATCATCCAAGTCCTCCCAAAAGCGCCTCTTAGCCTCCTCGTCTAAGCCCGCTTGCGGCGCGTAAGCGCTGATGACGTTGAGGACGCAACCCCCAATAACCAGCTTAATAGACATTAACCTATCATTCACTCGCCTAACCTCGACCACGGACTCCCTTAGGTCCCTATCTACCAAGATGTCCACTCCACTCTTACCTCTCACGACCCCAGAATACCACAGCTTAAACCATCTACATTCCTCGCCTTCGACCCTTTCCACCTAGTCTCCTGGAACACACGCTATGTTAACCCTCTTCCTCTGAAGAACCTTCGCCAACTCTATGGACTTACCCGTCAGAGTGCCTATGTTCCACAACCCAATCCTTAATCTATGGGCGTCCGCTACCCTCTTCCCACCCTTACCTCCCGCCCTACCCGCAGGACCACCCCCTGCACCCCTACCCACTCCCGCCACCACCCCCACCCCCCGAGGACATGACCTTACGCTATCATCCCCCGCCGTGGCCACTATCCCTCAAACCGACTATGGGGAACAGTGGCGCACACACGCACTATAGCGAAATACGCAAACAGGTGCAAACTAGATAGCAACAGAATAGACCTCACTCGAAATGCTAGCTAAAATACGTAAAAAGGTGCACAAAGTAAACAAGAGAGCGGGAGGTACCAACTCCCGGTGGAAAAGCCTGAAAGTATGCTTTGATGCGCCCAAGTTTTCCTTAAACTTCATGTAGTTCTATTGCGTCCTGCCGCGAGTCTGGACGGGAGTCACCGGGAGTACTGTGGCTTGCCGGAAATCCTCGCCGGTATAATAGTCACCTGTCCAAGAAAACAGAACACACCCACACACACCAACAAAAAAGCAGAGGAGAGAATAGAAAGAAAAGAGCAGGAGTTACCGAAAAAATTTCCGGCGAGAAGCAAGAATTCAAAACCTCTAAACAGCAATATGGACAACCCAATTTTTCTTTATATCGGGAGAAGATCAACCCAATTTTTCTTTCAAAAAACATGAGAAATCAAGGGAGAAACAAAACAAAATTAAGATATAATAACGATTAATTTTACAAAAAGAACTCGGAATTGAACACATCTACAGAAAATAGAAGAGATCTGGAAACCTAAAATCGAAATTTGATTTTCAAAACGGCTATAGCCGAATTAAGTATAGATGAAGCAGCAGTAACTTTGATTTAAAAAAAGAACTCTTGCGGTTGCTATCACTGAGTGATTGAATGGATCGATGAAAATTAGGGTATTTGAGAAACTGTAGATAGTGGGTTGGAATTTAATCACAAATCAGACAAATAAAGAATGCAAAATTAACTAGTAGTAAACTAGTAGAATGAATCTTTGTTATTAAGGTTAAGAGATTGTTCAATTTTACATGAACATCTTATTATGAGTTTAACTAAGACACATAGAAATGGATTATAAAGAAAAAGCACGCAACAGAATAAAGTTACCAAATTCCGTTAGCGGCAGAGTGATTATGAGCAGCTTAATTAGCGGCAGAGAAGACGAACTTTAGCGATCTGGTAAACAAAATCTTTTGAAAAACTGTTGTTCGATACACCAAGGAAACAACCTCCTGTGGAAAGAACGAAAGAGAAGCGAACGGCGAAGTCGCCGGAGACGTGCGGTGGCGCAATGGCGAAAACTCCCCCCCACCTTTCCTCCGCTATCTCGCTTCTAGTAAACCCTAATTTTTTATCCAATTTGTCTTTGTCTCGGAGATCGCCAAATCGCCATAGCCGGCGACCCCCTCTCCACTCTTAATCTCTCACTTCCTTCTCCTCTTCTCGGCAATTCTTCGATAAAACTGTCAAGAATTTCGCTAATCTTCGCCGTGCCTTTGATATATGCGGATCAATTCACCTAGGTACTCTCTATTTCTCGCTCCCTTTTGCTTATGTACGTATCTCGTATATTAGAATCAATTGAATCTGGGTTTTGGACACAGTTTATGCATTGAATAGGACATATATTAAGTTTACTCATAATTTATTCTCGGATATTGTAAAGTTCAGTTTATTTATCAGTATAATTTAATTAAGTTAGTTAGTTCACATCGCTAGCATACTTTTAGGCGCATTTTTAATCTATTATCTTAATTGTATACATGTTCGTGTGACATGATTATAATTTCTAAAATGAATATTGTTTACTTTAGGTGCAATTTAATATATTATCGTGAATGTGGACACGTTCGCATGATATAATTGCGATGCTATAAACAAAATCGGGGTATACATTCGCGCAACTTCGACCAAAACTTCTTAATAATAATAAAACGTGATTAATCGTGGACACGTACACGTGACATAATTTTTTTAAGCGCCAAATGGAATGAGTACATGTATGCGTGACTCACTTTAGGATAATTTCTTAATTAAAAGCGATAAAAGGCAAATGCACATAGGTTCTAAAACAAGTAATAAAAGAATTTGATTAAGCCAAGTATGATCAAAACGACCATGCTAAAACCATAGAGTCCGGGAACGCTTAACACCTTCGTCCGGGTTAATAGAATTTCTTACCTTGATTTTTGTGTTTTGAGACCATAAATAAGAGTCAAATTTCTTCGATTCGGAATTTTAAACTGGTGACTTGTGACACCATAAATTATCCCAAGTGGCGACTCTGAATTTGATAAATAATTCATTTTGATCATTGACAGTTTAATTGGAAAAATTACCTTATACCCCCTTTCGGATTAGAAAAAGGAGGCATGACAGCTCTAGCGACTCCGTTGGGGACAAGAACCTAAAACTTCTTATTCAGGGTTCAAGAATTCGAGCTTTTTAATATGATTTTATTTGGCTTTATTTATTGTTAATATTACTGTATTTTTGTGAACCTAATGTACTAATTGATACTTATTTATCATTTCTATATTATTTGAATTGTATTAAAATGTCTTCTTATGCCACCCTCTAAGTCTTCTAAAAAATTATGCACACGTTCGCGTGGCCCACTTTCTGTTAGAAGTTATACCAAATAGAGCGAGGTTGTGCCAGCAACAAGGCCGATAGACTTTAGTGCTCCCGGTATGTTGCCTCCACTTCGGCTCAAGTTGTCCGCTCGATTAAGCTAGGTCTAGAACACAACCCCAAGTATAAACCTAGAATTATATAACCTCATGCCAGATCCCTAGTAGGAAAATTTATTTGCATCGCGTGCATTTGACTTAGGGGACTCAATATAGGGGTTGAGTCCGTCTAGAACAAGCGTACCCAAAAAATAAAAGACCATCGTGAGGTATCCTATGTGCTACATGCTGCAATCTTCAAGGGCAAAAGAGATCATTTGACGGACCAATGATGGTTGAGGGTAAATGAGATAGGAAAGTTGGTGAAGTGTGAAAATAAAGAATGTTGGGCCTAGTTATAATTTTTCTTTGACATTTTTTGTTGTCAAGAAAAAGACAAGAAAAACGAAAAATCCCAAAAAGGATTTTGCACTTTCCCATCATTCTTTTTTTTAAAAAAAAAAACAAAAATATATATTTTCTCTAAATTAGTTATTTTTTTAATTCTCGCTCGTATCCAATCTTCCTGAACTACGTATACTTGATTCTCATCTTTTAGGACGTGATACGTAGGCGCTCGTATAGGATCCAGTCTTCATAGTAAATCTTAGGCTCTTGGCTTTGAGGGGTCTTAGCCAAATTTTGCGCTTCTAGCCACCTTTTGGCCACATAAGCCATTTTGCAAAAATAGCCTCAATCATGTCTTGCATGTGTTCAGTAGGGAGTGTTATTGTCTCACATAATATTGGTTTTAGTTTTCTCAGAGAGTGGATCTGCTTATCGTAGTTTAAGCATGACAGACGCCCCTGTACCATCCAGTCAAAATCTCTCATTCAGGAGTTGTTTAAGTAGATTTTTTACTTTTCATATTTTAAGTTTATTTTTCTTTTTATGTCGTCTTGTGACTTCTAGTTCTGTATATTAATGTCGAGTCTTTTGTTATTATGCTTCCTACTTTGTTTTTGAAAAATTGTGTTATAATTCAAAAATACAAAAAAAGAAGAAGAAGAGATTTTGCGTTCTTTTATTTCTATTAGAGGTTCTCTTTACAATTATAATTCTAGTAATTAAAAACAAATCTTTTGAGGTTGTTTTTCTTAAGAAATTAATATCTATAACTCAAAATAATTTTTTAAATATTGTTTTTGCTTATTAAGACTAAAATTCAAAAACAAAAAGAGAAATTTCTTTTAGTACCACTTTAAAAGTTTTCTTTTAAGATATTAATTTCAGAAATTTCAAAAAGATTTTCTTTTGAGGTTTTTCTTTGGGAAATTAACGAAAAATAAAAATAATCTTTTTGTTTTCACTAGAACTTTAGGATATTGACCATAGAAGAAAAAAAGTTATACTTTATCTTTTGTTTATGTTTAATGTTTCTTTCTTAGGTAATCAAATAATGAAATCCAAAAATATTTTTTATCTTGTTGATTTCTCGTTTCAACATCTTTCTTCGAGGATATCAAATGAAAACCCAAATTATTTGTCTTTAGTTTATTCTTTAGATTTCCTTCCTTAAGAAAAGAATCAAAAAATATTTTTCTCTTCTAGGTTTTTCCTTAATAATATCCCATAGAGTATTTGTATGAAAAAAGAAAAATAGAGAGAGAGAGAAAAAAAATATGCTCGTTAAGCTTGAGTTTAGAATAATTTATAGAACAGTAAGTCTAGAAAATTCAATAAAAAAGGGTTTGCTTCTTTATTTCTCTTTTCTTTTCAAAGTAGTCATTAAGGTATAAAAGAAAAGAAAAAGAGAACGTTAGTTTATTTACTTTATTACCGATCTTCTCGAACTACGCAAAGAGTTGATTCATGCGACGCCATGATACGTAGACAACCTACATAGGACTCGATCAAATTATTTTTTATTAAAAGGAAAACAAAAAAAGGTAACAAAAATATTAAAAGAAAAAAGAGAGATGAAATTATGGGATGTGAGAAATAAGAGGAAAGAAAAAAGTGATAATTTGAAGAAAAAAAAAAGAAAGGAAAATGAGAAAGCCAAGAAGTGCTAGAAAAGAAAAGAAAAGAGAAGATTGAAATGAACAAAATTGGGATGATGCCAAGTGACCTCCCGACCTTCGAAGACATTCTAGAACCGTTAATTGTTGCTAGGTGCAATGCACACAATGTAATATTTTTAGTTGTCAAAATGCCGTAACGCTAACGTGATGAACTCATTTTGTTCCTTTTTGTTATATCCATTGAGCAGAAGGGTGGTTAGTTTGTGGTTCTTAAGGTAACTCATCCATACAACACAAGGTCAAAGAGTAAGGTAGTCATGGCTGGCAAAGAGTTGGACACATGTGTCATTGATCCATCTAATGGAATTGTTGAATCAGAATCTTAGTCGAAAAAAGAGGTCTTAAGGTTAAAAAGACAGATGGCCGAAATATACCAAGCTTGGGTTATTGGCCATCCTCCACCATTAGTTCCCACTAACATCATTGAAAGCCTTGTCACTATTCCGCCACTGTCACAAATCCAAATTTCCATTCCTGTTGATATCTCCCTACAAACTTTTCATACAACACCCACCAAAACCACCTCATACCATGCTTCTTTGACCAATCATGTTTTTGGTAGCTCATCCACCAGCTACTTTTCCTCAATCCTCTAGCGAGACTGTGTTCAAAATCCCCGATGCCTAGCACTGTGCTCCGAAACCAACTATCAAGGTCTCGGATCCATACTCTCACGCTCGTCACTTTGAGTCTCCTGATGAAACTGAAAATCCTGCTAAGATAGTGGAGCAAGATGAGATATCCACGAAGGTGAAAATCTTAAAGCAGTCTTTAAGAAACATGCAAGGGTTGGCCGGTCAGAATCGTATTGCCTTCAAGGATCTGTGTGTTCCCTAGCGTTCACTTGCCTATATGATTTAAAATACCAAAATTTAACTTGTATGACGGGCATGGAAATCCAGTAGCCCATCTGAGGGGTTATTCCTACGAAATAAAAAGTGTTGGTGGGAAAGATGAGCCGTTGATAACGCATTTTAGTGAGAGCCTGACTGGGGCAGCTTTGGAATGGCATACTTGACAAGATGTCAATAAGTGGCATACATGGGATGACATGGCTCAAGATTTTGTTCGACGCCATCAGTAAAATAAAGACATTATCCATACGGCTCCTCGCTATCTCAGATGGAAAAGAAACCCAAGGAAGGTTTTAGGGAGTTTTGGTTCAGATAGAATGAGCAAGTTTCTCGGGACAATGCTCCCGTTGATAAAAAATGTTGTTGAGCCCTGCCAACGACAGGATCTAGTGCGTATTATTGCTAAATGCTTTCATCCTCAACACCGATGTAACGACCCGATCAATAATTTTGATCTCTTGCATGTTGTTCAATAGTTTAAGGTCATGAGCAGCTTCATTTCAGGTATTACGACTTGTATGTGTGGTCGGAATTGAATTTCAGAAAGTTCGGAGTTCATTCGGAAAAAGAATTCTCGTTTCGGAAGCTTTAAGTTGAAAGAATTAACTAGAATTGGATTTTGAGTAAATGACCACATAATCGAAATTCGAAGGTTCCAACAGGTTCTTATGATAATTTTGGACTTGGTCATATGCCCGGATCGAGATTTGGATGACCCGTGAAAGTTTTGGCTCCTATTATGGAAGTTAGCATTTTGGAAGAAATCTCATATGTTTAGGTTGAAATGTATTTTAGTGTTACTGATGTCCGTTTGGGATTCCGAGTATGAGAGTGGCTCCGTATTGTGATTCTGGTGTTGGGAGTGCGATTGAAAATGAATTCGGAGGTTCGTGGATCATTTCGGAGTCATTTGGCTAAAGATAGAAATTTGAAAGGTTTTGAGAAGTTTGACCGAAAGTGGACTTTTTGATATAAGGGTCGAAATTTGATTTCAAAAGTTGGAGTAGGTCCGTAATGCTGAATATGACTTGTGTGCAAAATTTGAGGTCAATCGAACGTGATATGATAGTTTTACACATTCAAAAGTAGAAGTTGGAAATAGGTGGTTACAAGTGGTTAACGGATCGAAAATTAAATTTTGGAAAAGTTTGAAGTTGTTGGTTACCGGTGTAACAGCACCTGCAAGACTAGGGCCGCAGGTGCGGAGCTTCAGAGGTGACCTTCGTGCTGCAGAAGGGGAAATGGAAGGCTAGGCTGGGACTGCTGATGCATTCACTTCTTCCGCAGATGCGGTCCCACATCTGCGGAGGAGAGGACACATAAGAGGAATAAGCTGGGAGGGAATGCCGGTTATGGATCATCGGAGCGAGGTAAGTCTCCTTTCTAACTTTGTAAGATGGAATTGTCCTCATAGGTGAAATAATTGATTATGTGCTCCTATTTGTAAGGTCTATGTATGAACGATGTGACGAGAGTATGTGCGTAACTACTAAATATGTAAGTTCGGGTAGTCTAGGAGCCAAAAGCATGTTATACATGGAATATCTGTAATCTTATTGACAATTGAATTGCTTAAACCACATTGAATTAGTAAATGAATTTCTAAAAAGATTTAAACTTCATTTTCTTAAATTGTTAAAAGAGAATTCATTTTCTTTGAATAATTGTTTCCTGATGACTTCTTGATTGATTGTCTGAGTGTGTTTAAATTCTGGAACGGGCCGAACGCCTTGGTAGATTAAATAGATGCATCTATGATTCGTACCATTTGACCCTCTAGCAGTGCATAGTTTTAATACTTTTGGATCGGGTCGTACGACCTCGACATGATTTGCGCATGCTTGTATCAATGGCCTTGAATTTATTGAAGTTATTATCGCCTCTTCCCGGCTTGAGAATATATGTGTAATATATGAAAAAAGGTTCTTTTGGGAAGTTCACATAAAAAAAATTGTTTACATGCTTCACTCTATTGAATTACAATCATGTTTATAAAAATCTATGATTTACTATGTTATTGAGATAACATTATTGGACCACTAATAAGTGTCAAAGTCGATCTCTCATCTCTACTTCTTCGAAATTAGACAGGACACTCGCTGGGTTCACGTTGTTTTCATATCCATACTACACTTTTTGTGCATGTTTGTTGCATAGGCACATGCATTTCTAGAGGCCTAGCGGGCGTAGCAACATTGTTGTTACAGAGACATAGGTGAGATGCACTTCTCGAGATGATCCGCGACCAGCAGAGTCTCTTTCAGATTATTGTATTTATTTTATGTCAAATATCGTATTCCGTACGGTTGTTGTATTATATTATTTCTTAGAAATTACTCATGCACTTGTGACATCGGGTTCTGGGATAGTTATGGGGTATTTGTGAGCACGTGTTATTTCCTCACTTGAAATGTTCCTATAAATTCGTTAAACTAGGATTTTTCTTTTATTATTCGAATTTTTAGGAATTAATTATGTGATTTTGTGTTTATTTACATTTTTCTTTTATTATTTGAATTTTTATAGGTTAATTGTGTGATTTCATATTTATTTGCATTTTTCTTTATTAATTGTGTAATTTTGTGTTTATTTGGGTCTTTCTTTTATTATTTGAATATTTAGAAATTAATTGCATAAATTGTGTGTTTTTTTGCATGTTGAGCGCATTTTAGTTCACAAAAAATAACATTTTTGCATTTAGGATATTAGTTTAACATTTCGGTTCAGTGGTTAATTAATAGCATGGAAAAAATAAAAAATATATATAATAACAAAAGCGGCTCTTTTTGCATTTTTACTGTTAAAGTCTAAAATTTGTCTTTAAAATTAGGATATAGTTGATTAGGAATTTAATTAGCCCAATTTTGGATTTAAATCAGGTTTTTGCTATTTTATCGTTAATTTAGTTTTAATAAAATAAGTAATAAATTAAAACAAATAAGAAAAAAAAAGATTTGGAATATGGTCTTATTTTAAAAGGCGAACTTGGGCCATTTCTGCAAATAAACCAGTCCAAAGATGTCAACCCAGGCCCAAAATCATGCCCAGACCCGTTCCAATCCCACCCCTCATTAAAATGACATCGTTTGATGTCCTTTGATCTCGACCATCCATACCCCTTGATCCAACGACTCAGATTGAGCCTCACATTTTGAATGTAACTGTCTGAACATGTGCATAACTTCAGAGACAATCCCTACACTCTTTGTACCAATTACCCACCGGTGTAATACTGCCGCCAATCTACTGTACCGCCACCGTCCCTCGCCGCCAATCTACCGTACCACCACCGTTTGCCGGCGGCGGCATAACTCCAATGACCTCCCAAATTACACTCCAGAATCCCCGTCGTCTCCTCTTCCCAACCCTCCTAAGATCGCCCTTCGAAACCCACCCCAACTTGTCGAATATCCGTTAAAAATCGGGCAGTTCCGTCGTCTACGGCGGCGCCTGCTGGCCAACGGCTCCCAAAGTTACACCCCACACTCCCCTCACTCCCCTTTTCGCAACCCTACTATCAGTCACCTTCGAACACAACCCCAGCCCTTCAAATATTCATTAGAAGTGGGCAGCTACGCCATGCATGGCAGTACCGGGCTCCTGTGGCCTTCAAATTGTAACCACCCGCCCCTCTAGCCCTCCTTTACCCAAAAACGCACCCAAGCCCTTTCAAATAACCCCAGACACCCCCAATTGTGGAACCATCCATGACCTAGTTCTAAGATATACCTTTACAAGATCCTTTGAGTCTCGAAACGGAGCCACACGTTCCCAAAAACAAACCTGTGACTCCGCTTGGAGGCTCGAATTGATTTCAACGAAGTTTAATTGAAGAAAACCGGTAAGTTCACCTCGGTCTTAATTTGTTTTTCTATTTTGTATTTTCTTGTCTGGTTTAGCAATTGAGTTTGACTTTTATTTCTATTTTTTAGTTTAAATTGAAAATGGCATCTTATTATATTTCTGATCATAATACAATTCTCCTATTCCTACTTTGATGATTGTGTGAATGACCCCACGATTTTAGTTATTAAATCTTGGAATCCTGAACATGTCCATTGTGAGTTTTAAATTAGTAATTTCTGCTTTGTTTTGCCATGTCTGTTTTTGGTTTAAATTTTGAAGTCTAGCATGTTTCCTTTAATTTCCATAGTGTTCTTGACTTATGTGTTTGAGTTCACATGCAATTAGGAAGTGGTCATGATTGTTTGGTTTGTTTTTAGTTATTAATCCAGCATAACAATTCATGTTTGTTCTTTAATTTCAATAATCTCATGATTTTCTGAGTTTGAGTGTTGATCGATGGTTCATATGGCTTGGAGTGTTGATTTATGAGTTTGAGTTTTGATAGTGGTAGCTTTCCATGTTCTTCTTTTAATTTTGAGTATTGGACTGGATTTTTGATGCAGTTGTGTTTTGATTTCTGAGGATTGATTGGCAATTGTTCTTGATTAATAGCTCAATAGCATTAGGATTGGTTATAGCTGTTAAGACTAGCAGAATTAGTTTTAAGAGTTGGCATTGATACCAAAGAAGCAATTTCAGGGTAGTATAGGGTTTTCCACCTAATTCTAATAATATTAGGATAAATAGGGGTTATATAGTATTTTAGTTTAGTGTTGGTAATTTTCAGAAAAAAATAGGGGTAATATAGAGTTTTTAACCTGGCTTTGGTAATTTTTAGGAACAAAATAAGGGTAGTATAGGTAGTCTATAAATGGAAGACAATGGTAGAAGCCTTTAGACCCTTCTAAATGGGGTCTTTAATATAAAATCAGTAGTTTTGCTGCAGTAACTTGGGAAACAAGTCAAAAAATGAGGGTCCAAGTAGGTAAAATCTGGAAATTGAAAGAGGGACCTTTTGTTAAAATAAAATAAAAGTGGTGCCCTAGCCTTTGCCTATAAAAGGGATTCCAAATAATTCAAAAAAAGAGGTTGGACGCTCTGAGAAAAATTACTGAAAATCTCCAGCCATAGTCAAAATTAGTATTCCAATTCCTACAATTATAACAAAAATATCAAAAATTACATTATTCTAGTTGGATCAATTAGAAATGTTTCTCTCAAATTTGGACATTTTAGGAATCCAAAATTAGCTGAAAGTCAGAACATATTTTTCCATTAAAGGTCCAGCTGTTTTCAGGGTCTATTTTTTGTTTTGTTCTGGGATTTGCCTCACCTATTTGGTTTTTAATTGTTTCCTGGAGTCCTGGGTTTGATTGCAAGTCGTTTGGGGTCGCTTGAAGTTTGTTGTGGTTCAAATTTGGTCTTGGGTGCAAATCTGGGTTGTTAGATTGGTCCTATTGTCGTGTGGCTGTTTGTTTTCAACTGCTGGGGTGCTTTAAATTGTTGCCGACCTCCCTTTCTTCTTATTTGCATTCAATTTCCAGGTACACTTCTTATGCTTGACAGTGTAGAACTCAATGTGAGACATGAGATATAGCTTGCTGCTCAACTTTGTAGATTTATTTGTTTAAATATCAAGTAGCCGCTGTGATTTGTAAAAAATATTCCATGTTTTAAGACTATGATGGCCTATTTTTTAAACTATTTGGACTATTATTTTGGATTATTTCGAGTTTTAGCGGGGTGAAATATTGTAGCTGGTAATAGTAGATTGCTTAGACCCTGATGTTTAATTAGATAATGGAGATAATATGTGCGCATCTATTCACATTCTATGATAAGTTGGCCAGCTTAGATTTGGATTTAAATTTTCAGCATGTTGATTCCCAAGTGATAAAAACCATATTTCAAAAGCGATCCTGGGTCTGAAGACTCCTGTTTTAAGACTCGAAATTGTACCTTTATCTTGCTAGACTTTTTTTGGAGTGTTAAAATGGCAAAAATACATGTGCTAACAAAAATGATGCTAACTGGTTGTAGTATTGTGATTCGTGGACTGTTATCCTTGGTCATTGACTAAGACTAAACTGTCTTCTTAAGCTTCTGGGCCAAACCGTTACAGCTACAAAAAATACTTCCTGGGCTTGCATCTTCCAATAACAAGCCCAATTGCAAAAGTCAGCAGCTGAAAATAGGCAGCTTGAAACCGATTTGGTTTAATGTAGTGATACAACGCTTTCAATAGTAGGTCACCAATATGCTACATAGTTAGAGCACCTTAATTTGTTTTTTAGAGACACTACATGATAGAAATAATATTCGACTCTAGGATTGGCCTTGTTAAAATAGTGAATGAGGTGTGCCATGCTAAATGAAACCTATAATCCGCATGGCCATCATAAAATGCTTATTAAAATACTTAGAAATTCGGGACCCGCCGTTTAGCAAATTCCGCGGTGTTCCCACAAAGATAATAACGCGCTAGTCGCTTTTACGCACGTCTTTAATAATTTTATCTCTTTAAACACGAGTGCGCATTTATGTGACCTAAATCAAAATCCCAACGAAGTTAGAATGCGTCAAAAAACCACGGGTGCATTTATGTGACGTGGTTGGCGGCATGTTTTAACGGCGTTGCAATTTTCCTTAATAATAATAAATAATAATAAAAGTAGTTTAAAGTTAAAAAAATTTCTAAAATCAGATAATTTAAGCCAAATATAACAGTTGAGCGACCGTGCTAGAACCACGAAACTCGGGAATGCCTAGCACCTTCTCCCGTATTAACAGAATTCCTTACTCGGATTTCTGGTTCGCGGACTGTTAAACAGAGTCATTCTTTACTCGATTTAGGATTCTAAACGGTGACTTGGGACACAAAAATCTCCCAAGTGGCGAATCTTAAATTCTTTTAAATAATTAAATCTCGTTTCGATTGTCCTTTATTTGGAAAAACATCCTTATCTACACCCTTAGCCGGGTTGTAGTAGCAAAAAGGAGGTGTGACAGCTCTGGCGACTCTGCTGGGGATCAAACCCAGAATCTCTGGTTTAGGTTCAAGAATTCGAGCTTAGAATAATTGTTGTATTTGGCTTTTTATCTAATTTTACATGTTGGCTTAATGTGCAAAATGATGATTTTACCGCTTTGATATTATCTGAACTGTACATATAAACTGCTACGAAACCCTTCACTTTTCACCTCCGGGGATGTGCTTACTGGTTAAGACTCCTTATTCTGTTAGTGTCATACCATGAAATAAGAAAGATGCCGGACAAGTTACTAAGAAAGATGGCCTTTTGGTTCCCGGTACGTAGCCCCCTCCTCAACTCGAGTCGCCCGCTCGGGTGCACATTCTAGACCCTATACCAAGGTTTTTAACTTAGAATAACTTGACCTCATGTCGGATCCCTAGTAGGAACGCTTATTTGCATCATGCATTTGAATTAGGGGACTCAACACAGGGGTTGGGTCCGTCTTGGACAGGTGACCCGAAATGAAAAAAAACATCATGATGCATATTATGTGTTACTTGTGCATTTAGCTGCTTGGGATTTGCATGTTGACCGACTTGAGAATAAGGGAAGAAAATGGAGAAAATAAGTAGTATTAGTGTTGGCTGAGATAAATCATTTTTCTTGTAAAACTAATGCTCAAATAGCCCCGAAATGCTGCTAGATTTTTGAAAAAGGGAAAGGAAAAACAAAAGAAAAATGAGCTTTTCAACAAAGTTTTTAGTTTTGAAAAATTGTTTTGCCCGAATTACACCGGTTTAATTCTCGTCAAGTACAAGATACGTAAGCAATCCCTATCGGGTCCAACCTCCATTCTGCAAAAAAAACCAAAATGTCCAATTTTACTTATTTTCCTAAGTAAATTGGGTGATGCCTTTACTTCCAAAAACAACCGAATGTTATCGAAGGGGACACCAGAAGGCTGACTTTACACAAATGGCCACCTCTGAGTCTTATTTTGGCCGGTAAGCGAGCACAACCTTAAAATCTTCCTCCAGATGTGCTGAAAGGCCGTATTTGCAAAGTTGGGTCTTGAATTTAGAAAATAAATGTCATAAAAGAAAGATGTCAGTTTTAATGTTTTGTGGAGTCAAATAGAACAAAATCTCACTAATTCGCCCTAATAAATGTGCAGAATGAGCACGGATCAGTGTTTGCCGAAAACATTCATGAAGTAAATTCCTTTGGAGCTACACATGGGTGGAATGACTTGGGGGAAGCGGGGCAAAACAGGGTCAACATGCATTTGGGAGGACTTACTGGGTTGCTGAAAAATTAACCTGAGGGGAGATATCATAAAGGCATTGATCACATTCTAGGACTCAGCTCACAAGGTATTCCATTTCTCGGATTTTGAACTCACACTAAAATTGAAAGAAATAATTGGATATATCGGGACCTTTACGATTCCTTTGAGACACCAATACCTGATTGTGCCAAGAGCCCTCGCCGTGCACAAGTTCCTGGACTCCTTGAAAATCAGTAGGAAGGTTCACACTCCGAACCTGTTGGCCGGCTTATGTACTTCACAGTTTATATATCAGAGGTACGAGCATATATGGGGATGCAATGACTCAGAAAACTATATTTGTAGCAAAGGAAACAAACTCAAGTGGGAGGAGCATCGATGTTTTGCATTCATGGTATTCTTCTTGGGTCTTTTGGTGTTTTCGCGGAAGAATGGAAATATTGACATACGGATAGCAAGGGTCGTCAGCTCTTTAATAACTCATTCCAAGAGCACCCTCACTCCTATAATCTTATCCGAGATCTTCCGTGCTCTCACCGCCTGTAAAGCGGGAGGAGACTTCTTTGAAGGATGTAACCTATTATTTCAAATATGGATGATCGAGCATTTATGCTGCCAGCCTCGGTTCATGAATTATGGGTCACCAACAAAGAGCTGCATAGAAGAATTTTACAACAGGGTCGATGGGTTTAGGTTACCTGAGGGTGTCACAGAATGGGTGTCGCTTCTCCGGGTTGTCACTGCAAATCAGATAGAGTGGACATTCAGGTGGCTCCCCGTGGATGAAATTATGTGTATGCCAGCCATTGGGCCTCATTTCCTTCTGATGGGTCTCCAAAGTATCCAAGTCTATGCTCCATACAAAGTGCTAAGGCAATTAGGTAGATGCCAAATGATTCCCAGGGACAATGATATTAGTCGCCATGCGGTTGAGATTAGCCCCAATGGTAAATTCCTTGAAGCCGTCGTGCGTCAAATCTGGAACGAATGTCAATACTTGACAGCAGGTACCGAGTGCACGACATATCTAAAGGCAAGGTTGCACCAGGATACATGGCTTGGTATAAAAAATAAATAGAGCCCAGAAGGCCAGCTAAAAGACCGCATCTCCAAGAATTTGTTGAAACGTCGCAAGAGCAATGGGATTGGCTAGCCAAGGAAAATGAATACATCGCCACCATAGGAAGATTAGAAAAGCAAGTCAAAGAGCTGCAATTTGAAAATGGTTTGCAAGACACAGCGGATGAGGGGGAAAAGAAAAGATTAACTAAAGAAAACGAGGCATTGCGAGCTCAAATCAAGAAAATGAAAGCAGCCACAGAAAAGCCCCCCAGGAGCGTGAAGGATGAAAAACTCATAGACAATTTGAGGCGAAAAGTAACCGATTATGGGTTTGACTTGAACAAGGCGGAAAGCGAGCTATCCAGGGTTCGAAAAAAATTAGCTTAAAGTGCGGAGGAACGAGGCCGCATCATTGAACAAATAAAGGAGAAGCATGACGATGAGGTTGCTGGGTTAAAACTGAGGGTCATCATGGCTGAGAACAGAGCAGCCAAGAAATTCGGGGACCTCAAAGCCGAGAGAGAACATTATTATGCAGCGATAGCAAGGCTGGAGATGGATTTGCGACAATTCCAGGAACTGAATCAGGTAGCCGAGCGAACTCTAGAGACAAGGGCTGAGCAAATTGGGCGTTTGTTGCAAGAAAAGGGTGTTATTAGGGGAAGAGTATGGGCGATTGCAGACTACATCATTTCAAAGTGAAACCATTGCGAGGATATGACCATATCCATATTCTTTGCCACCTCCATGACCTTTGTTCGGCAAGTGATGGAAGACTTCCACCACCTCCAAGGGAGTTTAGCACGTAAGCCTGCGACAAGGCTGAATGATGCCCCTTGAGGCCCATGAGCACTTGAAGCATTAATGTATTCATAAAGATCACCTGACCTTTTGTCAAATATATTGAAAATTCTATTAGTTTAACCAGGAGTCTGTATTTCTTTTATGTATAGTTAGTTGTTTCTCAAGTCTGTCGTTTGCTTTTTATCCAAGCATGTTAGTTTCTTGTTTAATTTGTCAGTCTTTCGAGTCATTGTACCGAAGTTTGTTATTATGAGGATTTAAATTTCCAAAATATTTTTATGCTCTGCTTTTTGCAAGAACTACGCTCGGTATGATTCATATGGAGTCATGATACGTAGGCAATCTACATAGGATTCGACCACAATTGAATAAAAAAATAAAGTAAATAAAACAGGAAAAGAGGGAGAGAATAAGGCTAAAACAAAGGGGCTTCGCAAATAATTAAATAGAAGCCGGGATGATGCAGGCAACCAATGCATGTAGGGACCGACTATTATTTAGGTGCATTCATACCCAATATGTGGCCGCCTATGTGTTAGAACCTAACCATTAACGAGTTTTTGGTGGTGCTCTAGTTTCAACTAGACAGGTGATTAGTACTCGCGGCATTCTGGCAACCCACTCCTACAACACGCAGTCTAAAAGCAAGCAAGTCAAGGCCAATTAGGAAGACGATGTCAGCATTATTGACCCCTCGAAGGAAGCATAGGAATTGGACATTAATGCTATGAAGGAGGAAATGTATAAGCTTAAGCACCAAATGGCTAACATGTACCAGGCATACAAGAGGACAGCCGCCCCCAACCTATCCTGCTAATCCAACCTCCACCCCGCCACTGGCCCAAGCACCTGACCAGTCTACCACTGATCCACCCTCAAGTTTTCCTATCCATTCACAACATCAGGGTGCGACCTCTCAACCACTGCCAGCTCCACTACCTAAAGTCACTCATCACCCTCCTTCGCAGATTGCCCCTATCTATGTGGCACCCCCGCCTCCTGCACTCCATAGGTCATAAAGCGAACCCTTTCTTCAAGCTTATGACTCTCCATACTATCCACTTGAACTTGCTTACAAGACCCATGAGCCTTATTCTTATGCTCCCCGTCCTGAAATCCCAATGGGAGTTGAAAAATCGATCAAAAATCATGAGCAGGAAGAGATGCTTAGAAAGGTCTGGAGTCTGGAACAATCATTCAGGGACATGCGGGGATTAGCTGGACAGGTGAGTGTGCCGTTCAAGGATCTTTGTCTAATTCCAGACGTGCAGTTGCTTCCAAGTTTCAAGATGCCTAAATTTGACTTATATAATGGGCATGGCGATCCGGTCGCACATCTAAGGGGGTTTTGTAGCAAAATGAGGGGAGTAGGGGGGAATTGATAATGGCGTACTTTAGCCAGAGTTTAAGTGGGTCGGCGCTGAAGTACTCGGCAGGATCATAATCAGTGGTATACTTGGGATGAACCGGCACAAGCATTTGCCTGCCACTTTCAATATAATCTCAAGATTGTCCCGAATCTTCTATCTCTGATAAAGCTGGAGAAGAAACATAACGAGAGTTTGAGGGAGTATGATTTCCAGTGGAGGGAACAAGCAACCAGAATTGATCCTCCCATGAAGGAGAATGATATGTTTGACTATTTTATACAAGCTTTGGAACCTACCTACTTTGGGCATTTGGTGTCAGCAGTGGGAAAGTCTTTCGACGAAGTGGTCAAGATGGGAAGTATGGTCGAGGAAGGCCTCAAATCCAATAAAATCGTGAGCTACTTTGAAATTTAGGCAAATACTCACGCCATCCAGGGTGGAGTTGGGAACATTCGGAAAGAAGAAGAAGGAGGAAGTAGCGACAGAGGAGTCAGGAACTTGGTTAAGAGCTCGGGCACCATCTCATTATGCCCAGCCCGTCCTCACCACCAAACATACCCACATACTCCATACGGCCCACCACAACATTACTATCCGCCACCAGAACCTCACTTCTCAGTCCATCACGTGCAAGAATATACCCAACCTCCCGCTCATGCACAATGGCGTGCGCCACCCCCTCAAAACACCTGCCCAACTCCACAAAATCATTACCCGCCTTTAAAAGTTTACCAACGACCCCCGAAGCCCGCCTTCCAAACCAATCCGGTCTTGAGAAATTAAAGGGTACAGAAGAAGAAGACTTTCACTCCGCTAGGAGAAGCCTGCACTAGCTTATTCCACAGGCTGCGACAACTGGATATGTTGAGATCAATTGAAGTGAAACTGCCAAATCCTCCCCCGAAGATTTTAGATTATTCAATCAGATGTGAGTACTGTTCTGGTGCACCTAGGCATGACACCGAAAAGTGTTGGAATTTAAAGAACGCTATCCAAGAACTTATTGACTCCCACTGAATTGAGGTGCAGACACCAGAGGCGCCCAATATTAACCAAAACCCACTGCCGGCCCATTAGGAAACCATCATGATTGAGATTGTGGAAAGAAAAGGGAGAGTCCTAAAGGCCCTCATAAACGGTAATGATGATCAAATCCAGTAAGTTTAAGCCAACTGAGAGCGCAAGCAATGAGATGATAGTAACAAGGGCAAAAGAAAGAGGCAGCAAACCTGTCATAGTTCAGGGGAGTTCAGCATGCGCGGTTGCGCCAAAGCAGAAACAAGCAAAAGTAATAGTACATGGGGTAGCTTGAGAACCTGTCGTGGTTGTGAAAGGTGTTCCCGTAGAGCCAGTTATTGTAAAACTAGTAATCCAGCCACCAATCATCAACAGCAAAACCGTTCCTTGGAGACATGAGCAAGCAATAGTGATGTACAAGGGGAAAGAAGTTAAAGAGGAAGTGTGTGAGGCACGGGGTTTAACTCGGTCAGGAAGGTACTTTGCCCCAAAAGACCTGAGAAAGGGCAGAATCTCTAAAGATAACCCAGAACAAGTGAAGAAAGTTGTGTCAGAAAAAGAGGCGCAGGAATTTTTGAAGAAAATGAAAATGCGGGACTACTCCATCATAGAGCAGTTGAGGAAGACACCAGCTCAGATTTCTTTGTTATCCTTACTAATCCACTCATATGAACACCGTGGGGTGTTGATGAAGATTTTAAATGAAGCCCATATCCTAGACAAGATAACGGTGAATCATTTGGAAAAGATTTCAAACAAAATATTCGAGGTAAATCGGGTTACATTCTCTGACGATGAATTGCCTACGGAGGGCACTGAGCACAACCGAGCTCTTTATCTTACTGCGAAATGTGAATATGTTGTGGTTACCCGAGTTTTGGTCGACAACGGGCCCAGTGCTTCATTTGTCCACTATCCTTATCGACCAAGATGAAGATGTAAAATGAAAGGGTCCACAAGAATAACATATGTGTTCGAGGTTTCGATGTAAGAGGCAAAGACACCATAGAGGATATAGTGCTGGAAGTGGCCATAGGTCCCGTTGAGTTCACCATGGAATTCCAAGTGTTGGATGTAGCAGTCTCCTATAACTTGTTGTTGGACAGGCCCTGGATTCATGCAGCCAAAGCAGTGCCATCTACACTGCATCAGATGGTTAAATTTGAATGGGACATGCAAGAGATTGTGGTGCATGGTGAGGACAATCAGTGTACTTCAGGTGACACGATCGTGCCTTTCATTGAATTTGAGGACACCAAAGGGCCATGGGTATGCCAGCTGTTTGATACTATGTTAGTTAAGAAAATCCCAGAAAGTGGGGTTGTCACAACCCCAAAGATAGCAACCACATCCGTCATGGTAGCATCAAAAATATTGAAGAATGGTTTTATGCCCGGCAGGGGGTTGGGGGCTTCTTTGCAAGGCACTGTGCAACCAGTGTGTCTGTTTGCATGTTGAGTGCATTTTAATTCACAAAAAATATAAAAAATAGCATTTTTGCCTTTAGGATATTAGTTTATCATTTTCGGTTCAGTGGTTAATTAATAGCATGGGAAAAACAAAAAAATATAATAACAGAAGCGGTTCTTTTTGCATTTTTACTGTTAAAGTCCAAAATTTGTCTTTAAAATTAGGATTTAGTTGACTATGAATTTAATTAGCCCAATTTTGGATTTAAATCAGTTTTTTGCTATTTTAATGTTAATTTGGTTTTAATAAAATAATTTAGAAATTAAAACAAATAAGAAAAAAAAGATTTGAAAATATGGTCTTGTTTTAAAAGGCCAACTTGGGCCATTTTTGCAAATTTAAACTAGTCCAAAGATGTTCATCCAAGCCCAAAATCATGCCCTGACCCGGTCCAATCCCACCCCTCATTAAACGACATCGTTTGATGTATTTTGATCACGACCATCCATACCCCTTCATCCAACACTCAGATTGAGCCTCACATTTTGAATATAAATGTCTGAACATATGCATAACTTTTAGAGACAATACCTACCCTCCTCGTACCAATTACCCACTGGTGTAACGCCACCGCCAATCTACCGTACCACCACCGTCTGCCGTCGGACGAAAATCGCCGCCGCCGCCGGCATAACTCTAATGACCTCCCAAATTACACCCCAGAATCCTCGTCATCTCCTCTTCCCAAATCTCCTAAGATCTCCCTTCGAAACCTCCTCATCTTGTCGAATATCTGTTCAAAATCTAGAAGCTCCGTCGTCCACGGCGGCGCCCGGTGGCCAACGGCTCCCAAAGTTACACTCCACACTCCCCTCACTCCCCTCTTCCTTACCCTACCATCAGTATCCTTCGAACATAGCCCCCGCCCTTCGAATATTCATTAGAAGTGGGAAGCTCCGCCATGCATGGCGGTGACCGGGCTCCTGTGGCTTGCAACCACCCACCCCTCTAGCCCTCCTCTACCCAAAAACGCACCCAGGCCTTTTCAAATAACCCCAGACACCCGTAATTGTGGAACCAACCATGACCTAGTTCTAAGATTGACCTTTAGAAGACCGTTTGAGTCTCAAAACGGTGCCACGCATTTGTTTTGGCCCAAAAACAAACATGTGACTCCGCTTGGAGGCTCGAATTGATTTCAACGAAGTTTAATTTAAGAAAACCGGTAAGTTCACCTCGGTCTTAGTTTGTTTTTCTATTTTGTATTTTCTTGACTGGTTTAGCAATTGAGTTTGACTTTATTTCTATTTTTAGTTTAAATTAAAAATGGCATCTTATTAGATTTCTGATCATGTTTGCAATTCTGCTATTCCTATTCTGATGATTGTGTGAATGACCCCATGATTTTAATTATTAATTCTAGGAATCCTAAACATGTCCATTGTGAGTTTTAAATTAGTAATTTCTGCTTTGTTTTGCCATGTCTGCTTTAGGTTTAAATTTTGAAGTCTAGCATGTTTTCTTTAATTTTCGTAGTGTCCTTGACTTCTGTGTTTAAGTTCACATGCTATTAGGAAGTGGTCATGATTGTTTGGTTTATTTTAGTTATTAATCCAGCATAACAACTTCCATGTTTGTTCTTTAATTTCAATAATCTCCTGATTTTCTGGGTTTGAGTGTCGATCAACGCTTCATATGGTTTGGAGTGTTGATTTTTGAGTTTGAGTTTTGATAGTGGTAGCCTTCCATGTTCTTCTTTTAATTTTGAGTATTGGACAGGATTTTTATGCAATTAAGTTTTGATTTATGAGGATTGATTGGCAATTGTTCTTGATTAATAGCTCAATAGCATTAGGATTGGTTATAGTTGTTAAGACTAGCAGAATTAGTTTTAGGAGTTGGCATTGATATCAAATAAGCAATTTCAGGGTAGTATATGGTTTTTCACCTAATTCTGATAATTTTAGGATAAATATGGGTAATATAGAATTTTAGTTTAGTGTTGGTAATTTTTAGAATAAAATAGGGGTAATATAGAATTTTAGTTTAGTGTTGGTAACTTTTAGAATTAAATAGGGGCAATATAGAGTTTTTAACCTGGATTTGGTAATTTTAGGAACAAAATAAGGGTAATATAGGTAGTCTATAAATGGAAGACAATGGTAGAAACCTTTAGACCCTTCTGTAAGGGGTCTTTAATATAAAATCAGTAGTTTTGTTGCAGTAACTTGTGAAACAAGTCAAAAAATGAGGGTCCAAGTAGGTAAAATCTGGAAATTGAAAGAGGATCCTTTAGTTAAAACAAAATAAAAGTGGTGCCCTAGCCTTTGGCCATAAAAAGCGGCTCCCAATCATTCAAAAAAAGAGGTTGGACACTGTGAGAAAAATTACTGAAAATCTCATGCCATAGTCAATCTAGTTTTCCGATTCCTGCAATTATAACAAAAAGATCAAAAAATACATTAGTCTAGTTTGAGCAATTAGAAGTTCTTCCCACAAATTTGGGCATATTAGGAATCCAAAATCAGCTGAAAGTCAGCAAATACTGTTCCATTAAAGGTCCAGCTATTTTCAGGGTCTATTTTGTGTTTTGTTCTAGGATTTGCCTCACCTATTTGGTTTTATTGTTTCCTGGAGTCCCTGGGTTTGATTGCAAGTCGTTTGGGGCCACTTGAAGTTTATTGTGGTTCAAATTTGGTGTTGGGTGCAAATCTGGGCTGTTAGATTGGTCCTATTGCTGTGTGGTTGTTTGTTTTCAACTGCTGGGGTGCTTTAAATTGCTGCTGACCTCCCTTTCTTCTTATTTGCATTCAATTCCCAGGTACACTTCTTAAGCTTGACAGTGTAGAACTCAATGTGAGACATGAGATACAGCTTGCTGCTCAACTTTGTAGATTTATTTGTTTAAATATCAAGTAGCCACTGTGATTTGTAAAAAATATACCAAGTAAATAATTTTAAGACTGTGCTGGCCTGTTTTTAAACTATTTGGACTTTTATTTTGGATTATTTCGAGTTTTAGCGGGGTGAAATATTCTAGTTGGTAATGGTAGATTGCTTAGACCCTCATGTTTAATTAGATAATGGAGATAATATGTGCGCATCTATTCATATTCGTATGATAAGTTAGCCAGTTTAGATGTTGGATTTAAATTTTCAGCATGTTGATTCCTAAGTGATAAAAATAACATTTCAAAGGGGATCTTGGGTCTGAAGACTCTTGTTTTAAGACGCAAAATTGTACCTTTATCTTGCTAGACATTATTTTGGAGTGTTAAAATGGCAAAAATATAGGTTCTAACAAAAATGATATGGACTGGTTGTAGTACTGTGATTCATGGACTGTTATCCTTGGTCCATGACTAAGACTAAACTGTCTTCATAAGCTTCTGGGCCAAACCGTTACAGCTACAAAAAATACTTTCTGGGCTTGCATCATCCAATAACAAGCCCAATTGCAAAAGTCAGTAGCTGAAAATAGCCAGCTTGAAACCGATTTTGTTTAATGTAGTGATGCAACGCTTTCAATAGTAGGTCACCAATACACTACCTAGTTAGAGCACCTTCATTTGTTTTTTTTTTTTAGAGACACTATATGATAGAAAATAATATTCGGCTCTAGGATTGGCCTTTTTAAAATAGTGAATGAGGTGTGCCATGCAAAATGATACCAATAATCTGCATGGCCATCATAAAATGCTTATTAAAATACTTAGAAATTTAGGACCCGCCGTTTAGGAAATTCCACGGTGTTCCCGCAAAGATAATAACGCACTACTCGCTTTTAGGCATGTCTTTAATAATTTTATATCCTTAAACACGGGTGTGAATTTATGTGACCCAAATCCAAATCCCAACGAAGTTAGAATGCGTCAAAAAACCACATGTGCATTTATGTGACGTGGTTCGCGGCATGTTTTAAAGGCGTTGCAATTTTCCTTACTAATAATAAATAATAATAAAGCGGTTTAAAGTTAAAAAGAACATAAGTTAAAACTTGTTCTAAAATCATATAAATTAAGCCAAATATAACAGTTGAGCGACCGTGCTAGAACTACGGAACTCGAAAATGCCTAGCACCTTCTCCCGGGTTAACAGAATTCCTTACTCGGATTTTTGGTTCGCGGACTGTTAAATAGAGTCACTCTTTCCTCGATTCGGGATTCTAAACGCTGACTTGGGACACCATATATCTCCCAAGTGGAGACTCTGAAATTCTTTTAAATAATTAATCTCGTTTCGATTGTCCTTTAATTGGAAAAACTCCCTTATCTACGCCCTTCGTCGGGTTGTAGTAGACAAAAATGAGGTGTGACAATATTTTGATTTACTTCTTCACAAGTATATTTTATTTGAACTGAGTATCTTTTACTAGTAAAAATTGAAGATAAATCATAGTTTTTACCATTGTTTAAATGAGAATTTAATTAAGTATTTATGGTTATCTTGCCTGACAGCGGTGTCTGATGCCATCACTACTCTTAGTGGATTTTGGGTCATGACAACTAACCCCATGAATGTCCTCAAGCTCCACATAATTAACCCCTGTATTATCCTCCAAACAACGTTCGATCATCTGTCCAACCAGTCGGTCATTCCTCATGGCTAGCGCCAGCACCTCATAATGCACTTTTGCCTTCACAATATTTTCAAGCATCCAGCAACCCTAGGAAACTGGGGCATGGAGGGGAACTAAGGAAAAGAAATAGTTTCACGCCAATCGGAGAATCCTACACAAGCCTGTTTGAAAATTTAAAACATTCTGGCCTGATTGAGCTACTCCTCGGCTATACTCTGGACCCATATGCAAACAGCTTTGATCATACTGTACCGTGAATGTACCAATCAAATGTCTAAGGGCATAACATTGAAGATTATCATACTTTGAAAAGGAAAATGGAAAGAATGATTCAAGAAGGGATAATTGTGAACCAGAACAGTGACACCCAGAATATCCGGCAGAATCCTTTACCTGTACATGGTGATACACACTTTGTGTGGATGATGCCTGGTGAAAATAGGGATGTGCATTCGAATCAATTTATTGATAAATTGAATCAATTATTTGTTATCAGTTTATTATTTATCAATTTCGATTTTGATTTCGAAATTTTCCTTATCGAGTTATTGATTTCGATTTCGATTTTGTCCTTTTTGGTTATCAATTTATTGATAAGCCGATAAGATATACTCTTTTTTTTACCCTTATCTATAATATCCTTTCTTTACCCTAAGTCCCTAACCCTATTATTTCATCTACCACATTTATGGAATGATCATATTTAAAGCTCAAGGGAATGAAGTTCAAATTAATGGAAAATAGAATTAGCTGTGATGATGTATTTTTTATACCGTTAGAGTGTTGATGGCATATATTTGATCACTTACTTTAGTTTTGTTGCATGCGCTTGTTGACATAATTTTTATGTTATAAACGGTGTTTGTCTTATTTTAGCTTCTTTTTTTCTATATTAGTTCGGCATGTTCATAGCGATATACTTTTCGTGGAATCCCGTAAATTTTCTTATTGGTGTAATCGATAATTGAATTGTTAAGCCCCCAATTCGATAATCGAAATCGATAAAATCGAAATCTTATTGAAACGATAACGATAAGCATATGTACAAATCGATAATCGATTAATAATTATCAATAATGGTCAAATCAAATCGATAAATTGAATGCACACCCCTAGGTGAAAGGGAGTATGAGAAACCTCTTGGGAACTTGCTGAATGAAGTTAATGATATTGAAGTTGGTAATGGTCTTGGTAATATTGATGTGGAACTCAGTGGAAAAGATGCCGAGCTTGGTAATTGGAAAGACGCTCCTATCTTGGCTAGCTGGGGAGGAGTTCTGGTGGTTTATTTTGTTATCATTTCTGCTGTATGGGTTATTTCAGGGTTGTAATTCGGATATTGTCTTGTTAATCAAACCCTTCTATCCTTTTATTTTTTTATAGTTCGTTTAGTCGTAATAACTCATTTAATGTTATCTAGATTTTTTCCAGGGTTGTAACCCCAATTTAGTTTGCTTGTTTCGTTGTTTAAACCCTGTCACCGTCTGTCCAATACAATTTTCTGATTTTTATTATTTCTAGTCACTTTTTGTTTAGTCCTATTTTTCTTTTATAGTTCTTTTCTTGCTGATTCTAGTGATATGACATGCACATGTAATTATTTTCTTGGTCTTAAAAGTTAGTTTAATCACGAAGTAATGAAGCAATTTTGAATATGATAGAGACACTTGAGGGAAATAAGTACATATTTGGATATTTTGAGATTATTTAAACTCCGAATTGTGTGAAACTAGGGAGAATAATTTGGGAAGTTAATAGGATGACAAGAATTCATTAAAGGAGAGTGTCTCCTAGACAATTTGAAGCGAGTAGTTTCGAGTTCAAGTGTATCGTAAATAACAAGGTCAAGCCAAAGGAGTTTGCTTTGAACTAATGGAGGGTATCCATTATGAAGGAGAAATTGCCCAACGAGAGTTATATACTTGACAAGGAATTTAAAAAAATTAAAAAGAATATCAGTAATATTAATGTCGAAGCTGTAAGAGAAATATTGTGTGTGCTCTTTCTTTTTTGTTTCAAGTTGTATGTGTTATATTTGGTACTTGTAGGGGTTGGGAGGCCATCTTTCAGCTACCCAAACACTTATACCATTCGAATACCCTTTTGAGTTTGTGTTGATTTCTTTGACTTCCCCCCTTTTGGAATCAAATTAGAGTGATAACTTTTTTTTGAAAAAAAAACTCATGTCCCCATAGATTTGTCTTAGAAATTTCATTCCAAAATAAAAATTCAAAAGAAAGGAAAAGAAGAATAAGGATAAAGAAAAAGAAAAAAATAAAAAAAATAAAGAAAAATAGTAGTAACAAAAAGTAATCTTGTGAACTACGTTCGACTTGATTCTTGTCGCCCCATG
Source organism: Nicotiana benthamiana (assembly GCA_034376525.1). Classification (NCBI taxonomy): domain Eukaryota; kingdom Viridiplantae; phylum Streptophyta; class Magnoliopsida; order Solanales; family Solanaceae; genus Nicotiana; species Nicotiana benthamiana. The sequence goes on along the minus strand of CM067324.1, from coordinate 27,727,832 downwards.
ATACGTGGGCAGCCTTACGGTTTGGTCGTACCAAATAGAATATTTCATAATCCCATGAAGTCGAGAGGGGGCAGTCTTTCTTAGAAATTCTATCTTAAAAAGAAAAAAAGTATCAAATTACCTTGTTTTAGAAATTTGGGCAAAGTTTTAGAATGGATTCCAAAAGTTATAAATAAATTAACCCCGTCAGTCTTAGTTATTTTGATCCTTTATGATATTTTTTCTTTCTAACCTTGTCCAAAATTCATATTACAGTCCAAAAAAAACCTCCCGGATAATCTTTGAAAGTGTCGAGTCAGACATGACATGAGCATATGATATGCATATCATGATTAATGCCTTGTCATCTACAGGGTCAAAAAAAAAAAGATTCTTATCGGTGAAAACCTTTACAAGAACCATAAGGCGACGGTAAGTTGAGAGAAAGCAAAAAATGATAGAGGCTTGATGGTGAAAACCCTTCGTGTACTACAAGTCAATAAGGACCGTGAATCAGATCGGATAATCAGAGCATTGAAGCTTGGTTTCACGACTCAGAGGTACAGCATAGTTGAACATTAGATTGGCTTGACAGATTAGACCACTTAATCCAAAGATGTATGTCATGGTCATTAGAGTTGGTATCCACATCTAATAAGTTTCTACTTCGTAATTTTCTTATTAGGGATCATCTCTTTCCATTGTCCCTTACTCAGTTCTTTTTATTTTATTTACTTCCTCTTCTTGAGTCTGTTTGCCAGAACAAGTGAAAAATGACTTCAAAATTTGCTACCAACTTTCCAATTGCACAAGATGAAATCTGGCTAGTTCATCAAAGTGGCATATGTTAGGAAAGAACAGCAAGCCCATTGAGTTGGTAAATGTGAAATACAAAGGTTCAGTATATGTCAATTTATGAACAATGCAATAGATAAAGGGTGTTCGGTTTGAATGGATCAAACGTATTTTCTGTGATAAGGTTGATAGACAAAGTGGTTAACCAATAACAAGCAAGGATTTCCAAGTGAAAATCAAAGTTATCATGGCAAGTGAAGGAGCAATAGACTTCAAGGCCAAGGCCAGGGGCATACATCAGGAAAGAACAACAAGCGCACTGAGTTGGTAACAATTGATGTGCTTTTAGAGTCATGTGAAATACAAAGGTTTGATATATGTCAATTCAAGAACAATGCAATATATAAAGGGTGTTGGGTTTGAGCATATCAAAGGTATTTTCTGTGATAAGGTAGACATAGAAAATTGTTAACCAATAACAAGCAAGGTCTTCCAAGTGAAAATCAAAGTTATCATAGCAAGTGAAGGAGCAGTAAACCTCAAGACCAAGGCCACAAACCAACCACCATACTTATTAACTCACAAGTTTTCTTTGTTTGAAACAGGGATGAAAATTGTGTCCAAATCAAGTTGGGAAGTTTGAATTGTTTATTCAAGTATCGTGCGCAAATTTTGTCTGCACAAAGCGGTTTGAGAAGGGGAAAGAAAAATTTGTTCGATTTGCAGGAACCCTCTATGAGGAAAAGCATGGTTTACGGGAAAGGAATAATGTTCGTTCTGTAGAGATCCTCCAGGAAAAAATCATGGCTCAGGTAAGTTCATTCTCGGTTTCTCAAGACCCTCCCGGATAATGAGATTTAATTTAAAATTTTCAGGGCCCTCGTGGGTGATGGAATTTATTTTTAAAAGTTCTCAGGACCTTCTTGGATAATGGGCTTTAGCTAAATTTTAAGACCTTCATAGGTAACAAGATTTAGCGTAAGTTCTACCTTTAGGAAATATAATTTAGCATTAAAGTTTTCACTCTTAAGATGATATTTAATTTGAAATTTTCAACAATGGGATTTAACTTATAAATTCTTAAAGAACTTTTGGGTAACATGATTTGATTAACACTCATAGATGTTTCCAGTACCAAACGGGGGCAGAAAAATTCTTTTGCTTGTCTGTTTTTTTGTAATTGCGGGCATCCACCTCGATAAGAAGGGAATACAGTTCAAGTTTTAGCAATCAGGTACCCACCTGGAAAACAAGGGAATACATTTCAAATTGAAGCATCATGCGCCCACCAGGAAAACAAGGGAATACCTTTCAAGTTTTGGCATCAAGCACTCACCTGGAAAACAAGGGAATTCAGTTCATGTTTTGGCAATCAGGTGCCCAGCTGGAGAACAAGAGAATACATTTCAATTTAGAGCATCGGGCACCCACCTGGAAAACAAGAGAATACATTTCAAGTTTTAGCATCAAGCGCCCACCTGGAAAACAAGTGAATTCAGTTCACATTTTGAAAATCAGGCGCCCACCTGTAGAACGAGGGAATACATTTCAAGTTGAAGCATCAGGCGCCCACCTGGAAAACAACAGAATACAGTTCAAGTTTTGGCAATCAGGAGCCCACCCGAAAAACAAAGGAATATAGTTCAAGCTTTGGTATTCAGGCGCCCACCTGGAAAACAAGGTAATATATTTCAAGTTAAAGCATCAGGCGACCACCTGGATAACAATAGAATACAGTTCAAGTTTCGGCAATCAGGCACCCACCTCGAAAACAAGTGAATACAATTCAAGTTTTGGCATCAGACGCCTACCTAGATAAAAAGGGAATACATTTCAAGTTTTTGCACTAGGCGCCCACCTGGATAACAAGGGAATACGTTTTAAGCTTTGCACCAGGCGCCCACCTAGATAACAAGGGAATACATTTCATCTTTGTATCAGGCTCCCACCTGGATAACAAGGGAATACATTTCAAATTTTTGCATCAGGCGCCCACCAGTATATGCCCACCTAGATAACAAGGCAATACATTTCAAGTTTTTACATCAGGCGCCTACCTGAATAACAAGGTAATACATTTCAATCTTTGGATTGGTGTCCACCTAGATAACAAGGGAATATATGTCAAGTTTTTGCATCAGGCGCCCACCTAGAAAACACGTGAATATATTTCAAGGTTTTGTATCAGGCGCCTACCTGGATAACATGGGAATATATTTCATGCGTTGCGTCAAGCGCCCACTGGGATAACAAGGAATACATTTCAAGTTTTTGCATTAGGCACCCACCTGGATAATAAGGAAATACATTTCATGTTTTTGCATTAGGCACCCACCTGGATAAGAAGGGAATACATTACAAGTTTTTGCATCAGGCGCCCACCTGGATAACAAGGAAATATATTTCAAGTTTTTGCATCAGGCTCCCACCTAGATAACAAGGAAATACATTTAAAGTTTTTGCATCAGGCACCCACCTGGATAACAAGGGAATACATTTCAAGTTTTTGCATCAGGCGCTCACTTGGATAACAATGGAATACATTTCAAGTTTTTGCATCAGGCGCCCACCTAAATAAAAAGGGAATACAGTTCAAGTTTTGGCAATCAGGAGCCCACCTGGAGAACAAAGAAATGTAGTTCAAGTCTTAGCAATCAGGTGCCACTTGGAGAACAAGGGACTACAATTTAGATTTTGGAATCAGCCGCCCACCTGGAAAATAAGGGAACTCATTTCAGAATTCAATTAGAGTTAGAAACAAAAGAAACTCACCTTGAGAGTGCAAGTCGATAGTTGAAGATGCACAACAAAACTGCAGAAGCGGCAAGATCAAGTTTGAAGACGCATAGATAGGATTCTCATAATTCATAGATCATAGTTTAGCCTAGCTTATTTTTATTTTTTGTCTTGGTGTAATAAGGGGTTCAGCAAGCAGTAGTAGCAATAACAACAGTGAAATCACAACTTCCCGATAATCTCAGCTACCAAAACTTCTCGAACTATACTGACCTAATTCCTTTATAGCCAAGGATATGTAGGCAACCTCGGAAAAAAAGTTCGGTCAAATCTTTCAAAAATGCTTCCCACGGGGTATTCGAATAGGCAAAAATCACTCGTATCCGCTCACTTTATCTTGTCCAAAAACTCTGCGTGTTTCCGAGCAAAGAGGGGCAACCGTGAGCACGTGATTTTTTTCGTATGTGAAATACTCCTACAAATTAGAGAAATAGGTTTTTTTTCAATTGTTAGTAATTTTATAGGATTTTTGTAGGAATTTGTATTAATTGTTTGCACTTTTGTGCATGTATATTGAGATTTTATTTTCATATTTTTAGAGTTAATTAGTAAATTAGTTATTTTATTAAAAATGAATATCGCAAAAATTAGCTTACTTTTATTCTATTTTTTAGTTTAAAATCCTAGATCAATAGTTTTTCTCTTTTAATTTAGGATAATTTAATTTTTACAAATCTTAGGAATTGATAATTAGTTTGATTTTAAAAATTAGATTAATTTAAGGTTTAATTTAGGATTTTATTAATTAAGTAAAACAAAAAGAACAAAAGAAAAAGGACTAAAAAGGGAATTGAAAAGAGGTTTAGTCTTAAGTTCAATTTGGGCCAATTGTTGCCGAAGCCCAATTATTTCGCCCCATACCCACCGCAATCCTAACCCAAAAATTAAATTACCCGGTCCGAATTTTCTCCACCATCAAACGACACCGTTTTTGTCCCTTTTCATTACAATCGTTGGATCCCTCACTGTGGCGTTTGAGGAATGTAGTGTATCTCATCTATACTTTGTGAAAATAGCGAAGTTGTTTCCAATAGACCCTCATCTTAGGAAATTATAAGCACCACACTAATAAAAAATATCGACTAAAAGGGACAATACCAAAAGAACATGAGGGTGCGAATTATAGCAGAATTACGTTGTGGTGAACAAATAAGTTATTGTAATTGGCCAAATACGTATACAGCCCATTTAACTTGGTCTCATTTTTTTAAATTTTGGCACTCTATCTCAACTTTGTTCCATTTTGGCCCTTCAATTCTATTTTTTATGTTTCACTTTCAAACTTGAAATCAATACAAAAAATATAGCTTGTGTGTATACACAAATTTGAGGTGTAATAAATATAATGTTGCCACCCGATTTTTTTATCCATGTTAAACGGGTCAATACTTAAATACCCTAGCCCGATCATATTTTTTTCATCCACTGTTGCACCATCTTCATTCTCAAAGTTCCAAAACTTTCATCTACCAATTTCATACCGACCATCCAGAAAATGTCGAACTTTTGCAATTTTATTATACGTTTATTTATTCTGATTTTTTTGTGGGTTTATTTCATCTAAGCTTGAAGTTGAAGTGAATCCATGTCTCAAAGACAATTATTTTTTTATAATAGAATGAATATTTGTTCTTGCAGGTTTCAAGTATCATGGATACCAAGAAATCCATGTCGACATTTTTATTGGTGTAAACTTAACAAAGCAAGTGAACCATTTTCGGATTACATTTTTCGTGTTATTATTTTCTTGTGTAAATAAGAAGGGGACTTAATTTTACATAAATACAGTCGTGTTCAAGTATTTTAGTATTGATCCGTTTGACATGGACGAAAAAAATCATGTGACAATATTTAATTGGATATTTATTACACCTCATATTACACACGCGCTATATTTTTTTTGCACTGGTTTCACATTTTGTGTTAAGTGGAACATAAAGAATAGAGTTGGAGGGCTAAAATGGAACTAAGTTGAGATAGAATGCCAAAATAAAAAATGGGACCAAGTAGATGGATTGTATATGTATTTGGCCATTGTAATTACGGAAACGGGTTTAAAATGCCCCTGAATTATTGAAAAGGTTTACAAATGCCCTTCATCCACCTATTAGGCTAAAAATACCCCACCATTCACTTTTGTGGTTCGTTTATGCTCTTTGACCGTTAGGTCAATGTTAAATTAAAAATAAATATTATTCTTTTTTTGCAAAACTTAAAAAAAAAATTTGTAAAATATTTTTATTTTTTAAAACTTATACATCAGTAGTCCACTAGTTTTGTAAAGTTCTTATTTCTTTTTTCAGTTTTACAAAAAATAATTCAGCTTTTACAAAAAAAAATCATTTTTTTAGTTTTTAAAGCATTTTTTGTAGAATCTAATTTTTATTTGTAAAAATAGAAACAATGTTTTAAATAAAATGTTTTCTTTTTTAAAAAACTAAAAAAATTATTTTCAACAAAATAATTTATTTTTGAAAAATATTTTTCTCATCTTTTTTTAAAGCATTTCGTTTTATTTTTTAAAGAAAAAATATTTTTGCTTTTGTAAAAAACTGAAAAAATAATATTTTTCAAAAAGAAAAATATTTTTTCAGTTTTAGAACAAAAACATTTTATTAAAATATTTTTTTCTGTTTTTACAAATTTTTTTCAATTGTACTAAAACAAGTGCTTTAAAACTTAGCTCTTTCAAAAATTGAATTGTTTTTTGTAACTGAAAAAAAAAAAAAGATTACTAAATTGGTGGACTACTGGTGCATTAGTTTAAAAATTAAGATATTTTATAAATGTTATTTTTTAATTTTTACAAAAAAATAATAATTATTTTTAATTCAGTATTTGACCTAACAGTCAATTGGCATAAGTGAACCAAAAAGCTGGATTGAGGGGTATTTTAGCATGAAGAGTATTTTTAAACCTTTTACAACAGTTTAGGAGTATTTTAAACCCTTTTTCATTGTAATTATTATACTATATAATTATCAGGGTGATCCTACTAATTACACTGCCAAAAAATTATATTATCAAATAATTATATATGACTTTTCAAACAGGCCGTTATATTCAAATTTCAAACATGATCCAAACAAAATTTGAGGTATGTCATAATGGTTAATGGATGACAGTGAAGTAATAAATGTCTTCACAACCGAGTATTTTTATATTATTTCACTGTGCTTATTTATTTTGTTCCCCTAAGTTGATATTCAAATCTTGAATAGGATCCAAAGATTTACTTGAGTGTGTGTCATTGGCATGTAATCAATGAAATTAACTTCTACTGATCTATTTTCTTATTTTAGTGCACAAAATAAGTTAGTTTGAAAAAACCAGCTGCGTACTGTCAGAGTCGAGCGTAATGAGATTTATACAGTTTTGAATGAGAAGTTTTATTTTGTGTCTTATATTACTGACATTAGTTGTATAAATTTTTATTTTATCTCACAAATTTAATGGACTCCGATTTTATACTTTCGAGTCCATAAAAATCTGAATCCACAAAAAATATGAGACAAAAAATTGTTTCATACAACTAATGTAAGTTGTATGAGACTCAAAATAAATTTTTCCGTATTGATTGGAGCCCAAGCCGAATCCAATCTAACTTTATTACTCCTCCCATAACAATTCTTTTGATGCATTTCGAATTTTGAGAGTCAAATGAGTTTTATTTTTATTTTTATTTTTATATACTTTTAAAATAATTTAAATTACTAATTATTCTGTCTTATAATTTTTAAAAATTCTATATTCACAACAGCTAGAAAACTCATATATTCAGTTGAATCTCAGAAGCAAACCTTTGCTGAAGTGGTGACAGGTAACAGAAACCAGAAGCAGGGCATGCAACTCAAGTTCTACTCTCCGATGATCAAAGATGGAATGAAAATCGCAAAACTGAATCCCAAGGAGATAGAAATTCAGAAACATAAATGGAAGAGTGCTTCAATAGGCTATGAGCTAGGAGGTAATCCAAATTTCAAAGATATGCTAAAATTTGTCTATGGAGTTTTGAATGCTATTACAGCACCAACTGTACTGTTACATGATGATGAATACTACATCTTTAAGTTCGAATCGATGGAAGATAAAAGCCTAATAATGCAAAAGGGGCCTTACACCTTTAAAGGTAAACCTATGATATTGAAGGACTGGGATCCAAATTTCAAGATCCAAAATGAATCAATGAGAATTGTACCAATGTGGGTCAACTTCCCTGGGCTACCAATTCAATGTTGGGCAGAAGAAAACTTAGCGAGAATAGCTAGCCTAATTGGAAAACCTCTATGTACTGACAAGCTCACTTCTGAATGTGAAAGGATTTCCTTTGCTAGAGTTCTTGTGGAAATGGATATCAGTCAGCCATTACCTGATGAGGTCTATATTGAAATTCCGGATGGAAGAAGCTGGGCTCAACCAGTGGAATTTGAATGGAAACCAACTTTTTGCCCAGAGTGTAACTCATTTGGGCATAAAATAGAGACTGTCAACAGAAAGAAACAGGATCACATACCACAGAGTCAGAGAAAGAGAAACAAGAAGAAAAACACAATGAAATGGCAACCAAAACCTGTAATGGAAGAGGTTACTGCCAATCAACATCAAGAAGAACAAACAGTTACACCTGAGGTGAAAATATCAGTGAACAATCGAGGGAAACAGGTAGCAACTGTAAAGGGACCTAAGGAAATATATAAACAAAGGGGAGATCAACTATGATGAATTGGCTACCAGGAACACCTCTGTTGTCTTAATTATCAAGGAACCTTATGACCAACAGCAGAAGGAGAGCAGAAGAGAAACAGCCATAAGGGATAAATGGGGCAGCTCCAGTAACCAATATTCATCATGATCATTGTGTCTTGGAATATTAGAGGACTCAATACGTCTTATAAACAGAGAGAACTAGTGAAATTCTTGAGGATAAACAAAGTAGATATGATAGCTTGTCTTGAAACAAAAGTGAAATAACAACATTCACAGACAATCTACAAGAAGCTGGGAGATGAATGGAAGATAGAAAATAACTATGCTGCAGCCCAAAATGGGAGGATGTGGATAATGTGGAAAGAGCTGAACATCCAGGTTGTAATCCTAGAAACCACTTACCAGATGATACATTGCCAGGTGACAGACAGAAGCTCAACATTTTCTAGCTGCATAACCTTTGTCTATGGCTTACATTCAATCCAGCACAGAATACCCCTATGAAGGAGTTTGAGAACTGCCCAATACAGTGGTCCATGGCTTATATTGGGTGACTTTAACAGTGTACTGGAGGTGGATGACAGGATTAATGGGCAACCTGTACACCAATCAGAGATAGTTGATTTCCAAAGCTGCATTGAGGACATTAGAGTAGGGCAGATTACCAAAAGAGGAAACAGATTCTCTTGGAGTAATATGAGAGATGCTGAGCACAGGATCTACAGCCATATTGACTGCGCTTTTGGCAATGATGAATGGTACAATTCCTATACTGGGGTGAAAGCAGTATACATGCTGCCTGGATGCTCAGATCATTCCCCCGTTCTGATAGACACTGAAGTGGTAAAAACCAGAATGAACAGGCCATACAAATTACTCACAACAATTATGAAATATCAAGATTACAGGGCAGCAGTTCACACAATCTGGAACCAGCAGATTCAAGGATGTACTATGTACTCTATTTGGAGCAAACTAAAAAAGATTCAGACACATCCACAAGGAACATTCATCTGTTGATAAAAAACTGCAACAACTGAGAGAGGAACTGAATGAAACACATACAAACTGAATGAAAACCAATTCAACAAGCAGGAGATTCAAAAAGAAAAATAACTCTTACAAAACATTGAACAATGGGAAACTATTCAAGAACAGGTTCTGAGACAGAAATCAAGAGCAAACTGGATCCAACTGGGAGATAGCAATACAAAATATTTCCATGCTTACATGAAGTCCAGACAAGCAAGAAATAAGGTGAGCTGTATCCTCACAGAGAACCAAGTGAAGCTTACTGATGCACACCAGATTCAACAAAAATTCACCCAATTCTTTCACAACCTACTGGGCACAACAGTAGTTCAAATTCCAGGCATTGACATCAATGTGGCCAGAGATGGACCCTGCCTAAATCTGCACCAACAGCAGCAAATGTTGACACCAGTGACTGCAGAGGAAATCAAACAGACAGTACAGAATCTTCCTCAAGATAAAAATCCAAGTATTGATGGCTACCCTGCAAAATTTTATAAAGAATTTTGGCCAATTGTTGGGGGGGAAATTACCAGGGCAGTGAAGCAGTTTTTCCAAAATGAAAAAATCCTAAAACAGATTAACTGCACCACTGTTACTTTGATACCAAAAGTGAAAAATCCTAGCTATGTCAAAGAATTTCGTCCCATTTCCTGCTGATCTACTCTGTATAAAATCATCTCAAAGATCCTAACAAATAGACTGAAAATGGTTGTGGATCATTTAGTCGGGCAAGCCCAGTCAGCCTTCATAGAAGGGAGGAACATTCTTGACAATGTAATTATGGCCCACGAACTGATCAAAGGTTATAATCACAAGACAATATCTCCTAGATGCATGATCAAAGTCGACATTAGAAAGGCTTACGACTCTGTTGAATGGGATTTTCTGAAAATAGTACTTCTAGAATTTGGAATACCCTACAAACTAGTTGTGCTAATAATGAAATGTGTTTCCACTGTCAGTTACTCTCTTATGATAAATGGAGGACTGACCAACACATTTGAAGCAAGGAAAGGACAAAGACAGGGAGATCCAATGTCCCCCTACTTATTTGTCCTAGCCATGGAATACCTAACTAGATCTCTAAAGAAACTAAACAGGAATCCAGATTTTAACTTTCATCCCAAATGCACCAATCTACAAATCACACACATATGTTTTGTAGACAACCTTTTGATATGTTGTAGGGCTGATGAAACTTCCATGAAATTATTGATGAAGGAATTTGAACACTTCTCCAATGTGTCAGGACTCAAAGCCAATATGGATAAAAGCTCTTTATATATAGCAGGTGTTTCAACTGAATTCAAAAAGAAAATTTGTTCTGAACTACACCTAACAGAGGGCACCTTGCCTTTCAAATATCTAGGAGTTCCCCTATCTACAAGAAAACTCACAATATCACAATGTATGCCCCTGGTGGAAAAGATAGTGGACAGAATCAGAAGCTGGACATCCAAACTCTTATCTTATGCTGGTAGAATGCAACTCATCAAAAGTGTCCTGTTTGAAATGCAAACTTACTGGGCCCAAATATTCCTCATTCCAAAAAAATCATAAAACTGGTTAACGGAATTTGCAGGAATTATATGTGGACTGGTAGTCATGAAACTAGTCATAGGAACCTAATTGCCTGGGAAACACAGTGTAAACCAAAGACAGCAGGAGGTTTGAACATTATCTCCTATGAAAGATGGAATAAAGCAGCTCTGTCAAAGCTTCTCTGGGCCTTAATGGCAAAGAAAGACAAACTCTAGATCAAATGGATCCACTGTCACTACATAAAGAAGGGAGACATTAATATAATGGAAATTCCTAAACAAGATAGCTGGCTCGTTAGGAAATTGATTGGAGCAAGGGAATGGTGGGAAAATGATGGAATAAGAATACAAACATGTACTCAAAATGAGCAATTTAGCATCAGAAAATCATACATTCATATCACTCCGCAATGCCCCAAGGTCCGATGGAAAAACTTAGTGATGGTGAATGGCATGCTCCCAAAACATAAATACATTTTATGGATGGCACTGCATAAGCGAATGGCAACAGTTGACAGATTGGTTAAATGGGGACTTCAAATTAATACATCTTGCATATTATGTGGAAGAGATATTGAAGAAACACATGATCATTTGTACTTTGAATGCTTATATTCCAAAGACTTGTGGCAAGGTATGTTACAATGGTTGAAGTATCAAAGAACAATAGGCATGTGGGAATCAGAAGTGCAATGGTTATCTGATAATGTCAATAGCAGGAATCCCAGAAAAGCCATCCTCGGGGTAGTGTTTGCAGCAGTAGTCTACACCATCTGAATGGAAAGAAACAACAGAAGGTTTCAACAATTGAACAGAAACGTCCAAGATCGAGCAAAGCAAATTACAATTCAAGTGCACTTTGCTGGAACGAAGCTCTCTAAATGGAATCCCGTTCTGCAGACTATGAATAACTATCCCTTGTGCGATTCTTCACAATCGTAATAACTTTCAATTTGTCTGTAATAGAAACTTAGTTTAACAACAATAGTTGTAGAGTTTACTATTAGATTGTAATTTTGTGAACTGTTCTAGAGTCCAAATGAACAACTGATATAATTTGGCAATAGTTAAAATAAAAATTCCATTTGACAAAAAAAAAAAGAAATAGTCGAGAGTTTTCTTTAAAACGAGCCGCTATAAATGGTGTATATAATGGATGGCTACAGCTCCCAAGACCCAACAACGGTCTCCAAACAGTACCGACCGACCTATCCACCTCCGTTTTTATTACTCCCTCGAAACTGAAATCACGTGAGTGCCACGCTAAGCAATGAGAATACCAACATATTTTAAAGGTGAAATGTTAAAACCAGAGGACTATTAAACAACAATGACAGTGAAGTTTGAATGGCGTGCATGGGCGGGAACACAACCCTTAAACTACGCCTTTGATATTGTGGGGTTCAATTTTTCGCATGCAAGGATATGGTTCTTTTATATGTAATTTAAATAGAGTTGGGGAATAATATATGTAGAGAATGAAAAATGTAAATATTTTTACGTGGAAAACACTCGGTTCAAAATGTAAAAAATTTACGACCCGCTACTAAGTAGTATTTTTCCTAATTTCACTAAATCACTAAGCCAAATTAACATTTAAAAAATTCTTTGTAAACCTAAGGATTGCCTCTAATCCTCTGTGGCAACCAGTCTCTAGCTGTTACGACAATTTCAAGTTAACTCTAACTTAAATACAACACTCATAGTATCTAGTACAATTGCTTCTAGATACAGCTGAAAGGTAGAACTTGAAACGCCTATTACAATGAAACTAGAATAAAAGACATACACTTGAAACTAGTTCTTCTATCCGATTCATGCAGTTTCATGTTTGCACCTTGAATCACACAGGAATTTCTTGCAAAACACTTTGCTATTTTGCTCTCTACTCACATTTAACTTCAACGTTTGTACGTTACCTGCAGAAGAGAACAAACTAATATTTATTAAGGTAGCAGTATGAGATTAACTAGAGTTATAATGCTATACTCTTCTTTGGTGGAAGAGTTCTATTTATCTTCAACTTCCAACTTCTCCCTTATCTTGGATAAAGTTCTAAGGAGTCCTTCTTCTTATCACTTATGCAACATTTTCGTTCAAGAGATATGAAGTATAACCACTTAAGCTTATCCTTTTCCTTTGCTTCCTTTATGTTTGAATCTGCCTGTATTTCTGTCACACCTCCTTTTTACACGGCTAATCCGAAGGATAAATGTATAAAGAAGTTTTTTTAATTTAAGTGACATAATTTGAAATGGGATTATTTATTTATTTGGAGTCGCCACTTGAGATAAACTTGGCTTTTTTGTATCTCAAGTCACCGGTTTGTTTTGAATCCCAAATCGAGAAAATTTTCGACTGCCCAAATGGAGTCTGCGAACTAGAAATTCTAAGTGGGGAATTATGTTGACCCGAGGGAAGGTGTTAAGCACCCTCGGTTCCCGTGGTTCTAGCACGGTCGCTTAAACTATTAAAATCGGCTAAAAAAATCTGATTTTAGTACATGTTCATCCTATAGTGCAATTTTAAATTATTTACCTCTTTTAATTGAATTTTTAGGAATGTGAACGTCGTTTAAAACATGTCTTTAGATCACGTCACATGAAATGCACCCGTATCCGAAACATATTCTATCCAACGTTTTGGGATTTGGATTTGGGTCACATGAAATGCACACCCGTATTTAGGAAAATAAAATTATTAAAAGGCGCGCCTAAAGAGACTAACGTGTTATTATCTTTGCCTGAAGTCGTGAATTTCGCTAAACGGCATGTCTTGAATTTCTATGTACTTTAATATAAGCATTAAAAGGGGGCCACGTAATTTATGGGTTTTATTCGGTGCGGTGCACCTCGTTTTATTATTTAAAGGCCAATATAGAGCAAACTAGAATTTTCTATTGGATTTATCTCTAAAAGGATCTAGTAAGTTAATATTATATAATTTGGGCCTCAAAGTCAAGTCCAAACTTAAACAAAAAGAGAACCTCTTAATTTAAATCTGCCACCTACTTTGGAAGGCTCAAAATTATTTTGTCTTGCTTTAACAGAAATTATCAAATTGATCAAAACTTTCAACAATTAATTTTCACGTTTGTGCCCTGTCACGAGAGAAAGAAATCAAGGCATAACCGAGATTGTTTAGGCCCAGACATAGTAATTGTTCAAACCTTACACTTTAGCCCAGAAGCATGGTTCAAATGGATTCCACTGTCGATCATTCTCGAGTGAATATGCAACTCACATTTTAAGGGGCATAATTATAAGCTATAGACCTAAACCTACAGATAAAACGTAATTTATTGAGCTATGCATCAACAAACGATTTCTGCACACTTTTTTTTTGTGACTCAATATATTAAAACAAACTCATCTTAACAAGCTTATCTTATATGAAGCATGATTATGCATACATACTAACTCTGCCTCACGATTAAACACGTGAATTTAAGCCATCAGATTTGGAACAATATAAGTCCATTATTACTGGCATTATGCCTTATTGTTCAAATATCCAAAATGATCCAAAACAGTTCCTAAAATAAAAACAGTCCTAATTATACCATCCACAGTCTATGAGCTAATAAGAGATAATTACATATCAATTAACATATATTTAACTACAAATACAGTAAGATCCCAAACGAACACAAATATGATGAATGCTTGTCATTTCACTCCAATTTAAAGATAAATCATGGCAAATGCAAAGGTGTGTACCTGGAATTACAATGAAACAAAGGAGAAAAGAGAGGTCAGGAGTAGTTCAGCAGCACACCACAATAGATCAGAGGCTCACAAACTCAGAAAAGCAGCATCAACCACCCAGAATCAATTTAAACCAATGAAATAACCAAAAACAGTTCAAGTTCACCCAAAAATGGCTCGAATTGAAAACCAAGCAACTTCTGAAGTTTCAGCAGCTAAAGGTCGAGCTAGGGGATGAGAATCAATGACTATAATTCAAATATTACCCTAGAGACTTCAATGTAACTGTGCTTTTATGCTAAGCGTTCAGATTTTTATCTTCCTTGAAATTGAAATTCAAATTTTGCTAATAGAACTTGCAGAAAAATACTGGAAACTTTTTGGAAAATTTTCAGTTTTTTTTTTTCAAAACTTTTTGAAAGAAGCCATTGGCATGCCCTTTTATAGGCAAGGCTTAGGAGAACCTTCCCTATTTTATTTTACCTATTAGTCCCTCTCCTATTTTTTCAATTTTTGCTAATTAGTCCTTAGATTCCTGATTTGTTGGCCAAGTTATATCAATAAAATCCTGAAGTTTAAATTTGAACCTAAATCTAGAAGGTTCTAGGAGTTCTATTTCAGTTACTGCCAGATCCTATTATTGGAATACCCCAATTTCCCTCCCATTCATAAGAAATTACCAAGCTTAGTTAACCCAAACCCCCAACCCTGTTATTGACTAAGGTTAATTAACTAATCCTATTTCAGCTATATCCAAACCAATTAGGTTATCACTTAAAAACTAATTCTAATTAACCAAATCTCTTAAGGCCAAGTATGTCATTAAAACCAACAATCACTAAACTATCAACTAAAATCAAACACTATGAAGACAAGCAAAATAATCACAAAAAAATCAAAATGTAAAATAGTGGCAAACAATGGAACCCTACGGTTAAAGTTAAACGGGCAATCCAATTCAATAATAAAACGGAACATAATACTAGTACAAATCTAAACCCTAAATCAACTCTAACTCAAATGAAAGAACTACTAGAGATGAACGAAAACAAAAATAGAAAACTATGTATTAAAAAGGAAAATAAGAAAACTCACTGGTAGGGCCTTTGTTTTGACTAACTCAAATCTGAGGAGTGTCTTGAATCCATCTGGATTATAATCGTCCTTAATTGCGTGTTTTCATAAGAAAACACATAATTAAGGGATATTATAGCCCATACCTCCTTAATTCCCAAATTTCAAATTTAGGGTTCTGAACAAATTTTCGATCTGAAATCCGAGGTGTTGGAGGAATATTTGAGGGAAACAAACCAAGGATTTAAGAAAAGGAAGGTGAGAAGGGTCCAGGGTGTTATTTTGGTTTGGTTCAGCGGCAGGGTGATTACTGGTCGGGGTTTCAAACTAAAATTCGAGCCGGTTGGTCATGATTTAAGTGGTTTTGGCTTGGGATTTGGTAAGTGGGGGTCGAGGAGGGTCTATGGTGTGTTTTTGGTGGTCATCAGAGCCGGCGCCGCCGTGGGTGGCGAAGCAGCCACCACTTTGATTGAAGATTTGAGAAGATCGGTTGGTGTTCGAAGAAAAACCGTCACAGATTTGGAAAGGGGAGAATAAGGAGATTCAGCGGTGTATTTTTGGGCGTCGTTGGAGACTTGCCGGCGTCGACAGCGATTTTTCGACCAGCGGCGGACGGCGGAGAATGGTGGCTTTAGGGTGGTGTTATATAGGCACAATTTAGGGTTAAATGAGATAGGGTACGAGGTTTTGTGGGTAAGGGGATGATATGAAACAGCTATATACCCGTTACAACAAGGCTTGGACACCATTGGATCAAACGGATAGGCGGCTATGATTTTTCTAGATCAAACGTTATCGTTTCGATAGGGAGGGGTCTGAACCGGTTTTGTGGTGCAATTGGGCTGGTTTTGAAATGGGTTTGGGTTTGGGCTTGAATTATAATCAAGTATTAGCCCAAAATCTGATGGCTTGCTTCCCTTTCAATTCCTTTATTCATTTCCTTCTTTTATTTTTGTGTTTTATTTATTTAATTATTAAAATTTTGATTTTATGAAAATGCAAAACTAAAAATAGCCAAAACAGGTTTAAATCTAAAATGAGACTAATTGAATTCCCTAAAGATTACTAGGTCCTAATTTTTTTTTAAAAGAAAAGTAAACAAAAGTGAAACTAAAGGAACCAAAAAATGTAAAAATGATTATTTTTGTTATTTTCCTTATTTTCAATGACGTTTAATTAACCCAACATCTAATATTAGGTCCTAAATGAAAATATGCTCTTTTTTATAATTTTATTTTTTATGACGGCTTAAAATGCATACAAAAATGCAAGAAAAACGCGAAATCATGCAATTAACTTTTGAAAATTCAAATAATAAAAGAAAAATCCTAATTTTAATGAATTTTATAAAAATAATTTGAGCACGGCAAAAATCACGTGCTATAATTTGTATACACAATGTGTGGACTTAGTTCATACTCGAATTACTTTGTCAATCGTGAAAACAAACATCACTTAGGCCAACGCATTGCTTAGATGATGCAGTGCGCAGCTCTGTGGATCGCTTGGCTAACTACACAATTATATATGCTGTCAAGATAATGATGTGATTACCGATTGAGAACTAACTCATTTGGTAAATTTCTTACTTTTAATTCATAGTTAAGATGAAAATTTCAAAATTCATTAGTACCGGAGCATTTTTTTTCTTCTTCCCCTTTCTCCCTTCCTCTCCTCCCTTGATGTAATTAAAAAAAAAAAATTGGAAAAGAAACAAATTTCCCCTATACTTTCGACAATAAGTCACAATTACCCCCCCACCCCCCCCCCACCCCCCGATTTCAGTTCATATGAAAACTAGCCCTACCAGTATATTTCAGGTCTGCATTTATCTTTTACCCGTTAAAACTCCAACGCAGCCTTAAAAATTCACGTGGCTGCCTGTAATCGGACCAATCAACTCGTCTTGTTTTGTCACGATCCCAAATTAATCTAATCGTGATGTCATCTAACGTGACCCGCTAAATAAGTCAAATTCAGTCAACACAATTCTACTGGAATTAATATGAAGCCAAAAAAAGAAATAATTAAATTTGATATAAGTTCTCATAGATTGATAGTACAAGTCACGAGCGATTACGATTTAGATTACAGAACCGATATAATGAATAAATACAATATTTATTTAAATTATACGTAAACAAAACTCAAATCTAAAACCACCAAGAACAAATGGTAGTCATGTCCAAACAACATGTACATCTTCAATATCATTTCCCGTCATGCATCGCATCATTAGCTCCAAAATTTGCACCCAAGGTGTAGAAGTATAATATGAGTACAACTAATTTCATGTATTCAGTAAATATCTTGACTAACCTCGATGAAATAATGACGAACTTTTTAATACTTACTAAAATAACTTGTTAAGTAGATTTGGAATTGAAAGAATACTAAAAATAACAGAGAATAGTACAAGAAAAAATACACAAAGTAATAATCATTACTAAAAGAAATCAAGCTCAATTTTATCAATATTGAAATCAATCTTTTTCTTAAAGCGATAACCACCAAATGAAATAGTAAATTCACAAATTTTCGTAGCGTAAGAAGTGTACTTAAGATATCAAATCAAATGGTACGACAATACTCTTTGTAAATTTATTTTATTTTTATCAAATACAGAATAAATATCGAATCACAATATCTTCGTGTATTTATCTCATTCTCACCGAACATATATATATAACAATACTAACCAAATAAGAAAATACTAATAATAATAACTACAAAGTAGAGAGTACACAAATAGCAACAATAAATAAGTTGGAAGCATATAGAAAACAATAACATACGAGATAAGAGGCACAAAAATAGTGTCAGCAAGTAAGGTAGAAAAGCATAGATATAGGTCACCGATAGAACAATAGAAGTATATGTAACAACCAAGAAGATATACATGATCCTAATAATATGTAACAAATATAGGTCACAGATAGAACAATAGCAAACAAGGAAAAAAGCAAACATGTGACAACCACAAGCATCATAGAAAACAATGACAACTCAAGTTAAAGCATAAACGGTCGAAAAAAGGGAAGTAGAACTCCTATTGACGTGTACACAAGAAAAATATATCACAATATAATACATGTCTTTTGTACTAACATGTACGAAATTACCTTTTGTGCCATAAAAATATGATAATATAATAACAATAGCACGAGATCACCCTTCATGTTTTTATTCTCGTCCTTACATGAAAATGTAAATATAATGGTACGATATCACGCTTTGTGTTTTCACTCTCGTCCACATATGATAATGTATTGGAATGGCATGACATTATCCTTCATGAATAATATTGTATATGAAAAATGACACAACATTATCCTTCGTGCATAATAATGTAAATGAAATGGCATAGCATCACCCTTCGTGTTTTATACTCTCCACACATGATTATATATATATATATATATATATATATATATATATATATATATATATATATATATATATATATATAATGGCACGAAATTATCCTTCGTGCTTTACACTCTTCCTCACCAAGCACATACATATCAATAATAAGCATGACATGAAGCATGAATAACATCAAAAAAAATGGCTAGGCAAATACAACACGTGAAGATCAATCACAGTTATTCAATAAACCTCAAGAATCCTATTATTCAAGTATTTTATCAAAGGTCAAAAATTCTTTTCAACATAAATATTGTACTCAAATACCTTAGAATTACATTCATACACATGTGTTCGTGATTGGGGATAAAGACGATGAATTTATCAAATTAGCAGTTTCATAAAGAGCCCGTCAAATTAATAAAGTTATAATAAGCTAAATCATGATTTTTAGCATTTAAGTTCACATTCATATTATTATAGAGGTCAAGTAAAATATGAAGCAAGAAGACCGCATAATCCAACAAGGCACAAAAAACTGTATAATTTACCCCCAAGTATGATTAATCCCGACACATGCATATATGTTTGTGACCTTATGTGTGTATCACTCCTGCATGTGAAAAATAATATTATTTTATTAAAAAATTCTTCCAACAAAGTTAGGCAAGATACATACGTTATTCCGGAATAATTTCCACAATCCAATACTATCTTCCATAGAAATAATCTTCAAAACGATCAAAACCTTGTCACAACCCAATTTTCACTATAGGCCGTGATGACGTCCAACGTCACATCTAAGCAAGCTAAACGGTGAATTACCCAGTTAATTGCTCATTTAATATTTTTAAAGTCTTTGATATTTTTTTTATTTAAAATAGAAACAAATAGCAAGTAATCATAGTAATATAAAGCATAAACTAAACATGAGAGTAAGATAATGAATTTATTAATCAAAACCATGAGTATCTATTAAAATTTTCCAAAGCCTAGTATCACAAGTGCACAAGCATTTAGTAGAATATACAAAACTCCCTAAAACTACAGTCTAAAACAAAATAGATAGAAATAGTAAATATAACAAGAGGAGGCTCCGGGTGCTGCAGAACGGAGCATGAGAAGTAGCTCACTACAAGGCATCCGGGTAGTACAGGTGCGCGCCTGAACGAACACCAGCTGTACCTGTATCAGAACCTGCACAATTTGTACAAAAGTGTAGCGTGAGTACCTAAACACAGTGTACCCAATAAGTATCCAGTCTAACCTTGATTAAGTAGTGACGATAGGTCCACATTGACACTTACTAGTGCTCAATATACATAACGTGCACGAATTATAAATAGGCATGAAATATAATAATAATAATAATAATAATAATAATAATAATAATAATAATAATAATAATGATGATGATGATGATGATGATGATGATGATGATGATGATGATGATGGAATAAAAGGCAATTATTTAAATGTGTCTTTAACAAAATAACATATTAAAAGTCTCCAACTGTCACATTCAAGTCTCAACAAATAAAGGCCAACACGTATTTATAAATTCTCTAAGTCATGAAGGGTATATCGATTATATTCAGACTCCTAGCGACAACACGTATGAGTTATGCCGATGTCATACAACTCGATCCATAACAATTCTGTACGTACACTCGATGCATCACATAATATATATATAAATATTTTCGAGGAATTTGGACCGATCCACAAGAATAGAAAAACTATTTGGACTACGAATTTTGTGTTTACAACCCCTGGCAAGCCCATAAAGGAAATTTGATTTTCCATCAATAATTACTCATTCCGCGAAATCCCTAACATAATCTTTTATCAATGTTTACTTAATAATGCAGGTAACTAAACTAAAAACTTGAGTTCAAATAGTGCAAGTATTGCATGATAAAGTCCTATGTTTACCCAGACATAACATGAATTTTAGCTACGTACAGACTCTCGTCGCTTCGTACGTACGTAGCACTCACAAGTAGCAGCAAATAATAATTTAAGTACTGATGGAGTTAATTCCCTCCTACAAGGTTAGGCAAGAGACTTACCTCAATTTCAAGCCCACTTTCCCGTCCACAAATCGCACTAAAACCTCAAATTGATCACACGCAATCCAAAACTAGCCAAGTGTTGCACAAGATAATCAATATGTGCTCAAAATTTGATAATTTAACTATTAGAGTAATATCCCTATCCAATTTAGAAGGTTCCTAAAATTCACGTGTTCGGATTCCGAAATTTTTTATAAATAAGTGTTATACATAACCTTACGAACACAAATTTGTAGTTTCTACTCAATTCCATAACCTTATTCGTGGTCTAATCCTATTTTTATCAAAACGTAGGTTTTCCAACAAACTCCTAAACTTTTCACATTTTACATGTTAAATCTACCCATAATCTATGTATTTAATTTACATTGTATAAAAATCACTTACCTTCCAATAGCGGGATGAAAACCCCTCTCCAAGAAGTTCTAGAATCAGCCAAGACATGTGAGAAATGAACAAAATGGCCAAAGTTCTGTTTTTATTAAAGTCACTGCCTATTTGATCCTTCTTCGCAATCGCTGAAGAAGCCTGGCGATCACGAAGGCAAAGCTCCCAGGCCCAGGAAAGTCTTATTCAAAATTTCCAGAAGACTCTCGCGAACGTGATACACTGTGCTGCCCTCTCATCGTGAACACGACCCTCTAATCGCGAATGCGAAGGGCAACTAAGTTGCCCAAGCCCAGGCCTTCTACGCGAATACGACAAGGCAATCACGAATAAGAAGGCCATTTGTTCCAAGCCTCAATGAACGCAGCCTTTTCTTCGCGAATGCAAAGAGAAAAATCACCCAGTCCCCAAATACTTAATCGCAAACGCGAGAGGACCTCCGCATTCGCGAAGAAGAAAACCAAAACAATGTGTCAGCAGTTTTAGACTTAGCTCCAAGTAGTCTGAAATACACCCGAGCCATCTGAGACCCCCTCCAACTGCACCAACAAGTCCATAAACATAATACGGACCTTCTCAAACCCTCAGAATACGTAAAACAACAATGGAACCAAGAATCGCACCCCAAAACTAAATTGAATCAACTTATGAACTTCAAACTTCTCAACTAGCTCCGAACGCGCCGAATCATACTTAGACTATTCGGAGTAACACCAAATTTTACGTACAAGTCATAAATCACTATACAAAATTATTCTAAACCAAATTTAAAGAACTACTCGAAACGAAATTTAAAGAACTATAAAAGCTTCAATGAACCAACTTTCAACATTAAGCGCTGAAATGCTCCCAGATCACCAGAAATCCAATCTAAATACACGTCCAATTCCAAAATCATCACAAAAACCTATTAGAACAATTAAATCTTGATTTTGAGGTTATTTACTCAAAATATTGACTCAAGTCAATCTTGGTCACCTTATGCCACTATTAAGGAACCAAGTGGTTTGATTTCAACCCGAGCCTTTTGCAAACCCAAACCAACCATCCTTGCAAGTCATAAAGCGGTAAAAGCACATATACAGAATATTAATTGCGGGAATGGGGATTTAGAAAGCAAAATGACTGGTCAAATTGTTACGAACCTAGTCATTTATCGTCTAATGAAGTCAAATAATGTTAAAAGAATCATCCCCAACCAATAAAAGTTCAATCTTGGCTAAAAAATCAAAAGTCAACAAAAGTTAAACCTAGGCTCGTTTAGTCAAAACCCGAGTTACGAATAAAAATCTGATTACCTATTCACCCTCCAGCTCGGATATGTAACTTGTTTCGAAATTTGACTTTAACATGAGGTCTAAATATCCATTTTTAAATGTCCCTAAATTCTACCCGACCCCTCCCCACCCCCCTCCAACCCCAATTTCTACTTTAAAATTCATAGATATGATGTCAAAAACTCATGAAGAGTAATTGGAATTGATTAAAAACTATTTAAAGATGCTTACCAATGAATTTGGAAAGAAAGATTTCTTCAGCAATCGCCTCTAGAAAGTTTAGGATTAAAAAATGCTATAAAATGAGCTAAGTCCCGACTTTTTCCTCTTATATCCAGCTGCAGGTATCACAATTGCAATGTTCATAAAAGTAAACCAATATTTGCAAAAACGAATAGTGTTTGGGCATAATAGATACTGCAAATGCAAAATATACCTCGCATTTGCAAAAACCTCACCTTCACAAATGCGGTCCAAACTTTGCTTTCGTGAAGCTTTCCCAAATCTGGCTAGTGTCTCAAATGCGACAACGGAGTCACAAATGTGATCCTCCCACCTATCGAAAATGAGCACTAGGCTTCGCATTTGTGAAGTCTCCTTTCCCCTTCCCAGAATCGCAAATGGGAGCATTGTCTCGCAAATGCGAGGCTCACATTTATGATCATATCTCCGAAAATGAGAGAGATGTAGATTTGGTACACCAACAAATCCTCAGCTGTCCAAAATCATTTCGTAATGCATCCAAACGTTAATCGAGCCCCTTGTGCTCCAATCCACAAGTGTAATAACATCATATAAACTAACTCGCTCACTCAAATCACTATAATAACATGAAACAACAAGAATTGATCATCAAAACTCAAGATTTTCAAGTTAAAACCAAAATTTCTATTTTTTTCACATAATGCATTAGAATGCGCGTGGGTCACCCCGGACCCCAATTAAAAGTGATTACAAGTCCAAAAATATCATACAAACCTACCAGGATTGTAAAAATATCAATCTGGGATCGTTTACCAAAAATATTGACCGTGGTCAAGTCTAGTAACTTTTAAACTAAAAAATCACATTTTCTTCAAAATTTTATGTAAAGACTTTTCAGGAAACGACACGGACCATGTAAACAAATTAAGAAACAGCAAATAGATCTACGAAGAGTCTCAAAATACGGAATGGTAAGCTGTTACTCAAAACGACCGACCAGGTCGTTACACATATTTACTCACCAACCCACCCAACCCAGCCTCTTAAACCAAATCCCATTGGTTAAAACCCCTTATCTAACGCTCATTAAGGGATAAAACAATGCTCTTTCAAGAATATTTATGAAGCACCAAAGTAAAAAATAAAAAGACAGACCAATATAAATTATTTTTCGCTTTGCATTCCAATCAGGGTTATTCAATTTGGGTATAAGTGCTTATGGAGATATTACCTTTCATATATAAGGAGAGTAAGTATGGTAGGACAGATGATTTATTTAGTACTTTAGAAGTTGAAGTTCTTTCTGGACCACTGGAGGTTGCTGAAATGTCTACACATAAAGAGATGCAATTCTTATTTCTATGTTTCTTACTACTAATGTGTCTCCTTAGTCATCTCCTAGAATCCCATTCATGAATAATTTTGATATACAAGATTTCTGCTTTAAGTTGCAGTTGTCACTGTCCAGTATTTGACAAACTAACTACCATAATTTTATTCTTAGCTCGAAAAGGAAGAAAAGAAAAGGATCTCATTCATGAATAATTGATGAAGCTTTGTTCTGCTACGTTGATCACTAGCTTCCGAGAGAAGAAAGTAACCAGAGTTTAGATAAAGAATTTTAACCGATAGGATTTAGGTTAACAACTTGGGTCGGGCAGGTTAGTGATTAAAAATTGGGCAGATTAATTGGTCCAATTATAGGCAGTCACGTGAATTTTTAAGATGTGTTGCCGTTTTTAACTGATGAGAGGTAAATGTAGACATAATGTTTAACAGTAGTCAATGAAATTTCTCACTGTCTAGATTTTGCTGCCTCCAACACCTGAATTTGCATAAAAATATACGGAAAGCAGGATAAGTATATTATGGCCGGTATCTAATAAGCATCAAGATTAACTTCGTTAAAGCAGTGACAAGGTTCAAGTCATGTGATACTGACTAGTTAAATAACCTATGAAATATATCAAACACTAACAACCGAAGAACAAAAACAAAAATCTCTTCAAAATAAGTGATAACAATTCAATGCAAGTAAATGCTCAACTTCAACAAAACATAATCAAACAGACATACACATATGGCACCCCGTGCCCATATTACTGTCACAATAACAATATCCATTCTTATTACCCCGTCCTGACAAAATCACAATATCTACCCACATCACTTCATCCTGACAAAACTATAATAACCACCCGTATCATTCTGGCCTGACAAAATCACATTAGTTACCGTATCACTCTGTTCCAACAAAACCAAAATAGCTATACGTATCACTCCGCTTTGACAAAATCACAATCATAATCACATGGTAATAACATCGTGCCAACAACCAAAACGATTCGCTCAACATATACATATGCCACAATAAACACAAAATAATAATGCCAAACTTTCATCAAAGATATAAACTCATAGTTCATCAACAAGATGCACAATGATATAAAAATAGTAAACTTCGAACGGTGTTGGACATATAAAGTATTAATACAACTAGAACAATCACAATGATCATGTTCACGTAGCTCCAATATGATTAAGCACATTTTATATAAAATACATCCCCAAATAAAGGTATATTAATAACATATGGCCTAATCCCGTCATAAGCCATACATAACACATATATACACACTCATCACCTCATGTACACATACCTGCAATCTGCGTGACTTGGTTGAGTTAGAGAGATTCAGTTTTGATGGCTTGGTTACGTGTAAATTGTTAGAAGAGTTCTCGATGTTGTCGACCACGGCTTGAGAACAATGTCTTCTAAAGGTATGAGAAATATGTTGCATGTTGTGATTTTTCCTCTTGGATGAGGTCAAGTGGAAAGTTTTTGGCTGATGGAGTGTGTATCCTTCTTGCGATTCAGAGCTAATAATGAGATTCTCGTATTTTCACATGATGGCATGATTGATACAATGCACCGTGTGGGAGGGATTTGCGTATACAAGGTCTCAGTTTAGTTTCGAAGGCAAGGTCGTGAGTTCTAGATGGTGGAATGGACAATTTTAGACGTTTAGAAGAATGCTAACACTATCTGTTATCACCTGAGAAGGGTGTGTTGATACCCAATTTTTTCTTTATATAATTTAAATATGCATATATATCTTCAAAGTAGTACACATATGTTATTATTAGATTTACAAACATGCCCCAAGTGTTTTTATAATTTTCCTTTAATTTTAAAGGTTTTTAATTAATTTATTTCTACATTGTTATTATACAAATATCCAATAATTATCTCTCTTTTTATTTTAGGATGATTTAATCATCTAAATTTATTATTTATACCCATATAGTGCTCAGATATTTTAATTGTATTTTTATAATTACATTTGTATTTTTAAGGCTAGAATAGTATATTTTGCAATAATAGCATATATATAATTATATTATCTATCCAAAAAATAACTTATATTTTAATAATCTAAAATAATTATTTTAAATCATTTTCATGCATAAATGATATATTTTATTATTTATTATTTATTTTTATAAATTATTTTACTAATTTAATTGGGTATTTAAAATCTAGTCCCTTTGTAATTAATTTCCAACCTAGCGCAATTATATATACCATCCCAATACACAATTACCCCTACCCAATTAAACCACATAACCCCAGAACCCCTCAAATCAGGACCGTTGATCTCTAAAATCAACGGTCCACATCACCTCATCCCTTTTTAATTAACCTAACCCGTCTAAACCTTAATACTCCATCTCACCTGCCATCATTGAGTCATCTCATCTCCTCACCATTCAAACTCTCAAACCCTAGCGCCATCACCCTTAACCCCTTTCACTTTCAGCCAAATATGGAATCAATCGGGGATATACTTACCTTATTGATCCTTTCTTGTTATTGGTTACTCGTTTATGGCATAACATAATTGCTTGCCTAACATGGAAAGCCAATTTTCTATGTTGGACCAAAGTTTGTTTCAACATTTATTCTTTTTCATCTATGTTCATTCTTCGTCTTTTGGTGTGAATCTTTGAGATTTGGTTTGATTTTTCATTTACTCTAAAGCTAGTGTTCGAATCTTTTCAAAATATGTTATAGTTCCTCTATTTATATTCCTTTAATGTTTCCGTATATCTATTTTATGCATCTTCATTATAGCTTTCGTTTGGTTATTTCCTTACCTTAAAATCTAGGGTTTTGATTCTTCAAAATCAAAAAAAATATGGTTCAAACCTTAATTATTTCCGTCTATATTTCTTCGTGCATTTTTATTGAAGCTCTTTTGTATTTCTACCTATTTTACGTACATTAAATTTAGGTTTGTCATTATTTGGTATTTTTCCTCTAATGTTTCTATCTCTCAGCTTCTATGCACCTTTAACTCTTGCCGTTAACTGTTGACTGATTTTACTTACCCCAAAAATAGGGTTTTGGAAATCTTTACTGAGATTCCAGTCTTTCCTTACTTGTATGTTACTGATTTTGTTCGATTTACCTATTCTCATTATTTATTTACCTTATTTGATCTGGTATTTGACTATTGGATGATTATGTATCTTAATCTTAATAGTACTTGCCTGATTTTATGCTACTATGTTCTGTTAATTGATTGAAGCCGACCTTGAATTAATTCTACTTCTCTTTTTATTTCTTATTTGTCTATGATTAACATATTACCTTATTTGTCTGTTTCATTGAGTACTATTTAAACCCTTTCGTCACTCCCTCTAGACAATACTCGAACTCTCTGATTCTCACTATAAGGCTTAAGCTCTCTCTTGCTCTCTCTTTCTTGTTCTGATTTCTGTGCTAAGTATCTCTTTATTTTGGTTGACTAAAAGCCAAGACCAAAATTATTCTGGAACCTCATTGTTGTGGTATCCTTGATTTAGTAACATTGTTCACTTATGGATCCTCTTCATGATTTAGCCTAAGGTTTAACTTGTTTCATGTATTACTTATTAATCATCTGCTCCTTCTGAATTTTGCACTATAAACATGTAATCAATTAGTTTGTTACTTAACTCACATGTCTTGTTTGTTTAACTCAAATAAATATCCCTAATTGCTGCTGTGATTTAACCATGAGTATTTTGAATAATAGCATGAGTATTAGCTTAATCAGATTTCAACCTATTTGAACTATATGCTGAACATGAACCTTGTTTATTTCCTGGAGCAGTTCTGCCTGCAACTCTATGTTCGGAACTTTTCTTCTTTTGAAATTGAACTTTTTAAAAACCTGCCCTTTATTCATTTTTATGTACTGATTTCCAAAGCCCCTACTCTTCGCCCCTTAGGTTCTCAACCACCTAGTGTGAGCACTGCCTAGGGTCCTTGAGACTCATTTGAACTCTGACACACTGAGGGGCTAGTTTTTCAATATTTTATGAACTCTCTACTGAATGTGTGGTTCTAGTGTGAGCATTGCCTGGGGCCCCTGAGGCTCTTTGGGACTTTGACATAGTGGAAGCCAGATATTAATATGTTGTGGATGAATCACCGCTATGTTCCAAATATGTTATGTGGGAAGGCCTGGTTCTCAGGTTTATTTGGGCCTATGAAGGCTCCCTATAGTGTACTGATACTATTATGTAATTCATTCGGCTATTCTGGTCTATAATAACTACGTAATAATAGATTTGGATATATTTAATAAAGCTGGGAGGGGGGTCCTTATATTTTTTGTTAAAACTAGGTAGAAATCCTACCTATATGATTTTATTATACTGATTGAACTGTGTGAGTACTATACTTTGTTTAGAAATCCCGCCTATAGGACTTTCATGATCATCTTGATTCTGTATTTTACATTTTGCATACTAGAGATCCTGCTTATAGGACTTTCGTTCAATTTTCATATTAGAAATCCTGCTATTTTGACCTGTACATGTTTCCAACAAATGTGCATTAGGAATTATGCCTGTAGGATCTGGTAGTTTTAATTAATTGTCCTTTCTAGGAATCTGTTTAATTTTTGGCCATACACAATCAATAGATATCATGCCAATATGAATGAAATTACTTTCAAACGTAGAAATCATGCCTATAGGGTTTAAATCAATAGATATCATTAGGACTAAAGTCAGTTCAATAATTAGAAAGCAAGCCTATAGGAAATAAAGTCAATTTACTTTATGAGTCAAAATCAGTGCCATACCTAGAAACCATGTCTACAGGTCTGTAATTAATAAGCTCATAGAAAGCATGCCTACAGAATTTTGTTAATCGATTCTGAATTCAATAACTATTGTCAGTCACTTAGGCAATGTATCTGTAGGACTTAATAACTATTCCGAGTTTATAACTATGACATATTACTGCTTGAAGTGCCCAGATTCATGCTGAATAAAATCAGTAGGCAAATAAATACGTCTTAATGCTAGCCTTAATAAAACTATCTTTATACTCTATTTTATCACGTAGATATCCTGCCTATAGGATTCCAAAGTTAACAAAGCTTGCTGGTTCAATTGTGTGCTTTTGTTGCCTATGTGTAGAGGTCAATGTGAGCCCATACTTGTTCTTTATCTAAAAGTTCTGCTTGTTTTGTTTGTGCCTAGATTTCACATTATTAAGCAACATAGGTTGGTCTAGAACTACCCGAAATAGATGTCCTAATGCCTCCAGGATCATAGCTAAGGGACATGTAGTTCACACATAAAAAACGAGCTAGAAACTGCTAGAACGCTTAAGCAACAACTTGAAGATAGTAATTGGGTAGTAAGAAGATGATAACCTGTGCACTAATGCTATGAGTAACACCCCAACTTGAGGGAGTTACAAAGTATTGCATGGAATGATCCTATAGGTTAAAAAAATTAGGACCCCATATCCTTCTGTTTAAAATAAATAAAATATTGTATTTATCCAAATTGTTTTCTCTTTTTAGACTAATTCGCTTAATTTAAGTTTGCACGGGACCCGCCATTATGGACCTCGAGTGGTGCCTAACACCTTTCTGTCAAGGTAATTTCGAGCCGTTACCCAATCTCTGCTGATATAAATTGGTACAACATGAGTTATTTGCTCTAAGTTCCCTAACGTACCTTAGTCCGTTAGGTGGCGACTCTTTCAGTTTCAATTCCCTGCCCTCTCAGAAAAGAATTGTCTCAGAAATGTTGAAACTCGATTTTGCAAGAAAAAGGGGCACGATTGCATGGAGACTCTATTGGGAATATCTTTAGGCTCTTACCCTAACGAACTTGTTTGTGAATTAGGCTCTAAGCATGTCTTTATTATTCTGTTAATCTTTGCACACCCCTTACCCTTCCACTCTATGGTGAATTTATCTACCTATCTTCTTTCATTAATGATTCTCCTCCTTGTTTTATCACTTTTACTATGGAATTGACTTGCTTCCTTATTTTGTTTTCTTAAATGTCTTTATTAAATACCGCATTTTATCATTATTTATCGTGAAAATACTTGGCAACATGTAATTTTCTTTTACATACTTTCATGCTCAACATCATATACCACTCATGCGTACTAATACTACAATGGCACTTGATGAGTGTCCGCAATCTTCATAAATCACCCTTTAATGTTGGAATGACTTATTGAGATAAAACTAGTCAATCAGCAGTGTAGTCGACGATTCCGTGTCTTTTCCTCTCAAGTTGTCCATTTGAGGGTACCCGTCTAGAATTCTATAAAAACCTCTATTTGATAATAATTGTACATACATCAGGATCAATCCCCTTTAAGAAATCCTTATCCAAAGTCTATCAGGATTTCTATAATCCCAATGGGTGCGACCACGATATGCGCATTATTTGGAGAGATAAATTCTAACATGCTAATTGTTAATGTGTAAGTAGTAGAACCCAGAAGGGGTAAGGGTCTAACTCTTTTTATTTTTGCAGCGGATGAGGCACGGAGTTCCCAGGTTTGGCATGATCTAAAATATACCACCACTATTACTAGATTTGTGGGAAGATCTTTCACCAAGCGACAAATATCATGTGAAAAGGGTTCTCGAAAACTTACCCTCCTTATTGGAAATCCAGCCAAACAACATGCTGCTCGAGGATGCCACTATGTTCTGGGACGAAGAAAGAGCTGTATTCTATTTTGGCAACATAGAAATGACTCATCTTTTAGAGGAAATAAGAGGATTTGCTGGATTACCATGGGATAGTCCCGATTTACTAGTATTGGAAAACCACACTAATAGGGGGTTTTCGAAGAGGGTGGGTCTGAAAGAGAATGATGACTTGGAGTGGTTGAAGAAGTCCTACATACCCTTCAACTTCCTCAATGGTGGAAGCTGTTAATTATTTTAGCTTTACTCAAATAACTAAACTTACTCATTTTTTAATTATGTCTTGTAGCTTAATTATTTTATTCATGAGTCATTCTTTCCATTTATAAAAGGTTGAGACTGGAGAAAAGCCTAGGTAGGGACAACTTTACCCTGCTACTCATAAGAATGAAGACGAATCATATTTTAGTGAGAAGACAAGAGGCATATCTTTCATGATGAATTCTCCATCACTTCCCTGGGTTGGACTCACTGTAAGGTTTTTGTATTCATCATCTGCTTTCTGGGTGTGATGGTGTTCCAAGCTAAGGAGAAAAAATTAACACCAGGTTGGCCATGGTAACCAAAGCTTTAATGGAGGGAATCAAGGGACAAACCTATACTATTATTCCAATGATTGTAGCAGACATATGCCGAGCTGTGGATCGTTGCAAGAAAGGATTCAA
The DNA here is from genome assembly GCA_034376525.1 of Nicotiana benthamiana. Classification (NCBI taxonomy): domain Eukaryota; kingdom Viridiplantae; phylum Streptophyta; class Magnoliopsida; order Solanales; family Solanaceae; genus Nicotiana; species Nicotiana benthamiana. Next base: position 27,696,200 of record CM067324.1, on the reverse strand, counting down.
ACATTTTGAGCGTTGCAACTTGCTATTATAGATTTGGTTGTTAGAACATCTTCAGAGGGGTCAATACCCCTAAGAATTCCCACGGACTCCATGGAATGATCACATAGCTTTCCACCATCCTAAAAGAATGACCTTTATCCAAGATAGATTTGCATAACTGGAGAATGCTACACAATGGGCACAATGTTTCAGCAATTTGACCGAGGAACAGGTTTACTTAATGTTCGAGTGGTTCCCTACTAATGAATTCATCATCAGATCCAGGGATGTCTCACGCTTGGTGTTGACTGGGTTAAGGGGAATACATACATATGTTCCTATTAGGGTCATGAGACAAGCTGGTAGAAAACAAGTCATACCACGGGTCTAAAAAATAAGTCATTACAGAGCAGAATTTCAGGATGATGCCATTCCATACAAATATGAGGCCCAGCACATGTGGCATTTGAAGATTATTGTGGAAAAGGATACCATCGATCCATATCGATATCACACCGGTTGTGTGTACTTCTATCTATCATGGTTAGAAGACAACATAGCAGGAATAGTTGAGCCAGGGATTGGTCAAGGAAACAGAGTCATAGATAAGGTTTCTGAAGTATGAGAGGCTGCGCACAAAGAGTCCTTGAGTCCGAAGCCTGGAATTTGGAACAACACAAACCAAACACTGAGGCAATTAACGGGTGGAAAGAAATGGCTACAAGGTCGGCATAAAGGTTAGAATATTTGGAGCAGGGTCTAATGGAACTGGAAGGGAGGGTCGTAGATTGTCAGAATGCAGAGGGCAATGAAGGATGACACCTAGCAAGGGCATACCTGCTATTGGACATGCACGACCTGGGGAATATGATCAATGGAGCCAAGAGGGCCAAATACGGGGAAGGTCCCTCCGCGACCAAGTAGATTAGGTTTATCTGTTTTGATTCAATTTGGAATTTGAATGTAATAAGGAAGATTCCATTAGGAACTCATTTATTTATAGGTTTTTAGGTTTGACTTATTTATTACATTAATGAAATGAGGCATTTATCAATATTAAATCTCTCCAAATGTACTTGTCCTTAGGCCTACCTCGGGCACAACGAGGTTCCCCAAATTAGGATGCGAATTTACATTACCACAATGCATGTTTAAATATTGCAAATGCTTTTCAGAATCCTTACTAACTTATTTAACTTTTTGTTTTTCATTATTTTGATTATTACCATCCCCTAAGGTTGGTTACACATACTGGCATCATCAGCATATTATACCAGATCTAGAGGCCTTCCTCCTCCTCCTCCTCCAAGTAATCTAAAAAGAAAAGGAAAGCTAAGATGGATGATATGAGTGGTATCCGGAAAGGAAATGTTGCGCTTGGAAAATATTGAAACTTCAGACGATCAGAGTACTCTGGCCTAGAATGATTTTGTCCTGCGATTGGAAAAGAAAATACTGGTATTGCAAGGGGCACTTGAGCAGGCCCGCCACTTGGAAAACCTCTCCCTCACACTAAATATCGTAGACATTAATTAGCAAATACCCAAAACCCAGCACCCCCTCAAAACACACCAAACAACATCCATAAAAACCTCCTGCACCCCATCAATAACACCTCCCCAAAATCCTAATCCTCCACCAACACCCATTTCTTCTCAATACCAGATCCTCCTACTCAATGCACACAAACCACTTACCATACTCCTTAGAATATCCCACAACCTATCCCTGGTCTACAAAATTCAACTAATGATCACCACTACACTCCAACCCCTAGAACCCACCAAAACAATTCCATATACGTGGAAACCCTATCTCACTCTACTCAACCAATCTTGTACACTCTAGAATACGTCGAGAAAGAGCTGCTCATTAAGCACATAGCAAAGGAGCTCAAGAAGCTCACAAGCCGAGTCCAAGGTATTGAAGGAGGCAAATGAATTGAAGATCTGAATTATGAGGATATGTGTATTCAGCTAGATGTGGAACTGCTGGAGGGTTACAAACCTCCTAAGTTCGAGATGTTTGATCGAACGGGTGACCCGAAGGTACATTTGAGAACATACTGTGATAAGCTCGTGGGAGTTGGGATATATGAAAGGATTCGCATGAAGATGTTCATGAGGATTCTTATTGGATATGCCCGATCTTGGTACATAAGTCAAAATCCCAAGAAATGGGTCAATTGGGTAAGCATGACGTCAGAATTCATGGATCGATTCAGTTTGAACACAAAAAATGCACTTGATGTCTTCTACATAAAGAATCTCAAGAAGAAACCAACGGAGAATTTTTGCGAATATGCTACTCGTGAAGGTCAGAAGATGCAAAAGTTAGACCGGAACTAGAGGAAGAGAAGATGAACAAATTCATTATCAGGGCCCAGGATCTACAATACTATGAAAGGTCAATGGACATCGAAAATCACAAGTTCTCCGACATCACCAAACTTTGGGAAAGGGCTGTAATGTATCAAGAGTGGGATGATGACCAATTTTGAGGTATTGCAGGCTACGAACAAAGCATTACAGTCAGGGGGTATATCAAAGAAGAAAGAAGTAGGGTTAGTGATGATGGCCCAAGGCCCAAAATCTCCACTCACATACCAAACACCTCTAACCAGATACCAACCTTCACCTCCCATATATTCTCAACCCACTACCGCAGATCACACTTATAATACCCAGCAAGTCTATTACCATTTACCTCCAACCCGTCAAAACTATCAAAACCCATACCCAATTTGTTCGCAGGCGGCCCAAAAAACACACCCCTATTGATGAACCAATTGAACAACTAATAAAAGGCTGAAGGTTGCAGGATATATATCCCATATTCCTGCTATTGCCATGGAAAACTCCTTCCAGTGGGTCAACCCAAACAAAACATGTGCGTACCGTTCTGGCATAAAGGGGTATACTATTTATGAAGGCCGCATTCTGAAAGAACAGATTCTAACCCTGATTTGTACTAATCTTAGACAAGCAAAGAAAGTCGCACTAAATGTCTGCAATAATCCCATCCCAGATCATAGAGGCGACGGAGTAAATGTGATAGAAACTGATGAAGAATGGGATCCCTAGGGGTTGATTGTGCTTATTCGGGAAGGTGATGACCCTAAACCTGCAATACACTCATCCTAATGTGGAACAAATACAGCCACCTATCGAAGTTGAAGTAGCCGCATCAATCCCGTTTGGAATTGAAGTAATAACACCTGCGATTACACCAGCTCCATTTGAAGTAGAAGTATCCACACCCTTCACTATGACAGTAACACCCATACCTCCTTTCAAGTCCGATACCATACCCTGGGATTACGTTACTGAAGCTAGGAGAAAGGGAAAAACAAAGATGGAAGAATCTGGTGCCGCACATGGGATGACCTAAACTGGAAGGATCTATACACCCAACTAATGTCTCAACTAGTGTTAGAACTGAACAACAAGATGATAAAAACTAGAATTGATCAATATATTGCTTTCTTTTTGCGTGTTATACTGTGTCCTACAAATGATCAGAACCCTCCTTCATATAATGGGGGTGTTCTATTTTTGGTATAATTTTATATATGGTAAAAAATTTCATGATTTGCTTATTAATCGGCCTCTTCTTGATACGTGCCGAGATTTCAGCCATGATACTCGACCGATTGCAAATATTTTGACTTTTCATTATATAACTCGGTAAGTTTCCCTCAATCTTGATCTTGCTTGGTGTCTGGGTCACGAGCTCGACGATCTAACTTTATGCCTTGATTCGATATAACCTAAGTTCGAACTTTGACATGCTATATTTCAGTCTCAATTACTCAAACAATGAATGAACCCGATTTAGACTGAATATACACTTGAAAACAACAACAACAATAACAACAACAACAACAACAACAACCTAGTATAATCCCACTTAGTGGGGTCTGGGAAGGGTAGTGTGTACGCAGACCTTACCTCTACCCTTGGGTAGAGAGGCTGTTTCCAAATAGACCCCCAACATCATTCCCTCCAAGAACTTCCCACCTGGCGCTCTTGGGGAGACTCGAACTCACAACTTCTTAATTGGAAGTGGGAATTGTTTACCATGAGAGCAATCCCTCTTGTCTAAATATACACTTGAAAACGACAAATGAAAAATCTTATTTTAATAAAACAAATGCTAAACAAATTTATGTGCACGAAGTGATGAATGAATATGTTCATCTATCGAGGTAGTATTTTAAAGAAAAAAACCCGTGGATGAAATCGATGCTCGTTCATCTTATCGAGGTAGTATTCAAAATTTGTTTTTCAAAAACAATTTACTTCAAGAGGTGGTATTAAGTACTGAAGGGTAGATTGGTCTTTCCAGGTGCACACTCTTCCTATCTCTCTATTTATAGAAGTCTTTTATCAGCCAGCTTCATCGAAAGATTTCTGAAAACACTGTCGTGGGTTTAATTAAGCAAGTTGGAAAAGGATGAGAAAAATGGAGACAAAAACTTGTGGGCTTATCTTCCTGCTTCTTATTGTGTTTGCCTCACGTAAGTCTTATTCCATATTTTATTTTGTGAATCTATAGTAAGGATTTAGCATTCATGCTCAGGGACGAAACTACATTCATTTAAGGGTGGTTAATAGACCATTTTTCGTGAAAAATTTACATAATATATATATAACTAAAATAATAAATTTTAGAAATATGCAATATCCTTTGTCGGAAAAAAAATTTCACGTCGTTTAAGTTTAAACCCCTTCAAAAAACAATTGGCTTCGTCACTGCTCATGCTCAGTCTCAATCTTTTTATCTTTTTTTTTTCGGGTAATGGCATTGTGATTTTGTAGTGTATACTTACTTTATTGATTGGTCCTACTATCCTTCCCATATTGAACACCGTGAATGAACATATTTATTTGATATTTATTTATACGGAAAACGTCTAAAAATGTCACTTACACTTTTTTTATTCATATCATTCAATTAAAAAAAAATTCATTTATGTCACTGCGATTAAAGAAATGACTCATTTATGCCATTAGCCGTTAGTCAATAATGGCATGCACGAGTCATTTACTTAACGACAGTGGCATAAAAATAGTAATTTTTTTAACAGATGACATGAATAAACCATTTCTAAAAGTTGAATAGCATTTTTAGATTTTTTTGCTTATTTATGTAAGCATCTTGATGTTCCATTTATTTACAGCATCTGGAGGAGGTTTCGTTGATTCGCTTAATTAGGATGAAACTTTCTATTAAGACGGGAGAAATGAGTAAACATCGATTCAGCAAAGGAAAATAAGAAGTGAAATATCGGATCCTAACTCCCCTCCATTTCCTAGTCTTTTTATTTCTCCAGGTTTCTACTTAAATTTGAGATACTTGTGATGATTAAAAATTGATGAATGAGATTTAATTGAATAAATTAAAATTTTAATCATAATTAATGTAATAAATTTCTTCTTTTATCCATTTTAAAATAATATCTTTTATCTCTTTTAACGGTGAATTTCCTATGGTTCTACTACTCTTTTCGCTCTATTTTTGGTTATTACTGCGCAATTATTCGTTGCTTTTTGAGATGTTACTTTATAAACTATTACATATTGCTTTATTCAAGTTGTTGTATGGTGGTATCTAAAGATTATTTAATATTTCTTCTCATTTTTTTAGTAATTTTTTTCGTAAGTTTTCTTTTCTCTTCTGTAAAAGAATCTTCTTGTATTCTCATTGAAAATGAGAAATAGATTGTAATGGCTACTAGATATTGAAACATTGGATCTTTTTATCACTACTCTGAATATACAAAATAACAGAATCCATTTTGAGCCTACTCAAAATGGATTTGTACGGTTTTTTAGTTTTTATTGTGTTGGAATTTACTTCTAATATTTTTTTTTATTTTTATAATGAAAATGTAAGAAGATTTTGTAGAAGTGAAAAAATAATTAACTCATTGAAAGAAGATTACTATAAGAAAGAGAGAAGGAACGTCAGATAATATATAGCTATAATTATGGGATTGTAAAAGATATTTTTTGGGAATGCATAAAGAAGGAATTAAATAGTTTATTTATGGTTAGGGCTTTAATTTATTCAATTAAATCTCATCCATCTATTTTTAATCATGATAAGTGTCTCAAGTCGAGGTAAAAATTTGAAAAAATGAAGAGACTGGGAAATGCGGGGGAGTTGGATCTAAAATGTTAATGATATGGTCTCAAATTGTATAACTGATATTTGTATTTTTGTTGTCATTTAAAGATTAATTATGTCTGGATAATAATTATAAGATTTAACTTATAAGTTACTAATCCATTCTTGATATCAAAAGATATTTGTAGTTGGATTAAAAAGTAACCTTGATGGTGTAACATTTATATTGTATCGTTTGTGTGAAAAGGTTAAACTCGTAATTTTATACATTTGCAGAAATGGCAATCCCACGGGTGGAGGGAAGAGTGTGCATCTCACAAAGCCACGGCTACCGCGGCACATGCGTCCGTGACCACAACTGTGCTCTCGTTTGCCGCAATGAAGGCTTCTCCGGCGGAGATTGCATTGGCTGGCAACGGAGGTGTTTCTGCACCAAGCTTTGCTAATTGGATCCATCTGTGCCACCCACAATTTGAGTAGTGGAAATCTCAGAAAAACAAAAAATTGGCTGTCTTTAGTTAGTCCTTTTCTGTTAATGTTTTTAATTAGGTGTACCCAACCCTTCATGATGCTTTTGTACCCTTTCTCATTTACTAGTTAGTAAAAAAACTCAACGTTTCTTGTTTTAACGGCAGTTCGCATTCCCTTTGTTCGTAAATTTAAACTTACTTGGCAAAGAAATGATAAAACAGATTGAATTATGTTTATTTTTTTGGTCTCATATAACTAAAGTAAATCTAATCAACACGAAGCTATTAATTGATATAACAAACGAATCAACAGGAAGAATGCAACATAATAATTGCCTATCAATGTTGGACATTTTTTAGCACTAGCAGATTACTTATTAGGGACAAACTAGCGAAGTAGCCTCCTGGTTGTTGATGAAAGATGCCTCCTGTGTAATACAGAGGATGAAAGCATATACAACAACAACAACAACAACCCAGTATAATCTCACTTAGTGGGGTCTGGGGAGGGTAGTGTGTACGCAGACCTTACCCCTACCCTTGGGTAGAGAGGCTGTTTCCAAATAGACCCCCGGCATCCTTCCCTCCAAGAACTTCTCACCTTGCTCTTGGCGAGACTCAAACTCACAACCTCTCGGTTGGAAGTGAGGCTTGCTTACCATCAGAGCAACCCCTCTCGGATGAAAGCATATACGTTCATTGAATATGTCACTGCAATTATATGGAACAAACATCTCAGTTGGCAAGAGGCATACACAGTGGCAAGACGGGGGGGGGGGGGGGGGGGATAAATTGAGCAATTGTAAATGCTAGAGGGAAAAAGTCGTATAATTAGAGGGTATAGGATGGGTCTAGCAAGATGTGGGAGGTGAGGAATCATATGTGCTTCCAAAATACACCGAGGGACACAGGGGTGTTATCATCCATAACTGTTTCATAGAGGCAGTTCTAAGAGCAAGGAGGTTTCAAACATTTGAATTTCTATCCATATAGCTTTTGTGGTAACTGTTGGTCTTAGCTCTGTTGGGCATGTTGGCCAGGTAATAGCCAGTTTTTGTTTTCTCTTGAGTTGTAAATAGCACTTTGGCAAATAGATTTCTTTTATTTCCACAAAAGAAAGAGTGTGGCCTTTCTATGGTTTTAACAGGGTGCAAAACAAAATGAATAGGATTGAGCATAAATCGCAAAAAGAAAACACGTTAAGATCCAAAATGCAAATGTTGGGCATCTGAAAATGGATTAAAGGAAGAAGCCAAACTTGATTCCTTTCCAATATTCCATTATTAGATGGGCATTTTTTATTCTCAGCTTTACACTGTTTTTAGCCTGACCGTAACTAATATGCAGAAATTGAGAGCAATTAACTCGTGACCACAAAACACAAAATACTAAATCAGGACAAACTGATAGAAACTGAAACAAATCTCCACTACAACACAATGGACTTAACTTCTCTAAGCATAAACAACCTGATCATACTTTTTTAAGCTAATGGCACCAATTCAGCAACTAAAAGAAGACATCGTTGAATGGATGATTTTCCTACCTTTGGGCTACCATGGGATTATCCGCACTGTTAATCATTCATTCACATAAGGTATTTTCGTTAATAGTCATCAAACTAAATTAAACACAATTCCCACTTCATTCGTTCATTCACACCTAATTCATCCAATTCAAAATGTAATGAACCTCAATGGCTGCTACCGCTGGAATTACTGCCACCAGATGATCTTGCATCCATGGATGGAACAGTAGCTGCATCATTTGGCCGCAAAAGCGGAAAAATGAAAGGTATAAAAATCTTTTGAATACTAAGTAACAAAGTTTGTTTGTTTAGTTCTTTTACAAATGAAGAACAAAACTAAACCAACAACACCACTAACCCAAATATTAAAGAGTTCGATTGTTATACTGTTATAGGAGGAGAACAAAAAATCCCTGCAAATTGTTCAGGTATTTTCCCTTCCTTCATTATCATGTATGCTTTCAAAGTTCAAGTGGAAGTGGAAGTGAAAGTGGCGTACAGACTCAGAAGTCTACGAAATCTAAAAGTGTTGAAGGATCGTTGAATAACACTGACAGCAATGATGAAGCTGAGAATGGGAGCTTTGATCTGGATGACCGGGACGGAAGCGACAATGGAAGTGGCACCCAGGTATTCTTTCTTCACGGCTATAGTTTGGCATGACTCTCTTCTATCAGTGGTCTCTTATGTCTCTTTGCATTTCCCCCACAGGAAAAGGAGGGGGACAGTGCAGTTGATTCTTCTTTTCAAATAGTATCTTAAGTTGGAATAATTCAAGTAAAAGGAAGTTAATAAATTTTAGGTGTCAGACATTTCGTTGAAATTTCGTGTCTTTCTGAAAATTCTGGGTATCTTGACGGCATGACGAATTCATTAATATATTGTATCATACAAATAGAAGCTTCAAAATCTTGGTAGTCATTGGTCCCGCACAATCCCACCCACCAGGTTTTTTCAGTAACTATGTTTCTCTCATGGCCAATAGGCTACTTTACCCCCTTCTCCAAGCAGCGCTTGCAGATTAAATTTTTTTCTAATAGCCCATGTAACATTCCTTATATAAAAGTGCTTTTAAGTGGTCATTGCTTAATGAACATATCTAGACTTAATGCGATAGATAAGCAAACAACAACAACAAGTCCAGTGAAATCCCACAAGTGGGCTATGGGAAATTGTCCAGATATATACATTTATATATAAGATTGCCCTAATACTTCTTGTTTCTGAGATTGCCCTAGTACCTCTAAATAGCTCTGTGAAATGATATGGTCAGCCAATTTATGCTGGCGTAGTTACTGAAATCTCTGGCATGACTGTTTTGGATAATGTTAACTGTTTCTTGATTATATAGAAAAGTGATCATATACAGTGGCACCAAGTTGTCACTTTTATTGACCTTGTGACTTAGGTCACATGTTCAAGCCCTGCAGCATGCGAACTAAGCTTGGTATTTAAGTGGAGAAGGGTAGAAAGGAGGGGCCATTTTCTGGAGTTTCAAAGGCTGCAGTTGGTCCTAAGGGTTAGTACCATACAGATTTCTCGGTCATCGAAAATATCAGTTTTATTGAGATAGTAGCTCAGCCTGAGAGTGATTGTGACTAATGAAAATGACTATATCAGAAAAAAATGGATTGGCTCATGCATAATCCAAATCAAGCATGGTCTTGACCTCTAAGATTCCCTTTTCTTTGAGGAAAAAACTATAGGGTATCTGACAGTTACCTCCAATCTAGTTTAAGTAATTGCACTACCACTTATTCTTGTTCTGAATTTGCATAGATTCCCACCCCCTATGTTCGTTATAAGCTTGACCAAGAAAGGCTGATTCTATCCCTTTATCTTTTACTTATTGGGTTGCACACGTGAACCTTTCCTTCAATTTGATAGAACTTGTACTTACCTATTACGATATCCCCTAAAAAGATATGCTTAATAAAATATTCCTATTTATACTATAGTTATAATGAATTGAATTAAGCTTTGAAGAAGGCTTGCAGGCTACGCGATTCGCATCACTTAAACAAATTCACTAAGGTGTTGGGCGGTGCATCTTGACAAAAAATGGCCAGTCAACTCTTTTAAGTGGATTAATTTTTAAGATTCAGCCTCTCTTGAAAAAGCCTAAAAGGTGGTAGTGAAAAGGTTAATTCCTTTGTTGGTGGGAGGTATCACGGGGACTGGTCGAGGTACGCGCAAGCTGGTCCGGACATTACAGTTATCAAAAAAACAAAAAAAAGAAGAAAAAGTTAATTCCTAGATAGCCACTCAAAATTGCCATTATTTGTAAGTTAGACACAACACTCCATCTAATCGGATTTACACCTCTACTTGGAATATATGTGCCCCTTGAATACAAGTGTTTGACATGGAAAAGTGTGTGTGAAAGCTAAGTTGCGTAGACTCTTCATTTTTGATGCCGAACCCGTCTTGATACGACACTGGGAATGCACGTTTCGGATTCGGTCAACCAACTTCAGATACTTTAACCGAAGTCGATGGACAAATTTGGGAGGAGGGGATTAAGATTTTGATTTCTCAAAATAAAAGATAAAACACTTTCAAGACATGAGAAATAGCATATGTTCAATATTATAGCCATTTTATCTCATATTCACTGCTTCATGTTTTAGGTCAGACAAAAAGAAGCCAAGAATTCAAAGGGTTGTGCTCTAAGTTTCTGACTTCTGGTAGACAGTAACTCAAAATTTAGTATATCTTTATAACTCTATTTTTATAATTTTGAATTTTCTTAGCCGAATTGCAACACCCGAACCCATACCTGGATCTATACCCCCGAATCTTAAAATTTAGATTTTCTTGAATCTACCTCTCTGATCCATGTGTGGGTCAGCAGGGTTACCCATAGATTATTTGTGTTTTAGCGTATGTCCCCCCTATGGCTGTTAGTTATGGCAGTTGCTGTATGATAGTATTGTATGCGATTGTATTTATGTTTCGTATGTTTAGATAATTATTTTACGCTATTTCCGCTATTTCTGCTGGAGTTACTAATGCTTTATTGTTTTTGTTTTTGTCTTTGTTTTGTTTTAGTTCTGTTTTTCCTTTTATCCTATGAGCCGGGGGTCGATTGGAAACAGCCTCTCTGCCCTTTCGGGTAGGGATAAGGCTTGTCTGTTGGAAACACGTTTCAAATGCAATATACTAAACGTGTGTTCTTTTGTAGGTTTTGATGAATGTCAAACAAAGCAAAAAGCGATATACAGCAATGCTCAAGGACAAGCACAAAATGGATGCATTACAAGAAGCTCAAGACAAAGTTTAGAAATGTTATAATTGAGTCAATATTAATTGTGATCTTGATTCCTCAACTTGGCTCATAACATGGCTTCTCTACTAAAATTATTTTTTCCAAAATCATGCATATTTAAATTAAGTGTCAAATGATTTTAAACTATACATATTTACATTTGTTAAAATATTTTCCAAACATGCCTCAAAAATCTGGGCTAAGATAATCGATTATGTTCTTATGATAATCGAGTATCTCTAAGCCAAGACTGCATGACAATCGATTGTGAATTAATGATAATCGATTGTGAGTAAGTCAGTTAACATCAGGTTTTTGCAAACTGCATAACAATCGATTGTGTACTTATGATAATCGATTGTTAACTGAGGCAAAGTTTTCAAAACTCATAAAAATCGATTATGAACTAATGGTAATCGATTAGAATGAGAAAAATGTCTCCCAGTGATTTTAAATAAAATGATAATCGATTGTGGCTTTTGATAATCGATTATATATGAGACAGAGAGTTTTGAAATTAATTAATAATCGATTATCCCATTTGATAATCGATTGTTGAAGCTGACCGTTGTCATATATTTTCAATTACCGTCAGGTAATCGATTGTTGATATTTAACAATCGATGTTTTGCGTAAAATCTGGAAAAGATTTTCTGAACGTTGTTAAAATAATCGATTGTTGATTTCCGGACAATCGATGTTTTATGCCAAAAATTGGAAAGGATTTCTTAACGTTATAAATAATCGATTATTGATTTGAAGTAATCGATTGTTGACGTAAAATCTGGGATTGAATTTTTGATCTGATAGGCAAACAATCGATTGTTTAGTCTTGACAATCGATTGTCACTGAGTAATTTCAGCAATCCTTAATTGGCAATTAGGCAACGGTGAGACTGAGTTTCTCACCTATAAATACAGCTTCAACTCAGTGTTTTCACAACAACAACATATACACTTTGAGTATTTTCATTGCTAAAAGCTTTCTTACATTGATCATCATTTTCCATTCATCCATAAAGCTTTTTGAAGAGCCATTCTATTGAGCTAAGTTGTTGTGATCTTGAGCGTACTATTTCTACTCATATCTACTCATTAAGGAGTGCTTTGTAAAGTGAGTGTGTTTTGTGTTTGTAAGAGAATTGCGATTCTCGTTTGTTGAGGAACTTGTGATTCCTCGGTTGAAGTCTTTGGGATTGTTATCCCCGAGCGGTTGAAGTCTTTGGGATTGTTATCCCCGAGCGGTTGAAGTCTTTGGGATTGTTATCCCCGAGCAGTTGAAGTCTTTGGGATTGTTATCCCCGAGCAGTTGAAGTCTTTGGGATTGTTATCCCCGAGCAATTGAAGTCTTTGGGATTGGTATCCCCGAGCAATTGAAGTCTTTGGGATTGTGATCCCCGAGCACCTAGGTGAGGCTTGTGTCCTCAGCTGTAACGGTTTGTTAAGCACCCGTAAGCTTGACAAGTTTAGTGGAAATCTCGAGAGAGTCTCTCGGGGACTGGACTAACCACGTTTGTGGCCAACCAGGATACATCATTGTGTAAGTTTATTCTACTGCACTTGTTTTAATTTCTGCAAAGTTTTTAAATTCCGCACTAAAACGCTTAATAATTTTAAAACGCTATTCACCCCCCCCCCTCTAGCGTAAAGCGTATTGTCCAACAATTGGTATCAGAGCCATACTCTCTGAAAGACTTAACCGTTTGAGAGAATCTTTCCATGGCTTCTACTCTAGACTCTTTTGCAGGTATTGATGAAGGACAGTGCCCCACAAGACCTCCTTTGTTTAACGGGACTAATTATTCATATTGGAAAGAAAGGATGCAGATATTCGTCAGATCAAACAGCCCTTACTTGTGGAAGGTGTACACCAAAGGAAATGAGGTTCCTGTCAAAAAGGTGGGAGAAGAATGGGCGCCAAAATCAGAAGAGGAATTCAACGCCGAGGATAATCGAATGGTTCAAAATAACTTTAAAGCTATTAATTTATTACTTTGTGCTGTTAATGCTAATGATTACAGGAAAATCTCCTGCTGCAAAACAGCGAAAGAAATGTGGGACAAGCTTGAGGTCACTTACGAAGGGACTGACCAGGTAAGAGAAGCTAAAATTGACTTTTTAACTCATGCTTACGAACTGTTCCATATGAAGGAAGGCGAAAAGGTAGACGAGATGTTCGAGCGGTTCTCATCAATAGTGAATGATCTCCACGCGCTCAAGAAGACGTTCACAGACAAAGAACTAGTTCGAAAAATCCTTAGGAGTCTAACACCGGCATGGCGATCAAAGGCCGATGCGATTCAAGAGTCAATCAGAATCACGAACGTCACCATAGACGCTCTTAGAGGTAATCTTAAAACTTATGAATCCACTATTCTTAACCCTGTTATTGATGAACAAAGAAGGCAAAAGATTGCTCTAAAGGCGAGCACAAGTCAATCACCAATTGAAGAGGATGGAGATAGCGAATTCGGACTCATCATCAAAAAGTTCCAAAAATTCATGCGAAAAGAATATGACCGCAAAGGGAAAAAGCAAGGTGAGCAAGTTAAATGTTATGAATGTGGTGAAACAGGGCATATCAAAACAAACTGCCCAAATCTTAAAAAGGAGAAGAAACCCTTCAAGAAGCAACGAGCATACATATCTTGGGGAGGAGATTCCGGAGACGAATCCAGTGAAGAAGAAAATGAAGAAGCGGCAAATCTCTGCCTCATGGCACAGGAAGAAAATCAAAGTGAGGTAAGTCAAATCTCTTCTCAAAAATTTTTATACTCTTGATGACATGAGAAATGCCTTTGATGAATTGTATGCTGAATTTCTCAAAGTTACAAAAACCGTCACTAGCTTAAGAGAAAGTGCTTCTCTAAAAGAACAAGATTTTCAAAAACAGTTTTCATTAAAAGAAAAAGAATTAGAAAAATTGGTTTTGGAAAATGAGAAGCTACTAGAACAAAACAAGTTTTATGGGAAAAGAAGTACTGACAAGCCCGAGAGTTCTAAAAAAAATTGTGCTTCTTGTGTAGACCTTAAGAATGAAGTAAGTAGATTAAAAGGCACACTAGATAAATTCAACTCCTCTCATAAAAACTTGAATGTGGTGCTTGATAACTTGAAATCAACCAAGCATGGAATAGGCTTCATAAATGAAGAAGAGGTTGATGCAAAAACCCAACCACCTAGAGCTCAATCTAGGATTAATAACAAAAATGCCTTTCCTAAAACAAACATGATTGCTAGACAAAATATTAGGAGACCTAGACATGACCTTCCGCCTAGCAATCATCACCATAGACATGATGCATATTCTAGGCACAACAGTGATCATGCTAGAAGATCCAGAAATGTTCAACCTAGAAATGATTATGGTGCTCAAATTAGGAGAAATGAAAATAGAGTAAACAATGTGCATTATTCTAGCTACTATGAGCCTAGACGCATGCATAATCCAAATGTGACATGTCATTATTGTAGACGAATTGGTCATATTGCTCCCGCATGCTTTACTAGACATAGACATGCCACTCAAACATATTATTATAGTATGCATAACCCTCAAGGACCCAAAATGGCATGGGTACCAAAAGAGCACTGATTTGTTCTGCAGGTGTGCTTGAAGGAATCAAGTGTAGTGGATGCTCCAAACACTTGACGGGAGACGAATTCAAAATTCCTTCAATTAAAGCACAAAGAAGGAGGAAGAGACGGAAAAATCGATTTAGGCATTTTCAAAATCGGAAGTATTTTCGAAAAATTTAAAAGACAAAATACAAGGAAAACAAAGGCAAAATTGTGGAAGAAGCTTCTTAAATTGAAGAATGAGCCAAAAGACCAAAATGAATGGAGGATGTTCAAAATCAGGTAATTGGCAAAGTCGAAGGGAAGGTAAGTACCCTAAACCCTCTTAAGAACATCTTAGGACAAAATTCTTAAGAGTTCACGTCTTTCACCCGACTACACCAGTTTCAAAGTTATTATTTCATTTATAGATTACTGACTTGAGCGTCGGAGATGTTTAATTCTATTTTGCAGGTATCCCCCAAAAGGTAAGAGGAAAGTATAAATTGTCTTGATAACAAGAAAAATCGATCATAATCGATTATTTATTCGTACAATCGATTATCAGTATCAATAATCGATTATTTGTTGATTCAATTTTTTTTCATGAAATCTTGTTGAATGTTTACATTGCTTGATAGAATTAAGTCTCATCATTTTAGCATCCCCCTTCCAAACAATCGATTATTTGTTCTGCCAATCGATTATTTGCCAAAATCCAAACTCTCTGTGAGTGAAATAATCGATTACTATATATTGACAATCGATTATCTGTTTTAAACTTATGTTACCGTTTTGGCTCTACAATCGATTCCTGTCAGGTCATAAATATGAAAAACAATCGATTACCAAGATTGACAATCGACTATCTTTTTCAAATTTTTTACCGTTCTGGCGTGTAATCGATATGTCAGATCATTTTTCATTAATGACAATCGATTATTCTATTCAAACAATCGATTGTTGAACGGTCAGTGAATTTATTTTTACCGTTTCAGACTTCAAAGCTCTTCAAATCTCTTCAAATCTTTTCAAATAAGTGTAAGATTCATTCCTTCTCTATATATAGGCTGCACATATGCTCTTGTATACTCACTCAAGCCTCCCAAGCATCAAATTATCTTGTTATTTTTAGCACATCTGTTTCAAAAATGTCAAGCCGCAACTCCAAACGTGCTCGTTCCAAACAAGGTGCTTCTTCTTCTCGCCATCCATATCAAGATGGATCGGTTCTATTCTTTGAATCCGATGAAGAGCTCACCCGTTTCTTAACCAAATTTGAGAAACGCCTTATTCTCCCTCCTCGCTTTTCAACAAACGCTCTTGTTGCACCATTCATTCCAGCCGCGAATATGCTAAGAGAGTGCCAACTTTTCAATTTCCTACTCCTTACTCACCCCTACTACAACATTACTCTGGTTGAAGCTTTTTACTCCAACCTTCACAAAGATGATGAGGGTGAACTCGTTACCAATGTTAACGGCATTTCCATTCTAATTTCTGAAGATAACCTCCACCTCATTGCCGGCATTCCGCATGATGGTGAAGACATCTACCAGTACATAAATGATGCCGGGGACATGATTGATGAAGCTAATCTCTTTCGCCAAGCCGGAGTCGCCTATGATGAGTCTTCTTCCCGTCGTCCCACCATAAAGGGTATGGACCCGAATTATCGTTTCATTCTCTATTTCATCACTCGTGTTCTCAAACCCCGAAAACTCAATCACACCACCATTTCCCAAGAGGATGCCAAATTTCTTCATGCCATTATCACCGGTGTTAAAATCAATTGGTGCAAGCTTATTCAATCTCATATGTTCAATGCCACCAGAGATGACATACCTCTCCCCTATGCCCTCTTAATAATGAAATTTCTTGAAGCATCCGGGGTCAATATTGCTAATGGTTCTCTCAAAAAGAGCACCAAAATCTGGGAAATTTCGGAGTCTTCCTTTCATCATGATGGTGATCATGCTCCCGCTCCTCCTCAAAATCGACAAGCCCGTCGTGCTCATCCTTCTCAGGAGCCTACCCTCCGGACTATCTCTGACCAAATTACTCAATTAACCCGTGAGGTCCATGGTTACTTTGATCACGTGCATTATGCCTATGCTCAGGTGGTGCCATATCAAGCGCCTCCCAATGATGATGAAGGGGATGGGGGTGATGAATGATGAAATTGTTGTTCTTTTTGATGATGTGAAATTGTTGTTTCTGATTTGTTTTTCCTTGGTTGGTTAGTTGTCGTTCGTTTTATTGTGTTTGGCTCCACCCATGTATCTTTATTTTCCAATAAATAAACTTTTGTTTAGTTCATATGTTTTTTTGCATATTCTTCCCTTATATATTTTTTTGCTAATGGCAAAAGGGGGAAGAAACGGGATATCAAGAAGTATGCTATATCACTCTCAACTTCATTTATGCTTAAAGTGAGGGGGAACATGAATTAAGGGGGAACGTCAAATTGCATACTTTACACTTGTCTTGGATCATCAAAATAATTATTGCATATATCCCGCTTATGTTTGCCATTATCAAAAAGGGGGAAATTGTTGGAAACACGTTTCAAATGCAATATACTAAACGTGTGTTCTTTTGTAGGTTTTGATGAATGTCAAACAAAGCAAAAAGCGATATACAGCAATGCTCAAGGACAAGCACAAAATGGATGCATTACAAGAAGCTCAAGACAAAGTTTAGAAATGTTATAATTGAGTCAATATTAATTGTGATCTTGATTCCTCAACTTGGCTTATAACATGGCTTCTCTACTAAAATTATTTTTTCCAAAATCATGCATATTTAAATTAAGTGTCAAATGATTTTAAACTATACATATTTACATTTGTTAAAATGTTTTCCAAACATGCCTCAAAAATCTGGGCTAAGATAATCGATTATGTTCTTATGATAATCGAGTATCTCTAAGCCAAGACTGTATGACAATCGATTGTGAATTAATGATAATCGATTGTGAGTAAGTCAGTTAACATCAGGTTTTTGCAAACTGCATAACAATCGATTGTGTACTTATGATAATCGATTGTTAACTGAGGCAAAGTTTTCAAAACTCATAAAAATCGATTATGAACTAATGGTAATCGATTAGAATGAGAAAAATGTCTCCCAGTGATTTTAAATAAAATGATAATCGATTGTGGCTTTTGATAATCGATTATATATGAGACAGAGAGTTTTGAAATTAATTAATAATCGATTATCCCATTTGATAATCGATTGTTGAAGCTGACCGTTGTCATATATTTTCAATTACCGTCAGGTAATCGATTGTTGATATTTAACAATCGATGTTTTGCGTAAAATCTGGAAAAGATTTTCTGAACGTTGTTAAAATAATCGATTGTTGATTTCCGGACAATCGATGTTTTATGCCAAAAATTGGAAAGGATTTCTTAACGTTATAAATAATCGATTATTGATTTGAAGTAATCGATTTTTGACGTAAAATCTGGGATTGAATTTTTGATCTGATAGGCAAACAATCGATTGTTTAGTCTTGACAATCGATTGTCACTGAGTAATTTCAGCAATCCTTAATTGGCAATTAGGCAACGGTAAGACTGAGTTTCTCACCTATAAATACAGCTTCAACTCAGTGTTTTCACAACAACAACATATACACTTTGAGTATTTTCATTGCTAAAAGCTTTCTTACATTGATCATCATTTTCCATTCATCCATAAAGCTTTTTGAAGAGCCATTCTATTGAGCTAAGTTGTTGTGATCTTGAGCGTACTATTTCTACTCATATCTACTCATTAAGGAGTGCTTTGTAAAGTGAGTGTGTTTTGTGTTTGTAAGAGAATTGCGATTCTCGTTTGTTGAGGAACTTGTGATTCCTCGGTTGAAGTCTTTGGGATTGTTATCCCCGAGCGGTTGAAGTCTTTGGGATTGTTATCCCCGAGCGGTTGAAGTCTTTGGGATTGTTATCCCCGAGCAGTTGAAGTCTTTGAGATTGTTATCCCCGAGCAGTTGAAGTCTTTGGGATTGTTATCCCCGAGCAATTGAAGTCTTTGGGATTGGTATCCCCGAGCAATTGAAGTCTTTGGGATTGTGATCCCCGAGCACCTAGGTGAGGCTTGTGTCCTCAGCTGTAACGGTTTGTTAAGCACCCGTAAGCTTGACAAGTTTAGTGGAAATCTCGAGAGAGTCTCTCGGGGACTGGACTAACCACGTTTGTGGCCAACCAGGATACATCATTGTGTAAGTTTATTCTACTGCACTTGTTTTAATTTCTGCAAAGTTTTTAAATTCCGCACTAAAACGCTTAATAATTTTAAAACGCTATTCACCCCCCCCTCTAGCGTAAAGCGTATTGTCCAGCATTGTCTACATATTACCCTCTCCAGACCCCACCTGGTGGGAGTATACTGGGTTGTTGTTGTTGTTGTTGTTGTTTCAAAGCATTCATCAGTTGATTGTACTTCTCTTTGCATTGATTGTACCTCTCTCGGCATTGATTGTACGCCTCCTGGCATTGATTGTACTTCTCTTGGCATTCATGAAAACATGAACCATCATTAGTGGATGAAATGTTAACACCACCAAGACAATGTCTTTTCTGCCTACAACTACTGCTTGGAGCAGCTCCAAGTCCCAGGCATCTCACCGTTCCAGGGTGCTCTTTTTCTAGCACTTTACCAACAGAATCATTTGAAGACACTTCATGCTCATCCGTGGTACTTTGTCTCCAAGCAAGCTCAACTTTTTCCTGAATAAAACATTCAAATCCCATCATAAATTTGAGCAAAGAAAGCTGCAACTACTAAGCAAATATAGGTCTATCACTTAATGCTGAAACACAAAAGAACAATGGTGTAACATGAACTAATAAACAGGAAGATACCTACTGCCTAGGACAATCATGAAATGGGGCATAATCTAAATGGACAACCACAAGCCTATGTTATGGCATCAGCGTCAAGGTAGACCGTAATTCCATGTAACACAAATGGGTAAAGCTTTCAAACATGTTTTCATTTCCTTTAGCTTCAGATTTGGCTTTACTAGAAGTCCGAGAAGCAGCTGGATGATATATCTTGTCGCATTAATCTTTTCTAATATAAAATACTTTTACATTTGTTCTCCACAGAAACTTTGAAGGAAAACAAACCTGTTCTACGTGTATATGCTTAAGCTAATCAATGTTCAATTCTATCGTCGTATCCTCATCTTAGAAGCGTTTTCCTCAATGTTTAACAGAGACCTTGGTTGGAATGGGAGACTCGAGATTGGGAGTTTCTACCTGCTTATATATATTTTCCACAGGCAAGAGTAAAATATTGACATTCATTTACTAATGTCTTCAGGCTAAGGAGTGTTTTCGAGTTTTATCTATTTCGCGAGTAAATCAACTAGACTTTGACAAAATCCACTCTGGAACACAAAATTTATAGCTACGACAGAACCAAAGGGCAGAATCCATTGTCGATAGATTTCCTATGTTTGTTTTAAGAGTTAGAACCAACAGAAATAACCTTTCTTGTTGCCTTTCTTTTTTCCTTTAATTACTTTTCCTATAGGGGTGGATTGGAAAGGGGGATTTAAGAAATGCTTAGAGATAAAGAATAGGGAAACACATTTAGCTAACTGTTTTTCCAGTTAGGAAACAGCGCATAGGGGTTGGAAAAAGATTTGTATTTTGCATTGCAATAGCCCCAGGAGAAAAGGACAAAAACATGTTTGAAAGCTTTGCCCATTTGTGTTAGATGGACTTTACAGTTTGACATGGAGTTAATGCCATCAAATAGTCTGACCACCAGCTTTTCAGAGTGATAAATGGACATTGAGCCTAACTCAATCCCGAAAGCTAGTTTATAAAGTGAGTATCGTTCAAGACCGTGTAAGAAGACTAAGTACCTCAAATCCCACTAGTGTGAGACAACTCAACACAAAGTTACCAAAAGTGAAGGGAGAGAAGCATGGAAGATAAAGAAGCCAAGTGAAATTTCAGAGACAAAAATTGCTATCAAAACAACAAAGTAATACATGTAAAACTTTTTTCAAGAAACACCAAAGCTTGGTACTAATAATTTTTACTGATTCTATGACCGCCTATAACATAGCCTACAATTTATGGAATAAAATAAAAAAGCAGAGAAAGGTATGAAGTAGTGAATGCAATGTGCTGAATTCATGTAGTAACTGGTTTAATGGTACTGGTTGCCTGGTAATAATTCCACAACTGAAGAGGTTAAGGTAGTGAGTAAAGAATACTGTTTTTGTGGCGGTGTTGTCTGGCATTTGTCAGATGATGTTTCTTGGAAAATCAAAGCACAATAGTTGAATTGCATCTTTGCCAACTGCAATGTGCCACTAATCTATACCAAGTGTTATATACAGGTCGGATGTAGTTCTGTTATTCACAAACAGAAGTAAATAAAAATAAATCAAATGTTATAATGAAGAAAGGCAGTGCAGAGTTTGCATCATAATTGGAAGGCTACGGTAAAATTCTCTTTTACTTAAGCCTCCTAGGGGAACTCATCTGGGAAAGCAAGTGAAGAAAACAAAATAACAGATTCAGTATCATCACTAATGCCAGACAGTACTGTAGGATATCCTGACACTTCCAAATCTAATTATTAAACAAATTACCAAATAGTGACATAGTAACAAGTCCCTGCCAACAACCGAATTACTCATGACACTTCCATGACAATGTAGGATATCTCATTCTTCGCAACATAGCAATTGGATTTACCAGTGCATACTTTTCCAAGCACAAAACATATAAATTAAAAGTATCCTGTCAATAAAAACTGATGTATCAGTAGGCTAAAATTGGCTTCAGAACTTTGCAAGCTGATTTAAGCAGCAAATACACTCCATTGTATACAACAGGTATATATTTTGATGATAGTTGATAGTTATGGGCTTACTACACATCTTATTACCATACTACATAGCATTTTCACACAAAAAACACCTCTGCAATAGACTACAGAAGAAGGGCCAGAAACTTCAAGGGTACAGGCAAGTGGGATATCTTCTGCATCAAAAGAAGAAACTATTGACTAGAAATGTAACAGGGGATTCTCAAGATATGTAATTTAGATTAAAGTGCTTTATTGGAGAGGTGATTCGGTATGACATGGATAGAATGCGGGTTTCCAAGGACATGGCCCTTGATAGCAAAGTCTGGAGTCTAGTATCAGGCCTGTAGGATAGGGGCCCCTAGAGTTTTTTGTACTACTCACCCGGGGTTGGGTGAGCTTGGTGGGGCTATCCATAGATGATTTGTGTTTTGATTGTGTCAACCTTATGGTAGTTATTTATGGTAGTTATTTATGGTAGTTACTGTATGATATTATTGCATGCTATTTTATTTATGGTTCTTATGTTTAGATAATTATTTACGCTATTTCTGCTATACTTACTAATGCTCTTTTGTTTTTGTTTTCCCTTTCCTTCACTGAGCCGATGGTCGATTGGAAATAGCCTCTCTGTCCTTTAGGGTAGGGGTAAGGTTCGTCTACATATTACCCTCCCCAGACCCCACTTTGTGGGACTATACTGGGTAGTTGTTGTTATTAAAGTGCTTCATTGGTTGGAAATCATTTGTTCTTAGCTGCAACTATTATATGCAGGACTGAGATACTATCGACAAAATTTTCTTCAATGAGAACATTGGCATTGTTAAGCATATATTCATTCAAGGATAACACATGTGTTCTCTTTAATGAAACCAAAACAGGTTGCACACTTTCAAAAGAAAGATTAAACAAGAATATAACCTTAGAAGGAAAACATGTTTGCACCATTGACAAATAACAACTTACACATATGCCTCTTGTCTCCTCATTAAAATATGATTCGTCTTCATTCTTATGAGTAGCAGGGTAAAGCTGTCCCTACCTAGGCTTTTCTCCAGTCTCAACCGTTTATAAATGGAAAGAATGACTCATGAATAAAATAATTAAGCTACAAGACATAATTAAAAAATGAGTAAGTTTAGTTATTTGAGTAAAGCTAAAATAATTAACAGCTTCCACCATTTGAAACTTTCTTCTAAAGTTATGTTCGGAGCCACCAGTGTGTGGATATGTCCGTTTCTTCTGAATTTCAGCATCTCTAGAAGGATGCAAAATATTCCTTTCACCATGCATAACCAAGTGACATAATTTTTAAGGAATATTTTGCAAATTAAATGATCGAACACTATATTTTTAGTTTGCCACTTTGCAAAACTACATTTCGGATATGGACATTTTATTCTATCACGTACATTTCCATCCTTAAACGCAAAATCTGATTCAAACCAAGCAAATAATTCGTTGTGTTCCTTGACATTCCCATCCAAGATTTATCCATTGAAAAGTATCAAATAACAGTATCTTTTTTCAAAAGCAGAGCTAATAAAATCAAATTAGTATGCACCAACGAAGACTCTTCAGAGAACGAGTATCCATATTCCAACATCACCTACAAGATTTTGATGAGGAGGGAGAATGCAGTAACCTGTCAATGTTATAAGGATTAGAGACATATTTAACAACTTCATAAGCTAATACAACGTGAAGGCAAGTGAGAGATGTTGAAATAATAATTTATCTTAAAAAAATTGACCACCGGTTATGTCTTTTGAAACACATGTTTTAGTTGTTAAAATGAGATTTTAAAATAAACTTCACCTACCAAGGTTAGGCACCGGCCATAGTGTGTTAGATTTTTGGTTATTTGTTTCACATTATTTGTTCACACTAGGGGTTAACTAGTATAAATAGGCCTTGTAATTCATTTGGTTATTATCAAGTTTTCAAGCAAGTATTGAGTGATCAATAGCTTGAGTGTAAGGAGTGTCTGTATGAAATACTTTTGTATTTGAGAGTTTCCGAGTTGTATTAATAAATCCATTTTCGGTATTCTTTTGTCTCCATAAATTGTTTTGGGAATCATTAATTTATTTTTTGGTTCCTACATTTGGTATCAGAGCTAGTTTGAGTCTTGTGAAGTGTTAGGATATTGAGTCATGTCAGGCAATAACTCGATTCAGTTTCAACACCCAAAACTCAACGGTAAAAATTACAACAATTGGGCTATCCAATTGAAAGTATTTTTCCGATCACAGGCTTTATGGGAAGTGATAGAAAATGGCTATACCGAAGTTCCAGACGCCAAAGAATTCGAGGCGTTGAAGAAGGAGGAAAAAGACGCTTTAATTGAAACTCAGAAAAAGGACCAGAAGGCATTGTACGCTATCATTTAGGCTGTCGATGAACTGGTATTCGAAACAATATCAGCGGCAGAGACGTCAAACCAAGCGTGGGTTATTCTGCAGAAAGCCTACAAAGGTGACGATCGAGTGAAGCGGGTCCGGTTACAAACACTCCGTGCAGACTTTGAGTTCTTGCGCATAAAGGACTCGGAAAATGTTGCAAGATACTTTGACCGTGTACAGTCAGTCGTAAACCAATTGCAGGCTAACGGTGAATCGTTGGACGAGTAGAGGGTGGTAGAAAAAATCTTACGCTCTTTGAGCGCAAGATTTAACTACGTAGTAGCTGCAATCGAAGAAGGTCAAGATACAACAACTATGTCGGCAGACCAGTTGTTGGGTTCGTTAAGTTCTCATGAGCAGAGAATGAACCAGATGGCGAGTAGCAGTAACCAAGAATAAGCTTTGCAAAGCAACTATGTCCCAGGAAATCACGGTGGCAGTCAAGGCAACAACAGCCATGGACGCGGTGGCGGACAAGGTAGCGGGCAAGGTGGAGGAAATTGGAAAAATAATTCTTCTGGTAAAATTGACAAGTCCAAAGTCAAATATTACGGGTGTCAACAATTTGGGCATTACAAAAGGGAATGTCCGCGTGGCAACCGACACGGACGAACGCAGCAAGCGCATGTTGCAGAGGCAAGTGACAATATGGTTCTAGCATGCAACGCTGGAGAACCAAATAAAAATCACCAAACATATGTGCGGATGCAAGGACCTGTTTACGAAGCTAGAGGAGTACGATGGCGGTGAAGTCAACTTTGGCAACAAGACGAAGGTGAGTGTCAAAGGTAAGGGTGACATCAAAATCCAGTCAAAGGATGGTACGGATGTTACTATCGCCGATGTTTTCTTCGTACCTGGGCTTTTCTAGAACTTATTAAGCATTGGGCAGCTTTCAGAAAAGGGGCACAAGATTCTTTTCCAAGACGGAGTCTGCACGATCCGGAGAAAGAACAACAAGTAAATCACGCATGTAGAAATGGCCAAAAACTGAATGTTCGCTCTTACTCTTAAAACGAAGAGAGTAATGAATTTTCAAGCTGTGGCAATGGATAGCAATTGGCTATGGAATCTTCGGTTTGGTCACTTACACTTCAGAGGCTTGAAGTTGTTGGCGCAAAAGAAGATGGTGATAGGTTTACCGGTGATTGATGTTCCAGATCGAACGTGCGAAGGATGTCTACTTGGGAAGCAGCACAGAGACGCGTTTCCAACAGGGAAATCCATACGGGCAGAGCAACCATTTGAGCTAGTACACACGGATCTTTGTGGCCCAGTTCAGGTAGAATCTTTTGGAAAAAAAAGTACATGCTTGTTTTCGTAGATGATTTTACAAGAAAAACTTGGGTTTATTTTCTGCGTGAAAAATCTGAAGCATTCGGAAAGTTTAAAGAGTTTAAAGCCTTTGTTGAAAAGCAAAACGGCTTTAGCTTGAAGATTCTGAGATCCGATAGAGGCGGTGAATTTACCTCTAATGAATTTCATAATTACTGCAAGTCCCAAGGAATTCTTCGTCAGTTAACAGCCAGTTATACACCGCAGCAAAATGGTGTGGCAGAAAGAAAGAATAGGATGATCTTTGAGATGGCACGAAGCATGTTGAAGGTGAAAGGCTTACCAAAGGAATTTTGGGCGGAAGCTGTTGCTTGTGCAGTGTTCGTGCTGAATCGGTGTCCGACAAAAGCTGTGCTCGAGAGGACTCCGCAAGAAGCATGGAGTGGCAACAAACCTGATGTTTCTTTGCTGAGGGTATTTGGGTGTATTGCATAACCCAATGTACCAGACGAACGTAGGAAGAAGCTGGATGATAAAAGTCAAAAGTCCATCTTTATTGGCTATAGCGAAGGGACTAAGGGTTATAGACTTTATATTCCTGTCAGCAGAGAAGTCATCGTCAGCAGAGATGTGCAGTTCGTAGAAGATGGAGCTTGGAACTGGAGCAGAAAAGATGACACTGGAAGAGGTGTGCTGATGAAAATAGAAGAGGCAGATGAGCAAAATGTCTTAACCCCAGAACCATTAGAAGATATTCCATCTCCGGAGCCAGTAGATATTCCATCTCCGCAGGCAGTAGATATTCCATCTTCACAATCAAAAGAAGAAGTTGAACGAGAGGAGCGGCCTCGTCGACAAACAAACATACCACCACGTTTCAAGGATTTTGATAGAGGAGAAATGAAGAAGGTGTTGACAATGACAGCAGTCCTGACTTTACCAATGAAACATTGGTAGATTTTTGTCTTTTTGCAGATTGTGATCCAGTTTCGTTCGAGGATGCTGTTAATAATGAAAGGTGGATCAAGGCAATGAATGAAGAAATTCATTCCATTGAAAAAAATGAAACATGGGAATTAACTTCTTTGCCATCCGAAAAGAAGCCTATCGGTGTCAAGTGGGTGTACAAGACCAAGTATCGACCCGACGGTCAGGTGGACCAATTCAAAGCAAGATTGGTAGTCAAAGGCTATCGGCAAAAGCCTGGAATTGATTACTATGAAGTCTTTGCACCAGTGGCCAGAATGGATACTATTCGCATGATAGTAGCACTTGCAGCTCAGAACAGGTGGAAGATCCATCAAATGGATGTCAAGTCAGCTTTCCTGAATGGCTTTCTTGAGGAGGAGGTCTATGTTGAGAAACCACCAGGTTTTGTAAGAAAAGGACAGGAGAATCAGGTCTAAAAATTGAAGAAGGCATTATACGGACTGAAACAGGCACCACGAGCTTGGCATACGCGCATTGATACGTACATATTGCAGACAGGATTCCAGAAGTGTCCATATGAGCATACATTATACATCAAGTCAAAAGTGAATGGCGACATGATGTTTGTATGTCTTTATGTTGATGATTTGATTTTCACAAGAAATTGTGAATCAATGTTCGCAGAATTCAGGGAAGCCATGACTAGTCAGTTCGAAATAACAGACATGGGGCGTATGTTTTACTTCTTGGGCATAGAAGTACAACAACGTAAAGATGGCATGTTCATTTTGCAAAAGAAATATGGCAATGATGTCTTGAAGAAATTCAAGATGGAATCTGCGACTCCAATCCGAACTCCAGTCGCTGAATGCCTGGAAATTAAGAAAGAAGGAAGCAGTGAGCTGGTTGATCCCACTTATTTCAAAAGCATAGTTGGAATTCTGCGTTATTTGGCTTCAACTCGGCCAGATATTGTTTATGGCGTGGGAATTATCAGTCGATTCATGGAGACACCACATCAGTCACATTTGCAAGCGGCAAAAAGGATTTTGAGGTATATTAAAGGTACCCATGATCATGGAATTTTCTATACCTACTTTGACAACTGCAGTCTAGTAGGATATACAGACAGTGATTGGGTAGGTGATGTGGAGACTCGAAAGAGTACTTCAGGTTATGCTTTCTTTATTGGGAAAGGAGTATTTTCATGGTTATCAAAGAAGCAACAAGTAGTTGCTCCTTCTACAGTAGAAGCAGAGTACATGACAGCGACTTCTGCGGCTTGTCAAGCAGTTTGGCTTCGAAGGATGCTTGGAGAGTTGAAACACGAGCAGATTGGTCCGACAAGAATTATGTGTGATAACAGGTCAGCAATCGCATTAGCCAGGAATTCGGTATTTCATGGCAAGAGTAAGCATATCGGAATTAAGTATCACTACATACGGGATCTTGTTAAGGATGGTGAAATCGAACTTGAGTTCTGCAGATCTGAAGATAAAATAGCGGATATCCTTAAAAAACCGCTGAGAGCAGAATTGTTCGAGAATCTGAAGTCAATGCTTGGTACAGGTAATTTTTGATAAATTAAGGGAGGTTGTTGAAATAATAATTTATCCAAAAAAAAATTGACCACCGGCCTTGTCTTTTGAAACACATGTTTTAGTTGTTAAAATGAGATTTTGAAATAAACTTCACCTACCAAGGTTAGGCACCAGCCATGGTGTGTTAGATTTTTGGTTCTTTGTTTCACATTATTTGTTCACACTAGGGGTTAACTAGTATAAATAGGCCTTGTAATTTATTTGGTTATTATGAAGTTTTCAAGCAAGTATTGAGTGATCAATAACTTGAGTGTAAGGAGTGTTTGTAAGAAATACTTTTGTATTTGAGAGACTTCGAGTTGTATTAATAAATCCATTTTCGATATTCTTTTGTCTCCACAATTATTTTGAGAATCATTGATTTATTTTTTGGTTCCTACAAGAGAAATGAGCATTTGCCTCTTTGAAGTTTTGGTTAGAAATGGAAAGACATTTTCATTTTTCATATTTAAAACTTTTCACATGCTGAACATATTCAAAGCATTGGTTCCCCGTAGCAGCAAAAAAGACCAATTATACGAAGTAGCTTCAAGTTAGTAAGAAGACTCGCACATGCAACGTCAACGGTTATACACCACACTCACACATGTTGAACAACAGATATAAAGTATTACTTCACTTGTCTTTTGCCTTAGTAGTAAATAAACTCTTTCTTTGCAGGATTACATTGCAGAAATCGCACATAATGTTGTATTGAGAAAAATTGAGTTTATATAAATACAAGTATTGGCACGAGTACTAGCACGAGTAGATTCGACACTCATATTTATTTAAATCCAAGAATTCAGGAGAATGAATCTGACAATATAAGAAAGTACAGATATAATATTTAATAAGCATTAAATATTGAAAATATTAGAGAGTATGTATTAAGTAACGATTGGGTAACGTATCATTTAATGCCTTTAATTTTTCATAATGACAGAGGCAAAATGTATATCTTAGAAGTAACTATAAAAAGGAGGAGATGAATCATTTGTAGGACACGAAACACTATCTGAATATAGTGGTCTACTTTACTTTTCTGATTATACTATTTCTATTCAAATTACTTTCTTTTATACATTCTTTGATTACCAGTAACCCGAGTTCTTCTAAATTAAAGCTTTGACCGAAGTCCCATTTTTGGTTAAACAAATTGGTTCCATCACTGGGAATCATTTCTTCAAAAGATCTATCAGACAATAGAGTGAATGGTTTGATTAATGAATATTCGATTCTTTCTTCAATGTAGAATCAATTCACACCGATTCTTCTATTTTTTATAGAAAAAATACGGATTCGGGTCATCATTAATCATTTGATACAGTATTCAATACGTATGTATATGCGTTTATCCTTCACTTCATTCTTTTTCTTTCTGAAGTTTCGATGTAAAGATTCCTCTACCAACGCATTTAACTTCATTTGTTAGAATAGTTTCCATTGAGTCTTTGCACCTATCCTTTTTGTCTGAACCTTT
Organism: Nicotiana benthamiana; assembly: GCA_034376525.1. Classification (NCBI taxonomy): domain Eukaryota; kingdom Viridiplantae; phylum Streptophyta; class Magnoliopsida; order Solanales; family Solanaceae; genus Nicotiana; species Nicotiana benthamiana. The sequence continues at coordinate 27,666,752 of CM067324.1, read as the reverse complement.
GTTTGTTTTCGAAAAACAGGATTTGGCTCAAGATTGCCCCATTTTTGTTAATTCCGGGATTTCTCTGAATTTGAAAATGATCACTCAGCAAGTTTTCCATACTAAGGCTCAATCCAATTAAGTCTGTAGCATCGATGATAATCTATTTAGCTTAATTTTCCTTGTTGCATCAACCATGTCGAACAACAATGACAATATTCAAGGGAATGAAGGAAACCAATAAATTTAGGAAAATCTACACGATAATCACACCCCGGTGCCTTCTCCGCAAAGCTCTCCTCGACGGTCTCAAGATGGCTCTCCTGATGGATCTCATGCACATGGAAACGCTAAGTTTGAAAATGTTGAAGATAACGATGAAGCTTTGCAAAAAATAATTGCTGCACAGGTCAAGAAAGCTCTTGAAGCTTTTGCTAGTCAGTTACCTACTGCACAACTCACACCCACTCCAAATAACAACACTCTGGAGAATCCTCGTTCTGGGCTTATTAATTCAAGAAGTGGAGGAACCCCCAGTAAGTCACAAAAAGGAGTACCAAGTAATTTAATCAATTCAGATTATAAAATTTAGTACTAACATTGCAGAAACAGCTCAAGGGGTAAAGTGACCACATCGAGAAAATACCTGGGGTACCGCCTGTAATCAAAGGGATAGATAAATATTCGCAGCAACCCTGGAAGCCAAGTGCTGCTCCCCTTCCTATTCCAAAGAAATTCAAAATGCTTGATATTCTCAAATACGATGGAACAACTGATCCAGGAGACCATGTGACTGCATTCACAACAGGCGTCAAGGCAATGACTTGACCAAACAGGAGATTAAATCAGTAATAATCAAGAAATTCGGTGAAACACTCACTAAGGGTACATTAACATGGTATTCTCTTTTACCCAAAAATTTAATAAATTCTTTTGCTGAGCTTGCAGATTGTTTCATCAAATCACACTTGAGAGCTCAAAAAGTCGAAAGAAGAATGGAAAATATTTTCAAAATCAAACAAAGAGACTCAGAATTACTTAGAAAACTTGTGGACAGATTCCAACGTGAAAGAATGACATTACCGCGTGTACCTGACAATTGGGCGGCTATAACTTTCACCAGTAATTTAATGAAAAGAGCTCTGAGGCAACGAGGCGGCTGAAGGAAAGTCTTCGTGAATTCCCAGCCACAACATGGAATGACGTTTATAAGAGGTATAGCACGAAGTTGAGGATCGAAAAAGACATTATTTCACGGTATCAAAAAGAAGAAAAGATAAGTTCGAGATGGGTGGAAACCGAAAAAAGGTCTGGTAAAAATAGGTACAAACCATACATGGGACCTGCGGGAAAAAGACTCACGATCAAAATAGGATAATCGAAGATACGACCACAGATCAATGAATAGAGAGTCGGGTTCGTCATCAAGATTAGGGAATGATCAAAACACATGTGAGTCTCGAGATGATGACAGAAACTTAAAGACGAGGTTCAGCGGTTATAATTTCAATGTGAGAACTTCCGAACTCGTTGCTATTTTGAGAAGCATGGGGACAAGGTACGACGGCCAACAGAGATGAGATCGAATCCAAACAGGCGCAACCCTTATCATTGGTGTGAATTTCATAATGATCACGGGCAGAAAACGCCTGACTGTAGATTTTTACAAAGTAAAGTTGATCATTTATTAAAACACGGGTATCTTACTGAGTTATTTAGTGAGAAAGGAAAGCAAGCATACATGAAGAATAGGCAGGAGCCCCCTAAACCACCTTCTCCCAAAAGGACCGTCAACGTTACAAGCGAAGGTGAAGACATCAATGGCGTGACGTACGCCGCTGCTAATAAAATTTCCAAAATCACAATTACTCAAGGGAAACGAATGCGACATATCTTAGAAGAAGAAACTATTACGTTTGATGATGCAGATATGGATTGTGTATTAACTTCACATAACGATACATTAGTAATATCTCTACTTGTACATGATACTAATGTAAAACGAATTTTGATTGATCCAAGTAGTTCTGTGAACATTATTCTGGTAAGAGTGTTATGTGAGATGAAAGCTGGAGAAAATTAGCACCAAAGGCACATACTTTTTCTGGATTTGATAATTCCAGCATCGTAACAAAAAGAGAGGTAATACTATGGGTGTTAAACGGGTCGGGTTAGATCGGTTCCGGACCGACCCAGACCGGTAGAACCCAGAACCGGCCCGGACCGGTAATAAGGGGCTATACTGTGCTGGGTAGGGGGTTTGGGGGGGGGGGTTAGCTCGATTTAGTTGACCCAAACCGGTAACCGGAACGGTTGAACCTTTACTAGAGTGAATAGTACCTCTTGCCGGGTTAACCGGCCCGGTTCAAACGGGAACATTTTTTTTAATTTTTATACTGGTGGGCCCCATAGACCGTTGGCAACGGTCAGACCATATTTTGGTCCATTGGCCAACAGAAATATTGCACAAATAGCCTATTTTTTTTAATTTTTAAGTTTTTGTTTAGTTTACAAAACTAACCTTCTCTAAAACTATAAATACCCCCCTCTTCTTCGTTTCTTTACTCAATACTCATTTCTCAATCTCAATTTCTCTCATTCTCTCATCCTCTCATTCTCCAATTTGCGAGACTACAAGTCTTCAATTCATTATTTCATCTTCTAATTTTATTTGTCTATCATTTCTTGAATTTAATTTATCGCATTTTATCATTTCGAATTTGAAGTTACAATTCAAATTCAAATTTGAAATTCTTTCTTGACGTTTGTTCGTGGTAACATCGGAATTGCGTAATCATGTGCTCAATTCATTGTCGAATTTGGTACACTCCCTCCAACGCTTTCTCTTCTTTACCATTTTAATTGCATATTTAATTTAGCTTATATTTTAATTTTTACAATATGTTTAACGCTGCTAAAAGAGCGTGTAAAAGAGTTACTGGTAGGGAAAATAAAAAAAGATAGTCCTTCAGCATCTGGTAGTAATAGTAATAACATATTATCATTTACACATGTTTCTAAAATATCGCCTAATGATAATATAGATATAGATTATGAAAAATTACAAGAAGATTTTGGAATAGAAGATAATGAAATAGGAATGGAAGATGAGATACCAGCTACACCTACTAGTGCCAGAGCAGGTAGTGTTGGAGTTGCTACAAGGGGTGGTGGTCGTGGCACTAGGAGTAGACCACATGTGGCTCCAACTACTAATCGTAGAAAAAGAAGTAAGGCTTGAAATTTTTTTAAAATAATAGAGGGTACTGATTGAGTTAAATTCAAAATTTGTAATGGTGATTTTAAACATTTGACTTGTGGAAATTTATGGGGGACCGGGACGCTTAGTAGACATATGAGAACTGAGCATCCCATAGAATGTGGCTCTGATGGTGATGGAAATTAAACAACTCTTAACCTTACTACTGGAGGTCTAGTGAAATATGATAAAATGAAGGATCATGAGGAGTTAGCAAAATGATTGCTTTGGGTTTTCTACCTTTTTCTTTTGCTTTTTCATCATATCTTATTATGTATATTTAAAGGATTTACAATATATTTAAAGGTATCCCTAGAAGTACTTGTAAAGCTGATATCTTTAGACTTCATGGACAATATTAAACATACAAACATTATTTGTTTAGCCACCTTTCTTGTAGAGTTTCTCTAACTTCTGATATTGGACATGCTATTAATGAAAATAATTATTTGATAATTACATGTCATTGGATAGATGATACAACTTGTAAGTAAAAACGTATTATCTCTTTTAAATATGATGAAGATCAGAGTCATACTGCTGCGTATATAAGTAGTACTACTTGTGAAGTTGTTAAATTTTATAATCTAAAGCAAAAAGTATTGTGTATGTCTTTTGATAATGCTTCTAATAATAATTCCTCAATTTCAATATTAAAACTGCATTTGCAACCACCTCTTGATGACGTTTTTCATGTTAGGTGTGTATGTCATGTTTATAATTTAATTGTTAAAAGTGACCTTGATTTATTTTCAATTGAGATTACTCATGTTAGAAGAGCAGTTGGTGTTATTCAAGGAAATAATAGATAATCTAGAATAAAGGAATTTAAGAATAAGTGTATCCAGTATAACCTTAAACCCAGATTTATACCAGACAAAATTGTTACTAGATGGAATTATACATATATATTTTAAAAATGTTGCTACAATTATATATTCCCAATAACTGAAGTTGTTAATGCGCATTGTACTGATCCAAACCGTATGTTAACAACTGGTACTTGGGAAGTCATTGATGATGTTGTTAAATGTTACATAAATTTTATACAGCTACTGTTGAGTTTTCTGGAGCATATTACCCTACTGTTACTATGGTGTTAGTACATAAGTTAAAATTTCTTTTCTACTCTTTGAATTTAAGAATAACGAAAAATATAAGAATGTTGTTGAAAAAATGCAAGAAAAATTCAAAAAATATTTCTTTCCAATTCCTCCGATTTACTTAATTGGTGATGTTTTAAATCCTTCTATTAAGATGTTTGATTATTACCAATTAATGAATGCTTTATATACTTATATGCATATTGGACCAACTGAAACCCCAGATTTATATGTGTTTATGAACAACCTAAATGATTATTTACAATAATTATATAATTATTATACAAATGTAATTGATGATGTTGCTCGTGTTGTAGGCAATTTTAATCCCACTATGCACTGTACCACTTCTGCTATTGTGGATGATGAAGCAGGCGTTGATAGTTTTGATATTTTTTCTACATTTTCTAACACTCATACCAGTAGCAGGAACATTGATGAACTTCAATTCTACTTGCAGAAGTAAAAAGAGCCTCGCACAAAGGAATTTTAACCGTTGGGATGGTGGCATGAGAATGGAAAGCAATTTTCTGTTGTTTTTGCTATGGCTCGGGACGTGTTGAATGTGCCAATTTCTGCTGTTGCATCGGAGAGTGCATTTAGCCAAGCAAGACGACAACTTGGAGACACCCGTCACTCATCGGGAAACAATACTTTAGAAGTTTTAGTATGTTTTAAAGATTGGATTAGATCAGAACGAAAAAATCAAGGACGTGACGATGTTGATAGCCAGAAGACGAGGAACATGGAGATATATTAACACATGCTAACCCATCCGAATTTAACACTCCAGAAGAAGGTCAATCAGTTCATATTGATTATGAAGAACTTGCAAGAGCAATGCAAAATCTTTGATTTTACTTGTTGTTGAAAATGTAAACCTTTTAATTTGTAAGTTTGAAACTTTGAATTACGAAATAAATGTAGCACTTGCAATAAGTACAATTTTTTCTCATCTTCATTATATTCTCTATGTTAATACTTTGTATTAATATGACTTACAATAGTTATACAAATTCCAAAAAATAAAAAATAAAAAAAAAACTAAACCTGGCCCGACCCGGCCCCCTCAACCCCTAACCCGTACGATTCAATTTTTATCCGGATGAACCCGAACCCGTTAAACCCGTTAAGAACTAAATCAGAACTGGCCCGGACCGTAACCCGTACGGGTCCAAAAAATAAAGGCTCGGCCCAACCGTTTAAGACCCATAGGTTATACTCACTACATTCGCAGAAGGTGCTATGAAAGATTCAAAATTTCAAGTGGTACATGGTTCTAGGGGAAACCATGGATTGACGAGATGGATGTCGTTCCATCAACCTTACATAAAGTTATAAAATTTCCATTACCATGGGGAATATGTCAAATTCGTGGAGATCAGCAAACATCCAGGAGCATCAATTTCGTACCTGATTCAAGTACGAGAGACGAAGAAAAAAGCAGTTACAAACCTCAACTGAACAAGGGCAGACAGATGTAGACTCAAGACCTGATACCATTCAAGAACCAGATAAAAACGAAAATATCAAAACAATAATTGAAGAAATAGAGGCTGTAGTGTTATTTGCACAATGGCCTGAAAAGAAAGTCTACGTAGGAGCCAATCTAAGCCAAGACATGAAAGTAAGTTGATTGAATTTTTGAAAATTAACATTGATTGTTTTACCTGCTCCCTATCTGATATGACAAGAATATCACCGGAGGTAATGACTCACAAATTAAATGAAGATCCATCATACCCTTATTTCAAACAAAAGAAGAGAAAGCAAGGAACTTTCAAAAATCAGGTGATTCAAGAAGAGGCTCAAAAATTACTAAAGATTGGGTCTATCCGTGAGGTAAAGTATACTAATTGGTTAGCCAATACTGTTGTAGTACCAATAAAGAATGGTAAGTGACAAGTTTGTGTAGGTTACATAGACCTTAATAATGTTTGTCCTAAAGATTCTTTTCCACTACCACATATAGATCAACTAATTGATTCTACTGCAGGACATGAACTATTAAGTTTTTTTGATGCGCATTCAGGTTACAATCAGATCAAAATGGATTAGGTAGATGAGGAAAAAACTTCATTCATAACAGACAGGGGGACGCACTATTATAAAGTAATGCCTTTTGGTCTCAAAAATGCTGGTGCAACATATCAAAGGCTAGTGACTAAAATGTTTCAAGAACATCTGGGAAAAACCATGGAGGTTTATATAGACGATATGCTCACTAAAACCCAACATTCAAGAGATCATATATCACACTTGTCTTATACGTTTCACATTTTGCGCAAATTTAATATGAAAGTAAATCCAAAGAAATATGCATTTGGTGTTGCATCAGGTAAGTTTTTGGGTTTTCTTGTTTCTAACAGTGGTATTGAAGTGAATCCCGCACAGATTAAAGCCATTGAAGAAATACCTGATGAGCTTTCAAGTAAAAACAAAGTACGGAGATTGACTGGAAGAATTGCAGTCTTGGAAAGATTCAAGCAGAAAAGTGCTTTAAACTCTTTTCAGCTCTTAAAAAGCGAGATCATTTTGAATGGAATGAGGAATGTCAACAGGCACTCAAAAATTTGAAGACATACTTATCAAATCCACCATTGCTTGCAAAATCAAAGGTTGGTAAAAGATTGCCCATCTACCTTGTTGTTTCAGAAGTAGCGGTAAGTGTTGTTTTAGTCCGTGAGGACCAAGGTGAACAATCTCCGATCTATTATATCAGTAAATCTTTATTAGATGCATAGATTCGGTATCCTCAATTAAAAAAATTGCACTTGCATTAATCATGACATCTAGAAAATTAAGACCTTATTTTCAATGTCATCTTATTGCCGTAGTAACTGCTTATCCATTACGTCATATTTTACATAAGCATGAGTTATCAAGAAGGTTAGCTAAGTGTCTATAGAATTAAGTGAATATGATATCATATACCAACCTCGAACTGCTATAATATCTCAAGTGTTAGCTGATTTCGTGGCTGATTTTAGCTAAGGGATGCAATTAGAAGCAGAAACAGTGTTACAGGTGTTCAATGGAGCTAACCCAGGAACTTGGACCTTATTTACTGCTGGTTCATCTAACATAAAGGGTGTTGGTTTAGGGATTGTTTTGATACCACCTAGGGGTGAAGCCATTAGACAAGCTATTAAATGCCATTGAATAACTAACAATGAGTTAGAGTATGAGGTTGTGATTTAAGGTTTAGAACTGGCAGAGAACTTCACATAAATTAGATTATAATCAAAAGTGATTCTCAGCTCGTAGTTAATCAAATGCTGGGGACTTAAACGGCTAGAGAAGCAAGGATGCAGCAGTACTTAGAAAAGGTACAGGATTTGATAAGGCAATTTCAAACATGAAAAGTGATACAAATATCAAGGGATGAAAAATTTGAAGCAGACGCCTAGCTAATCTCGCATCTGTGGTAGACGTGGTAAGTAATGAAAATTCTTCAGTTATTCATTTATTTCATTCACTTCTCGACCTCGATAAGAATGAGATAGATTTTAATAACTTAATTTGGAATTGGAGGAATGAGATTGTTGCTTTTTTGTAGTATGGTACCGTCCCTGAAGATAAGAGAAAAACTCACACGCTTCGAAGAAAGGCTGCTCGATATTGGTTAAAGCAAGAGAATCTTTACCGAAAAATGTTCGGTGGTCTCTTAGCAAGATTCCTAGGACCTTCTCAGACGGAATACGTAATGAGAGAGATACATAAGGGGCATTGTGAGAATCACGCAGGAGGAAGGTCATTGGTAAGAACCTTGATTAGGGAAAATTATTATTGGCCCAAAATGGAAGAAGAAGCGGAAAGTTTTGTGGCTAAATGTGATAAATGCCAAAGGTATGATAATAATATGCATAGGCCGCGGATTTACTACATCCGGTCATTGCACCTGGCCCTTTATGAAATTGGGGATGGATATCGTGGGACTACTACCACAAGCAAAAGGACATGTAAAATTTTTGCTCGTACTCACTGATTATTTTACTAAATGGGTGGAGGCAGGAGCATTCAAACATGTGCGAGAAAAGGAAGTTAGAGATTTATTTGGCGGAATATCATATGCCGACTCGGTGTGCCAAAGAAAATCGTGTGTGATAATGGCCCTCAGTTTATAGGCGCTTAAATCACAGAGCTCTTTCAAAGTTGGAAAATCAAAAGGATTACGTCCACACCTTATCATCCGATAAGTAATGGGCAAGTTGAGTCAACCAACAAAGTCATTATCAACAATTTAAAGCGCTTAGAGGAATCCAAAGGTAATTGGCCATGGTGTTTTATGGGCATACCGCACGACAACAAAAATAAGTACAGGAGAAACACCATTTTTATTAGTTTATTAAGCTGAAGATTTAATTCCTCTTGAGATAGAAGAGTCGAGTACGAGGTTCATACATGCATCAAAAGAGTCTAATGACGAAGAAATGCTTGTAAATCTTGATTTACTTGAATAAAGAAGAGAAACTGCATTAATAAGAATTGCAGCACAGAAGCAGGTCATAGAACGATACTATAACTAGAAAGCACGCCTCAGATTCTTCAAAATTGGGAACTTCGTGCTCAAAAAGGTTTTTCAATTTACAAAGGCAGCTAATGCGGGAAAATTAAGTCCATCATGGGAAGGACCATACAGAATTTATGATATTGCAGGAAAAGGATCATATGAGTTGAAAATAATGGATGGCAAGATACTATCTTCACACTGGGACTCATCTGAAAAAATACTATTTTTAAGGATACCCCACGGTCAGGTAATTTTACTAACAATTTTTGAATTTAATTTTTGAATTGTTAAAATTTTACTAACAATTTTAGATAATAGGCAAAAAGCTAACACATACTTAATGATGAGTCACGACCTTCAAGGCACGTGGAATAAATTAAACTTCCTGCCCTAGGGTTACAATTATTCCGATAGAAATTTAAACGGGTTAAGCAGCCTACATTAATAATCGTACCTTCAAGTCCTGTATGTTTTTCCTTTTTAGGGAAAGGACCAAATGAGAGGAACAATCAAGTGCTCGAGGTTTAATACTTCAACGCTCAAACACTTAGAGGACTATATAATATACACAACCATGTGCATAGAGAAGGCAAATGAGATTGGAAAACAATCAAAGATCAAGCCTGAAACATTTACTAATTGAATGAGTCTAGTGCAGAGCAAATTCACGAGCTAAGGCCAAAAAAACTTACCATAGTTAGGGTAAAGGCAATGTATTAAAACGGGTTATAAATAAAAACCTCGTATTTATTTTTCTTTTTTAAATATGTTTCAAAAAAAACACATACGAGAAAGTTGTAGATGTAATTCAAATACGTGTAAAGTGTTATTCAAAACTAGACAAGGATCAAATAAAAACTTGTCAAAGTTATTTCAAAGAAACATGTGTATTCCTATTTCTTTTATCATATGTTAACACCATCATGAAGTTCAGACGTCTTCTTCATTAAGTGTGGAATATAAAAGGGTCCTCTTTTATAAAATTTACGATTATTTTGAATATTCATGAATTTAACAAAAGCATTTTTTAAGAATAAAAATGCAAATTATTCTATAAGTCCTTAGAAATAAAGGCAAGAATAAACAAAATAGAAGTTCAACGAAGAAACTTCTCAAATATTAAAGAGCTTAGACTAAATATGAACTTAGTCATAAAAGTATTTATACATGTTGTCCCATAAAAGGTCCGGGGGCCTTGAGTTTCCAAAACAAACCCTCAAATGAAACCAAGGGTTTTTCCACAATTTTCCAAGTAAAACAAAAAAAAAAACAAGAACACAAAGAATTTCAAATAACTTGAACTTATCACTAAGAAGATGAAGGAACTGAAATAGGAACATCAACAACAACGAGCTCAGGTTGGCTTATAGCAGCGGGTTTAACTTGGCTTGAAGTAGTGGGAATACCCGTATCAATTTCAATATTTCCAGAAGCTTCAGTCACGGGAGGAGAAGAACTTGGTTCCGTTGAGTTTTTTCAATAGTATCTTTAATCTTTGCTAACTCAGATTCTGAGTCAAAATTCTCCCGGCTAGCTTCAACGAGGGTGTCATGGTGAGAATTTAGGAACGCCAACTCACTTCAATGGAAGACTCATCCTCAAGGATTTCATAATCTCTTTCCCAGTCAGCAATTTCATTCTTTAACTTTTCATTTTCAGACAAGGCAGATGTGTAACCTTATAGAAGAATCTCGGAGGTCTTCTTGTGCTTGAGTCAAATTCTGCACGAGCTCACCAGCAAACGATTCTTTCTCAACCAAGAGAGCCTTTAACTCTCCAGTCTCTTCACTAGCCTTTGATAGCTGCTTTGAGAAAGAAGTTTCAAGACGAGCTTTTTCTTTATCTGCTTGGCTTGAGGAAGCCTTTGCAACTGCCAAATCTGTAGTCAAGACCTATACATGTTGCTCCAAGGTACTCTTACGTTCTTCTAAGTAATCCACATCAATATGAAGACTTTTGTACTGTTCCTTCCAATTGCACGCCTCGAATTGAAAATCACGCACTAATTGCTCTGATAGGGTAATTCTTCTCATCATCTCCGTGCCGATAAGATTGGCCTAAAAAGAGAAAGGGAAGGGAAATGAGAATCCTAAAGATAGAAAAATTACAAAGTAAAAGTTTTGAAACAAAGGAATACCTTTAAAGAAGCATGCACAATGTTATTCATCAAGGTCAAGGAGCTATGCCTCTCTAGCTTGGCTTTCTCAATTGGTCCAATTAAGGGCTTTAGCCACACATCCGCTTGACCTGATTTCCTCATAAGTTTTCCCTCAGTGGGGACTTTAATGATCACCTGCTTCATAGAACCACTCTTACTTTAGGAGCCAACTTCAGCACAATGAGTGATTGGAGGAGGAATTGTTGAAGGAGGAATAGTAGAAGTAGTAAAGTCAACCTGGGAAGGAACAAAAATAGTTGAAATCGGCAAAATATGAGGCACAAACACGGGTGTAGAAAAGAAGCCATGGGTGCTTCATCAAAAATCGGGCCTAGGCTTTTACTACCAAACAGCAACGGGAGCAACATCGTCATCAGAAATTACAACCGGGGCCTAAAAAGATTTGAAGGAATAGAACGAAGGGGGATGCTTCAGCTTTATCATAAACAATGATGTGTCCACGAGCCCATGACCTTGTTACCAAAGAGACCGCATCTTCATCTTCTTCAGATTCATGGTCATCAACGGCTTTTTCTTATGAAGAACCCAAGATTATTTCTTGGGCCCTTTCCAAATACATACGAGAAGTCGCGGCCGACTTGGCAGTAACCCATCGAATAGCAAATTCTGATAGATAGAAGGATTGAAGTAAGATTAAAGATATATATATATATATATATATATATATATATATATATATATATATATATATATATATATATATATATATATGTAAAATGAAATTAAAAGCTCTTACCATGAGTTTTTACTTTCCAACCAAATATTTGGGAAAGGTCTTCCAAGATCTACCATCCATTGGAGCAGTAATCAAAAGCTTTTCTATCCAATCACAGAAATTTTGAACGTCTTCCACAACTCCCATAATTGATGGAAAAAAAAGTAAATTTAGAAAAATTAACAAAATTAAAGAAAAAGGTAAGAGAAAGTTAGAAGACTCCAGCGCAAAATTCCACTTCTTAGGGAAGGGAATGTTCTCTTCACCTACTAAACCAGCAGTAGGGGCAACAACAAACCTGGCATACGAGCCACGGTCTTTGTCATATTCACGACTAACTAGAACTCTTTTTCTCTTGGCTACTAGTGTAGAAACACCATTGCAAAAAAGTCTAGGAAATTAAAGATGAATCAGATGCGGGAAAGTAAAAGGCACCCGGTTGTGTTGGTCAAATGCCTTAAACAGGCAACATCCCTCCATATTATTGGGCCAATTTGACATAAGCAAACATCAAAGAAACGACAAAAACTCGAGAATAACAGGATTAATAGCAGGTTTGAATCCTAAAGTAAAAGAGTACATATAAAAAAAAGAAAATCCGGATAAGTAGGAGGTAATTCTTTGATTCGGATTGGGAATAACGACAGGAAAGTCCTAATCTCAATGGCAGTCTCAACGAACTAAAGAAATCAAACCTTCAGTGATTTGAGTGGGAAAAAGATCAGCACAATCTAAAGAGGATACTTGATTTCTAAGAGATTCTCTATAATTATAAAAAGATAATTCTACAGGATCTATCTCCTCTACTAAAGGTTCACGGAGAGGTTAAGAGGATTCCTTACCTCTAGAAGAAGGTCTATGTGAAAGTGAACATCTGGTTCTAGATGAAGGGCCAGAATTTGAAGGAAGAGAAGAACCACGTGTAGATGAAGAAGACCCTAAATTACGATGTCTACTTCCTCCCCTTCTACGCCTATAAGGGGCAAGAGTAAGACTATCAACTATAATAACTCTCCTAGGGTTAGGGTTTGGTGAAGCCACGACAATACGAGGTAGATGAAGAACAAAAACTAAATATTCTAAAAATGTTTACGAAGAAGATGAGAAAGAGAATTTAATATTATAGAAGCTTTGAACTTTATGAGTCAAAACCAAAAATGAAAACTATTTATATACTAGGAAGCAATCGTCAAAGGAAAAGACATAATGATGGAAAGGTCACAATGAAAACTTTCACTTCATAATTAGGGAAGACGTAAAAGCCTTAAAAGGCTCTACAAAATCTCATAAGCAACAAAGAGATGCCAAATGTGACAAACATTAAATAAAAATGCCCATTGAAACGCCGATTCTATAATGGCAGCAAAAATCCCGCTTTAATAAAATCCACTTCCCAAATATTCAATCGATGAATAAATGTCAAGTGGAGGGACAATCTGTATTGAGAAAAATTGAGTTTAAACAAATACGAGCACTGGCATGAGCATTGGCATGAGCAAAGTCACGAGTAGATTCGAAGCTCATATCTATTTAAAAAGGGAATGAACATGACAGTATAAGGAAGTACAGATATAATATTTAATGACCATTAAATATTGAAAACGTTAGAGAATCTCTATTAAATTGTAATGATTGTATAACGTATCATCTAATGCCTTTAATTGTCCATAATAACATAGGCAAAGCGTATATTTTTTAGAAGTAGCTATAAAAAGGAGAAGATGAATCATTTGTAGGACACGAAGCATTATCTGAAAAATACTGGTATACTTTACTTTTCTGATTATAGTATTTCTATTCAAATTACTTTCTTTTATACATTCTTTGTTTATCAGTAACCCGAATTTTCCTAAATTAAAGCTTTGACCGAAGTCCCAATTTTTAGTTAAACTACATAGAAGAGTAGGTGATTGCAAAACGAGCAGCTCAACATGATATTGTAATGATTAACAAGATTGCTAGTTGAGCAGCGAGGAAAACAGAAGAGCACTTTAGCCTTTTCGATGGAGGATCTCTATCTCGATAGTGTCAAATAGAGATACTCGTAGTGCAACAATATTATAATTATTATCATGTAGTAGGGGTGTTAAACGGGCCGGGTTAGACCGATTCCGGACCGACCCATATAGGTAGAATCCGGAACCGGCCCGGACTGGTAATAAGGGGCTGAACTGGGCTGGGTAGAGGGGTTTGGGGGGGGGTTAGCTTAGTTTAGTTGACCCAAACGGGTAATTGGAACCGGTTGAACCGATAGAATGAATAGTACCTCTTACCGGGTTAACCGGCCCGGTTAAAATGATAATTTTTTTTAGTTTTTGTACTGGTGGGCCCCACAGACCGTTGGCAACGACCAGACCATTTGGTCTGTTGGCCAACGGAAAAGTTCCACAAATAGCCTATTTTTTATTTTTAACCCTTTTCCAATTTACAAAACTAACCTTCTCAAAAACTATAAATACCTCCCCCTTCCTCTTCTTCATTTCTTCACTCAATACTCATTTCTCAATCTCAATTTCTCTCATTCTCTCATTCTCCAATTTGCAAGATTACAAGTCTTCAATTTATTATTTTAATTTATAATTTTATTTGGCTCTCTTTTCTTGAATTTAATTATTGCGTTTTATCATTCGGAATTTGAAGTTACAATTGAAGTTCAAATTTGAAATTCTTGCTTGACGATTGTTCTGGTAACATCGGAATTGCGTAATCAAGTGCTCAATTCATTGTCAAATTCGATGCATTCCCTCCAACTCTTTCTCTTATTTACTATTTTAATTGCATATTTTATTTTAGTTTTATACTTTAATTTTTACAATATTTTTAGTGTTGCTAAAAGAGCGTGTAAAAGAGTTACTGGTATGAAAAATAAAAAAGATGTAGTCCTTCAGCTTATAGTAGTAATTGTAATAACTCATTATCATTTACACATGTTTCTGAAATATCGTGTAATAGTAATAACACATTATTGTGAGCATGCGATTTTTGCCCACATGAAAATAACTCCTAAAAAATAGAGCAAAATAATATTAGGAATTTTTCTTTATTTAGATACATTTCATACATTTTTAATATTTTTAAAACCATAGAAAAGTCATAAAAAGTGTCACATTTTTAATTTTAATGCACCTTAGGTTCAATTTGCATTTAGGAATTAATTACAATGAGTTAATTATATTATTAATAAAAATCACAAAAAAATAATTGTTTTTACATAGTTAGGTAATTAGCTTAATTTTATAATTTGAATTGATTTAGGAATTTAGTTTAGGTTCTTTAATTAAAAAAAAATTGAAAAGCAAATTCGAAATTGGGTCATATGATAAGTGAGTCCAAAATTTTCAATGCACATACTTCATTTATACCCAACCCAAATTAACCCCTACCCAACCCCAAAACGGGTCAACCCAATCCAACCCAATACCCAAATTCACCCTAACCTAAAAACCTATACATACAATACATATACACACGATAGAATACAGAAGAAAAAGGCCTGGAAATTGGGAGGGCAACAGTGCAGTTACGCACAACAAAGACCCCCACCCCACTTCGTCTTCTTCTCCGACAATAACCCACACCAGCTCCCTCGATGACCACCCTCCTGCTCACCTCCAAACGACCCCTGAACCTCTGCGACTAGCCCTTCTCCAAATAGCCAGTGACCACCAGCTGCTATTTTCAGTCCAAACGAGCGCAGCTTGGGCAGAAAAATGACCCCTCTCGATTTTCATCTCCTCCACATCATCCTCTTCAGAAAAACTCAAAAAAAAACAACCATGAAAATAGCTTCTATACTAGTGGTGTAAGCTCACCATTTTCGCCATCAAAGCAACGCGAAACAGCCTGAAGCAACTCCAAAATCATGAGCTATTGTCATGGAGTTTGCCGGGTCCGTTTTCTGGTTTAGTTTGAATTTTCCAGCGAGTTTCGATTGCAATTTGGAGTCGAGAAAAACAGAACGGTATTTCGAGGTCGTCGTTTGTCGTTCCGTGTTCGTCGAGGTTCGAAGTTTCCTATTCTTCCCCTTTTTATTCATTTCGTGTATTTCTTATATTATGGTTCAATGTGAGGATAATGCAAATTCTGGTTGCTTGTCATATTTTGAGGAGGAATCTCCATTCTTAATTAAAGTTATTGTGATCGTTTGAGTTAATTCACCAACCCGTTTGATGCAAAAACTGAGATAGAACTGTTATATTCATTTGTTGGTGCCCATATTTAAAATATGTATTAATTCGTAAAGAGTGTTCGGCCATTATTCGGTATGCCTTATATTTCAATTTATACATTGTTAAGTTTATCCTCATTCTAAATGGTGTCGTTATTGAAATGCATTAGTAATGTTGGAAGCTCTTTAGCTGAAATACCCTCTTTCTCTGTTTCGATTAGGCGGATATTGTGACATTATTCATTCTTTTGTTTCACTGAATTATCTTTGCTTTCCGTTTCAACAACTCATTATCCTGGTTAAGAATGATGTTTCAGTTGACTATTTAAATGTCGAACCCGGTCGAATCCGTTCAACACCATTGTTGTAAGGTTTCAGTTATTTAATATTATTACTTTTTAGTTTGGCACAATGTTTAATGACGCATCAGTTGGCTTAGAAGGAGGTAATGTTGTTGAAAGTGCTTCCCCTTAATTTATTTGACTAGCCATTGGTCTTGGAAATTGATTTAAGCTCTAGAATAATTTTGGGCGTAAAATTAAATTGGGTTTGTGACTTGGTTGGTACTGAGACGGATTGGGATGTAAGGTAACATCCTGCTTCTCTTATGTTATTTTCCTTTTAGTTACTCGGGATGCTAGGCCAACTTTTCGACTAGTAAGTAATCATTATGATTATGGGTACAATTTCGAGATGTAGCTGTGGCACTTAAATTCAAATTAGTGTTAAATATGACCATTTGTATTTAAATGTTTTTTCCTTTTATAATTTGAGGTGCGCCATGCCAAATAGAAAAGACAATTGCACGGCCCTCGCTTTATTTAATTTTGAATTGATCTTTAGATTTCGAGGCGTGCCATTTAGTGAATTTATGGCCCTCGCAAAGTGCGAACGCGTAGTTGCTTTAGGCGAACGTTTAATATTATTATTTACCTAAATTCGAGTGCACATTTATGTGACCCAAATCCAAAATTCCAAGGAAGTTGAAATGCGTCAAAAACTACGGGTGCATTTATATTATGTGGTTCGAGACATATTACAATGACGTTACAATTTCCTTTAAAAATAATAATAAAAGCGGTTGAAGGTTAAAAAGCACATAAGTTAAAACATGTTCTAAAATCAGATAATTTAGGCCAAATTTAACAGTTGAGCGACTGTGCTAGAACCACGGAACTCGGGAATGCCTAACACCTTCTCCCTGGTTAACAGAATTCCTTACTCGGATTTCTGGTTCGCACACTGTTAAACATAGTCATTCTTTCCTCGATTCGGGATTCTAACTGGTGACTTAGGACACCACAAATCTCTCAAGTGGCGACTCTGAAATTCTCTTAAAAATTGAATCATGTTTCAATCGTCCTTTAATTGGAAAAACTCCCTTATCTACGCTATTCGCCAGGTTGTGGGTAGACAAAAAAGAGGTATGACAATTATCATTTACACATATTTATGAAACATTGCCTAATGATAATATAGATATAGATTATGAGCAAATACAAGAAGATTTTGGAATAGAATATAATGAAATAGGAACGCAAGATGAGATACCAGCTACACAAACTAGTGCTGGAGCTTCTAGTATTGGAGTTACTTCAAGGGGTGGTGGTCGTGGCACTAGTAGGCCACATGTGGCTCCGACTACTAATCGTAGAAAAAGAAGTAAGGTTTGAAATTTTTTTAAAATAATAGAGGGTACTGATAGAGTTAAAAGCAAAATCTGTATCGGTGATTTTAAACATTTGCCTTGTGGAAATTTATGGGGGACAGGGACGCTTAGTAAACATATGAGAACTGAGCATCCCATAGAATGGGGCTCTGATGGTGATGGAAATCAAACAACGCTTAACCTTACAATTGGAGGTCTAGTGAAATATGATAAAATGAAGGATCGTGACGAGTTAGCAAAATGATTACTTTGGGTTGTCTACCTTTTTCTTTTCCTTCTTCATCATATCTTATTATGTATATTAAAATGATTTACAATCCTTTATTTAAAGGTATCCCTAGAAGTACTTGTAGAGCTGATATATTTAGACTTCATGGATAATATCAAACATACATATATTATTTGTTTAGCCACCTTCCATATACAGTTTCTCTAACTTCTAATATTGGACATGCTGTTAATGGAAATGATTATTTGACAATTACATGTCATTGGATAGATGATACTACTTGTAAGCAAAAACATATTCTCTTTTAAATATGATGAATATCAGAGTCATACTGATGCGTTTATAAGTAGTACTATTTGTGAAGTGTTTGAATCTTATAATCTAAAGCAAAATATATTGTTTATGTCTTTTGATAATGCTTCTATCAATAATGCCGTAATTTCAATATTAAAACTGCATTTGCAACCACCTCTTGATGACATTTCTCATGTTAGGTGTGCATGTCATGTTTAAAATTTAATTGTTAAAAGTGTCCTTGATTTATTTTCAAATGAGATTACTCATGTTAGAAGAGCAGTTGATGTTATTCAAGGAAATAATAGACAATCTAGAATAAAGGAATTTAATAATAAGTGTGTGTAGTATAACCTTAAACCCAGATTCATGCTAGACGAAATTGTTACTAGATGGAATTATACATATATATTTTTAAAATATTGCTACAAATATAGATTTCCAATCACTGAAGTTGCTTATGCGAATTGTACTGATCCAAACCGTATGATAACAACTAGTATTTGGGAGGTCATTAATGATGTTGTTAAATTTTTACATAAATTTTATACAGCTACTGTTGAGTTTTCTAAAGCATATTACCCTATTGTTACTATGGCGTTAGTACATATAGTTGAAGTTTCTTTTCTACTATTTGAATTTATGAAGAAAGAAAAATATAAGGATGTTGTTGAAAAAATACAGGCAAAATTCAAAAAATATTTCTTTCCAATTCATTCGATTTACTTAATTGGTGCTGTTTTAAATCCTTCTATTAAGATGTCTGATTGTCACCAGTTAATGAATGCTTTATATACTTATATTGAGATTGGACCAACTGAAACCCCAGATTTATATGTTTCTATGAACAAGCTAAATGATAATTTACAACAATTATATAATTATTATGCAAATGTAATTGATGATGCTGCTCGTGCTGTAGGAAATGTTTATCCCGTTATGAACTGTACCACTTCTGCTACTATGGATGATGAAGAAGGACTTGATAGTTTTGATAGTTTTTCTATTTTTTCTAACACTCATACCAGTAGCAGGAACATTGATGAACTTCAATTCTACTTGCAGAAGCAAAAAGATCCTCGCACAGAGGAATTTTCACCATTGGGATTGTGGCATGAGAATGGAAAGCAATTTCATGTTGTTTTTGCTATGGCTAGGACGTGCTTAATGTGCCAATTTCTACTGTTGCATCGGAGAGTGCATTTAGCCAAGCAAGACGAAAACTTGGAGACACCCCTCATTGGGAAGCAATACTTTGGAAATTTTAGTATGTTTCAAAGATTGGATTAGATCGAAACGAAGAAATCAAGGACATAACGATGTTGATAGCCCAAAAGACAAGGAACTTGGAGATATATTAACACATGGTAACTCATCCAAATTTAACACTCCAGAAGAAGGTCAATCAGTTCATATTGATTATGAAGAACTTGCGAGGGCAATGCAAAATCTTTGAATTTACTTATTGATAAAAATGTAAACCTTTTAATTTGTAAGTTTGAAACTTTGAATTACGAAATAAATGTAGCACTTGGAATAAGTAGAATTTTTCCCATCTTCATTATATTCTTTATATTAATACTTTGTATTAATATGACTTACAATAATTATATAAAATTCCAAAAAAAAAAATACACTAAACCTGGCCCGACCCGGCCCCCTCAACCCCCTCAACCCCATCACCATGGGAAATATGTCAAATTCGTGGAGATCAACAAACATGCAGGAGTATCAATTCCGTACTTGAGAGTATGAGAGACAAATAAAAGTAGCAGTTACAAAATCTAGTTGAGGGCACCACAACACAAACCTCAACTGAACAAGGGCAGATAGATGTAGACTCAAGACCTGATACCATTCAAAATCCAGAGAAAAAAGAATATCAAAATAACAATTGAAGAACTAGAGACTATAGTGTTATTTTCACAATGGCCTGAAAAGAAAGTCTACGTAGGAGTCAATCTAAGCCAAGACATGAAAGGTAAGTTGAGTGAATTTTTGAAAACTAACATAGATTGTTCTACCTGCTCCCACTCTGATATGAAAGGAATATCACCGCAGGTAATGACTCACAAATTAAATGAAGATCCATCGTATCCTCTTGTCAAACAAAAGAAAAGAAAGCAAGGAACTTTCAAAAATCAAGTGATTTAAGAAGAGGTTCAAAAATTATCCGTGAGGTAAAGTATCCTAATTGGTTAGCCTATACTGTTGTAGTACCAACGAAGAATGGTAAGTGGCGAGTTTGTGTAGATTACACGGACATTAATAAAGTTTGTCCTAAAGATTCTTTTCCACTACCACTTATAGATCAACTAATGTTTCTACTGCAGGACATGAACTATTAAGTTTTTTAGATGCGTATTCAGGTTATAATCAGATCAAAATGGATCAGGTAGATGAGGAAACAACTTCATTCATAACAAATTGGGGGACTTACTATTATAAAGTAATGTCTTTTGGTCTCAAAAATGCTGGTGCAACATATCAAAGGCTAGTGACTAAAATATTTCAAGAACATCTGGAAAAAACCATGGAGGTTTATATAAACGATATGCTTGCTAAAACTCAGCATTCAAGAGATCATATATCACACTTGTCTGGTGCGTTTCACATTTTGCGCAAATTTAATATGAAATTAAATCCGGAGAAATGTGCATTTGGTGTTGTATCAGAAAAGTTTTTGGATTTTCTTGTTTCTAACAGTGGTATTGAAGTGAATCCCGCACAAATTGAAGCCATTGAAGAAATACCTGATGTGCTTTCAAGTAAAAACGAAGTGCAGAACTGTCAATATTTTTCATTTCTTATAACTTTTTCTTAAACATGCAAGGTTGCTTATGGCAATCATGACTTCCAGAATTTCATCACTCTTTCTAAATTATGTAAATTTGTAGTGGAAACAAGTCAATTACTTCATGTTACTCACTTCGTTTAATGTTGCAACCAACCACACTCACACAAGTATATGTGGTCGTCAAGTAATAAAGTAGTGAGTAAAGTATCGTTCATATGGAAACTTATGAGTAACTTTTGACTGAGTCAAACTCAAATAACTTATCGATTCAAGAGAATTTTCACAAAATGTGTAAGTGATTAATTGACTACCAAAGAAACTATCAAGCAATGAAATAGCTAGAGATCGACTATAACACTTAGGCAATTCTGGATAAAAATCAGTAGGAGGGGATACTTCAAGGTCATAGACTAGTTAACTATCTTGTTGTGTTCTTGGCTTAAACTAACTAATTGATTTATCTGGTTTATTTACAAGGTTGATATTACTCATAAGAATCTATTGAGTTCTTAGTCACCTATTCAAGCTAACTTAATATCTATATGTCTATGGAATTAAGATTAACAAAAATGCATTTACACTTTCTACATTTCAACCATGCAAGACAATTAGGTATATTTCTATCCTAATTACGAATATGTTCCCCGGTGCATGGGGTTCAAGAACTTGTTATATTTAATCCTTTATGCAATCTATAATTCTCACTTTCGAGTTCAGCTATAGATTCGTAGATAGTACTTCATTGTTAACTACGCAGCAAAATAATTAAGAACAAAATAAAATAAATAACCCAATATGATAAACTCAAACTCGTCAATTTAAACTTCAAACATCAACATTCATGTAGCACCCATAACCTAGAATAATAAGGTTGTTAGCCACTCATGTTCGAAAAATCATCAAAAATAATATTTCCAAACATAAAATCAATTAACATTAGAAGAAGAATGTAAGAAGTGATCAAATCCGTGCTCCCGAGTGTTTCGTACTTTTGTTCCTCTATCAATATCGCGTCCTCATCCCCAAAATAGGTTTAGGTTGGTTTTTATATGAGTTAAGGGCATCTCAGGGTCGAAATAGGATACCTTCACGTCACCAACGCCCAGGGCAGTGTGGGGCACTAGGCCTGGCGCTGGGTTTTTTTTAACATTTTATTTTGTGTGTCACAGATAGCGTCTCACGATGCATGTGGCACTCAAATGTGCAGTTCTTCCATTTCTTCCTGTTTTTGCCCCAATTTATGCACCTTCGTCCCAAATTACATCCGATTAATTTCTACACATAGAAATACCCCAAGTTAGTATAAATCATTATAGTACACATCTAAAATCTATGATACATGAGTAAAATGTGAGGTAATATACACAATAATATGCATACTTTAAGCCGAATATCAACACCCCACACTTAGACTCTTTCAAATCCTCGAGCAATGGAACTATATCAACACCCCAAGACGTACACCTCACCATTAAAGAGCAATTCACATCTAATTCAATCACACACTCTACCTTTTGACTATAGCCATTTTAGCAAACACATTGTGGACATCAAATTTGCATCTCTTACTTTAACAATGGTAGAACAAGGTGGCTCTCCCAAATTAAAAGGAAGTAGAGGGAATTGTAGTTAACCACTTCATATAGAACTTCACGACCAATATTTGCAACCAATTTCGTGCACATTAGGGCAGCTAATAACAAAACATGTCAAAGGGACCCGGGGGATTGGGGGTTGTTTGAGAAGGAGGAGTAGAAATAAACTAAGAAATTGCAAACTACATGAAAATAGATAACGAGATGAACATACCTTTGAGTCTTAAGATGAAAGTGAGCAACAAAACTGGGGACTTTGAGAGTTACGGAGAGACAAAAGAAGGGAGAAAGAGTGTCAAAGGGTGCGCTTAGGAGTCACGGGAAGAGACTGAGAGAGAATGGGGTTTCGGGTTAGAGATATTTTAATTTAGATGGCAAAATAGGTTGGGTTATTGGGGTATGGGTTAGTATGTGCGTCTTTATGGGTAGTTGGGTCGAGTTATATGGGTTAGGGTTTTCTTTAACTAAAGACTACAAAGAAAAAATGAAAATTAAAAATAAAACTTAACTTACTTAACCCCCAGCCTAGCGCTCCATGCTAGGCCTGACGCTGGGGCTGTGATGAATCTATAAACTGCGCCCCAAGCAGCGCAGGGTGCTAGTTCGCCGATTTTATTTCATAAATTCTCTCCTATCCGAGCACTTAATACATACATTATACACACCCCCATACCATTCTCGCATATGATTTCTATAAATAAGAAGAAAACAAAGAAAACTAGTATACTCTAACTAAAAAACAAAAATTAAGCTATAAAAGCATTAAAAATTGGGCTGCCTCCCAAGAAGCGTATAGCGTCGCGGCACGACTTGACATGTTTTTCAAGCATCATCCAAGTCTACCGATGTCTCGTGGAGTGAAATGACACCATCCCAATAATATTTTACTCTTTGTCTATTTACCAAGAAGGTACAACTTAAGCTCGTATCACACAATTCCACTGCTCTATAAGGCCTTGCACTTACCACCACAAAAGGATCTTCACATCGCGACTAATTCTTTTCAGGGAAAAGCTTCAACCTCGAATTAAACGAGAGAATTTCCTGACATGACTCAAACTCGCGATGTTGTATGTGCTTATCATGCCACCTCTAGGTCTTTTCTTTATATAATTTAGCATTTTTCATATGCATGCAATCGAAATTCATCATGCTCGTTAAGTTGTAACAACCTCTTCTCGACGTCTAAGTCCATATCAATATTTAGCTTCTTACTCGCCCAATAGGCTTTGTGATCAAGCACAATGGGCAACTGGCATGCCTTCCCATAAACCATATTATACAGAGAGGTGCCTATGGGGGGTTTTGTATGCAGTTTGATATGACCATAATGCGTCGTCAAGCTTTCTAGCCAGTCCTTCCTATTTCTACTTACCGTTTTCTACAGAATTTTCTTCACCTCTCTGTTTGACACTTCCACTTGACCACTCATTTGGGGGTGATAGGCAGTGGCAACCTTGTTCTTAACTCTATCACTTATCAGCACCCTTGGAGTCCCAAAGCGTGTGAAGATGTACTTTTTTAGAAAGTTTACCACTACTTCTATGTCGTTACTAGGAAGAGCAATGACATCCACCCACTTAGACACACAATCAACTGCCAACAAGATGTACCTATAACCATTATGGAACGGTCCTATGAAATCAATCCCCCAAACATCAAAGATCTTACTGCCAGAATATTTTGCAAAGGCATCTCGTGCTTCTTCGTGATTGCTTCGATTCTTTGGAACTTGTCACACTTTTTAACAAAGGTGTGTGTATCCTTAAATAATTTTGGCCAATAGAAACTAGATTATTGCACTTATAGGGCGATTTTATCCCCACCGTGATGACCTCCATATGGAGAAATGTGACATTCATGCAATATTACACTCATCTCTTCCTCAGGAACACATCTTCGTACTAATTAATCTGCGCACTTCTTATAAAGGAATGGCTCATCCCACATGTATAGCCTCATATATTGTATAAATCTTCTTATACTATTGGGTGTCAATTCTGGTGGCATCACCTCATTTGCAATAAAATTCACATAGTCTACATACCATGGGGCTACACTCCAAGTAACGACAAATAACGGCTTATCTGAAAAGGTTTCTTTGATCGACCCCTCCTCCCCCCCCCCCCCCCCAGCTACATGGCTCCTATTTTCTTATGTGGACAAGTGATCAGCCATTTGATTCTCTATTACTTTTTGATCTAGGATCTCTATGTCAAATTCTTGAAGAGAAGGAACCATTGAATTAGCCTCGGCTTGGCGTCTCTCTTTTCAAACAAATGCCTTACAGCTGAGTGATTTCTGAAGACGATGACGTTAGTTCCCACTAGATAGGATCTGAACTTGTCAAATACCCACACCACTGCAAGCAACTTTTTTCGGTAACAATGTAATTCATCTAGGTTGGATTCAGAGATTTGCTCGCGTAATAAATAGAGTGAAAAATTTTATCCCTCCTTTGACCCAAAAACGACTCCAATTGCGAAGTCACTTTCATTGCACAACAAATCAAAGGGATGCGCCCAATCCAGGGCAATGATAATTGGCGCAGTCACCAATAATTCTTCAGCTCCCCAAATGCTTTCAAACAAACATCACCAAATTTGAAGGGGATATCTTTCTCAAGAACCCTGCATAGAGGAAAAAGGTTTTTTTAAAATCATTCATGAAATGACGATAAAAACGTGCATGGTCTAAGAAACTGCGAATTCCCTTGACGAATGTCAGTGGGGGCAATTTTTCCATTGTATCCACCTATTCTTTATTCACCTGCAAACCATTTTTGCAGCCCGAGGGCCCCAATGCTATACCTATACCATGAAATGTCACTTCTCCCAGTTTAGCACCAAGTTTGTCTCCTGACACCTAACAAGCACTTTATCAAAAAAATACCCAAAAATAGAAAATTCATCCATGAACATTTTTACAAATCTTTCAACCATGTCAGAAAAAATAGCCATCATGCACCTTTAAAAAGTCACAAGTGCATTACAGAGACCAAAAGGCATTCGCTTAAATGCATATGTGCCATAGGAACATGTAAATGTAGTCTTCTCTCGGTCCTCTGGGGCTATAGCAATCTGATATACCCTGAATGGCCATCTGGAAACAGTAGTATTCATGTCCAACTAATTTATCAAGTATTTGGTCAATAAAGAGGAGAGAAAAATGGGCCTTGCGGGTGACATTGTTTAAGTTTCTATAATCAATACAAATTCTCCAACCAGTCACAGTTCTTGTGGGAATCAATCATTATTTTAACTAAATACTACAGTCATCCCCCCATTGTTAGGAACACGTTGGACAGGACTTAACCATTTTCTATCAGAGATTGGAAATACAATACCTACATCAAGCCACTTAATCACTTCTTTTCTTACCACCTCTTTCATAATTGGACTTAGTCGAGTCTGAGAGGATGAGTTTTGGATGATTTCAAATAGCTGGTGTGTTTCTGTTCTACTGTTGAGCTGTATGTCTCGCATTTGTGAGGCCTTTCTTGCATTTGCCAGTCTCACTTTTCCAAAACAAGGTTTTGCATTTTCGAGCATGGAGTAAGGGTTAGGACTTCGCAATTGTGAAGAAAAGTCTTTTTTGCGATGGTTGTTGGGTTCCCTTTTGTGACTCTGGCATCGTAGTTGCGATGTAGTGTAATGTTGGGCAGCTTAGCATTTACAAAGCTTGGCTCACATATGCGAAGGGGGTGGCCTTCATAAATGCAAAGGTTATGTCGCATGTGCGACTTCTGAGCTTCTAACACACTGATCACATTTGTTATCCGTGATTCGCATTTGTGGTGTTCACATACCTATAGCTAGGTAAAATATGGAAAAAGGGACTTAGCTCATTTTATACAATTTCTTAACCCTAAACACTTTAGAGGCAATTTTGGAAGAAATTTTTCTTCCAAATTTATTGGTAAGAAGGTCTGATTCATTTTCTTTCAAGTCCCCATTACTTTTCATGAGTTTTTAACATCAAAGCTAGCATTTTTATGGTAGATTAGGGACTTGGGTAGAAATTGAGAATTTTATAAAATTGACATTTACACCCATATTGAGATTGAATTTCGAAAGAAATCATATAATCGTGCTCGAGAGTGAATATGTAATGTCACGACCCCAATTTTCCTCTGTAGGATGTCGTGATGGCACGTAATCTTTAAGACTAGGCAAGCCTAACAAATATGTGGAATATAACTGAAATAACAAATAAATTGTTAAATATTCAACTATTTTTAATAAAGAAAGCTCCATATCTTAACATATATAATTTTTCCTAAAACATGGTGATATCGAGTCACAAGCTCTACAATGATATCATAGTCATCCCTATACAGTTGTATCTAATAAAAGGAGAAAAATATAGAAATAGATAGAGTGTGACTCTAAGCCCTGCGGATGCCGGCAGGTGTACCTTGAAGGCTTCAAGTACGAACTCAACTCACTGAAGCCTAGAGAGGTACCTTGATCTGCACAAAAAGACGTGCAGAAGTGTAGCATGAGTACACCATAATGATACCTAGTAAGTGTGAAGCCTAACCTCGGTAGAGTAGTAACAAGGTCAGGTTAAGGCCATACTAGAATAAATAAGAAACTAAACAAGTGTGTAATAGTGAAATAATGATAACAATGGAAATGAGATAATTAAAGAAATCCACCGAGAATATATTGAACTAAGACACATAATGCAGCATAGAAGGAAAGCAAGGTATGCTATGACACAGAACAAAATAACAAAACATATGTGAAGAAATAGAAAGTATCAACAATAGTTACTACTAAGGTATTGCCTCGTAGTCTCAAATCACAAATCAATTAACAATCTTTCCTTATATCACTGCGGGAGCCTTGCATCTAGTTTTAAAATCATTTTTTTCGAAATAGCATCCCGCATTTTAGCCTACCTTATCACACCGCGTGGCTTCTAGTAGTTCCCCTACTAGCCATGCGTATCAAGACTGCATTATCTCACTGCATGCGTTTTAACCCTAAAACTTTATACCACCGCATGCTTATCAATATGAAAATGTATTACAAATCGCATCTCAAGTGCCAAATATTGCAACTTGCCAAAGAAATCAACAATAATAGTGTTTTCACAATAAAAATCCTAGGGCTTAATCACAATTTATGCTAGAGTCTCAACAACAACAACCAGAAGTGAAGAACTCAACAAAATAATATTTCACAACTTAACACTTTGCCTCAATGTGAATCACGGCCTTTATAACTCAATATTAGTTTCATCAACAAGATATCTCAAGAATAACCACTTCAAGTAAAGAATTTACAGTTAAATAATGTAAGGAATAAAGGAAACAACAATTTCAACTAACATGGAGGCAATTAACAAGTAAGAGATAAGACAAGCAAAGCATGTGAAGATAGCTTAAAAATGATGAATATAACATGTTAAGGTAACGCGATTATGACATGAAAGGAATATACATAGCTAAAACTCGTAAATTTCCATATTTAGCCTGTGCACACACTTGTCACCTCACATACATGGCTTTCACACATCACATTTATCACAAAAAACACCAGCCCTAAGGGTAAATTCCCTGACATAAGGTTAGACAATACAATTACCTCAAAACACGCTAACTCAATCCACAAGTAGACCTTTTCAATGATTATCTGACTCTAATCGGCTCGATATAGCCAAACAACTTCATAGTATAAATATAAGTTATAGGAAACTATTTCGAATCATAAAGTTATGATCTTTGCAAAGAAATAAAGTCAACTTAAAACGTCAACTTGGGACCGCATCTCGAAAACCAAAATTACAAAATCTGAACACTCATCGACCACGAGTTCAGCCATATCGAAATTACTCAAATTCGATCACAACTCGACCTTCAAATCCTTAAATTAAAGCCTATGAAGTTTCTACAATTGTTCCTCATTTTTCAACCCAACACAGTAATTAAATGATGGAAACAATGATATATTCATGTAAACCAAATCTGAGTTAGAATCACTTGCCCCCAATCACTTCCTTGAAAACCCCTCCAAGAATTTCCTCAATCTGAGCTCCCAAAGTCAAATTATTAAAAATAACTCTAACCTCGCTTTTGATATTTTATATTCTACCAAAACATCCTTCTTCGCAAATGCGATGCTTTGCAGATCTTTGCCCGCGCGAATATGTCCTACTGACCGCAAACACAAAAGCTTAGGCTCTCATGCCAAGGCTGCTGCTACCATCTACTTGAACATGAGATCCCCATCGTGATCGCGATGCACAATTTCCCGATACCTTCGCGAATGCATTTCTCTCTTCGTGAAGATAAATAAAAAATCCTCACCTGCCCAAAATACCCTTCACAAACGCAACATCCCCCTCGCGAAACCATACAAGTAAACCAGTACCAAGAAAAATCAGTAGTCTAGAAGTTTCGAAACGCGCCGAACATGGTCTGAATCACACTTGAGCCCCCCCCCCCCCCCCCCCCCCGGAACCTCAACCAAACATACCAACAAGTCCTAAATGTCATATGAAATTTCTTGGAGAATCAAATCAAACAAATAACAGAATAACCATGAATCGCGCATCGATTCGAGCCTAATGAACTGATAAACTTTCGAATTACAAAACTAGTATTGATTCATACCAAACCAACTCATATTGAATTCAAATTTGCACACAAGTCATAAATGACATGACAGACCTATTCTAACTCCCGAAATCGAAATACAACCCCCATAGCAATAAAGCCAACTCCCAGTCAAACTCTTCAACCTTCCAAACCGTCAAGTTTCTAACTTTCGCCAATTCAAACAGAAATGACCTACGGACCTTCAAATCGACATCTTGATATCAAAAATCTTGTTCGACAAGGAAATCAATGAAGTGGAATTTTCCTAACAATTACATAGCCTCTCATAGATAAGTAGAGACGTCTATATACTGATCTGCAAGACTCTAATTAACTGGCTTATGATTTATGACTCCTATGAACCTAGATCTCAGATACCAACTTGTCACGCCCTAAGTTCGCCCTCCATGAACATGTAGTGACGACACCTAGTCTTCACAACTAGGTACGCCTAACAATTTTGGAAAAAGAAACAAAAGTGCAAAAAACTAATAAATATTAAAGGTAAGCAAATATAGAACCGTTTAAGTTGTCGCTCGGCATATACCAATTTAAAATATCAAAAACTAAACAACTCCCTAATCCCGAAATCTCATGAAAACACAAGCTGAAAAAGTTTACATAAAGTTCTAACTCCGAAATATCTACTCAAAAGAAAGCATAGAAGACCTAAAGCTAATAGGGGAAATAGAGATAGACACATCGGTCTGCGAACGTAGCAAATATACCTTAAAGTCTCTAGAGATCGCCTAGCCTCGCTAACGGTATGGGTGAATCACTGAACCTGGATCTGCACACAAAAAACATGTGCAGGAAAGGGCATGAGTACACCATAACAGTACCCAGTAAGTGCCAAGCCTAACCTCGGTTGAGTAGTGAAAAGGAAGGTCAGGGCCCTACCAGTCACATACATAATAATAAGAATAACAACGTTTACAACAGAGAGAGCATCAAAGAATGAATACAACTCAACACAGAGATAGCAACCGGGGATCTCCCAGGATCCCGTCGTATAGTCCCCAAATATAAATATCAAGTGGATCTTCCGGGTGTGGTCCTGTATTCCGACTCATAATGTGCAGGGGATCTATCGAAATACCACATCTGTAGTTCTAAATTTAAATATGCAGTTTTGGGGGAATCTACTGGGAGCAGTATCGTAGTTTCAATATAAATGTGCATGGGGATCTACCAGAATATCAAACTGTAGTCCCAAATAAATAGGCAAGAGGGATCTATCGGGAAACCGCTCATATTCCCAATATAAACACTCAACAGCAATACAAGAATAAATAATTCAATCCAATTTCATACCAAGGTAAACACGTAATTCTAACCTGCCATGTTGCACAGATTCAGATAAAGCAGTTTGAGCAAGTAAACAATTAAGTCATTTAAACATTCTTTCCTAAGCTAACAATAGGCTTAAATTTCAAGTGGTGTAAACTAGGAAGAAGTACACAATTATAGTTACTTACAAAAATTGGATTTTCAACAATCAACACATGTACGCACTCATCACCTTACGTACAAGGCATTTTACATATCACAGTACCAAATCCTAAGGGAGTTTCCCCACACAAGGTTAGGCAAGCCACTTACCTCGAACCAACTTAATAAACTTGATACCACGTCCTTGCCATAAGTACCCGACTCCAAATGGACCAAATCTATTCAAAGTAATTGCATAACATAAATATAACTTCAAGTAACTAATTCAACTAACTAATTCGAAGCTAAAATGCGAAATTAGAAAAATAGCCCAAAAAGTCCCCCGGACCTATGCCTCATAATTGGGTGAAATTTACAAATTCAGAATCCTCACACTCTCATGAGTTCATACATACCAAATTATTCCAATCCGACCTTAAAATCTTGATCAAAACCCCCAAAATTAGGCCTAAGGACGTTAACAAAATTTCTCCAGATTTCCACCCCAATTTCGAAATTAGATGATGAATTCATGACTAGATTAATGGGTTATAAGCAAAAAGGAGTTAAGTATCATCACCAGCTGCCTCCCTCCGAAAAGATCTCCAAAAATCGCCTCCTACCGAGCTCCCAATTCAATTTTTCAAGTTTTTATTTCAAACCCTTGTTCTTTCCCTTTTCTGACCGATGGATCCACATCTACGAATCTGGAACCGCACATGCGGTCTGCTTCTGTGGACACTAAGCCGCACCTGCGACTTCTCATTAAACCAATGATTCCTCACCTGCAATCCCTTGTACACATATGTGGTGCCGCTTCTGCGGTGCCTGGGCCGTATCTGCTACCAATCCTAATTTCACCTCAAAATGCACCTGTGGTCCTCAAGGGGTTTTTACGGTGCCACGCCTGTGGACTTATTCACGCAGGTGCGGTTATGACAGGTTCAACCAACTTCAGATTTGTCCTAAGTACAATTCAACTTTCGTTAAGCACCCGAAACTCACCTTAGGCCCCCGAGACCTCAACCTAACATGCCAACCAATCCTAAAATATCATATGAACTTATTCCAACCCTCAAATCACATCAAACAATGCTAAAATCACAAATCACTCTCCAATCCAAGCCTAAGGATTTTCAAAACTTCAAACCTCCGCTTTCGATCAAAAAGCCTATCAAATATAATTCGAATTACCTAAAATTTTGCACACACATCCCAAATGAAACAAAACACCTACTTCCATTTCTGGAATTCCATTCTGACCCTAATATCAAAATCTCACTATCGAACCGGAAACTTCAAAAATTTAACTTTCGGAATTTCAAGACTAATTAAGCTACGGGCCTCCAAAATACAATCCGAACACGCCCCTAAAGCTCAAAATTACCCAAAGGAGCTAACGGTACCAACATAATTCCATTCTGAGACTAGTTTCACACTATTTCTACTATAGTCCAAATTCTAAAACTTAAACTCTCATTTAGGGACTAGGTATCACAAAACTATCCGAAATTCCAAATAAATCCTCCTGGCAACTCACAATAGTAGAAATAAAAATGGGTAAAGTAGTCAATAGGGGATCAAGGTGTAAATTCTTAAAACGACCAGCCGGGTTGTAACATTTATCATATCATGTGAGTAAGAGAGTAAAAACACGAAAGATGATGCCATGGCATTTCATTTATCATATCATTATTATATGGCGAGGATGAGAGTAAATGCACGAAGGGTAATGCCGTACCATTGTATTTATGATATTTCATGATGAGTATGAGAGTAAAAGCACGAAGGATAATATCGTGCCATTGTTGATTTTATTGCTTCATATTATTTATGAATTAGCGATTTAATCGGTTGCGTTGTTATTTATTTTGTAAAAAGGCTACTTAGTGATTTTGTACTTGCCGTTATTATCGTAGTTCCCTTTCTACATGTTCCCTCTCCATTATTATTTTGAATTCCTTACTTGTTATTTCTTCTAATTTATGTATATATTTGCACGATTTTAGTTGGTGTCTTGGTATAGCCTCGTCATTATCTCGTCGGAATTAGCTCGCAATTATAGAGTATATTGGGTTGATTGTACTCATGCTACACTTCTACACTTCTCGTGTAGATTCTTGTGTTAGTCCTACCGATATTAGCGGTGCTTCTGCCCGGATCATATCTATATAAGAGACTTGAGATAGAGCTATTGACGTTCCCAGCCCCTGAAGTCCCCTTCTATTTATGTGTTTTGTGTTCATTTCATTTCAAACAATTATAGTATGTTCAAACCATACTTATAGTATTCTAGTTGTTCATGTACTTGTGACTTCAGATTTTTGGGATTATACTAGACCAAGTTATATTATGAGTTTATCTTATGTATTACAGCTTTATTAATCGTTAATAATTATTATTATTTTGTTTTAAGTTGTTATATTGGTTAATTGGTTATTTGTTGCCTAGCTACTAGATATTTGGTACCATCACGATTAGAAATTTGAGTCAGTGATAAAAACGCGATGAAATTTGTAAAAATGGTACGGGATTTTTTATCAGGTTTTTAATATTCAACCACCATTCGAATAGTAAAAAATAGTCAATTTTTTAATTATACTGACCTATTTACCCTTCTAGATAGTCAAAACACACTCTGCTCCCACAGCAAATGGACTTTTTCTTTAGGCACAGCTCTTCGTGGCGTAAATTAAGCTAGTGGTTCCCCTTTCCCGTATTCTTTCCATGAATTTTTGAGACTGAAGGTCAATTTAATGTAGTCTAAATTTATTTTGATAGTTTTATTTTTATTCATTAGTGTAATAACATCAAAATTTCCACTATATGTTAATCTAGTCCATAAATTTAGTGTAAAAAATAATAAAACTCCGAATATAAATATAATATTTTTTAATAAAAATATTGAATATACTTGTCAAATATTGTTACCATCAAATATTAAATAATTATATATTTATACTTTTTGATTGTAACAACTCTAGTCCATAAACAATGGAGTACCTATGACTTTAAAATTTTGGGTCCATCATTGATTTCTTGATAAATATAAAAAGAGAATTTATCCTATTGGACGCAATTTAATTCCATATATATTTTTTTTTAGATTTCGATAGCAAAAAAGACTGTTTGAATATTTGAATCCAAGACGCTTGATTCCTTTTTTTTATTAAGATTAAGACATTTTATTAACGTTAAGACAAAAGTGATCAATATTTCTTTATGCATGTTCCTGAAGTATAAAACGGTCCATTTGTTCCTGAATAACTTCTTTCAAAAGGGCTTCTGCTTCCTCCGTAAATGCCTTGGTAGAAGATATAGTGGTTATTAGCTAGTTATAGCTACCATTTACTATATTACTTCCAATAGCTATGTTTTTGGATTTTTTAAAGTATATTCGATGTATTTAAGCTACTGTATTCATGAATACAGTAGCTTTTCTAGGCGTGAAACAGGAGATTACATCTAGACAATATATTGTATTCAGCTGTATATATGGCGTGAAACATGGGATTACAGCTGGACAGATAATTATATTCAAGGTGTGAAACGGGGAATTACATTGTTTTTAAACGAAAAGTGAATCAATTAACCTAATAAACTCCTAATATAACTCAACAAACTCAATTACAACCTACAATTTTTTATTTCCTAATATAAAAAAGATTCTCAACTGAAAGACACCCCAAAAATATAGAAATCTTCAGAGAAACTATATAATACATCTGAATAATAAATTATACTCACTCCATTTTAGTTTATGTGATACAATTTCGTTTTTGGTCCGTTCCAAAAAAGAATGTACACTTTCTAAATTTGAAAATAATTTAGCTTAAACTTACGATTCAACCCTTAATGAGAATCTTTTATAACCACACAAATACTCTGGGCTCCTTTTTGAGTTGTTTTGTACCACAAATTCCAGAAGTCTTCATTTTTTCTTAAACTTCGTGCCCAGTCAAACAGGTTCACATAAATTGAATCGGAGGAAGTATTAACTAAGAAATATATGAATACATTCATGGAATACAACTAAATAGTAAATACAATGAAATACATGAAATACAACGGATTACATTGAAATACAATAGAAAAAGACAATGAATATAATGAAATAGATGGAAATACAGCGAGATAAATTAAAATATATTAATAGAAAATTCAAGTTGCTTAGCTCCAAAGTCCGTTGTATTTATTCCACTTTTTGCAGCTGTTGTTCGTTATCTTTTCTTGGGGTAACTGTCAGGTAACAACCCAATGAGCCCACTCTACCATCTGATGTACAAACGAAGAGTGTTTGCAAGCGCTTTCAGTGTATCTCCAATGAGAAACAAAACTATATTCAGCTTGAAAGTACATCTCCTTTGTCCAGATCTGAAATTTACGAGGCTCCATGCCTTCCCCGAGCACAAGTGTATGTAGAGATTGGTACCTGGAAATTACACACAAATATTAGGGCCAACACTTGAAGAAAAGAAACTCATCGTTGAATTTGGGATTTGTTGTGTAGTCCTTGTATCTCCGCTATTATACAAAGCATTGAGAGAGAGAGAGAGAGAGAGAGAGAGAGAGAGAGAGAGAGAGAGAGAGAGAGAGAGAGAGAGAGAGAGAAAGAGAGCGCTTTGCAGGCGTCAAACCGCCGAGCGACGCGCTAGAAGCTTAAAATGACCGATTGGGTTTAACACTTTGTTCACCTAATCATGCCACCACAACACATGTGAGCACATTAGCTGGATCTAGGCAAAAGATCCTGCCTTTTATTTTAGCCAACAAGTCTTAAGACAAAATTCCAACCTCCGAATATCTCTACAATACTTGATTCTAACATACGAACATTGTATCAATATCCACACGCTAAACCAATACGTGATCATGCACCTATGACGATATCACACAATAGCATAACTCATTCGCCCATGGTAACCTCCTCCAAGCACAACAACTGCAAATTCATTGACCCTATGCCCGAGTATACCTCAAAATGTGCATAAGCACCTTATCCAACCCTAGCAATACCACAATGATGAAAATGACATGGAGAAGCTTATAACCATTTGCGAAAACAAAATTTCTGGAGTATCTCCACGTAACAAGAACCTTCTCTCATTTTGAACTGATCGTTGGCATTTTCTCTTTAATATACCTTACATAAATATGATTGTACCGATCACACCGATTTTAGTTCCAATAACATCGTGTCTCCCAATACAAGTTTCTCAAGTAATAAGCCACCTCAAATACTAACTAAACTCTAATATGACACTATCATTGCTTCAACAAGATGCAACTCGAATATGATGCATAAGGAAGAACAAACTCTAGCAAGGAACTACTCAGCCCGCGTAACAAATAAAATGGCTAATAGATGCTATGAAACTTTCTTAGAGGTGAGAAAGAAGATACATGAATATAAGTATATGAAACCATACTCAACATCTCACTATTGCGGCGTGCAATCTGATCCACACATGATACTGTTGCGCCATGCAACCTGATCCAAACATCATAATCGTGGCGGCAATGCCACCCAATCCACACATAACAATCCATAAGGAAATATCCATCGAGCCATAATTCTCATACTGTCACGCCCCAAAAATCGAGGAGCACGACCGGCGCTCAACCGAGTAAACCAACTGAGCAATCCTTGTTAGGTTTCAATTAATTGGAGAATGACAAATATGAGATGGACTCAATTAATCATACTTAGTAAGTATTTCCTTAACAGCCTCCATTTCATTTCCATTAGAAACTTAAATCATAATTATCAAAATACTACAAGTTTTATAAATCTTTGCGAAGCATCAATAGTTCTACTTTGATTCCAATACCCAACACTACTCACAACCTGTCTACGGAGCCTCTACACATAATTGAAGAGTAATATTATATGAAAATGCCGGTAACAAGGCTCCGGCTATACCGCAAATATAAAGTACATGATAAACAGATGAAACATGACCCTGAAACAAAGTGGGGCTTACCACGTCAGCTGAAAGGATAATGCGACACTAGCTGCGACCAATACTGCCTGCTATAGAAACACCAATATCTATGTAAAGACATAGCTTCCCTGGCAAAAGGGATGTTAGTTCCATCGAATAGCACTAATATGTATAATTAAACATCATCTAGTTAGAAAGAACTTTCATATAAGAATAGGAAATCACAAGTATAACTCAAAACTTTAAACGATCACCACATTATCAAATAAAAGAATCATACAACTTTCACATCATTTTTTATAGCTTTTAGTTTGGGGCATTCCATATTATTCATCATTTATTTCCAATAACACCGGTATCTTGAGCGGAGTCCGATCTCGACCCGATCGGCTAGGTTGCCTCATTTGAGACATACATTTCAATCACAATCTCTTTTTTTTTTCCATAATTTATTCACAACACCACCGCAATCTAAAGCGGAGTCGATCTCGACCCGATCGTCTAGGCCCCCTTACCAAGGCATTGTCCCCTTCTCATTAATCAATTTGTTTCACATATATCATTTTATAGGCACTTGGGGCTCCGCCTTACCAAGGCATTGTCCCCTTCTCATTAATCAATTTGTTTCACATATATCATTTTATAGGCACTTGGGGCTACAACTTATCACATCATTCTTGGCACTAGGCCGCATTTTACATTATTCCCAATTTCAATATTAGCTTTTCCATTTAGGGCAGTAGATTACAAGAGCAATTTAATTGTAAGCATGGGTAAGAATTAACATAGATGGCACAATATATGAAACTTCAATCTTGATTTAAGGTCTAAGCATTTCAATATATAATTCATTTATTTGCCCCTTTCAAGTTATCAAGATAAACAAAGTTGAATACAAATTAGGAAGGTATTCATGGTTTTAGCTTATTTTAGCATTTTATCAAATTCTACTTGAGCATCTTGATTTCAAATCTCTTTCGCAAGGTTTTCTTCATTCCCCAACCCAATCTTTACTTATTTATGTTTAACAATCTTCTCATAAACCTACTTTATATTTGCATGTATACATAATGATACTACACCCAAGAATTGTACCTCAATAATCCCATCTTATACCCAAAACTTGAAATTAAAGTCTAATGTATAGAACCTTACCTCTTAGATGAAGAATTTGTGATTGGGTTCTTTGATTCTTGAAGATTGATGCAAGATTGGATAATTTGAATGTTGGGTTCCTCTTCTCACTCTAAAATGCTCTCACCTCTTTCAACAATGCTCATGAAATCACCCAAAATGAACCCCAAAGCCTATATATTAAAATGGGGCCAGGCCATGAAAATAGGAAGATTAACTCTCCGAATTCGGGTCTGCAGTCACATAATGGACCGCAGAATGGACATGTTGGAAGCAAGCACATCACAAAACTCAGTGCCCAAAACTAGGCTACACTGGTCTAATTTGCAACCAGATTCGCAATCACAGATCGGTTATGCGAACCGCATAATGGTTTTTGCGATCGCATATCTGACACAAGATCGCATTTTTCCAGCCTTTGGTAATATGATCATTACTTTGTGTAGGAATTTCCAAATAATGAGTGGTTTGAAGCATTAGAAACTAGACCTAAAGGCCTTCCATTTAATAGGTTATCCATCATATAAAACTTTATACAGATTTATATATGTTCATTCAAAGTATGGACTAGTGCAAGTACCTTTGGAATATTAGTCTATTATGAAAATTTTTCCCATTTGGCTTACGCTTAGGCCTCTCCTTGGACCCCACCTTACTTAATATATGACTCATATACTTGTTTAACAAATCCAATTGGTGGTCCACTATCTTAATAGCACATAAAATATTATAATTAGTCTACGTGGCATCATGAAATCCTAGATTACCTAGCGAATTTTTTCGGGGCCTTACACATACCTATGGAACGTTGAATATCAATCAAAAGTACGAAAAGTTCATAAATACGACCCCAGGGAGACGAATAGCACCACGTGCAACAAAACTCAAGCACAACTAAGGTGCAATAACGACAAGCTACACTAAACCACAACACATGTACGAATAATCTAGTCGTCTCATAACCCACAAGAATAATATAGTATTATGGAGAACATCTGATGACATGAATAACGTTTAACACCTGAAGACTCATCCATAAGAAATGATATGCTGAATGATCACATCCGAACTGTTGTAGAGCATACATTCACATTTGATCTACTAGCGGACCTCAAGCCGATTCCGATCATTCCATACTGGGCTATTAATCTCTCAAGGATCCACAATGATCCCATCCATGACACATAAGAGCGACCGTCAAGTCTGAAACAAACTCCTACAGTCCACCACCAAAGGAATAGAGAACCTCTTAGTCAAAATCTCTTTCAATAGCGACAGTACCAAAATCTCCATACCTGATTAAAATCTCTAACAATTGAATTACTAACACGCCATACTTATACGATATTCTCATGGGATATTACCCCACAACCTTCCGTACCATGTAGTAAAATCTGAATATTATTGGCCATCGACCATACTATTTCCAAAGTGTTAGTCAAGAATCTACATTTCAATACCCAACACTTCTTCCATAAAACAGATCATCCTCAGGTAGCCCGAAAATAGTGCCAGCATATTCCGAACATATGAAATCTTCCCGTGCTCCTTCAAGCTCGTGACATTCTTATCAAAACTGAACCGCAACCTTGATCACCAACTTCACATTACTATATCGCTTTCCGTATCTATCATGCCGCTACGTAAGAGTCCAAGAATTTCATTATAAGCCCTGAACTATAGTAGAATATACAGTTATTGCCTTGAACCCCTTTTAATCCATTTATTTCAGAAGAACAATTGAAACATGTAACGTCTATAAACTTATGGACTCGCTCTCTAACTATAGAAACCAAAGCAGGTGCATGATGGGACAACTCACTAAAGCTAATGGCATACTTCGACGTCGTCATAGTCTCATGAGCAGCTACTCGAACTCTGTACCCCATGGATCCGAGAGGGTCTGAGGAAAAAACTCCCTAAAAGAAATATATGAAAATCGAGCCCAGGTGAGTGGCGCTGCATCGCCTGGCTTACCCTCCTCATAAGCCTGCCACCACCTATATGCTACTTCTGGCAGCTGAAACTCACCTCCATAATTCCTAAGGTGGGAAAAATATGGTGGAACTTATCTAGAAAAATTTGTACATCCTTAGTAACTGCACCACTGTAAGTAGGAGGATCATACTTTTTGAACCTCTCAAGTCTCTTATCCTCCTCCTCAGATGCCTTTGGCCTGACCTCAAGCTGAACCAGAATAACTGGTTGTGTTGGAAAAACTCCCGAAACCCGATCAATATGGACCCATGGCTTTGGAGTACGTGTCATGGAAGTATGAGCTCCTCCCCCAGCCTGAGATATAGCTGGTAAACCGGGATCAATCCCCGCAGAGCTAAAGTTTCGAACATACTCAGAAAATGTGCTAAGGTCTCCTGGAGTCTAGGGGTAGCAATAAGCGCCTTAGATGCATGTCCCCCAACCGGAGCTACTGGTGGCTCCTCAGTCGTTGCCTAGGAAGGTGCTCTAGCTATATCACGTGTCCCTCTTCGGCCTCTACCTCGGCCCCAGCTTCTTGCGTCTCTAGCAAGGGAATTGAGTATATGCTCATCCGATCCAGTAGTGCATATCCTCACCATCTGTGGGAGAATAGAAAGACAAATGCTCAGATTTTAAAATCAACAAATTCGCATGATAAGGAATCAAGGAAGTGGAACTTCCTAATTGTTTTGTAGCCTCTGGAAGATAGTACAAATGTTTCCATACCGATCCATAAAACTATACTAAACTTTCTTATAACTCGTAGCACCTATAAGCCTAAAACTATGATACTAAAGCAGGATAAAATCCAAGAGCCAGATGTTGTCTCTGAATAACCAGCCCAAAAATAAGCTCAATTCTTCCATAACATAAGGGGGAGGGCTTGCGCGCGAGTCGAATGTCATAGGTACACAAGAGTACTTCGCACCACAGCCATCTCCTTTTTATAGGTTCTACGTATTGATGCCTTCTGCTTTTTCTGGAAGAAAAGAATCATAGATATGCCGGTCATTAGAAGGAACAAAAGCCATAAAAAGATTCCTTATAATGCGCTTCCTATTTGCTTTCTCGGCTTTATTTTGTTGAACCGAGAGAAGATTTTTTCTCGTACCTCTGTACCTATTGCACGATATCTTCTCTTTCAGTATTTTTCTACATTTAGGAAAGGTGAAGATTGAATAAGGAATTGAAAACGAAGCAGGAGCGGACTTGTCTTTTGGTCGAAAAGTCTTGTACGATTCCTCAGTCCGGGGGCAGTGCAAGAACCCCTATGACACTTGGAGATTGTCACGATCCCAAATTTCACCTTAGGTAGTCGTGATGACACCTAGTCTCTAAGATAAGGTAAGCCTAACTCACATAGAAAACTTAGCAGAAGTAACAACTAAGATATTAAATTAAACTGATAACCAACATAATAAAACCAAAATAGTACAATAGTCATATAATTTCCAAAACCGGTGGTATAAAGTCATAATATCTAAAAAGTACACAAAATCTCAAAATACAATACTAGTTGGATATGAAGATAGATAGTGGTAAGGTAAATATCAGAAAGTGACTCCGAGGCCTACCAATGTCGAACAGGTATACCTTGAAGAATTTGAAGCGTCTAAATCAATTCACTACTGTCTGACACTTATAGAAGTACCTAAATATAAACAAAAATGTGCAAAAGGTGGCATGAGTACATCATAAAAGTACCTAGTAAGTGTAATCCTAACTTTGGTAGAGTAATAATGATGTCAGGTCAATACACCTACCAAAAAATAAACATACGCATAATATTAATATAATTTAACAATGAGAAAGTAAAGGCAATGAAGTAATTTATCAGTATAAGACTAAAAACGAAAATAAAAGTAAAAAATGACAGCAAAGAGTCTCCATATGATAAAGGCGACAAGTAACCAATTACAATCATAATATGAATGGAATGAGGTAAGGAGAGAAAACAATAATCATTCAAATCAACAAGCCTTTCCAACGTAAAATGTGCGACAAAAACCATATCGAGGTACCATACTGTATATTCATATTTGACAAATCACAATCACAATCTTTCTTATATCAGCGCGTGATCCTTGTATTTATTTTTAAAAATACTTTTTTCAAAATAGCTTCACGCGCTTTAGCCCCTTATCTTATCGCATGGCTTCAAGTAATTCTCTTACAAGAAATACGTGCATAAACCCCACATTATCTTTCCGCATGCACATCAATACACCACCCTTATACCGTCTCATGTGCATCAATATCACATCACCATAATTAACTCGCACCGCACGTACCCATATGCCATAATATTGCCAAAATCAACAATATAAATGTCACCACAACACACATCCTGCAGCTCAACCACAATGTGTACAAGAGTCATAATAACAAAAAATAAATAGAAAATAACTCAATAAGGAAAGATATTTCAATAATCAACAACTTCTACCACAACGTGTTAATAGCTCTCAACAACTACAATTTCTTTTTTGATAATTTGGACAATTTTATTTCACAGACATTAAAGCATACACTAGTTATGATCCTGGGAATCCGTATAAGAGAATGATAATTCATGCATTGCATGCTGATTACCAAATAGAGATAGTTTTAACATAAATATTTTCTCCTTTGTTCGCCAGTCATCCTGTCCATGACATAAGGTGGAGGAAAAGACAAAAGACACAGTTTATTGGAAACAGTAAGCTTAGTTGCATGCTTGGCCAAGATATGATCCACTTCATTGCCTTGACGAAAGTTATGTTGGATCACCACCATGCCTATTCTGCATATTAACCACCCGCATGATTTAATGATAGAGTCATAAGTTATACAATCATCGTCAATATAAGAAATTACCTGTGTGGCATCTGTTTCTATTTTCAAGGGATATAAATTCATCTCGTTAGCTATGTATAGCTCTTGATAGAGGGCCTGGAGTTCTGTGTGGACAGGTTCTCTTGAGTAGGCTTTAATTTGGAATCATATAATCCAATTCCCACAATCCAATCCCCACCTAAGTTTCTAAAAACACCTCTTATACCACCGTGTGTGTTACCTTCTTTGAAGGACCCGTAAATATTTAATTTGTACCATCCTGTATGAGTTCTTGTCTAGTAGAACTTAATGGTAATATTAATATCCAAGTTAGTCTCCCGCTCCGTAAGTAGTTTATACTCAGCGGCTTGATTTATGACCCATTTTAAAGAGATTTTATTGGACATGTTGTTAATATTAGTGTTGTTCCTATTTAACCATATATTTTATATAATGAATGGAAATAGGTTTTGCCATGAGATGTGTTTTATGGATAGGTTGAGTTCATCTCGCGAAGGTATATTAGCCAGTTTTCCTTATTTGGGTGATGGGTTTTAAGGTCTTTGTATAGTTGTTCCCATAGGTTTTGAGCGACAGAACACCTAAGGAAGATATGGATAATATCCTCCCTCTCTTTACAATAAATTGTGCACAGAATATATCTCTGTACTATTAAAAATAGGTCATATTTATTCTCCGTTTGAATTTTTTATCAAATATGTCCTCACTGTTATACATTAGGGTCATATATATCCCTCAGCCGTTAAAACACCCTCCCATATATTTTAGTACGGTTAAATGTCAAATATATCCTTGTACTATTAAAAATAGGTCATATTTATCCTCCGTTTGAATTTTTATCAAATATGTCCCCTCCGTTATACATTAGGGACATATATATCCCTCAGCCGTTAAAACACCCTCCCATATATTTTTAGTAGTACGTGGCATCTTATAGTTGGACTAGACAACCCGCCCCACTCCTTTAATTAAACCCGCCCCGACCCATTGGGTTATCTAATTCGATTTGTTGATTAACCCCTTTTGGTGTATGACCAAAAGAAAGTCCAGAGGCAATAGAACAAAGAACCATAAGCATAAGTGTCTTTCCATAAACTTTTTTTCTTCCTAATTTATCTCCAAGCCACCCAAGAAACAATTGTCCAGCAAGGGTCCCACAGAACACGACGCTATTAACCGCGGTTAAGACGTTAGGAGGAAGAGTTCCAGGCTTTGTTGCGCCGTCGCGGTGATATTAAATGCGGCCAAGTAATTTTGTGATCAAAGAAATGCAGAATAGGTCATATGCATTAGTAAAGAAGCCCATACCAGCAACCATAACTGCAGTGAAATGGTATAATTGTGTTTTGGCCAAATCAAGTGCATTTAACACTTCCAATTGCTCTTTAGCCATGAGTTAGTATACTCTTTGACAGAACTCCAAATCCTGCAAAAACACAGGTCCAAACTAATTGGGTCGAAGTATCAGATTGTCGTTTTGTTGATTATGCATATAGAACTCCAAATCGGCAGAGAGTTGCTGTTTTGAGCAATTGGGTCGGGGCGGGTTTAATTAAAGGAGTGAGGCGGGTCGTCTAGTCCAATCATAAGATGCCACGTGCTACTAAAAATATATGGGAGGGTGTTTTAACGGCTGAGGGATATATATGGCCCTAATGTATAACGGTGGGGACATATTTGATAAAAAATTCAAACAGAGGATAAATATGGCCTATTTTTAATAGTAAAATAATATATTTGACCCTTAACCGTACTAAAAATATATGGGAGGGTGTTTTAACGACCGAGGAATATATATGGCCCTAATGTATAACGGTGGGGACATATTTGATAAAAAATTCAAACGAAGGATAAATATGACATATTTTTAATAGCTACAAGAACATATTTGACCATTAACCGTTTATATTAATACTTATGCGATCTTGGTAGCTTATACACAGTATCCTGCTGTGGTAGCAAAGCCCGATAATATATTTAATTTTGTTAGAGTAATGAAGTTTTCATATTCAATTAAAACTCAATGTAGTGGGATGTTCCTTGTCGATCAGATCATAGCAAGATTTAGTAGTGAATGATCCCTCATTATTAATGTCCCAAATAAGGGTATCCTTAGTTCTGTCTGGGGAAAAAAGATAGAAGTAATTTTTTAACTTATTTCAGCTGGAATGTTGTAAGAAATTTTCCTTAGATTTCACTTGTTGCTGGCTCTAATATTTCTG
Organism: Nicotiana benthamiana; assembly: GCA_034376525.1. Lineage (NCBI taxonomy): Eukaryota > Viridiplantae > Streptophyta > Magnoliopsida > Solanales > Solanaceae > Nicotiana > Nicotiana benthamiana. Next base: position 27,622,101 of record CM067324.1, on the reverse strand, counting down.
ATTATGAGAGCAGATTCCTGCTTGATTGGGGGGGGGGGGGGGGGGGGGGCTGTCACATAACTTCTAAGGATATTTGAATTAGGGATACATTTATTTTCCTAAATATTTAGTGAAGAATTCTGGTATACAGACCATGCTATACTTTGCTAGCATATTGACTACTCTTTAATAGTGAAAAATGTGTTATTTTTGAAATGACTTGAGTATTTTTTGATTAAAATATTTGCTCAAAGATTCAGAGGGTTGTTGTTTAGTCTACATGCTAAGCTACTAGTTGGGCTTCATTCTTAGATCTTGTCTTCTTTATATCCAACCCACTTTGTTCCTTTTTTGTGACAAAATACCAATTAATGAGTTGTAATTTCTTTTTAGTCTCATTTGTACTCCATAAAAAATTTCTTTGTATTTGATCAATAATTTTTAGGGTTGGCAGGTAATAGGTTATATTATTGCGTATCGTAGGCTGGTTGGCTTGATAGGATCGATGCTATTAGTGTTGTTCTACCATCTAAGTTCAAGCACTTAGGTTTTCATACTAAAACTTTGCTCGCATGCTATCAATGATGTATTGATAATCTTTGTAATTAGGATTGCCATTAATTATTGAGAAACCTAGGTATCTTCCAAAGGATTTATTATATTTGATGCCTAGGTAAGAGGATATATAAGTAATGCTGGTGGTGTTACAGTTCTTTGAGAAGATGATTCTTGATTTTTTGTACTTGATTGCTTGTCCAGAGATTTCATAAAAATAGTCTAGTCCATAGCGGATTGTGAAACATGTATAATTATTTGCTTTCCCTATTAGAAAGAGGTCATCTGCGGAAAATAAGTGTGACAAAGGAGGACATTTATAACTTAAATTATTAGGATCCTATTTTTTAATGTCAACTGATGATTTATGTACGTAGATAATATCTCCATACATAATATGAATGTGTACAGAGACATAGGGTTCCCCTTGCCTAATTTTTCTAATTCAATAGAAGTTTGTTTTGGTTCCATTTACCAGAACTGACGTATAGGAAGTTGTTATGCAAAACATAATTAATTTCGAAAAATTGGTAGAAAATATAAAAAAGAGACGAGTTTTGTAAATAAAGAACCACTCCAGTTTATCAAATGCTTTCTCTAAGTCAATTTTGATTAGTATATTGCCAGTCTTGCCACAACATTTTTGAATTAATTAATGAGTTCTTGAATAATAATGGTATTGTTACTAGCTCTTCTATTTTTAATGAAGCTAGAATAGGTAGGGTTAATAAGCATATCAAGAAAGGGTTTTAGTATATTAGCAATAATCATAATGATTATTTTATAAATGGTATTACATAAGCTACTAGGACAGAAATTATTAAGATTATTAGCGTTAGAAAATTTAGGAATTCAACATAAATAAGTGAGTTGATTAAAGGAGGAATTGAGCCATCCTTAAAGACTTTGTGACAAATTGATGTGAGATCTGAGTTTTCAATTATCCTCCTCCAATTTAAATTATTTTTATAATCTTTTATTGGAGATTACTCAAAGGTTTTGTAAAATAGACTTTGATTGTAGTTTCTAGAATTTCGAATGCTAGTTAAACGAACCAGAAGCCTTTTCTTATTTCTAAGATGCTTCCAAATGTTGTTATCCCACGTATGTGTATATTATTAGTGAAGGTACTAGTAGCTTCAAGGAGTACCTTATTTTTTCGAATGGTGGCTACTATATTAGTAAAGTCATGGTGAGTGCAGCAAATATTTTTTAATCTTAAAGGCTAATTTGAATTATTGAAGCAATTATTAATCTTAACCAATATAGGGTTGTGATCAGAATATGTTTTTGGGATGTGAGTAATTGTGGCATTTGAAAATTTATTTCCCATTCCCCCTTGTCTAGGATATGGTCTAGCATTTCCATGATTAGCCCATTATTTTTTTTTTCTATGGTTAGAGCACGTAAATTTGCAACCTTTAAAGCCTACATCAATAAGGTTTCACTTATTAATATAATTCTATATTTTAGATGATCTAGATGGTTTCATAGGTCTGGCTCCTAATTTTTCACAACTATTGATAATATTATTGAAGTCACCACCTATAATCCAATGTCCATTTTAATTATTAGATATGGAAATAAGGTTATCCCACATTATATCCATATAAGTACTCTTTGTGCTAGAATCTATGGAAGTAAATAGCTATTAGGATTTATAAGGCCGTATCTCGATTAAAGAATGAATTTCCTACACTATCCTAGTGAAATGCTGGACTATGACGAGGTTGTGATTATAGAGAATAACCATACCACTTGCTTGCCCCTCTGGTGGAACTTCTATAAGTTCTGAGAAGTTGAAGTCATTGAGTAATGCTGCATGAGAAGTAATCCTAGTTTCTAGTATGGATACCATGTATAGCCTATGGGTGTCGATAATTTCTCTAAAGTTTCTACAAAAATCATTATTATTTTCTCCCCTAACATTCCATAAGATAATGTTGGTGGCCTATTCATTTCTAAAGTTTGGTGTTGGTTGATGTTGGCTTCCATTTTCACAGTTTTGTGGATCCTCCTCCTTGATTGTACAAGTACCACTGCTATTTCCCCGTTGTTGGATCTCTTAGTGACCTTATATGAATTAAGTATTTATACATTGTTCCGGGTAACGGAAGATGTACTTTTTGCTACACAGTTCTGAGAAGAGCAATATTTTTACTTCGTTTAGGCTTGAAAACTCCAAACTCGATTTCATACCTTGTTGTGGGGGTTCTTCTTCTTCTTTCCCTACTTGATTCTGTATTGGGTTCATATTTGGTTCGTGTACATTGTGTTGGGGATTATGGCGTATATTGCTTGTATTGTGGTTTACTAGATGGGGTTGTTCTTGGTTTGCATGGAGGTTCCCGGGAATGAATATAGGGTTTACCTTTGTATTCTCCTCTGGTTGAAAGAAGGGAAGATTTATTGGTATTTTGTGGTTTAGAATTTCTGGTAGGTTCTACTTGACTTGCATTGCTTGTATCAATGTGCATGTTGGGTTCTAATAGATGAGAATGTTGTTGATCCGTACCTGGTTTGTATAATTATTCATGGCTAAGTGCATTCCTTCCGATATTAGTTTGGCTAGGTATTATGTTTTTTGGATTATTATCACCATCTCTTCATTGTTGATTTGGATGTTGAAGGTGGTGGCATGTCCACTTCTAGCCAAGAAGTTGGTTGATAATTTTGTGGCGGTGGAGGGAATATGAAGAAGAGAGGTTAATTAGGGAGATGAGGTGGTAGTGGGGTTAGGTTGTCCATATTTTGACTCCTTTATTGGTGAAGGACATGAACTAGTCTGAACCTCCTTCTTGCCGTAAATGGTAGCCTTGGAATCTTTTTCTCTATTAGAAGAGTTTATATTGATATTTTTCTTGGTTGGTAATGATGGAGAAGTAAGGTTAATCACTTTAGGAGTAGGATCTACTTGCATGGAGATTGAGTGGAGTGGCGTGTGAGATTTAAGGAGATTATTTGAAGATTTGTGCCACATGTTCTACTAATTCTTCCATTTGGCAATTCATGTTTGCATGCACAGACATGTGTATTTTGGATGTATTAGGGTCGGGAGTGTTGGTAAGATTGGTAGGTTGCAGTTTGAGAATTGGCATTTTATAAGGCTGTGGCCTAATCTTCCACAATTCTTATATAACAAATTTTCTCCTTCATAATGTATTTGTTATTTGTAGTTTCCAATGTGCAAATCCACCGGAACCTCAACCCACATTCCTTGCACATCGACCATTTAATATAGATGAAATCCAGGCATCAATTCGAAGTAACTTCCCTATTTTATTTTCCTCCTTGTTGAATTTAACTATAAAGTAGTTTGCTCCAAGATCCATGAGAGTGACATTTACTTTAGGTTTCTATAACTCTTGTATTTTCCTATTTAGGTCTAGGGGGAGGATGCGCTTGCCCATGAGTGCAGGATTGGTAAATGCATTAGAGTTCATCTACTAATAGGTTGATTCATAGATTCTCACCGATTTCTTTCATTTCTTGCGTTTATGTACTTGCGTGAAGTAGATCATTGATGGAGAATCGATTGACATGGTTCTTCTAATTGCATGAATGTTTCTAATTGCATGAATGTATGGGTTTCTTTGAGGTCATTAGTAGCATATCCTTAAATGAGAGAGTAGGTAATTGGGGTGATGGAGATGGAGTAATAGGCGGTGATTGAGTCTCTTCTAGGATACTAGTATAATTACCTCTATTTTCATGGGTGATTTAAGAAGAATCTGGTGGGGTTGATTGGTGGAGAGTGGGAGGTTAGTCATAATAATAAAGAGGTTGAAGATGCTGATGAGTCTAGAGAAAAGTCAGACTTTCTCTCTCTAACACCTACAACTTCAATAAGGTATTTTCATGAAATGACAACTTCAAATTCAAATACAAGATATAAGATCTACAATAGAGAAATAGCATGAAATAACAAATACGATTACGTGCATGAGAATAACTCAAAAATGGAAAAGATGTCATGTAATAACAACTACTAATAGATGCATATAGGAATAACCTTGACAATGAAAAATCGAACATGTAATAACAATTTTAATTAACACATATAAGAATAAATATGACAACGAAAGATAGGACAATTAATAACATACTAATAACCTAAGAGTTTAAACTTGTGTACAAACTCGTCACTTCATGTACATGTCTTCCACATAGTTCAAATTGTACAATTAAAAGCTAAATCCTAAGAGATAGTTTTCTCACACAAAGTTTGACAAGATACTTACCTCAACTAGGCAAAATTAGCACTAAAATGGATTTTCTTTAAAATTTTGCATTTGTACTGCTCAAATCTAACAAAAAATAACTCAATATCATCAAGCAATACAAAAGAAATCAATACCAATTAATAATGCTAATATCTTTGCACACTTTTCCAAAAGTCAACAATAGTCAATTTCGAGTTGCTCGGTCATAACCCAAGCTTAAGGGTAGATCTTGACTATCCATAACCCCACGTTCCATATATGGATTTTATATTTAAATTTGAATAATTCGACGCTTAAATCTCAACTTTCATTTTTCAACATATAGACAAAATTTCCCAAAGTTTATCTTCAAATTCCATGGATTAGGGGTTAAATCTCACACATAATCATGTAATATAACCAAAAACTAGTAAAAATTACTAACCCAATAGTTGTAGGTGAAAATTTCACCTTAAAATTGCCTCCTACCAAATCTAGGATTCTAAAATATAAAAAATAAGAGTAAGTCCTATCTTTCCAACCCTTTTGTTCAGGTATCGAAGTCGCAACTGCGACCTTGGGTTCGCAATTGCAAACCCTATCAATGCAAACAATATTTTGCAATGTGGCACTTGACAGCTCAGGAAAATGTCGCAAATGCGATACTGACTTCGCATTTGTGAGGTCTGTCCCTTTCGCAAATGCAACCATAGCCACCCCAAGCCTAATTCGCAAATATTATCACGGTGTCGCAAATGTGATACATAAGACCCCCTTGCTATGATTATACTTACGTTGTTGGTGCTCGCAATTGTGATAACTGGAGCACCAGCACACCAATAACCTGGAATGAGTTCAAATAAATTTGAAACACATCCGAAACTCGCTTGAGCCCTCGGAGCTCCACACCAAATATTCACACAAAACTAAAAGTATCATATGCACTTGCTCGTTCGATCAAAACATCAAAATAATATCAGAAACGACGACTCAAATATCAAAATGCATGCAATTCAAAAGGAATCTCAAAAATCTCAAGAATCACAACCACGCATCTGATTTCTATCAAACCAATTTCAACTTATACTAAAATTTATAGACAAGTTCTAAATAGTAAAACATACATATTACAAGTCCGAAAATCAAAATTCGAACTCGATGACCATGAAGTCAACCTACAGTCAAAATTAAGGTAATTTTTAACCACAAATTACCAACTTATGGAAAAACATGACAAATCAACCTAGGGACCTTTAAATCCATTTTCAGGCACGCCTAGTCCAAAATCATGATACAAATCTATCGGAGCGATCAATACCCGTTTCGAGGTCATTCTTACAAAAGTCAAACCTCGGTCAATATTTCCAACTTAAGCTTTTAAACCAAGAATCAAATGGTCCAAATCATTCCAAAAATTCCCCGAAACGAAACCAAGCATTCTTGCAAATTATAAAATCACAAATACGCATACAGAAAGCTTCAAAAGAGAAAATGGGGCTCAAATATGTAAAGCGATCAGTCGAATCATTACACTATCTTTCTGTGCAACTTCAGAAAATTTGGATGTTAAGTAGTTTTATTTCTTCAATACAACTTCAAAAATTGAATCTTAAGCTCTTAGATTTAAACTTGTTCTTCGAATCGTAACAATTCAATGCACGAATCTTAACAATTCTACGCACGATTCAATGCCCACTTGGAGATGATAACTTCTTGCTATGCGTAAGACAGCGAATCACCACCGGAGAGGAGAGATTCTCTATGTAATTTTTCTTGTTGTCTCCCCTTTTTGTCATTGTGGAGGCCCTTACTTATAGTTGTAGGGGAAGAGAGTTTGTGACAAATACAAACCTTTTTCCTCTAATTTGATTGGGCAATTTGAGTCATCAAACTTTAAGGCTATGTGGTACGTTTGTATATAATTGATTGGACCTGTTATTTTGAAAACTTGGCGACATATAATTGATCCTTGCATTTGACTTGACATGCTATATTACTCACGCACGTAACAAGATTTTATTGGTCCTCAAGACTTGACATGCCATGGCATAAACCTTGAGTTAATAAGGTGGGTTCATCTCTTGAAGGCCAACTTAATGGACTAGCCCAAATGAAGTTGGACTTATGATTTAAATCCATTTCCTGGCCGTAAATAATTTAACTTGATTGGGTCAAACATGTTTTGTGTTTTGGAATTAATTAAGACCAGATTTTACATGGTCAAAACTTGAATAACATTTCATGTCTACAAACTCCAATAGTTTGATTGTAGTCTCATTATTACCATATTGTTATTGTTATTTCATCATTTACTTTTGTCATTCTATTTCATTCAAAAAAGTTATTCTGTATTAAAAAAGTGCTACGGGGTATTAAAAACCCCCAAAATATAGATTGTGTTTCTTAAAAATATTGCACATAGTAGAGAAAAGAAAATAAATAGGAGTCCTATCGAATTCGAAATTATGTCGTTATGAGACAACAAAGATTATTAGGGGCCTAATCTTTCTTCTTCGTCTTTTTTTTTTTTATTTTAAATTTCTATGTAATTCAAAAATATGGAAAATAATATTTGGAAACAAAACGAAAAAATACAAGATTATAGATTTATGTGGTAACAGTAGTATTAATTATTATTAAATGAAATGAGAAAAGTTGGAAAATTGAATAATGCTCTTCATGGTCTGCAAAAGGAATAACACAAATGAAAGACAAGTTGCACGTAAGTCATGAAAGAATTTGACAGCTCTTCCATCTAGGCAGAATTTAAAGCTTAGGCTCCGATTTTCTAATTATTTTATGTTATTAAATTTTAAATTAATAATTTGTACATATACAATAAATTTCTTAAAATAAATACAGAATTTAAATAAAAATTATTGAGTTCGACCGAACCCATAACTCATATGCTAACTCGCCCCTAGTCTTACAGAGTGTTGAAGAGTTTTAAACGTGTTAAACACTACCGAAGACTTCTATGAAAGGCCCAATGAACTATTTTTACCTCCTATAACAAAGATTAACACCTTATTTATTTTAGATAAATATAATTTAAAAAATTATATTCTATAAATACCTTTTAAGGTTTGTAGTAAAATATTTTTTTGTTACCTCCTAGCCATAAACCACTAAATACGCTAATCAGTTACATTATTTTCTTTCTCTCTCTATTTTGATACATCTCATTCTCTTCCCACATCCCATTAAAATTAAAATCAGTTACACCAGCGTATCAAAGCTTTTGCCACCGTTCTTGACTCTTGATTATCTAACGAGTGCCATTTACGAGAAAAGGAATCCACAACACTATATATCAAATCTATCAAATATTAAATTCACCACATCAATTCCCGACATTATCTTCATTCCCCAACATGAGATGTCCAATAGTTTCCTCCTTTGTTCTTCTTAACAAATATTTGCACAGAAATGATACTAAGTGATGCTTTCGCTCATCAACAACTCGAACAAATTTATCTGGAGAACTTGATCGCTGATCATATATAACGACTTGACCGGTCGTTTAGAGCTTTTACACTTTGACCGTCAGTTTTGGGGCATGACTTGCCCCGTGTAATGTATTATGACTAATGTAGATCATTGGTTTTGGTTTTCAAAAAACTGAATGAATTTGAAGGAAACAGTCTCAGTTGAAAGCTTCGAATTTGAAAGGTTTGACCAAGGGTTGACTTATTTGTATATGAGCTTGGATTGGAATTTTTATGATTAGGTTAGCTTTGTTTGGTGATTTATGACTTGGGAGCGTGATCGGAATGCATTTTTAAAGTTCGTAGAAGGTTTAGGCTTGAATTGGCGAAAGTGAGATTTCGGTGTTTTTCGGTTGATAGGTAAGATTTTGTTATAGAGATAGAAATGGAATTATGAGAGTTGTAGTAGCTTTGTTATATCATTTGAGATATGTGTGCAAAATTTCAGGTCATTCGGACGTGGTTTTGTTGGGTTTTTGATAGAAAGAGTATTTCGGAAGTTTTTAGAAAACTTAGGCTTGAATTCGATGAGTTTTGTGTAATTCGATGTTGTTTGAGGTGTTTTGATAATTGGAACAAGTTTGAATGATATTATGGGATATGTTGGCATGTTTGGTTGAGGTCCCGATGGCCTCGGGTGTGTTTAGTTCGGATGCTCTTCTATGCGATTGCATGATTATGAATGCGATCGCAGAGGGCTATTTGGGGCAGCATGATTTTGTTCTACGTGATCGCATATAAGGGATTGCGATCACATAGGCTTGTGTGGTGTGCCTTCGCGATCGTGTGACTGTGTGTGCGATCGCAGTGAGTTAAAGGGGCAGAGCATCCATTCGTAGTGTGTTAATTTCGATCGCATAGAGTAATATGCGGGATATGAGTTTTGTGCATCACGATCGCATGGTTTTCTCTACGATCACAGAGAAGGAATTTAATAACTGGGCAGAATGTTATAATTTCATTTCATCCGTGATTTTGGGTCATTTTTCCTCCATGATTGATCATTTTGCAAGCTTCTTGGTGGAGATTAAAGAGGGATTCAAAAGGAAACAACTTGAGGTAAGACTTTTGGTCTTGAAAATCAATTAAATTGTGTAATCCACCTAGAAATTCATGGAATTTAAGCCAAAAATGGAAGAAACTAGGGCTTGGGATTTTGAAATTTTATTTATGAATTTGAAGGACCATTTGAGGTTGAATTTAAGAAATTTTGGTATGTATGAACTCGTGAGAAGATAAGGAATCTATTGATGTGAAAATTTTTGAGTTTTGAGAAGTGGGCCCGAGGCTCGGATTTTGGTGATTTCGATATTTGTACCCGTTATTGATTTTTTTTACTTGTGCTTTGTTCCCTAAACATATTGTGACGTATTCGTTCTGATTTTGGATAGATTCGACGCACGTGGAGGCTGATTTGAGGGGCAAAGGCGTCGCGAGCTAGAGATTTTGCCGGTTCGAGGTGAGTAATGATTGTAAATGATGTTCTGAGGATTTGATACCCTGGATTGCACACCGTAGTGCTATATTGAGGTGACTTGCACGCCAGATACTGAGGGTGGGGTAGAGCACCATTGAAGATTGCGACTTGGTCTATCCCGATTGATGACTTTACCGTGTACTTGACTGAAACTTATTTGTTATCATCTTGACTTGGGCTGATTGCTATATTTGGGCTTCATGCTAGCTATTTGAACCCCATTCGTGGATGATTGTTGATATTTCCTTACTGTTTTGATTTTATACTTGAACTCAGTCATGTATTTTTCACTGTTTTCAAAAACGCAACCAAGTTTACTTTGTATTAACACTTGAAATGATATTTCCAACAATATTTTTAGGCTGAGCATCATGTTTTACTGTTGCTCGAGGGGTTTATGTGATTTTTTACTGAGTAAGGTAGAGAGCATGTGTTGTGCTAATACTTTTGGATCGGGCTGCACGCCGCAGCAATGAGATAATGATAGTGTTATGAGGCCGAGGACCTAGATTTGAAGCCACAAAATGGCTTGATATTGCGCTTGGTCCGTAAAGGGCCCCTCCCGCTGTCTTCACACCCTTAGTGAGCATCGTCGATGACAAATAGATCGGGCTGCACGCTGCAGCGATATATGGATCAGGTTGCACGCCGCATCGGTACCAGTACTATTTTTTATGTTTACTCATTTGTTTGTCTATCATTATTTGTTGTTGTGCTATTTCATGTGATATCTACCTGATTGCCTGACATTTTCTGTTGAGTGAGTGTTGTGCTCGAGGAGCGGATTTCTGTACTTATCAGCACCATTGCTTGCTATCATTTGCATAACTGGTTGAATAAGTCATTTTCAAAAGAGGTTTAAACTGGGTTGAGAAGTTCTTCTAAAGATTTCACAGCTTCATTAATTTTCTAAAAGGGTTTTATACTGCTTATATACAGCATGATGATTTGCCTTACGTGATTTCTTACTGCTCAGTTATTATTTACCTTTATTACTGCTGAGTTGGAGTACTCACTTTACTCCCTACACCTCACTTGTAGATGCAGGTATTTGTTCCCCGATAGCGGGTTCTGAGTCAATTGGAGGCTAAGATATCGGAGTTTAGCGAGGTGACTACCAGCGTTCGCAGCACAGCAATTCCTCCATTTAACTATCAGTTCTATTTTGTTTACTTCAGGCCTTGTAGTTGTATGTATACTTTAATAAATGCTCGTGACTTGTGACACCCCGGTTTGGGCTGTGTCTGGGTTTTATTCTGCACTTAATAAAGAAATCTTTTGCTTATACTATGTTATCTAGTTATGCTAAAACTGTTTACAAATATTAACTATTCTGAAAAGGCGAAATGGGTTGGTTGGCTGGCCTTGTCTTCACGAGAGGCGCCATCACGGCTGGATCGGGGTTTAGGTCGTGACAAGTTGGTATCAGAGCGTAGGATACTAGGTCTCACGAGTCATGAGCAGGTTAGTAGATTCTCGCGGATCGGTACAGAGACGTCTGTATTTATCCTCGAGAGGCTGCTGAACCTTTTAGAAAACTTCGCATTCTTGAATTCTTAATCGTGCGTCCTTGATTCAGCTTGAAACATAACTCTTGAAATTTCTTCCACGCGTTCGCATGAGCGCATGAGCACTCAGTATCATATGTGCCTTGATGGCTTGTGATTCCCTGATCGAGGGGCGAGAGGTGATATCTGTAAGTTTGATGTTGGGTTAGTCTGAAGGACTTAAGGCCGGATCTTTGCCTAGGGCTTGAGCACCGAGGTGCTGATTACGTAAGTAAGTGTTTCGAAATTATATGTTCGATATTGTCCCTATTAGTGGGAGTGTCGGCTGGATAGCTATGTGACGAGTATGTTAGTAATGCGAGTTATATCCATATGATTTGGAAAGCGATGAAATAGGTCTGCTGGAGGATAGAATTGCTATTAGGTGCTTGAATTCCATCGGGATTCGAGGTATAGCCCCGAGTTATGGGCGTGTGAAGAATCTTTTCATGTTTCATAGTTGGGAGTGAAGTAAAGTTCATGTTACGATATGAGTTTAGACTCAGAAAGGCTAAGTGATTGCGTAATGTTTGTGGCGGTGGAAGGTATACAGAAATATTATATTGAGGTGAAGCAGGTGGTTATCTCCTACGAAGTGCTCTGAAGTAGTGTGATCCCTATGTGTATGTTAGAAGACCTCATGTGTAATTGAAGAGTAAGTGTTGAAATTCAAAATTTTGGGTTGCTTATGAGAGTAGGCTTAACTATTGCGGGGATGAATGCGAGATTTGCATAAAATTTACATTACTAGATGATCTATGTTTCCACAACTTATAAGCGATTGGAGTCTAATCTTACTAAGCTATTGTGGCATCAGTTGAGTAAAAGTATTATGAGCTATTGAGTGTATCTTGATTTACGACTTCAAGCCAAGTAGGAGAGTCTGCGGTGAGCAGCTGATTGCATAGTTAAGTGCTATGTTGGTTTCAGTTTGGGGCGTGCGAGCGAATTAGCTATGGCTAGAGTAATAATTTTTGACAAAGGTTATATTATGATTCATAGGGTATGAGAATCACAGCATGTCTTAACTTGTTGTTGGTAGAGAATGCTCGGTGCATATAGTAGGTAGATGCTTGGTTGTATTGGGGTGAGGATTTCATTCTCCTATTCTAGAGTGCTAATGAGGTACGGGTGGTTCTGTTCACTCGGGCTAATTGTAGTTTAGATAGAGTGAATGACTCTCGATAATGGTTCTAATGCGTTCAAGATTCTACATGCAATAATTGGGTATCTTAAAGTTGTTTATGTGATTAGAAATCGAGTTTTCATTGGAAGAGTTCAAGACTTATGGTATTTCTATGTTAATTATGGGATTCTATGTATTAGTATCAGGAAGATAAAGGCAACAGGTTTAGATTCGCATGAAGTTCTTTAGAGTAAGGTGTTTTGGAATGTGGTGTTTTTGGGAATAATTAAGAGAGTATTCAACAACTTATGAACCTTAGACAATGTGATTTCCTTGAGTCTCGGGTGGTGAGTCTAGGGTGAGAAATTGTGGTGCTACAACAAGGGGGAATATCAAGTTGAAGGTGAATCAGAAGGAAACTTAGATAGCTGGAGCAGCTTGATAGTAGAACGGATCGGTGCGGTAAGGATATAATTAATTCCTTGTGTGTGTCGTGGTGATGAGTTTTTACAGGTATTTTTCAGCAATGCTCTTAAGTTTTGATGGCTTGCTTAGCTTGGTCGATTAGAAAGATTAAGTTATAGCAGGTCTGATTTGTGCAAAAGGGACTTGGAGGGTTCTTGATGGTTGTTACCGTGATTTGGAGAGTTATATCTTCTATGGGCATACGGAGCATGGGGTGTATAGTGACTTTCTTCTAGATGGGACCAATGGAAAGTTCTTGACCAGTTGAGTATGTAGATAATTGTGGCTCGGATGGGAGAAGAAGTTCTCATGATTACCCCAGGGTGGTATGGTATATGCGGTATATTGTAGAGGATTGGGATGTGCGTGTGTAAGGTTACGGTTCAGTTTCAAATGGAAAGTCATGAAATTCTTATGCAGCACGAGCAGTTTTAAGTGATTAGAGAAACTATCTTAAGATGATTAGGGTGAATGATCTTCAGATGATTAAGAAAATTGTATTGCTAATCATAGTAATTTTACGAGGGGTATATGTTTCAGAAAAGGAAATGTGATTAGGTTGATAGAAATATGGTAGTATCGAGGCGCTCCCTTGATTGGATCGACTGTTGATATTCGAGTTTGCTTGATGGCACATGGGAATTTCAAGGTATCTTTCGTGGAATGATTGGGTACTTGAGGTGATATGTATTCGGGCAGCGGAATTTGGGATCGGGCATGGTGATTTGTGTGCTATATGGAGTTGGAGACTGGAAGTTCTTATGTTCAGGCTATTTTATTGTTGTGAGTCGCGTGTATCGGCTGTTTAGCAACAATTGGGATTTGAAGACCCGAGTGGATCTTTTGTCGCTTAGTATGTTAGATTTTGGATGTAATATTAGGTTCAGACTAGTTTTCTCTGTGTTGTGTTATTAGGACTATTGCGTTAAGACGACGCTATTGGTTATGCCGGAAAATGCCACAGGTTGAGTGGTGATGTTCGACGAATTAGGTCCTATTGGGGATTCTTATATTTTGAAGACCCAGCGAACGGCTGGGAAGGATTGTCCTTCTTACTTGGGCTCTTGTGATGAGTGTCAATGCTGAGGCTCCTCATATTGATTCAGTTTCGGTGGTGAAAGATTTATCAGATGTATTTCTCATGGCCGGGAATGTCATCGGTCAAGGTTGTTGATTTCGGTATTGATTTGGTGCCTTGCGATGTATGTATGGCACCAGCAGAAGTTATAGTAGAGGAAAGAACAACGCTAGGTTTCCTTGATGATGAGTCTGTTGGTAGGCCAAAGTGAATGCGTGTTCTAGCTTGAGTCGGCTTAGTTGACCCCGAATTATATTGTTGAGGGATATGTTGAATGGATCGTTATCGAGCTCGTTGGTGATTTAGGGAGATCTAGGAGTGTCTTGTCTATGTAGCGAGGTGTTATAATTTGCTAGTTATGGGCCTATATGGTGCGGTTCTATTGAGGTTCATAATGGAAGTCGGGCAGGAAAAGTAATTGGGTGTTGCTCGGTGGATGGTGTATCGATTATGTCCTATCGGGTCTGTTTAGTATTTTTTACTTGTTTCACCGTGGGTGTAGTGATTTGCTTTGGTTCCAGGCATCAAATTGTGCGCGGTTGTCCGTTTCGAGCATAGTGACTTGAGATTTTTTATATGGAACAATATTTGGATAGGATAGTGCATCTGCAACGAAGCTATGTGAAGATATGGCCTTGCACGTTAGATTTGTGTGTTCTATTTCTATAATGTAAGACGAGTTATCGACGTGTGTTGTGATGATACTGGTAAGCTTGAGGTACAACTCTTCTATTAGGGACATTTTCATGATTTGAGTATGTTTGGATTGTTTCTTATTGGTGCGCGTATCATGCCAGTTGTGGCTTAGGCCTGTATTGATATGTCAAGTAACCATAGTAGTGTGTTGGATCAGAAGATATCGTTGGAATCATTAATGAACACGAATTGATTCGATTTCAGCATGTTGGGAGGATAATATCGAGGTTCGGCTCGGAAGATCTCTTTGGTAATTGCCAAGGAGAAGTGGCTTCAGGAATGGTTGATCTAAGAAATTAAGAAATGGTTATGGTTTATTGTGAGTTTCATTTATCATTGGCAGTATATGGATGTGTTCGGATGAGACTTTAGTCGATAAGAGGTTTTCTACCAGTACTTGGTAGTTGTGGGAAGTTGCTGTGAATAGAGGTTATCACTACGAGTGTTTGAGTTGTGTGGTATATCATGGGAATGCTACCGAGATTGCAGGAATGGGTTATTACAGCTGGTTCAGGTCTATTTAGAGAATGGGTGTGAGGTTTTGATCATATTGATGGTTCAACCAGTGGAAATGTGGTTCTATGGCTTAGGGGCCAGACTGGATTGCGTAATTTTAGTTGCAATGTGTTATCGGACCTATATGAGATAGGGTGACGTGGAATCACCCTCGGGCATATGCATGGTAAGGTTATTCAGCGATTGGTTGGCTTTTGGAACAACTCTGGGTATGTTCGAGGATGAGCGTGTGTTTAAGTATGGGAAGATGTAATGACACGACCGGTCGTTTTGAACTTTTGCACTTTGATCGCCAGTTCTCAGGCATGACTTGCCCCGTATAATTTATTATGACTGATGTAGATCATTGGTTTTGGTTTTAAGGAAAAATCGAAATGAATTTGAATGAAACAATCTCAGTTGAAAGCTTCCAATTTAAAAGGTTTGGCCAAGGGTTGACTTATTTATATATAAGCTCGGATCTATGATTTTGTTAGCTTCTTTGGGAGATATATGACCTGGGAGCGTGATCGGAATGCATTTTGGAAGTTCGTAGAAGGTTTAGGCTTGAATTGGCGAAAGTGAGATTCGGTGTTTTCCGATTGATAGGTGAGATTTTGTTATAGAGTTCGGAATGGAATACTGAGAGCTGCAGTAGCTTTGTTATGTCATTTAGGATGTGTGCAAAATTTTATGTCATTCGGACGTGGTTTGGTTGGGTTTTTGATCGAAAGAGTATTTCGGAAGTTTTTAGAAAACTTAGGCTTGAATTCGATGAGTTTTGGGTAATTCGATTTTGTTTGAGATGTTTTGATGATTGAAACAAGTTTGAATGATGTTATGGGATATGTTGGCATATTTGGATGAGGTGTCGAGGGCATCAGGTGAGTTTCGGGTGGTTAAACGGACCTTTTCGGACTTGGAAAATTGCAAAAATTTCTGATGGTGTTCAGTTCAGATGCTCTTCTATGCGATCACGTTGTTATGAATGCGATCGCATAGGGCTATTTGGGGAAGCATGATTTTTTTTTACGTGATCTCGTATAAGGGATTGCGATCCCATAGGCTTGTGTGGTGTTCCTTCGCGATCGTGTGAGTGTGTGTGCGATCGTAGTGAGTTAAAAGGGCAGAGCATCGCGTTCACAGTGTGTTAATTACGATCGCATAGAGTAATTTGCGGGAGCTGAGTTTTGTGCATCGCGATTGCATGGCTTTCTCTGCGATCGCAAAGAAGGAATTTAATAGCTGGGCAGAATATTATAATTTCATTTCATCCGCGATTTTGGATCATTTTTCCTCCATGATTGATCAATTTGAGAGCTTCTTGGTGGAGATTAAAGAGTGATTCAAAGGGAAACGACTTGAGGCAAGAATTTTATTCTTGAAACTCGATTATATTGTGTAATCCATCTAGAAATTCATGGAACTTAAGCTAAAAATGGAAGAAACTACAGTTTTGGATTTTGAAATTTTATTTATGAATTTGAAGGACCAATTGAGGTCAGATTTAAGAAATTTTGGTATGTATGATGACGTGAGGAGATAAGGAATTTATCGATGTGAAAATTTTTGATATTCGAAAAGTGGGCCCGGGGCTCGGGTTTTGATAATTTGGGATTTGTGCCCGTTATTGCTTGTTTTTGCTTGAATTTTGTTCCCTTAGCATATTGTGACGTATTCGTTCTAATTTTGGATAGATTCGACGCACGTGGAGGCCGATTTAAGGGGCAAAGGCGTCGCGAGCTAGAGATATTGCCGGTTTGATGTGAGCTGTGATTGTAAATGATGTTCCGAGGGTTTGAGACCACGGATAGCACATCGTAGTGCTATATTGAGGTGACTTGCACACCGGATAGCGAGCGTGGGGTAGAGCACTGTAGGGTATTTGACTGAAACTTATTTGTTATCATCTTGACTTGGGTTGATTGCCATATTTGGGCTTCGTGCCAGCTATTTGAATCCTCTTCGGGGATGATTGTTGATATTTCCTCACTGTTTTGATTTTATACTTAAACTCAGTCATGTATTTTCCACTGTTTTGAAAAACTCAACCAAGTTTACTTTGCTTTAACACTTGAAATGATATTTCCAACAATATTTTTCGGCTGAGCATCATATTTTACTGTTTCCCGAGGGGCCTATGTGATTTTTAACTGAGTAAGGTTGAGGGCTTGTGTTGTGAGGATACTTTTAGATCGAGTTGCACGTTGCAGCAGTGAGATATTGATACTGATATGAAACCGAGGGCCTAGATTTGATGCCACGAGATGGCTTGATATTGCGCTTGGGCCGTAAGAGGCCTCTCTCGGAGTCTTCACACCCCTAGTGATTGCTGTCGATAATAAATGGATCGGGCTGCATGCTATGGTGGTATATGGATCGGGCTGCACGCCGCAGCGGTACCGGTATTGTTTTATGTGTTTGCTCATTTATTTGTTTGTCATTATCTATTGTTGTGATATTTCATGTGATATCTACCTAATTGCCTGACATTTTCTGTTGAGTGAGTGTTGTGCCCAAGAAGCGGGTTTCTATATTTATCAGCACCATTGTTTGCATTCGTTTGCATAACAATTTGAAAAAGTCATTTTCAAAAGATGTCTAAACTGGGTTGAGATGTTCTTCTAAAGATTTCACAGTTTCATTGCTTTTCTCAAAGGGTTTTATACTGCTTCTATACAACATGATGATTTACCTTACGTGATTTCTTATTGCTCAGTCATTATTTACCTTTATTATCACAGAGTTGTGAGTACTCACTTTACTCTCTGCACCTCATGTATAGTTGCAGGTATCTGTTCCCCGATAGCGGATTTTGAGCTAATCGGAGGTTTAAGTAATCGGAATTTAGCAAGGTGACTGCCAGTGTTCGCAGCATCGCAATTCATCCTTTAGTTTGTCAGTTCTATTTTGTTTACTTCAGGCCTTGTAGTTGAGTTTACACTCTAATAGATACTCGTGACTTGGGACACTCCGGTTTGGGCTGTGTTTGGCTTGTATTATGCACTTAATAAAAAAATCTTTTGCTTAAACTGTATTATTTAATTATGCTAAAATTGCTTACAAATATTAACTAGTCTGAAAAGGCGAAATGGGTTGGCTGACCTTGTCTTCATGAGAGGCGTCATCACGACCGGATCGGGGTTTGGGTCGTGATATCATGTTTAAGGGGCTTATCGTAAAATTCTCGGAAGTGTTCACGTGTCTCCAAGCAACCGGATATCAACTAGTCGAACAGATTGAACAATTTCATTAATATATTTTAATGTAATTTCAACGTATTACGCCGTATTCATAATTTTCATTGTATTCATTATCTTTTTTTTTTTCCATTGTAATTCAATGTATCTCGATGTATTCCATGTATTCTATTGTATTCTTTGTCTTTTTTTCATTGTATTCCAATGTATCCCATTGTATTCTATGTATTTCATCGTATTCATTGTCTCGTTATATGCAATGAATGTATTCATATATTTTTTTTAACTAATATAATATATGTATTCACATGTATTATATAATTTTTTTAAAGATTGTTATGTTTTTGGGGTATTTTTTGGTTGAGAATCTTTTTTATAACTGAAAATACAAATTTTGTGTGTTATAATTGAGTTTGTTGAGTTATATTAGGAGTCTATTATTTTAATTGATTCATTTTCCGTTTTAAAAATAATGTAATCCCCTATTTCACGCCGTGAATACAGCCGAATACAATAATTTGTCCAGCTGTAATCCTATGTTTCACTCCATGAATACAGTCGAATACACTCGAATATAACAACTAATTAGCTAGACTTTCCTGATTCACGCCTATTTTTGCTATTGTATTCATGAATACAATAACTTAAATACATCAAATACATCTTATAACCACATAAAAGGTATCTATAATCCATAATATAACAAATAGTATCTATAGATAGCTAATTACTACTAAAAGATACTTCATCCAGTCCAAAATAAATGATTTTTTTGGATATTTTCACACAAATTAAAAAATCTATCTTTTAGCATTAATTAGCAATAGAATTAACCATATTAACCTTTACTATCTCACATAAACACTCCTAACACATATTTCAACGCTATTTACTCCAAGGATAATGTAGAAAAAAAATAACTAATTCATTCTTGAAATCTAAAAAAATTCACTTATTTTGGATCATAATAAAAAGGTCAGAAAGTTACTTATTTTAAATCGAATAGAGTAGTGATTTATGAAAATTTCTCATTAATAAAACCTCAACTCTACGAGGAGTCTTTATATGAAAGGTAAAAAAGAGTAAATAGTTACCAATTATTTTGCTTGTTGGCCATGAGTCACCTTAACATAGAGTGGTCCAGTAATATAGCTGAGAAGCCTGTCGTTGTGGACGACATTCAATGAAACAAATGAAATGGTGAAAAGAATAGATATGGTTTTCAACACCTTTATTCTGTTGTGTCTGCCACATTTACTAGTAAGATAATTATTGATTCTTGCAATCCCAATTCAATGGTCTGTTTTGATTTGACATTACGCTAATTGTT
Organism: Nicotiana benthamiana; assembly: GCA_034376525.1. Taxonomy (NCBI): domain Eukaryota; kingdom Viridiplantae; phylum Streptophyta; class Magnoliopsida; order Solanales; family Solanaceae; genus Nicotiana; species Nicotiana benthamiana. The sequence goes on along the minus strand of CM067324.1, from coordinate 27,602,463 downwards.
TGGGACTTCCTTTAAACTGTAGGGTTCTCTCGACATATTCTGGGTGGACATTATCGAAATATTACAGAATGGACAAGTATGAGAATTAGGGAATGAAATGTTTAGCTTTCGAGCCTACAGTTTTTGGAAGTTTAGAATTTTAGGGACTATCTGATTGGTTTTCTTTTTTTAAATTTACAGACTATTTAAATTTTTCATGAGGAACATGTTTCTTTCTCGAGAAATATTTTAGGTGAAGAAGTTCTCGAGTTCCATCAAAAGTTTGACAAAGATGGTCGAGTGACCTTCTGATTATAAGCATGGTTTAGTAATTTGTTTTTCTTACAGACGAATGAAATATAATTTTATTAGATAATTTTGAATAGTTAAGTGATTATTTGAATAATAAATCTGAACATTATTGCTAAAGTGCATATTTTAGAAAAAGAATCAAAATAAGTGTGGATCTCGTTTATGCAGCAATCCACTGCATATATATATATATATATATATATATATATATATATATATATTTTAAGGAAAAAAATTGTTTTAGAAGTGAAGGGGTTTCGCAAGGGAAAGGAAAATAATAGAAGAATTCACGAGAATCGAACTTTTATGAACTTATAAGGGTAAGATGGTAAAATTATGGAAAATTTTATTTTGTGTCTCATACAACTTACACTTATTGTGTGAGGTAATTTTTTTGTCTCATAATTTTGTGGACCCAGCTTTCTGTAGATCCAGAAGTGTAATATTAAAGTCTACAAAGTTATAAAATAAAAATGAGCCTTATACAACTAGTGTCAGTCGTATGAGTTACAAAATAAAACTTCTCGTAAAACTATAGTGAAGTACTCTTCTTAGTATGTTTGTATACTATTAGATGCAGTGGCCGATGGTTCTTGTTTATGAGTTTAATTGAAATTAATATTTTTGATAATAAAATTGTATTTTGTGCTGAAAATTTTAAATATTAAAGTCATCAAATTAAATTTAAGATTTTAAACTCGGATTTGAATTTATTGCAAGGGAGATAACACAATCGGTTGTCCCAACAAATCTGAGCCAGCAGAGCAAACTCAAACGTTAACTTCCGTGTCCAAAAACATTAATTCATACAAAGCATAAGACAACAAAATCACAGAAAGATATATTCACACAGACAGAAGATATAGGATGGTGAAATTTCAAACATTTCGCCCGAAAATGGAAGGGTGCTGGAAATGGCCGTAGTATGTATAGAGAGATGGCAAATTGTCATTGGTTTGGTGGCCAAGACTCGTCAATAATTTTTTGAGCCCAAACGGTACACTGAGTGGTCGATCACTGGACTGCGACTTCCTTGGCTAAGTTAGTCAATGCATTGTTGGACTTCCATGAGACTTCTTTTTCTCGTCCCCTCGGTTTACTGCGAAGAAAATTAGAGTAAGGTACTTGCCGTTAATTTCTACGTGTAATCAATTAGTTGGGTTGGGCATGACCATGTTGAAAATAAATAATATGTTTAGTTGCCAGCTAAGTATTTTGGTGCACCATGCATCGGAGTGGCGTTGGGTTGGATATGACCGTGTTGAAAATGAATAATACTAAAAGAAATAATACTACAGATAGGCAATAAGTTAATTGATTGATATTGTGGATGTCAATATTATTCATGTCTTTTCCAATATGATCATTTTTGGAAAATTTCCTAGTCTCCCAAACTTTAGGAAGCCAGTTTGAATTCTTGAAAATGTAAAAGTTAAACCCATTTTTTATTCATTTCTTTAAGTGAAGAATATGTTTTTTATTCATAGTTGATCAATTTTTCAAAATTCGTTATTCGACCCATTTTTTTGGTAGAAATATGAATAGATAATTGTTTTCGTTATCCAATTTTCCACCACTAATCGTGCTATAGACATGGTGTTGGATCGAAATAACTAGGTATATTGTGAAAACTATAATGTCAACCTTGCACAATAATAAATAAGATCACAAAAGAAAATATGTCAAAAGAGACCTAATAATTTAATTTGGTTTTTGCCAATTTACTCTTTATGAGAAATTCACTAATATAAGTATACATCAATTCACGTGATTTTTCCCAAGGAGAGAAGGTTTCCTTATAATCTAAACCTTCCAGTTGACTATAACTTTTGGCAACTAGTCGAGCCTTGTACATCTCCACCTCACCAATAGACTTGTTCTTCATTTTGAACACCTATTTACACCATATAGGAGTCTTACCTTGAGGAAGATCAACATTGGTCCAAGTATGATTAGCTTCTAAGGCTGAGATCTCAGCTTTCATGGACTCAATCCACTTAGGATCTGACTTGGCCTCATCATAAGATCTTGGCTTAATAATAGCTGAATAAGCTGCAAGTGATGCCCTGTAAGCAGGTGAGAGATGATCATAAGTAACACACTATGATATAGGATGAGTACAGGAAGAAGTATTGGTCAACACTACATAGTCTTCCATCCAGATAGGAGGCTTAGTCAGCCTAAAAGATCTCCTTAAACTAAGATTATTAGTAGAAGGAAGAGAATGTGAAGATGAATGATCAGTAGTAGAGAGATAAGGTGATGATAAATGGAATGGACCTGGTTGATCGCTTAAGGGGGGCATAGAAGGTCGCAGATGGACCAAGGGAGTCAAAGGAGCTAAGATCATGCAGAATATGACACTCAAGATCTCTGAGTTCTAGAACTGGAAACAAAGGAGAGGGAACTGTGTGTAGGTGTTTGATTGGGAAAATGTCTTCTTTGAGTACAATATCTCTGCTAACAAAGAAGAGTTGAAAACTGATATCATAACTACCATAACCCTTCTAAACTGATGAGTAGCCTAGATGAACAATAGGAACAACTTTAGGACAGAGTTTATCTGTTTTCATAGTATCATAACACAGACTATCAAAAACTCTCAGGTGTTGCAGAGATGGAGAGTTGTGAAACAATGTTTCAAAGGAGATGCACCCTTAAATACAATAGTAGGCAACCTATTTCGAATATAAATAGTAGTAATGACACATTCTCCCTAAAATTTGAGTGGGGCAAAGGCCTGAAATCTTAAGGCCCTAGCCATACCAAGAATGGACCTACGTCTTCTTTCAACTTTGCCATTTTGTTGAGGAGTGTATACATAAGAGATTTGATGAACTATACCATGTTCTTATAACAACACTTTTTTAATTAAAATTCAGTGTCATTTTCTGACCTTAGATACTCGACACTACTATGGAACTGATTTTTGACAAATGATAGAAAATTTCTTAAAATCATGGTAGATTCTGCCTTATCATTCATTAAATAAAGCCAGATAAACCTTGAGTAGTCATCTACCAAGGTCATGAAATACCTACTACCATATGAGTAGGAACTCTGTATGGCTCACAAAGTTCACAATTTATGAGATCAAATACACTAATAGAAGATGCATTATCAGAAGAAGAAGGAATTCTTATTTGCTTAGCAACATGACATATTGTTCGTAAATGATCTTTTAACTGAGAATTAGGAAAATTTCCTATCTTTTTTCAGAATTCTTAAAGGTGCATGACCTAACCTCTTATGCCACAAGATAATGTCATCCAGATTTTCAGTAGAATTCTTATTTGCTGCACTAGCATTATTTGCTTGGGCACACTAACAATGGTATTTACAAGAGGAACAGAATGAACTGTTCTAAGATCTAACAAATACTTGGGATCATCTTGTTCCTTGTGCTTCAGAATGTAGCCCATTTTTATTGATCCACGTCATCTTCCTAGTGAAGAGATCCTAAAATATGCAGAAATCAAGAAAGAAAGAAACTAGACATCATAACTCTTTTGTGATATTTGACATTAACATCTGATTGAACTTGAAGTATGGAATATAGAGTACATGATGTACTGATTTATCCTTAAGCAATGAGATATCACCAGTAGGACTAATATTAACCTTTTCAGAATTAGTGTAGTGACGCAACCAGCCTTTTGGAGATCTAGCACGTGGTTCGGCAGTTGGAGGCCTGGAGTAGTTTCACTTCACATATTATGACTTGTACGTGTGGTCAGAATTGAATATAGGGGATCAGAGTTCATTCGGATGAAAAATTCTCAATTCGAAATCTTTAAATTGAAAGAGTTAACTAAGGTTTGACTTTTAATTAAACGATATTGGAATTAGTAATTGAAGGTCCCAATAGGTTTGTATGATGAAATGAAATTGAAAATATTTTCGGGTTGAATATCGGGTCATTTGAGAGCATTTCGCACTTATTGTGGAAAGTTGGCATTTTGAAGTTTTAGAAATTCCTAAAAGGGGCTCTGGTGTTGGTGTAGCTGCTTCTGCAGAATTTTGGTCGCAAAAGCAGGCTGATCATTGCAGGATCGGGAAAAGGCTGGTTGAGGAAGGATCGCATAAGCGACATTTTGACTGCATTTGCGATGGCGCAAATGCGGATTCTTGGAGCGCAGAAGCGAAGGGACCGCAGAAGTTGGGGTCGAATATCACACCTGCGATTTTCGCAGTAGCGGGACCTTGTTCACAGGTGAAAAGGGACGGGCCTCCGGTGCTTTCTGTAAAAGCAGACTTGTTGCCTTGGAAGCGGCTATTAGCTTTGCAAATGCAAAGATCCCAGGGCAAACGTGACTCTAAGTCAGGACTTTGCTCCTATTTCTCTCATTTTACACTTGGATGGCCGAATTTAGGGAGCTATCTTGAGGATATTTTTATCGAATAACACAAGGTAAGTGATTCCCTCTTATTACAAGTTAATTTCATGAATTTCATAGGGATTTAACATGAAAAACTATAGACATTGTGGGATTTTAAGAGAAAAACCTAAAAATCGGTAATGTTAGATTTTGACCATGATTTTGGTAATGGAATTCGGAATAAATTATATATTTGAGTTGGTGTCATGGGTAATGTTCATCTTCGAAAATTTCCGGAATCGGGGAACGTAAGTCCGAAGGTTGACTTTGTTGACTTTATTAGCAGAGTTGGGTATTATTATAAAGTAATTAATTATGATGTTGGAGTATATTTTTATTGATTTTCCCGGTGGATATTCACTATTGTAGTTCACGTTATTATTATCATTTAACTTTATGATTTATTTATATTCAATAAATTTTAAAGAATAGCACATGTTTCTATGAATGCTAGATTTTACTCCATTATTTAATGGGATTCATAATTTAAAACATAATAAAATGAATAATTAAGTTGGCAGTTCACCGTTGGCTTGCTTAACATCGACGTGGGATGCCATCACAACGTACAGTGGATTTTGGGTTGTGAAAGCTTGGTATCATATTGTTAGGTTCACTTACGTCTCACGAGTCATAAGCAAGTGTAGTAGAGTCTTGCAGATCGGTACAGAGACGTCTCTACTTATCTTCAAGAGGCTATATGGCTGTAAGGATCACTTCCCTTCTTGATTTCTCATCGTGCGATTTGATTCTATTGAAGCTTATGCCTTTATTTCCTTCCTAATCATTCTTATACGGTGTGGAGTGCTTGTTATCTATTGGGCACTGATGAGTTGTGAAAATTCAACAAATGCGACACAGGATGATTTTACCTATAAATGCAGATGGACCTTAATCGTCACTTTGAGGAGGAGTATTCTGCTATTTCAGCCCAGTATTGGTATTGCCTACAATTAAGATTTTTTATCTCTGAATCTGGTGGAATTCTAGTTTTTATTGTGTTGTCTCCATCCTTAATTGAATGCATTGAGGCTCATCTGCATGTTGGTCTTCATTTGGATGCCTCTGGGAACTGTGTTTTGAGATAGAACTTAAGGGGAAGTTATCATAAATGGGTGTGTGGGTCGACTTCAGGATCGAATCAGCATTTCAAGTGTTGATGGTTTGAGGGAGGTTATCTTTGAGGTGGTTCCTATGCTTAGGAATTTTGAATGAGACGAGAAGGCCCAGATTGGAATGTAGGAAAGAGTGAAGTATTCGATCATTGTCTTGGGTGTAATACGACTTCGAGTTTCAAACACGTTGTTGGACCTTCAAGTGATGTTAAGGAATGAAGAGATTCTTATGGCTGGCGAATTACTCTGGACCAAAGGAGGTTACTTGATTTTATGATGGATGTAACTATATCAATGACGTTGGAGGAGGTCAATATGAGGTTACACATGTAGGCTATTCCCTGCGAACATGTTAGCGGTTGCATGTCTTGATGAGGTCCATGCGAAGAGTTCCACTTTCTTCCCAATCTGGGGTGCATGTACTGTGTTTGGGTCACTTAAAGAAGATGGTATGACGGTTAGGAGTTCGATTGTACGATTGTGGATGAAAATTCGGGATACGTTATGATTAGTCCAACAAGAAACTGATGAGGAACTTAGTTGAGCAACAGTGTGGGGTCGTGTGTGAGGTCGAAATTTATATGATTGTAGTGTAAAGCTAAGTGGGGGAGCCCACCATCTACGATTGGGCCACGTGGTTGTGTGCCTGTGCGGTTTCTGGTTATCGGTGCATTGGCAGATCAGTTATAGTCAAAATATATTTTGGACAAGGAATTTGAGGTATATGTGTTACATTTTACCTTATTAATTCATGTGTAAGTGTTGGGGATGGCTCATTATTTATGCTTCCTGTGGGTGTGATGGCCAAGGAAAAGAATTCATCTAATTGCTTCTTTGAAAGTGTTCATGTGTTAGTAGCGCACTAGAGATTGGTTACATATACAGGACCAGGTCAGAGTGGGTGACCTCCTTGTTTGTGACTGTTGTTTGTGTGAGGAAGAGTGTTAAAGCACGAAAGGTGATGCCGTGTATTGTTTGCTATTGTGAGGAAACAGTGTTAAAGCACGAAAGGTGATATCGTACCGCGCGATGTACCATTCCGTGTCGATTCTATTGATTATATATGAAGAAAGAGAGTAAAAATACGAAGAATGATGACGTGCATGTTTTATTATATCATTTCTTGGTGAGGATGAGAGTAAAAGCACGAAGGGTAATACCGTGCACGTTTTATTATATCATTGCTTGGTGAGGATGAGAGTAAAAGCACGAAGGGTGGTACCGCGCACTTATTGCTTCTGTTTCTTTATTAATGTCTGAGTTGTGTTGTTTCTTTCGTTACTGGACGACTTTTACTTGAAATTGTTATTTCCCCCATAGCATGCTCCCCCTCCCATATTGATTACTTGTCTTTGTATTTCGATTCCGTTGTATATGTATATATAACTGCACATGTTTATGTGGTAGTTTGGTCTAGCCTCGTCACTACTTCGCTGGGGTCAGGCTAGGCACTTACCAGCACATGGGGTCGGTTGTGCTGATGCTACACTGTGTGATCTTTTGCACAGATCCAGGTGTTAGAGCAGCTTACGGTGTGCAGCAGTAGTCAGGGAGCTGACCTTCGGTCCACAAGACTCCGATGTAGCCTTGCTGGCGTCCGCAGGCTCGACGTCTCTTCTTTCAGTTTTCATGTTGTGTTGACATTTGTATTCGAGACAGACTATGTCATTTATTTCAAACTCTTATTTGTAGTAAAACCTAGACAGTCCGTGTACTGTTGTGACGCAGGTGCAGGGTAGAGACTTGTATTGGTTTTCTAGATGTTATTTCTATATTTAGTTCAGACTTTCGCTAAATTTTACTTTTTATTGAGTTTAATTGTTCATTCATTGATAATTTAATTGTTTAATCATATACAAAACGAGATGGGTTAATGTTTGCAAAGATTTTTGGCTTGTCTAGCTTTAACGAGTAGGCGCAATCATGACCCTCGAGTGTGAGAAATTTGAATCGTGACAATAAATATAAATGGAAGGATATTTTCTGACTTCGAGTATTGCGGTATTGCTCGAAATGTGTCACAGTCTTATTTCACCAATACAAAAATCACATCTTATCGTGCAAAATTAAGAAATGCTTTCTTGGCTTGACGATGCTTAGCTAAACTTTGTTAGACAATTGTTCAAAATGATAACTAAATGCGATCCTCATTGACTTTAAAATATGACCACTTGTTCTGTTTGGCAGTGTTTTTACCAGGTATACATGGTGGACAGCACTGGAGTATCTTTTTGGCCTTTCTTTTTTTTAATTACTCATTTGTTCAGCTTGTCATTTAAAAGAAAATAATCAGATTCCATACGATATCACCTAGATTAGAGAAAATAACAAAAATGATCCTTTTTATTGTCGATAATTATTGGCAATGTGTTAAAAGATTTTTTTTATATGTGGCGTTGGTTTAAAAGATTGTATGACAAATGGCTCTACTAAGCCAAGTGGCTAAGAATACTACACCATGTGACACTTTGCATGAAAATATGTAGTCAATGGCTAAGCCATAAACAAATGACAATCCTCTCTCATGCAATCAAGCGTTTGGCAATGTAAGAAGTTTTCCTTAGGTCTATAAATAGTCATGATTAGGCCGTTATTCTTCAATCATCAAACACAACAAAAAAAACTAATCATTAGCAAAGAAGAAATTCTTCTTTCTTCATTCCCTCCTATGCGTCCCTCTCCTTTTAATTTCTTCTTTTATAATATTTTAATTGGCATAAGATATTAGTTGCTCGTTCTCTTCCAAATTGCTGGATTTGTTATTTCTTTTTGCTGATTCCTGTATCCTCTAAATAAAATAGAGGTAGGCTTGTTTAATTTTTGAAAAACATTTCACATTACTGAAATTGTTTCTTAGGACAGTGCCTAGCACGACTCAAGCCAGTTGGTGTATTTTCGCTCTCAAATCATTTTATTGCAGTATTATTATTATCGTTATTTGTTCGTGTCTTTTCCCTACAATCTAAGAAACTATGACAAGTGATACTACTACATAAATTTTTGATGGTGCTATCAATTTTAGGGTTGTCTCTACTGCTACAGTTCCAGTTGTCCTGCCAGATATCCATGGTATTACAAATACGTTATTGCATCCACAACCTCGGCAGACACTAATATCAAAATACAGGTATGTAAATAGATATGGTTAAATATCTATACTAATATTAAAACCTTCAAGAAAAATGCACCTCAATATATAGTAGAATTGGATAAATGACAATCTCGCTAAGTCAAAATTAAATTTGACTAAAGCGGATAATATAATTATTGCGGTCATTTTCCAAATAAATAATGTGGCCAGTGTGAGAGATTGAGTGATAGACTCTGGTGCTACTATGCACATTTGTACAAACAAAAATGAATTTTTGTCTTACACGCAAGTTGAGGAAGGAGAAGAAAGTATTAATCTTGGTGACTCAAGAGCAACTCGTGTTCTTGGGAAATGAAAAATTCTTCTCAAACTCACATCTGGTAAAACTCTAGCATTAAGTGACATATTGCGTGTTCTTAATATCTAAACCAATTTTGTTTTTATGGGGTTATTAGGAAAAGTTGGAGTGAAGGTTTTATTTGAAAATAATGAGTTCGTATCGATCAAAAATAATATTTTTGTGGGCAATGAATATTGTAACCATGATTTATTAATATTTCTGATACTAACAATAAAAATGCATCTTCTTCTGCATATATGGTTGAGTCAATTTCCTTGCAGCATGCTAGCCTAGGACATGTTATTATCGCGTATATAAAGAAAATGGAGTCGCTAGGATTAATATTTGGTTTAGACTCAAATAATATTAACAAGGGTGAAATATGTGCTGAAGCTAAAAGTACTAGAAAGACTTATTTTTCCGTAAATAGAGAAACTGAATTGTTATCTTTAATTCACACCGATTTAGGCGACTTGAAGCAGATTATGATTAAAGGTGGTAAAAGATATTATGTGACTTTTATTGATGATTTTTCTAGATATACTATGATGTATTTGCTTAGAAATAAAGATGATACATTTAAGTCTTTTATTTCTCATCAAACTGAGGTTGAAAATCAACTTAGTAGAAAAATCAAGAGAACTAGATCAGATAGAGGTGAAGAATATTTAACTTTAAATAATTTTTGTGAAAAGAATTGAATAATTCATGAAGTAACTCCGCCTTATTCACCTGAGTCAAATGGATTAGTTAAAAGGAAAAATAGAACATTGAAAGAGATGATAAACTCTATGTTAGTTAGTTCAAATGCTCATGATAATTTTAGGGTAAAACTATTCTATTTGCATGTCACTTACAAAATAGAATACCACATAGAAGAACAAGCAAAACTCCTTATGAAATATGGAAGGGTTACAAAATCTATTTAAAATATTTAAAAGTGTGGGAGTGCCTTGCTAAAGTTCTTTTGTCTGAACCTAAAAAGAGAAAAATAGGTTCTAAAACTACTGATTACATGCTAATTGGATATGCTGAACATAATGTTGCAAATAGATTTCTTGTTTTAAAAAGTGATGTGCTTGATTGCTATACTATAATTGAGTCAAAGAATGCTGAGTTCTTTGAACATATTTTTCCACCATCTCATATACCTGTTGAAATAAATGATAAAATTACCTCTAATAAGAAATTGAGAAGGAGTAAAAGACCTTATTTTTCTTATGGGAATGATTTTCAAACTTATCTTGTCGATATGAACCATCAAATTATTTTGAAGCTATATCTTCTTCATATGCTAAATACTGGAAAGAGGCAATAAAAGTTAAAATTGATTCCATTATGAAAAATAATACATTAATTTTAACTGACTTACCTACTGGTGCAAAACCTGTTGGTTGTAAATGACTTCTCAAAAGAAATTTTAATCCTGATGGATCTTTAGATAAATAAAAAGCCCAATTAGTAGCAAAAGGATTTTCTCAAAAATAAAATATAGATTATTTTTATACATTTGCACCAGTGACAAGAATTTCTTCTATTCGAGTTTTTACTACCTTAGCTTCAATTAGTAAGCTTTTTATCCACCAAATGGATATGAAAACTTCTTTTCTAAATGGTGATTTAGAAGAAGAGATTTATATGGTTCAACTTAAAGGATGTGTCATTCATAGACAAGCAAATAAAGTTTGTAAAATAATTAAATCTCTTTATGGCCTTAAACGAGCTCTCAAGCAGTGGTATGAGAAATTTGAACAAGTGTTACTGAGAGACAATTTTTCTTCAGTTGAGGTGGATAAATGTGTTTATACTAATATGGTAGACAAATGATTATGTGATAATATGTCTATATGTTGATGACATGTTTATATTTGGTACAAGTTTAAATATTTTACAAAGTTCAAAATTATTTCTATCTGCTAAATTTGATATGAAATATCTGAGTGAAGTAAATACAATATTGAGAGTTAAGTTTATAAGGAGTGAAGATGGAATAAAATTGTCTCAAGAACATTATGTTGAGAGACTTCTTAAGAAGTTTGAATATTTTAATGTCACATCTGTGAGCACTCCTTTTGATGCTAACTCTAAGTTGAAAAAGAATAATGGTGATCCAGTTGTTCAGTCTAAATATGCTTAGATTATTGGGAGTCTGATGCATTTATTGAATTTTACAAGGCCTGATACAGCTAATGTTATGTGTCAACTGAGTAGATATACTCATAATCTCAACAGAGAACAATGGTCTGCATTAGCTTGACTAATGAAATATTTGAGAAGAACCATGAATTATGGTATCCTATATTGGATTTCCTTCTATTTTAGAAAGGTACAGTGGTGCAAACTGGATCTCTGATTCAGATGAGATAAAATTAACTAGTGGATATGTATTTACCCTTGGTGGTGGTGCAATATCATGAAAACCAGCTAAACAGACGATCATTGCTAGATCGATTATGGAATCAGAGTTTGTAACTCAGGAGCTAGCTGGTTCTGAGGCTAAGCGGCTAAGAAACTTCTTAGCTAATATCCCTTTAATAAAGGACGTATTGCCTCATATGTCTATACACTATGATTGCCAAGTGGCAATAGCTACAGTAAAGAATAAATCTTATAATTGTAAAAGTAGACATATAAAATTGAGACATGATGTCATAAAGCAGCTACTAAGAGATGAAATAACTTCCATTAATTAGTTCAAGTCAGAAGTTAATTTGGCCTATCCTCTCACTAAACCCATCAGAAGAAAATTAATTCTTCAAACGTCAAAAGATATGGGATTAAGGCAGATATATCGTCAATAGAGATGGTAACTCAATCTATGTGATTGGAGATCCCATGAAGTAAGTTCATATGGATAATAACAAGTCAATATTGGCACGGATGCACTAAAAGAGAGTTCTTGACTTCTACTAATTGAGAGGCTGAGTTATAACTCTTAATGAAATTCATAATCCTTATGGATGGTGTATTTAAAAGCAGTATACACTTGATCAATTCACCTATATGAGAGTGGAATGGGCCGCACCTATGAGATTTTGGCCTAGTCTCTAGAGCTCTCATGATTAACCAGGCGCGCACATGACCTATTGGGCGCAAAATCGCGTTGAACAACAAAATTACCAGGGTCAAAATGTGATTGATAAAATCTCTAACTTACAATAAGAATTATTGGTTCATAAAATTATTATATTTCACCAGTAATTCTGTAAGTTAAATTTTATTGATCTAAGTTTGGTTCATAGTCCAGAAGACACCAAACATATTACATTTGGACCATGCAAATCAGCAAGCCTTACTCTTTCCTACTCCGTATTCCTAAATAAAAAAAGTCTTTTGATTTGGGGGATTGTTGATAATTATTGGTAACTTGTCAAAAAAAAATTTACATGTGGCATTAGTTTAGAAGATTATGTGACAAATGGCTCTACTAAGCCAAGTGGCTAGGAATACCACACCATGCGGCACTTTGCATGACGATACGTAGCCAAATGGCTAAGCCATAAATAAATGACAATTCTCTTTCATACAATCAAACATTTGGCAATATAAAAACCTTTCCTTAGGCCTATAAATAGCCATGATTAGGCCATCATTGTTCAATCATCAAACACCTAGAAAAACTAATCATTAACAAAGAAGAAATTCTTCTTTCTTCTTTCCTTCCTATACGTCACTCTCTTTCTAATTTCTTCTTCTATAATATTTTAATTGACATAAGATATTAGTTGCTTTTTCTCTTCCACATTGCTGGATTTACTATTTAATTTTGCTTATTCCTGTATTCTTTGAATAAAATAGAGGTAAGCTTGTTTAACCTGGGAAAACATTTCACATTACTGTCTTAGGACAATGCTTAGCATGACTCAAACCAGTTGGTGTATTTCCGTTTTCAAATTATTTTATTATTATTGTTATTTTTCCGTGTTATTTCTCTACACTTATTCCTTTTTCTATTTGTATGTGTGCGCGTGGTGCTGATTGGGCGGAGTTGTTAAAGGGAGTTTTTAAGTCTAGAAAGTTTTACAGTAAGGTATAATTATGTATTAATTCCTTGCAAGAATGAAATTTATGGCGTTTCCCCTTTGGAGAGTAACTAATTAATCCAATAGAGAAGCAGGCAATCCTCTTCTTTGGATCACAATACAAAGAATGAAAAGTATATATAGACTTATTTGTATCACAATATTAATTACCAAATTAAAAAAAAAAAAAGAATGAAAAGTATATATAGACTTATTTGGACCACAATATAACTTTTTCCAATTGATGTGTAAGTAGAAGTTTTTACCTAAACAAGAAAAATCCCCAGACCATGTGCACTTATGTTGATATGTATTTCAAGAATAAATAGACCAATTTTAGGAAAATTCAGGATAGATAAGACAAGAAAATTAAAGCTGGCAGTGACATTGGTTAGTAAACATGAAAGACAAATTTATGTGTTAACAAAAGTAAAGTATAATCAATGAGGTGGCCAAAGTTCCATGTGGTAAGGACCAGAAAAGGGAAGATACACTTGAACTTTCTAATTGGTGGAATGTAGGTTTTGGGCATTTAAGATAAGAATATATGAAGCTGATCGATCTGAGTAGGCAAATTATGGATGTGGCATTCATGTGCCTCCAGCGTAAGGGTGTCTGGTGGGCCGGTTTAGAGGGTTTGCTGGGCCGGTCCTGACGGTCCCGGTCCTATCGGTCCCAAAAAACTCATGACGGGCTGGTCTTCATGATCGAACCGCCAGGCCCGAGACCGCCTGGCGGGCCCAACGGCTATTTCTTTGAAAATTTTTTTTTTTGAAAAATCAGTAACGGCCCTTTGCAAAAAGTAGCCGTTTGGAACTTTGTAAAATATCCATTTGGCCCCCAAACTTTATATAATTATGCTTTTTCCCATTTCTCAACTATAAATACCCCCTCATTCTTTCATTTTTATTCACCAATTCATCAATTCTCTCAATCTCTCTCAAACTCTCTTTCAATCTTTCTACTACAATTGCTTATTTTATTAAAAATTGTGAAGTTGTTGAATTGAAGTTTTCAAGTGTTCAACGATTTTCAATTTTCAAGAAGTTGTTCGGCAATCCGATAAACTCGTTTCAACTCTTATGTGTTAATAATATATTTTTATGTTGTTTAGTTTGCATAATTCTAATTAGTATGACATTTTCTTTGAAAAAAATATTCAGTAAAGGAAAAGGTAAAACCGGTGAAAGTAGTGGCCATAATACTACCCTTCCCCCGGCTCCCCGACCTACAAAAGATAAGCAGGGTTGAAAGTAGTCGCCAAGCTAGACGTCCTACTCCGCCTCCCGTAATGCTTGATAGTGATCACCCTTGTTTTCAATTTACCGATAGTGAATTTCTACATGATGTTGCAATAGGTGATAGATTAGATGATTAAATTATGAATACTCTTTATCCTAATGAACCTATCTTAGAGGAAAGTGAGGATGATGATGAAACCCAAGCACCAGATTTAGATGATACACCTACTAGTCCTGTCCATAACTCAAGTAATGCACCGGCACACCCACCTGTAGAAACTCCAATTTTTAGTAGACAACCTGCTAAACGTGCAGAAACATAATTAGTTTGGCATTTTTCCTCAAGTAAGAGAACCAAATAAGGCTAAGTGTAAAACTTGTGGGAAATTACTTGTTCATAAATTTACTTGAGACCGTAGCGGCACAGGTAATTTGGTTAGGCACATAAAAATACACCCTAGAGATAAGACTAGATTTTTTTAAATGCAAGCGCAACAAGAGGGGGGGACAAGTGTAGATTCTCAAGTTAACCCTAGTACATGTTCCAATCTAGTTCAACCAGGAATTAACACTGTCACCGGAGGTATTCTATATTACGATCCAAATAGAGATCGTGAAGAACAAGCAAAGACGATTACTGTTATGTGCTTTTCTTATACTTTTGCTTCTAATCCTAATTGGGTTCACTATATTAGAAGAGTGTTTTATCCTACTTATAAAGGTTGGCCTCGCGCAACAGTTAAGGCCGATATTTATAAATTCAAACATGAATATGAACAATATTTGCGCTATTTATTTACTCATATACCTAATCGGATTTCTATTACAACTTATATTTGTAGAAGTAATAATGATTGTGATTATCTAACTGTTACAAGTCATTGAATAGATGAGTACTGGACAATGCAAAAACGTATAATTGCATATAGAATAATTAATTCACGTCACACGGGTAGGTTTGTAGTTAACACTGTTTCAGATATATGTAGATATTTTTACTTTACCGATAAAATAATAGCAATTTCTATGGATAATGCTTCTAGTAACACTAGTGCAATAGGCATGCTAACACAAACCCTTAATCCTTCATTTAGTAATATTTTCCATGTTAGATGTATTTATCATTTAATTGTTGGTGATGGTATGCGAATATTAAACATAGAAATTGAAAAGGTGAGAATAGCTCTTAATTGGATATTTTATTCAAACTGTAGAACTAGACTTTTTTAGAGAGTATTTTAAGAAATATGATGAATATGGCCTTAGAGAAAGAAAGGTTCCTAAACCTTGCCCGACAAGGTGGAATTGCATGTACGAAAGTTTAGTAGTTGCGTATGAATATAGAAACCCAATTAATGCTACGTTTAATTCTCGGGTAGGTGGTGAGGATGATGATGAAATGCTTACTACCCAAAATTGGACTAATGCTAAAATTCTTTTAGATTTTTTAGAACATTTTCAAGTTGTTACAAATGCATTTTCTGGGCAATATTATCCTACTATTTCAAATTGTTTAGTTTATATTGCAGCACTAGCTGATTTGTTTGTTGAATTTAGCGAGGGTGGGGATAACTTGCTATAAACGAAATGAAACAAAAGTTTAAAAAATATTTTTTCCCTATCCCTCCTATTTTTGGTGTAGCTGCAATGTTAAATCCAACTTGAAATTAGGAGGTCCTCATTTTTGGTATTTTAATATTTATAAAGCTTTAGATCTTTCATAAGAGGAAATTGCTACACTTGCTGATGCAAAAGCATCAATAAAAATTAATGCTCAAACTGTTTATAATGCTTATAAGCAGGCGTTAGAGCATGCTAGGCCAAATATTCCAACCCCTACTTCGTCTAACTGACAATCGTCTAAAAGAGCTGCGGGCTTAACAGCTCTTAAATCTTGGACGGAGTTCCGGGGTTCTCAAGGTGATAATTTTGATGAAATTTTACATATAAATGAGCTTCAGGGTTATTTGTCACAAGGACTAGAAAAGGAGAATCCAGACGGCTCTTTCGATCTTTTGGAATGGAGGAAGTCAAGAGAAAAAAATTTTCCCGTTCTTGCAAGGATGGCTCGGGATGTTTTATCATTTCAAGCTTCATCTGTTGCATCGGAGAGCGCTTTCAGTCAAACAAGACTACAAATCGGTGATCATAGAGCGGCGATGAGGGGGAGCTTGGAAAAATCGGTGCTTTTTGGAGATTGGATCCGCGCGGAAAGAAGAAACTTTGGCATTGCAGAATATCAACCGGCGATAGATGAAGCATATGAAGAAATGGTAGCAGAACTTTCGGAGGATTCGGCTTCGCGCGGAAGTGGTGATGAACAAGCTTTAATTCCACCACCACCAACACAACCTCCTCCCAACCTTGACGGATTTATGAGATTTGTTAGAGATACTATGTAGATTATGATGTAACTTATACATTGACACATCTTCTTTTAGCTTTTTTTCCTTGTAATGGTGGTATTAGTACCTTGTTGTGCTCATTCCATTGGGGGAAGGAAGACTAAGAAAGATATGTCATTTTGGTCAATAAAAATGCTCTTTATCATATCCTTGAATATCTTTTTTCTCAATATTTCTTTGTCTTTACTTCGATATCAGTTCTTGAATATATATATAACATACAATATATATTACAATAAAATATATACGAGAATATATATACATAATATATATCAGTATATACATAATATACAATATATACTAATTACTACAACAGCATATATACATAATATATAATATATACTAATTACTACAACACAATATATACATAATATACAATATATACTAATTACTATAACACAATATATATATAATATACAACATATACTAATTACTACAATACAATATATACATAATATATATCAATATATACATAATATACAATATATACTAATTACTACAACACAATATATACAAATATACAATGTATACTAATTACTACAACACAATATATACTATACTAATAACTTAGTACACCATACAAAATATATTCTACACTATACTAATAACTACTATACAAGGTATTGCCTTAAAAAAAATACTCGCAAGGCCCGTTAGGCCCGCCATGCCCGACCCGCCAGGCCCGACACCGCTGTGGGCTTAGGCCCGTTAAAGACCGGTCTCAACCACCAGGACCGTCAGGCCCGGGACCGTGAAGCCCGGCCCGTCAGGCCTGTTTAGGCCCGCGCCCGGGCCAGAAGACACCCTTACTCCAGCGTGGAGTTTTTGGGGTCCTTAGAAACCTGCTAAATTGACTGATCAACTTTGGAAAGATGAGTATGTATGTTTTATTATTGAAAAGCTTTATTTTGTGTTTTATATAATCGACACTAATTGTATAAGGTTTATTTCTATTTCGTAAATTTATGAATTTCAATCTTTATACTCTTATATTTACAAAATTTTGAGATAAAAAAATTACACGTTCCATGAGACACAAAATAACATTTACCTTTATTATTCTACATTCTAGTGTTACAAAATCTATATCTCATCTTCTTCCATTTCATTTTGGCTGGGAAAGTGCCAATAATTAATGTCGTGCGTATATAAATTGTTGGGAAAAATTAATTTTAATATCTTAAAAAGAACTATTCAAATTAATATCTCGGTCCATTCTTTTAATATTATCTTAATGAGTCTTTATTATACCAATTAATTGAATATGTTTTATTATCAATAACTGAAAATTTCAATAGCTTTGAGTATAATTTTACTAACCTTGAATAAGTATCATTATAGCTATCAAAATAAGTTTGTATTAGAATATATTGTGTGTATCTTTTTATTATTGGTAGAATATTCTCTCATTATTGTACAGTCCTATAGTTGGTAGAATTTGATCTCTTTCATTATTGTACAGTCCTATTGTTGGTAGGATTTGATACCTCTCTGTACTCTATATATACGTTTGTGATCAATACAAGAATATTCATTCTCCCAATACTCTCTACATGGTATCTTACGCCAGTGGCTTATCGCCAAAGTAACCCTAATTCTTCCCTACCTCCGCCGCCGCCGCCGCTGCACTAATCGGCAGCCCGCCGCCGCTGACCTTATCGGTCCACCTTCTCTCTCCGGCGTCTTGCCGCACCACCGCTGCACTAACCGGCAGCCCTCTCTCTCGACGTCGATCAACGCCTCCTCTGCCTCGCGCTTCATGGCCGTTACGACATCCAACGATCTTCTCCAGCCGATTGCCATCAATGCATCGGCTCAGATTCCACTTAAATTGGATTCCACTTATTACCTGGCGTAGAAATTCCAATTCCGAACCGTTCTTACGGGTTACGACCTCCTCGGCTTCTTGGACGGATCAAAGCTCTGCCCACCAGCCACTATCGTCGACAAGAAGGTATCTTCCCCCAATCCAGCATATCCTTACTAGATTCGCCAGGACAATCTTATTCTCAGAGCCATCATCTCGTTGATCACACCGACGATCATCTCCTTTATTTCCGCTGCGGAAACCTCTAAAGAGGCCCGGGACATCCTCGCGCGCACATACGGCACTGCTTCTCGTGGTCGTATCATGGCTCTCAAACAGCAGCTCCATAATCCGGTAAAAGTTTCTAAATCTGTTACTGATTTTATGTACGGTATTCGCGTTATTGTAGATGAATAATCTCTCCTGGGTGTTACTGTTGATTCTGAGGATCTTGTCATTAAGGTTCTAAATGGTCTTGATGATCCGTATATGGAGCTCTCTCATGCTATCCAAGCCTGTGAATCTCCAATCTCTATTGCTGAATTACATGACAAGCTGTTAAGCATGGAGGCTCAGATTACTGCCCGTGCATCGGCCACCTCCACCGCATCTGATTTGGCTCCGTCGACTGCCTTCGTCGCCGGACAGCAGTCCGGCCGTAACCACTTCGGTGGCTGCGGGCGCGGCCGTGGTTGCCGTGGTTTATCCTCCGGCCACGGTGGTTACTCCACCAATGGCCAATCTCGCGGGTACAATGGGAAGTGCCAGCTCTGCAGTGAATTTGGCCACTCCGCGCGCCGCTGTCCGTCCTATCCTATTTCCGGCGCAAATCAGCCCCCTTACTGTGGACCACTGCCGCGACCAGCATACGCTGCGTCCTCTTATTCGGCTGCTCACACAGCCCATCACTCTCCATCTGATTGGATCCTGGACTCTGGTGCCACTCATCACATAACCAATGATCGTGCCAACATATCTCTTCACAGTCCATACACTGGTTTCGAGGATGTGGTTATAACGGTGAAGGTTTAAAAATTACACATACTGGCCAACTTTTCAGTTATTCATCTCTTTTATTGCATGGGGCTCTCTGTGTTCCTCATATTCGTAAAAATTTGATCTCTGTTGCTCAATTATGTAGTCACAATAATGTTAATGTTGTTTTTTCTGATACAGATTTTCAGGTGAAGGATCGTCGCACGTGGAAAACACTCGTCAGCGGCCCACGTAGGAACGACGCTTACTACTGGCCGGCGGATTCCCGTCTACCGTACGCCCTCACGGCACAAAAGCTCCCTACGTCATTATGGAATTCTCGGTTTGGTCATCCGTCAGCTAAAATCCTACATCATTTAGTGTCTTCTAGCAGAATAGCATCCAGTAGTGTGTCTGATTTGCTTGTGTCTCTTGCAAACTTCATAAGTGTCATAAGTTACCTTTCTCTGAGTCAAGTTTATCTTCTACTGCTCCGATGGAGCTTTTTTTTCTAATGTATGGACCTCTTCAATTATTTCTAGTGAAGGATTTAAATATTATGTCATTTTTGTTGATCATTTTTCTAAGTACGTTTGGTTTTTCCCTTTACGCCGTAAATCTGATGTCTTACAAACCTTCCCCACTTTTAAGTCCATTTTCGAAAAATTCTTCTCTACTAAAATCATTACTCTATATACTGATAATGGGGGTGGATTCATAGCTTTACGCTCTTTTCTTGCCTCACATGGCATCTCACATCTCACTTCACCTCATCATACACCTCAACACAATGGCTAGCTGAACGCCGTCACCGTCATATTGTCGATACTGGTCTCATTCTCCTTCATTATGCCTGTGTCCCTCTCATTTACTGGCCTTATGCCTTTGCCACAACAGTCTATCTCATTAATCGTCTTCCCAAGACAAATCTCTCGATGATCTCCTCCTTTGAGTCTCTCTTCCATAGGCGCCCCAACATTGCCAAACGGTGTGTCTTCGGCTGTCAATGCTTCCCTTGGCTTCGGCCCTACACCTCACACAAAATGGAACCCAGATCTCGTGCTTGTATCCTTTTCGGCTACTCATCTACTCAAAGCGCATATCTATGCTTTGATCCCTCAACGTCTAAAATCTTCGTCTCGCGCCATGTCACCTTCCATGAAGATATCTTCTCGTTCTCCAAATTGTCTAACCTCGAGTCTCCACTCGTACCCATTCCGGTCACCCTAGAAGTCCTTCCGCTGCCTCCGCCAGTACCTGCCGTCGCTCCCACTAGTGATCCTTCACCGGACGCACTGCCGGCGCAAACGCCTGAGCACCAACGCCTCTTACAGCACCACCAGCAGCCGTCGCCGCTGCTACACCCACTATGCCTCCACCTTCATCCTCTCAGGGTGGTCATCACGTGCAAACTTGCAGCAAAAATAACATCTTTACGCCCAACAAGAAGTTTGGTATGTCTGTTGTATCCTCTCCAACTGTTACAGAACCTTAGACTTTGTCTAGTGCTATGTCTGATGAGCGCTGACGCGCTGCTATGTCATTAGAGTTTGATGGTCTGCTACGAAATGGCACCTGGGATCTTGTTCCACCTTATTCTTCACAGAATGTTGTGGGCTGCAAGTGGGTTTACCGTATCAAACGAAAGTCTGACCGTAATGTGGATAAGTTCAAAGCCCGACTTGTTGCGAAAGGCTTTCATCAGCGGCCAGGTGTCGACTTCGAGGAGACTTTGAGTCTGGTTATTAAACCGGCAACTGTGCGTTTGGTTCTCAGTCTAGCTGTATCCAAGGGCTGGCCTTTTCGTCAAATGGATGTGAACAATGCCTTTCTCCACGGGAGGCTTACAGAGGATGTCTATATGGCACAACCACCGGGTTTTGTTGACAAAGCCTATCCATCTTATGTCTGTAAGTTACAGAAAGCTATTTATGGTCTCAAACAGGCACCCCGGGCATGGTACAGTGAGCTCCGCCAATGCCTTTTGGCCATGGGTTTCGTCAACACTACCTCTGACACTTCGCTCTTCGTCTTTCAGCATTTTGGTATTACATCCTATTATTTGGTATATGTTGATGATCTCATATTGACTGGTAATGAATCTGCCTTCTTGAACCGTGTGATTGACTCTCCTGGGACTAAATTTTCTCTTAAAGACATGGGTGATCTAAGCTACTTTCTTGGTGTTGAGGTTCTGCGCAGCTCCAAGCGGTGTTTTATTTCTCAGCGTAAGTATGTTGTTGATCTTTTGACTCGTCATAATATGCTGGAATCCAACCCTGTTCAGACGCCAACAGCGGCGTCCACCCGCCTTCATCTGGCCGACGGCTCGGCTCCTGCCGACGCATCTGCCTATTGACAGGCCCTTGGGGGCCTCCAGTATCTCTCTTTCACTCTTCCTGATATCTCCTTTGTTGTGAATAAACTCTCACTGTTCATGCACGCTCCTAATGTCACTCATTGGGGTGCAGTTAAGCGCCACTTTCGGTATTTGAATAGGACGCGTGACTTCGGAGTCTGGCTGCATCCTTCATCTGCTATACCTCTGCATTGTTTCTCTGATGCTGATTGGGGTGGAAACTGTGATGACCGCTCCTCAACCGGTGCCTATGTTGTCTTTCTGGGGCCTAATCCTATTTCCTGGAGCTCCAAAAAGCAGCGTTCCGTTGCACGATCTTCTACTGAGGCTGAATATCATGCCATTGCTTCTGCTTCCGCTGAAGTATGTTGGCTTCATTCACTGCTGCGCGAGCTTCATGTCCCTCTTCCGAGTGCTCCTGTCATTTACAGCAACAACATTGGCGCCACTTACCTCTGTGCCAACCCTGTGTTTAATTCGCGCATGAAACACATCTCCATTAATTATCACTTTGTTCGTCAATTGGTTCAGAATGGGTCTCTTCATGTTGCTCACGTATCCTCTGCTGATCAGCTTGCTGATGCTCTCACCAAGCACTTATCTCCTCCTCGGCTTCTTCTGCTGATGTCCAAGATTGGCGTGTCCTCCGACCCTCCATCTTGAGGGGGCGTATTAGAATATATTGTGTGTATCTTTTTATTATTGGTAGAATATTCTCTCGTTATTGTACAGTCATATAGTTGGTAGAATTTGATTTCTTTCATTATTGTACAGTCCTATAGTTGGTAGAATTTGATACCTCTCTGTACTCTAATATATACTTTTGTGATCAATACAAGAATATTCATTCTTCCAAAACTCTACAATTTGATTTATTATGATAATCAATTTGTTATTTGAAACATTTTTGGCTTAATGCATGTAAAGTTAGGTAACGTCTATTTCTTAACTTTGATAACATTTTTGCCATTAACTTCAATATGCAATGTTTTATTCTTGAAAATCAGACGTCCATATTAGTTTTGGACTATATATAATCTTCCTTTGAGATAATTTTGATGGGTGAAAAGGGTGTGACAAAAGTAAAAGCTTTTTTTTGTGCTGGTTTTTCTTTATTTAATTTTTGTTGTTTTTGTTCCTAATTTATACTAAAAGAGTTTTTTGAATCCGAAGGATACGCCTAATCTTATTTATCACGGCGTGGAAGAAATATTTTTAAGGACAATGTCCTTGATACGCCTCAAATTAAATCTTTTATTTTTTATAATCATCCAATTTTTCCAACATAAGTGAGGTAGTTTAAATTTGTATTTGAAGCTGTATTTGGAAAAAGTTAATCCCTCCTCATTTTTTGAGAAAATATTTGAACACACACGAAATTGTAATAATTAAAAAAGAAGAATTAACTTGTAAACTAAATATAAATATCAAAATTATCCTTTTGATGCATGGCAATTATTTTAATGAAAGTTTCGTAGATTTTTTTTCTCTTCGTATAAAAGAAACAACTTTTATACTATTAACCAAGAAAATATTAGCAAGTCATGTCCTTAGACCCTGAAATGTTAAGATTAAATAGTTACTAAAAAGAGAGATATGTTAGTATTCTTTTAAAAATGATTAAAAGGGGAAGTGTAGCATACAATATAAAATAGAAGAAGTATACAATGTTGATTCAAAAACAGCATTATTCGGGGTTGTAAACTCTAATTATCATTTAAAAAAGAAGTGACGTCCGTATGTGATTGATAGAAGATGTGACAAAACTTCCACTTACTTCTAAAACATGTACAAGTTCCTCCTCTAATTTGTCTTTATCCAATAAATGTTTCACGTTTTGAACAAGTCTCACTCAGACTAGCAACCATTATTACTTAGAAGATACTACTAACAATAAATCTATACCTTGTTAAAGCTTCCTCTACAAATTCCATCGAACTTGTGGATTTCTTCAACAAAGTAGTGCTCCTTTTGTTTCATTTTTATATAAATTTATTTGGTTGAGTACGAAATTTTTTTTTTTTTGAATTTATAATTCTAATTCTTACACAACTTAAAAAGTAGTCCATAATATTTGTGTTAATATATAAGATTTTTATTTCGTGTAAATTGAAAGTTTAAGCTAAATTATTTGCAAATTTAAAAAGAAATTATTCTTTTTAAAACTGATAAAAAAGGAAATAGGTTCACAAAATTAGATTTATTGGTACTTTTAGTCTTTTTTAATAAACTATATATGATATTTAAAACTCACTAGACCTTGCGCACACCACTAAGGACCCATTTGGCCATAGAATTTACGAAAATATATTTGGGATTTTTTGGCAAATATATATTTGACCATAGATTTTATCTATATTTTAGTAGATTTCCAAAACTCATATCCTAAAACCAGCTCAAGTGCTAGTTTTTGCCTAAAATATCACTATTACATTTTCTAAAAATTACCTCAAACTTTTGTATTTTATAAAAGAGTCCACCATTTATTATTTTATAATAATGCTGTGTCATTTTCTCAGTCATCTGATAATGTCTTATGTAGTTCATTATAAAAATGATAATATTGTACCAAATTTATCTATATTTAGAATTATGGTTTACGATAATGTAACGAATGTTATTGATAAAGGTACTATTGGATATTTGTGATAGTTTTTAGAACTTGTGGTTATAAGTCATGTTCCACGTTTTCCCCAAAAAAATGTGAAATATATGTTAAAAACTTATGTCCAAGCACATTTTCATTTTCAAACCAAACTTCATTCACATAAAATTTTTTAAAACAAATTTGAAAATTTATAGCTGAACGCTAACTGAAATCAGACGAAAGCATTCTTTTTAGCACTACCACCCGATCTTCTTCCCTTCACATTTTTACTTACCTAGATCTTTCCTTTTTCCCTCTTATCCTTCATTCTATCCGGATATCATGTAGCTATCCTTAAGATTAATATATAGTATTAAAAAGCCACACATGCATCTTTTTAAAACTTACGAGTTATTTATTTTGTGTTTCACATAATTTATATTAATTGTATGAGATATCTTTTTATTTTACATATTTGTGGATTCATATCTTATGTAAAGTTCTTTTATTCTCATACTTAAACATCACTACACAATCCTAATATATACAAAGAGTTTCCCGATGTATAAGATTCCTATGCCTAGAGATATACAAGCCCTTTGGCTACAAGAATCCTAGAATATAGAAGTAGAGTCCATGTAGGATTATCCTTTACATTCCTCCTCAAGTTGAGCAAGGATTAAAACCACTGCCAACTTGGTCCGCAACTGCAAAAACCTATTCTTCGATAATGGCTTTGTCAATACACCAACAAGTTGATCATAAGAGCTAACATAACGAACACATAAAGCCTTCGCTCGAACTCTATCACGAACAAAATGGAAATCAATTTCCATATTTTGTTCGAGAGTGAAAGATGGGATTGGCTGTTAAGTACGTCGCGCTGAGGTTGTCACACCACAGAGTGGGAACAGAGGAAGTAAAACAGCTAATCTCTCGAAGAATATGCTCAATCCAAGTGATTTCCGAGGTGGCAGTAGCTAGAGCTTTATACTCTGCCTCAGTGCTAGAGCATGACACTGCCCGCTTCTTACGTGAAGTCCACGAAATGAGATGAGAACCCAAAAGAATAGCAAACCCAATAGTTAATTTACGATCATTTATGTCGCCTTCCAAATCTGAATCAGTATAGCCATGTAATAAACTGGATGTGCCTTTAGAAAAGAATAACCCATGAGACGGGGTCGTCTTAATATAGCGTAGGATGCGTTTAACAGCAGTCCAGTGAGAGTCCATAGGGAAGTGCATGAATTGAGAGACCTTGCTCACGGCAAATGTTAAATCAGGACGAGTAAAGGTCAAGTACTGCAAGGCACCCACAACATTTCGATAAAGGGTGGGACCAGTGAATTAAGATCCTTCAGCGGAAGAGAGTTTTGTGGATGGACAAGCTGGGGTGGAAACAATGTTGCAGGAGTCCATATGAACACGTTTCAGGAGATCATCCATGTATTTTCTTTGCGTCAAATGCAACCCAGCACTCGTCCAATGTGTTTCGATACCCAAGAAGTACGAAGGTGTCCCTAAATCACGAACTGCAAACTGTTATTGGAGTTTAGTTACAAGTGATTTTACAAGAGATGTATCCCAACCTATTATTAAAATATCATCAATATAAACCAAACAAATTAGTTTCTTGTCACCAATAGGTTAAAAAAACAAGGAGCTATCAGTTTTGGATCCCAAAAATCCCAGTGCGAGTAATGAATCAGTAAGGCATCTATTCCACATTCGGGGAGCCTGTTTCAATCCATAAAGAGAGCGTTTGAGAAGACATACATGGTCTGGTCTAGTAGGATCAACGAACGCAGGGGCTGGGACATATAAACTATCTCGTCGAGATGACCATGAGGAAATGCATTGGAGATATCCAGCTGGGTGGTATGCCACTGATTTTTGACAGCTAGCGATTGTAATACCTGAATGGTTGCAGGCTTGATAACTGTGCTGAATGTATCAAGAAAGTCTACTCCCGGACGTTGATGATAACCCTTCAGCACAAGTTGTGCATTGTAACGATCCAAAGATCCATATGCCTTCAACTTTATTTTATACACCCACTTGCAACCAATCACATTTTGGAATGGTGAAGGGGAACTAGTTTCCATGTGTCGTTTTGAATGAAAGCATTATACTCTTCCGACATAGCTCGATGCCAATTAACATCCTTAGCAGTCTGTGAATAGCAAGAGGGCTCAGGTGAGACTAATGTAGTTGCCTGTTGAAAATAAAAATAAACTTGATTTTGTAATAATTATTTGGGCTTAAGAAATTATGAAAAATAAAGAGCCCAATTAGCCTATTTTATAGAATGTGAGCCCATTTGGCCCATGTTCTAGAAATGTGCTCTAGAAATATCTTTAGAATAGTAGAATGATATAGATAAGTATGGAGTGATCTAGAGAGTGGATATTTTTGTAGAATTGTGTAGAAGGTGATTTGTAGCCATTAGATTAAAGTTGTGTTGGATAAATCTTGGCCATTGATTGAGGAAGTGGCAAAGTATAAATAGGTGTAGGATTGCTCATTTTGTATCAAGCCAAAAAAAAATCAAAAACAAGTTTGAGCAATAAAAGTTTCTCTTCTCCAAAATCTTTCTACTCTTCCAAAATTCCCTTAGCCTAAAAGCCTCCCTCCAAATATTAATAGCAATCCTCTTCCAACAAAGTAATCAGAGCCACAAGATTCTAACAAAAAATTTCTAAAACCATGGCAAATGGTGTTGCATCCTTCCAAGTTCCTATGCTCAACAAGAGCAACTATGATAATTGGAGTATCAAGATGAAGGCTCTCCTAGGTGCACATGATGTTTGGGATATTGTAGAGAAAGGCTACAATGAGCCCCGAGATGAATCTACATTATCCCAAACTCAAAAGGATGGTGTGAAGGATTCAAGAAAGAGAGACAAGAACGCTCTCTACCTCATCTACCAAGCATTGGATGATGATGGGTTCGAGAAGATCTCAAGTGCAACCACTGCTAAGGAAGCGTGGGAGAAACTCCAAACGTCTTGCAAAGGTGCCGAGCAAGTAAAGAAGGTACGTCTCCAAACATTAAGAGGAGAATTTGAGTCTTTACATATGAAAGAAGGGGAGTCCATTTCCGACTATTTTTCAAGAGTTTTGGTGGTTTCAAATCAAATGAAAAGAAATGGTGAAAAATTGGAAGATGTTAGAATTATTGAGAAGATACTCCGGTCATTAACTTCCAAATTCGAGTATATTGTCATAACAATTGAAGAAACTAAAAATTTGGAGGAGATGTAAATTGGTCAATTAATGGGATCCTTACAAGCATATGAAGAAAAGCATAAGAAAAAACAAGATATAGTGGAGCAATTATTCAAGATGCAAATAAAAGATAAGGAAGAAAACATCGAAAATGGACGAGGTCAATATGGAAGAGGTCGTGGTCGTGGACGAGGTCGAGGCCATGGACGTGGACGAGGAGGTTTCAACAACAATGAAGAAAGAAAAGAATACCCAAGTCGTGGGAGAGGCAACCAAGGTACAAGGTACGATAAATCTCAAATCAAATATTATTCTTGTCAAAAATATGGACACTATGCTTCATAATGTAGGGGGTCTCAAACCAAAGTCGAAGAGACCTCCAACCTTGTAGAGGATAAGCGCCAAAAAGACCTGACCCTACTTCTAGCATACAAAGGAGAAGAAGGGAGACAAGACAACACTTGGTACCTTGACAGCGGGGCGAGCAACCATATGTGTGGAAAGAGGAGCATGTTCGTGGAGCTCGATGAATCGGTGAGTGGTAATGTTTCTTTTGGTGATGAATCCAAAATACCAGTGAGAGGCAAAGGTAACATCCCAATCCGCTTGAAGAATGGAAATCACCAATTTATCTCAAATGTCTACTATGTGCCCAACATGAAAAATAATATATTGAGTTTGGGGCAACTCTTAGAGAAGGACTATGACATTCACATGAAAGATCATAGTCTTTCCATAAGAGATAATAAAAATAATTTAATCACTAAGGTGCCTATGTCCAAAAAATAGAATGTTCTTGTTGAACATTCAAAATGATGTTGCAAAGTGTCTTAAAGCTTGCTACAAAGATGTATCTTGGCTTTGGCATCTTCGATTTGGGCACTTGAATTTTGGAGGCTTTGAGCTACTATCCAAAAAGGACATGGTGCGAGGACTACCATCCATTAGCCACCCCGATCAATTGTACGAAGGATGCCTACTCGGTAAGCAATTTCGGAAGAGTTTTCCAAAGGACTCAAGCTCGAGAGCCCAAAAGCCATTGGAGCTCATACATACCGACATATGTGGTCCTATCAAGCCAAGCTCCCTCGGTAAAAGCAACTATTTCCTTCTATTTATTGATGATTTTTCTAGAAAGACATGGGTGTATTTCTTGAAGCTAAAATCTGAGGCATTTGAAGTATTCAAGAAATTCAAAGCAGCAGTGGAGAAAGAAAGTGGACTACACATAAAGGCCATGAGATCCGATCGTGGAGGCGAGTTCACTTCTAGAGAGTTCCAGAATTTTTGCGAGGAGCATGGAATAAGGCGTCCACTAAAGGTACCAAGGTCCCCCCAACAAAATGGAGTGGTGGAAAGGAAGAACCGGACAATTCTAGACATGGCGCGGAGTATGCTAAAGAGCAAGAAGCTACCAAAGGAATTCTGGGCCGAAGCAGTAGCGTGTGCAGTCTATCTACTCAACCGATCACCAACAAGGAGCGTGTGGGGGAAGACACCACAAGAAGCTTGGAGTGGAAGGAAGCCAGGAATCTCCCATCTAAGAGTCTTTGGAAGCAAAGCATACGCACATGTACCTGACGAGACACGGAGCAAGCTTGATGACAAAAGTAAGGCATTCATCTTTATCGGGTATGATTCCAACTCCAAAGGCTACAAATTATATAATCCAGATACTAACAAGCTTGTGATAAGTCGGGACGTGGAGTTTGATGAAGAAGGAGAATGGAATTTTGGTTCTCACGAGGACTTTAATTCCATTATTCCAGCCGAAGAAGAAGAACAAAGATCTACAGCAGAGGATGCCCAGCGAGAGCTAACTACTCAACCTACCTCGCCAACAACAGTTCAAGATGACTCGCCACCATCGTTTCTGAATGAAAGGAGCGAGGAACGCGCAAGGAGTTTGGAAGACATTTATGAAGACACTGAAAGGTTAGAGGACCTAACTCTTCTTTGTCTATTTGCTGATTGTGAACCAGCTACCTTTGAAGAAGCCGTACAAAGTAAGAAATGGCGAGATGCAATGGATGAGGAGATCCAGTCCATCGAAAAGAACGACACCTGGGAGCTGACTTCACTTCCAAAAGGGCAAAAGGCGATCGACGTCAAGTGGGTGTACAAGGCAAAGAAAAACTGTAAGGGAGAAATCGAAAGATACAAGGTGAGGCTTGTTGCAAAAGGATACAGTCAAAGAGCCGGCATCGACTATGACGAGGTATTTGCCCCTGTAGCCCGTTTAGAAACTGTAAGACTAATCATTTCTCTGGCAGCTCAAAATAAATTGAAGATACACCAAATGGATGTAAAGTTGGCATTCTTGAATGGAGTCCTTGAGGAAGAAGTTTACATCTGACAACCTATGGGCTATGAGGTGAAGACGCAGGAAAACAAAGTCTTAAGATTGAAGAAGGCGTTATATGGACTAAAGCAAGCACCAAGGGCGTGGAACAGTAGGATCAACAAGTACTTGCAAGAAAATGACTTCGCCAAATGCCCACATGAGCATGCGCTCTATGCCAAGATGAAAGATGGAGATATCTTGATCGTTTGCTTGTACGTGGATGATTTAATCTTTGCAGGAAATACCCAATGGATGATCGATGAGTTCAAGCAAGCAATGGCTAAAGAGTTCGAGATGACCGACATTGGGCTTATGGCGTACTATCTTGGCATTGAAGTCAAACAACTTGAGGATGGAATTTTCATCTCACAGGAGGGCTATGCGAAAGATATCCTAAAGAAGTTCAAGATGGATGATTGCAACCCAGCCAACACACCGGTGGAGTGCGAGATCAAGTTGTCGAAGCATGATGAAGCTGAGAAAGTGGACACGACGATGTTCAAGAGCTTAGTTGGGAGCTTACGATATTTGACTTGCACGAGACCCGACATTCTCTACGCCACCGGACTCATAAGTCGCTACATGGAGAATCTAACTACTACACACTTGAAGGCTGCAAGAAGAATTCTCCGCTACCTCAAATCGATAGCGATTGGGCCGGAGACATTGATGATAGAAAAAGTACCACGGGTTTCGTGTTCTTCATGGGAGACACCGCCTTCACTTGGATGTCCAAGAAACAACCAATTGTCACTCTATCCACATGTAAAGCTGAGTACGTTGCCGCTACCTCCTGTGTATGTCATGCAATTTGGATGCGAAGTTTGCTAAAGGAGCTCGGATAGCCACAAAAAGATCCAACTACAATTTGCGTGGATAATAAGTCGACGTTGGCGTTGGCGAAAAATCCGGTGTTCCATGATCGAAGCAAGCATATTGACACACGCTATCACTACATAAGAGAGTGCATCGCAAGAAAGGGTGTACAAGTAGAGTACGTGAAGTCCAAAGACCAAGTTGCGGATATCTTCACCAAGCCACTCAAGCAAGAGGACTTCATCAAGTTAAGAAGTTTGCTTGGAATGACAAATCAAGTTTAAGGGGGGGTGTTGAAAATAAAAATAAACTTGATTTTGTAATAATTATTTGGGCTTAAGAAATTATGAAAAATAAAGAGCCCAATTAGCCTATTTTCTAGAATGTGAGCCCATTTGGCCCATGTTCTAGAAATGTGCTCTAGAAATATCTTTAGAATAGTAGAATGATATATATAAGTATGGAGTGATCTAAAGAGTGGATATTTTTGTAGAATTGTGTAGAAGGTGATTTGTAGCCATTAGATTAAAGTTGTGTTGGATAAATCTTGGCCATTGATTGAGGAAGTGGCCAAGTATAAATAGGTGTAGGATTGCTCATTTTGTATCAAGCCAAAAAAATAAAAAACAAGTTTGAGTAATAAAAGTTTTCTCCAAAATCTTTCTACTCTTCCAAAATTCCTTAGCCTAAAAGCCCCCCTCCAAATATTAATAGCAATCATCTTCCAACATTTCCAACAAGGAAAAGGGTCGCTTCGGTTTCAATGAGCCTGTTTGTGCTCTTGTAACCATTCCACGCGTGGGTGGAACAATGGAGTTTCCAGGTTAATATGGAGCAGCTGATGTATCAGACCTATTATAAGAGGATGAGTCGTCAGTCAGAGGGACGCCCAGTGAAGATGAAGAGGAAATACTAGTACTTTGTCCATGAACAACACTATCAGGTGGCATAGGTACTGATTGCGTGACAGAAGGCAGAGGCAAGGGATTTTGGGTTTGGTGCTGGTTTGCTTGTGATAAGTTAAGGGTTGATGGGTCTGCTGATAAGGAAGATTAACGATAAGTGAAGGAGTGTTTCCTTGGTTGAGGATTTAGGAAACAAACCATCCTGCAAAGCAAAGGGAAATGTAGATTCATCAAAAATTACATGACAAGAAACATAAACTTTGGAGGAAACCAGGTCAAGGCATTTGTACCATTTGTGCAATTTACTGTACCCAAAAAGATGCAAGGGCGAGATCGAGGTGAAATTTTATCATTGTATAAGGACGAAGCCAAGGAAAGCATAAGCAACCAAAGATACGCAACAAAGAATAATCCGGATCTATATGAAACAAAATACGATATGGTGATTGATTCCTTAAACGAGGAGTTGGCAATCGATTAATAGTATAAACAGCAGTTTCAAATGCATTCGTCCACAAGTAATGGGGAACATTGGCATAGTGCAAAAGTGCACGACCGGTTTCAACAATATGCCTATGCTTTCTTTCGGCACAACCATTTTGTTCAAGTGTATAAGGACAAGATGAATGTCGGACAATTCCATTATCACGCAAATAATTCGTTAAGGCTTGAAATTCACCTCCCCAATCGGCTTAGAAACATCTAATAGGGCGACTAAAATACTTTTCAACAATGGTACGAAATTGACGAAAAACTAAAAGTACTTCAGATTTAAAATGAAGGAAATAAATCCAAGTATATTATCTAAAATGATAAAAAAAAGATGACATAATAACGATTACCATCCTGTGAGACTACTGGAGCAGGGCCCCTAACATCCGAACTTATCAAATCTAAAGGCTCTATGGCCTGAAAACTAGACTCACTAAAAGGAATTTTATGGTTCTCAATAACAACACATGTAGAATATATACTAGTGTTTTTATGCGTTGATAAGGTGAGAGCAGTGGCTGGTAAAGCATGATGAACTGTAGGATAGGATGCATGAGCAAGACGAGCATGCCAAACTCCAAGAGAAGCTGCACATGAAACTGGTGATAATGATTTCAACACTGGAAGTGAATATAAGCTTTCACACTCGTGGGCCCTATGTATCGGATTTCCCTTGTTGCCAAGTCCTTAATCAAAAAATGGTTAGTAAATAATTCGACAGGCACATTATTAGACTTGCAAAAGAGCTAATTGATAATAAATTGTGAGTAGCAGTGGGAACATGTAAAATATTATCAAGATTGAATTTATTATTGGAGACAATAACGGAACTTTTACCAACATGAGAGATGGGCAGTTTGGAGCCATTACCTAGTGTCACTTCTTCAGGGCCTTGGTATTCAGAGTAGATACCTAGATTATCAAGGTCTGCAGTGATATGATGTGTGGTGCCACTATCCATCAACCAAGTTTGGGTAGGTGGGTTTGGAGAACCAGCAAAATTGGAAATAGGTCGACTATTCACCATGCTGCCACTATTGGCTTTAGGTGATGGGCATACACGTGCAATGTGTCCTTTACCTTCACAATTATTGCAAATAATCCCTGAAAATTCTTAAACTTATGGTTGTGCCTTGGGCAACTGGTTAGATGCTGGAGAACTATGATAAGAGTCTTGCTGGGTGAACCTTTGGTTGGAGGAGCATCCACGACCACGCCCTCCTCTTCCTCTACCGCGTCCTCGAGTGCTAGAAAAGGAAATTTTAGTAAAGTGGGTTGTGGGTGCAATGATTTTAATGGTCTCATCTCTTTTTAATTATCGCTCTTCATTCAGGAGAAGGCCATTTAAAGCATCAAAAGTAATATCTTCTTGACGTGATTCTAGTGATCTAGTAAAAGGACGATAAACGGGACCTAGTCCAGCAAGAACAATTAAACCAAATCAGCATTGGAAATCGGACATTGTAGTGTAGCTAGTCTATTCGCAATTCCTTTTGTCTTATGTATATAAGATTCAATGCTCACATTGTCACGATGCAAAGTATGCAACTACACCTTGAGCACGAATCTGAGGCTTTGATCCTGAAGCATATGCAGCAACAAGCTTATCCCAAGCTGCACGAGCGCTCTGCGCTCCAACTAATTGAGGTAAAATACTCTTTGAAACTGATGCAACAATCCAACTTAATACAAGTTACTCTTCTCTCACCCACACTTTATATGCTGGGTTTGGTTTACTGTCCTCTAAAAGAGGTTCAGGAACTGGTTCACTACCATGAATGTGATGGTTGAGTCCACTGCCGCACACCATCAGCATAAACTGTGCTTTCCATTATAGCAAGTTTGTGGATGTGAGCTATACCGGTAGCTGATGTGCCAGATTTGGGGAAGGCATAGAGTAAGATATGGGAGACCGAGAGGCGGACGAAGAATTGGTTTTATCCCTCATACCAGTCACCGTGTTCTTCTTTTCTATAAAGACAGTCTTGAGTTGTTAAACCTCATAGGGCTTTGATACAATGTAAAGTTCTTTTATTCTCATACTTAAACATGACTATACAACCCCAATATATACAAAGAGTTCCCAGATGTATAAGACTCCTATGCCTAGAGATATAAGTCCTTTGGCTACAAAAATCCTAAAATATAGGAGTAAAGTTACACCACATCTGTATCAACAAAATTTTGAGACATACACAGTTGTAAGATAAAAAGAGATCTTACACAACTAATATTAATTATGTGAGACACAAAATAAAATTTTTTACCATGCACCCAAAGCTTCAAAACAAAACAACAAAGAGAAGATGAGTTTAAAAATAAAAATACAATAAAAGAACGAATTGCTATGGGAGAAGTGACAAGACAATGAGCATGGCATGTACGATGTTCTCTATCCAAATTCCTATAATAAAGCCGTGAAGAGAACACCTTAATTGGAAAAAAAATTATTTTGTGTCTTATACTAACATTAATTGTGTAAGAGTTTTTCTTTTGTTGGTCTATAAATATATGAGATAAAAGAAATCTTACTCGATTAGTATAAATTGAGTGAGACAAAATATAATCACTGTTTAACTGGGACCCGTCATATATCTACAATATTGTCACGGACCGGAAGATAAAACCGCCTAATATGTGTACTATGTTGAACCGTCCACACTCATCCAGCCGCTATATCTTGGAATGTCCACGTGTCGTCTCAGCATTTAATCCCAATAAGATTTTAGCGTATAACTAGTATTACAAAAATCATGACAAATTGAGACCTAAGTCGTTTGAATCATGTGTAAATAACATTAGAATATAAACTTTTCATATAGAAATTATATAACATTAAATATTAATTATCAAATAGAATATGAAATTATTATTCAAGTTTCGTAATGCATCACTTATTTTTTAAAATATTTATAGCAACCTAATCTCTTATTTTAGCACTTGAATTTCGTTTTGCTATCTATTAAAGAATAATAAATAATAAATATATCATATTTGTGATCTGTCTTGTTTGAGCATATTAGGAAGTCAAATGTGTTTTATTTAGCGCATCATTTTTTAGCAAATCCTTTTTTTATACTATTATTGTATTATTTATTATATAATATTATTGTACTATTATCTAAATTTTTTATTAGCTTAAAAATAAATTAATGTCTTGATTATTATCCTTTTAATAGTCTTCAATAAGTATAAATTTTTTATTCTAGAAATTTGTTATTTGTATCCCGTTATTAAGAAATTTTTAATCATAATTTTACCAGTAATATTTTTAAATAAAATGTATTTTTTTTAATTTATTCATTTTTAAATTAATTTGAAGTATAAGCATCCTCACACTACCTCTATTACTTTTATACATTATTGTAACGACCCGGCCGGTCGTTTTGAGAATAATAGCCCCGATCCCTAATTTTGTGCTTTCCCAGTATCTATTTCTGCTTATGTGACTTAATGAGAGGTTTTATTTTTGGTTTTAGAGTGTCTTGTGACACTTAGCCCCTAAAACGGAAGCTTAAATCTAAAGATTTTGACCGTAGTCAAAATTGTGTGAATACGACTCCAAAATAGAGTTCCATCAGTTTCATAACCTCTGTTGGGTGATTTTGGACTTCCGAGCATGTCTGGATTGTGATTTGGAGGTTTATTGCTGATTTATGCTTAAAATGGCAAAAGTCAAATTTTTGGAGATTTTGACCGAAAGTGGACTTTTTGATATCAGGGTCGGATTCCGATTCCAAAAGTTGAAATAGGTCTGTAATGTCGAATATGACTTGTGTGCAAAATTGGACATCAATCGGGCATGGTTTTATATGTTTCATCATCAGTTGTAGAAATTTAAAGTTTCAAGTTCATTAAGTTTGGATTGGAGGGTGATTCGTATTTTTATTGTTGTTTAATATGTTTCAAGGGCTCGACTAAGTTTGTATGGTATTTTAGAACTGGTCGGTATGCTTGGTTGAGGTCTCGGGGCCTTGGGTTTATTCGGGAGGTTAACAGATCATTTTGGACGTAGGAAAATTACAGATTTATGGTGTTCTCCAATTCTTGTTTTCTTCTTCGCGTTCGCAAGGGAAGCCCCGCGTTCGTGAAGAGGAACATGAGTCAAGTGGAATTTTATGCTTTCCGTTTGCGATGCAGGTCCTACATTTATGAAGCACTGAGGTAGTTGGTCTACGCATTCCCGATAGAGGTCCCGCATCGCGTAGAGGAACTGTCCAGCTGGGTCCTCAGGCCCTTTTGCCTACACGTTTGCGTAGGGATGAATTGAGTGACCTTCACGTTTGTGATAAGGACATCACGTTCATGATGTAGAATTCTAGACTGGAATAAGTTGCTCTTCACGAACGCAAGGTCATGGCCGCGTCCGCGAAAAAGGGATGCCTGGGCAGTATTAAACATAATTAAATCGAGGGTTTGGCCATTTTTATCAAAACATAAATTTAAGAGCTCGGATTTGGACGAGATTTTGAGGGATTTTCAGAGACATCGACTGGGTAATGATTCTACAATTTTTTTAGTTGTATCCTACTAATGTGTTGTTAATTCCATCTTTTAATTTCAGATTTGGGTTGAAAATTAGAGAAACTGGGAGGAAGTTCTTCAACTAAGACTTTGGGTTTTGATTGAGATTTTGATATCAGATTTGAATAATTTTGGTACGAGCGAACTCAGTGAATGGGTGTTCATATTTTATGACTTTTACTCGATTTCGAGACGTGGGCCCGAGTCGACTTTTTGGGGTGATTTTTTAATTACTTGCTTAAGTCGTGATCTCATCAATTAGATTAGTTTCTTATAGTTATATTTATGGTATGTAATTGCTTTTGGCTAGATTTGGACCATTTGAAGTCAGATATTCGTGGATAAGGCATCGTTATCGATTGATTGAGCTTGGTTCGAGGTAAGTGTCTTGCTTTACCTTGTGTGAGGAACTCCCCTAAGGATTTGGTATTGTTGTGATATATGAGCGTTGTGTATGTGAGATGACGAGTGCGTACACTGGCTATTTATTGTACATTCCAATTTTCACTTAGTAATAACCTGTTTCTTCTTCTTTAAGTTATACCAGCATGTGTAATTATCCTTTTTAGCCTAGAATAGTATGTCTATGTGCCCTAATTGCTTATATGAACTCTATGCAGCATGTCTGGTGGATTTTCCTACTTTTTCTTGCCCTGTACTTAGTCTAAATTGTAGTATTTGTTGCTATAACTGTTAATTCCATTATTTTAAGCTGCGTATTTACTTTGTAACTACAGTACGGTATTCCGGAAGATCCCTCTGCATATTTACTTTAAGACGATAGGATGGTATCCCGGAAGATCCCCTTGCAAATTTACTTTTGGGACTACGAGACGGTATCTCGAAAATCCCTTGTTGTTACTCCTGTGTACTGTATTGTTATTCTCTGTGATTGCTTTTTTTTGGATTTTAGTCTTTTATTATATAGCGATATTTATTCGGCCTTATTTAATTTATATATTCCATTAAGGCTCTGACCTTACCTCACCATTACTCGACTGAGGTTAGGCTTGACACTTACTGGGTATCGTTGTGTTGTACACATGCTACTCTTCTAGCCATATTTTCGTGTGTAGATCCAGGTACCTCCTACCAGCCCGGCTTTTAGTTGCAAACACGCTACTTCTTCGTAGACTTTAAGTTATATCTTCCTATGTCCATAGACCTCAGAGTCCCCGTCTATCCATTTTTGTGTTATTCTTCCTTTATTCCTTCTAGTTACCAATGTATAGAAACAGTTAGACAAATTTGTAGAAGCTTGTGACTTATGGTGTTCGGAGTCGTGTGAGAGTTTTGTGTATATTTTGAAAGTTGGTTATCATACATGCCGAGTGTAATTTCTATCAGTATTTAATTATCTGTTGCAGTTAGCTATTAGATTTACGTTTTCATTTCATTATTCCGCAAATGTTAAGCTTACTTAGTTGTAGAGACTAGCTGCCATCACAACATCTTAAAGAGGGAGATTTGGATCGTGACAAGTTGGTATTGGAGCTCTAGGTTTATAGGTATTATGAGTCACAAGCAGGTCTGATAAAGTCTCGTGGATCGGTGTGGAGACATATGCATTTATCTATGGGAGGCTACGGAATTGTTATGGAAAATTTTACTTCTTTTGATACCTTGTCGTGGGAAATTAGTTGACTTCGAAACTCTAAAATTTTATTTTCTATTTCTCTCACAGATGGTGATGACACGTACAACCGGATCATTTGACTAGGCACCCGTGCCCCCTACGAGAGCTGCCATAGGCTGGGGCCAGGGTAGAGGCCAAGGACGTCCATGTAGTGTAGCCATATCACCTGCACGAGCTGCTACAGAGGAGCCACTAGTAGCTATAGTTGGAGTGCAGACACCTATGACGCCTACTACTACACCAGCTCTTCAAGAGACCCTGGAACAGTTCCTGAGCATGTTCGGGACTCTAGCTCAGGAAGAGTTGATTCCTCTTGCTCTTACCATATCTCAGGCCAAGGAAGGAGCACAGACTCCCGCCATCCACATCCTAGAGCAGTGGGTTCAATTCAATCAGATTCCAGAGGTTATATCGGTGCCACCTGTTGCCCCAGTTCAGCCTGAAGGTAGGGCAACAGTTTCTAAGGAGGAGCAGCGTAGGCTCGAGAGGTACAAGAAGTACCACCCTCCTACTTTAAGTGGTTTGGCAATAGATTATGCTCAGGTCTTTCTTGATGAGTGCCACCATATCCTTCGTACTATGGGTATAACAGAGTTGAGTGGGGTTTCTTTCATTGCGTTCCAGCTTAGAGGAGTAACCTATCAGTGTTGGCATGCTTATGAGTTGGACAGTACGCCTGAGGCAGCTTCACTTACATGGACTCAGTTCTAGGATATGTTTTTGAGGGTATATGTTCCCCAGAGCCTCAAAGATGTGTGGCATGTTGAATTTGAGCAATTTCACCAGGATTCTATGAGTGTGTCAGAGTACACAGTTTGTTTTAGTGATTTGGCTAGACATGTACTGGCCTTGGTTGCTACAGTTCGAGAGAGGGTATGTCGGTTTATCGAGGGGCTCCATCCTAGAATTAGGACTAGCATGGCTCGAGAGTTGGATATAGATATTTCATACCAGCAGATTGTGAGTATTTCTAGGAGAATGGAGGGCATGCTTGCTCGGGAGAGAGAGAGAAAGAGAGAGGCAAATAGGACTCTAGAGTCTAGCTATTATATTGGTAGTCGTGCCCTAGTTATATTTCACCTTGGTAGGTTATATGTAAATCACCCCGTTCATTCATATCTTCCAGCCGCTAGTGGTATTTCGACTACTACTAGGCCTTAGAAGCCTTATTATGCACCTCCAGTATCTAGTGTGCCTCCCGCACAGGGTGCTATTAGCAGCTAGTCCAACAGACCTGGCCTGAGCCAGTCATAGCATCCACATCCTTTGAGAGCTTTTTTGAGTGTGGTGACACTCGCCATACGGTAAGGGATTGCCTAGACTTAGGATGGGTGCACATCCACAGGCTTTTCAAATGCCACGTGCTCTAACGATTCCTCAAGCTATGGTTACAACACCAGCTAACACTCCACCAACTCAGCCAACTCAAGGTAGAGGTCAGGGAGGTAGAGCTCACCCTAGAGTGGGTGGTCAGGACAGATACTATGATCTTCCTGCTCGTACAGAGGCAATTACTTCCGACCCTATCAGTTATTGTTCCGGTTTGTCATAGATATGCATTGGTTCTATTCGATCCAGGCTCCACCTATACCTATGTTTCATCTTATCTAGGTATACCTTGTGATTCTATGAGTTCTCCTGTTTATGTGTATACACATGTGGGAGATTCTATTGTGTTGACTGTGTGTACCGGCCATGATTGGTTGTTATTAGTGATTTTGATACTAGAGCCAATTTATTATTTCTCAGTATGGTAGATTTTGATATTATCTTGGGCATGGACTGGTTGTCTCCCTATTATACTATTCTTGATTGTCACGCTAAGACCGTGACTCTGGCTATGTCAGGATTAACGCGGTTAGTGTGGAAGGGTACCATATATTACATTGTTAGCAGGATTAACGCGAATGTTTGAGAACGGGTGTGACGCATGTCTAGCTTATGTATGAGATGTCAGTATTGATACCCCTATAGTTGAGTCAGTCCTGGTAGCGAGGAATTTCCCTGATGCATTTCTAACTGATCTTTCGGGAATGCCGCCTGTGAGCACGTGATTTTTTACTAATAAGAATTACTCCCAGAAAATATTAGAAAATAATTTTTTTTATTTTTGCAATTTCATAGGATTTTGTGGAAATTTGTGCTAATTGTTTGCATTTCTATGCATATTTACTTTTGTTAATCATGAAAATGTCAAAAACAATACCATGCATTACATTGCGATTTTATTTTTATATTTTAGGATTAATTAGTAAATTAGTTAATTTATTTAAAAATGAAAACCACAAACTTAGCTTACTTTTGTATTTTAGTTTTTTTTTAATTTTAGATTAGTAATTTTCTCTTTTAATCTAGGAGTAATTAATTTTTGTAAATATTATAGTAGATAAGTAGCTTAATTTTTTAAATTAATTATTTTAGGAGTTTAATTTAGGGCTTTAATTAATTTAAAAAAGAAAAAGAAAACAAAAAAAAAAAGAAAAAGAGAAGTGGAAAAGGTTTAATTTATCTTTGGGTCATCTATACCCAAGTCAGCACAAGCCAAAATGCCTACCCAAATAAACCCTAAACCAGGCCCAAAACCAAGCATACCCGATCTAGGTCCCTCCCTCCCCACCCCGCTAGCTAAACGACATCATTTTATTCTTTAAAATCCCAGCCGTTGATCTCCATTGATCAAATAGCTGGGAACTAATCTACCCATCCCCATATATATGTCCGAACCCTGCCCCCAATCCTTTTAAATTCCTCTTATTTCATGTTTCCTTCTCTTTGCACCTTTAACCTAGCCGCCCTAAAATCACCATCAACAATGGTTGCCACCCTAAAACCACCAAACAACCACAAAATCCCCTTTCACAATCCCCACACTCCCTTGAACATTAGTCAAGTTTTGACTTCCCCAAAATCCTCACCTTTTTTCATTAATCCCAGATATACATTGAAACCCTAGACCCATTTCATCTCTGAGTTGTC
Source organism: Nicotiana benthamiana (assembly GCA_034376525.1). NCBI lineage: Eukaryota > Viridiplantae > Streptophyta > Magnoliopsida > Solanales > Solanaceae > Nicotiana > Nicotiana benthamiana. The sequence goes on along the minus strand of CM067324.1, from coordinate 27,560,927 downwards.
AGGCAAATTTGGTCCATGTGAACCCAAAACCTACACCAATCGATTGTTATTGATGAGAGCAATCTATTGATGTTATTTTCATTATTTTTCCACTACCAAGAGTTGTCCGATTTTGCTAATGGCTGGTTCAAATCAATTTTTGGGGTAATTTCTTCTTGCTTTGTTTTCTTTTCTTTTCCTTTTTCATAGTCATTTGTTTAGTTTTCATGGATTGGTTAATTACAATGTTTGCTTTTTCATGTTTCATTTTTTTGTTATTTGTGTTGCTTGTCAGAGCAGTTTGGTTAATGAGATTTAGCAATTTCCCTTTTTGTGAAAATTATTTTAAGATAACAGTTTCTTAATGATTCTGATTTCGGCTTTGTTTCAGCATGATTCATGCTAAAATTAGCTAGTTTAGGGATTAGTCTAAGTTTTTAATACCTTGTCAGATTTTATTGCAGTATCATATTCCTTTATTATCCTGATTTTTGTCCAAAGTCTGTTCGCCCTCATTTGTAAGTCCTTAGACATTTGGAGGGTTTTAATTGAACAAATAGAAACTTAAGGGGGTCATGGGAGGGGTTAAGTGAACAACTAAGAACTTAGGGGTTAATTTGGGAAACATGGATAGAATTTTAAGATAAAGATTGGTGTAGGAAGGTTTTAGAACCAGGGGCAGCTATCTCAATTTGGTTAGCACAAAAATGCCGAGCCAATAAGGGACAACAAGCTGTCCAGGTGGTTAGAAAAGATGTCTTGCAGATTGGGAATAATTCCCAAGGTTGTTTTTTAGCACATGGCCTTAGAGGTGTTGGAAACACGTGTGTTGATTCATGTAGGTTTTGATAAATGCCAAACATCATGTCAATCGTCGGTGATGGAACAAATAACAGTCCAAGTACAAGATGGACAGTACGCGTTCAAGAATAGCAATGCAATCATAGTTGAGTTGTTCTAAATTGTAATCTTGACTCAACGACTTATTTCAAATATTGGCTCTCACCCAAAATGATTTTTATAAAATCATGCATCATTAGGTTTCAAAGAAATAAGTTGCATATTTGTCAAAATGATTTTTAAACTCGTCTTGTGAAAATTGGGTTTAACAATCGATTGTCTATGACCAACAATCGATTGTCAAAGTTTATACTTAAAAGTCTCAAAAATGTTGCCTTGAGACAGAGTTTGTTTGAAATCATTTTCGAAACAACAATCGATTGTCACTGTTGAACAATCGATTGTCAAGTTTTATACTTAAGTCTCAAAAAACTTGTCTTGAGACAGAGTTCGTCTGAAATCATTTTTGAAGCAACAATCGATTGTCACTATTTAACAATCGATTGTGCATGCTGGAATTTCCAAAAGATTTTTTTTAAACGGCTTTATTTCGACATTTATTAATGGTGTAATCATTACACAATATTTTAGTCAAAAAGTTGTCAGAAATATTTTGAATATTTGAACAACAATCGATTGTCTAAAGTTAACAATCGATTGTCATATTTAAAAATTCAACAGAAATCTTTTTAAACGGATTTTAAGGATCTTGTCTGTTGAAAAAGTGTTCCAACAATCGATTGTCTAAAATCAACAATCGATTGTCAGGCAGATTTTCAGGAGCGTTTTCTGGAACTAAATGCAACGGTCTAATACTCCATTTTCTATATAAAACACTCTCTGAAAATCATTTTAAAATACAACAACACTCCAGAAAAATTACAAAGTTTACATTACATTCTTGAGCTTCAAATTTCATATCTTACATATTATTTTGAAGATCCAAATATTGATTAAGTTGTTGAGTTCTTGAGCTATATCATTTGTACTCATAATCCACTCTATCAAGAGAGTTATTGTTTAAGTGAGTAAGAAAGTGTTCTTGTAAACACTTGTAGCAAGAGGGATTGTTGTAATTCTTCTTGAGAAGTCTTAGGGATAGGATTCCTTGAGCAGGTTGTTTGAGGCTTGTGTTGTATCAAGTTCTCAAGTTGTAAATGTTCGTTAGGCACCCGGAAGCTTAACAAGTGAAGTCTTTGAGGTGAGGAACCTCCGAGCAGGTGTTTGAGGCTTATGCGACTTAAGTTCTCAAACGGAAAGGTTTGTTAGGTACCTGTTAAACTTAGCGGTGAAGTCTTTGAGGTGAGGAACCTCCGAGCAAGTGTTTGAGACTTGTGTGATTCAAGTCTCAAGTGTAAAGGTTTGTTGGGCACCTTAAGCTTGACACAGTTGTTAGTGGAAATCTCGAGAGAGTCTCTCGGGGACTGGACTAGCCACAAGGTGTGGTAAACCAGGATACATCTGTGTGTTCTTTACTGCTTTCTTTAATTACTGCACTCTTTAATTTCTGCAGTACTTTATTCTTGCTACAGATTTTTAATTCCGCACAAATTTTCATAAAACGCTATTCACCCCCCCTCTAGCGTTAAGCATATATTCTAACAATTGGTATCAGAGCCTAACTCTCTGTAAGCCCTAACCGGTTGAGAGAAAGATCTGTATATTTTTGTCAAGAATGTTGAATGCAGGTTCAATGAGCGAAGGTTACTCAATAGATTCACCTCCGGAATTTGATGGCAGTAACTACACAGTTTGGAAGGAACGGATGAGAGTGTTCACCCGAGCTAACGACTCCCGTCTTTGGCAAACCATAAAGTATGGAGAAGCCATGGTGAGTGAATACAACACCAAGGCGATAAATTTGCTGTGCAGGGCTGTAAATCAAGAAGACTATCAAAAAATCTCCCACTGCAAAACTGCAAAAGAGATATGGGATAAGCTCGAGGACATATATACTCCTCAGGAAACAAGCAGTTCATGTGATGAACAAAATGTCCGATGCTGCATGGTTGACGGAGAAGAAGAGGTAAGTACTTCTTACTCACATTCTTTTGAAGAATTGAAAATAGCTTATAAAGAGCTATGTGATAAATTGAAAAAGTCCTCAATAATCGCCGATGAGGCCACGACCAAAACAAAGGTTTTGGAAGAAGAAAATCGTTGTTTGAAAAATGACAATGATAATCTTAGAAATAAGATTAAGGCGATGAATAATGCTTCCTCGTCTAATAGTTGTTTCACTTGTATTTCTTGTGATTCCTTAAAGTTAGAAAACCTAGAACTTAGGAAGACACTAGAAACACATAGTATTCCTAAGGCTGTTAATAAAATCAGAACGGAATTGCCTAAGAAAAACAAAAGGCGTAGTAAAAACAAGAATCGAGTTAGTAATTTTACTACACCACCTAGAAATAATTCTAGGGCATTAAATGAGTCTAGAAACAACACTTTTAGACCACCTAGACACTACTCTAGGATGTATGCGAATAAGCCTAGAACCAATGTCGTTAGACCACCTAGACACGAATCTAGGATTTTTGAAAACAAGCCTAGTAACAATAATTTTAGGCAGCATTCTAAGAACGAGTTTAGACAACCTAGAAACGAAGCTAGGTTCTTTAATGAGTCTAGGATTAATAACTCTAGACCACCTAGAAACAATTCTAGGAGCTGGAATAATGAATCTAGAGTTAACAACTTTAGATCGCCTAGAAACGACTCTAGGATATTTGTTGACAAGTCTAGGATGAATTACACTAGACACCCTAGAAATGACTCTAGGATTTTCAACGCGTCTAGGAACGACCTTAGATCACCTAGAACGTTTTTGGCTCAACCTTGGCATAGGCACAATCCAAATGTTGTTTGCCATTACTGCAATCGTGTTGGTCACATTGCTCCCGTTTGTTTTGCTAAACATAGGGATTTATCTTATGGTTATAATTATTATTTGCCTAACCCCAAAGGACCCAAAAAAATATGGGTACCAAAAACCTCTCCATAGGTATTTTTGCAGGTGTGCTTGAAGACTACAAAATTGTAGTAGATGCACCAAGCACGACACCAAAATGCATCAAAGGGAATTTCGGTTAGATATCATTTTTCGTAACCAAACTGTGCAAATAATCAATGTTGATAAATTTGCTGTTATTATTGATATTTGGCAGCTGTTGATGTTAACATGTTGGTTGTTAACGTGATTCTCACTTTGAATAATGTTGATGTGCTAAATTGCAATAATTAATATATGAGATTTCATTGTTGACCTTCATTGTTTGCTCACATGCTGAAAATCTGTCTTTACAAGCTTCATTTATTAAATGTTGATCCATGCTTTGACTAATATTGATTCTTGTATTGAAAATATGCTGTTAAGCATCTACTAGAATCATTCTTGGTTAAATCATGTTTTGGTAATCTTTTCAAAACAGCAAGTGATATTATTTTTGTCTTGTGATATATGTTTTGATAAATGCTTTCCAAAATAACAATTGGTATTCTTCTTAAATATTAATGTGATATGTTTTGTTGATATAATTGATAAATTTGTAGCAATCTTCATATTATTTGTTCCTCAATATCCTTCCTATTCTTTTGTGAATATGGTAAATGGAAGTAGCCTTCATCTTCTTGCTAAAAGAAGAAATGTTTAGGCAATTCGTTTCAAGTAAGAAGGAATGTCATTACATTCTATCTTGCCTCACTTGAAGAGGAATTTGTTCTTAAAAAGAATTGATTGCATAAATTTCATTGATGATATTCTCTTAACATCATCTCTTGTATTTCAAAATTGCAGTCTATTTGTGACATTACTTTTGGAAATGTATTTCTTGATGATAATCTATTTCAAATGAATTTCATGGTGATAATATGTTTGATATGCTGAAATTCGTTTTTCGAAAATAAAATTCTGTGTTGATAATCTGTATGTTGTTGGTGATGACATATTTTTGATCTGTCTATTTGATGAAATTATTTTGGAACTGCTAATATACTTGCCATGAAGTATAATTCAATTTCTAGCAAATTGAGATGTCAACAATGAAGGATGACATCAAGAACGCTATTCACCCCCCCTCTAGCGTTAAGCATATATTCTAACAAGAGGTATATCAAGGTCTTTCCTTCACTCTAGGATCAGATTTTTCAAGCATATTTCCATGCAAAAATTTCTAAAGTTAATAAACAGATTCTAAACCTGAAAAAAAGAACAAAAAGGTTTTCTGCATTGGTTAGCTGAAGATTTTTTTTTTTATTCTAAGAAGAAAAATAGAAGAATTCTTTGAAATTGTGAACTGAAAAGAGCTGAAGCATGGCTTAGTTTTGGAAGCTGCATTTGTTCTGTTTTGTTGTGTTACTTACGTTGCTACTGCTAAATCCTTACTCTATTTTCCTTCTTTTGAAACACAGGTATTCCTTGGATCTTAAGTAATATGTGAAGTGCAAATCTGAAACCATGTAATCGAGTTTGAGATTTAAGGATGAATGTTAACTTGGTGAATATTATCCCATGTTCTTTAGAGTTCATCCATGTTTTATATATTTAGTTAGCTTTATTGTATTGTTTCCTGTATTCATTCATGCTATTATTATTTATATTTCAAGGTTGGATTGGATTTCAGCTTATCGTGTTGGTTTTGATTTGGTTAAACTCTTTCCATCGAGTATGGTGTTTGGGCAAATGTAGTATGGTTTTAGTTTAGATGAGGAACATCTCCTGTTGGATTTTGTTTAAATTTATTTGGGTTGGTAGTGATGTTCAATCCAAGGTTAAACTCCTATCATGATTTTTTTGTTTTAGCTTTTGTCTTTGAGTAGGTGAATGAGTTCAGGAGCCATTGTTGCCATTGTAATACTTATCCTAAATGTCTGGAGTGTCCCTACTGTTAGAATCACTATATGTGCGAGTTCAGTAGTAGCTAGTATGTGGCATGCGAATTATTGAGTATGTAGTGCTAAAATTTTCCATACCTTGGATCTAAATTAGAAGATAATCATCTTCTACTTTGCTTTGATGAAATTGGTTTAGATTAATTTAGATTAGTGCTTGAATTACTCATGGCATATCAAATAATTAATGGGCTGTAGAATAAGGTATTCCAAATGGTAAAGATGTTTAATGGCATCCTTTAAAAATGACCTGGCCAGTCAAATGGCCCAAGTAAGACTGCTTGGCCCAAGCCAGGCAGGCCCTTTTCTTCCATTTCTGGATTCATTTCCAAGGCCCAGTTTGCCTGGCACTTTTCAGTAGCCATGGCCATCTGATTTCAACGGCCCAAGGGACTTGTATGCTGGTCCATTTCACTGAAATAACCCATTGCCCAATCTGTTTAAAACTAATAACTCCACTAAGTTCAAATCATTTACAAATGTAAGCATCCTTATGCCTAGTTAAATATGACTCTTAAAAATGGAGTGTGGTGTGCCATTTTAATTATATCTCCATGGCCCTCACAAATATGTTACTAGTTATTAAAATGAACACTCTTAGAAAATCCTTTTGGCGCGTGTTTAAGAATATAATTATGATTTTTTATACGTTCGTGTGACACAACCATGATTCTATAAACTAAGTCGGAGTGTGCGTTTGTGCAACTTCGATCAAACTTTCTTTAAATAAAATAATTTTAATAGGCAGCTAAATTGAATTTAGTTTTAATATTTTGAGATGTGTCATTCATAATTTAATCATTCATGGCCCTCATATTAATTTCATAACCTAGATATAAAAATGAAAAAATGCTCGTAGTTGCTTTGGGACCGTTTAATATATCATCGTAATTATGGACACATTCGTGTGACATGATTATGATTTCTAAAAATAAAATCGGAGTATGCGTCTGTCAACTTCAGCCAAACTTGCTTAATATTAGCAAAATCATGATTCATTGTGTACACGTACGCGTGACAAGATTTTTGATGCACCAAACAAATAGGTACACGTGCGCGTGACCTATTTTAAAATAAATTCTTAATTAGAAAGGGCAAATGCACATAGGTTCTAAAATTTGTAATTGGATAATTTAATCAAGTCAAGTATGATCGAAGCGATCGTGTTAGAACCACGGAACTCGGGAATATCTAACACATTCTTTGGGTTCAGAATTCCTTACCCGGATTTTTGTGTTTCAAAGACATTAATACAGAGTCAATTTCCTCGATTCGGGATTATTAAAACAGTGCCTTGGGAAACCATAAATTATCCCAAGTGGCAACTCTAACTTTAAATGAATAATCCCATTTTACTTGTCACTTTAATTATAAAAACTCACTTACACTTCTTTCCAGGCTAGAAAAAGGAGGTGTGACAGCTCTGGCGACGCTGCTGGGGAGAAGAACCCATAATCTCTAGTTCGGAGTTCAAGAATTCGAGCTTGTTAATATGATTTTTCTTGGCTTCATTTATTGTCAATATTATTGTATTTTGTGAACCTTTTGTGCTAACTGTTGTATGTTTACCACTTTGATATTATTTGAATGGTATATAATTGTCTTCTTATGTCACCCTCTAAGTCTTCTAAAAATGGTGCACACATTCGCGTGGCCCACTTTTTCTGTAGAAGTTATACCAAATAGAACGAGCCCGGGCCAGCAACAAGGCCGAGTAGATTCAGTGTTCCCGGTACGTTTCCCCCTCTTCAGCTCGAGTTGTCTGCTCGGGTAAGCCAGATAAAAAACACAACCCCAGGTTTAATTTTAGAATAATACAACCTCATGCTGGATCTATAGTAGGATTATTTATTTGCATCAAGTGCATTTGACTTTGGGGTCTATACACAGGGGTTGGATCCGTCTAGGATAGGTGTACAAAAAATAACAAACCATTCTGATGCCTCCTGTATGCTACATGTTGCATTTTTTCAAAGATAAAAGGGTCATTTGACAGACCAATGATGACTGAGGGTTAATAAAAGAAAAGAAGGTGAAGTGTAAAAATAAAATAAGTAGGGCACAGTTATGCTTTCTTTCACTTTTTTTAAAAAGAAAAATACATGAAAAATTCAAAAAAAAAAAAGATTTTGCACTTCCCATCATTCTTCAAAAAAGTCAAAAGAAAATCCAAAATGTTAAGAATAGTATTCTAATTAGAGTGAATGTCTATCTTGTAGAGAGTTTTACTTTGAGACTAAGTCATTTCCCCCTATAAATAGAGGGTCTTACCCCATTGTAAATCACCCCAAAATTAAATAAGAATTCTCTCTATCTTTCTCTACAATATTGCTCTTCTTCTTTTATTGTTTTATAACACGTTATTAGCACGAGACTCTACCGTCTCAAGAAGCTCTTTGAGAAGATTAAGCAACAGCGGAAAGAGGAACCCATCCCCCAGGTATCTATCTTCTTCATGAAGAAGTGCAAAACCCTATAAACTAAATAGAAGAGCAGCTGCTACAGTAGGTCACCTTCTTCACGGAAACAAGTACAAAACCCTAGGGAACAAACAGCCGCAACACTGCTGAAGAAGACACCCACCACCCCTGTGTTGTCTTCTCCCAACGACCCTCCTCTCTCCCGTCGTCGCACCAGTCCTCATCGCTGCTCCAGTTTCGTTGTCAACGGAACCAGCCCTCCCTCACGTCTGCAAACAACCAGTAGTGAACCAGCTGCCAAAACCACCCGTGTCATCCGCTGCACGTCGCACCAGCAACTCTTCTCCATCAACCAAACACATCAGTCCTGGTTCTATCCATTTTGGAGTTCGCCGCTGATCAAGATTGTTCGACGGCGATTCCGATTCGAAGCTTGCCGCTGCTCGAGGTCGATTCTGTTTGCGTTCGAAGTTGTCGAGGTTCTGTTGGTTTTCCGTCTTAAATTTAGGAGGACGTTCATGAATAATATTACGTTTATCTCCATATGAGGGGCTCACGCAAATCTTCAGAACTATGGCTTTGGATACATGCACGATGCTCAATTTTTACATAATATTGAGCATAATGATTGTTAATCGTTCTATGAACTTCCTTCAAGATTAATTCTGGATTTAAGGTAAGTATTTTACTTTTCTCTTTCAAATTATTGATATTCTATAATTTATTTTTAAATACAAGCAAAGACGATAAATTTTGATTGCAACTCTAGTGGAGTTTGTAAGAAATTACAACCACATGAAGTGGTAAAATTTATATGGCTTGCCATGATCAATATCACGTATGATTGTAGGAAAAGAATTGAAAATCCATCCCATTGAATTTGCTCCATTCTCATTCCCCATAGAGAATGTGATAGCAGTATGTGATAAGTCTGAAAGAAGACAAAATTATTACCGTGAAGGTATCAATGGATGTGGACGTGGCAATAGACGAAATTATAATCGTCATCATTGTGATAATGAGATAATAAGGATTCTCAAAATAATCCTTCACTCTGTGAAAGTAATATTTGTCATCAATTTGACAATATGAGATTTTATAAAGCACATATAGATGATTATGGTCCATTCATGATGTGAGTGTTACAACATCTAATTTATGAATACATATTCATTCTTGGAAGAATATGAACGTGCTAGTGGTAGTGAATATACCACACTCACCTCTAGAAAGAGGTTTGAGATGATATAAGAAAATAATATCATTATTATGGCATGAATGGTCATTGGTCACGTACCTATTGTACACCAAAATATTTTGGACTTGTGATTAAAGAATTATATTAATGCAAGAAACATATCTTGCATATAATTTTGACCGTAACCATAATGGTATAACTTTCTCTTTAAAAGAGATATTCACCATATGGATGTTCATGGATATGTGGTAGTACCAAATTAATTGAGAACTCTGCAAGAGCCAATTATATTATTTTGGAGAAACACAATTGATTACCAATAAGGGATTGTGTTGTAGTAAGTCTCAAAGAAACTTATTCAGTTTCCAAAGTATATGCGAAAGCGGTTGACTATATTGAGACAATAAATAAAGGAAAGATTTGATATCTTCTATTACAACAACTTGTAGCGGGATAATCTGTATATGAAAAGCTACCCGCTTTATTCTCCAGTTTGTACTACACAAACAAAAAAAATGCCACAATAAAGTGGATGTTTATCGATATAAAAATCCATATTATTATAAACTTGGAGTTTATTGATAATTGCACACGTCATGGTGTAAATCTTAAGTTTATCAATATTGATAATTTACTCAGTTGGCATAATTGGTTTAGCCATATCAATTTAAGTATGATGTGAAAAAATAATAGAGAATTCACATGGGTAAATATTGAAAGAACTAGAAAGTTCTTTATGAATTCTCTTATATTGCTTGTTCTCATTAATTAATAAATCAACTAAAATTGGAATTGAATCCCATGAATTCTGGAAATATCAAAGGTGAATATGGCCCCATTCACCTGCCATGTATATCACATAAGATGCAGCTATGAGATGGTTACATGTGCGATTATTATTAACCCGCAACGTGGTGTTTTGCGAGGTAACTTGCTCAACAATTCAATTTAGAGCACAATTTTTATATTTTCTTTTCAAGATAGTTCATCTTGATAAGATGGTTTACATCATAGTTGGGTTAGCAAAATTCCACTTAGTAGCTAAACTATTGCTTATGAGAACAGAGGTATCTATATCATTATGATATACGTTAGATATGATAGTATATCATATTCTCCCCTCACAAGTGGTTCAGGGTCAGGAACCAAATAACTCCATCTTATTATTATTGATGTGCGCTGTATATTTTTATTAACACCATAATGCACAAAGATGGATCCTCAAAGTTGAGGAAATAAGTTAGTTTTTCTAACATGAGGGGGAGACATGATAAACAATTGAGAAAAAGTTACGTGGAATGAATTATCATTTGTATATCAAGATCCTCGAATAAGATACTATGAACTTGAAGTTCATAAAAAGATAATCCATCTGCAATATATTGCAAAGTATGCTAGACGCATTTTGCTGACCCAAATAAAGTAACTATATTCTCATTGCAAATGCTCATATTAAGTCTTAGAAGGACAAAATCGATGGTACGCTTAAAGCGTATAGACAAATGATTTCAAATAAACTTCTTGATAAAGAAGATGAGCAAATGATCAAAGTGATCATATGGCAAGTGATCTAGAAGATCACATGACACAACACTTCATAAAATCTCATGAGAGATTTAGGTATCTGAATATATGAATGAAGATCTCTATGTTATGTTTTTATGAAAATTTATTGGAACCGATATAACATGTTCGTCGACGATATCTATCATAGCGCTAAGTTTTGATGAGGATCTTAAGTCTATCGAACATAGACACAAAAGTATTGGCCAAATGGAAGAGATACAATTCAAGTAGAATTGATTTTATATGAAAGACATGTAGTTTTGGACATGTAGTTCAAATACTTAAAAGTATACAGTCAATGGTATGTGCAATCAGTTTTCGATATCTTTTTTGTCTAGCATGACATGAAAACTTGATATGCATCTAAAATCTATGATATGGATTATATGACTTAACTAATATGACAATCCATGAAGGATTTAAGTTGCTTGAAGCATCTACCATTCTTGATCTTGAGGTACCACTTCCTCAGTGTAATTTATGCACAAATATATCTTGCTATAACTATAAGCATGATAATGTGATAGCGAGGATACCTCTATGGAGATATTGAAGAGCAATTCCACGATATTTTTAAAGAAATTGTATATCTATCACGACTATGATTTCAAGGTTCCAAAATATTCATTCAAGTTAATGTGACTGATTTATTTACCAAATCTCTACCAAAGATCGTTTTGAAGATGGTGCACAAGATTGGAATGCAAATGCTCAAGGATGTGAATTGATGCTCTCTTCAGGGGGAGTTAATGCGCGTTGTACTCTTTTTACCTTACAAGGTTTTGTCGCACTGGGTTTTCCTTGCAAGGTTTTTAACGAGGCAACCAATAGGCGCATTCATAAATATATGTACTCTTTTTCCTTTTATAGAATTTTTTTCCCATTGGGTTTTATTTTAGTTATGGTTTTTAATGAGGCACATTACTTATTGAGTAGACATTCAAGGGGGAGTGTTAAGAATAGAATTTTAATTAGAGTGAATGTCTATCTTGTAGAGAGTTTTACTTTGAGACTAAGTCATTTTCCCCCCTATAAATAGAGGGTCTTACCCCATTGTAAATCACCCCAAAATTAAATAAGAATTCTCTCTCTCTTTCTCTACAATATTGCTCTTCTTCTTTTATTGTTTTATAACACAAAAAGAGTTTACATGTTTCATTATTTTTAACATATTTGGGCTCCGTGCCAACTATTTGGCAAGAAGCCCAAATATGCCATTCACCCTAAACAATGATGATAACAAATAGATTTCAGTCAAATACGCGATAAGATAGTCATTCAAGACGAACTAAGTCATAATCCTCAATAGTGCATGACCCCACGCTCGGGTCCAACATGTGTGTCACCTCAATATAACACAACGATGCGCAAATCCGGGGTTTCAAACCTTCAAAACATCATTTACAATCATTACTCACCTCAAACCGGTCAAATCTCTAGCTCGCGACGCCTTTTCCCCTCGAATAGGCCTCCACTCGCATCAGATCTCTCCAAAAATCAAAATCACGGCATCAAAACATGCTAAGGGAACTAAAGCCAAGTGGAAATAATCAATATACGACACAAACTCAAAAATTACCAAAACCCGACCCTCAGGCCCACGTGTCCGAACTCGATAATTTTTACATCAATATATTTCTTATCTCCCCACGAGTTCATACATATCAAAAGTTTTAAAATCCAACCTCAAATGGTCCTTCAAATCCTCAAGCAAAGGTCTAAGTTTCCAAGCCCTAGTTTCCCCAAGTTTAGCCCTTAAATTCCATTAATTATAGCTCTAATCCATGAAATATTAGCATAGGAACGAGTTTTAGGTCCAAGTTCATACCTCAATGAAGTTCCCCTGAAATAACTCTTCAAAATCATCCAGAAAGCTCCCAAGTCGAATTAGAAATGGTGAAAATAGCTCAAAATTGCGAAGGACACAATTTATAGCTTCTGCCAGGCATTTTCGCATATGTGGCCCAATTTCCACTTCTGCGGTACCGCATTTGCGGCCAACCAACCGTTTATGCGGTTTTTTACTTAAGTCATCACTTTCCTCATCTGCGGTGCCATTCCCACATCTGCGGCATTGCAGATGCGTTCCCTCTAACCGCTTCTGATTTTTCCCGCCATCTTACCAAATTCCGCTTCTGTGACCCTTTTCCCGCATATGCGGTGTCGCACCTATGGTTCCCAATCCACAGGTGCGGAAATACCAGAAGCATCAAAATCTTCAGCTGCAACAATTTCTCAAACTCTCCGTTGACCATCCTAAAATCGCTCTGAGGCTCCTGGGACATCAACCAAAAATACCAACATATCCCAAACCTCATTCAAACTTATACCAATCTTCAAAATGTCTCAAACAACATTAAATCAATCAAAACACATTGGATTCAAGCCAAAGTTCCCAAAATCTTCCAAATTCCACTTTTGATAAAAAACCAACCAAACCACGTCGAAATGACCTAATATTTTGCACACATATCATAAATGACACAATGGAACTAGTGCAACTCTCGAAATTCTAATTCGACCCCTTGTTGATACCCAATTTTTCCCTGTGTATTTTTTATATGCAAATGCTTTAAAAATAGTATATGTATGCATATATAAGCATGTCCAAGTATTTTATTATTTTTCTAATTTTTTAAAAAGATTTTTTAAACCGATTTACTGCCCTATTTTAGCAATACAAAAGTCAACAAGTGTTCTTCAAATTATCATTTTGGTGGTTAATCTATTTAATTCTTATACTTATGCCAATATATAACTAAGGTAATTTTTACACATTTTTATAAATCGATTTGATATTTTTAAGCTAAATTTGCACTAAATTATGATTCTAGCCCATTTTACGATTTAAATAGCGTTTATAATCATAACATTTATTCTAGTATTTTTAAATTAATGATTGTATATTATTAATTAATTTTGTGCCTTCAATTTATTTCAATTTGTTTTTTACTATTTTTATAAATTAATAAGGAAAAAAGTGGCTATTTAACTCATTGCCTTATTTGCATTCCAGTTATAGCCCCAATCCACCACCCTAATTAACCAAGATTAAAACCCCAAACGGCTCGGCCCAATTTTTAAAATACCCGTCCCTGACCTATCTATCTAACCCGCCCGGCCTCCCTTTTTTATCTCGGCCACAATCATTCCTTTCCCTTTTAATTTACAAACACCCAATCCTAAAATCATTTCCCCTTAATCAGCCACCTCTGAAATCCCTCTCTTCTCAATCTCTCTCGAAACCCTAGCCTCTCTCTCCATCTTCAACCTCAATCCCCCTGGAATCCATGGACTCTCAGGCCATGGATGGCTTAAACTCATCTCCCTATGATCTTTAACACTTGGTATTCGAAGGTTCGAGGTCTAACCTCGATGGTTTCCGTTTAGATCTTCGCCAATTCAAGGTTCTATGTCCATCTCTGGCCCAGCTCTAGCACACTATAGTGTTTTGAGCCTGGTTCTGACTTATCAACCTCAGATCGAACTTTTTTCCAAAGTCTTTGTCATTCTAGGGTTCTGCTGAAACCCTAACTATTCGAGGTTTTCTTCCATTTTTCTTTAATCTGTTACATATTTGTACTTTACTTGGGTTTTTAAATAATTTCCCAAACTTTTCCTTCAAAATATTATCTTTTAAAATCACTCTTGTTCGATTTAAAATCACAACCCAAAGTTTTCAAATGTTTCTCCGACTTTCATTTTCCTTTCTTTGTGTGTATTTGCCACGCATGTGCTTCTACTGCTTTCTTATGCTTTTTTATAGTATACATGTTCTTTTATGTTTCATTTTCCTACTGTGTTTCTATACAATGCTCGTATATTTATCTTGCTGGGTTTTCCTATGTGTTCTTTTGCTATTCTTTTTCAGTATTTTGTGTTCTTCTACTGTATATAGTTCCTTCTGATGTACTTAAATTTTGTTTGTCTTCACCTGTACTTTATTTGAGTTCTTCTAAAAGACCTCTTTAAACGTATTTCCATTGCTTATTTCTTAAGTTTTATACTATCTTTCTCTTTTCTGAACCTTGGCTAAGTTCCTTCTGAAAGGTACTTTCTTCTGCCATATCTACTATTGTGTTTTTGAGTGTTATTGCTTTCTCTTCTACTGAGCCCTATTTAAGTCCCTTCTAAAAGAATTTTTTATTAAACATGTTTCTTTTGCTATCCTGACAGTTCTCTAACTCTGTTTGTTTTGAATTTTGTTTGCATTTGCTTGTCTTCTAATGAAATTATGAAAATAAATATCTGAGCATGTTGCCTCCTCATCTCTATATTTGATTTGAGGATGAAACCCTATAATTTGGGGGTTCCTCCGAGTTTGGTCATATGAACAGATCAGGGTTCTGTTTGATAACCTTGGACTCTTTTAGGCTTATTTCTGAGTCTATGAACTAAGTGTGAATTTATCTTGCTTGCACACAATCCTGAATCTACTACACTAGACCCTTCTATATGCTCTTATATATGAGGAATTTTTCTTCCAAAGGGGTTTTCATAACTTGTGATTGATTTAGATTTCTTTTTTTTTAATTTATTTGGTACCGATTTTCCTTAAGTCAAAATCTTTCCCATCTTTATGACTCGGTTCATTCATACAACATCTTCAATTTCTAATTTATTACTTGTTAATTTATTCCATTGCCTTATTTGCACAAACCGTGTACTATAAATAATTTTTTCTTAAATATACCTCTATTTATTTACCCCTCTGGAAGTTTTTGATTAATCTCCTTCCATAATTAGTTTACCCGTTTGAAATCAGAATCCCTTAGTTAAAGGGAAACCTTGTGTAATTGATTTCAAAACTATTTTCTTACCTATTCCTTCTTACTTTGTACACTATTAAAGGGCACCACCCTTCTGCACTTTTGGAACACACATTACACACTTCAGGCACTTATAATCTCACAGTTCTCTTCTAAACTTATAGCATTCTGACTACTTGTTTGCACTTTGGCCTTACAAGACTGCTGCTTTCTTTTGCTTGTTTCCTTGAGACCGGTATGTTCTAGTTTTGGTTTAAGCATCATCCCAATGTGTTTGCTTAGAGCTTTTACGTCCATGTTTATTTACTACCTATATGAAGTTTTAACATGTTAATTTCCTTTCATTTGTTTCTGCTGTGAATCCCTGCACCCATGTTTCCCTTATGTGCTTTGAGTTGTAGTTCAGAACATGGCAATATTCCAGTTATTGTTCATGTTTGGACTTGATCCCTTAGGGGATCCTAACTCCCAAAACAATGTGTTCTAACATGCTGGTAGGGTGTGCCAGCATTTTCTATTGTCGGGTATGACCACTAGCCAGTCTTTTCCACTCCCCTTCACCCCTTTTCAAAATTCCTCCTATAATCTTACACTCATTCCTAGCATCTAAGTTCTGCCTCCCCCCCTCCCCCCCGAGCCATGCCTTAGGACCCTGAGTTCTGTCTGAACTTGGAGATTTGAGGATTGGCCCCTTCCATAATACACTATATCTCAATCGTGCAATGTACATGGGTGTGAGCACTGCCCAGAGTCCATTTGAGGCTCTTAGGGAACTCTGTCACACCCCAAAAATGAGAAAGGCTTTGGATTTGGATCTTTCGAGTTGGTCTACTGCATGCTTAAGGCAGGAAACCTGAATCAGGCTCTCCTTGGTTGTAATTTTATTTGTTTCTGATATAGATTCTTTATTTTATTTTGGATTGTAATAACTCTATAATAAACTCATGGGGTGATTAGTGAAAAGTTGAAGGGTCAATCATGCATGCAAAAGGATAGATGCCATGTTCATAGGGATTATTTACACTTCTATACTCATGTATCCTTTTTTCAGCTTTCATTTCTGCATCTCATATAGAGACCATGTCTATAGGTTTCTTCACTTCTTTATCTCATATAAAGACCATATCTATATGGTTCTACACTTCTGCATCTCATATCGAGACCATGTCTATAGGTTTCTGCACATCTGCATTTTTATAAAAAACCATGTCCATAGGTTTCTGCACTTTTTCATCTCATATAGATACTATGTTTATAGGCTTCTGCACTTCTGCATTATATGGAGACCATATCTATAAATCATTTCTGAAATGCTGCATATCATATAGATAATATGCCTATAAGACTTCCTGAATTTTGCATCTGCATCTGTCACTAGGCAAACCTGTTTATAGATTTAAATAACTACAACATTTTAGATACCATGCCTATAGGACTTCCGCGCTCTTATTTCGTTTGTAAAAAAATATTTTTAAAATCAGTAACACTTTCTGGTTCCCCTGAACACCTCAATGCTAGATCAGCCATTAAAATGCATTATATATATATAAATTTTCCTTCTTCATCACTAGTTAACGAATGTTGGCTGTAACCGATTGTTAACACTCAATCAAGCACGACTTGAAAGTCAGGATAGATGAATCTCTCTACAACTTTTAGTGCCATATCTTCCAAAACCAAGTTGTGTACCGTCCGGTTTGCAACCCCTACTACATCTGCCTTTACGATATTTACTATATTTCGTACGTTTCGGGCATAGAAAGCATGCTTATAGGAACCATTAACTAAATCTGAATTGTCCATTTGCTTATAAGTCTAAAATCAGTAGTAACAATAACAACTTCAGAATTCATATTCCTGTAATTGACAATTTCTTTCCCTTAAAATAGTATACTTCTTTTTTGAAACTAATAGATATTATTCCTATAGGTTTTCGTTTGACACTTAGGCCTGCCACAAGGTAACTTGTAAATTGAATCAGATTCTATCAACTTCAACTAGGAGGCAGGCCTAACTCGGGCTTCTCATCTGAAATATGTCTACCGCAACTCTTAAATTTAATCAGATCCTAATCAGTACGTGTAACACATGCTAAACTATATGCTTCCTTTTGTTTTAAAGAAAGTTTGTTTGAGCATTTTTATCTGTTATGTGCTTCTCTCCCATATTTGTTACATATGTGTTTTGTTTGTGGCCTTAAAATTTTGTCCTTTAAAACTATAAAACCTCACACCCCTTCCCTTTAAGATTAGTAGTCTCAAATGCCTCTAAGACTAATAGGATTGGGGCGAGTAATATCATGCAATAAGCAAAATGAGACCATTCCACGCTTGATACCTTAATGGGGTGAGGAAGGGAATATATGGATATGATGACCACGCGATAACACCACGTGTATAAACGGTTACCAGGTGCTGTGTGGGGTGATCCATATTATTTATAAACATAAGACCTCCCTCCCTTACTTGTTTATTTTATTCATAATTTCAAACTGTTTTTCTCAAATTACAGCTTCTTTAGCTGCTTTTAACTTTAATTACTTGCAGCAATTATGTGAAAAATTCCCCTTTTTTACTCGTTTATTTAGAATTTTAAAATTGCTTCTTCTCAAATTTCAGCTTCTTTAACTTCATTTTAACTTCAAATTACTTGCAACAATTATGTGAACCCCCCCCCCCCCCCCCCATATTTGTAAATCTTATTTGTCCAGTTGTTGTTTGCCCTTAAAGTCACATTTATAGTATGGCGGGGAACCACACTAGTGGATCTCGAGAGATGCCTAACACCTTCCCCTCGGGATAATTTCGAGCCCTTCTCCAATCTTTGATTTTCTAAATCAAAATTCTTCTTAGTGTCCTAATGCACTTATTCAAGAGGTGGCGACTCTTCAATTCAAACCCAATTCGAAAAGGGGACGAGTTTTCCTCTTAATGTCATAAACCTGATTTCACTAGAAAAGGGGGCATCGACACCCCTATACCAAAATCTCGCCTACCAATCAAAAATTTCCCAAAATATAAACTTCGTCAATTCATGCCTAAATCTACTCCGAACCTCCAAAACTCATTCCGATCACGCTCCTAAGTCTCAAATCACCTTTCGAAGCCATCCGAACCATCGAAACTCGCATCCAATCCCTCTAACACATAAGTCAACATCTAGTTCACTTTTCCCAACATAAGCTTCCTCAAAAGAGACTATGTGCCTCAAACCTTACCAAAATCATTCCGGATTCGATCCGACCAACCCGATACCACATAACACGGATAAAAAGCATAAAGAAAAATAAATGGGGAAAATTGAGCAGTAACTCATGAGACGATTAACAGGGTCATCACTTTGATCCCCCGAACGACAAGATCTAGTGGGCATTCCTGCTCAATGCTTTCAGCCTCAATATTGACCACATGGATATCCCTGGGCTCTATATAATCCTCCCTAATGCTATTTCTCTCTACAAAATTCCCAAAGTCACACCATACCTTCCCAGTACTCCATCCACATGCACCATCATATGCTCCACATCCACAAGACATGTGGTGGCATGCACCATTTCCGCAAGTATCCTACCCGTCTCCGCAAGCATATCAACCACCTACCCACAAAAGGTTCAAACTAAGGCCAGAGTACAAACTGAAAATGCAACAAACAAAAAAGAAAAGACTTCCACTTCTATTGGAGAATCATATGCTAGTTTGTTCCAAAGATTGAGGCAATTGGACATGTTGAAGCCGATTAAAATAAAAATATCGAACCATCTTCCAAAGAATTTTGATTATTCTTAAAGGTGTGCACATTTCTCTAATGCCTCTGATCACAACATAGAAAAGTGTTGGCATCTGAAAAGAGCAGTTCAGAAGCTAATTGAAGCAGGTGACATTATCGTGCAAAATCCAGATGCAGTAGACACTAACCAAAGTCCATCACCAGTTCATAATGAGGCACATATGGTGGGTATGATTTGTGTTGAAGAGGAATATGAGAATTTTTCATGGATCCTCATAGGGCTACTTGAGAAAAAGCTTTCAGCACCATCACTCTCAGTTTCGAAAGTTGATTTTAAAAATAAGATGGCAAAAGGAACCCAAAAGCAATTTGTTAAGGACAATGTGATGAAGACTTGTGAAGTTCCTAGTATTGTTGATGCAGTACTCAGTGGCTAAGATATTGAGCTTGGTGATTGGAAAGATGCTCATTTCATGTCTAGCTAGGCAAAAGTCTTGGTGGTTTATTTTGTTGTCATTTCTATTGTCTAGTTTATTTCAGGGTTGTAATCCGGATGTTGTCTTGTGGCGCAAACACTTCTATCCTTTTATTTTGACTAGTTTGTTTAGTCGTAGTAGCTCATTTAGTGTTGTCTAATTTTGTTCCAGGGTTGTAACCCCAGTTAATTTCACTTGTTTTATTGTTCAAGCCTTTTCACCGTCTGTCTAATGCAATTTCCTATTTTTTGTTATTTTAGTCAGTTTTTGTTTAGTTCCTTTTTCTTTTTACATTTTTTTCATGCTGGCTCTGGTGAATGACAAGCACTTATAACTCTAGGCCTGGTCTTAAAGTTAGTCTAATTAAGAAGCAATGAAATAATTTTGAAGATGATAGGGGCATTTAAGGGAAATAAGTACAGATTTGAATATTTTTGAGATAATTTAAAGCCCGAATTTTGTACAACTATGACAAATAATTTAGGAAGTTAATAGGATGAAAAGAATTCGATAAAGGAGAATATATCCTGGACAATTTGAAGCAAGAAACTTTGAGTTCAAGTCCATCTCAAGTAACAAGATACAGCCAAGGAAGATTGCTTCGAACAGACGGAGGGTATCCATTGTGAAGAAGAAATTATCCAACGAGAGTTCTGTACTTGATAAGGCGTTAAATGAAAGTGGAAGGCATATCTGTGATACCAGTACCGATGCTGCAAAAGAAATGATGTGCATGATCTTCATTTTTTTCATTTTCAAGTTGCAGGTGTTATACTTGGTGTTCTTAGAGATTGGGAGGCCCTCTTTCAGCTATCCAAATACCTTATACCCTTCAATACCCTTTTGAGCATGTACTGATTTCTTCGACCTCCCCTCTTTTGGAATCAAGTTAGAGTTATACGGAAAAAAAAAAGTTCATGACCCCAGAGGTTTATTTTAGAAAGTTCATTCCAAAAGGAAAATTAAAAAAATAGAGAAAAAAGAAGGAAAGAGAAAAAGAAAGGAAAATATTAACAAATAGTAGTCGTGTGAACTACATTTGACCTGATTCTTGTCACCACAAGATACGTAGGCAGCCTTACGGTTCGGTCATACAAAATAAAATATTTCAGAATACCACGAAGTCGAGTGTGGGGCAGTCTTTCTTAGAAATTCCATCTCAAAAGGAAAAGGAAAAAAAGAATCAAATTCCTTTGTTTTAGAAATTGGGGCAAAGTTTTAGAGTCGATTCCAAAAGATATAAATAAATTAACCCTGTTATCTTAGTTATTTTCAGCCTATATGATATCCTTTCTTTTTAACCCTGTCCAAAAGCCACATTAAAGTCCAAAAAGGCCTCCTAGATAATCTTTGAGGGTGCTGAGTATAGACATGCCAAGAGCATATGAGGTTTTTACAATGGTTAATTCCTTATCATCTACAGAATCAGAGGAAATACAAAGAAAAGAAAAAAACCACAGAGTCTTATTGGTGAAAACTTTCACAGGTACCATAAGGCGACGGTGAGTTGAGAGAAAGAACAAAATGAGAGAGGCTTGATGATGAAAACCCTTTGCGCACTACAAGTCGAATAAGGATTGTGAATCAGATTGGATAATCAGAGCATTGAAGCCCAGTTTCACGACTCAGAGGTACAACAAGAGTTGAACATTAGACTTGCTTGACAGATTAGGCCATTTAATCCAAATATGCATGTCATGATCATTAGAGTAGTTATCCACATCTAATAAGTTTCTACTTTGTAGTTTTCTTATTAGGAATCATCTATTTTCATTGTCCTTTACCATATTCCTTTTGTCTTTGTTACTTCCTCTTCCTAAGTATGTTTGGTCAGAACAAGTGAGAAATGACTTCAAAATTCGCCACCTGCTTTCCAATTGCACAAAAAGGGATCTGGCTAGCACATGAAAGTGACATAAGTCAAAAAATAAGAGCATGCGCACTGAGTTGGTAATAATCAACGTGCTTTGAAATTCATGTGAAATACAAAAGTTCGGTAAATATCAATTAATAAGCAAAATGCAAAATATAGAGGAAGTCGGGTTTGAATAGATCAGAGGTATTTTCTACGATAAGGGTGATGTAGAAAGTGGTTAGTCAATAAATAAGAAAGGTCTTTTGAGTTGAAATCAAAGTTATCATGGGAAGTGAACGAGCAATCGCCCGCAAAGCCAAGGCTACAAAACAACCACCATGTATAAATTCACAAGTTTTCTTTTATTGGAGCAGGGGCACGAAATTTCATTTGTTGTGGAGAAACCCTCCGTGAGGAAAGCAGGTGCCAGACAGGCTCGATAGTAATTTTCGAGTACCCTCCTGGATAACGGGATTTAGTAAGTTTTGAGGCCCTCCCTTAATGACAAGGTATGACGAGAGTTTTACTTTTGGGAAGTATAATTTAACATTTAAGTTTTTCACTTTTGAGATGAGACTTGGTTTGAAATTTTCACAATAACGGAATATAGCATAGAACTTATTTTGATAACAAGAATTTTTTAACACTCACAAATGTTCCCAAAATCAAAATGGGGCAGAAATGTTTTTTTATCTGTTTTATTATAATGAGGCGCCTACCTGGAGAACAAGGGAAAACAGATCAAGTTTCAAAGGAAAGCGGTTCAAATTCTGCAATCAGGCGCCCACCTGGAGAACAAGGGAAACAACTCAAGTGTCAAGGGAAAACGGGTCAAGCTCAGCAATCAGACACCCACCTGGAGAACAAAGGAACACAGTTCAAGTTTCAAGGAAAGGCAATTGAATTTTCAAGGGAAAGCACTCCCAAGGGAACATAGAAAGTTTCAGCAATCAGGCGCCCACCTGGAAAACGAGGGAAGACAATTCAAGTTTCGAGGGAAGACAATTCAAGTTTCAAGGGAAAGCAGTTTCGAAGGCAGACATTTCAAGTTCAGCAATCAGGTGCCCACATGGAGAACAAGGGAAGACAGTTCATGTTTCTAGGAAAAGTAGTTTCAAAGGAAGACGGTTTAAGTTGTGTCCCAACCTAAAACTCAGACTTGGTTGTGATGTTGTAAAGGCAATGCCAGCCGACACAACACTTTTTTTAACCCTTTAAACATTAAGAGTCATTTTCAAGCCTTTAATTAAACAAATGTTTCATAATATAACTATGAATGAAAAATGCGAAAATAACATGCAAGCCCGACATCAGGGTGTCACTAGTCATGGGCATCTACTACAGCTGTCGAACTACATCAAGACCAATATGGCCAGGAAAAAGTTATATTATACATAAGAAAGAATAAAGAGGGAGAAAACAAAGTCCTGATCGCCAGGCAGCTTCCGTGCTAACTCCGATGAAACTACCACCAAGCTCAGAAATATCTGAATCTAAACACAATGTGTAGGGAGTAATGTGAGTACTCCAACCTTAAGTAGTAAAAGTAAATAAAGTCTGAGCAGTAAGAAATCATATACCACATCATGGAACCACATAGGATACCGCATGTTTCCAAAGACATGATACAAATCAAATCACTTCGTTAAACTTTCATCCTCAAAACAATCCTTTGAAAAATATCTTTCTAACCTTACCCATAGAGGTTTGATGGAATATATATATATATATATATATATGTGTGTGTGTGTGTGTGTGTGTGTGTGTGTGTGTGTGTGTGTGTGTGTGTGAAAGTGACAAATATCATAATCGGCCCCTCGGGCAAAACATAACGCGTACACTACCCTTCGGCATAACAGAAATTCACAACCATTTCATAACTTAAAAACATCACTTTAAATGAAAGTTAATTAAAACATTTGTTCAACATTTTCAATAGAGGCTCAATCTAATGATGAGCGAAAGCAGTAATTAAATCAACATGTTCAACACAAACTCACTTTAAATAGGAGTGAAAAACAGTAAGTTCATAAACTAGCCCCTCAAGCAAAGCATCACTCATGTACATATGTATGTATGTATGTATATATGTATGTATGTATGTATGTATGTATGTATGTATGTATGTATGTATGTATTTATGTATGTATTTATGTATCTATATATAGCCCCTCAGGCAAGCCTATCAGTCAATCGTGACTCAACTCTTTCCAATCACCGCTCACACTCAGTACTCACACTCAATAGGTACCATATAGTAATCGTTACAGCGCAACCCAATCCAGATATCGCTGCGGCATGCAAACGGATCGATAAATATAGTCAACTACTCTCACTGGGGATGTGCAGACTCCGGAGGGGCTCCTATAGACCAAGCGCTATATCGTTGCGGCATACAGCCCGATCCAACATATCGTTGCGGAGTTCATCCAAATCTACATACATATTAACATATATATTGTTGCAACGTGCAGCCCAATCCACAAAAATATAATCCTTACTACCAGGCCCTCGGCCTCTCTCAGTCATTAACCTCCCAATCAGACCCTCGCTCTATCTCAGTCATCTACCTCACAATCAGACCCCCGGTCTATCTCATTCATCCACCTCACAATCACTTGGACCATCAGTAAAACAGGGAACTCAACTCAAATAGTTTTTCACATTTTTAAGAAGTAAAGTGATAAAACAGAATTTAAACAATAAACAGGTAAAACATGACTGAGGATATGATTTCATAACAAATAGAGTGAGGAAGAATAGTAAACCAAACATGGAATATCATAAGACTTCAAATCAAAAACGCGACTTAACAGTCATATAGGACGGGCCAAGTCACAATCCCCAATAGTGCACGACTCCACGCTCGTCATCTAGCGTGTGCATCACCTCACAGTAGCACAATGATGTGAATTCGAGGTTTCAAACCCTCAGGACATCATTTACAATCATTACATACCATGATCCGGTCCAAACTCTTGCCCGCGATGCCTTTTCCCTCACGAGTCGACCTCTGGATGCTCCAAATCTGGTCATAATCAGTACATAACCATTAAAATATGCTACGGGAACAAAGCCCAGTCAAAAATATCCAATTTACATCAAAAATCCCAAAATTGCTCATACCCGGCCTCCGAGCCCACGACTTGGAATCCGACAAAAATTACATCTATAAAATCCTCATCCTCTCATGAGTCTATACATTTCAAGAACATCAAAATAGGACCTCAAATGGCCCCTCAACTCCCAAATCCTAGGTCTCCAAGCACAAGCCCTAGTTCATCAATACTAGACTTAAATTCCATGATTAATTAAGTAGAATTCACACAGAATCGAGTATTGGGTTCAAAAATCTTACCTCCGGGTGTTATCTCTTGAATCCCTCTGCAAATCCCCTCAAAAGGCTCCAAAATCGCCCAAAAATGGTGAAAGTTCACCCCAAAATCGCGGATAATGGCTATTTAAACATTCTGCCCAGGCATCAAAACATTCTTCGCGGAACGCGGTCAACATCTCGCATTTATGAAGCACAACAATAATTTTGACCAAAAATTACTCTTCGCAAACGCAATAAGCCCAGACCAACCCTTCACAATCGCTTTACCTCACTCACGAACACGATGAATAAAAATACCCTGAAGCTTAGCTGCAAATTCCTCTATGCGAAAGCGGACCAATTCACGCGAACACGATGACCAATCGAGCAGCTCTTCGCGAACACGAAGGACAAAATCTCAGCCTTATTCAGCTAACCCCTCGCGAATGTGAGGGTCTACACGCGAATGCGAAGGCCATTTTCTCTGCAACACCGATAAGTAATTTTTGAATTTCAAATCATCATAAAATGGTTCGATTGACCACCCGAAACTCACCCGAGGGCCCTGGGACCTCAACTAAACATGCCAACATATCCCATAATCTCATTCAAACTTGTTCCAACCTTCGGAACACTCAAACAACATTAAAACACCAAATTTGAATCGCTTTAATGCCTAAAATTTTCAAAATCTTCCAAATTATGCTTTTGATAAAAAAAAACTCAACCAAAGAACGTCCGAATGACCTGAAATTTATCACACACGTCACAAACAAAAAAATTGGAGCTATTGCAACTTTCGGAATTCCATTGCAACCCATATATCAAAGTTTAACCTATCGATCGGAAAATGCCAAAATCTCAATTTCGCCAATTCAAGCCTAAACCTTCCACAGACTTCCTAAATGCATTCTGATCATGCTCCTAAGTCCCAAATCACCTAACGAAGCTAACCAAATCATAAAAATTCCAATACAAGATCATATACAAACAAGCCAAATTTTGGTCTATCCTTTCAAATTTCAAGCTTCAAACTAAGAACTGTTCTTCCAAATTCATTCCGATTACCCTTAAAACCAAAAGCAATGATTTACATATGTTATAATACATCATACGGGGCAAGTCATACCCTTGAACTAGCAATCGAAGTGCAAAATCTCAAAACGATCGGTCGGGTCGTTACATCCTCCCCCACTTAAACATATGTTCGTCCTCGAACGTGCCCATAGTTGTTCTAAAAGCCAACCAATCGCTGAATAATCTTACCATGCATATACCTGGGGGTGATCCCACGTCATCCTATCTTATATAGGTCTGATAATACAATATGACTGAAATTTCACAATCCATCCTAGCCCATTAACCATAGAACCATATTTCCACTTCTTAAATCATCCATAAGATCAGAATCTCACATCCACACTCTGAATAAACCCGAACTAGCTGTAATAACCCATACCTACAACCTCAGGTGTAATTACATGATATACCACATACCTCAAACACTCGTAGTGATAACTCCTAATCACAACAGTTGCACATAACGACCAAATACTGTAAAAAATTCATATCAACTAAAGTCTCATTCCAACAATTTCATATACTGCCAATGATTAATAAAACACGTAGTAAGCCATATCCATTTCTCAGATCAACAATTCATGATGTCACTTCTCCTTTAGCAAAGGAGATAGCAAATAACTGAGTCAAATCCGATATTATCCTTCCAACATCCTGTAATCAAATCTATTTGTATTCATTAATGACCCTAACGATCTCATATAATCCAACACAATTACTTTGGTGACATGATATATCAATGTAGGCCAAATCCCTAACTTGTGCAATCCGCGCACAAGAATCCAAACATACTTAAATCATGAAAATGACTCAAATGAAAGAGCTGTACCACAAGCTCACCGGTACCACCACACACAATGTTGAGAACACGTCACACATCATAGAAACAGAACACAAGAATCTAACTCGCAGGATCATACCTCCATGTAGCTTCTCTCCAATTCGCTCAAGCAAACACCAGTCCACGTGAAACACCTCAAGTCACAATGCTCAAAATCGGCAACCATGCGCAATATGATGTCTAAACCAAAGCAATCATCATAATCACCGCGAAGTGATTGACATAACATTACAGATACCCCAAGGGACATAACCGATATGCCACCCGCCGAGCAATACCCAATACTCTTCCTGCTCAACTTCCACTATGAAACCCCAATGGAACCGCATCATATGTTCCTAACAAATGATAACGCCTCTCAACCTAGAAAAGTAATTCATAGACCCCCCTGATTACTAATAGCTCAATAAATCAAGATATCCCTCACGAATAGCAACTAGAAGTCAACAAGTCTGTCTCAATGCCGAACACATATCCATATAGGTCTACTAATAAACCACACATCAAATCTAGTTACCCACAATAGATAAATAATCCTTCGAAGGTTCACAATGACCGAGTCATAGCACACATCAACTCTAGTTACCCACAACAGATAAATAATCCTCCGAAGGTTCACAATGACTGAGTCATAGCAAATACTAACATTTGACTAACTTACCCACATTTTCGCCATCCACAACCATGAGTTAACCTATATATGATAACTTCCAGTCCCCAAGTCCATAAAGCACACGAATTACCATATCTTATCCCGATTCCGCCGCTTGAATATATAACACACCTCTAGTAATCAATCATCTCATGAGAGGTACACCTAAAATTCTTCTGAGCCACAAAGAAAACTCGAATATCATCCGTCGATCAAAAAAGATAGTGCTGCCATACCAATAAAGCATCTGTAACTCAAACACATCGCCCTTCCTGAAATGTTATGCCCCCATCAAGCCACACCAATCAGTGATCTCATTTATCTAGTCACCGAAAGCTGCCCATGCTATCTAAGAATTTGTAACCTCCCTTTCAAGTCCAAACCGTATCCTTACACATGCAAATCTCAATCCTACACAACATACTGCATAAACTGTACCATTTTAGGATAACCACGAGAACTTCATACCCCTTCCGAGCCACAAGCAACTATGTACTCCACTAGCCAAGAACTTCCCATTGATCCCTTCTAAAAGAATATCACTACACATCCCATGCTCCTCACGCCAATAGGAAAAATATACCTCTCTAACTATGGTGGAAACCATATAGAACTCTCTGAATTCAGTTTGCACAAATCTAAATCGTCAGGACTAAGTCCTTCTAAGTCAACCGAGCTACACAAGCCACTAAAACCCAAGAGCATTACTGTGATATACCCATAGAAACTCATTACCTTGTAAGCATCCAAAGAACTAATCATATCCTTACTATACCAACTCGACTTACTACCAAGCTATCCCATCTATCCGAGTTCCCTTTTGATTTACCTTCAACTTGATACTCCCTCTTACTATAACATCACAATTCCTCAACCCAGACTTACCACTCGATATCCAAGCATAAAGCCACACCGTCCTACAATCCATACGCCACTGAATACTCCTTATATATTCCCAACAACACCACATTCGAAATGCTTATCCTGAAGAGACTTCCTAAGAATCTAAAGCCATTACTTTTACCTTCCTGATATTGATATCTAGAATCCCATAATTAATATAGAAATACCAATGGTCTTGATATTTTCCAATGAAAACTCAGTTTCTAGCCACATATACAACTTGAAAATACCCAATTGTTACATGTAACATCTTGAACACATTGGAACCATTCTCAAGAGTCATTCACTCTATTCAAACTGCAATTAGCCTGATCAAATGAACAAAACCACTCGTGCCTCAATAGCACTCCGACACTGCAAAGTGTAACCTCATCCTAGAACAACCAAGCAACATCCTACTCTATGCACTGAGCATCCATTACCAACAATAACTCAAGACATACCGTGATTCTCATACACCTATAAAGAATGACATAACCTTTTTCAAAAATTTTCTTTACTCGAGCCATCCTCGGTCTCAATCTCTGTAAGCTATAATTGATTCACTCGCACGCCTCAAGCTGGAACCAACGTGGCATATAAATATGCAATCGACTAATTAATAGTGGACTCCCCTAATTGGCTCAGAGACATAGACCAAAACATACACAATAACTCATAACACATATACTGTATTGCTGCCATAATACCATATTGAGATTAAAATCGATCCTCCATAAGCTTGTGAAACATAGACCATCTGGTACTTTAAATTTTTTGCAAATCTTGCATTCACTCTCGTAACAGTTAAACCCATTCTCTTAAGAAACCAAATTTAAATTGTACCACATATACTTTACTTGTAAATGAGATCTTCTAACAGATAACATAAGGATCACACATCTTCAGAACACTCAACAAGAGATAACCCCACCTGCTTTGCCTCAAGCTAACATTTCTGTATATCTTCCACCGTCATAAACATTACGCGGTCACTTAATCTTCCTGAGTATGAACTGACACTGCAACATGAAATTTACTTCACTTCCAACTAGAACACATGAAAAGATTCTTCACAGACCCATAACATAGGGATACCGCAAATGGAGATGAAAATCAAGTACTTACTAGTTCTTCTATCCTCCAACAGACCCTTCTCGTCGTTTCCAAATCACATGAATACACCTCGTAGTCATAACATACTCATCATGTAGCTATCCAGTCATTACTCCCCTTAATAGGGACACAACAGAACATATAGATCCAGAAGCACGCGCTCATGAAATCAACAGCTCAGGGCTCAAGCTATAGGCAAAAATCCAGCCTCAAGTCTTCTAGACTAGCCCAAAATCAAAACACAGAGATCACATCTCGCCCCTTGATTGGGGAATCACAAGCCATCGATGCACATTAGATACTAGGCGCTAATGCATGCATACGAACGCATAGAAGAAATTCAAAGAGTTACTTTTCAAGCTGAATCAAGGACACATGATAAGAATTCAAGAATGTGAAGTTTTTCCTAAAGGTTCTGCAGCCTCCCGAGGATAAGTACAGACATCTCCATACCGATCTGCAAGACTCTGCTAAACCTGCTCATGACTCATGAGACCTATGTAACCTAGGCTTTGATACCAACTTGTCACGACCTAAAACTCAAACCTAGTCATGATGGCTCCTTTCGTGAAGACAAGGGCAGCCGACACAACACCCTTTTTTAACCCTTTAAACATTAAGAGTCATTTTTAAGCCTTTAAGTAAAAAAATGTTTCACAATATAAGTCTGAATGAACAGTGCAAAAATAACATACAAGCCCGACATCGGGGTGTCACTAGTCATGAGCATCTTCTACAATTGTCTAACTATATCAAGACCAATATGGTTGGAATCGCCAGGCGGCTACCTTACTTACTTCAATGAAACTGCCACCAAGCTCGGAAATACCTGAATATACGCACAAGGTGCAGGGAGTAATGTGAGTGCCCCAATCCAGTAAGTAATAAAAGTAAATATAGTCTGAGTAGTAAGAAATCACATATACCACATCATGGCACCATAGAGGATACAACATGTTACCAAAGACAGGATACAAATCAAATCACTTCGTTAAACTTTCATACTCAGAAAAATCCTTTGAAAAATATCTTTCTAACCTTCCCTATAGAGGTTTAATGAAATATATATATAGCTCCTACACAACCCTTCGGCATAACATAAATTCACAATCATTTCATAACATACAAACTTCAGTTTTAAATGAAAGTTATTTAAAACATTTGTTCAACATTTTCAATAGAGGCTTGATCTAAAGATGAGTGAAAGTAGTAATTAAATCATGTTCAATAGAAACTCAATTTAAAGATGAGTGAAAACAGTAAGTTCATAAACTATCCCTTCAAGCAAAGCATCACTCATGTACATGTATATATATATATATATATATATATATATATATATATATATATATATATATATATATATATATATATATATATATATATATATATATATATATATATATATATATATATATATATATATATATATATATATATATATATATATATAGCCCCTCAAGCAAGCCTCTCAGTCACTCGTGACTCAACTCTTACCAATCAATGCTCACACTCAATTGGTACCATATAGTAACCGTTGTGACGTGCAGCCCGATCCAGATATCGCTACGACTTGCATCCCGATCCATAAATATAGTCGACTGCGCTCACTGGGGGTGTGCAGACACCGGAGGGGCTCCTACAGCCCAAGCTCTATATCGTTGCGGCATACAGCCCGATCCAACAAATTAGTGCGGCATGCAGCCCGATCCACATACATATATACATATATATTGTAGTGGCATGCAGCCCGATCCACAAATATATAATCCTCACTACCAGGACCTTGTCTTCTCTTGGTCATTAACCTCACGATTAGACCCCTCGGTCTATCTCAGTCATCAACCTCACGATCAGACCCTCGATCTGTCTCAGTCATCAACCTCACAATCACCCGGACCATCAGTAAAACAAGGAACTCAGCCCAAACAGGTTTTTTACAATTTTAAGAAGTAAAGTGATAAAACCATATTTAAATAATAAATAGGTAAAATATGACGGAGGACATGCTTTTAAAAAAATAGAGTAAGGAAGAATAGTATAAATGCCCCTAAGGTCTTAAAAGGTCAGCACAAGGCCTTAAACATGGCATACCGCCAAAATATAATATCAATCTCTAAAATATGGAATATCATAAGACTTCAAATCAAATACGCGACTTAACAGTCGTACGGGATGGAAAAAGTCACAATACATAAAAGTTCACAACTCCACGCTTGTCATTTAGCGTGTGCGTCACCTCAAAGTGGCACAAAGATGTGAAATTTGGGATTTCAAACCCTCAGGACAGCATTTGCAATCATTACTTACCTCGATCCAGTCCAAACTCTAGCCCTTGATGTCTTTGCCCTCACGTCGACATTCGGATTCTCCAAGTATAGCCATAATCAGTACATAACCATTAAAATATGTAAGAGAACAAAGCCCGCTCGAAAATATCCAATTTACATAAAATAAAAACCCCGAAATTGCTCAAACCCGGCCCCTGGGCACACCACTTGGAATCCGACAAAAATTACATCAATAAATCCTCATCCTCTCACGAGTATATACATATCACGAACATCAAAATCAAACCTGAAATGGCCCTTCAACTCCAAAATCCTAGGTCTCCAATTACAAGCCCTAGTTCTCCAATACTAGGTTAAATTCCATGATTAATTAGGTAGAATTTACACAAAATCGAGTATTGGGTTCAAAACTTACCTTCATGTGTTATCTATTGAATCCATCTTCAAATCCTCTCAAAAAGCTCCAAAGTCGCCCAAATATTTTTTAAAGTTAGCCCCAAAATAACGGACAATGGCTATTTAAACATTTTGCCCAGGCATCAAAACTTTATACACGAACACAGTCAATGTATCGTGTTCGCAAACTAAAAAAATAACTTTGACCAAAAATTACTCTTTACAATCGCGACAAGCCATGTGCGAACGCGATGCTTTCTCAAACCAACCCTTCGCGATCGTGTCATCTCACTCGCGAACGTGATAAATAAATATACCCAAAAGCTCAGCTGCCAAATTCCTCTTACGAATGCGGTCCAATTCACGCGAACACGATGACCAATCACCTCGCCCTTCGTGAACTTGGAGGCTTTCTCGCGAATACGAAGGCCAAAATCATAGCCTTCTCTAGATAACCTTTTGCGAACGCGAGGGCCTACTCGCGAACGCAAAGGCCATTTTCTCTCCAACATTTTGGAAATTTCTGCAATTTCAAATCATCATGAAATAGTTCGATTGACCACCTGTAACTTACCTGAGAACCCCGGGACCTCAACCAAACATGCCAACATATCCCATAACCTCATTCAAACTTGTTCCAACCTTCAGAACACTCAAAACAACACAAAAATACAAATTTCGCATCGAATTCAAGCCTAAAATTTTCAAAATCTTCCGAATTATGCTTTTGATAAAAAAACCACACCAAACCCCGTCTGAATGACCTGAAATTTTCCACACACGTCACAAATGACACAATGGATATACTGCAACTTTCAAAAGTCCATTATGACCCCTATATCAAAATCTCACCTATCAATCAGAAAATGCCAAAATCTCAATTTCGCCAATTCAAGCCTAAACCTTCCACGGATTCCCAAAATATATTCCGATCATGCTCCTAAGTCCCAAATCACCAAACGGAGCTAACAAAATCATAAAAATGTTTATCCGAGACCATATACAAACAAGCCAAATATTGGTCAAGCCTTTCAAATTTCAAGCTTTAAACTGAGAACCGTTCTTCCAAATTCATTCTGATTGAAAACCAAAACCAATTATTTACATAAGTCATAATACATCACACGAGACAAGTCATACCCATAAATTGGCGAGAAAAGTGCAAAATCTCAATACGATCGTTCGAGTCACTACATTTTGGTAATCAGGTGCCCACCTAAAGAACAAGGGAAAGCAATTCAAGTTTCAAGGGAAAGCAATTCGAGTTTCAGCAATCAGGCACCCCACTTGGAGAACAAGGGAAGGCAGTCCAAGTTTTGAAGAAAGACAGTTCGAGTATTGGCAATCAGGCACCCACTTCAAGAAAAAGGGAATTCTCTATAGAATGCGATTCAAGTCAGCAACAAAGGAAGCTCATCTAGAGAGTACAAAGCGACAAAGCAGCAGAGATTGCAAGATCAACGTTGAAGATATGTAGATAGGATTTTTGTAATTCATAGATCGTAGTTTAGTCTAGCTTCATTTATTTTCTCTTGGTATAATAAGGAGTTCAGCAGCAATAGCAGCAACAATGAACTCACAACTTCACAATAGTCCCAGCTACCAAAACTTCTCGAACTACACTGACCTGATATGTAGGCAACCTCAGAAGCAAGGCACGGTCAAATCTTTCAAAAAATGCTTCCCACGGAGTATTCAAACGGGCAAAAAGTTGCTTGTATCTTCTCACTTTATCTTTGCACGAAAACTCTTTGTATATTCGAGCAAAGAGGGGAAGCTGTAAGAACATGATTTATTCCCTATAGGAATTACTCCCAGAAAATATAAGAAAACAATTTTTTCATTTTTGCAATTTTATAGGATTTTTCTGGAAATTTGTGCTAATTGTTTGCATTTCTATGCATATTTACTTTTGTTAAAAATCATGAAAAATGTCAAAAAAAAAAATACCATGCATTGCATTGAGATTTTTTTTTCATATTTAGGATTAATTAGTAAATTAGTTATTTCACTTAAAAATAAAATTCACAAAATTAGCTTACTTTTGCATTTTAGTTTTTTATTTTCGATTAATAATTTCCTATTTTAATCTAGAAGTAATTAATTTTTGTAAATATTATAGTAGATAATTAGCTTAATTTTTCATGTTAATTAGTTTAGGAGTTTAAATTAGGGCTTTAATTAATTAAAAAACAAAAAGAAAACAAAAAGAAAAAGGAAAGAGGAAAAGGTTTATTTGGCTTTGGGCCATCTATACCCAAGCCAGCACAAGCCCAAATCCCTACCCAAATAAACCCCAAACCAAATCCAAAACCAAGCATACTTGGTCCAAGTCCCCCCCCCCCCCCCCCCCCCCCGCTAGCCAAACAACGTCGTTTACTTCTTAAAATCCCAGCGGTTGATCTCCATTGATCAAACAGCTGGGAACTCACCTACCCATCCCCATATAAATGTTCGAACCCACCCCAAACTCTTCAGATTTTCCTTATTTCACGTCTCCTTTCTTTGCATCTTTAACCTAGCCGCCCTAAAATCAGTATCTACCATGGTTGCCCCCTAACACCTCCAAACAACCCCAAATTCCTCTTTCACAATCCCCACACTCCCTTGAACATTAGTCTAGCGTTGACATTCCCAAAATCTTTACCTTTTTCATTAATCCCATATCTACATTGAAACCCTATGCCCATTTCTTTCTCTGAGTTGTCATGCAAATTTGGTCCATGTTAACCCAAAACCAATATCAATCGACTGTTCTTCATGAGAGCAATTGATTGATGTTAGTTTCAGCTTATTTTTCGCACTACCAAGAGTTGTCCGAGTTTGCAACTGGCTGGTTCAAACCAAGTTTTGGGGTAATTTCTTCTTGCTTTATTTTCTATTCTTTTCTTTTTTCATAAATATTTTTATTTTTCTTAGTTTTCATGGTTTAGGTTAATTACAATGTTTGCTTTTTCATGTTTCATTTTGTTTTTATTTGTGTTGCTGGTCAGAGCAGTTTGGTTAATGAGATTCAGCAATTTCCCTTTTTGTGAAAATTATTTAAGACAACAGTTTCTTAATGATTCTTATTTCGACTTCATTCAAGCATGATTCACGCTAAAATTAGCTAGTTTAGGGATTAGTCTAAGTTTTTAATACCTTGTCTCCTAGGTTTTATTGTATTATCATGTTCCTTTTTTATCCTAATTTTTTGTCCAAAGTCTATTTGCCATCATTTGTAAGTCCTTAGACATTTGGAGGGTCTTAATTGAATAAATAGAAACTTAAGGAGGGTCATGGGATGGGTTAAGTGAACAACAAAGTACTTAGGGGTTAATTGGGAAACATGGATAGAATTTTCAGATAAGAAATGGTGTAGGAAGGTTCTAGAATCTGGAAATGTTATCCCATTTGGTTAGCACAAAAATGTTGAGCCAATAAGGGATAGCCAGCTGTCCAGGTGATTAAAAGAGATGCCTTGTAGGCTGGGAATAATTTCCAAGGCTATTATTGAGCACATGGCCTTAAAGGCCTATAAATCTGGTCCTTCCTTCACTCTATGATTATATTTTTCAAGCATATTTCCCTATAAAAAAGAAGTAAAAACAAAACAGATTCTGAACCTAAAAAAAGAACAAAAAGGTTTTCTACATTGGTTAGCTGAAGATTTTTTTGATTTTTAGAAGAAAACTAGAAGAAACCTTTGAAATTTTGAACTCAAAAGGGTTGAAGCATGGCTTAGTTTTGGAAATTGTCGTTGTTCTGTTTGTTGTGATACTTACATTGCTACTGTTGAATCCTTACTCTCTTTGACTTCTTTTGAAACACATGTATTCCTTGGATCTTGAGTAATATGTGAAGTGCAAATCTAAAACTATGTAAACGAGTTAGAGATTTAAGAATGAATGTTAACTTGCTGAATATTAGCTCATGTTCTTTAGAGTTCATCGATGTTTTCTATATTAAGTTAGCATTATTGTATGGTTTCCTGTATTCATTCATGCCATTATTGTTTATAATTCATTTCAAGGTTGGATTGGATTTCAGCTTATCATGTTGCTTTTGGTTTGGTTAAACTCTTTCCATCAAGTATATGGTGTTTGGGCTGTTGTAGTATAGGTTTAGTTTAGATGAGGAACATCTCCTATTGTATTTTGTTTAAATTTGTTTGCGTTAGTAGTGATGTTCAGTCCAAGGTTAACTCCAATCATGGTTTTGTTGTTTTAGATTTTGACTTTGAGCAGCTGAATGAGTTCATGAGCCATTGTTGCCATTTAATACTTAACCTAAATATATGGAGTGTCCCTATTCATGAGTCATTATTGTCATTGTAATACTTAACCTAAATGTCTGGAGTGTCTCAACTATTAGAATCACTACATGTGCAAGTTCAGTAGTAGCTGATAGTAGTCTTAATTTTTAATGCATGTGGCATGCGAATTGTTGACTGTATGGTGCTTAAATTTTCTATAGCTTGGATATAAGTTAGATGATAAACGTCTTCTATTTGCTTTGATGAAATTGGTTTAGATTAGTTCTTGAATTTATCATGGCATATCAAATAATTGAAGGGCTGCAGAACACGGTATTCTAAATGGTCAAGATGCTTAATAGCATCCTTTAAAGACGGCATGGCCTGTTAAATAGACCAAATAAGACTACTTGGCCCAAGCCAGGCTTGCGTATCTCAGGCAATTTTCTTTCGTTTCTGGATTCATTTCCAAGGCCCAATTCTTCTGGCATTTTTAGTATCCATGGCCATTTGATTTCAACGGCCCGAGGGACTTGTATGCTGGTCCATTTCTTTGAAATAACCCATTTCCCAATCTATTTACAACTAATAACTGCACTAAGTTCAAATTATTTGAAAATGTAAGCATCCTTAGGCCTAGTTAAATATGACTCTTTAAAATGGAGTGAAGTGTGGTATTTTAATT
Organism: Nicotiana benthamiana; assembly: GCA_034376525.1. Lineage (NCBI taxonomy): Eukaryota > Viridiplantae > Streptophyta > Magnoliopsida > Solanales > Solanaceae > Nicotiana > Nicotiana benthamiana. Next base: position 27,523,715 of record CM067324.1, on the reverse strand, counting down.
ACATCGCCATGGCCCTCACAAATATTATTACTAGTTATTAAAATGAACACTCATAGAAAAGCCTTTAGGTGCATGCTTAAAAATGCAATTATGATTGTGTACATGTTCGAGTGGCACAATCATGATTCTAAAAATCAAGTTGGAGTACGCGTTCGCACAACTTCAATCAAACTTTCTTAATAATAAAATTATTTTAATAGGCCGCTAAATTGGATTTAGGTTTAATAGTTTGAGGTGTGACATCCATAATTTAATTACTCATAGCCCTAATATTAATTTCATAACCTATATATATAAATGACAAATGCTCGTAGTTGCTTTAGGCTCGTTTAATATATCATCATGATTATGGACACGTTCGCATGACATGATTACGATTTCTAAAAGTAAAACTGGAGTATGCGTTTGCGCAACTTAGGCCAAACTTTATTAATATTAGCAAAAGTGTGATTAATTGTGTACACGTACGTGTGGAATGATTCTTGATGTGCCAAACAAATGGGTACATGTGCGCGTAACCTATTTTAAGATAATTTCTTAATTAAAAAAGGCAAATGTGCATTGGTTCTAAAATGAGTGATTAGATAGTTTAATCAAGCCAAGTATGATCAAAGAGACGGTGCTAGAACCACGAAACTCAAGAATACCTAACACCTTCTCACAGGTTAACAGAATTCCTTACCCGGATTTCTGTATTTCGTAGACATTAATACAGAGTCAATCTCCTCGATTAGGGATTTTAAACCGGTGACTTGGGATACCAAAAATTATCCCAAGTGGCGACTTCAATTTCAAATAAATATCCCATTTCGATTGTCACTTTAATTAAAAAAAAGTTCCCTTATACCCCTTTGCAAGGTAGAAAAAGAAGGCGTGACACCGCCCGATAGAGATATCGACTTTGGTATTGATTTGTTGTCGGACACTCGACTCATCTCTATTCTTCTATATCGTATGGCTCCTCCCGAGTTGAAGGAACAGTTACAAGAATTGCTTGATAAGGGCTTAATTCAGCCTAGTGTGTCACTTTGGGGTGTTCTTTGTCTTGTTTTTGAAGAAAAAGGATAGTTCTATGCGTATATGCATTGATTATCGTTATTTGAACAAACTTACAATGAAGAACATGTATCATTTCCCTTATATTGTTGACTTATTTTATCAGTTATAGGGTGTCATGTGTTTTCCATGATTAACTTACGTTCAGCTTATCATCAATTGAAGATTCGAAAGATAGATGTCCCAAAGACTGCTTTGGGACTTGGTATGATCATTACGAGTTCCTTGTGATGTAATTTGCGTTGAACAGCGGCCCAGCAACATTTATGTATTTGATGTACAATTTATTTCCACCCTATCTTGGCTTTTTTGTCATTACATTTATTGACGACATTCTAGTATACTCCTAGAATCGAGAGGATCATGACCAGCACATGAGGACTGTGCTTCAGACCTTGAGAGAAAAGAAGTTATATGCAAAATTCTTAAAGTGTGAGTTCTGGTTAGACTCAGTGGCATTTTTAAGTCACGTATTGTCGAGTGAAGGGATCAGGTTGGATCCGAAGAAGGTGGAAGCAGTGCAGAGTTAGCCCAGACCATCCTCGCTACGGAGATCCATTATTGTCTTGGTTTGGGGGGGTATTATTATCAATTTATTGAGGGATTCTCATCTATTGCAGCACCTATGACTAGGCTGACCTAGAAGGGTTCTCCGTTTAGGTGGACAGAGGAATGTAGGGACATCTTTCAAAATCTCAAGACAACTTTAACTACAGTCCCAATATTGATATTGCCTACAGGTTCTGGTAGGGTTGAGCATATATATAACCGATAGCCCGAACCGATAAAATGATAATAGGTTATCGATATCAAGCTATTGGGTAAATAGTTTGATAATGGTTTAATGTTATTTGACTATTGGATTATCAGTTCGGATCTCAGTATTTCAATTTTATTAACGGTTCAACCGATAGCCCTTATAAACTTTATTAAAACTATAATTTTACTGACTAAGTATATAAAGCCACTATATCGCTTCATTGTCTCATTCTCTCAATTCTCTTGACAATTACTCGATTCTCTTGACAGTTACTCTTCATCTTTAGACCTTAATCCTTAGAATAAGTTTTAAACTTTTCTGAATTCTCATCTTAATTCTTCAGTTAAGATTTTTAGTTTTAAGCTTCAAAGAATCCGTAGTATTTACAAGATTATGATTTTATTTCCTATGAATTATGCCCACCCACAATGAGATATTAGTAAGATTAGGTTGTTGAATGTCTTATTCCTTATTCCTAGTAAGTTATAACTTTTAAAAATTGAGATCATTCATTGGGATCTTCAAATGCAAAGAAACTTTTTTCTAAAGTTGAAATTTAAACCCTCTTTTATTAGGAGCAAAAATTCAAGTCCTTCTCTTAACAGTATGATTACGATTTCTATAATAAAAATATGAAATTTTTGGATATTTCTTACTCTTATCTGGGTAAACCGATAATTGAACTAATAAAGATCAATAACCAACTAACTGATACCCGATAACTCTCGATAACTGATATCTTATTGGTACAGTTATCGGTTTAGAATATTTATAAATCTAACCGATATGCCGAACCAATAACATTCACAACCGAACCAAACTGACTGATGCCCACCCCTAGGTTCTGGATCTTATATTGTTTATTGTGACGCATCGTGAATTGGTTCATCACGATGTTGATGCATGACTGTAGCGTGATTACCTATGCATCCAGATAGCTGAAGGTACATGAAAAGAACTATCCAGTCCACGACCTGAGTTAGCAGCTATTGTTCATGCCTTGAAGATTTGGATCCATTATTCGTACGATGTCCCTTGTGAGACATATACTGATCACCGGAGATCGCAGCACCTGTTCAAGAAGAATGATCTTAACTTGCGCCAGCAGAGGTGGTTAGCGATGCTTAAGGATTATGATATCACTATTCTGTACCATCCCAAGAAGGCCGATGTGGTGTTCGATGTCTTTAGTCACAAGGTGGAGAGTTCGGGGAGCTTAGCTTATTTACCAGCAGCAGAAAGGCTATTGGCATTGGATGTACAGGCCTTGGCTAACCAGTTGTTAGATTGGATATTTTATAGCCGAGTCGAGTTTTAGCTTGTGTGGTCTCCCAACTTCTCTTTATGATCATATTAGGGGGAATCAGTATGATGACCCCCATCTGCTTGTACTTAAGGACATGGTTCAACATGGTGATGCTAAAGAGGTCACTACAGGAGATGATATTGCATTGAGGATGCATGGCAGGCTATGTGTGCCCAATGGATGGATTTCATGAGTTGATTCTCCAGGAGGCTCACAGTTCATGGTACTCAATTTATCCGAGTGCCATGAAGATGTATCGGGACTTAAGGCAGCATTATTGGTGGAGGAGAATGAATAAGGACATAGTGAAATATGTAGCTCGATGCCTAAATTGCCAGCAGGTGAAGTATGATTATCAGCGGCCGAGTAGATTGCTTCAAAAGTTAGAGATTTCGGAGTGAAAATGAGAGCGGATCATTATGGATTTTGTTGTTGGACTCCTCTAACTCAGTGGAAGTTTGATGCAGTTTGGGTGATTATGGACAGGCTAACCAAGTCAGCTCATTTCAGTCCTATGATGACTACTTATTCTTCCGAGCAGCTGGCTCGAGTTTATATCTGCAATATTGTTAGACATGTTGATATCTATCATCTCTGACCGGGGTACGCAATTTATATAATGATTCTGAAGGGTCGTACAACATGAGTTAGAGTACAGCGATCATTGAGTTCAGGCCGGCTATCTGTGGAGATTGCGAGGTAGCTGCTAGTGTTCGCATTACCTTGTTACTCCTTTTTTCATTTCTTCTTTTAGATAGTTTATATATCTTAGTTCATTGTTTTGGACGCTCATGACTTATTCACACCCCGATGTTTGGGGTTCGTTTCAATATTTTTCTATAATATACTAAGAGCTGATTTAGTTTATGAAAATTTAAATGTTGAAATATTTTATTAATTTCTTATAATCAGTTTAATAGTAATATTTTGGGAATTGGCTTGCCTTGTAACATGATAGGTGCCATCACGATCTTGGTTAGATTTTGGTTCGTTACAGGTTAGTATCAGAGCCTAGGTTACATAGGTCTCACGAATGATGAGCGAGTTTAGTAGAGTCTTGCGATTCGGTACGAATACGTCTATTCTTATCTTGAAGAGGCTGCAGAACTTATAGGAAACTTCACATTCTTGAATTCTTATCGTGCGGTATTGATTTAGCTTGAAGTGTAACTCTTTGAATTCCTTACATGTATTATGTGCACACGAGCGCTCGGTATAGGTTGTGCATTGATGGCTTGTGATTCCATAGATGAGGTGCGATAGGTGATTTTTGTGTGTTGATATTGGGCCAGTCTGGAGGATTTGAGGCCAGGTTTCAACTGTAGATTGAGAACTTAGGTGTTGATTTTGTGAGCGCGTGCTTATGGATATATATGTCTGATAGAGTCCCTATCAGTAGAAATGGTAGATGGATGGATACATGATGAGTATAATGTGACCGTGAGATGAGTTCATATAATTTGAATGTGAAAAAAAGGTATTGCTGAAGGTCTCACTTATTTGAGACTCTAGGTATGTTTTTAAACTCGTTCGAGGACGAACATTTGTTTAAGGGGGGATGTAATGACCCGATCGTTCGATCTGAGATGAGCACTTAGTCTCTTAGTTAGAAAGCTAAGTTAGAAAAGTCAATCGGAAGTTGACTTATGAGTAAATAAATTTGGATCTAGATTTTATGATTCAATTATCTTCGTTGGGTGACATTAGAATTAAGAGTGTGTCCAGAATGTAATTTGGGGATCCGTGGTATAATTAGGCTTGAATTGGTGAAAGTTGGAAGTTTAGAAGTTCTTAGGCCTGAATTGGAGGATGATTTGGTGTTTTGGTGTTGTTTTGGGTGTTCCTGAGGTTTAACTAAGTTTGGGTAGTGATATATGACTTGTTGGAATTATTGGTTGAGGTCTCGAGCGCTTCTGGTAAGGTTCAGAGAGGTTTGGGTTGTGTTGCGCTTATTTTTCTTATGTTTCGACGTTGTTTCTTCAAGCATAAATGATTTCGTATTGAACAAATGAGCTTCAATTTCTTTTTTTATTTGAAGAGTTAGATCTATATCGTAGTTACAGAACCGTAACAAAAAGAATCATCGAATTTGGACATCGTATGAGGATTTTATAGTCAATTTACTAAGAATTAGATTGTTATATTTTTCAAATTAATTACGGAATTTCCACTGACGGCATATTTAAAAATCTGTACTATTTGCAAATATTGAAACCAACATATCTCCTTCATTATAAGGACAAATTGAGTGATTCAAAAGCCTAACTAGAATTTCACAAGGATTCCGTTGGAGGTATAAAAAGTGAGTTCTAGGATAATTGGCACAAGAAGTGAGGCAGAATAGTTGGCAAAAAATATATAAAACTAGGCGATTTGTTCATTCGGTCATATTTTGAGTTGGGGAGCTTGAATTTGGACAATTTTAAAGGAGATTTTCACTATAGGGTTTGGGGTAAGTGTTCTCTACTCGGTTTTGGTTATATTTCATGAATCCATCTTCGTTTTTGAGATTTGGTTGATGATTTCAAAGTGAAATTGAGGGAGCTAGGACTTGAGTTTTGTAAAATTTTAGGTAGGGATTTGAAGGATCAAACAGAGTCCGATTTTAATAAATTTCATATGGTTAGACATGAAAGAGGACAAGGTTTATTATTCTGCCATTTTGACTGATTTCGAGACGCGGGCCTGGGGCCGAGTTTTTGCCGATTTCGGATTTTTGGCATATATATGTATTTTTTATTGTGGAATTAGATTCTTTAGACTATGTTGATAGTAGTATTCTGATTATGGATAGATTCGGAGCTTTTGGAGACCGAGTCCAAAGACGAGGGCATCCCGGAGTAGGATTTTACGTTGTTGAGGTAAGTAACAGTTTTAACTTTGGCTTTGAGGGTATAAATACGGATAATTTGTTGCCACATGACTGTTCGAAGGTAATACCAATGCTAGGTGATGGGCGTGTGGATGTATACCTCGAGGGTTTTAAACTTGGTCCATCCCGTGAGGTTGTGAGGCCTAATAACCATTATCTGTATTTATCCATTTACTTGTTGGTGATCTTATATGCCTTCACGTTAGAGACCATGTTTAGGATTCATTCATGCTCACGTTATTTGTACTCGGTCACAGAAATTATTATACACATTTACCTCAATCTCTATTATTTTGCTGATATGTTGTGATACTTGATGAAGGTTGTGTCCCCATATTGGTGGTGCATTGTGAGGCTATAGAGGTACATGACTGAGTGAGACAGAGGGCCTAGTTGTGAGAATATTAATAACATAGCGCATTAGCTGTCCGCATAGCACGTGAGTTGATCGTGCAGGTCCAGGTATTGATACCACAGCGCGTGAGTTGTCCGCGTAGCACGTGAGTTGACCATGAGGATCCAGGTATTGATATGATGGAACATGAGTTATCCGTGCTTAGCACTTGGGTTTTAGGAGCCCCTCCGGAGTCTGTATACACCCCAGTGAGCACAGAGTGTTAACTGTATTGAGTGTTGAGTGTGGAGTGCCGAGTGCGAGTGTTGAGTAATGGAGAGATATTGCTGTAAGGTTGCATTTACTTTTGCTGGTGCCGCTTTTACATGTTAACTTCTTTGTGGCATTTATTGGTTTATGGAATTTACCTATTTATTTATGTTTATTGTAAAGTGCGAAAATAAATAATTGGACTGTTTTGCTTAGCTCGTCACTAATACTCAGTTCCTTAGTTATTTTTATTACTACTAAGTCGGTTATACTCATACTACACCCTGCACTATGTGCAAATCCAGGTGATTGAGAGCATGGCGATCGTTGAGTTCATGCCGGTTATCTATGGAGATTTCAAGGTAGCTGCTAGTGTCCGTGGACCTGTTTACTCCTTTTATCATTTCTTCTCTTAGATAGTTTATATATCTTAGTTCATAGTTTTAGACGCTCATGACTTAGTGACACCCCAATGTTTGGGGATCGTTTTCGTATTTTTCTATATTATATTTAGAGTTGATTTGGTTTATGAAAAATTTAAATATTGAAATACTTTATTAATTTCTTATAATCGGTTTAATAGTAATATTTTGGGAATAGGATTGCTTTGTAACATGATAGGAGCTATCACGATCATGGTTAGATTTTGGGTCGTGACATTATGTGTAGGAGCAAGTTGGACGAAAGGTGAGCAAAAGAAGCTGATTCGGGACTAAGAGACAAAAGAAGAACTTTGCTCGTTCACTCTTGCGTTTATATAAGAGAATGAACAAGCTAGCTGAGGGCAGCTTGAACGAAATAATGGATTAAGGCAAAAAGTCATGGAAGTGCATGAGAGACCTGGAAGAAAAAGAAAAAGAGAAGAACTTCACTCGTTCACTTTCGCTTGCGTACGAGAGAGTGAACGAAGTTGTCTTGTATTATTTCTCATTATCCCATATAAATAGTCCTTAAAATGAATTTTGAAGCGGGGGATTCGACCTAAGGAAACAAGAATACGCTAGGATCAAGGCGGAGAATTCTTTGACGAGTTTTTCACTTTCTTCTTCCAAATTGGTTATGACTTTTAGTATTGTAGTTTTCCATACTATTATGAATAGCTAATTTGTTATCTATGTCCTTGATGTAATCTTTTATGTGATAAATTTTTGTTATGTTTTTATATAATTGAGAGTCATTGGATTTCTCTACTTGTTCAACTACGTATTTATTGTTGTTGATTGAATGATCATCAATTAACTGTACCTATTAATTATGTATTGCTTAGGGAAAGAGTATATATTTAGGTAGTTGTTGAACAACGTCACTTCAAAAGTACTTAAGAAATCAATATGGTGGTTTTAAAGGTAGGTTTAGAAATAACAAAGCCTTGACGTGGATATAATGAGTCGTACAATAGTGTCAGCTAGCGTAGTTTGGGAGAATATATCTAGTAAATTATTGTAGTTGCTCGGAAGAGAATTGTGACATATAAAATCAATAAAGAATACTTAGGCGAAATCATAAAAGACGTAGTGGGAAGGGTTCCGCCAATTGGTGAAATTATAACTTTAAGCCTCCTCAATTTTGTTGCCAACCCTTGGCATCTCTAGTAGTTAATTTATTACTTTAAGTTATTAGTTAATTAGTTAGTTATAAGAACCTTAATATTTATAACTTAGGAATGGTTCAAGCTTGTTTTCTTAGTGATAGTGAACAGTTGTAGCTAAACCGTAGCTCTCTATGAGATTCGACTTCAAACTTTTAAACCGGATTATATTTATAGTAACCGTTTATATTTTTTTTGACTAAAGTTGGGCATGATCATATAGCACCCCGTAGGTACCTTTGTTTACATTTTTTTTATGTGTGTTTTTTGAGTACAAGCTATGAGTAGCTCGAGGAAATGAGGGAAGGGAGCTACGAGTAAGAATTAGGCCCTCGTCTTATAGGGCAAGTGAAACTAGAAGATCACTTGACCAAATGGCAAATTGCACATTACGATCACCCCAGCTAGTTGCCACAAATAGATTTATTGCTTGTAAGGAAACTTTTCTTTCCGTTTCTCTTTTATTAACCACAAAAGTCGAATATAAATGAATCAAGACTAAGTTCACCACAAAGGGACCCTAAGCATCAAATAAATATAAGTCGCATCTAGAAACTATAAAATGACTATTTGTATAACAATTATTCCACCTAAATCAAACGACTTTGCCAGCCAATTAGTGAATTAAATTGTTTAATTGAAAATAGTTGCCGACCGTAACGGGCAAAAACAGGAGTCAATAATGATCGTTGCAATTCCTTAAATCTATTAGTTGCTTGGAAATACATATCATGTTTTCTTTCAACGTTCTTTTACAAGTAAAGGAAATTTTGCCTAAAACTTTTACTTTAAGTAAATGTTGAATATTTTGTAAGCAATTAAGGAAAAAGAAAATTATCAAGCAAATTAGGATTGGACAATTCTAACATATTTAGAAGTATAAATCTAAATTTCCTTATCTTTTCCCTTTTCCATCGCAACTTGGGAATTTTAATATCTTCAATCATTGGCAATGAATGGTTTTCTAAGTTATTACTCCCTCCGCTCCAAAATAGGTGATTTTTTTAAATATTTCATACAGATTAAAAAATCCTCTTTTAGCATTAATTAGCAACGGAATTGACCATATTAACCTTTACCATCTCACATAAACGCTCCTACAACATATTCCAACACTATTTACTCCAAGGATAATGTAGGAAAAATAATTAATTCATTCTTAAATCTAAAAAAATTACTTATTTTGGACCACAAGAAAAAGGCCAAAAAATTATATATTTTGAACTAGAGAAAGTAACATAGACATCGTATTACAATTTAAAAAAATTTTGGGTGTAATTAGCTAAGTTGAGATACGTTATTAACATAATGTATCTCAACATCCACATCTAGCTTACAAGTAAAAAGGTTTCAACATATGATAAAAGTAGTACTAGTTCATTAAAAACTTGTTTTTTATTTTCCTTAGGTAAGAACTCAAAAACTTTGTTTATTAGCTTCACCCTTTTGCCCATAATACTTTCCCAATTTTTTTACTTACTCTGTGTCTTAAGCCTGTTGTTAAAATGGGTGAAAGATGAATGCGGTGCACGAGAATTGCAAGTGGAGTAGTAAATAAAGTAGGCGTTGATAAAAAGAAGAAAAAATAGTGGTGAGTGGGGTAGGGGACTGAAGCTGATGGACGACCTCATGTCTCTGTTGGGTCGGTGAAAGCGAAATTCTTCTAACTTATTTTCCGTGGACGGCCAATTATATTTACTTGTCAACTTTATTTGTTTCGAATATTTTAAAAAATTATAGTGAAATATTATTGTAATAATATATATTATAATATAATATAAAAATTAATTTTAAAAATTAATTTTTATAATAAAATATTATTATATAAAAATATTATTATAAAAAAATCTGATTTAATCATTTAGGACACTTTCTTAATTTTAACATTGTAATTAGCCATCATTTCCGCATTATTTAGCTACTACTCTTCCGTCACATTTTATGTTGTATCGTTTGAAAGAAAAAAAATTAATATTTTCAATTTAATATAAACTACAGATAGTTATGCAATAAAAAATCATCTCATTTAGAATAAAATAAAAAATTTAATATTAAGTTATATTCTATATATAAAAGGTGTGATTTTCTTGTGAATCTTTGCAAACTTATTTTAATTTTATGGCTCTATCTCTTTTTCTATACATGGAAAATGTACTTTTACACAGAAACAATCTTTAAAAAACACTTCCTTAATTTTATTCAAAATTGTCAATGAAGTCCCATTTCCTCATTTGGAAGCTGTAAGTGCCAAATAACGCTAACTTCATCTCCTATTGGTTTCAAATGAAATGAGGTATTTGCAATATAAATAACCTTATTATTATTATCATGCTAAAAGTGAAAGATTCACCTCAAATTTACCATCTTTTTCCCTATATAAACCTGTGTCTCACTCTGTTCTGTCCACACTCTTATCTTCCTTCTCTCTCTCTCTCATAGTATTAGTGAAGAAATTTGGAATAGTGAGAAAATGGCAAAGAACGTGGGTAGTGAAGGGTCGTTCACGACGAAAGACTACCAAGATCCGCCGCCAGCACCGCTGATTGACCCAGAAGAGCTAACCCAATGGTCTTTTTACAGAGCACTCATTGCTGAATTCATAGCCACACTTCTCTTCCTTTACATAACGGTGCTGACCGTCATTGGTTACAAGAGCCAAAGTGCAACGGCAACTGATCCTTGTGCTGGTGTTGGGATCCTTGGTATTGCTTGGGCATTTGGTGGCATGATTTTCGTTCTTGTCTACTGCACCGCTGGTATTTCTGGTGGTCATATAAATCCAGCAGTCACATTTGGACTATTCCTGGCGAGGAAAGTATCACTAATAAGGGCAGTTATGTATATGGTGGCTCAGTGTTTGGGAGCAATTTGTGGGGTTGGATTAGTTAAGGCTTTACAATCAGCTTACTACCACCGCTATGACGGCGGAGCCAATATGCTCTCCGACGGATACAGTCACGGCGTCGGGTTGTCGGCGGAGATCATCGGAACTTTTGTTCTTGTTTACACTGTTTTCTCTGCCACTGATCCTAAGAGGAATGCTAGAGATTCTCATGTCCCCGTAAGTATTACGTATTAATTATTTCCATTTGCTCCCTAGATTCCTTCTTATGTAATAAGTATGTTTTATTAGTTTTTTAAGTTTATTCCTCAGTTTCGCATGTGTTTTCAAACATTGGGCCTAACTCAACCCCAAAAGCTAATTTATTAGTTGAGAATTGTCCAAGCCATATAAGGAGACCAAGGACCTCAAATCCTTCCGATGTGGGATAACTCAACACCACCCTCACGCCCAGACCTTTGGAGCGTGGACAACACAAATGGGGGCTCAATATTGGTAACAATAATTGGGATGGGTCTGGCTCTGATACCATGATAAGAATGGACATTGGGCCTAATTCAACATCAAAAGCTAGCTTGTGAGGTAAGGATTGCCCGAGCCATATAAGGAGACCAATGACCTCAAATCCCTCCGATGTGGGACAACTCAAAAATAATTAACTATACTACAACAACAACAACAAAGCTAATAAGTATGATGTGTCTAGGATTTGAACTCTATGAGTTCAATTTTAAGAATTTTAGCATCGAATCAATTATATTTTTAAATTTATGGGTCCAAACATATCTATTATTTTTATAATTTTAATGTATTTTTACATACAAAGTTTACTTTTGCGTCGAATATTATGGGTTCAGCTGAATCTGCCGACAAAATACTACATCCGCTTCCGTTAGTAAGAATTTCACGAGTGAGATATGAAAAGGTGAGGTTAAGACGTATGTGGACATTGACCTTACCTTTGTAAAGACATAGAACTTATTTTCAATAGACATTAATAGCAGAACTTGATAATTAAATATGCCAAGGAGAAAGGAATAATTAAGATAAGAAAAAAAAAAAGCGTATGAGGATATACCAACATAAAATCAAGTATATTAATTTTCTAGTATTGTACAACCGCAAATGGTCCATTTTTTGCTTCTTTTTAGTCTTTCTTAATATGACACAACTTCAAAAGTAGAGAATTTATCATTAAATTGTAGAGTAATTTAATTATATCTTGTTAGAGCAATAAATATATGGTCATGAGTGGTTTTGTTGAATACTAGGTGTTGGCACCACTCCCCATTGGATTTGCAGTTTTCATGGTTCATTTAGCCACAATTCCGATCACCGGCACCGGAATCAACCCGGCTAGGAGTCTTGGCGCTGCTGTTATCTTTAACCAACACAAAGCCTGGAAAGACCACGTAAGCCCCTCTCCCTTTCTTTTATTTAAGTTATATCCACTCATATATAGTTAGTGCAATTTTGCATTTACTTGCCTTATTTTCAGATTACTAATTTCCCTCCTTATGAATAAGTGTCTCCATAGTGTAAATAGAAGTGAAACATTTGTATATATAATCTTAGTAGATTAATTTGTTTCATGTTGTGGTAGTGGATATTTTGGGTAGGACCTTTCATTGGAGCAGCAATTGCAGCATTCTACCATCAATTCATATTGAGAGCAGGTGCTGCTAAAGCCCTTAGTTCATTCAGGAGCAGTACTTCTCAAGTTTGATGATTAAGGGTTGTTGTACTCTATATATTTATGTCAATGTTTTGTTTTAGTGTCTAGCTCTCCTTGTCCCAACTTATGATGATTTAGAACATCATGCGCAATACTCCAAAGGTATTGTCCTCTTGGTATTCCCTTGACCTTTGGATCTACACTTCGTATCTTTCTTTGTTTTTTTCACTACTTTATCTCAACTCATTTCACCTTATGCTTCACTCCACTTTTCATCTCTGTTCTTTGAATAATTATTTGCCTTTTATTGGTGGTTTGTCATACTTCTTACAGAATCACTTTTGCACATTTATTCAGTCCTAGTCTAGAATAAATTAAACAAAAACGAATCATATCCCAAGGTTTAAATTTTCAAAAATTCTATAACCAAGTCTTTATCTTTAATCTTGTTTTTTCCATCGGGGAGGGATGGGTGTTGGCACTGCTGGGTTATACTTTTTTTAAAGGCGAATTCAATTCATGGCACGACTAACTCAAATTCCCTTACTACCAACATATTTTTCATTTCTGAATGAAGAAATTCGAACCATATTATTACACATAATGGTTGATGTTAATGTAATAAACCTGCCCAAAAATGCATGATTAGGTCTTGTCTGAAGTTGTTAAAAAAGGGTGAGGAGTAATAATCATAATATATGATAAGAAGTTTAGCCAACCAGCAACGATAAAAGCAGCTATCAACTATCAATCAAGTAGTATAGCAGTTTTTCTTTTTTCTTTTTACTCAACTAGTTGGATCTCACCTCACTTCCCTTGAGTTTTACTCATGTACAAAATCCAACGAAATAGTATAGCAGTTTTATTTTATTTTTTATATATATTTCATCAGAAGAAAGTGCTAATATATTGAGGAATTCAATTTAAACACTAAAAAAATAAGAAAATTAAAGGCTAAAGATATGATGTGTGTATTAAAACTTACTTTTTAATATATCGGGATTACAGTTTACAATTGAAGCTTAGTGGTAACATACCATTCCAGTGAAATTCATGGACGATAATATTTGTGATTGACAAAGAGAGCTACTTCATTCGGTCCAAAATAAGTGATTTTGTGGATGTTTTCACACAGTTTAACAAATCCATAATTAGTAATGAATTGATCATATTAACTTTTATCATCTCACATAAATATTCCTAACACATATTCTAATACTTTTTATTCCAAGAATAATATAGAAAAAAATAATCAATTTATTTTTAAAATTTTAAAAAATTACTTATTTTGAATATCAAAAAAAAAATATTTTGGATCGATGGAGCATATTTAGTTTGCTGTCTACCCAACTGCGCATGCTCAAGTACAGTGAAATTACCAATAATGTTTTAGCAAAGTAGTTATTCAATTATTTGGCGTAAGACAGCAGTGAAGTAATTGAAGCGCAGGCAGACACTGTGAAATTGCCAAATTATTGTTATTTAGATATGAACCACCTAACCTAATAAGCACTATTTCCTCTCTCTTCCTACAACTTACAAGTGAACTTTCTAAGTAAATTTTGGTTTCAAACTTTCAATTTTGTGACGCTGACTTCTTTACGGTACCTCAATTTTGGGCCAAACATTACTCTCTCATATCCACAAAAAAGTTGCTAATTTACTTTAGCACGTATATTATATTAAATTTTATATAAATATACATAATATGATTAAATTATTCTTAATTAAATATTTAATTTGAGGAATAAGAATTTTTGTTAGGAATATGTACATAAGAATAATTTTATAAAAATAAATTAACTTTTTCTTGATTATATAGATGAATACTTTTTTTGAATCAAAATAAAAAAGTAAATTGATTATTTATTGCAGACCAGAGGGAGTATCTCTTTCTTTTCTTTTTGAGTCGTAAATGCAAAAGCTAACCTTATTGTATATGTTAATAAAATCGGATTCTAAATTTAAAGACTATATACTTTTATTGTAATCTCAAGGTAATATGCTTAATAAATGAATTTATAATCAAATACTTATAAATATTTAAAAAAATTCTTAATATAAATAAGAATTTGAACAAAAGTTACTAAATTCATGTTCTAAACCTGGTACAGTATAATTTTTTAGAAGTTGTTTACATTTTTAGGCACTTTAGAATGTCTGTCACATTTATTACCGTCATTTATAAGAAGAAATAAGCTATTACTCCCTCCGGTCCACAAGTGATTAATTTATATTTTTATTTAGATTTAAAATAAATGTTCATTTATATAATTAAAAGAAAATTCAATTTGTTTTTACAAAATTACCATTGTGTACATATCCCTACAAAAATCTAATTTCTCACATTAAATATTTAATTAAGAATAATTTAGTTATACTAGGTAATTTTGTATAGAATTTAGTATTGTTTTAATGGACGTGTTAAAATTAAATTGGTCACTTATTGTGGACCTGAGGAATAGGTAGCATTAACGATACTGGAGAGAACAATTTGCTGTGGTCCTGGGGACCAGCTACTGAAAATTTGAGTCAGCTAGCTCTGGACTTTCAGAATAGCAATTAACGACCCCATAGGCCATAGATCAAAAACTCAACGTGAAAAAGAAACAAAAAAAAAAACAAAGAGGAGGTAATTCTACTTCAATGAACAAAGTGTAACCCCTCCTTATGAGCATACACCATCAGATTCCATTCCGTGGTGCTAAAAAGATGAGCGACAATTGTAAGAAAACAGTTTGTCCAAAGACAGAAGCATCTGATCCATGGAAGACTTAGAATATTGTCCATAAAAACCACTATCACTCATGAGTGGGAATGAATAAACTACTTTTTTGTAGCCAATAGACCTAATTACAAAGTGAAAAACAATTAAGATTGTCTTGTAAATGAATTTTCCGAAATGTGTCCGGTTGATTAGGGAGGGTGTTTTTACTCTAAGAAAACATTATTCCAGGCGGTACATTTTGGATTTTTTTTGCACTAAAAGTGGAAACAGCTTTCAAATCACTTTCATAATTTTGATAAAACTCTAATTTACAATCTACACCGCAAAAATGTACAATAGCTTTTGCTATTCCTGGGAAAAAAAGTTAATGAACAGTTGATTACAATAATGGGGAAAGATACAAAAGAGGAGCTAATAAAGGAAAAGACCTGCCAAGAATGATGAGCTCAGAAATTGGTACTTATCCATTGAATAGCTTCCTGAATGGCCCATCCTTGCGATCTTTTGCAGCTTCTGTTAAAGCGAGGAATCTCTTAAAGCCAGTAGTAGCTGCACCTCTTCCAAGTGCAGCTGCTCTGGTCAGCACATCTTCTCTTGAAGTGATGGCCCCAGGTGATGATGCTGCATTAGTTATGGCCGGTGCTATTGAGGTGTTTGGAGCAGATGGTACAACTGAAGGGGCCATAATGGTCGGCTGAGAGATACCCGACCCACGTTTGTTGAAGTCATCCAGTATGCTTTGCTGATCAGCCTTTTTCAGGCCCTGCAATCACAAAGTGCATTCAAGATATTGTGTACAAATGAGAAAAGCATGAGGAGAATCCACAAACAAAAAGTGAGCAGCTAGCATATTAGCTCTCGTGCCCCAGGATATGAATGAAAATTCAAGCTCACTATAAAGCTTTATAAAGTAAAGTGATGGACTTCTCAGAGCTTCTTGCTGCAACTTATAGCCTTTATACTGAAGATTAGAGTCTCCGTATCATTGACACTAACTTTGGGTTATAATCCCTTAAATAATCTTGAAGAGCACTCAGTCAAAGTTAAAAACAATAGAGTATGACCAAGCAAAACCATGTCTAGGACATATTCGTCTAGCATGTTAGGCACCAAAATTGTCAGTTTGTACTCTATAGCTAGAACTGATGGTAACAACCTAACGCGATCATCTAATTTAAAACTTTAATCCCAGTCCCATGCTCTAAATGGAAAATAAAAGTTCACCAAATTGCTAATCTCTTATAGCAACCTCAGAAATAAAAAAATTTAGTTTTAGATTGAGAAAAGAGCTGGAGAATAAAATGAAGAGTGAAACCTTAAGCTCCAAAAGCCGCTGAAATTCTGCAAGTGTTCCCTCAGGCAGCAGTGCACAGTATGTGTCTGCCACAGAATCTATTGGAGATAGTATGACCTAAAAACAGACCAAATTCAATATACTATATAGACCTTCAATATATAACAACATCATTTTTTGAGACTAACACAAAGCTCGTCAATCACTGACCTTTAATAATGCTTCTGCTTTGCTCATCTCACGACTGACAAATTTAGAATAGCTAGCAGCTCCTGCTATCTGTTCAAAATAGAGAGGTTTGCAAAAAGTTTAAGCCCATGTTGTTGTTTTAAGTTTTGTGCCTTGGGCATTCATAGATTTACCAATGGTTTTTAGTGGAGCAATAACTTCAACAAGACGAATTCAGTGCGCAAAATATTAGTGACAATGGAAAAGACGTCCTGAGAGGATTGAGAGATATTATAACTGTTTTTTTCTGTAACAGTGCCGTCTCATATTCATCGGGAGACTGAATGTTTCAAACAAGCAGTGGCCAGCTTTGCTTATTCGGCTTTCTACGACCAATCATATGGACAGTTTCAGCTATCAGCCACTTTATTTCACCAAAACTACATATTACATTATTACTTCAGGAATGAAGTGCAATTACTTGCTTGCCTTAAAGTAAAGAAATGGAAATTTAAAGAGGATGACAGAGCTGGGGACAAAATGTCAGTTTAAAATATAATTAAACAGAAAAAAAAAATCAATAGAAGGATCCATTCTTCAGAAATGCTGGCAAGCTTACTTGTTTTCCAAGAGAAGGAATTTCCAGCAAAATAGTCTTTACTGCTTGTGTATCCAAAAGCATCTGCAAAATGTCATGCCCATTAAAATAAAATTACATTAAGATGATCACAATTTGACAAGATACATGGCGCTGACATTGCAAAAATTATTAAGCCGTGCGCTATAGTGAGCTCAAACTGCTCTAGTAGTAAGAGAGCCAGCTTGGCTCACCCCACAGTCAAGATTTATGCTGATGAGTAAAACTTTATAATCGAAATGATAGTAAGTCAAGATTATCAGTACTTGTTGTGCTCCAGTCTCTGAAATCTGTTTGCATTTGAATATATTGTGAAAGAACCGTGGGCCAAGAGACGACGCAAGCTGCATGATGATGAAAACATGAGCTTCTCTTTTTTTTTTCTTTTTTTGCGAAATGATGCAGAGATCAAGGTATTTACACAGGTAAGCCTTGAAATTTGAAAAAATTGCTTGAAATTGAATACAATTTTTACCTTATCCAGAAAGAATTGGAAGTAAATGGGAGAGAGAAGGCTTCCGAGCACAGGAATGCTACTGGTAAGGATCGAAATTATGCCATTGACGTACCTGCAGGAAATTTACAAGCTTCAACAAATCATAAGAAATGTTTCTGTCAGAAGGCGGAAATGGAGAGGTAATTAACGTACTCTGACTGATCACCAACACTTTCGAGAGTACTCCATGGAACACGAGTCATTGCAGCCATCTCAGAGTCAAACTTTGTTTCTATTCCGTGCACTAGTGTAATCAATGATTTTGTAATAACTGCTGAAAATTCATCCTGAAAATGCATTCAAACACTAAGCAGTGGAACCATCTAAAAAATTTTAAAAATCAAACTAGTGGAGCATTTCTGTACCTGTACTTCAGACATATCCACTCTATCTGCAAATAGAGCATCAATCATCTTTGAGACATTATCTGCTAATTCACCACACTGGTAACATGATAAAATGGAGTTCGGCATGAGTTTGAGGAGACAACGGGAAAGAAAAGAGTACTAGGAATTTCTTTGATAATTTCTATGACGACTGTTCTTCATCTCCTTAGCTTGTAAATTCTAATTTCATTAACCCTAACGAACTCAAAAAAATGCTTCAAGGAAGGACATCTAGTTCTGGACCTTTTCTGGTCAATGGTTAGAGGAATTCTGATTGAGCATGCATAATACGCATAACTGGATGTGTTATCAAATAAAATTCCTAAATTACCACTACAAGGAGAGAAAACTGACCGTTTTGTGACAATACTCTGCAGTATTTACTATGTAGCAGATTACCCTTTCATCCTTGTCCGATGTCTGGAAATAATGTTTCATAAGAAGTAAGTGGAGAATTTAGTAGTAGAAAACGATAACTAAGCCTCCAAATGAGAATTCAGAATACACCTTTATCTGTCCTTCAATACCCGTGGCAGCTGCAACAATTCCTGTACCACCCTTTGGCAATCTAGAGAAAAGCTTGGTAGCATAAGCTTTAAGAACTTTTTGAAATGCCTATTACAAAGAGATCAAGGGTATTAGCTAATGTAGACCCTTGGCCTAGTCACTAATCTGGAAGTGTAAAGCCTCTTCACTCATATCAGTTTTGGGACATTACATCAAAGAATATATTCTAGAGGTATTGCAAATTCATGCTAATGAATGACATAAGGTGTCATCTCAAGTTTAGAAAGGCTAGGGTCCTAACCCTTCATTACCGAGGTGAATCCATGCCAAACGTGATCATCTGACATTTCATTTGTATGTCAAAATGGATTAAATTCTCCTCCTCAAAAAGATAACTACCCTCACTCTTCTTTTCCTCAATTCTCTGTTTCCTTCCCTTTTTGTTAGCCTATAAGAAGGAACATGGGAGATCACAATAATTATAGAGAGGTTCTAGTCAGCTCTTAAATTACTATAAACTTTTCTTAATGAACTTTCACAACAGAAGAAAGTATACTAGGCCAAGAGGCACACAGCAAGCATATAATTTTAAAAGCACCTTAAAGAGATTAAACAATGTCTGGTTTTTCGTCAAAGCACTGCATCGCTTCAAGCTCCTCCTGATGATTACAAAGACCTTAAGAAAATAAAAAGAAACAAGTTAGTGCAAGCAGAACAGGTGACCCAAAAATTGTCTAATGTACCATCTCCGCAATCATATCTTCTCTATTGATTATGCAACATTTCTGCTAATATATTTGCTCCGCTGATGATGCAGCATTTGATGATATTGAAGCTCAACTTTTGGGTTCTTTGGACAGAGAGGAATTGCAGATGTTTTTATGGAGCTTCAACTCCTCCTCAGTTTTTGAAAGCTAAAGGTCTAGTGTACATTTTTAGTTGGAGCAACCTAACCCCTGTAAAGAATGTTGCCTCCTATTAAGATTTTATCAGTTCACTCACTTTGACTTAGGCCATTCTTTTGTTCTTTTGTTTTTTCGTTAGCTCTCTGGCGGGAAACACATTGTAATGGAGCTAACAATGGCCTATTTATATTTCTGCATCTTCTGGATGCCATAAATGAAACATCTTACTTCATGCCAAAAAAAAAAAAGAAAAAAAGAAACATCTTACTTCGACAAAAAAAAAAGGAAGCTCAACTATATATAAAAGTAATCCCAAAAACTATTTGAATTAATGTGCACCTGATGCGGCACTACAGCAAATACTGAATACATTACCTTAATGCTGCTAGATAAAATATTAGTCTGACTTCCCTCCTCAATTTCCCACGTCTCTTCCTAAGTATGAGAAACAAATATTAATTAGTAGGACAGATGTATTTAAGGAAAAGTAACTGTTATTGCTATTGAAACTTATACCAGCATTTCTTTCTCCAAACTGTCCATAAGAGTCTTCTCTTCTAGCTCTACATAAACTGACAAGTGAGGTTCAAAGCACGATGAAATGATCCCTCGGAAATTGAACTGCAATGTAAAAAACATAATATTATTCACCTGCTTGAAATCCATAGAAGAGCAAAACTGAAAGGGTGATGTTTAATGTCTAGGAAGCAGAATAAGAAAACTTCGGAAAGACTTTAAGTGTGCATGCTCGCAGAGCACCAATTTGTGTTCCATAATAATATGTCCACACAAACGTAATACTAGAGACCTCTGCATGCACCATGAAAGCATGTCTGCCTCCCCTTTCATCACAGCTATTGTGCAGTAAAATGTTACTGAAATGGATTTACCCATCTCTGAATTGACGCAATTTTATGAAATAGCATCTCTTATAGCAGGTTAAGACTATTAAATTATCGAACTCTAACTAAAAGAATGTGTTCGGGAAAATTATCCCAAATCTTGTGCAGAACGCAACTATGACAATTAATGAAAGGAAGGATGCCCCATCACCATATCAAAACTTTACTGTAATGGTCCAAGTAATTCATCCCTCTCATAAGTCAGAAGGAATGTGACAGAAGATAGAGATGGAGACACTCATGCATCTGAGTCTAACAAAATCTTAGTATTGTACGAATACATGGGTGATCAACAATAAGCCATTTGCAACACCAACAACCAATGTTTTCAAGAACCCATAGGAAATACATACCCCAGCTCCCGGCACCGATGAATCTTTTTGTCCATCTTGTTCCTGAAAAGACACACAAGGCAGTATAAGCGACTGTACAAGTTAACATTATCATATCCAATTTGCCATGATGCTACAACTAAAAGAAAGAAACTCAGACACATACGTCATGTTGACTACCATCATGAGCAGCAAGCTTTTTCTCATATTTTTTCCGAATGTCTGAAACTGTCTGGCTCTTGTTTCCACTCCTTTCTGTTTCTTCATTGTCATCTACAGCATCTTTACTGCGGGTTCCACCACCAAATTTCTCTGCTAACTCCTCTTCAAATTCCAAAGTACGCTGCAGAGCCTAGAAGTGCACCCACAAGATGACAATCAACATAAAGACAGATGTTGATGTGTAAATATTATGTAAAAGATAAAAAGTGAAATTGCTTTTCCAGCTTCCGATCCAAAGTTAATTTCCTCTGATGAGTGATCATATTATATGTCTGCTGCAAAAAATGGAGGAAAAGAGAACTTTCCAAAAGGGAAGAGAAACAGGTCTTGGCGTGTTGATGCTTCTATTTTGTGAATAGTGAATGTGTTGATTGATCAGTGGATAAGCGCAGATTTGGTAGGGCTTAAGGAAAAAAGTGCATACGGACAGAGTTTTATTAATAATTATCATTTTCTAGTTTTCTGAAGGCTCGGTAGAGTGTGGTAGCAAAAATTAGTCCATTTAGTCAAAAGATCCAAAAGCTCGTATTTTCTCTAGCATCAAATATATATCAATGAAGGATTTCAAGAATACAGAATACAAGTGAGCTAAGAAGCTACAATGGAGGTTAGAAAATCCAGACGTAAAGCTTTAAAAAACCTGTATCAACAGCTAGAGATGTGGGAAGTGGAGACAGAAATGTATAAACTAGCATGACCTAGCCAAAAGATGGGTAAAGACTTTAACCAAGCTAAGAATATTAACGAAAATTCCCAACAAGTACTGACGTGAGATAATAAGATCAAAAATGAAAGATGAAAGTAACTTGCTGAATTGCTCGGTACATATTAGGAAGAAAACTAAACAGATCTTTATCCATGACAATTGAGAAACATTAGTTACATTTGTAGAATTAGGTCTGCTAAAGTGAAGTATAAAAAAAGAAAAAAAAAATATAAGGGCTAGAAAATCATGTGGTCTAAATAGCATAAGTGCCTTGGAGTAGATTGGCTAACCAAACTACTAATGTTATATTAAGGAAAGATGCCTAATGACAGGGGAAAAAGTACCTGGCTATCAATAAACAAGAACAAAGGAGATCTCTAAAGTTGAGTGCAATATCATGGTATTGAACTTATGGATCATTTTTTTGAGTTTTTTACGCTCTCAGTCACTTGGCCCAAGCATATAACAAAAATGAGCCATGTTTTTCAGCCTTACTGGATTAGCCCATATTTTGTATAACTTGAAAGCTATGTCACTTCCCCTATTTCTCTTCTTCAACCCAGCCACCTCTTAATTGTTAGTTGCCAGACTTGATTGGAGACAAAAAGTTATTTTAGGTCTCTAAATCATTACCTGTGCTTCTAAAATTTCTCTAGCAGATTATGAGTGAAATACTTTGGTCGTGCTATCCTTTGAGAAGTGTATCACCCTCGCCCTTTCTCTTGATTACCCCTAGTAACCCTATCTTCCTATGTGTTCACTTCATTCTTTCTACCTAAGTTGCTCGGACCCGGATGCGGGTGTCCGATAAGGGTGCAGATCTAAAGGTCGGATCCTTCATGATCTAAAATTTAAGATTCGAGCGTAGGGGTCCAAGTATGGATACGGGTGCCGGGATTCGGCTAAAAATAATTCAAATATATATAAAAAGTTATAAAAATATGTCTACATTATGAGACACTATGTGAAAAACTTACTATGTATTCCGAGAAGGAGAAAATATGGATCAAAAGGAGAATACGGGAAGGAGATAAAAAGTAAAAGGACCAACAAAGAAATTTCTACATACAAGGTATTCCATTTTCTTCAATTTCATCCTAGCTTTTGTGTTGATTTCAGAAATCATTGCATTTGTTCCGAATTTCTCCGCCGATTTTGGCCGAAGTACCAAAAATCGGTTAACCATATCCGGTACGGATCCCACACCCACATCCACACCCATGTCGTGTCAACACGGTGTGGCACCGAAAATGAAGAGTCCGAGCAACTTAGCTTTCTACAACTACGTCAACTCTCCTTGCAGTTTGCTATTGTCTACTACCGCTCACTATAATCTTGTTTCTGAAAGTACTATGCTAACTATTACGGGTAGTATCATTGCTTTCCAAAAGCGACTGATGCATCATTGCTGCTTGTCATGTTTTATACATACAAATGTTACCCAGGCACAGTTGGGACATCTGTACCCTATGTAAGATGAACATATTTACAATTTTCTAACAATATTATTGATAAGAATGGACATGGGGCCTAACTCAACCCCAAAAGCTAGCTTATGAGGTGAGGATTGCCCAAGCCATATAAGGAGATCAAGGACCTCAAATCCCTCCGATGTGGGACAACTCAACACCCCCTCACGCCCAGATCTCTGGAGCGTGGACAACATAAATGGGGGTCCAACATCGGTAACAATAATTGGGATGTGCCTGGCTCTGATACCATGTGAGAAAGCACGGGAGAAGAATATAACTGAGATTAAACATAATACAATGAGCCCTATATATAATACTAATAACCTAGAGTTCTACTATAACTAGAGTTCTACTATATTTACATATCTAACAATTATATATATGAAAAAATATTGAGCATGCTTTAGTTTTATTTGCTTTTTACTCCCGCTAACAAGACGTATACGCAATATGGTTCTATTTTAAACCTCTGTTTGGGCCTGCTTCAGTGGTAAAAGCTTATAGTAACCTGTTGAAAGAACCAAAGTATGAGCTAAAATAAGAAAACTCAAAATTAAAGTATGTCTTGATCACATTGTCTAACCAAAACTAACCTACGAGATATAGCTACCAAATTCGCCTCCCCCCCCCCCCCCTCGCTCTCGCTCTCTCTTAAATTGAAGTTCTTGCAGAAGGATCCTGATGCAGTTGAAAGTACATCCATGCACAGAAGCCTTTTCTATCCAAGGATATGATTGTTCTGAACATGAACGCCACACTTGATATATCCAAATCATTTCGACATTTGCTCTATCCAAAACTTCTTTCTGCAGTCCATTTTCACCTTAAATTCCTATCTGTTGCCTCAAGGAAAGACTAGATAATAATGGAGAATAAAACCAATACTCTTTCTTGAAAACTCAACACCTCGTTTGGGTTTTATTATGCAAGAGTCTTTTGGTACGCGCTTTGCTCGTGTACTCTAATTTAATGATATATAATTTTTAAAAATTATATAACTAAAGACTTTGTGTTTGAGTTTTATAACAAAAATTAAAGAAAAAAGTGTAACTTTTTGAAATGATGAATGTTAATCTTATTTAGTTAGCCCAACAAAGAAAATATTGTCCTATGATTACTTTGTGTACAGATTAAAAGTTAGTGATCTTTCCCTGTGTGACTTTGTTTAGGGAACAATCAGCCACAATTTTAATCCATCTAAGAGATGCCTGCCAACTTCATTATTCTATAAAGATTTTCCTTTATGCTTTATTTTTTATTCGGAAAAAGGCCTAAAAATGCCACTCAACTTTCAGAAATGGTCTATCCATGCCATCCGTTAAAAAAATACTAATTTCATGCCACTACCGTTACACATTTGGCCCATCCATGCCATTATTGACTAACGACTCAATTTTTATTCAGCCCATCTATGCCACTGCTGTTAGTCAATAATAGTATGGATGGGCCAAATGTGTAACGGCGGTGGGATGAAATGAGCATTTTTTTAACGGATGGCATGGATAAATCATTTCTGAAATTTGAGTGGCATTTTTAGGCCTTTTCCTTTTTCTATTTCATATAAAAAATGTTACAAAATATACATGTAATTAAAATTTATCATTTTGGTGTAAAAGTTAAATGATGATTCATAACTAAGTTACAATTTGTGTTGGTTAAACTTATAATTTAAACTTTGAATAAATTATTATTTAAGACTTTGAAGTAAATCATATATTTGTCGCTCCTATTCCCAATAATGCAAAAACAAATAAGAATCCCTACTGGGGTTAGAGAAGCACATTTATGGAAAGAAAACAAAACCATTTGGCGAGTTGGCCGCATCAAAAACAAATTAAAAGCATATTAATTTTCTATACTATATCAATTTTAAAGTTCTAAAAATTAGAACTTCTTACCTAGTTTAATAAGGAACGAATTAATAGCCAAAATTTTAGTTGACTTTAAAGTCCTAAATTTTAGGAAAGTAACTTAAATTATTATTTTGTCCAATGTGAAATCTATTTTTAAAGGATAAAAAAGTTGAACAATATTTTCCTAAGGGGCTTTGTGCTTCCGTAGATATAGATTTATACTAATAAGGGTATTTTGAATCAGATATAAGGATTTCATCTAAAACGTCTCATAAATTGAACATGGAGGAAAACCGAAGATACAAGGAAAATCCAGAAGGATCTTAAAGGGCAATAATTGTTTTCGTTATTATTTCTCTAGGACAAGACTCAGCACCGCTTCTTAAACAGTGTGTCCAAGATGAATTACCTTAGAAGCCAGTAAAAAGCAGACCAAAGGAGTATGAGATGAGCTATGTGTGAATTAGGTATTCATTGCCAAGTTGCGATGCAGTTACGTCAAACATCAGAGTTAACTGACACATGACAATAATGCTGACAAAACAAATGGATTTCACTCTACTTGTATTGACAGGTTACTTGACTGAAAACATCAAAATTTAGAAGATGAACAACAAAATTTACAATTCAGCTGATGGAAAAACGACTGCTAGCAGTGTTAAACAGCAGCAATGATTGAAGTAGAATTAGTGTCAGATGATGTTTTATCAGGACTAGGATTTCCTGGGAGACAATTAAATCTGCTACAAATACTAAAAGCAAGATTCTAAATTTTTCATAAACAACGCTAGAAACATGTTAGATTTTGCTAAAAGCCACAGTTCGATTTCATGCACGCAGCTTAGCCAACAATTGAGAGAAACTTACCATCAACAAGGCCGCAACATCTGGCTTTTCTTTCATACTAACAAGGATTTCCACAAGTTGAGACCTAGAATACAAATAAGAGAGTGAGATAAAAGAGAGGCTGAGAGAGTAGGAGGAAAGCAAAGAAGATAACATCTTGCTAAGGAAGAGTGTGCCAATAAAAATCTTTACAAAAAAGTTATTGTGGTTAAATGTTATTCTACTAATGATAAAAGGGCATTATCAGTTTGAATAGGCAAGTTAGTGTGCTGTAGGAATCAATGCCAAGAGACTACGTGTTTTTGCTAGTAATAACCATGATGATACCATGGAAAAGTCCTTTGCAAGGTTAACGAAGCAATGTAATTTGAGAAGAAAATTCCAGGAACATGTGAGCTTTTCAGGTATATAAGATGCTGGCGAGGAATCACACAGGAGAATTCATTTCAACATGGTTTCTCACAACTGCTTAGATTCATCATATTATTCATGCTTTCTCCGAGAGGCAAAGAAAAGAAAAAGATAAGGTGAAACGATAATAAAATATCCTACCTTGTCAACTTGCAGAACTGGATACAAAGCAAATAATCGACATGCCATGAACGAGGGAAAATTTTCCAAATCTCCTCATTTGTTCTTAGACGACGCTTGATCCAAGCATATCTTCTTTCAGTCTTGTCCAACTTAGCTAGTTCTGCAGTTGCAAACGCGATAGGCTATAAGAACCACAGACATCCAACATGTTATAGATCAATCAAACTCAACAATAACAAAAGATAAAGTAAGTTGGACAAACCTGCTCCTTCAAAAATCTGCTGGTACGAGGTAAGCTCTCTATTACAAAACATTTTCACCAATTCTTCCCTAACAGAAGGTTCGAGAGCATCCACAACTAAGCATGCTTCTGATAACTGCTGTAGTAGATTACTTTCTTCTGTCTCCTTTCCTGTGCCTAAGCTGTATGTGATGAAAGGAAGTTAAAAGACCATGGAAATAAGAAGGAACAAAGACATGCAAAAAATCCAAACTGGAACTTTCACTTTATTCATTTCTTGAAAAATATCAAAATAAAACTCTGTACCTTTTGTCATTATTTTTTTTCTAATTACAAGTATCTTTTGTGATTAATATCCCCTTGCCAATATTTAAACAGAAGCGCTTCTTTTACAAGGTGCTTCACAAACTGGTGAGGCTGGAATGCAAGTGGTCATGCTACAATATTTAATAACAAGAATTTGGAAATTTTAGTGAGCTCTGATTACTTTAATTTGGAGAAAAGAATGCCAGAAACTTTAGTCACCATCTCTTATACTAGATGCTTCACTAACATAGTAAGACTGGATGTGAGTGGTCATGCAACAGTACTTGAAAAACAAGAAGAACAAAATTAAGAGGTTGGGAGCGTTTTACAAGTTTTGATTATTTTAAGTTGGATAAAAGAACAGAAGTTTAACTCAAAGAGACAGATTAAAAGAATAACTGGGGCATTATCTATGAGTGTCATACATCCAGAATCTGACAACAGAAAATTCCATGAGTTCTACGCACAATAGAAAACCACAGATAAGTCAGATGAACAAGTTTAACTAGACACAGAAAGTTAGTTAGGTAACTACAACTACAGTAACTTTCAGGAGGAGAAAGAAAAATCTTTCTTCTGTCTTTCCTTTAATATGTGAGAGCTCTTATCCAGAAGAACCTATCATACAACTTTTAATGCACAGAATGTTGATTCTTGAATTGACAAAGGTACATATGAACTACCAAGGCAGATAAGAAGACAAGTTCGTTGCAGCCAATCCAATAAAGTGCCATATTTTCTTTCCTAAGAAGTATTTGCCAATCACGTTCAAGAGTAACAATACAAGAGTTTCGGGTACACACCTGGAGAAATCAGAGAATACATGTGACTTGAGCACTTGTTTGATGCTCTTAAACTTCTCTCTAAGTTCTGTAATTTTAGGAATATCCCTATAGGCTTCAAAATGACTACATAGCTGGTTTACAGCCTGAAACATCACAAGATAGGAATTAGAAGCATATCCATACTATTTGCGGAGAAAGACGGCATTAGAAGATTGGCACGAGAAGTGTGTGTGTGTTAGTTACTGAAAGGCATTTAGTGATATGTACATCTTCATACAGTTGTTTCAGCAAACACAAATTACAAAGAGATAAGCTGTATCTAAGAAAGACAATGAACGTTTGCTAATATATATTCTCAAGAAAAAAATCAGAAATATGTTTACCATACAATTGTAAGGATTTTTAGTGGAGATTAAACTAGAGTTCCAACTCGTTACAGTGCAAACATTACGTTTGTGTAGAAACATATAATTTTAAAACATCAGCATCCAGATGAAGCATTAAGATGAGTGAAGCCTATAATCATACACTAACATTGACCACATAAACGTTTAATTCGTGAGCCAAAATAATAAAATGAAACAAAAACCTCCTTTTATACACCACAATACTGTAAGAACAATGGGTCAAAACAACACTTTTCTTATAGGATGCAGCTCCTCTAGTTTAGCAAGCAAGCATAATCTTGCAATAATAGAAGTTTGAAGTATGACTAAAACTAGTGCAGAACATGCATAGTTGTTCCAACAAGCAACAATTATAGTAGCATGTTGGCAGCAATGGTAATTGCTGAAGGTTAGTGAAAAGGTTACGACGAGCAACAGACAAATACCTCAAGCTGTGCAGCTGCCTCTTTATAGTGACGTTTTGATGCCATTATTTGAAGTTGCTCTACTGCAGAAACTGTCATACGACAAATGAAATGTGTTGAGATGATGTATCTATTGGACTAAAGAAGGCATGCATAGATGCTCTTTGTTGATAAGTCAAATTACATAACTTCTATGATTAATAAAAATAGAAATTATATTCCTTTTCTCATTATCCATGATCTGCTTTTGTGCGGAAATTTGAGCTAGATCATGCTCACAACACATACACTTGAATTTCTTCGTCTTTCCACGGCTAGTAAAGTATGTGATGCTGGGAAACGTGATGTCACAGAACATAGATAAAGATCTTTCTGCAAACGAACTATGGGAAATCAGTCTTTAAAGTTCCCAGTCATTCCGCTTATCTATTTACACCTACAACCCTTACCTCTACGAACTTTAATTTTTTAATCAACCATTTGACCAAAGTAAATAGCCTTTAAAATCATACCAAGGTGATTCAAATGTACCAAAGTGCTAGATGAGCCGCATCAATTAGTGTTCCAAATGGAATAAGATTGTTATGTCATATGGCATGTGGGATAAAATAACCAAATATTTTGTTCTGACAATTTTATCCTACGTTTGGTTGAATTTTTGCTTCGGGTATAAGCAATCTTGGGATCAGTTCTGATAATTTTATCCTACATGTCATATGGCATGTGGGATGCGGTATTACTTTATAACACCCATTACACTCTGTGGTAACTATCCCAGGATTACTAATTCCAGAATAAAACAACAAAATCATACACTTGGCATCTTCAAAGCTCCTCTTCCAAAGTCTATTAAGAAAGCCAAGATTAAAACTGGAAATAAAGTTTATCCAAGTTTATATAGTGTAAAACCAAATACACGTTTTATAGTATACCTCGTATATCCCATTTTTAGTACAAAAGGAATATGTGTAGTTTGACTTTTAGCACCCTTAGGGGTCATTTAGTTGGGAACAAGTTATCCCGGGATAATAATGACGGTACTATAATACATGAATTAAATAATAACGGGATTATTCAGTGAATATATACTTTTATTGGTAGAGCAACTTCAAGTAATGGCATCAAAACATCTACCAATAAAAGTATATATTCGCTAAATAATCCCGTCATTATTTAATTCATGTATTATCGTATCGTCATTATAATCCCAAGATAACTTGCTCCCAACCAAATGACCCCAAAGGGTGCTAAAAGTCAAACTATACATATTCCTTTGTTTTTCTTTTTCATAATCATTCCAAAAACAATATACTGTCACTTTTCTCCTCCCTTTTATTTTTTTAGAGTCCATCCCTCTCTATTCCTCTCTTTCAATCCAAAACATCCATAAATGAAAGTCAAAGTATTTTCTTGTTGCACCATAACACGAATGAGCCATCTTTACTTTCTCTCTACGTGAATAAGTTGTGATCCAGCCATCTAATAAAGTCTTGAGCACTTAAAAGGATATGAGATTGAAGGAGGTGCAGAACATCTGACTTACACTCAAAGGTTAATTCCTGAAAAATATGGACAAGATTTGATATTACATACTCATGGAAAAAATGAACGCTAAGTCTCTAAATGGAAGTCTCTCCACACCAAGTCATTATCCCACAACGTCTACCTTGCTTAAAAGGTAACAAACTACATGCTCAAAATTTGAAAGATTTTTTAACCCAAACAAGTGTAGCATCTGAAGAAAAGCCTGGCAGACGGAAGAATCCTATTCTATACATAAAAAAATTCAGACACCGCTTTCCACAGACAGCAAAGTGCATATAGTATCTAAAATGATAAAAGATTTACATGTTGCTTCAACAATATACTTTTCAAGCATGGAGAAGGAAATGATTTGCCAGCAGTCTTCTTACAAGTGCAAAACCCAAAAAAAATGCTAAAGAACCTTGACAATGAAAGATGACACTAACCTAGCATGGTAAGGCGGTGAAGGGCAGTAATCGTGGTTGTTATGTGCTTCTTTGCAAAATCCATTTTTTTAATATCGCGGCATATTTCTTGAACCATTGTTTCACTTTGCTCTGCTTTGGTTTTAATTTCTCGAATCTTATTCATGAGTTCCTGCTTTAAAAAAGTTAAATAGTGAATAAGAAACCACCAAAATATAAATAGTAATATAAGATGATTTTATTATATCTAGAGCCAATAGATTTTATTCTTCACACAGTTAAAGTTTCTGTGATACAACAGAGACGAGAGAAAGTCTAAAGAACAGACCTGCACAGCACTCGTAGCTGCAGCAAGATCTTCTCTGGCTTTGGTTCCAGAATTACTCTGAAAAAATGAAAGGCCAAAATATAATGATTACATAAATCAGAAAGTAAATATCATGAAGCTTCATTGATCAGCAGAAATATTGATAGCAATTCATTAATCAGGTGATCTAGCTGAATTTAACATTCTAAGTTTCCCATCTCTCCTATCTCTCTTTCTCTCTTACCTTCAAATTGACCAAATAAAAGAAAAACAAATAAGAAGAAATAAAAGCAACATACGAAGTGGTGAAAACATCAAAGTACTTTTAACACAATCTCAGAGGTATAGAATTTACAGTCCAACCTGCGTTCTGGTACAGATTTTCCAAGAAATTTTTCTTTTGATGAAGTAATACTTTCATTGATGTGTGGGAAAAATACCCTATATAAAAGCGGTATACAAAAGGTAGTGAATCTAAACAACAGATTGACCAAAATTATCGCGATCTTCTTTTCTTATAATTTTTTATACTTATGAAAACAAAAGGTGAATTACAAAGAACTGAATACATGATCTAAAAGTCTTTTCTGTCTTAGCCTTGTCACTAGGGCCACATTGTTAGCAACAGTGGGCAATCACATAACCACAAATTGCATATAAGGACCTCAAATAAATGCAAACAATTTATACAATTTATCTGACAGTTGTTGCAAATTCATCTAGCTTTCGTCATTCATGCAAATGTTCAAATGTTAATCAAAGAGCATCAATTTTTCACTTGATAATTGTCAACCATGATCAGAAACAAAAATGGAACCACATATGACGGATGTTCAAAAAAACTTATCACCTTTTTAACAGTATCACTTATCGCAATATGGAATGAATTGGACATGAGTAGAGTAGAATGGATATAGAAGATTATATTCCCCACATCAGGTAGTTTGCAATTGAGGCATAGTTGATTGATTCATAGCTTGTTCCAATATGCAATGAAACTTTTATCTTTTAATATTACATGGTGTAACATCAGAGAGTAGTTCTTCCAAATTTTAAGAATAGTCAAGATTTTGTCAATTAACTTTTTTTTTATTTGCACCGGATATCCGAGTCTCTAAGAGCCCCGACTAATCCCAGGGTGCACAGGCCCTCAGCAAGGAGTTTCCCGCAAGTGCACCACGGTTAATTCAGGTTTTACCCAGTCCGATGGCAGTCAAAAATTGTTTGCACCCAGTGGGTTTCGAACTTGAGACCTTGAAAGGGAGCAAACCCCAAGGCTCAAGTCAATTTCCACCGGGCCAACCCTTGAGGGTTTTTTGTCAATTAATAAAGTACAAGAACAATGAATTACTAATGGGATTTTGGTGTCTGTTTACACTGAGCATTCTACTTGAGGCGTCAGCTTTTGAAAACTAAAGGTTATAATCAGCATTCATATATAATGATGTACTCATATGTTAATATTTGTACCCGAAGACAAGCAAGACAAAGGATAGAGAAAGAGATATAAGTGACAAGAAATTCACCTGTTGTCGAACAGCAGTCAGTATTTCAGCATCAACACGACGAATTTCACTATGTATCTTCTGCATAAGGGGCTCAACACCAGATAGAGATGCTTCTGCAGATCAATCATGTGTCAACTGATTTTTGGAGAAACCAACAAATTTGACTAAGATAAGCATGCTTAAGCTTAATCAGGATAATGATATCAAGTCTTAATTATATTTTAGACATATTTCATGGAGTAGTTTTCAAAAACTACAGCTAGCTCTCTAATATTTTGAAACTTCACGCCTTAGTCGATCACCAGTAAACTTTCAATTCTTACACATCAGACTTTTTTGTGTCCATTAGAGCCTAGAGGAACATAAACCTTATGCAGTTATATTGCCATTTTACAGGTTAACTATGATTACTGGCCGAGAGTAGATATGGACTGTAAACCAATTTTATTGTCATTACAAAAGGATTCTGGTGGTCAATGGCCAAAACTTACCTTCTTCTCAGCTATCCACAGATGCTAGTTCCTTCCGTAAATAACCATATAACGTTCTCATACATTTCCGACATCCAATTATATTAGAAACAAATAGTGTCACATTGATATTACGGATAGCTCGCCAGAAGGAACTGTATTAATGATTCACTTGCAAAATGTCAAAGACAATCTTAAGATCAACTTCCAACTCCCTCTATCCTTTTACCCTTTTAGTGAATATCCTCACAGAACTACCTCCTAAAAGGAGAAGTCCATTATCCATTTAACTTTTCCATTTGGATATTTCATGACATATATCATACAAAAGAACAACTCCAAACTTCAGAAAAAAAAACATTTTAATCTGTCCTTAAATGAGCAACGACTAATCTTCACGCGACACAACCCTGTTTTGAACATCTAATGCCTCGATATTCCTCCAAAGTCCAACTAAACTCAAGGCAAGGAAATGAGACTTTCAACCTAATCTTGAGAAAACTACTTTTAAGTTCACACGATCAATTGGTACAAATAAATGTCGACTTTATGGATCCCCCAATGCTTGTCTCTGGACGTCTACTTATTACACCTCTTTTGTCACGCATTTTTATAAATGGATTACTGCAGTTATCCCAAAGAAAAAGGAAAAGAAGGAAGCAAAGAGAAATGATTTCAGCAGCATAAAATTTAAGTGGTGAAAAGGATCAAAGACAAATGTGAAACAGAAAAGGCTATAAATTGATGTTTGATCAATAAAACAAAGATCCTTATCATTAGACTCTCTATTAATTATTTACGCAAGTTTGAAAAAGAAAAGGAAATGTAAACTAAGTAAATTTAATGTAATGTAGCAGGAACAGTACTACTAATGGTCATCTTTTCCCTCTGTTCCTACACAAACAAGCTTGAAAAAGTCATCCTGTCATGTAGTCACTCTTGTCGACCTGTCACATTTCTGGCAGATAGTATTATTGGTTTAATTGATTGAATAAAAGGGAAACATTACTACATTCCAACTTCTAATAAGAAATTGCATCTTCATATGTGATCTGTCCTCTAAACTCTAAAGTGGTTCTCACTTAAACCTTGAAGAGTAGGCATGTGCATGTGGTTTTCTGGTTCGCTCTTGTGCTATTTCAGATTCATTTTTTGGTTTTATGAATATGCAAGCTAAACTGAAGTGTAGAGAGTTTGGTTTGGTTCTTTTAATATGAAACACGGGTTCTCCATGAGCTTTCAGCTGAATTCAGCATCTTTTTTTAAATTCTGCCGACCTGCTTCCAGTGAAAAATAAAGACTTACTTTTATTGGAAATAGGCTTGGTTTTGCAGTCCATTTCAAATTCTTAGAGCAAGTTCCTCTTAAATCTTCTAAAATATCTGAGTCATCACCTTGACACTTTGGAACTAATAACTCATGGTTCCTTCCAAGATTCTAGTATCCATTGATCTAACGGAGGGTGAATCTTCCATCCTTTTCACATAAGACAAGAAAAGCATTTGCAATTGCTCTACTATGGACTTTCTAGGCACTCATTTCTCTATATTCACCAATGTAACTAACTCAATAATATTAAAGTTGATCATCTCTTGTTGGATTTTTTTGGTTGATGTGAAATTTTTTTAGAGTTAGGCCCTCCATTTGGTTACACTTTAAAATCTGGTTTAAAAAGGCTACCCAATATTGTATAGATTGTTAGTGCAAATCTATATTTTCTCAACGCAAAACCAACTTGGCGTGACATATGACTCCAAAAAGTAAGATAAAATAAAATATTGCTCATGCTCAATCAGTCAATAGTGCCAGCAATGCTATATGTCCCAGCTACAAATCAAACACTTCAAAAAATTGCCACCCTTTGATAGTGAGGACCATCTAAAGTGAGACTTTATAGATATAAGTCTGATACAATTAACCTGAAATTGGGAAAAAATAAATTTCCTGCAGTTCAAACCGAAATCTCAACCAAAAGCTGTAAATTCACATTTTTTTCGTAGAAGTCTAAATTCAGAAATTAACTACATCAGATTCAGAGAGGGAACATTTAGAACATCAGCAACATTGGCCTAAAGCCCTAATTGAATAAATCTGTATAGTAAACTAAGGTTAAGAAATGTAAAAAAGTAAAAGGTTACCAGTGGGAAACATCTGGTTGATGTAATCCAAAGTGTTCTGCTTATCGGATGTCGCCATGATTATGATTACTCACTCCAAAGGAGAGATCACAAGAGAGAATGATTAAGGAGTGGGACTATTCTATAAACAGAGTATACCATCATCTTCTAGCTTCCATGAAAGAGCAAGATCCAAAACATTGAACCGGAGTCTGTAGTCATTTCTTCTTCTTTTTTCTTTTTTCCTTCTTCGGTCTTTTTAATTTTTTCTATTTTTTTTTAATTAACTTCTGTATTTGGAGAAAAATACTTCCAAATTATTAATCCTACCGGCAAGTAGAAATAGCACGAACTAGTCATTTTTTAAATTGGTAATTAAAAAAGTAACTAGCACTTATAAATGAAAAATAATTATCATTTTATATAGAGATAGAATTTGGAAACAGCCTCTCCACCAAGGGTAGGGGTAAGATCTGGATACACACTACCCTTCCCAGACCCTACTAAGTGACATTATATTGGTTTGTTGTTGTTGTTGTAGAAATAGAATTTGGACAAAAATACGGAAAGTTATAGCATATTATGCCAGATTATGAAGCTCCTAGCTCATATGTATAAACTTTCAGCATATTATGTTGGAATTCTAATATATTATTGCAGACAATAAATTGTGTCGAGAAAAAAAATCAAGGCCAAAAAATATTGCAACAATCGTAATATTTAGTTTCGAATATTTGAGTGTACAATCTCTACGATTCCTCTTATTCTACTTTTCTAATATGTATTCAAGGGCCTTTGATCTTGATCTTGAATTTCAATTTGATTTATCCGTGGAGAACATTTTGATCGTTGCGACGAACTTTATAACGAACAAGTAGCCTTGATCTTGAACGCCTTGTATTTAATTTGACTTCGTTCTTGATCTTGAATATTTGAATTGTTCTTAGTTCTTGAGCTTGAACTTGATTTCTTGAACTTTGAACTTGGACTTGAACTTGAAGCTTGAAACTTATGGAGAAATCTGCAGTGTTTAATCCACGAGCTCTTTCTTGCTTCTTGTTATAACTTCTAGTCTCTTTATGAGTTATGAAGACCTCAATTTATAGTTTGAAAGGAAGGAGTTATGATAAGAATAAACTCTTTCAGACCAATCGAATTGAAGTATGACATGGCCGCATTTGATTGGCTAGAACATGTCACTTGCACACGTGGCACGATTTCATTGGCCTTTTAATGCGACTTGGCATGCCTTGTCATTTTGACACGTGGCGCGATCCTATTGGCTCTTCCGTTTGACTTGGCGCGCCACGTCATTTGACACGTGGCACCAAACTGGGCCTTTAGGAAGATGTCATCTTGGGCTTAATGAAGTGGCTATCACTTTAGCCCAATAAAATGGGTTAGTCCAATGGATTAACACTTATTTATTTAATCTATATATATATATATATATATATATGGACTTATATAATTAATTCAATTATATTAGCCCGCAGTATTTATTTGGACTAATATATCTTGAATTTAAAATATAGCCCGAATTTTTTTAATAAATTTAATTTTAATAAAATTTATATGCCTACAAATGCCCCGTACTTCAAGACTTATGGAGGCTTGAACTCATTAAATTTGAAAGGCAAGGCTTGGAGTACACATCAAATGGTCATACGTGCTCTTGCATCAAATTGCAATATCAGTTTCCTGTCAAAATTTTAATGCACCCTAGCTTATGAATTCTCAAAATCTTTCCTTTCTTCCTTTTGCTTTTGAACAATTTATACATTTCCTCACGTACATAGGAACAATTAAATGGAGCATGCAACTTAGTTACTTTCAACAAGTACACCAACAATATGCCTGAATTCTCCAGATAGCTTTGCCACGTAATAGTAAAAGATTTCCAACCTTCACATGGATACAATCTTTCAGCAATAGAACAATTGCAATAACTCCATACACGCGGCAATTTTCATGTCCTAATTCGAATTGAATAGCTCTAGCCAAGTCCTACTGGAACACGAAAGAGTTAGCTTACTGCTTTTGTGCAATTAATCCCACGTCGACTAAAATATGTACATGGTTTCTCTTTCAAAGCCTATATATACCGCATGCTCAGCCTCTATGAACATCAATTCGTAGCGTGCAAGCCATATTGAGTCTACCTTTGTAGACTTGGAAAGCATGGAAATGAAGGTAATGTCTTCTTCTTTTCTTGTGCTTTTCTTGTTTTGTTGTCCTTTTTTCTTCTTTGTAGGTCAACAGAAAAAGATATATTCTTGTTCAACAAGATGGTCCACACATGAAGAAGGCAATCTTAGGGTGTGAGGGGATGAGTACTCATCTTTGCCCGACTATCGGAGAGATTACTCTCAATGTGGCTCGACTATCAGCGAGACCAACTTAAGGTACAAAGGGACTTATATGTCCACCTTAAGATTGGAAGACTTATATGTCCACAGAATGTGGATTGACTATCGGAGAGATTACTCTCAAAATGACCCGATTCTTGGAGAGATTACTCTAAATGTAGCCCAATTCTTGGAGAGATTACTCTCAAAATGACCCGATTCTTGGAGAGATTACTCTCAATGGGGCCCAATTCTTGGAGAGATTACTCTCAAAATGGCCCGATTCTTGGAGAGATTACTCTCAATGTGGTCCAATTCTTGGAGAGATTACCCCTCCAAATGGCCCTACTACTAGAGAGATTACTCTCAATGTGCAAAGTTATAGTTAATTTCAAGGACAAATCCGCGAGGAGGCCAACTGAAGGTGCAAAGGGACTTATATGTCCACCTTAAGATTGAAAAGTTATAAAGCTTCAACTCGAAGATGACATCGACCTGAACACTTGAAAAACTTCGAATATTTAGCGAACTTTGCAGGCTTCAACTCAAATATTCGGAGGGCTTAAACAATTCAACTTTAAGACCGGCGAATTTGAAGGCTGAAACTTGAAAACCGACGAACTTGAAGATTTTAACTTTGAGACTTGGAGGGCCTAAATATTTCAGCTTGAAGATCAGCGAATTTGAAGACTTCAACTTGAAGACCGACAGACTTGAAGACTTCAACTTTGAGACTTGGAGGGCCTAAATATTTCAACTTTAAGATCGGCGAATTTGAAGACTTCAATTTGAAGACTAACGGACTTGAAGACTTCAACTTTGAGACTTGGAGGGCTTGAATATTTCAGCTTCTTTTTTGCTTTACATTGTTCGACTTTTATCTAAGTCGCATAATTTTCAGCTTTACGTGCTTGTAACAAATGATTCATATCTTGTCGTGGGAAAGTCTAAATAATGAACCGTTTGATGACTTCAATATCTAAAATATAGCCAATATTCAGAATCAAAAGCCTTCAGAATATTGCCGGATAATATTTTAAAACCAACTTTAGATTTCACCATGTTGAAAATTTTAGATTTGCGCAGTCTCACCAAAAAATTTATGTATCGGTATAGAAATATTAGAATTTCAAACCGTTTGATTTCAAGAAAACTAGACTTCAATATCTAGAACATATCCAAAATTTTCAATCGAACAATTTCAGAATTGTCCCAGATAATATTTCGAAATCAACTTTACATTGTACCATACTATCAATTCTAGATTTGTGGAGTCTTGCCAAAAGATTCATATCTTGGTGTAGGAACATCAAAATTATGAACTGTTTGATTTTTCAGAAACCAAACTTCGAAGTTTAAATCATATCCAGAATACAATATTTAGTACCTTAAGGATATTTTTAGATAATATTCCAAATTTGACGTAAAATTCTGACACGCTGACAATTTCAGATTGTACGACTTCACCAAAACTTTTGCATCTTGGTATGGAAACCTCGAGATTGGAAGATGTCCTACTTTCCATCAATCAAAATTTAAGATCCATATTCTCACAAATATCTTTGGTTCAAGTCTCACTGAATCTGAAACGTTGTGCCAAGCAATCTTTTCCTTATACTTGTGTTTCCTTTTGATGTCTCTCTTCTCTTCCCTTTTTTTAAGGCAGAGGGCGAACTTGGAGACCAATAACTTGAAGGTTTGGCTACGTCTGTCCATTCCTTTAAAGCTTGATCCTTCACTTAGACTCGTTACCTTGTTCGACTGAACTCGTTGGTTCCGCACTCTATTCGGTTGTAACCGGGTTCGAGAACCTTCTCTCATAGATTCACGTCACCAAGTCATCGCCATCAATCAGATCTTATCCCTTGGTGTCAAAGGGCGAGTTCCTTTCTTGTCTTGCCCAAAAACTTTCTTTATTCTCATTGAAGAAAGACTCTCCCGCGGCAAGGTTTTACACATAGGGCCAGCTGCTTTCTTTATCTCACTTGCCCTTAGTTCGTCTAGCGCTTTTTGGTTGGGTTCCGCCATACTGAAGGCATAGAGAATCCATGGACTTCAATGCAAATACTTGAAATCCTTCTAAAATCGTCCCACTGAAGATATCAATTTACCAAGGAGGGTTACCCCCTTTAAGTTAAATGAGATCAAAGTTCAACAGGAGGATGACATTTCAGCTTGATCTTACATTCCTTCATACTTCATTCGAACAACAATTGGGGAAATATGTATCTTTTTGAACTTATGCGATTGAACTTAGAATGAAACTCTAAGCTGCCTACGTACCTCGGTGAAGAGGATCAAGTCATACCGTAGTTTAGACTGGGTGATTTTTTTATGTCCTAAGTTTTTCTTAGGCCACCTCTTTTGAAGTTTTCAACCTAGTGGACTCTTTTCTTTTCTTTATTCTTTTTTCTTTTTTTTGGTCGTACACAGTTTATACTCTTGTGGGCCAGGATTGTAGCAACATGCGGTTTAGGCTCATGCATCAAGGAGCGTCATGACTTACAGTTTAGGCTCGTACGTCAAGGAGCATCATGACTTGCAGTTTAGGCTTGTACATCGAGGAGCATTATGACTTGAAACTTTATGGATAATACTTCTTCAAAAACTTGCCATTGATAGGGCCGATTCTCATACCATCTGCATCACCAGCTTGTAGGCCCTACTTGAGTAAGCTTCTTGCACGACATATGGCCCATCCCACTTTAAAGTGAAATTCCCTACAGGTTTATGGGAAGTAATTACGGTTCTTCGTACGGCAAGGACTTGATCTCCTACTTGAAAGGATCTCGGGCGAACTCTTTTATTGAAGGCACGAGATAATCGAGCTTGATAACATTCAAGACTCTCCTGAGCTTCCAATATCTTTTCATCAAGAGCTTCTAACTCTGCTAACCAAAGTCGAGCATTTTATTCATCAGTGATACCTTCTTGAATAGCCAGTCATAACGAAGGTATTTGACGCTCAAGTGACAAGACGACTTCGACTCCATAAACGAGTAAATAAGGAACCGCTTGTGTTGGTGTACAGTGATTCGTCCTATATGCCCATCGAGCTTCTTCCATACAGTCATTCCAATCTCGTTTAGATTTGGAGACGACTTTCTTTAACAATTTGCATAAAGTCTTGTTGAATGCCTCAGCTAGACCATTGACGACAACATTGTACATCGAAGAGTTACGTTGCTTGAAGCCAAAGAGATCACAAATATTGTTCGTCAACCTATTATTGAATGGCTTTCCATTGTCCATTATTATGTATATGGAATTCCAAAGCGATAAATAATGTTTACTCGGATGAAACTTGCAACATTTTCCTTCTTTACTTCCTTAAGAGCAACAGATTTAGCCCATTTTGAGAAGTAGTCAGTTGCATCCAGGATGTATTGGTGCCCGCCATAGGACTTTTGGCAGTGGTCCAACAACATCCAATCCCCAAGCGTCAAATGGACAGGATGCAACAGTCGGGTGCAACACTTCAGGAGGTTGATGAATAAAATTTGCATGGAATTGATCTTCGGGAGTAGTCCAAGCAATCTTTTACCATCGTAGACCAATAATATCCCATCCTTTTTATATGGAGTGAAGCTTTGGTCCAGGCTGGTGTGACCCACATACCCCAAAATGCGCCTCCTACAAAGCTTGGAGAGCTTTTTCTTCTCCTAGGCATCGCAAAAGTACTCCCTCGAACGACCTTCTGTATAGAGTATCCTTGTAGTAAAGGAAGCGAGGTTCACATCGAAGGATTTTAGTCCTTCTCCTCAGATTTTCTAGAAGCATCCCATAGTATAAGTAGTCGATACTGGGTTATCTCCATCTTCTTTCTCAACTTCAGAAACAACAACAAGATGCTTGAGTTTATTTTCTTCACCTCCAGCCTCATTTGGCAGCGGTACTACCCATTTTTGGCAGATGGTAACTTGCACTTGGTCAGGTAGGGCTAATGATGAAGCTAGTGCAGCTACAACATCAGCCTTCTTATTTTCTTTCCTTGGCACATGTTGAATAGTCACATCACCGAGCCACCCCATCAAATTCTTAGCGTAATCATGATATGTGTGTAGTTCAGGCTTCTTGACCTTGTAACTACCCAGAAGCTGATTGACCACTAACTGGGAGTCACCAAAGACTTGCAATTGCAATTGCTTCATATCAACGGCCATTTCGAGCCCAAGTATTAATGTTTAATACTCAGCAACATTGTTGGAACAGAGTTGTGTCAAGGTGAAGAAGTAGGGAAAGACTTCACCTTGGGGAGTGACAAATACTAAGCCAGCCCCAGCTCCCCCACGATGACCAACACCATCAAAGTACATCTTCCATGGAGGTTGAACTTCAACGACCATTGCGTCCTCATCAGGTAGTTCATCAGTTAGCTCCTGGTCATCAGGTATCGGATGATCTGCCAAAAAGTCTGCCAATGCTTATCCTTTTACAACCTTTTGAGGGATGTACAAAATCTCGAATTGTTGAAATTGGAGGTACCATCTCGCTAGTCGATCACTAAGAACACGTTTTGACATCACGAACTTGATGGGATTTGCATTAGAAACAAGACGAACAACATGAGCTTGAAAGTAATGCTTCAACTTTTGAATTGAGAAGACTAGCCCCAAACACAACTTCTCAATTGGCTAATTATTCAACTCGTTTGGTCTCATCATCCTTCTCAAGTAGTAAAGAGAGTTTTCTTTCCCCTTGCTATTTTCTGGGGCCAACAGTGCTCCAACAGACCTTTCTTGTGATGCAATGTATAGTATCAATGGCTTTCTAGGCATAGGGGATGCTAAGACTAGAGGCTTTATCAAGTAGGATTTAATGCTCTCAAAGGCATTACTTCATGATTGGTCCTATTTGAAAGGGACACCTTTCTTCATAAGGCGACTGAATGGTTGACACCTCCCAGCTAGGTTCAAGATAATCTCCTAAGGTACGCTAACTTTCCTTGCAGACTTTTCAATTCATGAATATCCTAAGGCTCAGTCATTTTCAAAATGGTATCCACTTTGGCTTGATCAATTTCGATCCCTCGATGTCGGACAATGAAACCAAGTAACTTTCCAGAAGTAACTCCAAAGGCACATTTCAATGGATTTATCCTAAGTTGGTACCTCTAGAGCAATTCAAATACTATCCTCAAGTCCTCCAAGTGGTCGCCCTTCTCTCTTGATTTCTCCACCAAGTCGTCAATATAACATTCAACATTCTTGTGGAGAAGATCGTTGAAAATATTCTGCATAGCCCTTTGGTAAGTAGCACCAGCGTTCTTCAATCCAAGAGGCATTACCTTTTAGCAATAAATACCCTTTGGGGTACGGAATGCAGTAAGCTCTTCATTTTTTGGTACCATGCGTATTTGGTTATATCCCGACGAGCCGTCCATTAAAGATATTGCCTCGTAACCAGTAGTAGCATCGATCATAAGCTTTGGAATAGGAAGAAGAAATTCATTTTTTGGATATGCATTATTGAGATCTCTAAAGTCAACGCACTCTCGAATCTGGCCATTCTTCTTCCTTACAGGGACAATACTTGAAACCCATGTTGCGTATTTAACTTCGAGAATAAAGCCAGCTTCGATGAGTTTGTTAACTTTTGTTTCAATCAAGGGAACCAAGCCCGACCTAAAATGCCTTTGAGCTTGTTTAATTGTGCGAGCTCCATTTTTTACTGCAAGGTGATAGACTGCTACTTTCGGGTCCAAGCCAGGCATCTCTTTGTAACTCTAAGCAAAGACATACCTATGCTCTTTGAGTAGCTAAATATAAATTCTCTCTTCATCAACTTCAAGTAAAACACTTAGGTAGGTTGGTCTTGGTTCTTCATCAGTGCCAAGTTTAACTTCTTTTAAGGCATCAATTGTCGTCTTCACTCCTTCTTCAAGTTCAGGTGGAGCATATTTTGAATCTTCATCTTCTTGAGGGTCCCCATCATTGAAGGATATGTGATAACACGGCAAAACATCCTCCAATTTTTCCTTATCTTCCCTCGAAGATGAAATGCCATTCTCGACTTATACGGTAACATGATACAAAAAACCCACACTTTCTTTGTCTTTATTACGTTTCTTAGTATAGACCACAGTAAATGGCTTTACCTTCAGTACTTCTTTACATGAAACCACAAGTTTTGTTTGTCGCCTCATTCTAGAAGGAACCAAACTTTGGAAATCCTTAGATATCTCATGGATTTTGGGTGAAATGGGTGTTTTTATGCTTTGAAAATTTCTCCGGAACTTGTTCCCCTTCTTTAGTGGACCCAATCTTTCAAACATGGAGGTCCGCACGGGTGATTTTCCAAGTCGATCAAAGATAGAAGGCTTGTCAGAAGCGGCTGATTCATTTTCTACAGTGATATAATTGATGCTCGCCCTTCTTATTGAGATGCGCACTGGTGATGACTGTTTGTATCCCAAACCTTCACGTGGTTGCATCGTTGCAGCTTCTGATGGGAGCTTCACTAACTTTGACCGCTCATTGGGATTATATCCAACTTTTGCAAATAGCTTGTAAGTATTAGGATCAAAACCTTCATATGTTCGCTTTGTAGGGAGTGCCACATTATGCAAATGATTTTTGGCTACAAACCCTGCAAGTGGCA
The DNA here is from genome assembly GCA_034376525.1 of Nicotiana benthamiana. Lineage (NCBI taxonomy): Eukaryota > Viridiplantae > Streptophyta > Magnoliopsida > Solanales > Solanaceae > Nicotiana > Nicotiana benthamiana. The sequence goes on along the minus strand of CM067324.1, from coordinate 27,479,582 downwards.
TTGAGGATGAATTTATTGCCTCAATTCGTTTGACCGAAAGAGTTAACTCCTTTAGCATGTTAGCTTGGTGATAAAATGATCCACCTTCTTCTTTCCTCCTTTTAGGGACATATTGGAGCGTCGGACTTACTTTCTTGCCATAAGACGTAATATTCTCTTTATAAGATTTATTCGCATTGGGTTGTACCTCCTTACTAACATATTTGGCTTCAGCAGTAGTCACCTCTTCTCTTTTAGTTGAGAGCTCTTTATTCTTTCTTTTCATGCCATCATCAGCTTTCAGCTTCTTCACAATACGGTTCTTCAAGTAGAACTTTGCATCGGTGAAGTGTGACTCAACCTCGGTATGGCTCATTATCAGCAACTACCATCTTCTCGACTCTACCCTAGTAGTATTTTAAACATTGATGGTAGGTATATGTAACTACTTTATTCTCATGTATCAAAGTCCTCCCAAGAAAAACATTGTATGAAGTCACCGCGTAGATCACATGCAGCCATGCACTTGATTGTATATCTTCAATAGTGATTCCCAGTCTGATTGCGCCTATGGCTCTTTTCCCCCCTTGGTTGAACCCTTGGATCATCACATGACTTTCTAAGAGTTCGTTCATGGGAATACCAAGTTCTTTCACAATGTGGATTGGAAAAATGTTCACTGAGGATCCCCCATCAATCAAAATCTGATTTACCCTTTCATCGCGCATATAGCCAACCAGGTACAATGGGCGATTATGAGGAGTGTCACCTAGCAAAAGATCGTCATTTGTGAACATGATCTTTTCCTCACAAGCATTAACTTCTTGAGGAGTGGACTTGATGGGCTTTTCCGAAGATGGTGCTAATGGTAGGTCATTACTCTTTTCTTCCCCTTTGTCAGCATAGCAACAAGAGGCATCAATTCCCTCATGGGAAATCTTCGTACGGAACCAACTTGGTAAGAACTCCTCCAATGTCACTATATGGCGTGGCTTTTGAGGGTAGTGCATCTCCATTTTTTCTTTCTTCGAATGCCTAACTAGATTCTTTTTCATTGGTCTTTTCATCATCATCTTCCTAGTTAATTGTTCTACTGATTCTTTTCGTGGGCTCCTTTTGTGGTGACTACAACGAGTCACCAACATCCAAACTTCATTATCATCAGGTTGGTTGTCTTCAACTTTGTTGTTCTCCAGTAATTCGTCATTTTTGATCCCTTTAATACTGCATAATCGATTCGGACCAAATGAGCCAAAGGTGATAGAGACTTGGTTTGCGCTTGCTTTCTCATCTTCAAGCACGATCTTCTTTTCGCGAGCCAAGTCCATGATTTTGTCCTTGAAGACAAAGTACTTGTCCAGAGGGTGGCTTACAAGTCGATGATATTTGCAGTAGTTTGAGTCATTTGTTTTCCCAGCTTCATTTGGTCGCTTTATCTCCGGAAGCTCGATAAGATTTAACTCGAGGAGTTCTTCAAAAATGGCTGGCACATCAGAATCCAGGAATGGGTACTCTTTCTCCTGCATCTCTTTTAGAGTCAACTTTCCACTTGGCTTGTTTTGAAAAGAAGTGTATTTCATATTGTGCTTCTTGCTCACCTTCGTCGTGAACTTCATAGGTGACGTATTAACATTCATAGCTTCTTCGCTTTTAGACTTGGGTATGAACTTTCCCCACTTCCTGACTTCTTGCTGGTCATTTGCTTTGCGAGGTTCATAGATGGGCAGCCTTTCATTTCCAGCAGAGGCCATGCTCAAATCCATGTCATGGGCACGAGTTGCAAGTTCTTTAAATGTGTTAGGCTTGATACCTTGCAAGATGTAGCGCAATCCCCAATGTATACCTTGGATGAACATCTCTATGCATGAAGCTTCACTAAGCTTGTCTTTGCAGTTGAGCCTTGCATTCCTCCAACGATTAATAAAGTCGATAACCGGTTTTTCCTTTCATTGACGAGTATTTGTAAGCTCTATCATACTCACTGTGCATCTTGTGCTATACAAGCGATTGAGAAGTTCTTGCTCTAGTTGGTCCCAGCTGTCGATAGATCCAGCCTCGAAGTTCGTGTACCAGTCAAAAGCATTTCCTTTTAGCGAGCGGACAAACTGCTTGATGAGGTAATCTCTATAAGTCCCAACATTATTGCACTTTTCCACGAAGTGCGCACCATATTACTTCTAGTTACCTTTACCATCATACTATTGAAACTTCAGATGTTGATAGCCAGCATGCATCTTCAATATATCGACCCTTGCAATGTACGACTTTGCATATGTAAGGGAGGATTTGGCAGCAACTTCATATTTGTTCTTAATGGTTCATTCGATGAACTCTTTTAGTTGATCGAGTGGAATCACCCCTTCAGATGAAACATGGATAGCCTTAGTGGATGCTTCTTGTCTTGGGGGAGAGTTACTCTCTATAACTTCTTAGAGCTTGCCGGGTGCATGGTTAGATTATTCTTCCATCAAGATTCCCTCCCTATCTGTTATCTTGTCAATTCTAGCCTCTTGATTTTGCATGCATTTGGTCAAGCCAGCGATTGCTTCCGTCAAGTTTGCCAACTGCTCCTCCATGGATGAAGTGTTTGTCACTATGACTTGCATGATTGTCGTGGATGAGAAGAGTAGTATGGATTTTCACACAGATTGATCCTTGATTGGCTCACGCTATGTGGTGTAAGTGAAGAGGATCCATCACTTAAAACATCATCATCTTCCTTCATAGTAGAGTGCTTGGAGCCGGGGAGGTCAAGCATAGCAAGATTTTTCTTGATCTTTTCGGCAACATCACTTCCTTTTTCAGATGTGTTTGTGGCAGATCTTTCTCCTTTTGAGGATGAAGATAAGAAAATAGGGGTTGATGCGGACATCACTTGGGGTGCTTGTTGTCCTAAAGAGCTTGCTTTGCTCCTCATAACTGGTCCGAAGCTTCCAAAGGCGACATCGAGGATGCTTTCCACATCAGCATAGAACCTGGAGTTAGCAGCCTTGGTGGAAGTTGAAACGGAGTTGATTTTGTTTGAAGCCATTTCGATATTGTTGAACTTTGGTGATTGAAAAGTTAAGATGAGAGGTAGAGATCATCCCACTGGCGTGCCAGAATTTGTAGACAATAAATTGCGTCGAGAAAATAAAATCAAGATCGAAAAATATTACACAATCGTAGTATTTTATTTCGAATATTTGAGTATACAATCTCTATGATACCTCTGATTCTACTTTTCTAGTATAAATTCAAGGGCCTTTGAGCTTGATATTGAATTTGAATTCGATTTATCCATCGCGAAAACTTTGATCGTTGCCACAAACTTATCACGAACAAGTATCCTTGATCTTAAACGTCTTGTATTCGATTTGACTTCGTTCTTATATTTGAATTGTTTTTCGTTCTTGAGCTTGAACTTGATTTCTTGAACCTTGAAAATGAACTTAAATTTGAAGCTTGAAACTTGTAGAGGAATTTGCAGTGTTTGATCTACGAGCTCTTTCTTACTTCTGGTTATAACTTCTGTTCTCTTTTCTGAGTTATCAAGATCTTATTTATAATTGTGGAAGGGAGGAGTTATGATAAGAACAAACTCTTTTCGACCAATAGAATTGAAGTACGACATGGCCGCATTTGATTGGCTAGAATATGTTACTTGCATACGTGACACGATTTCATTGGCCTTTTAGTGTGACTTGGCATGCCTTGTCATTTTAACACGTGGCACGATCCTATTGGCTCTTCCGTTTGACTTGGCGTGCCACGTCATTTGGCACGTGGCACCAAACTAGGCCTTTAGGAAGATGTTATCTTGGGCTTAATGAAGCGGGTTCATCACTTTAGCCTGTAAACACGTGATTTTTGCCCTACGAAGGAATGGTTTAGGATTGGTATTGAGCTGTGTAAAGAGCCAATTTTTTACTATGAATTCGAATTTTGTTGCACTTGTTGTAGGAACTATAATCACTTGCTTGCTTACTGATTATATTTTAAATATGGCTATGCTTCTGCTTTTATTCCGATTGCTTCTAGCAACTAGGCTTTCACCAAAAAAAAGTTTCAAGTGTATTGGCTCTATGGATTTTGTTTTATTATTCTTTGAGTTGATCTTTATTTATTTTACATAGTCTTCTGTTAAGTTTATTTTCAAATGGACGTTCAAGTGGATATGTATAATTTTTGTGCTAAATTATCTTCCGTAGTTTTCCATTTTGGATTTATTATCATGAAAAGATGAACTATTAAATAGATTAGAGTAATGATTTAAAGTGAAATAAATTTTGTTGTGGGTTTTAATTGATTTCAATAGGATATGATATTTCAAGAAATTTGAATTTTGTTTGTTAGCAATGGTTATATGTTGTCTAATATGATGTTTCATCCCTCATCGTTGCAATTTTTTTTTTCGTTCTTTCTTAAAAAAGTGACTTCAATCGAATAAAGTTTAGCTTCAACTTGACTGAGTCGGTTGAATTGTTCAGAAGCTCTAAACAATTTACTCAGTTAAATAACTTCCATCCTTTTCCTTCTAATAATTGTAGCTTCCCCTTTATTAAATGGCAAGAATCTGCCCCATTTCCAAAATTAAACCCCCTTAGTCTCAAACTTAAATAAAATATTAACTTCTAAACACTGTAGTTTATTTTAGTTGAGTAAAATTCTTTCGAGAATTCGAGGCGTTTTCCATTTAGTTGAATTTTTATGGCCATCGCAAATTTAAAACGCGTAATTGGCTTAGGCGCGTTATTTTAATAATTTATCTTCCTGAATTCGGGTGCGCATTTATGTGACCCAAATCTAAATCTCAACAATATTAAAATATGTCAAAAATTGCGGGTGAATTTATGTGACGTGGTTCAAGGCGTGTTTTTAATAATGTTGCAATATTCCTAAAAATGAATAAAGCGGTTAAAATTAAAAAATGCTCATAAGATGAACATGTATAAAAATCATATTCTTAGCCAATTATAATATTTTAAGAGATCGTACTACAACCACGAAATCCGAGGGTGCCTAACACCTTCCATCGGGTCAACAGAATTCCTTACTTAGAATTTCTGGTTCGTAAACTTCACATGGAAGGTCGAAATTTTCCTCGATTTGGGATTCAAAATAAACCGGTGACTTGGGACACCAAAAACCATCCCAAGTGGCGACTCTGAATAAAAGTAAATAAATAATCCACTTCGAATAATATAATTTAAGTGGAGTAACTCCCTTATACACTATCCTCCGGGGTGGCGTGTAAAAAGAGGTGTGACGTAGCCCAATAAAATGGGCTAGCTCAACGGATTTAATCAATATATATATATATTTATAAATTGTGACTTGGACTAATATATCTTGAATTTAAAATATCGTCCAAATTTTTTTAATAAAGTTAATTCTTATAAAATTTACATGCCTACAAATTTGAAATTCCAACACATTGCGCTACAATTTTTTGAATTTTTAATAGTATTTTTATTCACATTTTATTTTTACATGAAAGGTTGGGTAAATTTTGGTTACTTTGTGACTAATTTTTACTTTGCATATGGTAGTGTAAATCAGGTTATTTTTAAATTTTTTCATCCAAGCAAGCCTTTTAAGTATTTCTTTATTATTTTAGAGGATCAATTAAGAGTAAAGAAAAAAGAAAAAAGCACGAGGAAAGGAGGAGATAAAAACCAAGCAATTTAATCTTAGCAATTAAAAATTAAAGTTAGAATACATTTTTTTTAATGATGATAAGCATATCTATGTAAGACACATGACTTGAATTAATTAATTTGGTATAAACATTAAATGTTAATAAATTTGTATTGAAATAAGAATGTTACGATGGAGAAGACGAGAAAGTTGGTTACTCGATTGAAAGTTTGAAACTGTCATGGTTTTGATTAAGGGGCAATTGTGATTCTGAGAATCATGTTTAAGATATAGGTGAAGTTTAAAATTTTTATAAGTTTAGCCACTTTAGAAATAATTTCGGATATATGGGATCGAAATTACAAATATTCGCCTCCGCAATTTTACCTAAAGTTTGGCAATAATTGTGATTTATATTTCTAAACGTTTTCAATAATACCCACTTGATTTAGATACTCTTTTCGTAACGAACTTTCCATAGTGGTCCATTGCCAATGTTTTCAAAATATTTTCAAACTTTTTACAACTCGTACTTCATTTAAACTTATTTGTTGTACTCGAAAATCAATGCCCACTTTTAAAATACATTGCTATCAACAACTAAGAATGACTCGGTGTCCTTAAACCCTGACTACTCAACTTGAGAGAGAAATCTAATGTGTTCCACTGAGCAAGATTCTATGGTTGGTTTGTGGCCCTTGATTACCAAAGGCGTCTTTGGAGTGATCTTGTAGTTCCTACGAGATGGAGACGATGGGATCGATGTATGAATTCTTTTTTTTTTCTTTCACGATATATCGATTAAAGAGTTGAAGTGAAATAATGCATCAAGGTATTTGTATGGAATGACTTGATCAACTTTCTTAAATATCTCAGATAACAAGGGTATGAGGAGGATCACTTTTCTTTAACTATCGAATAAAAAACTGAATATAGGTTAAATGGCAACGTTTAAGTACTCTTCACTACGAAATTATTACCCTCATTAATTAAGCTAAGGAAATTTTTTCATCTTTTTATGTTGCAAAGAAGTTTATTCATTTATAAGTCACTTTCTAAATGTAATCAAGTCCTGTAATTTCTTTTTATTATATAATCCTATAACTTTTCTTGTCAGATTTCAAAAACAATATAATATGTTATGGAATATTAAACTATGATGGCTGTCTATAAATTTCAAAGGAATAATGACGATTACTTTTATTCATTATCTACATAAATTTCACTATTTCGTTACTTATGTTTGTAACAACCATTACTTATTTATGATCTTAATAGTTAATGTATTCACGATATCCTTTTATAATACATCAATGAAATCCTATAAATATAAAATTTTAATATCACATTGTACACACTTGAACACTTGAGGAAATAAGATAATTCTCTCTTCCTCTCTACATTATTATCTTCTTTTTTTATTTCATTATTACTTTGAGCTTAATTACTTAATATGTTATCTACACGAGTCACAACCATCTTCTTTGAGTTAAATCTTCTTCTCCAAATTTATTTTCTTTTCAAATATGGTGTATATGCATAGATCGTGCTTTGTAGTTGTTATCCTAATTATACCACTTCTTCTCATCAAAATGTAAAGACACTCTCTATCGAATTCTAAGCATACCGACAAGATATGCATATTTCTAATAAAGCAGTTAGATGAGGTATGCAACCTAGTATAAACTATTATTATGGTTTGTAATTAGGTGTGTTCCTACTGTTATTATTTCATCTTTAACTTCCGTCTTGGTTGCTTGGTGATACAGGATGAAAATTAAAAGGTTACAGTTTACTCGTGAAATGATACCGTTAAATTTGTAATATGATTCATAAAAAAGCGAATTAATTTAATCCCCAAAATAATAAATAAATTAAATAAAATGCAAGACTTTATTTAACATGGTTCATAGAGATGTTATGTTCCCCACCTAATGCGAGACATAGCTCACCACCCGCGTTCGTCGCAAGACGAATGGATCACCAGCCTCCGAACCCAGTCCGGCAGATCATGGACTTTGCCCGGCGTCTACGAAGTTGCTGCAACAAGGGAGATAACATTGTTATTTAGTTGATGTTCCCTATAAGCAAAATCTTAAAGAGCGACAAAGTTCTTCACTCACGTGCATGATTCCACCCTTCGGGAACTGGCAAAAACTCCACAGGAATAATATCGGTCGTCCGAACTCGGACAAACCAACTGACCCATTCTCGGTCTCTGCCCTCATCGTCATTAACAACAAAGGGCGCGGGCGAATGACCCTTCAGGGTTAGCAAGCCCCGGTGATGAAAAGGCCGCTATAGCTTGATGAGATAATAAAGCATGAACTCAAGACCGACTTTCTCCGCAAAGAATCTCATCATCAGCACCGTTCGCCAAAATGACGGATGAATCTACGCCAGGGTAACCCATACTTTAAACAAAAGTCAAGCACAACCCTATCAAGGGGAGCAAATGCAAACGGGTATAGGTGCACACTCAAGAACCCATCAACAGAGTCCGCGATGCTTTCATATGGGGAAAGCGCCTGTAATGTTACCCCCTCGCTCCACCCGCAGTATCGCCTCGCCATCTCCAGGTGTTCCTCTCTTATCAAGGACACCGTCTCTGGAGCAAAATCCTTCGACTCTCGAGCGCCGGGAACAATACTCTCCACTGTTTGCCATGCCGGTCCCGAAGTGGTCACCATGACTATTGTAAAACTGATAAAATAAATAAGGGAAATCACCAACACTTTTTCGCCCTTTAAGAGATAAAGAGCCCCATACCGAAACAGAAGAAAATCTACCAAAAATAATGAAGTCTCATAAAAGATCCAAAGCTGCCCCACTTATATGCAAGAAGCAACAGCGAGTCGCCTGCTCGATGTAACCTCCGAGAAGCCAATGTCCTCGAGATAAATCGACGGGTCGATACCCCATCCAAAAAACATCCTCCAACAAAGTCAAAACTCGAGGGGCCACGCGTATTATCTCGATGCTTGAGACAATGTTTCGCATCGGGAGCCCCTAGCCCTAAGAAACATGGCCTCGATGATCTCCAAAATGCCGACGCTCGATGCAAGGCAAGCGCCTGGTCTCATAACCCCTTCTCTCTGAAAAGGGTAGCAAACCCCAGAAGCCCCGATCACCAGAGCTCCACGAGGGCCCAAGAAAGCGCCCAAACACATGCAGACTCCTCAGCGGAAGCTAACCTTATACTTTCTAAAAGGGTTATCTACATCAAGATCAATAGGGTCTTCTAGGTACCCGAAGATGACCTTCATCCGGGATAACATTCTCAAAGGTCCCGGAATTCGATGCATGATCTCCAAACAAATTAGCGGGCCTCGATAGCTCAAACTTGTCCGATTGGTCCATCATCAATCCAAAATACGACAATAAGGTCGGGGAGAACCATATCAATCAGTTGGAGACAAGGACAAGCTATCATAGCCGATATCGATGGCCAACAAACAATAGAAGACATTCAAAGAGCCCCGAAAGGCATATGAGTATACGGATACAAAACAAAGTATGGGGAGTAGAAGCCAGCAAAATAAATTCTTATTTATGAAATATTTGTGTACAATAGACCCCGAAGAGTCACGACATAGGATTACCAAAGCCTACAAAGGGTCTCTACATGGAAGTAATAAGCAGAAGGTCCAGGTCCTGGTTTAAACGGTCGATAGTCCGCCTCGACATCGATACCTACGAATGACATTTTCCTCGAACATGTGGCCTCAAAGAAGATGTCTCCCGGAGCGCCTTCAAGAGTTCTGCCCTAGCCTTCCGCACTGATATCCCTAAAGGGAATAAGCAAAGGAGCAGGGAGGAATAAAAAAATGCCATAGCTCTTCGGGGGTGAAGGACCCTCACTGGCTAAGAGAACCTCGGAGAGGCCAAGAAATGACCAAACCCTGGATCCACTTGTATGGCTACATAAAATCCACTTGTTGGATTATCGAGTTATGTAAGCTCGCGGCTCGGAGCAGAGTTCCATGTCAATCCGGGGTATGAAGGTGAGCTTCGGTGGATATTCCGAGCCCCCTTTTGAGCAGCGGTGCATAATCCGAATGACTACCTACATAGGAGAGAGACCGATCCCCCTATCCATCACCACCTCGGGCCAACAACAACAGCAAAGGCCAACATATTGACGACCGCAAAAATATCGGGATGGCATGCTTAGGTTCATCAAAGGGAGGCCCCAACAGAAGACCACATTGCAGTCAGAAGGAACTCCTCCAAACATCTTTGATATAGAAAGCTTTCATCGTGATGTTCAAAGGCAAAAGAAGATGGTGTCAAGCATTTAAATAGAAGTATTGAGTTGGGAAGAACAATGTCAAAACACCCTAATTTATATAGGAAAATGACCTGGCCATCGAGGCTCTAGAAGATTGACCGGCGAATGCAATTACTGCTTCCTTGAAAAAGTGAATCGAAGGCAGTACTTTTGCATTGGGGAGCGAAAAAAAAGACTGAGTACCGAGCAGGAATCTATGAGATACACCATTTATTACAAAAGATTAGGCCGCGATCCAAATCGCCAGCATAATGTCACCAGAAGGAGCTCGAGGAGTAAGTGTCAGAATCATTTCCCATCACTTTGATATGGGGAACGCGAAGACTATATGTATGCAAAAATATTAAAAGACTTGATTTTTTGCTGTCAAGACACTCCGGAAGCTTGCCTCGATACCCTGAGGGTAGGAAGCCGCGATCGAGTTTTCAGTCTCGGGTCTCATTAAAGCCAGACTTGGGAGAAACGGGGGCCGAGGTCAGGACAGAAGGGGAAGCCCCCTAGGCACATGGCTGTTTCTAACAGGCTCGGCCTATCTAGCGCTTACTGTGAGGCCTTGCATCTAGCCGTCCCATCTTAGTACTCTTGTGATTAATACACATGTACTTATAACTAAGTTCCCCTCCTATATAAAAGGGACTCACCCTACCTTGTGGGGGATTGATGTTGTTCCACTTCTTAACAAATGCAATAATCTCTCTCTCTCTCTCTCTCTCTCTCTCTCTCTCTCTCTCTCTCTCTTTCTCTCTCTTCAAAATTGTCTATCTTCATCGGCCTCGAGGTCGCCTTAGCATTTATTGTTTTCTCATTTGTTCTTCGTTATTTTGCTTAATATTTATAATATAGAGTCTTGATTAGCTATATTTTTACATGTTATCCCTTTCCCGACTGCCCTCGATAGCCTGAGATAGGCTCGAACCTCGGCCCCGAGGTGTCTGCTGGCTGATCCTACGCCTGGTCAACAACCCACTACTGGTTCTATTACTGCATTGCTCAACTCGCTTTTCATCATTATACTTCAATTTTTAGCACCAACTGCCTTAACAAACTAGTTCGGGAATAGATCACGTATTTTTAAAATCCCATTTACAAATTTAATTATTATTACCATTTTCAGGGTAAACAAAAAGTAATTTCTTACTTTTTAAACAAAACTGAGAAAGCGCGAAAGGAATTATTCGATCAATGACCCAGAGTTAGTTACATTATGAACGCACTTTAATATTTCATAGTATTATCCACGTCGAATATATGTTGGCAATGATACTACTATAGGAGACTCCAATATAAGTTAAAAGAAACACTTGAGTCCACGTTACAGACAAAAGCTTGAATTGCTAGAAGGTTATATCATGGATGTTCCATAGCGTCCCCGAGGGGCTAAAGTAATAACTAATACCCTGTGCCACAGATCAGAAGATAAAGTAAGTCTACTTAAAGTTAAAGGAGGGTATAGAAGAGGAAACTAAGGAGTTACATCAACTTAGTAAATTAAGAGTCTGATTATTAGACCCAGATTAGAATGGAAATCGTGATTTAGAACATTATAGAATCACTATAAATATCATAGGTACAACAGGGATAGTACAACAACCATATTCTATAATGGCTCTACGATAAATCTAGTTAGAACAGTACCAACCTCATAAGAAGTCAGTATAAATCCTTCGCCGGATGGTGTATGCACACGATGTTCAAGTATTATAGTAGAGCTTTAAGGTGTGGAAGTATATTCCACCTATGTAGAAGGGAGTTTGTAAAAGATACAGAAGATATGATGAAGATTTAAAGGTAAGTAAGTTACATGTGAATAAGGTACGAGATGCCCATGTACAGAAGGTTACGAATAATCCAGATATCAGATAGAGGGCTGGAAGCATCGTAGTTCCGTATCAAGAAATGATAGTGTTGTCGTCAGTGGCATATCTTCCAGCCTATGGTTTCTAAGTACAGAGAGGTCTAGTTAAGAGAGTAAAGAAGATTTATAGACGATATGATGTCTCACTTGAGGTTCCATAATAACATACGGAAATCTATAGTGCTAGGAAGTTAAAGGAAGGTTGCGAGTAGTAGAAATAAATATATGTAGGTCGCAAGCTAAATTATGGTAGAGCGACAAGGTTTTAGGTAGATAGTAGTAAGGATAAGAAAATGTGACCGAGAAGGTGGCAAGAATAGGCAAGTCCACGGGATTAAACCCATCACAACAAGAGAGCTGATGGTTCCCGTAAGTTATAAAAATCTTAGTATAGACTGAATGAACGCAGATGAGTTTATGATTACAAGCATTTAGAATTGATGGAATGATTCCCTAGTGTTAGAATAAGGGTAAGATTATGATTAGATAAGAGTATGACATTTAGGCCTTTGATTGGGTAATGATTCAAAGAAAAGGGATTTCATAAATTGTATAGGCTTAAAAATACCCCCATAAGGTGAATCATGTTGTGATGCTATGAAACACGATTATGGAAGTATAATATTATACCTAAGTGGATCAGAAAAATAACTCTAGATATTCCCCGGTGAGACGTCATCCCTAGTGATAATATATTACATAAGAGGTTTCAAGGGATCAGTGGTAGATTATAGATCAACATTAAGGTGAATCAATAATAGATGGATGGATGTCCCAAAGTGTGAGATGAGATTAGGCTGTCATTCTTAAGATGAATAGTATGAGGACACATTAAGGGACATAATCATATATATAGGATAAGCAATGAGAGAGTAACCTAGAGTTGGGTATTCGACCTTTGTCGTAATAAATCAAAGAAAAGTGTTGTGGCATAGTATAAGCTAACTAGATATAGTAAATACATAAGCATAGCTAGCCGAGGCTACGAAACAAGATATAGCAATGGTCGTAAGTTCGACAAAGTACCGAGCGAAGAACTTCAATACACCTATAGATGCCTAGAGGGACAACTTGTCACAATTCTGTATATGTTCATAAACTGAGGCCTAGAGATTGACTAAAAGCTATAGGAATGAGAGATTCACATAGGCTAAAATATTAGGACAGGGTCATACATGTTGCATGACATAAGGTAACAAAAGTTACGAGATTGGAAGAATTTCAACCACAAGTCGTGATGTGAGAAAGAGGCCAAAAGGGGGAATGCCCTAGCCTTTAGATTTATTAACAGAACAGTTGCCTGGACATAAAGGAGAGCAATAGAGTATTTGTAGGAGCTATAGGTTACGATACTGATAAACGCGTCAGTCAACATTCGAAGACAAATGTTCCAAAGGGGGGAATGATGTTACACCCTATTTTTCGTTTGTAAGAGTACATCGTAAGTCAATCGATGTAAGCTCATAAATAAAATCATATTTAAAAAGTTTAAAAAGTTAGTTAATCATTTTAATGTGGAGGTTACAAATATTTAAGATCATGAATACCAAGTGCCAATAGGGTTTGAAGGCTTAGAAGCTAAATGAATTGAAGAAAGTAAGTTTCGTCGAAAGTCGACAAGTTGTGAATGTTATAACATGCATTTTTGGGGTGAGAATAGGATACTTAACATTATAAGGATATTATGTTATGAGTTATTTTGAGTTTTATGATAGTCGTGTGCTACGTTTGAATTCAAGAGAGTTGTGGAACAAAAGTTGGAAAATGACATCACAAGTTACATTCATAAATGTGTTGAAACTTAGGTCAAATGTAGATGCTATTTTGTCCACATATACTTGAAATTAGGGGATGATATACCCACCAAATTTAATATCTATGACTCTATTTTCTAACTCACTAATCATTTTGTAAATACGACACTGGAGTAGATAGATATGTGCGTTTCTTTGAGACTGCACAGACTGCTAGGTGACAAGTAGGCGTGTCACCTATTTGCTTAAATGAGAGTCCAAAAAGGAGCTATTTTGCGTCAGCCAAAGAACCCATTCAAGAGATTATCTACTGCAATATAACACTCAATATATAACACAATAACCGGACCAAAAACCCTGCAAACATCCTCCCAAAAATTACCCACAAATCCTAATTGATTTTCTCTCCTTTTTAAGTTCTAGTTGGAGGTAAAACCAAGAATTTGAAGAACCAAGATATGAGATGAGTTATTCAACAAATAAGGTAAGTTTTCTGATATCTTTCATCCACATTTTATGATGGATATGTATGGAAAGTCATTATATAATTGTAAGAACTCATGGGATGGTGATCTGCTGGTGTCCATAGACCTTGAAGTCCCCTTTCTTTTCCCACTTTTACTGTTCATTTCCTTTGAAACAATTATATTTATTCAGATTTTTTTGTAGATTTCTATTTTCTCGTGTACTCTTGACTCAGAATTTCTGGGGGTAGATATTATCACGTGATTTATATCAGTACTGTGTTACACTGGGTTTCTGTTTCTCCTTATATTTTAGCATTATGTTTTTAACTGTTAAAATTGGTTATTTAATTGTCTCACATCGGCATGCTTAGAAAATAGATGTTAGTCACCATCACGACTCTGAGGTTGGGATTCCGGGTCGTGACACTCGTACACGTAAGTTCAACATCTATCTTTTTTCTGATAAAAGGTTATTTCATGTTGTTACTGATCCTTCTCTTTTCATTATTTCAACAACTTGGTAAATACCACCAAGGGTTGAAGGCTTGGACTAGTGACTCTAGAAGATCCTGGATATTACCATGCCTGAGACCCGCTGGTGGAAAGAACTGGCCCCCAAATACGAGTGCAAGGCCAAAAATCTTGGTCAGTTGATTCGCGAAACTAATCTTGTCTTTATATCATTTTTATGTAATAAAATTGGTTAATTTTTCTTTTCATTGAATTCATACCTTCCATAGGGTTGTGTTACTATCTTTAAGGAGGATGCTTTGGTTGATCCCGCAGAGGCTGCGAGGTTGCTGAAGAAGGCCTTCACCCGAAAAGGCGCTATCAGATCAGCTTCCTATGCAAGTGCTTCCTCTCGGGGTCTCATACCGGAGAGCAAGCGACCAAAAAGGTAGTGTTCCTCCTTGGCCGAGGGCAAAAGTAAAAAGTTAAAGAAATCAACACCTGAGCCAACCGCAACTACTGTGGTGATTGAAGATGATGTGGAAGCAATTGATGAAGGGCTTCCCCACAGAGGAGAAAACAACCTTCATCAGCTCAACAAAATGCTCAATATGAAAAGCTTATAACACCAACCGACGATGACATCCAAGTGCTCTAGGGAGAGTGTGATATAGTGGAGAATGCCAATTCTCGCCTTCGAGCCCCAATTACTACTCCCGGTGCAATGAGGATGAGTACCGGGTCTTTCCGTATTTGGGTTATGAGCAACCTATAACTAATATACCTTTGCCGCAACTACTTCTCAACCTAAAACACCATCAACTTTATCTTCCATGCCGGTCATATGTTCTTCAACAACAACTGGTACATCAACCCCATTGGTAGCAGACATCGGAGAGGAGGATGTTCTCCCTCCCAGTCCCCAGACCTTAGGAATTTAGGGTACATTTATTCGCCCCCTCTGCAGATCCCTAAAGGAGGATGAGTGTATCACACTCGTTCTCTACCGAGTGCTATCCGTTATCTCGGCTGGTAGAACTCGCCAATTACCTAAAGCCATTGGCTTCAGAGAAAAGAAAAGAAAATATACTCTCTTTCGGGGGAATATATTATAAATAATCCGATGCACAACGCATCAGCAATATGGCACTCGTTGTTTTTGCTGTTTACTTTCCCTTGATTTATTATAAAAGGATTTCGAACTTGGATTTTTGCTTCGCAAGCCAACTTTCTTGCTTCCGAGGGCCTTCAAAAGTTGATCCTTGATAAAGAAAAGCTTATGTCCATGAGGTTCAACTGTTGGTCGAGAAGGAGCAAATTGTTGCTTGCCTTCCGGCACTAGAAGCATAAGCTGCTAAAGCCAATAAGTTGGAGGCTCGGTTGCAGCAAAGCGATCGGGAAGTGATGGCCCTTGGTCAAGAAGCCTCCCAGTTAAATGTACAATTTCAAGAAGCCAAGGCTGAATAGTCTGAGGTCCAAAATGTTGTTCTTGTTGTTGCTAAGTGTCACACCTCCTTATTCCACTACACCCCGCGAAGGGCGTAGAAAGGGAGTTTTTTCAATTAAAGTGACAATCGAATCAGGATTTATTTATTTAAGGAATTCAGAGTCGCCACTTGGGATGATTTATGGTGTCCCAAGTCACCGGTTCAAATCCCGAATAGAGGAAAAGGTTGACTCTGTATTACAGTCTGCGAACCAAAAATCCGGGTAAGGAATTCTGTCAACCCGGGAGAAGGTATTAGGCATTCCCGAGTTTCGTGGTTCTAGCACGGTCGCTCAAGTGTTATATCCGGTTTAATTATTTTATTTTAATACATTTTGAACCTATGTGCATTTAAATCTTTTAACCTCTTTTATTATTTCAGAAAAATTACAATGCTGTTAAAACACGTCTTGAACCATGTCACATAAATGCACCCATGGTCGTTGACATATTTTAACATTGTTGGGACTTTAATTTGAGTCACATAAATGCGCACCCAAATTTAGGAAGGTATATTTTTAACTAACGCGCCTAAAGCAATTACACGTTTTAAATTTGTGAGGGTCATGAGAATTTGGTAAATGGAGCGCCTCGGATTTCTAAGGGTTAAAGTACTAATTAAATGAGGGCTGTACATTTTTGGATTTTATTCGGTACGGCGCACCTCAAATCCAATTTAAAAAGGGAATTCGAAATCAAATTCTTAAGAGCCACAATTATATTTACTAAGTGTGTCACGCTCCAACGAATAGTCTACAAGTCCTTATTTTGGAACCAAGAGGGCCACGGACCATCGTTACTAAAATAATTAACTAAGGAACACAATGGGATTCTGCTCGCCTAAACAGACGACATCTTATTAATTAGCAACCATAAAGTGAAGGGCCCTAATTATTAGATTGACTAGGGGAATCTCACAAATTAAAAGGGCCTGACTTGAGGCCCAACACTTCCCAATCGATAATAATATAGCATTTGCAGCGGAATAGTCCCAGTAAACAAGCAAAACTTTGTTTGAACCTTTAATGCCAAAATCGATTGAGCAATTGGTCTTTGGATTTACGATTCAGCTGACTTCAATAACATCAAATGACTGCTAGACATTCCCTAATTGACCATGATGACACAACAAACTATATTACTTTGAAGGGATGAAATAACTGATGACCTGAACACACTTTATTCATGTTAGTTTAGGCAAAGACTACAATATCAATTCATTTCGAGCATGCCATATCTGACACTATCATAATCGAATGAATAGCTCACTAATCTAGACTCTTAAAGGAAATTTTGACTACAATCAGAAAGATAGTCAAACATCTTTGAGACTCCCTTTATATAGATCCACCAATTCAAAATAACAAATCCACATAATCAAGCTATACCATATTCCACATTTCCAACCATAGCTAGCGCTAGATTAAACGGCTTTACAAGTACAATCGATGATAAATACTTGATTACAAACATGGTGACATCTTACTCAACTGTAGAGAGACCTAAACAAGATATCTCTAAACTAAGTAAGCATATTAACCAGGAGAGTGAAAGAGAAGAAGTGAGATTTCTATAAAGAATAACCAATTTGTCCACATTTTTCAGATTCAATCTTCAAAATACATTGAGATGGTGTCCATGGCATTGACGAATACCTGAAACAAAAGGAAAAGGGAAGAAAGGATCAGCAACAATTAACAACAGTAATCAGCAATAAAATAGTCCTCAGCCCTTGCCCTGAACCAGGAACTGTGTGTAGAAAAAGATCGATCAACACTTTGAAACACGCCTTTTAAACACCATATTTAAACCATTTCAGACCCACTCAAGTCGTGGATCATTCCATGAATTCAAACTAAAAAAAACTTGCAGAAATAGCTAATGGAACAGTGAATCACACTAGAAAATTCCTAGCTGCCTGTATTTATGAGGGTTCTATTATTGAAGATCTGCCTTGGATGACAAGGTACAGTGCCTTTGTAGCCAAGTCTTTTTAGGATAGCCCTCGAATTGATTTTTACCTTTTACCCCTTTTTAATTTTTTTCTTGTTCAAATTACCCCTAAGTTTAAACTCTAACTGAAAAAACCTCTCTTTTTCCCTCTCAGAATATATACACTCTCTCTTATCTCTTCAAATGTGCACCTACCCTCATCCTCTAGAAGCTTCCCCCATAACAGAAAATATTGCCACCCTCAAGTAACCAAAAACACCCCTTGTTAACCCCATATTTACCTTCCCACGATCCACTTCAGGGTAGCCTAAGACCCAAATTAAAACCTTGGGCTACTTTGGAACGGGTCAAAATGACCCAAAAAACTTCGAGCTGACTCATGAGCCTTCGAAGCCCAGTACTGACCCAAAAACAATCGGCAGCTTGTACAAAAAACTTGATCATCTTTAATTACTAGTTTAAAGTCTAGAAAACAAAGGCAATCAAACAACATTAACTCTAATCTAATCTCTTTTTAACAAAACTAGTCTAGGTTAGACTGATCAAAAAGGAAGCAGAAAGAATAGAAGAATGGGGAGAGACGTGGACAAAGACAGAAGACGAAAAGAAAGAAAAGAAAGAAAAAAAACATGAATAGAAATACCTCGACTAAATGGTACGGGCTTGAACAAACCATCCGATAATCTTGATTTGAGCCAAAAACTAGTGTTAGTTGGCTTGTTCTTGTGATAACAAGCGTCCCACACTCATTTCGGGCCAAAATCCCTTCAAAGCTTGGAGAAAAATGAACCCCCGCCCTTTTGCATGATGAATCAAAAGTGGGAATGACTCGTTTTAGATCTGAAGGGAAAGGGTGGGAATTCTAGGGTAATTGATTATGGGTTGGTGTTTGAAGGAGCATGAGGAGTATCGGTTAAGGTTTTGGGAGATGTTTAACGGTGTGCTGCCGGTGGAGGCGGGTTTTTACGGTGGTAGGCAACGGTGAGAGGTGAGGGTCTGAGAGATGAACAACCTCGGTCCTATGTGATTTGGACAATTTTAATTTAAAAGAAGGGGGCTTCACAGCCGTTGGGATCTTTTTACACTACTAAACTCAAAACAACGTCGTTTACAGTCGTCCTGACGTCTGAGTGAATTTGGACCAGATCTTGGGTCATTTATGGACGGATCTTTGGGCTTAGTTGGCCCAAATATGTTTTCATCCCTTTTATTTTATTAAAACTATTTTCCTTTTCTTTTTTTTCATTTCTTTTAATTTTTGTTTAAATCCTAAGATCAGATCTTAAACTAGATTTATCAAACTTATTGCCCATTATAGTATTTGTAACAATCAATTAATTCCCAAATCAAAAGAAACTACAAAAAATTCAAAATTAAAAGTTAAAAACGCAAATTGAGTCATTTTTTTATTTTTACTTTACCAATAATCTAATTATTAATTAATTCCTCAAAATGCACAACTAACTCCTAAATTCTCATGCAACTCATTTTTGTGTTTTTATTAATTAAAATAAAATAAACATGCGTAAACCAAAGCAAACGATTAACAGACAATGCCACAAAAATTTACAAAATTACAAATAATGAAAAGAATTTTTTTGTTTTGAAATTGTAAGAGTAATTCACATAGGGCAAAAATCATGTGCTCACACCAAGCGCGAGGCTGCCTCTATTTAGATACTCAATAATTTGGAGGCAGCTTTGAACTCCAAAGCTAAAGATGCTACTACTACTGAGGAGAAGTGTGCCAAGATAGAAGAGAAGTATAAGAGGGTCATGTAACACAATAAGTTTCATATCTCTACTCTCCGTGACCTTGATCTAAGCCTTAGGGCCACAAGATCCAAGTGGGATAACCTTTCGTCTGAGGTTGGTCAGCTTAAATCAGATCATCATCACTGAGCGGATTCCCTCACTGCTGAGAAAACACATTCTATGTATAGCATGAGGAGAAAAGCCTTGGAAGAGGCCAAAACCGGTGTCATTGATTGGAATCAACCGCCTGGAGGTGCCTCCTAGTTCGACTCGATGCAACTGACTCTTTTGGTTATGGTTTTGAATTCTCCAGCACTAAGAAGGAACTTGAAGGGGTGATGATGAATTCCAAGATCTGAAGTCCCATCATATTTGTCACGTCTAGTATTTTGAATCGCTTTGCGATTAACTCTGGTGTTGCGCTCGATTTAAACGGCAACCGGGTCTATTTCTTTGAGTCTGATCCTTTCAACACTGGCAGCGCGCCTGGGATTTGGTCTATTCGGGCATTTATTTCCCTCATAAACCGCATGAGTTGGCTTTAAAGGGATCATTCCCATTATTGTTACCTGATCCACCGTCACCCCCCCAGCCCCGTCGAAGCCGACCTCACCCCTCAAAGTGTTGTTATCAGCCCTTTGTGTTGTTTAGTTTGCAGGAGCACCGGGAGGAACTGAACCTATTCCATTCGCATTGTTGGAAGCACCTGACAACGCGTGCCTCAACTTTAGCATGGCATGATCTTGTCGCGAGAGATGGCCCATAATATCTTTTTGTTGTTCCCTTAGAATTCTCACCATTTTTGCAACGTAATCTTCTTCAGCATCATCAGGAGTTGCCTTATGAACATGTCGTAGATATTGGCCGGCGCGCCCCCTTTTTCCTCGCAGAGTTCGGGTTTCGACATTCCTTGGGAACAACTCATTTTCTTTTGGGAGTTGGGTATGGATTTGAAGAGTCGCCATCTAACGGATTTAAGGTGCATTAGGACACCTAAAGCAAGTAACTCATAAAATTGGTTTGCATTACCAGAAACTTGGGTGTTGTCGTTTCCCCCGGCCCCGTTGAAGCCGACCTCACCCCTCGAAGTGTTGTTATCAACCCTTTGTGTTATTTGGTTTGCGGGAGCACCGGGAGGAAATCAACCTCTTCCATTCGCATTGTTGGAAGCACCTGACAATGCTTGCCTCAACTCTGGCATGGCCTGATCTTTTCGCGAGAGATGGCCCATAATATCCTTTTGTTGTTCCCTTAGAATTCTCACCATTTTTGCGATGTAATCTTCTTCAGCATCATCAGGAGTTGCCTCATGAACATGTCGTGGATATTGTCTGGCGCTCTCCCTTTTTCCTCACGGATTCCGGGTTTCGACATTCATTGGGAACAACTCATTTTCTTTTGGGAGTTAGGTATGGATTTGAAGAGTCGCCACCTAGCGGATTTAAGGTGCATTAGGGCACCTAAAGCAAGTAACTCATGAAACTAGTTTGTATTACCATAGGCTTAGGTAAGGGCTCGAAATAACCTTGAGGGGAAGGTGTAAGTCACCTCTCGCGGTCCACAACAGTGGGCCCTGGCCGAACTCAAATTATGTGAATTAATCTTATAAACAGATAAATCAAATTAGACAAATTGGTATTACATTTAAAACAAAAGGTAAAAGGGTCCTAAGTTTTATAGCCTACAGGATCACTTCTGTATAATGCTTGGTAATCGTCCCCAAGTTGGGGTGCTATACATAGCATTAACGCACATGTCATCATATCCTTTACTACCTTGTTACCCTCCCCTTAGTGGTTATATAAGCGATGCTAATTAAACGCACTCTATGCGTGCATTACCCATCCCTTCCTTATGGCTCTGGAGGTGTTTAGGATCTCTAATTAAGGCAGTTCTAGACTGTCCTAAAGTGTTTAAAAGGAGAAAAACTAAGTGACCAGCAAAGACAAATAGGACATTCAAATAAAGAGGCAATTAAAGGCTCACTTTACCCCCTCACACAATGAGACAATAACACGTCTCACACAGCAAGATTTCATATATTTCAAAAGGTCCTAGAGCAGGATATCTAGGTGAGAAAATAAAATATATGCAACATTGTATTGAAGTGAGGAAATGGATACCTAATCAGTTTGCCTAGTGATTTTAAGGATTGCTGAATCTGGACAAATAACAAAAGTGTAGTCTTACAGTTTGCAGGATTTCAATCGCCCTTCAGGCTTGCCTAGGCGTGTATCAATGATGTCCTATGAACATGGTATCTAGTCATTAACTAGTAAACGATTTTAAGCAGGAGATTTGGATCCTATAGGCATGTTATCTATGTGTAATGACTGATTTAGACTTGTAGACACGGGTAGCGAAATGTAGAAATTGGTTGTAAAGTCCTATAGGCATGGCATCTAAATGAACAAACATTGCCTATCTAAATAACAGACATAGCAATAACCTATAGGTATGGTTTCTAAGTAAACAAATGTTGCAATACCTACAAGAATGGTATCTGAATAAACAAACATTGCAACAAACTATAGGCATGATATCTAAATAAACAAACATAGCAACGACCTATAGGCATGATATTTAAATAAACAAACCTTGAAACAACCTAAAGGCATGGTATCTACCATTTTTCCCAATAAGATATGTATAAGAACCCCTCCCAGTTTTACTAATATCCCCAATATCTATTTACAAAGAAATTATTATCACAAACCAAACATAAATGATGAATTACAAAAATGAAATTTCTAGAACTATAGGGAGCCTGAACAGGCCCAAACAATAAACCAGAAAAGTCAGGCTTTCAACCAAGTCTGCCAATACTCTCATAGTGCACCCAATGGTATCCTGGGGTGTCAAAGTTTTCAAGGGCCTCAGGGACCCCGGGCAATGCTTACACTAGAAAAGTTTCAAATCAACCTTTTTGTGAGAAAGTTTGGAAAGCCAACCTCAGTGTGTCAAAGTTTAGAGGAGTCTCATGGACTCCTAACAATGCTTACACTGGAGGGGCAAGACCCTAGGTGTTATAAGAATAAAAGTTGAAAATAGGATATAGTTTTTAATAAAATAGTTTTGGATTCTCAGGAAGTAAGGAGAAAACATGCTCACGCAATTCTAGTGACTCAAACAAAGTTCCTAGCAATCAAACAATATACAGGAACAAGATTACTTATAGTTTCTACTTAGTTTATTAAATGTTACTAGGTGAGCATACAGTCATATAGCAGGGCTTAGGAGCAATTTTGGTTAGAAGCCTGTGAGAGGTGAACATAAGATAGAAAAAACATGCTAGTGGAGAAGTAAACAAACACAAGTCTAGTTTATATATGAGCAAGTATGCAGACTTGTTGAGAGCAGGCACACATAGGTCTAGCTAAAACAGAAGTAAACAGGTTAAAAGCAGGATACACATAGGTTCAATCAAACAGAAGTAGACATGATATTGTTGTAAACACATAGGTTGAACAAAAGTATACATGCTTATTGCAGTAAAGACATAGGTTTGCTTAAGCAAAAGAAAGGCATGCTCATTATAAGGAAACACATAGGTCAAATTGAATAGCAGTAAGCGAAGAGTCCAATTGATCAGCAATGAACATGCTGATTGGGAACAATAATCATGAAGCACAAGGATCTGATGGGATAAAGTAGACATGCTAATAACAAGGTAGTTGAATTAAATAGCAGTAGACATGCTGAGCATGAAAAAACATACAAGTTCAGAAGAAAGACATGTTAATTATAAGAAAAACGCATAGCTTTAATCGAATGGAAATAGTGGGAGCATACCAGTTAAGGAAGCAGAAATAGAAGGTAAAGTAGGCAGGATTCAACAATCTAGCCTTGGCTTTCATCCGGCTAGACAAGCAATGAACACAAGTAGCAGAAAGAGAGGTGAGAGAAAGTTTATGTCTGTGTGTGTTTGAACTATTGTTCGTGTGTTTAAAAGGCAGAATGAGAGTGAATATATAGCACTTAGGGAGTAAAACAAATAAGTTAAAGAGAACCACAGTTCAATCGATTAGAATCAATCAGCCAATTATGGAATCAATTCATATATAGAACTCCGGAAAATACCCCGTTAATTAGGGATAGTCAAATAACGGTCAGACCTGGGTTCAATTAAGGTCATAAATTAAAATCATACTATATAGGGAGTCAGTAAGATCCCCAAACTACTAATAGCTAATTAGGGTAAGTATAATAAATTAAGATTACAATAAGGAAACAAGTAAAATTCCAGCACATATTGATTTTAACAGGACGGTCATTCGAATTAGTAAAAAAAATATCTCAAAGAATATTGATTTTAAACAAGAAAGATTGCTCAAAACCCTAATAGAAGTTAATCACGCAAAGATCCCAAAGAATCCTGATTTTTTTAATAGGGAAAATTGTTCAAACCCTAAACAAGATCAATTAATACATTGGGTTGACAGAAAAATTAACAAATAACTGAGAACAAGTTGAAGAAAATCAATGCAACAGACAGGAACATCCAGAATTTATGTATATACGCAAGAATCAGTCAAGATAGTGAAGAACACTTAGTTTAAACACTGAAAAGTTAGAAAAACCTTTGAAGAAAGTCTCGGACGAACCCTAAATTCAGAAAGAGTGAATAAAAATTGAAGCAATTAACTAGAACAAAAGATTTTCAAAGGAAAATACCCAATAATACTCGAATACTTTTAGATCTACAAAGATCTGAACGCATTCAAATGGTAGTGAAACTAGGGTTTTCAAAAAATAGTAAAGATAAAGAAACTCGATCTAAAACCCATAGATCCAAACTAAAATAGGAGGAGATCGATACTCACAGACGAAAATAGCCCTAGACATGCCCCTAAATCGGTTTAGGACAAAAACTCAAGTTGAATTTCCTTGAGATTCTTTTAAGGATCCATGTAATCGAACAACCAAGAGGTGTAGAATGTTGGTAAGGGTCGGAGAACACACAGAAACTCCATAGACGGGAGTTTTTTGGCCGGATGACAATTAGGGTTAGGATGTGATTGAGAGAGAAACGATGGGGTTAGGAAACGAAGGCGGATGAATCAGAGAGACTGAGGGGGTTAGGGGTTTGGTTAGGCTTAATTATGGTAAGGGTTAATGTGGATCGTTGATCTAAAAGATCAACGGTCATAATTGAAGAGGGGTTATTAGGTCGTGTAGGCGTATTTGGGCTTGGGGATGAATTGGGTTACGTTTTAAAAGGGGTTTGGGCTAGGTTAGGCCCGAAAATTAAAGGAATTAAAAGGGATATTTGTAAAATGCCCAATTAATTAATAAAAATTTTTATAAAAATGATTAGAATATTATATAAAAAAGGATTTTGTGCATGAAAAATATTTTAAAATAATCACTTGATATTTTAAAAATACAAAAAGCTATTTTCTGGTAAAATAATGTAATAATGCATACATAGGCTATAACTGCAAAGTCATTGTAATTATAACCCTAAAATACAAATCTTGCTATTTGTAAAATATTTAAAGGTTAATTAAATAGTAGAATTAGGCCATAAAAAATTGTTATAAAGCCATTTATAATGAAATGAGTAATTATTTATATAATAAAATACTGAGATAAATTAATTAAAATCCTTAAAAAGATGCAGAAATTATAGAAAGATATTAATTGATACTAATGCACTATTTTGAAGGTACATATGCATTTTAAAAATATTATAGGAAAAAATTGGATATCAATATTGGCCTCCATGGACTGGTATGACTACATCCTCCTCATTGCGGGTATCACTGGTCGAATCTTCGTGTTGAGGAGAATTTCCTTGGGCCTCTACGTTGTGTGCGATATTGACATCGTTATCTGCAAATTTTTTTACAATTTTTCGCTAAGAAACAAAGAATTAAACAAATTAGTAATAGATGCAAGGATCAACTCAATTATACAACTATCTAATCCCCACGGTTGCAAAATTGTTTAACCGTAAAATGGTACAGTTAAATTTGCAACGTGGTTTATAGACAAGCAAATCGATTTGATCTCAAAATGATAAATAAATTAAATAAAATGCAAGACTTAGTGTTGAAATCGAGACAAGATGGAGAATAGCTTGGTTCTTGGAGCAGAGCTTCCGAAGGCAGTAATAAGACTATCAATAGGCAGGAAATACAGTATTATTGAGCTTAGAATGAAGCGTAGTATAAATTTATCAGAAAATTCGTGTTCTACAGTGGTTGTTGAAGTCACTATTTATAGCTGCACCTAGGGAACAAGGTCCTAGGATCAAGCCCCTCTTTAAATGACAATTATGGGGCCATTGATGAATGTGTAACGGCGGGTCATGAATGCCAAAAATCTTTGTTGGATTGTGTATTTAATATTTAAGAATATTCTTTATTGAATGTCATCGGGTGGAAAATATTCATTTGTCTTCGTTAGCAATATTCCCTTCGGGGTCTACCCGATGTCAAGTGGAGCTGCTGTCCCGGGTTTTGGTTTCCACTTGTCTCGCTTTTTATCTGTCTCTGATTTCACGTATCGCTTTATTATCGAGTATTTAATATAAACCGATTTGATCCTATACAGTCACCCTACCACGTAGTATTCTAGAATTAGAAATTTCCAATTGGACAACCTGATGAGTTGACTGACTATCCATTTCTGAAAGGCAATTCTACTGTAAATTATGCTTGTGTTTTACAAAATAATTCATGAAAGTATGTTATGTTGTCGCTTAAATGATGATATCCCAGTAAGATTTTACATTCGTTTTTATTTTATAGTTTGGATAAATTGATCTTGTCTTAAAGGTTTTGTTAAGTTAGGCACACATTGAACAAAAAAAAACTATAGCTTTCCATAGTTTTCATGGTTTGTCTGCAGAAAATATTGGATTATTTTATTTTATCGAACTTATTACATGCACAACGATTGAAATGCAATATATGTCGGATCTAGCATGTTGGTTCATCAGGTAAATACATGTGAGGAGGTATAATAGTCGAAATTTCAGCTACTATTATTCAAACGGATGCCAACTCTATTTGACCAATGCGTAATGCCCCAATACGATGTCAGCTTTCGTGTTCGCATTTCCTAACTCTTTTCTAAATTCATGTTGAGACAATTGAGCATTCCTCATCGAAATATTACGAAAAGCTATATTATACATATAAATAAAATATTAATTTTAAATATATAAAACATATATGAAATATCCCTTTATCGAATATTTTTTACCCACCGGTACTCATAGCAGATGGAGAGGAGTTAAGCTTCCTTTTTTTACTTTTCTTGGACTATATGGTATTATAAAATAAAAATTTTAATATTAGTGAGAAATTTTTATTGGTCAAAACAGAGAAGACTAACCGCAATGGAGATAAAGAACAAACTGAACAACCAATAGAATATAAGAAGCATAAAAAACAATGGAGATCAATGAAATAAACACCAACTTAGAAGAGAGATGTTACAAACTTGTCAAATCAGAGGGAAAGCTATCTTATTTTGTTAAAATAAAGGGATTGTCTAAGTAATTGGCCTAACAAAAAAAGTAAGAAGAAAATACAAATGAATTTTTTTATATCTTTCATATCAAGGAACAAAAGCTTTTTTTCCACCAGGTTCAAGGAGTAGGAAGTGAGTTTTACAAGACAACGATTCCAGTATACATTATGAAGCCAAAATTGAGATTATTCAAAAACTCAATTAAGTGAACATCCACAAGACTGTTATCCAGAAGTGTAGAGCTCACTTTTCACTTGGAACTAAAATGCTACAGCTAACACAAGGTTAAATCTATTTATAAGTTTAGTATGCAAATATTTTTTGATACAATGCCTTTGATCACTCAATCAACTGCATCTCAATCCCAAATGAATTGTGTTTTGGAGCAGTCAGCCTTTGAAATCTAACAAAAATTGAACATAAGCTACAACAAAGTCACAGTAAACTGTGATAAGCTTCAGTGGCTTCCACGCCCGAGCTTTCGATCCTTCTATATACAACAGAAGAATAACAAATAACTGCAGTGAGTACTCTGAATTATCTATGTACTGGAGTACTCAAAATTATTCATCCCCTGATCCTGCAAATTAAAGAGGGGTCATGTCAAAATATGCCCCTAGAAAGCAATAAATTGAACTTCCTAGCACTTTTCTTTTCCTTGCACCAATACAAAGTTGAAAATACCTGAATTTTTTTCTTGCGAAGCAGATGAATTTGAAACACTTTTTGAACTAAATCCTGAATGCACTTGAGGGTCACTTGAAATTTCCTGCATAACACGCTCGCACCGTATTACAACTTCCATGCATTGTCACAAAACGCTAGCAAGATACAGCACTAGGAACTATCCTTAACTGAGCGTTAGGTCCGCATTATATCTTGCATGCTACAAGATATAGTTCTAACTACTTTTAAGAATAAGATGGTTGCAAAGTTGAATATCCATTACTAGCTATGCATTAAGTTCCCCTGGAATAAGTTATCACACTAAGATATAGAAGAATTTATTCATTATGAGAACGAGCAACATGTTTTTTAGGTCTCTACTCTTGGTATACCTCTTGTATACGGGCTTTTTTGCCCACACTCTTTTGAATAAATTTATTACCTTACAATAGAAATGAAAATAAGCGACTTGCCTGCGATATAGATGCTTGGCTGTGACTGGGGGAGGGACCAGCACTGCCACCTATCAACAATTGACCCATATTTTCTTCAGTCAATGCTCTCAATCGATTAAGCTCGGGCAAGACGACTTTGCCAAGGTCTGGCCTGTCCTTCCGCCTCAGTTCTGCACATTGGAGTGCTAGAATTGCAAAATTGAGGGCCTCTTCGATTGGCCAATCGGGAACAGAAGGATCTAGTGCCTCTTTAAACGCTCCCGTCTCAATGCATTGTGAAACATAATGAGTTATGCCCATTGCTGGCTTGGCCGTTACCAATTGTAGAAGAAGGATTCCTAAGGAATAAACATCAGATTTAACCCCAAGCATGCCTGTTTGTTGATACTCTGGATCGATGTAGCAGAAGGTGCCAGCTGCAGATGTTATCCGGTATTGTGTTACCTCTTCAGTAGTAGAAGGAGGAACAAGCCTTGAGAGTCCAACATCACTAATCTTGCTTACATAATTATGGTCAAGCAGAATGTTGCCAGGTTTAAGGTCACGATGCACCAGAGGTTCTGGCTTGGTCTGGTGCAGAAAGAGCAAGCCGGTGGAGATCTCCGCTGCAATACGAAATCTGAGCTGCCATGACAGTGAACGTTTATCTCCACGTCGCATAAGGCGTTCCTCTAAACTGCCATTTGCCATGTACTCATATACCAAACAGCCATATTCTGGGCAAGCTCCAAGAAGTAGAACCATATTAGGATGCCTCATACGACTCAGCACTTCAACCTGCGTAAGATTTTGCATTAAGAAGACACAGAGGAAATAACTTAAAATACTCAACACAATCATAATCACTATCAACGGGACCTTGTCCATACCTCTTGCTGAAACTGAGATCTTCCTTGTGCTGCATCTGGACGTAAAACCTTGACTGCTACTGGTGTATGATCAAGATAACATTTGTAGACAGGACCATATCCTCCTTCTCCAATCTTGAGAGACTCGGTGAAAAATTGTGTTGCCTCTTCGATTTCTTCGATGCTGTACCTCCTATATCTGAAATCACCTTGACCTAAGTTCATCAATGCTTTCTCCTTCTGCTCTACCTCTTTAAGGGCTTGCATTTCAGCATCTACCCTTCTTTTTGCTTCAAGTTCTGCGAGTCTCTGAGCTGCTTCGGCAGTTTCCATAGCAACCTTACACTTATCTCTCTCCTTCGCTGCTGCTAATTTTGCAGCTTCCTCTGCAACCCGAGCCTCCTCCAATCTCTTTTCCTCTTCCATCCGCCAGACATTGAGCTCCTCTGACTAGACATGTAATATATAAAAAACTATCCTATTCCATCTAAAAGTATGAAAAGATATCAATATGAATTTTTTCACCTTCTGTTTCGCCGTCAGTGCTTCCTTGCATGCTGTACTGTACAAATCCATTGTCCTCTGAAGCTCCATCTTTAGCCTTCTCATTTCAGCCTCTCCATCATCCTTCAAATATTCAAATGTGATGTTAATACTGATAACATACTCAACACTGACACTAACCATAAAAACATCAAAATGTAACAGGAAATCTTCAAGTTTTAACCCAAAGACTAGCATGCAGCTTTTGTCATTTGAATCACCTGATACATGCTTATATTCTAAATCATTTCCTTTACGCGGCCTTTGATGTTAGAGTATATGGTCTTCTTACTTTTATCTAGGCATAGATAACCTTTTTCTCCTTAGTAATTTAGATTGTCTGGCCAAAAACTGGTTTGTCGAAATGATTCATGCTTCGTATGAGCTCCTACATAAATGAATCATCAAAGAAATTAGGTTGCAATGTATCATGCTTCTTAGGTTCAACTTACTATTATCCTAGCTTTGTTGCTTTCAGTTCTCCCTAAAATAGACTCATGACACAAAACCAAGACTAATGAAAAAGGGTAATTGAGCAGTAAAGGTTGTCGAGATCAACTGTTTCCTGAAGAAGTTACTTATCTACCATATTTCCCAACAAAGAGGGTAAACTTACTGTCTCAAAGGAGCAAGATGAAAAGTCATTGAAAGAACTGAGCTCACTCCCCCGAGCTCCCAAGCGTTCTGAACCAAAGCTACTATCTGAACTTGTTGATATTTGTGAAATACGGCCAGAATCCATGCCATCATGAAACAACATGGAAGATGCGTGATCAGTGCTTGGCCTACCAGAGCTAACGAATGATAGATCAGTATCCGCTTCAGAAAGGTCAGAAAAAATTCTTGAAGGGAGGATTCCTCGTCTATCAAATGGTGACCTGCTTCCAAAACTGCTGGGTTTAGCGTGTGTGTGTATATATATATCATCAAAACCATAGGGCATCGCCTATATAATTTCCAGCAGATCTTTTTTTCATTGGTTATACAAATTTCAGTTATTAAGCAGGACATTTTTTTTGGAGCAAGGTAGAGTTACTTAGCCTTAATCATTGACCAGAAATACAGGAAAAGGGATCAAATATGTGAAGCAGATCCACTAGAATACTGCAGGTCTGTTTGCTTTAGATTATTCTAGTTATACAAGAAACTAGTTCTAACAAGATAAACTAAAATCATCAAATTCATCAAAGTAAAATATGAAAAAACTGATACCACTCAGTAACAAACACTAACTTGATTAGTGAAACTGAGTCTTCCATAAAAATCGGTCAAATTAATGAAGGCCCTTGCTTTCGGCTAATTGCTGATTTCAGAAAATTCGTCAAGTCACATTTGGAGGAGATGATGTTAAGTGTTTGTCCTGATTTTCTTATCAAATTTGGTTTCCTATCTCTCGAAAGAAAGGACAACATATTTACCATAATTGAGTTTTCCCTTAGCAGAAAATTATAAATCTCCCACATTTGGCTAGTCCCTTTTCTTGGAGTAAAAGGTTTTTGACTTCTCTATAAGTTGATGATCATTTTCTTCTCATTTAGTAGCATTCACAATGTAGCTATATGAGGTTTGAGAGTCTTGATTATGGGAGAATTTCGGGACAAGTGCTAGCGTGCCACTTGTGTTTGCCTCTTTGTGGGTTGTTGTCTCGATATTTTGTATTTTTTTATAGTAGACTGCTCATCTCCACCAATAGATATAGGTCAACTGACCGAACCACGTTAATTGTTTGTGTATCTTTTGGTGTATTTTTTGTTGTTGATTGATTTATCGTCGGTCAAGGTTTGTTTTTAAGCTTCCATATGACCCCTGATTATTTCAACCCTACCAGATGCTCCTATCGTCCAATCAAACTTCTCAAGTTTTGACTTCAGAATACAAGCACAATCTGAAAGATCATTAAAGATTCACAATACACAAACACCTCTTCTCCCGCAATGAAATAACAGGTTTCATGGAACTAACCCAATTTTTTTGCTCTCATCCGATATAAGTGGCCTGCGTTGTGACCTGTCCACAACTGATCCAGCTGCACAAGTAGTTTGACAAGGTAAGTTAAAAAGAAATGTTTTTTTGTTGACGTACAAAAAAATCATTGTGGAAAAAAACATCTCATACCATGGATTGCCCTGGTGCGAGCAGTAGGGGTGGTTCCAGCACTATTAACTTGGTCTTCCAATTGCTGTATTTGTTTATAAAGAGGGGAAGCCATAGGGGCTGGGCGAGACGCATTTTTCACAGAAGAAATCTTTGACTTTGAGATGACATAAACGGTGCAGAAATCTGGTGCTCCCTTTGATACAGTGCTAGGTATATCCGTAACCTTCAACCGTCTGTGGCAGATATTAGCATTAGTGTTCATATCAGACCCTTGATCGAGCTAGGAAAAGTAAAGACTGAACAACTGTCAAATACAATGTTTGCTTTGATACCTTTTTCTCATGCTGGAAAGGGGAGGGGAATGCATTGTTACTATGGTTATTGTGTTCAATCTGAAAGTAAATATGGAGAAACTTAGGTGAAAAATTAAAAGATCGGACCTGATAAAGCCATGCCTAGATGCTCCAAGGACCAAGTTCTGGATCGCAGCACTAGACACATATTCTGTCAGTGCTTTTGCTACATCTGAGTCTTCAAGTATAACATCAAAGCAACGAATCTGTTCAAAACAAAATAGATAAAGAAGAAAATAACATAATTAGCGTCCAATCATGTGTTGGAGGAAACACAAATTGATGTTCTCATTTTACTTATTCCATGAATAGTATGTTAAATGCTACGCATTCTCGTGGATATTGGAAAG
The DNA here is from genome assembly GCA_034376525.1 of Nicotiana benthamiana. Classification (NCBI taxonomy): domain Eukaryota; kingdom Viridiplantae; phylum Streptophyta; class Magnoliopsida; order Solanales; family Solanaceae; genus Nicotiana; species Nicotiana benthamiana. The sequence continues at coordinate 27,447,179 of CM067324.1, read as the reverse complement.
AGTTGAAGTACTGCTTACATCTTTACGTGTACAAAAACAATGGAATGTAAGAAACAATTCTTTGGTTTGTTTCTCAAGATTTTGCCCATGTGCAGATAAATTTCCATCTACGACGTGAACTCCACCACAATTTCCGTCTGCATATTAAATTTGATGTTTGTTTGCTAACGTCAGTATACATCATAAGGAATTCAAGCTGTTCCTCCTTGGAACTTACTCTAGACCACAATTTCACATTGTTGTCCAAACAGCAAGAAAACAATGGACATGGATATACCAACAATACACCAATCAACAACAACAACAACCCAGTATAATCCTACTTAGTGGGGTCTGGGGAGGGTAGGTGTACGCAGACCTTACCCCTACTCTGTAGTAGAGAGGCTCTTTCCAAATAGAGCCTCAGCATCCTTTCCTCCAAGAATAATACACCAATCATCGCAATGAAATAAATGTGAAAAATTAGATCAGATACAAAAGCAGAAATGATACTCTACCATTTCTAGCTCAACCTAGATTTTGAGCCAAACCACTAGCTCTAATTGGTGAAACTACAAGAGCAAATGCAGCAATATCAAGGCCAGCCACTTAGGAGCAAAAATGGATGGGAAAGAAAGATGTACAGAATCGACGATGATCACAAATTTCTTGATCTTCGAAGCTCAGCACCTATATGTTCGACAATTGAATGTATAACCTAGGTTACTAAAAGGTCCAAATTTGCCTTGGTAATATTTGAACATTGCTCAATTTTTGCCACCCGTTACACTTTTGGCCTATTCATACGTTGCGTAAGCAAATTGTCTCGTATTGCCATTAATGGAGATCCAGTATGAAATGAGTAGACTTCACGCATCCAAATGGTTTACAATTACCCCCAGCTGAAACTCCGTCACACGTCAAGACTTGATTGTTTCCTAACGATTTCAATTATCTTTACCACTTACATTATTATGTTCAATTTGTTCATTTTCTAGCTCATTCCAAACACTTACTTACACACACGGACATATGTATATATACACACACATAGAGAGAGAGAGAGAGAGAGAGGGAGAGAGGCATACAGGAAGAAGAAGCAGGTTTGGTGACAACATGAATAAGGACAAGAGTTTGGCCTCTGTTAACCAAATTATCAGTGGCCCATCTGATAGCATATTGGCTGCCTTTGTCTTTGTCAATAGCAATTGCAACAACTCCTGTCCCATTGCCCCTTCTGTTTGCAGGGCTTCCCTTATTGTTTGGGAGCCACATCTTTTCCCTTTTGATTAGTCTCAACTTGCAAAACATGCATGCATCACAATCTCAGCGAATTGTCAATTAGGTAATTGTTTTGGTTAAGTGTTGAGAACCGTACAAGAAAACAAATACTGTAACAACCAGCGAATTGTCTGTTCAACCACTAGGGTAAGCCAAGTGAAGCTATTACCTTAGGCCCCAAATATTTAAGACCCTAATAATATTAAGTACTATTATATTATTATATAATATTTGCAATTTATATTTATATAACTATTAATAAAATACTTTAAATTCTAATATTTATTTATTTGAGGATTGAGTGAGTTAAAGAGGATAAAACTTTTCTCTTACTAAATTAAATAATAGTATATTTATCTTTTCATTAATTCTATTTCTTTCTTTCTTTCTTTTTTCATATTTTTTATTATTTTACTTTCTAGTTTTAAAATCAAATTCTCTAAATTAACTATTTCTTTTTGTTACATTTGATTGATCTACGTATCAGTAACCAAGTTCTTTTGTGTCCCATTTTTTTTTTTAACTAAGAAATTCAAAAACAAGTATCATAAGGTTCTAAACACGATTAATAATAGGCTCAATCCTTTCACCAAATTATTTAATGCTATATTTTTTATAGGGAGTTCAATACCATATGACTTATGCATTGCTCTCATAATATACATTGTTTTCTCACCACTTTTTGTTTCAATATTATGTGAATTTCATGAAAGAAAATTCAGGGTCTTAATATATTTTAGTTTTAAGCCACCAGTTCCGTTGAGTCGCCCTCATTAATTATCAATAATTTTTTATAGACTACTGCAAATGAACGTGTTATTCAACCAGCTTCATTCACATTTGGTAACCAAATAACACATTCACTAACTGTTGTCTTATCTTAATTGAGACTCTATAAAATTTGATGAGAATAGCAGAGGGGTGGGCATGTGGCTCGATTAGGAGACTAATAAAGCTTTAATTTAGGTCCCTAAAATTTTTTAATAATGGATTTAATGATTTTATTTCAAATTAGACAATATTAAAGTTTGCAAAAAAAAATCTTGGACAGAAAGAAAGAAAGAAATACTATCTATTATTTACTACTAAAACTATTTTAGAACTTTGAATTAAATTACTTAGATCTTCATATTAGTAACCATATTTTTTACAACAATATCAAAAGTAACATATTGAAAAAACATGTCTTACATCCAATTTATTTAAATTACCTCTTACTAATATAAATGATAATATTGCTATGTGAAGTTAAATGTCTTATTATTTAAGCATGTTATATTATAAATAACAAATATGAAAAAAGTATAAGTTCTTTTATTAAATTTTGCTTTATGCCACTAATTTTATGGAGCCGTCATTGTGCTCAACCTGAAAATAATCGAAAATGTCTCGTGTGTGTCATTAGGTCATTATGTGTGTGAATGACACACATAGTGTGTGGATGCATGTTCAAATTATTTAATTTTATATACACTTGTTAATAGAGAAGTGTAAGAGATTGATTTTGGTGGGTAAAGATAGACGTAAGAAATATTGGGTGGTAAATGATTAGGTAGGACATGACGCTTTAGCTTATCGATATGATCATCGATAGAAGGGTATGAAAATCAAGAATTAGCATAGAAGATTAGTAGCTAATCGAGAGTTTTTTTCATACCATTAGTATTAGTGTTAGTCTTATATTTCTTATTCTTAGATTTCTATTACTATCTTTTGTTGTTTTTTTGCTTCAGTTTTCTTACTATCTTACTGTTGTTATTTTTTGTCACTATTTTTTTTAATCTTTTATTGAACTGAGGGTCAATTGAAAATATGTTCTTTACCTTTTTAAGGTAGGGATAAGGTATGTATACATATTATATTTGACAATGTTGAACCGTCATTAATAACTTGTTTGATCTTTTTGAACATAGCTATTGGGATCTCCAGTCTGCTAGATAGAATTACCGCTATGATAATGTCCTAGGCCTTAACCCCCATTCCCTTCGGTTATCTTTCAACTACCTCTCTAGATAGATCTTTTGTAAGAGGTCAAGTTATCAGTGGTACATGATGGATCAATATTAGGGTAAATCAACAATAAATGAATAAAAGTTCAACAATATGAGATGAGATCAGGCTGTCATTCTTAAGATGAACCGTAATGAGGAAGCATTAAATGACTTAGACTTATACATATGGGATGAACAACGAGAGTAACATGGAGTGGAAGTAGACATCAGTAACGATAAATCGAAGTAAGAGTTCTGGTATAATATAACCTATCTAGATGCAGTAAAATCATGTGGATGGACAGGTCTATAGAACCAGATATGGCAACATTCGTACGTTCAACGAAGTGGCACATTATACACACTTGAATACATAAAAAAATAAGAATCTCTCATATATTTCTCTTTACATTCTTGTTTATTTGTTTGTTTCATATTATTACATTAAACTAAATTTTATGACATTATTTTTATGGTTAAGGGTCAAATATATCCTTGTACTATTAAAAATAGGCCATATTTATCCTCCGTTTGAATTTTTTATCAAATATGTCCCCACAGTTATACATTAGGGCCATATATATCCCTCAGCCGTTAAAACTTGCTTCACGATTTTTTTTAACACATGGCATGTTCTGATTGCACCAGATGACCCGCCCATTTAATTAATTAAACCCGCCCCGACAGTATCTTATATAGCAAAACTACACACGAATTTTAAAACGGGCAAAATTAACAGAGGCATTGAGCTAATAAAGGACACCAAGCATATTCATCAATTAAACGTCCAGTCATACAAAACTAAATCGAATACGAAAATGACCAAAATAGTAGCGAGAAGAACGACATCGGAAAAGAAAATGAACCTTTATTGTTGCGTTTCCCTTAACGTATACCGTGGGAGAAGCTTCCGATACATGAACCAACCAGCGAGCTAAGGACCTGAACCTCGAACCGGAAACAAAGTACAACGATCTCAAATCGAACCTCGACGGAACTCGAACGGAAAAACGACATCACTGGGACCTCTCAGGCGACGGAAGTTATGCCTTCCATTTTCAATCAGTTTCAACTTTTGCCTTCTCAATACAAAATAATCTGTTACATTCGATCTTCAATAAATGATTTTTACTCTCATGTGAATATTTCTTGATGTTGTTTTGATTGTATAATAAATTGTTAGTACCATTTAGAAATACTATTGCCTTTTCGATAATAAAATATTGATCAAAGAGCTCAGATATTTTAATACTCCATTAGTTTGAACTTCATGTTTACACCTTTCGTGTATCATAAGTGCATTTTTTTAATGAACATAAGAAATTAATATTTTTCTGTTGAAAAAATTAAAGAAGTCCTCTCCCCTATTTCAATATGTTTGATACCATCTTATGAACATAAGTTTAAGGTTTTTTTTTTGGGACACATGCTAAAAGTGCATAAATATCTAAAATGGAGTAATAATTTTCTATGATGTGTTCACAAGAATCATATCTAACTCCTATATGAGCATTTCATTAATGGCCAAATAAAAATATAAAAACACTCATGTGTACCATAATAGATGATGGCCTATTTTTTTGTTCAAAAGATAAAGTAGGTCGGTAATTGGTTGTTGAAATGGAAGGCAATAAGAGATGAGTATTATATACATACCAAATCACATGTCACACGTAGTGATTTATTATACAATCTACACCCAACCTCATTATTACTGAATACTTTACTACCATTCTTGAAAGTCGGTTTTGAATTTTGTTACTCAGATACTGTTATCAAGAAAGAAAATACAGTGTGAAAGAGAGAGAAAGATGCATCTATGGCCGTCAATGAGATTAAGGGACTCATTCAAATTGGGTTACTTGAAGAATCTAGAATGGAATCTTCACAGAATGGACAGTCAGAAGAAACGTAGCAAGTCCCAGAACTGTGGCAATAATGATCAGAAGCTTCTGGATGATTCCGATGAGCCAGGCAGTTCTAATAGTGGTGGTGGAGGAGGAAAATTGGTTGTGATTTGTAGGGACTTGCTCATGATCCTTTCTTGCTGCTACTGCTGTTTCTGCTGTGGAGGTACTTCTTGCTTCTGGGCTTTCTGCTATTATAGTATACCGTTTCTTTCCCCTGAATCTCCTAGAGTTTATTTTTGCTGATTTATATGGGAGTTTTTCCTTTCTTTTAGTTTAGGATTCTTTATTTTTTGTTGAAACTGTCTTCCATTGACTTTTTCTATTTCACCGTATTCACTTCCCAAGTTGATTTTGGTTGACAATTTCTCAATTAGCGATTCGGTTCATAGCCAAATAGAGATGTCTTTTAACATTTTTGAGTTACTCATTGTTGAGTTCATTGTCCAGTTGCCCCCCAGCTATATTACCTTGAGCAAGGTCAACCCATGAGAAAGCAAAAAATGTGATTTGAGGAGTTACTGGATGTGCTGGTAAACTAAATCAGGCATGAAATTGCTCATAGATTGAGCTTATATATTACTCCAACAACAATTTTAAACAGGTAAAAAGCAAAATATACATTTAAGGGGTAAACCTTTTTTTTTTTTTTGACTTCTGTAATGAAATGGCCACGGGTCATTCTTACACCACTTCTCTCCGCGTTATTTCCCAAGTAGTTTCTCCATTTCCAGCCTCATTGCATCATTTTAGTGTGGGGGTCTGATAAGCATGTTCATGGAAATTACTTGCTCTTAGTTTACCTGCTCTTAGTTAGATGTGTTGGTACCTCTAAAGCAGCTAAGGATTTTGCCTAGTCGGGGAGCATGTGGATGCTGCAAGCGAGGTAAGTGATTAAAATGCTACTTCAACATTTCGGGTTTGGGAGCATGTGAATCCTGCAAGCTAGTTAAGTGATTAAAATGCTACTTCAACATTTCGGGTTTGGGAGCATGTGAATCCTGCAAGCTAGTTAAGTGATTAAAATGCTACTTCAACATTTCTGGTTGGGGAGCGTGTACTTAAAAACCAGGGAAGTAAAGCCCAGTCAATTTTGTGCAATAGATCTCCTAAAATACCAACAACAACAACAACTACCTAGTATACTCCCACCAGGTGGGGTCTGGGGAGGGTAATATGTAGACGAGCCTTACCCCTGCCCGAAAGGCAGAGAGGCTGCTTCCAATCGACCCTCGGCGAGTAGAGTAAAAATGGGAAAGCTGCATTAAGAAACAGAGATAAAATTAGAAACACAAGCAAGACAAAATCAAATAATAAAGCATAGGTACTCCCACGAAAGTAACGTAAATAGTTATGAAAACATAAGCAACATAAATACAGTCGCATGTAGTAATATCAAGCAGGAACTACCATACTAAAACACTAATCACCTATGAGCCCCTAACCTACAACCTTGATTCTAGACCTCCAGACTCCCCTATCCAGAGTCATGTCCTCGGTAACCTGCATTCTGGCCATGTCCTGCCTAATCACCTCTCCTCAATGCTTCTTAGGCCTCCCTCTCCCTCGCCGCCCACCAACAAACTCCAACCGCTCGCAGCTCCTCACCGGGGCATCGGAGCCCCTCCTCCGAACATGCCCGAATCACCTCAGCCTCGCTTCCCGCATCTTTTCGTCCACCGGGGCCACCCCTACCTTCTGTCGAATAACTTCATTCTTGACCTTATCCAGCCTGGTGTGCCCACACATCCACCTAAGCATCCTCATCTCCGCAACCTTCATTCTCTGAACATGCGAGTTCTTCACGGGCCAGCACTCCGCCCCATACAACATTGCAGGTCTAACCACGGCTCTGTAGAATTTCCCCTTTAGTTTGTGCGGGATTTTCTTGTCACACAGGACCCCTGAAGCAAGCCTCCACTTTGACCACCCCGCTCCTATCCGATGGGTGACGTCCCCCTCAATCTCTCCGTCCCCCTGGATCACCGATCCAAGATATCTCACACTGTCCCTCCTGGCGATGGCCTGAGAACCAAGCATCACTTCCCCGCTAACCCCACTCGGCTCCTCGCCAAACTTGCACTCCAGATATTCTGTCTTAGATCTGCTAATCTTGAAACCCTTAGACTCAAGGGTCTGTCTCCATATCTCTAACCTTTCACTAACATCGGCCCTCGTCTCGTCTATCAATATTATATCATCAGCAAAGAGCATACACCAAGGCACATCCCCTTGGATATGTCGGGTCAGAGCATCCATTACTAAGGCGAATAACAGGGGGCTCAGCGCCGATCCTTGATGAAGCCCCATTACCACAGGAAAATGGTCTGATACGCCCCCACCGTCCTAACCCTAGACTTAGCTCCATTGTACATGTCCTTGATTACTCTGATATAGGCTTCTGGCACACTCTTCGCCTCCAAGCACCTCCATAGCACCTCCCTCGGGACCTTGTCATACGCCTTCTCCAAGTCGATAAGCACCATATGAAGGTCCTTCTTCTTATCCCTGAATTGTTCCGCCATCCGCCTGACTAAGTGAATCGCCTCTGTGGTGGAGCGTCCCGGCATGAAACCGAACTGGTTCCCAGATATAGTTGTCGCCTCCCTCACACGCGCCTCAATCACCCTCTCCCAAACCTTCATCGTGTGGCTTATTAATTTGATGCCCCTGTAATTGTTGCAACACTGGATGTCCCCTTTGTTCTTGTACAGGGGCACCACTGTACTCCACTTCCACTCATCCGGCATCTTTTTAGTCTTGAAAATCGCATTGAATAGCCTAGTGAGCCACTCCCCTCCAGCTTTACCCATGCACTTTCAGAATTCCACCGGGATCTCGTCAGGCCCGGTCGCTCGACCCCTACTCATCCTACGCAACGCCCCTAAGACCTCCTCTACCCTAATGCGCCTGCAGTACCCAAGGTCTCTATGGCGCTCTGACTGCCCCAACTCCCCTAGCTCTATGCTCCGATCCCCCTCCTCATTAAGAAGGTCTCGAAAGTACGCCTGCCACCTCAGTTTGATTTGCGAGTCCCCCATCAGAACTCTACCCTCCTCGTCCTTGATACACCTGACTTGGTCAAGGTCGCGTGCCTTCCTCTCCCTTACTTTAGCCAACCGGAATAACTTCTTGTCCCCACCTCTCTCCCCTAGTTCCTCATACATGCGTCCGAACGCCTCGTTTTTAGCTTCCGTGACAGCCATCTTAGCTTCTCTTCTCGCCTCCCTGTATACCAACCTGTTCGCTCTCCGCTCCTCCTCGCTTGAGCTCGCGGCCAACCTAGCGAACGCCGCCTTCTTCACCTCCACTTTTCCCTTGACTACCTCGTTCCACCACCAATCACCCTGATGTCTGCCTGAATATCCCTTAACTACCCCGAGCACGTCCCGTGCGGCCCCCTAACCAAGTTCGCCGTCACTGTCCACATAGCGTCCGCTTCCCCGTAACTTCTCCAAGCTCCGCCCTGCACTAACCTCCTTTCCAACTCCTGTGCTTTCTCCTTAGACAAAGCGCCCCATCTAATTCTCGGTTGCCCCTGGGCGCCCCTCCGCTTCTTCTTAACCCAAAGATCGACATCCAACACTAGAAGTCTATGAAGAGTTGAAAGCGACTCACCCGGAATAACCTTGCAGTCCTTGCACAAGCCCCGATCGCTCCTTCGGATGAGGATGTAGTCAATCTGAGTCCGCGCCGCCGCACTCTTGAAAGTGACCAAATGCTCCTCCCTCTTCCGGAATGTCGAGTTCGCAATCAGGAGCTCGGAAGCCCTGGCGAAATCAAGCAGCGAAGTGCCCCCTCCGTTCCTGGCACCAAAGCCAAAGCCCCCGTGCACCTCATCATATCCACCAGCCTCAGCCCCAATATGGCCATTAAAGTCTCCTCCAATAACTAACTTCTCAGACTGGGGAATCCTCCCCACCAGATCATCCAAGTCCTCTCAAAAGCGCCTTTTAGCCTCTTCGTCTAAGCCTGCGTGCGGCGCGTAAGCGCTAACGACGTTGAGAACTCCACCCCCAATAACCAGCTTAATAGACATTAACCTATCATTCACTCGCCTAACCTCGACCACGGACTCCCTTAGGTCCCCATCAACCAGGATGCCCACTCCATTGTTACCCCTCTCAAGCCCAGAGTACCACAGCTAAAACCCATCAGCGTCCCGCGCCTTCGACCCTTTCCACCTAGTCTCCTGGACGCACGCTATGTTAACCCTTCGCTGTTGCAGAGCCTTCGCCAACTCAATGGATTTACCCGTCAGAGTACCTATGTTCCAAGACCCAATCCTTAGTCTATGGACGTCCGCCGCCCTCTTCCCACCCTTTCCTCCCGCCCTGCCCGAAGTGCCACCCCCGCTCCCCTACTCACCCCCGCTACCACCCCCACCCCCCGAGGACATGACCTTACGCTATCATCTCCCACCGCGGCCACTATCCCACCAACCGATATGGGGTACAGTAGCACACGCACGCACTATAACGAAAGACGCAAATGAATCAAACTAGATAACAACAGAATAGAACACACTCTGAATGCTAGCTAAAATACGTGAAAAGGTATACAAAATGTGCAAGAGAGCGGGAGGTACCAACTCCCGGAAGAGAAACCTGGAAAGGTGCTTTGCTGCGTCCGAGTTTTCCTGAATCTTAGCAAACTGTGCGGCTCGATTGCGTCCTGCCACGAGTCTGAACGAGCGTTTGAACGATAGTTGTCGGAAATCCTCGTCGGTGGAATAGGTACCTGTCCAAGAAAACAAAATACACCCACAAAAGCAATGGGGGGAATAAAAGGAAAAGTGCAAGGGTATCCAGGAACAATTTTCGGCGGAAACAAAAATCAAAGTCACGGAAATTTATAGTTTTAAGAAACACACGCAGCAAATATGGATAACAAATAAGAGAAACAGCAACAAATATGAGAAGGGAAACAGAGAAAGTGAAAATGACAAGAAAACAATATGAGAAACAATGAAAGTGAGCGGGTAAATATTCCGAAAGTACCGGGTTGGTCGAAAATGAGTGGGGAAAAAACTGTCCAAAAGAAGCCCGCCGAAAAGCTGCCCGGAATAGTGTCACGCGCGCAGCGCGTGGTCGTCGTCGGCGGCGCGTGAGCAGTCGTCGGCGGCGCGTGCGTCGGTTTCCGGCGACGAAACTCGCAAGGTTTGTGCGCCTGACGGTGTATGTCTCGGTGGTGTAGGAGGTGTCGAAGAAAGATCACCGTGAGAGACCACTGTTGACGATTCCGAGGTGAGAGAGGGGTACTTACCTGTGGCTACCGGCGGTTCGTCGGGATGCCAGTCTCGGTGGTTTTCTGCCGTCAGAGGTGGTGGTCTCCGGGGTGGAGAGGTCGCCGGGGGGGGGGGGGGGGGCGAGGGGAGCGGTGAGCTGGGGGGGAAAAGAGACGTTGGGGAGAGAGAAAGCAATCAGTAGAGACCAGATCTCCTAAAATACCCTGAAAAGTAAATCCCACTCAACTTTGTCAAAACATACTAGTATTGTTTATCAATGGTTATGGCCATCCTTCGTTTTCTGACCTTCCTGTGGTTGAATTCTGTAAATCTTCTCCGCTTTCATTGTTAAGCATACATTTACTGATTTTGCACACTTTACAAGGGCCTCACTTGCTTCAAATATATAAGCTTTCAGTTGTGATGTGGTAAAGTACCTCCATTATCCAAGGGAAGAGCACAGTCTGGATAGAAATCCGTCATGTATAATTGTCTGATTCTCCACCTTCACAAGTGCTATTCATAACCTTGGTAATACATGCACAAAAGAAAAACAAATCATGTATATTTGTTAGCATTTACATGTAGTTGGTTGCAAAGAATAGGGTGCATTCCTGCTGCTAGACATTGCTTTAACTTGAGATTTGCTCTATATGGCGTGAGTGCCACTTATAACAATGTGTGGAGCTAGAGTATTAGCTATGGGTTCGGACGAATTCATTAGCTTTTGCTTAGATCCTGTATATGTATTAGGAAATCCATTAAACATGTATAACTTTTTAATTGCAAACCTAGTAACTAAGAGAGCTATGTGTTCGATGGCTAGTTCTAGACCTATAAACTTCGAATCATGGCTCCGCAACATATAAATCAATACTCACGTAATCAGAAAATCAGTATTAATTGTTCATATTTTTATAGTATTGTGTTTTTTCTGTATGTTATGCTCATTTAGCTATGCATAGTGACTTTAAAGTTGCAAAAGCTGCAGCTTTTGCATGACAACTGATAGTTCTTGATATGAAAAGCTGCAGTAAGAGCCTGTTGTCTGACCTTTCAACAGCATGTTGATGTAGATGAACTACGGTTACCACCATGCACTGTCTCATATTTTATAAGCTCATTTCTCATTGAGCTGAAACTATGTAGAGCTACAATAATAAGTTCTTTCCCGGAAAACCAAAAATTTTAATACAGGTTGAGCAAAGACTATTTTTTGAACGGAAAAGGTCCAAAAATATCCCTAAACTATTTTATATAGCTCACTTTTGTCCTCTGGGAAAAAAATATGCTCATCGTTAGCACAATGAGCCACTAATGTCCCTCGACCTAACAGCCCTCCACACAAGTCATTTTGATCCTACACAGCATCCACGTAGCTGTGGCATGGTAGCCACATAAGCGGACAGCCTTCTAATTCCGCTCCGAAACCCATTTCCAATGATGGCGTGAAACTCAACATTTGGAGCTGGTGTTTTTGCGCGAGAAAGGGATGCTATTTTCTTTGCGTTTTGGGTGGTTTTAACTTTTAAGTGAGGTTTTACAGCTGGTTTCTGGTAGTTTTGGAATGGGGTTGAGCAGCGTTTTTTAGCTGCCATTTCGGGTCATTTTTTGGTGTTTTTGATGCTTTAATGGTGTTGATTTCGCAGCTTGTTTTGCTGCATTTTTTGGGGGTGTTTCGTGCCTGTCTCGCTGCTGAATTTGGTGATGTTTTGTGACTGAAGTTTGCTGCTTTTTCACCCAAGTTTTTAGAGCTGAAATTGCACAAATTCATGGCTGAAACGGGCTGGAGGTGAGTAGCTTTTTGGAGGAGAAAATGGTGGCTTTCATGGCTGGTTTTTTAAGCAGCAACACAACTGTTTCGGCTGCTATTTTGGGGATCGTTTTTGGACAGAGAAGAGGGCTGCTTTGGTGGTGAAAATGAGGCGCTAAAGTGAGGAAAATGGTGCTTCAAAGTTGCATTTTCATGGGTGAAAAATGGGATAAGCTGTTTTCATCGCTGAGAAATGGTGCTTCAAAGTTGCCCAGCAGAAAAATGGGTTTCGGGGCGGGTTTTGAAGGCTGCCCGCTTATGTGGCTGCCATGTTACAGCTACGTGGATGCCATGTAGGATGAAAATGACTTGTGTGGAGGGCTGTTAAGTTGAAGGACATTAGTGGCCCATTGTGTTAACGGGAAGGAAATTTTTGGCCCAGTTTACTAATGGAGGACAAAATTGAGCTATATACCATAGTTTAGGGATATTTTTGGATCTTTTCCCTTTTTTGAAACATAATAGAAGTGAACACTGCAATTTGTCAAATTAGAATAAATAAATTTTACAAGGATGGACATTCTTTAAGAAGGCACGAGCCATATTAGTTTTTGCTAGAACATATAGCACACACCTTAGCTGACAAGGACCTTAGGGTTTGTTTCCTCTTCTTGTGGAGCTCCAGCAGTGATCATGCTGTTAAGGTGATAGCGTTTATATTCCAATTTTATGTTTTCAGATAGTTATGGTGTAGCGTAATTCTTCGTTGTGCTCTATAATGGGGCACTTGCTGGTTGACTTGAGATCGTAAGTGATTTAGTGTGAGGCACAGGAGCTAATTGACAGATCTGCAGATGATTGATGATGTAAGGAATCTGTGAAGAGAGTGCAGATACATGCATAGAGTAGCAAGTTAACTTTTTTTAACAAGGGAGGTGTTTGGAGGTGGAAGATATGCAGAAATGAGGTTACAGTTCTAATTGTATTGGTAGTTTGTGTTTTCATGGATAATAGGCCTTTATATCTGGGATTTTTAAAGTTGTGCTGGAAAGTTTCAGTGGTAGCTCTAGCTGATTTCCGATGATGACTGAATGTGCCAGGTTTGACGAGAAAAAATCACTAGTTTTCACAGCAGGCGTTTGTGTGCTTCATGGGATAAGGTAGTGGTATGGACCGCTTGTGAGCTGTGTGAGCGGGTCAAATTAGGTCCAGGAAGAATATGTGAAGGGTGGAATGGGGTAATGAGATGTTTAGAAGAGGTGGAGAGTGGAGGAGATGGCAGGATTAGTGGGTATCCAACATTAGAGGCAGTTGACAGTGATAGTGGGGGGAAAATTATTGAAGGAAGCTACTGATGCATTAGGGGTCTTCTCTGGGCTTTTCTTGAGAATTTTTCTCTTTTAACTTACAATCACGCTTGCTAAAAGTAATTACTTCTGTTTTTGATTTTTAGCAGCAAAGCAGTCTTGAATGTCATTAAAGTGTACTAGCATAAGTCTTTTTTGTGTGCTTTCCAAATTTTTGGCGAACATAGCACTATTGTCCGTAAATTTTGGTGACAATCCAAGTTCACTGTATGCAGCATAAAGAGAGCATACTTGTTTCTTGTTTTGTTAATATATTTTCTCTTCTATTATGTGTCATGCTTTCTGACAAATTTTCCAATTCAATTCTAACAACGTAATGGGCTATTACGAGATTGTCCTGAAACAGCTGAAGATGAATCCTAAGCTTTGCCTTTAACCTTTGTACCATTTACGCTTTTCATAGTTTCTACTAGCGATTTTACCTCTCTAGCCATTGGCTGATAGAGATAATTTCCTCTTAATTGGATGGAATCCCTGCTTTTAGCTTTTATTATACTAGCATCTGGTGCTAGAAAACCTAATTATCTTGTTCAAGAATCAAGATTTACGATTTTATCAGAGGGCAGGCAGGCTATTATGAAATTTTTCTGAACGTGTACTCTATTCGGTTCCCCAGACCCCACTTTGTGGGATTATATTGGGTAATTGTTGTTGTACTCTATTCTGTAAACATTTATAACTATTACTCGACTTATACGAGCTAAGATGTATCCTGAATTATAATCAGTTATACTTGTTTTCTGCCTATTATAGTAGTCATTCTTTGTTTTTGTTTGTGTCCATCTTAAAAAAACAATTATTTACCATTTGCAGATTAATGTTATGTTGTTTGCATTTGTGATTATATTTCTATTCGACGAGTCTTAGTTGTCTGATAATTCGTCTCTCTTACAGCCTGTGTTGCCGATGAATAAGACTAAAGACAAGACAGCTATTGGAAGAAAGAGAATCCATTATGGAATTAGATGTAAAGAAAAGATTGGAGTTTAATGAAAAAGGACAACTGTAATTTAAGCTTCGCAACTGTTCTGAGCTATGGGCTAAGTTAATTACTAATGTTTGTCATCCTCTATTTATAATTATATTAGACTAATCCTTTAGAACCATAGATTAGGGAATGATTTAAGTTACATCTTTACCGACAGATTTCAATAACTGGCACCTATTTTGCCATCGTTACAAGCTATCTTTTGCCATTAATTAAATATTTTCGAGGGGTTCAAAAAGTCAATTCACGTAATTCACCATTTTTTGTTGGATAGACATAGATTGGTTTCACCACTAAATCCACCAGCAACGGCCAAGGGGGTGGATTGTAGCGTAAATTGATCTGAAACGAAACACTTTATTAATGTACCAAAAAAATAATGAAACTATTATAAAATAAAAGCAATTTAGTAAAACATGAACAAGAAATATAAACAACTTAGTGAAACATGAATCAGAAATGTAGATAGAGAAAAGGAAGAGAGTTTCTTCTTCAATTGTATGTTCAATTCCATTGGCAATTACATGGCCTTTTATATGCATAAAAAGTAAAGATGATGAACATAAAATAGGAGATTTGATCTTTAACATATTCACAATATGGGCATCCAATGTAGTACCCAATGTACAAATTATTTATAACACTCCCCCTTGGATGTCCATAGATAATGTGCCTCGTTAAAACATTACTAGGAAAAAACCCTATGGGAAAAAAAATTCTAGTAAAGGAAAAAGAGTACACATGTATAGAAATATGCCTTTTTGTTGCCTCGTTAAAAACCTTGCAAGGAAAATCCAATGGGATAAAACCTTGTAAGGGAAAAAGAGTGCAACGCGCATTAACTCCCCCTGATAAGAGCATCAATTCACATCCTTGGGCCTTCGCACTCCGATCTTGTACACTAGCTTCTTGAAGGTGACGTTGATAGAGATTTTGTGAACAAATCAACTATATTATCACTTGAATGAATCTGTTGCACATTGATATCACCATTCCTTTGAAGATCATGTGTGAAAATAACTATGATGAAATGTGCTTTGTCCTATCTCCTTTTATGAATCCTCCCTTCAATTAGCTATGCATGCTGCATTATCTTCATATAAAATTGTGGGTAGTTTGTCACATTTCAAACCACATTTGTCTCGAATAAGATGTATTATAGATCTCAACCACACACACTTTTGACTTGCTTCATGAATAGCAATTATCTCAGCATGATTAGATGGAGTATCCATGATTGATTGCTTAGTCGATTGCCAAGATATGGCAATGCCCCCATATGTAACACATAGCATATTTGACATCAAGTTTTGTATGTGTTAGATAAATACCCGCATCAGCATAACCAACAAGATCGGTATTGTAATCATTACCATAAAATAATCTCATATCGGTAGTCCCTTTTAGATACCCAAATATGTGTTTGATCCCATTCCAATGCCTCATTGTAGGGGCAGATCTATATCTTGCTAAGACATTAACTGAAAAAGTTATGTAACGCCTTGTAGTGTTAGCAAGATACATTAGTGCATCAATTGCACTAAGATATGGTACTTCAGGATCAAGAAGTTCTTCATTATTTGCATGAGATCGGAATGAATCTTTATTTATATCAAGTGATCACACAACCATCAGGGTACTCAATAGATGTACTATATCCATATAGAATCACTTTAAAATATTTTTAGTGTATGTTGATTGATGGACAAAAATTTCATCTTTCATATTTGTAGACCAAGATAAAATTTTATCTTTCTAAGATCTTTCATTTCAAATTCTTTCATAAAACACTCTACGGCTTTATGATGCTCCCCGGGAGTTCTAATGATATTTGAATCATCAACATATACGACGATTATAACAAATTCAAATTCAGGTCTTTTTATAAAGGCACAAGGACAAATTGAATTATTCTTGTACCCTTCTTTTAACAAGTATTTTCTCGGGAAATTATACCATATGCGACCATATTGTGGCAATCCGCATAAGGATTATTGAAGCCTTATTTAATAAATTTCTTGAAAATCATAATATGCTTCAGAACAATTTAAATCCTTCAATGATTTCCATTATACGCATATCAAGTTTTATTTTTTATTTTATTTTATGTATTGCTAGATTAAAACCTGAAATGACTACATCCACCACAAGAGAATATGTCTCTATATAATCAATGCTAGGATATTTTCAATCTTCCTGTAACACAAGTCGTCGTTATGTTTATCGACTTGACCTTTTCCACACAAGAATACATTTATACCTCCAATGGCTTTATACTTTCATGTGTTGGGACTATTCGTACAGCTTTACATTTTTCAGGTGAAATCAATCTTGATTGCGAATTTTATTTTATTTTGGCCAATCATTTATCTGTCCAAATTTCATGATAGATTTGAGCTCAAGATCCTCGTCAATATTAATAATATTGAGCGCTACATTATATTAACAATATCGTCGACGATCACTTTATGTCGGTTCCATTATTACCTAATAAAGACATAACTTATTGAGATCTCTTTATCTCATTATTTCAGGTAACTGAGCCTCTCCCATGAGGTCTTATGAAGTTTTATTTCGTGGTGCCCTTCTAGAGCATTTGCCTCCTTATTATGAGCATTTTGAATATTTGCCCCTCTCCTTCTTCAAGGAGTTTATCTTTGGAACCGATTGGTCTGTTATGCTTTATGCATGACATTGACTCTGCCCCCATGGACTTTATTCTATTTGGAGCATTAGCAACTGAAATATGACATTTAGCTTTGGGTCAGCAAATGCGTCTGGCAATACTTTGCAAATGAATTATCACTTGAACTTCAAGTTCGTATTTTCTTTGTACGAGGATCTATATGTATTCATAATAATTCATTTCATATATTACTTTCTCAGCTGCCATTTTCTCCCCCTAATGTTGGGATCACCAACACATTTCACAACCTTCTGTGGGAATCCATCTTTGTGCATTGTGGTGGCATAATTAAATCATATATCACATACATATTTCTATATAGAAATTATTTGGTTCCTGACCCTGAACCGATTGTGATAGGGGAAATTTTCATAACTTGGCTAGATGCGAGCAAGTGCTGCTGTATATTAAATAATACATCTCATACAAAATTTCGTTTTTGAGAGTTTTGTTCTCATAACCAATGATTTAGCTATAAATGGAGGCATACAATTTTTGCTAAATCAACTAAGATTTAAACCAGTATTATTAAGATAAATCATCATAATTATATTTTGGAACTGTGTCTAATAATTTGAGCAAGCAATCTTGCAAAAATCAAACTGCAAGTTGATACAAATGCACATGTGACCATAGAATAGATGCATCTATTAGAATCATATAATAGTAAACGGTCCACATGCAAGGTGACTGTGCCCATATATTTATCATCTTTTATTCGTTTCAGAAATCAAGGGATTCAATCCCAACCTTAACTGGTATATCATGAGAATTAGCAGCACAAGGGAATTCTTGAAGAATTTTCTATTCTTCAATATACGCCAATGGAATTCTCAATTAATTTTTTTTCGCATCATAATTGAACCGGGATGGTCAACCGGTTATGCCAACTAATATTTATTTTAGTAAACCTCTAGTTTACTTGAGGCATATGTTTCAAGCATCATGCTTATATTTGTGTAGTACAAATAGAAAGAAACTCGGGTAACATTTCATATTTACCAGGTATGATTATAGAAATATGAAGATATTCAATATTCCTTTCATTTATAGTCTCAACATGTCAACCACTTTGACTTATACATTTGAAACTCAAAAAGTTTCTTTTGAGACTTTTCAATATCAATATCATGAATAATGTTATTCATCAGTATAGTAACAAATTAGTTCTTTCGGATCTTTTAACAACTTTTGTACTACAAGATCTTTTATCATATCATTCATATGGTAAATGTCTCCTTCATGGAGAAATTTATATCATAATAAATTTCCATGGTCAAAATCATCATAAGCAAAATCATTTCTTGCTTTAATTTTTCCTTTAATAGCTTTTATAAGGCATGCCAAAATATTTTGGCATATCACATGTACGAGACCAATGACATATTCATGTAACCACACAATAATATTTATTCTCTTTATTTCACTCAAACTTGTCTCAAGGGCGAGTTGTGTGGTATTCATCCAAGCATGCCTGTATGTGTTTATTCATTACTTTTATCACATATTACCACATTCACATATAGGAATGGGTCTGCATTTTCAATGCTTATCACAAGTCACATTTTCTTTAAGAAATGGATCATAATTAGTGACGTGCTTTATTAGTTTCATACCAATTTGATGGTAAATATTGCCTTCACATTTTGAAGGACTATTTTGAGAATTTTTATTGTTCTCCTTTTATAATCATAGTGATGATTATTATTGTTTTGATCTTTGGAACGCTCACGTTCATCGTTCAACCACTTCTCTTTATTCAGGCTTATTATGCGTCGTTGTCACATTCACTTCAAGAATGGAGCATATCAAGTGGGACAATCTTCATGCCTTCAATGAAAAATATATTATTTTTCTTTAGTCATTACTATATCATCAATATGGTACAATGGGACTCAAACCCAATGTCTTACCAATATAAAGGCGTATTAGGCCATAATGAATTGAGACTCATATCCAATTCTTATTATTATGGCGCATCAGGATTTAATCCCGATGTCTTACCCTCAATCAATGGTATAATATGTTAAACGATATTGAGATTCATTTTCAAGCCTTAATTTCAATCACATGCTAAGAAAATTTTACATAAGTAATTTGCAACTTAGCAAATCAAATTTTCTTTCTTAAATAAGTAAAATCTCAAATAATTGTAAAGCTTTATCAATTATTTGTAGCATCTATAAAAAAACAATCGTTTGTATGTCTAGTTAGTACATGCATCATTAAATTATTCAAGTTAATTAGCATAACTTAAAGTGTAGTAAATACATGTAGGACAATACTGGCTAATATGAATACCCTTATTGCACTAAGGTCTTTATCAAGCAATTTTAGTAATAATTTTGGCTAAGTGATTTGACATGCTACATAACTAGTATTGTTACTTTTCTAGATTGACCATATAAAAGAATTATATGTACACCTAAAGATATAAAAATTTTAATATTGTAAAATATGTACCTACATAGTATCTCCATGTGTACTAATATTCTGTATTTAGACTTGTCAAAAATAAATAGTTAAATGTAGCTAGTGTAGTATATCATGTTATACTACACAATAATGTATAATCACGCATTATGTTAGGTGTACCCAAGTACTTAAGCATGTAACTAGATATACTTGAATTCAATAAGAAAATAGACTTGAAAACAAAAACAATTTCAAGTAACCTCATTATTACTAACATGTTTTATTTCTACAGAGAAGAAGATGAATAATCAATAAAAACTTCTTGGATTTAGTTAAAGTAGGATGTAATATTTTAATGATGCAAACACTATTTATATTCATATTTTGGATACGTACTATTGTCAAGAAAATATTCTTGTTATCTAAGTTTATTGTTGATTACTTCTATTTATATTTTAATAATGCAAATCAATTAAGAAGCAGTTTATTAAAATCATTACATCTTTATTCATAAATAAAGAGATCATGGTGAAGTATGAGTATCTTTCTCTTTCTATTTTTGTTTTTAAACATAATTGAGAAAAACTAAGTATCTAACAAAACATATCATTATTCTTACAAAAGAGAGAAACATGTTGTACCTGATAATTTTAAATCAGAGTCGAGAACTTTAAAAGAAGATAACCTACCGTGATGGTTAGAGACTCGTGTTGATAAAATATTATAAAATGAAAGCAATTTAGTAAAACATGAACAAGAAATATAAACAACTTAGTGAAACATGAACAAGAAATGTAGATAAAGAGAAGGAAGAGATTTTCTTCTTCAATTGTGTGTTCAATTCCATTGCAATTACATGACCTTTTATAGGCATAGAAAATAAAGATGATGAACATAAAATAGGAGATTTAATCTTTAAGATATTCACAATATGGACATCCAATGTAGCATTCAATATAGTATCCAATGCATAAATTATTCATGTAGTAACTTTGAAAAAGTTCCAGTTGTGAAGCTTTTAACAAAATTATGGAGCTTTTGGCATTAGTAAATATTCGGGATTTTTTCTATAGATACAAAAATAGGACGCTTGTTATCTGCTTTAACGGGAGAATTGGATCTTTAAGGAGTGAACAATTTTTTAATAAAAATTATTTTATTCGATAATATATATATATATATATAAAACCTATCCTAGGTTATTTCAATTAGGCCAAATAATCAATTAATAGTATGTATAAGATTGGCAGATATCAAACAATGGGGTAACTTTATTCTTTTAAAGAAGGTAAGGAGTTTTGCACGATATTGTGCAAAAAAAGGTTCCGCATCATGGAGGGATGAGGGTTAAAAAGCTAGTCTAAGAGAGACGGATTTATTCGGGTAGATAGCTGAAATATAGGAACTTTGACAAGAAAGTCAATGAAATTAGTGGATACGCGTGCCATCAACAAATTAAGTGAACTTCTCAAATAACTAAGGCATGTTGTAAATTATAGTACCGTGGGATACATAAAAATAGGGAATTAATATTATATAATATAACGACTTAAAGATAAGGTTGTAGAGGTAAAATAGGTTGGAGATATATTGCAGTAAGGTTTGGCATTTTCACGATTAAAGAATACCTTATTTTGATCGTTGTTTCCAAGTCTCTTGCTCCTATTAAGTTAAGTTTTAGTAAAAGTGAATGGGAGTGTATGAGGGTAAAATATGCTATACTAAATGATTGCGTAAGAAAATGATACGTGGAGTCAAAAGTAAAAGATAGTTAAAATCTAAGACAATTATTCTACTGAGTCTTGGGCGATTTTTGAAATAATGATAGCCACTTAACCCTGCAATCTCACTTAAATCTTTTTAGCTGAAAATTGTTTTATCAATTAGCCTATTGACTAGTTGATGTACAATAATAATATATAATGTGTTTGTGAGGGGCAGTTGAGCAGCTTGGGAGGAAAATCTTAATCATAACAAGGTGTATGATTGCATGCGATTGTATTTATGTTTCTTATGTTTACATAATTATTTACGTAATTTCTGCGGGATTTACTAATGCTTTATTGTTTTGTTTTGTTTTGTTTTTGTTTCTAATTTTGTCTTTGTTTTTGTTTTAATGCTGCTTTCCATTTTATCCTATGCGCCAAGGGTCGATTGGAAACCGCCTCTCTGCCCTTTCGGGTAGGGGTAAGACTCGTCTACATAGACCCCACCTGATGGGAATGCACTTGGTAGTAATAGTTGTTGTTGTTGTTGTAACAAGGTGTATAATACCAAATTTAATATTTTACCATGATTATGCCATAAATATTAGTACTAATTAATCATTATAATGGGATGTATTATTTTCATATATTGTGAAAAGCAAGCATCAATTTCCGTAACATTTAATGTATCAAGTGAGTTTTATTTTCTTTATAAAGGTTTTCAGTGATTTTCATTTGAAGTAAAGAAAAGAATGAAGCATCCAGTTGCAGAAGCGAACGAGGTGAGCCCATTCGGGTCATTGAACCCCGACGAGTTCTATTCTCACCACTCAGTGAGTCAAGGCTCCGAGTTCATCGCTAATTCTCGAGGTCTCAAACTCTTCACCCAGTGGTGGACCCCACTCCCTCCCGCTAACCCCATCGGCGTCGTCTGCGTTGTTCACGGATTCACCGGCGAGTCCAGTTGGTTCGTTCAACTCACCTCCGTTCACTTCGCCAAGCACGGTTTCGCCGTCTGTGCAATCGATCACCAAGGCCATGGCTTCTCCGATGGCCTCGTGGCTCATATACCCGACATTAATCCCGTCGTCGATGACTGTATCTCCTTCTTCGATTCTTTCCGTCAGCGCCACGCGCCGCCGTATCTCCCGTCATTTCTCTACGCTGAATCTCTCGGCGGCGCAATTGCACTTCTCATCACTCTCCGGCAGGGAGATTCTGCTCTTAATAGGCCTTTTGACGGCGTCGTTTTGAATGGGGCCATGTGCGGTATCAGCGCTAAGTTCAAGCCACCGTGGCCATTGGAGCATCTTCTGGACATTGCAGCATTTCTCATTCCCACATGGCGCGTTGTACCCACTCGCGGCTCTATTCCTGAAATCTCATTCAAGGTAAAGGAGTTGAATTACATTTCTATTTTTATTCACTTTTTTAAAACTACTTTTTCTTTAATTGCTGAATCACGAAGGTGGGGTGGAAGAGGAAACTGGCAGTGGCAAGCCCTAGGAGGCCTCTAGGGAGACCACGAGCGGCCACGGCGCGTGAACTGGTGAGAGTATGCGGGGATCTGCAGAGGAGATTCGAAGAAGTGAAGGTGCCGTTTCTGATCATACACGGCGGCGGGGATGTCGTATGCGATCCGGCTTGCGTCGAGGACCTTTATCGGCGAGCGTCTAGTGAAGACAAAACTCTGAACGTTTACCCGGGAATGTGGCACCAGCTGGTAGGAGAGCCGGAGGAGAATGTGGAACAAGTGTTCGGTGATGTTTTGGAGTGGCTGACAACCAGAGCAGAGCGTGCCGCCGGGAAGAAAGCGGCAGAGGACGGCGGCGCGTAGAAGAAGTAGTGAAGGGGTTGTGATAGGAAGCTAGTTGGCGGTTTGCAGTTGAAGAGTGGTTGGATTATTATTGGTGATATAGTACTGAATTAAGGGTGGTCAAGGAATCAATGATATTATTAATTATTGCATGGGGTAGTAATAGGTTCAAATAATTTACGAGCTTGGGACAATATGTTTTTTTTTTTTGGAAAATTTACCTAACTATATTAGTACCACTTTTATTTAGGTTAGTACTTAATTACCTTCTATATCTATATTATCATTTATGTAGAAAATCATAAAAAAGAAAAAAATAGAAGACTAAATTTAGCATTTCATTCTATATCCTTCACCAACTAATCATCCAAAATAGCTACTTCTCTCACAAAGTCACAAAGAAAACAACAACAACAACAACTACTCAGTATAGTCCCACAAAGTGCGATCTGGGGAGGGTAATATGTAGACGAGCCTTACCCCTACCAGAGAGGGCAGAGAGGCTGTTTCCAATCGACCCTCGGCTCAGTGAAGGAAATGAAAAACAAAAAACAGAAACAGAAACAAAAACAAAAGAGCATTAGTAACTCCAGCAGAAATAGCGTAAATAATTATCTAAACATAAGAAACATAAATAAAATAGCATGCACTAATATCATACAGTAACTACTATAACCTACCATAAGGGATACACAAGCCAAAACACAAATCATCTATGGATAGCCCTGCCAAGCCTCGCCCAACCCCGGGTGAGGAGTACGAAAAACTCTAGGAGCCCCTATCCTACAACCCTGATACTAGACCTCCAGACATTCCTATCAAGTGTCATGTCCTCGGAAACCCGCATTCTAGCCATGTCATGCCTAATCACCTCTCCCCAATACTTCTTAGGCCTCCCTCTGCCTCGCCGAACACCGACAATCGCTAGCCGCTCACAACTCCTCACCGGGGCATCAGGACTTCTCCTCCGCACATGCCCGAACCACCTCAGCCTCGCTTCTCGCATCTTCTCATCCACCGGGGCCACCCCCACCTTCTCTCGAATAACTTCATTTTTAATCTTATCTAACCTGGTGAGGCCGCACATCCACTTGAGCATCCTCATCTCCGCAACCTTCATTCTCTGAACATGAGAGTTCTTCACGGGCCAGCACTCCACCCCATACAACATTGCAGGTCTAACCACAACTCTATAAAATTTTCCCTTGAGTTTATGTGAAATTTTCTTGTCACACAGGACTCCTGATGCAAGCCTCCACTTTGACCACCCTGCTCCTATACGATGAGTGACGTCCCCGTCAATCTCTCTGTCCCCCTGAATCACCGACCCAAGATATCTGACATTATACCTCTTGGCGATGACCTGAGATCCAATCATCACGTCCCTGCCTACTTCGCTCGGCTTGGCGCTAATCTTGCACTCCAGGTATTCTGTCTTAGATCTGCTTATTTTGAAACATTTAGACTCGAGAGTCTGTCTCCATACCTCTAACCTCTCAATAACACCGACCCTTGCCTCATCTATCAAGACTATGTCATCAGCAAATAGCATACACCACGGCACATCCCCTTGAATATGTCGGGTTAGAGCATCCATCACCAAGGCGAACAAGAGAGGGCTAAGCGCCGATCCTTGATGAAGCCCCATAACCACTGGAAAATGGTCTGAGTCGCCACCCACCGTCCTAACCCTAGTCTTAGCTCCATCGTGCATGTCCTTGATTACTCTGATGTAGACTTCCGGCACGCTCTTCGCCTCCAAGAACCTCCATAGCACCTCCCTTGGGACCTTGTCATACGCCTTCTCCAAGTCGATAAACACCATGTGTAGATCATTCTTCTTATCTCTGAACTGCTCCACCAGCCGTCTGACAAGGTGGATAGCTTCTGTACTGGAGCGACCCGGCATGAAACCGAACTGGTTTCAGATATAGATGTCATCTCCCTCACCCTCGCCTCGATCACCCGCTCCTAGACCTTCATGGTGTGACTTATTAATTTGATACCCCTATAGTTGTTGCAGCATTGGATGTCCCCTTTGTTCTTGTACAAGGGCACTACTGTACTCCACCTCCACTCATCCGGCATCCTTTTGGTCCTGAAGATCGCATTGAACAACCTGGAGAGCCACTCCACTCCTGACCTACCCATGCACTTCCAGAACTCCACCGGGATCTCGTCAGGCCCGGTCGCTCGACCCCTACTCATCCTACGCAAAGCCCCCATGACCTCCTCTGCCCTAATGCGCATGCAGTACCCAAGGTCTCTATTTTACTCTGAATGCCCCAACTCCCCTAGCTCTATGTTACGATCCCCCTCCTCGTTAAGTAAGTCTCAAAAGTACGCCTGCCACCTCTGCTTGACTTGAGACTCCCCCATCAGAACTCTATCGTCCTCGCCCTTGATGCACCTAACTTGGTCAAGATCACGTGCCTTCCTTTCCCTTGCTTTAGCTAACCGGAATAACTTCCTGTCCCCGCCTCTCTCCCCTAGTTCCTCGTACATGCGACCAAAAGCTGCGTTTTTAGCTTCCGTAACTGCCAGCTTTGCTTCTTTCCTCGCCACCTTGTAGATCTCCCTGTTCGCTCTCCATTCTTCCTCGCTTGTGCTCCCTGCCAACTTAGCAAACGCCGCCTTCTTCACCTCCACTTTTCATTCGACTACATCGTTCCACCACTAGTCACCCTGATGTCTGCCTGAATAGCCTTTGGCTACCCCAAGCACGTCCCGTGCTACCTCCCTAACTAAGTTCGCCGTCTCTGATCACATAGGTCCGTTTCCCCAGAACTTCTCCAAGCTCCGCCCTCAGCTAACCTCCTCTCCAACTCCTTTGCTTTCTCCTTAGTCAAAACAACCCATCTAATCCGCGGTTGTCCCCGAGCACCCCTCCTCTTCCTCTTCACCCAGAGACCGACATCCATCACTAGGAGTCTATGAAGAGTCGAAATGGACTCTCCCGGAATAACCTTGCAATCCTTGCACATACCACTATCGCTCTTTTTGAGGAGGATGTAATCAATCTGAGTCCTACACGCCGAACTCTTGAAGGTGACCAAATGCTCCTCCCTCTTCTGAAATGTCGAGTTTGCAATCAGAAGCTCGGAAGCCCTGGCGAAATCAAGCAGTGAAGTGCCTCCTCCGTTCCTAACCCTAAAGCCAAAGCCACCGTGCACCTCACCATAACCACCAGCATCAGCCCCAATATGACTATTAAAGTCCTCTTCAATAACTAACTTCTCAGATTGGGGAATACTACTCACCAGATCATCCAAGTCCTCCCAAAAGCGCCTCTTAGCCTCCTCGTCTAGGCCCGCTTGCGGCGTGTAAGCGCTGATGACGTTGAGGACGCAACCCCCAATAACCAACTTAATGGACATTAACCTATCATTCACTCGCCTAACATCGACCACGAACTCCCTTAGATCCCTATCTACCAAGATGCCCACTCCTTTCTTGCCTCTCACGACCCCAGAATACCACAGCTTAAACCCGTCTACATTCCTCGCCTTCGACCCCTTCCACCTAGTCTCCTGGACACATGCTATGTTAACCCTCTTCTTCTGAAGAACCTTCGCCAACTCAATGGACTTACCCGTCAGAGTGCCTATGTTCCATGACCCAATCCTTAATCTATGAGTGTCTGCTACCTTCTTCCTACCCTTACCTCCCGCCCTACCCGCAGGACCACTCCCTGCCCCCTACTCGCCCCCACCACCCCCCGAGGACATGACCTTACGCTATCATCCCGCCGCGGCCACTATCCCTCCAACCGACTATGGAGAATAGTGACACACACACGCACTATAGCGAAATAGGCAAAAAGATGCAAACTAGATAGCAACAGAGTAGACCTCACACAGGATGCTAGCTAAAATACGTAAAAAGGTGTACAAAGTAAACAAGAGAGTGGGAGGTACCAACTCCCGGTGGAAAAACCTGAAAGTAGGCTTTGATGTGTCCAAGGTCAACTGTTACCGACTCTTGCACGTCCCGGACGGTGGTGCTTAACTCTTCACTCCCAAATGCCGCCAAGTGGCCTCGCCGCCGCGACTAGTACCTGGGGCAAGTTTTCCTGAAGCTTATCGGAACGTGTAGTTCTATTGCGTCCTGCCGAAAGTCTGAATGGGAGTCGCCGGAAGTAATGTAGCTTGCCGTAAATCCTCGCTGGAAAAATAAGGCACCTGTGCAAGAAACAGAACACATCCACACACCCCCACAAAAAGCAGAAGAGAGAATAGGAAGAAAATAGCAGGGGTCGCCGTAAAAATCGCTGACGAAAAGCAAGAATTCAAAAAACCTCTAAGCAATAGTAGAGACAAACTTGAATAACCAAATTATGGCGAAGGAAAAGCTGGAACTCAGCGAATAGTGTTTCAAAATTTGCAACCACAATTCTTTACAGTTAAAAAAGCAAGAAGATCTGAAAGTGAAGGAGGTTAGATCTGTGGATCAATCAAATCAAAGGAAATAAAAATAAACTACAATTAAATAAAAATAAAGATCTGAAAGTGAAAGAGAAAGAAAGCGAGTAAGAAATCAATAATAATAAATTAAATGGTTACCAGCGGAGTAAGTGAGCGAAAACCAGATCTGGTATATTGTTTTAAATTTGCTTGAAATAAACAAATCGGCGAAGCAAGCACAACAGATTCGGTCAACTATCAAACAAGTCCACAGCTCGAAAATCCTAGAGCTTGTATGAGTGAATCGTATGTATGTGTCAATGGAAATCAGAAAGAAACGAGAAAGAAAGGAGTGCGTGTGGTATCTGGTGTTTGGAGTTGATGAAGGAATGGAGCAGAAAGGGATTTCCGCCGTTGTTCAAGGGGTGAGGGATTTCTTGATATTTTTTTAGGTCAGGTCCTATATCCGTTTGGGCATTTAAAAAAATTAATTTCTTCAGCAATTTAATAAGATCGGATATCAAGATTCTGGTAGATTTCCAAAAATCTAATCCCAAAACCAATTCGATTAATTTCGATACCTCAACCCAAAATATTGGTTTTACAAAATGAAGTAACCAATACAGGCTGAGATGTTACTAAAAGGACGTTAGACAATGGAGCACGGTCAGAGGGAACATGTGCACATAGGTCGCCGGAAAAATTTTCAGCAAGATTCCGTTCAAGCACCAGGGTCGGAATTTTCAGCTAACTATTTTATCTCACTTTTGGATCCGTAAAATAAAAGTAAGATATGAAAACAGAGAGCAAATGACTCGCCGGAATAAATATATTTTCGATCAGATCCAATAAATCTAGACCCAAAATTTTCAAATCTAAATAGGAATCAGAAAAATATCAGTTTAAATGAATAGATCAATTGAACTACTTAATTAAACGACAAATCTAAATAGGAATCAGAAAAATATCCAGTAACCATTAGTACCAGAAAGCCGACAGCAAGCCTGTTAAAACTTGGGGTGAGTGCAGCTCAAATTCTATAGATCAAACGCAGATCTCAGATGGGGAATTTCTATGCGGAGTTGAAAGATTCACTAACGACTGAGTACAATATGTTTGATTGATGTTGACCTTTTTTAGGGCAGTGAACTGAGGCGCACCTACTATGTGTTGGGTCAACAAATCAAACTTCAACTTCGGCAAGTACATACCAAAAGATTTCTGTTTTTTCTATGCCTCAAGATCGAACAGAAACGAAAAAGAGGTTACAGCAGTAAAGGATTCTTCATCGATATTTTCTTAAAACTTTGAATGCAACAACAAAAATAATAATTCAGTAAAATTCTATAAAGTGAGATCTGAGGAGGATTGTGTATACAGACTTTATTCTATTCCATTAGAATAGAGAGGCTATTTCCGATAAATCCTTGGCTCGGAAAACAAAAATAAAACAAGAGACAATTCAACAACAATGTTAGCAGAAACCACAGAAATTTTTTTAATGCAAATATTTGAAATTTATGATTTGTGATTTGTTTGGATTGAATGTTCTTGTAAATAATGGAGAATATACTTTATAGTTTATATCTTAATTTTGAGGAAAATTGGTTACATTTGGAGTTGGTTACACGTAAAATTTATATTAAAACTCGGAGAAAATGAAGTTACAGGAATTGTATGACAATTTATACAAATGTATCACAATTATTTTAGAATTGTATTAAAATTGTATGTTACTCGTACATGATACGTTGATACCTAAAATAATTTGTTACAATACTAATACATATTATATCAAGTTTTACGTTTAGAGTTGTGATTAAAGCTTAAAGAAGATGAAGATCACCAATGTATCATAATTATTTTCAGAAATGTGTCGCAAATTGTATTGCAAATGTATGGGAGTTGTGTTAGTATTATATCAAGTATTGTTTTCGGTATTAATATATTAAATATAAGTTAGATATAATTGTGATACAAGTATGATACATTTAATACAATTATATTTTAGGCATTGATGTAATTATGATATAACTACCATTCAATTATTATACAATTCCTACAAATTCTTCTCCTCCTTCTTCGAATTTCAATCTGAATTTTAACCTATAACCAACTCTAAACTTAACCAATTTTTCTCAAAATTAAGATTTAAACTCCAAAAAAATATTCTCAATCACTTGCAAAAATGTTCAATTCACACAAATCACAAAATCTTAAAATCTGAAATTGTATGTATGTATGCTCAAGAATCATGCGTCCTTTTTTTAATCTTCAAATGGATATTTTGTGGATGAGTGTGTTAGGAAAACAAACTGAAGAAATCTAATTATATATTAAAGAAATAAAGTTACCATATATAATTAATATTATGGTTAAGTCAAATGGTAAACTATTAAAAAACCACTTAAAATTATTAAAGTGAGTTTAGGGGGGAGATTTTCAAATAAGAAAATAAAACTTATATGGAATCCCATTTAAGTGAAATCTTAGTTTTTTTTTAAAAAATTTAATTTTGATTCTTATATGGCAGTCTTCAATTCAATTTTATTATATATATTTAATTATTTCATATCCAGCTAAGTAATTTCTTTTGTCCCGGCGAGTATTAAAAAAAAAAAGTAAAAAGTTATTAAGGTAATTATAACATGTATCAATTTCCTATAAAGATGCAGATTTTATATAAAATACTATAATTATGGGGAAAAAAAAGAAATAAAAGAGAAGACAAACATTCATGGATATAGAAAAGCTAAAAGAATTACATTAACAAAAAGGAAGACGAAATAAATAAAGCTATATGAAGTGTTAAAAGAAAAAAAGTTAAATTGCTCTCCTACACAGTAAATAACAAAACTTTAAGATAAAATTAAAACTCAATATTCTATATTGAAAATAAAGGTGAACATAAATGTATGCTTGAAATAACGACATATGCATTAAGCTATAGGTTTAAGGTTTATGTTTTTTTGTTATGCGAAATAATAGTAATAATAATAATAATAATAATAATAATAATAATAATAATAATAATAATAATAATAATAATAATAATAATAGTAATTTATATTCTTCTATCTATTTGGTCTGTTAAACAAAATCAAACAAAAGCTTATCCAAACTTTTTAATTGAATAAAAAACTCAAAGAAGAAAAAATACCTTGAGATTTTGGTAAAGTATAAAGTATGAGCATACGCATTTCTATTTTTTATTATTAAATTAAATACTAAATAAAATAATTATTGTTACAAAACTTAGTTCAAAGTAATAAACAAAAAGATAGACAACAAAGTAGAGAGAAATAGAGAAGAGAATATATTTCTTCTATGTATCCAAGTGTATTACAAAATGATTTCTCATCCTCTATTTATAGTACTACATAGAGGTATACTAAAAACATTCCATAAATATGTCATTAAGCTTTTGAGATCATGGAGGAAGATCATGGGGGAGATCATGGAGGTGTGGGAGTTACAACCATAAGTATTGGAGTAGTGGGAGTTATGGAGATAATGGATAAAAGTAGTGGGTGTTATAGGAGTTATGGACATCCACCATAATCTAATATTTCATAACACTCCCCCTTGGATGTCCAAAGATAATGTGCCTCGTTAAAACCTTAACTAAAATAAAACCCAATGGGAAAAAAAATCTAGAAAAGGAAAAAGAGTACACATATCTAACAAAATGCATTTTGTTGCCTCGTTAAAAACCTTGCAAGGAAAACCCAGTGGGACAAAACCTTGTAAGGGAAAAAGAGTGCAACGCGCATTAACTCCCCCTGAAAAGAGCATCAATTCACATCCTTGAGCCTTCGCATTCCAATCTTGTGTACCAGCTTCTTGAAGGTTGACGTTGGTAGAGATTTTGTGAACAAATCAGCCATATTATCACTTGAACGAATCTGTTGCACATTGATATCACCATTCTTTTGAAGATCATGTGTGAAAAATAACTTTGGTGAAATATGCTTTGTTCTATCTCCTTTTATAAATCCTCCCTTCAATTGGGCTATGCATGCTGCATTGTCTTCATACAAAATCGTGGGTAGTTTGTCACATTTCAAACCACATTTGTCTCGAATATGATGTATTATAGACCTCAACCACACACACTCTCGACTTGCTTCATGAATAGCGATTATCTCAGCATGATTAGATGAAGTAGCCACAATTGATTGCTTAGTCTATCGCCAAGATATGGCAGTGCCTCCACAGATAAACACATAACCTGTTTGAGATCGAGCCTTGTGTGGGTCAGATAAATATCCAGCATCAACATAACCAACAAGATCAGGACTGCAATTATTGCTATAAAATAAGCCCATATCGGTAGTCCCTTTTAGATACCGCAATATATGTTTAATTCCATTCCAATGTCTCCTTGTGGGAGCAGAGCTATATCTTGCTAAGACATTAACTGAAAAAGTTATGTCAGGCCTTGTAGTATTTGCAAGATACATTAGTGCGCCAATTGCACTAAGATATGGTACTTCAGGACCAAGTAGCTCTTCATTCTTTTCTTGCGGTCGGAATGGATCCTTATTCACATCAAGTGATCGAACAACCATCGAAGTACTTAAAGGATATGCTCCATCCATGTAAAACCGTTTCAATACATTTTCTATATAGGCAGATTGATGAATAAAAATTCCGTTTGCCAAATATTCAATTTGCAAACCAAGACATAATTTTGTCTTTCCGAGATCTTTCATCTCGAATTCCTTCTTTAAATAATCAATTGCCTTTTGGAGTTCTATGGGAGTTCCAATAAGGTTTATGTCATCGACATATACGGCAAGTACAACAAATTCCGATGTTGTTTTCTTTATAAAAACACATGGACAAATGACATCATTTATATAGCCTTCCTTTAATAAATACTCACTAAGACGATTATACCACATTCGTCCTGATTGCTTTAGATCATACAAAGATCTTTGCAATTTGATTGAAAACATTTCCCGGGACTTTGAATTATGAGTGTTTGGCATTTTGAATCCATCGGGAATTTTCATGTATATCTCATTATCAAGTGAGCCATAAAGATAGGAAGTAACCACATCCATTAAATGCATGTCAAGCTTTTCAAGGACATCAAAACTAATGAGATAACGGAAAGTTATAGCATCCATTACGGGTGAATATGTCTCTTCATAATCGACACCAGGCCTTTGAGAAAATCCTTGTGCAACAAGGCGTGCCTTATATCTTTGTACCTTATTTTTCTCATTTCTCTTGCGTACAAAGACCCATCTATAGCCAACAGGCTTAACACCATTAGGTGTTTCAACTATAGGCCCAAAAACTTCACGTTTTGCAAGTGAATTCAATTCTGATTGGATTGCTTCTTGCCATTTTGGCCAATCAAGTCTTTGTCGACATTCTCCAACAGATTGAGGTTCAAGATCCTCACTTTCTTGCATAATGCTAGATGCAACATTATATGCAAAGACATAATCCACCACTATATCCACTCGATTAAAATTTGTCTCAATATCGATTGGATTTATTGATAGTTCCTTATTTTCCTGAGTCTCGGGCTCAATGGATTCTTCATGAATCTCAAAATTTATTAAATCGCGAATTTCCTCATGAGATTCTTTCGTAGTGTCATTTTGATCATTTGCTTTCCTTTTTCTAGGATTTCGATCTTTGGAACCTAATGGCCTGCCACGTTTTAGGCGTGCTTTCGACTCATTAGATATGACACTAGAAGATTGTCCAATAGGGACATCAATACGGATTGGAACATTCTCAGCGGGGATGTGAGATTTTGTTATCCTTTTCAAGTCCGTGAATGCGTCAGGCATTTGATTTGCTATTCTTTACAAATGGATAATATTTTGCACCTCTTTTTCACAAATAGAGGTATGTGGATCAAGATGAGATAATGATGGATTTTTCCACAAAATTTCCCGTTTGGTTTCACCAACTTCTCCCCCTAATTTTGGGAAAAGTGTCTCATCGAATCGACAGTCTGCAAATCGTGCAGTGAACAAATCCCCTGTCAATGTGTCGAGGTACCGAATAATGGAGGGCGATTCAAACCCAACATATATTCCTATCCTTCTTTGCGGACCCATTTTGGTGTGGTATGGCGGTGCTACAGGCACATATACTGCGCATCCAAAAATTCTTAAATGAGATATATTAGGTTCATGACCCAAAACTAATTGCAACGGGGAATATTTGTGATAATTCGTCGGTCTGAGACGAACTAGCATTGCTGCATGCAAAATGGCGTGACCCAAACCGAAGTGGGCAGCCTCGTTTTCATGAGTAATGGTCTTGCAATCAACTGCAGACATTTAATTAAAGATTCTGCAAGACCATTTTGAGTGTGAACATGAGCTACAGGATGTTCCACTTTAATCCCAATTGATAAGCAATAATCATTAAATGCTTGGGATGAAAACTCAGCAGCATTATCTAGTCTAATAGACTTAATTGGATTATCAGGAAATTATGCTCGTAATCGAATTATTTGTGCCATTAATTTTGCAAACACAAGGTTGCGTGATGACAATAGGCACATATGAGACCATCTAGAGGATGCGTCTATTAAGACCATAAAATATCTATAGGACCCACTAGGTGGGTGAATAGGTCCAGAAATATCCCCTTGTATACGTTCCAAAAACGTAGGTGACTCAGTTCCAACCTTTGTTGGTGATGGTCTAATAATTAACTTGCCTTGATAACAAGAAGTGCAAGAAAATTCATTATTTAAAAGAATCTTTAAATTCTTTAATGGATGCCCATATGAGTTTTTTATAATCCGTCTCATCATAATTGATCCAGGATGTCCCAATCGATCATGCCAAAGTACAAAAGTATTGGAATCAGTAACCTTTTGGTTTACTGTGAATGTGCCTCAATTGCACTAATTTTTGTCCAATACAGGCCACAAGATAAAGATGGGAACTTCTCAATAACCCTCTTTTGGCCAGAGACATTCTTTGTATTGATGAGGTATTCAAGATTATTCTCATCTATTGTCTCAATATGATATCCATTTTGACGGATATCTTTAAAAATCAAAAAGTTCCTCTTGGACTTGGAAGAGAACATTGCATTCTCTATGATAAATATTGTTCCTTTAGGCAGAGTTATAGTTGCTCTTCCGGAGCCTTCAATCAATTTACTACTACCAGAAATTGTTGTAACATCTGCCTTACACATACTTAAATGAGAGAAATATTTCTTCTCTTTGAATATCGTATGTGTGGTACATGAATCAATTAAACAAATATTTTTACAATTGGACGTTGATCCAAGTTTGCTTTGTGAGATATCCATATTTGCTTCCCATGGTTTGACATACAAAAGAAATATACGAAAAATATTAGTATTTTTTTTTTATAGATATGAGAATAAACAAATTTAAGTCTATGATTCAACATAATAGTTTCAGTGCGGTCATTATGAAAAAAAATATCTTTTATCATAGTTATTCTCCTTTTAATATCAAAGTATTAACAATTAGTAGTAGCATAAAGAGTCTTCACAATATTTCTTTTATTACTATATTTAATGTGCTACAAATAAAGCATAAGATGAATGTGTAATCTAAAGTTATATATTTTAAAACCATAATACAGATTATTTGTCAAGTTGATAAAACTCTTAAGGTACATATCGATATTTGATCATTGATTGAATTATTTTGAACTGAATGTTTCACCTAGAATGATTCAACTAATTGAGTTAATTGCTGTTGGCAGTGAATCTGTTTTAGGTTCATAATACTACTAGCATAATAGCACCTTTAATGTGCTAACACATTAACACCGAGCAGATTAGAAAGGATACAAAAGTGAAACTGATCATTCTGTTTAATATATATATTTTTTATTTTATTTCAAGCATATTATAATTTTAACGAATACTTGCTTGATACTTAGCTTTACTAGCTTAAAGCAGAAAATATAAATTTGAACTATATCACAATAATAGATAACTTATGTAAACTATGATAATTGTTTATTCATTAACTACTACGAATAAGTAAAAATAAAAATATCAAACTGCTCAATCTTCTTTAACCATGGATCCATCACCGATCAAGTGATCTATTTTTTCCTCAGGGTGCTCAAAGAAGTCTGCCACATCCAAGTGGGTGATGTCAAAATTATTGTCAGAGACAAAATTGGTTTCAGGGCCTTTACTCTTTAGAGATGCTTGATAAAGCTCAACCAAATGTCTTGGTACACGGCAAATTTTTGCCCAGTGCCCTTTTCCACCGCAACGATAACATATAGTTTCTGAACTATTTGCTTTTGGATTCTCATAATTCCATTTCCACTTTTGGTGGTTATATCTCTTTGGGGGGGTGACTAACACCAGGAAAATTTCTTCCTTGTCCACGTCCACGGCCATGACTCCGACCACGACCACGACCATGATTAAAGCCATAGCCTTTTCCACGTTTATCATAATGGGAATACACCTTATCTACTTCAGGCAATGGTGTAGACCCAGTGGGTCGATTTTCGTGATTTCTCATGAGCAGGTCATTGTTTCGCTCAGCCACAAGGAGAAGAGAAATCAGCTCAGAGTACTTTTTGAAACCTTTCTCTTTCTACTGTTGTTGCAGAACCATATTGGAGGCATGAAACGTTGTAAACGTTTTTTCAAGCATATCATAATCAGTTATAGTATCTCCACAGAGTTTCAATTTAGAAGTAATTCTAAACATTGCAGAATTATATTCAGAAACAGACTTAAAGTCTTGGAGCCTCAGATGAGCCCAATCATATCGTGCTTGTGGCAGAGTGACCAACTTTAAGTTGTCATATCTCTCCTTTAAGCCATTCCACAAGATAAGTGGATCTTTGACTGTGAGATATTCAATTTTCAAACCTTCATCAAGGTGATGGCGCAAGAAAATCAAGGCCTTAGCACAGTCTTGGGTGGATGCATTATTTCTGTCTTTAATGGCGTCTCCAAGACCCATTGTATCCAAATGGATTTCAGCATCTAACACCCATGTCATTTAGTTCTTGCCCGAAATTTTAAGGGCAACAAACTTTCTTTTCATAATGTCAGACATAATTAAAACAAAATTAGGAGGAGAAAAAATACCTTAATTTTCTCAAAGAGATTCTTGAGATAGGAGAGCTTCGTGCTGATAACGTGTTACAAAACTTAGTTCAAAGTAATAAACAAAAAGATAGACAACAAAGTAGAGAGAAATAGAGAAGAGAATATATTTCTTCTATGTATCCAAGTGTATTACAAAATGATTTCTCATCCTCTATTTATAGTACTACATAGAGGTATACTAAAAGAATTCCATAAATATGTCATTAAGCTTTTGAGATCATGGAGGAAGATCATGGGGGAGATCATGGAGGTGTGGGAGTTACAACCATAAGTATTGGAGTAGTGGGAGTTATAGAGATAATGGATAAAAGTAGTGGGTGTTATAGGAGTTATGGACATCCACCATAATCTAATATTTCATAACAATTATATCAAAGTTTATAGTAACGGAAATAATATAGAAAAAAAGGGTGGAGTGAGAAAATTTATACTTTTATATAAAAAATAAATAATACTCAAAAATATTATTGATAAGTTTAAACATCAATCTGAGTTATGGAATAACAGAACACAAGAATAAAAGTAGATGAAAATTTTTATTACAAGAAAAAGAAAAACCAAAGTCATTGTTATAAGAAGAGTAGCGAAAGATATCAATAATTAAAATTTGGGTAACTTAATAACATGGACAAGAAATCAAAAAGGAGAAAAAATATGTAAATACAGAATTGCAGCATTGAGATATATAAAAAGATAAGACTTATTTGATCTTTTAGATGAGATTCTTTTTAGAAAAAAATAATTCATAAGATCATATTGTATAGATAAGATCATGTAACTGAAAATATTATAGTAGTAAAATAAAAAATATAGACAATTGACATAATTCTAAGAAACAAATTGAATCATAAGTTAAGATCAATACTACATAACTCTAACTCCGAAATGTATAATAAGAACGAAAAAGTACAGAAGGGCTAAATACTAAAAGCAGGAATAGAAAGGGACTTCTCGGTCTGCAGACACAACAAATGTACCTTGAAGTCTCTAGAGTAGTCGTCTCCTCAAGGATGATAGGCCTGAGTAGTGGTACCTGTATCTACACATGAAAAACATGCACAAAAGGGGCATGAGTACACCATAGCGGTAATCAGTAAGTGCCTAGCGTAACCTCGGTTGGGTAGTGAGGAAGAAGGTCAAGGCCTTACTGAGATAAAATAAAGAATATAAGACATGACAATATAAGATAAGCATCATAGCTGAAAACTAACGATAAGAATTTAATACAGGAAAACAAGGAATTTGATAACTGAAACAGAAGCAAAACAATCACAAGGAAATAATCGATGATATCTCAGTATCCCGAGGATCTCTTAGTACCCTCAATATATGCCAGAGATCTTTTGGTATCCCGATGATGTCTCGGTATCCTTAATATATGCTAGGGATGTCTTGGTATCCCGAGGATATCTCGGTATCCTCAATATATGCTAGGGATCTCTTGGTATCCCAAGGATCTCTCGGCATCCTCAATGTATAATAGGGATATCTTGATTTCCCGAGGATCTCTCGGTATCCTCAATGTATGATAGGGATCTCTTGGCATCCTGAGGATCTCTCAGTATACTCAATGTATGATAGAGATCTCTTGGTATCCCGAGGATCTCTCGGTATCCTCAATGTATTATAGGGATCTCTGGGTATCTCGATAATATCTTGGTATCCTCAATGTATGATAGGGATCTCTTGGTATCCCGAGGATCTTTTGGTATCCTCAATGTATGATAGTGATCTCTTGGTATTTCGAGGATCTCTTTGTATCCTCAATGTACGTGCTGGGGATCTCTCGGTATCCCGCACTTCAGCTCAAATCATAAATATATATATGGGATCTCCTAAGATGCTGTCCCGTAGTCCCAATGTAAAACACACGACAATGGCACAAGGAATACTCAAATAACTCAAATTCATAACAAGGTAACATCGACAATTTTAACCTAGCATGCTTCAGAAAATACAAATAAGGCAGTTAAAGCAAATTAAGCAATTAAGTTGATTAGACATATTTCTCTAACTAACAACAGGTTTAAAAGTGCAAGTAGAATAAAGAGAAAGAGAAAACACAATTAAAGTTACTTAATAAAAATTAAACTTTCAACAATTAGCACAAGTACGTACTCGCCACCTCACATATAAGGTATTTCAATTATCACAATACCAATCCTAAGGGAAAAGTCTCCCACGCAAGATTAGACAAGCCACTTACCTCGAATCAGCTCAATACTCAACCTGAAACCACGTTCTTGCCATGATTACTCGACTCCAAATGACCCAAATCTATTCAATTCAATTGCATAATATAAATAACACTTCAAGTAACTAATTCTTTAAAGAAATTCTAAGCTAATATGCGAGATTAGGTAAAATAACAAAAATTCCCTCAGGCCCACATCTCGAAATCGGGTAAAATTTATATTTTTAGAATCCTCACATTCTCAAGAGTTCATTTATATCAAAATTATCCCAATCCGACATCAAAATCGTGATCCAAATTAATTGTTAGTTCGACAACCTTTTCCAAGTTTTCTTCAAAATTTTCACCCAAATTCGAATTTAAAGGATGAATTTAAGCATAGATTCATGGAAAATAATTAAACTCGAGTAGGAATCACTTACCCAAAATATCTAGGTGAAAATCCCTCTCAATATCGCCTATCCCGAGCTCCCAAATAAAATTTTCCAAGTTTTTGAACAAACCCTAGGTTCTATCCCCTTTTATGCCCAGTTAATCCGCTTCTGCGCTAAAGGGACCGCACATACGGTCTCCCTTATGCGAAGAATTGACCGCATCTGCAAAAATCACTAATGTCCCAAAAATCCGCGTCTACGTTACATTTTTTGCACCTGCGGCATCACAGGTGCGGTATCCTTCTCGCACTTGCGGCTCCTGCCAGACTTCCCTAATTCCGTTTCTACGGTTGAAATGCCACTTCTACGACTCCCCACCTGCGGAACCCAAACCGCAGGTGCGGTTAGTGCAGATACCAGCAATGCAAAAATATTTCTAAGTCCAAATTCAACTTTTGTTAAGCCCCCGAACCTCACCCGAGGCCTTCGGGACCTCAACCAAATATGCCAACCAATCCTAAAATATCACTCAAAATTGTCCCACATTTGGAACGCTCCAAACAACACCAAAATACCAATTTAACCTTGGATTCAAGCCTAAGAACTCCAATACTCTAGAAATACTATTTCGATCAAAAAGTCTATCGAATCTCGTCCGAATGACGCGAAAATTTCCCACACACGTCACATTCAACACTACAGAGCTACTCCCATTTTCAAAATTCCATTCCGACCCTCAGATCAAAATCTCACTATTGAAGCAGAGACTTCAAAATTTAACCTTTTGGAAATTTCAGCCTAAATTAGCTACGGACCTCCAAAACACCATCCGAACACGCCCTTAAGATCGAAATCACCCAACGGAGCTAACAGAACCATCGCATTTCCATTCAGAGGCCGTCTTCACACTATTCTTATTATGTTCAACCTTCCAATAATTAAGCTCTCATTTAGGGAATAAGTATCCCAAAACTTTTCAAAACTCAAAACTGAGCATCCTGACAATTTAATATAACAGAAATAAACTCAAGGAAAGTAGTTAATAGGGGATCGAGGCATTAATTATTAAGACGACCAACCGAATCTTCACACTAAGGCCCACAGACGCCTGCAGGACTACCTCAAGTTGCCTGTGTGGACCGAAGATAGCACTCTCACTAAGGTCCAAATGCTCCGATATTAGTATTTACACACTGTGCAGAGTGTAGTATTGGCACAAACCTACCCTATATGCTGGTAAGTGCCTAGCCTAACCTCGACGAAGCAGTGACGATGCTAAGACCAGACTACTGATAACTAGGGATTTTGGTACCTTTTATATTCCTTCTTGCTTATATTTTGATTAGGAAATTGTACAAAATAGTCCCAAAAGGCTCACAAGTTGTGCTTGATTGCATGTTTGATAAACAAAGTGACAGGATGTCAAAGATCAGCTCAAAAGGAGTGAAACTTGTACAAGTACCCAGACAAGACAAAGCTTAGGCAAGACAAGGCCAGTATGGCCACACTATATTTTGTAGGGTTCGCACTGTAAGGTTCAGACAGCACGAAACTCAGGGACAAAGTCAATGCAGCCGTAGTAGGACTTTATGCGGTCCGTATTGAGATCAACGCGGCTACAACCCATTCTATGTGGTCCGCAGTAAGGAGAATTAGAGAGCTGCAAATTCCAAGTGGCAAGCCAATGCGGTCCACGGTCCATTTTATGCGGATCGCACTAGAAGCCTCCGCGGCCGCAATCCATTTTCTGCAGTTTGTAGTGCCCAAGTTCAGAGTGCAGTTTTGTCACGTCCTAAGCTCTAGTGCAGCCGCGGTCCATTTTATGTGGTCAGCACTAACCCTGCAGGGGTATTTTAGTCCAGAATTGTCAGCTTAGTATAAATAGCTTTTTTTTTTTTCCATTTTTAGGTTAAGCAGATAGATTCAGCTGAGAGTTACGCTCGTGGGTTTGATATTTTCAGCTATTTTGGGCAATTTTATCTACATTTTAACATCGAATCTTGTTATTTATCTTAGTGATTAATTAATATGAGTTGTTCTTCATCTATTTCTTTGTCTTTGTCTTCAATTATGAGTAGCTGGACTCATAAGCTAGGATTGTGGCTAAACCTTTGTGTGGATAATTGATGGGTCTTGTGTTTTAGGGCTAGATTGACTATGGGTGTTTGATATTTGGGTTAATTTCATGTTTAATTGCTGAATTAGTTGTCGCAAACGCTAGTTTAAGTTTAGTTGATTTTGACTCTTCTTGATAAAGAGAGCCTAAGTCTCTGAAATTAGTCCATCAAGGAATTGGGGCGTACTCAAGAGATTGATAGCCCCAATTAAAGGGTTAAACCCTAATTGTTTGTGCAAGTTTGCATACCCAATTGATCTTGAGAAAGTCAATTCAGGCAAAATCACTCAAACTACTGAGAGGTATAGTGTGAGTAAAACCGTGCAAAGGTTATATCATACTCCCCAGTTATGTCAATCATATCTTAAACTCAAGTACCCGTTAATTGATCAACTAGGCGAAAGTGACTACCCTAGTGCCTTTTAACCATTTGAACAACCAGTGTTATCTCAATCTTAGCCTATTTTAGTTTAAATTAGCATAGTAGTTGATAAAATTAGAAGTTTAACAAAAACCCCAAAAATGTTAGAAGTGAAATTAAGAACAATTACATAACTCCAAATTAGGTAGATACTCAACTCCAACTTCTAGCTCTCTGTAGATATCGATCTTGACCTTAATCGGGTAAAAGCTACTTCGATTCTCTCTTGTTACTTTATTAGTAGTGCAGAGTAGGCTGCGATTACTTTTTGGTACCGTTGCCAGAGAGCTAACGGTTTTGGCTATCTATCTAAATAGTTTTGTGATTTGTTCTTTTTTCCTTCTTTGTTACTAATATGTGTGTGTCAATACTTCAGGTATATGATTGCGTTAAGTGCTAATGACCCGCTTGGAAACATGATTGCGGGGGAGGAGGTTGATTATAATGAGAGGAGGAGGTGCCTCTTGTACCTCCTGGACAACGAAGAGGCCTCCAGGCCAATGCTAATGAGAATATTCCAGACCCTCCTCTGCCACCTCCAAGAGCAGTTCCTCGTGTGATCCCAAATCAAGGCTATGCAAGTGAAATTGTCCCAACCCCAAATTTGGGAGAGAAAATTTTAAATTACTAATGTGATGCTAAAACTGTTGGAGCAACATGGGTAATTCACAGGCATTGCTAGTCAAAATGCTTACAAACATCTCAAGGGATTTATGGATACTTTTTGGGGAAACAAGCAAATCAATGTGTCCGAAGATGCACTCTGGTTGAGACTCTTCCCATTTTCTCTAAGAGGGAAGGCTTTAGATTGGCTTGAGCGACTTCCCAACCATTCCATCACTATTTGGGATGGGTTGGCGGATATGTTCATAGCAAAGTTCTTTTCACCGGGACATATGGTAGCATTGTGGGATAAGATCTTAGCTTTCAAGCAGGAGCCCACTAAACCATTGCATGATATTTGGGAGAGATACAGAACTATGGTTAAGGAATGCCCCAACAATATGTTGTAACAAACTTTCTACCGAGGCATCAATACTACAAATCGATGCATAGTAAAATAATTTGCTAGGCGTAATTTTATGAAATTGAATCTTGTGTCTTTCTTGATGAGATGGCAGACACATCCTTCGCATGGCAAAATAGATCCAATGTGCCCAGGGTGACCCCACAGTTACTCATTTGCACAAAGAATTACATGATCATGGGCAGGTGATAGCGGAGTTGGCAATTACCGTGAACTAACTAGCAAAGGCACAGTTGTAAAAAATCCAAAATCCTCGCCAAGTGAATCTTTGGAGGATGTTAACATGCTACTAAGCCAAAGAACGCAAAGAGGTAAACATAACCATGGGAATTCAGATCAATTTGACAATGCTGGTAGTGGATTTCAAGATGATGGCTAGGATGGGCAAAAGGAAGAGGTACAATATGTGAACAATTATCAAGGCCAAAGAGGCAATTCTTCCAACCAACTACAACAATGGAGATCCCAAGGTAATTGGGGAAATCAACAACAAGGCGACAACAATTGGAACAATCACCAACAAGGGAACACCAATTGGGGAAACAATAATAAAAATTCGAATTGGGGAAATCAAAACAACAACCAGAACAATCAAGGAAACTGGTGCAACAACAACACATAGGGTGGATTGAACAACAATCAGGGGAATTAGGGGCAAGGTTTTGAAAGGCCCCCAATATACCAATAATCGAGCAATCCACCACCTTTTCCATCCCAAGGTCCTAGTTCTTCTAGCAATGATATGGGTAGAATTGAAATGATGTTCGAACAAATGATGAAGAATAGTGCGGATTCAGATGCTCAATTATGTTCTCACAATACTTCTATTAGAAATTTGGAGGTGCAACTAGGTAAAATCTCTCAGTCTTTGAATAAACGCCCTAATGGTGCTATACCAAGTGATACAGTAGTGAACCCAAAGGGTGGGAACAATCATGTTATGGCGGTGACCGCTAGGAGTGGACGAGGCGGTGATGTGAATGCCTCCAAACAAAAGTAAGTTTTGGGTGATGAAGTTGAGTTACGAGAAGATGAATTTTCTTTGGTGGTTGAGAATGTGGTTGATGAAAGTGTAAATTAAGAAGTGAGGATTGATATTCAAGATGCCGAGGTGGAAAGAAATGACGTGAACCTATCTACGGAATACGTATTGACATGCCGGAGCCGGTTGTGCCAAAAGCCAAGGCACCCTTGCAT
Organism: Nicotiana benthamiana; assembly: GCA_034376525.1. Taxonomy (NCBI): domain Eukaryota; kingdom Viridiplantae; phylum Streptophyta; class Magnoliopsida; order Solanales; family Solanaceae; genus Nicotiana; species Nicotiana benthamiana. The sequence continues at coordinate 27,403,223 of CM067324.1, read as the reverse complement.
AGACCACCTCCACCTTATCCTCAAAGGCTAGTCAAGCAAAAAAGTGAGAATCAATTCAAAAAATTCATTGACATGATGAAGAGCTTATCCTTCAATGTGCCTTTTGTGGAGGCTTTGGAGCAAATGCGTGGCTACGCCAAACTCATGAAAGATTTGGTAACAAAGAAACGATCCATGGACTGTGAAACTATCAAGATGACCCATAAAGTTAGTGCTATAGTACATTCAATGGTTTCAAAGTTGGAGGATCCCACTACTTTCACAATCATTGGTAGTCCGGATTTTGCTAAAGCTTTATGTGATTTAGGGGCAAGCATCAACTTGATGCCCTAATCAGTTTTCAAGACTTTGGGTATTGGGCCAGCAGGACCAACTTCTATGAGATTGCAAATGGCAAATAGATCAACGAAGCGACCATTAGATATGCTTGTCCGAGTGGACAAATTTATCTTGCTAGCTGATTTTGTAATCTTGGATTGTGAGGTAGACTATGAAGTCACGACCATATTGGGAGACCTCTCCTTGCTACGGGGAAGGCTCTAGTTTATGTAGAATCAGGGGAACTCACTTTTCGAGTGGGTGATGAAAAGGTAGTCTTTCATGTGTGCAAGTCAATGAAGCCGCCCAATTGTACCGAAGTATGCTCATTTGTGAATCTAGTCACGGCTGTGATAATTGATGATACAAGTGTAATGATTAATGTGGAAGACCCTCTGGAGGGCGTGTTGTTAAATCTTGATGTCAATGATGATGGGGGGCGAGTGGAGTGTGTGAATGCTTTGCATTGAATGGTATCTTATTCTTATGAGCCTAGGAAGCTATCCTTGGACCTTGAAAATAGAAAGACTCCTCCAAAAAAGCCTTCAATTAAAGAACCTCTAGTGTTGGAGTTAAAGCCATTGCCTCAACTCTCACGTATGAATTATTAGGCCCTAGTTCAATTTTACCAGTTATTATTTCCTCTTGCCTTACTAACATGTATGTAGATACCACTTTGGCGGTGCTCAAAAAGCGGAAGAAGGCAATTGGATGGACTCTAGCTGACATTTGGAGAATAAGCCCCGCATTTTGTATGCACAAGATTACATTGGAAGATGATGAAAATCCCTCATTGGAACATCAAAGGAGGTTGAACAAAGCAATGCAAGAAGTTGTGAAGAAAGAAGTGATAAAATGGTTAGATGTCGGGGTTGTGTACCCTATTTTCGATAGCTCATGGACTTTTCCGGTGCAGTGTGTGCTGAAGAAAGGCGGTATGACTATGGTGACAAATGATAACAATTAACTAATTCCCACTCGGATAGTTACCGGATGGAGGGTATGCAAGGACTACCGAAAGCTGAACAAGGTGACCCGCAAGTATCCTTCCCATTGCCATTCCTTGACCAAATGCTTGATCGCCTTACTGGGCATGCCTTCTATTGCTTTTTGGATGGATATTCTGGGTACAACCAAATCTTAATCACTCTAGAGGATTAGGAGAAGACTACATTTACTTGTCCATATGGCACCTTTGATTTCTCTCGAATGCTGTTCGAGTTGTATAATGCCTCAGCGACATTCCAACGATGTATGATGGTCATTTTCATCGATATGGTGGAAGATATATTAGAGGTATTTATGAACGATTTTAGTGTGGTGAGGGATTCATTGGAAGAGTGTTTGAGAAGTCTGGATAGATTGTTGGTGTTAGAAACTACGCTTTACGCTAGAGGGGTGGTGAATAGCGTATTAATAGAATTTAGCGTTTTCTTGCGGAATTTAAACTTTGCAGGAAGTAAAATAAATGCAGAAAAATAAACTTACACAAAGATGTATACTGGTTGGCCACCAACGTGGTTAGTCCAGTCCCCGAGAGACTCTCTCGAGATTTTTCACTATCTTGTTAAGCTTAAGGGTGCTCAACAAACCGTTACACACTTGAGGACACAAGCCTCAAACAGTTGCTCGGAGATCGCAATCTCAAAGACTTCACCCAAGGAAACGCAAGTTCCTTGAAACAAGAGAATCGCAATTCTCTTACAAGTATATCAAATACTTGGACACTCACTTAACTAAAGTACTCCTTATTGAGTAGATATGAGTAAAAGAATATGTTCAAGATCACAACAACTTTAAGCAATAATATGGCTCTCAAAAGCTTTATGAAATGAGTAGAAAATGAAGAACAATTGAATGAAAGCTTATAGCAATGTAATGATCAGTTTGTGTATGTTGTTGTATTTAAAACACTGAAATGAAGCTGTATTTATAGTTGAAAAAGTTGGTTCAACCGTTGTCTAATTGCCAATTAAGAGTTGCTGAAATTACTCAGTGATAATCGATGATTAAGACCAAACAATCGATTATCTGCCAGTCAGTTTAAAAATCAATCCCAGATTTAACGCTTCGCAATCGATTATACATAATCTATAATCGATTACTTTAGCAACGTTCTAAAAATCATTTCCAGATTTTAAGCAAAACATCGATTATATAAAATCAATAATCGATTACTTCAGCAACGTTCTAAAAATCATTTCCAGATTTTAAGCAGAACATCGATTATATAAAATCAATAATCGATTACTTCAGCAACGTTCTAAAAATCATTTCCAGATTTTAAGCAGAACATCAATTATCTAGAATCAATAATCGATTACCTTATGGTATTTGAAAATCATTTGACAACGGCTAGCTTCAACAATCGATTGTCCTTTGCAACAATCGATTACTTGTTATTTTCTGAAAATCATAAAACTTACTGTCTCAGTGATAATCGATTATCTAAAGACATAATCGATTACTTAATTAAATTTAAAATCACTGGAAGACATCAACTCAACACAATCGATCACCATTAGTTCATAATCGATTATTTTGAGTATTGAAAAACTTTACCTCAACAACAATCGATTGTCATTTGTTCACAATCGATTATCATGCAGAATTGGAAAAACCTGATGTTCACTGTCTTACTCACAATCGATTACCATTAATTCATAATCGATTGTCATGCAGTCTTGGCTCAGAAACAATCGATTATCATAAGTACATAATCGATTATTTTAGCCCAGATTTTTGAGGCATGTTTAGAAAACATTTTGTCTAATGTAAATATGCATGATTTAAAATCTTTTTGACACAGAATTAAATATGCATGATTTTGGAAAATAGTTTTATGAGAGAGGCCATACTATGAGTCAAGTTATAGGATCGAGATTACAATTTTAGAACAACTCAATAAAAAGCTATATCTTGAACTTCAATCTTATTCGCAACCATTGTGCGCTTGTACTTGAATTCCGTCATATATCAATTTTTGCTTCGTTTGTCATTCATCAAAACCTACAAAAGAGTACACGTTTAGTATATTGCATTGAGAACGTGTTTCTAACAATTTCTCCCTTTTTGATAATGGCAAACATTAAGCGGGATATGCAATTTAGGCAAAAGATATTGACAATTCAAGACAAGTAACAATTATGCAATTTTGTTCTTGTTCCCCCTCAATTTTAGCTTATAAGCAATCAATGAATTAAGAGGTGGTGCATACCCGATATCCCGTTTTCTTCCCCCTTTTGCCATTAGCAAAAAAATAGTAAGGAAAGATTCAAAAAAATGAAATAAACAAGGTTTATTTATTGGAAAAAAAAGAGGGTACATCAATGGGAACCAAAGAGAACAACAGCAAAAACCACACAAAACACAAAAAAACTTATTCATTTCCATCGTTGTCCGCCTCGTTATCCGGCGCTGCTTCAAAAGGAACGAGAGCTGCATATGGATAATTGACATGATCAAAGTATCCATGGATCTCATGAGTGAGTTGAGCAAGCTGGTCAGATATGGTTTGGAGAGTAGGCTCTTGGGACGAACGAGCACGACGGGGTGGACGACTTGAAGAAGGAGCTGGAGCATGATCACCATCATGATGGAAAGAAGACTCCGAGATTTCCCAAATTCTGGTACTCCTTTTGAGAGGACCATTTTCCGTGACAAATCCGGATGCTTCAAGGAAGTTCATAATGAGGAGGGCATACGGAAGAGGCATGTCATCACCGATGGCATCGAGCATATGAATTTTGATGAGCCGACACCAATTTATTTTGGCTCCGGTGACAATGGCATGCAGAAGTTTGGTGTCCTCCTGGGAGATGGTGGTGTGATTGTGCCGTCTAGGCTTGAGGACTCGGGTGATGAAGTAAAGAATCAACCGGTAGTTTGGATCCATTCCCGTTATGGTAGGACGACGGGTAGAGATAGATGGATCATAGGAGGTTATACTGGCTTGGTGGAGAAGGATGGTTTCATCAAAGAGAGCCCCGGCCTTATCAATATACCGGTAAAGGTCTTCACCTTCATTAGGAAGGCGGGCAATGGTGTGGAGATTCTCTTCAGAGAGAAGAATTTGAACCCCATTAATGGAGGTGACAAGTTCGCCATCTTCATCTTTATGGAGGTTTGAGTAAAATGCTTGAACGAGAGTTGTGTTTATGTGAGGATGAGTGAGAAGCAAGAAGTCATATAGTTGACACTCCTTTAACATATTTGCGGCCGGGGTGAAAGGCTCAAGGAGTTTACTATTTGAGAACCGAGGAGGAAGAATGGTGCGTTTCTCAAATTTTGATAGGAACCTTGTGAGTTCATTTTCAGTTTCAAAGAACAAGACGGAACCGTCTTGGTATGGAAAATTTAAAGGAGGAGGGGCGGTTGAGGCTGATGCGCCATGTTTGGATCGGGAACGTTTTGAAGATCGTCCAGACATGTTAGGAGAAAGACTGCTGGAATTTGGCAAAGAAAATAGAAGTGATTTAGCTTTTGAATACTAGAGATAGTGCTTGAGTGGGTGAATGTGAGCTCTTATGATGCCTATTTATAGAGGAAAGGATTATCAAGCATTGAATGGAGACATTTGCTGAGATTTTGGTTTAGGAGCAGTCAGAAAACGGTAAGAATTAAAATTACTGACCGTTAGATAATCGATTATTGAACTGAAATAATCGATTGTATTTACTGTTTGATTGAGATTTTGAATCTGACAAATCGATTCTTGAGTCAAACGGTAAAAAATTTGAATGAAATAATCGATTGTTAAATTTTGGTAATCGATTATGGAGCATTTAAGACCTTACAGGAATCGATTGAGGAGCCAAACGGTAACAAAAAAATTAATATGAAGTAATCGATTGTCAATTCTTGGTAATCGATTATTTAGGGAACTAATTTGATACAGTGAACTTGGAGAATATCAGTATTTGTCAAATAATCGATTGTATGAAAAAATAATCGATTGTTGTAGAAAGCATTGCTGAATGACTGAGGCGGAAATCGATTATGCAATTTAGGAAGTAAAAAATTAAACACAGATGCATAATAGTAATTATCAGTCATAAACAATCGATTATTGATACTAATAATCGATGTACTGCACAGAAAATAATCGATTAGTGGCTTGAAATAGTCGATTATTTTGTGCTAAAACTTCATAATTCCCCCTACCTTTGGGGTGGTACCTGCAAAATAGATTTAAACGTCTCCGACGCTCAAGTTAGTAATTTATAGCGAAATTAATAAATTACACTAGTGTTAACAAGTAATGCCGTGAACTCTTAAGAATTGTGTCCTAGAGTGTTCTTAAGAGAGTTTCGGGTACTTACCTTTTCTCCAACATCGCCAATTACCTGTTCGAGAGGATGATCCTTGATCGTTCTCCACTCGTTAGGCGTATTTATTCCTTTTTCTAATTGTGGCGCTTCTTCCGTTGGTTGTTCCCCAATTTCATTTTTGTTTTCCTTTGAAGGTTCTTCTTGGATTTTATCTTTCAAGCTATCCAAGATACCTGCAAGATCAAAACCGGATTCCTTTCTCGCCAAGCGAGTATTATCTTCGGAAAACACAACATAAGGGGATTCCTCCACAATTTGGGTTCTTTTGTTAAAGATCCTATATGCTTTGCTACGTGAGGAATAACCAATGAAAATACCTTCATCCGATTTAGCATCAAACTTACCCAATTGGTCCTTCCCATTATTATGAACAAAGCATTTACAACCAAAAACACGTAAATGAGAAATGTTGGGTTTTCTACCCTTATAAAGTTCATATGGGGTTTTCATGAGTATCGGCCGAATTGCTACTCTATTTAAAACATAGCAAGCGGTACTCACGGCGTCCGCCCAAAAGTATTTGGGAATCTTAGCTTCGTCGAGCATGGTTCTAGCCATCTCTTCGAGACACCTATTTTTCCTTTCCACCACCCCATTTTGTTGTGGTGTCCGTGGAGCGGAAAAGGTGTGTTTGATTCCGAGTTCGTCACAAAAATCCGCAAAGAGATTGTGATCAAACTCTCCCCCATGATCACTTCTAATCGAAGTGACGGTCGATTCCTTTTCGTTTTGAACGCGCTTAAGGAAATACTTGAAATTTTGAAAAGCATCACTTTTATTTGCAAGAAATAGAGTCCAAGTAAATCTAGAAAAGTCATCAACAATTACAAAAACATATTTATTTTTACCAAGACTTTCAATACGAGAGGGACCAAATAAATCCATGTGAAGTAATTGCAAAGGTCTAGACGTTGAAACAATATTCTTGGATTTAAAAGATGCTTTGGTTTGCTTCCCTTTTTGACAAGAATCGCAAATAGAATCATTTTCAAACTTTAAACTGGGAAGACCAACTACTAAGTTTTGAGAAAGAAGCTTGTTCAAAAGATGCATGTTCATGTGTGCTACTCTACGATGCCATAGCCAAGAGTTATCCTCTTTGCTTACTAAACAATCAACATATTCGGGTCAGGAGTTTGCAAGATCAACCATATAGATATTATCAATTCTAAAACCACGAAGTATGATCTTGAAATCACTACGTCTAAATACATGACATTCATCCGAATTAAATAGAGCAAGATTTTCCTTGTCACATAATTGGCTTATGCTCAAGAGATTATGCTTCAAACCTTTCACAAGTAGTATATGTTTAATAGAGGAGTTTTCGTCCTTACCGACCGAATCAATGCCGATGATTTTTCCTTTATTGTTATCACCAAATGTGACACTTCCTCCTTCTTTGTGCTCTAGTTGAAGGAATTTGGATTCATCTCCCGTCATGTGTTTGGAGCATCCACTATCAAGGTACCATAGTACACTTGATCCCTTCAAGCACACCTACAAAACAAATTAATGTTCTTTAGGTACCCATGCCATCTTGGGTCCTTGAGGGTTAGGCATGTTATAATGATGCAATTGATTTATATGTCTATGACGAGTAAAGCAAGCGGGAGCAATATGACCAATACGTCTACAATAATGACAAGTCACGTTGGGATTATGCATTTTTCTAGGTACATAGTAACTAGATGAATGAAGGTTGCTTACTCTACTTTGAACACCATTGTTTCTCCTATTATGAGCTCTAGGAGGTTCACAAGTTTGTCTAAAATATGCATCATTTCTAGGATATCTATTTCTAGGTGGAGGGTCATTTCTTGGTCTTCTAAATTGTTCAAGGTTTGGCCTAAAATATGCATCATTTCTAGGTCTTCTAGCATTTTCACTATTTGGTCTAACATGCAAGTTATTTCTAGGATTTCTACTTCTAGGATAAGCATTTTGGTTATTAGTCCTAGGTTGAGCTCTAGGTTGTTGTGGTTTAGCACCAACCTTTTCTTCATTCTTGAATCCTATTCCATGTTTAGTTGATTTTAGATTAACAAGCACATCATTCAAGTTTTTATGCGAAGAATTAAACTTATCTAATATGCCTTTAAGTCTAGCTACTTCATTCTTAAGAAGCACACAAGAAGAACAGTTTCTAGTAGAACCTTCAGGTTTATCAGCACTTCTTTTTCCATAAAACTTGTTTTCCTCTTTTAGCTTCTCATTTTCGAAAACCAGTTTTTCTAATTCTTTTTCTTTTAATGAAAGCTGTGTTTGAAAATCTTTTTCTTTTAGAGAAGCGCTTTCTTTAACACTTTTGACAGTTTTTGAAGCTTTGATAAATTCAGCATATAGTTCATCAAAAGCATTTCTCATTTCATCAAGAGTAAAGAAATTTTGAGAAGAGATTTGACTTACCTCGTCTTTGCCGTCTTCTTGAGCCATGAGACATAAATTTGCTGCTTCATCGTCTTCTTCTTCGCTTGCTTCATCTCCGGAATCTCCTCCCCAAGAGATGTATGCAAGTTGCTTTTTGAAGGGTTTCTTCTCCTTTTTGATGTTAGGGCAATTTGATTTTATGTGCCCGGTTTCTCCGCATTCATAGCATTTTAGTTGATCGCCTTGCTTTTTGTTCTTGCGTTCATACTCTTTGCGCATGAATTTTTGAAACCTTTTGATAACGAGTCCAAACTCGTTGTCACCTTCCTCATCAATTTGTGGTTGGCTAGCCTTTAGAGCAATCCTTTGCCTTCTTTGATCATCAACAAACGGGTTAAGTATAGTTGATTCATAGGTTTTGAGATTACCTCTTAATGCGTCAATTGTGACATTTGTGATGCCAATGGATTCTTGGATTGCATCGGCCTTTGGTCGCCATGCCGGAGTGAGACTTCTGAGGATCTTCCGGACAAGTTCTCTATCCGTAAACGTCTTTTTGAGGGCGTGTAGATCATTCACGATCATTGAGAATCGCTCAAACATTTCGTCTACTTTCTCTCCTTCCTTCATGTGTGATAGTTCATAAGAGTGAGTTAAGAAATCAATTTTAGCTTCTCGTACCTGGTCGGTTCCTTCGTATGTCACTTCAAGCTTATCCCACATTTCTTTTGCTGTTTTGCAACATGATATCTTCCTGTAGTCGTTAGCATTAACAGCACAATATAATAAATTTATAGCTTTGGCATTATTTTGAACCTTACGAATATCCTCCGCGGTATATTCCTCTTCGGTCTTTGGAACCCATTCGTCTTCCACCTTCTTGGTTGGAATTTGGTTTCCATTGGTGAATACTTTCCACAAATGAAAGCTATTTGATTGTACAAAGATTTGCATCCTCTCCTTCCAGTATGAGTAGTTTGTGCCGTTGAATAGAGGAAGTCGTGTAGAGCATTGTCCTTCTTCAATTCCTGCAAAAGAGTCAAGAGTAGAAGCCATGGATGGTTCTCTCAAACGGTTAAGTTTTCAGAGAGTTGGGCTCTGATACCAATTGTTAGAAACTACGCTTTACGCTAGAGGGGGGGTGAATAGCATATTAATAGAATTTAGCGTTTTCTTGCGGAATTTAAACTTTGCAGGAAGTAAAATAAATGCAGAAAAATAAACTTACACAAAGAGGTATACTGGTTGGCCACCAACGTGGTTAGTCCAGTCCCCGAGAGACTCTCTCGAGATTTTTCACTATCTTGTTAAGCTTAAGGGTGCTCAACAAACCGTTACACACTTGAGGACACAAGCCTCAAACAGTTGCTCGGAGATCGCAATCTCAAAGACTTCACCCAAGGAAACGCAAGTTCCTTGAAACAAGAGAATCGCAATTCTCTTACAAGTATATCAAATACTTGGACACTCACTTAATTAAAGTACTCCTTATTGAGTAGATATGAGTAAAAGAATATGTTCAAGATCACAACAACTTTAAGCAATAATATGGCTCTCAAAAGCTTTATGAAATGAGTAGAAAATGAAGAACAATTGAATGAAAGCTTATAGCAATGTAATGATCAGTTTGTGTATGTTGTTGTATTTAAAACACTGAAATGAAGCTGTATTTATAGTTGAAAAAGTTGGTTCAACCGTTGTCTAATTGCCAATTAAGAGTTGCTGAAATTACTCAGTGATAATCGATTATTAAGACCAAACAATCGATTATCTGCCAGTCAGTTTAAAAATCAATCCCAGATTTAACGCTTCACAATCGATTATACATAATCTATAATCGATTACTTTAGCAACGTTCTAAAAATCATTTCCAGATTTTAAGCAAAACATCGATTATATAAAATCAATAATCGATTACTTCAGCAACGTTCTAAAAATCATTTCCAGATTTTAAGCAGAACATCGATTATATAAAATCAATAATCGATTACTTCAGCAACGTTCTAAATATCATTTCCAGATTTTAAGCAGAACATCGATTATCTAGAATCAATAATCGATTACCTTATGGTATTTGAAAATCATTTGACAACGGCCAGCTTCAACAATCGATTGTCCTTTGCAACAATCGATTACTTGTTATTTTCTGAAAATCATAAAACTTACTGTCTCAGTGATAATCGATTATCTAAAGACATAATCGATTACTTAATTAAATTTAAAATCACTGGAAGACATCAACTCAACACAATCGATCACCATTAGTTCATAATCGATTATTTTGAGTATTGAAAAACTTTACCTCAACAACAATCGATTGTCATTTGTTCACAATCGATTATCATGCAGATTTGGAAAAACCTGATGTTCACTGTCTTACTCACAATCGATTACCATTAATTCATAATCGATTGTCATGCAGTCTTGGCTCAGAAACAATCGATTATCATAAGTACATAATCGATTATTTTAGCCCAGATTTTTGAGGCATGTTTAGAAAACATTTTGTCTAATGTAAATATGCATGATTTAAAATCTTTTTGACACAGAATTAAATATGCATGATTTTGGAAAATAGTTTTATGAGAGAGGCCATACTATGAGTCAAGTTATAGGATCGAGATTACAATTTTAAAACAACTCAATAAAAAGCTATATCTTGAACTTCAATCTTATTCGCAACCATTGTGCGCTTGTACTTGAATTCCGTCATATATCAATTTTTGCTTCGTTTGTCATTCATCAAAACCTACAAAAGAGTACACGTTTAGTATATTGCATTGAGAACGTGTTTCTAACAGTTGGACCCTTGTGAAGACACAAATCTTGTACTCATTTGGGAAAAATTCCACTTCATGGTTGAGGAGGGCATAATGTTGGGTCATAAAATTTCAAAGCATGGTATCAAAGTTGACAAAGCAAAGCTAGAGAGGTGAATTCAAGGCTTCCTCCCCCAACTTCTGTCAAGGGGATGAGGAATTTTCTTGGACATACGAGGTTCTATCAGAGGTTTATAAAAGATTTCTTGAAGGTGGTAAACCCCTTGTGAAAGCTACTAGAAAAGGATGCCAAGTTTGTGTTCGATGAGGGATGTATGCAAGTATTTGAGCTTCTCAATCTTAAGTGTCACACCTCCTTTTTGACACTACAACCCCGGCGAAGGGCGTAGATAAAGGTGTTTTTCCAGTTTAAGGACAATTGAAATGGGATCTATTTTATTTAGAGATCATAGAGTCGCCACTTGAAATAATTAAGGGTGTCCCAAGTCACCAATTTAAATCCTGAATTGAGGAAGATTTGACTCTGTTTAACAGTCAGCGAAACGAAAATCCGGGTAAGGAATTCTATTAACTCGGGAGAAGGTGTTAGGAACTCCCGAGTTCCGTGGTTCTAGCACGGTCGCTCAACTATTATATTTGGCTTAATTACCTAATTTTAATACATGCTTTAGCTTATGGTACATTTTAACTTATTAAACTGCTTTTATTTAATTTTTAGGAAGATTCAACGTTATTTAAAATGCGTCTTTGAATCGCGCCACATGAAATGTACCCCCGATCCATGACACATTTCATTTAACGTTGTCGAGAATTGGAGATGGGTCACATGAAATGCACACCCGAAGTTAGGAAAGTGAAATTATTAAAGAACGCGCCTAAAGCAACTAACGTGTTATTAACTTTGCGGGAGGCCATGAAGATTTACTAAATGGCTCGTCCCGAGCTCTAAAAAATTAATAGGAGTATTTAAAGAGGGACACACAATTTATATATTTTGTTTGGTGAGGTGCACCTTAATTTATTTTAAAGGATATCCTTAAAGGCATATTCCTTTCTATTAAGAATTGTCTCTAACGCCTAGTTAATTTTCATTATTTGAAAGGCCCAAATTTCTATGATTCATTTCAAATCAACTAAATCCAACAACTTTAGTAAGTATTCCAGCAAGTTGTTCGAAGCAAGCCCAATGGGAAGGAAGTGACATTTCAACTTTGAGCAAAACATGCCCAGATTCTATTTACAAAAGGCTGGACTGCCTGGGCCTGTGAGAAGCCCAAGGTCCGGGTGTCAATTTAATTTCGGGGGCCTATTAACTCTTTCATGGATAGATACACAAATTAATTCAAATCAGAGGCACATTGGCTTTTAAGATGCCGATAACTTTGCACTTTCAAACAGTTTGATTGTCACTAATTAACCTAATTAATACAGGATTTGCAAAGCATTTAACTTCAAGTAATCTACCATGAACGACTTATTAATGTTCTGAAATATGGAAAAACAACTGCTATTTTGAACCATTTCTGCAAACTATCATGCTTTTACAATTCATTACTTGTAAATGAACTCCTGTAGGTTTCATTTTTATTCTATCATGAATAACCTAGAACACATGGCATACTTGAGCTGCAGAATCTATTTGATTTTATATCTATTGGAATATACATACTAAGTTAAACTTCACTCCTATTCAACACGTGATTTGGATTAAATCTCCAAATCATAACCAAACAAAATAAAATAAAACTATAGCTAATTCTCATGCGATTTTGAAAACAGTCTAATATGCATTTAAAACTTATACTAAACTAAAACACCAATAAAAACAGCTTATATTTCATTCATTTCTTCCAATGTTGTTCACATTTTACTCGAATTTCACTTATCGTGTGAGGGCTGGAACAATACCTGGATGTTGATGCAAAATAAAGGAAGAAGGAGTAGTCAGCAGTGGCAAACAACAATCAGCAATTAACACCAGCTGCAAACAAGACCAGTTTTTAAACCAAAAATGTCACAAAACCCATGAATGATTTGCAGTTGAATGAACACCAATAAACCACTTCTATGAACTGAGAATTTGACCTAAAAGCTGGAATTCAAACTTAATATAAGAGAATTTCAATGGAACAATATTTTTAGGAGTTTTTGTGCCATTTTTGAGTTTTTGTTTTTCGAAAATCTAAGATCTAGGATGAAAGCTTCACTCAGATTTCAGTTTTTGGCTTTTGAATTTTGAAAGTCAAATTTCAGATGTTCAAAACTACTAGCAATTTCGTGTGTAGTTTTCAGATCTCCAAACTTCTAATCCCTCTTGAAAGGCAAGTTTGCAATGCCTTTGTAGGCTAGCAAATAGGGCAGCCCTCTGTTTTTAGTTTTTCACCCTTAGTCCCTATTTTATTTCCAACTTTTAACTGTTTAGTCCCTTATTTATTAGCTTGTGGCTTAAGTTTTAACACTAAGCTACTGAAAATTTAACTAAAACCCTATTCTAGAAGAGTTTTAGAGGTTGCAGTTTCAACTCTATTTGGGAATGCCTATTCTAACCTTTACTTAATCTGAAATTTACCAAACCAGCCAAACTAACTCTCAAACTGGTTAACCTTAGTCAAAACTAATCAAAGTTAGTCAAAACATGGTTAGGGTATTCAGCTATATCCAAACCAATCTAAAAAGAAAAATCAATTTACCTAAACATACTAACCATAAATGCACAGGACTAAGATCAACTCAACCATAACATCCCTGAATCATTTAATTAAAACCAAATACAAAATCAAAACAAAACAGAATCAAATCAAAATGACTACTAAGACAAACTAGAATTAACATGAAGAAAAATTTAACCAGCTGAAAAAAAACTTACTGACTTAAAATAGATGATGACTCAAAGTAATTAAATCATGAAGCAAAACAATCATGAGAGCAAAATTAATTAAACTAACAATACAAAAAATTAGGAAAGCTTACTGGTTTTAAGCGTTTTACTTGACTGACGTTCTTCAGACCTTAGATTTAAAAATTTGAAAGGTTCCTCTTGGATTCGATGATTTTGGCTTGAAATTTAGACTGAGGGATGTGAGGAGGCCGCATGGTGTTGATTTGGTGAGATTTGGAGGATTCGAGGGACGGGGTTTGGGGATCTGAAAAGAGGAGGGGAAGGCGGTTCAATGGTGTTAATCTGGTGGTGAAAAGGTGGTGGAGCCTTCGTTGACGGCGATACTTTTTGGAAGATTCGAGAAGCTTGGCTTGGATTCGAGGAATGATGTTTGGAGCTTTGGAAAGAGGAGAGGAAGGCGGTTCAAGGGTGTATTTTTGGGAGGGATTGGAGAGTCGCCGCCAGTGAAGGCGATTTCTGATTGGCGGCTGCCGGCGAAAGGTGGTGGCATTAGGGTTTGTGTATTATGGGTGTATGGGAGACGAAGGGGGGGGGGGATGTGTTCAGACACTCTTATATACATTCCTCATTAGTTCCTAACCATTGATCTGGAAAACCTCGACAGCCGGGATTTAAAAGGCCTAAACGACGCCGTTTTGAAGGGGTGGGGATTGGACCAGGTAATTTTATGGGTTTGGGCCAATTGAAACGGGTTTTGGGGTGTTTGGGTCTGGACCAGGTGGGTTTCGTTTGGTTAATTTTTGAAAAAATGGCGCAAGTTGGTCTTTTAATTTAGGCCACATTTCAAAACCTTTATTTTAATTCCTAAATGATATTAGAACCAAATTAACATTAACATAGCAAAAACTTGATTTAAATCTAATATTAAGCAAATTAAACAATTAACTATCCCTAATTTTTAAAAGACAAATTTGAGACTTTAAAAGTAAAAATGCAAAAGGACCGCTTTTGTTATTAATATTATATTATTAATTTTTTATTTTTTCATGCAATTAATTAATCACTAAACCCAAAATGCTAAAACTGGTATCCTAAGTGTTAAATGCTACTTTTATATTTTTGTGAATTAAAATACACTCAACATGCAAGCCAACACACAATTTATGCAATTAAATTCTAAAAATCACATAGATAAAGAAAAATCTTAATTTTACACATTTATAGGAGAAATTTAGGCTAGGCAAAATCACATGCTCACAGCTTCTCCTCTTTGCTTAGAGACACGAAGGGTTTTCGGGCAGAGATAAGTGAGCAACCATAAGAAATTTTTGCCTTCTTAACACTCCATAAGAAGTATTTTGAAAAGCTTGACCGCACCCTGCTTCATAGGTTGCCTTCATATCCCTCAGCTAAAGAGCAAACAGGCCAGTGTAGTTTAGGAGTGTTCGGTAGCTGGGAATACCGAAGATGTGACCTCACTATTGCTGCTGCTGCTGCTACTACTGCTGCTAGACCTCTTTATTACCCCTTGTGAAAAATAAAGAAGCTAACCTAAGCTATGAACTATGGATTACAAAAGAACCTATCTACGTCTTCAATCTTGCTCTTGATCTTTGTTTCTTTGTTGCCTTGTATTTCTTCCTGTGAACTCCTTATTGCCTTGTTGAAATATATTTCTTCTTGTAGAACTTCTTATTTTCTCTTCTTCCATATTTGATGCCGAATTGTTAGATTTAAAGCGTATTCCCTTGTTCTGCATGTGTGCGCCTGATTACCAAATCTTGTAACTTGAAAAATGCTCCCTTGTTCTCCAAGCAGGCACCTGATTACCAAAACTTGCGATTTAAAAAATATTCCCTTGTTCTCCAGGTGGGCGCCTGATTACCATACTTGGAATTTGAAAAATATTCCCTTGTTATTTAGGTGGGCGCCTGCTTACCAAAATTTAAATTTGAAAATATTCCCTTGTTATCCAGGTGGGTGCTTGATTACCAACACTTGCAACTTGAGAATATTCCCTTATTATCCAGGTGGGCTTCTGATCACCAAAACTTGAAATTTGAAAAGTATTCCCTTGTTCTACAGGTGAACGCCTGATTACCAAAACTTGCAACTTGAAAAATATTCCCCTGTTCTACAGGTGGGAGCCTAATTACCAAACCTTGCGATTTGAAAAATATTCCCTTGTTCTACAGGTGCGCGCCTGATTACCAAACTTGCAACTTGAAAAATATTCCCTTATTCTACAGGTGGGCGCGTGATTACCAAAACTTGCGATTTTAAAAATATTCCCTTGTTCTCCAGGTGGGCGCTTGATTTCCAAAACTTGAAATTTGAAAAAAATATTCCCTTGTTCTCCAGGTGGGCACCTGATTACCAAAACTTGCAATTTGATAAGTATTTCCTTGTTTTACAGGTGGGATCCTGATTGCCAAAACTCGAAATTTGAAAAAAGTATTCCCCTGTTCTCCAGGTGGGCGTCTGATTACAAAAATTTGCAACTTGAAAAATATTCCCTTATTCTACAAATGGGCGCTTGATTACCAAAACTAGCAACTTGAAAAGTATTCCCTTCTTCTACAGGTGGGCGCCTGATTACCAAAACTTTCAACTTGAAAAATATTCCCTTATTTTCCAGGTGGGCGCCTGATTACCAAGACTTGAATTTTGAAAAAATATTCCCTTGTTCTATAGGTCGGTGCCTGATTACCAAAACTTGCAACTTGAAAAGTATTCCCTTATTCTACAGGTGGGCGTCTGATAACCAAAAGTTTTAACTTGAAAAATATTCCCATGTTCTACAGGTGGGCCTCTGATTACCCAAACTTGCAACTTGAAAAATATTTCCTGAGCCTATTGCATGTGTATCTGATCACAATAAAACAAACAAAACAAAATAAATTCTTCCAAACCAGTTTGGTGCTTGATGCATCTGTCAGTGTTAATCGAATCCCATTATCAACTATTTCTAAAATCTTAAAGCTACATCTATTATTCAGGAGGGTCCTGACAACTCTTTAATTAGTGAAAACTTTTAAGATTAGGCTGTGTTTCTCGATAGGTATTATTTTCCACTATGTCTAGTTATCTGAGTTATGTCTGCTAGGGATCTACTAGGGACTGGTGATTAAAGCGAATTCCCATTATCCAGGAGGATCCTGGCAACTTTTAATTAGATGACAAATATGTCTGCTGGGGATTGGTACTTAGAACTACATCCCATTATCCATGAGGGTTCTGACAACTCTTAATTAGATGGCCAAATATGCCCTCTAGGGATTAGTTTTTTAGAGCTACATCCCATTATTCAAACGGGTCCTGACGACTATTGTTGGGGAAATATTTGTGCCCCCCCATGTTACCCAACTGCTTGTGTTTTAAGCTAAGTCCCATTTTTCAGGAGGGTCCTGACAACTCTTAACTGAATTCTATTTCACGATGCAAGTCATTTTATGCCCTTTGATATCCCTGGTTACCTCTATCCTTTAGATAAGTCCCATTTTCCAGGTGGGTCCTGAGGGTTCCAGATTAAATGTCAATTCTAACTTCCTGTTGTTTCTGCTGTTGGTCATTGTTCAGGAGGGTTTCAGTGACTCTGACTGGGGAGGGAGTTTGTGCGTGCCCATTCACCCGCACCTGTTCGAGTTTTCAACTGGGTCCCATTTTAACTTCCATGCCCCTTTTTAACCCTCAGTTGTTTCTGCTGGCGTTTGCTAATTAAAGTTTCGTCCCATTGTGCTCTTGATGGGGAGAATATTCATGATGGATTATGTTCCTTTTGAGTTTTAACTGCATCCCACTTTCCAGGTAGGCCCTGATATTTTGATCATACATGCCATGTGCCTGCCTTCCCCTGTGGATATCCTCCCTTAGGGTCTTCTAGAAGTTTTTTGCCCCTGCTTCAATCAAAAAAAACTTGTCAGTTTGAAAAGTGGTGGTTAGCTCGCAACATTCTTGTTGGAAGCGGCCTCCCTACTGTCATGTTCCGTTGTGTTCGAATTTCCATGTTGATGATAAGTTTCCTGAGTTGGTTGGCTGACCCTCGAACCTTTATGGCTTTACTTTGCTCACCCGTTCTTGCGTTACACTCCTGTCCCTTTTGCCGAAATTTTTACATCTTTCCTGGGATTAACCGAGTCTGTGTATTGTGCTCGTATGACCATTGAACCCTTGTGGCTTTCCTATCTTGGTGCTGCATTCCTGACCCTTTTGCAAAAATTCTTACATTTTCCTAAGACTACCGAGTCAGTTTACGATGCTCGGCTGATCCCTGCACCCTTGTGGCCTTCCCTATCTCTGTGTTGCGCTCATTCACTTGCCATGGTAGCTTGTTTGCTTATTGATTAACCAACTCTTCTGTCTTCATTTTCACAGAAAATATTTCTTCTCCGTTTGGACCCAATATCCTTCGTTTGTTGCATTGCTCATGAACTGGTATCCACCCGACCTTTTTATGTGAATCCCAAGACATGTCCATTGCCTTAGTCTGTGTGTGTGTTGTTCTTTATTGACTTAAACCATTTGCCTCATCTTTGAAGCCTGTAGCTCCTTTGCTTGTTATGATAACTGATTTCTTTTGAAGACCCCGCTCATGTATTGACTAACCACCACCCTTGTAATCTTCAACCCAGACAAATCCTTTTACTCAATACCTTTTATTTGTTGCATTGCCCCCAAACAGACATCTACCAAACCTTTGTGTTTCGAATGATCCCCAAAGCATATTAATGGTCCAACCTCAGTGTGCATGATGTTCTTTCTTGATCCAAATCACTGGCTCTGGCCTTGAAGTCTACTGCTCCATCACTGGCCATGATAGCTTCGATTTCTTCTTGAAAGATCTTGCTTGTCACTGCTTTACCACCTTTTTTTCCAATCTTATCATGGAAAATACTTTTGATCCGTTCACCCTAACCGCTTCAACTTTTTTGCCAATTTTATATTTTGGCTGGTAGGTGCTTCGTCATTTTGGGAATTGGTAGTAGGCTTTGAAATTTCTTTTCTGCCTAAAACAAAATGACTCTGGAGACACGAAAGAAAATGAAATGCATTGACTCTGAATTGTTTCTGGAGTAAAAGGATTCTGAACTTGAAGACCATTGGGGGAAAAAGAAAAGAAACTTATCTGAGGTGGAACAACCGGTTACCATGATCATGACATGCACTTCAGCTTAGTCGGCCCCGTACGTCCCGATGATCGGCCTTCGGTTGCCATGCTTTTATTGTTGCGACCATTTCTAAGTCGATTCCTTTAACCAATCCCTAACTTTGATTGACTTATGGTGTTCTGAACAGATTTCTGCCAACGGCCTCTTTTTCCAATTATTTGTTTCTTGCCTTGCCTTCACCTTATGGTGCCCATGAGGGTTTTCACCAATAAGACTCTCTCATTTTTATTTTTCTCAACTCTCATCGCCTTACGGTTCCCGTGAGGGTTTTCACCAATAAGATTCTCTCCTTTTATTATTTTCCTACTTGAATTAAAGTTCTATCCCGGGGTATGGATCACCTTTCCTTGCTCGCCTTGACATTTCTTAAAGACTGATCAGAAGGTCTTTCTTTGGACTGTAGTGTAGGCCATTGGATAAGGTTAGAAAGAAAGGGGTATAAAAGGCTCAAAATCACTCCTATGGGTTTCGGAACTTACAACTTTCGGAATCCAAATTATCATAACAAATACAATTTTTGCCCCAATTTCTTGCTTGGGGCCTTTGGATTTTATTTGAATATGAACGAGCCGTGAGGCTGCCTATGTATCCTTAAAAGGAATCAGGTTAAACGTAGTTCCTGCCGTTTCCTTATTTTGTGGTGGCTTGTCTGTTCTCTTTTCCTTTTCTCTTTTCCCTTTTCTTTTCTTTTCTGTGTTTTGTTTTCGTCTTCTTTCTTTCTTGTTTCCTCCCTTTCTTTTTCTTTTTATTTTGTATCTTCTTCTTTTTCTTCCTTTCTTTTTCTTTCAATATTTCCTCTTCTTTTTTTCATTCGTTCTTTTCCTTTCACTGCCTTCTCATAATTGCGTTTCTGAATTTCATTACCGATTCCAAAAGATGGATATGAAAAGAAAGTAATTGAAGCTCAAAAGGTTTAGCAAAGGGTAAAGTGTTTAGACAGCTGAATAAAACGCCTTCGTAATTTCAATCTCTAAAACATACCAACTACAAACAAAAATGCCAAGTATAGACGATGATTCGAACTAAAGAAGGTCATACATAGTATCTTTTAACTGCATCTGAATTGATGGCCATTTCCACACATTTTCCTTCCAAATCTTTTAGATACAATGCCCCGTTGGAAAACACTCTTGACACGACAAACGGCCCTTGCTAGTTTGGGGCGAACTTGCCCTTTGCTTTTGCCTGGTAAGGGAGGATGCGTTTCAACACCAACTGACCCACCTCAAACTTTCTTGGACGCACTTTCTTGTTATATGCTCGGGATATTCTCTGTTGATATCACTGGCTGTGACACACCACAGCCAATCTTTTCTCATCAATCAAACTTAATTGCACCAGATGAGTTTTAACCCATTCTTCATCGTCGATTCCTGCTTCGTCCACAATCCGAAGGGATGGGATTTCAACTTTAGCCAGGATTACTGCTTCTGTGCCACACCAACAAATATGGGGTTGCCCCTACTGAAGTCCGGATGGTAGTGCGATAGCGAAGCAATGCAAAGGGTAATTTCTCATGCCATTGCCTGTACCCTTCCACCATTTTGCAAAGTATCTACTTTATGTTCTTATTGGCTGCCTCGAATGCTCCGTTCGCCTTGGGGTGGTATGGGGTGGAATTGCTATGTGTAATCTTGAACTGCTGATATACCTCTTTCATAAGATGACTATTGAGATTTTCCCCATTATCAGTGATGAGGGTGTTTGGGATTCCAAACCAACAAATGATATTTGCATGTACAAAGTCGACTACGACTTTCTTGGTTACGAACTTCAAGGTTTTAGGCTCAAACCACTTGGTGAAATAATCAATAGCAACCAGGATGAACCTGTGTCCATTGGAAGTTGCTGGCTCTATGGGCCCGATGACATCCATTCCCCAAGAAACAAAAGGCCATGTTGCAGACATTATATGTAATTCAGATGGCGGAGAGTGAATCAAGTCTCCATGCACCTGACATTGGTGACATTTGCGCACGAAACTGATACAATCCCGCTCCATCGTGAGCCAATAATATCTTGCCCGGAGAATCTTGTTTGCCAAAACATATCCGCTCATGTGCGGCTGGCAGACTCCAGCGTACACCTCATTCATGATGGCATCTTAACAACCCAAGATCCGGTGTCCTTTTGTATAGCACCCCTCCACCGAGGAAAAACCCATTTGATAGATGATAGATTGTTCTCTTCTGATCACTTGTGGCCCGTAGTGGATACACCCCCATCCTGATATATTCTTTGATGTTGTGTAACCAAGGTTCACTGTCAAACTCTTCTTCCACCATATTATAGTAAGCATTATTGATCATGGACCTGGATATGTATTGCGTCAACGTAAGCCTTATCCGGATGATGTAACATTGACGCTAGAGTAGCCAAGGAATCAGCAACCTCATTGTGAATTCTGGGAATATGCCTGAACTCTACTGACCAAAATCGTTGAGAAAGATCATGCAAACATTTCCGGTATGGTATGAGCTTTAAATCTATTGTTTCTCACTCCCCTTGAATTTGGTGTACCAGAACATCCGAGTCTCCAAAGACCAAGACTTCCCGAACACCTATGTCTTTCGCTAACCTCAAACCCAGAATACATGCCTCATATTCTACCATATTGTTGGTGCAATAGAAGCAGAGTTGAGCTGTGACTGGGTAATGATGCCCTTATTCAGAAATGAGCACTGCTCCTATCCCGACGCCTTTCTTGTTGGCGGCCCTGTTGAAAAATAATTTCCATCCTGGATTCTCGCCCTGTTCCGTTTAATCAATATGCATTACTTCCTCACCCGGGAAGTATGTCTTTAAAGGTTCATATTCTTCGTCTATCGGATTCTCGGCTAAATGGTCCCCCAATGTCTGTGCTTTCATTGCAACCCTAGTCACAGAGATAATGTTGAACTCAGTGAGTAGGACTTGCCATTTTGCGAGACTCCCTGTGGGCATGGGCTTCTGGAAAAGGTACTTCAACGGGTCCAGTCGTGATATGAGATAAGTGGTATATGATGACAAGTAATGTTTTAAATTTTGGGTTACCCATGTCAGGGCACAACATATCCTTTCAAGATGAGTATACATAACCTCGTAGGCCATGAATTTCTTGCAAAGATTGTATATAGCATGCTCTTTTCTCCCGATGACATCGTGCTAGCCCAACACGCATCCAAATGAATTGTCCAAGACTGTCAAATATAAGATCAAGGGCCTTTTTAGTTCAGGTAGGATCAACACCGGTGGGTTCGATAAATATTCCTTTATCTCATCAAAAGCCTCCTGGCACTCTCCGGTCCATTTCACCGTATCATCCTTTTTCAATAGCTTAAAGACGGGCTCGCAAATGGTTGTGATCTGAGCAACGAATCGACTACATCTGAGCAACGAATCGACTGATGTAGTTCAATCTCCCCAATAGGCTCATCACCTCTGTTTTGTTCCTCGGCAGCGGCAGTTCTTATATAGCTTTGATCTTTGATGGATCTAGTTCAATGCCTTGTCGGCTTACTATGAACCCTAGAAACTTCCTTGAGGGGACCCCCAAATGCGCATTTTGGTGGGTTGAGTTTGAAATTATACCTACGGAGCCTCTGGAAGAATTTCCTCAGATCTCTGACATGATCGGATTGCTTTCTGGACTTCACAATCACATTATCCAAATAGACCTCAAGTTCCTAATGTATCATATCATGGAAGATGGTTGTCATTGCCCTCATATATGTAGCCCCGACGTCTTAAACCAAAAGGCATGACCCTATAGCAATATGTCCCCCACGGTGTGATGAACGCTGTTTTCTCCGCATCTTCTTCATCTATCAAGATTTGGTGGTAACCTGTGTAACAATCCACGAACGACCCAATCTCGTGCTTCGCACAATTGTCATTCAATATGTGAATGTTCAGTAGTAGGAAGTTGTCCTTTGGACTTGCTTTGTTGAGGTCACCATAATCGACACACACCCTGGTTTTACCATCTTTCTTTGGTACATGCACAACGTTGGCTAACCAGGTGGGATATCGTGTGACTCGGATAACTTTTGCCTCAAACTGCTTGGTCACTTCCTCTTTGATTTTCATGCTCACATCACTTTTAAACTTCCTCAACTTTTATTTGATAAGAGGGTAGGCTGGGTCGGTGGGCAATTTGTGAACCACCAAATCAGTGCTCAATCCGGGCATATCATCGTAAGAACATGCAAAGACATCTTTGTATTCAAGTAGTGCCTCGATTATTTCTTTCCTGATTTTTGGTTCAAGGTGAACACTTATTTTAGTTTCACGGACATTGTCTTTATCCCCTAAATTAACTGCTTCTGTATCGCTCAAGTTCGGTTTGGGTTTCTCCTTAAAATGGCTCAATTCCTTACTAATTTCATTCCATGCTCTTTCCTTATCATACTCTGATTCGTCCTCGTGTTCTATTTCTTAAATTATTATTATGAATTAGACCGATTTTTAAGACTGGGCCGAAGAGTCCATGTGCATGTTAGATCATTTGAACCAGCATAAAAGTAACTGTACAAGAAGAAAGGAAAACAAATAAATTAAAATGAAAACTATCAGCACTGCTGGAAAAGAAATTGCATTTCATTAGAATCAGAAAGATAACAGAGTTTACACATCCAAACACACGGAAATAACAACTGAATTAACAACCCTGAAGTTAATCCAGACTAGACTGAAAGAAAAATCAAAGCCGACTACCATGACTCTCTCCGAGTGGGAAGAGAAGTGGCTTCCCAGTTGTTGACTTTTGCGCGTGCTCCCACAAACTGCACATCTTCCTTGCTTGATCCTTCTCCGTCTTCAACTATATATACCTCTTTGAACAGTCTCTCAAACCGCTTATCTAGATCTCCATCTGCATCAATCAGCGGATCGGGAATCCGTTGAACTGGGCACTTGCTAGTACTGGACTTGACAAATGATTTGGACAACCTTGGGATGGGCTTCTGGAGGACCCATACCTTGTGCGTTAACTTTCTAGATCGCTTTATGTCTGCAGCTGTAGGCTTGAACCTTAAACCGAAAGTGTCCAAATTTTTAGGGAGAGGTAGCGGTTGCACGATTCCTTGCAGAGAGGCACCCAATCCCTTGCCGGGCATGAAACCATTCTTTAACATTTCTGAAGCCACCATGACTGACGCGGCTGCTATCTTTGGTGTTGTGACAACCTCACCTTCCGGGATATTCTCAACTGACACCGTGTCGAATACCAGGTAGACCCGTTGACCTTTGCTGTCTTCAGATTCAATAAAAGGTACGATGGCATCACCCGAAACACACTGATTATCTTCACCATGTACTACAATCTCTTGTTTGTCCCATTCAAATTTTACCATCTGGTTCAAGGTAGATGACACTTCCTTGGCTGTGTAAATCAAGGGCCTTCCTAGCAACAGGTTATAAGTAACTACCACGTCCAGCACTTGAAACTCCATGGTGAACTCAACAAGACCTATTGGCAGTTCTAGCACTATATCTCCCACTGAATCTTTGCCTCCACCATCGAACCCCCAAACACAAATGTTATTTTTGTGGATCCTTGCATTTTCCACCTTCAGCTTGCTCAATGTGGAGAGGGGACAAATAATTTTGCAGGACCCATTATCAACTAGAACTCGGGTGACCACAACATCGTTACATTTCACAGTTAAGTAGTGAGCCCTATTTTGCTCGGCGCCCTCCATGGTCAGCTCATCGCAAGAGAAGGTGACTCGATTTACCTCGAATATATTGTTTGCAATCTTCTCCAAATGATTCACCGTTATCTTTTCAGGGACATGGGCTTCGTTTAAAATCTTCAGAAATTCCTAGGGGTGTTCATCTAAATGGATTAACAAGGAAATTAAGGAGATTTGAGCTGGTGTTTTCCTCAATTGCTCTATGATGGAGTAGTCCTGTATTTTCATTTTCTTTAAGAATTCCTCTGCTTCTTCTTCTGATACAGCTTTCTTTACCAATTCAGGGTTGTCCTTGGGGATCCTGCACTTCTTCAATTCCTCAGGGGTGAAGTATCTACCTGACCGGGTCAAGCCCCGGGCTTTACAAACCTCTTCTCTAAATTCCTTCCCTTTGTACATCACTATTGCTTGTTCATATCTCCAAGGAACGGCTTTGCTATTGACGATTTGCGGCTGGATTACTGGTTTTACAATGACAGGCTCTATGATCACCTTCCACGACTATGACGGGTTCCCTAGCTGCCCCGTGTACTACACCTTTGCCTTTTCTTGCTTTGGTGCAATCGTGCTTGATGAACTTTCTTGAACCACAACAGGTTTGATGTTTATTTCCTTCATCTCTATCACTGACCTCTCACTGCTCATACTCTCAGTTGGCTTGATTTCGCTAGATTTAATCATCATTATAGTTTGTGAGGCTTTTTTGGTTCTCTTTTCTTGTCCACAATCTCAATCATGTTGGTCTCATGATGTGCCGACAATGGGTTCTGGTTAATATTGGGTGCTTCCGGGACTTGCACTTCAATATGGTGGGAGTCAATAAGTTCCTGGATAGCATTCTTCAGATACCAACACTTTTTAGTATCATGCCTTGGGGCACTGGAACAATATTCACAACTGGCGGAATAATCAAGATTTTTTTAGGGAGGGTTTGGCAATTTTGCTTCAATTGGCCTCAACATGTCTAGTTGCCTCAATATGTGGAACAAGCTGGTATATGACTCTCCCAATGGCATGAAATTTTCTTTTTCTGCACTCTCTCGGTCTTTAGAACTTGGTTGGCTCGAAAAGCTGGTCTGGGAGGTTGTTGGTAGGCTCTTGGAGGATAGTTATTTGGTGGAGTGGGGTAATTATTTTGTGGAGCTGGCGCACGCCATTGTGCGTGGGCGGGAGGTTAGGTATATGCTTGTGCATGTTGAACTGAGAAATGAGGTTCTAATGGTGGATAGTAATTTTGCGGTGGGCCATATGGAGAATGTGTGTATGTTTGGTGGTGAGGGCGGGGTTGGTTGTAGTGGGATGATTCCCGGGGCCTGAACTAAGTTCACAACACAACTATCGCTACTTCTTCCTTCTTCTACTTTCCAAATGTTCCCCCAGTCCCACCTTGGATAGCCTGAGTGGTTGCTTTTATTGCGGAGTAATTCATGATCTTGTTGGATTTGAGCCCTTCTTCGACCATACTTCCCATTTTAACTACCTCTTTGAAAGATTTGCCCACTGTGACACCAGATGACCAAAATATGTAGGCTCCAAAGCTTACAAGAAATAATCTACCATCTCACTCTCCTTCATTGGGGGGTCGACCCTGGCCGTCTATCCCCCCAATGGAAACCGTATTCTCTGAAGCTCTCATTGTGCTTCTTTTCCAGTTTTGTCAAAGACAAACGTTCTGGGACAATTTCAAGATTATATTGAAAGTGATAGGTGAATGCTTGTGCTAAGTCATCCCAGGTGTACCATCGAGTGTGATCCTGCCGGGTGTACAATTCCAATGCCGACCCACTAAACTTTGACTGAAGTACGCCATTAGCAATTCATCTTTTCCCCTTGCTCCTCTCATTTTGCTACAAAAACCCCTTATATGCGTGACTGGATCACCGTGTCCATCATATAAGTCAAACTTAGGCGTCTTAATACCTGGATGCAACTGCACATCTGGAAATAAACAAAGGTCCTTGAACGCCACACTCACCTGGCCACCTAACCCATACATATCCCTGAATGATTGTTCTAAACTTCTGACCTTCCTGAGCACGTCCTCTTGCTCGGGATTTTTGACTGGTTTTTCAACCCCGCGGGGATTTTGAAATGGGGAGCATAGGAGTAAGGTTCATGGGCTTTGTAAGCAGGTTCCGGTGGTAGTACTGATTATCGTGAGCTTGAAGCAGAGGCTCACTTGATGATCTGTGGAGTGTGGGAGGAGGGTAAGGAACATCTTTGAGTAGTGGAGCTAGGGGTGCTTGTGAGGTCGTACCTTGGTGCTGCAAGTAGACGGGGAAACTTGGAGGTGGATCAGTAGTGGAATGGTCATGAGCTTGGGCCAGCAGTGGGATGAAGGTTGGATTAGCAGGATAGGTCAGAAGTGGAAGCCTTCCCACCCATGCCCGATACATCTCATCCATTTAGTATTTCAGTTTGTACATTTCCTCCTTCATGGAATTAACGTCCAATTCCTCTACCTTTTTTTAGTGGTTGAATAGTGCTGACATCAGTTTCCTGATTGGCCATGATCTGCTTGCTCTTAGACCGAGTGTTGTAGGAGTGGGTTGCCAGAATGCCTCAAGAACTAACCACCTGTTTGGACTGGAATTCAATAACACCAAAACTTGTTAATGGTTAGGCTTCAGCATGTAAGCAGCCACATATTTTTGGGAATGAATACACCTAAAGAGTTATCGGTCACCACATGAATCGGTTGCTTGCGTCATCCTTGCTCTTATCTTATTCCATTTTCTTCTTTCTTTTTCTTGTGTTTCTTTCTTCTTTCCTCAACTGTTTTTATTCTCTCATTCTCTCCTTTATTTACCGATGTTTTATTATTTTCTTTCTCTCTTTTCCTTTTTGGTTATGGTCGAATCCTATGGAGATTGCCTACGTATCATGACATAGCATGAATCAGAAAGAGTGTAGTTCTTGCAAATGAAATGCATGAAATAATTGGTTTTTGGAATTTTCCATTTTATAAAGCAAAACATCTGATTAAAACTTTTGACAAATCAGTACAGGAAATATTTTGGGACCTTTCAATTTCACAATGTGAATCATTTGATTACAACTATTGCAAGGACATTAAAATACTCTAACTCAGTCGGAAACAACCGACTTTGAGTCAAAATGTAAACAACTAACCTGACAACCTACTACAATTCAAATAAAGAAAACTACAGACTCTCAATTTGGAAAAATTACGAATACATTAAAGCCTCTAACACTCTTGGGGCCTGCTGGACATCATTCGGCCTCACCGCAGTCCTATATTGTAAATCCCCTTGGAGGTGGTGGAGGTCTTCCATTACTTGACGAACAAAAATCATCCTGCAACAACGAAGGTACTACGAGTCATGTCCTGCATGCATGGCACTTCATGGTAATGTAATCGGCAAAAGCTTTGATCCTCTATCTAATGTTTCCCTTTTCTTGAAGCAACCATCATATCTGATCACTCCTGGCTTCCAACACTTGGAAGTCACGAAGATGTTGGTTTTGCAGCTGTTGTAGTTTCTCATCCATTTGGGCCATCAAACCATAACAATGTTCTCTATCAGTTTGAAATCTTTACCTTGTCTAATTGCCTCACCCTCAAGGGTAGTCACTTTTCTTCTCAGATTGGTAATAGTTTTCCTCGTAGTTTCTTTTCATTTGTCGCACAAATTGGGCCCTCTCTTCTGCTTTCCGTGCCCACTGCGGTTGGACTTTTGCCATATTCTCTTCGGATTTTTCCAAGTCTTCCTGGCATCCAAGACTTGCCTTTTTAGTCTGCTTATCAACCTTTCATCGGCCCGGCTTCTTTCTTAATTGTTGGGTGCTATCTTCATTTGTCGGATCTGAGCCTTAAGAGCCTCATTTTCTTGGGTCAATTTCTTTTTATCACCTTCATCGGCTGCGGCTTGCAAGATGTTTTCAAACTGAAGATCCCTAACCTGCTTTTCCAATGCTCATATCCTGATCCTATATTCATTTTCTTTGGCTGCCCAATCCTATTGCGTCTGGGCTCCATCAATGAATTGTTGGACATGTGACCTCTTTGCGGGTCTCTCAGGGATACAGAATCTTTTGCCAAACAAAATATTTAGGGTCCACTTCGCCTCTAGATCGATCCAGTACTATGGTCGTAGGCTCAAGAAACCTACATTCATTCCATATTTGGTGGATTTTTACTTCTGGAAAGGCAGCCTTTGGACCTAGTTCGATGACTTGTTTGCTTAGATCTTCGTCACTGTGGACGGTTTGAAATCTTCCCAATTGGCGCAAAACCCTGTAGGGAGCATAGGGTTGGATGCTTCGGATGCCCATCAACAGAATATAAGGTACTTCAGCTGATGTGTATACCGCCTCAGTAGCGGGAAGCCATCCCAAAGCCCACTCAATTTTGTCAGTGGTCAAAGATCTCAAACATGATAGCAAAGCCTCGGTACCCTCAAGGAACTCAATACCTGTTACCCGGGTTATAAACTCTTCAATACAGCTCAACCCGATCAAACCATAGCTCATGTGCCCAGTTCGGTGACAGAGATGCTCTTGCATCCACAGCTGTAGCATCAAATTGCATCCTTGGAAAAATTTTCCACCTTCTCGGCATATAGTCAAGGCTCGATAGATTTCGGATACGATTAGCGGAACCACCGTGCTGTTGGATTTTTTGATTGCAAAATCTAGCATTCCTACAAGGCCGATCTCTATATGACCATCTTTTCTGGGACAGATTACGATTCCTAAGAAAGCTACCATGAAAGCTAAGGCGCACCTTGCCTCCCGCTTGTCTCTATTTCCGGCATGGGTTAGACCAGTGTTTAGCTCTTCAAAACCTCGAGGGTTGCCATATTAATGATACAAGAAATTGAGTGTGAAATATCCTTCTGATATATTTCCTTCCCGAACATACCGACTAATACTTAGAAAGTCTAGGAACATGTGGGGAGTTATCGGCCGTGGTTTCAACAGATACCTGCTTCTAAGATTCTGATTGAGGCCTGCATAACCCGCAACTTCCTCCAGTGTAGGTGTGAGCTCGAAGTCAGAAAAATGGAATACATTGCGGGTGGGGTCCCAGAAATGTGTCAAAGCCTCAACTATGTCCACCCTTGGTTTCACCTTTAATAAACCGACGAGGCCTCCCAGAACCTTTTCCACTATTTCTTTGCTGCCCGTTCCTAAGTCATTCCACCATATGTAGAGCTTCAAGGGGATTTCTGCAAGAACTATGAAGGGTTCAATTTTGTTCGTGCTCATCCTTCACATTTATTAAAGTGATTTACAGAGTTGTTTTGACCTAGAAAGGAAAACGACATCATCTTTCTTTTTTTCAAAAATTTCTCAATTTTATTTCGAAATAATATTTCGATTTTGCAGATACGACCTTTTGGCACCTCAAGGAAGAAGATTTTAAGGCTGTGCCCGCTAACTATTGAAAATGACTCAAGGTGGATGTTCTTGCAAAAACAACCTTCTGGCACCCTTCTAGGGACATTGGGCTTAGAATGGCATCACTTGACTTATTTGTGGCCAAAATCAAAATTTCATCTTTTGGTTAGTTTTGCAACAAGGAAGTTGGACCCGATAGTGGTTGCCTACGTATATCACATCCGGTGAGAATCAAACTGGCATAGTTTGGGCAGAATGGATATGGACAAGAAAAAAGATACAGCTAATTTTTAGAAAAAACATTTTCTTTGTTTTTTTTCTTTTTTCTTTTTTTTTTTGTTTTGAAAAATGATGAAACATGTAAACTCTTTTTGGATGTTTTTTTTTATTTCCAGAAAATGATGAAAAGATATAAAATCTTTTGAGTTTTTCATATATCTTTTGTCTCTCTTTTTTTTAAAAATAAAATATAACAAAACACGATTATACCCTACAAAAACTATTTTTTGAAAACAACTCTTTTCATTCGACAAACAAAAATTTTTGTTTTGTTTTTTTATTTCTTTTCATTTTTTTCATTGGAAAAAAAACTCTTCCCCTCTCTCAACCTTTCCCGAACATTCATAAGCCGGTCAACATGCAAAATTAGGAATAAATGCACAAGTAGCACGCAAAATGCATCAGGATGGTCCATTATTTTGGGTGCACCTGTCCTAGACGGACCCAACCCCTGTGTTGAGTCCCCTAAGTTAAATGCACGTGATGCAAACAAATGTTCCTACTAGGGATCCGGCATGAGGTTTTATTATACTAGGTTTGAGCCCTGGGTTTATTGTTCTAGACCTGTCTTACCCGAGCGGAAAACTCGGGCCGAGAGGGGGAAGGAGTAGCGTACCGAGGATACAGAAGCTCCGTCGGCTTAGCAGCTTGTCCGAACCTCATTCTAAATTGGGATAAGACTCTAAACAGAAGAGAAGTCACACGAAGTGCACCCTTCTCCATGATTTAGAAGACTTAGAGAGAGAAAGGGTTCCGTAGCAGATTTATATATACAGTTCAACAAATATTAAAGCAGTAAAATATTTAGCACATATAACATGGAACATGTAGGAAAATCAGAAAAGCCAAATATAACAACTATCCTAAGCTTTAATTCTTGAACCCTGAACCAGAGATTCTAGGTTAGATCCCCAGCAGAGTCGCTAGATCTGTCACACTTTCTTTTTGACACTACAACCCCTGCGAAAAGCGTAGATAGGGGAGTTTTTCCAATTTAAAGACAATTGAAATGGGATTTATTTTATTTATAGATATCAGAGTCGCCACTTGAAATAATTAAGGGTGTCCGAAGTCACCAATTTAAATCCCGAATCGAGGAATATTAGACTCTGTTTAACAGTCAGCGAACCAAAAATCCGCGTAAGGAATTCTGTTAACTTGGGAGAAGGTGTTAGGCACTCCTGAGTTCCGTGGTTCTAGCACGGTCGCTCAACTATTATATTCGGCTTAGTTAACTAATTTTAATACATGTTTTAGCCTATGGTACATTTTAACTTATTAAACCACTTTTATTTAATTTTTAGGAAGATTAACCGTTATTTAAAATGCGTCTTCGAATCGCGCCACATGAAATGTACTCGCGATTCATGACTCATTTTATTTAACGTTGTCGAGAATTGGAGTTGGTTTACATGAAATGCACACCCGAAGTTAGGAAAGTAAAATTATTAAAGAATGTTCCTAATGCAACTAACGTGTTATTAACTTTGCGGGAGGCCATGAAGATTTACTAAATGGCTCGTCCCGAGCTCTAAACAATTAATAGGAGTATTTTAAGAGGGATACACAATTTATATATTTTGTTTGGCGAGGTGCACCTTAATTTATTTTAAAGGATATCCTAAAAGGCCTATTCCTTTCTATTAAGAATTGTCTCTAACGCCTAGTTAATTGTCATTATTTGAAAGGCCCAAAATTCTATGATTCAATTTCAAATCAACTAAATCCAACAACTTTAGTAAGTATTCCAGCAAGTTGTTCGAAGCAAGCCTAATGGGAAGGAAGTGACATTTCAACTTTGAGCAAAACAAGCCTATTTATAAAAGGCTGGACTATCTGGGCCTGTGAGAAGCCGAAGGTCCGGGTGTCAATTTAATTTCGGGGGCCTATTAACTCTTTCATGGATAGATACACAATTAATTCAAATGAGAGGCACATTGGCTTTTAAGATGCCAATAACTTTGCACTTTCAAACCGTTTGACTGTCACTAATTAACCTAATTAATCCAGGATTTGCAAACAATTTAACTTCAAGTAATCTACCGTGAAGGACATGTTAATGTTCTGAAATCTGAAAAACAACTCTATTTCGAACCATTTCTGCAAACTATCATGCTGTATACAATTCATTACTCATAAATGAACACCTGTAGGTTTCATTTTTAGTCAATCATGAATAACCTCGAACACATGGTATGCTTGAGCTGCATAATCTATTTGATTTTATATCTATAGAAATATATGTACTAATTTTAAACTTCCAACACGTGGTTTGGCTTAAATGTCCAATTAACATCATAACCAAACAAAATAAAATAAAACTACAACTAATTCTCATCTGATTCTGAAAACAGTCCGTATAGTTCATCTAATACAAGTGACGATTATTCAAATATATACAACTATAATAGGCATTTAAAACTTGAACTAAGCTAAAACACCAATAAAAACGACTTATATTTCATTCATTTATTCCAATGTTGTTCACATTTTACTCGAATTTCACTTATCGTGTGAGGGCTGGAATAGTACCTGGATGTTGACGCAAAATAAAGGAAGAAGAAGCAGTTAGCAGTGGCAAACAACAATCAGCAGTTAACAGTAGCTGCAAACAAGACCAGTTTTAGAACAAAAAATATCACAAAACCCATGAATGATTTGCAGATGAATGAACACCAATAAACTACTTCTATGAACTGAGAATTTGACCTAAAATCTGGAATTCAAACTTAATCTAAGAGAATTTCAATGGAACAATATTTTTAGGAGTTTTTGTGCTATTTTTAAGTATTTTTTTTTTGAAAATCTAAGATCTAGGATGAAAGCTTCACTCAGATTGTAGTTTTTGGCTTTTGAATTTTGAAAGTCAAATTTCAGATGTTCAAAACTTCTAGCAATTTTGTGTGTTGTTTTTAGATTTCCAAACTTCTAATCCCTATTGAAAGGTAAGTTTCCAATGCCTTTATAGGCAAGCAAATAGGGCAGCCCTCTATTTTTTGTTTTGCAGCCTTAGTCCCTCTTTTATTTCCAGCTTTTAACTGTTTAGTCCCTTATTTATTAGCTTGTGGCTCAAGTTTTAACCCTAAGCTACTGAAATTTTAACTAAAACCCTCTTCTAGAAGAGTCTACGAGGTTCCAGTTTCAACTCTATTTAGGAATGCCTATAATAACCTTTACTTAATATGAAATTAATCAAACCAACCAAACTATCTGTCAAACTAGTTAACCTTAGTCCAAACAAATCAAAGTTAGTCAAAACAATGTTGGGGTATTCAGCTATATCCAAACCAATCTAAAAAAGAAAATCCATTTACCTAAACACATTAATTCTAACTAACCTAGGATAATCGATGAACTAACCATAAACGCATAGGACTAAGATCAACTCAACCATAACATCCCTGAATCAATTAATTGAAACCAAAAACAAAATCAAAACAAAACATAATCAAATCAAAATAAATACTAAGACAAATCAGAATTAACATGAAGAAAATATTAAGCAGTTGAAAACAAACTTAATGACTTAAAACAGATGACGACTCAAAGTAATTAAATCATGAAGCAAAACAATTATGAGAGCGAAATTAATTCAAATAACAAAACAAAAAATTAGGAAAACTCACTGGTTTTGAGCGTTTTAGTTGACTGACGTTCTTTAGACCTTAGACTTGAAAATTCGAAAGGTTCCTCTTGGATTTGAGGATTTTGGCTTGAAATTCAGAGTGAGGGATATGAGGAGGCTGCGTGGTGTTGATTTGGTGAGATTTGGAGGATTTAGGGTTTAGGACAAATTTTCAATTTGATATTCGAGGAGTTTGGTAAGGATTCAAGGGACGGGGTTTGGGGGTCTGGAAAGAGGAGGGAAAGGCGGTTCGATGGTGTTAATCTAGTGGTGAAAGGTGGAGGCGCCGTCGTGGGCGGTGGAGGCGGCGTCACTCTTTTAGAAGATTCGATAAGCTTGACTTGGATTTGACAAATGATGTTTAGAGCTTTGGAAAGAGGAGAGGAAGGCGGTTCAGGTGTATTTTTAGGAGGGATTGGAGAGTCGCTACCGGCTAAGGAGATTTCCGGCCGGCGGCTGACGGCAGAAGGTGGTGACGTTAGGGTTATCATATTAGGGGTAGTATGGGAGACAAAAGAAGGGGGGTGGAATGCGTTCAGACACTCTTATATAAATTCCTCATCAGTTCCTGACCGTTGATCTAGCAAACCTCGACGGCCGGGATTTAAAAGGCCTAAGTGACACCGTTTTTAAGGGGTGGGGACTGGACCGAGTAATTTTATGAGTTTGGACCAATTGAAACGGGTTCTGAGGTGTTTGGGTCTGGACCAGGTGGGTTTCATTTGAATAATTTTGCAAGAATGTCCCAAGTTGGTCTTTTAATTTAGGCCACATTTCAAACCCTTTATTTTAATTCCTAAATGATTTTATTAATTCCTAAATGATTTTATTAAAACCAAATAAACATTAACATAGCAAAAACCTTATTTAAATCTAATATTAAGCTAATTAAACAATGAACTAACCCTAATTTTAAAAGACAAATTTGAGACTTTAAAAGTAAAAATGTAAAAAGAACCGCTTTTGTTGTTAGTATTATATTATTTTTTTGTCTATTATGCTATTAATTAATCACTAAACCTAAAATGTTGAAGCTGGTATCCTAAGTGGAAAATGCTATTTTTATATTTTTGTGAATTAAAATGCACTCAACATGCAAGCCAACACACAATTTATGCGATTAAATTCTAAAATCACACAGATAAAGAAAAATTCTAATTCTACGAATTTATAGGAGACGTTTAGGCTAGGGAAAAATCATATGCTCACATTAAGTTAACCACCACTCCTATCATTACCGTACAGAATTGGAGCTTGACTTTTGAGCTCATTTACGATGCGAGTGATGTTGCGGTTGGGGCAGTTTTGGGTCAAAAGGTTAACAAAACATTTCAACCGATGTACTATGCAAGAAAAACCATAAATAAGGCTCAAAGGAACTACACGGTAACTGAAAAAGAGCTGTTAGCCATAGTGTTTGCAATGAAAAAGTTTCGGCTGTATCCTATGGGGGCCAAGGTCATAGCCGCACACCGATTATGCAGACCTTAGGTACTTGATGACAAATAAAGATACCAAGGCAAGGTTGATGCGATGGGTATTATTACTTCAAGAGTTTGATTTAGAAATTGTGGACCGGAAGGGTAGTGAAAACCAAGTGGCGGACCACTTATCTCGCTTGGAGGAGGAAGGAAGGCCATGTGATGGCCTAGAGATCAATGATGCATTTCCCAATGAGCAACTATTGTCGGTGTCAATGAGTGATATGTTGTGGTTTGCGGATGTTGCTAATTACCTTGTGAATGTCATTGTCCCATGTGCGCTCTCTTCTCACCAAAGGAAGAAGCTCAAACGAGATAGTTTGGATTTTCATTGGGATGAGCCGTATTTGTTCAAGATTTGCACGGATGGTGTGATCTGAAGGTGTGTCCCGGAGGAAGAGCAATTGATTATCTTGGAGGCTTGTCATTTCTCTCCTTATGGTGTCCATCTTGGTGGGGCGAGGACTGCTTCCAAAGTTCCAAGTTGTGGATTTTATTGGCCAACTTTTTACAAAGATGCAAGTGATCTTGTGAAGAGGTGTGACGAGTGTCAAAGAGTGGGTGGAATTTCGAAGAAAGATGAGATGCCTCTCAATACCATCCTTGAGGTTGATATTTTTGATGTAGGGGCATTGATTTTGTGGGCCCATTTGTTAGCTCGTGTGGAAACACATACATTCTTATAGCGGTGGACTATGTTTCAAAGCGGGTTGAAGCCGTGGCTTTTCCCAACAATGAGGCCCGGAGTGTTGTTGAATTTCTCAAGAAGAACATTTTTACAAGGTTTGGTACTCCTTGTGCAATCATCAGTGATGGGGGGTCTATTTTTTGCAATAGAGCTTTTGACACTTAGCTTTCAAAGTATAGTGTCAATCACAAAGTTTCTACTCCCTATCATCCTCAAGAAAGTGGTCAAGTTGAAGTCTCCAATAGGGAAATCAAAAGCACATTGTCAAAGACGGTCAATGCAAATAGGACTAGTTGGTCAAAGAAGTGGGATGACGCTCCATAGGCTTATAGGACTGCTTACAAGACTCCGATTGGTATGTCTTCGTATCAATTGGTGTTTGGGAAAGCTTGCTATCTACCTGTTGAGTTAGAGCACAAGGCAATGTGGGGCTTGAGGAAGTTGAACCTTTTGTGGGATGTAGTTGCTAATCTTCGGGTGGAGCAACTCAATGAACTTGACAAATTTAGATTCCAGGTGTACTCTAGTTCGTCCCTGTATAAGGATAAACTGAAATACCATCATGACAAGTATATTTGTGGCAAAGGGTTCAAGGTGGGGGATTTGGTTCTCTTGTTCAACTCTCGGCTACGGTTGTTCCCGAAAAAGCTCAAGTCAAAATGGAGCGGACCGTTTGAAGTAGTGTATGTGTGACCCCGTTTGGTGCTCTTGATTTAAAGAACAAAAGTGGGGAAGCTTTTAGAGTGAATGGGCATAGGGTAAAGCATTACTTGGGAAAAATTAATGACAGCCATGTGGTGGCACCCTTCATTTCAAATAATGTGATGGTAACTTGCGTCGTGCCACAACATTAAATCAAGTGCTTCTTGGGAGGCAAACCATGTGTTTTTCTTCTTGTTTTTATTTGATTTTCAGTGTAGGATTGATTTTTGGGATAACTGGTTGTGAGATGTTACAGATGGTATTGATGCAGTGCAAGACATAGTGAAGAAAACATATTCAGGTCTCTGAAGTTTCCAGTAAAGCTACACTACATTCTGTGCAGACCACTCTGGTGAAGGGTGAACTCTGACTTCTCTGAAGTTTTCCACTATGGCCGCACTACATTTTATGTGGTCCGCGGTGGACCACTACAGCCGCAGTCCATTTTGTGCGGACCATAGTGTGTTGCCTCCTCAAGCTTGGAAATTGATGTGCTCTGCGGACCGCGGTCCATTTTGTGCGGTCCGCACTGGTTGGTGAGACTGGCCCCAGGTCCTTTTCTATAAATAGGGCCTAACGCCTCCTTTTACCCTTTTCGAAACCCGACTCTTATAACTAATACGAACACTGTTCATCGCTTCCCTTTGCTCATAATTAATTGTTTGGAACTGATTGGCTTTATTTCATCTCACATCTGGTACCATTACATTCCTTTTAATTGTTCTCCTTGGTTAATTTCTTTAATTTTTATTTTTCTTGCTTTCCCTTCTCCTCTTCTCGTATTTTCTTCCATAGATTAGGTTAGGGTAGTTAATCTTTTGATTAAAATAGATATAGGTAGTTAAAATCAATGGGTAAACATGTAGGGACACCACTTAGGTGTAAAATTGGACCCAAAATCAAAATGTATGAAACCCTAAGTTAGTGTTGCTTTTGGGCACTCAGTGCGGACCGCGATCGTTTTTGTGCAGTACCATTTTGTGCAGACTGCATTGATAAAAGTTTGAAAGATAAACCTTAGGGACTGCGGCCACACTACATTTTGTATGAGCCACAGTGGCTCCTATGTGGCCATACTACAATTTGTATGGTCCGTGTTAGGATTTATGCCCGTCACTAGAGGGGGGGTGAATAGTGCGGCACAAGAATATTGATAAATATTGCAGAATTAAAATTGCAGGAATAAAATAAATTTGGTAATTAAAATAGCAAGGAAAGAACACACCGAATTTATCCTGGTTCACCACAACTTGTGGTTAGTCCAGTCCCCGAGAGACTCTCTCGAGATTCCACTAACTCCGTTAAGCTTACGGGTGCCTAACAAACCGTTACACTTGCTCGTAGATGTACACTCTACAAGACTTCAACTTGCTCGAGGATACCGCACCCTAAGACTTCACTTTGCTCGTGGATACCGCACCACAAGACTTCAACCACTAAGATTGAGGGTACTTAGCAAACCCGACAATCAATGAGAAGATATGGTCTTCTCAAACACCTTTCTCTTTTACAAGAAGAACTCTCTCAAAAGAGTAGATAAAGAGATACAAAATAAGCTCTATGAACAACTCAAAGTTGTCTCTCAAATGGCTCAACAAAAGCTCTATAATGATGCACAAATGATGATCAATATGTATATGAATAATGAGAGATGTTGTGTGTTTCAATTCAGCTCAAAAGACCTCTATTTATAGGTGTTATAAGTTGTATGTCCGTTGCTTAATTGGCAATCAATTATGCTGATTTTATGCCAAGATAATCGATTATCAGATTTGGATAATCGATTATCAGCTTACCGTTACAAAATCGGAAGCTGATTTTATACAGAATAATCGATTATTGGATATGCATAATCGATTATGTTGTTACAGTGTTCAAAAACTGGCAACGGATAGTGAAATAATCGATTATTCCAATCACAGAATCGATTATGTTGCCTTGGAATTTCCAGCAAAGCTGGAATATACCAGAGTATACCAGAATCAAAGCTGGAGTATACCAGAATATACCAGATTATACCAGAATCGATAACTTACTTCAAAAACCATTTTGGTTAAAATGAAAACGTTAAAATCATTTTGTTTGAAGTATTTGAAATATGTTTATGATAAATATGATTTGATAAAATGATTTTATGCATATTTATGATGACCTATGTTGAGCCAAAAAACGAGATAACTTAAACGTTGCTCTTACATTGGTTCTACCTAACGACCTACGCCTTGGGTCTTCGGTCTTGAACTTTTGAGCTCGTCTTTGGGTTGTCTATGCAATCCATTCATCAATATGCTTCTCGGCATTCAATCTTGATTGTTTGTCCTATAATAACGTTGTTTGACACTTGACTTCATTGTTTGTCATTCATCGACTTCGTTGTTTGTTATTCATCAAAACCTATACCTGAAAATCATGCTAATACAACTAAAGCACATATATCATGGATAGAATGATTTTCTACAGTCCGCACATCATAGATACAGAGAGCGGGTAGTCTGAACCCCACCTCCGTGCGGACCGCGGTTGATTTTGTGCAGTCTGCAATGACCCTAGTGCGGCCGCATACCATTTTATGCGGTCCGCACTGTGTGACTTCTGCAGCCTTATGCATTTTTTCTGCAATTCTGCTTCTTAACTTCTGCAACTGATACTAATAAATTTATTTGGATTGTGTTTGCAGACAATAGTGAAACAATGAGGAGGTAAATGATCCAAACAACTAGGCAAAGGAGAATCCTCTCGGGGAGGGAAACAAAATATGATAAAACTCACTAACCAAGTCCGGGAAAATAAAGGCAAGAAAGATAATAAAAGCTACTAATAGAGCCATTGACATGTCGGGGAGTGAGTACGAGCTCTCCCTAGAGATCTCCACTGACTCCGTACCAGCACACATCCCTGACTGGCCGGAGAGGAACATGCTAAGAGACACACCGCCAGCATCTCCCACTGCCCAAGCGTCAGCGAATAATTCTTCTAGGTTGTCTGAGGGCTCAAGTGAAGGTAGTGGGAAATACTCTACCTCTCCCACATCGTCATTATCAGGAGAGGGTGCAGTAGGTGATGAGGAAGAAGTATGAGGAGAAGTAGAAGAAGTAGTTAGAGAAGGAGGGGAACCACAGGTGGGGGGTATTGCTAGAAATAGGAAGCCGGAGGTATGGCAAGACCGTTTCGTTAGTGAAGTAGCATACCATAAATTTTGGTAACGATGACTGTGAGCATGCGATTTTTGCTCTATATGAATCATTTCCATAAATTCAAACAAAATAATTTTCCTTGTTCATTTGCAATTTTTGATTTTTGGTGGCATTTTCTGTTAATGGTTTGCATTTGTTTATGCATATTTATTTCATCTTAATTAAAGTAAAATATAAAAAATTTTGGCATGTGCATTTAGGATTCAATCTTGCATTTTGAGAATTAATTAGTAATTGGTCCATTTTATGAAAAAGAAAATTCAAAAATAGTTTAATTTGCACTTTAATTCTAATTTTGATATTTAGGTGATTTATTTTCTTTTAATTTTACTAACTAATTATGATATATATTATTTATGATTAATTAGCATCTCTTATAGGTCAATTGTGCATTTATTTTTTTTAATTTAGAATTTTAATTTAATTTTGAAAATGAAAAACAAAAAGAGAGAAATGAAATAAAATCTGGAAATTGAGGCCCAAATTGGGCCAAAATTCGCCCAAATTAACCCAGACGCAGCCTAATACACTACCCCTACCCGGTCAAGTCCAGAGCTCCTCAAAATGACC
Source organism: Nicotiana benthamiana (assembly GCA_034376525.1). Taxonomy (NCBI): domain Eukaryota; kingdom Viridiplantae; phylum Streptophyta; class Magnoliopsida; order Solanales; family Solanaceae; genus Nicotiana; species Nicotiana benthamiana. The sequence goes on along the minus strand of CM067324.1, from coordinate 27,362,840 downwards.
CCGTCCCCAACCAAACAACCCCGTTTCAATGATCATTTGATCTGAGCCCTTGATCCGATTTTATCGGATGGTCGAGAACTGGGGTGAGAGAAATATATAATGGTCCGAAAAAGCCCCTCCCCCCAAGGCCCGTCTCTAACACTCCACCTCGCAGAAACCCTAACACCGTCGGCCGGTAATCGTCTCCACCGGCGGCAATGTTCTAAATCGTGCCAAATTTACACCATCCAGGCGTCTCAACACCCCATATTCAACCATCCAACTCTTATCCTTCGAATCCTTCTCAGGCGTGTTGAATATTCGATTTAGTGACAGCCGGCTCCACCGTGTCCAGTGACGCCACTTCAAAATGGCCTCAAAATTACACCAAACAACCCTCATACCTCCCTCGTCCCAAATCCGTGAATCACTTCCTTCGAATAACCCTCCGATGACTCGAATCTTGGTTTGAAGATCTGGTCCATGCATGAAGATTGTTTTTTTTTGGTTGTATTGGGTCAATTATGTCTTCTAATAGCAATATTACTTTGTTGAATCAAGAACAAACAATTAGTGTTATTAGAAGACAAAATCAATTGGTCAAATTGCCCTAACGTCGCATTGATCTAGTAAGTTTGTTTCACCCTTCCTTTGTGTTGCTTCCTTCTTTCATATTCATTATCGTCCGTCACTAGACTGTGAGCTTCTCCTTTTGTTTCTTTTATTTCAGAAATTTGCGTATTTTCAATGTAGGCTTAATTTAAATTTTGCATGGGTTCTACTTGTTTAAGCTTTCTCAAAATGGTTTTAATGTTATTTTTTAATAGTTATTTTTATAATTTAATGTCATTTGTTTCTTTTTTTGTTTAGCTGATTTTATTTGATTGCATGGTTCAGTTGTTTGCCCTGTTTTAGATATAAGAAAGAATCAGCATAGTGTTTTAATTGCGTGATAAGAACTTAGGCGTTAATAATAAATTCTTAATGCTATCATAAATCAATTGTGGTTTAATGGCAAGAATATAGGAGTTTTATGCTGTTTGATTTGGTTTTCGACTATTGGCTATTAGCTTTTTAGGTTCTGAAATTTGTCAAACACTTCTAAGGTTGTATTTGGATAATAAAACTTAAGATTGGGTGGGGGAGGAGGGGGGGGGGGGCTAAGGGTCAGTCTTGGTTTGGCAAGGTAAATAACTAGTATTAGAGGGGTGGTTTAGAAATAGGACATGGGAAATCTTTTCCCAACATCTTTGGAAGCTACTAGGGGGGGGGGGGGGGGGGGCAATAGTACATGTAGTGGTTCTCAGTCAATTTTAAGCTAAAAATTTAGTCCACAAATTAAAAAATGAAGGACTAAGTTGAAATAAAAAACTTGAAGGATGCCCTAGGAGCTTGCCTGTAAAGGCATTCATTCTTGCCTTTGAAGGCAAGTTGTAAGTTTCAAGTTTAGGGAGCTAAAATACAATCTGCTAACCTATAGACCTCAGAGCTAAAACTCTAGAAAATACACAAACTGCATATAATTTTACTGTTTCATAGTTTAAGGGACATAGAGAAAATACATAAATACAACCGGCAAAATACTTACTGTTCGATTGGATCTTTTCAGTGATTTTTTTGTTTTGAATTCTTTTCAATCTCTGAAACAATATGGACACATCTGAGTACGCAATGGGTTGAAATTAGCCTTTAAAGCTGGTTTAAAGTTGCTGGCCTACTGTTTGATTGGAATTGTTGTTGTTGCACATCAATTCTTAGTTGAATTCGATTTCACTTGTTGTTTTGCTGCTTGACTACTGTTGATCCTACCATTCTCTTGCTGAAATTTTATAGTTCTTTGGCTATATCCAGGTATTTATTCTGTTGTGAAGAAAACTTGAAGATTGAAATGAAAAGCCGAATTGGAAGCATGTCATTTTTCATACTTTGCTGATTTAACATTATTGCTTTGATTATACGTTAAAAATCTTTTTGTTGTCTTAACGGATTGAATCCTGGTCTAGATAAATGAGTTCTATTAGTGTGTTTTGGAATAAGGTTACTATGAAATTGGGGCCGCCCGTTGGCCATTTGAGTTAGCAGTTAAATTCTGGTATTGTATAAGTTAAGCTTTAGCATGATTCTGAATTGTTATGGAAGCTTGGTTAGGTACTAGATTTAGTCAACTTTGGTTATATTCTGAGTTTCAATGAAAATTTATGTCTGCATTTAAGGTTAGTCCTCGAATTTCTTTGTTGGGAACTTTATTGAGTTGTGGTCAGATTATTTCACATGATAAAATTGAACTTCATTCGAGTATAAAAGGCTATTGAGTGAGTTATAATAGGTATTTGCATGCGAATTTCATCTTCAATTTTAGTACTTAATTGCTTAAAGAATGAGTGTAGGTTGATCTCACTTTATCTTTTATATAACTAGCATGATGTCTTGGGTGAATTGAAAAGGGATTCGTATTGGAAAGTATTAATCTGAACTTTCATGAGGGACGAGCAAGTCAGCCATATTCAAATCAAAATATACATTTTATAAATCTACAATCAGACAGTTATACGTGATAGCGTTAAAAATTGCTTGGTGCAGTAATTACCGATTGATCTTGAGGCCTGTTGGCTTGTGATTAAGCGCGAAAAAATCACTTGCTTTGGCAAATATTTGATACTAGGTCTGTGATCCTTATCTCTGGTCTAGTACGATTTGGGCTCATTAATCACAGGGAAATCGGAGAATCAACATATTTTTAACGGCAGTAAATTGTTGGGCTCATTGGGCCTAAGCCTGAAGCTTGTCAGAGATTGGTTGTTGATTCAAAAAATCGCTTGATTCAAGGCTTTCAAAGTAGGTATTAGGTTTGAAATTTTCTTTAAATAAATAGAATTTCCAAGACTTTCCTTAGTCAATTAATTAATTTCCCTTAAAATAAATTGAGGTGCACCATTTAGCGAATTTTCGTTGCCCTCGCAAACTTAAACATATGAAACTGCTTTTGGCGCGTTAGTTAATCAATTAACCTTACTAAATTCGGATGTGCAATTATGTGACCAAAATCCAAATCTCAATGATGTTAAAATATGTCAAAGGCTAGGGGTGCATTTATGTGACGTGGTTCGAGACGTGTTTTGATAACGTTGCAATTTTTTTAAAACTAAATAAAAGCGGTTAAAGGTTAAAATATGCACATAGGCATCAAAATGTATCAAAATCATATAATTAAGCCGAATATAACAGTTGAGCGATCGTGCTAGAACCACGAAACTCGGAAGTGCCTAACACTTTCTCCCGAGTTAACAGAATTCCTTACCAGCATTTCTGGCTTGCAGACTGTATACAGAGTCAAACCTTCCTTGATTCGGGATTTAAACCGGTGACTTGGGATACCATTAATTATCCCAAGTGGCAATTCTGAAATCATTTTAAATAAATACATCTCGTTTCGATTGTCCTTTAATTGGAAAAACTTCCTTAAAAGGATGTACGACAGTGGCCGGTGAGGAAGTTGATCCCGGAGAGGAGTTTTGTAGATAGAGACTTGCTACCTTACAACCCCAATATGAGGAGGCAGTTTAGGGAGAAAATTGGGTGGGAGCATTTTTTGGCTGACTGTGTAGATGCCAATGAGCACTGGGTCAAAGAATTCTACACCAGTGGTGCCCACATCTAAAAGGGAACCAAGGTGACTAAGGTGCGGAACTTGAAGGTATTGTTTGATGGGAAGACAATCAACAATAACCTTGGCCTTGATGGGAGGATGAGACCTTATACATGGCGAACATGGAACTGGGTGAGGAGGTCCTTCCATGGTTGGCACAGTACCTGAAAATCCCGGGTACCACCCCGACTGGTTGATTGCAGGCGTCAAGATTTTGAGGCTCAATTTGAACTTTGAGGCTAGGGGTTAGGAGACATTTGTATGTAGCACATTGGACCCATTTAACTCATGACAATACCCTACCTCTTCACTGGGCAATTTTGGTGTCTTCGATCATGGCGGGGTACCCAATCAATGTGGGGAATATGATGCCGAGAATAATTTCAATTATGGATGCTGAGCATGACAGAAACTACCCGTTCCCCTATTTTCTCACTTTGTACTTCCGGGATCTAAAAGTGGAAAAGAGGCCCTTTGACATCAAGGTCAAAGCGAAGGCCTCATTTTCTTGGTACAACATGCAGGGGATGATAATCCCAAGAGAAAGAACTTCAAGAGTACAACTACTGCTCTAACTGGCCAGTCTAAAGAGCCAGTTATGGTAGTGACTCCTGTTGAGCATGCCTCTACTTCCACTGCTATCCCTCCTGGTCAATCCACCTCAGTGGACCCGGAGATTCCATCATCCCGTGCACATCTAATATCTGACCACCGACTGGGCCATGATCTTCTTATTATTAACAACTGGATGTAGACTGTGTCATCCAAGTTGTCCACCCTCACTGCCACGGTAGAGGCTCAGTCGGTACCTCTATCCCCACAGGTTCCCAGTCGATAGAGGATGCTCCCAACGAGAGTTTAGACAACCAGAAGCGACACTCAGAAGGAGCTTATTGATGCAATTGATTCACATAGAAAGGATCTCAAGGAGCTTGCTAGGGAGCACAAGAAGTTGAGGAAGACACGAGCCTCCAAGGAGTCCATGAAGGAGTTGAGAGTTGATGTTGACAAACTAAAGGCAGATCAACTGCCTTTAGATTTACTGCTCTAAGACCCAGTACTAGCAGTCCATCACCCACCAGAGTAGTCATAGAGGCCTCCCAAGAGGAGAAGGATGATTCCAAGAGCGGATGATGCAGTCATCCAATTGGCAGACCTATCGGAGGCCTCCTCCAGCCAACCACATGATTCACCTCAGTAGCCTGTCCAGGTTCATGCACAGGTTCCAGCAGCAGAGTAGCAGCCCACAGGGAACTAGTCTGAGGTTCCCGAGCACAGTAAGGACCCAGGGACTAGGGTTGCTTATCAGGTGAATTGGGTGATTATTTGCTCTTAACGGTTTGGCTTATCAGTTATTGGCTTTTAAATATATTAATCCGTCAGCCCCCTGATATTAGCTCTTATTGGGTGGTTATCGGGCAGTTTATCGGTCTAATTCAATCTATATTGCGTGCATTAATTAGTTGCTGAACGGTGACTCAAAATAGAAAATTAAGAAAAGAAAAAGGAGAAATTAGAGTAGCAGCTTTCCAATTTTAAGTATTAAAATAGCCATCAATATGAATTTTCAAAACTCTTAGCTCAGGATAATTCAGTTACTCTATAATTATCTTGATTACACCTTACAATCACATATTATATATACGTTTTTTTCTTTTAACTTTCATCACTTATGTTCTTCGAGAAAGAAGTTAAGACGGTGGACAAGTGAATATATATATATATATATATATATATATATATATATATATATATATATATATATATATATATATATATATATATATATATATATATATATCTATATATATAACCCTTATATATATATAAGGGTTAATGGATTATTCATTAAGAAAGTTGAATAATCCGTCCCTAAACCGATAAGCCATTAATAAAATATTCAATTCGTTTCCTATCCGATAAAACGTTAAACCGATATCACATAAGCCATTAAGCTTCAGTTTCGGTTCGGTTTTCGGTTTTGGTTCGATTTTTAACACCCCTACCAGGGACCACTCAGGAGCTTATGAGGACAGACATGCCATATGGAGTCTCTATATCCTTCTTCATTATCTTTTTTGTGCTTATTTGGTTTAGTTGGCATTGGGGACAATGCCATCTTTCACTTGAGGGGGTAGCCCTACATTTGGATTAATTCGGATGATTGTATATTTTTGATACTTTTTATGCTTTCTTTATTTTTAATCTTTGGTTTGTATATATATATTTCTCACACTTTTAGTTTAGTTTGGGTCTATATATAAAGTTATGTTACATTGCCGATATTCATCCCATCTATTGTATATTCGACAATTCTCCTCTTGTATATATTCATTTTACTTTATGCAATTTTTTTGTTCTTAGCTTCTTTATTATGTTCGTAACTTCTTATTTTAAAAGTTTGTAATAAGCCTTTGGTTTTCTTTCTTTCCAAAGATGGAGTTTATGTGAACTGGGTGGTTCTTCCCAATGATGAATGGAGTGACAATCTTCTTAAGGATTTGAGTCCGTTTTTGTTTTTGTTTTTAGTAGTTAGTGGTTAAGGGTGCCTCAAGAAAAGCTTCACTTGGGCCTAGCTTATTTGCCTTTGATTTTATGGTGATTAAAAATTGTTGTGTTTAGGATGGTGAAAGTTGTGACCTTGAGACTCTTGTGTTGGCCGATAATCATCGAGTGGTTTTCCGGGACCATTGTGAGCTTAAATCTTATCTAAGGTCGTTGTAGGCCCCCGACTCTATGTCTTTAGCAATCATATAGTATGTGAGGTGAGTAATCGTCATGCAAGTTCAAGTCCCAAGCCATTGGTCTAGAACTTGCCCTGAGTGTTTGTTGAGGCGAAATCCTAAGTGAATTTTGACTTGAGACATGACTATTGTATCTCCTTGTTCCAAATGATAGCTTGAACACATCCATAACCTACCAATGATAAGATCCCTAGTCAACCCTTTTGAAACTTAGACCTTTTTCTTTTAAAAACCATGTTGCAAGCCTTTACCCGCTCTAAAAGATACGCTCTCTTGGTACCCGATCTTTCCTTTATCACATGGAAAAAATATAAGTTTGGGGGAGGGGAGACGAGGATTGAACAAAGTGGTAAAAAGGTACAAAAATAATGAAAAGGAAAGGAAATGAAAAATAAAAAAAAGCGAAAAGACAAAATGAATGTTCAATATGAAAGAGAATAAAAAGGGATTCAAGAAAAGCACAGAATGAAAGGTGTGAAAAATTGAAAAAGGAGAAAAGGTTTAAAATGTACTAGAAAGAGTGATAGTGTGTCTCTCTAACCCCTTAGAAAGAAGTGAAATGACTCAAATAGTCAAATGAAAGTATGCCAATTGAAACAAAAGAAGTGCTTAAGAAAAATGGAACCTACTTAGACCAAACATTTTCTATCCTGAACCAAAAGTCTTCATAATGTCTCCATAAAGCTCTATATGATATTGAGTTAAAGGGAGCTTACATCAATGGATACTCACATAAAGGACAAGCATATAGTACCTATAGTCGGACTTGTGATTTTTTCTTGAGAGAGATGAGTGAATTCCTATTAACCTTGTAATGAGTGTCATTATTCGAAAGGTGAGATTTTCTTAGGAAAGCTAGGGATGTGTAAGTTTAGGTTCCACAAAACAAAGTAATAGAAAGAGTTCCTTGATGTGTTGAGTCAACTCTTGATGCTCTTGTGTCGCACTTAATTCATGGTGTTTCAAAGAGTAAATGTTATTAACAATTCATTTATATTGAGGGCACTTGTTAGTCCCAATTGATACTAGATGAGCTCACTTTAGGACAACTAAAATTTTCTTGGATATTCTCTTAAAGGGTGGGTCTTATTTTGTTTGCTTGAGGACAAGTAAAAGCTTAAGTTTGAGGGAGTTGATAACTAGGTATTTTGGTACCTTTTATACTCCTTCTTGCTTATGTTTTGATTAGGAAATTATACGAAATAGTCCCAAAAGACTGACAAGTTGTGCTTGATTGCAGGTTTGATCAACAAAGTAATAAGATATCAAAAATCAACTCAAAAGGAGTGAAACTTGAACAAGTATAAAGACAAGACAAAGCTCAGGCAATACAAGGCAATACGGCCGCACTACATTCTGTGCGGTCCACACTGTGAGGTTTGGAGAGCATGGCACTAAGGCACAAAGGCAATGCGGCCGCACTAGGATTTCTTACGACCCGCACTAAGATTAAAGAGGCCGCACTCCATTCTCTGTGGTCCGCAGTGAGAAGAATCAGAGAGATGCAAATTCTAAGTGACAAGCCAATATGGCCCGCGATCCATTTTATGCGGACTGCACTAGAAACCTCCACGACCGCAGTCAATTCTCTACAGTCCATGGTGCCCAAGTTCAGAGAGCAGTTTTGTCATATCCAAAGCCCTAGTGCGGCCGCAGTCCATAATTGTCAGCTTAGTATAAATAGCTTTTTTTTTCATTTTTAGGTTAAGCAGATAGATTCAGCTGAGAGCTGCGCTCGTGGGTTTGATTATTTTAGCTATTTTGGGAAATTTTATCTTTATTTCAACATTGAATCTTGTTATTTATCTTATTTATTAACTAATATGAATTGTTCTTCATCTATTTCTTTGTTTTTGTCTTCAATTATGAGTAGCTAGACACATAAGCTAGGATTGCAGCTCAACCCTTGTGTGGGTAATTGATGGGCCTTGTGTTTTCGGGCTAGATATGTTTAATTATGTAATTAGTAGTTGCAAACACTAGTTTGTGTTTAGTTAATTTTGGCTCTTCTTGAGAACGAGAGCCTAAGTCTATGAAATTAGTCCAATAAGGAATTAGGGCGTACTCAAGAGATTGGTAGCCTCAATCAAAGGGTTAAACCTAGAGATAATAATACTTGATTTGTACACTAATTGCTTGTGCAAATTTAAATACCCAATTGGTCTTGAGAAAGTCAATTTGGGCAAAATCACACAAACTACCAAGACGTATCGAGTGAGTAAAACCGTGCAAATGTTATATCATACTCTCCAATTATGTCAATCATATCTTAAACTCAAGTACCCGTTAATTGACCACCTAGGCAAACGTCACTACCCCAGTGCCTTTTAGTCATTTGAACAATCAGTTATCTCAATATTAGCTTATTCTAGTTTAAATTAGCATAGTAGTTGATAAAATTAGAAGTTAAACAAAAAAACCAAAAATGTTAGAAGTAAAATTAAGAACAATTACACAATTCTAAATTAGGTAGATACTCAACTCCAACTTCTAGATCTCTGTGGATATCGATCCCTACCTTAATTGGGTAAAAGCTACTTTGATCCTCTCTCGCTACTTAATTAGTAGTACGGAGTAGGCTGCAATCACTTTTTGGCGTCATTGTCGGGGAACTAACGATTTTAGCTATCTATCTAAATAGTTTTGTGTTTTGTTCTTCTTTCCTTCTTTGTTGTTAATTTATGTGTGTCAATACTTCAGGTACAAAATAGCGTTATGTGCTAATGACCCGCTTGGAAACGTGATTGCGAGGGAAGAGGTTGATGACAATGGAGAGGCACTGCCACAAAAAGGTTTTTAACAGTAATTATTAAGCGTTAATAAATTAATTACCACTAACATTATTTCACTAAGCTAAACTATACCGATAAATGTGGAATAGCCAGGAAAAAAAAAATACTATTTAGGGGCAATTAGATAAAATAGCCAGCAAAAGAACCGAACTTTTACTTTTATACTCCCTCCAAAAGCAAATTCTATATTTTCATTTTCCTCTCCATTTCTCCAACTCTACATAGTAAGAGTAATCGATCTTCTATTATTGTTCTCACTTAATCTATCTAACCGAAAGAGACAATCTCATCTATTAAAATTAACTAAGGATTACCCTTTAAATGTTCCATGATAATTTAGATCGAGGTGTTTTGAAGAAACTCCAGTTTGAAGGCAAGCGACTAACTGAATGCCAATTTAGGGGAGGAATTTTTGTACAAAGATCATAGTATGACTCTTTTTTGCATATTTTTAATTTTTTTTCTCAAATGAATGTGTATGTAATTTCCTCATGCCCCTTATTTCAGACGCTTGCTTCAATCAACATAGATCTGTATATTAAATTGTTGAATTTTTCGTTTGGTGAATACTTTGTATCATTTTGTAATCATCTAATTTTGTGAGTTATTTTCTTATACTAATTTTACTTTCAATGTATACTCTTAGGGAAAAAAAGTTAAGAAGCTTATTTGATGTTCGATAAAATGTCATAACAAAGAGCAATAATGATTAGTGTACAAGTAATTTTTTAAATCTTTGAATCCTTTTTCTGATGAATTATTTTAATTCTTTTGTTTATTAGTTAGATTGGAGCCATTTCACATGTTAAACTGTGAAGAGCAATACACGTTCCTTTGGGCTAAATCAAACCTCTACTTTATTTGACAGGGGCGGAGAATACCACTCCATCAATAACAAGAAAAAAGTAGCAATTCTGTTTCAAATGGTTTAAACTTGGAAGGCCATATTGTGTTGTTATTCATCATCAATATTTTTATTTTAAAATATTATTTCAAAGAAATAAAGGTTAGACAAAACTATGAAGTGATAAAATATATCCGCGAATTATCATTGAACTAAGATAAATTGAACATTTTGGAAATTGTAGAGGTAAAGAATTGAAGAAGATGAGGAGGAAGATAGGAAACTCACTGAAGTAGTGAAGGTATAGAGAATTTCTTTATATTTTCACTTATAAGAAAAATACTTTTCGTTATCGTTTCTTATTTTAGAATATATGTAGTTGTGATGTTTTCTTACTTTCATGTGTTTGGCAAAGGTGGAAAATTAAAAACTCTTAGAGTGAGCGAATATTTTATATGGAATTATTATAATCATGTTGCCCTAGAGCTAATATTAATCAACTATTCAGTATGTTGAACAAATTATTGCATAGTGATTTCTTAATGAGAATTTAAGATGTGCATTTTAATCTTAGATACCCGTGTCTCTGTTTCTAAATTTTTTTAAAGAAAAATTAGTTTTTCTCGTTAACCAATAATCTTTGGATCGCGCTTTGGCCAAGTAAGTAGCATGAACCAGATGTAGTTTATATATCGGTTGTAGTATATGCTTTATAAGTTATTTTTGGTTTAGAAGAATGCTTATACAACAACATCAACCCAGTATAATCTCACTTAGTGGGGTCTGGGGAGGGAAGTATGTAAACCTTACTCCTACCCTTGGGTAGAGAGGCTATTTCCAAATAGACCCTCAGCATCCTTCCCTCCAAGAACTTTTCACCTTGCTCTTAGGGAGACTCGAACTCACAACCTCTCGGTTGGAAGTGGGGGTTGCTTACCATCATAGCAACCCCTCTTGCTTATACATATTACTGATAATTTGTTTTGACAACCATATATCGAGAACGACGCAGAAATAGTTGTATGTTAGATGCTAAAATATGTCACTCATATCATTTACATGTTGGCGCATCGTGATATGGAACCTGAGGTTTGCAAGAAGGTATGTACTTCTTTTAGCTGGTTCTTGAGATTTTATGTTGCTTTTCTTATATATTTTTCTTTCTAGTGTATTTTTTCTTTAAATCTCCAATGGGTGATTTACCATCGAAGGCCATAGATTTTTGTCTTTTAGACTTCATATGACCTTCCTTGTTGGCATTAATGTGTAAACAAAGTTCTTGACCTTCTTTGTTGTCATATATATGTTGAAGATCTGCTTATGTACCTGCTTTATTAGAAAACAGTATATTTTCTCCAGCTACATGCACATGTTCTTCAGCTAGCTTATTTTTCACATCATTAGTGAGATCGTACCCTACATTATGCTCAGCATTGGCCTGAATTGATGGACTATTTGAACAGTTCTTAGTCTATTCAAGCATTTCCTTATCACCTGTAACAACTACATCATCCAAAACATCAACACATTCAAGTTCTCGCCTCTCATCATGCGCAAGAATATATTTGAAGCCTGCTGGTTTTTAACTAGTTCAGCATGTGCAATAGTTGCATTAGTCACAACGTTAATCTGCCCATGTCTATTATTAAGTTGTTGCATAGCTTCATTACCTCGACAAATTTTAAGTACATCCTTGATCTGAAACACGGTCAATAGTAGGGTCTTTAGAGACCTGTTTCTCCCCCTTGCAAACATGAGAAACCTTATTCAAAGCTATAGCTTTAGAGCTTGGTAGTTTTTCAAACAATTCAACAGGTACAACAACTAGTTTATCATGTACATGCACCAACTGCTGTTGAATAAAAAACTCAGTAGTAAATTCCAAAACATTTGTACCATTTAGGGTCCTTCAAATCAGTAGTAGCTTCAGGAGATGATTGAGCTCGAATCCCACTAGGAGTTGAAGCATTAAGTTCATGCGCAACTCTTTTCACCTTGCCATATATTGATAGCTGTATCTTAGATTGTTCAAGTTTCTTAGTGATCAACTGTCCAGATGCATTAGTGTATTGCTCGGCATCTATAGTTATACTAGTCCTAGTTAAATTCTGATCAACCACATGTACTTTTGCATTCTTCAAAACCTGAGAACCCCTAACTATAGTAGCGTCAACAGAACTTGTAGCAGTTGTAGAACAAGCTGTTATAGGCAGTAGCTTAAAAACATTTGATCTTTTAGCTAAAATATGTGGATTTTAACCATTAATTTTTGTTGCTTAAATGGGCTCAAAGTAGTGATAGTGTTCCTGTCTGGGTTGGCGTATGACCATAATCTGTTGTTCATCCTATGAACTGATGAACTACTATTGCAAAAACAAGGAATGAAATCCAACCCTGGGAATGTAAACAAGTTGCCTTGTTGTTTAAAAATAGTGTTAGAGCAATATAATATGCACTTCTCTTGTCCATGATAAAGCAAAGGTTTCCTTGTAATGTTTGTTATGTCTTATTCTATAGAAAAAATGGAACGACCATTCTACAGTAAAACAACTTTGGCTTGGGAAAATGTTTGCTCGATAAATAATATTTCATCTATTGATATAGTTATTTTGTAATTTCAGGTCATACAGTCGATGATCAATAATTTAGTGGGTGGAAGATTTTCATATGATGAAGCATTACAGAAATTATTTGAAGACTATTATTTGTTAGGATTAGTTATCTAATGTCATTAGCTATTTGCTTCAAACAATATAAGTTTACTTTTTAAGTTACTGTGATATTACTATTTTGGATTAGTACGTCGCATTGTTTGTTAAGATTTAATGAGATACATTATATTTTATGAATCAATATTGTTATGTTTTATTATTTGGATCATTTTTTGAATGAATGTAGTAGCTACTATTGATGGTGGCTAAACTATTGTCGTTATAGCTTGTGACTGTTATGGACGATTTAACAAGATATACAAGTTATAAAAATAGATGATAAAAGGAAAAATTATGATGTTTCCACAAGGGATATTATAACTGTTATAATTGTTGGAAATTTAATTGAGTTTACCAGCCATATAAATGGATTCTAAAAAGGCATACTAATATACTTTGAGAAGGAATATTATAGCCTTCCTAATTGCCACAATACAATTATCGCTAAAGGTATAGACCTTTAACAATAATTATTTTGAATTTAACGGCTATAAAAATGGACGTAAAAAGAGCACTAGTAGCCATTTAATATTGGATTTAGCAGCCATCATAATTGCCTCAAACAATTACCGTTAAATCAAATAATATTTAACAGTAATAAGTCAGACCTTTTACCAGCTTTTGTGAGAAATGCCGCTCAAGGCTTTGCCGATCCTGATTTCAACGGCTAACATCAATGGCCGGTAAATCCTATAACGGCTATTGTTATTATCGCCAATGCCCTTTTTTATTGTCGCTAAAGCTCCCTTTTGTTGTAGTGAGGAGGAGGTGGCTCTTGTACCTCCCGGACAAAGAAGCAGTCGCCAGGTCAATGCTAATGAGAATATTCCATACCCTCCTCCGCCACCTCCAAGAGTGGTTCCTGCTGTGCTCCCTAACCAAGGCTATGCAAGTGCAATTGACCCACACCGAATTCGGCAGACAATTTTCAAATTACTAATGTGATATTGACATTGTTGGAGCAGCGTGGGTATTCCAAGGGCGGTGCCACTCAAAAATGCTTACAAACATCTCAAGGGGTTCGTGGATACATGTTGGGGAATCAAGCAAAATAATGTGTACGAAGATGCACTCCGGTTGAGACTCTTCCTATTTTCCCTTAGAGGGAAGGTTTTGGATTGGATTGAATGACTTTCCAACCATTCCATCACTACTTGGGATGAGTTGTAGGAAAAGTTCCTAGCGAAGTTCTTTTTACCGAGACATATGGCAGCATTGCAAGATAAGATCTTGGCTTTCAAGTAGGAGCCCCCCGAACCATTGCATGAGATTTGGAAGAGATATAGAACTATGGTGAAGGAATGCCCCAACAATGACATAACGGAAAATATGTTGCAACAAACGTTCTACCGGGGCATCAATACTACAAATCAATGCATAGTAAATCAACTTACTGGGGGTAATTTTATGAAATTGTTGTATGATGAAGCTTATGCCATTCTTGATGAGTGGTAGACACATCCTCCGCATGGCAAAGTAGAGCCAATATGCCCCAAGGTGACCACACAGTCACTTATATACAACGAAAATAGAAGCAGATAATTACAACTAAAGTTGGACGGGGGAAAGACACGATTCCTAGTCCCTCAAGCTAAGGTTAGACCAAACACTTACCTCGAATTTCCACGGCCAACTCAAGCCTCAAACACCGCTTTTCCCTTTTGAATTTGGCTCTAAATCAATTGTATCAATAGGTTTGTGGTGAAGTTCTCTTTCAAAAATGGCCCAAATTTGGAGTTTGAAAGAAGAAGTTATGAATTTTAGGTTATACCCGAATGTGTTCTGTTACTGTTTAAAATCAATGGGCAAGGCTTCATCGAGTTCGCGATAGGCCTGTCGCGTTCGTGATGGCTCAGGCCAAGAAGATCATTATTCGCGTTCGACGGATCGCATTCACGAATATTCAGCTCCTAGACCTTCTCATTTGCAGTCAGATGGCCGCGTACGCGTAGAACAAATGTGAAACCCCCTCTCCCAAGCTATTAGCCTTACGTGTTCGCGAGTGCCTGGAAGCTTCGCGAGGGGTACTCTCCCCACAGTCTCGCATTTGCATCCTAAGCTCTGCGTTCGCGAAGAACAAACTGGCACCTGAGAAAGTTGGCTTACACGTTCGCGAGTGGAACCACGCGAACATGAAGAACAAAACCTCTGTGCACCTGAGACAACAAAAACCTGCAATTTTTCTTAAGTTTAAAACCTTCTGAAACCTATCCGAAACTCACACGAGAAATCGGCACTCCAAGCTAAACATGTATACTAACTCAAAATCATCATATGAACTTATCCATGCGATCAAATTGCAAAAATAGCCTCTTAAACAATGAATTTAGCATAGAAATCTAAGAAAGATCTTAAAACTTTCAAAGAATCAATTTTCACAACTACGGGTCCGAATTACCTCAATGACTTCCGTTTCTTACCAAATTTCACAAACTCATCTTAAATCACATATAAGACCTATACTTGGCTCCGGAACAAGAATACGAGCCCGATACCATCAAGTTTTAAATACATTTCATTTCCAAAAACTCATAAATATTCTAGAAAACAGTTTTCTTTAAAAATTCATTTTCGGGCTTGGGGCCTCGGAATTCGATTCCAGGCATACGTCCAAGTCCCATATTTTTCAACGTACCCTCCGAGACAATCAAATCATGGGTCTGAGTCCGTTTACCCAAAATATTGACCAAAGTCAACTTAAATTCATTTTAAGGTCAAAATTTATCATTTTTCACAGATTCTCACATATTGGCTTTCCGGCTACGCGCTTGGAGTGCACATGCAAATTGAGGTGATACAGAAAGAAGTTTTTATGGCTTGAGAACACAGAATTTGTCTTAAAACAAGTGATGACATTTTGAGTCATCACATTCTTCACCTCTAAAATAACCGTTCGTCCTCGAATTGGCAGAAGAAGGAAGTACCTGAGTCGGGGAAAAGATAGGGATAACGACTCTGCATATCGAACTTGGACTCCCAGGTCGATGTCTCAACAAGATGACCTCTCCACTAAACATGAAAAGAAGGAAAACTCTTTGATCTCAACTGACAAACCTGCCGGTCTAGAATGACTACCGGCTCTTCCTCATAGGACAAGTCCTTGTCCAAGTGGATAGTGCTGAAATCTAACATGTGCTATGGATCACCGTGATACTTTCGAAGCATGGACACATGAAACACTGGATGCATGGCTAATAAGCTCAGCGGCAATGCAAGTATATAATCCACCTCTCGCACTCGATCAAGAATCTCAAACATGCCAATGAACCTAGGGCTAGGCTTTCCCTTCTTCCCAAATCTCATCACGCCCTTCATAGGCAACACTCAAAGCAATACCCGCTCATCGACCATGAAAGCCAAATCACGAACCTTGCGTCCGGCATAACTCTTTTTCCTGTACTGAGCTGTGTGAAGCCTATCTTGAATAATCCTGACCTTGTCCAAGGCATCCTGTACTAGATCCGTACCCAAAAACCTAGCCTCTCCCAGCTCAAACCATCCAACCAGTGACCGAAACCACCTACCATACAAAGCCTCATAAGGAGCCATCTGGATACTCGACTGGTAGCTCTTGTTGTGGGCAACTCTGCTCAAGACAAAAGTGATCCCACGAGCCTCCAAAGTTAATGGCACAAGCTCAGAACATATCCTCCAAAATATGAATAGTTTGCTCGGACTGCCCGTCCCTCTGAGGGTGAAACGCTGTGCTCAACTCAACCTGTGTGCCCAAATCTTGCTGAACTGCTCTCCAAAAATATGAATAAAACTGCGTACCTCGATCCAAAATGATAGACACAGGCACACCATGAAGACGAACAATCTCCCGGATATAGATCTCAACTAAACTTTTGGAAGAATAGGAGACTGCCACATGAATGAAATATGTTGACTTGGTCAGCCTATTAACAATAACCCACACTGCTTTGAACTTCCTCTGAGTCCAACAATAAAATCTATAGTAAAACGTTCCCACTTCTACTCAGGAATCTCAATCTTCTGAACCACTTCCACTCAGGAATCTCAATCTTCTGGAACAACCCACCGGGCCTCTAATGCTTGTACATAACCTGGTGATAGTTCAAACACCGAGCCACATGAGCAATAATGTCCTTTTTCATTCTCCACCACCAATAATGCTGCCGCAAATACTGATATATCTTAGCGGGGCTCGGATGAATAGAGTACCGAAAACTATGTGCCTCTTCTAAAATCAACTCCCAGAGTCCATCTTCATTAGGCACACAAACTCAACCCTATAATCTCAGAACTCCATCATCTCCTAAGGTAACCTGCTTGGTACCTCCGTGCTGCACCATGTCTCTAATGACACTCAAATGAGGATAATTATACTGTCGGTATAGGATACACTCCAATAAAGAAGAACGAGTGACTGTGCAAGCTAACACGTGAGTGGGCTCAGAAACATCCAACCTCACAAATTAATTGGCCAAAGCCTAAACATCCAAAGAAAGCGGCCTCTCACCAACTAGAATATAAGCAAGACTCCCCATATTGGCTGACTTCCTACTCAGAGCATCGTCCACTACATTGGCCTTCCCCTGATGATATAAGATGGTAATATCATAGTCATTTAATATCTCCAACCATTTTCTCTGCCTCAACTTTGGCTCCTTCTGCTTGAACAAGTATGGCAAACTCTTGTGGTCCATGAACACCTCATACGCCACGCCATATAGATAATGCCTCCAAATTTTCAATGGGTGAACAATCGCTGCTAACTCCAAACCATGAATCAAATAGTTCTTCTCATGAATTTCAACTGGCCCAAAGCATAAGCAATGACCTTTCCATTCTACATCAACACCGCACCAAGTCCAATACGAGATGCATCATAATAAACTATTTATGGCCTGAAGCTGTGGGAAAAACCAACACCAGTGCCATAGTCAAAGCTGTCTTGAGATTCTAAAAGCTCACCATACATTCGTCTGACCACTTGAACTTGGCACCCTTCTGGGTCAACCTGGTTATCGGGGCTGCAATAGATGAAAACCCCTCCACAAACTGACGATAATAGCCTGCCAACCCCAAGAAACTTTGGATCTCTGTAGCTGATGCTAATCTAGGCCAGTTCTTGACTGCCTCAATCTTCTTCGGATCAAACTTAATACATTCTACTGATACAACATGACCCAAGACTGCAATTGAACTAAACCATAACTTACACTTCAAAAACATGGCATACAACTGACTATCCCTCAAAGTCTGAAGAACCACTCTAAGATGCTGCCCGTGCTCTTTTCAACTGCGGGAATAGATCAAGATATCATCAATGAAGACTATCACGAATGAATCCAAGCAAGGCCTATACACTCGGTTCATCTAATCCATAAAATTTGCTGGGGCATTTGTCAACCCGATGACATCACCAAGAACTCATAATGCTCGTACCGAGTGAAAAAATTAGTCTTAGGGACATCGGATGCCCTAATCTTCAACTGATGGTAGCTAGATCTCAAGTCAACTTCGAAAATACCTTGGCACCCTGAAGTTGATCAAAAAAATCATCAATCATCACCAATGGATACTTATTCTTGATTGCAACCTTGTTCAACTGTTGGTAATCAATACACATTCACATCGATCCATCCTTCTTCTTAACAAACAACACCGACGCACCTCAAGGCGAAACATTAGGTCTAATGAAACCTTTTTCAAGCAATTCTTGCAACTGCTCCTTCAACTCATTCAACTCAGGTGGGGCCATACAATACGGTAGAATAGAAAATAAGCTCAGTGCCCCGAGCCAAATCAATACATAAGTCAATATCCCTGTCTGATGGCATACCCGGCAGGTCTGAAGGAAATACCTCAGGGAACTCATGAACAACGGGCACATAATCAATAGAAGGAACCTCGACACTAGAATCGTGAACATATGCCAAATAGGCCAAACACCACTTCTCGATCATACGCCGAGCCTTTACATATGTAAAGAGGGACTCATGGTCATTCTACCCGCAGTCCCTCTTTACTCTAAACGAGGTAAACCCGGCAAGGTTAAGGTCACAGTATTGAAATGACAGTCCAAGATAGCGCGCTAAGGTGATAACCAGTCCATCCCCAATATGATATCAAAATCAACCATGTCCAGCGGTAATAAGTCTACTCGGGTCTCAAGACCCCCAATCACAACTACACAAGAGCGATGAAAACGATCTACTACAATAAAATCAACCACCAGTATAGACACATAAACAAGTTCACTCAAGGAATAACTAGGCATGAACAAATACGGTGCAAAATAAGATGACACATAGGAGTATGTAGACCCTGGATCAAATAGGACTAAAGCATCTCTACAACAAACCAGGACAGTACCTGTGATAACTGCATTAGAAGCCTCAATCTTAGGCCTGACTGGAAGAGCATGACATTGGGGCTGGGCCCTACCATCCTGGACTACATCTTTGGGACGACCTGCATCTGGCTAGCCTCCACCTCTAGCGGATTGAGCTTCACCTCTAACACTTCTACCTCCACTTTTAGCTCCTCTACCATTACCCTTGGCTAGCTGGGCGAGCTGTGGAACACCCGATGCTTGAACCATGGCACGGGAACCCGAATGCTAAGAGTTGCTTGATACTCGAGGAAAATATCTAGCAGTGTGCCTTGTGTCACCACAAGTAAAATAAGCACTCGGCTGCTGGGGATGACGACCCAAAAAACTCTAAAGCAGCGGTGCACTGATATAAGCTGGTGGTGCACTGTAGGACTGCTGATCAAAACATTGCATATGAGAACCACGACCACCTGAAGTACCATTAGAAACCTAAAGTGCTGACTGAAAAGGCTTAGGTGGTTGGCCTCTACTATACGAATCCCTGCCTGCAGACGAGGCGCCACTGGATCTGCCTGAATAACGAGGCCTTTTGTCGGACCTCTAACCACCTCCCTACGACAAAATGATCTCCACTCTCCTGGCCATATTGGCCTCCTTCTGAAAATAAATCTCACTCCCAAAGTCGAATCGGCTGAATAAGTCCCTCAATGAACCTCCTCACCCTCTCTCTCTCTCTCTCTCTCTCTCTCTCTCTCTCTCTCTCGGTGGGAAGTATGATAAGAGCATAACATGCCAAGTCGATGAATCTAGTCTGATATTGAGTAACGGTCATAGAAACCTACTGGAGACACTCAAACTGCTTCCGGTAGGCCTCTCTCTGAGTGATGGGGAGAAACTTCTTTAGAAATATCTAAGTAAGCTATTCCCAAGTCAAAGTCGGTGATCCGGCTGGCCTAGCCAAACAATAATCTCTCCACTAAGTCTTGGCGGATCCAGACAAGTGGAAAGTAGAAAAGTTGACCCCATTGGTCTCCATTATCCCCATGTTCCTGAGAACCTCATGACATTTGTCTAGATAATCCTAGGGATCCTCAGAAGATGCACCACTAAAAATGGTAGTGAAGACCTTCGTGAACCTATCCAATCTCCATAAAGCATCGATAGACATAGCTGCTCCATCACCGATCTAGGCTACCACACCCAGCTGAACTGCTCCAACTGGATGAGCTGCTGGAGTCTGAAACTGGGGAGCTATCTGCTCCGGAGTGCGAGTAGTAAGAGTCTGGTCTCCTCCTCCAGCTGAGAGACAGTTGATTCTACAGGACGCAAGCCTGCCCAGGTGACATTCTCCATAAGGTCCACTAGACGGACCAGAGCATCTTGGAGTATCGAGGTAGCAATAAACCCCTCTGTGACCTGAGATGGGCCCACCAGAACTGTCTGGGCTGGAACCTCATCATCAAAGTCAACCTGAGGCTCTCCCACTGGTGCTGCTGCTTTAGGCTGAGCTCTGCCCCTACCTCGGCCTCTAGCATAGCCTCAACCTTGCCCTCTGCCCCTCATAGAAGCTGCTGCTGGGGGCTCGGGCTGCTGGTCAGTGGATGAGGAAGCGCGTGTTCTCGCCATCTGCAAAAGAATAGAGTATATATTCAGTTAGCATTGAGAAACCAAATCGCATGACAAGAAGGAATAAATGTGAAGTTTTTCCTAACTCTGTAGCCTTTGGGAGATAAATACAGATGTCTTCGTACCGATCCCTCTAACTCTACTAAGCTTGTCTGTGAACTGTGAGACCCATGTAACCTAGAGCTCTGAAACCAACTTGTCACGATCTGAATTTTCTGCCCACGGAAGTCGTGATGGCATATACTAATGTGAGCTAGGAAAGATGACTGCTTGATAAATTTACCTTTTCCCCATTTTTAATCCTTTAGAAATTATGAGCAATAATTTAACAATAACAAAATATATGACAAGTATAAGAAACACAGTAAAACTATTTAATATACGCAGTACAACTGTTTAAACAAGACTACCCAAAACTGGAGTCACAACTTCACAGGTAGTGTAAGAATACTAACAACAAGGTCTGAATAAAATACAAAAGTTTGTCTCTGAATAAATAAAAAATAGCAAGAGAAAAGATAAAAGGAGACGCCAAGGCCCACAAATGCCTGCAGGACTACCTCGGGTCGCCTGTGTGGACCGAAGACAGCGCCATAACTATGGTCCAAATGCTCCGGTATCAATATTTGCACACAGTGTAGAGTGTAGTATCAGCATAATCGACTCCATGTACTGGTAAGTGCCTAGCCTAACCTCGACGAAGTAGTGACGAGACTAGGACCAGACTATCAAATAAACTTGTGCAGTTAAATCATATACAACGGAAATAGAAGCAGAGGATTAAAACTAAAGTTGAGTGGGGGAAACATGTTGCGGGGAGTAACAAATAACAACAGAACAACAGTAGATAAATAAAAGGAATGCCATAAATCAATTACCAGCAAAGATAAAGAAATAGAAGAACATGTACACATGTAACACCATTGCAGGTGTGCATTCCGATCCCATTTCATATGATACCATTGCAAGTGTGCAACCCACTCCCATTTCATATATACAGGTGTGTAACCTGCTCCCATTTCACATATTACCGTTGCATGCGTGCAACCCGCCCCCATTTTATATATTACCGATATAGGCGTGCAACCCTCTCCCATTTCATATATTACCGTTGCAGGCGTGCAACCCACTCTCATTTCATTTATCAACACCAATAATAAAAGAATCCTCGTAAGGGAACAATAGCAATATAATAACATCCCGGCAAGGAAAAAAGAATATTACAACAACATCCCGGCAAGGGAACAATACTATGAAAATAACATCCCGGCAAGGGAACAATACTATGAAAATAACATCCCGACGAGGGAACAATAATGATAATCCTCATATGAAGTGCAATAAACTAGAACAGAGTCATAACAATTACAATACAAGACTCACGGGCATGCTTGGTACTGACATATAGATACTTGTCACCATGCCTATACGTCGTACTCCACAGTTAACACGTAGTAAATAAGACACTATTCCTAGTCTCTCAAGCTAAGGTTAGACCAAACACTTATCTCGAACTTTCACAGCCAACTCAAGCTTCAAACACTATTTTTCTCTTTTGAATTTGGCTCCAAATTAATTGTATCTATAGATTTGTGGTGAAGTTCTCTTTCAAAAATCGCTCAATTTGGAGATTGAAAGAAGAAGTTATGAATTTTGGGTTTAATCCTGAATGTGTTCTATTACTGTTTAAAATCACTGGGTAGGCCTTCATCGCATTTGTGATAGGCTTGTTGCATTCGCGATGGGTTAGGCAAGCTGATCATCGTATTCGCGTTCGACGACTCGCATTCGTGGAGCTTCAGCTCCTAGAGCCTTCACATTGTGGTCAGATGGCCGCGTTCGCATAGAGCAAATATAAAACCCCTCTCCTAGGCTTTAGCCTTACGCATTCGCGAGTGCGTGGACGCATTCGCGAGTGCGTGGACGCATTCGCGAAGGGTACTCCCCCAATAGCCTTGCGTTCGTTTCCTAAGCTCCGTGTTCACAAAGAACAAAATGGAACATGAGGAAGTTGCCTTACGTGTTCGCAAGTGGAACCACGCGAATGCGAAGAATAAAACCTCTGTGCACCTAAGACAACAAAAACCTGCAATTTTTCCTAAGTTTAAAACCTTCCGAAACCTATCCAAAACTCAGCAACATGCATACTAACTATAAAACATCATATGAACTTATCCGTGCGATCAAATCGCCAAAATAACCTCTTAAGCAACGAATTTAGCATAGAAATCTAAGAAAAATCTCAAAACTTTCAAAGCATCAATTTTCACAACTACTGGTCCGAATCACCTCAAACGACTTCTGTTTCTTACCAAATTTTAAGACCTCTACCGAACTCCGAAACCAAAATACTGCCAAAAACTCATAAATATTCTAGAAAATTATTTTCTTTAAAAATTCATTACTCGGGCTTGGTGTTGAAACACGTTCTCAAGTCTCTAAAACTAAACGTGTGTTCATCTTTGTAGGTTTTGATAAATGACAAACCGACGCGCATGGAACATTGACATATGCCGAAGTCCAAGCACAAGAGAAACAAAGAACAAGATCAAGTAAAGCAACAAAGTTATACATGAGTCGTTATATATTGTGATCTTGATCCGACAATTGATTCAAGACTTGGCTTCTCTCGTAAAATCATTTTCATCAAACCATACATCTTTGATTTAAAACAAAATGATTTTCAAACATTTTCATTTTAGCCAAAATGATTTTTAAACATGTCTTTCAAATCTGGACAGAAATAATCGACTATGTTTTTCTGATAATCGATTATGTTAAGACCGTTGCCAAAGTATTTTTAAACGCTGAAAGATAATCGATTATGCACAAGGCAATAATCGATTATGCTAGCATAAAATCAGCGTCTGATTTTTAAACGTTATCAGGTAATCGATTATGCCATTTTAATAATCGATTATTCTGCTTAAAATCTGCATATGATTTTTGAACGATTTGCAGATAATCGATTATGCAAATCAGATAATCGATTATCCTAGCACAAAATCAGCAATTAGTGATTGGCAATTAAGCAACGGTCTTGGTGACTTTGAGAACTATAAATACACCTCAAAATCAATCTTTTAAGTACAACAACTGATTACAATTCTTGCTTAAGCTTACATACTTTCGTAGCAATCATTTTATATTCATTTCATAGTTTTTGAGAACCAAATTCTTGACGAAGTTGTTGTGTTCTTGAGCGTATTAATTTTACTCACATCTACTCTATAAGAGAGTCTTATCTTGAGTGCTAAGTGTTTGCATACACTTGAAGGGAAGTTCTAATCCCTTGTTGTAAGAAGGAAAGTTTAGTTCCTTGGCTTGAAGTCTTGAGGTGAGGTATCCTCGAGCAGGTTGAAGTCTTGTAGAGTGTATATCTACGAGCAAGTGTAACGGTTTGTTAAGCACCCGTAAGCTTAACGGAGTTAGTGTAAAACTCGAGAGAGTCTCTCGGGGACTGGACTAACCACACGTTGTAGTGAACCAGTATAAGTTCGGTGTGTTCTCTCCTTACTTCTTTATTTACTGCACTTATTTTACTCCTGCAATTTTAATTCCGCAAATTTACATTGTTTTTTATTATAACGCTATTCACCCCCCCCCCCCCCCCTCTAGCGTTAAGCGTATATTCTAACAATTGGTATCAGAGCCTCACTCTCTGAAAAACTTAACAGTTTGAGAGAAACAATCCATGGCTTCTACTCGTAATGTTAATGCAGGACTAGGTGAAGGACAATGCTTCACAAGGCCACCACTCTTTGATGGCACCAATTACACTTATTGGAAGGAGAGCATGAGGATTTTCATTCAATCAAACAACTTCCAATTGTGGAAAATCATAAAGAATGGAGAACAACTTCCAACTAAAAAGGTTGGAGATGATCTCGTCCCAAAGTCGGAAGACGAATACGATATGGACGATATCAAAAAGGTGGAATATAATGCAAAGGCCATCAACATGCTATTTTGTGCTGTAAATCCCAATGATTATCGGAAAATCTCATGTTGCACCACGGCTAAGCAAATGTGGGATAAATTGGAGATCACCTACGAAGGCACGGACCAGGTAAGAGAAGCTAAAATGGATTTTCTAACCCACGAATATGAACTTTTTCACATGAAGGAAAGCGAGAAGATAGACGATATGTTCGAACAATTTTCAAAAATTGTTGATGATCTTCATGCTCTCAAGAAGACTTTCACGGATAGGGAGCTTGTCCGTAAAATTCTTCGAAGTCTCACTCCGGAATGGCGCTCCAAAGCCGACGCTATTCAAGAGTCAATCGGCATTACAAATGTCACAATCGAAGGGCTTAGAGGTAATCTCAAAACCTATGAATCTACTGTTCTTAACCCTCCTTTGGATGATCAAAGGAAACGAAGAATCGCCCTCAAAGCAAGCACGGCTCAACCTCAAAATGATGAGGATTCAAGCGGCAAAGATAACGAGTTCGGACTCGTTATTAAGAAATTTCACAAGTTCATGCAAAAGGAGTATAAACGAAAAGGTAAGCGACAAGGAGACCAATTAAAGTGCTATGGATGCGGAGAAATCGGGCATATCAAATCAAATTGTCCAAATACCAAAAAGGAGAAGAAACCCGTCAAGAAACAAAGAGCATACATCTCTTGGGGAGGCGACTCCGGAGACGAATCAAGTGATGGAGAAGGAAACGAGACCGCAAACTTGTGTCTTATGGCACACGAAGAAACTCAAAATGAGGTATGTACTACTTCTAAGAACTATTTCACTTTAGAAGAAATGCAAGATGCATTTGATGAGTTGTATAAAGAGTTTATTAGCGCTTCTAAATCTATAAAAGATTTAAGAAAACAAATTTCTTCAAAAGAAAAGGATTTTGAAAAACTAACTCTTGAAAATGAGAAATTAAAAGAGGAAAACAAGTTTTATGGCAAAAGAAGCGCCGATAAACCCGAAAGCTCAAATAAGGATTGTACCTCTTGCAAATCTCTAAAGGAAGACGTAGAAAGTTTTAGAAGCACTTTGCACAAATTCAATTCTTCACACAAAAATCTCAATGAAGTGCTTGTAAATTTGAAATCCACTAAGCACGGTATAGGCTTTAAACACGAGCCAAAAGAAAAAGTTGAGTCCATTCCTAAACCACCTAAGACTCAACTTAGGCAAAACAAAATAAATGACAACACTCAACCTAGAAATTGTAATCCTAGAATTGCAACTCATCCTAGAACAAATGCTAGAAGAAATATTGGCATGTATAGGCCACCTAGACAAGATTTTCGAAAACTACATCAAAACTATATTCCTAAAAATAGAGTGAATTCTAGAAGAAATATTGGCATGTATAGACCACCTAGACAATATTTTCGAAAACTACATCAAAACTATATTCCTAAAAATAGAGTGAATAAATTTAGACCCCCAAATTATTATCATCCTAGAAGAATGCACAATCCGAATGTCATTTGTCATTATTGCAATAAAATTGGACATATTTCTTCCGCATGCTTCACTAGACATAGACACTTCACTATAGATCAATCACATCACTATTTCGCACCTAACACACAAGGACCCAAAATGGCTTGGGAACCAAAATCTCATTAATTTGTTTTGTAGGTATGTTTGAAAGGATCAAGTGTACTTTGGTACCTTGATAGTGGATGCTCCAAACATATGACTGGGGATGCATCAAAATTCCTTCAACTAAAACCCACGGAAGGAGGAAATGTTATTTTTGGAGACAATAACAAAGGAAAGATTATCGGCATTGGCTCGGTCGGTGAGGACGAATCCTCCTCCATTAAGCATATTTTGCTAGTTAAAGGTCTTAAATATAATCTCTTGAGCATAAGTCAATTATGTGACAAGGGAAATCTTGTATTGTTTGACTCCGAAGAATGCTTAGTTATCCGTCGTAGTGATTTTAAAGTTATCCTTCATGGTATTAGAATGGATAATATCTATATGGTTGATCTTGATAATTCTTCATCAAGTTTTGTAAATTGCCTTATAAGTAAAGAAGGCGACATGTGGTTATGGCATCGTAGAGTAGCTCATGTAAATATGAATCTTTTAAACAAACTAGTTTCATAAGATTTAGTAATTGGTCTTCCAAACATGAAATTTGAAAAAGATTCTATTTGTGATTCATGTCAAAAAGGGAAACAAACAAAAGCCTCTTTTAAATCCAAAAATGTTGTTTCAACCACTAGACCTTAATACTTCTACACATGGATCTTTTCGGACCATCTAGAATTAAAAGTCATGGTGGAAATCTTTATGCTTTTGTTATTGTTGATGACTACTCTAGATTTACATGGACGTTATTTCTTGCTCATAAAAGTGATGCTTTTCAAGCCTTTAAAAGCTTTCTTAAACGTGTTCAAAATGAAAAGAACTCAACCGTCACTTCCATAAGAAGGGGGAGAGTTCGATCATAATATCTTTGCGGATTTTTGTGACGAACTCGGTATTGAATATACCTTTTCGGCTCCACGTACACCACAACAAAATGGAGTGGTGGAACGCAAAAATCGATGTCTCGAAGAGATGGCTAGAACCATTCTCGATGAGGCTAAGATTCCCAAAAAATTTTGGGCGGATGCCGTGAGTACCGCATGCTATGTTTTAAACAGAGCTGTCATAAGACCGATACTCATAAAAACTCCCTATGAACTCTATAAGGGAAGTAAACCAAATCTTTCCCATCTTAGAGTCTTCGGTTGTAAATGTTTTATTCACAACAACGGAAAAGATAACTTGGGAAAATTTGACGCGAAATCTGATGAAGGAATTTTTCTTGGTTATTCATCGCGTAGTAAAGCATATAGAGTTTTCAATAATCGAACCAAAACTGTTGAGGAATCTCCTCGTATTGTATTTTCCGAAAATGATGCTCTCTTGGCGAGAAAGGATTCTTGTGTTGGTCTTGCAGATGCTTTAAACAAAATCAATCTTCAAGACGAGGTGCAAAAGGAAAATCCGAAGTTCAAGATGAAGTCATGGAACAAATTTTGGAAGAAGTACCACCACAAGAAGAAGAATCGATAATGCCTAAGGCTTGGAGGACGTCTAAAGACCATCCTCTCGACAAGGTAATTGGCAACATCGAGAAAGGGGTAAGTACTCGAAACCTTCTTAAAGACACTGTAGGACATATGGCTTTTGTTTCATAAATAGAACCTAAAACCATTTCAGAAGCAATAGGGGATGAGCATTGGACCTTGGCAATGCAAGAGGAGCTTAACCAATTCAAACGTAATGATGTTTGGGAATTGGTGCCAAGACCCGATAATCACACCATAATTGGTACGAAATGGGTTTTTCGAAATAAATTAGATGAAAATGGTATAATCACTAGAAACAAAGCTAGGCTAGTTGCTAAGGGGTATAATCAAGAAGAATGCATTGATTATGAAGAAACCTATGCACCCGTTGCACGCCTAGAAGCCATTCGTTTATTACTTGCTTTTTCATCATCTATGAATTTCAAATTATTTCAAATGGATGTCAAAAGTGCCTTCCTCAATGGGTTTATTCAAGAGGAAGTGTACGTCGAACAACCCCCGGGCTTTGAAGGCTTTAAATCTCCCGATCATGTCTTCAAGCTTAAGAAAGCGTTATATGGACTTAAACAAGCTCCTCGGGCTTGGTACGAGCGCTTAAGCAAATTTCTTTTGGACAATGAGTTCGAAAGGGGGAAAGTTGACACTACACTGTTTATCAAAAATAAAAACAATGACATTCTATTAGTTCAAATTTATGTCGATGATATTATTTTTGGTGCTACTAATGACTTTTTATGCGAGGAATTCTCTAAGTTAATGACTAGCGAATTCGAAATGTCAATGATGGGTGAGCTAAACTTCTTCTTGGGGTTGCAAGTGAAACAAATGAAAGAGGGAACTTTCATTTGCCAATCCAAATATTGCAAGGAGTTGCTAAATCGTTTTGAAATGAGCAACGCCAAAGCAATGGCCACTCCAATGAGTACATCCGACCATCTTGACAAAGATGAGAAAGGTAAGGAAGTTGACACAAAGAAGTATAGAGGTATGATCGGATCCCTTCTTTATCTTAGTGCAAGTAGATCGGACATCATGTTTAGCGTATGTTTATGCGCTCGATATCAATCATGTCCGAAGGAGTCGCACCTAACTGCGGTAAAACGGATAATGAAGTATCTTGTTGGAACTATAAATGTGGGACTATGGTATCCCAAAGGTTCTTCATGCCAACTTGTTGGCTATTCCGATTCCGATTTTGCGGGTTGCAAATTGGACCGCAAGAGCACTAGTGGCACTTGCCATTTGCTCGGTAATTCTCTAGTTTCTTGGTTTAGCAAGAAACAAGTAAGTGTTGCGGTATCCACAACCGAGGCTGAATATGTAGCCGCGGGGAGTTGTTGTGCTCAAATCCTTTGGATGAAACAACAACTCTCGGACTATGGTCTTAGTATCAATCATATCCCTCTTCGATGTGATAATACTAGCGCCATAAGCTTGACGAAGAACCCTGTTCTTCACTCAAGAACGAAACACATAGAAATTAGGCACCACTTCATAAGAGATCATGTTCTCAAAGGTGATGTCGAAATTGAGTTTGTTGAAACCAAATATCAATTGGCCGACATCTTCACAAAGCCTTTAGAGAAAGAGTCCTTTTTCCGAATTCGTAGTGAACTCGGGATTCTTGACTCCACGTTGATCTAATACATGCATTGCATTTTTCTTTTTCAACGATTACTAACTTGAGCGTCGGAGGCGCCTAACTCTTTTTTGCAGGTATCGCCCCAAAGACAGGGGGAATTCTCGGGCACTGGTGATAAATAATCGATTTTATTAGTCAATAATAGATTATTACTTCTTTATGTTTTCCCATTGTTCTACTGGAAAAATAATCTAATCGATTATCTAACATTTTGATTTTGCAGGAATCTGGCAATCATGTTTAATAATCGATTATCCACATCACTAATCGATTATTGAAAGTTCAGTTTTACAAGTGTTAATAAAATAATCGATTGTTAAAAACTGAATAATCGATTTCCTCTTACCGTCTCGGTTTTTCATCGCACTGCCTAAGAATAATCGATTATCTGCATATCAAAATCGATTATTCCCCGAGTCTGTATAACACACTGTGCAGCAGTAATCGATTATCAAAATTCAGTAATCGATTATTCTCTGAGTATAATTCAAATTTTTGTCATAATCGATTATCCAGCTTCTATAATCGATTATCAACGGCCAGTGTTTAAATTTTGTTACCGTTCCTGACAGTTTGGCACCTCAAAATCTGCAGATTTCATTTATTCAATGCCCCCCTTTCCTCTACTCTATAAATAGGGACTTCCACTCTTCACAAATCTTCACCTCAACATCCATATTAGCTCCAAAACATTCTTAAATAGTCTCCAAACTTTCTGTAACAGCTCTCCTTCCTCCATAAAAATGACGGGCAAGAATTCCAAACGCGCTCGTTCCGGCAAAAATATTGCCTCCTCTTCCGTCGGTCTTCCACCTGTTTTCTGCTATAAAGACGGCTCTTATTTGCGGTTTGATACTGAACCCGAACTCCACCGATTCCTCGAAAAATTTGAGAGTCGAGAAATCCTTCCGCCTCGCTTCTCAACTAGTCGATATCTTCGCGATAGCGCACCCCCATCAACGGCAAATATTCTTTTGCAAAGCCAACTCTGACTTCCTATATCTTCAATCCCCTTACATTCACCCTTCTTTAATTCGTGCCTTCTATTCAAATCTACAGAAGGACGAAGATGGTGACCTTGTCTCAAACATCAATGGAGTTCCAATTCTTTTAAATGAGGAACACCTGCAACTCCTTACAAAACTTCCATGAAATGGGGAAGATATTTCATTTTACACTAGAGAAGAAGGAGCCTTATTTGATGAACAACTCCTTTTCCACCAAATTGGGATCGGGGAATTTGTTCAAACTCCGGTGCAGCGTCGCCCAACCATCACGCATATGCTCCCTGAATATCGTATAATTTTTTATTTCATAACACGCGTTCTAAAACCGCGCAAATTCAATCATACAACTCTCTCTCATGAGGATTCAAAACTCATGCATGCAATTATCACCGGGGCTCGCATCAATTGGTGTCAGTTCGTCATGACTCACATGTATGATGCAATTGGGGACGATAAGCCACTCCCCTATGCCTTTGTCATATTGGCTATTTTTCAAGCCTCCGGTATCGACACCTCCGTCGGTCCTCACAAAAAGGCAACAAAACATTGGGAAATTCAAGAATCTTTGTTTCCCAATATCGGTGAGCATCCGGCTCCTCCTCCAACTCAAAGACGTCGTCCTCCGGCTCCGTCCGTTGCTTCCCTCCAAACCATTTCAGAACAACTTGCCTCTTTCTCAACATCTATGAATCATATTGATAGAAATGTCACCCGATTATCCCATGAGCTTCATGGATATTTTGACCATGTTCGCTATTCTATGCCCAAGTTGTTCTTCCGGAAGAAGTGCCGGATGCCGAGGCGGATGTTAATGTTGACAATGAATAATATTTTTTTGTATCGGTTGAATAATATTTTGTCTCTTTTTCTTGCCTTATTATGTATTTTCAATATTATTTCATCAATAAAAGTTTATTAATTTTTGCAAATGTCAAAAGGGGGAAGAATAAGGGCTATGCACACTAATACATATTGGCATAAATTAAGGGGGAATTCATAAATTGAGGGTGAACTCATTCATATACTTGTCTTGGATTGTCATTATCAATTTTTTAATATGCATATCCCGATATTGGTTTGCCATTATCAAAAAGGGGGAAATTGTTGAAACGCGTTCTCAAGTCGCTAAAACTAAACGTGTGTTCATCTTTGTAGGTTTTGATAAATGACAAACCGAC
This sequence comes from Nicotiana benthamiana, assembly GCA_034376525.1. Lineage (NCBI taxonomy): Eukaryota > Viridiplantae > Streptophyta > Magnoliopsida > Solanales > Solanaceae > Nicotiana > Nicotiana benthamiana. The sequence continues at coordinate 27,331,311 of CM067324.1, read as the reverse complement.
GCGCATGGAACATTGACATATGCCGAAGTCCAAGCACAAGAGAAACAAAGAACAAGATCAAGTAAAGCAACAAAGTTATACATGAGTCGTTTTATATTGTGATCTTGATCCGACAATTGATTCAAGACTTGGCTTCTCTCGTAAAATCATTTTCATCAAATGCATCTTTGATTTAAAACAAAATGATTTTCAAACATTTTTATTTTAGCCAAAATAATTTTTAAACATGTCTTTCAAATCTGGACAGAAATAATCGACTATGTTTTTCTGATAATCGATTATGTTAAGACAGTATAAACCGGAATTTACAAAATAGCAAAATAATCGATTATGTCTTTTCTGATAATCGATTATGTTAAGACAGTGTAAACCGGAATTTACAAAACAGAAAAATAATCGATTATGTCTTGTTTGATAATCGATTATGTCCAGACAGTGTATAACCGAAATTTTCTAAACAGCAAAATAATCGATTATGTCTTTCAGGTAATCGATTATGTTAAGACCGTTGCCAAAGTATTTTTAAACGCTGAAAGATAATCGATTATGCACAAGGCAATAATCGATTATGCTAGCATAAAATCAGCGTATGATTTTTAAACGTTATCAGGTAATCGATTATGCCATTTTAATAATCGATTATTCTGCTTAAAATCTGCATATGATTTTTGAACGATTTGTAGATAATCGATTATGCAAATCAGATAATCGATTATCCTAGCACAAAATCAGCAATTAGTGATTGGCAATTAAGCAACGGTCTTGGTGACTTTGAGGACTATAAATACACCTCAAAATCACTCTTTTAAGTACAACAACTGATTACAATTCTTGCTTAAGCTTACATACTTTCGTAGCAATCATTTTATATTCATTTCATAGTTTTTGAGAGCCAAATTCTTGACGAAGTTGTTGTGTTCTTGAGCGTATTAATTTTACTCACATCTACTCTATAAGAGAGTCTTGTCTTGAGTGCTATGTGTTTGCATACACTTGAAGGGAAGTTCTAATCCCTTGTTGTAAGAAGGAAAGTTTAGTTCCTTGGCTTGAAGTCTTGAGGTGAGGTATCCTCGAGCAGGTTGAAGTCTTGTAGAGTGTATATCTACGAGCAAGTGTAACGGTTTGTTAAGCACCCGTAAGCTTAACGGAGCTAGTGTAAAACTCGAGAGAGTCTCTCGGGGACTGGACTAACCACACGTTGTGGTGAACCAGTATAAGTTCGGTGTGTTCTCTCCTTACTTCTTTATTTACTGCACTTATTTTACTCCTGCAATTCTAATTCCGCAAATTTACATTATTTTTTATTATAACGCTATTCACCCCCCCCCCCTAGCGTTAAGCGTATATTCTAACACTTAGGACCTCGGAATTCAATTCTCGGCATACGCTCAAGTCCCATATTTTTTTATGGACCCTTCGGGATAGTCAAATTACGGGTTCGGGTCTGTTTACCTAATATATTGACTGAAGTCAACTTAAATTCGGTCAAAATTCATCATTTTTCACTGATTCTCACATATTGGCTTTCCGTCTACGTGTCCAGACTGTGTACGTAAATTGAGGTAATACAAAAAGAGGGTTTTAAGGCCTCGGAACATAAAATTTATTTTTAAAATGTCATCACAGTTTTAATTATTAAATAAAAGAATATAACTCATAATTCCATGTTGAAAAATAATTAAAAAATAAAATAATACTAGGATATTTATACATAAGGTAAGAGTATTATATATATATATATATATATATATATATATATATATATATATATATATATATATATATATATATAACACAAAATAATAATTATTAAAAATATTATTATACTTTATAGAAATTACAAGGATTTTTTATGAATTCACAATTATAATGAATTCAAAAAAAGATATTACATAATTTTAATTAAAAGTAAAATACAAAATGAGAAAATTAATCCAATATTACAGTAGAAAATATTGTATAAAAAGAGAGGGATGAAGATAATATTAGAATTTTTAAATTTTAATTAATTAATAAAAATAAGAGGTAACTAAATAATATACTCAAAAAATATATAAAGTAGAAATAACAAAATATTTTCAGAGTAAGAAAGTATATATCTATGTTATATTTTAGAAAAATAAGTACAAAATATTAAACAAATTGATAAGTTAATAAAAAGTCACATTAGTAAATATCTAGTACTAAGTACGTGCTACTTTAATAAAAAACTAAAAATAAATAAATAATTTCTTTTAATTACTATATGATATGTATCCTATAATTATATAAATTTTGTATTTTTGTACATTTTATTAAAAAATAAAATAGAAACTAAGATATATTAAAATAATATGATATATCATATCATAATTTCATAAGATTCTTTAAGTTTGTCGGCGCATGACGCGAGGTATAACACTAACGAAGGACTAAGGGGAAAAAAGGAGAGAGGAAAGAAGAGGAAAAAAAAGAAAGAATTCAATTGAATTCAAATAAATTAAAATTCTTATTGGAAACTACAAAATTTAAAGAAAATAGGTAATTAAATTTCTGTTATAGTATATATATAAGAAAAACTCCCCTTTTTTTGAGTATCGAATTGAATAAAAATAATATAAGATGAAATACAAGTCCAATAAGATATACGGGGTATCTCTCGTACGTTATATCGAAGGTCTAATTGATAGAGTGGAAAAACATCTTTACCTTCAAATAAAATTAAATTTAGCTAATTGAACGTGATTTCTCTTTTTTAAATGATTGAACAACTCGGATACGATTAACTTTCGCATGCAATTAGGAAAACCATTTCAGATTTGCCTAATGACACGTAAAAAGTTACATAAAATAAATGACTACAGATATATGTATCTTTTTATATAAATATTTATCATATAATTATGTTATAAGCGGTATTGTTAAGTGATTATATACTTGCACTTTAACTTTTAATTATGTTTACCCTCAAACTCGAATAACAACTGAATTTATACGTAGTTTTAAGAACTAGTGATATAACTCGATACAAACTAAGAAAACATAGTAATACTGAAATTAACGATAAGAAAATAAATGCAAATCACGCAAATTGAACAGCCTTAGTCTTTGAGTTCGATCACCCTCGAGCAAAGAAATATCTCGACTAATGTTAGAACAGAATAACAAGATGATAAGAACTAGAAATAACAGTATATTGCTTTTTGTTGCGTATTACACTGTGTTTAACAAATGATCAAACCTCCCTTTATATAGTAGGGTCGTCCTATTCTTGATACAATTCTATAAAAGATAACCAATCTCACGATTTGCTAATTAATCGGCCTCTCCTTGATACATGCCGAGATTTTCGCCGTGATCTCCAACTGATTTCGAATATATCAGCCTTCGTTATTTGGCTCGATAAAGTCCCTTCGATCTTGTTCGGTCTTGGAGTCACGAGCTCAACGATTAAACTTTGTGCCTGGTCCGATATAATCCGGACTCAAGCTCTGACATGTCATGTTTCAACCTTGGCTGGCCATATAATGGACGAACCCGATTTCGAACGTATAAAAATTAATATAGCTAAATTACTAAACAGATGATGATAGTATTTATTGGAATGACTGATAATAGGTAAATTAGAATATAATTAGGCCCTAAAGAATCAAATTTTTGTATAGCTTTTACGGTAAAAAGTGATAACAAAATGCTCTGATTAGTGTTTTTCATGCTTTTCAGGTTATATCCAATAAAAGAAGTCTGTGGAGTACTTTTGGGATCAATTACGGAGAAAAGGAGGCCATTCATATAATATCCACAAAGTGCACCAAGCGAAAGGACAAAACCAGAATTAAAGCTAGTATGCCGCTGTCCAGGCGTAACCACGGTAGGACCGAACACTCCTGCAGATTCTGGAGGCCACTCTGACCCTGGTCCTGGCGTAACAGCGGGAGGACTGCAACGGGACGTGTAACCTTCAGGGACCAAAGTGCAAAACATAAGATTTAATGCCCTAAACCCTATATTAAACGAAGGAAGCCGGCCAATAAAGAGGGGAATGATTTTTGGAACTGAAAAACATAAGAAGGAAGGGCAAGAGACAAGGAGAATCATTGGGCATCAATCTTTAATCTTCTTCTTTGTTCTTTTACCTTTGAATATGAATTCTTTTGTGATTTTTGTTATTTTTATGAGTACCTTTTCTAAGCTAAGGTTTTTGTGGAACCCGTTGGGGATGAATTTATTGTGATGTTAATATAGTTTTGATTGATTGTTAATCTTTATTTGTTCAACTACATTCTTGTTGTAGTTGATTGAAGGACCCTCAATTAGCTGTGCCTATTTATTATGTATCTACCTGAGAGAGAGTGCATATATAGGTAGTTGTTTGAACAACATCATTCCCGGAGTATAGACGAGAGTCATAACCGAGGGTTTAGAGATTGGATTGGAGATAACGATACCTCGGGTGCAATCTAAGTGAACTATAATGCGAATCTAGCTAGCGTAGCTTGAGAGAGTGCGTCTAGTAAATTATCATAATTGCTTGAGAGAAATTTATATAGCTGGAGAGTCATGATTGAAAAAGGCAATAAAGTCAGCGCTATAAGAAACATACAAACAGGAAATCAACAACAGCGGAAATCATTACCTTAGACCTTTATTCCAATTGTTTACAATTCAAGCATAATTCCTTTCAGATGTTTATTTATTTTCAATCTTATCTTCTTGCTTATATTAAATAGATACAGCTAAGCCTTAGTTTTATGTGGGATTCAACTCCAAACTTTTAGATCGAATTATATTTACAGTGACTGCTTATCTTTTTTAGGATTAGAGTTGGGCGTGATCAATGACTTGTATTTGATTGAGTTTAATCAAAATAATGCTTCCTACCGCATTCATGGGAATTACTTGGGCGCTTTAGCAATTTAGAACAAGTCACGTGAAACCATGCAACTTCTTTGCATTTCCTTACGATCATGTCTTTGAGAGATCATAATGAAAATTTCAATGTTTTTAACACTTCTTTTCTCTGTTTATGCGTTTCCTTACGATCATGTCTTTGAGAGATCATAATGAAAATTTCAATGTTTTTAACACTTTAGATCGGATTATATTTGTAGTGAGCGCTTATTCTTTTTAGACTAGAGTTGGTCGTGATCAAATTTTGGCGTTGTTGCCAAGGATTAACGGTGTAGTTGTAGTTGTATATATTGCTAGGGTTCAAGTTTGAATTTTATTTTGTTTTATTGTTTTGTATTCTTTGTGTAACTATTGATTTGAGAATCAAATAGATAATTCTACTATTGATCTCCATACATATTGTGAAGGAAACCACCCGTAGCAAAATTGTTAAAATGCTCCTAAGAGCGAGTTATGTACACCAACTCAATCTTATTTGTGCAATGGGTGTGATGTATGTGATGGTAAAAATGGTCACCTTCATGGTTGTGCTTATATTTCTTATTTTCCCCCCAACCCCTTGCTATGATGGTTCTACCTTTTCTTGTGAAGTTAATAGGAACAAAGAACCTGTGAATGCGGACTTGAAGGAGTTCAAGGATATTCTAAAGTGCCTTCTGTAACAAAATAATGAGAAACAATTGCACATAGAAAGACAAGAGGCAACTATTCGCAAGTTGGAGGATCAATTGAGTCAAGTGGTTGGAGTTTTTAGTGCTCAACAAGCCAATATTGAGGATAGTAGCCAAGAAGAGCATGAATTTGAGGTGTTAATTGGGGGAGGTCAGAGTAGAACATCAACAACCTAGCCAACCACAATTTGAGGATGTCAATGTTGAAGAAGTGAGACTAGATCCACCCAAGGACTTTGAGGATATAAATTTTCTTGACTCTAGGATCACGGATGTTGTGGATGTTCAGAGTCTTGAAGTTTATATGTTTGAGCGCATTGGTCCACATTCCAAGAATTTTTTCACATTATGTTTGGATGATGATATAGAAATAGATTCATCCGAACCAATTGAAGAGTCAAGAAATGAGGAACACGGTGCATATATTCTAGAATTCTTCTTGCCAGAGCGTCAGGATTACACACCTCATAAAAAGGTGAAGGAGTGTAGAGTACTACATAATTTCCTTGATCCAGTTAGATTCGTTCCACCGCCCCATGACCATAATCATAAGCTTGAATCGAAACTTGGGGTTCAATTCATAAGGTCGAGGGGGAGGCAAAAGTGATTCGCGTCGTGCCACGACGTTAAATCAAGTGTTTGTTGGGAGACAACCCAGCTTTATTGCTTTCTTTTATTTATTTATTTTATTTTTTAAATTGTATTATTTTTGTAGTGTTAATTTTTTATTTTCTAGGAGCATGGAAAGCAAAGGTATCAGATGAATCCAACAACAAACCAAATGGTTGGAACTAAGTGTGAGGTACCCGCACGAAGGACCAAGCTTGAGAGAAGTCTTAGTACCCCTTGAGCTGTTAGTGTTCGGCCTTTGGACTACCAGGAGTCTCTTTTATCCTTCTAATAGTTATGGTGCGCATTGGGGACAATGCACAATTTTACGTTTGGGGTGAGGAGATTGTCTAGGTGACTTTCTATGTTATTTTAGTTGTGTTAGTTTAATTGAATAATTTTTTAAATAGAAAAGATTGGACTTTTCCTGATGACGGACCACTCAGAAAATACTTTTGAGTGAAGTAGTCTAAAAAAATCCAAAAAGATTTTTTATTTTATTTTCTTTTTAGGCAGTGTAGTAATTTCTCCTTGGTTTTTCTTTTGACAACGGTTCTTTTCCAAGGACGTTTCTTGAACCGGGTTAGGTAGATTTTTCTTTAATATTTTGTAAGGCCCTTAGGATTCTCTTGGGCTAAGATGAGTGAGGGGAAGAATGCATCCCGTAGTGTACATACCTGCAAATAACTAAAACAAACTTAAGAGTGCGACGTCTAGGCTCACTTGTAGACTCTTAATCTTATACCTTAATTTTGCACACCTTGTCTTGATTGAATGCTCACGTGAGTGTGTTGACAAACTAATTCGGAATGAGTTACATGCGAAGTGTGTGTGAGGTAATACATGTATTCTATGCTTGCATGCGATACGTAGAACTTGTCCTCTGTGTGTGCAATGCGAAATAGAAGTTGTTGGTCTTAGAGATTATTTAGGCATTTCTTTGTGTAGCCTATATAATTATGAATCCACCTATACATATTACCATAGTTAACCCCTTCGAGCTTGAAGCCTGTTTCTTTGATAACCTTACAATAATATACATCCCTGCATTTGAATAGCTTGACTTTTTGAACCTTTACCTCCTAGAAGCACTTGAATCGTTAAAGTTCATATAAAAGTCAAAGTGTGGGGTGGTAATGGAGTAGGAAAAGGAAAATCAGGAAATACATGAATGGTGCAATGGTTGTTAAAAAAATGAATAATAGAAGAAAGACCTTGTAAGTGGTCCTAAAATATTGAATGACAAGAAAAAGCCAGTTGCACCTAGGAAAAGTGGGGGTTAGCTTATGAAACAAGTGTGAAGAATGACTGGGCTGAACATGAAAATTGGAATAAGGAAAACTATTGTATTAAAAGTCTTAGGGAGGTTAATGACTATACCAACCAAATAAAGCCCTATTGATCTTAGACTGAGCAACTCGATTAGTAAAAATACTAATGGCAAGCTTATGGTGTATCTATGTGGCATGTGAATGTTCTTTGCTGAGAGTGAGTGACTTCGTTCTATGTATAGTTCTTTGTTGTTTGATCTTGTGTGTGTGGAACTTTTCTCAAAAATATGATGTGAGGGCATTTAACTCAGGAAGAAAAAGCAAGTCTTCAACTTTGTTTAGAGTACATAGAGTAAGCACGAGTGTGACATGGAAATAGAGTCTTCACCTGAGGTGTGGCTGTTGCACTGCTTAGGTTATTCTTTCATAATGGCAGGTGTGATATAAACAGGGTAGTGCATCAAACGATTAGGCCTAGAAGTGTGGTTCAACTTGTTCGAGGACGAGCAAACATTTAAGTATGAGGTATTGATAATAGGTAAATTAGACTATAATTCGGCCCTAAAGAACCACATTTTTGTATAGCTTTTACGGTAAAAAGTTATAACAAAATACTCTGATTAGTGTTTTTCATGCTTTGTAGGTTATATCCAATAAAAAAAGTCTGTGGAGTACTTTTGGGATGAATTACAGAGAAAAGGAGGTCAATCATACAATATCCACAAAGTGCACCAAGCGAAGGGACAAAACCAGAATTGAAGCTAGTCTGCCACTGTCCGGGCGTAACCGTGGTAGGACCGCGAGAATACACTTCTGCAGATTTTGAAGGCCACTCTGGCCGCGGTCCTGGTGTAACCACAGTAGGACCGCGGCAGGACGTGTAAACTTCAGGGACCAAAGTGCATAATACGGGATTTTAAGCCCTATACCATATATTAAACGAAGGAACCCGACCAATAAAGAGGTAAATAATTTTTGGAAGTGAAAAACATCAGAAGGAAGGGCAAGAGGCAAGGAGGATCATTGGGCATCAATCTTTAATCTTCTTCTATATTCTTTTACCTTTGAATATGAATTCTTTTGTGATTTTTGTTATTTTCTTGAGTAGCTAGCTTTTCTAAGCTAAGGTTTTGGTGGAACCCGTTGGGGATGAATTTATTGTAATATTAATATAGTTCTGATTGGTTGTTAATCTCTATTTGTTCAACTACATTCTTGTTGTAGTTGATTGAAGGGCCCTCAATTAGTTGTGCGTATTTATTATGTATCTACTTGAGAGAGAATGCATATTTATGTAGTTGTTTGAATAACTTCACACCTGGAGCATAGACGAGAGTCATAACCGAGGGTTTAGAGGTTAGATTAGAGATAACGATACCTCGGGTGCAATATAAGTGAACTGTAATACGAACTAGCGTAGCTTGAGAGAGTGCATCTAGTAAATTATCATAATTGCTTGAGAGAAATTTATAATAGCTGGAGAGTTCATGATTGATAGAGGCAACTAAGTCAACGCTATAAGAAACATACAACTAAGGGAATCAACAACATGGGAAACCATTACCTTAGACCTTTATTCCAATTATTTACAATTCAAGCATAGTTATTTTTCAGTTGTTTATTTATTTTTAATCTTGTTTTCTTGATGATATTAAACAGATATAGCTAAGCCTTAGTTTTCTGTGGGATTCGACTCCGAACTTTTAGATCGGATTATATTTGTAGTGACTGCTTATCTTTTTTAGGACTAGAGTTGGGCGTGATAAATGACTTGTGTTTGATTGAGTTTAATCAAAATAATGCTTCCTACCGCATTCATGGGAATTACTTGGGCGCTTTAACAATTTAGAACAAGTCACGTGAAACCATGCAACTTCTTTGCATTTCCTTACGATCATGTCTTTGAGAGATCATAATGAAAATTTCAATGTTTTTAACACTTCTTTTCTCTGTTTATGCATAATAGAATACTCTATTTTCTACGAATTCACGTTCAAGGGAAAGTGTAGGAATCTGTTTAATTTCTCTATTTAAGAAAATGGATAACCTGTTTGGTGAAATAGATTGTAGATCAAAATCAGACGGAATAGTGATGGGAATTCTAAGATCTGCTATGGACAAAGCACATGAAAAGGTCCAATCTGAAGCTGGATCCATTGAATTTCTTCACGAGAGATCAAAGTTCTATGAATTGGCAGTGATCCTTGTGGAATCAGGTCTAAGCATGTTCAACAAGAGACTGATATTCTCGAAAGCAACCGCGAAAAGGTCGTCTCAGACTTAACAGAAATGAGGCATTGGCTCTTGGGAAGGATTAAGGTAATGAAACTCTTAATCACTGAGAAAGATAGAGAATTAACAGAAAGGACTGAAAATGAGTTAAAGCTCAGACAAGTTTTGGAATCCAAGGAAAGAGAACTTGTTTTTATTCGCGACAAATTTGAGCTTCAGAGAACAAAGAGTGAAGGGTCTCAAGATTTGAGGTTAGTACTAAAGAATGAAGCTAAGGAATGTGAAACTATCGACTCGAAATCTGATTCAGAGCTTCTAAATGAGGGAAATTGTCAAAATGATTTGTATGGAAGCTACCATATTCCTGAAATAAAGCCAATGACTCATCATTCATTAAGGCCTGAACAAGAAAATGCAATTCACCAGATGAGTTCTGATATAGATATTTTAAAAGAAACCTTGGATTTTGCATTTGGGAGAAGAGATAATGGTGAGATGGTTCCTTTAGAAAAGCAATGGAGGTGTACCATTGAGAAAGATACATTATCTGTCTTGATAAAAGGATTCATAAATGATATCCGAAAAAGATTTGAATCAGAGTTGAAGAAAAAGGGTGATCAAATTCCACTTGAATTTTCGAATGACAATTTATCAGAATTTATCCGTGAGATAACAGCGTTGCGCCATGAACTAGAGACCTTCTATAGTAGACGTGATGAGGAAAGGAAAACAATGAACAAGCAAGAAATCTTAGGCCAAAATTTGGCAAAGGTACGTCGAACGTGTAATGAGCCTTTGCCAAAAGATGCTCATCAACTGTCTGATCAGGAGGACCAAGAAGATGGTGGAAGCAATTATGTTGCTAAGCTGATTAAGAATCATGAGTCAATTATAAAGAAGCAATTCGAAGATCGAAATTGTAAATTTTTGTTACACAAGAAAGACATGGAACTTGATATCTTGGACCGAATGATAAAAGGTATCATCACAAGATTGGATGTTATAATAAGCTCATCGAAAGTTAAGTCAGTCGATAAGAAACATGTGAAAGAGAAAGAAAACTTTGAGTCAATAAAAAACATTGAAGGCACAACTACTTTATTGCTAAGCCAATTTGATATAGAAGATGGGAATTTAGAAATGTGTAAGAATTTTAGAGATGGCAACATCTTACCAGAGACAATAGGGAGCCTATTAAAAGAGGATGTCTACATGGTATTCTTCATTGAAATGGTTAAGGCATGGAAGGAGGAAAAAGATGATATTGATATGGAAATTCAAATAAGAGAAGATACATACAAGTTTATCATGATTGAGGCTGTGAAAGAAATACATACCAAATTTTCGGAATATTTGAATCCTGCTTATAAGAAGGTGGAAATAGATGGAACTGAGGAAAGCCTGATTCAAAAGCTCGATTCTTTGTTAAAATGTCTCGAGTCAGAGGAAGATCTAATGGTGAAAGCAAGTTCTGAGATAGAAGAATACAATGTGCGTCATGAACAAGAAATCTTGGAATGTGAAGAGGTTGAAGAGCGCGAGACTATTGAATGGCTGTTGAATGATGATGAGTGCGCTTTCACTTCTGTGAACGAAAAACTAGAGATCGCGATGAGACAACTATCTACAAGCAAAGAATTGTTGTTTGATTTGGAACTAAGTCTTGGAATTTCACCTGTAGTATTAACAAAAAGTACCGATGATCGCCTACACACAAACACTAGTAGTGTTGTGTCTCAAACTGAAGAACCACAGGAATTGTCAGTTATTAATCCATCTGATGTTTTGATCTTAGCACAGATAGCAGATTTTCATCAAGTGATTCAAGAATTTGAGGTCAATGTAGTTCATAATATAGACACAAAATCGTCGAGGTATTCAATTTATTTTTCATGTGTTTTTTTCTTCTCAGGCCTCAGTTCATAATAGGGACTAATAAGAATGTTACATTACCTTTTTTCCAGGATAGAGGAAGTGAAACACCAATTCCACAACTTAATTGTTGAACCAGTTGCTTTAATAAAGAAAAGGAAATTGCTTTACAAGAAGGCTTTCTTAGCAAGATGTCAGAATCTAAAATTGGCTGAAACTGAGGTACATTTTATCGAATTTAATTAGAAAATTAATTAACATGCTTAAGCATCTTGCTATATTTTCCCCCCTTTCATACACACGTAAATGACCACAATAAAATATTTTTTTTGAAACGATGGTGAAGGATCGGAGTGAATACTGAAACTTACAGCTTGTTTGGATGGTTGGTACGTATCGTTTAATAATATATCGTATCGTATTGTATTGTATTATGCTGTATCGTTAAATAAATACAACATTTGGATTGACTGTGTCGTTTGCCATCGTTTCGCACCAGCAATATGAAAATTAAACTTGCAATATTATTAAAAAAATTACGATACAGGATACAATTATTATATGAAAAGGTAGGCTAAATGATAAAATAAAATTATTTAATAATAATAAAAGGTGAGACCGAAGAAAAAGACGAGGTAACGACGCGACCACATCAAATCGGTCGTTACTTAAAGTGGCACATTTCGTCGTTATGTAACGACAAATTTAACGAAACGATACAATAAAATTTAAGTAATCAAAACAATCATCTTATTTAAAGTAACAATACGATACAATATAATGGATAACAACTATTCAAACAAGCTGTTAAACAACTCAATTTTATCTGTGTACAATATTTGAGATTATGTTTAGATTTTTTCTTCTTCATTTATTTATTTATTTATTATGTAATATTTGTTGAAGGACAATTTTATTTATTGCTAAAAGAAGAAACATGGAGTAAAATATTTAGCATTTAATGTAGATTATTGATAAGATTGGTGTTTTTGAAGGTGGATTTGCTGGGGGATCAGGTAGAAGCACTTTTGCATCTGCTTGAGAAAATATACATGATACTGGACCAAAATTCAACTGTTTTATCTTGCCATTTTCAGGTCAGCAACTACCAAATATAATATGGTTATATTATTTTTAGTATGAATTTATGATTTTGAGTTATGGCTCTTTTTCTTCTTGGATTAATTTCACTGATGGTCATTTAATTATGTTCCAATTTTACTAAAGTCACTCAATTATTTTTTATCACTTTAAAGTAACTAAATTTTCATATTGTCACTTAATTCATTTTGGCTCAAACCCCTACCATAAATATGACATGGCATAGAATTTAATGAGAAAAAATTAAAAAAAAATAAATACCACATAAGCTTAAATGGACTATACCACTTTAGATCCATTTCTTCCTTAATGTGATTTAACCCATAACCCAAATGGATTTCAATAGGGGAAAAAACACACACCTCTAATAAAATTAGGTCTTGTGATTTTTTTGGGGGGGGAGGGGGGAGGGTTATCGTACAAATACAATATTTACTTTGTCTAAGCAATGGTTATATGTAATTGCATGTTCATCGTGAAAATAGACTCTTATTAATCTTATTATTATACTCGTATGTTTATGATACATTAATACGTTATGTAAGATGAATACAATATTATTTAATTTTACTAGAAAATTATAATATATTATGTGAGTTGGATACAGTAGTATCTTCAGTAGAGTTATAAGATTTTGTTTTAGTATAGAATAATTGTAAATGGGTATTATGTATCAGAAAATGCAAGAATTTTGTAGTATAAGATAATCATTTTAAACTAATATGAAATTTAATATTTTTTTAGTGAAAGAATATGGGTTATGAGTCAAATTACATTAAGGAAAAAATAGATCTAAAGTGGGTATAGTCCATTTAAGTTTATGTGACATTTATTTTTGAATTTTTCTCTTTAAAATTTATGCCATGTCATATTTATGGTAAGAGTTTGAGCCAAAATGACTTTTAAGTGACAACGTGAAAGTTTAGTTACTTTTAAGTGACAAAAAATAATTGAATGAGCTTAGTGAAATTGAAACATAGTTGAATGACCATCAATAAAATTAATCTTTTTCTTCTTTTTCCTTCAATTTATTACATGTATTTCATATTTAAATTCATTGTTTTAAATTTTATCTATTTCCTTACTTTTTAGTTTTTTCAATTATGCAGGTCTTTGACATCTTAAAACTCATCAAAGACAAGTTGGGAGATGCAGTTGCCTGTGTATCTACTTCTTAGTATATAAAATCTAATATTTAAAAAATTTGTATAACATGCTCATTTGCTTTTATGAACATAGAATCTTCCTTCTTGTCTGAATTGCCAGCATTCCAGCACATAAGAATTATGCAAGTCATCATTAGAAGCGGGTTTACGGCCATTTAAAAACCTATCAAAATATAAAAAATAAAATATGTACAAAATTAAGGAGGTTCAACACATAACATATATATATATATATATATATATATATATATATATATATATATATATATATATATATATATATATATATATATATATATATATATATATATATATAGCTTTTATGTATTTATATAATATAATTTTTCGAAAGGGTGTCGATTGACAGTTCTTGAATGCATATAGCTACGCCATTATCATATTTTGTTTACATTTACATATCATAGGTGTTAGATGTAATCTCTTTGTGTGCATAACCATAAAATACTCACCATACATACTCATTCTTTCATCATCTAGAAATTTACATATTTCGTATTTGGACATTAACTGGAGTAAAGGTACACATAAAATTACACAAATTTCTTTTTAATTAGTATTAATATGTGAATACAAGAATACAAAGAAGTTAACCCAAGAACAAAAAATCTACTTGGTTCCTCGCCTTAGAAAAATTTTCTACCCTTAGAAATAACAATTAGACGTTTTTGACATAAATAATGAGCCACAAGACATAGTTCGGTCTTTGGGACTGACCATATGCACATTTTTATAGTGCAGCATCCCAATTACACTCGACAATATCTAAACAAAGCAGTTGACAAGCTCTAACTATTGGTAAAATCTGAACCAATCAAAAAGACATGCTACAAAACGTGCCATTCATGGCTACACGTCACTTTTTCAGTAAAATAACTGGCTCATTTCCCCATGTGCATTGCACACTTGCGCATGTTTTACTCAGCTGCGCCTAAGACTTGCATTGTGCCAAGTTTTGGAGCCTGCCTTGACATCCACCCATTGTGCCAAGCTTCCCACGAGCCTTGCCAATTACTTATATGCCTTTGTGCACATGCCACTACCTTGCCTTTGCCATGCCATGGCCTTGTCTTGACTTGCCTTATGATCCATTCTCAATCCACACTCAACCACGACTAGAAGCAGTTGTTGGAAGAATAGAACCTAATTATGAGTTGGGGTCGATTTTCTTAGGAAGCTAAATATGATTGTTAGAGTGTACATTTAATGCATGTAGAAGAAATAGTTTAAATACACTTCCGAACATGTTAGTTTTGAAAATTACTTCTATAAATTATTATATCAATAATTAACTAGAGAAATAAAACTAAAATTTGATTAATTATTTTTGGTTATTTTCAAATAGGTAAAAGGCCTAGGATGTAACCATCGCTTAGGTGTTAATTATGTTAACACTTGTTTTAGTGATTGTGGTATATTATAGCTCTCAACTCTAAATTATTCACTCAATACCTCTCGGTCATTGAGTGATTTTGCCCTAATTTGTTTTCTCAAGCGCAAATGAGTATCAAACCAAATAGTTGATAACAGTTCAAGTCGGATTTTCCCTATCTCTAGTTTAAAACAATTAATTAGGCTAGTCAAAACCTTAATGATGAGTTTTCAAATCTTTGTCTTATATTTTGATGAGCTAACAAACTTACTATCAAGAACCAGATAGGAAACCTAACACACTTGATACACATGACAAATGAACGTATTCTAGCTAGGACTCCAGCTAATGTGAAGTGCTGCAAGTGTAGAAAATAGAGAAACAAGTCAAGGACCTAATCCCTTATGTTTCTCTGATAGCAGTACGAAAGTCAACTGTGCACAGCTGGAAAGTGACTGCCACAGAAATACTGCACATAGTGTGGTAGTTCTACAGTTACTTACCTTTGACCTACCAACTGCTTACATCATTCAAGTGTGATGTCATCAAGGGTGTATTAACAAGAGCATGATAAAATAAATCACTTGAACACTTGAGAATTCACTTCAAGCATACAAGTCTTCTGCAAAAAGTGAACTTAATTCTCAAGAGCTGGAAGAACAAAGTTTAACGCTACTATGGGCTGGTTCTTAAATCGAGTATTTTATTGTCCTTAGTTGATTTGTAACTTTGTGATTATTCTTATCGTAATTCCTAAATTGCTTAGCTAGAAGCTTGCTTAGGAACTCCTTTGTAAAACCATAAACTATCTGTGTTTGTGTTGTGACTAAAGCTAGTCATAAGTTAAATTCTTTGTAACTCGTGTGTGACAAAGTGGCTTGTGATAAGTGTATCACAAGTTAGTTGAGTTGAAGTCTTTGTAATAGAGTCATTACAAAGTGGCTTATAATAGAGTGTTTACAAGTTAGTGAAGTTGAAAGCCCACAAGTATAGGTCGTGGTTTTTGTAACTAGTGAGTGACAAAGTGGCTTGTGGTAAGTGTATCACAAGTTAGTTGAGTTGAAGTCTTTATAATAGAATCATTACAAAGTGTCTTGTAATAGAGTGTTTACAAGTTAGTGAAGTTAAAAGCCTACAAGTGTAGGTCGTAGTTTTTGTCCCCTTGAGTAGGATTTTTTCACGTAAAAATCTCGTGTCTCATTTACTTACTGTTTTATTAGTATTCTCAGTTGAAACTCATAAAGGACTAGGTACTCTATAGTTTGGTAGACTCATATAAGCTAACAATTGGTATCAAAGCAGGTTCCTGCTATTAGGCTAACACCTAGGAATGATCCGCATGTCTGCTCCACCAAATTTTGAAGAAGGTCAATCTACGTACAGACCACCCACATTCAATGGAAAATACTATGGGTGGTGGAAGACAAGAATGCATGATTTTATCATGGCTAAAGATTCTGAGTTGTGAGATGTCATATGTGACGTTACTTACATTCCAACAAAATCTCTTACAGAATTTCCGTTCTCAATGCCAAAAACCAGAAAAGAATACACCGACTCATATAGGAAAGTTGTGGATAAAAGTTTGTGTGCCAAAAATATTTTGGTATGTGGAATAGGACCTGATAAATACAATAGAATTTTTGCTTGTGAAACTGCAAAGGTGATAGGTTACAAGTATCTTGGGTACAAGTAATTTACTATATGTTTTGATGATCTAACAAACATACCATCTAGAACTAGATAAGGAACATGGTACACATGTACAAGACCCTGAGATCAAAAAGTTCCATGTTGGGAGACAGCCCTTGGGAAAGCAAGGTGAATGCTATTGTTGAATTAAAGGACTTGCATGAGCTAACCATAGAATGGAAATCTGAAGAATACTAGATGAAGAGGAAGATAGACAATGAAAGAAGAGAACCAAAGAAAGAAAAGAATTTGGTACTCAAAGTTGATATAAATGACTCAAGTGAGGAAGAGTCGAAGGAACGGCTGAGGGAACAGGTCCCTACCAGTTCCCGAGGAGACTGTATGAAGTCAACTCTCCAACAGGAAAGTTGCTGCCTGCACATAGTATTGTACATGAACAGTGCAGCAGTACACTTTCTATGAAAGGATTTTTACCCCTTGCTTACATCAGTGTAACTGATGTCACACAAGTATAAATACAATCAAGGAAGGTAAAATAACTTACTTCATGAGAGAACCATAAGCATGCCTGGAACATTCACTCAAGTTAATCGACTCAAGATAATCTATGCAGTGTGCTTTAGATTTATAGGAAACAGATTACGGACCTGATACCTTTGTGTTCCCCTGACAAAAGTATAAGTCAACTGTACAGCTGGAAAGCAACTGCAGAAAGTGACTGCCAGAAACAGTGCAGAAGACAGTGCAGTAGTCACTTCCCATTAAGACTGAACATCACCATTGTGAATTGACATCACTAACGTAATGTCTTGTGTAGTATAAACCTCATACAAGGCACAAGATTTAGGTTCAACACGTGCAAATACAGAAAACAAAAATCCTCTCTCAAGTGCTTGCAACAATCTGTCTCAAGAACAAAGTTGCTTCAACCTCAAGGACCTAATCCAAGATCGAAGATATCTTAATTCCTTAGGTTTGTTAATTCTTTATTATTTGTTCTTCATTGTAACTCCTATATTGATTTTTTAGAAACCATTTTTAGGAAACCCAAAATCTATAAACTCTTCAGTTTATATTGTGACTAGGGTTATAAGTTAAAGTCTTTGTAACTAGAGAGTTGCAAAGTGACTTGTAATAAGTGTTATTACAAGTTAGAGTGTGTAAAATACTTTGTAACTGTAGAGTCACAAAGTGGCTTGTGGTGAGAGCATCACAAGTTAGTTAAATTCTTTGTAACTAGGAAGTCACAAAGTGGCTTGTGGTAAGAGTACCACAAGTTAGTTGAATTCTTTGTAATAGAGTCATTACAAAGTGGCTTGTAATAGGGGTTTACAAGTTAGCGAAGTTGAAAGCCTACAAGTGTAGGTCATGATTTTTGTCCACTTGAGTTGGGATTTTTCCATGTAAAAATCCTATGTGTTCTTTACTTACTGACAAGCTACTGTAGGAACAATTAGAGAACATTATTCCCTATACTGGTTGATTTTATAGTCTGTTGCTTACAGTGGGAACTAATAGAGAATCTGGTTCTCTATTAAGTGGGAACATATTATGTCTCTCATTTACATGCCGATTCAGTAGTTAGCACTGTGGGAACTAATATAGGACCAGATCGCTATACAGTTCGAATCATCAGTATCTTCAGTGGAAACTCATCGAAAACCCGATTCTCTATACAATCTGGTAGACACTCAGTTTCTAACAATTGGTATCAGAGTAGGTTCTTTCTAAAAGGTTAACACCTAGAAAGGACTTACATGGATGCTCCACCAAATCACGAGGAAGGACAATATACATACAGACCACCAAATTTAACCGGTCAATACTATGGTTGGTGGAAAACAAGAATGCATGATTTTATTATAGCTAAGGACTAAGAGTTGTGGGATGTAATATATGATGGAACTTTTGATCCCACGAAATCTGTTGGTGAGGGAATAGTTACAATCCCAAAAATAAGAAAAGAGTATAATGATGCTAATAAAAACGCTATTGAAAGAATTTTAGGGCAAAGAAGATTCTTGTTTGTGGCATCAGACAAGATGAGTACAATTGCATTTTAGCTTGTTGGTCTGCTAAGGAGATTTAGGAAACTCTTCAAACTACCCATGAGGGAACTACTCAAGTTAAGCAGTCCAAAATTGATATGCTTACTACTAAGTATGAGCTTTTTAAGATGAAGGATGATGAATCTATTCAAGATATGCACCCACGTTTTACCTCCATTATCAATGAGCTTCACTCCCTTGGTGAAGTCATCCCAAGAAATAAGTTGGTCTGGAAAATACTCAGCGTTTTACTAGGTCCTTGGGAAAGTAAAGTAAATGATATCACCGAAGCCAAGGATTTGCAGAAGTTGACCACTGATGAACTCATTAGAAATCCCAAAACTTATGAGATAAACAGAAAGAAGGATCTTGAAAAAAGAAAGCCCAAGAAGGAAAAGAACCCGTTTCTCAAGGTTGCCAACAAAGACTCAAGTAATGATGAATCCGACATGGAGTATCTCACTCGAAGATTCCAAAAGATGATTCAGAAAAATGGTGGGATTCCAAAGAAAAGAAGTTCCAGCAGGAATTTCAAAGAAAATGATTGCTGCCATAGGTATGGAAAGTCTAGACACTTCATTAAGGATTGTCTTCTTCATAAGCAGGATCATTACAAAACCAGCACTGAAAAGGTCACTAAAAGGAACCAGGTCCCTGACAGAAAGTTCAAAAGAAGAGATGCTGCTAACAACATGTTGAAGCATAACCTGGTTGATTGGGGAAATTTCTCTAGTGAATCTGAAGGTGAAAATATGATGGTTACTGGCAACGGATCTTCAAAATATGATTCAATCTTTGCAATCATGGCCAAATCTGATGATGATGTGAACAATGAGGAAGATGAGATAAGTTTTCTGCAGGATTACTTATGCTTTGTTTTGTTATTTTGTTTTGTCTTGCCTTGGTTACTAATTTTGTCTTTGTTTTCCAATGCAGCTTTTCATTCTGTCCTATGCGCCGAGGGTCGCATGGAAGCAGCCTCTCTGCCCTTTTGGGTAGGGGTAAGACTGCCTACATATTACCCTCCCCAGACCCCACCTGGTGGGAGTATACTGGGTAGTTGTTGTTGTTGTTGTTGTTGTTGTTACTCTAAGAAAAAACTGATGTCCTTAGCAAATGTGTTGATTGAGGCCTATCACAACCTCATTAATGAGAGGAATTCTTTCATAGAAGAAATTGGTGGCATTGAACAAGAGAAGGATTATATGGGAGTTTCCATTGTAGACTTAGAGGAAACCATTGAGAGTATGAAGAAAGAAAAAGAAGTTTTAACTTAGAGGAACGCTAACATTGATCATGATAGAGATGACCTATTGGTGGTAGTTGTAAACTTAAAGGAAACAATTGGGGAATTTAAAATGAAAAGTAGGCCTAAGAATTCTCAAAAGGGAAAGGAAGTTGCAAGTAAGACACACATTAAGATTTAAAGTGAGTTAAATTCAGTGAAGTCTAGTCTGTGTGCTGAGTTTGAAAGATAAAAACAACTTCATGAAGAACTAAGAAGAGTGAAAAGTAATCTTGAAAAACAACTTAAGTGGACCTGGTCCTCTGATGCTATCACTGCCTTGTAAAAAACTAATGGGGAAAATAGGCAGGGAAGTGGGTTCCAAAGGGAAAAGACTCCCTACAACCCTTATAGCAAATATGTTATTGTACCTAACAATTGGCTTTGCACCCACTGTGGAAACACTGGGCCCTTTAAAGAAAATTGTAAGGTCAGAATTAAGTCGTTGCAGAAAAAGAAGGTTTTTGCTGAAAAAGTAATTGATGCTACGGAACCTAGTCTTTCACATAAAAAACGTATAATGTATGCTTGGACCAAAAGATCCCTCATTCACTCGTTTTCTCATTGCAAGGACTCCTAAGTTAAAATTCAGTTGTTGCAGAACAATAAAGCTTTTGTTGAAAAGAGGCATATTGATGAGGAACTTGTTCCCAGGAAAGAAAACATGTGATGCCTGCATGGGCAAAAAGAAGTATGATCCACCCGTTCTATCATTATAAGGGACCTATACTCGTTTGGGTTCCTAAGTCTAACTCCTGATTTTCTTGTGCAGGGAATAGTGAAAGGGAGCAACCTACAATGGTACATGGATAAGCGGCTTCTCAAAGAATATGACTGGAAGTACAATTATCTCCTTTCCCTTAAGGCCCTGCAAGGAGAGAGTGTACCATTTGGAAATAACTAAAAGGGTTACATTTTAGGAGTAGAAAGGATTGGGATGTCACTCATTCACTCAACTGAAAATGTGTACTATGTCAATGGCTTGAAGTACAGTCTCTTGAGTATTTTTTTAGATATATGACAAGGGAAGTAAAGTGAAATTCTTGTCCAAGATATGCACAGTCACAAATCTTGTGACTAGTGAGGTGGTGCTTGTGGCCAAAAGATACAAGAATCTTTACACTGCTGATTTAAGTCCAGGCATGGTAGTGAACTAACACGCCTAAGTGTTATTAATGATGATGCTCAATTATGGTGAAGATGACTAGGCATGTGAGTTTCTACTTGTTGAATAAGTTGGTTATGGAGGACCTTATTCATGGGCTGAAGCAGTTAATAATGCTTGCTACTTGATTAACAAATGCATGATCAGGTCCCTCCTCAAGAAGTCTCTCTGTGAATTGCTCAATGGGAGAAAAGCCAAGTTGACCTACCCGGGAGCCTTTGGATGCAAATATTTTGTTCTCAACAATAATGGAAAAAGGGTCACAAAACCAAGCAGATGAAGATGGAGAATTCACAAATGCTCCTGGTAAAGCTATAGATATTGCAAATGGAAAGACTGATTTGATGAGTCAAGTCAAGTAGAAGGATAAAAGAGATGCAGTAGAATCTCCAAAATGGAACAGAGGAACCTGTTTGATTGGCTGTGTTAAGAAGGAAATGTACAATTCTACTAGGTGTTTTTCGGCGCCATCTAACTCAAATATATACTGTTAAATGTATACACATACGGAAAAATTAGGACAAAAACAAGTAAGAGTGACATTGCACTTCTAGGAGTCTTTGCTCAAAATTTTCAATTCCCGTCAAGGAAACCGGTTCCCATGACTCAAGTTAGTAGTCTCTTCAATACATATATGCCTTTTTAAGTTGCTGAAGAATCTAGTCATTAATTTGTTTCTGCCTTTCTCCTTCTTTCCTCCTAACTTTTTGAAGTCCAAAATGTTAAACCTTTTCTGAACTGACCTATTACCCCAAAGAAGTCACTTATCTATCTTACACCCAAATAAAACCTATTCTTTTCTTCAAAACCTAAATCAACCTTGTCTCAAAATAATCTTTCTTTCCAAATATGCCAGAAGTGTACCAACTCCCTCACTTTCCAAAAACCTAACTCTATTAGAATCAAATCCTCAAGAATTCTTTGGTAGATTTTTATGGAAGTTTAATTGAAAGGATTAGGGTAGATCTAGCTTCTGAGTTATATTATAGAGCGTGAGGTTGAAGTTGTTGCTGGATTTGTGGAAGCCTTGAAGGATGGAGAAATTGGTAAATGTGAGGACTGAATGAAGGACCTGATCTTTCAAATCCTTCTCATAAAAATTTTAATGATGATCTTTTTCTCTTTGAGTTTTGTGTATACATGAATTTCTGTCCAGTAAAAAGGGATTGATGAAAAGTAGGCTGATAGATGATGATGTGGTGTAACCGATTCCCCCTTAAAAAATTTAAAAAAAAACAAATAGGGGGTTGGTTGAGAAAGATGTAACATATGATAAGGTTAAATAGATTGAGAAGAAGAAGAGGGAGACATGGATGCTTAGTGATAGAAAGGGTAGTGTAAGTGAGGAACCTGGTTCCTTACAGAACAAAAGGTAGAACTATTAGGTTTGAAGGGAGAAGACTTTAAAGTCTCAAAAAGTGATGTAAGGCAGAGTGTTGACTCTGATATTGCTGAAAAATAGAGGCACTTCTTAACAATGTTGAGCTCCAAAAATAGAATCACCTCTTTGTTTCTCCAAGTCGTCATATTTCTGAAGAAGAAGTAACAAATTTCTATGTTTTATGTGATACTATGATGCTATATGTGCATGGGACTGCGTTTGTTATTGATGAGATGAAGCTTAGGGAGAGTCTTGGTGATCTGATTGATGGTTCAATCTACTTAGTAGGTTGGGAACCCCGTCCTCGAAGACCCTCGGCAGAATAGAATGCTAAGTTGAAAGGTGAGAATGCAAGATTGAGGAAACAAGTGGAGGAACTGAGAGAGCATATGATCCTTGATCAAAGGAGAGTAAATGAACGAATGGAAAAGCTCATCAAGGTCTTAGCCCCTTACTTTTCCTCCTGCCCAGCGATCCATGTCTTTCACTCCTTCTAAGTTCCCTTGAATTATCATCCTCTTTTGATCTTTATATTTGATGACATTGGTACTTTAGTTGTTTAAATTTTCATATTATGTATTGTTGAAGCTATTGTGCTTTTATTATTATTACTTTACTATGGGCAATCATTCTATGTTGTACACTAATATTCACTAGTTGTTCTTATTATTATTTATGTTGTGTTACCCAAGTGACCAGAGTTAATATTGCTGAACTTCTTTTTGGTAGTACTTCTTATGTTATTCTTTTCGATGATGCCAAAAGGGGGAAGTTATATAGGTGTCAACATGGGTTATATAGGTGTCAACATGGAGGAGCAGAATCAAATGTTGTGCTTGAAAGATAGATTTGCTTCGTAGGGAAGCGTTGCTGATAATGCAAGGAAACATATGAGGAATCTGGTTCTCAAGAGATAGCTCTACTTCGTAGGGGTGAACGTTGCTGATAATATGTTGATTATAGGTCTAGTCCGCAGGAAACATGTGAGGAATCTGGTTCTCAAAAGGAATATCAATTTTGGGTTTGTCATCATCAAAAAAAGGGAAATTGTTAACTTATGGTACTTTAAGTTTTGATGATTAGCCAAACAGATTTTAGGAACCAGTTGTGATCAACTCCTTAGGTTTGGTTCTCATGAGGAATATGGCTGATTCGTATGGGGAACAATATGGAGGTATGATTCTCAGTGGGAATATCAATTCTAAGTTTGT
Source organism: Nicotiana benthamiana (assembly GCA_034376525.1). Lineage (NCBI taxonomy): Eukaryota > Viridiplantae > Streptophyta > Magnoliopsida > Solanales > Solanaceae > Nicotiana > Nicotiana benthamiana. Next base: position 27,307,366 of record CM067324.1, on the reverse strand, counting down.
CCTCACCAAAAAGGGGAAAATTTATAGGTTACAAGTACCTTGTGCACAAGCTCTTTACTTTATGTTTTGATGATCTAACAAACTTACCATCCAGAACCAGATAAGGAACCTGTTACATATTTACAAGACCCTGAGATCACAATGTTCCAGGTTGGGATCCAGCCCTTGGGAAAGTAGGGTGAATGGCATTGCTTAATCCAAGGACTTGTAGGAGTTGACTATAAAAGAGATGGTTGGAAATCCGAAGACATACTAATAAAGAGGAAAGATAGACAGTGAAAGAAGAAAACCAAAAAAAGAAAGAAAAGAATTTGGTACTCAACGTTGATAGCAATGATTCAAGTGGGGAAGAGTGGAAGGAAAGAAAAGAATTTGGTACTCAACGTTGATAGCAATGATTCAAGTGGGGAAGAGTGGAAGGAACAACTGTAGGAACAGGTCCCTACCACTTCCGAATGAGACTGTATGAAATTAACTCTCCATCATAAAAGTTGATGCATGCACACACTATTATACAGGAACAGTGCAGTAGTAAACTTTCTGTGGAAGACTTTTTACCTACCTTGCTTACATCATTGTAAGTGATGTCACATAAGTATAAATACAATCAAGGAAGGTAAAATACTTACTTCATGAGAGAACCGGATAAAGTACATGAAGCATACCTTATACAATCATTCAAGTTAATCGACTCAAGATAATCTGGGCAGCGTGTTTTAGATTCACAAGAACCAGATTAGGGACCTGATACCTTTGTGTTCCCCTAACAGAAGTATAAGTCAACTGTACAGCTGAAAAGCAACTGCAGAAAGTGACTGCCTGCAACAGTACGGCAAATAGTGCAGCAGTCACTTTTTATTGAGATTGGACATCGCCATTGTGAATTGACATCACTAAGGTAATGTATTGTGTAGTATAAACCACATGCAAGACACAAGATTCAAGTTCAACACTTGCAAATACAGAAAACGAAAATCCTCTCTCAAGTGCTTGCAACAACCTCTCTCAAGAACAAACTTGCTTCAACCTCAAGGACCTTGATCCAAGATCGAAGATATCTTAAGTCCTTAGGTTTGTTGAGTCTTTGTTATTTGTTCTTCATTGTAACTCCTATCTAACTTTCTGAGAAATTTGGAGTGGGTATTATTTGAACTTATTAAAAATAGTCTAAGTAGGTTGTATAAAGAGTTCGAAGTTATTTGCTGGAGATTTGGACTAGTTTTATACAAGAATTGTAAGTGAAAATCTTACAAAAATTTCGTTATTGATACTTATACACTTTTATATAATGTTATATACTTTTATACAGAGAGCTATGTATATAGTTGTATAAAAATGTATAAAGATGTATAATCGCATAGTAAAAATATTCTTGATTTACTGTGCATATATGTGTATAATAATAATAATAATAATAATAATAATAATAATAATAATAATAATAATAATAATAATAATAATAATAATAATAATAATAATAATAATAGTAATAATAAGGAGGAGGAGGAGGAGGAGGAGAAGAAGAAGCGAGAAATTCACCAAATACTTGTAAATAATGTATCAACCTTGGATATAATGGTGTAGAAGTTGCGTTTATATACTATTATATATTATTTATACAATATTATACCTTATTATACAAATGAATCATGTCAATGGAGCTTCACGTGTTCTTCTTCTTCCTTGGGCATCCTATGAAATTTAATTCAAACATAGCCTAAAACTACTCCAAGTCACTTGAAATTTAAATTTTGAACTCATTTTGATGATTCCAATCATTTGAGACAACACTCATTTCAAACAACTTATACATTGGAAAACTCAATTTCTACCATCGAATCTTTGAACAACTTGTAATGGTGACTTTTATTTTTTAAATTCTTAGTTACCCATTGAAATTCGAAAAAGAATTAAAGGAAAATAATAAAAGTAGAAAAATTTTGTGACTCAAAAGCTAACATACAAAAGAGAAGAATAACGGAGAAAAAAAGGAAACGAAGAAAGAAAAGGGACAAAGAAATAAGAAGTGGGCTAACAAAACCGCGCCAGACTTCAAACATGTGCCATTTTCTGCGCCAATCATAACACAACACAAAAAGAAGACAAAAAAACGAACACACACAGCAATGAGAGATTCATCTTCAAACGCCACTGATGGAACACAAAAACTCCGATCAAAAGCCATCTCCAATCAAGCTAAAAATCCTCAATTTACATTATCTATTTTGCTTCAAACACTTACACTAATTTCTCTTGAGCTTAGCATAACCTTCATATATTTGTTGTTTCCTTATGCGGAGGAGCTAGAGTTCTGCGTTCAAATTTGCAGTTACTGAATCATTGCCGAAGGAATCTTCTGTGTTCGAATATGTAGTTCCTGAATCATCAACGATAAATCGATTGGTAGTTCTCTCATTTGACTGAACCCGTTGCTGAGGTAACTCCGAAAGTGCATTTCAATTCATCAACTACTACACATACATCCACTAGCTATCTCCAATTCGTCTGTATTGTCTCTGATTTTTGTGCCTTGAAGTGCTTTTATCGTTACAAACAACAACAACAAAAAACCCAGTTTGATTCCAGCAAATAGGGTCCAGAAAGGGTAGCATGTACGAAGACCTTACCCCCTACCTAATACAGGTAGAGAGGCTATTTCCAATAGACCGACGAATTGCTTTTATTGTTACTATATTAGAATTATAGTTGATACATGTTTTGGTTGTGAGATTTGTTTTCAGCGGTAGAGAAAGAATGTGCGTGTATTAAAGTGAATGCATGCTTATTCATTAGTATCTGTTCATCCACTTATTGTCTCCGATTTCCTCGGTAACTTTTTCAGTTTCATCTATAACCACATTGGAACCAGAATTACGTAAATACATGTTTGGGTTGTGAGATCCGTTTTCACTAGTATAGTGTGTGCTTCTGTGTGTATTGGTTGAAGTAGAAGCATGCAATTTGCTTAAAAATTAGAATCCACTCGTTTTCTAAAATCTGTTCATAATTTCTCACAATTTTCTGTGATTTATCCGGCCTTGTAGCTATTTGTATCACTATTATTAAAATCCATGTTTCAATTGTGAGATCTGTTGATCAAATAATTTTCATGTTTTCGAAAGTTGATCACTTTGTCATTTCCCTGAGTATTCCAGATGTAACTATTGGAACATATTCCTTGCAGGATTTCTTGTTGATTCCAGAAACTCTCCTTCATCAAATGCTGTGGGTATGCTAACTAATTCATCGGCAGTCGTTTCTAACAAGTACGATGAAAGCATTGCGTTGTTGAATAGTCCAAGTGGTTCTGTTGAGGCAGAAATGGTAGTAAAAGTACATATGAGAAGCTGGAATGCAATGGGTGAATGCAACAGATGTTGATATTCGGTATAAGAAGCTTCTAGATGCTGTGATAAAACTGTAGTTGAAGAACTCGATGGATTGTCAGAAGACAAGCACTGGTATGATACACTTATCTCAAAAAAGTTTCATTTGGTGACTCTTACTTGCTTGCCAGGGGTCGTTGTTGTTTTCATCAGATTGTATTTATGTTTCGTATGTTTAGATAATTATTTACGCTATTTACGCTATTTCTGCTGGAGTTACTAATGCTTTATTGTTTTTGTTTTTGTCTTTGTTTTGTTTTACTGCTGTTTTTCCTTTTATCCTATGAGCCGGGGGTCGATTGGAAACAGCCTCTGTCCATTCGGGTAGGGGTAAGGCTTGTCTACATATTACCCTCCCCAAACCCCACCTGGTGGGAGTATACTGGGTAGTTGTTGTTGTTGTTGTAGAATGGCTGACATGGAAGTGATTGCCGTGGTCTCCTAGTCAAACAGATATTAAACGAGTAATGTGTAATTTACTTCTTTATCTTACTTTTGGCATTTGGTAAAGCTCATTTGAACCATATCTGTGTCAAGTATGGGCTGTATATATGACATGGCTTCAGCCCCAAAATTAGGTCATATGCTTTGATTCTGCTGCATGAGCTTCAAAGCACTTTGAATCATTTTCCTAGATTTTTCATATGCATGTCTGGTTAGCTTTGATCGATGTAGAAAACAGTAATGCTACAGTTTACTAGTTTCCGTTCCTTGAACCTCTAAGACTATAGAAGACCAGGACAACTACTGGAAGAGCAGTAGCCTTTTCACTATATCATGTTGATGAATATTGATCTGGAAATATATATAACAGTTAGTATGTAATGAAACTAGAATCAGTAAACGATGCAAAACATTATAAAACACATTAATTGAATTTGTTGAATCCTTTGAGTGACAGCAGTAGATAATGTTAAATTTGCTCGGAATTTGAGTAACTTTTGAAATAATTGAATTTAATACTGTGTGGAGGAAAGTATACCAATTATTTTGCTTTATTCTTCTACCAACATTTGCAGCTTTGCTAGCTCAGATTTGGAAAGTAAGGCATTTTGATTTTAGCAAAATGTTGAGAATCAAACCATGCTCTATCGAAATTCTGATATCATCTGAAACCAGTTCTATTTCCTTTCTTACAATAGTTTGATCAATTATTTTCCTTTTTAATCTAAAATGGAGTTTACTATATGTATTATTCTTGCCAAGTAATTTGAATCTCACCTAAGTCTGAACTTCATTGATGAAGTGTTACCTCATTGAAATCAACAACTTCTTAGTCTTACATTTGTCACAATGACACCTTATCTTTCCTTCATTAAGAAATTGAAGAAGAGACTTTGCATAATTCAAGAAAGGAATTAAAAAGAGTAAGATATTCTCAATCAAAAGCTTCCATTCTTCAATCACATGGTGTTTGGTTGATGGATCCTTGCTCCCCAAGTTTGGAATTTAGACAAAGATGTGTAAAAGATCGTCCAAGTGCAACTTTATACTCCTCCAAATATTCCAACTTGAAATTCCAGAAACAGCCTTCAGATTTCCACCCAAGCACTGTTCAGCACTATCGCCCCAAGCCAGCACAATTGCGCTTCAAGAACTTTTGCAAGGCAGCGGTATCTCACTAGAGAGTTGACCATTTTAATGTGGCCCACTTTTCTTTTTAGTCCGCCTCTAAAACAATGACACATTTCTAATTTAGAAAGAGTTTAACTTTAAACTTTCATTTTATCCTTAATAAGATGATTTATAGTCATACAAATGTCTTGTTTAAGACCACATATTTCAAAGTCTCTTTATTTCTTAAACTTCATGCCTAGTCAAACACTGTCATATAGAGGGAGTATAAAGATTATAAAATTGTAGTTCTCTGAAAATATACAAGTTTTATCATGTGTCCAAGGGAAGGTTTTCCTAAGAACAGTTCAATTGTTTTCACATATTCCAGTATCTATCCAATGTTTCCACACATTCCAATATCTTCACTACTTGGGAAGATATGTATGACATGTATTAGAGTCTGTAGAGCTAGATAATTGAGAGCAAAATCATGAGGGATGAGGAATTAAAAGAAAAGTCAACCTGGTCCCTGGAAGCTGTACCTTTAACATAATTTTCCTATCCATCTATGTGACTGTGTATTTCCAGCGGTCTAAGATTGACGTGTGACTTTGTTTCTCCCTTTCCTTCACTGAGCCGAGGGTCGATTGGAAACAGCCTCTCTGCCCTTTCGGGTAGGGGTAAGGCTCGTCTACATATTACCCTTCCCAGACCCCACTTTGTGGGACTATACTGGGTAGTTGTTGTTGTTGTTGTAAGATAGGAAGGAAAAATACTAGGAAAACAGAAAGTTGCAATTGTAATTACCAACTTATTCTATGCAAGTATCAGGTTTGTTTATTTACTAAAGTTGTCCTTTTGGAGGGGAAGGATGGATGATTTGCTCTTTTTTCTGGCTAGAACTCTCTATTCATGAGTAAGAGCTGATTTTCACAGCTTAATTAAAGAGAACTTCGATGTACGTATTCTTTCCTTTCTTCCACTATAAACGTAATAATATTTGTTGTTATCTGAAAAGATATTTGTTGGTTTTAATTATGTGCTGTTCCGAACTAAGGTGAAGATTTTTGGTTTTTTCTTTTTGATTAACTATTATGCCTAAGAACAGTGCTTGATGAAACAAATGTTGAAACATGAAATGATGTGTGCGGACAATTAAAAAGAAGGATCAATTTGGAAAATTGAAATGGCAGGTAAAGGATCTATATTTTAAAAGATGGAAAGTCAGCTTTCAAGATTTTGTCAAACTTTCATTGACATGTGGCAAAGTTTGTATTGTATTTTGACTAGAAATTTGACACTAACTAACTTGACTGTGACAATTAAGGTGACCTTTATTACCTGAGTTCCTGATCAGTGCAGCTACTTTAAAATAGTACTATGATGGATAATTTCTTCAAAACATTAAATCATCTTACAGTGGTTCTCAGGTCAAGATACTGGCAAATTTTTAACATTAATTGCTACCAGATATGTACGAATTTACTTTGTTTTCCTACATATCAATGGTCAGTCAGCATGTCAATTTGGTATTTCAGCTCTTGTCTATAATAAGACCCTAATAACAAATTCCTACACCATTTATCTAAGACGTCGCAAAGATGAAGTCAGTTTTCTGTCTTTGTGCCAAATACATTTTCCCATTTTTCCTCATTTTTGGCTTTCTGGATGTAGTGATTGCTGCAAATCATGACAATGAAACAGACAGACTATCACTGCTTGCATTCACAGAGACCATAACACATGATCCCTTTGAAGTCTTGAGATCATGGAAGGAAACCGTTCCCTTCTGTAAGTGGCAAGGTGTGATCTGCAGCAGCAGTGGATACGTTACATCTTTAAAGCTGCAGCATAAAAAACTTAAGGGTCCAATATCACCCTATATAGGAAATTTGAGTTTTCTGAATGAGTTGCTTCTCGACAACAATAGCTTTACTGGTGGAATACCTCCAGAGCTAAGCCGTTTACAAAATTTGAAAATGTTATGGCTTAGGAACAATTCACTAGATGGTGAAATCCCTTCAAATCTATCAGCTTGCTCCAACCTTGTCGAGATTCGTCTTTCTTGGAACAACCTCATAGGAAGGATTCCTGCTGAATTTGGCTCTTTTTCAAAACTCCAGCTCATACAAGCTCCAAGAAACAGTCTGACAGGCAGCATTCCGCATTCTTTAGGGAACTTATCATCTCTGCTGTTTCTTGGTTTTTCGTCTAACTCTCTCAGTGGACACTTACCCAATGAGATAGGAAACCTGATGAAGATAGAATATATTGGCTTCAATGATAACAGCTTGTCTGGTGAGTTTCCTCCTGAAATTTTTAACCTCTCTTCCTTGACTACTATATTTGTCTCACTGAACAAATTCAAAGGGACTCTTCCACCATACTTGGGAACCACTCTTCCTAATTTGTACTACATAGCAATATCTGAAAATTCTTTTTCAGGACCACTCCCTATTTCATTATCAAATTCTTCGAACCTTGAGTATCTTTTCCTTGATAGCAACAGCCTTACAGGTCAAGTTCCTAATTTGGAGAAATTGTATAAGCTTAGTCATTTTAGCATCTCCAGCAACCTCATGGGAAGTGGAGGATATGATGACCTAAGCTTCATCTCGTCCTTAACAAATGCCACTAATCTTGAAGAATTAGGTTTGGATGATAATAACTTTGGAGGGGTGATTCCTGAATCAATGAAAAATCTCTCAACTAAGCTCACAGGTTTTCTTTTGAGCAACAATCATCTATCTGGACCTATTCCCAGCTGGTTGGAAAGATTTACCAATTTGACAACTATTAGAATGTCAAATAACCAATTCATTGGTACCATTCCATCTGTTATTGGGAGATTTCAAAAGCTGCAAGTTTTGGATTTATCACATAACAAATTCAGGGGGACTATACCATCAGCCCTTGGAAATCTAAGTCTGTTAACCAAGCTTGACCTTAATCACAATAAACTATATGGTGGTATCCCTATCAGTTTGGGTCAGTGCCAAAATTTGCAGGCATTAAATCTCTCTGAAAATAATCTCAATAGCTCAATACCTCAGGAAATTTTTGGCCTTTCTTCCTTGACATTGTATTTAGACTTCTCTCATAATCAATTTATTGGTTCTCTTCCTGTGGCCATTGGAAATCTTAAGAATCTTGGTGTATTGACTCTTAAGGGAAACAAGTTGGCTGGTGAAATTCCTGGCACCCTTGGCAGTTGTGTTAGATTGGAAGAACTTTCGCTGGAAGGTAACTATTTCAGGGGAAGTATCCCCTCATTGAGTTCTTTGCGAGGTCTTCGGATATTAGATCTCTCAAACAACAATCTATCGGGACAAGTTCCACAATATTTGGGTGATTTTGACTTGCAGCTTTTGAATCTTTCTTTTAACAGCTTTGAAGGTTCATTGCCAACAGAAGGTATATTTAAAAATGTAAGTGCAATTTCCGTGCTTGGAAACTTGAAGCTATGTGGAGGTGCACCAGAACTGCAGCTTCCTAAATGTACCCAAAAAGAGTCAAATAAGAGTTTCCCAACATCCACCTTTAAGTTATCCGTCTCGATAGTTTGTGGAGTTCTTGGGTTGGTCTTGCTCTTTTGTTTCATAATCTTCTTCAGCTGCAAAAGAAAGAAGATGCGTTTGGCAAGCCTTACAAACCACTCCCTCGTACAAGTGTCTTACAGAAGCCTGTACCAGGCTACAGATGGATTCTGTTCAGCAAATTTGTTAGGTAAAGGTGGCTTTGCATCTGTATATAAAGGATTCATGGAAAATAATGGAGCGATATTTGCAGTAAAGGTCTTCAACCTTTTACAACGAGGAGCTTCCAGGAGCTTCTTGGTAGAGTGTGAAGTATTGAAGAATTTCAGACACCGGAATCTGGTTAAAGTACTAACCGCATGTTCAGGATTTGATGATGAGGGAAACGAATTCAAAGCTCTGATTTATGAATACATGGAGAATGGTAGTTTGGACGACTGGTTGCACCCATGCCCAAATGAAGACATGTCTTATGGGGAAACCAAGAAATTAAATTTTCTCCAAAGGATGAACATAGCTATTGATGTTGCATGTGCATTGGAGTATCTTCACAACCAGTCCCATGAATCAATAGTGCATTGTGACCTCAAACCAAGCAATGTCCTTCTTGATGATGAATTGGTTGGCCATGTGAGTGACTTTGGGTTAGCAAAATTCCTTCTCACAGAAGGTACTAATGAATTCTCCCGTCCACAGACAAGCTCTTCTACTCTAAGAGGGTCGATCGGTTACACTGCTCCTGGTAATACTTATCATCTTATTATGCAAACTGAGTTACGTCATATGATCATAATAGAGTCTTTTAGTCTAGGAAGAACCTTTCTTTTCTTTTCTTGGTTGTTGTGTGACTTCATGTTGCCAATTTATGTGAACATGCAGAGTATGGGATTGGCAGTAAAGTGTCTTCCTCTGGTGATATCTTTAGCTTTGGCATACTTCTTCTGGAAATGTTCACAGGAAAGCGGCCTACTGATGACATGTTTAGAGATGGTCTTGACCTTCATAATTTCGTTTTAGATGCATTTCCACATAGATTGCTAGAGATATTGGATCCAATACTTCTAGAAAGCAACCAAATCATGAAGCGTGACAAAATTGAGGAGTGTGTGAATTTAGTGCTTGGAGTAGGGCTTACTTGCTCTGCAGAATTGGCAAGAGACAGGATGAACATTGCCGATGTTGTTGCTGAACTACAGTCTATAAGAAATGGTATTTCTGGAAGACAAGACCACGAGACAGAAACAGGTGATTGCATTTCCAGCTTTGTCGAATGAAAAATATTAATGTAACTATGTTAGCACTTCCTCAACAAATATGGTTTGGCTATTCAAAAACATGTGATATGAAGAATATTTTGCTTGTCCGATTCTTAAGCTATTTAAAGGCCACGCTTGAATTGCGTATCTTCATTAATTCTACGCCCCTTCTTAGGGGTGTCCCATATAATTATACTAGACATTCAAATGGAGGTATTGTGTAGCTATAAATTGTTCTCCATTATAGTCTTTCCCAATTCTTGATTCATTCTAGCATAAGTTTGAATTTTCAGTACGAACATGATCTATCCCTTTTCTAAAGTAACATTAGGGCTTTAAATTTCAGTATGCACTTACATTAAATGATGCAAAGTATGACCAATTACACGTCTCTACTATTGTAAGACCTTCTTTAAGACAATTAGTTGTACTAGTTTTAAGGTTCTATATTCATAAATATAAATGTTAAAGTATAACTTAAATATAACTAGTATTAAAATCGCGTGGATGGTACTTTTGAAGCACTACCCTCCAGCAACTTGTAATCCCCTTTTAAATTCTCACAATTGGGCTAATAGTTAGTGTTACGGGTAAAAACACAATCCTTCCTCATTTAAAGACACTGACATAATTATTAAGCTATCAATGACTTCATTGGGTATTTCGTGGAAATAAACCTTGCAATTAAACATTGAAATAAGTTATACTACATATAAAATACTCATGTCAGCAGCAAAATGTTAGTAAGAAGGTTTGACAACAAAATCAAATACTAGAACACCATCAAAAAAGAACTTTTCCAAGCCAGTATCAAAACGAGGGGCTTGTATAATAGAACATTGAGATACCTGATATAGTATTAAAATAAGCAGATGATAAGGGAAGTATTTGGGGCATCTTTATATAATGAAAAAAGTATATCACAACAATCATTTTTCCATAACTGAGTCTTGATAATCTAACCAAGAGTATTCGACACAATTTTGCATTAATGCCATAACTACTGTGTGTCGGCAATTCATGTAAAAATAAATAATCATTACTTACAAAGCCTGAATATTCCCAATAATAATTGTGGAACTTAAAAACCAAGAAATAAAAAATAAGCATCTTCATTAGGGTGAGACCATGAATTGATGCGGCCAACAATTTGATTGGGCTATGAGTACCAAAAGCTAAGTTTAGACTAAATGTGGAAGGATAAACCATGCAAAGATATACCTTGTTTTCATTCAAGCCTTTGTTGAGTCACCGTACAACTGAATACCTGACAAATAAGGTACACAGATACTGAACTACACTATCACATTCATTTAATACTATTAGAACTCCAGTTCCATATGCAATCCATTCTCTAAAAGACTCCCATAAGTCATCAAGCAGATAGTATGGTTGAAACTCCACAACACACGTCCTCCAATCCGTCATAGTGGTCTGTTATAAACATAATAGTATTTAAGTCAAAACCTATATCTTAACAACAAAAATAGAAAAACTTTCAACCATAACCTACACACAACAACTAAATTATCAATCATATCCAGTAAAAATTAAAAAAGTATATCAATACAACTATTGTTCAATCAAAACCTATAATAGTAACAACAAATAACAGATAATCCCGACATAATGTTTCACTAAGCAGATGATAAGAAAATATTTGGGGCATATTTATATAATGAAAAAAGTAAAAGAAGCCTTTCTAGCTATGTAAAATAACATGAACAGTAAAAATAATTGAGAGTGCAACATAGCTTTAAGAGATTTACATGATTAAGTATTTTACTTACACTTAGAGCTAACAGAAGTTAACACACATTGGAGCTTCATAGTACTCCACTACTCCTCCCCAGAGAAACTATTGAATTAACTTTCTATACATAGAGCTAGTACTTCTCAACCCCCTAACAGAAGAAAATGTAATAACTCAAAAATTGCAGTTAAGAAGATATCTTGATATCCTCTGTTGTATTGTTGAACCTAGTTTCATCTCCTCCCCCCCCCCCCACCCCCCCAAAACAACAGTGACATACTCCTTATGTTCCAATTTATGTGAACCTATTTCCTTTTTGGTTTGTTCCAAAAAGAATGAACCTTTTCTAAATTTGGTAAACATTTAGCTTAAACTTACAACTCAGCCCTTAATGAGAAGCTTTTATAACCACACAAATACTCCGGGTTCCATTTGAACTTGTTTAAGACCATAAATTCTAAAAGTCTTCATTTTCTTCTTAAACATCGTGCTCAGTCAAACAGGTTCACATAAATTGGAACGAAGGAAGTACATATTTATTGGAAAAGAAAATAGTAAATACCTGATAATTCCATCGTATCAAGATTCATCTCAAACCAAATTACAAAAAACTTCTTTATACACCACATTTCTAGCTTCATTTGTTATTCGGTCATCATCATCATAAACTAAAATCTTCAACCCTTTTTTGCTTGTCACGCATAAAAGAGCAACATACAATTGTCCATGAGTAAATACTAGCTTCTTCAAAAATAATCCCATATGAGACAATGATTTCCTTGACTTTTATTAATTGTCAGGTAAAACCTACATCACAATTGGAAATTTTCTATCCAGGATAGCATCAATCTCCAATGGATGAGAACACTCATAAACAACACCGTATGTCTAAATCAATATTAGTATTAGAAGTGCTAAAAACCATGAAACAATGGAAATAAAATAACATACCTCTACCATGTCTTCTTTTAAGGTATCAACAGACTTTCCAATGAGTTTTGTCGCCTTACAATCCAAAGCAACAAAGAAATAAAGTTAATGACATCAATTACTCGAACCTGAAGCATGTATCTGATAGCTTCTATAAGTTAAAAATTTTAACTTAAATTTATGTTCTAATATTTTTTAATTAAGCATAAATTATGATCAAACCTTTACAGAGCAGAATGATCAACACGTTGACATTTCTTGCGGTAAAACTTATTTTCAATTTTATCAACTTTCTTCGAACATTTTTTGCACCCTACATATGACGATCCCTTTCAAGTTCTAAATTCACTATAGTTGCAACAATCTAGATTTTTCATTCCTGTAAAAGAAAGCCATTACTAATATTACGTGTATACTTCTAACTGATTGTAAATAAAAAAGCTAAAAGATCTGCACCTAACCAAAACTAAATGTAATGTCATTCATTATATTTAGTAAGCAAAAAAATTATTTACGGTTTTAACTGATACAGATGTGGAATTTATATTTATATGCCTGTCAGGTTTATAAAATGACAGAGCTATATTTTCTAGTCATAGTTTATCTATTGAACATTTTACTTATCTGTAAAAAATCAATTAATTTTCCAATGCTTTTAACTTCCACATTCCCAGCAGCCAGTTCTTCAGAAACAAAATAACTACGTTGTGAAGTTGTTTGACTAAACCTCTCAAGGTTAACTTCACGCTCACTTTCTAATCTGTATTAATCCAAATTTGTATTAGTTCTAAATATTCTAAAAATTTATGTAGTACATATATAAATTTTATATTATACATAAAAATCTGGATATAAATTCAGCAACCTCTGGAAGATCAGAATTAATCCAAAGCTTCGAGGAATGCCAAGTATTACGCATAGAATATTTGTCTATATATAAATTAAATTTAATTTAATAACACATGCACATAAATAGAATTCAAATATAATATTACGATCTGAGTACCTTAAAATTTGTGAGTTTCTATAAGTTGCATAACCACTGTGACAGGTTGATTGGATTGATCCATCCAAGTGGGGCATGATTTCATCTACAAATTCTTCCCAAAATATTGCTGAAATATTATTTTTCCTATATGTAAAATACACAGATTAATAATGAGATAATAGTAATTGATTCTATAACTAATTCAATTCATGATTGCAAACATACTCATGATCCTCGAGCTCCAAGTTCATAAAGATACTTATTTTACCACCTTGGTTATACCATTCTATATAACCATGACCAGTAACTTCTCATATGACATCTCCTATATTTAAATAATAGTTATGAATAAGGTGATAAAATATTCAACAAAAAATAGCGAAAGGTAAAATAATTACTGAATAGTTCATTCTCATCAACCTCAACTTGATTTGTGAGATGCTGAAAAGGTTTAAAGTTGAAAATATTCAAACTAAATTGTGAATCACTAATTTCATCCACGCTCGTCCTATGAGAAAATGTTAGTTTCAATTATGGTTGTTGGTCTTAATTTTCAGATTGTTTAATCCAACCACAAAGTTTCTCATAACATACAATCCCATTTCATGTATTTTTATTTTGAAAATATGCATAACAGTTTTTCAATAGTTGCATGAATTCGATATCCCTAAAATAAAGAATGTGAAAAGATGTTAGTAAGGTGCATAAGTTGAAGAAAATATATCACTACTCGAAAAAAAATAACAACATATAAAAGAGTATGAACCTTTTCATCTTGAATAATTAATTCGATTGAATTAGAATTTCTGGTTTCTCGCGGCCTGGAATGTGCCACAATCTAACAACACGAATTTTCAAGTTCCAACTCATTTTGGACATTGCTATTTCGCTGACATAGTTATAGTTTGGAGCCATACTTTAGCGAATTTTATGTGAGAGCTAAACCTTAAGCAATGTAAAGAAGCCAAACTTAAGTAAAAGTTGCTTAAATAAAAATTTGTAAGAAAAGACTATAGCAGTAAATCAATTTATAAGGATCTTTGCGAAAATTTGTGCGTATGATCTTTCTTGGAAGATAAAAAATATGGATGTAAGATACAAAATTTATATTTAATTAATTCTTTATTAAAAAGGAATACCTATCATAGCTAAAAGATACATATATTCATGTATATAGTTCGCAAATAAGGTCAGATACAAAGCTTGTACTAAATGTATAATTATTATTTTAACTTTACATTAATGTGTAAGGTATTTCGAATTATATTAATTGAATCTTTCTAAAAAAAGAATGATACCATAATTGAATTAGACACAAATTTAGTTACACACTTACAAAAAAAATTTGTGATTTGGACGTCCGGGTCTCAAAGAGAACATTGATAAGAATCTTAGCAAAAATTTGAACGTATGATCTTTCTTGAAAGATATAAAATATGAATGTAAGATATAAAATTAATATTTAATTAATTCTTTCTTTAAAAAAATACCTAAAATAGATAAATGATGCATAAATTAATGTATATTGTTCGTAAATAAAATTAAATACAAAGCTTGTACTAAATGTAGAATTATTATTTCAACTTAACGTTAACGTGTAAGGTACTTAGAATTATATTAATTGATTCACTTTCAAAAAAAATACCAACTATAATTGAATTAGCCACAAATTTAATTGAAGATACTTACAAAATATATTTGTGATTTGGATGTCCAACCGGTTCTCAAAAGAGAACATTTTTTGTGTAAATCTTAAAATATTTGGCTTTGATTATTTATGAACTTTTTTAGTCTATTTTCTTTAATATAATATAGATGTAAGATACAAAATATTTATTTAAATACAAAATATTTATTTAATTAAGTCTTTCTTTAAAAACATTCTACCATAACTAAACTATACATAAAATCTAATTAAAAATATTTATAGTAATATATATGATACATGTATTAATGAATATTTTTCACAAATAAGGTCAGTTATAAAGCATATACTAAAAATAGAATTAATATTTTAACTTAAAATTAATATTTAATATATCAAACGAAATTCTAATGATTTTTTCTAAAAAAAAGATACTTAGACATATTTATATTTTTGTTAGCCGAATTGATGCTAAGAAAGTCGCATCCCTCTTTCTAGTGTACTTGAATGGCTTGGTTTTATTTATTTATTTGAATGGCTCTTGATCAACTAATAATTTTTCTTAAAATTAGTGGAAATAGAATCCAACAAATAAATTCTCCAATAGTGCTAACTGACTTGTTTTCAATATGCCACATGGCTTAATATTAAGCCAAATTATTCTCCTTTTAATATAATATAACTATAGATCTCTTTTATGATGAAGTCATTTTCTTTATTTATCCATAATATGATTTTTGCGTTGTGATGGATTGATTGACAAACTTTTATTATATCTTTGTGTGTAATAATGAGTTACACCATCTTTTCCTATTGCTATATTAAGAACATTTTTTGTTATTGATTTCTACTTTAATTTAGTCTTTAAAACTAATGAAGGCTAATAATATACTAACTCAAGAAAGGAAGAAATTATGTTAGCAAAATCCCAAAATCAACAATTGATTATAAAAAGTATGTCTCACACGTGATTCTGTGGTGGACAATTGAATTGTATGCATTGTAACTCATTAACCACATACATGTGCAATCAATTGTGTAGTTATATCTATAGAATTCCTTGTGCTTGAGCAGGATAGTCATTTTTGTTTAAAAGAACTATAGGCCTCATAGTTATTTGGATATTTGTAAGAGGTAGTTGAATTGATGTCTCTTCCAAATGTTAACAGTAGATGGGACACTAATGAATTGGTGTTAGAGTTACCATATATATTTATGTTATAAAGAGGTTTTAATGTTAGCCACAATTATCCAACAATTATTTTTTGAAGAACAATTATTAATTGATGCCAAAAAAAATTAATAGAAAAGAGTTTTGGGGTGCATAAAAAGCAATTTTTTGAAATAAAATCTCGAATTTAGCTTCTTTTTCTTCTTTATTTTTGTTTTATTCTAATAGTCAAAATTCTATAATTGTAATGTCAAAGTGCCATATGCATAATTGACTTCAAATAATAAAATATTTTTCATAAATTTAAGCATTACCATACATAATTTAAATAGAAAGCAATGGCTAAGAGAAGTGAGAATCGAAGATAAATTTTTGAATTTGTTAACGCTTGTAGCCTTCTAAAAGATCTTTAACGGCCAAAGAGTTTGAAACATTTAGAATTGTGTAGTTATGTAAATATGTGTATTTTCTGTGTTCATATTTATAGTGAAATAACAAAAATTAGAGTTTTTTTTACCTAATTCGGTGTTAGAGACACGAGTCGGCTCAGACTATTTGCCAAACATCGTGGAACAAACTAAATCAGTTAAGGCACTTAAAAGAGTGTTTTTCAGTTACTCTAAATCAGCTAAGTCAAATAGACTTTAAGCTAAAAGCTCGTTTGGCTTAGATGATTTAGAGTAGCTGAAAAATATTAGGTGTTGAAAAGCATTTTTAAGTGCTGAAGCTGATTTAAAAAATAAGCAATTACGTATTTAGATAAAAGTGTTAAAATTAATAATATGCAGCTGGAGAATTAGGTATACGAAGAGTTTTGTTTTAAAAAAATATATTTTAGGGATAGAATAGTAAATATTTGGTCAAACCTAAAGTGCTTATAAGCTGAAATTTGATAAGTTGTGAGAGATCAACTTATGGCTTTTGGCTTTTTTTTTTATAAGCATTTAACTTATAAGCACTTTTAATTTTACCAAACGTATAGATAAACTAAAAAGTGCTTATAAACCAATTTAACCAGCTTATAAGCTTAGCCTAATACCCTCTAAATCAAATCTTGTCGGATTTCACGTTCACGGCATAAACGTGTATTTAGAAACCCTCCAACCCGTGAAAAAATAACGCTCAAATCAGGAACCAGTGGTTTATACTGATAATTTCTATCGAACACAAAACTTAAAAGATTTAATAAAGAAAATATTTCAATGCAATGTAACAAACCAAAAAATCAATCAAAAAAATACTCAATTATGTAATTCAAAATTAATAGATTTGGATTTTCATCAATCATATTATAGTTACATGCAATTATGAGACTAAAATTACTAACAAAACAAATAAAGATAGCAACCAAAAAGAAACATCACATACGGATAAGGCTTGAATCACAACCAAAACAAAAGATGAAACAAAAACAAACCAAATCTATCGGACTTGAGCGAAAAAGAGTTTTTTGATCATTAAAATGTATTACTTAAATACAAGTTTAATGGTGATCAAATTAAAAAATAGTTTTCCTTTTCAACGTGATCTTTATGGTTTTGTTGTTAGTATAACTGGTAAGATCTTAATTAATTAATTATAAAGCTTTAAATGTTAGTAGTACTTTTTACATAGTGTAAATAAGGAAAAATATAGTAAATAAAATTTTAGGTGATTTGAAGTGCGAATATTAGGAATTTTAAATAACTATTTTATTCAATATAAATTTTATTTTTAACAAGTAAAAAGGCGAACGATGTTTTGCTAAAAACCTTCATACTTTTAATATAATATAAATATAAATAAATAGATTCTTTTATTGGCAAAAATGGTTTTTCTTTAAAACATTTCGTTGTATTCTCTTATCGGCAAAAGTAATTTTTCAGTGTTATATAATAGTTCTCTTATGAGCAAAAGTAGTTCTTCAATGTAATAATAGTCTAATGAGAATCCAAGTAAAGCTTTGTAAGAACAGAATGGAGGAGAAAAGAGAAGATTCTAGAAAGAGCTCTCAAAGTCTGGATGAGAGAAAAATGAGAATATCTCCATTCATTCTCCTAAGTCTTGTAATTGCAATTTATATATACTAATGTCTCCAATATACGCCTAATTTACCTACCTAATCTTTGTCTAATTAACTCGTATGGGAGAATAAGGTCGCATGTGCGAATAAGGAGAAAGTACACTGGAATCACACCTGCACCAACTAACATTCTCATGTGACAGTCACGTGCACCCTTTTTCCTTAATATTCCCCTGTACGTACTAATTTTTGTAAATGATATCGAAATTTATAAAAATACGAGAATAATAATTTTAGTTATTATATTCTTAGACAATAAATAGTCTTAGTCTATTAATTTGCTGAATCTGAAGTAATAATGGTTGTGACTTTAATACTACTTTATCATAATTTTTAATCTTAAGACTCTCTTAAATATTGGCAAAAAAAAGTGCTTGCTGAGTTTTGAACCTTTGGCCTCTTGAAGCAAAAATCAAGAACAAAACTCATGAACCAAGAGATAATATATGTCAAGTTGTGTCATTTTTTTCTTACTTTTTCCTTTTTCTTGCAATATTAATACATATACATAATACAAAATTTTGATGAAGCAATGTCGCGTGATACCTCTTCGATAAACATGCATCTGCCCCTGTCTCTCAAGCTAGGTGGTGCAAGAAAGTTAAGCATTCCGAGCTTGCTCATCAAATACTCATGTTGTATCTTCCCTAAAGCTTTAGTGAACAAATATGGTTCTTGATCCTTTGACATAACATATATTGTCCTAATAATCCAATTCACCTAAGTCCTTAATCTTGAAGCTACATTGTGGTATGGTCTTTGCTTCTAATATTAGATTCTGATCATTCTCAGTTACGAGAAGGTCATCTACCTATACCAAGATAATCACCACCCTTGTGTCTTCTTTCTTTGTGAACAGGGAATAGTCAAAATGACTTTATATAAAGACTGAGTTGATAAGTGTCACGACCCAAAATCTAGCCCCGGTCGTGATGGCGCCTCTCATGAAGACAAAACCAGCCGAGACACACCCAATTCATTTTAAGAAATTAAAGTAATACAATTTAAGTCTCCAACATAATCATAATCCCCAAAATAAGGTGAATAATATAGTCGTGAAATAGACAAAACCTGACATCGGGGTGTCACAAGTCACAAGCATCTATTAAGGTCTAAATACAACGGAAATTCTGAAAATGCACTAAATACAGTCTAATAAAATCAAGAGGGAGAAAAGCAGTACTGCGAATGACGGGCAACTACCTTGCTAAACTCTAATGACTATGCCTCTAATCAATCAATACCTGCTACATTAACATACTATATAGAAGCAGCATAAAACCAGTAAGAAAGCAATGAAGTTGTGAAATCTTTTAAAAATATTTAGCTCAGTTTAAACTTCTTTAAAATATCTTTTCACACTTAAACAAGTAACCGAAAAATAGTAAGAACAGATAAGCATAGAAATTCGCCCCTCGGGCACAAATACCTATAGAAACAGTCCTTGAGAAACCACATTGAACATCACCTGCCCCTCGGGCTATATCTCACACTACAATGGGTACCCGCGCACATTGGGGGTGTGCAGACTCCTGGAGGGACCCCTTACGGCCCAAGCGTAATATCAAGCTATCTAGTGGCGTAAAAATCTCAGCCCTCGGCCTCATAATCAACAAGCCAACTCGTGACGTACATATATCAGACCCTCAGCCTCATAATCATAATCAGTGTATCACCGCTGCATCATGCAACCCGATCCAAAAGTATCCTCACAACACAGGCCCTCGGACTTACTCAGTCAAAATCACATAAGCCACTCGGACAACAGTAAAAACATGATACTCAGCCTAAAATATTATTTGAAATATCATTTAATGTGTTAAAATAGAATAGCTTGGCTGAGTTTTGAAAATAGTGGAATATAGCAAGACTGAGTATAGATATACAATCAAAACACTGAAGAAATAGAAACAAAAATTTCTAAGGGTTCAATTAATTGGCAAGAGACCCAAATAAGGCATTCAGCCCAAAATATGATGATAGCAAATAGTTTTCAATCAAATATGCGGTAAAACAGTCAGTCGGGATAGACTAGGTCACAAACCCCCAGTAGTGCACGACTCGACACCCGTCATCTAGCGTATGCATCACCTTAATATAACACAACGATATGCAAATCCAGGGTTTTATACCCTCAAGACCACATTTACAATCATTACTCACCTCGATACGGTCCAAACTCTAGCCCACGATGCCTTTGCCATCACGAATCGACCTCCAGATGCTCCAAGTCTAGCCACAATCAGCACATAACCATTAAAATATACTAGGGAACAAAGTCAACTCGAAAACATCCAATTTACAGTAAAAATCCTGAAATTGCTCAAACCCGGCCCCCAGCCTACGTCTCGGATTCTGCAAAATTAATATCAATAGAATCCTCATCCTCCCACGAGTCTATACATATTAATAGCATCAAAATCAGACCTCAAATGGCCCCTCAAATCCCTACTCAAAGGTCTCTTAATCTCAAGCCCTAATTACCTATTTTTCATTGATGTTTCCCAGAATTTCACCACTAATTAGGTCTTTAATCACATATAAACGAGTTTATAAAGTCAAAAATCATACCTCCAGGAGATTATCCTTTGGTTTCCTCATCAATTATCTCTCCAAATCCTTCTCCCAAATGAAATATGGTGAAAACCCACTCAAAATCGCGAAGGGAACCTTTTCATACTTTCTAACCCCGGCATTTTCGCATCTACAGTCAATTCACAACATCTGCGGTACTGCTTTTGTGGTCCAAGAGTCGCTTCTATGGTTTTTCACTTATTCCCAATTTTTCCGCATCTGCGATGCTATCTCCGCACCTGCACCATCGCAGGTGCTGTTACCCGACCGCCTTTGCAGTCATAGCCTACCTTACCTTCTTCCGCTTCTGCGACCTTCTACCTCGCATTTGCAGCATTGCACCAACAGAAGCAGAAAATCTATAGCTTACCAAAATTCAAACTTCTCCGTCAACCATCTGAAATCACCCTGAGGCCCCTTGGACCTCAACTAAAAGCACAAAATATCCCATACCTTATTCGAACTTATACCAATCTTTAGAACACTTCAAACAACATCGAATCATCCAAAACATATCGGATTCAATCCTAAGTTTTCAAATTCTTCCGAATTACGGTTTTTGATAAAAAAAAACCAACCAAACCATGTCCGAATGATCTGAAATTTGCACACACGTCACAAATGCCACAACGAAGCTATTGCAACTTCCGGAATTCTATTTCGACCCCTATATCAAAATCTCACCTATTAATCTGAAAATGCAAAAATCTCAATTTTGTCAATTCAAGTCTAAACCTTTCACGGACTTCCAAAATGCATTCCTATCACGTTCCTAAGTCCCAAATCACCTAACGAAGCTAACCAAATCATAAAAAATCTGATCTGAGCTTTGTCAACCCTTTCAATTTCAAGCTTTAAACTGCGAACTGTTCTTCCACATACACTCCGATTACCCTGAAAACCAAAACCGATTATCTACATAAGTCATAATACATCACATGGAGCAAGTCATGCCCGAGAACTGGCGAGAAAAGTGCAAAAGCTCAAAATGACCAGTCGGGCTGTTACATCTTCCCCCACTTAAAAATATATTCGTCATCGAACGTGTCTAGAGTTGTTGCGAGAACCATCCAATCATTGTTCAACCTTACCATATACGTCGCCGGGAGTGATCACATGTCAACCTATCTTATATATGTCATATAACACAATGTAACTAAAATTTCACAATCCAGCTTAGCCTATAAACTTTAGAACCACATTTCCATTTCTGAAATCATCAGGATCTCACGTTGATACTCTGAATAAGCCCGAACAAGCTGTAATAACCCATACCTGCAACCTCAGGTATAATTACATGATATACCACATAACTCAAACACTTATAGCGATAACTTCTAATCACAGTAGCTGCACACAACAAACAAATACTGATAGAAAACCTCTTATCAGCTAAGGTCTTATCCCAACACTTTCATATATTTCCAATGATAAATGAAACATGCAGTAATCTATAACCATTTCTTAGATCAACCATTCATGAAGTCACTTCTCATTTGGCGAGGACCATAGCAAATTTCTGAGTCGAACCTCGATATTATCCTTCTTACATGCTAAAATCAAATCTGTTTTCATTTATTAAAGACCCCAACGATCTCCTCTAATCCAACACAATTTCTCTGGTGACATGACACACCAATACAGGCTAAAGCCACAACTTGTGCAATCCGCGTACCAATAAGCAACAATCCGAAAATACTCAAATACTGAAAATGACTCAAATGAAAGAGCTATACCGCAAGCTCACCAGTACCACCACACACAATGTTGAGACCCCATCACACATTGTAGAAACAGAACACACAAATCCAATCCGCAGAATGATGCCTCCATATAGCTTCGCTCAATGCGCGACCTCATCCAAACACTGGTCCACATGAAGCACTTCAAGTCACTATGCTCAAAATCAACAACCATGTCCAATATGATGTCTAAAATCAAAGCAATCATCATAACCACCGCAAAGCATTTGACATAACATTACACAACCTGAAAGGAAATAACAGATATGTCATCCACCGAGCAATACCTAATACTCTTCTCGCTCGAACTCCACTACAAGACCTAATCAAATCGCACCACATATGCCTATAACTAACAAATTCCAATGCCTCGCAACACGTAATCGTAACAGATAGATAACCTCAGAACACTAGTAGCTCAATAACAATTGAATAAACATATCCCTCACCAATAGCAACTCGAAGTCAACAAAGCCGTCTCGATGCAGAACATACATCGATATAGGTCTACCAATAAACCCTTATCAAGGAGCTCCTGAAATTGATCCTTCAACTCCTTTAACCCCGCTGGTGCCATTCGCTACGGTGTCCGACACCAAATCAATACCAAAATCAACAACCCCATCCGGAGACATGCCCGACCACAAAAACACATCCGAGCAGTCCCTCACCACCAGAACTGAATCAATGGTAGGAGTCTCTGCACTAACATCTATCACGAAGGCCCAAATAAGAAAGACAATCCTTCCCAGCTATCTGTTGGTCCTTCAAAATATAAAACCACCATACTAAGAACAAAATCCACTGAACCTCACCACGCAATCTGTGGAATTCCTGGCATACACAATATCGCCTCCTTAGCGCAATAGTCCAGAATTATACGACATGAAGACAATCAGGATGTACCCAATTTCATACCAAAATCTATCATACTAAGAAACAAGGATCCACTCGGCCCTCTAATCCTCCAATAGATTACCACACAACACCGATATATGCGGTCCACAACCACGACTTAAACTGTTTATGAGAACTCCAGTCTCTAAATCCATACCGCACGCGAATCACCATATCCGATCCCAACCCCACCGTCTGAATATACAATACACCTCTAATACTCAATCATCCATAAGAGGTACTCCTATAATTCGTCTGTACTACCAAGAAAACCCGAATATCAACTTGTCGATCCAACAAGAGAGTGTCGCAATACTACAAAAGTACCACCAACTTAATCATATTGCTTTTTTGAAACGTATACCCTCGTCAAGTCACACCAATTAGCAGTACCATTTCCGTAATCGTCTGAAGTTCATTTCCCTAATTATCTAAAGTTCATCTCCCTAATATCTAAAGTTGCCCGCCACCTGAGGATTTTTTTATTCTCCTTTAAAAATTGAACCAAGACCTTACACATGCAAATCTCAAGCCTACAATTCATACCGCATAAACCATACCGTCCTAGGATAACAATGAGAACTTTGTATCCCCCTACAAGCCATAAGAACTACGCACTCAACTAGCCAAGAACTTTCCATTGATCTCATCTAGAAGAAAATCACTATACATCCCATGCTCCTCATGCTAGCACACAATATACACCTCCGAACCGCGGTAGAAATCATCAAGAACTCTCCGACTCCCTTTTGCACAAAACTAAACCTGATAGAACTGAATCCTTCTAACTCAACCAAGCCACGCAGGCTACTAAAACCCAAGAGCATTGTCGCGAAATACCTGTAAGAACTCATTACCTCGTAAGCATCAAAATAACTAATCATATCATTACCATATTGATTCGGCCTACTACCAAGATATCCGCTTTATTCGAGTTTTCTTCTGATTTGCCTTCAAATTGATACTCCTTCTAACTATAACACCACACTTCCTCAACCCAGACAAACAACACGGGACCCAAGTGTAAAACCATACCGTCTAAGGCTCATAACCTACTGAATACTCCATTAAATATCCCCAAACGCACCACATTCAAAATACTTTACTCTGAAGAGACTTCCTGCGAATCTAAATCTATTACCTTCACATTCTTGATGTTGATGTACATAGAGTTCCCTAATTGACCTCGAAATGCCACAAGGCTTGCCACCCTACAAATGCAAAACCTTAGTTTCTAGCCAAAAGTACAACTTGAAAATCTCCAATTATTATATGTAAAATTTTGAACACATTAGAACCATTCTCTAGAGTCGTCCACTATACTCGAACCTCAATTAGACTGGTCAAATGAATCAATCAACTTGTGCCTCATTAGCGCTCTAACACCGCATAGTGTAACCTCATCTTAATGCAACCAAGAAACTTCCTATTCTATGTACTGCATATTCTTACCAATAATGACTCAAGACATTTCGTGATTCTCATACACCTATGAAGCATAATATAACCTTCGTCAAAATTTGCCTTTACTCGAGTCATCCTCGGTCTCAGTCTCTGTAAGCCATAACTGGCTTACCAGCACACCTCAAACTAGAACCAACAGAGCACCTAATCGTGCAATCACCTAATCAATAGCAGATTCCCCCTCTTGGCTCGCAGCCATAGACCAACAGACACACAATAACTCATAACACGTATACTCCATTGCTGCTATAATAGCATAGTGAGATTAAACTCAATCCTTGATAAGCTCGTGAGACACAGACCATCCGGTACTTCAAATCTTCTACAAATATCGCATTTACCCTCGTAACAGTTAAACCCACTCTTTTATGCGACCCAAATTTAAATTGCAACACATATATTTCACTTGTAAATGAGATCTTCTAACAGACAACATAAGGATCACACAACTTCAGAACACTCCGCAGGAGATAACACACCTGCTTCACCTCAAACTAGCATTTTGGTATACTTTCCACCGTAAAAAACATACACCGTCACTTAATCTTCCTGAGTATGGAATCATACCGCAACGTGAAATTTACTTCACTTCCAACTAAGAAACATGAAAAGATTCTTCACTCACCCATAACTCCAGGATATACATCCAATCACGATGGAAATCAAACACCAACTAGTTCTTTCTACCCCGAAGCAGACCCTTCTTGCCTCATTTGATTCATATGAACACATATCATAGTAACATCACCATCATCACGTAGCTATCCAGTCATTACTTCCCTTAATAGGGACATAATATAACGTATAGATACAAAAACACGCGCTCATGCAATCAACAGCTTAGGGCTCAAGCTATAGGCAAAAATACGACCTCAAGTCTTCCAAACTTGCCCAACATAAACACACAGAGATTACATTTCTCTCCTCGATGAGGGAGTCACAAGCCATCGATGCACATATAATATTAAGTGCTCATGCACGCATGCGAACTTGTGGAAGGGATTTAAAGGGCTACATCTCAAGCTGAATCAAGGACATACGATAAGAATTCAAGAACGTGAAGTTTTTCCTAAAGGTTCTGTAGCCTCCCGAGGATAAGTACAAATGTCTTTGTACCGATCCGTGAGACTCTACTAAACCTGCTCATGAATCATTAGACCTATGTAACCTGGCTCTAATACCAACTTGTCACAACCCAAAACCCATACCCGGTCGTGATGGATCCTCTCATGAAGACAAGGTCAGCCGACGCATTCCCAATTCATTTTAAGCAATTAAAATAATACAATTTAAGTCTCCAGCATAATAACAATCCCCAAAATAAGGTGAATAATACAATCACATAATAGACATAGCCCGACATCGGGGTGTCACAAGTCACGAGCATCTACTAAGTTCTAAATACAATGAAAATTTTGAAAATCCACTAAATACAGTCTAATGAAAACAAGAGGGAGAAAAGCAGTGCTACGAACGTCAGCTAGCTACCATGCTAAACTACGATGACTATGCCTCTAAGGAATCAATACCTGCTACGGGGTTCTGAAATACCTGAATCTGAACACAAGGTGCAAAGAGTAAAGTGAGTAGTTCAACTTAATGAGTAATAATAGTAAATGAAGACTGAGAAATTAGAAATCATGTGAAATTACATCAACATGCTATATAGAAGTAGTATAAAACCAGTAAGAAAGCAATGAAGTTGTGAAATCTCTTAAAAACATCTTAGCTCAGTTTAAACTTCTTTAAAATATCTTTTCACACTTAAACAAGTGAATGAAAAATAGTTAGAACAGATAAGCACAGAAAATTCGCACCTCGAGCACAAATACCAACAGAAACAACCCTCGGGAAACAAAATGGAACATCACCATCCCCTCAAGCTATGTCTCACATCACAATGGGTACCCGCACTCACTGGGGGTGTGCAGACTCCTGGAGGAGCCCCTTACGGCCCAAGCACAATATCAAGCCATTTCATGGGGTAAAAGCTCAGGCCCTCTACCTCATAATCGACAAGCCACCTCGTGGCATACATATCTCAAGCTCTCGGCCTCATAATCATAATCAGTATATTACCGCTGCAGTGTGCAACCTGACCCAAAAGTGTCCTCACAACGTAGTCCCTTGGCCTTACTTAGTCAAAATCAGATAAGCCACTCCGGCAACAGTAAAAACATGATGTTCAGCCCAAAATATTATTTGAAATATCATTTAATGTGTTAAAATAAAATAACTTGGATGAGTTTTGAAAAGTGTGGAATATAGTGTGACTGAGTTTAGATATATAATCAAATCAGTGAGGAAATAGCAATAAAAATTCCTGAGGGTTCAAATAGTTGGCACGAGGCCCAAATATGGCATTCAGCCCAAAACATCACGATAGCAAATTATTTTCAATTAAATACGTGGTAAAACAGTTAGTCGGATGGACTAAGTCACAATCCCCCAACATTGCGCGATCCCACGCCTGTCGTCTATCGTATGCGTCACCTCAATATAATTCAGCGATGTGCAAATTCGGGGTTTTATACCCTTAGGACCACATTTACAATTATTACTCACCTCGATCCGGTCCATACTCTAGCAGGTGATGCCTTTGCCTTCACAAATCGACCTCTGGATGCTCCAAATCTAGCCACAATCAGCATATAACCATTAAAATATGCTAAGGAACAAAGTCCACTCGAAAATATCTAATTTACAACAAAAATCCCAAAATTAATCAAACCCAGGCCCCGGGCCCATGTCTCAAATTCCAACAAAATAAACATCAATAGAATCCTCATCCTCCCACGAGTCTATACATATCAAGAGCATAAAAATCGAACCTCTAATTGCCCTAAAATCCCCACTCAAATGTCTCTTAATCTCAAGACCTAATTACCTATTTTGCATTAATATTTCCCACAATTTCACCACTAATTAGGCCTTTTGTCACATATAAATGAGTTATGAAGTCAAAAATCTTACGTCTACGAGATTATCCTTTGGTTTCCTCTTCAATTAGCTCTCCAAAGTCTTCTCCCGAATGAAATATGGTGAAAATCCACTCAAAATCACGAAGGGAATCTTTTTATACTTTCTGACCAGGCATTTTCGCATCTGTGGTCAGTCTACCACATCTGCAGTACCACTTTTGCGGTCCAAGAGCTATTTCTGCGCTGTTTCATTTATTCCCAACTTTGTCGCATCTGCGATGCTATCTTCACACCTACGCCATCGCAAATGCGGTTACCCGATCGCTTCTGCAGTCATAGCCTACCTCGTCTTCTTCCGCTTATACGGACTTCTACCTCGCATCTACGGCATCACACTTGCGGTCCTCAATTCGCAGGTGTGAAAACAACAGAAGCTGAAAATCTGCAGCTCACCATAATTTTAAACTTCTCCGTCAACCATCCAAAATCTCCTCGAGGGCCCCGGGACATCAACCAAAAGCACAAATATATCTCATAACCTTAGTTGTACTTATACCAATCTTCAAAACACTTCAAACAACATCGAATCAACTAAAACATATCAAATTCACGCCTATGTTTTGAAATTCTTCTGAATTATGTTTTAGATAAAAAAACTCAACCAAATGACGTCAGAATAATCTAATATATTTCACACACGTCACAAATTTTGCACAATGGAGCTATTTCAACTTTCGGAATTCCATTCCAACCCCTATATCAAAATCTCACCTATTAACCAGAAAACGCCAAAATCTCAATTTTGCCAATTCAACCCGAACCTTCCACAAACTTCCATAATGAATTTTGATCACGCTTCTAAATCCCAAATCACCTAACAGAGCTAACCAAAATATAAAATTTCCAATCTAACATTGGATAAAAATAAGACAAATCGTGGTCAAACCTTTCAATTTCAAGCTTCAAATTGAGAACCGTTCTTCCAAATTCACCCTGATTACCCTAACCGAAACCGACAATCTACATAAGTCATAATATATCAAACGGAGCAATTCATGCCTGAGAACTGGCGAAAAAAGTGCAAAATCTCAAAACGACCGATCTAGCTGTTACAATAAGTGCTTCAGTAAGTTGTTAATTCCATTTTCTTGACGCTTGCTTTAGACCAGAGACTTATGCAGCATGCATACTTGCTTCTCTCCTTAGCTGGAAATCCCTAAGGTAAGGACATGTAAACTTCTTCAGTTAGGACCCCTTGGAGGAATACAATATTAACGTCCATTTGGTGCAAGGCCCAATTATGTGCAAGCTAAGGCCAGGATTACTCTGGCTGTCACCATTTTAACCATGGGCGAGAATGTTTCCTGGTAGTCTACTCTTTCTCGTTGATCGTAACTATTGGAAACTAAACTTTCTTTATGCCATTCTACCTCGACGACAACTTATACTTTACCTTGAACACCTATTTATATCCAATTAGTAGTGTGCCATATGGCAAGTCCACCAAGGACCAAGTCTTATTTTCTTAGAGAGTTGTGACTTCTTGTTCCATTGCTGCAATCTATTTGGAATCTATTGTTGCCTCCTCATAACTCTGAGGCTCCCTCATATTAGTGATTTTGGTAAAGAAACTCTGGTACTTGGGTGAAACGCCATCATTTCACAAATATTCCTGCATTGGATACTGACAAATGACTTTAGCATAGAGATATGTTGAAGATCTATTACAAATATAATCCTACACGAGGCAGGTTCCTTTCTTGTTATTATTGATTTCCTCAATGGCTCAGTAGGCCTATGAATTATAATTTCAGAAGTCGGCTCTACTATTATTTCATGCAAGACTTCCCTGTGCTGGGATGAAGTAGGGGAAAGACAGATTCTTTGGCCAGAGATTGTACATGAGTCCCCTTCCTTCAGTCCACTTAGTATATGGTTCTATCATTTACCTTGCGTGTATATATTCCTTAAGCTTATATCTTATACCATTGGAATCAACCCGATGAAAGAGGCGCCTCTGCAGCTGGTGAACTCCCTATCAACTGGCATCTCTGCTCCTAGTTTATCAACAACAGTGTCATAGTTGGACAACACTCCATTAGGAAAGACTTGCAGCTTTCCTTCTGTTAACAGTTGTAAAGGAATATATATTCCATGAATTTGACATCCCTGCTAAAAAAGAAGGTGTTATTTAGCATATTTTACCTTTATGAGTTGTTGAATAACCCATTAAAATCACCCCAGTTGATGTAGCTGCAAACTTTTCACTCACATTTGGTGCAAAGCACAAGCAACCAATTGTCCTCAGATGTTGAAAGGATGATGTTTTACCATATAGGATCTCAAAAGAAGATTTTCCAAATAGTATTGATAAGCAAACTCTATTAATTACATACAATATCACTTAAACACATTCACCCCAAATTTAAGAGGTAAATGTCCTTGTAATAGAATTTCGCTTCCTACCTATGCGTCGATGATTACTTTCAATGACTCATTCTGTTGTGGAGTATGTACCAAGGACTCTGAGGAATCATCCCATAATATTAGAAAAGAGCTTTACATTTGGAGTTGAAAACATCAGTGCCACTATTACTTCTCAAAATCTTCCCTATTACACCAAATTGATTTTTTATTTATACCATAAGTTATCTCGGACATACAATGACATCACTTTTTCAGTCTGAACAAGTGAATTCACACCATCCTACTACATGAATCAATTGAACAGATTTACTAGATCTATTTTTACTTTTTGAGAAAGGCAGTCTTCTCTGTCTAGCCAGTGAATAGATTTTGCATTCCTTTATTTTACTATTATTTGTCTAGAACTTCATATTTGGAATCAGCTTCAATACTTTTTCAAGAGCATGGCCAATTCTTTCATGCCAAACCTTCAAATCTTCTTCTTTCAAAGTTTCTCTAGATTAGTGTTGGGCTGCAGCTTTTGCCTCGACTTTCTGCTGCTGCAAGTTGTATAATCCATCATATTCCTAACCAATCCCCTTTACATTCCCAGCATGAAGGTCTTGCATTACCCAGACGTTAGGATAAAAGGAGATAAAGCACTTTAGTTCTCTTGTAAACTTGGAGACAAATAACACATTATACTTAAATACCGGTATATACAAAATATTTTTAATTGTGTCATTCCCACCAATTTTACACTCTCATGTACAAGCAATATCTAGTGTTTTACCATCAAGAATATACTCCTTTGTTGTATTTTTTGTACACTTAGTTTCCACCTTCTCTAGCGACGACGAGCCAAGTGACAACGACGGCGGAGCGAGGCTCGCTTTCTTCTTAACTCTCTAAGAGCTAGAAGAAGAGCAATTGTATATATACCCATCAAAACTCTTTTACTCCTCCAATATGGGACAATGTCCCTTTGTCAATGGGAAAATCAAATTTTCATCTTTTCCTTCATTTCTTATTCACCCTCTTTTAAGCTAAACCAAGCTTAAAAAACCAACAATCTCCCACTTGAATGGGAAATAGCTAAATTATGGAAATATGCATGAACATTACATGATTTACAAACAAGGATTAATCGCAGTTGGATAAGTAGATTTTTCTTTGAACTTTTTGTAGTGAACTTATGTCGAATATATTCGGTCAATTGGTAGATTTGATATCTTAGAACCATCGACTTTGGTGTATACCTAGATAACCATAAGTCACGCAATCAATCCTTAACCGTCTTTGGTTCTTGTTGTTGTGTTCGTTTCGATGATGAACACTGCCTTGTTTCATAAGTGCATAGAGAACTGGTCTTACAAAATTCTCCTTGAAGCGGCTAACACTTTACACTTATATATGTGATTCCTAAACGTGTCATCTCATAGATACACTATTTTATATACTCCATATTAAATATAAAACCATTAAAAAACTTATCGCTGGTACTGAACATTGTCTCATCACGAGAATGGACCAAAAAATTTTAGTTGACAATGTTGAACTGTCATTAATGACTTTGTTTGATCTCCTAGAACCTACATCTTGGGATCTCCCGTCTTCTAGGTTGAGTTACTGCCACAATGACTTGTCCTCGGCAATAGTCCCATTCCCCTAAATGATTTCTCAACTGCCTCTTTAGTTAGGCCTTTCATAAGTCGATTCGACATATTATCGTGTGACTTTACATAGTCAATCATGATAATTCGTCTAGAGAGTAATTTCCTAATAGTTTTATGTCTTCATCATATATGATGAGATTTACTATTATTCATAACGCTCCCATCCTTTCCAATTGTCTTTTGACTATCGCAATGTATACCTATTGGGGCTAACGGTTTGGGAAAAAAAGAAATATCTTCCAAGAAATTTCGATACCATTTAGCTTCTTCATCTGCATTATCTAAGGCTATAAAATCAGCCTCCATTGTAGAGCAGGCAATACAAGTTTGTTTGGATGACTTCCGAGATATCGCTCCTCCACCAATAGTGAATACATATCCACTTGTGGATTTAGAATCAGTAGAAGCGGTGATCTATTTTTGCATCACTTTATCCCTCAATCACTGTAGGATAATTACAGTAGTGAAAAGCAAAGTCATGGGTATATTTTAAATATACCAAAACTCATTTCATTGCAATCTAATGAGATTGATCTAGATTACTCGTGTATCAGTTCAATTTACTTATAATGCATTCTATATATCTGGTCGAATAAATTCCGAAAATACATTAAGCATCCTAATTCACATGTATGATTGTTCAATATGAATTCTATTTCATTATTGACTACCTTTTTCCAAAATAATAATTCCGAAGAAGACATAACTTCTTTAAATGTTTGGCGCTCATTTTTTCAATAAGAAAGTCATAAAATCTTGTCCAAATGAAGTATACATTGACATTTACTACCTTTTGGATCCTCATGATTAGACGTGCTTTCTTTTGTTTCTTCCCGAGATCAGTTAGATCCTTCACCAATCGACTAACATTCTTTTTTATACAGATATATATTTTTCTAAGAATTTAGTATTATATGATTCTATAACCTTATTATTATGAATCTCTAGATTTTTGAATTTATGAACCAGAAATTGATATACTTTACTATTGGTCACATATCTTGTGAAAACACCATCAATGATTTTCAGTCCTATTTTTATCTTTTTGGGTTTAGGAACATGCAATTTCTCCAACCCCAAACTTTAAAATAATTCAAGTTGGCTTTTCTTCCTTTCCATTTTTCATATGGAATGGATTGCGTCTTGTTATGGGGTACTCTATTTAGTATCTAATTAGCTGTAAGAATGGTTTCTCCACACAAGTTCTGTGGCAACAGAACTTATCAACAAAGCATTCGTCATCTCCTTTAATGAATGATTCTTTCTTTCCAAACTCCCATTGGATTGGTGCATGTAAGGGGTCATTGCTTGATGAACAATTCTTTATTCTAAATATATTTCTTCAAAAAAGGATTCGTATTCACCACCCCTATCACTTCTTATCATTTTGATTTTCTTGTTAAGTTGTATTTCAACATTATTTTTGTATTGCTTGAATGCATCTATTGCTTCATTTTTACTGTTACTTCTTTCCACTATGATATAGTACTGACTTCATATCGCAAATATCTGTGTGAATTAAGTCTAAAGGATTTTAATTCCTTTGAACTGACTTATAAGGAAGTTTAACATACTTATATTCCACACATATTTGACATTTTGATTTGTCGCATTCTGACTTAGGCGATACTTCCAAATTGATCATTTTCGCAATTTGACATGTCCCAAACATCTATTCCATAAATCATTTGACTCAAGCAAATAAGAAAAGCTGTAATTTTATTATTGCCAACCACCATTACATTCAATAGTGACCTTTTCCTAGGTACATCACGTTCTTACTTATTACAATTTTATCTCAAACAAAAACACATTTAAACTCGTTCTTGATGAGAAGTGAAATAGAAATCAAGTTCTTCCTTATTTCAGGAACATGGCAAACGTTGTTCAGAGTCACCACCTTCCCAGAGGTCTTCATTACAAATACCTTTCCATAACCTTCAATTTTGGTCGTTGCAGAATTTCTCATAAAAATGGACTCGTCAGGTCCAACGGGAGAATATGAAGAAAATGCTTTTTAATAGTACAGACACAGAGGATGGCCCCAGAATCAATCCACCACTCTTTAGGATTTCCTATTAAGTTGTATTCAGACAACATAGCGCACAAGTCATCGATATCATCATTTGTTTCAACCATATCTGCTTGTCCTTTTTTCTTCTCTTTCTTCAAGCACGACATTTTGTAACTTTGTGCCCAAGCTTTCCACAGTTATGGCAGTTTCCCTTTAGTTTCTTCTTGTTGGGATAGTTTTTTGGTCTAGAAGACTTCTTCCTCTTTTTCGGATTAGTTGGAGCAGTCTTAACAATATTTTCTCCCATAGTTGTTGAGTTCTCACGTGTCTTCATATCTGTAGCTTCATTGTCCTCTTTGATCCTCAATCGAATGATGAGATCTTCAAATTCTTTCAAGTAGTTTTTAAAGTTCCTCCATAAAGGAGGCAACTTCTCAATCATTGCTGCAACTTAAAATGCCTCATTGATGACCAAAGCTTCAATGAAGAATTTGTAATTAGTAACAAAATTAAAATTTTCAAAAAAAGCATTAATTCATATTATACCTTCTGCAAAGAGATCATGAATAATAATTTGCAGCTCTTGAACTTGGGCAATGACAGGCTTGTTGTCGACCATCTCATAGTCCAAAAACTTGCTTGCAACAAACTTCTTCAAACCAGCACCCTCCGTTTTATATTTCTTTTCCAACGCCTCTCATAGTTTTTTCAAAGTTTCCACATTACTATAGACGTTGCGAAGATTATCCTCCAGTCCGCTAGGATTGCAATTGTTTCATAAGAAATTTGAGTGTTTCCATGCCTCAGTAACTATTAAACGTTCATTCTCATGAGTTGATTCCAGCATAACTGGAACGTCTTCTTTAATGAACTTTTGTAGGCTCAAATAGTCAAATTGAACAACATCTTTTTGTTGCCTCCGTTTGAAGTCCATCCCTGAACATTTTTTGGACTTTTCCACCAAATTCGGTGGTGGCATAGGACGACTGAAAGTAGCAACATTGCTCGTAGAGCCAACCACAGGGGTTCTTGTTTCTGTCATTTCTGTTTGTCACAAAACAGAAAAAATTTATTAATGGTGAAGTATTAAAAATATTCAAACTGAATAACAGAACCAGATCAAATACCACGATGAAGATTTTATTTCTTCAAACTGAATACAAAAGGAGTAGAATCTGAAGATTTTAGTCTCAAAATTGAATGTATAAGTCACTAGGATTTAATCTCCCACAAACAAAATATAAGATGACTATATAAAAATAATTTAAGTTCCTTAATCTTGTTTGTATTCTGGATTCGAAAATATATTCAAAACCAGTGGCATTGAAAAAATCAGAAATGTAGAAGAACAAAAATTAATCCGAGCCTACTGAATTCATAGTGTTTCCTTAATGAACTTAATCCCCTCCTAATATCCGAGGTTTAGGATTATTTCTCCCAGGATAGAATGGATAACCTCGCCGGTGTAGCGGTACATTAAACCCCAGTGACAAACGAACTTAAAGAACATTAGCAAATCACACTTACTGCAGAAGTAAGAAAGAAAAATCAGAATTTCTGTAAGGAAAATCTGACGGAATGGTCTGCTATTTATAGCAAACATGTTGAGCTTAAACGAAGAGGTGCGACTCTTCAAAATGTTTATTATAACTATTCACATAAAAATGACCATTAAATAAAATAAAATGAGAAATTAAAACTCGGAGAAAAAGTAATTTACTGTTACAAAAGTGGCTAATTTGGATTAAGATAATATTACATTGATCTTAATATTAATCCAAATGTTACC
Source organism: Nicotiana benthamiana (assembly GCA_034376525.1). Classification (NCBI taxonomy): domain Eukaryota; kingdom Viridiplantae; phylum Streptophyta; class Magnoliopsida; order Solanales; family Solanaceae; genus Nicotiana; species Nicotiana benthamiana. Next base: position 27,271,599 of record CM067324.1, on the reverse strand, counting down.
GAACCCGAACCCGAATGGAGCGAGCGACAACGGCGCGAGGCTTGACTTTTTCATAGCTCTTTAAGAGCTAGAAGAAGAGCAACTGTATATATATCTATCAACACTCATTTCCTCCTTCAATATAACACAATATCCCTTTATCAAGGAGGGAAAATTAAAATTTTATTTTTTCTTCTATTTGCCATTCACCCTCTTTTAAGATGCTAAGTCATTTTCAAATTTCCTATTTGGATATATCCGTGTAATAATAGTAGAAAGGTATAGCCAAAGCTGATAAGCTTGGATTTGTTATCCTTGGGAAATTTGCAGTGAGAAAATCGAGATAATTAGCGCTGCTGAATAAAAAAGATTAGGGTGGTAGAGGTAGGATAAAGGAAGTTGGCTGTGGAGGAAGGAAGCGACACTGGAGGTAGGCACAACGAATAGGTAGGGATAATGGGCGTTGAGGTAGGGTGGGATGGGGTCAGGGTGGTTGTGGATAAAAACAAATGCCAAAATATTTTATTTCCCATGTGCCCTCGTTTTAGTGGAAAAATTGCGATGTTAGTACATTTAGACTGCATGCATTTCATTTTTTCCACATACTATCACTGTCACAACCCTAACTCCCGAACCCGATCGTGATGGAGCCTCTCATGAAGACAAGGCCAGCCACTCTAACACAATTCATCCTTTCAAGCAGTTAAATAATATAAATATACTTTAAACATGATCTAATAGCAATATTTAGCAGAAATAGAGATAACAAAATGGAAACTCAATCCGACACAACCCTTACCGGGGTGTCATAAGTCATGAGCAACTAAGGATCATGATATGAGTCTACTAAAACAATATCTAGTACAACTGTTTGAATAACATAGAAATAACAAGATTAGGGAGACATGGGGGCTGCGGACGCCAATAGCTACCTCGTAGTCACCAAAAACACTACCTGGACTGGAAGGATCATCACTCATGAGCGGGACCTGTTATGCTTGAATCTGCACACACGGTGTAGGGAGTAATGTAAGTACTCCGACCCAGTGAGTAATAAACATAAATAATGACTGAAGATATAAAATCACATAAAGTACAAGGCACCCTATAATGAAGCAGTAAAACATCCTTTGAACAAAGTAAATGAGTGTAAAATCCAGTAAGATCTCTTTTAACAGGTAAAACAGGTAAATAATGTAAGGAAAACAGATAAAAGTTCTCCCCTCGGGCTCAGTAACCACAAATCCGCCCCTTGGGCAAAAGTCTTAGAACAACACCAGCCCCTCGGGTTCAATCTCACATCACAGTGGATACCCGCGCTCACTAGGGGTGTACAGACTTTGGGAGGGGCCCCTTACGGCCCAAGCACAATCACAAGCCACCTCGTGGCATCAAATCTAAGCCCCCGGCCTCATGTCAATCAAACCACCTCGTGACGTACATGTAACTCAAGCCCTCAGCCTCAAATCAGTATCACTGTATCCTCACAACTAGGCCCTTAGCCTTTGAAAATCATCACAAGCCCCTCTGGCATTTGTAAAACAGTATTTCTCAGCCCAAAACTTCTTTTAAAATATCATTTAAGTCTCAAAGCTGAGTAAAAATAGTTGAGTAGTAAAATAGTGGAAAATAGCATGACTGAGTTCAAGTAATAAGTCCAAAACAGTGAGGAAATAATTATAAAAATCCCCGAAGGGTCCAAATAGTTGGCACGGAGCCCAAATATGGAAATCAGCCCAAATCATAATGATAACAAATAATTTTCAGTCAAATACATGATAAAATCACCAATCGGGATGGACCAAGTCATCATCCCCAATAGTGCATGACCCCACGCTCGTCATCCAGCATGTGTCCCACCTCAATAAAGCACTAGGATGTGCAAATCCGGGGTGTTAAACCCTCAGAACATCATTTACATTCATTACTCACCTTGAACCGGCTAAATCTCTAGCTCGTGGCACCTTTGCCCCTCGAAACAGCCTCCACGTGTGTCGAATCTATCAAAATTAGAAAGAATACGTTACAATATGCTAAGGGAACAACCCTAGCGAAAACAATCGAAAAATACCAAAAATTCTGAAATTAGCAAAATCCGAGCTCGAGCCCACTTCTCGAAACTCAAAAAAATTTACATCAATGGGTTCCTTATCTCCCCACGAGTTCATACATACCAAAAGTTCTCAAATCCGACCCAAATTGGTCCTCCAAATCCAATCAAAACCCCAAAATTCCAAGCCCTAGTTCCTCTATTTTAGCTTAAGTTCCATGACTTTATAGGTAGATTTCACAATAGAAACGAGTATTAAGCTCAAAAATCTTACCTCAGGTCGTTCCCCTTTGATTCCCTCTTTAATCTCCTTCAACAAGCTCTCAAAATGCTCAACAATGGGTGAAAATAGACCCAAAATCACGGATGAAATAACTTAAACATTCTGCCCAGTTCTGTTTTTCCTTCATCGCGAAGCAAAACCCTCGCGATCGCGAAGAACAAATCTTCAAGGCCCAAAAATACCCTACGCGAATGAGACAAAGACCCTGCGAACACTATGCTTCTGCCTTCTACACCTTCGCAAACGCGAACTCACTTATGCGAACACGATGAACAAAAGACCCAGGGTCCCTCAGACCAAATTACTCTACGCGATCGCGAGTGCCCTCTCGTGAATGCGATGCACTGAACCCCAGCCTTCCACGATCGTGTAGCCTCTCACGCGAATGCAAAGGCTTAAATCTGGCTTTCCTCATTTCCTTCTACGCGATCGCGATACACCCCACGCGATGGCGAAGGGCAAATTTCTCTGTACCAGCTGAACTCAGAATTTGTAACTTTCAAACTCCAAAAATGGTTTGATTGACCACTCAAAACTCACCTGAGGCACCCGAGACCTCAACCAAAAGCACCAACATATCCTAAAACCTTATTCAAACTAGTTCCAATCATCAAAATTCCTCAAACAACATCAAATCGCTCAAAACATATCGGATTCAAGCCTAAGTTTCTAAAATCTTCCGAAATACGCTTTTGATCAAAATCCCATCCAAATCACGTCCGAATGACCTAAAAATGTGTACACACATCCCAAATGACATACCGAAGGTAGTGCAACTCTCGAAATTCCATTATGACCCTTGAATCAAAATCTCACCTACCAACCGGAAATCGCAAAAATATCAACTTTGCCAATTCAAGCTTAATTCTACTCCAGACATTCAAACCCAATTCTGATCACGCTCCTAAGTCACAAATCACCTCCCAAAGCTAACCGAACCATCAAAACTCACATTCGATCCTTCTAACACCTAAGTCAACATCCGATTGACTTTTCCAACTTAAACCTTCTTAAAAGAGACTAAGTGTCTCATTTCTTGCCAAATCTTCTCCAGACCCAAACTAATCAACCCAATCACATAAAACACGGATAACGAAGCATAACGAAGTAGAAATGGGCAAAATGGAGTAGTAACTCATGAGACGACTAGCTAGGTCGTCACATCCTCCCCAACTTAAGCAAACATTCATCCCCGAACGAGTCAAGAAACATACGTGAAGCCTCGAATAGGTGAGGATATCTACTCCGCATATCTTGCTCGGTCTCCCAAGTAGCCTCCTCCATGGGATGACCTCTCCACTTCACCTTCACTGAGGCTATATCTTTTGACCTCAACTTTCAAACCTGATGACCTAAAATAGTTATTGGCTCTACATCATAAGTCAAATCATCCTCAAACTGAACAGTGCTGAAATCTAAAACATGAGACGGATCCCAAATATACTTTCGGAGCATAGAAACATAAAATACCGGATGGATACTTCGACAAGTTGGGTGGCACGGCAAACTCGTAAGCCACCTTCCCAATCCTCCAAAGTATCTCAAATGGTCCGATGAACCGCGGACTCAACTTTCCTTTCTTCCCAAATCTCATAACACCCTTTGTAGGCGAAACCTTCAATAGAACCTTCTCGCCAACCATGAAAGACACATCTCGAACCTTCCTATCAGCACATCTCTTTTTCCTCGACTGCGTTGTATGAAATCTCTCCTGAATTACCTTTATTTTATCTAAGACATCCTGAACCAAATCTGTCCACTGTAGCCTAGCCTCATCGGGCCCGAACCAACCTACCGGAGATCTGCACCATCTCCCATAAAAAGCCTTGTATGGATCCATCTGAATACTCGACTGGTAGCTATTGTAATAAGAAAACTCTACAAGCGATAGAAACTGATCCCATGACCCTCCGGAGTCAATAACACAAGCACACAACATGTCCTCCAATTTCTGAATAGTACGCTCGGAATGCCCGTCCGTCTAAGGATGAAAAGTTATTCTCAACTCCACCTATGTACCCAATTCTTACTGAACAAACTTCCAAAACTGGGAAGTAAACTGAGTGCCCCGATCTGAAATGATGGAAAGTGGGACACCATGCAACCAAATAGTCTCTCGAATATATATCTCTGCCAACCGCTTTAAAGAATAAGTAATACAGATAGGAATAAAGTGCACGGACTTGGTCGGCCTATCCACAATCACCCAAATAGAATCGAACTTCTTCAAAGTCCGAGGAAGTCCAACAACAAAATCCATAATGATCCTCTCCCACTTCCACTCAGGAATAACCATCGGTTGAAACAAGCCATCCAGTCTTTGATGCTCATATTTTACCTGCTGACAGTTGAGACACCAAGCTACAAACCCCACAATGTCTTTCTTCATTCTCCGTCACTAGTAATGCTGCCTAAGGTCCTGATACATCTTCGCAGCTCCTGCATGAATAGAATACCGCGAGCTATGGGCCTCTTCCAGAATCAACTCCAGAAGCCCATCCACATTGGGCACACAAATCTGGCCTTGCATCTTCAACACTTGATCATCACCAATGGTCACATCTCAAGCATCATCATGCTCAACTATGTCTCTAAGGACAAGCAAATGCGAATCATCATACTAGCGCTCTCTGATGCGATCATATAAAGAAGACTGAGATACCACACAAGCCAATTCCTGACTAGGCTTAGAAATATCCAACTCACGAACCGATTGGCCAAAGACTGAACATCAATTTCAAGAGGTCTCTCCCTAATTGGAATATATGCCAAACTCCCCATACTCATTGGCTTTCGGCTCAAAGCATCGACCACCATATTGGCCTTTCTCGGATGGTACAATATAGTAATATCATAATCCTTAAGCAACTCCAACCATCTCTGCTGTCTCAAATTAAGATCCTTCTGCTTGAATAAATGCTGGCGATTGTGATGATCAGTGAATACCTCACAAGACATGCCATACAAGTAATGCCTTCGAATCGTCAATGCGTGAACTATGGCAGCCAACTCTAAATCATGAACGAGGTAGTTTTTCTCAAGGGGCTTCAACTGATGAGAAGCATATGCAATGACTCTACCCTCCTGCATCAACACACACAACCAATCCCTACTCTCAAAGCATCACAATACACTGTATATGAACCTGAAGCTAATGGTGAAACCAACACTAGACTGTGGTCAAAGCGATCATAAGCTTCTGAAAGCTCTCCCCACACTCGTCTGACCATACAAATGAAGCACCCTTCTGAGTCAACTTGGTCAAGGGTGATTCTATTGATGAAAATCCTTGAACAAACCAGTGATAATAGCCTGCCAAACCCATAAAACTATGAATCTCAGTAGCAGAGGACGATCTGGGCCAACTCTGCACCGCCTCTATCTTTTTTGGATCAACCTAAATCCCCTCACTGGACATCACGTGTCCCAAGAATGCCACTGACCTGAGACAAAACTCATACTTGGAGAACTTTGCATAAAGTTTCTCCTCCCTCAATCTCTGCAACACAACCCTCAAATGCTCCGCGTGCTCATCCAGACTACGTGAATATACTAGAATATCATCAATGAAAACTATGACAAACGAATCAAGATAAGGCTGGAATTCATGAACGTTGTTGGGGTGTTGGTCAGCCCAAAAGACATAACCAGGAATTCATAATGACCATATCTAGTCCTAAAGGCTGTCTTAAGAATATCTGAATCCCTGATCTTCAACTGGTGATAACCTGAACACAAATCAATCTTGGAGAACACCCTCGCTCCCTGAAGCTGGTCGAATAAATCATCAATCTTACCTGTTACTTTGTTCAATTTCCTATAATCGATACACATTCTCATTTTTCCATCCTTCTTCTTTATAAACAGGACTGGCGCACTCAAAGGTGACATACTAGGCTGGATGAACCCCTTATCTAGGAGTTCATGAAGTTGCTCCTTTAACTCATTCAACTCTGGTGGTGCCATACGATACGATGGAATAGAAACGGGTTGAGTGCCCGACATCAGGTCAATACCAAAATTAATATCCATGTGCGGTGGCATGCTCGACAGGTCTACATTAAGGAAGTCCCTCAGAACTGGAATAGAATTAATACTGGAAGCCTCGGCTCCGACATCCCTCACAAAGGCAAGATACCTGAGGCAACCCTTCCCAACCATACGATGGGCTTTCAAGAAAGAGATCACCCTACTAGGAACATAATCAGTAACACCACGCCACTTGATCCACGGCAAATCCGGCATAGCCAAGGTGACTGTCTTAGCATGACAATCTAGAATATCATGACATAGAGATAACCAATCCATGCCCGAAATGAAAACAAAATCCACCATACTAAGTAATAAAATATTGACTCGGGTCTCAGACCCAAATAGTCACCACACATGATCGGTACACACGGTCTACAATAATAGTATCACCCACTGGGGTAGATACATGAACATGTAAATCAAGAATCTCATGGGGCATACCCAAATAATGAGCAAAGTATGATGACATATAAGAAAAGGTGGATCCGGGATCAAATAATATAGAGGCATCTATGTGGAAGACTGAAATAATACTTGGAATGACAACATTTGAGGAAATAACATCAGACGTGCCTGGGATAGCATATAAACGGGCCTGAACACCCCCTAATCAACCTCCCTCTCTGAGGCGACCCTGGCTGACTGACCTCCATGCTTAGCTAGCTGAGCGGGTAGTGGAGAAGCAACTAGCGTTTAAGCCGAAGACTGACCCCTCTACCGGGATGAACTGAAGCACGACGAGGACACTACCTCTACATGTGGCCCATCTCACCACACTCATAATAACTACCAAGTGCTGGAGAAGGGGACTGAAGGGAACCCCTCTTACTGGAGTGACTAGCAGATGCACTCGGCATAGAAGAACCCTGAGCTGATGGGGCATGAGATGAACTCTGGGCTGGGAGGGTGCTGAGTGATGACTGGCCCTGCTGAGACCCATGATAACCACGACCTGAAGATGCCCCTCGATACTCTAGGCAAGCTGACTGAGCAGGCCTGAGTGAACGGCCTCTACTATGCTGAAATTTGCCCCTCGAAGAAGCACCACTATAACTGCCCGATCCTCGAGGCCTCTTTGCCTCCCTCTCTTCTTGCTCCTGACGGCGAACCGACTCAATCTCACCGGCGATATCAACCACCTCCTTGAACTAAGCACCAGATACCCTCTTTTGGGTCATAAGAATATGGAGCTGATAAGTAAGACCATCAATTAATCTTCTAATCCTCTCTCGATCTGTCGGAACCAGCTAGATACCATGAGGAGCCAACTCAGAAAACCTCGACTCATACTGTGACACAGTCATCTCCTCGTGTCGTAACCACTCAAACTGCTTACCCAGCTCCTTCCTACGGGACCGCAACACATACTTCTCCAGGAAGAGAACAGAGAATTGTTGCCAAGTAAGGGGCGCTACACCGACAGGTATACACCTCTCATACGCCTTCCACAAAATGAAAGCAACCCCAGAAAATTAAAAGGTGGTAAATGCCACACCACTAGTCTTAAGAATCACTGTTGTACGAAGCATCTGCTGGCACTTATCCAAGAAACACTGGGCATCCTCGCCCTCTGCACCGCTGAATGTTGGAGTCTACCAAACCTCTCAAGTTGAGATGCTCATCATCTGGCATAACTGTAATACAAACTCCTGAGCTGGTGCAACCAGTTGGGATGGAGGTACCCCCGGTGTCTGGAGTCCCTGCATAAACTGATCAGGTGTGTGAGTAATGAGAGTCTGAATCCCCCTGGTCTGTGAAGTAGCTGCGGTCGTAGTAGCTGAAACTACCTGAGCCAAATTGGTACACACTGATAAGATCTAAGCTAAAGCCTCTTGAAGGCCTGGAATCATAATAGGTACAGTTGGTGCCTGAACTGGTGCTATTAGAGCATCCATAGCTAGAGCCTAATCCTGAGTTGGGGCAGCTGGTGAACCTTGGATCTGATACTGATTTGTCACGACCCTAACCACGAACTCGATCGTGATGGAGCCTCTCGTGAAGACAACGCCAGCTAATCTAACACAATTCATCTTTTAAGCAGTTAAATAATATAAAGATACTATAAACATGATTTAATATCAATATTTAGCGGAAATAGAGATAATAAAATGGAAACCCAATTTGACACAGCCCTAACCAGGGTGTCACAAGTCATGAGCAACTAATGATCCCGATATAAGTCTACTAAAACAATATCTAATACAACTATTTTGAATAACATAGAAATAACAAGATCAGGGAGACACGGGGGCTGCGGACGCCAACAATTACCTCGTAGTTGCTGAAAACACTGCTTGGACTAGAAGGATCAGCACTCAGGAGTAGGACATACTATGCCTGAATCTGCACACACGTTGCAAGGAGTAATGTGAGTACTCCGACCTAGTAAGTAATAAACATAAATAATGACTGAAGATAAGAAATAACATAAAGCACTAGACACCCTATAATAAAGCAGTAAAACATCATTTGAACATAGTAAATCGATGTAAAATCCAGTAAAATCTCTTTCAACATGTAAAATAGGTAAATAATGTAAGGAAAACAGCTAAAAGTTCACCTCTCGGTCTCAGTAACCACAAATCCTCCCCTCGGGCAAAATTCTCAGAACAGTACTAGCCCCTCGGGCTCAATCTCAAAATAATATCAGCCCCTTGGGCTCAATATCTCATTAGAATGGGTACCCACGCTCACTGGGGGTGTACATACTCCGGGAGGGCCCTTATCCACCTCGTGGCGTATATGTAACTTAGGCCCTCGGCCTTAAATCAGTATCTATGTATGCTCACAACTAGGCACTGAGCCTTACTCAATCCGAAAATCATCACAAGCCCCTCGGGCATTTGTCAAACAGTATTTCTCAGCCCAAAACATTTTTAAAAATATCGTTTAAGTCTCAAAACTGAGTAAAAATGACTGAGTAGCAAAATAGTACAAAATAGCATAACTGAGTTCAAGTAATAAGTACAAAACAATGAGGAAATAATTATAAAAATCCTCAAAGGGTCAAAATAGTTGGCATGAAGCCCAAATATGGCAATCAGCCCAACTCGTAATGATAACAAATAAGTTTCAGCCAAATACGCGGTAAAATCATCAATCGGGACGGACCAAGTCACTATTCCCAATAGTGCACGACCCCACGCTCATCATCTAGCGTGTGTCTCACCTCAATATAGCACTATGATGTGCAAATCTGGGGTTTCAAACCCTTGGAACATCATTTACATTCATTACTCACCTCGAACCGGCTAAATCTCTAGCTCGCGTCGCCTTTTCCCCTCGAATCGACCTCCACACGCGTCAAATCAATCCAAAATCAGAACGAATACATCACAATACGCTAAGGAAACAAAGCTCAAGAAAAAACAATCGAAAATACCAAAAATCCCAAAACTAGCGAAACTCGAGCCCCGGGCTCACCTGTCGAAACTCAGAAATTTTTATATCAACGGCTTCCTTATCTCCCCACGACTTCATACATATCAAAAGTTCTCAAATCCGACCCTAATTGGTCCTAAAAAACCCCAAATCAAACTCCCAAAATTCCAAGCCTAAGTTCGCGTTGGGTATTTACCGCGTTCTCAAAACACATCGGATTCAAGCCTAAGTTTCTAAAATCTTCCAAAAATATGCTTTTGATCAAAAACCCAACCAAACCACGTCCGAATGACCTAAAAATTTTCACACACATCCAAAATGACATAAAGAAGGTACTACGACTCTCGAAATTCTATTCCGACCCTCGGATCAAAATCTCACCTACCAATTCGAAATCACTAAATATCAAATTCGCCAATTCTAGCCTAATTCTACTCCGGACCTTCAAAACCCATTCTGATCATGCTCCTATATCACAAATCACCTTCCGAAGCTAATCAAACCATCAGAACTCACATCCGAGCCCTCTAATACCTAAGTCAACATCCGGTTGACTTTTTTAACTTAAACCTTCTTAAAAGAGACTAAGTGTCTCATTTCTTGTCAAATCTTCTCTGAACCCAAACTAATCAATCCAATCACATAAAACACGAATAACGAAGCATAAAGAAGTAGAAATGAGAGAAACGGAGCGGTAACTCATGGGACGACTGGCTGGATCGTCAAATCACTAATATGTCTAATACACACACTATTAACGAAAATCATTAGTTTAAGTGTCTAAATAAAAAATATTATCAGGTTTAAGGGGTTGTGTATATATTCAGCCAAAAAAAGTTATACCAGGAAAATAGAAGATAAAAGGGAAAGAAAAGCACCTCAACTTTTCAACACCAGTCCATAAAGTGCCTCCTCCCCCCCAAGCTTTGCTTCTAAATGGCATTGGCTCATTAAATATCAGGTCTTAAACGCTACTATTTTATAGGCCAGTCTATGTATTTGGCCTTTATCAAATCATATTTAGGCCAGTTCTCACTCCCGATTCTCTTTTGATCCATTTTATTTCCTCCCCTTGATCTACTTTCATCTCATTTGCTATTGGTCCCTAACCACTCTCTTCCATCACACCTTCTCCTCCATTTTTTCCTCATGCCACAAGACCGTTAGTACTAACCTTTTTGTCTATTACTTTCACTATTTTCAAATATCATCCAACCTTCAATTCAAAAGTTATCCCAACTTTTCTCCGACCTTTCACATTTGCTTTTTAATTCTCCACCACTGAAGCTGATGGGTAGCAATATTATCCACAAAAAACTCAGATAGAGAAATTTTTTTTTTGTTCTTTTTTCTTCAACTAGCTATTTAAAACAGTTTAAAGCGCCACATTATGAAATGATTTTTTGGGCTAGGCAGTTGTAATTCTTCTTCTTATTTCATCATACTGTAAACTATTTTAGGCTACAATTAAGGAATGATGTTTTAGAATACGAAGGCTGTAAATTAGGGTTGTTGAATGACTAATTTTGAAAAAGGATAAACAATTAAATGGTCGTTTGGTAGGGTGTATAAGAATAGTAATGAATAAGGTATATTAATAATGCAGGAATTATAAATAGAAGAGTTAGTAATGCAAGCATTAGTATTAAAGTTAAAATATTGCAAAAATTTTAAGAAAATTAGTTGTTTACAAAAATATCCTCCAATTCTTTAACTTTAAAGGACTTTAAGGATAATTTTATCTTTAACCATACTAAAACATGCATTATAGTCTTGGTATAGCTAATACCATGGTTTGCTATGTATTAGTTATACATAGGATAATACCAAATAGATTGTATATTTGATACTTGCATTAATAATATATATGTTAAAAAAATATACCAAACAAAGAATTTTTAAATATCCAAAAACTAATATACGTATTATTTTCTCTAATGCATCTTGCCAATTGACTAATAAGTAACACTTCACGGCGTACATTGCACAATAGTGCCAATTATCCCAAATAAAAAAAATTCACTACCAATTTCATAAAAGAGATTAAAAAGAAAGACAAAAACCATGAATCATATTTGGAATAATTGATTTACTTGTACTGTTATTTTTTATTATTAATAAAATTTACACGCAAAATTATGAATTTAGAACTTGGGTGGTTCCAAGAAAAAAAGTCGCATCTTTGACTCTTTATATATATAGAAAGCATTACGACGATAAAATATTCTCAACCATTCTGTTCAGAGTAGAAAAAGACATAAAACACTAGACAACAAAACAGAAAGCAAGATGAATTGTCTTAAGAAGCACGAGGACATGAAGAATGGCAGAATAGTCTGGGAGATATTTATAGTTATTTTGATTTGTCATTTCGATTTTGTATTTTATAAAGTTTTATTCAGATACTTTAACTTAATTAAAATAAAAATTTCAAATTCTTTTTGACCGTTGACCGAACTTATGTGGCATAGATACAAGTGAGGTAGACAAAATGTTTGCTATGCATGCGCCTAGTGAGCATGAAATAGTGATTAAATCAGAAAAATAGACAAAAAGTCAAAAAAAGATAGAAAAAAAATGTATAACAACTCATATCATCTTCTAACCCCCAGGAGCCTCTTTCATTTTGGCTCCGGCACTGCTGCCTTCTGCCATTCCACCGTAAAATAATATAGAGAAACAAAAGAACATGATGTGTTTACAAATCGAAGAGGAAAAAGAGCTTGACCTTTCTTTTTAAGCAATCTCTATAGTGGAAAAAATCGATTTTGTTTTTGCTTTTTGAATATCAAGAAAATGCTCAACAAATAGTAAATAAATGATTTATCTACAAAGATGCTCATGTTTGACAAACGATATAGAGGAGAAACCTCCTTCTACTCTTCCACCATCACCACCGCATTTGGATTGTTACATTGGAGGAATTTGGGGGTTTTGACATTTTGGAAAATATTAGAATAGAAAGAGGAGGCTAAATAGAGAAGGAAACTTTGAAAGATGAAAGAAATAGATTGTCACCATGTAAGAATTTGTGAGGTTTTAAGGTTAAAAATTGATGGTGATGAGTGAAAGAGAGAGAGAGAGAGAGAGCTGGGAATGGGGAGATAGAGGATAAAAGGTGTGGCATTCTAATTTTTATTTTTAATTTTGAATTTTATAAACTATAAATTTTTTAAAAGTAAATTGCGATATGGATATTATTTATCTAGGTAGCTCTGATGTGTTATCCATATCAGCGAGAGTGAACAACACACAATGCGAAGGTGTTTAAAATACTAATTTTGATCAAGTTCAGGAGTCTGAACGAAACTTTATGAAATATAAGGACCGAAATAATAAATCGGAACAAGTATAAATATCTCCCGGCTATTCTGCCCATAAAGAATTTAAAGGTTTATTAGCTATTATACCTATTTATTTTTTTTATTTTTCATACAAGATAAGGTAAAATCATGCATTAATAAGGATACCACAGTTTGACAATTTCAAAAACACAACTCATGTTAAAATAATCCATTTGAAGATTTCAAAGTCTACATGATTTATAAAAAAAAAAAAGAATCTCTATTTTCATTTGATTAGAGTCGATTCTCTCATTTTGGTTATTTTGGCATATTGTTGACATTAATGTACCTGTGGAAATAATTTCTATATACTACTATTTCTATTGTAAAAAAATTGTGACGTCTATGATACGACATTACGACCAAACACATTTTGAAAAAGTTCCATTCACACGAAAAGTACAATGAAAATCATCTTGTTTCAAAGTTTGTCCACGATTGTATTTTGCACAAATAGAACTTGTGTTTCTCTCCATCTTCAGGAATTTTCTCTCCAGCCTCATCATTTCTAGTGTTCTTTTAAGTTTCGTTCAAATTTAATCAACTTGTGACGTAAATTAATCACGATGTCTGTGTGCAGCAACTAACGTAACACACAAGTTCTACACTTGATTTTTGAAAATGTCATGAATTTAATAGAATTGGATAATTAATTTATCTTATCTTTTTTTTTGTTTCTCACTTGATTTTTTATATTCGCATTAGAACCCAATTATATGCACCGGGTAGGGGCCCATTCGGGAGTAGCCTCTCTACTAAAAATTTTTCTATATTCATGACTCGAACTTGAATCCTCTAGTTAAGGAAGGAGCAGTCTCATCCACTATACTATATTTTTTGATGATATTAATTTATCTTATCCATTGTCACCCTTAATCCTTGATGCTTGACTAATCAATTCTTGTATTTTTTTTTTTTGATATTCCTTTTCCATTGACCTTTAAATGTAAACTAACACAATCCCCCCCCCCCCCCCCCCCTCCCCCCTAAAATTACATTGAATAAAGACATAAAAAAGAAGAAAAAAAACTGGCACATTAAAATGTCAAACAGGCATATACGAGAGCACTAGATATCTCCTAGTCAATAAGTCAATATTATACTTGTCGATCGCATCCCACTTGTACTATATCAAAAGAGTCAAAAGTCAACAATTTAATTCACCACCTCATTGTTCTGATGTCAAATCCCTATTAGCCCATTATTTCACAAGACCCAACCCAGTAGTGAAACGTGCCAACGTTCGGTGTGATCTCATCAGCGCAAAAATCTCGGTGTAATAAAAGTGGGATTCTTGATCAAAGTACAATGACATAAGCATAACATACAACTCGTATTATTTACCAGTCTTATACAAGTACACAGCTGAAGACTTTCCCTCTTTACTTCTCTTCTTGTTTCAGTTTCAACTTTCTTCACCAAAATGGCGATGAAGAAATATCTAATTCTCTCCATTCTTCTACTCAGTCTCATTTGTTCCAAAACGGCGTCGTCTTTAGACAGCAAAAACATTGAAGAAGAAGAAGAAGATCTCAGTTTCCTCGAAGAAGAGGATTCTGCTGCTGATGCTCATTCAGATTCCAATCCGTACGGCGACCACCACGATTTCGAGAACTACGACGATCTCGAGGATGATTCCGATGCTTCGGATCACGGATACGACTCTTACGAGCCGCCGGCAGTGGATGAGAAGGATGTTGCTGTACTGAAGGAAGGGAATTTCAGTGGGTTTATTGCGAAGAATAAACATGTTATGGTTGAGTTCTACGCGCCGTGGTGCGGTCACTGTCAGGCACTCGCGCCGGAGTATGCTGCGGCCGCGACGGAGCTGAAAGGAGAGAATGTGATGCTTGCTAAAGTGGATGCCACTGAGGAAGCTGAGCTGGCTCAGAAGTATGATGTTCAAGGCTATCCCGCTGTTTTCTTCTTCATTGATGGCCTTCACAAGCCTTACAATGGTGAAAGAAACAAGTAAGTTGGTTTTTCACTTGATTCTGTCGTGTTTGAATTTGCGCGTTTGTGTGTGTGTGGCTTCTCAATTTTCGGCTTGCTTGGTGAATTAACATGTTCCTCTTTGCTCTCTATTACTCTTGCTAGTGACTTGTACTTCTATTTATAATGTTAAAATTTTAACTTATTGTGAGAGTGAATCTTAAATTTGTACAATGTCTAGTTTCATTTGTAAATTCATTGGAAATCAACTGCTGATGTGCTATTGACTGGTGGTCCGGAATCCTTGAAAGAACTTGGAAACCTATTAAATTACTATATGGTCGAAAGTGTTGATTAATTTCATTTAATACGTATTCTAAGCATTGGCTTTGCTTAGAATTTTTGAAGATTTTTACAACATACATGTAATTTGACTCTGTTGTATCACGTCGTTTACCATAGTTTCCAAGTTACAAATTTGTGCTTGATATAAACAGTTGTACTTACTTTAACTTGATATAAACAGTTAGTTGTAATTACTTTTAAGTGACCTAATTGTGTCAATAATTTTTGACAACATAGAAAAGTTAAATTCTAAACTTCCTTACGGTGAGTATTGTTATCTCAACATTCTTTCTACTTTGTTGTACTCCGAAGTGGACATGGATAAAAAAGAAGACTGGACCTGCTCTATCAAATATAACGACGGCAGAGGAGGCAGAACGTATCTTGAAAGAGGAGAAAAAAGTAGTGTTGGCTTATTTGAATGATTTAGTGGTAATTCCTCTATCTAGGCTGGTTTTCTTTTCGTTATTGAGCATGATGGGACCTAAATGCAATTCAGATTATGGTGATTAATTAGTACAGTATTACTTATCTCACTCAATCTAAAGTTGCTTTTAGATTTAATCAATGAAACAAAATTTTGGTACTATGAATCATCAAAATCTTATTGTTGGAGAGAGTAGTAGCTGTAGCTTGTGAACTAACATTGAATTCCTCGACTTTAGGTCTTTTTGGAGGACTTTGCTGATATCTCATCATATCCACCTGCTATATATTCTACTAGATATATCACTGGGAATATAGGTGGATGTGGGTTTCTTAATTTTGATTTGTTGGGGATTCAAAACCTACTAAAGGGACAAAAAGAAGATTTATATCAAAGAGTAAATAGAACATATGTGGAAGCTGAATTTAGCTACTTTTGGCATGTAATACAGTGATATGAAATGTTGGGATGCCTTTTCCAGTTATATATATGTGGTAATGCAAGTGAAGATTATAATACCACTTTCTCAATTTTAATTTTATGGGGAAAACCCAGCTAGAAGGAAAAAAACATGAATTATAATCCGTAAGGATAAAAATGGAACACCAGCAAAATAAAAAGAAATGTATGGCTGTTGAGTTCTATTTTTGCGTAATTGGCAGCATTTCTTAACATACTGTTGTAGCATATATATGTGGTAATTTCTGTAGAAAAAAAATCATTTTACATGTTTGCAGGGTGATAAAAGTGAAGAGCTTGCTGCAGCTGCTGCACTAGAAGATGATGTCAACTTCTATCAGACTGCCAGTCCAGATGTGGCAAAGCTCTTCCACATAGATTCTCAAGCCAAACGTCCAGCTCTTGTCATAATTAAAAAGGAAGCCGAAAATATCAACCACTTCGGTTAGTTTGGCTAATGCAGTTATGTAGCATTAATCATTTCAATAGAGAAGTAATTACCAATGTCATGCTTTCTTGTAGGCGGTGAGTTCACCAAGTTAGCTATAGCTGAGTTTGTTTTTCAGAATAAACTTCCTCTTGTCACCTATTTTGCTCGGGAAAGTGCCTCAGAGATATTTGAAAATCCCATTAAGAAGCAGGTGATCATTAAGCTAACAATAGCAGGCTGATCTTGGGTGGTTTTTCTTTCTTTTGTTTTACATATTTTCTTTCTTATTCACAGTTGATACTTTTTGCCACTTCCAAAGATTCAGACAAGTTTCTGCCAATATTTCAAGAGGCTGTGAAAGCTTTTAAAGGAAAGGTGAGAATCTTACCACCTCTTTCAGATATGGGCAATTATGGGCAAATATGAATGTCTCGTGTAGACAAAGGAGGAGAAAAAGGGATTTAAGGGGGGGGGGGGGGGGAGGGGGGAGGTTGTTGTGATCTCTGATACTTGGAAACATGCTCAGAAGAAAGAAAAGCCTTTATTTAGGGCAGCCAATCACTTTATAAAGAAGCTGTCTGCATAGTGTGCTTTTGCCAATTCTCCGACTCACAAGTCTTTCATTTTTTTTTCCAAAAACCTTGCAGCTTATCTCTGTTTATGTTGAAATCGACAATGAAGATGTTGGATAACCAGTTTCAGAGTACTTTGGTGTTAGCGGTGATGCCCCAAGAGTAAGATATTTTTAGTTTACTCACTTGGCAGAAGATTTTGTTTTCGAAATTCCATAAACTTCCTAGCATCAAACTCGAGAATTGGTGCAGGTTCTCGCATATACAGGAAATGAGGATGGGAGGAAGTTTGTACTGGAAGGTGAAATAACCTTGGACAGTATCAAGGTTTGTTCAATGCTAACTTTAGAACCAAACTTTTGGATTAATCCTGAGTGACAAATTCCGGATGTTACTTCCCCATGTGGTCAAATTAGATCAAATGTGTTTATGGATTAGTTATACATATTGTTTTCTTTTAAAATAAAACTATAAATGAGGGATTAGGAGGGGAGAAAGTGGATTGAATAAATCAGAAAGTTGGAGTGATACGCCTTTCCTTCTCAAAGTTACATAGAGTAAAACAGTTCATCAACTTGAAAATTTGATTTTATGATGTTAGCCTCGACGAGTTGGATAATACTCTTGAAACAATTAAATTTTTTTGCCGTTGAAATCTTTGTTGGTGAATGGTAAAGCTTGGCATTGATGGGAGGGAGGGGTGCAGTGGAATTCATTTTTGGAGCTTTGGATTTTGCTCCTTTTTGAGAGATCAACTTAGGTTAGCAAGGTTTTTCTTAGCTAATCCATGACTTTCTATCTTATCCTGTATGTATTTTTTTGTTATTTGTTTTGCAGTCCTTTGGGGAGAAGTTTTTGGAAGACAACCTAAAGCCCTTTTATAAATCTGACCAAATCCCTGAGACCGTAAGTCTTCTAGTTCTTTTCACTACTTTCCAACATTAAGCTTCAGATTGAGCTTTGTTTTCTCAAACCCTTTGATCATTCATGCAGAATGATGGGGATGTCAAAGTTGTGGTTGGCAATAACTTTGACGAAATTGTTCTGGATGAATCAAAAGATGTTCTTCTTGAGGTACTAGTCGTTTTGTTTTGAATGAGTGCATGTATTAATCAATGATGCAAATGACTGGATTTGCAACATCCAAAACTTTTGAGGTTGTTCTGGATGTCTAACGGAGAATTTTGATTTGTGAGTCAAAACAGATATGTGCTCCTTGGTCTGGGCATTGTCAATCACTAGAACCCATATACAACAAGCTTGGCAAGCATTTAAGAGCTATCGACTCCCTTGTTATTGCCAAGATGGATGGTACCACAAATGAGCACCCCCGAGCCAAGGTACATTTTGCAACTTCATGTTTTGACTTCAGTTACGTATTCTCGTGTCCTGCACGGAATGTGCCAGATTCTATTCCCAGTATATAGTTGGTTTGTTGATTGGATATGTTTACGAGCATGCTCAAGTTATACTGCATCCTTTGGTGTGTGTATACCAACATTTATCTGTAAGAAAGAAAATTTCTAGAAAATTAAGGGTTCGTTGATGACGTAAGTAACTAAAAGTGTGGCCGCTAAGTCACTAACAACTTAAGCTCTTAGATAATATGGTGACATTATTTAATATTATGCATAGGTCCTAAGTTTAAATCTCACCACATGCTTAAAAACTTTTCACATGCTTGGTCTTCAAAAAGAGTCAAGCTATAGGAGGAAAAGAGTGCCAATTGTTTATTCTTTTCAATTATCCTTTGAGAGGTGCGATGGGAGGGGGCTATTGTGGTTGTTCGAACATTGGATTAATGATTATTTGATTTATTGCAGTCTGATGGATTCCCAACACTTCTGTTCTTCCCAGCTGGCAACAAGAGCTTTGATCCAGTGAGTATAAATTAATGTGCTTCCAAAATTGTTTAGTGTATGTTCCATTCGATTTTGCTTCTGAAAAACGATGGATGATTCATCTTTAAATGATCATCCTGTTCTACAGATTACTGTTGACACAGACCGTACAGTGGTGGCCTTCTACAAATTCCTGAAAAAGCACGCATCTATCCCCTTCAAGATTCAAAAGCCGGCCTCAGCACAGAAACCTACAGAGTCTGATGCCAGTTCAAGCCCAGAGAGCACCATTGATGATGTTAAGGATGAACTGTGAGATTCTGTAGCTAGGTTCTAGCATATTAGTCAAAGCTTGACTTTAGAAAGGAACTCCAATCATGCATAAGTGCGCTTTAAAGGGTGGGAGTGGAACGTGAGAAAGTGATAGCAACGTTTGCATTGAAAGATGTAGGTAGGAATAGAAAGTAGACTTGTTTTTATTTTTATGGTTTCATATTCTTGTTTCTTTTTTTGGTTGGCTGAAAATAATGTTATGGTGTATCGTAACTCAGACAACGGACTTTTCTTCTGATAGATTCTTCTTGCAAATTGATCTGCCTTCTGTTCTTTTCCCTCTTCCTGTAATTTCTTGAACCAAGTTCTGCACTAGTTAGGCACACTTGGTGTCTATACCAAATCACTTAAACTAGTTTGGTACTATGTTTAAGGGTATTCTTTGATCCCACCATATGGAATAATGCTGGATATGTTGTTTTAAGTGTATACTTGAGAACTCTATTACATTTTTCTTACTATAACATCAGTTTTTCTTTATGCAAGCATATCCACAAATCCTGAATTCACAAATGTAAAAAGGAAAGAAACAAGTTCACATAATGACTAAAAACAAACTATAGAAGACTATCTTTTATAAAAAAAATAGGTCAAACGACACCTGAAGTTACTCAATGAAAAAAAATTACAGAAAGAATACAACTAAAATATTTCTGATTTGAATGGCGCCTAACTAGTTCTTATATGATTAGTGATTCTGATACTGTTTGTGTTTTTTTCTGATGCAATCATCATCTAAACCATCAATGCAATTGAGTAGAAAGGTTCTCAGAAAGTTTATGGTAGTGTTTACCTAAAATTTGAGTAACAATTAAATTTATATTGCGGTTTAAGGATATGTGATTCAATCCAATACCAATTGATAATCAAGGAATTATTGCTAGCCAAATTTTGACTTCGACTTATAGTAGTCTCGAGGTGTGATAATAGAAATAAAAGATGATAAAGCAACTCTAATGAACAGTACGTGAAATAGCAAGAAAGTAATTAATGTATATATTCTTATCAGTGAACAATGATCCTTACAAATGAATGGGATCATCTTTTTTATAATAGAGGAGTCCTAAACAAGGTACATTTCTAATTATAATAGTAAATCATATTTGACAACTGATTATTAACAGCCGACGATCAATCTATTCCGAAATTCACGCCATGATTTTCGATCCGTTCCAGATATCTCGGCCTTTCCATTATCGAACTATACCGGCACCATTTTGAAGTAAGCGCTCTTCTGACCTCGTTTAGTGATGTCACCTCAATCTTGGAAAGAAGCCCCGATCTCGGACACGACGTCCTACCCTTTCAATGTGGTATATCTTTTTTGATCAAAGGATGAAATCGAGTAATCCCGATTTCCACCGTATATAGATAATCTCCTCGTTTGTTAGAGTAAAATGATAAGAAACGACTTGAGCCTCGATTTTCTGGAGACCCCGATTATGATGATTTTTCTGTGATGTAAGCGGTAGAGGTGACCAAAATGTCATGTCGGACGGTTCCCAAATTATTAATGACTGTCAGTGGGTGGCTGGCCACTAGCGCCACCGAACCATCGCCGTGAATCTGTAAGTACATGTTCTTTGTTTGAATCAAAACTTCACTTCCACCTTCACCAAGTTTTCTAAGTCTTTTCCTCTCTCTCCACCTCTTCTCTTTCACCGCCTGTTGAGTAAATTTTGTTAGTTCCGAAAGACCAAATTTTACCTTTTTTTGCTTCCTTCTATTTGAATCAATAGAGAAAACCTCTAAGACTGTCCCATAAAAGGAGACAACTTCTTCCCCTTCTTCCCGTCGGCCAGTAATAAAACACTGATGGAACCGCTCCCTCATGAATATGTTCTTGGCCCTTGTGTCTTAATAATCGACTTCAAAGTCGAGAATCCTCCATCGATGCCTGGCTGATGTGAAGTCGTGTCGAGATATATTTTCTCGATTACGGCGGAACATCTCGAGGCTGCTAAGAGAGATTGTAACCGGGGGACTGAGGTCATGGTATAGATCCCTGCTCCAGAATAGAGTATTACCACTCACGTGGAAGGGTTCCTAAGTGTCTACACTTACCCCTTCACATTGAATTCTATCGACACAGTAATTATTGATTTTTGTAAAAGATATGAGGTCACCCTTGACCAAGTTCACCCCTCATTCTAGCATATAGTTGGTCATGCTCCGCTTCTTTTCCAGCAAAGCCAAAGGGCTGGAGTTCATCCTCAACCACCTCATACAGTTATATCGACCTCGGCTTTTTCTAGGGTTGATCAAGCTCCAACAACGAGCGATGAAGGCCTTTTTTACGAGCAATGATAAGGACAAGGTTCGTGGTTGCCAGTTCGTGGGTAAGGACCTACGACCTTATCCCAGAGGAGAAACTACCGTTCCCAGAGAAGTGGAACCCCGTTAGTAAGTGACGTATTTACCCCTTAGTCTTCGTACTCCGTTCTTTGCTTTATGTAATGCCTTCATCTATTTTATAGCAGTTTTCTGGATGCCTCACGCGGTCCCTGACCTTGAAGACTAGGTTCGGAAGTTGGCCTCGACTTCCTCCTATGCCGAGCACCGCTGGTTTGACTTGGCAAAAGGCAGATTGGAAGCAAAAAATCATGGTAAGTTTATCCTGTATGCTTTCAATGTCGTTTCTGAAACGTTTCCTTTTACATATACTTGACTCTCTTTTATGCAGGCCTCAGGGATATTGTTGAATTGAGGCCGACCCCGCCTAGGGAAGAGGTAGTTACTAAACCGGCTAAGGACAAGAAAAGGAGACGGTCTTCGCCTTCTGATACCCTGGAGCCTAAGAAGAGCAAGGCTCCTAAATCGAAGGGCGACCCCGTCGCTCTATCTGCCGACGTAGCCCAAAAGCTACTAGATGAAAAATAGGAGGGGGAAGATGCTGGTTATGAGCTGGTGCCTCAAACGAGGGGAAGTGTCGAAGCTTCAAAAGCATCTGGGCCAGTGATGGTCAAGGTGACTCACACTTGGACCGAGAAGATCTCGGAAGGTGCTCCGAGCAAAGTCTTTGAGTCATCGGGAGCCGAAGATATTTCTTGTCGTGGTAAACAACCGGCGAGTGTGCCTAAAGGGTTCAGTTCTGGGGCTCTTCAGAAGGGAGAGAGTTCCCCAAGTGTCTTGCTTGGGTCAATTAATATTGATGATTCGTCACTGGACCCTGAATTTTCTGAAGGGTAATTTTGGGAGGCTCGGTCTATAGAAATCCCCGATGCGGAAATGACCCACAATGGGGAAGACATATTCTGTGGCTTCCTAGCGGTGGTTGATGATGTTTCTGACCTAGATGCAATGATCACTTTTTATGAGGCCCATCATCTCATAAACCAGGTAAACTTCATCCCCTGTTATTACGTTTGCTTTTATTTCCTTCTATATGATTTCATTCATTTCTCCATAGGTTGTGATGCTTCATCAGGGAGCGTTCACCAAATCCCAAGACAATCTTAGCCGGTGTGAGGTCGATCTCAAAAGGCTTACTGAGGTGAGAGACTCCCTTAAGCGCCTCTATGTGCAGAAAGTAGAGTAGATCAGGGACCTCCAAGCTGAATTTGCCTAGGCTCGTAAGGAAGAGGTCAAGCTTGACGAGCAGGTAACAATCCTTTTGTAAGATTATAATCTAGACCTAATTTTGGAGGATAATACTTCAATATCTCAGTCGCAACAAAAGCTAGAAAGGATCAAACTGCTCCGAGGAGAAGTCGATCAAATCAAAGCTAACTGTGATCGGTAGAAGGAGAACATGAACCCCCTTGCTGCGGAGAAAGAGTCTACCTTGGCTAAATTGTCATAGGTCGAGGTCAAACTCGGAGCATTAAAGATAAAAGCTTTGCCCAGGCAAAAAGGATCGAGGATCTTGAAGACGAGCTTGTTGAGGCCAAGGCGGGGTCCTGAAGATGAATATCATGGCTAACAAGTCCATAGCCATGTACCTGGCCAATGCCGAGGCTTCTCAAACGCAGGTAAGGGGGATTCTGATTGAGAGCTATGGATTAATGACTTGGCAAAGTGCCAATCCTAGCCCTCGAGGAAATCCATACTTGAAGTTTCGACCTCTCCAAAGAGATAACTCAAACTAATGTGCTTGAAGTTGATGCTAGGTTGCTTGTCTCATCCGATGATGACACGAGGATGATGAAGGCATTCCAAGGCAGGTTTAATAACGACGAGGGGCCTGAAGGAGAAGCTGCCCCTGAGTAAGAAACTAGCCCCGGGCATATTTAGGATTTTATTTTTCCTTTTCTTTTTTGTAAGACCCCTGTCGGTTCCTTGTACATATTTTTGCCCATATATATAAATAAATTTTCCCTTTTGAAGTCCTTCTCAATTTTCATCCACAAACACATTTTTTCCTTGTAAAAATTTAGCAAAATCTTATGTTTTGAATGGTGCATTCAAGATTTTGGTTTTGGGTGGCTTCCTCGAAGTCACCACAGTGGAGTTCGAATAAGGTTCGAACTTGAAGCATAGGCCCTTCAGGGTTGTATCGAATAATGATGAGTCCCCGAGCCATAGTCAAGTTAGTTTTTATTTAAGCTCGGAATAGTCGAACCCTTAGGTTCGGATGGAGTGAGAACAAGATCTTGAACTCTAAGTGTATTGGCCCTTAGGCTCTTTAGATTGGGCCAATATGGCCTCTAAAAGATGGCTATTATTCCCATCTTTCGGCTTAAAAGACTTAGTAAAAATTTCTTTATGCCTCAACATGTATTTTTTTAACCCATTGGGTTTTTAGAGGGTTCGACGTCGATTGAAACCACTCTACTTTTTGTGCCTTAGCACTTGTGTGTTAAGATAATTTGATACCTCTTAAGGTTTTTCGAGGGCTAATTTTATTGAAGCCCTTTTGATTGTTTGCCGAGGTTAGCCTTTTTTTGCCGGTTTTTCAAAGAATTTGAGGGCCTATTTTTATTGCGGGATTTCAACTTCTCCGAGCCACATTAATTTGGCTGTAGCTTTTGGGTATGCCTCTTGGGCTTATTACCCAATAACACTTCGAACTTGTTCGAAGTGTTAGTCCCCAAGAATGATGATCTTGGCCTATAGATCGATGAGTGACTCTTTGAGGTCTTATGAGTTTGAGTTTAGATAACTCGAATATGTCGATTTGACGACAGTCCCCGAGTGTTTGAGGCGTATTTGTTCCTGGATCTTGAGCCATTTCTCACAAAATCATAAGTATGGAGCTCGTATTGTATAAAATTTTCTTTGAGAGACAAGACGTTTGATATAGAAAGAATGCTTCTTTGAATAATTTATACGTGCATGTTTTGTCATCGGGGTTCGACTAATCTATATAGACACGGTTCATTCGACCATTTGTCCCATTACAAAGTTTCCCTATCGAGACCCTTTGACATGAACTTTTCTTGATAATATAACATCCGAGGGTGATGCCCCCCCAGTATTCGAGGTTGATTGTAAAGAAGACTTGGATACCGTTGAATTCTCTTCAGGTAGCACATAATTGTTGCCTAATAAATAACCTCCCTGGAAAACCCCATTTGGGATAAAAATCGATCTGAGGGAAAAAGAGTACAACACATGCTTTAAAACCTAAGGTCCTCGTATTTAAGAGTTTCTCGACATCTTCTATCGAACACCTGCAATAAATTAGTATCAATTATAAATAAAAAGGAGGAAATTCATACCTTAGAAATAATATCGTTTGAGAAGTGATATATTCAAATTTGTTTGGCAATTGTTCGCCTTCCATTATGCCAAGTTTGTAAGATCCCTTTCCAATGACACCGAGGACCCGATATGGCCCTTTCTAATTTGGGCCTATTTCCCTTCATCGGGTCTCGAGTATTGAATGTGACTTCCCTTAGAGCTAATTCCCCTATTCTGAAGTGGCGAAGGTTGGCTCTTCTAGTATAATATCTCTCGATATTTGCTTTTGCACAGCCATCCGAACGAGTGCAGCTTCTCGTTTTTCATCCAATAGTTCGAGGCTAGTATTCATAGCCCCGTTATTTGATTCTTTCGTTGCATGTCAAAATCTGGAACTAGGTTCCCCGACTTTGACCAGAATCAAAGCTCGGAGCCATATACTAAAGAGAACGGGGTTGCCCCCGCACTGGACTTTGATGTTGTTCGATATGCCCAAAGGACTTCGGGTAAAATTTCTCTCTACTTCCCCTTAGCATCGTTCAACCTTTTCTTTAGGTTTTGAATGATAGTCTTGGTCGTTGATTCGGCTTGTCCATTCCTACTAGGATGATATGGTGTTGATAATATCCGTTTTATTTAGTGATTTTCGAGGAATTCCATTACTTTGCTACCGATAAATTATTTTCCATTGTCACACACTATTTTGGAAAGTATCCCAAATCAACACATGATGTGATCCTAGCTGAAGTATATAACTTCCTTCTCTCTTACTTTCTCGAACGTCTATGCTTCAACCCATTTAGAGAAATAGTCAGTCATAAATTGTAAGGGCGCGTAAAAACTTGTACTCAAAACTTAAGAGCTCGTAGTGCCAAATTATGAAAATGTGTTTCCACGGTTCGAACCTTTTTTGTACTGATTTATCCATTTAAAAATCAAAAATCAAAATTTTCCAGAAAAGTGCAATTATATAGTCCAGAATGAAGTCACATACCAGGTATGCAGACCACATATCTGTCACCGAATGAGTCAGTGTGTTGGCCAAATTGAAGTCAACTATGCGGTCAATTTTGCGATCGCATAATCAAAATGCAGACCGCATATCTGCCGCAGAATGAGTCAGTGTGTTGGCCAAATTGAAGTCAACTATGCGGTCAATTATGCGATCACATAATTAAAATGCGGACCGCATAATCATCACATAACTTCCTTGGGATTTTGTGAAGGTCAGTTCTACGATGCACTTTGCGACCGTAGAACGTGAAGGCGGACCGCATTTCTGCGCAAAATCAACCAGTGTGTCCAGTTTTTAGGAAGCATTTTGCGGTCCATTATGCGGACCACACGTCTACTTTGCGATCACAAATGCGATCGCAGAATCGATTTGGGGCTCTAATTTTTCAAAGTTTTTAACCCGACCCCTATCGATATATTCAGTGTTATGGCTCATTTTAAGCATATTTCCTGATAATTTTAGAGAGAGAGAGAGGGTCTTAGAGATGGAAAGTACTTCCCATCAAGTTTCTCAACAAAACCTTGTTAAATAATTGAATATAACCAAGTGAAGGCACCAAAATCTTCATCCCAATAGGTAAGACTTCTTCACTCAACCCTTATTTCTACACTCAGCTATAAGGGGCCATTAGTGTGATAATTCATAGGTGTAAGAATGGATTCCTTACATGCTTAAGGTATTGGGATGGAGTAAACTAAAATGAAAGCAAATGGGGTATATAATGATAGAAACTTCTCTCAAAAAGAGTCTAAAACTACAATATACCTTTAGTATTTGACAATATGCTCGAAACAAGCTAGAATCGCGATCTCCTCTCTATTCAATTTGTAATTCTTACACAATAGATCGAAGTGCTAAGACTTTCGGAATTTTGTAAAGAGTAAGGAAAGCTATATTGAGGTATGTATGGCTTAAACCCTGTTTTATTAAAAATTGAGCTCCATTGGTGTTTAGCAACTGTGGTAAGACTAGAATTTGTTGATGTATCAATTGTTATTTCACATGAATTGTTTGAAATTATATATATATATATATATATATATATATATATATATATATATATATATATATATATATATATATATATATATATATATATATATGTATGTATATATACATACACATACATACATATCTACATGAGGGATGTGCCTCAACGTGTGTAATGAACTATCCTTGATATTTAATGATGTGTGAAGAATTCAAATCGTATGTTGATATGCCTGGGCTATGAGTCAAGATTAAAACTGAGATTGACATGCTAACTACGTGAGATCTTACTTATGTTTGCAACTTGAAATGCTTATGTATGTGCCCAAGATCACAAATTGCAAGATGAACACTAAAAATGGAAAAGGTGTGATAATTGAGGCCCTAAGTGCCAATGAATGGATATGATATATGTGAAATAAATATTCAAGTGAGATGATTGATGAGAAAGGAACAACGCCTAAGTAAGGGGGCCTAGCTGATCGGTCCATGATATACACATGGTGGTAATATGCTAACATTGAATTCCAGAAAGAGAAATGAAATGGTGATTAAGATAGATGCCTTAAATGAGGCGACCTATCCGATCGGGTCGTAATCAGGCTCCACTCAAGATAGAGGTGGTATTGAGGACAGTGATGAATATATGAAAGAAATGCCCCAAACTAAGTTATGGAATTATTTGAAAATTTTCATGGTTCATTTATTTGATGATGTGGTGTTCAGTTAAAACCCTGATTGTTATTCTTGTGCCTTACTTGTTCTTGCTTGATAGTTCTTTATAGTAAAACAATGTTTAACTATACATACTAGTACTATTACATGTTACTAACGTCCTTTTTGCCGGGGGCGCTACATTTTTAAATGCATGTAAGTGGCTCCATGCAGATAGCGCTGATCGTATATAGCGGAGCACCCTCCTTCTCGTTATCTTGGTGAGCCCCTTCCTCCTTCAAGGGACTATATCGCACATCTTGTTATTTTGGACTTTCACTTTTGAGGTACAACTAGGGCCTTGTCGCAGCGTTGTTACACTTGTCTTTTGTATCCTTAGAGGCTCTGTAGACATATAAATGCGTTATTTGTGGGTGTTGGATGGGAGTACTAATTATGTTGTGATTCTAGCTATCGCTTCTCTAAAGTATAAATGTATAGAATCTTGGAACTTACATATGGTTTGAACTTGTGATGTAAAATAAACTAACAATGTTGAACACACTGTCTTTTCTTGTCTAAGCAATGAAAGCATGGCTTTCCTTAATCGTATTAAGTTAGGTGGGAAGTGTTTGATAAGGCTTGCTCAGTTGGGTTCACTCGATTGAGCACCTATCGTGCCTCTCAAGGTTGGGGCATGACATAAATAAAATGAACTTTGCTTTACTCGGGGCCGATGATGGGGGGTCAATATCCATCCACCACTTTATGAATGGCCATGGGGGTAGAACTAAATGAAGTTGTTTTCCGAGCAAACCTTTGACACTTATCACATTTTTGAACAAACTCCTTAGTGTCTTTTTCCATGCTATCCTAATAGTATCCAGCTCTAACGATTTTGTGAATCAGGGATTCTACATCGGAATGGTCCTGCAAGTGCCTTTATGGACCTCTCGTAAAACATAATCTGTCTCCTGGTCCTAAACATACTGCCAATGGTCCATCGAATGTCCTTCTGTATAGCGTTCCATTTTCAATCAATATGAATCGAGAAACTTTGGTTCGTAGGGACCTCGACTCTTTAGGGTCCGATGGGAGCTTTCTTTCTTCAAGTATTCAATATATTTATTTTTCCAATCCCAAGTTAATCTTGTAGATTTTATCTCATCACGACCTTCCTCGGTCATAGTTCTCGAGAGTTGAATGATAGTCCTAAACTGATCTTATCTTCCGGGACTGACGAACCCATATTCGCAAATGCATCAGCCTCAATATTTTGTTCTCGAGGTACATGCTGTAAAGTCCATTCCTTGAAATGGTGCAATTACCCGCAGCTTGTCCAAATACCTCTGCATTCTATCTTCTTGAACTTCAAAGGTTTTGTTCACTTGGTTTACCTCTAGTAAAGAGTCACACTTGGCTTCAATGACTTCTGCTCCCAAGATTTTAGCTAGCTCGAGACCTGCAATCATGGTCTCATACTCGGCCACATTGTTAGTCAACCTAAATATTTTGATAGACTCCCTAATAGTGCTACCCGTGAGCGGCTCCAAAATGATGCCTAGCCCGAACCCTTTCACTTTTGAAGTACCGTGTATGAAAAGGGTTCATACCCCCGATGATGTGCCTGATTTTAACAAAAGTTCTTTTTTAACTTCAGGTACAAGGGTCGACATGAAATCCTCCACAAAGTTTGCCAAAATTTAAGACTTGATGGTCGTTCGGAGTTAATACTCTATATCGTACCCATAGAGTTTGACGACCTATTTGGCTAATCGGCCTTATCGTTTTGGCTTGTGCAAAATATTATGAGGTGGGTAAGTGGTTAAAACGCATATGGGGTGACATTGAAAGTATGATTTTAACTTTCTAGAGGCGTTTATCAGTGCAAGTTCCAATTTCTCTAAGTGTGGATATCTAGTTTCTGCTTCTCCTAAGGTTCGACTTACATAATAAGTAAAGTTTCTCATGTGCCTTTGGAGTGTGAAGAAGTGGTGGTCTCGATAGGTATCGCTTTAATTCCTCTAGTGCATGTTGGCACTCTAGGGTATGGTTGAAGTTGTTCTTCTTTTTGAGTAGAGAGAAAAATCAATAGCTTCGATCCGATGACCTTGATATAAATCGTCCTAAAGCAACTTTCCATCCAATAAGACTTTGTACGACTTTTATATTGTCCACGATGGTGATATCCTTGATGGCCTTGATTTTATCGGGGTTGATCTCGATCCCCCGATTCGACACCATGAAGCCCAGGAATATGCCCAAACCAACCTAAAAACATATTTCTTGGGGTTGAGCTTCATGTTATATTTCCTCAAAATCTTGAACATTTTCTGCAAATGAGCCAAATGGTCCTCCGCGCATAGAGACTTAACTAGCACGTCATCTATATAAACTTCCATTGACTTACCTATTTGTCCTTCCAACATTTTATTTACTAGGCGTTGGTAAGTATTTTAGCCCGAATAGCATTACATTATAACAATATGTTCCATACTTGGTAATAAATGAAGTCTTGTCCTCGTCTTCGGGGTTCATTTGAACTTGATTGTACCTGGAATAAGCATAGAGAAAGGTAAGGATCTCATGGCCAGCCGTGTCGTCAATTATGCAATCGATGTGAGGCGGTGGAAAAGAATCTTTGGAGCATGACTTATTTAAATCGTTAAAATCTACACACATTCTATGTTTGTTCCCTTTCTTAGGGACTATGACTTCATTGGCTAACCATTCAGGATATTTTACCTTTCGAGTGGACCCTATTTTGAGAAGTTTAGTTACCTCATCCCTTACGAATGCATGCTTTACCTCAGACTGGGATCTCCTCTTATGCTTCACCGGTTTGAACCTAGGGTCAAGGCTTAGATGATGCGTCATTATCTCCGGTGGGATCCCTATTATGTCTATATAGGACCAAGCAAAATAATTTATGTTATCAAGAAGAAATTGAATAAGCTTTTTCCTGAGTTTAAGGGTTAATCCCGTTCCCAGGTATACCTTTCGCTCGAGTAGGTGCTCGATCAATATAACCTGTTCCAGCTCTTTGACTGTTGATTTGGTGGCGTCAAAATCTTCGGGAACAATACAAGTTCGAGAGGTTAGAAAATCTTCTTCTTCTTCTATCTCTTGCTTCCCTGATTTGGTTGAGATTGGTGGTTGTGATTGATATTTGGCTTCCAGTTTACCTTTTGTGCTCGACCTTTTCGAGGTTGATAACATTGATATAGGAATTACCTCATCGACCACAAACATTTCCTTTGCAGCATGCTTCTCCCTGTATACTGGTTTTACACCGTCTGATATCGAGAATTTCATCATTTGGTGGAGAGTCAAAGTGATTATCCTCATATTGTGGATCCAAGGCCTTTCGATTAGGGATTGCACCTCATGTCTCCCTCAATCACATGGAATTTGGTATCTTGAATGTCTCCAGCCACGTTCATCGATAAAATAATCTCCCCTTTAGTTGTTTCACTTACATATTGAGTCCATTTAAGACTCGAGTTGCGGGCACGATTTGATCTTGTAGGTCGAACTGCTACACGATCCTTGATTGGATGATATTTGCCGAGCTACCTAGATCCACTAAAACACACTTAACTTGCACTTTATTTAATAAGATTGAAATTACCAGAGCATTGTTATGTGGCTGAGAAATGGCTTCTGCTTTTTCTTCGTTGAATGATAAGGAGCCTTCGGGTACATAATCTAGGGTTCATTTTGCCCTGGCGATTGATACCTTAGTGCGTTTGAATATGGGTCCATATGAAATGTCAACCCAACCTACCATCATGTGAATGACATGCTGGGGTTCCTTATTCATTTTTCCTGTTGGCATCCCTTTCTTTGAAATGATTCTTGGCTCGATTGATGATGAACTCTTGAAGGTGTCCCTCATTGAATAGATGGGCTACATCCTCCCTTAATTGCCCGCAATCCTCAGTCTTGTGACCATCTTTTCATGATACTTGCATATCAAATTTGGGTTTCTTGGGAAAGGATCGGTCTCTATGGGTCTGGGACACCTAGTATCTTTGATCATTAGCATTGTCGATACAATACCCGACGCGTCGAAGCTAATGTTATTTCTCAATAACCATGCTGCCTCTGTGGGATTAGTATGCTTATCAAAACCATGTTTTCTCATAAGCCCCTGAAAATTCTTTCCTCGATCATTTCTTCGATCATTCCGAGTGGAATTGCATCCTGAACCATTGTTCCTTTAATCTATAGTATGTGGTTGATATCGTTCTCTATTCGACCTTGGATCCCTTTCAACGTCCCTCTGGGTTTTAACTGCCAACTTATTTGGATGTTTTGAATCGGAAATGGCTCCTAATTGGACGTCCTCGACCCTGATCTTCGATTGATATCAATTGTGCACATCTACCCATGTCATAGTTGGATACTAGGTCAAATTTTGTTTCAACTAACTTGATGCTATTCCATTCTTTCAACCCTTGAGTGAAAGATTTAATGTCCTAATCATCTGTGATCGGTGGCAACTCCATGTGTTCTATTTGAAATCGGGAAACAAACTCCCTCAACATTTCGTTATCCCTTTGTCTTATCTTGAAAAGGTCCGATATTCTTGTTGCGACCTTTATGGCCCCGGTGTGTACCTTTACGAAAGAATCTACCAATATGGAAAATACGTCGATAGAATTTGTGGCAGGTTGTGATACCAAATCATTGCTCCCTTTTGAAAGGGTTTCTCCAAACTTGTTCAACAACACCGATTCAATTTCATCATCTTATAAGTCATTTCCTTTTATTCCGCACGTGTACGAAGTGATATGTTTTTTAGGATCCTTGGTCCCATCTTACTTAGGTATGTCTGGCGTACAGAACTTCTTAGGAATATGATTTTGAGCCGCACTTTGAGGAAAGGGATCCTGCATGAAATTTTTTGGAATCCAAACCCTTTAGGATCGGGGGTGCCCCCGGTATCTGTTCAGCTCGGGAGTTGTATGTTTCCATTTTTTTTATCATTAGCTTCAATTTTCTTCTCTCTTGACTTAATTATGTTTGTGATATCCTCAAACATTTTCATTTTTGTAGGATCAATCTCTGATTTATTACTATACAATCTTTCTAGCACTGGCACGGTACGATGAGTGATATCTGGCTCGACCCCAATTGGGGTGCCATGTTGATTTTGCAGTTGAGTAATAGCGGTTCGTTGAGCCTGTAGCATCTCGAATATCACCTGGAGACTAACTCTTCCGTCTTCTCTGCCCTATGTACCTTGACAACCAAATCGGTCTTCCTTGCGTACAGTCCCTTCGACGCCCCTGCCTAGGTCCGCATTTAGAGCAACGTGCAAACTGAAATCGACTAGATCGACAACCGGTGCTCCCTCGAGATTAGCCAGTGAAACCCCGGCTCCTGGAGCAATTACATTGTCGTTTTCCCCGTAAAACCCAAGACAATCATCCCATGTGTGGGCGCGTTTTGTGAGTTCGACATGTTTTAACTTGAGAGCAAAAATAGTTGACAAGAACAAGCGTGAAACAATGTGCGATATCAAAATCAACACCGAACAATCAGTACTATCCTTAGCCCCACGGTGGGCTCCAAACTGTTTACCCTAAAATTCGAGTAACAATTAAACCTATATATGATTTTAAGGATATATGATTCAATCCAATACCAATTGATAAACAAGGAATTAAACAGATAAATTAGAGAATAACATAAATCAAACTAGTATGTTAGCCAAAATTTGACATCGACTTATGATAGTCTCGAGGTGTGATAATAGGAATAGTGCCTCTAATAAACACTAAGTGAAATAGCAAAAATTAATGAATGTATATATTCTTATCAGTATACAATATCCTTACAAATGAATAGGATCCCTTTTTTTAATAACAGATGAGTTTTAAACAAGGTATATCTCTAATTATAGTAGGAAATCATATTTGACAATTGATTAACCACGAAGATCAATCCATTCTAAAATTTATGCCATGATCATTGATTCGTTGCGGATATCTTGCCCTTTCTATTATCGAACTATTCCAGCAACATTTCGAAGTATGCACTCTTATGACCTCGTTAGTGATGTCGACCTCGATCTTGGAAAGAAGCTCTGATCCTGGACTCAGCATCCTGGCCTTTCGACGTGGTATCTCTTTTTTGATCAAAGGATGAAATCGGGTAGCCCCGATTTCCACCGTATACAAGTATCGTTTATTTCCACATAAGAATCTGAAAGCCTTTACTAGAGGGAAAAATTGAAATGCGGAATAAGACAATTTCTCTTTCTCTTTGCCCACAAGGCTTCCTCACACGGTGTTGCTTCTGTCTCTCTCTCTCTCTCTCCTATGCTCCTTTAAATGTTATCTTCTTGAATCATAACATCACACCATTGCATCATGTCTCTCATTCCATCCTTCATTTTCTTTAAACTCAAGGCATTAGGAGATTATCCATTGTTATTACAAGTGTCACTTAATTTTTGAACATTATTAGTGACCACCTAGATGTTCTTGCCAGTGCACATTGAGCTGGTAATTTTTGAGAATTTTTATTTTGTGCCTCACACAACTGACACTAGTTGTGTGAGGCCTCTTTTTGTCTCACAGCTGTGTGGGTCCCAGAATTTTGTGGACCCAGATGTGTAAGATATGGATCCACAAATTTGTGAGATAAAAAGAGGCTGTACACAGCTAGTATTAGTTGTGTAAGGCATTAAATCAAATCACTTGTGATTTTCTCTTATAAGAAGCAGAGCCGCATGCGGTATCAGAGGAACTATGTGGAGAAAATTGAGGTGGCATTTATGGCAATAGAGAAGTGACGGTGTTCCTAAATTTTGGAATAACTGGGTTTCAAGAAAGCAGTAGTCAAAGATGAATTAGATTCTTGTTACACTTTTTGATATTTCTTTTTTGGATATTTTTTATTAAGAAAAGCAATAAAATAGTATAAGAGAATTAAAAGTAAGAGATAGATACCGTCCAAAATTCATCTAGTAATGATAATACATAACCCAACCCGCTAGGTGTTTAGCCAAAAAATCATTAAACCCTTTAGTTAAACTAGTTAGTAGAGAGATATAAGGTAAATCTTAGCCAAACATAATTAACTCTAGATCAAAACATATTGATAAAAAAATTTGAGAAGAACAAATTGATTTAATATTTCTAAGATGATTATCATGTATCAAGTGGAAATGGTAAGTTTACATCTATAGCAGGTTTATACCCTAACCGAAAGAGCATAGAATGAGAAGAGCGAAAGCTATTGATTGCTAAGAGATCCCCCCTTTGTTGGTTTCGTAACAATGACTCTAAATGTAATAGATAGATCTCCTTTTTTTCTGTAATGGTCTCATGCCTCTCTATATATACTAACCATTTTCCATTTTATCCAATGTTCTTTAAGCGGCATTCTTTCTCATGACTAAGTCTTTCATTACTTTCCCAAGACACTACACTTGTTCTGCAGTGTAAGCTTTCTAACAGCTTGACTCCGGCAAGGATCGTGGTACTCGTCTCCATTACGCCTCATGGGCACGACTATGGCGGGGTCAACCTCTTACCATCTCCTTTAATGATAACCATCTAGTGGTCAGATTTTGACCTATACAGTTAGTCCATCCGCCCGTTTGGGTTTTCTTTTGGATGAGCTCAATAGGCGGACCCTGTGTGTTCAAGAATTGGAAAAATTTGATCACTATGCGAGGACAGAGTTCTTATAACGGTGTGGTGATGTGATATTTTAAGGATTTTACCAGACTATTACATTAGTTCGGAGATAGATCATCACGTCAATTTAGGATACCATTAATGCTCGTTATGTGTCATTATGACGCACGTTTCACATGCATAGTATAACTTCTTGTGCCCTTTTAGCTTTTTGGCAGCTCTCGAGTTTCCTGCTTAGGCATTTGTGTTCTTATATATAGAAGCAACCCACCATTCGATTGTTATGCTTTTCGATTTACCTAAGGAATTTTGCAAACTTCCACCTTCTTCAATATTTCACACTTCTGCTTTCATCAAAATTTGACGTGACCACCCTATATATTTCTTCATCACTCTTGTTTATTCCGATCGAGCTAGATAAATGGCCGGTGCTTCTTCCCAGAATGACATATTCATCGAAGCTCCGGTGCCGGAAAATGATGTACCCCTTCTTGGAGAGGGAATGAAGGTGAAGGCAGATGAGAGGTTTCTGACTGTGGATTAGATACTATCCCGTTCGGGGAAATTATGGAATGAAATTAACAAACTTGCAGAGACGAACCGGAACTTGTTCCTTCCATTTGGATGAAGCAGTGATTATGGCGCTCAAGGCTAAGTGGGGAATTCCTAATCATATCAAAATACATTGTACATTTGAACCGCTCGGGGTACTGTGCATTTTACGCGTATCCTTTTGTTGTTGGATATACGCTTCCTCACCTTTCTCGAGTGGTAGACTTTTGCCACTTCTATGAAGTGTGCCCGACTCAGCTCTCAGAGTACACATAGAAGCTCTTC
Organism: Nicotiana benthamiana; assembly: GCA_034376525.1. Lineage (NCBI taxonomy): Eukaryota > Viridiplantae > Streptophyta > Magnoliopsida > Solanales > Solanaceae > Nicotiana > Nicotiana benthamiana. Next base: position 27,235,418 of record CM067324.1, on the reverse strand, counting down.
CTCATGCTCATCAAATATGCAGAGCTCACCGGTCGAGGGATTACTTTGGGGCACATGCTTCATATTTTTGCCCCTCAATTTCTTTGTTTATTTTGTAATTCATCTCAAGGCGGTCATTGACCGTTCTTCTTTAGTTGATGTTGCTAAGGACTTGCTTTCATTTTTGCAGCCGAAAGACTACCTCCCTCACTAATTGACAACATTCGTGAGTGTGTGAATTCAATTCTTCCCCATACAATGGGTATTCGTGAGTGAGCATCCTTCCATAATAAATGTGGGCACAATCCTCTCGCCGGTGAGTCGGCCCGTTGTAATTGTTTTCTTTTTCTTTGCCTTATGGTTTGATGTCGTTGTTATATGATTGCCTTTTCCTTGTTGACAGGGAGAGCGAGAAGGATGAGGGATCCTCCGCTCTCATTCCTCCAACTGATGCTCCCTATTTGGCATGCGCCAAGAGCTGCCATCCGGCCTGTATCAAGATCCACTACCCAATCCACACTTACAATCGGAGCCACTTGCACGGGGGCTATTCCTCAACCTTGAGACTTTGGTTTCTACCGTCCGCTCTACGGGCAAGTGTCACACCTCCTTTTTAACATCTACACCCCGGCGAAGGGCGTAGAAAGGGAGTTTTTGCAATTAAAAGTCAATCAAAACAGGATTTATTTATTTAAGAGACTTTCAGAGTCACCACTTGGGATAATTATGGTGTCCCAAGTACCGGTTTAAATCCTAAGTTGAGGAATGTTTGACTTTGTAATACAGTCTGTGAGCTAGAAATCTGGGTAAGGAATTCTGTTAACCCGGGAGAAGGTGTTAGGCTTTTCCGAGTTCCGTAGTTCTAGCACGGTTGCTCGACTAATATATTTGGCTTAATTATCTAATTTTAATGCATTTGTACCTATGTGCTGATATTAACTACTTTTATTCAATTTTAAGAAAGTTGCAACGTAGTTAAATCGTGTTTTGAACCACGTCACATAAATGCACCCGTAATTCGCAACACGTTTCACCTAACGTTGAGATTTGAATTTGGGTCACACAAATGTGCACCCGTAGTTAGAAAAGCGGATTATTTAGCTAACGCGCCTAAAGCAATTTCGTACGTTTAAGTTTGCGAAGGCCACGAAAATTCGCTAAGTGGTGCACCTAGAATTTTAAGGAATAATATCGTATTGATTAAAACGAGAGCTATGCGATTATTAAATTTGTTGGGCACGACACTCCTCTAATTCTAAGAAAATACTAAGTTAATTGATTGAGAATTAATTAGTGATCACCCTAACCAAACTAATTCAGTAAAAAAACCAATGATGAATACCTAGTGATGCATGATCTAATTCAAAACCTGGTCCTTAAACGATGCCCAACAACTTATTATGTTTTAACTATTGTTGGATCAGTTACTCTTTTAATCCTAGGCCAAAAGGATGCCTAGTCCATCTGGGCTGCATGCAAGATGCAGCCTCTAAAGTCGTTGGAATGGACCATAGTAGGCTAGAGACGACTTGGGCTCAAAGCAGGCCCAATTCACGTAGAGCAAACCCAGATTGAGCGGGAAAGAGGCCAGGGAACTGTGTTCAAGAAATTACATAGAGGGAATATTTAATCTAAGAAAGATGCATTGACAACTAATTTTTAGTAGGCAAATTTCTTAACACGGATCAAATGACCATAAAACTAAAATTGTTAAACACCTATTATCCACATATTATACCAACGAATGTATTAATCTTATCATCATATCACATGCTCCACAATATTCCAAATATGAAAAAACTGACATTTGGAACATGATAGAAAACCATGAAAGCACTTGAAAGGAATTATTACTACGGTAAACTGAGCTCTTGATGAGCTCCATGTGTTATGAACAATAACACTTCAATTGTCACACCTTGGCCACACTACTAGAGAAATATCAAGTTCACTCACATTGAGTCAGTGATGAACTTGATAAATCTTGAATCAACCTCTACCTTCGACTAGCTTGGATAGCAAATTAATTTGTGTTGCTGAAACTAACGACTACCAAATAGAATAGAGGAACTCAATAGTACTACATATGAAAGAAGCTACAAACATCCATCACTAACTCACACATTGAACAGTTCATGATATAAAACCAGTCAGATTTTAATATGGGCTATCACCCCTGATCTATTTCATTCTTCACTAAGTTTAATAAACTGAAACAGAACAAACAAAAGTGAAAGCTTCACTAAATATACATCAAATCATTCCGCCATTCAGCACTCATATGGTTCGAGAAATACCTGGCAAGCAAAATAATAGAGAGATGAAAGGATCAGCAGTAAACAACAGTAGCAATCAGCAACAATACAGCCACTTGAAAAGTAAATTAGGATCAATCAGCCCAGATTTGAATTGCAATCAAACCCCAAATACCAAACTCAAATCAGAACCAAAATAAAATTGAAACTAAGCCATCTTGAAACCCCAAATAGTTAAGATGTTCTTTAGAGATTAAACAGTAACCAAATTGCCATAGTAATCAATGAAACAGTGCACCCGTTTGTTTTTTCTCAGATTTTCAAATTTCTAATTCTTTGTAGGTTTGTGTATTTTCAGCTCTCTCCTCCTTCCTCGGGTGTCCAGTTTTCCTTCAAAGGCAAGTTTGCAACGTCTTTATAGGCAAGCAAATAGGGCAGCCTTCTGTTTTTAGTTTTGCACCCTTAGTCCCTCCTTTTATCTTCAGTTCTAGCTAGTTAGTCCTTTTATTAATAACTTGTTACCCAAGTTATATCACTAAATTCCTGATATTCAACTTAACACCCAGCCTAGAAGCATCTAGATAGTCCTATTTTCTTGTTATGGCAGGATTCTTTAACTAGAACTACCCAATATACCCTTGAAACTACCTAAAATTACTAACCTAGGTTAAAACTAACCTCAACCCCTATTTACCCTAGGTAATCGTTTCAAGGTACTGGAAATATTTCAATTATGGAAAATATTCTAAGCTAACATCCTCCTAATTCATTTGACCTCTAATCAGTACAACACATATGACCTGTTATAGTATGAAGCTAATGAAGCAGTAACCTATCAAGAACAAATGATTTGAATTAAACCACAATAAACATAACCAAATAAACTAATATAGCGTATAATTAGTAACAATTTAGAATTAAACTCGAGCAAATAAACAGGAACCTAAATTACCCTAACTCAAAATTCTAAATTGAATAAAACGAAGCAGACATGCAATAAATGGAGCACAAAAACATGCAAATAAAATGAAGAATAAGAAAACAAAATAAATAAATAAATAATTAAATAATGGACTTACTGGTTTTGTCACAACTCATATTAGCTTTCTAATTGATCCTCGAACTATATTATGTGTTCATTTTGCTAAAAAAGAATGCATCATATTTGCCGGGGAACCAATTGGGCACATGCAACTCCGACAAGGTCAATTCCTATCAAATTCAACCCTAGATCTAACAATTTGGTAATTTCATTTGGAAAGGTTTTGGTTTAGGAATTGGGCTGAGTGGGTTAAGGAGTCTATTTGGTATGATTTTGGAAGGGATTGGAAGGAGGTGAATTTTAGACCAGATTTTTGAACTAATATTCGAGGATCTAGAGCTAGATTCGAGGCAAGAGACTTATAGAATCGGGGTGAGGGAGACTATGGGGACCTATGGTGTTAATTTGGAGGTGATTTACATCGGCGGCACCGTGCGCGGAGGAGCAACCAACTATTCAATCAAAGATTCGAGGCAATTGATGGGGATTTGAAGGAAACTAAGCCTGGATCTTCAAAGGAGAGGTGTAGGAGCATCTATGGTGTAATTCTGGGGTTATTTGTAGACTGCTTACCAGCGGCGGCGATTTTCGACCAGGGGTGAATGGCGGAGGGAGGTGGGAGATAGTGGTGTTACAACAGTGTGATTAGGGTTTGGGAGAAACAAGGTACGAGGTTCTTTATGGGTAGGGGTGCTTGGAACATTTACATATGAATTGACCCTGGCTTTGACACTGTTGGATCAAAAGGATGAACGACTGTGAATAAGACATCCAAATGACATCGTTTTTGGATTCAAAGGGGCTGGAGCGTGTGTGGGACCGAGTTTGGGCGGATTGGGTCAAGGTTGGGGTGGTTTTTGGGCTGGTTTTAATTAGAATTGGCCCAAATTTGGTCTCTTAATCAAGACTAATTTTCAAATCACTTGTTTTTCTTGTTATTTCTGATTTTAATTATTTTTCAAATTAAACTAAACCTAAATTAATTCCTTAACTTAATTATCTTACTAAATTAGCCTAATTATTAATCACATAATTTATAAAAATTAAATGTTCCTCAAAATTCAAAACATAAAGAGAAGAATGCCAAATAAACTAATTTTATGGTTTTTCTTTTCTATAAAATGAACCAATTACTTAATAATCCTCAAAATGCAAAATTAATTCCTAAATGCACATGCCAGATATTTTTGTATTCTTTTCATGAATTATGTCAATGAAAATGCACAGAAAATGCAAATAAACACATGATTATGCAATTAAATTATGAAAACCTCATAAACTAATAAAAATCTTAATTTTACGAATTTATAAGAGTAATTTAAGCTAGGAAAAAATCACATACTCACAGTTGCCCCTCTTTACTCGGAGACACGAAGGGTTTTCGGGCAAAGATAAGTGAGCAACCATGAGATATTTTTGCCTACTTGATGCTCCACGAAAAGCATTTTTGAAAAGCTTTGACTGCACCCTACTTTAGAGGTTGCCTACATATCCTCGGCTGATGAGGAATTAGGTCAGTGTAGTTCAGGAGTGATTGGTAGCTTTGACTATCGAAGCTGTGATCTCACTGCTGCTGCTGTTGCTACTGCTGCTAGACCCCATTAATACACCTTATGAAAAATAAAGAAGCTAAACTAAGCTATTAACTATGGATTACAAAAGAACCTATCTATGTCTTCAATATTGCTCTTGATCTTTGTTGCTTTGTTGTCTTGTATTTCTCCTATAAAACTCCATGTCCTTGTTGACTTGTATTTCCTCCTGTAGAACTTCTTATTGCCTTGTTGCCTTCTTGTTTTCTCTTCTTTTATGTTCGATGCTGAATTGTTGGACTTGAAATGTATTCTTTGTTTTGCAGGTGGACGCCTTATGAGCAAAAATCATATCTTGAAAAATATTCCCTTGTTCTCCAGGTGGGCGCCTGATTACTAATACTTAAATTTTGAAAAATATTCTCTTGTTTCCTCGTGGGCGCCTAACTATCAAAACTTGAAACTTGAAAAATATTCCCTTCCCGTACAGGTGGGCGCTTGATTACAGAAACTTGAAAATTGAAAAATTCCCATGTTCTCCAGGTGGGCGCCTGATTACCAAAACTTGAAACTTGAAAAATATTCTCTTGTTCTCCAGGTAGGCGCCCGATTACCAAAACTTGCCAATTTGAAAAATATTCCCTTTTTCTCCAGGTGGGTGCCTGATTACCAAGACTTGAAATTTTGAAAAATATTTCCTTATTCTCCAGGTGGGCGTCTAATTACCAAAACTTGAAAAATATTCCCTTATTCTACAGGTGGGCACTTGATTACCAAAACTTGCGATTTGAAAAATATTCCCTTGTTCTCCAGGTGGGCGCCTGATTACCAAAACTTGAAATTTGAAAAACATTCCCTTGTTTTCCAGGCGGACGCCTGATTACCAAAACTTGCAACTTGAAAAATATTATACAGGTGGACGCCTTATTACCAAAACTTAAAATTTGAAAAATATTCCCTTGTTCTACAGGTGGGCGCCTGATTACCAAAACTTGCAACTTGAAAAATTTTTCCTTGTCCTCCGGGTGGGAGCTTGATTACCAAAACTTGAAATTTATAAATTATTCCCTTGTTCTATAGGTGGGCGCCTGATTACAAAATATGCAACTTGAAAAATATTCCCTTGTTCTACAAGTGGGCGCATGATTACCAAAACTTGCAACTTGAAAAATATTCACTTGTTCTACAGGTGGGCACCTGATAATCAAAACTTGCGATTTGAAAAATATTCCCTTGTTCTCCAGGTGGGCCCCTGATTACTAAATCTTGCAACTTGAAAAAATATTCCCTTGTTCTCCGGGTAAGCACCTGATTACCAAAAATTAAAATTTGAAAAATATTCCCTTGTTCTATAGGTTGCCGCCTGATTACCAAAACTTGCAACTTGAAAAATATTCCCTTGTTCTCCAGGTGGACGCCTGATTACTAAAACTTTAAATTTTAAAAATATTCCCTTATTCTACAGATAGGCGCCTGATTACCAAAACTTGCAACTTGAAAAGTATTCCCTTGTTCCCCAGGTGGGCGCTTGATTACCAAGACTTGAAATTTGACAAAACATTCCCTTGTTCAACAAGTGGGCGCCTCATTACCAAAACTTGCAACTTGAAAATTATTCCCTTCTTCTACAGGTGGACGCCTGATTACCAAGATTTGAAACTTGAAAAATATTCCCTTTTTCTACAGGTGGACGCCTAATTACCAAAACTTATAACTTGATAAGTATGCCCTTGTTCTCCAGATGGGCGCCTGCTTACCAAGATTTGAAATTTGAAAAATATTCCCTTTTTCTCTAGGTGGGCGCCTGATTACTAAAACTTGAAATTTGAAAAATATTCTCTTCTTCTACAAGTGGGTGCCTGATTACAAAAACTTAAAATTTGAAAAATATTCCCTTGTTCTAAAGGTGGGCGCCTGATTACCAAAACTTGCAACATGAAAAATATTCCTTGTTCTCCAGGTGGGCTCTTGATTACCAAAACTTGAAATTTAAAAATTATTCCCTTGTTCTATAGGTGGGCGCCTGATTACCAAAACTTGCAACTTGAAAAATATTCCTTTGTTCTACAAGTGGCCGCATGATTACCCAAACTTGTAACTTAAAAAATATTCCCTTGTTCTACAGGTGGGCGCCTGATTACCAAAACTTGCGATTTGAAAATATTCCTTTGTTCTCTAGGTGGGCGCCTGATTACCAAATCTTGCAACTTGAAAAATATTTCCTTGTTCTCCAGGTGGGAGCCTGATTACCAAAACTTAAAATTTGAAAATATTCCCTTGTTCTATAGGCGGGCGCCTGATTACCAAAACTTGCAGCTTGGAAAATATTCTCTTGTTCTACAGGTGGACGCCTTATTACCAAAACTTAAAATTGAAAAATATTCCCTTGTTCTACAGGTGGGTGCCTGATTACCAAAACTTGCAACTTGAAAAATATTCCCTTGTTCTTTGGGTGGGCGCTTGACTACCAAAACTTGAAATTTGAAAATTATTCCCTTGTTCTACAGGTGGGCGCCTGATTACCAATACTTGCAACTTGAAAAATATTCCCTTGTTCTACAAGTGGGCGCATGATTACCAAAACTTGTAACTTGAAAAATATTCCCTTGTTCTACAGGTGGGCACCTAATTACCAAAACTTGCAACTTGAAAATTATTCCCTTGTTCTACAGGTGGACGCCTGATTACCAAGATTTGAAACTTGAAAAATACTCCCTTGTTCTACAGGTGGACGCCTGATTACCAAAACGTATAACTTGAAAAGTATGCCCTTGTTCTCCAGGTGGGCGCCTAATTACCAAGATTTGAAATTTGAAATATATTCCCTTGTTCTCCAGGTGGGCGCCTGATTACCAAAACTTGAAATTTGAAAAATATCCCCTTGTTCTCTAAGTGGGGCCTGATTACCAAATCTTGTAACTTGAAAAATATTCCTTTGTTCTCCAGGTGGGCACCTGATTACCGAAACATGAAATTTGAAAAATTATTCCCTGAGACTGCTGCCTGTGTCCCTGGTCACAACAAAATAAGAGAAAATTCTTTCTGCCCCAGTTTGGTGCTGGGTGCATCTGTGAGTGTTAATCAAATACCATGACAACTTTAAAATTAGGTTGTGTTCTCAAAGACATTATTTTCCGTTATGTTTTGTTATCTGAGTTATGTATGTTGGGGATCTACTGAGGACCGGTAATTAAAGCTACATCACATTATCCCGGAGGGTCCTGACAACCTTTTAATTAGATAGCCAAATGTGTATGCTGGGGATTAATATTTAAAGCTACATCCCATTATTCAAACCGGTATTTACGACTCTAGTTGGGGAGATATTTGTGCATGCCCATGTTACCCGTGCTTATTTGTGTCTTAGGCTAAGTCCCATTTTTCAAGAGGATTCTGACAACTCTTAACTGAATCCTATTTCAACATGCAAGTCATTTTATGCCCTTCGCTATCCATGATTACCTTTAGCCTTTAAATAAGACCCCTTTTCCAGGAGTGTCCTGAGGGTTCAGAATTAAATGCCAATTCTTAACTTCCTGTTGTTTCTGCTCGTGATCATTGTTCATGAGGGTTTTGACGACTCTTACTGGAGAAGGTGTTAGTACCTGCCCATGTTGCACATGCCTGTTTGAGTTTCAAACTGAGTCCCCTTTCCCGGAGGGTCTTGAAAATTTCAAATTGCATGCCGCTTTTAACTCTCGATTGTTTTTGCTTGAGATTGCTAACTAAAGTTTTGTTCGATTGTACTCTTGTTGGGGAGGATGTCTATGTCGAATTATGTTCCTTTTTGAGTTTTAACTGGGTCCCGCTTTCCAGGCGGGCTCTGAGATTTTGATCATACCTGCCATATGTCTTCCTTCCCCTGTGGATGGCCTCTTTAGGATCTTTCAGAATTTTTCTGCCCCAGTGTCAATCAAAGAAAACTTGTCAGCTTGAAAAGTGGTGGTTAACTTGCGGGATTTTTGTTAGAAGTGGCCTCCCCACTATCGTGTTCCATTTTGTTTAATTTTCCATGTTGATGATGAGTTTCCTGAGTTGGTCGGCTGGCCCCGAACCCTTATGGACTTTGTTTGCTCCCCCGTTATTATTTTACACTCATGACCCTTTTATCGAATTCTTACATCTTTCCTGAGATTACCAAGTCAGTGTACTATGCTCGGTTGACCCCATGACCCTTGCGATTTGGCTCTGCTTTCCCATCTTTGTGTTGTGATCCTTCACTTGTAGTAATAACTGATTTCCTTTCAAAGACCCTGCTTGTTCCATGACTAACCACTTTCTTTGTAACCCTTAACCCAGAAGATACCTTTTCTCGTTCGAACCCAATACCTTCCGTCTGTTGCATTGCTCCTGAACTGACATCTACCAAACCTTTGTGTTTCACATGATCCCCAAAGCATATTAATTACTACCATTCTCGGTGTGTATGATGTTCTTTCTTGACCTAAATCACTGGCTCTGGCCTTGATGTCTACAGCTCCATTGCTGGTCATTATAACTTTGATTTCTTTTTGGAAGATATTGCTTGTCACTAGTTTACCACCCTTTTAGTCAATTCTCATAACAGAAACACCTTTGATCCGTTAACCCTAGCCCTTATTCTATTGCATTGTCCATGAATTGATAAATACCAAACATTTGTATTTTGAACGAATCCTAAAGCATTGATTTTTAACGGCTCAGTGTACTTGTTGTTCTTTCCTGACTTATGCCGCTTTGATGTGAAAACCAGATCTCGTTTTATGCAATTGGAAAGTTGGTGGCAGATTTTAAAGTCATTTCTCATTTGTTTTGACCAAACAAACTCAAGAAGATGGAATAAACAAAACAAAAGAATAGAGTGAGGGACAATGGAAAAAGATAATCCCTATCAGGAGAACCACACAATAGAGACCTATCAGATGTGGATACCAACTTTAATGAGCATGACATGCACTTGTGGCCTATTCTGCTAAGCAAGATGTTCAACTCTTGCTATGCCCTCCAGACCGTGAAGCTGGGCTTCAATACTCCGATTATCCAATCTGGTTCACAATCCTTATTCGACTTAGATCGCCCAAAACGTATTCACCATCAAGCCCCTCTCATTTTTCTCTTTCTCTCAACTTACAGTCACCTCAAGGTGCCTGTGAGGGGTTTCACCAATAAGACTCTCTCATCTTTTATTTTTCAGCTCCCATCACCTTACGGTGCCTGTGAGGTTTTTCACCAATAAGACTCTCTCATTTTCATTATCTTTCCTGCTTGGACCGGAGTGTTGCCCCAGACATAAATCAACTCTACTTGCTCGACTTGGCATCTCTTGAAGACTGATTAGAAGGTCTTTCTTTGGACCGTAACGTGGGCTTTGGATATGGTTAGAAAGCAAGGGTATCAAAAGCTCAAAACAATTCAAATGGGTTCAAAATTAAAACTTTCAGAATTAGATTTCTTACAACAACCATAACTTCTGCCCCAGTTTCTTGCTCGGGGACTTTTGGATTTTTATTTTGATGAGACCGAACCGTGAGGCTGCCTACGTATCTTTTAAAGGAATCAGGTCTAACGTAGTTCATACTGATTCCTTGTTTTATTGTTGTTTATCTATTTTCCTTTTTTTCTTTCTGTTTTTCTTTTCTTTTTTCTTTGTTTTGTTTTCTTTTTCTTTCTTTCTTTTTACTTTCTCTTTTCTCTTTTCTTTTCTTTTTTTTCTTTTCTTTTTCTTTTTTTTTCTTTCTTTTCATTCTTTCATTTCCTTTCCTTTTACTGCCTTCTTACACTTGTGTTTCTGACTTTTGTTGCTGATTTCGAAAGAGGGGTATGAAAGAAAATAATTAAAGCGCAAAAGGGTTAGCAAAGGATAAAGTATTTAGATAGCAGAACAAAATTCCTTCGTCATTCCAATCTTCAAAATATGCCAAGTACAAATAAGCCAATTAAACAGATTACGGGAAACTTGGCGAAATCATCATTAGTTTCAACTTGATGAAGCATGGTGGATTTCAATAGTGTTTCTCTATGTTCTACTTGTCCCATATTAACACAACTCCACTCTGTAGCGATCTCAAAATTATCCGCCCCAGCTCTACACAGCTTGGGCTTCAAATGATCTCAAAATAGTGTACTTATTTCCTTCAAGGTTGATTCAATGCCATATGAGTAATATTTTAAGACCAAGCCTGGGGTTATGCATGCATGTCATATCACTAATGGGAAAAAGACAACCATAGAAAAAAGAACTAAACGAAAATGACTGGAAATTACAAAAAACGAAAAATTGCATTAGACAGACGGTGAAACGGTTTGGACAACCAACAAACTAAACTGGACTTACAAACCTAGAACACACCTAAACAACACTATTAGCACTAAACAAACTGGGAAAAATAAAAAGATAGAAGGGTTTGAGTTCATAAGACAATGTCCGGGTTACAACCCTGCAATAACCTGGACAATAGAAATTACAACAAAAGGAACCACCAAGACTCCATATTGGTTGGTCAAGCCATGGAACATCTTCCCAATTACCAAGCAAGGCATTTATCCACTGAGCTTCACATCAATATTGCCAGACCTATTATTAAATTTAACCACCAAGTTCCTAGGAGGGTTTGCATGCCCCCTGTCGCTGTCGTTAACCATAACTACCCCATCTTGAATTATTCTTTCTATTTCCCTTTTCAAAGAACGACAATCCTCAATGATATGCCCCTGAACGTTAGAGTTGTACATGCATCAAACAACAGGATCAAAGCCTTTCTCATGTGGGTCTGGAATATAACCAAGAAGTGGCTTAATCGGGCCAGCATGCTTTAACCGAACTAGCTGTGTAGGATTCTCCGGTGGGTGTGAAAGCATTTTCTTTTTCCATTAGCCTTTTCATCTTATACAATAGCCTTGGTTAGAATATTTTGTGGGTAGGTGGTTTCCATGCCTGAGGGGGCGGTTAAGACCTTTGGGGAAGTGGTGTGAGCCATTGCGGGCCTCGTGGGCGTGGAGCATATGGTGGCGCATTGCAGACAGGATACTGGGAAAATGACGCACCACTTCAAGGGTTTTGCAGAGAAGTATAGTATTATGGAGGGTCATCTGGTGCACCAAGATGTCCATGGGGTTGTTGTTGAGGCTGAAAATGTTTGGCAAGGACGACCACTGGACCCTATTGCCGGCGGGGCTCAGCAATATCTTTCTATCGACTAGATAACTATCCCGAGCAACTTGTTCGTTCCACATGAGCCAAAGATTTCTAAAGCTCTCCTTGGGTTTCTTTTCCATATGAGGTAGGGAGGAGGTTTGAGACCATGTGTATATCGTACTGAAAGTGTTGCACAAAATCCCCTCGCATGTTTTTTGATGATTATTCTGTGCTCTTCACCTTCCCAGAGATCTTATCCTGCCTTTCTTTTCCTGTATCCTTTTCATTTTCGGCCTGAAGCTTATCCTGAGGTTTCTCTTTGTGGGCGACCTTGGAGGGGTAATATCGGGCATCATGAGCTTTGAGTGGGTATTTTTTTGCAATGATTGACGGAGCTACTGGGGTCATTGGAAAGGGCCATAGTTTGGGTAAAAGGAGCATCTAAGAAGCAAGGTGGTGGCAGGGGCAGTTCCTTCCCAGTCGCCCAGGCATGATACATGTTTGTCAATTATCCTGTTCAACTAACTACTTTGAGGTATCGGTGCCAACCAACTCAGTTCTTCTATTGTCTGCCATTGTCTTTGATGTTGTGTTGCAGAGAGGAATTGCCGCTTCAAAAACCACAAACCAACCACCCTTCTGGAGTGAACACAACAAAATGAAGCCATCACGTTAAAGTTAGGGCATTTAATACAGCATTATTTAACTTTATGTGCAATGAACCTAGCCGCAGTTATTGATTTCTATTATGCACTAACTGGTTGCTTGCGTCATCCCGGCTCTTACTCTATGCCATTTTTCTTTTCTCTCTTGTTTTTTCCTTTTTCCCCTCTCCTTTTCTCATCTTGTTTTGCTTTTGTTTTATTATTCTCTCTGTTGTTTTACTGCTGCTTCACATTGTGGCATTCCCTTCTTTCCCATTTTATTTTAGTTGTGGTCGAATCCTATGTGGATCGCCTACGTATCATGATCCCGCATGAATCAGACCGAGCGTAGTTCTGGAAAATAAATACAGAAATATATTTTGGATTTTCAATTTTCATAAAGTAAAGCATTTGATTACAGCTACTAAAATGAACAGACTCCGACTCGACTCCAAACAATAGACTCTAACTTAAAATATAAATAACTGACCCAACAACCTACTACAGAAATAAAAGAAACTAGAGACTCTCAACCAGACCAACAGATTTGAACAATCATGAACACATTAAAGCTCTAATGCTCCTGGGCTGGCGGGACATCATCTGGTCTCGCAGCAGGCTTGCGTGCTAAATCCCCTTGGAGATAACGGAGTTCTTCCATTACTTGACGAACAAAGGTCATAGTGGTGGTAAAGAACATAGATCTTGTCATATCCTTGCAATGACTGCACTTTGTGGTGATGTAGTCTACGATCATCCGTACCCTCTCTCTTATAGCGCTCTTTTCCCGTAACAGTTGCCCAATTTGCTGGGCCCTCGCCTCCAGCGTTCGTTCGGCTAGCCGGTTTAGTTCTCGAAATTGTCAAAAATCTTTCTCCAACTGTGCTGTTTGTTGTATAACAATGTTCTATCTTAGCCTTGAAGTCCCTAGTTTGCTTTGCCACTTTTTTTTCAACCATGATGACCTTCCTTTTCAACCTAGCAACCTCGTCGTCATGCCTCTCCTTTAATTGTTCAATCATGCGGGATCGTTCCTCCGCATTTTTGGCCAATTGTTTTCGGGCCCTAAACAGCTCACCTTTTTGCTTTATTCAAGTCAAACCCATATTCTGCTACTTTTCGCATCAAATTGTCTATGAGCTTTTCATCCTTCACGCTCCTGCTGGGATTCTCCGCGGCTGTTTTCATTTTCTAGATTTGGGCTCGCAACGCTTCATTTTCTTTGGATAGTCTTTTCTTTCCCCCTCATCTACAGTAGCTTGCAGACCATTCTTAAATTGAAGGTCTTTGACTTGCTTTTCCAATTTCCCTATCGTGGCCCTGTATTCATTTTCCTTGGCTAACCAGTTCCATTGTTCTTGTGACGCTTCAGCAAATTCTTAGAGATGTGGCCTCTTAGCCGGCCTTCTGAACTATATTTCTTTCTTATACCAAGAAAGGTACCCTAGTGTAACCGCACCTTTATATGTTTCATGTAGCCGAGTGTCCGCTTTAAAGTATTGACATTCGCTCCAAATTTGACGGACGACGGCTTCGGTAAATTGACCATTATGACTGATCTCAACCATGTGGCAACTGATTTCCTCATCCCTGAGAATCACCTGGCACCTCCCTAACTGTCTTAACACTCTGTATGGATCATAGGGTTGGATACTCCGAAGACCCATCAAAAAGAAATAAGGTCCAGTGGCAGGCATATATATTTGACTTCATCCACGGACAGCCATCCGAACGACCACTCTATTTGGTTTGTATTTATGGAACGGAGACGTGATACCCATTATGTAGCACCCTCTGGTAATCTAAGCCCATTGACCATGTTGTAGAATTCCTCTATGCAGCTTTTTGTTGACGACCCGTAACTCATGAACTGAGGTCGATGGCACAAGTGTTCAATCATCCATATTTGTAATAACAGGTTGCATCCTTCAAAGAAATCTCCTCCGGCTTTACAAGTGTTGAGAGCATGAAAGATTTCGGATAATATCATGGGAGCGAGGGTACTCTTAGTTTGAGTGATTAAAGTGCTGACAATCCCTGCTATCTGTATGTCAATATTCCCGTTTTTCCGCAAAAACACCAAAAGGCCCAAGAAGAATACCATGAATGCAAAGCACCGGTGTTCCTCCCATTTAAGTTGATTTCCCTTGCTACAAATATTATTTTCCGGGTCATTAAATCCCCATATGGGCCCATACCTCTGATATATAAATTGTGGGGTACAAAAGCCAGCTGATAAGTCTGGGTTGTGAACCTTCCTACTGATCCTTAAGGAGTCCAAGAATTTGTGTACGGCTATGGCCCTTGGTGCAATCAAATACTGATGCCTCAGAGGAATCGTAGGAACCCCAATATATCCATTCATTTCCTCCAGGGTCGGAGTGAGCTCAAAATTCGGGAATGGAATACATTGTTGGCCGGGTCCCAGAATGTATTAAATGCCTTCATGATGTCTCCTCTATGATTAATTTTCAACATCCCGGTAAGCCCTCCGAAGTGATTAACTCTCTTTACCCTCATATTGCTTTTCTCTTTTCTCAACTTTTCCCCAATATTCATGAGCCGGTCGGCATGCAAAAATTCGGAATAAATGCACAAGTAGCACGTAAAAATGCATCAGGATAGTCCATTATTTTGGGTGCACTTGTCCTAGACAGACCCAACCATGTGTTGAGTACCCTAAGTCAAATGCATGATGCAGATAAGCGCTCCTACTAGGGATGCGGCATGAGGTTAAGTTATTCTATGTTTAAAACTTGTGTATATGTTCTAGACTGTGTACCCGAGCGGACAACTCGAGTTGAGGATGGGGCTACGTACTAGGAAATAAAAGGCCATCTGGCTTCGTAACTTGTCCGAGCCTCTTTCTTATTTTCAGATATGACAATAACAGAATAGGGAGTCCCGACCAATAAGCATATCCCCGGAGATGAGAAGAGAGGGGTTTCGCAGCAACTTATATACACTCCAAATAATTGAATGTACATTTAGCACATCAGGCACAATTATGCAATAAAATCATATAAATGAAGCCAAATACAATAATTATTGAAAGCTCGAATTCTTGAACCCTGAACCAGAGATTCTGGTTCGGGCCCCAGCAGAGTCGCCAGAGCTGTCACACCTCTTTTTTAACATCTACACCCCATTGAAGGGCGTAGAAAGGGAGTTTTTCCAATTAAAGGACAATCGAAATGGGATTTATTTATTTAAGATATTTTCAGAGTAACGTCTTGGGATAATAATAGTGTCCCAAGTCACCGGTTTAAATCCCGAATTGAGGAAGCTTTGACTCTGTAATACAGTCTGCGAGCCAGAAATCCGGGTAAGGAATTATGTTAACCCGGGAGAAGGTGTTAGGCATTCCCGAGTTCCACGGTTTTAGCATAGTCGCTTGATTGTTATATTTGGCTTAATTATCTGATTTTAATGCATTTGTACCTATGTGCCGATTTTAACTGCTCTTATTCAATTTTAAGAAAGTTGGAACGTAGTTAAAGCGCGTTTTGAACCACGCCATATAAAAGCACACGCAATTCGCAACACGTTTCACCGAACAATGAGATTTGGATTTGGGTCACCTAAATGTGCACCCGTATTTAGGAAATTGGATTATTTAGCTAATGCGCCTAAAGAAATTTTGAATGTTTATGTTTGCGATGGCTACGAAAATTTACTAAGTGGTGCACCTCGAGTTTTAAGGATTAATACCATATTGATTAAAACGATAACTATGCGATTATTAAATTTGTCTGGCATGACACTCCTCTAATTCTAAGAAAACACTAAGTTAATTTGATTGAGAATTAATTAGTGATCACCCTAACCAAACTAATTCAGTAAAACAAACCAATGATGAATACCTAGTGATGATGATCCAATTCAAAACCTTGGCCTTAAACGATGCCCAATAACTTATTATGTTTTAACTATTGTTGGATAAGTTACTCTTTTAATCCTAGGCCAAAAGGATGCCTAGTCCATCTGGGCTGCATGCAAGATGTGGCCTCTAAAGTCATTGAAATGGACCATATTAGGCCAAAGACGACTTGGGCTCAAAGCAGGCCCAATTCACGTAAAGCAAACCCAGATTGAACGGGAATGAGGTCAGGAAGTTGTGTTCAAGAAATTACATAGAGGAAATAATCTAAGAAAGATGCATTGACAACTAATTTTTAATCGGCAAATTTCTTAACACGGATCAGGTGACCATAAAACTAAAAATTTTAAACGTCTAGTATCCACAGATTATACCAACGAATGTATTAATCTTATCATCATTTCTCATGCTCCACAATATTCCAAATATGAAAAAAACTTACATTTAGAACATGATAGAAAACCATGAAAGCACTTGAAATGAATTATTACTACTGTAAACTGAGCTCTTGATGAGCTCCATTTGTTATGAACAACAACACTTCAATTATCACACCTTGGCCATACTACTAGAGAATTATCAAGTTCGCTCACACTGAATCAGTGATGAACCTGATAAATCTTGAATCAAACTCTACCTTGGACTAGCTTGGATAGAAAATTAATCTGTGTTGCTGAATCTAACAACTACCAAATAGAATAGAGGAACTCAATAGTACTACATATGAAAGAAGCTACTGACATCCATCACTAACTCAAACATTTAACAGTTCATGATATAAAACTAGTCATATTTCAATATGGGCTATCACCCCTGATCTATTTCATTCTTCACTAAGTTTACAAAACTGAAACAGAACAAACGAAAGTTAAATCTTCACTACAAATACACCAAATAATTCCTCAATTCAGCACTCATATGGTTCACGAAATACATGGCAGGCAAAATAATAGAGTGATGAGAGGATCAGCAGTAGCAATCAGCAACAATACAACCAATGGAACAGTAAATTAGGATCAATCAACCCATATTCGAATTGAAATCAAACCCCAAATACCAAACTCAAATCAGAACCAAAAGAAAATCCAAACTAAGCAATCTTGAAACCTCAAATAGTTAAGATGTTCTTCAGAGATTGAACAGTAATCAAATTGCCATAGTAATCAATGAAACATTGCAACCGTTTGATTTTTCTCATATTTTCAGATTTCTAATTCTCTCTAGGTCTGTGTATTTTCAGCTCTCTCCTCCTTCCGCAGGTGTCCAGTGTACCTTCAAAGGCAAATTTGCAATGCCTTTACAGGCAATCAAATAGGGCAGCCTTCTGTTTTTAGTTTTGCACCCTTAGTCCCTCTTTATCTTCAGTTCTAGCTATTTAGTCCTTTTATTAATGACTTGTTACCCAAGTTATATCACAAAGTTCCTGATATTCAACTAAACACCCAGCCTAGAAGCTGCTAGATAGTCCTATTTTCTTGTTACTACATGATTCTTTAACTAGAACTACCCAATACTCACTTGAAACTACCTAAAATTACTAACCTAAGTTAAAACTAACCTCAGCCCCTATTTACCCTAGTTAATCGTTTCAGGGTACTAGAAAGATTTCAATTATGGCAAATTTTCTAAGCTAACAGCCTCCTAATCCATTTGACCTCTAATCAGTACAACACCTATGACCGATTATATTATTGAGCTAATGAAACAGTAACCTATCAAGAACAAATGATTTGAATTAAACCACAATAAACATAACAAAATAAACTAATATAGCGT
Source organism: Nicotiana benthamiana (assembly GCA_034376525.1). Taxonomy (NCBI): domain Eukaryota; kingdom Viridiplantae; phylum Streptophyta; class Magnoliopsida; order Solanales; family Solanaceae; genus Nicotiana; species Nicotiana benthamiana. The sequence continues at coordinate 27,217,196 of CM067324.1, read as the reverse complement.
ATAGTTAGTTACAATTTAGTATTTAAACTTGAGCAAATAAACAGGAACCTAAATAACCCTAACTCAAAATTTTAAATTGAACAAAACGAAGCAGACATGCAAAATAAGTGGAGCACAGAAACATGCAAATTAAACGAAGAAGAAGAAAACGAAATAAATAAATAAATAAATAAAAGGACTTAGTGGTTTTGTCACAACTCATATTAGCTTTCCAATTCATCCTCCAACTTATATTATGTGTTCATTTTGCTAAAAATGAACGCATCATATTAGCTGGGGAACAAATTGGGCACATGCAACTCTGGCAAGGTCAATTCCTATCAACTTCAACCCTAGCTCTAACCATTTGGTAATTCATTTGGATTGGAGAGGTTTTGGTTTGGGAATTGGGCTGAGGGGGTTAAGGAGGCTATATGTTATGATTTTGGAAGGGATTGGAAGGAGGTGAGTTTTAGGCCATATTTTTGAACTAATATTCGAGGAGCTAGGGCTAGATTCGAGGCAAGAGACTTACAGAATCGGGGTGAGGGAGACTAGGGGGACCTATGGTGTTAATTTGGATGTGATTTGCATCGGCGCCGCCGTAGGCGGCGAAGCAACCGGCTATTCAATCAAATATTTGAGGCGATTGACGGGGATTCAAAGGAAACTAAGCCCGGGAAAGGAGAGGTGGAGAAGCTTCTATGGTGTAATTCTAGGGTTATTTGGAGACTTTCCGCCATCGCCGGCGAACAGCAAAGGGACAGTGGAGATGGTAGCATTACGCCGGTGTGATTAAGGTTTGGCAGAAATAAGGTATGAGGTTCTTTATGGGTAGGGGGTGCTTGGAACATTTATATACAAATTGACCCTGGCTTTGACACTGTTGGATCAACAGGATGGATGGATGTGTTTAAGTCATCCAAACGACGTCGTTTTTGGATTCAAAGGGGCTGGACCAGGTTTGGGTGGATTGGGTCAGGGTTGGGGTGGTTTTCGGGTTGGTTTTAATTAAAATTGGCCGAAATTTGGTCTCTTAATCAAGACTAATTTTCAAATACTTGTTTTTCTTAATTTTCTGATTTTAATTATTTTCCAAATTAAACAAAAACCTAAATTAATTCCTAAACTCAATTATCTTACTAAATAAGCCTAATTATTAATCACATAATTTATAAAAATTAAATATTCCTCAAAATTCAAAATTTAAAGAGAAGAATGCCAAATGAATTAATTTTGTGGTTTTCATTTTCTATAAAATGAACCAATTACTTAATAATCCTTAAAATGCAAAATTAATTCCTAAATGCACATGCCAGATATTTTTGTATTTTTCTTATGAATTATATCAATGAAAATGAACAAAAAATGCAAACAAACACATGATTATGCAATTAAATTCTGAAAACCTCATAAATAAATAAAAATCCTAATTTTACGAATTTATTGGAGTTATTTAAGCTAGAAAAGATCACATGCTCACAACGAGTCTTCCCGTACTGGTAGTGAAGAGACCCCGTCAAAGAGACGACATGTGCAGTTGGAAGTGGTTCCTCAAGCCGAAATATTTTCGAGGGGCGACCTTTCCTTGGCGGTGCCTGAAATTGACGGTGGTGCTAACCCGGCCGCGGAGGCTACGCCTGTAGTGAGCGATCAATAGACTGACACGGCAGATAGATGGAGTTCCAAAGCTGCCGTTGTTGTATTGGGCGACCCTTCATCATCCCAACCAAATGATACTTCTTCTTCGACCGAGGAGAGGGGAAAAGGCATCACGGTGGATGATTACGAGTCTGAATCTGACCTCGATCCTGGCGATGCTAGGATGTTTGAGGATGGCTTTACCAGAACTGTGGTAAGAGTGGGAGGTCCTTCCCGAATATTCAAAATTCCATCGGACCTCAATCTTTTGCAAGGCACAGTGGATTTTGTGCCGCAGAAAGCAAAGCTCTTCAAGACGTTAGCAACACCGAATTGTCACGCGGTACGCCCGCGATAGGCCTAAGGGTAATTTTCTTTTCTTTGTTTGTCTTTCCCGCTTTTCTTTTGTGGCCTTGGCATTATCGACCTTTTTCTTTGCTTTCAATCTTACATGCTGGAGATCGAGAGTGCTCTTAGGGTTGAGACTCGGTCCAAGATTTTTCTAATTATGCTTGAAAAGTATCAGCGGTATCGCAACAAATGCCGAGATGCATAAGTGGCTTAGGGTAGGTACTGTCATCCAATCCCTCGGGGAGGAGTTAGAGAAAAGATATCAAGAGCTGATGCAGTCCATTCATAGATGTAATAAGCTCGAGGAGGTGCTCTGTGCCAACGACAAAGAGCTTGAGTTGGGAAAGGGGGTCGCTACGGAGTGCGAACATCTTCAGGCGAAGGTGTCGTATAAGAATTCCGCCAGAGTTGAAGTTTTGAGTGCAGAATGGATGGGGAAGTTAGTCGAGCTAGAGAGAAAAGTGACTGAGCTAGAGAATGCCGAGAGTGCTCGGACATCGGTGTTGGCGAGAGCGGCGACGCTAGAGGACACTATTCACATTCTGAAATCTAAGCAGGAGTCTGAGAGGGAAACGCCCACTCAGAGAGAGGTGAGGCTCAAAGAGCGCATCGCCAAAGTTGATCGGGAAGCCTCAAACTTGGGAGACTAGGTCGTGGCCCTCGAGGCCAAAAAGGCTCAATTGTTGGCTCAAGTTGAATTTGCTTCCCGCCGCTATTCCTCATCGCTTATATGAGCTATGGGTCCACTTGAGGCCCAACGAGATATATACAAGGGTTTATGGGAGGTGGGTAGTCTTTATAATGCTGCTTTTGAAGAAGTTGGGCAGGCACACGAGGCTCGTATCAATTATGAATACGACCCTGCAAAACCAGAGGTTGGGAGGACGCATATATTGAGGAGGGGTTTCCTGAAGATCATTATGGGGAGAACAGCGGTGATGATGCCGAGTGAAAATTTGATGCACCTTTAGTACTTTTTATTTTTCTTGTTCATTTTTTCCTTCTTTTTTTGGGCCTGTTTTGGCCTTTTGTAAGATGTTGTTGTTGCGCATATATATATAAATAAAATAGTTTCTTCGACTTTGTGTATTATTTGATTCTCCTTTACCTCGTTCGCTACATATCTTTTTTTTGCGATGAGTTCCTAACCTTTTCGATTGGGAGTCTGGCCCTTCCTGACTCGAGTAGGATCATGTTGCATTAGTCCGAATGAAGTCACTTTAGATTTTTACAGTCGGGCGAGGTTGATTGCTGACTTTCCAACTTGGGAAAAATCAGTTCCTAGCTGGTGTTCGAACGAGGTCGAACTCGGAGTTACCGTCTTGGGCGAAGTCAATTTCTGGCCTGTATTCGAATAAGGTCGAACTTTTTATTTTATTTGACGGTAGACGACGGTTGTAAAGATGTTGTTCTGAGGTTGACTCGTTTCCTACTTGATTCGATGATAGCCAATGGCCATAAATGTGTCAATTCGGGTAAGATCGAACTGTGACCTATTTTCTCTGAAAATAGTTGGTGACCGCAAAGGTGTTAACTCCAACGAGATAAAATTATGACCTATTGTATGTTTGAGCAAGGTCGAACCATTCTTTTAGTAATGGCTGTTATCCGTAAAGGTGTTATTTCGAGCAAGGTCAAAATGATAACCCATTATAAGTTCAAGCTAGGTCGAACTCTTCTTTTGGCGATGTCCATTAGCCGTAAGGGTATTGTTTTAAGCGAGGTCAAAACTTCTAACCCATTGTAAGTTCGAGCTAGGTCGAACCCTTCTTTTGGCGATGGCCGTTGGCCATAGGGGTGTTATTTCGAGCAACGTCAAAATGATAACACATTGAATGTTCGAGCTAGGTCGAACCCTTCTTTTAGCGATGGTCGCTGGCCGTAGGGATGTTATTTCGAGCAAGGTAAAAATGGTAATCCATTGTATTCCCGTTGGGGGACACTATTTTGTCATTGTGCTTTACATGCATGCGTCAAGGCAGGCCCTGGTAGAACCCTGCATGCCCAAGAAAAATTCGAACTCCCCTGACAGAGGTAGGGGAAGGAGCTTTTAAATCACATCAAATTTTGCTTTGTCCACCTCTATACCATGCTTTGAAATTTTATGCCAAAGAACTATGCCCTCTTCCATCATTAAGTGGCATTTCTTCCAATTAAGAACAAGATTAGTTTCTTCACAATAGAGCAACACTCTATCAAGATGTTTCAAACATTCCTCAAATGAATCACCCATTACACTAAAGTCGTACATGAACACCTCCGAAATATCTTCCACCATATGAGTGAAAATGGCCATCATACACCGCTGTAGTGTAGCCGGTGCATTACACAACCCAAACGTCATACTAGAAAAGGTAAAGGTGTCATATGGACAAGTGAATGCGGTCTTCTCATGATCTTCCCGAGCAATCAAGATTTCTTTGTATCCAGAATACCCATCCAAGAAACAGTAGAAGACATGCTTAGCAAGTTGGTCTAACATATGATCAAGAAAAGGCGATGGAAAGTGATCCTTGCGGGTCACTTTATTCAACTTGCGGTAGTCCATGCATACCCTCCAAACTGTTCTGGTAGGAATCAACTCATTTTACGAATTTGCAACCACGATCATGACACCCTTCTTCGGTACACATTGCAATGGTGAAGTCCAAAAGATGTCAGAGATAGGGTACACAACCCCGACATCCAACCACTCGATCACCTCCTTTTTAACATTTTCTTGCGTTGCCTCGTCCAACCTCCTTTTATGTTCCAAAGAGGGCTTTGCATCATCTTCCAAAATAATCTTGTGCATACAAAATACAGGTCTTATCACCCAAATATCCACTAAAGTCCATCCAATTGCCTTTCTTGCTTTTGAAGTACCACCAATATGGCATCAACCTACATGTTAGTAAGACAAGAGGAAAGACTAACTGGCAAAGTTGAACTAGGGCCTAAGAACTCATACCTGAGGTGTGGAGGTAATGGCTTCAACTCCAACACCGGAAGTTCCTCTATTGAAGGCTTTGTTGGAGGAGTCTGTCTATTTTCAAGATCCAAAGAGAGTTTCCTAGGCTCATAAGAATAAGAGCTCATTCCATGTAAAGAATTCACACACTCCACTCGTCCCTCATCATCATTGACATCAAGATTCAACAATATGACCTCTAGAAGGTCCTCTGCATTGATCATTACACTAGGATCATCAACTATCACTGCTATGACAAGGTCCACAAAAGAGCACACCTTAGAACTGTTGGGCTGCTTCATTGACTTGCACACATGAAAGACCATTTCCTCATCACCCACCTGCAAAGTGAGTTCCCCTTCTTCCACATCAACTAAGGCGTTTTTTGTAGCAAGGAAAGGTCTCCTCAATATGATCGGAACTTCATAATCTACCTCACATACCAAAATCACAAAATTAATTGGCAAGATAAACTTTTCCACCCGAACAAAAATATCATCAATAATACTCAAAGTTAGCTTCATAGTTCTATCTGCCATTTGCAATCTCATGGAAGTCAACCTCGGTTGCCCAGTACCCAAAGTCTTGAAAACTGAGTAGGGAATCAAGTCGACACTTGCCCCTAAATCACATAGAGCTTTAGCAAAATCTGCACTCCCAATGGTGCAAGGAATGGTGAAAGCACCAAAATCTTCTAGCTTCGGGGCCATTGAATGCACTATTGCGCTAACTTAGTGGTTCATCTTTATAGTTTTACAATCTATGGATCTTTTCTTTATCACCAAGTCCTTCATGAATTTAGCATAACACGGCATTTGTTCAAGAGCCTCAACCAAAGGTACATTAATTGACCTTCTTTTCATCATGTCAATGAACTTTTTAAACTGATTCTCATTTTTCTACTTTGCAAGCCTTTGAGGATAAAGTGGAGGTGGCCTTGGAAAAAGAGCGATGGCTTTAGGCACAACCAGCTCCGGCATGTCTATTACGTGTTCCCTAGACGGGTCACGTCATTTTGAGTTATCACCTCGGCATCTTGAATATCAATCCTCACTTATTTATTCACATTCTCATCAATCACATTTTCAACCACCAAGCGAATTTCATCTTCATGCAACTCAACTTCATCACTCAAAATTTACTTTTGTTTGGAGGCATTCACATCACCGCCTCATCCACTCCTTGTAATTACCGCCATCACATGATTGTTTCCACCCCTATATCACTTGGTAGAGCCCCCTTAGGGCGAGTATTAAAGGATAGTGAGATTTGGCGTAATTGAACCTCCACATTTCTAATTGAAGTATTGCGGGAAGACAACTGAGCACGGAATCCTCACTCTTTTTCATCATTTGTTCAAACATAATTTCAATTCTCCCCATGTCATTGTTGGAAAAACTAGGCCCTTGGGTGGAAATGGAATGAATTTTTTTATTGTTGATACATTGGGGACCTTTGAAAGCCTTGCCCCCGATTTCCTTGATTTCTATTGTTCCAACCTCCTTGATTATTGTTATCACCCCAGTTGTTATTTCCATTCCAATTACCCTGATTGTTTTGATTATTGTTCTGATTGCCTCAATTGAAATTTTGGGTGTTGTTCCCCCAATTATCATTGCCTTGTTGTTGTTGCTTGCCCCAATTGCCTTGGGGTCTCCATTATTGTTGGTTGGAAGAATTTCCCTTTAGGCATTGATAGTTGTTCACGTATTTTACCTCTTCATTCTACCCATCATAGCTATCATCTTGGAATATTCCACAATAATTATCAAATTGATCTGAACTCTCTTGGCTTTGTTGACCTCTTTGTCTTCTTTTGTTCACTAGCATGTTTAATAGGCCCCAATTAGGGCTATCAATCTCTTGAATACACCCCAATTTCTTGTAGGATCAATTTCATAGACTTAGGCTCTATTTCTTTTTTTTTTTTCTTTTAGATCAAACTGTCATTTCATTGATTTCAAAAAGTATGTACAATGCATTTCTATGGTAGTAGTATGGACATTCTACTACTCATTTACATTTAGTTCTAACTAAACAATCTCATATAGACTAATCTATCATATAGCTATTCATCTAAGCTAAGGATAGCAATTGAGTTGACGTAGCCCCTCCTGCCACTTTTTGCATTTTCTGCTTCTTGTATGAATCAACACTGTCACCTCTTTACAGAATTGATCTTCAGCAAAAAACTTATTCTCAAATCTAATAGAGTTTCTGGTTCTCCATATCAATGCAACAGTAGTGACAAAAGCCGTAGCAGTAATTGCCTTATGCCAGTTTCTGCTTCGAGCCTTACTGCATATCCACTTTAATTCTTCCTCCCAAGTACTAACAGCTCGCTGGTAACCCATCCAATAGCATATTCTGAGCCATAATCTGTTTGTGACTGGGCATGCAAAGAAAAGGTGTTCAAAACTTTCTTCTTGCTGTTTGCAGAATGCACAATCAACAGGTATATCAACTCCAAATTTCTACAGTCTGTCAATGGTAGGCAGTCTGTGTTGGGCTGCTAACCACACTGTAAACTTGTGTCTTGGTTGTACATTAACAGCCAGCATCACATTCTTTCAATCAACCTTAATTTAGCTAGGCAGCATAGTAAGGTAGAACTTGTGTATTTGGAACTTGTCCAGTTTGCATTGTGACGTCAGTCTGTTATAGAGATTGTCTTGTAGCTGTTGGTTCTCCATAACATCAGTCCTGCAATCCAATATCTTCCTAACAATCCAAGAGGCAGGATTTAATGTTTAAAGTTACAATATTAGCACGAAAAAAATACATCAACATACATAAACAGAAATACAATTAACTTCTACACGTTCGAGTTCGAATCTTGAAAATAAGTAAATTACCGATAAAATCTGAATCTGATTTAGTTGGACAAGTAGGTATTCAATATTTTTTTTCTGGATTTTTTATGCGGTGTCTAATATCATATTGAAGCCTAACAGTATTCAAATTCGTGCTGCATAGGGTCCCATTTGAAAGAAGCGCTCTCTATCAAAATTTTTTTGTACGCAGAACTCAATCCAAAAATTCTAATTAAAAAAATAGTCTCATTCACTGACCACATGCTTTAGTGATAAGTTGGTATAGAATATCACATAGTTATAAATAAATAAAAATTAGGAGTAATTTGTATTTTGACCAACCAAAAGCAAAGTAGCTAAATGCATCTGTGGTCCGCAGCAACAGATAACAACGAAACACAAAGACACAGCCAACTCCAGTAAGTGCACTTCAACACCCCGCGCCACTCTTCTCTCTCTTTCTTCAATTCTTTCTCTCTCTCTCTCAGTCTCACTGTCTCCCCCTCAACCCCCCCCCCCCCCCCCAATACCCAGGTAGATACAATCAAGAAACGACCATTATAGAACGATAAAAAAAAGAGCTAGTCTTCTTCATTTCCCAAGAGATATTTGGATATATAATAATACTAGTACTACTTATGTATAATAGAATTTTGCTTGCTTTTTTACATGCATTATATCCGTAGGATTTTTTACACGTTCATGCATCAAGGAGTATAAGTTAAAGAACTTGTTTGTGCTTTTTCTCCACGTTTATCCACTTATCTAAGGTTTTTTCCTTTTTTTTTTGTATTTCTTCTTTTTCTTGGTCAAGTTTAAAAATCTCAGGTGTTCTTGGAATTGTGATGTTTCTGTATTCACATGGTTTTTATTTACTTTTGTCTTTTTATGTTAATAAAAATTGAAGATCTCTCACGTGGCGTTTTGTTAAATTTTTGTTGCTTTGTGTTTGGCTATACCCTATGCCTAAAGCTAAATGCATAGTCTTTTTAATTGCCTCTTTGGTTTTTGGTTAAATGATATTAAAGATTAAACCTTGAAAAGGTGGGTAGGAGAGTGGAGGATTGATCTTTAAATTTTTCTCTTTTTGCTTAGACTTGTATAAATATTATCATTGTGAATTAAACTTGCTGTGAGGTTTAAGAGTGGTTTCTAAAGATCGTTGTTTATTGTACCACTTTTGAACAATTTAGCTAAAACTTATGGCTAACTAAATCTGAGGAGAATTCATTTTGGGGTGTGTGCAGATTGTTTTGGAAGCTCTAATTTGGCTGACTGAAAAAGATGCCATTTTAGAAATGATTTGTACTGAGACTAATGATCAATTATTGGGTTGGAAAGATTTTCCAAAGGGGCTTAAAGTCCTACTTCTTGATGAAGACTGCAATTCTGCTGCAGAAATGAGATCAAGGCTTGAAAAATTGGACTACATAGGTTAGTTGTAGCACTGGTGTTTACCCTTTCTTGTTCATCCCTTTTTTTGGTCAATTACTTGCATTCTGTTTTCCATGTTAATTGTGCCCTCTAGTTTTAGGTGTCATATGGAAATACCTTTTGCACTTATTACTGAGGGTAAATAGAGTGTTCTGTTTCATGTTTTCTATTTTAAGATGAAAAGCATTTATGTGATTCATGTTTCTTGCTTTTACCTTTTCCTGAAATGATGCATAGGTCCCTTTACAGAAATGGCATTTCAAAACTTTCTTTCTATGGTTCTTGCTAGTCTAATCTATTTTTGTGTTGTTCCAAAATCTGGGACAGTTAGTTGCTTCACATTAGCAAACATTGAGTAATTCACTGCAAAATACTCTGAATTATTGTGTAAATTTTTATTAATAATTTTTTCATTCTTCTTTCTTTAACTATTGAGAACGGATGTGTTGGCATAACGGGTCAAGTTTCTGTCATGTGACCGAGGTCACGGGTTTAAGCCATGGAAACAGCCTCTTGCAGAAATACAGGTTAAGGCGGCGTACAATAGACTCTTGTGGTCCGGCGAGATCTTAGTGCACCGGGCTGCCCTTTTTCTTTAACTATTGAGAGTTATAGTTGGGGCTTCAATCTTTTGTATGGCTAGGATGATATTTTGCTCAAGTCCATAGCTTGTTACTTGTCCCAAATTTTTTTGTGTTATTTTTCGCTGCTTCTTTTGCTATATCTTCTGCTTTTGAAGAGGTCATGGATTTGTATCTATTCGTAAATCTTCTTGAAATTTCATGTTTTTGCAGTTTACTCATTCTGCAATGAGAATGAAGCTTTGTCTGCAATCTCAAACAAATCTGAGGACTTTCATGTTGCCATCGTGGAGGTACTAGTTTCATTTTTGCTCCTCTTGAAACTTTCTCTCATTTAAGTTTTAATAACACAGTTGAGCTTGAGCTAGCTTGTTGAAGTAATATCATGTACAGTAAAGCAGCAGATCGATACTATTCTCAAATAATAATTCCATGTTAACATGTAAATGCTATGATTGGGAATTTAGGCTATTATATACCAGCTAAAACAGTAGGCGTCCCTATTGATATTCGATTGACAATAGTTGATCAATAAAAATTGAACATAGGTCAGAATATTATACTAATTATCGATGAATTTGTCTATCATTTGACACAGGTAACTGCAGGCAACAGTGATGGAGTTCTCCGATTTCTTGAGAGTACCAAAGATCTGCCAACAATAAGTGAGTGTTATCCATATCGAATATAAGTGCTGTATTGCATTTAGACTTGGTTGCTGCAGATATGATGATAGTGGTAGAGTTGCAAGTGCTATAATCTTAAATTTTGACTTGTACCACAAAGAAAATAACCTATTAATGCATTTTAAGTCTTCTCTGAGAACTGTACTTGTCTCGAAAGATTTTAAAAGCTAAAATATATCTAATAAAATTTTGCTTATTTCTTGCAGTGACATCAAATATTCATTCCCTTAGCACAATGATGAAGTGTATAGCGGTGAGATTTGGGGCTCAAGCTTTCATTTGAATCACTTTTTAAGAAAAAAATGAAGCACTTTGTTTTCAGTAATTAGGTAAAAAAAAGTTGATTGTGTTGATGTATTGCAGCTTGGTGCAGTCGAGTTTCTTCAGAAACCATTATCAGATGATAAACTCAAAAATATATGGCAACATGTAGTTCGCAAGGTTTGTTGCGAAGACTTTACTGGGTCACCTTGTGATTCTTTCAAACTATTACACTTTTTATGTGGAGAGGACATCCTGATGTTATTGGTTGTAGCAGGCATTCAATGCTGGAGAAAAAGATGTGTCCGAATCGCTTAAACCAGTAAAAGAATCTCTTGTTTCCACGCCACAGCTAGAGCGAGTAAAGAGTGCAGCAGATGACAAAAGTTCAAATGAAATGGAACCTTTTACCTCAGCACCGGACAACAATAATGAACAGTCATCTGGCTGCGATAAATACCCTGCTCCGTCAACCCCACAATTGAAACAAGGATTGAGGTCAGTGGACGATGGTGATTGCCAAGATCATACCATCTTTTCAACTGAACAAGATAGTGGGGAGCATGATGGGGACACTAAATCCGTCGAAACTACTTTTAACAATACAGTTGCTGAGACTACTGTCCAAACAAGTCCTCCTGAGCAACAAGGACAGATCATCGTGAAAGAGGAGAATGGTTCATCTCCTCATCAAAAGATGGAGGCTGATATTGCTACCTCTTCACCAAGTAACAACTGCCCTGACATTAGCAGTAGTCATTCTGCTGAACCTAGTAAAGCATCTGCTCCCCATAGTTCAAGTGGGACTAAAACCAATAAGAAGAAGATGAAGGTAAGATGGAAGAGATGGTGCCTGTTTCTCATAGAAAAATAAGCGGTAATTATGTGTTCAAAGTTCCATAATATTGTGGTCCAAGAAAGCCATTATTTCTTTTCTATTGGCTCCAAAGGTACAAGTATGCTGTTTTCTGACCTCAGTTTGATTTTTTTCCTAGTTGTGTAGGTTCCTCATGCACTTCTGTGTTTGAAGGCCTGAAAAACGCTTAGTGATTGCTTATCTAGCTCAACAATCATGAGGTCTTTTGTTATTTTTCTCTTATTTAAAGGAAAAAGGGATAAGATGTAGATATATTTAGATGTGGTGTGGCGCCTGTAAGATGAATACAGAGCTCATTTTGTTATCTCGAAGTTTTAATTTCTCAAACTGTGCATGAAACATAGCAATCAGTGTATGACTCTACCTAGATTTGTCTTGGGATTTCAACCTCTAGTATTGCTGACTGAGCAGTGGTCAAATTATCCTGCATATGCGGGAGTTTGAATCAATTGATATAGGGGAAAGTTTGGTATCTTTTTCTGATTCAGGTAGATTGGTCACCTGAACTACACAAGAAGTTTGTTCAAGCAGTAGAGCAACTTGGTATTGATCAAGCCATTCCTTCTCGAATACTAGAGCTGATGAAAATGGAGGGTATAACGAGACATAACGTAGCTAGCCATCTCCAGGTTTGTGAGTTATGCTCTTTGTCAATTTATTCGACCTTTTCTTTTGAGTTGTTTCCAATGCTAAAAATTAAATATTAGCCAAACAAAACTTTGCCTGCTGTAGAAAGAGAACATTTGAAACCTGACCTCCTGATGCAGTGCCAGCAGAACCTAGCCTTTTGCAATGCCTAACGGTCAGAAGCAATTTGGCTGAAATGTGTTTTAACAAAAATGATCAACATTTGAGAAATAATACAGTACTAAACCTTGGCCATTTTTAGTTCATTGGCACCTCAAGTTAGATAAATGTTGGTATGATTTTCTATATCCTATGAGGGGATATAATTGAGAACTTGAGCTAAATATCGTTGGATATGTGACCAGGAAGTCACGGGTTCGAGCCGTGGAAATAGCCTCTTGCAGAAATGCAGGGTAAGGTACAATAGAACCTTGTGGTCCGACCCTTTCCCGAATCCCACGCATAGCGGGAGTTTAGTGCCCCGGGCATCCCTTTATGGACATATCTTAACGATAATAATGTCTTTTACATTTCAAGCAGAAATACAGAATGCACCGGAGGCAAATTTTGCCGAAGGAAGTGGAAAGGAGATGGCGTCATCCACAACCTAGAGATTCAGTACAAAGGAGCTGCTATCCTCATCATAGACCTATCATGACCTTCCCACCATATCACTCTAATCATGTTCCCGCGGTTGGTCAATTACATCCTGCTTGGGTACCACCGGCAAGTTATCCTAATGGTTTACAAGTGTGGGGTTCACCTTACTATCCGGCATGGCAGCCTGCAGATTCTTGGCACTGGAATCCTCATCCAGGGGTAAACATTTTTGTTCTCAGCTGAATTACTTCCTTCTAGTTTGGCATGCCTATATGGGGGGGAAACTCTAGGATTTAAACCTAATAAATTCAACTTTTAAGATTCTTATCACTGTAGTTCGAGATGGATTCAAAATTTAAATTTTGTTAAAATTTAAGTAACTTGTTACATATATATTTTTACTTCATGTCAAAAACACTGGGTTCATTGAAAATATAGTTTATTCTATCTGCCTGTTTCACACAATTTTGAGGTCAATGAATATGAAGCTCAAAACTCATGTTTTCTAATAATGCAGCTGCATGCTGATACATGGGGCTCCCCTGTCATGCCACCATCATTTGGATCATATCCGCAGGTGAATACATTTGCAACACCACCTCCGTTAGATACTTTTGTGCAGTTTAGTGATGTTCTTGAGCTATTTAATGTGAGTGCACTTCTTGGATTGAGTTCCTAATGGAACATGAGTTGGATTACGCAGAATGGTGGAGTTTACCGGCCTAACGGAATGCACAATAGATATAGCATGCTAGAGAAATCATTTGATCTTCACCCGGTAAGTTTGTCTCAATCGGATTGTATTTTCGACCAACGAAGTTCTTTATTGATACTTGTACTAGGAAATTTTCATATTGAGAGTTTCATTTTTCCATTTTGGAACTAGAAAGGAAAAACACAACGTAAATGGTTTTATTCCTTTGATAATATAGCGTTTAAGCTACTAATCTGTGTAATGAGGGGGTATTGCGTTAAACTTTGTCTATCATCTTCAAAATGGATCTAAATTATGACAAGTTAAAAGAATTTTATATTATTTAACCGGAATGTTTCATTAGTTATAACTATTAGTGTCTCACATTTCCGAGCCGATGGTCTATTGAAAATAGGCCTCTCTATCTTCATTGGATAGAAGTAAGGTATGCATACATACTATTCTCCCCATAGCTCAACAGGTATGTTGTTGTTCTCTTTATAAGGTGTTGGTCCTCTTCGTCTTCCTTACAAGAGGCAGAACTAAGATTTCAAACTTATAGGTTGAAATTCATACTTTGGTTAACTTGGTTCGAAAGTAATAATCGTACATAATCAGTAAATTCTTAAGTATCTTAACCAAAACTTATTGGGTCGCCGTAGATAACATGCTAGCTTCATCCATGATTCTTTCCATGTTAGTTTTTGAGGTTCGCTTAGACCTAAGGTTCATTTTGGATGTTGGTTGTGATGCAGGCTGAGGAGGTTATTGATAAAGTAGTGGAGGAGGCAATAACCAAACCATGGTTGCCTCTTCCTTTGGGCCTAAAACGTCCTACCACGGAGAGTGTTCTCCACGAGCTTTCAAGAAAAGGGATCTCAACCATACCACCACAAATCAACGGCTCTGGTTGTTGGAGCTGATGTGGATTCATTTTACTTTGTTCTGGGTCCCACAGATCCATCCCAGTTTTTTTCTCCAATAAATTTGATTGGCCCACGCAACCATAAGAGAATCCAGTGGGCTGACCCGACACTGACAAGGCAGAGGGTTCTGATTTCTAGGACTCGAATTGTGAACGGATAAGAAGTGGAGTCTTAATCAAACTCTAACTGCTAACTAAATATATGATTGAGTTAGTTCTCTTTTCAGGTAACACACAAAAATAGAAGTAAAAGCATATTTGAGAGCAAAAAAAAGAGAGTCTAATTTACAATAATTGAATAAATGAATGGCAGAAAATGAGCCACGTGTATGATCTTAATTTAAAGTCCAAAATGGGGCTGTTGTAAATATTGGTTTCCTCCTTTCTGTAGCCCAATTTTGGACGTTTGGGCTGTTGAGTGTGCTCTGTGAATTGTTTTTGAGAACAATGGATTGGGTCATTTAGGGTATGTATGAATAATCGGAAATTTTCGTATATATATCATATATGAAATTATATTATTAAATATGTTTATAATTTACATATTATTATTTATATTAATTATATTTTTATATAATATATTCAATATATTAAATAAGAAATTATTGTAGTTTTATAATTTTTTATTTAGGCGTGGTAAAAAAAGGAAATTAAATATTCTTTCAGATCTTCCACAATGCAAATTACGCACATTAATCTTCTTCGTTAATTTTGTTTCAAATTTAGCATCTATACTTTTACAATACACTGTATTTCAAATCTTTTTTCTGATTTCACAAATCAAAATGACTAAATCTTCTACAATCCTTCTACATCAAAAGCAATAATGTCCAAATTTCATTAATACAAAATAAAGAAAAAGAGAGTAGCAATTCCACTATTGACATCCATTTAAAAGCTTTGAATTGAAATTTGGGTTTTCAAACTCATTATTTGTTTGGATTAGGTATTATTGCAGATAATTGGGAATATGATTTGGAGTTTATATCTCAATTTTGAGGGATTTTGGTGAAGATTAGACTTGGTTTTGGCTGAATTTACATCAGAAATTATAAATAAATTATAGATAAATTGTAGAAAATTATAGACTATTGTTTATTTATTTTTCTTTTATTCATTTACCTATTGTATGAAAGTTGAACTACGTTGTATATCTTGGACGCAAACGAGCGTTTGAAAAGATAAACTAGGTTATATATTTTCATTTTAAATATATGCAAAACTAAAAAAAATTGATATCCAACACAACTGTCATTCCTAGAGCAGTACATGAGTGGGTTAAATAATCTTAAATAGTTGATCGCATTTAAATTGGAAGAAAAAAAAATTACATAGGCGCCATGTAGGAAAACAAAAGTGGGACATGAAAATTAACATATGAGGGGCAAATATGATCCTAAAGTAGCACAGTAAGGATATATATCAAAAAAGTATAACGAATAACAAATATAACCCTTTTCGAATAATACAAGAGCAAATATGGCCCTTAACCGTATTCTCAATATAAAAACGGCAAAGGGTCAAATATAACCCTCTACTTTCTCAAAACTTCTTATATTTTAAATTCAAATATACGATTGTTATTATACATGTATCATTGTCATGTTGGCCACTTTTAAATATCTCCTAATTAATTAAAATGCCATACCCATGCCCGAAAAACAAATTCCAAAAGCTTCTTCAACAATGGTGAGGAGTTTGATGTTTGATGACCAACTAGTTTAGTGTTACTAATGACTACCAAAGCTTGGAAATTGCTTTCTACTATTAGTAACTGAAAATGTAGTGAGAGGCATATGTGTAGTTAGGTATTCATTAATATAAATATTAATGAATATTTATAAGGCATATATGCATGGATGCTTTGTTTTTTGATTTTACAAATAAAAAATGATTGAAATTTCTATAATTTTTTTGTAAAAAATATAATTATATTGAAAATTCTAATTATGCTATAATTAAATGGGATATTAAATTCAAAGTACCCAGTTTGTAGATATTTTTATACAATGTTGTTCAACTTTCATACAATAGGTGAATCAATAAAAGAAAAATAAATAAACAACGGTCTACAATTTTTTTATAATTTATCTATAGTTTTTCTACAATTTCTTATGTCATGTCTTCTTCTTCTTCTTCTTCTTCTTCTTCTTCTTCTTCTTCTCTTCTTCTTCAAATTTCAATCTGAAATTCAACCAAAACCAAGTCTAGTCTTCATCAAAACCCTTCAAAATTGAGATATAAACTCTAAACCATATTCTCAATTACTTACAACAAAACACAATCCAAACAAATAATGATTTTTTAAAACCCAAATTAGAATTCAAAGTCACAAAGCTTTTTAATGGCTATCAATGGTGGAATTGTTGCTTTCTTTTCCTTTCCTCTTATATTACTGAAATTTGGGACTGCGAGATAGAGAGAGACATAGATATAAATTCTTTGCAACAACATCCAATCCAAACAAACAATGTGTTTTGAAAACTCAAATTCGAATTCATAGCCTTGGCTATGGAAGAAATAATAGAATGTTGATACATAAATCATGAATATAGGGGAGAAACATAGGTAAAGGTATAGGAATTGGAGAGATAAACGTGAGAAGAGTTGTTTTAGAAGAAATATACGGTACCATTAAATTAGGAGTGCAATTAATACCCTTAAAACTACTAATCGTATATAATTTAATTTAATATACTAAATAATGCAACATAATTTCTTATACGGCACAAAAATATAAAAATTTCATGAATGAGTGTAGGGCTATGTGGGGCTATATTCGTACTTGTCAACAGAAAAGTTTCCAATAATTGACCGAATACAAACAATTGAAGCTTACAACCATCTATATTCTATAGTGATGGAATGGGAGTATGAAACATTAACCGCGCACCATATTATATGTGTTCTCTTTTGTGGGACATTTTAAACTTTATAGCATCAATCAATAAAAAATTTAGTATTGAATTCATGATGTTGTTAAAATTATAAAATTATATTTGTTATTTGTTTTTAGTAATTTTTATATATAAATTAGTATTTCGCGTAAAAAATATTGAATTTAGATGAACCAGGTTCTGTTATGCTGGATAGTTGATTTTCGTAGTCAAATGCTACAACTCAAAGTGATAAAAATTGCACGGAACGTCTTATTGGTCGCTCCCATTTAATTTATATTTATTTTTTTATAGAACATTTAATTTGTATCTACTTTTCAAATAACTTCAGTCCCCTTTCTCCTTTTCCTCCTTAAAGTTATATCCACTCTTATTTATCTTCTTGTAATTATATCCCACCAATAATATTTTCGTAAAGAAAATATATGGAGCATTTATAATGTAATAGGCTGAAGTCCAATTTTAAGAAGGTTCCTATGTTTGTTTTTATTAATAGAATACCACCTAAATATGCATCTGGGTAACATCATTATTAAGAAAATAAAAAGCGAGTGCATATTATCAGTTGTTCAAAGTACATCTCAAATACGTAAACATGGCATATTAGTGTGATAATTTGACGAAGTGGTAGTTTATATTTAAAATTAAATTGGATGTTGGAAGAAGTTTATTTATCTTCCTTTGGTTATATCCCACCATAATATCTTTGTAAAAAAGTATTTGCAATGTAGTATTTTGAAGTTCAACTTTAAGAAGGCAACTTTAAAAAGGCTGAAGTTTGCCAGTTATAAACAAAAATTTTATTTTTAAGGTTAAAGTTTGTCAGTTATAAATAAAAATTCATTTTTATAGTTGAAGTTCGACAGTTACAAAACAAAACTTCAGCTCTAGAGCTGAAGTTTGTTAATTACAAAATAAAAATTGCAGCTCTAGAGCTGAAGTTTCTCAGCTACAAAAATAAAAACTTCAGCTCTAGAGCCGAAGTTTGCCAGTTATAGAACAAAAACTTCAGCACGCTTCAATCTCGTTTACTAGAATATTGAAGTTTTGCGTGATTGTCTTTGCTACTTCAACCTCGTATGCTGAAGTTATACGAAAAAGTAAATATACTTGCAATCATTTTTATAACACAAATACAAATTAAAACATAATCCAAAAAGTAAGTATAAATGCAAATGGCCCACCAAGAGTAATGCACGAGTTTGAAGTCCAGTGATCTTATAGGACACTTGTTATTCAATTATGTCTTCCTCAGTCGAAAATAGTGAGATAATAAAACGTTTGAACGTTTAATTTTTTCCTCTGTTATGTCATACTCCTTTCCGTTGATATCAATTTGTTTTTGTTTTGGACAAATCCATTAAGAGAATATTAAATTATAAATAAAATAATTAATGTATCTAAATTATTACTAATTAAATATTACAATGTAATTATAGTACGGAAAAGGGTCAAAACTATTCCTAAACAATTGGAGTAGGTACAATAATACCCTCCGTCCACCTATTTTGCAAAAATTGCCCTCACCGTTATCTTTTTGGCTAAAGAATGCCCTTGCGACTAACGACCATATTAGATAAAAAAAATTGATTAATTTCCATGTGTCATAACGAAAAAAGGTCAAAACTGTCCCTAGACTATTGGAGTTGGTACAATAATACCCCCATCTCAAAAAATATCTCCCTCCCCCTCCCCCCCCCCCCCCCCCCTAGCATGTGGATTCATATTCCTCTTGTTTTTCTCATCCTTTTTTTGACATTGCACTCTATTTGAATAATCACTACATCATTAAAATTTTATTTTCAGACAACCAAAATTTTTTGTCACCAATACTTTACGTCATACAACTTTCAAAAACCCTGTTAAGAAAAAAACGTAATTAATTTCCATGTGTCATCGTCCCATTGGCGTAACTTAAGAAGACTTACCTAATTAAAATAAACTCACCCACATTCTAAGACCGTTTTCCTCCGTTACTTTCTCCTCTTTCTTTTAAAAATTATTCCACCAACTAGAACTCTCGTACACATATTTTTTTCTTTAAGCAAACAAAACTCTCTCTTATAGTTAATCACCTTCATCTTCCTATTTTTTTTTTGTAAATGCGCACATCAATATTCCTATTTTTTTCATCACAGAAATACCATTCATCATTGATTTTTCTTACTACACTTTACTGCTTCATACAATAAGCTCAATCAAGTGTTTATTACAGTCACATTCACCAATAAGTCGTATTCTCTCATATTCTCAGGCATATAATCTCAAATATTTCTCTTGATTTAATTGTCTTTTTTTTATATAAAATTGGCGGTATTGATATAACCTGAAGAGCATCCTCGTACAATAGCTTAATTTATGGACATAGTTGGATGTTCAGACTACAGTGAGCGCCAATGAAGAAGAAAAAGGTTGAGGTCCGAGCAAAGACCAAATAAATTATTGGTATAATCAAAATTGGATGCGAAGTTGTCAGGAAATATACAACAAAAATATTTCAAATGATCAATAACCATTATTATTGACACTCTGTCAGTGTTCATATATTCAGTTGAAAGTTGTATAACATAAAGTATTGGTCATATGATTTCAATTAATTCTTAAAAACTGCATGGTGACACAACATATATAATGTTAGCAAAAAATTAACTTATTAAACCATAAAACCTTACAATGAAGTATAATTTCAAAGAATACTTGATTTTCACTCAGGAAATTGATGTAATAAAAAATGTTAATTTAAAAATTAAATTAAAGCCGAAAAATCTGAAATCTAAGACGGAGTAGGCTAATAAGTGGATATGGGGTGAAGCTTTAATTTAAGCCAAAGAAAATTAACGCATAATAAATAATAATTTTTTTTCTTAATCAAAATAGGGATGTTAGTTTATAGGGTATGAGTGGGCCGAAAAGTTGACATTAGGGGCATGAATGGGCCAAATTTTTAACGGTGAGGGCAATTTTTATAAAATAGGTGGACGGAGGGTATTTTTAAATTTAAGCGAATAGATTAAGGACAGTTTTGGTCCTTTTCCGATTATAGTAATATTTATTTTTTTCTCAAATGTGTGAAGTAATATTTATTTGATAGTCATGAAGAGTTATATGTAGATCCCTGTCCATTTTATTACACTAATAACCATATATGCTGTCTTTTAATCAAACTTTACTATGAAAGGAGAAATCATTACTTCTACAACTGAGATTATTCGGCCTTAAATTAAAAGGACAAATACAAAAAGAGTGGCTAGTATGAAAAGATAAGCTTCTCAGGTGTTTACAAATGCAACAGAAACTTTAACCTGAAGTTTGGCATTATAGAGGTTCGCCAATATCAATAATCCAACTTCTAACACTAAAATACTCTTTTAACGCTAGCATATTCTTGCGTTGCTCATTTTTAAGTACACAATAATCTAAGTAATTCAAACTAACACCAATGAACGTGGATACTCAGATTACGAGCATGCCGATTTTAGCATTCGAATATTCAGCTGCCAACTACAAAATAAATCAAATCATTTGACTAAAATAATAAAATGATCGCGAGCAGACAGACTTTAGTACTCAGAACATTCAGCAAATCCCTTGAAGATAGTTACTGGAAATAAGCACAACAGGCACATCTTTTCACTATCTTTCATTAAAGAAAAGAACATGCATTACAAGTGGTTGGAAGGTAACCAGAAGAGCATAAATACAGCAATAGCGAAAATGAAGCAGCAGTGACAGCAAAAATAGTAGCAAAAAACAACAGTAAGTTGAACCCAAAACGAACCAGAACAAACCTTAAAACTCAGCAACTTTTGCGAAAGAAGAATAAGAAACTTAGCTTTATTTTTTTCTCAGAAAACTCACTCCAGAACTCTCAAGTTTCAGCTTACTATTAGACATTCAACTGCTAATTTTGCTCTTGAGTTTTGTGTATTCTTAAGTGTAAAAGATATTTTTTAAAGCTATGTCTCCTGTCCTCTCTTCAGTATAAAAGAATGAACCCTTTAAGTAGGGAAATAAGTCCTTTTGGACAGACTTTGGTTCACCAAAAATTTATCCAAAAGGACTAACTTTTGGTGCCAAAACAGTCCATTTTTCACCAAATTCTGACACAAAATAGAGCAGTTGTATTTCCAGCATGTTTAAATAGTAAAATATCCAACAAACATGTACATTAAACTCAAGTATTTAGCTTTTATCTATTCATGACTGAATTCAGCTTATACACTCAAACTCCAACCCAATATGCACTAGCAAAATGGAAACAAGATTCAAAATGCAATTGAACTTTGTATTCAGAAAAACTAGATTAGAATGAATCCGATTTGTACAAACTAACATGGAACAACAACTAAATTTCACAAACTATTGCTTGAAACCGAAATTAAGCGAGCATCGTTAACCTATCACGATTAATAACAACTAAATATACGACTAACTATATATACAATTGAACTAATCTTTTGTTTTTTTTTGAAATTAACATAAAGACTTAGCTATTCGACCGACTAGGTCTAAAACTGAAAATTCAAGCTCAACAACTCTATACAAAACAGTCGACTGACTAGGTCGAAGAATCAAAAAGCAGAACTAACGAATAAACAAACAAAAAGGTCTACCGGTTAGGTCGAAGAATTGAATGTTAAAACTTAATCAAATTCATACAAAATAGTCGACCGACTAGGTCGAAGAACAGAAAATCAGAACCAACATGCAATAACGAACTACTCAACCGGCTAGGTTGAAGAACTGAAATTCACATTTATAAAGTCGAAATATAATTAAAATTATAACCATTGCACATAAATAATAGAACAATAATGGAAACTAAACTTTAGAACTAATACTAAAACAAAAACCAAAAAATAAAATAAAATCAGAAAAGATAAAAAGAAGGAAAGGAAATTGGTGTTTTACCATACCGAGGGATTCAACGCCAAATCGAGCAACGAGACGGATGTCAAGGGTAAAGAATGGTGGCTGTCCGACCCCGAGGCATATGTTTTGTTTCAGCAAATGCCAATCCAATAGATTCCGGCATTTTTCCAAAAAGAAACAAGTGCTTTTGGGTCTAAAGAAGCAAGAAAAAATAAGAGAGAAGGAACAGAAGCGGCGGGAGCAGTGGGGGGAGGGGGCGCCGGCGGCGGTGTCACGGTAGTGGGGGTGGCTACTAGTGGTGGTGAGGTTTTTCGGGGTCAAGACCAACATAGTATGATAGATCGCGTGGAGCCCTACATTTCTATGTAATTATTTCATTAAAAAGGGGTCTAAAATTCGACGAATTTACAAAATATGTAAGCTATGGTTTCAGATTTTGGTTTATTCGTAGAATTTGGGAAGGATTATGGGATTTTGGGGTTCGGATTCATGGAGAGGAGGTTAAACGGAAGAGGCAGTAAAATTTTGGGTGATTTGGGGGTTGCCCGTCGCCGGTGGTGAATTCTGGCGGGTGGAGCAAAGACGGCGACTGGCGGAGGTGTGGGAGAAAAAAGAAAGTGAATGAGAAGTCTCTAGGGTTTGGAAATAGGGCAAAATCTGATTTTTTTTGCTTTTATATTTTAGTTAGGGATAACTTTTGACCATTAAATTAAGGTGGAATGAATGGACATGATGGGTTGCCATTTACTTAAGAAAAACGACGTAGTTTCAAGGCAAAACTACGTCGTTTTGAGATCTTTCTTGGCCATCCACCTAATGGACCAGGTATGACCGAAATGGGATAAATGTGGGCCAATTTTTTGCTCAATTTAATTAAAACACACTAGTCCAATCCCTACCCGATTTTTCAAAATATTAATCAACTATTAGAACCTATACACCCTCAATAATAACACACACACACACATACACACACCCACATACACACACACGCAAAAATTAGGCATTTACAGTTGCCCCTCTTTGCTCGAGAACATAAAGAGTCTTCGTGCAAAGACAAATAAATGCCATGGATAATTTTTGCTTACATTCACTCTAATGGAAGCATTTTGAAAAAGGTGGTGACCGAACCTTGCTTCTGTGGTTGCCTACATATCCTTGGCTATAAAGGAATCAAGTCAGTGTAGTTCTGGGACATGTTTTTGTAGTTGGGACTACCAAATACTGGAGTTAAGACTGTTGTTGATGTATTTGTTGTTGTTGACTGTTACTTGCTGCTTACATCAAAAGGAAAAGAGAAACGCACTACATATGTTTGCAGACTATGAGTACAAAATTCATGTCTACGTGTCTTCTGGAGTCAAATCTTCATTCTCGACTCACTCGCTTGTGTTGACCTTAGATTGGATCTTGATTCTCTTTGAAGGAAAGATTATGACTCAATCTCGATTGCTTGCTTTCTGGATCAGAATTTGAGAAGAGGAATCTTGAGAAGCTGGGTTGCTGACACATTATCAAAGATGACCCCGACTATCTTGCGATCTAATCTTCTTTCTTCTGATGAGAAATTGAAACTGCAAGCTTTAATCGTCGCTTGTGTTGTACGACAGGGCCTGCAAAGCCATCAAAGACAAACAAAACAAACAAATTTTTTATGCCCCAGTCTGGTACTAGGAAAATTTTGTGAGTTATTAGAGAAATCTATAAATTATCTAATTTCTTTAGAAGGCAGACCAACAGTAGTAAAAACTAGTTAAAAGAGAAATTTTGGTAGCAAATGATTGTGTAACTAGGGATCGGTACCCTGTACTACTGAAAGGAAATGTAACCACGGGCTAGCACCCTATCTTACTGGAAGGAAATAGAGTCAGGTGTTAGCACCATGTATTGATAATGTGTTCAGTCCATCTAGGTGAAAAAGGTTATACCTGAGTTAAATTATATAAAACACCCTGAGCGAAGATTACTTCTACCCGGAACTATGAGTTGGATCCCCCCAGGCGAATAGATTCTACCTAAGTTAAGCTGTGTAAAACAACCTGAGCGAAGAGTACTTCTACCGAGAACTATCAGCTGGATCCATCTACGCGAAAGGATTCTACCTGAGTTAAGCTACGTAAAACACCCTGAGCGAAGAGTACTTCTACCCGGAACTATGAGTTTGATCCCCCTAGGAGAAAGGATTCTACCTGAGTTAAGCTGTATTAAACACCCCGAGTGAAGAGTACTTCTATCCGGAACTATGAGCTGGATCCCCCTAGGTGAAACGATTCTACCTTAGTTAAGCTGCGTAAAACAACCTGAGCAAAAAGTAATTTGACCCGGAACTATGAGTTGGATCACCTTAGGAGAAAACGATTCTACCTGAGTTAAGCTGCATAAAACAACCTGACAAAGAGTACTTCTACCCCGAACATGAGCTGGATCCATCTAGGCGAAAGGATTCACCTGAGTTAAGCTGCGCAAAACAACCTGAGCGAAGAGTACTTCTACCCTGAACATGAGCTGGATCCCCTAGGTGAAAAAGGTTATACCTGAGTTAAATTATATAAAACACCCTGAGCGAAGAGTACTTCTACTCAGAACTATGAGCTGGATCCCCCTAGGCGAAATGATTCTACCTGAGTTAAGCTGTGTAAAACAATCTGAGTGAAGAGTACTTCTACCTGGAACATGAGCTAGATCCCTCTAGGTGAAAGGATTCTACCTGACTTAAGTTGCGTAAAACAACCTGACCCGTAACATGAGTTGCATCCCAGTATGCAAAATGATTCTACCCTAGTTAAGCTTCGTAAAACAACCTAAGCAAAGAGTACTTCTACTCGGAACATGAGCTGGATCCCTCTAGGCGAAAGGATTCTACCTGAGTTAAGTTGTGAAAACAACCTGAGCAAAGAGTACTTCTACCTGGAACATGAGTTGGATCCCCCTAGGCGAAACGATTCTATCCGAGTTAAGATGCGTAAAACAACCTGAGCGAAGAGTACTTTTACTTGGAACATGAGCTGGATCCCTCTAGGCGAAAGGATTCTACCTGAGTTAAGCTGCATAAAACAACCTGAGCGAAGAGTACTTCTACTCGGAATATGAGCTAGATCCCCCTAGGCGAAAGGATTCTACCTGAATTAAGCTACAAAAATAGGAGGTGTGAACAATAGTGATGCATGCTGAAAAAAGAAAAAATAGAGGTCTTAAAGAGCTTACGTTTGGTGACATTTGTTCTTTTAGAATTGCCATTCTGCACCGCTTTGTTCCTTCTTCAAACAAAGTAAAATTTATGAGTTTTCAAAGTGGTGGTTGGTTTGTGGCCTTGATCCCTTGATGCCTTGAGTAGCTTGATTCACGGCCACTGCTGTCAAAGAATCGATTCTGTCAACGCGGTACCGAGATGCTCGGTTACTCTGTATCATTTTCTGGAGACCTTGGCTTTCGAATGTTGCCCCCAAATGTTTCATACTCATATGTCCATGGTACCGCTACCCTTGTCTCTAAGGCAAGACTATTTTTCCTTAAAATCAAACTCAGTTGTCATGCACCCAATATCAGTTTATGTCCGTAGTGCTTATAAACTTTTCTCATGAAGCAGGTCCCGCTCATGCAACTTTTAAGTTTCTTTGAAACACTTTTTTCTTGTTATTGAATGAGATCACAGATTGACTCAAGCCTTCGCCAATGCCATATATTCCCCAAATTGTGCTCGACATTGCGAGGAAATTGTAGCTGGTTTTGCAGCCATTTCTTTGCTTCGGTTTTGATGGAGGATTAGACCGAAAGTTACTGAAAGAAAAATTATGGGTAAAACAGAATAATAAGTGAAACAGAACTATGCTTAAACAAAGGTGTCCCTTTCGGGGAAAGGAATAGGGAGGCTTATCTGGAGGTATGTGCTGATTTCAATGAATCATGACATGCATTTTGGACTGGAAGCTTGATCCTCTAAGTTGTCTAATTCTCCAAAATCTGCCGCAAATGTTTATCATGAATTTGTCTTGGTTGTGTTCATGCCGATGAATCAAAGAGCCTCATTCGGCTTGTAGCGCCCTTTGCAGGTTTTCGCTAACTAACCTCTCTCATTTCTGTACTGACCGTTGCCTTATGGTGCCCATCTGGGTTTTCACCAATAAGACTCTCTCATTTCTCTACTCGCTGTCGCTTTATAGTGCCTATACGGGTTTTCACTGATAAAGCTCTCTCATTTCTTTTTTTTCTCCTTTTGCTTTACTATGATACTGCATGTGGGAGGTTACCTAATGCCTTTGTCATAGGGACTTCGAACTTTCTCAAAAAACATCGATAAGAAGTTCTTGAAAAATAAATGGGCGAACTGAACCTTGAACTGAATTACACCTTTCAGAATCGTTTTTTACAAAAAAACCGTGAAACAAAACAAACTTCTACCCCAGTTTTGGAGTATTGGGAATATGGATTTTTTGTTCTGATGGGACCGAACCTAGGGTAAGGCTTCCTACGTATCCTTTTGTAATCAGGTCAGGCGTAGTTCAATGACTCAGAGATTTGTTGTTTGGCTTATTTTTTCCTTTTTTTTCTTAGAAGTACACATGTTCCAAAATGTGAGAAATAAGGAATACAGATACAAGCTCAAAAGGATTGACAATAGGGTGACACCTATTTGGAATAACGAGCAAATGATAGCCTTCGTTACTTCAATTTGAGAAAATCTACGCGCAAAAATTCTACAGTGGGCACATATCAGACATAATATCTTTTGATTGCATCTGCGTTAAAAGTCATGTCTGGTACCCGTCCTTCTTCATCTACCAAGTGCAAGGCCCCTTTTGGTAACACTTTCTTGATGATGTAGGGTCCTTATTAGTTTGGGACGAACTTTCCTTTAGCTTCTACCTGGTGCGGAAGGATGCATTTCAAAACCAGCTGGCCTACCTCAAACTGCCTCGGGCACACCTTCTTATTGTATGGGCGTGCCATTCTTTGCTGGTATAATTGGCCGAACACACTGCTGCTAGCTGTTTTTCATCGATCAACATCAGTTGTTCTAATCGGGTCTTGACCCACTCAGTGTATTCAATTTGTGATTCCACAATAATTCGGAGAGAGGGAATTTCAACTTCCGCAGGTATTACAATATTAGTTCCATACACAAGCAGATACGGAGTTGCACCAATAGATGTGTGAACAGTCGTGCGGTATCCCAAAAGAGCGAAAGGCAACTTTTCATGCCTTTGCCTGGAACCTTGGATCATCTTCCTAAGAATCTTCTTGATGTTCTTGTTTGTCGCTTCAACGGCTCCATTGGCCTTTGGCCTATAAGGGGTAGAATGGCGATGCATGATTTTAAATATTTCACATACCTCCTTCATCAAGTGACTATTTACATTGGCTGCATTATCAGTGATGGTGGTATTTGGGATGCCAAAGTGACAGATGATGTTGAAATGGACAAAGTCTATCACAGCTTTCTTGGTGACTGCTTTGAAAGTGACGACCTCCACCCACTTGTTGAAGTAATCAATTGCAACCAAAATGAATCTATGCCCATTTGAAGCCTTTGGCTCGATCGGTCCAATGACATCCATTACCCAAGCAACGAAAGGCCAAGGAGAGGACATGGGATGCAACTCTGAAGGAGGCGAGTGGATCAGGTCACCATGAATTTGGCATTGGTGACACTTGCGAACAAAACTGAAGCAATCTCGCTCCATAGTAAGCCAATAATACCATGCCCGCAGAATCTTCTTCGCCAAAACATATCCATTTATGTGAGGGCCGCATACCCCGAATGTACTTCACTCATGATCCGCTTTGCTTCTGTAGCATCTATGCATCTTAGCAAGTCTAAATCTGGGGTCCTCTTGTACAGAATTTCCCCATTCAAAAAGAATCCACTGGAGAGCCGCCTTATAGTTCTTTTTTTATCTCCTTTAGCATGCTCTGGATATTCTCTTATTTTCAGGAATCATTTTATGTCATGATACCATGGTTCACTATCTAGTTCTGTCTCAATGTATTGCAGTAACCGTGTTGATTCTGAACTTGGATTTCTAGTGGATCAATATGAATGTTGCCTGGATAAGGGAGCATCGAGGCTAAAGTAGCCAAGGCATCGACTTGCTCATTGTGAAACCTAGGAATGTACCAAAACTCGATGGATTTGAATCTTTTGCTCAAGTCTTGCACACACTATTTGTACGGAATAAGCTTGATGTCTCGAGTCTCCCATTCGCCTTGGGCTTGCCGGATAAGCAAGTCAGAATCTCACATAATCAATAGTTCCTGTACATCCAGATCGATGGCCATTTTCAAACCCATGATACAAGCTTCGTATTCTGCCGTATTATTGGTACAGAAGAACTGAAGTCGGGCTGTCATAGGGTAATGATGTCTAATAGGTGAGATGAGGATTGCCCCTATCCCAACTATTTTGATATTGAAATCCCCATCAAAATACAGTTTCCATACAGGGTGATCGTCTGGAACCACTTCCTCTATTGAGTTGACCTCTTCGTCTAGAAAGTATGTGCTAAGTGGCATGTACTCATTATCAACTGGATTTTCTGCCAAAGCTTGTGCTTTCATCACAGTGCGAGTGAATAGACGATGTCAAACTCTGTGAGCAGGATTTGCCGTTTTGCGAGCCTGCCAGTGGGCATTGGATTTTGGAAGATGTACTTCAACGGATCCATTCTAGATATAAGGTAAGTAGTGTAGGCCAAAAGATAATGTCTCAGCTTCTGAGCGACCCAAGTCAAGGCACAACATGTCCTTTCTAAAAGGGTGTACTTAACCACATTATTGGTGAACTTCTTGCTCAAATAATAGATTGCATGTTCCTTTTTGCATGTTGCATCATGTTGTCCCGGAACGCATCCAAAGGAATTGTCCATCACCGATAGATACAGAAACAGAGGCCTACCAGGTTCAGGTGGTACTAGTACAGGGAGTTTTGACAAATAATCTTTAATCCTATCGAAAGCTTTTTAGAAATCATCCGTCCACTTGATAGCGGCATCCTTTTTCAGCAACTTAAAGATGGGCTCGCACGTGGTTGTGAGTTGAGCAATGAACCTACTAATAAGGCTACTATTTGGGTCGAGCCCAGGCCTAACAGGCCTAAATGGGCAGGTCCTGGCGGTATCGGGCCTGAGGCGGGTCGGTCCCGGGCCAAACGATCCCAATGGGTGGAACCGGCACATGGTGGTCCTAAGCCCACATGGTCCCCGGCTAAATGGGCCGAGCTCGTGGGCCTATTCGAGCCTAATGGGCTTTTTCGTTCCGGACTATTTTTTTAAAAATTTTTTTATCTAACGCACTTTCTTGTAAACTATATATATATATACACACTAGTATAAATTGCTTATAGATAGCTATATAAATATATAATATATATACTCTACGTTATATATATATATATATATGTGTGTGTGTGTGTGTGTGTGTGAATTAATTATATAGTATATTATAGTATGTTATGTATATATACAATATATATATATATATATATATATATATATATATATATATATATATATATATATATATATATAGTACATTAGTATATATATAGTATATATAGTATAAAGTGTGTTATATACATACATACATACATACATACATATATATATATATATATAAAAGATATTCTTGTTTATCTAATGGAGAACACTGCATTAGTATTCCTCCCAATATTCGAGGCGTCAGTTTCCACAGTTTTTACCCAAGTAGGATTGGATTGACTTAAACATGGAAGGTTACGAACCTTCTGTTTAATCCTTTTGACTGATTTAGTATGACTACCAGTCCAAGCTTTGGGATTCTTCTTTAATCTATCATAAAGAAGAGCAGTATCTTCGGAAAGATCCTTTATAAAAGTAGAAATATAATTTAGTCTTCCCAAAAATCGTTGGAGTTTGGTTTATCAGTGATTATGTCAGGAAATTTAGAAGCAAATTCAATACTTCTATTGATAGGAATGATTCTACCTTTTTCAACATTATGTCCGAAAAACCTAACAGAGGTATGAAAAATCATCATTTTTGGTTTATATATGAATAGACCATTTTGGATAATAATTTTTCTAAATATATCTAAATGTTTAAAATGAGATTCCATATTTTTTGAAAATACTAAAATATCATCAATATAAGCTATTATAAAGTCTGTATAAGGGAAGAAAATATCATTCATAATCTTTTGAAATTCAGAAGGTGCATTCTTTACCAAAGGGCACAACATTCCATTCATATTGGCCCATTGGTACATTAAAAGCAGTTTTATACCTATCCGGCTCAGATATCTAAATTTGCAAATAACCTGATTTTAAATCAAATTTTGAAAATATGATAGCTTCATGTAACTTATCTAATAAATCCTTTTTATTCGGGATTGGATACCTGATCCATTTTAAAACCTTATTTAAATGTTTGTAGTTTATGACTAATCTAGGAACTCCACGTTCCTGTTACGCATGCTTATTGACATTAAAAGCAGTGTATGACCATTTAGATTTTGAGGGTCTTATTAAACCCTTATGTTGTAAGGAGTCAATCTCCTTCTTGCATAATTTCAAATATTCAGAATTCATTTGGTAAGGACGAGCCTTGGTAGGGATATGATCCTCAGAGAAGTTTTCTTCATATGGAAGACTTATAATATGCTTTTTCCTACTCCAAAATTGATTCGGATGATCACCACAAATAGAAGTAGAAAATTAATTTTTAAGACAAGTAATTTTCTCTACTAATTTCATATTTTTAAAATCTTGTTCAATAGTAATGGAACAAATTTTATTTTTTAAAAATGTAATTTGATTAGTTTTTGAAGAAATGTTTTCAAAAATAATTCCATTCAAAAATCTTTGAACTGGCTATGTTATAAACTCAAAAGTAATGTTCTTACCATCATAAGTACGAGTAAAGCTTTTTGTATCCCAATATAAAAAGGAATTAATTTAATAAAAAATGGGACACCCAGTATTACATCTTTGTCAATATCTTTGACCAATACAAAGGTTTCTCGAATACAGATATTCTGTTGACAAATGTAATACTTAGGTAATTTATATGAAATACCCATTGAATTTCCACCGGCAAATTTTATACGATGAGTGGTTCTATGAAAATATAAGGAGTGTATTACTCCTTCTTTTATACAATTTAAATCTGATCTACTGTCAAATAAATCAATAAACTATTTTTTAAAATTGTAATCTATTAAAATAGTTATTTTAATTAAAATAATTTGGGTGATAAAATACTGGAGTTTTTCTAGAAATTCACTTTCAGAAAAATCTATGGCTCCAAGCAAATTCTTAGGTGTACCTTCTTCAGAAGAACTATCAGTTGTATTTAACTCAATAATTTTAATATTAGGATTATCAATTATCCTAAAATTTTTCAATCTGAAAATTCTTTCATCTAAGTTTATATTAGAAGTCTTTAGTTCCGAGATTTCTTTCTTCAGATAATTAATCTCAGTACTTAAATCTTGGACAGTGGCCACTCTTTCAGGCTGGGATTTGCTTTTCACCATCTTTCTGATTTCAGACATAGTATAAGTTCCTTTTTGGGGATGGGATTTGTTCCTCCTCTGTTTCTTCCTCTAAGCTAGAAGGAAGTTTCTCAATAAACTGGGACCTCAATTCAGGGTCTTTAATAACCCTTAAAAGATCAAGTATGTTATTTTTTGGCAAAACATTGATCTTTAAATTTCCAAAATGAGAATAAATATTAAAAAGCTCATCATCAGTATTACAACAATGATTTGAGCATTATCCCTTATCACATTACTCTGGATCTTCTTCAGAAGATGAAGTATAACTTTCTTCATGAAGAACCCTGGGGTCTTCACTTGTTGATGATCCATCTTCCTCAGTGTCAGATATTTCTGGGGTGAAATTTAAAAGAATCTTTGATATGATCATCTAAGTTAAGTTCTCTAATTTTATTCTTGACCTTACATTCTTTATCAAAATGTCCTAATCTTCCATATTTATAACAAGCTTAAGGGTTTTTTGATTTAACAAAACCCTTCATGGCTTTATGAAAAGCCTTTCTCCTTTGGGTATTTTCATGCCGTTTTTCTGATGAACCCTTGATTCTTTTGAAATCCTTTTTCTTATGGGATCTATTTCCATTAGAAGGCATATCTACAGCGAACTATTAACAAAATTCGCCCAATTGTTGCCTCTCAGTGAGACAATGTTTCTTTATTTGTTGGTTTAGCTTTATTTCATTACATAAAGCTAAGCCTTCATGACTCCATACACTAATAAATTTACTATATGAGTAAGAATCATAATTAATACTCATCCCTGTACCTCTAAGGACCTTTATAATTCTTTCAGCAAATAAGGGAGAGAGTCCATCTATGAATTTTGACTTCCAATGAGTACTATTACTCTCTGGTAATTCCATCATTCTGGATAAGAAAACATCTTTGTACCATCTAAATGACGTGAGCACCTCAAATTCTGGAGCATAGTTCTAATGGTCTCACTATTATCAGACCATCTTCCCGAAAAGTGTTCGATAATATTTAAAATTAAAGAATAGATCGAGTTTTGAACAGTCTTATCTTCCTCAACTTTGGTTGCGTTCATGATTTGGTGATGCTGCTCATGAGTGAGATAATTATCCCACCAACCTTTAAGTTGACCAATAAACCGGCAATAATTATTTCTGCTATTGCTTTATCTGTATTTTTATTAACCTTACAGATAGTGCTGTACATAAGCATTCTATGTACTGTCGTATAGATTTGTCTTTCAGCAAGGCCATCTATATTCCGCTCATATATATCTGACCCACTATATCCTTGATGGTAGTGGTCATTGTCATGTTCTTCTATTAGGACATCTTGAGGGGTTGGTCTAGGATAATAAAACATTCTTTGGTAAGGTTTGCAAGCATATTTTTCAGAGATTTTATTAATCTCATCTTCTACCTGTAATCATTTTCCTTTATCAGGTTTATGCTCTATCGTTAAGGTACTAGCCATAAATTCGACAAACGTCTTATTAAGAAGTTCTTATAAATCATCAAGACCTTTTAATTTATAGTCTTTGACCTCGAGGGGTGGTTGGATACTTGTAGTAGCGATTTGCTCTTTACCTTTAGTATCCTTCTATAGGATTTTTTGGACTTCAGTCATAAGCTTGTCCAATTTTTCATGAATTTTAATAACTTGTTCACCCAAAATACTAACATAAATATTAGTATAATTATTTTGAGTAAGCATAGTATCCACAGTTTTGATTGTTATAGCAGCAACATCATTTTCAAATATTTATGAAAAAGCTGGGCAATAAACAATTTTGTCTTTCTCCCCTATATGAAAAGATTGTTGGGGTGGAAATATAGTATTAACAATATTTCTGTTGGTGAGCTTATACTCTCTTTCTAACACAGAAATATAGTTATAAACATGTTTAGGCATAAACCAAGGGACAAAAGCAATAATTTTATTTTTCTTGCTAATATCATCATAGAAATCATATCTAAATAATTGTATTAATTCATTAGTCATATTTTCATGAAACCATTTTCTGAAAATAGCCCATCTAGGTTTTAAAAATTCTTTTAATATCATTTTTCTTGCCGGTGAACCCTGACTAAAATCTATTTGGTTCTCAAACATCATTAACACCATTTGAAAAATCCATTTCCGATATTGTGGGTTCATGATATGAATTTATCTTGACTATATTATCACTATTGATGTTGATATTATTAATCCTATTATTTTCTCTAACTTGAGATGTGGAGGCTCTAGATGGAAAATCTACCACATAATCAATTGGGGAGATATATGAAGAATTGGATCTAGTTAACCTAGATGATAAACTGGCATTATCAGTTTGGATAGGTTCATTGAACCTAATTTTCATTTTACCATCTGAGGTTTGTTCTATTTCTGTAACCTTAGTATTACCATTGTTTCGAGGGGAAACTGCTTCCTATATGACCCATTCCCTGGTAAAATCAATTTCATCCCATTTGATAGGTCTCTTGGTGGTTACTTTGGATTTTTCAAAGTTGGTTTCTATAAGAATTGTTTCATTTTTAAAATCCATAACTTTACACATAGGATTCAAAGTATATAAAGGTTTGAAATAAATCCTGTAACAGATACATATAACTTATGTACCTAGCAAATAATCATAACCATGTAATGTAATGCTTATTATTAAAGTATTTAAAGAATTTTCATCATTAAGAGAAATCTGCAAATTAGGATAAGCATTAAAATAAACTGGGCCATATGCCAAGCTAGTTTGCACAGTCCCTATAAGAGACTTTTCCCAGTTCTGATTTCTTCCATCTCTGAGAGCTGCTATAAAGCTTTCAGGTAAGCATATTAAAGTAAATGGCTTAAAGGCAACTTGTATTAAACCTATATGAATAAATCTATGAGAATCCCTATATGGGGCTAAATCACTTTCAGATAATAATCTGAATGTAGCCTTGTCACTATCTACAGTGATAGTTTCTTCAGTAGTTTTAACTACTTATTTTAAACCTATTTTTTCAAAGGTTCCTAACTGGTATATATTACCTTAGGTTTGACTAATAGTATAGTCCATTTATTAAGTAGATCTAATTGTTGTGGCAATTCATATTCTTCTTTCCTACTGTTTTTAACAGTAGTCTTTTTCCTAATCATATTCATTAGATGAATAGTGTTAAACTTAGTTTCTTAGATTTTTACTAACATGGCTCTGATACCAAAACGGGGACAGGATCGCTTCCGAATGAGGTTCAGGAAGAATTACAAGAACTCTATTCGAGACAGGTTACCAACCTTTAGGTAAATCTTAGACCACGATGATCCTCACAACTCTTCAACACGGCCACCTGCCTAAATGAGTTTACGAGCACCACCGGTTAGGATATCCTAAGTAAGATTTACTGTTAAGGTTAGTAACTGACTGATCTATATAGTTCTTAACCTAACACTCCATCGGGGTGATAAAGTTCATTTAGAGCGACAAATCATGAGCTGTAAATAACCTTTGAATACTAAGCTTAACACTTACATGTTTAGCCTATCATTTAGGCTAGCAGTACTACAAATATTATAAATAAAGAGAGAGAGAGAGAGAGAGAGAGAGAGAGAGAGAGAGAGAGAGAGAGAGAGAGAGAGAGTAGAACAGTACCAGAGACCGGCTGTTGGTGGCCAAGTGACCCTTTTGATTTTTATTTCTAAATTCAAAATACTATCAAATTACAAAGAAATTTTTACAAGGATAAAGAAGGCTAGAGAGATACTCCAGGTTTTTTATAATGCCTCCCTCTTCTAAACTCAAATGATCTTTATATAATAGATCAGATAACAATCAAACAAAACTAAAATAGTATAATGGCCGACAAAATAATTATAAACGTGGCCGAAAAGATAAAGACAAGATTCTACATAATTTACATTTTAGACAAACCACTTTATAAAAGTGGATTCCCTATAATAATGGAGGGGCATGTAACTTTATTAAAGTTGTTTGGATTATCCCCAATAATTTATGTTATGGGGCCTTCATGTTTTTAACTCATTCCCTTTCCATTGTCATCTTTCTTGGCAGAAGATTCCTCTGCATATTTCTTCAATTTTGCAAGGAAGTCTTCTATTTCATCAATATTGATGTCCGTGATTGGGCTGCTTTGAGCTTCTCCTGCTGCACAGTCCTCTTCATCAGTAGTGTTTCCTCTGGAGGTCATAAATATATCATCTCCGATTTCTGTTCCAAAATTTTTTGCCAAATCCTTTTTGATTTGTTTAAAATATGATGCAATAATTTCTCTTTTAGAGACTGCACCTTTCTTTATTTGAAGCCTTTTAGTGACCATTTCAAATGGACTTAATTTGTCCATTACAACATTGGTTTTGTCCAATTTGATATATGCTTCTATTTTAGTCTGAATTTGTTAGATTAATTCCCCACCAAATAATTTTCCTTGGTGATTTGGTTGGAGCAATTTGGTCTAAAATTTATTATAAAAAGATCTGTGAAGGCAAGGAATACCTTCGCCGATATAACCGACTTGGACATCCCATTTCATTATCCATGAGATTGAAAATTCTATGAAAAAATACATAGATGCAATTCCATCAGAAAAGATATTATCTTTTTGCAAAGAAATAATTTTGGGAGATATATCTACCCATTGAGTATATAAACTTTTGAATAGAGGAGGAAGTATTTCTAATGACGGACCATATAATTTCCACCATTTGAATAACCAATTAGGATTTTGCTGTTCGTTCATATTAGAACAAAGTTTAATAAACCATGAGTGTTTCCTATTAGGATTTTCATAGAAAAGGTTTTATTAATACTTTCAACATAGTCCCAATAATTAAATTTCACAGAGACTTTTTGATCAGGATGAGTATATTCTCAATCCTTGAGGGTACTAAGACCCTATTCATCTGAAGGTATTACCTTCTTGAAAATAATTTTCGAAAAACTATTAGTTTTTCTTGTATTTGTCGGATAAAAATGTCGTATTTCAGCTGATCCTGTCGTTGAGAGTATGATCTCATAATGCATCTTGTATTTATAAGCAGGATTAGCGTATGACGCTGTATCAAAACACCTGACCATTAATTGCCACCGGTTATCCTTCCATTTGAGGTCGGATTGTTCTAAAAGAATTATTAATTTTTTTGTATCCTTTTGGTTATAAACCTCAATATTTTCATTATTGTCCTTTGATATAACTGAGGAGTATGTTGGCACAGTAGATGATGAGCCCTCATTTTTCTTGGATTGTATATGATCCATAAATTCCATATATAATGGATGATCAGTATTACCTCGTGCTATGTTAGCAATAATTTATTTTTTGTTTCCCATTTCGGCTAGAATCTCTCTACAATTAGTAGATGTTTATCCTCTTCCTCGACCACGAGGAGGCCTGCATGTAGGTCTCATATTATGTGAAGTTAAAGAATTAGTTAAGGAATAAATTCTGAATATTATTTTCAAATTCATTCAAAATAATCATAATCAATAGAGAGAACTTATAAGTTCAAATATTCTCTTGTAAGAAAATCAGGAAGGGTATTATCATACCCTTTTTTGTATATTATTTCAAAATCAAAAGGGGCTAATAAAGCTGCCACCGTGCAAACATTTGTTTAGAAACATCATGTTTGAAATATTTATTAAAGATAAACTTTGCAGCTTGGCAATCGGTTTTAATCAGGAACTTCTGATTGTAAAGATCTGTTGGAAATTTCATAACACATTTAACTATAGCAAGAATTTCTTTGGCTACAGTCGCATTATTTTTCTGGGAATTATTCCATTTTCCTGAATAAAATTGGACAAGATAATCTTGTTTATCTAATGGAGAACACTACTTTAGTATTCCTCCATAGCCAATATCCGAGGCGTTAGTTTTCACAGTTTTTACCCAAGTAAGATTGGCTAGACTTAAACATGGAAGGTTACGAACCTTCTGTTTAATCCTTTTGACTGATTCAGTATGACTATCAGTTCAAGCTTTGGGATTCTTCTTTAATTTATCATAAAGAAGATCAGTATCTTGGGAAAGATCCTTTATAAAAGGAGAAATATAATTTATACTTCCCATAAATCGTTGGAGTTGGGTTTTATCAGTGATTATGTCAAGAAATTTAGATGCAAATTCAATACTTCTATTGATAGGAATTATTCTACCTTTTTCAACATTATGTCCCAAAAACCTAATAGAGGTTTGAAAAATCATCATTTTTGGTTTAGATATGACTAGATCATTTTAGATAATAATTTTTCTAAATAAATCTAAATGTTTAAAATGAGATTCTATATTTTTTGAAAAGACTAGAATATCATCAATATAAACTATTATAAAGTTTGTATAAGGGAGGAAAATATCATTCATAATCATTTGAAATTTGGAAGGTGCATTCTTTAACACAAAGGGTATAACATTCCATTCATATTGGCCCATTGGTACATTTAAAGCAGTTTTATACCTATCCGATACAGATATCTGAATTTTCCAATAACCTGACTTTAAATCAAATTTTGAAAATATGATAGCATCATATAAACTATCTAATAAATTCTTTTTATTCGGGATTGGATACCTTATTCATTTTAAAACCTTATTTAAAGGTTTGTAGTTTATGACTAATCTAGGAACTCCACTTTCCTATTCCGCATGCTTATTGACATAAAAAGCAGTGCATGACCATTTAGATTTTGAGGGTCTTATTCAACCCTTATGCTGTAGGGAGTCAATCTCCTTCTTGCATAATTCCAAATATTCAGAATTCATTTGGCAAGGACGAGCCTTGGTAGGGATATGATCCTTAGAGAAGTCTTCTTCATAAGGAAGACTTATAATATGCTTTTTCCTACTCCAAAATTGATTCGGATGATCATCACAAATAGAAGTAGAAAATTGATTTTTAAGAGAAGTAATTTTCTCTATTAATTTCAGATTTTTTAAATCCTGTTCAATAGTAATGGAACAAATTTCATTTTTTTAAAAATGTAATTTGATTAGTCTTTGAAGAAATTTATTCAGAAATAATTTCATTCAAAAATCTTTGAACTGGCTGTGTTATAAACTCAAAAGTAATGTTCTTACCATCATAAGTACCAGTAAAGCTTTTTTTATCCCAATATAAAAAGGCATTAATTTAATAAAAAATGATACACCCAGTATTACATCCTTGTCAATATCTTTTACCAAAACAAAACTTTCTGGAATACAGATATCCTGTTGGAAAATATAAGGCATAGGTAATTTATATGAAATACTCATTGAATTACCACTGGCATTTTTTAAGCGATGAGTGGTTTTATGAAAATACATGGAGGGTATTACTCCTTCTTTTATACAATTTAAATCTGCTCCACTGTCAAATAAAGCAACAAACTCTTTTTTAGAATTTTAGTCCATTAAAAGAGTTATTTTTATCAAAAAAATTTGGGTGATAAAATATTGGAGTTTTTCTAGAAATTCACTTTCAGAAAAACCTATGGCTCCAAGCAACTTATTAGCTGTACCTTCTTCAGAAGAACTGGCAGTTGTATTTAATTCAGTAATCTTAACATTATGATCATCAATTATCCTGGAATTTTTCAATCTGAAAATTCTTTCATATAAGGCTATATTTGAAGCCTTTAGTTCCGAGATTTCTTTCTTGAGATAATTAATCTCAGTACTTAAATCTTGAACAGTAGCCACTATTTCAGGCCGGGATTTGCTTTTCACTATTTTTCTGATTTCAGATATAGTGTAAGGTCCCTTTTTAGATGATATTTGTTCCACATCTGTTTCTTCCTCTAGACTAAAAGGAAATTTGTCAATAAGCTGGGACCTCAAATCAGGGTTTTTTATATTCCTTAAAAGATCAAGTATGTTATTAATTGACAAAACATTTATCTATAAATCTCTAAAATGAGAATAAATATTAAAAAGTTCATCAACAGTATTACAGCAATTATTTGAGCAGTGTCTCTTATCACATTGCTCTAGCTCTTCTTCAGAAGATGAAGTGTAACTTTCTTCACAAATAACCCTAAGGTCTTCACTTGTTGATGATCCATCTTCCTCAGTGTTAGATATTTCTAGAGAGGAATTTAAAATAATCTTATATAAAGAATCTTTGATATGATCATCTAAGTCAAGTTCTCTAATTTTATTCTTTACCTTACATTCTTTAGCAAAATGTCATAATCTTCCACATTTATGACAAGCTTGAGTGCTTTTTTGATTTAACAAAACCTTTCCTGGCTTTATGAAAAGCCTTTCTCCTTTGGGTCTTTTCACGCCGTTTTTCCGGCGAACCGTTGATTCTTTTGAAATCCTTTTTCTAATGGTATCTCTTTCCATTAGAAGGCATATCTATAGCGAACTGTTCACAAAATTTGCACAATTGTTATCTCTCAGTGAGACAATATTTCTTTATTT
Source organism: Nicotiana benthamiana (assembly GCA_034376525.1). Taxonomy (NCBI): domain Eukaryota; kingdom Viridiplantae; phylum Streptophyta; class Magnoliopsida; order Solanales; family Solanaceae; genus Nicotiana; species Nicotiana benthamiana. Next base: position 27,177,105 of record CM067324.1, on the reverse strand, counting down.
GTTGGTTTTAGCTTTATTTCATTACATAAAGCTCAGCCTTCCTGAGTGCATACACTAATCAATTTACTATATGTGTAAGTATCATAATTAATACTTATCTTTGTACCTCTAAGGACCTTTCTAATTCTTTCAGCAAATAAGGGAGGGAGTCCATCTATAAATTTGGACTTCCAATGAGTACTATTACTCTCTGGTAATTCCATCACTCTGGATAAGAAAACACTTTGTACCATCTAAATGATGTTATAGTTTTGCACCTCATATTCAGGAGCATAGTTCTAATGGTCTCACTATTATCAGACCATCTTCCCGAAAAGTGTTCGATGATATTTAAAATTAAAGAATAGACCGAGTTTTGAACAGTTGTATCTTCCTCAACTTTGGTTGCGTTCATGATTTGGTGACGCTGCTCATGAGTGAGATAATTATTCTAACACCCTTTAAGTTGACCAGTAAAACCGGCAATAATCATTTCTGCTATTGCTCTATGTGTATTTATATTAACCTTACAGATAGTGTTGTACATAAGCATCCTATGTGCTGTCGTATAGATTTGTCTTTCAGCAAGACCATCTATATTCCAGTCATAGATATTTGACCCACTATATCCTTGATGGTAGTGGTCATTGTCATGTTCATCTATTAGAACATCTTGAGGGGTTGGTCTATGATAATAAAAAATTCTTTGGTAAGGTTTGCGAGCATATTTTTCAGAGATTTTATTAATCTCATCTTCTACCTATAGTCCTTTTCCTTTATCAGGTTTACGCTCTATCGTTAAGGGACAAGCCCTAAATTTGCCAAACTTCTTATTAAGAAGCTCTTCTAAATCATCAAGACCTTTTAATTTAAAGTATTTGACCTCGAGGATGGTTGGATACTTGTAGTAGCGATTTGCTCTTTACCTTTAGTATCCTTCTGTTGGATTTTTTGGGCTTCAGCCATAAGCTTGTCCAATTTTTCATGAATTTTAATAACTTGTTCACCTAAAATAATAAAATAAATATTAGTAATATTATTTTGAGTAAGCATAGTATTCACATTTTTGACTGTTATAGCAGCAACATCATTTTCAAATATTTTTGAGAAGGCAATGCAATAAACAATTTTGTCTTTCTCCCATATATGAAGATTGCTGGGGTGGAAATATAGAATTAACAATATTTTTGTTAGTGAGCTTATAATCTCTTTCTAACATAGAAATATAGTTATAAACATGTTTAGACATAAACCAATGGACAAAATCAATAATTTTATTTTTCTTGCTAATATCATCATAGAAATCATGTCAAAAAAATTGTATTAATTCATTAGTCATATTTTCATGAAACCATTTTCTGAAAATAGCCCATCTAGGTTTTATAAATTATTCTAAAATTATTTTTCTTGCCAATGCACCCGGACTAAAATCTATTTGGTTCTCAGTCATCATTAACACCATTTAAAAAATCCATTTCGGATGTTGTGGATTCAAGATCTGAATTTATCTTGACTATATTATCACTATTGATGCTGATATTATTAATCATACTATTTTTTCTAATTTGAGATGTGGAAGCTCTAGATGAAAAATCTACCACATAATCAATTGGAGAGATATATGAAGAATTTGATCTAGTTAACCTAGTTGATAAACTGGTATTATCAGTTTGGATAGGTTCATTGAACCTAATTTTAATCGTACCATCTAAGGTTTGTTCTATTTCTGTAACCTATGTATTACCATAGTTTCGAGAAGCAACTGCTTCCTCTATGACCCATTCCCTGGGAGAATCAATTTCATCCCATTTGATAGGTCTCCTGGTGGTTACTTTGGATTTTCCAATGTTGGTTTCTATAAGAATTGTTTCATTTTTGAAATCCATAAGTTTACACATATGATTCAAAGTATATAAAGGTTTGAAATAAATCCTGTAACAGATACATATAACTTCTGTACCTGGCAAATAATTATAACCATGTAATTTAATGATTAGTATTAAAGCATTTAAAGAATTTTCATCATTAAGAGACATCTGCAAATTAGGATAAGCATTAAAATAAACTAGGCCATATGCCAAGCTAGTTTGCACAGTCCCTATAAGAGACCTTTTCCAGTTCTGATTTCTTTTATCTCTGAGAGCTGCTAAAAAGCTTTCAGGCAAGCCTCTTAAAGTATGTGGCTTAAAGGCAACTTGTATTAAACCTATATGAATAAATCTATGAGAATCCCTATATGAGGCTAAATCACTTTCAGATAATAATCTGAATGTAATATATATATATATATATATATAGAGTATTTTATGTATATATATTGTAGCTTATAAAGCATCGCAAGTTAAACACCAAAAAAGTAGTGCAAAGAGATATTCAAGGGAATGTCTTATAATTTTTACTACCCAAAAATGACATATCTTTCTTAGTCTTCTTCCCCCCAATGAAATGAGCACAACAAGGTGCTAATACCACAATTAAAAGGAAAAACAAAAATCGAGAAGCTATGCGAAAGTACAAGTTACACCATAATCTACATTGTATCTCTAACAAATCTCATAAATCCTTCAAGGTTCGGAGGAGGTTCCGGTTGTGGTGGCGGAAAAGAAGCTTGTTCATCACCGCTTCCGGGTGAAGCACCATCCTCCGCAAGTTCCACTATCATTTCTTCATATGCGTCGTCTATCTCTGTTTGTGATTCTGCAAGTCCATAGATTCTTCTTTTTATGTGGATCCAATCTCTGAATAGTACTGATTTTTCCAAGCTCTTCCTCATTGATGCTCTATTATCGCCTATTTGAAGCCTTTCTTGACTGAAGGCGCTCTCTGATGCAACTATTGAAGCTTGAATAGATAAAATATCTCAAGCCATCCTTGCAAGAACAGGAAAATATTTTCCCTTGCCTTCCACCATTCCAAAAGATCAAAGATGCCTTCTGGATTCTCCTTTTCAAGTCCCTGCGACAAATAAACTTGAAGTTCATTTAGATGTGAAGTGTCATCAAAATTATCACCTTGAGAACACTTGAAATCCGTCCAAGATATAAGTGCTTTTTGGCCCGCAACCCTTTTAGACGATTGTGTACAGGACGAAGTAGGGGTTGGAACATTTGGCCTAGTATGATCTAAGGCAAGTTGATAAGCATTATAGATTGTTTGAGCATTTATATTAATTGAGGCTTTTGCATCTCCTAGTGTAGCAAACTCCTTATGTGAAAGATCTAAACTCTTATAAATATTTGAGTACCAAAAGTGAGGACCTCCTAATTTCATTGTAGGGTTTAACATTGCAGCAATACCATAAACAGGGGGGATAGGGAAAAAAATTTCTTTCATTGTGTAACTTGTACTTTGGCACATCTTCTTTTGTTTTTTTTCCTTTTAATAGTGGTATTAGCACCTTTTTGTGCTCATTCCATTGGGGGGAAGAAGACTAAGAAAGATATGCCATTTTTGGGTAATAAAAATTATAAGACATTCTCTTGAATAGTACTGATTTTCCAAGCTCTCCCTCATTGATTCTCTAAGATCGCCTGTTTGAAGTCTTGCTTGATTGAAGGCGCTCTCTGATGAAACTGTGAAGCTTGAATAGATAAAATATCCCGAGCCATCCTTGCAAGAACAGGAAAATGTTTTTCCCTTGCCTTCCACCATTCCAAAAGATCAAAGGTGCCGTCTGGATTCTCCTTTTCAAGTCCCTGCGACAAAAATAAACTTGAAGATCATTTAGATGTGAAGTGTCATCAAAATTATCACCTTGAGAATCCCTGAACTCCGTCCAAGATTTAAGAGATTTTAGGCCCGTAGCCCTTTTAGACGATTGTGTACTGGACGAAGTAGGGATTGGAACATTTGGCCTAGCATGATCTAAGGCAAGTTGATAAACATTATAGATTGTTTGAGCATTTATTTTAATTTAGGCTTTTGCGCCTCCTAGTGTAGAAAATTCCTCATGTGAAAGATCTAAACTCTTATAAATATTTGAGTACCAAAAGTAAGGACCTCCTAATTTCATTGTAGGGTTTAACATTGCAGCAACACCATAAATAGGGGGATAGGGAAAAAATATTTTTTAAACTTTTCTTTAATTATATTTATAGCAAGTTGATAAATCTCCTCACCCTCCGAAAATTCAACAAACAAATCACATAGTGCTGAAATATAAACTAAACAGTTTGAAATAGTTGGATAATATTGCCTAGAAAATGCATTAGTAGCAATTTGAAAATGTTCTAAAAAATCTATAAGAATTTTAACATTCGTCCAATCTTGATTTGTAAAGGATTTCAGCATCATCCTCACCACCAACACGAGAATTAAACGTTGCATTAATTGGTTTCTATAATAATGTGCAACGACTAAACTTTCGTACATATAATTCCATCTAGTTGGACAAGGTTTAGGGACATTTCTTTCTCTAAGGCCATACTCATCACATTTTTTAAAATACTCTTTAACTCTACTTCTACGGTTTGAATAAAAAAGCCAATTAAGAGCCATTCTAACCTTTTCAATTTCTAAATTTAAAATTCTCATTCCATCATCAACAATTAAATGGTAAATATGACAAATACATCTCACATGAAAACAATTACTAAATGCAGGATTCGGTGTTGTTGTAAGTATGCCTATAGCACTAGTGTTACTAGAAGCATTATCCATAGAAATTGCCATTATTTTATCTCTAATACAAAAATATCCACAAATATCAATAACACTGTTGGTAATAAACTTACCTATGTGCCGTGAATTTATTATTCTATAAGCAATAATGCATTTTTGCATTATCCACTCCTCATCTATCCAATGACTAGTAACGGTGATATAATCACAGTCATTATTACTTCTACCAATATCAGTAGTAATAGAAATCCGATTAGTTATATGAGTAAACAAATAGCGCAAATATTGTTCATATTCGTGTTTATATTTATAAATATCGCTCTTAACTGTTGTGCAAGGCCAACCTTTGTAAGTAGGACTAAAAATTCTTCTAATATATTGCACAAAATGAGGGTTTGATGGAAAACTAAAGGGTAAGCACATAACGGTAATCATCTTTGCTAATTCTTCACGATCTCTGTTAGGATCGTAATATAAAATACCACCTGTCACATTGTTAATTCCCGGTTGAACTAGATCTGAACCAGTACAAGGGTTAGATGTAGTATCTACACTTGTCCCCTCTTGCTGCACTTTCATTTGTAAATATTTAGCTTTATCTCTAGGGTTTCTTTTTCTGTGCCAAGCCAAACTACCCGTACCGCTACAGTCTCCAGTATATTTATGCACTAGCAATTTCCCACAAGTTTTACACTTATCCTTGCTTTGTTCTCTTACTTGAGTAAAAAAATGGCAAACAGTTGATGTTTCTGGGCGTTTAGAAGGTTGTCCATTAAATGTAGGGTTTTCCACATGTGGGTCGGCCGGGGCATCAGTTGGATTATTAACAGGACTAGTAGGTGTATCATCTAAATCTGGTTGGGTTTCATCTACATCCTCATTTTCCTCATCATTTTCTAAGATAGTTTGATTAGGATAAAAAGCATTCATAATTTCTTCATTTAATTGTTCACCCGGTGCAACATTATCGCAAAATTGACTATCGAAAAATTGAAAATAAGGGTTATCACTATCAAGAATAATAGGAGCAGCAGGACAGGTAAATGAAGAAGGTCGGGGAGCCGGGGGGAGGGTAGTAGGTTGGCCACTACTTCACCAATTTTAGCTTTTCCCTTACCGCCAAATATTATTTTTCAAAGAAAATGCCATATTAATTACAATTATGCAAACTAAAACACACAAAAATATATTCTTAAAACATAAGAGTTGAAACGAGTTTACCGAATTGCCGAACAACTTCTTGAATATTGCAAATCGTTGAAGACTTGAATACTTGAGTTCACCAACTTCACAATTTTCACGAAATTGCAATAATAAGTAAGTAATAGAAGAGAAATTAAATATAGATTGAGAGAGATTTAGAGAGCTTGAGAGAGATTGATGAATTGGTGAGTAAAAATGAAAGAATGAGGGGGTATTTATAGTTGAGAATTGGAAAAAAGTGTAATCATATAAAGTTTGGGGGCCAAATTGCTATTTTATAAAGTGGCCAACGAATAAATTTTGAAGGCCAACGGCTAGATTTTAAAAGTCTGACCGTTGGCCATTTTTTAAAGATTTTCTTAAAATTTGACCGTTGGAGCCCGTTTAGGCCCGAGTGGACCGGCCCAGGCCCGCCTGGCGGTCCGGGGCTCACGGTCCTTACCTATTGAGCCGGCCCACCACGGGAGTTTACACCGTTTGAGCCAGGCGCAGCAGAACCAACCCATTTGGCCCGGTAGGACCCGCGGTCCTAGGCCGGTCCCAGGCCCGGACCACAATACAGGGTTACCCACTGATGTAGTTCAACCTCCCGAGCAAACTCATAACTTCCTTTTTATTCATTGGGGGTGGCAGATCTCGAATGGACTTTATGTTAGATGGATCCAGTTCAATGCCTCTTTGGCTGACTATAAAACCGAGTGTTTCCTAGAGGGAACCCCGAATGCACTCTTGGCTGGATTAAGCTTAAGGTCATACCTTCGAAGCTGTTCGAAGAATTTTTTCAAATCGCACACGTGATCAGCCTGTGTCTTTCATTTTATGATGCATCATCAACATACACTTCAATCTCTTTGTGCATCATGTCATGGAAAATGGTGGTCATAGCCCTCATTTAAGTTGCTCCTGCATTCTTTAAACCGAATGGCATGACCCTGTAACAATAAGTACCCCATGGAGTGGTGAAAGCGGTCTTTTCTGCATCATCCTCATCCATTAGAATTTGGTGGTACCCTCCGTAGCAATCCACAAACTATTGTATCTCATGCTTTGCGCAATTATCTACAAGAATGTGGATATTTGGAAAGGGAAATTATCCTTTGGACTTGCTTTGTTCAGCTCCCTGTAATCAACATTGACTCTGGTCTTTCCATCCTTCTTCGGCATATGCACAATATTTGCCACCCAAGTGGTGTATCGGACAGCTCTGTCCACATTGGCACTCAATTGCTTCATTATTTCCTCTTTGATTTTGTCACTCATTTTTTATTTAAATTTTGTTGCTTTTGCTAGACTGATGGAAAACCAGGAAACATAGGAAGCTTATGAACCACCAGATCAACACTTAAACCCGGCATAACATCGTAAGACCAAGCAAACACATCTCTATATTCAAATAAAAGTTGAATCAAGGCATCTCTGATTTTTTGCTCGGTGTGAATGCTTATCTTTGTTTCTCTAACTTCTTCAGGACTTCCGATATTAATCGTCTCAGTTTCATTGAGGTTTGTCTTAGGCTTGTTTTCAAATTGTTTCAACTCTCTTTTTATTTCCTCAACAACTTCTTCTTCATCGTATTCAACCTTTTGATGCGTTATTTTGATATTAGAAAACTTTTTAAGATCTGGGCATGAATTCCGCATGCATGTCATGTTATTAAAGCCGAAATTAACAAAACTAAAATGGAAATAAAATGACAGGAATTAGGAAGAGGAAAAGATATAAAACTTAATAGAAAGTTGAACTGCATTTCATTGAATTTGAAAGGATAGAAGGGTTAACATCAAAATAAAACAATCATACTGAGATGTTTGGATTACAAACCTGAAAGTAACCCAAAATACAAAAAAGAAGATGCAAAAGCAAACTACCAAGACTCCTTCCTTTTGGGGAGAGGAGTTGCTTCCCAGTTTGTGAGCATGGTGTCTGGGTCAATTAGTTGCATATCGGCACGACTAAGCCATGGCAGATTTCATCAATGTTTGCATGCACCGAGGAATTTTGACCCTCTTGGAGTCGTGGCTTGACAAAAGTGTAGAAAATGTGAGGGATAGGTTATTGCAGGACTTATCCATACTTTTTTCGGTGCTTGGCTTTGTATTCATCTACTTGGGTTGGCCTGAAGCCTAAGCTAAAAGTACCCTGGTTACCAAGCAGAGAAATAGGCTCCAAAATTCCTCGCAATGATTCCCCCAAGCCTTTTCCTGGTTCATAACCTTGTCTCATCATAACTGCAGCCACCATTACAGATGTAGAGGAAAGATGAGGATGTAGAATGGGCTTTCCTTCCTTGACATGGTCCACAACAACCACTTCAAAAGCCTGATAGATGATGGCCTCAAACCCTTCCTTGGCCTCAATATAGGGGGCAGGTCTTTATAAATAGAAGACTCGTCCCCCGTGGACAATAATTTCTTTCCTGTCGTGTTCAAATTTGAGCATCTGATGTAAGGTGGAGACAGCCCGGGCCATATGGATCCATGGCCTTCCAAGAAGAAAATTATAAGAAGTGGCCATGTCCACTACTTGGAAGACAATTTCAAAGTCAACTGGCCCAATCGTCATGGTGAGGTTGATCTCCCCAATGGTATCTCTTGTTGAGCCATCAAAGGCCAGGATGCAAACATTGCTAGGTCGGATTATGTCTCTATTGATCTTCATGCTTTGCAAGGTAGAGAGAGGACATACATCTACACTTAAGCCTCTATCAACCATGACTCTCTTTACATAATGCCCTTCACATTTGACCATCAAGTTCAAATCCCTATTGTGCCCGGCTCCTTCCTTAGGAAGTTCATCATCAATAAAGGAGGATCTGTTCACCTCAAAAAATCTATTGGCCATCTCTTCTAACTGATTCACTGTGGTATCTTTTGAGATATGTGCCTCGTTCAGGACCTTGATTAGCACACAGGCATGGTCTTTGAAATGTATGAGCAGAGATAGTAGAGAGACTTGGGCAGGAGGCTTTCTTAGCTATTGAGTAATCCTGCACTTTCATCTTCTTTAAAAACTCTTCGTCCTCTGCTTCAGTGACGGGTTTCTTTATTGGCAATTGGCATTCTCTGGTTTGCTTGGCCTTCCTTAACTCTTCTGGAGAGTAACACCTCCCTGGTCGAGTCAAACCTCCAATTTCCCCCACTTCCTCTATGATTTCTTTTCCTTTGTAAGTCATTACAGTTTTGTTGTAGTTCCAAGGAATGGTTTTCATGTTTGTCACAGGGGGTTGCACAGCGGGTTTGATTATGATCGGCTCTGTTATACCATTCGTACCTCCCTGATTCTTCCTTGTGATGGGGTGGCCTCCAAGTACTTACAACCTTGGGCTTGGAACATTGGAGAGAACCCCCAACCTTGGTACCTTAGGCACACATAAGGTTACCTTTTCTGAGTTCGGGGTGCCTTTCACAATTAACGGCACATCTCGTCATGGACTTACTTCCAAACTTGTTCCTTCCTGAATTGCTCCTGCAATCATTTTTTCTCGACCGACCAGCTCGTATTCTTGATCTCGGCCAATCATTCCCACAAAATGAACATTATTGTGTGCTGGCAATGGGTTGCTTGTCACATTAGGAGGGTCCTCATCATTTGTCCTTACAATCAATTTTCTAGAAATGAGTCTCTCTATGGCTCTCTTCAGAGTCCAGCAGTCATCAGTGCTATGCCCCGGGGCACCTGAATGATATTCACATCTAGCATTTGCTTGAAATGCATGCGAATCATGATGCATATGGTGGGACCGATGGGTCCAATCATACCCATTTGCTTCAGTTTCTGTAATAGACTAGAGTATGATTTGGCCAATAAAGTGAATTTTTCTGCTGGCCTCTGCTCTCGACCATAATCCTTCCTGGGACGAGTGTTGTAAGGTGCCCAAAAATTTTTCTGTTGAGGTCGGGGAGCCCTTAGAGTCGGTGCCCGTACCTTCTGATTGGGAGGCCGAGCATATGATTGAGCATTGAACGATGTATATTGTGGTGGTCCCATAGAGTATTGAGGAATTAGGGGGGATAGTAATGTTGAGGGTAGTTGGATTGCCCCTGCTGAACTTGAACATAAGGGTGTGATGCCCCTATTTGAACTTCCCTAGATCTCGAAGCCATCATGGACCCTTCATCTCTCTTCTTTATATTTGCCAAACCCCCCGACCCATTTTGGATAGCTTGGGTGGTGACTTTGAGAGCAGCTTGGCTTATAATTCTGCTAGTCCTGAGGCCATTTTCAACCATCTCCCCTATTTTTATTGCTTCTGCAAAAGGTCTGCCCATCGCGGACATCATGTTCTTAATGTAATCAGGCTCTTGAGCCTCCAGAAAAATAAAGATCAACTCGTGGTTATCCATGGGTGGATTAACTCTAGCCGCTTTCTCCCTCCACTTGATGGCATACTCCCTAAAATTTTCGGTCGACTTTTTCTTCATATTTGATAAGGAATTACGATCAGATGCAATATCAATGTTGTACTGAAATTGTTTGACGAAATCATGGGCCATGTCGTCCCAAACATGCCAATGAGATATGTCTTGGACGGTGAACCATTCAGAAGCTACACCCACAAGGCTTTCCCCAAAGTAAGCCATCAGCAGCTCTTCCTTTCCTCATGCACCCCTCAACTGATTGTAATACCTTTTCAAGTGGGCGATAGGGTCGCCGTGTCCATCATATTTCTCAAATTTTGGGGTCTTAAACCCTCGTGGCAAATGGATGTGAGGGAACATACATAGATCACTGAATGAAACACTTTTCTGACTGCCTAGTCCCTGTATATTCTTTATATTATGTTCAAGAGTTTTCATCTTCCTGACCATCTCATCCTGCTCAACCGTCGTGATGGGATTTTAATTCTCCACTGGTGACTCGTACTGTTGAGTGTGATTGAATGGAGTCGAGACCCCAAAAGCCATATTTGGAAAACAGTATTGGCCATCATAAGCATGAGATGGTGGCTCATTGTTTGGCCTCGTCACAGGAGGTGGTGGCGGAATTGTATATACCGGTGTGCCGGACACGACGAGAGGGGTATTCCTGACTGGCGCGACAGGAGGTCGCATGTTAGAGGCACTGGGAATGGTACGGAGGCTGTAGTTTGGCACATATCCTAGTGGTAGAATGTGATCGCTCGTTGCATGGAGCGGTGTTTGAGTAGCCTGAGGTATGGTGGAAGTTCCCTCGGAAGGACCCTGGGTGGAGGTCGACTAGAGACGCAAGCTTGATATACATCTGATAGTTGTTCTCTCAATTTTTTATCTCCTCTGATGCTTGCTCAACTGGCTGAACCTGCGGATTGTCACTGACCAACTCGACTTCATCGCTGTTATCCATTACCGCTGCTCCCTTAGATCTTGTGAAGTAATGATGTGTTTATAGTTTTACCACAAACAAACCACCTTAAGCTTACTGATAAGAGGCAACTTATATGTTAGGGTTAAGCATTTTACAGATAGGAATCATACGTAGATGTGCTATGCTCCTAAAATATCACCATCTCTAACATGCTTTTGAAAGGCTTCATGTTTCATTCCGGTTTATCAGCTTGTTGTTTATTAACACATGTTATTTCCTTCTCTCTTCTTCTCTTTTTTTTCACTTTGCTCTATTTTGATCCCTTACCTTAGAGTCACTAAAAAATATTTGATCGAACCTTTTGTGGGTTGCCTATGTATCATGTTTCCGTATGAATCAGATCATTACGTAGTTCAAGGACATGGTATATATATATATATATATATATATATATATATATATATATATATATATATATATGTGTGTGTGTGTGTGTGTGTGTGTGTGTGTGTGTATTTTACATAATATACAAAAAAAATTGGTTCATTTCAGAATTTTTCTTAAACGAAAAATCTTTTTCATTGATTTTCAATATAATTTTTTGATAGAAGACTCAAAAGCAAGAATTACACAAAGATGAACAAGACTAAACCTGAATCAAACTGATTTTTTAGGATTAAAGGCGAAACAACAAGACTCAAAGCACAAGAACACTCTTATAGATTCAAAAACAACAAAAGCATAATGAAAAAGGACTGATAACTAAAAGAAGACTTTGATCTCTACAGTAGAATCCACCAGCATCACTGTAATCAAGGCTCGTGTACCTGCGGCTGACCCCCAACATTGCAGTATAGCCTCTCCAAGTCTGCAGATATATGACGAGCAACATTCAATGATACTTTTGCAAACCGCTCGGGCGTCATTCCCTGGCAACTCCTGCATGCTCTTGAGGTATATGTGGCTACCTCGAGAAGTTTTCCCTTAACGTATTCCTGAATCACATGCAACTCTTGATTTTTCCAACCACGAGTCTCATCTAGATCCAGGGCATCACGCTTGCGGTCCAAGGCCATATTTTTCTGGCGCTGGTTTTTAGTAACTCCCCCTCCAACCGAATGATCATACTCTGGTAGTGATGTCTTTCTATTTCAAACTCTGCAACCTGACTCTCCTTACTTGACTCAACTCCCTCTATCCGATCCCTCAGACCTTGGATTAACAGTGCAAAACTTCTACGCTCGTGATGACGGACTACCCTGAACTTGGCTTCTCTCTCTTCTTTTTGCTGAGCGGTTGGGACTATGTTCTTCTTTTCAATTTGGGCGTTGAGTGCCTGCTTCTCTCGTGCCCACTGAGCCTTTTACTGCTCAAATCAGCCTATTGTATGTCCATTGCTGTATCCAGAATGCCCTTATCTTCTTGTAGAGTGTCAATACAAGATTGAAACTCTTGTGCCACTTCCTTTATGGTTTCCCTAACTCTGGCCTCGATTTACTCCTCCCAATCAACTGCATGCCGTATGGATCTTTCTGGCCTTTGCTCGGGGATAGTTTGTTTGTGAAATCACAAGGTATGCAAGGCTTACCTTTCCACATTCACGATCAGCTACCATCTCGTCCAAATCAGAAAATTGACCACCAAACCAAACCTTTTGTGCATAAGACTCTCTTGGAGGTTCCTCTCCATTGAATTCCCATACGAAGCATGTCTTCAATCAGAGGCCTATTTTGCTCTCTCCCTAGCTGGCGCATGACACGTATGGGTGCATAGGGTTGGAAACCTCTGAAACCCATAAGTATGAAGAACGGGCGATACATCGACATATGCATGACCCTAGCATAAGGTACCAATAATAGTTCCAAGTGATTCTATCACCGTTCAATGAACCAAGTAATTTTTACCAGGCCCTCACCCCATCTGGAAGATTATAACTTGCGGCCCTATTTGGGTGACATCCAATGTAATTCAGCCAATTTTCATTGAAATTTATTACTATTGGATTGTGATAAAGGTGCTCCATGAACCACATCTGCAGCAGAATATTGCATCCCTCAAAGTAATCTTCACCTTCTTGGCAACGGATCAAAGATCGAAAAATATCTACCAAAATCACAGGAAGAATGGTATGATCCTCACTACTTTGCAAATACAAGACTACCGTAACCAACCAAATTCTGATGCGCTCACCATGCTCCGGAAAGACCATGATCCCTAGAAATGATATCATAAACGCGAAGATTCTCTACTCCCTCCAAGCGCCGTAACTCAACTGGTTGATGAATTCCATGCTCGAGAACTTTTCAAACCCTTTCCCGTCCCCAAACCTGTAATAAAGATATTCCAACGGAATCCAACCTTCATTTAAGCAAACCATTGGAATTCTCCGGAGGCATAACTTCTTTAAAAAGTTATTCACACCAAGTTTTCTCGGAGCAGCATGCTTTTTCACATGAAGGTCTCTCCCCAATCCAGTGAAACCACCTAATTCTTCTAATGTAGGCATCATTTCACAATCTTTGAACCTGAACACATTGTTCACAGGGTCCCAAAAACCCACTAGAGCTCGATTAAATCTCTGTTAGGCTTAATTCCCATGATGTTCGTGAGGAACTTGAGGTGCTTAAATACTTGATTATGTTCCCATGTAGCAAAATTGGCCCACAAATTAAAGAGACTACTCGGGGTCTTATCTCTGATCAAGAACATAGGAGGTGTCTCGTCCCTTACCCTTTTCTGACTGCTTCTTTGTGGAGAATTGATGGTGATCCTAAAAATAAGATAAAAAGGGTTAGGACTTACCTAGACTATGTGCAAATTATGACCATTCATTATTTTATTTTATTTTATTTTTTGGACTCGATCTATTTTTTATATATTACCGGACACAAAAGTTGAGATGATAAAAACGAAAAAATGGCTATTGTTACAAAGACGACCCTTTGATACTTCCATAAAAGGCATAAAGGATGTCTCGGCAAAAACAGCCAACATAGGAATAAAATGACAAAAATAGAAAAGAAAAAAATTTACGAAAATAACCCTTTTCTACTCCTAGAATGTTTTAAAGGATGTCTCAGCAAAAACTAGATAAAATGACTATTTGCTAAAACAGTCGTTTGATACTTCCGAGAAGGTTTAAAGTTTCCTCGACTAAAATGGCCAGAAAAAAGGGTAAAATGTGAATAAATACGGATAAAGCAACTATCTTTTACAAAAATGGCCGTTCAATCCTTTCTAGGGGGATTTTACGGCTGCCTTGGCAAAGCAACCGGAACATGAGAGCAAGATAGTAAAAAGGTGACCAAAATAGGCTTTTTTCTCTTTTTTTGAAAATTTTATACATATGCGAAATTTTATGCTCCCCTTTTTTTTTTGAAATATGTGGGTTGAACCTAATTGAGGTTTCCTAAATATCTCACGTCCGGCAAGAATCAAACCCGCATAGTTTGATAAAATTGGGTATTTTCTCTTTCTTTTTTTAAGAAAAAGAAAATTAATCCTTACAACTACAAAAAATATATTTTTTTATATTTAAAATAAAAGATTTATTTGCACTAAACTAGGAGAATTATTCTTTTTTTCTTTTTCTTTCTTCTTATTAAATAATTATACTAATTGATTTTAAAAAGCCGTTCGACAATGCAAATAAGCCTTCCAAATGATGTATCAAGTAGAACATACATGAACATGATGGTCTCAAAGAGGATACCTGTCTTATACGGACCCGACTCCTGTGACGAGTTTTGCTAAGTTAAATGCACATGATGCAAATAAAGCGAACCTACTAGGAATATCCGACATGGGGTTTGTTATTCTAGGTTTAAATCCTATTGGAGAAGGTATCTAGACTGGCTTACTCGAGCGGACAACTCGATCCGAGGAGAGTCAGCGTACCAGTAGCATTGCTTTCCGGCTTTGCTGGTGATGCTCCCCGCTTAAAACAGGTGTAACTAAAATCCTTCACCGGGTGACAAGCACATCGGCTATCTCAAAGAAAGCGGGCTATGTCAAGCGGGCTATGTCAAGCGAACATGTAGCACATTAGGCACAAATAAATCACAATGTATACAAAATTAATAAAGCCAAATAAAAGTCAACAATGTACAAGCTCGAATTCTGGTTATCTTCCCAGCAGAGTCGTCAGAGCTATCACACCCCTTTTTCCCACCCCTGCAAAAGAATACAGATGTCATGGATTTGTGAATTAAAGAGTTTTTCCAATTAAAGTGACAATTTTGAAGTAGGGATTATTTTATTGTTCAGATTCGCCACTTGAAATTGGTTTTCGGTGTTTCAAGTCACATTTTGTTCAAATCCCTAGTCAAAGGAAAGTTGACTCTATTTTTATCGGTCCACGAAAATAAAGTTCGGGTAAAAAATTCTATTGACCGTGGAGAAGGTGCAAGGCATTGGACAAATTGTGATTTATACGATTTTCATGTTTTACCTATCTGCTTTTCTCTCTTGACTATTAGAAAAAAAAGAATATTTTTTAAACAATAAAATTTCACGACCACACTATGCAAGCGAATACGTGATCGACAAAATTTATTATTTAGTCATAACAGCGCTACGCAAGCGAATCCGCAGTCATGACAAACAAGTATTAGTGCGTTATTTACTTTTAAAAAATCACTATAATTGTGCTTTAAGGGAAAAAAATAACTTCCCTTTTTGAAAATTTATTAAACGTCACTACCACGCTACGCAAGAAGGTCCGCGACTATGAAAAAATATATATGAATTAATTAAAACTATTGAGTATGAGCAATTGATGAATTGACTTATTAAATATTAAGCATCAAGGTACGCAAGCGAGTCCGTGAAGTTAAAACGCACCTACTAGTTGCCTGGCGTTTAAACGGTTGGTACTTAATTAATTGCAAAAAAAGGTACTTCTGTTATGAAATAATATAAGAACAAGTAGAATAATGCAAGAACAAGAACAATATAGAGAGAATAGGGAGAGGAGTATTCTTATTGATACTTTTAGGATGATTTACAATAGAATAGAACCCCTATATTTATAGGGAGGTGGTGACTTAGCCACCAAGTAGTAAACCCTAGAATCTCTCTAATTATAGACTTTCACCTTAAATAGAGTTCTATTTATAACACTCCCCCTTGAATGTCTATTCAATAATGTGCCTCGTTAAAACCTTAACTAAAACAAAACCCAATGGGAAAAAATTAAAGAGAAGGAAAAAGAGTACACATGTTTGAATATGCGCCTATTGGTTGCCTCGTTAAAAACCTTGCAAGGAAAACTCAGTTGGGACAAAACCTTGTAAGGGAAAAAGAGTGCAACGCGCATTAACTCCCCCTGATAAGAACATCAATTTATATCCTTGAGCATTTGCATTCCAATCTTGTGCACCATCTTCAAAACAATCTTTGGTAGATGTTTGATAAATAAATCAACCATATTGACTTGAATAAATATTCCGCACCTTAAAATCATCATTCTTGATAGATATGAACATCTTCATATAATGTCGTGGAATGACTTTTCAATATCTTCATAAATGTATTCTCAATACCATCATGCTTATAGTTATAGCAAGATACATATGTACACAAATTGTACTTAGGATGTGGTACTTCAGGACCAAGAATTGTGTATGCTTCAAGCAACTTAAATCTTTCAAGTTAAGTCATGTAAATCACATAATAGATTTTAGATGCATATCAAGTTTTCATGTCATGCTAAACAAATAAGATATCGAAAACTGATTATACATACCTTTGACTTTATACTTTCAAGTATTTGAACTATATGTCCAAAACTACATGTCTTATGGAATCAATTCTGCTTGAATTGTATCTCTTCCATTTATGATCACTTTGATCATTTGCTCATCTTCTTTATTAAGAAGTTCCTTTTGACACCAATTTGTCTATACGCTTCAAGCATATCCAAGACTTTGTCCTTCTAGGACTTAATATGAGCATTTGCAATGAGAATATAGTTACCTTCTTTGGGTCAGCAAATGAGTATAGCATGCTTTGCAATATGTTGCAATTGAATTATCCCTTTTATGAACTTCAGGTTCATATCATGATATTCGGGGATTTACATATACAAATGATAATTCATCCCATGTAACCTTTTCTTAAGTGTTTATCATGTCTCCCCCTCATGTTAGAAAAGCTAACTTGTTTCCTCAACTTTGAGAAATCATCTTTGTGCATTATCATGTTATTATACACAGCACATTAATAATAAGATGAAATTATTTGGTTCCTGACCCTAAACCACTTGTGAGGGGAGAATATACTCTCGTATACAACGCATATCAAACTGATATATATAACTTTGTTCTCATAAGAAACAGTTTAGCTATTAAGTGGAGGCACTCAATAATTATCTTGCTAAACCAACTTTGATATAAACCAACTTATCAAGATGAACTATCTTGAGTAGAAAATCTGGAAATTTGCTCGAAGTTAGATTACTGAGCAATTTACCTCGCAAGCACCGGCCAGGCTGCGGGTTAATAACAATTGCGCATGTAACCATTTCATAGATGCATCATATGTGGTATACATGGCAGGTGAATGGGCCCATATTCACCTTTGATATTTCCAGAATTTATGGGCTTCAACCCAAACTCTTTAGTTGGTCAGTTCATTAATGAGAACAAGTGATACAAGAGAATTCGTAAAGAACTTTCTAGTTCTTTAATATTCACCTATGTGAATTTGCACATCATACTTAAAATGAGATGGCTAACACGAATGTCAACTGAATAAATTATCAATATTGGTAAACTTCAAATTTACACCATGACATGTGCACTTATCAATAAACTTCAGGTTTATTATGACATGGGTTTTTATACCAATAGATATCCACTTTATTGTGGCATTCTTTCGTTTGTGTAGTACAAACTGGAGAACAAAGCGGGTAGCTTTTCATATACAAATTACCCCGCTATAAGTTGTAGTAATAGGAGATATCAAATCCTTCCTTTATTTATAGTCTCAATATAATCAATCGCTTTCGCGTGTACTTTGGAAACTGAATAAGTTTCTTTGAGACTTACTACAACACAATACTCAATTGTGTTTCTCCAACATAGTAATAATTGTCTCTTCTAGAGCTCTCAATTAATTTTGTACTACCACAGATTCATCAACATCCATGTGGTGAATATCTTTCTTGAAGAGAAAGTTATACCATTATGGTCATGTCAAACTTATATGCAAGATATGTTTCTTGCATTATCGTTGTCCTTTAATAGTCATATTTCCAAAATACTTTGGCGTACAATAGGTACGTGACCAACGATCATTCATGCCATATATATAGCCAACAGGCTTGACACCATTAGGTGTTTCAACTATAGGGCCAAAAACTTCACGTTTTGCCAGCGAATTCAATTCTGATTGAATTGCTTCTTGTCACTTTGGCCAATCATGTCTTTTTCAACATTCTTCAACAGATTGAGGTTCGAGATCCTCAAATTCTTGCATAATGCTAGATGCGACATTATAAGCAAAGACATTATCCACCACTATATCCACTCGATTAATATTTGCCTCAATATTGATTGGATTTATGGATAGTTCCGTATTTTCCAGAGCCTCGGGCTCAATGGATTCTTCATGAATCTCAGAATCTGTTAAATCATGAATTTCCTCATGAGATTCTTTCATAGTGACATTTTGATCATTTGCTTTCCTCTTTCTAGGATTTCGATTTTTAGAACCTAATGGTCTGCCACGCTTCAGGCGTGCATTTGACTCATTGGATATGACACTAGATGATTGTCCAACAGGGACATCAATACGGATTGGGACATTTTCCGCGGGGATATGGGATTTCGTTATCCTTTTCAAGTCCGTAAATGCGTCAGGCATTTGATTTGCTATTCTTTGCAAATGGATAATCTTTTGTACCTCTCTTTCACAAATAGAGGTATGTGGATCAAGATGAGATAATGATGCATTTTTCCACAAAATTTCCCGTTTGGTTTCACCAACTTCTCCCCCTAATTTTGGGAAAAGTGTCTCATCAAATTGACAGTCTGCAAATCGTGCAGTGTACAAATCCCCTGTCAATGTTTCGAGGTAACGAATAATGGAGGACGATTCAAACTCAACATATATTCCTAACCTTCTTTGCGGACCCATTTTGGTGCGGGATGGCGGTGCTATAGGCACATATACTGCGCATCCAAAGATTCTTAAATGGGATATATTGGGTTCATGACCCAAAACTCATTGCAACGGGGAATATTTGTGTCAATTCGTCAGTCAGAGACGAACTAGCATTGCTGCATGCAAAATGGCGTGACCCCAAGCCGAAGTGGGCAGCCTCGTTTTCATGAGTAAATGAGGTATTCAAGATTATACTCATGTATTGTCTCAATCTGATATCCATTTTGAATGATATCTTTAAAACTCAACAAGTTCCTTTTAGACTTGGAGGAGAACATTTTGACTGATATCATTAAAACTCAACAAGTTCTTCTTAGACTTGGAGGAGAACATTGCATTCTCTAAAATATCGTTCCTTTAGGTAGAGTTATAGTTGCTCTTGAGGAGCCTTCAATCAATTTAATTCCCATAGTTTGCCATACAAAAGAAAATATACGAACATGAGAATAAACAAGTTCAATTCGTTTGTTTCACATTTAAACAATATTTTCAAAATCTGCTGAGGTCAGTTGACTAACTAAATCAGATAGTCGATTATATGTTTTCCATAATCGACTACTATGCAGTTTGAAAATTTCAGTTTAAGCATTTTCTTAAAACAATCGATTGTTAAACACACACAATCGATTGTTGAACATTGACAATCGATTGTTAAACACACACAATCGATTATTTGCTATTTTGAAAAACTTCAGATCATACTGTCTTAACACAATCGATTGTTAAATATAGACAATCGATTGTTGACTATTTTGAAAAATTCCAGAGCACACTGTCTTAAGACAATCGATTGTTAAATATAGACAATCGATTGTTGGCTATTTTGAAAAATTCCAGATCACACTGTCTTAAGACAATCGATTGTTAAACATAGACAATCGATTGTTGAACAATGACAATCGATTGTTGAACATTGACAATCGATTGTTTTGCAGTTTTAATGCGAAATATTAGATAATCGACTAACTGTTAGGTTAGTCGATTACCGCTACTGGAAAATAAAAATATTATTGAAATTTGAGCATATTGAAACATTTTAACGAACTAATACTAACATTATATCATAAACTAACTAATACGAGCTGATACTAATGACTATTGGTTTATTCACTAACTATTACAAATAAGTGAAATAAAATCAAACAACTCCATCTTCCTTCATCACAGATCCACACCGATTAGGTGGTCTATTTTCCCATCGGGTTGCTCAAAGAAGTCTGCCACATCCAGGTGGGTGATGTCAAAATTATCGTCAGAGACAAAATTTGTTTCAGGGCCTTTATTCTTTAGAGAAGCTTGATAAAGATCAACCAAATGTCTTGGTATACGGCAAGCTTTTGACCAGTGCCCTTTTCCACCGCAACGATAACATATAGTTTCTGAACTTTTTGCCTTAGGATCCTCATAATCCCGTTTCTGCTTTCGGCGGTTATCTCTCCTCGGGGGGTGACGGACATCATGGATATTTCTTCCTTGTCTACGTCCACGGCTATGACCCCGATTACGACCACGACCATGGTTAGATCCATGGCTCTTTTCATGATTGGCATAATGAGAATACACCTTATCTGCTACAGGCAGTGGTGTAGACCCAGTGGGTCTACTTTCGTGATTTCTCATGAGCAGGTCATTATTTCGCTCAGCCACAAGTAGAAGAGAAATCAGTTCAGAGTACTTTGTGAAGCCTTTCTCTCTGTACTGTTGTTGCAGTACCATATTGGAGGCATGAAACGTTGTAAACGTTTTCTCAAGCATATCATAATCGGAGATTTTATCTCCACATAGCTTCAATTTAGAAGTAATTCTGAACATTGCAGAATTATATTCAGAAACAGACTTAAAGTCTTGGAGCCTCAGATGAGCCCAATCATATCGTGCTTGTGACAGAGTGACCAACTTCAAGTTGTCATATCTCTCCTTTAAGCCTTTCCACAAGATGAGTGGATCCTTGATGGTGAGATATTCAATCTTCAAACCTTCATCAAGGTGATGGCGCAAGAAAATCAATGCCTTAGCACAGCCTTGGGTGGATGCTTTTTCTCTATCTTTAATGGCGTCTCCAAGACCCATAGCATCTAAGTGGATTTCAGCATCCAACACCCATGTCATATAGTTCTTGCCCGAAATTTCAAGGGCAACAAACTTTCTTTTCGTAATGTTAGACATAATCGAAAATCAAATTAGGAAGAGAGAAATACCTTAGTTTTTCTTGAGAACGATTCTTGAGACGGTAGAGTCTCGTGCTGATAACGTGTTATGAAATAATATAAGAACAAGTAGAATAATGCAAGAACAAGAACAATATAGAGAGAATAGGGAGAGAAGTATTCTTATTGATACTTTTGGGATGATTTACAATAGAATAGAACCCCTATATTTATAGAGAGGTGGTGACTTAGCCACCAAGTAGTAAACCCTAGAATCTCTCTAATTATAGACATTCACCTTCAATAAAGTTCTATTTATAACAATTTCAAATTATTTATCCTAACTATGATGAAAATATGGACCCATTTATTTGCAAGTATTTGAAAAGAACGGGTCATCCCTCTTTGAGAATAGGCTAAATTATTTTTATTTATTTTTCAAAAATAGAGCATCATACGTGCAAATTACTAAAAGCCCAACATGAGTTCTCTTGAAAAATTACTCTTTTTTTTCAATATTACAAAGTCTCTTTTATGCCTTAGTTATCTCAACTACCTTTTCCTGTACTTTTAAAAATTCTAATCCCAACCCAAAATGCTTGTCATCATCCATCATTAAAGGAATCTATCATCTTAATCAATAAAATTGGCATATGCATGAGATCGCATCTTTAACAAGCAAATAAAAATAGATTTTTTATATTACTCCAACATCGATTAATGTTGGTTGCTACATTTCCAGTTAACAATTTATGTAAAAACAACTTTGAATCTATACGCAAGATCCCAGTGAGATAATTATGTAAACAAGAGTTCTAAAATGGATTGTATGATTAAACATGAGAACATTTTCATCTGTACTCATCTTTCACAACTGAAGGAACAACAAAGCATGCATTATTTGATAGTCATGAAGAGTTATATGTAGAGACATGCCCATTTTATTACACTAATATAACCATATATCTTGTCTTTTAATCGAACTTTACTATGAAAGTAGAAGTCATTACTTCTACAACTAAGGTTATTCGGCCTTAAATTAAAAGGTCAAATATAACAAGAGTGGCTAGTATTAAAAAGATAAGCTTCTCAGGTGTTTACAAATGCAACAGAAACTTTAACCTGAAGTTTGGCACAATAGAGGTTCGCCAATATCAATAATCTAACTTCTAACGCTAAAATACTCTTTTAACGCTAGCATATTCTTGCGTTGCTCATTTTTTAAGTACACAATAATCTAAGTAATTCAAACTAACACCAATGAACGTGGATACTCAGATTACGAGCATGCCGATTTTAGCATTCGAATATTCAGCTGCCAACTACAAAATAAATCAAATCATTTGACTAAAATAATAAAATGATCGCGAGCAGACAGACTTTAGTACTCAGAACATTCAGCAAATCCCTTGAAGATAGTTACTGGAAATAAGCACAACAGGCACATCTTTTCACTATCTTTCATTAAAGAAAAGAACATGCATTACAAGTGGTTGGAAGGTAACCAGAAGAGCATAAATACAGCAATAGCGAAAATGAAGCAGCAGTGACAGCAAAAATAGTAGCAAAAAACAACAGTAAGTTGAACCCAAAACGAACCAGAACAAACCATAAAACTCAGCAACTTTTGTGAAAGAAGAAATAAAAACTTAGCTCTATTTTTCTCTCAGAAAACTCACTCCAGAACTCTCAAGTTTCAGCTTACTATTAGTCATTCAACTGTTAATTTTGCTCTTGAGTTTTATGTATTCTTGAGTATAAAAGATATTTTTTGAAGCTATGTCTCATGTCCTTTCTTAGTATGAAAGAATGACCCCTTTAAGTAGGGAAATAAGTCCTTTTGGATAGATTTTGGTTCACCAAAAATCTGTCCAAAAGGTTAACTTTTGGTGCGAAAACAGTCCACTTTTCACCAAATTCTGACACAAAACAGAGCAGTTGTATTTCTAGCATGTTTAAATAGTAAAATTTCCAACAAACCCGTACTTTAAACTCAAGTATTCAGCTTTTATCTATTCATGATTGAATTCAGCTTATACACTCAAACTCCAACCCAATTTGAACTAGCAATATAGAAATAAGACTCAAAATGCAATTGAACTTGGTATCCAGACAAACTAGATTAGAATGAATCTCATTTGTACAACTAACATGGAACAACAACTGAATCACAGTTTGAAACCGAAATTAAGCGAACATCGTTAAACTATTACGATTAGTAACAACTAAATATACGACTAACTATATAAATAATTGAACTAATCTTTTTTTTTTTTGAAATTAACACAAAGACTTAGCTATTCGACCGACTAGGTATAAAACTGAAAATTCAAGCTTAAAAACTTTATACAAAACAGTCGACCAACTAGGTCGAAGAATAAAAAATCAGAACTAACGAATAAACAAACAAAAAGGTCGACTGACTAGGTCGAAGAACTGAATATTCAAACTTAATCAAATCCATACAAATTGTCGAACGACTAGGTCGAAGAACAAAAAATCAGAAGCAACAGGCAACAACGAACTACTCGATCGGCTAGGTCGAAGAAATGAAATTCACATTTATAAAGTCGAAATGTAATTAGAATTATAACCATTGCACATAAATAACACAACATTATCTCGCTATATGCCACGAATATATTCATATATTTTTTTAATTAATATGATTTATGTATTCAGATGTATTATATAATTTCTCCGAAGATTGCTATATTTTTGGGGTATTTTGCGATTGAGAATCTTTTTTATAACTAAAAACTATAAAATTTGTTATAATTGAGGTTGTTGAGTTATATTAGGAGTCTATTATGTTAATTAATTCACTTTTCGTTTTAAAACAGTGTAATCCCCATTTTCACGCAGTGAATACAGTCGAATATAATAATTTGTTCAGCTGTAATCCCATGTTTCACTCCATAAATACAGTCGAATATACTCGAATACAACAACTGATTAGCTGGACTTCCCTGATTCACGCCTATTTTTGCTATTGTATTCATGAATACAATAGTTTAATTATATCAAATACATCTTATAACCATAAAAAAAATATTTATATTCCGTAATATAACAAATAATATCTATAAATAATTAATTCATATAAAAAAATAATGCTTTATGAAAATTTCTCTTCACTTATTCTAGACTTAGGAAATATCTTTTGTTTTCTGTTGGTTACTATTGTGCTGGATTGTACAACTTACGACGGTCAAGTACTTGCATTAATGGGTTTAAAAGTTTAATCCATTCGGAGACTATTTTCTGTTTAATTATCCGGTATTAGTTATTTTTTCCAGTCTAAAATAAATATTTTTAAAATATTTTTATATAAATTAAGAAATTCTTCTTTTAATATTAATTAGTTATGAAATTGATCATATTAATCTTTACTTTCTTTTCACATAAACACTCTTAACATATATTTAATACTATTTACTTCAAGGCAAGGTAAAAAAAATAATTAATTCATTTTTTAAATCTAAAAAAATTACTTATTTTGAACTACAATAAAAATACCAAAAAAAGTACTTATTTTATATTGGATGAAGTACCTATTGGCTTGACAAATTTACATCGCATAGAGACCATTTAAAGAATAAGCAAGCGTTCACAATGCAGATTTTTTTCTATTCTTAAGGTTAGATCCAAAACCTTTGGTATAGAGTGAAAGAATTTCATCTATCCGAGAATGTTACGACTATGAGAAACATGTTCGATTAGGAAAAGGTCTGGTGCAAAGAAAGGGGGTAAGCCATTTTTAGAAATGCTATTTAAAAATTAACCAATATTTTGTAATGAAATTTTAAATTGAAAACTTTAATTTCAAAATAATTGAATATATTTATATTCTGAAAATTTGAATTAAAAAACTAAAATTTAGAATTTAATGGCTAATTTCTTTAAAAGTGACTATCCGATATCATTTCTACCAAAAAAAAGTTGGCTTAAAAATGTCCATAATCATATGTTAGCCCATTGGTTACCAGAATTGGAATTTACATAGAATACGATCTTTTTAAGATTTATTTATATTTTTTTAACTGCTTTTACAAAATTACCTTTAGTACAATTTATTTTAAAATCTTACCTTTTTAATTAAATTATGTACAACTTTTCATCTCCTTTAAGATTCTCCCTCCCATAAAGGTTGTATCTCTTTCTTTTTCTCTCTCATCTAACATATCAATCACTATAAATTATTACCCCCAATTTCTTTCTTTTTGAGCTTTATGCATCATCCAACAATCATCTAAGGCTTGGGAAATTTTCAGCAGAAATGTGTTTTGCTTCCCCTGTTTTTCTTTTGATAATGTATTATTTTATATTACATATACATATATTATGTTATTCTATAATTTAATCGTATATATTTTATTATATACATTATATTTTGTTTTCCTCAAATTTGCTTCTTCTTTATTTTCCCATCAACGGAAATGGGTTCACTTCGCCCAATTCTTTTTATAATGTATTATGGTATATTATATATAATATATAATATATTCATGTATTTTTCATTTTATGTATACACACACATATATATATGTATACATATATTGAACTGAATAAAATGAAACATCATTAACAAATATACTATATACAGATAATATACGTAAGCTATATAATATACATATATATATATATATATATATATATATATATATATATATATATATATATATATTGTTATGAAATAATGTAAAGAACAACTAAAATAATGCAAGAAAAAGAACAATATAGAGAGAGAATAGGGAGAGAGAGAAGTATTCTTATTAATACTTGGGATTGTTAGGGATGATTTACAATGGTAGAAGACCCCTTTATTTATAGGGAGATAAATGACTTAGCTTCAAACTAAAACTCTTAGACATTCACTCTAAATAGAGTTCTATTTATAACACTCCCCCTTGAATGTCTATTCAACAATGTGCCTCGTTAAACTTTAAAACCAAAACCCAATGGGAAAAATTAAAGAGAAGGAAAAAGAGTACACATGTTTGAATATGCGCCTATTGGTTGCCTCGTTAAAAACCTCGCAAGGAAAACCCAGTTGGGACAAAACCTTGTAAGGGAAAAAGAGTGCAACGCGCATTAACTCCCCCTGATAAGAACATCAATTTATATCCTTGAGCATTTGCATTCCAATCTTGTGCACCATCTTCAAAATAATCTTTGGTAGATGTTTGATAAATAAATCAACCATATTGACTTGAATAAATATTCCGCACCTTGAAATCATCATTCTTGATAGATATGAACATCTTCATATAATGTCGTGGAATGACTCTTCAATATCTTCATAGATGTATTCTCAATGCCATCATGCTTATAGTTATAGCAAGATACATATGTACACAAATTGTACTTAGGATGTGGTACTTCAGGACCAAGAATTGTGTATGCTTCAAGCAACTTAAATCTTTCAAGTTAAGTCATATAAATCACATAATAGACTTTAGATGCATATCAAGTTTTCATGTCATGCTAAACAAATAAGATATCGAAAACTGATTATACGTACCTTTGACTTTATGCTTTCAAGTATTTGAACTATATGTCCAAATCTACATGTCTTTCATATGGAATCAAGTATTTGTCTATACGCTTTAAGCGTATCAAAGACTTTGTCCTTCTGGGACTTAATATGAGTATTTGTAGTGAGAATATAGTTACTTTCTTTGGGTCAGCAAATGCGTATAGCATGCTTTGCAATATGTTGCAATTGAATTATCCATTTATGAACTTCAGGTTCATGATATTCGGGGATTTACATATACAAATGATAATTCATCCTATGTAACCTTTTCTCAAGTGTTTATCATGTCTCCCCCTCATGTTAGAAAAGCTAACTTGTTTCCTCAACTTTGGGAAATCATCTTTGTGCATTATCATGTCAATATACACAGCACATTAATAATAAGATGAAATTATTTGGTTCCTGACCCTGAACCACTTGTGAGGGGAGAATATACTCTCGTATACAACGTATATCAAACTGATATATATAACTTTGTTCTCATAGGAAACAGTTTAGCTATTAAGTGGAGGCATTCAATAATTATCTTGCTAAACCAACTTTGATATAAACCAACTTATCAAGATGAACTATCTTGAATAGAAAATCTGGAAATTATGCTCGAAGTTAGATTACTGAGCAATTTACCTCGCAATCACCGGCCAGGCTGTGGGTTAATAACAATTGCGCATGTAACCATTTCATAGATGCATCATATGTGGTATACATGGCAGGTGAATGGGCCTATATTCACCTTTGATATTTCCAGAATTTAGGGGCTTCAACCCGAACTCTTTAGTTGGTCAGTTCATTAATGAGAACAAGTAATACAAGAGAATTCGTAAAGAACTTTCTAGTTCTTTAATATTCACCCATGTGAATTTGCACATCATACTTAAAATGAGATGGCTAACCCGAATGCCAACTGAGTATATTATCAATAATGGTAAACTTCAAATTTACACCATGACATGTGCACTTATCAATAAACTTCAGGTTTATTATGACATGGGTTTTTATACCAATAGATATCCACTTTATTGTGGCATTCTTTTGTTTGTGTAGTACAAACTGGAGAACAAAGCGGGTAGCTTTTCATATACAAATTACCCCGCTACAAGTTGTAGTAATCGGAGATATCAAATCCTTCCTTTATTTATAGTCTCAATATAATCAATCGCTTTCGCGTGTACTTTGGAAACTGAATAAGTTTCTTTGAGACTTACTACAGCACAATACTCAATTGTGTTTCTCCAACATAGTAATAATTGGCTCTTCTAGAGCTCTCAATTAATTTTGTACTACCACAAATTCATCAACATCCATGTGGTGAATATCTTTCTTAAAGAGAAATACCATTATGGTCATGTCAAACTTATATGCAAGATATGTTTCTTGCATTATCGTTGTCCTTTAATAATCATATTTCCAAAATACTTTGGCGTACAATAGGTACGTGACCAACGATCATTCATGCCATATATATAGCCAACAGGCTTAACACCATTAGGTGTTTCAACTATAGGGCCAAAAAACTTCACGTTTTGCCAGCGAATTCAATTCTGATTGAATTGCTTCTTGCCACTTTGGCCAATCATGTCTTTTTCGACATTCTTCAACAGATTGAGGTTCGAGATCCTCACATTCTTGCATAATGCTAGATGCGACATTATAAGCAAAAACATTATCCACCACTATATCCACTCGATTAATATTTGCCTCAATATCAGTTGGATTTATGGATAGTTCCGTATTTTCCAGAGTCTCGGGCTTAATGGATTCGTCATGAATCTTAGAGTTTGTTAAATCATGAATTTCCTCATGAGATTCTTTCGTAGTGTCATTTTTATCATTTGCTTTCCTCTTTCTAGGATTTCAATCTTTAGAACCTAATGGCCTGCCACGCTTCAGGCGTGCATTCGACTCATTGGTTATGACACTAGATGATTTTCCAACAGGGACATCAATACGGATTGGAACATTTTCCGCGGGGATGTGGGATTTCGTTATCCTTTTCAAGTCCGTAAATGCGTCAGGCATTTGATTTGCTATTCTTTGCAAATGGATAATCTTTTGTACCTCTCTTTCACAAATAGAGGTATGTGGATCAAGATGAGATAATGATGCATTTTTCCACAAAATTTCCCGTTTGGTTTCACCAACTTCTCCCCCTAATTTTGGGAAAAGTGTCTCATCAAATTGACAGTCTGCAAATCGTGCAAATCTCCTGTCAATGTTTCGAGGTAGCGAATAATGGAGGGCGATTCAAACTCAACATATATTCCTAACCTTCTTTGCGGACCCATTTTGGTGCGGGATGGTGGTGCTATAGGCACATATACTGCGCATCCAAAGATTCTTAAATGGGATATATTAGGTTCATGACCCAAAACCAATTGCAACGGGGAATATTTGTGTCAATTCGTCAGTCAGAGACGAACTAGCATTGCTGTATGCAAAATGGCGTGACCCCAAACCGAAGTGGGCAGCCTCGTTTTCATGAGTAAATGAGGTACTCAAGATTATACTCATGTATTGTCTGAATCTGATATCCATTTTGAATGATATCTTTAAAACTCAACAAGTTCCTTTAAGACTTGGAGGAGAACATTTTGATTGATATCATTAAAACTCAACAAGTTCTTCTTAGACTTGGAGGAGAATATTTCATTCTCTAAGATAAACGTCGTGCCTTTGGGCAGAGTTACAGTTGCTCTTCCGGAGCCTTCAATCAATTTACTTCCCATGGTTTGGCATACAAAAGAAAATATACGAACATGAGAATAAACAACTTTTTGTTTCACATTTAAACAATATTTTCAAAATCTGCTGAGGTCAGTTGAGTAACTAAATCAGATAGTCGATTATATGTTTTCCATAATCGATTACTATGCAGTTTGAAAATTTCAGTTTAAGCATTTTCTTAAAACAATCGATTGTTAAACACACACAATCGATTGTTGAACATTGACAATCGATTGTTAAACACACACAATCGATTATTTGCTATTTTAAAAAAAATTCAGATCACACTGTCTTAAGACAATCGATTGTTAAACATAGACAATCGATTGTTGACTATTTTTGAAAAATTCCAGATCACACTGTTTTAAGACAATCGATTGTTGACTATTTTTGAAAAATTCCAGATCACACAGTTTTAAGACAATCGATTGTTAAACATAGACAATCGATTATTGCTTATTTTTGAAAAATTCCAGATCACACTGTTTTAAGACAATCGATTGTTAAACATAGACAATCGATTGTTGACTATTTTTGAAAATTCCAGATCACATTGTTTTAAGACAATCGATTGTTAAACATAGACAATCGATTGTTGACTATTTTTGAAAAATTCCAGATCACACTGTTTTAAGACAATTGATTGTTAAACATAGACAATCGATTGTTGACTATTTTTGAAAAATTCCAGATCACACTGTTTTAAAGACAATCTATTGTTAAACATAGACAATCGATTGTTTTGCAGTTTTAATGCGAAAATATGAGATAACCGACTAGTTTTTCAGGTTAGTCGATTACCTCTACTGGAAAAGTAAAAATATTATTGATATTTAAGCATATTGATACTTTCTAAAGAACTAATACTAACATTATATCATGAACTAACTAATACGAGCTAATACTAATGGCTATTAGTTTATTCATTAACTAATACAAACAAGTAAAATAAAATCAAACAGCTCCATCTTCTTTCATCACGGATCCATCACCGATTAGGTGGTCTATCTTCCCCTCGGGTTGCTCAAAGAAGTCTGCCACGTCCAAGTGGGTGATGTCAAAGTTGTTGCCAGAGACAAAATTTGTTTCCGGGCCTTTACTCTTTCGAGATGCTTGATAAAGGTCAACCAAATGTCTTGGTACACGGCAAGCTTTTGACCAGTGCCCTTTCCCACCGCAACGATAACATATAGTTTCTGAACCTTTTGCCTTAGGATCCTCATAATCCCGTTTCTGCTTTCGGCGGTTATCTCTCTTCGGGGGGTGGCGGACATCATGGATATTTCTTCCTTGTCTACGTCCACGGCTATGACCCCGATTACGACCACGACCATGGCCCTTTTCATGATTGGCATAATGAGAGTGCACCTTATCTGCTTCAGGCAGTGGTGTAGACCCAGTGGGTCGATTTTCGTGATTTCTCATGAGCAGGTCATTATTTCGCTCAGCCACAAGTAGAAGAGAAATCAGTTCAGAGTACTTTGTGAAGCCTTTCTCTCTGTACTGTTGTTGCAGTACCATATTGGAGGCATGAAACGTTGTAAACGTTTTCTCAAGCATATCATAATCAGAGATATTATCTCCACATAGCTTCAATTTAGAAGTAATTCTGAACATTGCAGAATTATATTCAGAAACGGACTTAAAGTCCTGGAGCCTCAGATGAGCCCAATCATATCGTGCTTGTGGCAGAGTGACCAACTTCAGGTTGTCATATCTCTCCTTTAAGCCTTTCCACAAGATGAGTGGATCCTTGACGGTGAGATATTCAATCTTCAAACCTTCATCAAGGTGATGGCGCAAGAAAATCAAGGCCTTCGCACATTCTTGGGTGGATGCTTTATCTCTATCTTTAATGGTGTCTCCAAGACCCATAGCATCTAAGTGGATTTCAGCATCCAACACCCATGTCATATAGTTCTTGCCCGAAATTTCAAGGGCAACGAACTTTCTTTTCGTAATGTCAGACATAATCGAAAATCAAATTAGGAAGAGAGAAATACCTTAGTTTTTCTCGATAGCGATTCTTGAGATGGTAGAGTCTCGTGCTGATAACGTGTTATGAAATAATGTAAAGAACAACTAAAATAATGCAAGAATAAGAACAATATAGAGAGAGAATAGGGAGAGAGAGAAGTATTCTTATTAATACTTGGGATTGTTAGGGATGATTTACAATGGTAGAGGACCCCTTTATTTATAGGGAGATAAATGACTTAGCTTCAAACTAAAACTCTTAGACATTCACTCTAAATAGAGTTCTATTTATAACATATATATATATATATATATATATATATATATATATATATATATATATATATATATATATATTATATTAGAGATGCATACCAACTACGGGTAGTACCCTTTTTAGGAAATATGGAGCATTTATTACGAGGTAGTATAGTAATGGTAACCTAATATATTTATATAGATAATTAATAATTAATAAATTGGAGAACATTTAGGGCCTAACTATATGCTTCAGACTACCATACCCTTGAATAGGAAAATTCCACACGTTTCAAATATACTTCATTTAACGATTTTCCCCTTAAATAGGGATAGTTATCACATTTTAGAGTATATTTTTAATATATATGTTGTACAATTTGTAATTCAAAACCAAGTTGTAAATTATGGAATATTTTACAAATTTTTAAATAATTATGAAAATTTCCCAGCAATGCGGCTAAATCAAGTATAGCTTTTTCCTAGAAAAGATTCTACCTCATGACATTGCCCTTTTGCCAAAAACCGTAGGAAGAGAGTCAAAAAATTAGTTTGACATGTACAACGTCAAACATTTTCCTTTTGGAGTGACTATAGTTTCTAGCATATTCTGGGAATATTCCACAGTGCTGAGAGCCAAACACTAGAGGAAAAAGGTTGACATTACTTGGTCCACCAGCAGAACTATATGTTTTATTAATTAAGTAATATGTTTGCCAGAAAAACATACAATATTGACAAGATTGTCACAACATGGTCGGAGTTATTCAATGATTGAGTGATCTATACTTTCATTTTAACCGGCCAAATGCCAATAACATTAATCTTGACCTACCAACTGGGGTCCTTCAGCTTGATTTTAATTGTATAGATCTTGAAACCCAAGGGGATAAGTTTTCTTAGTACTCGCGTCGAATATATGGTAATTTTATCTGCTCCATTTGTTTTATCTTGTATTTGATGCACCAGAAATGGCATAAAATGATGAATAATACTCTTTATCTGGCA
The DNA here is from genome assembly GCA_034376525.1 of Nicotiana benthamiana. Classification (NCBI taxonomy): domain Eukaryota; kingdom Viridiplantae; phylum Streptophyta; class Magnoliopsida; order Solanales; family Solanaceae; genus Nicotiana; species Nicotiana benthamiana. The sequence continues at coordinate 27,144,201 of CM067324.1, read as the reverse complement.
TATGAAAGATATAAAGTTGGAATATTAATGTAGAATTAATAATCTACGTTATTTGATGATATAAGTATTAGCCTAAAAACCGAGGAAAATTGTATTCACATTGCTTTACGTCAAATCAATACATGTATAATAAATGACATTCATTAACTAAAATACATTTATATCAGAACGAAAATTGATTGTCAGTGTACAAACAAATACAATCTTAAATCAGTTAGATGTTATGCAAAAAACTGAATTATTCCTTGGCCAGCCCAACGGAAACTGTAAGCACTACCGTAGTATAAGCAAATAAAAGTTGCATTGACTTTAAGCATTTTACCCTTTAAATAAAGACATAATTGTCGACTTAATTGTTATTTTAGTTTAATAAAATAAAAACATGTAGCAGTAGAAGTCTTATCTTTAGCACCGTCCCACTTTTGCTGTCTTCTTGTGGCTCACCTCACTTGTCCTTATTATTTAGACAGAAGATTGATTTTCACAATTAAAAGGGTTTCATTCTGCACTCCTCTTGCTTTCTAACTTCATAACTCAATACTTAAAACGCTTGCTTCATCGTGGCGACGACTCTATTCGTCATAAGAAACGACTCAAAATGTTACCAAGAAAAAAAAGGTTTTTCTTCTCCACTTACTGTGTGATGACGTTAGTTTCGGAGACCGACCCACAATTTCAAAGTGTGGTGTATTATTATCGAATAAATATTTGACCAAATATTGTAATTGAAATTGAACCAAATGTACCAAAAGTCAATTTATGTCCGTTAAATCAATCACCGCTACTGCATACTGATAAAATTGGAGGTAATGAGCACCTTATTCCTCGGTGGGCGAACAAGGCAAAGACCTAATTGAGAGGAATCAAAGTCGAAGATGTGAGCCTTCACTATCAAGGTTCGAACACAACACCTGCCCTCGGTGACATCAAGATTATGCTCCCAGACCTGGTCTGAACTCCGAGACCTCGGGAAGCAATGCCAAACGACCACACACGGTTAGGCGGCAAACAAAGATAGAATGATTTGGAGATGAATTATCGGCACCTTGAACTGTACTATAGGAATTATGCTCTGAAGATTGATTTAAAGTAACCCAGTCAGAAGTCTCAGAAAAGGTAGTGATCTTTCCTGGAAAAGTATCACTATCAAAGGACTGTGATATACATGTCCAACCCGATATTATGGCATAAATTTCGGCCCGTATCAACAGCATATCGGTAATTAGCAAGAAGAGAGAATTTGACCTTCATAATATTGTACTTAGGGTATATCTTATAAAGAGGAAGTCTACTATTCAATACGATTCTGTTAAAAACGCACACCAAGGCAATTTAAAAAACTATTCAAAGTTCTTGCTTTTTTCATAAGTTCTTCATATGTGTTTGTTCGGAACCGAAGACGAGCTTCTTATTAAGCTTTTAACCGTATTAGGATTCATTATCATTATTGGTTTGACTATTTAGTTAATTTTTGTTTGCCTATCTAAACATCGTAAATCATTTGTATTCAATTAATCCACATATCCTTAAAATAACATATAAATTTAATTATTATCCGTTTTAAAGAGTAAACAACTACTATTTAATTAAATCTTAAGATGTCAATCATTATATATATATATATATATATATATATATATATATAGAGAGAGACTAGGTTCGCCTCCAGTTAATCGACTATAAAAGTCCTACTTGTGAGTCCAATGACGGCTCTTTCCTAGATCGGTTAATAATAATGCTATGCAACGTTTGAAATATATGTTCGTAGTGAATGAATTAGAAAATGAGTCAACAATCCTATATCATCAATTATCTAAGGCTAGCTTAGCATTTATAAATTATAGGTAGCCGGCTATATTACGTAAAGAAAAATAAAATTCTTTGTTATTTTGGTCAAATGAAATTTCTCATTGTCAAATGAAATAAAGTATAATAGATCCGTACATGTATATAGAAAAATAAAAAAAAATAAAAAAACTTTAAAATGTACACGAAATATGTGTTGGTGAAGGTAGTATGTATTCAATAAAATAATTGAGGTATGCACAAGTAATCCTGATATTATACTTTGTTGGCCCAAGTTCAGTTGAAGTTTTGAAGAATGACAATGAACTCAGTGAAGTACCAGGTCAATCTTAGGAGACACAGTTGTTATAGTCTATGCACATGAGATGCACGTGAAGAAGATAAGCCTTTTGAGATCGAGCAGCAATATCTTATGAATATCTTCTAAACTGATCGAAAAGATTGCATATAGGATAAGGAGAAAAGGACTCCTTATGTGAAGAGAACTATATCCGGATTAAGGATAAGGAATTGGAGTTTGAATTGTTCTAGGACTCGAACTTGATGAAGGTTCAGCAAATCGAGTTGTTGTCAAACTCTGATTACTAACTCTATAAAAGTAATATTGTTCTCTTGTACAGGTACGCACATATACAAAGAAGTAAGAGCTAAATTGAGAGCAAAAGAGCAAGACTATTTTGCAAGCAATTTACGTGAGATCAAGTGTGCACGCCTGCAGCTACTTGAACAAGATTGAAGAACTAGTTCCGTTGTGTTTTTCTTATTCTAGTTGAATTATAGTAGGTGATTTAATATTGTACCTTTCGGCTTTCATAGAAGCAAATTGTATTAGGTATGTTGAGTATTCAAGTTAGAGTTAACTTGAAAGTTTCGCAACAGTTGAGGCTGTGTGTCACACTAGGATTAGAGTTAATCCTTAGGTTTACAAGCGTTTGTAAATGTTGATTTGGCTCATTGAGTTTAGTGGTGTTTGGAAAAATCCTACTGAGTAGTAGGTCGTGGTTTTTCACCTTTTGAGCCAGGAATTTTTCACGTAAAAATCTCTGTGTTCTTTATTTTATGCACTCTTAATTCTGCAAACAGTCATAGTTAGTACACCAAGAAGAACCAGGTTCTTCTAGTGCAAAAATTGAGTATCACACAAATCACCCCCCTCCTCTTGTGTGGTATTAATGTTTGGAACATCAATTGCTATCAGAGCAGATTATCCTTGAAGAGGCTAACACCTTAGGAGAAGATCAACAATAAGTGCACTACCTAGGAACTGGGAAGGACAATCCACTGCTAGGCCTCCACTTTTCAATGGCGGGTACTTTTCTTGGTGGAAGAACAGAACGAGAGATCCCATTATATGGGAAGATTATGAACTTTGGGACATAATCACTGATGGTCCTCTAGAAACCACTAAGTAGAATGCTGACGGAATTGAAATACCAAAGACAAGGGCCGACTGCACCGCTGAAGACTTGAAAAAATGGGCGAAAAATGCTAAAGCCAAGAAGCGGCTTGTATGTGGCCTAGGGACAGACAAGTACAGTAGGATCCAAGGTTGCAAAACTGCTAAAGAAATATGGGACACTCTACAAGTGGCTCATGAAGGGACACCTCAAGTGAAAAGATCAAGAGGAACACTTCTGTATTCTCAATATGAGAATTTTACTATGAAGGGAGGAGAAATTATCTAGGAGATGTACACTAGATTCACCACTTTGACAAATGAACTGAAATCTCTTGGTAGGACTATCCTTGAAGAAGACAAGGTTGAGAAGATTCTTACAAGAGTTATGCTAGTCATATGAGAAAGCAAAATTACTGTCATTCAGGAATCCAAGAACATTGCTACCCTCAGACTGGATGAACTCATTGGAAATTTAACAGCCTATGAAATGAAGAGACAAGCCATGAAGATGGATACCCCCAAAAGGGAGAGAAGCTTAGCCCTCAGAATTGCTGAAGTTGCAGAACTGGAAGATGATGAAATGGTTATGATCACTAGGGATTTCAAAAGATATCTAATGAGAGGAAAGGGTTATTCACGAAGTACAAGCTTCAATAAAACAAGAGCTCCAGAGAAATAGGCAAATGAGGGATGCTACAACTGTGGCAAGACTAACCACATGATCGAAAACTATCCTCAATGGGAAATTGAGTGGAAGAAAGAAAGAGCTGAACGAAGGAACAGGAAGCAGGAACAGGTTCAACCCAGGAGAAACAAAGGTTAAACTTAAGCTATGGTTGCTACTTGGGGAGAAACCTCAGATGAAGACTCAGAAAATGAAGCAGAGGAGGAGCAAGCATTAATGGCCATTGGAGAATCAGAGGATGAACAAGAGGTAAGTATTCTTCATCTCAAAGACAAGATCAAATTCTTGTCTAAAAAAAACTGGTTGAGCTATTAATATACTTCATTGATGAGTCTGAGATGATCAACAATGAGAAGGAAGTTCTACCTAGGAAATATGTGATTCTAAAAGCAAAATGTAAAAGTGTAGACTCTAGGGAAAATGAGAGTGATAACAAAAATTCTTAGTTGAAGAACCAGGCTCTTCAACTTGAAAACAATGTATTAGAACTTAGGTCTGAAAATCTGAAACTAAAATTAGGAACAGGAAATAAGATAGCTGATCACCCACATCTCACTTTAGAAGAAAGTCTAGGAAAAATGAAAGATGAATTGTACAGAAAAGATGAATTCATCAAGTTTTAAAAGAAGATCTAGGAAAGGTAAAACATGAACTAGACTGAACTTGCAAGTGAAACCAAGCCTCAGATGCTCTCTCCTGGTTGCTAGAGCATCACAGCAGTAACAAGAGAGGACTTGGCTATAGGACTCAAGCTCCTAAATAGGACCCAAAAATCAAGTGCCTTACTCTTCCTGAAAATAAAATCTGCACACATTGCGGTAAGACTGGTCATTACAAATATGAATGTAATACAAAAGAAATGGTTAGTCAAAGGAATACATTTTTTGTTAAAGAAAAGAATAAGCTGCCTGGATGGGCAAAAAGGAATTTGATACATCTTTTTGCTTATAGAATGGGACCCAAACTAGTTTGGGTTCCTAAGACCAACCCCTAATTTCCTTTTGCAGGTCCAAGTGAGAGGGAGGAGCCAAATGTGGTTATAGTGGCTGCTCGAAACACATGATTGGGGACCGGGACCAGTTCCTTTCACTTGAGGACCTAAAAGGAGGTAATGTCTCCTTTGGTAATGGAAAGAAATGTGAGATCATTGGGGTTGGAAAGGTAGGCAAGACTGATTCTCACTCCATAGAGAATGCCTACCTGATAGATGGTTTGAAATATAGCTTCATAAGTGTGTGACAATTGCATGACAAAGGCAACCTTTTGGCTTTTACCTCCACCAAATGTTTGTGATTAACCTTATCACTGACAAGGTTGTTTTGCAGGGAAAGAGACTTAAAAATATTTACATTGTATATTTGTCAACTCTTTCAGAAAATGAACTCATTTGTTTAAGTGTGTTAGACAATGATCCCCTTATGTGGCATAAAAAACTTAACCACGCCAGTCTAAATCAGCTGAACAAATTAGTCTCCAAGGACTTGGTAATAGGATTACCCAATATCAAGTTCAAGGAAGACAAATGTTGTGAGGCATGTACAAGGGGGGAGCAGGTAAGGTCATCCTTCAAATCCAAGAAAATGGTAAGTAAAGACGTTGGAACTGGTTCATATTGATCTTTATGGTCCAATGAGAACCATGAGTAGAGGAGGAAAGAAATATGTATTGGTGCTTGTTGATGATTACTCTAGATTTACCTGGGTACTATTCTGACATCTAAAGATGAGGCATTTGAAATTTTTACTGCTTTTGTTAGAAAAACTCAGAAACAATTAGGAAATCAACTTGCATCTATTAGATCTGATCATGGAACTGAATTTGAAAATGCAAAATTTGCTGAGTATTGTGATGAAAATGGTATAGATCACAACTTCTCTTCCCCTAGGACTCCTCAGCAAAATGGAGTAGTTGAAAGAAAGAGCAGGACCCTTGAGATATCGCAAGAACCATGCTTTTCTCAAGTAAATTACCCCACAGCTTTTGGGCAGAGGTTGTAGACACTGCATGTTACATAATAAATAGATGCATGACTAGACCTCTTGTTGAGAAGACTCCCTATGAGTTACTTATAGGGAGAAAACCAAACATATACCATCTTAGGGCATTTGGTTGCAAGTGCTATGTGCACAATAATGGAAAAGACTCCCAATCCCAGAAGTGATGAGGGAGTATTCTTGGGATATTCTTCATATAGCAAAGCATATAAAGTATTTAATAAAAGAGCTTTGTGTGTAGAAGAAAGTGTGCATGTTGTGTTTGTTGAAACTAACATTCTTTCTGAAGGACATGAATATGAAGATGAAGCTATTGGATTGTTCAAAGACTTGGGTGAAGCATCAGCTCAAGTCAAAGCAGCACCTACAGAAGGAACATGTGATGGAACATGTTCTTCCTTACAGGGAAACCTGACAGGGGGGAGAAATCAAAGAGGAATTGAAATAAACCCCTTGAAGGAACCTGTTCATGAACCTGGTTCTCAGCAAATAGCTGAAACATTCAGCAGAAACAAGTTGGTCGTGAAACCTCACAAGTATCAAAGTTCTCATCCCATTGAGAACATTCTCACTGATCTAACATCTGGAGTCAAAACCAGATCACAACTAAAGAATCTATGTGCATTTGATGCTTTTCTATATCTTATTGAACGTAAAAATGTTGCTCAGGCTTTGCAGGATGCAGATAGGGTCAATGCTATGCAGGAGGAACTCAATCAATTTGAAAGAAGTCAAGTCTAGCATCTAGTTCCAAGACCTAAGGATAGATCAGTCATTGGTACCAAATGGGTCTTCAGGAACAAACTTGATGAAGATGGAACTGTCACAAGAAACTAGGCAAGGCTGGTGGTTCAAGGCTACAGCCAAGAGGAAGGCATTGACTATGATGAGACCTTTGCTCCAATTCCAAGACTAGAAATAACCAGACTCCTTATTGCCTTTGCAACATATATGGAATTCACTCTCCATCAGATGGATGTCAAAATTTACTTCTTAAATAGCTACCTCAAGGAAGAAGTATTTGTAAAAAAACCTCCAGGATTTGAAAGCAAGGAATGTCTTGAGCTGGACAAGGCTCTATGGGCTCAAACATGCCCTAAGAGCGTGGTATGAGAGACTATAAAAATTCCTACTGGAGCATGGGTATAAAAGAGGTAAAATTGACAACACTTTGTTCCTAAGGGAAAAAGGTAAAGACCTCTTTGTTACACAAATATATGTTGATAACATAATATTTGGGGCTACTACTGATAAGCTGAGTAAGGATTTTGCAAAACGAATGGGGAGTGAGTTTGAAATGAGTATGATGGGTGAACTAAATTTCTTCCTAGGCTTGCAGATCAAACAAAGCCCATATGGGACCATGATCCATCAGCAGAAGTATACAAGAGAACTAATCAAAAGGTTTAAAATGGAGGATGCCAAACAAATAGATACACCTATTGCAATTGCCACTAAATTAGATATTGATGAACCTACTTCATTAGTTGATCAAACGTTGTATAGGGGTATGATTGGTTCACTCTTGTATCTTACTGCTAGAAGACCTAACATTGTTTTCAGTGTATGGCTTTGTGCTCGTTTCCATGGAAGTCCAAAGGAGTCACATTTGACAGCTGTCAAGAGAATTTTGAGATATCTGAAAGCCACCACTGATTTGTGTCTTTGGTATCCCAAAGGTAGTAATTTTGATCTAGTAGGATATGCTGATGTTGATTATGCAGGTTACTTGGTGGACAGGAAGAGTACCTCAGGTGTGGCACATTTCCTGGGGTCATGTCTAGTGTCATGGGCTACCAAAAATCAAAACTCAGTAGCTCTATCTACTGCTGAAGCTGAATATGTTGTTGTTGCTTCTTGTTATGCTCAATTGCTATGGATCAAACAACAGCTGGTAGACTTTGTAATTGAAGTGGGATGTATTCCAATATTTTGTGATAACACTAGTGCTATAAGTATGACAAAGAACCATGTTCGTTATAAAAGGACCAAGTACATAGATGTTAGACATCACTTGTGAGAGATAACTATGAGAAAGGATTAATCTCCATAGAATTTTATGCTACTGATATAAACAAATAGCTGACATCTTCACTAAAGCACTAAGTAGAGAAAACTTTGAAAGGAACATGTTGGAATTAGGAATGATTAAGATCACCAGATCAGGTCTAGTTCAAAATGCAATGAAAGAAAATGGTTAGAAGTTCTGACTTTATGTGAATATCTGGACTAATTCTTACTCATTCTTATACTCTAATCAGTATACTCCTATGATATGTTTCTTTTAATTCATTGATCTATTACAAGTTTTTTTCTATTCTGATAGATGAGGCATTCTCAAGAGAAGTTCTACTAGAAGAACCTGGTTCATCAGTCTATGCTCATGATAAAAGGTGAGTTATGTTTCTATACTTTGCACAAGTTGAAAATTAAATATTCCAATTATGAGCAGAAGTCCTATTCTAACCAAACTCCCAAAAATATAACTGCTAAGCAATGGACCAGTTTATTCTCCTAGAATTCTAAAGAAAAATGGGACTTGTTCCTAAAAACTAGTGCTAATTAAAGACTGGAGTCTTAATGGGATTAGACTCCTGATTGACCACTGCAAAAGGTTGTCATCACTAATCATTCTCTATTTTTAAATACACTCCACATAATCCTAATTTGGTCCATAACCATCATTAAGTGCTAAACCACTGATCATTCTTTTCCCCAAAATCACCAAAAGTCCCCAAAATCTTCCAGAAATCCTTCACCATGTCTAAACCTCAAGCAAATCTAGGGACGCTCTCACTTGTATCTCCCAATACATCCTCGCCTGCACCCCTAGCAATAATCCTAAACCCAGATTTCGCCAACAAAAGATGTTGGCAAGGAAGACTGTAGCCACTGACGCTCTAAGAGTGGCTCTAAACGAAAAATTGAGATCCATCTAGAAAAGGGAGCACTCTAAAAAGGAATCATTTGACTCGAGTTCTGAGTTTGAATCCTTTGTATCTACAAGTGTGGAGAAGAACGGGGGTCTTCTGACATAGACAAAAATCAAGAAAACCCTAGAAAAGTGAATACATGCCATGGTTCCTCTGATGCAGTCGACAACGAAGAAAATATCTTTGTTTTAGTGGGTGCATTGAAAGATGTGAGGGGAGATGAATCTAATCGAAGAAGAAGGAAAAAGAAAGATGAAATTCTTGCGATTTGTGGAAATGTTGAGGAGAGTGGCAACAAGTCAGGGGGAAATAGCTCCGGGGATGCTGCTGAAGGTCTTGTTCACCTAAGTAAGCAACACGGTAAAAGTGGTTCATCTGGTGAGGAAACCCTAGCTGACCTCTTGAAGAAAATTGGGGCCAGTTATGATCCAAAAAAGCGCAAGGCTTCTTCCCTAAAAGCTCCAACTGCTTCCAAGCCAACTAAGAAAACCAAAATATCATCCCCTAAGTCTACTGTCTCCTCAAGAGCAACTAGAAGCAAGGTTAAATAAAGTGAGGAACAACTGCAGAAAGCACTGAAAAAAAGCAGGAAGAAAAAGAGAGAAAAAAGGAACGCGAAAGTTTTAGAGAACATCAAGGTAGAAGAGGAAGAAGAAGAGGAGATGGACCTGGTCCATCAAGAAAGAGGAACAACTGAAAAAGTACCATCACCCAAACGAAGAGGTTCCAAGACTTCAACTAAAAAGAATTCCTCTGTACCCATATTTGTTGAGTCCTTATTGGCTTAAAGAACTAGATCTGCCGAGTAAAGAAAAAAAAAGAAAATTATTGAAGAAGAAGAAGAATGGAGTGGAGAATAAAAGGAGGAGGAATCTGAAAAGGAACAGGATAGATTTGTCCTCTTTGGCAGGAGAAAGATCTTGAAAGGAAGAATTCTGAAAGACCTGGAGGAGCCAGACATGAAAGGATTGATTGATGCCCTGAATGCACAAGGATGGAAGAACATGGTTCTTCAGCTAGATGGAAAACTCGCAAGAAATGAGTTTATCGAATTTATGGTAAATGCCACAGTAGTGAATGAGATTGTTACCAGTCTGGTGAAAGGGGTCAAGGTACAGTTTGATGCTCCTAAATTGGGGAAACTTCTAGGCATTCCCTGTGTGCGATATGATGATTATACAAGGCAAAGGTGGCCATGCCTGGAATCTCTTCTTGATGCACTCCAAATCACCAGAAACTTTTGTGATTCTGCAACTCTTGAAGATGTGACTGAGGCTTGATTTGTTCAGAAAAATGAGATGAGGGCTGAGCATAAGGTGATTTTCGAGTTTGTGAACAAATGTTTGTTGCCTAGACAGGAGAGAAGGCACATAACTAACTACATGGACCTGGTTCTTCTAGAGTGTCTTGTGAGAAGAAAGCAGATTAACTGGCATACATTCATCGTGAAACTACGATAGAGTCATGAACGACTCTAAAGCTCATGTCACACCTTATGGGTTCCTATTGACTGCTATTCTGGAAAAGCTACATGTGCCATTGAAGAAATGGAAAATGGCATCTAGCAAAGAGCACTTTGGTGTCAAGACTCTTATGGCCTGCGACTATCCAGTGAATGTCAATCTAGTTGAACCAGGTTCATCTCAAAAAACTCCTGTAAATAGCAAGGTCAGGGCTTTGGTTCAGGAGTGTGGAACAAAAGATGCTGAAATTGCCAGGCTGAAGGTTCATGTTGTTGAAGTAGAAACTGAACGAGATGGACTTAGAGCTGAGCTAGCAAAGGAAAAGGAGAAGAGTGATGGAATGATTCAGAATATGTTCAACCTTCTCCAAACCCATCCCTCTCGTACCTCCAAGCCCTAAATCCAGTTTAAACTACCCCCTCAGTGACCCAGATTAAGGATTTTCTGTCTTTGCTCATGGTTGAATGTTTATATTTCTTTTTGTGGTCTGTATTGTAGAAACATCTCCTAATCAATGACAATGCACTTTGTTTCTCTTGTTCTATGAAACTTCTGATCTTAATAGTTAAATTCTTTGTACTGTTGATTATAGGTTAACTGAATCATGTTTTCACTTGCAGTTGCCCCAGCGGCCATGAGTACTAATTAATATCTGGATTTATATAATTTGCATCTTTTCGATGATGCCAGAAGGGGGAAGAGATATTGTGCTTTAGTAGTAGTTTTGTATTCTGAAATGAAGTAATATTTATAACCTGATTAAACATGGTTCTTAATGATAAGTTAAATTAAAAGTGTGAAAATGTGAAAATTAAGCTGAGTTCCACAGGTTCTCTGATCAGTAAAAGCATAGAGTTCGTCAACTTCAAAAAGGGGGAATTTGTTGGACCAAATTTAGTTGAAGTTTTGAAGAATGACAAATGAACTCAGTGAAGGACCAGGTCCGTCTTAGGAGACACAGTTGTTATGGCCTATGCACGTGAGATGCACGTGAAGAAGATAAGCCTTTTGAGATCGAGCAGCAATATCTTCTGAATACCTTTTGAACTGATAAAAAATATTGCATATGGGATAAGGAGAAACGTTATCCTTATGTGAAGAGAACTATATCCGGATTAAGGATAAGGAATTTGAGTTTTAATTGTTCTAGGACTCGAACTTGAGGAAGGTTCAGCAATTCGAGTTATTGTCAAAATGTGATTACTAACTCTATAAAAGTAATATTATTCTCTTGTACAGGTACGCACATATACAAAGAAGAGCTAAATTGAGAGAAAAATAGCAAGACTATTTTGCAAGCAATTTACGTGAGATCAAGTGTGCACGCCTGCAGCTACTTGAACAAGATTGAAGAACCAGTTCCATTGTGTTTTTCTAATTCTAGTTCAATTGTAGTAGGTGATTTAATGTTGTACCTTTTGGCTTTCAGAGAAGAAAATTGTATTAGGTATTTTGAGTATTCAAGTTAGAGTTAACTTGAAAGTGTCGCAACAATTGAGGTTGTGTGCCACACTAGATTAGAGTTAATCCTTAGGTTTATAAGAGTTTTGTAAATGCTGTTTTGGCTCATTGAGTTTAGTGGATGTTTGGGAAAATCCTACTGGGTAGTAGGTCTTGGGTTTTCACCTTTTGAACCAGGTATTTTCCACTTAAAGATCTCTGTGTTCTTTATTTTATGCACTCTTAATTCCGCAAACAGTCATAGTTAGTACACATTTAGTACACCTAGAAGAACCAGGTTATTCTAGTGCGAAAATTGGGTACCACACAAATCATCTCCCTCCCCCCTTGTGGTATTAACGTCTGGAACATCACAATTATAAATAAACATATAAATAAAAGGCTTTGATATGCACACGAAATCTGCGTCGGTGAAGGTATGGAGTTTGTACCCAACGAAATAACAAAGTTGTGCACAAGTTGTCCTGATATTACTGTATAGGATAAAATTTGTTCGTATTAAATAATCATATAATAGAGCGGCACGTAAAAGCGGAGACAGACAGAGAGTGAGACGGGTGGAAACCAAGACGGGGGTAGCAGCTTCGGTTGACACTAGGAAGCCCCTATTATGAATATTGCTACTGAAGACAAACGAATGTGTTCCACCCCATAGCATTCAATGAAGAATCTTCTGAAATATCAAATATACAGTCCTTTATAGAGATTTGGGTATTCATGGCCTACATAATTGTCCAATAGCCCCTATAATTGTCTTTTAAGAGGGCTTTATCCTAGGACCTTGTTCCCTAGGTGCAACTATAAATAATAATTTCAACAACCATTGTAAAGATACAAATTTTCTAAAAAACTTATATTATATACTATTCAAAAGCTCAATAATACTTTGTTTTTCCTGTCTCTTGAGATTTGTATTACTGCATTCCGAAACTCTACTCGCGATGAACAGGTAAACAGTTTAACACCCACTATGGGCTTAGACAGTTGTATAATTGAGTTGGTCATCGCATCAATTTCTAATCGTTTAATCTTTGTTTTAGCAAAAATATGTAAGAACACGGGCAGCTAATGATGTCAACATTACACATAACATTGAGGCACACTAAAAAATGACTCGACACGAAGATTTGATCAATAATACCTGTAATTATATGGAAGACGAGCACGTTATGGAAACAGTGAGAATCATAAGGGAACAAGAAAATACAATTATGGGCCATCTCTCGCGACAAGATCCGGTCATGACTAATTTCAAGCAAGTATTGTCAGGTGCTTCCAACAAAGCAAGTGGAGGAGGTTTGGTTCCTCTCGGTGCTACCTTAAACAAAACAACACAGATGGTTGATAAAAAGACTTCGAGGGGAAGGGTAGGAGATCTAGTAACAATAATGGTAGTGATCCTTTTAAAACCGAAATCATGTGGTTTATAAGGGAAACAAATGCCCGAATGGATCAAATCACCGGCGCACCGCCAGTATTGAAAGGATCAGACTCAAAGAAGTACACCAATTGCCGTTCAAACCAAGTGTGGCACCAGATATAATCACGAAATGGTTAAAAATTCTAGATATGACGAAATGATGGGACTTCAGATCCTCAAGATCGCATTACCACCTATATAACGGTGCTGAAAGAAAACTACTTAGCTCCGTTGGAGAATGAGTTAGTCTTGCTGAAAAAGTTTGGGGAGACCCTTACAAAGAGGGCCATGACATGGTATTCACTTCTACCTAAGCACTCAATAGACTCCTTTGATGTGCTCGCAGATTCTTTTATCAGCGCCTATGCCGCGGCTAGGAAGGTACAGGCCCTGAAAAGGATGACAAATTCAGATTGCACAAGAGAGTCTGATTGCTGCGAGAGTTCATACCAGATTTCAGAAAGAAGGGGTGCAGCTAGAGTTCGTGCCAAATGAATGGCAGTTGAGGCATTTACTAAAGGGCTAAATTCGAAGAGTTCAAATGCTTCCCGGAAACTGAAAGAAAGTCTGCTCAAATTCTAGGTAACAACATGGGCAGATGTCCACAACCACTTCAAATCAAAGATAAGAATAGAGGATGACTAGCTTAGTTTCCCAGCATCAACCAAGGGACATGACTAAGAAAATATAAGAAAAAAACTAAAGGATGATTTTAACACACATCAGCAGTCTTCTAGAGGTCGATTTTTGCCTAAGGAAAGGGCCGAAGGGCGTGGTAGAGTTTTTTGACCTGCGGATAGGTTTGCTACATAGAATAATCGATCGTGGCTAAAACAATAGATCGTTGAAAGATAAAGAGACATCAGGTTCTCGGGACGCAACCCCCTAGACTATCCAAGTACAATTTCAACGTCAGTTTGGTGGAACTGATATTGGCGATGAAGAGTATTAAAGAAGCACGGTTGTAAAGGTTGATGAGATTCGACCGCAGTCAGAGGAATCCTAGCTAATGGTGTTAGTATCATAGGAGCAATGGCCACCAAACCGGAGAATACCGAGATCTGCGTGAGGAGGTGGCGATATTGTTGAAAATGGACATATTAGGGAGTTCTAAGCGACCAGGATAAGAATAACTACAACCGCTATTGTATGACGCGAAAAACTTAAAAATCAGGAGAAGATCCTCTGCGTGTAACGTTCATTATGATTTCAGGTAGAACAAGATTAATAATGTAACTTTTTCGGTGGCGAAAAAGACAAAAGTATTAGTGACCCATAGCAATAGACTTCGGAAAGTCATTGAGGATGATATCACCTTCACGGAGGAGGATGCAGATGCTACAACCCTTATTTTTTTATGTGGAAATACACCATAAGTAAATTGATATCAGCACAGAAATGAGATGATACATCCGGCATTTTCATACGTTAAAGTTTTATCGTAAGTCAATCGATGTAAGTTCAAGAATAAGATTATATTAGAATTTGAAGTATTATTCTATTTAAAATAAATGAAAAGTAAATTTGTGAAGGTGATAGTGGAAGCGAAACAAAAAAAATGAGTTTTATAGAAGTTTGACAATTTGGGATAAAATATGGTTCGGGCTATAATATTTGGTATTTATGTACCATATAAGGTACCTCGTGACTATGCTAGTAAGGAGTATAAAATATGTTAAAAGTGAGTAGTATTTTAAGTAATTTAAGACAATTCTTAATTATGTGAGTAATTGATTCATTATTAATTAATGGGAGATTAATAAATTAACAATTAATTAAAATTTAGATAGGCTTGATGGATCTTACCACCAACGTGGCAACCCATGAAGTAGTTAACAAAAGTCACTAAGTTACTCATAAAAGAAATAACAAGGTGTTACATTATTAGTTCAGTAATGTCTTCCCATGAATGTCTTCACAAGGTAGATAATTTATATGGCAAGTTAAATGGAAAGTTAAAGAAAAAATAAAACCTCCAAATGAAACGGTAACAGGATCAGTGTGCCCTCCTCTAAAGGTTTCAAGAGAACTAACAAAAAATATGTCTCTATCATATGCTTCCACAAGCCTTTCTCTACAAATTGGAAAAAGGAATGAATGAAACATACAAGGTTAACATTTCTTTAAGCCGTCTGCACGTAAATTGCATAGGAACATTTACTTTAGCAATGCAAGCTAATGTTTTCTTACCACCCCCCCCCCCCCCCCCTTTAAAAATTAAAAGATACAACATCACTTTACAGAGAGAGATTGCATACGTGATTTACGATGGTCGAAGCTGTAATGTGAGTTTTACTATTCTAAGGAAGTATGGTATAATCTTTCTCAAGAATATCGTACGGATTTTTTCCTACTCCGATCCACCGTTACATAATTTGTCGTAAATAATGTGTGTTAGAGGGGTTTTCAAGATAATCGGCTTAAGTATATTAAGGCTATCCCTTCTTTCCTTTTGGTATGATCCATACAATATAAATGAAACAAGCAAATGCATAACTTTCATAAATGACTCTATTCATAGAAGAACTAGAGGTGCCTATGTTCTTGATTCCCCATGTGTCCTATTATTCTATTATCTTTTCATGGGTCTTAAAAAAATACGTAAGTTGAAAAACGTTTACTACATGATACTACTCAAAGGCATAATGGTCTTATGGCATTTCGAGAGATTTTTATTGATATAGTTCTCATGCATTGCATTCATTTATACATATAAAGTGATCCATGACGTAATGATATTATATACACGTATATATGCATGTTATATGTATATGAGATATGGGAAAATGTTACAGCGCTATATACGCACCACCACCTGATCAACTGATATACTTTGATGAATTGCCCACAATGGCCGAGATGATATGATGGGATGCCCTCAGAGGCTTGATGATATCATGAATGTATATACCCATTCATGGTATGATATTATATGCATATGCATGACATTATAAAATTAAATGATTCCTAGAGCTATTCAGATATACATGTTAAGTTTCTTACTCAATGTTTCTCTCATATATATTTTTTATTGATTTTTATTCCTTACATACTCGGTACATTATTTGTACTGACGTTCCTTTTGCATGAGGATGCTATGTTTCATGCCCGCAGGTCCCGATAGACAGGTTGAGAGTCCTCCAAGTAGGACATTAGCCCAGCGGAAGATGTTGGTGCATTCCATTTGCTCCGGAGTTGCTTATTTGGTCATTATGACAAAAGTGGTATTAGAGTAGTTCTTTCCTAGGGATGTCTACAAGTCGTGTCTAGTAGAGTCTTGTTTATGGGTGTATTGTGCACCACACTTATAAGTAGGAGGCTACATGGCACTTAGGACTATCACTCTTTCTTCTTACTCTAGATCGTGTGGTAGAGCTCACTTATAAGAATTCCAAATTTTAAATTCTAACTTCTTTTCGTAATAAGATGATACCTACATCTAGAAAGATAGTTGGTAAGAGATTGAAAGTGGATATGGAAGATTTGAGTTAGAGGAACTCGATTTTTCATGTTGCTTATAATGAGTAAATGTAAGGTCTTCAATAGATCATGTGTGTATTAAGTCGTGTAAGCCATATCTATCCACCCTTATAGTGAAAGGCAATAAGAAATTCAGTAGATAGATACAAGTTTCAACCAGTTAAAGAAGTAAAATGAAGAAGGGTACGAGGTACCCAATTAATAAAGATTACCATTATTTACCATTCAGGAAGAGAGACATAAGCATTATGAGTTACCTTCAACAGTAATAGAGGTATGTACAATTGGCATGGGTAAGAGTAACCCAAAATGGTGGATAGATTGTTTGCTTTAGTTGACATTTCCGAAGGATATTGCAAATATGCTAATAAATCTCCTTGTGAGACACCCAGATGGTGCATTCTAAAATAGTATAGCTAGATATGAGTATTACAAAGATAAGAACTGGAAGTCTAGAGGGATAAATATTACCTTAAATATGGCTCCCGTCATTTTAGTACTCCTCTAAAGGGGGAAATATAGAGTGATGTCTCAGTGAAGTCAGAATTAAGTGGTTCTAGTAATCATGGAATGGTAAAGGAAGAATGTGATAAAATCTAAAAAAGAATGATATTACACTTATTCAACTCCTTTTATGCTACAATTCCAGAATATTAAGCAAGTACGACACCAAGGAGATGAAGTAAGGGTTCCGCCGTGGATGTTATTGATAAATAAAGAGCAAGTGCAAGATGTAAGAGAAGATAAAGGAAATGACCCAAGAAAGAAAATACGAAATATTGATATGAGAATGGGCCAATGAATAGTTAGTATTTGATTCAAGAAGAGCCTAGTTATGTCTAGATAAGAGGATGAAGACAAATCAATAGATCGTGCACGATAAATATAGTAAAACCCAACATAGTGAATTCAGCCTTGCAATAATGTCATTGTAATACTTGAGAAATACTTAGATAGGAGTTGGATATTTAAAGGTACAGTATAAGTATTACGGGAATAAAAGAAAATGCCTCTGGGAAGACAGTCAAAATATTAGTTCAGAAGCAACCCTACAAGCACCATAGCGTGGAAGTAAGTAACTACAAATAATTATAGGCAAGGAAGGACATCAAAAGGTCCGTTGAATATACAATGTAGTAAGCTTATAGCTTTACAAGAGACAGAAGATCCTCTCTAAGTAATATAATTAAAGATTAGCTGAGGAAATAAGGACGAAGGCTTTAACCTAAACACAGTAACTTGAAGAACAAATGGTCTTATAATAGCAGTCTCACTACAAAGTTGTATGCACTCCATAAGAAAGTGGTCCGACACCTATCGTGTCTAATGAGCAGGAAGTGCAACTAAAAGTAATGTTCGAAATCATATGAGTTGCACACAAAAAATGGGACGCGTAAGCTAAGTATGCACACAACAAGGGGGTAAAAAAACCAAAAAAAGTAATTACTTACGTTTAAAGAAAGTTGAGATAGAACAACAAGAATTATTAGATTAATGATCCAGAGTTAGTAATGTTATAAAGACACTTAAGATTTCGGAGTATTCTCCATACAACATGTATATTGACATTCAAATAGTCGTAGAAGACTCCGGTATAAGTTAAAAGAAAGAGGCGAGCCCAGGCCATACACAAAGGATTGAATTGTTAGATGATGGTATCACGGATATTTCATAGTGCACACGAAAGGCTAAAGTAATAACTAATACCAGGAGCCAGAGATCGAAAAGTAACTTAATCCTACATGAAGGCTGATCAGAAGAAGGAGGAAACTAAAGAGTTACATCACCGAAGTAAATCAAGAATCTGATTGTTGGACCTAGAAAATTATAGTTGATTAAGAACATTATGGCGACCTTACGATAAAGCTAGTTAAAAAAAGTACCAGCTTTATAAGAAGTCAGGACGAAGCTCCCATCGGATTATATATGCACCGAGGTGCAATTATTATAATAGAGTTTCAAGTTATGGACGTAAATACCTATGTGGAAGGGGGTCATGAAAAAAATAGAAGATGTGATGCAAGATTTTAAGGTAAGTAAAGTAAAGGTGAAAAATGTACGAGATACTCAAAGGCAGAAGATCGTGAATAGTTCATACTTTGCATATAGGCTAGAAGCGTGGGGATTCAGTATCCAGGAATGATAGCAGCGTTAGTGGCGTACCTTCTAGCCTATGGTTTCTAAGTACCGACTAATCTAGTCAAGAGAGTAAAGAAGAGTTAGAGATGATGTGATGTCTCGCTTGATGTTCCAAAATAACACAAGGAAATATTTGGTGCAAACAAGTTGAAGGAATGTTGCAAATAGTATAAATAGATATTTATAGGCCGCAAGCTAAAGTATAGTAAAGCGGCAAAGTTTTATGACATGGGTAAGGATGAGAAAGGGGAAGTGGGAAGGTGATGATAATAGATAAGTCCTAGAGATTAAGACCATGAAAACAAGAGAGCTAATGGTTTCTCTAAGTTATATAAAGTTCAGTATAGCCTAAATGAACTCAAGGGAGTCTAAGACTAATAACATCTAGAAGAAATGGAATGTCCCCTAGTAATGGAATGAGGGCGGGACTGTGAAAGCTAAAGGATGATGTTTGGGTCTTCGATTGAGTAATGAATTGAAGAGGATTTCATGAATTGTACAGGATTAAGATACCCATGTATTGTAAGTCATATTGGGATCCTATAAAATACAATTATGGAAGTATAGTGTCGCCCCTACGCAGATCAATCTAATTACTATAGATGTCTCGGATGAGATGTGAGCCCTTGCGGAAGTGTTACATAGGAGATCAAGTTATCAGTGGTAGATTATAGATCAATATTAAGGTGAATCGACAATGGATGGAAAACAACAATAATGAGAAAGCATTAAAGGACACAAATTTATACATATGGGATAAGCAACGGACGTAACCTGGAGTTTGGTAGCAGACCTTAGTAACAATAAATCGAGGTAAGAGTTATGGTATATTACAACCTACTTAGATGCAGTAAAGTTATGCGAATAGATATCGGGACTATGAAATAAGATATAGCAATATTCGTAAGTTCAACAAAGTATCGAGCGAAGAACTTCAGTATACCTATAGATGCCAGAGGGAAATCTTATTAAGCTATGTATATATTTACCAAGTGAGGCCTATATGTTGGCTAAAAGTTGGAGAAAAAATGAGAGAAGAGTAGCATAAGTGAACTTACAAATTCATAGTCGTACAAGTTGCATTATAAAGTGTAGCATTAGTTATAAGATTGGAATATTTCCGACCACGAGTCGTGGTGTGAGAAAGAGGCTTAAAGGGGGGGATTCCCTAGTCTTTGAAATTGTTCACAAAACAGTTGCCTAGATGGCAAAGGGAGTACTAAAGTATTCGGAAGACATAAGTTATGAAAATAATAAGTGCATCAGTCAACATTCGAGGACGAATGTTCCAAATGGAGGAATGATGTTACACCCTATGTTCTCGTGCATGGAAGTATGCCATAAGTAAATTGATATATGCTCAGAAATGAGATGTTACATCCCACATTTTTATACCTTAAAGTTTCATGGTTAGTTAATTGATATAAGTTCGGGAATAAGATTATTTTGCGATTTCAAAAATTATGCTATTTTTAAACAAGTAATAAGAAAATTCTTGAAGGTGGGAGGATAATCGAATCGAATAAAATGAGTTTCATCGAAGTTTGACAATTTGGAATAAAATATGGTCTGTTCCGTATTACTCGGTATTTATGGACTAGTACTATACAAGGTACCACATGACCATGATAGTAAAGTGTATAAAATGTATTAAAAGTGAGTAGTATTTTAAGTAATTTGAGATAATTTTTAATTATATGAATAATTCGTTAATTATTAATTAGTGAAAGATTAATAAATTAACAATTAATTAAAATTTGGATAGGCTTGATGGATCTTACCACCAATGTGAAAGCCCATGAAATGGTTAAACAAAAGCCACTAAGTGATTCATACAAGAACTAGCAAAGTGTTACATTATTAGTTCAATAATGTCTTCCCATGAATGTTTTCATAAGCATAGATCATTTATGTGGCAAGCCATATGGAAAGTTAAAGACAAAATGGAACTTTCAAATGAAACGGCAACATCAGTGTGCCCTCCTCCAAAGTTTTCAAGAGAAATAACAAAAGTTATGTCTCTATCATATGCTTACCCAAGCCCTTCTCTACAAATTGGAAAAAGGAATGAATGACACACATAAGGTTAACATTTCTTTAACCCTTCTGCACGTAATTGCATAGAAATATTTACTTTAGCAATGCAAGCTAATGTTGTTTATCCTCCCTCCCCCCTCCCACCTTAAAAATTTAGAAGATACAGTATCACATTTCGAACAGATTACATACATGATTCACAATGGTCGGAACTATAACGTGAGATTTTGCAATTCTAAGGAAGTACGGTGCAATTTTTTTCAAGAATATCATACAGATTTTTACCTACTTCGATCCGCCATTACATGATTTGTTGTAATTGACGTGCATTAGAGAGTTTCTCAAGAGAATCAACTCAGGTATGTTAAGGCTATCCCTTCTTTTCTTTTGGCGTGATCCATATAATACAAATAAAATGAGCAATACACAACTTTCATAAATGACTCTATTCATAGAAGTACTAAAGATGCCTATGTTCTTGATTCCCGATGTGTCCTATTATTCTATCATCTATTCATGGGTCTAAAAAAATATGTAAGTTGAAAAATGTTTACTACATGATACTACTCAAATGCATAATGGTCTTATGGTATTCCGAGAGATTTTTATTTACATAATTCTCAAGCATTGCATTCATTTATACATATAAATTGATCAATGACCTAATGATATCATATACGTGTATATATATATGTTATATGTATATGAGATATGGGAAAATGTTACAGCATTATATAAGTACCACCACCTGATCAGCTGGTATACGTTGATGAATTAGCCACAATGGCCAAGATGATATGATGAGAGGCCTTCAGAGGCTTGATGATGTTATGAATGCATATACCCATGCATGGTATGATATTTATATGCATATGCATGACATTATAATATTAAATGATTCACAGAGCTATTCATATGTACAAGTTGAGTCTCTTACTCCATGTTTCTCTCATATTTATTGTTTACTGATTTTCATTCCTTACACACTCGGTACATTATCTGCACTGATGTTCCTTTTGCCTGGGGACGCTGCGTTTCATTCCCACAGATCCCATAAAAAGATTAAAAGTCCTCCAAGTAGGCCATCAGCTCAATGGAAGATATTGTCGCGCTCCATTTGCTCTGGAGTTGCTTATTTGGTCGGTATGATTTAGACATGTATTGATTAGTATGCCGGGGCCATGTCCCGATCTTATGACGTTTATGTAATCTTAGAGACTTGTAGACATATTTCGTGCATATGAAAGATTGTGTGGCTTTGTCAGCTTATGTTCAATGTACGGGTGATTATTTTGTTTTTATAGGCATGTACACCATATGTATAAGTCAGTATATCAGGGTAGGTCGCTTTACGTCGAATGTTCCCTCGTGCTTCTTGTTACCTCATACGACCATTATATCCAATTTACCCATGTTGATGTAATGAGAAAGATACGTTATATTGGTACTCGGTTGAGTAAGGCATCAGGTACCCATCGCGGCCCCAGGTTCGGGGCGTGATGGCAGATGGACTCTTACTACTGCACAACGATGCACTAGTAATTTCTCTAATATTTTAGATTTTAAAATTAAAAGTATTTTGGTGGACCAAGGAAGTTCAGCCAATATTATCCAATGGAGAGTTCTAGAGCAAGACAAGCTGATCGAAAACATCATTCCGGCCACAAAGCTTCTCTTTGGGTTCAGCTTAGCAAGGGTGACAACCAGAGGGGAGATCCTGCTGCCCACAAACGTCCATGAAGAGGACCTTGTTTGAAGTAGTAGATGACAACGTGGGCCATAGCATTATTATTGGAAGTCCATGGCTATACGAGATGAAGGTTTTGCCATCAACATAACAACAATGTTTGAAATTCCCAACCCCAGAGGTGATTAAACAAATAAAAGGGGATCAGCCGACATCAATGGAGATAAACGAAATCTTGGTTTCTAATAGTAAAGGGAAGGAACATGCAACATAGCAATTACAGGATCCGACACATGTTCTCGAGCCAAACGAAGTTGAAAAGGCAGAGGAGTCCACAGAATCTAATAAGCTACCAAGAGATGTCCAAGTATTGGAAGAAACGGACGAAACCAAATCCACAACATAAGAGCTCGATCTAGTTGCATTGTTAAAAAAATTCTTATAAAGGAAGTTCCACTTGGGGACACGATAAACCCCGAGCTTAGGTCAAGATTTATAGAATCTCTTATATTTAACGTTGACTATTTTGCGTGGTCGCATGCAGATACGATAGGTATTCCACCAGAGGTGGCCATGTACAAGTTAAGCCTGGATCCTAACATGCCTCCGGTAAAACAGAAGAAACACCCTATTACCGAGGTATGAATAGGTTTGTCAAAGAAGAGGTAACTCGATTGCTTAATGTCAGTTCAATCCAATAAGTAAAGTATCCCGACTGGCTAGCTAACGTAGTAGTAGTTCAAAAATAATAATGAATTTTGCATGTGTGTAGATTATAAGGATCTTAATAATATATGCCTAAAAGATGCATTCCCATTGCTAGACACTGATCAAATAACTGATGCGACGGTCGAGCACGAGTTGATGAGTTTTCTCGATGACTATTTATGGTAAAACCAAATCAAAATAAACCTGAAGGATCAGATAAAGACTTTGTTCATAATGAACTTTGCACATACTGCTACAAAGTGATACCTTTCGGGCTTAAGAATGTCAGGGCCACTTACTAGCAGCTTGTGAATAAAATGTTTGAGAAACAAATAGGAAAAATAGTGGAAGTTTACATAGATAATATGGTGGTTAAATCTTTGAAAGTGGGTGATCACAAAAAACACATCGAAGAAACTTTTGACATCTTAAGGGAGCACAACATAAAGCTTAACCCCGAAAACTGTGCATTCAGAGACAGTTCCGATAGGTTCTTGGGTTCTCGGTGTAACAATGGGGAATCAAAGTCAATATCGATAAAATGAAAGCATCAAGGACATTCCTGACCATCTGTCAAATGTGAAATGGTTCAAAGGTTAACGGGGAGACTGGTTTCTTTCAGTAGATTTATTTCCCGAACTTCAGAAAAACGTATCGTTTTTTCTCACTTCTGAAAAAAATAACTTTGAATGGTATACGGAATTCTAGCTTGCTTTGAAAGATTTGAAAAGGTATTTATCGAGCCCTCCGTTATTATCGAAATCGAAGGAAGGCGAATCTTTGCCAATTTACTTAGCGTCCTTGGAGGTAGCCGCAAGTGTTGTTTTAGTCTGTGAAGACGAAGGTACCAATCTCCTATCTATTATGTTAATAAAATTTTAATAGGAGCGGAAAATCGATACCCACACCTTGAAAAATTAGCCTTAGCTCTCGTAGTTGCCGCTCAAAATCTTAAGCCTTATTTTCAATGCCACACAATATCCGTGGTGACAACCTTTTCCCTGTAGAATATCCTTCACAAACCTAAAATTTTAGGTCAACTTATGTGTAATATGGAGTTGTGGTAGTATGATGTCCCCGGTGGCAATTACAATGCACTGCTTCATCCATCCATAGTCGTTTTCATCATCCATGCTGGTAAGCAAAGCATGGTGATCACGTTTGCAGAAGTTTATTACTCCCCCGCAAAAGATCTTAGCTAGGAGAGTAAAGATTCATCATGCATGCGAATGTGATGCCTTTCCCTATCGCCATGCATAGCCGCCATAGACATGCTACCGTACTCTATACATAGGGGCTTACTGTGCCAAGCTGACTTGATATCGATAGCAAAAATTCAAGATTACGGGGTCAAGTCCCCCGTTCAATAAGAATGAGCACAAAGTGAAAGGATACATGTAAACGTATGAAAAACTCTTCTTAGGGAAGGTTAATCGCTCCGCCAGATTGGGAGCAATGATGTTCAAATCATGGAAGGCACGGTCCTCATTTACAACAAAAATTCTAGAAGGACAGATGGAAAAATGGTACACACCAATAACCCATTTACTGGAGTTACCAGAAGCAAAATTCTCTTCAAAATCCTTGGATGTACTGAGCCTTTTGGGAATAATGATGCTCGCTATAAAAAGGGCAGTATCAACGGTTCTTTATTTGTTTTTTGAAGAGCTAAAGTTTTTGGAGGAAAAGGTCATGGTTAGCAGAAAGAAGTAAGAATTTTTTAAAGAAAAAGGCCAAAGAAGAGTAAAAGAAAGAGAAAGTTGAGTAAGAAAAATTGAGAGAGTTCGAAAAATTCTGAAATGTAAAAGAATAAGAATGAGGCGTATAAACAAAGATATAGGCGACTAAAATTGTGTCCATGATTAACTCGAGAACCAACGAAAGTATTGCTAAATTGTGGGTGACGCGTGTTCGATGCATTAAATGCTGAGAGACATGTGTCTAATCAAGCGTTAGAAACTTTTAAGAGGAGATCAGAAATTTTTCCACCAAGAAACGTATCTTTCCCAACTTTCCCATAGCCCAAAGATGTGCCATCGAAAAGCATGGGGACTATCCGTATATGGTAAAATTGGTTTGTATTAAATAATTGTACAATAGAGCGACACGTGGAACCATAGTTAGATATAAAATGATATAGGTGGAAACCAAGACCACGTACAACAGCTTAGGTTGGCACCGAAAAGCCTTCGAAGGGAATATTACTAATGAAGATAGACGAATGCCTGCCGCCCGATAACATTCAATAAAAAATATTTTGTAGTATTAAATACACAGTCCGTTATATAAAAATTTAGACATTTTTGGCATGCCATTGCACATTCTTCAATAGTCCCATAATTGTCATTTAATATAGGCTTGATCATATGACCTTATTCTCTAGGTGCAACTATAAATAGCGATTTCAACAGCAATTGTAAGAGCATGAATTTTCAGACAAACTTATGATACATACTATTAAGAGCTTAATAATACTTTAGTTTTCTTATCTATTGGCATTTGTATTACTACCTTCCGAAGCTCTACTTCCGGATCAAGCTATTTATTGTCTTATCTCAATTTCAACACTAAATTTTATATATTATTTTATTTATTTATTATTTTGGAATCAAATCGATTCGTTTGTTTATAAATCATGTTATTATTCAATTTTACTATTTTACAGCTAAATAATTACAATTACAAAAAATAAAAGCAATAAGGTAGACTTAAAAATGTAATTTAGGTGGATAAGGAGGCTCGTCCCCACAAGTCATCCGGTTGGTCATCTACTTCTCCTTAATAAAACGACTGTATACCTTTTTAAATTTTTGTATATAATTCCCCATTATTAATGGGTTTTAGAGAATTAAATTGCACAAATTTTTCTCAAGAGAAAAACTTAACAATTTAATAAAAAAGTTCGTTTCAATTTCAAATATTCCACTTTTTTATTTGTCCACTATGTGAAAAGTGACAACATCAACCGTTTCTTCAAGTAGAAAAAAGTGACAAGCTGTAGTCTACAAATAAAGAGGGAGTGACAGCACAGCCATGGGGTAGGACTCTCTATCGTCCTTGTTAGCATATTTATGACACCCTTCTCCCTCTTCCCTTTCTAACATTCTGTACTTCTCTTTGATAGCTTAAAGTTTTAAAATGCCTTTACTATACCTACCCTCCAATAGGCCGTGAATAATAGGACTACTCAATTTATAAAGTATTTTGTATTTAGATAGAGTCCGGGAAATAATCGTACTTTAAAGATAAAATATAGACAATTTATTATAATAAAAATATTAATAGTTAATTTTACGACTTAAAAACGTAACTTATAGAAAAACATAAAAATAATTTTATTGTCAATTCAACACAGAATTATCTAATTTAAGATCATCTTTTTTTGCGTATCTTTATCCACATACTTGCATTACACTCTTATCTCATATTCTATCTCTAAAATAATTAGTATATAGATTCTCGTACAAATTGAGTAGGATCAAGATAGGATACTTGGAATATAAGTTCAGAAGCTGTATGGGTTTGAATTTGACCAACCACGATATATGGCGAACACGGCAAACGAGCAAGCCTCTTCGAGCTAACGTCCTAAAAGAAACAACCATATTATAACATAGAAGAATGTACGACCCTCTCAACATTGTAAGCATGTTAGGGGATATTAGAAATATTCTATCAAATATTCTTAGTAGTTTGACTCTGACAATCTAGGAGAGGCTCTCTTAATATATAAGGGAGATGAAGGATTTTAGAAAAGGAGAGACAAAACTTTGTAAGAAAACACTATCTGAGAATATGAGAAAATATATTACCGATCGTATCTTTAATTTGCTTAATCTAGTACTTATTATATTCAATTAAGATTTACCCCCTTCTTCTTTTGATTGATTTGTTTAAAGGGATTCTTGTATCTTTTGAATCAAATAATTTGGCACCGTCTGTGGGGATTTCTATAACTGAAACCATAGTTGTTTATCTAGATTCTGAAAAACAATAATCATTTTTCCTCATATTCATAAGAACCAACAATGGTTGAAAAAGGGGAAGCAAGGCTAAAAGCAGCAATGGATGTCACGAACAACCTCCTGAGTTCCCTCAACGAGGCCGGCAGAGAAAACAATAAGAATACAACGCCAGGCGCCAAACCGAAAAGGGAAACCTCACCCATTTCACACGGAGATGTAACAATCTTACGTGAAAGGAGAACATCAACATCGACGGTGACGGAAGCACCACCACTAGTCAAGAAGCTATTAGAAGAATGGTTAACAAGTGCTTTGAGATACATGCTCGAGAAACCCGCTCAAGGAGACATCGAAGACGTAACACCTACAGAATCGCAATTGCCGCTAGTGAGCCGAGCGTAATACGAATGGGCAACACTCATACTGTTACTAATGCAAGCGACGATGCACTCATGGATATCTTGAAGAAAATAGAAAATATGGAAAATGAGAACGAAATGCTCCACGATCAAATGAAAGAACATCAGGAGAGGGTTGATAAAATATCAGGTGCTTTGAAGTTATTGCCAAAATGCTGTGTGGCCGGTTCGTCGAACAAACATATAACGAAGGGGTTGCTCCTCACCCCATTCCAGAGACCTTCAAGATGCCACCATACTTGAAAATATACGACAGGACCATGGACCCATAGGATCACTTAATCCATTATGTTGATGTAGTAAAAGGCAATTTTCTTCAAAAGAAGAGGTATCGTCTTTGTTGTTAAAAAAGTTCAGCGAAACCTTGACCGGGGGAGCA
This sequence comes from Nicotiana benthamiana, assembly GCA_034376525.1. Classification (NCBI taxonomy): domain Eukaryota; kingdom Viridiplantae; phylum Streptophyta; class Magnoliopsida; order Solanales; family Solanaceae; genus Nicotiana; species Nicotiana benthamiana. Next base: position 27,116,226 of record CM067324.1, on the reverse strand, counting down.
TTGACATGGTACTCCCAATTACCATCGTGATAAATATCCACGTTCGAAGAGATGGCAGATAAACTTGTCATACCCACGCAGGAGCGAAAAAACTCGAAGCCAAGGTCAACGATATATTCGCCATCATACAAACGATAAGCGACAAGCTTCGAGATTTCAAGCCCGATTCAACAGAGTAAGGATGAGTCTACCGAACGTACCGAAAGGGATGGCGGTAGCATCCTTTCAAAATGGATTACATAGGAGAGGATCAAAGGTAAAATTACTCAATGGACTCATGAAATACCCATACCACAAAGGAAGAAATCTACAACGCCTATTGTGCTGAGGTAAGGGTAGATGAGCAAGACTTAAATGGGCCGCTTCAGCGATTAACGTCAGTCCGAATCGATCTAAGAAGAGACCGATGCAACGCGAGGCGACGAGAGAGGCCAACCCTATATCCATGCATCCAACTTGCCCCCACTACGACACGCAGACACTGTGTCATGGCACACCGCTCCTCTCCGGAACGAAAGAGGTATGCATCCATTACTATCTGCTCATAATTTTTGTGTTTCCCCTTCAGAAATAGTGTACGCACTGGAGAAGCTGGGCATGAAGGTACAGTGGCTACAGAAAAATGAAATCAAACCCAAGACTAGGAGATCTAATGTCCTCTACGAATTCTACCAAGAAAGAGGACACAAGACCAAGGATTGCATATGTAGGCGGCAAGAAGTAGTCAGGATGTTGAACAGCTACCTAAAAGAACTGCTAAGCGACAAGGAAAGAGCCATTTTCGCTAGAGGACGCGACTCATCCCAAGGACCTCTGAAGCCACCCTTGCTAGTACGTACCATACAAATGATCATCGGAGGTAGCGACGACACGGTAATCAACCATGTGAAGTTCACTACCACACACAAACTCAAAGAGACAGTCGCCTTTATAAGTCAGATACCGATGATTTATCTTTCCCTCACTATGATGCCTTGGTTATAACTTTGCACATCGCTGATCCTGATGTAAAAAGAATCATGGTAGGCAACAGAAGTGGCGCATGTATCTTCCACCCGCGAGTCCTTGGGAAAATGAGGCTCGAAGATAGGATAATACCACGTTGCATAACAGTAATGGTTTTAACAATGTAGTAGAGCGGACATCTAAAGAAATAGTACTACCTGTATGAACCAGGAGACGGCTTACAACGCCATCATAGGACGACCATGGGTACACGTCGTACGAGCAATCCCTTAAAGCTTCTACCAAGTAATTAAATTTCCCACCCCATAGGGGATATACAGTATCCGAGGTGAGCCATGTACCACCTAAGAGTGCTATGGAATTGCTCCAGACTGTACGTACACCAAACAACTAAAAGGGGAAAGTGTGGAAACATATCAATTAGCTGTGCCGGGAACCCAATCCGATGTGCAGGCTAAAGCCATTAGGGACCCCGACATTGTAGAAGCCTGTAGAGCCACCGTGGAAGATCTCGACCTCGTCCAACTGGACCACACTGACAACGAAAAGAAAGCTTACATTGGACACAACCTCTCAGAGCCGGTTAAGTACCGTGAGTTTTTAACTAACACTTCTGATTTGTTTGCTTTTCCCATTTAGATATGCCAGGAATCCCAAGGGACATCGCCACACATAGGCTGACGTCGACCTATTCTATCTGCCAATTCGGCAGATAAGGAAAAAATTCAATGCCGCAATAAATGAGGAAGTTAGCGAGGAAGTTGATAAACTACTCGCCAACGGTTTCATCAGGGAGTCGAAATACCCCTAATGGGTCGCCAATGTGATCATGGTAAAAAAGAAGAACGGGAAATCCTCCCTAACCACGAGACCCTTCATACCACGATGTCTTAAATGCACCATGGTACCCTTGAGAAAACCAGGCCTGAATAGATGCAGAGGGTGGTGAATAGAGATGTCACACTCCGCCAATTCAGCATATTTGGTCAGTAGCAGGAGCACCTTAAGCGTATACGGAGAGCTCCGTGCTGGGAAAACCTGATAAAATTTGTAGAATTCCTCTTCTAAAGGGAAGAGAGGAAGAGTGTAGCCAATCATGAAGGGATACTCGTAGAAAGAACAATACTCCGGTCTATGGACATCCACGTAATCCCCTCCCGCTGGAACCATTTCTACATGGGCGGGAATACCATACTTTATACCAAGGGTGTCGCAGATGGACTTGAACTGTCTCTGAAAGCGTAGGGCTCTGAGTGGGAGGACGGTTCTTAAGGAAGTCACTCCGAGATAGAGGGTGTCTCGGTAATAAGTCCCCCAGTGTAAGAGCACTATCACCCTCTTCCACCACCACATCCCCCTATCAAAGGGTGGCACCGTGAATGATGGAGCAGCCTCAGAAATATCTCCATGAGAGCGACGAGATCTCGGCATAATGTTGATCAAAGAAGTACTAACAAGGGAGAAGAAGGTAGAGGCTTCATGCAAAGAATGAAAGAGGAAGTTGGAGGACATGAGAGCAAATGATGAAGAGTGAAAGACGTCTTTCAAGAGAAAAATGGCCGAAGTTCTTCAGAAATACAAATCCCCACCTATTTATAGGGTTGGGTGGCGCCAAAATCGAGGCGGCAGGTCTCAGAGCTGTGCGAGAATCGAAGCATCAAGTCGTCAAATTCTTGTCTCAAAAATCTGCATAATGATGACGCATGTGGAGTTGACATCACTTCCCGGTAAAAGGTATCACTCGTCGTTTTGCCGAGCATGATGACCAGCTCATAACGTTCCAGTGGCCAAATTCCTTCAAGAGAGCATGCGAAGCCCGCCCATCGAGGACGTGTCTGTTTGCAATCCCGAAGAGCGGAGAGACTAACCGTGTGGGTCCGAATTTGACCAGCCACAACCTATGGCGAACACGGCAAACGAGCACGCCTATCCGAGCTAACTTCCCAAAAGAAATGAACTTATTATAAAATAGAAGAATGTACAACCGTTGTAATATTGTAAGCCTGATATGGGACATTGGGAATATTCTATCGAATATTCTTTTGTCTCTAACAACCTAGGAGAGGGCTCTCTTAGTATATAAGGGAGATGAAGGATTTTAGAAAAGGAAAGACTGAACTTTGTAAGAAAAACACTATTTGAGAATAAGAGAAAATATATTATTAATTATATCTTCAATTTGCTTAATCTAGTACTTATTATACTCAGCTAAGATTTACCCATTCTTCTTTTGATTGATTTGTTCAAAGGAATTCTTGTATTTTTTGATTCAAATAGGTGCGAGACTTAAGGAGCGAAAGGGGAGGTGAGGTTGGACTCGCAGGTTATTCCTAAGAGAGAAAGTTTCAAGTATATTAAGTCTATTATTTAGGGGATGGGGAGATTAATAAAGATGTTACACATTATAGTGCGGAGGGGGGGGATAGACGAAATATAGACTTGCTTCCGGTATTTTAGATGACTAGAAGGTGCCACCGAAATGGGGTATATATTCGGTGAAATAATACTAAGTATGTTGTAGTTGTTGTTGTTGTATTCTACTATAAATTATATTCAAAGTAGTAATACATCGTTAGTTTATACAAATATCAAATGTATACGAATATTAGCTATGCTCAGAATTTTATATCGAATCAATCATTTAATAAAAAATACTTAACAGAATTTTAAATAGAAATTGGATATTTTTATCTAAAAATATTCATGTCAAAGTATACTGACCAATGTGTTCGGTACTTGGGATTATTCCAAGAAAAAAAAAGGCTTGATGTTACTTAGACTTCGAATTAATTCGAAAGATTGAAATACCGAAGAATACTTTAGGTACAAGCAAGAAATTTAGCAAATGTTATATAGAAAAAATTTATTAAGTTATGGAAAAAATTTGATAGGAGATTTTTCATAACTCATAAACTCTTGAATTTTTCTATGTCGTAACATAACCTTATTTATAATACTAGAAAACAAAAACCTATTCCAATATAAAATCGATAAATAAATCATAATAAAACATGAATTAAATAAACTATCAAATATTAAATTTTAAACAACTTAAAAATACTAATTAATTTTAACTTAATTTCCAACAAAGGCTTTAATCGGGATTAGTTACTGACACGGTTTAGGTAAGTGAATAGATCAATTAGTGACATTACACATCAATTGTTGATTTCTGTCTTGATTTTCTGCAACAGTTATATGTTTTGATGCTAATAGCATGTTAGGCCAAGTTTTTTTTAGAAAACAGGGATTTTTTCTTCTTTTTTTTTTGGGTTAAAAGTATTTTTTTTTAAAAAGATTATTAAAGGAAAAAGAATACTTTTCAAAAGAAGTAGAAACAGTTTTGGAGAAGCAGAAAAAGTAACTTTTATCCAAAAGTATCTTTTTGAAAAGCACTTTTGAAAAAATACATTTAGAAAGAGTTTTTTAAAGTTTGACCAAATATTAATTTCTACTCAGAAGTGCCTTTCAATTTAATTAGCTAAACACAAACTACTTCTCACCAAAAATATTTTGGAGAAAAATACTTTTGAGAAAAAACACTTCTCAAAATAAGTTTACTTTTGCAGCTTGGCCAAGTGGGCGACAAGTTTTGAAACAAAATAATAATAAGTTTTTTCTTGTAAGAGGAAAAAACCATAGCCGCTACAATTTCTGTCACAATCTCTGCTCTTCGAGTTAATACTTTGTGCACATTGAATAAATTTTTTCTTATGTAATAACCTTGAAATCACATAGAAGAGGTATTATTTAATAACATGATTATTTTGACTAATAAATGTTAGTATTGCCTTTCTTAGCATATTTACTTTCTTGTAAGTTTTAACGTTGTTTATGTAACACACTCATAACCTTACAAGAAAATAACAAACTTTGACCAATAATAAGTTTTACGTAAATCATATAAATTATAAGAAAAGGAAATATCATTAATAACCTAATCTTAATAGTTTAAAAATAAAAAAGAACTTTTGTATACATTTGATTGTTAATAACGTAAAATACCAAATAGAATGAAGATATTAGATATGAAATCATTATGAATTTTAATGTCCATAAGAAATCCATCTCCGATCACCAAAAAATAAAGAAGAAAAGAGCCAAAAAAAAACAAAATATTATTTTCAATATTATATGATGCGCGTTAATTATATTTAAAATTTTAAAAATATTTTAAAAATTTATAATATAAAATAAGTTATAAATACTCATGTGTCTATATATATCTCATTAGAAAATATAATATATAAAATTTGAATATAAATTATTTCTAAATATAAAATGACATTATTCCTTTTATAAGGAAATTCTATCACATCACACAAATAGAAATAGAATGAGTTTGTACTTGGCAAAAATAAGAGTGCCCATATCATAAACCATTTTAGCGATAAAGGAAAAGGTACCAGACAGACAGTTAACCTTTTTGGCCATTTTTTTTTCCTTTTTCTCTTCAACTCTCTCTATCTCTTACAATCTTCCAGTCTTCCCATCTCAAATCTTGCCGCTATTCTGCTTTTCTTGTAAGTACTTTCCCAACAATTTATCCCAATTTCTAATTTTGTATAAACTCAATTGATAATTCCAAATCTTGTTAATTTGTAATTATATCTCAAGATTCTTGATCCAAGACTTTAAATTTCTTATGAATTTTCACCCCTTTAATTGTTTTCCCATAACAGACCCATCCATAACCAGAATTTCATGTTTATCATATCCCTTTTGGTGTGATGCGTCTATATAAAGCTGCTTTATTCTTTTTAATCAAATGGGTTTTTATTGGATATGATTATGTACATATGTATTGGTGTTAGACAATCTTTTTTTTTTGTGTGTGAAAAAGTTTGGATTTTTATGTGTTTTAGATAATTCTGAAGTATTGATGAGTGGGTTTGTGTATGTTGGTAATTTTAGGGAATTTGATGAATTAGCTGAAATTTTGAAAGGAGCTGTTGTTTTATTTCAAGGGTTTGTGAAGGAAGTGTAGAGAATGGCGTGTAAAGGGTTCTGGGAGTGCTTGTTGAAGCTCTTGAACTTCTTGTTGACCCTTGTTGGTTTGGCAATGGTGGGGTATGGTATTTATCTCTTTGTTGAGTACAAAAATCACCCGTCTTCGGGGGATGATTACCCGGTTGCACCTACAAGTAGTGCCGAAGTGATAGAGTTCGGTCGTCCAATGCTGATGGCTGTATCGTTGGCTGACAACATCTTTGATAAACTTCCAAAAGCTTGGTATGAATAGCCTTTTCCCCATAATTCTTATTTTGATTGTTTCGTGCTAAGCCTTGAAGCTGAATTTGAGATGATTGCGATGGTGTGATTACTTCTACTGGAAGCTGTATTTGCTAGTTAGTAATGTCGCATATGCTTGTTCTTCATTGGTTTTTAGAGGGATGTCACACTTAAAAAAGATAAGGGCTGAATTTTTTAAAGAATTAAAAGGTATAGTCTGTTACTTCTCTGATTGGGGAAATTGATTAGATAGTCTCTTCCGCGTAGGAGATGATTGTTCATTTAGACAGAATAAGTGTGAACTGGATTTGGGAAACATTGCTTGATTTTTTCCTAAGGATTTACTTGGGTCTAATGATCTCTCTATCTTTTTCACTTTGTTCCATGAGAAGTACCAAAATAGATGATCTCAAGTTCTCAACACTAGGTTTATTTCTTTCTCTTTTTGCACATCAAAGGGATCCTCGTTGAACTAGAAGTTATTAGTACTTCCGTTTTGTCTTTCTTCATGGAAAGTACAGCAAAATTGGCACTCACAAAATTTGCACTTCAACCTAGAGCAGGTACGCATGTTACTAACACTTTTTTTCAGGTTCATGCCAGCTCCATCCATCATCATGCTTATTGCTCAATGCTTCCGTGACCAAAATGAATAGTATGGTAGATAGGACATCCCTTCACTCTCTCCCCTCCATTATACAAAATTTTTCCCACTACTAAAACTTATCCAAAATTTCTCCTCTTATTCGCTGTAACTTGCACCGGGAGAGCTTGTCTTGTTATCCCTTTCCTTTAACCATGATACCCTCTATTTTGTCTTCAACTAATTTCTTGAGCTATATCCATTAAAGCTAGCTCTCTCTCCATTTCATATTTCCTCATATTTAGCCATCATCTAGTTCCGACCCCCCTCCGTCCTCTTCTTTGTTCATAAGCCTTGACATCTCAACTTTTCTACCCTTCCAAATACTTCTATATTTTATTGGCTAAGAACCCCTTTCAAATTTCTCAGTTTCTTTACAAGGCTGAACTAAAGTTTTCCTTGAACTTGGTAACTCCACCATATCTGCCTTGGCCAAAATATTTCGCTTTCAATCACATTCTCAAATTGTAGAGGTGCTTGTAGTTTTCTTAGTTTTGCTGTGTCTAAAAGAATAGGCAAATAATCTGAAGCAAGTTCTGGCTAAGGCTTTTGATTTATGTCCAATGTCATCTTCTCATATGCGGTGGATGCTAAAAATTTGTTTAATCTAGATTTAGATCTTGACTCCTATGATCTAGACCATGTAAAACTATCATTTGTCCATGGAAGATCTAGAGGTTGAGTGTTAACAATAAAAAGCTCCAAAGTCCCTCCATTTCTCTGGAGAAAGGATCACGCCCAATCTTCACCCTAGGAACCTTATTGAGTTAAAATCTCTTCAAATCACTCAAAGTAGTCCCCAACCTGATAAAGCACAGAGTTAATTCTAAAACTCTCTCTTTGATCCCTCACTCACTGGCCTGTATCCCTCCTCTAACCTCACTCCATGTTGCTTCCTATGCTGTTGGATCATGATGCAGTGGAGTAACCTCTTATCATCCAACCATTTCCATCTTTCTTTTATCCCATAGAATAATGATCCCTTTTGCATTTCCCTTACCGGGGATCACATATTTCACCCATCTCTTTTTTTTTCATGTCACTCCTAACAATTACGTTAATCATGGTCTGAAACTCACCAAACCCACCTGCACTCTCTTTACCCCAATTTGATGATAGCCCTTTTTCGACCTGATGTAAAGTGTAAATAGACTTCGTATGCTTCTGTGCTTCTCGTTTTCAACATCTCTAACATATAAGGTGATTTATTTGGGGGATTCACACTAGGACATGGATTAACTGCAAACTACATGTATGTCCATTGTTAGTTTTGACCGGCATCCAGAATGTATGACTTTGTTTTTAGTTTCATCCTCCTTTTCCTTCTTTTCAATTTAAGGGGTGCTGTTTTGGGGGGAGGGGGCTTTAATGCTTTCTCTGTGAATTCGTAAAGTACATTCTGTGGAAGTGATTGAAACACTTTTAGCAAGGAAGTAGGATGCCCCTATTGTACTACACTCTATACAACCAAACTACATTCAAGAAGTCATGCATTGAATTGTCAACTCTGTGTACTGTAATTTTCTCTTTGGCGATTTTGAAGCTTATTTTACTAAAAAAAATTTATTAAAATTTCCTCCCACTGCACAAGTCGTAATTTAGAACTTTTAGAAAGCAAGTGAAACAATTTTTAGTTATTATTTTATTCAATACTTCTATGAGTTTTTGGTCATGACCCTTTGAGGATTATTGATAATGTTTCTGTCATCTAGGGGTATAGATTACTCTGCTGTGCTGTAATCCTTTTGTATTGCATGTTTATCTGGAACTGAGAGCCAAGTAATTTTGTTTTAGCTTTTTGCTAAACTGTAAGGTTCAATTAATTTGAGTGTTCCCTAGGAGTAGAAGGAAAGAAATGTGGAAATATAAATGAAGAAAACGAACTATATATGGTCTTCACCTGTTTGTTTACGTCAATATTAAATTATAAACATAGACGAGCCTTTTCGTCATAATATGGTCTTTAGTTTAGAGTGGGTTTGAATTCTGAGAATTTATCTACCCGAATTTTAGAAAATATAAAATGAAAAGACCATTCTTCCTTTTATTGCTAATGAATGACTAATTCTTTTGGGATAAAGTTTTGCTAAGGATTTTGTTGATGTCTGGTGTACAGTGGTTGAATTATTTTAGGTGTTTCTTGGGAATAGAAGGTAAAGAAATGTGGAAACATAACTGAAGAAAACGAATTATATACTGCATCCAAGGGTGTGGCCAAGTGGTTGATGAAGTGGATAAAAACCTTGGAGACAAGGGTTTCAAATTCCAAGAGAGACAAAGAAATGCTAGTAGATCTTCCCATTTGCCTAAACCTTGGTAGCCAAAGTTACCTAATACCTGATGTGGTGAGGATAGCAGATACCTGGTGGAATAGTTGAGGTGCATGCTAGTTGGCTCGAACACCACCTTTGTAAAAAATAAAATATAAATTGTCTCGCCTGTGTGTTTGCGTTCATATTAAGGTATAAACAGCGATAAGAGCCTTTTTGTCATTCTATCTCTTTAGCCTTGAGTAGGTTTGAATTCTTAGAACTTGACTACGTGATTTATGAAAAAATATAAAATGACAAGACTATTTATCCTTTATTGCTAATCAATGACCTTTCTTTGACGTAAAGTTTTGCTATGGATGAGTCATATTGGTATTCTGCTGCTTTTCCAAGTTGGCTTTCATAATGCTCAGTTGATTGGACTTTGTACGTGTTCTTTGGAAAACTAATTGATCTATTTGTTATGTTGCAGGTTCATATACTTATTCATTGGTATTGGAGCGGTTCTTGTCGTTGTATCTTGCTGTGGTTGCATTGGAGCGGCAACAAGGAACGGATGCTGCCTGAGTTGTGTATCCTTATCATTTATCCAGTAGTCATGATAACTTATTTGTGAAAACTCTATGATCTTTTTAAGAAATATATTCTTTCATCAAAATCAAATATTTCGATATGCTAGAAGTTATGATGTTGGGCAGATTTGTGATTTGGATCAATAGGAGCATTTTCATTCAGATTTTCAAAATGTTACTTTTATAGCTTTTTATTTTGAACAAACTTGGATGAGTTCTGGATCATTTTGGGCTTAATCCTAACTTCGTCACATGTCAGAGGAGATGGACTGGACTATATGTCTATTAATTGCTTTTTCGGTTTATCGTTATCCTCTTGCCCGTGTTGCAGTACTCCCCCAACCCCTCATGTCCGACAGGCGGCGTTGATTTTTAGCATATTGGAGTTGCTAGAGTGTTCATCCGAGTTCTCTTCTCCGGCTTCTATGAAGCATGTTTGGCACCTTAACTATGACAGTACTCTGTGCTGCTTTTCTTGTTGATCTTGGTAGAGTTAGGTGCTGCTGGTTTTATATTCTTTGACAAAAGCTGGAGAAAGGTAAGAGTTTTTCTAATTCATGAATTCACTTTCAAACTATACATTTATTGTCAGAAAAGTGATGAATGTTTTTGTCAGGAAATTCCAAGTGACAAAACGGGTAACTTTGATACGATGTATGACTTTCTGGAGGGCCACTGGAAGATTATCAAATGGGTTGCCCTTGGGGCAGTTATTTTGGAGGTAAGGTTAAGAACAGTCTATAAGGTTTTTTATTCCCAAGAAAAAAGAAGGAAAGAAGAAAAAGACATGCATTGTTGGATTGTGAGTGAAATACGAGGAGTTTATACTTTATACAAAACTGCTTTTAATGTTGTTTGCGCCCTGCGCCATGTTCTTTCACATTCAATTCTGTTATGTTGTCTATCCAATGATCATTTGAATTTCTTACTAGCTACTGATCCTATTCAGATGTCTATCTCCACAGTTGGAGTGGTTATGTTGCTAAACCTTGCCCATGCATTGATATTCACAGAATTGATCTGCAAAGTGCACTAAATATAATCTATTCATCCCTGTTGGTGCAATATATGTCCCGTACCAGTTATATCTCCTGTGTCCTTTTGGTGTGCATTAGAGATGTTGGCATGGTCGTCCTAGTGAAAGTCATTGCTTACTGCTAGCTTGACCATACTGAGTATAGATTTTCGGATATAGCAGAGGATATTTGACCTGGATGTTTGTTTTGTCCTTTCCTGCAGTATAACAACTAAGTGCCAATCCCGAACTAGTTGGGATTAGTTACTTGAATCTCAATAATGTCTTTATCTTCCAGCATTTTTCAATTTTGGCTGTTGACATGAGTTGCAGGCTCTTATATTCTTATTGGCCCTCGTTGTAAGGGCAGCGAACAGACCAGCAGACTATGATAGTGATGATGAGTACATAGGTGGTCCCAGACAACAAATCCGACAGCCACTTATCAACAATAGGCCACCAAATCCTGCAACTGGCGTCCCTGTTGCTGGTACCCTTGATAATCGTCCAAGTAGAAATGATGCATGGAGTACACGTATGAGGGAAAAGGTTTGCTCTCTGCTAAATGCTGTTCTTGCATGTTTATGTGGATCATGATGTTTAGCCTTAGTTGACTGCTCGACGCTCATTACCAACTACACAATCTTTGCACTCATGATTTTTATAATCGGTGCTTGTTTGTGGTGGGCCTCTATTTATGTTTGACCTTTTTGTGCGGCTTTGCGGAGGTACTTTTTTTTTTCTTTTAAAAAATATCCGATCACGGCAAGACCTTTTTTTGCATCAGCCAGGACTTTTTCAGACAGTGAGATGATTTTTACTTTGAATTTCCTTCTTAGTTTTCGAAAAAGCTTCCTTGTGACAGCATATGGGATTGTTGTTTCAGTTGGTTTGTGGCAGTAGATTCCTATGGTTTTTATCTCATTTATGTGATTGCAAGTGCATTTAAAATATTTGGGTGTCTGGTGAAACCTCTTTTCCTTTTGATAGTACTACTGTCTATTAAGTTTCTGACGTGGTTCTTGAATGACTGTAACAGTATGGGCTCGATACATCGGAGTTCACTTACAACCCATCGGACTCGAACAGATATCCGCAAACTGTGGTACAGCCACAGGAGGAAAGGAAGGGTTGTGCCATAATGTAATGATGGATTTCTGTAATTTATGGAGGACTCGTGATTGTTGGTGTTTGTGTAATTTAGTCTGGTGTGAGGTATTTGTGTTTTGTGTAAGCATTTTCTCTTTGTGGAGTCTATGTACAAAACACAGTTTTCAGGATCTTCACTTTGTCTTAACAACATTTTGAAGGGTAATTCCTCTTCAGTTCATGTTATGAAAGTTAAACATGACTAATGACTCTGTTTGGTTGTTGACAGAATCATGTAAAAGAAGATGAAATTCAACTTCAGGGAATTAGTTGTCTATATCCCATGTTCTTGATGGTTACTTAAATCAACGTTTCGATGCTCTCGGCCTATTTGTGGACATCTGAATATCAGCAATGATTCTCCTAAGTTGTATGAGAGTGAAAATGTGTAACGCGATCCCGTGCATGTTACACGCTAGATCCGCCTCTGATAGAAAGTCTAGTCCTGGATTGTTCCTAAAGAAGTAATCTTATCATCTTTAACTAAAGACCTCATATTCTTCTTATTCTTTTTTGCTCCTTTTGATGAAGGATTCCAATTCTTGTTTATTTCTTCAAATTATACCAAAAATACAAGGAAAGATAGGGACAAGTCTAGTAATTATAAAAAGCAGAAAAGCCACAGATATGGAATATGTACTCACCAATTCAATGGAAATTAGTTGTAAGAAACACTTGTCTGCTCCTTTAATTTTGCTGCTTTCCACTTCAAGAATCTCTACAATTAGTAGTGACAAGGCTTGTTCTTGTTTGATTCGGACCCAGAATTGGAGCGCGACGGGACATTAATGTCTTTACATATGTCAATTAGTAGCCATAAAATTCCGCGTGTAACTCTTTATAAACTTAGCAATTATGATAGCTATCGTCAAAGTATAAACTCCCAGTTGCCGGTGCAACTCTTTGTAAACTTAGCAATTATGATGGCTATCATCAAAGTACAAATTCCCAGTCGCCGTTATCAAAATCGATACATGTTGCTGCTTCGTCGAAAGTGATTGTTAAAGGGAGGAAGAGAATATGTATTTTTCTAAAATTCTACTAGTTGAGAAAAGAGCTACACTTTGGGGCATTCTATTTTAAGGGAGGGACCTGGAAAAGAATAAAATTAATTAAATTGACAAATAAGTAGTACTAAATTATAATTTATATTATTATATAAGCATGAATACAATGTTGGTTTATAACCTTATAAAATTAAGCATAATAACTCAGAATAAAAGGATATAATCGGAATTCTAGATATTAACCTAATAATCCTATTAGTTTTAGGACATAATACTACATGTTAGGAATCCTACGATTACCTTTAGGAATCCTATTAGTAAAATTGTTTTCGGGCTACCTAATTCATATAAAATCGAACAAGTAAATATCTTTAGTCATATAATGCTATTACTTTTAGCATATACTTCTTAAAAATTTATATTACTAATTTAAAAACGTATTATAATATCCTATTACTAATTTAATTTGAGAAGGCATTATATTGTCCAAATTCATTTAGAAAAAAGGGGAGCCTATATTATTATATAAGCATACATATAATATTAATATACCAAAATAGCCCTATAATATTAAAGGAAAGAACTCATAGGGAAATGATATAACTGTAATTACTTACTGTTTGGACTACAATACCTTCTATGCTAATTTTTAATATTTAAGATTTAAATGTAATAAAATTTTGTTTATTAAATTCTTATTAAAAATATGTAGAATGGTTTAATAAAATCAATTTCATAAGAATCCTTTGTATTGGCAATACATTACCACTTCACAGTGCCCAATAGAAAAAATAAAAGTAACATTAAATGAATTGCATAAAGAGTTGAAATTGAGAAAAAAAATATCCCCACGATAATATATTTTTATATTATATGTGAACTATTTTCTACTCAAATAATATTTTTTATCAATTTTCGTGAAATATTAAAAAATACTTAATTATTAAACAACTACTAAGAAAATATTTAAGAATATAAATGTGTGAGAAAGAGAAAAAAATGGTTGGTAACCGTTAATACCACTAATGATACTACAGACAAAAAGATCTAAAAGTGAAATATTATACCAATCTTTTACTCTTTGAAAATAAAATTTATGGTGGAAAAAACTATAATTAAGATTAAATATTCAAAACAAGAGATTATTTAATATTAAGTTAAGAATCAACATAGAATAAATTATTTTAATGTTAAAACCAAATAGTTAAATCTTTTTATTAATTATTTAGCAAGAGAATCATATTCAATTACTTTTTAAATTCTATAAACTTGTTATTTAAGTTAAAAATTATCGTAGGGTGCATAAATTTATTCTATAAAAAGAGCTTATAACACAAAGTAAAAAGGTTAATATATTATTAAGAATCAAAATGCTATACAAGTGTTTGAGGAAGTACAATCAAAGATAAATCTTAAACAAGAACAAGCTTTCAAGAAGATATTTGTCACGACCCAAAAGTTATTAAAAGTCATGATAGCGCCGGACACCGCTGCCAGACAAACCAACAATAAATAATTACTTTGGTTCTCATTTTAGTATTTTTGAAATCATAACTTCCTTAAATCAAATAATAAATGGTGAACTTCACATAGTAAATAATAGTGTTTTTAACAAATTTCAATACTGAATTAGCCCATAATAATACCAGAACCCGATATAACAAGTACATGAGAATTTACTAGGAATTAAAAATAACGTACAATAACTATTCGAAATACAAGTTGGACAGAAAAGGAAATACAAGTACTTTGAAGGAGACTCTGCTGGCTGCGGATCGTCACATAAGATGCTACCTACCTAAGTCCCCGTATCAATCACGACGCTGTGCCCACAAGACCACTGAACATACATGTGCTTATACAACAAAATGTACAACAAGTATAGTGTGAGTACGAAAACAACACGTACCCAATAAGTATTCAGTCTAATCTCGAAGAAGTAGTGATGAGAAATCGACTCTGACACTTACAATGACCATCAATAATATAATTAGTCATCGATTTATTAAAAATGGCAGTAAACTCAACGTTATCATGAAGCAAGTAAACAATTCTTTTGTTAATAAGAGATTTCCAAATTCACGTTCATTTCACGACCCTAAACCCAAACCCAGTCGTGATGGCGCCTCTCGTGAAGACCAGCCTAGCCGACATACTTCTAGTTCACTTTAAGCAGTTAGAATAATAAAGCCCAAGTCTTTAATAAAAATAAAATCCAAAATAACATAATAAAATGCTGAAATAAAACCAACACAGGCTGACATTGGGGTGTCACCAGTCATGAACATCTAAAACAATACTAAAAGTCTAGAGTCTAATCCACTACTACATAAATGAATCAAAAGAAAACTGAAATCGAGGGAGAATGCACTGGGGTGTGAATCGTCAAGCAGCTACCTAGTAAATCTCCGAAAACCTGCTGGAATTATCAACCCTCAGGAGCAGGACCTGTAGCGCCCAAATCTGCACATATGGGTGCAGGGAGTAATATGAGTACTCTAACTCAGTGAGTAATAAAAATAAATGAAGGCGAAATAATATAAAACCACGCAAGGCACAACATTAAGCTAAGAGGCATAACAAATCATTAAATATAATTAAACAATGAAATCTCATAGACATCTCTTAAACAGTTAAACAATATACAGGAAAAACAACTAAAAAGTAAACATATAATAACTGTCCCTCAGGCACAGTAACAACAGAATCAGCTCATCGGGCAATGTCACAGAACAATACCAGCCCATTGGGCTATATCTCAAATCACAATGGGTACCAGCGCTCGCTGGAGGTGTACAAACTCCGAGAGGGGCCTCTTACGGCTCAAGCGCATAATCAAGTCATCTCGTGGCATCATAAACAGCCTCTCGGCCTCATATAAATCTCAAGCCACCTCGTGGCGTACAATCTCAGGCCCTCGACCTCATTATCATAGTCAATGTCGGCGTGCAACCCGACTCAAATGTATTCTCACAACATAGGCCCTCGGCCTTACTCAGTCAGAATCTCATAAGCCCCTCTAACAACAGTAAAATATGAAGCTCAGCTCAAATACCTTTGAAAATATCATTTATTGTTTTTAAAATAAAATAATATAGCTGAGTCTTTAAAATAGTAAAATATAGTATGACTGAGCACTAGTATGAAATCATTTAGTGAGGAAAATATCATTTTAAATCCCCTAAGGGTTCAAAAAGCTGGCACGAAACCCACATATGACATTTAGCCTAAAATATAATAATATTAAATAATTAACTACCAAATAAATAGTAAAATAATCATTCACGATGGACTAAATCACAATTTCCAGCGGTGCTCTACCTCACGCTCGTCATCTAGCGCGTAAGTCACCTAAACATAGCCGTACGCTGTGAAATTTCGGGGTTTCATACCCTCATGACAGCATTTAAAATCATTACTCACCTAAATCCGGCCCTAAATCTAGCTTGCGATGTCTTTTTTCTTTGAAACGACTTTCGAGTGCTCCAAATCTACCAAATTCTGATTTTTATGGTTAAATTATGCTAAACGAATGATTTCCAATTGAAAAATATCTATTTTAAGCACAAAATTTGAAATCAATTAAAACCCGAACCCCGAGCCCGCATCTCGGAACTGGAAAATCTTTATACCATCATCTCATGAGTCCGTACATATAAAGGACTCAAAAATCGGAGTTCGTTTGACACCTCAAATCATCCCTAGAAGGTCTCTTAATCTCAAGCCCTAACTTCACCCTTTTCTACTGATTTTATGAATTTACATTGATATTTTCGTTCCATAATCAAGTTTTAGGGTCCAAAATCCTTACCTCAACGAAGAACAATGATTTCCTCTCTTCAAAATCGCCCAAAGCTTCAAACTTCGTTTTAAAAGTGAGAACCCTATGAAAATCGTGAAGGAGGAATTTAATATAATCTGACTAGACATTTCTGCATCTGCAGTCCTCCAACTGCATTTGCGGTACCACATTTGCAGTTTCATGGTCCGCTTCTGCAGAAATCACTTAAGTTTCCTCGTTTCCCGCATCTGTGGTTATACTCCTGCATCTGCGAATTCGCATATGCGATACTCCTAGCCGCTTCTGCGATTCTTGACCAATCGTGCCTCTAGTCGCTTCTAAGGCTCTTCCTTCGCATGTGCGGCGCTGCACCTGAGGTGCGGAAATATCAGAAGCAACAAAAATACAGCAGTTGCACAAATTCTCCAAACTCCCCGTCAACTATCCGAAATCACCTCGAGGCCCCCGGGACCTCAACCAAGAGCACCAACATATCCCGTAACCTTATTCGAACTTGTACCGATCTTCAAAACACCTAAAACAACATCAAAACCACCAAAACTCATCGAATTCAAACCTATGGTTCTAAATTCTTCTGCATTTCGCTTTTGATAAAAAACCAAACCAAACCACGTCCAAATGGACTGAAATTTTGCACGTACATCCCAATTGGAATAATGAAGCTACCGCAACTTTCGAAATTCCATTCTGACCCATATATCAAAATCTCATATATCAATCGGAAAACGCCAAAAACTCAATTTTGCCAATTCAAGCCTAAATCTGCTCTAGACCTCTAAAACATATTCTGATCAAACTCCTAAGTTCTAAATCATCTCCCAAATCTATACGAACCATCGAAACTCACATCCGAGCCCTCTAAAGCATAAGTCAATATCCGATTGACTTTTTTAACGTATGCCTTCTTAAAAGAGACGAAGTGTCTCAAACCTTCTCAAAACCTTTTCGAACCCGAGCCAACCAACCCCATCACATATAAACAAGTAACTAAGGCAAATAGAAGCAGAAATGGAGAAAACGGTGCGGCAACTCATGAGATGACCGGCCGGGTTTTCACACATCATTTATCAATTTATCTCAGATCAGGGAGGCAATATCAATTTATCTCAGACCGAGGTTGTGCGGTCCTATCCAATATAATATTTAAATGTGCACTACCAAAGGGTCGAATGGCACAAGCCATAGATGTATCTAGTTAATCTACCGAGGTGTTCGGCCCATTTCACAAAAGATAAACATATCCGAACAACCAATCAAGAATTCATCAAAGGGCAATTATCCAAGAACAAAGAGAATTTCTCGTTTAAAAGTCAAGAAACTGACGTTTATCCTTTTAGAAATTATTTACCCAAGAGATTTGATCCTTGGAAAGAGATTGATTCTTTCCAAGAATAAGGATGTTTTGCAACGACCCGAAATTTTGATTCCCCATAATTAGATACTTGATTGAATATTTAGCGAGATCTTGGTTTATTTGTTTCCTTTAGTTAAGCCTTGATTGATCCGTCAAATCTGCATGATTGATTGCTTCTTCCTTCAATCGTGCCTTCTTTCCTTGATGGCTTTTGTTTGATTTCGCCAATCTTGACAGCTACCCAAGAGTTCCTATGCAAGGAACAAATATATTATTTTCACTATTAAAATTTGATCTAACATTAAACTTATACGAAAAAAATAATCTAAATATATCACTCCGATCGACTTTTGATTATGGTTTATGATTGGAGCTTCAAGAGGGTAATATTAGACAAAAAGTTACACATATACGTGACAAATTTGACCCTTTTCCCTTTAAAAACTTGACCATAGTAAAGTTTAGACTAGAAGCTTGCTTTAACCTCCTACTTACAATTATTATTTTGTGCTGAAGCTATACCAGAAATGTACATCGAATCTGAAACTGTTGAGAAACCAGAAGAGCGACATGATTTAAGAGCTGGTGGAATCATTAAACGAGAAAGGTCATTTTGGTTGCAAGCAATTTTAGGTACTGCCTATATATATGTCCCATTTTCAAGAAAGCTTTACTTATAAGGTTTTATTTTACATGTTTTCTAATTTATGGATTCAATGTGGTTAAATAATACGTCAATATTAATTACTTTTTAAAGCTGCTTTGGGATCATATGATGATTCTCTTAGTCAATTGTTAGACATGTGAATAATATACATGCAATATATACTTGCTTTATGCTTCCTATTGGTAACGTACAGGTCTTCCATGGCTGAGAAGAATTGATAGTGAGAAACAAAAACATGGACTAGATTTGTTTCTAGCAGAAAGATTAATATCGAAAGAAGATTGGAGTTATTACACAAGCTCATCTTGTAAGAAACACGTTCTCGAACTAACGTGTGTTGATTCATGTAGGTTTTGATAAATGCCAAACATTGAGACAAGCATCGGTGATGGAACAATAACAGTCCAAGTACAAGATGGATAGTACGCGTTCAAGAATAGAAGATGCAATCAACTGTTGAGTTTTGATAAATGCCAAACATTGAGACAAGCATCGGTGATGGAACAATAACAGTCCAAGTACAAGATGGATAGTACGCGTTCAAGAATAGAAGATGCAATCAACTGTTGAGTAGGTCTCAATTTGTAATCTTGACTCAACGACTTACTTCTAGTATTGGCTCTCACCTGAAATGATTTTCATAAAATCATGCATCATAAGTTTTTAAAGAAATAAGTTGCATATTTGTCAAAATGATTTTTAAACTCGTTGTGAAAATTGGGTTTAACAATCGATTGTCTTGAAGAAACAATCGATTGTCAAGTTCTATACTTAGTATTTTTAAAATGTTGTCTCGAGACAGAAACTTCGTTTGAAATCATTTTTGAAGCAACAATCGATTGTCACTGTTCAACAATCGATTGTCAGATTTTATACTTAGTCTCAAAAAGTTTTGGACAACTTACAGAATGTTTTCAAAATCTTCAAAAATGAAGAACAATCGATTGTCACTATTTAACAATCGATTGTGCTTAGTGATTTTTCCAAACGGACTTTTTCCAACGGCTTATCTATTTATGGTATAATCATTACACAATCTTTTAGTCAAAAAGTTGCCAGAAATATTTTGAATATTTGAACAACAATCGATTGTCTAAAGTTAACAATCGATTGTCATTTTTTTAAAATTCAACAGAAATCTTTTTAACCGGATTTTAAGGATCTTGTCTGTTGAAAAAGTGTTCCAACAATCGATTGTCGAAAATCAACAATCGATTGTCAGGCAGATTTTCAGGAGCGTTTTCTGGAACTAAATGCAACGGTCTAATACTCCATTTTCTATATAAAACACTCTCTGAAAATCATTTTACAATACAACAACACTCAGAAAAATTACAAAGCATACATTACATTCTTGTGATTCAAATTTCATATCTTACATTGTTTTTGAGAGCCAAGATTATTGATTGAGTTGTTGTGTTCTTGAGCCATATATTTTGTACTCATAATCCACTCTTTGAGAGAGTTCTTGTAAAGTGAGTAAAAGAGTGTTCTTGTTAAACACTTGTAGTAAGAAGGAGTGTTATATTTCTTCTTGTAAAGTCTTAGGGATAGGTTTCCTTAAGCGGGTTGGTTGAGGCTTGTGTTGTATCAAGTTCTCAAGTTGTAAAGGTTCGTTAGGCACCCGGAAGCTTAACAAGTTGAAGTCTTTGAGGTGAGGAACCTTCGAGCAAGTTGAAGTCTTTGAGGTGAGGAACCTCCGAGCAAGTTGAAGTCTTTGAGGTGAGGAACCTCCGAGCAAGTGTTTGAGATTTGTGTGATTCAAGTCTCAAATGTAAAGGTTTGTTGGGCACCTTAAGCTTGACAAGGTTGTTAGTGGAAATCTCGAGAGAGTCTCTCGGGGACTGGACTAACCACAAAGTGTGGCCAACCAGTATATATCGTGGTGTAATTTATTTTTACTGCATTTGTTTATTTCCTGCAAAGTTTAAATTCCGCAAGAAAACGCCAAATTTTATTAATACGCTATTCACCCCCCCCCCCCATCTAGCGTAGAGCGTTATTTCTAACAATTGGTATCAGAGCCATACTCTCTGAAAAACTTAACAGTTTGAGAGAACCATCCATGGCTTCTACTCATGATTCTTTTGCAGGAATCGGTGAAGGCAATTGCCACACAGTGCCTCCAATATTTGATGGAAACAACTACTTATGTTGGAAAGATCGGATGAAAATCTTTGTCATCGCCAACGACTTTTATCTGTGGCAAATCATCAAACTTGGTGGTCAAATGACAACACAAGTCGGGAAAGCCAAGGTAAAGGAATATAATACTAATGCTATAAATATGTTGTATAGTGCCTTGAATCAGGAAAATCATCAAAAAGTCTCCCACTGCAAAACTGCAAAAGAAGTATGGGATAAACTTGAGGAAATATATGAAAGCACGCCTCAAACAGAAGGAGACTGCTCAAATGAGAAACCAACTACCCGATGTCTAATGGCCGACAAAGGAGACGACGAAGAAGAGGTAAGTATCTCTAATTCTCACTCGTTCAAAGAATTACAAAATGCATATGAAGATTTGTATGGTGAATATGGTAATGCTGTCAAAATGATTAGAGATTTGAAGAAATCACTTTCCCAGCAAGAATTAGATTTTTAGAAAAATCTCTCTTTAAAAGAAAAGGATTTTGAAGAACGTCTCTTATTGAAAGAAAAAGATTTCAAAAATCAACTTTCTTTGAAACAAAAAGATTTTGAAAAATTGACTCGTGATAACGAGAATCTTGTAAAAGAAAATCAGTTTTTGCAAAATGATAGTGTAGAACTTAAACAAGTCATTAAGACTATGCATGAAGCTTCTTATATTGATAAATGCTCTACTTGTGCTTCCTGCGACTCTTTGAAGTTAGAAAACGCAGAACTTAGGAAAACTTTAGAATCACTTAGTGTAAACGTTCCTAAGACAGTTGAGGAAAAGGAAACGTCTAAGAATAATCAACGGCATAAAAGCAAAAATCACATTAGAAATTTTACTGCTCCACCTAGAAATAATTCTAGGGGTGTAAATGAGTCTAGGACAAATTCCTTTAGACCACCTAGACATTACGCTAGGATGTACGAAAATAAGGCTAGAACTAACGCCTTTAGATCACCTAGATACAACTCTAGAAATTGGAATAATGAACCTAGAGTTAATCACTTTACATCGCCTAGAAACAATACTAGGACCATTGCTGATAAGCCTAGAACGAACTACGTTAGACAACCTAGAAATGACACTAGAATTTTCAACGCTTCTAGGAATGACTCTAGATCACCTAGAATGTATTTGGCGCAACCTAGGCATTGGCACAATCCGAACGTAGTATGCCATTATTGCAATCGGATAGGTCACATTGCACCTGTGTGTTTTGCTAAACATAGGGATTTATCTTTTGGTTATAATTATTATTTGCCTAACCCCAAAGGACCCAAAAAGATATGGGTACCAAAAACCTCTCCGTAGGTATTTTTGCAGGTGTGCTTGAAGACTACAAAATTGTAGTAGATGCGCCAAGTACGACACCCAAAGGCATCGAGAGGAATTTCGGTTAGCTATTCTTTTTTGATAAAACCGAATATGTGCAAGTTATTAATGTTGACAGATTTGTTGTTATATGGCAGCTGATGTTATTAACTTATAAGTTGTTAATTTGATTCTCACCCTGAAAAACGTTGACATGCGTTAATTGTAAGAATCAATTTGTGAGATTTCCTGTTGACTATACTTGTTGATTAACATGCTGAAAATCTATCTTTGGTTACTAGCATCATCTATTAAATGCTTGATCCATGTTTTGACAAATGTTGATTCTTGCATTGAATGAGTACCTACTAGAATCATGTTTAGTTGAATTATATCTTGGTAATCTTTTCAAGCAGCAAAGTGCTTTTAAAATCATGTTTTGATATATGCCTTTTATATTAGCATACTCTCATAATCGTTTTTCAGGACTTAAAACCTTTTTGGCTTAGTCCACAATCGATTGTTCACAGGCACAATCGATTGTCAGTGTTTTTCTAAGTTTTCGAAAACTTTGTCTCTTGCAAATTTTTCAGAGACTGTCAAGTAGTTCAACAATCGATTGTCCCTTTTTAACAATCGATTGTCAGTCAGTAAAAATCTCAAGATGTGTTACCATTCTGAATTCTAAACTTGACAGTTGTCATTTATCATCTTGTCAGTTCCAAATAGGCATAAACATTCTTAAATTTTTTAAAAAAAACTAGGCTTTCATCTTTATCATGCCCAATTGTATGTGTTGATATGTCTTTGTTAAACCATTCGTATCAATTCTCCTTGAATCATGCTTTGTTTTGGTTCTCATTATTGCAAATGCGCTTAATTGAAATATTTGACATTTGTTGCAATATGGATTGCTGAAAATAACCTTGTGTATCACTGTTAATAAAATAACATTTGATGCATTTGTTATGCTCTCCGTCAAATGGATTTTTCATTGCCTTTGTAACAATCGGTATTTCCTGTAAAATGTCAAATTGATGTGTTTTGCTTAAACAGGTGATAAGATGGTTGATTCATGATTTGACTATCTATTTGAAACAGCATGCAATATATGTTTTGACAAATGCCTTTCAAAATAAAAATAGGTATTTTTTTGGTTGATATAATTGATAAATTTATAGAAATCGTCATATTGTATATTCCTCAATATCCTTCCTATTCTTTTGTGAATATGGTAAAAGGAATTAGCCTTAATACAATCTTCTTATCAAAAGAAGAAATGTTTTAGGCAATTTGTTACAAGTAAGAGGAATGTCATTACATTCCATTTTGTCTTACTTAAGAGGGAACTCGTGCTTTGAAAGAATTGATTGCATAAATTTTATTGATGATATTTTCTTAACAAATATCTGTTTAGTTTTTGAATTGTTATTATGGTGATAAATTGTTTATATATATATATCGGAAATGGCTTCACTTGATTAAATGTTGGAAATGCAAATGTGCTCGCTTGAAGCATTCAATTCAATTTCTAGCAAATTGAGAGGTCAACGATGGAGGATGACATCAAGACAAACCGGGTATGATCGTTCCTTACTCTACCCTTTAGCTAGTTGAATTGGTATTATATGTCACAAGTATTGATATGAATGTTATTTTGATAAATTGCATAATTGATTAAGTGCATAAATTGTATTGAGTTTTGATTTTCTAAATTGGTATTTATAACAATTGGTGTTGATTATATGTATTCATGATGGAAAATCTATTTTCATAAAAACGTTTTCATCCGAAGAATCATTATCTTCCACCATGTGTTGATGACGTTGTTTCATTCGTAATCAATTGCCATAATTCCAAAATTAATTATAATATATTCAAAATTGATTACCATACTTCCAAAATCAATTTTCAGGACTTAGACCATTTTTGCCCAGTACACAATCGATTGTCAAGTTACACAATCGATTGTCAGTGATTTTCTGAAATTTCAAAAACATTCTGTTTCAAGCCAAATTCTCAGTATCTAAGTGTCAATCTTGACACAATCGATTGTCTCTATCACACAATCGATTGTCCAACGATATTAATTCAAAAATTCTTACCGTTCTGAGTCCTGCAGCTCTCTTTAATCGATTGTCTCCAGCGGTCTTCTTAAAATCTGACCGTTTTTGAGTCTTCAATTCAGCCATGAATACCATGTCTTCTCCCACTCTATAAATAGAGATGTATTCTTCATTCATATCACAACAAAATCAAGTCTAAGTCTTTAAATTCTATCAAAAGTTCTCCTTGCTAATTTTTAGTCTTCTCAAGTCTCTTTCAATCAAAATGCCAAGAAAAACTAGAGCTTCTAAGCAAGGTGCCTCTGCCTCTGCTCCTCCTACTCCCGGACTGTTTCCATACCAAGATGGAGATGTGTTATTCTTCATAAGCGAAGCTACACTAAATCGCTTTGTTACAAGATTCGAAAAACGGGATATTCTTCCTCCTCGTTTTTCCACAATGAGGTATCTTGAAAATTTCAGTCTTGCTGTACACTTTCTTCAGCAATGCAATCTTCTAAACTTCCTTCTCCTTTCTTTTGACTTTATAAATACTACACTCGTTCGGGCATTCTATTCAAATCTCCGCCAGAACGATCAAGGTGATCTTGTCACCTTTGTAAATGGTGTTAAAATTATCATTTCAGATGAATCTCTAAACACCATTGCCTATCTCCCAAATGATGGAGAAGACATTTCTCAATATGTTGGAATAGAAGGAGAATTATTTGACGAAACCTCCTTTCTTCGTCAAGCTGGTCTTGTTAACTATGATCCACAAAATTCTAACCGTCGTCCTACAATCACGGGTTTGGATCCAAATTATCGGTTGATATGTTATTTCATCACCCGAGTTCTCAAGCCAAGAAGAAGCAGTCACACCACTATTTCCAAAGAAGACTGCAAACTCATGCATGCAATTGCCTCCGGAGCGCGATTAAACTATTGTAAGTTAATCAAGCTTCACATGCGTGCTGCTTCTGCCAAGGACAAGCATCTTCCTTATGCTCTCCTTGTCATGAAATTTCTTGAATCCGTCGGAATTATCACAGAAAATGGTCCACTTCAAAATCGGACCAAACATTGGGAAATTTTCGAGTCTTCATTTCACAGTGGTGGTGATCATGATAATCAACCTCCTCAAAATCCTCCTCAAAATCCGCCTCAAAATCAAGATCCAAATGCGGAGATAGTAAATCATCTTACCCGTATTGAAACAAAAGTTGACACTTTGTCCCGCTATGTCCAAGGATACTTTGACCATGTCAACTATCAATATGGTGCTGTTGTCCCATTTGAGGCACCGCCGCAAAACATGGACGAAGATGATGATAACGAGGATTAAATATTTTCTTGTATTTTTATTTTATCTATTTAATGAAAGTTGATTTTCATTTGAAATATCTCTCCTATTTCCATTATATGAATTATTTGATATTTTCAAAAGGGGGAAGTACATACTTTTTTCAAAAGGAAGAAAAGAAAGGCTATATGCAAGACTAGAGTTTATGCATACTTACATGCCTTCTTTGAATATTATATGCATGTTCATATTTATGCAAAGTCCTTGAATATATGTGTTGCATAAATTCAGGGGGAACTTTTTTTTCTTTCCAGTGCAACTACTCGATTATCCCGTATCAATATTCGATTATGTTGACGTTTGTTGAACTAGCCTTTTTTTGTTAATGTCAAAAGGGGGAAGATAAACGGGCTATGCATGCATAATATATTTCCCATGCACTTTGATATAACTGCATACATTTAGGGGGAATCATCATTTGAGGGGGAATATCTTATGCAACATGAACATGTCTATGATGCATATTGAATTATCTTGAACTGTTATCATTATGCATATCCCGATACATGTTTGCCATTATCAAAAAGGGGGAAATTGTAAGAAACACGTTCTCGAACTAACGTGTGTTGATTCATGTAGGTTTTGATAAATGCCAAACATTGAGACAAACATCGGTGATGGAACAATAACAGTCCAAGTACAAGATGGATAGTACGCGTTCAAGAATAGAAGATGCAATCAACTGTTGAGTTTTGATAAATGCCAAACATTGAGACAAGCATCGGTGATGGAACAATAACAGTCCAAGTACAAGATGGATAGTACGCGTTCAAGAATAGAAGATGCAATCAACTGTTGAGTAGGTCTCAATTTGTAATCTTGACTCAACGACTTACTTCTAGTATTGGCTCTCACCTGAAATGATTTTCATAAAATCATGCATCATAAGTTTTTAAAGAAATAAGTTGCATATTTGTCAAAATGATTTTTAAACTCGTTTTGTGAAAATTGGGTTTAACAATCGATTGTCTTGAAGAAACAATCGATTGTCAAGTTCTATACTTAGTATTTTTAAAATGTTGTCTCGAGACAGAAACTTCGTTTGAAATCATTTTTGAAGCAACAATCGATTGTCACTGTTCAACAATCGATTGTCAGATTTTATACTTAGTCTCAAAAAGTTTTGGACAACTTACAGAATGTTTTCAAAATCTTCAAAAATGAAGAACAATCGATTGTCACTATTTAACAATCGATTGTGCTTAGTGATTTTTCCAAACGGACTTTTTCCAACGGCTTATCTATTTATGGTATAATCATTACACAATCTTTTAGTCAAAAAGTTGCCAGAAATATTTTGAATATTTGAACAACAATCGATTGTCTAAAGTTAACAATCGATTGTCATTTTTTTAAAATTCAACAGAAATCTTTTTAACCGGATTTTAAGGATCTTGTCTGTTGAAAAAGTATTCCAACAATCGATTGTCGAAAATCAACAATCGATTGTCAGGCAAATTTTCAGGAGCGTTTTCTGGAACTAAATGCAACGGTCTAATACTCCATTTTCTATATAAAACACTCTCTGAAAATCATTTTACAATACAACAACACTGCAGAAAAATTACAAAGCATACATTACATTCTTGTGATTCAAATTTCATATCTTACATTGTTTTTGAGAGCCAAGATTATTGATTGAGTTGTTGTGTTCTTGAGCCATATATTTTGTACTCATAATCCACTCTTTGAGAGAGTTCTTGTAAAGTGAGTAAAAGAGTGTTCTTGTTAAACACTTGTAGTAAGAAGGAGTGTTATATTTCTTCTTGTAAAGTCTTAGGGATAGGTTTCCTTAAGCGGGTTGGTTGAGGCTTGTGTTGTATCAAGTTCTCAAGTTGTAAAGGTTCGTTAGGCACCCGGAAGCTTAACAAGTTGAAGTCTTTGAGGTGAGGAACCTTCGAGCAAGTTGAAGTCTTTGAGGTGAGGAACCTCCGAGCAAGTTGAAGTCTTTGAGGTGAGGAACCTCCGAGCAAGTGTTTGAGATTTGTGTGATTCAAGTCTCAAATGTAAAGGTTTGTTGGGCACCTTAAGCTTGACAAGGTTGTTAGTGGAAATCTCGAGAGAGTCTCTCGGGGACTGGACTAACCACAAAGTGTGGCCAACCAGTATATATCGTGGTGTAATTTATTTTTACTGCATTTGTTTATTTCCTGCAAAGTTTAAATTCCGCAAGAAAACGCCAAATTTTATTAATACGCTATTCACCCCCCCCTCTAGCGTAGAGCGTTATTTCTAACACATCTCATTTTGACTTTCCAACAAATCCTATGATCAATCCCCTAATACAAGCCACGAGACTGGGCATTACCGAATTGATCACTGCAATCATAAAAGCACAACCTCAAATTTCTGATTCACTAGACGAGAATGGAAGGAACATTTTGCATATAGCGGTGGAACGAAAAAATTTACCTCTATATGAATATTTGAAGAAAAAACTTGGTCATGACAAAGATAGAATGTTGGCAGAAATTGATATATATGGGAACACTATACTTCATTTAGCATCAAGTTTGGGAATTCCATCTACTCACTCTTCAGATGTGCCAGTGGAAGAGTCTAATACTGATATAGTACTTGAGATGTGTTGGGACATATATTGGTTAAAGGTACAGTTTTCAACCTTGACTAATTATCACTAAATTTTTATTTATTTTTAATTTGGTACTTGACTGTACAAAGCAATGTCTCTTAAGCTAGCTCTAGCCTACAAAAGACGGCCTGAAGATTGACCTAATCTAGGGCTGTAAAATTTGGCTCAAGCCCAAATGACTATCCCAACCCTCCTAAGGTTGGAGTGGTTATTGACCCGATCATTTGGAACTCAGCTCATTTTGACCTAATCTATTTAAAGTTAGACTAAGTTTTAGTCCAAATTGATTCACGAGTAACTTTGCCAAAATATCTTAGAAATAATTCTTTTTTTGCTTGATATGTTATATATAACCATAATAAAACAGTCTTATTTAGTAATTATACAATTCATAAGAAAATAACACATAGTATTAATTAAAACTTGGTACGAGTTGGACGGGTTGGGCTATAACCCAATCATAGCCCATCTTGACCCAGCCAATCTCATCCCAAGTAACTTTTTAGCGGGTCATTAATTGGCTCAACACATTTTAACCTGTCCAAAATCGGCTCAACCCGCCTATTTGACACCCTTGTAACAAAATGCTTATTGAATAAGCGAAGCCTAATGACAAGACAAACTGTAGAACTGAAATAGAACTTCAAACACAGGGCCTGGTTTTTCATCTTGATCTTACACTCAGGGTTACTTCTTGCTCTTGCTCTCTTAATTCTCTCAACGTAAGTGTATGTATAATACTGCAAGAAAGCAAAATAATAGGAGTATAATATATACATATAGACCAATATTAATAGCAAGGCTTAGTGGGTAAGCGTGATCAAGATAATATCTGCTAACCTTAGAGAAAGTACGTATAAAAAACATAAGGCTTTCCATAAACAACTCCTAACGGATGCAGTTCTACTTCCTTAATAAACTGGACTCTTTATTAGCAATTCTACTAGGTCATTTATAGCTTAAGTAAAATATTTATATCGGATTATATATTTTGTGACTCGTATAGTATTAATTAGGATCATATATATACGCATCTATCAGGCTTGTTTAAAGAACCAGACGTAGGACTAGTTGTAAATATTGATATTAGACCGAGAAATCATGGAAAATGTAGAGAGAGAAAGTAGAGAGAAGGCAGAGCGTTTGGAACTCTCTAGAATAGAGAGAGAGTTTATACAGAGAAAATAATGTTGAAATGAAATCTGGTAGGTGAGAAAATATCTCACCTACAATATATACAAATTACATACAGACGGGTCGGGTCGGGTCGGGTGATCCGGCCCAAAATTAAACAATGACCTGTAGGCTCAGACACACAAATCATCATAGCCCAACTACAACCCAATTACAAGGTATACTATGGATATACCGAAAATATATACACTGAGTATACACAAAAATGTACAAGTCTAGACAAAGCTAAATCAATTAGTTTCTCTTATCTCAACACCCTCCCTCAAGTTGGAGGGGGAAGCCACCTGCAACTTGGTGAGCAGCGGAAGAAGCAAAGTGCCAGGCAGTGGCTTAGTGAGCAGGCCGGCCAGCTGACGAGAAGTAGGCACATGAAGCAGCTTGAGAAAACCAGATTGGAGCAAGTCCCGAACAAAATGGCAGTCCACCTCGATATGTTTGGTACGTTCATGAAAAACAGGATTGTTAGCAATATGAACAGCAGCCTGACTATCACAATATACAGAAATAGGAGAAGAAACAGATACCCCAAGGTCAACCAACAAACGAGAAATCCAAGTCAACTCAGCAACAACCTTGCTAAGGGCTCGATATTCTGCCTCAGCAGAGGATAGAGAAACAACAGGCTGTTTCTTCGATTTCCAACTGATCAAACAGCCACCCAAAAGCACACAAAAACCAGTAACAGATCGCCTAGTATCAGGGCAAGCAGCCCAGTCACTATCAGAATACCCAGTAACAGAAAAATCAGCATGAGCAGAATAAAACAAACCCAAGGAGGGAGTGCCCTTAAGGTATCTCAGAACATGCAGGGCAGCAGTCATATGGGGAAGTCTGGGGCATTTGAGGAATTGACTCAGATGCTGGACTGCAAAACAAATGTCAGGCCTAGTATGAGTCAGGAACAGCATCTTGCCAACTAGACTCTTATACTGGTCAGGAGAGGGCAAGATGTCACCAGAATCAGCATGAAGTTTGACATTGATGTCCAAAGGGGATACAACAGAAGAGACATTGACACAGTCAAACTGATGCAGCAAATCAGAAATATACTTATGCTGATTAAGGAGCATCCCACCAGGGACAACTGACATCTCAAGGCCTAAAAAATAATGCAAAGATCCCAAATCTTTGATTTTAAACTGATCATCCAGAAATAGTTTTAGAGCAGTAAGTTCATCACTGTCGTCCCCAGTAAGAATGATGTCATCCACATAGACTGCTACCACCACAAGGGAGCCAGGCGTACCTTTGATAAACAAGGAGTAGTCATTCAAAGAATGGTTATACCCTCTGGAATAAAGAGCAGAAGACAATTTGGCATACCATTGTTTGGATGCTTGTCTTAGCCCATACAGGGATTTCTTGAGTTTACAGACCAGAGGAGGAGAAGGAGAAGAAGGAGTAGAAACAGAACCAGAAGTAGAAGCAGAGACTGTCAAACCTGGAGGAAGTTTCATGTATACATCCTCATCCAAATCACCATGAAGAAAGGCATTATTGACATCAAGCTGAAAAAGAGGCCAATGATTCTTGACAGCCACAGCAATAAGGCATTTCACAGAAGTCATTTTAATAACTGGAGAAAAAGTGTCTGTAAAGTCAATCCCCTCAACCTGTGTATCACCCCTAATAACCAACCTTGCTTTATACCTTTCAACACAGCCATCATCCTTGTATTTGATTTTATAAACCCATTTACAACCAATAGGTTTCTTACCAGGAGGAAGAGGGACAACATCCCAAGTATGGTTAGTGTCCAAAGCTTCAAACTCCTGTCTCATGGCAGCTTGCCAGGCTGGAACAGATGCAGCCTGAGAGTAATATAGAGGCTCATATTCCAAAGAGGGGGAAGATGAACCAGAGAAGGCAGGTAGTTGACAGACTTAATCCTTAAGATAGGAAGGAGGATTATGCTGTCTTTGAGACTTTCTGGGAGCAGGAATAGAAGGAGAAGAGCCAAAACAGGATTGAAAGAAGAAGGGAAGGTTGAATCATTGGGGACAGTGACAGGAAAAGGCATCTGCACAGATGTGGGAGAAGAGGGAGGAGAGAGGTGAATGGGAGAATCAGAATCATCATCATGTTCTCCAGAAGGAACAAAGGGAAAAGATGAAGCAGGAGGATGAGCAGAAGGAGACACAGAGTTAATAGGAAAACATGATTCATGAAAGATGACATCCCTGGAGACCAAATACTTCTTTGAAGCAAGATCATATAATCTATAACCCTTTTTGCCAAAAGGATATCCCAGGAAAACACAAGGAATGGCTCTTGGCTTTATCTTGTCCCTTTGAGAGATGGGGACAGTGGTATAGGCAAGGCAACCAAAAATCCTCAAGTGAGTATAGGTTGGAATTATCCCATACAAGATTTCATGAGGAGACTTATTGTGAAGTAATCTGGTGGGTATCCTTTTAAGTAGATAGGTAGCAGTCAACAAACAATTCCCCCAGAAAGATACATGCATGCCAGATTGAAAAAGAAAAGCCCTACAGACTTCAAGGAGAGTTCTATGCTTCCTCTCAACAACACCATTTTGTTGAGGGGAATGAGGGCAGGAATTTTGATGTATGATCCCCTGGCTGCTAAAAAAGGAAATACCCTCACTGCTAGAGCCTAATTCTAAGGCATTGTCACTTATAACAGTCTGAACCACATCATTAAATTGGGTTTCGACCAGAGAAAGAAATGACTTAAGCATAGAAAAAGCATTGCTTTTGGATCCTAGTAGGTGTGTCCATGTTGCCCTTGAAAAATCATCAATAATTGTAAGGAAATATTTACAACCAGAAGAGGTTGGAGTATGATAAGGTCCCCAGGTGTCTACATGAATCAGTTGAAAGGGTCTAGAAGTCTTAATGGAACTATCAGGAAATGGAAGCCTAGTCTGTCTGGCCATAGGACAGACTGAACAGGGAAAGGGTTGTTTGGAAGCAAATGGAAAAGACAGACCAGAAATGCATTTCATATTTGCAAAAGGAGTATGTGCAAGTCTTAAGTGCCAAATGTAATTCATATCAGATGTAAAATCATTATTACATATGGAACTATTTACATGTGAAGGCAATGGTGTTAGAATATACGCTTAACGCTAGAGGGGGGGTGAATAGCGTTATAATAAAAAACAGCGTAAACTTGCGGAATTTAAAAATTGCATGAATGAAATAAGTGCGATAAGTAAATAATAAAGAACGAATGCACCGATGTTATTCTGGTAAACCACATCCCGTGGCTAGTCCAGTCCCCGAGAGACTCTCTCGAGATTTACACTAACTTCGTTAAGCTTACGGGTGCTTAACAAACCGTTACAAACTGAGAACTTGAGTCACACAAGTCCCAACAACCTTTGCTCGAAGATACAACACTTCAAGACTTCAACCAAAGGAATCACAACGTTCCTTCTTACAATACAAGGGATTAACACTTCCTTTCAAGTGTATAAAAACACTTTGCACTCAAAACAAGACTCTCCTTAAGAGTAGATATGAGTAAAATAAATACGCTCAAGAACACAACAACTTTCGTCAAGAATTTGGCTCTCAAATACTTATGTAATGAATAGGAAATGATGAATAAGAGAGTATGCAAGCTTTAGCAATAATATGATCAGTTGTTTTGTTTAGAAGACTGATTTGAAGATGTATTTATAGTGTCAAAAACATGCATAACCATTGCCTAATTGCCAATCAAGAATTGCTGATTTGTGCTACGACAATCGATTGTCTAATTGGCACAATCGATTGTTTTCCAATCGTTCCAAAAATCACTCCCAGATTTTACGCAGCATAATCGATTATCTAAGACATATAATCGATTACTGGCAACGTTCAAAAAATCATTTCCAGATTTTACTTAAAACAATCGATTATCAGAAATATACAATCGATTACTTGGCAACGTTCAAAAAATCTTTTTTCAGATTTTACTTCAAACAATCGATTATTAAAATCCTATAATCGATTATCTGACGGAGTTTGAAAATATTTTGGCAACGGTCATTTACATAATCGATTATGCTATATGGACAATCGATTATTTTTCAGTCTTGAAAAATCTAATAGACACTTCCTCAACACAATCGATTGTCATAAGGTTCACAATCGATTATTTTGTATCTTTGAAAAATCTGATAGACATTGCCTCAACACAATCGATTGTCATAAGGTTCACAATCGATTATTTTGTAGCTTTGAAAAATCTGATGGACACTGTCTCAACACAATCGATTGTCATGCAGTTTTCAAAAAATCTGATGGACACTGCCTTAACATAATCGATTATCATAAGTACATAATCGATTATCTTTGTCTAGATTTTAGAGGCATGTTTAAAAATCATTTTGCTAAAATAAATATGCATGATTTAAAATCATTTTGCTCTAAATTAAATATGCATGATTTGATAAAAATGTTTTTACTAGAGATGCCAAGTCTTGAGTTAAATTGTCGGATCAAGATCACAATTAAAGAGCGACTCATGTATAACTTTGTTTAATCTTGATCTTTGTTCATCTTGTACTTGAACTTCGTTACGTGACATTTGCGCGCTTGTGCTTGGACCTCGTCATATGTCAATTGCGCATCGTTTGTCATTTATCAAAACCTACAAATATGAATACACGTTTAGTTTAGTGCCTTGAGAACGTGTTTCAACAATTTCCCCCTTTTTTATAATGGCAAACCTTAATCGGGATATGCATATTAGGTAATTCATAATGACGATCCAAGACAAGTATATATATATATGCAATTAGTTCCCCCTCAACATATGAATTCCCCCTCAATTTGTGCCAATAAGTATTAAGTGCATAGCCCTTATTCTTCCCCCTTTTGACATTAGCAAAAAAATTTGGTAAATAACTTGTTTATTGATTAATCAAAAATTTCAACTTCATAAAAGGGATAATAAAGCAAATAATGTCAACATAATCGATTATTGATACTTGATAATCGATTATATACTAAAGAGAAATCGATTATTCTAAAGAGGAATCGATTATTCTGCACCAGTCTTTATAATTCCCCCTGCTTTTAGGGCGATACCTGCAAAAATACGTTAGACGCCTCCAACGCTCAAGTTAGTAATCATGTGAAAGGGAAAATGCAATGCATGACTTAGATCAATGTGGAGTCAAGAATCCCGAGTTCACTACGAATTCGGAAGAAGGACTCTTTCTCTAAAGGTTTTGTGAAGATGTCGGCCAATTGATCTTTGGTTTCAATAAATTCAATTTTGACATCACCTTTGAGAACGTGATCTCTTATAAAATGATGCCTAATTTCAATGTGTTTTTTTCTTGAATGAAGAACGGGGTTCTTCGTCAAGCATATGGCGCTAGTATTATCACATCTAAGAGGGATATGATCGATACTTAGGCCATAGTCCAAGAGTTGCTGTTTCATCCAAAGAATTTGAGCGCAACAACTCCCCGCGGCTACATATTCAGCCTCGGTTGTGGACAACGCAACACTTACTTGTTTCTTGCTAAACCAAGAAACTAGAGAGCTACCGAGCAAATGGGAAGTGCCACTAGTGCTCTTGCGGTCCAATTTGCATCCAGCGAAATCGGAATCGGAATAGCCAACAAGTTGGCATGAAGAACCTTTGGGGTACCATAGACCCACATTTACAGTACCAACAAGATACTTCAATATCCGTTTCACCGCAGTTAGGTGAGACTCCTTAGGACATGATTGATAACGATCGCATAAGCACACGCTAAACATGATGTCCGGTCTACTAGCAGTAAGATAAAGGAGAGATCCAATCATACCTCGATACTTCTTGGTGTCGACTTCCTTACCTTTCTCGTCTTTGTCTAGATGGTCAGATGTGCTCATGGGAGTGGCCATTGCTTTTGCGTTGCTCATTTCAAATCGTTTTAGCAATTCTTTGCAATATTTAGCTTGACAAATGAAGGTTCCTTCTTTCATTTGCTTTACTTGCAGCCCCAAAAAGAAGGTTAGCTCACCCATCATAGACATTTCAAATTCGCTTGTCATTAAATCAGGAAATTCCTTGCACAAAGCATTGTTAGTAGCACCAAAAATAATATCATCCACATAGATTTGAACTAATAAAATATTATTGTTTTTATGCTTAACAAATAGAGTGGTGTCAACTTTCCCCCTAATGAATTCATTTTCCAAAAGAAATTTGCTCAATCGTTCATACCAAGCTCGGGGAGCTTGTTTGAGACCATAAAGCGCCTTTTTAAGTTTGAAAACATGATTGGGAGATTTAAAATCTTCAAAGCCCGGGGGTTGTTCTACATAAACTTCTTCTTGAATAACACCATTTAGAAAAGCACTTTTTACATCCATTTGATATAAATTGAAATTCATAGAAGAGGCAAAAGCAAGCAATAAACGAATAGCTTCTAACCTTGCTACGGGTGCATATGTTTCTTCATAGTCAATTCCCTCTTCTTGATTATAGCCTTTTGCTACAAGCCTAGCTTTGTTTCTAGTGATTACGCCATTTTCATCTAGTTTGTTTCAAAAAACCCATTTCATACCAATTATGGTATGATTTTCGGGTCTTGGCACCAAATCCCAAACATTATTTCGTTTGAATTGGTTAAGCTCCTCTTGCATTGCCAAGGTCCAAAATTCATCCCCAATTGCTTCGGAGATGGTTGAAGGTTCAATTTGAGAAACGAAAGTAGTATGTCCTAAGGTGTTCTTAAGAGTGTTTCGAGTACTTACCTGTTGTTCAATGTCGCCAATTACCTGTTCGAGAGGATGGTCTTTGATTATCCTCCACGCGTTAGGCAGTTTCGTTTCTTTTTCCAGTTGTGGCGCTTCCTCCGATAATTTTTCCAAGATTTCATCTTGAATTTCTTTAGGAGTTTCCTCTTGTACTTTGTCTTGAGGACTCATTGAGTTTAAACTACCTGCAAGTTCAAAACCAGAATCCTATGTCGCCAAGCGAGCATTATTTTCGGAAAACACAATATGAGGGGATTCCTCCACAGTTTCGGTTCTATTATTGAATACTCTATATGCTTTGCTACGTGAAGAATAACCAATAAAAATTCCTTCATCGGATTTGGCATCAAACTTTCCCAAATTATCTTTACCATTGTTATGAATAAAACATATACAACCGAATACTCTAAGATGGGAGATATTTGGTTTCCTTCCCTTGTAGAGTTCATAGGGAGTTTTCATGAGTATTGGTCTTATGACTACTCTATTTAAAACGTAGCATGCGGTACTCACGGCATCCGCCCAAAATTGTTTGGGAATCTTAGCCTCATCGAGCATGGTTCTAGCCATCTCTTCGAGACACCTATTTTTCCTTTCCACCACTCCGTTTTGTTGTGGTGTGCGTGGAGCAGAGAAGGTGTGCTCGATACCGAGTTCGTCACAAAAATCCGCGAAGAGATTGTGATCGAACTCTCCCCCATGATCACTTCTTATTGAAGTGACGGTTGTGTCCTTTTCATTTTGAACACGTTTAAGAAAACATTTAAAATTATGAAAAGCTTCACTTTTATGAGCAAGAAATAGTGTCCATGTAAATCTAGAATAATCATCAACAATAACAAAAGCATAACGATTTCTACCAAGACTTTCAATGCGAGATGGTCCAAAAAGGTCCATGTGAAGAAGTTGCAATGGTCTAGTAGTTGAAACAATATTTTTCGATTTAAAAGATGCTTTTGTTTGCTTCCCTTTTTGACAAGAATCGCAAATGGAGTCTTTTTCAAATTTTAAATTTGGAAGACCAATAACTAAATTTTGTGAAACCAATTTGTTTAAAAGATGCATGTTGATGTGAGCTACTCTACGATGCCATAACCACATATCATCTTCTTTGCTCATAAGACAATTCACATACTCAGATGAAGAATTTTCGAGATCAACCATATAGATGTTATCCATTCTAAAACCACGAAGGATAATTTTAAAATCGCTACAGCGAAAAACTAAGCATTCATCCGAATGAAATAAAACAAGATTTCCCTTGTCACATAATTGATTTATGCTCAAGAGATTATATTTTAGACCTTTAACTAGCAATATATGCTTAATGGAAGAAGGTTCATCCTTACCGACCGATCCAATGCCGATAATTTTTCCCTTGTTGTTATCTCCAAAAATAACGCTTCCTCCTTCCTTGTGTTCTAGTTGAAGGAACTTGGATTCGTCTCCAGTCATGTGTTTGGAGCATCCACTATCAAGGTACCAAAGTACACTTGATCCCTTCAAACATACCTACAAGACAAATTAATGAGTCTTTGGTACCCAAGCTGTTTTGGGTCCTTGAGAGTTAGGTGTAACATGCTGTTGTGCTTGACATGCAGTTAAGTGTCTATGTCTAGTGAAGCAAGAAGGAGCAATATGTCCAATTCGATTGCAGTAATGACAAATGACATTAGGATTATGCATTCGTCTAGGTTGATAGTAGTTGGACGGACGAAATTTGTTTACTCTATTTTCGACCATATGACTATTGCGCATTTCATGAAAATCATTTCTCCTACTATTTGTTCTAGGATATGCAGCATTTCTAGAATAGTTATTTCTAGGTTGAAAGCCATTTCTAGGTGTCCTAAAATGTTCAAAGTTTCTTCTAGTGTTTGGTCTAGGATATGCATCATTTCTAGAATAGTTATTTCTAGGTTGAAGGCCATTTCTAGGTGTCCTAAAATGTTCAAAGTTTCTTCTAGTGTTTGGTCTAGCATGCATGTTGATTCTAGGATTGTTATTTCTAGGATGAACATTTGTTTTATTTATTCTAGGTTGAGCCTTAGGTGGTTGGGGTTTGGCTTCAACTTTTTCTTTAGGCTCGTTTTTAAAACCTATCCCATGTTTGGTCGATTTCAAATTAACAAGAACCTCATTCAAATTTTTATGAGAAGAATTAAACTTATCTAAGGTGCCCTTAAGTCTTTCTACCTCATCTTTTAGATGCATGCAAGAAGTACAATTTTTACTAGAACTCTCGGGTTTGTCGGTGCTTCTTTTGCCGAAAAACTTGTTTTCTTCTTTCAACTTCTCATTTTCCAAAATCAATTTTTCCAAATCCTTTTCATTCAAAGAGAGTTGTTTTTCAAAATCTTTTTCTTTCAAAGAAGCATTTTCCTTAATGTTTTTAACAGTTTTGGAAGCTTTAATGAATTCACTATACAACTCATCAAAGGCATTTTGCATTTCCTCAAGAGAATAAAAGTTTTTGGAAGAAATTTGACATACCTCTTCTTGATTGTTTTCGTGAGCCATGAGTCAAAGATTTGCGGTTTCGTCTTCTTCTTCCTCACTCGACTCGTCTCCGGAGTCGCCTCCCCAAGATATGTATGCTTGTTGTTTCTTGAAGGGTTTCTTCTCCTTTTTGACATTTGGGCAATTTGATTTAATGTGCCCGATTTCTCCGCACCCATAGCACTTTACTTGATCTCCTTGTTGTTTGCCTTTTTGTTCATACTCTTTTCGCATGAACTTTTGAAATCTCTTAATAACGAGTTCGAACTCGTTATCTCCGTCCTCGTTATTTTCAGGTTGGCTTGTGCTTGCCTTGAGGGCGATTCTTTGTTTCCTTTGATCATTAATAAGAGGGTTAAGTATAGTAGATTCATAAGTTTTAAGATTATCTCTTAATCCGTCGATGGTGACATTTGAAATGCCAATAGACTCTTGAATCGCGTCGGCCTTGGAGCGCCATTCCGGAGTGAGACTTCGGAGAATTTTTCGGACAAGTTCCTTATCCGTGAAGGTCTTCTTAAGAGCATGTAAGTCATTAACGATTTTTGAAAATCGTTCGAACATGTCATCGACCCTTTCGCCTTCCTTCATGTGAAATAGTTCATATGCATGGGGTTAGAAAATCAACTTTAGCCTCTCTTACCTGGTCCGTACCTTCGTACATGATTTCCAGCTTATCCCACATTTGCTTCGCCGTTGTGCAACATGATATTTTTCTGTAATCATCACCGTTTATAGCACAATATAATAAGTTGATGGCTTTAGCGTTGTTCTGCACATTTCGGATATCATCCGCATCGTATTCATCTTCGGATTTGGAAACCATTTATTTTCAACCTTTTTGGTTGGAATTTGTTCTCCCTTCATTATAACCTTCCACAGATGAAAACTATTCGATTGAATGAATATTCTCATCCTTTCCTTCCAGTACGTATAGTTTGTGCCATCGAATAGTGGTGGTCGGGTGGAGCACTGTCCTTCACCTATTCCTGCAAAAGAATCACGAGTAGAAGCCATGGATTGTTTCTCTCAATCGGTTAAGTTTTTCAGAGAGTTGGGCTCTGATATCAATTGTTAGAATATACGGTTAACGCTAGAGGGGGGGGGGGTGAATAGCGTTATAATAAAAAATAGCGTAAACTAGCGGAATTTAAAAATTGCAGGAATGAAATAAGTGCGATAAGTAAATAATAAAGAACGAACGCACCAATGTTATCCTGGTTCACCACAACCCGTGGCTAGTCCAGTCCCCGAGAGACTCTCTCGAGATTTCCACTAACTTCGTTAAGCTTACGGGTGCTTAACAAACCGTTACAAACTGAGAACTTGAGTCACACAAGTCTCAACAACCTTTGCTCGAAGATACAACACTTCAAGACTTCAACCAAAGGAATCACAACGTTCCTTCTTACAATACAAGGGATTAACACTTCCCTTCAAGTGTATAAAAACACTTTGCACTCAAAACAAGACTCTCCTTAAGAGTAGATATGAGTAAAATAAATACGCTCAAGAATGCAACAACTTTCGTCAAGAATTTGGTTCTCAAAAACTTATGTAATGAATAGAAAATGATGAATAAGAGAGTATGCAAGCTTTAGCAATAATATGATCAGTTGTTGTTATAGTGTCAAAAACATGCATAACCGTTGCCTAATTGCCAATCAAGAATTGCTGATTTTGTGCTACGACAATCGATTGTCTAATTGGCACAATCGATTGTTTTCCAATCGTTCCAAAAATCATTCCCAGATTTTACGCAGCATAATCGATTATCTAAGACGTATAATCGATTACTGGCAACGTTCAAAAAATCATTTCCAGATTTTACTTAAAACAACGATTATCAGAAATATACAATCGATTACTTGGCAACGTTCAAAAAATCTTTTTCAGATTTTACTTCAAACAATCGATTATTAAAATCCTATAATCGATTATCTGACGGAGTTTGAAAATATTTTGGCAACGGTCATTTGCATAATCGATTATGCTATATGAACAATCGATTATTTTTCAGTCTTGAAAAATCTAATAGACACTGCCTCAACACAATCGATTGTCATAAGGTTAATAATCGATTATTTTGTATCTTTGAAAAATCTGATAGACACTGCCTCAACACAATCGATTGTCTTAAGGTTCACAATCGATTATTTTGTAGCTTTGAAAAATCTGATGGACACTGTCTCAACACAATCGATTGTCATAAGGTACACAATCGATTGTCATGCAGATTTCAAAAAATCTGATGGACACTGCCTTAACATAATCGATTATCATAAGTACATAGTCGATTATCTTTGTGCAGATTTTAGAGGCATGTTTAAAAATTATTTTGCTACAATAAATATGCATGATTTAAAATCATTTTGCTCTAAATTAAATATGCATGATTTGATAAAAATGTTTTTACTAGAGAAGCCAAGTCTTGAGTTAAATTGTCGGATCAAGATCACTATTAAAGGGCGACTCATGTATAACTTTGTTTAATCTTGATCTTTGTTCATCTTGTACTTGAACTTCGTTACGTGACATTTGCGCGCTTGTGTTTGGACCTCGTCATATGTCAATTGCGTATCGTTTGTCATTTATCAAAACCTACAATTATGAACACACGTTTAGTTTAGTGCCTTGAGAACGTGTTTCAACAAATGGAACAGCCTTGTGATCAGACAAGATGTCACCATTACAAGAAATAGACACAGAAGGCAATGCAATAACTTTGCTATCATTACAAGAAGCAGATACAGGACAAACAGAAGTAGAGGGACAACTAACAGAGGAAGAAGGGGAAGGAGGGACCCAAGCCAGTTTATATAAGCCAGCAACTTCTCTACCAAGATCCAGAGGCCTCCTCAGAGAAGGGTCCTGTATCATGTGTAGTAAGCAGGAATGTTCAGTGAACATGACTATACAATGCAACTGCTTCACTAACTTGTGAACAGAAATCAAGTTGTTTTTAAAAGAAGGAACTAGTAGTACATTGTGAAGAGTGATGGAAGGAGTCAATGCAAAAGAGCCTGTGCATGTCACTTTCACTTTATAGCCATTAGGAAGAGTGACAAGATATGGCAGAGTTAAAGGTGTGATGTTCAAAAGTAACTGTTTATCATGTGTCATGTGATTAGAGGCACCTGAATCTATAATCCAGGTGACAGAGTTAATATTAGTAAGTAAGCAAAGTTTGGAATCAGAAATGTGGTTCTCAGTTAACATAGTACCAGCAAAGTTTGCAGCATATATGAGAGGAGGAGTTTGAGCAGTGGAGTCCCCTAACTTGGTCTGGTGTAATAAATTCATCAACTGGTCATAATCTTGTCTGCTCAACCCTGATATCACAGAGCTCTGGCCATCTATTCTTGCAACAGATTGATGGCTATCAGGAGGATTCCCTTGAGGAACAGACAAAAGTTCATCAGAATGAGGAGAATCCAGACCAGTACTTAGATGAGCAGCAGCAGGTCTCCTTCCCTTGTAAAAAGTGGTACTTTGTGGATACCCATGTATCTTGAAGCACTTATCAATTAAGTGTCCAGATTTTTTACAGTATCTACAGAATAAAGGTCCTCTGGCTTGGTCAAAATTGACTCTCTGTCTAAAAGGAGAAGGAGGAACAGGCACTGTGGCCTTGTTAAATCCAACAGGCTGCCTATTAGCATATACATTGAAAGAGACAGAGTCTGGATTGAAGTGAGAAGAAGACTGGACTTGTCTTTGTTTCTCATCATTGAGGACCATATTATAGACATTGTCAAGAGAAGGAGGGGGCTGCATCATCAAAAGATTACTCCTGACCCCCATATATGCTTCATTCAGACCCATTAAAAACTGAAAGACCTTATTGTCATCACTTTTCTGTACTATACCATCTTTTGCAGCACAAGTACACCTTTGACCATGATTAACACACATTGAATCAAGTTCATCCCACAGACCTTTTAGCTTATTAAAATACGAAGCTATATCTAAGGACCCTTGAGAGGTGTGGGACAACTCTCTTTTCAGTTCAAAGATTTTGGTTTTGTTTGCAGTGCCATATCTGGCCTGGAGTTGGGACCATATGCTCTGTGCAGTATCAGAGTACTGCACAGATTCAGCAATTGGAGGGGAGAGGGAAGCAGTTAACCAAGAAATCACCATGTTGTTGCACCTATCCCACAACCTTTGTTGAGCCACATTTATGGCAGGTCGGGAGCATGTGCCATCAACAAAATCAATTTTGTTTTTGGCTGATAAAGCAACAATCATTTTACGCCTCCAGCCCCCATAACCACTACCCGAGAAGGGAGTGGGAACAAGAGAGACCACAGGCACATCAGAAGAATATACTAAAAGGGGACTGGAAGAGTCTACATAGGAGGAAGCACCAGTATTTGTGTTAGAAGCCATAGTCAATGAACCGGCTTAAAAGAACAATTTTCAACAAACAGAGTATAACCAAATCAGGTATTCACACACAACAACCAACAAACAGAGTATAACCAAATCAGGTATTCACATACAACACCAGATGCTCACATACAAAGAGTCAGATAATCACATACAATACCGAAGATAAGGACAGAGTTACCCTCCTTCTTCGCGACCGGAGAAGATCGGCGTTCAAACAACAGAGAAAACCCTAGGTATAATACCCTAGGTGTAACCTTCGAAATCCTTACTGGAAATGTGGTCAGTAATGTCGGAGAGGCACCCAAAACGTCCACTGAGTGAGAATCGAGCCACCGAAAAGCAGTAGAACCCTAGGTTAAACCACCAAAAACCCTAGAAGCCGATAGGTCACCGAGAAACCACCCGAAATCACCAGAAAAACTCTTAGAATGTTCGGGTGACGAAAATACACTCAGATATCATGACGAAAAACTCGGAAAAGCATCTGATCTAGGTCAGAAGCATCATCGACCATAAGGTCTCAGAAAAATCCCCAAAAAATCTCAAAAGGAGTTCAACCAAGACAACGAGATGTAGAGAAACATAATCGGATCGTCGTCTAGGCTCTGATACCATGTAAACATTGATATTAGACCGAGAAATCATGGAAAATGTAGAGAGAGAAAATAGAGAGAAGGCAGAGCGTTTGGAACTCTCTAGAATAGAGAGAGAGTTTATACAGAGAAAATAATGTTGAAATGAAATCCGGTAGGTGAGAAAATATCTCACCTACAATATATACAAATTACATACGGAGGGGTCGGGTCGGGTGATCCGGCCCAAAATTAAACAATGACCTGTAGGCTCAGACACACAAATCATCATAGCCCTACTACAACCCAATTACAAGGTATACTATGGATATATCAAAAATATACACTGAGTATACACAAAAATATACAAGTCTAGACAAAGCTAAATCATGTAGTTTCTCTTATCTCAACACTAGGTTCTTCAACTAGTAATCAACCAACTAAACGGTTACGTAATTGTTTAGTAATCATCAAAATCACCGTAGCTCAGGAGTCTATAATTTTGCATAAAGAGTTAAAATGGCATGCATATATAAATTATAGTAAATGAGTTGCATGCATCATCCTCAGCATACATGGATGGATTGCCACCCGCATCTAAGGTACGTCCGAAATAGAGATGGGAAGACAGCTGATGAATTATACGAAGAGAACCACTTGCGTTTAAGAAAAACAGCACAGAGGGAGAGTATTGAAATGATCAACAGCATCATAGTTGTGGCAACCCTTTTGTGTACAGTGAATTATGCAGCATTATTTACAGTACCAGGAGGTTTCGATCAGAATTCTGGTGTACC
This sequence comes from Nicotiana benthamiana, assembly GCA_034376525.1. Classification (NCBI taxonomy): domain Eukaryota; kingdom Viridiplantae; phylum Streptophyta; class Magnoliopsida; order Solanales; family Solanaceae; genus Nicotiana; species Nicotiana benthamiana. The sequence goes on along the minus strand of CM067324.1, from coordinate 27,071,930 downwards.
TGTTCTCAACAAAAACAACAGCTTCTACAAGTTCATAGCGGTCATTTATTCAGCAATACTTTGTTCCTTCATAAGTTTGTCAGCTTTATTATCAGTCCAACGTTCTGCTTTTTACGCTGAAGAATTCTATATTTCGTTGCCTTTAAAAGCTAGTGCTATTTCTATTTGTTTGATGCTGGCTGGGATCTTCACTGTCACTGTCTGCATTAGCATTAGTTCTTGAAAGCAAGAGAGTTAACTCCTTCATCTTACTTTGCCTATTGCCTCTTATCAATATTCCCGTCTTCGTTGATATAAGCTATCGTGTCTTTCACTATTTGTATCATGCTATTCTCGACTTGTTGATTAGTTTATAGTTGATGTACATCCACATCCGTCTATGTATTACAGATATTTGTCATTCATTAATAAAACTTTATTTGGTTTAAAAACAAGTTATTTAGAAATTGTAATACAATGATTAGTACATATTCCCTCACTCATTGATAATACACACAGCTGAAATAGAGTTAGGAAAAATTCATATAAGGATCTGAAAATCAAAAAGCTTGAAAAACAAAAGAAGAACTGGAATTTGTAAAGGAAGATCGAAGAAAATGTTGATTTCAAGACTCGGTCCCTTCTTTTCTGGATCAATTATTGGACCTGGGTGTGTGTGGGTGTGTTCTGTTTTCTTGGACAGGTGCCTTATTTTTCCGGCGAGGATTTCCAGAAAGCTACAGTACTTTCGGTGACTCTCGTTCAGATTTTCGGCAGGACGCAGCAGAACTACCCGTTCCGATAAGCTTTAGGAAAACTTGCCCCAGGTATTAGTCGCGGCGGCGAGGCCAGTTTGCGGTGTTTGGGAGAGAGGAGCTAAGCAACACCGGCCGGGACGTGCAAGAGTTGGTAGCAGTTGACCTCGGGCGCATCAAAGCCTACTTTTAGGTTTTTCCACCGGGAGTTGGTACCTCCCGCTCTCTTGTTTACTCTGTACACCTTTTTACGTATTCTAGCTAGCATTCCGTGTGAGGTTTACTCTGTTACTACCTAGTTAGCATCTTTTTGCATATTCCGCTATAGTGCGTGTGTGCGTCACTATTCTCCATAGTCGGTAGGAGAGATAGTGGCCGCGGCGGGGATGATAATGTAAGGTCATGTCCTCGGGGGTAGGGGTGGGGGCGGTGGCGAGGGTGAGTAGGGGGCAGGGAGTGGTCCTGCGGGTAGGGCGGGAGGTAAGGGTGGGAAGAGGGTAGCGGACACTCATAGATTAAGGATTGGGTCGTGGAACATAGGCACTCTGACGGGTAAGTCCATTGAGTTGGTGAAGGTTCTTCAGAAAAGGAGGGTTAACATAGTCTGTGTCCAGGAGACTAGGTGGAAAGGATCGAAGGCGAGGAATGCAGACGGGTTTAAGCTGTGGTATTTTGGGGTCGTGAGAGGTAAGAATGGAGTGGAAATCTTGGTAGATAGGGATCTAAGGGAGTCCGTGGTCGAGGTTAGGCGAGTGAATGAAAGGTTAATGTCTATTAAGTTGGTTATTGGGGGTTGCGTCCTCAACGTCATCAGCGCTTACGCGCCGCAATAGGGCTTAGACGAGGAGGTTAAGAGGCTCTTTTGGGAGGGCTTGGATGATCTGGTGAGTATTATTCCCCAATATGAGAAGTTAGTTATTGGAGGGGACTTTAATGGTCATATTGGGGTTGATGCTGGTGGTTATGGTGAGGTGCACGGTGGCTTCGGCTTTGGGGTTAGGAACGGAGGAGGCACGTCACTGCTTGATTTCGCCAGGGCTTCCGAGCTTCTGATTGCGAACTCGACATTTCAGATGAGGGAGGAGCATTTGGTCACCTTCAAGAGTTCGATGGTGAGGACTCAGATTGATTACCTCCTCCTTAGAAGGAGCGATAGGGGTATGTGCAAGGATTGCAAGGTTATTCCGAGAGAGTCCTAGTGATGGATGTCGGTCTCTGGGTGGAGAGGAAGAGGAGGGGTGCTCGGGGACAAACGCGGATTAGATGGGGTGTTTTGACTAAGGAGAAAGCACAGGAGTTGAAGATGAGGTTAGTTGAGGCGGAGCTTGAGAAGTTCTGGGGAAGCAAACACTATGTGATCAAAGATGGCGAACTTGGTTAGGGAGGTAGAACAGGATGTGCTCGGGGTAGACAAGGGCCATTCAGGCAGACATCAGGGGTGACTGGTGGTGGAACGATGTAGTGGAAGGAAAAGTGGAGGTGAAGAAGCGATGTTTGCTAAGTTGGCAGGGAGCACAAGCGAGGAAGAACGGAGAGCGAACAGGGAGATCTACAAGGCGGCGAGGAAAGAAGCAAAGTTGGCGGTTACGGAAGCTAAAAACGCGGTGTTTGGTCGCATGTACGAGGAATTAGGGAAGAAAAGTGGGGACAAGAAGTTATTTCGGTTAGCTAAAGCAAGGAAAAGGAAGGCGCATGATCTTGACCAAGTTAGGTGCATCAAGGGAGAGGATGGTAGAGTTCTGATGGGGGAGTCTCAAGTCAAGCAGAGGTGGCAGACGTACTTTCGAGACTTACTTAACGAGGAGGGGGATCGTAACATAGAGCTAGGGGAGTTGGGGAGTTCAGAGCAACATAGAGACCTTGGGTACTGCATACGCATTAGGGCGGATGAGGTCAGGGGGGCTTTGCGTAGAATGAGTAGGGGTCGAGCGACCGAGCCTGACGATATCCCGGTGGAGTTCTGGAAATGCATGGGTAGGTTAGGAGTGGAGTAGCTCTCCAGGTTGTTCAATGCGATCTTCAGGACCAAAAGGATGTCGGGGGAGTGGAGGTGGAGTACAGTGGTGCCGTTGTACAAGAACAAAGGGGACATCCAGTGCTGCAACAACTATAGGGGTATCAAATTAATAAGTCACACCATGAAGGTTTGGGAGCGGGTGATCGAGGCGAAGGTGAGGGAGATGACATTTATATCTGTAAACCAGTTCGATTTCATGCCGGGTCACTCTACTACAGAAGCTATCCACCTTGCCAGGAGGCTCGTGGAGCAATTCAGGGATAAGAAGAAGGACCTGCACATGGTGCTTATCGACTTGGAGAAGGCGTATGACAAGGTCCCAAGGGAGGTGCTTGGAGGCGAAGAGCGTGCCAGAAGCCTACATCAGAGTAATCAAGGACATGTACGATGGAGCTAAGACTAGGGTTAGGACGATGGGTGGCAACTCAGACCATTTTCCAGTGGTTATGGGGCTCTATCAAGGATCGACGCTTAGCCCTCTCTTATTTGCCTTGGTAATGGATGCTCTAACCCGACATATTCAAGGGGATGTGCCCTTGTGTATGCTACTTGCTGATGACATAGTCTTGATAGACGAGACGAGGGTCGGTGTTACTGAGAGGTTAGAGGTATGGAGGCAGAATCTCGAGTCTAAGGGTTTCAAAATAAGCAGATCTAAGACACAATACCTGGAGTGCAAGTTTAGCGCCGAGCCGAGCGAAGTAGGCAGGGACATGATGATTGGATCTCAGGTCATCGCCAAGAGGGACAGTGTCAGATATCTTGGGTCGGTGATTCAGGGGGACGGAGAGATTGGCGGGACGTCACTCATCGTATAGGAGCGGGGTGGTCAAAGTGGAGGCTTGCATCAGGAGTCCTGTGTGACAAGAAAGTTCTACAGAAACTCAAGGGGAAATTTTATAGAGCTGTGGTTAGACCTGCCATGTTGTATAGGGCGGAGTGCTGGCCAGTGAAGAACTCTCATGATTAGAGAATGAAGGTTGCGGAGATGAGGATGCTCATGTGGATGTGCGGGCTCACCATCTTAGATAAGATTAAGAATGAAGTTATTCGAGAGAAGGTGGGAGTGGCCCCGGTGGATGAGAAGATGCGAGAAGCGAGGCTGGGGTGGTTCGGGCATGTGCAGAGGAGAAGTCCTGATGCCCCAGTAAGGAGTTGTAAGCAGCTGGCGATGGTCGGCGTACGGCGGGGCAGAGGGAGGCCTAAGAGCTATTGGAGAGAGGTGATTAGGCATGACATGGCTAGAATGCGGGTTTCCGAGGACATGGCCCTTGATAGGAAAGTCTGGAGGTATAGTATCAGGGTTGTAGGATAGGGGCTCCTAGAGTTTTTCGTACTCCTCACCCGGGGTTGGGTGAGGCTTGGCAGGGCTATCCATAGATGATTTGTGTATTTGATTGTGTCTTCCTTATGGTAGTTACCGTATGATTATTGCATGCTATTTTATTTATGGTTATTATGTTTAGATAATTATTTACGCTATTTCTGCTGGAGTTACTAATGCCCTTTTGTTTTTGTTTTTGTTTTTCCTTTCCTTCACTGAGCCGAGGGTCGATTGGAAACAACCTCTCTGCCCTTTCGGGTAGGGGTAAGGCCCGTCTACATATTACCATCCCCAAACCCCACTTTGTGGGACTATACTGGATAGTTGTTGTTGTTGTTAATACAATGATTAGTACCTTAGTAATATTGCCAGGATTGCATGAACACATTGTGTTTACACGGTGTTTGATTTTTTGTATTAAAATTGAGATACGGTATACATATAATCTAAAACATATGTTTGGTTTAAAACTGCATAAATTCTTAATTTCAAGTGTACACATAGCCATTTTCAGGAATGCTCCTTAGATTAGCTCGTACTTATTTTATCTTGAAATTTTAAACTAAAAAATTTAACTTCGAAAATATTCACGATATTTTGTCTCAAAAACTTGAACTAAAAAGCTATTATTCATGGCGCACTGACTAATTCTTAAATAGTGACCCTTTAACGTGGCTAGCTACTATCATTTCTACTAAAGAAAAGGCTTGGGGAGAAGGATAATTTAGTCACTTGTATTGTTTAATCCATGTAGATATAACTCACAAGGAAGAATTTACAACAACAATAATAATAATAATAATAATTCATGTACTTCGGATGCGAATTGTAAATTTAGGTGTAAAGATCTACTAAAATTACAACAATAGTAAGATAAAATTCAGAACTCTAACAATATAAATTGGTTCAATATCAAAACCTTAAAGATTAAACTTATAAAATTTAATTAGAAAAATGACACTGTATAGCCATTGTAAAAATTATAGCCGAAAAACATATAAAATTTATATACTTTTTTGTATGTTTACAAAAATTGTATAAATTTTATATATTTTTTAGTTATCAAATATAAATAATTTTTAATACGGACTAAAAGTGATAATAGCCCCAAGTTAAATCTCGGGTTAACCTTCCTTTGGACATGGAAATGATGTATGCAAATGATCAGGATGACGGGCAGACAATGGCAAAAAATTGAATATGTTAGAGATTTTGGCATTTAACTAGGGCAGAAAAATTGTCTGTACTAGAACTCGACATTTTCTTGTGGATTTATGTAGATGAGGGAACTGATGATAATAAGCTGCTTCACCAAAAAAGATTCAAAGTCAATGTGCACTATCTTTAGGAGTCTTCCGTCAACAAAGGTGTGCCAACAAGTGGGGTCATTGTGAATGGCATTATTATCTATATTTTCTGCCGTATGTAATGTAATAAGTCTATTAGACGTTTCAACTAGGAAGCTTCCTTGATTATCAACAAATAATATACGCCACCAATAAATATGTGAGATTTCCAATTGAGATTGCTTCTATCTTTAATGCTTTAAATAACTTTATTTTCTTAGTAAAGATTGAAATTTACGGATTGAGGATTGTGATTTGCTTATGTTATTGAATTCTAAATTAAAATTTATACATATTTAATGGAATTCTTAAGGTAAATATTGAATTTGGCCAAAACTACTAAGTTCAACCGAATCCGTATCGCGCACCCCTAGTAGTGGAAAAGGGGTGGAGGGTAGCGGTACGAACAAATTTAAAATTTAAAGTTTGTTTCATGCCGGATCGCTCCACTACAGAAGCTATCCACCTAGTCAGGCGGCTGGTGGAGCAGTTCAGGGATAAGAAGAAGGACCTGCACATGGTGCTTATCGACTTGGAGAAGGCGTATGACAAGGTCCCAAGAAGGTGCTATGGAGGTGCTTGGAGGCGAAGAACGTGCCGGAAGCCTACATCAGAGTAATCAAGGACATGTACGATGGAGCTAAGACTAGGGTTAGGACGGTGGGTGGCGACTCAGACCATTTTCCAGTGGTTATGGGGCTCCATCAAGGATCGACACTTAGCCCTCTCTTGTTTGCCTTGGTGATGGATGCTCTAACCCGACATATTCAAGGGGATGTGCCTTGGTGTATGCTATTTGCTGATGACATAGTCTTGATAGATGAGACGATGGTCGGTGTTATTGAGAGGTTAGAGGTATGGAGACAGACTCTCGAGTCTAAAGGTTTCAAAATAAGCAGATCTAAGACAGACTACCTGGAGTGCAAGTTTAGCGCCGAGCCGAGTGAAGTAGGCAGAGACGTGATGATTGGATCTCAGGTCATCGCCAAGAGGGACAGTGTCAGATATCTTGGGTCGGGGACTCAGGGGGACGGAGAGATTGACGGGGACGTCACTCATCGTATAGGAGCGGGGTGGTCAAAGTGGAGGCTTGCATCAGGAGTCTTGTGTGACAAGAAAGTTCCACATAAACTCAAGGAGAAATTTTGTGGTTAGACCTGCAATGTTGTATGGGGCGGTGTGCTGGCCCGTGAAGAACTCTCATGTTCAGAGAATGAAGGTTGCGGAGATGAGGATGCTCAGGTGGATGTGCGGGCTCACCAGGTTAGATAAGATTAAGAATGAAGTTATTCGAGAGAAGGTGGGGGTGGACCTGGTGGATGAGAAGATGCGAGAAGCGAGGTTGAGGTAGTTCGGGCATGTGAGGAGGAGAAGTCCTGATGCCCCGGTGAGGAGTTGTGAGCGGCTGGCGATTGCCGGCGTTCGGCGAGGCAGAGGGAGGCCTAAGAAGTATTGGGGAGAGGTGATTAGGCATGACATGGCTAAAATGCGGGTTTCCGAGGACATGACCCTTGATAGGAATGTCTGGAGGTCTAGTATCAGGGTTGTAGAATAGGGGCTCCTAGAGTTTTTCATACTCCTCACCCGGGGTTGGGTGAGGCTTGGCAGGGCTATCCATAGATGATTTGTGGTTTGGCTTGTGTCTCCCTTATGGTAGTTATTTATTGTAGTTACTGTATGATATTATTGCATACTATTTTATTTATGTTTAGATAATTATTTACGCTATTTCTGCTGGAGTTACTAATGCTCTTTTGTTTTTGTTTTTGTTTTTTCTTTCCTTCACTGAGTCGAGGGTCGATTGGAAACAGCATCTCTGCCTTTTCGGGTAGGGGTAAGACTCGTCTACATATTACCCTCCCCAGACCCAACTTTGTGGGTCTATACTGGGTAGTTATTATTTTTGTCGTATATGTTTTTACAACATATCAAATTATACAATAATAATAGTATTCTCAATCAAAAGTGCTCTAGATTCGGCTGCAGAGGACATGGTAAAAGACCATGAGAAGGAAAATATCGGTGATTTTAATTAATCTTAGTTATAAGGGTTTCTATAACAAAATCAACATATTAGTCCAATGTCACGTTTATTTATGATAAACAATTAATATATTAGAAGCACTAACTAATTAACGTGAAGTAAACTACTAAACGTCCATGTCAACTGATATTTTGGTATCCAGTTGTGCATGAACCAAGGTATCTAAATATTAAAAGATAGCATTTCCATGGAACCTGAATATAAATTCAACGAGAAAACAAGAAAAAAGTTGTTGGAGATCAAATCTGTAAGTGTGCATAATAGAAAGATATACTCCATATATTTAGTTGACTGACCCAAAGTCTATGCCACCAGTGAGAAAAAAGATCACACCATGCTTTGCTGTTGAGGATTAGTCTTCTAGCTAATTATTCCACTTAGGACAAACCTCTCATCTAGATAGAAAATAGAAAAATAAGTAAAATACTAAGAGTTGCTTTAATGATTGATTAAGACTTAAGGAGACTAACAATGAGCTAATGGAAATTGATTAAAAAATGAACACAGAATTTGAATAGTATTATGATATTAGTATCAATAATTTATAAGTTAGCAGGGATGAGGGGTGCCATTACCAAGCCAACAACATGGTTCATTTTCAACACTCCTTCAATCATCACCCATAGAAACTATCTTCCTCAGAAAAATGTCCAAAACTAAAATAATCCCAGCTCCCCAAATTCTTCTCTGTATTTTCACTTTCGTTCTTTTCACCTTTCATGTAAATTCCCAGCCTAATTCCAATAAAGAAAAAACCATTTTACTTCAACTAAAACAACAATTTTCCACCACTTCTCCTTTCTTCCTCACCCACTGGACTTCATCGTCAGACCATTGCACTTGGCCGGAGATCAGCTGCACACATGAAAATTCAGTCAGCGCCATTCGTCTCGTTAATCTCAACATTTCCAAACAAATCCCACCATTTATTTGTGACCTCAAAAACCTCACCTTTCTTGATGTTAACTACAACTTCATCCCTGGTCCTTTTCCTACTCTTCTTTACAACTGTTCCAATCTTGAATACTTAGACCTTTCTTTTAACTTCATGAACAGCAGCCTTCCTAGTGACATCAACCGGCTTTCGCCTAAGCTTCAGTACTTCAACATAACAGCAAACTTCTTTACTGGTGACATTCCTCCAGCAATTGGGGGTTTAAAACAGCTCAAAGAACTTCAGTTTGCTTCCAACTCTTTCCATGGCTCTTTCCCTGCTGAAATTGGCGACTTGACGAATCTTGAATCTCTGATTCTGAATCTTAATAAGTTTGCACCTCAAGAAATACCATCAAGTTTTACCAAGTTGAAGAAACTCAAAACTATCTGGATGAGTGAAATAAATTTGATAGGAGAAATCCCAGAAAGCATTGGCAACATGTCAGCTTTGGAATTTTTGGACTTATCCATGAATGGATTGAGTGGTAGAATCCCTAACAGTTTGTTTCAGCCAAAGAATTTGACCATAGTTTATCTTTACACTAATAGATTGTCAGGACAGATTCCTCAGATTATTGAGTCCGTCAATTTGGAGGTTATTGATTTGTCTAACAACAGCTTAACAGGGAAGATACCAGAAAATTTTGGAGAGCTGACCAAAATGACAGGGTTATCTCTGTTTATGAACCAATTATCAGGGAATTTACCAATAGGCATAGGCAAATTGCCAGTACTGGAAAATGTTAAGCTTTTTGGGAACAGTTTATCTGGTGAAATTCCACCTGAATTAGGTCGGTCTTCGATGCTCAGAGATTTCCAGGTTTTCCAAAATCATTTTACTGGAAAATTACCAGAGGCTCTATGTTATAACAAGGGATTGCTTATGATGCTTGCTTTTAATAACAATCTTACAGGTGAGCTACCAGAATCTCTTGGAAACTGTAATAGTTTGAGGGCCGTTCGAGTTGAAAAAAACAGGCTTACTGGTAAGATTCCTGATGGTTTGTGGACAGCAAAGAATTTGTCAATTTTCTTGTTAAATGATAACTTGTTAACTGGTCAACTTCCAGAAAGAGTGGCATCAAATTTGTCTCAGGTTGATATCAGGAATAACCAGTTTTCAGGTGAATTACCAGCTGAAATGGGTACTTGGTACAATTTAAGGGTATTCAGAGCAAGCAATAATCTGTTTACTGGTAAAATTCCTGAAGAATTGACTGTTCTTCCAAAGTTAACAGAACTTTTGCTGGATGGTAATAAACTATCCGGGAGTTTTCCGCCGAATATAGTTTCCTGGAATTCTCTTACTACTTTAAGAACCAGCAGAAATCAGATTTCAGGACAAATACCAGCTGCACTTGGCCTTTTACCAAACCTTATTGACTTGGACTTGTCAAGTAACCTGTTATCAGGTGAAATTCCACCTGAGATAGGTAACTTGAAGCCAACCTCACTCAACCTTTCTTCCAATCGCCTAACTGGTAGAATCCCGGTTGAGTTAGAGAATGCAGCTTTTGATCGGAGCTTCTTAAGTAACCCTGGTCTTTGTGCAAGTGATCCATCAGTAGGACTTGGCTTTTGCAAGGGGAAAACGGGAAAGTCCGATAAGCTACCCGTCAAACTTCTTGCTGCTCTTGCAAGTGTAGGTGGAGTAGCAGTACTGGTGGCTGCTTTATATAGTTTGTTCGTGTTGAGAAGCTACAGGAAAAGAAAGCAAGAATCGGTTTTGACATGGAAGCTCACCTCATTTCACAAGTTTGACTTCACAGAGGCAGATATTGTACCATATCTTACTGAGAATAACACAATCGGAAGTGGAGGATCAGGACAAGTCTACCTCGTGCCACTAAACCGTTCACGAAACTGTGTTGCTGTCAAGAGGATTTGGAATAACCAGAAGTTGGATCACAAGCTTGAAAAAGAGTTTCTAGCTGAAGTTCAAATATTAGGCACAGTTCGACACTCCAATATAGTGAAACTATTGTGCTGTATATCCAGTGAAGAGTCGAAGCTTCTTGTCTATGAATACATGGAGAGTAGGAGCTTGGATATATGGCTTCAGCAGAATAAGAGGTTAAGCAATGTTTCTGATTTAGTATTGGAATGGCCTAAGAGGCTGCAAATTGCAATTGGAGCTGCTCGAGGCTTGTGCTACATGCACCACGACTGCTCGCCACCTATTATTCATCGCGATGTGAAATCAAGCAATGTCCTTTTGGATTCTTGTTTCAATGCAAAAATTGCAGATTTTGGCCTCGCCAGAATACTGGCCAAGCCTGGAGATAATACAGTGACAGCAGTGGCTGGCTCTTTTGGATACATCGCTCCAGGTAAAGTACAACTATCTTACAATATTACAAGTTCCGATATAGTTGGTCTAGAATATGTTTTCATTTCCATAATGCTTTTTCAGAGTATGCGCGTACAACTAAGGTGAATGAGAAGATCGATGTATATAGCTTTGGAGTCATCCTTTTGGAACTGGTAACCGGGAAAGAAGCCAATTATGGAGACGAGGACTCGTGCCTTGCAGACTGGGCGTGGCGTCGTATCCAACAAGGATATCCCATAGTCAATGTCTTAGACGAGGCGATAAAAGAGCCACAATACTTGGATGAAATGAGCAATGTGTTTAAGCTCGGGATCTTCTGCACTAGCACATTTCCTTCATCAAGGCCGACGATGAAGCAGGTTCTACAAATACTGCTCCAATGTAACAATACGCTGGTATATGGAGAGAAGAAAAATGAAACTGAACGTGATGCTTCACCGCTCCTCAAGAACTCCAGACGGGAGAGGATTGAGGATAATGATGATGTTGGTTTTACATCACTTATATAGGTAGATAGAGAGAGACAGAGAGATAGTGATAAGCTTTTAGAATAAGACTCCAAGATAGAACATGTAGCAGTTTAAAGCAGATCTAATATATGAAGCAGTGAAAACTAGATTGTACAAATACAATTTTAGATTTAGAGTTCTGCTACCATGGACTTGTTTTGCTACAGAAACCCCTTTTCCTGAAATGGTATTTTTCTTTTCCTTCATCAATCAACTGGCAACAACGGATAGCTAACGCGAAACAATTTGAAAGGGAAGACAGGACATTGTTTTAAGATGCGAATAAGGAAGAAGGAACTACCACATGTCAATAAAATAAATATGAAAAAAAGAAGGAATTATATTAAGCTCATTAAATCTGCAAGAATCTAACAATACTGTAGCAAGTAAAAGTTTATTCCTATCAATACTTGTTTTTAAATCTCTACTTTTTAGTCAGAAAAAGGTTTTTACACTTTGGAAGAAATAAGATACCTTTAGATCACCTACCCTCTAAAGAGGTGTGCCCATTTTTTCATTGGACTAAAGGACTTAAAACTCAAACTTCCACTCTTACTTTTCTAATAATTCCTTTCACGCAGCTCCCTCTCACTCTCCACCCTCGGCCTTCCCCTGCGATCTCCACCAGACTGCCACTTTTTACTGGCCATCCTAAAATTCCACGGCGTTCAGGTAATCTTCTACTCTATCCCTCTCATCTCGATTCTCTCTCAGTCCCCTCTCCCTCTCTCCCTAAGGTTAGGTTTTTGAAGACTTAGAGATATAATTGATATCTGTTGTCCTAGTTGATTCAAATTGTTGAAACAGATAGCTAGTGGAGTTGTTTAATGGAGTTTTGAGCTATAATTCTCAGCATCTTGGGAGGGCAGATCACTTTTCTACATGTGCACACACATCACTCAGTTTGATGCGATAATTTGTCACACTGATATTCAGGCCTACTTGCAGAAGTTTGAGCAACCAAAGTCTTATTGAGTATGGCATGGGCTGAGCTATACTAAATGGTTCCACAACTGAATGTGGGGGATGTGCAAATATGAGGAAGAAGATGATCCAAGATTTAAATTTTTTGGGTTCATCCTTTAAGGTTTAGCATTAAATTCATTGTAGTTTTATAATAATGGATTCCCTATTATTTGTTGCGGTTAGTACATTTTTACATGTGAATTTATGTATCGCATTAAAAGTACCGGATTCAGATAAATCCATGTCACAACAATCCATCCGCCCTGCATAATACAACTGGAGGTGCCACCGCTACCCATTTTCTAAGGAAGGAAAATGCACATTTATTAGAGTATATGAATACAAAAATATAGTTTTCACTCAATAACTGCAACTAAAATCTCGGTAGGGCATAGTGCTAGGTACTGAACAGAAATGACACAAAGGTCCAGATAAAGTGTAATACCTTCCCTTTCTGATTGACCAGTTCTGTTTCCAGTTGAAATCACAACCCCAATGAGCCCCAGTAGAAAACTGATTCTCCATGGTTGGGTCCAAATTTTTACTGTCGAGATTAACTTCACTTCCTAAACTTTTATGAATTGCAGTCTCCTTAACACCACCAGAACTTGACGATTCGCTTCAAAACTTCTGTTATCTCTAGCTCCAAATCCTTGTGAATTTCTCAAACGACTGAAACATCCACATCTTTCGCCATTTTTTCATTTCAATGTGACATCCGGTCATCTAATTGTTTCAGTTTTTGCTCCAAATCCTTTACTCTAGCATCTACTTCCGATTTTCCCCCTTCAATTCATCTATCCTCTTATACATCTCCAATGTCAACCTACATTTTGTTTACATTTATTAAAGTATTTAAGGATGACACATCATGACGTGAAGGTTGGTTAAAGAATGATGATTAGCAAAGAGCTATGAGTTGCGACAAATACGAGTAGAGGTACTAGTAGACTCAATGCTCGCATCTATTTAAATCCAAGAATTCAGGAGAATAAACCTAACAGTATAACGAAGTACGGATACAATATTTAATTAGTATTAAATATTGAAAATATTAGAATATCTGTATTAAATACATTGATTATATAACGTATCATTAATGTCTTTAATTGTCTATAATGACCTTATTGTGAAAAAGGCAAAATGCATATCTCCAAGATGGCTATAAAAGGGAGAGAATGGATCAATTGTGGGGACATGAAATACTATCTGAATACACTTGTTTACTATTTCATAATTGGCAAAATTATTCTTCTTTATTTATTCTTTGATTATCAGTAACCCGAGTTCTTCTAAATTGCTTTAATCGAAATTCTATTTGTCGGTTAAACAAATTGGTTTCGTTACCGGGAATCTGATAATCTATTCTTTTTAGCTTAACTTTCCTTGTTACATCAACCATGTCGAAAAATTATTAAGACAGAGGTATCTCACTGAGCTATTCTGTGAAAAAGGTAAGCAAGCATACATGAAAAATAGGCATGAGCCCCCTAAACCACCTTCTCCAAAAAGGATCGTCAACGTTATAAGCGGAGGTGAAGACATCAGTGGTGTGACGTACACCGCAGCTAATAAGATTTCCAAAATCACAATTACTCAAGGGAAACAGATGCGACATGTCTTAGAAGAGGAAAGTATTACGTTTGATGATGCAGGTGCAGATAACGTATTATCTCCTCATAACGATGCACTGGTACTATCTTCACTTATATATGATACTAATGTAAAACGAGTTTTGATTGATCCAGGTAGTTCCATGAACATTATTTTGCTAAGAGTATTACGTGAGATGCAAGTTGAAGATAGATTAATACCAAAGGCGCATACCATATCTTGATTTGACAATTCCAGTGTTGTCACGAAAGGAGAGGCAATACTCAGTATATTCGCAGAAGGAGTTGTCAAAGACACAAAATTCCAAGTAGTGGATATGGAGATGGCTTACAATATGATTCTTGGGTGACCATGGATTCACGAAATGGATGTTGTTCCTTCAAACTTGCATCAAGTTATTACATTTCCATCACCATGGGGAATATGTCAAATCCGTGGAGATCAACATACATTCAGGAATATTAACTCTATAGCAGATGTAAGTACGAAAAACAAAGAAAAGTAGAAACCACATAAGCCAGTTAGGGCACCACAACACAAACCTCAACTGAACAATGGCAGACAGATGTGGACTCAAGGCCCGATACCATTCAAGAACCAGAGAAAAAGGAAAATATCAAAACAGCAACTTAAGAGCTGGAGGCTGTAGTGTTATTCACACAATGGCCTGCCAAGAAAGTCTACATAGGGACCAATCTAAGCCAAGACATGAAAGGTAAGTTAATTGAATTTTAGAAAGCTAACGTAAACTGTTTTGCTTGGTCCCACTCTGATATGACAGGAATAGCATCGGAGGTAATGACTCACAAATTAACTGAAGACCCATCGTATCCTTCTGCCAAACAAAAGAAGAGAAAGTAAGGAACTTTCAAAAATCAGGTGATTCGAGAAAAAGTTCAAAAATTACTAAAGAATGGGTCTGTAAGTATCATAATTGGTTAGCCAATACTGTTGTAGTACCAAAGAAGAACGGTAAGTGGCGAGTTTGTGTAGATTACACAGATCTTAACAAGGCTTGCCCTAAAGATTCTTTTTCACTATCACATATAGATCAACTAATTGATGTTACTGCAGGACATGAACTATTAAGTTTTTTTATATACGTATTCAGGATACATTCAAATCAAAATAGATCAGGGAGATGAGGAAAAAACTTCATTCATAAAAGTTGATTCATAAAATATCAGAATCTGATGACGAAAAATGCAGGCAAATCTTGATTTACTTTAAGGAAGAAGAGAAGCTGCATTAATAAGAATGGCAGGTCATAGAACGATACTATAACCGAAGAGCACGCCTCAGGTTCTTCAAAATTGGGGATTTCGTGCTCAAAAAGGTTTTTCAATCTACAAAGGCAGCTAGTGCAGGAAAATTAGGTCCAACATGGGAAGGACTCTATAGAATTCATGATATTGCAGGAAAATGAGCATACGAGCTGGAAATAATGGATGGCAAGATACTACCTTCACACTGGAATATTGTTCATTTGAAAAAATACTATTTCTAACGAATACCCACGATTAGGTATCCATATTTTTGAATTTAATTTTTGAGTTGTTAAAGTTTTACTAACAATTTTAGATGATAGGCAAAAAGCTAACTCGTACTAAATGATGAGTCATGACCTGCAAGGCACATGTAATGAATTAAACTTCCTGGCCTAGGGTAACAATTATTCTGATAAAAATTCAAATGGGTTAAGCAGTCTGCATCTATAATCGTACCTCCGAGTCCCTTATGTTTTTCCTTTTTAGGAAAAGGACCAAATGAAAGGAACAATCAAGTGCTCGAGGCTTCATACTTCAACGCTCAAACACTTGGGGGACTATATAATATGCACGGGTAGGTATACAAAGAAGGCAATGAAGATTGGAAAATAATCAAAAATCAAGCCTGAAACATTTATTCATTGAATGAGTCAAGTGCAGAGCGAAGTCACGAGCTAAATCCAAAGGAAAACCTTATCATAGTTAGGGTGAAGGCAATGTACTAAAACAAGTTATAAATAAATATCTCGTGTTTATTTTTATCTTTTTTAAAATCTGTTATAAGAAAAACAGTTACGAGAAAGTTATATATGTAATTCAAATACGTGTAAAGTGATATCCAAAACTAGACAAAGTTCAAACAGAAACTTGTCAAAGTTATTTCAAAGAAACATGCATATTACTATTTCTTTCATCATATGTGTGAGCACGTGATTTTTGCCTCACTTGAAATGTTCCTATAAATTCGTTAAACTAGGATTTTTCTTTTATTATTTGAATTTTCAGGAATTAATCGTGTGATTTTGTGTTTATTTGCATTTTTCTTTTTATTTTAGGGATTAATTGTGTGATTTTGTATATATTTGCATCTTTCATTTATTATTTGAATTATTAGGATTTATTTGCATGATTTGGTGTTTGTTGGAAATTAATTGCATATTTTGTGCTTATTTGCATGTTGCATGTTTTAATTTGCATAATCTATAAAAAATATAAATGGCACGGTTGCATTTAGGATTTAATTTTTGCATGTTTAGTTAATATTTAAAATGAGAAAAAAATAACAAAATTGGTTATACGTACATTTGTATAAATATCTTTTGAATTTTAGAATTTAGGTTATCTTAGAAGTTAGTTAGTTTTTTTTGTAGAATTTAAACTTGGCTTTGTCTATTTTATAATTATTAAAATCTGGAAAATAAAATAAAAGGAGAAATAATTAAAAATAGAAACAAAAAAGAGGAAAAGAAAGACGTATAAATTTGGGCCATACTTTAATTAATCCTATCCCGAAATCCCCAAACCTGACCTAAACCCACATCTCAAACCCGATCCAATCCCACCCCTCATCAAAACGACGTCATTTTGGCGTCCGTTCATCTCAACCATCCATACCCCTCAATCTAACGTCTCAGATTGAGCCTTACATTTTCAATATAATTGTTTGAATACATGTAATACCTACGAGACCAAAATTCATCTTCATCGTACAGTTCAACCGCCGGTGTAACGTCGTCGTCAAACCACCACACCACCACCGTCCACCGCCGGACGAAAATCGCCGACGGCGGTGGCGTAACTCCTGAAAACCTCCGGCAGTCCTAAATTTACTATTCCATTAAATTTACTGTGCAAAACACTCATAAAATCAGCTGTCTAACAGAGATCATAGGAAAATGACTTGGTCTGGTTGTTGTTCAGTTTATTTCGAGTAGGATTGGTAATGTTGTATGGTGTTAAGGTCACCTAGATTCCTGTGTGATTAACTTCGTTCGTTGGGTATATTGAGACATTTGTTGTTGTTTAGTTTTTTGGGTGTAAGACCTTCCCTAATGTTTGGTGTTGTCTTTTGGGTTATTAACTACTTCTAAGTTGTGCATTCCTGTTGAATACACTGTTGTTGAGTACTGCTGACTCTCAATTCTGCTTTTGTGCACAAATTTCAGGTCTATTCTCGATGTCTAATGGTGTATCAAGCTTGGACTTGATGGATATTCGAGTGGAAGCAGTTTATTATCTTGTTTTATTGTTATTGTGTGATTTATGCTTGAAATGGGTTGTTTGTAATAATAGGGCACTATAGTTTTTGCTTGTTAGTGAAGATCAGTGTTTCATGTGCTCATTTTAAAATGAATATCGATGGTCTGTAATAACAGGACATTAGATCTTAGTTGCTAGTTGAGGTTTATTTCTATGTGTTATTGTAAAAACGTGCTCCTAGGAATATGCATGTCAAATGAATTTTCATTTACGCTATTGTTAGTTTGTAATTTTGTGGTTATCATAGTTAGCCTAAGTAAATGTCTGAGCTTAAATGTTGGGTATCTGGTAATTTTGGATTTGGTAAAACCAAGACATCGCCACTAGTCATCTTTCGTAGTTTTTTTAAAAAAAAATATTAGAATTTTCCTTGAATAATCCAACCTCTTAGAGCATCAGTTTTAATCCAACATCTTGTTCCATTGTAATCAATGTGTGAAATGTGTTTGAAAAGATTTTAATTTGTTTGAATGTACTACATCTGAAATCAAGGAATACATTCCTTAATATTGATTCGTTAACAAGTCAATGGATTTGCTCATCTAAGTAAATCCATAACTGATGACATTCGCGTTACATCTCAAACTTAGGGAGTTTTTCGAATTTATAAACATCGTAGATGAATTTAGTTGAGTACAATCCCTTGAAACTAGAATCGAGGCATGCCATTTAGTTGAATTCCCATGGCCCTCGCAAACTTGCAAACGCGTATTCATTTTAGGCGCGCTAGTTAAATAATTCACCTTCCTTAAATACGGGTGCGCATTTATGTGACCCAAATCTAAATCCCAACGTAATTGGAATGTGTTAAAAACCGCGGGTGCATTTATGTGACGTGGTTCGAGGCATATTTTAACGACGTTGCAATACTCTTTAAATAATAATAATAATAAAAACGGCTGAAGATTCAAAATGCACATAGGTTCATAATTGGATAAAATCAGATAATTTAAGCCAAATATAACAGTTGAGCGACCGCGCTAGAACTACGGAACCCGGGAGTGCCTAACACCTTCTCTTGGGTTAACAGAATTCCTTACCCGGATTTCTGTCGCGGACTGTTAAACAGAGTCATTATTTCCTCGATTCGGGATTCTAACCGGTGACTTGGGACACCATAAATCTCCCAAGTGGAGACTCTGAAATCTCTTAAATAATTGAATCCCGTTTCGATTGTCCTTAAATTGGAAAAACTCCCTTATCTATGCACTTCGCCGGGTTGTGATAGAAAAAAGAAGGTGTGACAATATGTTAACACTATTATGAAGTTGAGACGTCTTCTTCATTAAATGTCGAATATAAAACGGCTCTCTTTTATAAAATTGATGATTAATTTGAATATTCATGAAATTAACATAAGTATTTTTCATTAAGAATAAAAAATACAAATTATTCTTCAAGTCCTTAGAAATAAAGGCAAGAATAAATAAAACTGAAATTCACCGAAGAAACTTCTTAATATTAAAGAGTTTAAACTAAGTATGAACTTAGTCTTAAAATTGTTTATACATGTTGCCCCATAAAAGGTCTGGGACTTGAGTTTTCAAAACAAACCCTTAAATGAGACCAAAGGTTTTGACTATAATTGTTTTAAAAAAACAACACAAAGAAATTTAAACAACTTAAATTTGTCACTAGGAAGATGAAGGAACTAAACTAGGTACATCGACAGCAACGGGCTCAGCTTGGCTTACAGTAGTGGGCTTATCTTGGCTTGAATGAGTGGGGATAGCCATATCAATTTCAAAATTTTCAGAAGTTTCAACTACGGTAGGAGAAAGAACTTGGTTCCGTTGAGTTTTTTCGATAGTTTCTTTAATATTGGCTAACTCAGATTCCAAGTCAAAATTCTCTCGGCTAGCTTCAACAAGGGTATCATGGTGAGAATTTAGGAATGCCCAACTCACTTCAACGGCTGACTCATCCTCAAGGATTTCATAATATCTTTCCCAATCAGAAATTTCATTCTTTAACTTTTCATTTTCAGCCAAAGCAGACGTGTAAGAAGCTTGAAGATATGCATGAGAGATTTCTAAGGCGCAAACTTTATCAGTAGAAACTCGGAGGTCTTCTTGGACTTGGGGTCAAATTCTGCACGAGCTCACCATCATAAGCCTCTTTCTCACCCAAGAGAGACTTAAATTCTCTAATGTCTTCACTTGCTTTAGACAATTGCTCGGAAAAAGAAGTTTCAAGATGAGCCTTTTCTTTCTCTGCTTGACTTAAGAAAGTCTTTGCAACTGCCAATTCCGTAGTCAAGGCACGTACCTGCTGCTCCAAGGTACTCTTGCTTTCTTCTAAGTAATCTATGTCAATCATAGGATTTGTATACTGTTCCTTCTAATTGTACACCTCTAGCTGAGAATCACGCACTAATTGCTCTAAAAGGGTAAACTCCCTAATCAACTATGTACCGATGAGATTGGTCTAAAAAAAAGAAATAAAAGGAAAGGAAATGAGAATCCTTAAGATATAAAAATGACAAAGTAAAATTTTAAAAATAAAAGGGAGAATACCTTTAAGGAAGCATGCATAATGTCATTCATCAATGTCAAGGAACTATGGCTCTCTAGCTTAGCTTTTTCAATTGGATTGATTAAGGGCTTTAGCCACGTATCTGCTTGACCTGATTTTCTTAAAAGACTACCCCCAACGGGTACTTCTATGATCACTTGCCTTATGACACCACTTCCACTTGAGGAGCCAACCTCTGCACGGTGAGAAAGTGGAGCGGGAATTGTCGAAGGAGGAACAGTAGAAGTAGTGAAGACAACAACCTGGGGAGAAGTGGAAAAATCCGAGACCGACAAAGAAGGAGTTACAGGCACGGGAGTAGAAAAGGAAGCCAGGGGTGTTTCATAAAAAATCGGGCCTAGGCTTTCACTACCAAACCCGCTGATAAAAAGTTGCTCAACGGAGTCATGAGCAGCAACGAGAGCAATATCGTCGTCAGGAGTTACAACCGGGTCCTCAATAGATGTGATAAAAGGAATGGAACAAAGAGGGGATTCTTCCGCTTCATCATCGGAGATGATATGTATGCGAGCCCGTGGCCTTGTTACCAAGGAGCCCTCATATTCTTCCTCTTCAGAATCTTGGTCATCAACGGATTTTCTTTTTTACGAGGAACTCAAGATTATTTCTTGAGCCCTTTCCAAAGAGATACGAGAAGCCGTGACCGCCTCAACAGTATCTCTTTAAATAGAAAATCCTGATAAAAAGAAGAATTTGAAATAAGTAGAGAAGAAAAAAGTAACAGTATGAAAAATAAAGCAAAATAAAATCTCTCACCATGAGTTTTTACTTTCCACCCAAATCGTTGTGAAAGGATTTTTCAAGACCTACTATCCATTGGAGTAATATTCAAAAGCTTTTCTACCTAATCATGAAAATCGAGAACATCTTTCACAATTCCCATGGTTGCTGGAAAAGAAAAGTAAAATTAGAAAAATCACTAATTGGAGAAAAAGGTACGAGAGAGTAGAAGACTTACGTACAAAATTTCACTTCTCTGGGAAGGGAACATTTGCAAAATTTCACTTCTCAGGGAAGGGAACATTCTCTTCACCTACTAAACCAACAGTGGGGGAAGCAACAAATCGAGCATACCAATCACGATCTCTATCATCTTCAAGGCTAACTAAAACTCTTTTACTCCTAGCTACTAGTGTAAAAATGCCATTGCGAAAAAGCTTAGGGGAGTAAAGATAAATTAAATGGGAGAAAGTGAAAGGCACATTGGCTAAATTGGTCAAATGCCTCAAAGAAGCAACAACCCTCCATATTATTGGGCCAATTTGACCTAAGCAAACCTCGAAGAAATGACAAAACTCGAGAATAACAGGATCAATAGCAGGTTTGAATCCTAAAGTAAAAAAGGTACGTATAGACGAAGGAAAATCCAGTTAAATATGAAGTAATTCTCTAATTCGGGTTAGGAATAATGATAAGGAAGTCGTGACTCCAGTAGAAATCTCTACGAACTAAAGAAATCAAACCTTCCACAATCTGAGTGGGGTAAATATTGGCACGATCTAAAGAATATACTTAATTTCTAAGAGACTCTCTATTGTTATAAAAAGATAGCTCCGCAGGAACTATCTCCTCTACTGTAGGTTCACGAAGAGGTTCAGAAGAATCTTTACCCCTAGAAGAAGATCTTTGGGAGAGAGAACCTCTAGTTATAGAAGAGGGGCCAGAACTAGGTGAAGTAATAGGTGAACCCCCATGCGGATAAAGATCCTAAATTATGGAGTTTACCTCCTCTTCTACTCCTACCGAGGGCATTGGGGAAGTTATCGACTATGGGGACCCTTCTAGGGTTAGGGTTTGATGAATACATGTTAATACGAGGAAGAAGCAAGCGATATTTTGAGAAATTGAATGTTCAGAAAATTTTATGTGGTAAAGACAAAGAATAAAACTATGTTTATACTAGGAAGCAATCATCAAAGGAAAAGGCACAATGATGGAAAGATCATAATGAAAATTGCCGCTTCGTAATTGGTGAAGCCATAAAAAAGACTAAAAAGGCACTGTAAAGTCTCAGAGCCAACAAAGAGATGCCACGTGTACTAAGCATTAAATGGAAGTGATAATTAAAGCATTGATTTTATGGTAAATATTAATGGCGTCAAAAATCCCGCCTTTACAAAATTCACTTCCCAAATATTCATTCGATGAATAAATGACAAGTGGGGGGACTATTTGTATTGGAAAAAAATTGAGTTTATATTTATTGAAGTATTTAAGGATGACATGTCATGACGTGAAGGTTGGTTAGAGAATGATTTGATGATTAGCAAAAAGGTTGTGATAAATACACTGACACGAACAAAGGTACGAGCATAGGCACGAGTAGACTCAAAGCTCGTATCTATTTAAATCCATGAATTCAGGAGAATGAACCTGACAGTACAAGGAAGTAAATTTACAATAGTTAATAAGCATTAAATATTGAAAACGCTAGAAAAGCTGTGTTAAATACAATAATTATGTAACGTAGCATTTATTATCTTTAATTGTCTATAATGATCTTATTATGAAAAAGGTAAAACGCATATCTCCAATATAGCTATAAAAAGGAGAGAATGGATCAATTGTGGAGACACGAAATACTATATGAATACACTTATTTACTATTTTATTATTGGTACAATCATTCTTCTTTATTTATTTTTTCTCCCTTATTTATTTATTCTGCTTAGGATAAATGTGTTTAACCCGAGTTCTTTTAAACTTTAATCGAAATTCTATTTTTTGATTAAATACATTTATCCCAAGCTTATTTTCCCTGTTCATAAGGATTTTGTTGGAATATTACTTCATTGGAAAAATTGATATGCTAATCAAGAAGGAAAAAATGAAATGTCTAAAAAATATAAAAGATGAAGAAGAACTAAATGAAAGTTTTTTTTGTATGTTTTTCTCTTATATCTTGCAAATGGAGTACACAACCCTTATATAGGCTTAACATTACATGTGAACATACAATATGAACACACCTAACAATACAATGTGAACAATACAAAAAATTCAACCCACCATTTTTGTCTACAATTTTGTTTGACTCACATGTTTAATTTCTTAAAATTAATTTTCACACTACCGTCCAACATTAAACACATGTTTTATTTTTATTTTGTATATTTTATTTTAATTAGCATTGATTTTAACACTCCTCCTCAATGCTAATTAATAAATTTTCCATGTACTCCAAGCTTGTTTCGAATAAATTCGAACTTAGCTTTCGGAAGTGCTTTGGTAAAAATATCTGCAATTTGTTCATCCGTGGGGCAGTGGATAAGACTAATTTCTCCTTCGCTCACAGCTTCCCGTAGAAAATGATATTTGATCTTGATATGTTTTGTCTTCCTGTGTTGAACTGGATTTTTGGCAATAGCAATTGCAGAAATATTGTCACAGTATATTGGAGTAGGCTTCTGTTGAGTTTCTCCAATATCATGCAAGATTCTTCTCAGCCAAATAGCTTGATTTGCTGCCGCGCATCCTGCAATATATTCAGCTTCTGTCGTCGATTGTGCCACAGTACCTTGCTTTTGTGATAACCATGAAAATACACCAGTATTGAAAGAGAAAACATAACCAGATGTACTTTTCATGTCATCTATTGATCCTGCCCAATCACTATCTGTGTATCCAACCAACTCTATGTTTTGTGTTGGTTTGTACCAGATGCCAAAATCAATAGTACCCTTCACATACCTGAGTATCCTTTTTGCAGCAGTAAGATGAGTTTGACTTGGCTTTTGCATAAATCTGGACAACAAACTTGTTGCAAACATGATGTCTGGTCTGGTTGCTGTCAGATATAGCAAACTACCGATGATGCTCCTGTATAGTCTTTCATCTGCACTGGGCGAATCATCTTCTTTCATCAACTTGTGATTCTGGTCCAGTGGTGTGTTGACAGCTTTGCATTCTTCCATCTTGAATTTTTTCAGCAAATTCTTGGCATATTTTTCTTGACAAATGAAAATACCTTTTTCGGTTTGAATAATCTCCACACCGAGAAAGTAGTTTATTAAGCCAAGATCTGTCATTTCAAATTCTTTCTTCATATCTTCCTTGAATGTTGTGATCAGAGTAGAGTTATTTCCTGTCACAATTAAATCATCAACATACAAGGAGATAATTAAAACATCCGATCCATGAGTCTTGACGTAGAGTGTAGGTTCGCTAGAACTCCTCCTGAAGCCTTGACTTGCAAAGTAAGAATCAATTCTGCTGTACCAAGCTCGTGGGGCTTGTTTGAGGCCATACAAAGCCTTTTTCAGCTTCAAAATTTTTTCTTCTTCTCCTTTTACCACGAACCCTGGTGGTTGTTCGATGTAAATTTCCTCGTTGAGATAACCATTAAGGAAAGCTGATTTGACATTAAGTTGATATATTTTCCATCCTTTCTGTGCTGAAAGTGCAAGGATGGTTCTCACAGTATCTTGCCTTGAAACTGGGGCAAAAGTCTCATTGTTGTCGACTCCAAATTGTTGAGTGAAACCTTTCGCAACCAATCGAGCCTTGTGCTTCGGAATAGAGCCATCTACATTAACTTTTGTCTTGTAAATCCATTTCACTCCTACAATATCTTTATGAGCTGGTTTTTCAACCAATTCCCATGTATGGTTCTTCTCAATCATTCTGATCTCCTCCTTCATTGCAAGTTGCCATTCTTTCTCCTGAGCTGCTTGTTAAAAACTGCCCGGTTCATGAACTGCAATAAGGCATCTTTCACAAAGTTCAGCTTCAGAACAAGTTTCATAAATCTCTGATAGTGACTTTGTCTTCAATATTGGAGATTGTGATGATGATGATTCACCACTCCTTGGTGAGTTTGTTGGTGATGACTCGGTTGAACTCTGTTGGAAAGTTGGTTCACGAACTAGTGAATCATCCCGTTGAGTTTCTCGAGCTGGAGAATTTTCACTGGATGGTTGACCTTCCTTCTTATTTTTGTCAAAAAATGGAAGTACATTCAGTGATGGATCTTCAATATTTTCCTCCCAATTCCAAGAGGATTCTTCATCAAATACTACATCTCTGCTTACTAGAACTTTGCCAGTTTGCAGATTGTAAATTCTATAACCCTTGGATTGAGAACTGTAACCCAAGAATATTCCTTTTTCGGCTTTTGCTTCCAGCTTGTGCCTTTTTTCTGCCGGAACATGCATGTAACAGATACAACCAAACACCTTCAAATGCTTGACTGATGGCTTGTGACCTGACCAAGCTTCAAGTGGAGTCATGTCTGAAACAGACTTTGTAGAACACCTGTTCTGGACGTGTACTGCTGTATAAATAGCCTCCGCCCAGAATTTGTATGGCATAGATTTGTCTTTCAGCATCGATCTCGCCATTTCCATGACGGTCCTGTTCTTCCTTTCTGAAACACCATTTTGTTGTGGCGTGTATCCAACTGTAAGTTGTCGCTCCACTCCTTCATCTTTACAGAATTTATTAAATTCTTTAGATGTGTACTCAGTACCTTGATCACTGCGAAGAGTTTGAATTTGGCAGCCACTTTGATTTTCCACCATCTTCTTGAATTTTTGGAATGTTCGGAATACCTCGGATCTTTCTTTCAGAAAATAGACCCAAGTCATCCTAGAGAAGTCATCGCTGAAGAGGATAAAATATCTGCTATTATCCAATGATGGAGTTCTCATTGGACCGCAAACATCAGTGTGCACCAACTGAAGCTTTTGTGAAGCTCTCCATCCGTTGCCTGTTGGAAATGGTTGCCTGTGCATCTTCCCAAGTTGACAGCCTTCACATACTCCTTTCAAATCTCCAATGGTTGGTAAATCTTTCACCATTGATTTTTGAAAGAGTAGTTTAAGACTTTGGATACTGCAGTGACCAAATCTTTTGTGCCAAAGTGTTGTATCTCCCCCAGCTTCTGATACCATTGATTTTTCAACGGTGTGATTCCAATGGATTGGAAACATTTTATTCTCCATGTTGACACATGCTATCATCTTCTTTTGTTGATCATAAATTTCGCATGCGTTATTCTCAAATAATAAAGAATAACCGTTTGCGATCATCTGAGGTACACTGAGCAAATTCTGATCCAAGTCAGGAACATAAAGAACATTTTTGATGAATTTGGTACCTTTGTTGGTTTGGATAGCAACTGTGCCTTTTCCTTTGGACTCCATCAAAGCTCCATCGCCAATTCGGACTGGAACTTTAATTGTTGTATCCAAAGTAGTGAAGTAACTTTGGTTCTTCGCCATGTGGTTAGTACAACCACTGTCAATTAACCACACGTCACCATTTTTTATGGTGGTTGCTTGAGAGACAAGGAACAACTGATTCTCCTCCACCTTGGATTCTGTCATGCTGGCTTGATGAGTTGGCTTAAATCTGCAAATTTGATCTGTGTGACCAAATTTCTTACAGATTTGGCATCGAGGTTTCCCTTTCTGCCAACAATTCTTCTCGAGATGGCTTGTCTTTTTGCAAACTCCACAAGGTGGGAATTTATTTTGGTATTCTCCTTCCTTGGAACTGCTTGCTCCACTTTTTCCTTTGTTGAATCTTTTTCCTTTAGTTGAAAAACGATTCTTGTGTTAAGATGGAAAAGCGCCTTCACGGGTAACCTTGGATCTTCGAGAAATTCGTTGCTCGTAAGCTTGCAAAGAACCCATCAACTCTGTGACTGTGAGTTGAGAGAGATCCTTTGATTCTTCAATGATGCTAACTATAGAATCAAATTTTTCAGTGAGAGAATTCATGATTTTCTCAATCACTGTTTGTTCTGTGATCTCTTTGCCATAAGCCTTCATTTGATTGACAAGTTCAATAATTCTTGAAGAGAAATTTTTTATGGATTCTCCTTCTTTCATGCGGAGATTCTCAAAATCTCTTCTTAGAGTTTGAACTCTAACTGCTCGAACTTTGGCGGTGCCTTGAAATTCGTCCCGCAACGTCTCCCATGCTTGCTTTGCCGAAGTAGAATTCATGATTCTTGGAAAAATTGAGTCTGAGACAACTGCATGAATTTTGGCTAATGCATCTGCATCTTTTTTAAGCCATTCCTTCAATGAAGCTGTCGATGAACTTGGTTTTGAATCTTCAGAAGTAGAAGTTTTCTCCTCTTTTGAAACACCAATTTCAACAACCTCCCACAAGTCATGAGCTCGTAGGATGGTTTTGATTTTGATGCTCCAAAAATCATAATTCTCTCCGTTGAAGACGGGAACAAGTTGAGTTGAACTTGATGAGGCCATGGTAGTGTTGTTTGAAGGAACTAGTGCTGATATAGGGTTGGAAATTGTGCTGTACTAGTGCTTGAATTGTGCTAGAATGATGCTAGTGTTGTGCCGGAATTGTGCCCGTTTGATCGACTTGTGCTCTGATACCACTTGTTGGAATATTACTTCACTGGAAAAATTGATATGCTAATCAAGACGGGAAAAATGAAATGTCTAAAAAATATAAAAGATGAAGAAGAACTAAATGAAAGTTTTTTTTTGTATGTTTTTCTCTTATATCTTGCAAATGGAGTACACAACCCTTATATAGGCTTAACATTACATGTGAACATACAATATGAACACACCTAACAATACAATGTGAACAATACAAAAAATTCAACCCACCATTTTTGTCTACAATTTTTTTGACTCACATGTTTAATTTCTTAAAATTAATTTTCATACTACCGTCCAACATTAAATACATATTTTATTTTTATTTTGCATATTTTATTTTAATTAGCATTAATTTTAACAGATTTGTTGTACACGAGTGAGAATCCGGTATAGAGGAAGCTTTTGAAGTAGTAGAGAAATTAACGGGAGGCTTCGGCGGTTGATCAGGTGTGCATGGGCTACTACTGGTAAGCGAGATGATTATAAGTTTTTTTACCGGAGGTCATCGTGAAACTGTAAAGCCAAAATACAACGGTTTATTTCACAAAACGTCTAACAAGCAGCAAAAATGGAAGTCTAAAAGAGAGAAATTCACAGAGAGAGAAGAAATAGAGAAGAGTGTTTACAGTTTCTGAGAGAGAGTGAATTGCCGGCGCCGGCGAAGAAAACGACGACGACGACTGGAGTTAATGGAATGATGAGAAATGTGCTGAGAGAAAGGAATACAGAGGCCCAAAGGGGTACTTGGCCAGATTCTTCGATGCAGTTAAGAGTACGATTTTGAAGTCCCATTATGTTATATGGTGATTTATAAGTTACATTCCTTTACTGCGATTTAAAAGTCGCAGTCATTTATACGATTTAAAAGTCACATTATTCCCTTTATCTTGTTTGAAAAATAACTATTCCTAAATGGTCAATAAATTTCAAAAATACATTAATGTCACATTCTTTATCTTGTTTAAAATTATAAAATTTACACTTCTTATTATACATTTAATGGGAATCTTTTCAAAACTTTAAGGTAATAATTTTCAAAAGTTTTACCCACACAAATATTTTTATATATTTAAGATCACAAGTTTTAAAAATATTTATTTCTTTTTTAAGCTTTGTGCCATTTCACACTATGTCACATAATTATTTTTTTCCAAAAAAGAGTATAATTTATGCTATCTGCAAAATTCACATAACATTATACAAACAAATAATGGTGTTAATTATTAGTTTCCTGCTTTTTGGCTGACAAAAGTACCTCAAAGGACAGATAGAAGATATTTCTATCTTGACCCGTTATACTTACCTTATTTGTGCTGGTTTCATTGTTAACATTAAAAATAATGCAATACTTTGCATAAGATTTTATATTTTATGTTGGGATTTATAAAGTGAATCTCACAATTTTATAAGTTGTATTTCATAAATGTGATTTATAAATTGTAAAATTGAAATGAAATTTATAATTTATTTTTTCAAAATATAATTTAAGCTAATGATATTTTTCAGAGCGTCTGTTGCCCAATTAACTTAGAACAAATTTAAATCTCATTTCATATGTGTTTTGTGTCTTTTTTAAAATTCACAGAAAAAATTACACATTATAGGAATATATCATCCAAAATTACAGAATTAAAAAAAAACACCGTGGTCATGTTACTTTGGAGTAATAAATAAAACAGAAGTATAATTCTTTTCTTCTTAGTATCTAAACAAGATTTAACCTTGATTTCATATTTTATTTCCTTTCCTTTCAAAACATACCTTTCTTTGCATCCCAATCCCAAGTTGATCAATGCAATTTCTCATTTATTTCATATGAATTGTATTAGCATTACTGATTCACAAAATAAAAGTGAGAGGCTCTCGCTAACCAGAACACCAACTAACTAAAAACTATTTCTCTTGTCACAATAAATTACAACTTCTATTTGTTTACTTTTCCACCCTGTTTTCCCTCAATCAAGCAGAAGAAAATTATTTTTCTACCATTTTTCCTCTTCCGAGGATCGAAACAAGTGTTAACTTTCATCCCATATTCTATTTCTTTCCTCCCCAAAACACTTTTTTTTTTCTTTGCCATGATCTTCAATTTAGAGCAAATAATTCAGAAGAGTAGCAGCTTGCAAGATAAGATTTCTTTCGGCAATTTAAAGAGTTAAAGGACAGAAACATACAACAATAATAAACCTAGTGGAATCCCATAAACAGGGTATGGGTAAGGTATTATGTACGCAGGTAGAGCCTCATAGCCTGTTTCCGATAGAACCTCGGATATGGCCAGAACCATGTTTTGAAGTTTTTAATTTATTAAAAAAGTAAAAGAAAAACTGACTACTTATGGATAAAAAAGCAGTAGTATTCATCAAAATAGTCTCCTGCAGATGGCCATTCCATCACCTACAGTAACTTGAGAAATTTGAATGCGAGTATCAGCAGCAAGGAATCTGTTTAACTCAAGAAAGTATTTCCTTTCTGTTCTCAGGAACTCGTCAACCTTTTCCTCTGGCATCACAAGTGTTCCATACTACAGTATGTTATCATACACTATCGCGCCTCCAACTTTCACCAACTGCATTAGTCTCTCGTAATAGTTTCCATAATTAGTTTTATTTATCCGCATCAACAAATGCAAAGTCAAGACTATCTTTGTTTTCGTTCCAGGAAAAAGAAAATCACATTAAAGCATACGCCACATAGTTTCAGATTATGAGTTATAAATTGTTTTTCTCACATCTTCCAGGAGTTTGTCAAGAACAGGTAAAGCTGGAGAATCTTTCAAATCGATTTTATGTTCAACTCCAGCTTTTTGGATGACTGGTAATCCCAATTTATAAGCCTCTCGATCTGGATCTATGGCTATAATCTGCAATTTAACACATTTGTCAATTTTTGTACATATGTGTGAAGATTACTTGGGGCAATTGAGTGATGATTTAACAACAATACTAACCTTGCCATCATCTGGAATTGTAAAAGCTGTGAGAAGCGCAGAATATCCAGTGAAGACGCCGATTTCAATAGTCCTTTTGGCTTTTATTAGATTCAAGAGCATGGCTATAAGTTGACCTGAATCCGGTGTTGCTCCCATATAAAACCTGGGAAAATAAGAAGCATTACAGTCTGACATTTCTAACACTTTACTATAAAAGTCAAACTTTTTTCGGAACCAATACAAGTTCTCAATAACATCACTTCTTTATAACATCCAAAAATATTCAGAACAAACAAAATTATTGTAAATAAATTTGACTGCATCATTTTGTAACATGGAATAAGTGTCTTTGATTATACACCAGCTTCCTTTAGCTAAAAGAAATAAATCCTATTATTTTACGTATAAGTTTGTGTTATCGTCTGTCCGTGTTCAAAGCAACGAGAAACTGAAACCAGTAATAAGAAGAGACACAAACAGAACGTATGTAACGTTTAAAAAAAAAAAAAAAAAATCACAGAAATGAAGAAATCCGAGACCACAGAATTCACTGTGTGTCCTTAAGGAATTT
This sequence comes from Nicotiana benthamiana, assembly GCA_034376525.1. NCBI lineage: Eukaryota > Viridiplantae > Streptophyta > Magnoliopsida > Solanales > Solanaceae > Nicotiana > Nicotiana benthamiana. The sequence continues at coordinate 27,041,182 of CM067324.1, read as the reverse complement.
AACCCCCTCACTGTACCCGAGGTTGTGGATTATTTCCTCCCAGGATATAACGGATATACCTGTCGTAGGAGTGGCGGTACCTCAAACGCCTACGACTTCGACGAACTCAAATTCGGGAACGAAATCACACTATGACTCGATATGTTTTTTTTTTGGTTTAAAGAAAAACAATGCAGAATTTTTTTAATGCTTCCAGTATACGAAAATGAGGCATTGCCTCAGTTTATATAGCCTTGAATTGAGACTGTTCGGAAAGGCTTGGTGCCTGTTCGGGAAAGGCCATGCCTTTTCCTGAAAATTAAGAACGTTGGGAAGTTTTTTAACGAATTAATATTATTATTATTATTTTTTTTCCCGCGGGAATTAAAAATAATTTCAGAAAATGAAGATTGAATTTTAAATAAATTTGGTCCAAAAAGATTATCAATCAATCAGATCATTTGACCAAATCCAAATCCAAATCCAAATCCAAATCCAAAGCCAAAGCCAAAGCCGAAGCCGAGCCGAGCGACGACGACGGCGCGAGGGGAGTCCCTCTTCTTAACCCTTTAAGAGCTAGAAGAAGTGCTTTCTAATATAAGCACATAACTTTCCCTTTCTACCACCGATGTGGTACAAAGCTCCTTTTCAAAGGAACTTTGCTTTGAAACTTCATTTTCCTTCTATTGTCTTCTTCCCTCCATTTCTCATTCACACCAACTTAGCTAGCTTTAATCATTAACTAGCTTTAACAATCCCCCACATGAATGGGGAATGGCTATATGATGAAAAACATGCATGACAAAAAACTGTGTGATTCGTAAGCAAGGATTAATTGCATCTGGATAAGTAGATTTCTCTTTGAACTTTCCGTAGTGAGCATATGTCGGATATACTCGGTCAATCGGTAGATTTGATATCTTTGAACCGTCGAGCTTTGGTGTATACCTAGACAACCACATGTCACACAATTAACCCTTTAACCGTTTTTGGTTCTCATTGTTTTGTTCGTTTCAGCCATGAACACTTCCTGGTTCATAAGTGCGTAGAGAGCTGGCCTTACAGAGTTCTCCTTGAAGCGGCTTACACTTCACACTTACATAGGTGATTCCTAAATGTGTCATCCCGTAGATACACTATTTGATATACCCCGTATCAAACTTAGAAACCATTAAAAAGCCTTAATGCTTTATCCTGGTACTGAACATTTTCTCATCACGAGAATGGACCAAAAAATTATTGTGACAATGTTGAACCGTCATCAATGACTTTGTTTGATCTCTTTGAACCTAGATCTTGGGATCTCATGTCTTCTAGGTAGAGTTACCGCCACGATGACTTGTCCTCGGCCATAGTCCCATTCCCCTCGATGATCTTTCAACCACTTCTCTAGTTAGGCCTTTAGTTAGTGGATCCGACACATTATCTCTTGACTTAACATAGTCAATTGTAATAATTCCACTAGAGAGTAGTTGTCTAACGGTATTATGTCTTCGTCGTATGTGACGAGACTTTCCGTTGTACATAACGCTCCCGGCTCTTCCTATTGCCGCTTGGCTATCGCAATGTATGCATATAGGAGCCAACGGTTTGGGCCAAAATGGAATATCTTCTAAGAAATTCCGGAGCCATTCAGCTTCTTCACCGGCTTTGTCTAGAGCTATGAACTCAGATTCCATTGTAGAGCGGGCGATGCATGTCTGTTTGGATGACTTCCAAGACACTGCTCCTCCACCTATAGTAAAAACGTATCCACTTGTGGATTTAGTTTCAGTTGAACCGGTGATCCAATTTGCATCACTGTATCCTTCAATAACTGCAGGATACCTGTTATAATGCAAAGCAAAGTTTTGAGTATGTTTCAGATATCCCAAAACTCGTTTCATTGCCAGCCAATGATTTTGGTCGGGATTACTCGTGTAGCGACTTAGTTTACTTATAGCACACGCAATATCAGGTCGCGTACAGTTCATAATATACATCAAACTTCCCAACACTCTGGCATAATCCAATTGAGAATCACTTTCACCTTTATTCTTTGCAAGAGCAAGGTTCATATCAATTGGCGTCTTTGCAACTTTAAAGTCCAAATACTTGAACTTTTCAAGTACTTTTTCAATATAATGAGATTGAGACAATGCTAGACCTTGAGGAGTCTTATGGATTTTAATTCCCAGAATTAAATCGGCAACTCCTAAGTCTTTCATATCAAACTTACTAGCAAGCATGCGCTTAGTAGCATTTATGTTAGCAATGTTGTTACTCATTATTAACATATCATCCACGTATAAACAAACAATGACGACGTGGTTCGGAGTGTTCTTAATGTAGACACATTTATCACATTCATTTATCTTGAATCCATTTGACAGCATCGTATGGTCAAATTTTGCATGCCACTGTTTTGGTGCTTGTTTTAGTCCATAAAGAGACTTAACAAGTCTACATACCTTCTTCTCTTTCCCTGGAACTACAAACCCTTCGGGTTGTTCCATGTAAATTTCTTCCTCCAACTCTCCATTTAAGAAGGCTGTTTTCACATCCATTTGATGGATTTCAAGACCGTACACGACGGCTAATGCTACTAACACCCGAATAGATGTAATCCTCGTTACCGGCGAGTATGTATCAAAGTAATCAAGACCTTCTCGTTGTCTAAACCCTTTAACAACTAGTCTTGCCTTATATTTTTCAATAGTGCCATCAGCTTTCATTTTCCGCTTGAAAATCCATTTGGAACCTAAAGGTTTATTCCCTGGAGGAAGATCAACCAATTCCCAAGTATGGTTGTTCAATATGGATTCTATCTCACTATTGATTGCCTCTTTCCAAAATTGAGCTTCCGATGAAGACGTAGCTTCGTTGAATGTTCGAGGCTCATTTTCCAACAAAAATGTTAAAAATTCTGGTCCAAAGGAAGTAGTCGTCCTTTGACGTTTGCTACGTCTTGGATTTTCCTCATCAGGAATGTTTTCCTTTATTTCTTCCCGAGGTCGTTTAGATTCTTTGCTAGACGACGCACATTCCTTTTTATACGGATATATGGTTTCAAAGAAGTCAGCATTATCTGATTCAATTACCGTATTCACCTGAATGTCGGGATTTTCTGATTTGTGAACCAGAAATCTATATGCCTTACTATTTGTGGCATATCCTATGAAAACACAATCAACGGTTTTAGGTCCTATTTTTACCCTTTTGGGTTTAGGAACTTGCACCTTGGCCAAACACCCCCACACTTTGAAGTATTCCAAATTGGGCTTCCTTTCTTTCCACTTTTCGTATGGAATTGATTTTGTTTTGCTATGGGGCACTCGATTGAGTATTCGGCTAGCTGTTAGAATGGCTTCCCCCCACAAGTTCTGGGGTAAACCAGAACTTATTAACAGGGCATTCATCATTTCTTTCAGTGTTCTATTTTTTCTTTCCGCAATTCCGTTTGATTGTGGCGAGTAAGGAGCAGTTGTTTGATGAATAATGCCATATTCCAAACATATTTGTTCAAAAGGAGATTCATATTCACCGCCCCTATCACTCCTTATCATTTTAATCTTTTTGTTAAGTTGAGTCTCAACTTCAGTTTTGTATTGCCTGAACGCTTCAATTGCTTCATCTTTACTATTAAGTAAATAAACGTAGCAATACCGCGTACTATCGTCAATAAAAGTTATGAAATACTTCTTTCCACCGCGAGATGGAATTGACTTCATGTCACAAATATCTGTATGGATTAAGTCTAAAGGACTTGAATTCCTTTCAACTGACTTATAAGGATGTTTAGCATACTTAGATTCAACACAGATTTGACATTTTGATTGATTGCATTCAAACTTAGGCAATACTTCCAAACTAATCATTTTTCGCAAGGTTCTATAATTGACATGTCCTAAACGTGAATGCCATAAATCATTTGACTCAAGCAAGTAAGACGAAGCAGAAACTTTATTATTATTAGCAACAACCATTACATTCAGTTTGAAAAGGCCCTCTGTGAGGTAGCCTTTTCCTATGTACATTTCGTTCTTACTTATTACAACCTTGTCAGAAACATAAACACATTTAAAACCGTTCTTCACTAGAAGTCCGGTAGATACAAGATTTTTCCTAATTTCAGGAACATGACAGACGTTGTTGAGAGTCACCACCTTGCCAGAGGTCATCTTCAGCAGTATCTTTCCATAACCTTCAATCTTGGCCGTTGCAGAATTTCCCATATATATTGTTTCGTCGGGCCCGGCGGGAGCATATGAAGCAAAGGCTTCTCTAACAGCACAAATGTGACGAGTGGCGCCAGAGTCAATCCACCACTCTTTCGGACTTCCCACTAGGTTGCACTCGGACAACATAGCGCACAAGTCATCAACCTCCTCGTTTGTTTCAACCATATTAGCCTGACCCTTCTTCTTTTCCTTTTTCGGAGCACGACACTCTGCAGCTTTGTGTCCGATTTTTCCACAATTATGGCAGTTTCCCTGGAATTTCTTCTTGTTGGGATAGTTCCTTGGTCCCGATGCCTTTTTCCTCTTTTTCATATTAGTTGGGGCAGTTTCAACTATATGTGCTCCCCCTATGGTTGATCTCCCATTTGCCTTTTTCTCCGCTGCCTTGTTATCTTCCTCGATTCTCAACCGGACGATAAGATCTTCCAATGTCATCTCCTTTCGCTTATGTTTCAAGTAATTTTTGAAGTCCTTCCATGAAGGAGGCAACTTCTCTATCACTGCCGCAACTTGAAACGCCCCACTAATCACCAAACCTACAACAAACAACATGTAAGTGACGGGGCACTGAATACTTTTGACAAAGGCATTAATTAAATTTATACCTTCAGCGAGGAGATCATGGATGATAACCTGCAACTCTTGAACTTGAGTGACAACAGACTTGCCATCTACCATTTTGTAGTCCAAAAACTTGGCAGCGATAAACTTCTTTAAGCCAGCATCTTCTGTTTTATATTTCTTTTCCAACGCATCCCATAGTTCTTTTGATGTTCCCACATTACTATAGACGTTGTAAAGATCATCCTCCAGTCCGCTAAGAATGTAATTCTTGCACAAAAAATCTGAGTGCTTCCACGCCTCAATTACAACAAATCGTTCATTTTCAGGTGTTGATTCCGGCGGAACCGGAATATCCTCCTTAATAAACTTTTGAAGGCTTAAAGTAGTTAGATAGAAGAACATCTTTTGTTGCCATCGTTTGAAATCAATCCCGGTGAATTTTCCGGGCTTCTCTGCCGGAGCCGGTGCTGGTGCAGTACGACTGGAGGACGCAGCATTGCTCGTAGAACCAACGACGGGGGCTGGTGTGGCAGTAACAGTAGCAGTAGCATTCAAATTTGGAGTTTGGTCTCCCATTTCTGTCGTAGGAAATAACAGAACACTTTAATAATCGGTGAAGTTTTTATTTCTTCAAACCGAATCAAATTTACACAAACAGAATTAAAACAAACTTCAAATAGAATGTAATATACTGTATGTAGTATACTTGATGAAGTTTTTATATCTTCAAATCAAGTACCCAAATGAGTAGAAAGTTCTGAAAACTTTAATCTCAACCGGAGTAGAAAATCCGAAGATTTAGTCTCCAAACAACATACAAGTTCGTTAACAACAGATGAACACGGAAATAAATTAAATTCCTTAAGCTTGTTATCGTCTGTCCGTGTTCAAAGCAACGAGAAACTGAAACCAGTAATAAGAAGAGACACAAACAGAACGTATGTAACGTTTAAAAAAAAAAAAAAATCACAGAAATGAAGAAATCCGAGACCACAGAATTCACTGTGTGTCCTTAAGGAATTTAACCCCCTCACTGTACCCGAGGTTGTGGATTATTTCCTCCCAGGATATAACGGATATACCTGTCGTAGGAGTGGCGGTACCTCAAACGCCTACGACTTCGACGAACTCAAATTCGGGAACGAAATCACACTATGACTCGATATGTTTTTTTTTTGGTTTAAAGAAAAACAATGCAGAATTTTTTTAATGCTTCCAGTATACGAAAATGAGGCATTGCCTCAGTTTATATAGCCTTGAATTGAGACTGTTCGGAAAGGCTTGGTGCCTGTTCGGGAAAGGCCATGCCTTTTCCTGAAAATTAAGAACGTTGGGAAGTTTTTTAACGAATTAATATTATTATTATTATTTTTTTTCCCGCGGGAATTAAAAATAATTTCAGAAAATGAAGATTGAATTTTAAATAAATTTGGTCCAAAAAGATTATCAATCAATCAGATCATTTGACCAAATCCGAATCCGAATCCGAATCCGAATCCGAAGCCGAATCCGAAGCCGAAGCCGAAGCCGAAGCCGAAGCCGAAGCCGAGCCGAGCGACGACGACGGCGCGAGGGGAGTCCATCTTCTTAACCCTTTAAGAGCTAGAAGAAGTGCTTTCTAATATAAGCACATAACTTTCCCTTTCTACCACCGATGTGGTACAAAGCTCCTTTTCAAAGGAACTTTGCTTTGAAACTTCATTTTCCTTCTATTGTCTTCTTCCCTCCATTTCTCATTCACACCAACTTAGCTAGCTTTAATCATTAACTAGCTTTAACAATTTGCATGTACGAACAGATTAAGGCAGTTAAAAAACTTGAGTTTGATCAATTCGGGTTTCCAAAGATGTTGAACTTATCAAATACGTGCATTCATTTCTTGTTAAGTGTTTTCGACGATTAAACAACAACAATATATTCAGTGTAATACCCCCAACAATATATTCAGTGTAATCCCATAGTTGGGGTATAAGGGTAGTATGTACATAGAGCATAATCATAGCAGTTATGATAAAGAAATACAGCAATCATGGAGAAGCTAGACGATTAAAGGAAGTCATAAAAGAAAATTACTCTGGATGATTTGCTGTTATAGCCCTTATCTCTTTGAGAGACTCTGGTTCTCTTGGGTAAACACTAGTCTCCAAAACATACTGGCAGCGTTTCAAAAGAAATAATAATTAGTATTGAAAAAAAAAGGGGAGGGGGGAAAAAGTATCTGAAATAAAAATGTGTACCTGATACAATTCTTCACTCTGCAACAAACCCTTATTGCCCTACGGTAAACCTTCATCCTGTAAAAGTAATAAAAAAATATAGAACCCAAGTAGCTGAGATTCTGACTCTGTGCATTGGGTTAATTCTTCATTATATAACTATGCTGAAAATGATAATTCTAGTGTTGAATGCGTTTAAATCATAATTTAACAAGTATTCTAAGATTTTAATAAAATCTGTTCAAATCTTGATTACTAATTAAAAAGATTTCTCGAATGGTTGCTTCTCTCTGGGCGTACGTTAACTAAAATGCGTCGTTCATGGGGAAGAGGGAGCGCATCCCTTCTCAGAAAACTCTAACGGCTCTAGAATCTAAGGCATCACAGGCGGCAACGCAACGAGGGAGGAAAAGTAATCTAGTACCAGTTGAAGTATCAACTTCGAGTCTGATTGATATTGATATGAGAGCCTAGAGAAGGAAAGGACCGGAAATGTAAAATTGGGGAAGAAATCAAGCTCACTAACTCAAAAGGCGAGGGAAGTATCAGTTGAGGAGCCAATTAATCCTCAACTCAATGTAACAGTACAAATAGCCTAACAGATTTGGGCTAAGGTAGTAGGGACTGCATCAAGTAGCAAGCAGACTGAGTCAAACAACTATGGCAGGAAGTCATGGGCAGATCAGGTGGAAGAGTAAGTATCTCAATTGCAATCGAAGAAATCGGTTTGGGTAATTTTGACATTAAAGTGTCAAATGCAGGGTTCAAATTAGAGTATATGGCTCCCAAATTGAAATGGGAGATATTAGCTCAGAGATAGAGTATTAGAAAAATACAATCGTATGTTATGTTTTGGGGGCTCGTCCTCCATTTGAAGTAATCAAGGGTTTCATACAAAGGTTATGGGCTAAGTATGGAATTAATAAAATTGCTATGCTTAAGAGTGGGATAATCTTAGTAAGATTTGATAAAATTGTAGGAAAGAATGATGCTATTCAAGGAGGAATTTATCATATTGATAATAAGATGTTTATTTTTAAAAATTGGGAGCCAGAAATAGAGTTTACAAGGGATGAACTAAATGTTGTTCCTATATTGATTAGGTTTCCAGGACTAGATTTTAAGTACTCGAGTCCTAAGGCTTTGAGTAAAATAGGAAGTTTGGTAGGAAGGCCAATGAAGGTGGATCATAATACTGAGAAGAAGAATGGACTTAACTTAGCAAGGATATTAGTTGAGGTTGAAATGGGGCCAACCTACCATAATATGTGAGGTTTGTTAATGAAAGAAGGATGTTACTTCGTCGTATGATTGAAAACCAATACTATGCACCCATTGTCACAAATATGGTCATGCACCAGATATTGCAGGAAGAAGAGGAACATTGAAAACCAGAAGGGTCCAATGGAGAAGAATCAAATAGCACCTGAGGGGGTACAAGTGAAGGGTGTGGGGCAAGATATAGGGGTCAGGAAACACAAAAGCAGTAGGGAAATGCAAACATAGTTGTAACAGATAACTGGAATCTTGTTCCATAAAAGAGTAAACCAACACAAGGCTCACCAACTAAGAAGCAGGTGGAGACAATGTGGGTGATACCATAAAGATCAGGAAGAAGCCAATACTCACTGCATCAACAAGTGACAAAGCAAGGAAATAATGTGAATTCCTTTCAACTGCTGGAACATGAGGCACAATGAGGAATAAAGTATAAGTTGAGGAGAAACAGTCAAGTGGTAAATATGGATAAGAGGACCATATCCCACACTGAGAATGGTTAAGATACTAAACCGGAATGTTAGGGGCTTAAATGCCCCAAATAAGCAAAAGGAGGTGAAACTCCTTTGCAATCGTGAACAGGTTGGATTGGTTGGTCTATTGGAAACTAAGATCAAAAGGAATAAAATAGATATGATTATAGAGAAATATTGGTTGGTAGAGAATGTGACTAACTTGGAGGAACACTGCAATGGGAGGATTGTGGTGACATTAAGACCAGATTATTATATTGTGTTTGTTGTTTGCAAAACTGCCAAGAGTATTACGTGTGAGGTAGTATATATACCATTACAAATGATGTTTGTGTTGACATTTGTGTATGTTTTTAACACTAAAGAGGGGAGGAGGGAGTTGTAGAGTAACCTGGTGGCTTACCATGCTGGATGTGAGAAGCCATGGATGGTGTTGGGAAATGTTAACTCAGTACTAAGAGCAGAAGACAGAATTGGAGAAAACCTAGTTACTAGGGCTGATGTGGTAGATTTTCACACATGCATTGAGCAATGTGAATTAATAGAGTTTCCTCATTCAGGAACTAATAATCAAGAATTTTTCCAAATCTAGATTGGATATCCATCAACTATACATGGTTGGATATAATGCCACATTGTAGAGCAAGGTTTTTGCTAGAAGGCATTAGTGATCGTTGTCCAGCCATGTGGTGACATTGGAATATAGGAGACTGGGGATGAGAAGACAGTTCATCTACAGTAATGTTTGGGCTCAACATCCTCAATTTATTGATTTAGTGAAGGCAGGGTGGGAAGTTCAAGTAGAAGGATGTAAAATGTTTAAAATTGTCAGTAGACTCAAGATGCTAAAGAAGGCTTTAAAGAAGATAAATACAGACTACTTTGTAACATTGTGAATAAGGCAAATGTGGACAAGATGACACTTAAAGAGGTTCAGGAAAGACTACAGAGAGATCCCACAAACAGAGTTTTACAATAGGATGAGGCCTCTTTGTATACTAAGTTTAGACAATCATCCTATATGGCTGAGGTGTATTTGCAGCAGAAAAACAAAGCTACATGGTTGAGTTGTGTGATGATAATACCAAGTATTTCCATTCTGTCATAAAATAAAAAAGGTTGCAGCAAGCTAGTACACAACTTAAGAATGGACATGGTCTCTAGCAGAATGATCCAACTGTTATAGCTAATATGTTTGTGAACTTTTACACAGATCTATTGGGCACTAGAATAATTCAAGAGTGAGGTTATTTACCAGCATAATCCAGAATGGACCTTTACTGCCCACACCACAACAGGTTGAGTTAATCATACATTTTAATGGGAAAGATGTTAAAGAAGCAATGTTTTGCATAGATAGCAACAAGATCCCTAGGCCAGATTGATATGGAAGTGGTTTATTTAAAGCTACATGGTCTATTATTAGAGAGGAAGTCACTGAATTTATACTGGAGTTCTTTGAGAATGGAAGACTACTGAAGCAACTGAATACAACAATTTGCACTCATTCCTATAATTGATAGTCCAGAGTTTGCAAGCCAATATAGGCCAATATCATGTTGTAATGTACTTTACAAATGTATCCCTAAGATGCTTTGTAGTAGACTAAAGGCTGTTGTATCACATTTAGTGGCAGAGAACCAAGCAGCTTTTGTACAAGTAAGGTCGATGGAGCATAATGTATTGATATGTTATGCTTTGTTAAGGCATTACAATTTGGGAATGTCACCTATTTTCTTAATGACGATAGACTTGAGAAAGGCATATGATATGGTAGAATGGTCATTTATGGAGGGTGTAATCAGAGGATTTAGATTCCCTGATAAGTTCACTAACTGGATGATGACATATGTTTCTATAACAATGTTCTTAGTGAAAGTAAAAGGGGAGAGCCATGGTTTCTTTGAAGGAAAGAGAAGATTGAGACAAGGTGATCCTGTGACGACCCAAAAGGGTCATCACCTATTTTTTAATTGAATTTCATGTCTTCAAGGCCTTGAGCACCTCATTAGGGTTGTCTCGATTTGCGTGCACAATCCCAGCATAGGTGAAAAGGCTAAATGTGAAATTTTGTGAAATATGCTAAATGTGAAATTTTGTGAAAAATGCTAAAAGTTGTTATTAAAATGAATAGATTTGACTTTGGTCAACATATCGGGTAAATGGAGCCAGACCCATGATTTGACGGTCCCGGAGGGTCCATAGAAAAATATGGGATTTGGGCGTATTCTTGGAATTGAATTCCGAGGTCCCAAGCCCGAGATATGAATTTTTAAGTGAAAATTGCTTTCTAAAAATGTTTACAGAAAATTGAAGTGAAATCTAATTTGATAGTAATGGTATCGGGCCCGTATTTTAGTTCCGACGCCCGGTACAAGTCTCATATATGTTTTGGAATCACTACAAGTCTCATATATGTTTTGGAATCACTCTTGTAAAGTTGGTTGAAAGCGGACGTCGTTGAACGCGATCCGGACCCTAATTGGGAAATTTATGCATAAAAAGAGTTTTGAGAAATTTTCTTGATCTTGAGGTTCAATTCGATGTTCATGATGTCATATTGGTGATTTTATCACACGAATACGCTCGTAAGATATTTTTGAGGTTGTGTGTATACTTTAATTAAAGTTTTGAGGGCTCAGGTGAGCTTCGAGTTGGTTTCGGGATGCCTTAGTCTTAAAAAGATCAGATGTTGCAGTTCAGGAATTTGACATGTCTCTGAACCCTCTAGCACGGCCCGCGAGAAATTGCGTGTGGTCGCGGAGGGGCCAGTGCAGCCGCAGTCCACTTTGCGTTGTCCGCGGTTTGTGTTGTGCGGCCGCGATCGGCAATAATCCGCAGGCCTTCAGAACGCCTGTGCGGCCGCGGTCCTTTTTACGCGGTCCGCACAGGGAACTTCGGAGGGGTATAAATACACGACAATTTCAGTTATTTTACACTTTTCAAAATTCTAAAACATTAGAGGCGATTTTCCAAACAACTCTTTTTCTCCAAAACGATTAGTAAGTGATTTCTAACTCATTTTCTTCACTCCTTATCATCTTTTATCATGATTTCAACTTCAAATCAAAGATTTTCATGGGAAAATTGGGTCTTTTGGTTAGAGCCTAGGTTTTCTAAAAATTGGGGAATTGGACCTCAATTTGAGGTCGGATTTCAAAATAAATCACATATTTGGATTCGTGGGGCAATGGTAATCGGGTTTTGGTCCGAACCTCAAGTTTCTACCACATGGGCTTGGGGGAATTTTTGACCTTTCGGGGTAAAACTTATTTTCATGCATGGGGGCCGATTCATTAGCATTTTTTAATGAGATTAAGTAACTTATGACTAGATTCGAGCGGATTGGTGGTGGAACCAATGGGTAAAGCTATAATTGAGGCTTGAGTTGAATTCAAGGTATTGAGGTAAGTGTTTGGTCTAACCTTAGCTTGAGGGATTAGGATTGTAGTCATATGTGCTAATTGCTCTAAGTTGAGTACGACGTATAGGCATGGCGACGAGTATCAATACGTTGGTTCAAGCGTGACCGTGAGTCCTATGTTGGGAGTTGTTGTATTCTTAAATGACACTATGTACGCCATAACCAACGATTTACCGTATTGGGCAAAGATTTGTTTATCCTTGTAGATCCTATTTATGAATGAGCATCACCAATAATCAAACTGAGTTAAGGTTGGTTATAGTTGATTCTCCCTTGTCGGGATGATTGTTTCTATATTGTTGTTCCTTTGCCGAGAAGTTATTATGTTACTTTGTTCCCTTTTCGGGATTTCTTATGACTATGTGATATAATAAAATTGGATCGGGCGGTACGCCTACCACGAGATTTGATGAAATAGAAGCGGGAGGTACGCCTGAAACAAGATTGAAACTGAGAGTGAAAGTTGTCTTCACTTCTCTTCACCTGCGTTAGAAGTTAAATTATAGTTTTTCCGTATTGTTCTTGATATTCTATTTATGTGTCATCCCCACACCATGTTCCTCGTCCCCAGCTTTAAGTGCTTATTACTTGTTTAGTTTTTCGCTATATGTTATATAATTGCACCGGCTTATCTGGAGTCTAGTCCTAGCATCATCACTACTTCGTCGGAGTTAGGCCAGACACTTACCAGCACATGGGGTCGGTTTTGTTAATGCTACACCCTGTGCTCTTTTGCACAGATCCAGGTGTCGAAGTATCATTTAAGCAAGAGTATTAGATCGGGAGCCATATTTCAGTCCACCAAGACACCGAGCTAGCCTTGCAAACGCCCACAGGCCCAGAGTCTCCTCTATTTTGTTTTTCATTTTATTATCTCATGTATTCCGAGACAAGTAATGTATTATCCTTTTCAAACGGTTGTGTGTAGCACATTTAGTGGTTCGTGAGAATGTGACACAGTTCTTCGGTAGAGATTATTTTGATTTTTCTGCATTATTGTTTAGATTCTTTAATTTTAGACTTACGCTTATTTACTTTAGTCCATTGTTTCATGATATTACCGATAATTGCTAAAAGGAGTAATTCTGTTATGCAAAAAGGTAGTTAAAGGTTGGCTTGCCTAGCTCTCATTAGTAGGCGCCATCACGACTCCTGAGGATGGAAATTTCGGGTCGTGATAAGTTTGTATCAGAGCTCTAGGTTTCATAGGTCTCACAACTCACGGACAAGCTTAGTAGAGTCTTTGGGATCGGTACGGAGACGTATGTATTTATCCCCCAGAGGCTACATAGTTAGGAAAATTTCACATCTGTTCTTTCTTGTCGTGCGGATTGGTTTCTCTCTGCTAACTAAAATTCTATTCTCTTCTATCGCGGATGGCAAGAACACGCGCTTCCCCATCTTGTGATCAGCAGTCCGAGCCCGGGAAAGCTCCCACTAGGGGCAAAGGGCGAGACCGAGGCTGTGCTAGAGGCCGAGGTAGGGGCAGAGCTCAGCCCCGAGCAGCAGCACCAGTGGCGGAGCCTCAGGTTTACTTTGATGAGGAGGTTCCAACCCCAGACCCAACAATTCCAGTGGACCCAGCTCATGTCCTAGAGGGGTTTATTGCTACCCTAATTTTTCAGGAGGCTCTCCGATTGGTGGGTCTTATGGAGAGTGTTACCCGAGCAGGTTTACTTCCAGTAGAACCAGCTGTCTCTTAGGCTGGAGGAGGGGCCCAGACTCCTACTACTCGTACTCCAGAGCAGGTAGTTCTTCAGACTCAGACTCCAGCAGTTTAGTCAGTTGGAGCAGCTCAACCGGGTGTGGTAGCCAAATCCGGTGATGGGGAAGCTATGACTATAGATACTTTATGGAGGTTGGATAGATTCACCAAGGTCTTTACTACTACCTTCAGCGTGCATCGACCGATGATCCTCAGGATTATTTGGACAACTGCCACGAAGTTCTTCGGAACATGGGTATTGTTGAGGTCAATGGGGTTGATTTCGCTACATTTCGGTTGTCTGGGTCTTCCAAGACTTAGATGAGGGATTATTGCCTAGCTAGACCAGCAGGGTCACCATCCTTGACCTGGGAGCAATTCACTTACCTATTTTTGGAGAAGTTTCTCCCTATTACCCAGAAAGAGGCCTATCGGAGGTAGTTCGAGCGTCTCCATTAGGGATCCATGACAGTCACCTATTACGATACCAGGTTTATTGATTTGGCTCGCCATGCTCTTGTTATACTTCCCACTGAATGGGAGAGAGTGAGAAGGTTTATTGATGGACTCATTCAGCCTATTCGTCTCCAGATGGCTGGAGAGGATGGGAGCGAGATATCCTTTTAGGAGGTGATCAATGTGGCCCGGAGGATTAAGATGGTATCTTTGCAAGGGGGTGGTCATAGAGCAGACAAGAGACCCCGTCAGTCAGGTCAATTTAGTGGTGCCTCGTCTAGAGGTAGAGATTCGTATGATAAGGGCAGCCTTCTAGGCCTTTCTAGTTAGCCCTCCAGGTTTCTCACGTTGCTTCTGGTAGCCGTGGTTCTCAGGCGTCGTATTCCGACCAGCAGTCCTTCAATGCACCACCATCACCTCTTAGTGCACCACCGCTTCAAAGTTTCCAGGATTGCCAGTCGCAGCAACCGAGAACTTATTTTACTTGTGTGACAGGAGGCGCATTGCTAGGTATTTCCCTCGTGCGCCAGGTGGCTCTCAACATCAGAGTTATCGTGCCATGGTTCAGGCACCAAGTGTCCCACATCCCGCCCAGCCAGCTAGAGGTGGGGGTAGAGGTGCCAGAGGTAAAGCTCAGACCACAAGAGGTGGAGGCCAGCTATCAGCAGGCCGTCCCAGAGAGGTAGATCAAAGTGGTGGAGCCCAACCCCAATGTCATGCTCTTCAGGCCAGGCCTGAGGCAAAGGTTTCAAATGTGGTTATTACAGGTATGGTTTTGGTATATGATAGAAATGCTTCAATGTTGTTTGATCCGGGGTCTACATATTCGTATGTTTCATCTTATTTTGCCTCGTACTTGATTATGCATAGTGATGCATTAGATATTCATATTTATGTGTCTACACCAGTAGGCGACTACATTATTGTTGATGGAGTCCATCGTTCTTGTGTTGTGGTGATTGGGGGTCTTTAGACTCATGTAGATTTGTTGCTTTTTGATATGGTTGAAGTAGACATTATATTGGGGATGGACTGGTTATCACCTTATCACGTTATCTTGGACTGTCATGCCAAGACTATGACCTTAACTTTATGGGTTATGCCTTGCTTAGAGTGAAGAGGGACTCTAGGTCATTCTACCCATTGTGTTATATCATATGTGAAGGCTCGCCATATGGTCGAGAATGGGTGTTTGGCTTATTTGGCTTATGCTCAAGATTCCAGTGCTGAGGTTCCCTCTATCGATTCTGTGCCCGTTGTTTGTGAGTTCCCTGATGTTTTTCCTTCAGACCTGTTGGTATGCCACCCGACAAGGATATTAATTTCTGCATTGATTTGGTTCTGAGCGCTCAGCCCATTTCTATTCTACCATATTGTATGGCCCCGCCTGAGTTGAAAGAGTTAAAGGAATAGTTGAAGAATTTACTTGTTAAGGATTTCATTAGACCCAATGTCTGACCTTGGGGTGCGCCAGTGTTATTTGTCAAAAAGAAGAATGGGTCAATGAGAATGTGTATTGATTACCGGCAATTCAATAAGGTAACGATCAAGAATAAGTATCCACAACCAAGGATTGATGATTTTTTCAACCAGCTTCAGGTTCCAAGATTGACTTACGATCTGGCTACCATCAGTTGAGGATTAGGGAATCTGATGTCCCTAAGACAGCTTTTCGCATTTGTTAAGGGCATTATGAGTTCTTGGTTATGTCATTTGGGTTGACAAATGCCCCATGAGCTTTGATGGACTTGATGAACCGAGTGTTCAGGCCTTATTTAGACTCATTCGTGATAGTTTTCATTGATGATATATTGATATATTCTCGCAGCCAGGAGGAGAACGAGCAACACCTTAGAGTGGTTCTTCGGACTCTGAGGTATAGTCAGTTATATGCTAAGTTCTCTAAGTGTGAGTTCTGGTTGAGTTCAGTTGCATTTCTAGGTCATGTTGTATCATTCGAGGGTATTCAGGTAGACCTAAAGAAGATTGAGGCAGTCAAGAGCTGGCCTAAACCAACATCAACTACAGAGATTCAGAGTTTCTTGGGGTTGGCAGGCTACTATTGTCGGTTCATGGAGGGGTTCGCATCTATCACAGCCCCAATAACTAGATTATCCTAGAAGGGTGCCCAGTTCGGATGGTCAGATGAGTGTGAGGCGAGCTTTTAGAAGCTCAAGATAGCTCTGACTACGGCCCCGGTGTTGGTTTTGCCCATAGGTTCAGGGCCTTATACAGTCTACTGTGATGCTCCCATATTGGGCTTGGCTTAGTGTTGATGCAGGATGGCAAAGTCATTACCTATGCTTTGAGGCGGTTGAATATTCATGAGAAGAATTATGCGGTTCATGATCTAGAGTTCGCAGCAATTGTTCATGCATTGAAGATCTGGAGGCATTATCTATACGGCATGGCATGTGAGGTGTACACTGATCACAAGAGTCTTCAGTATCTATTGAAGTAGAAGGAGTTAAATTTAAGGCAGAGAAGGTGATTGGAGTTGTTGAAGTATTATGATATTACTATCTTATATCATCCGGGGAAGGCCAATGTGTTGGCCGATGCTTTGAGTAGGAAGTCAGCCAGCACGAGCAGTCTTGCTTATATTCCGGTCAGTCAAAGGCCGCTTTCTTTGGATGTTCAGGCTTTGGCCAATCGATTTGTAAGGTTGGATATTTATGAGCCTAGTCAAGTTTTAGCTTGCACAGTCTCTCGTTCTTTATTATTGGAGTGTATCCGTGATTGGTAGTTTGATGATCCCCACTTGTGTGTCCTCATAAACACGGTGCAACGAGGAGGTACCAAGCAGGTTACATTAGATGTCGATGGAGTCTTGAGATTGCAGGGGCAAGTTTGTGTGCCCAATGTGGATGGGCTTCGAGAGTTGATTTTAGAGGAGGCACGTAGTTCCCGGCACTCTATTCATTGGGGCGCTGCAAAGATGTATCAGGATTTGCGGCAACATTATTGGTGGCGTAGAATGAAGAAGGACATTATGGCATATGTAGCAGTGTTTGCATTGTCAGCAAGATAAGTATGAACATCAGAGGCCTGGTGGTTTATTTCAGAGGATTGAGCTTCCCGAATGGAAGTGGGAGCGGATCACTATGGACTTCGTTACTAGACTTCCGTTGACTCGGAAGAAGTTCGATGCAGTTTGGGTCATTGTTGATAGGCTGACCAAGTCAGCGTATTTCATTCCTGTGTCAGTCTCATATTCTTTTGAGAGGTTAGCTGAGATCTATATTTGGGATATTGTTCGCCTTTATGGTGTGCCCGTATCTATCATTTCGAACTGGGGTACGCAATTTTCTTCGTCTTCCTGGAGAGCAGATCAGCGAGAGTTGGGCACCCAGGTGGAGTTGAGTACATCATTTCATCCTCAGACGGACGGGCAGTCCGAGCGAACTATTCAAATAATAGAGGATATGCTCCGAGCTTGTGTTATTGACTTTGGAGGTTCATGGGATCAGTTCTTTCCTTTAGCAGAGTTTGCCTACAACAACAGCTACCAGTCGAGCATTCAGATGGCTCCTTATGAGGCTTTATATGGTAGGCGGTATCGATCTCTGTTGGATGATTTGAGCCGGAAGATGCTCGGTTGTTGGGTACAGATTTGGTTCAGGAGGCCTTGTACAAGGTCAGGATCATTCAGGATAGGTTTCGTACAGCTTAGTCCAGGAAAAAGAGCTATGTAGATCGTAAGGTTAGAGATGTGGCTTTCATGGTGGGTGAGCAGGTATTGCTCCGAGTGTCGCCTATGAAGAGCGTAATGAGATTTGGGAAGAAGGGAAAGCTTAGCCCTAGGTTCATTGGCCCGCTCGAGATTCTTGACCGAGTGGGAGATGTGGCTTATAGACTTGCATTGCCGCCTAGCCTATCAGCCGTATATCTAGTTTTTCATGAGTCCATGCTTCGGAGGTATCACGGCGATCCAGCCCACGTGTTATATTTCAGCACTGTACGGTTGGACAAGGACTTGTCTTGTGAGGAAGAGCCGATAGCTATTCTAGACTTGGAGGTTCGTCAGTTGAGATCCAAGAGTTTTCCTTCTGTTCGTATTCAGTGGAAAGGTCAGCCTCCTGAGGCATCGACCTGGGAGTCCGAGTCCGATATACGGGACCATTATCTCCACCTTTTCCCCGACTCAGGTACTTCCTTCTTCTGTCCGTTCGAGGACGAATGGTTGTTTTACAGGTGGAGAATGTGACGACCCAAAGGGGTCAATCACCTATTTTTTAATTGAATTTTGTGTCTTCGAGGCCTTGAAAACCTCATTAGGGTTGCCTCGATTTACGTGTACAGTCCAGTCATGTAGCCGGAAAGCTTAAATGTAAAATTTTATAAAAATGCTAAATGTTATTAAAATGAATAGATTTGACTTTGGTCAACATATCGGGTAAACGGTCTCGAACCCATGATTTGACGATCTCGGAGGGTCCGTAGAAAAATATGGGACTTGGGCGTATGCCCGGAATTGAATTCCGAGGTCCTAAGCCCGACATATGAATTTTTAAGTGAATATTGCTTTCTGAAAATGTTTAAAGAAAATTGAAGTGAAATCTAATTTGAAAGTAATGGTATCGTGCCCGTATTTTGGTTCCGACACCCAGTACAAGTCCCATCTTTGTTTTGGTATCACTCCTATTAAGTAGGTTAAAAACGGACGTCGTTTGACACGATACGGGCCTTAATTGGGAAATTTATGCTTTAAAAGGAGATTTGAGAAATTTCCTTGTTCTTGAGGTTCAATTCGATGTTCATGATGTTATATTGGTGATTTGATCACACGAATACATTCGTAAGATGTTTTTGAGGTAGTGTGTATACTTGGATTAGAGTTGTGAGGGCTCGGGTGAGCTTCGTGTAGGTTCCGGGATGCCTTAGTCTTTCAGATGTTGCAGGTTCAGGAATTTGACGTCTCTGAACCCTCTAGTGCGGCCTCCGAGAAATCGCGTGCGGCCGCTGTCGACTTTGCGCGGTTCGCGGTTGGTGTTGTGCGTCCACGGTCGGCTTGGCGCGGTCTGCAGGGGCTATAATCCGCAGGCCTTCAGAAAGCCTGTGCAGCCGCGGTCTTTGCATGGTCCGCACATGAAACTTCATAGGGGTATAAATACACGTGAATTTCCATTATTTTACACTTTTTAAAACCCCAAAATAAGAGGCGTTCCAAACAACTATTCTTCTCCAAAACGATTGGTAAGTGATTTCTAACTTATTTTCTTCACTCCTTAGCATCTTTTAACATGATTTTAACTTCAAATCAAAGATTTTCATGGGAAAATTGGTCTTTTGGGTAGAACCTAGGTTTTATAAAAATTGAGGAGTTGGACCTCAATTTGAGGTCCGATTTCAAACCAAATCACATATTTGGATTCGTAGGGGGATGGGTAATCTGATTTTGATCCGAACCTCGAGTTTCGACCACGTGTGCCTGGGGTATTTTTGACCTTTCGAGGTAAAACTTTGTAAAACTTATTTTCATGCATCGAGGCTGATTCATTTAGCATTTGTTAGTGACATTAAGTAATTTATCACTAGATTCGAGCGGATTGGTGGTAGAACCAAGGGGTAAAGCTATAATTGAGGGTTGAGTTGAATTCAAAGCAATGAAGTAAGTGTTCGGTCTAACCTTAGCTTCAGGGATTAGGATTTTAGTCTTATGTGCTAATTTCTCTTTCTTGAGTACGACGTATAGGCATGGTAACGAGTATATATACGTTGGTGTCAAGCATGACTGTGAGTCCTATGTTGGTAGTTGTTGTATTCTTAAATGACACCATGTACGCCTTAACCAACGATTTACCGTATCGGGCAAAGATTTGTTTATCCTTGTAGATCCGATTTATAATTGAGCATCACCATTAATCAAACTGAGTTAAGGTTGGTTATAGTTGATTCTCCCTTGCCGGGATGATTGTTTTTACATTGTTGTTCCCTTATAGGGAAGTTATTATGTTACTTTGTTCCCTTGCCGGGATTTCTTATGATAATGTGATATAATAATATGGGATCGGGTGGTACGCCTACCACGAGACTTGTTGAAATAGGAGCGGGTGATACGCCTACCACGGGATGATAAAATGTGATCGGGTTGCTCGCCTGCAATAAGATTGTAACTGAGAATGAAAGTTGTCTTTACTTCTCTTTACCTGCATAACAAGTTAAATTACAGTTTTTCCTTATTGTTCTTGATGTTCTGTTTATTTGTCATCCCCATAGCATGTTCCCCTCCCTAGCTTTAAGTGCTTTTTACTTGTTTACTTTTCCTCTATATATTATGTAATTGCACCGGCTTATCTGGAGTTTGGTCTTAGCCTCGTCACTACTTTGCCGGGGCTAGGCCAGACACTTACCAGCACATGGGACACCCTATGCTCTTTTGCACAGATCCAAGTGTCGGAGTATCATTTGAGCATCAGTATTAGATTGGGAGCCAGCCTTCAGTCTACCGAGACACCGAGGTAGCCTTGCAGACATTCACACGCCCGGCGTCTCCTTCTATTTTGTTTTTCATTTTGTTATCTCAGGTATTCCAAGACAAACAATGTATTATCCTTTTTCAAACGGTTGTATGTAGCACTCTAAGTGGTTCGTGAGTATGTGACACCAGTTCTTGGGTAGAGATTATGTTGATTTTTTTGCATTATTGTTCAGATTCTTTAATGTAAGACTTTCACTACTTTATTCCGTTATTTCATGGTATTACTGGAAATTTCTAAAAGGAGTAAGTTAGCTATGAAAAAAGGTAGTTAAAGGTTGGCTTGCCTTTCTCTCATTAGTAAACGTCATCACGACTCCCGGGGGTGAGAATTCCAGGTTGTGACAGATCCTGCCTCACCAATACTGTGTATTTTAGTAATGAAATACTTATCCAGAACCTTAAAGACAATGAATGTATTGCCTGACCTTAGATTCCATCCAATATGCAAAGAGCTGAAACTCACACATCTCATTTTTGTTGATGATCTTATAATATTTTGCAAAGGACAGGTGAAGTCTATGAAAAGAATATTAGAGGCATTCTAATATGGAGAAGTCTAGTATGTGTTTAGTTGGGGTGACAGAAGAAGTTAAGGAGCAACTATTATGAATAACTGGATTCACAATGGGAGAGTTTCCAATCAGATATATGTGCTTGCCGTTGTCCTCAAAAAAGTGGAGTAAATTGGAATGTCAGCAGTTGATAGATAAGATCACTAATAGGATTAAATTGACATATACAAAACAACTCTCCTATGCTGGGAGATTACATATCATAAATTCAGTCTTTTTCTCTGTATACAACTTTTGGGGATTTGTGTTTATTCTTCCTCAAAATGTGTTGAAGGAGGTATATAGGAAGTGTAGAGAGTACTTATGGGATGGATTAGAAAATAAGAAGAAAGTATGTATAGTTGCATGGACAAAGTACGCTTCTCTAAGAAGAATGGAGGAATAAATTTCAAAGAATGCAATTCCCGAAACATGGCTGCAGTTGGTAAATGGTATGGCAATTAGTAGTAAATAAAGATTCATTGTGGATAAAGTGGGTACATGTTGTATACTTGAAGAATGGTTAGGACATCTGGAGTCGCAAAACACCTACAAATAACAAATGATAGGGGAGAAAGATAAAAGGTTTAGCTGGTAAAATGCAAAATTAGTACATATATGGCAGATATAGACTCACCTCTATAGGAGACGACTCTATTACTAGAAGTTACATGGAACTAAGGAATGTACAAACTAAGTTGGCCAATATTGAATTAATTTGGGCTCCTATTGCACAACCTAAGAATAGGTTCATCATGTGGCTAGTTGTTCATAATAGACTGCTCACTAGAGAAAGATTGGGAAAGTTGAATATACCAATAGAAGAGTCAACTTGTTATTTATGTGATAATCAAGCTATTGAGTCAGCTAAACACTTGCTTAATGGATGCTCGTGGTTCCAGGAAGATAAGCAAGGGGTGGAGCAATGGACAGGATCACAAATGCCACTTTGAACTCTGAAGACAATTCTACAATGCATAAAAAGAAGAAATGGAAGAAATTCCAAAGAGAATTGGTTGCAGCAACACAGGGAGCAATGATCTATCACACTTGGAAGGGGAGGAACTGGAAATTATTTAGAGGCACACATGTACAGGCAGCAGGAATAGTTATACATATAAAAAGAGAGATGCTAGCTAGAATAGACACAATTAGTTCATCAAAGAGATCTCATAAATGTAAGAACTTAATATAGCATATGCAAATGTAATTAGTTCTTTCTCTGTTTGTTTGTTGGAGGCTTGATCTCAGTATGTTTGCGAGATCAGGTGCTCTTTAAGTGTAAGGATTGTTTGTTAATGGTAATATTTTCATGGTTACCAAAATCCTTTTTGAAGATTAGTAAGTGTAGTGTTAAATCATTTGAGATGGTGATGCATATATTACAACAAATAAAAAATAAAATTAAATGTAAAATGAACACGATAATCTTCTTGTATTGGTACAGTTCAAATTAAACATATTAATCGGACCAGGCTAATCCGTTTTCAACCGCTTCGGCCCGGTCAGCCTAGTTTAGCTCGTTACTGTAGCTTATAGGTGCGGGCTAGGACTGGTTGGGTGGGGGCAAGTTTTTAGACGAACACATTTTGAATATCGGTGCACCGGAACCTACTAAGCCCGCTAACCTGTTAACGGGTTGTTAACGGGCTGCAGCCCAGTTCCGACCGGTATCCGTTATAATTTATTTTAAATTTTTTGAACTGTTACCATTGATCAAAATCATAATGACCGTTGGGGTACGACCAAATTTTGCACAAATGGCCATTTCAGCCTCCCCCATTGAAAAAATAGTCCTCCCGCCTCTAATAAATGAAAAATTATAATTTTAATCTTTTAAAACCTATAAATAGTCCCCCTTCTTCTTCATTTTTTCTCACAATTCACTCTCTTACTACTCTAATTCTCTCTTGATATTATTAATTATTGTTCTTAAATTCTAAATTAGTTATTATTTCAACTTTCATCAAATATTTAGTTTAGCCATTACAAAATTATTATTATCAAATATCAAGTATTCAAGTGAAGTGTGGTATCAAGTACTACTAGTATCAACTTTCAAGTTTCGGTCTATCAATTGAAATTTAATTTTATATCAAAATTAGTGCGGCATCTGGAATCCCGACTCACTCGTTCCATCTCTTTCTCTTATTTGGTATACACTTATTTTATTATTTGGAATTATTAATTTAATTTCTTAATTTATTTTACATAATGGATTTACTTAGAGCAGCAAAACAAACAAGCACTAGTAGAGGTGGTAGTGGTAGTACGAAAACTTCCAAAAGATCAAGAGGTGGTGTTGGTTCTTCTAGTAGCATTACACATATTTTTGAAAGTTCACCTGAAAATTTAAATGTAGATTATGTGCGAATGCAAGAAAATTATGGTATAGAGGATAATTTAGATGATATTCAATCACCCAATAATCTTAAAAGACCACTACCTACACTTGGTAATGCTAGTCAAACTCAAAATATTAGGGGTGGGACAAGTAAACATCCCCTCCCTATTAAGAAGAACTGAAGATTAAGAAATAAAGATTTTTTTTAGGGACTAGAAGATAAAAAAAATATGTAAAATATAAAATTTGTACTGAACTTTATAAACATGAGCCTGGTAAGGGAGGGAGAGCGGGTCAACCTTGTAGGCATATGGAAGATCTCCACCCTCTTGATTGGGGAGTAGATGAGTAAGATGAGTAACAAAAACTTAACCTGACACTGAGGGGTTAATGGGTAAATACGATATTAAGAAAGATCGGGAAGAATTAGGTAAAATAATTGTTTTAGGTTATTTTACCTTTTAGTTTTGCTTCTTCACTGTATCTTGTTATTTATATTCAAAGAATTTATAATCCTTTATTTAAAGTTAATCCTAGAAGTACTTGTAGAGCTGATATCTTTAGGATTTTTGGACAATCAGACATATATACGTTATTTATTCGCAAGTCTTTCTTGTAGAGTTTCTCTTACTTCTGATATTGGCCGTGTTGTAAATGGAAATGATTATTATACTGTTAAGTGAAACGTATTATTACTTTTAAATATGATGAAGATCAATGTCATACTGGTGCATTTACAAGTAATACTATCCATGAAGTTGCAATATTTTATAATCTTGCATAAAAAGTTGTGTATGTCATTTGATAATGCTTCTAACAACAATACTACTAGTATAATATTAAAATTGCATCTACACCCACCACTTCCTGAAATATTTCACGTTAGATGTGCATGTCATATTTATAACTTGATTGTGAAGAGTGGCCTTGAATTATTTAGAGATGAAATCAATTTAGTTAGGAGGGGTGTTGGTGTAATTTAAGAAAATAATAGAAGTGCAATATTAAATACATTTAAGGAAAAATATTTATACTATGGACTAAAACCAAGACGCATGCCTGAAGAAATAGTTACTAGGTGGAATTGTACTTATTTATTCATATGATGTTGTTATAAATATAGAATGCATATAACTGAAGTTGCTACTTCTCATTGTATAGATCCTAGTCGTTTGTGATCTTATTATCATACTATTGTAAATGGTTTAGTTCATATTGCTAAAATTTCTCTTTTACTATATAATTTGAAGAAGAAAGAAGGATATACTTATGTTGTTGAATCTATGCTCGATAAGTTCTAAAAATATTCTATACAATTTCTCATATTTACCTAATTGGTGTTATTTTAAATTCTACTATCAAAATGATAAACCGTCGTCAATTAATAAGTGCTTTATATACTTATATGGATATTGAACCAACTGAAACTCCTGATATTGACACTTGTATTTATGATCTACACAATTATTTACAAACTTTATATAATTATTATGCTAACATTGTTGATGCTTCTTCGATTGTAGATGTAAATATTCCTTCAACTAATATTTCAACATCTGGAACAACTTCGGATGATGATGATGATGGTGTTCAAGATTATTTGATTTGGTCTACGCTAGGAGAGCATCAACAAACCGATACCAGGAATATTTATGAACTCCAATTCTACTGGCAAAAGTCACCAGAGCCCCTCACAAAGGACTTTCTATCACTGGGTTGGTGGAAGTGCAACTCAAATCAATTTCTTGTTCTTTTGGCCATGGCTTGAGACGTGTTAAATGTACCGATTTCAACAGTCGCATTAGAGAGCAAATTTAGCCAAGCAAGGCAGCAGCTAAAAGATACCCGTCATTCATTGAGAAGCAACGCTTAGAAAATTTTAGTGTGCTTCAGAGATTGGATAAGATCGGGATGACGAAATCAAGGACATGCTAAGGTAGACGAAGCGGAGGACCAAGAAATTAGAGATATAATAGTTTATGGTTCCGATTCAATCAATGCCAGAAATCAAGAACATCATCTTGACATGGAATAACTTACAAAAATGATGCAAAATATGTGATGTATTATTTCTTATTTTCTATAGTTGTTGTAAACTTTTAATTTGCCAGTTCAAAAATAAAAAAAATAAAAAAAGAGCTTGCAAATTTATTTGATAAAATGAAAGCCTTTGGAGTTTGTCCCTTACATATTGTTCTTATTAAATAATTTTTTGTAGCCACTTACTTTCTAATTTCATAAAATATTAATTCAAATTTCAAATTTAAAACTTTAAAGTTTAAACTTCAAAGTTTAATTCGAATCCTTAAAAGTCTGCAAACACTTAAGTATCAATAACATTGAATAAAAAAAATTAAATTTAATTTTAAAAAAAGTTATACTAGCCCACCTCGCCATAACCCGTTAAGCTCGAACCCCGACGAGCCCAAAATAACCCGAAAGTTTTCAACCCACCCCCAGCCCATTATCCCATCCCGCTAACCAATCTGGTTTGATAATAGACGGGCTGGTTTTTTTTGTTCAGTTCGTCCTAGCCCACCCGATAAACACCTTTAGTTCAGATGTTAAGACTACATCCATTTCTCTTAACTCCCACGGGGTTCTATTACTCTTCATGTTTACTTGGTCACTAGCTACTAGTGGCTTTCACATGTATAGCAACGACAAACTTAAAAAGGGAAATTACCAGTTATATCCATTTATAAGTAGCTCATTATAAAAATTGGTCAATTGATAAAATATTACTAATTTTAGTCAAATTAGCCAATTAGCTATTTGCTGCAAAAAAATATCAAAATTTTACTTTGTTTTGAGTGGGTGTTATTAGAATAGATTAGGCACAACTTATGGAGCTTGAATCTCAGTTTTGGGATGATTTGGTGAAGTTTTGAGGTGGTTTGAATTAAAATTTTGAAGTAAAAGTTGAACATGAAAAAAACGATATGTGTATCATTTATGTATCACATATGTATCATATTAGTATCAATCATGTATCACACGTATATCCATTTATACCTGTATGTGAGATATATGCGTGATACATGGTTGATACATGTATCGCGGAAGACTTTTTTCAAACTTCGTTAATTACGAATTTTGATTCAAAACCAGTCCAAACCACCTCCAATCTTCCTCAAAGTTTGTATATTAACTTATAAAATATATGTTTAATGAATTCCAACTATACCCATTGAAAAAGTTTTTTTTTGTTTAGATTTTCGGAGTATTGTACAGATTTTTGTGTTTCATCACCTTATAGTTACCCCGTCCATGAAATGTCCTTTCTGTCTTGCATCTAATGTTTCCAATCATGCTTAAAAATATGAAAGGTAAGGTTTCCATGTAATTCTTTGAGAGGAAGAATCCTATTATTTGGTTTTTCAATTTTTTGTCACGACCCAAATCAAAGGACCGCGACTGGTACCCGGTGCCTTACTCAACCGAGTACCAACTTAACATATCTTTGTTATCATGCTATCATGAGAAAATTAGCCAGAAAATCCGTCATGAGATAACAAGAATAAAACATAAAGGGAATACTCAACATATGATGACCCAACATGATATGCAAACTGATACATATGATATGCGAGCCTACAAGGCCGACATGACCATTTGTAATCTCAGAAAATAGGCCGGCAAGGCTATACAAGTATCTGTACACCTGACAGCTGTCTACAAGTCTCTAAGAGTACATAAAATCATAAAGGTCGGGACAGGGTCCCGCCATATCAATAATACATATCCAAAGCATACTAAACAAATAGGCAACTTCGGAGCAAGTGGAGTGCGCCAACACATTCGTTGAGCTAATAGCCTAATAGGAGGATTGTCAACCTACCAATCAGGACCTGCAGGCATGAAACACAGCGTCCCCAGGCAAAAGAGACGTCAATACGAATAAAGTACTGAGTATGTAAAGCATGAAAGCATAAACCAGAACAGTAATGTAAAGAGAGATAGAGGAGATACAACTTGTAACATTTGAGTGCCTATTGGGGCTACTGATATGAAATGCATAATACATATATATACATAAACTTTTAATAACATTCACCTTTACGGGAATCATCATTATCATATCGTACTTGACCTCAAAAAGGACTCGGTAAACATGTACCCGCCATCATAAGGCTCGATAGAATCGTACCCGACCACCTGGAGCTAGGTAAACCTAACTGATCAGTGGTTGCATAATAAGTGCCATACTTGGCCAATTATAGCGCGACTCGGTAGAGTAAAATAGAGACATATATATAATGAATGCTCGACTCATGGAATCACGTTCTAAACCTTTTAAAGTGGTGTAAGGTCGTTGCACCTTCAATTAACATTACAGACATCATACCATCAATGTGAACTTCACTAGGTGTCATGCCCCATTTTTCTTGCAAAATTGAGTTTATGACATTTGGGAGGACAACTCGTTCCCTTTTGGGTATAGGGTTTGAATTGCAGATTCGCCACCTAATGATTAAGTGCATTAGGACACTAAGGAGAGCTTGATTTGGAAAATCAGAGATTGGGTAAAGGCTTGAAATTATCCCGAGGGAAAGGTATTAGGCACCCCTCAAGATCCACTAGTGTGGTTCCCAACCATACTATAATTGTGAATTTAAGTGCAAATAACAAATAGACAAATAAGAGTTACAAATACGAGGGGGGGTTTCACATAATTATTGCAAGTAATTTGAAGTTAAAACGAAGTTAAAGAAGCTGAAATTTAAGAAGAAAAGCAATTTTGAAGCTCAATATAAACGGGTAAAAGAAAAGAGAAATAATTTCATATGATTGCTGCAAGTAAATTGAAGTTAAAAGCAGTCAAAGAAAGCTGGAATTTGAAAAAATAGCTTTTGAAATTATGAATAAAACAAACAAGTAAAAAGAGAGAGGCGGGAGGGTCTTAGGTTTATAAATAATATGGATCACCCCACACAACACCCAGTAATCGTTTATACACGTGGTGTTACGCGTGGTCATCATATCCATATCTACCCATTCCCACCCTATTAAGGTATTAAACGCGGAATGGTATCCTTTTACTTGTTGTATGTTATTACCCGTCCCCAATTCTATCAGCCGCGGAGGCATTTCGGACTACTAGTCCTAAAGGGAAGAGAGATTTGGGCTTTTTGTTGTTTTAAAAGGATAAAACTCTAAGGCGGCAATCAAACCACGTAGAGCAGGTATGGGGAAACACATAACAATTAAAGGATCAAACATGCCTCCTCAGTTAAAAAACAGATCGTTTAGCATGTCTTGCACATATTGGTTATGGTCTTAAACTCAAAGGTTGTGGCAGGATGATCTATTACATATTTCATATAAGAAACCTGAGTCAAGCCTGCGTGTTGGTTGGAATTGATAGAATATGATTCAGTTTACTTTATGGCTTGCCTAGTGTCAAATGAAAAAAAAAACTATAGGGATGATATCTATTAGTTTCAGAAAAGAAGAAATTATCAATTACAAGAGTATAAATTCTACAGTCGCTATGGTTACTACTGATTTTAGACTTATAAGCATTTGAACGATTTTGATTTTGTTGGTTGCTCCTACAGGCATGCTTTCGAGGCGTTGTTGATTTTAAACACTTTATAGCTGAAATAAGAGAACAGAAGTCCTATAAGCATGGTATCTAGTATGTCGTTTGTTATTTAAACCTAAGCACAAGTTTGCCTAGTGATATACGCAGATGCAAAAATTCAGGAAGTCCTATAGGTATAATATCTAGCAAATTGTTTATTATTTAAACTTATGAACAGGTTTGCCCAGTGATAGATGCAAATGCCAAAATTCAGGAAGTCCTATAGGTATAATATCTATATGGTATGCAGCATTTCAGAAATGACATATAAACATGGTCTATTTATAATGCAAAAGTACATGAGCCTATGGACATGGTACATATATGAGATGCAAAAATGCAGAAGCCTATAGACATTGTCCCTATGTGAGATACAAAAGCACAAGCTGAGAGCAGGATACATGAGTATAGAAGAGTAAATATTCCCTATGAACATGATATCTACCCTTTTGCATGCATGATTGACCCTCCACTTTTTATTAACAGCCCCAATAGTTATTAGAAGTTATTATTACAGCCCAGAATGAATAAGAAAGTAAAATTACATTAGAGAACTAAAATTACAACCAATGGGAGCCTGATTCAGACTTGCTATCTGAAACATGAAATAAACCAATCGCCAAAGATCAAATTCCAAAGCCTTTATCTTATTTAGGATGTGTCAGAGTTTCCTAAGAGTCTCAAATGGACTCCGGCAGTGCTCACACCCAAATATATTGCAGAATTGAATCATAGTGTAGTGTGGAAGAGCCAGCCCTTAAATTTCCAAGGTCAGAGGGAACTCAAGGTCCCAAAGCTAGGCTAATAGGAGGGGCACTGAATTTAGAAGCTAGGAAAGAGTGTAAGTGCAAAGAGGGGATTCTGGGGGAAAGCAGAGATAGGCTGGTGGTCATACCCAGCAATTGGAAATGCTGGCACACCCCAACCAGCATGTTAGCCACATTGTTTGGGAGTTAGGATCCCTTAAAGGATCAAGTCCAGAAATGAGCAACAATTTGGATGTTTCCATGTTCTGAACTTTAACTCAAACACATAGAAGGGAATATGCGTACAGGGATGCACAACAGAAATAGATGCAAAGAGAACAACATACATATTTATAACCGAGCATAAACAGCAAAGTAGACAGGATTGTAGAAGCTGTAACATAAACACATTGGGATGAGGTTGAAAACTAAATTAGAACATACCAGTTTCAGGGAAACAAGAGAAGAAAGCAATAGTCTTGTAAAGCCAAATTGCAAGCAAATAAGCAGAAGATTTTAGAAGAGAGCTATTAGATTATGTGTGTAAAAGTTTTCAATTGAGAGTTGTATAATTGAAAGTGTATGAAAAGTATCGAACTCAAGGTGTGTTAGTGAGAAAGGGGCCGTTCCCTTTTTATAGTGTAGAAGGCAAGCAGAATAAGGTAGGAGAATAATTTTAAAAATCATTTATCGATCAATTACACAAGTTTCCTTTTAATTAAGGGATTCTGATTTCAAACGGGTAAAATAATTAAGGAAAGAGGTTGATCAGGCACATTTCAAAGCAGCATAAGAATGGTAAATACACAGAGATTTATTTAAGGAAAAAGTCTGATAGCACACCATTTGTGCAAATAAGGAAAGGATTAATCAACAGCCAATAAAATCAGAAATTGGAGATTTCACGTGAATGAACCAGGTCAGAAATATGGGAAAGATCTTGACTTAAAGAAAGTCAGTACTAATCAATTATACCTAAAAAAAATAAGAATTCTGAATCTTAAGTTGGAAAACCTTTTCGAAAGAAAGAGTTTATCACATGTATAAAAGTATATAACCACACTTAAGTACAAAGAACTATTGTGCTAATCAGTAGAAGAATTTAAAAGTTTAGAGTCGTAAACAAAGTGATTCAAACTCAGCTCATTGACTTAAAATGAGTCTGAAAGAGTCAAGGGTTCCAAAATAGAACCCTGGTCCAAACACAAGAACAAACCCCAAATCTTAGGGTTTCCATTTCGAATCAGATATAGAGACGAGGAGGCAAGTAATTGAAACATGCTCAGAGATCTCTTTGAGAGACTCATGAGGAAACAAACAGATATAATAGCAGGTTTGAAACAACAGAGTGAAGAAAGTGATTCGAAGCATAGTGAGAGTAGGAGGCACATGATTAAGAAAAAGCTGGGACTTAAACAAGGTTCAGAAGAGAAAAGAGATAGTATATCATTTAAGAGAACAATAGAAGAAATATGTTTAAAGGAAACTCTTACCTATTTATTGTATCAACCTAAGTTTGGCTGGTTAACCATTATTAACGGATCATATAGGATGCTTTAATTATCTTCTCTGTATGATTAATTAAAACCCTTACCTATACTCTTAAGTTAAGCGGACCATAAAATAGAGTTAACTATAAGCACTACTTAGCTAAAATCGGTGTCCTAATTCACCTTTAAATTAATTAGGTGGCGACTCTCTTTAATCAAATAAACCTCAATATTACCAATATGTTATACTCTAATTTGATTCGTATTAAAATGGGGGTATAACATGGATTCTGGTGAGATTGAGGTAGAAGACAGTAGAAGATGATTAGGGTTTCGAGAACATTTGAGAGAATTTGAGAGATGAGAGTGTTTGAAGACGACTGAGAAGAGAATGAGGGGATTAGGGTAGTCATTTAGGTTTAATTATGGAATGGTGGATAAGGGCCATTGATCTTAGATATCAACGACTCAGATTAAAAGGGCTTGGGTCGGGTAACACAAATGGGTTGGAATAAAAATGAGGCTGGATTTTAAATAGCCAGTTTTTTCCTTTTTATTTTATAAAAATAGTGAAAATAACTTCGAAAACAAATTAAAGATACCGAGTCACTTAATAATATATAAATATTAATTTATAAATATTAAAACCAATTTTATAATTATAAAATGCTATTAAATATTAAAATAGGCTAGACTTACAATTATATGCAATTTAGCTTTTAAAATATCACATAAATTTGTAAAAAATGTGTAAAAATTACTTTAGCTATATGTTGGCATAAGCATGGGGATAAAAAGATAATTTTGGCAATAATTATTGATTTTTGTACTGCAAAAATGGACAATAAATTGATTTTGAAAATCTTTAAAAAAATTACTAAAACACTTGGGCATACTTATATATGCATATATAAGCAATTTTGAAAGCATTTGTATGTAAAAAATACATTAAAAAAAAATTGGGTATCAACACTAGGACTCAAGGATCATACGTACTTTCTTAGAATAACTTTGTACAGAAAGAACAACATCGACAACCTTAGTTGCTAGGAGTATATTCACTATGAAATAGCATATTCATTTCACATTAGATCATGCCAAAAGAAAGAAGTAAGTACCTTAACATACCTTAACTCCATTGAGTCCTTAATGCCTTCCAAAAAATTCTTCAAACAAATCAATTTAATCTACCACGACATAAGGAGATTCCAAATATGTGCTGAGTAAAGGCCAAGTCCGCAACTTAAACTAGTAGCTTGTTCACGTAGATTTTGGCAGCATCTCCGCTATAACAAGGCATCCTCCAATACCACATACCAACAACAGCAAGAACACAACAATAAAAATATATATGCATCATGTTCCAACCTTATCTCTATCACAATATACCATAAAACAGCCCACACACCAAACTCCATAAAAATATTAGCAAAATAGACAACACAAAACAGCCCACAAACAGTCCACAAGTTCAACAACTCAAAACTAATTTTTCGGTTTACTAAAACATGTTTCTACTAGTCTTTTCTTTCAAATTGAGAAACACAAACAACTATACATAATTAAGCCTTTTATCTTATAAACCAGCGATAAATTCAACTTAAAAATAATTCACAACCAGCCAATAGTGATGCAACAACAAACAGCATACAACTCATCAAAACTTGCTAGGTCTAGTCTTTACGGTCGAGTTATAACTCGTACAAGCATAGATAATGGAAGAAGAAGCAAAAACATACCTTGTAATGAGTAGAACCATGAAACCTAGGCTCCATCAAAAAATAAGTCCCCTAACGCAGCTACATGAAGGAGAAAGAGAAACTAGCAAGCTGTCCGGATTTTTTTGTACTAGAATCACATCGTAACATCTGAAATAACATAGGATTTGTGTGGGATTTTTTGGAGAGGATTTGCAGGGTTAACTCTGGTTTTATGGTCTGAAATATGAGTGTATTAAATGAGTTTATAAGCCTTTACATATCCCCTCTTGGCCGACTTTAGGAGGTTTAATTGAGACCTCTTCTTTTGGCAAGTAGTTGATGCACCTACTAGTCTGCACTATCTCGCGAAAATACGAATATCTCTCTACTCCAACATCATATAAATAAACAGTTTAATGTTTTAGAAAATATACTCATATATTTTTAAATTGGTAGG
The DNA here is from genome assembly GCA_034376525.1 of Nicotiana benthamiana. Classification (NCBI taxonomy): domain Eukaryota; kingdom Viridiplantae; phylum Streptophyta; class Magnoliopsida; order Solanales; family Solanaceae; genus Nicotiana; species Nicotiana benthamiana. The sequence goes on along the minus strand of CM067324.1, from coordinate 27,007,511 downwards.
TATATCATCTCCTAAATTCAAAGTATATTGGGAGAAAAACTCAGTTATATTTGACCTAATTTTCGGCACATTTATGAATAGAACTTCTTATGACTTTTTACAACTTTTATTCCAGAACTCTATTGACTTCAAAATATAACACCAATTACAATACTACTAAAATAACTCATAATATAATCTCCTTATAATTTTAATAACCCTAGTCTCACCCAAAACTACATGGTAAAACATTCCAACTTGTCGACTTTCGACGAAACTTATTTTCTTCAATTCGTTTAGCTTATAAGCCTTCAAACCCTCTTGCTACTTGGTACTAGTGATCTTAAATATTTGTAAACTCCACGTTAATATGATGAACTAACTTTGTAAACGTTTCAAAGACGATTCCCTTTCTGAGTTTGCATTAATTGACTTATGACGTACTCTTATGTACAAATATATGTGGTGTAACATCATTCCCCCCTTTGTAACATTCGTCCTCTAATGTTGACTAATGCGCTTATCAGTCTCACAACTTGGAGCTCTTAAGAATACTTTAATTTTTTCCTTGACATCTAGGAAATTGTTTTGTAAATAAATCCAAAGACCAGTGTATTCCCCCCTTTAGGCCTCTTTCTCACACCACGACCAGTGGTTGGAGTTTTTCCAATCTCGTCACTGTTGTTTCCTTCTAACATGCATCATGTATAGCCGTGTACATGTATGTGTGCCTATGCGAATCTTCTCTCATTTTTACCCAGCTTTTAGCCAATATCTAGGCCTCACTTTTTCAACATATACAGAACTATGACAAGATGTCGCTCAAGGCATCTATAGGTGTACTAAAGTTCTTCGCTTGGTACTTTATCAAACTTATGACTATTGCTATATCTTCTTTCATAGCCTTGTATATTTATACTTATGGCTTTACTATATCTAGGTAGGTCATACTGCACCATAACCCTTACTTCGATTTATTATTACCGAGGTTTGCTACCCAACTCCAAGTTACTCTCTCGCTGCTTATCCTACGTATAAATCTAAGTCATTTAATGCTTCCTTATTACTGTTCATCTAAATAATGGCATCATAATCTCATGTCATATTTTGGAACTCTTATCCATCTATTATTGATTCACTTTAATGTTGATCTATAATCCACCACTGATAAATTGAAACCTCTTACGTAATACATTGTCACTAGGGCTGATGTCTCATCGAGGAACATCTGAAATGGCTTTCCTTATCCACTTAGGTACGATACCATACTTCAATAACCATATTTCATAGCATCCCAATATGATTCATCTTATATTCTAATCACATGCCATCCATGAAATCTCATCTCTTTGAATTATTACTTAATTGAAGGCTTAAATATCATCTTTTTATTATTTACCACAATTACACCCTTACATTACGACAAGGATAGCATTCTACCTCTTCTAAATGCTTCTAGTTTTATACTCCTCCGTGTTAATTCAAGCTATACTGAGCTTTTTATAACATACATAAGCCATCAGCTCTCTTGTTAGATGGGCTTAATATCGAGGTCTTACCTATTCTTGTCGGCTCCTAACTCACCTTATCTTATCCTTACTCCCATATACATAAAGTCTTTTCACTCAGCCATACTTTAGCTTGCGACCTACACATATCTATTATTATTACTCACATCCTTCCTTTAACTTGCTAGCACCACTGATTTCCTTTTGTGCCTCTCAGATGCTTTTAAATGTAAGCAATTACTTTTCCTGGTCATTCTGCCACTTGTTGTGGCTTGTCTTATTGCCCGCAGATAGTATAATTTCTTGTACCTCATATGATCTCAAACACCACCTTTGATTTTTCCCCCCATTCATTAGCCACTATAAGCGCCACTTTCTTATGGAGTACATCTAATGTTATAGTGAGACTAATGTTACTAGACCAATTCCTCTTCAAGTTAATATGCTTAGGTTGAAGCCCTCTTCCTTATTTCTTGAGTTAGTCTTTTGTGGTAGTACTTAGGGGGGATCCTCTGACTCTTGTAAAGCTACAAGCTTATTATACCTATACCCGAAGAAATTTTTGATGTGGTCACTCACCTAAATTATCCCTAGTTACTTACCTCCGCGCCCTTCTGCTCGTAGGGGTGCTTCTGAACTAAAATTTTTTATTGCCTTCCTAGTGGCACCGTCTTTTATTTTCATAACACTTATACGGTACCTTTAACAACCCCAAGTCCTATCTAAATATTTCTCAACGATTACGACATCATATCTGCGAGACCGAATTTACTATGTTGGGGTCATATTTGTCAGTATCTTCTTGTCTTGCCATAACAAAGCTCTTTCTTAATCAATACTAACTACACATTGGTCCATTCACATATCTATATTCTGTATAAACTCTTTTGGGATATATCTTTTGTCTTAACTTATCTCTCGCCACTAGCTCCTGATGTATCAAGTGTCCATTCATACTTATTTATCAATAACATACTGGCAGGAAACTTTTACTGCCTCTCCCCGGTGTCGTGCTTGCATAATGTTCTAGAGTCGAAACATATCTGTAGGAACTGAATAAATGAAAAATCATTCCTTTATCCTTTTTACCACATTCTTTCTCTACCATTCCACAGTTACCTGAACCGCTTAACTCCGACTTAAGACCATATCACACCATATTCCCCCTTTTGGGGGAGTACTAAGATTTAGTACTACGACGATCTACCCAGAGATGTTTTACCTCTTCATATTTGGCGCCTTTTTACGTTATCAATGAACCTTAATCGCCTTATGGTAACCTTCTGTACCAGGTATAACTAAATTTCTTACGCACGTAGGTGATACCTAGTGTAACTGACACACTTAGTCCCTTAAGATTAGCTCTGCTCAGAGTGATTGCTTTAGTAAGTTCCTAAATGACCTTTAAATGCTATTCGTCCGTTGTCTATTTTATTATTGTCAGAATATGATCTCTGAAGTTATCACGATGTCGACTATTATCAAATCCTCCTGTCCCTAATCCATGTTCGAATTTATCTTGTTTACTAGACCATAATAACTTCTGTTACTATAAAGGGTCTAACTTAGCCTTCTGGTAATCGTATTGGGCTCACCAACTCATTTCTCGAAATGAGGAAGCCTATACTTTATTATTGTCTCAAAGCCTGTTACCTATTGTCTTTTCCTTCACTTGACTATAGACTCTATCATTCTATCATATTTTGATTTACCGTTTTCATCCATTTATCACATTTGACTCATAATGCTTCAATTACTCGCTTCTTATTCTCTGGCTAATATTTTTGTCTATCATTTTATTCTGATAACTTCAACAAAATATTCTTTTACTTTTAGCTCCCGTTGCTTCATCTCACTAGCTCTTTAGTTTACCTTGGATTCTCTCTTTACTAGGAACGAGAGCCATACAAAGGTCAATATTTATCCCTTCTCGGATTCCAGTGCCAATCCTCTAAATTTTTCCAGACATTCTAGTATTATCTGAATGTACTATTCTAGATTGCACTATCGGGGTGTCTCACAAGGAGAATTATTACCACATGTGCAATATCCTTCGGCAATGTTAGCTAATGAAAATAATCCATCTACAATTTTGGGTTACTCTAGCCCCAATTAGATCTTGCTATCCCCTTCTTCTCTTAAACTATATCTGTCAACTCCCATAGGGTATACTGATAATGGTGTGGCCAATTGTACATACCTCTTTTACTGTTGAAAGTGACTTAGAATACATATATTTCTCTACCTAAATAATAAAAACACAAAACCTTAATTAACTGGTACCTCGTAACCTTCGCCACCTTGCTTGTTTTAATTGTTGAAGCTTGTGTCTAACTTCCAGTTCTTTTGTTGCTTTTTAAACCATATGATTGGATAGATATTCATGCCTTAGGCCTCCTTATGAAGAAACTTACGCATCTTAGTACACACATAATCTACTGAAGACCTTACTTTTACTCATCATAAGCATGATGCAGAATCGAGTTCCATTGACTCAACTCTTCCACACAACATTTAATCTCTTACTAACTATCTGTTTGGATGAGGTATCATTATTTTACGAATAAAATAGTACTTAGAAGTTTCAATTCTTATAATTGAGCTTTACCATACGATCTAGAGTAAGAAAAAAGAGTAGTAGTCCTAAATGCTCTGCAACCTCCTGCTTATAATTGTGCTGCACTACACACCCATAAACAAGACTCTACTAGACACGCCTTGTAGACTCCCTAGGACAGAACTGCTCTGATATCACTTTTTTCATGACCCAAACCGAAGGGCCGCGACGACGCCAGGTGCCTTACTCAACCGAGTACCAACTTAACATATGTTTCTTATCATACTATCATGAGTAAATGAGCCAGAAAACCCGTCATGAGATAACAAGAATAAAACATAAGGGAATACTCTACATATGATGACCCAACATGATATACAAACTTATACATATGATATACGGGCCTATAAAGCCGACATGACCATTTGTAATCTCAAAACATAGGCCGACAAGGCTATACAAGTATCCATACACCTGACATCTATTTACAACCCTCTAAGAGTACATAAAATTATAAAGGTCAGGACAGGGCTCCGCCATACCAATCAATACATATCCAAAGCATATTAATGAAATAGGCAACTCCAAAGCAAGTGGAGTGTACCAACACCTTCGCTGAGCTGATAGCCTAATAGGAGGACTGTCAACCTATCAATCGGGACCTGCGGGAATGAAATGCAGCGTCCCCGAACAAAAGGAATGTCAGTACGAATAAAGTACCAAGTATGTAAGGAAGGAAAACATAAACCAGAACAGTAATATAAAGAGAGATAGAGGAGATATAACATGTAGCATTTGAGTACCTCTAGGGGCTAATGATATGAAATGCATAATACATACATATATATATATATATATATATATATATATATATATATATATATATATACACACACACACATATAAACTTTTAAAAATATTTTCCTCTCTCTCTCTCTCTCTCTCTCTCTCTCTCTATATATATATATATATATATATATATACACACACATATAAACTTTTAAAAACATTTGCCTCTATGGGAATCATCATCATATCGTACCCGGCCTCCAAGAGGACTCGGTAAAAATGTATACGGTCATCATAAGACACGGTAGAATCGTACCCGGCCGCATGGAGCTCGGTAAACCCAACTGATCAGTGGTTGAACAATAGGTATATATATATATAATGAATGCCCGACTCATGGAATCACGTTCTAAACCTTTTAGAGTGACGTAAGTTTATTGCACCTTCGATTAACATTATGCACATATTACCATCAATATGAACTTCACTAGACTCAAGGATCGTACATACTTTCTTAGAATAACTTTATACAGAAAGAACAACAAGGACAACCTTAGTTGCTAGGAGTAGATTCATTATGAAATAGCGTATTCGTTTCACATTAGATCATGCCAAAAGAAAGAAGGTAGTACCTTAACATACCTTAACTCCGTCGAGTCCTTAATGCCTTCCAAGAAATTCTTCAAACAACTCAATTTAATCTATTACGACATAAGAAGGTTCTAAATCAGTGCTTAGTTAAGGCCAAGTCCGCAACTTAAATTAGTACCTTATTTACGTAGATTTTGGTAGCATCTCCCCTATAACAAGGCCATTCTCCAATACCATATACCAAAAACATCAAGAATACTACAATAACAATATGTATGCATCATGTTCCAACCTTATCTCCATCATAATATACCACAAAATAACCCACACATCCTAATCACTTCATACAAAAAATGACAACCAAAGTAGTGTCAAGCAACCTAAAAAAAATATAATGAGAACAACCACCTAACCACCCTGCCATTATGCGGTGCTTCTCCACCTTCTTTATCCTCCCAAACTCCATAAAAACATTAGCAAAATAGACAATCCAATAGCAACACAAAATATCACACAAGTTCAACAACTCAAAACTGACTTTTTGATTTTACTAAAATATGTTTCGATTTTTCTTTTCTTTCAAATTGAGAAAAACAAATAATTATACATAATTAAGCCTATTATCCTATAACACAGCTATTAATTCAACTTAAAAATAAGTTGAAAACCAGCCAATAGTGATGTAACAACAAACAACATGCCACTCATTCGAAACTCGCTAGGTCTAGTCTTTACGGTCGAGTTACAACTCGTACAAGCATAGATAATGGAAGGAGAAGCAAAATTTTACCTTGGAATGAGTAGAACCATGAAACCTAGTCCTTCTCCATCAAAAAAATCAGTCCCCCAACACAGCTACATGAAGGAGAAAGAGAAACTAGCAAGTTGTCCGGGTTTTCGGCACTAGAATCACATCGTAAGATCCGAAATAACCTAGGGTTTGTGTGCGATTTTTTTGGCGAGGAGTTTCGGGGGGTAACTTTGGTTTTATGGTATGAAATATGAGTGAGTTAAATGGGTTTATAAGCCTTTAAATATCCCCTCTTCGCCGACTTTAGGAGGTTTAATTGAGACCTCTCCTTTTGGCAAGTAGGTGATGCACCTACTTGTCACCTACCAGTCTGCGCTGTCTCGCGAAAACGTGAATATCTCTCTACTCCAATATCATATCAATAAACGGTTTAATGTGTTAGAAAATAGAGTAATATATTTTCAATTTGGTAGGTAGATCATCCCCTAATTTTAATTATATCGGGAGAAAAACTTAGTTATATTTGACCTAATTTTCAGCACATTTATGAATGGAACTTGTGATGACCTTTTTTCAACTTTTATTCCACAACTCGCTTGACTTCAAAACATAACACCAATTATAATACTAATAAAATAACTCATAATATAATCTCCTGATAATTTTAATAACTCTTTTCTCATCCCAAAAGTACATGGTAAAACATTCCAACTTGTCGACTTTCGACGAAACTTATTTTCTTCAATTCGTTTAGCTTATAAGTCTTCAAACCCTCTTGCTACTTGGTATTAATGATCTTAAATATTTATAACCTCCACATTACCATGATGAACTAACTTTGTAAACTTTTCAAAGACGATTCCCTTTCTGAGCTTGTATTAATTGACTAATGTTGTACTCTTACGTACAAAAATATGGGGTGTAACATTTTTGTTGGCTAGTTTTGGTATGTCTATGACTAATGGCTGAAGGTTGGTAAGTTGAGATATATTTGAGACATTTGTGTAAGTTTTTCAACTTAAAAATATTCACACACAAATCGCAGACGAGCACAATATAAGCTCTATCCTAATCAATAATTATGTCTTAATTAAGGTTTGTATTTGCATAATTATAGAATAGGAATAAAATTAAACCTTGGCCTAAAAATAGACATTTGTGTAAATGCACCATCAGGTTAGGGCAAAATACAAAATTAGTTGATCCGTGTAACCTAACAACATTCACTAGCCAAAACTTGTATACATACATATATATACATTTTTCTTTAATTTAACAGATTAAAGGCCACTCTTGTCCATCCACTTGAATCTTGGTGGGATTGGCATTCACCAATCACCAGGCGATGATCCATTGATCCAACTGCTGCGGCTCGCCTTGGGCGGCCTAAGACTGTTGCTCGAATATCATTAGGATTATTACATAAATAGCTAGTTATATTTATTGTTTATATTTTTTAATTATAGATAAAAATTATATATTTTTTATTTAAACACACATATAATACATAAATTATGCATGTATTATATTTTCACTTAAGCAATTGAGCGGGTGACTATTTAAATTAATTCTTCAATATCATATCTATCACATCAATACCATTGAGCATATACGTAGAACCATTTTCTTATTCTTCTAGTTTGAAAGATCATAATATATCGGAAGCAAACATATAACAATCCTTAGGTAGCGTTTCGACATACATATTATTTACAAATAATGAAATATTATTTGCAAATTTTTAAAATAAATGTATCTCTTATCTCACCTTTAACTTGCAGTAAAGAATTTATAATTGAAAAAACTGATTTAAAGAGTATTTCACGAGAAATATTAATGACACTTGTAACTTAGCTTCAATCGCACTATAGGTACCATTCAGGAATTCATGAATTGAATTTTGGTAGTGTTGGATGTAATTATACATCAAATAACAGAAAAAACAAACGAACTCCTATAGAGTTGTAGATGGCGAGATCTTCAGTTACCTTAGGTCCTATCAACTTACAAACAACTGATATAAAGTAAATAAATGTCAATTGAATAAGCATTAATGAGGTTTGATCCTTGGAAATTTTAAATAACAAACGTAAACCAGTCAAAAGAGCAGAGATGTAGCAATTGACTTCAATATTTTGTGATCAATAACGCAATTAAAAGGGCCTATAGAAATAATTCACTGGAAACTAGTCCTAAGATGAGCAATAGCCTCTTGGGATCTCTTAATATAAAGGTTTATATCCCACTTTCTTTCATTTTCCTCTTTTTACTCGCGTATGTAAATTTGCCATTGGAACTTAATTAATCTTGTGGAAACAACGTTAGAATTATTAGTGTTAAAGCCAGAAAATTAAATCAAAATTACAAAAGCAACATCTTAATATTTGAATCTAGGACTTAAACTAATTTTTAAACCCCCTTTATGATTAAACTAGAATTTCCTCTTATAAACAAAACAAAAAATAAACTATTTTTACACTATACACGCACTATTATTTCAACCAAGGGGTATCTAGTGGCAGCATGTGACTCCACCTCCTAAGACAAGGGCAGAGCCACTACTATTTCGATCGAATTTAACTGCTTTTATTCAAATCTTGTATGTATATTAAAAAATTAAATAAATATATATAAATTATTAATTTATAATTTATTAAAATTATCGAATTCATAAGGTTCAAATGTTGACTTTGTTGTTGTACGAAAATCATAACCTCTTGAAATTAATTAAATTACGATTGTAGAAAATATCATGGAATGAAGGCAAAAGAAAAACAAATAAAGAAATGAAGGTGCGCCATCCCATGCATGACAAAAGAGAGGGGTCTGATCATTATATTGCTGAGCTAAGAGGCAGTTGTTCATATATGTTGCAATAGTATTCCATGCTTTCATTGCATTGAGCTGCTGAAAACTGGACTACTGGGACTGGTGACTCTGGGAGGCTAATCCAACACAAAAAAAAAATATTCACCAATAAACCAATCTCTCTCGTAAATGAGAAATATAACCCACACCCTATACAATATTGGAAATAGGACTTCTGACATACTTTCTTCAAACCACACAAAAGCAATTAAGAAACCAAAAGACCCTTTTTTCCCCTTAAATTATAATTCCAATATAAAGAGAAAAATATTACTATAATTATAGCACTACAAAAGCATTATATTTAATATTTTCCGTCTCAAATTATTTACTGTATTTCTTTTACATTTTTCTTTAAAAATGTTAATTAAATTTTTTTTAAAAATTATTTTTCTCTTATTTGTATCTTAAAATATAGCTTCTCTTTGTTAAATATTTACGTGCCATCTTCATTTTTAAGTGAAATTACTATTAAGGGTAAAGTGAAAGAAATATTAATTTTTCTTGAACTTATAAAAATAACAAATAATTTAAGATAATTATTTTTCGAAATTACACTATATAATTTAATACGGGGAGCATATTTTAAAGAATTAAAAGATACAAAAAAGATGACTAATAAAATAAAGAGAAAACAAAAAATTAAAACCCCACTCTCAATAACCCTTATTAATATTTGTCCAATCCTCTCTTCACCACTAAAACCAAATCAATCCGTTCAGAGATATCAACTAAAGCAGTATAGATCTCTCAGGAATTCTCACTACTAAAACAAAATTAGAAAACCTACAGGAAAAGAAATCAAGAAAATCAACTAACAAAGATTTCTCTGTTTTCTCTTTGTTTTGAAGCAGCTTCGTGCAATCCAAACACCACTCATAACTTTACTACTATCTCTAAGATTGATCAAAAACCACCAATATCATCACAAAAATCCAATCACACCCACTTATTTATTGATCTTTTATCACTACCCCAAGAAAATCCCAAACAAATGCATGAAAAAATAACACCATCACAAATTTTCCAAGAAACCAGAGAAGTTTTCAAGCTTGCTTTCCCTATAGCACTTACTGCCTTAATCCTTTACTCTCGCTCCATTCTGTCTATGCTTTTTCTTGGCCATCTCGGTGATACTGAGTTAGCCGCTGGCTCTTTAGCTATTGCATTTGCTAATATTACTGGTTATTCAGTGCTCTCTGGTCTTGCTTTAGGTATGGAACCTCTTTGTTCTCAAGCTTTTGGTGCTCAACGTCCTAAGCTTTTGTCTTTAACTTTACAAAGGTCTGTTGTTTTCCTTCTTTCTTGTTGTTTGCCCATTATGTTCCTTTGGGTCAACATTTCCAACATTTTACTTTATTTACACCAAGACCCCAACATCACCCGTTTAGCTCATACTTATCTTGTTTTTTCACTCCCTGACCTTGTTACTAATTCCTTTTTTCACCCTACACGTATTTACCTTCGAGCTCAAGGTATTACGTACCCACTCACGTTAGCTTCTTTAGCTGGCACCGTTTTACATTTGCCCCTTAATTATTTCCTTGTCTCTTCGCTTCAACTGGGCGTGGCAGGAGTTGCAATTGCTTCCGCCACGTCGAACGTGGCGGCGCTCATCGCACTTTGTTTTTACGTCATACACGAGAAACCGACGTGGACCAAGCCTAGCCTTGAGTGCTTGACCGGGTGGATGCCGCTGGTTCGATTAGCCGCACCGAGTTGTGTTTCGGTTTGCTTAGAGTGGTGGTGGTATGAGATCATGATATTATTGTGTGGACTGCTTGTGGACCCCAAAGCCACCGTGGCATCTATGGGTATTTTGATCCAAACCACCGCTTTCCTCTATGTATTTCCCTCCTCTCTTAGTTTCGCAGTGTCTACTCGGGTTGGTAATGAACTTGGTGCAAACCGACCCGACAAGGCCCGACTATCTGCTACTGTGTCAATCTTCTTAGCGGGTTTGATGGGCTTATCGGCTATGGTTTTTGCAACTACAATGAGAAATTCATGGGCTAAAATGTTTACTTACGATGTACGGATTAATGAATTGACGTCGACGGTTTTACCCATACTAGGATTGTGCGAGCTCGGTAACTGTCCGCAAACCGTCGGATGTGGAGTTGTGCGGGGGACTGCGCGGCCAACCACGGCGGCGAATGTGAACCTTGGTGCATTCTATCTAGTGGGAATGCCGGTGGCGGTTGGGCTTGGATTCTGCATAGGATTGGGTTTTGTTGGACTTTGGGTCGGGTTACTTGCGGCCCAGGTTTGCTGTGCTGGGCTGATGTTGTATGTGGTAGGGACCACAAACTGGGATTGTCAAGCTATGAGAGCAAAGGTGCTCACGTGCACAGAATGTGGTAGCAATCCTGTGCTTCGTGATTCTAACGATGATGATAAAAAGCCGTTGATTTGTGTGATGGTGACTTCATCAAACGCGGATACACAGGACTGGTTGTGAGCCAATAACGATTATACTGATTCTTTTTCTTTGTTGTACCCTTTTTTATCTTATTCATATCTAGCTTTGTTCTTTTTGTTTGGTGAATATAATAATGGAAATTGACAATTCAATTCTTCCACTTTCTTTCTAAAAATCTTGACCGTCAGCTGTAGCATCTGTTATTTTCTTTCCTAAGTTAATTATCATATTTTAGTCCATACAACATGGTAAAAGTATATTATCATAACCCCATTATGTTTTACTTTAGCTCTTTGCTTGGGATTTTTATATACCTGTAAACTATATTACTATTTTTATTCAAGTTTTACTTTAATTGCATATTATATATTCAATTATTATTTATGTAAATTTTAATGGAATAGTGATAATAATTAGTGTCCTAAAATCACTCTAACATATTCTTTACTCCACTATGTTTCTCTTTTTATATTCCACCTCCTTTCCTCGTACATGGGCGGATGTAGTGCAGTATCTATAGTTCAATTGAACCCATAACTTTTGATGTTAAGTAAAAATATAGTAAAATTTCATTAGAATCACAAAAATAGGAGATATGAAACTTTAAAAATATAATGGGGTCAATGCTAAAAACTTTAAAAGTTAAACTCATAGTTTAAATCCTGGATCCGTCTCTGCTCACGTATCTTGCACTCACCCACGATTTTCTCTTCCTAAAATTCAAAATCCCTATATTAACGCCTATTTCCTCTCTTCTTCCATAAGCATTGTAAATTTTTACTCTCTTCTTCAAAAAACCACCTCCATTAACGTTTGTGCTTAGCTTGATTTTGAATGAAGAAGAAAATATCTTCAAAGAACAACCCTAAAAAGGCAAAGGAGCCGATATTCCTATATTTGATTTGGGTGTTTTTCAGAGAATTCATCCAAAAAAAATATTATTTGTTTGAATTTATTGTTGCAAAGAATTGAGAGTTCTCTCTACGTCTCTCTATCTCTCAACCCCAAATTCCAGTAATGCAAAACAAAGGAAAAGACAATAATTTCACTATTGATATCCATTAAAAAGCTTTGAAGCTTTGAATTCGAATTTGGGTTTTTAAAAACCATTATTTGTTTGGATTGAGTGTTGTTGTAAATAATTGGAATATAGTTTTGGAGTTTATCTCAATTTTGAGGTTGTTTTGGTCAAGATTAGACTTGATTTTGGCCGAATTTCAGATTAAAACTCGAAGAAGAAGAAGACATGATATGCATTATTTTTATGAAATTGTAGTAAAATTGTATTCTGTTGTTTATATTTTTTATTTATTCAACTATTGTATGAAAGTTGAATAATATTTTATAGAAAAAATATTGAAGTTGTATATAACTTAGTAGAAATAATGTACGAAAATTAGATTAGTTGTAGAGAAATTATATAATATATAATTAGTTGTGTGAAATTTATTTTTACTATGTATAAATCAAATACAAAATATACAAAAGACATATTGTATAAACTTTATATAAAATTTGTATTTAAGTTGTATGTTATTGTAATTGTATTTAACTGGGTAGAAATAATATATGAAAATATAGATAAGTTGTATAATATATAATTAGTTCTATGAAATATCTTTTTACTATATATAAATCAAATATAAAATATACAAAAAAAATATTTATTTATATTTAGGTTATATGTTATTGGAGTTATATTTAACTAGATAATGTACGAAAAACATTTCATGAATAAATTGTGGGCATATAAACGAACTCATAATATGTTAACAAACTGACAACTGAATAAATTGTATAAATAAAAAGTTAGAGACAGATAAACTGATTTTATAAGCTCAAACCTAACAAAAAACATTTTACTCTATTATTATTGCTTTGAAAGGAATATTGATTCAAGTTTAAAGTCTGATCTTTGTCTGAGGTGGTAATTCATTTGTCTAAGCAAGTTAGTTATGGATTGGCTTGTTGCCTTTTAAATGAATTGTTTTGACAGCAATTTCTTTATGTGAGTTTACGAAAAGAATGGACATTGGGCCTAACTCAACCCCAAAAGCTAGCTTATGAGGTGAGGATTGCTCAAGCCATATAAGGAGACCAAGGACCACAAATCCCTCCGATGTGGGACAACTCAACACCCCCCATCACGGCCCAACATCGGTATCAATAATTGGGATGGGCCTGGCTCTGATACCATGAAAAGAATGGACATTGGGCCTAACTCAACCCCAAAAGCTAGCTTATGAGGTGAGGATTGCTCAAGCCATATAAGGAGACCAAGGACCACAAATCCCTCCGATGTGGGACAACTCAACAGTTTATATACACAGCTTACTGTTGAAGAACGCCGATTATGGCTTAGGTTTGTGTATTACTTATTTTCATATACAAATACAAAATGAGAGAAGGTAGTTTGAAATATAAACAACTATCCTGTGGCTAACTTTGTACTAGAATTATCTGAAACATAGACAATGAACATTTCAGAAAGTAAAAGGGAACTAAAAAGAAATAGAAAAACTCAATCCACTCCACACGCGATAAAATCAGTTCAAAGATCAACTATCTGTCTTAAAAGGAAAAAGAGTGTAACTATATCCTTTGATTGAATATATAAATAATATAATGAGAGCCTTTTAAGATGGATTGTATATATTTTATAAACAAAACTTGTCTATATCGGATAATTAACTAAAAATAACCATTAAGAATAATAAAGCTTCGAACAGTATATAAAAATGAAAAAATCTCCTTTTGCTTTTGCTTTTGCTTTTGCTTCCTTAATAAAGCTCATTAATAAAGAGTAATTCAGAGGGAAGCTGGTAAATAAAAGGGTGGGTCAAAATTTTGCAATGATACAAAAACTGTTCGGATAAAACTAATAATGAGGCAATCAATTGTGACGTCCATATGCAGGGCGGGCCGATGAGGGGGTCAAGCAGAGTTAGCAGCCTTGTGGGCTAGCAAGTTTTTGGAAAAAGTACATATATAACCTTAGACAAACCTCATATTAAAATAAAAAAGGATTATAAATCCTAATACTAGTTCACATATTGTTTTGGGTTCGATAATAGTACTTTAAGAGACAAATCGACGAGGTTCAGTTGGACCAAAGCGTATAATACATGTCATAAACTTGCATTGTTACATTGAATTATTCTGGGATGTTGATGTTGAAAAGAATTGAGATAGAAACCCCATGAAAACTATAGAACAATTACAAGTTATCCTCTATCTACAATTTTCTCGGCTTTGTCCTAAAAACCTAAAAAGGTATCTGCAAAAACAGGTGAGGCTCTACCTCTGCAGGGATGAAAAGGCCTTTTATATAATAGATGAGAAATAGATTGATGCTTAGGGAAAGGAAACAAAATAGGGCCTTGTCTGTATTTCAAAAGGCAGAGTGTGCGGGGTAGTTTTGTGCACAAGAGGGCTATCTAGTACTGTCTATTATTATCACCTTATTGCTGCCTTATCCAACCCTGACCAAAAGCGATGGCAGAAGTTGCCAAACCCAATAACTTTTGTTCAAACGTTATATGTTGTTTTAATAATTTATTATATATATATATATATATTAGAAGTAGAATACAATCATTAAGATCTTGAATTGTTGTTCTAAAATTCAGCAACATAAAATTGAAATCCTGACCGTGCATTTGACATGGTGCTATTCTAAGTATTTACATTGATATGCATTCATCTCCTTCCTAATAAGTCAAATTTTAGCATTTGAAATCTGAAAAAAGATCATAACTCTTCCATTTGTCATTTGTGAGTCTATGTTAACACTTGGCCCAAATATGCTTTTGTGGCCCCTCCTCATCAAAAGAGTATTATCCCACACATTTAATTGTTGCGGTATAGCATACTGTATGTGAAGATCTATAACCTATCTATATGATCTTGTATTCACGACGGTGTTATGTGGTAGAAATTTAAATTATGACTTGTGAAGTAAACTAGAACATTTTTTCCACTTCATAAAATAACTTAGAAAAGTTACATGAGGTCCTCTATTCCACCGCATAAAGGCAACATGAGGTTTAATAATTCTATGACACGTTATAAAACTGTAAATATGTATAGTACTTGCACTTGCGCCTAGTTTCACTAATTAAAGGTAATGATGAAACGAAGAGAAAATAATTAGGTTTCTACCACAAGATAGTAAATCCTATTTTTCAAATTACCCGGATTTTATATGCTTTGATGGAAGCATGACAACATTTACTGAAAGTGATCACAAATGTATAGAGAAAAGCAGAGACTTCTCTAATTCAAGATTTAAACTGTATGGGTTTAATATTTAAGGTTTTTAATATTGAATCAATTATATTTTTAAGCTTATGAGTTCAAATCTATCATTTATTGCAGTTCAATATATTATTTTATATTTTGTATCGAAAGTTATGAATTCCTCGTTTGACCCTCTGCTAACAAGCTATTTAGAGTCCCTACAGCAGCTGTCTTTGTCAAGATGTAGAGGTTCACGTCATGGCTTGCATGTCGTTAATTTGCATTAAAAATAGAACGATGAACAAGAGGAATTAAGAACAGGAAGTTATCAATATTGCACTTAAAAGAACAGACAATAACATCCTTGGCCATCATGCTTCTCACATGGTACTTAACCTTTGTTCTTTCATATTTCCCATTCCCCAATTCTATTCTACTATTTTTTATAAATTAATATCATATGTTTCTTTCATAGTTCTATCGTACGTTCGAGAATGAACTACTTGAAACTTTGGCTATTCCTTAGCCACACAACCCCCGACAAAATCTAGAGTGTAACCTACATATTCACAGGAACTCAATATTTGAGTAATTATTATTATATATTAATTTAACAACATTATAAAAATGTATCAATTTTAAATTCTGAATCCCCGATTATATCCAAACACCTCAAATACTCCATCATGGCTGTCTATTATCTATCCTATGTGAAAAAGAGTATAGAACCTAAATCCTGTAGCGTTGCACTTGCTATGTTCCCTAATAAACACACATTTTATGTAGGGCATAGAGTTTAGGCCCTCTGGCATTGTCCACCTTATAAGTT
The DNA here is from genome assembly GCA_034376525.1 of Nicotiana benthamiana. Taxonomy (NCBI): domain Eukaryota; kingdom Viridiplantae; phylum Streptophyta; class Magnoliopsida; order Solanales; family Solanaceae; genus Nicotiana; species Nicotiana benthamiana. The sequence goes on along the minus strand of CM067324.1, from coordinate 26,990,978 downwards.
ACAACAAGAACTGCCCAATAATACAATTCATACAGTTTTTTATACTCCTAATTCCCCACGCCAACGCCCACCCCTTTGTTTTCTTTTATTATATATAATATATTCCATCATTTGTTCAACATGCTCTTTTCTTTATTCGTCAACTTCACATGACATATGTTCCCTCAACTCCCTCATTCATCACTCAACTTACTTTTTTCTTTATTCTAGTTTGCAAGTCTCCCCTCTTTAATTTCTACATTATCGATATTATTTTCCACTAGGATGAAACAGGAAAGAGTTATGCCTTTGTACTCTGTTCACGTGTTTGTCAAATAATTATTAGACAACTTTTATTTAACCGCAAAATGTATCTTTAAGTTTTAAAAACCAAGAGCATGCAATGCTACCCTATGAAAACTTACCTTGCATCATAATGGTGACATGTGGCAACCAGTATTTTAACCCCCTTCTTTACAATGCATGAAAGCGCTAAATTATAGTATATTCTATTTTGTTGCATGCAGAGACAGTAATTAAGAGGGTGATCTAGGGTTGGGACCAATTTTATCCTTTTCAAAAGTATTTGATCTATAAACTATTCTAGAAACTTTATGGTTCTATATCATGCTATACTTGTAATAAACCACTTACGGCGTGACCATGTTGTCAGGGAAAATGGTTATAGGGAGACCAAATAAGAGGATGTAACTAGAAATTAGACTAAATCAATGCGTATTGTGAAAGAGTGATAGGTTAACATGGCATTAAAAGTTATATTAATGGTCCGCGAAAATGCTAGTATATGCCTTTTGCGATAACCTTGATTCATTTTTTACGATTGAAGTGTCTTCCATAATTGTTCAATATCAGAAATAACATATATAGTTCACAGCTATTTGCATGAAAAAATCTGATGATCTTAGAATTTTCTATTCTGATACTGTAAAACTTTTTACCCTATCCATGTCAGTTAACGGGTTATGTAACTCACCATATTGCAAGGCTACTATTTAACAATATACTATATATCACAGTCTGGAATTGGTTTTTGATTGGGCAGGTTTAGTAAATATTTTACAAACAATAATAGCAAACCCAATATAGTTTTAGAAGGATTTTGGGAGAGTAGTGTGTACACAAACTTTATTCGGAAGAAACACTATTGACTATCTACTAACCTTCTACCTTAATTCTCGACCTCCCCACCTTCCTGTCAAATATTCTGTCCTCGATAAGCTAAAGCAATGGTGTATTTATATTAGGCGACATAGACGATATTTACACCTTAATTATATCATGCTTTATTATTTTTTCATAAGCGAAATAATAAAAAAATGCTCTAATAGGTGTTCTTTTGCTTCGCAAGGACTAATCCAAGTTAGGAAGAATTATGGTGTTTTGGAGTCAATAACATGAAGAAAACATCAACTTAAGAATCACCCGAGCGAAACAAAGCAAGAAGTGGATCGGGGTGGAGTCCACTGCGACCGCGATAGACCGTGGTTGGACCGCGAGAGGCCAAAACGCGAGGCAGAATGTTTGCCTTTCACCGCGACTGCGGTGAAACGCACTATTGCCCAGAACTTTTGGAACCAAAGTGTAAATCAGAAAAAACTTATTCCAAACTCTTAACAGCTAAAGAAGCTCGCCCAATAAAGTATCAAGCTTGTTTCTGGACTACTTCGGAGGCAAGAACAAGTGTGAGAAGATCAACCAAGCATTAGAGTTTTTCTATCGCCTTTTATTTCTTGCAATTACACATTATGAACAATTTTGTAATTTTATCTTGCTTTGTTATCAGTAGCTAAAAAATTGATATAGGGTTGATAAAATCAATTGTTGGATGAAGTTTTAACTCAACTTTGTTATAATCGAGGCGGATTTATTATATGATTGTTCAACTACGTTTTATATGGTGATTAATTAAATGGGCCCTTGATTAGTCGTGTCCAATTTCCTTATGTCGCTTGAGAAAGAATATTAGGTTAGACTGCTGTTGAACAACAATACTTTTGGGTAATTGAAGAGATTCATTACTTGAACTTAAAAATGGAGTTAGAGATAACGAAACTTTGGTAGGTAATTCAGAGCAGTACATATTGTCAGCTAGAGTAATTCGAGAGAAAGCTCTAGTAAATTATCATAGTTGATCGAGAGAGAATTACGATAACCTATATCTGATAATTCTCATAGAGTATTACAGCGATATTATAGTAAAATAATTAAGACCTAAAGTAGCAAATTGGGGAAATCAATGCCCTAGACCTTTTTACCATTGAAGTATGTTTGATTTAGCATATTATTATTTTTAATATCATTTGAAGTAGCTAAACAAAAATAAAATATTTATTGATAAAAATCTTACATCTGGAAATTATTTGAGTTGATAATAGCATTGCTAAGAGTTGTAATAGTTAGGTTAGTTCTTTGAGGATTTGACTTCAGACTTAAAATCGGATTATATTTGCAACGATCACTTTATATTTTAAGAAGGCATAGTTGGGCGTGATCAAATTTTGAAGTCGTTGCCAGAAAATTAACGGTGTTATTTATTACAACTTAGAAGTAGTGTTAGAATTATTAGTTTAGATCAATTTTCGAAGGTGTTGCAAAAAATTTTCATTGAAATCCTCACGTTTGTAACTCTTGTGGGATTCAGGTGTATTCCTAGAAATTCTTCGAGGATTGGAGAACAGCTTGAAGGACTCTCAGAACCTGAGAAAACATTCAGGGCATTGAACTATGCTAACAAGAGGATCCAACAATCACAACAAACACACCAACTTGAAATTGACATGGGTGACGTAGTTAACGTTAACGAAAACATCAGGTATGAGCCAGCTGACCCAAATGTCAGAGTGGTGGCACCTCTTATGCCAATAGTTTCACTTTATGATTGGGCACAACCGACAGCTGACAACCTGGCCATTGCCATAGCTGTGCCCCCAATACAAGCGGAGACATTCCAAATCACAAACAACATGTTGTATCTTCTACATAATAAGGGATTTTTTCTGGGTCACACATTGAAGACCCTCAACAACACTTGAAAAATCTTCTGTCGATTTGTGTGACCCAAAGGCAGCCAAATGTGACCCCCAGAAGCTATCAAGTTGTTACTGTTCCCATTCTCTATGACTAGGGAAGCTCAGACTTGGCTGAATTCACTCCCAATAAATTCCATTGTCACATGGGAGGAATTAGTCAAGAAGTTCCTGAATAAGTTTAATCTTCCCAACAAGACTGCAAGGTAGATTGATGAAATATTGCAGTACAAGCAACAACCTACTGAGACCTTGCAGGAAACTTGGGAACGACTCAAAGGGATGCTAGTGAAGTGTCCCCACTATGTTATTCTAGACTAGATGCTCGGTCAGAGAATCTACATGGGGTTAGATGACAATCTAAAAGTGAATGTAGATGCTTCAACTGGGGGTGCATTTTTTAGTAAGACATTCACCTAATGCAAAATCCTTCTTGGCAAGATGTCCAGAATTCGGGGTGGATGATGAGAGTTACAACGCAGGCACCAACAGTGCATTCAGTTCCTGACCCAAATAATACGTATGCAGAAAACACAGCCACACTCATGACTCAGATGAGTATATTGACAAAAATTATTGATGAGATGGGTACAAAGCAAGTGCATATTGTTGTCACAACAGAATGGATGACTATGTACACCCTGCATTAATCAATTTTATGTGTGTTCATGGAGTGGAAAAGGTGACAACCAAGAGTTAAGACGGGATATGAATTATGTCAACAACTTTGGGGGTCACAGACAAGGAGGACAACAGTGGAGACCGACACCAAATCAGCAAGACAGACCAAACCCACAACCTGGAGGTATGCAACCCCAAGGCCAAATTGTTCCATATCATAGACAACATGGCTATCCACAGCAGAACCAGCAACAGTTGACATATCAGCCACCTCTTCAGCAGGAAGATAACAACATGATAGATTTCAGGGGTATGCTTCAACAACTCATTGGAATAAATGGTAGGATGTAGGAAAAGTTGGCAGTGCATGACTCAGCGATAAAGAACATTGAAACTCAGTTGGGGCAACTGTCTATGGCCTTAGACAACCGCCCCCAGGGAACATTGCCATCAGACACGAACATTAACCTCGAGGAGCAAAATCCGAATCAGCTGATAGCAGTAAGTGTCACACGTCCTTTTTTACACGGCTACCCCGAAGGATGACATGTATATGGGAGTTTTTTCAATAAAAGTAACATTATTCTAAATAAGATTATTTATTTATTCAAGATTCGCCATTTGGGATAGGTTTTTCTTTTGGTGTCCCAAGTCACCGATTTATTTTGAATCCCAAATCGAGGAAATTTTTCGACTGCCCAATTTGACTCTACGAACCAGAAATTCTAAGTAAGGAATTTTGTTTACCCTAGGGAAGGTGTTAGGTATCCTCGGATCCCGCGGTCCTAGAACGGTCGCTTAAACTATTATAATTGGCTAAAATTCATGTTTTATACATGTTCCTCCTATAATGTAATTTTAGAATTATTAACCGCTTTGTTCATATTAGGAGTATTTGCAACGTTATTAAAGCACGTATCGAACCACGTCACATAAATGCACATGTGTTCTCGACACATTTTATCTAACGTTGTAGATATTTGGATTTGGGTCACATAAATGCGCACCCGAATTTAGGAAGATATCTTATTAAAATGTCGCGACTATAGCAACTATGAGTTTGGAAATTCGTGGAAGGTCGTGAAATTCACTAAACAACACTTCCAAATTTCTATGCATTTTTTATTACGGTAAAGGAGCCCACGTTGTGCATGATTATGTTAGCGCGGCTCACTTTATTTTATAAAGGCAACCTAAAGCGACTATTGTTCTCTATTATGCTCTTCTCTAAAAATAAGTCCTAATTATTTCATGCGCGAGTGATATATTTAAAGAGAGACTTGGCACCTACATTTCATCCTCATTCATGGATGTTTTTACAATTTGGGCCTCCTTTGATAGAGCCCAGGGAATGCATTTCTTCATGTTTCATAACTAGCAACAGTTTGGGCCTTCATTTGAGCCAAGTAACATTGGACTACAAGTCCATCTTAGAGAATAATAACAATCTTTCTATTTGCTATACTACAGTTATTAACGTCGTATAAATGATCATTTTTAAACATGTTGACGACATTTTAACAAAGAGAATTCTGATAAGGATTTCATACTAACAAATTAATAAGCTATAGCTCAATTTGGATATGGCGTCTAAGGAAAGGGATTAAAATACCCATCATTCAGAGTATATATATATATATATATATATATATATATATATATATAACTATCGAGTCTCTACTACAACATAAATTACGAACTCTAAGTAAATTTTGAACTAAACTATTTTAAATCTACTGAAACCCAAACAAATTAAAGTTATAGTCCAGATACAGTCCAGCATTATTACAAGTCTATACACATTATAATGTCAAAAATGCTACTGAAACTAACAACATTTATAATATAACATCGATACGAAATAAGGATCATCTTCATTATCAATATTGATCTTGAACATGTACAGTTATGCTTTCAAAATTTTGAGTGAGGATTGGTACCTGGAATTTCAGCAGAAAAGAAGAACCTAAGAGCAAGTTAGGCGAATAGCAAGCAAGCACAACAGCCAAATAACCAATAAACCCAGGAACTCAGGAAGTTTGAGGAGCAAATAATGAAAATGAATCTCTCTAACAGCTCTAAGTACACATTCAATCAATCCATCTTCAACTTGTAATGAATAAAACCTCGATTATTAAAGAAGGCTTGATCAGAAGAACCAGCTTGAAAAGGATTTTCAGCTGAGTGATATATGAAAGTGTAATGTGTATCTATATATGAAAAATTGTCCTCTAGCTCTTCCCTGAAAAAATCCTAAAATCTGTTGGAAATCATGTATATCTATGATATGTGCGCTTTGGTTGTATGAGCATGATTTTCAGGTATATGTTTTGATGAATGACAAACAATGAAGTCAAGTGTCAAACAACGATATTGTATGACAATCAATCAAATGGCAAGAAGCATACTGATGACGGAATTGCATGAACGAGCCAAAGAGTTCAAGACCGAAGACCCAAGACGTAGGTCGTTTGGTAGAACCAATGTAAGGACAACATTTAAGTTATCTTATCCTTTGGCTCAACATTAGGTCATCATAAACATGCATAAAACATTTTTATCATAAACATGCATCTTTGTGCTAAACCAAAATGATTTGTATTTTAGTCAAAATGGTTTTTAAACATGTCTTTTAAAATCTGGACCTCAACAATCGATTATTTGAATCCTACAATCGATTGTATTAAGACAGTGTGATCTGAAGTTTTTCAAAATAGCAAACAATCGATTGTCTACTTTTAACAATCGATTATTTTGAGACAGTGTGCAACCGAAGTTTTTAAACATCAAAACAATCGATTGTTGTTATCATACAATCGATTATACTCATAAACAATCGATTGTCATTTTCATACAATCGATTATTTTTTGACCGTTCCCACAGAATCCTAAATTGATTTTTGAACGTTGAAGAACAATCGATTATTCAGGGTTAACAATCGATTGTTTAGCCTAAAATCAGGAATCTGTTTTTTGAACGTTGGTCAAACAATCGATTGTCTACTCCAAACAATCGATTGTCTGAGCACAGAATCAGGGATTTTATTTATCAATTAAGCAACTTTCAGCACCACTTTTTCACCTATAAAAAGAGGTCTTTTGGGCTGATTATAAACACACAACTCCTCCATACATTGTTATACATATTGATCATTTTCAAGCATCATTTTAGAGCTTTGTTGAGCCATTTGATAGACAACTTTGTGTTGTTCATAGAGCTTATTGTGTATCTCTTTATCCACTCTATTGAGAGAGTATTTGTTGTAAAAGAGAGTTGTTTGAGAAGAACATATCTTCTCATTTGTCGGGTTTGCTAAGTACCCAAAGTCTTAGTGGTTGAAGTCTTGGGATGAGGTATCCTCAAGCAAGTGAAGTCTTAAGGTGTGGTATCCTTGAGCAACTGTAACGGTTTGTTAAGCACCCGTAAGCTTGACGAAAATAGTGGAAATCTAGAGAGAGTCTCTCGGGGACTGGACTAGCCACGGGTTGTGGTGAACCAGGATACATCGGTGCGTTCGTTCCCTATTATTTACTTATCGCACTTATTTCATTCCTGCAATTTTTAAATTCCGCAAGTTTACACTGTTTTTTATTATAACGCTATTCACCCCCCCCCCCCTCTAGCGTTAAGCGTATTTTCTAACAATTGGTATCAGAGCCTAACTCTCTGAAAGCCTTAGCCGGTTGAGAGAAATATTATTTTTTCTGTTGAGAATATTGAACGCAGGAACGATGGATGAAAGACAGTCCACCACTTGTGCTCCACTATTTGACGGAACAAACTATACATATTGGAAAGAACGGATGAGTATCTTCCTCAAAGAAAACAGTTTTCGTTTGTGGCAAATCATCAAAAATGGTTAACCAATGCCGACAAAGAAAGTTGGAGAAACCACGGTTCCAAAGAAGGAAGATGAATATGATGCCGAGGACATCAAGAAAGTTGAAAATAATGCAAGGGCCATCCATGTATTATATTGTGTGGTGAGTCCAGATGTTTATCGAAAAATCTCTTGCTGCACAACCGCCAAGGAGATGTGGGATAAGCTCGAGATCATTTATGAAGGTACGCCTCAAGTCCGAGAAGCCAAAATTGATTTTCTAACACATAAATATGAAATCTTTAAAATGGAGAAGGAACCCATTGGTGTTATGTTTGAACGATTTTTAAGAATTGTCAACGATCTCCATGCTCTCGGGAAAGTTTACACGAACAAAGATCTTGTTCGAAAAGTCCTACGGAGTCTCACTCCCGAATGGCGCTCCAAAGCCAATGCCATCCAAGAGTCTATGGAATTCACGGATATCACAATTGATGGACTAAGAGGTAACCTCGAAACTTATGATAGCACAATTCTTAATCCTTATTTTAGAAGCAATTCGAATTTCGCCTTCAAAGCCTCATCCTCTAAAAGAGAAGAGGTAAGTGATTCGGAAAGGGATGATGATATTTCAAATGATATAATTGAAAAGTCTTGTAAGTCTATGAAGAAGGACAAGAAAAAGAAGAAACACCATAGGCGCGTATCACGGGATTCGGACAGCTCGGGCGGTGAAACTGCCGCATTATGCTTCATGGCCGACAAAGAAGAAGAGGTAAGTACTTCTAACTCTCACTCGTTTGAAGAATTACAAAATGCCTATGATGAATTGTATGGTGAATTTGTTAATGCTTCCAAAATGATAAAAGATTTGAAGAAAACACTTTCTTTGCAGAAAACACTTTCTTTGCAAGAAACAGATTTTCAGAAAACACTTTCTTTACAAAAAAAAAGATTTTGAAAAATCCTCTTCTTTGAAAGAAATAGATTTTGAAAAATTGACTAATGAAAATGGTGTTCTTAAAAATAAAATTGAAGTTTTAGAAAAAGAAAATAAATTTTTGGAAAATGACATTGTTGATTTCAAAAATAAAATCAAGGAATTGAATGAAGCCTCTTCTATTGATAAATGTTCTAATTGCTCCTCTTGTAGTTCCTTAAAATTAGAGAACACAGAACTTAGGAACGCACTAGAAAAACATAGTGTTGATAGTCCTAAAATTGAAGATATTAAAAAGGATGGAAGTAATGAGGTCGGACCATCTAGAAAGAATTCTAGGAACCTCACTGATGAGTCTAAGATTAATTGTTTTAGACCACCTAGAAACAACTCTAGGAATTTTATTAACGAGTCTAGAATGAATAATTTTAGACCACCTAGACACAATTCTAGGAATTTTATAAATGAGTCTAGAATGAATAATTTTAGACCACCTAGACATGACTCTAGGAAATTCAACGCTTCTAGGGGGAACTACTTTAGATCACCTAGAACGCATTTGGCTCAACCTAGACATATGCACAATCCTAATGTTATATGTCACTATTGTAATCGGGTAGGACACATTGCACTCGTTTGTTTTGCTAAACATAGAGATTTATGTGTTGATTATGACTATTGTTATCCTAACCCCCAAGGACCCAAAAGAAGTTGGGTACCAAAAACCTATTTTTAGGTTCTTTTTGCAGGTGTGCTTGAAGACTACAATATTGTAGTGGATGCACCAAGCACGAAACCTTAATGCATTAAGGGGGAACGTCGGTTAGTTATCGTATTTTGAATAAAAACGCAATGAGTTGATATGTGCAAATAATCTATATCAGCTTTGGTTGATACATGCTTTAACAAGTTTTATTTTTGAATAACAATTAGTATCAATTGGTTTTATAATAAATGATTTATTCATGTTTTGATGAATATTTTTAGTTTAAATAACAATTGGCATAGTTGAGAAAAATGATCGTTATTATTAGTATGCCATTTACTAACTTTTTATATGATCTTGTCTATAACGATTGGTATCGTCAATGGTTTAAATAACTTTTGGTATACTCTTTTTGCTAATGCCAAAAGGGGGAAGAATATGGGCGATATGCATGCTTTAATTGAGGGGGAATATTCAATTAAGGGGGAATTATATTGAATTGAATTGGTTGCATAAATTGTATGTTGAGATATAGCATGAATTTAGGGGGAATTCAATATGCATATCTTCCGTTGTTTGTCATTATCAAAAAGGGGGAAATTGTTGGAAATCATGTATATCTATGATATGTGCGCTTTGGTTGTATGAGCATGATTTTCAGGTATAGGTTTTGATGAATGACAAACAATGAAGTCAAGTGTCAAACAACGATATTGTATGACAATCAATCAAATGGCAAGAAGCATACTGATGACGGAATTGCATGAACGAGCCAAAGAGTTCAAGACCGAAGACCCAAGACGTAGGTCGTTTGGTAGAACCAATGTAAGGACAACATTTAAGTTATCTTATCCTTTGGCTCAACATTAGGTCATCATAAACATGCATAAAACATTTTTATCATAAACATGCATCTTTGTGCTAAACCAAAATGATTTGTATTTTAGTCAAAATGGTTTTTACACATGTCTTTTAAAATCTGGACCTCAACAATCGATTATTTGAATCCTACAATCGATTGTATTAAGACAGTGTGATCTGAAGTTTTTCAAAATAGCAAACAATCGATTGTCTACTTTTAACAATCGATTATTTTGAGACAGTGTGCAACCGAAGTTTTTAAACATCAAAACAATCGATTGTTGTTATCATACAATCGATTATACTCATAAACAATCGATTGTCATTTTCATACAATCGATTATTTTTTGACCGTTCCCACAGAATCCTAAATTGATTTTTGAATGTTGAAGAACAATCGATTATTCAGGGTTAACAATCGATTGTTTAGCCTAAAATCAGGAATCTGTTTTTTGAACGTTGGTCAAACAATCGATTGTCTACTCCAAACAATCGATTGTCTGAGCACAAAATCAGGGATTTTATTTATCAATTAAGCAACGGTCAGCACCACTTTTTCACCTATAAAAAGAGGTCTTTTGAGCTGATTTTAAACACACAACTCCTCCATACATTGTTATACATATTGATCATTTTCAAGCATCATTTTAGAGCTTTTGTTGAGCCATTTGATAGACAAATTTGTGTTGTTCATAGAGCTTATTGTGTATCTCTTTATCCACTCTATTGAGAGAGTATTTGTTGTAAAAGAGAGTTGTTTGAGAAGAACATATCTTCTCATTTGTCGGGTTTGCTAAGTACGCAAAGTCTTAGTGGTTGAAGTCTTGGGGTGAGGTATCCTCAAGCAAGTGAAGTCTTTCCTTGAGCAACTGTAACGGTTTGTTAAGCACCCGTAAGCTTGACGAAGATAGTGGAAATCTCGAGAGAGTCTCTCGGGGACTGGACGAGCCACGGGTTGTGGTGAACCAGGATACATCGGTGCATTCGTTCCCTATTATTTACTTATCGCACTTATTTCATTCCTGCAATTTTTAAATTCCGCAAGTTTACGCTGTTTTTTATTATAACGTTATTCACCCCCCCTCTAGCGTTAAGCGTATTTTCTAACAAAATCCTCCTCCTGAAAATGCTCAGATGTTCCTTTTATAACTAAAGCCTTAGGGCAACATAAATCTTTTGTTTTTCCTTTTAGTCCTTTACCCATATTCATATTTGCCTAAATGATCCTTAATTTTCTAACTTGTGCCTCAAGTTTTGAGGCAGAAATTGTACTTGGAACCCTCACTAGAATGTTCCAGGAGTTTGTTACAAGATTTCCTATATTCAAATGCATTTAATACCAATGTCTCTTTTCATATTTACTGGCCTAAGTGTTTTAAACTCTGGTTCCTATCTATGTGGTCAGAAACTAACACTAGTTAACTACTTCAAGTTATAAACCTAGATTATTATTGGCAAATAAGATCAAATTCTGAATTGCTATTCATGGCCAACTTTTAATTACAGATTTATACCAAATTATGCAAAACAAACAACCAAGGGTCAGGATTTAATCAATTGCAGCACACACATTCAAGCAAATATCACACTTATGAAACTAAATTTCTCAGAAACATATACCAAGCTAAGCAACACAAATTTCAGAAATACAGGTTACTAATTAATTTAAAACCTTAATACTGAGCTTAACATAATAATCCAAACAAGTCAACAATAACAGGCTATGACTTCAAATGTTAAGCAAATTATTCAGAAGCAGGTTACAAAGACAAGCCAAGAAACAAATACTCAGAATAGTTCCAAAGATTAGCAAATAAAAACTTAAAGTAAATAAAGGAGATTAAAAGCAACCTAGAAAAGGACGGGCATATGACTCTAAATGGAAACACCTACACAAAATTTCAAAGATGAACGGATAGAAAATATAATATACTTAAAAAAATAGAGAAGATCAACAAAAGAGAACAAGGACGAGCATAGAATTTTTCAAAGATAAACAAACGAAAAATCAGGAAGACAAAAGGAAAACAAGGACGAGCATGTAACTCTAGATGGAAACAACTATTCAGAATATCTTGAAGATGAAAAGATAGAAAACAAATGAACCTAAACAAGTAACAAGAAAGAAGATCAAAAGCAAGAGAAGACAAAGGATGAGCATATGATTTTGAAGATGAACATATTGAGAACAAATGAACTTAAACAAATGGAAATCAAAGAAGATAAAATCAATTAGAACAAGAAAGCACACAAAATCAAGCATTAAGAGCAATTAAAATATAGGGAACTTAGCTTCTCTTTTCTTTGTAGCCCTCAAATTAGGCTCTTCAAATCTCACAGTTCTTTGACCTCTTTTGAGAGGCCCTTTGGCCTTCTGAGGCCTTTGCTTTACTATTGGAAAGGGGGAAAGGGTTCTAGGCGAGGGTCAATTGGTTTTGAGACAGGGTGGGGTTTTAGATTTGATTTTTTGTCATGTCCAGTTTCATTCAAGGGTCGTGGGTTGCAGGATTGTGGATGGGAACGTGATACGGTCACCAGGGACCAATTTGAGGGGGTTCCGGTGAGTTTAGGGTTTGGGACCAATCTTCGATTTGATATGTGAAAAGATTTATTAGGGTTCAAAGGACGGGGTTTAGGTGGTTGGGAAGAGGGGGAAGAGGTGGTTCAAGGGTGTTATTTTGGGTTAGTTTGGGGTTGATGTCACCGGAAACGGCGGAATCGGCGACCCTTCTGTCGAATATTTGACGAGTTGGAGAGGTATTCGAGGGGAGCTAATGGTGGGAGGGGAAGAGGAGGGTGAGAAGGTCTAGTGGTGTAAATCTGGGGCCATTTGGTGGCCGGCCGCTGTCGTGAGGCGATTTTCGGCGGCGGCATTATGGTGGTTAAGGGGTGGTAGATGGCGGATTTATGATGGCGACGGGGTGGTGATACATCGGTGTATAGATACGAGGAAGGAAGTCTCTTGGTCTCTTGCATATACACGAGGGTTTGGACATATTTATGTGTTTGGAAAGGGAGTTTCAAAGTCTTTGGATTAATGCGGATGGGCGGTTGAGATGGATCGCCCCAAAACGATGTCGTTTTGGGGCGTCTCTTACGCGAACCAGATTAGGGACGGATTATTGGGCTGGGTCTTGGGTATTAAAAAGGTCCAATATTTTGGGTCACCCAGGCTTGGCCCAAACTTGGCCAGCTTGGGTTAATTAAATCCTATACATATTTTTTTTTTTGTTTTTTTTTTAATTTTATTATTTCCTAATTTTATTTCTAAAATTCCCAATTAGGCTGAATCAAACTAATAACTACCTAATGTGTAAAATTAATCAAAAATGCAAAAATGAAAATCAACCATAAAATGCTAGACAATAATATGTCGAAATAACTACTTGATTTTTTGTGATTTATATTTTGCAAAATAAACCTTAATTACCAATTAATTTAACAAAACTATACGAAATTAAATTCTAAATGCTTATGCAATTTTTGTATTTTTTATGATATTTTATGCATGCATCAATGAAAACACACACTGATATGCACAATTAAATCCTAAAAATAAATAATAAAGAGAAAAAATCCTAAGCTTGAGAATCCTGTAGGAGTAATTTCAACGAGGTAAAAATTACATGCTCACAGTAAGTCTCCGGAATGATATAGATTCAGACAGGGAGCAGAAAGTTGCACAAGCCAGCAAAGCGACTACGCCAGCCACTCTAGATCTTTTGGAGGTAGATGAACCATCAGAACTTACTGAAGTGGTGGTTGAACAAGTTTAGGATGATAAGGGTAGAGCTAAAGAAAGTGAACAAGCTACAAAACATGTGGTACCTCTTGTGGCACAGGACCCCAACAGAGAGAAGCCAGAAAACAGTGCGCACAGGGTGATGCCTACACCATTCCGTCAAAGACTGGTAAACAAAAAAAGGAAGATCAATACAAGAAATTCATGGAGATGATGCGTCAAATTCAATTGAATATTCCTCTTATAGATGCTTTGAGGGAGATTCCAGGATATGCAAAGATGATGAATGACCTAATGTCATGAAAGTTTGATTTTCAAGACCTACCCACAGTAACTTTGACACAGACATGTAGTGCAGAAATGACAAGACCCATGGCTTAAAAGATATTTGACCCGGGAAGATTTACTATTCCATGAACTATTGGGAGTTATTACTTTGCAAAGGCATTATATGACTTCGGAGCCAATATAAACTTGATGTCGTTGGCCCATATATACCAAACTAGGCATTGACAGAGCTAGACCGACTTTTATGCTTTTGCAACTGGCTGACCACACTTAACCGATAGATATTCTGGATGATGTGTTGGTACAAGTAGGGAAGTTTGTCTTCCCTGCAGACTTTGTTATTCTAGATTGCCAGGTAGATGAAGAGATACCTACCATTTTAGGGAGGCCATTCTTAGCCACTAGGAGAGCACTGATCGATTGTTAAACTAGGGAATTAAAAATGAGGTTGAACGATGAAGAAGTCATATTCAACATTCAGCAATCCATGAGGAGACCTAGTGAATATGCTAATTTCTCCCTAGTGGAGGCAGTGGTTGTGATTCTACATGAAGATGATGTGACCTTGGCTTCTAAAGATCTATTAGAGTCTTGCCTGACAAATTTATAGAAGATGGATGGTGAAGGGTTGTCTGAGTGGGTCATGGCACTCGAAGGACAAGGATTCTGGAAGAGGAAACCTCAGTTCGAGTCCCTTGAGTTAGAAAAGAGGGCTATACCACTGAAAAAACCATCAGTAGAGGAACTACCCAAACTGGAGCTGAAACCGCTCCCAGCCCACCTCAGGTACATTTTCTTAGGGCCCGATTCTACTTTGCCTGTTATTATATGATCCGATTTGCTAGATATCAGGTAAAGCAACTCCTACAGGTGCTACAGGAATGTCAGACTGCCATTGAATGGACCATGCAGACATAAAGGGTATCAGCCCAGATTTTTGCATGCACAAGATTCTCTTAGAAGAAGGGAACAAACTTTCTAGAGAACATCAACGAAGGCTGAACCCAAATATGAACGAGGTGGTGAAGAAGGACGTGATCAAATGGTTAGATGCGGGTATCATCTTCCCCATCTCTGACAGTAATTGGGTCAGCCCTGTTTAGTGTGTGCTGAAAAAGGGAGGAATGGCTATCATACAAAATGAGAATAATGAGTTCATCTCGACTCGTACAGTCACGGGATGGTGGATTTGCATGGATTACCGAAAATTGAACACAGCCACCCGGAAGGACTACTTCCCTCTGTCATTCATTGACCAAATGTTGGACAGGATGGCCGGGCGATCTACTTTTGTTTATTGGATGAATATTCAGGGTACAATAAAATCTTAATCGCCCCCGAAGACTGAGAGAAAACATCATTTACCTATATGTATGGCATATTTGCCTTTCGGAGAATATATTTTGGGCTTTGTAATGCACCGACGATATTTTAACAGTGCACGTTAGCTATGTTCACAGACATGGTGGAGGATATTATGGAGGTTTTTATGGATGATTTCTCCGTGGTGGGGGATTCATTCAAGGACTATCTTCACAACTTAAGAAAAGTGCTCAGATGATGTGTGGAGACAAATTTATTATTGAACTGGAAAAAGTGCCATTTTATGATACAAGAAGGGATAGTCTTGGGGCATCGAGTGTCCAGTAAGGGAATCGAGGTTGACCTGCTAAGGTTGACTTGATTGAGAAGTTGCCACTACCTACTTCAGTCAAGGCAGTGAGAAGTTTCCTTGGGCACTCCAGGTTCTACAGGCAATTCATAAAATATTTCTCTAAGATTGCTAACCCTTTATGCAAACTCCTTGAAAATGATCACCCCTTTATGTTTTCTAATGATTGCAGGTTGACATTTGAGGAGTTGAAGAAGATATTGGTGACCCCACTAGGAGCAACCATTCGAGCTCATGTGTGACGTAAGTGACTATGCTATAGGAGCAGTCTTGGGGCATCAAAAAGATAAATTGATGCACCCGATTTACTATGCAAGTAGAACTCTAAGTGATGCACAACTCAATTACACCGTGACGAAAAAGGAGATGTTGGATGTTGTTTTTGTATTCGACAAATTCAGGTCATACTTGATTGGCTCAATAGTTGTTGTTTATATTAACCATGCAGCAGTTAGGTACATGATAAAACAGAATGAGTCAAAGCCACGCTTGATTCGCTGGGTTCTTTTGTTACTAGAATTCGATCTGGAGACTCGTGACAGAAAAATAATAGAGAACCAAGTAGCTGACTACCTCTCAAGGTTGAAAGGATTTGAAAAGAAGGTAGAGGTTGAGGATATAATAGAGACATTCCCGGATGAACATTTACTAGCAATGACGATGGAGGAGGCACCGTGGTATACTGATATTGATAATTATTTAGCAAGTGGTATTGTACCTTATGAACTCTCCTCAATTCAAAAGAAAAAGTTCTTTCGTGATTGTTGATTTTATTATTGGGATAAACCTCTATTGTTTAAAATTTGTGTAGATAACATGATCGGGCGGCGTATCCCTGAGAAAGACCAACATTCTATTTTGCAGGCTTGCCATGCTTCACCATATTGTGGACACTTGGGAGGAATTCGGACAACAGCTACGGTGTTGGAGTCGGTTATTGGCCAACTCTATTCAAGGATGCCCATACTTAGGTCAAAAGTTGCGATGAATGCTAAAGGACATGCAACAAATCTCGCCGACACGAGATGCCAATGACCATAATTCAAGAGGTGGCGGTTTTTAACATGTGGGATCGACTTTACAGGGCCATTTGTCAACTCGTAAGGTAACAAGTACATATTGGTAGCAGTTGACTACATCTCCAAGTAGGTCGAAGCAGTGGCTCTCCCAACCAATGATGCTAAAGGGGTAACATGCTTTCTAAAGAAGAATATTTTTACATGTTTTGGCACCCCGAGAGCTACTCTGTGATGGCGGAACCCAATTTTGCAATAGAGCATTCGCACGGCTGTTGGAAAAGTATGGAGTTCCTCATAAAGTGACCACCATGTACCACCCACAGGTGAGCGAGCAAGTTGAAGCTTAAAAGTGTCCTTACAAAAATAGTGAATGCAACAAGGACCAATTAGGCAAAAAAGCTGGATGATGCATTCTGGGCGTACCGCACAGCCTTCAAAACTCCAATTAGTATGTCACAATAAAATTTGGTGTTTAGAAAGTCATGCCACCTTTCGGTTGAGCTAGAGCATAAAGCACTTTGGGCATTGCGGTAGTTGAACTTGGACATGGAGAAAACACGCACTAACAGATTCAGTTACATGAGCTAGAGGAATTTAGGTTCCAGGCATTCGAGGTGCTAGATTATACAAAGAACAGATGAAACTAATGCATGAAAAGCACATCGCGGACTGAAACTTCAAATCCAGCGATCTAGTGTTGTTATACAACTCAAGATTGAGATTGTTTCCGGGTAAGTTGAAGTCCCGATGGTCAGGACCCTTCAGAGTGGTGAAAATGTTCTCAAGTGGAGCTGTTAAGATTGAATTAGAAGATGTGACGAATAAGTTCACAGTGAATGGGCAAAGGTAGTTTTTTGTAAAATTTTTGAAGAATATAAATAAAATGTCTATTATTAGCTTTAGCACATCTATCTAAACACATAAATATTTATTTAAAAATCTGTTTTAATATTTAAAAATATTTTTTAACATTTTAAATGTATTAACTATTTACAATCAGATAGTAAAAACGGACTCTTAGTTGTTAAGTGGTCGAAAGTGAAGTGATTCCAAGAAGATTAAACTAGCTCCTTCTCGGTTTGTTGTGCGACACTACTTTTTTTGGCTAATTGTGACACTATTTTCTTAAAAGGAGTGAAGCCGTTTTATATTTTAAATTACTTTGACATTAAGTTTTTTCATTTTTTCCTTAACGATTTTATATAGGGGAATTACCAATTATGTTCATTTATAAATATTTATTATAAAAATAGACCAATTGATAAAATATTACTAATATTAGCCAAATTAGCTAATTAGCTATTTGTAGAAAAAATTATCAAATTTTTACTTTATTTTGAGTGGCTGTTATTAGAATATATTGGGTATAACTTAAGGAGATTGAATATCAATTTTGGGATGATTTGGTAAAGTTTTAAGGTGGTTTGAATTGAAAATTCAAAGTAAAAGCTGAACATGAAAAAAATGATATGCGTATCACACTATGTATCATTTGTGTATCACATATGTATCAATTATGTATCCCATGTATACTTGTGTGTGAGATACATGTCTGATACATGTTTGATACATGTGTCGCAGAGGACTTTTTCGAACTCGATTTAATTACGAATTTTGATACAAAACAAGTCCAAATCACCTCCAATCTTCCTCAAATTTTGTATATTGACTTATCTATATATTTTCAATGAATTTCATCTATACCCATTGAAAATATTCCTTTTTTTTTAGATTTTTGGAATATTGTATAAATTTTTATATTTCATCACCTTATTTGCTACCCCGTCTATAAAATTTCCTTTTCATCTTGTATCTAATGTTGCTAATCACGCTTAAAAATATGGAAGGTGATTTTTGCATAAATTATTTGATAGAAAGAACTCTAATATTTAGTTTTTCAATTTTTATTGGCTAGTTTTTGTAAGTCTATGACTAATGGATAGAGGTTGGTAAGATAAAATTTATTTGGGACATTTGTATAAGTTTTCCTTTTATATAAGGCTGGTATGTGGGTTGGGTAACATGCCTAATTGTTTAAGCTCGAAATTATAGGTGGACCTGCTAAGTGGGTCGGTTCCTTGAAAAAGCTCGTGAGAATCGGACCGTTTGGTCCCGAGACCGGTTGTTAAGTGGGCCGGTTTAACCGGTCCTAAACGGGCTGAAACGTTTTTCCAAAAATAGTTTTAGCCGTTGCAACATTTCAAAAATGGTCGTTGGCCTGCAAAAATAGTTGTTTGGGCTTTCTAAAATAGCTATTTAATCCCCTTCCCCTCCCCCCGCCCCCTCCCCCAACGTTATTTTAACCTCAAACTTTTTATAATTACACTTTTTCCTATTTTCAACTATAAATACCTCCTCATTCTTTCATTTTTCTCACAAAATCATCAATCTCTCTCAAACTCTCTCATTTCTCAAATTCAAATTGAAGTATTCAAGTCTTCACTCATCTCTCATTTCTCAAACTCAAATTCTTAATTCAAGTTAAATCATGCCTGATGATTCTAGAGTGCGCATATCTGTTTGGGAACACTTTAATGTGGTAAAAAAACTAAAGAAGTTTATACAAAATGCAAGAACTGTGGTTGAGTCTTCACTAATTGTCCAAAGTTGGAGGGCGTATGTTGTTTAAGGAGGCATACAAAGAGTTGTCTTGCACATTCTCTAGACATTCATATTTAAGATTTTAAGTTGATTTGAGACAATTTATGTTATTTTAAAATTAATGTTTTAGTTTGTTAGAATAATTTAAAGTATTATATTGAAGGCATTGAACTCTAATTTGAAGTATTATATATATATATATATATATATATATATATATATATATATATATATATATATATATATATATATATATAGAGAGAGAGAGAGAGAGAGAGAGCTAATGTTATATCGAATATAGCTTGTATATAGAGATGTCAAAACGGGTCAGCCCAGTCCAGCCCAAGCCTCGTAGGCTTTTAAATTCGACGGGCTAGGGCGGGGCGGGGCGCCATATGAATAGGCATTAAAATAACTAGCCCAACTCAACCCTTAGAGGGTCGCAACTAGGGGTGGGAGAACCTTAATTTTTGGAAAAAAAAATTTTAGATCCTTAAATATTTTTCGTGACATAGTCGATTAATCATGTAAATAACTTCTATTTGCTTAGAGCATATAAAATGTTGATATGAGGAATCTCGTAATTGAAATGCAAATTACATATATCTCTTGCTCTTCTTTTTTAAAGTTACATGAATATTTTCTTAATACCTTTTTTTCATTTTCTTCAGATTCAGGGATTATTTTAATAAGCTTATTTTCTAAGGTTTTTTTAATTTAAGATTAGCATCATTTGTTGATTTCATCACTATTGTCGATAAAGTTTTTAAATTTGTTAGTGGTCAATATTTTTTTGTGTGTTATTTAAGATTGATCTTTATCTATAATGAAAATTAGTTTAAATAGTAATAATATATTAAAGTAATCCAAACTGGTTATTGGCCACTTAAAGTAATATTTTCTTTTGAAAAAAGATTTTGTTGGCTACCTAAGACTTTTCGAGTTTGTTATTAATTAAGCAAAAGAAAAACTAATTTTGCCATATTACATGCATGTCAAAAATCTAAATTCTATTTGATATGGAAAGGTAAATGAGCAATTTAGAGTTGAGGAATGAGAATTATAGTTAATAGTTTTTTTACTTTTTACTGTTTTTAAATATTAAATATTTAATAGTAATTGATTTGAATAAAATTTATTTTTTGCTCACGGGCCGGCCCAAGCCCAACTTCGGTCAAACCTCATCCAGTAGGCTAACTTGAGCCGGGTTTATAAGCCTCAGTTTAAAATATGCTCAATAAATCCTAGCCCAACCCTACTCAAGTAGTGGGTTGGGTTGGGTTGGGCTGGCCTCACGAGCCAAGGCATTTTGACGACTCTACTTATATACCATGCACTTAGTGTGTGTGTGTGTATATATATGTACATATCTATATATATATATATATATATATATATATATATATATATATATATATATATATATATATATATATATATATATAATTGCTTGCTTATAGATGTGGTGTTTGATCCACGAGCTCTCTGCTTGCTTCTTGTTATCACTTGTGGTGTCTTCTAGCTTTATGAAGACCTCTATTTATAGTTGTAGGATGTGATTCTGGAATTTGATTGACCCGTTTGAACTGACCAATAGCATCCAGACACTTGACATGATTTAATTGGCTCATTTATAAGTCTTGGATTGACACATCACTTGACACATGACATGATTTTGTTGACTCATATTTTTACGTGAATTGCCACATCATTTGACATATGACATGAGCATGGGCTTTAAGATAGGCTAATAGCCATTTGGGCCTTGAGCTAATGAAGTGGGCTTAGCATTTAATTTGTAGTCCGATTAAATGTACTAGCCCAACACTTATATTTTGAATTTAAATAATTAACTAAATTTATTAGCCATAATATTTGTTTAGACTAGTGTCTTGAATTTAATATGGTCCAAATAATTTTATGAATTTAAATTCAATAAAATTTAAATGCTTTGATTTGTTGAACCTTCGAGACTAGGCTTGAAATACGCATTTTAATCGGATTTTTATCTCGGTCTAACAAGCAAATTAATATAATTTTTCTTGAACACCTCCGATAGTTAAAGATTAATCTTTGACCTAGTAGGAAGACTAGTAGGATTCCAAATAAAAATTAGAACTCACGTTTGGAATTCTTTTAGTCTAGGTTATGGATACTCACGTCCTTAATAAAGACTTAAGTTGGACCCTTTTCTTTTGAGTTATTCCCTTTGAATATTCCATAAAGGAGCTGAAACCTGCTTAGTAATTCCTGGCCAAGCTTTGTACGTGTTCTTTAATTGTCATCATCTTACACTTGGAATTATGGAGGAACAAAGATTTAAAATTATAATAATTCTTCAACTACTTCAGCATCAAATAATTGCCTTTATCACACAACCTCCGAATAATGGAATATATTTACTAGCAGTGTGCGTTAAGTGTACTATTCAATTTCTCTTTTCATATGTGAAATATCAAGTACAACGTCACTTGTTTTGGTACTATTCACCTTTTCCCATAGGTGAAGACATTCTTGAGTTTTCTATCATAAACTTTGTTTCAAGACACTTTGTTTTTAAGTAGTGCAATAGGTGCATGCCAACTTTCTTTCTTCTTAAATAGAGAACAAGTACATTAATACAATGATAACCTTTTTACTTTTGTACTTTACAAATCTCTTTGTATAAAATTTGTATTCACTTGTAAGAGAAAAAGTACGCAGAAGATTATTGCTGTTACCTTTGTCACATGGAGTGCTTTACTACAAAGTTTATGAGGAAATCTTTTATGAGAACCCTTTCTCCATAATGTACCAGTGAATAGTGATATAGGTTTTAACAAGATTAAAACTAGTGTCCCATGTCGGTTGCATCAATTATTCTGTGTATTTGCTTCCCAACTTATGATAGAATTAGTACAAACAGTACTTAGATACTCCAACCATGTACGAGGATAAAGACTGAAACTTGTTACTATTATTGTTTTCTTTTTTGGCACTTGTAGGAGCATTCTGTGAGATTGCTTTATTTAGCTATGCTTTACTCCAACAATTTTAGTTTCATGAATAATTTGCAGTATCTCCACTGTCTGGGCTAGCAATTTGCACGCCTTCTTGTCCTCTCTAAGCGATCGTCTCTTTTCTCTTTCGACAGTTAATTCCTTGATATCTTCGAATATTTATTGTTACTGTCATCCTGAAATTTTCTATTAAGTGCTCAAGAAAGTAGCAAATTTGAAGTGATTTAAAAGAAAATTATCTGCCTGAAACGTTGCTCATGTTGGCAACAAAAAAAATATTACTTCATACAAGACAATGTCGTTGCTTTGAACAAGGATTAAGTTTTACACCGTCTCAAGTAAAAAAACTTTACTTTTGTATGAGGCAAAGACTACTATATCGTTTGAACTAAATATTTATTTCGTCGGGAACAAAGACCATTACACTGTCTGAACTTTAGACTTCATTTTATTTGAAAATGTACTTTCTTTATCTATGGCAAAGACTATTACACTGACTGAGCCAAAGATTTTTTTGATGCGAAGATCATTACACCGTCTAAGCTAATGACTTCATCTTGTTTGAAGATTTAACTTCATTTTATCTGAGGCATAGACCATTACACTGTTTGGGCCAAAAATTTATTTTATCTGAAGTGAATACCATTACGCCGTCTAAGCTATTGACTTTATCTTGTTTGGAGATTTAATTTTATTTTATTTTAGACATAGATCATTAGACCGTCTGGGCCAAAGATTTATTTTGTCCGAAGCGAAGATCATTACACCGTCTAAGCTAATGGCTTCATCTTGTTTGAAGATTTAACTTCATTTTGTCTGAGGCATAGACCATTATACCATCTAAGCCAAAGATTTTCCTTTATCTTAAGCGAAGAACATTACACCATCTAAGCCAAACATTTATTGTCTGAAGCGAAGATCATACACCATCTTAGCTAAAGACTTTTTTTATTTGAAGCGAAAATTATTACATCATCTAAGCTAATGACTTCATCATTTTTGAAGATTTAACTTCATTTTATCTGAGGCATAGACCATTATACCGTCTAAGCCAAAGATTTTTCTTTATCTTAGGCAAAGATCATTACACTGTTTAAGCCAAAAATTTAGTGTCTGAAGCGAAGACCATTACACTTTATGAGCTAAAGACTTCATTTTATTTACAAACTTGACTTTCTTTATCTATAGCAAAGACCATTACATCGTCCAAGCCAAAAATTTTACCTTTTTCATGCTTGGTAGGATTAATCTAGAGATATGACACATTATATTATAGATTTAAGGCCATGAATATTACACTTCTAAGTTAAGTGCTAATAAATATTTTTCTCTCTTTTTGCAGTCTAATTTACTTCAAAGACTCAACACTTTCTGCCTCAAATTCGCAGTGTCTTATTATTTCGTACCATAAGGGAAGCAAGGAAAGGACAAGGTTACCAGTTGATAGGTTACTTATCGGCCAATATGTTGCAGCTTCATGGGTACCTTTCAGGGACCCACCTTATTTAGCAGACTAGATGCTTGAAAACAATAGTCGTCCTCCCAAGATATGGATGCTTTGCATTACTACTCATCGTGCTTAGAATGTCGCGAGTACCTTACCATGCCTAGAACGTCGAATTATTAACAAGGAAACTTATTAGGGCAATGATTTTCCGTTTGGAGGTGAATTTCATTACGTTCTTGGGTACATGAAATGGGCAAAAGACGACTTAAGTAGGTGTCGCTTGTCACTGGAGGGTGCAAGAATTTATGACGCCGTATATTCTTCACTCTTCACATATGACTGTAATACGAATATTATGCAGGTTTTCTGTGAGGCATGGTGCCCTGTTACCAACACATTGCTTACCTCTGCCGGAGAGCTATCCATATCACTTTGGGAGTTGTATAAGATCGGTGGTTTGCCTATAACAAGATCTCCTTGAAGAGCTTACAAGCACGTACGACAAGGGGAGAAGGTTTCTTCCCCAAACTTGTGAGCATCTGTTTGATGCCTTCCATCGGCTCCGAGAGGGAGGTAGCAACGATCCAAATATTTCTGCGAAAAAATGGGTAGAGTTCTGGTGCGAGAAGACAATGAAGTATACTCAACCTCCTTTAAGGAAAGAAAAGAAGTTTGCTCGTTTGAAATCGACGCACAATCCTATGGGGGTCATAGAGGAAGTAATTAATTGGTCGATTATTGAAGAATATTTATTCCATAAGCTAGGAGTTATGGGTAATAAGAAAGACGAAACATACTTGGTTGCTTTTCTGTATTGTTGGTTATGTATTTTTGTGCTCCCTTCAAAAGATGGTGAATTCATTTGTACTGGACCTTTAAGATCGCGTGTCATCTTGATTTTAAACAAAGAGCCAGCCTTATAGTCCCGGTCTTACCTAGAATATATAAGGGTTTGAATGAGATTTCAAAATGCTTGTTGCTTGATCCTGCTCAAACTTGCTTTCCCGCTCATTGTGTGTATGGTTGGTTAGCCCATTACTGTATGACTCATTTTCCATATGCAAAAGGGCCAGTTGTTCCTCTCATGGCCACATGTTCTGGTGAAGGTGATACTAGATATTTTGAGAAAGAGGAAGGAAGGAAGCGTATTCTTAATAGAGGAAATATCACTTGGACTTCGACAATGCTCCGCATATCTGGTCCATACCACTACTATGACGATGGTAAGGCAGATGAGTTTTGAGTTAAATTTATTTATGAGTATTCACTCGAATTATCTTCCTTTGATGGATGGAGTCGTCTTTATTATTAAACCTTATATCCCTTATCGATTTAGCTACCAATTTGGTTTCTATCAAGACACCCTTGGTCGCTTGGAGCAAGACTTTCGTGAGGCCTCATTATAAGAAGCGTTAAGACTTGCGCGGATTTATGCGTTGGCTAGATCTAAGTCGAGAGTAGTATTTTCTCCTTTTGGGTCCAACATGAAGAAGTTTACATCGTCTAACTATAGATCTTGGTGGACAAGGGCGCATGGAAGCCTTCTTGAAGACCATTTACAATTTTTGATGAATATTGTTGAGCCAATCACAAATACCATTCAAGACCGCAACGAGGATGTCTTAGTAATTGATAAGCTTCCTGCTTTACAGTCTAAGGTAGTTGAGATGCGCGCAGGCAACAGACCCATGATATAAAGAAGTTCAAAGAGAACAGATTCATACTACAGTTGACAAAAGTCATATTCCATTTGGTGTAGTCGTTGATGCCTCTAACAAGCACTTATCCCAAGAGGGGAGTGATAGAAGCAAAGGAGATCAATGTTGGAAAAAGAAAAGGCCAAACCCAGAAGGGGTTATAGAGGTCCAAAACGTTGATAGCCCTTCAAGAACACTAACAGCTCAGAACAAGAAGGTAAAAGAACATATAAACTTTTTATTTTTGTTTTCCTTGGCCAAATGACTTTGCTAAAGTGTTCTTACATTTTTTTTCAGGCTAATAACGTTGGAGCATTACAATGAGTAAGGCCACAAGATAGTGGCAAGTCTGTAGCAGAACTGAACCCACAGAACTTCCACAGCTTAGGCAGATCAAGAGGCAACTTCTATTTCTCATGATGAAACTAGGGCAAAGTTGGGCTCTGATTTGCTCGAACGACCAATAATCGCAGCTTCAGTTTTTGATGGAAAGAAGGTTTATTGGATATTCGAAAGGAGTTTATCTTGAAGCTTTGGACTTTGATTCAAATGTAAGTTGATAGGCAGCACTACAAACAATGTATATGAGCTTGAAGAAAATACTAAAGTGATCCTTGAGGCAATAGGCGAGGATGATGTGGATATTTCCCCTTTGAGAAACCTATTAGAGTCCCCTTTTGAGTTTGCTGCTTCATATAACAAGACATGGTTGGACTTATCAAGAAGGTTGGAGAGAATGCAATATCAGATGTTGAGGTACACCTTACAAATGCCATGATTGAAGAAGAAGAAGAAGGTTAGATAAGTTTCATCTACCCGCCAGTCCCTAGTTACAGTGAAAGAGAAGATAGAGAAGCTCCCTGAAAAAGAGAAGAACTTAGAAGCTCTTTTAGAAGTTGCTGAGAAAGTAGTTGAAGAAGTCAAGTTGGGAGCCTCTACTACTAGAAAAGAGTATGACGCATGTTGCACTGCCTTGTTGACTGCTGATAACTTGGTCGATTTGGAGAAGAAGAAGAAGAAGAAACTTGCAAGTTATGCTCAAAGATTTGGCCAACAATAAGTTGTGCTTAGATTAGGCTATAATACTGCTTTATTTTCTTCTTTTCCTTTTCTTCTTGCATTTGATTGTTTAGTAGATGTTCTCATCACCAATAGAACTTCTTTCGCTTCACTTTATATTGTGTGCTCTCATTAATTTTTCCCTTTGTTCTTGATTTTTTTTTTTGAGTGCTTTATGAATTTGAAGCCTTGACATGCACTGCGGACTTTAATTTAAAGAACTAGCAGGTTTGAACACTTCAAATTGATAATGTAACAAACTTGAAAAAATTAACTTGACTTAAAATCGGAGACTTCAACTTGAGTATTTAGCCTTTTATTAAAGAAGCTATCATCATTCCATCAAATACCTCAATTTGACATGGAGGACTTACCCCATTGAGCCATCAAGACAAGACATAGGGTTCAACGAAAGAATACATATACACCTAGTTTTCTAGTGTCGATCAAGTGAATTATATTCCATCATACCTCATTTGAAAAATTCCTTGGGTAATATGTATTTTTTGAACTCATACGACTGAACTTAAAATGAAACTTTAAGCTCCCTACGTACCTCTGTGAAGAGGATCAAGTCATTTCGTAGTTCGAAACGGGTGAGTTTTTCTTTGCGTCCTAATTTTTGCCCAGGCCGCCTCTTTCGGGTTTTCAACCTAGCGGAATAACTTTATTGGATGTTCTAACTTTTGCCTAAGCCGCCTCTTTTGAGGTTTTCAACCTAGCGGACTTCTTTTTTTAAGGACCGTGCACAGTTTATGCTCGTGCAGGCCAGGAGTAACATGCAGTTTATGCTCATGTGTTAAGGAGTGTATTTATTTTCTTCAAGGATATATCTCTTCATAAATTTCCCATTGATGAAGCCAATCTACAAACCTTCTAAGTCAACTATCTTGTAAGCGCCACATAAGTATACCTCTTGTACAATATATGGTCTATCCCACTTAGTAGAGAATTTGCCACCAGATCGATGAGAGGTAATAATAGGCCTTTGGACCATAAGAACTTGGTCACCCACTTGGAAATATCTAAGGCGTACCCTTTGTTAAAATATCGAGACAGGTGAGCTTGATAATATTCAAACTTTGTTTAGCTTCTAGCCTCTTTTCATCAAGAGCTTCCAATTCTTCAAGGCGTAACCGAGTATTTTCTTCATCAGTGAGTCCTTCTTGAATGGAAAGTTGCAATGATGGATTTGACACTCAATTGGAAGGACCAATTCAACTCCATAAACAAGTGAATAAAGAGTCGCTTGCGTTGGTGTGCGATATGTGGTCCTGTATGCCCAAAGAGCTTCTTCCATCCTTTCATGCCAATCTCTCTTATACTTAGAAACAACCTTTTTCAACAAGTTGCAGAGTGTCTTGTTAAATACTTCAACAAGTCCATTGGCTGCAGCATAATACATGGAGGAATTGCATTGCTTTAAGCCGAAAAGATCACATATTTTATTCATCAACTTGTTATCAAATGGATTACTATTGTCCGTCAACATATATCACGGAATGCCAAATCGATAGATAATATTAGCTCGGATGAAGTTAGCTACATTTTCCTTCTTTACTTTCTTAAGAGAAACAGCTTCTTGCCACTTTGAAAAGTAATTAGTTGCGGCCAAAATGTATAGATGTCCAAGCAGTTCCGAACCGGAACCGCGGCCCTGCCGGTTCCAGCGGCCCTCCGGCGGTTCCGATTCTAGCGGTTCCCGGGAACCGTGGGCGGGGCGGTTTTACCCGTTGGAACCGCCAGAACCGGAAACGCCAGAACCGAAACCGGCTCGCGGTTCTGGACCGGTTCTAGCGGTTCCAAACGGTTCTGCCGATTCTCTAACGGGCATTTTTTAAACTTTTTTTTTAAAATTTTTTTCCAAATGGCTCTTTGCAAAAAGTAGCCGTTTGGAAGTTTAAAAAATAGCCATTTGGCCCCCAAACTTTAATTTAACCCCAAACTTTATATAATTACACTATTTCCCATTTCTCAACTATAAATACCCCCTCATTGTTTCATTTTTATTCACCAATTCATCAATATCTCTCAATCTCTCTCAAGCTCTCTTTCAATCTTTCTAGTGCAAGTGCTTAATTTATTGTTGCAAATTCGTGAAAAATTGTGAAGTTGGTGAATTGAAGTTTTCGAGTATTCAAGTTCAACGATTTTCAATTTTCAAGAAGTTGTTCGTCAATCCGGTAAACTCGTTTCAACTCTTACGTGCTAATATATTTTTTTGTGTTGTTAGTTTGCTTAATTATAATAATTATGGCATTTTCGTTGAAAAAAATGTTCGGTAAAGGAAAAGCTAAAACCGGTGAAAGTGGCCAAAATACTACCCCCTCCCCCGGTTCCCCGACCTAGAAAAGATAAGCAAGTTCAAAGTAGTAGCCAACCTAGAAATCCTAATGAACCCTTCAGAATCCTTGATAGTCATCACCCTTGTTTTCAATTTAGCGATATTGATTTTCTACATGATGTAGCAGTAGGTGATAGAATAGACGATGATATTATGAATGCTCTTTATCCTAATGCACCTATATTAGAGGGAAATGAGGATGATGATGATGATGATGATGAAACCCAAGCTCCAGTAGATTTAGATGATACATCTACTAGTCCTGCTCATAACTTAGGTAATGAACCGGCACACCCACCCGTACAAACTCCCACTTTTAGTAGACAACCTCCTGAACGTACAGAAACATCATTAGTTTGACAATTTTTTATTCAACTAAGAGAACAAGATAAGGCTAAGTGTACATCTTGTGGGAAATTACTTGTTCATAGGTATACTGGAGATCGTAGCGGCACCGGTAGTTTAGTTAAGCATAAAAATTACACCCTAGCGATAAGGCTAGATATTTGCAATTGAAAGCGCAACAAGAGGGAAGGACAAGTGCTGATTCTACAGTTAACCCAAGTACTGGTTCAAATCTAGTTCAACCAGGAATAAACACAGTCACCAGAGGTATATTATATTACGATCCAAATAAGGATCGTGAAGAATTAGTGAAAATGATTACTGTTATGTGTTTGCCTTATTCTTTTGTTTCTAATCCTGCATGGATTCATTATATTAGAAGAGTATTTAATCCTACGTATAAAGGTTGGCCTCGCGCAACAGTTAAGGCCGATATTTATAAATACAAGCATGAATATGAACAATACTTGTGCTATTTATTTACCCATATAACTAATCATATGTCTATTACAACTGATATTGGTAGAAGTAATAATGATTGTGATTATCTAACCGTAACTAGTCATTGGATAGACGAAGACTGGACAATGCAAAAACGCATAATTGCATATAGGATTATTAATTCATGGTACATGGGTAGGTTTATAGCTAACACTGTTTCAGATGTATGCAGATGTTTTTGCTTTAGTGATAAAATAATGTCAATTTCTATGGATAACGCTTCTAGCAACACTAGTGCAATAGGTCTGCTAACAAGAACACTTAATCCTCTTTTACTAATATTTTCCATGTTAGATGTATTTGACATATTTATCATTTAATTTTTGGTGATGGTATGAGAATATTAAACTTAGAAATTGAAAAGGTTAAAATGGCTCTTAATTGGCTATTTTATTCAAACCGTAGAAGTAGACTTAGAGAATATTTTAAAAAGTGTGACGAATATGGCCTTAGAGAAAGAACGGTTCCTAAACCTTGCCCAACTAGGTGGAATTATATGTACGAAAGTTTAATAGTAGCGTACGATTATAGAAACCCAATTAACGCTACGTATAATTCTCGGGATTGTGCTGAGGAAGATGATGAAATGCTAACTACACAAGATTGGACTAACGTTAATTTTTTTTTAGATTTTTTAGAACATTTTCATGTGGCTACAAATGCTTTTCTGGCCAATATTATCCAACTATTTCTAACTGTTTTGTTTATATTGCCGCACTTGCTAATTTGTTTGTTGATTTTAGCGAGGGAGGGGACATTTATGAACTTGCAATAACTGAAATGAAAAAGAAGTTTAAAAAATATTTTTTTCCAATCCCTCCTATTTTTGGTGTGTCTGCTATGTTAAATCCAACTATGAAATTAGGAGGTCCTCACTTTTGGTATTCTACTATTTATCAATCTTTAGATCTTTCAGAAGTAGAAATTGCTACACTAGCTGATGCGAAAGCATCAATTAAAGTTATTGCTCAAACTGTTTATAATGCTTATAAAAAGGCGTTAGAGCATGCTAGGCCTAATATTCCAACCCTTACTTCGTCTACATCACAATCGTCTAAAAGAGCTGTTGGCTTAACAGCTCTTAAATCGTGGACGGAGTTCAGGGGTACTCAAGGTGATAATTTAGATGAAATTTCCCATCTAAATGAGCTTCAAGTTTATTTGTCACAGGGACTAGAGAAGGAGAACCCAGACGGCTCTTTCGACTTTTTGGAATGGTGGAAGACAAGGGAAAAGCATTTTCCCGTTCTTGCAAGGATGGCTCGGGATGTTATGTCGATTCAAGCGTTAACTGTTAC
The DNA here is from genome assembly GCA_034376525.1 of Nicotiana benthamiana. Classification (NCBI taxonomy): domain Eukaryota; kingdom Viridiplantae; phylum Streptophyta; class Magnoliopsida; order Solanales; family Solanaceae; genus Nicotiana; species Nicotiana benthamiana. The sequence goes on along the minus strand of CM067324.1, from coordinate 26,959,991 downwards.
ATCGGAGAGCGCTTTTAGTCAAGCAAGACTACAAATAGGTGATCACAGAGCGTCGATGCGGGACAACTTGAAAAAATCAGTGCTTTTTCGAGATTGGATCCACGCAGAAAGAAGGAATTTTGTCCTAGCAGAATCACAACCAGAAATAGATGAGGCGTATGAAGAAATGATAGCAGAACTTGCTCAGGAAGCAGCTTCACGCGGAAGTGGTGATGAACAACCTTCATTTCCACCACCGCCAACACAACCACCCCCAACCCTTGAAGGTTTTTTGAGATTTGTTAGAAATAATGCATAAATTATGATGTAACTTGTAGATTGGCATGTCTTCTTTTAATTTTTTTTCCTTTTAATGGTGGTATTAGTACCATGTTGTGCTCATTCCATTGGGGGAAGGAAGACTAAGAAAGATATGCCATTTTGATCAATAAATATGCTCTTTATCATATCCTTGAATATCTTTTGTCTCAATATTTCTTTGTCTTTACTTCTATATCAATCCTTGAATATTTATATAACATACAATATATAACATACAACAAAATATACTAATGACAACATTCTTTAATCAATATATACTACTTATATACAATTTATACTAATTACTTACTACAACACAATATACACTACTTATATACAATATATACTACTTAAATACAATATATACTACTTATATACAAAATATACACTACTTATACACAATATATACTAATTACCAAACACAATATATACTATACTAATAACATAGTACACCATATAAAATATATTCTACAATATACTAATGACTACTATACAAGATATTGATTAAAAAAAAATCAGAATCGCCGGTAACCGCCAAAATCGAAACCGGAACCGCCAGAACCGGAACCGGATGGTACCGGTTCCACCTTCAGAACCGCCAGAACCAGAACCGCCAGAACCGGAACCACAGACCCAAATAGACCCAGAACCGGAATCGGATACAGCCTTAGGCTAGACTGGTGCAGTTAACAGGGTCTTAAGTTTTACAAATCTGCATTCAACAAAAGGAAATGCAGAGCTGGAATTTGTTATTTGAAAGGCAAAGAGCATTTCGAAAACAATGATGCGGGATTTTGCTTTACTTTAGTACTGCAACTGCTTCTCCTATATATATATATATATATACTAGTTCTACAAACCCCGTACTGAGCCCAGGCCCAAAATCAAAATAATGAAGTCCATAATAATAATAATAATAATAATTTGTATTAAATTTTTAGATATAACTTTTTTAAGATTACTTAACCATTTATTATTCATTATTATATTTTCTGATCATATTCTAAGGAATAAGCACATACAAAAGAGACAAAAATAACTTGATATTTAATATAATTTAAGGTGTGCAAAATGATTCCAAATCAAGACTATAATCATAAATTAAATAAGATATTTTAATATTTGATAAAATTGTGGGCATATAATTTCAAATTAGAGGTAGAAATAAAGAAGATATTTTAATAAATTATCTAGATATTTATTGGTTAACTACTCATAATTTCATATGACCATAGTTTATGCTTGAAAAAGTATGGTGATTAAAGTCTAGGTTTAGATGAAAATCATAAAGATCCAAATTCATTAAACCAATGTCCAAGAATTAACTTAGTTGTGTCATTAACTCATTAATCCTTTATTTTTAAAAAAAAATTCCGCTACCCAACCAATTAAGGATTATATGATTTTTGAACAATTGAATTGTTTTAAGAAACAAAAAACATCTTTGTTCATATTTAATAAATATGAGATTATAAGTTGATCACTTACTAAACACCTCTCCTTTTTTTCTCAGTTCTAGGAGGTAGTTGCGTCTTGCGTTACTTTGTACTGTTGTGAGCCTAGTCTAGAAGGGTTTTTGTTTGAAATAGCTAGGGGCATTGACGTGTCGTACTACTTTCTCTTTTCGGCGCATGACCTATCCATTAACCATCATCATGTTTTGCATTTTCCCTTCTACTTTTTATGTTTCTATTTTTCATATGATTTATGTAGTGAAACTAATACTCTCTCCTTTTTGTTTTTCTTATTATCTTGAGCCGGGGTCTTCCGGAAACGACCTCTCTACTTCTTCGGGATAGGGGTAAGGACTGCATACATACTACAATCCCCAGATCCCACTTGTGAAATTTTACTGGGTTGTTGTTGTTGTTTTATTTTCAAGATTCTAATCTATAATTTTTTAAAAAAGTTTTGAAATTATTTTCGATTGTACTAATTTATTTTTGCAAAATAATTTTCAATTAAAAATAAGATGAAAGAGATATTTAATTATAGTTTTAGAATTACTAAGAAAATATGTTCAATAGAGCACTTTCCCAATATCAACTGAGTTCTTCAATATTATTGCTATCATCATTTTAGATTTATCTTTATGCATAATTATTCATCATGAGTCACAACTTTTCAAGCATTATTGAAGGGCTCAACGTTTATTATATTTACCAAATTAAATATAAGAACCTAAGGAAAAAAGAAATAAAATAGGGGGAAAGAAGTTATGGGAAAAAGTAGGTTAAAGAGTTATGTATTACCAAAAAAGATTTGAAAGTATCTTAATTTATTAAACATACTTTCATATATGAAGTAATAAATAGCAAATATAAGGGTATATTTGGAAGAGCAAATTCTTTTGGTTGGCAAACTAACAAGACAGTTACCATGTAACTAAGGACTAGAAAACTTTTACTTGTCCCTTATATATATATATATATATATATATATATATATATATATATATATATATATATATATATATATATATATATATATATACCGAAACTGTATTGCTGTAAAACCAATAAAACGTTAAACTTTCTGAAATAATATTAGAAACAGTAAAATAAGTAGAACCAGGTTAACAAAATAAATTCTGAAAAAATATAGGAATAAATCGAGTTCATTAAATACACAGCGTGTCCTTAAGGAAATTATTCCCCTCAAGTACCCAAGGTTCTGGAATATACCCTCCCTGGATAGAACGATTTAACTCAACGGAGTGTTGGTACTAAAAACGCCGATGAACAACGAACCACTCGAAGGCTGTAACATACTGAAAATTTTTATGTGCAGAAGAAGAGAAAGAAGATCAGAAAATTTCGTAAGTAAATATTCTGGGATTTGTAGAAAATTTTTTAGCCTATTGACGTTTCTGAAAAGGGTTGCAACCTTTCAGATCAATCATAGCTGTTGGAACAAATTTGACACTGTTTCTTAAAAGGCTTGTAACCTTTTAGAACAACCACAATTGTTGAAGCAGGTGGGGAAATATTGTAGGAAAAACAAACAAATTTAAAATAATCCGAAAAAGAAAACGGACCAGACCGGATTGAATTTTTGTTAATTAATTTAATTAATTAAATTTGAAAAGAATTTTGTACAAAAAGTTTAATCAATCATTCTTTGACTAAATCCAAATCCAAATCCGAAGACGAAGCTGAAGCCGAGCCGAATGAGCGACGACGACGACAGCGGGAGGCTTGTCTTCTTCTTAACTCTTGAAGAGATAAAAATTGAGCTTCTCTATATAGACACAAAAATTTTCGTTCCTTCTACCAATATGGGACAAAGTGCATTAATAAAGTGAACTCATTCAAAATTTCACTTCTCTCCATTTCTTTTCCCACCATTTTTCATTCACACCTCTTTTGTTATTAATAATAAAATCCAACAATCTCCCACATGAATTGGGAATTGCTATAAACTTAAAAGAATGCACGGATGTGTGTGTATTTTACATGAAAAATTAATTACATCTGGATAAGTATGTTTCCCTTTGAACTTTTCATTGTGAACTTATATCGAATATACTCGATCAATCAGTAAACTTTATATCTTTGAACCGTCGATCTTTGTTATACACCTAGACAACATAAGTCACACAATTAATCCTTAACAATCTATGGTTCTCACAGTTGTATTCGTTTCAGCCATGAACACCGCCTGGTTTCATAAGTGTTTAGAGAATGTGCATTTACTTTCATTCCCCTTGACAATATAAATGGGGCCCCAACATCGGTAACAGTAAATTGAGATGGGCATGACTCTAATCCCATATTAAGAAGCTCTAGCTACGAAGGAACTGAAGGTTCTAGAAGATGAGAAAGGAAGAAGAAGAAGTCTGAAATAAGGCTCTATATTATTCTTACAAAAGGAAAATGAAAATGAAGCGTGAAAATATAACTGTTTTGTCTCAACCTATTTATACACAATTGACTAACTTCGAACAACTAAAACTAATTCTAATACATTTTAACTAATTACACTTTGTATAAATAGTTGAGACGCACACTACTTAACATGGAGGAATTTAAACAGTGTAGATCACAGTGTTTATCAGGGGCGGATGGAACATACAACTACTGAAATTGTCGACACAGAACATAACTTTATATGTAAGAAATTACTAAATTTACAATAAATAATAGAGATGATGAATAAATAAATTTAAAATATAATACTCTTAATGCTAAAAGTTTTAAATTTTGAACCCATAAAAATAAAATCGTAGATCCGTATGTGATATTTATATACACAACCCAAGCTATCCATGCTAACGCTTGACATATTGCTAGCCAATAATTCACGAAAAGGAGAAACTTTTGCAGCAAGGACTTTCTCATAGTCTTCAAGTTATGAAACCTTTAAAATCCTAAAGGGGTCAACAAAATCGAGCATGTCGTCTGTGTTATCTTGGATTGACGTCCTCTTTCAGTGTGACATGAAGCTGTTTGAGGCTGAGTCACCTTTGCTTTCTCTTACTGGGTATTTTTTCCTTTAGCAAAGTCATCAGATACTATGTATACATGTCATGCCATTTAAAAGATAGTTGCAAATAATTTTATTTTAATATTAATTGGTAACTTTCTAGTTTATGGCAGCATTAATGGATAATTCAATACAAATGGTAATCAGTTATAACATGTTAAAATATATTAATGGCATGGATTTTTTATTACATAAATCCTTAATGGTTTGCTTGATTCTTGAATACCAAAAAGTCAGAATTAGCCTGATTTATAGCTAGTAATTGAAAATTAACTATAGCTTCAAAAGTAGTCAAATTTTAATCATATTTTTAATGCAAAAAAAAAAATCTGAAAAAAATACCATTAAAAGTCTAGAAATATTGCATCATAACATACGAGAGTTTGATTTTTTTACACAAGATTCCAGCATTAGGGGTGTACAAAGAAACCGATAAATCGCACCAAACCGATAGCCCGAGTCAAATCGAAGAAAAAAACAAATCATGGTTTGATTTGATTTGACTTAGTGTTGAAAAATGCCCGACTATAATTGATTTTAGCTTAATTTTAACTAAAAAAAGTCAAACAAACCCGGCATTATATTTATAAAATTTTTAAAAAATACATTATATATGTAAATATTTATTGTAATATAATTTATAAATATTTTTAAAACTTTTTCATAATTTTATCTCTAAACATATTTATTTGCATGAACTCCTTAATCTTGCATATTATGCTAGAATATTTTGTGTTTCAACAAAATAGTAATTATTTTTATTAACTTTATAATAATGACAACAACAAATAACCTAATATAATTTCACAATTATAAATAGTGCCTATTTAATTTATTAACTGTATAAATAATGCCTATTTTTAATTAGAAATTCAAAAACTAGTTAGCACTTAATATTTTATTGGAAAAGGCCTGGCCCTGAATACAACTTAGAAGAATGGCCCATATATATATATATATATATATATGTTATGAAATAATATAAGAACAAGAACAATAGAGAGAAAAGTAGAGAGAGGAGTATTCTTATTGATACTTGGGATTGTTAGGGATTCATTACAATGGTAGAAGACCCCTTTATTTATAGGGAGGAGTAAACCCTAGTATCTTTCTAATTATGGACATTCATCTAAAATAGGAGATTTTATAACACTCCCCCTTGAATGTCTATTCAATGATGTGCCTCGTTAAAACCTTAACTAAAACAAAACCCAATGGGAAAAAATTAAAGAAAGGAAAAAGAGTACACATGTTTGAATATGCGCCTAATGGTTGCCTCGTTAAAAACCTTGCAAGGAAAATCCAGTGGGACAAAACCTTGTAAGGGAAAAAGAGTGCAACGCGCATTAACTCCCCCTGATAAGAACATCAATTCATATCCTTAAGTCTTCGCATTCCGATCTTGTGAACTAGCTTCTTGAAGGTTGACCTTGGTAGAGATTTTGTGAACAAATCAGCCGTATTATCGCTTGAACGAATCTGTTGCACATTGATATCACCATTCTTTTGAAGATCATGTGTGAAGAATAATTTTGGTAAAATATGCTTTGTTCTATCTCCTTTTATGAATCCTCCCTTCAATTGAGCTATACATGCTGCATTGTCTTCATACAAAGTCGTGGGTAGTTTATTACACTTCAAACCACATTTGTCTTGTATATGATGTATGATAGACCTCAACCACACACACTCCCGACTTGCTTATGAATAGCAATTATCTCGGCATGATTAGATGAAGTAGCCACAATTGATTGCTTAGTCGATCGCCAAGATATGGCGGTGCCTCCACAGGTAAACACATAACCCGTTTGAGATCGAGCCTTGTGTGGGTCGGATAAATATCCAGCATCAGCATAACCAACAAGATCGGGACTGCAGTTATTGCCATAAAATAAGCCCATATCAGTGGTCCCTTTTAGGTACCGCAATATATGTTTGGTCCCATTCCAATGTCTCCTTGTAGGAGCCGAGCTAAATCTTGCTAAGACATTAACTGAAAAGGATATGTCAGGCCTTGTAGTATTTGCAAGATACATTAGTGCGCCAATTGCACTAAGATATGGTACTTCAGGACCAAGTAGCTCTTCATTCCTTTCTTGCGGTCGGAATGGATCTTTATTCACATCAAGTGATCGAACAACCATCGGTGTACTTAAAGGATGTGCTCCATCCATGTAAAACCGTTTCAGTACCTTTTCTATATAGGTAGATTGATGGACAAAAATTTCGTTTGCCAAATATTCAATTTGCAAACCAAGACATAATTTTGTCTTTCCGAGATCTTTCATCTCGAATTCATCCTTTAGATAATCAATTGCCTTTTGGAGTTCTATGGGGGTTCCAATAAGGTTTATGTCATCGACATATACGGCAAGTACAACAAATTCCGATGTTGTTTTCTTTATAAAAACACACGGGCAAATGGCGTCATTTATATAGCCTTCTTTTAACAAATACTCACTAAGACGATTATACCACATTCGTCCTGATTGCTTTAGACCATACAAAGATCTTTGCAATTTAATTGAAAACATTTCCCGAGACTTTGAATTATGAGCGTTTGGAACTTTGAGTCCATCGGGATTTTTCATGTATATCTCATTATCAAGTGAGCCATAAAGATAGGCAGTAACCACATCCATTAAATGCATGTCAAGCTTTTCAAGGACAGCAAAACTGATGAGATAACGAAAGGTTATAACATCCATTACAGGCGAATATGTCTCTTCATAATCGACACCAGGCCTTTGAGAAAAACCTTGTGCAACAAGGCGTGCCTTATATCTTTGTACCTCGTTTTTCTCATTTCTCTTGCGTACAAAGACCCATTTATGGACAACGGGCTTAACACCATTAGGTGTTTCAACTATAGGGCCAAAAACTTCACGTTTTGCCAGCGAATTCAGTTCTGATTGAATTGCTTCTTGCCATTTTGGCCAATCATGTCTTTTTCGACATTCTTCAACAGATTGAGGTTCGAGATCCTCACATTCTTGCATAATGCTAGATGCGACATTATAAGCAAAGACATTATCCACCACTATATCCACTCGATTAATATTCGCCTCAATATCAGTTGGATTTATGGATTGTTCCGTATTTTCCAGAGTCTCGGGCTCAATGGATTCTTCATGAATCTCAGAATTCGTTAAATCATGAATTTCTTCATGAGATTCTTTCGTAGTGTCGTCTTTGTCATTTGCTTTCCTCTTTCTAGGATTTCGATCTTTAGAACCTAATGGCCTGCCACGCTTCAGGCGTGCATTCGACTCATTGGTTATGATACTAGACGATTGTCCAACGGGGACATCAATACGGATTGGAACATTTTCCGCGGGGATGTGGGATTTTGTTATCCTTTTCAAGTCCGTAAATGCGTCTGGCATTTGATTTGCTATTCTTTGCAAATGGATAATCTTTTGTACCTCTCTTTCACAAACAGAGGTATGTGGATCAAGATGAGATAATGATGCATTTTTCCACAAAATTTCCCGTTTGGTTTCACCAACTTCTCCCCCTAATTTTGGGAAAAGTGTCTCATCAAATCGACAGTCTGCAAATCGTGCAGTAAACAAGTCTCCTGTCAATGTTTCAAGGTAGCGAATGATGGAGGGCGATTCAAACCCAACATATATTCCAAACCTTCTTTGCGGACCCATTTTGGTGCGGGATGGCGGTGCTATAGGCACATATACTGCGCATCCAAAGATTCTTAAATGGGATATATTGGGTTCATGACCCAAAACCAATTGCAACGGGGAATACTTGTGATAATTCGTCGGTCTGAGACGAATTAGCATTGCTGCATGCAAGATGGCGTGACCCCATACCGAAGTGGGCAGCCTCGTTTTCATGAGTAATGGCCTTGCAATCAACTGCAGTCGTTTAATTAACGATTCTGCAAGACCGTTTTGAGTGTGAACATGAGCTACAGAATGTTCCACTTTTATCCCAATTGATAAGCAATAATCATTAAATGCTTGGGATGAAAACTCAGCAGCATTATCCAGTTTAATAGACTTGATTGGATTATCAGGAAATTGTGCTCGTAGTCAAATTATTTGTGCCATTAATTTCGGAAACGCAAGGTTGCGTGATGACAACAGGCACACATGAGACCATCTACAGGATGCGTCTATCAAGACCATAAAATACCTAAAGGACCCACTGGGTGGGTGAATAGGTCCACAAATGTCCCCTTGTATACGTTCCAAAAACGTGGGTGACTCAGTCCCAACTTTTGTTGGTGATGGTCTGATAATCAACTTGCCTTGATAACAAGAAGTGCAAGGATATTCATTATTTGAAAGAATTTTGAAATTCTTTAACGGATGCCCATATGAGCTTTCTATAATCCGTCTCATCATGATCGATCCCTGGTGTCCCAATCGATCATGCCAAAGTACGAAAGTATTGGAATCGGTAACCTTTTGGTTTACTGTTGAATGTGCCTCAATTGCACTAATTCTTGTCCAATACAGGCCACAAGATAAAGATGGGAATTTCTCAATAACCCTCTTTTGGCCGGAGACATTCTTTGTAATGATGAGATATTCTAGATTATCTTCATCTATTGTCTCAATATGATAGCCATTCCGGCGTATATCTTTAAAACTCAACAAGTTTCTCTTAGACTTGGAGGAGAACATTGCATTCTCTATGATAAACATCGTGCCTTTGGGCAGAGTTACAGTTGCTCTTCCGGAGCCTTCAATCAATTTACTACTACCAGAGATTGTAGTAACATTTGCCTTACACATATTTAGTTGAGAGAAATATTCCTTTTCTTTGAGTATCGTATGTGTAGTACATGAATCAACTAGGCAAATATTTTTACAGTTGGACGTTGATCCAAGCTTGCTTTGTGAGATTTCCATATTCGCTTTCCCATAGTTTGACATACAAAAGAAATACACGAACATAAGAATAAACAAGTTCAATTTGTTTGTGTCACATTTAAACAATATTTTCAAAATATGCTGAGGTCAGTTGACTAACTAAATCAGATAGTCGATTATATGATTTCCATAATCGATTACTATGCAGTTTGAAAATTTCAGTTTAAGCATTTTCTTAAGATAATCGATTGTTAAACACACACAATCGATTGTTGAACATTGACAATCGATTGTTAAACACACACAATCGATTATTTGCTATTTTGAAAAACTTCAGATCACACTGTCTTAAGACAATCGATTGTTAAACGTAGACAATCGATTGTCGACTTATTTCGAAAAATTCCAGAGCACACTGTCTTAAGACAATCGATTGTTAAATATAGACAATCGATTGTTGGCTATTTTGAAAAATTCCAGATCACACTGTTTTAAGACAATCGATTGTTAAGCATAGACAATCGATTGTTGACTATTTTGAAAAATTTCAGATCACACTGTTTTAAGACAATCGATTGTTAAGCATAGACAATCGATTGTTGACTATTTTGAAAAATTCCAGATCACACTGTTTTAAGACAATCGATTGTTAAACATAGACAATCGATTGTTGAACGTTGACAATCGATTGTTGAACATTGACAATCGATTGTTTTGCAGTTTTAATGCGAAATATTAGATAATCGACTAACTGTTAGGTTAGTCGATTACCTCTACTGGAAAATAAAAATATTATTGAAATTCTGAGTATGTAGAAACATTCTAACGAACTAATACTAACATTATATCATGAACTAACTAATACGAGCTGATACTAATGACAATTAGTCTATTCACTAACTATTACAAATAAGTGAAATAAAATCAAACAACTCCATCTTCTTTCATCACAGTTCCATCACCGATTAGGTGGTCTATTTTCCCATCGGGTTGCTCAAAGAAGTCTGCCACATCCAGGTGGGTGATGTCGAAATTGTCGTCAGAGACAAAATTTGTTTCAGGGCCTTTATTCTTTAGAGAAGCTTGATAAAGATCAACCAAATGTCTTGGTACACGGCAAGCTTTTGACCAGTGCCCTTTTCCACCGCAACGATAACATATAGTTTTTGAACTTTTTGCCTTAGGATCCTCATAATCCCGTTTCTGCTTTCGGCGGTTATCTCTCCTCGGGGGTTGACGGATATCATGGATATTTCTTCCTTGTCTACGTCCACGGTTATGACCCCGATTACGACCACGACCATGTTTAGATCCATGGCCCTTTTCATGATTGGCATAATGAGAATACACCTTATCTGCTACAAGCAGTGGTGTAGACCCAGTGGGTCGACTTTCGTGATTTCTCATGAGTGTTAGAAACACGTTCTCAATGCAATATTCTAAACGTGTACTCTTTTGTAGGTTTTGATGAATGACAAACGAAGCAAAAATTGATATATGACGGAATTCAAGTACAAGCGCACAATGGTTGCGAATAAGATTAAAGTTCAAGATATAGCTTTTAATTGTTATTGAGTTGTTCTAAATTGTAATCTCGATCCTATAACTTGACTCATAATATGGCCTCTCTCATAAAACTATTTTCCAAAATCATGCATATTTAATTCTGTGTCAAAAAGATTTTAAATCATGCATATTTACATTAGACAAAATGTTTTCTAAACATGCCTAAAAAATATGGGCTAAAATAATCGATTATGTACTTATGATAATCGATTGTTTCTGAGCCAAGAATGCATGACAATCGATTATGAATTAATGGTAATCGATTGTGAGTAAGACAGTGAACATCAGGTTTTTCCAAATCTGCATGATAATCGATTGTGAACAAATGACAATCGATTGTTGTTGAGGTAAAGTTTTTCAATACTCAAAATAATCGATTATGAACTAATGGTGATCGATTGTGTTGAGTTGATGTCTTCCAGTGATTTTAAATTTAATTAAGTAATCGATTATGTCTTTAGATAATCGATTATCACTGATACAGTAAGTTTTATGATTTTCAGAAAATAACAAGTAATCGATTGTTGCAAAGGACAATCGATTGTTGAAGCTGTCCGTTGTCAAATGATTTTCAAATACCATAAGGTAATCGATTATTGATTCTAGATAATCGATGTTCTGCTTAAAATCTGGAAATGATTTTTAGAACGTTGTTGAAGTAATCGATTATTGATTTTATATAATCGATGTTTTGCTTAAAATCTGGAAATGATTTTTAGAACGTTGCTGAAGTAATCGATTATTGATTTTATATAATCGATGTTTTGCTTAAAATCTGGAAATGATTTTTAGAACGTTGCTGAAGTAATCGATTATTGATTTTATATAATCGATGTTTTGCTTAAAATCCGGAAATGATTTTTAGAACGTTGCTAAAGTAATCGATTATGAACTTAGTGTAATCGATTATCTGATTTTGAATATTGCCAGTAATCGATTATAGATTATGTATAATCGATTGTGAAGCGTTAAATCTGGGATTGATTTTTAAACTGACTGACAGATAATCGATTGTTTGGTCTTAATAATAGATTATCACTGAGTAATTTCAGCAACTCTTAATTGGCAATTAGACAACGGTTGAACCAATTTTTTCAACTATAAATACAACTTCATTTCAGTGTTTTAAATACAACAACATACACAAAACTGATCATTACATTGCTATAAGCTTTCATTCAATTGTTCTTCATTTTCTACTCATTTCATAAAGCTTTTGAGAGCCATATTATTGCTTAAAGTTGTTGTGATCTTGAACATATTCTTTTACTCATATCTACTCAATAAGGAGTACTTTAGTTAAGTGAGTGTCCAAGTATTTGATATACTTGTAAGAGAATTGCGATTCTCTTGTTTCAAGGAACTTGCGTTTCCTTGGGTGAAGTCTTTGAGATTGCAATCTCCGAGCAACTGTTTGAGGCTTGTGTCCTCAAGTGTGTAACGGTTTGTTGAGCACCCTTAAGCTTAACAAGATAGTGAAAAATCTCGAGAGAGTCTCTCGGGGACTGGACTAACCACGTTGGTGGCCAACCAGTATACATCTTTGTGTAAGTTTATTTTTCTGCATTTATTTTACTTCCTGCAAAGTTTAAATTCCGCAAGAAAACGCTAAATTCTATTAAGACGCTATTCACCCCCCCTCTAGCGTAAAGCGTAGTTTCTAACAATTGGTATCAGAGCCCAACTCTCTGAAAACTTAACCGTTTGAGAGAACCATCCATGGCTTCTACTCTTGACTCTTTTGCAGGAATTGAAGAAGGACAATGCTCTACACGACCTCCTCTATTCAACGGCACAAACTACTCATACTGGAAGGAGAGGATGCAAATCTTTGTGCAATCAAATAGCTTTCATTTGTGGAAAGTATTCACCAATGGAAACCAAATCCCAACCAAGAAGGTGGAAGACGAATGGGTTCCAAAGACCGAAGAGGAATATACCGCGGAGGATATTCGTAAGGTTCAAAATAATGCCAAAGCTATAAATTTATTATATTGTGCTGTTAATGCTAACGACTACAGGAAGATATCATGTTGCAAAACAGCAAAAGAAATGTGGGATAAGCTTGAAGTGACATACGAAGGAACCGACCAGGTACGAGAAGCTAAAATTGATTTCTTAACTCACTCTTATGAACTATTCCACATGAAGGAAGGAGAGAAAGTAGACGAAATGTTTGAGCGATTCTCAATGATCGTGAATGATCTACACGCCCTCAAAAAGACGTTTACGGATAGAGAACTTGTCCGGAAGATCCTCAGAAGTCTCACTCCGGCATGGCGATCAAAGGCCGATGCAATCCAAGAATCCATTGGCATCACAAATGTCACAATTGACGCATTAAGAGGTAATCTCAAAACCTATGAATCAACTATACTTAACCCGTTTGTTGATGATCAAAGAAGGCAAAGGATTGCTCTAAAGGCTAGCCAACCACAAATTGATGAGGAAGGTGACAACGAGTTTGGACTCGTTATCAAAAGGTTTCAAAAATTCATGCGCAAAGAGTATGAACGCAAGAACAAAAAGCAAGGCGATCAACTAAAATGCTATGAATGCGGAGAAACCGGGCACATAAAATCAAATTGCCCTAACATCAAAAAGGAGAAGAAACCCTTCAAAAAGCAACGTGCATACATCTCTTGGGGAGGAGATTCCGGAGATGAAGCAAGCGAAGAAGAAGACGATGAAGCAGTAAATTTATGTCTCATGGCTCAAGAAGACGGCAAAGACGAGGTAAGTCAAATCTCTTCTCAAAATTTCTTTACTCTTGATGAAATGAGAAATGCTGATGAACTATATGCTGAATTTATCAAAGCTTCAAAAACTGTCAAAAGTGTTAAAGAAAGCGCTTCTCTAAAAGAAAAAGATTTTCAAACACAACTTTCATTAAAAGAAAAAGAATTAGAAAAATTGGTTTTCGAAAATGAGAAGCTAAAAGAGGAAAACAAGTTTTATGGAAAAAGAAGTGCTGATAAACCTGAAGGTTCTACTAGAAACTGTTCTTCTTGTGTTTTTCTTAAGAATGAAGTAGCTAGACTTAAAGGCACATTAGATAAGTTTAATTCTTCGCATAAAAACTTGAATGATGTGCTTGTTAATCTAAAATCAACTAAACATGGAATAGGATTCAAGAATGAAGAAAAGGTTGGTGCTAAACCACAACAACCTAGAGCTCAACCTAGGACTAATAACCAAAATGCTTATCCTAGAAGTAGAAATCCTAGAAATAACTTGCATGTTCGACCAAATAGTGAAAATGCTAGAAGACCTAGAAATGATGCATATTTTAGGCCAAACCTTGAACAATTTAGAAGACCAAGAAATGACCCTCCACCTAGAAATAGATATTCTAGAAATGATGCATATTTTAGACAAACTTGTGAACCTCCTAGAGCTCATAATAGGAGAAACAATGGTGTTCAAAGTAGAGTAAGCAACCTTCATTCATCTAGTTACTATGTACCTAGAAAAATGCATAATCCCAACGTGACTTGTCATTATTGTAGACGTATTGGTCATATTGCTCCCGCTTGCTTTACTCGTCATAGACATATAAATCAATTGCATCATTATAACATGCCTAACCCTCAAGGACCCAAGATGGCATGGGTACCTAAAGAACATTAATTTGTTTTGTAGGTGTGCTTGAAGGGATCAAGTGTACTATGGTACCTTGATAGTGGATGCTCCAAACACATGACGGGAGATGAATCCAAATTCCTTCAACTAGAGCACAAAGAAGGAGGAAGTGTCACATTTGGTGATAACAATAAAGGAAAAATCATCGGCATTGGTTCGGTTGGTAAGGACGAAAACTCCTCTATTAAACATATACTACTTGTGAAAGGTTTGAAGCATAATCTCTTGAGCATAAGCCAATTATGTGACAAGGGAAATCTTGCTCTATTTAATTAGGATGAATGTCTTGTATTTAGACGTAGTGATTTCAAGATCATACTTCGTGGTTTTAGAATTGATAATATCTATATGGTTGATCTTGCAAACTCCTCACCCGAATATGTTGATTGTTTAGTAAGCAAAGAGGATAACTCTTGGCTATGGCATCGTAGAGTAGCACACATGAACATGCATCTTTTGAACAAGCTTCTTTCTCAAAACTTAGTAGTTGGTCTTCCCAGTTTAAAGTTTGAAAATGATTCTATTTGCGATTCTTGTCAAAAAGGGAAGCAAACCAAAGCATCTTTTAAATCCAAGAATATTGTTTCAACGTCTAGACCTTTGCAATTACTTCACATGGATTTATTTGGTCCCTCTCGTATTGAAAGTCTTGGTAAAAATAAATATATTTTTGTAATTGTTGATGACTTTTCTAGATTTACTTGGACTCTATTTCTTGCAAATAAAAGTGATGCTTTTCAAAATTTCAAGTATTTCCTTAAGCGTGTTCAAAACGAAAAGGAATCGACCGTCACTTCGATTAGAAGTGATCATGGGGGAGAGTTTGATCACAATCTCTTTGCGGATTTTTGTGACGAACTCGGAATCGAACACACCTTTTCCGCTCCACGGACACCACAACAAAATGGGGTGGTGGAAAGGAAAAATAGGTGTCTCGAAGAGATGGCAAGAACCATGCTCGACGAAGCTAAGATTCCCAAATATTTTTGGGCGGACGCCGTGAGTACCGCTTGCTTTGTTTTAAATAGAGCAGCAATTCGGCCGATACTCATGAAAACCCCATATGAACTTTATAAGGGTAGAAAACCCAACATTTCTCATTTACGTGTTTTTGGTTGTAAATGTTTTGTTCATAATAATGGGAAGGACCAATTGGGTAAGTTTGATGCTAAATCGGATGAAGGTATTTTCATTGGTTATTCCTCACGTAGCAAAGCATATAGGATCTTTAACAAAAGAACCCAAATTGTGGAGGAATCCCCTCATGTTATGTTTTCCGAAGATAATACTCGCTTGGCGAGAAAGGAATCCGGTTTTGATCTTGCAGGTATCTTGGATAGCTTGAAAGATAAAATCCAAGAAGAACCTTCAAAGGAAAACAAAAATGAAATTGGGGAACAACCAACGGAAGAAGCGCCACAATTAGAAAAAGGAATAAATACGCCTAACGAGTGGAGAACGATCAAGGATCATCCTCTCGAACAGGTAATTGGCGATGTTGGAGAAAAGGTAAGTACCCGAAACTCTCTTAAGAACACTCTAGGACACAATTCTTAAGAGTTCACGGCATTACTTGTTAACACTAGTGTAATTTATTAATTTCGCTATAAATTACTAACTTGAGCATCAGAGACGTTTAAATCTATTTTGCAGGTACCACCCCAAAGGTAGGGGGAATTATGAAGTTTTAGCACAAAATAATCGACTATTTCAAGCCACTAATCGATTATTTTCTGCGCAGTACATCGATTATCAGTATCAATAATCGATTGTTTATGACTGATTATTACTATTATGCATCTGTGTTTAATTTTTTACTTCCTAAATTGCATAATCGATTTCCGCCTCAGTCATTCAGCAATGCTTTCTACAACAATCGATTATTTTTTTTCATACAATCGATTATTTGACAAATTCTGATATTCTCCAAGTTCACTGTATCAAATTAGTTCCCTAAATAATCGATTACCAAGAATTGACAATCGATTACTTCATATTAATTTTTTGTTACCGTTTAGCTCCTCAATCGATTCCTGTCAGGTCTTAAATGCTCCATAATCGATTACCAAAATTTAACAATCGATTATTTCATTCAAATTTTTTACCGTTTGACTCAAGAATCGATTTGTCAGATTCAAAATCTCAATCAAACAGTAAATACAATCGATTATTTCAGTTCAATAATCGATTATCTAACGGTCAGTAATTTTAATTCTTACCGTTTTCTGACTGCTCCTAAACCAAAATCTCAGCAAATGTCTCCATTCAATGCTTGATAATCCTTTCCTCTATAAATAGGCATCATAAGAGCTCACATTCACCCACTCAAGCACTATCTCTAGTATTCAAAAGCTAAATCTCTTCTATTTTCTTTGCCAAATTCCAGCAGTCTTTCTCCTAACATGTCTGGACGATCTTCAAAACGTTCCCGATCCAAACATGGCGCATTAGCCTCAACCGCCCCTCCTCCTTTAAATTTTCCATACCAAGACGGTTCCGTCTTGTTCTTTGAAACCGAAAATGAACTCACAAGGTTCCTATCAAAATTTGAGAAACGCACCATTCTTCCTCCTCGGTTCTCAAATAGTAAACTCCTTGAGCCTTTCACCCCTGCCGCAAATATGTTAAAGGAGTGTCAACTATATGACTTCTTGCTTCTCACTCATCCTCACACAAACACAACTCTCGTTCAAGCTTTTTACTCAAACCTCCATAAAGATGAAGATGGCGAACTTGTCACCTCCATTAATGGGGTTCAAATTCTTCTCTCTAAAGAGAATCTCCACACCATTGCCCGCCTTCCAAATGAAGGTGAAGACCTTTACCGGTATATTGATAAGGCCGGGGCTCTCTTTGATGAAACCATCCTTCTCCACCAAGCCGGTATAACCTCCTATGATCCATCTATCTCTACCCGTCGTCCTACCATAACGGGAATGGATCCAAACTACCGGTTGATTCTTTACTTCATCACCCGAGTCCTCAAGCCTAGACGGCACAATCACACCACCATCTCCCAGGAGGATACCAAACTTCTGCATGCCATTGTCACCGGAGCCAAAATAAATTGGTGTCGGCTCATCAAAATTCATATGCTCGATGCCATCGGTGATGACATGCCTCTTCCTTATGCCCTCCTCATTATGAACTTCCTTGAAGCATCCGGATTTGTCACGGAAAATGGTCCTCTCAAAAGGAGTACCAAAATTTGGGAAATCTCGGAGTCTTCTTTCCATCATGATGGTGATCATGCTCCAGCTCCTTCTTCAAGTCGTCCACCCCGTCGTGCTCGTTCGTCCCAAGAGCCTACTCTCCAAACCATATCCGACCAGCTTGCTCAACTCACTCATGAGATCCATGGATACTTTGATCATGTCAATTATCCATATGCAGCTCTCGTTCCTTTTGAAGCAGCGCCGGATAACGAGGCGAACAACGACGGAAATGAATAAATTTTTTTTGTGTTTTGTGTGGTTCTTGCTGTTGTTCTCTTTGGTTCCCATTGATGTACCCTCTTTCTTTTTTCCAATAAATAAACCTTGTTTATTTCATCTTTTTGCATCTTTCCTTACTATTTTTTTGCTAATGGCAAAAGGGGGAAGAAAGCGGGATATCGGGTATGCACCACCTCTTAATTCATTGATTGCTTATAAGCTAAAATTGAGGGGGAACAAGAACAAAATTGCATAATTGTTACTTGTCTTGAATTGTCAATATCTTTTGCCTAAATTGCATATCCCGCTTAATGTTTGCCATTATCAAAAAGGGGGAAATTGTTAGAAACACGTTCTCAATGCAATATACTAAACGTGTACTCTTTTGTAGGTTTTGATGAATGACAAACGAAGCAAAAATTGATATATGACGGAATTCAAGTACAAGCGCACAATGGTTGCGAATAAGATTGAAGTTCAAGATATAGCTTTTAATTGTTATTGAGTTGTTCTAAATTGTAATCTCGATCCTATAACTTGACTCATAGTATGGCCTCTCTCATAAAACTATTTTCCAAAATCATGCATATTTAATTCTGTGTCAAAAAGATTTTAAATCATGCATATTTACATTAGACAAAATATTTTCTAAACATGCCTCAAAAATCTGGGCTAAAATAATCGATTATGTACTTATGATAATCGATTGTTTCTGAGCCAAGACTGCATGACAATCGATTATGAATTAATGGTAATCGATTGTGAGTAAGACAGTGAACATCAGGTTTTTCCAAATCTGCATGATAATCGATTGTGAACAAATGACAATCGATTGTTGTTGAGGTAAAGTTTTTCAATACTCAAAATAATCGATTATGAACTAATGGTGATCGATTGTGTTGAGTTGATGTCTTCCAGTGATTTTAAATTTAATTAAGTAATCGATTATGTCTTTAGATAATCGATTATCACTGATACAGTAAGTTTTATAATTTTCAGAAAATAACAAGTAATCGATTGTTGCAAAGGACAATCGATTGTTGAAGCTGTCCGTTGTCAAATGATTTTCAAATACCATAAGGTAATCGATTATTGATTCTAGATAATCGATGTTCTGCTTAAAATCTGGAAATGATTTTTAGAACGTTGTTGAAGTAATCGATTATTGATTTTATATAATCGATGTTTTGCTTAAAATCTGGAAATGATTTTTAGAACGTTGCTGAAGTAATCGATTATTGATTTTATATAATCGATGTTTTGCTTAAAATCTGGAAATGATTTTTAGAACGTTGCTGAAGTAATCGATTATTGATTTTATATAATCGATGTTTTGCTTAAAATCCGGAAATGATTTTTAGAACGTTGCTAAAGTAATCGATTATGAACTTAGTGTAATCGATTATCTGATTTTGAATATTGCCAGTAATCGATTATAGATTATGTATAATCGATTGTGAAGCGTTAAATCTGGGATTGATTTTTAAACTGACTGGCAGATAATCGATTGTTTGGTCTTAATAATCGATTATCACTGAGTAATTTCAGCAACTCTTAATTGGCAATTAGACAACGGTTGAACCAATTTTTTCAACTATAAATACAGCTTCATTTCAGTGTTTTAAATACAACAACATACACAAAACTGATCATTACATTGTTATAAGCTTTCATTCAATTGTTCTTCATTTTCTACTCATTTCATAAAGCTTTTGAGAGCCATATTATTGCTTAAAGTTGTTGTGATCTTGAACATATTCTTTTACTCATATCTACTCAATAAGGAGTACTTTAGTTAAGTGAGTGTCCAAGTATTTGATATACTTGTAAGAGAATTGCGATTCTCTTGTTTCAAGGAACTTGCGTTTCCTTGGGTGAAGTCTTTGAGATTGCGATCTCCGAGCAACTGTTTGAGGCTTGTGTCCTCAAGTGTGTAACGGTTTGTTGAGCACCCTTAAGCTTAACAAGATAGTGAAAAATCTCGAGAGAGTCTCTCGGGGACTGGACTAACCACGTTGGTGGCCAACCAGTATACATCTTTGTGTAAGTTTATTTTTCTGCATTTATTTTACTTCCTGCAAAGTTTAAATTCCGCAAGAAAACGCTAAATTCTATTAATACGCTATTCACCCCCCTCTAGCGTAAAGCGTAGTTTCTAACAATGAGCAGGTCATTATTTCGCTCAGCCACAAGTAGAAGAGAAATCAGTTCAGAGTACTTTGTGAAGCCTTTCTCTCTGTACTGTTGTTGCAGTACCATATTGGAGGCATGAAACGTTGTAAACGTTTTCTCAAGCATATCATAATCGGAGATTTTATCTCCACATAGCTTCAATTTAGAAGTAATTCTGAACATTGCAGAATTATATTCATAAACAGACTTAAAGTCTTGGAGCCTCAGATGAGCCCAATCATATCGTGCTTGTGGCAGAGTGACCAACTTCAGGTTGTCATATCTCTCCTTTAAGCCTTTCCACAAGATGCGTGGATCCTTGACGGTGAGATATTCAATCTTCAAACCTTCATAAAGGTGATGGCGCAAGAAAATCAAGGCCTTAGCACAATCTTGGGTGGATGCTTTATCTCTATCTTTAATGGTGTCTCCAAGACCCATAGCATCTAAGTGGATTTCAGCATCCAACACCCATGTCATATAGTTCTTGCCCGAAATTTCAAGGGCAACGAACTGTCTTTTCATAATGTCAGACATAATCGAGAATCAAATTAGGAAGAGAGAAATATCTTTGTTTTTCTTGAGAACGATTCTTGAGACGGTAGAGTCTCGTGCTGATAACGTGTTATGAAATAATATAAGAACAAGAACAATAATACAAGAACAAGAACAATAGAGAGAAAAGTAGAGAGAGAAGTATTCTTATTGATACTTGGGATTGTTAGGGATTCATTACAATGGTAGAAGACCCCTTTATTTATATTGAGGAGTAAAACCTAATATCTTTCTAATTATGGACATTCACCTAAAATTTTAGGATATTTTATAACAATATATATATATATCGTGATAGATGTTTTCAAGTCAAATGACCCGAGATCTAAAGGGCGGGAACACAGCCAGCTTATATAATGGAATTATGCCCTGCTGATTCCATCATTCCCGCCTCAGAACATTTTCCCGCTCGGAGCAAACCCTAACCAGCAGAAATGGGGACGAAGCATCATTCCTCCTCCTCCGATCCAATCGACGACCCGAAGAAGCGCCGTCGTGTCGGTTTTGCTAAGCCTGGTGAGTAGTCATTCACCTCTGAATCTCTTTTCTTTAGTTCATTTCCTCTTCCTCAGTCTTCAGCTGCGTTTTCTAACT
The DNA here is from genome assembly GCA_034376525.1 of Nicotiana benthamiana. NCBI lineage: Eukaryota > Viridiplantae > Streptophyta > Magnoliopsida > Solanales > Solanaceae > Nicotiana > Nicotiana benthamiana. Next base: position 26,938,405 of record CM067324.1, on the reverse strand, counting down.
TCTCTCATCATTCACGTCGTCTTTGCTTGATGTTCTTTTTCCATGCAGATGCTGGAATTGAAGCTAACGAGTGCATTACTCTATACTTAGGTTTGAATTTTTCTCTTCTCTAAGGAAAAATTTCTCAACTGGTCTGCTCAATTTTTTCGGAGTGGTAATGTTACTGTCCTATCGTTTAGCTTTCAGTGAAGTGAAATATTCAGCTCTTAACATTCTGGCCTGATAGCTTGATTTCCACCATGACTTATTTTATTCCTTTGTCTTTTCTTTTTTTAAATGTGAATAAGGAAACTCCTTTAGAGTTTCTCTTTCATGCCTCTATGTAGAGTAATAATATTTAGGTTAAAATTTAGTGTATGTAAGTCTTCCCCGAGTCAGAGATTAATGAAGTTCAATCTAGATATTGGTGTTGTACCTGATCTAGCTGCTCATTTGCTTAAGCTTTGGCTCTGCCTTGGTCTATTCATAAACAAATATACACTGTAGGCATGGAGAACATGGATTTGCTTCTTTAATTCATCGGGCATGTTCGGAGGAGGGGTCCCGATGCCCCGGTGAGGAGCTGCGAGCGACTAGAGATTGTTGGTGGTCGGCGGGGTAGAGGGAGGCCTAGGAAGCATTGGGGAGAGGTGATTAGGCAGGACATGACTAGTATGCAGGTTACCGAGGACTTGACCCTTGATAGGGGAGTCTGGAGGTCTAGAATCAGGGTTACAGGCTAGGGGCTCTTAGAGTCCTTCGTTCGCCCCACCCGGGGTTGGGTGTGGGATAGTAGGGTTACCCGTAGATGACTAGTGTTTTAGCGTAGGTCCCCTCTTGGTTGGTAATATGATAGTTGTCGCTTGTTATTGTCGCATGCGACGGTATTTATGTTTCTTATGTTTACATAATCATTTACGCTATTTCTGCAGGATTACTTATGCTTTGTTTTGTTATTGTGTTTTGTCTTGTCTTGGTTCCTAACTTTATCTTTGTTTTCCAATGCAGCTTTTCATTCTGTCCTATGCGCCGAGGGTCGCTTGGAAGCAGCCTCTCTGCCCTTTTGGGTAGGGGTAAGGCTGTCTACATATTACCTTCCCCAGACCCCACCTGGTGGGAGTATACTGGGTAGTTGTTGTTGTTGTTGTTGTTGCTTGCTAAAGAGTAGGTGATATACATCCCGATGATTGGTTTTTCTCGCTCATCGTTGGATTTAACTTGGACCGAAAACACATATTTTTATTTGACTTTGGGAACCTGTTTTCTCTTCCTTACTGGTCCCATAACACATATTTTTTGCTTGTTCTTAGTTTCTAGGAAAGAGGATGTGGACTCCCCAAACAGTTTCTGTGTTGAACCAGTTGATTTGAATCACTTTTTTGAAGACGATGGCAAAATTTTTGGGTATCAGGGTCTGAAGGTCTCTTTCTCAGAAGTGCTCTTTGTGGCTGAGTTGTTCTGAGTTTCATTTGTTATTTAATTTTTCTTCTGGATACACCTTAAAGAAACTTCATAACAAGAAAAAATGGAGAAAGTTGTCATGTATAGTGACTTGAGTGTTCCTTTGACATGTGTTCCTTTGACATGAGTGTCCAGGTTTTTGGACTAAAAGAGATATAATGTGACTGCATTTGTGTAGTACAAGTGTCAGAGAGGTATGTGATTGGTGTTGATATTGGACTTGATAGTAACTAGAGCCTGCTATTAGAATATGGTGTTTGCTTCCCTGCCACTAATTTCTTGACCTCCCCTTCTATCTTCTCTCTCTTACACATCTCATAATGGGTTAGGGATGTTGGTCTATCAGGTTAATGATGAGATTGCATGGTTTAGGGGAGGACTGTAGTCCTTATCTGGAAAAAAATAAGAAGGGTTGGACTATATTTGTGAGGAGAGAAGAAAGAGTTTTAGGGTGCGCACTAGGGTTTTTGAGGTTTTGAGATGGGCTGCAAGTTGGCTAAGTGTGTGGATGGGATGAATATCATAGTTCTGCTTAGTCCTTCTAAAGTACATTTGCTATCATCTTGCTTACATGAGCTATGCTACATGTTCTGGAACTGAGATGAACTCAGGAACTTCAAGTTCTAGACTGCATCGTCATCTGTGGTTGCTGCTTATCTGGATATCAGGTTGCACATTCGGTTCTGGCTTCTCACCAGAATCTTCTGTTTCTGCATCTCTTCACAGGTCTGATACAATAAGGATACCATTTTTTTGACCAAAAAATAGATAAGATAAAAGACCTTGGTAATGATCTTGAATGAATGTCATAAACTTGGAGTCGCCCAGCACAAATAGTCATAAAGCGCTGCCCCCTCTCCACTTCCATAGAGGGGAAGAGAGGAAAATGAAAGCATGTATAATTGTTACATAACTTTGATAATGCTCTTACTTGTATTGATTGTTCTTTTTGTTAATCTGATCTTTTCATGCTTCCATTTTGCAGATCACTATTTGGGTTAGCTTGATATCCTTTCATGCTTATGCTGATATTTCCTTTGAGAGCTCATCAGATGTAAGTATCCTTTTTTTGCTCATAGTTTGCTTGTTGCTTTTGCTCCTAGTGTTCAGGTTTCTAATGTATAAACGAGTGAACTAGATTCTAGTGATGCTAAACAAAATTGTTGCATTTTTGTCAATGTCCCTATGCTTCACTATTCTATTGCTTTTGCTCCTATCACTTAAGTGCATGAATTTTAAGGATTGAGAGTTATTTCAGACTTTCAGGATATATCTCATTACAAATGGTTCTTTGCAGTCGGATAAGAGCCAAAATGCAATTCTCTTTGAAAGAGTTACCTCTCAGGATTTGCTTGACTTATTTCTTACTCACTTATATATGATTTTCTTCTCTTTATTCTTTATCTTTTTTTGGATTACTAGGGAGGCAGAGGTATCACAGATCTAAATTCTGCTCTACAGGTAATGACTGTATGGATACACACTAAGTGTAATATTATCAAGATGAGTTTTATCAAGATGAAGTTACTAGGGAGGCAGAGGTATCACAGATCTAAATTCTGCTCTACAGGTAATGACTGTATGGATACACACTAAGTGTAATATTATCAAGATGAGTTTTAACTGTGATTTTTCTAGCAGAATATTTTTGCTGAGTCTCGTTGATGAAAAAGATGCCTTTCTGCAAACATTTTCAACTGAAAGCCATTATGTTCGGTTCGTCCGTAACTTTATTATACCTATTTTTTCATGTTGATTCTAGTTACCATCCATGATGAATAGTATTTTGTTCGACCAATTTCTACCATATATTTATATCTAAGTTATGCTTGCACACAGGTCTGTTGTCTCAAATGCTGAAGCATTGCAGCATGAAGTTTCAAATGGCTGTAGAACTGAATCTAATTGTCTTTCAAAATCAGGGCCTTTTGATGCAGAGGTGCCTTCTTTGGCCCTTTTCTTGACTTGTTAGGATAGAGATGACAATAATCATATCTGTTTTATGCCTCTAGTCTAGTGCATGCATAATATCTTTCTTATGTGTTTCTCTTTTAAGATGTTAAGGATTTGGAACAAACTAGTACTAAAGCAGCTAAATTACAGCTGCCAATCCAATGTGTTAGATTGGAATGTGGTGAAGGATATCTTCTAGACCTACATGGAACAATGATTTATGAACCGTTTATATTAGCGAACTTCTTTCTACTATTTGGGTAACAAATGTTATGAGAAGCTACTCCTGCCAGATTGGTAGCTTCTGGCTATGTCTGTTATGTGCTCTCTCAAAATTTGATACTTCACTTCCTTATGCATGTGGATTCTTAGCATGTTGAGTACTTGAGTTGAAACATTATGTTTGTGTATTGTGTGACGAATAAGCTGAGGATTGATTATCCTTCTCGGAATTGTTCCAGGTATTCCGGATTGTTGGCATGCCTGTAGGACACATTTATAGCAGATTGGTGCCACTTGTACTACTCTTGGTGGATAATGGGTGTATGCTTTTCTTAAAAAAATTATCATTTATGGCTGGCTTCAATTCTTTAGTGGTATTTATAACCAGGTAGCAATCCTATTGACATCCTTGATCCTAGATGGGAGATTTATCTCCTAATCCAGGAAAGGAAAGATATTCAGGAAGAAATCCATTCAAGGTTGCTTGGTTTTGCAGCTATCTATCGTTTCCACCGTTATCCTGAATGCAAGCGCTTGCGACTTGGGCAGGTAAATAATTGACAGTTAGGCATGATCATAACATATTTATTTTATTGATATAGCTCTTTCTAACTTGTAACTAATTTGGATTTTGGCAGATACTAGTTTTGCCTCCTTACCAGCTTAAAGGTGGTCGTTTTCTTCTTGAGGTGCTGAATAGGGTTGCAATATCGGAAAACGTATATGACCTGACTGTTGAAGAACCAGAGGATTCTCTTCAACATGTTCGATCGCGTATTGATGTGGAGCGTTTGCTTGTATTTGACCCAATCCAGCAAGCGCTAGACTCAGTTGTATCACGTTTAAACCACGAAAATCCTTCCAAAAAAAGCTACACTTGTAAGTATGGTCCACCATTGAGTGCTGTTGAAGATGTGAGGAAAACTTTGAAAATCAACAAGAAGCAGTTTGAGCAATGTTGGGAGATTCTTATCTATCTTAGCTTGAACCCAATTGACAAATATATGGAGACATACAGGACAATTGTTTTGTACCGAGTAAAGGCTGAAGTTGTGGGGAAAGATTCAGAAGGCAACGGGAAACAGGTGATTGATATACCTATTGAATATGATCAGGACATGTCATTTGTGATGTTCCAATCGCAAAATGGTGAATCTAGTAGCATAGAGAAGGCTGACAATCAAAGTAATTTGGAGGAGCAGCTGCAGAAACTGGTGGATGAACGATTGGATCAGATCAAGTTGATTGCAGAGAAGGTTTCTGTTCATCGGCAATGAAGTCAAAGGCAGCTGCTATTTCTCATCCTGACAGATGCTTAGTCCAAAGCCGATGATTCAGCAGTTTTGGAATTTATAAAGATGTGGCTGTAGATGAAATTGGATGTACCTGGTTAGGTTAAATTTGTCTAGTTTCCCATATTGTTAGACTTGTTTGCTTAACGTGTGAGCCATTTTGATATGAGCAGCTTTGTGCACTCTCCCCCTATATTTTTCACTGATGGATTTATCTTGTAGTTTAAAGCAAGTAACAGTTATGTTCCGAATGAAGCAATTGGAAATAAATTCTAATCTCAGCACCTTTGGCCGACTTACGGTTAACATCAGTAAATGAAACAAATACAGATAATTGACTTACAGAAGATGCTCACATTAATGCAAATCCAACTGAAGATCATTGCCCATAAACTGCCTTATTCGCATCTGCTAAAGCCTAAGATCAATCCAAATGGTGGCTCCTTTGGATGAGGCCGAGGAAAAGGTGCTATGCCACGCCTCAACTTGAAAATGGAGCCTCACCCTATACCTTTTAAGGTTGTTTGGGGTGAAGGAAATAACCTAACCTGTTACCCATAGATGCCTTGTGATACATTTCCTATTCATACAGGAACTTAACAAGATGTAGTGTCAGGTGATATATTACCTATGGATGTTGCTCACATATTCTTTGGGTTGCTATTTGATGTGGATGTTGCTCACGCCTGCTAAACACCATGATCCAATTCCTATGTCCAACAGAGCATCATCGTCTCAGAGTGTTGTTCCTAAGAGCTTGAATTCTTGTCACATCTACCGTGGAAATGACAAATAGAAAGTGGATTTTTTCTAGCCGTCGTAGCTAAAGACCCTTTTCTCTCTACTCCAGCCTCTCGTTCATTCTTCTCACAAGAGGTGCACTCAAATCTCGCTGAATTTGCAGTTGTGCCGCCTGAGAAACTTCCTAATGAGCTAAGGGATCCGTTAAACATAGCCTTATTACTTCAAAAACCTTGCAACTAATTCTGACATACAATTATCCAGAAATCCACGACCTCTCACAGTATTTTGCTTTAAAGTTTCTAATTTGCTCCTCCATTTATAAGAGCTAATGTTCAGAATAATGTTCTTTCATGCAAGATATTCTCAGCAGCTAGTCCTACTTTTGCCTGGCACAAGTGTTCCACTTACTCATCCTTTTCGAAAATGTAATACATAAATAAATAGTCGAGACACCAGGAAGACATGAAAAGTAAAGCGACACATTCGATAAAACATGACATACAACAAGACCATCCAATGTAGTAATTCGGTTTCATTGTCCACATTCAAATTGGCATTGACACTAAATCATCATCTATGATATAACCGTCAAGTAGAACATCACTTGAACAGATTTTAGCATAAACCTCAAACACATGTTGCTAAACCCAAATACACAACCCACTGACCCAATACTAAAGCCACAATACAGATGTCCTGGTTGGACTACAAACACCACTAGTGAATCAATAATATTAAGCTAACAGGGAACAGCTATAATCCCTCGCTACTTGTCTCAATATCCATTTCCCTCCATTTGGACCACTCAATACCAACATTACTATGCACTCACAACTGTAGCTACAAAGCAATTCACCAGTAAGGATTAAACTGATAATACTGAAACAGGAAAAGAAGCAAACAAATAACTCATGGTAACACCTCTGATGCTTGATAAAACATAAATATTAAGTACCCTGACAAAATTGACGATCTCATATAGGAAAAGAATGAAAATAGCATTTAATATTAGCATTCTTCACTAATAACGACAGTTTAGTCCTCATCTTCAATGATTTTGGTACCAAGACCCTTCAATCCCTCTGCCGGGATCTCTGCAACAGTAACCAAAGAGTATAGCTCTTCCTTTGCATCCTCATCATCATTCCTCTTGCGAGCAATACGAACTCTGACACGCCTTGGAACACTACGGATACCCCTGCTCCATATTTGCTTGTTCAGCTTCACATCCACTCTGACATCCTTGGTGCCCATAGCTTTCTGTGCAAACTTCCGGATCTCCTTGATGGCTGTTGGGGCCTTCTTCTTGAATGTACTGTTAGCCAATACGAAAGTCTAATGTTAGACAACAATCCTATCATAAAGACTCACAGGATCAAATTACTAAATGATTAATTCTTTTCTTGACAAGTAAAAGAAAGGCCAATAACAGAAAAAATGGCTTACTACACCAATATGAAGGAAGGCCTTCTAACAACTTCTATAGCCTAAGAATGAACTTAAACCAGAGAGGACTGAGTAGCAACCTTAAAACAGTCAAATCACAAAATATTGCTTAGAAAACAAGGAAGAGGCGGGCACTATAACTTGCCAAACCTTAGTAAAGAGCTCAAACCACAAAAGTTCAATTCTTCAGATTAGGGGGTTGCTGCAAAGCAGCAAATAAGTGGAGCAACCTCAAGTTCTTATTTCCAATGCCGGAAGTAGAACGTAAACAGTAATGTTCTGCATTCGCTTTGTGGCTATGCTCTCAGATTCCTAATCTGAACACCAAACACAATGTAAATAACCTACAGAAAAGGCTAGCTGAAACCCAATCTTTATCTCAGTCCGTGACAGAGACAGCGTAAACTGGGACTATAAATCACAGCTTAACACGCTGGTAAAGAATTATAGTGCATGTCATGACCAACCACAATGACATTAAATACTGAGGGAAAACTATAAAAAAAGGTTTTATTGGTTAGCAGTAGCAGATTCACCATACGTTAATAAAATTACATTACTGGTAGATAAATCAAAAGACGAACAACATTTGCACAAACAGCAATAATTCTTTTAAGAACTAACTAGAATCAGTCAATGCTGAACATCGTCTAGAACTCAAAGGCCATCCATTCAAATACAGATATAACTGGTAAAAGTACCAGAAAACATGGAATCTAATGTAGGAAAAAAATGGAGGAATATATAAAGAAGAGAAAGTATACCAGCTATGTAAGCGCTTGTGGAGGTTGATAGTGTACTCCCTTGTCACCACCTCTTCTTTTCTTCCTTTGGTTTTGTCCGACATTTTCTCTTACCCTTTTCAAAACTTACCTCCCCTGCATTCAAGAACACAAAGTCCTTACTTCCCTTAAATCGCTAAAATAACTTCCGATCTGTAAACAAAAAAGACCCTATTCTATGTTAGATAGAGACAGATACAAATGGGGAGGGCTTACTAGGGTTTGAAGGAAGAAGGCAGCCGAGCGGGCCGAAGAGTGGACAGGATGAAACCGACTAAAATGAGGTTAAGGTGAGGGGGACTTATTAAAACCCTAGTGGCATTTAAGTAATTATATTGCCATTTTTTACAATGTTATACATTGGGCTGGGCTCAACGCACTTAAAGTCCATGGTACTTTGGGCTTCTACTTATTCAACCCACCTACAATTTTGAAGAGAAAATGATACCGCATAGTCATAGTTGGTTTTTAGTACTAGTTTATGAGACCTCAAATTTTTATGTTTCAGCATGTATTATGTTAACAGGTCCCATCATCAACTCTAGCTGAGAAATATTTTAAAAATAGTAACCAAAAAATATATATTTATTTACCTGTAAAAATGTACGATTGAATTAATAACGTAATTTATAGACAAACAAATTGATTTGATCTAAAAAATAATAAATAAATTTTAAAAAAAGAAGTAAGATTTAGTAGTGAAATTGAGATAAAATAGCAGATAGCTTAATTTCGGGAGCTAAGCTTCCAAAAACAGCAGTAGAATAAAGTTAGATAGAAAATAAAGTATTATTTAGCTTGGAATAGTGTTTAGCATAGGTTTGTCAGATATTTCGTGTGTTACAATGGTTATTAAAACCACTATTTATAATTATACATAGGGACAGGGTCCTAGGATCAAGCCCCTCTTAAATGACAATAATAGGGGTCATTGATGAATATGTAACGGAAGGTCATGAATGCCAAAATTCTGTAACAGTTGCGTATTTAATACTAAGTATAATGTTGTCATATGGTGACGAGTATTCGTTTGCTCCCATCGATAATGTTCCCTTCGAGATCTATCCGGAGCTAACCAAAATTGTTGTCCTCGGTCTTAATTCTCACTCGCTTCATCTTTTTTATGCTCCCCGATTTCACGTGTCACTCTGTTATTCGAGTATTTAATATGGATCAATTTTACCCTAATATAATATTTTTTGTATATTTATGTATGTGTGTGTATATATATTGTATATAAAAATATATAAATTTTATGTATTTTCTGGCTATCGAAGGTAAATTATTTCGGTTCCGTGCCGAAAATGATCTTTGCCCAATTTTGAAAGCTAACGTACAAATGTCAACACTTAACGAACCCCATCTCGTTGCTAATTATTTCATTAGAAATAATAGCAAAAATTTATTTATAATAGTAAAACAAAGTACACTTAAGAAAGGTTATAAAAGCATCGTCAGAGAAATAAATGGAAAAAGACTGAAAAAGCATATATTCGTACGTAGAACTACGTTGTAAGCAAATTGATATAAAATAAAAAATGAGATCATCTTTGAAATTATATAAAGTAAGTTAATTATGTTGCCTTAGAGGTTACAAACATTTAAAATCATAAACAACAAGTACCGAGATGGTTGGAAAGTTTAGAAGTTAAAAAGAAAATAAGTTTCGTCGAAAATCGACAAATTGAGAATGCTGTAACACGTAATTTAGGGTGAGACAAGAGAGCTTAACATGATAAGAAAGTTATGTTATGAATTATCTTAGTCCTATAATATTCGTGTGTGACATTTTGAAGTCAAGCGAGTTGTGGAACAAAAGTCGAGGAATGTCGTCACTAGTTACGTTCATAAGTTCTACTAAAATTTGGGTCTAGTGTCATTGAACTTTTCTCCTAATATAATTAGAGTTACGGGGTGATCCACCCATCATATTGAGTATCTATGGGTCTAATTTCCAATGTATTAAACCGTTTGTCAATATAACATCGGAGTAGAGATATATTTGCGTTTTTGCGAGACTGTGCAGACTGTATTATAGACATGTGATTTTTGACCCACCACATATTTAATATTTAAATATTTAGTTTAGGCCTAATATAGTTATTTCAACTAATTTTGACTCTTTTATATTATTTTAAAAGTAAAATTAAAAATACTAAAATAATTCCATATTTCTTTACTTAATTTACGTATTTGATATTTTTAAAAGGACATATTACTTTTAACCTATTTTTATTTTAATATAATCCTTGAAAAATACCAAAATAGCTTCATTTTTTATTTTTAGTGTTATTTTAACCAATTAGGAGTAATTTTATATTTTTCGAGTATTTTATATTAATTTGGAAGAATTTTGAGACTTATGAATAAATTTTTAGCTTTCTTTTGACCCAATTCAAAATGACCCACAAGATTTTGAACCCAATATTATATACATCAAATTAAAACCCTTACGTCCCATCAGCTCCTTCAACTTCACCTAACATACACACAACAGGAGATCTATAGACTAGAGAGGGAGCACACATAAAAGAGCAACCTTTTCGTCCATCCTCATCTACAAAATATAACAACCATTCTCTATTCCTTTGGACCTTCTAGAGTGAAGCAGCTATTATCTTTGAACCTGGAGGAGACAAGCGACAACTTCACCAAACAACCAATTTGAATTTCACCACAACACTGTCGTCGTTTACCCACCAGTGACGTCTGCTCTCTAAACCCGTCGGAAAATCGTCACACCAAACGTCTACCACCTCACACTCGCCGGAAAAGTCGAACCTAATACTGCCTGAAATAAATCCATCGACCAACATCCAAAAATACACAACCTCTTGTCTTTAAGTTCCATTTCTTGCAAAGTTTTGGTGGAATTCGAAGAGATGCCGTCGCGGTTGAGTTCGAGATTCCGATTCGTGTTCGGGTTCCCTTTTCCATCGAGGTTTTTAGGTCTAGGTTTGCATTTGTATGTCGCTACTGTAACGGGAAAGGCTATCAATCTTTGAGGTTAATTTCTTAATCTTATTTTAAATTTCCTCTTCGTTTCATCGTTATTAGGCTTCGACAATTGTGATTGTTCTGCTTGTTTTATTATTTGTTTTTTTAGTTGGTTAACTTATTTTAAAGTTTTCACTAATGTCATTGATGCAGTATTTGGTAACAAACACAAATTAGTTAGTTTTTACTTAGCTTTATGAACTATATAATTTGTATGTGAATTGATTTTGGGGATGTTGGGTTAAAAGTTAAATAGGAATTTGTGGTCATGGGATTACTAGTAGAAACATTCTGTTTTGGTGAGTATTTTGGACGTAACAACAATTTGAGTTGTGAAAGATTTTTTGTCAATTATTTATTTTGCATTACTATTTAATCGCTAGTAGTATGCTAGTAGTATATTTAGGCCGACTACACCTAGGTAGGCAAATTTTAGAAATTTTATTAGTTTTGAGGCGAGAGGTCGTTTCCGGAGTTTAATTTATCTAAAGAATGCCCCGAAGGATTTGTATATATTTTATTCCAGGATATGCCCTGAAGTACTTTGTAAATATTTTGGAGGTTGTGACGCGTTTATGAAGAAAGCATAATGTAGTATATTATTCTTATTTTTATCCTTGTTTTTTTATTAGGTGGGGACGACCTTGAGCCCTTTTGTGTGTTTATTTTTCTGTGCTTGTTTTACCTTAACTCGGATATTCTGAAAGCCTACTTTATCATGTACGCAACCGTGACCTTCACGTGACTTGGGGCGCGCCTAACACCTTCTCTCCGAGTCAAATGAGCCCCCTTACACGAATCTCTGGTGCAAACTTAGTTTTGGAGTCTTAAGTGTTTATATTGGTTATTTGCTAGTTGTTTATGTGTTTACAGCTTTGCTTTATGTGTTTACTGCTTTATAACTGTCATCATATGCATTACCCAGTCAATTCTTTTTGCAGCAAGTCTTGAAGCACGCGTCGCGTGCACGAACTCTTTGTTGAGTCTCCCTTAATTTTTTTTTAGGGGGGGGGGGGGGGGCGTCGGACGTATAGAGTGGGTGGAAAGCTTGAGCAGCCACCATCGACCATACGCTCCCCGAATTGCCTTGTTAGTGAACCCCAAACTTAGGATAGCCTTTAGGTTTTTATTATTTGCATCATGTCATTTAGACCTAGTAGGGCTCGGTCCCAGGTATTGTTTGTCCCTTTGTAGGAAGCTTGTCCAAATTTTGTCAAAATGGGCCCGTGGCCCAAAGTGATATTTAATCATCCTATGTGCTAAATGTTGCATCTGTGAGGGTAAAAATGCCATTTGGCGGACCGATATCTTGGAAAGAAAGGTGAAAAATGATGCAAGCAGCCAACTCGCATTTTTCTTTCATGGTTTTCCAAAAATCATAAAAATTGAAAATAAAAAAAATCCAAAAAAAGATTTACAATTTTTCATTACTTTCCAAAAAAAATTCAAAAAAAAAAAAGATAGAAAAAGAAAATCCGAAAAGATTTTACATTTTTCATCATTTTCCAAAATATTTCAGAAAATGAGAAAGAAAATCCAAAAGTGTTTACGTTTTTCATCATTTTTCAAAAGACAAAAAATATAGTTTTTCAAATTACTTGCATCTTCCTTAACTACACGAATCTGATTCTCGCCTTCCGGGACGGGATACGAGGGTAATCCACATAGGGTCCGGTCTTCCTAGTGTTTTAGGTTCTTGGCTTCGCGGGGTCTTATCCAAATCTTGTATGTCTAGCCACTTTTGGCCACATCGGTCATTCTTGCAAAATGGAGTTATTTTCGTAAAAGTGGTTCAATTACCCATGCATTAGGATCTTAAGCCTACAACTAGTTGTCATATACTTTAAGGTCCATCCTTATTAAGTTTTCATCTTTAGCCACTTCTGTCCATATCGGCTATTTTTGCAAATAAATTTTGGGCCATGATTATTGAGAGTTTGAATCCATATAATCCTTAGTGAGGTATTTCCCATGTCTATGAGGTCAATCTTGTTGAGTTCAGAGCCGGGTAGGTATTTCATGGAGTGGATGCTTGTCGTTGTGTATAGAGAGAAGGTTGAGTGTATGTATGAGCGTGGTCGACAGAAATCTGAGGGTCTGGTGGTGGGTAGTAGTGCTGGGGTGGATTATATGGGGGTTGGGTGTAGGTTTTGTGATGAGGCAGAGGCTCGGTATAATGGTGTGATGGGACCCTCGGTCCATGCCATGATCCTGAATCAACTGTTTCCACATCTTCTTTTTTCTTCTTTCCGATCACTCCCCCGGTACCATTTTGAATGGCTTGGGTAGTTGTTTTGATGGCCGAATATCTCATGATTTTTCTTGACTTAAGCCCGTCTTCCACCATGCCACCCATCTTTATTACCTCATTGAACGGCTCGCCTATGGCCGATATCAGATGGCTAAAGTACGTGGGCTCCAAAGCATGCAGAAAGTATTCCACCATTTCATCCTCCTCCATTGGAGGGTTAACCCTTGCTGCTTGTTCTCTCCAGCAAAAATCGTACTCTCTGAAGCTTTCACTAGGCCTCTTCTCAATTTTGTTAGAGAGAATAGATCTGGCATAATCTCGATGTTATACTGAAACTGCGAGCGAAAGCTTGGGCCATATCATCCCAAGTATACCACCTATTGTGATCCTATTGAGTATACCATTATAGCGCCGCACCACTCAAACTCTTGCTAAAATATGCCATTAACAACTCATCTTTTCCATCCGCCCCTCTCATCTTGCTACAGAATCCCCTCAAGTAGGCCACCGGCTCCCCATACCCGTCATATAGATCAAATTTAGGCATTTTGAATCCCACAGGCAACTGAACATCAAGAAATGGACACAAATCTTTGTAGGCCATGCTCACCTGAACTCCCAACCCCTGCACACTTCTGAATGATTGTTCCAGGCTTTTTACCTTCCTGAACATTTCCTCATGCTTTGGGTTTTTAAGTGGTTTCTCAGTTTTAACTGGGAAATCAAAATGATGAGTATAGGAGTAATGGTTTGGGGCCTTGAAAGTAGGTTCCGGGGGATAGTATTGGTTATTTTGGGTTTGAAACAAAGGCTCGCTGGAGGATCGATGGAGCGTAATGGGCGGTGGTGCCATAAAAATAGGTGTGGCTGGTGGAGAAGGATATAGGATTGGTTTAGCTGGTGGTGCTTGTGTGGTTTGGTAAAAGGTGCCTTGATAGTGGTGGAAAGGAGGGAATCCTATAGATTAGTCAGTAGTGGGAGGCTCGTGGGACTGAGCCAATGGCGGGACAAATGCTGGTATGTCTAGGTATGATGGTGGTGGGTGCCCTTTCACCCACGTCTGGCACATCTCTGCCATTTGGTGTTTCAACTTGTGCAACTCATCTTTCAAGTTAACATCAGACTCTTCCACCCACCTGGACGGATCAATAACACTTGCATCTAATTCCTGGCCAGCTATGATCAACTTGTCTTTGGACCTAGTGTTGTATGGGTGAGTTGCTAGAATGCCGCACAAACTAACCACCTTCCTGGACTTGATGACAACAAGAAAACTCGTTAGTAATTAGAGCTTAAAAGATAGGCAACTGTACGTTGGGGAAAGCAATGCACCTAAGCAGTTAACCATTTCTATTATATATTTGAATGGCTGCTTGCGTCATCCCGACTTTTCACTAATTTCTATTTTGCAATTTCTCTTTTTCATTCTTGATTTTTCTTTGCTCTATTCTTGTTCCTTCTTCCTTTATTCTCTCATTTCTCCTCTCTTGTTTTGCCATTATGTCGCTCCACAGTTTTCTTGTTTTCTATTTCTCTTTTTTTTTCTTTCTCTTTTCTCATTTTCATGGTTATGATCGAATCCTATGGGGATTGTCTACGTATCATGACTCCTCATGAATTAGACCAAGCGTAGTTCTGTGGATAAGCGCAAAATAAAAAAAGGATACATTTTTTTGGGTTTTCAATTTTTCATAAAATAAAAGTAAATAAGAAGCAAACATCTTGGTTACAACGACTTCACCTACAAATAAAAATTGACAGACTCGATGAGTAGACCAACAAACTTTAAAGAAAACTAAAAATACAGACTCGAAATGAACTCACAAACTGACAATACATATTTGAAAATAGACTAACAAACAGACTCGAATAAATAAAGTCAAGAATACATGAGTGCTCCTACTGCTGCTCCAGTTGGCCTTGTTGCGGGCCTTTGCGCCATGTATTCTTGGAGGCGAAACAAATCATCCATGATCTGTCGGAAAAAAATCATAACTGAGGTAAAGAACGTGGAATGGGTCATGTCCTCACACTCGTCACACTTCATCACAATGTAGTCCGCAATTCTCCTAACCCTTCCTCTGATGTTACCCTTCTCCTATAACAACCGTCCAATCTGCTGGGATCTGGCAATCAAAACTTGTTCAGCTATGTGATTTTGCTCCTAAAGTTGATGCAAATCTTTCTCTAACTGTGACATCAGGGCATAACAGTTCTCCCTTTTCTGCTTTGAAATCTCTTTCCTGCTTGGCATCTCATTTTCAAGGACCTTGACCTTTTTCTTCATACTCAACATTCCCTTGTCATACTTCTCCTTCAATTGCTGAACAAATTGGAGCTGTCCCTTCGCATTCTTAGCTAACTTGGCTCGGGCATTTGCTAACTCTACTTTAATCTTTTGCAAATCATCCTCAAAGTCACGCACTTTTTGCGTAAGGCTGTAGATGTTCTTTTCGTCTTTTCTGCTCCTACCCCGATTCTCAATTGCTATTCTTATTTTTTGAACTTGGGCTCGGAGAGCTTCATTATCTTGGGCCAGCTTTCCTTTTTCACCTTTGACTTTTTGTGCTTGGAGATCATTGTTGAATTCCATTTTTCTCAGCTTCTCTTTCAAGGAATGAATCTCGGCTTGATATTCCTTTTCCTTTTCTCCCCAGCCCACCCTTTCTTGGATTTTGTCGTCAAAAGCTTGAACATGAGGTCTTTTGGTAGGCCTCTCGAGCTCGGGCTTGGGCTCTAGTTCTGGTTCATTGTTTACGCAAGACTTGTTTTTAAACCATGCTGCATGATTCGGATCCACTTCCCCTTTTGCAACATCTGGTATCTGGGTGCCATTTTTCAGATACCGGTAGCCATTCCAATCCTACTGAACTAAAGCCTCGGGTAATGCAGCTTCTGGATGCAGCACTATGACCAGAGTGGTTAGATCCTTATCTTCAGGCACCACTTGACATCTTCCTAGTTGCCTTAAGACCCTCTGCGGCCCATTTGGCTGGATACTTCTTACACCCATTAACCTTTAAGTAACACTTGGTATCCGTCATGTATATAGCTTCTGTAATTGAGAGACATCCTATAGTCCAGTCAATCTGACTTGCTTTGAGAGCTTTCAAGTGGTAGACCCATGCTACAAACCCTTCTGGCACGTTGTAATCATATACCCTTTCCTCGTAACCGGTAATGAATTTACCCGGGCTCAAACCATGACTCATGAATCTGGGGTGATGGCGAAGATTCTCGAGCAACCATATTTTTAGAAGGATATTGCAACCTTCAAATAATTGAGCCCCCATTTTGCATAATATCAATGCTTGATAAATATTCGCTAACACCAACAGGACAAGTGTATGATCTTCCTTGGTAGTGAGGATTTGAGCAATTCTAACCATACGAGTATCCACTGTCCATTCCTTATTTGGAAAAACCATAATCCTTAAAAACGCCACAATAAAGCGAACCGGAAATAAATTTGCCAAAGGCCCTTATCTTGTTTATTGCTCAAACCCTTTTCATGCGTTTCGAACCTAGCTGAGTGCCGTAACCTGAAGTACAAGAAACGGAAATAACAGCACCTTTGATTACATGGGCTTTCTTCATCTGTTTGTTGATATTTAGGAGGTCAAAGAACTTGTACACTGACAAAGCCCTAGGAAATATAAGCTGTTGCTTCCTTATATCCCGGCCAAACTCAATGTATCCAGCCTTTTGGGATGTTTCCAATATCGGGGATTTTTTCAGAACCAGGCTTTATTTCCTTCCCTACATCACTCTTGGTTTTATGTTTGCTTTATTTTTTCTTAGCCGGTCAACATGCAAGCCGAAATAAATAAATGTTCACATAGCACATAAAATGCTTCAGGATTGTCTGTTGCTTTGGGCACACCTGTCCTAGACGGACCCAACCCTTGTGTTGAGTCCCCTAAGTCAAATGCAGGTGATGCAAACAAATATTCCTACTAGGGATCCGGCATGAGCCTGTGTTTTTCCAGGTTTAAATCCTGGGGTTGTGTTCAAGACTTGGGTTACCCGAGCAGACAAATGGGGATGAAGATGGCACAACGTACTGGGAGTACTAAAGTCTACCCGGCCTTGTTGCTGGCCCAGCCTCGTTCTATTTGGTATAATTTCTACAAAAAAAGCGGGCCACGCGAACGTGTGCACCATTTTCAGAAGACTCATTGGGGTGGCATAAGAAGACAGTTATATACAATTCAATTAATATCAAAATGGTAAATAGACAGCAATTGATACAAAAGTTCACAAAATACAGTAATATTAACAATAAATAAATCCAAATAAAATCATAAAACAAGCTCGAATTCTTGAACCCTGAACCAGAGATTTTGGGTTCTTATCTCCAGTAGAGCCGCCAGAGCTGTCACACCTCTTTTTTTCTACCCCCGGGAAAGGGTATAAGGGATTTTTTTTCCAATTAAAGTGACAATCGAAGCAGGATTATTTATTAGAATTCAGAGTCACCACTTGGGATAATTTATGGTATCCCAAGTCAACGGTTTAAAATCTCAAATCGAGAAAGGTTGACTATATTTACGGTCTGCGAACACAGAAATCCGAGTAAGAAACTCTGTTAACCAGGGAGAAAATGTTTGGCATTCCTGGGTTATGTAGTTTTAGCACGGTCGCTTTGATCATACTTGGCTTATTAAATTCTATAATTATTGATTTTAAAACCTATGTGCATTTATCTTTCACCGAGAATTATCTTGAAACGGGTCACGTGTATGCGTACTCATTTATTTGGCGTGTCAAAAATCATGTTATGCAAACGTGTCCACAATTAGTAACATTTTATTATTATTAAGAAAGTTTGGCCGAAGTTGCATGAACGGATGCTCCGATTTTTTTAGGAATCATAATCATGACACGCGAACGTGTCCACAACCACAATAATATGTTAAACGTGCCTAAATCAAAACTAAGATCATTTATTATTTGTTATATCTAAATTAAGAAATTAATATGAGGGCCATGAATGATTAAACTATGGTTGGCAGACCTCGGATTATATGAACCGAATTTAATTAGTGGCATATTAAAACAATTTGATTATTAAGAAAAATTTGATCGAAGTTACGTGAATGCATACTCCGAATTGGTTTTTAAAATTATAATTATGTTACACGAACATGTACACAACCACAATTGTATTTTAAACGGTCATAAAGGCTTTTATACGGATATTTATTCTAATGTCCAATCTTAATATTTGAGGTCCATAGATTAATTATGATGGCACACCTCAATCTAGTTAAAAGAGTTATTCCTGCACAACTATTAACTAAAAATAATATTTGGACTGGGGCAACAAGTATTGAAGCCAAGTCTGCCTTGGGCTTTCACTCGCAGAAACTATGAGAATCGGGCTCGACGGTGAGCCCAGGGAGTAGGAAATGGCATTTCAGGAAATGGCCCAAACATCCAAGCCCAAAGTAAGTTAATCCTAATGGAAAGCAAAAGTTGAAAGACAATGGGGCTCAAAATCGAGCCCAAACAAATGGAGGAACACTTGAAGCCTCTAAAAGCTGACTGAGCTTATTTGGCTATGATCAACATGCAACACATTGATGTTCAAAACTCAAAATGCTACAACACCCAAATACACATATTACATATCCAAAATAAAGTTGTTTTGAATTTATAGAATTAGTAACACGAGGACAAGGCTGTGCAGCATTCAAAACTCAATTTAACCCCCAGCTAACTTATGAATAATTTGTATACAATTCAAACCTCAATTTAAAACTTTCTAATACAAACAATAGTGAAAATCCTATACAATTGGAATATTTAGCACTAACAATTTGTTATCCAAACTATTGCTCCTCAAAAGCACAAACATTCAAACCACACTATAGAAAGAAATAAGCCTGCAAAACTATTATGTTATCAACCTTAGATATGAAAATCAACATTGAATTTTGACAAATTTAATCAAAATAATAAAATCTTCATATGACTTAGACCCCTATTGCAAAAGCCTTAAGCCTCCTTTAAACCCATGACAAAGTAAAAAACAACTTATAGCCCATTAGACTATACTAAAGTCTTAAGCTAAAACTGGACCATGTGATACAATATCAATAACATGAAAGAGTACATATAATGCATACAAACCTAGACTATAGAAAAAATGAACGAAATTAAGGATCATGGGAGTAGGATTCAACGGGTAGCTCGTGTTCATTAGAATTCCACATTAGATTGCACATTTACACTTCACATGTTATTCGCTGTTTGAAAAGTATATGAAAGTTAAAAATAAAACAAGGAGAATGAGGATTCCAGCAACAACAGTAGATCAACACACCAAGAGCATTTTTCAACCCACTTTAGACCATTTTTAAACCCAGATGGATAGATATGTCTTTGAAGTTTTAAAATTCTGACTAGCAATGAAGACCAAAGAACAAAACCAAGACAAATTTCAACCTAAAGATCAGGAAATTTTAGTAGTTTTCAGAATAAAATAACTCAGCCGTTTGTATTTTTTCAGTGTTCTAATTCTCTAAATTTTGTCCAGGCTATGAAGGAAACAATGCCTTTTATAGAACACCTTTAGGGCAGCAGAATTGATTTCTAATTTTGTCCATTATCACTTTTTGATTTTCATTCTTTTCTGTTTTACCCTAATTTTTCGACCTGCTTGTTAAGGTAATCCCAAACCCCACCTTCCAAGAAGTTTTCAAATTAGTCACGCAAGATTCTCCTAATTAATTCTCCAAACTAACCTTTAGGATTTTACTGTTTACGGCTCAGAACCAGATAGGGGTCAAGTTGACCCAACAAATCAAACTATAACCTAGGTTTGTAACACAAGCTAACCCTCTCTTTGAGCCTCTATCGACATAGCCCAATTAACATTTCAAAAAAAAAAAACGAACAGAAAACAAACAAAAGGGCCGATCGGAGTCACATGAACTCATGAAGCCAGGAATTCCAAAGAAAATAAAACAGGAGGGAACTAAGGCGAAATCAAACAAAAAAACTAAAAAAATGATGACTAAGAATAACCTAGAGTTAATATGCATACAAAAATGATTTGAAAAAAAAAGAATAAGAAAGACAAGGAAAAAAACAAAAGAATATGAGAGTGAGAATAAAACAGAAAATGAAAGAAAGGAAAATAGCCGGAAAAAGTACCTAGAAAAAGGCGGGTAATGATGAACTTTGAAAAGATCTTCAAAACCTTTGATTTTTAGTAGAGATTGAGATTAATCGTGAGTTCTCGTTGAGAACACACGAATAAAACCAATTTTGACCCCAATCTTTCATTGAAACTTGACGATCTGGGAGCTTTGGGGTTTTCTAGGGTTTTGGCCTTACATTTATTATTAGAACACATAGAGAGGGAGGGAAGCTGTTTTGGGGTTTAGAAAGAGGAAGGTACAACGGTGATGTAGTGTTAATTTGGGGGCAGTTTCGGGTGGCACCACCGGAGAGTGTTAGGGCGACGTTAGGGTTTGGTCTTTGAATGGAGACGATGACAATAGGACCGTTTGGAACTAGAGGGGGGGGGGGGGTAAGGGTTTTGTTCAGACAATTTTATATTGCAAATACAATGAGTTCCCCACTGTCTGATGAAGTGAGATCAACAACTCAGATTAGAATATCTAAAACACGGTCATTTGATTAAGTAACAACTTGGATAGGGTGAAGGGTATGGCTTGGGCCTAGATTCAAACGGTTTTGGGGAGAATTATTTGGACTAGCAAATTGGCCCAAAATCAAAGCAGCCTTTTGATTCCTTTCTTTTTTCTTTTAATTTCTAATTTTCTTTTTTGTTTTTACAAATTAATTTAAAACCTAAACTAACTCTTAAAACTAAAATTTATCAAGTTAAGCAGTCATAGTGTTCACAAAAATTAAATTTCTAAATTAAAAGAAAAACTATAAAATTCAAAATTAAAAATTAAAAATGCAAAATGAGTTACTTTTTGCGATTTTCATCTTTATGAAATAATTAATTTCCTAATTAACCTAAAAATGTAAAAATAAATTCTAAATGAAAATGCAATGTATTTTTGTAGTTTTCATGATTAAAATAAAATAAACATGCACAAACAAATGCAAAGAATTAATAAAAATGCTACAAAAATCTATGAAATTGCAAATAATTGGAAAATTTTATTTTCTTAAATTTATTAGAGTAATTCATATAGGGCGAAAATCACGTGCTCCCACTGATCTGTGAAGTAGTTGGTACAACCTGAAGCAACCCCGCCTGAACAAATGTGCCAAACATGCTAGTAGTAGCAGCATCAGCATCAGCAGCAGGAGTAGCAGTAGTAGTAGCAGCAGCAGCAGCATCAGTAGTAGTAGCAGTAGTAGTAGCAGCAATAGTAGCAGTAGTAGGAGCAGAAATAGTAGTAGTTGTAGCAGCAGCAACAACAGCAGTAGTAGCAGCAGCAGCAGCAGCAACAGTAGTAGTAGTAGCAGCAGCAGCAACAGCAGTTGTAGTAGCAGCAACAGTAGTTGTAGTAGTAGTAGTAGTAGCAGCAGCAGCAGTAGCAGCAACATTAGCAGCAGTAGTAGCAGCAGCAACAGCAACAACAGTAGCAGCAGCAGTAGCAGTAGCAGCAGCAGCAATTGTAGTAGCAGCAGCAGTAGCAGCAGCAGTATCAGTAGTTGCAGAAGTAGCATAAGTAGCAACAGTAACAGCAGCAGTAGCAGCAGCACAGTAGTAGTAGCAGTAATAGTAGCAGTAGCAACAGCAGTAGTAGCAGTAGTAGCAGTAGCAGTAGTAGCAGTAGTAGCAACAGTAGTAGTAGTAGCAGTAGCAGCGGTAGCAGCAGCAGTAGCAGTAGTAATAGCAGTAGCAGCAGTAGTAGCAGCAGTAGCAGTAGTAGTAGCAACAGAAGTAGCAGCAGCAGCAGCAGTAGCAGCAACAATAGCAACAGTAGCAGCAGAAGTAGCAGCAGTAGCAGCAGCAGCAGCAGTAGCAGCAACAATACCAACAGTAGCAGCGGTAGTAGCAGCAGTAGTAGCAATAGCAGTAGTAGTAGTAGCAGTAGCAGTAGCAGTAGCAGTAGAAGTAGTAGCAGTAGTAGTAGCAACAGTAGCAGCAGTAGCAGTAGTAGTAGCAGCAGCAGTAGTAGCAGCAGTAGCAGTAGAAGTAGCAGCAGCAGCAACAGGAGTAGTAGCAGTAGCAGCAGTAGTAGCAGTAGTAGCAGTAGTAGCAGTAGTAGTAGTAGTAGTAGTAGTAGTAGTAGTAGTAGTAGTAGTAGCAGTAGTAACAGTAGCAGTAGCAGCAACAGTAGTAGCAGCAGTAGCAGTATCAGCAACAGTAGTAGCAGCAGTAGCAGCAGCAGCAGCAACAACAGTAGCAGTAGCAGTAGTAGCAGTAGCAGCAATAGTAGTAGTAGTAGCAGTAGTAGCAGTAGCAGCAGTAGTAGCAGTAGCAGCAACAGTAGCAGTAGTAGCAGAAGTAGTAGCAGTAGTAGCAGCATTAGCAGCAGCAATAGTAGTAGTAGTAGTAATAGTAGTAGTAGTAGTAGTAGTAGTAGTAGTAGCAGTAGTAGCAGTAGTAGCAGTAGTAGTAGCAGCAGTATCAGTAGCAGCAGTAGCAGCAGCAGGAGTAGCAGTAGCAGTAGTAGCAGTAGCAGCAGCAGCAGTAGCAGTAGTAGTAGTAGGCGTCTCAGGTGCCTGCACTTTGACTGGAGCTACTAGTGGCTCCTCTATGGCAGCTCGCCTGGGTGTTCTGGCTGCACCACGTGTGCACCCTCAGCCTCTACTGGCACCGACCTCTAGCGGCTGTAGCAGGGGGCGCGGGTGCCTGGTCATCTCTGGTAGCGCGTTTTCTCACCATCTGTGAGAGAATGGAAGATAGTGGTTTAGAATTGTGATGTCAAATATCTCACACAACAAGGAAATCAAATGAAGTGGAATTTTCCTAACAGCTACATAGCATCTCGTAGATAAGTATAGACGTCTTCGTACCGATCCACAAGATCGACTTGTGATTCAAGACTTCCAATGAACCTAGAGCTCTGATACCAACTTGTCACGATCCAAGTTCTCTCTCCATGAACTGTCGTGATGGCATCTAATCCCTACGACTAGGTAAGCCTAACAATTAGTGGAAAAAATAAAAACAAAATATGAAACTAGCAAAATACGAGTAATATAGTAGAGAATTTTATGAATGTCGCTCGGCATATGCAATTTCACCCTCTCAAACTGAACACAAGGCACTTCCAAAAGCCGGAATCTCATGAAATCATAAGCTATGGAAAACTACATAGTGTTCTAACTCTAGAATGTCTAATCAAAAGTAAATACACATAGCCTAAGGCTAAAGGGAAGAATAGAGAGGAACTCATGTATCTTCGGACACGGCAGATATACCTCGAAGTCTCTAATAGCAATTGCCTCATTAATAGAACGGTTGAGCAGCATAACCTGGGTCTGCACACAAAAAATATGTGCAGGAAGGGCATGAGTACACCACAGCGGCACCCAGTAAGAGCCAAGCCTAACCTCGGTCGGGTAGTGACAAGGAAGGTCAGGGCCCTACTATATATATATATATATATATATATATATATATATATATATATATATATATATATATATATATATATATATATATATATATATATATATATGAAGCAATATGATTAAAGTACTAATAGCCGATAAAGAATAAAGTACAAAAAGGATATAAATCAATACGTAAATGAAGTAGTATGATTAAAGTACCAAAAGTCGATAAAGAATAAAGTACAGAAAGGATATAACTCAGTACGCAGAGATATCAACAGGGGGATCTACCAGAATATCGTCCCCAAGTGTCAAACATAAACGTTCAGAGGGATCTATCGGAATACCGATCCATAGTTCTAAAGTAAATATCCAGTACAGGGGAATCTATCGGGTGTTGTATCGTAGTCCCAAATATAAATATGTAGGGGGATCTACTAGAATACCGATCCATAGTCCCAAAGTAAATATCCAGTACAGGGGAATCTACCAGGTGTTGTCCCGTAGTCCCAAATATAAATATTCACGGGGATCTACCAGAATACCGATCCATAGTCCCAAAGTAAACATACATGGGGATCTACCGGAATACCGATTTGTATTTCCAAAGTACACACATAAGAATCTACAGTTCTATTCAAGTTCCTACCAAGAAAAAACCTAGATATTTCTATTCTGAACATGCTGCATATAATTCAAGTAGAGAATTTAAGCATATAGCACATAATTCAAGTAGTGTTCAATAAAATGGGAAACACAGATATTTACTTAATGAAAATGGGGTTTTTCAACAATTAGCACGTGTACACACTCGTCACTTTACGTGCACAGCACTCATGTAACAACAATACCAGAATCATAAGGGGAGTTTTCCTCACATAAGGTTAGGCAAGCCACTTACCTCGAACTATCTCAAAATCAATCTGAAATCACACTCTTGCCATGAGTATCCAACTCCGAGTGGTCCAAATCTTATCAAATAATTTTCATAATGTAAATATATCTACAATAAACGAATTTAGCTAAAAGAATCGAAGCTAAGGTAAGAAATAGAAAAACGTCCAAAAATCGTTCCCGAGCCTGCGTCGAAATCGGCTAAAAGTTATAGATTATGAACATTCATTCACTCACGAGCACACTTGAACGAGAATCACCAAAATTCAATGCTAAAATCTCACTCAAAACTTGGATATCAATTGTGGAACATTTCCCCAAAATACCCATTCTTCCACTCTAATTTCTTAGATTAAATGTGTAAAACAACAATAGATTAATGAAATATAAACGAAATAGGATTAGGAGTCATTACCCACTGACTTCCTCTTCAAAACCCTCTCAAAATTGCCTTCTCCCGAGCTAAAAGTCAAATTTGATGTCATGAACTTCAAACCCTCAAAATTTCTATTTCTGCCCGGCGATTTTCGCATCTGCGGTCATGGAAGCGCACCTGCAGTCCCGCACCTGTGCAAAAGGCATCGCAGGTGTGGAAATTCACTTAACGAGATGGGTCTGCATCTGTGATCACTTAGCCGCATCTGCGATTCCGCATTTGCGGTCACCCATCCGCACATGCGGTTCCTGGAGCCTTGGCCTATTATTTCTTCTATGATTTCTAAGTCGCTTCTGTGGTGCCGCACCTGCGGTCCCTTATACGCAGGTGCAGTTATGACTGGTTCAACAACCTCAGATTTTTCCTAAGTCCAAATTCGAATCCGCTAAGCATATGAAACTCACCCGAGGCCCGTGGGACCTCAACCAACATACCAACCAATCCTAAAAACATCATACGAACTCATTCGCACCCTCATATAACATCAATCAATGCCAAAAACACAAATCACCCTCCAATCTAAACTTAATGAACTTGAAACTTCCAAATTCGACAACTGATGCCGAAACTTACCAAACCTTGTCTGATTGACCAAAAATTTTACGCACAAATCACATTCAACACTATGGAGCTATTCCAAATTTTGGAATAGAATTCCGACCCCAATATCAAAATCTCACTATCGATCCGGAAATTTCAAAAATTTGACTTTCGGCATTTCAAGCCTAAATAAGCTACACACCTCCAAAGCACAATCCGAACATGCCCCTAAGCCCGAAATCACTCAATGGAGCTAATAGAATTGATGTAATTTCATTTCGAGGTCGTCTTCACACTGCTTCAACTATGCTTTAAATTCTAAAGGTTAAACTCTCATTTATGGACTAAATGTCCCAAAACACTCCGAAAATCACAATGAAACATCCCAACAAATAAATATAGAAGAAACAAACACTATGAATGTAGTTAATAAGGGATCGAGGCGTTATTCTTAAAACGGCTGGCCGGGTCATTACACATCCATTATTCATGTGCTGAATATTTGGAGGCACTATCTATGTAACGTGTCCTGTGAGGTGTTCATAGATCATAAGAGTTTGCAATATTTGTTCAAGCATAAGGAGTTCAATTTGAGGCAAAGAAAGTGCTTGGAGCTATTTGAAAACTACGATATAACCATCTTGTAACATCTCAGAAAGGCCAGTGTGGTGGTCTGTGCTTTGAGTAGAAAGTCAGCTAGTATGGCTAGCCTTGCATATGTTTGAGTCGGTGAGATACCTCTTCCTTTAGATGTTCAGGCTTTGGCCAATCAGTCTATGAGGTTGGATATTTCTAAGCCCAGTTGTGTTCTAGCTTGTACAGTCTCTCGGTCTCCCTTGTTTGAGCGTATCAGGGAGCGGTAGTATGATGACCTTTATTTTCTTGTCCTTAGATACATAGTACAGAACAGTGATGCTAAGCAGGTCACGGTTGGGGATGATGGAGTTTTGAGGATGGAGGGTCGTGTTTGTGTGCCTAATGTGGATGCAATTCATGAGTTGATTTTGGAGGAGGCCCATAGTTCCCCATATTCTATTCATCCGGGTGTCGCAAAGATGTATCAGTACTTGCAGAAATATTATTTGTGGAGGAGAATGAAGAAAGATATTGTTGCATATGTAGCTTGGTGTTTAATTGTCAGCAAGTAAAATACGAGCAACAGACCTGGTGGTTTGCTTCAGAAGATAGAGATTTTTGAGTGGAAGTGGGAGCGTATCACTATGGACTTCATTGTTGGACACCTACTGACGCATAGAAAGTTTGATGCAGTTTGGGTTATTGTGGATAGACTGAACATGTCAGCGTATTTCATTCCTGTGAATGTTTCCTACTTTTTTGAGCGGTGGCAGAGATTTATATCCGTGAGATCGTTCTTCTTCATGGTGTGCCTATGTATATTATTTCTGATCAAGGAACGAAGTTTACCTCGCATTTCGTGAGTTGGGTACGCAAGTCGAGTTGAGCATATCATTTCATCTTTAGACGGACGGATAGTTCGAGCATACTATTTAGATCTTGAAGGATATGCTCTGCTTTTGTGTTATTGACTTCACAGGTTCTTGGATCAATGTCATTAGCATAGTTTGCCTACAAAAACAGCTATCGGTCGAGCATCCATATGGCTCCCTATAAGGCATTATATGGTAGACGGTGTCGATCATCGGTTGGGTAGTTTGAGCCGGTGAAGGCTCGGTTATTGGGTACAGATTTAGTTTAGGATACCTTGGATAAGGTTAAGATCATTCAGGGTAGTCTTCGTACAGCTTAGTTCAAGCATAAGATCTATGCCGGTCGTAAGGTTCATAATGTCGCATTTATGGTTGGAGAGAGGGTGTTGCTTGTGTCACCCATGAAGGGTGTGATGCGATTTTAGAAAGAAGGGCAAGTTAAGCCTTAGGTTCATCTGGACTTTTATGATCCTTCATCGAGTGGGAGAGGTGACCTACAGACTTGAATTGACCCCAGTCATATCACCAGTACATCACGTGTTTCATGTGTCAATGCTTCGAAAGTACGTGTTATGGTGTACAGTTGGAAAATGATTTGACTTACGAGGAGGAGCTGCTATTCCAGATCGGCAGATTCGTCAGTTGAGATCGAAGAGTTATCCTTCGGTTCATGTGGACTAGAGAGGTGAGCATGTTGAGGCAGCTACCTGGGAGTCAGAGTTCGATATGCGGAGTAGATGTCCCCATCTTTTCACCAGCTCAGGTCCTTTTCTACGCCTGTTCGAGGACGAATGATTATTTTAGAGGCGGAAGATGTGATGACCCAAAGGGTCATCTTATGTGTTAGAACTCGATTCTGTGTTTCGAGCTCTTCAAAACCTCATTTTATTCCTCCTCAATTTTACGTGCTCAGTCCGTGCGTGTATCCGAAAAACTTTTATGAGAAAAATTGATGAAATGATAATTTTTGGCCTAAAAAGTTGATTTTTGTTGATTTCGGTCAACGTTTTGGGTAAACACACCCATACCCGTATTCTGATCTTGGTGAGTCCGTAGTAAAATATAAGACTTGGGTGTATGCTCCGAATCGAATTTCGCCCTTATTCCGAGAAATGGATTTTTGGTGAAAATTGTAAGATTGAAATTATAATGGTTTTAAGAATTTGGGCAATATGTAATCTCACTGGCATCAAGCCCGTATTTTGATTCTGAAGCCCGGTTCAGGTCTGTTATGATATTTATACCTTATCTGTGAAGTTTGGTGTGAAACAGGACTAATTTGACGTGATTCGAACCTTAGGTTGAGAAAAAAGAAGTATTAAAACTTTCTTGAAAATTCATACAATTTGGTGCTTAATTCATAGTTCTAGGTGTTATTTTGGCGATTTGATGGTGCGAGCAAGTTCGTATAATGTTCTGACACTTGTGTGCATGTTTGGTTTGGAGCCCCGAGGACTCGGTGAGTTTGGGATAGGCTACGGAGTGACTTGGACTTAAAAAAATTGTTGGTATGATTCAGGTCTGCAGACTTCGCAATTGCGAGGTCTAACTCGCAAATGCGAGCCTCGCATTTGCAAAGTAGGGAAGGGACTGGGTAGTTCGCATTTGCGAAGAATAGGCTGCATTAGAGAAAGTATAGGTTCACATTTGCTACTGGGAATTCACATTTGCGATAGCAGCAGAAATTCGAAGAGTTCGCATTTGTGATATTTTTCTCGCGTTTGCAAGCTTCGCAAATGCGAAGCTCAGGTTGCAAAAGCGATATCTGCAGCTAATAAGTTTAGACTTAGATGGGATTTTTCATTCATTCTCCTATTTTTCAAAACCTAAACCTCAAGAGGGAATTTTTCAAGGACCATTTCTTCCCCAAATCAAAGATAAATGATTCTTAACTCATTTCTGTCAATCTTTTACTTCCTTTTACAAGATTTTATCTTAGAATCTAGGATTTTTCATTGTGGAATTGGGAAGTTTTGTGTAGAACTTAGAAATTTTGAAATTTGGGGATTTAGACCTCATATATGTCAGACTCCAAAACCAATTGTATATCCAGGCCCAAGGGCGAATGGGTAGTCAGATTTTGGTCAGAATTTTAGGTTTTGACCAAGCGAGCTCGGGGTCAATTTTTTATTTTTTCGGGGAAGTATTGGGAAACTTATAATTGTGCAATGAAATTGATTTTTTTAGCGATAATTGTTCTTATTAAATTAATTATGACTAGATACGAGCGGATTGGAGGTGGAATTTAGAGGAAAAGCGATATTGAGCTTTGAGTTGGCCGTTGGATTGAGGTAAGTGTTGTGTCTGACTTTGACTTGAGGGATTAGGAATCCTCGACTTAATTTCTACGTAAAAACCCATGTATGTGGCTTATAGGTGAGGTGACGAGTACCTATGCGCCACCAAATTATCTATTTAGTCTGTCCTTTTTGATGTTCCTAATATATTGCCTTCCTGTCCTAACTGCTACATGCTTATTGGTGCTTCCATGTTAATTGCTTCTTGTTAGGCGTTGTTTTTTATTGAAAATAGTAATTGTTTCGTAGTCTCATTGTGTTACATTATTGGTTTAAATTGGTTTATCGGTGTTTTATGGTATACTTTGGTTGGTCTCGCTATGTAGTAGTAATTGAGTGAAGTTTCATAAGTGTATAGCCTTCTATTTGCTTTCGTTTGAGGCATAAATATTGTGGAGGGTTTTGAGATAAGTTGAGAAATACTTGTTCTTATTATGCGATTGGTACTGATATGGTGGGACCGGGTTGCACGCTGCAACAAGAGGAATAAATGTGATATATTGAGGAGGAATAACAGTGAAATGCGAGGAGTAATAAGGATGGATTGGTGGGATCGGATTGCACGCCGCAACAGGAGGAATAAGGGTGATATAATGAGGAGTAATAAGGGTAGATTGATGGGATCGGGTTGCTCGCCGAAACACGAGCAATAAGGGTGAATTTTCATATTGTTACTGATTATATGGTGGGATCGGGATGCACGCCGCATCATCTCGTTATTTATGTACCCTTCTTCTGTTGTGATTCTATTCGGTAGCATTGTAACTCTCTTAAGGATTTGTTATAGCTGAGTACTAGCAAGATAATTGAGTTCCGTATTTATTTCCGCAAGTTACTATTTCATTGTGTTCTGTATTTCCTTCTTGTTTTATTATACACTATATGCAGGCTATATTATAAATGCCCCCCCCCCCCCCCAGTCTCATCATTACCTCGTCGAGGTTAGGCTCAACACTTTACCAGTACATAGGGTTGGTTGTACTGATATTGCACTCTGCACTTTCTGTGCAAATTTCGAAGCTGGTAATGGTTGATCGAGAGGTCGGTTGCAGATACTTCATCCAGGAAATCTAAAATAGTCCTATTGGTGTCCGTAGGCCCTAGCGTCCTCCTTTTTTTCTCTTCTTTCAAAAGATACGTAATTTCTTTCAGACTAATGCTTACAGATATTTATAGTGTGTTCGTGTCTTGGTAACAGTTTTGATATTTTTAGTAGTATATAGGTAACTGGTTAATTAGGTACTTCCACATGTATTTCAGTTTGATTTAGCTTTAATATAATGTAAAGGAAAAGGTGAATAAAACTCTAACGATGGCTTGCGTAGCGAGTGCGATGTTAGGCGTCATCACTGTTCGATCGGTGAAAAATTTGGATCGTGACAAAATAGGTCTTTAACCTAGCTCAATCTTAAATGCTACTTCATGGGACGGAGATTATTCAAAACCATATCAGGAGTTAATACAACGTTTCTTCAATCAATGCGGCACACTTGTATGCAACATTCCTCTTAAATCGCTTGTTGCGCCAACAGTGTACACAAAGGTAAGCGTAACTTGGGATATATATTCGCTTTTGTTGCTCTAATCCGAATCACAGACAATTAATTAACAGTAAAAAGACAAGCATAATAACGTGCGTAATCAAATCAAACTTTTACACGAATTCATAAGCATATTCAAACAGCCAGAATTGAACAAAAATTCCCAACGGAATGAAAGTATATTAGTATCAGAAACAAAGTATTTACAGTGCCATATATCATGAAACAGAGAATTCCCATTGAGGGAATGGGAATGATGGAATAAAAGAGCCTCCGCCATTAATTTCAGCCCTTTCCTATCAGAAAAACTCCCCGGAACTTTACAGTACATCTCATAGTCATCGTACACCAGACAAAATAAGAGGGAAAATTTATAATGGAACTAGTTGAGTGCTAAAAATCGATTGGGGCGACACTCCTAACTGGCTTTAAGGGCCCATAAATACATCCTCTAAACTCTTACCTGGCTTTGTATGCATACATATATCCTCTAAGTTTCCGTACTTCTTCAGATGACACATTTAGTAAATGGTTTACGTAAATGCAGATTCCAGCTCCACTGCGATTTCAAAGTAGATGATAGCTTTTCAGCAGAAGGAATAATTAAGAATGTGGAAACAATCAAAAGCAGGCTTACCTAAGGGGCCCTACTGGTAGCCATAAAATATCCCATCTAAATTTTGCCAACCTGCAAAAGACATGCAAAATGTAGGTCAAACCAACAGCTTTATAGAGCCCAAGAGTCCAAAGTGATGAATGCAAGCAAAGACACGCGTATGCACATAGGTGTATACATGTATGAGAAAGGAGAGAGGGCAGCTGAATAAAGGCGTTGATCGCTTTAGTACATGGATGTGCCAAAGGTGATAGTATATAAGGAAAGGGGTAAAAAACACCCCTCTGCTATCGAATATTGTTTTAAATTACCCTCCGTTATACTATTGGCTCAAAAGAACCCCTACCATGCTACTATTGATCAAATATACCCTCCAGTTAATGGAGGTGCCAATAGGCATTAAAGTCTCTACTTGGTTACTCCTTCAGCTTCAATTGTTTAGGTAGTTTAAAATCCCAGAAGTGGCTGTTAGAGTATACTTAGAAGTAAAATAAAACCTTGCTGTGCTAAGAAGCTCACCTTAGCATGTGATGCAACCAAAACACTGCTACAATCATGCCATTGCAGCACGAAGACCATAGCCACCTCCTATGATATTTCGATTCATGCAGTAAACCCTTTATGGTCATTAAGCACGTCAAAATAGCTGCCCAATCTGAGAATTTTTCAAGCGAATGCCAACAATTAGGACATAAAGTATAAAACAACTGTTTCTCATCTGGTTCATGATAGCACATGATTTCCAGCAAATTCAAGACTGAAATTAATTATTCCATAAAGATCATTACCAATATAATCATCAGAGAAGACATCTAGTACATGCTCTCTATGAACTCGGAACAACTTTCAATTGTACAAAATTACCAAATGCTAGCTTGCTTAAATGCTTTTTGCCCCAAACCAAGAAGAAATTCTAACATTTACCAGTAACTTATTTGTGGTAAAAAAAAAAGTCATCCCCTCCTTTATTGATTATCGGTTTTTCTCCTTTATCTACTTTCAGATGGTAAAAGATGCTCAATGGAAGTTTCCAGCAATCCCAGAAATTCTTCAACGCCTGTGAGCCCCTCCAAAGGATGGAAGGATTTATAACCGCCTAAGAGATACATTACTAGTTGAGCAAGCTTATAGCAACGCTCATTTGCATTTATTCTCCACCTTATCCTAAAGAATTATAGTAACCAACATAGTGACTGAATACTTGCTACCTCCGTTTCATTTTATAAGACAGTATTTGGCTAATCACAGATCTTAAGATTTTGTTTGACTCATATACCACATTTGTGATGGTACAATAAAAATATTAAACTAACTGTTGAAAAGTCAGTTTGATAGAGGAAACATCATATCAAAGTCTACAAGTTGAGTGATTTAATGTTTAAATTCTTGAAAGTTATGACTTGTTCTATAAAAATGAAACGATGTCAAACGTTTTGGGAAGTCCCAAAATATAAAGAGAGTCAAAAATTACACAAGTGATTTAACTGAACCTGGAAGTTTGTAGGCAAATACACTATGAGATGAAAATAACACAAAGGGTTTGTATGTGTCCATTGTAGCCAACCTTTACTATGGGCCAAATCATGTTGTATCCACCAAGAATACTCAAAATTTTACCATTGGCATAATAAAGCCCAATGCATCATAAGACTTGTCTCCTAGAAAGAAAGGAATCAAACTGCAGGAAAAATGGAAGTAATAGACCATGACCAGAAAGGTGCTGCGTTAAGAGAGCTTTTTTAAGCATTGAATAAGCTGCAATACCAAAGAAAAGAGTTAAGAAGTAAAAGGGACAAACCTGCAGCAATGATGGTCCATGAGTCAACTTCATACATGAAATAAGCACGATATCGCTGTTAACCATATTAAAATACTGAAATCAGTAGCAGGCATTAAGGAGGAAGATAGTATAGTAGATATTTCACATAATTTGTACTCTATTTAGAATTTACGATCACCTCTTCAGTGGAAAGTAAATACTGCCGTCACATTAGCCTTGTCTTTAAAGTAAAAAGTGAATGTCTTTTACAGACTTTACATTAGCTTTAAGGAAGTAGCAAAAGCATCAACATATCATTGATGCTTATAGAGCATATATAACTCGAAACTTTCCTGCATAAACTTATCCAACTATCTAACATTCACTTCTCTTCCTAAAAGTTTGCTCGGTGCCAGTGTGACCAATATTCACAACTCTCTTGTGCGCAGGGTGACCCAAGAAATTCCAATATCAAAGAATAGAGAAAGAATCATATCAAATTAAAAATTCCAATATCAAAGAAATAAGAGAAATAACCATATTAACGACAATTGTTTACTACAAATAATCCATGTTTCAGCTTCTTTGATTTAAGACATCCTCGATTATCAGATGCCATCCTCAAATTTCCATGAATATTTAACACTTAAACCTTATCATTAATGTAAAATTGATGTTAACAATTTGGAACACCAAAATTGTAGTTTTTACTGCTCTCTTTTCATGAAATAGATGATATGGAGAACAGTAAGTTCATCAAATGGTGCACTTCAAAAGTTATCTACACCATTTTTTCTTTCTGATGATACTCTTCTTTCTCATTGCACATGTGTCTTATTCATCAGTCAAATTTCATCATACAGATAAAACTGATTTACCAACAGCTCTTGTCCTAAAGATGATTCTTTTTTGTGTTGAGTTGGCAGATATTTCCATCTTAGGTTTTAATATTCTTTTTAAGTTTCTAGTGATTGTACTCTTGCTTGGATGGCTGCATTCAGATTCCTAAACTACTTGAACATGAAGGATTCCTACTTTCTTATAACGCTTGATTTGTAGTTTCAGTCCTCTGTTTCCTGTCCTGAGGTCCTCCCTTACCTTTTTTCCCGGGGTAGTTTGAGAGGTGACAATGGAGGGAACTGAGTAAGCTAACAGAGCTTCTATTTTAGAAAAATAGTAAGGTTGTACAGACGTTCAAACTTCAAAAATACTATTTCTTCTCTCATCATTCTGAACTCCACTTTGTGTCATACATGAATGAAATGATAACACCTCAATCTTTTCTCAGGAATTCTTTGCTAGCAAATCCTACTGGCAAAACTTAGATGAGCTCAAGGGAAACCTCACTTTCCCTCAGAGAGAATAAGTGCCAGTTCTTTAAGGCTTAAGCATGATTTAGTTTCTCACATAAATCTATGCTCTGCATGCTTGATCTCAGGGCACAAGCTAGGTGGATGGACATACAAATGATTGGTAAAGACGAGGAACTGTTATAATTCATGCCTCTGTCATACAGAACTCATGAGCATTCCTGTTCAAATCAGCTTAAATGTCACCAAAGAATGCTCCTTGTTTAGTATGACAGAAAATATTTATCAGTTAATATATTCTCCTTAATAAAATCATTTTATAACGTTTGGTTACAACATATCACATTCTTCAACCAACATTTATATTTTTTTTCGAACTTTAATGTTAAAAATGTCACTGAAACACGATCCTCAAACCCTAGAATCCACTTCATATAACTATCTTATGTCAAATACCCAACCAAACACTGGATTTAAACCAGAAAATGAATTCCCAACCTAAATATAAAAGAACGAGTTCGCGATGTAATTTTTTTTAACCCTAAAGATGATCACAAGCTTGTCCACCCTCCCCATTTTTACTTTCAACAACCTGCCTTAACAAGAGCCTTGGAATATCCTCACGGATGTGCATGAGATAGATGATGAATGTAAGAAATCAACTTTGGTGTCCTAAAAGCTGCACGATTAAACAAACTTATTTCTTTTCTTTTATGTTGGGACCAACAAATGATTTTGTTTACTTTTTTTTAATAAGATGATTTGTGTATTGGATTGTGTCTCCCTTATGGTAGTTATTTATGGTAGTTACTGTCTGATATTATTGCATGCTATTTTATTTATGGTTCTTATGTTTTGATAATTATTTACCCTATTTCTGCTAGAGTTACTAATGCTCTTTTGTTTTTGTTTTTGTTTTTCCTTTCCTTCACTGAGCCGAGGGTCGATTGGAAACAGCCTCTCTGCCCTTTTGGGTAGGGGTAAGGCTCGTCTACATATTGCCCTCCCGAGACCCCCACTTTGTGGGACTATACTGGGTAATTGTTGTTGTACTTCTTTTTAATAAGTATACGCCAGTGGCGAAGCTAAATGGGTTAAAGGGGGTTCAATTGAATACACCTTTCCTCGGGGATAAAAACAAACTTTTCTGTATATATGTGAATTGTTGAATCCCCTTGTAGTTAAATGGATTCACTTACTGAGCAAGTTAGCATTTTTTTAATCCCTTATTAAAATCTTGGCTCCGCCAGCTTGTGAGCATATTGACTATTCCACTTGGTATTTGCTACTTTCAACCAGTAATGGTAATTGTTTGCATCTTCTTGCCAAATGCATACAATTAACAAGATACAAGGTCAAAATAAACTTATACAAGGAGAGAGGAGTACCAATTCCCAGGGATAATATGCCTGTTGATAGATTGAGTATATTAGAAAAGCCACATAACAAAAAAGTAGCCCCGAGAACACACCCTGCATGACAAGAACACACATAAATAACACAAGCTAACAAGCAAATGGTACCAAATTTTGAGAAGTAATTTCACGTGCCCTCCAGAGAAGAGATTGCTGAGTTTGAACTTTCTCGAGAGATCGAACTAACTCCTCTTGTTCTGTAAATCCAAAACCCTAAATATTAGTAATATTGAGGAGTTTTACAACAATGATTAGAAAGAAGCCATGTATGATACCTTGGGTATCAATGGGACGACCATCGTCGCGAGTAGGCAATGAAAATTTATCGTCCTCGTCGTAATGAGATTCTCGTCGAGAATTTCTCCATTTTCTCGTTAGCTTCTGCATCACCATCATTACATCGTCCTCCTAGTGTCTTCCAATTTTATGACTTTGAGCTCTGCTTCCCCAACGGAATCGGTTGCAAAAAGGGAGTAGTGTGCTGCTAAACTTGTGAATTGGATCGGGTGGGCCGAATTAGGTTGGCCCACACAACTCTCGCCTAACCGGTTCGACGTGGGCCCGACTTTTTTTGAGTTGGGAAACTAAATTTTTACATTCCTATACCATATAGAAAATCTTATTACGTTCAATATTTAAGGTTTGATATAATTATATTTAATATAACAAATTATCAATTCTATATCATAATGTATTTTAAGGGTACAATTAATGCAGTGTATATCCCTCCTTAATTCAAGGTACCGTATATCCCACCCTCCTATGTTTCTCTCTCGCAAACCCTCACCCTCACTCACGTTTTAGTGAGGGATTTCTTTTCTTCATGCCCTTTTTTTCCTTCATATGTTTTTGGTTCAGATACCAGGAGAATATTTGACACCAGTACTTCTACGTATTTAACTAGCAACATGGTGTATTAATATTTAAATTAGAACTGTTCACTAGGTGTTCGGTTCTTTAAATCTATGTAGCTTATCAGTTCAAAACTGATTCCTGAGCTTCCAAAATGAGAATTCTTTACACTTTAGTTGTGTAGAATATCCAGAACGCAATTCTTTCGGATTGGAGTTGAAGGATGTTTTAGTTAAATTCATTCAGATCTGCACAATCTATTTACTCATGCTTCCATTAGTTGGACACTTTTCTTTTGCGTTGGAGATTTTTGTACATTATATGTACAAGTTGTTACAAGCTTTAACTTAGCTCCATGTGTTATTTAATATTTATTCTTTTTAAATCATAAAGATTCGTCCAATCTCATATATGGCAATGTCTTTTACTGCAGAGTAACTTTTAATATGTAGTTCTGTTTTATGCAAACCAATTGACTTAGTTGGATAGCCAAGATCTGAAGAGCTCCTTGTTTTCAATTTTTTTTTAATTTAATCTTGACCACAGAATTGGCCTAGACAACTCTGGCCTAACCGGTTTGAAGTGGGCCCGACTTTTCCTAAATTGGGAAAATCTGGAAAAAATTACACGCGTCGTCCTATTTGATCGTCCACATTTAACCTATACCCATATTTTTAAAATTATAAAATCTATACTCTAATATTTACAGCTTCAGGCTCCTCATTCTTCTTGCTACTAGTGCGCTCCTTTCTTTTTCCTTTCTATGTTTGTCTCTTAGAACATCTTGTTTTTAATAATGTGATGCTTCATATCATCATGTGTATTTGTGCAGATTCTTACAGCACAATGCTTGGGGTGAACTGCTTTTCTCTGTTCTTTTCACTTTTATTGTTTCCAAAATTTATGATTTAGATACTGTTGGTAATCTTATTATTTTAACGTAATAATGAACTATGAAAGAATATTATTTATCTAGTATGTTAGAAAGATTTTTCAAAAACTTTAGCTTATATAGTGCTGAAGTTTATACAAATGAACTAAATAACTTCAACATTTTCTGCTGAAGTTTTTAAAAAAGCTTTTATGATAAAATTAATGAATCCAAGACAAAAGATACTTCAGCTTTTTTAGTGCTGAAGTATTTAAAAATGAACTAAATAACTTCAGCATCTTCTACTGAAGTTTTTGAAAAAGCTTTACGACAAAACTAATGAATCCAAGATAAAAAAAACTTCAGCTTATTTAGTGCTGAAGTTTTTACAAATGAACTATTTAACTTCAATATCTTATGTTGAAGTTTTTGAAAAAGCTTTACGACAAAACTAATGAAACCATGACAAAAAAAACTTCAGCTTATTTAATGCTGAAGTTTTTACAAATGAACTAAATAACTTCAGCATCTTCTGCTGAAGTTTTTAAAAAAACTTTACGACAAACTTAATGAATCCAGGACTACACTTTAGCTAAAACATGCCGAAGTTCAGCAAATAGAAAATAAAATTTCAGCCAGTAAAATGCTTAAGTTGAGAAATTATAAACAACTTTAGGTTCGTCTACTAGAATGCTGAAGTTTGTGTGATTGCCTTTGCTAGTTCAGGCCCGTATGCCTGAAGTTTAGGCGAAAAGTTGGTATGCTTGTAATTTTTTTGGCAAAGTAGGTATAAGTTAAAACGTGATCCAAAAAGCGGATATAAATACATATCCCCCGAAAATTTTACGTTATACCAATTAAACCCAAAATTTACCCTTGACTACCCAAGCCCAAAAGATTTATCTTTTCTACATATACAGCCTAAACTTTTTACCCTCCTATCCAATCCCTTTTCAATTTCTCTAAGCAAGCAGTGTCCCCCACCCCAACATTCATTTCCTCTTTCAAAAAATACTCATAGCTTGGTCTTTTTAGTGGGTGATGAAGATCTAGTATAAACCGATGCATTTACCCTTTATTTTAGAATTTTCTATATAATTTTTAAAAGATAAATTTTCTTATTATTGTACATGAGTTTCACTCCAAAATCCCCTTTCTATATTAGTGTTTTTTTGTAGATATTTGTATTTGAACTCATGTGTTGTTGTGGTTATATATATATATATATATATATATATATATATATATATATAAAAAATTATCCAGATTGATTTTTGTGTGTGTATGAAGATCCATTATTGTTGAGCTTGAAGCTCCTGAAGTTGAAATTTTATTTTGAATATTTATTGTTTAATTCGATGTGGGTGCTATAAAATATTGCTTATAGTACCTTCAAGTAAGCTTCTCAAATCTAAATTTTTATGTGCATTTGAATATCTACTATTGTTGGGCTTGAAACTCTTGAATTTTAAATTTTTATTTTAAAGATTTCTTGTTTGATTCAACGTGAGCGTTATTAAATATTGCTTACAATACCTTCTGGAAGTTCATACTAAAATTTGATCGCATTTGGAGCTGATTTGAGGTGATTGAGATCGAATATTTTTGCTGAAAATCGAAGAAAGAACATAGTTACCAAATAATATACCGCTATGATATACAATATGTTATAGGAGTATATAGCTATACCGTAATAATACACTGTTATAGTTTATAATATACTACAGTGATATACTATAATAATTGGGAAAAAAAAACATAATTACCTAACAGGATAACACTATGGTATACAATATATTGAAGTAACTATACTGCAATAGTATACTGTTAAAGTATACAATATACTATAAGGTATACTATAATAATATGTTGTAATAGTACACAATGTAATATAATAGTATACTTTAATTGCTATTTATTGAATCATCTAGGTGCTACTGTGCAAAACTAAATGTATGGTTATAGTAGCATTATATTGTTATAATATACAATATAATAATAGTATAACGTAATAAATAAGCTATTTTAAAATTTTTCTAACTAGGTCCATACAATTGTTTTCTTAAATAAATTTTTTTACGGAGTTTCATAAAAATAATATTAATTGTATATGAAGTAGTTTATGGAAGACATAAATTATAATATGGAGAAAAAAGATATTAAAAGAATTCAATGAAACTAGAAAAGGAGCGAAACTAAAATACTAAACAAAACAAAGAAAAATAAAAAAGAAACGACCAAATTGAGTATAAAACTAGATTTTTGAATAAAGAAAAGAATAATATGATTCTAGAAAAACATATGAACAGAAAAAAAATGAGAAAAAATAAAGGAAAAAAGAAAGCAAAGAAAAAAAGTAGAGAAAAAAATAATTACCCACAAAAGTTACAATAGATAGGAAAGGTAATTAGTTTGATGGGTCAAAAAATTAATGGATAGGTAAGAATAATTAATATGATTTTTATGGGTGAAGCTATAAAACTCCTTTCTGAATTAGCTCGGGAACGCACCTGGTTGCCCTCTCTAATTATTTTTTGAGTAATTTCAGAAATTATTGTTGTTTAGTGGTTATTAATTTCTTATAACTATCATACACATAATTATTTCTTAATACATCAGTAGTATTCGCTGGAATACATCAGCAAAAAGCACCTAAAAATAGGGTAGTCCAGTTGTATGCGCATGTATTCACATGTATTCCTGTCATGTATTCAATGAATATAGCAACATAAAGCGCCTAAAATCATGGAAATCCAGTTGTACGTGCATGTATTCACATTTATTCGCGCTGCAGTATTCATGAATAGAACAAAAAAGGTTTAAAATGAGGGTAATCCAGTTATACGTGCATGTATTCAAATGTATTCGCGCCATGCAAGAATACAGTACCGACAATTACCATTAAAATAGATATGTCCAGCTATCTAACAATAGAAATAATATCAATTAGCGTAATACACTCCTATATAACTCAATAAAATTAATTCTAACATGCTTCACAACCCAATTAATTAGAATGATATTTCAATTGTAAATAACTTTTGTTTTTAGTGTGTTTCTGTCATGACCCAAAACTAACCCTGTCGTTATGGCACCTAACGTGGTACTAGAAAGCCAACACACTACCAAAAGAAATCAATATTTTCATTTTTAAGACAAAACCAAATCTATTTAACAATAAACCCGCGTAAGGAGTTTAAATCAAAACAACAATGCAGAAAGAAAGCCCGACATCGGGGTGTCACTAGTCATGAGCATTTACTACAACCGTCTGACAACATCAAGACTAACATAGCCTGGAAATAACTGAATACAACTAAGGGAGGATAAGGAGGGAGAAAAGCAGGCTGCGATCGACAGGCAGCTACCTTGCTAACTCCGATGGACTTGCCACTGAGTAATCAACACCCGCTATCGGGTTCATAAATACATAGATCTAAACATAAGGTGTAGGAAGTAATATGATTACGCCAATTCAGTAAGTAATAAAAGTAAATAGAGACTGAGCAGTAGTAACGAGCAATAAAACATATACAGTTTTTATCATGAAATTTCAGTAAAATACAACAGGCTTTTAGAATCAGGGTTTTGAATCAACTTAGCTCATTTAAATTCAATTTCAGTAAAACCATTTAAAACAGCTTTCAACAATTTTCAAAAAAGTGATGAAATAGTGAGTAAAAATGATAAAAATATAAACATCCCCTCAGGCAAAGCTCACTCGTATACTGCCCCTCGGGCAACATAAATCAAGAACAACCCCTCGGCGAACATCACTCGTGCACAACCCCTCGGACAAATATGAATCATAAAGGTCAACAGGGTATGCTTCTTTTTATCACCCTGGATGACGAACACTACTTTCAATAAAGCGCAATGAATACAACCCCTCGGGAAAACCTCACAGTCACTCATATACAATCCCTCGGACATTACCTCATAATTGCTCGTAAACAGCCCCTCGGGCACAATATCAATCTAGAACATCCCCTCGGGCAAAATATCATATCACTTACTCAAGGTAACCGCACTCCCTAAGCGTGTACAGACTCCAGGGGGATCTTACAGCCCAAGCGCTATAACAGGACACCTCTTGGCATAAATTAATCAGGCCCTCCACTTCATAACAGGCCACGCCGTGGCATAAATCAATCAGGTCACGGCCTCAAAAAAATCATGAATCAAAAACAACATGATGCGGCGTGCAACCCGATCCCATAATATCCTCACAACATAGGCCCTCGAACTCACTCAGTTAGAAATCTCTCAAGCCACTCGGGCTATTAGTAAAATAGGGTGCTCAGCCCAAAATATCATTTTATGATTTGAAATGGAGTAATAAAGATTGAGTTATGAAATATGTAAACACATCATGACTAAGCATAAATCTTAAAAAATAGTGAGAGGATAATAAGAAAAAGCCCCTACAAGTCCAAACATCTCTGGCACAAAGCTCAAATATGGCATTCAGCCTAATTTATAGGAAATTCTTTCTAAAACACATATGTATCATATAATTTAAGACGCAACTTTATAGTTGCTATGGGACAAACCAAGTCATAATCGCCAACGGTATACGCCCACATGCCCGTAAGCTCAAAATAGTAAATCAGTATGTAATTCGGGGTTTCATACCCTCTGGACCAGAATTACAATCATTATTTACCTCAAACAAGCCAATTCCAATATCGAGAAAGCTAAGCGATGCTCCAAAAATGTCATATCGCGTGTTCCGACCTCCGAACGACTCAAAACTAATCAAAAATAACTCAAATATATCAAACAATGCTAAAGCAACCAATCCCAAGTGAAAAAGGTCGAATCTTTAATCAAAAGCCCAAAATTAGCCAAAACTCCCAATCCGAGCCCCTATCTCAGAACTCGACAAAACTCACAAAATCTAATAACTCATTCAATTATGAGTCCAACCATACTAGTTTAATCCAACTCCGACTCCGAATCGATGTTCAAAACTAAAAAATTTACTTTATGAAATTTTAGGAAGAAAACCCCCAAATTTCATTTTGAAATCATCAATCAAATGCCAAAAATGAAGATGGATTCATGAAATATAATCAAAATCGAGTAGAGAACACTTATCCCATACATATAATAAAAATCGCCTCCATAATCATCCAAATCCGAGCTCCCTAACTCAAAATATGATCAAATGAACAAACTCTTATTTTATATATTTTTCCTGTCACATATTTTGCCTCGATTCTTGTGTCAAATAATCATGAAACTCACTTTTGATACCTCCAATGGATTCTGTAAAACTTTAGTCAAGCTAGGCTCTTGAATCGCTCTATTTGACCTTATGTTAAAAGAGATATATTGGTTTCAATATTTGAAAATACTGCAGATTTTTAAACACGAATTCAATGATAATTTCGTAATTAATCTGAAAAATCTGCAATCCAATTCATAGTAAAATGACCATAAAATCTTCATACGATTTCTAAATTCGACAATTCTTTTTGCTATGGCTCTGTAATGACGATACAGATCTAATATTTCAATAAAAACATAAATCGGAGCTCACTTGCATAATGTGGTACCATTTATGCTTGAAAGACAATGCCGAAACATAAAAAAAGAGCGCACCACAACCCAAACATATCTGAAACTCACCCGAGTCCCTCGGGACCTTGTTCGAACATACCAACAAGTCTCATATCATAACACAGACCTGCTTGAGGCCTCAACACACACATAACAATATCGAAACGACGAATTACACCTCAATTCGAAATCAATGAACTTGAAACTTCAAACTTTCACAACTGATGTTGAAACCTATCAAATCATGTCAGATTGACCTCAAATTTTGTAGGCCAGTCATATTTGACATTATGGACCTACTCCAACTTTCGGAACTGGAATCTGACCGCGTTATCAAAAAGTCTACTCCCGATCAAACTTTTCAAAATTCAAAATTTCGTTATTTCAAGCCAAATTCTACTACGAACCTCCAAATTACAATCTGGATGCACTCCTAAGTCCAAAATCACCTAACGGAACTAACGAAACTATCAACAATCTAAGGTCAAATTCTAGAAAGTCAATACTTTGTCAAACCTTTCAAATTTAAAGCTTCTAGCTGAGAATCATTCTTCTAAATCAATTCAAAATAATCTGAAAATAAAAACCGATGATTCATATAAGTCATAATATTTCCTATGGAGCTAATCATGCCCTCAAACAACCGAGTGAAGTGCAATTTCTCAAAATAACCAGTCGGGTCGTTACACTTTCAATATTATTTTTATTGTTGCATTCATTAGGTTCAATGTTTGTAATTACTAGATTCGTTATTTTATATACAATGCATTTATATTAATATTACTTTAGTTATTCCTAATACATGTTATTAGTGTTGTATTAAGTATATTTTATTGGTTGTATTCACTGTATTTCTATTTTTATTCAGTATACATTATTGTATTTTGCTGTATTTTAAAATTAAATGTATTCATTATTTATATTGTGTTCTATTTTA
This sequence comes from Nicotiana benthamiana, assembly GCA_034376525.1. Taxonomy (NCBI): domain Eukaryota; kingdom Viridiplantae; phylum Streptophyta; class Magnoliopsida; order Solanales; family Solanaceae; genus Nicotiana; species Nicotiana benthamiana. Next base: position 26,894,297 of record CM067324.1, on the reverse strand, counting down.
ATATTTGTATTCAGTGTATTTCAATGTTTATATCTTGTATCCATGAATATTGTACGTACAGTATATATGAGTACAAGTGTATTCTACTGTATTAAAAAAATATATACCTTCGAAATATATAAACACATGTCCAAAAAAATATATACAAAATACAATGTGTTTGAGTGAATTTTGTACAGAATACAATGTATTTGTATAATTGTATGTAACTAAATACCAAAGAATAGAAGAAACTTTGTCAGAGCTAGTGTTTTTCGTCCAAGAATCCTTGTATCGCTTCACTACCTCTTCATTACAATTTACAATACTTCAGTTTGACCGCTGCTTCCTCTTTTATCTCTTACTTATAGCGCTAAGAATCCCGCTTTCTCTTTAATCTCTCTGTCGCCCAAGATATCTTCACTTCCTTTCTATGATTGGTTTACTTTCGTGTTTCTGATTTTGAGATTTTGAGGCTTTCTTTCATGATTTGTTTTTCTTCCTTGTATCTATGATTCAACCTATTTTGCTTGAAGAGAGAGAGAGAGAGAGAGAGAGAGAGAGAGAGAAGAAGAAAAAATCTAGGAGAGAATCGAGTGTTAATTGAAAAAAAGGGAGAAGATAAAATAAATAGCGTATTTCATGCCTTATTCCATGCCTCAATGGTAGTATATATCACAGCTACTTATTTTGTTATAAAATATAAAAGGTAGCTACAGAAAAATAATATTTTAAAAAATTTTGGTTTATAATCAATAGGGTATATACCTTTGCTATAGGAGATAAAATTCTCTCTTTTCTTTTTTGGATCTTTACATAAATCGCTGGTCATATTTGTTGTTTACTTTTCCTAGCCATATACACAGATTATACGTAATTATACACATGTAAATTTTAGGAAGGAATTTAAGGAAAAAAAATAATTGTAACTATTTAAAAAACACACATAATAAATAAATTATGTGTATATTATACCCCGACCGTCTATTTTTAGTTTAAGTGGTTGGATGAAAGGCTATTTGGATTAATTTTTTTTGTTGTTGAAGATATTAACCTAAATAACACCGCATTGAGCTTTATAATTCAAATATTCTCATACTATAAGAATTGTCTGATAATTGATAAAAATACTAACATATTAATCAAGGTGCTTGGTAATGTCGTTACCCTTGAAAAGTAAAAGAATAAACATTTTCAACTCAAATCTTATCAACGGCGCTCCTTAATCAACAAAAAATAAAATAAAATAAAAGAAATAAGAGCTAATTTAATCCATGCTCCGCATATATATTGATGGCATAATGCAATAATAATTTCCAACTCAAATTAATTCGAAAAAAAAATTATGAATGAAAACTCATAACATAGATAATTTATAGGAAGAGGAACAATAGAAAAAATACATAAAAGAAGAAAGGTCAAGACCGAAAATACTAACATACCCAGAAATATCAAAATTACACTACTTAAATACAACTATATACAATGATTTGTTGTTCGAGATTTGACATTATTATTTGATTTTTTGGCACATCTGGAGAAAGTACCAAAATCATTGGCCTCGGAAATATTGATAAAGTGGCTACTCATACAATCAAAGCAGGATAGTTTATCCTGGTACAACCGCATATGGTGTTTTTGTGAAGTAATTCATTTTAGTTATTTTCGATGAAAAATCAGATCGATTTTTTTTATTTATTGTCTATTCATATAGCTTCATATTTACTGAGATTAGAACTCTATTGCCTTCCTTACGTGGGAGATTGGAATATCTGATTGCATTGAAAAGAAATAGGAGTAACAAAAAGTCAAAGTGAAAAACTTATATTAGATCTCAAAAACCTAAATATTAGTTAATTAAAAAAACAAATTGTTATAAATAGACTTCTATTTAAGGTGAATGTCTATAATTAGGGAGATTCTAGAGTTTTATTCTTGGTGGCTAAGTCACCACCTCCCTATAAATATAGGGGTTCTATTCTATTGTAAACCATCCCAAAGTATCAATAAGAATACTCCTCTCCCTATTCTCTCTCTATATTGTTCTTGTTCTTGCATTATTCTACTTGTTCTTATATTATTTCATAACACGTTATCAGCACGAGACTCTACCGTCTCAAGAAACACTTTGAGAAGATTAAGGAGAAATTCGCCCCCACGAATTTCGCTAATTCCGGGCATTATCCGGGTCACGCTTCAAGAGATAAGTATCGATTTTATGTTAGATTAAAATATATAATATGTGTTGTTTCCTTGTCTGCAGCTTTCCATCAAAGACACACAACTTGTTCATAATTGGGGTCATTAAACTCTGGGAGCAAGCATTAGAAATATGGGTTTGTAGGACTTAGTAATTTTGCGTACAGGAAACAAGTTGATTTTTTTTCCTCATGTGCTGTAAAATCATCTCCTTATTTCGGGGGATAACGCGATAGAATTTCTATACGGAAAATAGAAGAGATGGTATCATCATAAAGTAATGCAACGGGATGGAAACTCAAGAGGTATATTCGATATCACAACATTTATTGGTATACCTTAAAGGTAAGTAATTTATTTTTCCCTTTCAAATTCTTGAAATTCTACGATTTGATTTCATATACAAACAAAGACAAAATCCGTCCAATTGAATTTGCTCCATTCCCTTTAGAGAATGTGGTAGCAGTATGTGACAAGTCTGAAAGAAGACAAAATCCGTCCAATTGAATTTGCTCCATTCCCTTTAGAGAATGTGGTAGCAGTATGTGATAAGTCTGAAAGAAGACAAAAATTATTACCGTGAAGGTATCAATGGATGTGAACGTGGCAATAGACGAAATTATAATCGTCATTATTGTAATGAGAACAATAAGGATTCTCAAAATAATCTTTCACTTTATGAAAGTAATATTTGACATGAGATTGTGTATAGCACATACAGATGATTATGATCCATTCCCTGAAGTGAATGTGATAATTGTAATAGAGCCCGTAAGTATGAACACGCTCTTGATGTAATTTTGTTTCATGTCTGACATTATAAAAGGAAAGTTCGTTGCCCTAGAAATTTCGGGCAACAACTATATGACATGGGTGTTGAATGCTGAAATCCATTTGGATGCAATGGGTCCTAGAGACGCCATCAAAGACAGAAATAATGCATCCACCCAAGACTATGCTAAGGCCTTGATTTTCTTGCGCCATCACCTTGATGAAGGTTTGAAACTATGCTAAGGCCTCGTTTTTCTTGCGCCATCACCTTAATGAAGGTTTGAAACTGTGCCAATGGCCTTGATTCTCTTGCACCATCACTTTGATGAAGGAAGATGGAATTGTTTGATTTTATTTCACTTATTTGTAATAGTTAGTGAATAGACTAATATTCATTAGTATCAGCTCGTATTAGTTAGTTCATGATATAATGTTAGTATTAGTTCGTTAGAATGTTTCTACATGCTCAAATTTCAATAATATTTTTATTTTCAAGTAGAGGTAATCGACTAACCTAACAGTTAGTCGATTATCTAATATTTCGCATTAAAACTGCAAAACAATCGATTGTCAATGTTCAACAATCGATTGTCAATGTCCAACAATCGATTGTCTATGTCTAACAATCGATTGTCGTGAGACAGTGTGATCTGGAATTTTTTTAAAAATAGTCAACAATCGACTGTCTATGTTTAACAATCGATTGTCTTAAAACAGTGTGATCTGGAATTTTTTCAAAATAGTCAACAATCGATTGTCTATGTTTAACAATCGATTGTCTTAAAACAGTGTGATCTGGAATTTTTTCAAAATAGTGAACAATCGATTGTCTATGTTTAACAATCGATTGTCTTAAAACAGTGTGATCTGGAATTTTTCAAAATAGCAAAATAATCGATTGTCAATGGTCAACAATCGATTGTCAATGTTAAACAATCAATTGTCTATGTTTAACAATCGATTTTCGTAAGACAGTGATCTGGAATTTTTCAAAACAGCAAATAATCGATTGTCTATGTTTAACAATCGATTGTCAATGTTCAACAATCGATTGTGTGTGTTTAACAATCGATTGTTTTAAGAAAATGCTTAAACTGAAATTTTCAAACTGCAAAGTAAACGATTATGGAAAACATATAATCGACTATCTGATTTAGTTAGTCAACTGACCTCAGCAGATTTTGAAAATATTGTTTAAATGTGAAACAAACGGATTGAATTTGTTTATTCTCATGTTCGTATATTTTCTTTTGTATGGCAAACCATGGGAATTAAATTGATTGAAGGCTCCTGAAAAAAAACTATAACTCTGCCTAAATGAACAATATTTTAGAGAATGCAATGTTCTCCTCCAAGTCTAAGAGGAACTTGTTGAGTTTTAATGATATCAGTCAAAATGTTCTCCTCCAAGTCTAAAAGGAACTTGTTGAGTTTTAGAGATATCATTCAAAATGGATATCAGATTGAGACAATACATGAGTATAATCTTGAATACCTCATTTACTCATGAAAACGAGGCTGCCCACTTCGGTTTGGGGTCACGCCATTTTGCATACAGCAATGCTAGTTCGTCTCTGACTAACGAATTGACACAAATATTCCCCGTTGCAATTGGTTTTGGGTCATGAACCTAATATATCCCATTTAAGAATCTTTGGATGCGCAGTATATGTGCCTATAGCACCGCCATCCCGCACCAAAATGGGTCCGCAAAGAAGGTTAGGAATATATGTTGAGTTTGAATCGCCCTCCATTATTCGCTACCTCGAAACATTGACAGGAGATTTGCACGATATGCAGACTGTCAATTTGATGAGACTCTTTTCCCAAAATTAGGGGGAGAAGTTGGTGAAACCAAACGGAAAATTTTGTGGAAAAATGCATCATTATCTCATCTTGATCCACATACCTCTATTTGTGAAAGAGAGGTACAAAAGATTATCCATTTGTAAAGAATAGCAAATCAAATGCCTGACGCATTTACGGACTTGAAAAGGATAACGAAATCCCACATCCCCGCGGAAAATGTTCCAATCCGTATTGATGTCCCTGTTGGACAATCATCTAGTGTCATATCCAATGAGTCAAATGCACGCCTGAAGCGTGGCAGACCATTAGGTTCTAAAAATCGAAATCCTAGAAAGAGGAAAGCAAATGATCAAAATGACACTACGAAAGAATCTCATGAGGAAATTCATGATTTAACAAATTCTGAGATTCATGAAGAATCCATTGAGCCCGAGGCTCTGGAAAATACGGAACTATCCATAAATCCAATCAATATTGAGGCAAATATTAATCGAGTGAATATAATGGTGGATAATGTCTTTGCTTATAATGTCGCATCTAGCATTATGCAAGAATGTGAGGATCTCGAACCTCAATCTGTTGAAGAATGTCGAAAAAAGACATGATTGGCCAAAGTGGCAAGAAGCAATTCAATCAGAATTGAATTCGCTGGCAAAACGTGAAGTTTTTGGCCCTATAGTTGAAACACCTAATGGTGTCAAGCCTGTTGGCTATATATATGGCATGAATGATCGTTGGTCACGTACCTATTGTACGCCAAAGTATTTTGGAAATATGACTATTAAAGGACAACGATAATGCAAGAAACATATCTTGCATATAAGTTTGACATGACCATAATGGTATAACTTTCTCTTTAAGAAAGATATTCACCACATGGATGTTGATGAATCTGTGGTAGTACAAAATTAATTGAGAGCTCTAGAAGAGCCAATTATTACTATGTTGGAGAAACACAATTGAGTATTATGCTGTAGTAAGTCTCAAAGAAACTTATTCAGTTTCCAAAGTACACGCGAAAGCGATTGATTATATTGAGACTATAAATAAAGGAAGGATTTCATATCTCCTATTACTACAACTTGTAGCGGGGTAATTTGTATATGAAAAGCTACCCGCTTTGTTCTCCAGTTTGTACTACACAAACGAAAGAATGCCACAATAAAGTGGATATCTATTGGTATAAAACCCATGTCATAATAAACCTGAAGTTTATTGATAAGTGCACATGTCATGGTGTAAATTTAAAGTTTACCAATATTGATAATTTATTCAGTTGGCATTCGTGTTAGCCATCTCATTTTAAGTATGATGTGCAAATTCACATAGGTGAATATTAAAGAACTAGAAAGTTCTTTACGAATTCTCTTGTATCACTTGTTCTCATTAATGAACTGACCAACTAAAGAGTTCGGGTTGAAGCCCATAAATTCTGGAAATATCAAAGGTGAATATGGGCCCATTCACCTGCCATGTATACCACATATGATGCATCTATGAAATGGTTACATGCGCAATTGTTATTAACCCGTAGCCTGGCCGGTGCTTGCGAGGTAAATTGCTCAGTAATCGAGCATAATTTCCAGATTCTTTACTCAAGATAGTTCATCTTGATAAGTTGGTTTATATCAAAGTTGGTTTAGCAAGATAATTATTGAGTGCTTCCACTTAATAGCTAAACTGTTTCTTATGAGAACAAAGTTATATATATCAGTTTGATATACGTTGTATACGAGAGTATATTATATTCTCCCCTCACAAGTGGTGGTTCAGGGTCGGGAACCAAATAATTTCATCTTATTATTAATATGCTGTGTATATTGACATGATAATGCACAAAGATGATTTCCCAAAGTTGAGGAAACAAGTTAGCTTTTCTAACATGAGGGGGAGACATGATAAACAATTGAGAAAAGGTTACATGGGAAGAATTATCATTTGTATATGTAGATCCCCGTATATCATGATATGAACCTGAAGTTCATAAAATGGATAATTCAATTGCAACATATTGCAAAGCATGCTATACGCATTTGCTGACCCAAAGAAAGTGACTATATTCTCACTACAAATGCTCATATTAAGTCCCAGAAGGACAAAGTCTTTGATACGCTTAAAGCGTATAGACAAATACTTGATTCCATGTGAAAGACATGTAGATTTGGACATGTAGTTCAAATACTTGAGAGTATAAAAGTCAAAGGTATGTATAATCAGTTTTCGATATCTTATTTGTTTAGCATGACGTGAAAACTTGATATGCATCTAAAGTCTATTATGTGACTTACATGACTTAACTTGAAAGATTTAAGTTGCTTGAAGCATATGCAATTCTTGGTCCTGAAGTACCACATCCCAAGTACAATTTGTGTACATATGAATCTTGCTATAACTATAAGCATGATGGCATTGAGAATACATCTATGAAGATATTGAAGAGTCATTCCGCGACATTATATGAAGATGTTCATATCTATCAAGAATGATGATTTTAAGGTGCGGAATATTTGTTCAAGTCAATATGGTTGATTTATTTATCAAATCTCTACCAAAGATCGTTTTGAAGATGATGCACAAGATTGGAATGCAAATGCTCAAGGATATAAATTGATGTTCTTATTAGGGGGAGTTAATGCGCGTCGCACTCTTTTTTCCTTACAAGGTTTTGTCCCACTGGGTTTTCCTTGCGAGGTTTTTAACGAGGCAACCAATAGGCGCATATTCAAACATGTGTACTCTTTTTCCTTCTCTTTAATTTTTCCCATTGGGTTTTGGTTTTAAGGTTTTAATGAGGCACATTGTTGAATAGACATTCAAGGGGGAGTGTTATAAATAGACTTCTATTTAAGGTGAATGTCTATAATTAGGGAGATTCTAGAGTTTTATTCTTGGTGGCTAAGTCACCACCTCCCTATAAATATAGGGGTTCTATTCTATTGTAAACCATCCCAAAGTATCAATAAGAATACTCCTCTCCCTATTCTCTCTATATTGTTCTTGTTCTTGCATTATTCTACTTGTTCTTATATTATTTCATAACACAAATGTACTAATTGTGATTATTTATTCCTTTTTTAAACCTACACACTTGGGAGAGGAACATTGCTTAACTATGAGCGGATCTTAATGGGTTTGAAACCTATTCATTCTCTTCTTCCGATTCCTTTTTAAATTTTATGAAAATTTTGTTTTTTAATAAGAAAAAAAATACTTAATATATATTTACAATTTTATCCAACACAGAATATTTGTATGAAGATTAAAAAAAGGCGAATAACATTTTGATATGGACCTCGTGCTTAATATAGTATAGATCATCGTATATTATCAATACTTTTTGTTTGGTTTCTCATCTGGTGTTCGGTACCCGCATTGGGATGCGACTAAATATGGATTAGTATTGGAAAGTCCCACATTGGGATAAAACGCTCCCTATTAAAGACGATTTTGTACTCATGGCTCGAACTCGAGACCTTTGATTAAGGATAAAAAAGTACTTACAACTCCAGTACAACTATTGTTGATAGAAGCAGATCCAAAATTTTTAGGTTTATGGTTCCTACAAAAATTTTAAATTGATATACAATACTAGCTGAATGAACGACTTGCAAGCTACATATTTTTGTACACTTAATAAATTTTTAATATAAATATAAATCTAAATAAAAGCTACTGAGTTTACGAGAACCCATAACTATTGAACTAAATCTGTCCTTCCTTGTTGTATTCTATCTATGTCGGTTAGAAAAAAGTAAACTATAAATTTAATTGACTATTTGGGGCAAAGATTATATTTTTTTCTTATCAAATGTGACTGTCCTTTGTTGTACACTCCAACTTAGCAAGTATTGAATAGATATTTTTTTTCATGTTGTACAGTCATGTTCTGCATTATTCTGTAACATGCGTACTACCATCATGAAAAGAAAAAAAAAAGCATCACATGTAAGCATCGATCATGGAGGTTTGTACTTTGTGACTATTTTACCTCCACTATAGTTGATTGATTTGTTAAGATAGAGGCCCATATCTATATTTTCTGCATTTTCACAGATGTATGCCTGAGTATTTAATTAAAAAATAAAAATTTCGGTCAAAATCTATTTTAAAAGTACTTGAATTATTGATAATCAAATAAATTGATATTCTTGCAGTAAGAAAGAATGAAAATTAGAATAGCCAATTAATCAGTAGAAAACAAAAGTAAATAATTATATTTCAGTAGTAATCAAAATGTGTCCATACATATGACATTTTTGTTCCTTATATAGCTATCTTTAAGTACAACATTTTTTCCCTTTATGATCGAGCCATTATGAGATTAATAACATTCATGAAATGTCATAGTTGATAATCGTAACTGTTTCGTGAAGATTCTGTAACATTTGTAACCATTCATGCTTATTAATTGAAGATCAATGATTATCTCCTTTTTACGGTCTTGGTTCATTCCACCTGTGCCTTTTTAAATCACTAAATAGACTCGAGCAACTGTTTCTTTTTGTCTTTTAGAAGTTTTGCTCGTATCTATTAAGACCGTCTTTTTAAATATTCTTCTACAATTGTCACTTTTCTAGTGATCCACACGTCTTGACATGTCATCCACATAACTAATTCTAAGTGTAATATTTATTTTCTCCAATATAGATAGTCCCTCCACTTTTCAATTATTCAGAAATTGTATATTTGGGAAGTGGATCTCGTTTAAGGGGGGAATTTTTCCACCATTTCTCATGTACTATTATTACACTTTCTTCTAAACTGATGCGTCGTATGTCACTTCCATTTAATGCGTGTGACACTTGGCAATCATCGATTGGTTCTGTAGCTCTTCAGGGGGTTCTAAGGCTTTTTGCGGCCGCATCAGTTACGAAGTGATTGTTTCCATAATGGTGTTTCCATCATTACCAGTTTTGCATGACAGTTGCTTCTGTATCTAAATAGATCATTTGCCTTCACTTTCACGAAAATATTTTCTTCAGTGTCCTTTATTCACATCTTGTTCTTGTTCTTCAATACGTTCTACTTCTTCATATTATTATGTCTTCTTCAAGTCCTGATCCTCGAAAAGTTTTCATCGTAGACGAATTTTCCCTTTCTTCTGCTCCTATTAGAAGTAGGAGAGGTCGTACGTTCTGTAGTTTAGGGTCAGTTTCTGTACGGGGTTCTTCTTCTCAACCCAGTTGTACTCCTCCATCTTCTTCTAAAACTAGGGCTTCTTTTTCACATAGACCTTCTATTCGAAATAGAGATTCTAGCGAACCGCTTCGTGAACCTACTGTGGATGAGATTATTCCTACTGATATTTCCTTTGTCACAGACAGAGAATCAATTAAAATCAGGTTACTTCCATGACTTCTCATAATCGCAGTGATGTTTACCCTTCACAGATCACTGAGGGTTTAGTTTCTGTTGTGCGTAAAGACTGCCATGTGACTTCCCAATTTTTGTCCTTAATGAGAATCAAAGGATCACTTCCTTTATATTTGGTTTTTCCTTCATGTATACATATCCCTTCACATTAGGTTTTAGACCACCTATTGACCCAGGTATCATTGAATTGTTTTGTTTCTTTGATTTATGTTTAGGACAAATTGGCCCTATTATATGAAGAGTAGTGGCATACCTTAGATATTTGTCAAATTTGGCTCATTTACCTTTTACTTTTTTCCATATGATTCATCTCTACTATCCCAAATTATTCCATTTTTACTCTTGTGGCGAGAAGTAAGAGAGTTTTGGTTGGCCCTGAAGATGACAAAGACCGTGGCTAGTACGCCCGATTTATTGCCGCTCCTACAAGTGATTAGTAGGTGAAGAAACATGCCCTTACCCAAGAAATGGAACTTTGCACGTGAGTTTCTCCTTCAATCTTTTATATCTCTTTGTTTTTATTAAAAAAGAACTTGTACTCTTATAACTGTTTTACTTTTCTTTTTCAGCAACCATTGAAATTGTTGAGGAAATTTTTAGTTTCTGTTGTTGGGTAGAAAAATTATTGACATTTGCTCCAATAGAGAAAATGTCCTGGAAATACCTTTCAAACATATTTGGATGGAACATTAATAGTCACAATAACTTTCTCTTCTAATTTCTTATTTATTAACATGAAAACTTATTAACCCTTTCCCTTACTAGGGTTTTCCATTCGAGGTGTGAGTGCTGCTTTAATCTCTGCTTCGAGGCTCTCTGAAGAGATCAAGAGAGAATCTTGAGTTTCTAGTAAAAAAAGAAAAGTTGATAAGCCAAAGGACTCTGAAGATGAAGAGGAGAGGGATGAGGACTCATTAGTTCGTAAGACACGGGCTAGAAGACGGGTCATTTCAGATGACGAAGCTCCTCCCTCTCCTCGTCCTATTTCTACGTTCGAGCCTAAAAGTGCTACTTTTGAATTCTGATGGAGAGATGTTTGCAGCACCCCATGACTCTACTGAACAACTCTTTTCTCGTGTATTTGATGAAGAAATCTTTGGCTTTATTTTTGAGGAGACGCCTCTTGCCTCTTTTCTTGTGTCTACTCCAATTGAGTCTCAGTTTCCTGTACCTACTATTGTTGTTACTACTCCGCCCATGACTACTTTGATTTCTTCGACTGTTCCTACTGCCACAACTTCTCATGCTGAAATTAGTTCCTCTAGTAGTAGTAGGGCAATGAAACAAGTTACCATTGAGATTCCTGCATATTGTAATCTTTTAACAAAATCAAGCCAAGCAGATGTGTGGTTGAAACCACTGATAGGCCCAGTTGAAAAGTCTAAACTGGAAAGTCATAGCTCTTTAACGTGGATGAACGATATTGTGCATTTATCCTTAAAGGTATAAACCTCGCCTTTTTTATTTTATGTGATTTTTCTTTTACTAGTATCACATTTCTTTTTTCATTATGTAGATCAATCTTATCGATATAGAGATGATGAAAAGGGTTGTCCATACGGAGCAACTAATGAATGACTATCATACTGAGGTAGACAATTAGAAAGAATACTACGAGGGTCTTCAACTTCAAATGGGGGTTTTAGAGGAAGGTAAGTGTACCTTAGAGAAGCAAGTAAAGGTTATAACAGTGAAACTAGCAGTTGACAGAGCCTCTTCTAATTAGGTGGGCAAAGATAAGAACCTTCTGGAGTCTTCATGTGCTGAACAACTTTCTAAAACCACTAAAGAGATCAGAGGTATGAAAGAACTATTGAACCAAAAAGAAGTTTATGCTGGTGATCTTGTTCAAACGCTCACCCTAAGCTCAAGAAGATCTCCGAGTGTCTTCTGATAGAGTTCAATTTTCGGAAAATTCACTTGCCCCCTTGCAGGCTTCTTATGATGCTGCCTTAACTGAGAAGGAAGAACATAAGAATGATATTGAGCATTGGGAAAGAGATTACGAAGCTCTTGAGGATAAGGCTACCGTTGAAGTAAGTTGGGCTTTCTTGAACACACGCCATGACACTTTGATGGAAGCAAGCCGGGAAGACTTTGACTTAGTTGTTGAGATTGCAAAGATCAAAAAGTATTCAAAAAACCCAAAGATTTTATTCACCCATGTCTGACGTTCCAGAGGGTGATGAAATTACTCTTGGTGAGGCTGCTATTCAATCTCCTCCTGCTTAAGTTACTCCGTATGCTTCTGATGATGCCGTTCCTCATCCTACTAGTTCAAATCTGCCATTCTGTGAAAGTTTAAGAAAGTTTGAAGTGTTGTTTGTTTTTTTTATTAGTGGAACATTTGGAAGTTTACCCCTCGTCCCATTTAGGGGTAATATTTTTGGAAAATCATACCAAGTTATTATAATATTATGAAATTTCTGTCTAGCTTCTATAATACCTTTATTTAGAGTTTCTATTCTACTCTCCTTGTGGTTTGCCCTTGACTTTTTCCCTTATAAGTTTAGACTTTGTTTTCCACTTAATTTTAATGTTTGGGTTGCTTTTACCCTTTGTTATTTTAAATTTTGCATTTAAAAATTCTATTTTGCTTTGTGACTTTTTGAACAAGCACGAATTATAAAAGAGGGTCCTTTTATATACAAAACTTAATGAAGAAGACGTCTCAACTTCATAATGGTGTAAACAGACGAAAGAAGAAATAGGAACACATATGTTTCTTTGAAAAGTTTTGTATTATTTGAACTTTCAAACTAAATACTCGGTACATTTTTCATATTGACGTGCCTTTTGCCTTGGGACGTTGCATTTCATGCCTGCAGGCCTCAATAGACAGGTCGAGCACCCTCCAAGTAGGCTATTAGCTCAGGGGAAGATGTTGGTGCGCTCCATTTGATTCAGAGTTGCTTGTTTGGCTAGTATGGTTTAGACATGTATTGTTCGGTATGGCGGGACTCTGTATCGACCTTTATGAAATTTATGTAGTTTTAGAGTCTTGTAGACATATATCGTGTGCGTAAAAGATTGTACGGCCTTGTCAGCATTGTTAGGATTTATGCCCTTCACTAGAGGGGGGGGGGTGAATAGTGAGGCACGAAAATGTCGATAGATTTTGCGGAATTAAAATTGTAGGAGTAAAGTAAGTGCAGTAATTAAAAGAGTAAGGAAAGGACACACCGAATTTATACTGGTTCACCACAACCTGTGGTTAGTCCAGTCTCCCGAGAGACTCTCTCGAGTTTACACTAACTCCGTTAAGCTTACGGGTGCCTAACAAACCGTTACATTTGCTCGTAGATGTACGCTCTACAAGACTTCAACTAGCTCGAGGATACCTCACCTCAAGACTTCACCTTGCTCGTGGATACCGCGCCACAAGACTTCACACACTAAGATTGAAGGTACTTAGCAAACCCGACAATCAATGAGAAGATATGGTCTTCTCAAGAACCTTTCTCTTTTACAACAAGAACTCTCTAAGAAGAGTAGATAAGGAGATACAATATAAGCTCTATGAACAACTCAAAGTTGTCTCTCAAATGGCTCAACGAAAGCTCTAAATATGATGAAGAAATGTTATCAATATGTTCAAGAATAATGAGAGATATTGTTCATATGAAATGAGTCAAAAAGACCTCTATTTATAGGTGGTAGAGGTTGTATGTCCGTTGCTTAATTGACAATCAATAATGCTGATTTTATGCCAAGATAATCGATTATCTACTTTACATAATCGATTATTTTCTCAACGTTCATAAAACTGAACGTTGGAAGGCAACGATCAGTGAATAATCGATTATCCCTTATGTGATAATCGATTATTTGCCTTCTCTGGAATTTCCAGTTTAAACTGGAAAAATCAGATAATCGATTATCTACTTTGTGATAATCGATTATGCAGCCATGCTGGAATTTCTAGTTTTGGCTGGAAATCCAACATAATCGATTATCTTCAGAAGGATAATCGATTATCTGGCTGTTCTGTCCAGAATTGAACACTTACTTCAAAAACCATTTTGGTTAAAATGAAAACGTTAAAAATCATTTTGTTTGAAGTATATGAAAATGTTTATGATAGTTATGATTTGATAAAATGATTTTATGCATATTTATGATGACCTATGTTGAGCCAAAAGACGAGATAACTTAAACGTTGCTCTTACATTGGTTCTACCTAACGACCTACGCCTTGGGTCTTCGGTCTTGAACTTTTGAGCTCGTCTTGGCTTTTCCATGCAATCCCTTCATCAATATGCTTCTCGGCATTCAATCTTGATTGTTTGTCATATAATAATGTTGTTTGACACTTGACTTCATGGTTTGTCATTCATCAAAACCTATACCTGGAAATCATGCTAATACAACCAAAGCACACATATCATGGATAGAATGATTTCCTACAATTTTCCCCTTTTTGATAATGACAAACAATAAGAGATATGCATATCAGATTCCCCCTAAGTTCATGCTATATCTCAACATACAAGTTATGCAAAATATTCCCCCTTAATTGAGTATTCCCCCTCAATTAAAGCATACTAGAAGGCGGAGACATTCCCCCTTATTAGATGCATATCGCCTAATTTCTTCCCCCTTTTGGCATTAGCAAAAAGATAGTATACAGAGGCTACTTCCCCTTTTGACACTTCCCCCTTTTGGGAATACCAACTGTTAGTGTCAAACATAAGATAGGAAATACAATGAGGAATATACATGATGACGATTTAAAAAAAAGCATACCAATATAAAATGATACCAAATGTTAACAAAAACATAACAACCATAATAACGGTTATTTTTAGCAAATCATATTACTTAACAACATATCAACTGTTAATTTTTGACAAACAAATAGTTGTATTAAAAACATGAATCATTTATTTTTCAATAATATACCAACTGTTATTCAAACCAAAAATAATATTCATCAAAACGTGAATCAATCATTATTTTTAACAAAAAATAATTGATACCAATTGTTATTCAAAATAAAAGTTATCAATATATGAATAATTGATACCAATTGTTAACAAAGACATATCAATCGTTAACACATATCAACTATTACGTTTTTATCAAAAATATGATAACTAACCGAAATTTCCCCTCGATGCAATAAGATTTCGTGCTTGGTGCATCTACTACGATATTGTATTCTTCAAGCACACCTGCAAACGTACCTAAAAATAGGTTTTAGGTACCCAAGTACTTTTAGGTCTTTGGGGGTTAGGCAAATAATAATCATAGCTAACAGATAAATCCTTATGTTTTGCAAAACATACGGGTGCTATGTGTCCTACCCGGTTGCAATAATGACATATAACATTCGGGTTGTGCATATGTCTTGGTTGAGCCAAAAACGTTCTAGGTGATCTAAAGTCGTTATTCCTAGAAGTGTTGAAATTCCTAGAGTCATTTCTAGGTGGTCTAAAATGATTAATTCTAGACTCATTAACAAGATTCCTAGAATTATTTCTAGGTTGTGCAACATTATTTCTATCATGATTCTTATTCTTTTTACGCCTTTTATTTTTCCTGGGCCTTTCCTTTTTAATTTCTTCAACTATTTTAGGATTGTCTACACTACGTTTTTCTAGTGTGTTCCTAAGTTCTATGTTTTCTAATTTCAAACAATCACAAGATGAACAACTAGAATTTTGATCAATTGAAGAATCTTCATGCATCTCCTTAATTTTATTTCTAAGATCAATATTGTCATTTTCCAAAAATTTATTTTTCTCTTCTAAAACTTTAATTTTAGCCTTGGCCTATTTGGAGATTTTTGAAGACTTTTTCAATTCATCATATAATTCTTGAAAAGCTTCTTGTAATTCTTCATAAGAGTAAGAGTTAGGAGTACTTATCTCTTCTTCCTCGTTGGCCATGAGGCATAGGGCGGCAGTTTCATCACCCGAGCTGTCCGAATCCCATGTCACGCGCCTTTGGTGTTTCTTCTTCTTCTTGTCCTTGGGTTTTGGACACTGTGACTTGGTGTGGCCAAGTTTTCCACAATTTTGGCATGAAGGACTTGGTTCTTCCTTCTTCATTTCCTTCTTCATAAACTTATAAAACTTTTCAATTAAATCGTTGGAAATAGTATCATCATCGCTTTCCGAATCACTTACTTCTTCTCTTTTAGACGATGAGGCTTTGAAGGCAATACCTGGACTTTTCTTATTTCCAAACGAAGGATTAAGAATAGTGCTTTCATAAGTCTTGAGGTTACCTCTTAGTCCATCAATTGTGACGTTCGTGATTCCTATCGACTCTTGGATGGCATTGGCTTTGGAACGCCATTCGGGAGTGAGACTCCACAGGATTTTTCGAACAAGATCTTTGTTCGAGTATACTTTCCCAAGAGCATGGAGATCATTGATGATCATTGAGAATCGATCAAACATATCATCGATGCTTTCAGGCTCCTTCATTCTAAAGAGTTCATATTCATGTGTTAGAAAATCAACTTTAGCTTCTCGGACTTGAGGCGTACCTTCATAAGTGATTTCAAGCTTATCCCACATCTCTTTGGCGGTTGTGCAGCAAGAGAATTTCCGATAGTCATCCGGATTCACGGCACAATACAACATATTGATGGCCTTTGCGTTATTTTCAATCTTCTTGATGTCTTCGACATTATATTCATCTTCCTCCTTTGGAACCATGATTTCCTCAACTTTCTTTGTTGGTATTTATTCACCGTTCTTGATGATGTGCCATAATCGAAAGTTGTTTGATTGGATGAATATTCTCATCCTCTCTTTCCAATATGTATAATTGGTTCCATCAAATAGTGGAGGCCTAATGGTAGAGTGTCCTTCGCTCATCATACCTGCGTTCAACATTCTCAAAAAAATATATATCGTTCTCTCAACCGGTTAAGGGTTTCTGAGAGTTAGGCTCTGATACCAACTGTTAGGATTTATGCCCTTCACTAGAGGGGGGGTGAATAGTGAGGCACGAGAATGTCGATAGATTTTGCGGAATTAAAATTGCAGGAGTAAAGTAAGTGCAGTAATTATAAGAGTAAGGAAAGGACACGCCGAATTTATACTGGTTCAGCACAACGTGTGGTTAGTCCAGTCTCCCGAGAGACTCTCTCGAGTTTACACTAACTCCGTTAAGCTTACGGGTGCCTAACAAACCGTTACACTTGCTCGTAGATGTACGCTCTACAAGACTTCAACTTGCTCGAGGATACCTCACCTCAAGACTTCACCTTGCTCGTGGATACCGCACCACAAGACTTCACACACTAAGATTGAAGGTACTTAGCAAACCCGACAATCAATGAGAAGATATGGTCTTCTCAAGAACCTTTCTCTTTTACAACAAGAACTCTCTAAGAAGAGTAGATAAGGAGATACAATATAAGCTCTATGAACAACTCAAAGTTTTCTCTCAAATGGCTCAACGAAAGCTCTAAATATGATGAAGAAAAGTTATCAATATGTTCAAGAATAATGAGAGATATTGTTCATATGAAATGAGTCAAAAAGACCTCTATTTATAGGTGGTAGAGGTTGTATGTCCGTTGCTTAATTGACAATCAATAATGCTGATTTTATGCCAAGATAATCGATTATCTACTTTACATAATCGATTTTTTTCTCAACGTTCATAAAACTGAACGTTGGAAGGCAACGACAGTGAATAATCGATTATCCCTTATGTGATAATCGATTATTTGCCTTCTCTGGAATTTCCAGTTTAAACTGGAAAAATCAGATAATCAATTATCTACTTTGTGATAATCGATTATGCAGCCATGCTGGAATTTCTAGTTTTGGCTGGAAATCCAACATAATCGATTATCTTCAGAAGGATAATCGATTATCTGGCTGTTCTGTCCAGAATTGAACACTTACTTCAAAAACCATTTTGGTTAAAATGAAAACGTTAAAAATCATTTTGTTTGAAGTATATGAAAATGTTTATGATAGTTATGATTTGATAAAATGATTTTATGCATATTTATGATGACCTATATTGAGCCAAAAGACGAGATAACTTAAACGTTGCTCTTACATTGGTTCTACCTAACGACCTACGCCTTGGGTCTTCGGTCTTGAACTTTTGAGCTCGTCTTGGCTTTTCCATGCAATCCCTTCATCAATATGCTTCTCGGCATTCAATCTTGATTGTTTGTCATATAATAACGTTGTTTGACACTTGACTTCATTGTTTGTCATTCATCAAAACCTATACCTGGAAATCATGCTAATACAACCAAAGCACACATATCATGGATAGAATGATTTCCTACAAGCATATGTCTTGAGTTATAAATAATTATGTTGGCCAATTAGGCCCGTATATCACATGTATATGATAATGTAATAAGAAAGATACATTACGTTGGTACTCAGTTGAGTAAAAGTACCGGGTTCCCGTCGCGGCCTATCGGTTTGGGTCGTGACACTATATAACCTAGGCTATGATACCAACATATCACAACCTTAAACCCAGACCCGGTCGTGATGGCGCCTCTCGTGAAGATAAGACCAACCGACACATCACATAATTACATTTAAACAGTTATAATAGCATAATTAAGTCATTAAAAATTAATAATCCCAAAATAAAGGTGAATAATACAATTTGTTGAATAGACATAACCCGACATCGGGGTCGCCAGTCATGAGCATCTATCATAAAAACTACAAGTCTAAATGATTCTGCGCAACTATTACATAATTGAAACAGGAGAAAATAAGATAGAGGGAGAACCATTTGGTTGCGAACGCCGAACAACTACTTAGTGAATCTCCAAAGTCTGCTAGAAGCTCTCAACAGTCACAAGCAGAAACTGAAGCGCCTGAATCTACACATGGGGTGAAGAGAGTAAAGTGAGTACTCCAACTCAATGAGTAATAATAATAAATGTAGACTGAGCAATAAGAAATCACGTAAAGGCACATCAACATGCTATAAAGAAGTAGTAAAATCCAGTAAAAGCAATGAAATAATAAAAATATGTAAAGTCACTTTAGTTTAGTTTAAGCTTATTTAGAATGCATTTTTAATAGGTAAGTAAGTAAATGACGGGCAACTAGAAAAGATAAACACATAAAGAACCGCCCCTCGGGTACAATACCAATAGAATTATCCCCTCGAGCAACATATGGAATAACACCAGTTGCTTGGGCTATATCTCATATCACAATTGGTACCCACGCTCACTGGGGGTGTACAGACTCATGTAGGGCCCGTTACGGCCTAAATGCAAGATCAAGCCATCCCGTGGCATAATCAACATGCCCTCGCTCTCATATCAAAAAGCACCTCGTGGCGTACAATCTCAGGCCCTCGACCTCAAAATCATAATCACTGTCTCACTGCTGCAATGTGTAGCCCGACCCAAAAGTGTCCTCACAACAGAGGCCCTCAGCTTTACTCAGTCAGAATCTCATAAGGCACTCGGGCAATAGTAAAATATGATCTTCAGCCTAAGTATCATTTGAAAATATCATTTAATGGGTTCAAACAGAGTAAAAATGGATGAGTTATGAAAATAGGAATCGAACAGCTTTTGACACTCCAGTGGGTGTAGAAGGAACTAAGCAGTGTCCTTTCTTGTGGTGAAGTTACAGCAGCAAGCCCTGAGCATGTGGTCTTGCACAGAGGAGATATCATATATGAGCCAGCAAGAAGCTATAGAAATTGATGAGATGTTGATGGGTTCTCTTGGTTTCAGTTTGGATCAGCTCATGGAATTGGCAGGCTTGAGTGTTTCCGCTGCAATTGGAGAGGTCTATAGTCCAAGTGGCTATACTCGTGTGCTTGTTATATGTGGTCCTGGTAATAATGGCGGGGATGGTCTTGTAGCTGCTCAACACTTGCATCACTTTGGTTATAAGCCTTCCATTTGTTATCCAAAACGAAATACTAAACCCATTTTTGCTGCTTTGGTCACCCAGCTTGAATCACTGTCAATTCCATTCCTGTCTGAGGAGCAACTATCCGTGCAACTTTCAAGTGACTTTGATATTATTGTGGATGCAATTTTTGGATTCTCATTCCATGGCACCCCAAGGCTACCGTTTGACAGCCTCATTAGAAAGCTGGTCTCTGTAAGAAACCAGCAGTGCACACATCAGAAAGCACCTGTTATTATATCTGTAGATGTGCCTTGCCTTCAGGGTGGCATGTTGAAGACGGAGACGTTTTTGGTGAAGGCATTAAACCTGATATGTTGGTCTCTTTGACTACTCCAAAATTGTGCGCCAAAATGTTTTTTGGCACTCATCATTTTTTGGGAGGAAGATTTGTTCCACAGTCTATCATAGACAAATTCAAGCTAAAACTTCCTCCTTATATTGGCACTTCCATGTATGTTCGAATTGGAAATCTTCCACAAACTATTTATCGGTTCACTTGACGAGGTGGAGGAAGATCCAATTTATCAATCAAAGTCGCTTAGTGATGCATTGGCAATCAAAGAACCCCATTATATGGTCCTATCAACAGCTGATAAAGATGCAAAACCTTCATCACGAATGATGTCATTAGAAGGAGTAAATAAAGGTGGTTTTGTCTGGCAAACCAACTATGGGAGCCAAAAGGCTCGTGAAATTCTTGAAAATCCTCAAGCATCACTTCTCTTTTACTGGGGTCCTTTGAAGCGCCAGGTGAGATTGGAGGGATTTGTGGAGCAAGTTTTGTAAGGAGGAATCTGAATGATACTTCTCTAGTCTTTCTCGCGATATCCAGATTAGACCAATAGTTAGTAAGCAGAGCAGACCGATTCATGAAAGATAGGTTCTCCGTCTACAGTACAGAGAATTAGAGGAGAAGTACCATGGTAGAACCTCCATACCAAGACCCAAACGCTGGGGTAGTTACCGGCTTATTCCAGAGTTTTTCGAGTTTTGGCAGGGAGAGGAATCTCAGGTGCACCTCAAATTGCGCTACTCTATGGAGGAGATTGATGGAAGAACAGTATGGAGAATTCACAGATTAGTCCCACCATTAGCAGAATCAACATCTTCATTGTGACTTGCGCTCGTCGAAAGTTGTCAAATTATGCATCAGGGCATGACAGGCATCAATCAATTAGATCTTTCCTTTACTTGTCTCCCCTTCTGATTACAACCATGAGGTAATATTTCTGGGGTGTTGTGTATATATGTGGGAGGGGTGTGTGTATTACTTGCTCGTTATCTCCTCGAGAATATCTGTGTTGATTTGCTTAATATGGCCCTTCTACTTCTCTATTGGGATGAGTCTTTTGTTTCCTTTTCCTTTTCAGGTCATTAAGATTTGTGTAAAATGGCTTTCTATGTCTGTTCCACCTGACATTTTTAGATGATGTAAACTTTGAGTGGAAATGGAGTACCAAACATTAGTTCAGGAAAAGTAATTGAAAATGTTCTATAAAAGACAAAAATATAGCATGATTAAGTACAAGAATAAAGTCAAATCAGTGAGGAAATATCAGTAAAAATCCCCTAAGGGTCCAAATAGTTGGCACAAGGCCCAAATATGACATTCAGCCCAAAACATGATGATAGCAAAAAAATTTCAATCAAATACGCGGTAAAACAATCATTCGGGATGGAATCAGTCACAATTCCTAACGGTGCATGACCCCACACTTGTCATCTAGCGTGTGTGTCTCCTCAATATAGCACAGCGATATGAAATCTAGGGTTTCATACCCTCAGGACAACATTTACAATCCTTACTCACCTCAATCGGGTCCAAACTCTAGGCCCCAATGCCCTTTCCCCTTGAATCGGCCTCAATTCACGTCAAATCTATCCAAAATCATAATCACGACGTCAAAATATGCTAAGGGAATGAAGCCCATGCGAAAACAATCAATTTATAACATAAATTCCGAAATTAGCCAAACCCAACCCCGGGCCCACACCTCAGATTTCTATAAAATTTACATTAATAGGTTCTTTATCTCTCACGAGTTCATACATATCAAAAGTACCAAAATCCAACCTCAAACGAACCCTCAAATCCCAAATCCTAGGTCTCCAATTAAAAGCCCTAGTTCATCAATACTAGGCATAATTTCCATGATTAATTAGGTAGAATTCAGATAAGAGTCGAGTATAAGGTCCATAAATCTTACCTCCAAGTTTCCCCCCTTGAATCCCTCTTCAATCCTTTTCAAAAAGCTCTAAAATCACCCAAAAATGGTGAAAGTTAGCCCCAAAATCATAGACAATGGCTATTAAACATTCTATCCAGGTATTAAAAACCTTCTTCGCGAACGCGGTCAAAGCCTTGCGTTCGCGAAGCACGAACGAACTTTTACAAAAATTTACTTCATCGCGACCGTGAGTTGTAGCTCATGAATGCAAAAACTAGCTCCCTTACTCACCGCAAGTGTGACTCCCCTTCCACGAACGGAAGAACAAATCAACCTACACCTCAGCTTCTCAACTTCCTCTATGCGAACGTGGCATAACCTCACCAATGTGATGCACAACAAACCCAGATGAAGAACCTTACTCGCAAACGCGAAGGCTAAATTCTCACTTCGCGAACACAAGTACCTACTCGCGAACGCGAAGGTCAATTTCTCCACAACACTAAATAACAGTTTTCTACAATTTTCACAACATGAAATGGTCCGATTGACCAACCGAAACTCACCCGAGGCTGCCGAGACGTCAACCAAACATATAAAAATATCCCATAACACCATTCAAACTTGGTCCAATCTTCAGAACGCTCAAAACAATATCAAAACACCAAACTCGCATCAGATTCAAGCCTAAGAATTCCAAAATCTTCTAGATTATGCTTTTAATAAAAAATTATACCAAACCTTGTCTGAATGACCTAAAATTTTGTTCACACATCCCAAATTACACCACAGAACTACTGCAACTCTCGAAATTCTATTTCGACCCCTATATCCAAATCTCACCAATCAATTGAAAAATGTCAAAATTCTAATTTCGCCAATTCAAGCCTAAATCTACTCTGGACCTCCAAAACTCATTCTGATCACGCTCCTAAGTCCTAAATCACCTCCCAAAGCTATCCAAACCATAAAAACTCACTTCCAATCCCTATAATACATAAGTTAACATCCGGTTGCCTTTCTCACTTAAGCTTTCTCAAATGAGACTAAGTGTCTCAAACCTTACCAAAACCTCTCTGAACCCGAGCCAACCAACCCAATCACACTTAGAACGGATAAAAAACGCAGTAAGAAGTAGAAATGGGGAAAACACAATAGTTACTCATGAGACGACTGGCCGAGTCATCACACTTTCTTGCATTGGTTGCTCTTGTTGATTGAAAAACTTTCTTGAGTACATAGTCCCCAATCTTAATGTACCTAAAATGAGTTTTTCGATTGTAATATCGCTCAATAATTGATTTCTATGCGAACCTCCTTATAAAATTTGTTTCTCTCCTTTCCTCAAGCAAATCAACATTTACTCGCATCTCCTTCTCATTTGACTCTTCGATTGCTTAGGTGTATCTCGTACTTGGATCTCCTATTTCAACTGAAATTAAAGTTTCAGCATCATAGACATGGGAAAATGGTCTCTCTCCCCTACTTGTTTTTATTGTTGTTCGATAAGCGCACAAGACTCCCAATAACACTTTTGGCCACTTACCTTTTGGCTCCTCTGGCCTTTTTTCAAGTTATTAATAATATCTTTGTTTGTTGATTCAGCTTGTCCATTGGCCACGGGATGATAAGGTGTTGATGTAATCCTTTTAATTTTTCAAGTTTGAAAGAATTATGTGATCTTTTCTCCTATGAACTGCGGGCCGTTGTTACATACGATTTCTTTTGGAACCCAAAACCGACATATGATGTTATTCCAAATGAAGTCACTAACATCTTTTTCTCATACATGTTAGAAGGCACTTGCTTCTATCTATTTAGTAAAATAATCAGTGAGTACTAATAAAAACCATACATTTCTTTTTGGCTTGTGGGAGTGGACCCACGATATCCACCCCCACTTTACAAAAGGCCATAGTGCAATAACAATATGTAATAACTCGGTTGGTCAATGCATGTTACCATATCTTTGGCATTTATCACATTTGACCACGAAGCTCTCTGCCTCTTCTTCCATTTTTGGCCAGTAATACAACAACAACAACAACCCAGTATAATCCCACTTAGTGGGGTCTGGGGAGGGTAGTATATACGTAGACCTTACCCCTACCCTGGGGGTAGAAAGGCTGTTTCCAAATAGACCCTCGACATCCTTCTCTCCAAGAACTTCCCACCTTGCTCTTGGGGAGACTCGAACTCACAACCTCTTGGTTGGAAGTGGAGGTTGGCCAGTAATACCCTGCGCTAATTATAGTTTTTACCAAGGATCTTCCTCATGCGTGATTTCCACAATGTCCTTCATGTACTTCTCTCATCATATAACTTTTTTGAGAAGGTCCTATACACCTTGCTTAAGGACCACTGAACATTTTTTATATAAATTGCCTCGATCTAAACAATAACGGGCAGCTTTTTGTCGAAGTTCTTGAGCCATTTTTTATCTTCAAGTAAGATTTTATACTGCAAAAATTTAACAATTTTTTTCTCCAATCCCATGTTAAATTATTGAAATTTACCTCGTTTTTATCTTGGTCGAGTGCCGAATGAAACAAAATGTATTACAGAAGCATCTTCTTCATTTGTTACTTCTGCAGTAGATGCAAGATTACGCAACGTGCCTGCATCGACATTTTCTTCTTACAGTATCTGCACAAGTTTCTAAGTTTGAAATTTCCTAGTCAAATCTCATGCCTTTTTCCAAATACTGATGCATCCTCGCTTCTCTAGCTATATAAGTCACCTGCATTTGATTAACTACGAGCTGTGAGTCGCTTTTGATTATGAACTGCTCTATTCTGAGCTCTTATGCCAATTCTAAACCTACAATCATAGCTTCATATTGTTCTTCATTATTAGTAATACCGCTCTTTTAACATTTGAGGAGCCATCGGTAAATAGGGTCCAAGTACCGGGATTAGACTCGTTAACTACATGCAGTTTTTTCTGCTTCTGTTACCATCCCCGAGATAAAGTCTGCGACGAAATCTGCTATAACCTGTGAATTAATCATAATTCTAGGTTGATATGTGATGTCATATTCACTTAGTTCAATAGCCTATTTGGCTAGCCTACCTGAAAACTCTCGCTTATGAAATGTATTTCATAAGGGGTATGCAATCACAATAGAAATAGTGTGATATTGAAAATAATGCCTTAATTTTATAGATGCCATAATTAGTGCTAAAGCAAGTTTTTCTAAATGAGGATATTGAGTTTTTCCATCTAATAAAGACTTGCTAACATAATAAATCAGAGATTATTTACCTTTGTCCTTCCGAACTAATACGACACTTACCGTCTCTTCTGAAACAATAAGGTAGATGAGTAGCCTTTCTCCGTCGTTTGGTTTAGCCAACAACAATTGGTTTTACAAGTATGATTTTAAAACTTTGAGCGCTTGTTGATATTCTTTAGTCCATTCAAACTGACTTTGCTTTTTCAACACTGAAAAGAACTTAATGCTTTTCTTCGTAGATTTAGAAATAAATCTTACCAATGTTGCTATCCTACCTGTCAACCTGTGCACATCTTTTTGCTCGTAACTATATATGGTATTTCTTTAATAGCTTTAGTTTCTTTTGGATTTACTTCAATTCTCGGTTAGAAACAAGGAAATCTAAAAAATTACCTGATGTCACACCAAATGCACATTTCTCGAGATTTAATTTCATATTGAATTTGCGAAGTATTTGAAATGTATCTGGAAAATATTGAATATGATCCTCCGCCTGTTGTGATTTGACTAGCATATCAACGATATAAACCTCCAGATGTTCTTGAAACATCTTACTTACTAACCTTTGGTACGTGGCTCCAGCATTCTTTAGGCCGAAAGGCATAACTTTATAATAGTAAGTCCCCTTGTCCGTAATAAAGGAAGTCTTCTCCTCATCTAATGGATCCATTTTTATTTGATTATATCCCCAATAGGCATCTAACTTTTTTTAAGTTCATGTCCCATAGTAGCATCAACTAGTTGATCTATGTGGGGTAATTGAAAAGAATCATTAGGGTAAGCTTTATTCAAATCAATATAGTCTACACAAACTTGCCACTTACCATTTTTACAGTATTAGCTAGCCAATTAGGATATTTTACCTCACGGTTAGACCCATTTTTTAAAAGCTTTTGTACCTCATCCTGAATCACCTGGTTTTTGAAGGACCCTTACTTCATTTTTTTCAGTTTGACAGGTGGATACATTGGATCTTCATTCAGATTATAGGTCATCACTTCTGGTGGTATACCTGTTATATCTAAATTCGACCAAGAAAAGCAATCTGTGTTAGCTTTTAGAAATTCAATTAACTTACTTTTCATCTCTGGGCTGAGGTTGGTTCCAATGTAAACTTTTCTGTCTGGCCAATGTATAAATAACACCACTACTTCCAGTTCCTCAATTATCGTTTTGATGTTTTCATTCTCTTCTGGATCTTGAATAGTATTAGGCCTTGAGTCTACATCCGTTTGTCCATCTATAGTTGAGGTTTGTGTTGCTAAATCCTCACATATATTCTATAATTGCTTTTTTTCATCTACAATGTCATTTTTTACGCTTTAATCTGCCATTGAGTTAATTCTTTGGGAAGCCTGTTGATTACCACATATTTGTTTTGTTCCCTATTGTGGGGGGAACTCGATTACCTTATGTATGGTAGACAGAATAACATCTATCTCGTGAATCCAAGGTATGCCAAGGATCAAATTGTACGCCATGTCCATATCTATCACTTGAAATTTGGTATCTTTGACTACTCTTTCTACAAATGTGGTAAGCACTATCTCCCGTTTTATAATAACGCTCGAGTTTTCAAATCCAGACAAGGTACCTGCTTTGAGTACCAATTTTTCATCAGCTTGCATCTCGTTTACCACTCTTAAAAGAATGATATTTACCGAGCTAACTAGATCAAGTAAAACTTGTTTTACATTAGTATTATGTACTTGTAAAGATATTACCCGTGCATCATTATGTGGGATCAACACGCCATCTGCGTCTGCACCATCAAATGTTATACTGTCATCTTCCAAAACTTGGTGAACATGCTTTCCTTGGGTGACCATGATTTTTGACACCTTCGTTGCAGCCGTATGTTATTCCATTGACATCCTCCCCTCTGCTTATGCTATTAAATGTTCTTTTTGGTGATGGAGGTTTTGGTGGTTTCTACCTATTCTTTATATATGCTTGCTTACCCTTCTCACTAAACAATTCGGTTAAATAACCCTGTTTTAGTAAGTGCTCTACCTCACCTTGTAGAATTCTGCAATCTACTGTTTTATAACCATGATCACTGTGAAACTCGCACTAGAAATTGGTGTTTCTTTTGCTTGGGTTCAATCTCATTTCCTTTGGCCATCAAAATTTATCTCCCATGCTTCATAAAATATCTACCAACTCAGATGTGCTAGCATTGAAACTGTAACCACCAATCTTTGCTTTTGAACTTCTGTTGTTATCTCGCGTATCCCGCGTGTTTCGCTCTTTTCCAAACCTGGACGACGAACCCGAAACTCTGTCCCATGATCTGGAATCATACCTTCAATTTTCTTGTTTTGAATGTGAATTCCTTTCTGCTGGTCCGATGTAAAATTCGTACCTGTTTATACCAGACCTTTGTTCAGTTTCTGGTCGCCTCAAACTTACTCTTTCATCTCTTCGGGACTGAGTATTAGTATCTTCTTCTATCCACAACTTCGTGTTGTACTCTTGATGCCCAATTTTTTCCTATATATTTTTATGCACATATATACTTTCAAAATACCATATTTACATACATAAGCATGCCCAATTTTTTAAAATCATTTTTCTATATTTTTAAAGGCTTTAAATTGATTTATTTCTTCCTCTTTTACTTATAAAATTTCCAATAAATATCCTTCAAATTATTGTTGTGGTAATTTAGACATCTAAATCTTATATTTATGCCAAAATATTGCTTGAATATTTTTAGTGCATTTTTATAATTGCATTTATATTATTAAAGCCAATTTGCATATATTTTTCAATACTAGCCTTATCAATGCATAATTACGTTATTAATGGATAAAATGATCTTTTATATTTTTATATATTAAAAATTTATTTTTAATCATTTTTTGTACACGAAATATTTTTAGAAATCATTTTATCATTTTTATAAATTGTATAGTACTGAAAGTGGCTATTTAAAACTTAGCCAAATTTATTTTAATTTCAGCCTAAATTTAACCCAATCCAATCCCAAAATCCAGCCCAATTTCTAATTAAATTACCTGACCCAAGCCCCAAGTATATTTACACGACCTAAGACCCCTTAATTTTGGTCGTTGATCTCCGAGATCAATGGCTCAGATTCACCCTTTCCTAATTAAACAAGACAATACCCCCCTCCCCCAAACCTAATTCACTTAACCAACTCCCCCGCTGTCCTAAAATCCTCTCTGCTCTCAAAATACTCTCAACCTAAGCCCTAATCTTCGAACGCTGACCCCCCATCTCTGGCCATCTCCGGCCATCTCCGGTAACCTCTCATCATCTCTTAGGCTTCCAATGGCTTCTCTTATGCCAATATTGCTTTCTCTAAGGCCCTCAAAAGACCAGGCCATGTTAACTTGCATCTAGGCTTCATGTCCTGCATGTTCCTGGTTATTCCAGTGTGATTTCAAGTAAAATTATTCTATATTTTCTACGATCTATGATTTCTAGACATGTTTCTTCATTTCTATATCTGTCTCTTTCAAAACCCTAATTTCTTTTCTATACCTCCTAAATCTGTACAGATCTAGGATGATTTGAGTTTGTTTCTTGAGTATTTCACATTATCCTTGATATTCTTTACAAGAATCATATGGTTTCAAGTGTTTTTTTTATCTTCTTCTAAAATTAGGGTTTTCTGAATTTCTTTTTAAAACTTTGTTTAAATGATTTTTTTGTGTTTAAACTTCTGTTTCTCACATATTTTGACTTATCATATGAGACTACTACAGCCTTGACTCGCCTATGCTGAAAGCCCTAATTTTTTTAGGGTTCTTCGTTTGGATTTTTGAGTATTAGCATCACCGACTGATTTTCATTTTGAATTTTTGTGATTTCTCGTGATTGTCTTGCCTTGATATGCTTCTACTGAGTTTCTCAGTCTAAACATTCACTGATTCTATGTGCTTGTGTTCATCTCGACTGTTCACACCAAGACTTGCTTCTTTCTCATTGAATCACTATTGTTTAACTTTTATTTTTGCTAGAGTTATGTCACGATTCTATACTTTCCATGTTTTACCTTATTTATACGGTAAACATGCTTCCTCTTTTCATGACTTCCTCTTTTATTGAGCTATGTAATATTTCGAATTCCTTATTTCTTGGGTTGATTTGAGCATTTTCCCTTAAACCTTCGATTCTTACCTTTCTACTCAATTTTATTGATTTGCTTTCCTTAATTAATTTTCCACTTACTTGTCTGCATTGTACTTGATTCTTACTGATTATTTCCGTAATTAGAATTTTCTGAACCTAACCCTAATTACATGTTCTATACTTGCATTGTTTGAAGTCTTTCCTTATTTGTTATACTCCAGCTATGCATGATTTCTTTTCTTACTTGTTACATGTTCTTTACCGTTTGAACTAATTCCCTTAATCAAGGGAAGAATCGAATTGATTTTACTCTGAGTTCTATAATTACTAAACAACTTGATTCTTACCTTATTTACCTGGCTTTCAAACTACTATATATTGCTCTCTTCTATAGTTTTGAAAAAGGACAGACATTAGTTCACATCTCTCATACACTCAAAAGCTCTCCTGCTTTCTTTGTAACTTACGTTGTTACTAAATTAGCCAGGTGCAAGCCAAAGCTGATTATTGCACTCTCATGTTCGTTACCTTTCATTTACTCTTTTTACTAGTATTTCTGATTTTAAATTCAAGCTCTTAAACCAATGTATTTCATATTGCTTTAGTTTTTCATATTCCTAATCTGTTTCTATCTATTGTTTTGGTGTTCAACATGTATGTGACATATTACTTCACCTAATTATGTCTAATTATTTCTAGAATCAGCATGTCATATGAACTTGTAGTCTATTTAAATTTGACTCTAACTTATTTTTGAATGTTGGTTCACTTGGTATCTAGTCTCTCGTATGAACCTTTCTTTGCAAAGTAATTTTTTTACTCCAAGTGGTTTGATTCTATGTTGGTTTTGGAATTATTATTGTGTTGTATCATTTTCTATTCCTAATCCCGTGAACCCCTTAAAGCATCTGATTGTATAACTATGTTCTAATTAGTACCCCTGAATCCATGTCTTATTGTTTGCACTATTAGCTACCCCCTTAATTGCAAAGAATTATGTTTACTTGTATTATGTGTTCCCAACCCCAATTACCATGTATGAAGGTTTGTTATTTGAGTGTTGTTGAACCTATTTTGGCCCTATGTTTGATCTGTTGTTTGTGTGATTACATAACTTTTGTCAAAAACTGTTTTACTAAACAATTCTCCTATTCACAAAATTACTATGGATTTTTTTTTGCTTTCCTATTAAAACCTTTTCAAAATCATGTCAAGCACTCCCACTATACTCTTAGGTCTTTAAGTTTCGCCCCTCCAGTGTGTGACTGCCTTGGGACCCCTATGAGATCCCACTGAACGCTGATGCACTGGAGCTGGTTGTTCCACACTGCACTTACTCAGCTCTGATTATAGAGTCTAGGTGTGAGCACTGCACGAGATTTTTGAGGTCCTTAGGGAACTCTAACACACCTAGACAATGATATTATCTATGTAATTTGGCATTGGAGGCTATCAGAGGCTTGGGAAGTCATTTGGGTCTGCTTCAGGCTCCATATAGTTAACTTCTTCTTTTCTTTATTGTTTATGTATTTTATTCAGCTGGTCAGTAATAATTATTTATAGACAACATTGAGGTGATTAGTGAAAAGGGGTAGGTAGTTATATATCTGTGGGGTAACCCGGTAGATACCATGCCTATAGGATCATGCTAATATACTTGCTATATTTGCTTTACCATATTACAAACCATGCCAATAGGATCATGTTAATACACTTGCTATGTTTGCTTTACCATACAAGAAACCATGCCTATATGATTTAAAGGATTCAATATCAGAAACTATTTCTATAGGTTTTGAAAGTCAACTTCATAAGTAGATACCATGCCTAAAGAGCAAAGTGTTTGAGTTTAATTTTTGCTACTGCACGTATCTACATCTGTCTCGCTGACATCAACTTTTAACAATTAGATACCATGCTTATAGGAATTAAAATCAGAAATTCTGCTTATAGAACCTAAAACCAACTTGGTTTAAACAAGTTGCTCTAATTCATGTTAGTCCATTTTGAAACTGGCCAAATCAATTGTCTGTTTCCTTAAATGAATTTTTCAGGCATTACCTTAATTTACTATTACTAGACAATATGCCTATAAGGACTCAATAGTCCGTATAAAAAATGTTCACTATTTTTGTGATGACCCGGCTAGTCGTCTTTGGAATATATGCCCAGTTTCCCAATTTTATGCTTCCCCTAAGTTCATTTCTGCTATTTTGGTTTGTCGGGATGTTCGGTAATAAAATTCGGAGTGTTTTGGGACACTTAGTCCCTAAATGAGAGCTTAAGTGTTGAAAAATGGTTCATAATCAGAACAGTGTCAAGATAACCTCGGAATGGAAAGCGGATGGTTCCGCTAGCTCCGTTAGGTGATTTCGGGGTAGGGAGCGTGTTCGGAATATATTTTGGATGTCCGAAGCTCAATTAGGCTATGAATGCCGAAACTTAGAAATTTGAAGTTCCGGTCCGATAGTGAATTTTTTATCTAAGGGTTGGAATAGAATTCCGAGAGTTGAAGTGGCTTCGTTAGGTGATTTAGGATATGTCTACAAATTTTCAGGTCATTCAGACGTGTTTTGGATAGGTTTTGAGTCGAATGAGTGTTTGGATATGTGTTGGAGATTTTAGGTGCAAATCATTGATCAAATGGTGATTCCAGTGTTGTTTTAGGTGATCTAAGGATTGGTGCAAGTCATAATGATGTTAAGGGATAGGTTTGTCGGTTTGGTTGAGGTCTCGGGGGACCCAGACTTGTTTCGGATGCTCGACAGAGTGATTTTTGGAAGAAATATTTCTGCTGCTTCTGTTGTTTCCGCGTCTGCGGAAAAGGAGACCGTGTAAGCAGTTACCGCAGACGCGACCATGGGATCGCGGACGCAGTCTGGGACCGTAGAAGCGGATAGGGAGCCGCATAAGTGGCCATCGCGGATACGGCCGTTTGTCCGCAGAAGTGGAAACTGAGTTTAATTGAAACCACTGAAGCGGCTTTTTGACATGGAAAGCGGGACCGCAGAAGCGGTCCCTGGAGCCTCATTTGCTCATTTGCTTGTCCTGAGTGACACGGTTCAGCATGGCGATGCTAGGGATGTGACTATTGGAGATGACAGGGTATTGAGGATGCAGGGTCGTATTTGTGTGCCCGATGTTGATGGTATTCGGGAGTTGATATTGACCGAGGCCCATAGCTCGCAGTATTCCATCCATCCGGGTGCTGCAAAGATGTATCAGGATCTGAGGCAACATTACTGGTGGAGGGGGATGAAGAAGGACATTGTTATTTGCGGCTAGATGCCTCAATTGTCAGCAGGTAAAGGCTGAGCATCAGAGACCGGGAGGGTTACTCCAGCAGATGGAGTTTCCGGACTGGAAATGGGAGAATATCACCATGGATTTTGTGACTGGCCTCCCTCTGACGGCAATAAAATTTGATTCTATTTGGGTTGTTGTGCATCGGCTGACCAAGTCCGCTCATTTCATTCCAGTGTGCACTTCTTACTCCGCAGAGCGGTTAGCGGGGATTTATATCAGGCAGATTGTCCGCCTGCATGGCATTCCAATTTCTATCATCTCAGACAGGGGTTCAGTGTTTACATCACGGCTCTAGAGAGCCGTCCAGCATGAGTTGGGTACTCGGGTGACCATAAGCACATCCTTCCACCCTCAGATGGACGGACAGTCCGAGCGCACTATTCAGATTCTTGAGGATATGCTCCGTTCGTGCGCGATTGAGTTTAGTGGGTCTTGGGATCAGTTCTCGCCATTGGCGGAGTTTGCATATAACAACAGTTATCAGTCCAGTATTCAGATGGCGCCTTATGAGGTCTTATACGGTAGGAGATGCAGATCCCCTGTGGGTTGGTTCGCGCCAGGTGAGGCCAGGTTATTGGGCACTGATTTGGTTGAGGATGCGGTAGATAAGGTTAAGGTGATTCAGGATAGACTCCGTGCGGCTCAGTCCAGATAGAAGAGTTATGCGGACCAGAAGGTTCGTGATGTTTCATTTATGGTTGGTGAGCAGGTTTTGCTTCGGGTCTCGCCTATGAAAGGTGTCATGAGATTTTATGGCAGTTTGGAAAGGTTGCTTATGAGCTCGCTTTACCTCTTTGTTTAACCGGGGTTCATCTAGTATTTCATGTTTCTATGCTTCGGAGGTATCATGGTGACCCGTCTCACATGTTGGAGTTCACTTCAGTCCAGTCTGGTGTCATGGTGATCCGTCTCTAGTGGAAATATTGGATAGACAGGTTTGAAAGCTCAGGTCAAAGGATATAGCTTCAGTAATGGTGCAGTGTCAGCCTGCCAAGGAGGCGACTTGGGAGACCGAGCGGGATATGCGCAGCAGATACCCTCATGTTTTTGCTACTTCAGGTATTTTCCTTAAGCTCATTCGAGGACGAACGAATGTTTAAGTGTGGGAGGATGTGAAGACCTGGCTGGTCGTCTTTGGAATTTATGCCTCGTTTTCCCATTTTCTGCTTCCCCTAAGTTCATTTCTGCTATTTTGGTTTGCCGGGATGTTCGGTAATAGAATTAGGAGTGTTTTGGGACACTTAGTCCCTAAACGAGAGCTTAAGTGTTGGAAAGTGGTCCATAATGAGAACAGTATCAAGACGACCTCGGAATGGAACACCAATGGTTTCGTTAGCTCCGTTAGGTAATTTCGGGGTGGGGAGCATGTTCGGAATGTATTTTGGATGTCCGAAGCTCAATTAGGCTATGAATGCCGAAAGTTAGAAATTTTAAGTTCCGGTCCGATATTGAATTTTTATCCGAGGGTCGGAATAGTATTCCGAGAGTTGCAGTGGCTTTATTAGGTGATTTAGGATATGTCTGCAAATTTTCAGGTCATTCGGGCGTGTTTTGGAAAGGTTTTGAGTCGAATGAGAGTTTGGCTAAGTTTTGGAGATTTTTGTTGCAAATCATTGATCAAATGGTGTTTCCGGCATTGTATTAGGTGATCTAAGGATTGGTGCAAGTCCGAATGATGTTAAGGGATAGGTTTGTAGGTAGTTGAGGTCCCTGGGGGCCCTGGGCTTGTTTGATATGCTCGATTGTGTGATTTTTTGTTTTTGGAAGATATATTTCTGCTGCTTCTGTTGTTTCCGCGTCTGCGGAAGATAGACCGCATATGCGGTTACCGCAGACGCGACCATGGGGTCGCGGACGCAGTCTGGGACCGCAGAAGCGGATAGGGAGCCGCATAAGCGGCCATCGCGGATGCGGCCGTTTGTCCGCCGAAGTGGACACTGAGTTTTAATTGAAACCACTGAAGCGGCTTTTTGACCGGGAAAGCGGGACTGCAGTAGCGGTTCCTGGAGCCGCAAAAGTGGAAATCACTGTAGAGAAAAGGGTTTTATCCGAGGCTTAAGTTCATAAGTTGAAAAATCAAATTTTAGCTCGGACCAAGGCGATTTTGGGAGGGTTTTGAAGAGGAGACTATTGGGTAATGTTTCTATGATCCTTTCTAGATTTAATTCATCATTTAGTTATTAAGTTCATCTTTTAAATTCAAATTAAGGTCCAAAAATGGAAGAATTGGGTGAAAGTTCTTTGGCTAATCAATTGGGTGTTTGAGGAAGCATTTGACCTCCGATTTGAGAGATTTTTATATGGTTAGACTCGTGAGATTACGAGATTTCTGAAAATGTGAAAATTATTCGATTCCTAGACGTTGGCATGAGGGGCATTTTGGTTATTTTTTACCTGTTCTCGCGCCTTAGCTGTAATTTTAATAATGTAATCAGTTTCTTGTGATGTTATTTACAATATATAGTTGGTTTGAATAGATTTGGGCCACTCGTAGTCAGATACTGTGGCAAGGGCATTGCTTCTTAGCGGTTTTGTATTAATTCGAGGTAAGTAGCTTGTATAACCTTGTGTGGGACCTCTCCCTTTAGGATATATTAATTGTTGTTTAAAGGCCTTGTGCGCGAGGTAACGGGCGTGTACTTGTGCTTATTGTTGAAAATTCACCTTACTCTACTTATTTAGACTATGTTTCTTCGCGTTTTTATCTGTTAAAAAAAATGTAATTTCACTTTCTTAGCTTAGAAAAAGCATGTTAGTAATTTATTTCCTCTATTTGACTAAATTGCAAATACAGTCCCTCCGTGTGAGCATGCTAGGCCTAGACCTATACATTGTTGCTATATTTGGTTTCTTTTTGTTAAATATTGACTTGTTGTGAAGTGTTTACATTTGGGACTACGAGTTTAATTCCCGGGAGATATCCCTGTTATTGGTCCGACGGACTACGAGTTCAATTCCCGGGAGATCCTCTGATTCTGACATGATAGACTACGGGTTCAATTCCCGGGAGATCCTCTGATATTGATATAAAGAACTGTGGGTTTAATTCCTGGAGATCCTCTGTTATTGGTATAAAGGACCGCGGCTTCAGTTCCCCGAGATCCTTTGATATTAGTATGAAGGATTACGGGTTCAATTCCCGGAGATCCTCGGATAATGATAAGGTGGAATGCGGGTTCGATTCCCGGAGCTCCATGTAGAGATCCTGACTGTTGAGTGATTTTCTTTGTGTTTGTAGTTTGTACTTGTAGCCATTTTTTTTAATTACTGTCTTTTTAGATATTCGGATTTATTTCATTATCTACTGTTTAGTTATATTTACATTATTTCTTATGTTGTTCTCAGTATGGCCTCGACCTTCCTCGTCACTACTCCATCGAGGTTAGGCTTGGCACTTACTTAGTACCGTTGTGGTGTACTCATGATACTCTTCTGTACACTTTTGTTATGCAGATCTAGGTACTCTTGATCGGGCGCGTTATCAGTGGTTAGGAATTATACTCGGAGATCTGAGGTATGCATCTGCTGCGTCCGCAGAGCCGAAGACTCTCCCTCTGTTCTACCATTAGTTAGTAGTTTTATCCATATATTCTCTCGTTGTAGACACTTCTGTATGTTAGAGCCATACGTCATACTTTACTCTTAGCCTGTGTTGCCCGTGGGTTTCCGGGTCTTGGAGCTTTTTATATTATATTGAGTTGACATGTATGTGCCCGCACTCGATACATTATCTTACGCCATTTATGTTTTAAATTATTGAATCCGCACAGACTGTTGAATTTCCGCAATGTGTCAGGTTTACCTAGTTACGAAGACTGGGTCCGTCATGACAAGTTCACGATTGGTGAACTAGGATCGTGACAAGTTGGTATCAGAGGTCTAGGTTCATAGGAGTCACGGGACACATGCCGGTTATGTAGAGTCTCGCTGATCGATACGGAGATGTCTGTACTTATCTATGGGAGGCTATGTACCTGCTTAGGAAAAATCTTCACTTCATTTGAATTCTTGTCGTGCTATGTTCTTGACCTCGATTCTAAACTATTGTTTTCTTATTCTCTCATGGATGGTGAGGACACGCACGACCCGAGAAGATCAGGCACCCACATCCCCTCCTGCAGCCGCTAGAGGCAGGGGTTGGAGGGGTTGTAGTCGTGCGCGGGGTGTAGCCAGAGCACCTGCACGAGCAGCCGCCGAGGTGCCACCAGCATACTTAGAAAAGACTCAGGCACCAGACACGCCCACAGCCACTACTACTCCAGCTGCTCAGGAGGCGGTGGCACATTTTATGAGTATGTATACCACTCTGTCTTAGGTCGGGCTACTTACACTTCCTGCAGCTATGTCCCAGGCTGGGGGAGAAGCCCAGACTCCCGCAGCCCGCAGCCCAGAGCAGAGGGTGCAAATGGGACCGGTTCCAGATGTTATTCCTGCCCAGCCGGCAGTACCAGTTCAGCCTGAGGATGGGGCACCTGCTTCAAAGGATGAGCAGCGCAGGTTGGAGCGGTTCAAGAAGTATGACCCTCATATTTTTAGCGAGCTGGCTACCGGTGACGCCTTGGGGTTTCTGGAGGATTGTCATCGCATTTTTTGCACTTTGGGTATCACAGTTTCTACTGGGGTCTCTTTTGCAGCTTTCCAGCTTCGGGGAGCTGCCTATGACTGGTGGCGCACCTTTGAGTTAGACACTCCAGATGAGGCTGCCTTCCTGACTTGGACAGTTCTCAAATATGTTTCAGAGGGAGTTTGTTCCCCAAAGCCTCCGAGATGCATGGCGTGCGGAGTTTGAGCACTTGCAGCAGGGCCCTATAACTGTCTCAAAGTATGCCATTCGTTATACTAGATTGGCCATGCATGCACCTGCTTTGGTGGCAACATCATGAGAGGGTTCATAGGTTTATCGAGGGTCTTATTCCTTCCATCAGGTCTGGCATAGCGCGAGAGCTGGATATGAATATACCCTATCAGCAGGTGGTGAGTATAGCCAGGAGGATAGAGGGTATGTATGCCAGGGAGCGAGAGGAAAGAGAGGCCAAGAGGTCTCGAGAGCCTGGTCATTTTTCTGGTACCCGTACTTAAGGACTAGGACGTCATCGTAGGGGCTATAAGGGTCGCCCAGTTCATTCAGCTATTCCTTCACCCAGCAGTACTCCAGCTCCTCCCAGATCTCAGGAGCCTTATCATGCACCCCCGATTTCTAGTGTGCCTCATGCACAGGGCACCTCCAGAGGTCAGCCCAGCAGGGGTGGATCTAGTCAGTCAAAGCCGCCGCGCCTTCTAGAGCTTGTCATGAGTGTGGGGATACCCACCAATTGGTTAGAGAGTGCCCCAGACGTGGTAGGGGTGTGCCTTCTCAGACTCCACAGCCCCAGCATGCTCCACAGGGTCAGCAGGCCATTGTTCCAGCTCTAGCATCCACCTGACCTGCCCAGCCTACCAGAGGCGGGGATCGGGGAGATAGAGGTCTCCCTCGAGGTAGGGGACGAGCCAGATTTTTTGCCATTCCTGATCGTGCCGAGGCTGTCGCCTCTAATTCTGTTGTCACAGGTATTATTTTGGTTAGTACCAGAGAGGCATCGGTTCTATTCGATCCAGGCTCTACTTATTCTTATGTGCCATATTATTTTGCTCTGCATTTGGGTATAGCCGGAGAGGCTTAGAGCTCTCATGTTTATGTTTCCACTCCCGTGGGAGATTCTTCTATTGTGGACCGTGTGTATCGGTCATGTTTGGTTACTATTCGTGGTTTTGAGACCAGGGCAGATCTTTTATTACAAGATATAGTCGCTTTTGATATTATCTTGGGCACAGACTGGTTGTCGCCCCATTATGCTATTGTTGATTGTCACGCTAAGACCGTGACGCTGGCTATGCCAGGTATTTCTCGTATTGAGTGGAGTGGTACTTTTGATCACACTCCCACTAGAGTTATATCTTTTCTTAAGGCTCAGCGTATGGTTGAGAAGAGGTGTGCTGCATATTTATCCTACGTGAGAGATGTCAGTGCTGATACCCCTTCTTTTGAATTTGTCCCAGTCGTACGAGATTTTCTCGATGTGTTCCCATCTGATCTTGTGGGCATGCCTCCCGATCGGGACATTGATTTTGGTATTGATTTATTGCTGGGCACTCAGCCCATATCTATTCCTCCTTACCGCATGGATCCCCCTGAGTTGAAGGAGTTGAAGGATCGGTTGCAGGAATTGCTTTATAAGGGTTTTATTCGACCTAGTGTTTCACCATGGGGTGCTCCAGTATTTTCCGTGAAGAAAAAGGATGGTTTTATGCGAATGTGTATCGATTATCATCATTTGAACAAAGTTACAGTGAAGAACCGATATCCTTTGCCTCGTATTGATGATCTATTTGACCAGCTTCAAGGCGCACATGTGTTTTTTAAGATTGATTTGCGCTCAGGCTATCACCAGCTAAAGATTCGGGAGCCAGATATCCTGAAGACTGCTTTCAGGACTCTGTATGGTCATTATGAGTTCTTTGTCATGTCATTTGGGCTGACCAACGCCCCAACAACATTTATGCATTTGGTGCACAATGTATTCATGCCCTATCTCGACTCATTTGTCATTGTTTTCATAGATGATACTCATGTATACTCCCGGAGCCGGGAAGATCATGAGCATCACCTGAGGGTAGGGCTTTAGACCCTGAGAGAAAAGAAATTATATGCAAAGTTTTCAAAATGTGAGTTTTGGTTGTATTCCGTGGCATTTCTAGGCCAGGTGGTATTGAGTGAGGGCATTCAGGTAGATCCGAAGAAGGTGGAGGCCGTGCAGAGTTGGACAAGGCCCTCCTCAGCTACAGAGATCAGCAGGTTCCTTGGCCTAGCAGGGTATTACCGCCGTTTTGTGGAGGGGTTCTTGTCGATTGCAGCTCCTATGACTAGATTGACCCAGAAGGGTGCTCCTCTTCAGTGGTCGGATGAGTGTCAGGCGAGCTTCCAAAAGCTCAAGACGGCTTTGACTTCAACTTTTGTTCGGGGTCCTATACGATTTATTGTGATGCCTCGCGAGTTGGACTTGGAGCGGTGTTGATGCAGGAGGGTAGGGTGATTGCCTACGCTTCCAGGCAGTTGAAGGTGCATGAAAAGAATTATCATGTCCATGATCTTGAGTTAGCTACTATTGTTCATGCCTTAAAGATCTGGTGTCATTATTTGTATGGTATGCCTTGTGAGATTTATACTGATCATCAGAGTTTGCGACACTTATTCAAGTAGAAGGATCTGAACTTGCGCTAGAGGAGATGGTTGGAGCTACTGTAGGATTATGATATTACTATTATTTATCACCCGGGACAGGCCAATGTGATACCCGATGCCCTGAGTCGCCAGGCGGAGAGTTTGGGGAGTTTGGCATATCTACTAGCTTCAGAGAGACCTATGGCGATGGATGTTCAGGCCTTAGCCAGTTAGTTCGTGAGGTTGGACCTTTTGGAGCCTAGTCGAGTCCTAGCCTGTGTGGTTTCTCGGTCTTCATTGTTTGATCGCATCAGGGAGCGATGGTATGATGATCCTCATTTTCTTGTCCTCAGTGACACGGTTCAGCATGGCGATGCTAGGGATGTGACTATTGGAGATGACAGAGTATTGACGATGCAGGGTCGTATTTGTGTGCCCGATGTTGATGGTATTCGGGAGTTGATATTGATCGAGGCCCATAGCTCGCAGTATTCCATCCATCCGGGTGCCGCGAAGATGTATCAGGATCTGAGGCAACATTATTGGTGGAGGGGGATGAAGAAGGACATTGTAGATTTTGCGGCTAGATGCCTCAATTGTCAGCAGGTAAAGGCTGAGCATCAGATACCGGGAGGGTTACTCCAGCAGATGGAGATTCCAGACTGGAAATGGGAGAATATCACCATGGATTTTGTGACTGGCCTCCCTTTGACGGCAATGAAATTTGATTCTATTTGGGTTGTTGTGGATTGGCTGACCAAGTCCGCTCATTTCATTCCACTGTGCACTTCTTACTCCACGGAGCGGTTAGCGGGGATTTATATCAAGGAGATTGTCCGCCTGCATGCATTCCAGTTTCTATCATCTCAGACAGGGGTTCAGTGTTTACATCACAGTTCTGGAGAGTCGTCCAGCATGAGTTGGGTACTCGGGTGACCATGAGCACATCCTTCCACCCTCAAACGGACGGATAGTCCGAGCGCACTATTCAGATTCTTGAGGATATGCTTAGTGCGTGCGTGATTGAGTTTAGTGGGTCTTGGGATCAGTTCTCGCCATTGGTGGAGTTTGCATATAACAACAGTTATCAGTACAGAATTCAGATGGCGCCTTATGAGGTCTTATTCGGTAGGAGATGCAGATCCCCTGTGGGTTGGTTCGCGCCGGGTGAGGCCAGGTTATTGGGCACTGAATTGGTTGAGGATGCGGTAGACAAGGCTAAGGTGATACAGGATAGACTCCGTGCGGCTTAGTCCAGACAGAAGAGTTATGCGGACCAGAAGGTTCGTGATGTTTTATTTATGGTTGGTGAGCGGGTTTTGCTTCAGGTCTCGCCTATGAAAGGTGTCATGAAGTTTGGAAAGAAAGGAAAGTTGAGCCCGAGGTACATTGGTCCATTTAAGATTTTATGGCAGGTTGGAAAGGTTGCTTATGAGCTCGCTTTACCTCACTGTTTGACCAAGGTTCATCCAGTATTTCATGTTTCTATGCTTCGGAGGTATCATGGTGACCCGTCTCACATGTTGGAGTTCACTTCAGTCTAGTCGGGTATCATGGTGACCCGTCTCTAGTGGCAATATTGGATAGACAGGTTTGAAAGCTCAGGTCAAAGGATATAGCTTCAGTAATGGTGTAGTGTAAGCCTGCCAAGGAGGAGACTTGGGAGACTGAGCGGGATATGCGCAGCCGATACCCTCATGTTTTTGCTACTTCATGTATGTTCCTTAAGCTCGTTCGAGGACGAAGGAATGTTTAAGTGTGGGAGGATGTGAAGACCTGGCTGGTCGTCTTTGGAATTTATGCCCCGTTTCCCCATTTTCTGCTTTCCCTAAGTTCATTTCTGCTATTTTGGTTTGCCGGGATGTTCGGTAATAGAAATAGGAGTGTTTTGGGACACTTAGTCCCTAAACGAGAGCTTAGGTGTAGGAAAATGGTCCATAATTAGAACAGTATCAAGAAGAACTCGGAATGGAAAACCAATGGTTTCGTTAGCTCCGTTAGGTAATTTCGGGGTGGGGAGCATGTTCGGAATGTATTTTGGATGTCCGAAGCTCAATTAGGCTATGAATGCCGAAAGATAGAAATTTGAAGTTCCGGTCCGATATTGAATTTTTGATACGAGGGTTGGAATGGTATTTCGAGAGTTGCAGTGGCTTTATTAGGTGATTTAGGATACGTCTGCAAATTTTCAGATCATTCGGGCGTGTTTTGGAAAGGGTTTGAGTCGAATGAGAGTTTGGCTAAGTTTTGGAGATTTTAGGTGCAAATCATTGATCAAATGGTGTTTCCGGCATTGTATTAGGTGATCTAAGGATTGGTGCAAGTCCGAATGATGTTAAGGGATAGGTTTGTAGGTTTGTTGAGGTCCCTGGGGGCCCGGGGCTTGTTTGATATGCTCGATTGTGTGATTTTTTATTTTTGGAAGATATATTTCTGTTGCTTCTGTTCTTTCCGCGTCTGCGGAAGGTAGACCGCATAAGCACAGCAGACGCGACCATGGGATCGTGGACGCAGTTTGGGACCGCAGAAGCGGATAGGGAGCCGCATAAGCGGCCATCGCGGATGCGGCCGTTTGTCTGCGAAAGTGGACACTGAGTTTTAATTGAAACCACTGAAGCGGCTTTTTGACCGGGAAAGCGGGACCGTAGAAGCGGTCCCTGGAGCCGCAAAAGCGGAAATAACTATAGAGAAAAGGGTTTTATCCGAGGCTTAAGTTCATAAGTTGAAAAATCAAATTTTAGCTCGGACCAAGGCGATTTTGGGAGGGTTTTGAAGAGGAGACTATTGGGTAATGTTTCTATGATCCTTTCTAGCTTTAATTCATCATTTAGTTGTTAAATTCATCTTTTCAATTCAAATTAAGGTCCAAAAATGGAAGAATGGGTGAAAGTTCTTTGGCTAATCAATTGGGTGTTTGAGGAAGTATTTGACCTCCGATTTGAGAGATATTTATATGGTTAGACTCGTGAGATTACGAGATTTCTGAAAATGTGAAAATTATTCGATTCCTAAACGTTGGCCTGAGGGGCATTTTGGTCATTTTACCTGTTCTCGCGCCTTAGCTCTAATTTTAATAATGTAATCAGTTGCCTGTGATGTTATTTTCAATATGTAATTGGTTTGAATAGATTTGGGCCACTCGGAGTCGGATACTCGTGGCAAGGGCATTGTTTCTTAGCAATTTTTTACCAATTCGAGGTAAGTGACTTGTCTAACCTTGTGCGGGGGACCTCTCTCTTTAGGATATATTAATTGTTGTTTATAGTCCTTGTGCGCGAGGTGACAGACGTGTACTTGTGCTAATAGTTTAAAATTCACCTTACTCTACTTATTTAAACTGTGTTTCTTCGCGTATTTAACTGTTATAAATGTGATTTCACTTGCTTAGCTTAGGAAAAGCATGTTAGTAATTTATTTGCTTTATTGGACTAAATGGAAAATATCTGCCCTCTTTGTGAGCATGCTAGGCCTAGACCTGTACATTGTTGCTATATTTGGTTTCTTTCTGTTAAATATTGACTTGTTGTGAAGTGTTTACGTTTGGGACGATAGGTTCAATTCCCGGGAGATCCCCCTGTTATTGGTATGACAGACTATGGGTTCAATTCCCGGGAGACCCTGTGATTCTGACATGACGAACTACGAGTTCAATTCCTAGGAGATCCTCTGATATAAAGGACTGTGGGTTCAATTCCCGGAGATCCTCTGTTATTGGTATAAAGGACTGCGGGTTCAATTTCCGGAGATCCTCTGATATTGGTATGAAGGGCTACGGGTTCAATTCCTGGAGATCCTCGGATATTGATAAGGTGGACTGCGGGTTCGATTCTCGGAGCTCCATGTAGAGATCCTGATTGTTGAGTGATTTGCTTTGTGTTTGTAGTTTGTACTTGTAGCCGCTTTGTTTTAATTACTGTCTTGTTACATATTCGGATTTATTTCATTATCTACTGTTTAGTTATTTTTACATTATTTCTTATGTTATTCTCAGTAGGGCCTCGACCTTCCTTGTCACTACTCCATCGAGGTTAGGCTTGGCACTTATTGAGTACCGCTATGGTGTACTCATGATACTCTTCTGCACACTTTTGTTGTGCAGATCTAGGTACTCTTGATCGGGCGCGTTATCAGTGATTAGGAGCTATACTCGGAGAACTGAGGTATTATTCTGCCGCGTCCGCAGAGCCTAAGAGTCTCCCTCTGTTCTACCATTAGTTAGTAGTTTTATCCATATATTCTCTCGTTGTAGACACTTCTCCATGTTAGAGCCATGCGCCATACTTTACTCTTAGCCTGTGTTGCCCGTGGGTTTCCGGGTCTTGGAGGGTTCTATGTTATATTGAGTTGACATGTATGTGCCAGGCGGCACTCCATACATTATCTTACGTCATTTATGTTTTAAATGATTGATTCTGCATAGACTGTTGAATTTCTGCAATGTGTCAAGTTTACCTAGTCGCGAAGACTGGGTGCCGTCATGACATGTTCACGATTGGTGAACTAGGGTCGTGACAATTTTACTACATCAACATAGTTATCATGCTCTTTGGACATCATTGTTCTAATTTTAGGCAAGCCTATATGGCGTTTTCAAATTCTGCAACTTTGAAACTGTATTTTTGCTACTTAAAACTGTCTAGATTTAACATGTTTAATCAGTAGGCAAGATAAATAGGACCTTTCACATATTGTCCTAATTCAAGACTATATAACCCCTGCTCACTTACACATCATGTTCTAGGATTTTCTCTTAATTATTTGAATG
The DNA here is from genome assembly GCA_034376525.1 of Nicotiana benthamiana. Classification (NCBI taxonomy): domain Eukaryota; kingdom Viridiplantae; phylum Streptophyta; class Magnoliopsida; order Solanales; family Solanaceae; genus Nicotiana; species Nicotiana benthamiana. The sequence goes on along the minus strand of CM067324.1, from coordinate 26,849,509 downwards.
TTGTTTGAAGATGTGCACCTACTTGTTATACTTGAGGAACAGTGAGTCTATAACATGTTTCTTTAAATGGAGTTCTAATTGTTTTTGATTGACGCCTATATTTTTATCTTTTAAAGCCTTAGGAAAGTCTAGAACTGTCCAAAGAATAGAGGTCCTAAAATACCCCCAGGACCGCAAGGAAGGGACATGTAGTGCACACATAGGACATTTTCAAGGTTGCTAGAATGCTTTAGGCTATGACCGGGGGGGGGGGGGGGAGGGATGGGTAGAATAGGATACTATGACTACTCGCTAATGTCACATGTAGCCCCTCATTGAGGAGTATTTACCGATCACTGTATGGGGTGATCCTGTTGGCTAACCAACCTAAGACCCCTCCTTCCCAAATTCCCTTTACTTTCCATATGTATACAATTTTTTAAGTCTTTCCTTTGTCTCATTATTTGAGTCACGTGATGTCCAAACCCTGCTCTTATTTGTAATTATGTGTTTAAAGCTATTTATTTGTTAATGGACTGGTTCATATGTATAAGTTTGCAGGGTATTTTGAGCCCTTACCCTAAATCTCTGGTAATACAAACCAATCCAAGAGATAATCATTCCGGGTGCCCTAATGCACCATAATCTGTTAGGTGGAGACATTTCAAAGCCCAAATTCTCAAAAGGGAAATGAGTTACTACCCCCATGAATGTTGAAACTGGAATCTATCTACGAATTCCCTGAGTAGTTTTGTATCTCCTTGTTTTATTTTGAAGATAGCTTCCATCATTTATTTTTTACCTTTTTGAGCTCCTGAGTGTGATTTTATAAATAAATCTGCAAGCTCAGCAAAAAATCAATCGAATTTTAGGTAAAAGAGAATACCATGTTAGTGCTCCCTTTGTGAGTGTTTCACGGAATTTTCCTACCAGTAATAATTCAATCTCTTTCTTGGTCAAGTCGTTGACCTTCACACCAATTGTAAATGCAGTTACATGTGTGCACCTAATTTTTTACCACACCCAAATTCTATACTAGTTTAGTGTAAATATTTCTTTTACGTCAAATCTTAATATTTTAAAACTTTTATCTTACTCTTAGTAGGTTTTATTTAGAAAAAAAAATACTAACTGTATATTCACATTATTAGAGTATAAGTTTTACTCCTAATTTTAAATAAATTAAAAATTAAAAAAATCTAACTAGAATTTTAAATGTATGCTATAGTATGCTTCTTAGTATAATTTAAACTACAATGTAAATATTTAATTTTATTATGTATATAATATTTAAATATAAGATAGCTAACTAATATTTTTATCTATGCATTTTACTTTCTAATTACTTCATTAATAAAGATAAGTAAAAGTTATTAAACAAAAAAAATAACTAACGAAAAAAAGAAGAAGAAAAAGGCAAAGCAAATAATAATAATAATAATAATAATAATAATAATAATAATAATAATAATAATAAGTAATAATATAATAAAAAGGATTAAATCTTAAAAGATTCAAATAAAATTATCCTAACCACTTACAATGATCTTCTCAGCCTCCTTCTCTCACTTCAACTTTTATTCTAACTCTTTTACATACCACACACCTTCCTTTTATAAAAAGGGAACAAAACAAAAAACAAAAGAGAAAAAAAAGGGAACGAACAATAAAAAAAGAGAGAAAAGGAACGAACAAAAAGGAAAGGAAGAAGAAAGGAAAAAACGTTGAAAAAATAAGGAAAGAAACGAGAAAGAAAGAAAGGAAATAGGAGTTCGGGATTTCGTCACGGGTCTATGTTCGTGGTTCTAAAAAGGTTAGTATTGCAACTTTGGAAATCAGTAGATTATATCTATTGTGAAATCTTCGCAAAATGTAATGTTGAATCTCCTTGTTACTTCAATGATAATATCATGATTTAAGTATGAATGTGTACCAATATTTTTATTAATTTTCTTAAAAGTTTGCTCAATAGAAATGTGTTTGGTTGCTTGGTATCTGATTTACCATCATCTATCTCTATAATTTAGTATATATAGTATTCATAAAATATATCTCTATTCTTGGTTGATTTAAACCATCTTCGAAATTCAGTCAATAAATATGTTATGAATAAATTTAGGCTTCAACACTTGGTTTAATTAATCCTTAAAATCATCTTTTATAAATTTTGCCTAGTCACTCTTGTAAATAGGTCATAAATCACGAAAATATTTATTACAAGATCGCAATAGGTTTTTCTCTTAAAAAAAGGTATTCTTCTTTTTTTGGTATTTACGTTTACAAATTGTTTGATTGCTTAGCCATAAAAGCTTAAAATTATCAAGTGCTGATTTATTAGGAATATTTTACTTTGGAAAAAAAATCTCTTAAGTAGAACACATTCTCCATGTCTTAATTTCATTGTAAGTTAAGCTACAGTGAAGTTGTTCATTGTATACAACCTCACATTTATTTTATTAGTTAATTTTTTTTAATATGATGCTAGTTACTCAAAGTAGTCTAACGACATAGATTATTATATTTTTACTATTGAAGTATAAGTTAGAATTTCAGGAGTTATAATCTTCATTTATAAATTAAAATTTATTGTCTGTTAGCATAATTATTTTTCTTTGTAAATAAACATGATGTTGAGGCTAGGCTATTAATTATATTTCTTTCCTATTCTCCTATTATGCGGGGTCATTGGAGAATATAGTTAATTGGGGTCAAATATATTTTAAGGCCTATTACTAGAAAATAATTGTAAGAGGGTAAAACGATTCATGAAATAATTCAAGACTAGTTCCAATAATAAAAACATATAATTGTATATCTCGAATCTAAAAGAAATAAAATAATTGATATAGTGTAATATATGCTATTACCCCATGTGTTCATACCCTAACCTTGGATTGATATGCTTAAATAATAAAATGATTATGTGCGCATTCCGCGTCTTGATACCTTTTTAATTTAAAATAATTATGTTATAACCATGTGTACATTCTGTACCATGGTTTAATATTTAATTTCAAGGAAGCACCTTGTGTCGTATCACATCTTGGTCAAAATAATTAATAAAAATATAATAAATTAAGTGAAGCGATAATAAATAAGCCATAATCAATAAATACAAGAATAACTTAAAAATTGACTTATGCCTTAAATTAATCAATAGAATCGACCGTGCTAGAACCACGAGACTCGAGTGGTGCCTTACACCGTCGCCTCGGTAACCAGAATTCTTTACTCAGTCAGCTATTTTCGTAGATCGTAAATTAGGAGTCAAACCTTCCTATTGAAAAGGGATTCAAATAAAAGGTGACTTGGAACACCAAAACTCAATTCCAAGTGGCGACTCTAAATAATAAATAATCCCTTTTCAAAACGCCACTTTAATTGAAAAAACTCTTTCAACTCAACCTCGTAATATGATTGTATGATAAAAAAGAGGTGTGACAGTCGTGACGATTCTGCTGGGAACAATTAATAAGAATTCGAGCTTTGTATATTTATTCTTGTTTGGCTTCTATCATGTTTTGGATATTATTGTATTTGGAAGCCTAACGTGCTATTTGTCGCTTTTTTACCACATTAATATTTATTTGAACTGTGATGTAAATTGTATCCTCTATCGCACCCCTCTAAGTCTTCTGATAGGTAGTTATGTTGTGTTTGCCTACCGGCATCACAAAACTTCTGTCTTGAGATAAAGCCAGTTAGCCTACCAGCTTCTGGTGAAAGATTTAGTCACACATGTTTCGGTGGGGAAGTCGTTAGCCAGCCAGTACTATTCTACTACTGGTGACGCTTGAAGCTCCTCGGCCCGGGTTGTCCACCCGGGTAAGCCAGGTCTAGATACCATCTCCTTTAGGATTTGAAAACTTAGAAGAACAAGACACAAGTAATGAATATCCGTAGTACGTTACGCTTTATTTGCATCATATGCATTGAACTTAGTGGAACATACCGTCTAGGATAGGAACCAATTTTTTGGACCAACATGTTCATATAATGTGCTATATGTAACGTTATTTAGTAGGCTTCACTCAAGTATTGACCGGCTTTAGGATAGAATTAAACAAGGGTAAAGAAAGAGGAAATTTTCAAGTTTTCTTGAAATACCTTTTTGTTAAAATAAAATTTTGAAAGGATTAGGTATTAAACTAACAATTCTCAAAATAGTTTTCTTTTTTAGTTATTTAAACTGAACTACGCGGGTTTGATTCTCACCAGATGTGAGATGCATAGGCAACCTTCATAAGGTTCAGCTCCATTTTAAATAAACATAAAAAAAGGATTAAACAAGGTTCTTATGGACTATTAGCTATTATTTTTTATTTTTCTGAAAAGGATAATATAGTCACTTTGTCAAATGTTTTAACCAGTTTTGCCCTTGTATCCGGTCTTTTGTCGAAATAGCCTTGAAACATGCATCGAAAATGCTAAGTGGGAGGCCAGTTTTATTTTTTATTAGTTTTTTTTACAAAAACAAAAAAACGTTATTTGGGCCTTTTGTTTTTAATGACTATTACTAGTTTAATTTTTTTTCATCCCACAGTTTGGTTTTTATTTATTTATTTTTTTGGAGATTTTTTTATTATTATTATCAAAGTTAATTTTATTCCAGACATGTTTATGTCTTTAGAATCAGTAGAGTCCGTTTGTATATATATTTTCTTTTCTCTCATTCTAAAAAATATATAATTGAAAAATATTTTAGTTTGTCTTATTTATTTATTTTTTTAAAAAAAGAGAAAAAATCATTATAATTGTTATTATTTCTCCTAAACTACGTGGTGGTTTGATTCATGTGGTGTCATGATACGTAGGCAATCCCCATCGGATGCGATCACAGCCATAATTAATCTAAAAAATGAAAAATTAAAAAAATCAAAAATAAAAGAGCAGTAAGTTCACAAGAAAATAAACCAACAAGCCTGGATGAGCATGAAGCCTTCCAAAATCATTTTAGAAATGAAAATGGCATTAGGTGCATGGCATACAATGCATGATTAATATATGAAAATGCCTAACTCCAACACGTTTGTTGTTTGTTATTTCTAAAGAGATAAGGTTAAACAGAGGTGGTTGGTTTGTGGTTTAAACTGGCGACTCACCCTTACAGCACGAGGTCAAAAAGAAAAAGTAAAATGGAAAATAATAGTGAGAATGAGTCACATAATGATGATGTCCGTGGAAAATTGGTCGAACAAGGTTCAGGACTGGTTGAAGAAGTAAGAGTGTTGAAACAACAATTGGCAGATAAGTACCAAGCCTGAGAGAATGGACAGGCACCGCCCTCACTACCCATGGGGCCTTCGGATAATCTTCGTAATGATTCATTGCAAATCAAGTGCCTATCTCCATAATAAGTAACCCATTGTACCAACCTGGACTCAGTCCGAGCATTAACCTCCCCACTATCTCCAGTACGTCCATTCCACGTCCTCCAGTCGCACCCTTCAGAAATGACCCACATAATGTACCCATTCGTCAACCGGCTCTTGCTCAAAATCTCAACAATGATCTACAATTGAATGCTCATGATACCCAACATTACTCTCCAGAACTGATTTTCAAGGTTCCAGATTCATACAAATATACACCTCAGAACATGTTCCAGTCGAGGTCGAAAAGCTCGACAAGAATATGGAACAAGAGGAAATAACCAGAAAAGTGAAGAGTTTGAAACAAACCATAAGAAACATACAAGATTGGGAGGCCACAAGAGTGTTTCGTTCAATGATTTATGCATGTTTCCCCATGTTCATTTGCCACCTGGAGTCAAGACCCCTAAATTTGACAAGTATGATGGTCACGGTGATCATGTGGTCTCTTGAAGAGATATTGTAACCAATTGAGGGGAGCAAGGGACAAAGAAGAATTACTCATGTCTTATTCTGAGGAAAGTTTGACAGGAATTGCCTCAGAGTGGTTCATAGATCAAGACATATATCACTGGCACGTTTGGAACGGCATGGCTCAAGGTTTTGTCCAACAATTTCAGTACAATATTGATATAGTGCCAGACCGCTCCTCTCTTGTCAACATAAAAAAGAAATCTACAGAAAGCTTCATAGAATATGCAATGAAGTGGAGAGAGAAGGCTGCTAGGTTCAAACCACCAATGAAAGAGGCAGAAATGATTGACTACTTTCTCCAAGCTCAGGATCCTGATTACCTCCATTATATGTTGGCCGCCATCGGTAAGCCTTTTGCCGAGGCGATAAAGATTGGGAAATAGTTGAGAATGGCATGAAGTCGGGAAAAATGGTGAGTCAAGCAGCCCTTAAGGCGACCACGCAATAAATTCAAAGTGGGTCAGGCAGTTTTGGAAATCGGAAAAAGAAAGAGGAAGGATCCATGATGGCGTGTGGATTCGGGGGAGTTCAAAGAGGAATAATTCCTTCATACGTGCAATTCCAACAACGACAACCCAATTATCCTCAACATTATTATCCGCCTCAAGGTCCTCGATACTCATTTCCCTCGCAACAATACACAGTGTATAATGCTCAAGCTTATGCTAGGTGTCCCAATCACCAACAATGGCGAGCATCGATTCCACAAGGCTCTGATCGACTCCGGCAAAATTTTCAGGCACCATATAATCCTTGTCCCAGACAGGAATATGTGAGAGAACATGAGCCAAAGAAAGAGTTCACCCCAATTGGAGAATCTTATACAAGCCTATTTCGAAAGTTGATGCAGCTGAAATTGATTGAACCTATCATGCCACGTTACGTGAATTCAAATTCAAAAGGTTTTGAATCCAATGCGAGATGTGAGTATCATTCTAACACCCAAGGTCATAGTACCGAAAATTTTTGGACATTAAAGAAAGCCATTGAAAATTTGGTTGAAGCAAAGGCAATTGTGGTGACAAACAATGAAGATACTCCTAATATCATAAACAATCCGCTCCCAGCTCATGATAATACACATTTAATTGGGATGATTTGTGATGATCGTGATTACAAGCAATCGAGCAAGACAGAGATGGTTGTTGGAACTATAGGGCTGGAGCCAAAAGTGATAGTAAGCCTACCGCAATTGGAACCACTGATTTGAAAGGTGCGAGTTCTAGTTCAAACTTGGCAGGTTCTAAAAAACGGTCCTCTATGTCCATGGAAGTACAAAAAAGATTGAGGTTCAATTGGGTGAGCCAAAACTTTATATCCCTGGGGGCACTCAAAAGATTGTTTCGAATAATGCTTTGAGAAATATAACAGATCCAGTTGTGATCCGACATGTGGCAAAACTTCCAGTGTCAAACCTAAAAGCTATTCCCTAGAACTATAACAAGACTGTCATGACATACAAAGGAAAAGAGATAGCGGAAGAAACAGATGAAATGGGAGGCTTGACCCGCTCTGGAAGGTGCTATTCGTCAGAGGAGTTGAGAAAATATAAGCAAGCCAAGGAAAATCACTTTCTAGTGAACGAAACTATTTCTGAAAAAGAAGCGGAGGAATTCCTTAAGAAGATGAAAATGCAAGACTACTCAATCATTGGTTAAATAAGGAAAATCCCTACTTAGATATCTGTGTTACTCGAATGAACATCGGCGTGTGTTGATCAAAACTTTGAACAAGGCATATGTCTCAGAAAAGACAACAGTGAATCAACTAGAAAAGATGGCTGAAAGATTCTTTGAGGTGAACAAAATTTCTTTCAGCGATGATGATTTGCCTAAGGAAGGGGCTGGGCACAAGAAAGCTTTGCATCTTATGGTCAAATGTGAAGGGCATTACGTAAAATGGGTCATGATTGACGGAGGCTCAAGTGTTCCTGTATGCCCTATTTCTATTCTACAACAACTGAACATTGACTCTAACACAATTCGAACTAGTAGTGCCAGCATCATGGCTTTTGATGGTTCAAGAAGAGACACTATTGGGGAAATTGAACTCACCATGACAATTTGCCCCATTGATTTTAACATTGTCTTTCAGGTGTTGGATATGAAAACCTTATATAATTTTCTTTTGGGAAGGCCGTGGATCCATATGGCCAGAGCTATACCATCCACCCTACATCAAATGGTCAAATTCGAATATGACAGGCAAGAAATTGTTGTTCAGGGGGATTACGACTCGTTCGTCAATAATGACCTGTCCATTCCATGTATCGAGGCCAAGGGAGGATGTGAATCCCTCATATATCAAACATTTGAGGTGATTTAGGTAGACCAAGTGGAAGAAGGAAAACCAATTCAGCATCCCTATCTTTCAGCCACATCTATAATGGTAGCTTCACTGATGTTGAGGAACGGCTATGAACCATGAAAAGGATTAGGATCATTTCTGCAAGGAATTGTGAACCCCATTGCTTCCTTTTCAAAGAAAGATACCTTTGGATTGGGTTTTAATTCAACATCAGCTGACATAAACAGAGCCAAGGCCCGCAAAAAGAATGGTTGGAACTTGTCAAAACCAATCCCTTACATTGCCTACTCTTTTGTCAAGCCACAATTTGAAGAAGTCCAAAATATTTCTACTCAAGATGACATTGATGAAGCTTGCCAGGGTCTCAAGGAGATGTTCTATGGAATCAACATGGTTCAAGTTGGTGAAGGCCCTAGCCGTGCAAGTGTTCCGCTGATTGGCCCAAATACCTCGCTCAACAACTGGGAAGAAACTCCTCTTCCCATCAGGAAGGAGTCTTGGTAGTCTGTTTTGTTGCTTTTTCTAAATTTTGGATTATTTTCAGGGTTGTAATAGATATGTTTTAGTTTAATTGCTTTGCTTTGATGTTACCCCTTCCATCCTTTCAAATTCAATGAAATGAAGTTCCAGTTTTATAGTAGAATTCTGTCTTTCCTTTCCCTAATTTTTTTTTTAATTTCTCATCATTTTCAGTTTCGTTAATGCTGGCTTTAAAAAACATGACATACACGCGAAATTCATGCCCAGATCTTAAAAAGTTGTCTAATCTCGAAATAATGAATCAAGAAGTTGAGTATGATGAAGATGAAGCCTTCAAGGAAATAAAAAGAGAATTGGATCAATTTGAGAATAAGCCTAAGCCTAACTTAAATGAAACTGAGGCATTTAACCTGGGAAGTCCTGAAGAAATCGGAGAAACAAAAATAAGCATTCATACTGAACAAAGGACGAGACATGCTGTAATCAAGTTTTGTTCGAGTATAGAGATGTATTTCTTAGGAAGATGGTCCAAGGGTCTAGACAATGGCACGAGAAATTGCCTTTTGCTCTGTTGGGATACCGGACAACTATCCGTACATCAGTTGGTGGAACACCTTACTTGGTAGTTTATGGAATTGAAGCGGTCATACCTGCTGAAGTTAAGATTCCCTCTCTCTGGATAATTGTTGAAGCTGGGAATGAAGACACTAAATGGGTGAAGTCACGATTGGAACAGTTGAGTTTGATTGATGAAAAGAGTTTGGCGGCAGTTTGTTTTGGTCAGTTATACCAACAAAGAATGGCACGCGCTTACAATAAGAAAGTGCGCCCAAGAAAATTTGAGGTAGGAAAACTTGTTTTGAAACACATCTTTCCACACCAGGAAGAAGCAAAAGGAAAGTTCGCCCCGAATTGGCAAGGTCCTTACCTCGTCAAGAAAGTATTGTCGGAAGGAGCTCTACACTTGGTAGATATAGAAGGAAAGGTGACAGACATATCCGTCAATGCAGATGCAGTCAAGAGATACTATGTCTGACATGCTTCTATTGGCGCATTTGGTTTATACTTAGCATTCTCAGGTTGGGATGACGAAAGGCTATCATTCTCGCTACCCAAACACTGGTCAACCCTAATTAGCCCTTTGAAGCCTTGTTTATATTTCTTTGTATTTACCCTCTTTTAGAACCAATGTACTTAAAAAAATAAAAAAAGATTTAAAAAAAAGTCATCATCAAAGCAAGTTCATGCCATCCCGAACTATGTTCGACTTGATTCCGAAAGAATACATAGGTAGCCTCTCTCTGAGGTTCAGTCGCACCAAACAAAAATCCATATTTCCCCAATATTCAAAGAAACTGGGGCATGTTTTTATTTTATTTTTGATGGTTGTTCCATCAAATGGTTCTAAAAGTTATAATTCAGTTGAGTAGTTCTTTTTATCTTTCCCTTTTAAGACCTTCTGATTAGCTTTTGAGAATGCTAAGTCAGTACACTGTGGGTGGCGCTTCAACCATTGCAAAGAGAGAAAAAAAATGAGAGAGTCTTATCGGTGAAATCCCTTAAGGGCACTATAAGATGATGGCGAGTTGAGAAAAACAAATGAGAGAGTATTATTGGTGAAACCCTCACGGGCACTATAAGGCGATGGTGAGTTGAAAAAAAGGCAAATGAGAGAGGTCAATTGATCGATTTTAGGTCTTCTTATATCCCGGCACAAGCATGGTCAAAGAACTCACTTTCAAAGAGAAGTTTATAACAGATTTTGAGAATTATACGGTCTAGACGGATCGGGAAATCAGTCCAAAGTGCATGTCATGTTCATTGAAGTCAGCATATTCCTCCAGATAAGTCCTTTCGTATTCTTCCCCTGAAAGGGACGCTTCTTGATTAAGTTGTAATGCTTATTATTCACCTATTTTTTTTTCTTCTTTTTCTTTTCTTATTTTGAACTATTATTTTTTAGCCCCTTTAAGTTTAATTTTTTCAAAGCAAAGAAAAGAAAAAAGCCACAAAATTGGTTACAGTTTTCCCATTATACGAAGTAAAAATTTCTGGGCATAAACAGTATGGGCAAAGCCATAAAGACGACTTTGATATTCCTTGTCAAGCAAAAGGCTTGAAGGACTTAGCAATGTTTCAAGGGCAACAATAGTTACTCATCAAAAGTTATTTTGGGGAACAAAGTTGTTTGCACCAGATGCAAATGGTGATATGCGCAAAATAGTCAGGTGTTGATGATAAAAAAAGAAGAAGAAGAAATCTTCAGAAAATAAAGTCAGAATCTCCTGACAATTTGTACGATCATCGACATGGTCCTAACAAGTGCAATGGATGCAAGGTCAAGTCGCCCAAGAAGTCAAGGCCACAAACTGACCACCATTTTTTTAAAAAAATAATGAATCTTTCTTTGTTTAGAACAAGAAAACAAATTCGTTTAGTGAAACAGATTGTTGAAAGACGAACCAAAAAGTGAAGTTCTCAGATCCGTGGTTTTCTTCCAATATGCACGTAAGCATGTTATTATAGTTTCATTATAGGGGATCGACACCCTATCTTCAACAAACGGTACTACATCCCTTGGTTGTATTATTTTCTACACAGGGTACGACATCCCCTAGTAGCATTTCAGAGTGCCACGAGCCTCATTTTATTGCCAAAATAGGTTACTATATCCCCTGGCTACATTATTTTCTACATAGGGTACGACATCCCCTAGTAGCATTTCAGAGTGCCACGAGCCTCATTTTATTTCCAATACAGGGTACTACATCCCCCAGCTTCATTATTTTCTACATAGGGTACGACATCCCCTAGTAGCATTTCAGAGTGCCATGAGCCTCATTTTATTGCATACACAAGGTACTACATCTCCTGGCTGCATTATTTTAGACATAGAGTACGACATCCCCTAACAGCGTTTCAGAAGTGCCACGAGCCTCATTTTATTACCAATACAGGGTACTAAATCCCTTGGTTGCATTATTTTCTACATAGGGTACGACATCCCTTAATAGCGTTTCAGCGTTCCACGAGCCTCATTTTATTGCCAACACAGGGTACTACATCCCCTGGCTGCATTATTTTCTACAAAGGGTACGATATCCCCTATTGAATTTTAGAGTTTCACGAGCCTCTTCTTATTTGGGTCGCATTACTTTCTACTTACACAGGGTACGACATCCCCTAGTAGATGGAACGGGCCTCATCTCATCGTCAACACAGGGTACTGCACCCCTGGTTGTCTCCTTCCTGTTAACACAGGGCATAACATTCCCTATTATTAAAAAAAATCTCTTTTTCAATTCTTTATTCTGCAATAGCAATGATAGTTTAATGTGTTTTCAATAACTCACAGAAATTTCCTAGTGCAAACTGGGGCAGAAAATATTTGTTCGTTTTGTTTGTTTGTGTTGGCTTGTAGGTTCTTCTGAAAAACACAGATTTGATGTGCAAATATAAGATTTCAGTTCTTTCTAGAGAAAGCGGAATGTTTGATCTCAATACCAACCGCAACCAACTTTGGCGTAATGCATGCAGAGACATATGGTCAAGATCTTTCTTCCCATCGTCGGATCAAGAAAGAATATTTCATAGTCTCTTGCATCGAGGGCATCAAGTTTCAATCCAATGTCACTGGGAAAGCAAATCAAGACTCCAGATGGCATTTAGATAGGAATTTTGTAACTCTTAGATTTCAAGAGTATGTAATCTTCTTTTCATTTGATGTAATAGTAGGAACAGCGGATCGGAACCTCGACGGAACCTCAGTGGACTCTCCATCTAAGTATACTCCATCACTCTTCTTTCTACTTGAACTACACGTGACCTGATTCCCTTATAACCAGGGATATGTAGGCCGCCTAAAACCAAGGCTCGATCACACCTTTTTCTTCTATCTTGTTTTCCTTTTTGAATGATAGTGAGGTCAAAAATTAGTCATCTTGTTCATTTTTCTTTGCCTGAAAACTATTCATGTTTCCAAGCAAAGAGGGGCGTGCTGTGAATACCTAATTTTTGATCGCACCTAAATCTATACTAGTTTACTGTAAATACTCTTTTACGTCTAATCTTAATATTTTGAAACTTGTATCTTACTCTTAGTAGGTTTTATTTTAGGAAAAAAAATATACTAACTATATATTCACATTCTTAGAGTATAAGTTTTACTCATAATTTTAAACAAAAGAAAAATTAAAGAAAATCTAATTAGAAATTTAAATGTAAGCTATAATATTTTTCTTAGTATAATTTAAACTACAATGTAAATTTTAATTTTATTATGTATATAATATTTTAATATAAGATAGCTAACTAATATTTTTCACTATGCATTTTACTTTCTAATTTCTTTATCAATAAAGAATAAGTAAAAGTTATTAAACAAAAAAATATAACTAACAAAAAAAAGAAGAAAAAAAGGCAAAGCAAATAATAACAATAATAATAATAATAATAGTAATAATAATAATAATAATAATAATAATAATAATAAAAAGGGATAAATCTTAAAAGATTCAAACAAAAATTATTCTAACCATTTACCATGATCTTCTCAACCTCCTTCTCTCACTTCAACTCTAACTCTAACTTTTTTACATACCACCCACATTCCTTTTATAAAAAGGGAACAAAACATAAAACAAAAGAGAAAAAAAAAGGGAAAGAACAAAAAGAAAAGAGAGAAAAGGAACGAACAAAAAGGAAAGGAAGAAGAAAGGAAAAAATGTTGAAAAAAGAAGGAAAGAAACAAGAAAGAAATAAAGGAAACAAGAGTTCAGGATTTCATTCGCGGTTCTGTGTTCGTGGTTCTAAAAAGGTTAATATTGCAACTTTGGAAATCAGTAGATTATATCTATTGTGATATCTTTGCAAAAGGTAATGTTGAATCTCCTTGTTAGTTCAATGATATTATCATGATTTAAGTATGAATGTGTACCAATATTTGTATTAATTTTCTTAAAAGTTTGCTGAATACAAATGTGTTTGCTTGCTTGGTATCTGATTTACCATCATCTATCTCTATAATTTAGTATACATAGTATTCTTAAAATATATCTCTAATCTTGATTGATTTAAGCCATCTTCGAAATTCACTCAATAAATCTGCCATGAATAAATTTAGGTGTTAACACTTGGTTTAATTAATTCTTAAATTTATCTTTTATTAATTTTGCCTAGTCACTCTTATAAATAGGTCATAAATTAAGATAATATTTTTTACAAGATTGTGATAGGTTTTTCTCTAAAAAAAGGTTTTGTTCTTTTTTTTGGTATTTACGTTTACAAATTATTTGATTGCTTAGCCATAAAAGCTGAAATTATCAAGTGCTGATTTAGTAGGAATATTTTACTTTGGAAACAAAAATCTCTCAAGTAGAACACATTCTCCATGTCTTAATTTCACTGTAAGTTAAGTTACAGTGAAGTTGTTCATTGTATACAACCTCACATTTATTTTATTAGTTAAATTTTTTGTAATATGATGTTAGTTACTCAAAGTAGTCTAAGGATATAGATTATTATATTTTTACTATTGAAGTACAAGTTAGAATTTTAAGGAGTTATAATCTTCATTTATAAATTAAATTTGATTGTCTATTAGCATAAATATTTTTTTGGTAAATAAACAAGATGTTGAGGCTAGGCTATTAATTATATTTCTTTCCTATTCTCGTTGAATGCAGAGTCATGGGAGAATATAGTTAATTGGGGCCAAATATACTTCAAGGCCTATTACTAGAAAATAATTGTAAGAGGGTAAATGATTCATTAAATAATTCATGACTAGTTCCAATAATAAAAACATATAATTGTATATCTCGAATCTAAAAGAAACAAAATAATTGATATATTGTAATATATGCTAGTTCATATGTTCATACCCGAACCTTGGATTGATATGCTTAAATAATAAAATGATTATGTGCGCATTCCGCGTCTTGATGCCTTTTTAATTTAAAATAATTATGTTATAACCATGTGTACATTCCGTACCATGGTTTAATATTTAATTTCAAGGAAGCACCTTGTGTGCGTATCGCATCTTGGTGAAAATAATTAATAAAAATATAATAAATTAAGTAAAGCGGTAATAAATAAGCCATAATCAATAAATACAAGAATAGCTAAAAAATTAATTTAAGCCTTACATTAATCAATAGAAGCGACCGTGCTAGAACCACGGGACTCAAGGGTGCCTTACATCTTCCCCTCGGTCAACAGAATTGCTTACTCAGTCTTCTATTTTCGTAGACCATAAATTAGGAGTCAAACCTTCCTTTTGAAAAGGCATTCAAATAAAAGGTGACTTGGAACACCAAAACTCAATTCCAATGGCGACTCTAAATAATAAATAATCCCTTTTCAAAACGTTTTTAATTGGAAAAACTCTTTTAACTTAACTCGTAATAGGGTTGTGTGAAAAAAAAGAGGTCTGACAACATGATCTCGTGGATCAGTTGCCCTATCGTACGTTGGGATATCGGGCATCTTAAACTTTTTTGGAATAGGCAAAGGGGCGGCACTTGGCTTCTAGGGTTGTTGAGAGTATTTGTCTATATACATTCCTTTGATTATAGGTGGAACACCAAGTATCTATTCTACGCGATCGTTCTTCTCTTTGAGTTGTTTCTGCAAAGTTAGTACTAAACTTTGTAAATTAGAATTAACTAGGATACCTGACCCTCCATCGTTAGATTTGCTGGGAGTTCCTCCACTCCCGAATTAACGAGTCCTGAGTGCGGATTCTCCATAGTTGCGATGTTATTTTGAGGCGGAGTTGGTGGCACAATTAGCAATCCACTAACAAAAGCTTGAAGAGCGTCATTGACCTGTTATGCGATTAATTGCTTCAATTCTTCATCAGTAGCTTGATCATCCCCATGTTGGTCATTCACATTTGATTCAGATCTATCAAATGTCCCTCCTTGGGATTGTCGAGGAGAGTTTCGTGGTGAAGGAGTTGGAGTTCCATCCCTTTGTTGATATTGCTGATTCAATTGATGTTGCTGATTTTGTTGGTTTTGTAGGTTTTTTTGGTTGTTGTCGTTGACGTTCGACATGATCTTTTGATATAAGAATGGATTTGAAAAGTTGGAATTTCAAAAAATTGGCTGCTCTTGTTGGAATTTCGACCAAAGCCTATTTTAGAAGTAATCAGGTTACTGATAATCAAAGAAATTGATATTCTTGCAGTAAGAAAGAATGAAAGTTAGAATACCCAAGTATTCATTAGAAAGCAAAAGTAAATAATTATATTCTAGTAGTAATCAGAATGTGTCCATACATATGACATTTCTGTTCCTTATATAGCCATCTTGAAGTACAACGTTCCCCCCCCCCCCCTTCAAATCCTGGTCCTTAAAAAGTTCTCATTATAGACGAACTTCCCCTTTCTTCTGCTCCTATTAGAAGTAGGAGATATGGTAGGTTACGTAGTTTAGAGTCAGTTTCCATACGTGGTTCTTCTTCTCAACCCAATTCTAATCTTCCATCTTCTTCCACAACTAGGGCTTCTTTTTCACATAGACCTTTTGCTCGAAATAGAGATTCTAGCGAACCGCTTCGTGAACCTAGTATCGATGAGTTTATTCCTGCTGAATTTTCCTTTGCCACAGATAGAGAATCAATTAAAAATTGGGTTACTTCCATGACTTCTCATGATCACACTGATGTTTACCCTTCATATATCATTGATGGTTTAGTTTCTGTTGTGCGTAAAGATTTCCATTGAAGTTGACTTCCCAATTTTGGTCCCTAATGAGAATCAAAGGATCACTTCCTTTAAATCTGGTTTTTCCTTCGAGTATACATATCCCTTCACATTAGGTTTTAGACCACCTATTGACCCATTTATCATTGAATTTGCCGTTTCTTTGATCTATGTTTAGGAAAAATTAGAACTATTGTATAGAGAACAGTGGCATGCCTTAGATATTTGTCAAATATGGCTCAATTAACCTTTATTTTTTTCTATCTGATTCATCTCTACTCTCCTAAATTATTCCGTCATAGGGTTTTTATTCTCATGAGAGAAGTAAGAGAGTCTTGGTTAGCCCTGAAGATGACAAAGACCGTGGATAGTACGCCTGATTTATTGCCGCTCCTACAAATGGATTAGTAGGAGAAGAAAACATGCCCTTCCCTCAACTTTCCTATATTGGCTGCTCTTGTTGATTGAAAAACTTTCATAAGTAGGTAGTCCCCAATCTCAAAGTGGCATGCCTTAAATATTTTTCAAATCTGGCTTAATTTCCCTTTTCTTTTTTCTATTTGATTCATCTCTCTCTCCCAAATTATAATGCCATGGAGTTTTTACTCTCGTGGCGAGAAGTAAGAGAGTTTTTGTAAGCCCTGAAGATGACAAAGACTGTGGATAGTACGCCCGATTTATTGCCGCTCCTACAAGTGGATTAGTAGGCGAAGAAAACATGTCCTTCCCTCAACTTTCCTGCATTGGCTGTTCTTGTTGATTGACAAAATTTCTTAAGTACGTAGTCCCCAATCTCAAAGTACCTAAGATTAGTTTTTCGATTGTAATATCGCTCAATAATTTATTTCTGTGCAACCATCCTTATCAAAGTTGTTTCTCTCCTTTCCTCAAGCAAATCGAGATTTGCTCGCATCTCCTTCTCATTTGACTCTTCGGTTGCGTTGGTGTATCTCATACATGGATCTCCTATTTCAACTGGAATTAAAGCTTCAGCACCGTATACAACTGAGAATGGTGTCTCTCCCGCACTTGTTTTTGATGTTGTTCGGTAAGCCCACAAGACTCCCGGTAACACTTCTGGCCACTTACCTTTTGACTTCTCTAGCCTTTTTTCTAAGTTATTAATAATAACTTTGTTTGTTGATTCAGCTTGTCAATTGGCCACAGGATGATAAGGAGTTCATGTAATCCGTTAAATTTTCTAACTTTGAAAGAATTCTGTGATTTTTGCTCCTACGAACTGCCGGCCGTTATCAAACACGATTTCGTTTGGAACCCCAAACTGATAAATGATGTTTCGCCAAATAAACTCTTTGAAATCTTTTTCTCGTACCTGTTCGAAGGCACCTGCTTCTACCTATCTAGTAAAACAATCAATAAGTGCTAATAAAAGTCGTACCTTTCCTT
Organism: Nicotiana benthamiana; assembly: GCA_034376525.1. Classification (NCBI taxonomy): domain Eukaryota; kingdom Viridiplantae; phylum Streptophyta; class Magnoliopsida; order Solanales; family Solanaceae; genus Nicotiana; species Nicotiana benthamiana. The sequence continues at coordinate 26,831,779 of CM067324.1, read as the reverse complement.
TGGCTTGTGGAAGTGGATCCACGATATCCGGGCCCCCCCCCCCCCCCCCCGCTTCATAAAAGGCCATGGTGCAATAACTGGATGTAATAACTGTTGGTTGATGCATGTTGTTACCATATCTTTGGTATGTATCACATTTGGCTACGAAGCTCTCTGCTTCTACTTCCATTTTTGGCCAGTAACACCCTGCATTAATTAGAGTTTTTACCAAGGATCTTCCTCCTACGTGATTTCCACAATGTCCTTTAAGTACTTCTCTCATCACATACTCTGTTTGAGAAGGTCCGAAACATCTTGATAAAAGACCACCAAACATTTTTCGATATAAATTACCTCGATCCAAATAATAACGGACAGCTTCGTCGAAGTGACTGAACCTTTTTTTTCATGTGTATATATTTTATCTAAAGAATTTCACGTGTAATATTTATTTTCCTCAATTCATTGAGGGAAGCCATCCTTTGGGCAACAAGGAGATAAATACTAAATGTTTATATATCATATTTTCCTTGTGAGGCTGTCTCAAAATGAACGTCATGTATCCTTATTTTGTGTTTGAGATGTCCTTTTTTCTGTTTTCCTGTTCAATTTCAGAGATTTGGTCATGTAGCCAAAATGCTAGTCCTTATGTTTATTCCAAAAAGATTAAAAAAGAAGGAATAGAAGAAAGAAATGAATATATTGCACAAAACATCTTCTTAATACTTATACAGCTAGCTTTAAAGCATAACAAACATCGATGATTCACTTTAATTTGTAGTCTAGAACACACAGAGCTTAATGCTAAGGTTATAACATAAGATCAAAATGATAGAAAATTTGTAAGAAGTGGAGAGAAGAAATCAACAGAAACCATCATAGTTATCCTTTCAAGTGAATGCTTTTGCAGCAAGTCTTCGACCCCCACTAAATTAAAGTTGATTGGCATTGATCAGCAGGCCCTAAACAAGTGTAGCTACTAATCATATTTATCTCGTAGAAGACCAAATGTCAAGTTATGAAAAGAAATGATTGGTCAAAATCATGGCTGTCAACATCAAATTGTACAACTGCTATTATACTTAGTCAAATTATTTAATATAATCTTAAGAATTGTATATTTTTAGCGGTGTTACTTAGGTTGACGGGAAGCTCAATGTGCCGGAAAATCATAAAACATAAATACAATAATTTTTGGTATGTGTTAGTAACTTCTTGTCTTGACAAAATCCTGCACTATTTGCCTCAAAATATCACTTCTTTGCAATGAGTATGCGTTTTCTTGACTAAAAAATTCTTTAGTATGAAGGGCTTATTTCTGTGTGTTGCGGACAAACACACATAAATATATGCGGTCGTCAAGTAATAAAGTAATTAAACGTCGGATGTCGATCCTATAAGAACTTGTGATTAACTATTAATTAAATTAGACTATCCTAATTATCTATACAAGACTTAAACCTAGAAGTATTTGATTTTAAACTAATTAAAATGAATAAAAACAAATAATGGACTTTGAACAGAGGAAGAACATATTTTTATGATATCAATGTAATGACAACGATTTAGGATTATGGGCTATCTAACATTCCTATTGTATTCTTCAATTGAATTGACTAACTAATTTATCTAGTTTATTAGTTGTCAGTGTTAATATTGCTCATAAGAATCTGTCAAGTTCTTACATGCGTATTCAAGCTAACCTAACACCTATATGTCTATGAAGTTAGAATCAACAAGAACGCATTTATAACTCCTGTAAATCAACCAAGCAAGACAATTAGGTATATGTCTATCCTAACCGCGATGCTGTTCCCCGATGCCCAGGTTCAAGAACTTGCTCTACTCGTTCCTATATGCAATCTAGATTTTTCACTTTCGAGTTCAACTCTAGATTCGTAGATAGTATTCAATTGGTGATCAAGCAATCAAATAATTAAGTGCAGAATTGAATAAATAAACCAATATGATAAACTAAGAAATCAAAATTAATATCCGAATAACAATAGTCATGAAAGAACCACAACCATAGAACCTGAAGTTTAGTTCCACATAGACATGGAAGCAAAACAACAAATCATACAAAGAAACATAAAAATTATTGAGTTTGGTGAAAAAAAGATGAAACCCGACCTCCACGACAGCTCTGCGCTTGTGTTTTCCTCTCAAAAACGTTCTCCCCCTCAAAATACCGTTTTTCCATGTATATATACCAATTAGGGTTGGACCCAAATAATTATACCTTCTCCAATGTAACAAAGGACTCTTTTTTCTGGTTTGACTAGCGCGATCGCGCTAGTGGCGCAGTGTTCTGCCTGACGAGCGCAATCGCGCTATTGACGTGCATTTTTTACCCTGTTTCGTTTCGAATTTGGAAAAATATAAAACATAAAAGTTGTAACTCTTTGAGTTAGCTTTCCAACCATATATTCTGGAGCCCAAATGGAGTTCTGAGAAAAACGTTATATCTCTTTTACTAGACAGTGCGCAACATACCCGCTGGATTCTTCGTTCGCTCTAACTATCATCCGTTGTCCCCCAAACACAATCCTGGCTTAATTTCTTAAACTTTTACTCAAACTTTAAAGCTCCAAACCACTTAAATTCATTCCATAACATCTATATAGCTCGGAATCACTCCTACAAGGCATAAAACACACCATCAGTACAAAACACTAGCGATTAAAGCTCAAACTCAATTAAAGTACAGTAAATTAAAGTGTAATAAATAACTAAAAATACGCAATTATAGCCTATCATCACTAAGCTATAGATTGAGGAAGAAACGCACCTGCAGATATGCTTACTAGTCCATTTTAACGAAGCTTTCATCTTAAAGGTACTTGCAGACGGGAGGATGCAGCTTTACCTTATGAATTCAGTGATCGTTTGTTATAAGGATAAGAATAATAATTTTGCGATAAAGTTAAAGTCGGCGTTTAGGCATAAGAATTATAATTTTTAAAAATGTGAAATATTTTTTTCCTAGTGAAAATGATATTTGAAAATTGGAGTTGCGTTTGGACACAAATATGATATTAGTTTGTTTTTGAAGTTTTGTGAGTGATCTGAATAAAAATTTTAAAATTTTTTTTGTTGGAGTTTTTAAAATTTTTAAAAAATTAAAATTCATCTTCAAGTGAATCTTTTTTGTTGGAGTTTTTAAATTTTTCGAAAAATTTTAAAATTTATCGTCAAATAAAAATTGGAAAATTTTTTATGGCCAAAAATCAATTTCGAAAAAAGTGAAAAAAAAAAAATCTTATGTTCAAGTAGGTTCTAAAATTATATTTAGATCATGTTTGGTTATGAATATCAACTAATCTAGAGAAAAATTTTATAGTAGAACAATGGGATTATATATAATATATATAGACACATAAATAGTGAGATAGCTAAATCTCATGGGATATCACACCCATAGAATATCTTTTTTGTCACGTAAAATATAAATATATATGTAAATATGTATAAACCAATAGCTTAATAATCCTAGATTCCCGTCTACTTGGTGACCTGTTTCCAACGGATAGTGTTAGTGCTCAATATCTCACATTTGGACTTTTAGTACACGAATTAGACTACAGGTAGTTTCATGACCATTACATACCTTTAAATTTCTTCATCTATAAGGGGGAAAAAAGGAGAATTGTTATGAAATAGAAGATTCTTACACTTCTATTTAAGGTGAATGTCTTTAATGTATTTAATTAGAGAGATTTTAGAGTTCTATTAGTGGTAGCTAAATCTTCCTCTCCCCTATAAATAGAGGTGCCCCCTACCATTGTAAATCATCCCTTGAGACCCCTCTCAACTCAATAAGAAGAACTCTCTCTACTCTTCTCTCTATTGCTATTGTTCTTGTTCTATTATTCTTGTCTTTTGCTTTAGTTTATAACACGTTATCAGCACGATGCTCTAACCAACTGAGATTTTCGATTGTCTTAACTTTTGTTTGTCTACAGGATTTTGCTTCAAAGAAAAAAAAAACGAAAAAAAAAAGGAAAAGAAACAAAAGAAAGAAAAAAAAAAAAGGAACGAATGCTGGAGGGCAAACAGAGCCAAAGAAAAGAACGAAAAAGTTGAAAAGAAAAGAAGAAAGAAAGAAAGGAAAATCTTTCTGGAAAGACAAAGAAAGGAAAACGTTGAAAGAAAGAAAAGGAAAGAAAGAAAGGAAGAAAATATTGAAAATATATTTGGTATACCTTAAAGGTAAGTATTTTATTTTTCCCTTTCAAATTCTTGGAATTCTATAATTTGATTTTATATACAAATATAGACAATCAAGTTTGAATACAACTCTAATGGAGTTTGTAAGAAATTATAATCACACGAAGTGGTATAATCTCTATGTCCTGCCATGATTAAATTCATGTATGACTGTGGACAAAGAATTGAAAACCCGTCCCATTAAATTTGCTCCATTCCCTGAAGTGAATGTGGAAGCAGTATGTGGTAAGTCTGAAAGAAGACAAAAGTATTACCATGGACGTGGCAATAGACGAAACTATAATCGTCATTATTGTGATAATGAGAACAATAAGGATTCTCAAAATAATCTTTCACTTTATGAAAGTAATATTTGACATAAGATTGTGAAAAACACATGATTATGATCCATTCCCTGAAGTGAATGTGATAATTGTAATAGAGCCCGTAAGTATGAACACGCTCTTGATGCAATTGTGTCATATGTATGACAATATGAAAAGAAAGTTCGTTGCCCTCGAAATTTCGGGCAAGAACTATATGATATGGGTGTTGGATACTTAAATCCATTTTGGATACTATGGGTCTTGAAGACGCCATTAAAGAAAGAAATAGTGCATCCACCCAAAACTATGCTAAGGCCTTGATTTTCTTGCGCCATCACCTTAATGAAGGTTTGAAACTGTATGAAGGCCTTGATTTTCTTGCGCCATCACCTTGATGAAAGTTTGAAGATTGAATATCTCAACATCAAGGATTCACCCATCTGCCACAAGCACGATACGATAAGAATCCAAAAGCAAATAGTTTATAAACTATATATTATCGTTGCGGTGAAAACGGGCACTGGTCTAAGTCTTGCCGTATACCAAGACATTTGGTTGACCTTTATTAAGCATCTCGAAAGAGTAAACGCCCCATAACGAATTTTGTCTCTGACGACAACTTGAATGTGGCAGACTTCTTTGAGCAACCCGAGGGAAAGATAGACCACCTAATCGGTGATGGGTCCGTGATGAAAGAAGATGGAGCTGTTTGATTCTACTTGTATTAGTCAATGAATAGATTAATAGTCATTAGCATTAGCTCGTATTAGTTAGTTCATAAAGCAATGTTAGCAGTAGTTCTTTAGAATATCTTCAATATGTTCAAATATCAATAAAACTTTTATTTTCCAGTGGGGGTAATCGACTAGCCTGAAAAACTAGTCGATTATCAACTATTTTCGCATTAAAGTTGAAAAACAATTGATCAACAATCGATTGTCTTTGGCTAACAATCGATTGTCTTCAAAACAGTGTGTTCTGGAATTTTTCAAAAACAATCGATTGTCTTTGTCTAACAATCGATTGTCTTGAAACAGTGAGGTCTGGAATTTTTCAAAAATCACCCACAATCGATTGTCTATATCTAACAATCGATTGTCGTGAGGCAGTGTAATCTGGAATTTTTCAAAAATCATCCACAATCGATTGTCGATGTTTAACAATCGATTGTCTTAAGACAGTATGCTACGAAGTTTTTCAAAAATAACAAATAATCGATTGTGTGTGTTTAACAATCGATTGTCTATGTTCCAACAATCGATTGTGTGTTTAATAATCGATTATCTTATGAAAAACGCTGAAATTTTCAAACTGCATAGTAATTGATTATGGACAACATATCTGATTTTGTTAGTCAACTGTTAGTAGCAGATTTTGAAGATATTATGTGACACAAAAGAATTGAACTTGTTTATTCCTATGTTCGTGTATTTCTTTTGTATGTTAAACTATGGGATAGCAAATATGGATATCTCACAAAGCGAACTTGGACCAACGTCCAATTGTAAAAGTATTTGCCTAGTTGATTCATGTACTACACATACAATACTCAAAGAAAAGAAGAGTAATTGTGTAAGGCAAACATTACTACAATCTATGGAAGTAGTAAATTGATTGAAGGCTCCGGAAGAGCAATTGTAACTCTGCCCAAAGGCATGACGTTAATCATAGAGAATGCAATGTTCTCCTCCAAGTCTAAGAAGGACTTGTTGAGTTTTAATGATATCAATCAAAGTGTTCTCCTCCAAGTCTAAAAGGAACTTGTTGAGTTTTAAAGATATCATTCAAAATGGATATTGAGACAATAGATGAGAATAATCTTGAATTCTTCATGAAAACGAGGCTGCCCGCTTCGACTTGGGTTCACGCCATTTTGCATGCAACAATACTAGTTTGTCGGCTGCCCACTTTGGTTTGGGGTCATGCCATTTTGCATGAAGCAATGCTAGTTCGTCGGCTGCCCACTTCGGTTTGGGGTCACGCCATGTTGCATGCAGCAATGCTAGTTCGTCTCTGACTGACGAATTGACACAAATATTCCCCATTGCAATTGGTTTTGGGTCATGAACCCAATATATCCCATTTAAGAAGCTTTGGATGCGCAGTATATGTGCCTGTAGCACCGCCATCCCGCACCAAAATGGGTTTGCAAAGGAGGTTAGGAATATATGTTGAGTTTGACGCGTCCTCCATTATTCGCTACCTCGAAACATTGACAGGAGATTTGTTCACTGCACTATTTGCAGACTGTCAATTGGATGAGACACTTTTCCCAAAATTAGGGGGAGAAGTTGGTGAAACCAAACGGGAAATTTTGTGGAAAAATGTATCATTATCTCATCTTGATCCACATACCTCTATTTGAAAGAAAGAGGTACAAAAGACTATCCATTTGCAAAGAATAGCAAATCAAATGCCTGACGCATTTACGGACTTGAAGAGGATAACGAAATCCCACATTCACGCGGAAAGTGTTCCGATCCGTATTGAAGTCCCTATTGGACAAATATCTAGTGTCATATCCAATGAGTCAAATGCACGCCAGAAGCGTGGCAGACCATTAGGTTCCAAAGATCGAAATCCTAGAAAGAGGAAAAAGAACGATCTAAATGACACTATGAAAGAATCACATGAGGACGCTCATGATTTGATTAATTCCGAGATTCACGAAGAATCTATTGAGCCTGAGACTCTTGAAAATACGGAATGCAAGAATGTGAGGATCTCGAACCTCAGTCTGTGGTAGTACAAAATTAATTGAGAGCTCTCGAAGAGCCAATTATTACTATGTTGGAGAAACACAATTGAGTATTGTGCTGTAGTAAGTCTCAAAGAAACTTATCCAGTTTCCAAAAGTACACGCGAAGGCGATTGATGATATTGAGACTATAAATAAAGGAAGGCTTTGATTCTCCTATTACTACAACTTGTAGCGGGGTAATTTGTATATGAAAAGCTACCCGCTTTGTTCTCCAGTTTGTACTACACAAACGAAAGAATGCCACAATAAAGTGGATATCTATTGGTATAAAACCCATGTCATAATAAACCCGAAGTTTATTGATAAGTGCACATGTCATGGTGTAAATTTGAAGTTTACCAATATTGATAATTTATGTTAGCCATCTCATTTGAAGTATGATGTGCAAATTCACATAGGTGAATATCAAAGAACTAGAAGTTCTTGTTCTCAGTAATGAACTGACCAACTAAAGAGTTCGGGTTGAAGCCCCTTGATTCTGGAAATATCAAAGGTGAATATGGGCCCATTCACCTGCCATGTATACCACATATGATGCATCTATGATATGGTTACATGCGCCATTGTTATTAACCCGCAGCCTGGCAGTGCTTGCGAGGTAAATCGCTCAGTAATCTAACTTCGAGCATAGTTTCCAGATTCTCTACTCAAGACAGTTCATCTTGATAAGTTGGTTTATATTAAAGTTGGTTTAGCAAGATAATTATTGAGTGCTTCCACTTAATAGCTAAACTGTTTCTTATGAGAACTAAGTTATATATATCAGTTTGATATAAGTTGTATACGAGAGTATATTCTCCCCTCACAAGTGGTTCAGGGTCAGGAACCAAATAATTTCATCTTATATTAAGGTGCTGTGTATATTGACATAATGCACAAAGATGATTTCCCAAAGTTGAGGAAACATGTTAGCTTTACTAACATGAGGGGGAGACATGATAAACACTTGAGAAAATGTTACATGGGATGAATCCTCATTTGTATATGTATATCCCCGAATATCATGATATGAACCTGTAGTTCATAAAAAGGAAATGCAATTGCAACATATTGCAAAGCATGCTATACGCATTTGCTGACTCAAAGAAAGTAACTAAATGGAAGAGATACAATTCAAGAAGAATTGATTCCATACGAAAGACATGAAGTTTTGAACCTATAGTTCAAATGCTTGAAAGTATAAAGGCAAAGGTATGTATAGTCAATTTTTCGATATCTTATTTGTTTAGCATGACATGAAACTTTGATATGCAGCTAAAGTCTATTATGTGACTTACATGACTTAACTTGAAAGATTTAAGTTGCTTGAAGCATATGCAATCCTTGGTCCTGAAGTACCACATTCTAAGTACAATTTGTGTACATATGTATCTTGCCATAACTATAAGCATGATGGCATTGAGAATGCATCTATGGAGATATTGAAGAGCTATTCCGCGACATTATATGAAGATGTTCATATCTATCAAGAATGATGATTTCAAGATGATGCACAAGATTGGAATGCAAATGCTCAAGGATATAAATTGATGTACTCATTAGGGGGAGTCAATGCGCGTTGCACTCTTTTTCCCTTACAAGGTTTTTTCCCACTGGGTTTTCCTTGCAAGGTTTTTAACGAGGCAACCAATAGGCGCATATTCAAACATGTGTACTCTTTTTCCTTACTTTAATTTTTCCCATTGGGTTTTGGTTTTAAGGTTTTATGAGGCACATCATTGAATAGACATTCAAGGGGGAGTGTTATGAAATAGAAGATTCTTACACTTCTATTTAAGGTGAATGTCTTTAATGTATTTAATTAGAGAGATTTTAGAGTTCTATTAGTGGTAGCTAAATCTTCCTCTCCCCTATAAATAGAGGTGCCCCCTACCATTGTAAATCATCCCTTGAGACCCCTCTCAACTCAATAAGAAGAACTCTCTCTACTCTTCTCTCTATTGCTATTGTTCTTGTTCTATTGTTCTTGTCTTTTGCTTTAGTTTATAACAAGAATACAGTAGATCCTTTTTTTGTTTGTTTTTTTGGAAACACACGGAAATTTGCAGCCATTATAATTTTTGTTATATTCTTTATTTTTTGGGTGAGCATTTTATGCGTATTGAATATCACTTCATTATATAATAATCTGTATGTCACATAAAAAATATAAATTGCATTAGGCAAAGTTTATGTGACAAGCTAGACCTAGAAGACATTAAAAAAGAATTGATCCCAGATCATCTTTATAGATGACCGTTCTCCAAACCAATTGAGTCATCCTGAAGGGATAGAATAGAGCAGATATATTACCCTATTTGTTTCATGTCTCATCTTCGAGATATTGTGTCATTGAATATATATTAAATTATTTTAAATAGGCAAAATACATAAATAACCTTTTTAAATTGTGCACAATAATTATTTAAATATTTTTACAGAACTATTTATCAAGTAGACACCTCAAGTTATTTTCAGTGTATCACTTAATCCTTTCAAAGTGAAAATGGGTGTATTACACTCGCCTTGGAGCAAATAAAGCGTTCAAAATTATATTTTTTTTAAATTTAAATAGTGGAGCCCACTTTTACCCACTCATTCTGTTATTTTCACCGCCTGAGCTTCTCATTCAATCATCCATAAACAATATTGGCCACCTAGTTTCAGCACTATCTGTCGATGGCAACACCACCTAAACATCTTCAGCAACAAAAATTATTTTTATTGTAAAGTTTCAAAAAATAGTTCTGACAAGATATTACAGAAGCAAAATTAGACATTAGCTCCGTAACTAAACATTTCTTTGAAATCTAACATGGTGAAGCTGGAGTTCCCACGCTGATGAAATCCTGAAAAGTTCTCAGCTTGAGAGTAACGGGGCCTCCGAAACCATCAAAATAGGAAAACCCAAACAGGAAAAAGATTGAGTTTCCTCATTGAAGCGACTAAAGCCACAAAAGAAAATAACCGAATCTCATAAATCAGGCATTAAACAAAGCAATTAAAATGCAAAAATAAATTTTCACCATTATTGGGTTATGGAGGAAAAAATAAATAAGAAAAAGAACACCGAAATATTTTTCAACCACCATCGACTTCGGTCATCTTTTTCCTTTATGGTGGTCTCCAAGTTTTTGTCATGGACTCATGGTCATCAGCCTTTCTCGTGAGAGGCAACGAGATAGAAGGGATTGATTGGAAGGGGTCTTCTTTAACATCAGAAGATGAAGTTGGAGGGGTGTGTGGGAGGGGGGAGGGGGAGAGTGGGAGAGAAAGGGACGCTGGAGAAGAGTTTTTTCTTCTTTAAATTTATTTTATTTTATTTTATTTTTTGTTAATTTGTATTAAGTTTTAATTACAAATTACATATGTTGTTCATTGATTGACTTATTTAGCAAGTGTAACTCATGCATCTGATATGTTGTACAAGAAAATCTATTTAATTTATTTAACAGACACTTAAAGTGTCTACTTGATAAATTTGAAATGTTCAAATAACAATTGTGAACAATTTGAAGGGATCATTTATATATTTCGCCTTATACAAAAGTTAAAGCATTTCTTCCACCCATGAGTTAAATTACTAAAAGAAAAAAGAAAATTGGAGTTACAGTATTTGAATTTCTAGGCATCTGTTTTCATATTGTAATGTTACAAGTGTCAATTTCAAAAGACAAAGAGGTGCTGCTCGGTAAGCAACCTTTACTTCCAATAGAAAGGTTGTGAGTTTGAGTTTCCCCAAGAGCAAGGTGGGAAGTTCTTGGAAGGAAAGATGCCGGGGGTCTATTTAGAAACAACCTCTCTACCCCAAGAGTATGGGTAAAATCTGCATACACATTATCCTCCCTAGATCTTACTAAGTGGAATTATACTGTATTATTATTGTTGTACAAAGCGCCAATTTCAGAGAAATATACCATAAATAGAAAGATCAGTGATGGGTCAATTACGGAGTGTGTGGTCTCCTGTTGAATAATTCTAATGTGTTTGAGGACATCAGCAGTTCCCTTGAATTATTATCAATCGTATGTGGCGTCGTGGCACACGTGCAAGAGTAGCGACAAATTCTGAATACGACTTCTCCCTACCAATTTTTAACAACCAGGCCCCAGTTTATCTTCCTATAGGAAGGAGCATGTTTTGATCCGGAGGAAGAAATAATACTAGGGAGCTGCTTTGGTACATAAGGTTTTGTTCATTTTGACAGATAAAGCTTTTCCAAGTTCTGGAAACTCTTTTGTTCCATCTGAACTTGAGCTACTTACTTTTCCACGAGACACTTTAGTTTTAAATAATAACAAAAAGTTCAAAATGTTATGAAATAATATAAAGACAAGAACAATAATGCAAGAACAAGAGCAATAGAGAGAATAGAGAGAGAGAAGTATTCTTATTGATACTTAGAGATTGTTAGGGAAGTATTACAATGGTAGAAGACCCCTTTATTTATAGGGAGTGGGATGATTTAGCTACCAATAATAGGACTCTAGAATCTCTCTAATTAAAGACATTCACCTTAAATAGAAGTGTAAAATCTCTCTATTTATAACACTCCCCCTTGAATGTCTATTCAATGATGTGCATCGTTAAAACCTTAAAAAGAGTACACATGTTTGAATATGCGCCTATTGGTTGCCTCATTAAAAACCTCGCAAGGAAAACCCGGTGGGACAAAACCTTGTAAGGGAAAAAGAGTGCAACGCGCATTAACTCCCCCTGATAAGAACATCAATTTATGTCCTTAAGTCTTCGCATCCCGATCTTGTGAACTAGCTTCTTGAAGGTTGACTTTGGTAGAGATTTTGTGAACAAATCAGCCATATTGTCGCTTGAAAGAATCTGTTGAACATTGATATCATCATTCTTTTGAAGATCATGTGTGAAGAATAACTTTGGTGAAATATGCTCCGTTCTATCTCTTTTTATAAATCCTCCCTTCAATTGAGCTATACATGCTGCATTGTCTTCATACAAAGTTGTGGGTAGTTTATCACACTTCAAACCACATTTGTCTTGGATATGATGTATTATAGACCTCAACCACACACACTCCCGACTTGCTTCATGAATAGCAATTATCTCGGCATGATTAGATGAAGTAGCCACAATTGATTGCTTAGTCGATTGCCAAGATATGGCGGTTTCTCCACAGGTAAACACATAACCCGTTTGAGATCGAGCCTTGTGTGGGTCGGACAAATATCCAGCATCAGCATAACCAACAAGATCCGGGCTGCAATTCTTGCCATAAAATAAGCCCATATCGGTAGTTCCCTTTAGGTACCGCAATATGTGTTTGATCCCATTCCAATGTCTCCTCGTAGGAGCCGAGCTAAATCTTGCTAAGATATTAACTGAAAAGGATATGTCAGGCCTTGTAGTATTTGCAAGATACATTAGTGCGCCAATTGCGCTAAGATATGGTACTTCAGGACCAAGTAGCTCTTCATTCCTTTCTTGTGGTCGGAATAGATCTTTGTTCACATCAAGTGATCGAACAACCATCGGTGTACTTAAAGGATGTGCTTCATCCATGTAAAACCGTTTCAATACCTTTTCTGTATATGTAGATTGATGAACAAAAATTCCGTTTGCCAAATATTCAATTTGCAAACCAAGACATAGTTTAGTCTTTCCGAGATCTTTCATCTCGAATTCATCCTTTAGATAATCAATTGCCTTTTGGAGTTCTATAGGGGTTCCAATAAGGTTTATGTCATCGACATATACGGCAAGTACAACAAATTCCGATGTTATTTTCTTTATAAAAACACACGGGCAAATGGCGTCATTTATATAGCCTTCTTTTAACAAGTACTCACTAAGACGATTATACCACATTCGTCCAGATTGCTTTAGACCATACAAGGATCTTTGCAATTTAATTGAGAACATTTCCCGAGATTTTGAATTATGCGCATTTGGCATCTTGAGTCCATCGGGAATTTTCATGTATATCTCATTATCAAGTGAGCCATAAAGATAGGCAGTAACCACATCCATTAAGTGCATGTAAAGCTTTTCATGGACAGCAAAACTTATGAGATAACGAAAGGTTATCGCATCCATTACATGCGAATATGTCTCTTCATAATCGACACCAGGCCTTTGAGAAAAACCTTGTGCAACAAGGCGTGCCTTATATCTTTGTACCTCGTTTTTCTCATTTCTTTTGCGTACAAAGACCCATTTATAGCCGACGGGCTTAACACCATTAGGTGTTTCAACTATAGGGCCAAAAACTTCACGTTTTGCCAGCGAATTCAATTCTGATTGAATTGCTTCTTGCCACTTTGGCCAATCCTGTCTTTTTCGACATTCTTCAACAGATTGAGGTTCGCGATCCTCACATTCTTGCATAATGCTAGATGCGACATTATAAGCAAAGGCATTATCCACCACAATATCCACTCGATTAATATTTGCCTCAATATTAATTGGATTTAGGGATAGTTCCATATTTTCCAGAGTCTCGGGCTCAATGGATTCTTCATGAATCTCAGAATTTGTTAAATCATGAATTTCCTCATGAGATTCTTTCGTGGTGTCATTTTGATCATTCTTTTTCCTCTTTCTAGGATTTCGATCTTTGGAACCTAATGGTCTGCCACGCTTCAGGCGTGCATTTGACTCATTGGATATGACACTAGATGATTGTCCAACAGGGACATCAATACGGATTGGAACATTTTCCGCGGGAATGTGGGATTTCGTTATCCTCTTCAAGTCCGTAAATGCGTCAGGCATTTGATTTGCTATTCTTTGCAAATGGATAATCTTTTGTACCTCTCTTTCACAAATAGAGGTATGTGGATCAAGATGAGATAATGATGCATTTTTCCATAAAATTTCCCGTTTGGTTTCACCAACTTCTCCCCCTAATTTTGAGAAAAGTATCTCATCGAATCGACAGTCTGCAAATCGTGCAGTAAATACGTCGCCTGTCAATGTTTCGAGGTAGCGAATGATGGAGGGCGATTCAAACCCAACATATATTCCTAACCTTCTTTGCGGACCCATTTTGGTGCGGGATGGCGGTGCTATATGCACATACACTGCGCATCCAAAAATTCTTAAATGGGATATATTGGGTTCATGACCCAAAACCAATTGCAACGGGGAATACTTGTGGTAATTCGTCGGTTTGAGACGAATTAGCATTGCTGCATGTTAGATGGCGTGACCCCATACCGAAGTGGGCAGCCTCGTTCTCATAAGTAATGGCCTTGCAATCAACTGCAGACGTTTAATTAACGATTCTGCAAGACCGTTTTGAGTGTGAACATGAGCTACAGAATGTTCAACTTTTATCCCGATTGATAAGCAATAATCATTAAATGCTTGGGATGTAAACTCAGCAGCATTATCCAGTCTAATGGACTTGATTGGATTATCTGAAAATTGTGCTCGTAGTCGAATTATTTGTGCCATTAATTTCGCAAACACAAGGTTGCGTGATGACAACAGGCACACATGATACCATCTACAGGATGCGTCTATCAAGACCATGAAATACCTAAACGACCCACTAGGTGGGTGAATAGGTCCACAAATGTCCCCTTGTATACGTTCCAGAAACGTGGGTGACTCAGTCCCAACCTTTGTTGGTGATGGCCTGATAATCAACTTGCCTTGATAACACGAAGTGCAAGGATATTCATTATTCGAAAGAATTTTGAAATTCTTTAACGGATGCCCATATGAGCTTTCTATAATTCGTCTCATCATGACCGATCCTGGGTGTCCCAATCGATCATGCCAAAGTACAAAGGTATTTGAATCAGTAACCCTTTGGTTTACTGTTGAATGTGCCTCAATTGCACTAATTCTTGTCCAATACAGGCCACAAGATAAAGACGGGAATTTCTCAATAACCCTCTTTTGGCCGGAGACATTCTTTGTGATGACGAGATATTCAAGATTATCTTCATCCATTGTCTCAATATGATAGCCATTCCGGCGTACATCTTTAAAACTCAACAAGTTTCTCTTAGACTTGGAGGAGAACATTGCATTCTCTATGATTAAAGTCGTGCCTTTGGGCAGAGTTACAATTGCTCTTCCGGAGCCTTCAAGCAATTTACTACTTCCAGAGATTGTAGTAACGTTTGCCTTACACATATTTAGTTGAGAGAAATATTTCTTTTCTTTGAGTATTGTATGTGTAGTACATGAATCAACTAGGCAAATACTTTACAGTTAGATGTTGATCCAAGTTCGCTTTGTGAGATATCCATATTTGCTATCCCATAGTTTGACATACAAAAGAGATACACGAACATAAGAATAAACAAGTTCAATTCGTTTGTGTCACATAATATTTTCAAAATCTGCTGCTAACAGTTGACTAACAAAATCAGATATGTTATCCATAATCGATTACTATACAGCTTGAAAATTTTTAGTTTAAGCATTTTTCACACACAATCGATTGTTTAACATTGACAATCGATTGTTGATTAATTTTGAAAAATTCCGGATCACACTGTCTAACGGCAATCGATTGTTAGACATAGACAATCGATTGTGGATGATTTTTGAAAAATTCCAGATTACACTGTCTAACGACAATCGATTGTTAGACATAGACAATCGATTGTGGATGATTTTTGAAGTATTCTTATTGATACTTAGAGATTGTTAGGGATGTATTACCATGGTAGAAGACCCCTTTATTTATAGGGAGTGGGATGATTTAGCTACCAATAATAGGACTCTAGAATCTCTCTAATTAAAGACATTCACCTTAAATAGAAGTGTAAAATCTCTCTATTTATAACACAAAATTAAAATTTGAACTTTTTAAAAAGTTTACACTCTTCAATCCATCCATTATACACTGAAATTTGTTAAAAGAAAAATTATGGAACAATTTACTAACAAGAACTGTTACTTAATTGAATTATATTAGAGAGCAACAACGATATACCTAACATAATCTTGCAAGTAGTGTTTGAAGATGATACTGTTAGTGTTACAATTCAGAATTTAAAATTTATAAATTCAATATTTTAATTATTAAATTTTAAATTAACAATTTATACGTAATTTAATAATTTTTAAGATAAATATAGAATTTAGATAAAAATTATTAGATTCAACCACTCATATCCAAAGGGCGACGGAATTTTTGGGCTGTTCCATCCCGGAATGTGTGGGTAAACCTATTATCTTGGACGATAAAGAGTCGGCTCAGAATAATATGAAGATGCACATAGAACAAATTTGTAACTTTCGCGCGTAAAACCTAAGTTCATAGAATCCTATAGATTAATTATATCTCTAGGATGGAGGCATTTGAGATAATTGAAATGTTGCATAGTCACTAGTCAGTAAGGTAGCATAAACGACAAGAAAGAGTATAGATGAAACAGGACTCAGGCTTTATGCTCTATTTGTAGTGTTTTCATATTCGCGTGCTGCTAATAGTAGAAAAACTTTTGACTCTACCGTATCTCTGTTTCTCTTCTAAAAAGCTACAAAATTCCCTTTTGGTATGTTTCTTTGCATTCCCACAAAAAAATGGAATGGATAGGGAACCAGAAAACTCTCCTGATTGCCAGCCCATATTTGCATATGCTTCCACTTCACTCCAAAAATCTCTCAACCACTCCTTACCTTAATGGAAAGTAGTGAACACCACACTGAAGAAATGTAAATTGCATTACATTTTTAATTTCCAATACCACAAAGAGCATTGCTCCTTCTATATTTACAAGGATAAACATCCCCTAATCAAAATGAAGACTTCCGAGAGTACAAATACTAATACTACTACTAGTAATTATTCAGATAATAATACTAGGAGCACAAGATGGACAACCTTAAAAAAGAGCAAAAAGCCAAAAACAAAACGGAATAATCCATCTTCAATCTGCTACCTTTGTTTGTACATGGTTTCCCAAAGTTTACCTCCAGAATATTCCTCTTCCCAAATAAACAACAAAAAATAGAGATTTGCTCCAGTTCCACTACTAAAATCTTACTACTACTATATATGTACATAGAATCACCTTTAGAACTTTTATGCTTCCAAAATGATAAGCAGTAATACTGGAAAATAGATCTTTTACCTTCTCCATTTCATTCTTAGTACTCACATGCAGGGGACTGTGAGAAAGAAACAAAAACAGACAGCCCCATAATTTCATAGATGATTTTAAGTATTTTCACTGGATCAATTCAGAGATCCAAGCAACATTCGGGTTCGGGGCTTCAGAAGGAATCGGGTCGGGTACCATCCCATGTAATGGATTCTCTTTACTCAGTTTCTCAAACATTTTAGCCCTTAAATCCCTCCCTGACTCTACCCTTTCCATAACTGGTTCTTCCTCGCAAAGATCAAAGCAACAGACACCGGGTCGGTTGAAGGCCCGAGTTGGCGTTGAGGGCAAGCTACAAAAACCGGGTCGGTTTACGGGTAGCCTCGGTGACCCAATGACAGGAGAGCCCATTTGTAAATTCCAGGAAGAGGGCATGGACTTCACCTTGTTCAGCTGCAGTTGACGAAGTGACGCCACCATTTCGTTGATCGAGTAATTAGACCCTAGAGATCGACTCAGTGAGCTCACTGAGTTTGCCGTCTGAGTCATCGGAGACATCGGCGGCGACTCACAAGGTGGCGAACCTGACTCGGGAGACGTTATAAAATGCAAATTTTTCCCCTCAAAACCGTACCTGGAAATGGAAGGAGAGCCATCGAACGATCCAGCACGCGGACTCAATACTCGGATCTGTTCCGGTGAGTGAGCGAAGAAACAGACCCTTCTCTTGCAGTTGAGACCATCTTTACAAGGTTGCGTACGATAGCGAGCCGGGTGGAGCCAACACTCAAATACGCCGTGAGCGAACTCACAACTATCGCCCTTCCTACAATTCCCTTTACGGAACTCAGGGCATGCAGTGCCTGAATAGTGATACTTAAGTGGGTCCCTCCGACGAGCCTTCTCGCCGGGATGTGCGTACGGACACTCGGTCCAATCGTGTGACTTCCCGCGTGCGCACTTTCTCACCTTGAACTCGTACATACGGAACTGATCACAAGAGTATTCATCTACCGGAAGGTCAACATCCCTACCGTCGCCATATTCAAAGTCAAAATCGCCAACGACGTCGTTGAACGGAAGATAACGCTGGAGCGCCTTCAAACCGGTGTCGTTTTGGAGAAACATGGAATAGTCTTCACCAGAAGCGGCACTGAAGCTGGGGCTTGAATTTGCATTGCTGCTTGGGCTTAAAGTTAGGTGCATGTTATCCGTCTGATTATCTCCGTACGACCATGGTGGAATATGGACCGTCGGATAAGGGTGGTTTCTCTCTCCGATCATCATCTTTCTATGTAAAGAAGAATGGGGATTTCTGTTTGGACTTTGGACTGGAGATGATGATGTGCAGCAGTTGACTACTTGATATATAAACTGCTAGATGAGTTGGGGGGGGGGGGGGTTTAACCTTGGTTAAGTTACATTTAACTGCGGTCAGGATAAAAATAGGGAGCTCGAGATTTCCACTGCGGTTAAATTAATGAGGATACCAAAACACACATGCAGGTGAAAATTTTGACAGGAGAATAGTATAGTGAAAGGACACGTGTAATTTGGATAAGCGTTTTTTAGGATTTGTTTGATACTGTTGTAAGGGTTTGATTGGGTTGTGATGAAATAAGGTAGGTTGAGGAATGCGGAGTGAATTCTTATTAAACTGACGCCCCTAAGGCGGTGAAGCGTTATATACGCAAAAGAGAAGAAAAGATAAGAGAGGGGTACATTGGCCAGAATGCCGGGAATTGGGTAACCAGATTAGACATTTTGGAGTTGAAAAATACATAAAGGATTATGTTATAAAATAATATAAAAGACAAGAACAATAACTCAACAACAAAAGCAAATAGAGAAAAGAGTGGAGAAAGTTCTTCTTATTGATACTTAGAGAATGTTAGGAGTTATTTACAATGATAGAGGGCACCTCTATTTATAGGGAGGAGGATGATTTAGCTACCAAGAATAGAACTCTAGAATCTCTCTAATTAAAGACATTCACCTTAAATAGAAGTGTATTTATAACACTCCCCTTGAATGTCTATTCAATGATGTGCCTCGTTAAAACCTTAAAACAAAACCCAATGGGAAAAATTAAAGTAAGGAAAAAGAGTACACATGTTTGAATATGCGCCTATTGGTTGCCTCGTTAAAAACCTCGCAAGGAAAACCCGGTGGGACAAAACCTTGTAAGGGAAAAAGAGTGCAACGCGCATTAAACTCCCCCTGATAAGAACATCAATTTATGTCCTTAAGTCTTCGCATCCCGATCTTGTGAACTAGCTTCTTGAAGGTTGACTTTGGTAGAGATTTTGTGAACAAATCAGCCATATTGTCGCTTGAACGAATCTGTTGAACATTGATATCACCATTCTTTTGAAGATCATGTGTAAAGAATAACTTTGGTGAAATATGCTTCGTTCTATCTCCTTTTATGAATCCTCCCTTCAATAGAGCTATACATGCTGCATTGTCTTCATACAAAGTTGTGGGTAGTTTATCACACTTCAAACCACATTTGTCTTGGATATGATGTATTATCGACCTTAACGACACACACTCCCGACTTGCTTCATGAATAGCAATTATCTCGGCATAATTAGATGAAGTAGCCACAATTGATTGCTTAGTCGATCGCCAAGATATGGCGGTTTCTCCACAGGTAAACACATAACCCGTTTGAGATCGAGCCTTGTGTGGGTCGGACAAATATCCAGCATCAGCATAACCAACAAGATCCGGGCTGCAATTCTTGCCATAAAATAAGCCCATATCGGTAGTTCCCTTTAGGTACCGCAATATGTGTTTGATCCCATTGCAATGTCTCCTCGTAGGAGCCGAGCTAAATCTTGCTAAGACATTAACTGAAAAGGATATGTCAGGTCTTGTAGTATTTGCAAGATACATTAGTGCGCCAATTGCGCTAAGATATGGTACTTCAGGACCAAGTAGCTCTTCATTCCTTTCTTGTGGTCGGAATGGATCTTTGTTCACATCAGGTGATCGAACAACCATCGGTGTACTAAAAGGATGTGCTTCATCCATGTAAAACCGTTTCAGTACCTTTTCTGTATAGGTAGATTGATGAACAAAAATTCCGTTTGCCAAATATTCAATTTGCAAACCAAGACATAGTTTAGTCTTTCCGAGATCTTTCATCTCGAATTCATCCTTTAGATAATCAATTGCCTTTTGGAGTTCTTTAGGGGTTCCAATAAGGTTTATGTCATCAACATATACGGCAAGTACAACAAATTCCGACGTTGTTTTCTTTATAAAAACAATCGGGCAAATGGCGTCATTTATATAGCCTTCTTTTAACAAGTACTCACTAAGACGATTATACCACATTCGTCCAGATTGCTTTAGACCATACAAGGATCTTTGCAATTTAATTGAGAACATTTCCCGAGATTTTGAATTGTGCGCGTTTGGCACCTTGAGTCCATCGGGAATTTTCATGTATATCTCATTATCAAGTGAGCCATAAAGATAGGCAGTAACTACATCCATTAAGTGCATGTCAAGCTTTTCATGGACAGCAAAACTTATGAGATAACGAAAGGTTATCGCATCCATTACAGGCGAATATGTCTCTTCATAATCGACACCAGGCCTTTGAGAAAAACCTTGTGCAACAAGGCGTGCCTTATATCTTTGTACCTCGTTTTTCTCATTTCTTTTGCGTACAAAGACCCATTTATAGCCGACAGGCTTAACACCATTAGGTGTTTCAACTACAGGGCCAAAAACTTCACGTTTTGCCAGCGAATTCAATTCTGATTGAATTGCTTCTTGCCACTTTGGCCAATCCTATCTTTTTCGACATTCTTCAACAGATTGAGGTTCGAGATCCTCACATTCTTGCATAATGCTAGATGCTACATTATAAGCAAAGGCATTATCCACCACAATATCCACTCGATTAATATTTGCCTCAATATTAATTGGATTTAGGGATAGTTCCGTATTTTCCAGAGTCTCGGGCTCAATGGATTCTTCATGAATCTCAGAATTTGTTAAATCATGAGATTCTTTCGTGGTGTCATTTTGATCGTTCTTTTTCCTCTTTCTAGGATTTTGATCTTTGGAACCTAATGGTCTGCCACGCTTCAGGCGTGCATTCGACTCATTGGATATGACACTAGATGATTGTCCAACAGGGACATCAATACGGATTGGAACATTTTCCGCGGGAATGTGGGATTTCGTTATCCTTTTCAAGTCCGTAAATGCGTCAGGCATTTGATTTGCTATTCTTTGCAAATGGATAATCTTTTGTACCTCTCTTTCACAAATAGAGGTATGTGGACCAAGATGAGATAATGATGCATTTTTCCATAAAATTTCCCGTTTGGTTTCACCAACTTCTCCCCCTAATTTTGGGAAAAGTGTCTCATCAAATCGACAGTCTGCAAATCGTGCAGTAAACAAGTCGCCTGTCAATGTTTCGAGGTAGCGAATGATGGAGGGCGATTCAAACCCAACATATATTCCTAACCTTCTTTGCGGACCCATTTTGGTGCGGGATGGCGGTGCTATAGGCACATATACTGCACATCCAAAAATTCTTAAATGGGATATATTGGGTTCATGACCCAAAACCAATTGCAACGGGGAATACTTGTGGTAATTCGTCGGTCTGAGACGAATTAGCATTGCTGCATGTAAGATGGCGTGACCCCATACCGAAGTGGGCAGCCTCGTTCTCATAAGTAATGGCCTTGCAATCAACTGCAGGCGTTTAATTAACGATTCTGCAAGACCGTTTTGAGTGTGAACATGAGCTACAGAATGTTCAACTTTTATCCCGATTGATAAGCAATAATCATTAAATGCTTGGGATGTAAACTCAGCAGCATTATCCAGTCTAATGGACTTGATTCGATTATCTGGAAATTGTGCTCGTAGTCGAATTATTTGTGCCATTAACTTCGCAAACGCAAGGTTGCGTGATGACAACAGGCACACATGAGACCATCTACAGGATGCGTCTATCAAGACCATGAAATACCTAAACGCCCCACTAGGTGGGTGAATGGGTCCACAAATGTCCCCTTGTATACGTTCCAGAAACGTGGGTGACTCAGTCCCAACCTTTGTTGGTGATGGCCTGATAATCAACTTGCCTTGATAACACGAAGTGCAAGGATATTCATTATTCGAAAGAATTTTGAAATTCTTTAACGGATGCCCATATGAGCTTTCTATAATCCGTCTCATCATGACCGATCCTGGGTGTCCCAATCAATCATGCCAAAGTACAAAGGTATTGGAATCAGTAACCCTTTGGTTTACTGTTGAATGTGCCTCAATTGCACTAATTCTTGTCCAATACAGGCCACAAGATAAAGACGGGAATTTCTCAATAACCCTCTTTTGGCCGGAGACATTCTTTGTGATGACGAGATATTCAAGATTATCTTCATCCATTGTCTCAATATGATAACCATTCCGGCGTACATCTTTAAAACTCAACAAGTTTCTCTTAGACTTGGAGGAGTACATTGCATTCTCTATGATTAACGTCGTGCCTTTGGGCAGAGTTACAATTGCTCTTCCGGAGCCTTCAATCAATTTACTACTTCCAGAGATTGTAGTAACGTTTGCCTTACACATATTTAGTTGAGAGAAATATTTCCTTTCTTTGAGTACTGTATGTGTAGTACATGAATCAACTAGGCAAATACTTTTACAGTTGGACTTTGATCCAAGTTCGCTTTGTGAGATATCCATATTTGCTATCCCATAGTTTGACATACAAAAGAGATACACGAACATAAGAATAAACAAGTTCAATTCGTTTGTGTCACATAATATTTTCAAAATCTGCTGCTAACAGTTGACTAACAAAATCAGATATGTTATCCATAATTGATTACTTTGCAGTTTGAAAATTTCAGTTTAAACATTTTCTTCAAACAATCGATTGTTAAACACAAACAATCGATTGTTGAACATTGACAATCGATTGTTTAACACACACAATCGATTATTTGCTATTTTGAAACACTTGATCACACTGTCTTAAGACAATCGATTGTTATGCATAGACAATCGATTGTTGGCTATTTTGAAAAATTCCAGAACTGTTTTAAGACAATCGATTGTTAAGTATAGACAATCGATTGTTGGCTATTTTGAAAAATTCCAGAACATTGTTTTAAGACAATCGATTGTTATGCATAGACAATCGATTGTGGCTGATTTTTGAAAAATTCCAGATGACACTGTCTTAACGACAATCGATTGTTAGACAAAGACAATCGATTGTGGATGATTTTTGAAAAATTCCAGATTACACTGTCTCAACGACAATCGATTGTTAGACAAAGACAATCGATTGTTGATCAATTATTTTTCAGCTTTAATGCGAAAATAGTAGATAATCGACTAGTTTTTCAGGCTAGTCGATTACCCCTACTGGAAAATAAAAATTTTGCTGATATTTGAGCATATTGAAGATATTCTAAAGAACTACTGCTAACATTGCATCATGAACTAACTAATACGAGCTAATACTAATGACTATTAGTTTATTCACTAACTAATACAAATAAGTAGAATAAAATCAAATAACTCCATCTTCTTTCATCACGGACCCATCGCCGATTAGGTGGTCTATTTTCCCCTCGGGTTGCTCAAAGAAGTCTGCCACATCCAGGTGGGTGATGTCCTCATTGTCGTCATAGACAAAATTTGTTTCAGGGCCTTTTCTCTTTCGAGATGCTTGATAAAGGTCAACCAAGTGTCTTGGTATACGGCAAGTCTTTGACCAGTGCCCTTTCCCACCGCAACGATAACATATAGTTTCTGAACCATTTGCCTTAGGATCTTCATGACCCCGTTTCTGCTTTCGGCGGTTATCTCTCCTTGGGGGTTGACGGACTTCATTGGAATTTCTTCCTTGTCTACGTCCCTGGTTATGACCCCGTTTACGACCATGACCATGGCCCTTTTCATGTTTGGCATAATGAGAGTGCACCTTATCTGCTTCAGGCAGTGGTGTAGACCCAGTGGGTCGATTTTCGTGATTTCTCATGAGCAGGTCATTATTTCGCTCAGCCACTAGTAGAAGAGAAATCAGTTCAGAGTACTTTGTAAAGCCTTTCTCTCTGTACTGTTGTTGCAGTACTATATTGGATGCATGAAACGTTGTAAACGTTTTCTCAAGCATATCATAATCGGAGATATTATCCCCGCATAGCTTCAATTTAGAAGTAATTCTGAACATTGCAGAATTATATTCAGAAACGGACTTGAAGTCCTGGAGCCTCAGATGAGCCCAATCATATCGTGCTTGTGGCACAGTGACCAACTTCAGGTTGTCATATCTCTCCTTTAAGCCGTTCCACAAGATGAGTGGATCCTTGACGGTGAGATATTCAATCTTCAAACCTTAATCAAGGTGATGGCGCAAGAAAATCAAGGCCTTCGCACATTCTTGGGTGGATGCTTTTTCTCTATCTTTGATGGTGTCTCCGAGACCCATAGCATCTAAGTGGATTTCGGCATCCAACACCCATGTCATATAGTTCTTGCCCGAAATTTCAAGGGCAACGAACTTTCTTTTCGTAATGTCAGACATAATCGAAATTTAAATTAGGAAGAGGGAAATACCTTAGATTTTTCGAGAATGGTTCTTGAGACGGTAGAGTCTCGTGCTGATAACGTGTTATGAAATAATATAAAAGACAAGAACAATAACTCAAGAACAAGAGCAAATAGAGAGAAGAGTAGAGAGAGTTCTTCTTATTGATACTTAGAGAATGTTAGGAGTTATTTACAATGGTAGAGGGCACCTCTATTTATAGGGAGGAGGATGATTTAGCTACAAAGAATAGAACTCAAGAATCTCTCTAATTAAAGACATTCACCTTAAATAGAAGTGTATTTATAACAGATTAGACATATTCAAGGCCTTGTCAAATGATTTTTAGTAACTACATAAATGGTAACAAAAGATTAAACGAAAAATACTACTTTTTCTCATTTTTTTATATTTAGTTTTAATTAAAAAATATTACTTTACTTTTAGTCTGAAGGGAGTAACATATTTTTCTTTTATAAATTATATAATAATAATTGTTATAAAATAATAAAAGAACAAGAACAATATTGCAGAGCAAGGTAGGGAGAGGAGAATTCTTATTGATATTCAGGGATGATTTACAATGGGGTAAGACCCTCTATTTATAGGAGGACAAATGACTTAGCCTCAAAGTAAAACTCTTAGACATTCACTCTAATTAGAATTCTATTCTTAACACTCCCCCTTGAATGTCTATTCAATAAATAATGTGCCTTGTTAAAACCTTAACTAAAAATAAAACCCAATGGGAAAAAATTCTAAAAAAAGAAAAAGAGTACACATATTTAGAAATGCGCCTATTGGTTGCCTCGTTAAAAACCTTGCAAGGAAAACCCAGTGGGACAAAACCTTGTAAGGGAAAAAGAGTGCAACGCGCATTAACTCCCCCTGAAAAGAGCATCAATTCACATCCTTGAGTCTTCGCATCCCAATCTTGTGCACTAGCTTCAAGAGATCGTTAGTAGAGATTTGATAAATAAATCATCCATATTAACTATAATGAATATTTGCACCTTGAAATCATAACTCGTGAGATATATAATGTCTTCACAAATATCGTGGAATGGCTCTTCAATATTTCCATAGGGATATCCTTGCCATCACATTATCATAGTTATAGCAAGATATATTTGTGCATAAATTGTATTAAGGAAGTGGTACCTCAAGATCAAGAATTGTAGATTCTTCAGCAACTTAAATCCTTCATGGGTTGTCATATAAGTTAAGTCATATAAGTCATATAATAGACTTTAGATGCATATCAATTTTTCATGTCATGCTAAAGAAATAAGATATCGAAAACTGATTACACATACCATTGATTTTATACTTTCAAGTATTCGAACTACATGTCCAAAGTTACATGTCTTCCATATGGAATCAATTCTACTTGAATTGTATCTCTTCCATTTGGCCAATATTTTTGTTTGTATTCGAATAACATAAGATCCTCATCGATATTTAGCGCTATCATAGATGTCGTCGACGAACATTTTATATCGGTTCCAGTAAATTTCCATAAAGACATAACATGGAGATTTCTTCATTCATATATTCAGGTACCTGAATCTCTCATGAGTTTTATGAAGTGTTATATCATGTGATCTTCTAGATCACTTGCCTCCTTATTATGATCACTTTGATCATTTGCTCATCTTCTTTATTAAGAAGTTCTTTTGAAACCGATTTGTCTATACGCTTTAAGCGTATCAAAGACTTTGTCCTTCTAGGACTTAATATGAGCATTTGCAGTGAGAATATAGTTACTTTCTTTGGGTCAGCAAATGCTTATGGCATGCTTTGCAATATGTTGCAATTGAATTATCCTTTTATGAACTTCAAGTTCATATTATGATATTCGAGGATCTATATATACAAATGATAATTCGTTCCATGTAACTTTTTCTCAAGTGTTTATTATGTCTCCCCCTCATGTTAGAAAAACTAACTTGTTTCCTCAACTCTGGGAAATCATATTTGTGCATTATCATGTTAATATACACAGCACATCAATAATAATAAGATGAAATTATTTGGTTCCTGAACCTGAACCACTTGTGAGGGGAGAATATAATATACTCTCGTGTATAACGTATATCAAATTGATAAAGATAACTTTGTTCTCATAAGCAATAGTTTAGCTATTAAGTGGAGGCACTCAATAAATTATTTTGCTAAACCAACTATGATATAAACCAACTTATCAAGATGAACTATCTTGAATAGAAAATCTGGAAATTATGCTCGAAATTAGATTAATGAGCAAATTACCTCGCAAGCACCGGCCAGGTTGCAGGTTAATAGTAATCGCACATGTAACCCTCTCATAGATGCATCTTATGTGGTATACATGGCAGGTGAATGGGCCCATATTCACCTTTGGTATTTCCAGAATTTATAGGATTCAACCCCAACTTTAGTTGGTCAATTAATTTAATGAGAACAAGTAATACAAGAGAATTCGTAAAGAACTTTCTAGTTATTTAATATTTACCCATGTGAATTCTCTATTATTGTTGCACATCATACTTAAATTGATATGGCTAACCCGAATGCCAATTGAATAAATTATCGATATTGATAAAATTCATATTTACATGTGCAATTATCAGTAAACTCCATGTTTATTATGATATGGGTTTTTATATCAATAAACATCCACTTTATTGTGGTATTCGTTTATTTGTGTAGTACAAACTGGAGAATAAAGCGGGTAGCTTTTCATATACAGATTATCCAGCTACAAGTTGTAGTAATAGAAGATATCAAATCTTTCCTTTATTTATTGTCTCAATATAATCAACCGCTTTCACATATACTTTGAAAACTGAATAAGTTTCTTTGAGACTTTACTACAACACAATACCTTATTGGTAATCAATTGTGTTTCTCCAAAATAATATAATTGGCTCTTACAGAGTTCTCAATTAATTTGGTACTATCACATATTAATCAATATCCATATAGTAAATATTTCTTTTAAAGAAAAAATTGTACTATTATGGTCATGTCAAAATTATATGCAAGATATGTTTCTTGCATTATTATTGTCCTTTAATAATCACATTGACAAATTATTTTGGCGTACAATAGGTACGTGACCAATGACCATTTGATTTGCTATTCTTTGCAAATGAATAATCTTTTGCACCTCTTTTTCACAAATAGAGGCACGTGGATCAGGATGAGATAATGATGGATTTTTCCATCAAATTTCCCGTTTGGTTTCACCACCAACTTCTCCCCCTAATTTTGGGAAAAGTGTATCATCGAATCGACAGTCTGCAAATCGGACCCATTTTGGTGTGATATGGCGGTGCTACAGGCATATATACTGCGCATCCAAATATTCTTAAATGGGATATATTAGGTTCATGACCCAAAACATATTGCAACTGCATGCAAAATGGCGTGACCCCAAACCGAAGTGGGCAGCCTCGTTTTCATGAGTAATGGTCTTGCAATCAACTGCAGACGTTTAATTAAAGATTCTGCAAGACCATTTTGAGTGTGAACATGAGCTACAGAATGTTCCACTTTTATCCTAATTGAACATTGCATTCTCCATGATAAATATAGTTGATTACATTAAAATAACTACTGATACGTTGAATCATCGTATTAACAGCACTTTGTCAAAATATATGTGTGCAGCAGAAAGGCTCGTAAGTGCATTAATCTTTAATCTTTTTCGTGTACAATAAAATAACGTTTACATTCATGTCATTAAATAACATTATACTTAATACATTAGAATATATGTTATAGTTAAGTTCATGTGTACACATTAAAATAACATACATATTAATATGCTGTATATGGTCGAATTACACTGTTTAATTAATTAGCAGCATCATAAACACATACATTCTAATTGTGCATATTCAATCACAACAGTATTTACATACTTACTTTAATAATCACTTGTAAGACCAAATTTTCATTCATTGTAAGATTCATCATGTTAAACAGTACAAGTGTGCAATTATATTACAATTTTACTAAAAGTTGTACCTAAAATACGTAGCTCTAGTGAACGATCGTGATTTTAAGTGCATTCTTTACACAAGTGTACAGTAGTAACATTGCATAAGGCTAGTAGCACACAGTTAGAGTATCTTCATAAAAAAAAAAAAATTGATAGTATATAGTCACTATGCATAAAAATAGTAACAAAAACTCACATAACATAACTTTCAGTTACTAGATTACACAATATAATAGTGTTTAGTGTAATAAGTTGAGTTAACATTGCTTTATGATAAAACTGCATGTATAACAGCAATAAAGAAACGCGATTACATTATATATATGTTTATTATATAAGTATGATCAGCTCATGATCAAATACTTGCTTACTACTTTAATAAAAAAAATATATTAATCTTTGAAAATTAAGCATACTGAAACATTCTAAAGAACGAATACTAACACTATTCCATAAATTAAATAATACGAGTTGATACTAATGTCTATTAGTTTATTCACTAACTAATACAAATAAGTAAAATAGAATCAAAACAACTCAATCTTCCTTCATCACAGATCCATCACCGATTAAGTGGTCTATTTTCCCCTCAGGGTGCTCAAAGAAGTCTGCCACATCCAAGTGGGTGTTTTCAAAATTATTGTCAGAGACAAAATTGGTTTCAGGGCCTTTACTCTTTAGAGATGCTTGATAAAGCTCAACCAAATGTCTTGGTACACGGCAAATTTTTGCTCAGTGCCCTTCTCCACCGCAACGATAACACATAAATTTTGAACTATTTGTTTTTGGATCCTCATAATTCCGTTTTCGCTTTTGGTGGTTATCTCTCTTTGGGGGGTGACTAACACCAGGAAAATTTCTTCCTTGTCCACGTCCACGGCCATGACCCCGATCACGACCACGACCACGACCACGATTAAAACCGTAGCCTTTTCCACGCTTAGCATAATGGGAATACACCTTATCTACTTCAGGCAATGGTGTAGACCCAGTGGGTCGATTTTCGTGATTTCTCATGAGCAGGTCATTGTTTCGCTCAGCCACAAGGAGAAGAGAAATCAGCTCAGAGTACTTTTTGAAACCTTTCTCTCTGTATTATTGTTGCAGAACCATAATGGAGGCATGAAACGTTGTAAACGTTTTTCCAAGCATATCATAATCAGCGATATTATCCCCACAGAGTTTCAATTTAGAAGTAATTCTGAATATTGCAGAATTATATTCAGAAACGGACTTAAAGTCTTGGAGCCTCAGATGAGTCCAATCATATCGTGCTTGTGGCAGAGTGACCAACTTCAGGTTGTCATATCTCTCCTTTAAGCCCTTCCACAAGATAAGTGGATCTTTGACTGTGAGATATTCAATTTTCAAACCTTCATCAAGGTGATGGCGCAAGAAAATCAAGGCCTTAGCACAGTCTTGGGTGGATGCATTATCTCTGTCTTTAATGGCGTCTCCAAGACCCATTGCATCCAAATGGATTTCAACATCCAACACCCATGTCGTGTAGTTCTTGCCCGAAATTTCAAGGGCAACGAACTTTCGTTTCATAATGTCAGACATAATTAAAACTAAATTAGGAAGAGAAAAAAAAATACCTTGATTTTTCTCAAGGAGATTCTTGAGATAGTAGAGCTTCGTGCTGATAACGTGTTATAAAATAATTAAAGAACAAGAACAATATTGCAGAGCAAGGTAGGGAGAGGAGAATTCTTATTGATATTCAGGGATGATTTACAATGGGGTAAGACCCTCTATTTATAGGAGGACAAATGACTTAGCCTCAAAGTAAAACTCTTAGACATTCACTCTAATTAAAATTCTATTCTTAACAATAATAATATTTTCATTAACACGTACTAAGATGATTTGTTGGGGAACACTTAATACAAAACTCTTTTTTTTTACAAAATAAAAAAGACATAAAATACATTTGAAACTCTAGTCAAACGAACAATCTTTAAAATAATTGTATTTAATTAATTGAATTTTAATTATTTTTAATAGTTCTTAAATAAAGATGATAACACACATTGATGTATAAGAAAATAAGATGTTGAATTTTAATGTTCAGATTTAGATTTTTTAATAATCTAATATTCTTTCAGAATTAGGCATTTTATTTTAAAAACAATAAGTTGGTTCTTAATCACCTAGATTTGAGCCAGCATTCTTTTCTTTCAGAAATTCCAGAAGCCCCCTTATTGAGAGCTTTCTACAGCTATATATAGGCAGAGCATTTTCCTTCTCCCCTTGACATAATATTTTTTTTACCGCTAGAGTATTTTGGTTGTGCTTTTAGTTATTATTTTTGCAAACTCGTCGATCATTAGGAAGTAGGCGTGGACCGGACCATATTGTCTGTCGTCGTCTGGTTACTTAGATGACATATCAGTCAGTATGTTTGTGATGATCAGATTTTGACCAATATAATTAGTTCCTTCGTCTGTCGGGGTCATTTTCTGTCGGGCTCGGTAGACGGATCATGATTGTTGTACACATGTGATTTTTTACCCTCCCCAAATTTTTTTTATATTTTTAGTGTGTAAATATTTTATTTAGGCTTAATATAGCTATTTCAACTATTTTTTGACTTCTTTACTTTATTTTTATCATAAAAATAAAAAATACAAAATAGTAATAAAATAAAATATATCTTGGTTTATGTATTTTTCATAATTTTTTTTAGAAAAAGTAAAAAGTACAAAAATAGTACCCTATTTTTATCTTCATAAAATATCGAAAAAACGAAAATAGTGTCACGTTTAATTTAGTTAATTAGGATTGTATATTATTTCTATCGTATTTTTTTTTAAAAAATATTGTGTAGTCTAGGGATCATTCGAAACTATTATATGGAACAAAAAATAAATAAAAAGACCCTAAGAACTTAACACAAAAAAACCTAAGGATTAATTGGTAAAATATACAAAAATACACCTAAAACCTAGACATGTATTATAGGTAACACTCTACACACATCAATCAGCCTCAATTCTCAAAAGAATGAACCCACCCCCTTGTCATCATCTACTTCTGCCCTCTCCATTCTTCTGGCAAAGAACATATACAGCATAATTCTCGTTCTGTTATTAAATCTCTATCATCACCATCTTCCTTCATTCTCTAAGCGTAAAATCATAAATGAGTTACAAATCAAAATGGATTGAATCGGGTCTTCAGATTAAAATCTCATTCAAAGTTATTGCTGGTGATGGTATCGTTCGAGAATTATGGTCTATTTGTCTCGATCCAGATTCAAAATACAACTGAGTTCTATCGTTCGAGCATTATGGTCTAATTCTCTTCTCTTACTCCTTGCATTTTATTCTTTTTTTACTTATATAAATTGTATATGTTAGAAAAATGATTCCGACTAAAACACAATAGCCTTCATATCGAATAATTTGGAACAACAACAACATGAACGGAAGCGTACCTGAATCCATATGTGGAAAACCTTAATCCTCTTGTTGAAGATTGTTCAAAGTGTGCCTTAGAAAGTTCCTTAGTCCTTCCTTCAAGATTGTCTCCTTGATCCTTCTTGAAGTATTGGTTTCACAACAACAATAATATCACAATAACCAAAATTGGAGTATAGTTTTCCACAAAGATATGCAAGACAACAATGGTGGCTCTCTAGTTTCAGTGGGAAGAAGAAGAGAGTGTCTTGCTATAATGTGGGAACCATAACCCCCCACTTATAACAAATGAGTTATGAAACTCAAGAGTCATAAGCATGTAACCATAGTTACATATATGTATCCTTAGTTAGCACATCATTAACTAAGGTTACCTTTTTGGGTATCTACACGTTGGTCCTACACTTTATATGACAATATATTGGCCCCCTTAACATAATGTCCATAAGACCACAAAATTAGGCCAAACCAAAAGATAGCACATAACATATAATTTATCCATATATTGTTCATATGTATGTAGATATAAGTCCATATATATCTTACAATCTCCCACTTGGACGAGATACACATACATATGTACAAACCTTAGCATTATATGTTACATTATAACCTTATGAGCTCAAAATTGCTATCAGAATAAAATTGTCATGAACAATCCGGTCCATCAATCATACCAACATAGGACCTAAGAGCTCTTAGTTACTCATTCGTAACTAGAACCAACATAGATTACGTATGTCAATATAACCAACGACATGGATCAAGTGTAGGTATGTGGCATGGAAATAACATAAAGTGTGGTCAATAGAATGTCTATTTCCAACTGATTCTCTTTATTGAGATCAATCATAAACTGTAAGAGTACAAAAACTTTAAAACTGAATATCTGAGCAGATATAACTGAATTACTGAATGTAATGAACAATACATAAATGTATAATACAAACTCCCACTAAAATACATAATCCTCAAATGATTTGACACCTATACAAGCAATATGCTCAAGAAATACTTTTGATGTCAATTCCTTAGTGAGCGGATCCGCAAGCATGGAGTTTGTACTGATGTGCTCAATGCACAACTGTCCATTCTGTACTCTTTCTTTAACAACCCGAAATTTGACGTCCATATGTTTTGCTTTCGTTAAACTACTGTTGTTGTTAGCATAAAGGAATCAGAGTCGGTATACCCGATGATCTCAAAATGGTCCGATCTCCAATATGTAAGCATGTAATCCTTTGTTCTCTGTAAGATTGCTTAGATATCTACCTAACATCCCAACAATGTATGCTATATCAGGTCGTGTACATACCTGAGCATACATCAGACTACCTATAGCCGAAGCATAAGGCGTTTTCTGCATTTCCGAAGTTTCATAATTATTATTTGGGCACTGTTTGAGACTAAACTTGTCTCCCTTAGCAACATGGGTGTTACCTGGTTTACAATCCTGCATGCCAAATCTTTTCAGAACCTTATCGAATAGCCCTTTTGTGACAGACCGAGAACACCTTTTGAGCGATCTCGATGTATCTGAATTCCTAATACAAAAGAAGCTTCACCAAGATCTTTCATTTCAAGTTTCTTTGAAAGAAATTTCTTAGTTTCATGCAATAATGCTATATCGTTACAGGCAAGCGGTATGTCCTCGACATATAAAACCAGAAAAATATACTTACTCCCACTGAACTTATGGTATATACAGTCATCAGCAACATTCGGTTCAAAACCAAAAGATGTAATGACTGCATGAAACTTATAATACCATTGACGGGAAGCCTGCTTGAGCCCATAGATGGATCTCTTTAATTTGCAAACCCTTTTCTCTGATTCATCCGAAACAAAGTTTTCAAGTTGCACCATATAAATTGTTTCCTCAATGTCACCATTGAGAAACGCTGTCTTAACATCCATCTGATGAAGCTCAAGATCAAAATGTGCTACTAGTGCCATTATAGTCCTGAAAGAGTCTTTCGATGAAACTGGAGAGAAAGTCTCTTTATAATCAATGCCTTCCTTTTGAGTGTAGCCTTTTGCGACAAGACGAGCTTTATACTTAATAACATTGCCCCCTGAATCCCTTTTGGTTTTAAAAATCCATTTACAACCAATAGGTTTAATACCTTCGGGCAATGTAACAAGCTCCCAAATGTCATTATCGCTCATAGAATTCATCTCATCATTCATGGCATCAATCCACTTTTGAGAGTTAGAACCCTTAATGACTTGACGGAAGTTGATTGGATCATCTTCCTCAAGTCCAATATCACTTTCTTGTTCTTGGAGAAATACAACATAATCATCCGAAATTGCATTTCTCCTCTCTCTAGTGGATCTCCTTAATGGCACTTCAGTTTCTTGAGGTTGTTGAGTTTGATTTTCATTAGTAATTTCAGGATCCTGATTGGGGAGATTTTCGAGATTGTCTTGAATTGGAGTTGTGTGATCTGTGTCAGGAATGAGAACACCCTGACCAAGATCAACAACTTGAGGGAAAGACACATGTTCTTCCTCAAAGACAAAATCTCTAACAACTTTATCTCCCCACCCCCCAAACTCAATATCCTCAAAAAAACTAGCATTACCCGTCTCAAAAATAATTCTAGAAGTGGGATCATAAGACTTAGAACACCTGGACCTTTCAGAGTATCCAACAAAATAGCTACTAATCGTTTTAGCATCCAGTTTCCTTTCATTCGGCCTCTAAGGCCTTGCCTCAGCTGGACAACCCCAAATGTGTAAATGCCTAATACTGGGTTTATGCCCAGTCCAAAGTTCATATGGGGTTTTGATTGTAGCTTTAGTTGGAACTCTATTAAGAATATAAGCTGCGGTTTTTAATGCTTCTCCCAGAGTGAGTCTGGCAAAGTAGTACGACAAATCATACTTCTTACCATATCCTTAAGGGTCCGATTTTGTCTCTCAGCTACACCATTCATCGTAGGACTTCCTGGCATAGTATACTAAGGGACGATCCTACACTCATCTAGGAATTTAGCAAATGGCCCTGGACGTTGTTCACCTGAACCATCATATCTGCCATAGTATTCACCACCACGGTCAGATCTAACGGATTTAATCCTTTTGCTTAGTTGATTTTCAACTTCAGCCTTAAATGATTTGAACACGTCTATGGATTGGGACTTTTCATGAATAAGATATAGGTACCCATAACGAGAGTAATCGTCTATAAATGTGATAAAGTATTGTTGACCATTCCTACAAGGAGTAGGAAATGGCCCACAAATATCCGTATGTATCAATTCTAAGACGTCCGAAGCTCTCTTAGCACCTAATCTCGTCTTGTTTGTTTGTTTTCCCTTGATACACTCAACACATATATCCGAATTTGAGGAATCAAGAGAATCAAGAATTCCATCTGACACGAGCTTATGAATTCTTTGAATGGATATGTGACCCAAACGTTTGTGCCAGAGTGATATAGAATTCTCATTAGTTAATTTTCTTTTGGTACCACTTAAACTTGTATGCAAGGTTTCATTATTTGAGGTTATTGTATCAACCAAATATAGGCTATCAAATGTTGATAAAAGACCAGTACCAATAAGATTTGAATTCTGAAAGAGACTAACTTTATTGTCACCACAAGAACATGAATAACCAGATATGTCCAATTTGGGAACAGAAATTAAATTCCGTCTAAAAGACGGTACAACAAAAGTCTCATCCAAATCTAAATAAAAACCGGTCTTAAACAACAGCCTAAACTTTCCAATAGCCTCAACTCGCACCTTCTTGCAGTCACCCACATAGATGTATCTTTCACCATCATTTGGTTTTCGGCAGTTCAGGCAACCCTGCATAGATATACTTATGTGAGTAGTAGCAGCAGAATCTACCCACTAAGTATCCTTAGGTACCGAAATTAAATTAACTTCAGAACAAACAAAAGAAAGAAATGTACCTTTTTTCGCACGCCAAGCGTGGTACTTGGTACAATCCTTCTTCACATGATTAGTCCCCTTACAGAAAAAGCAACCTAATTCAGTAATTTCAACCTTAGGTTCCTTATGTTGCTTAATCTTGGGCCTTTCAACCGCAACTTCCTTACCTTTCCTCTTCTTAGTATCCGTAGAAGAGGATGCCAAATGAGCACTTTCAGTCTTATCTTGCTTTATCCTTTCCTCCTCTTGCACACAATGTGAAATGAGCTCGTTAAGAGTCCATTTCTCCTTCAGGCAGTTGTAACTGACCTTAAACTGATTAAAGTGTGCAGGAAGAGATATCAAAACTAAGTACACAAGCAGTTCCTCAGGTAATACTAGCTTGAGTGACTTAAGTTTCGAAGCAAGATGAGAAATTTCCAAAATATACTCCCTAATGTTTCCCTTGCCCTTATACCTCATGGAAACAAGTTTACTCAATAGAGTACTTGTCTCCGCCTTTTCGTTTTGTTCAAAACGCTTTTCAAGGTTTTCAAGGAAAACTTTGGCATTAGCTTCATCATTCATAGTGCCCCTGAATGATTCTGGAATTGCAAAGTTCATGATCATTAGACTCATGCGATTCGAGCGTTCCCACTTCTCCATCTCCCTCCTTTCATCAGGAGAGGATGTATCCTCAAGAGAAGCAGGTTGCTCATTTCGAAGTGCAAGGTCAAGATCCATGCAACCGAGAACTATCATAATGTTCTCTTTCCATTCCTTAAAGTTTGTGCCGTTAAGCACAGGGATGCTGTTTATATTAGCAGATATCGAAGCAGCTGAAGAATTCACTGAAAATAGAACAAAGGATTATTAATATATGCTTACAATAACTTGAACTTTAACATTAGTTTTCAGATTCAAAATAGGCAAATCCTACTACAAGATACCTAGCACAACATTGATTTTAGTCTTTGGACAGAAAATCAACTTGTAAGTGGTACTC
The DNA here is from genome assembly GCA_034376525.1 of Nicotiana benthamiana. Lineage (NCBI taxonomy): Eukaryota > Viridiplantae > Streptophyta > Magnoliopsida > Solanales > Solanaceae > Nicotiana > Nicotiana benthamiana. The sequence goes on along the minus strand of CM067324.1, from coordinate 26,794,594 downwards.
TTGGTGTAGTGATCAAATATTGACAATAAACTCATGTCAAATATCAAGCCTTCCTTTGGGCCGACTTAATATTCACATGGAAAACCAAATAATTGTCACATATTTATCACCACAAGCATGTCCGAATTCCTGCCAAATAACAACCTTCCTTTGGGCCGGTGTTAAATGCATGGAAGACTAACATCCACAGTCATCTTATATTTCAAGATCAATCAATCTACACAGTAGAGGTTACTTTGGCAACATAATGCTTCAATTGACTAATTTAAAATATTAGATGCTAAAAACTTTAGTTCCTTAAGCCATATTATGAATCTTCACTTAATATGTTACATGTTTTGACATGCAACATCTGAATATTAATTGTTTTAGACTTAATTGGACAATTTCAAAATCTGAAGTTTGATGGACTAAAACAATTAATATTAGAACTGAATATTAATGTGTAAATTAATAATTAAAAACTGAATATTAATTGTCATATTATAAATGTACAATTAAAATCTGAAACTTAAAAGACTTAAAACATTTCATTAATTATGAAAAACGTTTCTTACATTATGTCCTCATTAAACAGCCAGAAAATAAAACGTTTCTGCAATTTATGGCCAGATAATCGATTATCAGAGCCTGATAATCGATTATCTGGGCCTTCTGGAATCTCAAATTTTGCTGAAAAACTAGGATAATCGATTATCCTAATAGGATAATCGATTATCTTAGCTCTCTGGATTTTTACAATTTTGCTGAAAAAACTCCAGATAATCGATTATTTTAAAAATAATCGATTATCCTCAGATTCTGTTTCAAAAATTTTGATGAACAAATTGCATAATCGATTATTTTCAAAGAATAATCGATTATGGATGCTTCTGTTTTGCAAAATTTTGGTGAACTTTAAAAATTATTCCAGGACCTTTTGCGGCGACGAACGTCGCCGCTAAATGTATTAGTGGCGACTATGTATTGAAACTGGAAACTGGAGTTGCCGTCACTGAAGGTTATTTGTAGCAACAATTCCTTGTTTAAGTTTCTTGTTGTTCAACAACCAAAATTTTGCAAACTTCAATATTTCAATTCATATAGAGATTACAAAATATTGAATCACTAAAGTTCATCAACTACATAACATTCATGAAATCATGCTATATCATGGTACTAGAATTTCATAATCATAATTTAAACATGAACTTTATATAACATGCAATTTCATGAACTTCCAAATTATCCAAATATGAAGGAGGCTCTGATACCAATTGTTAGAAAAATGATTCCGACTAAAACACAATAGCCTTCATATCGAATAATTTGGAACAACAACAATATGAACGGAAGCATACCTCAATCCATCTGTGAAAAATCTTAATCCTCTTGTTGAAGATTGTCCAAAGTGTGCCTTAGAAAGTTCCTTAGTCCTTCCTTCAAGATTGTCTCCTTGATCCTTCTTGAAGTATTGGTTTCACAACAACAATAATATCACAATAACCAAAATTGGAGTATAGTTTTCCACAAAGATATGCAAGACAACAATGGTGGCTCTCTAGTTTCAATGGAAAGAAGAAGAGAGTGTCTTGCTATAATGTGAGAACCATAACCCCCCACTTATAACAAATGAGTTATGAAACTCAAGAGTCATAAGCATGTAACCATAGTTACATATATGTAACCTTAGTTAGCCCATCATTAACTAAGGTTACCCTTTTGGGTATCTACACATTGGTCCTACACTTTATATGACAATACATTGGCCCCCTTAACATAATGTCCATAAGACCACAAAATTAGGCCAAACCAAAAGATAGCACATAATATATAATTTATCCATACATTATTCATATGTATGTAGATATAAGTCCATATATCTTACAGTATATGCCTATTTTGTTGCTAATTAAATGACTTTATGAAATCATCTTGTGGTTGATATTATTATTTGTGTGGTGTATTTTTTAGCGAAATAGTTGATACATTTGAAATCACTACTTCTATTAACGTTTTCCTTGTAATTCTTATTATTTTGTTCTTTTCTTCTATTTCTCTCTCAATTAATGAGTTACTTCTCTATGATGGGCTATCATATTATATTGTTTATGTGATTTCTTCATTGCTTTAGATTAATGTTTTAGATTCTTTTCGTGTGATTCAAATCAATTGATAGGTTATATTGGTACGATATTCTGTTATATATTGTAGTTAAGATTCAATCTTCTTATAAAAATGAGTAATGAAGATTTTACATCCGGCAAATGGCTGTTAAATGATTAGTTTAAGAAAAATAATTAATGAATATTCGTAGCTTGCTTTAGGCGCGATTGGTGAACCATTGTGACTATGGGTACGGTGCCCGTGATATAGTTAGGATGCCTAATTCCATAAATTCGGATGTGCATTTCATGTGACCCAAATCTAAATCTCAATAACGTGAAATAAAATCTATCGTGGATCGTGGGTGCATTTCATGTGACGTGGTTCGAGATGTATTTTAGATAACGGTTAATCTTCCTAAAAAATTAATTAAAAGCAGTTAATGAGGTAAATTATACTATAGGCTAAAACATGTATTAAAATCAGATAATAGGCCACTTATGATAGTTTAAACTATCGTGCTAGAACCACATAATCCGGGGGGGGGGGGGGTGCCTAACACCTTTCCTCGGGTTAACAGAAATCCTTATTCAGAATTTCTGGTTCGCAGGCTTCACAATGGAATTCGAATTTTTCTCGATTTGGGATTTAAAATAAACGGGTGACTTGGGACACCAGAAACAAATCTATCCCAAGTGGTGACTCTGAATAAAAAATAAATAAATAATCTTATTTCGAATAATGTCACTTAAATTGGAAAACTCCTTATATACTATCCTTTTGGGTGGTGTGTAAAAAAGGATGTGTGACAGCTCTGGCGACTCTGATGGGGATCGACCCTAGAATCTCGGTTTAGAGTTCAAGAATTCGAACTTAGAATAGCTGTTATGACTGGATTTATCTGTCATATGATTTTCCGACATGTTTGAGCCGAATGTGTTAAATGCTTTTACCACTTTGATATTTTGTGAATTGTATATAAACTGCTATGAAACCCTTCCTCTATCTGAGTCTTCTAAATTATGGAGAAGGGTGAACTTCGTGTGACTTCTCTTCTGTCTAGAGTCTTATTCCACTTTAGAACGAGGTTCGGACAAGTTGCTAAGTAGGTTAAGCTTCTGTATTCCCAGTATGCTGCCTCCCCCCCTCCCCCAGCTCGAGCTGTCCGCTCGGGTATGCCAGGTCTGGAACAATAAACTCAGGTTTTTAAACCTAGTATAACAAAACCTCATGCCAGATCTTTAGTAGGAACATTTGTTTGCATCACGTGCATTTGACCTTAGGGACTCAACATAGGAATTGGGTCCGTTAGGACAGGTGTGCCCCCAAATTGAAAAAACCATCCTGATGCATCTTACGTGCTACTTGCACATCTACTTGTTTTGGCTTACTTGTTGACCGGCTTCTAGAATAAAAAAAAGTAAATAAAAAAAAGTAAATCTAAAAGAAAAAAAAGTGAGAGGTAGGTATTTAGAAAATTCTGAAACTTTGCCGAAATTCCGGAAGAAGAAAAGTCATTTCAAAATAAGTCATTTTTTTCTGGTTCTGTCAAAACTGGCTAGAACTATGCAGGTCCGGTTCTCCCTGGATGTGAGATACGTTTCTGGCCCCCAATTTTTAAAAATCCAAAAAAAAAAAATTCTTATACTTTCTTGTTTAGGAAAGTTTTTCTTTGTGACCCCAATTTCAAAAAAAAAAGCAAAAATATTTTCTATTAGTTGCTTCTCAAAATAAAAAAAAATACAAAATGTTTTCATTCTTCTTTCAAAAATTCAAAGGAAAAATCAAGATTCAAAAATATCTTCCCTTTTATTTAGAAGTATTTCTTTCAAAAATTCAAAAAAGAAAAATCAAAGATCCAAAAATATTTTTCTTTCTTCTTTAGAAGTTTTTCTTTCAAAATTCCGAAAAAAATCTAAAAATTCAAAACTATTTTCTTTCTTCTTTTGAAAATTGAAAAGAAAATTCAATATTGAAAAATAATTTCTTTCTCTTAAGAAGTACTTCTTTCCTAACTTCAGAATAAAAATTCACAAATGCAAAAATATTTTTCTTCTTCTTTAGAAGTTTTTCTTTCAAATTTCGAAAAAAATCTAAAAATTCAAAAATATTTTTATTTTTCTTTCGAAAATTGAAATGAAAATTCAAGATTAAAAAAATATTTTTTTTTAAAAGTACTTCTTTCCTAACTTCAGAATAAAAATCCGTAGATGCAAAAATATTTTTCGTTCTTCTTTAAAAGTTTTTCTTTCGAAATTCAAAAAACATAATAAAAAGTCAAAATTCAAAAAAGAAAATCTTCATTAGAAGTCTTTCTTTTCAAAAATGTTGAAGAAAAATCAAAAAATCCAAAAATATTCTCTTTCTTTTTTGTAAGTCTTTCTTTCGAAAAAAAAGGTGAAAAAACAGAGAAAATTCGAAATCTAGAAAAACCATAAATTTAGTTTATTTCCTCTATTCCTAATTTTACCGAACTACACAAGATCTGATTCATGCGGCATCATGATACGTAGGCAGCCCACATCAGGTTTGATCAACCATGGAAAAGGAAAATGAGAAAAATGAAAAAAATGAAAAAACAAGGAAGAAGAAAAAAAAATGAAAAAACATTGATAATAATAAGGACTGACTGAGTGCATTCTAGCATGTATTTTATTTTGAATTGTCAAGAAAGTTGAGGTGGTCGGTTTGTGCTAAGCAGACAACACAAGATTCAAGGAAAAATGATAACTGACATTGAAGCTATTACAAGTTCTCGAGAGACTCAGGGTCAGAAGGTTCGACAAGAGTCTACTGTGGTTGAAGAAAATAGAATACTGAAATAGCAAATGACCAAAACGTGTCAAGCATGGGCCAATGGCCAAGGAGAACCTTGTCATGAGTCACAATCTATTGCATAGCAAGAGCAATACCACTCTCCTGAATACCAGTCACACTCATTTGATCTTCCCGCAAACATTGAGAAGCCTGCCCAAAAGATGGTACAAGAAGAAATGACCCAAAGATTGAGAAGCTTAGAACAACAGTTGACAAACATGCAAGGGTTGACAGGTCAAAAGAGTGTTGCCTTCAAAGATCTATGTATGTTCCCCGATGTCCACTTGCCGCCTGGTTTCAAGACTCCCAAATTTGAAAAGTATGATAGGCATGGAGACCCCATAGCCCACCTGAAAAGGTATTCCAATAAGCTAAGAGGAAAAGGAAGAAATGAAGAAAGCCTCACGGGAGTAGCATCTGAATGGTTTTTGGATCAAGACGCATCTCGCTGGTACGTCCGGGATAACATGGCACAGGCCTTTGTCAAACAGTTCCAATACAATATTGACATTGCCCCATATCGCAATTCCTTTCAAACTTGAAGAAGAAACCGAGTGAAAGTTTCAGAGAATATGCCATTAAATGGAGAGAGCAAGCAGTTAGAGTTAAGCCGCCCATGGATGACCACGAGCTAGTCATTGTCTTCCTTCAAGCGCAAGAGCAAGATTACTTTTAAAACATGATGTCCGCATTTGGCAAATCCTTTTAGGAAGCAATCAAAATAGGAGAAATGGTAGATAATGGTCTTAAGACAGGCAAAATTTTAAGTTAAGCAGTTCTTAAAGCCGCAACTCAGGCTGTCTATAGTGACTTAAATGAGAAGGATGAAGAAATTATGATGACAACAGGGTCGAGAAGAGGTCCCAGGAGAACACCTCGAAGGTATGCACAACTTTATTAGGTTTTCCATTACTCCCTTGAGCATTACTATCCACCTCAGAACCCACCATACTCTATTGATCCACCTCAATATGTTGTCCAGCCACCATACTACCCAAGAAGGCAAGCACGAGTATCACAAAATCTCTACCAGCCTCCACAAATTTTCAAGTGCCTTATAACCCATATCCGAGCCAGGTTTATTGAAGGGAACAAAAGTTGAAAGATAATTTTACACCAGTAGGAGAGTCATCTGCAAGCTTATTTGAGAAGTTAAAGCATTATGGTATGATTGCACCCATTCCTCCAAATCATGTGGACCCGCGTAAAGAAGCTTTGACCTTTCTAAAAGGTATGAATACCATTCTGATGCCCCGGGGCACGATGTTGAAAGTTGTCTGGATTTGAAAACAGAAATAGAAAGGATGATCCAGGAACACCTGATTGTGATTCAAGACAGTGACACCCAGAATATCACGCATAATCCTTTACCTGCGCAGGATGATGCATACTTTGTGAGGATGATGCCTGGTGACATGGAGTATGAGAATCCTCTCGAGAACTTACCGACTGAAATTGGAGAAGGTCATGGTAATTTATGATGAGCCAAATTTGTGGCTAAATGTCAAGCTTAGCAATTGAAAAGTCACTCCCCCCTCACTTAGGAAGGAATCTTGGTAGTTCGTTTTGATGATTTTTCTATTATCTGGGTTATTTCAGGGTTGTGATCCAGATTTTATTTGTTTTATTGAGTCAAACCCTTCTATCTTTATTATGTTTGTATGAGTTATGTCTGTCCATTTTGTTGCTATTTTTATTATCCGGGTTATTTTAGGTTTGTAACTCGGATCTTAGGTTGCTTGTTTAGTCGTCAAACCCTTTCATCCTTATTCAATAAAATCCAGTTTTTTCATTTTGTGTCATTCTATTTTTAGTTCTTTTCGCGCTAGTACTAATAACATGACATGCATGCGGAAATTTTGGCCAGATTTTAGAAACTGATTTAATCTGGAGTTGGATAACTGGAAAAAGAAAAAAAAACACTTTTGAGAATGAATAAAGAGTTTAAATACTTGGGAATTAAAGTCGAGTAAAATTCACCTTCAAACCATTGTGAAGATCGGGCTTAAAGATGTTTAATCAATTGAAGAATGTTGGAAAGCTTGACATTAAGGGATGAAAAGTGTCTTGTGACCACGACACACCAAGAAGACGGGCATGTTCATCAATGCCGTGATTGTGAAAGGATACTATTTTTGGCGTTCTCAAGGTTGGGTGGCCCTTTTTCTGCTATCCAAATAATTTATATCATTCGTTACCCCTTTTGAGCCTGTGTTATTTTCTTTGACCGCCCTCTTTTGGAATCAAGTTATAGTCAAGAGTCAAAAAAGAAAAAAAATAAAAAAAAGAAAAAGAAAAAAAATAAAGAAAATCCATGTCGCAAGAGTATAGAATGGGGCAGCTTTTAGAAAGTTCTAAGTGGAAAAAAAAACAGAGAAGAAAAGAATTGCCAAAGGTCCATGCCTTCAAAAAGAGATTTTGGGGCGAATAAAAAGAATATTAAAAAAATAGAAACAGAAAGAAGAAAAAAAATTAGTTAGGTTAGATGTTTGAACTACGTTCGACCTTATTCTTTTTCAGGATACGTAGGCAGCCTCACGGTTTGGTCCAATCAAATAAAAATTCAAAAAAGAGAGATATGTTCCAAAAATCCCAATGGTTGAAACTGGGGCAAAGGTTTTGTTTCCTTTTTGAAGAGTCGATTCCAAGAGTTGTAAGTCCACAACCCCTCACTTTGAGCCGTCATGCTGACCATTTCTCCCTGCCCATAGCCAAAAACCCTCCAAATAAAGACCTCCTGATCAACCTTCAAGAATTCCATAAAAAAAACAGGCAATGAGCAATGGTTGTCAGGCGACATAGAACACTGTCAGGGAGCTTGCAAAGGAAAAAAAGAAGGGGAAAGAAAAAGAAAAAGCAAAAGAAAAAGAAAAAAATAAAAAAAAAATGATAGAGTCTTACTAGTGAAAATCCTCACGGGCACAATAAGACGACGGTAAGCAGAGATGAATAACTGAGAGAGATTTGCTGGTAAAAATCCCTTGGGCACCACTAGCCGAAAGTGAGGCATGAAGCTGATGCAAAGGACTGGCATTGCAAGCCCGACTTCAAAGGTCATAAGAATGGTAAAAGAGAAAATTAGATTAGTTTGGTAGATCAGGCCTTGAATCCAAAATTCATGTGATGACCATTAAGGCTAGTTAATGAAAAAAAAATACTCTTCCTTCTTTCCTTCAGACAGGAGGCATTTCTTATTAACATTCGTTTCTTTGCATCATTGTGTCCTTCACTTTGAGTCCATCCTTATCAAAACAAGCAAAAAAAGATTTCAAAATCTGCTACCAGCTTTTCAATTGCACAAAGTAAATTCGGCCAGCGTACTCTGTTGTTACTGTCAACATGCCTTGAAGATTTTTGCAAAGGCTTTCCAAAAAGACTCTTGTTACATGAAGCAAGCAAAGATAACTTGTGATTCTCTCTGACAGAGAAATTGCTCAAAAAACAGAAAGTCATTGAAGATATTAGAAAAGGTCACCTGAGCCAAGATCTCTAATCGGGACAAGGCTGATTGAGCCATAAATACAAATGGTAGTAGGTGTGAAACAATCAGAATTGGTGCAGAACAAAAGTCTCTTGAGACCGGTTAGAGTGATCGAGTAAAAGCCAAGATACTCAAGATCAAGTCCACAAACCGACCACCACTTTTCAAAACCGACAAATTTTTCTTTGTGTGAAACAGGAACAAAGCCGTGTAAGGAAAGTGGTCCAAAAAAAGAGGAAAAAAATGAGGAAAAGAGAAGAAAAAGAAGAGAAGAGAAGAGCCGACAAAGGGAAGTTTCTCGAATCTTTACCTTTATTTGTCTTGCTATTGTTGTCATTTTACATTTTTCCTCCTAGGTTAAAAGTCCAAGTCTGATGGATTTTTTCCCTCAATCAAAATCCTAGTCTGATGAATCTTTCTCCTAAGATAGAAAACCTAGTCTGATGAAGTTTCTCCTAGGATAAATGTCTTAGTCTGATGAATCTTTCTCCTAAGATAGAAAACCTAGTATGATGAATTTTCTACTAGGATATAAATCTTAGTCTGATGAATATTTCTCCTAAGATACCAAAATAATAAAAAAAGAGACCTAGTTTGATGAACTTTCTCCTAGGATAAATGTCTTCATCTGATGAATCTTTCTCCTAAGATAGAAAACCTAGTCTAATGAATTTTATCCTAGGCTGAAAGTCTTAGTCGGATGAATCTTTTTCCTAAGACACCCAAAAAAAAGAAGAAAAAGGACCTGTCTGATGAATTTTCTCCTAAGATAAATGTCTTAGTCTGACGAATCTTTCTCCTAAGATAATAAAAAAAGAGACATAGTCTGATGAATTTTTCTCCTAGGATCAAAATCTTAGTCTGACGAATCTTTCTCCTAAGATGATAAAAAAAAGAGACATAGTCTGATAAATTTTCTCCTAGGATCAAAATCTTAGTTTGATGAATCTTTCTCCTAAGATAGAAAACCTAGTCTGATGAATTTTCTCCTAGGATCTAAATCTTAGTCTGATGAATCTTTCTCCTAAGATAATAAAAAAGAGACCTAGTCTGATGAATTTTCTCCTATGATCAAAATCTTAGTCTGATGAATCTTTCTCCTAAGATAGAAAACCTAGTCTGACAAATTTTCTCCTAGGATAATTTGAAAACAAAGGATGTCTCGAAATAAGGGTAATTTATTCATGCCTTTGAAAATAAAAGTTGTTTGTTTTTTTTTTTTAAAAGAATGAAAACAAAAAAATTCCTTCTGATTCGTTTTAGCATAAGTACGCAGTTTAGCAGTCTCATTTTTCCAACATATGACTCCAACCCGCTAGTTGAACTTTTTTTTTAAAAAAAATATGGCCTCTATTCCCTAGTCGCCTTTTGCCAGCATTAGGGCTCCAAAACTCTGAGTTGAGAATTTTTCCTTTAGCCAACATTAGGGCTCCAATCCCTGAGTTGAGAGTTTTTCCTTTAGCCAACATTAGGGATCCAATCCCTGAGTTGATGCATTAGAGCTCCAATCCCTGAGTTGAGCATTTTTTTCCTTAGCTAACATTAGGGCTCCAATCGTTGAGTTGTGCCTCTTAGACATAGGGCCTCCATTCCTTAGACGCTTTTAGCCAACATTAGGACTCCAATCCATGAGTTGAGCATTTTTCCTTTTGCCAACATTAGGACTCCAATCCTTGAGTTGAGCATTTTCTTTCCTTAGCCAATATTAGGGATCCAATCCCTGAGTTGCGCCTCTTAGACATAGGGCCTCAATTCCCTAGTCACCTTTAGCCAACATTAGGATTCCACTCACTGGGCTGAGCTTTTTTCGCCTTTCGCCAGCATTAGGGCTCCAATCCCTGAGTTGAACATTTTTCCTTTAGCCAGCATCAGGGCTCCAATCCCTGAGCTGAGCATTTTTCTTTAGCCAACATTAAGGCTCCAATCCCTGATTTGAGCGTTTTTTCCTTATCCAACATTAGGGCTCCAATCCCTGAGTTGCGCCTCTTAGATATAGGGCCTTCATTCCCTAGTCTCCATTAGCCAGCATAAGGATTTCACTCCCTGGGTTGAGCGTTTTTCTCTTTAGCCAACATTAGGGCTCTAATTCCTGAGCTGAGCATTTTTCCTTTAGCCAACATTAGGGCTCGAACCCATGAGTTGAGCGTTTTTTCCCTTTAGCCAACTTTAGGGCTCGTATCCCTGAGTTGAGCTTTTAACCTTTTAGTCAATATTAAGATTTCAATCCCTGAGTTGAGCTTTTTACCTTCTGCCAACATTATGGCTCAAATACATGAGTTGACGTTTTCACAACAGGACTCTACCCCAATTTGTTCTATCATGGACAAAAACCATTCTTGAGAATGAAAAACAAAGAGAAAAATAAATTTAGATTTTTGTCACAAATAACTCACGAAATTTTCCTAGTGTAAAACTGAGGTAGAAAATTTTGTTCCTTTGCTTGTTATTTGGACAGATTTCACCTCAAAGCACAGGATTTGAGATGACCAAAAGAATGAGTCTCAATCCAGAATAAAGGAAAAGAACAAAAAGAACAAAAAAAGTGAATTCAAGGTGCGAGGCAGATAGAGATGTGGGCTACTCAAAACTTGATTAAAGTCACAAGCTTTGTCTGTCCCGCTGTGATCCAATGCTGAAGAAAGAACCAACACCTACAGCTTATGAGCATCAAGATGCAGATCGGGGTCCATAGTAGAATCAGCTAAGACTCAAGATTAAGCTTCAAGAGATTTATAGATAGGAATCTCATAACTCGTAGCTGATAGGCTTAGTTAGTCTTTTTTATTTTGATATAATAATGTGACCGCGGACCGGTACCTCGGCGGAACAGCACCTCGCTCGGCTCACAACCTTGGCACTCCATCAGCTCATTCACTTCTGAACTACACGTGGCCTGATTCCTTTATAGCCAAGGATGTATAGACAACTCAGATACCAGGGCTCGATCACATCCTCCCCTCTCTTATTTTGGTCTCTTTAAATAAGGGTCGGGTCAAAAGACTGTCTAGTCATTCTTTGATAAAAACTCTTCGTATTTCCAGTCAAAGAGGAGCAGCTGTAGACATGTGATTTTTGGCCCTCCCCAAGATTTTTTATATTTTTAGTGTGTAAATATTTAATTTAGGCTTAATATAACTATTTCAACTATTTTTTGACTTCTTTACTTTATTTTCATCATAAAAATAAAAATTACAAAAAAAATAAATAAAATAAAATATATCATGGTTTATGTATTTTTCATAAATTTTTTTTTTAAAAGTGAAAAGTACAAAAATAGTACCCTATTTTTATTTTCATAAAATATTGAAAACACGAAAATAGTTTCACGTTTAATTTAATTAATTAGGATTGTATAGTATTTATATCGTATATTTTTTTTTAAAAAAGGCATTGTGTAGTCTAGGGACCCTTCTAGATAATTCTATGGAACAAAAAATAAATAAAATGACTCTAAGGACGTAATACAAAAGACATAGGGACTAATTGGCAAAATATACAGTAGTGCACCTAAAACCCAGACCTATATTATAGGCAACACTCTACACACATAAATCAGCCGCAATTCTCAAAAGAATGAACTCACCCCCTGGTCATCATCTACTTTGGCCATCTCCATTCTTCTGCCATAGAACACACACAACACAATTCTTTTTCTGTTATTAAAGCTTCATCATCACCATCTTCCTTCATTCTCCTAAGCTTAAAATCATAAATGAGTTGCAAATCAAAATGGATTGCATTGGGTCTCCAAATTTAAATCTCATTTGAAGTTATTGTTGGTGGTGGTATCGTTCGAGTGTTACGGTCTATTTGTCTCGATCCAGATTCGAAATACAATTGAGTTCTATCGTTCGAGCGTTATGGTCTAATTCTCTTCTCTTACTCCTTGCATTTTATTCTTTTTTTTACTTATATAAATTGTATATGCCTACTTTGTTGCTAATTAAATGACTTTATGAAATCATCTTGTGGTTGATATTATCATTTTGGTGGTGTATTTTTTAGCGAAATAGTTGCTACATTTGAAATCAATACTTCTATTAACGTTTTCCTTGTAATTCTTATTCTTTTGTTCTTTTCTTCTTTTGTTGTCTAATTCTATTTCTCTCTCAATTAATGAGTTACTTCTCTATGATGGGCTATCATATTATATTGTTTATGTGATTTCTTCATTGCTTTAGATTAATGTTTTAGATTCTTTTCGTGTGATTCAAAGCCATTGATTTATATGTTATATTGGTACGATATTCTGTTATGTATTGTAGTAAGATTCAATCTTCTTACAAAAATGAGTAATGAAGATTTTACATCCGGCAAATGGCTGTTAAATGATTAGTTTAAAAAAATAATTAATGAATATTCGTAGTTTGCTTTAGGCTCGATTGATGAACCATTATGATTATGGGTACGGTGCCCGTGATATAGTTATAATTCTTAATTGCTTAAACTCGGGTGTGCATTTCATGTGACCCAAATTTAAATCTCAACAACGTTAAATAAAATCTATCGTGGATTGCGGGTGCATTTCATGTGACGTGGTTCAAGATATGTTTTAGATAATGTTAAATCTTCCTAAAAAAATAATAAAAAGCGGTTAATGAGGTTAATTATACCATAGGCGAAAACATGTATTAAAATCAGATAATAGGCCAATTATGATAGTTATGCTACCGTGCTAGAATCACGGAATCCGGGGGTGCCTAACAGCTCCCCTCGGGTTAACAGAATTCCTTATTCAGAATTTCTGGTTTGCAGACTTCACAAACAAAGTCGAATTTTTCTCGAATTGGGATTTAATATAACCCGGTGACTTGGGACACCAAAAATAAATCTATCCCAAGTGGCGACTCTAAATAAAAAATAAATAAATAATCTCATTTCGAATAATTTCACTTAAATTGGAAAAACTCCCTATATACTATCCTTTTGGGTGGTGTGTAAAAAAGGAGGTGTGACAGCTCTGGCGACTCTGCCAGAATCTTGATTCAGGATTCAAGTTCGAGCTTAAAATAGCTGTTATGATTGGCTTTATCTGTTAAATTATTTTCCTACATGTTTGAGCCGATTGTGCTAAATGCTTTTACTGCTTTGATATTTTGTGAATTGTATATAAACTGCTATGAAACCCTTCCTCTATCTGAGTCTTCTAAATCATGGAGAAGGGTGCACTTCATGTGACTTATATTCTGTCTAGAGTCTTATCCCACTTAGAACGAGGTTCAGACAAGTTTCTAAGCCGGTAAAGCTTCTGTATTTCTAGTATGCTGCCCCCCCCCCCCCCCAGGCTCGAGCTGTCCGCTCGGGTAAGCCAGGTTTAGAACAATAAACTCGGGTTTTTAAACCTTGTATAACAAAGCCTCATGCCAGATCCCTAGTAGGAACGTTTGTTTGCATCACGTGCATTTGACCTTAGGGACTCAACACAGGGGTTGGGTCCGTTAGGACAGCTGTACCCCAAATTGAAAAGACCATTCTGATGCATCTTACGTGCTACTTGCGCATCTATTTGCCATATTTGTACAAGTTGTTCTTAATGCTGCTCAAGTATGCAAAACTTGTTGGCCGTGAGGTCACTTTGGACCATATGCTCAGTATAATTCGTGATTTGACGATTCATATGTGTCTTGGGGGGTCAAGGGATCTGGCGGTGAAGATGGATGATAGGACCAAACATAGTTTCTACGAGAACTACTTTTATGTGCGGACCGAGCATATTGTGGCAGACCCAACGGGATTCCTTGAGAAATGGAATTTCGCGCGTAAGTCTTGTATTTTTAGTTAGTGAAATACTTGACTGTCTTTTTGTACATACTAATCTTTATCTCATTTTTGTAGCTGATAGATTACCCCATCCGCCTGTCGAAGGCATCCGCGAGTGGTTGGAGGCTATACTTCCCCATACAATGGGGATCCGCACAGGTCAACCTTTCATGAGAGGTTTGGACGCAAGCCCCTTACACGTAATATGATGTCTTTGCCAATTGGTTGCTCTTTCTTTTTTGTTCAGCCTCTTATACGTCATTTGTCATTGTAAGGAAGAGTGCAGAGAGCGAGGGATCTTCCGTAAGCTTTTTGCCAGCCGGCTCCGGCCATTCGCCCTATCGCGGTACCCACTGCTTGACCTTTATCGAGGGTCGCTTCAGTTGAATCTACTGCCTTGGTTACTTCGAGAGCCACTTCTCAGGATGAGGTGCCGACCTGTGTCGCTCACCCAACGAATGAGTCATCGTCTACAGGACAGTAGGAAGTACCATCAAAGAGACGGAGAGAAGAGTTTTAGACGGCACCCCCAACAGCAATTCATCTGGATGACTCTCCAACGACGGGCTATAGGGAGGGTATCGTTGTCGTTCCCTCTGTAAGGATGGAACCGGCCGCCGGAGTCGCCGATGCCTGTGATTATTTATCAGAAGTTCCTACCATCACACCGGCTCGATCAGAGGTTCCTACCGTTGTATCACGGCATAAAATTCAGCCCTTTGGGTCACCATTGTAACTTCGGATGTACCCTTATTTTCTGCGGCAGGTCGTACCTCCTTAAATGCTGAAAAGGCAAATGATGTGGTGATTGACGACTATGAGTCAGAGTCGGATCTGGACCCTGACGATGTTTGGATATTTGAAGAAGGCATTACCCACTCAGTGGTTCATGCGGGGGGCTCGACCCGTATTTTGCAAATCTCTTTTGGTGCCAATCTTTTGGCAGAAAAGGAGGACCTGGTGATGCAGCTTATCCTGCTATATTCCGAAGTTGAAAATGAAGCTCTTCATATTGTTCCTGATGATTTTTTAATGGACGAGGTGGACACTATGGGCTTAAGGGTATGTTATACTTCCCTTTCGTAGTTCTTCATTAATTCTGATAACACTGCTTTGACCCTGTCTGTGTTTTTTAGACATACTTGGTAGAAGTGGAGACCATCCGTAGGGCATCTGGGCTTGAATTTTTTGAAGATGTTGGAGAAGTATCATCGCTACCGCAATAGGTGTCGCGAGTTGTATGAGTGGCTGAGGACGAACCCCGGTAATCGTGCCCTTGGTGAGGAGTTGGAGAAATTTGTAGCAAGAGTGCGTTGAAGAAGAAACTTTGACTTAAGGATGAGGAACTCGAGTTGGGCAAATGGGTCGCCTCAGAATGCGAGCCTCTGCAGGAAAAATTGAGGTTGATGTAATCGGAGATGGATAAGAATTTGCCTAGGATCGAGGCGATGGGAGTGGAATGGAGGGAGAAATTGGCGGCACTTGAGAGCAAGGTCGCTAGACTGGAGATCATCGACAATGCTTAGTCCGAAGCTTTAGGGAGGGCGGTGGCTTTGGAGGACACCATCCGCGTCCTTCAATATGAACAAGAGTCAGAGAGGCCAATAGCCACTCTCAGAGAGACTAGGCTCAAGGAGCGCATCAGTGAAATTGATCAGGAGGTCAGTTCCGGGAGATTGGGTTGCAGCATTGGAGGCAGAAAATGAGCGACTATTGGCTCAGGTTGAATCCTCATCCCTTGTCGTCCCCTCCATACATACGAGCTCTAGGTCTGCGCTGAAGCCTAGCGCTATATATATATAAGAGTATGTGGGAGGCGGGTACTATGACTGGAGCCGCTTTTCGAGAAGCACGGGTGAGGGCGCGGGAGGCGCACATCAACTATGGGTATGATGCTATGATGCTCAAAGGCAATTGAAGAATGGATGATGGTAATGGAGAGCTCCTTAGAGATGATAGCGAGGGTGATGGTGATGGTGATCGTGATGGCGATGATGATGTTGAATGAAGAATTTTGTGTTTGTCTGATGTTAGTTGTTTGTTGCTAGACATTGTAGTTGTAGTTTCTTTATATATATTTTTCCTTTCGTCAATTTGGGCCACCTGTAAGCAGCGATTGTCCGCGTAACGACTTTATCTAGAGGAGAGTCATTTTTCTTTATTTGTTATATGCTTTGTACTTCGTCTTTATTCCATCCATTCAAGGCTTTTAGTGCGGGATAGACAGCCGTATCGCGATTCCCAGTTGATATTTCATTCTGATGACCTTTGCTCGTAGAAACATTCTGACCTAGTCGAATTAGTGACCTCGTCATCCTTCGACAGAGGTCCAAAACTTCTCGCATTGATGAAGGCTCCTAGCCTTCGAAGGGTGTTATTTTGGCTTGTCAAAGTGGTATCCTGGCATCGTTCAATTGAGGTTAAACCCTCTTCTTTCTCATTTGGTGAAGGCGCTCTGCCTTAAAAGGTGTTATTTCGACTTGTCGAAATAACGGCACGTTGTTGTTCGAGCGAGGTCGAACTCTTCTTTTTCATTAGGCGAAGGCTCTTGGCCTTAAAGGACTTTATTTTGACTTGTCGAAATAATGGTCCATTATCTTTCGAGCGATATCGAACTCTTCTTTTTCATTTTGGTGAAGGATCTTAGCCTTAAAGGGTATTATTTCGACTTGTCTAATTCCTGTCGTCGTTCAAGGGAGATCGAATTCTTCTTTTTCATTTGGCGAAGGCTCTTGGCCTTAAAGAGTGTTATTTCAACTTGTCGAAATAATAGCCCATCGTCGTTCAAGCAAGGTCAAACTATTCTTTTTTATTTTGGCGAAGGCTCATGGCCTTAAAGGGTGTTATTTCGACTTGTCAAAATAATGTCCCGTCGTCATTCGAGCAAGTTCGAACTCTTTTATTCATTTTGGCGAAGGCTCTTAGCCTTAAAGGGTGTTCTTTCGACTTGTCAAAATAACGGACAGTCATTGTTCGAGCGAGGTCGAACTCTTCTTTTTCATTTGCCGAAGGCTCTTAGCCTTAAAATGTGTTATTTTGACTTGTCGAAATAACGGCCCATCATTGTTCGAGCGAGATCGAACACTTTTTTTATTTTAGCGAAGGCTTTAGGCCTTAAAGGGTGTTATTTCGACTTGTCAAAATAACGGCCCATCGTCGTTCGAGAGAGATCGAACTCTTCTTTTTCATTTGGCAAAGGCCGTTGCCCTTAAATGGGGTTATTTTGACTTGTTGAAATAACGGCTCATCGTTGTTCGATCGAGGTCGAACTCTTATTTTTTATTTTGGCGAAGGCTCTTGGCATTAAAGGGAGTTATTTCGACTTGTCGAAACAACAGCCCGTCGTCTTTCGAGCGAGTTCAAACTCTTCTTTTTCATTTCGGCGAAGGCTCTTGGACTTAAAGAGTGTTATTTCGACCTGTCGAAATAATGGTCATTCGTCGTTCGAGCGAGGTCGAACTCTTATTTTTCATTGAGCAAAGGCTCTTAGCCTTAAAAGGTTTTATTTTGACTTATCGAAATAACGACCCGTCATCATTCAAGCGAGGTCAAATTCTTCTTTTTTATTTGGCGAAGGCTCT
Organism: Nicotiana benthamiana; assembly: GCA_034376525.1. Lineage (NCBI taxonomy): Eukaryota > Viridiplantae > Streptophyta > Magnoliopsida > Solanales > Solanaceae > Nicotiana > Nicotiana benthamiana. The sequence continues at coordinate 26,776,870 of CM067324.1, read as the reverse complement.
TGGCCTTAAAGGGCATTATTTCGACTTGTCGAAATAACTGGCCGTCAGCCCCAGTTTCTGGCGAATTGGACATCTTCCGTGGGAGTCCTAGTACGTTTAACGTTGCTTGCATTGGAAATTGCAACGCTAATGAATAGGAGATGTTGAATTTTCATTTAGGTTTGTGCTGTGTTCGCATTATGTTTTTCCTGTCCAATTCTTGCCATTCGGCTTCGGGGATGCCATCGGTAAGTGTTGTTTCTTCGTCCATTCGCCCACGCGAGTTTTATGTTCTTGTTTGAACAAGAAGCACGAGGTGAGAATGATATTTTCCTTACCCCCATCTGGTGGTCCGGTGGGGGAAAAAAGATGATAATACCATTTGTCCTGTTTGGTACATCAATGGTTGATGGGGTGAAGCTCCCTAAGCTGGTGATTTTGCTTGGTTCTTCTTCCTCTTCTGTGTCCTGTGTGGGTTGAGTTTTCCCATTGCGCTCCTTTCGGTGAGAGATTGTATTTCTTAATTTCGATCTGCGAGGAACTAGGAAATTTTCACTAAGAAATCCCCTCAGACGGCGCAAAATAGTTTGACTCAAAAGATATTAAAACTTTTTGAATAAATCAATCAAAGATGAATGGGTAAATCTTATCCAGACATAACTAATTCAAGATCGAAATTTTAACAGTATTGAATGCACATGAGATGATTGAAATATCACAGATCTTATTAGAATTCGAAGTTATCCTTCTCATCAATTGATGAGAAAGTAGATTTACAGATTTTTCTGATGTTGTAACCTCTTTTCTTTTTGAATACAAGAAGGAAGTTTTTCTGTTCTTTTCATTCAGAAATTCCAGAAGCCCCCCCTTCTTGAGAGCTTTCCACAGCTATATATAAACAGAGCATCCTCTCTCTCCCCTTGACTCGGTATCTCTTTGCCATTAAAGTATCTTGGTTATGCCTTTAGTCATTACTATTGCAAACTCGTCGACCATTAGGAAGTGGGTGTGGACCAGACTATATTATTTGTCATGACCTGGTTACTTAGACGACATGTCGGTGAGCATGATCGTGACGGTCAGATCTTGACCAATGCAAAAAGCATACTGGTTAAGCATTGTTTATTTGTTCTTAACTAAATTGAGAAAAAGAAAGCAAATGTATGAAGTCGTTTTAAAGTTGCATTTTGCATTTCCCCCATCTACCGCAATGACCGCCACGCCGGTTTTGTTCCCAGTCCCCTAGTTAGAGTTAGGGATCATTTTTCTTAAAAATAAGTTTCGCCAAAATTAATAATAATATAGATTCATATAGGTAATAATAAAGTGAGATTATCTATGCAATCATTAATACTAAGGGACGTTTGGCTGGAATATGATTTATACCGGTATAAGTTATGCCAGATAAGTTATATTAGGATAAATTATGCTTAGATATATTATGATGGGATTGTTGTTTATTCATTGTTTAGTATGTTGTATAAAAAATAACAATTGCATAATTTCTAATAAGAAGGTATAAGTTATACCGGTGCTAATTACCCCACCTTCTATAAGGTATAAGTTATTCCAGTGTTAAACTTAACATCGAGATAACTTATACCTAGTTTGATAACCAAACAGAGTATTAAGGTGGTATTAAATTTTTATACCACCCTTATACCTCATATCAAACGAGCCCTAAAAGAATTATTATGTGATAGTTGTATAGGTCCAAATTTGACAACCACATAAACAAGTAAGCGAGACTTGGGACGGAGTCACTACCATACAACGATTGACGGTAGTGTGTCAAAGGATGATGGCAAGAGGCAAGAATTTGAAATGAAATAGTTTCGGTAGTCCAAACTCAAGAAAGGACAAGAAAAATATGCCTTTGGAATATTTCTTGTATTTTACATTTTAGGGTTTTCTTGAGAAATGTCCCTTATAAATAGGAAGAGATAGTAAACAAGGGAGCCCCCTGGGAGATTGAAAGAAAGAACATATTGTAGAAAGAAAAAGGAGTATACGAAGGAATTGTCTTATTCACTTTATTGGAGCACATTTTGTTTAACTCTCTTTCACAAATCTCAAGATTCCGCATCTATATTGGCTGCATTATTTTCACGTCATCACGAAGAGAAGGCACCTAGTCTCATTATTATTGGGTGACAGTTCTTTTTTTCATTACAACCATTGTCATTTCTTGCATTCATTACATCTATGGGATATTATATGTCTTTGCCAATCACAACGTATTAAGTGCAATATTATGCAATCTTAAATCATTCTTGTCAATATAGGAATTCCAATCTATTAGTTCTAGGGATTTATTAAGTTCAATTAATATCCACTCCCTTAATTTATTACTAACCAATTTAGCATTTATTTGCTCAAATAATTTGGCGCCGTCTGTGGGGAATTTTTCAGTTGAAACTATAGTTCATTCCAGATCATAAAAAATACCTCTTCTTCGTTTGCACCAACTAACAATGGCAGAGAAAAGAGATACGAGGTTGAAAACGATAACTTGTGGGTCACTACCAACATCTTGAACACCATAAACGAAGATGGCTGGGAAGATAATGAAAATGTGATGCCAAGTGCTACTCCTAGGCAGAATGCTTCACCTCCTCCTACGAAAGCGTAACTACTTCGCGTGACAAGGAAGCCTATACGTCAATAACAGAAGGAGCACCACCGACGGTAAAAAGGCTACTGGAAGAATGGCTAACAAGCACTCTGAACAACATGTTTGATAAACTCACCCAAAGGGAGAACAGAGATGTTGCACCCATAGAAATCACGACAGCCACTGGCGAACAAGATGCCTCCTTTACCGGTAACACTCACACCACTATTAATGCAGGTAATGACGCACTCGAAACCATTCTAAAGAAAATGGAAGAAATCAAAAACAAAAATAAGGCGCTCTGTAACCAGATGAAGGAGAATTAAGAAAGGGTCGATAAGATACCATGCGTCCCAAAGTTGTTACTGAAACGAGACGTTGGTCGATTCATCGAGGAAGCATCCCCCCCTAAAACCTTCAAAATTCCACCGTACCTAAGGATATATGACGATACTACAAACCCATAATATCATATCATTTACTGTGTCACAGCAGTAAAAGGCAAAGATCTTTCGAAAGAACAATTAGCATTAGTTCTACTGAAAAAGTTCGGCGAAAGTCTAATAGGAGGAGCCTTAACCTGGTACTCACAACTACCGGCAGTCAATAACAACGTTTGAAAAAATGGCATACAAGTTTATCACCACTTATGTAGGGGTTAAAAACATGGAAGCCAGGGTAAACGACATATTCGCCATTAGGCGGACACCTAGCAAGGGACTCAAGGACTCCCTAGCCCAGCTTAACAAGGTGAGAATGAGCCTAACGAACGTAGCAGAGGGGATAGCGGTAGCAGCTTTCCAGAACGGGTTGAGCAGAAACAGGTCGAGAGAAACCAATAAGCTATTAAGTAGGCTCATGAAATACCTACCCACCACTTGGGAAGAAAATCACAATGCCTATTGTGCCGAGGTAAGGGCCGATGAGGACGATCTCAATGGCTCGATCTAACGGCTGACATCAATTCAAGAAAAACAAGGAAGGGTCACTGCAATGACGGTTGAAATGATCAGTTGGGCCCCCATATTGGCCGAGAGAGACATTAGCCATATACTAGAACAACCATCCCACCTCTCCGTGGCATACGGATGACCCTCATCAACAAACCGCGACACATCAAAAAGAAAGAGGTATGCTTCCGGTCTTATCTTCTTATAATTTTTGTGTTTCCTTTTCAGAAATAGTGTACGCACTAGTGAAGGTCAGCACGAAGGTACAATGGACGCAAAAGATGAAGCCCGATCCAAGTACTCGAAAGTTGACAGCCCTCTTCAAATTTCACTTAGAACAGGGTCACAAAATCAATGACTGCATAGGTCTTCCGTAGGAGGTAGTGAGAATGCTAAATCAGGGACACAAGAGAGAACATATGAGCGACCGAGGGCGAGCCAACTCTGCTCGCGGACGCGAACAACCCCGGGGACCTCCAAAACCACACTCTCTCGCTCGTACTATACAAATGATCATTAGTGGTGGTGATGGGACAATAATCAACCATGTGAAATTCGCCACTACATACAAACTCAAATGGTCGATCACTTATGAACGGTATGATGACCTCAAAGATAGTATTGTCTTTGATAAGTCAGATACCAATGGTTTATCTTTCCCTCACTATGATGCTCTTGTTATTACTCTACGTATTATAGATATTAAAATAAAAAGAATAATGGTGGACGATAAAAGCGGCGCGTGTATTATCCATCCTCGAGTCCCCGTACATATGAGGCTCGAAGATAAAATAATACCGTGTTGCATAACATTAACGGGTTTTAATAATACAGTCAAATGAACTTTTGGAGAAATAATGCTACCCGTTCTAGCCGGAGGAGTCACCCTGGAAACAACATTTCATATCATGGACCAAGACATAGCCTACAATGCCATCATAGGATGATCATGGATACTCGCCATGCGAGCCATCTCGTCAAGTCTCTATCAAGTAGTCAGGTTCCCTACTCACATAGGGAATATTCAAGATCTAGGGTGAACAATGCACCGTATAAGAATACTATCGCATTGCCCAGGAGGCGCACACACCAGCAACTAAAAGGGACCAAATGCGGAAGCACAACAATTAGTTATGTTGGGAACCAAACCCAACGCACATACAGACGTTATCAAGGATCCTAACATCGTGAAAGCTGCTGCGTCGACCATAGAAGATCTTGATCCCGTCCAACTAGACAACAACGACAACACAAAGAAGGCTTATATCGGGCATAATCTCTCAGAACCAGGTAAGTTTCATAAATTCTTAACTAACAATGCCAATTTATTTGCATTCTCCCATTCAGATATGCCGGACATCCCGAAAGACATCGCGACACACAAGTTGAATGTTAACCTCCTCTATCGTCTAGTACGACAAATAAGTAAAAAAGTTTAATGCCACAATTAATGAGGCCGTCAGTGAAGAAGTTGATAAGCTTCTTGCCGATGGCTCCGTTCGAGAGTCAAAATATCCCTAATGGGTTACCAATGTGGTCATGGTAAAGAAGAAAAATTGAAAATGACGGATGTGTGTAGATTTCACAAACCTAAACAAGGCATTCCCAAAAGACTCCTTTCCGTTGCCACATATCGACTAGCTCATCAATGCAACAACAGGACATGAGTTGCTAAGCTTCTTGGATGCCTAGTCGGGTTACAACCAAATCCTTATGGAGGAAGATGATCATGAGAAAACTACTTTCATCACTCACTATGGAACGTACTGCCACAGAGTCATGTCGTTCGGATTAAAGAATACGGGGGCGACATATCAAAGGTTGGTCACCAAAATTTTTAAATACCAACTCATCAAAACAATGAAGGTTTACATCAACGACATGATGGTCAAATCTAAAAGGAAAGAGGACCACATTGACCATCTTACAGAGGCCTTCGTCATGTTAAGACGATATAGAATGAAGCTAAATCCCAAAAAGTGCGCCTTCGGCGTAACCTCAGCAAAATTCCTTGGTTTCTTGGTATCACAAAAAGGCATCAAGATCAATCCAGTCTAGATCAAGGCCATCGAGGGAATAACCAAAATATTAACCAGGCAAAACATGTGCAAAAATTAACGGGGCAGGATAGTGCCCTATCGAGGTTCATCTCACGGTCATTCGACAAATGCCATAAATTTTTTTATTATGCTGAAGAAAGACAACGGGCTCCAGTGGAGTTCAAAGTGCATCAAGGCCCTGATAAAACTAAAAGTATACTTGTCCTCCCCGACACTACTCGCTAAGGTAGATCCTGATGAATGCCTCCTTGTCTACCTGGCCGTCTCAAAAGTCATAGTAAGCACGGTTTTGGTTTGCAAAAATAAATGTACACATTCTCCAATTTATTATATCAGCAAAACCTTGCTTGACATTGAAATAAGGTATCCCCACCTTAAAACTAGCTCTAGCATTGGTTATAGCTTCATGGAAGCTTAGACCATATTTTCAATGTCACCCCATATTACTGGTGACGACTTCCCCCTTAGGAGCATCCTCCACAAACCTGAACTGTCCGGTAGATTGGCCAAATGGGCCATAGAATTGAGCGAGCATGATATAAAATATCAGTCGCAAACTGCGATAAATTTGCAGGTACTCACCAACTTTATCGCTGATTTCAGTGCAGAAATATTGTCTCAAGTCGAGAAAGAAGCGCTTCGCACCTCCCCTGGACGACCTAACCTCTGTGTCCTTTATACTGACAGCACATCTAATGCGTCGGGGTCTGGATTAGGACCCGTACTTGAAGTCCCAACAGGCAAAGTGATTTCCCAATCCATACGGTGCCTCGAAATGACTATTAACAAGGCCAGATGCGGACCTACATGGACAATAGAGGGGTCATCAGAACCCGTTAGCCTCAGCAAAAACCATGGGGGAGTATTTTTGACAATGTTCACATTTTTTGAGGTTGTCTGTAGCTTCTTTTTTCATGGTGGACCAGTAGTATCCAGCACTGATAAGGTAGCAAATGAGGACACAATTTCCAGTATGGGCGCCTCAGTGCCCTTCGTGCACTTCTTCCAGTACTCGCCTTGTCTGGATTGGCCCAAGGCGTTTGGCTAGGGGGCCACCGAATGTTCTTTTGTAGAGATTATTATTTACAAGGCTATACCTGACTGCTTGTATCCGAAGCTTTTTGGATTCTTTCTTATCTTGCGGGAGCATTCCCTCCTACAAATATGTTACGGGACGGTTGCGCCAATCCTAAGTTAGGCTTACAAAATGTACCTCGGTGCGATCTATTACGGAATGGAGAGGGGCCACATTTTTCTTGTTGATATTTTTGGTGGCTGCCGCTAACTTGGCGAGGCCGTTCGCTTCGGTATTCTATTCCTTAGGTATTTAGTCGAGGCGACATTCATCGAATTCTGGCAGTAGTCTATGAATTTCTGACTGGTACTTTTGTAGTACTGGTTCTTTAATTTTGAAAGTCACGGTGACCTAGTTTACCATGAGTTGAGAGTCGCAATGGAGGATGAGTCGTGGGGCACTGTATTTGAGGGCTAATTTCAATCCTGTGATCACAACTTCATACTCGGACTCGTTGTTAGTCATCTCGAGACATCGTATGGACTGAGGAATTATTTCGCCCTAAAGAACTTCGAGAACGAGTCACAGTCCCGATCCCAAGGCATTAGAAACACTATCGGTATAGAGGACTCAGAGGTGGTGCGTGTGGAAGCGTGGAGCACTTCCTACTCTACTTCCGACAATATTTCTGTGCTAAAATCAATGATAAAATCAGCGAGCACCTTCGACTTAATGACAGTTCACTGTTGGTATTTTTTGTCATACTCGCTTAGTTCTATGGACCATTTGGCCAACCTACCCGATAATTCGGGTTTGTGTACGATACCCCTTAGGGGGAAAGTTGTCAACACTTTTATAGAGTGACATTGAAAATATGGTATAAGATTTCGTGAAGCTACGACTAATGCCAAAGCTAGTTTTTCAAGGTGAAGATACCTTTTTTCGGCATCAATTAAGGTTTTGCTGATATAGTAAATCGGCGATTGAGTACCTTCATTTTCGCGGACGAAGATGGAGCTTACGGCGGTTTCAAAGACTGCTAGATACACAAGTAGACATTCACCTGGGTATGCCTTAACGACTAGGGGTGGTATAGATAGATAGGTTTTTAGTTTTCCCAGGGCATCGATGCATTCTGCCATTGCAGTCAATGGTCTTTCTTTAGCACATTGAAGAATTTGTAGCATCTATCCGACGATCGTGAGATGAACCTTGACAGGGCAGCTATTCACCCTGTCAATTTCTGTACCTTCTTTTTGCTGGTCAGTACCTCTGGTATTTCTTCGATGGATCTGATCTGGTCCGGGTTGACCTCGATACCCTCTTGTGATACTAGTAAACCAAGGAACTTTCCGTAAGTTACACTGAAGGTGCATTTTTTAGAATTCAGCTTCATCCAATACTGCCTCAATATCTCGAAGGCCTCTTTCAGATGGCAATTGTGATCCTCTTCCTTTTTTATTTTACTAGCATATCGTCGATGTAAACCTTCATGGTCTTACCGAGTTGCTCTTTAAACATCTTGGTGACTACCTTTGATATGTCGCTCGTGCATTCTTGAGTCCAAACGACATTACCTTGTAGCAGTACGTTCCTCGATGAGTGATGAAAGTGGTCTTTTCTTGATGTTCTTCTCCCATTAGGATTTGGTTGTATCCGGAGTAGGTCTCCAAAAAGCTCAGTAATTCATGTCTTGTTGTTGCATTGATGTGTTGATCGATGTGCGTTTGTGGGAAAGAACCTTTCGAGCATGCTTTGTTTAGGTCAGTGAAGTCTACTCACATACACCATTTTCTGTTCTTCTTTTTTACTATGACAATGTTGGCGACCATTGGGGGTATTTCGATTTCCTGATGGAATTATTGGCGAGTAATTTATCGACTTCTTTGCCGACCGCCTCATTGATAGTAGCATTGAACTTTCTCCTCATTTGCCTTACCGGAGGGTAAAGAGGGTCGACGTTCAGCCTGTGTGTGGCGATATCCCTTGGAATTCTCAATTTATTTGAGTGGTAAAAGTCGAACAAATCAGCGTTGTTGGTTAAGAACTCACAATATTTACATGGTTCTGAGAGGTTGTACCCGACATAGGACTTTCTTGTGCTATCGGTATGGTTTAGTTGAATGGGATCAAGATCTTCTACGGTTGCTTTGCAAGCTTTTATGACGTCCGTGTCTTTGATGGTTTCCACTTGTGCGTCGGTTTTGTTTCCCGATACGGCTGATTGTTATGCCTCTACACTTGCCCCTTTTAGCTATTTGTGTGTGTGCAATCTGGGCTATCCGATAGCATTCTCTGGAAGTGGTGACTCGTCTTAGATGCTGAATATCCACCATGGGATGGGAAATTTTATTTTTAGGTAGAGTCTCGATGAGACGGAACGCATGGCGTGTATCTATGGTCGTCTTATGATGGCATTTTAGGCGTTTTTTTGGTTCATGACGTGGAATTTCATTTCTAAGACTCCTCCTGCTAGTACGGACAAAACTATTTCCCTAGAGGTTTGCTCTACTGCATTATTAAAACCCGTAGTGTTATGCAACATGTATTATTTTATCCTCGAGCCCCATCTGCATCAGAACTCGTGGGTGAAAAATACACGTGCCACTCCTGTCATCCACCATTATTCTTTTTACATCAGGATCCGCAATGCGTAAAGTAATAACAAAGGCATCATCGTGAGGGAAAGACAAACCTTCGGTATCTGATTTAATCGAAGATGATACTGTTTTTGAGGTCGTCATACCGTTCGTGAGCAACTGTCTGTTTGAGTTTATGCGTGGTGGTGAATTTCACATGCTAAATTATCGTGTCGTCACCACCGCGAATAATCATTTGTATGGTACGAGTTGCTGGCGGTGGTTTTGGAGGTCCCTAGGGTTGATCAGGTCTATGAGTGAAATTGGCCCTTCTTCAGTCGCTCAACAATTCTTTCAAGTATCCATGATTTAACATTCTTACCACTTCTTGCCGTAGACCTATGCAATATTCGATCTTGTGTCCTCTTTCCTGGTAGAATTCGCACAGAACGTTCGACCTCTTGGTGCTCGGATCTGACTTTATTTTTGCGGCCACTGCACCTTTGTGCCGAGCTTTTCTAATCTGTACACTATTTCTGAAGGAGAAACACAAAGGTTATGAGAAAATAATAGTGGAGGCATACCTCTTTTGTTTCGGGGAGGGGGGCAGCGGATGTCGAGGTGTGGCGTCTACTTGTCGTTGAGGAGGTGGATTGGATGTTCGGATGTAGGGCTGGTGCCTTTCCCGATTAAAATGCGATAGCTGATCCCTTTGACTGTCATTGCGGATATATCTCTTTATCTTGGTTTGGACTGATGTTAATCGCTGGAGCAGGTCGTTCAGGTCATCCTCGTCTACCCTCACTTCAGCATAATAGCCCATGATAGATCTCTTTCCACGTAGTGGGGGCTATTTTATGAGTCTGCTCAGTAGCGTTTTGGTTACTTTTGACCCGTTTCTGTTTAGCTCATTTTGAAAGGTTGCTACCGTCATTCCTTCTGATACGTTCGGTAGGCTCATCCTTACCCTACTGAATCGGGCTAAGAAGTCTCATAGTCACTTGGCCGTCGTTTGCTTAATGGTGAAGATGTCATTGACCCGGGCCTCTAGCTTTTTCGCTCCCGCGTGAGCAATGAAGAACTTGTCTGACATCTCTTCGAACGTTGATATCGATCGTGATGGTAGTTGGGGAATACCATGTCAGCGCTTCCCCCATTAGAGTTTTGTCAAACGTTTTTAGCGGTACATACAAAACTTGTTCCTTCGACAAATCGTTACCTTTTACTGCGGCAACAAAGTGGATTATGTGGTCTTCTGGGTCCGTGGTACCATCATATATTTTCAAATATGGCGTTTTGAAGGTTTTTGGAATAGAATGGGGAGCTACCCCTTCATTATATAGCCGTTTGAACGAATCGACCCATATCGTGTATTGGTAACAACTTTGGAGCTCCTGGTATTTATCTACCATTTGCTGATGTTCCTTTATCTGGTCGCGAAGCGTTTTGTTTTCATTTTCCATCTCCTCCATTTTCTTTAGGATGGCCATGTGCGTATCGTTACCTGTATCAGCAACAGTACGGGTGTTACCTGTTTGAGTAGTGTTTGGCTCATCGGCATCTACTGCGATTTTTGCGAGTAACATGTCTTCGATATCTCTCTGAACGGGTTTCTCGAGCATATTGCTCAAGGTTCTTGTTAAGCATTCTTCTAGTAGCCTTTTAACAGCTGGTGGTGTTCCTTTTGCTGCGGATGTTGAGGTTTCTCTCTCATGCAGGATCGTTAGATCCCCGTGCAGGGGAGGTGAGATCTCTCCTTCAAGTGTGGCACTTGGTGTTGCATTTTCATTGTCTTCTCCACTGGCTTCGTTGCGGGAATTCAGGAGGTTGTTTGTGAAACTCACTATTGCCTTTAGCCTCTCTTCTCCTTTCACGCCATTGTTGGCTTTTATGAAGCTGAAGAAAAGTGATTATTTCTTTCGAGAATCTAGATGAAAACTATGATTTCAACTATAACAATCCCCACAGACGATGCCACATTGTTTGACTCAAAAGTTACTGAAACCCTTTTGAACAAATCAATCAAAGATAAAACGGTAAAACTTAGCTAAGTGTAATAATCTCTAGAAGGAAAGATAGATAAGGTGAAGACTTCTTTCTTGATTTAATTCAACCAAATAATCTCCTTTGAAATCTTTTCGTTTATAAGTAATATAAGAGCCAAAATTCTTATCCCCCTTTACAAGGTTATTCCCCTCTATATATTTAAGGAGCGAAACCTTTCTAAGTAGTAAAAGACAAATTACAAGGAATATTCGAATGAATATTTAATATTCCCTAGTGGGCCTACACAGTTACAGAGGTTGCATGGTCTTTCATCTGCCCTAAGATCGTCTCCCGCGGGACATCAAATTAAAGAGAACTCGTCATTCGTCGTGCTCGTCGTTGTCAAATTTGAACAGATACACTGTCAACTAAACGCTACATTATATTATGCAGAATTTTTATGCTGAGATTTTTGAGTCCTATATCTCTAACAAACTCTTAAATATTATATAAATAAATAAAATTGTATGCTGAAATAAATTCTTTTTATTCTCAAACAAAACGGTTCTTAGTGCTCCATACGTTTATTACATAATATAATACTATAATACCAGACTTTTCTTTTGGACCAAAAAGAAAAATAAATCGCAACTTGCAAGTAGGCCTGGGCGACTTAGGGTTTGGTACGCGTCTTTCAATTAACTGACAATACACAGAGTGTGACAGGTGAAACCTAAGTCGCATTAAACAGAACACAGAACTTAACCTTTGGTCTACACTTCTAATGACCTAAAACCATATATAATTGAGCTAGAAACATAAATTTACCCTAAAGTGTCAATTATTTGTGCTGTGGTTACAAATAACAAGACCTTAGAAATGAGGGAACATTAATAATGAAGGACACGTAAAGATGTGTTATCCATTCCATGTGCTACCAAATCTTACTTTGCAGGTTTTGAAGTGCAATTTTTTTTTTAAAAAAACATTACATATATTTATTAAAGCATAGACCAAGAATATCTTTTGCTACCAAGAATTCCATATTGGTGGTCTAAAGTTCCTCCTTTTTAAGTTTTAGCCCATTTCATATATTTGTTTAAGAATACATGCTAATAAGTGTATATTAATAACAGTATATTAATATATATTAATATTAAATACTTGGACTTGGGGCTTGGGCCGGGCCGGTTATTAAATTAACAATTTTATTTTTTATTTTTATAACTGAAATTCTATTTTATTTGAATTTTAAAAAATTCAAATAAACAGACACATCAGTTAATAAATTAAAGTGTCTTTTCAGAAAAGGCATCTCTTTTCCTCTATAAATAAAGTCGAGTTTCCCTACAATAAAATTCAGAAAATCTGCAAGTATTAATTTGTGGCTTGTTGTATCCTGAAGAAGATTGTCTATATATTTCCCAAATCTGTATACGGGAAATAACTTCTTTAAGAAAAGTTGTTATCACGCCTCAAGCCTTCTTCAATTTCGTTTTGATTTTCCATTATTATTTTCTAACAATCTTAAAGAAGTTATTCTGCTATGGGAAACATTCTGTCCGCTGTCAAAAATCCAAAAGAGTTCATCAAACTCGATCGTTTTGATGGATCAATCTTTACTCACTGGAAGGACAAGATGATTTTCCTACTGACTGCTTTGAAGATTTTTTATGTTCTTGATCCACAATTGCGTGCTGTAGCAGATCCAACTGCAGAGGATACTGATGAAGTGAAAGCAACAAGGAGAAGCGGGAAGATGATGAACTGCTGTATCTGGGACATATTCTGAATACGTTAACAGATCGTCTCTATGATCTGTATCAAAATTTGAAGTCTCCAAGGGAAATGTGGACGGCATTGCAAAGTTCTTATGAAAATGAGAAATGAGGTATCGATAAATTTCTATCTTTAAAGTACTTCGAATTTAAAATGGTTGATACAAAGCCCATTATGGATCAGATTCATGAACTGCAAATTTTACTTTCAAAACTAAGTGATCTTGACGTTAACATTCCTGATGCACTTTAAATCAGCGCTACACTTTCTAAATTGCCTTCTTCTTGGAATGACTATAGAAAGAAAATCCTGCATGCTTCTGAGAAATTAACTGTGGAACGGTTTCGAACTCACATCCAAATAGAAAGTGAGACTCGAATTTGTGATACTTTTATGCAACCTTCAAGTTCAACAGTTAATAGTGTTAGTCAGAATAATAACAGAGATGGAAACAAAAATATGAAAGTTTCCAATAAGCCTCGATTTAAAAAGAGGAATTCTTTCAAAATGTCATCATTGTGGAAAGAAAGGCCACAAGATTCGTGATTGCAGGTTTAAGAAAGCAGGAATTAACTTTAACCATAAAAATTCTGGAAACTCTGGAAGGGCCGAGAAAGCAAAAGCAAATACGGTTTAAAGTTCTTCACAAGGCTTAGTTGCAATGGTTTCTGTAGTAACCATGTAATATAGTTACAGAATTAAACATGGCGGCTGTTGCCGTTAAGAGTCAAGACTGGTGGTTGGATTCGGGTGCCACCGTTCATGTCTGTTATGAGAAAAACATGTTCAAGACTTATGCTGAAGTGAAGGAACCCAAGAAGGTTCTCATAGGAAATCATATAACTGCAGCTGTTGCAGGAAAAGGAAGTATTTAGATCAATTTCACTTCTGGGCAGAAGCTAAAATTACTAAATGTGTACCATGTTCCTGAGATGAAGAAGAACTTGATGTCTGCTAGTTTTCTGTCTAAGAGAGGCTTCAAGATAGTCATAAAATCTGATCATGTAATAGTATCTAAGAATGGTTTATTTGTTGGAAAAGGGCTACACTTGTGATGGCATGTTCAAACTTAGTATTAATGCAATAAACTATGTTTCTGCTTATATTGTTGAGTCCAATTCTTCTTTATGGCATGCTAGATTGGGACATTTAAATTTTAGTTTGTTAAATTATATGTCCAAAAATGGATATATTTCTTGCAAGCATGATAATGTGAAAAAATGTAAAATATGTACACAAGCAAAAATGACTAAGAAACCTTTTCGTAAAACTGAAAGATTTAGTGAATGGTTACACTTAGTACATTCAGATATATGTGAACTAATTGGAATGTTAACTAGAGGAGGCAAAAGATATTTTATTACTTTCATAGATGATTATTCTAGATTCACATATGTTTACTTGCTTAGAACAAAAGATGAAGCATTTCAGAAGTTTAAAGAATATAAATATGTTGTGGAAAACCAAAAGAATACTAAGATACAGATTCTTCGTAGTGATAGTGGTGGGGAATATTTTTCCTCTGAATTTAATAAATTTTGCGAAGAGAATGGTTTGATACATCAAACAAGTGCTACTTATATATCACAACAAAATGGTTTGGCTGAAAGAAAAAATAGAACTTTAGTTGATATGATTAATGCTATGTTAATGAATGCACATTTACCACATAATTTATGGGGTGAAGCACTTTTAACAGCTTGTCATATATTAAATAGGGTGCCTTCAAAAAAGCTTACATGTTTCACCATATGAACGTTGGAATAATAAAAAACCTAATTAGATTATTTTAAAGTGTGGGGGTGTATATCATTCTACAGAGTTCATGATCACCAAAGAACAAAATTAGGTCCTAGAGGAATTAAAAGTATTTTTGTTGGATATGCACAAAATTCAAAGGCATATAGATTGTTGGATCTAGAATATAATGTTATAATAGAATCTATTCATGTTGAATTTATTGAAAATAAATTTTTAGATAACACTGTTGATGAGGATAAATGTATCTACTCCAAGTTCACAAAAGAATACAGAGTTATCACTTGTCTATATGTTGTTGACATACTAATTTTTTGTACAAATATGCTTGGTATTACTGAAACAAAGAAGTATCTAACTTCAGTTTTGATGATGAAAGACTTAAGTGAAGTAGATGCTATTCTAGGCATAAAGGTGAAAAGATAGAACAAAAGAATGATATTATCACAATGGCATTGTATTAATAAAATTCTTGCTAAGTTCAGTCATTTAGGCATTAAGGAGTTTAATACTCCTTATGACTCTAGTATAAAGCTAACTGAAAATACTGGAAGAGCAATAGCCTAATTAGAGTATGCAAGTGCAATAGGTAGTATTATGTATGCAATGAATTGTACAAGACCTGATATTGCATTTGTTGTTTGTATACTTTCAAGGTTTACTAGTAATCTAAGTAATGATCATTGGAAAGCAATACCTAGAGTACTTGGATATTTAAAATATACATAATATTTGGACATTTACTATAATGGTTTTCCCACTATTTTAGAGGGATATTCTGATGCAAGTTGGATCACTAGTGTTAATGATAATAAATCCACTTCATGATGGATATTTACATTCGGAGGTGGTGCCATTAGTTGGGCATCGAAGAAACAAACTTGTATTTCTCATTGTACTATGGAATCTGAATTCATAGCATTAGCAGCTGCTGGAAAAGAAGCAGAATGGTTGATGAACATGTTATTAGATATAAAGTTGTGGCCACAACCCATGCTAGCCATTTCTGTATTCTGTGATAGTGAGACTACCATGTGTGTGACTCATAATAAGATATATAATGGGAAATCAAGACATACAAGCTTGATACATGCTTATATAAGAGAATTAGTTACAAATGGGACTATAACTATTGTGTACGTGAGATCGAATAAGAATTTGGCTGATCCACTTACCAAAGCATTATCGAGAGATATAGTACAACAAACTTGTCAAGGAATGGGGCTAAAACCCATGAATTAAACACAAGCAACGGAAACCCAACTTTGAGTTAGTATACACTCTAATAAAATAAGTTCAATGAGGTAATAACAAGTTGCTTTGTGTTGTTTAAGCACTAATCTCCTTTCAGAGCCTTAATTCATATTTACTATATACTGTTATGTGAGGAGTCAAAAGTTACTAAATGCCTGGAACAACATGGGCAAAATAAAAAACTTTGTAGTGCAAATTGTTACTCGAAGAGGTTGAGTGAAATCTTAATATAATTAGTAAAGTCTGTAGTAACAGGGACATTGTATCTAATTTTACCTATACGAATATTGGAGTGGTGCCGCTTCAAGCAAGATTTAAAGGGTTAATCTTGTAAGTATTCATGAAATCAGGATGAGCACAGGGCCGTAAACGTGCTAAAGCATATACTCGATTTTCTGAGTTACTAAAATAGTATAACGTGTGTGATATTTTCGGTTTTGGCACAAGGAGTTGTGGTTCAAATCTCTAAGATACCAATAACTTCGTCAGAACTTTAAGGTGTTTGCACTAATGAAAAGTTCAAATCTGAACAAGATACTTTTCGGTATGCGTGATATTATAAGAAATATAACAAACTAGTGGGGGATTGAAAGAAGTAGTTTGTTATAAGGAAGAGAAAAGTGGGACTTTCCCACATGGTGGTCTAAAGCCCCTTTATGGGCCTTTTAAGTTCTAGTCTATTTTACATATTTGTTTAAGAATACATACTAATAAGTGTATATTAATAATAGTATATTAATATATATTAATATTAAATACTTGGACTTGGACTTGGGGCCTGGGCCGGGCCGGTTATTAAATTAATAATTTTATTTATCATTTTTATAAATGAAATTCTGTTTTATTTGAATCTTAAAAAATTCAAATAAACGGATACATCAGCTAATAAATTAAAATATCTTTTCGGAAAAGGCATCTCTTTTCAACTTTAAATAAAGTCGAGTTTCCCTATAATAAGATTCAGAAAATTTGCAAGTATCAATTTGTGGCTTGTTGTATCATGAAGAAGATGATCTGTATTTTTTTCCAAATCTATATACGAACAATAACTTTTTTAAGTAAAGTCGTTCTCACGCCTCAAGCCTTCAATTTCGTTTTGATTTTCCATTATTATTTTCTGACAGGGGCAAAAGGTTGTATCAATTCTAGAAAGAAATTCATAGTGCGCAGTAGTTAGAAGGTTTGATGTGTAGGCCACGTGGAAAGGTGAGGAAGAAAGGATAGAGTGAATTCTAGAACAAAGCATCTGCTTTTAGTAATATTGTTACAGCGCTGTCTATTATAACATTATGTTTTATGTTTTCGTTTGTTTCAACTTGTTTATAATTTTACTAGTTTTGTTTTTTTGCAAAAGAGGAGCCGAGGGAGGGAGGGGGGGGGGGGGGGCTTAAGGGGAAGGGTGTTCATGTGGTCAAAAGGAAGAATGTACGAGATGAGGAGTCCGAAACTTCTAATTTGTTTGGGCAAAAGACTCATTTCTACTACTGAAAATTATATAAATAACTAAAATGCAATATAATATTGTGTTTTACTTTAACGAAAAGTTAGCCGTTAAAGTAAAACACAGTACTATACTGTATATTATTAAAAAATTATTTTTTTAAGAAAATCGCAGTATAATACTGTGTTTCACTTAAACACAACATTATATTGCATTTACCTATTAAAGAGGGCCCACCTATATTTAATTAAAGGGAAACGCTCACAATATGCTAAGGAAGTCCTGTGTGCTGGCCCATATTCCATTGCAAATAGACCTATGATCCTGAAGCATTGGTCTGCTGATTTTGATTTTAAAGCTGCTTTTCCTACAGAAATCCCACTGTGGATCAAGTTTCCTAACCTACCTATGTCATGCTGGGGCAGCAGATCTTTGAGTAGGATAGCCAGTGTGTTGGGTAAGCCCATTTTTGCTGATGAGTGTACGACTAAAAAAACTTGAATTTCATATGCTCGTATGCTTATTGAGGCGAATGTCTCAAAAGAATTGCCTAGTGAGATTGAGTTAATAGATCCAAATGGGAAGAGGTTTATGCAGGATGTGACCTATGATTGGAAACCATCATATTGTGAGAAATGCCTTATGGTGGGACACAATTGTATGGCCAAACCTACACAACCTAATCACATACAACAAACTAAGGTGACTCAAGAATGGAGAGTTAAAGCTCCAGCTCCTAATTTTCAGAGTAAGCAGGAAGTTCCCATACAGCAGCCAATCCCTCAGGAAGAATCTTGTACCCCTCCAGTAATAGTGGAAGAGTTGAGTAAACAGAAAGGTATTGCTACACATGCATCTCCAGTTTTTAACATTACAAACTTTCCGCCTTTATCTCCTATTGTGGTGGCTAATAGGTTTGAAGTAGAGTTAGTAAGTTGGGCAGACCATCCCCTGGATGAAGAAGGTACCAGCTATACTCAATGAAGTGGTTAGTTTGGAACATTAGGGGTGTAAATAAAAGGTACATACAGAAGGAAGCTAAAGAATATATTAGATCCAACAAATTTGACCTTGTTGGTCTGGTAGAGACAAAGGTTAAACAGAAGAATGCAGAGAGAATATCCAAACTGTTAGTTCCTGATTGGGATATACTAACTAATTATAGGGGTGAAATGAATGGTCGAATTTGGATCATATGGGATACTACAAAGTTTATGGTCACTGGTATTCAAGAAGAGGCTCAATACATCCATTGCAGTATTAGGAACCTCACTGGTGAACTGATTTGCTACCTCACAGTGGTTTATGGTTTCAATGGCATTGATCAAAGGATGACATTGTGGCAAGAAGTACAGAACCTTTCTGCTAATATTATTGACCCTTGGCTAGTAGCAGGTGATTTCAATGCCATCTTGTCTAGTAATGATAGACAATCTTGTCACCAAGTTAAACAAGCTGAGGTCACAGAGTTCACACAATGTATCCAGCAGGCAGGATTGACAGAACTTCCCTGGAAGGGGGAATACTTTACATGGACTAACAAGCAAAGTGGCAAGGACAGAGTGTGCAGCAGATTGGATAGAACTTTTGGTAATTATGATTGGATGGTTAAATGGAGCCATGTACACAATGTATATGGAGTTACACTAATATCTGATCACAACCCCATGGTATTAACCCTGGCTGAAGATACCAGACTCAGGAGGACTCCCTTCAGATTCTATAATGCATGGATTCAGCATAAGGATTTTCAACATCTGATCAAGGAGAACTGGAATGGTAATGCTCAGTGTACCCTTAAAGGGGTGTGGAACAATCTCAAGTCCCTTAAACCAGTATTAAAATCTCTAAACACTAGAGATTTTAAGACTATTGCACAGAAAATTGAGTCTAGCAGGAAGGAACTGGAAGATATTCAAAACCAGTTGAATTTGTCCTATACTGATGATTTACAGCTTAAAGAAAAAGAGCTGGTGATGCAGTTAGAAAAATAGTCTTTGATTGAAGAATCAGTATTACAACAGAAATCAAGAGCCAGATGGATCCAATTAGGGGACTCAAATAACAAATATTTTTCTGTTGTAGTGAAGGAGAAGAATCAATATAAGAGGATTACTGAAGTGATTACAGGTGGAGGTTTTAAAATTACTGATCCAGATGACCTTAAGAAGGAGATCAAAGATTTTTTTAAATCACTCATGGGTACATCAGCTACCTCTCTCCCAGCTGTTAACCGAATGTATATGAGCAATGGTCCTAGACTAACATACCATCAGAAGAAGGAATTAGCTGCTGACATCAGTGACACTGAGATCTTGGATAGTTTAAAAGCAATTGGTAATGATAAAGCTCCTGGAGTTGATGGTTATAATGCCATGTTCTTTAAACAAACTTGGCACATTACTGGAAGTCATATACTTCAAGCAGTCAAGAACTCCTTTGAGACCAACAAAATGCATAGACCAACAAACTGTGCCTCTCTTACTTTGATTCCAAAAGTTCCTAACCCACAAACAGTCAAAGAGTTTCGACCAATAGCTTGTTGTTCAGTGCTGTACAAAATAATCTCCAAGCTTTTGGCCAACAGATTACAGAAAGTTATGCCCAGTATCATATGTAATGCCCAAGCAGGCTTCATTCCAAGTAGGAGAATTGCAGATAATGTCATCCTGGCCCATGAATTAATCAAGCACTACTCAAGATCACATATATCTCCTAGATGTATGATCAAAATTGATCTGTAGAAGGAATATGATTCTGTTGAATGGAGCTTTTTACAGCAGGTAATGGAGGCTCTAGATTTCCCAACCAGGTTTACAAAATGGATCATGAAGTGTGTCCAAACTGTCAGTTATACAGTGGTGGTGAATGGAGAAACAACTTAACCTTTCCAAGCAGCCAAAGTTTTGAGACAAGGGGATCCCATATCTCCTTTCTTATTTGATATTGTGATGGAATACCTAAGTCGACCTTTGGTGGAATTGATGAAGGATAAAGCTTTCACATTTCATCCTGGTTGTAAAAAACTGGGAATTACTCATCTTAGCTTTGCTGATGACCTATTGCTGTTTGTCAAAGGTGAATATCAATCTGTAAGTACCATGTTTACATATTTCTCTCACTTCACTGCAGCCTCTGGGATGAAAGCCAATCTGAATAAGAGTTCTGTGTATTTTGGAGGGGTGAAGCCTGAAATGCAACAGCAAATTATTGATCATCTTGGTTATGTACGTGGTGAACTACCTTTTAAATACTTGGGTATTCCATTATCTACCAAAAATATGTCTGTACTCCAATGGCAACCACTGGTTGATAAGATTACTGCCATGATCACATCCTGGACTGCTAGGAAGTTGTCATATGCTGGTAGAATCCAACTGGTGAAATCAGTAATCTTTGGTATTCAAGCTTATTGGGCTCAACTATTCCTCATTCCTTCAAAAGTTATAAAGCTGTTAGAAGCAGTGTGTAGATCTTACATCTGGTCTGGTTCAGTCAATGTATCAAGAAAAGCATATGGGGCATGGGATAAAATTTGCCTGCCAAAATCTGCAGGAGGTTTAAACTTAACCAATCTCCTGTTGTGGAACAAAGCTGCTGTTGCAAAATTAAGCTGGGATTTGGCTCACAAGAAGGATGCATTATGGGTGAAATGGATTCATATAGTCTATATCAAACAGCAACAATTGGAGTCCATAAATATTCCTAAACAAGCCATTTGGATGGTTCGGAAGATCATGGAAGGTACTGTTCTATTGCAGCAGTATCAACTGTTACACAAACCAGCATGCTCTATAAGAATGATCTATCTTCAACAGATAGGACAGCTACCTAGAGTCTTTTGGAAGAACTTAACCATACAAAATCTTGCTCGCCCTAAAGCACTTTTCAACCTTTGGCTGCTTCTACAAGATAGACTTCCTACTAAAGATAGGTTGATCAAATGGAACTCGATGTGGATGGCACCTGTGTCATGTGTCAACAAGAACTGGAGACCAGAGATCACTTGTTCTTTGACTGCCCTTTTGTCACTCAACAGAGGTATCAAACATTGCAGTGGATTGGAGTAATGCAGCCTGCTGGACAGAATTGGACACAATTTGTACAATGGCTCATTGCTAATGCTAAGGGAAACTCATATCGAGCTCATATACTCAAAATGACCATTGCAGAACTATTCTATGTCTTATGGTTGGAAAGGAATGCGAGAATTTTTGAAAATATCTTTTGTTCCAATGATAAATTGCTTAGGTCCATTGCTTATATTTGTAATATTAGGGCAACTCCTAGAGTTAGATCACACCTTCAGCATTTTCTATTGTAATGCTGAACTTTAGGTATAGTCTACTAGTCAGATTTTGATTATCCTTTGATAGTTAGCTGCGTATGTAGCTGAACTATGGAATTGTACGGAAACCACTTTGGTGATTAATACAATTTTAATTACCAAAAATAAGTGAAACGCAGTACTATACTGTGTTTTCTTTAATAAAATAAAGCACTTCTTCTTCCCCAAGACAACGATAGAACTCCATTAAAAAATCCCTGCTCCACTGCTGGTCCCCCCTCTACCAGTCAAATTAAAAAAAAAAAATTGAGCCCCACCCATCACCCAGAAAACAAACAGTGTAGGTCCCGTACACAAAATAAGCTTTGGATTCCTTCATTCGGGTGCAAAAATTTGAGTTGAATCAATTTCAAAAAACTTAAATCGAGATATTTGAATTTTGTTTATGTCGAAACTCGTATAGTACATGCTATTTGTATTATTGATATGTTTCCATGTTAATTTATGTTATATTTGTATTTAAATTTGTATCTAATTCATACCTGGATTGATTTATGAGCTTTGGGACAAAAAATTATTAAAATTTAATAAATAATTTTTGTTATTAAAGTTATGTTTTTATTTGGTTAAATAATAAATAAATATTATTTATTTAGTTTGTTGTTCATATTTGTATGTTATGTTTGTTGTTTTTATATATAATAGTGACCTTTTAGCGTAGTAAAATATAGAGCCTTTTAGCGTAGTAAAATATAGAGTCTTTTAGCGTAGTAAAATATAGAGCCTTTTAGCGTAATAAAATGTAGAGCCTTTTAGCGTAGAGTCTCTGTAGTTTAAGTATGTAATAACTGCAAACTCTATCCAATTACACTTTGAAAAATCAATTATAATTTATAAAAATAAACTTACAAAAGTAACAAATTAATATATGTTATCAAATTAACTCAAATATCGAGCCTGAAACTCATAGATAATTACTCAGTCCAATTAAATTAACAAAATTGTAAAAATACTGAAATTGACACGCATAATAATTAATAATAACTTGGTGCTACCGAGCGTCAAATATCGAGTCTGAAACCCGTATATAATTATTCAATTCAATTCAATAATTTTTAATTTAATTCCTTAAACTAACAAATTTTATTGGTAACTGAAGTTGACATGCATAATAATTATGTATAACTTGGTGCTACTAGGCCTTAAGTATCGAGCCTGGAACCCATACATAATTATTTAGTCCAATATTAAAAATATTAGTTATTTAATATATTAAGCTAACAAAATTCTAAAAATATTGAAATTGACACACATAATAATTAAGGATAGCTTGGTGTTATCGGGCCTAGATATCGAGCCTAGAACCCATACATAATTATTAAGTTCAATTCAAAAAATTTTTAATTTAATTTATTAAACTAACAAAATTTTAAAAATGATAAAATTGACACTCATAACAATTAAGGATAACTTGGTGCTACCCGGCCTCATATATCGAGCCTGGAACCCTACATAATTATTAAGTCCAATATTAAAAATAATTAGTTATTTAATTTATTAAGCTAACAAAATTCTAAAAATGTTGAAATTGACACGCATAATAATTAAGAATAACTTGGTGCTACCGGGCCTCAAATACCGTCCCTCGAACCCATATATATTATTAAGTCTAATATTAAAAATATTTTAGAGATGACGCGAGGTTGGATCACGAGGCTCAGTATGTGGTGCTAGAGGACTACCATCGAGATATGTGTGTCCCACGAGGGAGGGGTAGGCCACGAGGGAGGGGTGCCCCACGAGGCAGGGGTGCCCCACGGGGTCGAGGGGTCGCAAGGACAGCGAGGAGGTGGTCCCCAGCAAGGGGGCGTTGAGGCACCTGTCGGCCCACCTTTTGAGGGACATGATGAGGATTTTGGAGATGAGGATCTTGGAGATGATCAGCAACATGCCGTAGTACAGCCTTCAGCTATCTCTGTCAGCCTCGCAGGTCACCCCGTCAGGAGCATTGTTGATCATGGGTACATTCGACAGGGATGTAGACCGGTACTTTACATGCCCATCTATTGCAGCTGAGGATCGATCGATCCGGTACGTGAATGGCGGGCGCAGGTTGAGTTATGCTTCATCTCTGGCGGGGTCATAACTTGTAAAATTCATATTTGGACGGTACCCCAATGAAAAATATAAATGTTAATAGAATTTCAATTAAAACATAAAATAAACATCGCTAAAGCAGAGTAAAATTGAAGTATACCAGTCGTCTTGTGGAATATATAAAGTCAAAAAATTATTTTGTGGCTGCTCATTCGCCGGTGGTGACAAGTTTAAATCAAGGCATCTTTCATCAGCAATCTGTCCGACAAAAACAGTTCTAGAATAACCACCGAATGACTAGGGGTTATCCCTACTATGTACGTCCTCGTTATTGGAAACGTCTTCCACCTTGACGTACATTTCCAATAATTTTATTACAATAAATTCCCTTTATTCATGCAAAATCCACAAAAGATTTCTAAGAATTTCATCATCCTCGGTGTTTAACTCAAAATAATGCAAACCCCTGCGGAATCACTGAATACGAAAATCTACCGGTTACGCCTCGCCACACTCATTTTTTTACGTAACAATGATACCAATTTATCGTACTCTATAGTAAGCGGCAATTTAATATGACACTGCTGAGGTGAGTTATACCTCACAGTGTTATTCTCCAGCACAACCTCACTCCCCCAATATAATGAAACCCTTATTTTTGACTATTCAGACATTGTAAAAAAAATGATTGATAAAAATAAGAAAGAAGTATGAACGGAAGTTTAAAGTAAAGTATTGAATGGATTTTCATAAAATTGAAACGCCTTTAAATAACGCAAGTCTGAACCTAGGGTGCAGAATTTTTTTGATGTAAAACACAATACAATATCATGTTTTATGTATTTAAATTATTGTTATGTCAGTTAATTATTAGTTGGGCCAAAAATCAGAGTAAAACGCAATATAATAATATATTTCAGTGTAAAATATAATATTATGCTGCGTTTTACAGTTTAAAACAAAATAATCTCTACAGACATGTAAGAATGGAGCCAAATTAATTAAAAAAACACAGTACTAAACTATATTTAAAAAAAACACAGTAGAGTATTATATTTTCTTAAAAAAATAATTTTTTAATAATATACAGTATAATACTTTATTTTATTTTAACGGTTAATAAATAATTAGGACATCAAAACGTAAAGTTGTTACATATAAATTGAGACAAATATATTATTGTGAAAAGGTCGGCTGAATTTATAGCTCAATAGGCACTAGTATTTAATATCATCCGATTTCAATTTTCACACTTGCACTGTACATTATGACATGTAATCGTTCATTCATTATGAAATTAAGATAAAGATATGCATAAGCAATATATTCCAGTTACTTCATTTGCATATTTTTTTTAACTTTAACGATTAGGATAATTTTATCATACATTCATTTATGATGTTCACTCCATTTTCAAAGGACCGAAAAAAGAAATTAAGATATTTCTTTTATTAGAATACTTTATCTTATTTGATTCAAAAGATATAACTACTTAATAAGCAAGACAAGACCCGTGTAAAAATGAAACTACAAATCAATAAAAGGATTTGTGTTTAAATTGGATATTCATGAAATTCAAATTGCATCCTTTTTTTATAACTTGGAATTCGTCAATGACAAATATCTTTGCGGGCCTAATTTTTAATAATTACTATTTCAATGTTTTTATACTTTTGACTTCGATTCATCTTGCACGGAAAAATATGCTTTTGATCGACTCAGTTGATAAAAATGGACCTTGGGCCTAACTCAACCCCAAAAGTTAGCTTATGAGGTGAGGATTGCCCAAGCCATATAAGGAGACCAATAACCTCAAATCCTTCCGATGTGGGACAACTCAACACTCCCTCCTCACGCCCAGATTTCTGGAGCGTGGACAACTTAAATGGACATCGGTAACAATAATTGGGATGAGTCTGGCTTTGATACCATGATAAGAATGGACCTTGGGCCTAACTCAACCCAAAAAGCTACCTTATGAGGTGAGGATCGTCCAAGCCATATAAGGAGACCAAGGACCTCAAATCCCTCCGATGTGGGACACTCAACATCATTTTGTATAGAAAACATAGGATTATAACAAAGAACTAAAGATTTTTTTCACGATTAACTGTGGAAAAAGAACATCATGTTGCGGAATATTATCCAAATGATTTTTCCCAGAATCATTTCAAAATTAAAGGAATAATTGAAATTTTAATTTTCCAACTGAATCCGTGAATAATTTTCGTGGTTATTCCGTCAAAATGCTTTATGTGAGGGAAAAAATTGTGGTATATATTTTGAGTTTTTCTCGTATTGGAACTTTAGGCTATCAAAATCAGAATTCACTTTCCATTAAAGTATCCCAAAGGAAAAAACTAAAAAGGAGGAAACTTAGAAAACCAAAAGCAAAATAAAAAATGAAAAAATGCAAACACTTATTCTATCATATATTTGCATGATATCATATTAATTTATTATGGTTAAATTATAAATGAAGTGGAAAAATATATAGTCAAATTTTTTTATAACAGTCTTGTTTATTTCAAAAAATTTTGATTGCTATAGTAAAGTGATGTTGTAGAAGACATATATTATAACAATTATAATATTCAATTATAAAAATAACTTATCTTTTATAATGAATACTATTATATAAGGATGTTATTATAAATATCTTATATAATAAATGATTATTGTATAAACATATTATTATAAAAAATATTGAGTGTATCAAACCATCGATGTTTAGTGAGAAAAGTCCTTATACAAATACATGTCGTGCATTTATCGAATTGGTACAGATATACGTAAATTTTTATCAAAAGAACTCTGGGAATTAATAATAATGAAGGTAAAAGTAACATCCATATATCACTAGTGAGAGGTTGTCAATGTAAATGGAGATACGGAAAATCTTTTAGAATGCTGACATGAAAGAAAGAGGGACGGAGGACTTGGTGATTTGTTGTCATTTTCATCCTTTTACTGTTTCAATTCCCAAGCTTTTCCAAGTATGAAAAAAATACATAGCTTTACTTGTATAAGACAGCAAAGAAAGTCTACCTAGACTTGCCCTAAATTCTCTTTCTAAGAAATTGATGGAAATTGTGTTAGATGTTTGTAGTAATTTTTTATTATAATTGGTTTTTCTATTATATCAAGTACACGATAACATATTTATTACAATTGAGTTTTTCTTTTTTAGAAGGAAAATATTATTCTTCTATATTTGGCTAGTCTATTTTTTTGTAGGAAAAGGTTTGGAATTCTATAAATTAAGGATTCATCATTCTTATTCAGTCGTATTCACAATGTAGCTATATGTGACTCGAGAGTTTTGTTTAGGGGGAGAACTTTATGGGACAAGTGTTAGTGTGTCACTTGTGTTTGTCTCTTCGTGAGGTTGTTCTCTCGATATTTTGTACTCCCTTTTTATTATAGTGAATTGCTCATACACCTGATTTTTTTCAGTCCTAACAAGTGGTATCAGATAATCAAAGCAAGGTTCAAGATAGGTTTATCTTGGCGGATTTAGTTCTAGCTGCAATATGTTTGGCGATAATCGTAATTTTTGTCTGACAAAATTGACTGGTGTGCTATGCACGTTGAGAGTAACCTTGTGATGGAGATTTATCAGAAAATTCAGGCCAAGGGGAAGAATTGTTAGATGTTTGTCCAGATTTTCCTACCATAATTGGTTTTTCTATTTCATGAAGGAAAAGACAACATATTTACCATAATTGAGTTATTCTTTTCCTTGAACGAAAATATAATTCTTTTATATTTAGCTAGTCCCTTTTCTTTAGGAAAATGTTTGGAGTTCTATAAATTGAGGATCTACTATTCTCATTCAGTAGCATCAACAATATAGCCATAGGGGGCTCGAGAGTTTTATTTAGGAGGAGAACTTTATGGAACAAGTGTTAGTGTGTCACTTGTGTTTGCCTCTTCATAAGATTGTTCTCTCGATAAGCTCATCTCCGCCGTGGACGTAGGTCAGTTGGCCGGACCACGTTATATGTTTGTGTCTTTTCTATTATATTTTTCTTTTGTTTTCTGATTTATTGTCACTCAAGATTTGCTTTGCTAGCTTCCGCATGACACCTGATTTTTTTTGTCCTAACAAATTAAAATTTATTGAAACTTAAATCCATCAATCAATATATATATGGTAAAATTTGTTTATATTAAATGCTCGAATGATTATATGGCACGTAGAATAGGTAGCAGACGTACAGAATATGAATCGAGTGGGAATCAAGACCGGGGACAACAACTTTGGTTGGTATTGGGTTGATCCCGAAGGGAACGCAATCGACGAAGGCAAATGAATGTTTGTCATTGCATGACATTTAATGGAGAACATTCCTAAGTATTAAGTATTCAACCATTGCAGAGAATTTTGGCATTGATGGCCTCCCATTACACAATCATCAATAGCCTCCATTATTGTCATATAAGAGGGTTTGATCCTAGGATCTAGTTCCCTAGATATAGCTATAAAAAGGGACTTGAACAACTATTGTAACACACAAAATCTCTAACAAAACTTATGTTACATTTTACTATCAAGCTGAATAATATAACTTTATCTTTTGTTTAGTTATGTTCTTATCGCTAAATTTGGAAGCCTTGCTCCCGGAACCAAGCTTGCTATTTCTTTCGATTTCAATGCTAAGTCTTAGCTTATATTTCATTTAATTTATTTATCGTTTTGGGACCAAATCAGTTCGTTTATCTATAAACGACGTAAAAAATTTAACTGTACCCTTTTACGAGTAAACAATTTGGCACACACCCTAGGGCTTAGACAGTTGCAAAATTTAGTTGATCCTTGCATCCATTACTAATTTGTTTAATTCTTTGTTTCATAGAAAAAAAATAGCAACTAATGATGTCAATATCACACACAACGTTGAGGCACACAAAAATCTACCTCAACATGAGGATCTAATCAGTGACACTCTCAACGATGGGGATGTATCAACTCTGGTCCATTGAAGATAATATCCCCGACATGCACGAGAGAACACTCCCGATGATGCTGAGGACGAGCACGTTGAGAAAACTGGAAGGATCTTGAGAGAGCAACAAAAGACCATCATGGGCCATCTCTCAAGATAAGACCAAGTCATGACAGAGCTAAAGTGGGTATTTCAGGCACTTCCAACAATACGAATGGAAGAGGCCATGTTCCTCCTGGAGCTCTTGCAAATCAAACAGCTCAAAGAGTTAATCACAACTCCTTGAGGGGTGAGGTCGGCTTCGAAGGAGCCGAGGGGATTGACAACGGATCCGATAACGACAAAGACAATGATTCTTTTAAAATCAAACTCATGAGATTCACGAGGGAAATAAACAAACTGATGGATCAGAACATGAAAGAGTTCCACGCTCGAATATACCAGATTCCAGGAGCACCCTAGAGTTGAAGGGCCTAGACTCGTAGAACTACACCTAATTGTCGTTCAAATCAAGCGTAGTACCAGAGTTGATTCTGAAACGGTTCAAAATGCCAGACGTACTGAAGTATGATCGGATTTCAGAACCTCAGGATCACATCACATCTTATAAAATGGTGGTGAATGGAAACGACTTGGCCCAACATGAGATTGATTGGTCCTGTTGAAGAAATTTAGAAAAACCCTTACATAGGGAGCCTTGACATGGTATTCGCCTCTACCTGAACATTTAATTGATTCTTTTGAAATACTGCCGGATTTTTTCATCAAGTCTCATGTTAGGCCAAGAACCACATAGGCAAATATTAATAACTGTTATGAATCAAAGATAAGGATGAAGATGATCAGCTCGAGTTCGCGACATTAACCACGGGTCGGGAGCGAGAAAAGAATAGGGATAAATCTAAAGATGGTTTAGATGCAGATTGATCGGCGATCATCTAAATGACGGTTCTGCCCTACGAGAGGGTTGAAGGATGCAACAATAAATGGTTCTGATCAGTGGATAGGTTTTTCCCTAATAGAGGAACTGAATGCGGCCGGAACAACATGTCATTGCAGGACAAAGAGGTTTCGGGCTCCCGGGATTCCATTTATCCCAGGTTGTCAGGGTATAATTTCAATGTTAGCATAGTGGAGACGGTATTGGCGATTAGAAATAACAGGGAAGAGGTGACAACACTATTGAAGAATGACCATCTCAAGGAATTCTTAAGTGATAGGGCTAAGAAAAATTACAGTCGAAGTCGAGACAACATAGAGCCCTCGAAGATCGGGGAAAACCCTCCTCGACTAACTATCAACATGATTTTCGGGGGGAACGAGATCACTGGTATAACTTTCTCGGCAGCCAAGAAGACAAAAGGTATCAGTGACAGAGACTCCAGGAGGTCGCTGAAGACGACATCACCTTCATGAAAGAAGTTGCTGATGGACTTCATCTACCGAACAAATATACCATGGTAATTTCTCTTAGCATTATAGATTTCAAGAGTAAACATGTTTTAGTTAACTCAGGAAGTTTAGTCAACATCATCCAATGGAGAGTGCTGGACCAAGCCAAGCTAACTGAAAGCATCATTCCAGCAAAAAAAGCTCCTAACCGGGTTCAACTTAGCAAGTGTCATAACCCAAGGGGAGATCTTGCTGCTTATGAATGCCTAAGGGGTCATGAATACCACCTTATTATACATGGGCTATAACATAATTCTCGATATACCATGACTACATGAGATGAAGCCAGTACAATCAATATATCACCAACTACTGAAATTCCCGACTCCGAAGGAAATCAAAGAAACAAAAGGAGATCAACTGGCAGTAAGGGAAATGAATATGGTATTAGTTTCCAGTAGCAAAGGAAAGGAACTCAATATAAAGTAATTACAGGAACCGACACCTGCTCCCAAACCAAGCGAAAATGACAAAGGGGAGGAGTCATCAAAATCCCTCCAAGTACTAAGATACTTTCAAGTACTGGAAGAAATAGACGCAGCCAAGTCCACAACAGAAGAACTCGAACAAGTGGCTTAGTTCCAAAAATATTTGCAGAGAAAATTTCACTTGGGAACAGGACTCAACCCAAGATCAAGTCAGTTATTGATTTTCTTAAAAGTAAGTTGATTGTTTCGCATGTTTTCATGCAAATATGACAGGTGTTCCGTTAGAGGTGGCCATGAAAGCATTGACCCAAGCATCCCACCGACAAGGCAGAAGAAGCGCCCAATAGTCAAGGTTAGAAATAGTTTTGTTAGAGAAGAGGTAACTCAGTAACTTGACATCGGTTCAATCCGGGAGGTAAAGTTTCCCAACTGGGTAGCTAATATAGTTAAGTTCCAAAAAAGAATAATAAATTTCGAATATGCGTATATTATAAAAATTTCAATAAGGCATCCGAGAAAGACTCTTGTCCATTGCAAAACATTGATCAAATGATTGATGCGATAATCGGACACAAGTTGCTGAGTTTCTTTAATACTTATTTCAGTTACAATCAAATTAAGATAAACCCAGAGGATCGGGAAAAAACTTCGTTCTTAACAAACTTTGGCACATATTGTTACAATATGATGCTCTTCGTTACAATGTGATGCTTTTCGGGTTTAAAACGCCGGAGCCACTAATCAAAGGCTCGTGAACAAGATTTTTGAAAAAAAAGAGGTAAATACTAAGGGTAGTTGGTCAAGTCTTTGAATACAGGTGACCATTTAAAAAACCTCCAGGAAACCTTCAGTATCCTAAGGAAGCACAACATGAAGCTCAACCCCGAAAAATACATGTTCGGAGTTAGCTCCGATACATTTTTGGGTTTTTAGGTTTCACAAAGAGGGATCACGGTAAATCTCAATAAGATCAAAGACATCGAGGTTATCCCAAACCAGCTAACAAGCATGAAAGAGGTCCAAAGGCTAACCAGAAGTTTGGCCGCTCTAAGTAGGTTCATTTCTCGGTCTTCGAAAAAGTATCATCACTTCTTCTCACTTCTGTACAAGAAGAACAACTTTGAATGGACTCCAGAACCAACATGTCTTGACAGACCTGAAACGTTATCTATCAAGCCCTACGCTACTATCAAAATTAGAGGAATAAGAACAATTTCTAATATACTTAGCAGTCTTGGGGGTAGTAGTAAGTGCCATTTTACTCCCGGAGGATGAAGCTACGCAATCCTCTATCCATTTGTTAGAAAACAATTTTCTGGTGTAGAAACTCGTTATGTGCACCTCAAAAATTGGCCTCAACTCTTGTAGTTGCCTTTCAAAAGCTTAGGCCTTATTTTTAGTGTCATCCATTAGCAGTGGTGATAACTTTTCCCCTACAAAATGTCCTTCACAAACTCGGGTTGGTTGGCTAAATGGGTAGTCGAAAGTACTAAATTTGATATTGAGTATAAGCCAAGGACTGCGATCATGTCACAGGTTTTGGCTGACTTTGTGGCTGATATTTAATCCAGGGTTATTGCCTCTAGCTGCAAAAGATGTGGTTATGTGTCAAAAACGACATCAGGAGTTTGGACCTGTTCACAGACAGATCTTTCAATGTCAAAGGATCTAAACTCGGAGTGGTCCTAATCACGCCTTCCAGAAAAAACCCTGAGGCAGACCTTAAAGCTGTTTATTTAACTAACAATGAAATCGAGTATGAGGCATTGATTCTAGGACTCGAATTTGCCCCGGGACTTAACTCCATGGTCATAGAAATCAAATGTGTTCCCAACTATTAGTAAACCAAATCTACGGGATCTCTGACACAAAGGAGGAACACATGCAACAGTATGTGATTAAATTTTAAATTATGCTCGCATGATTCAGGGAGTGGTCGACTACCCACATCCCGAGAGAAGAAAATATAGAAGTAGATGCATTGGCCAATTTGGGATCGTCCATGGAGATGAAGGGATCAAATTTCGGTACCATCGTTCAACTTATGCATTTGGTACTGGATGTCGACGATTATTGTAAAGTAAATACAGCCAAATTTGTCTGGGATTGAAGGAATGAGTTCATAGATTACCTTCAGCGCGACAAGCTGCTTGATGACCCAAAAGCATCCCGGGAACTCTACACCAAATCGGCTTATTAAAACCTTTGGAGGGAGGTTATATAGAAGGTCATTCCAAGGCTGTTGGCCCGCTGTTTAGAGGTCTCAGAGGTAACTACGTCATGAGAGAGGTTCACAAAGGAATTGTGAGAATCATTTCGGTACAAATTCTTTGGTGCTAAAATTATTTAGGGTAGGATATTACTAGCTCCATATGGAAGGGGATGCAAAGGCTTTCATTCAAAAATGTGACTAGTTTCAACGCCATGCACAATTGGTGAACCAACCGACAAAACTCATACATTCGGTAATGTCCCATGGGCATTCATTAAATATGGGATGGATATAGTCGGGCCGCTGTCACTAGGTCTCCGGAAGGCAATATTTCTTTTAATTTTAGCTGATTACTTCACCAAATGGGTTGAAGCATGTCCCTACCGTAAGATCGGTGAGCACGAAGTGGTCAATTTCTGTGGGAAAACATAATTTGCTGGTTCGAAATACCAAAAGAG
This sequence comes from Nicotiana benthamiana, assembly GCA_034376525.1. NCBI lineage: Eukaryota > Viridiplantae > Streptophyta > Magnoliopsida > Solanales > Solanaceae > Nicotiana > Nicotiana benthamiana. Next base: position 26,743,571 of record CM067324.1, on the reverse strand, counting down.
ATTTAATATGACAATGGACTACAGTTCATTGGTTCCAAAGTAATAAAATTTCTTGAAGACCTGAACATTAAAAGAATTACATCTTTACCATATCATTCGAGCGCAAATAGGAAGGTAGAGTGAACCAATAAAGTAATTATTCAAAACATCAAAAAGAGGTTGGAAGCAGCCAAAGGCAAGTGGCATGAAGAGTTACCAGGAGTGCAATGGGCATACCAGACCATGGCCAAGTTGAGCACGGGGAAAAAACCTTTCTCTCTCGTATGAGGTGTAGAATATCTAGTCCTGATAGAAGTAGGAGAACCGACCTTGCGATTCTTCTGGGTAGACAAAGAAGTAAATTGTGAGGCATTGCTGATCAAATAGGAGTTGCTCGACAAATTCAGGAATTTGGCGCATATAAGAATGGTGGCTCAGAATAAAGGATGGAGAGATACTATAATGGAGGGCCAATCTCCGCTATTTTAAAGAGTGAGACTTGATTTTGAGGAAAGTGACTCATAACACCCGGCGGATCAACTCAGAAAAGCTGGGTTTGACATGGGATGGCCCCTACCGAGTTTCAGCTGTGATCGAAAAGGAATCATACGAACTAGAGAATCAAGACAGAGTCAAATTTCCCAGCAACTAGAACGTGACTCACCTCAAAAGTTATTACTACTGATGGATCCTGCTTATACTGAAAGTATGTGCTATACTCTTTTTCTCTTTGACCAATTTTTGTCCTAATTGGGTTTTTCTGTCAAGATTTTTAATGAGGCTACAGCGAAAAGCATACTACGAAAGAAGCATCATCAGCAAAGATAATACCTATAAATGACTAGGCACTAAACAATAAGCCACTAGGGGGTGATTATATAATCTTTGGCTCGATGGAAAAGTTCCTAACGAGAAATGAAGCTTGCAATTGAACCAAATATTATCACACCATTCATTAGTGTTTTTCCTCAAATGAGCAAGACTTCTAGTCTTCCAATTCACCTTTTTCGCATTCGAACAATGAGGAGAATAGTATATGAATACAACAACCTGATTGCTACAAAAACCGGGACCGCGAGACCCGAGAAAAATAATGTGTCATTGGGATCAAGGGATGAACAGCTAGCCCCGTAGCAACAAGTTGTACAAATTAGCCACATGATTGGCAATTTCTTTTCTTTCAGCAAGCAAATACTTATGTATTTTTGAAGATAAAACAAATAAAATGAAGTCCTTTTATTTTTATCTTATTTCTTGTCCAAATTTTGAAATAATTTTATCATTTGAAAGTTAACAGAAAACTTTAAATGCTAGTGCCAGAATGAACAAGAGACATCCTCTTCAAGAGTACCATAAATGTAAGAGGTCCCTCTCTTATGAAACTCTCATAGTAAAGGGTTAGTTCTGGAAGAGTTTATGCCCTGAACCTAAATGCTACTGGGAGAAAATACACCCGAAGCCTTACCTAATTTGACGCAAAAAGAATAAACTTTACGCGATGCTTAAACAAAAAGTTATATTATTTACCAAACATGTGAAACAACATAAGTACAAAAATACAAAAGGAAATCAACAAGGGAAAGAAAGCATAAAGGCTATACTTTGTCGCCTTAGGAAATTTAGGAAGAGAGGCATATATGCCCCCGAGAGAACTAGGCGGAGGATCTGCCGTCGTCACATGATCTTGGCCTTCATCATCATTTTTATCAAGTTCCTCCTTATTCCCAAAAACTCAGAATCGAGACTAGAAGAGTCAGTTTCATCAGGCTGAGCCGGGAAACGTTTTCGAGTAGTTAACTCCAGTATTCGGGTCTTTAATAATAAATATTAATAACGTCCTCCTTTGACTCTTCCAAGGTTTTCCTCCTTATGTGGTACATAGAGTAAATTTTTCAATAGTGAGAGAATACTCTTGGGGCTAAAGTTTTGCTTTAAGCCTATCAACCTCGGTCAATAGGTCATGCTCGGATCTCATGGCATCAAGGCTAAGATCAAGATCAAGAGTGTGGTTATGTGAACCTTGTTTTGATCCATTATCTTCCTATACCTATCCTCCATCTGGGCCCACTTCTCCGCGGCAAGAACAACTTATTCAGCTTTAGAGTTCAAAGCTGCCTCCAAATTATTTGCTCGTTCAGTTGAGGTAGATGCGAAGCTTGTGTGTATTGGATTTTCTGCTTGTACTCTGTTAAATTCTAGTATAGTTAATAATTTCGTCCCACAGAGATTGGACAACCTAAGATACAAACTTGAAATATTGTGACTACTATATAAGAGAACCAAATTGATGAAAGGTGTATTCGAAATTATAAATTAAGATAAATTTCTTCCGAAAAGTTTGTAATTAACAAGAGTTGGGAATCGTTGAATTCACTTGATATGTCATTACAATAAAATCTCAGTTTCATACGTATTTCTCTAAAGAATATTTGCATATTGCAAATACAATTATATTTTTACACTAAAATATTAATAATTAACACTCTGTGAGGTTAGGTTAATTAGTTTATTTAAAACTAGTGACGATTTAATTAAAATATCTTACCTGAATTGTACTCAAATGTAGTAAAAAATTTGTGAGAATATTTTTACTAGGAAATCAATAATCTCGCCTTCTACAATTCCTCCATGAGAATTAAAACTGAGAAAAGCAAGATTACAGATTTAAAAATAATAATCTTACCAAAAGTAACTTTCACTCTAATATTCTATTCATCAGTTATTATATATTAATTTTGCTCCATGAGAATTATAAAATCAATATAAGAATAACATAGATATAAAATATTTAGATGTGATAATAATGATTAAAAAATCATCATTCAAGCACAGTATGAAATGTAAATAGAGTTTCAGGCCAAGAATGTATTGAAACTGAGTACTATAATTATATCAAGCTTCATCAATTATCCTAACAAAAAAAAATTACTCTATTATGAAGTAAGAAAAGCTAAAATATACTTTCAAAAAACTAAGAATATTTTTACTACGATGAGAAAGACTAGAGGAAGAGACCAAGATTACTCTTCTCTTTCTCTTTAGAAACATAGAAAAAACTAGATAAAAAATTGGATACAAAGTGGAATGATCCTTCTTCTACAAATATATGTCTATTTATAGAAAAATTTCTACAAGACCTTGGTGAGAATTTGCAAGATAATATCAATATATCGTACGCCTTGATGAGAAATTGACATGACAATTTGTCATGAAATTTTGGTGAGAATTTGCCATAACTTTTTGATCGCTTGACTTTGTATAGTCATAGATGAAGTTGTCAAGGATGTACCCTTCTTTCTTGAACTAGAGGTTCCTTTTTTTTTTTCTCTCTTTTTCCATGTATTCTTTTCCTGCAAGAATTGCTAGAAAAGTTCGTGAATAGGATATAAATTGATTATATTTTGTATCTAGATATTATATTTTTTTATTAAAATATAAGAATAATTTATACCCATCAAATACCCCCACACTTGAATTTTTGCTCGTCCTCGAGGAAAAGAATTTTGAAAAAAAAAAATATATTACTAATGTTTTTGTTTAAAATTATGGCTAGTCTTGTAAAATGAAAATTTTAATCAAATAAAATCTATCACGCAATCAACCTCTGTCTCTCTCATCCTCTTGGTGCACGTTAGCATAACGTACGCCGAGCTCGTGGTTATGGCGAAAGCGGCAGTCGCGGCAGAGGACCACCGCGGAAAATTCCGATTGACACCTTTGACAAGCTAAATCAACTGATTTTGGAGAAAAAACAGTACTAAGGAGGTGCAGAACCCCTCTGTACAAAACCTAGGCACCATGGAAGCTGATGAGCAAGCTTTAGAGATAGTGACAGTACAACAAGAGCCCCTAGTAGATATGGTCGACACGACTATGGAAACTCCGAAGGCAACAGGGGTCGAAGGGACTACAACTCCTCCGATTACAGTGGTACCAGATCCTTCGGCAGAGACGAACATGCAACCAACAATGTCAATAGAGGAACACCCAGAGACTATCAAAAACACATTAGTGGAGCCTAAGAAGAGCTGGACAACACTATTCCAGAAGAATCGATTTGCGACCCATGGAATGGCTCTTGACTACATACCCCCAGTGATAATTGATGGACAGCTTATAGTACAACTGGATAAAGCGGAGGTGGAAGAGGAGGAAGCAAAATGGAAGTGTGCCTTAGTGGTATACGTCCTAGGAGATGGACCTAGCTTCAATGCAATGAGGAGATTTATCAATCACCACTGGTCGCGTGTCCCTAAACCAGACTTGTTCTATCATGAAGAAGGATATTACATAGTGAAATTCAAAACAGTTGCTGATGCCAAAGAGATACTGTGTGCAGGTCCTTACTCAATAGCCAATAGGCCTATGATACTCAAACAATGGACACTTGAATTTGATTTTTCAGAAGAGTTCCCGACTGATATACCATTGTGGGTAAAGTTTCTGAAACTTCCAATGTCTTGCTGGGGTATGAGATCTCTAAGAAGAATTTCTAGTATATTAGGGAAACCAATATTTTCGGATGAATGTACAACAAAACAGACACGGATTTCTTACGCCAGAATGCTCATAGAGGTGACTGTCACTAAAGAACTACCAACAGAGATCTGGGTTATGGATCCGAATGGTAAAAAGTTTCTTCAAGATGTGGTTTATGAGTGGAAGCCCTCCTATTGTGAGAAATGCCAAACAATAGGACACAACTATGCAGCGCAGCCAAAACAAATCCCAAAATAGCCTACACAAGTGTGGAAGCCAAAGGCAGTCCAAGAATGGAGAACTAAGGGCCTTGTGCAAAATGTGCCACTACAGAAGCAGCTTCCAATACATCATAATGAATCCAAGGGGTTTCCTACTGAAGCCAGGACAGTCCCGAGCCATAGGGTTGACAAAGGAAGTGATAAAGGGAAACAACCTCAGAGCCCAGCTCTCAACATCACTAATTTCCCACCCCTGTCCCCCATCACTGTGAGTAATAGATTTGAAGTAGTTTCTCGTAGTAAAGAAGACCCTCCAGGGGAGCTAGGGGGATCAACATCTCATCAATGATGTGGTTATTTTGGAATATAAGGGGTGTAAATAAAGGGTACAAGCAGAAAGAAGTTAGGGAGTATATTAGGAAAAACAACATTAACCTAGTTGGATTAATAGAAACTAAGTTAAAACAAATACATGCTAGTAGAATTGCTAATTTACTAGCACCAGGATGGGGTATCTTAACAAACTATGTCTCGGGTGAAAAGGGCAGAGTGTGGATTCTATGGAATCCAAAAGTGTTTGAAGTCACTAATGTTCTGGAGGAAAGCCAATTGATTCACAGCAGGGTTATTAGCAGGACAGGGGATTTCACATGCTTCCTCACTGTGGTGTATGGCTTCAATGGGCTGGAGCAGAGAAGATCCCTATGGAGCAGGCTACAAACACTTTCATCAGGAATGAAAGATCCATGGGTAGCTGCTGGTGATTTCAATGCTGTCTTATGTGACAAAGATAGGCAGTCTTGCAAACTAGTCAGGCTCCCTGAAACTCAAGAGTTCAACGAATGTGTTCAGCAAGCTGGTTTGTCAGAATTGCCTTGGAGGGGTGAATATTACACATGGACAAATAAACAGACTGGTATGGACAGAGTATGCAGTAGACTGGACAGGGTCTTTGGAAACTATGAATGGATGATCAAATGGAACCAAGTGGCAACTAATTATGACCTTCCTTTAATTTCAGATCATAATCCCATGATACTGACACTAACATCAGCTTCCTGGAATGGGAAAAAGACTTTCAAGTTCTTTAATGTTTGGGCTGATCATGAAGATTTTCAGCAGATTGTGGCAAGGGTTTGGGAGGCTGGAAATTCAGATACTATGAAAGCAATATGGTCCAAACTCAAAGCTTTGAAGAGCCCTCTAAAGGTCCTGAATATTAAGGAGTTCAAGACTATCTCACAGAGAATGGACCTTAGCAGACAGGAACTGGGGACAATACAAGCCCAGATGACACATGCATACTCTGATGTCCAACAACAGAAGAAGAAGGAGCTGGTGCTGAAACTGGAAAAATGGTCAATGATTGAGGAAAGTGTTCTGCAACAGAAGGCAAGAGCAAAATGGATACAACTTGAGGACTCCAACACTAAGTACTTCTCTGCAGTAATGAAAGAGAGAACTCAACACAACCAGATTACGGAACTTACCACTGCAACGGGTACCAAAATTACTACAGCTGAAGATATCAAAGAGGAGATCATGGGATTCTACAAGGCACTGATGGGAACCTCTGCAACCATCATGCCAGCTATAAATCAACTGTATATGACAAATGGCCCAAAACTGACACAACAACAAAGGAGGGAACTATGTACTGATGTAACTGATACAGAAATTGTGGAGGGTCTCAAGGCTATTGGAGGTGACAAAGCACCAGGGATAGATGGCTACAATGCTGTATTCTTCAAAAGAGCCGGGGAATCATTGGTAGGCAGGTTACCACTGCCATCAAGCAGTTTTTTCACCTAAACCAGGATGTTCAAACCCATAAACTGTGCAACTATTACCCTCATTCCTAAAGTGTCCAAACCATCTACAGTCAAAGAGTATAGGCCTATTGCTTGCTGTTCTGTCCTCTATTAAATTATCTCAAAAATTCTGGCTAACAGGTTGCAGAAGGTGATGGCAAGTATTATCAGTGAAGCCCAGGCAGGCTTCATCCCAGGCAGAAAGATCCAAGACAACATCATTCTGGCACATGAACTAGTCAAAAGCTACACCAGACAACATGTGTCTCCCAGATGCATGATTAAAATTGATCTCCAGAAAACTTATGACTCAGTTGAATGGACATTCCTACAGCAGGTTATGGAACATATTGGCTTCCCCAGCACTTTCACCAAATGGATAATGGAATGCATCTCAACAGTGAGCTTCTCTGTGCTAGTCAATGGAGAGGCAACTGAACCTTTTGCTGCTGCTAGGGGACTTAGGCAAGAGAACCCCATTTCCCCTTCCTATTTGCTCTGGTTATGGAGTACTTAAGCAGATCATTTAACTCAGTAAAAGGAAATCCAGCATCCCAGTACCACCCCAGATGTAAAAAACTGGGCATTACTCATATGTGTTTTGCTGATGATTTGCTACTGTTTGCCAAAGGTGACATTACTTCTGTCATGGCTCTATCCAGATGTTTCTGTCAATTCTCTGAAGCATCTGGCTTGCAGGCCAATCTGAACAAGAGCTCTGTTTACTTTGGGGGGGCGGGGGTTGCACCGGATATCCAGAAACAGATTCTCGACCACCTTGGCTCTGAGCAAGGTCAATTACCATTCAAGTACCTAGGAGTCCCCTTTTCCACCATGAAAATCACATTGATCCGATGGAAACCTCTAGTGGATAGGATCACCACCAAGATCACCTCTTGGACTGCCAAAACACTGTCTTACTCTGGGAGAATCCAACTGGTCCAAGTTGTCATTTTTGGTGTCCAAGGTTACAGGTCACAACTGTTCATATTCCCTGTTAAGTCCTGAAGATGATATAAGGCATTTGTAAGAGCTTCATTTGGTCTGGGATGAACACTATCACTAGGAAAGCATATATCTCCTGGGACAAAATGTGTACCCCAAAATCAGCAGGAGGGATGAATCTCACTAATCTCAAGCTCTAGAATAACGCTTCCATTGCAAAGACATGCTGGGATCTAGCTCATAAAAAGGACAAACTGTGGATTAGGCGGATCACTGTGTACTACATCAAAGACAGCCCTATTGAATCCATTCCAATTCCTGCTCAGGCAAGTTGGATGGTTAGAAAGATCATCCAATCTAGAGACATCTTACAGAGGGTCCAACACTGGAAGGAACAGGGATGCTCAATTAGACAGTTATACCATTCATAGATGCAAGACCTGCCGAGAGTCCAATGGAAGAATTTAATCATACAAAACCATGCAAGGCCAAAGGCAACCTTCAATCTATGGCTATTCTTACAGGATAGACTCCCAACAAAAGACAGATTGCACAACTGGGGAATGAGTGTTGATCAGCAATGTACCTTATGCCAAAATCACCCAGAAACTAGAGACCATTTGCTATTGTTCCGCCCAGTCACTGTTGACTTATGGGAAAGAACAATGCACTGGCTGAAGGAGACTTATCCTCACCTTAATGATTGGAACCAGAAAATGCAGTGGCTAGTAAGCAAAGCTAAGGGTCGAACATGTCGAGCAACCATCTTCAAAATGGTAGTCGCTGAGTTTGCATATACTATCTGGTTGGAAAGGAACTCAAGAGTCTTCAACAAGATATTTCGCTGTAATGCAGCCCTTTTGAGAGACGTAGTGTATAATTGTAATGTTAGAGGTAACCCACGAACTAGAAAACATTTACAACACCTTCTAATATAGTAGTGATAGGTAGTTAGGATAGTAGATATAGTTTAAATGTTATCTTGCAGATAGTCAGCTAAGTTGAAGCTAGACTATGATTTTGTAATGTTACTTCATTGGTGATTAATGAAAAGCCTTAATTACCAAAAAAAAAATCTATCACGCTTTCAAACTTTATAAATTTTTTATATTCATCAAATCTTTACCTTGTTTTTACTTTTATTGTTATTCAACAAAAATTGTGTCTCCTTTCTTTTTGAGACTTCTCTGAAGTTGATAACTTTATGATCATTTGCATTGAGTATTCTTCATCTTTTGTCCACAAGCTTGCCTTTTATGTCTATCTCCACCAATATAGACTAACACTGATTTCTAAAATCTTTTAGGACTTTTTCTAGCTTGTAATGTTGGCTTTAGATTGGTAGGTTAAAGGTTATATTTGTAGTGACTTGCCTTTTTCAGTTTTTTGAGTAGAATTTCTAAGATCATACTTTCCAAATATTTGCAATTGATTTTTTTGTACTTATTGTCACGGCCCAAAATCCACTAAGGGTCGTGATGGCGTCGGATACCATTGAAAGGCAAGCCAACAACCAATAACTAAAAACTTCTTGTTTTAAAAATTATTGAAATCGTTCATTTTATACGTTTAAACATCAAGTAATGAAATTAATTGAAATAAGAAAATATCCTTAACCAATTCAATATTGAAAAATACTAAAACCATCCCAGAACCCGGTGTCACAAGTGTATGAGCAATTTCTAGAATATAATAAAATATAACAACCGTCCGGGATATAATATTGGACAGAAAATAAATACAGAAAACTGAAAGAGACTCTGCTTGCTGCGGGTCATCCGAAAAATACAGCTTACCTAAGTCCATGTATCAACCTGCTGCTGCGCTCACTAGGAAACTAGGTACGCATGTGCCTGTGCAAGAAACATGCACAGAAGTGTAGTATGAGTACGAAACAATGTGTACCAATGAGTATCCCGTCTAATCTCGAAGAAACAGAGATAAGAGGTCGACTTCGACACTTACTAGTGGTCCATTAATGATATACTATTAATGCGAATAATCATGGATTTATTAAGAATGACAAAAATTTCAAGTAAGTCACGAACAGGTGAAAGTTTATTTTTATATTAAAGGCCTCCGGATTCGTAATCCATTAGTTTTTAATTATCTCAAGTCGGGGAGAGCAAATGTCAATGTCAACAAATTTCAAGGCAAGCAATACAAGCATGCAAATCATGCTGAGGACGTACGACCCGATCCAAAATAAAATAAATTGTGCATCTAAATAGATGCATCTATGCCGAGGGTCAAATATCGCGACCCATAGATGCATCTATTTAATTTGCCGAGGTGTTCAACCTGTTTTGAAATTAAAAACGCATAGACAATCAAACAAGAAATCAACATGGAACCATTTTCCAAAGAAAAGCCGGTTCTCTTTTAAGGATTTAGAAAATGACGTTTAAATCTTTTTAGAAAATCATATACTAAATCTATATGATTAAGCAGTTCAAACTGTCAACAGGATTGCAAATACTCCAAGTATGGCATACTTTTGGGTCCTAGGCTACCCAAACTTAGACATCATAGTAGCTATGCACGGGCTCTTGTCACCTCGTTCATATGTAACCCCCCATAAATATGAACACATAATCAATTATTTCACCTATGGGGAATTCCCTTTTACAAGGTTAGAAAGGAGACCCACCTCGCTTCGAAGACTTGAGTCGATGCAAAATGCCCCAAACACTAGCCAATGATTATACAAATCCATTAGGATATGTTCAATTACTCATTACAATCCAATTTAAAGCAATTCGTAACCCCGATAGAAAAGTTGATAAAAATGCCCTCGGGCCCACGTACCCGGATTTCGAAATTTTTTGAAGATAAAGTTTATTCATGCGCTCACAAACTCAAATATATGATTTTCTATTAATTCCACATCCAAAATCATGGTCAAATTCCAAGAATATCAATTTTCTAGGTTTCCCTCAAACCCCAAGTTTTCTACAAATTGCCATGTCTAAATCCATATATAAACCTTGTATTTACTCAAAACCAGTAGAAATAACTTATCTCATGCTTGGTGATGAATTTGGCACTCTTAAGTTTCTCCAAAATCTTCTCCCATGGAATAAATGAAGTGAAGCCAAACTCCGATTTTAAAAGAACACTACCCATGCGACCCTTCTATGCGATCGCAAACAACGCTCTGTGATTGCATAGGCCAACTATGTTGCCTCCCTAATTTCTTTTGTGCGTTCGCATGCCAACTACAGCATTTGCACTGGCCAAATGCATCACAGCCTCCAAACGCACACAATGCGATCGCAAATTCAACCCCACGATCGCATAAGCCTTCAACTGTAGACCCAGCCTTCCTCCTTCGCAATCGCATTGCACTTTCTACGATCGCATAGGCCAAATTCCAGCTCCCTCAATCTTGCTCTATGCGATTGCAAACCCTATTATGCGATTCCATAGAGTAATAACCTAATGCACTCATAACAGAAAACCAGCAATCCCCACAAGGAAAGAATCAATCCGTTGAGCATCTGAAACATGCCCGAGGCCCCCGGGACCTCAAACTAACCTACCAACCAATCCCAAAACACATTACAGACTTGCTCGGGCCTCAAACTATATCAAACAACGCCAAAATCATGAATCAACCTCCAATCCAAGCTTCATGAACATTAGAATTTCAAACTTATTCATTCAATGATGAAACCCATCAAATCACGTCCGATTAACCTCAAGCTTTGCACGCAAGTCATATTCGACATTACAGACTTGCTCCAATTTCCAGAATTGGATTCCGGCCCTGATATCAAAATGTCCATTTCCGGTCCAACTTCTCAAAAACCTTCAAATTTCTATCTTTAGCCAAATGACTCCAACATGACCTACGGAGCGTCGAATTCACTTCTGATCGCGCTTCCAACTCCAGAATTACCATACAGAGCTACTCCAGACTCGGAATCCTAAACGAACATCGATAACAATAAAATGCATTTCAAGCCAGAATATGAACTTTCTTCCAAAATGTTAACTTCCACAATAGGTGCCAAAATACTCCCGGGTCAACCAGAACCTGATCTGCATACGCCCAAGTCTGAAATCATCATACGAATCTGATGGAACCTTCAGATCCGGATCCTAAGGTCATTTAAAACTCCAATCCTAGTTAATTCTCTTAACTATAAGCTTCCAAAATGAAAATTTTCTTTCCAAATCAACTCTAAACTTCCCGAAATTCCATTCTGACCATGCGTACAAGTCATAATACCTGAAGTGATACTATTCATGGCCTCAAACTACTGAACGATACACTAGAGCTCAAAACGACCGATCGGATCGTTACACTTATAATGCTTGAGCATAAGATCAATCTCTCTTTTTTTTTCTTTTTTTCCTTTAATTCTGATTCTTTTTCAAAATAAGCTTATTTTCTGAAAAATAACTTTTCAAATCACAAGCATGAATGTGATATTTAAATTCGGGCATATATAGGTATTAAAGGAAAAAAAAGGTTTTCAATCTTAAGAAAAGGTGCTAGGATTTTTTTGGTAGTAAACTTTTGTTCAATATCTAGAAAAGACTGAGGTAAACAAAGTAATCTTAATTTGATATCTCAAAAATCAGCGTTATCTAAGATTTTGCCTCGAAAGACATTTGGGGCAAGTTCTAGCAGATAGATTATAAATTCTATTTGCTTTTGATCATAATGTTTCTCAATCTCAGAATATCTTGCCAAGTATTGAAGATATTTATTTTTGTCTTCACAAAAATAAACTTAAAATAAGAAAGTTATGTGGAAAATATAAAAAATATATATTTGATATAGAATTATAAGAGTTTTATTTTGATAAATTAACACTTTACAAGAGGCATAACTATTTAAAATCTATTTTTACCAGCATAGGTTAATTCAAAGTTCATTGCTTTCAACACCCAAAAGGTTCGTGTTCTAATTTATTTGGAAGATGACAAGACTTTTCAAAGACTAATTAATATGGAGACGTACCAATTGGTGTTTTAGATGCCGTTCGATATGCCCATAGAGTGTCATCTAATTTTGAAGCCCTGTTTTCTGGAGATTCCAACCATATTTTCAAGTATGTTTTTAATTTTCGGTTAGAAACCTCAATTTTTCCTTGTGTTTGAGCATGGTATGGTGTTCTTGTTTTGTGAGCCACACTATATTTTGACAATAATGCTGAAAATTGTCTATTCATGAAATGAGACCCGTGGTCACTAATGATGACTCGTGGTATATCAAACCTGGTAAAAATATTTTTCTTGAGAAATTTGCACTGTCACAACCGAAACCCGGTTGTGGTGGCGCCCGGCCATAAGGCTAGGCAAGCCCGACCATAATATCAATAATCCCAGATGAAATAAAATAAAGAAACGGTAACTCAGAAACAGGAAGAGATTTAAGACCCAAAACAGAGCGGAATATACTGAGACCAACAATTAACCACCTAAGAACAAGTGTCACAAGTCATTGCCTCTAAAATGTAAAACTCAATTTGACACAAGTCTGTTTGTATCTGAAAGTACAAACGAAAGACAGGAAAATAAAGATAGGCAAAGAAGAGTCAATGACTGCGAATGTCGTGCAGCTACTTCAACACTCCGAACTGCTGAAACCTGACCACCGCTGGATCTACTGTACCTGATACTGCCGTGGACCTGCACACGAAGTGCAGTGAGTAATGTGAGTACTCCGACCGAGTGAGTAATAACAGTAAATAAAGCTCCGAAAGCAAGAAAACCCAATAATTACACAAAGTAGGCAAAAACATTGTATAACAGTACCAGCAACTGAACATTATATATATATATATATATATATATATATATATATATATATATATATATATATATATATATATATATATGATGCAAATACAGGGATGCGATGCAAGCATATGACGGTACAATCCAGTACCCACTGCGGCATGCAGCCCGAGCCACCCATATCATTTATCGTCGACGGCGCTCACTGGGGGTGTGTACAGACTCCTGAGGGGTTCCTACAACCCAAGCGCAATAACCAGCCATCACGTGGCGAATAATAAAACTAGCCATCTTGTGGTGAATAATTAAACCAGCCATCTCGTGGCGAATAATCAAACCAGCCATCTAGTGGCGAAAATCAATAACCAGGCCAGTCCATGTTACCTAACCGCTCATATCACATAGTGTCCCTGTTACCACTGTTTCTAATCACCGCTGCGGCGCCCAGCCCGAGCCCTCCAGAATTAGTCCAGAAAGTATATCTTAAGCCCCTTGGGCAGTTATAAACAATAATCCTCAGCTGAAATACATCTAATAGATAGCATATAAGTTCTGAACATTTGAAATACGACTAGGTTTTGAAAATAATATTTTAAAACCATGGACTGATAGTAAATGATATGCAATCATGCCAAAACAGTAATACCAACTCCCGAAGGATATCACAGGTGGGCACTTGGCTCCAAACATGGCATAAAGCCCAATAATAGTCATCACAGTGTGCGTATCATACGCCAATATAGTAGAAATCTCACTCGGGATGGACCAAGTCACAATCCCTTAACCGTATCCGAACCCACACTTATCGTGGAGTGCGTGTCACATCTCAACATAGCGTCACGATGTGAAAGTCCAGGGTTTCAAACCCTCAAAACAACATTTACTTGCATTACTCACCTCTAGCCTGCCGTAGACTAGCTCGAAATGCCTTTCCCTCGAGAATCTACCTCCACGGATACCAAATCTGATCAAAACCAATAAGAATACATCAAAATAGGCTAATGGGATGCAACTCAATCGAAATAACTCGAAATACACCCAAAAACACGAAGTGGGCAAAATCCGAGCCTCGGGCCCACTTCTCGAAAAATTATAAAATTCATATTTTTAGAATCCTCGTCTCTCCACGAGTCCATACATATGAAATTTACAAGAATCGGAGTCCATTTGACCCTTCAAATCAACACTTTAAGATTCACTTGGGTTTCAAGCCCTAACCACCATTGTTGACATTAAAAACCTTGATTGCTTTGTGTTTAATCCGAATTTTCAATATATTGACATACTATAGGTCCAAGAGTTCATACCTGATGAATCTTCTCAAAAACCTCTCCAAAATCGCCCACAATCGCCTTAGCTCGAAGTCCAAATGTTCCCTTCTTTTGAATTTTTCGAAACCTACTGTTTCATTAAACCCAAGCCGTTTTCCGCTTCCGGGGCCCTTTATCCGCTTCCTCGATCCCACTTCTGCGACATTTCGACCGCTTCTTTGGTTTTCTCTTAATTTCCAACGATCGCTTCTGCGGTCCACCAACCGCTTCAGCAACTTCGCTTTTGCGGTCACTTGGACGCTCCAGCGGTCCCACTTCCGCTTACGCGGCTTCCTAGCCGCTTCCGCGGTCACCGCTTAAGCAGCTCTCCTTCTACAAAAGCGAAAATAACAGAAGGTAGATCCCAAAATCTGATGCAATTCAAAACTTCTTCATTTCATCATCCAGTATCACCCCCGGGCCCCCGGGACCCCAACCAAAACTACAAACCTACTCTAAAACATCATGGTAACTAGTTCCAATCATAAAAAACGTCCTTAAGCACAAAAAAATCATCAAATCGAAGCGGATTCAAGCCTAAGTTCAACCATAACTTCCAAAACTAACATTCGATCAAAACCCAACCAAACGACATCCGAATGACCTGAAATTTAGTGGACATATCCAAAATTACCTAACAAAGCTAATGCAACTCTCGGAATTCCATTCCGACGCTCCGATCAAAATCTCACCTATTAACCGAAATTCGCCGAAATTCAACTTTGGCCAATTCAAGACTAATTCATCACGGAACCTCCGAATTAACTTTCGATTTCTCTCCCAAGTCATAGATCACCATCTAAAACTAGTCGAATTGTCGGAAATCCATTCCGATCACAAGTCAACGTCAAGTTGACTTTTCCAACTTAAGCTTTCCTTAAAGAGACTATGGGTTTCATTTCTAACCAAATTCAATCCAACACATCTCAACTCACCAAACACATATACCAACATACTGGGAAACATATTACGGGGATGTCGGGGCTGAAATACAAGAAATGACGGGTCGGGTCATTACTCCCAACTAAAACAAACGCTCATCCTCGAGCAGGTCAAGAATCATACCTGAAGCAGTAAACAAGTGAGGATATGTGCTCCGCATCTCCTGCTTGGTCTCCCAGGTAGCCTCCTCCATGGGATGACCTCTCCATTGAACCTTCACCGATGCTATATCCTTAGATCTCAACTTGCGAACCTGACGACCCAAAATGACTACTGGCTCTACATCATAAGTCAAATCCTCACCTAGCCGAATCGAACTAAAGTCCAATACATGGGACGGGTCCTCCACATACTTCCGAACCAAAGAAACATGAATCAACGGATGAACTCTCGATAGTTTGGGTGGCAAAGAAAGCTGGTAGACCACCTCCCCAATCATACCAAGTATCTCAAAAGGACTTATAAACCACGGACTCAACTTTGCTTTCTTCACGAACCTCATAACACCCTTCATAGGCGATACCTTCAGCAAATCCTTCTCGCCAACCATGAAAGATAAATCTCGAACTATGCGATCCGCATAACTCTTCTGACGCAACTAAGATGTACGAAGTCGCTCCTGAGTCACCTTCACCTTCTCAAAGGCATCCTGAACCACATATGTACCCAATAATCTAGCCTCACTGGGCTCAAACAACCGACCGGAGACCTACACCGTCTCCCATATAAAGCCTCATATGGCGCCATCTGAATACTAGATTGGTAGCTGTTATTGTAGGCAAACTCTGCAAGGGGAAAGAAATCCTCCCAAGAACCATCAAAATCAATCACACAAGCACGCAACATATCCTCCAATATCTGAATCGTGCACTAGGACTGTCCGTCCGTCTGAGGATGAAATGCTGAAATCAACTCAACCTGAGTACCCATATCTCGATGAAAATCTCTCAAGAACTGAGAAGTGAACTGAGCACCTCTATCCGATACAATAGAAACCAGAACACCATGCAATCAGACAGTCTCACGAATAAAAATTATTGCCAACCACTCTGAAGGATAGATAGTACAAACTGGAATGAAGTGTGCGGACTTGGTCAACCGATCCACAATCACCCATATAGAATCAAACTTCCTTACTGTCCGAGGGAGACTAGAAACAAAATATCGTGATCCTTTCCCATTTCCACTCAGGAATATCCAATTGCTGAAACAAACCACCGGGTCTCTGATGCTCATATTTGACCTGCTGACAATTTATACCCCTAGCCACATAACTCATAATGTCCTTTTTCATTCTCCTCCACCAATAATGCTGCCTAAAATCCTAGTACATCTTCGCGGCACCCGGATGAATAGAATACCGGGAGCTTTGGGCCTCCTCTAATATCATCTCTCGGAGCCCATCCACATTGGGCACGCAAATCCGGAACTGCATACGCAACACACCATCACTACCAATAGTCACATCTCTGGCATCATCATGTTGGACCCTGTCCTTCAGGACAAGCAAATGCGGGTCATCATACTGGCGCTCCCTGATGCGATCATACAAAGAAGACCGGGAAACCACACAAGCCAACACCCGTCTGGCTCTGAAATATCTAACCTCACCATACGATTATCCAAAGCCTGGACATTAACTGCGAGGGGCCTCTCCCCAACTGGAATGTACGCCAAGCTACCCATACTCACTGCCTTTCGGCTCAAAGCATCGGCCACTACATTGGCCTTCCCTGGATGATACAATATGGTAATGTCATAATCCTTGAGAAACTCAAGCCATCTCCGCTGATGATACAAGTGTTGGAGGCTGCGATGATCCGTATACACCTCACAAGATACGCTGTAGAGATAGTGCCTCCAAATCTTCAAGGCATGAACAATAGTGGCCAACTCTAAATCCTGAACATGGTAGTTCTTCTCATGGGGCTTCAACTGCCGAGAAGCATATGCAATCACTCTACCCTCCTGCATCAGAACACAACCAATACCAATCCTCGAAGCATCGCAATATACCATATAAGAACTTGAAGTTGCTGGCAATACTAACACCAGAGTTGTCGTCAACAATGACTTGAGCTTTTGGAAGCTCTCCTCGCACTCATTAGACCACACAAATGGTGCATTCTTCTGCGTCAACTTCGTCAAAGGCGAAACAATAGATGAAAAACCTTGAACGAACATGCAGTAATAACCCGCAAAACCGAGGAAACTCCGAATCTCCGAAGCTGAGGACGGTCTAGGAAAACTCTGCACTGCATCGATCTTCTTTAGGTCAACCTGGATACCATCACCGGACACTACGTGTCCCAGAAAAGCCACGGAACAAAGCTAGAATTCGCACTTGGAGAACTTTGCATACAACTTCTCCTACCTCAACCTTTGCAATACCACCCTTAGATGTTGCACATGCTCCTCCTGGACGCGAGTAAACAAGAATATCATCAATAAACACGATCACAATAGAGTCCAGATACGACCGAAATACACTGTTCATCAAGTGTATGAATGCTGCTAGGGCATTAGTCACCCCAAATGACATAACTAGAAACTCATAATGCCCATATCTTGTCCGGAAAGCTATCTTCATAATATCAGAATCTCTAATCTTCAGCTGGTGATAGCTTGAACGGAGATCAATCTTCGAGAATACCTATGCTCCCTGAAGCTGGTCAAAAAAATCCTCGATACGAGGCAACGGATACTTGTTCTTCATTGTCACTTTGTTCAACTATCTTTAATCAATGCACATTCTAATTGTGCCATCCTTCTTCTTAACAATTAACACTGGTGCGCCCCACGGCGACACACTCGGACGAATGAACCCCTTATCTAGGAGTTCCTGCAGCTGCTCTTTCAACTCTTTTAACTCTATTGGTGCCATACGATAGGAGGGATATAAATGGGCTGAGTGCCCGGCACCAAATCAATTCGAAAGTCAATATCCCTGTCCAGCGGCACGCCCGACAAGTCTGCTGGAAATACATCAGGAAATGCCCTTACCACGGGAAACGAATCAAGACTAGGTGTCTCCGCTCCTACCTCCCTCACAAATTATAGATATGATAAACATCCTTTACCAACCATCCGCTGGGCCTTTAGGAAAGAGATTACCCTACTGCGTACATAATCAGTCGAACCACGCCACACTACTCTCCGAATACCCGGCATAGCCAACGTGACTGTCTTGGTGTGACAGTCTAAGATAGCATGACACGGTGATAGCCAATCCATGCCCAGAATAACATTAAAATCAATTATACTCCAAAGAAGCAAGTCAGCTCGGGTCTCCAGACCCTCAATAGTAACCAGACAAGACCGATACACGTGGTCCACAATAATAGTATCATCCACCGGGGTGGATACATGCACAGTCAACGCGAGAAACCATCGGGTTGTCCCTAAATGATGGGAAAAGTAAGCAGACATATAAGAATATGTAGACCCTGGATCAAACAAAATAGAAGCATCCCTGTGGAAAACTTAGATAATACCTGTGATCACTGCATCTGAAGCAACATCATCTCTCCTATCTGGGAGTGCATAGAAATGAGCCTGACCACCGCTCGACCGCTCATCCGTCATGGGGCGGCCTCTAGATGACTGACCCACACCCTTACTAAACTGGGATGGTGCTGAAACAGATGGAGAAGAAGAGGAGGGCTGATCCCTCCGCTGAAACCTACCACCACGAAGTCTAGGACAATACCTCTTAATATAACAAAACTCCTTGCACTCAAAGCAGCCGCCTGAGCCTGGAGAAGTGGACTGAAGGGAACCCCTCGCACCAGAATGACTAGCCGATCAACCCGGCGTCGAAGAACCCTGAGTTGGAAGAGCATATGATATACCCTGTGCTGAGAGTGCACTCAGTGAAGACTAACCCGGCTGCGTACCCTGATGACCACGACCTGAAGGCACCCCGCGATACTTTTGACGGGCCAGCTGCTGATGCCTGAAAGAGCGGCCTCTGCTCTTCTTAACCTAGCCCCTAGACGGAGCACTACTGAAACTACCTGATCCACGAGACCTCTTAGCCTCCCTCTCCTATCTCTCATGACGGTGATCTGCCTCAATATCTCTAGCAATGTCAACAGCATCCTCAAAAGTATGGCTCAGAACCCTCTCTCGCGACATCAGAATACGGATGGGATAAATGAGCCCATCCACAAATCTCTGAATCCTGTCCCGATCAGTCGAGACCATCCATGGGGCATAACAGGCTAACTATGAGAACCTCATCTCATACTGCGTCACTGTCATATCACCCTAACGAAGGTACTCAAACTGTCTCCGCAGCTCCTCCCTCTGGGACTGCGGTACCCACTTCTCCAGAAAGAGTGTGGAGAACTCCTGCAATGATAAGGACGCTTCACCCACCAGCCTACGTTGCTCATAGCCCTCCCACCAATGGAAGGCTGCACCCGAGAAGTGAAATGTAGTAAAAGAAACACTACTGGACTCCAAGATCCCTGCGGCCCGAAGCATACGTCTACACTTATCCAGAAGTCCCTGGGCATCCTCGCCCTGAGCACCACTGAAAGTAGGAGGCAACAACCTGCTGAACCTCTCAAGACGACGCTGCTCGTCGTCAGACATAGCTAGAACCATAACCTCCTGAACCAGAGCAACCAGCTGAAATGGAGTAAC
Source organism: Nicotiana benthamiana (assembly GCA_034376525.1). Classification (NCBI taxonomy): domain Eukaryota; kingdom Viridiplantae; phylum Streptophyta; class Magnoliopsida; order Solanales; family Solanaceae; genus Nicotiana; species Nicotiana benthamiana. The sequence goes on along the minus strand of CM067324.1, from coordinate 26,723,483 downwards.
TTGTGGAACTGGCGCAACTGGGGCAATAGGGGCTGCCTATGGGGTTTGCAAGCCCTGTAAAACCTGTTCTGGAGTGTGAGTTGCAGGGGTCTGATGTCCACCCCCTGTCTGAGATGTGGCTGCTGAATTAGAAGCAGATACCGCCTGAGCAAGGTCAGTGCATACTGATAGAATCTGGGCTAGGGCCTCCTGAAGACCCAGAATCACAATAGGCATAGTTGGTGCCTGAGCAGGTGTTGATGGAGCTTCAACAACTGGGGGCTGATCCTGAACAAGAGCAACATGTGATTCAACTAGTACTGTCCCTGCTTCTCTCCCACGGCCTCGGCCATGATCGTGTCCACGGCCTCTAGCTGATGGCAATGGGGATCGTCCGCCATGTCTGATAGTGCGGGTTCACGCCATCTGCGAGAGAATAGAATAATAAGTTTTAGTTCCCAAATCAACATAGTTGCACGATGAGACTTCAAGGATATGAAGTGTTTCCTAAAGGTTCCGTATCCTCCCGAGGATAAGTACAGACATCTACGTACCCATCCGCGAGACTATACTAAACCAGCTCATGACTTGCGAGACCAAGTAACCTAGGCTCTGATACCTACTTGTCACGATCCAAACCCAGTCGCGGTGGTGCCTGGCCGTAAGGCTAGGCAAGCCCGACCTTAATATCAATAATCCCAGATGAAAGACAATAAAGAAACGATAACTCAGAAACGAAAGAGATTTAAGATCCAAAATAGAGCTAAATATACTGAGACCAACAATAAACCACCTAGGAACAGGTGTCACAAGTCAGAGACTCTAAAATGTAAAACCCAATCTGATACAAGTCTGTTTGTAACTGAAAGTACAATGGAAAGATGGGAAAATAAAGATAGGATAAGGAGAGTCAATGACTGCGAACGCCGTGCAGCTACCTCGACACTCCGAACTACTGAAAGTTGACCACCGCTGGATCTACTCTGCTTGAGAGTGCCCTGGATCTGCACACGAGGTGTAAGGAGTAATGTGAGTACTCCAACCCAGTGAGTAATAACAATAAATAAAGCTCCGAAAGCAAGAAAACCCAATAATTACACAAAGTAGGCTAAAACAGTGTATAACAGTACCAACAAATGAACAACTGAACAACAATATATATATATATATATATATATATATATATATATATATATATATATATATATATATATATATATATATATATATATATATATAAATATATATATATATATATATATGTGTGTGTGTGTGTGTGTGTGTGTGTGTATATGTATGTGTGTGTGTGTGTGTGATGCAAATACAGGGATGCGATGCAATGCATATGATGGTACAATCCAGTACCTACTGCGGCATGCAACCCGAGCCACCCATATCATTTATCGTCGACGAAGCTCACTAAGGGTGTGTACAGACTCCGGAGGGGCTCCTATAGCCCAAGTGCAATAACCAGCCATCTCGTGGCGAATAATCAAACAAGCCATCCCATGGCGAATATTCAAACCAGCCATCTCGTGACGAATAATCAAACCAGCCATCAAGTGGCGAAAATCAATAACCAAGCCAGTCCACGTTATCTGACCGCTCATATCACACAGTGTCCGTGTTACCACTGTTTCTAATCACCGCTGCGGCGCGGAACCCGAGCCACCCAAAATCAGTCCAGAAAATATATCAAGCCCCTTGGGCAGCTATAAACAATAAGCCTCAGCCGAAATACATTTAAAAGATAGCATATGAGTTCTGAACATTTGAAATACAGCTGGGTTTTGAAAACAATGTTATAAAACCATGGACTGATAGTAAATGATATGCAATCATGCCAAAGCAGTAATTCCAACTCCCGAAGGATATCACAGGCTGGAACGGGGCCCAAACACTGCATAAAGCCCAATAATAGTCATCACAGTGTGCGTATCATACGCCAATATAGTATAAATCTCACTCGAGATGAACCAAGTCACAATTCGTCAACGTTATCCGTCCCCGCACTTATCGTGGAGTGTGTGTCACGCCTAACCATAGCGCTACGATGTGAAAGTCTGGGGTTTCAAACCCTCAGAACAACATTTATTTGCATTACTCACCTTTAGCAGGCCGTAGGCTAGCTCGAAATGCCTTTCCCTCGAGAATCTACCTCCACTGATGCCAAATATGACCAAAACCAATAGGAGTACATCAAAATAGGCTAATGGGACGCAACCCAATCGAAATAACTCGAAAAACACCAAAAATACGAAGTTGGCAAAACCCAAGCCTCGGGCCCACTTCTCGGTAAATCTATGTAATTCACATTTTTAGAATCCTCGTCTCGCCACACGTCCATACATAACAAATTTACAAGAATCGGAGTCCATTTGACCCTTCAAATCAATGCTTTAAAGTTTACTTAGGTTTCAAGCCCTAACCACCATTGTTGCCATTAAAAACCTTGATTTCTTTGTGTTTAATCCATGATTTTTCAATATATTGACATACTATAGGTCCAAGAGTTCTTACCCGATGAATCTTCTCAAAAAATCGCCCATAATCCCCTTAGCTCGAAGTCCAAATGTTCCCCTCTTTTGAATTTTTCGAAACCTACTGTTTCATTAATCCCAAGCCGTTTTCCGCTTCCGCGGCCCATTCTCCGCTTCCGCGACATTTCGACCGCTTCTGCGATCCACCAACCGCTTTAGCGACTTTGCTTCTGCGGTCAATTTGCCATTACAGCGGTCCCACTTCCGCGTACGCGGCTTCCTAGCTACTTTCGCCGTCACCGTTTAAGCGGCTCCCCTTCCACAAAAGCGAAAATACCAGAAGGCAGATCCCAAAATCTGATGCAATTCAAAACGTCTTTGTTTCATCATCCGGAATCACCCCGGGGCCCCCGGGACCCCAACCAAAACCACCAACCTACTCCAAAACATCATGTGAACTAGTTCTGATCATAAAAACACGTCCTTAAATACAAAAAATCATCATATCGAAGCGGATTCAAGCCTAAGTTCAACCATAACTTCCAAAACTAACATTCGATCAAAAACTCATCCAAATGACGTCCGAATGATCTGAATTTTTGCAGACATATCCAAAGTCACCTAACGAAGCTGCTTCAACTCTCGTAATTCCAATCCGACCCTCGGATCAAAATCTCACCTATCAACCGGAATTCGCTGAAATTCAACTTTCGCCAATTCAAGCCTAATTCTTCACCAATCCTCCGATCTAACTTTCGATTTCTCTCCCAAGTCATAAATCACCATCCAAAACTAGTCGAATCGTCTTAAATCCATTCCGAGCTCTCTAACTCACAAGTCAACGTTCGGTTGACTTTTTCAACTTAAGCTTTCCTTAAAGAGACTATTGGTCTCATTTCTAACCAAATTCAATACAACACATCACAACTCACCAAACACATATACCAACATACGGGGAAACATATTACAGGGATGTCGGGGCTGAAGCACAAGAAATGACGGGTCGGATCATTATATGCACCCAGTTTGAGCATCATTTTTCCTTGTTGGGATGGCTTCAACCCATATTGAAACATAATCCGCAGCCACAAGAATATATTCAAAAGAATTAAATAAAGGAAAATGACCCATAAAATCTATTCCGCAAACATCAAATATTTCACATACCTGTATTGATTGCAATGGCGTCTTATCTCTTCTAGTGATATTACATGTTCTTTGACATTTTTCACACAATGCAACGTAGGCACGAGCGTACTTAAAATCCACCAACCTCCATCGTGGCAATGATACAAAATTTTGGTCATTTTGGTACACATCTTCTGATAATATTATCAGCAAAAATTTTAAACAAGGGTCATTCCACGAATAATATTTAGCATCAAATATCAACTTTTTTCTCTGTTGGTAAGTGAAATTTTGGGGTGTCCACTTTATAACCAAGTAATTTGCAATATTTGCAAACCAGGATGGTTGAGTCATAACTGAGTTGATAGAAAAAATATGTTTATCAGGAAACTCTTTTTTTATTTACATAATTCAAGTTGGGGGCTCTCTAATCTAGACAAATGTCAGCAGCCCGATTCCCTGTTCCCTTTTTATCTTTTATTTCAAGTTCAAATTCTTGGAGAAGTAAAATCCATCTTAACATTCTAGGCCGTGCATCGTTTTTTGCTAAGAGGTATTTTTGAGCCGCATAATCAGTAAAAATAGTGACCTTCATTCCTATCAGATAGGAATGAAACTTATCAAATGCAAATACCACTACTAGTAGTTCTTTTTCAGTCGTGACATAGTTTAGTTAAGCCTCATCCATTGTCCTGCTGCATAGTAAATTGGACGAAAAATCATATCTTTTCTCTAGCCTAAAACAGCTTCAACTACTGTATCACTAACATCACATATGATCTCAAAAGATTGGTTCAAATTAGGGGACACAACTATAGGGGCAATTGATAATTTTTCTTTAAGGGTACCAAAGGCTTTCATACAATCACCTGAAAATTCAGACTTAACATCTTGCATTAAAATTTTAGTCAATGATTTTGAAATCTGTAAAAATCCTTTATGAACCGTTTGTAAAAACATATATGACCTAGAAAGCTTATAATGCCTTTAATAGTTGTGCGATGGGGTAATCCTGCTATAAGATTAATTTTAGCCTTTCAACTTCTATCCCTTTAGCAGTGATTTTATGTCCTAAAATAATTCCCTCAGTAACCATAAAATGACATTTTTTCCACTTAACAATTAAGTTTGTTTCTTCACGTCTCATAAGAACTAAGTTTAAATGGTGAAGACAATCCACAAAACCCTTGCCAAAGAATGTAAAATCATCCATGAAAATTTCAAGAAATTTTTCAGTCATGTTAGAAAAAATTGCTGACATGCAACGCTGAAATATGGCAGGAACATTGCACAAACCAAATGATATTCTCCTATATGCATATGTTTCAAGAAGACATGTGAAAGTTGATTTATCTTGATCTTATATTGTGATTGGTATTAGGTTATACCTTGAATAGCCATCAAGAAAATAATAAAACTCATATCCTGCAATTCTTTCAAAGATTTAATTAATAAATGGCAAAGAAAAGTGATCTTTTTTTGTGGTATCATTGACACGTCTATAATCTATACAGACTCTCCATCTTGTGATGGTCCTGATAGGTATTAGTTAATTATGTTTATTTTTATCACTGTCATACCCCCGTCTTTTAGTACTACCTGAATAGGACTTAGCCAATAATTGTCTAAAATAGGGTAAATAATACCAGCTACCAAAAGCTTTACAATCTCCTCTTTTACTACTTCATGCATTGTCGGGTTTAATCTCCTTTGGGGTTGGACATATTTCAAATGAGAAGGGAGAGTTTTGAGTTTAGTTTTTTATTGAAATTCTTCTAATTGCATATCCCTTCCTCATAATTTTTCCAATAATTTTGCATCGCTTCTGATAGTTGGATCTGCATCTTGTGTGGTGCTTGATTTTTCGAAACATCTTTCCATTGAGTCAGAAATTAATTGATCATCTTTGAATTCATCTATAAGATTATTAATCATGTCAATTGAAAAACATGAAGACGATATATCATCTTTTGAGAATCTTAGTATCTTTTGCATATCAAAAATAACTCTTTCTTCATCAACTCTTAAAATTAGTTGTCCTTGATGAACATATATAATTGTCATGTCTGTTGCAAGAAATAGTCTACCGAAAATAATTGATTCAACAGGACACTCCTTCCTTTCAACTACTATGAAATCTATAGGAAAAATAAATTTATCTAGTCTTACAAGTACATTTATGATTATTCCCTTTAGTCTCTTAGTACTTTGACCAGTAAGTTAAAGTGAACCACATATGTCTTTCATTTCACCGAGATCTAATTTTTAAAAAATAGAAAATGACATCAAATTTATTGAAGCTCCAGAATCACGAATTGCTTTTTCAATATATACTCATCCCAAAGTACATGGAATGGTAAAACTACATGGGTCACCAAGTTTGTGTGGTAGCTTGTTTTGAAGTATAACACTATATTTTTTAGTAAGTATTACTGCATAAAATTTTTCTAATTTCCTTTTGCTTGATAAAATTCTTTCAGAAATTTGGCATATGAAGGCATTTGCAATAAACCATCAATAAAAAGAATGTTAATGTGAATTTATTTTAAAATCTCCAAAAACATTGTGAATTGATTATCCAGCTTTTCTCTTTTCATCTTTTGTGGAAAATAAATTGTAACAGGGAAAGAAGTCAAATTTTTAGTATTTTTTTCTTGGCTTCTTTCTCTTCTAATAGTTGAGATGGTGTCTCAATGTTCTCAGCCTTGCCTACCTGTTGTTCTAATTAATTCTTTTCTTGTTTGTTTGCATGGGTTTCATCAAGAGTCGTACCTGACCGTAAGGCAATGGCACTAAAACCACTGTAATTCTAATTAAACCCTCCTCTAGAAGGTTCTAGGAGATTCTATTTTCAATTACACATTATTCTATATTTGGGAATACCAATACTACCCTTTACTTAATCTGAGATTTACCAAACCAGCCAAGCTAACTCTCAAACTGGTTAACCTTAGTCGAAACTAATTAAAGTTAGTCAACAAAGGGTTAGGGTATTTCAGCTATATCTAAACCACTCTAAAAAAGAAAATCGATTTACCTAAACATATTAAACCTAATTAACCTAAGATAATCAATGAACTAACCAGAACTGCACAGGACTAAGATCAATTCAACCATAACATCCATGAATCAATTAATTTGAAACCAAATACAAAATTAAAACAAAACAGAATCAAATCAAAACAACGACTAAGACAAATCGGAATCAATTAACATGAAGAAAATTTAACCATATGAGAAAAACTTACTGAATTAAAATGGACAAAACAAAAAAGAAACTAAAACAAGAACTAAGCTCTAATGACAACACTAAACGAACAAATTCATGTTATAGATTATCAGAACTCAAACAAGATTACACGAACAAACAAAAGCAGATGAGGATTACTGACACCAAACGGATTGGTAAGAAAAAATAAAAATCAAAACCTAAATCAATTAATCATGAAGAGGAAACAATCATGGAGAAGGAAACTATTTCAAATAACAAAACCAGGAGAGAAATTCAGAGGACTCACTGATTTTGAGCTATCAACTCGACTGGATTTGAACTCGGGTCTTCAAATAATGTTATGTGTTTGTTCTTGACAAGAACAAACACATAGCATGACTTAAAAACCCTTCCGAACACCAGCTAAACTTGGAAACTCGAACAGCCTTGAACAAAAACCCTAGATCTAAAATTCGAAGGGCTCGACCTGGTGTAATTTTAGTTGAGATTGGATGAAGCACCGCCGTACACGGCGGAGACAGTGGATACATTTTTGCATATTCGATGGGTTTGAGGGAGATTTGAGGGAAGTGGGGCTCAGTTTTAGGCCAAGGGGAACCCAGGGTGTTAATTTTGAACCCGCTTGGAACACCACCGCCGGTCGCCGACGGCGTTAGGGTTTCTATGAGAGGAAGTGTTAGAGATGGGCAGGGGGCTGGAGGGGGTTCCGACATTTATATACAAATGGAGCCCAACTTCATGGCCATTGGATCGAATAACATCGATGACTCAGATCTTAGGGCTTCAAACGTCGTCGTTTCAGTTGAGGCGCTGGACCGGGTTTTCTGAAGATACGGGCTGGCCAGGAACATGTGGGTTTTGGTTGGTGATTTTTATTTTAAAATTGGCCCAAATGAATAAACATCCTGTTTAACTCTTTAAAAATCCTTTCTTTTCATTTGTTTTCTTTTCTTTTCTTTTATTTATTTATGTTTTTCTAATGCCAAATTAACAATAAAGGACACAAATTAACATTTAAAGTTATACTAATTAATTTCTAAATTAACTAATTCTTAATTTTAAAGAAGACTAAAACAAATTAAAAGTAGAAGTGCAAACAAACCATTTTTGTTGTTTCTCTATATTGTAAACTAACTTAATTACTAATCGATCCTAAAATGCGAAATTAAACCCTAAACGCAAATGGCAAGTATATTATTTTATATTTTTTATTAATTAAAATACACAAACAAAACGCAAACAATTAACATAAAATGGCACAAAAATCCACAAAATTACAAAATAATGAACGAAATTATTTTCTTTGAATTTCTGGGAGTAATTCATATAGGGAAAAAAACGCGTGCTCACACCCGGCAAAGGATTGGGAAAGAATCTCTAAGGTATCACCTAACCAATAAAGCTTAAAAATAAAGGTATCACTTTTGGGCTCGAATACTAATATACATGGCAAGAGTACATGGATTGATCGCCCCATGGTGTGGACTATACCACCCTCTTGAGCAGCCAATGCCACGTTTGGAACAAGCTTTCCACCAAGGAGATACGATATGGGGGAAGCAGAAGATGAAGCACTAGCTAGTTTGAAGAATCTGTTCTTGGAGGATAAAGACATAGATTGCAGTGCTATAATAGAGGAGGAAGAGGAAGAAAGACGCACTATTCAGACCATGAAAAAGGGAGTTGTCCTCAAGAACTAGACCGCCACACCATCCCGAGACCGTCGAGTCCATGGCGTTATTATTAATTTTCCAGATGAACCAGTGACTGTGACATGTAATGAGTGAATGCAACATGAGAATAGTTATTCAGATGAAGAAGATGAGATACCCGAGGAAATTGTCAGGAAGGTTGAAAATTTTGATAATCAGCCTAAGTCCAATCTGGATAAACCAAAGCAGTAAATTTCGGAGACACTGAGACCGTCAATGAGACTCTGTGAGCATTCACTTGTCACCAATAGAGAAGTAAGAGTAAATTCATTTCCTAAAGGAGTATGAGGATATTTTTTCATGGTCATATGGTGACATGATCGTTTGAGAGCGTCCATAGTTGCTCATAAAATGCCTATTAATTTCATATGTCCACCGGTAAAGAAGAAACTTCAAAAGTTTAAACCAGACATGAGCCTAAAAATCAAGGAGGAAGTTACTAACCAGATTAAAGCCGAAGGTCTCAGGCTGGTTGAGTACCAGACTTGGTTAGCAAACATTGTGCCAGTTCCAAAGAAGGATAGGAATGTCAGGATATATGTTGACTATCGGGATTTAAACAGATCAAGTCCCAAGGATGACTTTCCACTGACAAACATATCAATTTTGATCGAAAACTGCTCCAAGCATGAACTCCAATCCTTTGTAGATTGCTTCGCGGGTTATCACCAGATTTGGATGGATAAAGAAGACACGGAGAAGAAAGCTTTCATTACACCATGTGGTGTATACTGTGAAAAAGATGATGCCATTCAATTTGAAATACATTGGGGCCACTTACATGAGAGCCATGAAAACCATCTTCCATGATATGATACACAAATAAATAGAGATGTATGTGGACTATATCAATATCAAATCCAAGAAGGACGCAGATCACATAGAGTACTTGAGAAAGTTTTTTAACATACTAAGGAGTTACAACTTGAAACTGAATCCTGCAAAAATTGTAAAGGTTCCCACAGGAAAGTTACTGGGTTTTATCATCATTTGTCAAGGGATCAAGATGGATCTGTCTAAAGTCAAGGCTATTCAGGAGTTACCACCACCTAAGAGCAAAAAGGACGTGATGAGCTTCCTAGGATGTCTCAACTACGTCAGTCGCTTCATAGAATAATCCACAGTCATATGTGAACCCATCTTCAAGATGCTAAGGAAAGATGTCGAAACAAGCTGGACAGAGAATTGTTAGAAAGCTTTTGAAAAGACAAGGAGTACCTATCCATAGTACCATTTCTGGACCCGCCAGAACTAGGACAACCTTTGTTACTCTATTTGTATGTATTGGATAGAGCCTTCGGATGTGTTTAGGGACAACATAAGGTGACAAGAAGGAAGGAAAGAGCAGGCCATATACTACTTGATCAAGAAGTTCACACCTTATAAAGCGCGGTATTCTCTACTTGAACACACTTGCTGTGCTTTGATCTGGACGGCCCAAAATTTGAGGCATTATTTCTATGCCTACACTACATACCTCATATCCAAGATGGATCCTCTAAAATACATATTTCAGAAACCTATGCCTACTGGGAAGTGGGCTAAATGGCATATACTATTAAGTAAGTTTGATATCGTCTATGCACTCAAAAGGCGGTCAAGGGGCAAGCATTGGCAGATCAACTTGCTAAAAATACGGTGGGAGGAGAATACGAACCCTTGAAAATGTATTTTCCATGGTTAAGAAGTATCATTCATAGGAGAGGACATTACCGAGGCAAATGCTGGTTGGAGGATGTTCTTTGACGGAGCTGCAAATTTCAAAGGAGTGGGCATTGTAGCAGTTTTGGTATCAGAAATGGGTTAGCATTATCCGATATATACTAAACTTAGATCTACACCAACAACATGGTAAAGTATGAAGCCTGCATACTATGACTTAACATGGCAGTCGATATGAACATTCAGGAGCTGCTGTTAATCAATGATTCAGATTTGCTTATGCACCAGATAGAAGAAGAATGGGCCTTCATGAATTCCAAAATATTGCCTTATCTGCACTATGTGCAAGAACTGAGAAAGAGGTTCACGAAGATAGAATTCAAGATGAGTTTGCCGATGCATTGGCCACCTTATCATCTATGATACAACATCCACATAAGAATTACAATGATCCCATTCTGGTGAGGATCCATAATCAGTCGGTGTATTGTGCTCATGTTGAAGAAGAAACAGATGGAAAGCCTTGGTTCTATGACATCAAGGAGTAATTATCAGAGGAAGAATATCCGGAGCATGCAAACTACACTAAAAAACGCACACTCTGCAGATTGTCCAATCACTTCTTCAATAACGGAGGGAACCTGTAAAGAAGAACTCGTGATTTGGGTTTACTAAGGTTTGTCGACGCAAAGGAAGTTTCTAAGATACTTGAAGATGTGCATGTCGGGATCTGTGGCCCTTACATGAATGTTTCACCTTGGTTAAAAAGATAATCAGGCCAGTTTTTTTTGGATGACCATGGAGAAGGATTGCATCAGTATGTCCGCAAATGCTTTCAATGTCAAGTGCATGCTGATATAATAAGAGTATCACTGAATGAGCTCAATGCAACAAGCTCACCTTGGCCATTCACCGCTTGGGAAATGGATGTTATTGGTACGATTAAGCCCACTGCTCCAAATAGACACAAGTTTATTCTGGTTGCCATTGATTACTTCACAAAATGGGTTGAATTTGTATCTTACAAAGCCGTAACCAAAAACGTCATCACAGATTTTTTCAAGGATCGAATTGTCTGCTGATTCGGAGTTCCTAAGTCCATTATTACTGACAACGCTGCCAATATCAATAGTGATTTGATGAAAGCTATATGTGAAGCTTTCAAAATCAAGCACAAGAATTCTACAGCCTAAAGACCTCATATGAATAGAGCAATAGAAGCCGCCAACATAAATATCAAGAAGATACTAAGGAAAATAGTAGAGAACCACAAATAATGGCATGAGAAGTTACCTTTTGCTTTATTAGGATACTGCACAACGATTTGCGCATCAACTGGGGCAACTTCCTACATGCTGGTTTAAGGTACTGAGGTTGTCATCCCAGCCGAGGTAGAGATCTCTTCTTTAAGAATAATAATGGAAGCTGAACTCAGCGATGCAGAGTGGATAAGTAGTCGATATGAACAATTGACCCTTATCGATTGAAAGATGATGAACCCGGTATGTCATGACCAACTTTATCATAACAGAATGTCTAGAGCTTTCAACAAAAAGATCAAACCAAGACTGTTCGCACCAGGGCAGTTGGTATTGAAGAAATTCATCATACGTCAAGATGAAGCCAAAGGGAAATTCTCTCCCAACTGGCAAGGTCTGTACATGGTTCATAGGGTGCTGACAGGAGGAGCACTCATACTTGCAGAAATGGATGGAGAAATACGGCCAAAGTCAATCAATTAAGACGCAGTCAAGAGATACTATGCTTAGATATTTTACATTTCCTCATTTGATATAATTAAACTATGCTTGACATGATTCTCGTTTAAGAGGGATACGTAGGCAGCCTTATAAGTTTGGTCATATCATAATAAAATTTCATTTCCCCTAACATCAGAAACTTGGCAGAATTTTGAGGAGAGTCCTCAAATTTCTGAACCAAGTCCAGCCAACGCCAATATGCGTCAGACGGTCAGCAATCAGTTAAGAAACTGGGGTAGAATTGTCAGAATTTCGAAGAAGATTAAGCAAGGCCTATTATCTACAAACAGTCAAAAGATCACCCACCAAACTAAGGAAGAATTTTGAGGAAGACCCTCAAAGTTCCAACATAGGAGAGCTGTAATGCCCTTGAAATGTGCTACGGTCACTAATTCAACAAAATGAATCAATATATTTATGAAATAACTCTATTTTTATTAAATTGCATATTTTCAAAAACTCTATTTGCATGGTAGTCAGGTGTCACCTAGGGAAACTCGAAAGGCTTTCAGAACGGAGCAAAGCAAAGCCAGCCGATAGAAACACGAACCAACCTTCCCCTCACAAAACTTATAATTTTTCTTTGAACACAGGAACATCCAATGTAACGGTAACATCTATGTAGCAAGATCACTATCAGTCAGGCCATCAGACATTGAGTATATCTCCAGCTAAGACACCTACTACTCTTATTTGCTATATGCTCTTTGCATGAGGATAATCATTGCTTCCATAACTACACGAGGCTAATCGCTTCCTCTCTAGTTGCATGAGTCTAATCCTTGACTCCTTACCTATATGAGGCTAATCCTAGCCTCCGTACTTGTATGACTCTAATCATTGACTCCATACTTGCATGCGGCTAATCTCTGTCTCTCTAATTGCATCAGTCTAATCCTTGAGTCCATACCTACATAAGGCTAATCCAAGTACTGTTGTATCTGAGACTCATGAGGGTGCAATTAAGTTAACAACAAGTTTCCCGGAGGATAACTTTGACCAGCTCACACTTTCACAGACCACAAATGCAAAAACAGCTCTAATATCAGCATCCAACTCATCTGAGGATAACTGTGACCAACACATATTTTCACAGATCACAGATGCTCCAATATTGAAAGAGATTAGTGCTGGTCGAAGAGGAGAAGTGGTTCATCAATCTGAGATAGTAGATGCTGCCAAAAAGACTGATTCTGTTGCAAATGATTACACAGCAGAAAATCTTTATGCTCATCCCCAGCTTTTTACAGAAACATCTTCAGATCACAACTGCGAAAACAACTTTAAGACCAGAAACCAGATCACAGATGCAAAAACAACACTAATATCATTATCCAATTCAACTGGAAAGGTGGCTGGAGGGAAGATACAGGTTGTCCAAAGTTATCCTCCCGCCCCCTATACATATGTTGAGAAGAAGGATCATGGAGAATTTTCAACTTTCAATGAAGAGAATAAACAGCTAATCTTAGCTAATATGAGGGACATGGTAATAAAATCGAAGCTCTGGGACCAACGACACTTTGATAATGAAGAGAGGTAGGATGAAGACTCTACTGGTTCCTCATCAGCAGAAGAAGATCAAGAAGTCGATTACGATAGCTCAAGCGAAGACATGGAATCTCAAACAAAATCTGCAATGGTAATCTGGAAAGCAGAAATGCAAAATACAGAAAACTCAAACAGTGGAGCAATTCCAAAAAGCCGGTTAAACCGTAATGCTCCAGTCTATATCCCAAAATCAAATACAACAGAAGGTAGTTCAATGGTAGCAACCGCAAAGCTTGACCAAAAGAAACAGCACAGACTGTGATACAACTATCGGGTGATAACACAGCTGTTAAAAACAAAGAAGCAATGTCGGATTGTGAACAAAACCAGCTTATAACAACACACACTGGACAGCGGCAAGATCAGTATGAATTTTCTGTTATGCAAATCTACCCAGAGCAAAGACATCCTCAGAAAGATATGGAAGAAACATTCGAAGAAGGGGAAGAAGAGGAGATACTATCGCAATGTCGTAAAGACGCTGCAAGAAAAGGAGATTTGTCACCAATGCACTCTAAAACAACTAAGAAGGGGCGTCAAAGAGATAGAAGCTGCAACGGCAGGGTAGAAGTTGCAAACATAAGACGACCACCAATGAGAATTGCTAAACAAAAACTTTTAACCCAAAGAATGAGGAATAAAACATGAATCACGGACAGCAACTCTGTAGTCTCGTCGTAATTTTATTTCATTTCCTCAATTGTAATATCATCACAGAGTATGTTATAAACTCTGGGATGATCAAATATTATTTAGCAAGAGCTACCTCTCATGATGTATTTTTAAATTTTCTGTTATTAATAAATCTTCAACCCTAGGCTACGCTTAGAGGATTGCCAAAAAAAAATGTCTCCATACTTGTATGAGTCTAATCCTTGACTCCATACCTGGGTGAGGCTAATCCCTACATCCGTACTTTCATGAGTCTAATCCTTGACTCCATACATGTATGAGGCTAATCCCTGCCTTCCTATTTGCATGAGTTTAATCCTTGACTCTATGCCTACATGAGGCTAATCCCTGCCTCCTTATCTTCATGAGGCTAATCCATGCCTCCCTATTTGCATGAGTATAATCCTTGACTCCATACCTGCATGAGACCAATCCCCACCTCCATACTTGTATGAGTATAATCCTTGACTCCATACCAACATGAGGCTAATCCCTGCCTCCCTATTTGCATAAGTTTAATCCCTGACTCCATACCTGCATGAGGCTAATGCCTACCTCCCTATTTGCATGAGTCTAATCCTTGGTTCCATACCTGAATTAGGCTAATCCGTGCCTTGATATTTCCATGAGACTAATCCTTGCCTCCCCATTCGCACGGGACTAAGCACTGTCCCTTTTTCGCATAAATTTTGGTTATTTCTACCACTATCTATTTGCTCTTCTATTGGGCTAAGCTTTGCCTTCCATTTCGCAAGACTAAGCCTTGACTTATTAATATCATTACTGCATATTATGGGTTGAACTATCTCCAATCTATCTGGAGGAGCCATAGTCTAAAGGCATCATCCTCATGGTCGGAAAACACTATGCCATGGCCTGACGATCTCTCAACTTTGCATATCTTTATTTAAAGGCATCATGGTTCGGAGGCACCATCTGCATGGCTCGAGAACATCATTTCATGGCCCGTGAATTCCTCACTGAATAATTCATGGCCCAGGACGTCATGGTCTGAGGACACATCTTTAACTGTCCGAAGACAACCTTCATGATCCAAAGGGAATTTGCATCATGTTTAAATTTTCACAAATACATGTTTGTAGAACTTTTTATCTACAGATAATCAGTAAGAAACTGTTATCCTATCAGGAGCGGTCTCGCTCCAGTTCCCGTAACTATCACGTGCTTTCATCGCTCACCATAGCCGTTTGGGCATCGCGTGTCCATTATTGCAATAATTTCATCGGCATATTCCTCAGAAGAATCTAAAACTATACATGGCTTGATTCCTGTAATACTAGGGATATGTTGGCATCTCGACGATCGGAGTCCGACCCCCGTCTTTCAAAGCACCCCCTCCGCTCAAAATTGGCCATCAGTTTCCTATATTTTTAATATGTATAAATATGTTTAGACTAGCATATATATATATACACATATATATATACACATATACATATATACATATATATACATATATATATATACATATATATATATATATACATATATATATATATATATATATATATATATATATATATATATATATATATATTTCAAAGATTTTAAATTGATTTATTTCCTCTCTTTTTACTCATAAAATATCCAATAATTACCCCTCAAATTATTGGTATGGTAATCTAGTAATATAAATTCTTTTTTTATGACAAAATATTATTAGAATATTTTTATATTTTTAGAGCTAATTCGCATATAATTGCAATATTAGCATTATTAGTGTACAATTACATTTTATATGCACAAAATGATCTTCTATATTTTTAAAATGTTAATATAATTTAAATCATTTTAGTACACGAAATTAATTTTTAACAATTATTATAAATTATATAGGGTTAAATTGTCTATTTAAAACTTAGCCAAATTATATTTCAATTTTAGCCTCAAATTAAACACAATATCCTAGCCCAATTTCACATTAAACCACCCGATCCAGACCCTAAACACACCTACCCGACCAAGAACTCGTTAGATCATACAGATCAACGGCCCGCATTGATTCTTTCCTTTTTAATTCCAAACGACCCCTAACCCTCATCACTTTTCTATATCTGCCGCCCTAAAATCTTTTCTGCTCTCAAACGACTCTAAACCTAACCCTAGTCTTCAACCGCCGACTTCCCATCTCTAGCTATCTTTGGTGACCTCTCAAAGTCTCTTGAGCCTCCAATGGCTTCTCTCATGGCATGCTTTCCTTCTGTAAGGTCTTCAAGAGCCTAGGGCCATGCCAACTTTCATCTAGGGTTCGTCACATGCATGTTCTTGGATACTCAAATGTGATTTCAAGAAAAATCATGTTGTATTTGCAACCATCCATGGGTTTTCTAAGTAGGTTCTTCATCTTTATGCGAGTTTCTTTTCTACGCCCCCTAGATCTGTACAGATCTAGGATGATTTGAGTTTGTTTATTTACTATTATACACTGTCCTTGAGATTCTTCAGAAGAATCGTCGATTTCAAGTGTTTTTCACCTCCTTCTAAAACTAGGATTTTCGAAACTTTTTTTAAAACCTTGTCTAACTAATTCTTTATGTTTGAACTTCTATTTCTTGCACATTTTTTACTGGTTCTATGATTTTGCTATGTCTTTAACTTTTCTATGTTGAAAGACCTAATTTTAGGTTTCTTCATTTGGCTCTATGTATCAACATGACTGACCGGTTCTCGTTTTTGAGTTTTTGTGACCATCTTCCCTTGAATATGTTTCTACTGAGTTTCTTAGCCTAACTTACATCAATTCTATGTGCTTATATTCATATTCACTGTTCAAGACTTATCTCTTTCTCATCAAATCATTATTTTTTAACTTTCGTGCTTACTAGAGTTATATGTCGACCTTTGGTTATCCTTGTCTCACTTTGTTTATATGCTAAACACTGACTCATGACTCTCTATTTGATTGATTCTGAGTTCCCTGTTTATCAGCTTTTGAATTGAAAATTTTCCTTTAGACCTTTGGTTCTTCCTGTTTAAACTTGGCTTATTTGCTTATTCATGGAAACCGATGTTATTCTCCTTAAATCAATATTATTTCGAGTCCTTGATTCACTGATTTTCTATATGATGATTCTAATTTATTTTCAGATTCTGCAACCTTATTTAGTTTTCTTACCTTATTTGATTAACCATGTTATTTTCTGATTCTTCACGGATTGTTTCTTTAATTGAATCGTTGTGTCTATTTTGTACCTAATGCCTTACTTGATTTTCTTTCCTTAAAACACGTCCTGCACTTTACCATTGGTTAATTACCCTTTAATTAAGGGATACTTACATTGATTTGATTCTAATTACTACATGGTTCCATAATTATTGTTGGACATTGATTTTTGCCTTATTTTCTACCTGTTTTCAAATTATAAGTACCCTACTTTTTATTAACACAGCGCACGAAAACATTGGTTCAAATCTCTCTCTCTCTCTCTCAAAACTTTCTTCTCTCTTTCTGTATTACTTGCTACTGTTCTAAGTTAGCCGGCTGCAAGCCAAGGCTGACTATTGTGTTCTCCTGCTCCTTCACTTTTGTGTTTACTGTCTTCTTTACTGGTATGTCCTGATTTCAATTAAAAGTTTTAAAACAACATGTTTTTTTACTACTTCAATTCCTCTTGTTTCAAGTCTATTTTAACTTATGGTTTTGTTGTTCAACTTGCAACTAATATGTTTATTTTATCACTTAATCAGCATGCTTCTGAATGTGTCCCCTCCCTTAGACTCAGCATGTTTCTCAAATGTTATCCCCCTTGTAGTATACCCCAATGTGACTCTTCCTTAGTAATGTTTCTATGCAAAGTAGTTGGCTATCCTTAAGTAGCCTAATTCTATATTAATTTTGAAGTTCCTTAACCGTTTACCATATTGTTGATTCTATACGTAAGTGCTCCTTGTTTGTGTTTAAATCGTGATGTTTACTGTGGAGGGAAACCTGAGCCTCTTATCTGCTATTTCATGCTTTTATTTGGTAGAGTCTTATGTCTTCTTGCTTGTCACCTTAGTATTTTCTCCTTTAATTCTAGGGGTCGGTCTAGAACTGCCGGTAGGTAGAGGTCTTAACCTCCTCCAGAACCATTAAGAAGGGACGGGTAACAGTACGTATAGGGATTGTTAAACTACACTCACCTTAATAAACACTAAGCGGTGGGAATAGGTAGATATGGATATGATGACTATATGTTAATATTATGTATATCCCCTCATTGAGCAGTGTTTACCGAGCATTGTGTGGGGTGATCCTGTAGGCTAATCAACCTAGGACCCCTTCTTTCTAAAATCCTTTTGCTTTACTTTTTCTATATTTACACAACTTGTTCAAAATGTTTGTCTTATTATTTGAGTTATACTATGTCCAATGTGCTTCACTTGCAATTATTTGTTTCAACTACTTATCTATAAAAGGGCTAATTTATAAATATAAGTTCAGCTGGGACCCACAGTTGTGGACCGAGATGGGTGCATAACACCTTCCCCTCAAGGTTATTTCGAGCACTTACCCTAAATTTCTAGTAATGCAAACCAATCCACGAGTTAATTGCTCTAGGTGACCTAATGCACCATATTCGTTAGGTGGTGACTCTTTAAATACCCAATTCTAAAAAAAGAAATAAGTTATTACCCCGATAATTGTCGAAATCTGGGCCTTTTCCTCCCATAAAAAAGGGAGGGAGAAAAAGAGGGCACGACAAGGTAACCCCAGGCTTTATTGTTCCCGGGTAAGAATAACCCTTAGGATCGAAACTTTCAAGAAGCAAAAAAACGTTTCTTAGCAAGGTAAAAAACTTTCTTTCATTTCTGTATAATGTACAAGATTGTAAATGTGTAAAAGCTTATATTAGGGTTGAGGTGACTTATGCAGGCACGGTTCATTTGACCATTTGGCCCTTGCAATAAATCCTAACCACCGAGCCTAGACACTTCGGGTAAAGAGTTTCCTTACTTGCTAAAACTCATGACCTGAGGGTGATGGCCCCAGTATTCAAGGTCGATCTTTGAGTGGGCTCGAATACTGTTGATACGACCGTTGACTCCAATTTAAAATTCATCTTGGACTATAGTTGGAGCGGTTTATTGTTGCCTAGTTAAAAAAACTTATTGGAAAACCCGTTTTGGGACAAAAACTGTTCAAGGGAAAAAGAGTACAACACGTGCTTTCAAACCAAACAGCTACACTCTTCTTTAGTTGTTTTCTGCAAGTGTTAGCACAATTCATAATAAAAATAATTATAAAAAATGAGGTTGTAGCTTAGAAGTAGTATCAGTTTAAGTGGTTCACGCTCCAAATGTTTAGTAGATATGCGTCATTTCCTGCTTCGAGTTTATACGAACCTTTACCGGTAATCCCAATAACTTGATATGGAACTTCCCAATTTGGTCCTAGCTTCCCTTTGTTTGGGTTCCGAGTGTTCTGTGTTGCTCTTCTTAACACCAAGACCCCGATGTTGAAGTATCAGATGTTGGATCTTTGGTTGTAATATCTTTTTATCCGCTGATTTTGTGTCACAACTCAGATTTTCCACCATCGGGAGTCGTAATGATGCCTACTTGTGAAAGCTAGGCAAGCAGAGTGTTACAGATTTTATTACCCTTTTTCCATTACCCTTTAACAATTCAAATTAACATATGATCAACAGCGGAACAACAATAATAATAAAAGAAATATGGAAGACAAAATCTGATAATTTAACTAAATAATAATACAAAATCTAAAAATACAACTCTACCCATAATTGGTGTCACAATGTCACGGACCATCT
Organism: Nicotiana benthamiana; assembly: GCA_034376525.1. Classification (NCBI taxonomy): domain Eukaryota; kingdom Viridiplantae; phylum Streptophyta; class Magnoliopsida; order Solanales; family Solanaceae; genus Nicotiana; species Nicotiana benthamiana. The sequence continues at coordinate 26,703,533 of CM067324.1, read as the reverse complement.
ACAAATACTACAAATAGTGGTCCGAATAAAAAACACAATTATGTCTCTTAAATAAATTAAAAATAGAATGGAAAGGATATAAGGGGACGTCAAGGCCTGCAAATGTTTGCTGGACTACCTCGGGTCTCTACTGGACTGAAGGCAGCAACCTTGCTATGGTCTAACAGCTCCAGTACTGGGATCTGCACACAGTGCAAAGTGTAGTATCATCACAAACCACCCCATGTGTTGGTAAGTGTCGAGCTTAAACTCGGCGAAGTAGTGACGAGGCTAGGACAAGACTACCAAGTAAAATTGTGCAGTTAAATCATATACAAAAATAATAATAATAACATAAACTAGCAATTAAGAAGGGAAGGGGGAACATGCTGCGGGAAATATCAAGTACCAATAGAACTTCAGTAGAAACGTATAAAGAACACTATAATTCAATTATGAACAGGAATAAGGAAAATAGTAATAAGTGCACGGCATCACCCTTCGTGCTTTTACTCTCGTTCTCACCATACGAATCAATAAAATTTGGCACGTCATCACCTTTTGTGCTTTTACCTCACATAATCATGGCACGATATTATCCTTCATGCATTATCACTCATATCATGGAAGGGCATCACCCTTGGTGCTTTTACATTCAAAATATCGGCACGGCATCACCCTTCGTACATTAACACTCACTTAAAAATATCATGTATGGCATCACCCTTCGTGCTTTCCACTCCTCCTTAACCAAGCAACAATCACAAAGCAATTCAGGCAAGGGAATCAATAAAATTACAATAAAATCCCAGCAAGAGAACAATAGTATAACAATAATATCCCTGCAAGGGAAACAATATCATAAGCAATAACATCCCGGCAAGAGAAAATAATATCAAAAATCTCTTCTCGTTTCCACAATCTCTTCACAACATAAATCTCAACTTGAGACAATGCTGAACAATGCTCAATTACCAAGATACTTCCATAAGCCTTATTCAACATTGAAAATCATCATATTAAGCATGGACAATACATAAAGGAGTCACAACAATCATAGTATAAGACTCACGGGCATGCTTTGACTGCAACAATTCACGAGTGTGAGTCTCTGATGCTCGTACTTCACCTGCTGACAATTCAATAACCGAGATACATACGCAACAATATCTTTCTTCATTCTCCTCCACCATTAATGCTGCCGCAAGTCCTGATACATCTTAGTGGCGCCCGGATGAATAGAGTACCGGGAACTATGGGCCTCCTCTAGAATCAACTCTCGAAGTCCATCCACATTAGGCATACAAATAGGACCCTGCATCCTCAAAACTCAATCATCTCCAGCTGTAACCTACTTGGCACCTCTGTGCCACACTGTGTCACTAAGGAACACAAATGGAGATCATCATATTGCCGATCTCTGATACGCTCAAATAATGAAGAACGGGCGATTGTACAAGCTAACACACGGTTGGGCTCAGAAATAACCAACCTCAGGAACTAATTGGCTAAAAGCCAGAACATCGAAAGCAAGCAGTCTTTTACTGATGGGAATATACGCAAGACTATCCATGCTGACTAACTTTCTACTGAAAGCATTGGCCACTACATTGGACTTTCCAGGATGATATAAGTGCCACACCTCCTTTTTACACTACACTCCGCGAAGGGCGTAGAAAGGGAGTTTTTCCAATTAAAGGATAATCGAAACGGGATTAATTTACTAAAATTCAGAGTCGCCTCTTGGGATAGTTTAATAATGTCCCAAGTAACCGGTTCAAATCTCGAATCGAGAAAAAGATTGACTTTGTATTACAGTCCCGAACCAGAAATTCGGGTAAGGAATTCTGTTAACCCGGGAGAAGGTGTTAGGCACTCCCGAGTTCCGTGGTTCTAACACAGACTCTCAACTGTTATAAATTGGCCTATTATTTGATTTTAAAACATGTTTTAGCCTATTGTTCAATTTTAACTTTTAACCGCTTTTATTTAATTTTCAAAGGAAGATTGCAACGTCATTTAAAATATGTTTTGAACTACTTCACATAAATGCACCCACAATACGCAATACATTTTATCTAACGTCGATATTTTGATTTGGGTCACATAAATGCGCACCCAAGTTTAGGAAGGTAAATAACTATACTAACGCACCTAAAGCAATTACGCGTTTGCAACTTTGCGAGGGCCACGAAAATTTCACTAAATGACAAGCCTCGAATTCTAAGGATTAAAGCAAAATTAATTAAAAAATAAGGGTCATGCAACTGTCATTTTATTTAGCATGATTCACCTCAATTTCAACTTTAAAGGGTATTCAAACTATATTTGGGATGGCCATAAAATATTTTTATTGCCTAAGAAGGAGAACCTCCGATCTACTTTAAGAAAAAAAAAACATGAAAGGACCCTAATTGGTCGTTTGCAACTTTGTGGAAATTAACAGAGGAGCTGTACTGAGTAACTAATCACTTGAAATTTACTCTTATGTTAAAGCCTAAATAAGCGAGAAACCGCATTTGCATGAAGTGAAATGAAACCAAATGGCAAAATAGTCTATTTACAAACACATTCAGACTTAGGCTTAGATGAGCCAAATTTTATAGAAGCCAAACGGTAATGGCATGGCATGTGCACCTGAGGTGAGCCTTCTAACACATGGGCCAGCACTAATCCCAATCTCCAAAACCAAATCATGATACTTGACCATCTGGAAATAAACGAAATGAGAAAATGAAGAATCAACAGTAATAATAGTAGGCAATTAGCAGCAGAAACCAACCCAAATTTAATAATTAAAACCCATGAAATCAACTCAAAGCCCAATGGAAGATTAACCCTCAACAAGCTTCAATCGAAACTTTCAATAACCAAACGTCAATCCATTTTGAATATCAGAATAGGAACTTTTGTTTTTTTAGAAGTAAAAATATCACTCAAGTTTCAATGGAACAGTAGAAATTTTTGGCAGTTTTGTATTTTCTGGAATTCTATCACTGAAGTTCTGCCTTGAACGGAAAGAATAAGATGCCTATATATGCAAGGTAATAGTGCAATACTAAAGAGATCAGATTTGCATTTTTATCCCTTTTAAATTTTGTTTTTACTTAAAAGCCCCTCAATTTTTGACCTTCTTGGCAAGCAAATCTATTTACAGCTTCTAAGAAGCTTCTTTAGGTTGTTATTCAAAGATTCCTAAATTGAACTACCCAAATTACTCTTAGTTACCCCATTTACCCTCGGCAACTCATAGATCAAGCTGATCCAAAGGCTTGATTTAATGCGGGTTAACAACCCAGGTTCAATCCTTTCTTGGGCTTCTGATTCCTTAGGGTCCAATTAAAATTAAACAATGATTCAATTTAAAGAAGTGACCCAAACGTTTCTTAAAAGAGAAAAAAACAAAAATTTTAAAATGTAAACAAAGACAAAAAGGGTGCATGAATCAGTTCACATAGCATGAGATTAACCAAGTTTGAACTTAATTAAATTAACTAGGTAGACATGTTGAAACAGAAACTTAGCCACAATTTTGAATATATTAAAGAAGTCACAAAAACTGATTCCATGAAAAAGAAGAAAGAAAGAATGGAACAAATGATGGACAGAAAGATAAACTTGACATAGAGGATAAATCACCTTTCCAAACAGATTATTATAAGATCTATGTTAAAAAAAAAGGAAGGAGAATAAGCCAATGACATAAAGAAAACACCAACGGGGAAGAGAAATACTTACCAACTCGCCTTGAATCAGAAAAAGGACAAAGGAACCAACAAAACTAAGGTCACTCAGTTGTTCTTTGTGAAGGACAAACTGAACGACATCAATCCTATTGCCTCCAACCTTCAAACTCGAGGAAACATCCTCTTATAACCATGCATGATTCCAATTTCCTCAAAAAATGACTCTCGATTTTAGGGATCAATCTCTAATTTGATATTCAAAGAGTTCAAGGGATGTTTGAGAGAATCTAAGTGAGGATTTGGAATGAGGGAGGGAAGAAGCTGACAGGGTATGGTTTTGGGGTTCTTTGAAAGCGGCACCGCCACCATAGGAACTATGGTGACGCTAGGTTTTTAAAATTTGAAGCTTTCTGACACGATTTGAGATAAACGGGGCGCGGTGTTGGGATGATGGAGTAGACGAGAAGCTACGGTGAGAATTTGGGAGCATTTAGAGATTCACCAGCGCAGTGGGGCGATTTCCGGCGGCGATTGGTGGCGGCATTACATGAGACTGAAAGGGTTGTGAGGGAGACGAGTGGATGGGGGGGTAAGGTTTTCGAACAATATTATATCAAATGAACTCAGCTTCTCAGTCGTTAGATCTCAAAACCACGACGGCTGAGATTAATTGTTGATTAAACGGGGTCGTTTGGGCTGGTGAGGGAGACGGACCGGGTAAAGGCGGAACTGGGCCGATTTTTCGAGCTATTTGAACGGGCATATTTAGGTCTGGGATAGTTTTTTTAATTAGAAAGGCCCAAATCTCAATTTTCAATTCCTTCTTTTCCAAATCAATTCCTTTTCTTCTTTTTTTTCCTTTTTTTTCAAAATTAAATCAAAGTCGGAATTAAATCCTAAAAGCTAATTAACCTAAAAATTATCCAAATTAATGAAAAGACAAATTAAAAGAAAACTACTCAAAATTAAAGCTAAAAAATTAAACTATTTCTGGCTTTCCTCTTTATTAAATAACTTAATTTCTTAATTAATCCTATACTATTGAGTTAAATCCTAAATTCAAATGCACATATTTTTGTATCTTTTATTAATTAAAATAAAATAAACATGCCCGGACAAATACAAATAATTAATAGAAAATGCCACAAAATTTATAAACTTGTAAATAATTAGAAAATTTTATTTTATTTTGAAATAATGGGAGTAATTCATGTTGGGTAAAAATTATGTGCTCACAGCTGTCCCTCTTTGCTCGCGAACACGAAGAGTTTTCATGCAAAGATAAAGTGAGCAAATACAAGCGATTTTTTCCCGTTTGAATACTTCGTGGGAAGCATTTTTGAAAGATTTGACTGCATCCTGCTTCTGAGGTTGCCTACATATCCTTGGCTATCAAGGAATCATGTTAGTGTAGTTCGGGAATGTCTGGTAGCTGGGACTACCATGAAGCTGTGGTTTCACTGTTGCTGCTGTTGATGCTGCTTACCGAACCCCTTATTTCACCATGACAAATGAAAGAAGCTAGACTAAGCTATGATCTATGAATTACAAAAGTCTTATCTATATCTTCAAGCTTGATCTCGTGATCCTTGTTGTCTCGTTGACTTGTATTCTCCGAGTGAGATTCCTTTGTTGCTTACTTGAGTTGCAATTTGAGATAATTTTCCTTTTCTCCAGGTGGATCCCTGATTACTAGACTTGAACTATATTCCTTCAAAACTTGGATTGTCTTCCCTCGTTCTCCGGGTGGGTGCCTGATTGCAGAGCTTGAGTTGCATTCCCTTGTCCTCCAGGTGGGAGACTGATTACCAAAACTTGAATTGCATTCCCTTGTTCTCCATGTGGGTGCCTGATTTCCAAAACTCAAATTGTATGTCCTTGTTCTCCAGATGGGTGCATGATTACCAAACTTGAATTGTATGCCCTTGTTTTCCAGACGGGTGCCTGATTACCAAACTTAAGTTATATTCCCTCGTTCTCCAGGTGGGTGCCTGATTAACACAACTTGAATTGTATTCCATCGTTCTCCAGGTGGGCTGCTGATTGCCAAAAACTTGAATTGTATTCCCCCTATTCTCCAGGCGGGCGCCTGATTGCCAACAACTTGAACTATACCCCCGTGTTCTCCAAGTGGGTGTCTGACTGCCAAAACTTGAGTGTATTCCCTTGTTCTCTAGGTGGGCACCTGAATGCTGAAACTTTAATTATATTCCCTCGTTCTCCAGGTGGATGCCTGATTACCAAAATTCGAATTATATTTCCTCATTCTCCAGGTGGGTGCCTGACTTCCAAAACTCGAATTGTGTTCCCTTGTTCTTCAGGTGGGTGCCTGATTGCAAAAATTTGAATTGTATTCTCTTATTCTCCGGGTTGGCTCCTAATTTCCAAAAACTTGAATTATGTTCCCTTGTTCTCCAGGTGGGCGCCCGATTGCCAAAAACATTAATTATATTCCCTTGTTCTCTAGGTGGGTACCTGATTGCCAAAAACATGAACTGTATTCCCTTCTTCTCCAGGTGGGTACCTGATTGCTAAAACTTGAATTATATTCCCTCGTTCTCCAAGTAGGCTCCTGATATCCAAAACTTGAATTATATTCCCTTGTTCTACATGTGGGCTCCTGATTACCAAAACATGAATTATATTCTCTTATTCTCTAGGTGGGCTCCTGACTGCCAAAACTCGAATTGTGTTCCCTTGTTCTCCAGTTGGGTGCCTGATTGTAAAAACTTGAATTGTATTGCTTTATTCTCCAGGTGGGCTCCTGATTGCCAAAAACTTGAATTATGTTCCCTTGTTCTCAAGGTGGGAGCCTGACTGCCAAAAACTTGAACAGTATTCCCTTGTTCTCTAGGTGGGTGCCTGATTTCAACACAGACAAAAGAAAGAAGATTTTCTGCCCCAGTTTGGTACCTGAGCACATATGTGAATGTTAACCGAATCATGTCACCAATTATCCTAAGAATTTAAAAATTAGATCCCATTATCCAGGAGGGTCCTCACAGCTCCTAATTAAATGATATTTTTAAATTTAACTTATTTTCTAAAGGTATTAATTCAACTATATCGTGTTATCTTAAAAAGTATTAAAGCTATATCCCATTATCCAGTAAGGTCTTGACAACTCTTAACTAACGACAATTATAAAACTAAGCTATATCTTCTAAAGGTATTACTTCCGTTGTACCTTGTTATCTAAGAATATATTAAAGGTGCATCCTATTACCCGGGAGGGTCCTAAAAACTCTTAAATAACGACAATTTTGAAACTAAGCCATATCTTCTAAAGGTAAAACTTTCACTACATCTTCTTATCTAAGCAGACCTTAAAGTTACGTCCAATTATCTAGGAGGGTCCTGACAATCCAAAATCAAATTTCATCCTAAGCCAATTCCGTGCGGCTGAATTATACTACCCTACCACAGAACTTACGCTAAATATTGTTATCTAAAGGAAATCCTAAAGCTATGTCTCATTATTCAGGAGGGTCCTGAAAACTCCTGACTGAATCCTTTCTTAAAACATGCGAAATTTGAGACCAACTTGTGTTCCTTTGGGGTACATTTATTCTAGCTCATGCTTCTCATGATTGTTTTGAATTTTAACTAGGTACCATTTTCCAGGAGGGTCCTGAAATTTTGCGGTAATACCTGCCTGGTGCTTGCCTTTCCCTTACGGAGGGTTTCCTTGATACAACCGGAACATTCTACCCTTGTTTCAATCAAAGAAAAATCTTGTCAGTTTGAAATACGGTGGTTAGTTTGTGTCATTTTTTCTGAAAGTGGCCTCCCCGCTGTCATGCTTTTGTTTTGATTAGCTTCCCTGATCTGGCCCTGGACCGCCTGACTTTCTGACTGACTTTCAAACCCCCATGACCTTGGATGAACTATGTGTTCTGTACCCAAACTGTTGTACTGCATCCTTGACCCCTTTATCGAAATCTTTGCATCTCTCCTAAATTTACACAATCATTCCATCGATGAAGCTTCTGGTGATTCTTTATATCCTACTTTACATCATGTTGTCATTAGTATGTTCTGGTCGTACTGTGCTTTGCACTTTTGGGAGCAGGTAGTAAAATTTGAAATTCTTTCTTACTTGCTCAAACAAAATTAACCTTGAAACATCTTAGAGAAATGAAAACCCAAAAGAAAATGAAATGCAATGACTTTGAGTGTTAAGGATAAGAAGAATCCAAAACTGGATGAATGCTAAAAAGGAAAAAGAAAAGAGACTTATCTGCGTGGAACAACTGGTACCAATGATCATGACATGTATTTCGAATTAATCGGCCCAATTTGTCCAACCGATCAACTCTCAGTTGCCATGTTTTGTTGCCCCGGAATTCCATAACCTGATTTCTTTAACCAAAGCTTGATCTTGTTCATCCTACGGTGCCTTGAAAGGTTTTAACCAACAGACCTGTCTCATTTGTTTATCCCTTAACTCACTATTTCCTTAAGCTGCCGGTGAAGAGTTTCACCAATAAGACTCTCTCATTTTTTATTTCTCTCAACTCATGTCACCTTATGTAGCCGGTAAGGGTTTTCATCAATAAGAATCTCTCATTTTTCATTTCTCTCAACTCCCGTTGCCATACGGTGCCCGTGAGAGTTTTCACCAATAAGACTCTCTCATTTTTTATTTTCCTTGCTCGGACCAGAGTGTTTCTCCTGACAGGAATCATCTCTATTGCTTGACTTGGCATCTTTTGAGGACTGATTAGAAGGTCTTTCTTTGGACCATAACGTGGGCTTTTGGATAGGGTTAGAAAGAAAGGGTGTCAAAAGGTTCAAAACAATTCAAATAGGTTCAAAATTACAATTTTCAAAATCAAATTTCTTACAACAACCACAACTTCTGCCCCAGTTTCTTTACTTTGGGACTTTTGGATTTTTTGTTTTAATGGGACCGAACTGTGAGGCTGCATATGTATCCTTAAGAGGAATCAGGTCGAACGTATTTCATGTCATAGAAATTGTTTTACTATTGTAATTTTTATTTTCTTTTTATTCCTCTTTTCTTCTTTTCTTTTCTTTCTTCCTTTTCTCTTTTGTTGTATTGTTGTTTTTCTTTTTCCTTTTTTCTTTTCTTCTCTTTTTCTCTTTTTTTTCTTTTCTTCTTCTATATCTTCTCTCCCATTTCATTCTTTTTATTTTCTCTTTCCTTTACTTTCTTTTCACGCTTGCGCTTCTGATTTTGCAACTGATTCCGAAAGAGGGGTATGAAATAAAACAAATAAGGCTCAAAGGGAGCAACAAAGGATAAATTGTTTAGATAGCAGAACAAAATGCCTTCGTCATTCCAATCTTTAAAATATGCCTAGTACAAACAAATACAATTTAACCAAAGAAAATCACACATTGTATCTCTTGACCACATTGGAATTGATGGCCAGTTCTACACACTTGCCTTCTACATGTGTTAAATACAAAGACCCATTGGACAACACTCTCGACACAATGAACGACCCTTGCCAATTTGGGGCAAACTTGCCCTTTTCCTCCGCCTGATGAAGGAGGATATGTTTTAATACTAACTGACCCACTTTAAACCTCCGTGGGCGCACCTTCTTGTTATATGCTCTTGCCATTCTCTGTTGATACAACTGCCATGATACACTGCTGCTAATCTTTTCTCGTCAATCAAACTCAATTGCTCCAGGCGTGTTTTGACCCACTCGTCATCATTAATTTCAGCCTCAGCAACAATCTGAAGTAATGGGATTTCAATCTCTGCAGGAATCACTACTTTTGTACCATACACCAACAAAATATGGAGTTGCCCCTACTGAAGTACGAACAGTAGTGCGATAACCCAATTATGCGAATGGCACCTTCTCATGACATTGTTTGGAACACTCCACCTTTTTCCGAAGTATCTACTTGATGTTCTTAATGGCTATCTCGACTACTCTATTTGCCTTGGGACGATTTAGGGTGGAATTGCGATGTGTAATCTTAAATTTCTGACATACCTCTTTCATCAAATGACTATTGAGATTAGAACCATTATCCATGATGATTACCTTCGGGATATCGAACCGACAAATGATATTTGAGTGCACAAAATTGACTACTGCTTTCTTGGTAACACACTTGAAAGTTTTAACTTCAACCCACTTGGTGAAATAATCCATGGCTACTAGAATGAACCTGTGCCCATTATCCACTCCCCAAGTAACAAAGGGCCATGGTGCAGAAATTGTATGCAATTCAGATGGTGGGGAATTAGTCAAACCTCCGTGCCAAACATTGATGACATCTGCGCACAAAAGTGATACACTCTTGATCCATGGTGAACCAATAATAACCCGCTTGGAGAATCATCATTGCCAGCATATACCCACTCATATGCGGTCCCTAGACTCCGGAATGTGTTTCAGTCTTGATGGTCGTGTCCTCTCTAGCATCTATGCATCTCAACAATCCAAGATCTGGGGTTCTTTTGTACGAGACCCCTCCACTAAAGAAAAATCTGCTTGCCAACTACCTAATTGTTCTCTTTTGATCACTTGTGGCTTGTATTGGATACATCCCTCTCCTGATGTATTCCTTGATATCGTGAAACCAAGGCTTGCCATCAAGTTATTCTTCCACCTTGTTAGATAAGCATGTTGATCATGGACCTGAATATGTAATGGATCAACATAAGCCTTATCGGGATGATGTAATATTGATGCTAGGGTAGCCAAAGCATCAGCAATCTCATCATGGATCCTTGGAATATGCATGAACTTTACTGATCGAAATCATTGACAAAGATCATGAAAACATTACCGGTATGGTATAAGCTTCAAATATCGTGTTTCCCATTCCCTTTGAATCTGGTGCACTAGAAGGTCTGTGTCCCCCAAAACCAAGATTTCCTGGACACCTATGTTTGAAGCTAACCTCAAAACCAAGATTCATGCCTCATATTCTACCATATTTTTAGTGCAGTAGAAACAAAGCAGAGCCGTAACAGGGTAGTGATGTCTTGTTTAAGAAATCAGTACGGCTCCTATCCCAACGCCTTTCATGTTAGCAGCTCCATCAAAGTATAGTTTCTATCCTAGTTCTCCAACTTGTTCCAACGCTTCAATATACATTACCTCATCATCAGGGAAGTAAGTCTTCAAAGGCTCATATTCTTCCTTCACTGGATTCTCGGCCAAATGGTCGGCCAATGCTTAGACTTTCATCGCAGTTCGGGTCACATAGACGATGTCAAACTCCATGAGAAAGATCTTCCACTTTGCAAGCCTTCCTGTAGGCATAGGCTTCTAATAGATATACTTTAATGGATCCAAACGAGAGATGAGGTAAGAAGTGTAAGATGAAAAATAATGCTTCAACTTCTGTGCCACCCAAGTTAGAGCTTTACATGTCATCTCAAGGTGAGTGTACTTAACCTCGTACGATGTGAACTTGTTGCTAAGATAACATATGGCAAGCTCTTTCATGCTGGTATATCATGCTAACCTAACATACAACCAAACAAATTGTCCAAAACTGTCATAATACAGAATCAAAGGCCTCCCCTGTTCTGGTGGCACCAACACATGCGGGTTTGACAAGTACCCTTTTATCTTATCAAATGCTTCTTGACACTCATCTATCCACTTAACAACAACATCCTTCTTTAATAGTTTGAAGATAGGCTAATAAGTTTTTGTAAGTTTAGAAATAAACCTACTAATGTAGTTAACCCTCCCCAATAAACTCATTACCCCAGTCTTGTTCCTCAGAGAACAATTCTTGGATAGCTTTATATTTGACGGGTCCAGCTTAATACCTTGCCGGCTGAATACGAATCCCAGAAACTTCCCAAATGGCAAACCGAATGCGCAATTTGCGAGATTGAGCTTAAGATTGTACCTGCGGAGCCCTTGGAAGAATTTTCTCAAATCTTTGACATGGTCAAACTGCTTTCTAGACATTACGATCACATCATCCACATAAACCTCGATCTCCTTGTGTATCATGTCATGGAATACGGTCCTTATTGCCCTTATGTAAGTTGCCCCAGCATTTTCCAACCTGAAGGAATGACCTGTAGCAGTATGTTCCCTACCGCGTGATGAATACTGTATTTTCCACGTCCTCCTTATCTATTAAAATCTGATGATTTTCTGCGTAATCCACAAAAGACCCAATCTCATGTTTGGCAAAATTATCAATCAAAATGTGGATATTTTGCAATGGGAAGTTATCATTTGGGCTTGCCCTATTGAGATTGCGATAATTGACACACATGTTGTTCTAGTCATCCTTCTTTAGTACGGGCACAACATTGGCTAACCAAGTGGAATATCGCGTGACTCGAATGACCTTTGCCTCAAACGGCTTTGGGACTTCCTTTTTGATCTTTACGCTCTGTCAGTTTTAAACTTCCTTAACTTCTATTTGACGGGAGCACATGTCGGGTCAGTGGGCAATTTGTGAACCACCAAGTCAGTGCTTAGACTCGGAATATTATCATATGACCATGCAAAAATATCTTTATATTCAAGCACTACTTTGATTATTTCTTCCCTGAGTTGCGGCTCAAGATGGACACTTATTTTAGCCTCTCTGATATTATCTAGGTCCCCTAAATTGATTGCTTCAGTATCACTCTGGTTTGGTTTGAGTTTTTCTTCAAAGTGACTTAATTCTTTCTAATTTCTTTAAAAGCCACATCCTCATCATACTCTGATTCATCATCACATTCTATTTCTTGAATTATTATTTCAGAATTAGATTGGCTCTCAAGACTGGGCCGAGAATCCTCATGCATGTCATGTCATTGAAAACGGCATATAAAAAACTGTAAAAGAATGAAAAGAAAAGCAAAGAAAAAATAAAAACTATCAGAAAGGATGAAAAAGGGAAATTTCATCTCATTGAAATTTAAAGATAACAAGGTTTATACATCCAAACGGATGGAACATAGAATCTGAATTACAACCCTGGAATAATCCAGATAAGGTGAAAGAAAATCAAAGCAAACTACCAAAACTCCTTCCTGGTTGGGAGAGGAGTAGCTTCCCAATTACTGATCTTTGCACTGTGCCCAACAATTGCACATCCGCCTTGCTCTAACCTTCTCCAGCTTCCACCATTTCACATCTTTAAACAGCTTCTCAAACCTTTCCAGTAATTCTTTATCAGGACCGACCACAGAAATGGAATTTTTTGTTATCGGGAACTTCTTGGTGCCGGGCCTAACAAATAATTTGAAGAGCATGGGACTGGCTTTGGAAGGACCCATGCTTTCGGTTTCATCTTTCTAGATCCTTCCCAAACCAAAGGTGTCCATGTTTCTGGGTAGAGACACCAGTTGTACGATACCTTGCATGACGCTCCCAAACCCTTCCCTGGGACAAAACCATTTCTCAATATTTCAACGGCTATCATGACTGATGCAGCAGCTACCTTCGAAACTGGAACGCACTCCCCTTCAGGAATTTTCTTTACCGATACTATGTTAGAAACCTTATATACCCAAGGCCCTTTGTCATCATCAGCCCTGATGAATGGTATGATGGCATCACTATGGGCATACAGATTATACTCGTCGTGCACAACTATTTCCTATCTATCCCATTCAAATTTTATCATTTGATGCAAAGTAGAGGGGACTGCTTTAGCGGCATGGATCCAGGGTCGACCCAACAGCAGATTGTATGAGACAACCATATCTAACATCTCAAATTCCATGGTAAAATCAACTGTCCAATTGTCAGCTCGAGTACTATGTCACCGACCGAATCTTTCGCTCCCCGTCAAACCTTCGTATGCAAATATTGTTCTTGTGAATTCTTTCACCATTCACTTTCAGCCGATCAAAGTGGAGATTGGGCAAATGTTCGCACTTGAACCATTGTAGACAAATATCCAGGTAACCACGGAATTTATCACACTTTACCGTAAGATAAAGGGCTCTATTGTGCTCAGTACCCTCTACGGGCAATTCATCATCAGAAAAAGTGACTCTGCTTACCTCGAAAATCTTGTTGGCTATCTTTTTCAAGTGATTGACTGATATTTTGTCATGAACATTGGCCTTGTTCAGGATCTTCATCAGTGCCCGACGGTGCTCGTCCGAATGAATTAGCAATGACAACAGTGAAATTTGAGCATGCATCTTCCTCAATTGTTCCATAATAGAATAGTCTTGCACCTTCATCTTTTTCAAAAACTCCTATGTTTCTTCTTCAGTCACAGTTTTCTTCACCAACACTGTGTTGTCTTTGGAGGTTTTAGGTTTTCTCAACTCCTCGAGGGAAAAGAACCTCCCGACCGGGTCAATCTATGGGTCTCGCAGACTTCCTCTATAACCTCTTTCCATTTGTAAGTCACTGTCGCTCGCTCATAATTCTAAGGGACGGCCCTGCTGTTGACTATTGGTAGCTGAGTTACGGGTTTGATGATTACGGGCTCTGTGCGAGCATCTTCCACAACCACAACAGGCTTGCTTGCCACCCCTGGTACCACCACCTTTGCTTTTTTCTTATTTCACTGCACTATCATTTGAGTACTCCTTCTTGATTACAGCAAATAGGCTCATTGTTTATTCCGCTCAGCTTGAGAGTTGATATCTCGCTTGTTAGTTTTTCAACCGGCTTCCCCTCACAGGCTTAGACCATCATGACGGTTTGTGAAGGCTTTTTGAGCTCCCCTTCTTTATGCACTATCTCAATCATGTTTGTTTCTTGATGGGTTGGTAGCGGGATCTGGTTAATATTGGGTGCTTCCGGATCTTGGACCTCAATCTGATGCGAATCAATGAGCTCATAGATATCATATTTCAAATGCCAAAATTTCTCTATGCCATGCCCCAGAGCACCGGAACAATATTCGCAACTGATAGAATAATCAAGATTTCTCGGGAGAGGATTTGGTAACTTTACTTCAATCAGCCTCAGCATATCTAACTATCTCAACCTCTGGAATAAACTAGTATAGGACTCTCCCAATAGAGTGAAGGTTTTCTTCTTTTGCAACCTCTCATGATTAAAGGCTTGATTGGCCTGGAAAGTTGGTCTCAGGAGGTTTTGGTAGGCTTTTAGGGGTAGATAGGCATTTTGTGGAGCTGGGTAAGTATTTTGTGGGGTTGGCACATGCCATTGTGCGTGGATGGGAGGTTGGTTGTATGTTTACGCATGATGGACAGAAAAACGAGGGTCTGGCGGTGGGTAGTAGTGTGTGGTAGGCTATATGTTGTGTGGGGGTAGGTTTGGTGGTGGGGTCGAGGTTGGCTGTAATGTGATGAGCCCCTGGATTCAAACCAAGCTTCTAAATCAATCGTTGTTACCTCCTCTTTATTCTTCATTCCAATTGCTCCCCTAGTTCCTCTTTGAATGGACTTGGTGGTTACCTTGATTGCTGAATAGCTCGTGAATTTGTTAGACTTGAGCCCCTCCTCTACCATGCTTCCCATTTCACCACTTCATCAAAAAACTTACCTAGAGCCGATACTAAGTGGCCGAAACAAGTAGGCTCTAAGGCCTGCAGAAAGTAATCCGCTTTTTTAATTTCTTTCATTGGAGGGTCAAACCTCGCTGCCTGCTCTCTCCAATGGAAGCCATACTCCCTTAAACTCTTATTATGCTTTTTCTCAAGTTTTGTCAAAGACAAACGATCCAGAATAATTTCAAGATTGTACTGAAAGTGGCAAGCAAATACTTGGGCTAGATCATCCCACATATACCACCTTTCTTGGTCTTTCCAGGTATACCATTCCAATGATGAACAGCTCAGACTTTGACTGAAATATGCCATTAGCAACTCGTATTTCCCTCTCGATCACCTCATTTTCCTGCAAAACACCCTCAAGTGTGCTACTGGATCACCGTTCCCATCATATAAATCAAACTTGGGCATCTTAAACCCTGCCGGCAATTGCACATCTGGAAACAAATGTAGATCTTTGTATGCTACACTTACTTCACCTCACAATCCCCGCATGTCTCTAAATGATTGTTCTAAGCATTTAACTTTTCTGAACATCTCCTATTGTTCGGGATTTTTGGTTGGTTTTTCAGCTTCTCCAGGGAGATAAAAAATGAGGGGTGTATGAGTTGGGTTCCAAAGCTCTGAAAGTAGGCTCCGGGGAGTAATACTGGTTATCATGGGCTTTGAACAAAGGTTCACTCGAAGATCTATAGAGTGTAGCGGGTGGGGGTGCCATGAAGATAGGAGTAACTGGTAGAGGAGGGTGTGGAACTAGTTTGGGTGGTAGAGCTGATAGAGTTTGGGAAGTTGTGCTATGGTAGTGTTGGTAGATGGAAAGCTCGGGGACGAATCAGCGATAGGATGATCATGCGACTGGGCTAATGGAGGGATGAAGGCAGGGTTGGCGGGATAAGCTAGTGGTGTTTGCCCTTTTGCCCATGCTCAGTACATTTCAGCCATTTGTTGTTTCAGTTTAGACATATCCTCTTTCATTGCATTAACATCCAATTCTTCCACCTCTCTTGAAAAATCGATGGTACTTGCATCAGTGTTCTTGATTGGCCATGGTCAACTTGTTTTTGGAGCGGGTGTTGTATGGGCGGGTTGACAGAATGCCACAAAACTAACCACCTGCCTGCTGCTGGATATAACAATAACAAACTTGTTAGAAGTCATGGTATAACATATAGGCCACCACACAGCTGGGAATGAATGCACCTAAGCAGTTATCGGTTTCTATTATACATTTGGTCGGCTGCTTGTGTCATCCCGGCTTTTTCCTATTTCCGTATACAACTTCTTTCTTTTTTTTCTCTCTTCTTCCTTTTTCATTCACCTTGCTTCTGCTTGATTTCTCTTTGTTTATTCTCTCTCTTATTTGCCATTGTTTCCTTCTCACGGTTTCTTATTTTTCCTCTTTTTTCTTTTCTCTCTCTTTTTCCTTATTTTTCCCTTTTCTTTTGGTTATGGTCGAATCTTATGGATATTGCTTATGTATCATGACCTCGCATGAATCAGATCAAGCGTAGTTCCGGGGAGTAAAAGTAAGGGCATCTCCAACCTTGCCCCCACCGCCCATAATGGGGTTAATTTTAATCCAACCTTCCCTTATTTTTGTCACCAAAATGGGGGATGAATAGTGTTCCCTCAAATACGGGGGTACACTATTCATCTCCTCCATTACTATTCATCATTTTTTTTTATTTTATTATTTTACCTTTTATTTTATCTTTTTGTATACACTTACTTATGTTTATGTAATATTTATATAATATTAATATTGTGTCTTAACTTTGGTGTATTATTTTGATAAATTAATTTCTACCATTTATTATTTTAAGTAAAATTATAAGTTAATTTTATTATAGTAATAATTTTACAAAAAATATATAATTATCTGAAAAAATAAATGGTGCAAAATATTAGATGTTGCCAAAATTAAAAGGTGCGAATGTAAAATATTAGATGTTGCTAAATTGAAAAGTGGAGATTGAAAATACCCTAAATATTCATTAAATTTGGAAATACATGACAATTAAAAATAAATTAAATTAATAATTTCCTACAAATTATGTTTTTTAAAATTTTATGAAACTATTTTATTTATGAAAATTAGAAATTGATAAAAATAAAAGATAGAATTTGTTTATTGAAATTAAAAAATAAAATTAAAATGAAAGATAATAATATAATATAGAAGAGAGAGAAAAGTTTGGGGGGAAAATGAGGGAATGGTTGGAGTAAGTTGTCCCCAAAATGGGGATCTTCCCATTTTGAGGACAAAAAATAGGGTAAAGGTTGGAGATGGACTAAGTTATAAAATTTCAAATTTTTATATGAAGAAATACTTTTATTACAAAGACTCGAAGACTAACATATGCAAAAGCAACTAACGGACTCTGACGAAGAAATGAAAATATAGACACACGAACAAACTGACAAACTCAAAGAGGAGGTAAAATTGAGACCAACAAACCCCAATCATGAATACATCAGTGCCTCTACTGCTCCTGGTGCCCGCGGGACATCATTCGGTGTCGCCATGGGCCTGCGTGCTAAATCCCCTTGGATGTGGTGGAGGTCTTCCATTACCTGGCGGACAAAGGTCATCGCAGCGAAAAAAAACATGGATCTAGTCATATCTTCACAACTATTGTGCTTCATTGTGTATAATTGGCGATCCTTCGGACTCTCTCTCTTATGACACCCTTTTATTGCAACAAACGTCCAATCTGCTGGGCCCTGGCTTCCAAAGTTTGTTTGGCTACCCGATTATGTTATTGAAATTGTTTCAAATCTTTTTCTTGTTGCACCAATGTTGTATAACAGTGTTCTCTTTCAGCCTTAATGTCCTTCGCCTGCTTGGTTATTTTGTTCTCAACGGTGATGACCCTTTTCTTCAATCTCGCAACCTCGTTATCGTACTTTTCTTTTAACTATTTAACCAGACGTGCTCATTCCTCTACATGTTTAGCCAATTGCTTTCGAGCCCTAGCTAGTTCACCCTCTGCTTTGTTCAAAGTCAAAACTATATTCCTCTACCTTCTGCTTAAAGAATTCAATGAGTTTCTCATCCTTTACACTTCTGATGGGATTTTCTGCCGCTATTTTCATTTTCTGAATTTGGGCTCGAACGGCTTCATTTGGGCTCGAACCATTCTCAAACTGAAGGTCCTTGATTTGTCTTCCCAACTTTCATATTATGGCCATGTACTCATTTTCCTTGGCTGGTCCTGGTTCTGCCCTTGCAGTGTTCTTCTTTCTATACCAGGACAGGTAGGTGGGTGAGACACCGCCTCTAGATAGGTTCCGCACTCGAGTGTTTGCCGTTAAATACTGGCACTCTTTCCAAATAGAACGAACTGCTTCTTCATGAAATTGTCCATCGGAGCTAACCTCGACTACATAAACACTAAGATCTTCCTCTGGGTGCATTACCTGACACCTTCCCAACTGTCTCATCACCCGGTATAGAGCGTAAGGTTGAATGCTTCGAAGACCCATTAGGAGGAAATAAGGACCAGTGGCATGCATATATACAATTTCTTTAACAGGAATCCAACCTAGTGTCCGTTCTACTTGCCCTACACTGATGGAGCGAAGGAGAGATACCCAACCTCCAAACCCTTCTGGTAACTTGAACCCTGAGATCCTTGTGTCAAACTCTTCAATGCAACTTTTCTCTGTGGACCCATAACTCATATACTGAGGGTGGTGACACAGGTGTACGATCATCCACATCTGTTGTAGCAAATTGCATCCCTCGAAGAAATCTGCCCCAGCTTTACTTGCCGCGAGATCTCGATATATCTCAGATACTATCATAGGGACAAGAGTGCTCTTGGTGTTGGTAATCAAGACTTTGACGACTCCGGTCACCCGAAAATCAATATTCCCATCTTTCCGCGGAAACATCGCGAGGCCTACGAAAGCTACCATGAAAGCGAAAAGCCTATGCTCATCCGATTTTGCCCGGTTCCCTTTGCTACAAACCCCGCTCTCCGGGTTGTTGAATTCTCCTATATGCATGTACCCCTGGTATATAGAACGTAGAGCTGAAAAACCGTCCTCCAACTCGGAGTACGGGACTCCCTTGCTTATCCATGAATTTGTGAAAGTTAACACCTCTTGGAGCGATCAGATACTTATGCCTCAAACCTTCTGTACTTCCCACATAACCGGCTATCTCTTCCAAGGTGGATGTAAGTTCAAAGTCCGAAAAATGCAAGACGTTGTAAGATGGGTCCCACATCGTAACCAACACCTTTATGATGTCTCCTCTAGGCCTTATCATCAACAAACCGGCGAGACCTCCCAAATGTACATTGTCCTTATCTCGTTCTGACTTACCCAGATCCTCCCACCACATATGCAACTCCAAAGGGATCTTGTTCATGACCGTTATTAGCAAATTTTGACTCAAGCTCATTCTGCACATTTATTAGGGTGATTACGCAAAAATCATGATCCATTTGACTCAAAACAAAGCTAACACTTTTTCAGATTTTCCTTTCAGAAGTAAGAACCATGCTTTTGTAATACGGCCTTTCTGCACTTCTGAGGGGAAGATTTTAAGGTTGTGCTTGCTAGACGGCAAAAAATTTGAAAAAGAAACCAAAGGCGGCTGTTCTTGCAGAAACAGCCTTCTGAATTCCTTTTGGGGATATTTGGCTATTTTTGACAAGAATGGAATCACCTTGCTTATTTCCAATAAAATTAAAATTTTTGTTCTTTTTCGGGGTATTTTGTTGCAAAA
This sequence comes from Nicotiana benthamiana, assembly GCA_034376525.1. Classification (NCBI taxonomy): domain Eukaryota; kingdom Viridiplantae; phylum Streptophyta; class Magnoliopsida; order Solanales; family Solanaceae; genus Nicotiana; species Nicotiana benthamiana. The sequence continues at coordinate 26,683,691 of CM067324.1, read as the reverse complement.
AGAGAATTTGGAGCCGATGGGGGTTGTCTACGTATCCCACATCCAGTAAGAATCAAATTGGCATAGTTCGGGCAATTTTGACAAAACAAAAACCCAACCTTTTTTTCTTTTTCCTTGAAAACCATAAAAATTCTCTTTTTTTCAAAGTTTCGGCCGAGTTTCAGTATATTTTGGGACATTATTTTTAGATATAGGTAATTACCCCCCTTATCCCTCACGCTTCTATTTTCTTTTCCAAACTTCCCTCTTTTTATTGAAAAGCTGATCAACATGCAAATCCGAAGAAAATAAATTCACAAGTAGCAAGTAAGATGCATAAAGATGGCCTTTTCCATCTTTGGTACAACTGTCCTAGATGGACCCAACCCCTATGTTGCGTCTCCTAAGACAAATTCACATGATGCAAACAAATGTTCACACTAGGGATCCGGCATGAGATTTTGTTCTACTAGGTTTGAAACCTAGGTTTATTATTCTAGACCTGGCTCACCCGAGCGGACAACTCGAGCCGAAGGGGCTGAGTACCGGTAAACAAAATATCATCTGGCTTTGCAACTTGTACGAACCTCGTTCTATTCGGGATATGACACTAATAGAAAGAAGTCACGAACAGAGTGCACTTCTCAAGAGAGAGAAGACACGGGTTTCGTAGCAATTTATATATACCTTTCAGATAATATCAAAGTGGTAAAAGGCAACATTTAGCACATTAGGCCCAAACATGTATCAAAATCAAATAATAAACGAAGTCAAATACAACAATTATTCTAAGCTCGAATTCTTGAACCATGATCTAAAGATTCTGGGTTCGCTCTCTGGTGGAATCGCCAGAGCTGTCACACCTCCTTTTTAAACTACACCCCCAGAAGGGTGAAGAAAGGGAATGTTTCCAATTAAAAGACAATCGAAATGAGATTTATTTATTAAAATTTAGAGTCGCCACTTGGGATAGTTTAATGGTGTCCCAAGTCACCGGTTCAAATCCCAAATTGAGGAAAAGATTGACTCTATATTACAGTCCGCGAACAAGAAATCCGGGTAAGGAATTCTGTTAACCCGAAAAAAGGTGTTAGGCACTCCCGAGTTCCGTTGTTCTAGCACGGTCGTTCAACTGTTATAAATTGGCCTATTATATGATTTTAAAACATGTTTTAGCCTATGGTTCAATTTTAACTTTTAACCACTTTTACTTTATTTTTAAAGGAAGATTGCAATGTCATTTAAAATATGTTTGAAACCACATCACATAAATGCACCCGCAATCCGCAACACATTTTATCTAACGTTGAGATTTGGATTTGGGTCACATAAATGTGCACCCGAGATTAGGAAGGTAAATAATTAAACTAACACGTCTATACCATTTACGCGTATGTAACTTTGCGAGCGCCACGAAAATTTCATTAAATGGCATGCCTCGAATTCTAAGGATTAAGTCAAAATTAATTAGAAATGAGGGCCATGCAATTGTCATTTTGTTTAGCATGGCGCACCTCAATTTCAACTTTAAAGGGTTTCAAACTAGATTTAGGAGGGCCATAAACTATTATTATTGCCTAAGATGGCACACCTGCGACCTACTTTAAGACAAACTAATAAAAAACATGAAAGGACCCTAATTGGTCGTTTGTCACTACGTGGAAATTAACAGGGGAACTGTACTGAGTAACTAATCACTTGAAATTTTCTCTTATGTTAAAGCCTAAATACCCGATAAACTGAATTTGTATGAAGTGAAATTAAACCAAATGTCAAAACAGTCTATTTACAAACACATTAAGATTAAGGCTTAGATGAGCCCAATTTTGATAGACGCCAAATGTTAATGGCATGGAATGTGCACTTGAAGTGAGCCTTCTAGAACATGGGCCAGCACTAACCAAACGTCCAAAACCAAATCATGATACTTGACCATCTGGAAGTAAATGAAATGAGAAGCAGTAATAGCAATAGGGAATTAGCAGCAGAAACTAACCCTAATCCAACAATTAAAAACCAGGACATCAATTCAAAACACGATGGAAGATTAACCCTAAACCAGCTTGAATCAAAACTTTCAATAACCAAACGTCAATCCATTTTGAATATCAGAATAGGAACTTTTATTTTTTTTCAGAAGTAAAATAAATCACTCAAGTTTCAACGGAACAGTAGAAATTTTTGTTTCTATCACTGAAGTTCTACCTTAAAAGGCAAGAATAAGATGTCTTTATTGGTAAGGGAATAGGGCAACATAAAAGAGATTAGATTTGCATTTTAATCCCTTTTAAATTTTACTTTTACTTACAAGCCCCTTAAATTTTGACTTGCTTGCCAAGCAGGTCTATTTACAGCTTCAAAGAAGTTTTCTTAGGTTGTTATTCAAAGATTCCTAAATTGAACTACCCAAATTACTCTTAGTTACCCCATTTACCCTCGGCAACTCATATATCAAGCTGACCCAAAGGCTTGATTTAATACGGGTAAACAACCCAGGTTCAATCCCTTCTTGGGCTTCTGATTCCTTAGGGTCCAATTAAAATTAAAATGATTCCAACTTAAAGAAGTGACCCAAACTTTCTTAAAAGAGAAAAAAACAACAATTTTAAAATGTAAACAAAGACAACATTGGTGCATGAATCAGTTCACATAGTAAGAGATTAAACAAATCTGAACCTAATTAAATTAACTAAGTGGACATGTTGAACCAGAAACTTAGCCGCAATTTTGACAATATAAAAGAAGTCACAAAAACTGAATTCATGAAAAAGAAGAAAGAAATAATGGAACAAATGATGGACAGAAAGATAAACTTGACTTCAAAGGGTAAATCACATTTCCAAATAGATTATTATAAGATATAAGTCAAAGAAAAGGAAGAAGAAGGATAATAAGCAACCAACATAAAGAAAATACCAACAGGGAAGAGAAATACTTACCAACTCGCGTTGAATTAGAACGAGGACAAAGCACCCAACAAAACTAAGGTCACTTAGTTGTTCTTTCTGAAGAACAGACTAAACGACATCAAACCTATTGCCTCCGACCTTCAAACTCGAGGAAACATCCTCTTATAACCATGAATAATTCCAAGTTCCTCGGAAAATGACCCTAGAGTTTTAGGACCCAATCTCTGATTTGATATTCGAAGAGTTTCTGATGTATTTGAGAGAATCTAAGTGAGGATTTCGAATGAGGGAGGGAGGGAGGTGACAGGGTGTGGTTTTGGGGTTGTTTTGAGATGGCGCCTCCACTGGACAAATTAAAAGAAAACTACTCAAAATAAAAGTTAACAAATTAAACAATTTTTGGCTTTCCTTTTTATAAAATAACTTAATTTCTTAATTAATCCTATAATATTAAGTTAAATACTAAATGAAAGTACACATATTTTTTTTATTTTTCATTAATTAAAATAAAATAAACATGCCCATACAAATGCAAATAATTAATAGAAATTGCCACAAAAATCCATAAAATTGTAAAAAAGTAGAAAATTTTATTTTGTTTTGAAATTATGGGAGTAATTCATATAGGGAAAAATTCACGTGCTCACAATAAGATAGTGATATCATAGTCTTTCAGTAGCTCCAACCACTTTCTCTACCTCAAATTTAGCTCCTTATGCTTGAACAAGTACTACAGACTCCTATAATCCATGAACACCTCACACGACACGCCATACAAATAGTGCCTCTAAGTCTTCAACGCGTGAACAATGGCTGCTAACTCCAAATCATGAACTGGATAATTCTTCTCGTGAATCTTCAACTATCATGAAGCATACACAATAACCTTTCCATCCTGCATCAACACCGCACCAAATCCAATACGGGATGTGTCACAATAAACTGTATATTGCCCCAAACCTGTAGGCAATACCAACACTGGCGCCATAGTCAAAGCTATCTTGAGCTTCTAAAAGGCCGCCTCACACTCGTCCGACCATCTAAACTGGGCACCCTTCTAGGTCAACCTGGTCATCAAGGTTGCTATAGATGAAAACCCTTCCATAAACCAACGGTAGTAGCCCACCAAACCCAAGAAACTCTGAACCTTTGTAGCTGATGTGGGTCTAGGCTAGTCCTTGACTGCCTCTATCTTTTTTGGATCCACCTAAAGACCCTCTACTGATACAATGTGGCCCAAGAATACAACTGATCCCAACCAAAACTCATTTTTCGAAAACATAGCATATAATTGATTGTCCTTCGAAGTCTGGAGAATTACTCGAAGATGATGCTCATGCTCATCCAAGCTGCGGGAATAGATCAAAATATTACCAATGAAGACTAGCACAAAGGAAACCAAGTAAGGCTTAAACACTCGGTTCATTAAGTCCATAAAAGCTCCTGGGGCATTTGTCAATCCAAATGACATCACTAAGAACTCACAATGCCCGTACCGAGTGCGGAAAGCTATCTTAGGGACATCGGATGCCCTAACCATCTGCTGATGATATTTAGACCTCAAATAAATCTTCGAAAACACTTTGGCACCCTGAAACTGATTAAATAAATCATCAATCATCGGCAACGGATACTTATTCTTGATTGTGACCTTGTTTAATTGTTGATAATCTATACACATCCCCGTCCTTCTTCTTCTTCACAAACAACATCGGCGCATTCTAGGGTGAGACACTATGTCTAATAAAGCCCTTATCAATCAAGTCTTGCAACTGCTCCTTCAATTCTTTCAAATCTGCCGGAACCATGCGATATGGAGGAATAAAAAATGGGTTGAGTTCCCGATCCATACAATGCAAAAGTCAATATCCCTATCAGGTGGCATTATCGGTAGGTCTGAAGGAAATACCTCAAGAAACTCACAAACAACATGCACAGAATCCGTAGAAGGAACCTCGGCACTAGAATCATGATCATACCCCAAATAGGATAAACATCCCCTATCAACCATACGTCAAGCCTTCAATTTCGAGATAACCCTGCTGGTAGAATAACCAAGGCTTCATATCCACTCTAAATGAGGCAACCCCGGCAAGGCTAAGGTCATGATCTTGGCATGACAGTCCAGGATAGCATGGTAAGGTGATAACCAGTCCATCCCAATATGACATCAAAATCAACCATATCCAAAAGTAATATATCTACGCGGGTCTCAAGACCCCCAATCACAACTACACATGAACGATAGACACGATCTACCGCAATAGAATCACCCAGTGATGTAGACACATATATAGGAGCACTCAAAGAGTCACTAGGCATGACCAAATACGGTGCAAAATAAGATGGCAGATAGGAGTATATAGACCCTGGATCAAATAGAACTGAAGCATTTCTACTAAAAACCAAAACAGTTCCTGTGATAACTACATAGGAGGCCTCAACCTCAGGCCTGGTTGGAAGACCATAACATCTGGGCTGGGCCCCACCACTCTGAACTACATCTCCAGGACGACCTCCTGCTATATAGACTCCACCTCTAGCGGTCTAACCTCCACCTCTAATACCTCTACCTCCACCTCTACCTCAACCTCTAGCTGGCTGAGCAGGCGATGGAACACTCAGTTCCTGAACCATGGCCTAGGAACCCTAATGCTGAGAGCTACTCGGTGCTCGAAGGCAAAATTTAGCAATATGTCTCGTGTCTCCACAAGTATAACAAGCCCAGGGCTGTTGGGAATAACGACCCTGAAAACTCTGGAGCGGAGGTGCATTGATAGGAGCTGGCGATACGTTGTAGGGCAACTGATCAAAATACTGCATATGAGAACCATGACCACCTGGAGCATCGTGAAAAGCCTGTAGTGCTGAATGAAATGGCCTAGAAGGATGGCCCCTACCAAAAGAATCCCTGCCTCCAGACGAGGCACTACTGAACCTGCCCAAATGATGAGGCCTCTTGTCAAACCCCTGACCTCTTCCCTGTGATAGAACCATCTCAACTCTCCTGGCCATATTGGCCGCATCCTGAAAAAAAAATCTCGCTCCCCGTCTCCTTATCCATCTAATCAAATAGGATGAACAAGTACCTCAATGAACCTCTTCTCTCTCTCTCTCTCTCTCTCTCTCTCTCTCTCTCTCTCTCTCTCTCTATCTCACTTAGTGGGAGGTATACGAAGAGCATAACGGGCCAAGCCAATAAATGTGTTCTCATACTGAGTGACACTTATAGAAACCTACTAGAGACGCTTAAACTACCTTTGATAGTTCTCTCTCTTAGTGATAAGAAGAAATTTCTCCATAAATAGCTGAGAGAACAGATCTCAAGTCAAAGCTAGTGACCCAGCTGGTCTAGCCAAACAATAATCTCTCCACCAATTCTTGGCGGATCCAGACAGAGGAAAAGCAATAAAGTCAACCCCATTGGTCTCTACTATTCCCATGTTCCACAAGGCATCAGCAGACATAGATGGCCCCTCACCGATCAATGCCATAACACCCGGCTGAACTGCTCCAACTAGCCGAGCTGCTGAAGTCTAAAACTAGGAAGCCATCTGCTCCAGAGTGCGAGTAACAGGAGTCTGGGATCCTTCTCCAGCATGAGAGACAGCTGGTGCAGCAAGACATATGCATGTCTGAGTGATGCTCTTAATAAGGCCCACTAGACGGACCAGAGCATCCTAAAGTACCGGGGTGGAGATGAACCCCTCTAGGACCTGATTTGGTCCTGCTGGAACTATTTAGGTTGGAACCTCATCATCAAAATCAACCTGAGGCTCTAACGTTGGTGTTGTTGCTCGAGCTTTGGGCTGAGCTCTACCTCTGCCTCGGGCCCTAGCATGGCCTCGACCTCTGCCCCTCGGAGGAGCTGCTAATGGGGTCTCAGAATACTAGTCAGCTGATTAAGCGGTATGTGTTCTCACCATCAACGAGAGAATAGAGTAAAAGTTCAACTAGCATTGAGAAATCAAGTCGCATAATAGGAAAGAATAGATGTGTAGTTTTTTCTAACTTTGTAGCCTCTGGGGATAAATACATATGTCTCTGTACCGATCCTCAAACTCTAATAAGTCTGTCCGTAAATTGTAAGACCTAAGCAACCTAGAGCTCTAGTACCAACTTGCCATGACCCGGATTTCCCACCCTTGGGAGTCGTGATGACGCCTACTCGTGAAAGTTATGCAAACCGAGTGTTATAGATTTTATTACCCTTTTTCTATAAAATTTCAACAATTAAATTAATATGTGATCAACAGTGGAATAGTAATAATAAAAGAAATGTGAAAGACGAAATCTGATAATTTAACCAAATACTAGTGCACGGACCATCTATGAATACTACAAACAATGGTATGAATAGAAAACACAATACTTTCTCTAAAATAAATAAAACCAAAATGGAAAGGATAGAAGGGGACACCAAAGATGTCTGCAGGACAACTCGGGTCTCGGTAGGACTGAAGGCAGCAACCTTGTTATGGTCCAAAAGCTCCAGTACTGGGATCTTGACACAGTGCAGAATGTAGTATCAGCACAACCGACTCCATGTGCTGGTAAGTGTCGAGCCTAACCTCGGTGAAGCAGTGACGAGGCTAGGACAAGACTACCAAGTAAACTTGTGCAGTTAAATCATATACAGCAAATAATAATAACAGAAACTAGCACTTAAAGATGGGAAGGGGGAACAAGCTGCGGGAAATATCAAGTACTAACAGAACTTCAATAGAAACACATAAAGAACACCATAATTCAATTATGAGAAGGAATAACGAAAATAGTAATAAGTGCACGGTATCACCCTTCGTGTTTTTACTCTCGTTCTCACCAGAACAATCATCCTTTGTGCTCTTACCTCACATAATCATGGCACGACATTATCCTTCAGCATTATCACTCATATCATGGCACGGCATCACCCTTCATGCTTTTACATTCACAATATCGGTACGGTATCACCCTTCGTGCATTAAAACTCACTCACAAATAACACACATAGGGTGCTTTCCCTCATCCTTACCCAAGAAACAATCACGAAGCAACGCAGGTAAGGGAATCAATAAAATCACAATAGAATCTCGGCTAGGGAAACAATATCATAAGCAATAACATCCCGGCAAGGAAAAACAATATCAAAAATCTCTTCTCGTTTCCACAATCACTTCACAACATAAATCTTAACTTGAGCCAATGCTCAACAATGTTCAATTACCAAGAATACTTCCATAATCCTTATTAAACATTGAAAATCATCATATTAAGCATGGACAATACATAATAAAGTCACAACAATCATAGTATAAGACTCACAAGCATGCTTGAGTCCGTATAGATACTCGTCACCACATCTATACGTCGTACTAAAATATTAACACATATCAAATAGGACCATGATCCCTATTCCCTCAAGCTAAAGTTAGACCAAACACTTACCTCAACTTGCACGACCAAACTCAAGCCTCAAACACCACTTTCCCATTAGGTTTTGGCTCCAATTTACTTGTATCTAACCCAAATCCATTCAACAACATCAATAAATGCGAAAAGAATTAGACCCCAATGCTAAATTATAGGTTTTCTGTCATTTTTCTCAAAAAGTCAAAAATCAACCCCGGGCCCACTTGGTCAAAACTCGAGATTCAGACCAAAACCCATTCACCCACAAGACCAAATAAACAATTAGCTTCGAAATCCGACCCCAAAACAAGGTCTAAATCCCAATTATTCAAAAAGCCCTAATTCTACCCAAAATCCCTAATTCTACAATGGAAGAACAATATTTAGGCCTAAAAATTCAATAGGTGTTGATGGAAACATGAAGGAGATGGGTTTAGGAACACACACCTACGATTTGGTGTTAAAATGTTCCTTCATAAATCGCCCAAGGTCTGATTTTAGGGAAGGAGATGTGAAAAATTGGCTTATTCACATTTTGGTTCTGTTTTAAATTCACTAGACAGGCCTTCTTCGCTTTCGTGAAGGGTATTTCATGTTTGTGAAGATTTGTCTAAAAGAGCCTTCGCGTTTGCGAGGCTTTGTACGCGTTTGCAAAGGTTCACCTACTGACCTTTGCGTTCGCGAGCCAATTGTCGCATTCACGTAAAGCATTTTTCATTTCCCCAAGTTCCCTGTCAAATGGTCTTCGCATTTGTCATGTTCGCAACGGGTAACACCCCCAATGCTTCGCTTCGCGAAGAAGGAATTTCCTTCAGTCCCACTATACTCTTCGTGTTTGCAAGAGTTCCTTCGCGAACGCAAAGAAGGAATTACTTGTGCACCTGCAATAGCTATGACAACAGAAATTCTAAATTTAAAATATCCTGAACTCCATCCAAAACTCACCCTAGCCCTCGGGGCTCCAAACCAAATATGAATACTAATCTAAAAATATCATACAAACTTACTCGTGCAATCAAATAGCAAAAGTAACATCGTGAACAATGAATTTAGCACCAAAATCTAAGAAAAATCACAAGAACTCTTAAGTTTCGAATTTCACAACCGAGGGTCCGATTTACATCATATGAATTTCGTTTTTAACCAAATTTTACAGGCATAACTTAAATACTATATTAGACTTGTACCGGGCTACGAAACCAAAATACAGGTCCGATACCATCAAATTCAAATATCTTTAAATTTCCAAAAATTCTTATAATTTCAGTTAAATAATATCTTCCAAAAATTCATTTCTCGGGCTTGGGAATGCGGAATTCAATTCTGGGTATACGGTCAGGTCTCATATTTTCCTACGGATCCTCTAAGACCGTCGAATCACAGGTCCAAATCTGTTTACCAAAAATATAGACCGAAGTCAACATAAATTCAATTTTAAAGGCTAATTTTGCATTTTCCTCAAATTTTCAAATTAAAGCTTTCCAGATATTTGCTCGAACTGTGCACGCAAATTGAGGTAAGACAAAAAGAGGTTTTTAAAGCCTTGAAACACAGAATTGACTTTAAAAACAAGTGATGACCTTTTGGGTCATCACATTTTGGGCGGCCAGCTGGACTAGTGCGGCCTCGCATCTCTCATCTAGTAGTTCTAGGCTCATGCTCATGGCCTCGCCGTTTGATTCTATGGCTGAATATCATAACTTGAGGCTAAGATCTCCCACCATGATCAGTATTAGTTTTTCAGCACCATAGACCAACGAAACATGCTACGGATCCTCCGGAACTGTCAAATCACAAGTCCAAATCTGTTTACTAAAAATAATGACCGAAGTCAACTTAAATTCAATTTTAAAGACAAAATTAGCATTTTCCTAAAATTTTCAAATAAAATCTTTCTGGATATATGCCCTGAATGTGCATGCAAATTGAGGTGATACAAAAAGAGATTTTTAAGGCCTCGAAACACATAATTGACTTTTAAAACAAGTGATGACCTTTTGGCTCATCACATTTTGGGTGGCCAACTAGACTAGTGCAGCTACGTGCCGCTCATCCAGTAGTTCTTGGCTTATGCTCATGGCCTCGCCATTTACTATTTCGGTTGAATATCAGAACTTGAGACTCGGTTCTCCCACCATGATCGATATGAGTTCTTAAGCACCGTCGACTAACAAAAACGGGGTGGCCCCGATACTGTATTTTGAGGTCGTGTGGTATGCCCACAAGATTTCCTTCTATTTTCCTTTGGCATCGGTTAGACTTTTCTTAAGGTTTTGAAGGATTGCTTTGTTCCTCGAGCCGCCTATCTATTCCCACTAGGTTGATAAGGTGTTGACAGATCTTTTTTATCTTATGGTCCTTGAAAAATTTGCTTAGCTTGTTGCAGATAAACTTCTTCCCGTTATCACACAATCTCGGCCGATATATCCAACCGGCATATTATGTGGTCCCAAATAAAGTCGATGAATTCTTTTTCCCCGACCTTCTCAAATGCTTGAGCTTCGACCCACTTAGAGAAATTGTCGTTTATAAATAGTACAAATTGAGCCTTCTCGGGTGCCTATAGTAGGGGACTGACGATGTCAATTCCCCATTTCGTAAATGGCTAGGGCGACATGACCGAGTGTAGAAACTACCCGGGTTGGTGAATCATAGGTGCGTGCCTCTAAGAGCCGTCGCATTATCACACAAAGTCCTTTGCATCTTTCTGTATGTCGATCTAGTAATAACCGCCTCTATTTATCTTACGAACCAACGATTCTGCCCCCTAATAGTTTTCGTATGTGCCCTCGTAACTTCCCTCAAAACTTATTCGATGTCCATCCCCAAGCATATGGAGAGTGGGCCATCGAACGTTCTTCTGAATAGAGTATCTTCGGACAAACTAAACCTGGATGCCTTCATTCGCAGAGCTCTCGATTCTTTGGGATCCGAGGGCACCTTCCATTTTCTAAATAGTCTGTATACTTGTTTCTCCCATCCCAAGTTAAACTTATTGAGTATATCTCGGCATGGTCTTCTTCCACAACTGATTTCATGAGTTGTACAACCATTCCCGAGCTAAATTCATCATCATCAACTGACAAACAAAAGTTAGCCAGAGTATTGACCTTGTTGTTTTGATCTCGGGGCACATATTATAGGGTCTATTCCTTGAATCAATGCAGTGTTACTTGTAGTTTATCCAAGTATATTCGCATTTGTTTCTCTTTCACTTCGAATGTCCCATTCATTTGATTTACCACAAGGATGGAATCACATTAAGCTTCGGTCACTTTGGCCATAAGGCTTTTAGAGTGCTTGAGACCATCATTTATAGACTCAAATTGGCCACATTGTTAGTCAATTTTACGGTTCTAACATATTGCCTAACTATGCTACTCGTAGGCAGCTTCAACACGATGCCGAGTCTGGACCCTTTTGCGTTTGAGGCACCATTCATAAAGAGGGTCTAGATTCCCAAGGAAGTCCCGAGGTCAACAACAATTCGACTTTGGGTATTAGAACAGCGCGAAGTCAGACACAAAGTCTGCCAAAATTTAAGATTCGATGGTGGTTTTGGGTCAATATTCGATATCGTACTTGCTAATTTCCATGGCCCATTTGGCTAATCATACCGAGAGTTCGGGTTTATGCATAATGTTCCTCAATGGTTTAGTAGATACGACCAGTGACGAAGCCATGAAGTTTCTCAAAGATATTCAAACTTGAAAAAAGTGAAAAAATTCTCTGATAAAGAGTGTTCAATATATGTTATATACCTATAAAACCTAATATTTTACCTATATGCTTAGTGTAATTTTCCGATGAAGGGTGATCATTTGACCATCCATTCTAACATGTGGATTCTCCCCTGGATACGACACATATGGGATGGCATTGAAAATATGGCTTTAACTTCCTGGAAGCGCTTAGCAAAGCAAATGCAAATCTCTCTAGGTGAGACCTTGTTTCGGCCTCGGCTAGAGTCCTGTTAACATAATAGATTGGAAATTGCGTACCTTCCCCTTCCCGAACTAAAGCTCTGCTTCGGATACCGCTAAGTACAGGTACAACTACTTGTCTGCCTTTGGAGTATGAGGCAAAGGTGGACTCGAAGGTACCGTTTGACTACTTCCAAAGCTCGTTGGTGCTCTGAGGTCCATGAACAATTATTTTTCTTTTTCAATAATGAGAAGTATTAGTGGCTCTTATCGGACGACCTTGATATGAGCCGAGTAAGGGCGGCTATATGCCCCGTCAGCCTTTGAAAGGCCTTGACATTATCCACCACGGTGATGTCTTCTATAGCTTTGATTTTGTTGGGATTGCTCTCGATTCCCTTGTTGGATACCATGAACCCAAGGAACTTCCTAGACCCGACATTAAATGCGCATTTCTCTCATTTCAACTTAATATTGTATTTCTTCAGTATGTTAAAGGTTTCCTGCAAGTATTCCAAATGGTCCTCCGCTTGCATGAACTTAACTAACATGTTGTCAATTTAAACCTCTATTGATTTTCCTATTTATTCTTCGAACACTCAGTTTACTAGGTGTTGGTAGGTGGCACCGACACTTTTTAGTCCGAACGACATTACCTTATAATAATAGGTGCCGAATTTAGTGATGAAGAAAGTTTTTTCTTGATCGCCCAGGTCCATCTGGATTTGGTTGTACTCGAAATAGGCATCGAGAAAACTGAGAATCTAATGGCCAGCCATTACATCGATCATATGATAGATTTTAGGCAAAGGAAAAGAGTCCTTAGGCATGCCTTGTTCAAGTCTTTGCAATCTACACACATTATTACTTTATTTCCCTTTTTAGGCACTATCATTATATTAGCTAACTAGTCTGCACACTTAACTTCCCGAATGAAACCTATTTTAAGAAGTTTGGATACCTCATCTTTGATGAATACATGCTTGACTCCGGACTGAGGCCTCCTCTTCTGCTTACTCGGGTGGAACTTTGGATCCAAGCTCAGATTGTGAGTAGTTATTTCTGGTGAGATCCCTATCACATCAAGATGGTACCAAGCACAACAATCCATGTTAGCTATAAAGAATTCAATAAATATTTTCCCGAGCTTGGGAATTAACCTTGTGCCCAGATATACCTTTTGATTGGGAAAATATTTGATCATATCACTTGTTCAAGCTCTTCGATCGTTGACTTGATGGCATCGGGATCGTTAGAGGCGATGAACAACTTACGAAATCCGCAATCATCATCCTTGCCTGTTTGTTGCTTCTCCGGTTTGATCGGGACTTTCGGTGATTGCTATTTAGTTTCTTCCTTCCTAACTGATTCTGGGTTCTTTGACGTTGAAAAAGTACATATCAAGATCACCTCATAGACTGCGAACATTTCTTTTGTGGCATACTGTTCTCCATAAACTATTTTGATCCCTCCCGATATGGGAAAGTTCAATCTTGGTGCAGTGCCGAGGGTATTTCCCTAATGTTGTGAATTCATGGCCTGTCGAATAGAGCGTTGTACCTCATATTGCCCTCGGTGACGTAGAAATTCATTTCCGGAATGGTTCCGTCAGTGTTCACCGGTAGGGTTATCTCCCCTTTAGTAGTTTCTCATGCTATGTTAAATCTATTTAAGACCCAGACCGCGAGTACTATTTGGTTTTGTAGACCCAGCTACTCTACGACCCTTGATCTGATGATATTGACCGAACTACCTGGATCAATCAATACACGCTTAACTCGAGATTTATTTATGAGTACAAAAATTACCATGGTATCTTATGGGGTTGCATGATGCCATTAGAGTCTTCATCATTGAAAGAGATGGTCCCCTCCAACATGTAATCCCGAGTTCACTTTTCCCTTGTAATGGACACAAAAGTACGCATCAGTATTGGCCTTTGGGGATGTCGACTCCACTGATGATCATGGTGATGACATGGTGAGGTTCATCTTCCTTGACATACTTACTGCAGTCCCTGTTCCTAAAGTTATTTTTTGCTCGATCACTCAGAAACTCCTGGAGGTGCCCATTATTGAATAACCGAGCCACTTCTTCCCTTAGCTGTCGGTAGTCTTTGGTCATGTGACCGTGTGTGACATGGTATGTATACACCAGGTTGGGATCTCTTTGGGCAAGATCGTACTGCAATGGCCAAGGCCATTTGGTATCTTTAATGCGTTTGATGGCTGATACGATGTTAGCAGTATCGATGCTGAAGTTGTACTCTGATAACCTCGGTGTCTCCCTAGTCTCGATTGTTCTATCGAAACTATTTTTTCTTATGAGTCCCCAGGTATTATAATCTCGATCGCTTCTTTTTTCATTCCTTGATGGGTTACATCCAGATCCACTGCCTCTTCGATCTTTGCTATACAGTTGATACCAATCTCATCTCGGTCTTCGTTCATGATCGATAGCTTTTTTTAGAACTGTCATTAGTTCGGATGGGATACACAGACCCAGAGAGGGCCCTGAGCTAATCATCCTCTACTATGATTTTTTATTGCTACCTGTTATGGACGTCAGTGCAAGTTACCACCGAGTACTCTGTCAAATTTTGTTTCAAGTGATGTGAGACCAGAACGCTTTGGAGGTTGAGTCCTTGAGTGAATGCTTGAACAGCCCAATCGTCTGCAATCGGGCAGATCCATCCTTTCTACTTGAAAACTCAACACAAACTCCCTAAGCATTTTGTTATCTCTTTGCTTGACCTTAAATAGGTTGTATGTTCTAGTCTCGACTTTGATGGCCCCATTACAAAGGCATCTGCAATCATAGCAAACGAATCAATGGAATTGGGGGGCCAGTTGTGATACCATATAATTACTACTTTACATAGGGTTTCCCCAAAAATTTTCAGTAGAACTAATTCGATTTCGTCATTTTGTAAGTCATTTCCCTTGATGGCGCACGTGTAAGAGGTCATGTGTTCATTCAGACTTGTGGTCCGTTATACTTTGGAATTTCGGGCATACGAAACTTCTTTGGGATTGGTTTTGGAGTTATGCTCGGAGGGAAAGGTTTTTGGATGAACTTCTTTGAATCCAAGTCTCTCAATATCTGGGGTGATCCTAGGATATGATAAACCATGGAGTTATAGGTCTCCACTTTTTGTTGTTGGCTTCGATTTTCTTGTCCCCCAATTCCACCCATTTTGTCAGCTCCTCAAGCATCTTTATTATCTCGGGGATGGTCTTGGGTTCGGCTTCACTCGGCCTTTCTATGGCTAGTTCATTTCCGCAAGCATTTTTTCGGGATGGTTCAGGCTCATCTCTGCTGAGGACGCAGTTTTGGTTTTGCAACTGGGCTATTGCTACATGTTTAGCCTATAATATTTTGAAAATCACTCGTAAGTTGATCCCATCACCTTCGCCGTCGTGTGTTCTCCGGGCTATCGATCGGGCTGCCCCGTGAATGCTATTTTTTGGGGTCGGCAGGAAAGTTTTGATAGCCACATGTGAGTTAGCATGATCGGGCCCGCGGTGGGAACTCTGTTGAGTTCAATAAGGGGCACCTCGTTGTGGAAATTTGTATCAAACTGCCACTATTATCCTTAGCCACACCGTAGGCGCCAAAATGTTCACCCTAAAAACGGGTAACAAATGAATTTATATGTAGTTTTAAGGATATGCAAATTAATTCAATAAAAATGATAAATGACATTAGATTAAACAGATAAAAACGTAATAAATTTCCAAAAAGGAGGGTGATCCCGGACTCAGTACGGCTTAACGAAGTACCTACCTTTTATCCCGAGATCACGCTAATGAAGAACTGATGAACAAAAGTAAGAACTTTGAATAACAAAGAGAATAAGAGTATATTACCTTGATATGTGTGTTACCCTGTCTCTAATGAATAGTTAGTTTCCTCTTTATATAGTAGGGGAGTTTTACCTAAAGTACAATTCAAAAATGGATAAAATCTTTCTTTATGTCAATCACTAATTCACTGCTGATACAGGCCGAGATTTATGCCGTGACATCTGGTTGGACACGGATGTCACGGCTCTTTTAGTCGCGTTCAGCCAATTGGTAATGCACTCCGAAGTTGAGGGACTCGAATCAGACCTGGGAGATGTGGCCTGGATGCTTTCGAGGGCGGATGTTTTGCTCGATCCTCGATGTGAGAGGTTTTTTCTCCTAAACTTCGATTCCTTATGGTCACGTTCCAGTCTCGTTTGTCCTATCGAGAAATTGAGATGTTCAACGGGCTCGATTTTACCCCTATACAAATAAGGAAATTTTACCTCCCATAGCAAAGGTATACGCCCTATTTATTATAAATCAAATTATTTTAAAATATTATTTTTTGCAGCTACATTATATATATTATAGCAAAATAAGTATTTATGGTATATATTACCATTAAGGTATAAAATACACTATTCATCTTTTTCCTCACTCTTAGACAGCTGGGCATACCTATTTTTAAGGTGATTTTTGTTATTGTATTTACATGGGCGAATACATGTGAATGCATGCGCATACAGCTAGATTGTCCTAATTTTAGGCGATTTTTACTGCTTTATTCATGAATACAACAATGCGGATACATATGAATACATGCGCATATAACTGGACTGCCCTGATTTTAGGCGCTTTTTGTTGTTGTATTCATGAATACATGGCGCGAACACATGTGAATACATGCTCGTACAGCTATACTACCCTGATTTTAGGCGCTTTTTACTGTTGTATTCATGGATACAGCAACGCGAATACATGTGAATACATGCGCGTACAGCTAGACTGCCTTGATTTTAGGCGTTTTTTCTGTTGTATTCATGAATACATGCGCGCACAGCTGGACTATCTTGATTTTTAGGCGTTTGTTGCTGCTGTATTCATGAATATAACAGCGCGAATACAGCGAATATATTACAGTAACAATTAAAAAGTAGCTATAAGAAATAATTATGTATATAATTATTACAGAAAATTAATAGCCACTAAACAATAGTAATTTCTGAAAATTTTTCTTCAAATAAATCATAACATTTTAGGCTGACTTAGAACGCTAGCCTATGCAGTTTCTGCTTAAATGCACGTATGTCTTCTATTTTATCATATCACTATATAATATTATGCTTCGCTAGTTTTCTAATTATAAAGGGTCGATTTTCTAATGTAGAAAAAATAGCAGCAATCCCAATAGAAAATCCAACATACAGTACTTTAAAACACAATCTAGTTAGTATAAAACAAGATCCATGTATACCTCTCACAAACTTCAACTCTATACTCAGAATAAAAAGCTACGTCAGACCATATTCTACTCTCTTATAAGATAAACTAGAGGAGGAATGCATGGGCCTAACACTGAATTACAAAAATAATTTCCTTCATTTTATTTTTCTAGTTATTTTGTAAAGATTATTTATATAATTTAAATAATATATTTAGAGATAAAATATATATATGGATCTTTATTTAATAAAATATTATTTTTTAGTTAACCATCTGATTTAAAACTTATTTTGGTAGAATTAAACATCAAGGAAAAAGATATAAAAAGGTTTCCAATATTTCATTACATTGCTTCTTCTTCTATTTTGTTTTTTATGTTTGTTTTTTCCTCATATTCAAATTTAAAATTTACAATAAACTTTTTTAGCAAAATAATAAATAGGCTTGTTGGTAACACAAAAAAATTCATAGGCAACACATATTAATAATTTCTTAGTGAGTTAAATATAAGAGAAAAACAGACCCTAAACTTCATCAATTTATAAATAGCTAAGAATTTGCACTTTTTCCGTTGATAATTCATTTGCTAATAGTTTTAAATAAGATGTGATGTCCTCTTCTAGCATAAGGAAAATCATGTGTTACACTAAAAGTGGATCTGAAAATATAGAAATAAATATTTCTAAAAGAATACCAGCTCTACTCATTTTTTTAGAGACTTTTTTTATTAAATGCTTGAAAAGATAATTATTTGAATAATTGATCCTTAAAATGTTTACTTGACCTTCAAAATAATCATGAAGGTAGTAAAGCTATTATAGTTTAAATAGTAATATCGTGAGTTCTGATAAGAATGGACCTTGAGCCTAACTCAACCCCAAAAGCTAGCTTATGAGGTGAGGATTGCCCAAGCCATATAAGGAGACCAAGGACCTCAAATCCCTCCGATGTGGGACAACTCAACACCCCCCATCACGCCCAGATCTCTGAAGCGTGGACAACATAAATGGGGGCCCAACATCGGTAATAATAATTGGGATGGGCCTGGCTCTGATACCATGATAAGAATGGACCTTGAGCCTAACTCAACCCCAAAAGCTAGCTTATGAGGTGAGGATTGCCCAAGCCATATAAGGAGACCAAGGACCTCAAATCCCTCCGATGTGGGACAACTCAACAAGTTCTAATTTGAACCCATTTTATTTTCTAATCAGATTAATCTTTTCTTATATAATATATACTCCAAAAACATAAATTTACTACTAATATTCTATTTTCATTTTCCTTTTTCACGTGAATTATCGTCATTGGATTTTCTTTTTTTCTTTTTCCTAATTCTGTAGTACTATGCTATTTTACAAATTTTAGTATATTCTCTATTATTATTACTCCATTATTTTGTGTTTTCAATTAAAATAAATGGATGCAAGGTTGCCAAAAGGAAAAATATGTGTACAAATTGGTCCACGTGGTAATTTTTGACTTAGCATCACATGCAAAGCAAAAAGTGATGGATGATATTTTGTAGGGCATGTAAAGTTGCATTAATTACCAAAATGTATAAGGGCAACTCAAGTAATAACGGATCATATCAAGGTAAAATATTGAGCGGACAACCGTCCTTTTTCAGCTACAGAAGCAAGAAGCACTAATATTTCCAAAGTACCCCTTCTGATCCAAAATATAACCGATATACCTCAAATTGTCAATTCACTTTGACCGGAAGCTCCTCTTGATTCTCTCTTATTAATGGTAGTATTAAATAGGAAAATTTTGGTTTATATTCTAAGGAGTTTATTCTTAACACTTTCTAGTGTTACAGCTCACGGAAACAATCCATCTTCGGAAGATAAAGTACACATTAGCAATCACTTGCTCTATTTTCGCAAGATAATTCTTCCAACAATCACGACTCTAATAAAAGTAAAATATATCAAATGAATAACCATTAAATAGAATAGTGAAAAATTTATAACCTTCACATATACCTTTCAAAAGTTGTAACATCTATAAGAAAATCCCAAATGCTTACAAGACATGATAAGCAAAGACAACGATTTCAATAAACCTAAAAGCAAAGACAACCTTATGCACTAATAAAGTTAAAGCAATAAGTTTATAACTACCAAAAGTAATCTCAATTCTAGGTAATTTTGGAGATAATTTTGCAATGTTTTTAACGCTAGTTGGAAAGGCAAACCCCAAAATAAAGAGGATAAAAGAATACTAGATTTTAACATAAAAAATTCTTCAAATCGAAAATAAAGTTCACGGATTACAAAGATTCAAAAATTTCACTATAATAATAAATGGGTTACAAAAGTTCTTCAAATTGGCTACACAACAAGTGCCAAACACTGAGCAACAATAGTAACAAGAGCAACAACTGATCAATTAAAAAAAGAGGAGAATCCACAAAAATGAAGCTTCTATTCGAGGCTCAACATCAGATGATGCCGACCTCCAAATCCGATCTCTATCGTTCAAAGCAAATACCATGATGTTAAAAACACTTGGTCAAAATATCCACCCGATCCAACGGTTAACGAACTAGAAAATATAATCTGAAGTTGGCTGGTCGAAATAAAAATCTGCAGAAAAATAAATACTTTTCTTCGCTCTTCTCTCTTGATGAAAGATCTTTCAAAAACCACCTTATGTGCTTATCTCTTTTAAATACTTGTATCAATGAGCGTAGAATAATTCTCCAAGATTTTCCTATAATAGATCATGAGTCATGCTTTCTCTTAAAGCCAAAACGCACTCAAAATAGGAATAAACATCGAATCCAATTCCAAATAGGAAGCGAAACTAAAAGAGAATAGGATTAGGACATTGGGACGTTGGCTGGACAACATGGGTATGTGCCAAACAAACTCCCCCTCCGGTCAAGGGGCCAAATGTGTCTTCAAGTAGAGGAACTATTGACAGGCTTCATGCATGCCAATTTTCTGCAAAATTCATGTTTATCTGCAACCACCGCCTTTGTGAACATATTCGAAGGGTTTTTATCAGTGTATATCTTTTCAACATCAAGTAATTTTTCTTCCACTGTCATTCTTATCCAATGATACTTCCTATTCATATGTTTGGTCTTACAATAATAAGTGTAGTGTTTGACGAGAGAGATAGCACTCTGATTATCACAAAATAAGATATACATTAGCTGCTGAAAGACAAGATCGTTAATAAACTCCTTAATCCATAATAGTTTCAGCTTCTGTGGTGGATAAAGCAATCCACTTTTGTAGTACCAAGAAATAACTCCCTCTGCAAAAGTAATCAAATAACCAGAAGTGGATATTGAATTATCAAGATTTCCCCCTAAATCAGAGTTTGTATAACAAATAAGTTCAGGCTTGCTATTGCCAAAGCACAACTTTAAATTTGCAGTATCTTTCAAATATCTTAATATCCATATTACTGCATCCCGAGGTTCTTTTTCAGGATTAGAAAGAAATCTACTAACAGTACCAACAGCATGTGTAATATCTGATCTAGTTCAAATCATAGTATACCATCGGCAGAAGAGTAAGGAATACGAGACATCTCTTTTTTCTCTTCATCAGTAGATGGACTCTAACTAATGTTGGAAACACGTTCTCAAACTAACGTGTGTTGATTCATGTAGGTTTTGATAAATGCCAAACATTGAGGCAAGCATCGGTGATGGAACAATAACAGTCCAAGTACAAGATGGATAGTACGCGTTCAAGAATAGAAGATGAAATCCACTGTTGAGTAGGTCTTAATTTGTAATCTTGACTCAACGACTTATTTCTAATATTGGCTCTCACCTAAAATGATTTTCATAAAATCATGCATCATAAGTTTTTAAAGAAATAAGTTGCATATTTGCCAAAATGATTTTTAAACTCGTTTTGAGAAAATTGGGTTTAACAATCGATTGTCTTGAAGAAACAATCGATTGTCAAGTTCTATACTTAGTTTTTAAAATGTTGTCTTGAGACAGAAACTTCGTTTGAAATCATTTTTGAAGCAACAATCGATTGTCACTGTTCAACAATCGATTGTCAGATTTTATACTTAGTCTCAAATTTTTGGACAACTTACAGAATGTTTTCAAAATCTTCAAAAATGAAGAACAATCGATTGTCACTATTTAACAATCGATTGTGCTCAGTGATATTTCCAAACGGACTTCTTCCAACGGCTTTATCTATTTATGGTATAATCTTTACTCAATCTTTTAGTCAAAAAGTTGCCAGAAATATTTTGGATATTTGAACAACAATCGATTGTCTAAAGTTAACAATCGATTGTCATTCTTTTTAAATTCAACAGAAATCTTTTTAACCAGATTTTAAGGAATCTGTCTGTTGAAATTTTGCTCCAACAATCGATTGTGTAATATCAACAATCGATTGTCAGGCAGATTTTCAGGAGCGTTTTCTGGAACTAAAAGCAACGGTCTATTGCTCCATTTTCTCTATAAAACACTCTCTGAAAATCATTTTTAAAACACAACAACACTGCAGAAAAATTACAAAGCATACATTACATTCTTGTGATTCAAATTTCATATCTTACATTGTTTTTTGAGAGCCAAGATTATTGATTGAGTTGTTGTGTTCTTGAGCCATATACTTTGTACTCATAATCCACTCTTTAAGAGAGTTCTTGTAAAGTGAGTGAAAGAGTGTTCTTGTTAAACACTTGTAGTAAGAAGAAGTGTTATATTTCTTCTTGTAAAGTCTTAGGGATAGGTTTCCTTAAGCGGGTTGGTTGAGGCTTGTATTGTATCAAGTTCTCAAGTTGTAAAGGTTCGTTAGGCACCCGGAAGCTTAACAAGTGAAGTCTTTGGGATTGTATCCCCGAGCAAGTGAAGTCTTTGGGATTGTATCCCCGAGCAATTGAAGTCTTTGAGGTGAGGAACCTCCGAGCAAATTGAAGTCTTTGAGGTGAGGAACCTCCGAGCAAATTGAAGTCTTTGAGGTGAGGAGCCTCCGAGCAAGTGTTTGAGATTTGTGTGATTCAAGTCTCAAGTGTAAAGGTTTGTTGGGCACCTTAAGCTTGACAAGGTTGTTAGTGGAAATCTCGAGAGAGTCTCTCGGGGACTGGACTAACCACAAAGTGTGGCCAACCAGTATATATCGTGGTGTAATTTATTTTTACTGCATTTGTTTATTTCCTGCAAAATTTAAATTCCGCAAGAAAACGCTTAATTTTATTAATACGCTATTCACCCCCCCTCTAGCGTAAAGCGTTATTTCTAACAATTGGTATCAGAGCCATACTCTCTGAAAAACTTAACAGTTTGAGAGAACCATCCATGGCTTCTACTCATGATTCTTTTGCAGGAATCGGTGAAGGAAATTGCTACACCATGCCTCCAATATTTGATGGAAACAACGAAGAAGAGGTAAGTATCTCTAACTCTCACTCGTTCGAAGAATTACAAAATGCATATGAAGACTTGTATGGTGAATTTTGTAATGCTGTCAAAATGATTAGAGATTTGAAGAAATCACTTTCCCAGCAAGAATTAGATTTTCAGAAAAATCTCTCTTTAAAAGAAAAGGATTTTGAAGAACGTCTCTTATTGAAAGAAAAAGATTTCAAAAATCAACTTTCTTTAAATCAAAAAGATTTTGAAAATCTGTCTCTTGATAACGAGAATCTTGTAAAAGAAAATCAGTTTTTGCAAAATGATAGTGTAGAACTTAGACAAGTCATTAAGACTATGCATGAAGCTTCTTATGTTGATAAATGCTCTACTTGTACTTCCTGCGATTCTTTGAAGTTAGAAAACGCAGAACTTAGGAAAACTTTAGAATCACGAAGTATAGATGTCCCTAAGGTTATTGAAGAAAAGGAAACGTCGAAGAGAAATCAACGGCATAAAAGCAGAAATCCCATTAGAAATTTTACTGATCCACCTAGAAATAATTCTAGGGCTGTAAATGAGTCTAGGACAAATTCCTTTAGACCACCTAGACATTACGCTAGGATGTATGAAAACAAGTCTAAAACTAACGCCTTTAGATCACCTAGATACAACTCTAGAAATTGGAATAATGAATCTAGAGTTAATCACTTTACATCGCCTAGAATCAATACTAAGACTATTGTTGATAAGCCTAGAACGAACTACGTTAGACAACCTAGAAATGACTTTAGGATTCTCAACGCCTCTAGGAATGACTCTAGATCACCTAGAATGTATTTGGCGCAACCTAGGCATTGGCACAATCCGAACGTAGTATGCCATTATTGCAATCGGATAGGTCACATTGCACCCGTGTGTTTTGCTAAACATAGAGATTTATCTTTTGGTTATAATTATTATTTGCCTAACCCCAAAGGACCCAAAAAGATATGGGTACCAAAAACCTCTCCGTAGGTATTTTTGCAGGTGTGCTTGAAGACTACAAAATTGTAGTAGATGCGCCAAGCACGACACCCAAAAGGCATCGAGAGGAATTTCGGTTAGCTATTCTTTTTTTATAAAACTGAATATGTGCAAATTATTAATGTTGACAGTTTTGTTGATATATGGCAGCTGGTGTTATTAACATATAAGTTGTCAACTTGATTCTCACCCTGAAAAACGTTGACATGCGTTAATTGTAAGAATCAATTTGTGAAATTTCTTGTTGACTATACTTGTTGATTGACATGCTGAAAATTCATTTTTGATTACTAGTATCAACTATTTAAATGCTTGATCCATGCTTTGACAAATGTTGATTTGTGCATTGAATGAGTACCTACTAAATCATGTTTAGTTGAATTATGTCTTGACAATTTTTTTTAAACAGCAAAGTGTTTTAAATCATGTTTTAATATATGGTTTGATAAATGCCTTTAGCATACTCTCATAATCGATTTTCAGAACTTAAAACCTTTTTGGTCTAGTCCACAATCGATTGTTCACAGGCACAATCGATTGTTCATGTTTTTCTGAGTTTTCAAAAACTCTCTGCTTCTTGCAGATTTTTCAGGAACTAAGTGTCAAATAGTTCAACAATCGATTGTCCCCTTTCAACAATCGATTGTCAATCGGTAAAAATCTCAAAGATTTGTTACCATTCTGAATTCTGAACTCAACAGCTATCATTTAGCATCGTGTCAGTTCAAAATAGGCATAAACGCTCTTGAAATTTTTTAAGGCTAGGCTTTCATTTTTATCATGCCCAATTGTATGTGTTGATATGTCTTTGTTAACCATCCGTATCAATTCTCCTTGAATCATGCTTTGTTTTGGTTCTCATTATTGCAAATGCGCTTAATTGAAATATTTGACATTTGTTGCAATATGGATTGCTGAAAATAACCTTGTGTATCACTGTTAATAAAATAACATTGATGCATTTGTTATGCTCTCCGTCAAATGGATTTTTCATTGCTTGTGTAACAATCGGTATTTCCTGTAAAATGTCAAATTGATGTGTTTTGCTTAAACAGGTGATAAGATGGTTGATTCATGATTTGACTATCTATTTGAAACAGCATGCGATATATGTTTTGACAAATGCCTTTCAAAATAACAATAGTTTTTTTTTTATAAAATTGATAAATTTATAGAAGTCGTCATATTTTATATTCCTCAATATCCTTCCTATTCTTTTGTGAATATGGTAAAAGGAATTAGCCTTAATACAATCTTCTTATCAAAAGAAGAAATATTTTAGGCAAATTTGTTACAAGTAAGAGGAATGTCATTACATTCCATTTTGTCTTACTTAAGAGGGAACTTGTGCTTTGAAAGAATTGATTGCATAAATTTTATTGATGATATTCTCTTAACAAATATCTGTTTGGGTTTTGAATTGTTATTATGGTGATAAATAGTTTATATATATATATCGGAAATGGCTTCACTTGATTAAATGTTGGAAATGCAAATGTGCTCGCTTGAAGCATTCAATTCAATTTCTAGCAAATTGAGATGTCAACGATGGAGGATGACATCAAGACAAACCGGGTATGATCGTTCCTTACTCTACCCTTTAGCTAGTTGAATTGGTATTATATGTCACAAGTATTGATATGAATGTTATTTTGATAAATTGCATAATTGATTAAGTGCATAAATTGTATTGAGTTTTGATTTTCTAAATTGGTATTTATAACAATTGGTGTTGATTATATGTATCCATGATGGAAAATCTATTTTCATAAAAACGTTTTCATCCGAAGAATCATTATCTTCCTCCATGTGTTGATGACGTTGTTTCATTCATAATCAATTGTCATAATTCCAAAATTGATTATAATATATTCAAAATTGATTACCATACTTCCAAAATCAATTTTCAGGACTTAGACCATTTTTTTTGCCCAGTACACAATCGATTGTCAAATTCAACAATCGATTGTCAGTGATTTTCTGAAATTTCAAAAACATTCTGTTTCAAGCCAATTTCTCAGAATCTAAGTGTCAAACTTGACACAATCGATTGTCAGACGGTATTAATTCAAAAAATTCTTACCGTTCTGCTCTGCTGACCCCCTTTAATCGATTGTCAGTTTCCTTTTCAGAATTCCAACGGGCATATCTGCTCAACAATCGATTGTCTCCAGCAAACAATCGATTGTCTCCAGCGGTCTTCTTAAAATCTGACCGTTTTTGAGTCTTCAATTCAGCCATGAATACCATATCTTCTCCCACTCTATAAATAGAGATGTATTCTTCATTCTTATCACAACAAAATCAAGTCTAAGTCTTCAAATTCTATCAAAAGCTCTCCTTGCAAATTCTTTGTCTTCTCAAGTCTCTTTCAATCAAAATGCCAAGAAAATCTAGAGCTTCTAAGCAAGATGCCTCTGCCTCTGCTCCTCCTACTCCCAGACTGTTTCCATACCAAGATGGAGATGTGTTATTCTTCAGAAGCGAAGCTTCACTAAGTCGCTTTGTTACAAGATTCGAAAAACGGGATATTCTTCCTCCTCGTTTTTCCACAATGAGGTATCTTGAAAATTTTAGTCTTGCTATACACTTTCTTCAGCAATGCAATCTTCTAAACTTCCTTCTCCTTTCTTTTGACTTTATAAATGCTACACTCGTTCGGGCATTCTATTCAAATCTCCGCCAGAACGATCAAGGTGATCTTGTCACCTTTGTAAATGGTGTTAAAATTATCATTTCTGATGAATCCCTAAACACCATTGCCTATCTCCCAAATGATGGAGAAGACATTTCTCAATATGTTGGAATAGAAGGAGAATTATTTGACGAAACCTCCTTTCTTCGTCAAGCTGGTCTTGTTAACTATGATCCACGTCTCACTTCTCGTCGTCCTACGATCACGGGAATGGATCCGAACTATCGGTTGATATTCTATTTCATCACCCGAGTTCTCAAGCCCCGAAAAAGCAGTCACACCACTATCTCCCAAGAAGTTTGTACACTCATGCATGCCATTTCTTCCGGAGCTCGATTAAATTATTGTAAATTAATCAAGCTTCACATGTGTGATGCTCTCGCCGAAGACAAACATCTTCCATATGCACTTCTTGTCATGCATTTTCTTGAATCCGCCGGCATTATCACGGCAAATGGTCCACTTAAAAATCGGACCAAACACTGGGAAATTTCTGAATCTTCATTTCACAGTGGTGGCGATCATGATAATCAACCTCCTCAAAATCCTCCACAAAATCCGCCTCAAAATCAAGATCCAAATGCGGAGATAGTAAATCATCTTACCCGTATTGAAACAAAAGTTGACACTTTGTCCCGCTATGTCCTAGGATATTTTGACCATATCAACTATCAATATGGCAATCTTGTCCCATTTGAGGCACCGCCGCAAAACATGGACGAAGATGATGATAACGAGGATTAAATATTTTCTTGTATTTTTTCATTAAATGGCCTATGTAATATTTTATCTATTTAATGAAAAGTTGATTTTCATCTGCAATATCTCTCCTATTTCCATTATGCATACTTACATGCTTTCTCTGAATGTGTTGCATAAATTCAGGGGGAATCTTATATTTAGGGGGAATTTCTTTCCAGTGCAAACTATTCGATTATCCCGTATAATAATCGATTATGTTGACATTTGTTGAACTAGCATGCTATTATTAGACTTGTTATCTAGCCACTTTTTGTTAATGTCAAAAGGGGGAAAATAAACGGGCTATGCATGCATAATATATTCTATATGAAACATGAACATGTCTATGATGCATATTGAATTATCTTGAACTGTTATTATTATGCATATCCCGATACATGTTTGCCATTATCAAAAAGGGGGAAATTGTTGGAAACACGTTCTCAAACTAACGTGTGTTGATTCATGTAGGTTTTGATAAATGCCAAACATTGAGGCAAGCATCGGTGATGGAACAATAACAGTCCAAGTACAAGATGGATAGTACGCGTTCAAGAATAGAAGATGAAATCCACTGTTGAGTAGGTCTTAATTTGTAATCTTGACTCAACGACTTATTTCTAATATTGGCTCTCACCTAAAATGATTTTCATAAAATCATGCATCATAAGTTTTTAAAGAAATAAGTTGCATATTTGCCAAAATGATTTTTAAACTCGTTTTGAGAAAATTGGGTTTAACAATCGATTGTCTTGAAGAAACAATCGATTGTCAAGTTCTATACTTAGTTTTTAAAATGTTGTCTTGAGACAGAAACTTCGTTTGAAATCATTTTTGAAGCAACAATCGATTGTCACTGTTCAACAATCGATTGTCAGATTTTATACTTAGTCTCAAATTTTTGGACAACTTACAGAATGTTTTCAAAATCTTCAAAAATGAAGAACAATCGATTGTCACTATTTAACAATCGATTGTGCTCAGTGATATTTCCAAACGGACTTCTTCCAACGGCTTTATCTATTTATGGTATAATCTTTACTCAATCTTTTAGTCAAAAAGTTGCCAGAAATATTTTGGATATTTGAACAACAATCGATTGTCTAAAGTTAACAATCGATTGTCATTCTTTTTAAATTCAACAGAAATCTTTTTAACCAGATTTTAAGGAATCTGTCTGTTGAAATTTTGCTCCAACAATCGATTGTGTAATATCAACAATCGATTGTCAGGCAGATTTTCAGGAGCGTTTTCTGGAACTAAAAGCAACGGTCTATTGCTCCATTTTCTCTATAAAACACTCTCTGAAAATCATTTTTAAAACACAACAACACTGCAGAAAAATTACAAAGCATACATTACATTCTTGTGATTCAAATTTCATATCTTACATTGTTTTTTGAGAGCCAAGATTATTGATTGAGTTGTTGTGTTCTTGAGCCATATACTTTGTACTCATAATCCACTCTTTAAGAGAGTTCTTGTAAAGTGAGTAAAAGAGTGTTCTTGTTAAACACTTGTAGTAAGAAGAAGTGTTATATTTCTTCTTGTAAAGTCTTAGGGATAGGTTTCCTTAAGCGGGTTGGTTGAGGCTTGTATTGTATCAAGTTCTCAAGTTGTAAAGGTTCGTTAGGCACCCGGAAGCTTAACAAGTGAAGTCTTTGGGATTGTATCCCCGAGCAAGTGAAGTCTTTGGGATTGTATCCCCGAGCAATTGAAGTCTTTGAGGTGAGGAACCTCCGAGCAAATTGAAGTCTTTGAGGTGAGGAACCTCCGAGCAAATTGAAGTCTTTGATGTGAGGAGCCTCCGAGCAAGTGTTTGAGATTTGTGTGATTCAAGTCTCAAGTGTAAAGGTTTGTTGGGCACCTTAAGCTTGACAAGGTTGTTAGTGGAAATCTCGAGAGAGTCTCTCGGGGACTGGACTAACCACAAAGTGTGGCCAACCAGTATATATCGTGGTGTAATTTATTTTTACTGCATTTGTTTATTTCCTGCAAAGTTTAAATTCCGCAAGAAAACGCTTAATTTTATTAATACGCTATTCACCCCCCCCCCCCTCTAGCGTAAAGCGTTATTTCTAACAACTAATACTCAATTTGAAATGTTTAGCTAGAGGAGTACTAACTACTTTTGCATATGTCATATTGAACCTCTTGAGTATCTTCTCAATGTATTACTTTTGGGACAAAGGTAACTCCTTTTTATCTCTGTGTCGGTGGATTTGAATGCCAAATATTTTGTTTGTTGGCCCCAAGGTCTTAATTGCAAACTATTTGCTCAACTGCTTCTTAAGGACTGCAACCTGGATTTATTCTTTCCATAAATAAGCATGTCATCCATATAAACCAATAAAATAAGAAAATCATCATATAGAACTTCTTGAAGAATACATAGTGGTCTGAAGAAGTTTTCTTATACCGTTGTTCTTCTATAACATATTCAAATATCAAATACAATTGCCTTGGAGCTTGTTTCAATTCATATAGGCTCTTTTTCAACTTGCAGATATAATTTTCTTTTCCCTTAATTACTAAACCTTTAGGTTGCTCTATATACATCTCCTCATCTAAATCACCATGAAGAAACCTAGAACCACACAAATAGAAGACATCTTCACAACAGGGTAAAAAATTTCATCAAAGTCAACCCCCTTCTTCTGGCCAAAATATTTAGCAACTAACCTCGCCTTATACCTAGGCCTAGAGGTATGGTTATCTTGCTTTATTCTGAATATCCATTTGTTAGATAAAGCTCTCTTACCTTTCGTAAAATTCACTAACTCATATGTGTCATTCTTAAGGAGTGAGTCCATCTCATATTCCATGGCTTCTATCCACTGATCTTAGTGAGTATCTAGCATGCCTTTATCATAGCTCTCACGCTCTACCATGTCAATCAAAAGTACATACTCATCAGAATGACAGCGGATGGATTTTTGCTTCTCCCTTGTAGATCTTCTAAAAGAGGTTTCAGAAGCATTCGTAGTAGTTACCTGAGCAGGAATTGGTTAATTATCAACCACAACTTCATCAACTGGAGCATCCATAACATTTACACCATGATGATCATTTTGATCTTGATCACCATCTTTATTATTGTCTTGGGTTCCTTCATGTGCAATAGGTGCCTTAGCAATAGAAACTGGATCAATATCAACTAAGCTCGTATTTCTCTGAGAATTTGTCTTCTCATCTTTGTCAATATCTTCAATAGTCTAGTCTTCAAAGAATGTCGCATCACGTTTCTAATAAGTTCTTTGTCAACTGGAATGTAAAAACGATACCCAAATTCATTTTTATCATAACCGATAAAGATACACTACTTAGTTTTGACATCTAGTTGCGATCTTTCATCTTTAGGAACATGCACACAAGCTTTACATCCAAAAACTCTCAAGTTATCATAAGAAACATCTTTGACAAAACAAAATCTGTCTCGGACATCACCATACAAACTACAGCAGGAGAAAAATTGATAGCATAGGCAATAATGTTAAGTTCTTCCGCCTAAAATTTATTTTAGAAGTTTAACCTCTGAAAGCAGGCATCAAACTCTTTCAACTAAAGTTCTATTCATCCTCTCTGCCAAAATATTCAATTGAGGCGTCCTGGGCGTAGTTTTCTAATGATGAATTCTTTGTTCCTTGTAATAGTTATCAAAGGTGCCACAATATTCACCGCTATTGTCAATGCGAATACATTTTAATTTCTTCCTGGTCTGTCTCTCAGCTAAGGGCTGAAATTCCGTAATCACACCAAGTTCTTGATCTTTAGATTTCAAAGGATATACCCATATCTTACGAGAATAATCATCAATAAAGGTCACAAAATAAAGTGCACCACCTTTTGACTTTACATTAAAAGGACTATACAAATCAGAGTGTACTATCTTCAATAAATCGGCTTTTTTGGGGGAGGATGGATATGAAAGGAAACCCTTGTTTGTTTGCCAGCTAAATAATGGATACACCTTTTCAGCTATGTTTGTTTCACTCCAAGAAGTAAATTTATGTTAGCCAAACATGTAATTCTCCTCTCGCTCATATGGCTCAATCTTCTGTGCCAAAATTCTGATAAAGTGTCACTTTTCACCAAATTTATAGAGTCATTAAGAATAGAGCCTTGTGTCACATATAAATGACCAGACTTGACTCTTCAAGCCACTACTAACGAGCCCTTGGTAAGCTTCCATTGTCCATTAGAGGGCATTATGGTAACCTCCATCGTCTAATCTTCCTACTGAGATCGAATTGAAAGGAAAGTCTGGATCATGCTTAACATCTTGAAGAATTAACGTTGAACCATTACTAGTTTTTAAAAAAAACTATGTCAACATCAAACAACCTAACTTCACTAGCATTGCCCATCTTTAGCACTCCAGAATCAATACGAGTATAAGATGAGAAAAAATCTTTTCTTAGTGTGACATGTGAGGTAGCTCCAGAGTCTACTATAAATCTCGTCTTATAGGATACCAAAATAATATCATATCGAACAATAGAAACAACATTGTTCTCGTTATGTTCAATTTTCTTTCTCTAACTTCACTAGCATTGATCTTTAGCACCCTAACTTCACTAACATTGCACATCTTTAGCACTCCAGAATCAATGCGAATATAAGATGAGAAAAAATATTATCTTGGTGTGACATATGAGGTAGCTCCAGAGTCTACTATAAATCTCGTCTCATGGCATACCAAATTGATGATATTTTCATCATAATAAAGAATAAGGACATCTCAAACAATAGCAGCAACATTGTTATCGTTATTTTCAACTTTTCTTCCTTCTCTAATGTCTTGCAACAACTTGTGATTAAACCTTTTGATATGTACTTTCTTGACACAATGGTTGCATGTAACATTATGGTATTTGGACCTTGACTTATTTTACCTCTATTCCTCGAGCCTCTTGTTCTATCTCCCCCCAGCTTCTGTAGCAAGATATCTGCTTGTAAGGACGAACCCTGAGATTTTCTCCTTACTTCCTCGTTCAATACACCAATCTTGGCATATTCCATGGTCACCTTACCTCCAGGAGCCGAATTTTTCAAAGAAACATGAAGAGTTTCCCAAGAGTCCGGTGGAATACTAAGAAGTTAAAGTCCTTGTATATCATCATTAAATTTAACTCTCATTCCACACAGCTGATCAAGGATTCCCTGAGAATCATATATGTGATCAAAGATAGGGCTACCTTCCTTGTATTTAAACGTCATTAATTTTTTTAGCAGAAACAACTTGTTGTTCCCAGTTTTTTAAGCATAAAGAATCTCTAGTTTTTCTCACAATGATCTTGCAAGTGCCTCATTCACGATATGGTTACGAACATTATTTTCAAAATATTGTCGTATATATCCACATACTTGTTGGTGCTCGAAATACCAATCTTCATTAGATATAGTCTCAGGTTTATGAGCTACAAAAATGGGTAGATGCATCTTCTTCATGAACAATAAGTCGTTCAGTTTACTTCTCCAAACATTATAATTTCCTGCATTTAAACATACCATCTTGTCCAGATTTTCTGACCTTAATTGATTTTTCTATCCCATGAAGGAAAGGACAACATATTTACCATAATTTGATTTCTCTTTTCCTAAATATAATTCTTCCATATTTGGCTAGTCCCTTTTCTGGTAGGAAAATGTTTGGAGTTATATAAATTGAATATTCGTCCTTCTCATTCAGTAGTGTATAAGGCAAAATTGGAAGGTCCAATTTCTCGTCATTAAGGCACTTCGAAAGATCACCTAGAAGGCTCGAGGCCATGGCCGAGTATCCTCCCTCAAGGGTCATCGACATTTGACCTCAGAGTAGTAATGATCACGGTAACGGTAGAAATTGGGAGTTCCCAAGGAACTCGGCTAGGACTGGCAAAGCCTAATGGACTATCCTAACCCTGAATCAGGGTGTCACATCTAGCTGTCTCATCTCTATATCTTTGTAATTAATGTATTTTTTACTATGTTGGGATGCCCCTCCTATATAAAGGGGATCCTTGTCATTTTGTAAAGGGTTGTTGTTTCTTCAGTTGCTCCATACGAAATATACAAGAACATTCTCTATGCTTTCTAATATATTATCTTGATATTAATTCTCTCATTTATTATCCTCGTTTTTCTCATTTATTTCTTATCATTGGCCAAAAGGGCCTTCGTTAATTTCATTATAACTGTTAGCCACACCGCGATTACCCTCGATAGCTTAAGACCAAGTTTTGGAATCGACCTCGAGGCCCCTGAATCAACAAGTAGCCCCGATTATTAGCCTATCATTTTGATTATCACTCTCTCTTTAACTCCTATTTTATATCTAAGTCTCACATACATAGCATCAACTACTTAACGACTAGCATAAAAATAGATCACATATTTTTAGAGTCCCATAATCAAATTTAATTTTTATTACCATTTTTACAGTAAACAAGTAGCATTTACAATGTAGACATAATGGGCTTGAGAGCCGTATTTAAGGGGAGAACTTTATAGGATAAGAGGTAATGTGTCACTTGTGTTTGTCTCTTCGTAAGGTTGTTGGGAACACTTTATAGGATAAGTGTTAGTGTGTCACTTGTGTTTGTCTCTTCGTAAGGTTGTTCTCTCGATATTTTTTATTTCCGTTTATATAGTCAATTTCTCATCTCCGCCGTGGACGTAGGTCAGTTGACCGAACCACGTTAAATATTTGTGTCTCTTTTGA
Source organism: Nicotiana benthamiana (assembly GCA_034376525.1). Taxonomy (NCBI): domain Eukaryota; kingdom Viridiplantae; phylum Streptophyta; class Magnoliopsida; order Solanales; family Solanaceae; genus Nicotiana; species Nicotiana benthamiana. The sequence continues at coordinate 26,649,743 of CM067324.1, read as the reverse complement.
TATATTTCTATTCTGTTATCTGATTTATCGTCGTTCAAGGTTTGCTTTACCAGCTTTTGCATGACACCTGATTTTTCGGTCCTAACAAGTAGTATCAGAGTGAGGTTCAAGATATGTTATCTTGGTGGGTTAAGTTCTACTCCAAACCTATTTGACAGTAATCATGATTTTTGACTAAGAAATTTGACCAGGGTGGTATGCACGTTGAGACAAACTTTGTGGTGGAGATTTGGAGATGCGACCTGTTGAAGGCTATATGAAGAAGGTGGATCAAGTTTATTTCGTCAGAAAATTCAAGCCAAGGGGGGGAATTAGTATGTGTTTGTCTAGATATTCTTACCATATTTGATTTTTCTATCCCATGAAGGAAAGAACAACATATTTACCATAACTGGATTTTTCTTTCTAGAAGAAAAATATAATTCCTCTATATTTATCTAGTCCCTTTTATTTTAGGAAAATACTTGGAGTTCTATAAATTGAAGATCTGTCCTTCACATTCAATAGCATCACAATGTAGTCATAAGGGGATTGTGAGTCGTGTTTAGGGGGGAGAACTTTAAGGGAAAAGTGTTAGCATGTCAATTGTATTTGCCTCTTCATGAGTTGTTCTCTCGATATTTTGTACTTCCTTTTATATAGTGGATTGATTATCTCCGACCGTAGACGTAGGTTACTTGATCGAACCACATTATATATTTGTCTCTCTTGGTATATTTCTCTGATATTATCTGATTTATCATCTTTCAAAGTTTACTTACCAGCTTTTGCATGACACCTGATTATTTTGATCCTAACAGTAAGATACTACAAATTGTACTATTCGTAAACATATGTATATTATATTTCCACAAAAATTTTACTTAAAAGGAGAGAGATGGGGGAAAATAATAGAAGTAAAAGAAAATCAGTAGATTTAGGTATATTATCAAATATGTATGGTGCATAAGTGTATATATTTGTCACGATTTAAAATCCATTAAAGGTCGTGATGGTGTCAAATAGCATTGTCTGACAAGCCAAAAAATAATTAATTATCTTAATTACTCATTTTAGTATTTTGAAATCATGATTGTCCTTCAATTAAACAATAAGAAATAGAATTCACAGGGTAATTAATAATATTTTCCAAACTATTATACTGACCAACTTATAAGTACCCCCAAAACCCATTGTCACAAATGCATGAGCATCAACTAGGAAGTAAAATAAAATACAGTGAAGAAGTGAAGCGGAAGAAGTGACACTCTAAAATAAAATATTATACTGAGTAGAAATCACTTATCTCATAGGTGATTAAAATGACACTTAAAATTTCTCCAAAATCGGCTCTCATGGAAGAAGTGAAGTGAGAATAAGCCAAACTCTTGTTCTAAAGTAGCATACTGCCTAGCCTGTTCTTCGCACATGCGGACCAACCGACGCTTCTGCGGCTCTGCACCTGCGAAAAATCTATGGCAGATGCGGTTTCCTTCCAAGCCATGCGAAACCCACTTCTGCGGGCCACTTTACGCTCCTGCGCAACGGCTTCTCTGGTCCTTCTCGCGCTTCTGCGGCTTCACAAGTGCGGATAACTTCCGCTTCTGCGACACAACTTCCCCTATCGCATTTCGCTTCTACGGAGCTCACCTCGTATCTGCATGCTCGTAGATACGCAAACACCCTCGCATCAACGGCCATCCCAGCTTGGTCCAAATGTCGCTTCTGCAACCACATAGCCACACCTGCAGGCTCGCACCTGAAGCCCTTTTCACGCAGGTGCAATTGCACCAGATATCAGCTGCATAAGCATATCTTCCAAGTCCAAATTCGATTCGTAGACCATCGAAATTCACCCGAGGCCCCCAGAACCTTATCAAATTATACCAACACATCCCATAATATAATATATACTAGTTCGAGGTCTCAATTCAAGTTTAATGAACTTTAGAACTTTAAACTTCTACATTCGATGCCGAAACCTATCAAACCATGTTCGATTGACCTCAAATTTTTCACACGAGTCACATTCGATGTTGGGACCTACTCTAACTTTCGGAATCAGAATCCGGCTCTGATATCAAAACGTCCACTTCCTGTCAAACTTCTCAAAAACCTTCAAATTTTTAACTTTCGCCAAATGACCGCGAAATGACATATGGACCTCCAAATCCACTTCCGGGCGTGCTCCTAATATTAGAATTACCATAAAGAGTTATTCCTAGACTTGGAATCCCAAACAGATATCGATAACATTGAAATGCACTTCAACCTCAAATTTATGAAATTCTTCCAATATGCCAACTTTCCACAATAAGCGTCGAAATGCTCCCAGGTCATCCAAAACCCGATCCGGACATACTCTCGAGTCCAAAATCATCATGCAAACATGTCGGAACTTGAAAATCCTGATTTCGAGATCGTTTACCCAAAGGTCAAATACTAGTCAATTCTTTTAACTTAAAGCTTCTAAAATTTAGAATTTTCCTTTCAGATCAACTCGATCCAAACTTCTGAAATTCAATTCCGACCACACTTGCAAGTTATAATACCTAAAGTAAAGTTATTCATGGCCTCAAATCACCGAACGATACGCTGGAGCTCAAAATAACCGATCGAATCATTGTAAAATCTAATATAGTTAGAGGCATACATGTCAAACTCCAGCAACAAAATGTCCAAACAAACAGAGGAACAACTAGATGTTCATCAAAATCCCATTAGCAGCCGGGTGCTTTTAAGAAAAAAAGAAGCAACACTTGTAGAAAAATACACCACAACTATAATGCACATCCCAAAGACAACATGGAACTGGAATTAAGAAATTTAGACATATTGAAAAAAAAAGGAAATCCTCTAACTACAAATCCATTAGCAATTAAAAGGTACTAAAAGATCAAGACCAAATTTACAGTGCCAACTACGCTAAAATAACTTTCACTATTCCTAATAAGAATAGCGGACACATGCAACACAGAATATAATTCAGTCAAAATCACATAACAGAAATTCCCTAAAATACATATTGAAAATTGAAATATAGAGATGGCTAAAAATAGTGGAAATTGAAAATTTACCTATGAAATCCACCAAAAACAAAGGAAAAAGAAAGAGGAAGAAGAAAAATACCGGAGAGTTGAGTGAAGTAACAAAAAAAAATCCTCCTATAAGATTCAGTAGCTTCCGATGAAAGCTCAATAGGAAGTGAAAGAGCAATTGGAGGCAAAATCACTAGAGCCAGAGAATTGAGAACTGGGAGCCTGAAGCGCTGATGGTAAATAGTTGATAAGGTTGAAGTGCTGAAAAGTATTTTTAAATAAGTATTTACGTGTTTGAATAAAAGTATTGAAGCTGATAATAAGTTATTGATGTGTTGCTAGAAAAGTGTTGATAAATTGTTTTTTTATTAAAATGACTAAAATAGCTTTTAAAATTGTACAAAAGGTTATAAATTAAAAAAATCTTTGTAATGAAAAAGACGAACAATGAGTATGGAATGAAAAAAAAAGTTAGAAAATTTTTGGAAAAATATTATTAAGGATAAATTAGTAAAAGTCTTGGTCAAACTAAAAGTGCTTATAAGCTTAAAAGTCATAAGTTGGGGGTGACCAACTTATGACTAATTTTAACTTATAAGCACTTTAGATATTTACCAATTATGTAAATAAATCAAAAAATATTTATAATTTAATTTGACCAACTTATAAGCTTAGTCAAATGCCCTCTCGGTTCATTATGGAAAAGCTAATGAAGAAGACTATAAGAGTATGAATAGCTTCTGGAAACTGTGGTTTCGATTTTAACGATGGAATTACCATTAACCCCCAATTGGCAAAGCTTTTAAGTCATAAAGGTTAGGGAGAAATTTGAGAAAACAAAAGTAGGTTTTTTTAAGAGAAATTTTTATAAACCACCATCTTTTAGTAATAATTAGCCATCTATAAATATCATTTGCTATATTACGGATTATAGATACCTTTTCGTGGTTATAAGATGTATTTGATGTATTTAAGCTATTATATTCATGAATACACTAACAAAAATAGGCGTGAATCAGGAAAGTCCAGCTAATCAGTTGTTGTATTCGAGTGTATTAGACTGTATTCATGGAGTGAAACATAGGATTACAGCCGGACAAATTTATTGTATTCGACTATATTCACGGCGTGAAATAGGTGATTTCACTATTTTTAAAACGAAAAGTGAATCAATTAACATAATAGACCGCTAATATAACTCAACAAACTTAATTATAACACACAAGTTTTGTATTTTCAGTTATAAAAAAGATTCTCAGCCGAAAATACTCCAAAAACATAGCAATCTTCAAGAAAATATATAATATATCTGAATACATAAATTATATTAATTAAAAAACTTATGAATACATTCATGGCGTATAGCGAGATAGTGAGTACATTGAAATACATATAATAAATCGAAATGCATTGAAATACAATGAAAAAAGACAATGAATATAGTGAAATATATGGAATACAACTCCTTTATTTCTAGTGAAAGTTGGTTGCTCATTTAACCAATCAAGAAGCATTTCACTTTTTTTATCTCGATATTTAGCTAAAATATTGAATAAGAATCGACCAATATGAAGCCCAACATAAAATAGAATGTAAATCTTCAGAGAATCACTATTTCTACTTATTTGTTCCCTAGCCTTAAGCCTTTTAATTCTAATTCAAGTTCAGATGTAGGGTTTTTCTTGCTTTTGCCTCACGTATGTATTCCCAAACTAACGCAGAAAGATAACCAATTGAGGCTTGAACAGCTTCGTTTACTCCTCTTGGACTTCGAATATTTCGTAAGGAATTTGGTTATTTTATGAAACGGAAAAAAATCATTGGCTAGACAAAGAAGAAGAAGAAGAAGATCAAAAATTTAATGGAGAGGAAAGAGAATGAGATTTATCAAAATTTTAATTAGCATATTTAGTGGCTTAGGGCTAGGAGTTAACCAAAATTAATTATTTTGCTATAAATTAAAAAATATCTATAGAATATAATTTATTTAAATAATATTTATTTAAAATAAATAAGATGTTAATCTTTACGGAGGTAAAAATTTCTTTCTTTAATCTCAGATTTATCCATATTCGTACACCACTACTCTGAGTTCTAAACAATAGTAGAGTAAAGTAAAACGCCGTGATAAACTTTTGATATTTCTATTTCTATACTATAAGACGGAATAACAAGGCAGCTCATGGTTAATATGTCTGCTTGGCATAGAGACAATTTAGAAATTTTGCAGTTTATATGCATTTAAGATATTGTACTTGTTAGCTTTATTACTTGTACCATAAATTTGCTGGAAGTGTGGGGTCCACCTCAACTTTCCAAGCCACGCGCAACAATTTAGAACTTCCATTTACTATTCAAGTGGGACCCCCTTTGGCAGCTTCATTGACACACAAAATTTAGAACTTCCATTTACTCTTCGGATTTAACATATTTTAGATTCGAATCTACAAAATATAATTCAATCCGAATTAATATTGAATCGGAATAGATTTTAAAGTTTGAATCAAATCAATATTTTAACTTTCAGATCAGATTATATGTACTATTAAGACTATTGTTATCTAATTGGCTAATGCATTTGTCTTATCTGCTTCTTCTCTTATCTATATTAATACAAATGTCTCTTTGCTTTTCATCCCTTTTATAAGCATTGCATCTCTAAGAAAATATTTCTCTGGGGGTTCGAATTGTTATGCCTCAAAGTTGCAAGCGTATACGTGTATTTTCAGTGCAAAAAAGGCAACATAGTAAGAACAATTCATATTTCTGCAATTATGAGGGTATTATGATGCCAATATAGCTAAATTAAATAATTATACAGGTAATAACTTGGAGGAAGATGTAAAGAAATTACTAATTGTCCGAAATTAAGGTTTAGTATTATATATGCCTTAATAATTTCGGATCTGATTGGGTTAATATTATACCAATCTGAATTCGATACGCATATCCAAACTATTAATAAACATAATCTGAACTCCGATTCAAATATGCAAAATTCAATATTAAGAGATCGGTTAGAATTTCGAATATCCGACAAATGAACCATCCTAAGTTCAGCCATGTATTTATTTTATGGATTGACTATTGCATATTTGTATCATTCTATTTTTCACATTCAATATTTTGTACAAAAGCATTATTATTTTACAAAAATATTTAAAAGATCAGACGAAATAAAACAAGACTAAATTTAATGCTCGATTGTTTTATGTGTGTACGTCTAACCTTTTAGATTAAGGACTAGACTTCTACTGATGGATTTATCTTCTCTCATATGAATATTTATTAATTGGAGTAACAAAAAGAAAATCAAGGTGGTAAGTTTAAAGTTCAAAGTTTAAAAAAATATGGTAAGAATATTATGAAATAATATAAGAACAAGAATAATAATACAAGAATAAGAATAATAGAGAGAAAAGTAGAGAGAGGAGTATTCTTATTGATGCTTAGGGATGATTTACAATAGGGTAAGACCCCTTTATTTATAGGCATAGAAAAGACTTAGCCTCAAAGTAAAACTCTAGAATCTCTCTAAATATAGACATTCACCTTAAATAGGATTCTATTTATAACACTCCCCCTTGAATGTCTATTCAATAATGTGCCTCGTTAAAACCTTAACTAAAACAAAACCCAATGGGAAAAAATTTAAAGAAAAGGAAAAAGAGTACACATGTTTGAATATGCGCCTATTGGTTGCCTCGTTAAAAACCTTGCAAGGAAAACCCAGTGGGACAAAACCTTGTAAGGAAAAAAGAGTGCAACGCGCATTAACTCCCCCCTGAAAAGAGCATCAATTCATATCCTTGAGTTTTCGCATTCCGATCTTGTGAACCAGCTTCTTGAAGGTTGACGTTGGTAGAGATTTTGTGAACAAAGTAGCCATATTATCGCTTGAACGAATCTGTTGCACATTGATATCACCATTCTTTTGAAGATCATGTGTGAAAAATAACTTTGGTGAAATATGCTTTGTTCTATGTCCTTTTATGAATCCTCCCTTCAATTGAGCTATACATGCTGCATTGTCTTCATACAAAGTCGTGGGTAGTTTGTTACACTTCAAACCACATTTGTCTTGAATATGATGTATGATATACCTCAACCACACACACTCCCGACTTGCTTCATGAATAGCGATTATCTCGGCATGATTAGATGAAGTAGCCACAATTGATTGCTTAGTCGATCGCCAAGATATGGCGGTGCCTCCACAGGTAAACACATAACCTGTTTGAGATCGAGCCTTGTGTGGGTTGGATAAATATCCAGCATCAGCATAACCAACAAGATCAGGACTGCAATTATTGCCATAAAATAAGCCCATATCGGTAGTCCCTTTTAGGTACCGCAATATATGTTTGATCCCATTCCAATGTCTCCTTGTGGGAGCCGAGCTATACTTTGCTAAGACATTAACTGAAAAGGTTAAGTCAGGCCTTGTAGTATTTGCAAGGTACATTAGTGCGCCAATTGCACTAAGATATGGTACTTCAAGACCAAGTAGCTCTTCATTCCTTTCTTGCGGTCGGAATGGATCTTTATTCACATCAAGTGATCGAACAACCATCGGAGTACTTAAAGGATCTGCTCCATCCATGTAAAACCGTTTCAGTACCTTTTCTATATAGGTAGATTGATGAACAAAAATTCCGTTTGCCAAATATTCAATTTGCAAACCAAGACATAATTTTGTCTTTCCGAGATCTTTCATCTCGAATTCATTCTTTAGATAATCAATTGCCTTTTGGAGTTCTATGGGGGTTCTAATTAGGTTTATGTCATCGACATATACGGCAAGTACAACAAATTCCGATGTTGTTTCTTTATAAAAACACACGGGCAAATGGCATCATTTATATAGCCTTCTTTTAACAAATACTCACTAAGACGATTATACCACATTCGTCCTGATTGCTTTACACCATACAAGGATCTTTGCAATTTGATTGAAAATATTTCCCGGGACTTTGAATTATGAGCATTTGGCATTTTGAGTCCCTCGGGAATTTTCATGTATATCTCATTATCAAGTGAGCCATAAAGATAGGCAGTAACCACATCCACTAAATGCATGTCAAGCTTTTCAATGACAGCAAAACTAATGAGATAACGAAAAGTAATGGCATCCATTACAGGCAAATATGTCTCTTCATAATCGACACAAGGCCTTTGAGAAAATCCTTGTGCAACAAGGCGTGCCTTATATCTTTGTACCTCGTTTTTCTCATTTCTCTTGCGCACAAAGACCCATTTATAGCCAACAGGCTTAACACCATTAGGTGTTTCAACTATAGGGCCAAAAACTTCACGTTTTGCCAGCGAATTCAATTCTGATTGAATTGCTTCTTGCCATTTTGGCCAATCATGTCTTTTTCGACATTCTCCAACAGATTGAGGTTCAAGATCCTCATTTTCTTGCATAATGCTAGATGCGACATTAAAAGCAAAGACATAATCCACCACTATATCCACTCTATTAAAATTTGCCTCAATATCGATTGGATTTATGGATAGTTCCTTATTTTCCTGAGTCTCGGGCTCAAAGGATTCTTCATGAATTTCAGAGTTTATTAAATCATGAATTTCCTCATGAGATTCTTTCGTAGTGTCATTTTGATCGTTTGCTTTCCTCTTTCTAGGATTTCGATCTTTGGAACCTAATGGCCTGCCACGCTTCAGGCGTGCATTCGACTCATTGGATATGACACTAGATGATTGTCCAACAGGGACATCAATACGGATTGGAACATTCTCCGCGGGAATGTGGGATTTTGTTATCCTTTTCAAGTCCGTAAATGCGTCAGGCATTTGATTTGCTATTCTTTGCAAATGGATAATCTTTTGCACCTCTTTTTCACAAATAGAGGTACGTGGATCAAGATGAGACAATGATGCATTTTTCCACAAAATTTCCCGTTTGGTTTCACCAACTTCTCCCCCTAATTTTGGGAAAAGTGTCTCATCAAATTGACAGTCTGCAAATCGTGCAGTGAACAAATCCCCTGTCAATGTTTCGAGGTAGCGAATAATGGAGGGCGATTCAAACCCAACATATATTCCTAACCTTCTTTGCTGACCCATTTTGGTGCGGTATGGCGGTGCTATAGGCACATATACTGCGCATCCAAATATTCTTAAATGGGATATATTGGGTTCATGACCCAAAACCAATTGCAACGTGGAATATTTGTGATAATTCGTCGGTCTGAGACGAATTAGCATTGCTGCATGCAAAATGGCGTGACCCCATACCGAAGTGGGAAGCCTCGTTTCATGAGTAATGGTCTTGCAATCAACTGCAGGCGTTTAATTAAAGATTCTGCAATACTGTTTTGAGTGTGAACATGAGCTACAGAATGTTCCACTTTTATCCCAATTGATAAGCAATAATCATTAAATGCTTGGGATGAAAACTCAGCAGCATTATCCAGTCTAATAGACTTGATTGGATTATCAGGAAAATGTGCTCGTAGTCGAATTATTTGTGCCATTAGTTTTGCAAACGCAACATTGCGTGATGACAGCAGGCACACATGAGACCATCTACAGGATGCGTCTATTAGGACCATAAAATATCTAAAAGACCCACTAGGTGGGTGAATAGGTCCACAAATGTCCCCTTGTATACGTTCCAAAAACGTAGGTGACTCAGTCCCAACCTTTGTTGGTGATGGTCTTGTAATTAACTTGCCTTGATAACAAGAAGTGCAAGAAAATTCATTATTTAAAAGAATCTTGAAATTCTTTAACGGATGCCCATATGAGCTTTCTATAATCCGTCTCATCATGATTGATCCAGGGTGTCCCAATCGATCATGCCAAAGTACAAAAGTATTGGAATCAGTAACCTTTTGGTTTACTGTTGAATGTGCCTCAATTGCACTAATTTTTGTCCAATACAGGCCACAAGATAAAGATGGGAATTTCTCAATAACCCTCTTTTGGCCAGAGACATTCTTTGTAATGATGAGATATTCAAGATTATTCTCATCTATTATCTCAACATGATAGCCATTCCGGCGTATATCTTTAAAACTCAACAAGTTTCTCTTAGACTTGGAGGAGAACATTGCATTCTCTATGATAAAAATTGTTCCTCTAGGCAGAGTTATAGTTGCTCTTCCGGGGCCTTCAATCAATTTACTACTACCAGAGAACTGTCTTAATATAATCGATTGTTAAACATAAATAATCGATTATTTGCTATTTTGAAAAAACTTCAGATCACACTGTCTTAATATAATCGATTGTTAAACATACATAATCGATTATGTCTTAATATAATCGATTGTTAAACATACATAATCGATTATTTGCTATTTTGAAAAACTTCAGATCATACTGTCTTAATATAATTGATTGTTAAACATACATAATCGATTATGTCTTAATATAATCGATTGTTAAACATAAATAATTGATTATTTGCTATTTTGAAAAACTTCAGATCATACTGTCTTAATATAATCGATTGTTAAACATACATAATCGATTAGTGTCTTAATATAATCGACTGTTAAACATACATAATCGATTATGTCTTAATATAATCGATTGTTAACAAGTATATAATCGATTGTTTTGCAGTTTTAATGCGAAATATTAGATAATCGACTAACTGTTAGATTATTCGATTAACTCTACTGAAAAATAAAAATATCTTTGAAATTTAAGCATATTGAAATATTCTAAAGAACTAATACTAACATTATATCATAAACTAACTAATACGAGCTGATACTAATGACTATTAGTTTATTCACTAACTAATACAAATAAGTAAAATAAAATCAAACAATTCCATCTTCCTTCATCACAGATCCATCACCGATTAAGTGGTCTATTTTCCCCTCGGGTTGCTCAAAGAAGTCTGCCACATCCAGGTGGGTGTTGTCAAAATTGTCGTCAGAGACAAAATTTGTTTCAGGGCTGTTATTCTTTAGAGATACTTGATAAAGGTCAACCAAATGTCTTGGTACACGGCAAGCTTTTGACCAGTGCCCTTTTCCACCGCAACGATAACATATAGTTTCTGAACTATTTGCCTTTGAATTCTCATAATCCCGTTTCTGCTTTTGGTGGTTATTTCTCTTCGGGGGGTGACGGACATCAGGGAAATTTCTTCCTTGTCTACGTCCACGGCTATGACCACGATTACGACTAGATCCATGGCCTTTTTCATGCTTGGCATAATGAGAATACACCTTATCTGCTTCAGGCAATGGTGTAGACCCAGTGGGTCGATTTTCGTGATTTCTCATGAGCAGGTCATTGTTTCGCTCAGCACAAGGAGAAGAGAAATCAGTTCAGAGTACTTTTTGAAACCTTTCTCTCTGTACTGTTGTTGCAGTACCATATTGGAGGCATGAAACGTTGTAAACGTTTTCTCAAGCATATCATAATCAGAGATATTATCTCCACAGAGTTTCAATTTAGAAGTAATTCTGAACATTGCAGAATTATATTCAGAAACAGACTTAAAGTTTTGGAGCCTCAGATGAGCCCAATCATATCGTGCTTGTGGCAGAGTGACCAACTTCAGGTTGTCATATCTCTCCTTTAAGCCGTTCCACAAGATGAGTGGATCTTTGACTGTGAGATATTCAATTTTCAAACCTTCATCAAGGTGATGGCGCAAGAAAATCAAGGCCTTAGCACAGTCTTGGGTGGATGCTTTATCTCTGTCTTTAATGGAGTCTCCAAGACCCATAGCATCTAAGTGGATTTCAGCATCCAACACCCATGTCATATAGTTCTTGCTCGAAATTTGAAGGGCAACGAACTTCTTTCATAATATCAGACATAATTAAAACCAAATTCGGAAAAAAGGAAATACCTTAATTTTCTCAAGAGGATTCTTGAGACGGTAGAGTCTCGTGCTGATAACGTGTTATGAAATAATATAAGAACAAGAACAATAATACAAGAACAAGAACAATAGAGAGAAAAGTAGAGAGAGGAGTATTCTTATTGATACTTAGGGATGATTTACAATGGGGTAAGACCCCTCTATTTATAGGCATAGGAAAGACTTAGCCTCCAAGTAAAACTCTAGAATCTCTCTAAATATAGACATTCACCTTAAATAGGATTCTATTTATAACAAAGAATAAAATATAGTTTTTTTCCATGGGCTGATAAGTGGTACTTTTTGTGCGGTTAACCTCGTAAATTTCACACAAAGAATATACTTTAATTTGATAAGTATTTAACTTAAATTGAATGGTTAATATTTGTACAAATAATTAGTTGGACACCTGTGCTCTCAAAAGTAGGGCTGCTTATTGGGTGGATTGGGCGGGTTTTTACTCTTAACGGTTATCGGCTTTTAAATGTATTAATTCGTTAGCCACCTGATAAGATATCGGGCGGATTGGTATCGGTTTAGCTTTTATCGGGCGGTTATCGGGCGATTTATCGGCATTACACACATATTCATTATATCCCCTTTCTATTGACTTCTTCAGCTAAAATATGTATTGAAAAACTGAATCTTTGTTAGAAATCAGTTATATGGATTGTTTTTCTTTATTCTTGCAAAACTAAAGTTTTATTTTTTTGGGTGCTTTTGATTCCAAGTCTGTCATTTCTGGTGAATTCAATATTATTGACTTCATTAATTGTAATATGTATTGAAAATTTTAATCTTTGTAAGAAGTCACTTAATCTGGATTGTTGTTCTCTGTTCTTGTATGCTCGTTTGGCTTCAATGTTTAGGTATTTCTTATATCTAGTTAATTTGATTGTCTTTGAGAGTCTACTGGCTTCTGCAGCTATGATATGTATTGAAGAATCGAATCTTTTTAAGTGTGCAGTAAGTATTTATAGTTGATCCATTTAGATAGTTGTATTAATGAATAAACAAGTCCACAACAATACAAAGTATTAATAGTAAGCAGTGTTGGATAAAACTCAGAGAACACTATAGAGACAAACTTCGTAACCAATCCAGAACAAAGTATTAATAGTAAAGAGGGTTGTTTGTTTTTGTTATACTTATTCATTTTCAAGGGTTTTAGTTTTTTTATATTTTACATATAAATAAAAATAAATTTTATATATATATATATATATATATATATATATATATATATATATATATATATATATATATATATATATATATATATATATATATATATATATATATATATATATATATATATATATATATATATATTTATATTCTTAACGGGTTAACGGATTATCCGTTAAGAAAATTGAATAATCTGCCCCCAAACTGATAAGCTGTTAATAAAAAAAATTCAAACCGTTCTCCGTCCGTTAAGCCATTTCCAGTAAGCCATTTAGCTTCGATTCGGTTCGTTTTTTGGTTTCGGATCGATTTTGAATACCCCTACTCAAAATTTCTCTTTTTAAACGTAAATTTCTTCCCACCAATCAAATCTAAGGTTTTTTTGTTGTATAAAGTAAAGTAGTATGAAATTTCATAATCAATAATTGAAGCTAAAATCATCTAACTTTTGTATATGCATCTCTATAATCTTATAAAAATAACATTTAAATCCTTCTTTGAGAAAATAATTTGCTGAGCAAAATAGAATCCAATTTGACGTAAAACCAAAAAATAAAAGTTCTCTTCTTCTATAATGTTGTTTTCCTTATTTCACGTATAAATAGTTTTACTTAGTTTATGTCCCCTTCACTAAAAGATAACTGCCCTTTTAGCTATATTATTTGGCCAAGATAAATATTGTTTTGGGAAATTAAAACGGCACTAGTTATGTTTTTCCAAGTCTGTTGTCGATCTAATAGATTATCTACGGCATAACTTAATCAAATAAATCATATAATACATGTTTTATATGATTTTCTTATCAAAAATTCAAAACGGCATTTATGTTAGACATCAGGTAACATTAAATGTGAACCTAATTGTTGTTGTGTTAGATAATTTAATATTGCAACAAAAGAAGATTGTCAATGCTTCTAAGTAAAATAAAATTTTTATAACTCCCGCTAATTCGCATAACATGATCATGAAACAAAGTCCTTTTAAACTTTAATTTTCCAGTAATAGTTGGAACCAATAAAATAATGATTTTTAATGACTTTAGGTGATTTAAAAATAATTTTAGTATCCTTTAAAATGAACTCGTTAAATTCTATGATCGTACATATTTTTATGGCTTTTAACTTTTAGATAATAATGTTATTGGATCCATACACAACATGACTATCTCTTAATAGTGTATAGATACATCAAGTTGCAGATAATTAAAGTTGAGTCAAGAAAAGTGATAGTATTGTATTTTTCAAGTTGGAAGAAGATATCTAATTTGCTGATGTAATTAACCAAGGAAAAAAACAACGAAAAGATCAACTACGGATTATTTAATCGTTTCGCAGATTAAAAAGTGAGAAGCTCCAACAAAAGTTCGTCTATGATCACAAAACGCAAAGATGTCGGTTACTTGTATAAAAAGAGTATTGTCGATGGCGGCTGTCTTATACAGTACTTTTTTCGGTTTATAATAAATAATTTTTTGGCTTTTAATATGCTTCTTAATAATAATAATAATAATAATAATAATAATAATAACAATAATAATAATCTAATAAAATTTTATTAGTAACATTTATAGAGGATAGTATATATGTAGAGATTCCTATCTCGAAGGAGTAAAAAAGTTGAAATCAATATTTTGCTTGGCATAGTTGCAGTACGACTTTCCTGGTCTATTTATCAGAAAATCGTTTAGCTCAAGAAGATAAAAAGATAAAAGAAGACAATATCAGTAACACCATAGAAATAATATAAAAAATATAAACAACATGAAATCAAGAAGAAAGATACAAAGAAAAAGTAAAATAGTATCGCTATTTCGCTAATACTCGACCTTAATACTTTAATATTCGACATTCACAAGTTCTTATGAATTCCTTAAAAAGAATTGTTAAAGTATTCTTGATTAATTATTACCTTGACATATTGGGAATATTAATAAAGGACAAATCTTGGGAAAATAAAATTAATTCTTTTTTAAATATGTAAAAAAATACTTATTTGGAGCAAAATAAAAAAAAAAAACTAAAAAACCATTTTTCATTAAAGATGAGTTATACAAAATTTTAGGTATGTTATTTACAACCAAACACGTAATAAACTTAATCCTAAAACTTTATTGAGATAACCTACTCATTCTCTTGAATCAAACCATCTCAATTAAGAACGGCAACAGTATGATCCAATTAAGGTGGTTGTGGGTGAGTTTAAGGTGCACTGGCATATTTGCGGTGCGGGGCGATTGCGAAGCCTTACAAACGCTTTATACTCATTCACTCCAAATAAAGCTTGCGTTCTTTGCATTACTGCTGCTGGTATAGAGTTAGCAGATATTTATTTCCCGACTATTATTACTTCTTCTTCGGTAAAAAAAGTTCACGAGCTTTGGACTTTCTACCTTCACGCGGCATTACACGTTCAATAAGTTGCATGAAATAAGAGAGTAGTAAATGACTTTCCTTAAACCAATATTTAGCTGGATCAGTAGTAGGCATGACGTGGCACAACCCAGGACGGTGTTTTTTCTTTTTCTCCATAAAATTTGGACAGTTGACTATTCACGCAATTTAAGCAAAATGAAGAGATAAAAACGTCAAGTTGCAGTGTTCACAGCTCAGGGCGTAGAGTTTGGTATGCATAACCCGTCGGACCTGACTTGGTTCCGCGTCAGTAGGTCCCATCCTTCCAATTAACTGGATTTGCTATACACGTAAAGCTGACTCATCTCAACCTTCTTCCATTTTCAGTAGCAGCGCGTGTTTCTCATTTCAGTTCAGCATCCGATATAACTCCTGCATGAAAAAAATGTTTGTTTTAATTATTTCAATTGAAAATATGTCAAGTAAAATAATAAATTTTTAATTAAAAATTTTAAAATTTTTCAATTTTATTTTAAGTGTCAAACACACAACACTTTGATTAGCAAATCCAACAAGTTCTCCTTGTGTTATTATATAAATTTGGACAGTATATATGTTGATGCTGAAAAAATATTTAAGATGAAAGCTGAAAAAGGAGCTCATGCAGATTGAACAAAGGTTTGTACAAGATGAATTGTATTCGACCACGAACTTAAGGAAAACAATTAATAAATTAAAAATTAAAAAATCTAAATGCAAATACAACTTTTGTATCACTATTTTAATATTGTACTTGAAATTTAACTATGTTCAAGTTAAAACCCGAATTTCATATTATTATTTTAAAACTATTATTATAGTGATTGAAATAATTACTAATTACTTATAGTCAAACCAGCCTACATGTAGCAGCTTTTCCTCGTGTCAAAATTGATGGACTCGTGAAATTACAAATAAAACGTGACTTTGTATCCTTGAATAGCAAAATAAAACGTGTATATCCTTGAATAAAACGTGACTTTGTGTGCGTGATTTTCAGGTAGAAGTCGCGGCGGACAAGGAGAGCTTACGGCATTTGGACGCGAAAAGCAAAATAACATGGACGAAGTGTGCAAGAGCTAGCGGTAGTTGATATCGGGCGAATCAAAGCATACTTCCAGATTTTTCCATCGGGAGTTGGTACCTCCCGGCCCCCCTTTTTTTACTCTGTACACCCTTTTACGTTTCTAAGCACCCTGTGTGTGGTTTACTTTGTCGATTCCTAGCTTGCATCCTTTTGCATATTCTGCTGTAGTACGTGGGTGCATCACTGTTTCTCGTAATCGGTTGGGGATAGTGGCCGCGGCGGGGGATGGTAGAGTAAGGTCATGTCCTCGGGGGGCGGGGTGAGGGCAGGGGCGAGCAGGGGGGCATGGGGGTGGTTCTGCGGGTAGGGCCGGAGGCAAGGGTGGGAAGAGGGTAGCGGACGCTCATAGATTAAGGATAGGATCGTGGAACGTAGGCACTCTGACGGGTAAGTCCATTGAGCTGACGAAGTTTCTTCAGAAGAGGAGGGCTAACATAGCCTGTGTCCAGGAGACTAGGTGGAAAGAGTCGAAGGCGAGGAATGCAGACGGGCTTAAGCTGTGGTATTCTGGGGTCGTGAGAGATAAGAATGGAGTGGGCATCTTGGTTGATATGGATCTAAGGGAGTCCGTGGTCGAGGTTAGGCGAGTGAATGATATGTTAATGTCTATTAAGTTGGTTATTGGGGGTTGCGTCCTCAACGTCATCAGTGCTTACGCGCCGCAAGCGGGCTTAGACGAGGAGGTCAAGAGGCGCTTTTGGGAGGACTTGGATGATACATCCCAATCTGAGAAGTTAGTTATTGAAGGGGACTTTAATGGTCATATTGGGGCTGATGCTGGTGGTTATGGTGAGGTGCACGGTGGCTTCGGCTTTGGGGTTAGGAACGGAGGAGGCACGTCACTGCTTGATTTCGCCAGGGCTTCCAAGCTTTTGATTGCGAACTCGACATTTCAGAAGAGGGAGGAGCATTTAGTAACCTTCAAGAGTTCGCGGCGAGGACTCAGATTGATTACCTCCTCCTCAGAAGGAGCGATAGAGGTGTGCAAGGACTGCAAGGTCATTCCGGAAGAGTCTCTTTCGACTCTCCATAGACTCCTAGTGATGGATGTTGGTCTCTAGGTGAAGAGGAAGATGAGGGGTGCTCGGGGACAACCGCGGATTAGATGGGGTGTTTGACTAAGGAGAAAGCACAGGAGTTGAGAGGAGGTTAGCTGAGGGCGGAGCTTGGAGAAGTTCTGGGGAAGCGGATGCTATGTGGTCAGAAATGGCGAACTTGGTTAGGGAGGTAGCACGGGATGTGCTCGGGGTAGTCAAGGGCTATTCAGGCAGACATCATGGTGACTGGTGGTGGAACAATGTAGTCCAAGGAAAAGTGGCAAACTTGACATTTCAAAAGAGGGAGGAGCATTTAGTAACCTTCAAGTGTTCAGCGGCGAGGACTCAGATTGATTACCTCCTCCTCAGAAGGAGCGATAGGGGTATGTGCAAGGACTGCAAGGTTATTTCGGAAGAGTCCCTTTCGACTCTCCATAGACTCCTAGTGATGGATGTCGGTCTCTGGGTGAAGAGGAAGATGAGGGATGCTCGGGGACAACTGCGGATTAGATGGGGTGTTTTGACTAAAGAGAAAGCACAGGAGTTGGAGAGGAGGTTAGCTGAGGGCGGAGCTTGGAGAAGTTCTGGGGAAGCGAATGCTATGTGGTCAGAAACGGCGAACTTGGTTAGGGAGGTAGCACGGGATGTGCTCGGGGTAGTCAAGGGCTATTCAGGCAGATATCAGGGTGACTGGTGGTGGAACGATGTAGTCCAAGGAAAAGTGGAGGTGAAGAAAGCGGCGTTTGCTAAGATGGCAAGGAGCACAAGCGAGGAAGAATGGAGAGCGAACAGGGAGACCTACAAGGCGGCGAGGAAAGAAGCAAAGATGACGGTTAAGGAAGATAAAAACGCGACGTTTGGCCACATGTACGAGGAATTAGGGGAGAAAGGCGGGGACATGAAGTTATTCCGGTTAGCTAAAGCAAGGTAAAGGAAGGCGCGTGATCTTGACCAAGTTAGGTGCATCAAGGACGAGGATGGTAGAGTTCTGATGGGGGAGTCTCAAGTCAAGAAGAAGTGGCAGGCGTACTTTCGAAACTTACTTAATGAGGAGGGTGATCGTAACATAGAGCTAGGGAAGCTGGGGCATTCAGAGTAGCATAGAGACCTTGGGTACTACAGTCGCATTAGGGCGGAGGGGGTCATGGGAACTTTGCGTAGGATGAGTAGGGGTCGAGCGACCGGGCCTGACGAGATCTCGGTGGAAATATGGAAATTCATGGGTAGGTCAGGAGTGGAGTGGCTCTCCAGGTTTTTCAATGCGATCTTCAGGACCAAAAGGATGCCGGAGGAGTGGAGGTGGAGTACAGTGGTGCCCTTGTACAAGAACAAAGGTCATCAAGGATCGGCGCTTAGCCCTCTCTTATTTTCCTTGGTGATGGATCCTCTAACCCGACATATTCAAGGGAATGTGCCTTGGTGTATGCTATTTGCTGATGACATAGTCTTGATAGACCAGACGAGGGTCGGTGTTAATGGGAGGTTAGAGGTATGGAGACAGACTCTCGAGTCTAAGAGTTTCAAAATAAGCAGATCTAAGACAGAATACCTGGAGTGCAAGTTTAGCGCCGAGCCGAGCGAAGTAGGCAGAGACGTGATGATTGGATCTCAGGCCGTCGCCAAGAGGGACAATGTCTGATATCTTGGGTCGGTGATTCAGGGGGACGGAGAGATTGACGGGGACGTCACTCATCGTATAGGAGCGGGGTGGTCAAAGTGGAGGCTTGCATCAGGAGTCCTATGTGACAAGAAAGTTCCACAGAAACTCAATGGAAAATTTTATAGAGCTGTGGTTAGACCTGCCATGTTGTATGGGGCGGAGTGTTGGCCAGTGAAGAACTCTCATGTTCAGAGAATGAAGGTTACAGAGATGAGGATGCTTAGGTGGATGTGTGGGCTCACCAGGTTAGATAAGATTAAGAATGAAGTTATTCGAGAGAATGTGGGGGTGGCCCCGGTGGATGAGAAGATGCGAGAAGCGAGGCTGAGGTGGTTCGGGCATGTGCGAATGAGAAGTCCAGATGCCCCGGTGAGGAGTTGTGTGCGGCTGGCTATAGTCGGCGTTCGGCGAGGCAGAGGGAGGCCTAAGAAGTATTGGGGAGAGGTGATTATGCATGACATGACTAGAATGCGAGTTTCTGAGGACATGGCTCTTGATAGGAAAGTCTGGAGGTCTAGTATCAGGGTTGTAGGATAGGAACCCCTAGGATTTTTCGTACTCCTCACCCGGGGCTGGGTGAGGCTTGGCAGGGCTATCTATAGATGATTTGTGTATTGGATTGTGTCTCCCTTATGGTAGTTATTTGTTGTTGTTGTTGTCTGATATTATTGCATGCTATTTTATTTATATTTCTTATGTTTAGATAATTATATATGCTATTTCTGTTGAAGTTACTAATGCTCTTTTGTTTTTGTTTTTGTTGTTCCTTTCTTTCACTGAGCCGATAGTCGATTGGAAACAACCTCTCTGCCCTTTCGGGGTAGGGGTAAGGCCTGTCTATATATTACCCTCCTCAGACCCTACTTTGTGGGACTATACTGGGTAGTAGCAGTTGTTGTTGTAGTATCCTTGAATAGACTATCCGGGTCAGTACCCAACTGCGATCGGGTTTACCAGCTTTTGGTTGTCTTAGCACGCGCCACTTTACAAGCGTGAAACGAACGGTCACGTGAATGATAATCCTTTCAACGCGTCTTTACAGATAACATACAAAATAGCTGTAGAAGCTCAGATTTTCAATTAAGGACACCACGGATTTTCACGTAAGGACTCCAAACATTCCAAATGTCATTTATGGACTATTTTATCTTACGTTTCAGACTTTAGATTTTCACTTTAAGTACTCAATAGATTTCCTATTAAGGACTCCAAATATTCCAATTCTCAGGGAAGGACATTTTTATCTGACGTGGAAGACTTTCGATTTTTCAATTAAGGACTCCATAGATTTTCACTTAAGGACTCCAAATATTTCAATTCTCAGAGAAGGACTTTTTATCGTACTATAAATAGCCACATTTTCAACCCCTTTTACACAACACAATTTCATAAGCAATTTGCGTTATTTGCGTAGTTGCACTTTTGGCCTATTGTCGTTTCTTTGAAATTTATCCTTTTTTCATTTACTTGATTTTTTTCGGGAAGATGACTATCCTCATTGAGCAGCCTGAGTTTGGTATGTTCTAAATTTCTTTTTCTTCTTTAATTTTCATATATTAAGAAAACTTTTGTTATCAATAAGTACGCTAATTATAATACACATTATATGGGATTTTTTAAATTCTAATCCTTTTTGGCCAGGTTTGCAAGTAGAGGAGAAACAAATACCATACGATACCAATGAGCTTATTTTGGATGGTGGATTTGTGGTACCAAAGCAATTGTCTTGTGACGGTGGATTTGAAGTGCCAGAAATCAATTCATTTGGCCAATCATTTAGGTATTTGAATTATATTTTGCTCTTGTTTAATTTATTACTTCTATTTTATTTATATGGTTTTGATATTCATATTGGATCCATTAAATATAAATTTACGCTTGAAAGTTGCACCCAATAATTAAAAACTCGAGAACTCTAATAAAGAATGAAAAAGTACGTCCTACTAAGTATGTTGATTCGTTCGCTGATGCAACTCCAAAACCGATAGAGCTTATTTGGATGGATTACTTTTTAGTGTTTATAGTTTCATGCAAATGTCTTTTACAAAAAAAAAACCTAATTTAATATGAAATTGTTGAACAGGGATTATAATGCGGAAAGTGAGAGACAGAAGACAGTGGAGGAATTCTATAGAGTTCAGCACATCAACCAAACATATGACTACGTAAGTGGCTATAAACGCCTTTCAACCCAAAAAAAAACAGAAATTACTATTCCCTAATCATCTTTTATCATATCCTAAAACTTTTTATAAATGTAAATGTGGAATTAAGATTTAATGAAAATGATTAATTGCAAACTGATCAGGTTAAAAAAATGAGGGAAAAATATGGCAAGTTGGACAAAGTGGAAATGAGCATTTGGGAATGCTGTGAACTTTTGAATGATGTGGTGGATGACAGTGACCCTGATTTGGACGAACCCCAAATTGAGCACTTATTGCAGACTGCTGAGGCTATTAGAAAAGACTATCCAAATGATGATTGGCTTCATTTGACTGCCCTCATTCATGGTATGTCCCTATTTGATTAGACACAAAATTTAAAAAATAAAATAAAATTGTGTAAAGCAATCTAAATGTATAATTTTATTAAGCATACTAGTATATAATGCCATAAGCATATACTACTTTCTTTATTTTATTTTGTTTCTTATAATGCTATATAATATGGACTACAGATCTTGGAAAAGTACTACTTCTTCCTTGCTTTGGGGAGCTACCTCAATGGGCTGTTGTTGGTGATACATTCCCATTAGGTTGTGCTTTTGATGAATCAATTGTTCACCACAAGGTAAAACTTCCTTTAATTTTCTTCTACTGGAATGTCTTCCTTTGACAAATGTAAAGTAAAACACATGATTAATTAATTAAGAGAAATACAATATATATATTTTTAGTCTTTTCAAAAAATATTAGACAATAATATTTTTACATATGTATATTATATACATACATTATATATTTCTTCTGGCTAGCGAATGTAATTAGTTTCGGCCAGACAATTATGTATTTTGCCCATTAATTAACATATGCACTTTTCTATGCAGTACTTTAAGGAAAATCCAGACACCAAAAACCCTCTTTACAACACCCAAAATGGTGTATACAAAGAAGGCTGTGGACTTGACAACGTTGTTATGTCATGGGGACATGATGATTATATGTATTTGGTTGCAAAGAAAAATGGAACTACTCTTCCTTCTGCTGCTTTGTTTGTCATTCGTTACCACTCTTTCTATGGTAAATATTCAATTTTTTATTTTTATTGTTTAATTATTGAGTGATTATTTAATGTTTATTTGAACTGGGGATTAATTAAAATTTTGAAATTGCAGCGTTACATAGAGCAGGAGTATACACACACTTGATGAATGAGGAAGATAGAGAGAACATGAAGTGGCTTAAGATTTTCAAGTAATTATACTCTTCTACACTTTTAATAGCTCTATAAATTACAGTTTTATAAGATCTCTTACAAAAATTATAAATGTGCAGCAAATACGACTTGTACAGCAAGAGCAAAGTTAGAATTGATGTAGAAAAGGTCAAGCCATACTACATCTCCCTCATTGAAAAGGTGAATGCTCTAATTGGCTACTATAACTTAATTTATTTTTAAATAATATATGTATTTCATTAAAACCTTTCACGGCTAATGGAATTTTTTTTCTTTTCGTTGCAATGCAGTATTTTCCAGCAAGGCTAAGATGGTGACTGTTTGAGTTGTAATGAGAAAGTTATGGCAAAGAGAGGCCTTTAGTAGTGGTGGATTAAGTGTATAAAAATGAGTAAAATATTCAAACCAGGCCTGTAATTCACCACTGCTATTAGTAAAATTGCTTATGATTTGGCCATGTATTTTTTATTTTTCTGTTCTGAAAATGTATTTTATTATTTAATTCTTTAATAAATGAAATTTCATAAATGCATAGGATGTACGCATATCTCCATTCTTCTTTATTGCTTCTCAGTAGCAGGTTAATTGTCTATGCATATAAAACTGTTGTTACCGGAGATTTTTTTTTGAAAAGGAGAAACTATGAGAATTATCTAACTAATTAGAAATACAAATATGAAATTGAGATGATAATTGAAAAGCCAGCCCATGAATTCAGCCTTGAAGGATGGAGGAGACTATAAGTATGTAACCCAACATCACAAAAGAAAAATTTACTCACTTTTTGGTGTTTGAATAAAATTAATGTTAGATAATTATATCTCTTAGCCATAATTTATTACTACATATTCTTAATGCCATTTATCACATAACACCAGTAAGTTAATATAATTAGTACTATAAAATTGAGTCCGAATAAGTACTTATCGGCCATGATATGTTTTAAAAGTGGGGATGCGAGTCTCATCTTAATTAGGGATTTGACTAGATGGGTATAATATTTTTTAACTTTTCTACTTTATGAGTTTACAATAATATATAAAGCATAAAATACATTAAAGTCATAAGCTCTAAAATGAAATTACCTATCAATTTATTACATAAATTGTTGAAATTTTACTAAGTATGAATAATACAGAAGTTTATAAAGTACAAATGTACAATGATATACAAATCAATTGAATGTCTTAATATCTCAAAACATAATGCCAAAAAGTTATCAATCCGTAGGACTTTTTTTACTTTTAGTTGTGGCCCGAAACTATTTACAATTGATAATTGAAAAAATATATAAAATTTATATAATTTTTATATATAAAATTTATATAATAAGAATGGTTGGTTTACAACAACTTGAATTTGGAAGTTACATCCAAAAACTTGTTTCTTCTTTGTTTTTTCCAAGTAGAGATTCTAACACTGAAAATCTTCATCAATTATTGCAACACATCGTACATTCTTTAGTTATGTTATTTGATCCGTAGAGTTTAGTTCTTGTTCATCTGCAACAAATTAAACTTAGTAGCTTAACGTGCATGTTCCTTAAGCTGAGTAAATTGGTTGTTCTTAGAAATGGGTAGCTTTACTTCTAATCTAAGCTTTCCCATAGTCCAAAATGTTCTTTTTCTACTTGCCAATTTCCCCTTCTGTAAAGTCTTCTTTTAAATGTTAGAATGACTTGATAGGGGTGTACAATTTTCTGTTGCCTTAGCAAATGGAACTATAGCAGATTTTGTTGGCTAGACAGTTATATGCCCACTTATGTCTTTATGTCTAGTTGAAAATAGTATCAACCAAACAACTTATGTCTAATATACACTCCAGCTTAGACCGTGTATCCTGCTTCTCTAGGAATGCCTCTCTAGAAATCATGCAACAGTAAGTATGTAATTGATTGTCAAGCTAATCTTTACCTATATAATTGTTAGTCTTAAACATCTTCATTCGAAGAAGCCCAAGCAAACAGTAACGTCATTTCAGTAGATAGATTAATTGGTTGTCATCTAGCAAAAGTTGATATAGGAGTCAGATGTAACTTCATTTCACTGATTCTTTTAACTGCCGCTCCTCAGCTATAGTATATATAGTAGTATCCGTATATGTGTATGTAAAACTAGCTAGATGCCCTATTGCATCTGTTTTTAGTGTTAATGCGACAATTTATAGGTGTACAACTTTTAATTTCTTTATGCAAACTGATGCCATTCACAATGAAATGTGAAATTATCTGAATGTTCATTAACTTTTCTAATAGATATAATGTAATTTCATAGTTAAAAGAAGAGACATGATAGATTATCTCTGTCTATGTTCATTTTCATATAGACTAGAGTCGCCTTTTGTGATACTCATCCTAAACCTCTAGTCGAATATGACATAGATAGATTATCCACCCTGTCAGCTTTGGATAGACCTCCTACAGACTATGTAACATGAGTTTCTGCAGATCTTAGGCTCGTGCTCAACACGGGCATCAACTCTCTAGTTTACAATATATTCGCCATTATCTACGGACTTGTAGCTCTTCCTAATGGTTGGTTGTGCTCTTATAACATTGTCAAAGGAAGTAATAAACTAAACCAATTAATTTCATCCTAATAACTAGCTAACGAAACCTTTATTAGAGCTTGATAATTCAACCAATGAAAGTTTCACACTGCCCAACGGAAATTTCATCCAATGGAATAGCAGATGGACTAGCTAAGCATGAAAGCTCAATGCTGGCTTACTTGGGTGCAGAAATATTTCATAATGCGCAGGAATTACCTAAGGAAGTGCTAGGGGGGCTTACCGAATGGATATTCTCTAGTTGCCTACGTAACTTCAGATTGTGCAAACTAAGAGGAAACGAGTCAACAACAATTTCATGTTGTATATGAAAGGATGTTTTCATGTAAATTTTGGTAGAAGGTAAGATACTTGATATACCTAACCATAATGCTTTGGTTGGGATCAAATGTATATAGGGACTCGTGTAATTGTACTAAAAAGGAGAGAACAGAATTTTATCTACTATTTGTAAACTGACTAAATGCCTCAAGGTTCTGAAGAAGTAGGATATGTTATGGTAACACAAGCTGCTTTCACGTTAAACTTCCTAGAGGTACCTTATCAAGTATCCTTCCTATAGGTGTTAGTGTTATCATTGAGTTTGGCTTTAGCTATAACTCCTAGCTATCAGAATGATACTGTTTCTTTTCCAAGAATAAGAAAATTTCAGCTAGTACTTGCTCCTGTCTTTTCTATACCATAGCTAAGATGGAGGGGTGGAGAAAAAACTACCAGTAACCAGCCATATCATATTCTTTAAATTTGTTTTTGAGTTCCCTTAAAATTAGGTACAACTTGCATTATAAACACTTGAGAAGGCCAATCAAGCAAGATGTAGAACCAAGGAATGACATAACTGGAAGCTCCATTGGTAACAACTAAACAATCAAAGAACTGTACCCTCTCATAATTTTAGCATTTGCCACAACAAATAAGGATGATTTTACCAGCACAAATCCAAAACGTAAACACTACACAAGCAAATCGGTTTATTACGAATTCCATGGATCAGAGTGTACTACTTATGATGCCTTTTCCATTAGCTGAATTGGAGCCAGGATGTTTGCCTTGCTTGTCTCAACAACACACCCATTCATTACCATCTCCTCCAGCATGAAGTGTGCTTTTTCAAGATGAAACATTATATCCAGCTCGCACTAAATTAGACAATACACAAATCAGAAAAAAAAAAAAGGATACTGATAATATTCGTTAAAACTAACAATAATTTACTTGATCATAACCTTACCACATTGCCAAAATGACGATCCATGGTTTCAACTAACAGGTGAATGAATTCCAAAATAGCAAGTTCATTCTGACAAATGGAAGAAATGAATAATGAGAAGGCATACCACACAGAGGAAAGAAGAGCAGAATTAGCTTATGAGGCAACTAATGAAAAAGCTTCCCCCACACGGGCCCACTGTAACAAAAAAAGACCAACCCTTTCCGAGGTATGACATTGCTGAAGTTAAACTTTTTTATAAACTAGAATAAACCTTGACTTTACTAGCAGTAGCAGCATATCACATATGCCCCATATGAACCTCGGTTGTTTGAGAAAATTTGGGCTGCAGTTTATGAATAGACAGTGTTCTGGAGTTTGATATCTATATATGCTTAGGTGGATGTGTGGGCACACCAGGCTGGATAAGATTAGGAATGAAGTTATTCGACAGAAGGTAGAGGTGGCCCCAGTGGACGAGAAGATGCGGGAAGCGAGGCTGAGGTGGTTCGGGCATGTACGGAGGAGGGGTTCCGATGCCCCGGTGAGGAGCTGCGAGCGGCTGGAGATTGCTGGTGGTCGGCGGGGTAGAGGGAGGCCTAAGAAGCATTGGGGAGAGGTGATTAGGCAGGACATGACTAAAATGCAGGTTACCGAGGACATGACCCTCGATAGGGGAGTCTGGAGGTCTAGAATCAGGGTTGCAGGATAGGGGCTCTTAGAGTCCTTCGTTCGCCTCACCCGGGGTTGGGTGTGGGTTAGTAGGGTTACCCATCGATGTCTAGTGTTTTAGCCTAGGTCCCCTCTTGGTTGCGACGGTATTTATGTTCCTTATGTTTACATAACCATTTACGTTATTTCTGCAGGATTACTTATGCTTTGTTTTGTTATTTTGTTTTGTCTTGCCTTGGTTACTAATTTTGTTTTTGTTTTCCAATGCAGCTTTTCATTCTGTCCTATGCGCCGAGGGTCGCATGGAAGCAGCCTCTCTGCCCTTTTGGGTAGGGGTAAGACTGCCTACATATTACCCTCCCCAGACCCCACCTGGTGGGAGTATACTGGGTAGTTGTTGTTGTTGTTGATACTGCAATGTGTTCCTAAAGGTTATCTAGAATTGATAGAGAGCAAGTGAGCAACCAAGTAAAAAAGGCATGGATTGCACTTTCAAAATTAACATTAAACTACTTCTTTTTCCCTCTTTTTCTTTGGCTGTTATAGCATTTAAGATACTCTGATTACATATGTTCAAGGAACGAAGCAGACTCCAGCTCATGATTATTTGGTTAAGGAGGGAAATAAGAACGCCTCCTGCATTAGCAAAGCTGATTCTCAGGAATGAAGCATAAGTGAAGTCTTCACCGAGAGAGTAAGAACGGGCCAAACTAGACAGTACTTGATAGCAAAAATAAAGAGGAAGCTTACAGTACTGAACTTTAAATATACAATAAACAAGAAATTGCAGGAAGAGAATATATTTAACTTACTTCTTCATTATCAACTCCAACCAGGAAAAAGAGTGACGCATACCGCCTGTACACGATTTTGTAATTACGATGCTCCACAAATGAACACTGCTTTAAAGCGCACAACAAGGCCAACAATAAGAGAAGAATTGTAAAAGAGAGCAATGGATATCAGAACATTATGTACATCAAGGTTCACTAACACCCTACAGAGAAATGAACTGCCACAACAACGACAACAAAAATCTACAAAAATAGCTCAACTCCGCCTTCGGGGGAGGAGTTATGTATGGTGAAGCAGGTTCAGTTGAATCCCCTGCCAGAAAATTACATTGTATATGTAGATAAAAACATTATGTGAACCCTCTGTATAAAGAAACCTTTTAGTATACTGTTTATGAATCCCCTAGTTGGAATTTCTGGCTTCGCCAATGTCCTCCTTAATGATTGAACACAAGCTATTTGAAGGAAAAACCCTATTGTTTCCCCATCCCCTTACCCAACCAGCTAATCATTCGCAAAAACAAAAAAAAAAAAAAAGTTGAACATCAGTAAGGATCCACGCAATCGGGTGGATCCTTATTGATGTTCATTTTATAAAAAAGTAAAACATCCTACGATCTCAAATATGCAAGCTGTACAAGCAATCAATGCTCAAGTGAAGGAAATGAAAGGAACAAGATCCATCAGCCGAAGGCTTACACGATAAATTCCGAGATATCAACAATCTAACTCAGGGAAAAATAAAAAATAACTACAGGCCAAATCCTAAACATTCAAAGGGAGATTAGTAAGATTGATAGAACTGAAAAGGAATGAGTGTGACCTGCTGTTCATTGCGAGCAAGGCATTTACGCACAATTTCACCCTCAAGAGCACGCCTTTCTTCTAAAGTGAGGTACTCATAGTACTGAGCCAGCCGAGTTTGCCCTTGCTTATTTACCATTAATACGAATCTGATCCCCATCTTTTTCTGATCTTCTACTCAATTTTGATTTTGGAATCAGCAGAATAATTCTTTGAATTATCCAGTTGAAAAAGAGAACTTTCCCTGGTTTTGATTTCTTTGGGTTTTCGGCATTGACGGTCCTCCGGTTGAATTTAGATGGATCTTCAATGTAACGAGGATTTCAGTAGAATGTATACAAATAATTTTTCTTTTGTTTTGGGAAAATAGCGATTTTAGTCCTGTATTATTGCATTATTTCAGTTTTGATTCATGTATTATTCAACTGAGCACGTTGAGCCTTAAACTAGTCTAATTGTGTGATTGGATCCCTCAATCTAATATTTATTAAGAATCTTAACACAATAATTATTATATTTTTTTAGAAGGAAAAAAGTGAAAGAACTTTTAACGATTGTTATGTATTGCATCGTGTTGTATTGTGTTATTTATATTATACCATTTTAATGTATATAATGCTTGGATAAATTGTATTATTTGTTATTGTTTCATTATGTTATGCATTAAAATTATGAAAAATAAATTTGTAATATGACACATAAAAAATAAGATACAAAGTAGAATTATTATATAAAAAGGTAAAGTAAAAATATAGATTATTTAATAATAAGAAATGATAAAATGAAGAAAAAATAATGTAACAATACAACCCTACCAATTTGATCGTTACATAAATTGATGGCCGACTTCACATCTAACTAAGAGCACGCAGATTTTGCCCTTCAATTTTCAAGGAAAGTCTGAGCTTATTCTCATTCAGTTTTAATCTAAGGGAAATTTTCGTTCCTATAATATATAGGAAACTATATTACGGAAAATATTCATAATTTGCAAATTATCCGCCCTGCTAATAGAATTTCTACAAAATATAAACAACTCATTAAAAGCATAATCCTATTAGCTGTACAATTCCTTTAATAGGCACGCGAATGTTGGAAAATTGAGGATTCTTCTAGATTTTATCAAATGCAAATCTCGCTACCAAGTATCGCTCGTTTCTCTCCAAAATTAACTACTCTGTTTTTACGACAATACTGTATTTCAATGATTTTCTGGTTTCACAAATTAAAAGCAACTAAATTGGCTACAATTCTTCTGTAACAACAGTAATTATGTCAAAAATCTCAATTATGCTTCAATTCAATGGGAACTGGGATAGCTATGGGAGATATAAAGACTTTTAGGTCGATGAAATTGTAGTCGGCGAGGATGCGAATTGTAGCCTATTGAATTCTACAATAGCAGAGCATCTAATGATATATACATCCGAAAAAATAATAGAAATCAAATACATTGTCAACGAACATTGTCCACCAATGAAAATTAGGAACTATTTGGGTGTCAGTGTATACATGGAGACGAAAAAAGAAAATAAAAGTTTAGGAACATATCCGCTATTTTTACTATCAAATTTTGGTTGTATAGTACTTATCTACAAATTATATACAATATTTTTACAAAATAACTACATGTCAAAGTCTATATATATATATAGACTTTGTCAATACATACATACATACATACATACATACATACATACATACATACATATATATATATATATATATATATATATATATATATATATATATATATATATATATATATATATATATATATATTAGTATTGAATTTCATTCTATCTACATTTTTTCTACAATAAAACTGCATATCATTTGTAGCTCAATATGAAATACAGAATTTTAATATTTCTACAAATTAACTATAAAACATCTACAAAAAAATAATTCATATCCATACAGTAGATAGTTCATATCTACAAATAAAATACTAAAAGACAATGTAGATAATTTGTAGATATTTTGTATTCTGATTGTATATGAATTGTTTTTTGTTTGCCATGTAATTGTAGGTGAAGGTTTCAATAGATCATATTCATACGGTGATAGATGGTGTGAAGCGCTATATTATTTGTCTTAAAAACAAGAGATGTAGCTATGGGCAATTACATCTTGATGAACTTCCTTGTGCACATATTTTGGTTGCTTTAAGGCACAAGAATGAGTCTTATGAAAACTTTTGTTCTCCTTATTACACAAGGGAGAGACTCTTGCGTACTTATGAAATATCAGTAAATCCCCTACCTAATGAAAGCTGGAATATGCCACAACATATAACTAAAGAATTTGTAAATCCATCTTCAAGTGGGAAAAGCAGTCAGGAAGACCTCAAAAACAAATATACAAAACATATGATGAAGTAAATTCAAAAAAGTACAAGGTTTCATGTGGCAACTGCGGAGTAGAAGTGCATAAGAAAAGATCTTGCAAGAATGCTCCCAAAAAAAAATAAATTTTTATGTAGTAAACTGAATTTTTCATTAAAATTGTTAATGAGTTCAGGAGAATTATATTTGATGTGTAATAGTTGAGGCACTTTCAACTCTTAATATAGTTAGTTTGAAATTATTTTTTTTAATTAGTATTCTGTATTGAGTTAATACTTTCATAACTTGATTGGTTTGTGAATGATTTCTATATATAAAATAATATATTGTTTTATTATCTCTAGCATCCATTGATAGTTGTTAATGATCCTTACAATTTATCTACAAAAAAACTACATAATCTGGAGTTGACAGGGTAACTACATAATAAGTAAGTTAAAAGGGAGTTAACCAGTAACAATAATTAGATCAAGTACTGTTTACTTCAACAAGTGAATATAAAAACTACAGAATGTTTTCTCATTGTTCGAACTAGTATACTGGATAAAATCTGCTACAATTAAACTTTAATAATCTTGTTCATAGACTTGTCTACTATCTTTCTGCAAACCTAGTTGCAACTAAACAATTTAACTACATGTTTCATACAAAATTGCAACTAATTCTTTTTCCTCAAGACTTGTGTTTTCTCATTTACAATTGGTGTGTCTTTGAAGCTTTATTCTTCTTCATTGAAACTCTTTGAAGCTGGTCGTTAATGGTGTGATTGAACTTTGAAGAATAGTATAAATTTTGACTGTTTTAGAAGAAAAAACTTGAGAATAGGCGCTAATGGAGGGGTTACAGATTTTCGCTAATTTTAGAAGATGAAATAGTGGGTGATTGAAGAGTAAATGAGTGTGGTTTGATACGTGGGTAAGGGGTGAGATTTGGAGAGAGAAACTCGGGGGGAGTAGGAATATACGGTATAGTTAAATTAGGAGACTAATTAATAACATTAAAACTCCTAAAATGTACATAAATGATATTAAGTATATAAAATGTAATTATATTAAAAGTTAAGCATGAAGGATAATACAATTTATTATATGGCATAGGAATGTAAAAATCTCTTTATTCAATACAAATATATTAGCTTTATAACATTATCATCCTAGCATAGACATAGAACTAAAATAGTGGGCTAATTTACGGAATAAAAAATTGATTTATTCACCACTAATTTAGCTAGGTTTGTCATAGATTCCTAAATTTATTTTAAAAATTTTAATTTGGATGAAATTTAGTTTGAAGATGAAAAAATGTGCTTGGACGTAAGTTTTCAAAACATATTTCACTTTGTGTTTTTTAAATACATGAAACATGACTTATACCCACAAGTTCTAAAAACTATCACAATACTCAATGGTACATTTATCAATAACATTAATTGTATTATCGCAAACCATAGTCCTGAGCATAAATAAATTTGGTATAAATTTATCATCTTTATAATGAACTACATAATACACTATCAGATAATCAAGAAGACGAAGCATCATTGTTACAAAATAATAAATGGTGGCTCTTTTATAAAATACAAAAGTTTGAAGCAATTTTTAGAAAAGGTAATAGTGATATTTTGTGCCAAAAAGAGATTTAGGATTTGAGTTTTGGAAATTTGCCAAAATATAAATAAAATTTATGAATAAACATGTGTTTGCTAAAAATCCCAAATATATTTTTGCAAAATTTATGGCCAAACGGATCCCGACAATCATTAGGAAATGAAAGGAGACATGTCAAATGGCCTCCAGCTTGATTCTCAAATCACCATTCGTGATCGTTGAAGTTATGATTTTGATACAAGTGCATACTTTCTCAAAGGACTTGCCCAAATTTTAGAGGCGGTCTATTCGACATTTAGACTAATTGAATTTTAAACTCATATCTCTTATTTCATGTCTTATTCATACCAACAGCATAATTTAGGGGACC
The DNA here is from genome assembly GCA_034376525.1 of Nicotiana benthamiana. Classification (NCBI taxonomy): domain Eukaryota; kingdom Viridiplantae; phylum Streptophyta; class Magnoliopsida; order Solanales; family Solanaceae; genus Nicotiana; species Nicotiana benthamiana. The sequence goes on along the minus strand of CM067324.1, from coordinate 26,616,738 downwards.
AGAATGGCTATTTACTCCACTCTCTGTGGTTTGACAAATAAATTTACTTACCATTGTTAAAACATGATTTTAATGTTATTTTGAACTCCATAATAGTTATAGCATTAGCAATCTGCATTTCACAGTCCGATTGAAACTAGTGCAGGTACAGAAAGTGTATCAGCTTCCGCATCAAAATCATGTATGCTCTTTTCTTAATTATTATATATTGTTTACATTTACAAAATTACATATCGTGTAAAACTCACCAAGCTGGTAATCATCACACATTGAGATTACAGAACTGTAGGATTTTTCTCGCAAGAGCTCAACTCCTTTTTTTTCCCTCAATGTACACAATGGATCCATATGAAGTTCAAAGTTACTTAGCAGAGGACTTGTTTGTCCATCAAATTATCGTCTGTAGTTGAATCGTCTGACAACTGAGTAGGTGGTTCTTCCTCCTTGTGCGCTTTAATTATATCTCTTGTTCTCAAGAAGCTAGGTTGATTGGTTGACGATACAAGTCTCGCCCACATCCTGTCCGTTATCACAACCTTGTTTTGTGTCTCAGTGATTCTCTGCAGGTACCATGTAAAAGTAGATCATAATAAAATATAGCAGCATCTCATGAAGAAACCTATTAGTATAGTACTGCTGCCAATCTTGGGCATTGTATACACTCACGTCACTAAAGCAAGAAGGATAGTGGCGGAGCCAAGAATTCCTATAAGGGGATTCAACATAATACAAGAATGAACCACTATGACTGCTACACCGAAAGCTTTTCTCATGTCAAGGAAATTCAACAATTCATATATGTACATGTATTTGTGTGTATATGCAGTATAGGTTTCCTGTTATAGGATGAAGCGACTTTAATTGAATCTCCTTCATTAAATTGTGACACCCTAGGTGAATCTCACATCGACAAAACACGTGAGAGATGCTGGATATATAAGTAAATAAGTCTTAGATCCTAGTAACGCGTTTTAAAGCCGTGTGGAAGAATTTAACTCTTACAGAATTGATGAAGAAGGGGCTTTAGTGGAATTTTCACTTTTTAGTGGTTGGTATCACCCTTCATGCTTATACACCTGCTGGACTGTCTATCCTTCCTTGCTTTTGGATCTGTAAAGTTGTTCAATTGATCCATCAAGGATAGAAGGGAGCAGGGGTATAAGTAGGGGCTTCTTGTTTGCATGTATGGCAAAAATCCTAGTTGAAATGGGCTGCTGGTTCGGACGTAGAGTACAATACTAAAGGCCCTCGGACTGGTAGGACAGATAATAGAATTTCGCGGGCAAGATGAGTCTTGTGGACCTGTGCCCAAAGCAGGCAATATCACTAGTGGGCTACGTTGTTACATAATTAGCTGCGGCCCCGTTGATAAGGAGAAACTTGAAAACAAACTGTGGAGACACCTATAAGTAATACGAAAAGCAATGAGATCTGGTATTTTCGTGGAAGGAAATGAACTCACATTAAAGGGTATGTAAGCATGTCTGCCATTGACAGGACCAACTGTAAAGCCAGTATAGCCAGCCATTGCTCCGTGCACAGCACTTTGAGCAAGAAGAGTGCAATACACATTGTCAGATGCATTACTTGGAATAGCCCTAATCATGTATGTCGGATCTGCACATTAGAAACAGAGAAATCGGCTGTTAGGTTCCAGCTAATCTCATCCGCAAAATATTAGAAATTTGGCATTCAGACAATCAATACTGACCTATATATTTAAGATTAATGAGCATCTTCTTTTGTTTAGAGAAATATTCCTACAAAAACATCCATAGTGTTTAGTACATTACAAATGAGTCAGTCCGCATTCTCATTCAGATAAGCTTCAAAATTTTGAAATAACTGAAAGAAGGCGCTAGCCATACAACAACAACAACAATAACCCAGTATAATCCCACTTAGTGGGGTCTGGGGAGGAAGAACATGGATTCCATTAAGTAAATCCCAACGTACCTTTATCCTTTCCGAGATCCATAGGCCAACATCTTGTAAAAGCTTATTTCCTGAAGGATCCTGCATACCGGTGCATCTCAAACTCTCAGAAACTAGCTCTTGGCCGGCACCTTCAGCTATGACTATAACCATGTGTCCATTTTCTTTGAGCCTATGCTCTATGTACTCAAACAGTCCACCACGTCCTTCAAGATAGAAAGGGGACTCTGGAATCAAGCAACAATCAACATCTCGGCTGGCAAGAGTAGCATACATGGAAATGAACCCTGCACATCGAACGTGTGTCAAAGAAACATAGACCAGAGAACTCGTACTAATCTATGTGCTATAAAATCATAAATGATCAGCTTTTTCATGTATATGTATCAGTCTCAGCATGAAACTCCCTTGTTGAGGGATCAAAAGGAATCAATGTATCGACGATCTGATTTTACATTTGAATACAAACCTCTGCTGATGTTGGTTATCCAGAAATGAAGAACATGTTAAGATCTTCAAGAAGTTTAAGTACTTAAAATTTCCCTCAGAGAAGGTATAGCATGTGGATCAATCAGCAATTCAAAAAATATAGCATGTGAATCTTACCACTATCCCGTCCCATTAACTTCACAAGGCCAATTCCATTCTCAAAACTAGTAGCTTCAACATGAGCAGCACTAATAGCACGTTGGGCTTCCTCAACGGCAGAATCAAAACCGAAAGACCTGTCAATAACCTGGGAGAGAATCAGAAAAGATTACCAAAAATAATTTAGTTACCCACTGACATTTTGGTGCTTGTTGAATCACAAGTATCACGTGCCAGGTAATCCACATGACAAAGTAGTTACCAGTATATCATTATCAATTGTCTTAGGGATTCCAGCAACTGAAACATTTAGACCACGCCGTCTGATTTCCTGTAGGAGAAAGGCAGAATAAACCTGAGTAAACACACTTTCATTGTTTCTTCATCAACAAACCAAATATTAATAGAATGAATTGATCTAAAAGGTGCTCTTCTGCAGCATGTTTTGTGGAATGGTTATGGGTTAAGGGCTAAGAAGGTCTACCTCAAATATCACCGCTGCTCCTCTCTGTGTTCCATCCCCTCCAATTATATAAACCTTGAAACAAAAGGCAAGATGAATATCTCAACAGAATGCAAAGATTAGATGGAAAGAAAATATCCTGAATTAGTTCTTAAATGAAATGTCACGAGTTAGTTCTCAAAATAATCGTTTTGCTATTTTATATTCTTACCTGATTGATACCCCGGTCCTGAATGCTATCTACTATTTTCTTGGTAACATGACCTCCTCGAGATGTGCCAAGTATGGTTCCACCACGTTTGTGAATATCATTCACAACTTTTGGCGTCAAGGGAATTATGTTTTTGGAATAGAAACCCCGATATCCTCCCTACACATACACAAACTTCATTAGCTGTGCTGCAAGAGCAAATTCTTAGAATTAGAAACAAAAGATAGAATGTACTGTTAACAGTAGTGAAAGAGCAAGATATAAAAAAGTTGGAATGAACATCTAAGTCCAACTTCAACCTTATTCCGTGTTTTCCTAGAGATCCCAAAATTATACTTTACACTTCTCTAAAATTGCTTCTATGTGAGAATACTCTCAATCTAATTGCAGCAATCCTCTTGAAGATGAGTCTGCTACTGGTTCTACAACTACGTACCAAGCATTTCAATGAGAAGAGTTCGATAAAAGGGAAACCAAGTATTTGACCATTGTCATACGCAAAGTTGCTTTATTAATCAAAAGGATATATGGACTTTCGTATACAAATGTGTGTTATGAAATAAAATGCACTCACATCTATCCCCATGACCCTCTTTACGCCATACATATGATGTAGGCTGCATACTATTTCTCTGATAACTGTGTTGAGACCAGGACATAAGCCTCCACATGTCACTATACACGCATGAACATCTTCTGGCTCAAAATAAACCTGAAAAATCATCAGGAAAGTTCATGTTCGTTTGACAAAACAGAGGACCATGAAATTTCAAATGTTGTAGTTACACCAGATACAGACTTACTCTTTGACGAGGACCAGCTCGGCGAAAATGTATTCCCCTTGGACTGTTCTTGTGCACAACAATCTGTAGGTTTATTGGCAAACATGTAAGCAGGACGAAACCTTGTCCACCCAGGATTTACAAGGGACATACATCCTACTACCTCAAATAACAATTTCTATTGCACAAGAATCTGGGCGTAATGGTTTCGAAACATACTATTCATAACATTCAAAATCTTGGACTCTTGACCAAGGCAACATATTACCACTAGCACTATCAAGTGCTTCTCCAAATGAATAGAAGGTAAACACCAAATAAGTTTCATTTCAACAGGACTGACCTTTTGAGCAACCGTATCGTCCTCATCGACAAAATACTGCCTAAAAAATGTTAAATTGTGTTGATCAGCTTGATCTCCTTGCACTTTATAAATAAGCAATCAGAACAGAAGGAGAATATCTGGCGACTTACTTAACGACTGAGTATGAAGGATTATCTTGCACTGGATTGGGATAGGTCTGCAATAATACGACAGGTATTTAGTACTTAATCAAACTAGAAACTCTATCGAAAAAGAAAAAGAGGATCTTTATTGCTTTTTGCACTACAAACACCAAGCATAATTCATATATTACTTGTTCTCAAGAAGAAAAACAAGCAGAAGGTATCCACTAGTTTCTTCTTCAATTACTCTTCATCCCAGAAATAAGTATCCTTCTCTTAATGCAATAAGTCAAAATAACAACTTCAATTCCTATCATCTACTAGACAAACCAAAAAGATAAATTTGTACAGAAAGAAGAAGAGTGACAACAAAGGAAAGGTTATAGGTTGAACTTTCTAACTTAATATAATAAAAAAACTTAATGATTTGCCACGTCAAATTATTAAAAATGTAAAAAGAGCCAACATATTTTTAACCTTTCCACCAACAGCTTCTTTAAAATATAAATAAATAAATGTACTAAAGCATCAACCTGATCATACACAAATTTAGTTCAATCAAATTGCAAATAAACACTGGTTTCTTCAATATTGAACCTGGCCAATCAAATGGAATATGGTGATCAAGCAACAAATTACATAACCCAACTTGTATATCAATTAACTGAATCCAGATAAGGATTCACAAAGTTGTTGTCAGTATACATGATCAAGAACCAGACCAGCTTCATAATTACTAATAATTAAAAACATAATATATATATATATATATATATATATATATATATATATATATATATATATATATATTATATATATATATATATATAGAGAGAGAGAGAGAGAGAGAGAGAGAGATTAGAGGGAAAGAGAGAAGATTACAGGAAGATTAGGAATGTAATCAGACAAATGAGGAACATCCTCTAGAACATAGCCACCATCACCAGACACAATCTTCTGCTGAGAATTAGGCGCTTCTCCCATTGAATTTATATCCAAACCAATCTTCTTGGACCCTAGTACTGTTACAGCTACAAAATTATGATCCCATTTAATATATCTCAATTCAAGTCAACGATTTATCTCAAATGAACTTGCACCCTTAGCATGTAACTCTTCTGTATATATATATACACACACTTATAAATTATGAAAAGAGGACGTACAATGAATTACCGACGAAGCTATCAGTAGACCACTGCTCAAGTTTGTCTGAAAATAGCAGCCTCTCAACTTTCAGCTACACATATAGTCAACATATATAATAAATAGTTACAAATATTTAAAGTCCTTTTTAATATAAAATAAGAAGGCATAGGTGGCAACTGTTTATTGAATTGTCTCATGGGTTTTGCCTTTTTGGACAGGAAAGTTAGAAAATTAGAACAGAAGATGGGATGAAAGAGGCAAAAATGAGAGGACTGAAATTGTTTTTGAAAACTTATGACATTAATTGTTTTGTTGACTCTTCTGGAAATTAGAAGATTCTTTGATCTTATTCTAGATTCTGTAATATGTGGACTTTCGTTAATTAAAAAAAATATGTGAGGTCAATAATGGCCTCAAGCTTGAATAAATTACTAGCTTGACGTTAACTGTAGACGCACACCCTCTTATCTTCTTGGTCAGCAATCCACTGCACCTTGTTATTTTGACCTTTTTATTTATGTCAATAATACATTTTAAAATGACATTAATATTTTCATCTCTTATGTAATACGGATTAATCATATTTTCACTAATAATTGGCTAATCTAGTAATCAACAACAATAATAACATACACAATATAATCTCATAAAGCTGGGTTTCGGAGAATATAATATATATGGATGTTAATCCGACTTTTGTGAAGGCCAATCTTGTAATGATTGAAAATAAATTATTTACAATACCTAAAAATAATATTTGTCAATTTTATGCAATATCAACTAAGTTAAAGAAAACAATTAGAAAAAAAAAAATTACGGTTACCTCATTGTTTAAGTTAGTATAGCGTGATTTTGATACATGGTACTACTTCTAGACAATCATGCTTAATAAATTAATCAACTTTTTCGATCAATGTCATAATCATGCCACAAATTGATTAATGGACGTTTATTTTGAAAATTAGAATGTCATGGTCATGCCACAAAGAATTTTTAAAATATTTTATAATGAATTTATAATTAGAGAAACACTCCATAACTATGACCTCACAATATATTTAAAAATCCATTTATGGAACTTTTAATGAACATTTTCAACTTTCGATTCCCCATTTCTTATTCTTCTTCTTCTCTCCTTTTTCCTCAAAACTATGCCAAAGTTTCACTTTGACTTTATTCTCGGATTTTGCAATCTCTTTTCTTTTCTTGAGAATGAAATGAATTCCGGTATAAGAAATATGTTCTGTGACCCATTACAAATTGAATAGCAAAAAATAATTGTATAGGACGTCAAATGTTTTTTACTAAATACTTTTTTTTTATCGATATCAATAAGTTAAAATAATTATATAATTAAAAATACATATGTAATGAGCCATAAAACCATTTTCACGTTATATTACCAAACTATTGTGAAAATAATCATAAACTAAAATAAATGACATTTATAAATGGATCACAAAATCAATCTCATTTTTGAGTCTGAAAACAATGCCCTTAACCTACAAGATGGAGCAGCTAGTAACGGAGAGAGTGGTCTCAATTTGGAATGCAAAAAGTTTTATACTAACAGGAAAATTATTGGCTATGTGTGTACTGTGTAGTTAGTGGAAAAATTGTCATCTTTCAAAAATAGTTTAATCGGTTTGGTTAAAAAAAAGTCGTTTGTGTGTTGGAGATATCATAATTAATGAAGTTTGTAGCCAGGGACGAGCTATCCGGGGTGTACCGATACCCTTCACTGGAAAATAATAATGTGTAAAAATTATATATATATATATATACACTTTCAGTTCAATGATTAAGAGGGTGTCAAAAATTATTGAAAGTCGCAAGTTTCACTCTTAATTGTAGCATAAGTTCTTTTGATTTTAACACCTTTTTGTATAAATCCTGACTCCGCCATTTGTAGCTCATGTATGTAGTTAAATTGGGCTCTAAATGAACATTTGTATACTTATTACAATTTTTTTTGGAGTTTGATAAGAGTCCTTCAAGCCTGTAATATACACCTTTTGTTAATTTAGCTCTTTCATAATCAACTAGATTATTGAATACTTAATAGATTTTATACGGTATAAATCCAAATAAGTCGACTCAATATGATCTACATACGTAATGATTATAGAAGAAAACTTTGATTGCATATACATATGTCTTTAAAAACTCGAAATCCATTCAATTTCCTCATATTGTTGTTCGTATCCAAAAATAAGAAATTATTATTTTTTCTCATGTGACAAAATAAATAAGCAATTATAAACAAACGCAACGTCTTCGTTCTCCAGCTTGTGAAATACCCAACACCTAGAAATTAAACTAGGGTAAGCAAATTAAAGAGTACAAAAGGATACGTGGAAGAGGAAGAGGATACATAGTAGAGAATCAGATTATTTACAGAGAAGATATCGCCAAACTTAAAAAAAATAAAACAAACTAATTTTTTCACACTACGGAATTATTTGACTAATAATCTTATGCTGTCAAGTATACGGATTTTGAAAGAAAAAAATGATTAAAAACAACCAATTTATTAATCACGAAACAATAGAAAGTACACTTGTTCCGTACGACAGTAATACATAACCATATTTTATTTCATTTTTTATTCTAAAGTAAGAGTCAATATCATCATCTGCCAAAACTATTAATAAGCTGATAGTTGCTCCCCTTTTTCTGTTTTTATTTGGAAAGTATATGTTATTTTCTTTTCTTTTTCCATATACATATACTACTTGACTTGCTTTTAGTTGTTCAAAAGAAAAGAGATTGTCAATTTGGCATCTGCCTAAACTGATTGCCATTTTTAGAAAAGAAAAGACATGTTATTGCGTGAGAATGGGGATATGATAACATGGGTCATGCGATAAACCAATACTAATAGTAAGTCCCAAACACAACCATGCCGATGAAGATGTCACCAATCAGGAAGCAAGCTAATTGCCCTATTTGAGGCAAGTTTAAGGTATCTATTTTAACATGTAAAGTTAAAATTTGAAGTTTCTACGTTCTAAATTTATAATTAGACTCATTGTTCATTTTTGTTATAGCGTTCGTGATTAAAATATTTATATATTTTTAGTGAATTTTCTAGAACAAATATATGATCAAGCAAAAGTTATCAAATTCGTTCATACCCGTATCCAATATGTAACGACCTATGCCACTAGTGATATTACTTCCTTTGGGCTTAAGCTCGCACGGCTTTATAGCGCGTCACTAGAGTTTAAGTGATGTTTAGCTTGAAGCATATATATTTCTGTGTACATTGCCTCATATTTTACTTTTGTTTCATGTATTTAGGATGTTAAATGCTATGATTTATATTAATTTGAAGTATTTTTATATGTAGGAATGATTCGGGGGCAATTGGGGGTGAAACGCGCAAGATTTGAGCCAAAACGAATGAAACCGGGAAACTTGTGAATTTGGGCACCCAGCCCTACCTGTGGCGCCAAAAACAATAGCTAAAAATATTGGAGCGCCGTGGAGGGCGCCTGGCGCTAACCAGGGTGCTGGTGACGTGAATTTTCTCCAATTTCGCTCGGGACAACGCTATTTCGATCCTAGACCTACTCAACATGTATAAAAGCAAGACTAAACATATTTTTTGATGGGGGAACATTATTTGAGAGTAAAACACAAGCACAGAGCTGCCATGTAGGCCGAAATTCATCAAGTCATATTTCTTCCTACAAACTTAATAATTTTTATGTTTCTTTGTATGATTTGTTGTTTGGCTACCATGTTTATGTGGAGCTAAACTTCACATTGTAAGGTTGCGGTTCTTTCATGACTATTGTTATTCGAATATTGATTTTGATTTCATAGTTTATCGTATTGGTTTATTTATTCAATCATGTGCTTAATTATTTGATTATTCGATCACCAATTAAATACCATCTACGAATCTAGAGTTGAACTCGAAAGTAGGAATTCTAGATTGCATATAGGATTGAGTAGAGCAAGTTCTTGAACCTGGACATCGGGAAACGTATTCGCGGTTAGGATAGACATATACCTAATTGCTTTGCTTGGTTGAATTACAGGAATTATAAATGCATTCTTGTTGATTCTAACTCCATAGACATATAGGCGTTAGGTTAGCTTGAATAGGCGAGTAAGAACTTGACAGATTCTTATGAGCAATATTAACCCTGTCAACCAGTAAACCAGATAAATTAGTTAGTTAATTCAATTGAAGAATACAATAGGAATGTTAGATAGCCCATAACCCTAGATGGTTTTTATTATATTGATATCATAAAAATCTACTCTTTCTCTGTTCAAAGTTCATTATTTATATTATTTATTTAATTAATTTAGAATCAAATACTTCTAGGTTTAATTCTTATTTAGATAATTAGTATAGGTTAATTTAGTTAATAGTTAATCACAAGTTATCGTGGGATCGACATCCAACTTTTAGTCACTTTATTACTTGACGACCGCGTATATTTGCGTGTGCGTTTGGCCGTAATAAGTTTTTGGCGCCGTTTCCGGGGACTTAAAAACTAACTAGTAGATTAGATTTTTACTTTTTGTCTACTCAAGTTTTTTTTTCTTCTTATTTTTATCTTAGTTGAATATTTACTCTCTTTGTTGATATAGTATCTTGGAATAATAATTGGTCGAATATTGATTACTCTTATTATGGTGATCTATGTCCATATTGTGGAGGACCACACTTGTGACAAAATTTTTAATCTCAATCTTATGGGTGAAATATTTGTAATATGTGTGTGGTCAAAATGTCCATTGGGATTGTTGTCCTAATTCTTATTATCCTTCTCAGAACTCTTATTATGATATTTCTAATAATATTATGAGTTTGATAGAGGTAATAAAGTGCATGATATGAAACCTGATGCATATATTAAAGATATTCTGAGGCAAATAACCGAGCAACAGGATGAACTCAAAGAAGATAATCAATCCGTTTCAATTTATGTAAACCCATTTACCCGGACACGGAGTTTAAGAAAAGAGAAAAGACTTTTGAACTTATGGTGTAAAATGAAGCACATATATTTTGTGTGGCTATAAATCATTATATAAAAGTAAATTATTTCCAAATAGGGAAAGGGGTCATTATTTTGGCACAGACTCATAAGAAAATAGGTTCACATAAATTGAAACGAAGGCAGAATAAAAAGAATTGGTGCAGCAATCATGAGAATGAAGGCCGAAACGGAGGAAGTGGCTGAAGAGAGCGGGTTCCCACCAGAAGATAATTTAGAAGAAGCTGATATAGTGAGCCAATCTTAGCTAGAGAAACAAGCTCAACTAATAAAATCTGATGAGTTTTTCTATGATGGCCTTTCAAATATGACAGAACAACTGATAGAAGGAAGAACTGAGCTAAGACAAGAGATAGACTAGTTTGGCTCAGATATTCATGACTTGCAGGCTCAATTGAATACAAAGGTTGAGGCTTCTGATGTCCTACAACCAATTTTTATAGATACTGGCCAGCTTGTGGAGAAGAAAGAGGAATTCCAACTATTCGACCAAAATATTATTAATGATGCAAAGGTTGACGAAGAGTACAAAATTTAGAATGTCAAGAATAATGTATTCTCATTCTAAATACTTTTCAATATTGTGTTTGGTTGGTGACGTAGAAATTGATCCAGTCGAGCATACAGAGGAGTTAATGAATGAGGAATAAAGTGCATATATTCTTAAACTTGTGATGTCAAGGAGACAAAACGACATCCCCCACTTAAAGGATAAAAAGTACAAGATGCGATACCAATTACTTGGTTCATTTATTTTTATACCGCCTCCCCAGGAACGTGATAGAAAAATTGATACAAAATTGGGGGCACAATTCATATCTTCAAAGTGAAAAGAAAAGTGATGGTGTCGTGCCACAATGTTAAATCAAGCGCTTGTTGGGAGTCAACCCAATTCTATTTTTTCTCTCTCTTTTGTTTATTTTATATTATTTCTTTTGTAGTATTAATTTTGTATTTAATTGGAGTAGGAGCATAGAGCAAAGCCAATAGGCGTATGTAAAATCAAGCAGATGGTTGAAACTAAGTGTGGGGTACTCGTGCAAGGGATCATACATGGGAGGAGTCCGAGCATTACGTGAGCTGCTAATTCTTTGGCCTTGGCCTATCTGGGTGTCTTTTTTACCCTATTATTATTCAATGTTCATTGAGAATATTGCACAATTTTAAGTGTGGGGTGAGGAGATTATCTGAGTGATTTTTCATGCGATCCTAGTTTAGTTGAAGTACTCTATCTTAGTATACTAGCTTTCGTGAAAAAAAAATAGAAAAAATTCGGACTTTTCCCAATGATGGATTTTTTGGATAATTTTCTTGAGGGATACAGCTCGATTAAAAACACCAAAAAGATTTTTTTGGATAGTTAGGTGATATCCCTTGGTTTTTCTTTGGCCGCCAATTCTTTTTCAAGGGTGTAGCTCGAACCGGGTACTTTATTTATTTTTTATTAGGAGTAGTGTAGGAAGAAACTGAGTGGCTTTGAGATACTCATTGACATGATTGGTGCTACCACATTAGGCTAGGCCATACATTCTGTTTTTCCGTGTATTTGGTTAGAATTGTGAAGCCTAAGTAAAGTAAATAGCCTATTTGTGATGCCTTTTCTGTCACGCCCCGAACTATGGTCTGTGCATAACATGGCACTCGATCATGACTGCATGTAACCGAGTGAACCAACTGCATAGCTGGATAAACATGTGGTATAGCTATGACCTAGAGGCAAATATTGATAATCTACTAAAGAGTCTGATTAAAATATCATAGATGAGAAAAATACTGAAAGGTCTGCAAGTATAAACAAGTAGCTGGCAAGGCTAACACATGGAAGCCTTCTAATATCTAACTGGCTTGGTTATAATCTACGAAGCCTTTAAAGAATACTGAAAATTCTAATTATTTATCGGAACAAGATCCCCTGTATACCTTATTAACTGATATACTATAATGACTAAAATATATAAAAAATAGGATAAGGCCCTGAAAGACTGGGGCTCACCAATAGCTGATACGAGATATCCTAGCAAGCAGAATCGTCAACATGTAAATCGCTACCTATATCGCGAGATACAGACCCGGAAAAAAGGGACATCAGTACATATGAATTGCACCGGTCTGTAAAACAACTAAAGAAAAGAATTGTAAATACTAAAACTGAAACCGAACTGCTACCTGATAAACTGATAACTGAATAAGGAAGTAAGGATATGAATACTCCATCTTCTTAATGATGAATAACCAGTTTATCTGATAAACTACAGCCTCGGGGCCAATATATATATATATATATATGTGTGTGTGTGTGTGTGTGTGTGTGTGTGTGTGTGTGTGTAAGCTACCCCCAAGCCCAAGTATACGTATACATAACTACGGCCTCAGGCCCAAAAATGCATAAAGCATAAACTACGGCCTCAAGGCCAAATACAGGTGTTCAACATTCAGGAATTTAAAATCAGGAACTAAGGATCATACTGCAATACATGATACTGAAATAATGAGTCATACCAAGTTATATGATACTGGAATAGTGAATAAGATTAGACTGAGATGAGTATTTTGTCATAATTGAAACTCATAGAATATCGAATGATTATGAAAGTATGTCACCTCGAGAATAGAAGTTCTACTACTATTCAGGGAACTGAGGCATAAACGTTATTTTATGAGGAAACTAATAATGGTCATAATGAATGGGACGTGGGGAGAATCATAGACATTCCCAAACGTAAAGAGTTAGCCCTATATACCTTAACTTCTTGCCCTTGAGCATAATACAACGTTAGTCAATCCTCTCAACTTTAATCTACAACAATACAAGTCAAAGGGATCCCATATCAGCTATTAAGCTCATTTTTTGTTCACTTAAGCATATTATCAAATACTTGATGAGAAAAAAGTTTCATAGTCCTTGTTAATTGTGTCTCTACACCCCACAACCCATTCTCTTGTTCCTAGTTAAATTCTAAAGTCTTAAACGATTATAATCAACATTATTCTTCATCACCCATAAGGTAACCAACACCCTTAACCAATAATCAACAATCAACAATCAAAACCCCAACCCTATAATCGTGCATGCTTTCCTATCAAACCCAACAACTCATATCTCATGAACTAGGATTTATAATCATTAAAACAATGAGAATCAATTAGAGCGTGAAAACATTACCTTTTTGAAGTTCAAACCCTTTGAATTCGAGTTCTAGGCTTTCTTCTCTCAACAATGATGTCCCAATAGAATATCTAATGATATGGAGGGTTTACCCATGTTAATAACATGTTGGAAAAATTGAAATTAACTTAGAATCACCATTAAAACTTATCTTGGATGGTACAGGGACCCTTAAAGAGTTAGGTTTTTGAGAGCTTTACTTTCTAGAGCACGTTATTATGTTTTGGGGATGTGAGGGATGAAATAGGGCTAAAAATGACTTTCCACGTTGGACACCGTGCCCAGTTTTCCCGACCGCAGTAAATTGCTGGGACACTGCCTCACCACCGCGATTGCGGTGAAACCATGGCAAGACCGTGATGGTTACACACCATTCTGTAAAATGGGCATAACATTTTGCAGAAAGCTCCATTTGGGCTCCAAAATATATCGTTGGGAAGCTATTTCAATGGTCCACAACTTTTATACTTTAAATTTTCCCAAATTCCTAATGTATGTTCACTAAAACCTGCTGGAAGATAGATCTTCTGCAAACTTAGTCGATTTTATCAAATCTTATGCACCTCACTTTCCATATTGAGTTTGACACAACTATTTTCACCCATAATCAACCCGATAGGACTTCACATGTTCAAAATATAATCTTACTACTGCTTTAACTCATTCATAACTAAGCCGAATTTATGGGGTGTTACATTTTCTCAGTTGTTTGACTCGTATACCACATAGTGCAGTGTTGCTTAAACTTCTCACTTAATTGTGCTTGCTTGACTTGAGAGTTGAAAAGAACCATCATGATTGAGTCATATGCAATGTGTCTGTGAGGATTTGTGGTTTCATATGCTATCCTGTGTAGTCTAGAACTTGCCCCATGTGTTAATCGAAGCGAAATTATAAATTGTGCTAATTTAGGAGATGATATAGGTGTTTCTTGCTTGGTCATAGATGTGCTTGTCACATGAAAATGAAATTTTGCATAGCTAGCCCCTTTGAGCCTATAGACCTTTCTTTTGGCAACCATATTACTAGTCATACCCTATTTTGTTCTTAATTTGATATTGATTGGACCTTTACCTCCTAAGGCGCTTAGTCTCTAAAAAAAGTAAGGTTAGAGATTGAGGAGTAACTTTTGATTAAAATCATGTAAGGGCCCGTTGGTGCACTAAGATTGAAATTAAAAGTTACGGGCTGATAAACTTTAATGTATGGACTGTGTGAAGAAAAGAAAAAAAAAAGAGAAAGGAAAAGAAAATTTTCAAGAAAAGAAAAAAAAACATGATAGTTTAAATAATATAGAATAACACACACCTCCAATTCTTATTAATTGGTGGTAGTGGAAATATAAAAGTGCTTAATTAAAAAGAGGCTATGTTGCATATGGTTTGGGGCAAGTGAATTAGTTGAGAAGAATGTGTTCTTGAATCATGAATGTAGTGTATCAAACTGCTTAGGAGGCCTAATCGACCCTAGATTTGGACAACTTAAATTAGTATAGATATACACTACGGGCAAGCTTATGGTACGACCACGGGATGCATATGAATTCTTTGTGAGAGTAAGCGAATTCTTTTCAATTATGTGATGTCCTTAAATTATGTTCAAAAGCATATTTGAATGTCTGGACTAGTCTATATTCACTCTTTTAGTTGTTGGTGAAGGCACATGATCTCATTAACGATTGGTAATATTGTAAACTTTCGTTTAGGCATGTGCGTGAGTTGAGAGGGCTTATTGCTTACAAGTTGACTCTTGAGGTAGGGTGGTTGTACGTAGGTTATTTGATTGATTGAATTAAATTGTTATACTTGGGCATGTTTGAAGAAAGGAAGAATGTGAATTTTTGTAAGTTCATGCTTAATTGTCGGTATTGATCATAGTCAAGGGTAAAGTGTGTGATTAAAAGTAAAAGTGCCCATTTATAGTAAAATTTGTACGTGTTGGAGGGTAGTAGATTGTCTCATTGCTCGAGGACGAGCAAGAGTCTAAGTGTAGGATATTGATGTTTAGCTTAAAGTAAATATATATTTCTATGTATATCGCTTCATATTTTAATTTTGTTTCATGAATTTGGGATGTTAAATGCTATGATTTATATTAATTTGAAGCGTTTTTATGTGTAAGAATGATTCGGAAGCAATTGAGATGAAACACAGAAGATTTGAGCCAAAATGAACGAAATCGGGAAACTTGCGAATTTGGGCGCCATTGGTGGCGCCCAGCCTTACCTGTGGTGCCAAAAATAGTAGCTAAAATATTGGAGAACCTTGGAGGGCTCCGGACGCTAGCCAGGGCGCCGGTGACGTGAAATTTTTCTAACTTCGTCTGGGACAATGTTATTTTGGCCCTGGACCTATCCAACATGTATAATAGCAAGACTAAACATATTTTTTGAGGGGAGAATATTTTTTGAGAGTAAAACACAAGCACAGAGCCATTCTGGAAGCCGAAATTCATAAAGTTCCATATTTCGGCCTACAAACGTAGTAAATTTTATGTTTTTTTGTATGATTTATTGTTTGGCTACCATGTCTATGTGGAGCTAAACTTCACGTTCTAGGGTTGTAGTTCCTTCATGACTATTGTTATTCGAATATTAATTTTGATTTTTTAGTTTATCGTATTGGTTTATTTATTCAATACATTGCTTGATTATTTGATTATTTGATCACCAATTAAATACAATCTACGCAGTTGAACTCGAAAGTGGGAATTCTAGATTGCATATAGGATTGAGTAGAGCAAGTTCTTGAACCCGGGCATCAGGAAACAGATTCGCGGTTAGGATAGACATATACTTAATTGCCTTGCTTGGTTGAATTACAGGAATTATAAATACATTCTTGTTGATTCTAACTCCATAGACATATATGTGCTAGGTTAGCTTGAATAGGCGAGTGAGAACTCGACAGATTCCTATGAGCAATATTAACCATGTCAACCGATAAACCAGATAAATTAGTTAGTCAATTCAATTGAAGAATACACTAGGAATGTTAGATAGCTCATAACCCTAGATCGTTTTCATTACATTGATATAAAAAATATGCTCTTTCTCTGTTAAAAAATTATTATTTATATTCTTTATTTAATTAGTTTAGAATCAAATACTTCTAGGTTTAATCCTTGTTTAGATAATTAGGATAGTCTAATTTAGTTAATAATTAATCACAAGTTCTCGTGGGATCGACATCCGACTTTTAGTCGCTTTATTACTTAACGGCCGCGTCTACTTGCATGTGCGTTTGGCTGCAATATTAAGGCATGTCTACTTACATACCTAGAATCTCTCATGTGTTTTATCAATATGAGATTCGCATAGGGTGTCACATACATCCCAGCCCTCCCCACAGGGACTCAGCCTCCTTGCTAAGGTTTGTCCCACCACTATTCAAGGCTGCACGCTAATTTGGCATCGATACCATATGTAATATCGTCGATACCATATGTAATATCCCAACCCACTAGTGATATTTTCTACTTTGGGCCTAGGTCCGTACGACTTTAAAATGCGTCACTAGAGTCTAAGGCATGTCTACTTATATACATAGCATCTCTCCCATGTTTTGTTCAGGTGGGATTCGCCTAGGGTGTCACATATTATAATTCTTGCCCTTAGCCTATCTTATAAAACTGGTGGACCATCTCAAATACTCACGTTTTCTTTTGGGAAAACACATAAGCATCCCCTGAACTATAGTTGAATTTTTAACTACACACTTAAACTTTATGGGAGTCCAATTACCCCGTAAACTATTTTAAAATGGAATAGACTTATCATTAAAAATTTCACAACTATATATATGTTGTATGGCGGAGTGCATACGCCTCAATATTTTTACCTGATTTTTCTTCTTTTTTTTTAAAAAAAATCTTCTCCTTTCTTTCTCTCGCTTCCATTATCAATATCCCAAAAAACCACCATTATCATACCTGCTTCACCAGACACCACATTTTTACCACCTTCAAAAGAAAATTTTGACTTTCACCAATTTTATTTTTACCTATCATAGTATTTGCCACCTTCACCCTTCCACCCCTCTGATCGCGGCCTGCTCTGCACTACTAATTAAGTAGAAATAGAGGGTTAGAGCAGTTTTTACCCGATTTTGGGTCGGGATCGATATCCACATAGAGCTAGAATTGGAATCGAGTATCTACCTAGTTTAGGATTGCGTATGTGTTCCAGATTACACTTCTAAATATTTTGGGGTTTTCTTTATACTTCTACTATTATCAAACTATGAATAGTAAATGCAACTTGGTTAAGCTAAAAGTTAAATGCTAAGGGTTATTCAAATAGTTTAAAAGGGACTAGGGTAGTGACTTCTGCCTAGGTGTTCAATTGTCGGGTACTTGAGTCTAAGGTACATTTGGTATGATTGGAGAGTATGATATAACTGTTGCACGACTTTACCCACTCTACACCTCTCGGTGGTTCGAGTGATTTTACCCAAATTGACTTTTTCAAGACCAATTTTGTATGCAAATTTGCACAAGTAATTAGGGTTCAAGTCGGGTATTACTCTCTCGATGTTTAACCCTTTAATTAGGAATATTAATCTCTTGAGTATGCCCCAATTTCTTGTCGGATTAATTTCAGAGACTTAGGCTCTCTTTCTAAAGAAGAGCCCAAATCAACTAAATACAAACTAGTGTTTTACAACTACTAATATAGCAATTAACCATGAAATTAATCCAAAAATCAGATACCCATAGTCAATTTAGCCCTAAAATACTAGACCCATCAATTACCCACATTAGGGTTGAGCCACAACCCTAACTTATGGGTCTAGCTACTCATATTCAAATAAGAAAAACTCATATTAATTAATCACTAAGTTAAATACAAAGATTCAATGATTAAAAGTAGCTAAAATTCCCTAAAATAGTTAAGAATCTCGAAAACACGAGCCAATTGCTTAATTATAATATCTAATACCCTAAAAATGGAAAAAGAAGCTATTTATACTAAGCTAAAAAATGTAGACAAAAATACCCCTGCAGGGTTAGTACGGACCACACAAAAATGGTGTGCGACCGCACTAGGACTCTGAAATTGAAGATCTAGCTCTCTGAACTCGGGCAGTACGGACCGCACAGAATGGACTGCGGCCGCGGAGGCTTCTAGTACGGTCCACATAGAATGGACTGCGGACCGTATTGGCTTGAAAACTTAAAACTGGCATTCTCTGAATCTTGGCTCTGCGGACCGCATAGAATCAAGTGCGGCCACATTTGTCTTAGTGCGGGCCGCACAAGTCCTAGTGCGGATGCATTGCCCTTTTTTCCTTGGAATTGACCTTTCTGAATCTCCTAGTGCGGACTGCACAAAGTGGTGTTCCGCTGCACTGGGCATGCTTTGCCTGAGCTTGCCTTGTCTTTGGCACTTGTGCAAGTTTCACTCCTTTTGAGCTGATCTTTGACATCTTATCCTTTTGTTGATCAAACATGCAATCAAGTACAACCCGTGAGTCTTTTGGGACTATTTTGTATGAATTTCTAATCAAAGCATAAGTAATAAGGAGTATAAAATGTGTCAAAATCCTTAGTTATCAACTCCCCCAAACTTAAGCTTTTGCTTGTCCTCAAGCAAACATAACAAGACACATCCCTTAAGGGAACATCCAAGAAATTTTTGGTTGTCCTAAAGTAACCTCATCTAGCATCAATTGGGACTAATAATTTCCTTCAATACAAATGAATCATTACAAACTTTTACTCCTTGAAACATCATGGATTAAGTGCGACACAAGAGCATCAAGAATTGTCTCAACACATCAATGAACTCTTTTCTATTACTTTGGTCATTATGGAACTCAAACTCATACATCCTCAACTCTCCCTAAGTAATCCTCACCTTTAAGATAGTGTCACTTAGAACGAGGATAATGGAAATTCACTCATCTCTCTCAAGAAAAAGCCACAAGTCCGGCTCTAGGTACTATATGCTTGCCCTTATGTGAGTATCCATTAATGTAAGCTTCATTTAACTCAAGATCATATAGGGCTTTTGTGGAGACATTGTGAAGGCTTTTGGTTCAGTGTAGGAAATGTTTTGGTCTAAGTAGGTTCCATCTTCCCTTAAGCACTTCTTTTGATTCATTTGGCATCCATTCACTTAACTCTTTGAGTCATTTCACTTCTTTCTAAGGGTTTAGAGAGACACTGTCAGTCTTTCTTATGCATTTCAAACCTTTTATCCTTTTTCAACTTTCCACACATTTCATTCTTTGCTTTTATTTGAATTCCTTTTTATTCTTTTTGACATTGAACTTTCTTTTTGTCTTTTTTGCTTTTCTTTCTTTTTCATTGCCTTTCCTTTTCTTCATTTTTGTGTCTTTTTACCACTTTGTTGCAATCCTAGTCTCTCCCCCCAAACTTATAATTTTGCCAGGTGCTAAAGGAAAGGCCGGGTGCCAAGAGAGGGTATCTTTTAGAACGGGTATAGGATTGTATCTTGGTTCTTGAAAGAAAAAGGTCTAAGGCTCAAAAGGGTTGACTAGGGATCTTATCATTGGTAGGTTATGGAAGTGTTCAAGTTGTTATTTTGACCAAGAAGAGCCTATAATCATGTCTCAAGTCAAAATTCACTTAGGATTTTGCCTCAACAAACATTCAGGGCAAGTTCTAGATCAATGTCTCAGAGCACGGACTTGAAATACGATTACTCACCACACAAAGCTATGGGATTTCTAAATACACAAAGGTTGGGAGCCAAAACAACCTTAGATATGATTTGAGCACAAAATGGTCCCAAAAAAAAAACCACTTGATGATTATCGGCCAACACAAGAGTCTCAAGGTCACTACTTTCACCATCTTAAACACAACAAATTGTTTTTTGACCATAAGATCAAAGGCAAATGTACTAGGCTCAAATGAAGCTTTGATTGAGGAACCTTTAACTACTAACTACCAAAAAACAAAGAGAAAAATGGACTCAAACTCTTAAGAAGGCTGTCACACCATCCATCATTAGGAAGAGCTACCAAGTTCAGACAACACTCCACCATTGGAAAGAACCGTGGCATTAAGAAAACAAAAGGCTTATTGCAAACATTGAAAACAAGAAGCTACAAATTCAAAAATAAGAAGCTAAAAATGAAATTTTTCTGCGGGAAGTAGAATGACTATATACAAGAGGGAATTTGAATATACAATAGAAGGGATAGATATGTACAATGTAACATGCTTTATATACAGACCCAAAATAAATAAAAGTGCGATAAATGTACGAAATGTTAAAATTATATGCATACCAAAGATGAAAAATCAAGAAAGTATTGTTAAATATATACAATCATCCAAAATGTAGGCCTACCCCCTGAAATGAAAGCTAGCATTCTCCCCAATGCCAACTAGTCTAAATAAAGCACCAAAAAGAGAAAGGGAGAAAGGATATAGGAAACTCCTTATGGCATGTCTGTCTGCATGGGCTCCTGAGTGGTCCTAGGGTCCTCAATATGCTCGGGAACCTCAGACTAGTTTCATGTGTCCTGGTTCTTTGCTGCTGGGACCTGGGACTAGACCTGGAAAGGCTCTGGAAGTGCATCATGTGGCTGATTGGAGGAAGCCTTCGGTGGTTCTGCCAGCTGGATGAATGCATCATCAGCTCTAGGGATCATCCTTCTCCTCGCGAGAAGCCTTTATGACTGTTCCAGCTGTGGATGAACTGTTGGTGTTGGTCCTGGAGCAATAAGTCTAAAGGCAAGTGATTTGCCTTCAAGTCTGTCAACATCTGCTTGTAGCTCTTTCACAGACTCATTGGAAGCTCGTGTCTTCCTCAGCTTCTTGTGCTCCTTCGCAAGCTCCTTGAGAGCCTTGCTATGTGAATCGAGTGCCTTTGTGAGCACCATCTGAATGTTGAGAATTTTCTTTTGGTTTTCAAGTATCTCCTTAAGAGCATCCTCTATAGACTGGGAACCTGTGGAGGTGGAGGTGCCGATTGAGCCTCTACAGTGATAGTCAGGATGGACAATTTGGATGAGGTAGGCTACATCCAGTTGTTGATACTCAGAAGTGCCTGGCTCAGTCGCTGGGCAATAATGGGATGGGCCCAGGAAGATGGAATATCCAGGCCTGCTGAAGTGGATGGACTAGAAGGAATGGTTGTGGATGTGGATAGACCAGGAGAGATGTCTGTGGAGGTGCAGGTAGGCTCAGCAGGAGCCACTACCACAACTGGCTCTTTAGACTAGCCAGTTTGAGCAGTAGTTGTACCTTTGAAATTCTTGCTCTTGGGGTTGTCATCCCCCTGCATGTTGTACCAGGAAAAAGGGGCCTTCGCTTTGATTTTGATGTCGAAGGGCCTCTTGTCCACTTTTAGATCCCTGAAGTACATAGTGAGGGTACTGGGGAACGGATAGCTTTTATCATTCTCGCCACCCACAATTGTGATAATCCTCGACATCACATTCCCTATATTGATTGGTTACCCCACCATGATCGAAGCCACCAAAATAGCCCAGTGAAGAGGAAGGGTGTTGCCATATGTCGTGTCGTCCAACCTGCTATATACAAATGTCTCCCACCCTCGTGCCTCAAAATTCAAACTCCACCTCAGAATTTTAACTCTAGCAGTCAACCAGTCGTGGTTGGTACCTTGGATTGCCAGGTATTATCCGAACCATGGACGGACCTCCTCACCCATCTCCATCTTCACCATGTAAGGGTCTCATCCTCCTCATTAAATCCAAGGCATTCATTTATTGACTTTCCGTCAATAGCAGTTCTATTCCAACCTTCCGGTTTTCTCATTCCAGCAATGCCCCCACCTGGTGCTCACCTCCTTCTGCTACTTCCTCATCTCCCTTAACTTCCTCCTTATCTCCTACTGCACCCTTTTCCAGATAATGAAGCCATGTGAGAGGCGGAGTATTCACCACTACCTGCTGCGGAGCCCTCAGATGACTCAGAAGGAACATGTGTTAGTGCTTGGGCAGCAGGTGATGGTGGAGGAGTGTCTCTTAGTCTA
This sequence comes from Nicotiana benthamiana, assembly GCA_034376525.1. NCBI lineage: Eukaryota > Viridiplantae > Streptophyta > Magnoliopsida > Solanales > Solanaceae > Nicotiana > Nicotiana benthamiana. The sequence goes on along the minus strand of CM067324.1, from coordinate 26,594,002 downwards.
TTCCTCTTCGGACAGTCAAGGACGAACTTTGGCACGAAGTCCTGGGAGATCTACCGGGAGGGCTCATACTCACTCCCCGACATGTCAATGGCTCTATCAACAGTCTTTATCATATTTCTTGTCTTTTTAGTAATGTTTCGAACTTGGGGATTGAGCTTTATCATCTTCTGCTTTCCTCCCTAGGATGATTCTCCTCTTCCCGATTGTTTGGATCATTTACCTCTTTGTTTTGCCATTGTCTGCAATCACAATCAAATAAACTTGTTAGTATCAGGTGCAGCAGTTAAGAAGCAGTTACAAGTAGTGTTGCATAACATAAAAGAAAATTTACAGAAGGGTTGCAGAAGCCACCCAGTGCGGACCATACAAAATGGTATGCGGCCGCACATGAGCCAATGCGGACCACAAAAAATGGTCATGCGGTCCGCACAGGGGTAGGGTTCAGACTACCCACCCTCTATATCTAGGCAGTACAGACCGCACAAAATGGTAGTGCTATTGTATATGGTCCAGTTTGGTCCTCATAAAAGGGTACTGCGTACCGCACATAGGCACCGCGGACCGCACAGAAATGACCGCGGTCCGTATTGAGTGCCCAGTTTTGGCATTAAGTTAGGGTTCATGAATTTTTGCTTTTAAGTCCAATTTTCACCTAATCAGTGTCCCTAAGTGATTGCCCAGTTCATTAAGCCAACTAAGGATATATGAATCAAAGATTTAACTAACTTAACCTAAGCAATTGAAGAAAAATATGGAAATCAAAGAAAGGAAAACAAGAAAAAACAAAAATTAAATGAAATTTAAAAAATTGAACAAGGAAAAAGGAATGTAATGGTACCAACTATAAGATGAGATGAAGAATGATAGTTCTAGGCAGTTAGTTACGGGTAGATACCAGGATGAACTGTGTTCGTAGGCTTCTGAGAATTAAAAGTTCGAAAAGGGTAAAATGAGTTCCTCAGGCCCTATGCATAGAAAAGGACCTGGGGCCCAGTCTCACCAACTAGTGCAGACTTCACAAAATGGACCGCGGTTCCGAACTGTATAGCCTTGTTCAAGTTCAACCAAGCAACCCACTACGATCCACATAAAATGGACTACGGCCGCAATGGTCCACCGCGGACCGCATAATCTGTAGTACGGTTGCAATGGCAAACTTCAGAGACGTCACTCTTCATCTTTCACCATGCGGTCCGCATAGAATGTAGTGCGTCCGCACTAGAAACTTCAGAGACTTGCGCATTTTTCTACTATGTATTGCACTACAACAACAAAACACAATAACATCTCACAACCAGTTAACAAAAAAATAAATCTTATACTACAAAGAAAATCAAAGAAATCAAGAAGAAAAACACATGGGTTGCCTCCTAGGAAGCGCTTGATTTAACGTTGTTGCACGATGTAGGTTACCATCACATCATTTGAAATGAAGAAGTGCCACCACGTGGTTGTCATTAATTTTTCCAAGATAATACTTGACTCAGTGCCCATTCACTCTAAAAACTTCACCATTTTTGTTCTTTAAATCAATAGCACCAAACGGGGTCACACACACTACTTCAAACTGTCTGCTCCACTTTGACTTGAGCTTTCCCGGGAAAAACCTTAGCCGAGAGTTGAATAAGAGCACCAATTCCCCCATATTGAACTCTTTTCCCTAAGTATACTTGTTGTAATGGTATTTCATTTTATCCTTATACAAGGACGAACTAGAGTAGGCATGGAATCTAAATTCGTCAAGCTCATTTAGTTGTTCCACCCAAAGATTAGCAGCTACATCCCACTCAAGGTTCAATTTCCTCAAGGCCCACATGTCCTTAAGCTCTAATTTAACTAGTAGATGGCACACTTTCCCAACCGATACGGAGACATACCAATCAGATTCTTGTAAGCAGTCCTATAAGCCTATAGAGCGTCATCCAACTTCTTTGACCAATCGATCCTATTTGCATCAACCGTCTTTGACAATATGCTTTTGATTTCCCTGTTGGATACTTCAACTTGTCCACTGGCTTGATGATGATAGGGGGTAGAAACTTTGTGATTGACACCATACTTTAAAAGCAAAGTGTCAAAAGCTCTATTGCAAAAATGAGACTGCCATCACTTATGATTGCTCAAGAAGTACCAAACCTTGTAAAAATGCTCTTCTTGAGAAATGCAACAACACTCCGGGCCTCATTGTTGGGAAAAGCCATGGCTTCAACCCACTTTGAAACATAATCCACCACCACAAGAACGTATATGTTCCCATACGAGCTAACAAACGGGCCCATAAAATCAATGCCCCATACATAAAAAATGTCAACCTCAAGGATGGTATTGAGAGGCATCTCATCTTTCTTCGAAATTCCACCCACTCTTTGGCACTCGTCACTCCTCTTCACAAGATCACTTGCATCTTTGTACAAAGTTGTCCGATAGAATCCGCAACTAAGAAATCTGGAAGCGGTCCTAGCCCCACCATGATGGCCACCATAAGGCAAGGAATGACAAGCCTCCAAAATACTCAATTGCTCTTCCTCCGGGACACACCTTTGGATCACACCATCAGTGCAAATCTTGAGCAAATACGGCTCCTCCCAATAGAAATTCAAACTATCCCATTTTATCTTTTTCCTTCAAGGTAATTAGCAACATCCGCAAACCACGCCATATCACTAATTGACACGTAAAGTAATCTCTCATTGGGAAATGCATCATTGATCTCTAGGCCATCACATGGACTTCCTTCCACCTCCAAGCGGGACAAGTGGTCCGCAACTTGGTTTTCACTACCCTTCTGGTCCACAATTTCTAGATCAAATTCTTTAAGTAGTAATACCCATTGTATCAACCTTGACTTGGAGTCTTTCTTTATTATCAAGTACCTAAGGGCGGCATGATCAGTGTGCATTATGACCTTGGCCCCCATAAGATACGTCCAAAACTTTTCCATTGCAAATACTATGGCCATCAACTACTTCTCGGTTATTGTGTAGTTCCTTTGAGCCTCATTCATGGTCTTACTTGCGTAGTACACCAGATGAAACTTTTTGTTAACTTTTTGACCCAAAATTTCCCCAACCGCAATATCACTCGCTTCGAACATGAGCTCGAAAGATAAGCTCCAATTCGGTATGATAATGACAGGGGTAGTGGTCAACTTAAGCTTGAGAAGCTCAAATGCTTGCATACATCCCTAATCGAACACAAACTTAGCATCCATTTCTAGTAGTTGCACAAGAGGTTTACCACCTTCGAAAAATCTTTTATAAACCTCTAGTAAAATCCCGCGTGCCTAAGAAAACTTCTCACCGCTCTGACAGAAGTGGGGGGTGGGGGAAGCCTTGAAATCACCTCTATCTTGGCTTTGTCAACTTCAATACCATGCTTTGAAATTTTTTGGCCCAACACTTTGCCCTCCTCAACCATGAAGTGGCATTTTTCCCAATTGGGTACAAGATTTGTGTCTTCGTAACAGGACAACACTCTATCCAGATTCCGCAAACACTCTTCAAATGAATCACCAACCACACTAAAATCGTCCATGAATACCTCCAAAATTTCTTCCACCATATCGATGAAAATAGACATCACGTATCGTTGGAATGTCGCCGGGGCATTACACAACCCGAACGACATATGAGAGAAAGCAAATGTTCCATATGTACTAGTAAATGTGATCTTATCTTGATCATTCGAAGTGATTAAAATTTTATTACATCCGAATATCCATCCAAAAAGCAATTAAAGGCACGCCCGGCAAGGCGATCTAGCATTTGGTCAAGGAATGGCAATGGAAAGTGATCCTTGCGGGTCACCTCCTTCAGCTTCCAATAGTCCATGCATACCCTCCATCCGGTAACTGTCCGATTGGGAATAAATTAATTGTTGTCATTTGTCACCGCAGTGATACCACCCTTCTTCGGCACACATTGCACCGAAGAAGTCCATGAGCTATCAGAAATAGGGTACACAACCCCGGCATCTAACCACTTTATCACTTCTTTCTTCACAACTTCTTGCATTGCTTCGTTCAACCTCCTTTGATGTTCCAAGAGGGGTTTTGCATCATCCTCCAAAATAATCTTGTGTATGCAAAATGCGGGGCTTATTCCCCGAATATCAGCTAGAGTCCATCCAATTGCTTGCTTTCACTTTTTTATCACCGCCAATGTGTCATCTGCCTGCGTGTTATTAAGACAAGAGGAAAGAATAACTGGTAAATTTTAACTAGAGCCTAAAAATTCATACCTGAGGTGTGGAGGCAATGGCTTAAACTCCAACACTGGAGGTTCCTCAATTGAAGGCTTCGTTGGAGGAGTCTTTCTATTCAAGTTCCAAGAATAGCCTAGGCTCATAAGAATAAGAGCCCATTCCATGAAACACATTCACACACTCCACTCGGCCCTCATCATCATTGACATCAAGATTCAACAACACAACTTCAAGAGGGTTTTCTACATTAATCATTGCACTTGCATCATTAATTATCAAAGCCGTGACTAGATCCACAAATGAGCACACTTTGGTATAATTGGGATGCTTCATTGACATGCGCACGTGAAAGACTACCTTTTCATCACCCACCCTAAAAGTGAGTTCCCATGCTTCCACATACAACTAGAGCCTTCCTCGTAGCAAGGAAATGTCTCTCCAATATGATCGGGACTTCATAGTCCACCTCGCAATCCAATATCACAAAATCAGCCGGCAAGATAAATATGTCCACCCGTACAAGCACATCATCAACAATACCTAAAGCTCGCTTCATTGATCTATCCGCCATTTACAATCTCATGGAAGTTGGATTTGGAGACCCAATACCTAAAGTCTTGAAAACTGAGTAGGGCATCAAGTTGATACTTTCCCCTAAGTCATATAAAGCCTTAGCAAAGTTCGCACCACCAATAGTGCAAGGGATGGTGAAAACACCGGGATCCTCCAACTTTGGAGCCGTTTAATGTACTATTGCACTAACTTTTGGGTCATGTTGATAGTTTCACACTCTATGGATTTTTCTTCGTCACCAAATCTTACATGAATTTGATGTAGCCAGGCATTTGCTCCAAAGCCTCCACCACAGGCACATTGATGGATAAGCTCTTCATCATGTCAATGACCTTTTTGAACTGATTCTCACTTTTCTACTAGCTAGCCTTTGAGGATAAGGTGGAGGTGTTCTAGGCAAGGGTGCCTTGAATTTTGGCACAAACGGCTCCAGCATGTCAATTACGTTTTCCCTAGACGGGTTCACGTAATTTTGCATTTCCACCTCGGCATCTTGAATATCAATCCTCACTTCTTCATTCACATTTTCGTCAACCGCACTCGTATCCACCAAAGAACTTCATCTTGTTGCAACTCAACTTCATCATATAAAACTTGCTTTTGTTTGGGCATTGATATCACTTCCTCACCCACTCCTAGCAGCCATCGTCATAACATGATAGTTATCGCCCTTTGGGTTCACTACTGTATCACTTGGTAGAGCACCCTTAGGCGTGTATTCAAATATTGAGAGATTTGACCTAGTTGCACCTCAAAATTTCTAATGGAAGTGTTGTCCAAGGACAATTGAGCGTCCGAATCCGCATTCTTCTCCATCATTTGTTTGAACATCATATCAATTCTACCCATATCATTGCTAGAAGAACTAGGACCCTGGGGTGGAAAAGGTGGTAGATTGCTCGGTTGTTGGTACTTTGGGGGTCTTTGAAAACCTTGCCCCTGATTTCCCTGGTTGTTGTTCCATCCACCCTGGTTGTTGTTGTTCCCCCAGTTTCCTTGATTGCCCTTATTGTTGTTTTGATTTCCCCAATTCGGATTTTGATTGTTATTTCCCCAGTTGTTGTTCCCTTGTTTGTGATTGTTCCAATTATTGTTGCTTTGTTGTTGATTGCCCCAATTACCTTGGGAACTCCATTATTGTTGTTGGTTGGAGGAATTGCCTCTTTGGCCTTGATAATTGTGCATATATTGTACCTCTTCATTTTGCTCATCATAGCCATCGTCTTGAAATCCACTACCATCATTGTCAAATTAATCTGAATTCCCTTGGACTTCTTCGCGTCCTTTGGTTCAGTAGCATGTTAACACCCTCCAGACCATTCACTTGGCGAGGATTTTGGACTGGTTACAACTGTGCCTTTGCTAGTTGGTTCATGGTAGTTATCAACTGCGCAATCGCCTGCCCATGATCATGTAATTTTTTATGCAAATGAACGACCGTGGGGTCACCCTAGGGCATATTGGCTCTACTTTCCAAGCTGAGGATGTGTCAGCCATCTCGTCAAGAACGACACAAGCTTCATCATATGTCAACTTCATAAAATTACCCCCAACGAGTTGATTTACTATGCATTGATTTGTAGTTTTGATTGCCCGGTATAAAGTTTGTAGTAGTATATTCTCTGTCATGTCATTGTGGGGCATTCATTCACCATTATATCTCTCCCGGATCTCATGCAATGTTTCGGTGGGATCATGCTTGAAAGCCAATATCTCGTCCCGCAAAGCTGCCATATGTCTTGGTGAAAAGAACTTTGCCATGAAATTATCCCCCAACTCATCCCAAGTAGTGATGGAATGGTTGGGAAGTCGCTCAAGCCAACCTAAAGCCTTCCCTTTAAGTAAAATAGGAAGAGTCTCAACTAGAGTACATCTTCAGACATATTGGTTTGCTTGCTCTTACAGCTAGTATCCACAAACCCCTTGAGATGTTTGTAAGAATTTTGAGTGGTAGCGCTCTACCCATGTTGCTCTAACAATGTCAGCATTATATTAGTAATTTCAAAATTACCTGGCTGAATTCGGGGTGAGACAATTCCACTTGCATAGCCTTGGTTTGGGAGAACCCGAAGAACCGCTCTTGGAGGTGGCAGAGGAGGGTCTGGAATATTTTCATTAACATTGGCCTGACAGCCTCTTCGCGGTCCAGGAGGTACAAGAGGCACCAAATCCTCTCCAATATCATCAACCTCCTCCCCGACAATCACGTTTCCAAGAAGGTCATTAGCATTTAAAACCATTTTGTACATGAAGTATTGACACACACAAATTAGTAACAAGGAAGGAAAGAAGAACAATATACAAACTAACTAAATAGATAGCCAAAATCTCTAGTTCCCCGGCAACAGCGCCAAAAAGTGATCGCGGCCTACTCCCTGCTACTAATTAAGTAGCAAGAGAGGGTCGGAGTAGCATTTACTCGATTTTGGATCGGGATCGATATTCACAGAGACCTAGAATTGGAATAGAGTATCTATCTAGTTTTGGATTGCATATGTGTTCCAGATTACACTTCTAATCATTTTTGGGGTTTTCTTTATACCTTTACTATTATCAAACTATGAGTTGTAAATACAACTAGATTAAGCTAAGAGTTAAATGTTAAGGATTATTCAAATGGTTTAAAAGGGATTAGGCTAGTGTTCTGCCTAGGTGGTAAATTGACGGGGACTTGAGTCTTAAGGCACATTTGGCATGATCGGGGAGTATGATATAACTGTTGTATGACTTTACCTACTCTACACCCGTTGGTGGTTCGAGTGGTTTTACCCGAATTGACTTTCTCAAAACCAATTGGGTATGTAAATTTGCACATGCAACTAGGGTTCAAGTCGGGTATTATTCTCTCGAGGTTTAGCCCTTTAATTGGGACTATCAATCTCCTGCGTACGCCCCAATACCTTGTTGGATTAATTTCAGAGACTTAGGCTCTCTTTCTCAAGTAGAGCCCAAATCAACTAAACACAAACTGATATTTGCAACTACTTTAACAATTAACCACAAAATTAATCAAATATCAAACACTCATAGTCAATTTAGCCCTAAAACACAAGACCCATCAATTACTCACACTAGGGTTGAGCCACAACCCTAGCTTATGGATCTAGCTACTCATATTCAAAGAAGAAAAACAAGAAATAGATAAAGGAAAACTCATATCAATTAATCACTAAGTTAAACACAAAGATCCAATGATTAAAATTAGCTGAAATTCCCCAAAATAGCTAAGAATCTCGAACCCACGAGCACAGTTGCTTAATTACAATATCTTGTACCCTAAAATTAAAAAAAGCTATTTATACTAAGCTAAAAATATGGATAAAAATGCCCATGCGGGGTTAGTGCAGACCGCACAAAAATGGTGTGTGACCGCACTCGGACTCTGAACTTGAAGATCTGGCTCTCTGAACTCAGGCAATGCGGACCGCACAAAATGGACTGCGACCGCAGAGGCTTCTAGTGCAGTCCGCACAGAATGGACCGCTGACCACATTGGCTTGAAAACTCAAAACTGGCATTCTCTGAATCTTGGCTCTGCAGACCGCACAGAATCAAGTGCGGCCGCATTGGTCTCAGTGCAGGCCGCACAAATCCTAGTTCGGTTGCATTGCCATTTTGTCCTTCGAATCGACCTCTCTGAATCTCCTGGTCTGGATCGCACAAAGTGGTATGCGGCCGTACTGCGCCTGTTTTGCATGAGCTTGACTTGTCTTTGGCACTTGTGCAAGTTTTACTCCCTTTGAGATGATCTTTAATATCTTGTCATTTTGTTGATTAAACCTGCAATCAAGTACAACTTGTGAGCCTTTTTGGACTATTTCTATATGAATTTCTAATCAAAGCATAAGCAAGAAGGAGTATAAAATGTGTCAAAATCCTTAGTTATCACCCTCACAATTGAAATTTTTGACATTAATACAAATATAATTCGAATTAACGCCGATCAATTATAGTACAACATAAAAGAAAGGCAGATTTTTAATCATCGAGAACTTTTCAGAGGATATCATAAGAATAAAAAATCTAGAATCGTTGTCATCACCGAAGACAAAATCATCGCTGGCGATTTTAAATACTCTCAAGTTTCGGAGTTATCAAACTATTATTATCTTCATATTTTAGTTCAATGGTTGGTAGTTTTTACCGGGTCTTTATTGTTGCTGCAAAAGAGGGATAAACGAATACAATAAAAATGCAGAAAGATGAAAATGGTTAGCTGGACTCCATTTTTTTTGGCGAGAAGTTCGTCGGAGTTCTTGTGGGAATTCCTTACAATGACTAGAATAATTAAATGGGTTAGAGATTATTTTATTAATAAAATATTGTTATGAAATAATATAAAAGACAAGAACAATAGAGAGAAAAGTAGAGAGAGAAGTATTCTTATTGATACTTGGGATTGTTAGGGATGATTTACAATGGTAGAAGACCCCTTTATTTATAGGGAGGTAGTGACTTAGCTACCAAAAATAAAACTCTAGAATCTCTCTAATTATAGACATTCACCTTAAATAGAAGTCTATTTATAACACTCCCCCTTGAATGTCTATTCAACAATGTGTCTCGTTAAAACCTTAAAACCAAAACCCAATGGGAAAAATCAAAGAGAAGGAAAAAGAGTACACATGTTTGAATATGCGCCTATTGGTTGCCTCGTTAAAAACCTCGCAAGGAAAACCCAGTTGGGACAAAACCTTGTAAGGGAAAAAGAGTGCAACGCGCATTAACTCCCCCTGATAAGAACATCAATTTATATCCTTGAGCATTTGCATTCCAATCTTGTGCACCATCTTCAAAACGATCTTTCGTAGATGTTTGATAAATAAATCAACCATATTGACTTGAATAAATATTCCGCACCTTGAAATCATCATTCTTGATAGATATGAACATCTTCATATAATGTCGTGGAATGACTCTTCAATATCTCTATAGGGGTATTCTCGATTCCATCCATTGACTTTATACTTTCAAGTATTCGAACTACATGTCCAAAACTACATGTCTTTCATATGGAATCAATTCTACTTGAATTGTATCTCTTCCATTTGGCCAATATTTTTGTTTGTATTCGACAAACATAAGATCCTCATCGACATTTAGCGCTATCATAGATGTCGTCGACGAACATTTTATATCGGTTCCAATAAATTTTCATAAGGACATAACATGGAGATCTCTTCATTCATATATCAGGTACCTGAATCTCTCATGAGATTTTATGAAGTGTTATGTCATGTGATCTTCTGGATCACTTGCCTCCTTATTATGATCACTTTGATCATTTGCTCATCTTCTTTATTAAGAAGTTCCTTTTGAAATCGATTTGTCTATACGCTTCCGGCGTATCCAAGACTTTGTCCTTCTAGGACTTAATATGAGCATTTGGAGTGAGAATATAGTTACATTCTTTGGGTCAGCAAATGCGTATAGCATGCTTTGCAATATGTTGCAATTGAATTATTCTTTTATGAACTTCAGGTTCATATCATGATATTCGGGGATCTACATATACAAATGATAATTCATCCCATGTAACCTTTTCTCAAGTGTTTATCATGTCTCCCCCTCATGTTAGAAAAGCTAACTTGTTTCCTCAACTTTGGGAAATCATCTTTGTGCATTATCATGTCAATATACACAGCATATTAATAATAAGATGAAATTATTTGGTTCCTGACCCTGAACCACTTGTGAGGGGAGAATATACTCTCGTATACAACGTATATCAAACTGATATATATAACTTTGTTCTCATAAGAAACAGTTTAGCTATTAAGTGGAGGCACTCAATAATTATCTTGCTAAACCAAGTTTGATATAAACCAACTTATCAAGATGAACTATCTTGAATAGAAAATCTGGAAATTATGCTCGAAGTTATATTACTGAGCAATTTACCTCGCAAGCACCGGCCAGGCTGCGGGTCAATAATCAATCGCTTTCGCGTGTACTTTGGAAACTGAATAAGTTTCTTTGAGACTTACTACAACACAATACTCAATTGTGTTTCTCCAACATAGTAATAATTGGCTCTTCTAGAGCTCTTAATTAATTTTGTACTACCACAGATTCATCAACATCCATGTGGTGAATATCTTTCTTAAAGAGAAAGTTATACCATTATGGTCATGTCAAACTTATATGCAAGATATGTTTCTTGCATTATCGTTGTCCTTTAATAGTCATATTTCCAAAATACTTTGGCGTACAATAGGTACGTGACCAACGATCATTCATGCCATATATATAGCCAACAGGCTTGACACCATTAGGTGTTTCAACTACAGGGCCAAAAACTTCACGTTTTGCCAGTGAATTCAATTCTGATTAAATTGCTTCTTGCCACTTTGGCCAATCATGTCTTTTTCGACATTCTTCAACAGATTGAGGTTCGAGATCCTCACATTCTTGCATAATGCTAGATGCGACATTATAAGCAAAGACATTATCCACCACTATATCCACTCGATTAATATTTGCCTCAATATTGATTGGATTTATGGATAGTTCCGTATTTTCCAGAGCCTCGGGCTCAATGGATTCTTCATGAATCTCAGAATTTGTTAAATCATGAATTTCCTCATGAGATTCTTTCGTAGTGTCATTTTGATCATTTGCTTTCCTCTTTCTAGGATTTCGATCTTTGGAACCTAATGGTCTGCCACGCTTCAGGCGTGCATTTGACTCATTGAATAAGACACTTGATGATTGTCCAACAGGGACATCAATACGGATTGGGACATTTTCCGCGGGGATGTGGGATTTCGTTATCCTTTTCAAGTCCGTAAATGCGTCAGGCATTTGATTTGCTATTCTTTGCAAATGGATAATCTTTTGTACCTCTCTTTCACAAATAGAGGTATGTGGATCAAGATGAGATAGTGATGCATTTTTCCACAAAATTTCCCGTTTGGTTTCACCAACTTCTCCCCCTAATTTTGGGAAAAGTGTCTCATCAAATTGACAGTCTGCAAATCGTGCAAATCTCCTGTCAATGTTTCGAGGTAGCGAATTAATGGAGGGCGATTCAAACTCAACATATATTCCTAACCTTCTTTGCGGACCCATTTTGGTGCGGGATGGCGGTGCTATAGGCACATATACTTTGCATCTAAAGATTCTTAAACGGGATATATTAGGTTCATGACCCAAAACCAATTGCAACGGGGAATATTTGTGTCAATTCGTCAGTCAGAGACGAACTAGCATTGCTGCATTCAAATTGGCGTGACCCCAAATCGAAGTGGGCAGCCGACAAACTAGCATTATTGCATGCAAAATGGCGTGACCCCAAACCGAAGTGGGCAGCCTCGTTTTCATGAGTAAATGAGGTATTCAAGATTATACTCATGTATTGTCTCAATCTGATATCCATTTTGAATGATATCTTTAAAGCTCAACAAGTTCCTTTTAGACTTGGAGGAGAACATTTTGATTGATATCATTAAAACTCAACGAGTTCCTCTTAGACTTGGAGGAGAACATTGCATTCTCTAAAATATTGTTCCTTTAGGCAGAGTTATAGTTGCTCTTCAGGAGCCTTCAATTAATTTAATTCCCATGGTTTGACATACAAAAGAAAATATATGAACATGAGAATATACAAATCTGTTTGCTTCATATTTAAACAATATTTTCAAAATCTGCTGAGGTCCGTTGACTAACTAAATCAGATAGTCGATTATATGTTTTCCATAATCGTTTACTTTGCAGTTTGAAAATTTCAGTTTAAGCATTTTCTTAAAACAATCGATTGTTAAACACACACAATCGATTGTTGAACATTGACAATCAATTGTTAAACATAGACAATCGATTATTTGCTATTTTGAAAAATTCCAGATCACACTGTCTTACGACAATCGATTGTTAAACATAGACAATCGATTATTGAACATTGACAATCGATTGTTGACCATTGACAATCGATTATTTTGCTATTTTGAAAAAATACAGATCACACTGTTTTAAGACAATCGATTGTTAAACATAGACAATCGATTATTTGTTATTTTGAAAAATTCCAGATCACACTGTTTTAAGACAATCGATTGTTAAACATAGACAATCGATTGTTGACTATTTTGAAAAAATTCCAGATCACACTGTCTCACGACAATCGATTGTTAGGCATAGACAATCGATTGTTGGACATTGACAATCGATTGTTGAACATTGACAATCGATTGTTATGCAGTTTTAATGTGAAATATTAGATAATCGACTAACTGTTAGGTTAGTCGATTACCTCTACTTGAAAATAAAAATATTATTGAAATTTGAGCATGTAGAAATATTCTAACGAACTAATACTAACATTATATCATGAACTAACTAATACGAGCTGATACTAATGAATATTAGTCTATTCACTAACTATTACAAATAAGTGAAATAAAATCAAACAATTCCATCTTCCTTCATCAAGGTGATGGTGCAAGAGAATCAAGGCCATTGGCACAGTTTCAGACCTTCATTAAGGTGATGGCACAAGAAAAACAAGGCCTTAGCATAGTTTCAACCTTCATCAAGGTGATGGCGCAAGAAAATCAAGGCCTTAGCATAGTCTTGGGTGGATGCATTATTTCTGTCTTTGATGGCGTCTCTAGGACCCATTGCATCCAAATGGATTTCAGCATTCAACACCCATGTCATATAGTTCTTGCCCGAAATTTCTAGGGCAACGAACTTTCCTTTTATAATGTCAGACATGAAACAAAATTACATCAAGAGCGTGTTCATACTTACGGGCTCTATTACAATTATCACATTCACTTCAGGGAATGGATCATAATCATCTGTATGTGCTATACACAATCTCATGTCAAATATTACTTTCATAAAGTGAAAGATTATTTTGAGAATCCTTATTGTTCTCATTACAATAATGACGATTATAATTTCTTCTATTGCCACGTCCACATCCATTGATACCTTCACGGTAATAAATTTTTTTTTCTTCTTTCAGACTTATCACATACTGCTACCACATTCTCTAAAGGGAATGGAGCAAATTCAATTGGACGGATTTTGTCTTCTTTCAGACTTATCACATACTGCTACCACATTCTCTAAAGGGAATGGAGCAAATTCAATTGGACTGATTTTGTCTTTGTTTGTATATGAAATCAAATCGTAGAATTTCAAGAATTTGAAAGGGAAAAATAAATTACTTACCTTTAAGGTATACCAATAAATGTTGTGATATCGAATATACCACTTGAGTTTCCATCCCGTTGCATTACTTTATGATGATACCATCTCTTCTATTTTCCATATAGAAATTCTACCGCGTTATCCCGCGAAATAAGGAGACAATTTTACAGCACATGAGAAAAAAATCAACTTGTTTCCTGTACGCAAAATTACTAAGTCCTACAAACCCATATTTCTAATGCTTGCTCCCAGTGTTTAATGACCCCAATTATGAACAAGTTGTATGTCTTTGATGGAAAGCTGCAGACAAGGAAACAACACATATTATATATTTTAATCGAACATAAAATCGATACTTATCTCTTGAAGCGTGACCCGGATAATGCCCGGAATTAGCGAAATTCGTGGGGGCGAATTTCTCCTTAATCTTCTCAAAGTGTTTCTTTAGACGGTAGAGTCTCGTGCTGATAACGTGTTATGAAATAATATAAAAGGCAAGAACAATAGAGAGAAAAGTAGAGAGAGAAGTATTCTTATTGATACTTGGGATTGTTAGGGATGATTTACAATGGTAGAAGACCCCTTTATTTATAGGGAGGTAGTGACTTAGCTACCAAGAATAAAACTCTAGAATCTCTCTAATTATAGACATTCACCTTAAATAGAAGTCTATTTATAACAAATATAACTAATTGTTAAGTATTCAATTGTAAAATGATATATGTAAACATAGATAAATTTTAAGGTAGTTTCATGCTCTCACGCACCTCTAAATACACTTTTTTTGCCGAGTTACTGTACGAGTCAAAATTTGCCTTTAGAATATTCAGGCTTATGATACATAGGATCCTCAAATCATCATTTAAGATGTCCCAAGAAGTCGCACTGGCCTGTGGTCTAGGAATCTAGGAGAGTTACAGTCAAGTCATCAATGAGGATCAAAGTCTAGGAGAGTGGCAGTCAAGTCATCGATGAAGATCAAAATCGAGAAAAGTCGTCGTCAAGTCATCGATGAGGATGAAAGTAGAGGAGAGTCATCAACCGGCAAATTTTCAAGATAGAATTTAAAAGAGAATATTCTAGCGAATATTCTTTACCTTTGTACTATTAGGGCTTTTTAGGAAGATATCTCATATAAATAAAAAAAGAAGACAAGATAGATACATGTGAGATTCAATTGTAAGAACAACACTTCGAAAAGATTCAATCTCCACTTAATATAAATCTTACTTTTCACCAAGATTCCCATCTGGCCTTTAACATCAGATCCCAGAAATCCTCTGCTACACGAGGATTAGTTTTTCAATCATTGTTAGGTGAAAAGTCCATTTACTTCACTCTTTATTGATTGAATTATTCCTCTTATTTACTTAAATGCCATCCATTATCATTTATTGAATATCCTACATTCTGCCACTGTTCTTAATTATTGAAAGGCATCGCATAGTGTCATATTTGTTCTCATAAACACGTGTCTCTTGTTCTTTCCAACATTAAGATTTAAAGATATTATTCTTAACTAAGATTAACCTTAATTTAACTGAAATTAATTATTTAAAATAAAATTTACATTTTTGGGTCAAACAGTCACCTCTCAAATATTTATTCTACTTTAAAATAGTTTAGGGGAATAATAGAACCTCCATAAAGTTTGATCGTATAATTGAAACTCCGGCTATAGATCAGATGGTACTTATGCATTTTTTATTTTATTTTCTATATTGTTATGCTTTCTATATCTAGAATGCATCTTACTTTCTTATTTTTTTTTGATTGCTTTTAAATTAAGTTTGTCAAATGGGCGGGTTGGATTATTTTAGGCATGAAAAAATGGGCTGAGTCAATAAATTGATGGGTCAATGACCCGCCCAAAAGTTATTTGGGTTGAGATGGGCTGGGTCAGTATGTGCTAAAATCTAGGCCATAATCTAACCCGCTCAACTCTTATCATACTTTAATTAATGTGTGTTATTTTTTTATGAATTCTTTAATTATTAAATAATTTTTTCTTCTACTATGGTCATACATAACATATCAAATATATATTAGCAAAGTTACTCATGTATCAATCTGGATAAAAGATCAGATCAACTTTAGATGAGTTAAGATGTGTTGGGTTAAGATAGGTTGAGTTCAATAAAATGGGCAGGTCAATGACCGACCAACCTTGGACAAATTAGACAATTCAGATAGATTTGTGCTCGAATTACTATCCCTACTTTTAATAATTTTTTTAAAAAATCCTTTTCGGCAATCTTATTGCTAGAACATATCATTGTCTTACAAAGATCATGTTTTAACTGTTGAACTTAAGTTAAGCAAAATACTTAAGTATCCCCTAGAAGTAAAGACGAAGTTCCAACTATATGGGTCATATCTTTTTAAAAAATAGAATAAATATTACACTAAAACAAGACAACTACATTTTTGGAAGGCAGTGAAATACACGCACTGCCACACGTTTATTTTGTTATTTTTTATACTTCTTTAAAAATCTTTTTTCTCTTTCATTTTCTTTTTTTTCTTATCCTATTACACCTTTTTAATTTTATTTTTCTATTTCATTCTTTTTCACATTCAAATGTTGTTAACTGTTCCTAAATATCCATTATTTGATCCAGTCTTTGTTTGATTAGAGTGTGTATGTTGGTTTGTTGCTTGTTTCATATTGAAATTTTAGAAACTCGGTAAGAAGCTGGAGAAATAAGATCTGGGTTTGAGTAATGATAATGGTGCTGAGGTGAGGATTAAATGGGTAAATAATAGAAAGAAGATAGGGGAAGGTGAAAGTGATGGTTATAGTTTTGAGGTGTTGGTGAGAGTAAGAGGAATACGATTAGAGAAAAATAAAAGAAAGAAAAAAATAGTTCGATAGAGAACGTTATCGACGTTCATGGTCTTCACCGAAAAAGAAGAAACGAAAAACAAGTTTTTTAATTGTAAAAGAAAATTACAAAAATATTTTTTTTTCTTCACTTTTATAACTTCTCGCTCTCTATGCCTCCTCAACATTTAGGGAGTTAATAATTCTACTATTACGTAGTTCAAGAGAATGATAGGAAATAAAGTATATAGTTGAAACTTCAACCTTAGTTCAAGGAGGTACATATATATTTTTTCCACTTAAAAGCTAGAAGTGAATTCAACGTCTAAACATTCATAGATTAGAAGGGGCACTATTTATAGATATATATATATATATATGCATATACACACAAAGTATTTACCTCTACGTAGCATATTGGTTTAACATAGTTATCATAAAACGTTAAACATGTAATATAGCTTATTTAGCTAACATTTTACAAAGATGCAACTAAAACACATCATTTTCATGTCTATACCCCTTGGTGGTACTAAGCCGCGACAAATAAGTTCTTGTATGCAACAAATAAAGTTCAATAACTATAATGATATAAAAGTAATTTTTGTTATGAAATAGAAGATTCTTACACTTCTATTTAAGGTGAATGTCTTTAATGTACTTAATTAGAGAGATTTTAGAGTCCTATTATTGGTAGCAAGATCTTTCTCCTCCCTATAAATAGAGGTGCTCTCTACCATTGTAATTCACCCCTCTCAACTCAATAAGAAGAACTCTCTCTACTCTTCTCTCTATTGCTATTGTTCTTGTTCTATTGTTCTTGTCTTTTGCTTTAGTTTATAACACGTTATCAGCACGAGACTCTACCGTCTCAAGTATCATTCTCGAAAATCCAAGGTATTTTCCCTCTTCCTAATTTAATTTTCGAGTATGTCTGACATTATGAAAAGAAAGTTCGTTGCCCTTGAAATTTCGGGCAAGAACTATATGACATGGGTGTTGGATGCTGAAATCCACCTAGATGCTATGGGTCTCGGAGACACCCTCAAAGATAAAGAAAAAGCATCCACCCAAGATTGTGCGAAGGCCTTGATTTTCTTGCGCCACCACCTTGACGAAGGTTTGAAGATTGAATATCTCACCGTCAAGGATCCACTCGTTTTGTGGAACAGCTTAAAGGAGAGATATGACTACCTGAAGTTGGTCACTCTGCCACAAGCACGATATGATTGGGCCCATCTGAGGCTACAGGACTTTAAGTCCGTTTCTGAATATAATTCTGCTATGTTCAGAATTACTTCTAAACTGAAGCTATGTGGAGATAACATCTCCGATTACGATATGCTTGAGAAAACGTTTACAACGTTCATGCCTCCAATATGGTACTGCAGCAACAGTACCGAGAGAAAGGCTTTACGAAGTACTCTGAACTGATTTCTCTCTTACTAGTGGCTGAGCGAAATAATGACATGCTCATGAGAAATCACGAAAATAGACCAACTGGGTCTACACCACTGCCTGAAGCAGATATGGTGCACTCGCATTATGCCAAACATAAAAGGGACCATGATCACGGTCATAAACGGGGTCAAAGCCAAGGACGTGGACAAGGAAGAAATTCCAAAGAAGTCCGTCACCCCCCAAAGAAAGATAACCACCGAAAGCAGAAACGGGATCCCGAAGATCCTAAGGCAAATAGTTCAGAAACTATATGTTATCGTTGCGGTGGGAAAGGGCACTGGTCAAAGATTTGCCGTATACCAAGACACTTGGTTGACCTTTATCAAGCATCTCGAAAGAGAAAAGGCCCTGAAACAAACTTTGTCTATGACGACAATGAGGACATCACCCACCTGGATGTGGCAGACTTCTTTGAGCAACCCGAGGGGAAAATAGACCACCTAATCGGCGATGGGACCATGATGAAAGAAGATGGAGTTATTTGATTTTGTTCTACTTATTTGTATTAGTTAGTGAATAATCTAATAGTCATTAGTATTAGCTCGTATTAGCTAGTTCATGATGCAATGTTAGCAGTAGTTCTTTAGAATATCTTCAATATGCTCAAATATCAATAAAACTTTTATTTTCCAGTGGGGGTAATCGACTAGCCTGAAAAACTAGTCGATTATCAACTATTTTTGCATTAAAGTTGAAAAACAATTGATCAACAATCGATTGTCTTTGGCTAACAATCGATTGTCTTGAAACAGTGTGTTCTGGAATTTTTCAAAAATAGCCAACAATCGATTGTCTTTGTCTAACAGTCGATTGTCTTGAAACAGTGAGGTCTGGAATTTTTCAAAAATCACCCACAATCGATTGTCTATATCTAACAATCGATTGTCGTTAGGCAGTGTAATCTGGAATTTTTCAAAAATCATCCACAATCGATTGTCGATGTTTAACAATCGATTGTCTTAAGACAGTATGCTACGAAGTTTTTCAAAAATAACAAATAATCGATTGTGTGTGTTTAACAATCGATTGTCTATGTTCCAACAATCGATTGTGTGTGTTTAATAATCGATTGTCTTATGAAAAACGCTGAAATTTTCAAACTGCAAAGGAATTGATTATGGATAACATATCTGATTTTGTTAGCCAACTGTTAGTAGCAGATTTTGAAGATATTATGTGACACAAAGGAATTGAACTTTTTCGTGTATTTCTTTTGTATGTTAAACTATGGGATAGCAAATATGGATATCTCACAAAGCGAACTTGGACCAATTGCCTAGTTGATTCATGTACTACACATACAATACTCAAAGAAAAGAAGAGTAATTGTGTAAGGCAAACATTACTACAATCTATGGAAGTAGTAAATTGATTGAAGGCTCCGGAAGAGCAATTGTAACTCTGCCCAAAGGCATGACGTTAATCATAGAGAATGCAATGTTCTCCTCCAAGTCTAAGAAGGACTTGTTGAGTTTTAATGATATCAATCAAAGTGTTCTCCTCCAAGTCTAAAAGGAACTTGTTGAGTTTTAAAGATATCATTCAAAATGGATATCATATTGAGACAATAGATGAGAATAATCTTGAATTCTTCATGAAAACGAGGCTGCCCATTTCGGTTTGGGTTCACGCCATTTTGAATGCAACAATGCTAGTTTATCGGCTGCCCGCTTCGACTTGGGTTCACGCCATTTTGCATGAAGCAATGCTAGTTCGTCGGCTGCCCACTTCGTTTTGGGGTCACGCCATGTTGCATGCAGCAATGCTAGTTCGTCTCTGACTGACGAATTGACACAAATATTCCCCATTGCAATTGGTTTTGGGTCATGAACCCAATATATCCCATTTAAGAAGCTTTGGATGCGCAGTATATGTGCCTGTAGCACCGCCATCCCGCACCAAAATGGGTTTGCAAAGGAGGTTAGGAATATATGTTGAGTTTGACGCGTCCTCCATTATTCGCTACCTCGAAACATTGACAGGAGATTTGTTCACTGCACTATTTGCAGACTGTCAATTGGATGAGACACTTTTCCCAAAATTAGGGGGAGAAGTTGGTGAAACCAAACGGGAAATTTTGTGGAAAAATGCATCATTATCTCATCTTGATCCACATACCTCTATTTGAAAGAAAGAGGTACAAAAGATTATCCATTTGCAAAGAATAGCAAATCAAATGCCTGACGCATTTACGGACTTGAAGAGGATAACGAAATCACACATTCACGTGGGAAAAAGTTCCGATCCGTATTGAAGTCCCTATTGGACAAATATCTAGTGTCATATCCAATGAGTCAAATGCACGCCAGAAGCGTGGCAGACCATTAGGTTCCAAAGATCGAAATCCTAGAAAGAGGAAAAAGAACGATCTAAATGACACTATGAAAGAATCACATGAGGACGCTCATGATTTGATTAATTCCGAGATTCACGAAGAATCTATTGAGCCTGAGACTCTTGAAAATACGGAATGCAAGAATGTGAGGATCTCGAACCTCAGTCTGTGGTAGTACAAAATTAATTGAGAGCTCTCGAAGAGCCAATTATTACTATGTTGGAGAAACACAATTGAGTATTGTGTTGTAGTAAGTCTCAAAGAAACTTATCCAGTTTCCAAAAGTACACGCGAAGGCGATTGATGATATTGAGACTATAAATAAAGGAAGGCTTTGATTCTCCTATTACTACAACTTGTAGCGGGGTAATTTGTATATGAAAAGCTACCCGCTTTGTTCTCCAGTTTGTACTACACAAACGAAAGAATGCCACAATAAAGTGGATATCTATTGGTATAAAACCCATGTCATAATAAACCCGAAGTTTATTGATAAGTGCACATGTCATGGTGTAAATTTGAAATTTACCAATATTGATAATTTATTCAGTTGATATTCGTGTTAGCCATCTCATTTGAAGTATGATGTGCAAATTCACATAGGTGAATATCAAAGAACTAGAAGTTCTTGTTATCAGTAATGAACTGACCAACTAAAGAGTTCGGGTTGAAGCCCCTTGATTCTGGAAATATCAAAGGTGAATATGGGCCCATTCACCTGCCATGTATACCACATATGATGCATCTATGATATGGTTACATGCGCCATTGTTATTAACCCGCAGCCTGGCAGTGCTTGCAAGGTAAATCGCTCAGTAATCTAACTTCGAGCATAGTTTCCAGATTCTCTACTCAAGACAGTTCATCTTGATAAGTTGGTTTATATCAAAGTTGGTTTAGCAAGATAATTATTGAGTGCTTCCACTTAATAGCTAAACTGTTCCTTATGAGAACGAAGTTATATATATCAGTTTGATATAAGTTGTATACGAGAGTATATTCTCCCCTCACAAGTGTTTCAAGGTCAGGAACCAAATAATTTCATCTTATTACTAAGGTGCTGTGTATATTGACATAATGCACAAAGATGATTTCCCAAAGTTGAGGAAACATGTTAGCTTTACTAACATGAGGGGGAGACATGATAAACATTTGAGAAAGTGTTACATGGGATGAATTTTCATTTGTATATGTATATCCCCGAATATCATGATATGAACCTGTAGTTCATAAAAGGGAAATGCAATTGCAACATATTGCAAAGCATGCTATACGCATTTGCTGACTCAAAGAAAGCAACTAAATGGAAGAGATACAATTCAAGAAGAATTGATTCCATATGAAAGACATGTAGTTTTGAACCTATAGTTCAAATGCTTGAAAGATAAAAGTCAAAGGTATGTATAGTCAGTTTTCGATATCTTATTTGTTTAGTATCACTAATGAAAGCTTGATATGCAGCTAAAGTTTATTATGTGACTTACATGACTTAACTTGAAAGATTTAAGTTGCTTGAAGCATATGCAATTCGTGGTCCTGAAGTACCACATCCTAAGTGCAATTTGTGTACATATGTATCTTGCTATAACTATAAGCATGATGGCATTGAGAATGCATCTATGGAGATATTGAAGAGTTATTCCACGACAATATATGAAGATGTTCATATCTATCAAGAATGATGATTTCAAGGTACGGAATATTTATTCAAGTCAATATGGTTGATTTGTCAAATCTCTACCAAAGATCGTTTTGAAGATGATGCACAAGATTGGAATGCAAATGCTCAAGGATATAAATTGATGTACTCATTAGGGGGAGTCAATGCGCGTTGCACTCTTTTTCCCTTACAAGGTTTTTTCCCACTGGGTTTTCCTTGCAAGGTTTTTAACGAGGCAACCAATAGGCGCATATTCAAACATGTGTACTCTTTCCTTACTTTAATTTTTCCCATTGGGTTTTGTTTTAAGGTTTTAACGAGGCACATCATTGAATAGACATTCAAGGGGGAGTGTTATGAAATAGAAGATTCTTACACTTCTATTTAAGGTGAATGTCTTTAATGTACTTAATTAGAGAGATTTTAGAGTCCTATTATTGGTAGCAAGATCTTTCTCCTCCCTATAAATAGAGGTGCTCTCTACCATTGTAATTCACCCCTCTCAACTCAATAAGAAGAACTCTCTCTACTCTTCTCTCTATTGCTATTGTTCTTGTTCTATTGTTCTTGTCTTTTGCTTTAGTTTATAACAATTTTGTAATTTTACTGATATAATGTTAGAAAACTCAGTAATCTAAGTGATAAAAAAAAGTAATAATAAAAAAAGGGATTTTAAATTTTTAAGGCACTACAATATTTACATAACTTTTTAAGATAAAAGTGTTAAAGAATGGAATAGAAGTGACACTATTTGTGATTAGAGTTAATTACATAATTTTTAAACCTCAAAGTTTTTTTCATTTACAAAAATGTCCCTCTATTACTCCACTCCGATGGATGTTTTAAATATGCCGGAGATATTTCAAACTTTAGGGGAGATGTTTTATTTTCCCTGATGGATATTTCAAACATTTTGAGAGATGTTTCAAACGTCACGAGGTTGTTTCAAACATCCAGGGAGATGTTTCAAACATCCCGATAGATGTTTTAAACAACCCCAGAGATGTTTTAAATATCCCGATGGATGTTTCAAACATTTCGGGAAATGTTTCAAACATCTCGAGAAATGTTTCAAACATCTCGATGAATATTTCAAGTATTCCGGAAATGTTTCAAACATTCCGAGATATGTTTCAAACATCACGAGATTTTGAAAGTATTTTGTAAAATACTCACTTTGTAAAATTTTATATATTTTTTTTCTCTCGTATATTTTAAGATAAAATAAAAAAAAGAAGAAGAAGATGAAATTATAAGATGACGAAGGAAAAAAGGAAAAGGTTAAAATGAAAATGAAGAAGAACAAGAACATAATATACCTGAAATATCCGTAGCAGTAACAAAATTGAAAATTAGGAAGTAGAATGAGAGAAAGAAGAAAGAAATAAAATTTTAAAATAATTTGAATGAGTATGATTTTTAAAATAATTTTAATATTACTCATAACTTTTGTTATTGTTAATTTGACCCGAACTCCTTTGATTACACGTTGTTTGTTAACAAAAAAATGGAGTTGAGAAGTCCTTTTTACCTCTTTTTTCCATCAAACTCAGTAGCCAAAGGAGCTCCGTTTGCTTTCTCTTCTCTGCTTCCCCGAGCTGATCCGAGCCCAAACCTATCTGTTATCTTTCCAGATCATTGTTCAGTGCTTGAATACTCAAAGTGGTCCTCTTCTCGCCTAAGGGAACTTAATGTAAGACCACCCTAGCACCTTCTTTCAAATATGTTTTACTTTTTGTAAATGTTGAAATTATATGTTAATTAATCGATTCTGTGTATGTTGTTACGTCTACTTAGGTTATTACATCTTTTCTCAGTCAATGGTCTGTTTGCTTTGCCCTTTATAAGTACTCCTGGGACTGTGGTGCATATATTTTTAGCTTCAGTAAAAGGTTGCTCCTTTGATCTCTCAGCTAGGAATTCTTTGTATTTCTTCGGAATTCACATAATCGGTTGAAATCCCAACAGAGACAAACCAACTATGTGGTTTCTTTCCATCTGGCTTAGCCTTGGAGGTAGCAGGTAACCAGCGGAATAGTCAAGGTGTGCAAGCTGGCACGGACAAAACGTAATCGGTTGAAGTTATAGCCTTTTCTTTTATTTTAGATTAAGAGTTTGAAGTTGTAGCCTTGAAGATAGAATTTGGAAAATCGCTTCAATTGACAGAGGAAAATTGGAAAATAAATTAAGTCGGACTTGGTATGCTATCTAATGGCTGGAATCATATTACGACGTGTTATTATTGATTAGCTTTCACAACAGTGTATGAATTTCTTTCTCGGTGGCACTTCAGTAGAATTTATATTTTCTCTTTCAATGGTATTTTTATGTAAGGATTCGTTCATCACTTCACACAACAGCAACAACTATACCTTAGTCGCAAACAAATTAGAGTCAGCTATATGAATATCACTGACCATGTTTCATCACTTGATAGAAAATATAAGTTCAAGTATTCAATATACTAGACATGTTTTGATTTTTGAAAAGCAGAATTGGCACGCGGAGGCGATAGGGCGTTCACAAGATTTTCCAGTTCTGTTGTTGCAACCAAGTCATCGGGGGGCCTTTTAAACTGGTTAACTGGTGGCAGAATGGGCTCACTACCTCCTCCGGACCTCTCCTCCATGATGTTAAACTCGCTCAACCATTATCGATCATGTTGTACAGATAACAAGTCTCCAGATTGGTCCCAAAGTTGCTTCTCAAAAATCAGCAGTATGATCTATTCTAGCATTTCTTTCTTCAAGATATATCCATTTATCCAGTGACCTCAGTGTAGATTCCTTTCTGTATATACTAATGAACTTCCAATTTATGGAATTCAGAATCCCACTACCTCAATCGGCGTATTTATTGACTGTGGTTCAATACATGAAACCCCCCACTTCATATGGAGCTACACACGTATTGGAACGCATGGCCTACAAAAGCACCTTTAACCGGTCCCACTTGCATATTGTACGAGAATTTGAAGCAATTCGTGGTAACATAGCAGCTGCAGCCTAACGAGAGGAAATGACATACACTTATGATGCTTTAAAACACATGTTCCTCGTATAAGGAGCTGCTTGTTGACCGTGGGAGGAATCCTGCATTTCTTGATTGGGAGGTTAGCGAGCAGGTTTGTCTTTTTCTTTCATTTATCTATGTATTGGAATGTCCTCGAGATACTATATCACTCTTTTCTCTATTTTAGATCAACAATGCAACAACCCAGTATAATCCCATTTAGTGGGGTTTCGGGAGGGTAGTGTGTACGCAGACCTTACCCCTACCCATGTGTGGAGAGGCTGTTTCCAAATAGACTCCTGGCATCCTTCCCTCCAAGAATTCCCACCTTGCTCTTGGGGAGACTCGAACTCACAACCTCTCGATTGAAAGTGGGGGTTGCTTACCATCAGAGCAACCCCTCTTGTTTGATCGTTTGATGAATTTCCACCTCTTCAGCTTGAGAAGGTTAAAGGCGTTATTAGCGAGATGCCAAAAAACCCTCAGCACTTCCTTTTGGAGGCTGTTCACTTTGCTGGTTACTCCAAGCCATATGCAAATTCTCTTATGGCCACATAAACTACAGTAAACAGGTTGAGCAGCAATGGACAGGAGGAGTTTGTAGCTGTGAGTATTTAAACAATGATCTTTTTCTTCTAGCCATCCTAGTGTGGTTCCATTTCTACTGCTTTTCATGCACTCATCATGGTTTTCTTTCAGCAGGCTAACTATACTGCTTCTCAGATATTTCTTGCTGTAAGATATATGGATTTATATCTAGATATATGGACTTATATCTACACACATATGAACAATATATGGATAATTATATGTTATGTGCTATCTTTTGGTTTGTCCTAATTATGTGGTCTTATGGACATTATATTAAGGGGGCCAATGTGTTGTCATACTAAAGTGTCGGACTAATGTGTAGATATCCAAAAGGATAACCTTAGTTTATGATGGGCTAACTAAGGTTACATGCTTGTGACTCTTGAGTTATGTAACTCTTGCAAGACACAACTCTTGTAACTCTTGTCTCTTGGGTTATGTAACTCCTAGAGTTATAAAGTGGGGGGTTATGGTTCCCACCCTAGTGCAAGACAAGTTCTTCTTCCTCCCATTGAATCAAGAACTCAAACAATCCATTGTCTTGCAAATAGGGTGGAAAACCATAAGCCAAATTTGATCATTGTCATATTATTGTTATTGTGTAACAATTCTCATATTGTTAAATCTTGTGGATTCATTCTTGTGGTAACATACAAACTTCAAGAAACTTGAAGAAAGGATCAAGAGGTTCAAAAGGAATCAAGGACAATTATCAAAGGTGGTTCATAAAATTCCACACATATGGATTCAGGTTAGCTTCCGCTCATGTAGTTTATATATCCGAATTATTCAATATGAAGGTTGTTGTCTTTAGTAGGAATCATAATCCTAACAATTGGTATCAGAGCCACCCTTCATTTTGGATAATTTGGATGATCATAAGGTTCATGTTATGTTAGAAATCATGTTTAAGTTTAATTAGAATTTTGTTTATGAAATTCTACCATGAAATAGCATGATCTTATGATTGTTATGTTTATGATGTATTTGATGTCATAACATTGGATTAAGCATGATTTTAGTAGGTTAACAACATGTTTTTTATGTTTAAGATCCATGTTGAAAATCATGAATTATTCTGGAAATTATTTTTTGGTCACTGCCAGTCAGACAATCGATTGTTGCCTTAAACAATCGATTGTCTGAGACGTTTAAAATTCTGGCAGTTATTCAAGTGAGTTGAAACGTTTTCTAGTAACTGAAAATTTTTTCAGAAAAATCCAAACAATCGATTGTCTGGCCTGACAATCGATTGTTGGATGATCCAGTAACTTAAAAATTTCAGAAAAACCAAACAATCGATTGTCTGGCTTTGACAATCATTGTCTGGTCCAGTAACAAATTTTCAGAAAAAAACCAAACAATCGATTGTCTGGTCCAGTAACTCAAAAATTTTTCAGAAAAAAAAAACCAAACAATCGATTGTCTGGTTTTGACAATCGATTGTCTGGTCCAGTAACTTAAAAGTTTTTCAGAAAAAACCAAACAATCGATTGTCTGGTTTTGACAATCGATTGTCTGGTCCAGTAAAGTTTTTTCAGAAAAACCAAATAATCGATTGTCTGGTTTTGACAATCGATTGTCTTGGTCCAGTATGGTTAAAAACGTTTCAACTCTCTTACTTTCAGTGAATATTAATTGTTTTAAAGTCCATCAATTCTTGTACTATATATAGAATTGTCCAATTCAGTAAACAACGATTAATATTCAAGTGTTGCACATCAAAACTTGTAACATATTAAGTTGAGATTCATAAAATGGCTTAAGGAACTAAAGTTTATAGCATCTAATATTTTAGTTTTTCAATTGAAGCATTATGTTGCCAAAGTAACCTCCATTGTGTAGATTGATTAATTTTAAAATATAAGATGACTATGGATGTTAGTCTTCCATGCGTTTAACATCGGCCCAACGGAAGGTGTTATTTAGCAGGAATTCGAACATTCTTGTGGTGGTAAATATGAGACGATTATTTGGTTTTCCATGTGAATATTAAATCGGCCCAAAGGAAGGTTTAATATTTGACAGGAGTTTATTGTCTATGTTTGATCACTACACCAAGAGTACCACTTACAAGTTGTTTTTCTGTCCAAAGACTAAAAACAATGTTGTGCTAGATATCTTGTAATGGGAAATGCCTAATTTTGAATTTATAAAGTTAAAGTTCAAGTATTTGTAAGCATGTATTTAGTAATTCTTTTGTTCTGTTTTCAGTAAATTCTTCTGCTTCTACGATCTCTGCCAATATCAATAGCATCCCTGTGCTTAACGGCACAAATTTTAAAGAATAGAAAGAGAATGTAATGATCGTTCTCGGTTGCATGGATCTTGACTTCGCACTTCGGACCGAGCAACCTACTCCTCTTGAGGATACATCCTCTCCTAATGAAAAGAGAGCGATGGAGAAGTGGGAACGCTCGAATCGCATGAGTCTAATGATCATGAATCGTGCAATTCCAGAATCATTCAGGGGCACTATGAATGATGAACCTGTTGCCAAAGTTTTCCTTGAAAACCTCGAACAACGTTTTATTCAAAACGAAAAGGCGGAAACAAGTGCACTATTGAGTAAACTTGTTTCTATGAGGTATAAGGGCAAGGAAAACATTAGGGAGTACATTTTGGAAATGTCTCATCTTGCTTCGAAACTTAAGTTACTCAAGCTAGTATTACCTGAGGAACTGCTTGTGTACTTTGTTTTGATATCTCTTCCGGCACACTTTAATCAGTTTAAGGTCAGTTATAACTGCCTGAAGGAGAAATGGACTCTTAATGAGCTCATTTCACATTGTGTGCAAGAAGAGGAAAGGATTAGGCAAGATAAGACTGAAAGTGCTCATTTGGCATCTTCTTCTAAGGAAACTAAGAAGAGGAAAAATAAGGAAGTTGCGGTTGTAAGGCCCAAGATTAAGCAACATAAGGAACCTAAGGTTGAAATTACTGGATTAGGTTGCTTTCTCTGTAATGGGACTGATCATGTAAAGAGAGATTGTACCAAGTACCATGCCTGGCGTGCGAAAAAAGGTACATTTCTGTCTCTTGTTTGTTCTGAAGTTAATATAATTTCGGTACCTAAGGATAATTGGTGGGTAGGTTATGCTGCTCACATAAAGATATCTATGCAGGGTTGCCTGAACTGCCGAAAACCAAAAGATGGTGAAAGATACATCTATGAGGGTGACGGCAAGAAGGTGCCAGTTGAAGCTATTGGCAAATTTAGGCTGTTGTTTAAGACCGGTTTTCATTTAGATTTGAATGAGACTTTTGTTGTACCGTCTTTTAGACGGAATTTAATTTCAGTTCCCCAATTGGACATATCCGGTTATAAATGTATATTTGGGGACAATAAAGTTAGTCTCTTTCGGAATTCAAATCTTATTGGTACTGGTGTTTTATCAACATTTGATAGCTTATATTTGGTTGATACAATAACTTCAAATAAGGAAACTTTGCATACAAGTTTAATGGTACCAAAAGTTAACTAATGAGAATTCTATTTCACTCTGGCATGAACGTTTGGGTCTCATATCCATTCAAAGAATTCAGAAACTCGTGTCAGGTGGAATTCTTGATTCTCTTGATTCCTCAAAATTCGGAAATTTTGTATTGAGTGTATCAAGGGAAAACAAACAAACAAGAACTAGATTAGGTGCTAAGAGAGATTCGGACGTCTTAGAATTGATACATACGGATATTTGTGGGCCATTTCCTACTCCTTGTCGGAATGGTCAACAATACTTTATCACATTCATAGACGATTACTCTCGTTATGGGTACCTATATCTTATTCATGAAAAGTCCCAATCCATATTAAAAACCGTAGCTTATATTCTTAATAGAGTTCCAACTGCAGCTACAATAAAAACCCCATATGAACTTTGGACTGGGCATAAACCCGGTATTCGGCATTTTCACATTTGGGGTTGTCCAGCTGAGGCAAGGCCTTATAGGCCGAATGAAAAGAAACTGGACGCTAAGACGGTTAGTAGCTATTTTGTTGGATACTCTGAAAATCCAGGGGTTTTAAGTTTTATGATCCCACATCACGAACTATTTTTGAGACGGGAAATGCTAGGTTTCTTTGAGGATATTGAGTTTAGGGGGTGGGGAGATAAATAAAGTTGTTAGAGATTTTGTCTTTGAGGAAGAACATGTGAACATGTGTTTTTCCCTCAAGTTGTTGATGCAACTCCGGTTCAAGACAATCTCGAAAATCTCCCCCATCAGGACCCTGATATAACTAATGAAAATCAAACTCAACAACCTCAAGAAACTGAAATGCCATTAAAGAGATCCACTAGAGAGAGGAGAAATGCAATTTCGGATGATTATGTTGTATTTCTTCAAGAACAAGGAAGTGATATTGGACTTGAGGAAGATGATCCAATCAACTTCCGTCAAGTCATTAAGTGTTCTAACTCTCAAAAGTGGATTGATGCCATGAATGATGAGATGAAGTCTATGAGTGATAATGACGTTTGGGAGCTTGTTACGTTGCCCGAAGGTACGAAACCTATTGGTTGTAAATAGATTTTTAAAACCAAAAGGGATTCAGGGGGCAATGTTATTAAGTACAAAGCTCGTCTTGTCGCAAAAGGGCTACACTCAGAAAGAAGGCATTGATTATAAAGAGACTTTCTCTCCAGTTTCATCGAAAGACTCTTTCAGGACTATAATGGCATTAGTAGCACATTTTGATCTTGAGCTTCATCAAATGGATGTTAAGACAGTTTTTCTCAATGGTGACATTGAGGAAACAATTTATATGGTGCAACCTGAAAACTTTGTTTCGGATGAATCAGAGAAGAAGGTTTGCAAATTAAAGAAATCCATCTATGGGCTCAAGAAAGCTTCTCGTCAATGGTATTATAAGTTCCATGCAGTCATTACATTTTTTGGTTTTGAACCAAATATTGCTGATGACTGTATATACCATAAGTTCAGTGGGAGTAAGTATATTTTCTGGTTTTATATGTCGATGACATACTGCTTGCCTGTAACGATATAGCATTATCACTTGAAACTAAGAAATTTCTTTCAAATAAATTTGAAATGAAAGATCTTGGTGAAGCTTCTTTTGTATTAGGAATTCAGATATTACGAGAATGCTCCAAAGGCGTTCTCGGTCTGTCACAAAAGGGCTATATCGATAAGGTTCTGAAAAGATTTGGCATGCAGGATTGTAAACCAGGCAACACCCCTGTTACTAAGGGAGACAAGTTTAGTCTCAAACAGTGCCCAAATAATAATTATGAAATTTCGGAAATGTAGAAGACGCCTCATGCTTCGGCGGTAGGTAGTCTGATGTATGCTTAGGTATGTACACGACCTGATATAGCATACATTGTTGGGATGTTAGGCAGATATCTAAGCAATCCGGTATGGACCATTGGTAGGCAGCCAAAAGGGTCATGAGGTACATACATAGAACAAAGGATTACATGCTTACATATCGGAGTTCGGACCAGTTTGAGATCATCAGGTATACCGACTCCAATTTTGCCATTTATGCTAATAACATATGTAACCATGGTTGCATATGTTAATAACAACAGTATTTTGACGAAAGCGAAACATAAGGACGTCAAATTTCGGGTTGTTAAAGAAAGAGTACAAAATGGACAATTGTGCATTAAGTACATAAGTACAAACTCCATGCTTGCGGATCCGCTCACTAAGGAATTGACACCAAAAGTATTTCATGAACATATTGCTTGTATGGGTGTCAAATCAGATAAGGATTATGTATTTTAGTGGGAGTTTGTATTGCACATTTATGTATTGTTCATT
This sequence comes from Nicotiana benthamiana, assembly GCA_034376525.1. Taxonomy (NCBI): domain Eukaryota; kingdom Viridiplantae; phylum Streptophyta; class Magnoliopsida; order Solanales; family Solanaceae; genus Nicotiana; species Nicotiana benthamiana. Next base: position 26,562,394 of record CM067324.1, on the reverse strand, counting down.
GTATTCAGAAATTCAGTAATTCAGTTATATCTGCGCAGATATTCAGTTTTAAAGTTTTTGTACTCTTACAGTTTAAGTTTGATCTCAATAAGGAGAACTAGTTGGAAATAGACATTCTATTGACCACACTTTATGTTATTTCCATGCTACATACCTACACTTGATCCATGTCGTTGGTTATATTGATATACGTGATCTATGATTGGTTCTAGTTACGAATGAGTAATGACGAGCACTTAGTTCCTATGTTGGTATGATTGATGGACCGGATTGTTCATGACAATTTTATTGTGATAGCAATTTTGTGCACCTAAGGTTTGTAACATATAATATTAAGGTTTGTACATATGTTTGTATATCTCGTCCAAGTGGGAGATTGTAAGATATATAGATTTATATCTAGATATATGGACTTATATCTACACACATATGAACAATATATGGATAATTATATATTATGTGTTATCTTTTGGTTTGGCTTAATTATGTGGTCTTATGGACATTATGTTAAGGGGGCCAATGTGTTGTCATACTAAAGTGTAGGACTAATGTGTAGATACCCAAAAGGGTAACCTTAGTTTATGATGGGCTAACTAAGGTTACATGCTTGTGACACTTGAGTTATGTAACTCTTGCAAGACATAACTCTTGTAACTCTTGTCTCTTGGGTTATGTAACTCCTAGAGTTATAAAGTTGGGGGTTATGGTTCCCACCCTAGTGCAAGACAAGTTCTTCTTCCTCCCGTTGAATCAAGAACTCAAACAATCCATTGTCTTGCAAATAGGGTGGAAAACCATAAGCCAAATTTGATCATTGTCATATTATTGTTATTGTGTAACAATTCTCATATTGTTAATCTTGTGGATTCATTCTTGTGGTAACATACAAACTTCAAGAAACTTGAAGAAAGGATCAAGAGGTTCAAAAGGAATCAAGGACAATTATCAAAGGTGGTTCATAAAATTCCAAACATATGAATTCAGGTTAGCTTCCGCTCATGTAGTTTATATATCCGAATTATTCAATATGAAGGTTGTTGTCTTTAGTAGGAATCATAATCCTAACACTTGCTGCATCAGGTGTTGAACATGAAGAATTATTAAACGTTGCGGACCCTCTTCTATCTGATTTACCTAAGGTGGCACGGACTAAGGAGCCAAAACCTGTGTATGTAGGGGGTGATTACCGCCATCAAGCCGATTTGGGGGTGTGCCTCAATGTCTCTTTTACCTCTCATTTGATACTCTTATTTTTCCTTACATTTGACATCCTTCTACATTTCATTTGGAACCTGATGACTCATTTTGCCCTTGCCTTTGAAATTCCTGCTGGCTGGCTCAAGGAAAAGGAAGCAATGACTTTGACAGTGCTTCAGGTACCTAGTTCTCAAGTGTAACTGTGAACCATTTTGATTGCTTAAGATGTTGCCTCTGTTAACAAGGAAATGATGGTTCCTGAAGAATGTCAAGTAAAGAAAATAGGAAAGGAGAAGGGAAAACCAAGACATATTTTTATTCTCAACTTTTTGAGATTTTAGGTTCCTGAAAATTTTCCGCAGTATGGGGTTGTTAGAGATGTCCGGAAAAGATTTAGTATAGTTTGTTTTGGAATCATGTTATCTTCCATAAGTTGACCGTTGAAGTTAGTTTAGAAATATTAAGGGATAATTTCACATAAATACAACTCTCACACCTACTTGCAACATGATAGCCTAGATACCACTTTGCAAATCTATAGCCCAAAAATAATAGGCTAATTCTCGAAAGATAGTTTATTTCACATAATTAACTACGATTATTGCTCCCTCTTTATACAATCAGTTGTTTTCATACACTACTGTGTGCAATTGCTGAAGCAATCTACCAGGGTAAAAGAAAAATAAAAACTTGGTAAATGAATTGTAGAATCCCTCCCACGCATACAAAATCTTTTTTATACAACACATGCACGAAAAAGAAGAAGAGAAGGAAGTGTTAAACTTCCGTAGAGGCCTCTTACACACTAACAATGTATATACATCCTTATAAACTGAAAAAAATATATAATTATACAACATTATACACAAATATACACATTTATACATAATTATATAATACTGTATAACTTGTATAATCATGTATAATAGTGTATAAGAGGTGTTTGTATATTCATATACACAATTATACACTATTATACAGTGTTTCTACATAGTTATGGTTTTTATCCAAGCCTCGAGTTGTAGTAGAAGGCATTGGATGATTCAACTCGTCTATAGGTTAGCAATTTTGGGCCAACGATTCGGAATTCAACGCACACATACGATACACCCAATTTCAAATTTGAGACTGCAAGGAGGACAACACACATATCACGGGAATCAATAACTTGCGATGAGCCAAGAAGGTTAACAAGCAAGTTTGGAGCTTTCTGCTTCATCTATGTTGAAGATTGATTTAGCTTTCGATCTTTTCTCCTCGGAGCTCGAGCAGACATTGGAAATTAAGGTTTCAAACTGCAAAGAGTCAGATCCAATTTCAAAAATCTTCAATATTTTTCTGCTTGCCACCATGGACGACGGAGTAGGAGCCCTAGCATTCTTCGAGCCATTGATGGTAGAACTGCGTAGGGGTAGGGGAGGGGAATAGTGGGGGCTAGGTTAAGAGAGGATGAGAGATCTATGTGGGTTGGAAAGAAAGAAGCGAAAGGCGGTGAATTGGAATTTGGTGTGCTGGGAATAAAGAAATAAGAAAATAATAAAAATCCGAAAAGTGTGTCTTTAATAATTGGCTAAAGACTGAAAAGTTTTTTTCAAGTTATGTACAAGATGGGCTAAATAGGGTGAAAGCTTCAAATGTGGGCCATTTTCCGTTGGGACTGTTAGGTCAAGTGACAAGGGCCATAATTCTTTCAAATATTAATATCTTAAGTAGTAGACTTTGTTAATATTTTAGCATGGATAATACAATACCTGCGAAGGAACATGCTTTCTTAGGCTTGTGTAGTGCAATTTGAATTGTGATGTCTAAGGGTGTAAAAGCAATTCTTGCCATTTTTCATTTACTTCCCTTCCTTCACTTACATTATCATTTATTTTGACACTTCTTTTGAGCTTAAAACTTACCTAGGTCAATATCCATCATAAATCATTACACTTACAATTGCCTTTTTTTTTTTGATAAGTTAAAACTCTTTGGTGAGTGCGAAGTCGGGGTAAAAAATTTTGCAGGAAGCCAAAGAGTTCCTTGCACTTACAAAATCTGGAGGAGGTTAAACATTTACCTCTGATGTTCTACGTAATTTTCCTGAAAATTTGTTTAGTTCTCTTACCTACCTTTTCTGTCAGAGTATAAAAGGACATTACTTATTTTAGATGAAAAATTTCACTAATTTGCTATTTTTTGTTGTGCTTCTGTGTTGACCTGTTAGACTTACTTTGATGTCTTTGCCCCGTCTCTTTTACTCGTTTTACACAGTTGTCCAGGTAGAGCTAGACCGTGCGAAACAGTTAACGTAGTCCGCAATTCTGATGAACTTGGAATCTTGGGTATGCAAATTTTCTTTTCTTGATGCGATTGTGTTTGCTGAATGTGCAAGCCATAACTATACAATGGACACAGTTGTGTTTGATTAATGCAGATGCCTTATTTGCAGATAGTTGCTTCAGAAGATATGGGCAGTAGGGGTGGGCATAGTTTGGGCAAAACCAGAAAACCAAATCGAAATTCGAATTTTCTGCATTTTTGGTTTGTATTTTCATTTTTAATTTTTTTTGGATTTCGGATTGCATATTGGATTTGATACTTCAAAATTTTGGATATCTGAAAATTCGAAATATATACTTTATATTTAGTCCATTATCCATGTGTCAATAGTAATAAATCCAATACCCTATTCATTAGATATTATTTCATATATTTAGTTCTAAGTTACAGGTTTGTATCAACCTTATTAATGTTTTTGTTGTATTTTCTTGATAATGATTGCATTACTTGAATACTTTATTTGATGAAGTAGTAAGAATAAGGAACTTTTTAGGTACCTTAACATGAATAGATGTTCATTTTTTTAAGAAGAAGAAACATTCAAAATTATAGGCTCAAGACGGAAAATCTGATTAATCCAAAATCAAACATAAAAAATCAGATCCAATCCGAGCTTTTTTGAATTGGATTTGGATTGTCAATAATTTAATCTGAAAATCGAATATTCAAACCAATATTTTCATATTCAATCCGAATTGCCCAAATGTCCACCCTAATTGGTAGACAACTTTTGACATGTTGAAAGAGGTATGCTATTATTTCTAAGACTAGTCTTATATCCCTTCAAAATTTGACATTCTACTGACAATACATCCATCTGTCATTTCAACTTCTGTCTTTGAATTTCTAATGGACTTGCATAGCTAAATCAAATTTAACATGATAACTTTATGTGTAGTCCAACTGGGCTTTCTTTTTTTCCCTCCCTTTGGAACTTTAGCTTCATACTCTTTGTCATCTTATTATGATTCCATATCTAGCTATGAAAATACACATTCAACATTTCGATGGATTAGTCTTGTGTGACAAAAGTTGATTCCATGGTTTCGATTGTGCCAAGAAGGTGCTTGAGCCTGCCAAGCCGAGCTTGAACTCCTAAACTTCAAGCTCAAGCTGAATCTAAATGTAACTCGTTAAGCCGAGTTTGCTTTCAGATTGACTCCGCTAATTACCACCGTAATTATTGCACTTTCGCCCAATTTGTTTAGTGAAAAACTAGCATAGAATAAATTTACAATTGCAAATGAAGAGGTAAGCAAGAAAACTCAATTTAAATATTTCAAGTGAAAAACGAATTTTCAACAGTTTGCTCAAGTACGCGCTCGTCACCTCACGTACGAGGCATTCAATTATCAAACATCATATCCTAAGGAGAAAATCTCCCACACAAGGTTAGACAAGCCACTTACCTTAAACCGTGCAATTCAACTTGAAACCACACTTTTGCTACGAGTATCCGACTCCAAATGGCCCAAATCTATTCATTCAATTACATCTCATAAATAACACCTCAAACAACTGATTTCACTATTTAATTTAAAGCTAAGACACAAATTTAGGTAAAATAACCAAAACGCCCCTCAGGTCAACGTGGTCAAAACTTGAGGTTCGAACCAAAATCCGATTATCCATTTCCCCACAAACCCAAATATATGATTTGTTTTAAAATCGGACCTAAATTGAGGTCCGAGTTTCCAATTTTTAAAAAAACCTAGGTTCTACCCCAAATCTCCAATTTCACCCATGGAAATCATTGATTTTAAGTTGAAAATATGTTAAATGATGTTAAAGATTGAAAGAAATAAGTGAAAACCAACTTACAAATGATTTGGAGAGGTCTTGTTCTTGAAAAATCGCCCAAAGGAGTTGTGTTTTGAAAATGGGGTGAAAAATGTCCAAAATTTGGCTAAGTATAAAAATTGCAGGTTGCAGATATCGCAATCGCGAACCCTGACCTTTACTAACATGAAAAATGTGAAACAGGGTTCACATTTACGAACCCTTTCTATTTTCGGGACCTTCGCTTTTGCGACGATTGCATTTGCGATAAAATGATCGTATTTGCGATCACTGGCAGCCTGGGCTTTTTCGCATTTGCGAGAAGGGATGGCCTGGGCTTATTTTGCAATTGCGAAGGGCCACTCGCATTTGCGAGAATGCAAAGCCTGCAGGCCAGTTCATACCAACAACTTTCAAGGTTAAAAATGCACCCCGACGCCTATCCAAATTTCAACCGAGCCCTCGGGTTTCAAACCAAATATGCACACAACCTCAATAATATCCTACGCACTTATCCGTACAATCAAATCGCAAAAATAACATCATATACATCAAATTAACCTTCAAATTTTCATTTTAAGTTCGAAACACGTCAAACGACGTATGTTTTCAACCAAACTTTACAAAAAGTGCTTAAACCACATATAAGATTTGCACCGGGCGCCAGAACCAAAATACGGGCCCATTACCAATACGTTCTAATCGAATTTAAATTTCCAATTTCCTCAAATATTTCAAAAAATAATTTCACACAAAAATTCATTTCTCGGACTTGAGACCTTGGAATTATTCCGAGCATAGCCCAAGTCCCACATTTTGCTGCGGGCCCTCTGGGACCGTCAAATCACGGATCCGTATCCGTTTACCCAAAATGTTGACCGAAGTCAAATTTATTCAATTTAATATTAAAAGTTAGCATTTTTCTCACAGAATCCATATTTAAGCTTTCTAGCTACGCGTCCTGACTATGCACGCAAATCGAGGGAAACCCGAATGTGATTTTCAAGGCCTCGAAAGTACAACATATCTAAGAAAACAAGTGATGACCCCCTTGGGTCGTCACATTTCTTTTCATGTTGTTCTATAAAATTAGTGTTTTATTTTCATTTTATAGAAAGATTTCTTTCTTTTTCAACCAAAGAAAGAGTATTAGTTTTAGTTATAGATCACAAATTTTAACATTATTTTTGTGTAAACAAAGTAAAGCGGCACATTTTTTTGGGTTTGTGTGAATTTTTAGAGATTTGGAGGGAGTGAAGGGAAGAGGGGGTGGGGGGTGGGGTTGAAAAGTAGCATAAAAAAAATTTTCTGCTCTCAAACTAAATACTAAAAGATATTTTCTGAAACATGGTTTTCATTCACCAACCAAACAAAAAAAAATAAATGATTAAATCATTCGTTTTTTTTCATAAAAATATTTTTTTTCGTACAAAATACGCCCATAGTGCTGCTTGAGTTAATACGCTGATAAAAATAAGGGTTCATCAAGTCTTAAAGCTAAAATGTGAGAATTGTTTAGAAATTTCAACGACACTGGCTAGATTTCATACACGTTCACCATGAATGGAATTGTCAATTCGGTTGTAATTTGTCTCGGCTGCATTCGAAACTGTTTAAATTATTAAGTCAACCAAAACACTTCTAGAAAGAGACAGTTCTCATCATTAATGATGATCTTAACCCAAATAGACAGTTCTCATCATTAATTGAATATAAGCTTATTCAATTAGTATGATTTGATGTAAATCGTATGCATATAGGTTTTTACTAGCTTTTTTGTTGATTAAATTTGTTCCTAACAATACTCTTATGTATGAGTTTGTTTATAACATATGAACGATTTGTTGTATGAGTTTCTCTAAGTAATAACTTGGGACGGGATAATTATAATAGTCCGTTTGGTTAAGTTTCAAAAATCAGCTTGTATTGAGAAATTTTTTTTTTTTAAATATTTTTTTCAAAAGTACTTTTGGTGAAAAATAATTTGTGTTTGTCTAATTAATTTGAAAAGCACTAAATTTTAACAACATTAGTGTTTGACCAAACTTTTAAAAATTGCTTCAAAATATATTTTTCTCAAAAGTATTTTTCAAAAAAAAATGCTTTCGGAGAGAAACTATTTTTTTCTACTTCTCCTTAAAAGCTTGGTCTATACTTCAACTTCAAAAAAAAAAAAAACTTTTTTTGAAAAAAAAATATGTTTCTAGGATTGGAGAAGCTTGGCTAAACACACTATAATATCTTTTATTTTAATGATTTTTCTTTACCTTTGTCTCCTTATTAGTTGGCTTTGGTGAACGATGGTAGGATAAGCTCTTGTCCTCGGGGGTGTCAGTGTAGGGAGGGGATGTGGGGATAAGGGGGCTACTAGGTTGAGAATGGGGTTTTGGAACGTAGGAACTTTGACTGGAAAATATGTAGAGCTAGCGAAGATTCTTGAGAAAAGGAAGGTTAATATAGCTTGTGTACAAGAGACTAGCTGGACGGGAGATAAGGCGCGAGATATGGGCAGTTTCAAGCTTTGGTATTCTGGAAGAGGGGGGGGGGGGGGAACGGAGTAGGTATCTTGGTTGATAATGACCTCCATGAACTAGTGGTGAAGGTTAGGAGGGTAACGATAGACTGATGACTATTAAGCTATTGTTAGTGGTTTTACTTTGAACATAACCAGTACATTTGTTCCCCAAACTGACTTGGATCAGGAAGTCAAGAAGTGTTTCTGGGAGGACTTAGATGATGATGTGCATGGTGGCGTTGGTTTTAGAGATAGAAACGAAGGAGGAACGTCTCTGTTGGACTTTGATAGAGCTTTTGATTTGGTGATAACAAACTCGAGTTTTTCGAAGAAGAGAAAGCACTTGGTCACCTTCCGGAGTTTAGTGGCCGAACTCAGATTGATTATGTACTTTGTAGAAAGTCTGATAGAGGTCTTTACATCGATTGCAAGGTTATCCCAAATGAGAACCTCTCGACCCTTCATAGTCTCCTGGTCATGGACCTTGAGATCACGAGGAAACGGAGGAAGAGGGCGATGTATAGTCAACATAGGAGAAAGTGGGGAGCCTTGACGGAAGCTAAAGCACAAGAGTTGGGGGTCAAGCTGGGGATTATGGAGGCTTGGAGAAGTAGTAGGGACGCAAGCACTATGTGGACTATGATTGCTCAGTGTATTAGGGAAGCCGCGAGAGAGGTATTAGGGGTCTCAAGGGGTAATTCTGGTGGTCACAAGGGAGATTGGTGGTGGAATGGAGTAGTACAAGGAAAAGTGGATATCAAGAAAATAGTATATCTAAAGCTAGTGGAAAGTGTAGATGAGGAGGAGAAAAGGGCGAATATGGAGCATTATCAGTTGTCTAAGAAATAGGCTAAGCTAGCAGTTACGGCGGTAAAGACTGCAGCTTTTAGTAGACTGTATAAGGAACTCGAGGGCCGTGGCAGGGATCAGAGGTTGTTCAGGTTAGCCAAGGTGCGAGAAAGGAAGGCGCGTGACTTGGACCAAGTGAAGTGCATCAAGGACGAAGAAGGTAGAGTTTTGTTGAATGAGGGGCTTATCCGTCATAGATGGAGGACCTACTTCCATAGTCTCTTGAACGAGAAGGGGGACAAGAGCATTGTACTAGCTGATTTGAAATTATTCGGGAGTCATTGTGACTTTGGGCATTGTCGGGGGATTAGAGTTGATGAAGTCGAGGGTGCTATGCGTAAAATGAGCAAGGGCAAAACGACAGGACCAGATGAAATTCCGATGGAGTTTTGGAAGAATGTGGACAAAGCACGCTTGGAGTGGATCTACGTTATGTAATATTAGTTTTAGAACGAAGAAGATGTTCGAAGAGTGGAGGTGGAGCACGATGGTTCCTGTATACAAGAACAAGGGTGATATCCAAGATTGTAATAATTATCGGAATATCAAGCTGCTTAGCCATACTATGAAAGTCTGGGAGAGAGTGGTAGAGCCAAGGGAGAAAAGGAGCATGACTATTTCCGAGAACTAATTTTGGTTTATGTCAGAGCGTTCGACTACAAAATCCATCCACCTTGTTAGGAGATTGATGGAGAAGTATAGAGAGAGAAAGAAGGACTTGCATATGATGTTCATCGACTTAGAAAAGGCGTACGATAAAGTTCCGTTGGAGATTTTGTGGAGATGTTTGGAGACTAGAGGATTTCTGTTGCCTATATTAGATTGATTAAGGATATGTATGATAGAGTAAATACTTGAGTGAGGACAATGGTGGTAGTGGTGGTGGGGTCTCGGACCATTTTTCGCTTATACTGGGATTGCATCAAGGGTTAGCACTAAGCCCATTTTTGTTTGCTCCGGTGATGAACGTACTGAAGCGCCACATCCAAAGGGAGGTTCCGTGGAGCATGCTATTTTCAGATAATGTTCTATTGATTTATGAGACGCAAGACGGTGTGAACGCGTAATTAGAGGTATGGAGGCAGGTCTTGAAATCTAAGGATCTCAAGTTGAGCAGGACCAAGACAGAATACTTGGAGTGTAAGTTTAGTGGTGAGACTTTAGGAGGAGAAGGGGAAGTGAGACTGGACTCGTAGGTCATCCCTAGGAGAGGGAGTTTTAAGTACCTTAGGTCTATTATTCAGGCGGATGGGGAGATTGATGGAGATATCACACATCATATTGGGGCGGGATGAATGAAATGGAGACTTGTTTCTAGTATTTTGTGTGACAAGAATGTTCCATCGAAACATAAGGATAAGTTCTACAAAGTGGTGGTCAGACGAACGATATTTTATGAGGCTAAGTGTTAGCCAGTCAAGATTGCTCATGTACAAAATATGAAGGTAGCAGAGACAAGGATGCTGGGGTGGATGTGCTGGTACACCAGGTTAGATAAGATTAGAAATGAGGTTATTCGTGATAAGGTAGGGGTGGCCTCTATTGAGGACAAGATGTAGGAAGCGCATCTTAGGTGGTTTTGTCATGTGAGGCGGAGGAGCACAAATGCCCCGGCGAGGAGGTGTGAGATGTTGACATTGGAGGGCATATTGAGAGGCAGAGGTAGGCCAAAGAAGAGGTGAGGAGAGGTGATTAGGCAAGACATTGAGCAATTTCAGCTGACCGAGGACATGACTCTTGATAGGAAGATATGGAGGTTGAGAATTAGAGTAGTAGCCTAGGTAATGTAGAGCGTTCATAACTTTAGTATTACCACACAATCTTATTTTCTGTTGGTAGTAGGTTTTATATTGTTTTCTTTCATTGCTGATCACTGTACTATCTTGTTGTGCTATTCTGCTTTTATATGGCTTTTTAATATTGTCTCTTCTTGCCTATATTTTTATTAATGTGGTACTCATACTATCTTGAGCCGATGGTTAGTTGAAAACAACATCTCTATCCTCACAAGGTAAGGGTAAGATCTGCTTATACACTTCCCTTCCCAAATATCATATCATAGTGTGGGATAAATACAGAGTATGATGTTGTCGTCGTCTCGTTATTTGTTGGGGTGACCCAATCAGTACCGCAATAACAAAAGAATAAAAAGAAAAAATAAAGGGTTTGCCATTGAGAGCATATCTTTCATAGTAATTATAACAAATCAAGAATAAGATTAAAGTTTTGCCACTCTATGTTTATTTTGTTTACATGCATACTTCTTTTTTCCTTTCTGTCCCGAACTAAATTAAAAAAAAAGACTCGTTGGCGTGCTTTATTTCTATATAAAATCTCAAAAGGCTACTACAATTGGCCATCTCTCTTGATCATTAAACTGAACAATCTATTTTTTTGGTCAAAACTGAAGAAATAATCATGCAATTAGAGTAGATGAAGTGAATAATGTTGTTTGGTTAAATCAGAAGAAAGTCAAAGCTAAACTAAAAGGTGTAGTGAGCAAAAAGCAAAGGCCATTATTTGATGGACCTAACTCCATACACACGTACCACCTTTTCTAAACCTCTATTGCAAAAAAAATTACAGTTCGGAATTTTTAATAGTCATACCCACCTCATATGACTCTCCCTTTTCTATCAAATATAATTCCTAACTTCTATGCTACCCAGTTTCTCCCTTTTCGTGGACAAGAAGGACATAAAGGGGGGATTTTGTGACATTTTTGATTGGATGTTTTGTATTTTTAATAAGTTGTTTAATAGTTGGCATGTTGAATCGTATACATAATATGATGGGCTTGTTTAGATTGATCTTAACCGAATGATAATGAATTACTTTCAACATCACTCGCACGAAGGCTTTTCTATAAGGCGAAACGTTTCCCTACAGATGTATTTTTATATTTTTCAATCTTCCATTTTGTCCCTTGTCCAAAGAATAAACAGACTGCAGATAAACATATTAAACATTTAAAAACTTAAATGTACGTTGTATAATCTCGGTGTTTAAAGGACTTGAATTTTAAATAACATTATAGCCAAGGAGAACGTTAAAGAAATTTCAATAAGAGACAATAGTGATTTGATTTTTGGTCGGGATTGAGTTGGAAAAGACTTGAAAAAGAAGATACACTCATATATAGAGAATCAAAAGCAAGAAATAAAGGATAATAAAAGAAAGCAATAATGTTCCATGTAATCAGCTAGAGTATAAGTACTATGGGTTCGGCAAATTTAGTGATTTTTGTTTAAATTTTATATTTGTATTGAAAAAATTATTGTATATATCTGAATATTTAATTATAATTTAGTAACTAAACAAAGTATGAATTGATCAAACTTAAAAGTCATAAACTTAAAATAGTAGTCCGTTTACGAGTTGAGAAGTGGTTGGAAGGTAATTAAAGAAACAAGTTAGAGAGTAGTGGCCAGTTTAGACATGACCTTTTGGCTCGATGATGACGGTTTTAGCATGCCTATTCATAGGCAAACGATTACAGAATGACACGTTTACACCTTCCATGGCAGAAAACATGTGCTCCCTATAACACCCCCCTCTCCCACCCCCACACACACCCAAACATAATTCTCAATAAAATCCAGAAAGAAAAAACTTTAATTTCCTTTTCTTGTGTTTCATGAGAAATAAATATGTTCCTTTGTCTTCTACTTGAAATCATTTTAAATTCGTTCCCCCCTTCCTCTGGGAGTATTCAGTGTAGAGGTGACGGGTTTATCTATATAATTTTTGTTCATATTTTATATTTTAGTTAAAAAATTATTAAATATATACAAAACAATTTTAAATATATTAAATTAGATAAAATGTAATAGAATTGTGATCTAAACCCATAAAAGTTAAATGGATCTACCTCTACCATCGAATCCACACGATCTTTAATTTTCTTTTTTATCAAAATGATCCACGGACTCTACGCTAATTTCATTTTTTATCCATCAAAAGATCTACTGCCTCTAGCTAATGTAGTAAACTAAACATTCATACCTCTTAATAAAAAGGTACCAGCGTACGCAAAACCTAAAACCACTATTAGCTTGAAAATGTATTTATATTTTTTTCTTCATATTGAAATTTATATATCATGAGATGTTTAATTTAATAGGTAGGACGTAGGAGTACAATTTAGATAACATGGGGTGTTTAATAGGAACCATGCAAAGACGAAGTGTCAAAATGCAAAAGTCGTGAGAAATTTGAGGGTCTATTGATGTATCTGGCCTTAAAAAAAAGAGGCAAAAGGAGGGATTTGTTGGAAGAGGATTGCTATTAATATTTGGAGGGAGGCTTTTAGGCTAAGGGAATTTTGGAAGAGTAGAAAGATTTTGGAGAAGAGAAACTTTTATTACTCAAACTTGTTTTTGATTTTTTTGGATTAATACAAAATGAGCAATCCTACACCTATTTATACTTGGCCACTTCCTCAATCAATGGCCAAGATTTATCCAACACAACTTTAATCTAATGGCTACAAATCACCTTCTACACAATTCTACAAAAATATCCACTCTCTAGATCACTCCATACTTATCTATATCATTCTACTATTCTAAAGATATTTCTAGAGCACATTTCTAGAACATGGGCCAAATGGGCTCACATTCTAGAAAATCTAATTGGGCTCTTTATTTTTCATAATTTCTTAAGCCCAAATAATTATTACAAAATCAAGTTTATCTTTATTTTCAACACCCCTCCTTAAACTTGATTTGTCATTCCAAGCAAACTTCTTAACTTGATGAAGTCCTCTTGCTTGAGTGGCTTGGTGAAGATATCCGCAACTTGGTCTTCGGACTTCACGTACTCTACTTGTACATCCTTTCTTGTGATGCACTCTCTTATGTAGTGATAGCGTGTGTCAATATGCTTGCTTCGATCATGGAGCACCGGATTTTTTGCCAACGCCAACGTCAACTTATTATCCACGCAAACTGTAGTTGGATCTTCTTGTGGCCATCCGAGCTCCTTTAGCAAACTTCGCATCCAAATTGCATGACATACACAGGAGGTAGCAGCAACGTACTCAGCTTCACATGTGGATAGAGTGACAATTGGTTGTTTCTTGGACATCCAAGTGAAGGCTGTGTCTCCCATGAAGAACACGAAGCCCGTGGTACTTTTTCTATCATCAATGTCTCTGGCCCAATCGCTATCGCTATAACCAACAAGCTTATAATCATTAGAAGTTGAATAGAACAAGCCAAAGTTGATTGTATCTTTGAGGTAGCGGAGAATTCTTCTTGCAGCCTTCAAGTGTGTAGTAGTTGGATTCTCCATGTAGCGACTTATGAGGACGGTGGCGTAGAGAATGTCGGGTCTCGTGCAAGTCAAATATCGTAAGCTCCCAACTAAGCTCTTGAACATCGTCGTTTCCACTTTCTCAGCTTCATCATGCTTCGACAACTTGATCCCGCACTCCACCGGTGTGTTGACTGGGTTACAATCATCCATCTTGAACTTCTTTAGGATCTCCTTTGCATAGCCCTCCTGTGAGATGAAAATTTCATCCTCAAGTTGTTTGACTTCAATGCCAAGATAGTACGCCATAAGCCCGATGTCGGTCATCTCGAACTCTTTAGCCATCGCTTGCTTGAACTCATTAATCATCCTTTGGTTATTTCCTGCAAAGATTAAATCATCCACGCACAAGAAAACGAGCAAGATATCTCCATCTTTCATGTTGGCATAGAGCACATGCTCATGTGGGCATTTGGCGAAGAAATTTTCTTGCAAGTACTTTTCGATCCTACTGTTCCACGCCCTTGGTGCTTGCTATAGTCCATATAACGCCTTCTTCAATCTTAAGACTTTGTCTTCCTGCGTCTTCACCTCATAGCCCATAGGTTGTCGGATGTAAACTTCTTCCTCAAGGACTCCATTCAAGAACGCCGACTTTACATCCATTTGGTGTATCTTCCATTTATTTTGAGCTGCCAGAGAAATGATTAGTCTTACAGTTTCTAAACGGGCTACAGGGGCAAATACCTCGTCATAGTCGATGCCGACTCTTTGACTGTATCCTTTTGCATAAAGCCTCGCCTTGTATCTTTCGATTTCTCCCTTACAGTTTTTCTTTGCCTTGTACACCCACTTGACGTCGATCTCCTTTTGCCCTTTTGGAAGTGAAGTCAGCTCCCAGGTGTCGTTCTTTTCGATGGACTGGATCTCCTCAACCATTGCATTTCGCTATTTCTTACTTTGTACGGCTTCTTCAAAGGTAACTAGTTCACAATCAGCAAATAGACAAAGAAGAGTTAGGTCCTCTAACCTTTCAGTGTCTTCATAAATGTCTTCCAAACTCCTTGCGCGTTCCTCGCTCCTTTCATTCAGAAACGATGGTGGCGAGTCATCTTGAACTGATGTTGGCGAGGTAGGTGGAGTAGTTAGCTCTCGCTGGGCATCCTCTGCTGTAGATCTTTGTTCTTCTTCTTCGGTTGGAATAATGGAATTAAAGTCCTCGTGAGAACCAAAATTCCATTCTCCTTCTTCATCAAACTCCACATTCCGACTTATCACAAGCTTGTTAGTATCTGGATTATATAATTTGTAGCCTTTGGAGTTGGAATCATACCCGATAAAGATGAACGCCTTACTTTTGTCATCGAGCTTGCTCCGTGTCTCGTCAGGTACATGTGCGTATGCTTTGCTTCCAAAGACTCTTAGATGGGAGATTCCTGGCTTCCTTCCACTCCAAGCTTCTTGTGGTGTCTTTCCCCACACGCTCCTTGTTGGTGATCGATTGAGTAGATAGACTTCACACGCTACTGCTTCGGCCCAGAATTCCTGTGGTAGCTTCTTGCTCTTTACCATACTCCGCGCCATGTCTAGAATTGTCCGGTTCTTCCTTTCCGCCACTCCATTTTGTTGGGGGGGGGGACCTTGGTACCGTTAGTGGACGCCTTATTCCATGCTCCTCGCAAAAATTCTGGAACTCTCTAGAAGTGAACTCGCCTCCACGATCGGATCTCATGACCTTTATGTGTAGTCCACTTTCTTTCTCCACTGCCGCTTTGAATTTCTTGAATACTTCAAATGCCTCCGATTTTTGCTTCAAGAAATACACCCATTTCTTTCTAGAAAAATCATCAATAAATAGAAGGAAATAGTTACTTTTACCGAGGGAGCTTGGCTTGATAGGACCACATATATCGGTATGTATGAGCTCCAATGGCTTTTGGGCTCTCGAGCTTGACTCCTTTGGAAAACTCTTCCGAAATTGCTTTCCGAGAGCATCCTTCTCACAATTCATCGGGGTGGCTAATGGATGATAGTCCTCGCACCATGTCCTTTTTGGATAGTAGCTCCAAGCCTCCAAAATTTAAGTGCCCAAATCGAAGATGCCAAAGCTAAGATACATCTTTGTAGCAAGCTTTATGACACTTTGCAACATCATTTTGAATGTTCAACAAGAACATTCTATTTTTGGACATAGGCACCTTAATGATTAAATTATTTTTATTATCTCTTATGGAAAGACTATGATCTTTCATGTGAATGTCATAGCCCTTCTCTAAGAGTTGCCCCAAACTCAATATATTATTTTTCATGTTGGGCACATAGTAGACATTTGAGATAAATTGGTGATTTCCATTCTTCAAGCGGATTAGGATGTTACCTTTGCCTTTCACTAGTATTTTGGATTCATCACCAAAAGAAACATTACCACTCACCGATTCGTCGAGCTCCACGAACATGCTCCTCTTTCCACACATATGGTTGCTCGCCCCGGTGTCAAGGTACCAAGTGTTGTCTTGTCTCCCTTCTTCTCCTTTGTATGCTAGAAGTAGGGTCGGGTCTTTTTGGCCCTTATCCTCCACAAGGTTGGCGGTCTCTTTGACTTTGGTTTGAGACCCTCTACATTGTGAAGCATAGTGTCCATATTTTTGACAAGAATAATATTTGATTTGAGATTTATCGTACCTTGCACCTTGGTTGCCTCTCCCACGACTTGGGTATTCTCTTCTTTGTTCATTGTTGTTGAAACCTACTCGTCCACGTCCATGGCCTCGACCTCGTCCACGACCACGACCTCTTCCATATTGACCTCGTCCATTTTCGATATTTTCTTCCTTATCTTTATTTGCATCTTGAATAATTGCTCCACTATATCTTGTTTTTTCTTATGCTTTTCTTCATATGCTTGTAAGGATCCCATTAATTGATCAATTGGCATCTCCTCCAAATTTTTAGTTTCTTCAATTGTTATGACAATATGCTCGAATTTGGAAGTTAATGACCGGAGTATCTTCTCAATAATTCTAACATCTTCCAATTTTTCACCATTTCTTTTCATTTGATTTGAAACCACCAAAACTCTTAAAAAATAGTCGGAAATGGACTCCCCTTCTTTCATATGTAAAGACTCAAATTCTCCTCTTAATGTTTGGAGACATACCTTCTTTACTTGCTCGGCACCTTTGCAATACGTTTGGAGTTTCTCCCACGCTTCCTTAGCATGGGAGATCTCAAGTGGTTGCACTTGAGATCTTCTCGAACCCACCATCATCCAATGCTTGGTAGATGAGGTAGAGAGCTTTCTTGTCTCTCTTTCTTGAATCCTTCACACCATCCTTTTGAGTTTGGGATAATGTAGATTCATCTCGGGGCTCACTGTAGCCTTTCTCTACAATATCCCAAACATCATGTGCACCTAGGAGAGCCTTCATCTTGATACTCCAATTATCATAGTTGCTCTTGTTGAGCATAGGAACTTGGAAGGATGCAATACCATTTGCCATGGTTTTAGAAATTTTTTGTTAGAATCTTGTGGCTCTGATACCACTTTGTTGGAAGAGGATTGCTATTAATATTTGGAGGGAGGCTTTTAGGCTAAGGGAATTTTGGAAGAGTAGAAAGATTTTGGAGAAGAGAAACTTTTATTACTCAAACTTGTTTTTGATTTTTTTGACTTAATACAAAATGAGCAATCCTACACCTATTTATACTTGGCCACTTCCTCAATCAATGGCCAAGATTTATCCAACACAACTTTAATCTAATGGCTACAAATCACCTTTTACACAATTCTACAAAAATATCCACTCTCTAGATCACTCCATACTTATCTATATCATTCTACTATTCTAAAGATATTTCTAGAGCACCTTTCTAGAACATGGGCCAAATGGGCTCACATTCTAGAAAATAGGCTAATTGGGCTCTTTATTTTTCATAATTTCTTAAGCCCAAATAATTATTACAAAATCAAGTTTATTTTTATTTTCAACAGGATTATGTCAATGTATAATACATGTTCCTTGAATAGTAGACCAGAAAGTATGCAGGCAAGCACGGAATGCCAAGATGATTTTGTGGAATATATATGTGCAGAATCAAAGACCAAGCGAACATATAAATTTTATGATAGGTGGGCTCCATATATATAAAATTCTTAATGAAGGAGACTTTAAAGCAACGATAAAGTTATCTTCATGTGATTTATAAATTACGGATTCAAGTCGTAAAAGTAGCCATTACGTTACACTTTTTAAGGTAGTTTGTCTACATCACACCTTATAAGATACAGCCTTTTACATGATTATGTATACGTGCGAAATATTTTATGCATCGATCTGGAAAATTATTTTTAATCTCTATTCCTTTGATGAAAAGAAAAAGGAGGAATTTAATCATTCATGATGGGAAGTTCTGTTGAGAAGAAGGGCATCACTTGAAATTACTTTGTTAAACAAGGGTACAATAGTCTAAGTTAGTTAGTGGATGGTTAGTGGTTAGTGGAGACTGTTATATAATAAATGTATATATGCAATAGTGTACAGTGAAATGTAAACACACTGAAATTGTTACTCTCCATCGTTCTCTTCACCTATGCATGTAATCTCTCTTCATCTCCTTCTTCTTCCTAAGCTCCTAACCATAATTCTAGCATGGTATCAGAGAGGGATTAGAAATTCGTGAATCGATTTAAGTTGTTGATTGAAGCTGGAACAGAGTAAGAGTAATTGGATCCAGAATTTTGAAGAAATCAATTCCTCGAAATTCAACAATTGAAGTAAAGCAATCATGGAAAATACAGCTATAGATACACATGTAAATCCGGAAGTAATTGGAGCTGAAGCTACAGGAACAGGTAGATTTGGTCCTGGCACTCAAGCTTGCAGTGAATTTGGAGTTGATTTGCCGCATAATCACCCTATGTATCTCGGACGCTCAGATACAAGCGGAGCACAACTCATTTCCTTTCAGCAAACAGGTACGACCATTTACACTCTATGGAATCGCTCAATGAGAATAGCTTTACGGGGGAGGAATAAGCTAGGGCTTGTAGAAGGAACATGGAAAAAGGAGAAATTTCAAGAACATTTATGGGAGCAATGGGAAAGATGCAATGCAATAGTACTTTCCTGGCTCATGAATGTTGTAACTCCACAACTTATTGGAGGTGTGGTATATGGATCTGATGCACATGCAGTGTGGGAAGATCTTCCTGAGAAATTCAACAAAGTTGATGGTTCTCCATCCTTCAACCTACATATGGAGATTGCAACACTGTGTCAAGGTACTTCCTCTGTTTTTGAGTATTACACGAAGTTAAAAGACCTTTGGGATGAGTTTGAAGCCCTAATTCCGGCTCCATGTGACTGTGAGAAGTCTAGGGATTTTTTGAATCATATGAAAAGGCTGAAATTGTATCAATTTTTGATGGGATTAAATGAGTCTTACTTCCAAGCTAGGAGTCAAATTCTTATGATGTATCCCTTACCCTCAGTTAACAAGGCATATTCCATGATTATCAGTGATAAAAGCCAATAATCCATAGCTGCTACAGTAGTGAATTTGAGCTTACAGTCGAATGCTATGCTTGAGAACTATGAATCAAGTGCACTACTTACCACAAGATCTGGTCGCTTTCAACCAAATTTTCAGCCCAATAACCTTCACTCTAACAACTTTCAACAGACGGGGAACTACCGAAAATCAAGGAGAAACAACAATGAATTTTGTGACTACTGTAAAAGAAAAGGTCATAGCAAAGAAAATTGTTGGAAGCTTATTGGTTATCCACAAGGTTCTAAATTCACGAAAAAAGTGGGAGCATCAGCATATAATGCAGTTGCAAGTGAACAAAACCATAACCAATTTATGCAGCCGCAGATTTCTCCACAGATTCAAAGCCAGTCAATGCAGACTCAACCACAGACAATGATGCAGAAGCAACCCTCAAACACCAGCAACAATTTCCAACAACCCATAGCTTGCTCCTTCACAAAGGAACAATATGAACAAATATTGCACATGCTAAACAAAAGTTCAGGGACATCTGTCTCAGCAACATGACAACAAGTATCAGTAATGCATTCCTAGTAGATACTGTCAATAAACCTTCCCAGGTATGGATAATTGATACAGGGGCTACTAATCATATTGTCTCTGACCTTAGAGCATTATCCAGTGATGAAGAAGTCAAATCTAATAGTCCTAGAAAAGTATACTTACCTAATGGAGATGTAGCCTTAGTTACACATATTGGTACTTGTCCAATCTCAATAAGGAGCATAATTAGGAATGTCCTTTATGTTTTACAGGACTTGCAGTGCTGCATTGCATTTTATCCTGATTTTTTCCTATTTCAGGATCTTTACAATGGGAAGGTGAAGGAGATTGGTAAAGAAACAAAGGGGCTTTACATTCTAAGGCTACAGGAAGCTGAGAATTATACTGAGAAGGCCTTGGCAGTCAATAAATCTGAAGGTATTGACTCAGAATTGAAGAATAAAGGAGAAGATAACATCAACATATGGCATAGAAGACTAGGACATGTTCCTCCTATGATTCTAAAGAAGATATTCACAATAAAACATAGCAATTGTGTCAATGTAGTGAAGAATTGTCATGTGTGTCCCTTAACTAAACATACTAGACTTCCATTCCCAAGTAGCAATATTAAAAGCACTCAGTGTTTTGAATTGTTACATGCTGATGTATAGGGGCCCTATAGAGTATCAACATTTGATGGAAATAGATACTTTCTACACTGGTGGATGATTTTTCCAGAATGACCTGGTTATTTCTTTTGAAATCTAAAACAGATGCATGTGTTGTGTTGAAGTATTTTCTACTCTATGTGAAGACTCAGTTCAGTAGCAGGGTCAAAGTAGTCAGAACTGACAATACCACAGAATTCACTAACTCAATCTGTGCAAATCTTTTCAAGGAGTGTGGAATAATCCATCAAACATCATGTGTCTATACCCCTCAGCAAAATGGAGTAGCTGAGAGGAAGCATAGGCACATTCTAGAAGTTGCCAGAGCTATGAGATCCCAAGCTCATATTCCTCTCAAGTATTGGGGTCACTGTGAGTTGAGTGTTGTGTACATCATAAATAGGATGCCTACTCCAGTTCAAAGTGGATCAACTCCCTTTGAGAAGCTCTGCAACAGAAGGCCTTCATTGCAGCATATAAGAGTTCTGGGGTGTTTGTGCTATGCAAAGAATGTGCAAGAAAAGGACAAGTTTATGAGCAGGGCAATACCAGCAGTGTTGATGGGCTATTCTGGGACACAAAAGGGATACATTCTCTTAGATCTAACTAACAGTACCTTTTTTGTTAACATGGATGTTATTTTCAGGGAAGATATCTTTCCTTTTCAACACTCTAAGTCAAAGTATTCTCCTATTTTTGTTCCATATTCAGAATCAACCTATATTCCTGTCACTACACCAGGGACTATGTCACCAATGTCTCAAACTTCTATTGTTACTCATTCCCTTAATGATGATATGCACACTACAGACATCATTGAGGAGAGTCAAAGGGAGATTCAACAGGAAGCAAGTTCAGAGCAAACTCAGCAAGTTGTTTTGTCATACAATAGGTAATCTCAAGATCAAAATCCTCATCCAAACATTGCAGAAGATCAGTCCACTGGGGCAAGCAACATAAGTGAGGAGATCTTCCAGAGAGAAGTGTCCACCTATATGGATGAAGGATTTTTTTATGTCTAAATGCCCATTCCTCAGCACCATATTCCATAACAAATCACGTGTCATATGGTAGACTGTCCCCAAGGCACCAATCATATCTAGCTACTTTCTCTACCATAATTGAACCTCCTACATTTGGTGAAGCTTGTCAAGATCCCAGGTGGGTGGAAGCTATGAAATCTGAGGTTGAAGAATTGGAGAGCAATCATACTTGGGATATTGTATCACTTCCAAAGGGTAAAACTCCTATTGGTTAAAAACGGGTCTATAAAGTAAAGTACAATTTATCGGGTGAGATAGAAAGGTTCAAGGCAAGACTTGTTGCCAAAGGCTACAGCCAAAAGGAAGGAATTGATTACCAGGAAACTTTTTCCCCAGTAGTGAAGATGGTCACAGTCAGAACTATATTATCCTTAGCTGCAGCTCACCATTGGCATATTCACCGGATGGATGTGTACAATGCCTTCTTGCAGGGAGATTTTCTTGATGAAATTTACATGCAATTGCCTCCAGGGTTCAAGAGCCAGGGGGAGTCACACCTAGTATACAGGCTCAATAAATCCTTATATGGCCTTAAGCAGGCTCCAAGGCAGTGAAATGAGAAGCTTACTAAAGCTTTATGTGCATTTGGATTTGTTCAGAGTCAGCATGATCATTCTCTATTTGTAAAAAGGAGCACATCAGGAATAACAGTAGTACTGGTTTATGTAGATGATATGTTGATCACTGGATCATAGTTGAAGTTAATTGAAGATACCAATGTAGCATTACAGAAGGCTTTCAAGATGAAAGACCTAGGGGAATTGAAGTATTTCCTTGGTATAGAATTTTCAAGATCTGAGAAAGGCATCCTTATGCATCAAAGAAAATATGCACTGGAGCTTATCTCAGAACTTGGACTCAGTGCAGCCAAACCTGCAGCAACACCTCTGGAAATAAATATCAAGCTAACTACCAAATAGTTTGATGATCACAGTAGAACAACAAGCAGTGAATCAGATGGGTTGTTACCAGATCCAGGGGTGTATCAGAGGTTGATAGGGAAGCTACTCTATCTAACTATGACAAGGCCTTGATTTAGCATTCAGTGTTCAAACACTGAGTCAATTTATGTAGCATCCTAAGAACTCTCATATGGAGGCTGCTACAAGGATTGTGACATATGTTAAAAATAATCCAGGACAGGGACTTCTATTGTCGAGTAACAAAAAAAGAGTCTTGAGAGCTTATTGTAATTCAGTCTGGCTGCTTGTCAGAATTCAAGAAAATCTGTAACATGATACTTGATCAAGCTAGGAGATTCCTTGGTTTCATGGAAATCAAAGAAGCAAACGACTGTCTCCAGAAGTTCTGCAGAAGCTGAGTACAGAAGCCTAGCAGCTACTGTTGCAGAACTTATATGGTTAATTAGATTGATCAAAGAGATTGGAATTACAGTAGAGCTATCTGTAAACATCTATTGTGATAACAAGGCAGCAATACAAATTGCTGCTAATCCAGTCTTCTATGAAAGAACGAAGCACATAGACATAGACTGTCATTTTATAAGGGAGAAAATACTACAAGGACTAGTCAGAACAAAATACATCAGTACAAAAGATCAACAAGCAGATTTACTAACAAAAGGGTTGACCAAAGTGCAACATGAATACTTGAGTTCCAAGCTTGGTGTGTTTGATGTGTTTACACCACCTAGCTTGAGGGGGAGTGTTGAGAAGAAGGGCATCACTTGAAATTACTTTGTTAAACAAGGGTAGAATAGTCTATTTATGTCAAGTTAGTTAGTGGATGGTTAGTGGTTAATGGAGACGATTATACAGTAAATGTATATATGCAATAGTGTACAGTAAAATATAAACACACTAAAATTGTTCACTCTCCATCGTTCTCTTCACCTTTGCATGCATTCTCTCTTCATCTTCTTCTTCTTCCTGAGCTCCTAATCATAATTCTAGCAAGTTCGGTTGTACACAATTTGAATGGTTTTTTAGCAATTTGATTTGATCCAAGAACAGAAATGACCTAAAATTCTCAATTCAATTCGCCAACTGTTTTGCCCCTCCTCGATATTTGTCGTTCTTTTCCTTTTCAATAGTACCATTAGATAATTCCTTTACTTTCTTTTTTTCCTCAAGCAGAAAAATATTACTTAAAGAGAATAAATCATACAGATGCATCTGTTTTATAGAAATAATGTTCCTTAGTCTCTCATCATTCATCTTTTTACTATGTCCAAAGAATAAAGAAGAATTAATAGAAAGAATTTTATTTATATATATATAGTTAGCCCTTTCATAAAGCAAGTAAAACAACTGCTTTAGGTCCACCAGTTATGAGAGCCTTATTTTTTGTTACACCTAATAGATTACGTATAAGTTTTAAAAATAGTATGTGAAGTGAAAAAAATTAATATAGAGAAGAATGATTTACAACTGTGCTATTATTTTGCGAAGAAAATTGTACTTGAAATGAATGTCGAATCCGAATTTCGTACAAAACATATGATATATAGGAAGTAACAATTTGATGAGAATGTTGGTAATAAGACCTCATAAAATTTCGAATAATCCTTTGGAAATGATTACTTTATACACTTAGACAAGATTATTTTTTGCACTTCAAAATAAATTTGAACAATTCGAAGCATATGAAAATATTTTAAATTTTTTATTTAACGGTAAAAATTAAGATCACTAGATGATAAAATTTTAAAAAATATTACCTTATTCTTGATTGTTCCTTAAAGCATAATAATTAATTCGATATTGATATAGTTTGGATTTGTTTTCGGAACTAGAAATATTAAGAAAATAATATAATTAGAAGATAACTGTCTAATTGATACACTTGGTCCAAAAATTGATTCTTTTTCCAATACCTATATTACTTATGAAATAATATTAATAACTCTTGTTTCCGTCATGTCATCAAAGGAAATTTTCAAAATTAAAATTATAAAATCTCATATAAAATCAACAATATCACAATAAAGATTAAATCAATTAGTTATATTGTCAATTAAGAAAAACTTATTAGGAGTTTTTCATTATAAGAATATTATTAATAATTTTGTATCTAAAAAACGCTAGAAATATAGATTTTAAATAAATAAATATTTTAAAAAATAAAAAGTTAAAACCCCTCATAAAATTTGATTTTAGGCCATAAAACTTATGGGACAATCACTTTATATACATAAAGTCTTTTATATGGAGTTCATTGCAATGAAACTAAGTATTTTATTATTTTGATTATTCTATTATTTTGATTCCCATTTTTTCAAGTACATACTACGTCATAATTAAAGAGAGGGGAGGGAATCATAGTACATTTTTTTAAAAGGTTCGATCTTTATGCTCAATTAATTAGCTTATACTGTTCACCATTTGATTCTCCTCCCTATATTCAAGCTTATCAAGAAGGGTTCAAATCCTCATGTGCAAAATTATATGGAATTATACTAATTATATAATTCGAAGAGGAAGGGGACAAAATAGGTGAAACAACCCACGGATAAATCATAATGGCCTTCTCCTATAAATTATACTAGTACTACAAGTTTAAGAAATAGATTAAATATATATTGATTAATCCATAATTATTTGCTGGTTTCTGAATTATTCTTTTAAATAATGAGCTAATTTTATTTGGGTGTTTCGTTAGTTTCTCAAGCTTTGTCCAATTGTATGTATATTATATTATTTTGTGTGTATTTCGACAAACATGTACATATATCTATACATAAAATATGATTTAGTTAATATAGCGGTGGTCCATATACTACTAATTTGCCTTGCATGTGAAGCAATCTTTTTATACGCCTCACCCAACCCCAAAATGCCCCTTCTTTTCTCTGTCTAATCGACATCTATTCCAAAAGAATTATATTGTTACTATATCGTATATCATTTTATTTATATATTTTTAAATTATCTCCTCTAATAGTTTTCTGTTTTATCAATTTATCACAAGAAGAAGAACGCAGCTCGTTCTCCTGGATCTTCTCTGTCAAAATTGATCAAGAATATAAATACATCACGTAATACTAGTACTAGCAGGGGTCGACTCAAGTGGTGAGAAGTGGGTTCAACTGACCTGCTTCGTCAAAAAATAATAATAATAATATATACATATATATATACAACAAGGTAAATTTTATATATAAATTATTTTTAACCCGTTTATACGGTTTATATTGCTTATATTAGTTAAGGACTTCTTCAATTAAATTTGCTTGCACAAAATTTTGGGCCCGACACCGAGTATTAGTAGTATTTTGTGAGCGAATTGTAGGCGGAAGTTGAGAAAATTAGTGCTCCACTTATTCCTCAA
The DNA here is from genome assembly GCA_034376525.1 of Nicotiana benthamiana. Classification (NCBI taxonomy): domain Eukaryota; kingdom Viridiplantae; phylum Streptophyta; class Magnoliopsida; order Solanales; family Solanaceae; genus Nicotiana; species Nicotiana benthamiana. The sequence continues at coordinate 26,536,433 of CM067324.1, read as the reverse complement.
TAAAGAATCCAAAAGGGAATAATATCTTGATAATTCTTGGACCGTATTTTTCTTTATCGAAATTCATACAAACTTTTCAGTTATATTTTATAAAAACATAACTTAATGCAAATATATACTATGCTTTATATATGTAGTTTAATATTATACTATTATACTAGGAGTACCGCCTTGGGATGGGGGGGGGGGGGGGGGGTTGTTGCTGTGCTTTTGAGAAGGCAGCTCCGTAGCTTTTGCTTTTTTAGTCAAGAGCGAGGTCTGAAAACAAAGATGTGGAAGCCTTAGAGAGCTTTACAAAGAAAGAAAGAAAGAAAGAAAGAAAGGAAAAAAACCAACTGGCCATATTTCTTTCTACTTATTTATTTTGGTAATTAAGACATACATTAAAAAAATATACTAAGAGTCATTACATAGTTCATTAGAAACGGGAATTGTTCTAGGACACAGAGTTCCTAACTTGTCCCTTTCTAGAATATAGTTAACAAAAGTAGGAGGACTAAGATAAGTAGATAAACTTCCAAAAGTAGTGGAGTTGCTTCCATTCTTCGCCATTGAATCAGCCATCTGGTTTGCCTCTCTGAAGATGTGCTGTAGTGGCGGATCACCTGCTCTACTCAATAGGCATATGCAATCATCAATCAGATTAAAGGAGCAGTTTTTATTATGGATTAAGTTAATAAGCTCTTTACAATCCGTTTCGATGATAAGGGGTAGGTAGTTGTTGTATATAGCTATTTCCAGGCCATACATTAGTGCTAGTGATTCCATATGTATATTAGTAGCATGTGAAATACCCATGTGATATCTCAACACCCATTTCCCGTTGTGATTACGAAAGATTCCCCCTATTCCGCCTTTACCCGGGTTGCAATTGCATGAACCATCCACATTCAATTTATGGCAGTTTTCTTCATGAGGGTTCCAGTTAATGAGGATGGTGTCCCTAAGCGTACCAATCCGGAATTGATGTGTTGCTAGAAGTTTATATTCCATGGCATTATTAATGATGTTTTTTAGTAGGAGAGCTTTGCTAATATTTTTGAATATCGTCTCATTCCTGTGCAACTAGATGTGCCAGAGGACAAAGGGAAGGACTTCAGTTCAGACGAGAAATTCATTGAATATAGTAGAAGATTCACATTGAGTTTTTAGCTAGTGGTGAAGAGTGTATTTATCGGGCGGTTGCGGAGGTAGTTTGTTAAAACCCGCTTGAGCCCAAATAATATTAGAGTGCTTGCATTTAAAGAACATGTGGAATATATCTTCCCTCTCAGTGTTGCAAAATGGCAGGTTGGAGAGTTGATTATATTTCTGCTGAAGAGCATTTGTGCCGTTGGGAGCTTATTGTGGATAGCCGTCCAGAGGAAGAACTTTATCTTATTGAGAGTTTTGATTCTCCAAAGACATTTATAATCATTGGTGTCCCCCTCATCCTCTCCTTGTAACATAGTGTATGCAAATTTAATAGTGAAGGATTTGTTAAAGTTTTTTCCGCAGTTGTAGTTATCTTGAATAAGGTTATCTTGCTTTATATAGGTGCTATATATATTATTTTTAACTTCAGCAGAGAGTTGAAATGACAGGTTATTCAGATTGAAATAATTGTTACTGATGATGTCCGCTAGTGTTTGTTGTTGTTCATGCTTCATTAAGGGTCCTTGTATTTGGGTTCTTAGTGGTTCCTTTGTTCCTAGCCAATTATCTTGCCAAGTTCTAATTAATTTTCCATGCCTAATTTCCCAATGTATGCCTGCTTTGCAGATTTGAGAGCCACGGACAATATTTTTCCAAATATGGGAGTCGTTTTCCTCTTGGAGATTCCAACTTTGTTTGGTGTTTTTTTTGTCGTACTTACTTTGTAGCACCCTAATCCATAGACTATTATTATCTTTTTTATATCTCCAGGCTAGGCCCGCAGGATTGGTTTTTCCATTTTGATTTATAGAACCCCAATTCTCCATTTTTCTTTTGTTTTGTTGCCGTTTCCCAATTTATCATGTGACACTTTCTTTTTTCAGAGGTGCTACCCCATAAAAAGTCTCGTTGAATTTTGTCAATATTTTTTATGGTAGTTTGTGGGAGACAATAGATTTGCATTACATGGTTAGGGATTGCAGCTAGGGTAGATTTGATGAGAGTTGTCCTCCTTACTATATCGAGGAAATTAATTTTCCATCCTTTTAGCCTAGTATTCATACGATATATAATGTACTGGAAGTCTTTATTCGAAGGATTGGAGAATCCTATAGGGTACCCCATGTATTTCCCAAACTCTCTAGTGTGATTTATAGCAGGGCAAGTGTTGAAGTCATTCTTTAGGTTGGTGGGCACATTATCTAAAAAGATAAGCCTTGATTTATTGAAATTGATGGATTGTCCTGAGTGATTACAAAATCTGTTAAGGGTATCTATTATGGAATAGCAGCTTTTTTTATTAGCATTTGCTAGTAGGATCAAATCGCTATAAAGAATAAGTGAGATAGAGAGGGGCTAAATGGGGAGATCTTAACAGGGTCCCATCTACAGCAGTCTATTTCATGGTGAATTAATCGTGATAACATTTCCATATAAATGATGAAAATATAGGGGGATAGTGGGTCGCCTTGCCGTATACCTCTACTTGGTTGAAAGAATTCAGAGTTGGAACCGTTGACTATAATAGAGGTAGACGTGCTAGATATTCAAGACATAATTAGTTCAATTAACTCTTGGGGGAAAGTTTAGGGAGTTTAGCGAGTATTTTATAAAAGACCATTCTAATTCATCAAAGGCTTTTTCCAAGTCTATTTAATCAGCATTTTCCCTTTTTGGCCTTTTATTTTTTTAAAGTGGTTTAAAGTCTCATGGACAATGATAGAATTATCTGAAGAGCGTCGTCCTTTCATGAAACTGGTCTGAGTAGAATAGATTATTTTGGCTAATAGAGGTTTTATTTTGTTAACAATGACTTTGGTAATTACTTTATATGCAGTGTTGCATAGGCTTATAAGTCTATACTGCTTTATAGTTTCAGCATTTTAGCATTTAGGTATTAGACATATGTAGGTGGTATTCATTTCTTCCGTCATTTTCCTTTTCTTAAATGTATTTTGGTAGAAATTAATTAGAGCAGCCTTTGTTTCATTCCAGAATTTTTGATAAAAGAATGGGTGTAGATCATCCAGTCCCGGGGCTTTGTAGGGTTTAAAAGAGTCCAAAGCATTTTTAATTTTGCGGACTGTGACATATTTGCAAAGGTCGTTTTGGTCTGCGCTCTTCAGGGTTGAATAGAAGGACTTATAACGATTCGCTTTGATGGACTTGTTATGGCTAGTGGTGAAGAGGTTGTTATAATAATTGTAGATTATAGATTTTACTTCCTTAGGTTCGTAAAACCAGTTTCCCGCTTCATCCTTTAAGCTAAGGATTCTGTTTTTCCTTTTTCTCTGCGTTGTAGTAATGTGAAATAATTTAGTGCTCACATCTCCCTCATTCAACCATTGGATTCGAGATTTAAGTCTCCAAAATTCCTCTTCCAGCTTTAGGAGATCATTTAATTCTTTTAATAGATTTGTTTCAAGGTCTAAGAGGAATTGACTAGTTGTATAATTAGGGGAATTCTGGATCCCTTTAATTTTAGCAGCTAGTATATTTTTTTTGTGAAAAATATTGCCAAAGGTGCTGATATTCCACTCTTTTACATTTTTAGTAAAGAATTCAATTGCTCCTAGAATATTATCTTGATTAATCCATGATTCTTTAACGAGAGTTTTAAAGGTGGGGTGTGATAGCCACATGGATTCCAATCTGAATATGTTATTGCTATGGGAGAAGTTCTTAAAAAGTTCTAGTTTAATAGGACAATGGTCAGAGTGTAGTCTAGTTAAGTGAGTAACATAAGCCTCCTTAAAAAGGTTAATCCAGTTTGCGTTTGCTACGTATCTTTCTAGCTGTTCCATTATTAGGGTTTTAGTTTTTTTCCTTTTATTCGTCCACATGTATTTTGAGCCCTTATACCCTAGGTCCATAAGTCCGCAATAATCTAAACAGTTTAGGAATCTTGAAACCCTAGAGTAGCTAATTGGAAGACCTCTAAATTTTTCATTTGACTTAGTGACTTCATTGAAATCGCTCGTTATTAGCCAGGCTCCCTTAAAACTATTTATTACTTATTTTAGATTATTCCATAGTATAATTATATCTTCTAATAGAGTGCTAGCATAAAAAATAGATATAAGCCAAAGTTCTATATTAGAATTATTTACCTTGATCATGGCATGAATTTTTTGGTCCGTTGTTCCAATTTGGTCCACCACAATGTCTCATGCGTTCCACATCATGACCATGCCTCCCGAAGTACCCTGAGCTACAACTTATACCATGTTAGTGAAACCAAAACTGTTCATAATAGTTGTATGACCATGCCATATTTCTTTCTACTACTTCTTCCGTTCTCCTCTCTTTCTCTCTCTCACACAGCTATACACAGAGAAACCGTACGTCTTCATGCTCTCCTTAATTTAGCAAAGGAAGTTAAAGTAAGTCGTTTCCATTTATATGACATATATAGTTTGAGTCAAATTATAGAGTTTAATAAAGAAATGAAAACTTTTGAATTTTTATCTTGAAAATACATATATTTTTTTGATTATAGAAGTTTTAAAATTTGTAGTCTAAATATATAGTATGTCATAACTTTGTGTGACTTAAAAGCTTTTATGATTAATGGTGTAAAAGAATTCAAGTTAAATTATTTTAAAATATATAAACCTAATAAGTATTTTTTTTTGTAATGAAGTAATATGATAATAATATCACATAATCTAGAACGAAGAAAGTAGTAAATATATAGGGTTAGATAGGTATGAGGGCGCGCACCTTTTCCTTTATCCCTGCTGCTGTCTTCAGTTAAAGTTAGAAGGAATTTTGGTGTTTTGCTGGGGTACTTAAAGTAGCAAGTTCTATAGCTTCACACACACATACCCTCCCCTCCCCCCCAACAACCATAATACTTCTCTTCCTTTCTGTTCCATGTCTTTCTCCTCTCTTTTCTTTCCTTATTCAACATCTTAATTTCTCTCCCTCTTTCTCTTCTCCTATAATCTTCCTGTTGGCTTATTTTTAGGGTATGTGTCTTGGCTTGATTTGTTGTTTTTTTTCGTATATATTATGTTTCAGATATTCATTTGCCTATTCATCTTTAAATTATGTTTTTCTTTCTTGAGTTTTTATGATTTTTGGGAAATATGGACTATGGATATCATTTTAGAGTTTCAGAACAACACTTATTAAATTTTTTTTTTTATTTTTTTTTTTGGAATTTTCTCCGCAGGAGTAGCTGATAGAATAAAGCTTGACAAAGAGTATTGGTTGATATCAAAGGTGTAGTAATATCAAGGAAATCCTGAGGGATTATTTTTATGGAAGATTTTAATTTAAGTTGATAATTGTAAGAAGAATTTGTCAACTTTACAAAGGGAATAAAGAAGGTGGAATTAAGCTATGAATAAGAGTAGCAGTCATCAATTGGGATCCATTAGCAGTTGTGATCTCATTGATGCAAAGCTTGAGGAACATCAATTGTGTGGATCCAAACAGTGCCCTGGTTGTGGACAAAAGCTAGAAGGAAAGCCGGTACAGAAGTTTACATTTCATAATTACTCTATATTTTTGGCTCTATATATCAGATAGAATATGGAAAAAATTATTCTGTTTCAAAAAAAAGAAAACCATGTCTGATTTCTGTCTTGCAATTTTTTTAAGGGGGTTTTTGTGGAGAATTTTTGTTTTTATTTTTATTGAGCTAGTGTAATGTATTTAATGGAGCTAAATTACTGCAGGATTGGGTAGGTTTACCAGCAGGAGTGAAGTTTGATCCAACAGATCAAGAATTGATTGAACATCTTGAAGCAAAAGTAGTGTCTAAAAAAGAATCAAAATCCCACCCATTGATTGATGAATTCATCCCTACTATTGAAGGTGAAGATGGGATTTGCTACACTCATCCTGAGAAGATTCCAGGTAGAAAGATGGGCATGCAATTACTTCTACCATAGTTAAGAAATTACACCTTTAGTCCCCAATTTATATGTCGGTGTTCGAACTTTGAGAGTATTATTTTTATCACAATTTTTTCACGTCTTTCAAATAATTTAAATTATTGGCAATTTTTTATTCTAAAAAATTTAAAGATTCTATGTGCAACTTCACTATCAAAATTGAAAAATTGTTTTGTGCCACATAAATTAGACAAAAGGAGTAGTAGGTTTTACTATGTTGCTCTCTTTTCTGCCAAGGCAGAAGAAAAACTTGAATGACTTCTAGTTAACTAGGTTTTGTTTATATTATTATGTTTAGTTACTTGCATATTATTTCTCACTGACCTTGAATTTGAGTTTTAGCAGTTTGTTGCACCTAAGTAAACCTAACTTTGAATTTGCATGAGTAGGTGTTACAAGAGATGGACTGAGTAGACATTTCTTCCACAGACCATCAAAAGCTTACACAACTGGGACAAGAAAAAGAAGGAAAATCCAAACCGAATGCGACTTACAAGGCGGAGAAACACGGTGGCACAAGACAGGCAAAACTAGGCCAGTAATGGTAAACGGCAAGCAAAAAGGATGCAAGAAAATTTTAGTCCTCTACACAAACTTTGGGAAGAATAGAAAACCAGAAAAAACAAATTGGGTAATGCATCAGTATCATTTAGGACAGAATGAAGAAGAAAGAGAAGGTGAACTTGTGGTGTCAAAGATATTTTATCAAACTCAGCCTAGGCAATGCAATACTAGTACTACTTGGTCTAATAATGAGAGGAGTATTAATAACACTGGGGATCATAGTGGAAGTGGGAGCTGTTCTTCTAAGGAAATGAATAATATTAATCCTAATTCTCATAGTCATAGGGATGAATTTTCTGTTTCGGTTGGTGCTGCTATGTCCAGTAATTATAATACTGTCAACGTTCGACAACTAAAAGCTGATCATTTTAGCTGTCTCCCATTTAGAAGTAATTTTGATGAGGTAATATTCTGCTCCTATTTTTTTTATTTTTAAAAATCTCTTCTCTGCCAGTATTTCTTCAGATAATGACCATTTGCTTTTTTTTGTTCAGAATTATAAAAAACAAATCTTTGAAACTAAGTAAAATGAAAAGAGAATTTTATAATCTGCCTTTTTTTTTTACATATTGAACCAAACTAATGATATTCTTGTGGATGTATAGCTTTTATTGTGATTTTATTTCCTTTTTTCTCGTTTCTAGCTATCTTTCTAATTTTCTTTTGAAGAAATTAATCCGTTTTTCACAAACGCATTGCTTAAAGACTCAGCATGATGAAAACTATACAAGACTTGCTTGATAACAACAATCATCAAATATGATTTTCATTATGTTAAATTACTTTATTATAAAGGAGGTATATTAAAGTATGAAATTTACTAAGACCCCAAAAAAAGATAGTACCCCTATGAATTTTTTTTAAAAGAGAATAAATACATCAAAAATACTTCGTGCTATCCAAATTAGTTAAATATTGAGAGACATGTTTTTGCAGGCAGGGATTACAGACCAAGCAGCAGGCACGTGCGAAGAGCCTGAGTCCCAGCGACAACATCCTCCGCATCACGTGACCCATGAATCTTCTCACAATCATCAGAATCAGATTGCAACTAGTGCAGCATTCAGCATTAGCAGGCCATCACCTCCAATTTCAGCCATTATAGCTCCACCTCCTCCTCTACATCACACTTCCGTTATTCTTGACCAAGATTCCTTCCATGTTCCCAGGAATTATAACTTGCAGGTAACTCAGCAACACTAATCTTTTTTCCCCTTCATAAGACCATTTTCAACCCTGCACCAATTTTTATGTCAAATGTTATTTTAGCGTAAGATTTGGTGTTTTGGTGCTCCAATCCAACACCAATTTTAATGTGTGAATAATGTCATACCAAATTTAATGTAACACTATTTATCTACGCCATTTCTATTTATTAATATTTTATTATTATTTTTTTATTATATATAATATTTTTATTATAACTATATTATCCCCTCCATCCTAATTTATGTGAAAGTATTCTGATTTCCAGAGTCAAATGAATTATTTTTTAACGGTAGTTTTTCATATACTTTTTAAATATTTTAAATTATTGCTTGTTCCGTTTCAATTTATGTGAATCTTTTCTTTTTGGTCTGTTCCAAAAGAATGAACATCTCTAAATTTGGAAATAATTTAGCTTAAACTGACGATTCTACCCTTAATGAGAATTTTTTGTAACCACACAAATACTCTTGGCCCCTTTTTGACTTGTTTAAGACCACAAATTACAGAACTCTTATTTTTTCTTAAATTTCGTGCTCAGTCAAATAGATTCACATAAATTAAAACGGAGGAAATAATTATTAGTACAATAAAAAAGACTCACATAAATGAAACGGATGAAGTAATTATCAATACAATAAATTATACTTTTTATGTAGTGATTTCATTCAAAAAACTGAAATTTTTTAAGTTTAAATACATTATCAAATAAAAAATTTGAATCTCAAAAATCCAAACATGATACGTCAATTGAGACACAGGGAGTAAGAAATTAAAAGGAGGTCTACACTAATGATGGTTTACATGTCAGCAAAAAGTATGAAACAAGAAATTATATTTTACCTATAGGGGTTTTACATAGCCATGTTTCTTGCAGACAATACATGACCACACATATGATTATGTTCAGGTTTTTTTCTAATTAGTGTATATTTCGGCAGCAGCAACAACACCATAAAGTACTAGTAAGAAGGTCTGTGTCTGGATTGGAAGAACTCATTATGGGGTGCACTTCAACTGATATCAAAGAGGTACACAATATATAGTCACCAACTTTTTTACTGTATCAATTTTTCGTAAGTATCATATTACTAACAACTATGCAAGAGAAAAGGAAAAAAGATATTTGTTAGAAAGGAGAAGAAAGATATATCCTGCTTCTTTTATTTATCAGAGTATTATTTTTCTTTTTCTCTTTATCTCTTTGTTCTTTGCCATTTTCCTGCTTTTTATAATTTTATTTTCAAGCATATCATATCAAACTCAGAAAAACTATAGATAATTATTGGTACTCACAATGAGGGACACACATGCAGACCTTGTAAATTTTAACTAATTCTCAGTTTTGGTAATACTCAATATGTTCAAGTTTTCTCGAGCGGGAGTCTTTCGGAAATAACCTCTTTATTTCGGGGCAGAAGTAAGGTCTGCATACACACTATCCTCCCCATACCCTATTAGTATAATTTTATTAAAATTTTTATTGTTGGTAATACTCCCCGGGTTCTTGCATGCATGGGATTCTGCAGTCAAAAGGTGACTATGATCAAAACCCTTTTCTTTGTGGTATTTTTCTTTTTCCTCTCCCCTATCCACATTCCCTTTCCACTTCTTTAACCTCCTCACATAGTCTTCTCAGTACGTAGTACCAATTTCTTCTCTCCAATAATTTCTTAGTTACTTTACGTTTCGTATCTTTCAGTCTTCCTTCTTTTATTCATCGTTTTTTCTTTCCCCATTGAGTGCTCTCCATTCATAGTAGGACAATGATACGAATTTCATGTTGGATAAGCGTAGTTCCTTCGTCTTTTGCTTTACTTTTTGGTTCAAATTAAAACTTGTCGTGACGTTTATTTTTCAAGGATTTAGTTTGACCTGGTCAAAATTCGGCCTCTACTAACTAGTTCTTGTGTAAAATTTGAATGTCATCGTAATACAAATGTTTTCATTGAAGTTCCGAAACTGCATGTTCTTCCTGGATAAAATGAAAAATCTGAAGGGAAATTAATTTCAACATAATTAGGTCGCTCTAGACCTAATTTACTATCAGAGGTCGTGGCTTAAAACTAATTTACTATCACAAGTCGTGGCTTAAAGCTAACAATTTGTTGGAACTGATATTCTCTAAATGAACTTACTACCAGCTAGATCTGATATAAACCTCAATTCTCAAGCTGTTAATTATGGATTGCGACAAAAGCTTCCTTAATTTCCGCAACTTTGAATAACATAGAAGTTTGGGGATAAAGAAGAGAAAATAAATAGTACTAACGAGGTAAAAACGCTGATAATGAATTTCACTAGGAAAAAAAAACAAAGAAGAAAAATATGATTTTCCTGCATTACAATTGTTCCTAATTGGGGTAAGGGAAAGCGTAGAGGAAAAGCAAGATAGTGACAACAAAGACTTTTATGTATATGTAAGGTATGCATGTGTGAATGAATGTCTGTGTCAGTCACTGCCTTCTCAGAATATGTAGAGAGACACATTTTGGCAGAAAGGGCAATAAAATAAATATTCTTAACTTGTGTCCTGTGCAAATGCAATTCAAAATTTTACAAGGGCTTTAACCCTTATTTCCGAGGTCACATATTTTTTTAATTAAGAATTAGCTTAAATAGGTATCTACTGAACCACTTAAATTTAAAACAACCACCGGTAATAGGCGGGGCCAGAATTTTGTTAAGGAGTGTCAAAATATATAAAAATAAACATTTCAGAAAATTAAGAAGAACAATACATAATACTATACATTACATATAATTTATTTTTTACCTACCTACGTAGTATATTTTTCCCGCAAAAGGGTGTCATTTGGCACCCTTCCTATAAGGTGGCGGAGGGCCCACAGGATATGTAATACTATACATGTAATCGCATATGACTAGTACTCCATATATTTTATGTATACTTGTTAGGAATACTAAACTGTGAAATATTTATGTAAGAATTCCTCTCTTTTTTTTCTTTTTTCGCAGGAGTCATCCCTCACAAATCCTCAAGAAGCAGATTGGTTGAAGTACTCCTCATTCTGGACTGATCCTGAAAACACAGATCATCATGAGTAGGAGAAACATACCAAGAAAGAAAGCAAAAGAATTAAAGAAGAGAACATGAAGTAAAAATATTCTACGGGGACAAAAATCTTTATCATCACATTAGTACTAATTCAAGCCTTGCTGAAGTTGTTTTTCAAAAAGTAGCCAAACGGGACAACTGTTGGGATTTCTACTTTTAAACTTTTCCTATCTTTTCTTACTGAATGACTGGCCAAAGGTAAAGGACCAACTGAACTAACTGTTCGAGAAAAAGAAGAAGAGGAAGAATAGAAAAGGAAAACGAAAGGAAGACACAAACAAAGAGAGAAAACAAAAGAAAGAAGACAAGAAAGGCTGCACTGATTCTGACAAAATACAAGAGGAGAACCAAAGACCAAAGCGAATCCAACTGCCATAAAAATCATCACCATTATGATTACCATATCATCTTTATTGCCCAATTTATTAATATTTCTTTATTTTTATTCTTCTTTTTCCTTGTATATTTCTTTTTCTTTTAACTTATAATACAATAGGAATATTTGTGCAAAAGTGCATACAGAGCTTTGTTTACTGTGTCTTTGAACAGTCACTTTTAAAGTAGAATACTTATTCATGTTGGGACACAAATATATTTCCCTTTATAGAAATGAGATGTGACATTGATTTATAAATGCATTGATGCCTTTATTATATTTCACACAACTTTTATATTTGAGTTTTCTTTTTAATGAAAGAGTCTCACAAGTAAAGCTGCTTCTGGTTAGACCTTAGTAGCCAATCTACTAAACCTAATACTTATTGTTTGCGAAACCTTTTGCTCTAGACGTCCATTGGCGCTCGTTCATGTTAGGTTTCTTATTTGAATTATATCTTGGTCCATTTTTGAGACCTAAAAATTGATAAACAAAGAACTACTCCACCCCAATTTGTGTGACTTGATTCCGCATGGTGTTAAAAAGGAAAGAAACATAATTTTTGTTTTTGAAATTTGTCACTTAAAACAAGCTACATAAGTAATGGGGTCCATCCCATTTAATTATAGAAGAAATTTCTTCCTTCTCTTGTCAAAAAATCCTGCAAGCAGCCTACATTTTTATTGTTTTTTAATTTTGGTGTGCTGAAATGTCAATTTAGGTGTGCTGAAGGCTGTCTTCTTTTGCCTATAAAATGAGAGCTTCGGCTCTCATTTTCTACACCAACAGAAAGAGAGAAAAAGGTAAGGTTTCACAGACAGGGTATAAGAAAATAGTCTGTGAGGAAAATAGAGAGTGAGCGATATTGTAGTGAGGTGGAAATATCAAAAGAGGTTATTTTCTTTTGAGTGTTGTAGTGGTCTTTGGAGTATTTTCTCGGACCTACAAAGTGTAAAATTCCTTACTATAGTGATATCAGTTGCTCCTCTCAGGGTCATGGTTTTTTCCCTAATTCAGAAGGGGTTTCCACGTAAAAATCTTGGTGTCATTGTTACTCTTTTTATTCTTGTTAATTACCGTATCTCGGTGCTACATTATTATTCCGCTTTTATTACCGTGAATATTATTTTGGTAGGGGTTTTACTCCCAACAACTGGTATCAGAGCACAGGTTCTGCTAGTTCATTAAAATACTATTCATTGTCGGTAGTACTATACTCGGTGGAAAATAAAAATGCCAGGAGTAAAGTATGAGGTAGCTAAATTCAACGGAGGTAACGATTTTTCAACATGGCAAAGAAGGATGAGGGATCTGCTCATCCAACAAGGATTACACAAGGTACTAGTTGCTGATGCCAAAAAGCCTGATACTATGAAAGGTGAGGATTGGGCTGACTTGGATGAAAGAGCTGCTAGTGCAATCATGTTGCACTTATCGGATGATGTGGTAAATAACATCATTGATGAAGACACTGCACATGGAATTTGGACAAGGTTGGAAAGCCTATACATGTCCAAAACGCAGACAAATAAATTGTACCTGAAGAAGCAGTTATATGCCCTACACATGGGTGAAGGTATGAATTTTTTGTCACATTTAAATGTGTTTAACGGACTAATCACACAGCTTGCCAACCTCGGAGTAAAACTCGAGGAAGAAGATAAAGCCATCTTGCTATTGAACTCGTTGCCATCTTCGTACGATAATTTGGCAACAACCATCCTGCATGGTAAAACTACTATTGAGTTGAAAGATGTCACATCAGCTCTTTTACTCAATGAGAAGATGATAAAGAAGCCTGAAAATCAAGGACAGGCTCTTATCACAGAAGGTAGAGGCAGGAGTTATCAAAGGAGTTCGAGCAACTATGGTAGATCTGGAGCTTGTGAAAAGTCAAAGAATCGATCCAAGTCAAAAGCCAGAAATTGCTACAACTGTGATCAACCAGGTCACTTCAAAAGAGATTGTCCAAATCCAAGGAAGGGCAAATGTGAAACTAGTGGCCAGAAGAATGACGACAACACAGCTGCCATGGTGCAAAACAATGACAATGTTGTCCTCTTTATAAATGAGGAAGAGGAATGCATGCACCTGTCAGGTCCAGAGTCGGAATGGGTAGTTGACACAGCGGCATCTTACCATGCCACACCGGTAAGAGATCTTTTTTGTAGATATGCATCAGGTGATTTCGGCACCGTGAGAATGGGTAATACGAGTTACTCAAAGATTGCGGGGATTGGTGACATTTGTATCAAGACAAATGTTGGATGCACATTGGTTCTAAAAGATGTGCGGCATGTACCTGAATTGCGGATGAACTTGATCTCGGAATTGCTTTGGACCGAGATGGATACGAGAACTATTTTGCAAATCAAAAGTGGAGACTCACCAAGGGATCATTGGTGATTGCAAAGGGAGTTGCTCGTGGCACGTTGTACAGGACAAATGCAGAAATATGCCAAGGTGAATTGAATGCGACACAAGATGAGATTTCTGCAGATTTGTGGCATATAAGAATGGGCCATATGAGCGAGAAGGGATTGCAGATTATTGCCAAGAAATCACTCATTTCCTATGCCAAAGGTACAAAAAAAAACCTTGTGACTATTGTTTATTTGGTAAACAGCATAGGGTGTCATTTCAGATATCGTCTGAAAGAAAGTTGAATATACTTGATTTAGTATATTCTGATGTTTGTGGCCCAATGGAAATTGAATGAATGGGCGGTAACAAATATTTTGTTACTTTTATTGATGATGCTTCACGAAAATTGTGGGTTTATATTTTGAAAACCAAAGATCAGATGTTTCAAGTTTTCAAGAAGTTTCATGCTCTAGTAGAAGGGGAGACAGGTCAAAAGCTAAAACGTCTCCGAAGCGACAATGGAGGTGAGTACACTTCAAGGGAATTTAAAGAGTACTGTTCAAGTCATGGGATTAGACATGAAAAGATAGTTCCTGGAACTCCACAGCACAATAGTGTAGCAGAGAGGATGAACCGCACTATTGTGGAAAAGGTGAGAAGCACGCTCAGAATGGCTAAACTACCTAAGTCATTCTGGGGTGAAGCAGTTCAAACAACATGTTACCTTATCAATAGGAGTCCGTTAGTTCTATTGGCGTTTGACATCCCACAGAGAGTTTGGACCAATAAGGAGGTGTCCTACTCGTATCTGAAGGTGTTCGGTTGCAGAGCTTTTGCACATGTACCAAAAGAGCAGAGAACAAAGCTGGATGATAAATCTGTTCCCTGCATATTTATCGGATATGGAGATGATGAGTTCGGGTACAGATTGTGGGATCCTGTAAAGAAGAAGGTCATCAGAAGCAGAGATGTGTCTTCCGAGAAAGTGAAGTTGGAACTGCTGCTGATATGTTAGAAAAGGCGAAGAATGATATAATTCCTAACTTTGTTACTATTCCTTCTATTTCTAGCAATCCCACAAGTGCAGAAAGTACGACCGACGAGGTTGTTGAGCAGCGGGAGCAACCCGGTAAGGTAATTGAGCAGGGGGAGAAACTTGATGAAGGTGTCGAGGAAGTGGAGCACCCCACTCCGGAAGAAGAACAACCCCAACCTCTGAGGAGACTAGAGAGGCCAAGGGTAGAGTCATGCAGGTACCCTTCCACAGAGTATGTCCTCATCAGTGATGAGGGGGAGCCAGAAAGTCTTAAGGAGGTGCTGTCTCATCCAGAAAAGAACCAGTGGATGAAAGCCATGCAAGAAGAGATGGAATCTCTATAGAAAAATGGCACGTACAAGCTGGTTGAACTTCCAAAGGGGAAAAGACCACTCAAGTGCAAATGGGTCTTTAAACTCAAGAAAGATGGAAATGGAAAGCTGGTCAGATACAAAGCTCGATTGGTGGTTAAAGGCTTCGAACAAAAGAAAGGTATTGATTTTGACAAAATTTTCTCACCTATTGTCAAAATGACTTCTATTCGAACAATTTTGAGCTTAGCAGTTAACCTAGATCTTGAAGTGGAGCAGTTGGATGTGAAAACTGCATTTCTTCATGGAGATTTGAAAGAAGAGATTTATATGGAGCAGTCAGAAGGAATTGAAGTAGCTCAAAAGAAACACATGGTGTGCAAATTGAATAAGAGTCTATGGATTAAAGCAGGCACCAAGGCAGTGGTACATGAAGTTTGACTCATTCATGAAAAGTCAAACATACATAAAGACCTATTCTGATCCATGTGTATACTTCAAAAGATTTTCTGAAAATAATTTTATTATATTATTGTTGTATGTGGATAACATGTTAATTGTAGGAAAAGACAAGGGGTTGATAGCAAAGTTGAAGGGAGATATGTCCAAGTCATTTGATATGAAGGACTTGGGCCCAGCACAACAAATTCTAGGGATGAATATAGTTCGAGAGAGAACAAGTAGAAAGTTGTGGCTATCTCAGGAGAAGTACATTGAACGTGTACTAGAACGCTTCAACATGAAAAATGCTAAGCCAGTCAGCAAACCTCTTGCTAGTCATCTAAAATTGAGCAAAATGATGTGTTCTACAGCAGAGGAGGAGAAAGGGAACATGGCTAGAGTTCCTTATTCTTCAGCAGTTGGAAGCTCGATGTATGAAATGGTATGTACTAGACCTGATATTGCTCACGCAGTTGGTGTTGTCAGCAGGTTTCTTGAAAATCCTGGAAAGGAACATTGGGAAGCAGTCAAGTGGATACTCAGGTACCTGAGAGGTACCATGGGAGATTTTTATGCTTTGGAGTATTAGATCCAATATTGAAGGGCTATACGGATGCTGATATGGCAGGTGACATTGATAATAGAAAATCCACTACTGGATATTTGTTTACATTTTCGGGGGAGCTATATCATGGCAGTCGAGGTTGCAGCAGTGTGTCACACTCTCTACAACTGAAGCAGAGTACATTTCCGCTACAGAAACTGGCAAGGAGATGATATGGCTCAAACGGTTCCTTCAAGAGCTTGGATTGCATCAGAAGGAGTATGTTGTCTATTGTGACAGTCAAAGTGCAATAGACCTTAGCAGGAACTCTATGTATCATGCAAGGACCAAACACATAGATGTGAGATATCACTGGATTCGTGAGAAAGTAACGGACGAATCTTTACAGGTCAAAAAGATTCACACAAGCGAAAATCCTGCGGATATGCTGACCAAGGTGGTACCAAGGGACAAGTTTGAGCTATGCAAAGAACTTGTCCGCATACACTCAAACTAGAAACTGAGGTGTTATTCCTTCTAGATAAATGGGACTGGATGGGGAGATTAATGGGGTCCATCCCATTTAATTATGGATGAAGGTTCTTCATTCTCTTGTCAAAAAGGGCTGCAAGCAGCCCACATTTTTATTGTTTTTCAGTTTTGGTGTGCTGAAATGTCAATTTAGGTGTGCTGAAGACTGTCTTCTTTTGCCTATAAAATGAGAGCTTCGCTCTCATTTTTTATACCAACAGAAAGAGAGAAAAAGAGTAAGGTTTCGCAGACAGCGTATAAGAAAATAGTCTGTGAGGAAAATAGAGAGTGAGCGATATTGTAGTGAGGTGAAAATATCAAAAGAAGTTATTTTCTTTTGAGTGTTGTAGTGGTCTTTGGAGTATTTTTCTCGGACCTACAAAGTGTAAAATTCCTTACTATATTGATATCAGTTGCTCCTCTCAGGGCCGTGGTTTTTTCCCTTATTCACAAGGGTTTTTTACGTAAAAATGTTGGTGTCATTGTTATTCTTTTTAATCTTGTTAATTACCGTATCTCGATGCTACATTATTATTTCGCTTTTATTACCGTGAATATTATTTGGTATGGGTTTTATTCCCAACAATAAGTTTGTATTATTATAAATTTTCTCATTACGGTAATGAGAGGTTTAAAACTAAATTATTTTTAAATATAAATAGGTATCATTTTTTTGGACAGACAAAAAAGAAAAGATTATTACATAAATAGAAACAGACAACAACGACAACCCAGTATAATCCCATATAGTGGGGTCTGGGGATGGTAGTATGTACGCAGACCTTACCTCTACCCTGGGTAGAGAGGCTGTTTCCAAAAACCCACATCCTTCATCGATGAATTAAATCTTATATATATATATACCCTTAACAAAGTTGAGTGAGATTGTCCAAGGACTCATGTTGTTCAATGTAACGTGTTGTTCATTTGTTAATAAAAAAAATTATTATTTATTTAAAGTGCCACTCTCCCGAAAGGGAGATGTGGCTAAAATCTCGTCTGATGCAATTTAAATATTTTGAATCTAGAAACAAATTTTTAATTTTAAGTGCATAACTTTGTTAGTGTGATACTAGCATGAAATGCTCTTTATTGCTTTATTCTATTCCATATTCGAGAGGTTTCTTCTGCAGAATCTGTTATACTATTAAGTACTAGTATAACAAATTAGAGAGAGTGTGTAACGTGCATGGAGCATCTTTATCTTTAATAAGACGTGTACGAATGCAATGTACAATAACAATAACTCGGTATAATACCATTTACTGGGATATGGGGAAGGTAGTGTGCACGCAGACCTTACCCCTACCCTTAGGTAGAGAGACTGTTTCCAAATAGACCCCCGACATCCTTCCCTCTAAAAACTTCTCACCTTGCTCGTAGGGAGGCTCGAACTCACAACCTCTCGGTTGGAAGTGGGGGTTGCTTACCATCAATGCAGGTTACAATGCAATGTAACAATTAAAAATTGTAGTAATTTCAACAAAAGAAGAAGATGAAATTCAACATGGATGTGTATGAGGCAACTTCATCGTAGTTTCTGAATGCAGGCAGGGAATAAAGGTACGAACAAGGATGCAAAGGACAACATTTGGCTTTTCACCTTTATCTAGAGGACAAAGGTATATATCAAAACGCATATATTCCCTTGTTCAAGTTTATGATTCTATTAATTTTCTTTTCGTTTTAAAAAAGATACTTTAATAAATATATAATTTATTTAACTTAAACTTCTTATTTTATCTTTAATAAAAACACCTTTTATAGCTATAATCAATGTTATGACATGTTAAGACTAAATATTTTTAAATTTTCATTCTTATAATCTCACAAATTATGTTATGACGTGTTTAATTAAGATCATAACTTTTAAAAGTTTATTTCTTCCTTACATTTATTATCTAGTCAAATAAAATCACAAAAACATGAAAGTAATGTATTACTAGTACGAAATCTTGATTTTGGAACTGGACTTAATTAAAGTGTAACAGTATAAACTTCCAGAAACTGGCTGTGTTGTCCTTGATCCCTACACCCTCACCCTACGAGAGATAGAGAAAGAAAGGGAAAAGAAAGAGAAAGATACAGACCTTGAACCCTTTTTTCTCCTATGAACGGATCTTCAAGCAAAAAAGAATTATAATTTTAAATAGAAAGGGAAAAATCCCACATGGAGGAAAAACTAAAAAATTACACCCATGGATTCTATTATGTTATATATCTTTATTTAGCTTCAGGTATCTCGACCGCAAAATTTGCAGTAACAATATAATCTAGGAGCATGGCGGTAAAAACAAAAGTAAATGCTCCTTGGCGCGTGATGATAGGTTATAATTATGTATTTTAGTCGATTATTATATTATAATTTACTGAATTTTAGTTGAGTTTGCGCTCTAATCACTAGCGTTTTGTGCTAATTGTGTGTTTTACTTATAGGAGTGATTCTGATTATGTAGATGTTATGGAATGAATTCAAGTAATTTGGAGCTTTGAAGTCCGAGGAAATACCCAAGGAATTAAGCCGGGATCGTATTCAGGATCAACAGATGATACAACGACAAAACGAAAAATCGAGTAGGTATATTGTGCATTGTCTAGTAAAATATACATAACTTTTCGATCAGAATTCCATTTGGGCTCCACAATATATGGTTGAAAAGCTAAATCAAAGGGGTATAACTTTTTTTTATGCTTTACCAAATACGAAATGGAACAGGATGAAAACGCGGTTGAAACCGCGACCGTGGAGTTGGACGCGAACTGAGGCAGTGCACTGTGAAAATACCGCGCCCGAACTGTCTCCGCGAGCATCCAGACCTAAAAAATTGTCCTTTTTCATGTAGGAGAATGTATAACTGTTTGGTCCAACCCTACTTGGTATATATACATGAAAAACAATATTTGGAGGAAGTTGGACATACTTTTGACACACATTCGATCTAAGGAGGCAGAGACACAATATGAGCAAGGCGGGGAATTCTTCTACGAGCTTATCATTCCTCTTCCTATTTTTCAATTGTTGGTTATGACTTTTAGTATTAGTATTGTAGTTTTACATACTATCATGAATAGCTAATTTGTTATCTAGAGTTTTGATGAAACATTTTGTAGGATAAATTCTCGTTATGTTTTTATATAATTGAGCCGTTGCATTTCTCTACTTATTCAACTACATGTTTATAATTGTTGGTTGAATGAACATCGATTGACCGTGGCTATTTATTATATGTTGCTTGAGAAAGGATACATATTTAGGTAGTTGTTGAACAACGTCACTATTAACGTATGTGAGAAATTAATACAGCGGGTCTAAAGATAGGCTTAGAAATAACAAAGCCTTGACGTGCTCATAATGAACGGTTAGATAAAGCCAACTAGCGTAGTTCGAAAGAATATATCTAGTAAATTATTGTAGTTGCTCGAGAGAGAATTACGACACCTAAAATGCTCACGATTAGTAGAGAACACATAGGTAAAATTGTTGGGAATATAGCGAGAAGGATTCCAATATTTGGGGAAATCATAACTCTAGACCTCCTTAGTTTTGTATTAATTTCATCATTGTTAGTTGATAATGTTATTGCTTTATAATAGTGTTAGTTAATTAGTTAGAAATAACTATTATAATCTCTATAATTAGGAAATTATTTGGACTTGTGGTTCTTAGCAATATTAAACAACTGCAACTAAGCCTTCGTTCCTTGTGGGATTCAACTCCAAACTTATAGATCAGATTATATTTAGAGCCACCACTTATCCTTTTTAGGACTAGAGTTGAGTGTAATCAAATTTTGTGCTCTACTTCATGTGAAAGTCGTCCATATAAAATGTGGCATCTCCAAGCTAAGGGTGCACTAATTTTTGCACAAAATCTAAATTTGGTGTAAATTTGATATTTTATTTACTTTAATGAAACACCAAAATTTTCACAATTATAGTGTGTGAATAATGTTACATCACATTTTATTTATTATTATTTATTCATCTTTTAATTTTTTTGAACTTTTAGTTTATCATATATTGGTATATGATTAATTTTTATATTCCATTTCTTGATATATTAATTTTTGTATATATTATATTTATATAAAATTATAAATTAATTTTATTATTATTATAATGTATAAAAAGAAAAATATAACCATTATTTAAAAACAAAAAATGCAATGTAAGTTATAGTGTTCTAAAATTGAAAAGTGAAAACTAAAATTTAAAAAAAAAATAACAATACATAAAATAAAAATACATCATAATTATAAGTACATCAAAGGAGGATACATTAAAATTAAAATTAATTAAAAAACATAAAACATATGTTTATGTAATTCGCTATGCCATTTCCAGGTGCACCAAACTTACCAAAAAACTGAGAGAACAGGGTAGAAGATTATTGTACTTGTGGTTGTTGAAATTATTGATTTCTTTTATCAATTATTCATTTTTGTTCTTCGCAAAATTCACAAAGATTTGGTTCGTCAATGGAATTCAAGTTCGTCAACAAAATTTTATTTTCTTCTTTGTATTATTTTTGTCTCGAAGCTTCATTTTTATGATTATAAAAGAAATTTTTTGCAATGAAACTAAGGCTGTTTTGTGTCCCGGTTCCGAACCGGAACTGGACCGGGACGGCGTGCCTGGCGGGCCTACCGGTTCTGCTGGGCCGGTTCCGGCGGTTCCGGTTCTACCGGTCCTAAATACCCGTGACGGGCCGGTCCCTTCTTCCGAGCCGTTAGGACCGGAACCGCCAGACCGGGGACCGGCTGGCGGTCCTGGACCGGTTCTGGCGGTCCTGAGCCGGTTCTGGCGGGTCCAACAGCTATTTTAAAAAAAATTCTTAAAATTCAATAACGGCTCTTTGCAAAAAGTAGCCGTTTGGAAGTTTGAAAAATAGCCATTTGGCCCCCAAACTTTAATTTAACCCCAAACTTTATATAATTACACATTTTCCCATTTCTCAACTATAAATACCCCCTCATTCTTTCAATTTTATTCACCAATTCATCAATATCTCTCAAGCTCTCTTTCAATCTTTCTAGTACAAGTGCTTAATTTATTGTTGAAAATTCGTGAAAAATTGTGAAGTTGTTGAATTGAAGTTTTCAAGTGTTCAAGTTCAACGATTTTCAATTTTTAAGAAGTTGTTCGGCAATCTGGTAAACTCGTTTCAACTCTTACGTGCTAATAGTATAATTTTTGTGTTTTTAGTTTGCATAATTCTAACTAGTATGGCATTTTCTTTGAAAAAAATATTCGGTAAAGGAAAAGGTAAAACCGGTGAAAGTAGTGGCCATAACACTACCCTTCCCCCGGCTTCCCGACCTAAAAAAGATAAGCAAGTTGAAAGTAGTAGCCAACCTAGACGTCCTAATCCGCCTCCTGTAATCCTTGATAGAGATCACCCTTGTTTTCAATTTACCGTTAGTGAATTTCTACATGATGTTGCAGTAGGTGATAGATTAGATGATGATATCATGAATGCTCTTTATCCTAATGAACCTATCTTAGAGGAAAATGAGGATGATGATGATGATGATGAAACCCAAGCACCAGATTTAGATGATACACCTACTAGTCCTGCTCATAACTTAGGTAATGAACCGGCACACCCACCTGTACAAACTCCCACTTTTAGTAGACAGCCTCCTAAACATACAGAAACATTATTAGTTTGGCATTTTTTTACTCAAGTAAGAGAACAAAATAAGGCTAAGTGTAAAACTTGTGGGAAATTACTTGTTCATAGGTATACTAGAGATCGTAGCGGCACAGGTAATTTGACTAAGCACATAAAATTACACTCTAGAGATAAGGCTAGATTTTTGCAAATGAAAGCGCAACAAGGGGGGGGTCAAGTGTAGATTCTCAAGTTAACCCAAGTACTTGTTCAAATCTAGTTCAACCAGGAATAAACACTGTCACCGGAGGTATTTCATATTACGATCCAAATAAGGATCGTGAAGAATTAGCG
This sequence comes from Nicotiana benthamiana, assembly GCA_034376525.1. Classification (NCBI taxonomy): domain Eukaryota; kingdom Viridiplantae; phylum Streptophyta; class Magnoliopsida; order Solanales; family Solanaceae; genus Nicotiana; species Nicotiana benthamiana. The sequence goes on along the minus strand of CM067324.1, from coordinate 26,513,975 downwards.
AAAATGATTACTGTTATGTGCTTGCCTTATACTTTTGCTTCTAATCCTAATTGGATTCATTATATTAGAAAAGTCTTTAATCCTACTTATAAAGGTTGGCCTCGCGCAACAGTTAAGGCCGATATTTATAATTCAAGCATGAATATGAACAATATTTGCGCTATTTATTTACTCATATACATAATCGTATTTCTATTACAACTGATATTGGTAGAAGTGGAAATGACTGTGATTATCTAACTGTAACAAGTCATTGGATAGATGAAGACTGGACAATGCAAAAACGCATAATTGCATATAGAATAATTAATTCACGGCACACGGGTAGGTTTATAGCTAATACTGTTTCAGATATATGTAGATATTTTTGCTTTAGTGATAAAATAATGGCAATTTCTATGGATAATGCTTCTAGCAACACTAGTGCAATAGGCATGCTAACACAAACCCTTAATCCTGCATTTAGTAATATTTTCATGTTAGATGTATTTGTCATATTTATCATTTAATTGTTGGTGATGGTATGCGAATATTAAACATAGAAATTGAAAAGGTGAGAATGGCTCTTAATTGGCTATTTTATTCAAACCGTAGAACTAGACTTAGAGAATATTTTAAAAAATGTGATGAATATGGCCTTAGACAAAGAAAGGTTCATAAACCTTGCCCGACTAGGTGGAATTACATGTACGAAAGTTTAGTAGTAGCGTATGAATATAGAAATACAATCAATGCTACGTTTAATTCTCGGGTAGGTGGTGAGGATGATGATGAAATGCTAACAACCCAAGATTGGACTAATGTTAAAATTCTTTTAGATTTTTTAGAATATTTTCAAGTGGCTACAAATGCTTTTTCTGGACAATATTATCCGACTATTTCTAACTGTTTATTTTATATTGCCGCACTAGCTGATTTGTTTGTTGATTTTAGCGAGGGTGAGGATATTTATGAACTTGCAATAAATGAAATGAAACAAAAGTTTAAAAAATATTTTTTTCCAATCCCTCCTATTTTTGGTGTAGCTGCTATGTTAGATCCAACAATAAAATTAGGAGGTCCTCACTTTTGGTATTCTAATATTTATAGAGCTTTAGATCTTTCAGAAGACGGAATTGCTACACTAGCTTATGCGAAAGCATCAATTAAAATTAATGCTCAAACTGTTTATAATGCTTATAAATAGGCGTTAGAGCATGCTAGGCAAAATATTCCAACCCCTACTTCGTCTACATCACAATCGTCTAAAAGAGCTGCTGGCTTAACAGCTCTTAAATCGTGGACGGAGTTCAGGGGTTCTTAAGGTGATAATTTTGATGAAATTTCCCATCTAAATGAGCTTCAAGTTTACTTGTCACAGGGACTAGAAAAAGAGAATCCAGACGGCTCTTTCGATCTTTTGGAATGGTGGAAGTCAAGGGAAAAGCATTTTCCCGTTCTTGCAAGGATGGCTCGGGATGTTCTGTCAATTCAAGCGTCAACTGTTGCATCGGAGAGCGCTTTCAGTCAAGCAAGACTACAAACCGGTGATCACAGAGTGTCGATGCGGGAGAGCTTGGAAAAATCAGTGCTTTTTAGAGATTGGATCTGTGCAGAAAGAAGGAACTTTGGCATAGCAGAATCACAACCGACAATAGATGAGGCATATGAAGTAATGATAGCAGAACTTGCTGAGGAAGCGACTTCACCCGGAAGTGGTGATGATCAAGCTTCATTTCCACCACCCCCAACACAACCTCCTCTCAACCTTGATGGATTTATGAGATTTGTTAGAAATACAACATAAATTATGATGTAACTTGTACATTGGCACGTCTTCTTTTAGTTTTTTTTTCCTTTAATGGTGGTATTAGTATATTGTTGTGCTCATTCCATTGGGGGAAGGAAGACTAAGAAAGATATGCCATTTTGGTCAATAAATATGCTCTTTGTCATATCCTTGAATATCTTTTTTCTCAATATTTCTTTGTCTTTACTTCGATATCAATCCTTGAATATTTATATAACATACAATATATAACATACAACACTATATACTAATTACAACATTCTTTTATATACATTATATACAATATATACTACTTACTACAACACACTATGTACATAATATACAATATATACTAATTACTACAACACAATATTATACATAACATACAATATATACTAATTACTAATTTACTACAACACATTATATACATAACATATATCCATATATACATAACATACAATATATACTAATTACTACAACACAATATATACATAATATACTATATATACTAATTATTACAACACAATATATACTATACTAATAACTTAGTACACCATATAAAGTATATTCTACACTATACTAATGACTACTATACAAGATATTGACTTAAAAAAATCGTCAGACCCGCCAGACCCGGCCCACCAGACCCAGGACTGCATGGTGCTTAGACCCGTCACGAGCCAGTCCCAACCTGGAGAACCGCCAGACTCGGGACCGCCTGACCCGCCAGACCCGGCACGGCAGAACCGGGACCGTGAGACCCGGCCCGTTAGGCACAAATAGGCCCATAACCGGGCCACTTTACAGGCTTAAATGAAACAAGGAGCACGTCGAAAAAATGTTGAACGTGCATTCGGAGTTTTACAATCTCATTTTGCAATTGTTGCAAGTCCGTCACAGTTTTTGAGAAAAGAGGTGCTACGTGATGTAATGATCACATGTATTATAGTGCAAAACATAATGATTGAGGACGAGCGTGATCTTAATGCGCCAATTGAAGATGCATGCGAATGTCCAGCTTCTACGGTGGAAATGACAGTAGATGAAGATCACCGATTTGAATAATTTTTAGCTCGACACAAAAAATTAAGGATAAAGATATGTATTTCGCACTTCGTAATGCATTAATCAAACATTTATGGGAGAATAAAGGCAAAAGTTGAATATTTATATGGTACTTAAATTAAATTTGACTACAATGTAATATATATCAATAATTTCATTTTTAGTTAATTTATCTTTTAAAATAACTTTATAATAAATAAATATATAAGTGGTGATATGTGCATTATATGTGATGAATATGGAAAAAAAGATAAAATTTGTTAGAAGGAAATAAAAAATAAAATTTAAATAAAAGATAATAATATAATATAAAAGAGAGAGAAGATTCTTTTTGATATAATACGGTTGGAGTAAATGTGATATTATACTATTTTGATATAAAATTTAATATGAGGGTTGGAGCTGGTGTTATGTAAATTACTTAATTATAAATCAAAATATATAGCATTTGAATGCAACCAAAAGTTATGCTTTCTCTTCTTTTGCAGGTTGCTTCTTATTATACTTATATTTACTTTTTTCTCAGTCATTGTCAAACCACATATCTTTTGCTTTATTTTCTTTCTTCTCGTCTCTTTTTACTTACCTTATGTCACATCCTATAATTGCCAAAAGAATTCAATAAAAAGTCGTCACATCTTAATGAGTCTTCATATTGTTTCGACCAATCACTATATAATCAGAGATAATTTTATTTATAGTTATTTAAACTTTTGTGTTTGTTATCAGAAAGTTATTCTTTTGTTACATAAAATTTATTTAATTTTGTGTTGATTATAAAAAAAGTTATTTTTCTTTCCTTTATTATACAAAAATTATTTTATTTTGCTCTAGTGAAAAATCTATTATGCCATTTATATTATATAAATCATCATATTTATGTATGCCATTTATATTATATAAATCATCATATTTATGTAATACCTTCTATATTATATACTATATAATATATTTTTAATTATATATTTTATTTATTATTTTTATAATATATTCCCATATTTGATATATCAAATCAAGAGCGATTATTCAGTTAATATTGATAGATTGTTTTGTGACAATCAAGTTGCTATATATATAGCACCTATATGTATTAAACACTTTGAGGTCGATTATCATCTTTTAGGTGAACACATACCCTCCAAAGGTAAGGCTTCGTTTGGCCATGAGTTTTGTCAAAATAAATTTGGATTTATTTTCAAAACTCATATTTGATCATAAATTTTGTCCACATATAGAGAAAATCCCAAATTCCAAATCACCTCAATTGCTGATTATGGGTCAAAATCTTAAAAATTAAGAATTATATATATATATATATGTGGATTGCAGTGTCCTGGAGCTAGCATCGCGTGTGCCGGACGTGCCAAATGCATGTGTACTCTAGAAGCTGTACAAAATAGTGAATTATCGGGAAAGCGACAGCCGTCGCGTGCGGTTTAGAAGAAGAACCGATCGATTATCTACCAAGACGATTCTATCTGAAATTGGAATGCATTAGACGGCTTCCCAGTTTAGGTCATAATAATAAGGTATTCTTATATTATTTAAAATAGGTCATATTTATTATCCGTTTGAATTCTTTAACAAATATATTCTTACCGTTATATATTAGGGCCATATATATTTCTCAGCAGTTAAAATTTGTTTCCAGATTTTTTTTAAACACGTGGCATTAAACTATGGATCAGATGACCCACCTATTCGATTAATTAAACCCGCCCGACCCAATGTATTAAACCTGCTCCGATTTTGAATGAAATTACAGAAAAGGACAAGGATTTATGAGCTGGGTTCATTGCCACCATTTCTGTTGGTTTTTGGTGGAAATGTTGAGCCAATTAACAAATAAATGGAACCAACATGGGCTCGGTTCTCTTACAACCTTCTGAAAGTTACTAACTTTAACCTTTAAGCTTCCAAATGAAAGTTTTGCAATGTTATCCTTCCTCTTCAAAGAATCAGCACACAACCAAACAGAACTCCTTATCCTCTAAATAACAAAGGTAAGACTTAACTTTTGCTTTTCTCTATTTCCTTCTTTTCCAACAACTTCAATATTTCAACTCTTTAAGTGGGGTGAAAAGCGAGGCCTTAACGACAACTTGACCGCCAAAAAAGGAAAATGAAGAATCAGAAAGGGAAACACATGGGATGTAATTCGTGGCCACTTATGTTTTTTTTTAAATATGAAGATAAAGAGAATAATGAACACGACAACTCATGATTTTGATATTCCGCCTTCTTTCTCTTTGTTCAACATACTGATCTAGCACAAGTCATGAACTCACAAGCTATATCACCATAAAATATCATATTATATTTTTCTAAGCAACAATTCAACTTTTTCTGTTTGGAGAGGAGAGTTACACACTTACACTCAACTATTTACTAAAGACAATCAATTGAAAAAAGGGAAAGAAATTAACATAAAAGGACAGGTTCTTTGCCCTTCATTTCTCCAATTACTCAGAAAAAAACTAAAAAAAAAGAAAGAAAAAATGGTTCTTTATCCTTCATTTAACAAATTACTAGTAAAAACATTGGAACATAGAAAGAAAGCTTAAGCCCCACAACAGAATAAGATGCAGTAGAAGGGATTCGGACTCTAAAAATCATGATTTCACCTTAAAAAACTTCAGACTTGACACAAGACATAAAATCAGTAACCCTAATTTTGCACATCACTTGAAAAGCCAAGAATGAAAACCCACTAACCCTAAAGTCTACATCATCTCTCACATTTCAAAGTTCAAATCTTTTTCCAATTTTAATTCAATCAGAAAAATGCCAAACAAATAGAAAAAGGGCTTCAACTACCATTGATGCATTAGGTTCCTGAGAGGAACAGAAGTCTTCAAATTGTTGAACTTCAGAAGGGAAAGTCTGAAAATAAAGGAACATTAACCCAGTCGGGGCGGGTATTATACAGTGGGTCGGGCGGGTTCAATTAATCGAATGGGTGGGTCATCTGGTCCAATCAGAACATGCCACGTGTTTAAAAAAAATCTGGAAACAAGTTATATATGGCCCTAATGTATAACGGTGGGGACATATTTGTTAAAGAATTCAAACGGAGGATAAATATGACATATTTTGAACAGTACAAGGATATATTTGACAATTAACCGTAATAAATACCTAGGAAACGTCTTTTGAATGGGATTATGCAACTTTAGAGGGAAGAAATCGTTAGTAAACTGTATTTGTAAATTAATTTTGAAAAAACAAAACAGAATAATATATAAACAAAAAATGCAAAGAAATAAAAATCAATTCGAACTCATTAAATTCACAGTTTTCCTTAATAAATTTAATCTCCTCATAGTACTCAAAGTTATGGATTATTTCCTCCCAGGATAGAACTAATGTAGTGGTACTTCAAGCCCAGCGTTTCAGCGAACACAAAGTTTGATAGCAAATCACACTTACTGTTGCTCTGTTTGATGTAAAAAGTATGCAGAAGAAAGAGGAAAAACTCAGAAAATCACATGAAAATTTTGAGCAGAATAGTCTTGTATTTATAGCCAAAGTTGGGCTAAAATTTTAATAGGTGCAACTCTTCAGAATGGTTGTTTATGCAAAACGGCAACATCATAAATGACTATTTCCTCAATAATAAAGAGGGAAAATAAAGAAGGAAAATTGAAGAGGTAGTTAATTTTCTGTTACCAAAATAGAGAAACGGATGGATTTGATATTAATATTTATTTTAATATTAATATTCTATTATTAAAATAAATATTTAATAAAATTTATGTTAATATGTTACTATTAACAAATAAATTTAGTCCAAAAAATTAATCAATCAATTGATCATTTGACCAAATTCGAATTCGAAGCCGAAGCCGAAGCTGAGCCGAGCGAGCGCCGAGACGACGACGCGAGGCTTGCCTTCTTCTCAATACTTTAAGAGCTAAAATAAGTGCAATTGCTTATATACCCATAAAATACATCTTCCTCTTCCAATATGAGACAATGTCCCTTTGCCAAGGAAGGAAACTTAAAATTTCACTCAAAAATTTTATTTCCCTTAATTTCTCATTCACCCTCTTTTAAGTATTTAATACACTTAAATACATAAAACCCCAACAATCCCCCACATGAATGAGGAATGGGTATATCATGGAAACATACATAAAAAACTATGTGATTCGCAAGCAAGGATTAATTACATCTGGATTAGTATGTTTCACTTTGAACTTTCCGTAGTGAACTTATGTAAGATATACTCAATTAATTGGTAGATTTGATATTTTTGAACCGTCAAACTTTGGTGTATATCTAGAAAACCACAAGTCATACAACCAACCCTTAACCGTCTTTGGTTCTTATTGTTGTGTTTGTTTCAGCTATGGACACTGCCTGGTTTCATAAGTGCGTAGAGAATTGGCTTTACAAAGTTCTCCTTGAAGCGCTAATACTTCACACTTACATAGGTAATTCCTAAACGTGTCATCCGTAGATACACTATTTGATATACCCCGTAGAATGGACCAAAAGTTTAGTTGATAACGTTGAATCGTCATTAATAACTTTGTTTGATCTCTTTGAACCTAGATCTTAGGATCTACAGTCTTCTAGGTAGAGTTATCGCCACTATGACTTGTTCTCGGCTATAGTCTCATTCCCCTTGATGATTTCTCAACTACCTCTTTAGTTATGCTTTTTGTAAGCGGATCCAACACATTATCACTTGACTTTACATAATCAATCATGATAATTCCTCTAGAGAGTAATTACCTAACGATTTTATGTCTTCGTCATATATGATGAGATTTACCGTTATACATAATGCTCCCAGCCCTTCTAATTGCCGCTTGACTATCGCAATATATTCATATTGGTGCTAACGATTTGGGCTAAAATAGAATCTTCCAAGAAATTTCGAAGCCATTCAACTTCTTCACCGGCTTTATCTAAGGTTATGAATTCAGCCTCCATTGTAGAGCGGGCAATACAAGTTTATTTGGACGACTTCCAAGATACTGCTCCTCCACCAATAGTGAATATATATCCACCTTTGGACTTGAAATCAGCTGATCCGGTGATCCAATTTGCATCACAGTATACCTTAATGACCGTAGGATATTTACTGTAGTGCAAAGCAAAATCCCATATATGCACTCGTTTCATGGCCATCCAATGAGATTGACCTGGATTGCTCGTATATCGACACAACTTACTTATAGCAAAAGCTATATCTGGTCGTGTACAATTCATGATGTACATTAAGCAACCTAACACATGAGCATAATCCAATTGTGATATACTTTAGCCTTTGTTCTTTGCTAATGCAATATTCACGTCAATTGGAGTCTTTGAAACTTTAAAGCCCAAGTGTTTAAATTTTTCAAGTACTATCTTAATATAATGAGATTATGACAATACCAGACCTTGAGAAGTCTTATGGATCTTAATTCCAATAATTAAATCAGCAACTCCCAAGTCTTTTATATCAAACTTGCCAGTTAGCATGCGCTTAGTCGCATTTTATATTAGCAATGTCATTACTCATTATCAGCATATCATCCGCATATAAGCAAGCAATGACTATGTAATTTGGAACATTTTTAATGTATACACATTTATCATATTCATTTATTTTAAAACCATTTGACAATATTGTTTGGTCAAATTTTGCATGACATTGTCTGGGTGCTTGATTTAGTCCGTAAAGGGACTTAACAAGTCTACATACCTTCTTTTCTTTACTTGGAATAACAAACCCTTCAGGTTGTTCCATGTAAATTTCTTCCTCCAACTCTTCATTTAAGAAGGCTGCCTTAACATCCATTTCATGAATTTCAAGACCATAAACTGCAGCTAATGCTACTAACGTTCGTATGGACGTAATTCTTGTAACTGGAGAGTATGTCGAGACAGTCAAGACCTTCTCGTTGTCTATACCCTTTGACCACAAGTCTTGCCTTAAATTTGTCAATAGTATCATCATCTTTCATTTTCCTCTTAAAGATCCATTTAGAATCCAACAGTTTATTTTCAGGAGGAAGATCAACCAATTCCCATATATGGTTGTTCAGTATGGATTCTATTTCACTATTGACTGCCTCTTTCCAAAATAATGATTCCGAAGAAGACATAGCTTCTTTAAATGTTTGAGGCTCATTTTCTAATAAGAAAGTCACAAACTCTGGACCAAATGAAGTAGACGTTCTTTGACGTTTACTACGTCTTGGATCCTCCTGACTAAGTACTTCTTTTGTTTCTTCACGAGGTCGTTTAGATCCTTCACCAATCGACTCACATTCCTTTTTATATAAATATATATTTTTAAGAACTCAGCATATCTGATTCTATAACCAAATTTGTCAAGACCTAAAAATCCATTAAGGGTCGTGGTGGCGCCGGGCACCGCTGTCAGGCAAGCCATCTAAAATTCTTGATTATATTCCAACTTTAGTACAACAACAACAACAACAACCTAATATAATCCTACTTAGTGGGGTCTGGGGATGGTAGTATGTACGCAGACCTTACCCCTACCCTGGGGTACAGAGGCTTTTTCCAAATAGACCCCCGGCATCTTTCCCTCCAAGAACTTCCCACCTTGCTCATGGGGAGACTCGAACGCATAACCTCTCGGTTGGAAGTGAGAGTTCCTTGCCATCAAAGCAACTCCAACTTTAGTACTTGTTTAAAATTATTTTTTTTCTTTATACAATAAATAACGAACAATAAAATTTACAGGATTAACCATGAAGTCTTCTACAAACTAAATATTGAATAATTCGAAAATTATCCTAGAGCTAGTGTCACAAGTGCGTGAGCAATTTCTATGAAATAATAAAGTACAGCAACAGTCTGGAGTACACTATTGGATAGAAATAAATGAAGAAAAATGAAAGAGACTCTGCTGACTACGGGTTTTCTTGAGAAGAGCAGCTCACCTAATGCTCTGTATCAACCATACTGCTACACCCAGTTGGCCACTATAGATACAGGTTCCTGTGCAACAAAAATACACAAAAGTGTAGTATGAGTACGAAAACAACGTGCGCCCAGTGAGTATCCCATCTAATCTCGAAGAAGTAGAGACGAGATGATCGACTTCGACACTTACTAGAGGTCCAATAATGATATATTATTAATGCGATGATTTCACGAATTTTTTACGGTATGTGGTCATCCTATTGCATTGCCCATACGTAACTCCGCCACTCTCCCACTTTGGGAAAACCCACTTCCTTAATCAAATATTCGACTTTCGCTTTATATACCTGACCTTTTAGAATTTTTGAACACCGCCTAATGCTTTCCACATGTCCTTCCTCGTCCTTTGCTGTTTAGTTGTTGCCTTAAGTAAAATCCTTCTTCAACCCACAAACGCTACTGACTTGAACCTTCATGGAGATCATCTTTCTCAAGCCGTCGATATTAGAAACACTAATTCAATCCTGAACCATCGTACCACGTGATCTCTGATAGTCGCTTCTTCAACACTAACTCACCTTTTTCCTGATTCCAAGGCAAATTGTAGAAGATTATAACACTGGTAAATTTAGTACATTCAATAGGGACAGCGACACCTTGTCATAGGAGAAAACTTCACCATGCTTGCAATACCAAGCCTCTCTACTCCGTCAGCCCAAATCCAGACATTCATAGGCCAATTGCTTTTCTCATGCCGGGAATAATTACCGAGTCTCTAGACCATGGACTGAGTAAACCTCCCCTCAAGTCATTCACAGCCCCTGCACGTAGGCAACATCCCACCATCAAATCAATACTGTGGAACAATCGTTCATAGACATCATGAGAACTTGTGCCTAGCCTCAGAGCCCTCAGAGGTACTGCTACTAAGATGAAATGATAGAATATCCTTCCACAAAGCGATGATAATAGTCCGATCAGCTATACCCGGAGAAATATCCCGTACCACATTTGTAGTACCATTTACAATTCTTCAATTCTCAATTTATAACAAGCAGCTTGCGTCGCATAAGATTGAGTAAAATAAAGGCATAAGCCTTGAGGAATCAAATCGCATGATAAGGAATCAAGAAGGGAAGTACTCCTAACAGTCATGCGGCCTCCCCAAGATAAGTACAAACGTATCCGTACCGATCCGCGAGACTCTACTAGACTTGATCATGACTCATGACACCCTAGGAACCTAGTGCTCTGATACCATATTGTCACGACCTAAAAATCCACTAAGAGTCATGGTGGGGCCGGACACTGCTGTCAAGCAAGCCAAGGAAAATGCTTGATTAAATTCCAACTTTAGTACTTGTTTAAAACTATTTATTTCTTTATACAATAAATAACGAACAGTAAATTTACAAGAATAACCATGAAGTCTTCTACAAACTAGATATTGAATAATTCAAAATTTATCCCGAAACCCGGTGTCACAAGTGCATGAGCAGTTTCTTTGAAATAGTAAAGTACAACAACCATCCGGAGTACACTATTGAAAAAAAGAAATGCAGAAAAGTGAAAGAGACTCTATTGGGTGGGTCGTCTCGAGAAGAGCAGCTCACCTAAGTCTCCGTATTAACCATGCTACTACACCCAGTTGGCCACTAGAGATACATGTGTTTGTGCAACAAAAATGCACAGAAGTAGTATGTGTACGAAAATGATGTGTACCCAATTAGTATCACGTCTAATCTCGAAGAAGAAGAGACAAGATGGTAGACTTTGACACTTACTAGAGGTCCAATAATGATATATTATTAATGCGTTGATTTCACAAATTTATTAGCAATAGTAAATTCAGATAAGTTATGAAACAAGTAAAAGTTCCTTTTTTTTATTGAAAGCCTCCGGATCCGTAATCTATTACGCGACAATTATTTCAAGTCGGGGATATCAAATATCAATCTCAAATAATCTCAAGGCAAGTAATACAAGCATGCGCAAATAATCACCGTGGGTCGTACGGCCCGATCCAACATAAAAGTAAACTGTGTACTGTCGCGGGTCGAATGGCTCGAACACAGATGCATCTATTACCTCCCTCGTGAATCATCCATGCAACGCGGTCAAATATAAATAAACAACACCCCGCTTGTGAATCATCCATGCGATGCAGTCAAATATAAATAAACAACACCCTGCTCGTGAATCATCCATGTGACACAGGTGAACATAGAAGCATGCATTCAAACAGTCAATCAAGACTTCATCAGGGAAAAATAATTACCCAAAGAAATAGCAATTCTCTTTAACAATCAAGAAAATGATGTTTATTCCTTTTTGAAATCCATTTACTAATTCGATGTGATCTAAGCAATTCAAGCCATCAATACGTTTACAAATAATCCAAGTACAACATGTTTTTTGGTCGTAAACTACCCGGACAGTAGCATAATAGTAGATACACACGGACTCTCGTCACCTCGTGCGTACATAGCCCCCACAAATAGGAGCACATAACCAATTAATTCACCGACTGGGACAATTTCCTCTTACAAGATTAGAAAGGAGACTCACCTCGCTTCGAAGATCCATAACCGGCTTCCAAGGCCCTTCCGACAACTGGAAAACCAATAAAAATTTAGTCTAATACTTGTAGCAATTCAAAACATATAAGTTCTCAACACTGCTCGAAAATTTGACCAAAATGCCGTCGGGCCCACTTTCCCAGATTCCTAAATTTTTCGAAGATAAAGTTTACCCATGAACTCACAAACTCAAATATATGATTTTCTGTTAATTCCATACCCAGAATCATGGTAAAAATCCAAGAATACTAATTTTCTAGGTTTTCTATCAAACCATCAAATATCTATCATTTTACATGCTAAAATCCATACAAAATTAATATATTTAACTCAAGATAGGTGGGGTTAACTTACCTTGTCATTGATGATGAAAAAGCCCACCTGAAGCTCTCCAAAAGCGCCTATACCCAGAGAAAATGAGAGAAAAATAGCCAAATCCCGAATTTAAAACAACCTTCTGCCTCCAGCTCTTTCCGCACCTGTAGTCTCTTGACTGCTTATGTAGTTCCAATACCACATCTGCAGTCTTCACCAGGCTACCCCTCTTCCACTTCTGCGACTCAACCGCCGCAGGTTCGGTTACGAATCTGCAGCTCCTCGACCGCATCAGCGGCCCCCTTCACTTTGGTCCAAACTGCATATGCGGCTCTTCTGGCCGTATCTACAGCTCCGCACCTGCGGCCCAATTCTCGCAGGTGCGCTTAATGACAGCAACTAGCAACCTCAGCCTTCCAAAAATTTCATTTTTGATCCATTAACCACCCGAAATCCACCCCGAGCCCCCTAGGACCCCAACCAATCTAACTAACCAATCCCAAAACATATTACGGACTTGCTCAAGGCTTCAAACAACATCAAACAATGCTAAAATCATGAATCGACCTCCAATCCAAGCTTTATGAACTTTAGAACTTCAAATCTCTACTCTCGATGTTTAAACTTATCAAATCACGTACGATTGACCTCAAATTTTGCACACAAGTCATATTCGACATTAGAGACCTACTCCAACTTTCGGAATCAGATTCCGACCTCGATATCAGAAAGTCCACTTCCGGTCAAACTTCTCAAAACCTTCAAATTTCTATATTTAGCCAAATGACTCCAAAATGACCTACGGACCTCCGAGTTCATTTTTGATCGTGCTCCCAACTCCAGAATCACCATACATAGCTATTCACATACTCGAAATCCTAAACGTACATCGATAACACTGAAATGCATTTCAAGTCAAACTTATGAAATTTCTTCCAAAATGCTAACTTCCACAATAGGCGCCAAAATGCTCATGGGTCATCCAAAACTCGATCTGGGGACGCCCAAATCCAAAATCATCATACGAACCTGCTAGAACCTTCAGATCCCGATTCCGAGATCATTTACTCAAAAATTCAATCATAGTTAATTCTTTCAACTTAAAACTTCTGAAATGAAAATTTTCTTTCCAAATCAACTGTGAACTTCCCGAAATTCAATTCCGACCATGCGTACAAGTCATAATACCTGAAATGAAGCTGCTCATGGCCTCCGGCTGCTGAATGACGTGATAGATCTCAAAACAATCGGTTGGGTCGTTACATTCTCTCCCACTTAAACATACGTTCGTCCTCGAGCGTGCTGAGAACTACAGTGAAGTAGTCTGAAATCACTGTTTAACACCTCATGCACCTTCCTGTGCTACCACAACTCATATGAGTGCATTAGCTCGATCAATTATGAAGATACTTCCTTTTATTCAAGCAAATAGGCCTTAGAGCCCAATTCCAATATCTGAAATTCTATGCCAGGCCTGTTTCCAACACACGAGCGCCGTATCAATCACCACGCGATGAACAAGAACATGACTGCATACCCTTGTTGAATTCACACCTTGCACTATTTTACTCATAGGACCACAACAACATTCTCTGACCAATTTAGTCGAAATTTCGCGAATCTGATGCTCCGATGGCACTGCATGACATACATGTGTCTCGTTCTAACTCTTACAATACCAACACACTGGAAGAGATGTGTAGAAATTCATAACCAACTGTTGAATTAATAATCATTGGGTCTATATCCCTGACAAGAATTATTACCCCATTCTGAACCAAATAATGGTCTTAGTTCCTTAATATACCTCATTTAACAGGATTTCACTGATCTTGAATTCAATGATATCGTCTCACCCAGTACGAACTGCTCAGGAAATAATCCATCCAGACATGACCAAAAGCCTCGTATGATGTCACATTATGCCAATAGGATGCCAATTTGAACGCGATACAAAGGAAGACGAACTATAGAAAGGAAGTCCAATTACACCGCTCGCAAATCATACATGTGACGTGGTCAACATAGTTTAACAAACACCCCGCTCGCGAATCATACATGGAACGCGGGAGCACAACTAGTATGAGCTTTCCTCGCAAAAAAAGGAAACCAAATAAATAAAAACGGATTCGGGGAACTGTACTTAGTATCACCTCGGTACGGTGCGCAATCCGATCCCAACAACATAACCATGGCGACGTACCACCCGATCCATACATAGAACTCACATAAGGAGATATACATCGAGCTAAATTGCTCATTACAATGAGATACCGTGTCTCGGTCACCAGCACGCCAAGTGCATAATACCATCCTTAGGGAGACAGAGCACCATAACCTACAAACTCAAGCACAACTAAGTTGCGATATACGATCTAAATCTCAAGAGCCATCTTGCTCATATAACCTCACCTTTACGCGGAACCTCAACACCTAAGAAATTCACCAAGCCGCCTCACAACTCGCACGCCGTAATACATCATTACATGAAATAGCTAACGATATAATAAAACCTTGACTACTCTTCCATAAGGAGCGCATTACTGAAATGAAGACATCTGGTCTGATTTAGAGGCCATATTCCCATTTAGATCCATCCACAGACCTCAAGTTGATTTTGATCATACCAAACTAGGCAATTAATCTTTCAAAGGTCCATACTAACTTCCCTTTTCTCCCATAACACATAAGAACAACGATCATAACCTGAGTAATCATCCACTGTCCAAAACTCAATAAGTCATATGCCCTCCAGACATTAATGCTTAATTTAGCGACATTACTACAACATTCATACTCGATTTAAATCTTTAATCAATTAAGTGACTACATGCCACACTTATACAATCTCCATGTAGGACATGCGCGCTCAACCTACCATAACAAATAACCGGGTCATACCTCGAAACCACCGGCCGCACTATCGTTGAAAAGTAACCAAGAATCATTAATCGGGATGCAAGGCCTTTTTCATAAAACACTGATCTCAGGCGACGCTGAGGACAATACCAGCTTTCTTCAAACATTGAAACTCCTTTCCTGCTCATCCGAGCTTGTGACATCCTTGTCAACACCAAACTGCAACCTTGTTCTTCACTTCAAATTCCATACTACTCACTGCACCCAACATCCAATATACGATGGCACATTTTTTGTTATAGCTTCGGAACCACTATTAGATTAACACCAATTGCGGCGACCGACAAGCCTCATACGCACCGTCACAAATCACTTGCATAACTTGATCACGCTGAATGAACTGCTCACTACCAGCAATATAGCAATTCGACTATGGCTAACCAATCCATCTTCTTCCAATTTATCCTTGATATCCATAGAAATAATAAATACTCCATTCAACACTTAACACAATCCATCTGCACTCGTACCGAGTGACCTTGAACCATGAGACCATGCCGTCTCAAATCCCACGAACCACTTCGTACCTCCCAATTACTACACTGCAAATCAAAACATCATAGAACATTCTAGGTCTTTCTCATAAGCTACTACAAAAGCTTGGTTCTTAACCGTACCTATAAGCTCGAAATCATTAGGCACCACAACTTACCCCTTTGAATCCACTAGGATCGTTGCTGAGAGCCACCCACTCTAACTTGTCCCAAATATAATCAACTCTATGATTCTTCTAGCAGAAGCATACCCTCTGACGGAATATCCAACAAAATTACTCCCCAAGTTTCAACATGAGCCAACAAGGCTAACGATAGCACATGTTTAACAATCACTTTGCTCAAATTACCACTTATGCTCTTTTCCTGTTGCTAAAATATCTTACCAATACGCCGATAACCCAAAACCTCACAAGAAGATAACCATACAACCCAATCGTAGGCGGTGTGACTCTCCCACTTGCCTTGATGCCATTTATTACACAACTCTGAAACTCACCAGGATTCTTAATCTCTTATTGACACAACCTTGCGCAATCAACCGCCAAAATTCTCGAAATCTTTCTGTAAAACCCCCTTTATTCTGAATCATCAAACACATTTGCACAAGCGATCTCTTTGTTGTATAACCAATAGAATTCTTCACCGAAGCTTTGCCAACCACGTGACTGCTAACCTGCTCATAGGGAATAACCAACCTATCGAAATAACTTCCAACATCTTCCAACGTTGTTGCATAGGGTACAATCACCATGACATTAATAACCCATCCTGAGTCCGAGCTAACCCTCTAGCGGCATAAGTCCTTTCACCCCTCGTGGACATCAATTAAATATGCGGCAACATCCTTCCCATTCAAAGTTATGTTTTATCCTTCTTTATTTCAAGCAACTCATTTCCGTTATTCCAAGTCTCCTGCAACATAATAGCCCATACTTCAAATTAAATCCATAGACCCCAATCACCAATCACTAATATTCTCAAATCCCTTTTGACTCTCCTTAAGGTACGTGGTCATCTTACTACAAAGCCCATATACAACTCCACCCATTTCCCACTCTGGGCAACCCGCTTCCTAAATCAACTACTCGACCTTTGCTTCATATACCTGGCCTTTTAGAATTTTTGAACATCGCCTGACGCTTCCCAAATGTCCTTCCTCGTTCTTTCTTGTTCAGTTGTTGCCTTAAATAAAATCCTTCTTCATATATCATGGACCCACAAACACTAGTGACTTGAACCTTTATGGAGATCATCTTTCTCGAGCTGCCGACATTAAAAACACTGATTCAATCCTGAACCACCGCACCACACGATCTCTGACAATCGCTTCTTCAATAATATCTCACCTTTTTCTGATCCCAAGGCGAATTGTAGAAGATTATAACACCGACGAACTTAGTACATTCAATAGGGACAACGACACCTCGTCATAGGAGAAAACTCCACCACACTTGCAACGCCAAGCCTCGCTACTCTATCAGTCGAAATCTGGACATTCATAGGCCAATTGCTTTACTTGCCAGGAATAATTACTGAATCTCTAGACCACACACTGAGTAAACCTCCCCTCAAGTTATTCAGTGCCCTTACACGTAGGCAAACATCCCACCATCAAATCAACAATGCGGAACAATCGTTCATAAACATCATGGCAACTTGTGCCTAGCCTCAGAGCCCTTAAAGGTATCGCCATTGAGCTGAAATGATAGAATATCCTTCCACAGAGCACGATAATAGTCCGATCAACTATACCGGGAGAAACATCCCGCACCACATCTGTAGTACCATATACAATTCTTCAATTTTCAATTTTTAATAAGCGGTGTGCGTCACATAAGATTGAGTAGGAAATAAACAACGGCACAAGCCTCGAGGAATCAAATCGCACAATAAGGAATCAACAAGAGAAGTACTCCTAACAGTTCTGCAGCCTCCTGAGGATAAGTGCAGACATTCGTACCGATCCGCGAGACTCTACTAGACTTGCTCATGACTTGTGAGACACTAGGAATCTAGTGCTCTGATACCATGTTGTTATGACCCAAAAATCCACTAAGGGTCGTGGTGGCGCCGGATAGTGCTGTCAGGCAAGCCAACCAAAAAGCTTGATTAAATTCCAATTTTAGTACTTGTTTAAAATATTTTTTTTCTTTATACAATAAATAACAAACAATAAAATTTACAGGAATAACCATAAATTCTTCTACAAACTAAATATATAATAATTCAAACATCATCCAAGAACTTGGTGTTACAAGCGCATGAGCAATTTCTATGAAATAATAAAGTACAACAACCATACGGAGCACACTATTGGACAGAAATAAATGCAGAAAGATGAAAGAGTCTCTGTTGGGCAGGTCGTCTCGAGAAGAGCAGCTCACCTAAGTCTCCGTCTCAACCATGCTGCTACGCCTAGTTGGCCACTAGAGATACATGTGTCTGTGCAACAAAAATGTACAGAAGTGTAGTATGGGTATGAAAACAACGTGTACCCAATGAGTATCCCGTCTAATCTCGAAGAAGTGTAGTATGAGTCCAAAAACTTTGCAGCAACGAACTTTTTCAACCTTGCATATTCAGTTTAATATTTCTTTTCAAGTGCAATCCACAGTTCTTTTGATGTTTCTATGCTACTATAGACGTTATATAAAGCATCCTCCAACCCTCTTAGAATATAATTCTTGCACAAAAAATCTAAATGCTTCTACATCTCAATCACGAGAAAGCGTCCAATTTTTTGAGTTTCATCGGATAGCATAGGAATATCTTTCTTGATGAACTTCTGGAGATTTAGAGTAGTCATGTAGAAGTACAACTTTTCCTGCTAGTGCTTGAAATCAATCCCGAAATATTTTTCAGGTTTCTTCACCGGTAACAATGTTGCCGGTATTGTTCGGCTCATTGAGGCATTGTCAGTCACCATTGGAACAACTTGGTTCACATTACCATTAGTCATTTCTGTAAAAGAATGAAACAAAAGTTAAAATCACGTAGATATTAATCTCTAATAGAGTACAAAACCATAAAGATTTTACACTCCATAAACAATAAGTACAAATACAAAAAATATATTAAATTCTTTAAGCTTGTTAATAAACTATATTTGTAAACTAATTCTGAAAAAATAAAGCAGAATAATATATAAACAGAAAATGTAATGAAACAAAAATCAATTCGAGCCCACTATATCTACAGTGTTTTCTTAAGGAATTTACTCCCCTCCTAGTACCCACGGTTATGGATTATTTCCTCCCAGGATAGAATGAATTACACACTAATGTAGAAGTACTTCAAACCCCAGTGTTTCAGCGAATACAAAGTTTGGTAGCAAATCACACTTACTGTTGCTTTGTTTGATGTTAAAAGTATGCAGAAGAAGTAGGAGAAACTCAAAAATCGTATGAAAATTCTAAGCAAAATAGTGTTGTATTTATAGCCAAAGATGGGTTGAAATCTGAAGGGGTACAACTCTTCAGAATGAATGTTTATACAAAACGGCCACAATATAAATGACTATTTACTCAACAATAAAGAGAAAAAATAACGAGGAAAAATTGAAGAGGGTAGTTAATTTTCTGTGACCGAAACAGAAAAACGGATTGGATTTAATATTAATATTTATTTTATTATTAATATTATGTTATTAAAACAAATATTAATAACATTTCTGTTAATATTTTAGTATTAACAAATAAATTTGGTCCAAAAAATTAATCAATAAATCGATCATTTGACCAAATTCAAATCCAAATCCGTATTCGAATCCGAAGCCGTAGCCCAAGCCGATTTGAGCGAGTGACGACAACGGGGGCACGAGGCTTGTCTTCATCTCAATTCTTTAAGAGTTAGAAGAAGAGCAATTGCTTATATATTATTTATATAACCATAAAAAACCTCTTCCTCTTCCAATATGGGACATGTCCCTTTGTCAAGGAGGAAAATTTAAAATTTCACGCAAAAATTTCATTTTACTCCATTTTCCTTATCATCTTTTAAGTATTTAATATACTTCAATACATAAAACCCTAACAAAAACACACAAGGAGCAGAAAATGACGGAATTCGACGACGAGTTCACTTTCTTACATTCTTTCATGTTGATTTATGGATTTTAACTATTGTTTTAAGATGATTATTATGAGTGGCTAATCTTTTTAGTTTTGAGGTTGTGGTTGAACATGCGTATTGGCGTTTGCTATCCTATTAATATGAAATTTTGTTTGTGATTATTTCTTTAATTCTGTGCTTACTTTGTGAATTATGTAGCCATTAATTTATTTACTATTGATGCTATGTTTGGGAAAGTCATATTTAAATTAGAATATAATTAAAGCGAGTTAGTTTCTGAACCTGTATCTAGGGGAATAATTTCGCAGTTAGGATAAGAATATATATATACCTAGCAGTCTTTTGATTCAGATATATGTTAAACAAGCGAGTAGTAATTTATACAAACCGATCAATTAGCGATATATTCAAACCAAACTAATATTGCGGTATTTTGATTGGAGTAATATGTACTGAGGAAGCATGCTAGTAATATATACAATTTGGTCTATATACGGTTATAACCGGTCTCCTCGTTCATGCTATTTGATCAATACAAGTGAACTACATCGAAGGTTAGCCTCGTAATGAATTAGACTAGAGCACGAATACAAGGCACTGAGTCCGAGGATCGAGGTGCCCGCTGAGGTCGAGGCCAACATCAACCAAGGCCAAATATGACAAACTTTGAGCAAAGCGTAGTAACAGGAAGACGAGATATCCATGATTGCCCGGAGATCATGGCGTATATCTCGGAACATACGATTATGTAGTTAATCATGAGATTTACTTCCATAGTTAGAATTGTATCTTAAATAGGATTTCACTACTATATAAAGGGGGTCCTAATTATCTTGTACACCTTACATTTCACTCAGACTAAAGCAATACAATATTCTCTTGTTTATTATTTTGTAGTATTTTAATTGTTCTTACAGAACTAGCTCGAGGGGAGAAGTTTTATTTTGTGTCTCACACAACTTACCTTAGTTGTATGAGGTTTCTTTTTGTCTAATAAATTTGTGGACCCCAATCTTATACTTCGGGGTCCACAAAAATCTGAGTCCACAAAACTGTGAAAAAAAAAAAGATGTCTCATATAACTAGTGTCAGTTGTATGAAATATAAAATAAAATTTTCCAGCTCGAGGGTATTCCAGCTCGAGGGCTCTATCCAAAAGCTGGGTTGCTTTATATTATTATTAATTCCCATTGCGTATCTTTATGTTATCAATTGGTATTAGGTGATATCACATATTCTTAAAATCATATTATAAATTTAATTATTATTCAATTTTTGGAATAAACAAGCAATGTAATTCGAATTAATAGATATTATCAAAACTCAATAGTATTAATAACCCGACCGCATCCTTGAATTATTCATCTCAATTGTTTAATACGCATGTTTACCTATATGAAGTTTTTTTTTCCAATCCCTTCAAATATAATCACCAGCTGCTTCCAGGACAAGATCAAAATCACTCTCTCAGGCCTAACATTTAATTAGCTATTCTGTAAAATAATGCCGATCCCCAGCCTATGTGCAATCGTTGATCCGTTATTGATCCGAATCCACTCTCATTCCTTCCTAATAGTCATCCGATAGCCCCCAGAGTTTCTCCATTACCGCAAAAATCTTTTAAAAAAAAAAATCAAATCCCAATTAGCTGCTGCTACATGCAACTGCTAGAAAGTGAGAATTGGAAGAAGAAGAAGAAGAAGAAGAATCTAGAAGAAGGAATTAGAGAGAAGAATAGTTGGAAGTGTAACTAAAAAATGTCAACTCTATTTCCACTCCTAACTAACGTTATTTATTCACTTCTAATGGGCTAAATGAGAGGGTCGGTGAAATTGGGCTTTATACTTGGCCCAATTTCTTGATCTACCGTCTGCTACAGTAGCTCAGCTCCCTTATTACACCATCAGTCTTATCACTCCCCTTTCCCAATTCATAACAACTTCAATCTCTACCCATTCTCTCTATGTTATTTGAGGATATATGATAAATCAATATGATGAATGTGTATCAATTGATGATTCTGCCCCCTAATACACGGCTAAACAGCCCTTTAAATACAAATACAATGGAGACAAATCCCACTCTTGTAGGATTTATATTTAACTTAGGATTCTAATATTATCCTAACTAGTAGGATTTATATTTAACTTAGGATTCTAACATTATCTCTAATGTTATCTTCAATACCCCCCCTCAAGTTGGAGCATGCGGATTACAAATGCCCAACTTGCGAAGTAAAAATTCAAACTTGTCTCTTCCCAAGGCCTTAGTGAATATATCCGCTAGTTGTACCGTGGTCGACACATATGAAGGGTGAATAGTACCATCGGTAATCGAGTCCCGAACAAAGTGACAATCAGCCTCAATGTGTTTCGTTCTCTCATGAAACACCGGATTTTGAGCAATGTATAACGCAGACTGACTATCACAATAAAGATGCATGCCACTCTTGTGTTCAACACCCAAATCCCCTAAAAGTTGTTTCAACCATTTCAATTCACAAGTCAATGCAGCCATCGAACGATATTCTGCTTCAGCAGAGGAACGAGAGACCGTATGCTGTTTCTTAGTTTTCCATGAGACAGGAGACAGACCAAGAAGAACAAACCAACCACTTAAGGATCGTCTGGAAATAGGACAACTAGCCCAATCTGAGTCGCACCAACCTTCAAGCTGCAATGCACTATCCGATCTCAACAATATACCTTGTCCTGGATTTTTCTTCAAATACCGAACAACACGCAATGCAGCTTTCCAATGTTCCACTCGCGGAGCCTGCATGAACTGAGATAGTATGTGGACCGAGTATGCCAAGTCAGGCCTAGTGACAGACAAATATATCAAACGACCAATTAGTCGACGATACTTCTCTACATCTTGCAACACATCTCCTCCCGCCAGGGCTAGTTTGTGATGTTGCTCCATTGGGAAATCTGCAGGCGAGGAACCAAGCATACCTGTTTCTGTAATGATGTCCATGACATATTTGTTCTGACAAATAAAAAATCCCTGTTTGCTACGAGCTACCTCCAAACCCAAAAAATATTTTAAAAGACCCAAGTCTTTCATCTTGAAACAGTTCCCCAAGTATTGTTTAAAATTGAGCATAGCAGATTTATCATTACTTGCAACAATCAAGTCATCCACATATACCAGCACATTTAACTGTGTTTTTCCTGTCGACAAAGTAAATAGAGAATAATCAGAATATGACTGTTTAAAGCCATAAGTTGTCAAAGCTGTTGCGAGCTTGGCAAACCAACATCGGGGAGCCTGTTTTAAACCATACAGTGACTTTTTCATCCTGCAAACTTTGCCACAATTTATATTATCAAAACCAGGAGGAATTTTCATATATACTTCCTCTTCAAGATCGCCATGGAGGAAGGCATTGTGCACGTCCATCTGATGAACCTCCCAGTTCTTCACTGCTGCTACTGCTAGAAAAGTACGAACAGTTACCATTTTAGCTACCGGAGCAAACGTCTCATTGTAATCCAAGCCTTCAATCTGATGATGACCAAAAATGACCAAACGAGCTTTCAATCTTTGCAAGTGACCATGCTCGTCATACTTCTCTTTATATACCCATTTGCTTCCGAGGGCCTTTTTGCCAGGAGGCAAGTTAACAAGTTCCCAAGTACCTTGTTCCTCTAGAGCCTTAATTTCATCTGCCATGGCCTTTCTCCACCCCTCGTGTCTCATAGCTTCTTTGAAATTTCTTGGCTCATTCCCTACTGAAATAGCTGCAATATAGTTTCTATGTTTTTGAGAAAATTTGTGAGAATCAATGAAATGTGTTAATGTAAAGACCATACCTGAGGGAGATGTTGTCACGGGAATAACCGGAGGCGGAGATGGACGTTTATTATTTCGCACAGTGGTCACAAAGTCACGATATTTCACATTTGCATACTTAGTACGCATTCCCTTTCCCATAGCATCACCGTGCTCGCGCACCACAACCCGCTCATCAACAAGCTGTGGTTCACTGACCACAGGTTGCGTTACAGCAGCCTCCTCGCTACCAGCAGCTACCGCGCCACTGGCAGCCTCCTCACCACCAGCAGCTGCCTCGCCACTGGCAGCCTCCTCGCCACCAGGCTGGGCAGGCTGTGCAGCTGCGGCACCAGCACAAATGCCCTCATCAACAGCCCCCCTAACTCGTAGTCCACCCTCATAGCACTCATCTTCATCGTCACTTAACACACAATCCCCCTTAAACGAGGCCGGAGTTGGATTAGATGGCACACTATTGCTAGTTATGAAAGGGAATTCATGCTCAAAGAATTGCACATCACGAGACACAAATTGTTGGTTAGTTTCTACATCAAAAACTTTCCACCCTTTTTTCCCAAAAGGATATCCTAGGAAAACACATTTCCTACTACGACTTGCAAATTTATCCCCTTTTCCCCGTTGATCATGAGCATAACACAGGCATCCGAAAACTTTGATGTGGTCATAAGAAGGGGTTTTATTGAACAAAATTTCAAAAGGAGTTTTATGTTGAAGCAATCTAGAAGGGGTACGGTTAATCAAATGACATGCGGCTTGAACACATTCCCCCCAAAATTGAAGCGGTAAATTTGCCTGAAATCTTAAAGCTCTGGCTACATTCAATATGTGTTGGTGTTTTCTCTCAACTCGCCCATTTTGTTGGGGGGTACCGACACACGAGGACTCAAATATTATTCCTTTGGCCACAAAATAATCATGCAGATTATTAAACTCTGTTCCATTATCACTCCGGACTATTTTAATGTCACAAGAAAACTGACGTTTAATCAAAGCAATAAACGAAAGAAACAAGTATTCAACTTCCGGTTTATTGCTTTACAAATATGTCCACACACTTCTAGAAAAATCATCGACGATGGTCAAAAAATAACGAGATCCACACAAAGAGGGTGTCCTGTAAGGCCCCCATAAATCAATGTGAACCAATTCAAATAAACGACTAGCTTTACTATTGCTAATTGGAAACCTATTCCTATGTTGTTTTGCACGAGGACAAATATCACAGGATTTATTTTTAATGTCTCTAGTAGAATCACTCACAAACGGAAGATGTTGTAGAACTCTTGCCGACGGATGTCCCAACCGTTGATGCCATAACTCTGCAGACCTACTTCGATCAACTTTCAAAGCTTTCACCCCTGGAACCCCGCGGAAATAATAAAGTCCATCCACCCGATCACCCGCTCCAATCACCTTCCTCGTCGCTAGGTCCTGTATAACACACAATGTTTTAGTGATTTGCAAAGTACAATTTGAATCATCACATAATTGTGAAGCAGAAATTAAATTGCAGTTTAATTCTGGAACATAGAGAACATTTTTAATAGTCAATCCTCCATCCAGTTCCAGCGAACCCTTCGAAGAAGCATTTGCACATCGGCCATCCGGTAAACCAACCGGATAATGAGACACACGGACAGCATTAATCAAAAGAGACGCATCACATGTGACATGATTTGATGCGCCGGTGTCGATTATCCAATCAACATCTTGCTTACCATGGAGTTTTGGCTTGAAAGTATTAAGATGGTCTAGGAGTTGCTGAACCTGAGCCGCGGAAACCCCCGCAAGCGGTGAGCCATCAGTGTGAGAAGGAGGCTGCTGCGTTCCTTGAGCAGCAGACCCTCCTGTCTTGTTTGCACGAGCAGGAGGTGGTCGCAGTCCACGACCTGCTGTACCTACCGCACGGCCCCCTCCGCGAGCTGAAGACGTGCTACCACGACCATTACCACGGCCTCCTCGAGGCCTATCACCCCACCAATCCGGGTATCCATGAAGCTGAAAGCAAGAGGCTTCGACATGCCCCTCACGATTGCAATAGGAACAAAGTTTATCCGAATTATCAGGTCGATTAAACTTTGGTCGCGGGTCAGATTGCACCTTGAAAGCCATGACGCCTTCTCGATTAGAGGCCACTGTATCGGCCGAGATTAGCCTCTCTGCCTGAATAATTTGCTGATATGATTTGTCCACCCCCGGAAGAGGGTCTTGAGCAAGAAGTTGTCCTCGGATGGAGGCAAACTTGTCATCTAAACCAATCAAAAAATGATGTACGAAGTCATCATCCCGCAATTTTTCCACCTGGGAAACAATATTACATGAACAATTCCCACAAGAACATGACGGAACAGTGATATACGTGTGGAGTTCATCCCAAATCTTGGCCAGACGACCAAAATACATTGCAACAGATTCATTTTTCTCCTGCCTACACAAGCATAAAGAGAGCTTCAGTTGACAAATCCTAGTGCCATTGACAACACAAAAACGATTTTTAAGGTTTGTCCATAGCAAGTGAGCATCATCATATTCACCAATCGTAGAACGAATAGACGGTTCTAGAGTATTGGTAATCCAAGAGACCAACATTGAATGAATGACCTCCCAATCCTCTCGCTTCTGGACATCAGTAGGTTTCACAATCGAGCCATCAACAAAACCAAACTTTCGTTTGGCCTTCAACGAGGTCTTGATCGCCCTCGCCCACTCATCGTAGTTTTCACCACGAAGCTGAATAGGAGTGATGATATTTCCTGGACCATCACTAGAGCCCAAGTGATAGACTAAATCGACGTTGGGTACGGATTTGTCTTGCGCAGCAGCCATGGCAGCGAATGTAAAAAAAAAAGCAGTGGTTGCTTCTGATGCAGACCAGCAGTATGCAAAGTTTGACGAAAGGATAAAGGAAGATGGTGTGTTCTGGTCGTTTGGCGGACAGCAGCACTGGTGGAGATTGCTGCGTCACTGGTCCGTTGCTGGAGGTTGACGACGGGCTGGTGATGTTGCTGCTCGACGGAGGAAGACGCAGCAGCGTTTCAGGTGAGGATCGTTTGGACAGGGCTCGGAGGTCACGAATGAGGAAGCAACAGCGATTGAGGGAGTTTATGAGCGAAACAACACAGCTACATAAACAGAACAGTATCTTCCGTGAGAGGATTGATTCTGTCGAGAGAAATCGTAAGAGCACAATTATACGTGATTAATGAATAAGACGTATAAGAATTTGAAAAAAAACTAGGCTCTTGATACCATGATAAATCAATATGATGAATGTGTATCAATTGATGATTCTGCCCCCTAATACACGGCTAAACAGCCCTTTAAATACAAATACAATGGAGACAAATCCCACTCTTGTAGGATTTATATTTAACTTAGGATTCTAATATTATCCTAACTAGTAGGATTTATATTTAACTTAGGATTCTAACATTATCTCTAATGTTATCTTCAATAATATAGCCATGGATTTTATCACATGCTTGCCTGGTTCGAGGGGTAAGTCGACTATTATGACGGTTGTTGATCGACTGTCAAAGTATGGACACTTTATTGCCTTGCCATCTTCCTTCAATGTACAATTAGTTGTGGAGGCCTTTGTAGTGGGGATCAGCCGACTCGAAGACCCCCCAAGGTCGATTGTGATTGACGGCGACCCTCACTTCTTGCATAGGTTTTGGAAGAAATTCAATCGTTTGCAAGGCACCACCTTAGCTTTGAGCACCGCGTTACCATCCGTAGACGGATGGACAATCAGTGGCTTTGAACAAATGCGTGGAGCAATATCTTTGTTGTTTTGTGGCTGATTCTCATAGTATATTGGTTGCAATGTTACCGTACGCAGAGTAGTGGTACAACACCTATCATACATTGGGAAGAATGACCCATTTAAAGCTTTATATGGGTGAGATCCGCCTACTGTGGCACGATATATCTTGGCAGCAGTCCTAGTGAAGAGGTTGAAGCTTATTTGGTGGACATAGATGAGGTTTTGGCTCTTATTAAGGCTAATCTCGTCTAAGGCTGATCCGGTTCTGGCGGTTCTGGTTCTCGCAGTTCCGGTTCTGGCGGTTCTAAAGGTGGAACCGGCCCGTGACGGTTCCAGGTACCATCCGGTTCCGGTTCCGGCGGTTCTGAATTTTTTTTTTTAAAATCAATATCTTATATAGTAGTCATTAGTATATTGTAGAATATATTTTATATGGTGTACTATGTTATTAGTATAGTATATATTGTGTCTGGTAATTAGTATATATTGTGTATAAGTAGTGTATATATTGTATATAAGTAGTATATATTGTATTTAAGTAGTATATATTGTATATAAGTAGTGTATATTGTGTTGTAGTTAGTAATTAGTATAAATTGTATATAAGTAGTAAATATTGATAAAAGAATGTTGTCATTAGTATATTGTGTTGTATGTTATATATTGTATGTTATATAAATATTCAAGGATTGATATAGAAGTAAAGACAAAGAAATATTGAGACAAAAGATATTCAAGGATATGATAAAGAGCATATTTATTGACCAAAATGGCATATCTTTCTTAATCTTTCTTCCCCCAATGGAATGAGCACAACATGGTACTAATACCACCATTAAAAGGAAAAAAAAAACTAAAAGAAGACGTGTCAATGTACACGTTACATCATAATTTATGCATTATTTCTAACAAATCTCATAAAACCTTCAAGGTTTGGAGGTGGTTGTGTTGGCGGTGGTGGAAATGAAGCTTGTTCATCACCACTTCCGGGTGAAATTGCTTCCTGAGCAAGTTCTGCTATTATTTCTTCATACGCCTCATCTATTTTTGGTTGTGATTCTGCTAGGCCAAAGTTCCTTCTTTCTGCGCGGATCCAATCTCGAAAAAGCACTGATTTTTCCAAGCTGTCCCGCACCGACGCTCTGTGATCACCTATTTGTAGTCTTGCTTGACTAAAAGCGCTCTCCGATGCAACAGTTAACGCTTGAATCGACAGAACATTCCGAGTCATCCTTGCAAGAACCGGAAAATGCTTTTCCCTTGTCTTCCACCATTCCAAAAGGTTGAAAGAGCCGTCTGGATTCTCCTTTTCTAGTCCCTGTGACAAATAAACTTGAAGCTCATTTAGATGGAAAATTTCATCTAAATTATCATCTTGAGTACCCCTGAACTCCGTCCACGATTTAAGAGCTGTTAAGCCAGCAGCTCTTTTAGACGATTGTGATGTAGACGAAGTAGGGGTTGGAATATTAGGCCTAGCATGCTCTAACGCCTGTTTATAAGCATTATAAACAGTTTGAGCATTAACTTTAATTGATGCTTTCGCATCAGCTAGTGTAGCAATTTCTACTTTTGAAAGATCTAAAGATTGATAAATAGTAGAATACCAAAAGTGAGGACCTCCTAATTTCATAGTTGGATTTAACATAGCAGACACACCAAAAATAGGAGGGATTGAAAAAATATATTTTTTAAACTTCTTTCTCATTTTATTTATTGCAAGTTCATAAATGTCCTCACCCTCGGTAAAATCAACAAACAAATTAGCAAGTGCGGCAATATAAACTAAGCAGATAGAAATAGTCGGATAATATTGGCCAGAAAAAGCATTTGTAGCCATATGAAAATGTTCTAAAAAATCTAAAAGAATATTACTGTTAGTCCACTCTTGTGTAGTTAGCATTTCATCATCTTCCTCACCATAATCCCGAGAATTATACGTAGCGTTAATTGAGTTTCTATATTCATACGCTACTACTAAACTTTCGTACATGTAATTCCACCTAGTCGGGCAAGGTTTGGGAACCTTTCTTTCTCTAAGGCCATATTCGTCACACTTTTTAAATATTCTCTAAGTCTACTTCTACGGTTTGAATAAAATAGCCAATTAAGAGCCATTTTAACCTTTTCAATTTCTATGTTTAATATTCGCATACCATCACCAACAATTAAATGATAAATATGACAAATACATCTAAAATGGAATATATTAGTAAATGCAGGATTAAGTGTTCTTGTTAGCATACCTATTGCACTAGTGTTGCTAGAAGCGTTATCCATAAAAATTGACATTATTTTATCACTAATGCAAAAATATCTGCATATATCTGAAACAGTGTTAGCTATAAACCTACCCGTGTAATTTTATATACTTAACTAAACTACACGTGCCGCTACGATCTCCAGTATACCTATGAACAAGTAATTTCCCACAAGATTTACACTTAGCCTTATCTTGTTCTCTTAGTTGAATAAAAAATTGCCAAACTAGTGATGTTTCTGTACGTTTAGGAGGTTGTCTATTAAAAGTGAGAGTTTGTACAGGTGGATGTGCAGGTTCATTACCTAAGTTTTGAGCAGGACTAGTAGGTGTATCATCTAAATCTACTGGAGCTTGGGTTTCATCATCATCATCATCATCCTTATTTTCCTCTAATATTGGTGCATTAGGATAAAGAGCATTCATAATATCATCGTCTATTCTATCACCTACTGCTACATCATGTAGAAAATCAATATCGCTAAATTGAAAACAAGGGTGATCACTATCAAGGATTCCGAAGGGTTCATTAGGACATCTAGGTTGGCTACTACTTTCAACTTGCTTATCTTTTCTAGGTCGGGGAGCCGGGGGAGGGGTAGTATTTTGGTCACTACTTTCACCGGTTTTAGCTTTTCCTTTACCGAACATTTTTTTCAACGAAAATGACATAATAATTAGAATTAAGCAAACTAAAAACCCAAAAAATTACTATTAGCACGTAAGAGTTGAAACGAGTTTACCGGATTGACGAACAACTTCTTGAAAATTGAAAATCGTTGAACTTGAACACTTGAAAACTTCAATTCAACGACTTCACAATTTTTCACGAATTTGCAACAATAAATTAAGCACTTGCGCTAGAAAGATTGAAAGAGAGCTTGAGAGATATTGAGAGATATTGATGAATTGGTGAATAAAAACGAAAGAATGAGGGGGTATTTATAGTTGAGAAATGGAAAATAGTGTAATTATATAAAGTTTGGGGGCCAAAATGGCTATTTTTTAAACTTCCAAACGGCTATTTTTTGCAAAGAGCCGTTGCTGAAATAATTTTAAATTTTTTTTTTTTGAAAAATGCCCGTTGGGAACTGGCAGAACCGTTTTGAGCCGCCAGAACCGGTCCAGAACCGCGAGCCGGTTCCGATTCTGGCGGGTCCGGTTTTGCCGGTTCCCGAGTATAGAACCGAACCGTCACGGTCCCTGGAACCGCCGGAACCGGGCCGCCGGAACCGGTAGGGCCACGGTTCCGGTCCGGTTCTGGTTCGGAACCGTTACACCCGACAGCCTTAATCTCGTCCGTGCATAAAATCGCATGAAAGCGTCTAGCTAACAAGAGTCGAAGGGAGCAAGGGCGGCTCAATAAGTTTGGTGGCCTAAGGCCAAACTTTGATGTGAGGCCCTTTTAAAAAATCGTATATATTTTTAGTTGAAATAGATTATTCTAGGTTTTTGAGAATAAAATTACTTTAAATTTTTCGTATAAACCATTTAATCTCTCGTGTGCAGTATGATCTTAAGCAATAGAACATGATTCAAGAAGTTGATAACTTTGTATTGAAAGAATTTTTTTGATGTTTCAATATACTTGTTGCAATGATAAAAATCTGAGGAAAAAATAGAGTTTACTTACGTATTTTCTAATAATGAATGTAATCCTTTTTCTATATAAAACACTTTATTTTTCTACTTTGAAATACTTAATATTTTCTTAATAAGATTTGGGACCTCACGAGATGAGTTGTGGTGGGATGGATAGAATATTTGCTTCTTTAATTGAAAGTATTCGGTTTCAATATTTTGAATTGAAAAAAATCCTAATAAATAACAGTTTCCACTTTGATGGACTTTACACGATATGGATTTGAATTAATCAATGCCCCAAATTAAATATTGGACATCGAATAAAATTGTGAAACAAAAATTGTAGCCCCCAAAATTCTAGTGCCTAAAGCCACCGTTAACTCTTCAGGTGGGTTGGGTTTATGTCAAACTCAAACCCTATCATCTGAATACTGTACCCTTCAGAAACATCCTAAAAAGGTGGATGCTACTTTGGCGCATTTAAAATTCTTAAACACATTGGAGAGGTTGCTTACAAGTTGGAGTTACCTGAAGCTGCTCGTATTCATCCTGTCTTTTACATTTCAATGCTCGAACGTTGTGTTGCAGAACCTGCCGAACAAATCACTCCTCTGTATCTTACAGATAATGACTGACCCTGGCCCTGATTCAACCTTAAGGAGTATTGTTGTGAATCATCAGAATGACGTGAAGGACACGTCAGATGCCACATTAAGTAAGCGCGTGAGAGTCCCTTCCAAAAGACTAACTGATTTCATTATAGGGACAAGGCGATGAAAACGTGAAAAAGCAGCATAGGTGCGCAGGGTGTGAAGGATAGTAGAGTAGACTATTCTCTTGCTCGTGTCTCTTTTTCTCGTCTCTATTGTTCTGCTATTCCCTACTCTATTCTCTGCTATTTTCCTTCTGTTGTTCCACTGCAAATTGAGTATTGTAATTCCGTTCAGTTGTGATAATACAATCAGTCAGTTATTGAGTCAATTAGGTTGTTTCATGAAGCATATCAGGATCTAGTTATTTGTACGCTCGTAAATGATGACTTCGCGCAACTTAAAACTAAGGTGATTTGTTTCTGTTTGATTTCAGTATTACTTGTAGTTGGCAACTCTGAGTCCTTTCCATATGCCTATGGTATATCTTTTTTTTCCTTTTTCCCAAATTAGGAGGATCTATAGTGCTTCCATACTTCCCCTCCATGGTGACTCGAACTCAAGATCTAACGGTCGAATGTGGAGGTGCTTTTACCAACTGAGCAAGCCTCACTTGTCGCCCATAATATATCAGCTTCGCTTATTATGGGGAATACTGTACACTAATGAGTGACGAGGATGTTCCTGATTCGGTAAAAGCTGAACTACCAACTGAACCGAAAATTTTTGGTTTGTTTTCATTTTAGTAATTAGGAAATTTTTTTTTATTTTTTTATATTGTTTTGATTTAGAAAATTCAGTAGTTTAATTAAGGACATGCATGATGGAGCCAAGACTCGGGTTAGGATTGTGAGAGGCGACTCGGAGCACTTCCGAGTTGCTATGAGTTTACACCAAGGATCTGAGCTCAGCTCGTTCTTATTTCCTCTGGTGATGGACGCACTAACATAGCATATCCAAGGGGAAGTGTCATGGTGTATGTTGTTCGATGATATAGTTTTGATTGATGAGATGCGACGCGGCATTAACGAGAGGCCGGAGGTTTGGAGACAGACCATTGAGTACAAGGGTTTCAAGTTGAGCAGAACTATACCTGGAGAGAAAATTTGGTATTGCGTCGAGAGAATCAGGCTTGGACGTGAGGCTTGGATCACCTGTCATCCCTAGGAGAGGCAGTTTCAAGTACCTTGGGTCGGTTTTTCACGGGGATAAGAAAATTGACGAGAATGTTGCATACCGTATAGGGGTGGGGTGGAAGAAATAGAGGTTAGCATCTGGAGTCATATGTGATAAGAAAGTGCCACCGATACTCAAAGGTAAGTTTATAGAGCGGTAATCAGATCGGTCGTGTTGTATGGGACAGAATGTTGGTCAGTTAAGAACTCACACGTCTAGAAGATGAAAGTAGCATAGATGAGGATGTTGAGGTGGCTGTTCAGGCATACTAGGATAGATAAGATTAGGAATGAAGATATTCGGAAGAAGGTGGGTGTGGATCTTGTGGATGACAAGATGCGGTAAGCGAGACTTAGATTATTTGGGCACGTGCGAAAGAGAAGCCTAGATGCCCTAGTCAAGAGGTGTGAGAGGTGGCCTTGGCGAGTTCGAGAAGAGGTAGAGGGCGGCCTAAGAAGTATTTGGGAGAAGTGATCAGGCGGGACATGGCGTGACTTCAAATTTCGGAGGACATGACTTTTGATAGAAAGGTGTGGAGGTAGAGCATTAGGGTGTTATGATAGGAGGTAGCTGATAAGGTTCATCTGTGGGGAGGCTGGTCTGATAATGATGGGTCCTAAGCTGCTACCGATTACTGTTATGTCCATATTATTCTTTCATTTTTCATAGTATCGGGCTTTATTCATTGGTTTGACACCTATTTGCTGGTTCTTGTGCGGTTGTTATTGGTCATATGGTTCTGTTTATGGTACTAATATTTTATCTCTCTCTTGCCTCTCTTTTCTCTTTTCGTTTTCTTGAGCTGAGGGTCTTTCGGAAACAGCCTCTCTACCCTCCGGGTAAGAGTAAGATCTGTATACACTCTATCCTCCCTAAACGTACCTGTGGGAACTCATTGGGTTATTGTTGTTGTATTTTAAATATCAAAAATAATTTTATATGAATATATAAATTCATTTACTTATCTTGTTTAAATTTTTATATCATAACTTAAAGATATAATTATATTATTTTAAAGTTAATACTATTATTTAGAGGTTCAATTTGAGAAGGTGCAATATCTTGGAGGTTAAATAGAAAAATTAAATATATTGGAGGTTAACAAAACTAACTGCCCAAAATATATGACAAATTGTACCCACTCTAGTTGGAAAATACTTCAACACATTTGACGCGACCGCCGTAGCATCCACCCTTCTCAATTAAAGTACCAATTAAAAAAAATCGAAATAACAAATTCACACACAAGAAAACTGACTTCTTGTATTGCAATTACGAAACACAATTACAAGGAAATAGCAAGAAAACTGACATAGAAGAACTGATTAGAAGAAGGATGTGAGATTAGTCTGATTCATAAGGGATGAGATAATAAGATACAATCAATGCAGAAATGAGAGAGAACGCTAACATCACAATTCGCACAATCTTTTAACCATTTGTTAAATGGGCCTAAATTTCAAATAAAACTTTCCAACATTTTGTTCAATCCAATAATTTCAACTGAGTCCGTCTCATTCACGAATTCTCGCTCATAAACCCTTCTGGAGTCAGCTTGGCTCACAACATATCATCTCACCAACTATCTGGTATGGTTATGCAATCAAAGTATGATGTTCTGGTTGGATATACTATTAATCATGTGGTTTAGACATAATATTGTATTTTATTTTATACGGAACAATTATTTATTTAATTCATTTAATTCAATAGAGTACTATTTTAAATAGATCATTTGTTATATGTATGTCCTATGGTTATGTAGCAGACAATTTAGTGCATGGAGTTTTGGCTCATGCACAGAAAATTAAATTGTCAATTTTCATAATTAATAAACCGTGTTCACAATCAAAACCATTACTTTACGAAGTATCTTGATGATTGTAGCACAAACTTATAGTATAATTTTTCTAATTATTGGAGCGGTTTTACTCCGACTTTTTGTGCTAGTATACATAGTGTATATTGAACGGACCAAGTAGAAAAAAGATATATATATATATATATATATATATATATATATATATATATATATATATATATATATATATATATATATATATATATATATATATATATATATAGATATATATACTCTAATTCATTAAATGAGTTTATACTCCTAATCTTGATATAAATATTATGATTAATGTGATATGTTTATTGTTTTGATTTATCAAAAGGTACCATTCTATTTAGAGTTAGTGTATGCCTAATAGATTGGACACTATAAAAATTAGAATTAGCTACGAACGTCGTCGCTAATCTTTTGTTAGAACACTCGTAGCTATTGACTTTGATGATACCTCTTTATGTAAGCCTTTAAGTTTTCATGATTGTAGCACAAAATTATAATATAATTGGTCTTATTATTTGAGAGGTTTTACTTCGACTTCTTATTTTATATATATATATATATATATATATATATATATATATATATATATATATATATATATATATATATATATATATATATATATATATATATATATATATATATATATATATATATATATATATATATATATATATATATATATATATATATGTATGTGTGTGTGTGTGTGTGTACGTGTATATGTATATATGTATATTTATATACACACATATACATACATGCTCTAAA
This sequence comes from Nicotiana benthamiana, assembly GCA_034376525.1. Classification (NCBI taxonomy): domain Eukaryota; kingdom Viridiplantae; phylum Streptophyta; class Magnoliopsida; order Solanales; family Solanaceae; genus Nicotiana; species Nicotiana benthamiana. The sequence goes on along the minus strand of CM067324.1, from coordinate 26,478,001 downwards.
TCATTAAATGAGCTTACACTCCTAATATTGATAAGCTTATTATGATTAATGTGATTTGTTTATTGTTTTGATTTATCAAAAGGTACCACTCTATTCAGAGTTAGTGTATGCCTAATATATTGGACAATAATGAATAATATTTGGGAAATAATTGTTAGTTCTGTGACGACCCGGCCGGTCCTCTTAAGAATTTACGCTATGATCCCCTATTAACTATTTTTCCGTGTTTATTTCTACTATTTTGAAGTGTTGGGATATTCGATTTTGAGTTTCGGAGAGTTTTGGGACACTTAGTCCCTAAATAAGAGCTTATGTGTTGGAAATTTGACCGTAGTCGGAACAGTATAAAGGCGGTCTCAAATGGAATTCTGATGGTTTTGTTAGCTCCTTTGAGTGATTTCGGGCTTAGGGGTGTGATCAGATTATGTTTTGATGTTCCGTAGCTAATTTAGGCTTGAAATGTCGAAAGTCAAATTTTTGAAGTTTCCGGTCTGATAGTGAGATTTTTATTCAAGGGTCGGCATGGAATTCCAAAAATTGGAGTACCTCCATAGTGTTGAATGTGATGTGAAGACTTTTTGATCGAAAGCATATTTTTAGAGTTTGGGAGTTCTTAGGCTTGGATCCGTGGTTGATTCGTCGTTTTGACGATGTTTAAGTGTTTTAGGGATTGGTATAAAATTAATAAGTGGTATTAGACTTGTTGTGTTTTTTGGTTGAGGTTCCAAGGGCCTCGGGATAGTTTCGAAAAGTTTTCAGAAGAGTTGGGAGTTGTTTGAGCAGCTTCTGCTGCTTGTTTTCTGTCATGACTGCACCTGCAGTTGGGTCCTGCAAGTGTGTAGTCGCAGAAGCGGCATTGTCATCGCAAAAGCAGAACTGCGGAGGAACATCAGGATCCACAAATACGGAAGATTTATCGCAGAAGCAGTACTACATCTGCGAATAAGGAATCATAGGTGCAGAGAAGGCTGAGTTAGTGATTTTCCGCATATGTGACCGTTGGTCCGAAAAAGAGAGACCACACCGCAGGTGCGGTCCCATGACCGCAGAACCGGATTAGCTGGGCAAAAACATATAAGTTTTTGCCTTTGCGAATTTGAGATATTTACACCTCTTTTCAAATGGGAAGAAGCCTAGATGAGCATTTCCAAGAGAGATTTTCAGAGGAATTCATTGGGGTAAAGTCTTTGGTTTCTAAACTCGTAATAAGGGTGATTTTTATCATTATAAACATGAAATTTAAGGAAAATCAGTGGTAATTTGAGGGTTAGGTCTTGACTAATTAGAGACATTTGAGTAATAATTTGAGGGACCATTTGAGGCCCGATTTTGGTACTTTTAGTATGGCTGAACTGGTGAGAGTGTGAGGATTCTGGAAATGTAAATTTCACCCGATTTTAGGACGTGGGCTCGAGGGGCATTTTGGTTATTTTGCCAAATTTTATGTATTAGCTTAGAATTTCTTTGTAGAATCACTTGCTTGAAATTTTATTTACATTATAAAATCTAATTAAATAGGTTTGTGCCATTTAGAGACAAGTACTTGTGGCAAGAGCGTGGTTTCAGATTGATTTGAGCTAGTTCGAGGTAAGTGGCTTGTCTAACCTTATATGGGGGACATTCCCCTTAAGATTAATATCGCGATAAATGAATTGCCTTGTACGTGAGGTGACAAGTGCGTACTTGATCTAATTGTTAAAAATCCCGCTTTCATTAAAATAGCTTTAACTGTGTTTTCCTTTTATGCTTACATTACTTGAAATTTAAGCCTACTTTTAGCTTAGAGAAGCATGTCTAATTAACTAAATTGCTCTATTTGCTTTATCTACCTTATTTATATTTCGTGAAGCATGCTCGGTTAGAATTACCTGTTTTTACTTTGGTAAGAAGTTGAGTATAATGAGTATTTATTGTGCTATTGTAGTGTGTTTTACTTTGGGACTACGGGACGGTATCCCGGGAGATCCCCTGCACGTATTTATGATTTGAGCTGAAGTGCGAGATATCGAGAGATCCCTAGCATGTATATTGAGGATACCAAGAGATCCTCGGGATATATTGAGGATACCAAGAGATCCTAGGGATACCAAAAGATCCCTAGTACACATTGAGGATACCAGAAGATCTTCGAGATACCAAGAGATCCATGGCATATATTGAGGATACTAAGATATCCTTGGGGTATTGAGAGATCCCTGAATATTTATCTTTGTGAAAATTATGATTGCTTTGTCTTTGTTCCAGTTATTGTTGTTATCCTTACTATCCTGTTTTAGCTTTCGTTGTTATCTTTCAACTGTACTTTTTACCTTATATTGTTATATCTTATAGTTTATTTAATCTTAGTAGGGACCTGACCTTCCTCGTAACTGCCTGACTGAGGTTAGTCTTTGCACTTACTGAGTATCGATGTGGTGTACCCATGCCCTTTCTGTGCTATTTTTCATGTGCATATCCAGGCACATCTACTTAGACTTACCACCCTTGAGGTAAGGCGATCCTTCGGAGACTTTGAGTTATATTTGCCGCGTCCGCGAACTGAGGAGTCTATGTCTCTCTCTCTCTCTATTCTCTCTTGTAATTACAACCCTTATGTATTTACTTTGTTTAAGACATTCTGGAGTTAGACCACTATGTATTATCCTTACCTTGTGATTTCACAAGATTTCGGGTTTTGGGAAAAGTATTAGTGTTTGAGAGTTGATATTGTGTATGCTGAGCGGCACTATTAAACACTGTTTGATTCATAGCTCTAGTTGTCGTCACGATGGTTCAAAAAGGGCAAATCGGGATCGTGACAAGTTGGTATCATAGCTCTAGGTTCATAGGATCCATGAATCACAAGCCGGTTTATTAGCATATCGCGTATCAGTACGGAGGCATATGTACTTATCTTTGAGAGGCTATGTAACTCTTAGGAAATTTCCAGTTCATTAGATTTCCTTGTCATGTGATATTTTTGATATCACAACTCTAAACTTCTATCTTCTATTCTCTCACAGATGGTGAGACCACGTGCTACCCGAGGTGATCAGGCACCCGCATCCCTTATTGCAACCGCCAAAAGCCAGGTTCTGAGGTAGAGGTCGAGGATGCTCACGCGGTGTAGCCATAGCACCCGCCCGAGCTTCACCCGAGAATCCACCAGCAGTGCCAGTCAGAGCCCAAGCACCTGATACGCCTACTGCTACTACCATACCAGCATTTCAGGAGACTCTAACATAGTTGATGAGCATGTACACTACTTTGGCGCATGTAGAGTTGCTTCCTCTTGCTGCAACTACATCCCAGGCCGGGGGAGGAGCACAAACTCCTACCACCCACACTCTTTAGAAGCAAGTGCATGTTGATTAGGTCCCAGTGGTTATTTCGGTATAGCCCATAGCTCCAGATCAACCTGAGGATAGGTTAGTAGCTTCCAAGGATGAGCAGCGTAGGCTTGAGAGATTCAAGAACGACATTCGATATGTTGCAGTCTCAACAAGCTGAGATAGCACAACTCTAAAATCAGAATCGAGCACTGAGCAAAATTGAGCTCGAAACATCACAAGAAGATATTCACAGAGCTGAACCTGTACCAAAGATACCAAACGCCAGTGTGTCGGGGACTAACCCCGCCAATATGAAGATGCTTGAGGAACTCACTAAATGGATCGAATTAGGTTAAAAGAAAATTAAAGCCATTGATAAAAAAGCAAAAATTTATAACTCACGGATTGATCAAATACTAGAGGAACCCCTGATTCTAAAGGGTTTGGATTCGAAGAAGTTTGTGCAAAAGTCTTTTCCTCAATGTGCGGTTTCGAAGCCTATCTCGAAGAAATTTGTATGACAGAAAGTCCCAAATACAATGGAACCACCGACCCTAATGAGCATGCTATTTCTAATACATGCGCAACAAATAGGAATGACTTAGAAGATGATGAGATCGAATCCATCATATTGAAAAAGTTTGGAGAAGCCTTGTCGAAAAGGGCGATGATATGGCACCACAATTTTCTGCCCACTTCCATCGGTTCCTTCACCATGCTTGAATATTCGATCATGAAGGCACACACTGGAGCAATAAAGGTTGTGACTAGGAAGTTAGACCTCTTGAAAGTGAGATAAAAGAACAATGAAATGTTAAAGGAATTTGTATCTCAATTCCAGATAGAACTTATGGACAGCATAGATGATTGGATTGTTCAAGCCTTCACTTATGGTTTGAACGAGCGAGGCTTGATAGCATCATGACAAAAAAAGGAGAATTTAATTAAAAATCCATTTGTGACCTAGGCCGATGTACATAATTGATATCAGTCGAAGATCAGGGTCGAGGATGATCAATTGGGAATCCCTTCCATCTTGTTTACTCAAATAGGCACATCAGTAGAATTCAAAGGGACATTGACAAAGAACCCTAATCGAACAGAAATCGTTACCAACCATACAACCATAGATCATAAACAGTAGCCCAGGACATAATCCCGTTTGAAATGATCGAATAAATGATCGACGACAAGCTCCTGAGGGCTCATGAGTAAAAGAGGCTTTGATAAACATGTCGAACCCACAGAAGCTCCACGACTGTCAGAATACAAATTTAGCATTGTGAGCATATGATTTTTGCCCGGTTAGGTTGGATCCTACAAGATTCTTAGGTTTAGGATATTCCTCTTAATATTTGTTTTAGGATTTAATTTTAGAATTTAATTGCATGTGTTAGTGTATTTTCATTAATGCATGCTCTAAATCATTGAGGATTTAATTTTATGTTTTGATAAAATAATTGTTAATTAGGTTTATTTTTACAAATACAAAATTCAAAATATGTAAGTAGCATTTCTGGTGTTTTAATCATTTTTGTTTAATTTTAACTTGTTGCATTTTTATTGTTTGTGTTAATTAGGAATTTTAAAATAGAATTAGGAATTAAAGAATAAAACAAAAAGAGAAGAAAACAACAAGAAATATACATATACATATACATATAACTACCCAGGCTGGCCATAATTGGGCCAGACCTGGGTAGCCCAAAATGTTTTTAACCTATAAAAACACCTTTGCCCAGCCTAAACACCAGCCTCCGACCCAGTCCATTAGACTTGCCCAAAATGATTCCGTTTTTGTTACCATTCATCTAAGTCGTTGATCAGCAAACCATCCAATGGCCCTTAAACCCTAACCGAAATTAAATAAATATGTCCAAACGTCTCTACAAACTTAGAGACCAAACCCATCACCTTCCTCGTACCAGACACACCGCTGTAACATCTCCCCTTGACCACCATTGACCACCCAGCAAGCACCCCAACGCCGCCTGCGGAAATCGCCTCACGGCGGTGGACGGTCACCAAACCACCCCAACTTTACACCACCGGACCACCATGACCACCTCTTCCCCTTCCTGTAGTTTTCTTTCAAAAATAATGTTGATCTTCTCGAATATTCAAAACAAGGTTCGCCGGAACCACCGTCTCCGGCGATCCAATCCCAAAACGCCCTAAATTTACACCATAAGACCACCAAGACCTCCCCTTCCCCGTCCTGCAATCAGTTTCCTTCAAACAACTCTCCATAAGTTCGAATCTTTAAAAGAAGGTCGCCGGAACCACCGTCTCCGGCGACCCAACACCAAACCAACCCAAAATAACACCCCTGAACCACCTCACCTTCCCCTTTCAAACCATCCATACCACACCCTTCGAATATTAATTTAAAGTTTACCCTAAAACCCAAACCTCACCGGAATCCGGCCAAACTTGCCTCAGATAATCCCTTCCCCTCCCTCTCCCCAACCATTCCATCCACAACCCTCAAACACCACTAACCACCAAAAAAATTCAGATCTGAGACCTCACTTGGTCTCATAATTACAAACTCCCATTCCTAAACCCCTGAACCCTTTGTCCGCAAGGCAAATTGCCCTAAAGGTTAGAAACCTCCCCAAAAAGAGGTCAAAACCCACAAAATTGATTCGAGTTGGAGCTGCATAAACCAAAAGCTAAGTATTCTATGATTAATCACTGTCGTTGCTTGTATATATTTAATCTCTTTGTTTTTTTTTAAATTTCAGTTGCTTCGTTTCTTTTAAATTTTAGTTGTTTTCCACGATCTCATCCTGAAGTAGGTTAAGTAGTCATCTCTGCTTGCTATATGCATTATTCGTTTGGGTGTCACTGGTTTGAATTCATTCATCTTTTGAGTGGTCTGATATCATGTTGGTCTTAGCCTCCTGATTCTGAAATTTTACATGGCTTGTGATCATTGCCTTTTGGCTTTTCAGTAGTGTCACCTCTGAATTTTTTTTTATATGGTTTGTTGATCCTCGTCACTTGACTCTGCATTGGTTTCACCTCTGCGGTTCTGAATGATTTTGTGGATCCTACCTGTGTTATATTATGATTCTGAGTAGGTGTCCTCTTTTCAGAGTTTCATACCAGTCATATTTCTTTTCTAATGATTGTGATCTTTAGTATTTGCACATGTTAGGATAAATTTCTTTTCTGAATATTGTAACTATTGATATTAGCTTTGTTTTATTCTCTTGGTTTTTTTTTTCACTTCTAAGTTTTTTACTAAGTGTTATGGTTTGACCATTATTCCTGCATAGTCAATTGGGTTTCTTTTTTATTGTTATGGTTCTTCTTGACGTATTCATGAATATAGTCCTGAAGTTGATTGTTGGCCTGAATCCATGACGTGCATTGTTTAGTCCTTTAACTCTTTAAGTGTCCAAGTCCACATAATTAAGCTTGCAGTCCAAACTATGATTTTGGCCCATAACTTGAATGCAATTGACCAGGGTCATATTTGACCAAACCAAATGAAAACCAAGGTTAAAAACCTTAGGTTAGTTAATTAGGAAAGGAAACAGGGGTATAGAGGGTATTTGAACCTAAAAGAATCCTGTAACAACCCCTAGAACATTCTAGTGAGGGACTTAGGCATAATTTCAGCCTCAAACTTGAGGCACAAGTCAGAAAACTAAAGACTGTTTAGGTAAAAACTGAATTTGAATAAGGGACTAAAAGGAAAAAGTGTTGTCCTAAGGCTTCACTATAAAAGGAGCAATCTGAACATTTGAATAAGGGGGGATTTTTTTCTGACTTTTGGAATATATTTTGGAGCAGACCTTTTCTTCTGAAGCTTGAGTGAATTAAGATATATATAAATACATATTGGTTTCCTAATTCTTCAGAAATCATTAGTGGTATTCTTATTCCTGTGGAATTTTGATTCTCTCAAAAGCCTTTTGAAATTCTGGGTGTTTACTGATCGGTTGACTGTTGTTGATTGCTAGTTGCTTCAATTTTACTCATAGGTTTCCTTTTGTTGACACTCCAGGTACAAATCTTCACTCAAAGTTGGAGTTATAGCCATGTACACTTGAATTTGTAGCTGTTCATGAAGAAATTAATATTTTGTTTCAATACTTATACAATAATTGTTTGTTATTCTAGTAATATTCTGGCCTTGTAATGAACATTGATATGTACTAATTGTGGACTGATGCCAGGACTTTCCCTTTTAATTCGTTTAAATTTCATTACCTTAAGAGATGGCCTAGTCAGATCTCTTTAGTATTTGCAATTCAAATTATAGTAGAGCTTGGATAACCAAATAACATATGTACTCTGAATGATGAGTGTTTTTAAATTGTTTCTCCAAATATTAAGGCTCAAAATCTGATATGAAACCATTCTCGATGTCTTCCTCATTAAAATACTTTTGGTCTATTGTATAATAATCATGTGTATAGTTTTGATGACTATGATATAACTGAAAGAAAAACTGACTGTTATTCCCTTCTAATGGATTCGTAGTCCACTATCTATTGGCCTAATAGGAAGGCCCAGCAGTTACCGGTTGTAATGTAGCAATACATGTTCCTGGGCTAACTAAAAATGAAGCCCAATGCATAATCAGCCACGAATGAGGCTAAAATGCGAATACTGAATTTCCAAGTGTGTTACCCATCTATAAATTATTAGAACATAGTTAGATACCAGAATAATAGAAAACTTAAATGCTCTAGGATATCCTTATAAAATAAAGCGAGTTTTGTTAACTAAATAAAACATCACGAGGCTCCTCAAATTGATAAAAATATTTAGAAAAGTTGGAAGTTTCGTTTAGCGAATTTCACGGTCTCCCACGAATATTTGAAGACGTAGTTGCTATAGGGGCGAATTTCTTAATAAAATATCTTCCTATACTCGGGTGCACATTTATGTGACCCAAATCTAAATCTCTATGAAGTTGACATATATCTACAAATTGCGTGCACATTTATGTGACGTGATTGGAGATGTATTTTAATGACATTGCAAATTTCTTAAAAGAAAGATATTAAAAGCGGTTAACAATTTTAAATTGTATCATAGGTTTGAACATGTATACCAAATCAGATTTTAGCCACTTATAATAAGTTTAAGCGACCATGCTAGATCCACGAGATCTGATGGTGCCTGACACCGTCCCTCGGGTCAACTGAATTCCTTACTCAAGAATTTCTGGTTTGCTGACTCCAATTAGGCAGTCGAAATCTCTTCGATTTGGGATTTTAAATAAACCGGTGACTTGGGACACCAAAAGCCAAACTTATCCAAAGTAGCGACTGTTAGAAAATACGCTTAACGCTAGAGGGAGGGTGAATAGCGTTATAATAAAATTTAGCGTAAACTTGCGGAAATTAAAATTTGCAGGAAATAAATAAGTGCGTTAAATAAACAAAAAGGAAAGAACGCACCGATATATTCTGGTTCACCACAACACGTGGCTAGTCCAGTCCCCGAGAGACTCTCTCGAGATTTTCCACTAACTTGTTAAGCTTACGGGTGCTCAACAAACCTTTACAACTTAAGGACACAAGCCTTAACACCTTTGCTCGGAGATACAACACTCCAAGACTTCAACCAAGGAAACACAAGTTCCTTACAACAAGAATATCACAATTCTCTTACAAGTGTATAAAACACTAGACACTCAAACAAAATACTCCTTAATGAGTAGATATGAGTAAAAGAAGTAAGCTCTAGATCACAACAACTTTGGACAAGAATATGGCTCTCAAAAGCTTTATGAAATTGAATATAAAATGATAAACAAAAGTATGCAAGCTTATAGCAATGTAATGATCAGTTGTAGTATGTTGTTGTGTTTAAAACACTGAAATGAAGCTGTATTTATTGTTGAAAAACTTGGCATTACAGTTGCCTAATTGCCAATTACGAGTTGCTGATTTTACTCACTGACAATCGATTGTCAAACCCCAACAATCGATTGTCTGCCAGTCAGATCAAAATTCAATCCCAGATTTTACGCTTGATAATCGATTACTTACAATCCATAATCGATTACTGGCAACGTTCAAAAAATCCTTTCCAGATTTTACCACAAACAATCGATTGTCCAGAATCAACAATCGATTACTCAGCAACGTTCAAAAAATCTTTTCCGGATTTTAATCAAAACAATCGATTTTTATACAAAATCAATAATCGATTACCCAATAACATTCAAAAAATCTTTTCCGGATTTTAATCAAAACAATCGATTATATAGAATCAATAATCGATTACCTGACGGTATTTGAAAACTTTACGACAACGGTCAGCTTCACAATCGATTGCACAAAGTCAACAATCGATTACTTATCAGTTTTTGAAAAATATTTTAGACACTGTCTCTTTGACAATCGATTGTTCAATGTAACAATCGATTATTTAATAAATTTGAAAATCACTGGAAGACACTGTCTCAACATAATCGATTACCATTAGTTCATAATCGATTATTCTGAGTTTTGAAAAACTTTGATGGACACTGCCTCAGTTACAATCGATTGTCATTAGTTCACAATCGATTGTCATGCAGGTTTGAAAAACCTGATGCTCACTGTCTTACTCACAATCGATTGTCATTAGTTCACAATCGATTGTCATGCAGTCTTGGCTTAAAACAATCGATTATCATTAGTACATAATCGATTATCTTAGTTCAGATTTTTAAGGCATGTCTAAAAATTATTTTGACTATTGTAAATATGCATGATTTAAAATCATTTGATATTAAATTAAATATGCATGATTTTGGAAAATAGTTTTATGAGAGAAGCCATGTTACGAGTCAAGTTGTAGGATCAAGATCACAATTAATAATGACTCAATTAAACTATAAAACTTTGTCTTGAGCTTGAATCTCGTTGTATATAAATTGTGCGCTTGTTTCTTGAACTTCGTCATATATCAATTTTCGCTTCGTTTGTCATTCATCAAAACCTATACAAAAGAACACACGTTTTAGTATATTGCATTGAGAACGTGTTTCCAACAATTTCCCCCTTTTTGATAATGGCAAACATTAAGCGGGATATGCAAGATAAGCAATTTATAATGATGATTCAAGACAAGTATATACATGCAACAAGTATGCAATTTGTTCCCCCTCAATTTGAGAATTCCCCCTCAATTTAAGCATACAACTTGAGAGTGCATCATACCCGTTATCTTCCCCCTTTTGCCATTAGCAAAAATAATAATAAGATGCCAAAGATGAAATAAACCTTGTTTATTTATTGGAAAGAAGGTGTGTTTATATAAAGAGAGTATAGTAGCTCAAATGATAACATTACAATCGATTATTGATACGAGATAATCGATTATTAGATGAGGGAAACAGATTTTTCTGAAGAAGACTCGATTCTTGCGCGTCATGCTTTATAATTCCCCCTACTTTTAGGGCGGTACCTGCAAAAAAGAATTAGACGTCTCCGACGCTCAAGTTAGAAATCATGTAAAAAAAATGCAATGCATGACTTAGATCAACGTGGAGTCAAGGATCCCGAGTTCACTGCGAATTCGGAAGAGGGACTCTTTCTCTAAAGGCTTTGTAAAGATGTCTGCCAATTGGTTTTTGGTTTCAACAAATTCAATTTCAACATCGCCTTTGAAAACGTGATATCTAATAAAATGATGTCTAATTTCAATGTGTTTCGTTCGTGAATGAAGAACGGGGTTCTTCGTCAAGCATATGGCACTAGTATTATCACATCTAAGAGGGATATGATTAAGACTTAGGCCATAGTCCAAGAGTTGTTGTTTCATCCATAGGATTTGAGCGCAACAACTCCCCGAGGCTACATATTCAGCCTCGGTTGTGGACAACGCAACACTTACTTGTTTCATGCTAAACCAAGAAACGAGAGAGCTACCGAGAAAATGGCAAGTGCCACTAGTGCTCTTGCGGTCCAATTTGCATCCAGCAAAATCGGAATCGGAATAGCCAACAAGTTGGCATGAAGAGCCTTTGGGGTACCATAGACCCACATTTGTAGTACCAACAAGATACCTTAAAATCCGTTTTACCACAGTAAGGTGAGACTCCTTCGGACACGATTGATAATGAGCGCATAAGCACACGCTAAACATGATGTCCGGACGACTAGCAGTAAGATAAAGAAGAGAGCCAATCATACCTCGATACTTTTTGGTGTCGACTTTCTTACCTTTCTCATCTTTGTCTAGATGATCGGATGTGCTCATGGGAGTTGCCATTTCTTTTGCATTGTTCATCTCAAATCGTTTCAGCAATTCTTTGCAATATTTGGTTTGACAAATGAATGTACCTTCTTTCATTTGCTTTACTTGTAATCCCAAAAAGAATGTTAACTCACCCATCATAGACATCTCAAATTCGCTTGTCATTAAATCGGAAAATTCCTTGCATAAAACATTGTTAGTAGCACCAAATATAATATCATCTACATATATTTGAACTAACAAAATATCATTGTTTTTATGCTTAACAAAGAGAGTTGTGTCAACCTTCCCCCTAATAAAATCATTTTCCAATAGAAACTTACTCAATCTTTCATACCAAGCTCGGGGAGCTTGTTTTAAACCATAAAGAGCCTTTTTGAGTTTGAAAACATGATCGAGAGATTTAAAATCTTCAAAACCGGGGAGTTGTTCAACATAAACTTCTTCTTGAATAAAACCGTTTAGAAAAGCACTTTTCACATCCATTTGATATAAATTGAAATTCATAGAAGAGGCAAATGCAAGCAATAAGCGAATAGCTTCTAATCTAGCTACGGGATCATATGTTTCCTCATAGTCAATACCCTCTTCTTGATTATAGCCTTTTGCTACAAGCCTAGCTTTGTTTCTAGTGATTATACCATTTTCATCTAGTTCATTGCGAAAAAACCCATTTCGTACCAATTATGGTATGACCTTCGGGTCTTGGCACCAAATCCCAAACGTCATTGCGTTCGAATTGGTTAAGCTCCTCTTGCATTGCCAAGGTCCAAAATTCATCCCCAATTGCTTCTGAGATGGTTTTGGGTTCAATTTGAGAAACAAAAGCAGTACATTCTAAGGTATTTTTGAGAGAGTTTCGGGTACTTACCTTGTCTCCAACGTTGCCAATTACCTGTTCAAGAGGGTGATCTTTGATCGTCCTCCACTCATTTGGCACTTTTGTTTCTTTTTCCAATTGTGGCGCTTCTTCCGTTGGTTGTTCCTCAGTTTCATCTTTATTTTCCTTGGGTGGTTCCTCTTGTATTTTGTCTTTCAAGCTATCTAAGATACCTGCAAGATCAAAACCGGAATCCTTTCTCGCCAAGCGAGCATTATTTTCGGAAAATACAATATGAGGGGATTCCTCCACAATTTGGGTTCTTTTATTAAAGACCCTATATGCTTTACTACGTGAGGAATATCTAATGAAAATACCTTCATCCGACTTAGCACCAAATTTACCCAATTGGTCTTGGCCATTGTTATGAACAAAACATTTGCAACCAAAAACTCTAAAATAGGAAATATTTGGTTTTCTACCCTTATAAAGTTCATAGGGGGTTTTCATGAGTATCGGCCGAATTACTACTCTATTTAGAACATAGCAAGCGGTACTCACGGCGTCCGCCCAAAAATGTTTGGGTATCTTAGCTTCGTCGAGCATGGTTCTAGCCATCTCTTCGAGACACCTATTTTTCCTTTCCACCACCCCATTTTGTTGTGGTGTACGTGGAGCGGAAAAGGTATGCTCGATTCCGAGTTCGTCACAAAAGTCCGCAAAGAGATTGTGATCAAACTCTCCACCATGATCACTTCTAATTGAAGTGACGGTTGTTTCTTTCTCATTTTGAACACGCTTAAGAAAATATTTTAAATTTTGAAAAGCATCACTTTTATTGGCAAGAAATAAAGTCCAAGTAAATCTCGAGTAATCATCAACAATCACAAAAGCATATATATTTCTTCCTAGACTTTCAATGCGAGAGGGACTAAGTAAATCCATATGAAGCAATTGCAATGGTCTAGAAGTTGAAACAATATTTTTAGATTTGAAAGATGCTTTTGTTTGCTTCCCCTTTTGACACGAGTCACAAATAGAGTCATTTTCAAATTTTAAAATGGGAAGACCAACAACTAAGTTTTGAGAAATCAATTTGTTCAAAAGATGCATATTGATATGTGCTACTCTACGATGCCATAGCCAAGTATCATCCTCTTTACTCATTAGAAAATCAACATAATCGGGTGAGGAATTAGCAAGATCAACCATATAAATATTATCCACTCTAAAACCACGGAGGATAATTTTGAAATCACTACGTCTGAACACTAAGCATTCATCCGAATCAAATAAAGCAAGATTTCCCTTGTCACACAATTGGCTTATGCTCAAGAGATTATGCTTTAATCCTTTAACAAGTAATATATGCTTAATAGAGGAATTTTCATCCTTACCGACCGAGCTGATGCCGATGATCTTTCGTTTATTGTTATCACCGAAGATAACACTTCCTCCTTCTTGTGCTCTAATTGAAGGAATTTGGATTCATCTCCCGTCATATGCTTGGAGCATCCACTATCAAGGTACCATAGTACACTTGATCCCTTCAAGCACACCTACAAAACAAATTAATGTTCTTTAGGTACCCATGCCATCTTGGGTCCTTGGGGGTTAGGCATATTATAATGATGCGATTGAGTAATATGTCTATGACGTGAAAAGCATGCAGGAGCAATATGACCAATACGTCTACAATAATGACAAGTCACATTTGGGTTATGCATCCTTCTAGGTTCATAGTAACTAGACGGATGAAAATTTCTTACTCTATTTTGAACACTATGACTATTTCGCATTTCATGAGAGTTATTTCTCCTACTATGAGCTCTAGGATGGGCAGCATTTCTAGAGTGATTGTTTCTAGGTTGAAGGCCATTTCTAGGTCTTCTCAAAGGTTCAACATTTGGCCTAAAATATGCATCATTTCTAGGGTAACTATTTCTAGGTGGTAAGTCATTTCTAGGTCTCCTAAAATGTTCAACACTTTGTCTAGCATGCATATTGGTTCTAGGATTAGCATTTGTTTTATTAGTCCTAGGTTGAGCCTTAGGTGGTTGGGGTTTGGCTTCAACCTTTTCTTTAACCTCATTCTTAAATCCTATGCCATGCTTGGTTGATTTCAAATTAACAAGGACCTCATTCAAATTCTTGTGGGAAGAATTAAACTTATCTAAGGTACCTTTGAGTCTATCTACCTCATTTTTGAGATGCAAGCAAGAAGAACAATTTTTAGTAGAACTTTCGGGCTTATCGGCGCTTCTTTTTCCAAAAAATTTGTTTTCCTCTTTCAGCTTTTCATTTTCTAAACCCAGTTTTTCTAAATCCTTTTCTTTCAAAGAAAGCTATTTTTGAAAATCCTTTTCTTTTAATGAAGCATTTTCTTTTATGCCCTTAACAGTTTTTGAAGCCTTAATAAACTTAGCATATAATTCATCAAAAGCAGTTCGCATTTCTTCAAGAGTAAAGAAGTTTTTAGACGAATTTTGACATACCTCATCTTTGTTGTCTTCTTGTGCCATAAGGCAAAGATTTGCTGCTTCGTCTTCTTCTCCTTCGCTTGACTCATCTCCGGAGTCGCCTCCCCAAGAAATGTATGCACGTTGCTTTTTAAAAGGTTTCTTCTCCTTTTTGATGTTTGGGCAATTTGATTTGATGTTCCCAGTTTCACCACATTCATAGCACTTGATTTGTTCGCCTTGCTTTTTGCCCTTGCGTTCATACTCCTTGCGCATGAACTTTTGAAATCTTTTGATAACGAGTCCAAACTCGTTGTCTCCTTCCTCATCAATTTGCGGTTGGCTTGTGCTCGCCTTTAGAGCTATTCTTTGCCTCCTTTGATCATCAACAAAAGGGTTAAGAATAGTAGATTCATAGGTCTTAAGGTTACCTCTTAGTGCGTCGATGGTGACGTTTGAAACGCCAATGGATTCTTGAATTGCATCGGCCTTTGATCTCCATGCCGGTGTGAGACTTCTAAGAATTTTTCGAACGAGCTCTCTATCCGTGAATGTTTTCTAGAGAGCATGTATGTCATTTATGATTATTGAAAATCGCTCAAACATTTCGTCCACCTTTTCACCTTCCTTTATGTGAAATAATTCATAAGAATGGGTTAGGAAATCAATTTTTGCTTCCCTTACCTGGTCCGTACCTTCGTACGTAACTTCTAGCTTGTCCTACATCTCCTTTGCCGTTGTGCAACACGATATTTTCCTGTAATCGTCAGCATTAACAGCACAATATAATAAATTAATTGCTTTAGCATTATTTTGAACCTTTCGAATGTCATCCGCGTCATACTCATCCTCGGACTTGGGAACCCATTCGTTTTCCACCTTCTTTGTTGGAATTTGGTTTCCCTTCATTATCACCTTCCAAAGGTGAAAGCTGTTGGACTGAACGAAGATCTTCATCCTCTCCTTCCAGTACGTGTAATTTGTACCGTTGAA
Source organism: Nicotiana benthamiana (assembly GCA_034376525.1). Taxonomy (NCBI): domain Eukaryota; kingdom Viridiplantae; phylum Streptophyta; class Magnoliopsida; order Solanales; family Solanaceae; genus Nicotiana; species Nicotiana benthamiana. Next base: position 26,462,204 of record CM067324.1, on the reverse strand, counting down.
TAGAGGTGGTCGTGTGGATCACTGTCCTTCATCAATTCCTGCAAAAGAATCACGAGTAGAAGCCATGGATGGTTCTCTCAAACTGTTAAGTTTTCAGAGAGTTGGGCGCTGATACCAATTGTTAGAAAATACACTTAACGCTAGAGGGGGGGGGGGGGTGAATAGCGTTATAATAAAATTTAGCGTAAACTTGCGGAAATTAAAATTTGCAGGAAATAAATAAGTGCGTTAAATAAACAAAAAGGAAAGAACGCACCGATATATTCTGGTTGACCACAACACGTGGCTAGTCCAGTCCCCGAGAGACTCTCTCGAGATTTTCCACTAACTTGTTAAGCTTACGGGTGCTCAACAAACCTTTACAACTTAAGGACACAAGCCTTAGCACCTTTGCTCGGAGATAAAACACTCCAAGACTTCAACCAAGGAAACACAAGTTCCTTACAACAAGAGAATAACAATTCTCTTACAAGTGTATAAAACACTAAACACTCAAACAAAATACTCCTTAATGAGTAGATATGAGTAAAAGAAGTAAGCTCTAGATCACAACAACTTTGGACAAGAATATGGCTCTCAAAAGCTTTATGAAATTGAATATAAAATGATAAACAAAAGTATGCAAGCTTATAGCAATGTAATGATCAGTTGTAGTATGTTGTTGTGTTTAAAACACTGAAATGAAGCTGTATTTATCGTTGAAAAACTTGGCATTTCCGTTGCCTAATTGCCAATTACGAGTTGCTGATTTTACTTACTGACAATCGATTGTCAAACCCCAACAATCGATTGTCTGTCAGATCAAAATTCAATCCCAGATTTTACGCTTGATAATCGATTACTTACAATCCATAATCTATTACTGGCAACGTTCAAAAAATCCTTTCCAGATTTTACCACAAACAATCGATTGTCCAGAATAACCAATCGATTACTCAGCAACGTTAAAAAAATCTTTTCCAGATTTTAATCAAAACAATCGATTATACAAAATCAATAATCGATTACCCAATAACGTTCAAAAAATCTTTTCCGGATTTTAATCAAAACAATCGATTATATAGAATCTATAATCGGTTACCTGACGGTATTTGAAAACTTTACGACAACGGTCAGCTTCACAATCGATTGCACAAAGTCAACAATCGATTACTTATCAGTTTTTGAAAAACATTTTAGACACTGTCTCTTTGACAATCGATTGTTCAATGTAACAATCGATTATTTAATAAATTTGAAAATCACTGGAAGACACTGTCTCAACATAATCGATTACCATTAGTTCATAATCGATTATTCTGAGTTTTGAAAAACTTTGATGGACACTGCCTCAGTTACAATCAATTGTCATTAGTTCACAATCGATTATCATGCAGGTTTGAAAAACCTGATGCTCACTGTCTTACTCACAATCGATTGTCATTAGTTCACAATCGATTGTCATGCAGTCTTGGCTTAAAACAATTGATTATCTTAGTCCAGATTTTTAAGGCATGTCTAAAAATTATTTTGACTACTGTAAATATGCATGATTTAAAATCATTTGACATTAAATTAAATATGCATGATTTTGGAAAATAGTTTTATGAGAGAAGCCATGTTACGAGTCAAGTTGTAGGATCAAGATCACAATTAAGAATGACTCAATTAAACTATAAAACTTTGTCTTGAGCTTGAATCTCGTTGTATATCAATTGTGCGCTTGTTTCTTGAACTTCGTCATATATATCTTTCGCTTCGTTTGTCATTCATCAAAACCTATACAAAAGAACACACGTTTTAGTATATTGCATTGAGAACGTGTTTCCAACATCGACTCTTGAATAAATAACTAATCCCATTTCAGATAATGTCACTTTAATTGGAAAAACTCCCTTATACGTGTCATCTTTCGGGATAACCGTGTAAAAAGGAGATGTGACAAGCATCGATGCATCAGGTATTGTGTCGGCCATTGGACGAATCAATGATACTAGATGTCCCATACCCCTACAGACCGATCCAACTCAATGGAACCCTAATAAAATATGAAAATACCATGGTACCCATGGACATATAAATGAAAATTGAAGACGGTTGATGAAAGAGGTAGCTCATTTATTCAACGAGGGTCACCTTCGAGAATTCTTAAGTGACTGGGCCAAGAACCACTTAGAAAATAGGGATTTGAATAGGCAAAACAAGCAGGAAGAGGCACAACATGTGATTCACATGATCATTGGAGGGGTCAATATTCCTTAAGGATCGGTATTAAAATGCACCAAAGTGATGATCACAAGGGAAAAGCGAACCCTGAATTATTTACCAGAAGAAACCTTGTCTTTCAAGGACGACGGTGCAGAAGGGATCGAACAACCTCCCAACAACACACTGGTAATATCTATCCTTATGAATAAAATTCAAGTGAAACGTGTGTTAATTGATCCAAAAAGCTTGGCAAATATTATTCATCAAGGGTCGTAGAGCAACTCGGCCTCCAAGATCAAATCGGGCCCGCAGATCGGGTACTCAATGTCTTCAACATGGAAAGTAAAACAACCAATAGAAAAATCATTTTTCCAGTAAATGTGGCCACGACTATCTAGGAAACAAAGTTCCATGTGATCGAAGAAGACATGAGGTACAACACGTTGCCATGGATCCATAACATGAGGGAAATACCCTCAACACTTCATCAAGTCCTAAAGTTCCCAACATCAGAAGGAATCAAAATGGTGTACGGAGAATAATTTACTGCCAAAGAAATGTTGTCAATCGATGATGTACTGCCATTATCAGTGCTTTTGTCAACAAGGAATCAGAGTTGAAGGGAAAGCGAAAGGTCAAATAGCAACTATAGTTATTGGCCTCAGCCCGATCAAAGGAGTAGGAAACTTTCGAGGATGATGATTATATGATAACTCAAACCTTTAAAACCCCCAATGATTCCAATGCAATGAAGTCAACAATCAAAGAGTTGGAACAAATCATGCTGATCGGGCATCTACTCGATCGAAAGGTATTCCTAGGCACGGGGTTAACTCTCAAGCTCGGGAAAAACTTGTCCAATTTCCTTTAAATAACATGGATTGTTTTGCTTGGTCCTACCTAGATATGGCAGGGATACCACGGAAAATTACTACGCATCAACTAAACTTGGACCCGAAGTCCGCTCGATAGAAAAAAAAGACAAGACCTCAGTCCGAGGTAAAACATACATTCATCAAGGACGAGGTAAGAAAACTTCTCAATATAGGATCTATTCGGGAGGAAATATTTCCCAAATGGTTAGCAAACGTAGTTGTAGTCCCTAAAAAGGGAAACAAACTTAGAATGTGTGTAGACTATAAAGATTTAAACAAAGCATGCCCTAAAGATTCATTTTCTTTGTCGAATTTCGATCGCATGATTGATGCCACGGCCATACATGAGATCTGTATTTTTTTCGATGCCTACTCCCGGTACAATCAAATACAAATGAACCTAGATTATCAGGAAAACACTTTGTTTATCACTAAATACGACACTTATTACTATAATCTAATGATGTTCAGACCAAAAAATGCTGGTGCTACTTATCAATGCCAAATAAATCGAATGTTCGAAGAACAAATAGGCAAATCAATTGAGGTTTATATTAATGATGTGCTTGTTAAGTCCCTGCGAGCAGAGGACCATATAAGGTATTTGTAAGAGACCTTCGACATATTGAAAAGGTACAACATGAAGATTAACCCAGAGAAATATGCATTGGAGGTCTGCTCGGGCAGGTTACTCGCCTTTATGGTATCAAACCAGGGAATCGAAATCAACCCCGATAAAATCAAGGCAATTGGAAACATCACAATTGTTGACAATGTCAAGGCTGTACAAAGGATAACAGGATGCACAGCCGCTTTAGGTCGATTTATTTCAAGGTCCTCAGATAGGAGCCACTAGTTCTTCTCAGTGCATAAGAAAAAGAGCAATTTTACATGGACCTCGGAATGTCAACAAGCTTTGGAGGAACTCAAACACTACTTATCAAGCCTGCCATTGCTTCACTCCCCAAAGGTGGACAAGCAACTTTACTTATACTTAGCATTCTCGGAGATAGAGATAAGCGGGATCTTAGTTCAAGAAGAGCAAGGAATGTAATTTCTGCTTTGATTAAACCCTAGGTCAAACCCAGATCCGGTACTCACACTTAGAAAAATTAGCGCTTGCTTTAATAAGCGCCTTTAGGAAATTAAAACATATTTTCAATGTCACCCAATTTGTTTTGTAACCACCTACCCCCTTCGCAACATTTTTCACAAGCCTAAACTCTCGAGCCGATTGGCCAAATGGGCCGATGAGATAAGCAGGTATGGTACGAGTATCAACCCCGAAAGGTCATCAACTCTCAAATCTTGGTAGACTTTGTGGCCGACTTCATGCCAGCCCTCGTGCCCAAGGTCGAAAAGGAACTATTGTTTAAATTGGGTACATCATTGGGGGCTGTGGACCCTCTTCACAGACCACGCTTTGAATGTGAAGGGTCTGAGATGGGCATCGGTTTTAAGCCACCCACATGTAATACAATTAGTCAGTATATCAAAACTTCAAAATTGACTAACAATGAGGTCGATATGAGTCCATGATTGCAAGTCTTGAGCTAGCTAAGGGCTTGGGCCAAATGTGACTCCCAACTTGTGGTATATCATGTCAACAGAACTTTCAAGGTTTGAGAATACCGAATGCAGAGGTACTTAGATAAAATAAAAGCGTCTCTATATCGATTTAAAGGATGGGTGCTACAACACGTACCTCGAGAACAAAATAGCATGGCCGATACCCTTGCAAATTTGGGGCCGTTGATCGAAGACAATTAACTTAGGTCGGGGACTGTTTTACAACTTTCAAGGTCGGTAATCAAAAATAGACACGTCAAAATAAATTCAAGTTTAATATGGGATTGGAGAAATAAGTACATCGAGTACCTAAAGAACGAGAAGCTTCCATCGGATCCGAAAGAATCGAGGACTCTACGTATGATGGTCGCACGGTTCACATTGGCCGATGATAGAACATTGTATAGAATAACGTTCGACATACCATTAGCAAAATATTTGGGACCAGACATCGACTATGTTCTACGGGAAATTCACAAGGGAACTTGCAAAATCATTTCGATGCCGAGTCATTGGTTCACAAGGTCAACAAAGCATGATACTATAACGCCGATATGGAAAAGGACACTTATGAATTGTTCGAAAGTGCGATAAATGTCAAAGGTATGCATGGATGATCCAACAGCCCGAAGAGCAACTCCACTTAGTCCTATCCCCATAGTTGTTCATGAAATGGGGATAGATAGCATTGTCCCTCTACCATCAGCCCCAGGTAAAGCTAAATTCATTTTTTATAACTAATTATTTTGCTATGTGGGTTGAGGCATAGGCTTTCATGAAATTCATAGAAAAAGAAGTCATAGACTTCATTTGGGATCACATTATATGCTGATTCAGAATGCCTACCAAGATCCTATGAGACAATGGAAAGCAATTTGTCGGCAGAAAAGTGACAGTTTTTCGAAGACCACAAAATAAAAAGGATACTTTGTCAATGTTATATCATCCTAGTGGGAACAGACAAGCCGAATCAACGAACAAGACTATCATCCAAAATCTGAAGAAAAGATTGAACGAAGCTAAAGGAAAATGGACAGAAATCTTGCTCGAGGTCCTTTAGGCATATCGAACAACGTCGAATCCAGTATGGAAGCAACACCGTTCTCTTTAGTCTACGGTGTTGAAGCTCTAATATTGGTCAAAGTTGGGGAACCGAGCTTCAGGTTTCGGAGTTCAACGGAAGAGTCAAATCATGGGGTTGTGAATATGAACCTCAAATTGTTAGATAAAAGACAGGAAACCTCCCTTATTTGTATGGTCGCACAAAAGTAGCGGATCGAGAAGTATTACCACCAAAGATCCAATCTTTGACACTTTATAAATGGGGACATAGTTCTGAGAAAGGTCACCCTCAATACTCGAGATCCAAACAAAGGGAAACTTGGCTCAAACTGGGAGGGACCACATCAGGTCCTCAATATCGTCGGAAAGGGATCCTACAAACTCGGCATGATGGATGGCCATCAATTGCCAAACAATTGAAACATATCACTTCTCAAATGATACTATTGCTAAGGTACAACCTTCTCCATTTTTATTTACATTTTGTACTAACCAATTGTTGGTGTTCAACCAAAGAAATCAAAGAATCATTCATTGCAAAGTTCTTAGGTCTGAAAGCACACATTGCACTCTTTTTTCCTTAGACCGGGTTTTATCCCAAATGGGATTTTCGGTGAGGTTTTTAATGAGGAAACTATTGTTCGTGATAACTTAGAGCAACTCCACAGTATCCGAGTCTTCTTTACAATTAACCTCGAATACTGGGGGACACCACCCTCGGATGTTAACTTTGTTATGAGGAAGGTCTTTTATTTCAATAGGGTCTCGATAGGTAAGACTTTGTAAAGGCCAAAAGAACAAATAAACCATGTCATAAGCAAATCTATATAATCTCGAAAATGAGATGTTATATCCCGTAATTTCGTACCGTAAGTTAAGAGATGTAAGTTCGGGAATGAGATTTAGTTGGGATTATAAGTATTACCCTATTACAAATAAGTGATAAGTTAATTCATAATGGTGAGAGGGTAAGCGAATCGAAGGAAATAAATTTCGTCGAAGTTTGATATTTTAGAATAATATACGATCGAACTAAAATACCTAATATTATGGATTAATATATTACAAGGTACCACGTGATTATAATAGTATGGTGTATTAAATATCTTAAAGGTGATTAATATTTTAAATAATTTTAGATAATTTTTAATTAAGTGGATAAGAATATTTTAGGGCTTTCACATGGCATTAAGCCAAGCCAAGTGGCATAATTGTGCATGATGAGTCAAAAGATTCAAGTTGCCACGTAAGGGTCTTTTGGATAACCCTTGGTTGGTGTCTTATTATGGAGTGTAATTTAAGATCAACAACAAAGAGTTAAAGCTACTCTAAATATAATGACTATTGTCATATAAGTATGGATAATTTTACAAGAAGTTAACTAAATGGCTTAGAAAGGAAAGGTTTGATAAGAAACACATACAATCTCATTTGCTTGTATGGTTTCTTATTTAATAACTTTGCTTGCAAAGACCAGCAGTGTTGGATACTCTAATGAATTCTCAAAAATTGAATTCATATAATATGAATTCCATAGCGTTATAGCAGTGTGAGATGCAATTTAGAGTGAGTGCGGTACAAATTTTCTCAGGACTATCATATAGATATTCTTTTGCTTCGATCCGATGTTACATATTTTGTCGTAATCACCATATGTTGGAGGGATTGTCAAGAGAATCGATTCAGATATGTTAAGACTATCCCTTCTTTTTTCATGATCTATACGACACGAACGAAACTAGCAAATGCACAACTTTTATAAATGATTTTATTCATAGAATTACTAGAGATGCTTATGATCTTGATCCCCCATGTGTCATATCATTTTATCATCTGTTCATGGGAGTCAAAAATACATAAGTTGCTAAAGTTTATTTTATGGTATTAATCAGAGGCGCAATAGTCTTATGACATACCGAGGGATTTTACTAACATATTTCATATGCATTTCATGCATTTATACATGCACATTGAAGCATGCCCAGGTCATGGGTCAATGTGCATGTATATATATATATATATATATATATATATATATATATATATATATATATATATATATATATATATATATATATATATATATATACATTGACGATTTTGCTCACAGTGACCGAGATGATATGATGGGATGCCCTCAGAGTCCTGATGAGGTTATGATGCATGTACCTATGCACGACATTCCATTCATATGCATATGCAAGACACTATAATTAATTCATGATTTACAGAGTTATCCAGACTTGTGGGATGGGTCATTTACTCTATATTCTTCCATTTCTGTTGTCTTATTATTTGTGTGCCTCACATACTCGGTACACTATCGTACTGACGTCCCTTCTTCCTGGAAGGCTACGTTTCATGCCTGTAGGTCCTAATAGGCAGGTCGAAATTCCTCCAAGTAGGGTATCAGCTCAGTGGAAAATATTGGTGCGCTCCATTTGTTCCGGAGTTTGTTGTTTGTTCAATACGATTAAACAAGTATTATTTGGTATTGGGGGGCTATTTCCCGACCTTTATTACAAATATATATTCTTACAAATATACGAGTGGTTATTTTGGTCCATAGGCCTGTATGTCTTATGTATAAGTTGGTATTTCATGTTGTATTTTGTTTATCTTATGGCAGCCTCTTTGGCTCAGTTATCTATGATAGTATGATATGAAAAGATACGTTATATTTGTACTCGATTGAGTAAGGTATGCGGTGCCCATCGCCACCTATCACTTTGTGTCGTGACAGAAGTAGTATCGGATCAGTTCTGTCCTAGGGAATATACAAGCCTTGCCTTGTAGAGTCTTATTTATGGGTGTGTTGTGCACCACACTTATAAGCAGGAGGCTACAGGGCATTTAGGACTGTCATTCTTTCTTCTTACTTTAGGTCATGTGGTAATGCTTAGTTTTAAGAACTCAATTTTCTAAACTCTGTCTTATTTATAATACGACGATGCCTACATTAAAGAAAATGATTGTTGAAAGATTAAATGTGGCTGTGGAAGAGTTAAGTTAGAGGAACTCGATTCTGCTTGATGCTATGATGAGTAAATGTGAAGTTTTCAGCAAATCATGTGTGTACTAAAAGGTATAAGCTTCTTGATAAGAATTTCTAAGGCATGAATATCTATCCATCCATGTGGTAAAAAGCAACTAGAGAATTAAGAAGTACAAGTTTCAACAAGTACAAAAAGCAAGGTAAAAATGGGGTACGAGATACCCAATTAGTAGGGATGAACATTATTTACAATTCGTGAGGGAGATATAAGTATTTTGAATTACTTTCAACCGTAACAATTGTATGTACAATTGGCCACACCCATCTCAGTCATGCCCTATGAGAGAAAACAGATATGTCTTAAGAGAAGGACATGATATCAGGATCCGGCGTAGGTTAGAGTAACCCAAAATGATGGATGAGTTGTTTGAGTTAGTTGACATTTTCGAAGGATATTACAAAGGTGCTATAGAACTCCTTGTAAAACACCCAGATGGTACATTCTAGAATATTACAATTAGATATAAATACTAGCATGATCAAGAAAATTCATAAGATAGACAATGAAATTCTAAAAGGGATAAATACTACCTTAGTGTGGCTCCCGTCCGTAGTAGAGCAAAAACATTGAGCAAACCGAAGAGCCAATGAATGAAGCAAGTGGATCTAAAAGCAAAAGAATGTCTTGTTAAAGTTTTCAAAAGAAATGGATAGGCAAAAATATTAGTAGGGAAATAAAAAAGAAATAAGGAAGCATCATGAGCAAGATGTGATACATGGATGACAACGGTAGATCAAAAAGATGACAGTATTACAGAGTCTATTGTCAAGTAAAGGAAAATACAAGACTTAACAGGCCTTGAGGCAACAAAAGAATATAGGTCATAAAGTCACATCTTTATTTCGAGAAATAAGTTCCCAACTCTAATGTGATTACCAAAAGGAAACATTAGACTCCGTAGTAATAGAAACCAGTATGGATTGGTGAACAAGATGACCTAAACATAAATTAGTGACAGGGTGATTTGATAATAGTCAGCATCATGAGAATTTCATATTTTGTTCTGGCAATAATATAATGGACAACAGAAAAAGATTCATGACAAATTTAGAGAATGGTCATTTAGGCAGACGCATCCCTAAAGCAAGCAATGTGAGCAAAGTTAAGCTTAAAGAACTATGTGTGCCAGTTACACTAGGTGTCACCCTCGTAAGTAAGGATTTTTGTTATCCTTGGTACAAAAGGATGGTGAGTAAGGGCCATCGATGATGTGAAAAGACGCCAATGATGAAGAGGTAAAACATCTATAGGTAAATTGTTGTAGCTCCAACTCTTAGTACTCCCCTAAAGGGGGAAATGTGGAGTAAGGTGGCATTAAGTTAAAATTAAGTGGTTCTAGTAACTATGGAGTGGTAAAGGAAGAATGCAAAAAAGGGATGAGATTGCACTTATCCAAAGTCAACAGATATGCTACGATTCTAAAACAGTATGAAAATGCGACATCAAGGAGGAAGTAAGGAGATATGTTATTAACAGATAAAAAGCTAGTGCGAGATGTTAGTTAAGATAAAGGAAATGACCCAAGAAAAATTATGCAGGTTACCAGATAAAAATCCAGTGCGAGACGTAAGTTAAGATAAAGGAAATGGCCCAAGACAGATTATGCAGGATACTGATATGAGAATGAGCCAATGAGTAGCAATTGATTCAGGAAGAGCCTAGTTATGGCTAGACAAAAGGAGACAGATAAAAGGATACATACAAATCAAAATATCGTGCAAGATAAAAATTGTAAACCCCAATATAGTGAATTCAACCTCATAGTAATGTCATTATAATACATGAGAAATATTCATATAGGAATTGGGGTAATTAAAGGTACCATATGAGTGTTACAGAGATAAAAGAAAGTGCCACTAGGAATGTCGTGAAAATATCAAGTTAAGAAGCAATCCTACAAGCACAAGGGTTGGAAGTATAACTATGGATAGTTATAGGCAAGGAAGGACATCTAAAGGTCCATCGAGTATACAGTTTAAGCTCACAACTTTACAAGACACAGAGGATCCTCCCTAAATACTACAATGAAAGACTAACCGGAGAAGTAAGAAAGAAAGCTTCAACCTAAGCTCAGTGACCTAGAAGGAAAATGGTCTTATAACAATAGTCTAACAACATCATTGTATGTACTCCATAAGAAAATAGCAACTAACCTGGATAATAAACATGAAGTAAAATTAGAAGTGATATTCAAGATCATATAAGTTGTATGGAATTCCAATGTGTGTGCGCACTAAGGTACATTAAGTATGTACGTAACAAGGGGGAAAAAGACCGGGAAAATCAATTGCTTACGTTTGAAGAAAAATGATATGGGCAAAAGGAATTATTTGATTAATGGTCAGTCGTAGAAGATCCCGATATAAGTTAAAGAAGAATTAGGCCCAGGGATTAGACAAAGGATTGAATTGTTAGAAGATTGTATCATGAATATTCCATAGTGTCCATGAAAGGCTAAAGTAATAACTAATGCCACGAGCTGCAGATCAAGAGATAGCTTAAGCCTATATAAAGGCTTACCAGAAGGAGGAGAAAACAAAAGAGTTACATCAATGAAGTAAATCAGGAATCAGATTACTGAACCTAGAAAGTTATAGACAACGTGATTTATAACATTGCAGGACTACTTTGAATATCAGAGGTACAAGAGAGAAAGCATAGTAGCCATATTCTATAATGGCTTTACGATAAAGCTAGTTAGAAGAAGTACCAGCCTCATAAAAATTCATTATGAAGCTCTCACTACATTGTGTATGCACCAGAAGTGCAAATATTACAATAAAGCTTCAAATTGTGTGTGCATATCGAACCTATATGAAAGGGAAGTTATGAAAGAGATAGACGATGTGATGTAAGATTTTAAAGCAAGTAAGGTAAAGGTGAAAAATGTACCAGATACTCAAGTAAAGAAGGTTGTGAATAGTCCATACCTCAGATATAAGGCTAGAAACGTTGGGATTCAGTATCCATGAAGGGTAGCAACGTCGCCAGTGGTATATCTTCCAGCGTATGGTCTCTAGGTATCGAGAATCCTGACTAAGAGATAAATAAGAGTTAGAAACAATGTGATGTCTCGCTTGATATTCCTGAATAACATAAGAAAATCTGTTGTGAAAGCAAGTTGAAGGAAGGTTGTGACTAGTATAAATAGATAAGTGTAGGTCACAAGCTAAAGTATGGTATAGTGACAAAGTTCTAGAAGACAGGAATAAGGATAAGAAAGGGAAAGTGGGAAGGTGATGAGAATAGATAAGTCCTCGGGATTAAGCCCATGAAAACAAGAGAGCTAATGGTTTCTCTAAGTTATAGAAAGCTTAGTGTAGTCTGAATGAACTCAAAGAAGTCTAAGACTAGTATCATTTAGAAGAGATGGAATGTTGCCCTGGTCGTAGGATAAGGGTGAAATTGTAAAAGATAAAGCATGATGTTGGGGTCTTCGATTAAGAATGATTTGCAGAAAAAGAAAAAAAGGATTTCATGAATTATATGGGATTAAAATACCCACATAAGATGAATCACATTGAGATTCTCTATGAAATACAGTTGTAAAGGCCTGTTCTAACCCCAAGTGGATTGGTCTAATCATTTCAGATATCCTTATGAGACGTGACCCTAACGATATTGTTACACATAAGAGGTCAAGTTATTAGTTGTAGATTATGGATCAACATTAAGGTGAATTGACAATAGATGGATAAAGTTCCAACTTATGAGAGGAGATAGGGATTCCATCCTTTAGATGAACAATAATAAGGAAGCATTGAAGGACTTTGATTTATACTTCTATGATAAGAAGCGAGAGAGTAACCTAGAATTAAGTAGCAGACCTCGATATTAATAAAACCAAGGTAAGATTTATGGTATAGTATGACCTTGATGCAGTCAAGTCATACACATGAATAACTAGGTATATAAAATAAGATATAACAATATTTATAAGTTCGACAAAGTACCGAGCGAAGAACTTCAATATATACATATAGATGCCCAAATGGATATCTTGTCATTCCATATCTATGTTTGCAAAGTGAGACCTAGATATTGGCTAAAAGCTTGAGGAAAAAGGAGAGAAGAGTCTCATAGGCGCACTTGCAAGGTCAGTGTCATATAGGCTGCATGATAGAAGGTAGCAACTGTTACAAGATTGGCAGAATTTCAACCACAAGTCATGGTGTGAGAAAGATACCTAAAAGGGGTAATGTCATGGCCTTTGGATTCATTCACATAACAGTTTCCCAGATGGCAAGGAAAGTACAAAAGTATCCAGAGGACATAGGTTATGCAATGATAAGTGCAGCAGTCAACATTCAATGACGAATGTTTCAAAAGGGGGAATGATGTTACGCCCCACGTTTTCGTACGTAAAAATATGACATAAGTAAATCTATATAAGCTCGGAAATGAGATGTTATATCTCGTATTTTCGGACATTAAAATTTTATCGTAAGTTAATCGATATAAGTTTCGGGAATGAGATTTGGTTGGGATTATAAGTATTACATTATTTCAAACAAGTGATAAGTTAATTCGTGAAAGCGAGGGTAAGCTAATCGGAAAAAATAAGTTTCGTTAAAGTTTGATATTTTGGAATAAAATATATCCGAGCTAAAATACTTGATATTTTTGGACCAGTATCATATAAGATACCACATAACCATAATAGTATGATATATTAAATATGTTAAAAGTGAATAGTACTTTAAGTAACTTGAGATAATTCTTAATTAAGTAGATTAGAATATTTTGGGGCTTCCACATGGCAGTAAGCCAAGCCAAGTGGCATAAATGTGCATGATGAGTCAAAAGACTCAAGTTGCCACATAAGTGTCTTTTGGATAACCCTTGGTTGGTGTCTTATTTTGGAGTGTAATTTAAGATCAGCAATAAAGAGTTAAAGCTACTCTAAATATAATGACTATTTTCATTTAAGGATGGATAAATTTTCAAGAAGTTAACTAAATGGCTTAGAAAGGAAAGGTTTGAGAAGAAACGCATACAATTATTTGCCTGTATGGTTCTTATTTAATAACTTTGCTTGCAAAGACCAGCAGCGTTGGATACTCTAATGGAGGAATTCTCAAAAATTGAGTTCATATGATATGAATTGCATAACCTTACAGCAGTGTGAGATGCAATTTAGAAAGAGTACGGTACAATCTTTCTCAAGAATATTATATAGATTTTCCTCTACTTCGATTCGCGATTACATATTTTGTCGCAATCAATGTATGTTGGAGGGATTGTCAATAGAATAGATTGAGATATGTTAAGTCTATCTCTTATTTCTTTTTAGCATGATATACACGACACGGACGAAATGAGCAAATGCACAACTTTCATAAATGACCCTATTTATAGAAATGCTAGAGATACTTATGATCTTGATTCCCCGTGTATCATATTATTTTATCATCTTTTCATGGGTATCAAATGTATGCAAGTTGGTAAAGTTTATTCCATGATATTAATCAAAGGCATAATGGTCTTATGGTGTACTAAGAGATTTATTAACATATTTCATATACATTCCGTGCATTTATACATGTACATTAACCCATGACCAGGTGGATATATATATATATATATATATAGAGAGAGAGAGAGAGAGAGAGTGGGGGGGGGGGGATATGGGAAAGGTTATGGAGTTATATACGCACCACCACCTGATCAGCTGGTATATGTTGATGATTTTTCCCACGGTGGTTGAGATGATATGATGGGATGCCCTTAAAGGTCTGATGATGTTATGAAATTTGTACTTATGCACGATATGATATTAATACACATATGTATGACACGATAATTATTTCATTATTTACAGAGTTATCCAGACTTGAAGGTTGAGTTATTTACTTTATATTTCTTCCATGTCTATAATATTCTTATTTATGTGCCTTACTTACTCGGTATATTATTCATACTGATATCTATTTTCCTAGGGACGCTGTGTTTCATGACCGCAGGTCCTGATAGACAAGTCGAGACTCGAGAGTCCTTCGAGTAGGCTATTAGCTCAGTGGAAGATGTTGGTATGCTCCTTTTGTTCCGAAGTTGCTTGTTAGTTTAGTATGATTTTGACGCGTATTGTTTGGTATGGAGGGGCTATCCCGACCTTTATCACAAATATGTATTCTTAGAGGCTTGTAGACAGATGTCATGTACTTAAAAATTATATGTCCTTGTCGGTCTATGTTCAGTATAGAGTGGTTATTTTGGTCTTATATGCCTGTATGTCTTATATATAAGTTGGTATTTCATGTTGCATTCTACTTATCTCGCGATAGCCTCTTTGACTTAGTTATCTATGATAGTATGATATGAAAAGATATATTATGTTAGCACTCACTTGAGTAAGGAATCGGGTGCTCATCGCGGTCCATCGGTTTGGATCGTGACAGCCGATCACAACTGAAGTTCAAACAACTTATCCCGCACTCGGGGACTGCCATCCGAAAAAACGATGTAATCGAACTACTACAATCTCTAGATCATATGACCTTAAAAATAAAACCCTCATTTTTATACGCTACGGCCGCCCCACTCGGGGACTGACACTTCGAGCAATTCCGATGTATAACCAGGAAACAAGCCCAAGAGGCCAATCCCAAGTCAAAGGCAACAGCTAAACTAACACGGCTCGGAGACGTTCAAATTCTGCAATAAAATTGGCCTACAAATATTTCTATAAAACCAGTCTAAAAGGCTTCCCTCGGCATATTTACAAAGGGTTTCGATCATATCAACCCTCGAAAATCCTAAGGGGTATTGAATTCTTCGAATTACCGAACAAGCTTATTTCACAATAAGGTGTAACGAAACAAAGGGCTTCGGTAGCACTAACCCTCAAAAACCCTAATAAGTACAAATTTATCTTGTGCTAAGGCATAGCAAATATTCATATGATTAACCTCTTAAGATGAAAAGGTATAAAAGCCATTCCTTTTAAAGCCATATAATCCTAATTCAACAGCCTAAGGGCCATTCTATTTTTGAGTTCGAGAAGTCATCCTCAATCAACTAAAACCTAAGGGTCATCATACTTCGAGTTTGAGCAAGTACTTACTCGATTACCAAGACTACATTAGTCTGACTTCGACCAAATTGCCTAAGCCTTGTACTTATGAATAAGTCATAGATGAAACTAAATTTTCATAAGGCAGAAATTTAAATAAAGACAAGTTAGAAAGAAGTATGATCATTTATATATATATATATATATATATGAAAATATTTACAAGGATCGATCGGGATCCTACAAAAAAATTCAGAAAGAAAAAGCCTAAGTTCCTAATTTTCCTCGGGAGCTACATTCTCTCAATCGGGATCTCTTCCACTCTCAAATCCCCTCAAGCTCCAGAATATCATCATCAGAAGAGAGCAACGCTTGGGCTTCAGGCTCAAGCTCTTTCGCATTCTCGATCTTGACAGCAAGGTTAAAACCACGAGCATGAATCTCGTCAAGAGTCTCTCATCGAGACTGGCATTTGGCATATTTGGCAACCTAGTATGTTCAAACCTGGACGGCATCAGAAACTTCTTTTGCTCGAGCTTGAGTGGCCTCGATGTTATATTGGTAAACAGTCGCGATCGCCTCATCATCGACCTTAACCGTCTCAGCCTCAGATTTCTCCACTACAATCTATGCGTACCTCCTTAAGTTTCTTAGCTTGTTCCAAGCTCTTCTTTTTCATTCCTTGGAGTTGGCTTTCGATTGAGGATAACTGAGCTCGAGGTACCTTTTTTTTCGAGGCAAGGCGATCCATTTTTTGCTTCCACATTGAAGTCTCCTAACAAGGGGGTGAGTCGCTCCAAGCGGAAAGCGATACTGAATCCCGAACTTTCCCACGCTCATCCAAACCTCCTTCACCCCCATCTACCTTTCCTTGGAGTTGTGCGATCATTTCTGGAGCTGCCGGACCTATGAGATCGAATCATTAGCCATTGCTCCCAAACCGAGGCCATAAGAATCTAAGAGTTTATATAGCTGCTTGGTCAGTAAACTTTTTTCTTTCTTGGCCACGGCCAACTCAGCTTGGAGACCTTTGCTTTCTTTCTCTATTTGCTCACCAAGAAGCTTGAGCTCCTCGGTAAGCCCTCGAAATTAAGATTCATTTCAGCTCAAGTATCTGCGAGACTTGAAGAAAGCCTCATGATAAAGTACTAAAGCCTACAAAAATAGAAGGAAAAGAATTAGTCAAGGAGAGAAAAACACAAGTATGAAAACCGGCGACAACAGAAAAAGTTAGGACTTACCCGATTCAAAGGTTGATAGGCCTCATTGAAAAGGCATGGTGCTCCTACCTAGTCTATCAGAGCTTGATCCTCCTCAGTGACCAGACCTTGAAGCTAACTGGCCACCCCTACGGCGGCGAAAAAAACTCGTGCATCCTCTGGGACCATAATAATGACAGTCCATTTGTACTCGGGATCAACATTAGGGGCTAGGAGCTGGTTGGTCAATCTGAAACTTGAGGAATATTCACCCAAGCTCTTCCTCGATATGTCCAAGTCATTTAAGTCAGCGATATCATTGACCCTGGCTAAATAATTTATAAAAGGTCCTCCCCTCTGAGGTCACCTTCTACTTGATGTGCCTTCATAGCCTGAGCCTCCCAAACTTCCCCTTCAAGAATGAAGGAAGCGGCAGGGAGTCTCCAATTTCTATTTCCTTAAGTGAGTCACTTAGGTAGTTATCTTCATTTTGAAGGGCCTCAGAGCCAACCCCTTTGGACATACTTGCTAACTGCTCATCTTGCCGAGAGGTATCTTTAGTCTCTGAGACCCCCTCAGCTGGAGGATGAATTTCTCCAACCCTCACCAACACAAAGGCCTTTGGCACCTTGGTGTTCCTCTTCACTCGGGCCACCAGCTCGGAGCCATTTTCCTCATTTTCTTATTCATCCTCTCTTAGCCGCTGAACTACCTCCGTAAGCAGGATGATGTTGTATTTCTTCGACTTACGAGCCTTACTTTTCTTAGGCTTCAGGTCATCAGAGGTCAAGACCTTTTTCCTCTTCTTATCCTTCATCGGTTTCAGAGCCAGGGACGGCACATCTTCCTCTTCGGGCGGGGGCCTCATGACAGCATTTTCTCTGAGGCCTGTATGAAAGGAAATCAAGTAAGTATGAAAGAAACATTTTAGTGAAGATCATCAAGTATGTGAAAAGGGGCTTACCATAATTTTTGGTTTGCAATCGACCCCTTGCCAAATCACCCCATGAGTCCTTGGCATATGAAGAGGTTGAGGCCCGGTTCCGAACCTAGCTCCACAGGTTAGGAATTGCACCGGGCATCCAAGAGACCGCTACATCATAGAAAGGGATGTTGATGAGAAGAAGCAAAGGGAAACAATAAATGGAAGTTATAGGTGGGGTTGTACTTACGCTTTATATTCAATTCTCGGAAATGACATTTCTTGACCAGGATCAGGTCGGAAATCGTCCCTCGCAACGAGGAAGGGTTGCTTAAAAAGGATTCTATTATGGAAGGTTTGAGTTCATACTTTGTTCTAGCTTTATCCTTGCCTCTGAAAGATGAATAGTTTCAAGAATATGTTGGAACAAAAAATCTCAACCCAAATTCCATAAATTGTTATGATCTAGTTAAATATAAGAGCATTGTTGTTGATGAATTCACAAGAAGATATACTTTAATCTCCACGCTTGATCCAAAGTTACTTAAATTTGATTCTTTTAAAGGTTTGTGGTACTAAATCGATTTCTTTGGACATATCCTATAAGTACCACATTGATATGGAGAAGTTCAGGATTCTTGAAAATCAAAAGAAAATAACTTATGATTATGGATTAGTGTTTAAAATCGATATAAGAGGATTGATTGTAGAATATTAATACAAAGATACTATTGAGAAAGTGGAATTTAGTTCGGCCACATGCTAAACTTTGTTACAATACGATGAAGTTCTTTGATAGGTTAGAAAAATACAAGATCCTCATGAATATGAGTTCAACCAAATCATGAAAATTGCCAATCTTGTACCATTTGTGGAGCCTTTAGACTCGAGAACGAGTCTTTCTCAACCAGGAGAGAATGACATAAACAAAGAATCTATGTTATTTTTATTAATTGTGACAAAAATCATGTCTTAGAGCTCAAGTCCAAACATATGGACTTATTTTAAAGAAGCACAAGAAGTCCAAGAAGCTCAAGATTGATTTCAAGAAGTCAAGATTCTTTCCTTCTTAAAATAGGATTTATTGTATTCTTTTTAGAATTAGAATTTTCTTTTAGTGGGATTCTAATTTCTTTTTCTTGTAGAATGGAGATTTTACTTTTCTTGTCTTTAATCATTTTATTTTTTTATTATAATAGAAATTGTAGTCATCAAAGAAGAGACTCTAAGCCGATATAAAGAGTTCTCTTACCTTGTAGATATTCACGTTTTTGAAGCTTGCCCTAGTTTTATAATAGAGTGTTTTTCTCTATTTTATTATCTTTATCCTTGTTTTTGGTTCCAAGCAAAGTGGTGACAGTCTTTGTCTTGTTTTCAATTGCGTGTAGTATTTCTTTATCACGTTAATTGATTCCAAGTGGTGACTTTAGGAACTTGTTTAGTTCTTGATCTTTCAAAAACATGTTTTTTTATCTAAATTTGTTCTTTTGTTATCATTGTATCATAACTTTCATCGAACTGTTGCAATATCAGTATTTACTTGTTTTGGACGAGTAAATAGTCTTTTTTTAAAGTTCTGATCGTCATCTTTCACCTCATTTTTGAATCATTAGATTTTGAGTCCTAAAGCTTGAGATACGTTATTTGTTGAAATCGACCCACAAACCACGTTTTCATTTCAAGATCTTGATCCTAGTCAGTTGGTTCTTTGTTAACTCGAAGAATCACATCAATTGCCTTGCACGATGATAAATCATATAATTAAAGACAAATATACCAAAAATGACACAAATATTTAACGTGGTTCAGTCAACTAACTTACATCTACGGTGGAGATGAGCAATCCACTATAATAAAGTAGAGTACAAAATATCAAGAGAACAACCTCACGAAGAGGCAAACACAATTGACACATTATCATGTGTCCCATAAAGTTCTCCCCCTAAACAAGACTCTCAAACCCCATATAGCTACATTGTGGATGCTACTGAACGTGAAGGAAGGATCCTCAATTTTATAGAATTGCAAACCTTTTCCTACAAAAAAAAGGGAATAGTTTTGGAAAATCCGACCAAGGTGAATATGTTGTCCTTTCCTTCAAGAGATAGGAAAACTAAATATGGTAAGAAAATTAGGACAACACCTAACAATTCTCCCCTTGGCCAGAATTTTCTGACAAAATAAACTTGATCTACCTTCTTCACATAGCCTTCAACAGGTCGCATCTCCAAATGTTTTCTCAGATAAAAATCACGATTATCGTCAAATATGTTGCGGCTAGAACAGAACCCACCAAGATGAACTTGTCTTGAATCTCGCTCTGATACCATTTTTTAGGACCAAAAATAAATCAGATATCATGCAGAAGCCAGCAAATCAAACATTGAACGATGATAAATCATACAACAAAGAGAAATATACCAAAAGAGGCACTGACATTTTACGTGGTTCGGTCAACTGATATACATCCAGGGCTAAGATGAGCAATCCACTATAAAAAAAGAGAGTGCAAAATATCGAGAGAACAACCTCATGAAGAGGCAAACATAAGTGACACACTATCACTTGTCCCGTAAAAGTTCTCTCCCTAAACAAGACTCTCGAATTCCCATATGGCTACATTGTGGATGCTACTGAATGTGAAGGAAGGATCCTCAATTAATAGCACTCTAATCCTTTTCCCACTCGAAAAGGGACTAGCCAAATATGGAAGATTTATAATTTTCTTATATAATAAGGAAACCCCCAATCAAGGTGAATATGTTGTCCTTTCCTACAAGAGATATGAAAACTAAATATAGTAAGAAAATCAGGATAACACCTAACAGGTCAGCGTCGTAGTGGATCAGATCAAAGCACGAGGATAAGGTACAGAGTTCGAGAATCAAGGTGCTTGTCAAGATCGAGGATGGCTGTGATCGAGACCAAACAGAGCAGGCTTTGAGCAAATCGCAATAACAGAAAAGCGATGGTTCTGTGCAACGTTTTCAAGAGGTTAATGGTTCTAATCTTGTAATTATATCATTGTCTAGTTTACATATATTTGATACCTGAATTGTATGCTTGCTTTCGATGCGCATATTCTTAACGGTTCTTAACAGAATCCTAAATATCTTGACTAGTTGCTCCACAAGTGTTCCTTTTAAAGCTTATTTGGTGGCTAAGTTTATGCCTTCTCATTTGGCATTGTTTTTAATTAGACCATTAGCTTAAGTGTTCATTTTCGTTGGGGTTAAACAGTTGAGATAGAGTTGCTGTTTTCTTGTAGTCTTTCCTCATTTAATCTAAAAAGTATGGGATCTTTAAGTGAATCCTATCAAATATGCTTCTTGTCTCAGGATCTCTTAACTGTAGAATCAATTATTAACATTATAACTGATGATCCTTTCAGAATCTTCTCACACCTCTCTGATTGATCACTAATTCTGTGCTATTATTATAGGAAAATCAGAACTGCATAATACTTGTTTTTTGCTTTAAGCGAGGAATTAATCAAGTTTAGCCGGTGGATAAGAGCTGGGCCTAGCCTGCACTCATGTTCTACACTCCAGAAAGTAAAGAGCATTTTCAGTGGTCTCCTTTTCACATGACTCTGGTTCAAGATCAACCTCCACGAGTAAGCAGTGGCGCATTTCATTTTTTATTAGAATACTTGAGTTCTGTGTAAATGGAGGCCATGGAAAATTAGGAAGGAGTGGGAGACAGCATCAACGCCAAGCTATAATTAACCAATATACTCAGAGAGCAAAATACATGGATGAAAATTAAAGCATGCGGTGTTTTCCACCTATTCCATTTCATGTAGGTATTTAACCGCTTCGAAATTAAAGAAAACCATTGACATATATGTCAATAATATGTAAAATATAAAATTTTTGGTTTCTTTTGGTTTACAAAATTTTTCTTATAAAAGAATAAATTTTAATATCATATTAATAATAGTAAAATGGTACTAATGTTTAGATTAAATAGTTTGCTAAAAAAATCGTCACCGAGCACAGATGCTTAACTTAATAGGTCAAAGACTAATAAAACGTATTTCAAGGGGTCAAAGTACAATATGTCAATAATATTCCTTCCGTCCACAATAAGTAACTAATTTTACTTTTTATTTTGATCGAAAATAAGTGTCCTTTTATATAATGAAGAAAAAATTCAAATTTATTTTTTCAAAAATTATTGTTATGTACATATTCCTAAAAAGTCATTTACTCCACACATTTGAGAAGAAATTGCTATAATAATTATGATGCAACATTTAATAAAGGGTAATTTAGTGACATTAACTATTTTCGTCTAGAATTTAGTACTCGCAAGGATCACTTTTACTTGGCACCACCCTTTAAGAAATAAAAAATAAAATACATAATTTACCATATTGGATTTAAAAAAATGATTTGAGATGAGTAATAAATATTGTGGGTATAACTGAAAAAAGAATTATCTTCTTTTAATATGCATAAAGTAATAAATAAAAATAAAAGTTTATTTCTAATATACATATAAAATAAAAGTTAATAAAAGTATATATATTATTAATGGGTGTGCCCAAAGAAAATTGGTTACCTGAATTGGATTGGAGGGAGTAATTCATAAGGAAACGAGGAGCATTAGCACACTGAAGTTTCTATTTTGACGAATGAAAATGAGCTGAGCAGCCAATTACCATATACATACACTTTACTATGTCGAGGAGCATTGCTTTTATTGACAATCACTAAGGCGATTGGGCCATTGGCATTTGGCACACACTTTATAATAGTAGTTGGTCATAACTATGATTGTACGCATGAGCACACCGACCAGGACCAAATGCCGAATGGGGCACTATCGCAGCTACTCATAGTTTGCCTAAGAGTATGAAAGTTAATGTCGTTTTATGCGTTAATGTATTATTGTGTAACGATACAATCTGTGGTTTTGAGTAATTATATTCGGTTCGGCAATTTAAGATTACGAATAGCTTCACGCAGTGTATTATAATTTACATTTATCATCGATTTGGGTTTTTGAAAAGTTTGGAAATGATTTTTAGAAGTGACTTTCATTTGATAAGCTTGAAGTTAAAAGAATTGATCAAGATTTAGCTTTTGAGTATTTGATCTTTGTTTGGAGTTTCGATGGTTCCAATAGGCTTGGATGGTGATTTTAGACTTAGGTCCATGTCCGGATTTGGATTTGGAGGTCCATAGCGTATTTGAAGCATTTTGGCAAAAATTGGAAAGTTGAAGTTTTGGAAAATGGACTTTTGTGATATCCAGGTCGAAATGCGATTCCAAGAGTTGGAACAACTCTGTTATGTCATTTGGGACTTGCCTGCAAAATTTAGCGTCATTCCATATTAGTTTGATATGTTTCGGCACGAGTTTTGAAAGTTAAAAGATTGGAACGTTCATAAGCTCGAGCCATGGTATGATTCATCATTTCGACGTTGTTTGATGTGATTTGAGACCTCAAGCGAGTCTGTGTTAGGTTATAGGACTTGCTTGAGTGTTTAGGCAGGGTCCCGGGAACATCGGGTATGTTGCAGGCGGGCTACGGTTCAATTCCTCCTATTTTTGAACTGTTATTTTCTGCCTTCTGGTATTCTTCTTTGCGATCGCAAACAGCCTTTCACGTTCCCGAAGTGTTGTTGCTGACTACCTTAAAATCCTTCATCGCATTCACATTTATCCTCCCACGTTCGCGTAGGCCCCGTTTCTTGTTCTTCGCGTCGCACTCTTTCCCTCGCGTTTACGAAGGGTTCTTTTTGGACAACTTCACTTTCCTCTTCGCGTTCGCGAAATACAATTGGGCAGCTTCCACTCTTCTTCTTCGCAAAAGCGATCTTTTCTCCGTGTTCGCCATGCACAAAGACGTGGGCAGAATATATATCTTCTAAATTGAGGGTTGTGCCATTTTTATCATATTTTGACTTGTAGAGCTCGATTTTGAATGATTCTTTGTGGGTTTTTCAAGTAATTCAATTGGGTAAGTGTTCTTCACTAGTATTTAATGTATTCTATGATTTTATCTTTATTTTTATCATTTAATTTGTGTTTTGGGTTGAGAAAATTGTTGTTTCTAAAACGAAAAATTATGATTGAGAGACCAAATGGTATCGGAATTTGATAAACCTGGTATGGTTGTACTCGCATCAGAATGGGTATTCGATTTTTGTAAAAAAAATTCAGGTTCCGAGTTACGGTGCTGGGGGTTGACTTTTGGACCGATTTTTAGAGTTTGATAAAGATTGAGACTTTATGAACCTAAATTGTTCTTGTGAGTTTTATTTGTGTTTGAAGTTATTTTGGTTATATTTGAACCGTCCGGAGGTCTTTCCACCTGGGATGTTTATTTTAGAGTACTGATTTATCTTCTTTGAGGTAAGTATCTTTCCTAACCTTGTGTGGGGGATTTTCCGTTAGGATTTGAGTCTTCTATGCTAATTGTAGTCCGTGTACGCGAGTTGACGAGTGTGTACTCGGGCTTATTTGTGAAAAATTTGCCCTTAGAGTTCTTAAGTCCTTAAATTCACTAAGTAGGAAGTTATTCTGATATGATTGAGTTTACTATTTGCTAGTTTCACCTCTACATGCTCTATACAATATTGTTTGCACTTTGTTACCTCTTACTTGTTATTTAGCCCTTATATGCCTTAATTAAAGTGATTGCCTTCTTTATTATTTTTGTTACTTCTTAATTGTGAGTTCCTTGATAACTTTGTGCATATATGCTATATGTCCAAATTGTTGTGGTTGCCTGTGTAGTTATCACGTGCCTTACATGTCTTGTTATTTTTGTAAAGGTTGTTATACTCCTGTAATTTTTTCGTGATTTTATCATGTACTCATACTCTTGGTGGTAGAAATTCTTGTAATTGAGTTGTTGATTTTTTATTGTCAATTTAAATTATGTACGGTGGGATCAGGCTGCACGCCGCAATAAGAGAAATAAGGGTGATATATTGAGGGGGAATAAAGGTGAATTAATATTATATAGAGGGATCAGGTTGCACCCGTAACAGGAGGAATAAGGGTGATATATTGAGGAGGAATATGGGTGAATTGATATTGTATGGTGGGATCGGGATGCACGCTGTAATATATTATATTTATTCTTATGATATTTATATTGTACGGTGGGATCGGGTCGGTCGCCGCAACAGGAGGAATAAGGATGATATATTGAGGAGGAATAAGGGTGAATTGATATTATATGGTGGGATAGGGTTGCTCACCGCAAAATATCTTATATTTTGGTATCCCCTGATGTACTGTATTGACTAAAAGTTCCTTCGTGCAAGACTTTGATAATTTGTATTTCTGATTTTCAGTGGGTTTTAAGGACCAAGTTATTGTCATTGACTTATTCACTTGCCATCATTTCCTTAGTTCTTTTCATAGACTATTTATTCTAGTGAATTAATTTTCAAAATAAATTTACCACGTCGAGTCATTTCCTCTTGCTCTGCTGAGTCGTTCGTAATATCGTGATTTAAAATGAAGGAATTAATATTATACTTTCTTGTATGTCTTTAAGTTAGAATCACCGTATATTTTAGTATCTACTATATCTAATAATTGTTATATTTTATTTCAACTAATTTCTCAACTAAATCTCCTCAACTTGTTTTCTTAAAAAGGAATTTTTGTTAAGTTTTAATTCAATGATCCTCTACTAAAAGTGATAGATTGTCTGATGTTGTATTTTTATTTAAAAAATGTTATTTTCTTCACTCAAATGATTTCTAAAAATAACTTTATCTTTTTTTGTTGGTTTTCCTATTTGGTCTAGAAACTGCAAATTTACGTTATGTTATATAAATGGAACTTCTTGAACATCTTAATTAACGTTTGTCACGGATACTATGTACCGAATAGCACGTTGATTTCGACGTGCAAAATGAAAGGGAAATATGTGGGCACAAGGTGCCATGTGCATTAAAGATTTGAAAGTTGTAATTGTCATATGCAACTTCGAGAATTGGGATGGTCGGAGTTGTGTACTAGGAATAATGTGATTGGTTGAGTTACCATTGCTTTCCTTAATTGAGCACAGTTTTACTTGGCTGTATCCCAGCTCTGTTGGTGTTAGTTTACTCGGTTACTTTTCAGTACCATCCATGTTTTCTCATTATCGTCTTTACTGTTTATAATTAGATTTCTTCCTGCTATTGGCGTTACTTTGTTATTTTTATCTTGCTAGTTTATCATATCATGTTCAACTTATTAGACCAGTAGGTATCTTGAATGTTTCTCGTCATTACTCCACCAAGGTTAGTCTTGATACTTACTGGGCACCGATATGGTGTGCTCATACTACACTTTTGTATATTTTGTATAGATTCATATATTTTATCTTTAGTGGTTGTGCGGATCATTACTATGGAGACTCAAGGTAAACCTACTTCTGCGTTCGCAGTCCTCGGAGTCACTTTCTATTGTACATATTTCCATTAGTTTCTTTTGTTCTGGAACAGTGATGTATTCATTTTATATAATTACTCCTAAAAAGGCTTATGACTTGTACTACCGGTTTCGAAAATTATAAATTGTTTGGAGATATCTAATTTGAAGTCAGTGAATATTATTATTATTTCTATTAATGTTAGACTTACCTAAATTTAGAGATTAGGTATCATCACGATCCCTTTAGAGAAATTTTGGGTCGCGATATTACAATCTTTAGAAAAATGATATGACGATATATAATGTCAATAATTTTTTAGAATAAATTGAAAAGCAAAAAATGTCATATGAAGTAAAACGAAAAAGTATAAACTTCTCCTTGGCCTCGGATGACAAATACCACCCCTCCATTTTACGCTGTATTAATACCACTTTGTTATTGTATATTCCAAAAAGAATAATATATTCTCGTATTTGAAAATAATGTAATTTTAAATTTTTTATTTTACTCATTTTATTATTAATTTTTTGGTAATTAAATTTTTATTATCACGTAAATATATACATGTATATCTTCAAATTTTGGACATGCATTTCCAAACTTAGCAACATTTCTTCCTCACCTCCTGCTCTAAGGATAATAGTTGAGCTTTTATAGACTATTCCTCAATCCACTATGACTATAACCTATACAATAAATGTCTCGAACTATTTGTCTAGTAATATTTTCACTGTTTCTCTTAATTTTCTAAAAGAGCCTTCTGTTCCTTTCCAGCCATATGTGATAGACTGGTCCAGTTATACTCACTTTATCCTTAATGAATAGTTTTTTGAATGTTATACTTTTATAAAACTTTAATTTTTAAACTTTTAAGAGCACAAGTTTTAAAAATTACTTTTTCTAAACTCTATACGGAATCAAATTACATCATATAAGTTGAAATAATAATGTCATACCAACTCTGCCCAAGTGAGGATCCATTTTTATTTATTAATAATAGGTTCCCTTCATTTTCATCTTGAGGTGAACAAAATAAGGGTGAGCTAGGAAGTAGGAACATGTTATATCCTCAAGTTGCGTCTGTCCCGAATAATCTCAATTTTCCGGATATTAACATGGCAAAAATTATAACATAAAAAAAGATTTCAAAAATATGAGGGATATCTTTTAAATTCAGAAAAATAGAAAAATAAATCTCTATTTATTAGAGGTTAGGAAATGTTAATCTACTTCAATTAAATCACCTCGCCTTTTCTTTCTCTACTAGCTTTCCCGTTTGCTCTCCACTTGCTTACGCCATCATTAATATTATACAAGTCCATTGATCATTGCCCTACTCCTACGGAAAAGAGAAGGAAAAAGAGAGTTTATTTTATTTTAATTAGGGCAAGAACAATAACATTAGTCCTCTACTATTAAGGCTGCTTATCAGGCGAATTGAGAGATTATTTACTCTTAACGATTTGGCTTAACGATTATCGGCTTTTAAACTTATTAATCCGTTAGCCACCCGATAAAATATCGGGCGGATTGGTAACGGTTTAGCTCTTAGCGGGCGGTTATCGGCCTGACATACATATTCACTAAATTGTGTTTTAAACTTGCGTTACATCTTCCATAACTGCTTGCAAACAAACCAGGGGCGTAAGTAATTAACGTTAGCCTTAGTCTCTTAAACACTTCACACTAGACAGAGAGTACTGAAAGTGGGCCAATTGTATACACGAGCAACATTAGTAATCTTTTTGTGTTTTACACATTTTTAGCTTATACAGATTGAGCACATCTGTTTATGAGATCAAAAGATAACATTCTTAAGATGAACATAATAGAAGCTTATATGCTAATAATAATTCACGGCGATCTGCTTTCAATCATTATTATGTTCACATGTTAACTCTGAGTGGCTACAAAATGGAAGGTGGAAACTAAATTCAAGGGTTTATGTCCTTATATATATATATATATATATATATATATATATATATATATATATATATATATATTCTTAACTGGTTACCCATTAAGAAAATTAAATAATCTGTCCCCAAATCGCTAAACCATTAATAAAAAAATTTTAATCCGTTCCCCGTTCGTTAAGTCATTAAGCCGTCCATTAAGCAATTAAGCTTCGGTTTCGGATCGATTTTTGATTTCGAATCGGTTGTGAACACTCCTATCCACTATCCAAAACTCCTTCTCCATGCACTTTAGCATAAGGCTATATAAAAACAAATGGTATATTTTTAGAGTGTGTGAATTGAGAAAAATAATATTTATATAGATCCTATTTCTACTTTGTAAAAGTAAAGATGCTGTTTTTAAAAAGTTCTCAGTTAATCTCATCCGTTTTGAAAAGAAAAACTAGTGAAGAAGCCATATTGAGACAAATAAAATAAAAAGTAATAACAATAACAAATAACAAGATAATAAGACAACCAAAGCAAGGGTAATAATAGCTAGTAATACAAATTTAAGAATAAGATAAGAAGAATTAACCCAAATAGCGGCCCATTATTTTAAACTAAAATAGCAGGAACATGTATAATATAAGTAAATTTATGTATAATTTGTATATACTTATATATAATTAATGTATAATCTACGTATACCAGCTAAAAAAGCTAAACGGTGAATCTGACTGGCTATTTATGTAACAACCCCATAAGATAATACGATAATTGATGATGGGCCCGATACGATGTAGTGGACACAACTATTTACTGATCTTCTACCCTAATCTTTGACCTTATAATCCTTCTATCTATGATCATGTCCTCGGTGAGATAAGGATATGACATTCACTTCTCCCCAATACTCCTTCGTGCTTCCTTTACCTTTTCCTAGACCTATAATTGCCAACCTCTCACATTTCTCACTAGGATATCAGTGTATCTTATCTTCACATGCAAGAACCATCTTAGCTCGCTTCCCTTATCTTGTCAACCACAATGGACCATTCCCACCTTATTCTGAATATTTTTGTTCATAATCTTATTTTTCCTAATATGCTCACACATTCTTATCACACATGACACATCAATTTAAAATAAGGCTATTGTCTAATAATCTTTAGGAACCGTAATGATATTACCTGCATTACCTCATTTTCTTTTGTAAAATAAATGTATCTCATAACAAACGTGGCCGAGAAAGGCTGCAAAAATCCCCTTTTTTTTAGAAAATTTAATGTTACTTAACCGGAAGTCCGGAATTTCGTTATCATGAACAGTTGCTTAGTGACTAGTCAATTTTTATACATTTACAAAAAGGCATTTTTATAATTAATAGTAATAATTATATTGCCGAGTGAAGCATATACAGATTGGATGGAAAGAGAAATTTAACTTGATGTATAGTGTAAGAGAAGACATTAATTGTGTAATACTGTTGCTATACCAATTCACTCAAAAGCTAACAATAAATCCCACATCATCTTTTATTCAATTCTATACTTTACCATATTTTGGCAAGAAAACACCATCAAAAAGTTCCTTTCAAAAATGGGCAACATTTGGTTTTTGGTTTTTCTCCTTCACAAAATCATTGTCACTGAAGCTGCAATGAGTGTAGGTGTTGGTGGTGGGGTGGGTGGTGGGGGTGTTTGGATTGGTGGAGGAATCAACAGTCTAAGTCCTACTTCTTCTGATATTAACAAAGATTACACTGCTCTTCAAACATGGAAATCAGCAATTACTGATGACCCTTTTGGAATCTTGAATAGTTGGGTTGGTACAAATGTTTGTGCTTATAAAGGAATCTTTTGTTCAGAATCTCAAGATTATATGGGCAACCCAACTTCAGTTGTTGCAGGTATTGATCTAAACCATGCAAATTTACAAGGCATTCTTGTTAAAGAACTGTCCTTTTTAGCAGAAATGTCCATTTTTCATCTCAACAGTAACAGATTTTCAGGACCAATTCCTCAAAATTTCAGAGACCTTACTTCTCTTACAGAGTTAGACCTCAGTAATAACCATTTTTCTGGTACATTTCCTACTGCTGTTTTACTCATCCCAAATCTTCTTTATTTAGACCTCAGATTTAACAGCTTTTCAGGACCAATTCCAGAGGATCTTTTCAACAAAAAACTTGATGCTATTTTTCTTAATAACAACCAGTTTGATGGTGAACTTCCTCAGAATTTAGGCAATTCTCCATCTTCAGTTATTAATCTGGCTAATAACAAGTTTACTGGGAACATTCCATTTAGTTTGGGGTACATGGGTCCAAGAATTAAGGAGATTTTGTTCTTAAATAACCAGTTAACTGGTTGTATTCCAGAAGGGGTTGGTATGTGGACAGATTTACAAGTGTTGGATGTGAGTTTCAATTCATTGATGGGACATTTGCCTAATACACTTTCTTGTTTGAGTGGCATTGAGGTACTCAACTTAGCACACAACAAGCTTTCTGGAGATTTACCAGACTTGGTTTGTTCATTGAGAAGTCTTATCAATTTGACACTTACTTACAATTTCTTCTCTGGTTTGAGCCAAGATTGTGACAAACTTCCATATAGGAATGTGGGGTTTGATTTCTCATTGAACTGTATTCCAGGTAAGCAAATGCAAAGGCCACAACCAGAGTGTTCTCTTATTCCTGGTGGTAGTCTTAGTTGTCTTAGAATACCTGCAGCTAAACCTCTTGTTTGCGGGTCAATAATTAGTGAAGAAGAAATTGATTCAACGCCTCCTTCTCATTGATTTTGATTTTTACGATAAATTTTTTTTTCCCCTTAATTTGGGATTTTGGGAGTGAAAGCAGGGCACTCTGACCAATATTCTTTATGTTTGCTGGATAACAGGCTAGTATGGGCTGGCTGTTTTCATTATAACATAGAGAAGTTATGACTTGTAGCTACAAATTTATTGCTCAAAGTCAAGTAATTAATAGCTTGGATATAGATCTGTTCATTATTTTAATAGCTTGCTAAGTGATGTTTCATGCTTTATCATATCTTACTCACATTGTCGGTCCCAAGCTAGGATAAAGGAGAAGTGCGATAGGCTGGCAGCCATCATAAGATTTTTCAATTCTCAATTTTGTTTGGGACTGAGGCGTAATTCTTGTTGTATTATATCGTGAAATATTTGCAGTACTAAGTACCACAACTAACAACAACAAATAAAATGGTTGGGTGTCACATTACTCTAACAAACATCCACATGTTTTGCTACTGTATGTGTGGTGTGGGCTTGAAGAGCATTTATTATGGTTGAGCGGCTTGAAGAACATGGAGAAAAATTATAACGAGAAAGGATAGAAAGAAAAGCATAGTGACCTACAGAAAAAAGTTTCACGTGAGGAACAGTTGAATTAATTACTTAATGGCGTTTTCCCTAATTTGTGAGTACATGATTTAGGACGAGTGAGGATTTGCTACAGCCCAAAACCCAGAATTCCAGACCCCAAAATTATGGTAAAAGGCCCAAAATCACCTGTCTATTAGCAGGTCCTTTTCAGTTTCCTAAAGCAAGGAAAGTTGCAGGGTCCTCCATGTGATGTTTTTGCCAAGGCTGTTATTAGCGACAGGACACTAGCATTTTGTTCCATCAAATTCACGTCTTAGGTATAGGGTTATCCAAAAATGGATCATATGGTGTGGTTCATTTTCTTGTTTTTTTCCCTTCCGGAAAGGTAAATTGTGCTTTCCCTTTTTAATAATAATAAAGAAGATAAGCTTTATAGCTCCAACCTAGTCAAGAGGCTTTCCTGCCCTCTGTATAGGTTGGGTTGCCGGATACGGGGTCCTCGTAGGGGGCTGAACAAAGATCCTATGGTGGGATCATCTTAAAAATGGTGTTGCTTGGTATTCAACCAGCTTCTACCGCTCAATGCAGAAGAGGACTGATTGAGATCAGATAGCGCTCGAATGGACACTGTTCTCAAAGAATTCTGCGCATCACAAGAACACTGAAACTAAAGCATGGCTAGATGAAGAATTTACCTTTGCTTACCCTATATGAAACATTTCCCTGCATTTCTGCAGAGGTTTTAACGCTTGTAACTGTGACTTAGAGTTCGCCAATATAATAATCTACAGATGTGTCAATGATTCCCAGAAAATAGAAACACTAATTGTAGTAACCTTTTCCTTTATGTTTCCAAAGAAAATCTAAATAACGCACCAAGTTGAAATATTAAAATCCATGGAGGCTTACAATTATTAGTAAAAAGGCTTACAATTGATCATATTCCAATTGAACAAGGCTTCCACGTTTTGTGAAATGTGTTAGAATAATGTTATACACAAGTTCAGTAGAAGAAATGAATTGCAATGTCAATTGTCAAAGCTCATAATACAGATTTTTAGACAACTCTATTATCACGCAATATAGTACATGGGATTTGGAAGTTTAAAGGACCTTGTGGCAACAGCGAAACCATTCAAGTAACTCCACTGATCTCCAGAGCTCCCATGAATCCTGTAACCTTCATCTTCTAACTCCTTTCTTTTCTCCGATTTATACTGGGTTGCCAGTTTACCTTTATCGGAAGGTCCCCTGTTCCATTGTAAAAGTTCAGCCACAGTTTTTAACATTATTTGGCCCAACATTTACTTATACAACTACCTGTGCACCAATTCCAAATAAAGGTACACTATATCAAAATATCAAAGTTGTTTGAATACCTCAAAATAAGCCTTTCCCAATTGCTGTATCCAGCATACACCATATTCTTTTCTGTATAATTCCTTTGTAATTCACTCCGACCAGTCAACAAGAATATCTTAAATCCTCGCTGCTGTAGCTCCTTGTACAGTTTTAAACTTGCAGGTATAGCAGGAGCTTCTGCTTCATTTACCCATTTGTCAAAAGCGATTTCATCAAAGATCTCCGATCTGCATACAACAGCAAATTGTGATCAACCACAGGACAACACAACAACAGAAAAATGTGATCAACCACAGGACAACACAACAACAGCAAAGAATCAAAAGAATAACAGAGAAATGAACATTTGACGGCAAAGTGGATCTTCAACTAGTGTTGTGTTGTCAAAGTGAAAGCCTAGAAAAGTAACATCTATAGGGGCTTTAAGCGAAAAGGTGCAATTAAAGCGAGGGTTTTAATGAAGAAAAGCACAAATCAAGAAAGAAAAAAAACATATATCTAATGCCAAAAGATAAAAACGCAAACAACTATTACATGGACAAAGAAATTGAAAGAAAAAATACTAAGTGAAATATACTACAACAAGAACGACAATAACACCTCAATCCCAAACAATTTAGGGATTAGTATATGAATCCTCATTAACCATTTAGCTCCATTTAAGCTCAAAAATCCAATATTATATTATATAACAAAATAGAAAAAAAGTAGTAAAAGTTCTCTATATTATCTACTGGTACCTAAATTTTTTACATGACTAAAAGACCAAAAAAATGTAGAACCTAAAGTATATGTATCGGCATAAAAGTTTAATCCCAACTAATGGGTATCGTCCATATAGATCTTTTCTTCCATTTAGCCATATTTTTCGCTAGGCCCGCATAGATTCCAAGAGATTATAGGTCGTTCAAGACTACTTTCCTCATGTGATTTTAGGTCTACCTTATCGTTTCTTAACACCTCCACTCACCAAGCTTTTACACCATCTAACCAGTGTATTTTGATGCATAAGAGTTCGAACATGGTCAAACCATCTCAAGTAACCTTTCATTTTATCCTCAAAGTGTGCTACTTGCACTTTTTGCAAATATGATATTTTCTAATCTTACCTAATCCCTATGACCGCACAACCATCTTAGCCTCTACATCTTTGCCACTTATCTTGTAGATAAAACATCTTGTATAACATCTTCCCTTTAGTCATGAAAGGGCCATTTTTCCTTATCTTTCTTTCAAAGCATGATTTCTTTCCACTAGTGCTTTCTATCCTTCTTAGGGGTGAAAACAGAGGCAGATTTAGGATTTGAAGTTGTCGGGTGCCATAATTTAACGTATAATTTGTAATGACTAATACAAAATTTGTGAGGAACGTTTAATCGATTTTTTTAAGTTGATTTGGGTCAAAGTAATAGGTATTTTTATTTGAAAATTTTAAAATTACATCTCAGATATAAAAAAACAAACATGATTAGAATTTTAAATAGGATCACACCTTTATTATAACAACACGAGTAAAATCAATATTTTCACAGGGAAATTACATCTTTTCTGTATATTAAGAATTAATTTACACAAATAACATAACATCTTCAAAAAGAGAACTGCATCAATCAGAATAAGAAAATTTAAGAAAAATGTTTTCCATAGATAAATCATACCCCATAAGCATAATTTAGATAAACTACAAATTATCACAAATCAAAATCATAAATCACATATTTTTAAGCAATGCTTACGAAATTATAGTAAAGTGAGTTAAATTATATCTAACACTCATCACATAGCACAATTTTTTATGATATAATTAAAAAGATGAAAAAATAAAATATTGATCTCAATTCAGAATTCTCATTAAGACTCGAGTTTTTCGGATTTGAAAAAAGAAAACTCATAAATTTAATTAGGACGATTGCTTATTTTATATAATTTTAAAGTTTAGGAGTCTCTTTTTTGAGTGTTCTTGCTAGAGATGACATACAAAATAATAGAATAGAGAAAAGAAAATATAAAAAATTAAAAATAAAACGATAAATAGAAAATTCGATGGTAGCCAAAAAGGGATATGACCAGGACAAAAGGAAATAAAAGCACAAGAAAAGAGAAAGTCAGCCAAGGTTCAAGATAAATTCAACTTTAATTTTACATACGAGAAAAGCTTTCAAAAAGGTCTACCAACCATGACATTTTTGTCTAGTTTACGGTTGCGGGTGGCAGGATTAGATAATTAACCTAATTTAAGAAAATCTCATCATAGATATATAAAATATTTATCATCTTACCGAGTTCCATGTCACCCCTTCTTAAAGGGGTGGATCCGCCCCCGGGTGAAAGCGAAGATTGAATACTCTAAAACTGAATGTAAGGGTAAGGTCACGTTCTATAAAATTTGTCAATCACGTTGGTAGATATCCTTCTATAGTATAAAACTCCATAGCACTTCATGGGTAACATCTTCATCCATCATTACCGATCTCCTGAAACATTGAGCGTAGATATCTAAATTGTCTGCAATTAGGCACCACAATCCCACTTAATCTCATCTCAATTTCATTCTATGTATTCTGACTAAACTTACAATGCATATATTCAGAGGGTGTTTGGATTGTCTTATTTTAAGTGGTTATTGGCTTTTAAGCACTTTTTTACTTTTTGTGGCGTTTGGCAATGATAAATAGTGTAAAAGCACTTACTTTTAGGCATGAAAAAGATAAAAATAAACCAAAAACAAAAAGTTAGGTAATACCAACTTATAGCTTTAGCTTATACGCTACTTTTAAGAAGCAAATCCAAACACCTTCTTAGTCTTACTTCTACATATCCAAAAACGTGTATTCTCTAGAGTGTTTATTCTGAACTCAAGCTTTTAGTTGACACCATCGTTGGTTGTCAATAAGCACAATATCGTTGGCAAAACCTCATAGAATCTCATTCTGTATTATATGTTAGTTACTTCATCTATAACTATGGCAAACGAGTACTAGCTCAAAGTCTATGGATGGTGTTAAACAACAGTTATGAGAAACTCCTTTATATCTACTACCACTACTCTCACAGTAGTGACGACTTCCTCGTACATATCCTTTATGACATTTATATATTTAGTTTGAACTCCTTTCTCCAACATACTATATAATACTCTATCGTATGCTTTTGTCCATGTCAATGAGCACTAAATGTAGATTTATCTTTCTCTTATGATAAATTTCATCAATCTTCTTAACAAAAATATAGCCTCCGTTGTAGTTCTACAAGAGTACAAGGTTTATTCTTCTCGAAAGTTTCTTTGAATGGAATGTCACGATAATTTGCACGACTTTGAATGTCTCCTTTGTTCTGATATACCAGATTTTGGGGTACTCTTTCTCCTCGGGCATCCAAACATTTCTTAGAATAGCATTACATAGCTTGTAAGTCGTCCTACTCCAACCTATCCAAAACACATCCAAACCTCTATTGGGATACCATTTGGACAATAGACTTTTCTAATCCTTATACTTTTCATGACATCATTTTCTTCTAGTAAAATAATTCTATAAGTAAGCTTACCAGTTCTAT
Source organism: Nicotiana benthamiana (assembly GCA_034376525.1). Lineage (NCBI taxonomy): Eukaryota > Viridiplantae > Streptophyta > Magnoliopsida > Solanales > Solanaceae > Nicotiana > Nicotiana benthamiana. Next base: position 26,425,759 of record CM067324.1, on the reverse strand, counting down.
CGTGCCCAGATGAAACTAAGTGAAATATACGAAGTAAAAATCATATGAATCAAGTTCAAAAATCATTTTAAGAATCTTAATTGATGCAAAGGGGTTGCCTAATCATTTAGACAAGAGGGGTTGCTCTGATGGTAAGCAACCCCCACTTCCAACCGAGAGGTTGTGAGTTCGAGTCTCCCCAAGAGCAAGGTTGGAAGTTCTTGGGGGGAAGGATGCCGGGGGTCTATTTGGAAACAGCCTCTCTACCCCAGGGTAGGGGTAAGGTCTGCGTACACACTATCCTCCCCAGACCCCACTAAGTGGGATTATACTGGGTTGTTGTTAATTGATGCAAAGATGCAATTTTAAGTTTCTAATTCAAAATTTATGGTAGTTAATATTTTCTATAATAAATATCTTAATTTCCTATTCTTAATCACTGAATATTCATTTATAATGCTTTCTACACAAATAACATATATGTTTATTGTTTAGTACTTCCCTCTTCAAGGCAGAGCTCATGCGCGATGACGCACACACCTTAGTACCTTGTGGAAAGCAATCCACGTGAGGCGAGACACCAAGCCTAGGTTGCACCAAATTTCAAGGTCTTAGGTACACTTTAAACGATCAACACCGTCTTCAACTGGACTTCAAATACTAAAGTATCAAAAGTCAGCAAGAGGCAGACTTTCTTCTGTTATTTTCTTGACAAACAAGGGGAATACTTAGCCCACTGTTTAATTTTGACAATATTCTTATCCCTGTTTATCCAATACTTTTTGGTAAAGCATAGTGTATCCAGTAAATCAAGAATGCGGATAGGTAGAACTACAGAAAGAGAACTCGAGAAGCAGCCAAATAAAGCTACATTCTAGTAACTTGTAATCCCATTCCCAGCTTTACCATAAATTTCCGCTTGAACCTAAACTCGCTAAAATGACAGGACTTTCTGGTGTTGTAGGTTCTAGAACTATAGAACTTTAAACTGGTAATACCATATAACTTCTTAAATTTACTTTCGAGATTGACAAAACCAAATGTATCCTTTTTAAGAAAAAAATAGTTATTAAGACGTTATGAACTATTGCTTCTAAAGCATAATGGCTTAAACGCTAAATCTTAAAAGGAAAATAAAATGATAACTACTTCAGCAGGTAACGAATTCTTTCCATCACTGGACCATTTCATATCTGCCCAAGGCACAAGATAAAACAATCATTGCCCTACAACTATTGAGTTGTATGATCAGAATGCCACAAGCAAGTAAAAGTTCACAAAGTGCAATCGATTTTAAATCAGAACATCTAAACCGACCCTCCTGTGTCAGCCTAGCTACACTATGTAACCAGAATCTTCTTGGTTAACAGTATCACATGGAAGTCAACTTTAAATGGAAAACCACCTTATGAACATTGAAACAAAGGATTAAATTTTCCGCATAATTTGACTCAACATTTGTACTTAAATAAATAGTTCAAACTGGAATGTTTAGCATTAAAACAGAGTAATCATCAAGAAAGTAAACAAATTGTACCATATACTTCTTTCTTAAGTAGAATACCAAGTTTTCCAGGCTAAACAGCGGATTATTTTTAAAATATTTACCTCATGACAATGACTCGTCCATCTTATGGTTAATTGGTAAAAGAGGCATAATGGAGTATCCCTAAAGCTTTTCCACAAAACATAAACTAGGAAAATTGCCAGTTACAGAAAATGAGTTGAATATTATATTGCTTAGAAACTTCAAGCATGTTACACACTAACCAAATGCAATACACACCTTGATCCTTGAAAACACTAGTCTACTGTCACATAGAAAGAAGCTTAGGCATTCATCTCAAACCATTACTGCTTTAGGTTCACAGTTAAAGAATACATTGAAATTAATTAAATTAAATATGCACTCTAGAATTTAGGAAATTCAATAGAATTAAAAACTATGGCAAATCAAATCACCATGCTTCTACGAGAGAACATAATTTGGATAAAAAATCATTCCTACTGCTTTAAAAAAGATGAAAATTTGCGAGGCTAGCTTCAAGGGACTACAACTAAGTCTTCTAATTGCATCTATGAAGTCTAATTTTCACCTCGAAGCCCTATAGGGCTTGGCGTAAATAAAGAAATAGATAATTAAACAAGCTAATGCATGAAGCTGCAAAATAACACCTCTCAGCCTGTTTGAATGCCTGAACTGCGGATTCGAAGATTTTACTCATAAAAAAACTGTGGATTGGAGAATTTGAGAGTTTTCAGGTACTGAGTGCATAGAACCATTAGGCTGTTCTTTTTGCGCACTTCTGAGTATGTAGCAAGTGGTTGTTGCATGATTGCTTAATAAATAAAGGTTATGGCATGAAGATGGAGCGAGAGTTCCTAAAGCTTTGTCACACTTGTTTGTTATGGCTAGATTCAGATGTGTATGCTCGCACTACTTTCACATTAATACTTTATCTTGCCGAGGATACTTGTAAAGTACTAATGGATGCTCAACTAAGAGTTACTAAAATCATAATCACCACAATACAATGAATATTGCGTATATTTTGGTACGTCTAATGATCTACTTCAGTATGGCACAATGAAATCATGTAGACCAAAAAGTATATAAGCTTTTCCTAGCAAAAGAAGATGGTTGGACATGAAGGCAGAAGAAGGAATTTTCACAACTTTACAAGACAGGTGATCTTTGAAGCAAGACCAACAAATTGGAACCTCAGTCTTTGAGTTAGTTAATTATCAAAAACTTTGTCCAAAAGCATACATGAGATCTCACTGAGGCTGATTTTGTGTATTTATGCAGCAGCCTATCAATAATATTGCCTAAGTTTCGCAATCACACCTAATGGCATGATAGCTTTTGGATTTCTTACTTATTAATATTTAGCTGATGTTGATGTGAATTAAGAGTAAATGCTATCTTTCCCCAAGACAGATATATCCCCAGAATTAGCAAGTTTTTAACAAACTAAATGAAACCAATTGCACTATACCAGAGCACAAATTACACAGAAACCGAAACTGTTCAAAATCATTAACAAAAGGGATTTAAAGAAAAATTTATTTCACTGTCATTTCCCATTGGTACGACATTCAATGGATACTCTCTTTGTATGGTAATAAAGCCTGTTCTTTCAACCAACCAATGGAGGAAACTGGATGATAATCAGTACTTCATCCGCCCCAATTTATGTGATGGTATTTCCTAGTTAAACTGTTAAAAAGAAGTAACATATTTCTATATTAGAAACAATTAAACTTTAAACTTCTCATTTTATCATTAATGAGATGATTTATAGGCACACAAATATCTATTACTTACTAGTTAAACATCAGGCGTACCAAGCAATTCAACCAGTCCAAACATTATAGTGATACTCATAAATGCATATCAAAAATAGAGAAAATTCAGGAAATTAAGAAGGGGCCAATAATCACTTCGATCGATCGATCGAGAGAGAGAGAGAGAGAGAGAGAGGAGAAGTTACCCAAAGCCATGGGTTACATAGTAGGGCAAGTTAGAGAGCAAAGTTTCATCAATGTCGAAGACCCAAGCGTCCTTTCCATCGTTTGAAACCTTAACCGTATTGGCAAACGCCAGTGACAGGTCAGCGACCGCACCGCAATCAGAAGAGTAACGATCGCCGTTCATGTAGTCCTGGACGAAAGAAGCGCACCTTTCGGGAATCAAAGCCCAGAAACCGGCGTCATTAGTCTCCACTGTAAACCGCCAGCTCTCACAGTACAAAGCATTATTATTGTCTTTGGGAATCTTACGGTGGCGATTGATGGTTAAAAGTTCTAAGATTTCGGGGGTGATTCCGAGAACAGACTGAGAGAATGAGGTGGAGACGAAAGTGAAGGAGATGAAAACAGCTACCAAAAAGTTTTGAACGTACGCCATGATAGGGTCGCAGAATCTGGAATCTGCTTCGCTGGGGTCTCAGAGCTTCAGGATCAGGCTATGGAAGAAGAGACCGGATTAGCCCAATATTCTCTCTGATTATTATATTATATGATTTTCCGCCTTCTATAATGCACCTCTAATTTCAGACTTGGAGAGTTAATAAACTTAGTCCCTAAACTAATTTTGAAAGTGCAATAGATACTCATAATATGTGCAAAAATGATAACTTGGATTTTTATTATATATTTTATGATTTTTTTCCTATGATTAATTGCCTTGTTTGAGATTTTATTGGAAGAATTTTGCTTAAGTTGTGAGATAATTGATATAGGTACATTGGAGGCCAAAATAAAGCTAAGGAGCTATTTGGAGGATTAAAAATGGAGTTAGGGACAATGTGGGAATGGAACTTAAAGAAACAAAATGGTCATAGTTATTATTAATGCGGAAAAGCAAGAGATGTTTGGGAATTAGGGTTGGGAGCAATAATTTCTACTAACACATGATCCAACTAAGGGACAAAGAATTTGATAATTTGGTCATGATTTCTAAACGAGTAGCCTAAGTCTTGTAGTCTAATTTTTCAACGGTTTAAAGGATTCTTCATTTGAGCTCTCCTACGTTAAATTATAATCATTTTACCAAAGTCAAAAAGACATAAAGCAAAAAGATAGTGGTGGGTACTACAAAAAGTACCATTAGTATTTATTGTGTGGATGAACGAGGCCTAATAACAATTAACTTGTGTCTTCCGTGCTGTTTGAGCGTGATAATAGATTCTCGAAATTTGTCTAAGGGTTAACTGCCAATAGCTACTGTTGAATCAATGAAGTTGATTGATACATTTATTTAACCTAACTCAAGATTGTATTTTTGTATCTCTATATTGCGTCTAATCTGTTCTTATAATGAATACTTATATTAGGATTTAAGGAAGGAATAATCTGCTACACACTTGTTTATGCCATTTTGATATTTCGGTCTTACTAAAGCACTTGTACGTGTTGAATTCTAAATACCTCTAATCAATGATTGAGCTTATGTGACATTTATATGGATGAGTTGGATAAAACGCGTAATTTATTCGCATATATGATACGTGAATTCACTAAATTGGTGATTTTACTTCGAGGGAAATAAGAAAATGACAAAACCAAAAAGAGAAAGAAAAAAATAACCTCCTCACTTATCCCCTTTTCCTTTCTCTTTTTTTATTCTTTTCTTCATAAGATTATCTGCTTTGTGCACTCTTTCTTTCATTAACTCGTCTACAACCGTCTTCTTCCCCTTTCCCTTTTCTATAGTTCCACCATTTTTTCGGTGGTTAAAATCTCTAAATCAATTTTTTCTTCCACCAATACTCTAAAAAACAAAAATATATTAAAATAAATAAATTTTATTTGAATTTCAATACTTCTTAAATACTGAGCTTGCTGAGTATATTTTCTGGTGAGTGAAGCATTTCAAAATTTTGAGCTTGATGGTTATCTTCTATGGCTACTACTAATTGTCGTTGGCGGAAGGAGTGGTGTCGCGATGGCCATTAGTGGTTCTAAAAATGGGTAAGACTAGAAAGTTGACAGTGAGGGGTAGAGTGACTCTGAATTTGTGTGTGAGTGTCAATTAAATTCTGTGAATTCTGCCCGTTTGGAGAAAATATGTATATGAGCCATTGTTCCGATGGGTTGACTGAAACATGATTTAAATGACCCAAAAATGGGTGAGAAAACGTGAAATAGAGGGTTTTAATTTTAGTTTTTCAAATGAAATTTTTAACTGACAAAGATAAAAAATAACATGGCAAGTGATGTGGATCTGATGTGTCATTCCTATCAATCAAGTGAGAAACACGTATTATAGTTAATGGTTATATGTGTTTAAAAAACTCCTTTTGGACATATACAAGTTCTTAAATAAACTTCGGAAAGTAGTGGGACCGAAATATTAAAACAGTATAAATATAAGTGTCTACAAGGCTATTCTGTATTTAAGGAACAAACAGCATGCTCTGAATTCTGAAACAACAAAATGAATGTGAAAGGACACAAATTTGAAGGGAGCGCAACACGCTCGGGAGCAATACAAAGAATGGAAAGAAAAAAAATTGAAATAATCTTAATAAACAAATCACTCATTCCTAATCTGTACGTTGTTAATAAATACTTTGAAAAATTATATATAATGCTCACCTCAGAAATGGGACAAAATGGAATTAGAGCCAGCACAAAGTGTTGATTTCCAAAGGGAAAATATACCTACAGCTCACAGGCCACTCAAAGGTCACACTCTAATAAGGTATTGAAAAAGTCATGTTTTTTTCCCGAATTAATTAAAAAATATATAGGTTGAAAATCATTTGATTGAAAAAACCACAGGGAGCTAAAGGAGTTTCTTCCATGCTCAAACCAGCTGCCATTCTTTGGTCATCATTGCATGTGAGTGAACAAAACTGCAGGGCTAAAAACTTTTCCATTTATGAGAATGATTCTTGATCATTATTGCAAAATTCTTTTCCAAGTTTTTGAGAGAAAAGGCGACACGCGTCCATGCTAAGATCAATGGCAGCTGAAAGCGCGATAAACAGGGCAGCATCCGCCATGCACGTTACATGTCGTACCCCAACTTGAACTGTTGGAGTACTTGGTTTGCCTTCACCTTCCACGCTAGATCCCATCACAAATCCTCGAATAAGCAATAAAGAACTCAGTACAGAGTCTTTTACCGTGTTGTCTATGCAAAATTGCCCGCCTTTTTTCATACTCATTGTGCCTTCAGCTATAGGTACACCACTAGTAAGACCAATGTCAGTAACAAGCTCAAATTTGTAACCAAGTCCATCAACTGGCCCTCTTTCGCGCCAAGCCTCAAGACGACCCCATGGCTTCCAGCTGCTAACACAGGATCCATTAGGCTGGAGGATAAGCCACGCACCAGGATTTGATCTTGAAACACGGTCAGAGCCAGGAGATGGCACAAATGGAGTGATAACTGAAGCAGCTGCAACAGCTGACCCTGAAAGATCATAGATAATTATCATCCACCCTTTTCGCTCCCTCCCCGGTCTGTCCCTTTCAGCAGAAAATGTTCTCATCCATCCTCTATTGCTTAAGTTATAATCAGTTGGAAGAGATCTGTTTTTTACAAAAACGAAAAGAAGAAAGAAAATATCAGATTCTGAACCACAGACAAACAAAATTAATAACTCAAACAATATTCTACTCCATACTTTGACTGGTAATAGTAGTTGATTTGAAGGAAACTAAAAGTCAAAGAAGAATATTAACCAGTCTATGAAGGTTTTGCCCAAATCTTTGCACATGGGAAGGGAATCAATGGTAGTTGCTAATGACAGTTGAGCATAGGATTAATGTTGTCTGTTCTGGACCTAACTTATCTATAATCTTTTTCATTACTAGCCGAATCTAAACCTTCATAAGAAGTTAATATGTTGGATACAACATGCTACAACGTAAGAGGATCAAATTGTAAAGAGGTCAGGATACAAGATCCTTTCAAACAACAGCTGTATTTTTTGTCATTTTTTCTCTTCACATGCCATGTACACAAAATGCACTAATGAATTGGTTGCCTTCAAATTATCCGATCAGTTATAATTGAAAAGGACATAAGCAAGTAGAATAATGAATTGTACAGATGACAATATAAGAAAACATCTCATGACAACTATAGGATATATAACCAATTAGAAGTCGCAGTGGGTAGATCTTGCAAACAAGAATCCTAAAGACGCTATCGCATTTCTTCATATCAGCAAACGGAACATTATTGTATGAATTCCCAATTGCAAATTGCAGAAGGACTACAAATTCAAACAATGTAAAGCATTCTATAGTCTAATCCCAGGGAAAGATGTTGATCACGTAATAACTACAAAAACCCCAGTATAGTTCCACAAATGGAGTCTGGCGAGGGTTGATAATACGCAAACCTTACCCCTACAGTGAACATACAAAGGTTGTTCTCACTAGACCTCAGCATGAGAAAAAGAGAAAAGAATAGTAGCACGATGATCATAAGCAAAAAAGAAAGTTCCATAGCTTAGAGACAGGGGCAGAGTCCGCCTATCGTGTACGGGTTCGGCTAAACCCAATCGTTGTGGTTCAATCTATGTATTTTTCTTAAAAAATTTATTGAATATGTAGTAATTTAGAATCTTGTAACTTAAATGTACTAGGATCTCGAACTCATAAGTTTCAAATCGTTGTTTCGTGTGCTTAGATATTGTACTCAAAGCATGTGCAGCCATCCACACAACATGCATGTGACTCCTCAGAGAGTGAGAAATTCTTCAGCTTCTGGAGAAGCAACTTTCACATAGACAACAAGTCGAATCATGTGAGAAGGCTACCTAATCCCTAAACCACCAAACAAAGCTACGTAACAGTACAATTCTCATCACTAGAAACTTTCCCTTAGAGCTCCAACTTCCAACCAATAATTTATTTTTCTATTTTTCTCTTTTTTTTAGTAATGAGCGAATTTTGCGAGGATATAATCCTTTCAACTAATCTTTCCTAAAATAAAAATTAAATGCTTTGTCTTTGCAAATCTATTTCTAAACACTTAAGGACAAAATGGATTTATTTAGTAATCTTGACAAGTGTTAAGAGGGTGAGCTGTAGAATCTCAATTATGCAAATTTCCTGCCCCCACCTCACTTGATTAATCGTTTCAACAAAGCAATTTAGTTTGACCACTAACCATGCCTCTCTCATAACAAATTAACAACTACAGTAAAAAGAAGCGACACAATTATTTTTGTTAACAAATATAAAATAAACCATAGCAAAAAGTAAATGAAAAAGGTAAATCTCGTAACGTTTTGGGTAAAAGAAAAAAAACCACCACTTTGAAAACAACGTCGGCGCATGTTAGCATTTTCAGTGGGAAGGGAAAGGTAAAATGCGCGGGAAAACAATGGGGAGGAACTCACCGTGTCCGATTGTTGCGATCAGCACTGAACTTGCAGCTGAAAACCGGCTGCCTAATATTCCCCTGGATCTGGAAAACCACCGGACTGCATTCCGGTTCACCTCCGAACTGGAACACGAACCGCGGGTCCGGTTCAGCACGAACCGCCACGTGCAACGTAGCCACCGCCGGTTCGCCCCCCAATTTCATCCACCCATTCTGAAACACGCTGGACTTCGAATGCGTCCCGTTCAAGTTGACGCTCACCTGAACCGATCCCAGTAGCTTCCCACTAGTAACACCGCACGTGCGACCCATGCGCCCCGTGAAAACGGACAGTTTTAACGTAACAGGCTTACCAGAAAGACGCCGGAGAGTGACGGCGTCTAGGTGGAACCCGGCGGCGGAGGCGGAAGACTCCGGCGGAGAAGAAGGGTCTTGAGAAGAGGAGCAAAGAGGGAGAATGGCAGTTTGAGAAGGGAAATTCTTGAGCTTGAGTTTAGCATAGCAAGGAGTTGAACAAGGGTGGACTCCAGAACCAGAACCAGCAGGCTTTGTTGCTGTTGGAAGTTTAAGAGCTAATGACTCGATTATCAAACGAACAAACGGGCAAGGATCCATATCATGCATGCACCGCTGATTTCTCCTTTGAATTTTTCTTGTTTTGTTTTGGGTATTTCTAAAAACTAGCTAAGAGTTTGATGAGGAGAAAGAGAATGGTGAGTGCGAAGAAAGCATGTATGTACATTTTGGCAAATGAATGCATGTCGGCTCATACTATTTGAACCTCTCTGTCTCCCTCTCTGTCTCTCTCTTGTAATTATCAGTATTTCTCTTTTCTTCTGTTTTGTTGATTCAGCAATTTCCTTTTCATTTATCGTCAACTAGTCGTCACGATATCTTGTCGTATCTGCCAGTGTTTTTGGCATATTCATTACTCTCCGTCCCGTTTTGCCATTAAGAAGTAAAGTTTAATATTTTTATATAAGAGGGGGAAAATAGTCTCCATTCTCTATTTCACTTACCTTATATTCCATGTAGTGAAGTACTGTTAGGAAGTTTATTGATTTTCTTCTGAAACGATTGAGAAAGAATATACAAACTTTTTCTTTATCTTTGCCCCTAAATTTTATGCCTATCGTAAATGTCTAAACTAATAAATGTGTGTTTCTCTCATATATGTCATTCCTCTATACGAAGTTTTGATGTGAAATGGATGGACTTTACGTGTTCATTGATTCATCAATTTTTTATTATGGTTCTTCGGATTGAGCTTCGTTAAAAATCAAAGGATAAAAGTAAGTCTTTTTTCTTGTAACGAGATAATATTAGACTCAAAGTTTAACAAAATTAACATTGCTAATTGCAATTAGTGCATGAACAATATATATATATATATATATATATATATATATATATATATATATATATATATATATATATATATATATATTAAAAGCATAAAGATCATTAGTAAAATATTGTTCGTCTTTTTTACCTTTTAAAATATATAGTTCACATAAGATAAAATAGTAATTTGAGTATTTAATTAATATTTAGGAATTGTTATTTAATTAATCTCCTATTATTAACAGTCTAGGAAAGTTAATAGAATTTTACCTATTTGTTCTACTCCTAAGTTGGAGTAATTAATACCTTAAGGTTTTGGAGACCTCTTTCCCTCATGTTAACTCCGTATGTTGGAGTATTAAATGACTTTATTTATAGTTAATACTTTATGAGACTTTTTTTGTAGTTAATTTTTTCTTGCCTAGGTTAGGAGTACCATAAACTTTTAGTCTTTTAGTAAGATTTTTTTTTTAATTATTCCTATCAGTATAGGGTACACGCTAACGCGATACTAGTTGATAAAGAAAAACAGAACGCAAAACAATAATTTCAGTTTTCAAGTTGCATCAATTCAAATAATTTGCTAATAATGGCTTCCATAATTGAATTCATGTACTTTAAAGTATAACAAAGCCTTGCCGCTTCCAAAGTTAATATACTATTTATTAATTAAATAAATAAAACTCTACAGTTAATAGTTTACATACTAATTTATCCGTATTTGTGTATTTAGCATGAATAGCTTTTTATTTTTTTTGGTAATAATGTAAAATTACCATTAACATAAAAAAAACAGTTACACTTATAGGGTAACTTTAATCTTACCACGGATCAAGGTCCCCAAATCTACAATTTAATTATACATTATATTTTGTGTAAAGCTTCTACACCTATAAGCTTTCTTTGATGGTTTAATATGATCTACTTTGTTTATAATTTTCCTCTTGATTTGTGTTACTACCTCTAATCTATGTGCATTTTTGCCTTGAAATTTTTTAAAATTTCGAGCTCTTAAAGTGCGGTATATCACTGCTCCATTGACTATTGCAATCACCTCTTTCTTAAACTGCTTCCAATGCTTTCTTTTACTCATTTGCAATATCAACTTGAAATCTCCATCATGTACTGATTGTCCTATCCAGTGATTGATCTCTTGTCTAACTGCTTTGATCCAGTCACAACCAACAAATAGATGTTTCTTTATTTTTCAGCTGCTTTGCTTCACACAAGCTACACTTTATGTTTTCCATAGGGATTTGCATCCCTATTAGCCTGTCTTTGGTGAGTAGTCTCCCTTGAATTACCAAGCACATGACAAATCTGTGTCGAGGTAAAGCCACAACAGTACCAAGTCTGTTGTCTCTAGTTGTGGTTTCTGGATTATCAAAGGAAAATAACTTCTAGTTATAAAGTAGTTGCCTCATGAAGTTAGATTGTATCTGCCTTGTGAGTACCATTATTGCATCTCTCATTTTAAGGAGTTTAGCTTCCTCCAATACCAACTACTACCACTAGGAGGGCTATGAGTCAAAATTTTCCTATCAGCTTTCATGTATACACCATAAACCCATTGTACCCAAAGGGACTCTTTGTTCACTACCAATTGCCATAATAACTTTCCTATTGATACTATTTTTCATATTTTACAACCTTTCACATTTAAACCTCCTGCTTCTTTGGATAGCAGACTTTCTCCATGCAACCAATGCTACTTTCTTATGACCCTCAGTCTTCTTAACCAGATAATTTCTACATATTTTATCAACCTCTATTGGCACATTTTGGGATAGAATAAAATAGCTCCCGAGAAACTATGTATAGAGAAAAACACTGCATTGACAATTTATAATCTTCATGCATAAGACAACTGTCTGGAATTGGTGACAGTTATACTATGTGTGATTTTCCTTATTAGAATATGACAATCTATCTTATTCTATTTCCTTGGTGATAATAGTAATGTCACGACCCTGGTTCCCCATCCGTGAACCCTCGTGACGTCACCTAGTCTTTACAACTAGGTAAGCCTAAATTGTGGAAGATAAACAAACTTGCGGATATAAAACGATCTAAAAACGGAAATAAGCGCTAATAGTGTTAAATGTGCCACTCGGAGTACACCATATATGTATAAGTCTCAAAACCAACATCTAAATTAATAACCTAGAACCCCACGAATCACAAGCTGAGATAAATACTACACAACTCTAACTCTAGAATGTCTAATAAAAGCAGAAAGATACAGAAGCGCTAAAAACTAAGGCAAGCATGGAAAGGGACTCTTTGGTCTGTGGACGCGACAGATGTACCTTAGAGTCTTTAAGCAGTTGCCTCCCTTAAGTATGATAGACCGGATCAGCGGCACCTGGATCTGCATATAAAAAATATGGCGCAGAAGAGGCATGAGTACACCACAACGGTACTCAGTAAGTATCAAGCCTAACCTCGGTTGAATAGTAACGAGGAAGGTCGGGTCCCTACTGAGGTTAAATAAATAATCAAGTGACAAGATAAGATAAGTCGGGAAATTGAGAATCAATGGTAAGAATCTATACAGCATAATAAGAGTGCAATAACGGAACACAGAAATAAAGGCAAACACAAAGGAAATTCCACTAACAATAAGGATAATAACTGGGGATCGCTTAATATTTCGAGTATATCTTGGTATCCTTAATATATACACTAGGGATCTTTTGGTATCCCGAGGATATCTTGGTATCCTCAATATATGTCAGGGATCTCTTAGTATCATAAGGATCTCTTGGTATCCTTAATATGTATTCCAGGGATCTCTTACTATCCCGAGGATCTCTTAGTATTCTCAATATACGTGCCAGGGATCTCTTTGTATCCCGCACCTCAATCCAGATCATAACTTCGTGTAGGTGATCTCCCGGGATGCCATCTCATAGTCCCAAATTAAAAGTACATAATATCAACACAAGAATATTAAACTAAATACCAAATTCGTACAAGTAAACGGTTAATTCTAGCCTAACATATTTCACGTAATGCAACTAAGGCAGATTAAGAAAATAGGCAAATAAGTCAACTAAGCATGCTTTTCTATCAACATACTAAGTTTGCAAATAGAGTAAAATAGGAAGGAAGGAACTCAGTTTAAATACTTAAATTAAAAACCAAGTTTCTAACAATTAGCTCAAGTACGCACTCGTCACCTCACGTACAAGGTATTTCAATTACCAAATATCATATCCTAAGGGTAAGGTCCCCACACAAGGTTAGACAAATCACTTACCTTGAACAAGTGCAAGTCAATCCGAAACCACGTCATTGCCACGGATATCCGACTCTAAATGGCACATATCTATTTAATTCAATTGTACACCGTAAATAACACCTCACATAACTAATTTTGTATATAATTTCTAAACTAATACACAAAATTAGGTAAAATAATCAAAATTTTATTTAGACCCACGTCTCGGAATCGGGTGAAATTCACATTTTCAGAAACTGCGTACTTTCACGAGTCTATACATAATAAGAACACTGAAATCGAGGCCTAAATGACCCTTAAATACTCATTTAAATGCTTCTTAAACTCAATCCCTAATTACCTATTTTTTCCAAATTTTTCATCACTAATTAGGTCTTGAATTATATAAAAATGAGTTATGAAGTCAAGGATGTTACCTCCAAGTGATTCCCCTTTGTTTTCCTCACAAATCTCTCTCAAAAGCTTTAAACCTGGATGGAAATGGTGAAAGAATCCCTCAAATTCGCAAAGGAAACTATTTATATGTTCTACCCAGCGATTTCTGCATTTGCAGCCCTGGGACCGCATCTGCAGTCCCGCTTCTGCAGAGACTTAGTCGTATTTGCAATTTTCTTTAAATGACAAGAAATCGCATCTGCGATTTCCCTTTCGGAGATGCACGACTGATTCTGCGGTATTCCTGCCGCATCTGTGGAACCTGAAGAATAGGAGAAATTCACTTCTGCGATCTCCCTAGACACTTTTGCGTCGCACATCTGCTGTCCCCAAACCACAGATGCGAAAATACCAGAAGCATAAAAAAAATACAGCAGTTGCTACATTTTCTCAACTCCCCGTTAACTATCCGAAATCACTCCGAGGACCCCGAGACCTTAACCAAAGGCATAAACATATCCTAAAACTTTATTCAAACTTGTGTCGATCTTGAAAACACTTCAACAACATCGAAACAACCAAAACACATCGGATTTAAGCCTAAGTTTCTAAAATCTCCCGAATTCCGCTTTTGATAAAAAACTCAACCAAACCACGTTTGAATGACCTAAAATTCTACACACACATCCCAAATGACACAACAGAACTACTGAAACTCTCAGAATTCCATTCCGACCCTTGTATCAAAATTTCACTGTCAAACCCTAACTTTAAAAATTTAACCTTCGGCATTTCAAGCCTAAATTAGCTACGAACCTCCAAAACAAATTCCGAACACGCTCCTAACCCCAAAATCATCCAACGAAGCTAACGGAACCATCAAGTTTCCATTTCGAGTCACCTTCACACTGTTCTGGCTACGGTCAACTTTCCAACACTTATGCTCTTATTTAGGGACTAAGTATCCCAAAACTCTGCGAAACTCAAAAAAAAAACACCCCAGCAATTCAAATTAGCAAAAATAAACTTGGGGAAAGCAGTTATGGGCGTTAATTCTTAAGACGGCCGGCTGGGTCGTCACATCCCCATACACTTAGACATTCGTTCGTCCTTAAACGAGCATAGAGACATAGATGTAGTAGTGAAAAGATTAGGGTAATGGTTGCACATATCCTGCTCGGTCTCCAGGTCGCCTCCTCGACCGGCTGACCCCGCCGCTGAATCTTCACTGATGCAATGTTCTTTGACCTCCGCTTTCTAACTTGCATGTCCAATATTGTCACTGGCTCCTCAACATAAGATAGATCCTTGTCCGACTGGACAGAGTTAAATCCTACATGTGCGACGGATCACCGTAATACCTCCAGAGTATCGAAACACGAAATACCAGATGAACTCCTGCCAAGCTGGGAGGTAAGGCAAGCTCGTAAACAACCTCCCCAACTCGCCTCAATATCTCAAAAGGGCCAATAAACCTCAGACTCAACTTCCCTTTCTTCCCAAATCTCTTAACGCCTTTCATAGGGAAACCCGAAGCAGTACCCGCTCTCCAACCATATAGGAACTATCTCGAACCTTCCCGTCCGAATTGCTCTTTTATCCGGACTGGGGTGTATGGATCCTATCCTGAATCACCTTAACCTTCTCTAATGCGTAATGAACCAAATTTGTGCCCAATAATCCAGCCACACCCAGCTCGATCCAACCCATCAGAGATATACATTGCCTACCATACAAAGCCTCATACGGTGTCATCTGAATGTTGGACTAATAACTGTTGTTGTAAGCAAACTCCACCAATGGCAAGAACTGATCCTAGGAACCCCCAAGCTCCACCACACACACAGAGCATATCCTCAAGAATCTGCATAGTGCGCTAGGACTCTCCGTCCGTCTGAGGGTAAAATGTTGTGCTCAACTCCACTCGAGTACCTAACTCTTGTTGTACGGCTCTCTAGAATCGCGATGCGAACTGAGTACCTATGTCTGAAATGATGTAAACTGGAATACCATGCAAACGGAAAATATCCCGAATATAAATCTTTGCCAATCGCTCCGAAGAATAAGTAGTACACACAGGAATGAAATGAGCGGACTTGGTCAGCCCATACACAATAACCCAAATGGCATCGAACTTCTTCCTAGATTTGAAGTCCATGGTGATACGCTCCCACTTTCACTCCGGAATCTCTATCTGTTGTAGCAAACCACCCGATCTCTAGTGCCTATACTTCACCTGCTGACAATTAAGGCACCGAGCTACAAACCCAACTATATCCTTCTTCATCTGCCTCCACCAATAGAGCTGCGTCAAATCCTAGTACATCTTCGCAGCACCCGGATGAATGGAATACTGCAAACTGTGGGCCTCCTTTAGAATCAGATCCTTAAGCCCATCAACATTGGGTACACAAACCCGACCATGCATCCTCAATACTCCGTCCTCGCCAATGGTCACATCTCTTGAATCACTATGTTGAACCTTGTCCTTAAGGACAAGCAAGTGTGGGTCATCATATTGTCGCTCCCTGATACAATAAAATAAGGAAGACTGAGAAACCACAGAAGCTAGAACTCGACTAGGCTTCGAAAGATCCAATCTCACAAACTAGCTGGCTAAGGCCTGAACATCCATTGCCATAGGCCTCTATGATGCCGGTAAATATGCCAAACTCCTCAAACTCTCCACCCCACGACTCAAGGCATCAGCTACTATATTGGCCTTGCTTGAGTGAGATAAAATAATGATGTCATAATCCTTCAGCAACTCTAACCACCTCCTTTGGCGCAAATTTAGATCGTATATCTTGAACAAATGTTGCAAGCTTCGATGGTCAGTATAAATCTCGCAAGGCATATTGTATAGATAATGGCGCCAAATCTTCAGGGCATGAACAATGGTAGCTAACTCAAGATCATGAACGTGACAATCTTCTCATGTATCTTCAACTGTCTGGACGCGCATGCAATCATCCTACCGTCTTGCATCAATACCGATCTAAGGCCAACTCTCAAGGCATCACAATAGACAGTATAAGACCCCGAACTATAGGCAATATCAAAACTAGGGTCATAGTCAAAGCTGTCTTGAGATTTTGAAAGGCCGCCTCACACTCTTTCGTTCGTTGGAACTAAAGGTGTTAAATGGGTCAGGTCAGCCTAGTTCCGGACTGGCCCAGACAGCAGTTAAACTCGAAGCTGGCCCGAACTGGTTAAATGGGCTGGGCTGGGTTAGGTAGAAGCGGTAGAGGAGGTTGGTCCATTTAGTTTAATAAAATGGGTAACCGGACCGGTTGAACCCGGTTCAGTGAACAGTAACCCTTACCGGGTTAACCGGCCCGGTACAACGGTTATAATTGTTTTTTGCTCTTTAAGATTTTTGAAATATGTGGGCTCCACTGACCGTTAGCAACAGTCACAACTTGAATTGGTCCATTGGCCAACGAAAAAATTGCATAAATAGCCTTTTTTAATCCCTTTTCAATTTACAAAATTAACCTTCTCTAAAACTATAAATACCCTCCCCCCCCCCCCTTTCTTCATTTCTTCACTCAATACTCATTTCTCAATCTCAATTTCTCTCATTCTCCAATTTGCAAGACTTACAGTCTTCAATTCATTATTTCATCTTCTAATTTTATTTGGTTCTCTTTTCTTGAATTTAATTATTTTTTTTATCATTCAGAATTTGAAGTTTGAACAATTGAAGTGAAAATTTGAAATACTTGATTCACGTTTATTCTTGGTAACAACAGAATTGCGTAATCAAGTGCTTAATTTGTTGTCGAATTCGGTGCACTCCCTCCAACTCTTTCTCTTATTTACTATTTTAATTATATATTTAATTTTAGCTTATACTTTAATTTTTATAATATGTTTAGTGCTGCTAAAAGAGCGTGTAAAAGAGTTACTGGTAGGGGAATAAAAAAAAAGAGGTAGTCCTTCAGCATCTGGTAGTAATAGTAATGACCATTATCATTTACACATGTTCCCAAAACATCGACTAATGATAATATAGATATAAATTATGAACAATTACAAGAAGATTTTGGAATAGAAGATAATGAAATAGGAATGGAAGATGAGATACCAGCTACACCTACTAGTACTGGAGCTGGTAGTGTTGGAGTTTCTACAAGGGGTGGCGGTCTTGGCATTAGGAGTAAACCACCTGTGGCTCCAACTACTAATCGTAGAAAAAGAAGTAAGGTTTGAATTTTTTTTGAAATAATAGAAGGTACTGAAAGAGTTACATGAAAAATTTGTAATGGTGATTATTAACATTTGACTGGAGGAAATTTAGGGGGGGACTGAGACTCTTAATAGACATATGAGAACTGAGCATCCCATAGAATGGCGCACTGATTGTGATGGAAATCAAACAATTATTAACTTTGCTACTGGAGGTCTAGTGAAATATGATAAAATGAAGGATCGTGAGGGGTTAGCAAAAATGATTGTTTTGGGTTGTGTACCTTTTTATTTTGCTTCTTCATCATATCCTATTATTTATATTCAAAGGATTTACAATCATTTATTTAAAGGTATCCCTAGAAGTACTTGTAGAGCTGATATCTTTAGACTTCATGGACAATATCAAACATATATATGTTATTTGTTTAGTTACCTTCCTTGTAGAGTTTCTATAACTTCTGATATTGTCCATGCTATTAATGGAAATGATTATTTGACAATTGCATGTCACTGGATAGATGATACTACTTGTATGCAAAAACGTATTATCACTTTTAGATATGATGAAGATCAGAGTCATACTGTTGTGTTTATAAGTAGTATTATTTGTGAAGTTGTTGAATTTTATAATCTAAAGCAAAAAGTATTGTGTATGTCTTCTGATAATACTTCTAACAGTAATGTCGCAATTTCAATATTAAAACTGCATTTGCAACCACCTCTTGATGACATTTTTCATGTTAGGTGGGCATGTCATGTTTATAATTTAATTGTTAAAAGTTCCCTGATTTTTATTAACTAAGATTACTCATGTTAGAAGAGCAGTTGGTGTTACTCAAGGAAATAATAGACAATCTAGAATAGAGAAATTTAAGAATAAGTGTGTCCAGTATAACCTTAAACCAGATTCATGCCAGACGAAATTATTACTAGATGGAATTATACATATATATTTTTAAAATGTTGCTACTAATATAGATTCCCAATAACTGAAGTGCGCATTGTACTGATCCAAATAGTACGTTATTAACTAGTACTTGGGAGGTTATAATGATGTAGTTAAAGTTTTACATAAATTTTATACAACTACTGTTGAGTTTTCTGGAACACTTTACCCTACTATTACTATGCCTTTAGTACATATAGCTGGAATTTCTTTTCTACTCTCTGAATTTAACAAGAAAGAAAAATATAAGGATGTTGTTGAAAAAATGTAAGCAAAATTTAAAAAATATTTCTTTCCTTTCCCCCGATTTACTTAATTGGTGCTATTTTAAATCTTTCTATTAAGATGTCCGATTGTTGTCAATTAATGAATGCTTTATATACTTATGTAGAGATTGGACCAACTGAAATCCTAAATTTATATGTTTCTATGAACAAGCTAAATGATTATTTACAACAATTATATAATTATTATGCAAATGTAATTGATGATGATGCTCGTGCTGCAGGCAATGTTAATCCCACTATGCACTGTACCACTATGCTACTGTGGATGATAATGAAGGCCTTGATAGTTTTAATATTTTTTCTACATTTTTTCACACTCAAACCAGTAGCACTAATATTGATTAATTTCAATTATACTCGCAGAAGCAAAAAGAGCCTCACCCAAAGGAATTTTCATCGTTGGGATGATGCAATCAGAATGGAAAGCAATTTCCTATTTTTTCCGCTATGGCTCAGGACGTGCTGAATGTGCCAATTTCTACTGTTGCATCGGAGAGTGCATTTAGACAAGAAAGACAGCAACTTGGAGACACCCGTCACTCATTGGGAAGCAATGCTTTGAAAGTTTTAGTATGTTTCAGAGATTGGATTAGATCGGAACAAAGAAATCAAGGACGTGAAGATATTGATAGCCCAAAGGACGAGGAACTTGGAGATATATTAACACATGGTAACACATCCTAATTTAACACTCCAGGAGAAGGTCAATTATTTCATATTGATTAGGAAAAACTTGCAAGGGCAATGCAAAATCTTTGAATTTACTTGTTGTTAAAATGTAAACCTTTCAATTTGTAAGTTTGAAAGTTTGAATTATGAAATAAATGTAACCGTTGCAATAAGTGCAATTTTTCTCATCTTCCTTTTATTCTTTATGTTAATACTTTGTATTAATATAACTTACAATAGTTATACAAAATTCGAAAAAATAAAATAAAAATACACTAAACCCAGCCCGGTCCGGCCTCCTCAACCCGTAACCCTCACAGTTCAATTTTTACCTGGATTAACCCGAATCCATTAAAATAGTTAAGAACTAACCTAGAACCGGCCAAACCGTAACATGTAAGGATCCAAAAAATAGCGGCCCAACCCGGCCTGACCCACCCATTTAATGCCTTTAATTTGAACGGAGCACCCTTCTGGGTCAGTCTAGTCATAAGGGATGCAATCGATGAAAACCCCTCCACAAAATGACGGTGGTAACTTGCAAAACCTAGGAAACTGCGGATCTATGTAGCTGAGGATTGCTTGGGCCAACTCTGCACTCCCTCTACCTTCTTTGAATTCACGCGAATACCCTTACTTGATACCACGTGGCCTAAGAATGCCACGGAATCCAACCAAAACTCACATTTTGAAAACTTTGCATATAACTTCTTTTCCCTTAGAGTTTGAAACACTATCCCCAAGTGTTGCTCATGATCTTTCTGACTCCGGGAATATACCAGAATGTCATCAATAAATACAATGACAAAAGAGTCAAGGTATGGCTGAAATACACTGTGCATCATATGCATAAAAGCTGTTGGGGCGTTGGTCAACCCAAATAACATAACAAGAAACTCATAATGTCCATATCGAGTCCTAAAAGCAATCTTCGGGATGTATGGCTCCCGAATCTTCAAATGATGTTAACCTGAGCGCAAGTCAATATTTGAGAACACCCGTGCACCCTGAAGCTAGTCGAACAGATCATCAATACAAGGAAAAGGATAACAGTTCTTCACTGTAACCTTGTTCAACTGGTAATAATCAATACACATACATATCAAACCATCTTTTTTCTTCACAAACAAGACATGAGCACCCTAAGATGATACACTGGGTCGAATAAAACCCTTATCAAGAAATTCCTGCAACCGATCCTTCAACTCCTTCAACTCTGGAGGAGTCATATGGTACGGAGGAATAGAAATGTGTTGAGTTCCCAACAACAAATCAATGCCAAAATCAATATCTATATCAGACGGCATGCCTGGAAGATCAACTGAAAACACATCGGAATAATCTCGTACTACTGGAACTGAATCAACAGAAGGGGTATGAATATTGATATCTCTCACATAAGCTAAATACATGTCACACCCCTTCTCAACCATACATTGAGCCTTAAGGAAAGAAATAACTCTACTGGGAGTATGATCTAAGGTACCCCTCCACTCAACACACGGTACACCTAGCATAGCTAGCGTCAAGGTCTTGGCGTGACAATCAAGAATAGCATAATAGGGCGACAACCAGTCCATTCCCAAGATAATATCAAAATCAACCATGTTAAGTAATAATATCAGCTCTGGTCTCAAAACCACGGAGAGTAACCAAACATGACCGATTAACGTGGTCCAAAATAAGTGAATCTCCCATAGGAGTAGAAACATCAATAGGGAACTCAAAGAATCTTGAGATACACCCCAATACGAAGAAAAATAAGAAGACACATAAGAGTAAGTAGAGCCTGGATCGAATAGAACCGATGCATCTCTGTGGCATACCAAAATAATACTTATGATGACAGAATCAGAAGCAACAACCTCAATACGGGCAGGAATGGCATAGTATCGGAGCTGACCTCCCCCTCGAGGGCAACCTCCACCTCCCCGACCTCCACCTCTGGCTGACTGAACAGGTGGGGTAGTAGCTAGAGCTGTAATCATAGCCTGAGAACTCTGCGGAGCACGCTGTGGATGAGAAGTCCGTGGAGGTGCACCCCTCCCAAGTCTAGGGAAATTCCTCACCATATGGTAAGTGTCACCACACTCAAAATAAGCTCTGGGATGATGTGATGGTTGTGATTGGCTAGGGCAAGTTCTACTGGACTGACCTTTAAAAGCACCTCGCGCAAGAGGAACGCTAGAAATCGGAGGTGCATAATAAGGCTCCTGAGATCTAGGAGGAGCTAGAGCACTAAGGGCTGCCGGAAGAGCTGAATGAATAGGGCGACTCATATAACCTCTACCATGACAACCTGCAGCTAGGGTACGGGCACCACAATAATAGCCCGACTCTCGATACCTCTTGGCCTCCTTCTCCTCTCTCTCCCTAGAATGCATACCCTCAATCCTCCTAGGAATGCTCACCACCTGCTAATACAAAATATCCATCTCCAACTCACGAGCCATGGATTTGATGTTGGGAATAAGGCCCTCAATAAATCGGTAAACTCTCTCACGGACAGTAGAAACCAAGGTTGGTGCATGCCTAGCCAAACTGGTGTAACGAATAGAATACTCTGAAATGGTCATACCACCATTGCAAAAATGCTCAAAATCTACGCGTCATGCATCCATGAGGCTCTAAGGAACATAGTCCATCAGGAAAAAATATGAAAATTGAGCCCAAGTCAGTGAAGTAGCCTCATTTGAACTATTTAACTCGTCGGTGCGCCACCACTCATAGGCGGCTCCTCGAAGCTAGAAGGTAGTGAAAGAAACCCGGCTCGATCCTAAGATGCCCATGGTATGGAGAATGCGGTAACACTCATCAAGAATTCCCTGAGCATCCTCCAATGCTAAACTACTAAATATATGAGGCTTGTACTTCTTTGAACCTATCAATCCTCAGCTGCTCATCCTCTAAAGCTACTGCCCTGAACTCGGGCTGAACTGCCCCCGTAGGCGGTATAGGAATAATCTCGGGGACCTACTCAACATGCACTCACTGCTCAGGAGTTCGGGCAATGGGAGTTTGTGCTCATCCCCTGCCTGGGATGTGGATGCAGATGGGGAGGCAACCCTGCCTGAGCTAAAGTGGTGTACATGCTCATGGACTGTGTTAGAGTCTCTTGAAGAGCGGGAGTAGTAGTAGCAGTAGTAGGCATGTTAGGTGCCTATACTCTGGCTGGAACTACTGGTAGTACCTCGTCAGTAGCTCAAGAAGGTGCTCTAGCTGCACCACATGCATGTCCACGGCCTCTACCCCGACCCCAGACTTAGACGGCTACAGTAGGGGGCATGGGTGCCTGATTATCTCAAGTAACACATGTCCTCACCATCTGTGGGAGAATAGAAGATAGAAGATTAGAATATTGATGTCAAAATATCACATGAGAAGGAAAGAATTGAAGTGGAAATTTTCCTAACAGTTTTATAGCCTCTCGTAGATAAGTACAGATGTCTCTGCACCGATCAGTGAGACTTTAATAAACCATCTTGTGATCTGTGACTCCTATGAACCTAGAGCGTTGATACCAACTTTGTCATGACCCCGTTCGCCTTCCGTGAACCCTCGTGATGGCATCTAGTCTCTTAGAAAATAGGCAAATAAGTAAACTAATCATGCTTTTCTATCAACGGACTAAGTTTGCAAGCAGAATAAAACAGGAAGGAAGGAACTCGGTTTAAACATGTAAACTAAAAATCGGGTTTTCAACAATTAGCTCAAGTATGCGCTCGTCACCTTACGTACAAGGTATTGCAATTATCAAATATCATATTCTAAGAGGGAGGCCACCCACAGAAGGTTAGACAAGCCACTTACCTCGAACAATTGCAAGTCAACTCGAAACCACACTTTTGCCACGAGTATCCGACTCCAAATGGCTCAAATATATTCAATTCAATTGTATACTATGAATAACACCTCAAGTAACTGATTCTATAATTAATTTGTAAACTAATATGCAAAATTAGGTAAAATAACCAAAATTTCTGTCAGACCCATATCTCAGAATTTGGTGAAATTCACATTTTCAGAAACCTCGTACACTCACGAGTCTATACATAACAAGAATATGAAGCCGGGGACCAAATGACACCTAAAATCCTCATTTCAAGGCCTTTTAAACTCAAGCCCTAGTTACCCATTTTCTTTGAATTTCTCATCACTAATTAGGTCTTGAATTACATAAAATAAGTTATGAAGTCAGGGATGTTACCTCCAAGCGATTTCCCTTTGTTTTCCTAAAAAATCTCTCTCAAAAGCTGCAAACTCAGATGTAAATGGTGAAAGAATCCCTAAAATTTGCGAAGGCAACAATTTATATGTTCTGCCCAGCGATTTCCACATTTGCAGTCCTGCTTCTGCGCAGACATAGTCACATCTGCAACTTTCATTAAATGACTAGAAACCGCATCTGCGATTTCCCTTTCACAGATGCGCCACCAGTTCTGCGGTATTCCTTTCGCATCTGCAAAACCTGAAGAATAGGTGAAATCCGCTTCTTCAGTTGCATCTAGGGTCCCCAAACTTCATACGCAAAAATACCAGAAGCAACAAAAATACAGCAGCTGCTACCTTTCCTCAACTCCCCGTTAACCATCCGAAATCACCTTGAGGTCCTCATACCTCAACCAAAGGCATCAACATATCTTAACACCTTATTCAAAATTTTTCCAATATTCAAAACACTTCAACAACATCGAAACAACCAAAACACATCGGATTCAAGCCTAAGTTTATAAAATCTCTCGAATTCTGCTTTTGATAAAAAATGCGACCAAACCACATTCGAACGATCTCAAATTTTGCACACACATCCCAAATGACACAATAGAACTATTTAAACTCTCAAAATTCCATTCTGACCCTTAGATCAAAATCTCACGATCGAACCGGAACTTCAAAAATTCAACCTTCGGCATTTCAAGCCTAAATTAGCTACGGAACTCCAAAACAAAATTTGAACATGCTCCTAACCCTGAAACAAAGCTAACAGAACTATCAAATTTCTATTCCTAGGTTGTCTTTATATTGTTCTGACTACAGTTAACTTCCCAGCACTTGAGCTCTCATTTAGGGACTAAGTGTCCGAAAACTCTCCGAAACTCAAAACTGAACACCGCGACAATTCAAATTAGCAGAATAAACTAGGGGAAAGCAGCTATAGGGGATCAGAACATTAATTCTTAAGATGACCGACCGGGTCATCACAGGTAAGCCTAGATACTTGAGAGGAAATGTGGCCTGTGCAAATCTTATTTTTGTCAGCAACATATCTCTGACTGCTTCTTTACTCCAGCTAGAAACATGCTGGATTTTTCCATATTGGCAATCAAGCCTGCAATTTTGATGAAGTGCTCTAAAGCTTCCATTACTCTATTCACTGACTTCTTATTCCTTTTACAGAATATCATCAGATCATCTACAAAAGTGAGACATGTCATTTGTAACTCATTACACATAGGATAAAATCTAAAATCAGGCAGGCTGCTGTTGATCTTCAAAGTTCTAGAGAGGCATTTCATAACTAAAATAAATAGAAATGGAGAGATTGGATCTCCTTGTCTCAATCCTCACTTTCCTACAAAATAACCATGCCCTTCTCCATTTATCTTTACTGTGAACATAATGGTAGTAACACATGTCATAATCCATTGTATAAATCTATCAAGGAACTCAAAGCCTATCAATGCTTCCTCCAAAAATTCCCAACTCACCATGTCATGGGCTTTTCTAAGATCTATCTTCATTTGGCATCTTGGAGATGTTTTCCTATTATATTATCTTAGTAGGTCATGACGAATTAGCACATTGTGCATCATAGATCTATTCTGCACAAAAGTTGATTGACTATCTGACACTATATGGTTCACTGTTGGTTTTAATATTTCATAGATCATTTTGGAGATGCACTTATATATGATATTGCAACAAGAAATAGGCCTATACTGACTTGCATCTTTCTGGAACTTCCACCTTTGGGACTAATGACATATTGGTTGAGTTTATTTGCATCAATTACTTCCCATTTTGGAAAAATTCTAGCACAAGATCAGAAACATCTCTTCTTATTATTGACCAAGCTGATTTGTAAAATCCACTATGATAGCCATCAGTTCCAGGGTTCTTATTGCTATCAATATGAAACACAACACGTTTAACATCTTTCTCATTGAATGGCTTCATCATCTCCAATTGTTGATATACTGATAGTAATGGACAATTATCTAGTATCCCTTTAACTGCATTTATCCTAGCATTTGGCTTCCTCCCTGGAAGCTCTTCATAATAACCAACAAACATTCTAGCTATAGTATCATGGTTAGTTTGCCAATTGCACAGCTGTCTCTGAGTTGTGTAGTTTCTTGCTTTAGCTTTCGATGCTTGATGACTGAATAAAAGTATTAAGTGTTTTCATCGTGCAGTTTGACCCACGTTGACTTGATTTTTTGTTGAAGATATACTTCTGCTAAATATAAATCTCGCCTATATCTGTGGTAAGCTTCCTTTTATGCTTGTTGATAAGATTTGATGGGCTCATTTGGAGTTGAGCGTGTGCCTGCTTTAGTACAACCCTATTTTCATTTGCTTCAGTAACTATATTATGAAAAGCTTGAGAGTTCAAGGCTTTTAACTTCCCCTTTAGTGCTTTCATAGGAATGCTTATCAGGCGGATTGGGCTGTTATTTATTCTTAGCGGTTTGGGTTATTGGTTATGAATTTTAAATGTATTAATCTGCTAGCCACCCGATAAGATATTGGGCGGATTGGTATTGGTTTAGCTCTTATCGGGCGGTTATCCGGTGGTTTATCAAACTAATTCAATCAAAATAAAATGTCTTTGTATGTTTAAATAGGTGATCGACATACGAAGAGGGGCAAAGCATAAGAGACACTGTGATGGATAAATCCTCTCTTATTTATGTTTATGCACATTGGTCTTAATTCATGTGAAATATTTCTAATTGGCCATTACTAAAACAAATGTTTGTCATGATTTGAATTCTAGCATGCCTTAAAATCCAAACAAAGTTGATGAAACAGTGGTGTAACTGGTGTTGTTATCTTGTTTCAGACAGTAAATTCTGTCTTTTGTCCCAGTTAGATGACTTCTTTATTCTAATTCACTTTGATAGAGTACTGTAGGAAGAAGGGTTTTTGATTATTAAATAAATAAATGGATAAAAATAAATTTTACATATATATTAGTTTAACGGATTATCCGTTAAGAAAATTATATAATCCGTCTCTAAATCGATAAACCATTAATAAATTTTTTTAATCTGTTCCCCATCCATTAAACCGTTAACTCGATACTGATCTGATAGTCCATTAAGTTTCGATTTCGGTTCGATTTTCGATTTCAGTTCGCTTTTGAACACCCCTATGATTTCAGCTTCCTAACAATTGTGAATATTTTATTGCCTTCTATATTACAGTTTCAACCTACACTCACTATAGATAAGAATTGCGGATGCTGAGACCACACATTGTTAAATTGGAAATTTTTTTGACTCTGTGTCTCTCGTGATTAAGAACATTTTGGTTGGGCAGTGATCACTTATTACTTCTAGCAAAATCTAGCTGCACAATAAGGCATATTGTCAAACTATTCCTCATTCATTAATATCCAATCAATTTTTGAAAATATTCTTTGATCATCATGTTTGTCACTCTAAGTATATATGTTACTCTGTGCAGGAAGCTCCAAAAAATCACATTCTATACACAATTATTGAAATCTACCACATCAGCCGAAGTCACTTCATTTTTTCCAATTATATCCTCAACATTTAGTATTGAGTTAAAGTCTCCCACAACCAACCAAGGCTTCTTGCATGTTCTGCTATGAATGACTAAGTCCTCCCACAAACTTCTTCTCTCATCTTTTGTATTAAAGAATGCACAAATGTTACCTCAAAGGATACTTGGAGTGGAATATTCAATACTTCACAAGTAATCAACTGAGCTGACTTGTGTTTCAACATAATCGGGTTATATAGTGATAGTCCAAATTAGTAATATACTGACACACTGTGAACAATTTTTCTACTATTCGCTCCACCCTTTTATTTTTTTATTTTAGTTTCTAATAGGTCGATCAAGCTTGCTGAGTTTCACATCCTTTTGATTATTTGAGGCATTTATCCCCCTAATTTTTAAACTAAGTAGACTAACCATTCCTACAATGAGGAATAGTTATTCCACTAACCTTAGAACTTACAATTATTTCCTTCATCTAATTTACTGCTTCCTATTTGTGCAACATCTAGAAAGGATTAGATTTTTTCATCTGTTCAGTTTGCTTTGGAATGTTCTTGCCAACCTTATGAGGAGTTTTACATCCTGATGCCTCCCTTCTCTTCTTTGATGTATTTTGGTCTTTTGCTTCATTTTGTTGTGGTTTGCCTGATGTAGGTTTAGGCAACGTTTCCTTTATTATTGTGGAAGCCTGCTGATCTTCTTGCCTTTTCTCATTTTTCATTGGAGCTTGGTTACTTCATGTTTACCATTTGGCCCGTCACTATTTTCATTTGTTGGTATCTTCTTCTTGAGTCTATATATTGTCTCCCCATACCCATATTTAGCACAATGGACACATAGAGTTGATTTCCAATCATAGACTACCTCTGGTAGATCCCATTTGTCTTTTTCATTCTTGAACTTCACCACCTCTGATAGTTTGGTATCCATTCTACTTTAACCAGTAATCTAGCAAAATTCAGCCCACTCTTTTATTCTGTATTTTGATCTACCATCAATGGTTTACCCACCATACTTTCTATCTTGCTCAGTCCCCTTGGACTCCAATATTTGAAGTCCAAACCTAGCAATTTGATTCATATTGGTAATGTTAATAATTCCAGTGAACTCTAGCTCCGGTGTCCAAGCCTTAACAATGAAAGGCTTGTTATCAAAATGATAGATACACCTTTTGATGACCTCATTCTTATCCATTATTGTGTCAAATCGTACCATAATTACTCCATTTTTCGACATTGCAATCCTATCAATGCATAGTTTATCCCACAACCTTTGGATGTAATCTTGTATCATTAAAAATGCAAATAATAGTGTTCCCCCAATATTCTACTTCTATTTTTATATCATCTAGTACAGTTTCACCGAAGTGGACTCACAGTAAGATTTAGGTTGCACGTACTCCAATTTGTACTCAGCATTTGAAAATTTTGAAATATCGAAGTTGTCCCATATTGAAGTCTTCCTCTCGTGCAATTCTGTCCCCTCTTCTGCTTCATCAGCCCATGATTTCCTTCCATTGTTCACATGCACAGATTGATTGCTGCTTGTACCTGATTCCGCAGTTGAATTGCTTCAATTTTCTTGAGATTCTCATTCTCTTTACTTTTCGGTACTATTCCATTGAAATTTGGGCTCAATTGTGTTTCATTATGTGTTTTTTCACTAATTGCTTTGTCTTTGGTTCCTCACTGAGCATTGATTTGTGAAGCTCTCGTTAAAGCTTTATGCGATGGAATACGAGCTCTCTTGCCTATGGTAGGCACATGTTAGGCTAACTTGCACCGAGAGAAAATTTAAGCCATTGAAGAAAGTTTCAAAAGGGTAATAAAGTGGAGACCATGAATAAAAAGTTGAATTGTGATATTTTGAGACTTTTTTAAACTACATAATTTTTCAGTCTTATTATTTAAGGAACATGTCATACTAATATTCACAGGATGACACCAATTGTTTATATTCTAAGAATCCATTAGCGATACAAGTATCCATATTTTTTTGTTAAAATCAATGATTCATTCTATTAACTAGTGGCTTATTTTGTAAGTACTTCCAATTCCACATTTGAATAATTAGTGTAAACTTTAATTCTGGACTCAACTACATTAGACATATATAAAATTGCAATTAGCGTTGAGGAGTTAAGATTGGAAAATTATTTCCTAAACCATGATAATATATTTTCTCATTAGCGACTCTCTTTGTTATAGTTTCTATGAGCACGTGATTTTTGTTCTATATATAAATAATTCCCAAAATTCAAACAAAATGATTTTTTCTTATTTTTAAAATTTTTGTGCATTTTTGTGTCATTTCTTGATAATTGTTGCATTTTATTTGTGCATGATAATTCATAAAAAATACAAAATATGCAATTTTTTGCATTCAGGAATTAAAATCACATTTTAGCATTAATTGGAGGATAATTTGTTTTTGCACAAAATTTGAAAAATCACAGAAAGAAAAAGGTAGTTCATTTTACATTTTAATCATTTTTATTTGGAAATTATCGCAAAATAGATTTTGCAATATTTTTATGATTTATTTGGTTTAGTTTAAATATATTAGGAATTTAGGGTAGCTGCAATTTGATAAAATCACAAAATAAAAATTAGTTATAATTAAAATACAAAATGGGGGATAAAAGAGATAATTGGAAAAATGTAAAAAAGGAACAAAGAGGAAGGCTGTTAGTAGCAGCCGTTTTAGGCCAGTCCCTTTCGAAATTTTGAGCCCAAATTCAATAACCCCTCAGCCCAAATTCGCCCCGCTCCAAATATCCCATCACCCAACCCAATCCTTGTATCCCCAAAACGACGCCGTTTAGAGGCCGTTAAATCCTAGCCGTCTAGGTTTAGTTGATCAACGATTGGGAAGCCCCCTTCCCTTAGTATTTAACTGTGTGAACGATCCCCCCACCCCCATCTCATCTCCTTCGCCCCCATCTCTCAGAGAACCTCACAAACCCTAGTTGCACTGCCACTAAATCCCTAGGCCGCCGGTGGCGGTGCCGATGCCAATAACTCCAAAATTACATGACAGCTTCCCCTCACCTCTCTCGTCATGAATCCATGCTTGAAAACCTTCGAATCATAGTACACGTCTTCGAATCTTCAATTTTGATCTTCCGGCCAAGTCACAAGTTGGCCCAAATGAATCCATTATCCATATCTAGGGTTCACTGTGCCCAGCCACTCCGTGATTTTTCAAGGTTGAGCTTACTCAGGCTAATATTATAGATTTATTTCGAGTAAAATGGACGTATCATACTAACTTTAAGTTAGTTTCAAAGATGTGCATGAAAGCCAAAATTCAGTAAGTGTTTTCTTCTCTGCATTTTCTTTAGTTTTCTTTTTTAATTCAGTGTTAGGTCTGTTCGTTCAGGCATTATTCTCAATTCATAACTCAGTCGCCTAATTGGTCGTAAATGTTTTGGTTAATTTTGGGTTAATCCTCACTTCTTTGGCCAAATTCTGACCTTATTTTGATTCTTTTGCTAAGTTTGAATGCTCAGTATCAATTGGTCAATTAGCCGCTAGTTTAATTTGATTTTCCCTTGTTTTGTTCATGTGATACTGATTTGGGGACTTGACCGGATTTCAGTAATTAATTGAGTGGCATATGTTTGGTAGATGTTTCAGTTCCCTAGTATAAAACGTCATATTTCTCTTAATCTGTTCCGTTAGATGTTAGTTTGCTTGATTTCAGTTTTGGATGGTTAGTCGTTAGAGTTAATTAATTTCAGTTGATTTTGTTAGATAAACTCGTTTTGGATTAGTTTCAGTTAAGTATCAGTTTATTTTCAGTCATTGTTAGTGTTAATTAGTTCATTGATAGGTTAGATTGATTGGGTATAGCTGATTTTAGTTAACTTTAGTAAAATCATAATTGGGGTGAGGGATTGGGTGCATTTAATTTAGGTATGTAATTTTCATACTGTTTAAAGGGTAATTTGGGTATGGAAATTGGTAGTAATTTGAGAATTGATAATTACAATATAGGTTTAAGGGTAACATGGGTATTTTGGGGCTAAAAGAGCATCCTAGAATCTCCTAGAATAGGACGTTAATGTAGCTTTCAGTAAAACTTAGGGAGTAACTTGAGGAACAAGTTAGAAGATTAAGGTTTAACGTGAAAAATGGGCAGGAACTAAAATAGAAAACCAAAATCTGATCATTTACTCTAGAATGGCCTATAAATTGAGTCCATCATTACTTATAAAAGGGGTTTTTTCCTTCCACTCTTCTTTTTCAGCCAAAATTCCCTAGTAGACTGCTCATTTTTCAGATTTGAAGCTCAATTTCAATGCAGAAATTTTAGGTTTTAGCTCTCTTTGGATTCAAAAACCCCAAAAACAAAAACAAAAACTTTAAAAAACCAAAAAAACTGTCTCTTTTCCTTCAGCCATTTTCTAGTTCCAAAGCCCTTCGATTCTGGATTTTTTTTTAACTAAAGAAGCTTTCAGAATTTGAGTTTCAAAATGAAAAAAAAAACCAAATACAGAAAAACAAACAAAAAAAGTATAAGGGCAATGTTTCATTGATACTCATCTTGCTGTGACCGATTTGCTGAAATTGCTGTGGTATTATTGGTGTGATTTCATGTTTTGAGGCCAGTTGTAGGGTATTAGTCCTGTTGTTGGTTCTGTGATAAGCTCTTGGGTGTCAGAGTGATTTTTGGGCTCTAAAATTGTTCCTGTGGTTTGTTGCTGCTTGCAATTGGTTATCTGGTTGTATTGAAACTTATTCAGATAATTGAATTCACTATGGCTTGTTGCTGTGTTGCACTGATTCGCTGACCTCTTCTTCCTTCTTCCTTGAATCCTCACTTTCCAAGTACACAATTGCTCTCTGACGACCATGAGTTTAATTGCGTAAAACTAGCTTCTATGAGGAATGAATTTATTTGAAGGATTTGACATGATTAGTCTCTTGTTGTATCTATGCATTCCACATGTATATTGATTTGGTTTGTGTTCTATGTTAATTGAACTGTAAGTTTGAAACTCTTAATTGGAATGTGTCCTTGTATTAATTACAATTGGTTGGCCTTGCATTAACTTCAGTATGTTAATTCTAGTCTACTAGGCTATGTTACCTTAGAACTTAACAATTCAGTATTGATTTTCTGATAAGTTTAAAGTTGTGGATAAGGAAAATACTTATTGAAATGCGAAGTTGAATAGGGTGATTTATGATTAGTATGTGGGTGCACGTTGCAACGCACGTTAATTCCAGTGGTTTAGTAACTAATGTAAAATTGATCAGATTATTTGTGTTTTTTAAGTCGTTGTACCTTCATTGATTTGGATTGATCATGGTTGAATTATATAGAGTCGAGTAGGGCAGTCTGGTTTGGCCGATGAAATTTTGAATTGGTGGACTTTACAAGCATGTGATTTAGATTTGGGATATGTGTTGTAGTAATCAAAATCAATAGTTTGTTTTCAGAGGTTTAAGGGTGAATTCAGTTAATTCATTTCAAGTGCTCAAATTGATCCGTAAAGGTTAATGGTTGCTTTAGTGACATGACATGATGATTTATTTAATTTTGGCATGTAATTGGCAATTGTTTTCTGATTTAATTGCGTAGTGTAGTACCAAAACGTTTTGTTTTCTGTTTCCGTCAAGGTTCGACCCTTTCACCAGCGTTTGAAATGCACGGCCACCTTGGGCCGTGAACAGGCCCAACATTGAAGCACAGGAGACGTCCATATGTGGTCTAGGCTCGTTTGGGCAAAGCCTGGATCACTGCTTGCCACTTAGCATTGGTAGAAAATAATGTTCCTTTTATATGGCATATCGATTAGTTTATTTTTATAGACAAAAATTGAGTAGAATACTATAGTTTACTTTAGATTGACCATAAAATAATAAATGAGACGAGTCTTGCCAAACAAAAAATAAGTGCGGGACCCTCAATAAAGGGTAAAAGTATTTAGAATTTGGGAGGGCTGTTTAGCGAATTTCACGGCCTTCCCCAAAGTAATAATACCCCAAAGTAATAATACGCTAGAATCTTTAGGCGCATTTTAGCTAAATTACTTTCATAATGGGCATTGATGCGACCCAAATCTAAATCTTGACGAAGTCGAAGCGTGTCGGAGATCTCGTGTACACTGGTTGTGACGTGGTTAGAAATACATTTTCACGACGTCGCAAGTATATTAAAATAAATAATGATAAAAGCGGTATACCAATAGAAAGCACATAAGTTAGCGTGTATTAAAATCAGATAAAACCAATTACAACAGTTAAGTGACCGTGCTAGAACCACGGAACTCGGGAATTCCTAACACCTTCTACCGGGTTAACAGAATTTCTTATCTGGATTTCTTGTTCGCATACTGTAATAGAGTCATAGTCTTCCTCGGTTCGGGATTCAAATCGGTGACTTGGGACACCATAAATCTCCCAAGTGGCGACTCTGAAATAATTAATAATTAAATCCCGTTCCAATTGTCCTTTAAGTGGAAAAACTCCTTTACGCCCCTTCGCTGAGGTGTATATCGAAAAAGGAGGTATGACAGCTCTGGCGACTCTGCTGGGGAACGAACCCAGAATCTCTGGTTCAGGGTTCAGAATTCGAGCTTAGATAAATTGTTGTATTTTGTTATATCTGATTTTCGTACATGCTACATGCTTAACGTGCTAATTGTTACCGCTTTGATATTATTTGAACTGCATATAAACTTTGCCGACACCCTTCTCTCTTTACCTCTGGGGATGTGCTAACTGGTCGAGACTCCCTATTCTGTTAGTGTAATACCCTGAAATAAGAAAGAGGTCAGATAAGTTACTAAGCCGCCTGACCCTGCGGTTCACCGGTAAGTTGCCCCCTCCTCGATTCGAGTTGTCCGCTCGGGTACACTGTCTAGAACAACGACCCAGGTTTTGAACATAGAATAACTTGACTTCATGACGGATCCCTAGTAGGAACGCTTATTTGCATCATGTTGCATTTGATTTAGGGGACTCAACACAGAGGTTGGGTCCGTCTAGGGCTAGCAACCTGAAATGAAAAAGACCATCCTGGTGCATCCTACTTGTTCTGTGCATTTATTTGTTCGAACCTGCATATTGACCGGTTTTGAATCTTGGAATGTCGGAATCTGAGAAAAGTCAAAAAAATAGAAAATGATAGAAATAGCAGTTAAGAAGTTAATGTTTGGATAAATCCGATGCCCAAGTACTGTCGAAACTCGTCTAAATTTTGAGAAAATGAAAAAAAAAAGAAAAAGGTTTTTTTTTTCGTTTTATTAAAAAGGCAAAGAAAATAATAAAAAAGATTCTTTTAATTTTGGAAAGTTGTTTGTTGAAAAAGAAAAAGAAAAATAATCTTTTATTTTTGGAAAGTTGTCTGTTGAAAAAGAAAATGACAAAGAGTCTTTATTTTTTGAAAAAGAAAATGAAAAAAGTCTTTATTTTAGTTGGAAAAAATAGGTTGTTTTATTGTTTGTTGAAAAGAAAAAGAAAAAAGAGAGTCGTTATTTCGTCTTATTTTAAAAAAAAAGAAAAAGAAAAATAGTTTGTCTTGCCATGAAAATGAAAAAAAGAAGAGTCATGTTTTAAAATAGTTCGGTTAATTTGCTCGAACTACGTATGGTTTGATTCTCAAAAGATGTGGGATACGTCGGCAACCTTCATCGGGTCAAACCTTTCTTTTGCAAAAATAGCCAAAATGTGTCAAAATTTTCATTTTTGTGTCATAAAGGTGTTAGGTGATGCCGTTTTGCTAAATAGCCGAATGTTCCCAAACGGAACGCCGGAAGGCTTACTTTGCATAAATAGACACCATCAGTCATGTTTTGATTTTCGACCCCCACAGCCTTAACTCTTTCGTCCTCGAGGCGATGAATGGTCGTGTTTTGCAATGCTGGGTCAGTTATATTGGGAAAAGAGTCATAAATTTGGGTGATGTTGTTTTTGCGAGAATAGCCAAATATCCCCAAACGGGACACCGGAAGGCTGAGTTTGCATAAATAGCCACCTTTGCTCGTATTTTTTATTTTTGGACCCTCACATCCTTAAAATAAACGTCCCCGAGGCGATGAAAGGTCGTGTTTACAATGCCGGGTCGTTTATTGTTAAATTTGAAAATTAAAAAGTCATATAAGTCGGAGGCCTTGTTTGAAAACCAAATTTTTTCTTTTAATTTTGGGAAAAGAGTATAGATGGTTTGGTTTGTTTTGAATTTGAGTCGAATATAAGTTTTTCTTCTTTTAATCACCTTAATAAATGTGCAGGACAAGCACAATGAAAACTGAACCTTTTTCAATATTAACTAAAGTCCCTTTCGAGTTGAAATTATGGTGGAATGACTTGGATGAAGAGGGGCAGGATGAGGTGAAGAAACATCTGAAAGGTCTCACGGGTTTATTAGACATCAGTCCTCGAGGTGACATCATCAGAGCATTGGTTACTTTCTGGGACCCGGCACATAATGTCTTTCACTTCTCAGACTTTGAGTTAACTCCAACGTTGGAAGTGATAGCTGGGTAAATCAGACATGATGAGATTCCACTAAAAGAACAATATCTGGTTGCTCCAAGAGCTATCACAGTGCAACGGGTTTTAGATATGTTGAAAATACCCAGGACAGTCCACAATCCAGATTTGGCCCAGGGTTTCTACACTTCCCGATTCCTATACGATAGATACGACTATGTGGGAGGGTTTAACAACTGAGATGTCCAACTATGCAGTAAGAATAACATGCGGAAGTGGGATGAGCAGAGGAGAGTGGCCTTCATGATAACCTTTTTGGGCGTCTTAGTGTTCCCAAGGAAAGATGGGAATATTGATACAAAGGTGGCCGGGATTGTTAGTGCTTTGCTTAGCAAAGGTGGGAGTACTCTTGCACCTATGATTGTGTCCGACATATTCAGAGCTCTTACTACTTGTAAATTCGGTGGCACGTCTTTTTAAGGGTGTAATATGTTGTTACAAATGTGGATGATTGAGCATATGTGCCACCATTCCCAATTTTTGAGTTATGGTTCGCCGAGTAAAACTTATATTGGGGAGTTTTACTTCAGATTCGACGGGGTCAGTTTGCCTGAAGGTGTAAAAGCATGAGTATCGTACTTCTGGACGCTTAAGGCCAATCAGATATAATGGACTTTTTGATAGTTGCCCGTATGAGAGATCATATACATGTCATCCGCTGGATTGCATTTCATTCTGATGGGGTTGCATAGCATCCAGCCTTATGCTCCTTATCTGGATCTGAGACAACTCGGGAGATACCAAATAATTCCACCTGAGGAGGATTTGAGCACCCAAGTGATTGGGATTAACCGGGATGGACAATTTCCTGAAGCAAAAATTTTCCAATTATGGAACGAAGGTCAATGCTTACAAGCAAATACTTGTGTGCCGGATCGGGTCAGGGGTGAAGTGGCACCAAATTACCTCATGTGGTACAAGAAAGAGCTTGAACATCTGAGACCAGTCAAAAGACCTCACGTCTTTTGTTGAAATATCGCAAGAGCAGTGGTTAGAAAAAGAAGAGAGTTACCACGCTGAGATTGGGGAGTTAAAGCAGCAAGTAGAAAGTTTGAAATTCGGAAACAGCGTGCAAGCCACTGCAGACCAAGGGGAAAAGAATAAGTTAATTCAAGAAAATGAGATGCTCAAAGCCCAAATCCAACAAATGAAGGTAGCCGCCAAAAATCAGCAGAGGAGTGTATCAGATGAAAGACTCATAAAAAGTTTGAAAAACGAGATCAATGAGTGTCGAGGCGTGTTGGAAAGGTCGGAGAACATCAAGGCGGAACTCAAGGAACAATGGGCTAAAAAATCCGAAGAGCGGCATCAATACCTCCAGCAATTGAAAAAGGATCATGCAAAAATTGTAGCTAACTTACAGGGAGAAATAGTGGCCCTTGAAAATAAGGTGGTAAAACAGGATAAAAGCTTTGAGATTGAGAACGGGCATTGTTATGACTTGCTAGCCCAAATGGAAGTAGAGGTGAAGCAGTTACAAGATCAGCACCTCCAAGACTCCCAGGCAGTAAAAACATGCAGTGACCAGATAAAGCGTTTGATTATGGAGAAAAGGCAAAGGAGGAACATGATAAGGGCCATTGGTCACACCATTTTTAGCCGAAGCCACGCATGCGAAGATATGACCCTGTCTACTTTCGACCAAGCATGGATGATATATGTGAAAAGAACTATGGATGATTTGGAACAAATAGAAAGGGACTTGGAACCTAGGTCCGCGGTGAGGCCGAAAGACGCCCCGCGGACACTTAGGTTTGAAGCACTAGTGCCTAGTTAGTATCTGTATTTTCCTATTTTTGAGTCTATTTGTCCATCGTTTCTTTAATAAGTCTGTAGTTTTAGAGTTTGCAGTTGGTCTTAGTATGTGTCTTTCCTTTTGCAAAGTGTTAGTGGTTTGTGTTATTAATGAAATATTGAAAATTACCAAAATTTATTTCATTTTACTTTCGCATTTATTTTCACGAACTACGCTTGGTCTGATTTGTGCGGGGTCACGATACGTAGGCAATATCTATAGGATTCTACCGTAAAGAAAAAGGTATGGAAGGAAAATAAAGGAAGAAAAGAGTGGAAAAACAAAGGCGAGAATAAAACAAAATAAAGAAAAGAAGAAGCAGAAAAACAAATAGGAATAAGAGTGGAAAAAGAACAAGAGAGGAAAAACAAAGCTGGGAATAAGAAAAAGAAAGAAAAGAGTGGGATAGATTGAAATATGAAACAAAAATGCCGAGATGATACATGTTGTCGAGAAAATATATAATAGAAATGATTAACTGTATAGGTGCATTCATGCCAACATGCGGTTATCAAATCTGTTAAAACTAATTATTAACTAAGTGGTTGCTTAAATTTGTGAGTTCAGGCAGGTGGTTAGTTTATTGGCAGTTCTGGCAACTCACCCGTACAAAACCGAGTCGAAAGATAAGATGACAGGACATGAATCTGACTCCAGTATTGTGGACCCTACAAAAGAGGTCGAGGCGAATGATGTGGTTGCCATGAAAGAAGAGATGAGGAAGTTGAAAGCTCAGATGGCTGAAATGTACCAAGCTTGGTCTCAAGGGCACCTGACACCTTTGTACCCCGCCAACCTGTCCTATATCACACCTTTAGTGCAAGATCAGGAGCCTCCTACTCCTAACACATCTCCATCATTCCCATATCACACCCAGGGCTATGCTACCACTTTATACCCTCCTCCAGCTCCACCACCCAAACACTACCCTCCTCCACTTTTGGCTCCAATCTTTGTGGCACCCCATCCAGCCACATTACAAAGATCATCTAGTGAGCCTCTCTTCCAAGCTCACGAAACTCAATATTACCCTCCTGAACCCACTTTTAAAACTCCTGAGCAATACACCCATACCCCTCATTTTGAGATCCCCGAAGAAGTTGAGAAACCAGTTAAGAATGCAGAACAAGAGGAAGTAATTCGTAAAGTCAAAAGCCTAGAGCAATCCTTCAGGAACATGAATGGTTTAGGCAGCCAGGTGAACGTGGCATACAAAGACCTATGTCCATATCCTGATGTTCAGTTGCCTGCAAGGTTTAAAATTCCAAAGTTTGACTTGTATGAGGGGCACGGTGACCCAGTAGCTCATCTGTGTGGTTTTTGTAGTAAAATGAGAGGTGCCGGAGGAAAAGATGAATTGTTAATAGCCTACTTCCGGCGGAACTTGAGCAGGTCTGCACTGGAATGGTATACCAGACAGGACCCTAGCTGATGGTACACTTGGGATGACTTGGCACAGGCGTTCATTTGACACTTTCAGTATAATCTCGAGATAGTTCCTGATCGACTGGCATTGCTGAAGTTTGAGAAGAAGCCAGGAGAAAATTTTAGAGAGTTTGGTTTTCGATGGAGAGAGCAAGCTGCAAAGTGGATCCCCTAATGAGAGAAACTGAAATGGTAGATTATTTTCTGCAAACGTTGGAGCCGACATACTTCGGTCACTTAGTGACTTCTGTGGGTAAATCATTCAATGAGGTAATGAAGATGGGTGCAATGATTGAAGAGGGTTTAAAGTATAAAAAACATTTTGAGTTATTCAGCGCTGAAAGCAACCACGCAGGCCATACAAAGCGGTACTAGTGGTGTGATAGGTAAGAAGAAGAAGGAAGAAGTTTCCATAGTGGAAGCTAGCAGCTGGTCCTGACCCAGCAATCCTCCATCCTACTATAGCGAACCAAGACCCCACCACCAAAACTACCCATACACCCCATACGGTCCACCACAATACTATTACCCACCACTAGATCCCCACTTCACTGTCCACCATGCCCAGACATACATGCAACCTGCTGCACATCCACAATGGTGTGCGCCAGCTCCCCAAACCACATATACACCCCCACAAAACACCCATCCGCATCCCAGGGCTAACAGGCCAGGACCTGGCTTTCACCTGAACCAAAATTTTCGGAATGAGAGGGCCACAAACAAAAGAACTTTTACCCCATTGGGAGAATCTTACACAGCTTTATTCCATAGACTGAAACAGTTGGAAATGTTAACCCCAATCGAGCCCAAAGTACCAAACCCACCTCCCAGAAACCTGGACCAGTCCGTCAGCTACGAGTATTGCTCGGGAATGCCTGGGCATGAGACTGAAAAATGTTGGAAGTTGAAGAATGCAGTACAAGAACTTATTGACAGCCGCCGTATTGAGGTACAGGCCTCGAATGCACCAAACATCAATCAGAACCCACTGCCAGCACATCACGAGAACAATATGATTGAGTTGGTACACAAGGATGGGGAGGTGAAGAAACCCTCACAAACCGTGATGAGATGCGCGATGTTGAGACCACTTCAAGAGAAAAGCCGACAGGGGAACAGACATGGATGAAGTTGAAAGATACAAGTGACAAGCCAGTGGTAGTGATGGGGAAAGAATTATCT
The DNA here is from genome assembly GCA_034376525.1 of Nicotiana benthamiana. Lineage (NCBI taxonomy): Eukaryota > Viridiplantae > Streptophyta > Magnoliopsida > Solanales > Solanaceae > Nicotiana > Nicotiana benthamiana. The sequence continues at coordinate 26,385,206 of CM067324.1, read as the reverse complement.
ATTGTTGCAAAGAAACCGGAACCAGTTAAGTTGGTGGTACCAGGGGTGTTACCCGCGCCCGTGGTTGTTGTGAAGGGGGCTTACATAGAACCAGTGATCATCAAGCCAGTATTCCAGCTACCCATGGTTGACAGCAAAGTTGTGCCATGGAAATATGTGAAGGTGATAGTAACGTACAAAGGAAAAGAGATTGAGGAAGAGAGCTGTGAGGCGCAAGGGTTGACTCGATTGGGGCGTTGCTTCGCTCTTGAGGAGTTGAGAAAGGCTAGGACTAAAGACAGTCCAGCCTCGGTCAATAAGGCTATTACAGAGGAGGAAGCAGAGGAGTTCCAAAAAAAGATGAAGGTACAGGACTATTCTATTGTCGAGCAGCTGAGGAAAACACCAGCCTACTTTTCGATGTTGTTATTATTGATACACTCCAATGAACATCGCTGAGCTTTGATGAAAATACTAATTGAAGCCCATGTACCTGATAAGATTTCGTGAACCACTTGGAAACAATTGCTAATAGGATCTTCAAGGCAAACAGGATAACGTTCTAGGATGATCAGTTGCCCGTAGAAGGAACCAAGCACAATAAAGTTCTTTACTTGACAGTTAAATGTGAAGACTCAGTGGTGACCAGGGCATTGGTAGATAATGGGTCTAGTGCCAGCATTTGCCCAATGTCGACACTGAACAAGTTAAAGATCGATAATGACAAAATCCGCAAAAATAGTGTGTGTGTCCGGGGTTTTGACGGGGGCGGAACCGACACGGTGGGGGACATTATGCTCGAGTTAATCATTGGCCCAGTTGAGTTCACCATGGAGTTTCAGGTGTTGTACGGGGCGGTGTCATACAATCTTTTGTTGGGAAGGCCATGGATCCATGCAGCTAAAGCAGTGCCTTCTTCACTACATCAAATGGTCAAATTTGAATGGGATAGGCAAGAGGTGGGATACATGGAGAAGACCCCACGAACACTGCAAGTGGTGATGTTATGCCCTTTATAGAAACTGATGATGATAAAGGGCCATGGGTGTATCAGGTTCTTGACACGATCAATGTGAACAAGGTACCAGAGGGGAAAAGTATCCCACGTCCACAAGTAGCAGCCACAACTGTCATAGTGCTTTTAGAAATGATGGGTAATGAGTTTGTCCCGAGAAAAGGTCTGGGTGCCAAGCTTTAGGGCATTGTTCAACCCATATCCTTGCTAAAGAATTTAGATACCTTTGGGTTGGTGTTTAAGCCAACAACAACAGATATAAGAAGGGCCCGCAAGTTGAAAAAGAAAGTTTAGGTTCTGCCTAAACCAATTCCGCGTCTGTCCAAGTTCTTTATCAGGTCGAGGGTCAAAAAGCAGTTAGCAGCACAGGCGATGGGTTCATTGATGGGAGCAGAGGGTAATTTAGATGAAGCGTTTGAAAGGGTATTTGCAGAAGTAAACATGGTTCAGGCTGGTGAAGGTTCCAGTAATGCAGACATTCAGTACGTTGGGCCACAACTAGGATCAATAATTGGGAAGCCACTCCTCTGCCAGTTCGGAGGGAGGCGCGGTAGTAGGACTTTGTTTTTCCTTTTGTTTTCATCTGGATTATTCCAGGGTTTGTAATCCTTGTGGCTATGTTCCATCCGTTTGGATGAGCTAAGCACTGTTATCTTTACTTTTTAATAAAATGCAATTTCCTTCTTTTTTCCTAATTTCGTCTCCTTTTTTTCTTTCTTTTTTGTATAGTTCTTTCTATGCTGATATCAAAGACATGACATGCATGAGGACTTCTCGGCCCGGTCTTATAAGCCAACCTAACTCAGAAATAATAATACAAGAAATTGAATGTGACTATGAAGAGGAATATGATGATGAAGCATATGAGGAAATTAGTAAGGAATTAAAACACTTTGAGGAAAAACCCAAACCAAACTTAAATGATACAGAAGCAATTAACCTAGGGGATCAAGATAATGTCCGGGAAACTAAAATAAGTGTTCATCTGGAGCCGCAACTCAAGGAAGAAATAATCGCATCATTGTTGGAATATAAAGACGTTTTTGCTTGGTCTTATGATGATATGCCGGGTTTGAGTACCGATCTGGTGGCCCACAAATTGCCTACCGATCCATCACTTCCGCCTGTTAAGCAGAAACTGAGAAAGTTCACAACAGATATAAGTGTGAAGATCAAAGAAGAAATCACTAAACAATTCGATGCAAAGGTCATTCGTGTCAAACAGTATCCCACCTGGATAGCTAATGTTGTGCATGTACCAAAGAAAGATGGCAAAACCAGGGTGTGCATTGATTATCGAGACCTCAACAAGGCAAGTCCAAAAGACAACTTTCCATTGCCCAACATCCACATATTGATTGACAATTGTGCCAAACATGAGATTGGTTCTTTTGTAGATTATTATACGGGTTACCATCAGATCTTAATGGACGAGAAGGATGTAGAAAATACGGCATTCATCACGCCGTGGGGAACATACTGCTATAGGGTCATGCCATTTGGTTTGAAGAATGCTGGGGCAACTTACATGAGGGCCATGACAATGATCTTCCATGATATGATACATAAAGAGATTGAGGTGTATATAGATGATGTGATTGTGAAATCAAGGCAGCAGGCCGACCATGTCAGGGATTTGAGGAAATTCTTTCAAAGGCTACACAGTTATAATCTCAAGCTCAATCCTGCAAAGTGTGCTTTTGGTGTGCCATCGGGAAAGTTGCTGGGGTTTATAGTCAGTCGCCGGGGTATCGAATTGGATCCATCGAAGATTAAGACCATTCAGAAATTGCCGCCTCCAAGAAACAAAACTGATGTGATGAGTTTGTTAGGATGATTGAACTATATTAGCAGGTTCATTGCTCAGCTAACAACTACTTGTGAACCCATTTTCAAACTGTTGAAGAAAGATGTTGCGGTTAAATGGACAGATGAATGTCAGAAAGCTTTTGATAAGATAAAGGAATATTTTTCAAATCCTCCCGTGTTGGTCCCACCAGATCCAGGAAGGCCTTTGATTCTGTATCTGGCGGTCTTGGATAATTCATTTGGCTGCATATGGGGCCAGCATGATGTCACAGGCAGAAAAAAGCAAGAAATCTACTATCTTAGCAAGGAGTTTACATTTTACGAGGTTAAGTATACTCATCTGGAAAGGACATCTTGCGCCGTAACTTGGGTGGCACAAAAGTTGAAGCATTATTTGTCGTCCTACACTACCTACCTCATATCTCGGTTGGATCCACTGAAGTATATTTTCCAGAAGCCTATGCCCACGGGAAGGCTTGCAATGTGGCAGATTCTGCTCACAGAGTTTGATATCATCTATGTGACTCGGACTGCAATGAAAGCACAAGCCTTAGCCGATTATTTAGCTGAGAATCCAGTTGATGATGATTATGAGACTTTGAAGACTTATTTCCCTGATGAAGAGATGATCCATATTGATGAGTTGGAACAAGCAGAGAAACCAGGATGGAAATTGTTCTTTGATGGAGCGGCAAATATGAAAGGCGTGGCAATAGGAGCCGTACTAATTTTTGAAACAGGTCAGCACTATCCTGTTACGGCTCAGCTTCGTTTCTCTTGTACAAACAACATGTTGGAACATGAAGCATGCATTATGGGGTTGAGATTAGCAGCGAATATGGGTGTCCGGGAAGTCTTGGTCATGGGTGACTCATACCTACCGGTACACCAAATTCAAGGAAAATGTGAAACACGGGATCGAAACTGGTACCATACAGATAGTGCTTGCATGAGCTTTTTCAACGGTTTCAGTCAATAGATTTAAGACACATCCCAAGGATTCATAATGAGGTCGCTGACGCTTTGGTTAATTTGGCATCAATGTTTCATCATCCAGATAAGGCTTACGTAGATCCATTGCAGATTCAGGTCTACGATCAAAATGCTTATTGTAATGTGATAGAAGAGGAACGTGACTGTGAGTCGTGGTTCCATGACATCATGGAGTATATCAGGATGGGAGTATATCAGGCACATGCCAGCGATGATCAGAAAAGGTCTATTCGTCGATTGGCAAGTAGATTTTTCTTGAATGGAGGAGTACTGTATAAAGGAACACCAGACCTCGGACTTTTGAGGTGTATGGATGCGAGGCAAGCCACCACTATCATGACTGAGGTACATTCTTGAGTCTGTGGACCGCACATGAGCGGATATATTTTGGCAAAAAAAATTTTACGGGCAGGATACTATTGGTTCACAATGGAACGGTATTGTATCAGCTTTGTACGCAAATGTCATCAGTGCCAAATGCAAGGAGATTTGATTCATTCTCCACCGTCAGAATTGCATACGATGTCAGAGCCATGGCCTTTTGTGGCTTGGGGAATGGATGTTATTGGGCCAATTGATCCAGCAACATCAAATGGGCAAAGGTTTATCCTTGTAGCAATAGATTATTTTACCAAGTGGGTGGAAGCGAAGACGTTCAAGTCTGTGACTAGGAAAGCTGTGGTGGATTTGTGCATGCAAACATTATTTGTCGGTTTGGCATACCAAAGGTGATTATCACGGACAATGGGGATAATCTCAACACTCATTTGATGAAGGAAACATGTGAGCAATTCAAGATTACTCATCGTCATTCTACTACATACCGCCCTAAAGCAAATGGAGCGGTTAAAGCGGCCAACAAGAACATAAAGAAAAAATTGTGGAAAATGGTTGAAGGGTCTAGACAGTGGCATGAGAATTGCCTTTTTCATTGTTGGGATACCGCACCACCGTTCGTACTTCGGTGGGGGCGACTCCTTATTCATTGGTGTATGGCACCGAGGCAGTAATATCCGCAGAACTGGAGATTCCGTCGCTTCGAATCATTGCGGAGGCTGAGATCGACGATGATGAATGGGTATAGGCCCGTCTGGAACAATTGAGTTTGATCGATGAGAAAATATTGGCATCAGTATGCCATGGTCAACTATACTAATGAAGGATGGCAAGAGCATATAACAAGAAAGTGCGCCCGAGGAAATTCGAGGTTGGACAGTTGGTACTGAGGCGCATTTTGCCCCATTGGGACGAAGAAAAAGGAAAGTTCGCCCCAAATTGGCAGGGGCCATTTGTAGTAACCAGGGTGTTGTCTAAAGGTGCATTGTATTTGACAGATGTAGAAGGAAAATGTGTAGAAATGGCCATCAATTTCGATGCTGTCAAGAGATATTATGTATGATTCCTTTATTCAAAATGTACTTGCTTGTATTTGGCATATTTTAAAGATTGAAATAAAGAAGGCATTTTGTTCAGTTATCCAAACACTTTTATCTTTTGTTACCCCTTTGAGCCTTAATTATTTTCATTCATACCCCTCTTTCGGAATCAACGGCACAATTAAGCAACACAAGTGCCGAGCATAAAGGAAAAGGAAAACGAAAAAGAATGAATGAAAGAAAAAAGGAAAATAAAAGAAAGGAGAATGAAAAGATGAAAAAAAACGAATAGAAAAAAAATGAAAAGAAATAAAAATGAAGAAGGAAAAAGAAAGTAAAACAAAAGGAAAAGAGAAGAAATTCACAATAGAAGTAATTATGATGCAGTGAACTGTTGAAACACGTTCTCAAGGCACTATACTAAAAGTGTGTTCATATTTGTAGGCTTTGATGAATGACAAACTATGCGCAATTGACATATGACGAGGTCCAAGCACAAGCGCGAAATTGATACATAACGAGATTCAAGCACAAGACCAAGAAATAAAGTTATACATGAGTCGTTCTTTAAATTGTGATCTTGATCCGATAACTTGACTCAAGACTTGGCTTCTCTTGTAAAAACATTTTTATCAAATCATGCATATTTAATTTAAAGCAAAATGATTTTAAATCATGCATATTTATTTTAGCAAAATAATTTTTAAACATGCCTCTAAAATCTGGACTAAGATAATCGATTATGTACTTATGATAATCGATTATGTTAAGTCAGCTGCATGACAATCGATTGTGAACCTTATGACAATCGATTGTGTTAAGGCAGTGTGCATCAGATTTTTCAAATCTGCATGACAATCGATTGTGAACTTATGACAATCGATTGTGATGAGGCAGTGTCCAAACATATTTTTCAAAGCTACAAAATAATCGATTGTGAACCTATGACAATCGATTGTAGTGAGGCAGTGTCTATTTAATTTTTCAAAGACTAATAAATAATCGATTGTCCATATAGTATAATCGATTATGTAACTGACAGTTGCCAAAATATTTTCAAACTCCGTCAGATAATCGATTATAGGATTTTAATAATCGATTGTTTGAAGTAAAATCTGGAAAAGATTTTTTGAACGTTGCCAAGTAATCGATTGCATATCTCTGATAATCGGTTGTTTTACGTAAAATCTGGAAATGATTTTTTGAACGTTGCCAAGTAATCGATTGTATATTTCTAACAATCGATTGTTTTAAGTAAAATCTGGAAAGGATTTTTTGAACGTTGCTAGTAATCGATTATATGTCTTTGATAATCGATTGTGCTGCGTAAAATCTGGGAATGATTTTTGGAACGATTGGAAGACAATCGATTATATCACCTTGACAATCGATTGTCGCAGCACAAAATCAGCAATTCTTAATTGGCAATTAGGCAACGATTATGCATGCTTTTGACACTATAAATACATCTTCAAATCAGTCTTCTAGGCACAACAACTGATCATATTATTGCTAAAGCTTTCATACTCTCTTATTCATCATTTTCTATTCATTACATAAGTTTTTGAGAGCCAAATTGTTGACGAAAGTTGTTGCGTTCTTGAGCGTATTTATTTTACTCATATCTACTCTTAAGGAGAGTTTTGTTTTGAGTGCAAAGTGTTTTTATACACTTGAAGGGAAAGTTGTTCCCTTGTATTGTAAGAAGGAACTTGTGATTCCTTTGGTTGAAGTCTTGAAGTGTTGTATCTTCGAGCAAAGGTTGTTGAGGCTTGTGTCCTCAGTCTGTAAAGGTTTGTTGAGCACCCGTAAGCTTAACAGTGTTAGTGGAAATCTCGAGAGAGTCTCTCGGGGACTGGACTAGCCACGGGTTGTGGTGAACCAGGATACATCGGTGCGTTCGTTCCTATTTATTTACTTATCGCACTTATTTAATTCCTGCAATTTTTAAATTCCGCAAGTTTACGCTATTTTTTATTATAACGCTATTCACCCCCCCCCTCTAGCGTTAAGTGTATTTTCTAACAATTGGTATCAGAGCCCAACTCTCTGAAGACTTAACCGTTTGAGAGAAACAATCCATGGCTTCAACTCGTGACTCTTTTGCAGGCATAGGTGAAGGACAATGCTCCACCCGACCACCACTATTCGACGGTACAAACTATACATACTGGAAGGAGAGGATGAGAATATTTATTCAATCAAATAATTTTCATCTGTGGAAGGTTATAATGAAGGGAGAACAAATTCCAACCAAAAAGGTTGAAAACGAATGGGTTCCAAAATCCGAAGAGGAATACGATGCGGATGATATCCGAAAAGTGCAAAACAACGCTAAAGAAATTAACTTATTATATTGTGCTATAAATGCTGATGATTACAGGAAAATATCATGTTGCACAACGGCGAAGCAAATGTGGGACAAACTGGAAATCACGTACGAAGGTACGGACCAGGTAAGAGAGGCTAAGGTTGATTTTCTAACCCATGCATATGAACTGTTTCACATGAAGGAAGGCAAAAAGCTCGATGAGATGTTCGAACGATTTTCAAAAATCGTAAATGACTTGCATTCTCTTAAGAAGACCTTCACGGATAAGGAACTTGTCCGAAAGATTCTCTGAAGTCTCACTCCGGAATGGCGCTCCAAGGCCGACGCGATTCAAGAGTCTATTGGCACTTCAAATGTCACCATGGACGGACTAAGAGGTAACCTTAAGACTTATGAATCTACTATACTTAACCCTCTTGTTAATGATCAAAGGAAACAAAGAATCGCCCTCGAGGCAAGCACAAGCCAACCTCGGAGAAACCGGGCACATTAAATCAAATTGCCCAAATATAAAAAAGGAGAAGAAACCCTTCAAGAAACAACGAGCATACATATCTTGGGGAGGCGACTCCGGAAACGAGTTGAGTGAGGAAGAATAAGACGAAGCCGCAAATCTTTGTCTTATGACACAAGAAGACAACCAAGAAGAGGTATGTCAAATTTCTTCCAAAAATTTCTTTTCTCTTGAGGAAATGCAAAATGCTTTTGATGAGTTGTATGGTGAATTTATTAAAGCTTCCAAAACTGTTAAAAGCATAAAGGAAAATGCTTCTTTAAAAGAAAAAGATTTTGAAAAACAACTCTCTTTGAAAGAAAAAGATTTGGAAAAACTGATTTTAGAAAATGAGAAGTTGAAAGAAGAAAACAAATTTTTCGGCAAGAGAAGCGCCGACAAACCCGAGAGTTCTAGTAAAAGTTGTACTTCTTGCATGCATCTCAAAAATGAGGTAGAAAGACTTAAGGGCACCCTAGATAAGTTTAATTCTTCTCATAAAAATTTGAATGAAGTCCTTGTTAATTTGAAGTCGACCAAGCATGGCATAGGTTTTAAAAATGAGCCTAAAGAAAAGGTTGAAGCCAACCCCCAACAACCTAAGGCTCAACCTAGGATTAATAAAACAAACGCTCATCCTAGATATAACAAACCTAGAAATGGCTTTCAACAATCGCAACCTAGAAACAATCATTCTAGAAATAACGCATATTCTAGGCCAAACACTAGAAGGAACTTTGAACCTTTTAGAACACCTAGAAATGGCTTTCAACCTAGAAATAACTATTCTAGAAATGCTGCATATACTAGAACAAATAGTAGGAGAAATGATTTTCATAAATTGCGCAATAGTCATATTGTCAAGAATAGAGTAAATGAATTTCGTCCGTCCAATTACTATCAACCTAGACGAATGCATAATCCTAATGTTGTGTGTCATTATTGCAATCGAATTGGACATATTGCTCCTGCTTGTTTCACTAGACATAGACACTTAAATGTATGTCAAGCACAACAGCATGTTACACCTAACTCTCAAGGACCCAAAACAACTTGGGTACCAAAGACTCATTAATTTGTCTTGTAGGTATGTTTGAAGGGATCAAGTGTACTTTGGTACCTTGATAGTGGATGCTCCAAACACATGACGGGAGACGAATCCAAGTTCCTTCAACTAGAACATAAGGAAGGAGGAAGCGTTATTTTTGGTGATAACAACAAAGGAAAAATTATCGGCATCGGATCGGTCGGTAAGGATGAACATTCTTCCATTAAGAATATATTGTTAGTTAAAGGTTTAAGACATAATCTCTTGAGCATAAGTCAATTATGTGACAAGGGAAATCTTGTTTTATTTGATCGGATGAAATGCTTCGTTTTTCGCCGTAGCGATTTTAAAATTATCCTTCGTGGTTTTAGAATGGATAACATCTATATGGTTGATCTCGCAAATTCTTCATCTGAATATGTGAATTGTCTTATGAGCAAAGAGGATGATACATGGCTATGGCATCGTAGAGTAGCTCACATCAACATGCATCTTTTAAACAAATTGGTTTCACAAAATTTAGTTATTGGTCTTCCAAATTTGAAATTTGAAAAAGACTCTATTTGTGATTCTTGTCAAAAAGGGAAGCAAACAAAAGAATCTTTTAAATCGAAAAATATTGTTTCAACTACTAGACCTTTGCAACTTCTTCATATGGACCTTTTTGGACCATCTCGCATTGAAAGTCTTGGTAGAAATCGTTACGCTTTTGTTATTGTTGATGATTATTCTAGATTTACATGGACTCTATTTCTTGCTCATAAGAGTGAAGCTTTTCATAATTTTAAATATTTTCCTAAACGTGTTCAAAATGAAAAGGACACAACCGTCACTTCAATAAGAAGTGATCATGGGGGAGAGTTTGATCACAATCTCTTTGCGGACTTTTGTGACGAACTCGGTATCGAGCACACCTTCTCTGCTCCACGTACACCACAACAAAATGGGGTTGTAGACAGGAAAAATAGGTGTCTCGAAGAGATGGCTAGAACTATGCTCGATGAGGCTAAGATTCCCAAACATTTTTGGGCGGATGCCGTGAGTACCGCATGCTACGTTCTAAATAGAGTAGTCATAAGGCCAATACTCATGAAAACCCCCTATGAACTCTATAAGGGAAGGAAACCAAATATCTTCCATTTTAGGTGTTCGGTTGCAAATGCTTTATTCATAACAATGGAAAAGATCATTGGAAAAATTTGATGCCAAATCCGATGAAGGAATTTTTATTGGTTATTCTTCACGTAGCAAAGCATATAGAGTATTCAATAATAGAATCGGAACTGTGGAGAATCCCCTCATATTGTATTTTCCGAAAATAATGCTCGCTTGGCGAGAAAGGATTCTGGTTTTGATCTTGCAGGTATTTTAAACTCACTAAGTCCTCAAGACAAAGTACAAGAGGAAACTCCTAAGGAAATTCAAGATGAAATCTTGGATCAATTATCGGAGGAAGCGCCACAATTGGAAAAAGAAACGAAACTACCTAACGCATGGAGGACAATCAAAGTCCATCCTCTCGAACAAATAATTGGCGACATTGAACAACAGGTAAGTACCCGAAACTCTCTTAAGAACACCTTAGGACATACTGCTTTTGTTTCTCAAATTGAACCCACAACCATCTCCGAAGCAATTGGGGATGAATTTTGGACCTTGGCAGTGCAAGAGGAGCTTAACCAATTCAAACGGAATGACGTTTGGGATTTGGTGCCAAGACCCGAAAATCATACCATAATTGGTACGAAATGGGTTTTTCAAAACAAATTAGATGAAAATGGTGTAATCACTAGAAACAAGGCTAGGCTTGTAGCAAAAGGCTATAATCAAGAAGAGGGTATTGACTATGAAGAAACATATGCCCCCGTAGCAAGGTTAGAAGCTATTCGTTTATTGCTTGCTTTTGCCTCTTCTATGAATTTCAATTTATATCAAATGGATGTAAAAAGTGATTTTTTAAATGGTTTTATTCAAGAAGTCTATGTTGCTCAACCCCCGGGTTTTGAAGATTTTAAATTTCCCGATCATGTTTTCAAACTCAAGAAATCCCTTTATGGACTTAAACAAGCTCCCCGAGCTTGGTATGAAAGATTGAGAAAATTTCTTTTGGAAAATGATTTCATTAGGGGGGAAGTTGACACCACTCTTTTTATTAAGCATAGAAACAATGATATTTTATTAGTTCAAATCTATGTGGATGATATTATCTTTGGTGCTACTAACAATGCTTTGTGCAAGGAATTTTCTGATTTGATGACAAGCGAATTTGAGATGTCTATGATGGGTGAGCTAACATTCTTTTTGGGGCTGCAAGTAAAGCAAATGAATGAAGGAACTTTCATTTGTCAAGCTAAATATTGCAAAGAATTGCTGAAACGATTTGAAATGACCAATGCAAAAGCAATGGCCACTCCCATGAGCACATCCGATCATCTAGACAAAGATGAGAAAGGTAAGGAAGTTGACACCAAAAAGTATCGAGGTATGATTGGATCTCTCCTTTATCTTACTGCTAGTAGACCGGACATCATGTTTAGCGTGTGCTTATGCGCTCGTTATCAATCATGTCTGAAGGAGTCTCACCTAACTACGGTGAAACGGATATGAAGTATCTTGTTGGTACTGTAAATGTGGGTCTATGGTACCCCAAAGGTTCTTCATGCCAACTTGTTGGCTATTCCGATTCCGATTTTGCTGGATGCAAATTGGACCGCAAGAGCACTAGTGGCACTTGCCATTTGCTCGGTAGCTCTCTCGTTTCTTGGTTTAGCAAGAAACAAGTAAGTGTTGCATTGTCCACAACCGAGGCTGAATACGTAGCCGCGGGGAGTTGTTGCGCTCAAATCCTTTGGATGAAACAACAACTCTTGGACTATGGCCTATGTCTTGATCATATCCCTCTAAGATGTGATAATACTAGTGCCATATGCTTGACGAAGAACCCCGTTCTTCATTCAAGAACAAAACACATTGAAATTAGGCATCATTTTATAAGAGATCACGTTCTCAAAGGGGATGTCGAAATTGAATTTGTTGAAACCAAAGATCAATTGACCGACATCTTTACAAAACTCTTAGAGAAAGAGTCCTTCTTCCGAATTCGTAGTGAACTCAGCATTCTTGACTCCACGTTGATCTAAGTCATGCATTGCATTTTCCTTTTCACATGATTTTCTAACTTGAGCGTCGGAGACGTCTAACGAATTTTTGCAGGTATCGCCTTAAAAGCAGGGGGAATTATAAAGACTGATGCAGAATAATCGATTCCTCCTCAAAATTAATCGATTTATTCTTATTATATAATCGATTATCTAGTATCAATAATCGATTATGTTGATATTATTTGCTTTATTATGTCTTTTACTTTTTCCATATTTGCTAATGTCAAAAGGGGGAAGAATAAGGGATATGCACTTAATATTTATTGGCATAAATTGAGGGCGAATTCATATGTTGAGGGGGAACCAATTGCATATCTATATACTTGTTGCATATCAATACTTGTCTTGGATCGTCATTATGAATTATCTAATATGCATATCCCGCTTAAGGTTTGCCATTATCAAAAAGGGAGAAATTGTTGAAACACGTTCTCAAGGCACTATACTAAATGTGTGTTCATATTTGTAGGTTTTGATAATGACAAACTATGCGCAATTGACATATGACGAGGTCCAAGCACAAGCGCGAAATTGATACATAACGAGATTCAAGCACAAGACCAAGAAATAAAGTTATACATGAGTCGTTCTTTAAATTGTGATCTTGATCCGATAACTTGACTCAAGACTTGGCTTCTCTCGTAAAAACATTTTTATCAAATCATGCATATTTAATTTAAAGCAAAATGATTTTAAATCATGCATATTTATTTTAGCAAAATGATTTTTAAACATGCCTCTGAAATATGGACTAAGATAATCGATTATGTACTTATGATAATCGATTATGTTAAGTCAGCTGCATGACAATCGATTGTGAACCTTATGACAATCGATTGTGTTAAGGCAGTGTGCATCAGATTTTTCAAATCTGCATGACAATCGATTGTGAACTTATGACAATTGATTGTGATGAGGCAGTGCCCAAACATATTTTTCAAAGCTACAAAATAATCGATTGTGAACCTATGACAATCGATTGTAGTGAGGCAATGTCTATTTGATTTTTCAAAGACTAATAAATAGTCGATTGTCCATATAGTATAATCGATTATGTAACTGACCGTTGCCAAAATATTTTCAAACTCCGTTAGATAATCGATTAAAGGATTTTAATAATTGATTGTTTGAAGTAAAATCTGGAAAAGATTTTTTGAACGTTGCCAAGTAATCAATTGCATATCTCTGATAATCGATTGTTTTACGTAAAATCTGGAAATGATTTTTTGAACGTTGCCAAGTAATCGATTGTATATTTCTAACAATCGATTGTTTTAAGTAAAATATGGAAAGGATTTTTTGAACGTTGCCAGTAATCGATTATATGTAAAGTAATCGATTGTGCTGCGTAAAATCTGGGAATGATTTTTGGAACGATTGGAAAACAATCGATTGTATCACCTTGACAATCGATTGTCGCAGCACAAAATCAGCAATTCTTAATTGGCAATTAGGCAATGGTTATATATGCTTTTGACACTATAAATACATCTTCAAATCAGTCTTCTAGGCACAACAAATGATCATATTATTGCTAAAGCTTGCATACTCTCTTATTCATCATTTTCTATTCATTACATAAGTTTTTGAGAGCCAAATTGTTGACGAAAGTTGTTGCGTTCTTGAGCGTATTTATTTTACTCATATCTACTCTTAAGGAGAGTTTTGTTTTGAGTGCAAAGTGTTTTTATACACTTGAAGGGAAAGTTGTTCCCTTGTATTGTAAGAAGGAACTTGTGATTCCTTTGGTTGAAGTCTTGAAGTGTTGTATCTTCGAGCAAAGGTTGTTGAGGCTTGTGTCCTCAGTCTGTAAAGGTTTGTTGAGCACCCGTAAGCTTAACAGTGTTAGTGGAAATCTCGAGAGAGTCTCTCGGGGACTGGACTAGCCACGGGTTTTGGTGAACCAGGATACATCGGTGCGTTCGTTCCTATTTATTTACTTATCGCACTTATTTAATTCCTGCAATTTTTAAATTCCGCAAGTTTACGCTATTTTTTATTATAACGCTATTCACCCCCCTCTAGCGTTAAGTGTATTTTCTAACATGAACTACGTTTAACTTGATCTCGAAAGGGTACGTAGGCAGCCTTACTGAGGTTCAGTCATACCAAAATAAAATTCCAAAATTCCCCAGGCAAGAAACTTGGGCAGAAGTTGTGATTGTTGAAAGAAATAGGATTCCTAAAGTTGTAATTTTAACCCATTTAGAAATTATTTTTGAGCCTTTTACCCTTCTTTCTAACCCATCCAAAGCCTACATTACGGTCCAAAGAATGACCTTCTGATCAATTTTTGAGAAATGCCAAGCCGAGCAGGGAGATGTGATTCGCAACAAGGACAACCCTCTGGTCCAAGCTGGAAAAGTAAAAAATGAAAATGAGCGAGTCTTATTGGTGAAAACCCGCATGGGCACTGTAAGGTGACAGGAGTTGAGAGAAAATAAAATGAGAGAGTCTTGGTGGTGAAAACCCTCACGGACACCCTAGGGCGAAAGTGAGTTTAAGAAATGGCAAGTTGAGAAAGTCTATTGGTGAAAACTATGTCGTGGCATCGCAGGTTAAATGAGGTTAAGGCTCGGGTAAAGTAATCAAGTGATGGAAGTTCTGGGAAATGAAGTATAACAATGGAAGAGCTGGGTAGCTGGATTGGTTGGGCCGGTTAGTCCAAAATGCATGTCATGGCTATCGGTGTCAGTTGTTTCAGTCAGATTAGTTTCTTTTCTGTTTCTTCTTCAACAGTCATCCAGTTTTGGATTCTTCTTATCCTTAACTCATAAAATTATCGCATTTCATTCTCTTTCGGGGATTTTGTTTGTCTAAAATGTTTCTATGTCAGTTTTGTTCAATAAAAAGGGGAAAAGGATTTCAAAGCCCACTGCCAGCTTCCGAAAATGGTAAAGCATAAGGTGGCCAAAGCATGTCAGCAACAACGTGATGTAAAGTGAGATAGGGGAAATCGCTGGAAGTTTCATCGACAGAATATTTGGGAAATGTTGGGAAAATGAGGAGATACAGGCAAAAGAAAGTTGGGAAGATGGAACAACAGTGGGAGTACAAAAGCATACAGGTTATCAGGATTGGGGAATGTGAAAGTTGGTCAGAAAGTCGGGCAGTTCAGAGGAAGTCAGGCAAGACAAAGAAAGGCAATGGAAGGATGATGCAGTGAAGAATTCCATCAACTAACCACCATCTTTAAACTAACAAAATTTTCGATGATTGAAACAAGGGCAAAAAAATTGTTCTTTAGGTGGAATCCTCTGTGAAGGAAATCAGGCAATAATCAAGTTCAATCGCAAGTGTGGCATGGGGAAACTGCAAGAAAATGAGGAGCGGCATGAAGAGGTGTTGAAGTCAGGAGCCTGCCTGAAAAACAGAGGAGTACATTTCAGTAGTTAAATGTTAAACGTTACGCTTCAGTTTCATCGCAATTCAAGTTTTAGTTTCAATTCAAGTTTTAGTTTCATCACAATTCAAGTTTTTAGTTTTAGTACGTGGTAAAAAGCCCCAGTTTTCCCAAACCGGGGCAGAAAATTTTTGTTGTCTTGTCTATTTTATGCAATCAGGAGCCCGCCTGGAGAACAGAGGTCTACATTCAAATTTAAGCAGTCAGGAGTCCGCCTGGAGAACAGAGACATATATTTCAATTTCAGTAGTCAGGAGTCCGCCTGGAGAACAGAGACATATATTTCAATTTCAGTAGTCAGGAGCCCGCCTGAAGAACAGAGGCATGCAATCCAAATTTCAGCAATCAGGAGCTCGCCTGAAGAATAGAGGTGATACCAGTCAAGTTGTTAGCTTTAAATCAACTCCCTCGTTTATTTTGGTAGTCAGGTGCCCGCCTGGAGAACAGAGATTCGCGCTTCAAATTTCAGAAATCAAGAGTCCGCCTGGAGAATAAAGACGCGTATTTAGAATTGTTGAAGTCAGGAATCTGCATGGAGAACAGAGACATATGCTTCAAATTCAGTAGTCAGGAGTCCGCTTGAAGAACAGAGACATGCATTTCAAGTTCCGGAAATCAGGAGCCCGCCTGAAGAACATAGGTGATATAATTCATTTTTTAGTTTCCCATCAATTTCCTGTTTATTTTGAAGTCAGGAGTCCGCCTGGAGAATAGAGACACACAATTCAAAAGTCAGTAGTCAAGAGTCCTCCTGGAGAACAGAGACATACAATGCAAATTTCAGAAGTCAAGAGTCCACCTGGAGAATAGAGACATACATTTAGAACTTTTGAAGTCAGGAGCCCGCCTGAAGAACGGAGGTGATACAATTCAAATTTTAGTTTTCAATTAATTTCTTTGTTATTTTGAAGTCAGGAGTCCACATGGAGAATAGAGACATGCATTTTGAATTTCAGTAGTCAGGAGTCCGCTGGAGAATAGAGACATACAATTCAAGTTTCAGCAATCAGGAGCCCGCCTGAAGAACAGAGGTGATACAATTCAAATATTAGTCGATTTCTTTGAGGTCAGGAGCCCGCCTGAAGAATAGAGGTATACAATTCAAGTTTCGGAAATCAGGAGCCCGCCCGTATAATAGAGGTACTTCGAGTCAAGTTTTAGTCAAAATTATTGTTAATATTTGATAACGGTGCCCTGTTTCCAAACTGGGGCAGAAAGTTTTCTTTGTTTTGTCTATTTTTACGAAGTCAGGAGCCCGCCTGGATAACAGAGGAATATAGTTATGTTCAAATTCAGCAATCAGGAGCCCGCCTGGATAACAGAGGAATACGTTCAAGTCCAAATTTATTCAAGGTCAGCAATTGGGAGGGAAGGACAACACCCCAGTTCACGATTTGAAATAGCAACAAGAGAAAGTACAAGACAACAAGGCGACAAGAGAGAATACCAGATAACGAGATAACAAGGAAGTGCAAGAGCAAGTTTGAAGATCTTAGATAGGACTTTTGTAATTCATAGTTCATAGATTAGGCTGGTTTCTTTTATTTTAACATGGTGTAAAAAGGAAGGTCAGCGAGCAGTAGCAGCAGCAACAGCAGTGAAATCACAGCTCCTAGTAGTCCCAGCTACGAGACATTCCCGAACGACACTGACCTGATTCCTGCTTAGCCCAGGATATGCAGGCAACCTCTGAAGCAGGGTACGGTCAAAACTTTTCAAAATGCTTCGCAACGAAAATTTCAAACGGGAAAAAATCGCTCGTATTCGCTCACTTATCTTTGCCCGAAAATATTTCATGTTTCCAAGAAAAGGGGGGCAGCTGTGAGCACGTGATTTTTGCCCTATATGTGAATAATTCCCAAAATTCAAATAAAATGATTTTTTCTTATTTTTACAAATTTGTGCATTTTTGTGTCATTTCTTGATAATTGTTGCATTTTATTTGTGCATGATAATTCATGAAAAATACAAAATATGCATTTTTGCATTCAGGAATTAATATCACATTTTAGCATTAATTGGAGAATAATTTGTTTTAGCACAAAATTTGAAAAATCACAAAAAAAAAGGTAGTTCATTTTATATTTTAATCATTTCTATTTGGAAATTATCTCAAAATAGATTTTGCAATATTTTTATGATTTATTTGGTTTAGTTTAAATATATTAGGAATTTAGGGCAGCTGCAATTTGTTAAAATCAGAAAATAAAAATTAGTTATAATAAAAATACAAAATGAGGGATAAAAGAGATAATTGGAAAAATGTAAAAAAAGGAACAGAGAGGAAGGCTGTTAGTAATAGCCGTTTTAGGCCAGTCCCTTTCGAAATTGTGAGCCCAAATTCAATAACCCCTTACCCCAAATTCTCCCCGGTCCAAATACCCCATCACCCGACCCAATCCTTGTATCCCCAGAATGACGTCGTTTAGCGTCCATTAAATCCTAGCCGTCTAGGTTTAGTTGATCAACGGCTGGGAAGCCCCCTTCCCTTAGTATTTAACTGTCTGAACGATCCCCCCACCCCCGTCTCATCTCCTTCGCCTTCATCTCTCAGAGAACCTCACAAACCCTAGTTGCGCCGCCACTAAATCCCTAGGCCCCCGGTGGCGGTGCTGATGCCAATAACTCCAAAAATGACACCACAGCTTCCCTCACCTCCCTCGTCATGAATCCATGCTTGAAAACCTTCAAATCATAGTCCACGTCTTCGAATCTTCAATTAAGATCTTCCGGCCAAGTCACAAGTTTGCCCAAATGAATCCAAATACATACTATATACTCCCTGTCCCTCCCTCATCACTAATCCCCACCCTGAAACCCTCGAATCTTACCAAGCCACCCCCAATTTCAAATCTAGGGTTCACTGTGCCCGCCACTCCGTGATTTTTCAAGGTTGAGCTTACTCAGGCTAATATTATAAGTTTATTTCGAGTAAAATGGACATATCATACTAACATTAAGTTAGTTTCAAAGATGTGCATGAAGGCCAAAATTCAGTAAGTGTTTTCTTCTCTGCATTTTCTTTAGTTTTGTTTTTTGATTCAGTGTTAGGTCTGCTCGTTCAGGCATTATTCTCAATTCATAACTCAGTCGCCTAATTGGTCGTAAATGTTTTGGTTAATTTTGGGTTAATCCTCACTTCTTTGGCCAAATTCTGACCTTATTTTGATTCTTTTGCTAAGTTTGAATGCTCAGTATCAATTGGTCAATTAGCCACTAGTTTAATTTGATTTTCCTTTGTTTTGTTCATGTGATACTGATTTGGGGACTTGACCGGATTTCAGTAATTAATTGAGTGGCATATATTTGGTAGATGTTTCAGTTCCCTAGTATAAAACGTTATATTTCTCTTAATCTGTTCCGTTAGATGTTAGTTTGCTTGATTTCAGTTTTGGATAGTTAGTCGTTAGAGTTAATTAATTTTAGTTGATTTTGTTAGATAAACTCGTTTTGGATTAGTTTCAGTTAAGTATCAGTTTATTTTCAGTCATTGTTAGTGTTAATTAGTTCATTGCTAGGTTAGATTGATTGGGTATAGCTGATTTTAGTTAACGTTAGTAAAATCATAATTGGGGTGAGGGATTGGGTGCAGTTAATTCAGGTCTGTAATTTTCAGACTGTTTAAAGGGTAATTTGGGTATGGAAAATGGTAGTATTTTGAGAATTGGTAATTGCAATATAGGTTAAAGGGTAGCATGGGTATTTTAGGGCTAAAAGAGCATCCTAGAAGCTCCTAGAATAGGACTGTAGTGTAGATTTCAGTAAAACTTAGGGAGTAACTTGATGAACAAGTTAGAAGATTAAGGTTTAAAGTGAAAAATGGGCAGGGACTAAAATAAAAAATCAAAATCTGATCCTTTACCCTAGAATGGCCTATAAATTGAGTCCATCATTGCTTGTAAAAGGGTTTTTTTACCTTCCACTCTTCTTTTTAAGCCAAAATTCCTTAGTAGACTGCTCATTTTTCAGATTTGAAGCTCAATTTTAATGTAGAAATTTTAGGTTTTAGTTCTCTTTAGATTCAAAAACCCCAAAAACAAAAACAAAAACTCTAAAAAAACTAAAACAAAAGGTCTCTTTTCCTTTAGCCATTTTCTAGTTCCAAAGCCCTTCGATTTGGGATTTATAAAACTAAAGAAGCTTTCAGAATTTGAATTTCAAAACGAAAAAAAACCAAAAACAGAAAAACAAACAAAAAAGTGTAAGGGCACTGTTTCATTGATACTCATCCTGCTGTGACTGATTTGCTGAAATTGTTGTGGTATTATTGGTGTGATTTCAAGTTTTGAGGTCAGTTGTAGGGTATTAGTCCTGTTGTTTGTTCTGTGATAAGCTCTTGGGTGTCAGAGTGATTTTTAGGCTTTAACCTGTGGTTTGTTGCTGCTTGCAATTGGTTATCTGGCTTTATTGAAACTTATTAGATCTTTGAATTCACTGTGGCCTGCTGTTGTGTTGCACTGATTCGCTGACCTCTTCTTCCTTCTTCCTTGAATCCTCACTTTTCAGGTATACAATTGCTCTCTGACGACCATGATTTGAACTGTGTAAAACCAGCTTTTATGAGAAATGAATTTATTTGAAGGATTTGACATCATTAGTCTCTTGTTGTATTTATACATTCCACATGTGTATTGATTTGGTTTGTGTTTTATATTAATTGAACTGTATGTTTTAAACTCGTAATTGGAATGTGTCCTTGTATTAATTTCAGTTGGTTGGCCTTGCATTAACTTCAGTATGTTAATTCAAATCCACTAGGCTATGTTACCTTAGAATTTAACAATTCAGTACTGATTTTCTGATAATTTTGATGTTTTGGATAAGGAAAATACTTAAAAATGCAAAGTTGAATAGGGTGATTTATGATTGTGCACGTTGCAGCGCACGTTAATTCCAGTGGTTTAGTGACTAATGCAAAATTTATCGGATTATTTGTGTTTGTTAAGTCGTTGTCCCTTCATTGATTTGGATTGATCATGGTTGAATTATTTAGAGTCGAGTAGGGCAGTCTGGTTTGGCCGATGAAATTTTGAATTGGTGGAATTTACAAGCATGTGATTTAGATTTGGGATATGCATTTGTAGGAATCAAAATCAGTAGTTTGTTTTTCAGAGGTTTAAGGGTGAAGTCAATTAATTCATTTCAAGGGCTCAAATTGATCCGTAAAGGTTAATGGTTGCTTTAGAGACATGACATGATGATTTATTTTATTTTGGCATGTAATTGATAATTTTTTTTCTGATTTAATTGCTTAGTGTAGTACAAAAATGTTTTGTTTTCTGTTTGCACCCTTTCACCAGCGTTTGACATGCAGGCCACCTTGGCCCGTGAACAGGCCCAACATTGAAGCAGAGGAGACGTCCCTATGTGTACGCCTGTGATGTGGTCTGGGCTCGTTTGGGCCAAGCCTGGATCGCTGCTTGCCACTTAGCATTGGTAGAAAATAATGTTCCTTTTATATGGCATATCGATTAGTTTATTTTATAGACAAAATTGAGTAGAATATGATAGTTTACTTTAGATTGACCTTAAAATAATAAATGAGACGAGCCTCACCAAACAAAAAATAAGTGTTGGGCCCTCAATAAAGGTTAAAAGTATTTAGAACTCACGATGACTGTTTAGTGAATTTCACAGCCTTCCCCAAAGTAATAAGACGCTACAATCTTTATGCACATTTTAACTAAATTACTTTTCTAAATTCGGGTGTGCATTGATGCAACCTAAATCTAAATCTTGACGAAGTCGAAGCGTGTCGACGATCACGTGTACACTGGCGGTGACGTGGTTAGAAATACGTTTTCACAACGTCGCAAGTATTTTAAAATAAATAATGATAAAAGCGGTATACCAATAAAAAGCAAATAGGTTAGCATGTATTAAAATCAGATAAAACCAAATACAACAGTTAATCGACTGTTCTAGAACCACGGAACTCGAAAATACCTAACACCTTCTCCTGGGTTAACAGAATGCCTTATTCGGATTTCTGGTTCGCAGACTGTAACAGAGTCATAGTCTTCCTCGGTTCAGGATTCAAATCGGTGACTTGGGACACCATAAATCTTCCAAGTGGCGACTCTGAAATTATTAATAATTAAATCCCGTTCCGATTGTCCTTTAAGTGGAAAAATTCATTTACGCCTCTTGGCCGGGGGGGGGGGGGGGGGAGTGTATAGCGAAAAAAGGAGGTGTAACAGTTTCCCAACTAGTATTCCCCACCCATTACAAAATCAAGAAAAATAATTAAATATTTATGCTTCTTCCATTTCATTTTATGAGTCTTAACTTGGCACAAATTTTTATAATACAACAAAAAAAATTTGATCATATTATCTTAATTAAATATTTGTATAAAATATTTAAAATAGTCTTTGAATTTTATGTTTATTTTAGATATGTCGTGTCATTCCTCTAATGAAGTGTCACTAATAGCAAAATAAAAATATTGGAACTAAAAACTTACTAAACATAAATATATGACATTACTTTTGAAATGGATTAAAAAAGAAAAGTAAAACACATGAATTGAGACAAAGGACATATCGCTAATGGCGTGCTATAATTTCATATGTTTTTACGTTATTTACCCTATTTGTTTGTTGTTTGAATACTAATTTGGGTGATAATTGAACTTAATAAATTTTATTTTACGTATAGGAATATTTGGGCATGAAGTAGAGAAAAGTTGCATGAAATGACACCTCAAAGCTACAAAATGGGACAATAAAAGAATACTTACAAGGCAATGAGAAGTCGCAACCGTAGACAATACAAGGCTTTGTCTAGGGCATTGTCATTGGCGCCTCTAATAGTGCCTCGCGGGGAAATGTTTGCATCTCTAATGGTGTCTCGCGGGGTAATTTGGCGCCTCTAACAATGCTCCACGCCAACGATACTTCCGAGCCACTTTTATTTTCTCATTATATCTGGACGTGTAGACATCAACCCTGCCTAAAAAATACTTCCTAAACTTAGTTTTTAGAGGGATGGACACTACTAGAGAGGTAAAAGACTATGGAACACTCTAAAACACGAATCGCAAGAATTTTTCTCTTCATTCTTCTTTAATTTGTAGTTTAATGCTTTTGAATATTACTATGATTATTCATGCAATTATGAGTAGCTAAACGCTCTAATCTAAGATTTACTGGAACCTTTTGGAGGATGAATTCTTGTTATATTTTAATATAATTTTGCTTTTAAATATTCCTATTTGTTCAACTACGTGTTTGTTGTTGTTGATTGAATGATCATCAATTGACTTTGCCTATATATTATGTAGTGCTTGCGAAAGAGAGCATATTTAGGTTGTTGTCGAACAACATCACTCCCAAGGTATATCAGGGATTAATACGACAGATGGATTAGAGATAACGAAGCTTTGACGTGATCATAGTGGGCTGTAAAAAAGTACAAGCTAGCGTAATTCAAGAGACTATGGCTAATACATTATTGTAGTTGCTCGAAAAAGAATTATAATAAGTCGAGTACTCTTGATCAGTAGAGAATACTTAGACGAAATTGTAGGAGACACAACAGGAAGAATTCCGACAATTGAAAAAATTATAACTCCAGGCTTTTCTAATTTTGTCTCTAACCCTCAGTATCTTTAGTTATTAACTTACTTCTTTAATTTGTTAGTTAATTAGTTAGACATAAGAATCCTAATATTTATAATTTAGGAATTATTCAAGTTTATTTTCTTAATAATATTGAACATTTATAGTAAAACCTTAGTTATTTGTGGGATTCGATTTCGAATTTTTAAATCGAATTATATTTACAGCGATTGTTTGCCCTTTTTAGAACTAAAATTGGACGTGATAAATCACCTATAATAGATAATAGCATAAAGGATTTTGATCATATGATCTTAAATTAAATGCTCGTATAAAATATTCAAAATAGGTTTTGAATTTTGATGGTTTTAGACTTGTAATATCATTTTAAAAGGATTGTGTCACTTGACAAATGAAAAATGTAAAAATAAAAAATTTATTAAATGATAATATAAAATATGAGACTTCTTTTGAAACGGATTAAGAAAGAAATAAAACACTAAAACGAAGAACTATTACACATAAGTCAATAACTAACATAAATTCCTTCAAGTGATTGCCCATCATGACCTATATTCATCCATTTAAATAATAGTACCAAAGATTCTTAACATAATATAAATTTATATATTAATTGAATAAGTTGACATATAATCCTGGTTTCTAGATTTGCTCTTCTGTTAAGTATTACGGATGTTTCGAGAAAACTGGAAACGCCGAAAATTTGCTGAGAAGTTGGGAGTTATAAAAACAAGGGTGTAATTTCAAGTGGGACCCGTAACAACTTGGCAAAAAGCTGTCACCTGCTGTTAGTATATCCTAGCTGGATTTGTATCATTTAGAAGAATTTATTTATCTTCTTCCTTTTCAGTTCTCTTCAGATATTTATGTGTATTTGTTCTGGCTTTTAAAATTAATTTATTCTTTAAAAATGTTTTTATTAAAATATTTTTTTTTGGAAATAATTTTGTATTTGACTAATTAATTTAAAAAGTATATTTAAGTACTTTCTTTATTTCAAATCAGATGAGATACCTTTTATGTTTCAAAATAAATAACATATTTTTAAATTTAAAAATAATACAACTTTAAACTCTTTATTTAACCCATTTTATCCTACTGCAAAACTTTTATGACCAAATAAATATTACGGTCCCATAAAATTTTTATCCCTTAAGCTTTTAATATACAAGCTTCAAAGTCTTTTTTTTTCTTAAATTTTATGCTAGCCAAGTTACCTCATTTAAACTAATACGGAAGGAATAATAATTAGTGTTCGATCACGCTTTAAAAATTATTTTTAATTATATTTTTTTCAATAGTGTTTTACAATGTATTTTTGGTGATAAACTATTTTTTCTGTTTTTCAAAAACTGTTTTGTTATTTAAAAATATTATTTTCCTTTTAAAATTTAATCAAACATTTTAATTCTAGAAGAAATATATTTTAGTAAGAAAAATATTTTTGACAAAATTTTTTTTGGTCGAATAAGCTATTAAGCAAAGGTTTTCTAACCAATCATTTTGTTGTTCTCGGATTATCCATTTCGTAGCCTTCTGTAAAATGATAGCTCTGAAAATTAATCATCGGCTAGCACAGCTATCAGTGTATGCGTATCGTTTTCTTTTAAAAACTAAGCATAGGAAAGATATTCTGATATGTTATAAAATAAAAATTATAAAATAAAGATGAGTGTAGAGAAAAATTGATATAGTGTTGAATTTAAAATTGATGTACATAATGATAAGAATGGATCTTGGCCTAACTCAACCCCAAAAGCTAGCTTATGAGGTGAGGATTGCCCAAGCCATATAAGGAGACCAAGGACCTCAAATCTCTCCGATGTGGGACAACTCAACACCCCCCTCACGTCCAGATCTCTGGAGCGTGGACAACATAAATGAGGGCCCAACATCAGTAACAATAATTGGGATGTGCCTGGCTCTAATACCATGATAAGAATGGACCTTGGCATAACTCAACCCCAAAAGCTAGCTTATGAGGTGAGGATTGCCCAAGCCATATAAGGAGACCAAGGACCTCAAATCCCTCCGATGTGGGACAACTCAACATGTAAACATTCATATTAGACCGAGAAATCATACAAAATCTAGAGAGAGAAAGTAGAGAGAAGGCAGAGCGTTTTGGAAATCTCTGGAAGATGAGAGAAGTATGTTATAGAAAATGAAATGAAAGAATGAGTCTCGGTAGGTGAGGAAATATCTCACCTACATATATACTTATTACACATGGACGGGTCGGATCGGGTGATCCGGCCCAAAATTAAATAATGGACATTTGGGCTCAGACACACAAATCATCACAGCCCAGTTACAACCCAATTCCGAAAATGTACCTACAATATAAACTGAGTATACACAAAATATACAAGTCTATACAAAGCTAAATCATGTAGCATCTCTTATCTCAACACCCCCCCCCCTCAAGTTGGAGGGGGAAACCACCTGCAACTTGGTGAGCAGCGGAAGAAGTGAAGTGCCAGGCAGAGGTTTAGTAAGCAGGTCGGCCAGCTGACGAGAAGTTGGTACATGTAGCAGCTTGAGAAAACCAGAAAGGAGCAAATCCCGAACAAAATGGCAATCCACCTCGATATGTTTAGTACGTTCATGAAAAACAGGATTGTTATCAATGTGAACAGCAGCCTGACTATCACAATATACAGAAATAGGAGAAGGAACAGATACCCCAAGGTCAACCAACAAGCGAGAAAGCCAAGTCAACTCAGCAGCAACCTTGCTAAGGGCCCTATATTCTGCCTCAGCAGAGGACAGAGAAACAACAGGTTGTTTCTTTGATTTCCAACTGATCAAAGAGCCACCCAAAATCACACAAAAACCAGTAACAGAACGCCTAGTATCAGGGCAGGAAGCCCAGTCACTATCAGAATACCCAGTAACAGAGAAATCAACATGATCAGAATAAAACAAACCCAAGGAGGGAGTACCCTTAAGGTATCTTAGGACATGTAGGGCATAAGTCATATGGAGAAGTCTGGGGCATTTGAGGAATTGACTCAGATGCTGGACTGCAAAACATATGTCAGGCCTAGTGTGAGTCAGGAACATCATCTTGCCAACAAGACTCCTGTACTGGTCAGGAGAGGGCAAGATGTCACCAAAATCAGCATGAACTTTGACATTGATGTCCAAAGGAGACACAACAGAAGAGATATTGACACGGTCAAACTGATGCAACAAATCAGAAATGTACTTATGCTGATTAAGGAGCAGCCCACCAGGTACAACTGACATCTCAAGACCCAAAAAATAATGCAAAGAACCCAAATCTTTGATTTTAAACTGATCATCCAGAAATAGTTTAAGAGCAGTAAGTTCATCACTGTCATCCCCAGTAAGTATGATGTCATCCACATCGACTGCTACCACCACAAGTGAGCCAGGTTTACCTTTGATGAATAAGGAATAGTCATTCAAAGAATGTGTATACCCTCTGGAATAAAGAGCAGAAGACAACTTGGCATACCATTGTCTGGATGCCTGTCTTAGCCCATACAGGGATTTCCTGAGTTTACATACCAGAGGAGGAGAAGTAGAAGAAGGAGTAGAAGCAGAACTAGAAGTAGAAGCAGAGACAGTCAAACCTGGAGGAAGTTTCATGTAAACATCCTCATCCAAATCACCATGAAGAAAGGCATTATTGACATCAAGCTGAAAAAGAGGCCAATGATTCTTAACAGCCACAGCAATAAGGCATTTCACAGAAGTCATTTTGATCACTGGAGAGAAAGTGTCTGTGAAATCAATCCCCTCAACCTGTGTATCAACCCTAATAACCAACCTTACTTTATACCTTTCAACACAGCCATCAGCCTTGTATTTAATTTTATAGACCCATTTACAACCAATGGGCTTCTTGCCAGGAGGAAGAGGGACAACATCCCAAGTGTGGTTAGTGTCCAGAGCTTCAAACTCCTGTCTCATGGCAGCTTGCCATGCTGGAACAGATGCTGCCTGAGAATAATACAGAGGCTCAGACTCCAAAGAGGAGGAAGATGAACCAGAGAAGGCAGGTAGTTGACATACATAATCCTTGAGATAGGAAGGAGGATTATGCTGTCTTTGAGATTTCCTGGTAGCAGTAAGAGAAGAAGAAGAAGCCAAAACAGGAGGTGAGCTGGCAGAAGGGAAGGCTGAATCAATTGGGATAGTGACAGGAAAAGGTGGCTGTACAGATGAGGGAGAAGAGGGAGTAGAGAGGTGAATGGGAGAATCAGATTCATCATCATGCTCTCCAGAAGGACCAAAAGGAAAGGAAGAAGCAGGAGGATGAGCAGAAGGAGACACAGATTTAAAGGGAAAACATGATTCATGAAAAATGACATCCCTGGAGACCAGATACTTCTTTGAAGCAAGATCATATTGTCTATAACCTTTTTTGCCAAAAGGATAGCCCATAAAAACACAGGGAATGGCTCTTGGTGTTAACTTGTCCCTTTGAGGGATGGGGACAGTGGCATAGGCAAGGCAACCAAAAATCCTCAAGTGAGTATATGATGGAATTTTCCCATACAAGATTTCATGAGGAGATTTATTATGAAGTAATCTGGTGGGTATTCTGTTAAGTAGATAGGTAGCAGTTAATAAACAATCCCCCCAGAAAGATATAGGCAAACCAGATTGAAAGAGCAAAGCCCTACAAGTTTCAAGTAGAGTTCTATGCTTCCTCTCAACGATACCATTTTTTTGAGGGGTATGAGGGCAGGAGGTTTGATGTATGATCCCCTGGCTGCTAAAAAAGGAAATACCCTCATTGCTAGAGCCCAATTCTAAGGCATTGTCACTTCTAACAGTCTGAACCACAGCATTGAATTGGGTTCTGACCAGAGAAAGAAATGACTTGAGCATAGAAAAGGCATTGCTTTTGGATCCCAGTAGGTGTGTCCATGTTGCCCTTGAAAGTCATCAACAATTGTAAGGAAATATTTACAACCAGAAGAGGTTGGAGTATGATAAGGTCCCCAGATGTCCACATGAATCAGTTGAAAGGGTCTAGAAATCTTAATTGAACTATCAGGAAATGGAAGCCTAGTCTGTCTGGCCATAGGACAAACTGAACAGGGAAAGGGTTGTTTGGAAGCAAAAGGAAAAGACATACCAGAAATACATTTCATGTTTGCAAAAGGAGTATGTGCAAGCCTTAAGTGCCAAATGTAATTCATATCAGATGTAAAATCATTATTACAGATGGAATTATTCACACGAGAAGGAAATGGAACAGCCTTGTTATCAGACAAGATGTCATCATTACAAGAAACAGACACAGAAGGCAATGCAACAACTTTGCTTTCATCACAAGAAGCAGATACATGACAAACAGAAGTAGAAGAACAACTAACAGAGGAAGAAGAGGAAGGAGGAACCCAAGCCAGTTTATATAAGACAGCAGCTTCTCAACCAAGATCCAGAGGCCTCCTCAGAGAAGGGTCCTGTATCATGTGTAGGAAGCAGGAATGTTTAGTGAACAAAAGTATACAATGCAACTACTTCACTAACTTGTGAACAGAAATCAAGTTGTGTTTAAAAGAAGGAACTAGCAGTACATTGTGAAGAGTAATGGAAGGGGTCAATGCAAAGGAGCCTGTGCATGTCACTTTCACTTTATAGCCGTTAGGAAGAGTGACAAGATATGGCAGAGTTAAAGGTGTGATGTTAGAAAGTAAATGTTTATCATGTGTCATGTGATTAGAGGCACTTGAACCTATAATCCAGGTGATAGAGTTAATATTAGTAAGTACACAAAGTTTGGAATCAGAAATAGAGCTCTCAGTTAACATAGTACCAGCAAAGTTTGCAGCATATGTGGGAGGAGGAGTCTGAGCAGTGGAGTCCCCAAACTTGGTCTGGTGTAATAAAGTCATCAACTAGTCATAATCTTGTCTGCTCAACCCTGGTATCACAGAGGTCTGGCCATCTATTCTTGCAACAGATTGATGGCTATCAGGAGGATTCCCTTGAGGAACAGACAGAAGACCATCAGAATGAAGAGAATCCAGACAAGTACTTAAATGAGCAGCAGCAGGTCTCCTTACCTTGTTAAAAGTGTTACTTTGTGGATACACATGGATCTTGAAGCAGTTATCAATTAAGTGTACAGATTTTTTACAGTATCTACAGAATAAAGGTCCTCTAGCCTGGTCAAAATTGACTCTCTGTCTGAAAGGGGAAGGAAAAACAGGCACTGTGGCCTTGGTAAATCCAGCAGGCTGCCTATTAGTATGTACATTGAAAGAGACAGAGTCTGGATTAAAGTGAGAAGAAGATTGGACTTGTCTTTGTTTCTCATCATTGAGGACCAAATTATAGACATTGTCAAGAGAAGGAGGAGGCTGCATCATCAAAAGATTACTCCTGATCCCCATATATGCTTCATTCAAACCCATTAAAAACTAAAAAACCTTATTGTCATCACTTTCCTGTACTATACCATCTTTTGCAGCACAAATACACCTTTGACCATGATTAACACACATTGAATCAAGTTCATCCCACAGTCCTTTTAACTTATTAAAATAGGAAGCTATATCTAAGGACCCTTGAGAGGTGTGGGACAACTCTCTTTTCAGTTCAAAGATTTTTGTCCTGTTTGCAGTGCCATATCTAGCCTGGAGTTGGGACCATATGCTCTGTGCAGTGTCAGAGTACTGCACAGACTCAGCAATTGCAGGGGAGATGGAAGCAGTCAACCAAGAAATCACCATGTTGTTGCACCTACCCACAACCTTTGTTGAGCCACATTAGTGGCAGGTCGGGAGCATGTGCCATCAACAAAATCGATTTCGTTTTTGGCTGATAAGGCAACAATCATTTTACTTCTCCAGCCCCCATAACCATTACCCGAGAAGAGAGTGGGAACAAGGGAGACCCCAGGAACATCAGAAGAATATAAAAAAAGAGTCTACAGAAGAGGAGGCACCAGTATTTTTGTTAGAATCCATGGTCAATGAACCGGCTTAAACGAACAACTTTTCAACAGACAGAGTATAACCAAAAACAGGTATTCACACACAATAACCAGCAAACAGAGTATATCCAAAAACCAAATCAGGTATTCACAGACAACACCAGATGCTCACATACACAGAGTCAGATAATCACATATAATACCGAAGGTAAGGACAGAGTTACCCTCCTTCTTCGCGACCGGAGAAGATCGGCCATCAAACAACAGAGAAACCCTAGGTATCAAACCCTAGGCGTAACCTTGGAAATCTTTACTGGAAATCTGATCAGGAACGTAGGAGAGGAACCCAAAACTTCCACTGAGTGAGAACCGAACCACCGGATGGCAGTAAAACTTTAGGTTAAACCACCAGAAACCCTAGAAGCCGATAGGTCACCCAAAAATCAACCAAAAATCATCATAAAATCTTCCAAAATGTTCAGGAGAAGAAAATACACTCCGATATAACGACGAAAGACTCAGAAAGGTGTCCGATAGATCGGAATCTTCATCGACCATGAGGTCTCAGAAAACACCCCCAAAAATTCGAAACAAACTTCATCCAAGACAACGAAGTACATAGAAACATAGTCGAATCGTCGTCGAGGCTCTGATACCATGTAAACATTCATATTAGACCGAGAAATCATAGAAAATATAGAGAGAGATAGTAGAGAGAAGGCAGAGCGTTTTGGAATTCTCTGGAAGATGAGAGAAGTATGTTATAGAAAATGAAATGAAAGAATGAGTCTTGGTAGGTGAGAAAATATCTCACCTACATATATACTTATTACACATGGACGGGTCAGATCGGGTGATCCGGCCCAAAATTAAATAATGGACATGGGCTCAGACACACAAATCATCACAACCCAGTTACAACCCAATTCCAAAAATATACCTACAATATACATTGAGTATACACAAAATATACAAGTCTATACAAAGCTAAATCATGTAGCATCTCTTATCTCAACACATAATAATGAAATCTTTTCTTATTTAAATAAAAAAGGAAGTTGCTACTGTAAGATGCTATTATATCACATATGGATAATTTTCTACTTAAAGTAATGTTTTTTATAACGGAGTACTAAAATGATAAGCTCGTTGTACCAGGTATAGATAATTTTCTACTGGGGGTAATGTTTATCCATAACAGAGTGCTGAAATGATAAGCTCATTGTACTAGGAATAGAAAATCTACTGAGGGTAATGTTTATCCATAATGGAGTGCTGAAAGGATAAGCTCATTGTAATCGGTATGGATAATCTTCTACCGGGGATAATGTTTATCTATAACAGTGTATCGAAAGGATAAGCTTATTGTACCCGACATGAATAATCTACTACCGGGGTAATGTTTATCCATAACCCAGTACCGAAATGATAAGCTTCTTCAGGAGGCTTATTTAAAATAGAGTACCAAATAGATAAATATTTTTACGGCAGAGTCCCATATGGATAAGCTGCTTCAAGAAGCTTATTTACAACAGAGTACTAAATGAACATCCATAATATAATATATTTATAATAGTCCCCTTTGGGTGTTCATTAAAAGATAATGTGCCTCACTAAAAATTTTTAAGAAAAAACCCCGTGGGAAAAAATTATAGTGAAGGAAAAAGAGTACACATATTTAGTAATACACATTGCTAGGTGTCTCATTAAAAATCTTATAAGGAAAACCCTGTGGGGGAAAACCTTAGTAAGGAAAAAAGAGTGCATTGCGTATTTTACTCCCCACGATGAAAACCTTATTTCAAATATTTAGCCTCCGCATTCTAATCTTGTATCTGCATAACCAATACGATCTGCACCATCTTTGTTAGTATTAGCAAGATATAACAATTGCACTGAGATAAAGTATTCAGGACCAAGGAGTTCCTCATCCTCTTCTGGAGGTCGGAACGGATCCTTATTCCCTTCAAGTGATCGAACAACCATTGGTGTACTTAATGGGTGCGCTTTGTCCATGTAAAATTCGTTTAAAGACCCTTTCTACCTAGATAAATTGATAGATAAAGATCCCGACTGCTAAATATTCAATTTGCAGACCAAAGATAAATTTTTATTTTTCCAAGATCTGTCATCTCATATTCTTTCTTAAGATATTCAATTGCCTTTTGGAGCTCTTATAGAGTTCTAACAAGATTTATGTTATCAGCATAAACAACAAGTATAACAAATTCTGATGATATTTTCTTTATAAAATACATGGACAAATAACATCATTTATGTAACCTTCTTTCAGTAAATATTTACTGAGGCGATTACACCACACGCACCCAAGTTGCTTTAAACCGTACAAAGTTCTTTATAATTTGATCGAGTATATTTCTCAAGACTTTGAATTATATGCTTCAGGCATTTTAAATCCTTTGAGGATCTTCATATAAATTTAATCAAATAAGTCATATAGGTTGTGACTTGTATTTAAATAGCATGACATCTTTTGGTGTTTGGACTGCATGTCCGATCCTCATGACCTTTTATAATATATTGTACTATATTGTATCAAATATATCATCGACGATTATTTTGTATCGGTCCCTAAGCGACATAACTTGTTCAGATCTCATCACTTTCTCTATTCAAGTACATGAACTTCTTCAGGAGTTTCATAAAATGTTATGTCGTGGGCTCTACTAGAGCTTATTTCCTCCTTATTATGATCATCTTGATCATTGGCTCCTGCCATTTTTCAAGGAATGTTACCTTTGGAACCAATTAGTCTACCGCGCTTCATGCGTACAATAAATTCTATCCTTCAGTGACCTTAATTTTAATAGGGGCATTTACAGTTGAAATATGATATTAAATTTTTGATCAGCAAATACTTCTAGCATTTGACTTGAATTACCTTCTAAGTGAGGATCATATTAATAATAGTTCGATTCATATAGCATATCTTTTAGTTGTGTATTCCATCCCCCAGATGTTAGAAAAACTATTTTCTAAGTGGAGATCATATTAATATAGTTCGATTCATATAACATATTTTTCAGCTATTTATTCCATCCTCCAAATATTAGAAAAACTAACATATATCCCCAATCTTCTTTGGGAAATATATCTTTGTGTGTTTTGGTAGAGAAATTAATCACATACCACACATCAAAATATAGTAAAAATATTTAATTTCTGATCCTAAACCAATTGTGAGGGTATGACTTTATCATATATTGTTGGTCTGATGTATACACGTGCTGCTGTTTGCAATTTATAATATCTTAGACCAGCACATGAAGTTTTGTTCTCATAAACAATAGTTTAACAATTAATATGAGGTATTCAATGCTAAACCAGCTTGGATATAAACCAGCATTATCAAGATGAACTGTCTTGATTTCATAATCTGAAAGTTATGCTCTTAATTGAGAAAATCAATCTCAAATGCCAAACTGCATGTTGACAATAAAAATACATATAACCATCTTATATATGCATCTACAATTAGTCCACATATAGGTGAATGAGCCTATATTCACCTTTTATATATTTCATAATCGGGGGTCTTAGTCCCAACTTTAGCTGGTATAATCAATTTATTATGAGAAGAACTAACACATGAGAATTCTTGAATAATCTTCTAGTTCTTTAATATATGCTTATCTAAATTCTTATATAGCTCAATAAAAAATGGCAAATGAAAATTTCAAGTTTATCATTTCATGTGCTATCCCTTAGTAAACTTCTAGTTTACAGTAGCATAAACTTTTATATTAGTAAACTTCTGGTTTACCGTGACTGATTTTGCATTAGTAAACTTCCGATTTACTGTGATACATTATATCATATGAATTGAAGAATAAGGTGGGTAACTTCTCATATACATATTATTTTACCCCTATTATTGTGAAAATATGGAGATTTTCAATCTTCCAGTCATTTGTAGTCTTAATATAATAATCATTTAAATTAGTAAACTTCTGGTTTAATACAACATATGTTCTGACCATAATCATATAATATGAATGAAATATTTGTATATAAGCTCTTCGGGAGCCTTCACTTATTATGCACAATCTAATATTTATCGGACACTACTGATGTCATGCATTTTCTAGGCAAATAATTAACTCTTCAAGAGTTGTTGATACATTTTATACTATCAAATATTGCTCAGATACTTCTGGTATCATGAGAGAAAATCAAAATCAAATAAAAAATATAAAATAATTGTTTAAGCACAAGAAAACTCCTCTTCATAATATTTTCCTACTTCAAGAAACAATTTTAATTGTGTTACTTCTTTAGGAGCAAATTTAAAATATGAAATATTGAGTATATATTATCTCAACTATATTAACTCTTCTTGAGGTGAATATAATATATTTACATCAATAGCGCGACCATATTTACCAAATTTATTAATATTATTACATTCACTTCAGGGAATGGACTAATATTATTAAAAAATCTCATCCTTCTGGAAATTAAATGTAACTATCTGAATGCAAATTCATCTAGTTATGATGCTTCAACCTCTTTTAAAATATTTACTACTTCAGGAGAAAATCGAGGTGTGCATTTAATATAGAGAATATTTATGTAGAGTATGTTCATTGTAACCATAGAAAGCATACATCATCATTTATGGTGATCATAGGTGTGAGGACCCAAAAAGTTTTTAAAATGAATTCTTCATTCCGGGACCTTAAAAACCTCTTTCGGCATCACCTCAATTTGCGTACGAAGTCCGAACTGGAAAGTTTTTATGTGAAAATTTATGAAAAATGTTGAAATTTTAACTTAAAAATGGATTTAAGTTGACTTCGGTCAATATTTTGGGTAAATGGATCCAGACCTGTAATTTGATCGTTCCAAAGGGTCCGTAAAAAATATAGGACTTGAGCGTATGCCCGGAATCCAATTCCGAGGTCCCAAGCCCGAGAAATATATTTTTAAAGAAAATTATATTATGAAAATTTCTATAAGTTTTGGAAATGAAATGCATTTAGAAGTTGATGGTATCAAGCCCGTATTCTAATTTTGGAGCCCGGTATAGGTCTTATATATGAAATCAGGTGATTCTGCAAAATTTGGTAAGAAACATAAGTCGTTTGAGGTGATTCGGACCCGTAGTTGTGAAAATTCCTACTCTGAAACTTTTGAGATTTTTCTTAGATTTTTATGCTAAATTCGTAGTTTAAGAGGTTACTTTGGCGATTTGATCACACAGATAAGTTCATATGATGTTTTTGAGTTAGTATGCATATTTGGTTTGGAGCCCCGAGGGCTCGGGTGAGTTTCAAATATGTATCAGAAGGTATTTGAACTCATAGAAGTTGCAGGTTTTTTCAGTTTCTTGTGTTCTGATATTTTCTTCTTCGTGTTTGCGGAAGGACTCTCGCGAACGCAAAGGGTTGTTCCAGTTGAAGGAAATCTCCTTCTACATGAACGTGAGACCTAGGACACGAACACGAAGCTTTGGGGGGTTTTCCCTTCGCGAACACGGTCCTGCTATCGCGAACGTGAAGGCCTTGGGCCTGGGCGGGGTGAAGGGAGATTATTATATGCTAACGCGACCATATGGCCGCAAATGTGAAGGCTTTAGGAGCTGAAGCACAACGGGACTTAACCAATATTTTCATAACTTCTTCTTCCAAACTCCAAATTGGACGATTTTTTGAAAGGGAATTTCACTGCAAATCCATAGGTATGTAATCTTGGACTCATTTTCTTCAATTTCCATTAACACCCATTAGATTTCTAGACATAAATCATGTTCTTAAGGGTATAAAATTAGAGATTTGGGTAGAGTTAGGGTTTTTTGTATATTTGGGATTCAAACTCATTTTGGGGTCGAACTTTGAAACTAATTATATATTCGGTCTCGTCGATGAATTGATGATTGGTTTTGGTCCGAACCTCATGTTTTGACCAAGTGGGCGGGGGTTAATTTTTGACTTTTTAGGAAGAATGAACGGAAAGTTATAATTAAGAATTGGAATTAGATTTTTTAGCGTTTGGTGATGTTATTAAGTCGATTATGTCTAGATACCATTAATTTGGAGCCAAATTCAAAAGGAAAAGTGGTGTTTGAGGCTTGAGTTGGCCGTGGAAGTTTGAGGTAAGTGTTTGGTCTAACCGTAGCATGAGGGATTAGGAGTTACGCCCTATTTGCTACATGCTACTTTTGTGTACGACGTATAGGCATGGTAACAAGTATTTATATGTTGGTGTCAAGCATGACCGTGAGTCTTAAATTGAAATTTGATGTGTTCCTAAATAATACTGCAGATGTTTAAGTTGATGATTCTTTGTGTTAATCAAGGATTATGAATATACACGTGGAAATTAATTATGATTGAGCATTGGTGTTAGTTGAAGCAGTAGAATGTTGGGATAACTTTGGTTACAGTTGTTTCTCCCTTGCTGGGATGTATTTACTTATATTGTCGATTCCGTTGCCGGGATATCGTTGTTTCTTTAGTTAATCCCTTGTGGGGACTTTATTTGTGAATTGGTATTGAACTGTATATGTGGATACGGTTGCACAACGCAACAATGATATAAATGGATTGGGTTGCACGCCGCAACAGTGATATAAATGGACCGGGTTGCACACCACAATAGTGATATAAATGGATCAGGCTGCACGCTGCAACAGTAATATAATTGGATCAGGTTGCATGCCACAACAATGATATAAATGGATCGGGTTACATGCCGCAATAGTGATATAAATAGATCGGGTTGCACACCACAACAAAGATACAATTGGATCGGGTTGCGTGCCGTAACAATGTTATTATTATTTTGCTAATTTGTTCATATGTATTTCTCGTAAATTACTACTGGTATTGATATTTTCTCTGCAACATGTACCCCCTCCCATATTTATTTGTTTATTCTTCTTTTATTTTCCGCTGCATATTATATAACTACACAGATTTATTTGGTAATCTGGTCCTAGCCTCGTCACTACTTCGTCGGGGTAAGGCCAGGCACTTACTAGCACATGGGGTCGGTTGTGCTGATACTTCACTCTGCACTATGTACAGATCCTGGAGCGGCAACTTTTGGACAATAGCATTGGGTGGCTTCCTTCAGTCATGCTAGAGATCCCGAGTTAGTCTTGCAGGTGTCCGCAGTCCTGGCGTTCTCTTCTATCTTTATTTGTATTATGTTTTCATCTACTTCTATCTTTTTTGCAGCTTGCCATACAAAGGCTGAATATGAGAAATATGGCACTAGCATATGTCGCACAAACCCTGTATTTAAGGGAATGTATTGATACTGAAATGATTCGAATTCCAATTTCAGCGAAGGTACATCGTCATGTTTCGGTTTCATGCCGGGTCGCTCCACTACAGAAGCTATCCACCTTGTCAGGAGGCTGGTGGAGCAGTTCATGGATAAGAAGAAGGTCCTGCACATGGTGCTTATCAACTTGGAGAAGGCGTATGACAAGGTCCCAAGGGAGGTGCTATGGATGTGCTTGGAGGCGAAAAGCGTGCCTGAAGCCTACATCAGAGTAATTAAGGACATGTACGATGGAGCTAAGACTAGGGTGGTTAGGACGGTGGGTGGAGACTCAGACCATTTTCCAGTGGCTATGGGGCTCCATCAAGGATCGGCGCTTAGCCCTCTCTTGTTTGCCTTGGTGATGGATGCTCTTACCCGACATATTCAAGGGAATGTGCCTTGGTGTATGCTATTTGCTGATGACATAGTCTTGATAGACGAGATGAGAGTCGGTGTTAACGAGAGGTTAGAGGTAGGGAGACAGACTATCGAGTCTAAGGGTTTCAAAATAAACAGATCTAGGACAGAATACCTGGAGTGCAAGTTTAGCGCCGAGCCGATTGAAGTAGGCAGGGACGTGATGATTGGATCTCAGGTCATCGCCAAGAGGGACAATGTCAGATATCTTGGGTCGGTGATTCAGGGGGACGGAGAGATTGATGGGGACATCACTCATCGTATAGGAGGGGGGTGGTCAAAGTTGAGGCTTGCATCAGGAATCCTGTGTGACAAGAAAGTTCCACAGAAACTCAAGGGGAAATTTTATAGAGCTATGGTTAGACCGGCCATGTTGTATGGGGCGGAGTGCTGGCCAGTGAAGAACAATCATGTTCAGAGGATGAAGGTTGCGGAGATGAGGATGCTAAGGTGGATGTGCGGGCTCACTGGGTTAGATAAGATTAAGAATGAAATTATTCGATAGAAGGTGGAGGTGGCCCCAGTGGATGAGAAGATGCGAGAAGCAAGGCTGATGTGGTTCGGGCATGTACGGAGGAGAAGTCCTTATGCCCCGAGGAGTTGTGAGCGGCTGGCGATAGTCAGCGAACGGCGAGGCAGAGGGAGGCCTAAGAGGTATTGGGGAGAGGTGATTAGGTATGACATGGCTAGAATGCGGGTTTCTGAGGACATGACCCTTGATAGGAAAGTCTGGAGGTCTAGTATCAGGGTTGTAGGATAGGGGCCCCTAGAGTTTTTCGTACTCCTCACCCGGGGTTGGGTGAGGCATGGCAGGGCTATCCATAGCATAGATGATTTATGTATTAGATTGTGTCTCCCTTATTGTAGTTATTTATGATAGTTACTGTCTGATATTGTTGCATGCTATTTTATTTACGGTTCTTATGTTTAGATAATTAATTAGGCTATTTCTGCTGAAGCTACTAATGTTCTTTTGTTGTTGTTGTTTTTGTTTTTGTTGTTCCTTTCCTTCATTGAGCCGAGGGTCAATTGGAAACAACCTCTCTGCCCTTTCGGATAGGGGTAAGGCCCGTCTACATATTACCCTCCCCAGACCCCACATTGTGGGACCATACTGGGTAGTTGTTGTTGTTGTTGTTGTTTTCATCTACTTCTAAGACAAACAATACTTTTATTTTAGAAATTTGTATGTAGTATTCGTAAATAGTCCATGATACTGTGACACCGGATTCTTGGTAGAGATGTATGTTGGCGTAGTTGTACTGGTTACAGATAATTTATCATATCAAATCTTCCGTTTGTTTTTATTTATCGTTAATGTTTCACTGTTGTTCACATGATAGTTTAATATTGTTATAAAGGGCTAATATATGAGTTAGTAATTTTACAATACGCTGCTTTCCTAGCTTCCACGAGTAGGCATCATCACGACTCCCGGGGGTGGGAAAATTCGAATTATGACCAGTTGGTATCAGAGCTCTAGGTTACATAGGTCTCACAATTCATGGAAAAGCTTGGTAGAGTCTGAGGGATCATTACAGAGACGTTTGTATTTATCCTCCAGAGGCTACAGAGTTAGGAAAGATTTCACATTTATTCCTTTCTGTTATGCGATTTGGTTTCTCAATGCTGATTGAATTTCTATTATGTTCTTTCGCAGATGCCAAGAACACATGCTTACTCATCTGTTAACCAGCAGGCCGAGCCCCTAGCAACAGCTTCTATGAGGGGCAGAGGGCGAGGCCGAGGACATGATAGAGGCCGAGGTAGGGGCAGAGCTCAGCCTAAAGTAGCAACAGCAACGACGGAGCCTCAGGTTGACATTGATGATGAGGTTCCAGCCCAGACAGTTCCGGTAGGCCCAGCTCAGGTCCTAGAGGGGTTTATTGCTACCCCAATACTCCAAAATGCTCTGGTCCGTCTAGTGGAACTTATGGTGGAGAGTGTCACCTGAGCAGGCTTGCTTCCTGTAGCACCAACCATCTCTATAGCTGGAGGAGGAGCCCAGACACCTGCTACTCGCACTCCGGAGCAGATAGATCCCTAGTTTCAAACTCCAGCAGCTCAGCTAGTTAGAGTAGTTCGGCTGGGTGTGATAGCTCTGAGCACTGATGGAGCAACTATGTCTACCGATGCTTTGTGGAGATTGGACAGGTTCACGAAGCTCTTCACTACTAACTTCAGCGGTGCATCTTCTGAGGATCCCCAGAATTTTCTAGATAGCTGTAATGGGATTCTCAGGAACATGGGATAGTGGAGACCAATGGGTTCGATTTTGTTACTTTTCGCTTATCTGGATCCGCCAAGACTTGGTGGAGATATTATTATTTGGCTAGAGCAGCCAAATCACCAGCTTTGACTTGGGAGCAGTTTACTCAGCTATTTCTGGAGAAGTTTCTCCTCATCACTCAGAGAGAGGTCTATCGGAGCTTGTTTGAGCGTCTCCAGCAGGGTTCTATGACTGTTACTCAGTATGAGACCAGATTCATCGACTTGGCTCGTCATGTTATTGTCATACTTTCCACCAAGAGAGAGAGAGAGAGAGAGAGAGAGAGAGAGAGAGAGAGAGAGAGAGAGAGGATGAGGAGGTTCATTAAGGGACTTATTCAGCCTATTCGACTTTAGATGGATAGGGAGACATGGAGTGAGATTTCCTTCCAGGAGGCGGCCAATGTGGCCAAGAGAGTAGAAATGGTTCTATCATAGGGAGCTAGTCCTTGTTCGGACAAGAGGCCTCGTCATTCAGGCAGATTCAGTAGTGCCTCGTCTGGAGGCAGGGATTCGTATAGTAGGGGCCATTCTCTTCGACCCTTTCAATCAGCACTTCAGGTTTCTCATGGCGCTTCACTTGGCCGTGGTTCTCATATGCACTATTCTGATCTGCATTTCTATAGTGCATCACCAGCTCCCATCAATGCACCACCGCTCTAGAGTTTTTGTGGTGGTCATTCAGGCTGCCAGGATCAGTCTCAGTTCCTTATCCGCAGCACTCAAGTAGATGCTATAGTGTGGTGAGTGTGGTAATATCCAGAGGGCTTGTCGGAGAATGGTGGGTACTTAGTCGCATTAGTAGGGTTCCCGTGCTATGGTTCCGGCACTAGGTGTTCCGCCGCTTGCTTTGCCAGCTAGGGGTGGGGTATAGGTGCTAGAGGTGGAGGTAGAGGTGTTTGAGGTGGAGCTTAGACCGCTAGAGGTGGAGGCTAGCCAGCTACAGACCATACTAGAGATGTAGTCCAGGGTGGTGGAACCCAACCTGGATGTTATGCTCTTCCAGCCAGGCCTGAGGCTGAGCCTTCCGATGCAGTTATCATATGTATTGTTCTGATTTGTGGCAGAGATGCTTCAGTTTTATTTGATCTAGGGTCTACCTACTCCCGTATGTCATCTTATTTTGCACCATATCTCGTCATGCCTAGTGATTCCTTGAGCGTCCCTCTATAAGTGTCTACATCGGTGGGTGATTCTATTGCGGTAGATCGATTCCACGGTTCTTGTATTCTGGTGATTAGGGGTCTTGAGACTCGAGTAGATTTGCTTCTTCTGGACATGGCTAATTTTGATGTCATATTGGGGATGGACTGGTTATTACCTTACCATGCTATCTTGGACTGTCATGCCAAAACCGTGGCCTTAGCCTTACCGAGTTTACCTCTTTTAGAGTGGATAGGGACTTCGGTCACTCTATCCATAGTTTTATCTCTTATGTAAAGGCTCGGCGTATGGTTGAGAAGAGGTGTTTGGCCTATCTGCATATGTTCGTGATTCTAGTGCTAAGGTTTCTTCTATTGATTCAGTGTCTTTTGTTCGTGAGTTCCCTGAGGTATTTCCTTCGGACCTACCTGGTATGCCACCCAATGGGGATATTAACTTCTACATTGATTTGGCTCCAGACCTCAGCCCATTTATATCATGCCGTATCATATGGCCCCGCCTGAGTTGAAAGAGTTGAAGGAGCAGTTGTCAGACTTACTTGAAAAAGGTTTTATTAGACCTAGTGTTTTGCCTTGGGTGCAGCGGTGTTATTTGTTAAGAAAAAGGATGGATCGATGCAAATATGTATAGGTTACCAGGAATTGAACAAGGGTACAATAAAAACAAGTATCCATTCCAAGGATTGATGATTTGTTTGATCAGCTTCAGGGTGCCAAGGTATTTTTGAAGATTTACTTGAGATCTATCAGTTGAGGATTAGGGCATCCGATGTCTCTAAGACAGCTTTTTGCACTCGGTACAGGCATTATGAGTTCTTGGTAATGTCATTCAGATTGACAAATGCCCCAACAACTTTTATGGATTTGATGAACTGAGTGTTCAGGCCTTACTTGGATTTGTTCGTGATAGTCTTCATTGATGATATTCTGATTTATTCCAGAAACCAGGAAGAGCACGAGAAACATCTTAGAGTGGTTCTTCAAACTCTGAAGGACAGTCAGTTGTATGCTAAGTTTTCGAAGTGTGAGTTCTGGTTGAGTTCAATTGCATTCCTGGGTCATGTTGTATCAGCAGAGGGTATTTACGTTGATCCAAAGAAGATTGAG
The DNA here is from genome assembly GCA_034376525.1 of Nicotiana benthamiana. Taxonomy (NCBI): domain Eukaryota; kingdom Viridiplantae; phylum Streptophyta; class Magnoliopsida; order Solanales; family Solanaceae; genus Nicotiana; species Nicotiana benthamiana. The sequence goes on along the minus strand of CM067324.1, from coordinate 26,342,844 downwards.
GCAGTCAAGAACTTGCCTAGACCAGCATTAGCTACATAGATTCGGAGTTTCTTCAGATTGGCAGGCTACTATCATCAGTTTGAGGGGTTTTCATCTATCGTAGCCCCGATTACCAGGTTGACCCAGAAGGGTGCCCAGTTCAGGTGTCTAGATGGCTGTGAGGCAAGCTTTCAGAAGCTTAAGAAACCTTTGACTATGGCATCGGTGTTGGTTTTGCCTACAGGTTCAGGGATATATACAGTTTATTGCGGTGCATCTCGTATTGGACTTGGTGCGGTGCTGATGCAGGATGGAAAGGTCATTGGTTATACTTCATGGAAGTTTAAGATTCATGACAAGAACTATCCGGTTCATGATTTGGAGTTAGCAGCCATTGTTCACACGTTGAAGATTTGGAGGCATAATCTATGGGCATGGCATCTGAGAAGTTCACGGATCACAAGAGGTTGCAGTATTTGTTCAACCAGAGGGAGTTGATTTTGAGGCAAAGAAGGTGGTTGGAGTTGTTGAATGACTATGATATCACCATCTTATATCATCCGGGAAAGGCCAAGTGGTGGCCGATGCATTGAGTAGATAGTCAGCCAGTATGGGTAGTCTTGCTTATATTCCGGTCGGTGAGCGACAATTTACTTTGGATGTTCAGACCTTGGCCAATTAGTTTGTGAGATTGGATGTTTTTTAACCGAGCTGAGTGTTATCTTGCAAAGTCGCTCATTCTTACTTATTGGAGCATATTCGAGATCGGCAGTATGATGATCCCCATTTTTGTGTCCTTATATATACGATGCAGCACGAAGGTGGCAAGCAGGTTTCCTTAGGCGATGATGGAGTTTTGAGATTGCAGGGTCGAGTTTGTATGCCTAATGTGGATGGACTTCGAGAGTTGATTTTAGAAGAGGCACATAGGTTCCAGTACTCTATTCATCCGGGCACCACAAAGATGAATTAGGATATGCGACATCATTATTAGTAGCGAAGAATGAAAAAATATATCATTGCATATATGGCTCGGTGCTTGAATTATCAGTAGGTTAAGTATGAGCATTAGAGGCCTGGTGGTTTGTACCAGATAATTGAGATTCCTGAGTGAAAGTGGGAGAGTATTACAATAGACTTTGTTGTTGGACTCCTACGGACTCAGAGAAAGTTCGATGCAGTGTGGGTTATTGTTGATAAGTTGATCAAGTCAGCACATTTCATTCCTGTTGCAGTCTCCTATTCTTCCGAGAGGTTAGCTGAGATCTATATCCGTGAGATTGTTCGTCTTCATGGTGTGCCCATGTCTCTCATTTCAGATCGAGGTACGTATTTTACCTTACATTTTGGGAGAGCAGTTCAGGCGAGAGTTGGGCACACGGGTTAAGTTGAGCACAACGTTTCATCCTCAAATGGACGGGCAGCCCGAGCAGGCTATTTAGATTTTAGAGGATATGCTCCGAGCTTGTGTCATTGACTTTGGAGGTTCGTGGGATCAGTTTTTGCCTTTAGAGGAGTTTTCCTACAATAATAGCTACCAGTCGAGTATTCAGATGGCTCCTTATGAGGCTTTATATGCTAGACGGTGTCGGTCTCCGGTTGGATGGTTTTGAGCCGCAATAAGCTCGGTTCTTGGGTAGGGATCTAGTTCAATATGCCTTGTACAAGGTCAGGATTATACAGGATAGGCTTCGTATAGCTCAGTCCAGGCAAAGGAGTTATACCGACCGCATGGTTTGAGATTTTGCTTTCACGGTCGGTGAGCAAGTATTGCTTCGAGTGTCTCCTAGGAAGGGCGTGATGAGATTTGGGAAGAATAGCAAGCTTAGCCCTAGGTTCATTGGCCCGTTCGAGATTCTTGATCCAGTGTGAGAGGTGGCTTATAGACTTGCATTGCCATGAGCTTATCAGTCGTGCATCCAGTGTTTCATGTGTCCATGCTTCAGAAATATCACGCTGATCCATCCCACGTGTTACATTTCATCAACGTCTAGTTGGACAAGGACTTGTCTTACGAGGAGGAGCTGATAGCTATCCTAGATCGGTAGGTTCGTGAGTTGAGATAGAAGAGTTTTTCTTCTGTTTGTGTTTAATGGAGAGGTCAGCGTGCTGAGGAATCAACTTGGGAGTCCGAGGCCGGTATGCGAAGCTGTTATCCCATCTTTTCCCCGAGCCAAGTACTTCCTTCTTATGTCCGTTCGAGGACGAACGTCTGTTTTCGAGGTTGAGAATGTGATGGCATCATCACTTCTTTTGAAAATGAATTCTATGTTCTGACGCCTTAAAAACCTCTTTCAACATTACCTTGATTTGTGCGCGTAGTCCGGACGCATGATGGCAAAGCTTTTATGTGAAAATTTATGAAAAATGTTGAAATTTTGACTAAAATGCATTTAGGCTGACTTCGGTCAATATTTTGGGTAGACGGACCTGGACCCATGATTTGACAGTCCAGAAAGGTCCGTAGGAATGAGACTTGGGCATATGCCCAGAATCTAATTTCGAGGTCCCAAGCCCGAGAAATGAATTAAAGTACTGTTTTTTCTTGAAATTTCTATAAGTTTTAGAAAAGAAATGTATTTAGAAGTTGACGGTATCGAGACTATATTCTGGTTCCGGAGCTCGGTACAGGTCTTATATATGAAATATGATGAGTCTGTGAAATTTTAGTAAGAAACAGAAGTCGTTGTGGTAATTCGGGCCCGTGGTTGTGAAAATTCCTACTTTGAAAGTTTTGAAATTTTTCTTAGATTTTTTGTGCTAAATTCATTGTTTAACAGGTTAGTTTGGCGATTTGATCGCACGGATAAGTTTATATGATGTTTTTGAGTTAGTATGCATGTTTGGTTTGGGGCCTTGAGGGCTTGGGTGATTTTCGGATAGGTCACGGAAGGTTTTTGAACTCATAGAAGTTGAAGGTTATTCAGTTTCTGTTATTCTGATAATTTTTTTCTTCGCGTTCGCAGAAGGACTCTTGTGAACGCGAAGGGTTGGTCCAGCTGAAGGAAATCTCCTTCTATATGAACGCGAAGCTTTGGGGGTGTTTCCCTTCGTGAACGCGGTCCTGCTATCACGAACGCGAAGGCCTTTGGGTTTGGGTAGGGGGAAGGGAAATTATTCTACGTGAACGCGACCATATGGCCACGAACTCGAAGGCTCTAGGAGATGAAGCTCCATGAACACGTTCCATTTATTGCGAATGCAATGGTTAATTGGGCCTGACCTATCGTGAATGCGATAAGCCTATCGCGAATGCGCTGAAAGCTTGTCCAGTGTTTTTGAAACAGAAGCACAACATGACTTAAATAAAATTTTCATAACTTCTTCTTCCAAATTCCAAATTGGACGATTTTTGAAAGGGAAATTCATTGCAAATCCATAGGTATGTAATCTTAGAATCATTTCCTTCAATTTCCATTAACACCTATTAGATTTCTAAACTTAAATTATGTTCTTACGGGTAGAAAATTAGGAATTTGGGTAGAGTTAGGGCTTTTTGTATATTTGGGATTCAGACCTCACTTTGGGGTCAAAATTTTGAAACTAATTATATATTCAGGCTCGTGGCTGAATGGGTGATCGGTTTTGGTCCGAACATCGTGTTTTGACCAAGTGGGCCCGAGGTTAATTTTTTACTTTTTAGGAAGAATGTTCAGAAATTTATAATTAAGCATTGGAATTAGATTGTTTAGCATTTATTGATGTTATTAAGTCGATTATGTCTAGATACCTTTAATTTGGAGCCAAATTCAAAAGGAAAAGTGGTGTTTGAGGCTTGAGTTGGCCGTGGAAGTTCGAGGTAAGTGTTTGGTCTAACCCTATCATGAGGGATTAGGAGTTGCGTCCTATTTGCTACATGCTACTTGTTGTGTACGATGTATAGGAATGGTGACAAGTATCTATATGTTGGTGTCAAGCATGACCGTGAGTCTTAAATTGAAATTTGTTGTGTTCCTAAATAATACTACAAATGTTTAAGTTGATGATTTTCTGTGTTGAGCAAGGATTATGAATATACACGTGGAAATTACTTATGATTGAGTATTGATGTTAGTTGAAGTAGTAGAATGTTGGGAGATGTTTGGTTATAGTTGTTTCTCCCTTGCCGGGATGTATTTACTTTTATTATCCATTCCCTTGCCGGGATAGCGTTGTTTCTTTGGTTAATCCCTTTACAGGTCTCTATCTGTGAATGGGTATTGAAGTGTATATGTGGATCCGATTGCAAGCCACAATAATGATATAAATGGATCGGGTTGCAAATCGAAATAGTTATATAAATGGAACGGGTTGAACGCTACAACAACGATACAAAATGGATCGGGTTGCATGCCGTAACAGTGATATAAATGGATGGGGTTGCACACCGAAACAGTTATATAAATGGATCAAATTGCACGCCGCAACAATAATGCAGTTGGATAGGGTTGCATGACACAAGCGTGATAAATTATAGGTATCGGGTTGTGCGCCGCAACAGTGTTATTATTGTTTTGCTGTAGATCTTATATTATTTTCATGTAGTTCTCATAAATTACTGTTGGTTGATATTTCCCCCACTGCATGTACCCCCTCCCATCTATATTTGTTTATTCTATTTTCTTTTCCCCTGCATATTATATAACTGCACAGATTTATTTGGTAATATGGTCCTAGCCTCGTCATTACTTCATCGGGGTTAGGCCAGGCACTTACCAGTACATGGGGTCGGTTGTGCTGATACTACATTCTGAGCAGCAGCTTTTGGACAGTAGCATTTGGTGGTTGCCTTCAGGCCAGTTAGAGATCCCGAGGTAGTCCTGCAGGTATCCAAGGCCCGACGTTCTCTTCTATCTTTATTTCTATTATGTTTTCATCTGCTTCTGAGATAGACATTACTTTTCTTTCAAACATTTGAATGTAGTATTCATAGACAGTCTGTGATATTGTGACATCAAATTTCGGGTAGAGATGTATGTTCGCATAGTCATACTAACAACAACAACAACAACTACCCAGTATAGTCCCACAAAGTGGGGTCTGGGGAGGGTAATATGTAGACGAGCCTTACCCCCATCCGAAATTGCAGAGAGGCTGTTTCCAATCGACCCCCGGCTCAAAAAAGAGGCATGCAACACGAGGACTTCCCAGGGTGTCACCCATCCTAGTACTACTCTCGGCCAAGCACGCTTAACTTCGGAGTTCTGATGGGATCCGGTGCGTTAGTGCTGGTATGATCACATCCTGCATAGTCATACTAGTTACAGATAATTTATCAGATTAAGTCTTCCACTTGTTTTTATATATTTTTAATGTTTCACTATTGTTCACGTGATAGTTTAAAATTGTTAAAAAGGGCTAATAAATGAGTTAGTAATTCTACAATACGCGTCTTGCCTAGCTTTCACGCGTAGGCGCCATCACGACTCCCAAGATATGTATTGATACTACACTCTGCACTATGTGCAGATCCTAGAGCGGCATCTTTTGGACAGTAGCATGGGGTGGTTGCCTAAGGTCCGGCTAGAGATACAGAGGTAGTCCTGTAGGCGTTCGCAAGCCCCGCGTTCTCTTCTATCTTTTTTGTATTCTATTTTTATATACTTCTAAGATAGACATTACTTTTCTTCCAGAAATTTGTATGTAGTATTCATAAACAGTCCGTGATATTGTGACACTAGATTTTGGGTACAAATGTATGTTAGCATTGTCGTACTAGCTACAGATAATTTGCCAGATTAAGTCTTCTACTTGTTTTTATTTATCGTTAATGTTTCACAGTTGTTCACATGATAGTTTAAAATTATTAAAAGGGACAGATAAATGAGTTAGTAATTCTACGATACGCGGCTTTCCTAGCTTCCACGAGTAGGCGCCATCATGACTCCCGAGGATGGAAAATATGGGTTGTGACAATAAGCATATTAAACTATTGGTAGTTAACAAAATAAAATTACAATGTGATATACGATGTATGACCACTTTTGGTAGTTGTATATTTCTTGCAAACTCTACTAGAGATTAAGCTGATCTAGTAATGGTATCCATATTCTTCAAAATTACATAAATAAGATATTTTATAATAAACATCATTATCAAATCATAAATTGTATTTATATACAACAATTACATAACCATACTATCTATTACAAACAACAAAAATTTAAATATTTACGTGTCTACAGATTTATCACCAATTACATGACTTGTTTCTCCTTCTAGGAGTGTAAAGTAATCAGCTACATCCAAATGAATGAACTCTAAATTATCTTCAGAAATTAAATTTGGTTCAACATTTTTCTCTGTCTTCTTTAGGGAGGCTTTAGAAAGCTCAACCAGGTGCTTTTGTCGTATGACAAGTACGTGACCAATGCCCTTTTCATTCACATCTATAGCATGCATTTTCTGCATTTGGTGCGTGCACCACTTCATGCTTTTGTTCCTTCCTTTTCCAATGTTGATAGTGAGGAGGGTCCTTTTTTCATAACTCGAATTTTCTACCCTCGAGAGTCGTGATGGCGCCTACTCGTAGAAGCTAGGCAAGCCACAAACTTAAAACCCTTAAAATCCTTTATTCTTAATTCCTTTTTAACCAAATGTAATTAAGAGGGAATAAATAATTAAATAACAGCGGAATATGAAATTTAGCGGAAGTCTTAAATAACTATAAAGTCAAATATCCTGAAGACCAACACATGCTTCTAAACAGAACCTGGAGTCACAACATCCACAAACTACTAAGAGTACTACATACAACAATTTGAAGGAAATATAACATTGTTTGTCTCGAATACATGAGACAACAGAACATATTATAAAATAGAGGAGACGCCCAGCCTACGGACGCCTACAAGTCTACCTCGGTATTTCGGTGGACTAAAGGCTAGCTCCTGATTCTGAGCTACTGCTACTGTCTGGTGCCTGGATCTGTGTAAAAGAGCACAGAGGGAAGCATCAGCACAATCGACCCTATGTGCTGGTAAGTGTCTGGCCTAACCCCGGCGAGGTAGTGACGAGGCTAGAACCAGACTCTAGATAAACCTGTGCAGTTACATAATATATGGGGGAAAAGTAAACAAGTAATGAGCAATTAAGCTGGGGAACGTGAACATGCATCGGGGTGGAAGATAAACAACATATAAAAGAGCAAATAAGGAAACTGTAATTTAACTTCTAACACGGGAAAAGAGAATTAGAGGCAATTTTCACTTTCAATTTCATCTTGTTGCAGGCGTGCAACCCGATCCCATTTCTCATATCTCGTGGTAGGCGTACCACCCTCTCCCATTTCATCACATCTCGTGGTAAGAATACCACCCGGTCCCATTTTATTATATCTCATGGTAGGCATATCACCCGCTCCCATTTTATTATATCTCGTGGTATGCATACCAACCACTCCCATTTCATTATCACCATATAATCACAACAAATCCTGGCAAGGGAACAAAGCAATATAATAACTTCCCAGTGAGGGAGCAAAAGCAATATGATAATTTCCTGGCAAAGGAACAACAATATCGAAACAATCATCTCGTCAAGGGAGAATCAGCTAAAACCAATCTTAACTTAGCTTGTACTCAACTCAATTAATGAAAATGCCCAATCATAAATAGGATCTACAAGGATAAACAAATCTTTTCTCGATATGGAAGATCATTAGTTAAAGCATCCGAAATGTGATTTAAGAACACAACAACTTTCAATTTAAGACTCACGGTCATGCTTGAAACCAACGTATAGATACTCGTCACCATGCCTATACGTCGAACTCAACAAGGAGGAGGTAGCAAATATGACTCAACTCCTAATGCCTAAAGCTAAGGTTAGACCGAGCACTTACCTCGATGCCTTGAACACTACTCAAGTCTAAATTATAGCCTTTCCCTCGATTCCACCTCCAATTCGTCCGTATCTAATAACAAATTACTTATTTACATCTATAAACGCTAAATGAACCAACCCCAATGCATGAAAATGAGTTTTACAAAGTTTTGCCTAAAAAGTCAAATTCGTCCCCGAGCCCACGTGGTCAAAATCCGAGTTTTAAACAAAAACACGATTACCCATTTCCCCACGAACTCAAATATGTAATTTATTTTGAAATCGGACATCAAATTGAGGTCCAAATCCCCAACTTTTGAAAAACCTAGGATCTACCCAAAACACCCAATTTTTCCTATGAAAATCTTTGATTTTAAGTTGAAATTATGTTAAAAAATGTTAATGATTGAAAGAAATGAGTAAAAACTAACTTATAATCGATTTAGAAGTAGACTTGTTCTTGGAAAATTGCCCAAAGGAGTTCGTGTTTTAAAAAGATGTGAAAAATGACTTAACATCGACTAAATATAAAAAATGCAGGTCTCCGATGTGGGAATTGCGAACCCCGACCTCTACTGGCTTGGAAATTGCGATACAGGGTTCGCAATTGCGAACCCTTCAGAAATCCCAAAGTATCACATTTGTTAACCAATAGTCATATTTGCAACCTCGCATTTGTAAGTAGAACATCGCATTTGCAATGGCTGAGATTTTAGGCGGGCATAACATTTGCGATAGAACCTTCGCATTTGCAAAGAAGGCTGTCTAGGCATTGTCTCGCATTTACGATACTTGGTTAGCATTTGCGAGCTCTCATTTGCGAGACTGGCTTCGCAAATGTGAAGCCTGCGGTCAAATTATCCATTTTAAGTCCGAATCACATCAATGACATCCGTTTCCAACCAAATTTTATAGAAATGACTTAATGAATATATAAGACCCGTAGTGGGTGCCGGAACTATGATACGGTCCCAATACCATCACTTTCTAATAAGATTTCATTTATTCTTAAACATTTCTGGAAAACAATTTTTCTAAAAAATTCATTTCTCGGCCTTGGGACCTCGGAATTCGATTCCGGGCATACGCCTATGTACCATATTTTCCTACGGACCCTCCAGGACTATCAAATCACATGTTTGATTCCATTTGTCCAAAATGTTGATCAAAGACAAATTTATTCATTTTAACATCAAAACTTAGCATTTTTCACAAAATTGCATATTTAAGCTTTCCGACTACGCGCCGTACTGCGTGTGCAAATCGAGGTGGCTCTAAATGAGGTTTTCAAGGACTTGAAAGCACAAAATTTGATAAGAAAACAGGTGATGACCCTTTGGGTCGTCTCTTTCTCCAGCTCTAAAACAACCGTTCGTCCTCGAACGCACAGAAGAAGGAAGTACCTTAGTCGAGAAAAAGATGGGGATAACGGCTCCACATATCGGACTCGGACTCCAGCTTAATGGCTTATGAGGCTGACCTCTTCACTGAACACGAACAGAAGGGAAACTCTTGGATCTCAACTGGCAAACTTGCTAGTCTAGAATCGCTACCGACTCCTCCTTATAAGACAAGTCCTTGTCCAAATGGACAGTGCTGAAATCTAAAACATGGGATGGATCTTCCGGATCATAGACACATGAAAAAATGGATGCACGCATGATAAGCTCGGCGCCAATGCAAGTCTATAAGCCACCTCTCCCACTCGATCAAGAATCTCATACGGGCCTATGAACCTAGGGCTAAGCTTGCCCTACTTCCCAAATCTCATCACGCCCTTCATAGGCGATACTCGGAGCAATAACCACTCACCTGGACTGAGCTGTACGAAGCCTATCCTGAATCATTCTGACCTTGTCCAAGGCCTTCTGAACTAGATCCGTACCCAACACCTAGCCTTTCCCGGGTAAAACCATCCAATCGAGGACTGACACCGCCTATCATATATAGATTCATAACGAGCTATCTGGATGCTCGATGGTAGATGTTGTTTTTTGCAAACTCTACTAAAGCCAAAAACTGATCAACAGCTCGGAGCATATCCTCTAAAATCTAAAAAGTCTGCTCGGACTGACCGTCCATCTGGGGATGAAATGCTGTGCTCAACTCAACCCATGTGCCGAACTCTCTCTGAATTGCTCTCTTGAAGCGCGAGGTAAATTGCGTGCCTTTGTCTGAAATGATAGATACAGGCGCACCATGAAGGTGAACAATCTCTCGAATATAGATCTCAACTAACCTCTCGGATGAATAGGAGACCGCCACATGAATGAAATGCGCTGACTTGGTCAGCCTACGAACAATGACCCAAACCGCGCCGAACTTCCTCCGAGTCTGTGGGAGTCCAACAACAAAGTCCATAGTGATCTGCTCCCACTTCTACTTGGGAAGCTCAATCCTCTAAACAATCCACCAGGCCTCTGATGCTTATATTTAATCTGTTGACAATTCAAACATCGAGCCACATATGCAGCGATATCTTTCTTCATCCTAAGCCACAATGATGTTGCCACAAATCCTGATACATCTTCGCGGCACCCGGATGAATAGAGTGCCGGGAACTATGGTCCTCATCTAAAATCAACTCTTGAAGCCCATCCACATTAGGCACAAAAAATCGACCTTGCAATCTCAAGACTCCATCATTACCTAAGGTAACTTGCTTGGCACCTCCACGTTGCAACGTGTCTTTAAAAACAAACAAATGGGGATCATCAAACCTCCCGCGGATACAACATTAAAGAACGAGTGACCGTGCAAGCTAATACTCGACTAGGCTCAGAAATATCCAACCTCACAAACCAATTAGCCAAAGCCTGAAAATCCAAAGCAAGCACCCTATTACCGACCAGAATATAAGCAAGACTGCCCATACTAGCTAACTTTCTAGTCAAAGCATCGGCCACCACATTGGCCTTTCACGGGTGATATAAGATAGTGATTTTAATCCTTCAGCAACTCCAACCACATTCTATGCCTTAAATTCAACTCATTTTGCTTGAACAAGTACTAAAGACTCTTATGATCCGTGAACACCTCACACACCACGCCATACAGATAGTGCCTCCAAATCTTCAGTGCTTGAACGATGGCTTCCAACTCTAAATCATGGACTAGATAATTTTTCTCATAAATCTTCAACATACTCAAAGCATAGGCAATGACCTTGCCATGATGCATCAACACTACACCAATCCCAACATGGGAAGCATCACAATTAACTCTACAAGGCCCTGAACCTGTAGGCAAAACCAATACTGGTGCCGTTGTCAGAGTTGTCTTGAGCCTCTGAAAGCTCGCCTCACACTCGTCCCACCATTTGAACTGGGCGCCCTTCTAGGTCAACCTGGTCATCAGGGCTGCAATAGATGAGAACCCCTCCACGAACCGATGATATTAACCTGCTAATCCCAAGAAATTCAGAATCTCTGTAGGTGATGTTGGTCTAGGCCAGCTCTTGACTGCCTCAATCTTCTTCTGATCAACCTGAATACCCTATGCTAATACGACATGACCTAGGAATGCAAAAACTCAACCAGAACTCACACTTCAAAATTTAGCATATAGTTGACTATCCCTCAAAGTCTGAAGAACCGCCCTAAGATGTTGTTGTGCTCCTTCCAGCTGCGGGAATATATCAAAATATCATCAATAAAGACTATCACGAATGAGTCTTGAACACTCGGTTCATCAAATCCATAAAAGCCATTGAGGCATTTGTCAACCCGAATGACATAACCAAGAACTCATAATGCACGTATCGAGTGCGAAAAGCTGTCTTAGGGACATCAGATGCCTTAATCCTCAACTGATGGTAGCCAAATCTCAAGTTAATCTAATAAAATACCTTGGAACCCTGAAGTTGATCGAACAAATCATCAATCCTTGGAAACAGATATTTATTATTGACTGTTACATTGTTCAACTACCGGTAAACAATGCACATTCACATCGAACCATGTTTTCTCTTAACAAACAACACCGTCGCACCCCAAGGCGATACACTTGGTCTAATTAAACCTTTCTCAAATAAGTCCTTCAACTGTTCCTTTAACTCTTTCAACTCAGGCGGGGCCATATGATATGGTGGGATAGAAATGGGCTGGATGGCCGGAGCCACATCAATACAAAAGTCAATATCCCTGTCGGGTGGCATACTCAGAAAGTCTGAAGGAAAACATCAGGGAACCCACAAACAATTGGCACAAAATCGATAGAAGGGACCTTAGCACTAGAATCACGAACGTATGCCAAAAGGCAAAACACCCATTCTCGACCATACATCGAGCCTTCACATAAGAGATAACACAACGAGTAGAATGACCAGGAGTCCCTCTCCACTCTAAACGAGGCATACCCGTTAAAGATAAGGTCACAGTCTTGGCATGGCAATCCAAAATAGCGTGATAAGGTGATAACTAGTCCATCCTCAATATCACATTGAAGTCGACCATGTCTAAAAATAAAAAATCTACGCGAGTCTCGAGACCCCCAATCACCACAATACACAAATGATAGACTCGATCAACCATGATAGAATCACCAGCCAATGTGCACATATAAATAAGGACACTCAATGAATCACTAGGCATGACAAGGTGCAATGCAAAATAAGATGACACGTATGAATAGGTAGACCTTAAATCAAATAGCACTGAGGCATCTCTATCACAAACCAGAATAGTATCTGTAATAACTCCATCTGAAGCCTCAGCCTCAGGCCTGGTTGGAAAGGCATAACATCGAGGCTGGGCCCCACCACCCTGAATTACCTCTCTGGAATAGACTGCTGCTGGCTTGCCTCCACCTATGGCGGCCTGAGCTCCACCTCTAGGACCTCTACCTGCACCTCTACCCCTACCTCTAGCTGGTTGGACGGGCTGTGGAACATCTAGCGCCTGTACCATAGCACGAGAACCCTGATGCGGAGAACTGCTCGAAGCTTGAGGGCAATACATAGCAATGTGCCCCGAGTCACCACAAGTAAAACAAGCCCTCAGCTTTCGGCCTTGGAAACTCTAAAGTGGTGGTGCACTGATAGGTGCTGGTGGTACTGAAGGACTGCTGATCGGGATACTGCATCTAAGGACCACGACTACCTGAAGCACCGCGAGAAACATGAAGAGGTGACTAAAAGGGCCTAGGAGGATGGCCCCTACCACGTGATTCTCTACCTCGGTATGATGTACCACTTAATCTGTCTGAATGATGGGGCCTCTTGTCCGACCCATGACTACCTCATTGTGACAGAACCATCTCAACTCTGTGAGCCATATTGGCCGCCTCCTGAAAAGTGATCTCACTCCCAGCCTCTCTAGCTATCTGGAGATGAATTGGCTGGATGAGTCCATCAATAAACCGTCTCACTCTCTCCCTCTCGATGGGAAGTATAACAAGATCATGGCGAGCTAAGTCAATGAACCTGGTCTCATACTAGATGACCATTATGGAATCCTACCGACGGTGCTCAAACTGCCTCATATAGGCCTCTCTTTGAGTCACAGGGAGAAACTTCTCCAGAAACAACACTGTAAGTTGCTCCCAAGTCAAAGATGGCGATCTAGCTGGTCTAACTAAGCAATAATCCCTCCACCAATTCTTGGCACATCCAGACAAGCAAAATGTAGCAAAATCGACCCAATTGGTCTCAACAATGCCCATGTTCCTGAGAACCTCGTGGAAGCTATATAGGAAATCGTGGGGATCCTCAGTAGAAGCATCGTTCAAAGTAGTAGTGAAGAGCTTGGTGAACCTATCCAGCCTCTACAAAGCATCGACAGACATCGCTGCTCCATTGCCGTCTGAACCACTGCACCCGGCTGTACTGCTCCAACTAGCTAAATCGCCGGAGTTTGAATCTGGGGAGCTACCTGCTCCAGAGTGCAAGTAGCAGAAGTTTGAGCCCCTCCTCCAGCCTGAGAAGTGGCTGGTGCTACAAGAAACAAACCTGAAACTCTCTATGAGGCCCACAAATCGGATCAGAGCATCCTGAAGAACTGGGGTAGTAATAAACCCTTTTGGGACCTGAGCTGGGCCTACCGAAATTGCTGGGGCCGGAACCTCCTCCTCAAAATCAATCTAAGGCCCCGCCACTGGTGGTGCTGCTCGAGGCTGAGCTCTGCCCCCACCTCGGCCTCTAGCACAGCCTCAGCCTCACCCTCTGCCCCTAGTGGAAGCTGCTGCTGGGGGCTCGAGCTACTGAGCAGTAGATGAGGAAGTGTGTGTTCTCGCCATCTGTGAAAGAACATAGTAGAAATCCAATTAGCATTGAAAAATAGATCCACACGACAGGAAAAAATAAATGTGAAATTCCCAAGCCTGTAGCCTCTGGGGGATAAATACATACGTCTTCGTACCGATACCTTAGACTCTACCAAGCTTGTCCGTGAGTTGTGAGACCTATGCAAGCTAGAGCTCTGATACCAACTTGTCACGATCTAGATTTTCCACCCTTGGGAGTCATGATGGTGCCTACTCGTAGAAGCTAGGCAAACCACGAATTTAAAATCCTTAAACTCCTTTATTCCTAATTCCTTTTTTATCAAATTAAATTAAGAGGGAGTAAATAATTAAATAACAGTAGAATATGAAATTTGGTGGAAGTCTTAAATAAATATAAAATCGAATATCCTTAAGACCAACACATGCCTCTAACTAGAACCTAGTGTCACAACATCCACGGACTACTAAGAGTACTACATACAATAGTTTGAAGGAAAGATAACACCGTTTATCTCAAATACATGAGACAACAGAACATAATATATAGGAGACACCGAGCCTACGAACGCCTGCAAGGCTACCTCTGTGTCTTGGTGGACTGAAGGCTAGCTCCCGAGCTACAGCTGTTGTCCGGTGCTTGGATCTATGCAAAAGAGCATAGAGTGTAGTATCAGCACAACCAACCCCATGTGATGGTAAGTATCTGGCCTAACCCCGGCGAGGTAATGACGAGGCTAGAACCAGACTCCACATAAACCTATACAGTTATATAATGTATGGTGGAAAAGTAAACATGTAATGAGCAATTAAAGCTGGGGAAAGGGAACATGTTGTGGGGGTGGCAAATAAATATAATATCAAAGAATAATAAGGAAATTGTAATTTAACTTCTAACATGGATAAAGAGAATTAAAAACAATTTTCACTTTCCATTTAATCTTGTTGCAGGCGTGCAACCCGATCCCATTCTCATAACTCGTTGTAGGCGTACCACCCGCTTCTATTTCATCACATCTCGTGGTAAGCATACCACCCGCTTCCATTTTATTATATCTCGTGGTAGGCATACTACCCGCTCCCATTTTATTATATCTCGTGGTAGGCGTACCACTCGCTCCCATTTCATTATATCTTATGGTAGGCATACCACCCACTCCCATTTTGTTATATCTCGTGGTAGGCGTACCACCTGCTCCCATTTCAATATCACCATATAATCACAAGAAATCCGGGCAAGGAAACAAAGCAATATAATAACTTTCCAGCAAGGGAACAAATCAATATGATAATTTTTTGGCAAGGGAATAGCAATATTGAAACAATCACTCGGCAAGGGAGAATCAGCTATAACAAATCTTAACTTAGCTTGTACTTAGCTCAATTAATGAAAATGCTTAATCATAAATAGGATCTACGAGGATAAATAAATCGTTGCTCGATATGGTAGATCATTAGTTAAGGCATCCGAAATATCAATTAAGAAACACAACAACTTTCAATTTAAGACTCACGGTCATGCTTGTCACTAACGTATAGATACCTATCACCATGCCTACACGTCGAACTCAACAAGGAGCAAGTAGCAAATATGACTCAACTCCTAATCCCTAAAGCTAAGGTTACCACCGCCAATTCTTCCGTATCTATTCACAAATTACTTATTTACATATATAAACGGTAAATGAACTAACCCCAATGCATGAAAATGAGTTTTACAAAGTTTTACCCAAAAAGTCAAAAAACTTCCCCGGGCTCACATGGCCAAAACCTAAGGTTCGAACAAAACCCTGATTACCCATTCCCCCTCCCCCCCCCCCCCCCACGAACTCAAATATGTAATTTATTTTGAAATCAAACCTCAAATTGAGGTTCAAATCCCCAATTTTTGAAAAATATAAATTTTAACCAAAACACTCTATTTTCCCTAAAAATATTTGATTTTAAGTTGAAATCATGTCAAAAGATGTTAATGATTGAAAGAAATGAGTAAAAAATAACATACAATCGGTTTGGAAGAAGACTTATTCTTGCAAAATCACCCAAAGGATTTTGTGTTTGAAAAAGATATGAAAAATGACTTAAAATTGGCTAAGTATAGGAAAATGCAGGTCTCAGATGTGGGAATTACAAATAGGGGTTCGCAACTGCGATCTACACTGGCTTTATAATTACGATACAGGGTTCGCATTTGCGAACCCTTCAGAAATCTCAAAGTATTGCATTTGTGAACCAATAGTCACATTTGTGACCTCACATTTGCGAGTAGAATATCGTATTTGCAATGGTAGAGATTTTAGGTGGGCATTGCATTTGCGAAGAAGGCTGCTCAGGCATGGTCTCGCATTTGCGATGCTTGGCTCACATTTGCGAGCTCGCATTTTGCGAGAATGCAGCTCAAAACATACCAGCTATTTTTTGAAGTTAAAAATGCACCTGTGGCCTATCCAAAATTCACCCAAGCCCTCGGGGATCCAAATCAAATATACACACTGGCCTATCCAAAATTCACCCAAGCCCTCGGGGATCCAAATCAAATATACACACAACCTCAAAAACATCCTACTGACTTATCCGTGCAATCAAATCGCCAAAATAACATCATATACATCGAATTAAACCTCAAAATTCATGAATTCTTTCAAACTTCGTAAAACATCAAATTTTCCATTTTAAGTCCAAATCACATCAAACGACATCCATTTCAACCAAATTTTACAGAAACGACTTAAACCATATATAAGTCTTGTACCGGACGTCGGAATCAAGATACGAGCCCGATACCATCGCTTTCTGATCAGATTTCATTTAAAATTTCCTTAAACATTTCTAGAAAATAGTTTTTCTAAAAAATTTGTTTTTCCTGCTTGGGATCTCAGAATTCGATTTCGGGCATACACCCAGGTCTCATATTTTCCTATGGACCCTCCGGGACCATAAAATTACCGGTCCGGGTCCGTTTGTCCAAAATATTGACCAAAGTAAAATTGATTCATTTTAACATCAAAACTTAGTATTTTTCACAGAATTTCATATTTAAGCTTTCCGTCTACACACCCGGACTGCGCACGCAAATTTTGGAAGCTCTAAATGATGTTTTAACGATCTCAAAAGCACAGAATTTGATAAAAAAATAGGTGATGACCCTTTGGGTCGTCACACCTTTGGTGTATTATTATTACCATGATTAAAATTTCTTCCCTGACCACGGTCATGACCACAACTGGGGCCATGACCTCTTCCACGCTTAGCTTGGTGGAAGTTCGTCTCATTCACTTCAAGAAATGGAGTAGGTCGACTTTCATGTTGTTTCATTAATAGCCCATTACATTGCTCAGCTACAAGAAGATGTGAGATAAGATCAGAATATTTTTTGAATACCATCTCTCGATATTGTTGCTACAGAGCATATTCGAGGCATGAAAAGTGATGAAAGTTTTCTCCAACATATCATGACGAGCAATATTATCGCCATATAATTTCAGTTGAAAAATAATTCGGAACATTCACTGATAGATTAATATCTTATAACCTTAGATGAGTCCAATCATAATGTGTCAATGGAAGAACGACCATCTTCAAGTGGTCATATCTATCTTTTAAGTTATTCCACAGTATGACTGGATCTTTAATAGTGAGATATTCCATTTGCAGGCCCTCATCAAGATGATGGTGTAGGAATATTATTGCTTTGGCACTGTTTTGGTTAGATGCTTGATTTTTATCCTTAATGGTGTCTGCCAAATACATCGGATTAAGATGAATTTCATAATCAAGCACCCAAGACATGTAGCTTTTGCCCGATATTTCTAGGGCTACAAATTCAAGTTTAGAAAGATTTGACATTATTTAGAAAAAAGAAAGTTTGTACCTCTGATGCTTTCAATGTATTTGCTCGAGATGACAGAGTCTCGTGCTGATAACGTGTTATAAAATAAAGACTGTAAAGTAAAGACAAGTATAGAGAAAAACTGGTATATTATTCGAATTCAAAATTGATGTACATAATGAACTGAAATCTCACCTATTTATAGAAGAAAGGAAGCTGCTGTGTAAGCTGCTACTAGATAATCTTCTACTCAGGGTAATATTTTTCCATAACGAATTACTGAAAGGATAAGCTCATTGTAACATGTATAGATAATCTTCTACTGGGGTAATGTTTATCTATATTGGAGTACTGAAAGGATAAGCTCATTGTACAAGGTATAGATAATCTTCTACTGGGAGTAATGTTTATCCATAACGGAGTACAGAAAGGATAAGCTCGTTGTACCCGATATAAATGATCTTTTACGGGGAGTAATATTTATCCATAAGGTGTATCAAAAGGATAAGTTTATTATATCATATATGAATAATCTTCGATTGGAGATAATATTTATCTATAACTGAATACCGAAGTGATATACATCTTTTGAAATTTTATTTACAATAAAATATTAAATAAATAAATATATTTACGACGGACTTCTATATAAATAAGTTTCTTCAAAAATTTTATTTACAAGAGAATACTGAATGAACCTTCGTGATATATGATATTGACTGCCCAGTGCCTTGTACGGATTTGATATTCATGCACGGGAATACTCCGAAAGTTATCTAGATTTAAGATCCAACTCAAATTTAAGTGTTAATGTTTCCTTTTCGGTAATTTGTTTACCTTCAAGTGGAGGTTTTCATCCCCCAAAGTGAACTATCATTTAAAATGACTATTATATTATAACTATGGTTAATCTTAAACTAGTCGAAGTTAATTGTATAAATATTCATTATTATTTGTTTGTTAAGTTTGTACGTCGTTTCATATCAAATGTATGCATTATTTTACAAGAACAAAAATATCAAGTTTAAAGATCAACGGGAAGTTTTGATTTACAAAATTCCTAAAAAGATTTAAGAATTTTATGCGATTTGGCGATGCAATGAAGAATTCAAATGTTTATAACACGACTGTCATAATCAAACTAGGGAAAAGGCTATACTCTTATATGTAAATAATATACGTTTGTCCTCCGTTTTACTTTGCATCCAAAACTTATTTTACCGTTAACAAATTTGATGGAATCGCCCCTAGCACTAACAGATGAATATGTGGCAGTTAATTCACTCTTTTTCATGCCAGATGCCATGTCACTTATTTACTCAATTAAAAAAAAATTAAAACATATCTCCCCAACTGCAACCTATATGAGCTTCCTATTTCTTCTTCCATGAGTACTTCATCTTTGCTTTAAATTTTTCAATCTATACTAGGCCAAATTTTTCATCAAACTAACTCAAGTTGCTACCATAACTTCTCAACATTAGTATTCTCAACAAATTACAGCTAACACCTTGCTTAAACTTCAGCAAATTAGAATACCACTTTTATGTTCTCAAGCATTCTTACAAATTCTTCAATGGTAACTTTTTTTTTCAAATCTATAAACATCAGCGTTATTCTTCCCGTCTCAAGCTCCAATTTTTATTTTTTCACTCGATTTCAGTAGGAAAACAAGCAAGAATTTCAGATTCTTGAGTATTTCTTCAACTTCGAATTTCGGCAACCCAAAAACTGGAGTAAAAATTTATTCTTCACTTAAATTCATGAAATTAATGTTTGATTCACGATTTTAGCATGTCCAAACTACTATAGCAACAACACAGTTGAAAATTCAATAACAACAATTTCAATCATCAAAGACGCATCTGACAAACAAGAGCAGTCGAGAAAATTATGGGCTAGAAACGGAGAAACAGTGAAAGTTTGAGTGACACCAAATCATGGTCAATCACAAGCAATCGATGAAGCATATCAATTTCACAATAGAAAAATCATAGCAGTAAGCTAGCGAGCTACGTCCAAAACAACGGGGTCGCCGAAAACTTAATAGTCACCAGAGTTCGTGTATTTCGGCTAAATTAAGATAAAAAAGGCCACAATGACATACCAATCATAGTCATGAAAGGGTCAATTGGGTAGATACCGTTAGATAAAGGGGAAGGTTGATAATATATATGAGGGAAGAAGGCAAGAGAAAAGGGGATGCCATTCAAGAAAAGAGAGGAGCAATATATCAAAGATGAGAACAAGAAAGAGATCTCCAACCACAAACCAACAACCTAAATTTTGGCTACAACTTTTTGTAATCATTATTGTTGAATCAACAAAGACATATCTTTTAGTTATAACCAACTTTTCCTCTCCTTCTTTGCTCTTACAAGTACGGTATAAACATATCAAAGATGTAAGCTTATTATTTACATTTGATGTCTGTCAATCATCTTATGGAATCTTATATAAACTTGGCCTCCTTTGATTGTGTCAATATGTTTGGATTTAGAGTTAATCATATTGGCTAAAATTTACCTTTCATATTGTAACTCGTCGTTGATTAGTTTAATTAAAAGTTTAACACTTTTTTGGTCAAACTATTTAGCATTGTCTGTGGGAATTTCTAAGCCAAAACTTTTAGTTTCCTTTAGATCTAGAACCAACCAACTATCACTGCGAGGGTTTCATAGCCTCACCAAAATGGCATAAACACCACCCCGAAAGAATAGTAGGTGAAATTTTGAGACAACTACAGGCTAGAGCTCTACACAAACAGAAATGACGACTAATTTCTAGGTGAAACCCATGCCTCACATGTAGCGATGGGTTTGACACACCACACGCATGTTTAAAGTAGAATCGCGATGACCATGCGCCTAGAATGACTGCAACCTTATTTGATGTATTCACCTTATATACCGACCCGCACTCCCACCCCTTAGGAAGGAATGATAGCCTAATGCATGATCCTTCGTCACATCGGGCATATCCTACCCTATTTTCGTACTCACATGAACTGGATGATTTCTAAACAAAGTATGATATGTTTCCCTTGTTGTTTTTGCATATCGAACGGGATCAGATGGGGGCTCGATCTTGGTCTCCAATGGGTGAGGAAAGTCCAACCCTCGTGAAGCCTAGACGTAGTTAACAACGAAGCCGAACATGACTACCAAATCTAAAACCAACATTCTAGTTCGAGGCAAAGTGCGCTATTCCACAGCGATGTTCCTCTTCTCGCCGACTTGGCAGGCCAAGGTAATAGGAAATGTTTAGTTTTAACCTACCACTCTCTCTTGTTGGTTCAAAACAAGAAACGTATAGTATTCTCCAATGAAAGTGAAACTAAGCAAACTGGGATTACACAGAAAATGTACATTATTCTCCAATGAAAGTGAAAATAAGCAAACTGGGACTCCCCCAGGAAACACCCCGTATTCTCCACTAAAAGCAAAACCGGGCACACCGGGACTCACCCCGACGCAAGGTGTAACGTTCTCCAATAATAATAATAATAATAATAATAATAATAATAATAATAATAATAATAATAATAATAATAATAATAATAATAATACAACGGGTTACTATTTTGGCCTTTCTCGAAATAACACCCCTACGGTCATCGGCCATCACCTAAAAAGGTTCAGCCTCACGCAAATTACAACGGGTTACTATCTCGGCCTTTCTCAAAATAACACCCCTACGGTCATCGGCCATCACCTAAAAAGGTTCAGCCTCACGCAAATTACAACGGGTGACTATTTCGACCTTGCTCGAAATAACATCCCTACGGCCATCGGCCTTTGCCAAGAAAGAAAATTTGACCTCGCTCGAATTACAACGGGTTAATATTTTGACTTTGCACGAAATAACACCCCTGTGGCAATCTACCTTCACCTAAAAAGGTTTGACATCGCTCGCATTACAACAGGTTACAGTTTTGACCTTGCTCGATATAACACTCCTATGGCCATCGTCCTTCACCTAAAAAGGTTCTACCTCGCTCGAATTATAACGGATTACTATTTTGACCTTGTTCGAAATAACACCCCAATGACCATCGCCTTTGCCTAAAAAGGTTTGACCTTTCTCGAATTACAACGAGTAACTATTTCGACATCGCTCGAAATAACACCCCTACAGCCATTAGCCTTCGCCTAAAAAGGTTCGACCTTGCTTGAATTACTACGAGTTACTATTTTTGCCTTGCTCGAAATAATACTTCTACGACCATCGTCTTTCGCTAAAAAAGGTTCAACCTCACTCGAATTACAACAGGTTACTATTTTGACCTTGCTTGAAATAACACTCTACGATCATCGGCCTTCTCTTATAAAGGTTCGACCACACTCGAATTACGACGGGTTACTATATCGACCTTGCTCGAAATAACACCTCTATGGTCGTCGGCCATCGCCGAAAGAGAAGTTCGAATTTGCTCGAATTACAATGAGTTACAATCCTGATTTTGCTCGAATAATACCTTTACAACCACCGACTGTCGTCAAACAAAAGAAAAGTTTGAACTCATTCAAACATAAGTCCGAAATTGGCTTCGCCCAAGATGGCGACTCCAAGTTCAAACTCGTTCAAATACAAGTCAGAGTTTGACTTCGCCCAAGATGGCGAGTCTCAATTCGACCTCGTTTGAGTCAAGACAATCTCGCCCAAATTGGCAAATCCAAAATGGCTTCACTCGGACTAATATAAGGGGATCCTACACGACCAGCGCAAGGTTAGTTTCCTAACTAAAAAGATCAGAGACTCAATAGAAAAGAAATCTGAAGGTCTACGCCAAAAAGAGAAATATAACAAACGGGAGAGATAGAAAAAAAAATAAAAGGTACACAAACAAAGGCGAAGCTATTTAAATACACGTGCGCAACATCCGCACCTTACAAAAGGCCAAAACAGGCCCCCTCCCCCCCCCCCCCTAAAGAAAAAAAAAGACAAAAATAAACAACAAAAGGATTAAAAAAACTAAGTACAAAGTTTCATCAAAGCTTCACTAAGCATCATCCCCATTGCCGTTCTCCCCAACATCACCATCGTCAGAAATGAACCCATCCTCGATATCAATGCCCTCAATAGCCTCCGACATCGCAGGGTCATAACAACAAGCAGTACGGGCCTCGCGTGCCTTTGTCCGAGCATCTTCGATGGTTTCCACTTAAACACTCCCTTCCTCTCACAAACCCTTGTATATATCTTACTGGGCCTCGGCGTGGACCCATAACTCATACAAATGGCAGGGGACCACGGTAGAGACATATCTGATCCAGGTCAATAGTTGTGCTTTCTCAACCTCGAGTGCCACAACCTTCTCTCCTAAGCTCGAAAGCCTCCTGGTCAATTTCACCAATACGTTCCTCGAGCCATGCCTCCCTCAACGTGGTCGTTGCCTTCTAAAATTCCCGCTCATATATGAGGATACAGATAGTGTCCTCTAGGACCGTCACTCTCGCCAAAGCCTACATCCAAGAATCTTTGACGCTTTTCATCTCGATCACTTTCTTCTCCAGCTCGGCCAATTTAGCCACCTATTCTGCGTTGAAAGCTTTAACTCTGGTAGCATTTTTCTCAAGTTCGGCTTGCAAAGACAACACCTTCTCCTGAAGGTCCGTGCACTCCATGGCAACTCCCTTGACCACCTCGAGCTCCTTTTTTTTGGCATGAAGAAGCTTCTTAAGCTTACTGCACCTGCGGATAGACCGTATCAGGTCCTTATCCCTTTTCTCTAAATCCTCCCTGGTAGATTGGGTACAGGCACCCGCTCTGAGCTGGTCATGCATCTCATGACACTTGTTATGGTATTGTAGACACTTCTCAGCCATCTTCAGAAAGACCACAGTCCGCATCTACGCCCTATGAGCATTCTCGACCTCCAGCATGTAGGTCTAAAAGAAAAAAGGGGGCAGTTAGTATTATAAAAAACAAACAAACGTAGGTCACCAGGCAAATGAAAAAAAGAAAAACTCATCCTCAAGCCCAAAGCAACCACACCGCGTGACAACTCAGAGTCGTTCACATACTGAAGAGCTCTGCTTTAGAGGTGGAGCATAGAAGATCGAACTGCAGCACAAAGTCCACAATATCTTGCAGCAGGTTGAGTTCGTACGAAATTTCAAGTATTCGAGAAGGGCCTCCCACTTCTACTACGGCTCGAGTAAAGCCCTCCTCAAACATCCTCATATCATCAGAATTAATGTCAGAATCATATTCATAGTCATCAACCACGATGCCTTTTCCCCCTCTCACTAGACTAAGAGGGGGTGCGCTTTGGCCGCAATGTCAAAGGGCCACATGAAACAACAACAACGGCCTTAGAACTCTGTCTCTACTCCATATAAACCCCTTGCACGCTTGCAAAGGGCATCGTCTCCACGGCTAGGTTGGCACCACCTCCGAATTTAGTCACCGTCGGGGCAAGGATGCCCCTCGAAGAAGTTTCAGCCGGGGAAACTCCTTCCAACACCACCATCTATCTCTTTGGTGGGGCCTCTCCACTACTTGCGCGGGATAATTTTCCTGTGGAATGGAGTGCGATAGTTAGAATGTCTGGCTGGGTAGCCTCTGAGCGTATAACTTCGGCCATAGGTGTAGGTTAGACAATAGATCTTGGTGCTGGCCGGACAGTGGCCCTCGGTGTAGGATGGGTAGAGGATGCCGGTTGATGAAATACGAACGGAGGAGCCCTTGTTCTCCTCACTCCTCCCCGAACTATTAGTAAGGAGGAATTAGATCGCACAAAGAAAAAGCTCTATAAAAGAAAAGTTAAGTACTACGAAGCGTGTACCAAATTAAAGCTACAACAAGCCAAATTACCAGTAAGAGGCTAGCGCCCAAACTTCTCACAGAAGGGCACCACTTACGAATATCTACTATATGGGGGAGAATTGCGTTGACCCACTCACGGGTATCAGCAACCAGTGAAGGAGATAATCTCTCAGTTGCAAAGGCAAAACAAATACTCAGTGATGTCACCTAAAAGAAGACGACCGACGATCGTCTTAAGAAAAATTACAAAGTAAAAGAAAACTCACGAGCGAAATTCCACGTCTCTGGAAACCCAGCTGAGTTCGCCACAAGGTGCTTTGTCCGCATATAGAAGTAACTTTCCTAAAAGTGTTGATTGGCCTTATCATACATCTTCACCACCAAACTCTTGGTTCCTCAATTGCGCATATGGATCATCGTACCCTGAAGAAAATGAAGGGCAAAGATGGATCATGTGCCTTAATGAAATTCCTCGGCAAGCCAATTCTGCGTACTTAATGAGCATAAGGAAGAAACTGTACACATATGGAGAGAGTTGAGCCGGGCGCACTTCATAGAAATGACAAAAACCCACCACCAAAGAAGGAAGGGGAAGCGTGTACCCGATAACAAAGGGGTGCGCGTAAAATGCGCAGTATCCCTGGCGGTGCCGATGCACAATATCCTTTCCTGCCGATACCATTTCAACATTAGCAAGGATTCCCCACTTAGCTTTGAGCGCCATGATCGTCAACTCATCCATAGTGGAAGGAATGGGCTTCAGCTTACTTTCTGAAGGGTCGTATAAATTAGTCCTCGCCTTCTCCGGACGAGGAACTATCTCATCCACCATTTGTAATCCCTCATCTTCCACCATCTCCACTCCCTCTTCGAGTAGGGATGCATCGCATTTCGGCACCAAATCACTAACAACTCAATCGGATTGGGAATGAGTGCTATTCATTTGTCTCTCTTGATCGAAGTAAGCAAGAACAGTTAGGAAAAAAAGATAGTGGTCACTTCAAATTCTATCAAAAGCAGAAGTATGAAAGATCAGAGAATGAGGAAGTTTGTAAAGTTCTTTCTCAAGTAAATTGAAAAACACAACAATCAAATAAGGGATTCCCCCTATTTATAGGAACATAAACGTCCTGAGCGGAAAACCCAAGAGCCGCCAATCAAAAGATGAAAGGGCACGGTAAACGATACGGTGCCTGCGAAACGTACGCCATAATGATGTATAATGGTTATTCATGGTACATTGAATCGAAGTGACGGTCCAACTCTAAGCCAACGACCCAATGATATCCCTGAAGCGTCACGTCGCCACCTCGCCTTAAGGACCTTGTTCTGCGCATAATGTTCAAATTTCTCCCAACTTTTGAATCAATAGAATCCATCCATTGAGCTTGCCAAAAGGCAACCCCGACGGGCGAAGAGACTAATTGTATGGGTCAAAATCTGACCACAAGATGGTTGTCCTCAACAGAAACGATAAAGGATCGACCAAGCCATAGTCATATCCACAAGGTGTAACATCGGCGAGGATCTCGGCCACTGTCGAGATCGAGTCGTCAGAAGACCTACGCGATAACACATACGTCGTACTACTCGAGCAAGTAAGGAAGTGTATAGTCATTACAGGGTCAGTTGGGTAGAGACTGTTGGATAAGGGGAAAAGTTAATATTAATATATATATATATATATATATATATATATATATATATATATATATATATATATATATATATATATATATATATATATATATATATATATATATATATATATATATATATATATATATAATTTCCTTTATGTTTTATTATGTATAGTTTTGTTATTCTGTAAATTGTTAAAAAACTACTCTTAGTATATGGTTATCTTTCCAATTTCTTAACAATTTTGATGGATTAACCTGTAAATTCCTAGGAAAAAGCTGGTTAAGATAAACCGAGTGGTATGTGAACTTAACCATGGCGGGGGTGAGGTTAAAGAAAAAAGAGTTAAGAATAGATTCATGTCTATCAAAAATCGGGAAGAATAGATGAACAGAGTAAAAAAAAAAAAAGAGTATAAAAGGGGTAATCTTATTACATAATTATGGATACACGGTAACATTATAAGTTTACAAGAGATGGGATTTCCCTTTCGGGAAACCCGAAAAGATTTGACTGAACTTCTGAAAACGATCAACTCCTAAGCATACAAACTTTATTTATTTTACAAGCTTAGAAGAATAAGTACTAGGGTATTCATAAAGGGGATATTTTACAAAGTGGTTTTAGAAATGGTTTTTTGGATGGAAAGTTGGCTTAAGATTTTCAGAGGATTTCTTGCTTTTTGTATTCATTTTTATCATAACTTTGAGTTGTATATACAGTTGATTTACAGAAACTCATATTGTTCTGTTTTAGTTGTTTTTGTATTTGTAAGTTTGTACATTTTTCTTGTAGTATTTCCATAATATGTTGTACTTTATGTCCTATAGACCATTTTGTATTTGGGTTTTGTATTACTCCTTCTCGTTTATACCATCGTTCTTCTATTTCTCTTCCTAATACTCCTGGTAATTTGTTGAATAATTTTTTACCTAATTCTTGATCAAAAGCATTTCCACTAATAGTACAATAGTAAAAATAATCATTTAAAAACTTCTTTATATGGAACCAACTACTTATACTTAATTGTTCTAATTTTATTAAAGCATTCTTTTGTAACACTACTAATCCACTATTTGGATCTTCCCCTGTAATCAAACTATGTATTTTATTTGTAAAATTATAAGGATTTGCACCCATTGCTATTAAATTTTGAAAATCTTGAGGAAATTCTGATTTATAGGCTTCCCATAAACCTTTTGTTGATTCTCCTAAAAAGGTTTCCATATATTTATACATTGTTTCTGCATCTGTATCATTATAAGTTTTTATAAAGTCTGCTACTACTATTCCTTTCCATAGGTCTATTACTGAGTTCCACATTTGTGGATCATGAGCTGCTATATTTAATATTTTACCTTTACTTCCCCCTTCTTGTAATCTTATAGGTTCTTCTATTGGCATCCTTTTTCCTGATGGTCTTACATTTTCTATTTCTGTTTCTTGGTCTATCCTGTATACTCTTCTTCTAGGCACATTCCCCGTACTAGTATCTACTGTACTTTGGTATGTTGTTCTTTGAAATGGACTTGGGCTAGAACTAACTGATTCCATTAATTCTTTTAAACTAATTACTGAATCCGTTTCTGTTTCATAGCTATCTTGTATTTCTTCAAAGATTTTGTCGAATTTTTCTGATTTTTCTTGTATCCTATATTCTTTTCTATATCCTAAATTATCTGTTCTTAATTCACATTTCTTAAAATGTTCTTCTACATCCCTTAAGGTTAATTTTCCTAGTTTACATCCTTTACATTGGAAAGTCTTATTTTTATTTTCTCTAACTAATTTTCTTGCTTCTTCTAATGCTATGTCTACTTCAAATTCTTCATGTATTATTTCAACATTCATACATTCAGTTTCTTCAACATTATTTTCATCTTCATCATCTATATCTTTATGAGTAGAGTAACTATAATCAGTAAACCTAATTGATGTTTCTCCTTTAGAATTTGTATACATTAAATGAGATTCTGGTTTAAATATTTTTGGTTTTGAAAAATCTTCTAAATTCCATTCTAATCCTGCATATTCTTCTGGGTCTATTTTAATAGGTTTTAATAAGTTTTTAATATAAAAAGACTTTAGAACAATATCAAAATAATTTTAGTACAACAGAACTAAGTGACTTTAATAACTTTTTACTTTTTGAATTACAAAGAATTAATTTTGAAATAGAACAAGAAAGAATTTATCTTAGATCAATTAAGAATAAAATAAAATATATTCCATTAGGATAGCATATATGTTAAGACAACATCCAGTAACTAAAGTAATAAGGTGTAATTATTGGTGGTTAAGAAGAGATATAACAGCAAAGCAAGATTTAAAGAAAGAAATAAAAAAGACTAAAGCTTTATTAGCATCAATTTTAGACTTAGCTAAACAAGTAGAAGTATCGGAATTAAAATATAATAGAGAACCAAGTTATATAGTAAAGTGTCTTATTAATCCACAAACTATATCAGCTCTACAGTGGGATATACAATATCTAGAAGGTCAAATAGATTCTTATGATAGATTAATAAAATATCATAAAGAGAGAAAAGTTTGGATACCATTAGGATAAAATCATAGCTAATTTAAAACATCTAGAATATTTAGACTTAAAAATCTATCCAGAAAAGAAATATAGAATATTAAAAGATAATATAGTAATAAAGTGTAATTTTAGTAGTGGAGAGCATATATTACATACTGAAGATAAACAATATAATACTTTAATAGATTTAATAATAAATTTTGGAGAAAAAACACAAAGCAAGAAATCCTCTGAAAATCTTAAGCCAACTTTCCATCCAAAAAACCATTTCTAAAACCACTTTGTAAAATATCCCCTTTATGAATACCCTAGTACTTATTCTTCTAAGCTTGTAAAATAAATAAAGTTTGTATGCTTAGGAGTTGATCGTTTTCAGAAGTTCAGTCAAATCTTTTCGGGTTTCCCGAAAGGGAAATCCCATCTCTTGTAAACATGTAAGTTACTATGTTTATCTATGTTATGTTTTAAGATATTACCCCTATGTTTTGATTTCCTTTATGTTTTATTATGTATAGTTTTGTTATTCTGTAAATTGTTAAAAAACTACTCTTAGTATATGGTTATCTTTCCAATTTCTTAACAATTTTGATGGATTAACCTGTAAATTCCTAGGAAAAAGCTGGTTAAGATAAACCGAGTGGTATGTGAACTTAACCATGGCGGGGGTGAGGTTAAAGAAAAAAGAGTTAAGAATAGATTCATGTCTATCAAAAATCGGGAAGAAGAGATGAACAGAGTAAAAAAAAAAAAAAAAAAAAAGTATAAAAGGGGTAATCTTATTACATAATTATGGATACACGGTAACATTATAAGTTTACATATAAGAGAGGGAGAGTACCGAGTAGGATTTTTACAACATAAGGTTTTAAAATAATTCTACTTTTTTGTTAATGTCTGATAATCGTAATAATTATACATATCCAGAAAGTTTTGCAAGAAGTCTAGGTTTAAGTTTAGGAGAATTTATTTGGGACGTAGACACAGGATTTTATTCTATAGTAGACTATGCTATACACTTTATTTATATAACAGAAAATAGTAGATTTTGTTTAGATTTATTTAATAAGCAGTTATATCTTATAATTAGAATATTAGATATACATTTATCTAGCTTTTCACACTATTATTATAGACGATAGTATCTTACAACATAGTATATATCTTAAAACATAGAATAATTTTCTATTCATATCTATATATATATATATATATATATATATATATATATATATATATATATATATATTTTCTCTATTATTTTATTTTCCCTTATATATATATATATTTTCTCTATTATTTTATTTTTCCTTTATTTTATATATATATATATATATATATATAGGAGGAGAGAAGGCAAGAGAAAAGGGGATCCCAATCAAGAAAAAAAAAGGAACAATGTATTAAAGATGAGAATAAGAGTAGATCCCCAACAACCTAAATTTTGGCTACAACTTTTTGTAATCATCATTGTTGAATCAACAAAGACAGATCTTTAGTTATCCACAACTTTTTCTCTTTTCCTTTTTTGCTCTTACAAGTACGGTACAAACATATCAAAGATGTAAGTTTATTATTTACATTTGTGTCTGTCAATCATCTTAAGGAATCTTAAATAAACTTGGCCTTCATTAATTATGATATTCAATATGTTTGAATTTAGAGTTAATTATGCTTGATTAAAATTTACCTTTCATCATGTATGTCATCGCTGATTAATTTAACTAAAAAGTTTTAGACTTTTTTGGTCAAACAGGTTTACGTGTAATGACTCTATCTTATTATTTCAATTTTGCCCCGGGAAAGTAAGTTAGCTACTATCATAGCTCACTGCATGATCCCTTTTGTGAATATACATTTTCGATTAGAGCAAAATATTAAGCAAGAAAAGTTATTCTAGCATTTAATATATATATATATATATATATATATTATTTTTTTGACACTTTACTCCATGTCTAGTAATTAAAGGAAAAAGTATGGCCATCAAGATTTGCCTTGTCATGACAAGGGATAATAGGACTTTCTTCTTTGTCTTGTGTTGTCCATTTATTTATAGGATCAATGCTAAATGATACCCTTTACTACGTACTATATTAGCTTTATCCTATTCCTTTACGGTTTTTTATATTTTATATATTTTCACTCAATGTCTACATTGATATTTATATTTAGTTTGGATTATATTTCAAATTTACTTCAATATATTAGAAATAAAATATTTTCTAACAAAAATAATTTTATACTTAAAATTCAAATCTTAAATAAAAAAATACCTACGACTCCATATACATCATCCTTTTTGTTGGCCATTCATAGTTGTTAGTTGTTAATTGTTATCAAGATCTTCACTTTCCTAACTTACTATTAAGTCTTAATGCAATTTTGATTTTATTCTGTTTTTAAGTTTTATTTTTCTCGTATCAACCTTTCTCTTGTTTCTCCTGTCCTTTGTCCTTTTCGAACCAAACAATTGTCCTTGAAAAGATGTCCTATAATTTACTGTGGGGCCTCTGTGAGGAGGGGGTCCCATTTCGATTTTAAGATTATATTTTTGGAGGCAAGCCATTTTGTATGTCTTGTTATCACTATCCAAACATTATAGGTTGTTGCATTAATACGTTACCTAACTGTTAATTATTCAATTATTTGTCATAAAAATTGGCACATAGCATATACGTATTTGTTTATTTTATAACATTTTCTTGTTATGAATTAATTAAGTGAAAATTCAGAAAAATTGTGTCATACAAGCTTGCTGGCATTTATCTGGCATTCGTGGAATTTGGCAATGGCCCAACTTTGGTTGCAAATTTGCAATTAAATTGCTTTGATTTGGATTACTCCGGCATTTCACTTTTCTAACGAGGAGTAAAACTCCAGCAAAGTGCGAAATTTACCTTACTTATTTTATAGGTACGTATAAAGTAGATTGTTCTTTTTTTGTGTGTTTTAAATGAATGCATACGATTAGCTAAATAAATCATGCCATTAATGGTAAATTAATATTATAATTTTAAATAGAGAAATACATCAATGATTTTTTAATAGACATAAAACAATCAGTAAAATTACAATAATATTCAAAAAAACAATTCCTTTATGGTCAAATGTAAGAGAGCGCTGTCACTTAAAAAGTCATGAAAGACATTATGTATAACAGTAAATCCTACGCATAATTTTCAAAAAAAGACACTGTTAAATTCAGCTTTGGCACGATTAAGCTAACCCTTATACTTTTACAAGGCACATCATACTGTGTCTATTCAAGACAAAAATTCCAGGCATAAAGCTCTCAACCATTAAATCCAGCGAAAAACCTCGTGACATTTTATGTACTAATATTGTTCTTTTGCTATCATACAAACATGTTTCTATGGCAATTTGTGTTTGTCTGGGGCTACAAAGGGGTCCATAGAAATAACAACTTTTCTATATCAATTCTTTAGGGTTCGTTGGTAGAGTATATAAGAATACTATTAAATATAGTATATTAGTAATGTTGAGATTATTTTTTATTGATTAATTGATTTGGTATATTAAAAATAATATTAATCGCATAAATTTTTTAAAAAATTATTTATTTACAAAAATACCCTCCACGGCATTTGAAAATGATTTGGAATTTTTTTGAAAGAGCAATTACGTTTTAATACATGCTTATCCATGTATTAAAGTTCACGATATTGCTAATGCATATAAATAGTATTAAATAAGGTGCATTACTAATATATAGGTTGCAAAATACTACAGTACCAGACAAAGGATTAATCATAAAGCTAATATATGTATTATTTTCCCTAATACATTAGCCAAACGACCCCTTAGTTGTCTCCCATACTTGAGTATGTATAGTATTGATTATAGCACTACTCCTGGCCAGAAAGCAATACTAAATATGAATGAAAAATACGGATATTTAATTGGCTGTGAATGAATCTTTCTCAGTACAGCTCCCACATTGATCATCAACATGATGAAAATACGAAATGTCTAATAATGACCATATATTGGCACCGATTTTGATATAAAGAAAAACAGAAGTTTTATGGTGGTTAAAGCACAGGGTCTATCATTGTGGTTTACAACCTTGGAAGCATGACATTGAATGATTAATTAGGTAACAATTGGCTTTTGACTTTTAATCCAACCAGCAATAGTCATTGGTCTCGAAATAGTCCCTCCAATCATTCTTACTTGGCACATTTAAACTTTTTACGTCTCTTAAAAAATAATAATAAAAGATATAATTTATTGTGATTACTCATATTAATTGATATATATTTTATTGGATTTAAGAAAATGATATAAAATGAGTAATAAATACTATGGTAAAATAGGAAAAAATTTGTTGTCTTTTCTTGATATACATAAAGTGCCAAGTACTCTCTCCGTTTTTCTTAAGAAATAATAAATGAAGTGCATAATTTACTATAATACTCATATTAATTGATTCATATTTTATTACCCCCTTCAACTTGATCTTTTGAGAGCTAAAATACTTATGTGGTAAAAAGTGCAGGTACATTCACCTGTCATATGAATTTTTCTGTCTATGTAGCATTTTTTTAAAAAATAAAATATTTTTTTACTCTTTTAAGAATATTATTTTTTATATAATTTTTTTCGAATAGAATTTATAATAAATCTTGGTAGAACGATGTTATTTAGATCAAATATTTTTATTTGGCCAAAAATAATAAATTTTAAAGTTAATCTTTTTTTTTTGAATTTGACATGAAAATAAAGATTTATGCAATTGAGATAAATAGTCAAGGCATCTAAAAAGTTATAAACATAGTTTGAAATTAGTTATTTTGGCTATAATTTTTTATATAGCTCTAAATTACGATGGTATAAAGAATTTATTTTTTATTTTTACAGATTTTACCGAAAAAGTAAATATACACGGTTAAAATAAATAGCCATTGCATCACAAAAGAAGAAATAAAAAGAGTGTGCAATTGCAATAAATTACTAGTGCAATTGTACACTTTTTTTATTTCTTCTTTTGATGCAATAAATATTTATTTCAACTATGTATTTTTTCTAACTTTTTAGATATCTTTGCTATTTGTTTCAATTGTTTAAATCTTTATTTTCATGTCAAATTTAAAAAAAGATTAACTAAAACTTTATTATTTTGGCTAAATACAAATATTTAGCCTAAATAATATAGTTATATCCAAGTTTTATTATAAATTTTATTCAAAAAAATTATCTAAAAAGGTTATATTCTTTAAAAGGTGAAAAATATTTTAGTTTTAAAAAAATGTCACATAGATAGAAAAATCCACGTGACAGGTGAGTGCACCCATATTTTTCGCTACATCAATATCTAGGTGGGTAATGACTCTCAAAAAACCAAGTTAAGGGGATAATTAAGATTGGGCATTGTTTGAAAAGAACACTAATAATCTAAGCAAATTTAAAAATGGTTTAAGATATTTTACCTACAAATAATGGTCACGTGACATAGCAACAAATACGAAATGTATTCTATGTTTCACGACTTTAGTTATAATTACACAAACTTGTGTAAAAATTCAAAGAATTTAGGAGAAAGTTTTCTTTGTATGAAAAAACATGATGATCTTTACACTGTACATGTTTTTTTATAAACGAAAATGCCAGAAAGATTATTCTCTTTTATAACTAATAATACAGTTGCCTTATTTTTAATTGGCCAATGCATAACTAAGTTATATTTTGTAAAAAATAAATGACAAATATATGTATTATCTAATACAGTCAGCTTGTCTAATGTCTTTTCTTTGTTATCTGTTGATTCAGCCCAATAAATACAACTTAGGTTTAGTCGAAGTTGCCCCAAATTGATTTGTTACCAAAGTTCTCCTCTTTTCAATCAAAGAAACCAAGATACAATCTTTCTGAGATTGTAGTATATGGTCAAAACCGGGCCTACCCGATTCTATTATTTGATCGAGATCGGGGAGTTGCATCGAAGGCTGGCCTCATAGTAAATCAGACCAAAGCACGAGAACAAAGTACCAAGTTCGAGCAAAGGGCAATAGCAGATAGGCGAGATATCCATGACTGGTCGAAGATCATGGCGGAAATCTCGGAACATATCATATCAAGGGCGGTTGTTTAGGCCAATCATGGGATTTACTTTCGTAATTAGAATAGTATCATATATAGGATTCCTCTACTATATAAAGAGGGTTCTTATCATTTGTAAGACACATTGTTCTCACGGATCAAAGCAATATAATACTTTCTCTTTAGCTCATATTTTTCTTCATCAGCTTGTAATACTTTTAACTATTCTTGCACCAATCAATTCGAGGGCACTCAAGCTCGAGGGCTGAATTCCATTAAAACACTGGTTTGCCTTATCTTATCGTTAATTTCCATTATTATTCTTCATATTCATCAATTGGTATTAAATAAAATCACGTATCCTTAAAACTACATTTTAAGTTTAATTGTTATCCAATTCTTAGGGTAAATATTTTGGCGCCCATCGTGGGGCAAATGATAATAGTGATTTCTTGGTATTAATTTTGTAACACACAATACTTTATGCCTATTCTTGTGAGTGTTTTTAAATTTCAAGATCAACATGTCTAACTCGCAAGCAGTACCCACGCACACCGATAATGGCCTCGGTTTCCATGGAGAAAATGATAATGTAGCTACCCCATGGATTGAAATGCCTCAGGCTGGCCACGAGGGAGTACCAATCACATACCCCGTCGATGTCAGTTCGTATGTCGCCCTAAATGAAAATCTAGGCGTAGATATGAAGGTAACGTACGCAGGGAGGTTCGATAAGGTGGCCGAGGTATGCAGGGTGGAGAAATGCTACAGGCTCAGCAAGCCGCTATCGCACAACTATATAATCAACATCGATCACTAAGTGGGATCGAACCAAAGCCTGAACCAGAAACTGTTCTTAGGGCCAAACCTATACTAGAGATATCCAACGGTAATGATTCGGAGGCTGACCCTACTATTATGAAAATGCTTGAGGAACTCACTAAATGAATTGAATCAGGAGAAACAAAAATCGAGGCAAATAATAGAAAGGTAGTAATATACAATTCCCGAATTGACCAGATACCGGGGGAACCACCGATTCAAAAAGGTTTGGATTCGAAGAAGTTTGTGAAGAAGCCTTTCCCCCCAAGTGTGATTCTGAAGCCTATCCTCGAAATATTTCACATGCCAGAAATTACCAAATACAATGTAAACACCGACCCTAATGAACATGTAACTTCTTATGTGTGAGCAATAAAGGGGAATGAATTAGAAGATGATGAGATTGAATTGATTATATTGAAAAATTTTGGTGAAACTTTATCGAAAGGGGAAATGATATGGTACCACAATTTGCCTCCCAATTTCATTGACTCCTTCGCCATGCTTGCAGACTCCTCCGTGAAGGCATATGCCAAATCAATAAAGGTTGTGACTAGGATGTCAGACCTCTTCAAAGTAAGACAAAAGGAGAACAAAATATTAGGGGAATTAGTATCTCGGTTCTAGATGGAATGCATGGACCTACCCTGGTCACAGTTGATTGGGTTGTTCAAGATAATACTCAAGGTTTGGACCAACGAAGTTCGATAGCATCACGAAAACTAAACAAAATTTGATTAAATATCCAGCTGTAACCTAGGCCGATGTACATAATCGATACCAGTCGAATATTAAGGTCGAGGATGGTCAAGTGGGAACTCTTTCCAGTTCTGTTTACCCAAATAGGCCCGTAATTAGAATTCAAAAGGGACATCGAGAGTAAACCTCGATCAAACAGAGATCGGTATCAACCACACAACACAGATCGTAGAAACAACGGCCCATGATGTAATCCCATTCGAAAAGATAGAAGGAATGATCGAGGACAAAGCTCCCGAGGGCTTAGGAGTAAAAGTGGCTTCCATAAACATGTAAAGACCACAGAAGCACCATGATCGTCAGAATACAACTTCAGAATCAATACATCGAGTATTGTATCGGCCATCAGACGGATCAAGGATGTTAGATGGCCCAGAATGATCCAGCTCAAAGGTACCCTAATCAAATATGCAAGTACCATGGTACCCATAGTCACAAAACCAAAGATTGAAAACTAAGGTAGGAGGTAGCTCGCTTATTCAACGAGGGTCATCTTCGAGAGTTTTTGAGCGACCGAGCTAAAAGTCACTTCAGAGATAGGGATACAATCAGGAAAACGAACACGAAGAACCACATCACGTAATTCATATGATTGTTGGTGCGGTAGATGCCTTGTCTTACCAGAAAAAGCCTTGTCTTTCAACGACGAGGATACAGAAGGGATCAAATAACCTCACAATGACGCACTGGTAATATCTTATCCTTATGATTAAAATTCAAGTTAAATGCATGTTGATTGATCCAGGTAGCTCAGAAATATTATTTGATCAAGGGTCCTAGAGCAAGTCGGCCTCCATGATCAAATCTTGCTTGCAGATCGGGTAATTTACGGCTTCAGCATAGCAAGTTAAACCATAAAAGAAGAAATCATTCTGCCAGTAAATGTGGCTGGGACCATCCAATAAACAAAGTTCTATGTGATCGAAAGTGACATGAGGTACAACACATTGCTCAGGGAGGTCTTGGATCCATAATATGAGGACAGTACCCTTGACGCTTCATCAAGCCCTGAAGTTCCCGACATCATAAGGATCAAAATGGTGTACGGTGAACAACCCGCCGCCAAAGAAATGTTTGCAAATAATGAAGTAGTCCCGATATCGGTGCTTTCATCAACAAATAGATCAGAGTTAAAGGGAAAGCAAGAAGTCAAATATCAACCACATTTACCAGTCTCTCCCAATCAGATGAGCAGGAAACTTTCAAGGAAGATGAATATGGTACCTCAAAC
The DNA here is from genome assembly GCA_034376525.1 of Nicotiana benthamiana. NCBI lineage: Eukaryota > Viridiplantae > Streptophyta > Magnoliopsida > Solanales > Solanaceae > Nicotiana > Nicotiana benthamiana. The sequence continues at coordinate 26,305,188 of CM067324.1, read as the reverse complement.
CTTCATAATACCCGATGCTTCTAGTGTAACGAATTGAATGGTCGAAGAGCTGGAAAAAATCATATTTATCAAGCATCTGTCCGATCGAAAGGTATACCTAGGCACGGGGTTAACCCCGTAGGAAAAGACTCGTTCAATTCCCTTTAGATAACATAGATTGTTTTGCTTGGTCCCACCTAGCTATGACAGAGAGCCCACCTGAGATCACTACGCATCGACTGAGCTTGGACAATCTGGTAAAGCAAAAGAGAAGACCCTAGTCCAAGGTAAAACATGTGTTCATCAAGGACGAGGTAACAAAAACTCTCAATATAGGATCAATTTGGGAGGTAAAATATCCCAAATGGTTATCAAACGTAGTTGTAGTCCCTAAAAAGGGAAACAAACTCGTAGACTATAAGGATTTAAACAGGGCATGCCCTAAAGATTTCTTCCTTTGCTAAATATCAATTACATGATCGATGCCGTGGCCGGTCATAAGATCCTTAGTTTTCTCTATTCCTACTCCCGATACAATCAAATACAAATAAACCCAGAGGATTAGGAAAAGACTTTGTTCATCACTAAATACAGAATCTATTGCTATAATGTAGTGTCATTCGAGCTAAATAATGCTAGTGCTACTTAAAAACGCCTAGTAAATCTAATTTTTGGAGAACAAATAGGTAAATCAATGGAGGTTTATATTGATGATATGCTAGTTAAGTCCCTGTGAGCATAGTACCATTTAAAACATTTGCAGGAGACCTTCGACATGCTGAGAAAGTACTACATAAAACTTAACCTGGAGAAATAATGCATTCGGGGTCGACTCGACAAGTTCCTTGGCTTTATGGTATCAAATTGGGGAATCAAAATCAACCTCAATAAAATCAAGGCAATCGAAGACATCAAAATTGTTGATCAAAGGTTAACAGGATGCATAGTCGCCCTGAGTCGATTTATTTTGAGGTCCTCAGATAGGAGCCATCGATTCTTCTGACTTCTTAAGAAAAAGAGAAATTTCGTATGGACCCTAGAATGTCAAAAGGCCTTGGAGAACTCAAACGATACCTGTCAAGGACGCCATTGCTTCACACCTCAAAGACAGATGAGCAACTTTACTTATACTAAGTGGTCTCAGATATAGTGGTAAGTGGGGCCTTGGAGAACTCAAACGATACCTATCAAGTGCTAATTTCCTGTTTATTATGTTAGTCGGACCTTAGGTGAAGCCGAGACTCGGTACCAAAACATAGAAAAATTAGCGCTTGCTTTAACAAAAGACTCTAGGAAATTAAAATCTTATTTCAATGTCACCTTATTTGTGTTGTAACCATATATCCCCATTGCAACATTTTGTACAAGCCCAAACTCTCGGTTCGATTAGCCAATGGGTCATCGAGATCAGCGGGTACGATATCGAGTATCAACCCTGAATGGTCATCAAGTCTTAAGTATTGGCAGACTTTGTGGCCGACTTCACGCCAGCCCAAGGTCGAAAAGGAACTATTATTAAAATATGGTACATTATCGTGGGTATGGACCCTCTTCACAGACATCGATTCGAAGGTGAATGGGTCTGGGATAGGCATCATTTTGAAGCCACCCACAGGTAATAAAATCAGGCAGTCTATCAAAACTTTGAAATTAACTAACAATGAGGCCGAGTATGAGGCCATAGTTGCAAGTCTTGAGCTAGCTAAGAGCTTGGGAGCGGAGGTCATCGAAGCCAAGTGTGATTCCCTACTTGTGGAAAATCAAGTCAACAGAACTTTTGAGGTTAGAAAAGATCAAATGCAGAGGCACTTGGACAAACTACAAGTGTCTCTACATCGATTTAAAAAATCGATGCCCGTGAAAATTTAGGGTCGTCAATTGAAGATGATGAAATTAGCTGGGGGACTGTCTTGTACCTTTCGAGGTTAGTAAATGAAGAAGTACACGCCCCAATAAACGATTCAAGTCTAACCTGGTATTGGAGTAATAAGTCTATCGAATACCTAAAGAACAGGAAGCTTTTATCAGATCCTAAAGAATCAATGACTCTACGCACGAAGGTTGCACAATTTACATTGGTCGTGGATGGAACACTGTACAGGAGAACATTTGATAGACCGTTAGAAAAATATTTGGGACCAGGAGACACCGACTACGTTCTAGGGGAAATTCACGAGGGCACTTGTGAAAATCATTCCGGTGTCGAGTCATTGGTTCACAAAGTCATCGGAGCACGATACTTTTGGGACAAATGAAAAATGACACTAAAGAATTTATTCGAAAGTGTAACAAATGTCAAATGTATGCGCCGATGATCCACTATCCCGGAGAGCAACTCCATCTAGTCCTATCCCCATAGTGGTTCATGAAATGGGGGATGGATATCGCCTCTCCCTACCATCAGCCCCAGGTAAAGCCCAATTTATTTTGTTTATGACTGGCTATCTATCTATGCGGGTTGAAGCATAGGCCTTCGAGAAAGTCAGGGAAGAAGAAGTCATAGACTTTATCTGGGACCATATTATATGCCAATTCGGAATGCCTGTCGAGATCGTATGTGACAACGGAAAGCAATTCGTTAGTAGCAAAGTGAGAAAGTTTTCAAGAATCATAAATAAAAAGGATCATGTCGACGTCGTATCATCTAGTGGGAACAAATAGGTTGAATCGACAAAGAAGACTGTCAATATAAAGAAAATATTAAACAAAGCTAAAGGAAAATGGAGAGAAATATTGCCTGAGGTCCTTTGGGCGTATCGAACAACGTCGCAATCTAGTGAGGGGGAAACACCGTTCTCTTTAGTCTATGTTGCCGAAGCTCTAATCGCGATCAAAGTCAGGAAACCTAGCTTCAGGTTTCGGTATGCAATGGAAGAGTCAAATCACGAGGCTATGAATACAAGCCTCAAATTGCTAGATGAAAGATGAGAATCCACCCTCGTACGAATGGCCGCACAGAAGCAGCGGATCGAAAGGTATTACAACTGAAGATCCAATCTTTAACACTTTAAAATGTGGGACTTAGTTCTAAGAAAGGTTACCCTCAACTCAAGACACTAACGAAGGAATGCTTGGCCTGAACTGGGAGGGACCGTATCAGGTCCTCGATATTGTCGAAAAAGGATCCTACATATTTGGTACAATAGACAGCGAGCAATTACCAAACAATTGGAATATATAACTCCTCAAACAGTATTACTGTTGAGGTATGACTTTTTTCATTTTCATCTACATTTTATACTAACCAATTATAGGTGTTCAATCGAAGACATCAAAGTATTCTTCTTCACAAAGTCTTTTGGTCTGAAAGCACGCGTTGCACTTTTTTCCTTAGACCAATTTTTGTCCCAAATGGGTTTTTTTCGGCAAGATTTTCGATGAGGCAACCACATTATTTTGTGCTAACTTAGAGTAATTCAAGAGTCTCTGAAGCTTCATTACAATCAACCTCGAATATTAGGGGGAATCACCCTCGGATGTCGACTTTGTTACTAGAATGATACTTCGATACTTTGTGTCGACAGTGTCTTGATAGGTAAAACTTTGTAAGGGGAAAATTGTCAAAAGAACTGTGCCCATGTAGATTACTCGAGCTCTAAAGGCAAACTCTAAAGGCAAATACTTCCTTTCAAAATATTTCATGCCCTAGAGAAATTTTTACTTTACTAGTTTATACTTTTGGTACTAGTGGAAATATGCTTAAGGGCCGATCACAACTGAAGTTCAAATAACTTACCCCGTACTCGAGGACTGCTGTCCAGAAATTCAGCGTAATGAAATTATTAAAGTCTCAATATCATATGACCTTAAAAGGGCAACCCTCATTTTTATAGGCTACGGGAACCCCACTCGCACTACAAAAAAGGGTAGATTTGAGGGGGTCATATTTTGGGGGTTACGGGTAACCATGCATATTGCATCAATTTGTGGAGGTTTTGGCAACTGACAGAAATTAGTTTAATTTTATGGATATTTCAAAACTTTACAACGATACTATAACATTTCATATTTGAAGGTTTGAGATTATTAACTTCGGTTATGGAGTGATTGGCTTATTATTAAAATAAAAAATAAAAAAGTTACAAACCTACACATATTTTGGAAGAAACTCCACATATAATATCGCTGTCAAATAAAACTTTCTTCTATATTTAAGTTTCTATGTTTTTCTTTTATTTAGTTTATCATCTCTCGTACTTCAACTATAACTAGAAAAAGTGGCAATAATGTATATTTTCTCATCCTCCATCCCCTCTTTATTATTACGGTTTTTTGGTTTGTAGATCATCCCTCTCTTTGTTGCTTGTTCGATCCTTCGCCATAATAATTAACTATATATTATTTGATGTAATTAATTTTTTTCTTTGATTCCTCATTGATTTTTTCTTTCCTCTACGTTTCTGAAAATAACTTGGATTGAAGGATCTCTTGAAAATATTGGAGTAGATTGCGGAAGTAGCAAAATCTGAAGGTACGCATTGACTTGGAGGATTTCTTTTTCGAGGGCATTGACAGATATGATTCTCTTTCTTGATTGATGTCGGTCAGTCTCTAACTAAACACAATGTTTTTAGTGGATAAATTTTGGATTGAAAAGGCAAGGAACACAAATGAGTACTTACTTGGTTTGGATTAATTTTTAGAGTTTGTATTTAGTAATTCAGCTGTAGTAGATACAATAAGATGTCCATGTCCTAAATGTGATTTTGGCAAGATAAAAACTAGAGATATAGTGCACAATCATTTAATTTTCAAGTCATTCCCTAAAAATTATGTTATGTGGGATCTTCATGGTGAGAAACGGGTAAAAGAGGCGGCAGAATCTTCTGAAAACATAAATGTAACAAGAGACATTTTACCCAGAATATCCAATAAAAACAATGATTCATGATGCATTTAGGCACCATACTTACCAAGCTGCTGATGTAGAGATGTTTCAACCATTGGGTGAAGATAAAATATCAAATGAGGAGGATAGGGATGAACTGAGTGATTTTTATGAGTTTCTCAAAGATGGAAATGAAACACTATATATGAAGGTAGCAAGTACACAAAGATGGAGTTTCTAATAAAATTATATCATATAAAGGTCATGTATGGATTAAGTGATAAGTCATTGACTATGATACTTGATTTGTTGAGAGATACATTTGAAAATTCAAAGTTACCTCTTTCCATTTATGAGGCCAAAAAACCATTAACAAACTTGGCCTTCACTATACCGAGATACCTGTATGTCCAAATAATTGTATGTTATTTTGGGAAGGTAATTCAGAATTAAAAGTATGTGAGTATTGTGGTACAACTAAATGAGATCCCAAGAAGAAGAAAAAGCAAGCTGCAAAGGTTTTGTGTTACTTTCCATTTAAACCAAAGTTGCAAAGATTATATATGTGTCTTAAGACTGTTGAGCACATGAGATGGCATATTTCATGGAGTAACAGTGACGGGGTGATAAGGCATCAAATGGATGGTGAGGCCTGGAGGACATTTTTTTTGAAACACTCTGAATTTGCTTTAGATTCTCGAAATGTTCGCTTCGGCCTTGCTAGCGATGGTTTTAATCCTTTTGGAACAATAAGTTCTACCTATTGTATTTGGCTTGTTTTCTTGATTCCATACAACCTTCCCCTTTGATGTGTATGTAGCACACCTCCTTAATCCTATCAATGATCATCCCATGCAAGCAGATGCCCGAAAATAATATTGATGTGTACTTACAACCCCTCGTGAAGGAATTATATGAGCTATAGAATGATGGTGTGGTAACCTTTGATTCCTCATCAAATAAAGTTTTTACAGTACGGGCAGCATTTATGTAGAGAAATAGTGAATTTCATGGATTAGGTATCCTATCTGTCTAGAACACATATACTGGATTTGTTTGCCAAACTTGTAATTTTGACACAGAACCTTGTCGTTTTCATCACAGTAAAAAGTGGTACTTTATGGGTCATCGACTCTTTCTGAAAAGAAATCATAGATTTAGATTAAATCAAGTTTGTTTTAGTGTAAGAATAGATGAACAAAATCCACCATTAAAATTATCAGGATATGATATTCTGAGGCAAATAGAAGAAGTGAGAGGAGTAGAGTTGAATGGTAGTGAAAAAAAATCAAGGCGACCAACTAAGCAATGGAATAAGAGAAGCATCTTTTTTGAACTTCCATAATGGGAGTCCAATTTATTGCGTTATAATTTAGATTTTATACATATTTAAAAAATGTATGCGACTATATCATATATACATTGCTCCATGATAAATCAAAATTAACAGATAATATTAATCCCCGGAAAGATTTAAGAGACATGGGCATAAGGCATGATCTTTGGCCAGATGATAATGGAACATACCGCCTTGTTGTGTTTTTGCTTATACCGCCTAGACATGATAATAAGCATGACACTAGAAGTTATTTCTTACAACTTTTGAAGAATGTTGTAGTACCAGATGGCTACTCAAGTAACAATTATATATGTATTGATTTGGTACAAAAAAACGTTTTTTGAATTGAAAAGTCATAATTGTCATATTATTATTGATCAATTGCTACCATTGGCGATCCGTAATTTGTTGCCAGACTATGTAACTGCAGTTTTGGTGGAATTTTGCTTATTTTTAGAGCCCTCTCTAGCAAAAGCTTGAACCTTTAGATCTTGATAAGATCCTAGAGCGAATTAAACTTACACTTTGCCACCTCGAGATACTATTTCCTCCATCATTTTTATAGTTATGGTTCATTTAACTTTCCATATAGTACAAGAAGCAAAACTTGGAGGTCTAGTGCATTATCGGCACATGTATCCTGTGGAGAGGTACATCATTAGCATTTGTAAATTCATATGTATTATGGTCAATTTAAATAGTTTATATACTGATTGCCTATAATTTTTGTAGGGAATTAGGTCATTTCAAATCGTACGGAATAAGGCACAAGCGGAGGCTTCTTGTCACGACCCAAAAATCACTAGTCGTGATGGAACCTAACTCGATTCGCTAGTTAAGCCAATTAATAGAAAAAAATACAACTCGGCTTAGATCACAGGAAAATAGAGAATAAATAACTGATTGTTTACAAATTATCCTAGACCTAATAGTATGAATCACGAGTATCTAAGATTTGGAATTTTAAAATTGATACAAATAAATGTACATTCTATTTGAAGGTTATTTAAACACATTAGCAATAATGTAGACTACTAAGGACAAGTAGAAGCTATAATAAAACACACAAACATCTTCAGAATCAGCACCGACATCACCAGCAACTCCGCCCCAAAATCTACACGAAACGTGCAGAAGTGCAGTATCAGTACAATCGACCCCATGTACTGGTAAGCTTTTTGTCTAACCTTGTCGAAGTAGTGATTAGGCTTTTAGTTAAAAAAAGATGTTTATTGCTATAACCTTTACAATAGATTAACAGTAAAGCAGTTCAAAGTATAACGAATAAAAGTATCATATACAACTCGGCAAGACAATGAATAATTACTAAAAAGAACCACAGTAAAATATTTATGATTTTTCCTGGTATGAGATATATGTCCAAAATGTAAACTGTCAAATCGCATTGTACGGTAGTGCTTTTATCTCATCCTTACCATGTATAAATAAATTTATGTAATAATTCAATTAGCATGGCAATACCCTTCATGCATTCAACTCATCCTTTGAAATGATTGTATAGCATAGTCAACTATGTCATAGGAACACAATAATAGGAACTACAAAGTAGGAAATACGCAAGTAACAATAGTGGGATGGGATGCACATGTGGGTCACAGTAAAGGACTAAGCGGAAAACACGTGAGTAATAACAACAAATAAAAAATAAGGAATATCAACTTCAATTAACTAGCATATTGGAGGCCTAAATACAAATATAACAGTTAAGAAGAAAACACATAATCTTTGCAAGTAAATAAGTAAAGGCATTAATGGCTAGCATGGTGGAAGGCTTAAACTAATATGCAACATAATAGAAACCACATGAGTATAATTATAAAAGCAAGAAGTAGGCACGGTATTTGCAAGCTAAGAAAGTAAAAGACATGGACAATGCAACAATAATTGAGATAAAGATCAAGTATATGACAATAACAACAAGTCACATAAAATATGTAAATACAACAATAACAGCTTAAGGTAAGGGCACAAACGCATACACGGGAAACAAATATCACATCATAATACATGTTCGTCTCCTCACTTGTACGGAAACACCCTTAGTTCCATGACCTCACAATAACATGCAAGTATAGAAATATAAATGAAATGACACGGCACTATCCTTCGTGATTTAACATCAATAATATGGCACGGCATCACCCTTCATGCTTTTACTCTCAATAATATGGACGACATCACTATTTATGCTTTACACTCTCCCTCACATGATAATATATAACATTTGAACGACATCACCCTTCGTACTTTACACCGTTCCTTAACAGTCTTATATATAATAGTTACAAACAAGGCAAGAAGTATAACTAACATCAAGGAGAGTGTTTAACAGATATTTCAAATAATTCTCAATCACAACTTTCCAAGTCAACAATGATTCAATAACCCTCAAGAACCGTATTATTCAAATACTTCCACAAATCTCATAAATGATCCACAACACAAGTATAGAGTCTAGAATTGATAGTTAATATGAGTGCACCAACTGTATAGAGACTTGGTCCTAAATCAGTTCCCTCAATGCTAACTACTGAAGCAGTATGTAAATAAGACACTGATTTATACGTGGAAAAATCCACACTCAAGGGGACAAAATATCACGACCTACACTGGTAGGATTTTAACTTCACTAACTTGTAACTAAACTATTACAAGCCATTTTATAATGACTCTATTACAAAGACTTCAAACACAGTAACTTATAATACACTTATCAAGTGCCTCTTTGTCACTCACTAGTTACAAAGACTTCAACCTATGACTAACTCTAGTCACAACACAAATTCAGATGGTTTATGATTTTGAGTTTCTTAAAACAAAGCTTATAATAAAGCAATATAGTAGTTACAATAAGAACAAAACACAATATCACAACTCAACTAAGGACATGCATAGACGCATAGTGAAATTGGCCCGTAGTGGAGTTGTCTTCTTGTTCTTGACACACTTGTGACTTCAATTTTGGATAAGATCTTCAATTCTTAAGAGAACATCACTAAGTGCACAAGTGAATATTGTGTTCCTTCACAATGTTATTATACTTCCAAATACATCCTAAGGATGATGTCTATTCTTGGTTGGTAGGGAAGTGATTGATGCACTGTTGTGTGCATAGTTGTCGGCAGTCACATTCTGTAGTTACTTTCCAGCTGTATAGTTGGATTTTACTTCTGTCTGGGGGACACCAAGGGATCTGGTCCCTAATCAGGTTCTTGTGAATCTAAAGGCACACTGCCCAGATTATCTTGAGTCCATTGCTGAATGATACGAGGCATGCATCATTCTTTCATCCGGTTAGAGAAAGTTTGTTAGATCATTAAAATATAAATTAAGATACAGTAAGACCATTAATTTTCTCTTTTTGATGATGAAAAACTTTTATGTTGATGACAATTAACGGAGCTTAACGTAACCAGATCGAGTACCAGTAACCGCATATGTTCCCCCTAACTCTATGGCTTCCCCTTAATTACTTGCTTCAATTTTTCAAGTTTTATCAACTCTTCCCCCTTTTGGAATCATTAAAAAGACACAATCAGGCACAAAAAAAGCATAAAGAAGTCTAACACGGCTAACATATGCCATATATATGCACACAACATGATAGAAAAGAGAAGCAAGAGGAAGATAAGCATTGTACTAGCAAAAGAAGAGTTGTTTCATTGATAATAACTTGGATTGTTTCAGGAGCAGTATTAGTGAAATCCAACATGCTAGAACACAAAAAAAGGAAAGCAACAACCACAAAACATCATAACAAAAGATAAGTCACTAAGAGGATCTTGGGGGACACTAGAAGAATGAGGCTTGGAGAAGGAGGCAACAATGGTTTTGAGAACCAGGTCCATGCGTGCATTTGCAGACAGTTGCTCCTCAAGCAGTTTCTCCTGTAGGTTCTCACCTGTTGCCTAAGCTCAGCATTCTCCTTTGTCAAGCGGGCAACTTCTTCATGGGAAGAATTGATACAACCAGATGCCCCAACTGCTTAACTGAGATGGGTTTCCAGTGTAGTATTCTGAGCCCCCAACCTTCTGATTTCTTTAGTAGCATCATTCTAAGCATTGATCTGTTGAGAATAGTCAAAGTACTTCCCCCAAACTTGTCTACACACTCACACTCTTCCAGAGTTATTTTGGAGAAGGTTTTTTTGCGGGTGCCTACTTTTGTATTGGCCAAAGGTACCTTGTAAAACTAGAAAACCTGAGTGAGAAGAAAGCCGTATGGAAGCCCATGATTACCATATTGAAAGTTCGCCACTTTTTGCATGTGAGCTATCATAATTTATAGCATATTTATCAGTGTGAAATCATCAAGAGTCTCCATTAAAACTAGATCGGCCTTAGAGGCGATAGACCTCCTCTCAGCCTGAGGTAACAGAAGCTTATTGACTATTTCAAAGAAAAGTTGATACATCGGAAGTAATGCCTTCTTATGCGCCCGGTCCCCCTGTTGGATAGCCTGTTCTTTCACAATGTCTCTCCTAAAGTTAGCTCCACAAGCACCCTTGACCGAGGACATCCCTTAACATGGAACTTGGAGAGCTTTCCCCAATGCTGAAGCATTAACTGTAATGTCAACTCCATTAAACAACACATAGATATGATCCCCTTCAATAGTAAAGAGAGTTTCATAGAAGTTTTGCACCTCATCTTCATATACCGTAGGCATATCTTCCTTGAAAGAGAATCAGGTTCTCCAACAGTTTTTTGTGATGACGTCATGAACCGGAGACTCGAGAATCACTAAAGTCTTTTCATCCCTAAAAAGGAGTTTCTTCCGCCTAAGATTTAGGTAAAGAGTAGTCTCATTCGTTCAGAAAACTCTTAGCAGTGATAGCTATGATATTTTGTACCACTTCCTTTTCTGGTGACTGCATAAGAGCCACTGAGTCTAGAACGAAGGAGTTTAAGTACTAATCGGGATCTTCCTCAGAGACCTCTAACGCCTGAGGAGTAACACTTTTGGTTTGTTCAGAAAAAGAAGGGGAAGTAGGGTTCACAACACATCAAAAACATGGCTTGACGTGAGAGTAGAGATAACTGGAGATGAAGAGGAAACCAATATGGGTACAGTAGTATCAGGGATAGTGAATGAGAGGGTTTCTGGTGGTGGTGTTTAGGGAGGTGGAGATGTGGGAGTGGTGTTGATTGCATGAGAAGGGGATGATTGTTCGTTGGCCGTGGTGAGAGAAGTGGTAGAGGGTTTTGATGGGAAAATTGCAGAGATGCAAATGGAGGTAATGGTTTAGAAATGCTGGGAGTGAGAGAGTGGGTTTTATGGAAATATGAGCTAATAATGAGAGGGGATAGGAACGAGTTCTGAAGAGTGTGACAATGATGGTAGGTTTCTGGGAATATGTAACGTGCAAAGAAAGTGAAGGGATTTGAGAGACAAGACATGATATACAGACTTTGAAAAGTCGGATGATGTGGCAGTTGCATTAATTTTTTTATCTTTTGGAAAAAGCATGAGAAAAACACATTATGCTAACCACGTTCCTGACCTATTTTTGTAAAAAGAATTTGCAGATCTCTTTTGCAGTTCAACGCTGTACCTTAAGCTTCTATAATCATCACGCATGTTTACCAACAATGGTATAGATGTGAGTTAGGCCTGGTCGGAAAACTCTTTAGCTAAATTTTACCTGAGTATGACTTTCACAATGATATGAGTAAAACCAGGTTCTAAATTAGGTTTAATCAACCCCAGTTCCATCCTATTTCTCTCAAAGTGTTCCTTGCTAAGAGCTTTGGTGAAAATAACTGCAATTTGATCTTCCGTGTAGCAAAATCTCATACAAATAAGTCCTTTTTCCACATTGTCTCTGAGAAAATGGTGTCTGACATCAATGTTCTTGGTTCTCTTGTGTTGAACCGGATTGTCTTCCATGTTGAGAGCACTGGTGTTGTCACATAGAAGTGGTACACAATAAATATATATACTAAAATATTTTAATTGTTGCTTGATCCACAGTAATTGAGCACAACACGGGGTAGCTGCAATATATTCTGCTTCAGCTGTTCACAGAGCCACTCAGTTTTGTTTCCTTATACCCCATGAGATTAGACATGATCCAAGGAAATGAGCCATTCCAGATGTGCTTTTCTTATCCACTAGATAGTCTGTATAATCAATATCAGCATAACCAATAAGGTTGAAATTGTCAGTTGAAGGATAGTACAGAACTAGGTCTTATGTTCCCTTAAGATATCTCAAAATTCTCTTAGAAGTCATCTAATGAGATTCCTTAGGTTTTGTTGGAACCTTGCACATAATCCTACACTAAATACAAATGTCTAGCATGCTGGCAGTAAGGTAGAGTAGAGATACAATGATTTCCCTATACATTGTTTGATTTATAGGTGATCCAGAATCATCCATGTCTAGCTTAGTAGCAGTAGAAATAGGGGTATCGATCACCTTTGATTCTTTCATATCAAACCTTTTCAAAAGTTCTTTGATGTATTTTTGCTAACTGATACACGTTCCCTTTATGGACTACTTCACTTGAAGACCCAAAAAGAAGTTCAGTTCCCCTATCATACTCATTTCAAACTCACTTACCGTGAGTTTAGCAAATTCTTCACATAATGAGTCATTTGTAGCTCCAAATTTGATGTTATCCACATAAACCTGAACAACGAGCAGGTTCCTTCCCCGTTTCTTCAAAAATAATGTAGTGTCACTCTTTCCTCTTGTGAAGCCATTTTCCAAGAAAAATTTGGATAGTATCTCATAACAGGCTCTAGGGGCCTGCTTCAATCCATACAGTGCCTTATATAATTTGAATACATGTTCAGGATGTACATGATATTCAAAACCTGAAGGTTGCTTGACATAGACTTCTTCCTTGAGAAAAAACATTCAGAAAGGCACTCTTCACATCCATTTGAAATAAGGTGAATTCCATATGTGATGCAAAGGCAATGAGGATCCTGATATCTTCTATGCAAGCAATTGGAAAAAAAGTTTCTCATAATCGATCCCTTCATCTTGATTGTATCCATGGAAAACAAGCTTTGCTTTGTTCCTTGTAGTGTTTCCATGTTCATCCAGCCTATTCCTGAATACCTACCTGATCCCTATGATGGTTCTGTCTAAGGGTCTAGGTACCAAGTTCCATACCTTGTTTCTTTCAAACTGATGTAATTCCTCTTGCATTGCAGTAATCCAGTTTGCATCCTTCAAGGCTTCCTTGATATTTTTGGGTTCTATTTGGGATAGAAATGCTGAGAAGGCTAGGGAATTTCTGGTTTTTGATCTTTTCTAAACTCCAGAATAAAGGGGAGTGATTATATTATCAAGTGGATGGGAGATTTTTTGTTCCCAATTTGGTATTGAAGCTTGATTGGTAGAGGAATTGGGCAAATTAAATGGATTTCTTTGCACTCCTTGTTCTGCTACTTGTGGAGTAGTGCCTTGTACTGTATCTCCAACTCTTTCTTTATCTTCAGTGGTAGTAATTAGGGTACCAGGTTCCTCTTGATAAGTGGAAGAGGATATTACATTGTCTTCACCTGTCTCCTTCATCTGGCTCATCATATCAGCCTTGCCATTTAAAACATCATATATTTCCCTAGGAATAAAAAGTGGTTCATTCTCTTGATCATCATTGTTTCCTTGTTAGAAGAGTGTGTCTCATTGAATCACACATGAACACTTTCTTCCACACATTGTGTCTTTTTGTCGTAGACTTTGTAGGCTTTGCTTTGAGAAGAATATCCCAGAAAGATTCCTTCATCACTTTTTGCATCAAACTTCCCAAGATGGTCCTTCCCATTGTAAAGAACATATCATTTGCTTCCAAAGGTTCTCAGATAAGTTATGTTTGGTTTTCTTACAATGAGCAGCTCATAGGGGGTTTTGTTCAAGAGGGACCTAATTATACACCTTTTCACCAAGTAGCACATAGTGTTTTTTGCTTCTACATAGAAATTATTGGTAATTCCACTGTCAATAAGCATTGTCCATGTCATGTATTCCAAAGTTCTGTTCTTTCTTTCAACAATACTATTTTGCTGTGGAGTCCTTGGTGCTGAGAAATTGTGAGCGATACAATTTCTATTGCAAAACTCATCAAATTTGGCATTGTCACATTCTATCCCATGGTCAGATCTGATTCATACGACCTTTAATTCAATCTTCACTTCTTCTTGACAAAGGTCACAAATACTTCAAAATTCTCATCCTTTTTTCTAAGAAACAATGTCCAGGTGAATCTTGAATAGTTGTCCACAATCCCAAAAATAGACTTCTTTCCACCTCTGCTTGGTATTCTCATAGGACCATAAAGATCCATCTGAAGGAGTTTAAGTGGTTTTGATGTGCTAACATCCTTTTTTAGCTTAAAAGATGATTTCACATGTTTTCCTCTAGCACATGCATTACACATACTATGATCTTTGAAATTTGAATTTTGTAGACGACGAAACAGGTCCTTCTGCATGCCCCAATCTTCTATGCCAAAGTTCTACATCATTATCAACTGCCTTCAAGTAGCTCATATCACTAGCTCTTAGAGATTCAAAGTCAGCTACCTAGATGTTCTTGTATCTTTTGGCTACTAAGATCACTTTGCCAATTACCAGATTAGTATTGTGCACACTTTAGATAAGAACTCTACTTTGTTCCCTTTATCACAGATTTGAGAGATGATCAAGAGACTGTACTTCAAGCTATCCACATAGTACATTATCAATCGAGTGTGAAAGAGACTTTCCAACCTTTTCTACATCGAGAATGTACCCCTTTTTCTCCATTTCCAAAGGATACATTCCCTCCATGCAGGGCATCTAGTGAGAGAAAATCCATGGTGTCTCCAGTCATGTACTTTGAGAATCCATTGTCCATGATCCATTACAGTCCGTTTCCCCTCACTGTTCCCTGCACATATAAATTATGGGTTAGATTTAGGAACCCAAACTAGTTTGGGTCCCTTGTAATAAGGAAAGAGGTGGATAAGAGCTCTTCTTGTCCATGAAGGCAATATATGTTTTTTTGTGAGTGGTACTTGGTCCATCTTTAGTAGTCACTTTTTCAGCAAACACTCTGTTTTTCCAAACAGATTGAACCCTAGCCTGGCAATTTGCTTTGAAGTGCCCATTGTCCCCATAGTGGGTACAAAGCCAGTTATCAGGAGCTGTGACGTACTTGATGTAAGGGTTGTAAGGAGTTTTCTCCTTTAGGAACCCGATTCCCTTCTTTTTTTCCACTATTGTTAAAGTACATGGCAGTGACAACATCTGAGGTCCATGTCCACTTAAGAGATTTCTCAAGATCAAGTTTTACTTTCTCCAATTCAGCTTGAAGCTGCTTATTTTTCTCAAGTTCATCGCATAGACTAGTTTTCACATTATTTAATTATTTTACAAGTTCGATGTGTGTCTCACTAGATACTTCCCTCCCTTTTTCAACACTTACATGCCTATGTTCCGATTTGAGTCCCTCAATGGTTTCCTCTAGGTTTGTGAAAACCACCAAAAAGTCATCCCTTCTTGCTCAGTAGAATCAATTTTCTCTTATAGGGTATTCTTTTCTTTGCTAAGGTTTTCTATTGTTTCCTTCAAGTCAACAACCACTACCATCAAGTCATCTCTCTCATTTTCTGCACTATATATTTTTCAGCTAGAACTTCCTTTCTTTTTCAAGATTACCTATGGTCAGCTTTAAAATCAGTCACACAGACCACCATATCATCTCTAGATTGTTCAACATCTCCTAGCTCTATGGTTCGGGCATCCTTATCATCATCAAGAATATAATATGCATCAATTAAGACATTTTCTAAAGACATCAATTTCTTAGAAGGGTAGGACTTCAGATTACTCTGAACATCGCTGAAATTTACCTCATCATTTTCATCATATTCATCATCATCGGACTGAACCATCAATGCAAATAACAAATCATATTCTTTTGCTTCATTTTCCACTGTCATCATGGAACTGTCTTCTGCATCTGGTTTCCCTTTTAATTCACTGGAGGAATCTCCCCAAATAGTAAGAGTTTTCTTCACAACATTGTTAGCTGCACGTTTTTGGTTGAATCATTCGTTAGGAACCTGGTTCCCTTTTGCTGCTTTGTCAGAGTTGTGTTTGTAATGTTCTTGTTTTAGAAGTGGGCAGTATTTGATGAAATGCCCTGGCTTTTCGCACTTGTAACAGAGATCATAGCTCCTTGGTTTACTTGAACTACCTCTCTTAGGCATACCACCATTTCTTTGAACCATCTTTTGAAATATTTTAGTGAGATAGGCCATATCTCTATCTTCTTTACTTGACTCGTTATTTTCAGCCTTGAGCACCAGGTTCTTCTCCTTCTTCGGCGCTCTTCTTTTACTATTTTTCTTTCTTATCATCTCGTATGTCTTCAAATTTCCAATAAGCTCATCCATGATTAGAGATTGTAAATCTTTAGCTTCAGTGATGGCATTCACCTTACTCTCCCAAGAGCTAGGTAGAACACTAAGAACCTTCCTTACCAGCTTGTTTCTAGGAATAATTTTTCCACGTGAATGAATCTTATTTATGATATATGTGAATCTAGTATGCATATCTTGTATAGATTCATCATCTTTTATCCTGAAATGCTCATACTCGGTGGTGAGCATGTAAATTTTGGACTGCTTAACCTAAGTGGGTCATTCATGTGCCGTTTGCAATGCTTCCCATATTTTATTGGCTGACTGACATGCTGAGATTCTATTGTACTCGTCAAGTCCTATATCACATACCAAGATCTTCTTGGCACGAAAGTTCTTTTCAACAGCTTTTTTGTCAATATCGTTGTACTCTTTTTTGGTTTTCGGCACTGTTGGTACATATTCTCCAAGCTTCTTCATAGGAATATGTGGACCATCACAAATGACGTCCCACAAATCTGAGTCTTCTGCCATTATGAAGTCATGCATACGAGTCTTCCACCAGCCGTAATACTGACCATTGAATCTAGGGGGTATATAGGTTGATTTTCATTCCTTAAAGTTAGGTGGAGCAGCCATTGAGATCCTTTATAGGTTTTAACCTTTTAGAAAGAACTCGCTCTGATACTAATTTATAGTTTATACGAGTCCACCAACTGTATAAAGACTTGGTCATATATCAGTCCCCTCAATGCTAACTTCTGAAACAGTATGTAAATAAGACACATTATTTTTACGTGGAAATATCCCAACTCAAAGGGACAAAAACTACGAGTGGTAGGATTTCAACTTCATTACTTGTAACTACACTGTTACAAGTAACTTTATAATAACTCTATTACAAAGACTTCAACGCTCTAACTTGTAATACACTTATCAAGTACCACTTTGTCACTCACTAGTTACAAAGACTTCAACCTATGACTAACTCTAGTCACAACACAAACTCAAATGGTTTATGATTTTGAGTTTCCTAAAACGAAACTTCTAATAGAACAAGATAGGAGTTACAATGAAGAACAAAACACACGATTGCAACTCAACTAAGGACATACATAGACTCCTAGTGAAACTAATACGTAGTGAAGTTGTCTTCTTGTTCTTGACACACTTGTGACTTCAATACTGGATAAGATCTTCAATGCTTGAGAGAGTATCACTAAATAGACAAGTGAATATTGTGTGACTTACACAATATCATTATACTTCCAAAGACATCCCAAGGATGATGTCTATTCTTTGTTGGTAGAGAAGTGACGGATGCACTGCAGCGTGCACAATTGCAGGTAGTCACTTTCAGCAGTTGCTTTCCAGCTGTAAAGTTGACTTATACTTCTGTCTGGGAAACACCAAGGGATCAAGTCCTTAATCAGGTTCTTATTAATCTAAAGGCACACTGCCCAGATTATCTTGAGTCCATTGCTGAATGATAGCAGGAATGCATCAGGTCATTTATCTGGTTCTATAAAAAAAGTTTGTTAGATCATAAAAACATAGACTAAGAGACATTAAGCCCATCAAGCATCTCAAGATATCGGTTGTAGTAATGTAGTGATGATTTCGCATAGAGATGGCAAAATTAGACACATCAATCTATTTTTACAATTTTCATCATGTTTGATAAAGTTATAACAAACTAAGTCTTGATATCTATCATTTAATATTATGTCCTTAGTATCTAAGAGTCAAGTAAGGCATTAAGCAGAATCTCACAAAATTCTACACACACAATTATAACATAATCCACCCCCGTCCCGAGCATGAATAACCATGTCACATACATATATGCTCGTAACTCATGTATGTATCACCTCGCATGTAGCAAACAATGACAAATAGGAGGAATATTTCCCTCAACAAAGCTAGGCAAAACACTTAATCGATTCTACTAACTCAACACTCAACTTATCCTTTTCCTCTACAAATTTGCCTCCGCTAAACTCAATCTAGCCATTGACGACTTGAATACACCGCACAATGCAACAGAAATCAATTTCAATTAATAAAGCTATGATTTTTATTCAATTTCTAAAAAGTCAACAAAAATCAAACACCAGGCCCGCCCAATCAAAACCTGGGACCAAAGGTAGGTCTTGACTACCCATATCCCCACGAGTCCAAATATGTGTTTCGTTTTCAAATCCGAGTCTTATTCAACTCTTAAATCTCAATTTTTTATTTTTCAAAACTTTGACAAAATCCCCAAATATTTCCATAGATTTCCCATGAATTTGATGTTAAATATTGTATAAATCATGAAATATATTTGGAAGTTGATTAAAGATACTTCCTAATGATTTGGCATGAAAATCTCCTCTCAAAATCGCCTCACCTCGAAGCTAGGGTTCTAAAATATGAAAAATGAAGCAAAAACTCGAAATTGTCAGCACTTAACAGGTTGCAGATGTCGCATTTTCGACAGGGGGTTCACGATTGCGAACACCGAAATTGCAAAAACT
Source organism: Nicotiana benthamiana (assembly GCA_034376525.1). NCBI lineage: Eukaryota > Viridiplantae > Streptophyta > Magnoliopsida > Solanales > Solanaceae > Nicotiana > Nicotiana benthamiana. Next base: position 26,286,142 of record CM067324.1, on the reverse strand, counting down.
CATTGCAATTGCAAACCTGAAGGATTTTTGTTGAGGTCGCATTTGCGGCAGAAACTTCGCATATGCGAAGACCAGCCTTTGCAAATGCGGCTGGTTCATCGTAAATGCGAAAAGCTGCCCGGTCGCCCAGGCTTCACAGATGCGAGGTTTCTTCGCTAATGTGATGTATTTGCGACCAGAACATCGCAAATACGAAGATACCAGGACCAAAAAACAAAAACTATGCAACAACATTCCAAAACCAATTCGAAACTCATCCGAGCCCTGGGGGCTCCAAACCAAAAATGCACATAAGTGTAAAAATACAACACAAACTCGCTCGCACACTAAAATAATCAAAATAACTTCTAAAACCATGAATCGGAACCCAAAAACGCATGAAAATCAAACTAAACTTCAAGAACTTCTAAAATCACAACCGAGCGTCAAAACTATGTCAAAATTAACCCTGAATGGCGCAAAATTTTGGAGACAAGTTCTATATGAAAAGATGAACCTACTAGAAGCTTCAAATCATGCATGAAAAACTCAAAACGATTAATCATACCTCAAGTCAAAATCAATGAACTTTGAAACTTTAACTTTCACAACCAATGCCGAAACATGCCAAATCACCTCCGATTGACCTCAAATTTTGCACACAAGTCACATTTAACATTACAGACCTATTCCAACTTCCAAAATTGAAATCTGACCCCAATATCAAGAAGTCCACTCCTAGTCAAACTTCCCAAAAGTTCGGCCATTTCGAGCCAAATTCGACTACGGACCTCAAATCACAATCTGGATGCGCTCTTAAGTCCAAAATCACCCAACAAAGCTAATGGAACAGACGAAACTCCATTCCGAGGTCAAATGCTAAAAGGTCAAACTTGGTCAACTTTTCTAACTTAGTACTCCACTCTCAAAGTTCATTCTTCCAAATCGATTCTGGATAACTCGAAAACCAATACCGATGATTTACGCAAGTCATAGTACATCATACGGAGTTACTCGAACCCTCAAATATTAAGCAAAGTGCAGATACTCAAAATGACCAGTTGGGTAGTTACATCCTCCACCACTTAAACGCACGTTCATCCTTGAACGTGCCAGTAGTCGTTCCAAAGCCATCCAATCACGGCGTATCCTTACTAAAAATAAACGCGGGGATGATCCCATGTCACCCTGTTCCACATAAGCTTACCAACACAACACCATTAAAGATCTTTGCTTCGAGCTTGGTCTTTAACCTTAGAACTCCATCTCTACCATCCAGAATTCATTACAGGACCTGAATCTCATAGCCACACGTTGTACAGGTCTGAACAAGCTATATCAAGTCACAATCATAACACAAGATGTAATCACATGATATTCCCTATCACTTAGACACTCATAGTAGGAACTGATGACCACCTATACTGCCCAAACAAAAATCCGGTGCCGGTAGCAAACCTTATACTATTTAGAATCTCGTTCAGAACCTTCATACCCTACCGATTATGAAAGAAACACGCATAACCGCTTAAACACCCATCTTATCAGTAATCCAAGAAACTCACTTGTCTGACCAGGGCCATTGTCCAATTCCTCAAAAAATCATATTGATATTGTTCCAAACCTTCCTCGTCCTAATGCAATACTGCAAATCTCAGGTCTAGAAAACTAATCTCAGCCAATACAAGCAGACACACTGATAAGAATCGACAATAATCATATGGAGCCACATGCAACCTGATTTCATACACTAGCAAGCAATAACTCAGACATGACAGATACTAGAGGAAGCTAAATAAGAAGACTACTAAATAAGCTAAACAGACAGGGAAATCTTAGCACTTCACTATGAACTTTTCTAACAAGGTGAAAGCAAAATACACAAAACAAGAGTAAGGAGTCACATTTCATCATTGTACCATTGCGGCGTGCAACCCGATCCCATCATATCAATCCACAGTGTACCCATCGAGCGATAATACTCGGCTAACGGATAACAGGTGCATCAACATCAAGTACAACAGATTACACAAAATTTAATTGTAGGGAAATCATTAGGAATAACAATACCGACAAAGACAAATACAACTATGGTGCAATAAGCTAAGCAACATCAAAAGGCCACATCACCCATAGTGTCACGAGACCCAAACTGACCACAACATGTGTACGAAGAACCATGTAAACCTCAGAACCCATCATAGTAGGAGAGAGAAACACACGGCATAAACCAAGGCGCGAATAACATCCACTCCACCCTACGATATACATATGGCACCAACTGCGCAAGAACAAGAAAATCCAACCTGATACAGAATACACCCCCTCACTAGGCTCACAATATCCCCAAACCAAATTCTAATCATCTTCAAACATGTAATAAACCTTACAAAAGTCTATGGAAACATTTACATAACACCTACCATTAATCATCCAATCTTCTACACTCTTTCACAACTCACAATCGAGGAATAGTCCGCCAACAAGAACATTCAATCTCCAAGCCTTGCGAATACTAGAATTTTCATACCCAATATCAACACCGCTTCTCAAATAGCTATCACGTAACTCATACTACATTATCTTTCGGTAATGCATCCATAAATCAAAACACAATGTATCTGCTAATAGGCGCCCCAGTGAAAACACATAGTGCCAGCAAAACCTTAAACACCAAAAATCATTCGAGACATCAAAATCTCGTATCCTTCCCTCCAAAACTAAACTGCAACCTTGCATAAGCAACTTCTCAATGCCACATGGCGCATCACCTCTAACATGCTAACTCGCAACACTACAAAAACCTCATAGTCAACTCTGTACCATACGCAATTGAAACTTCACCAACCGAGAATCTTCCATCTATCTCAATCTAGGAGAACACAACCACACGTAATATAGCTCTTATACATGTAGAAAACATTAACACCGGTCGTGGTCATAACCCAGTAAATTCTCCAGAACTTAGTAACATATAATCGCGTAATTAGAACCAATCGCCTCCAACTCAATCGAGTCACACAAATTGACAATCCAATATGATCTCCCCTGAGGAAACTTATGGGAACCCGAAGCCATTTCTTACATTAGCCCAATATTGACTTGTGGACCTTTCTTGACAAGGCCGCACTACGGGTCCGATTACCATACACTGCCACTTTCAAGACCACCCGCAGACAAATTCAAAAGTCTTTAAATCCACTCATCTTATTATGATCTTCAATACGCAACTAATACACTCGAGAAACCTGTGTTTAACCGGCATATGACTATTAAAAGAAATAACCATGAAATCCTTCAATCCGGAAACTGATACAACCCATGATACAATAATCTGATCATCATTAATAGACTCCACCACTTAGCTCGAAGCCATAGAATACCTCAGCAGCAACCCAAAGTACCATATCTTCATAGCATGCTATGATACTACACGACTATTTAGCTAAATACTTCAAATCTCATGCAATGTTGATCACAGAACACCCCGAAGACTTTGACAAGTGCTCACCCATCATTACAATAGTTAAACAACATTCCCTAAGTGCTCTGAAATAATGACATATGCCCCGACCGAATGGAACCCTCATACAAGACACACGATCAAACTCATTATGTAAGATATTGCCCCGGTTATACTCAAATCGACACCTTGCCATGAACTTACCTTAATCACAATAGCTTGGCCTCCAGCTAATCTTCCCCAAAATTGTGCTTACTGACCAGACATATGAACCTGCCTCCTACCTAATTGCATATGCTTTTGAGGCTATACAACACATCGCGATAATAATCAAACATCCAAAACCCGTCACATAGCGAATACTGAATGCACAAAATCACATATAAACCAACAGGAAGAATCAAAGTCGTAGGTGTCAAGTTAAAAGAAGTTCGCACGATAAGGAAAGAAGAAAGGGAAATATTTTCCTAAACACCCTACAGCCTCCCAAACATAGGAATGGACATCATCATAGCGATCTGCAGAACTCTACTAGATACTTGCTCATGAATCATAGATCCTACGAACCTAGTGCTCTGATACCACCTTGTCACGACCCAAAAATCACTAGTCGTGATGGAACCTAACTCGGTCCTCTAGGTAACCAACTAACTGAACAAAATACAACTCGATTAAGATTATAGGAAAATAGAGAATAAATAACTGATCGTTTACAAATTTATCCAAGACCTGGTAGTACGAATCACGAGCTTTTAAGATTTGAAATTTCAAAACTAATATAAATAAATATGCGTTCTGTTTGAAGGTTACTTAAACAGATTATCAATAATCTAGACTATCAAGGACAAGTGGCAGCTATAACCAAACGTATGAATATCTTCTAAATCACCACCTGACGTCACCAGTAGCTCCACTCCAAAATCTGCAACGAACATGCAGAATTGTAGTATTAGTACAACCGACCCATGGTAATGGTAAGTATTTTGTCTAACCTCGTCGAAGTAGTGATGAGGCTTTTAGTTAGAAAAGATGCTTATTGTTATATCATGTACAATAGATTAACAGTAATGTAGTTCAAAGTATAACAAATTAAAAATATCATACAACTCGGTAAGACATTTTACTAAAAAGAACCACAGTAAAATATTTACGATCTTTCCTAGTATGAGATATATGTCAAGAATGTCAACTGTCAAATCACATGATAGGTAACACCATTCGTGCTTTTATCTCGCCCTTACCATGCATAAATAAATTAATGTAACAATTCAATTAGCATGGCAACAACCCTCATACGTTCAGATCATCTTTCCAAATGATCCTATAATAGAGTCAACCATATCACATGAACACAATAATATGAACTACTAAGTAGGAAAAACGCAAGTAACAATGGTGGGCAAGGATGCAGATATGAGTCATAGTAAAGGACTAAGTGAAAAGCACGTAAGTAATAAACAAAATTGAAATATTGACTTCAATTAACTAGCATACTGTAGGACTAAGTACAAATATAATAATTAAGACCGAAACACATGATCTTTGCAAATTAACAAGTAAGGGCATGAATGGCTATCATGGTAGAAGGCTTAAACTAATGTGCAACAGAATAGATACCACATGAGTATAATTATAAAAGCAGGAAATAGGCGCGATATTCGCAAGTTAAGCAAGTAAAAGTCATGGATGGTGTAACAACAGCTGATATAAAGGTCGTGTACAGGACAATAACAACAAGTTACATTTAAAATATGTAAATACAATAATAACAACTTAAGGTAAGGGCACAAACGTATGCATGGGAAATAGATATCATATCACAATGCATTTCCCTCGTCCTCACTTGCACGGAAATACCCTTCATGCCATGACCTCACAATAACATGCAAGCATAACAATATAAATGAAATGGCACTACATCACCCATTTTTCTTTAACACTTAATAATATGGCACGCATAATCCTTTGTGCTTTTACTTTCAATATTGTGGCATGGCATCACCCTTCGTGCTTTCTGTTAAGACCCAAATTCTCCCTCTACGAACTGTCATGACAGCGCCTAGTCTAGACGACTAGGTAAGACTAACAAATTGCGAAAAAAGCAAAATAATGATATGAAACTAGCAATTTACGGGTAAAAATAAAGAAGTTTAAAATATCGCTCAACATATACAATATCACTCTCTCAAACTGAACAAAACACTCCCAAAATCTGGAATCTCATGAACCATAAACTAAAGAGAATACATAGTATTCTAACTCCAAAAGTCTAAACAAAAGGAAAAAAAGAAGTTTATGGCTAAAGGGAGATAAAAAGGGACTTGTATTTCGGCGGGTGTGAAAGATATACCTCGAAGTATCTGGGTAGCCTCTCCCTACGGATAGTATGTATAAGCAGAAGAACCTGGATCCACATGCGGCTGAGGTAGCCTCACCGCTGCAGTGGTCCATTTATGCTGTTAACGGTACCTCGTTAGGGGAATTTTTGTCCGAAAAAAATAGGTGCGTATAAATACTTCTTTTTTTAGATTTTTAGGTCATCTTTTTTTAGTTGAGCACCTGAACGCGGTTTTTACCCTTTTTGAGTAATCTTAAAGCTTGTTAAACAATTAATCTTAGATTCTTATCTTGTAATTATATTTTATGGCTTCTATTTCATCTCAATTTATGATTCCTTCTTCAATTATGAGTAGCTAAACCCATTAGCTAGGGTAATGAGACTCTTATTTTAGGGCTTAGATGTTTATGGGTGATTGATATTTTCCCTGATTTGTGCTTTTTATGTTGAATTGGTGGTTGCAAACACTAATTTGTGCCTTTTTGACTTAGGCTCTTCTTGAGGTAGAGAGCTTAAGTCTAGAAAATTAGGCCAACAGATAGTAATATCCAACTTGAAACAACTTTGCTTGCACAAATTGAACACCCAATTGTGCTTGAGAAAGCCAATTAGATCAAAGTCACTCAAACTAACGAAACAAAAGAGTGAGTATCTACGTGCATTTGCTATATTATGATCCCAACTATAACAATGTTGCACTAAGTTTTAGACCATGTTAGATACTCACCTAGGAGTAAGTCACTTTCCTAGTGCCTCTTTACCAATTTAGAAAACCCTACAAAAATATCTTAAATTAGAGTAGCAAACAACAAGAATGATTGGAAGTGCAAAAAATAACATCGCACATTGCTAGATTAGATAGAAACCCAACTCCAATCCTTATCTTAGCTCCATGTGGATTCGATCTTGACCTTTTCGGGTAAAAGCTGCATCGACCGCTCTTGCGACTCTATAGTGGTGTAGGATTGGAACCAATCACTTTTTGAAACCATTGCCAGGGAGCTAAACATTTTTGGTTATCTATCTAAATAGTTTTGAGTCTTTCTTTTCTTTCCTTCTGTGATACTAACTTGCGTATGCCGCTAATTCAGGTACAAAATGGCAAATAATGATTCTCTTGGAAATGTTATCCCGGGCGAGTAGGTCGAAGATAAAGGTGAAGATGAGGTGCCTCTAGTACCTCAAGGACAAAGAAGAGGCCGCCAGGCCAATGAAAATATTTTAGAACCTCCCCTATTGTCTCCGAGAGTGGCTCCTCGGGTGCTTCCAAATTAAGGATACGCAAGTGCAATTGTCACGTCCTAGATTCGGGCGGGAAATTTCCAAATTACAAATGTGACATTAACTTTATTGGAGCAACGAGGGTAATTCACATGTGCTCCCCATCAAAACTTATATAAACATCTTCAAGGCTTTGTGGATAACTATTAGGGAAGCAAACAAACAAATGTTTCAAAGGATGCATCGCCGGTTGAGATTGTTCCCTTTCTCACTTCGAGGGAAAGCTTTGGACTGGCTTGAAAGGTGTCCCAACCATTCCATCACTACGTGGGATGAGTTGGAGGAAAAGTTTATAGCTAAGTTTTTCTCAACAGGGCAAATGGCTACTTCGAGAGATGAGATTTTGGCCTTCAAACAAGAACCTAATGAACCACTTCATGAGATATGGGAGAGATACCGTAAAATGGTGAAAGAATGTTAGAACAATGACATGACTGAAGTAATGATTCAGCAGACATTCTACCATGGCATTAACATGACCAATCAGTGTGTAGTGAACGGCTAGCAGGGGAAAATTTTATGAACACACCTTAGGCTGAGGTGTGTGAGATATTGGATGAGATGGCAAATACTTCCTCAGCTTGGCAAAGTTGATCCAATGTGCCACATGGTGACCCCATCGTTTCGTCATCCACTTGCAAAATGAACTCCATGATCATGTGCACGCAATAACAGAATTAACTACAACAATGAACCATTTTGCAAAAGCTCAATTTCAACAAGTTCAAACACCTAGACAATTAAAATGCTATGGAATGTGTCAACATATGGGTCAACAAAACGTGACAAAGAAGTCAACAAGGTCGAGGTAGTACGGATCAATATGAGAAAAGCAATGGTGGTTTCAATCAAGATGAGGGCTATGATGAGCAAAGTGAAGAAGTACAGTATGTGAAAAATTACCAAGGACGAAGGGGCAATTCTCCTAACCAACAACAATGGTGGAGATCCCAAGAAAATTGGGAGAATCAAATTCAACAAGGCAATAGCAACTAGGGGAACAACAATTAGAATTGGGGAAACTAGAACAACTAGGGAAAATGGAGTGGCAACAACAACAATTGGGGAGGAAACAACAACCAATTGGGTTGGAATAATGGAAATCAAGTAAACAACAACTAAGGGGGTTGGAATAAGGCAATCAAGGGATTCGGTGGCAAGGCTTTCAAAGGCCTCTGATGTATCAACAACCAAACAACCCACATCCATTTATGTCCCAAGGTCTTAACTCGTCAAATAATGAGATGGGAAGGATAGAGATGATGTTTGAACAAATGATGAAAAAGAATGCCAACTCCGATGCCTAGTTGGAATCTCACAATACTTCAATCCGGAATTTGGAGGTTTCACTTGGCCAAATTTCACAATCTTTAAATACTCGCCCTAAGAGGGATCTACCTAGTGATACGGTAGTAAACCTGAAGGATAGGAACAACACCGAGCATGCAATGGCAGTGATCACTAGAAGCGGTCGAGGTGGTGATGTGACTACCTCCAAGCAAAAGGAAATTGTGAGTGATGAGGTTGATGTACAAGATGATGTTCTTATAGTTGATGAGCCAGTGAGTGAAGAGAATTTGAATGAGGAAGTGAGAACTGATATTAATGATAATTATTTGGAGACAAAAGATGTCGTGACCACTTCTAGAGAACACATAATCGACATACCAAAAACGGTGGTGCCCAAGGCTAAGGATCCCTTGCCAAGGTCTCCTCCACCTTACCATAAAAGGCTTGTGAAGAAAAAGAATGAGAACCAATTTAAGAAATTCATTTCAATAATGAAGATCTTATCAATCAATGTTCCTTTGGTGGAAGAGCTTGAGCAAATTCCAGGTTACACCAAGTTCATGAAAAAACTTGGTGACTAACAAGAGGTCCATGGATTGTGAGACCATCAAGATGACTCATCAAGTAAGTGCAATTGTGCACTCAATGGATCCAAAGCTTGAATATCCCAGAACTTTCACAGTTCCATGTACCATCGGGGTGCGGATTTTGCAAAGGCATTGTGCAATTTGGGAGCAAGTATCAATTTTATGCCTTATATCGTGTTCAAAACTTTGGGTATTGGTCAAACGATGACTACTTCAATAAGGTTATAAATGGTGAATAGAAAAATGAAAAGGCCGCTTGGTATTATCGATGATGTTCTTGTCCGGGTGGACAAGTTTATTTTACCTGCCGACTTTGTGATTATAGACTACGAGGTTGATTATGAGGTTCTAATCATATTGGGAAGACCTTTTGTTGCAATTGGGAAGGCATTGGTTGATGTGGAAGCAGGGGAGATCACCTTCCGAGTGGGTGTTGAAAAAGTGGTCGTTCATGTGTGCAAATAAATGAAGCAGCCAAACAGTATTGAAGTGTCCTCTTTTGTGGATCCTGTAATGGAAGTGATAGTTGATGATACTAGTGCAATGATCAACATGGAGGATCCTCTAGAAGCTGTGTTGTTTAACCTTGATGTAAATGAGGATGAAGGTCGGATGGAGTGTGTCAATGCTTTGCATGGAATGAGCTCTTACTCTTATGAGCCTCGAAATCTCTCTTTGGATCTTGAGAATAGAAAGACTCCACCAACAAAGCCCTCAATTGAGGAACCTCCCATTTTGGAGTTGAAGCCTTTGCCCTCACATCTCAGGTATGAATTATTAGGCCCTAGTTCAACTTTACCTGTTATTCTTTCATCTTGTCTTACCAACGTGCAGGTAGATGTAATACTGGAGGTGCTCCAAAGAAGGAAAAAGGCAATTGGATGCACTCTAGTTGATATTCGGGGAATAAGACCCACCTTTTGCATGCACAAGATTATACTTGAAGATGCCAAGCCCTCCTGGAAAATCAAAGGAGGTTGAACGAGGCTATGCAAGATGTTTCCAAAAAGGAGGTGACGAAGTGCTTGGATGCAGGGGTTGTGTATCCTATCTCAGATAGTTCTTGGACTTCGCCGGTGCAATGTGTGCCGAAGTACAAATGAGAAAAATGGGTTGATTCCCACCAGAACTATAACCGATGGAGGGTGTGCATGGACTACCGCAAGTTGAATAAAGCGACCTACAAGGATCAATTTCCATGCCCTTTCTTGTCCAGATGCTTGATAGACTTGCTGGGCGTGACTTCTACAATTTTTTGGATGGGTACTCAGTTTACAATCAGATTTTGATTGCTCCGAAAGATCAGGAGAAAATCACCGTTAAGTGTCCATATGGCAAATTTGCCATTTCTAGAATGCCATTTGGTTTGTGTAATGCACCGATTACATTCCAGCGATGTATGATGGCTATATTTACCGACTTGGTGGAGGACTTCTTGGAAGTATTCATAGATGACATTAGTGTTGTTGGTGACTCTTTTGATGAATGTTTGAAGAATCTTGACAAGGTGTTGGACCGATGTGAAGAGAACAATCTTGTGCTTAACTGGGAAATATGCCACTTTATGGTCGAGGAGGGTACTGTCCTCGGCCATAAGATCTTAAAGCACGGCGTAGAGGTGGAAAAGGCTAAAATTGAAGTGATCTCTAAGCTTCCTCCTCCTACTTCAATCAAGGGGGTTAAGAGTTTTCTTGGGCATTCGGGGTTCTACCGAAGATTCATCAAAGACTTTTCTAAGGTAGTGAATCCTTTTTGCAAGTTATAGGAAAAGGATGCCAAGTTCGTGTTTAATGAGGATCTATGAATGCCTTTGAACTTCTCAAATACAAATTGACAACCACTCTTGTTATTATTGTACCCAATTAGAGCTTACGTTTTGATCTCATGTGTGACGCAAGCGATGTTGTGGTAGTAGCGTTCTTGGGTCAAAGAGTAATCAAGATGTTTCACCCAATGTATTATGCAAACAAAACAATAAATGATTCTTAAGTTAATTACACAGTGACAGAAAAAGAGTTATTAGCAATTGTGTTTGCAATGGAGAAATTTAAATCTTATCTCATGCGTGCCAAGGTGTTAGTTCATACTGACCATGTAGGACTTTGCTACTTGATGACAAAGAAGGATTGCAAGGCTCGGTTGATGAGATGGGTTCTATTGCTTCAAGAGTTTGACCTTGAGATTGTTGATAGAAAAGGGTGTGAAAACCAAGTGGTGGACCACTTGTCCCGCTAGGAAGAGGAGAGAAGGCCCCTGATGGTCTCGAAATTAATGATTCATATCCTGATGAGAAACTCCACTCTGTATCTGTGAATAGCATGCCTTGGTTCGCAGATGTTGCTAACTTTCTTTCGACCGGTATTGTTTCATGTGAGCTCTATTCTAACCAAAAGAAGAAGCTTAAACGGGACAGCTTGGATTACTACTAGGATGAGCCCTACTTGTTCAAAATCTGTAATGATGGTGTGATCCGGAGATGTGTTTCGGAATAGGAGCAAATGCATATTCTTGATTCTTGTCATTTCTCTGTGTCTGAAACCTAAATGCCAAGTTTTTGGACTTAAAATACGTTTCTACTACCTAAAAAAGATACTTTTCTATATATAATGCAGTATTATACCTCGCTATATTTTAACAATGTTTCTGCTGTTAAAGTTAGTACAGTATAATAACGCCTTATATATAGAGGGGTATAGTACCATGTTATATATAGAACGGTATTATAACACGCTATACCTATTTGTGGACCAACCAATTAGTCTTATGCATTTAATTAACATAATTGTAAATCAAATCTATATCGCATGGAATAATACCGCGCTATACATGTTTTTGGGCCCACCAATAACTCTTATATGCCTGACATAACAATAATTCAAATGGATATAGCTCGGTGTAATATAATGCTATACATCAAAAAATTCAACCCCCAAGACTAGGCATTGCCTTATTTAAAGGCGTGAGGATTTTATGAAAATCCATTGAAAAAATATTCTAACTTCCTGTTCAAACTTTTCTTCTTGATATCAAGCATTTTTTATAATGTTTGAAGAGACAAAAATGAGGGTTTCATTATATTGGGGTGGGGGGAGGGGGTTGAGGTTGTATGGAGAATAACTCTATGAGGTATAGTTCATCTCTATGGTGTCATTTTAAATTTTCGCTTACAATGAAGTACGATAAATTGGTATCATTGCTACGTAAAAAAATGAGTGAGAGGAAACGTTCTGTGAACCTTAAGGTAGCCGGTATTTTTCTGTATTCTATGACTCCGTATGGGTTTGCTTGTTATTCTGAGTTTAACATCGAAGATGATGATACTCTTAGAGATTTTTTGCGGATTTCGTATGAATAAAGGAAATAATAAAATTGTTGGAAATGTACGTCAAGGCTGAAGACATTGGCAATAATGAGATTGCATAAAGCAGGGATAACCCCCAGTCATCAGGTGGCTATGTTGGAGCAGTTTTGGCCCAACATGTTCCGATTGAAAGAATTTGGCCGAATCTTAGCTTATCTCCATGGACGAACGATGGGCGAGGAAATAATTTCTCTCCCACTTTACATATTCCACAAGACGACTGGTAAACTTCAATTTTCTTTGCTGTTACGATGTTTATTTTTTGTTGAATTGAATTTGTATTAACACTCATATTTTTCAAATGAGGTATCATCCGGATATGACTTTTACAAGTCATGACTCCATGCCTAGTTAGAATATACGTAGTTCTAGCGTGTTGGATCATGTTAATCCATCTGCGAGTCATCACCAATAGGAAAATGTGCATCATGGAATATCAGTGCAGTACGACTCTTAAGTGAACTGATATAGGAATAGGTAAAATATTTATCAATTTGAGTAGCTTATAATTTTGTTCTTTTTATGCGCTGAAAACGAGCAACTTGATGGTCCTGACTTCACTCAATTGCCCATAGACGACATATTTACTCGTGATCTGGCAGATGCGCAGAGTCAGAAAGATAATAGTGATTATGATAATAATGCCGATAAGTCTAGAGATGACACACCCCACAGCCTTTCCTAACGAGGGTGATGATGAGGAGGAAGTGAATGTCAAACCTGAGCTGATGAGGGAACATGTTCCTCCACATCCCGTTAGATCAAGAGTGTACGAGTCCCACATGCTGTTTCATGAGCAGAATATTCTCTACCTTGATAATTTTCCAAGTATGCCAGATGTGGAGCCTTGACTACAAATGTGTCGGAGTCATTCAACAGCTTATTGAATTTTTCACGTGGATTTCTTGTTACTTCCATGGTCGGAATGACATCTAAATATATTGTAGAGAGGTTTGTTGAAAGGCATAGAGCTGCACCGGAATTGATGGACAGGGGTGTCCAATTTATGCCAATAATGATGAGAAGATTTGAGAAATACAGGAGTCAATCACATTGGCATTTATTTTTACAGTATGATCATGATCAGGGTGTTTATAAAGTTCGCACCGCTATTCGTGGACATTGGAGGAAAAATTTACAGACCATGAATGAAGCCAGCAAGTTGTGTTCATGTGGGAAATGGACCATCTACCACATGCCATGCGAACATGCCATTAAGCGCTTTCAACGGGTTGGTTTAGGGGAAATCAACTATGTTGATAAGCAATATAGTATTGTTGCTGCGTAAACACATATAATGGGAAGTTGCAGCCATTTGGTTCTGAACTTTATTGGCCGCCAGAACCATTTAAAATATTGTGTAACAAAGACCATTTGAGTGGATGTTGGTGAAACCGTTTATGCCTGTACATGTGGCATATGCTCGCAAAAAGGACACGACCATCGTAAATGTCCTCCAGTTGGTCTGGGTGGCGATGGTAATCTAGCTCCTGGTGCAAGTTAGTCTAATGTACCCAACTATCAAGGATACACTTAGTGTTTTGTTTTCGTAATGGTTTTTGTAATAAGTGTTTGTACTTGTTTATGTTGCAATATTTATCAAATAAAATTAAATTTCGTAGTCTTGTTACATCTTATTTTTAGCATGACCTTTTGAATTAGGATGATGATATGTAGTTCCAACATTCAACTTATTGGTGTTAGTAAATATGACCGATATGAAGATTGAAATTTCACAACATAATATTCGAAGAGATAAAAGCACAACAACTATAACTAAAGCAACATACATGAAAATAAAAGATAATAAAAGGATAAATCAAGACAAAGTTATTTCATATCATAAAAATTAATATGCATAGCACGGTTAAATACTATGTTTTGGGTGTTGTCTTGTCGGTATGAAAAGTTGACCTACTGCGAAAAAGCTATTTCGTTTCAGAAAAAGTGAATATGTATAGCACGATACAATACTACGTTTTGTGTGTTGTCTTATTGGTCTGAAGCTGACCAACTACGAAAAAGCTATTTTGTTTCAAAAAAGTGAAAATGTATAGCACAGTACAATACTACATTTTGTGCGTTGTTTTGTTAGTCTGAAAAGCTAACTGATTGCGAAAAAGCTATTTCGTTTCGAAAAAAGTGAATATGTATAGCACGGTACAAACTACGTTTTGTGTGTTGTCTTATCGATCTAAAAATCTTATCGATTGCAAAAAAGTTGTTTCAGAAAAATTGAATATGTATAGCGCGGTACAATATTACGTTTTATGTGTTGTCTTTCCTATAAATACGAGTGCATTCTAGTTATTTTTATGCTTAACAATAACCAATAGCAAATATTTCCATAAAAGCAAGGTTTTCCTTTATGCTTTAACAAATGTCTAAACCCTTTTTTGTGCCAAGGTGCAATTGTGGAAAAATGCATTATGCAAGACTGTTGGGATGATGGTAAAGCTGGACGCCGCTATTGTGCGTGTATGAACAAGTTTTATAGGGTTCCCGACAAACATGTATGCAATTTTGAGGTATAGATTGATGAACCCTATCTGCAAGAATACTACAAAGAAAAGTTGCAGTATCTTCATTTTTTGTGTTTAAAGCAGAGGGAAAGAGAGTAACAATCCAAACTCGAAGTTGCAGAGTTGAAAGAGAAACTCAAAGAAGTGGAAGAAGAAAAAAATAAGCGGGGAGACAAATTTAAGTGGTTGGAGCAGAGAATACTAGGCGGTCGTGACTAAACAATGACATGTACGTGTTGAGCGTAGTAGTGTATCTTTATGTTTCCCGTGTCATGTGTTTTCATTAGTTATACTAATTTAAGTTATATTAAGTTTATATGTTTGTGTTTGTGTTGGTGTTGTAATGTTAAAATAAAAAAGAATGGGCTAAAAAACATAATGCGCATATTATGTAAACATAGAAAATTATTGTTATTATTTACATAAAATAATAATTACATAGAATACATAAAATACAAAAAAAAAAAAAACAATGAGTCCCACATCCTTTATGCTTCAATGCAGCCGCTGGCCTGAGGCGTATCCCATCATGCCCGAATACACTATCAGGATCATCCTCATCACGTTGCCTCTTTATATGAGAATGTGTTGCAGCATGATCATCAGTTAGATTGGCAGGGTCGGTAGAAGGGGCAGTCAGGCCATCAGCAACCTACAAAACAATAATTAAGTTTAGTATATGAAAATGTATATTAGTAATGTAAGTGTTAAGTCAAAAAACATTTTCTTACCATGGTGTCGTTGGGCTCCTGAATATAAAAATCCGTGGTTTCCTTAGCATCGCATAAAGTGGCCTCCGTGACAGGCTAGAATGAAGTCTTAATAAGAAAATAAAAATTAATTTATGGAAAATATTGAGAAAAAAACAAATTAATAGTAATACAAACATACTTGCGCCTATGATAGATCCACCGCAACCGACAACAATGAGACAAAACTCAACCTGCGCCCACCATCACATCTCGGGTCAGCCAATCCTCAAATGCGGTCGTTGGCCTGAAAAGAACTGCTCTATATCTGCAGTGAAGCTCGTGACCGTGATCAACAATGGATCTGACAGGATGACATGCGATGCTGGAAGCTCCAGCTGAAGATTGTATGATGGCATGCTGCTAGGAGGCTCGTTTTGCTGAGGGAGTAACCCAACTAATCAGCTCCAAGATCCTCATTAGGTGCCTCAACGCCCCCTTGCTGGGGACAACCTCCTTTCCGGCCCCCACGACCCAGTGGGGCACCCCCGCCTCGTGGGACAGCCCTGTCTCTTCCCCATCCCATCCGGCGTGTGACAGGACTACCCCGTTGGTGGTGCTCTAGCACCACATATTCAGGATCATGATCTAAGCGCTCGCCTAGTCTGGCTCGCTGCAGTGTCTGGAGAGACAGCTCTGTCACCTGCGGGCCATACTGATTGATAGCAAGATCATCGGCATGTTGTTGCATCTGCAGTGCCAACTGGAAGAACAAATGATGACCAATAGCCTGCACAACATTTAAAATATTAATTACAGAACACTATCACAATTATAAGTAATAATACCAAATAACATACCAGTGCCTCGTGCTCCCGACGTATGGTGTATACTGATCGTCAGCTTGATGAATGGTGTTCCCGATAAAAAGTCGGGTAACACACCAGTGCCAAGACGTATACATCTGAATAGTCGTCACTTGGATATATGAAAGTAGGGGCATAATCAGGTCCTCTCGCCCCTCCCAAGTATAGACTTGTGCCTCTAGCCATGCTACAAATGCGTTGTCCGCCCTTGAACGATCGTCTCGCTGATAATGTAAAGCCTCCCATGTAGGACCTATCAGTATAGTCTGTGGATGGACAAATTGGCAAAGTACCCGCTATGTGCATGATGCTCCATAATATCGAGGTACATTAGCGGGATGGAAGTGCTCCAAATCAGTCGGCTGGCCGAGCAATAATAGGGCAGGCCATCTATCAAGTTGTCGATGTATGACATCAAGATGAACTATCAAATAATAACATAAAAATGTGTATGCACAACACAAGTGAATTTATAACAAGTAAGTCTATGTACACATTTACATGTGCGTTCTCCAGCATATCCAACACATCCTTGACAAGGGGGAGACTATGATGAGCACTAATGGCTCGGTAATTTCCACGTAGGAGAACCCACCTGTAGCTAGAATGAGAAATGAAGGTTATACATCTAGAGGTAATGGTGGTAGAGGTGGCTGCATTGGCAGGAACCGCGCCCAGGCCTAAACCTAACATACAAGGTTGATGTAAAGTTTAAGAAAACTTTCACTAGATAGAATTGGAAGTAATGAACAGAGTATTCGAATATGTTGTCACTTGTACAAGTGGCAGGAAACCACATATGTCACCCTGGGTGCGCATGCTTTCCCAACATATATTCTTGTACAGGTAAGTGAGAACAACAACACCCTAGTTGTACTGGGGTAAATCATCTAGCTACTGAAGATGATGTAGAAATCGCAAACTCACTGGATTTCCCGAAGTGTTCGGGAACAAGATACCCCCAAAAAGAAGGAGCAACACCAACCTCATGTACCGGTGAATATGTGGATCATCTGTCTCACCGGTGATGTCAGGGTGCAATATCTCCAAATATTGTCTAATAGCTGTCAAAATCATACGGCTGGACCTTGAAGTTGTGGTCTCATCTTGTGGCCTAAAACCAGTGAACTGCTGCAGAAAGTCCAAATACTGGGCACGCAATATAGATCTCATATATTGAGGCGGTGCAACGGCCAGTCCATCAGCAAGTAGCGCATATAAAACCTCAACATCCTGCAACGTGATGGTGGCTTGCCAACGGGTAGGTGGAAAGTGTGCATCTCTGATCGCCACCGCTCTATTAAGGCCATGATCAAAGACCAGTCGAGCTGCACCCGCCCAATCTGAAAAATCCCATAAAAGCCCATATCTTGCAGGCTCTGGACTACGCCAGGAAGGAAATATATGTCCCTCATGAAGTCCCACAAGTCGTTCACTCTCCCGGCGCAGAGAGTCGGGTCCAGTAGCTCTCCCTCCCATGCGTTGGCGGGCCTATGATCTCCCTGTAACACTTATAGCTCATCCGAGGGAGGACCAAGATGTATAGGCAGCATGTCCATGTCGTCTACTATAAATTAAACAATATTAATTGCGTGTTTGCTCTATAAATAATTAATATTCAATTATTTAATTAGACAATATATATCTATGGGTTTCAAGCTTGATATTTGAGTCTCAGTAGTATCAAGCTATTTTGAATTCTTATATGTGTCAATTTTAATACTTCTTATAATTTTGTTTGTTTTATAAATTAAATAATTAATTTTTAATTGAACAACATATATATATATATATATATATATATGTGTGTGTGTGTGTGTGTGTGTGTGTGTGTGTGTGTGTGTGTGTGTGTGTGTGTGTCAATTTCAGTACTTTTCATAATTTGTTTGTTTTATAAATTAAATAATTAATTTTTAACTAGACAGCGTATATATCTATGGGTTCAGACTCGCTCCTCGAGGCCCAGTAGCACCAAGCTTTCTTGAATTCTTCTGTGTGTCACTTCTAATAATTTTAGAATTTTGTGTGTTTTATAAATTAAAAGATTAATCTTTAATTGGACAGTGTATATATCTATAGGTTCTGCACTAGATATTTGAGGTCTACTAGTACCAAACATTTCTGAATTCTTATGTGTGTCAATTTAAATATTTTTTTAGAATTTTATGTGTTTGTTTTGAAAATTAAATAATTAGCTTTTAATTGGATAGAGTATATACCCTCCAAGCTTGATATTTAATGCCAGTAGCACCAAGCTATCCTAAATTTTTATGTGTGTTAATTTTAATATTTTTCATAATTCTATGCGTTTGTTTTATAAATTAAATAATTAAATTTTATAAATTATAATTGGACATAGTTTGCGTTTGATTTATCAATATAGTATATACTTAAACTATTATATTCTACGCTAAAAGGCTCTAAATTTTACTATGCTAAAAGGCTCTATATTTTTCTACGTCAAAAGACTTTATATTTTACTACGCTATAAGGGCACTAGTCTTTAAGAAAATAAATAATCTAAACTAAATAAAAACAAAAAACATATATTAATAACATAACATTCACAAAATTACATAAAAAATATTAAAATAAATTTATGAACATTTTTATTAACAAGAATAATTATTTCTCAATTTTTAACTATTCTTTTAAAATACTAATATCTTAATCCGGATAAAAATAACATACTAATTTAATCGCAAACAAAACACAAAATGACATGAAAATACATTCAAGACAATTAATATGCATTATTATAGGAGTTTCGACATAAATTAAATCGGAATATCTCGATTTATGTTTTTAGAAAAGTCAGAAATTTAAATTTGAGCCCGAATGAGGAAACCACAATAATAGAAGGTTTGGGTTGGATGCAGGACCTACAGTTTTATCTTTTTATGTAACGGGTGGGCTTCACTCGGAATTGTTTTGGAGAAAAAGAGGGGAGGAGACCGCTGCTTCGTATTTTAAAATAGGGCTCGTCTGTTTCTGTCGTGGGGAACAAGAACTGCTCTTTATTTAACAGGTATAGCGCGATATAATACCGCACTATATATAACGTGGTATTATGTCGTGCTATATACAACGCATCATTATACCGTGCTACACTTTAAAGGCAGAAACACTGTTAAAGTATAGCACGGTATAATACTGTGTTATATATAGAAAAGTATCTTTTTTTGGGCAATGGAAAGGTATTTTGAGTCCAAAAATTTAGCATTTAGGTTTCAGGCTCTCATTCCTCTCCGTGCGGTGATCATCATGGTGGGTAGAGGACAGGTTCAAAGGTGCTTAGTTGTCGTTTTGGCCTACATTGTACAAGGATGCAACTGAACTTGTGAAGAGATGTGATGAGTGTCAAAGAGCAAGTGAAATTTCAAAAAAGGATGAGATGTCGCTCACTACTATTCTTGAGGTTGACATATTTGATGTGTAGAGCATTGACTTCATGGGTATATTTATGAGTTCATATGGAAACACATACATTCGAGTGGTTGTTGATTATGTTTCAAAGTGGGTTGAAGCTGTGGCTTTACCCAACAATGAGGCCCGGAGTGTAGTGACTTTTCTCAAAAAGAGTATCTTTACTCGGTTTGGCACTTCTAGAGCAATCATCAGTGATAGGAGTCCCATTTCTACAATAAGGCCGTTGACACTTAGCTTGCAAAGTGTGGTGTCAATCATAAGGTTCTACCCCTTACCATCCTCAAGCTAGTAGGAAAGTTGAGGTCTCCAATAGGGATATCAAAATATATTGTCAAAGACAGTTAATGCAAATAGGACTGGCTGGTCAAAGAAACTGAATGATGCTTTGTGGGCCTATAGGACTGCTTACGAGACTCTAATTGGTATGTCTCCGTACCTGTTGGGGTTTGGGAAAGCTTTCCATCTACTGGTTGAGTTAGAGCACAAGTCCATGTGGGCCTTGAGAAAGTTGAATCTTGAATGGGATGCTACGGCAAATCTCCGGGTGGAGCAACTCAATGAGCTTGATGAGTTCCAGTTTCATGCTAATTCCAGCTTGTTCTTGTATAAGGACAAGATGAAGTACTTACATGACAAGTATGCATGTATTAAGGAATTCAAAGTGGGTGGCCTGGTTCTTTTTTTCAACTCCATCGTACGATTATTTCCGGGAAAGCTTAAGTCCAATGGAGTGGACCTTTTGAGGTGGTGCTTGTGACTCCATTTGGTGATTTTGATTTGAAAAACAAAAATGGTGAAATCCTCAGAGTTAATGGGCACAGAGTGAAGCACTATCTTGGCAAGTTTGATGACAGCCACGTGATGGCAATGATCCATCTCAAGTGATTGATGGTAACCTATATCGTTCCACGACGTTAAATCAGGCGCTTCTTGGGAGGTAGCCCATGTATTTTTCTTCTTTATTGATTTTCTTAGTAGTTGGGATATTTTTGTGAACTAACTGGTTGTGAGATGTGTGTAGGGATGTTTGATATAGTGCAGGTCAAGCTGGAAATATTTCACTTTCTGAAGATTGGACCGCGATCGCGCCCCATTTTTTGCGGTCAGCGGTGGCCTTACCACTGTGACGGAATTTGATGGCGCTTAGCGGTGCTTAAAAATGCAAAATAGGGGTTCTCTAAAGTTTCAACCGCTGTTGCGATCTATTTTTTGCGGCCAGCTGTGGCTTACCGCTGTCGTGGAGCATTTCTTTCTCTCATCAGTGGTCTTAGTAAAGTAGCCTTTCAAGTATTCACAAGCGCGCACCGCGGTATTACCCGCGGCTGCGCTAGGTAAGTGCAGTGGGTCCCCTAGGTTTTGTCTATAAATAGACGGTCAAAAGTCCTTTTACCCTTTTCACCCATTTTACTCTCACACTAAACTCACTAATGTTCATCCACGCCCTAAGTTGCACAAACACAAGAATTAGACTATATTGTTTACCACTCATCTCACATTTGACAATGGTTAAATCTAGAGGCGGCGCTAAAAACAAAAGGGTAGAGCAGAGTCCTCCCTGGGTGACGGATGAGGACAAATAAAGTTGACCCCAGCGGTTCGGAAAGCAATTGGGAAAATGAGGAAGAACATCATAGCTGCAGACGGAGTTGCTTCTCACTCAGAGAGGAGTGAGTATGTTCCCTCTCGAGAGGCATCAGAGTATGATTCACTGCCAGCATATGTAACCGATTTCCATGAGAGACATAGGTTGAGATATGAACCTACACCCCCAGCCTCTCCTACAGCTTCGTCACCTTAACAAGATCCCATAGATGATAAGGTACCAGATGCCGGGGGAAGGGGTGCAACCTAAAATGAGGGTGTAGAAAGAACCAAAAACCCTTATGTATGGCGAAGGAGGTTTTTCAATAAGCTGGCATATCACAAGTTCCGGGAGTGGTGGCCTCTAAGGTCACTTATTCATGAGTGCTAGTTCATAGAGCGGGATCTTCTACCTCACAACCCCAATGTGAAGCAGCACTTTAATGAGCGAGTGAGATGGGATTACTTCACTAGTAAGGTGTCAGAGGCTAATAAGAACTTAGTCAAGGAATTCTACACAAATTCCTCCCACATCAAGAAGGATACAAAATTACCTAAGGTGCGGAACCTGAAGGTCAAGTTTGATAGAAAAATAATCAATGAATGTCTGGGCTTCAATGATGAAGATGAGACATTATACTTGGAAAAGGTGGCGATGGCTGAGGCATCCCGCCCGTGGTTGGAATAAAACCTAGCTTTCCTAGATACAACTCCATCATGGCTGACAATAGGGTTCATATCTAGAGGAACACCCTGAACTTTGAGGCAAAGAGTTGGGAGACTTTTGTATGTAGCTGGCTAGACTCCACTACTCATAAAAAAACCTTGTCGGTCTCCCGAGCGATTATAGTGATGGCTATTATATTGGGGTTACCAATTAATGTCAGGAATATCATGTCTAGCATGATCACCAAAGTGGTTAATGAGGGTGATAGATCGTACCCCTTCCCGAACTTCCTTTCCATGTACTTTGAAGATCAAGAGGTGGAGAAAAGAAACTTTGATATCAAGGTAAAACCCAAAATGCCATTTTCATGGTACAGCTTCAAAGGTCCAAAAAACCCAAATTCAAGGGATCCAAGGGAAAAGTTACTACTTCTATTGGCCAGTCTGAAAAGCCACTAGTGGTATTCACTGCTTCACAACCTCCCACAGCCATACCAGATCCTACCTCTGGACCATCTACTTTCATGCCTTCAGAAATTCCATCCTCCTCAGCATATCCATTGACTGCCCACCTATTGAGCCAAGCACTCTCCAGTATCAACAACTAGATGCAGGCATCAACTTCTAAGTTGTCTGTGCCATCCAGTTTGGTGGCGGCCCAATCAGTTCCCCTACAACCATAGGTGCCATCTTAGGTAGAGGAGTCTCTCAAGGAGCTTCTGAATAACTAGAAGAAGCTCCTGGAGAACCAAAAGCTTATAATGGATGCTCTAGTAGTTCAAGCAAAAACACTTAAGGAGCTGAGCAAGCAGACGAAGAAGCTGAAAAAGACTCGGGACTCGAATAAGTCTGTGAAGGAATTGAGGGGGAAGTGGAGAAGATGAAGGCAACTAACCACTTACCTTTAGAGCTACTATTACATGACCAACCTCCAGTGGCTCAGACAGAGCAGATTTAGTTGCAAGAAATTGAGAGAGAGCTCAAGAGGAGGAGAATGGTGCCTCGGGTTGATGATGTAGAGATTGAGCTGGATGAGACTGAAGGAGTTGCCTCTAGCAAGCCACGGGACCCTGAGACAGCTGATCCAGGCATCCAACCACAGGACCCAATGCAGATAGAGGATCCATGGGGAGTTTTCTTTACTCTCTTCCTTTCTTTTTGAGCTTATTTTTGGTTATTTAGTATTGAGGTCAACACTAGCTTTCATTTGAGGTATGGCCCTACTTTGATGATTTGGCAGTTGGTTTGTAATTATGATACTATTTTCTTTATTTATGCTTATTTTTCACTTTTGGTATGTATATGACTTTACCATTTATTTCACTTTTCTTTATTTTTCTATGACTTTATGCATTTTACTTCATATCTTCTTTTGCGATTTCCCTTAATAGTATAGCTTCTTACTTCATTTAATTGCTTTTCTTTTCAGTCTGTAGCCTCCTATTTTACAAGTTTAAATAATAAATAAGCCTTTGGTTTTCTTAATGTCACGGTTCTTTCTATAGGTGAAGTTTGTATGAACCGGGTTACTCTTCCAGATGATGGATGACATGACAACCTTCTTAAGGGTTTGAGTCTATTTTTCTTTTCGTTTTTGTATAAACAGTAGTTACTGAACAATGATGCCTTAGGCAAAGCTTCACTTGGACCTAACACATTTACCTTTGACCTTATGGTTAAAAACAAATGGTTGTGCATAGGATTGTGATTGTTGTGACCTTGAGAATCTTGTGTTACCTAAACAGTCATCGAGTGGTTTCTCGAAACCATTTGTTTTGCTAAAATCTTAGCTAAGGTTGTTGTGGGCTCCCGACTCTGGTTCTTTAGCAAACCTTTAGCTTGTATGGTGAGGTATTGATTTTCAAGTCCAAGTCTCATGCTAATGAGACTAGAACTTGCCCTGAGTGTTTGTCTACGCGAAAACCTAAGTGAAGCTCGACTTGAGAAGTTATTATAGGCTCTCCTTGATCCTAATTGAGACTTGAAATCATCCATAGCCTAGAAATGATGATATTCCTAGTCAACTCCGTTGAGCTATAACTCTTATTCTTTCAATAACCATGATACAAGCCTTTATCCATTCCAAAATGATCCTCTTTTGCCACCCTATCTTTCCTTAGCACAAGGTAAAAGCATAAGTTTAGGGGGAGAGACGATGAATGCAAAAGAGTGATAAAAGGTACAAAATGAAAAAAAGGAAAGGCAAAAAGAAAAAGAAAGGAAATCCAAAAATTCAAAAAGAAAGTGAACAGTGTAGAAGAAATGAAGGGATTCAGTAAAAGCAAAAGATGAAAGGCATAGAAAGATTGGAAAAGAGAAAAAGGATTTGAAATGGAAAAAGAAAGAGTGACAGTGCGTCTCTCTAGCCCCTAAGGAAGGAGTAAATGACTCAAAGAGTCAAGAAACTATGTGCCAGAATGAAGCAAATGAAGTGCTTAAGGGAAGATGAAACCTTCGTAGACCAACATATCCTACCCTGAACAAAAATCCTTCATTACATCCCTCAAAAGCCCTATATGATCTTGAATTGGGTGAGCTTACATTAGTGATGACTCATATAAGGGGCGAGCTTATCGTACTTAGAGCCAGACTTGTGACATTCCTTTGAGAGAGATGAGTGAGTTTCCACAGTCCTCGTTCTGAGTGCTAGAATATAAAAGTGAGGTTTGCTTGTGGAGAGTTGAGGAGCATGAGTTTGGGTTCCACAATGACAAACGTAACAGAAAGAGTTTCCTTGATGAGTTGAGTCAACTCTTGATGCTTTTCTATCTCACTATATCCATGGTTCTAAAAGGTTGTGTATTGTTGACAATGCATCCGAGTTGAGGATAATCATTAGTCCCAACTATTCTTGATGAGGTTACTTTAGGACATCTGAATTTTCCATTATTTTATCTTGAGGAGGTGGGAATTACTTTGTTTGCTTGAGGACAAGCAAAAGCTTAAGTTTGCGGGAGTTGATAACTAGGGATGCCAGTGTATTTTACATTCCTTTTTGCTTAAGTTTTGGATTAAAAGTATGTACAAGTATTCCCAAAAGCTAAATTATTGACTATGTTTGCAGTGTTTGGTCAAAAAGAGACAAGAAAGTCAAAACCATCTCAAAAGGGAGTGAAACCTGCACAACTCAAAGCTGAGTCAACTGAGCGCTACAGTGAAAAATCAACCGCAGACGCAAAGGATCCACCGCTGAGGTGGTCTTGATCTCACGGTCCGAGATAACATAGATCAGAGAGTTTTAATTATGGGATTATCAAAAGACAGATAGTCTTAATTAAAAGTTTAAACCTAGAGATAGTAATACCCGATTTGAGCCAACTTTGCTTGCACAAATTGAACACCCAATTGGGCTTGAGAAAGCCAATTAGGGAAAAGTCACTTAAAATTCCAAGAGGTATAGAGTGAGTATCTACGTGCATTGGCTATATCATGATCCCAACGATAACAATATTGCCCTAAGTTTTAGATCACATTAGATACTAACCTACGAGTAAATCACTTCCCTAGTGCCTCTTTACCAAATTAGAAAACCCTACTAAAATATCTACTTAGCTTAATTTCCTACATCCTTAGCATTAAATTAGAATAGCAAACAAACAAGAATGATTGGAAGTGCAAACAATAATATCGCACATTGTTAGATTAGATAGGAACCCAACTCCAAACCTTATCTTAGCTCTATATAGAGTCGATCGCGACCTTTTCGGGTAAAAGTTATATCGATCTCTCTTGCCACTCTATACTGGTATAGGGTTGGAACCGGTCAAGGATCTCCCGGGATACCATCCCGTAGTCCCAAAGTAAACACACAACAGTCTCAAGAAATAAAATCTCCGGTTCTATCCAAGTTCAAATCAAGAAAATGGAAAACTCAACTCTAAACATGCTACACATAATCCAAGTAACTAGTTAAAGCAGATAAGATAGTTAAGACACATAAGCATGCTTTCCTAAGCCTAACAAGAAACTTCAAATACATTTATTTCTCAATTAAAAGAAACACATATATTTACTAAATGAAAACGCGGTTTTTCAACAATTAGCATGTGTACGCACTCGTCGCATCACGTACACGGCATTCACATAACAACATTACCAAAATCCTAAAGGGAATTCCCCACACAAGGTTAGGCAAGCCACTTACCTCCAACCAAGCTCAATCAATCTGAAATCACGCTCTTGCCACGAGTATCCACCTCGAGTGGCCCAAATTTAGTCAAATCAATTTCATAATGTAAATATAACTACAAACAACAACGGAATCAAAGCTAGGGCAAAAAAATAAAAAACGCCCAAAAATCCTTCCCGGGCCCACGACTCGGAATCAAGTACAAATTACAAATTATGAATACACATTCACTCACGAGTTCACTCATACAAAAATCACCGGAATCTGTTGTCAAATTCATATTCAAAACTCAGATTTTCCATTGGGCAACTTTTTCCCCCATTTCCAAATTTCTACCCTCGATTCCTTAATTCGTCGAGAAAAATAACAATAGATTAATGTATTAGAACCAAATTAGAGTTAGAATTCATTACCCAATACTTCTCATTTCAAAATCACCCTAGAAATCTCCTTCTACCGAGCTCAAAAACAATTTTAGAAGTTATGAATTCAAACCCTCAATTTCATCATTTTCTGCCGAGCGATTTCCTATTCTACAAGGGGTCCATCGCACATACGATCCCGCTCCTACAGCTCATACTCCGCACCTGGGGAATTTCATTAAACGGCTAGATTTTCCACCTAGGCTCTTCACCTTGCAAATGCGATTCCGCTTTTACGGTCCTTGATCCGTATCTATGACCAACTGCCCTTATGCCTAAGACCGCATTTGTGGTTGCCAAACAGCTTCTGTGGTGCTGCACCTATGGTCCAAGATCTGTAAGTGCGAAACCAACAGGTTCAACAAGTTCAGAAAATTGCCTAAGTCCAAATCCAATTTCATATAAGCATCTGAAACTCACCCAAGGCCCCCGGGACCTTAACCAAACATATAAACCAATCCTAAAACATCATACGGCTCATTTAAAACCTCAAATCACATCAAACAATGCAAAAACAAAGTATCACCATCCAATTCGTGTCTAAATCCTACAATCGATGCCGAAACTAGCCGAACTATGTGTGACCCCAAATTTTGCATAGAAGTCACATTCAACACTACGAAACTATTCCAACTGTCGGAATCAGATACTTATCCCGATATCTAAATTTCACTATTGATCTAGAAACTTCAAAAAGTCCACTTTTGGCATTTCGAACCTAAATAAGTTGCGGACCTCCAAAACACACTCTAAACACCCCTAAGCCCAAAATCACCCAAGAGAGATAACAGAATTGATGAAATTCCATGTCGAGGACGTCTTTACACCATTCTGACTGCAGCCTAAATTCAAAAGCTTAAGCTCTCATATAGGGACTAAGTGTCCTAAAATACTCCGAAACTCAAAATGAATCTTCCCGGAAAATCACAATAGCATAAATAAATGCGGGGAATTGAGGATCGAGGTGCAAATTTCCAAAACAACCGCTTGGATCATTACATCCTCACACTCATAAAACATTTGTTCGTCCTTAAACGAGCATACAGACATACTTGAAGTGGTGAAAAGATGAGGGCAACGGTTGTGCATATCCTACTCGGTCTCCTAAGATGCCTCCTCGACCAGCTGACCCTGCTACTGAACCTTTACATATACAATGCTCTTTGATCTCAGCTTTCGAACCTGCATGTCCAATATAGCACTGGCTCCTCAACATAAGATAGATCATTGCCCAACTGGCTGAACTGAAATCCAACACATGCGACGGATTACCGTGATACCTCCGGATCATCGAAACATGAAATACCATATGAACTCATGCCAAGCTGGGAGGTAAGGCTAGCTCATAAGCAACCTCCCCAACACGTCACAAACCTTAAAAGGACCAATAAACTTCGGACTCAATTTTCCCTTCTTCTCAAATCTCATAACGCCCTTTATAGGTGAAACCCAAAGCAGGACCCACTCTCAAACCAAAACTGAAACATCGCGAATCTTCTAGTCCGCATAGCCCTTTTGTCTGGATTAGGCTATGCGGAGGCTTACTTAATCACCTTAACCTTCTCCAAAGAGTTCTAAACCAATTGTGTGCCCAATAATCTAGCATCACCCAGCTTGAACCAAGCCACAGGGGATCTACACTGCATATCCTATAAAGCCTTATACGGTGCCATCTAAATGCTAGACTGATAATTGTTGTTGTAGGCAAACTCCACTAGTGGAAATAACTGATCGTAAGAAACCTCCAAACTCCATCACACACGCAAGAAGCATATCCTCAAGAATCTAAATATTGCGCTCGGACTGTCCGTCCGTCGGGGGGGTGAAATATTATGCTCAACTCCACCTGAGTACCCAACTCATGTTGTACCGCCCTCCAAAAGTGTGATGTGAACTGAGTACCTCTAACTAAAATGATGAAAACTGGAATACCATGCAGGCAAATAATCTCCCGGATATATATCTCAGCCAACCGCTCTAAAGAATAGGTAGAACACAGGAATGGAGTGTGTGGACTTGGTCAGCCAATCCATAATCACCCATATGGCATTGAACTTCCTCAAGGTCCGTGAAAGTCCAATTATAAAGTCCATTGAGATCTGCTCCCACTTCCACTCCTGAATCTCTATCTGTTGAAGCAAGCCACCCGGTCTCTAGTGCTTATACTTTACTTGCTGACAGCTGAGGCATCGAGCTACAAACCCAACTATATCCTTCTTCATTCTCCTCCACCAATAGTGTTGCCTCAAATCCTAGTACTTTTTTGCGGAACTCGGATGGATAGAATACCGTGAACTATAGGCCTCTTCTAGAATCAACTCCTGAAGCCCATCAATATTGGACATACATATTTGACCATGTATCCTCAATAAACTATCATCACCGATGGTCACATCTCTGGCATCGCCATGCATAACCTTGTCCTTGAGGACAAGCAAATAAGGATCATCATTGACGCTCTCTGATTGAGAAACCACACAAGCAAGGACCCGACTAGGCTCTGAAAGATCTAATCTCACAAACTGGCTAGCTAAGGCCTAAACATCCATCACCATGGGCCTCTCCGCTATTGGTAGATAAGCTAAACTCCTGAAACTCTCAGCCCAACGACTCAAAGCATCGGTCACCGAACTGTCCTTGCCCTGATGATACAAGATAGTGATATCATAGTCTTTCGGCAACTTTAACCACCTCCTCTGGCACAAATTAAGGTCCTTATGCTTGAACAGATATTACAAATTCCGGTGATCAATGTAGATGTCACAAGGAACACTATTTAAATAATGATGCCAAATCTTCAAGGTGTGAACAATAGTAGCTAACTCGAGATCATGGACATGATAATTCTTCTCATGTACTTTCAGCTGTCTGGACGCGTAGGAAATCACACTACCGTCCTGCATCAATACCGCTCCAAGGCCGATCCTCGGGGCATAATAATAGATAGTATAAAACCCCGAACCTGTAGGAAATATCAATACTGGGGTTGTAGTCAAAGCTATCTTGAGCTTCTGAAAGCTCTCCTCATACTCCTTCGTCCACCTGAACGGAGCACCCATATGGGTCAGCCTGGTCATAGGTGCTGCAATAAACGAAAATCCCTTAACAAACCGACGGTAATAACCCGCCAAGCCAAGAAAACTACAAATCTCTATAGTTGAGGATAGTCTGGGCCAACTATGCACTGGTTCCACTTTCATTGGATCCACCTTGATCCCCTCACTCGATACTACGTGACCCAAGAATTCCACGGAATCCAACCAGAACTCACATTCAAGAACTTTGAATATAACTTCTTTTCTTTCAAAGTTTGAAGCAATGTCCTCAGGTACTGCTCATGATCTTTCCTACTCCAGGAGTATACCAGAATGTCATCAGTAAAGATAATGACGAACAAGTCAAGTTATGGTCAGAATACATTATACATCAGATGTATAAATGTTGTTGGGGCATTGTTCATCCCACATGACATAATAAGGAACTCGTAATAACCATACTGATTCCTAAAAGCAGTCTTCTGGATATTTGGCTCCCGAATCTTCAACTGATGATAACTTGAATGCAAGTCAATCTTAGAAAACACAAGAACACCTTATAACTAATCAAACATGTCATCAATACGAGGCAAATGGCAATGGCTCTTCACTGTAACTTTGTTCAACTGGCGATAATAAATGCACCTATGAATAGAACCATCCTTCTTCTTCACAAACAAGATAGGAGCACCCCCACGGTGACGTACTGGGCCGAATAAAACCCTTATCAAGAATTCCTGTAACTTCTCCTTCAACTCATTAAACTCAAGATGAGCCATACAGTAAGGAGGAATAGAAATGGGCTAAGTGCCCGGCAACATATCAATGCCAAAATCAATATCTCTGTCGAGCAGATTGCCCCAAAGATCAGCTATAAACACATCAGAGAAATCACGTACTACTGAATTGAATCGACTGTAGGGGTACCAACACTGACATCTCTCACATAAGCTAGATACCCTTCTCAATAATTCATTGAGCTTAATGAAATTAAATAACTCTACTGGAAGTGTGATCTAAGGTACCCCTCCACTATACTTACGGTACAAAGCCAGCTTCACGATTTTGGAGTTAGAATCAAGAATACCATTATGGGGCGACAATCAGTCCCAAGATAACATCAAAATCTACCATACTGAGCAATAACAAATCGGCTCTGGTCTCAAAACCAGTAAAAGCAATCAAACACGACCGATAAACGTGGTCCCCAACAAGATAATCTCCCATGGGTAGAAACATAAATAGGGGAACTCAAATAATCCCGTGATACGCCCAAATGCGAGGTAAAATAAAACGACACATAAGAATAAGTGGAGCATGGATTGAATGGAACCGATGCATATCTATGACAAACCAGAATAATACATGTGATGATAGAATTGGAGGTAACATCATCATTACAGGAAGGAATGGCATAGTATCTGGCATAGCCTCCCCCTCTAGGGCGATCTCTACCTTCCCGACCTCCACCTCTAACTAGCTGGGTAGGTGGGGTAGCAACTGGTGCTGTAATCATAGCCTAGGAACTCTACGGAGCACACTGTGGATGAGAAATCTTTGGAGGTACACCCCTCCTAAGTCTGGGAAAATCCCTCACCATATGACGTGTGTCGCCACACTCAAAACAAGCTCTGGAGGACATGGCGGTTGTGAATGGCTCAGGCCAGGTCTGCTAGACTGACCACTGAAAGCACCCCATGCAGGAGGCGCACTAGATAATGGAGGTGCATAATGTAGATCGTGAGGTCTAGAAGGAGATGGAATAACACTGGCTGCTAGAAGAGTTGAATGAACGGAGCGACTCATATAACCCCCACCATGACGAACTGCATATGGGGCATGGCCACCAGAATAATGGCCCCGCTCTCGAGACCTCTTGGCCTCTCTCTTCTCTCTATCCCGAGCACGCATGCCCTCTACTCTCCTAACAATGATAACCACCTACTGATAGGAAATATCCATATCCAACTCCTAGGCCATGCTAAACCTGATGCAGGGAATAAGCCCCTTAATAAACCGGCAAACTCTCTCACGAACTGTAGAACCAAGGTTGGTGCATGTCTAGCCAAGTCAGTGAAACGGACAACATACTCCAAAATAGTCATAGAACCCTAGCATAAATGCTTAAACTCCGCACGTCATGCGTCCCAAAGGCTCTAAGGAACATACTCCCTCAAAAACATATCTAAAACTAGGTTCATGAAAGGGAAGCCGCCTTAGTTGGACTGTCCAACTCAAAAGTACTCCACCATTGATAGGTTGCTCCTTGAAGCTGGAAGGTAGTGAAAGAAACCCCACTCGATCCTGATATACCCATAGTGCGGAGGGTACAATGGCATTCCTCTAGAAATCCCTGAGCATCCTAGATGCTAGACCGCTGAATGTATAACGCTTGTACTTCTTGAACCTCTCAAGCCTCCGCTATTCATCCTCCGAAGTTGCTGCCCTATCTTCGGGCTGAATTGGGGGTACAGACGGTACTAATATAACCTCTAGGTGTCTGACCAACATGCACTCGCTGCTCAGCAATGCAGGCGGTGGGAATATGTGCTCCTCCCCCGGCCTAAGATGCAATTGTAGCAAGGGGAATCAACTCTGCCTTAGCCAAAGAGGTGTACATGCTCATGAACTGGAAAAAGGGTCTCTTAGAAATTGGAGTAGTAGTAGCAATAGGCGTATCAGGCTCCTCGTCTCCAGCTGGAGCTACTGGTGGATCCTTTGTAGCAGCTCGTGCGGGTGCTCTAGTTGCACCATATGCGCGTCCCCGGCCTCTACCCCGGCCCCGACCTCTAGTGGCTCTAGCAGGGGGCACTGGCGTCTGGTCATCTTCGGCAGCTCGTGTCATCACCATCTATGAGAGAATAGAAGGTAGAGGTTTATAATTTTGATATAAAAAAACTTGCATGACAAGGAAATAAAATAAAGTGGAATTTTCCCAACAGTTACATAGTCTCTCGTAGATAGGTACAGACATCTCCGTACTGATCCACGAGACTCTAATAAATCGGCTTGTGATTCATGACTCTTATGAACCTAGAGCTCTGATACCAACTTGTCACAACCCAAGTTCTCCCTCTGTGAACTATCGTAGTGGCATCTAGTCTCTACAAAAGGTAAGCCTAACAAATTGTGGAAAAAGGAAATAAAGATACGATACTAGCAATTTACAAGTAACAAAATAAAGAAGTTTAAAGTGCCGCTCGGCATATACAATATCACTCTCTCAAATTGAACAAAGCACTCTCAAAACCTGGAATCTCATGAACCACAAGCTAAAGAGAATACATAGTGTTCTAACTCCAAATGTCTAAACAAAAGAAAATAAAAGAAGTCTACAGCTAAAGGGAGAATAGAGAGAGACTTCTAGGTCTGGAGACGTGGAAGATATACCTCGAAGTCTTTGGGTCTCCTCGCCTCACAGATAGTATACTGAGCAGAAGAACCTAGATTTTCACATGAAAAACATGTGCATGAATGGGCATGAGTAGAACGCAGCGGTACCCATTAAGCATCAAGCCCAACCTCGGTCGAGTAGTGATGAGGAAGGTCGGGGCCCTACTGGTTATATATATATATATAACAAGTTAAAATAGAATAAAATGTGACAGTATAATTAAAGATGCTAACAGTCAAACAAAGATGAAATCCCAAAAGGAAATAACTTAGTAAGCAGAGATAAAAACAGGGGATCTCCCAGGATAACGTCCTGTAGTCCCAAACGTAAATATGCAGAGGATCTCCTAAGATACTGTCCCGTAGTCCAAAAGTAAATAGCCAGTATATGGGGATCTCCCGGGATACCGTCCAATAGTATCAAATATAAACGTGCAAAGGATTTCCCAGGATACCGTCCCAAAGTAAACACACAACAGTCTCAAGAAATAAATTCTACAGTTCTATCCAAGTTCGTATCAAGAAAATAGGAAACTTTTACTCTAAACATGCTACACAGAATCCAAGTAACCAGTTACAGCAGATAAGATAGTTAAGTCACATAACAATACTCTCCTAAGCCTAACAGGAAACTACAAATACACGTATTGCTCAATGAAAAGAAAACACAGATATTTACTTAATGAAAACGGGGTTTTTCAACAATTAGTACGTGTGCACACTCGTCAACTCACATACACGACGGTCATATAACAACATTTACCAAAAACCTAAAGGGAATTCCCCCACACAAGGTTAGGAAAACCACTTATCTCGAACCAAGCTCAATCAATATGAAATCACGCTCTTGCTATGAGTATCCAACTCCGAGTAGCCCAAATCTAATCAAATCAATTTAATAATGTAAATATAACTACAAACAACAAGTTTAGCTAAAGGAATCAAAGCTAGGTTAAGAAAATAGAAAAACACCAAAAAATCCTTCTGGGCCCACGTCTCGAAATCGGGTAATAATTACGGAAAATGAACACCTATTCACTCACGAGTTCACTCGTATAAAAATCATCCCAATCTGACTTCAAATTCGTATTCAAAACTATGATTCCATTGGGGAACTTTTCCCCCCATTTCCAAAGTTCTACCCTCAATTCCTTAATTAGTTGAGAAAAATAATAATAATAATATATTAATGTATTAGAACCAAATTAGAGTTAAAATTCATTACCCAATACTTCTCCTTTAAAATGTCTCAAGAAATTGCCTTTTACCGAGCTCAAAATAAATTTTAGAAGTTATGAATTCAAACCCTCGATTTTACCCTTTTCTGCCTAGCGATTTTCCATTCTACAAGGGGTACACCGCACCTGCGATCCCGCTCCTGCGGCTCATACTCCGCACCTACAGAATTTCATTAATTGGCTAAACTCCACACGTGTGCTCCTTACCTCGCAGATGCGGTTCCCCTTTTGCAGTCCATGAGCCGCATCTGTGACCAACTCCCCTTATGTCTTAGACCGCATTGTGGTTGCCAAACCGTTTCTCTGCAAGTGCGAAACCAACAGGTTCACAAGTTCAGCAAATTGCCTAACTCCAAATCCAATTCCGTATAAGCATCCGAAACTCACCCGAGGACCCCCAGACCTTAAACAAACATATCAACCAATCCTAAAATATCATACGCACTAAGTCAAACCCTCAAATCACATCAAACAATGCTAAAACAACGAATCACCCTCCAATCCAAGCTTAATGATGAATTCTCAATAATTCTACAACCGATGCCGAAACAAACCAAACCATGTCTGATTGATCCCAAATTTTGCACGCAAGTCACATTCAACACTACGGAACTATTCTAACTTTTGCAATTGGATTCTGATCCCATATTAAAATTTCACTATCGATCGAGAAACTTCAAAAACTCAACTTTTGGTATTTCTAGCCTACATAAGCTACGGACCTTCAAAACACACTCTAAACAAGCCCCTAAGCTGAAATTACCCAACGGAGCTAACGAAATTGATGGAATTGCATTTCGAGGTTGTCTTCATACCATTCTGACTACGGTCCGAATTCTAAAGCTTAAACTCTCATTTAGGGACTAAGTGTCCCAAAACACTCTGAAACTCAAAACAAATCTTCTTGGAAAATCACAATAACAGAAATAAACATGGGAAGAACAGTTAATAAGGGATCGGTGCATAAATTCTCAAAACGACCAACCGGATCATTACACTTTTACTCTTAATAATGTGGCATGACATTACCCTTCGTGCTTTACACTCTCCCTCACATGATAACGTATAACAATGGCACAGCATCACCCTTCGTGATTTACACTCTTTCTTACCAAGTATATATACAATAGTAACAAACAAGGCAGGAAGCATAAATGACATCAAGGAGAGTGTTTAACGGATATTTCAAACAATTCCCAATCAGAACTTTCCATGTCAACATTGATTCAACAACCCTCAAGAACCATATTTTTCAAATACTTCCACGAATCTCATAAATGATCTACAACACAAGTAGAGAGTCTAGCATCTCAGGAATATTGATTTAGTAATCTAGTAATGATTTTGCATAGAGATGACCGAATCAGACATATAAATGTGTTCTTACAGTTTCATCAAGTTTGATCAAGTTATAACAAACTGAGTCTTGATATCTATCATTTAAAATTATATTCTTAGTAAATAAGAGTCAAGTAAGGCATTAAGCAGAATGTCACAAAATTCTACACACACAATTATAACATAATCCACCCCCTCCCCCGAGCATGATTAACCCTGGCACATACATATACGCTCGCCACTTCATATATGTATCACTCCCGCATGTAGCAAACAATGGTAAATAACTCCCTCAACAAAGCTAGGAGAAACACTTACATCGATTCGGCTAACTCAACACTCAATTTAGCCTTTTCCTTTACAAATTCGCCTCCGCTCAACTCAATCTAGCCAATGACGACTTGAATATACCCCACAATGCAAGAGAAAACAATTTCAATTACTAAAGCTATGGTTTTTATTCAATTTCTAAAAAGTCAATAAAAGTCAAACATCGGGCCTGCCCGGTCAAAACCCAGCCCAAAGGTAGGTCTTGACTACCTATATCCCCACGAGTCCAAATATGTATTTTGTTTTCAAATCCGAGTCTTATTCGATTCTTAAAACTCAAACTTTCATTTTTCAAAACTATGACAAAATTTCCAAATTTTTTCATAGATTTCCCATGACTTTGATGTTAAATATTGTATAAAATCATGAAATATAGTTGGAAACTGAATAAAGACTTACCTAATTATTTGGCATGAAAATCCCCTCTCAAAATCGCCTCACCTCGAAGCTAGTGTTCAAAAATATAAAAAATGAAGCTAAAATCGTAATTCTCAACACTTAACAGATTGCAGTGTCGCATTTGTGATAGGGGGTTCACAACGCGAACAACGCAATTGGAAAACTCATTGCAATTGCGAACTCGAAGGATTTCTGCTGAGGTCGCATTTGCAACAAAAACTTTGCAAATGCGAAAACCAGTCTTCGCAAATCCGGTTGGTTCTTCGCAAAGGTAAAAAGCTGCCCAGTCGCCCAGGAGTCGCAATGCGAGGTTTCTTCACAAATGCGAAGATACCAGAAGCAGAAATAAAAACAATATGCAAGAACACTCTGAAACAAATCTGAAACTCACTTGAGCCCTTATGGCTCCAAACCAAACATGCATACAAGTCTAAAAACACAACACGAACTCGCTCGCATTCTCAAATAATCAAAATAGCTTCTAAATCCACGAATCGGATGCCAAAATGCATGAAAATCAAACTAAACTTCAAGAACTTCTAGAATCACAACTGAGCATCAGAACCATGTCAAGTCAACTTCGAATGGTGACAAATTTTCCACAAAAGTTCCATATAACAAGACAAACCTACTTGAAGCTTCAAATCATGTATGACAACCTAGAAATGATGAATCATACCTCAAGTCGAAATCAACGAACTTTGAACTTCAACTTTCACAACCGATGTTGAAACCTATCAAATCACCTCCGATTGATCTCAAATTTCGCACTTAAGTCACATTTGACATTATAGACCTATTCCAACTTTAAAAATTGAAATCCAACTCCGATATCAAAAGTCTAATCCCAGTCAAACTTCCCAAAAATCTAACTTTTGCTATTTCGAGCCAAATTCAACTACGAACCTCCAATCACAATCCGGGCGTGCTTCTAAGTCCAAAATCATCCAACGAAACTAATAGAACTGAAGAAACTCCATTCCGAGGTCAAATTCTAAAAGGTCGAACTTGGTCAATTCTTCCGACTTAGTACTCCACTCTCGAAGTGCATTCTTCCAAATCGATTCCGGATAACTCGAAAATCAATACCGACGATTTGTGAAAGTAATAATACATCATGCGGAGATACTCGAGCCCTCAAATATCGAGCGAAGTACAGATATTCAACATGACCAGTCGGGTCGTTACGCTTCTATAGTGGAGGGTTACTTAACTGAAGAGACTCTTACTTTTTGTTTTCGATATATCAAGACAAGGTTCAATAGACCTAGGCGTGTTCGTGATGACCCAAATATCACTAAGCCTTCTGAAATGTCCTCTATCTTTCCTCTATTAGGTAAATCAGGATTAGCTTCTGAAATTTTTTATTTAACACATATGCAGAAACTACAAGCTCATCGATGTGTGCCTCTAAATTGTGCAATATTCATGCCATTTGTGGAGTGAATAACTCTAACAGAGTTTACATTTTGATCATTGTAATGTATGAAAATGGCAGTCATGCTCGTTAACATTAATGTAATTGTTTTATGTAGTGAATTTAGGCAATTCATAAGGAGGAGTTCAATAGGAAGAAGATCTTCACCTACAAAGATAGAGAGAGAGTAAATAAAGATTTTGTTGATTGGTTAGGGGAGGAGGGTGAGTAAGCAACCAATAGTTATAATTTTATATTTCCTTTCCAATAGGAAACCTCGACTAAGACAATTTCTTTTTTTGATTTTGATTATGAATCCAGGCATAATGGTCACAATGTCTACTGATCTAAAATTCCTAGTCCGGGTCCATCGGTAAATGCAAGAAATTTACTGCATATAATATTATGGGTTCAAATTTCGAACTTTGAATTGAGAAAAACGTCTGAAAACACATAATATCGGAGTTTTTTTAACCTCTAATACATCATGTGTTGCAAGTAATGTTGACAAAAATTTAGAGCAAGCTGACTTACCATATTATGGAAAGTTAGAAAATATAATTGATATTAATTATAATGGTCGGTTCAAGGTGGTTCTTCTCAAATGTAAATGGGTTGACACTACTCGAGATAGAGGGTATAAAAAGGATCGTTGGAGTTTTAATTGTGTTAATTTCGAAGATTGATTCATACTGGTAAACGTGAAGAATACGAGCCTTACATCGAAGCATCTCAAATACAAATGGTATATTATGTTGATGATGTGGTCAATAACGGGTGACGTGTTGATGTGCATCTAAAGCCGAGAGCTTTATTTGAAATGGGAGAAGAAGTAGTAGAAGATGAAGCATATGAGAATGAGCCTTATCAAGAGCAAGAACTTGAACAAATTTTTGTTGAGTTGTCCCATATCGGAGGGATTTGAGGTCCTTGGTCTCCTTATATGGCTTGGGCAATCCTCACCTCATAAGCTAGCTTTTGGGGTTGAGTTAGGCCCAAGGTCCATTCTTATCATGGTATCAGAGCCAGGCCCATCCCAATTATTGTTACCGATACTGGACCCCCATTTATGTTGTCCACGCTCCAGAGATCTGGGCGTGAGGGGGGTGTTGAGTTGTCCCACATCGGAGCGATTTGAGGTTCTTGGTCTCCTTATATGGCTTGGGCAATCCTCATCTCATAAGCTAGCTTTTGGGGTTGAGTTAGGCCCAAGGTCCATTCTTATCAATTTTCAGCCGTGGAGATGAGTATTTACAACTGGCTACAGACCATCTAATTGATGAGGCAAATGTTAGATATACCTTAGAAATAAATGAGGCTATTAAGCCGTTTGTTATTAATCATCTATGTTTTTTATTTGAACATGAAGATATTATTCTGGAACAGAGAATAAAAGTAAAATGGAAGTATGTGATGAAAATATATATGTGTATATCATCATTGCAATATTTTATAGGAATAGACGTACTGTATGAAGTATGTAATTGTAATATCTGTAGCACAAACAATGAGATCATTATGTCATTTAGTGAGAGTGTCAATGTCACAGGTGTTCTCATTATAATCTTCATGACTATGTATTAATTTTCAAGGAAAAAGAGATGTAACATGTGTGTATTTTTTTTTTTTTGGCTTGTGTTTAGATATGGTATGCTTACATGGAATTCCTATATCCAAGTCAATCATCTCATATTGCTCCTACAATTCTTTAAATTTAGTGTTTTTCTTTTGGCACCAATGTGAGAACATTTGCTAGAATTCTTCTTGCTTTTTCAAAAGTGAATGTTTACGATGTCCTAAGTTTATGCTGAAAAAATGGTTAATACAAGGATTGGCCTTAAAACAGGCGACTTGAGCATCTTAAGAGCAGTAGCGGATCCAAGATTTTAAAGTTGTGGATATTCACTAATAAAAATTCTGAAAGAAGAGGAACAAAAAAATAGTTATGAATGCTCACTCAATATTTATCTAAATATTTTTATAATTACATATATAAATTTACTAAATCTTGTCAAAAATAATGGGTGTTTGAGCACTCAAAATCAGCATGTAGATCCGCCATTGTTTGAAAGCATGAGTATTTAGCAGTGTGTAACAATAGAGCATGGGTTCTTTTTACTATGAACTTAACCGAGCTTTACTCACCTAGTCAAGCGGCTGGCGGAACAATTCAGGGATAAGAAGAAGGACCTTCATATGGTGCTTATCGACTTGGAGAAGGCGTATGACAAGGTCCCGAGGGAGGTGCTATGGAGGTGCTTGGAGGCGAAGAGTGTGCCAGAAGCCTATATCAGAGTAATCAAGGACATGTACGATGGAGCTAAGACTAGGGTGAGGACGGCGGGTGGCGAATCAGACCATTTTCCTGTGGTAATGGGGCTCCATCAAGGATCGGCGCTGAGCCCCCTGTTGTTCGCCTTAGTGATAGATGCTCTAACCCGTCATATCCAAGGGGATGTGCCTTGGTGTATGCTCTTTGCTGATGATATAATATTGATAGACGAGACAAGGGCCGGTGTTAGTGAGAGGTTAGAGGTATGGAGACAGACCCTCGAGTCTAAGGGTTTCAAAATAAGCAGATCTAAGACAGAATATCTGGAGTGCAAGTTTAGCGACGAGCCGAGCGGGGTAGGCAGGGAAGTGATGCTTGGTTCTCAGGCCATCGCCAAGAGGGACAGTGTCCGTTATCTTGGGTCTGTGATTCAGGGGGACGGGGAGATTGACGGGGACGTCACCCAACGGATAGGAGCAGGGTGGTCGAAGTGGAGGCTTGCTTCAGGGGTCCTGTGTGACAAGAAAATTCCACACAAACTCAAGGGGAAATTCTACAGAGCCGTGGTTAGACCTGCGATGTTGTATGGGGTGGAGTGCTGGCCCCTGAAGAACTCTCACGTTCAGAGAATGAAGGTTGCGGAGATGAGGATGCTTAGGTGGATGTGTGGGCACACCAGGCTAGATAAGATTAAGAACGAAGTTATTCGACAGAAGGTAGGGGTGGCCCCGGTGGACGAGAAGATGGGGGAAGCGAGGCTGAGGTGGTTCGGGCATGTACGGAGGAGGGGCCCCGATGCCCCGGTGAGGAGCTGCGAGCGGTTGGTGATTGTTGGTGGTCGGCGAGGTAGAGGGAGGCCTAAGAAGCATTGGGGAGAGGTGATTAGGCAGGACATGACTAGAATGCAGGTTACCGAGGACATGACCCTTGATAGGGGAGTCTGGAGGTCTAGAATCAGGGTTGCAGGCTAGGGGCTCTTAGAGCCCTTCGTTCGCCTCACCCGGGGTTGGGTGTGGGATAGTAGGGTTACCCATAGACGACTAGTGTTTTAGCTTAGGTCCCCTTTTGGTTGTTAGTATGGTAGTTACTGCTTGTTATTATTGCATGCGACTGTATTTATGTTTCTTATGTTTGCATAATTATTTACGTTATTTCTGCGGGATTACTTATGCTTTATTATTGTGTTTTGTCTTGCTTTGGTTCCTAATTTTGTCTTTGTTCCAATGCAGCTTTCCATTTTATCCTATGCGCCGAGGGTCGTTTGGAAACAGCCTCTCTGCCCTTTCGGGTAGGGGTAAGGCTCGTCTACATAATACCCTCCCCAGACCCCACCTGGTGGGAGTATACTGGGTAGTTGTTGTTGTTGTTTAACCAAGCTTTACTAAAATTTGATCGAGCTCGAACCTGCTCTTTTTGTTTGTGTCCGGAAATTAGGCAATTCTGATAAGAATGGACCTTGGGCCTAACTCAATCCCAAAAGCTAGCTTACGAGGTGAGGATTGCCCAAGCCA
This sequence comes from Nicotiana benthamiana, assembly GCA_034376525.1. Lineage (NCBI taxonomy): Eukaryota > Viridiplantae > Streptophyta > Magnoliopsida > Solanales > Solanaceae > Nicotiana > Nicotiana benthamiana. The sequence goes on along the minus strand of CM067324.1, from coordinate 26,244,606 downwards.
TATAAGGAGACCAAGGACCCCAAATTCCTCCGATGTGGGACAACTCAACACCCCCCATCACGCCCAAATCTCTGGAGCGTGGACAACATAAATGGGGGCCCAACATCGGTAACAATAATTGGGACGGGCCTGACTCTGATACCATGATAAAAATGGACCTTGGGCCTAACTCAACCCCAAAAGCTAGCTTATGAGGTGAGGATTGCCCAAGCCATATAAGGAGACCAAGGACCCCAAATCCCTCCGATGTGGGACAACTCAACAAATTCCTGTAGTGCTTTCCGTTTATTGATATATTATATTAAAATTATGACTTAAAGGATAATTAAAATTGAATTTTTCTATATGATCGTGATTTAAAATATGGCAAAAAATGCTTTTAGAGAATAAGTCAACAATATGGTAATCTAGTTTTAAACTGAGATTGAATATGGTTAAAGATATATTCATGTTAAATTGATTGATTACGAAAAAAGTTTTAAATTAACTATAGAATTAATACTTGTTGATTTCTGATTTACTAGTTAGTAATTGAGCCCAATGATTGCAGGTTCTTTGTAAAAAGTTACACGATTAATCGAACTAAACGACCCTAGCCAAGCTAGCTCTGTAACGATCCGACTTATTGTTTTAAGAATTAACGCTCCATTTGACAAATTAAGGTCCCGAGCAACTTTGTAATACGTATAATGACTTGCGTCTGTGATCGAGTTTGATTTTCAGAAAATTCCGAACTGAATTGAAACAACAATTCTTATTTTTTGAAGCTTAAATGAAAAAAGAGTATCGGGGTTTGGCATTTGAGGAAACAGACTCCGGAATGAAATGTTGCTGATGTCAATAGCTTCATATGATGATTTCGGACTTAGGCATATATCCGGATTTGGAGTTGGAAGTCTGTAGGTCAATTCGGCACAATTCGGCGAAAAGGTGGAAAAATGATGGTCTTGAAATACTCATAAATTTGATCGTAAGTCGATTGGTTAATAACGAGGTCAGATTTTGACTCCAGAAATTAGAACAGCTCCATTACATCATTATGACTTGTGCGCAAAATTTGAAGTCATTCCAGATTAATTTGATACGTTTCAGCGCAAAATACAAAAGTTGGAAGATTTTAAAAACTCATAATTCGATTCGATGCGCGATTCGTAATTTCGGCATTGTTTGACATGGTTTAAAACCTCGACTAAGTTCGTATTGTATTTGGGGCATGTTGATATAATTGGTTAAGGTCCGAGGGCCTCAGGTAGATTCCGGTGGTCGATGGATCAGTTTGGACTTGAAGAAAAGCTGCTGGAGTTTCTGGGCAGCAGCCGATGTTTTCACTTCTGCAGAAGCTTCATCTCAGAAGCGACGCGTTGCATCGCAGAAGCGAAAAGGGAACGGACATGGCAGTGGCCACAGGTGCAAAGAAATTCACGCACCTGCGGAATGGCAGAAGTGAGAAATAAAGACACAGAAGCGGAAGCTGGCAGCAGTGGGAACGCAGAAGTGACCATTTTGTCGCAATAGCGACATTGCAAATGCGCAACGTACTCCGCAAATGCGAGCTCCTGCTGGGCAGTGGACATTTGGACATCACAGATGCGCATTTTGGCTTGCAAAAGTGAGGCCGCAGATGCGAAAATGTTGTCCTCAGAAGCGCAACTGGACAGAAAACATAAGGACCAAAAATGGTCATTTCCTCCATTTCATTTTGGATTTTTGGAGGTCGGTTCTTGGGCCATTTTGAGGAATTCTTCACGGCTTAAACTTGGGTAAGTGTCCTATAGTGGCTATATTTCATAAATTCATGATTATGTTTATCGTTTATTTCGGATTTAAATGGAAGAAATCAAGATTTTTGCAAAACTCTTCAAGAACGAAAATTTAGGATTTGGAGGCCGAGTTGCTATCGGAATTTGATAAAATTGGTATGGTTGAACTTGTAATGGCTGTTCAGATTTCGTAAAAATTATGTAGAGTTGCTTGGTCGTCACAATCCGTTGGAGTCTTTCCATTTTTATTGTACCATCACTCTTATTCGAATAGTATTGTATACTCGATCCTTGAGATCGCTGTATGTATTCCGTTAGAGTTCGTGATTCAGTATTAACATTCTTGGGAGGTTTTTATAATTGTTTCCGCTTTTGGTTTCGACACTTGTATTAAATTATATGTTTCAAAAAAAAAGGCTCGAAATATAATTGTAATTGGCTTACTTAGTATTAGAAACTAAGTGTCATCATGACATTTGTGGTGGAATTTTGGATCGTGACAAATTCAATCGAACCTGATCTTTGACCGAGTCAAGTCGAATTTAGAAAGAAATGGGATCTAGCATAGCCATGCCTTTTTTTAAAAAAAATGAGTTGATTTTACATCAATAAAAACTCACATATGTCTACTCATCAAGTTTATTGATTGAACTTCGTATCTCATAGAATCGAGCTAAGCTCAACCGTCCGAGCTCAAGTCGGAGTTTTTTGTATGTATCTGCGAACTAGCTAATGCCTATAATGGTCTCTTTTAATTAATATACAATAACAATCAGTATAATCCCACTTAGTAGGGTCTGGGAAGGATAATGCGTACGCAGACATTACCCCTATCCTTAGGTAGAGATGGTAGAGAGGTTGTTTCCAAAAATAGAAACCCGGCATCCTTCCCTCCAAGAACTTCCCACCTTGCTCTTGGGGAGACTCGAACCCACTACCTCTCGGATTGCTTACCATCAGAGCAACCCCTCTTGTCTCTCAGTTGATTAACTATTATATTAAAATTATAATTGAAAAGAAAATTAAATTTTAACTTCTTCTGTGATCATGATTTAACAAAATATGATAAAAAAGCAACCTAAGATTGAGTATGAAAAAAAAAAGTTATTCATGTTAAATTAATTGATTAAGAAAAAATTGATCACTACTATTAAAATTAACTATTAAACTTGTTACGATTCAAAATCTCACCACAGACATCGTGATGGCACCTAGTCTCCAAGACTGGGTAAGCATATTACAATTACATTTTGAAGCCTTTTAAAAAAAACAATAGCGAAAATAATTATAACACCTTTCAAAGACTGGTAGTACTGAGTCACGAACTCTAACTGAATGCATGGAATGATCACGAGGATCGAATATACAGTACTGTTGGTACAAATTAACAGTACAATAAAATGAAAAGTCTCCAAGGGACCGCAACAACCAAGTAGCTCTACTTTGAATCCTTGCGATCCCGCTTTAACTCTGCTCAATTTCGATATCTCCAATATCTAGCTCTGCACAAAAATGTGCAGAAGTGTAATATGAGTACACCACAGTCAGTATCCACTAAGTATTGAGATTAACCTCAGTGGAGCAGAGATAAGATATGGTCAAAACACTCACTAATCTAATAGCATGTGCAATATAACATACAAAACAATAGAAGATAAATAACCATAATAGCAACATCAAAAAACCGATAATATGCACACTAATATCACAAGAACACCATCAATATCGCTCATAAATAATGAATACAAGTACATCCAATCAAATCAGATTCTCCATATAAATGTCTTTCACATATAATTCTTCCAATAAATCTTTTCGAATATAATTTCCTCAAATAAGTATCTTTCAAATACAATTCTTTCAATAAATCTTTTCAAATAAATATTTTGAATATAATTCTGTCAATCAAAAACTCATCCTGTGACACTTCATTTCATAATCTTAAAAATACGGGTCTTTACCTATTTTCATATTTCCAAGGCACCTCGTGCCCATAATTAGATCATCAAATTTTTCAGACACTTCGTGTTCATTTCATATCATAACTGCTCAGACAATCCTCATTATTTACCCACAGCACCTTGAAAACATGCAGAGAATCGGAGAAAATTTAGAGAGAGAAAGTAGAGAGAAGGAGGAGAGAATAGAAGAGTCTCGAAGAAGACTCGGTCATAAGCCAAATGACCCTTCTGAAGGGTCAAGCGTTAAGTGAGAGTATATATCAAATATACTTATTACAAAACTAGCATATTTACAAATACAACCTATTTGCACATATAGCCTATTTTACAAAAGAATACAAAAGAATAAAGGAATTACAGAATTAGCCACAATTAAGGAAATGACCAATTATTAGGCTCAGAATTAGTGTATCATCATAGCCTATATCTCAACACCCCCCCTCAAGTTGAAGGGGGGGAAACCACCTTTAACTTGGACAAAATAGGAGAAAGAGCAGTCCCGGATAATGCTTTCGTCAACGGATCAGCCAACTGTTGAGAAGTGGAAACATGGGAAAGTGTTAGAAAACCATTGCGTATCAAAGTACGAACGTAATGACAATCCACCTCAATATGCTTAGTACGCTCATGGAAAACTGGATTATTAGCAATGTGTACAGCAGCTTGACTATCACAAAACACAGAAATAGGAGATGAAACAGATACCCCAAGATCAGCAAGCAAACGAGATAACCAAGTGAGTTCAGCAGTAACCTTGCTTAAAGCCCTATACTCAGCTTCAGCTGAAGAAAGAGAGACAACAGGTTGTTTCTTCGACTTCCAACTTACCAGGCTGCCACCCAACAATACACAAAAACCAGTAACAGAGCGGCGAGTGTCGGGACAAGCTGCCCAATCACTATCAGAGTACCCAGACAAAGAGAAGTCAGCAGCATCAGAGTAAAATAGACCCAAAGAGGAAGTGCCCTTAAGATACCTCAAAACATGTAAAGCAGCAGACATATGGGGAACCCTTGGGGATTTGAGATACTGACTCAGATGTTGCACGGCAAAGCATATATCAGGTCTAGTATGGGTTAAAAACAATAATTTGCCAACAAGACTCCTGAACTGATCAGGAGCGGGTAAAAGATCACCAGAATCAGCATGTAATTTTAAAGAAATGTCCAGAGGGGATACAACAGGGGAAACAGATACACAGTCGAAATGATGCAACAAATCATGAACATATTTATGCTGATTCAGATGAATCCCACCAGGGATTTGTTTAACCTCAAGACCCAAGAAATAATGCAATGACCCTAAATCCTTTATCTTGAAAGTATCATCCAAGAAGGCTTTTAAGCCTGCAATCTCATCACAGTCAACCCCAGTAACAATTATATCATCCACATACACAGCCACCACAACAAGGGAATCAGGATTACCTTTCAAGAACAGTGAATAATCATTCAAAGAATGCCTGTAACCTCTAGAATGAAGGGCAGAGGACAGCTTAGCATACCACTGCCTGGAGGCCTGCCTGAGCCCATACAAAGACTTCTTTAGTTTACAGACCAGAGGAAGAGAAGAAGAAGAAGAAGAAGCAGTAGAAGAAGAAGTAGAAGAAGGATCAGACACCACCAAACCTGGAGGAAGTTTCATATACACTTCCTCATCCAAATCACCATGAAGAAAGGCATTGTTAACATCCAGTTGGAACAATGGCCAGTGATTTTTAACAGCCACTGCAATGAGACACTTGACTGAAGTCATCTTTACAACAGGAGAAAAAGTGTCTGTAAAGTCCACCCCTTCAACCTGTGTGTCACCCCTAATAACCAACCTTGCTTTGTATCTTTCAATAGAGCCATCAGATTTATATTTGATCTTGTAAACCCACTTACAGCCAATAGGTTTCTTACCTGGAGGAAGATGCACAATGTCCCAAGTGTGGTTAGCATCCAATGCATCAAATTCCTTCCTCATAGCATCCTGCCAAGCTGGTACAGAGGCAGCTTGAGAGTAAAACATAGGTTCAGATTCCAAGTGAGAGGAAGAGGAGCCAGAAAAGGCTGGAAGTTGACAAACATAGTCTTTGAGGTAAGAAGGAGGGAGATGTGATCTGGTGGACTTTCTGGGCAAAGAAACAGGCTGGGAGACAGGCAATGTAGGAGGGGAGATGTCATGACTGAAAATAGGAGAAGGAATAGACACTGGAGAATCAGGAGAAGGGTGAGGAGAAGAAGAAGGAGAAGATTCATGGGAAGATGGTAGGGTGAAAGGTTGAGGGAGAATGTCATCAGAAAATGGAACTGGTGGAGGAGAAGGAGAAGAGGGAGGAGGAGACTTGAATGGAAAGTGAGTTTCATGAAAAACAACATCTCTAGAAATAAAGCATTTCTTGGAATTCAAGTCATAAAGTTTATAACCTTTCTTACCAAAGGGATAACCAAGGAAAACACAGGAATGAGCTCTGGATTTCAGCTTATCCCTATGAGGGATAGGCACAGCAGCATAAGCCAAACAGCCAAAAACTCTCAGATGAGAATAGGAAGGGGGAGAGCCATGTAATAATTCATGAGGAGATTTGTAATGAAGCACCCTGGATGGCAGTCTATTAATGATGTATGTTGCAGTTAACAGACAATCACCCCAAAAAGAAATAGGCAAACCAGACTGAAAGAGAAGTGCTCTACAAGTTTCAAGTAAAGACCTGTGCTTTCTCTCAACAACCCCATTCTGTTGAGGAGAATGGGGGCAAGTTGTTTGATGCACAATCCCAAGTTTACTAAAATAGGAAATCCCTTCAGCACTGGAACCCAGTTCCAGGGCATTATCACTTCTGACAACCTTGACCAGGGAATTAAATTGAGTTTGAACATAGGAAATGAAGGATTGTAGTAGAGGGAATGCATTACTTTTAGAACCCATTAGATGTGTCCAGGTAGCTCTAGAAAAGTCATCAACTATGGTGAGGAAATACTTGCTACCAAGGGATGTAGGGGTATGGTAAGGACCCCAAGTATCCACATGAATAAGTTGGAATGGTTTGGTAGTGCTAATGCTACTGTCAGGAAAGGGCAATCTGGTTTGTTTAGCCATAGGGCAAATTGAGCAAGGAAAAGGTTGTTTAGCAGCAATAGAAAAAGGCAAATTAGAAACATGTTTCATATTAGCAAAAGATGTATGTGCTAATCTCAAATGCCAAATATAGTTCATATCATCAGGAACAGCATTATTACAACTAGAAGATTGAATAACTGAGCTAGAATGTTTGTTATCAGAAACAATATCATCATTACAAACATCTGAGTCACTATGCTCAAGAGAAGAAGGCTTGGAAGAGGCAGAAGACGAAGAGGGTGACCAAGAGTACTTGGGCCTAACTCATCCCTAAAAGCTAGCTTATAAGGTGAGGATTGCCCAAGCCATATAAGGAGACCAAGGACCTCAAATCCCTCCGATGTGGGACAACTCAACACCCCCACTCACGCCCAGATCTCTGGAGCGTGGACAACATAAATGGGGGCCCAACATCGGTAACAATAATTGGGATGGGCCTGGCTCTGATACCATGAAAACATGCAGAGAATCGGAGAAAATTTAGAGAGAGAAAGTAGAGAAAAGGAGGAGAGAATAGAAGAGTCTCGAAGAAGACTCGGTCATAAGCCAAATGACCCTTCTGAAGGGTCAAGCGTTAAGTGAGAGTATATATCAAATATACTTATTACAAAACTAGCCTATTTACAAATACAACCTATTTGCACATATAGCCTATTTTACAAAAGAATACAAAAGAATAAAGGAATTACAGAATTAGCCACAATTAAGGAAATGACCAATTATTAGGCTCAGAATTAGTGTATCATCATAGCCTATATCTCAACACACCTCGTGCCCTTTTTCATTTTATAATTCGCATGGCAATAGCCATATGCTCTCTCAATTTCAACATAAATTATATTGGTATCAATAAACCAACAACCAGAAAAATTGCATAAGGTATAAAAATAAACACTAGAAAATCACAATATTACATGAAAATCACCAGTATCAGAACTCCAAATCATTACATATCATTCGTGACAATAGTCGCCCTTATCGCTTCTATTGTCAGCCTTATCGCTCATATTGCCACCCTTATCACTCCGCCCAGACCATATTCCAACAAACATAACTATAGTGAAATTCCACCCTTATACCCACATAATATCAACGATGAAATGCCACATTTATATCCTCGAAATAATAATCAACGCAACACCACAATTTACACGAAAAATTATCACGGCAACATAAAGAAATAAATTCATATCACAATTTGCCCAATGACCAAAACCAAATTCCAAGCTACAACCAAATCAATTAATTTCACAACAAATAGCCAAAAGCTCCACACAATGTGTACGACACCCCAAAACAATCAATAGCGAAGAAATTACTTAACATAAAACAAAGTCTTCATTAAATTTGAATTTTCAATAATTTAATAAACACATCTTCTTAAGCTCATTTAATTACTTATTTGCAGAGGGAAAATCCATGATGAAATTAAATTTCAATAATTATCAAACCAACAAATTCATGGAATTACATAAACAATCATATCACATTATCACATGACAACAGATTCAAAAACAACAAGGAATTAGGCACGACAAATAGATGATTAAATATATATTAACAATTAGTGAATATGTTCGCGCTTCGTGCAATTGTGAAAGAACTTATCAAAATTATGACGTAATCTTTTTCTAACACTTTATAATATTAAGAAAATAAAATACTTTTGTGAAAATTAAAGATAATTTTATTTCCAAAAGATAATCTAAACATGCAGGTGTGCTACTAACCAAAGGTATTTTGCATAATTATATTTCAATATTCAACCAAAAGCTAAATTGAAACATCACATATTGTTATGAAATAATATAAGAACAGGAACAATAGAGAGAAAAGTAGAGAGAGAGGATTATTCTTATTGATACTTTTGGGATGATTTACAATGGGGTAAGACCCCTCTATTTATAGGAAGAGAAATGAGTTAGCCTCAAAATAAAACTCTTCTATAAGATAGACATTCACCCTAATTAGAGTTCTATTTATAGCACATATATTTTTGTTTTAAACAAAGAAATGAAATAAAAAGTAGTCGTCATGGATACACAACAATAAAGAGTCTAAAAAGAAGTTTGGTCTCTACAACTCTTGCGTTCGAAAGAGGGTTTACACTTTACACTCGTCGCATATATATATTGATCATCATGCTAAATGTTCAGAGTTTATTAATAGAACTAAAAAAAATTACAAATATTTTTGCAGAAAGAAGAGAGTTACAGGTTTATTTGTATTACAAAAAATAAAAATTTTCATTATATATGTTTTTCTATCATACTTGTGCCCTCGCCAGAAGCTAAGAAAAAGGAACGTTAATGACTTTTATGGCCCTTTTTCTTATTTTTATTAATATATTCATTCACATTGATTAGTCGGTTCCAAAATATATAAAATAGAATATCTTAGTCATGGTAAAATAAAATAAAAAGTGTTTTCTTAAAGTCTTAATATTAATGTTAACGTAATTTTTTAATAACTTAATACTCCTATCCAAATATTGCGAGTAGGTGTTGAGATACAAGATGTCACGTGATATGAAGTGTATATACTTAGTGTATATTTATTGTATTTTTGGTATACAATGGTATACAACAAATTGGGCAGTGATGAATGTCTGGTTTGGGCCTTTCCGAGCCCAATCCTTGAGAGTCATATCTGAGATAAGGACAGAGTTACCCTCCTTCTTCGCAACCGGAGAAGATCGGCCTTCAAATAACAGAAACCCTAGGTATAGCTTTGAAAAAAATAAACTTTACCGGAAATCTGGTCAGGAACGTCGGAAATGCACCCAAAGCGTCCACAAAGTGATAATCGAGCCACCGGAATACGGTAAAACCTCAGGTTAAACCGTCAGAAACCCTAGAAGCCGATAAGTCACCCAAAATCAACCAACCAAAATCATCACAAAATCTTTCCAGAGTGTTCAGGAGAGGAAAAAACACTCGGATATCACGAAGAGACACTCAGAAAGGTCTCCGATAGATTGAAATCATCATCGACGAAACGGTCTCAGAAATCACCCCCTAACACCTCGAAACAGACTTCATCCAAGACCACGAATCACACAGAAACATGATCGGATCGTCGTCGAGGCTCTGATACCATGTCAACATCGAGATTAAGCAGATGAATCGTGAAAGTTATAGAGAGAGAAAGTAGAGAGAAGGAGGAGTAGGTGAGAAGTCTCTGGAACTTCAGAGAAAAATTTATTCAACCGAGAAAGAGAAATGTACAAAATGAAGTCCGGGGGTCCCGAAATATCTAGGGACCCCAATATAAAATTATAATACAATGGGCCGGGTCAAGGACCCAAAATAACTGTGTCTCGGATGGGCTCAGATATGACTCTCAAGGATTGGGCTCGGAAGGCCCAAACCAGACATTCATCACTGCCCAATTTGTTGTATACCACTGTATACCAAAAATACAATAAATAATACATATTGAATTTACTAAAAAATGATAATGAAACGCCCAATAGTACATTCAGTAGTTTTAACAACAGTAAATGGATTAGCCAAATAGGTAACTGAAATGGCCGAATATAAATGAGAAATGTACGTTACAGTAATTTTTAAAAGAAAGAAAATACAAACGAAAAAATATTTATTCGCGTAAGGTTGAGTCTTTATTAAATATCTCTGTGATAAGAAAAATGTAAAATAATAAATATTGAAAGTAAAACATCACAAAGAAACACCTGAGACCTTCTTCCACCAATCTAATATAGATTCATCATCTTCCTCACAAATGTTATCTATTTACTCAAAGCATCTTTCAAAATTCATTTTTTCTTTCTTTTAATTTCTTTTCAGAATTTTAAGTTACCGAATATAAACTGCAAACTAATAAAAATACTATATATATATATCGAAGCGCAATAACTTAAACGACAGGAAAACAAATACAATAATTCTGAAAGATATAAACAAATAATAACCGGATTGGTTCAATTGGTGAGGCAAATACATGCGATACTGAATTATGAGTCACCATGATGATATCTTGTTGGAAAAAAGAGGAAAATATACAATGTAATGTCACCAAGATGATGACTTATTTTTCGTTCATAGAATTGAATTTTATCAAGAGCCTAGCTACCTCTCAAAGCTTTACATAATAGCTTATAATAAAATTAAAATCTCAATGCATATCACCTCCAACCAAACTTTCTTCAACGTCACATTCCTGAGCTGTTACCATCTGAGACCTCCCCAAAAATGTTGAAAAATCATAACTGTAATATATAGATGGTTGCTGACAAAAGATATAGCAACGTCCATGGGGAGGGGAAAAGTTTGAAAGAATACATAAATATTAATATATCTAATAATTAATACAATTATAGTGGAGCAATTAATTGCATTTAAAGACTTTTTGGACAATAATAAAAATAAGATAAATGGGGAAATAAAAGGGAAAAAGTCAAAAATAAATAAATAATTGAGTTTCTTGGCCGTAGAGAGGTGCCAAGTAAACACTCTTTTCCCCTCTTTTATATAGATATATAGATTATTCAATTTACCACACAATATGCTCAAAACTTGAAGTCAATAAAATTTATACGTATAAGTCGAGTATGTACTTGTCATCTCATGTACACGACTTTTCACATTTCACAAATGGCAAATAAGACTCGATGCCTAAGGGGTAATTTCCCCATACGAAGTGAAGCAAGACTCTTACCTTTTTAAAGTTATGTTGATATTCCAAAATCGTCTGCTGGCTTGAACTGACATCTGGACCGCTCAAATCTATAGCTTCATTAAAATTCATCAAAACAATTCCGGATAATAATACGTCGACTTAAAATTTTATTCTAAAAAGTCCACAAAAGCCAATGCGGGCCCGCCTCTCGGAACTCGGCATGATTTTTTATGAATCGGAACATCCATTTTAATATGAGTTCAACCATACTAATTTTATCAAATTCCAATTATGAATAGACCTCCAAATCTTAAATTTTCATTCCTGAAAAGTTTTTCAAAAATCTTGCTTCTTCCATTTAAATCCGAAATAAACTATGAATATAACTATGGATTTATAAATCACTTTTAGATGGAGGACACTTACCCAAGTTGAAATCTCGAAGCAATCCTCAAAATCGCCCAAAAAAAATCCAAAATCGATCTGTTAGCCATCCGGAATCCACCCAAGGCCCTCGGGGCCTTAACCATATATACGAACACGTCTTAAAATACAATACGAACTTAGTCAAAGCTTCAAACCACGTCAAAAAACACCAAAATTACGTATCGCTCATCAAATCGAATTATAAGTTTTCAAATCTTCCAAATTTTATGTTTTGCGCCGAAACGTATCAAATCAATCTAGAATGACTTCAAATTTGCACACACGTCATAATTGACTCAATGAAGCTATTCCTATTCCCAAAATCAAAACACGACCTTGTTATCAAATATTCACCCTTCGGTCGGACTTTTCCAAAATCTTATATTTTCCAACTTTCGCCAAAATATGTCGAATTATCCTACGGACTTTCAAATTCAAATTCGAACATACATCTAAGTCCGAAGTCATCATATGAAGCTATTGCCATCCTCGAAATTATTTTCCGGAATCGTTTGTTCAAAAGTCAACTATCCGGTCAACTCTTTCCATTTAAGCTTCTAAATAAGAATTGCTCTTTTTATTAAATTCGGAATCTTCAGTAAAATAAACTCGACTACACCCGAAGTACATAATACATATTGTGAAATTGTTCGAGACTTTACCACTGAACGAGACGTTAATTCTTGAAACGAAAGTCGGGTCGTTACAAAACTAACATGTTGATTTCTGATTCACTACTTAGAAATTGAGCCTAATAATGAATGATTTTTTGGAAAGAAAAATTTACATGAGTAATCGAATTAAACAAGCTAGTCAAGATTGCTCAATCGAGGCTGATCTTTGATTAAGTCGAACCGGATTTCGAATGAAATGGGAAAGCTGAGTCATTGCCTCTTTTTTTATAAAATAAGTTGATTTAACAACAATTGGAAAACGCTTACATACGTCTAATCAGGTGTGTTGATCCAACTTTGTATCTTATGAAGCTGAGCTCAACCTCAACCGAGCTTTACTACAATTTGACCGAGCTCGAGTCGTCTCTTTGTGTCTATATTCGGAAATTAAGGTTGTATCCTGTTCCGGTTCTGGGTCTATTTAGGTCTGCGGTTCAGGTTCTGGCGGTTCCGGTTCTGACGGTTCTGGTTCTGACGGTTCTGGCGGTTCCGGTTCTGGCGGTTCCGGAGCCGGAACCGCTATCATACGGTTCCGGGTACCATCCGGTTCCGGCGTTTCCCGGCGGTTCTAAAAAAAATTTTTTTTTTTAAATCAATATCTTGTATAGTAGTCATTAGTATATTGTAGAATATATTTTATATGGTGTACTATGTTATTAGTATAGTATATATTGTGTTTGGTAATTAGTATATATTGTGTATAAGTAGTGTATATTTTGTATATAAGTAGTATATATTGTATTTAAGTAATATATATTGTATATAAGTAGTGTATATTGTGTTGTAGTTAGTAATTAGTATAAATTGTATATAAGTAGTATATATTGATAAAAGAATGTTGTCATTAGTATATTGTGTTGTATGTTATATATTGTATGTTATATAAATATTCAAGGATTGATATAGAAGTAAAGACAAAGAAATATTGAGACAAAAGATATTCAAGGATATGATAAAGAGCATATTTATTGACCAAAATGGCATATCTTTCTTAGTCTCCTTCCCCCAATGGAAAAAAAACTAAAAGAAGACATGCCAATGTACAAGTTACATCATAATTTATGCATTATTCCCTGAACATGACTTAACTCAGTTATCCTCTGTGGTGAACGCTTCTTCTTGTTCCTTGGGGTTAATTCTTTTGGAGTTCCTGGAGCGAACTATTTGCTTCTTCCCTGCCCGAGCCATATGCTTCTTCCCTGTCCTGTGTGCCTCCATTGATTTCTCAGACAAAGCCCCTACAATAATAATGCAATAAAATCCAGATAACAAGAAAGGTCTTTTAACTTTTCAGTCATGTTATATCACTAACAATAATAGACAAATACATATACTGAGCCATGTCGAATACAATGTCAAGGTCCATCAAAAGATAAGTTTGTAAGGATTCAAATTGTTCAGGTATTAGAGAATTGAATTACAGCAGATGTCAGATCCTGTAGATAATGTACTGGACTTACCTTAAAAGTTGATGCCATAAGTAGATCTTGAAGCTTAGGGACTATGTCGTACGATACAATGTTGAACACACCATCAAGGTGAACGGACTTCTAAGTGTTTGAAGGCACTACTTTAAATCCTGCCTTATTTGAACCACCCCATTGAGATAAAACCACATGTTCCATTGCACCTTTTTCCAAGCCATCAGCATGGTGTTGCAAAGATGGTGTGACGTTGTCCTTTGTACCTTCTTTCTCCAAAATCTCTAGAGATGTTCCCTCCACCAATTTATTACCAGGCAAGAATTCAATTTTCGGTTTTATGTTGAGATTGTCATCAACCGGGGGAGGGGTAGTATTTTGGCCACTACTTTCACCGATTTTAGCTTTTTCTTTACCGAACATATTTTTCAACGAAAATGCCATAATAATTAGCACGTAAGAGTTGAAATGAGTTTACCGGATTGACGAACAACTTCTTGAAAATTAAAAATCGTTGAAATTGAACACTTGAAAACTTCAATTTAACAACTTCACAATGTTTCTCGAATTTGCAACAATAAATTAAGCACTTGCACTAGAAAGATTGAAAGAGAGCTTGAGAGAGATTGAGAGATATTGATGAATTGGTGAATAAAAATGAAAGAGTGGGGGGGTATTTATAGTTGAGAAATGGGAAATAGTGTAATTATATAAAGTTTGGGGTTAAATTAAAGTTTGGGGACCAAATGGCTATTTTTAAAACTTCCAAACGGCTAGTTTTGAAAAAGAGCCGTTTGGAAATTATTTTTAAAAAAAACTTTTTTTTAATAAATTACAGTTATAGAACCGTTTGGAACCGCCAGAACCGGTCCGGTTCCAGTTCCGGTTCCGGTTCTGGCAGTTCCGGTTCTGAGGTTCCAACGGATAGAACCGCCCCGCCACGGTTCCCGGGAACCCCTGGAACCGGGCCGCCAGAACCGCCAGGGCCGCGGTTCCGGTTCGGAACCGCTAGATTTGCAGCCTTATCGGAAACTAGGCGATGCCTATAATAATTTATGTTTATTGAAATATTATATGAAAATTACGATTTAAAGGATAACTAAATTTAAATTTTCTCTATAATCATGATTTAATAAAACATGACAAAAAATAATAATTTTAGAGATTAAGTCAAGAAAAAAATAATTTAGGTCTAATCTAATATAGAGTGCGATTAACAATTCATTTTCCATAGTTTTATAAGAAAAAAATGATTACTACTTTTAGAATTAAATATATAATTAACATTCGTTGATTTCTTATTTACTACTCTTCAATTGAACCTAATGATTGAATGTTTTTTTGTAAAAAGTAACACAACTAATCGAACCAAATGAGCCTAGGTGAGCTAGCTAAATCGAGCTTGATCTTTGACCGAGTCAAACCGAATTTAGAATAAAAGGTATCTAGCCTTGCATCATTTTTAAAAATAAGTTGATTTAACATCATCGGGAAAAAACTCATATACGTCTAATCATAAAATATATCGATCGAACTTTATATCTTATGGAGTTGAGCTGAGCTCAATCGAGCTTTACGACAATTTTCCCGAGCTAACATTTGTTGATTTCTGATTTGCTCATTAGCAGTTGAGCCTAATGATGAAAGTTTTTATGAAAAGAAAAAGTTACACGAGTAATCGAACGAAACGAGCCTAGTCGAGCCAGCTCAATCGAGCCCGATCTTTGATCCAGTCGAATCGAGTTTTGAATGAACCGGGGTCGAGCAGAATCTTGCCTCTTTTCTATAAAAAAAGTCGATTTAACATCAACTGAAAAAAACTCATACATGTCTAATTAGGTGTGATAATCGAACTTTGTATCTTATGGAGCCGAGTTGAGCTCAACTGAGCTTTACTACAATTTGATCGAGCTTGAGCCAGCTCTTTTTATTTATGTCTGGAAACTAGGTGATGCCTATAATGATTTCGGTTTCTTGATATATTATATTAAAATTATGGTTTAAAGGATAAATTAATGCAAATTTTTTCTATGATCATGATTTAATAAAGGCGAAATACATAATCGGTCAATTTAAGTTGTTCACAACGATCATATGAAAACCTCAACTGACTTCACAATCAATTAGACACATCTTCTCCAACTAAAGTGCGATCTCGTGGATACTCGAGCCCAAAAGATCATAAGCGTGAAATACAATCGCGGTGATGTAGAAAAGGAACGAATTATAAAATAACACGTGTATTTTTAAAAAGAAAGAAAAGACAATCACCTATCCCCCTCTTCTTCTTCTTTCTTCCAAGCTTTCCCAAACCGACTGGTCCAATTCTTTCCTTCCTTCCCCTTTTCTCCTTCTCCTCATGGGTTCATAGCACAAATATAACGGACTTAGCCGTTCCACTTTAAATCTGAATATAAATATTTATATAAAAAAATTGGACGTTAACTACCTCTCTCCATTCATCTATTTCTTCCCTAAAAGTTCTTCTCTTGGAAATCCAAAGAAGTAAAGACCCACCAAAAGATTATTGGATTTTGGGTCTTAATTTTTCTTATCCACGAGCATTAGAATTGTTGGGATTTTGCTTAAAAATGAGAAGGGTCATTATCCCACATTGGAAAAATATTGAAGAGTAGCTTGGAGGCTTGCCTATATAAGGGGGCTTAAGTTATATTTTCAAATGTACCAAACCGAATGCATTTCTAACACTGTTTGTTAGGAGAATGTACTGAGGTTTATGTGATTGTGAGAATTTTTCACATAGTGGTAGGTTGTTGTCTTTTGACAACGGTTGTGGTTTTTTCCCGGTTTTGGGTTTTCACCTTAAGTTCTTGCGTTGCTTTTATTTCTCAATTTTTTTCTTTACAAAAGGGACGGAGATCTCGGGATTTACCGGAAAGGGTCATTTTTTTTCCAACAAGTGGTATCAGAGCGAGGTCACCTAGCTTGAGGGGGGAATCTTAGTATGCTCTGTGGTTGCAGCTTTGGCTGATCTTCCACATCAGAAAAGATTTCCTGGTTCAAGAAGCTTGTAGGAGGGAAAGTTGGTGCAATTTGAGTATCGAGGCTTGTGGTGAATTCTGGCGGTTAGAATCAAGTCTGATAGTGTGGAGGTACATATCTAGGTAAGCTCTGGCTAGGAAAGACTTGGTAATTAAGTGGTCACGCCGAACCCACCTCTCTTTCCTGGGAACTTACCTGGTGTGCTGTTCACGAAACAAGTGTTTTTCATCCACAGATATTGGTCAGCGATACGGTTACAATGGGAAGCATCAAGTTTGACATTGAGAAATTTGATGGAAGATTCAATTTTGACTTGTGGCAAGTTCAAGTCAGGGATATATTGATTCAATCAGGTCTACACAAGGCCCTGAAGGGAAAACCAGAAGCAGGTTCTAGCGATGATTCATCAAGCAAGAGAGGTGAAGAATGAGATGATTTGGATTTGAGAGCTGCAAGTGCGATAAGGTTATCATTGGCAAAGAATGACCTTGCAAATGTGCATGGAATTGCGACGGCCAAGGAGCTATGGGAAAATTTGGAAAAGCTGTATCAAACAAAGGGAGTCTCAAATCGCGTGTACCTGAAGGAATAATTTCATACATTGCGTATGGGTGAGGGTACTAAAATCTCGGATCATTTGAGTGTTCTAAATGGGATTGTCTCTGAGCTTGAAGCTATTGGGGTGAAGATAGATGATGAGGATCAAGCCTTAAGGCTCGTCTGGTCTCTTCCTTCGTCTTTTGCGCACATGAAGCCAATATTGCTCCATGGGAAGGAACAGGTGGATCTTTCAGAAGTTATCAGCACGCTCATCTCCGAAGAAAGAAGACTCAAAGGAGATGGGAGGGATACTTATTTTGAAGGTGTGTATATGTGCTACGGGAAAGGAAAGGAAAAGAGGAACCCCATGAAGCGGAATGTTGTTTGCTGGAAGTGTGGAGAGCCTGGACACATGAAGAAGGATTGTCCAGCAGGTGGAGCAGGTTCGGCTACAGGCTCCAAGTCAAGTGATGTTGTTAATATGGTCTTTGATAGGGACCCATATGACCTTATATGACTCACAGACATGTACATTCTTATGGCATGCCGCTATTTGCCATGGTGAAGGATGTGAGATTAATAGCGGAATTACACACGAGCATTGGTTTGGCAGGAATGTAAGGTGTGTGATGAAACAGTTATGTCGATAGCTGATGGACTTCCAAGGAGAGCCAATAGTGGAGGTTGCACCATAATAATCAGCAAGGTATTTTTCGACATGAGCCGAAGTGGAAATTCTTAGAATGGTTTATTCTAAGTGGCGATACTCTTTATGGTGGAGTATGACAGGTGTTCAGCAATGTGGAGTATGGCGGATAGCTGCTGCTATGATCATTTTTAATCAAGGTGGAGTTTTTTGGGATTTTGCTTAAAAATGAGAAGGGTCATTATCCCACATTGGAAAAATGTTGAAGAGTAGCTTGGAGGCTTGCCTATATAAGGAGGCTTAGGTTATGTTTTCAAACGTACCAAACCGAATGCATTTCTAACATTGTTTGTTAGGAGAATGTACTGAGATTTATGTGATTGTAAGAATTTTTCACATAGTGGTCGGTTGTTGTCTTTTGACAACGGTTGTGGTTTTTTCCCGGTTTTGGTTTCCACGTTAAATTCTTCTGTTGTTTTTATTTCTTAATTTTTTCTCTTTACAAAAGGGACGAAGATCTCGGGGTTTACGGAAAAGAGTCATTTTTTTTCCAACAAGAAT
Organism: Nicotiana benthamiana; assembly: GCA_034376525.1. NCBI lineage: Eukaryota > Viridiplantae > Streptophyta > Magnoliopsida > Solanales > Solanaceae > Nicotiana > Nicotiana benthamiana. The sequence continues at coordinate 26,225,868 of CM067324.1, read as the reverse complement.
ATTTACCAGTAGCTCTTCTCTTGGAAACCTAATTGTTTTTTCCAACAAGAATATTTACCGATAGGTGATTTTCCAAAAAGTTTATTCTTATGATATGTGTTTTCTATTTACTATAATTTGGAAGAAACTCTTTGTTTTTGTTGTTTTCCATGGAAGATGAAAAAATCTAAAGAAGGAGAAATATGAAGATGAAGGTAAATGGGATCCACATGAAATAAGGTTAATTTTAAAAAAGAAAAAGCTTATTTTTGAGGTTTTCGTGAGCCCAAAAGTGAATATAAAGCCCACACTTTGCCATATCACTGTCATAGGTTTATGAGATTACATTTTAATCATTAAAGAAGTGTTTAATTGATAATGGGGTCAGTTGAGGTGTTTATGTGATCGTTGGGGAGTTGTTTATGCATTTCGCCGTTAATAAAGTATCACAAAAAGTAATTTTAGAGATTAAGTCAAGAACATGATAATTTAGGTATAATCTAAGACAAAATATAATTAAAAGTTCATGTTAAATTGATTGATTAAGAAAAAATAATTACTATTTTAGAATTAACTATTGACTTAATATTTGTTGATTTTTAATTTACTAATTAGACATTCGTGTACAAACCAGTGCAGACGAAGTAACACGAATATCTCCGGTAGTCAGTCTATTTCCATCAGCATCATAATTGAATATCTTTTGTAACAAAAAGTTACATAGTCAATCAAGATAAACGAGCCTAGCCGAGCCAGCTCAATCAAGCCCGATCTTTGATCGAGTCGAGCCGAATGCTGAATGAATCGAGATGAAGTAGAGTCCCAATGAGATAAAGTATAAAATATGCCTAGCCCTAACTTTAGCCAATAGGCAAATAAAACCCAAATTTTCTAGTATACAACTCAAGTGCAATTTAAGCATTGAAACCGTATCCATATATTTTCGTTGCCTCCATTGTTTTTTTCTATTTCCCTCCATTGTTGTTTTTTTCTTTCCCTCCATATTTTTTTCCATTTTCCTCTTATTTAAGAATCATGGGTGGTTTCATAAAAACATACTTGCCTTCCCCTCATATTTGTTGGAAGCTCTCCCTTTACAAAGCTCCTCAACAGACAATCATGCATGAGAGCCCAAATTCCAACCATCAGCTGGTCGGTTTCCATTTGCCTCTGCCTTTTATTTGTTGATTCTCTATGTATTCTTTATATCTACAACAAGTGCTACTTTATACTTTATATGGGTTATTAATTAGAAGTAGATGTGCACGTACATATAGAGTTGGGACTCTTAGTTTCACACAGTTTACAACTTGAAAGTTAGCTTCTTTTTTTCCGCCTAAGATAAAGAATATTGGTGATTAGTAGTAAACCTGCTTGTGTAGTTTGTTGGTAATCAAGACGCACTCGAGCCTGTTTATGTTTGATGCCTAAAATACAGAATGTTGGTAACTAGAGTTTGGCTTGTTTCTTCATCAGATTTTACTATCAATTGGTTATACGATAGAATTGAAAGGGTTCACAGACTGTGATTGTTGGATGATTTGTTTTTAGTCAATGCAGCGTCATTTTATTGACGAAGGTTAAATGGGCAAAATTTGAGGAAGAGCTTCCTCACAAGTTTTGAAGAGTTGGCATTCCAACCACTATCCTCTATGCATCCTAACTGTACCAAAGAATCAATGCTGCATCTACACATTATGCTTCCTCACGAGTTCTAATTGTAAAGGATGTCATCTCTCATTTATCAAATTGGATAAGTCCTCTAACAAGTCTTGGGAGCCTTTTATAGCTGGTGTATACCGGATGCCTTTTGTGCCTATGAGTAAGAGCTTCCAATTTATCTGCTACTTTGTTTGCTTCACGAAAACAATGTTGCGTGACAAACTTTTTCTCCTCGATACCTGTTTGATTGTGTCCACTGTTTAGATCATCCTCAGTGCCGTCGTGGTCTTTCTATTCAAACACAATATTAGTATTTGTGAATCAATCTCTACCTGGATATTGTCAAGGCCATTTGCTTTACATAATTGCAATCCAAGGAGCATAGCTTGGCTCTCTGCCTAGTTGTTTGTAGCATGTCCGAGATAAACTAAGAAGGCCAATACAAATTTCCCCCTACTATCTGGTATAGCTCTTCCTGACCCGAAACTACCATCAGGACAACTACCATCTGTATTCATCTTGTAGTTCCTTTCTAGTGGTTTTTTCCATTTCACAATAATGCATGATCTGTGTACTACTGGTCTATAACCAATTTATCGCAATTTTTCCCAAGAGTGTTGTAACTCTAGCCTCCCAAATTTTTGCTTTAATAACTCACAGAGAACCTGGATGATTTTATACTCTGACATGGATCTTGATGGGGATTCTTCCCCATATTGTGAGTCATTCCTCGATCTCTAGAGTTCCCAGATGATCACAACCAGAAAAATTTTAACTAAGAGAGAAGCAACTACATTCAAAGTTTTATGTCCCCACCAGTTTATCAGTAGTTGTTTGAAATGCAGTCCTTCAACTTGAATACCAAACAACCATGCGTACTTTTTCGAAATAGCTTGGGCAAAATTACTATAGTAGAAAATGTGCTCCACGGTTTCTAGCTCAAAGGAGGGTAGCAGCAGGAACACATTGAGACTAAATTAAAGCCAAACATGTCTATCATGTCATCTGTGGACAGCCTATTATGTATTGCCCTCCAAGTGGTAAAAGCGATGTTAAAATAGACTTGCTCATGCCAAATTTTAGAAGCCATAGGAGACTAACTTTGTTTTTGCCGCAATACTTCCCAGGCGGAAGCTACTGTAAATTTTCCTAAGTTGTTTGCAGACCATATTGCTCTATCCACTGCTCCTGGAGATAAATCTATAGATTGTTGTTGCTATATACTTCTAACAATTTCTGGTACATCCACATCTAGTGCATCTAATTGCCACTCACCATGTTGGATGATTTGTGGATAATTTGGTGTAATCATCTTTTCTCTGATGTTTAGTTTTGTAGCAATAGAACCATTCTTTTAGAGAGTTTTAATATTTGTTTCTGGCAATTAAAAAGTACCCTCTTTGCATTTGTCTAGTAATTATTTATATTTTCTATCTCTATAACTAATTTAGAAACGAATTAAAATCTGTGAGCTCTAAGTTTATTTTGTTACTATTTTGGACATGCAACACTATTCTATTAATACCAAATAGAAGTAGTTTAAGAAGATTCATAATTATAATTGCAGTCATTTTCTTTAGTTTTAAACATCTTTAATGTTTATGTTATGCTTAAATTCACATGTCTAAGTCGCTACCAGGCCATCCTTTCCTTCCTTGCTCTATTTTTTCTCCTTTCCTTTATTTGAATAAAACAGTGAAAATGACAATGTTGTAGATTTTTGTTGATAATTAAAGTTCTACCGTAGCTCCATATTCGCTTCATCTCAGTTCACTAGATCATATTTGATTCACCAATTTTTTTTTCTTATGAATATGCAGCTATGCCAAAGGTTAAACATTTCCGAAATCCATTAAAATCAGCTCATGGACCATATGATGTTCATCATCAACAACTCCAGCCTCTTCACTTGTTATAGAGCCCTCAACATCGTTACAAGCTCCCCAACATGCTCCTGCAAGTTCCTTAGTAGCTGATGAAGTCCCACAACAAGAACAAGCTCCAACTCAGTCTTCAAATCCAAGTGCAATGTCCACACACCATCCTGGACGTGAACAACCTACCTATCGGAGAACGCATCATTGTGGACTTTAATATCTACGATGAAGAATACGGGTAGGCACAAGGGTTGCTTTCCGGATATTGTGGATAACTGGCTATTGATGTTAATTTCTTCCCATTAAATTTGACTGATGGTCAGCACCGTCTAGTATTCCTAAAAAATACAAGGAAGACTGCTTTGAAACCATGCTAAAGGTATTACACATCTGTCTATTTATTGTAGCTAGATTTTTATGCATGTATAGAGAACTAACTTTGTTTTTCTTTTTCATTTGAAGCCTCAGTTTTTTTAGGACTACTAATGCCATTGCATACAGATATTGCAATGCTAGTTTGAATAAGAAGTGGGCTACACATAGACATAGGTCGTGGGATGAATTTTATGACCCGGCCAAAAGCAGAACTGAACTTTTAAGCAATGTGTCAACGGGCATAAATAGAGATCAGTGGGCTGGTTTTGTTGTTTATCGTCTAAAATCATCAACAATTGTAAGATTCTGATTATCTGAATAGCTTTTGCTGTTGTTATGATTAAAATATTAGACTAATTTTTAAGTTGTTATTATCTTGCTGATAGGAAATTTGTAGAAGAAATAAAGAAATTCGACGCAAGCAAACAATGCCTCACACTGGCGGATCCAAAGCTAACTCGATACGACGACATGAGTTGGTATTCATATTAACTTCATAGTTTTCACTCGTTCTCTAATTTAAATTCTTTATTACAATCTATTTAGTTTATCTCTTTCTTAGTTTTTGGAAACTGAGGAATATCCTACTCGGGGAAAGATGTTTATCGAAACTCAGAGAAATGATGGATCATTTGTAAATAATAAGGCAAGGACTATACTGGTAAGTTAGCTTTGGTGTGTTTCTCTGACATTAATTGAAGCTTTATTTCAACATTTTTCATCTCAATCTTACTGTCTGTACATACTAATTGATAATTTGTCTGCTTGTAGGAACAAATTGAATTGATTCAAGGAAATACCAACGATTTTGAAATTTCCCCAGATGATATTATTGGCAAGGTTTTAGGGGCAGACAAGAGGGGTTGCTCTGATGGTAAGCAACCCCCACTTCCAACCGAGAGGTTGTGAGTTCCAGTCTCCCCAAGAGCAAGGTGGGAAGTTCTTGGAGGGAAGGATGTCGGGGTCTACTTGGAAACAGCCTCTCTACCCAAGGATAAGGGTAAGGTCTGCGTACACACTACCCTCCCCAGACCCTACTAAGTGGGATTATACTGGGTTGTTGTTATGTTAGGGGCAGAGCATTCTGGGAGGTTACGTGTATGGGTATTGGAGAATCTTGTTCAAATACATTCAAGAATATCAAGCAACGACTTAATGCGCTGAACCATTCTTCATCTAGCTTCGGCGCATCATCTGTAACTTTCACCTATTTGCGACAAGAGGTTACTCATTTGAAGCCCCAATTAGCAGGCACCTTAACTACACTGAAAGCTTACATAATATCAAAGGAAGGAAGAGTTCGTGAGGAATTTGCTGGTCTGTTTGCTCCTCAACCACAATTAGAAAGAACATTAGATATCTCTGAGTTTTCTGAAGCTATCTCTAGAAATTTATAGTCCATTTTGTTTAAATGTACAACCTCTTTTCATACTTAATCAAGATTTTGTATACACAAACTCTTTAATGCCATATGCCATTCATAGGCATGAATCTACTGTTGTTGAAATGCTTTCATGTTAATACATTTCACACGTTTGGATTCACGCAAAAAAAAATAGTTTACATGGTTTCCATTCTGGTTCATAATGTGAATATTGAACGGGAAAAGCAGTAGGTATATTGCTTCTAATTCCCCACAAGTTGTAGGTACTAACTTCCTTTTTTGGGATAACCTTCTTTGTAAATTGTGATAGAGAAGTACTTGATTCCCCAAAAGAATAGGTACAGGAAAGGAAATTGTAATTGCTTTCTTAGAAATGGAGCAAATGGATTTGCATTTGAAATGTTGAGTCTTAATATCACTATTACGTTGCTTTAAGGAAGCATTCAAAATTTAAATATGGTATAATAGTTAGATTTTTCATCTAAATATATTTTTTATTGTTTCAGCTTAGTAATGATGCAGAGAGTGAACCTCATCGATAAATGTAAGAGGATCATAAGGCATTACCTATTAAAATCACCAAGTAAAATACTTAGAATGTTATTTATTTAATATGGAACCATGGGTGCTTTTATAGATTTTAAGCAGTAATGTTTAGGAGCTACTTTAGTTTATATTGCTTTAGTATGATTTGTAGGACTTGATGTGATGATTAAATATTGTCATTAATTATTTTTCAAAAGTCACAGATCATATTGCGACAGTTACAAAGCAACACAAATTTTTATTTTTGAATATTGAAATCATATAAAGGAGGTTAGAATCCGTCCTTAATTGACTTCAAAACTCCCACTAATCACAAATTTAATTTTGCGAAGATCGTCGTAGGGGTTCTTTAAAACTACCACAAAAAGCCTGTGGCGATGATAACCATGGTGTTTCTTAAAAATCCCACAATTCAATTGTGGGGGTTCGAAAGCGTTAAAATAAGGAAAAACCTCCAGAAATCACACTTTTTCTTGTAGTGTCGAGGACTGACATTTCGAACAATTTCGAAGTATAATTGAGAAACAAGCCCAAAAAGAAAATCTCAAGTTAAAGGCTACTACAAAACTAACACGGTTCGGAGACGTTCAAATTCCGTAATAAAAACATGCCTTCTAATATCTTCACAAACCAGTTAAAAAGGCTACCCTTGGCAAATATTACAAAGGGTTTCGATTGGTACCGGATTGTTCGAACTCTCAAAACACATTATGCTAAGGCATAAGAAAAATTATGTGATTAACGTTTTTAAGCTGAAAAAGGAAAAAAGCCATTTTATTAAGGTCACATCGGTCTAATTCAAGAGCCTAAGGGCTATTTTATTTTTTGAGTTCGAGAAGTCATCCCACTTAACTAAAACCCAAGGGTCATCCTACTTCAATTTCGAGCACTTACTCACTTGATTGTAAAGACTACACTAGCCAGACCTTGATCAAATTGCCTAAGTTTCGAACTCGCGAACAAAATTTTCATAAGGCATGAATGAAAAATAAGGCTGAAATTGAAGTGAAAACAAGTCAGAAAGAAAAGAGGTCTTCTTATATATAAAGATATTTACAAGGACCGTTCAGGGTCCTACACAAAAGATTAAAAAGAAAAATCCTAAGGTTCCTAACTGTTCTCGGAGGCAGCATCCTCTTCACGGGGTCCTCCCCATTCGCAGATCCGCTCTTGCTCCCATCATCATCGTCATCATTGGAGGAGCAATGCTTTAGCATCATCCTCAAGCTCTTTGGCCTTCCTTATCTCGTCAATGAGATCTTAGCCTCGAGCATGGATCTCCTCAAGGGTTTCCCTCCGAGATTGGTACTTAGCAATATCTGCAATCCAGAGATCTCGTGTTTGAGCAGGCTCGACAGATTCTCTTGCTTGGGCCTGAGCAGCTTCAGTAACATATCGATGGACAGCCACAATCACCTCCGCGTCAGCCTTCACCTTTTCTGCCTCAACTTTAGCTTTTGTGAGTTCAATGGCCAATCGAGCCTCGAGCTCCTCTATTTTCTTGGCCTGAGCGAAACTTTTATCCTTTACACCTTGGACCTGACTTTCGGTCACTAAAAATTGGGCTCGAGCTACCTCTTTCTCTGAGGGAAGGCGGTCCATGTTTTGTTTCCACCCCAAGGTCTCCGCCTTCATCATGTTGCCCTCCTCATGGAGTTGTTTGATCCTCAAGTCTTCTATTGAACCTCTGAGATTGAAATTTTAGCCATCGACCTCAAACTGATACCATGAGCTTCTAAGATTTTCATTACCTACTCAATCAGGTCGAACTGTTCTTTATGAGTCGTAGCTAATTCGGCTCGGGGGTCCTTGATCTCCTCTTCTTTTTGCCCGTTGAGAATTTTGAGGTCATTTTTCTCCTCCGTGATTCTTTGAAGATCAGCCTCGCATCGTCTTAGATCTAATCGGGATTTAGAAAACACCTCCCGATCAAGTGCCAAGGCCTATGCAGAAAAGAAGAAAGGAAATTGGATAAGAAAAAATAAATTCAAGTGTGATATCGATGAAGGGATTCTAAGACTTACTCGACTCAAGATTCGTTGAGACTCATCAAAGAGACTCGATGCATCACTCAGGTTGGTAGAATCTTCAACTCCTCTAAATCAACCACAGAAAAGGTCCTCCCCGCTGTGGGCTCCTTCCACATCGGGAGTCCTCATAGCTTGGGCATCCTGAATTGCCTCCTCGAGAAATGCAGGGACAGTCGGCGAGTCTCCAATTACTATTTATAGGGTGAATAACTTGGGGCATTCTCTTCATTTTGAAGGGACTCAGAGTTGGCCCTTTAGACATGCCCACCGATTGCTCATTTCAGTAGGAGACATCTTCAGTCTCCAGAAACTCGAGGACTTTTTCAGGGTCCTCTTCCAAGAACCCCTCGTTTCGAGGCACAATATCTCCAACCCTCACCGACTCAAAGGCCTTTGGGGCCTCGATGTTCCTCTTCACTTGGGCCACCAGCTCGGAGCCATCATCTTCATTTTTTTCTTCCTCTCTTAGTCGCTGAACTACCTCTACAAGCAGGGCGACAGTGTCTTTCTTTAGCTTATGAACCAGATTTTTCTAGGGCTTTGGATCCTCGGAGGTCGAGACTCTTTTTCTCTTTTTATACTTCGCCAGTTTCAGGGTTCTAGGCGAAACCTCCTCCTCCCGGGGTGGAGGCCTTATGATAGCATCTTGTCTGAGGCCTGTATGAAAGGAAATCAAGTGAATATATAAAGAAACATTTTAGCAAAAATCATCATATACGTGAAAAGGGGCTTACGATGATTTTGGCCTCCCATCGGCCCCTTGCCAAGTCACACCATGAGCGCTCAGCATATGAAGAGGTGGAAGCTAGGTTCAAACCCAGTTCTCGAGGTTAGGAATTGCATCGAGCATCCAAGAGATCGCTACATCATAGAAAGGGATGTCAATGAGAAGAACTAAAGAAAGCAAAACAATAAATGGAAATTGTATGTGGGGTTGTAGTATGCTTCATATTCTATTTCTCGGGAAATGGCATCTTCTCGGTTGGGATTAGGTCGGAAGTCTTCACTTGAATGAACCGACACATCCATCCTCGATCCTTATCCTCATCTGTGCTTGAGAACAATACCTTGGTAGCCATCGTTGAAGTCTTATTAATGTGCCTTGATAGAGACGGGTTCTGTACAACCTGATGAGATGGTCAAGGATGAAAGCATCCCCTCGACTTTGCTCGCAAAGAATCGGAACATAATAACAATCCGCTAAAATGGGGGATGGATTTGACCTTAAGTTATTTGATATTGACGGTAAAAATAAACGATGAAGGGATCAAGAGGACCCAATGTGAAAGGGTAAGTGTAAACACTTAGAAACCCTTTCACATGGGTAATGATGTCTTCTTGGGGGCCGGAATCACCACTTCTTTATATCCCTAGTTGCAGTCTTTCTTTACCCGCTTAAGGGAACTCTTAATTATCAAGCACATATATCTTCACATTGGCTCGCACTAACCAGGAACCCACGAAGTTTTCTTGAAGTTGTAAGTAAGGACACATCCCCAGGTAACACACTCCATAGGGCGTAGCTCCACTAGTATTTTATCATCGGCCGATTGCGACGAAGAGTCTTTGTCCTTCTGAGGAACAATTTTTGATGTTTTTGTAATTTTTTATGAGTTTAAAGAGAGAGGGAGATGACAAGACTTGGTGTTTGAAAGGGGGTTAGAAACAAACCCTGAGGATTTTGAAGAAAGGAAGAGCTTAAAAGATGTAAAAGCTTAAGAGATTAGAAGAAAGTGATAAAAATTGAATCAATGAGAGAGGGGGTATATTTAGGGATTCACAGCAACGGTTCAAAGGCACGGGTGGCTGACCACGAACTAAGGTTCACTAATGACTTGGGGAACTGTACCGACGAGACATTTCAGTCACTTCCGTTGCTTACGTCACGAGGATGACGTAATGACAAGTCGAGGTACAAAAATCGAAGGTTGAATTCATTTATTCTCATTACACTCCAAAAAACAAGATGACTATATGTATACGGTTAAAATCGAGCCTACCGATTCAGCTACTTGACGAGATCAGGGAGTTGCATCGAAGGTCGGCCCATAGTGGATCAAACCAAAGCACGAGGACAAGGTACCGAGTTCGACAAACGAGGTACCTGTCGAGATCGAGTCCAATAGAGATCGAGACTAAATAGGCCAAACTTCGAGCAAAGGAAATAACAAAAAGGTGAGATATCCGTGACTGGTCGAAGATCATGGTGGAAATCTCGGAAAAGATCAAATCAAGGGCGGTTGTTTTGGCTAATCATGGGTTTTTCTTCTGTAATTAGAATTGTACCATAAATAGGATTTTCCTACTATATAAAAAGGGTTCTAATCATTTGTAAGACACATTTGTTCTCACATATCAAAGCAATATAACACTTTCTCTTTAGCTCATATTCTTGTTCATCAGCTTGTTATACTTTTAAGTGTTCTTGCACCAATCAGTTCGAGGGTACTCAACCTCGAAGGCTGAATTCCACTCAAACACTGATTTGTTGTATCTTATCATCAATTTCCATTATTAATCTTCATATTCATCAATTGGTATTAGGTGAAATCACATGTACTTAGAACACATTATAAGTTTAATTGGTATCTAAGTTTTAGGGTAAAAAGTTTGAAAATTAAACACATCTTAGCGACATATTTTTCATTACTAATAACAAGAAAGATATGTATCATAATATTTAATAATTATTGTTCTTTTAGAAATATATTTATTGTATGTTTAACCATAAAATAAAATTTCGGTCAAAGCTTTATTTTTAGAAGAACTTGGGTTACTAATAATGGAAAATGAATAAAAGAAATTGATTTTGCTAATAATAAGATGAATATAAAGTAAACTAGATCAGTATATTCCAATAGTGTTTTTTGCCTTACAAATGTCCAGTATCCTTCTTTTTATAGCTATCTCTAAGATATACGTTTTGTCTTTGTCATAATTAGGCCATTATAACCAATTAAAGATATTAAATTCTACGTTACATAATTATTGTAATTTAATACAGATTCTCTAATATTTTTAATATTTAATGCTCATTAAATATTGTATTTGTACTATCATATCTACTCCCCTTAACTCTTTGATTTAAATAGATACGAGCGTCGAGTCTACTCGTGCTTATGCTTGTGCCTATGCTCGTATCTGTTGCAACTCGTGCCTCTTTACTAATCATCATTCTTTGACCAGACTTCATGTCATGACGTTTCATCTTTCAATCATTTTGATATGTGTAAACTCAATTTTTCTCAATACAGATAGTCCCCCCACTTGCCATTGAATATTTGGGAAGTGGATTTTATTAAAGCGAGATTTTTTCCTCTATTAATACTATTATAGAATCGGCGCTCAATTATCACTTCCATTTCATGCTCATTACACGTGGCATATTTTTGTTAGTTTTGCGACTTTGCGGCGCTTTTTAAGGATTTTTACAGCTTCACCAATTACGAAGTGACAGCTTCTATTATGACATTTCCATATTTGCACCTTTTTCTTTGACGGTTGCTTCATAGTATAAACATAGTTTTCATCTTTTTCTTTCTCACATAAAATTTAAAGTTTTCAGAATATTCAATTCTTGTTTTCATCTTCATCGTAAACCTTTTAGAATATTCAATTCTCGTTCTTCATCTTCCTCGTACTACTATGTCTTCGTCAAACCCTAACCTTAGGAGGGTCCCTATAGTTGATAATCTCCATCTTGCCCCTAGTAGGAGCAGAAGAGGAGGTAGACTACGCAATTTAGGGTTTTCATCCATATGTAGTTCTTCTCTTCCTTCATCTAGTTCCAGTCCTTATTCATAACCAGAGGTTCTCTTTCTCATAGTTCTCCTTCTAGAGGTAAAGAACCCTATGAACCTCTTCGTGAACCCTATGGAAGAAATAGTTCCAGCGGAACTATCTTTCTATAATGATAGAGAGTCTCTTAGAAATCAAGTATCCTCTTTGGATCGTGCTGATATCTACCCAACTCAGATCACTGAAAGTCTTACTTCTTTAATTCGTAGAGATTGCCACTGAGGTCATAACTTCCCTATTATAATTCCCAATGCGAATCAGAGAATCACCTCCTATTGAATGGGGTTTTCTTTTGTTTATACATACCCTTTCACATTAGGTTTCATACTTGCTATTGACCCTGTTATCATTGAATTCAGTAGAGATTTTGATGTCTGTTTAGGTCAAATTGGTCCCATAGTGTGTAGGGTTGTTGCTTGTCCAAGGCATTTGACTAACATGGCCGGTGTGCCTTTCACCTTTGCCCATTTGACTCATTTATACTCTCCCAAACTCTTTCACCAAGGTGTTTTTACTTTAGTGGCAAGGAGCAAGAGAGTTTTGGTTAGTCCTGAAGATGACAGAGACCGTGGCTGGTATGCCCGATTTGTTGTTGTCCCCACTGTTGGTTTAGTGGGTGGAGAAAAGGTTCCCTTCCCTGAGAAGTGAAATTTTGCACGTGAGTTTTCTTTTTAATAACTTTCTCATATCCTTTTTCCTCGATTTTTATGACCATTATCCTAAATTTTCTTTTCTTTTGTAGCAACAACGGGAATTGTTGATGAAATTCCCAATTTCCCACGGTGATAGAAATTAAATAACTTAATGTAAGGTAGACGGAACGGCATCTGTCTCGTGGATTCATGGTCTCCCAATAATCATATTGTAAGCCATCTCCATATCTACCACCTGAAACTTTGAATCTTTGATAACTCCTTCTGCGAATATAGTAAGTATTACCTCCCTTTCTATCATGACGCTGGAATTGTCAAATCCAGACAAAGTATGCACCTTTGGTACTAATTTATCTTCAGCTTGCTCCTCATGTAGTACTCTTAGCAGAATAATTTTCACGGAACTACCTAGATCAATCAAAACTCGTTTCACATTAGTATCGTGTACAAGTAAAGATATTACCAGTACATCATTATGTGGAGTTAATACGCCATCCATATCTGCATCATCAAACGTAATACTTTCTTCTTCTAAGACATGTCATACCCGCTTCCTATGGGTAATTATGACTTTGTAAGCTTTATTGGCCGATGTGTACGTCACACCACTGATTTTTTCACCTCAGTTTATAACATTGACAGTTCTTTTGGGAGAACGTGGTTTAAGGGGCTACTGCCTATTTTTCATGTATGCTTGCTTACCTTTCTCATTAAATAATTTGGTGAGATACCCTTGCTTCGATAGATGATCAATTTCACCTTGCATCAATCTACAATCTGGCATTTTGTGACCATGATCATTATGAAATTCGCACCACTGATCAGGACTACATCTGTTTGGATTTGATCTCATTATTTTGGCCATAGAACCTTCTTAAAACAACTACGAGCTCAGAAATGCTTACATTATAATTATAACCGCCAAATCTTGCTTTCAAGCTTCCATCATCATTATGCATGTCTCGCATGTTTTGATCGTTCCCAAATATTGATGATGAACTAGACTCTCTATTCCTTGATCTATGATCGTACCTTGAATTGTCATGTTTTGATCGTGAATCCTTTCTCGCTTGGCTCATATAAGGTTTCGCCCGTCTTGAACTCATCCTTTTTTCTTTTTGAGACCATGAGATAATATCCTCTTCTATCTTTAGCTTCGTGTTATACATGTTGTACACATCATTCCATGTTGCAACTGGGAATTTACGAAGACTTTCCTTGAGTCGCCTCGTGGCTTCTGAGCTTTTTTCATTCAGATTACTAGTGAAAGCTATGGCTACCCAATTGTTTGGTACACGTGGTAACATTATTCTTTCATGCTGGAACCTGTCCAGGAACTCTCTAAGCAACTCTCACTAACCTTGTTTGATTTTGAAAATATCTTCCATTCTTTTTTTGACTTTTTGAGCTCCCGAGTGTGCTTTGATAAACAAATCTGCAAGCTCATCAAAAGAATTTATGGAATTTTCGGATATAAGATAATACCATGTTAATTCTCCCTTTGTGAGTGTTCCACCAAACTTTTGACCAACACTAACTCGATTTCTTGTTTGGTCAGGTCGTTGCCTTTTACACCAGTTGTGAGTGCAGTCACGTGGTCTCGTGGATCAGTTGTTCCATCGTATTTTGGAATATCGAGCATTTTGAACTCCTTTGAAATTGAGAGATGAGCATCACTTGGCTTCCAAGGTTGTTATGAATATTTGTCCATATCTATCCCTTTGATCACATGTGATACTCCGGGTATTTTCTCTATACTGCCACTTTGCTCCTTGAGCTGTTTCTGCAATGTTAATACTAAATTTTGTAAATCAGAATTAACTAAGTTACCTAGTTCTCCATCTTGTGATTCGTTAGGGACTCCACCACTGCCTGAATTAGCAAGCCCAGAACTAGTATTCTCCAAAGTGTTGTTATTTGGAGTTGGTGTTGGTGGTGCAACAGGTATCTGACTGGCAAAGGCTTCAAGAGATTTATTGACTTGTTGAGCGATTAGTTTTTGCAAAACTTCATTGATAGCTTCTTCATTTTCAAATTGAGCATTTGCATTTGAATGAGATCCATCAGGAGTGCCTTCTCGAGATCGCTAAGGGGAGCTTTGTAGAGAAGGAATCGGCGTGCGGTTATCTTGTGAATTCCCCTTGGAGTTGAGGATTTCCTTGATTTACTTGGTTGTTGTCATTAACATTTGACATGTTTGTTGATGCAACAAAAAAGGTTAGGTTAAGAACGAATAGATTATCAAATTTCCGGTAACAGTAATTTGTTTAACCAAAAAATGGAATTTTGGTCAAAGCTTATTTTTAGAAGAATCAAGTTACTGATAATCGAAAATGAATAAAAGAAATTGATTTTGCTAATAATAATATAAATACAAAGTAAAGTAGATCAGTATATTCCAAAAGTGTTTTTTTTACTTACAAGTGACCAGTATCCTTCTTTTTATCGTTATCTCTAAGATATACGTTTTGCCTTTGTCATAATTGTGTCAGTATATGCAACAAAGGGAATTAAATTCTACATTACATAAAATCATTCTCTCTCTAAACTTTCTCTCTCGGTGCACGATTGCTTGCATGCTATCCTACGCTAATCGAAAATGGGGAGAGTATGACCAAAGAAGATGGTAACAAAGGTACAACTAGCTGAATTCATAGCATTAGGAAGTAGGACTGGTAATCTGGGGAGGAATTGTGAAGATGATTTGCAGAAAGTTGCCTAAGTTGCGACAAAAAAAACACCAGCGAGCTAGGAAAATTCTGTAGGATCAAACAACATGCAGCTGAAATTAATACAGGATCTAGGACTCTCGAGCCCTAGCATGAGGAATTCTACACCTCAACCAGCTATTGGGAAGACAGTTATGGGAAATTTTGGAGTGGGAACTGTTCCATTGAACAGTGTTTTATCAATGGAAGAACCAGCTAGTATGAAGGAGAAGAATAATATCGAGGAAACGAGTAGCATAATGAACTTGAAGGAACGGAAAGTACAGAACCAGAGTCCAACAAAGTCAACAGACCTAGAGGTAGCTAAAATAGAAATTGGGCAGAATGAGAAAAAATGGACAAACCTATTCATGGGGAACAAAATGGTCGCTAGAGGAATGGATCTGGTTTTTATACCTCCTATCATTCAGGATAGAGTCAAAAAGGTTCAGTTGCAAAAGGAGGAGATGGAAGTGGAGAATGCTAAATGGAAAAAGGCGATAATAGTATATGTTATTGGAGACTTACCTTCAATAGGATCCATGGAGAGATTCATAGCTAATCACTGGAATTTTGATGTGAAACCAGCAATTTTCTATCACAATGAGGGTTATTTCATTATACTATTCAGTAGCATGGATGATAAGAATGCAGTCTTATGTTTAGGGCCATATACAATGGGTGCAAAGCCATTGATACTAAAGTCATGATCAGAAGATCTCAACCTTTACAATGAAGTTTTGAAAACTATTCCACTATGGGTGAGTTTCAGTATCCTTCCTTTGAATTGCTGGGGAAGGGTTACTCTAAGTAGAATTGCTAATGGACTGGGCTCTCCTCTATATACTGATGAATGTACAAGTAATGTTTCTAGAATTTCCTATGCCCGAGTAATTATTGAAATGGATATTAGTAAGGAGTTACCCAAAAGCATTAAAATACAAGACCCTATAGGAAAAGAGTTTGAACAACTGGTAGAGTATGAGTGGGTGCCAAAGTATTGTAAAAAATGTTTGATGGTGGGACATGATTGTGAGGAAGACAAGGGAAAACTGGAGCAGTTAAAAGCAATACACAAGGTGAGTAGAGGCACAAAAGACAAGTAATACCTAAGCAACAAGGATGGAATGGCGTTGCAAATGGTAATCTACATCAGCCAAAGAAATCAATAACTCAATGGGTGGCAGTAGGGCCAATAAAACAAATAGTGAAGGATACATGTAAGCAAATAGCCCAAGAGCACCAAACTGGTCCACAGAGTGCCAATACAGACCAGCAAGGATGGACAAAAGCTAAAGGCAGAGGAGGAATGACAAGTTCAATACAGCAAATACTCACTACTAATAATGAATTCTCTCTACTAAGAGAAAAAATAATGGAAGGCAGTACAAGCTGGGTAGATAATGGTAAAGCTGGTGATAGTATGGGAGAAGGAGAAGAGAAAGCACCACCTAATCTAAAATTTATATGAAGATAGTCACTTGGAATGTGAGGGGTTTCAATAAGGTACATAAGGAGAAAGAGATGAAAAACTTTCTTAAAAAACATAAAATTAGTCTTATAGCCATAGTAGAACATACAGTACAATCCAATAAAGAAAGAGAGATCACCAATAAATATGCACCTAGATGGAGTTGGTATCTAATAGCTTAGCTAGTGAAAAAGGGAGAATATGGATTATATGGGACACTAATAGTATTCACTTCACTCTAATTCAGAAGCATGCTCAATACATCCATGTAATAGTTGAAAACAGTCGTTCTAGCAAGAAAATTGCTTTTACAACCATATATGGATTACATACCATTGCTCATAGGTGTGACATGTGGGAAGCACTAAGGAGTATAGACTCTCAGTTAACAAACTCTTGGCTAATCATAGGAGATATTAATGCAATAAGGGATATTGAAGATAGGGTGAATGGCACAGTTGTACAAGAAAATGAGATCAAAGACTTTAGATCACTAATGGAGGACTGCAGTTTGAATGGACTTACTATTGTGGGTAGAGCTTATACATGGACAAATAGCCATGTTTATATCAAAATTGATAAAGCCCTAGTCAATGCACACTGGATGATAAACATGCCTCCAATGCAAGTCCATGTGATGGATCCTCAGTTTTCTGATTATTCTCTTTTATGTATAGAGATGGAAGCAGAACCAAAACATAAAAGGAGACCTTTCAAGTTTTTTAATTGTCTTGCTGAGAATCCAGATTTTAATAGTGTTATTAGAGACAGATGGAACAAGGAGAACAGAAGTATGAAAGATATCTGGAACAATCTAAAAAGTGTCAAAGTGGCCCTTAAGAGTCTGAACAAAAGGGAATTTACCAGTACAACAAGCAAGGTTCAACAATTGAGGGAGGATTTAACCAGCATTCAAGCACAGATGAGGACCACCACAACAACAGCTGCCATGTTTGAATAAGAGAAAAATACAAAAAATCAATTGGAGAAATGGAGTACAATAGAGGAGAGCATTTATAGACAAAGATCTAGAATACAATGGCTCCAACTAGGTATTCCAACACAGCCTTTTTCTTTGCAAGTATGAAAAGGAGAGTAGCACAGAATCAAATAAAATTCATGCAATATGACAGAGGAAGGTTGATCAGCAAAACAAATAATATTGAATAAGAGATTGTGGGATACTACAAAGGAATGCTATGGAGTTCCACAAATAATATTCCTGCTATTAATCCTAGAATAATGAGGAAAGGACCAGTACTTACAAGGTCTCAAAAACTACAAATTATAGCTCCTTTCAATAATGAAGATGTGATGAAGGCACTACAGGAGATTGGAGACTCAAAGGCACCAGGTGGGAATGGTTTCAATGCATACTTCTACAAGAAGACTTGACAAATAATTATCAATGACATCACAAAAGTTGTTTTGGAGTTCTTTAATGAAGGGCTAATGTATAAACCAGTAAATAGCACAACAGTCACTTTGATTCCAAAAGTGAAGAACCCTCAATTGTCAAACAGTTCAAACCAATAACTTATTGTACTATCATACAAAAGATCATTTCCAAGATGCTCTCAAGTAGATTACAAGCAGTAATGGAGTCCCCAATTGATATGAGTCAAGCAGCTTTTGTACCTGGTAGGATATTGAGTAATAATATTCTATTGGGGCATGAACTTGTTAAAGGATATGGGAGGAAGGATGTATCACCAAGGTGTATGGTAAAAATTGATATACAAAAGGCATATGATTCCATAGAATGGAATTTTCTTGAACAAGTGCTCATAGAAATGAACATCCCAGGAAAATTCCTCTCATGGATCATGGCATGTGTCACTACATTGTCATATACTATAGTTGTCAATGGGAAGCCAACGCCATTTGATGCAAAAATAGGATTTAGACAAGGGGACCCATTGTCACCATATCTCTTTATTCTAGCCATGGAGTATCTTACTAGAATATTAAAGACTCTGAAGGAAAAGCCTGATTTCAACTACCATCCTAGGTGTGAGAAGCTACATATTATTGGTCTATTAATTCAACTACCATCCTAGGCATGATTTCAGCATTCATGGGATTCAATCCCAATTTTAGTTGGTCTATTAATTAATAAGAACAAGTAATGTAAGAGAATTCGTAAAGAACTTTTTAGTTCTTTAATATTTACCCATGTGAAATCTCTTTTATTTTTGTACATTATTCTTAAATTAACATGGCTAAATTAATTATGCTAACTGAATAAATTATTAATATTGATAAAGTTCAAGTTTCTACCATGACATGTGTAATTATCAATAAACTCCAAGTTTATTATGAAATGAGATTTTATATCAATAAACTTCTACTTTATTGTGTCATTCTCCTATTTATGTAATACGAATTGAAGAATAAAACTGGTAGTTTTTCACATACATATTACCCCGTTACGAGTTGTAGTAATAGAAGATATTAAATCATTCTTTTATTTATAGTCTCAATATAGCCAACCACTTTCGCGAATACTTTAGAAACTCAATTAAGTTTCTTTGAGAATTACTACATTACAATGTCTTATTGATAACCAATTCTGTTCCTCCAAAAGAATAATAATTGGCTCTTCCAGATCTCTTAATTTTAATTTGGTTCTACCACATATTCATCAACATCCATATGGTGAATATCTCTTTTAAACAGAAAGTTATACCATTATGGTCATGGTCAAAATTATTGCAAGATATGTTTCATGCATTATTGTTGTCATTTAATAATCACATTGCCAAAATATTTTGGCGTACAATAGGTACGTGGTCAATGATCATTCATGCCATAATAATGACATTATTTTATTATATCATCTCAACCTCCTTCAAGAGGTGAGTGTGGCACATACCACTAGCACGCTCATACTCTTCCAAAAATGAATATGCATTCATAAATCACATGTTCACATTCACAACATGAATGGACAATAATCATCTATATGTGCTTTACAAAATCTCATATCAAATCGATGACAAATATACTTTTACATAGTGAAGGATAATTTTGAGAACACTTATTGTTCTCATTACTACAATGATGACGATTATAATTTCGTCTATCACCACGTCCACATCATTTGATCATTCATGACAATAATTTTATCTTCTTTCAGACGTATTACATATTGTTATCACATTCTCTTAAGGGAATGAGAATGAAGCAAATTCAATGGAACGGGTTTCCATTTCTTTGCCCACAATCATAAAACAATAAAAAAAAGAAGAATATTGCAGAGAAAAGTAGAGAGAGAGAATTCATATTGGTTTGGATTCAGTTATTACAAAGAATAGAACCCATCTATTTATAAGAAAAATAACTTAGTCACCAAATAACATACCCTAAAATTTCTCTAAAATACAAATATTTACTTTAAATATAATTCTATTTATAACAATGAGTTTATCTTTCTTACATCACACCATGAAGGTTTGGGAACGGGTGATTGAGGCGAGGGTGAGGGAGATGACATCTATATCTGGGAACCAGTTCGGTTTCATGCCGGGTCGCTCCACTACAGAGGCCATCCACCTTGTCAGGCGGCTGGTGGAGCAGTTCAGGGATAAGAAGAAAGACCTACACATGGTGCTTATCAACTTGGAGAAGGCGTATGACAAGGTCCCAAGGGAGGTGCTATGGAGGTGCTTGGAGGCGAAGATCGTGCTGGAAGCCTACATCAGAGTAATCAAAGACATGTATGATGGAGCTAAGACTAGGGTTAGGACGGTGGGTGGTGACTCAGACCATTTTCCAGTGGTTATGGGGCTCCATCAAGGATCGGCGCTGAGCCCCCTCTTGTTTGCCTTAGTGATGGATGCTCTAACCCGACATATTCAAGGGGATATGCCTTGGTGTATGTTATTTGCTGATGATATAGTATTGATAGATGAGACGAGGGTCGGTGTTATTGAGAGGTTAGAGGTATGGAGACAGACTCTCGAGTCTAAAGGTTTCAAAATAAGCAGATCTAAGACAGAATACCTGGAGTGCAAGTTTAGCGCCGAGCCGAGCAAAGTACGCAGGGACGTGATGATTGGATCGCAGGTCATCGCCAAGAGGGACAGTGTCCGATATCTTGGGTCTGTGATTTAGGGGGACGGAGAGATTGACGGGGACGTCACTCATCGTATAGGAGCGGGGTGGTCAAAGTGGAGGCTTGCATCAGGAGTCCTGTGTGACAAGAAAATTCCACATAAACTCAAGGGGAAATTCTATAGTGCCGTGGTTAGACCTACGATGTTATACAGGGTGGAGTGCTGGCCCGTGAAGGACTCTCATGTTCAGAGAATGAAGGTTGCGGAGATGAGGATGCTCAGGTGGATGTGCGGGCACACCAGGTTAGATAAGATTAAGAATGAAGTTATTCGAGAGAAGGTGGGGGTGGCCCCGGCGGATGAGAAGATGCGAGAAGCGAGGCTGAGGTGGTTCGGGCATGTGCGGAGGAGAAGTCCCGATGCCCCGGTGAGGAGTTGTGAGCGGCTGGAGATTGTTGGCATTCGGCGAGGCAGAGGGAGGCCTAAGAAGTATTGGGGAGAGGTGATTAGGCATGACATGGGCTAGTATGCGGGTTTCCGAGGACATGACCCTTGATAGGAAAGTCTGGAGGGCTTGTATCAGGGTTGTAGGATAGGGGCTTCTAGAGTATTTCGTACTCCTCACCTGGGGTTGGGTGAAGCTTGGCAGGGCTATCCATAGATGATTTGTGTTTTGGCTTATGTCTCCCTTATGGCTGTTAGTTATGGTAGTTACTGTATCATATTATTGCATGTTATTTTATTTATGTTTCCTATGTTTAGATAATTATTTACGCTATTTCTGCTGGAGTTACTAATGCTCTATTGTTTTTGCTTTTGTTTTTATTTTTGTTTCTCCTTTTCTCCACTAAGCCGAGGGTGATTGGAAACAGCCTCTTTGCCCTTTCGGGTAGGGATAACGCTCGTCTACATATTACCCTCCCCAGACCCCACCTGGTGGGATTATACTGGTAGTATTGTTGTTATTGTTGTTGAGTTTATCTTTCTTACGCCACATTGTATTGGAATATATGTGACGCGAGATTTATATAGGTTTGAACTTTCCTACCTCGATAGTTAGTTTTTGGTGTGACTCTCTTGGTTGTATCAATTGACCATAGCATGATATCAACATCCAAATTAACTACTCCACCTTGATTGTCGGCACTGCTGATCTATCAAATATGAGTTTTTTTATTTTTCTTCCCAATTTTTAATGTTTGACTGTTATGTGTTATCATAGTTAATTTTTGAGGCTGATATGAGGTTTAAGACGACCAATGAGGTAATGACAATTGTATTTTATGATTTTTACTTTAGTGTAAAGGAAAAATTAGTCTTTCTTGTCTTCATGTTTTGTAAGGTTAGATCTAGAATTCCAAATAAGAAACCCTAACCATTCACAATTTGCGAGAGCACGTCTAATATTCAACAAATAAAGCTTTCACCTAACCATGTGAATTGATAACCTGCTAAAAAGGAAAAGAAGGGCAGTGTATATTCTTGGAAACAAAAAAAAAATGAGATGGATTAAATTTTTTATGCTTAATCAAATGTTCTTCTGTTTTCGAGTTAGAAAAATGGAAAATATCTTTTTTAGAGCTTTCTTTCTTTAATAAACTCTATGTGTGGCGTCCTGCAGAATAAAAATAGCCTCATGGTTATAAAGAATTGGGAAATAATTCTGTTCCTGTCAAGTTGTAGACTTAATATAGTATATTAACAATTCCAAGGTACACGTGTACCTCGAGGGATGATGATTTTTTTTCGAGAGTAAGTAATAAGCATTCAAAGCAAATACTCTCTCCTGTCCAAAATAAATAATTTTTCTAAATATTTTTATATAAATTAAAAAATTTACTTTTCAGTATTAATTCATAATAGAATTGATCATATTAACTTTTATTATATCACATAAACACTCCTAACATATATTCCAACACTATTTACTCCAATTACAATATAAGAAAAAATAATTAATTAATTCTTAAAATCTGAAAAATTTATTTATTTTGGATCACAAGAAAAAAGCTAAAAAATCAGTTATTTTGAACCGGAGGTAATAACTATCTTCAATCAGTGCTCTAATCAAGAAACTAATTTATAATTAAGTAGAAAAGATTAATTCAAACTTACAGGTGAGTGTGAGCAGTTCTTTGGAAATGATTTTTAACTATTTTTTGAAAAGTTTTCTGAAAATTTAAAATGCTGTTGAAAATAATTGTTGTATTCCCAAAAAAAAAAGTTTAGTTTTTAAGAAAAAGATTTATTTTTTGATAAACAGAAGCAAATTTATTTTTCTTGTAGTGAATGCAACACAGAGAAATTATGTAATCGTGTTCAAAAAACATCGCTGGCCCATAGACCCCATAGTTTCTCATAATTAAAAAAGATTTCATTTTCCTAATCACAAAGTGGAGGTCTCTCATTGGCTGGAAAAAGATAAGGGCCTGATGAATCCATCACAATTATTAAAAGATGATGTTACTTTCCTTGGTTTCAACTTTCAACTAATTCAATCACTACTAGCAGAGGATGTGAAGGTCTCGAGTGGCAGGGAGCGCTTGTCATATGCGGTACAAATTCGAATATTAAATACCGAATAAAAAATAAAACCTAATTCAATCACTTCAGTGTTGTTTGGTTTACGGAGCAGTTATACTAGAAGTATGAATCATAAATGGTTTATATTCAATTAAAAGATTTTTATCTTTAGTTGAATCCAAATATTACGATATTTAATATTCTATAAATAAATTTTTTTTTAAAAATACTTAAATTCGCATAACACATATAGGTGTTAATTAATAGTACGGTGTTTAATAAGGTTACTTAAACACAAGTAAGTTATGTGTTGATTAATTTTTCCAATCTTATGCCAAATTTTATGCTTGGCTTATTTATGTTAATGGAGTAAAGATGTTTACATCAAACTAATAGATCTATTATATGTGTTTATAAATAGAGTAAGCTCACTTAATCATATATAGTTAATTAACACATATCTTTACAAAATAAAATCACGTAACTACAGTAAATTGATACAGTTTGATGTAAACACCTGAGTTAGGTAAGTTTTTACCATCTTGTGGTTTGTTTTTTTTTGGAAGAGGGGTTGGGAGGGGGGTGTTGTTTTTTTTTGGAAGAGGGGTTGGGAGGGGGGTGTTGGGGGTGATGAATGTCAACGTCTAGCATCTAATTACTTGATTCTCAAAGATAGCTGTTCACATTTCCTCCATATATATACATGACTTGTATTTGATATTTTCTGAACTTTATTACTCTTGTAAAAGACTTTCTTGTTCGTAGTTTAAAGCAAAGTAGGTAATTAATCCTCCTCCTCCTCCTCTTCTTCTTCATATGCAACAAATAAATCTTACTATTGTAACCTTAAAATAATACGGTATGTTGTTTGTTTCAGGGGAAGGAAGATGGCTCAAATTCTGCTACATGGTACTCTTCATGCTACTATATTCGAGGTCGATAAAATCCATACTAATTTTGGCAAAGAACTTTTCAATAAGGTGCGTTCAAAACTATCCTTTCCTTTCCACACTTTTCAATTTAATTAGTATTAGTATGATGTCCATAAAAACATATACCTCAATGGCGGAGCCATAATTTTCACTAAATGGGTTAACATATATAAAAGTAAATCCATAAAAAAGCCAACCAAAATTTTCTAGTATTATTTATTTACACAGACTATATATAGAAGGTTGTGGCTATGGCTCCGCCACTGATAGTATTAGAACAATACTTCAGTTCTTTTCCTTTCATTTTATTTTTTTGGTTGTGATCCGTTTAGGACCAAAAAATATAGCCACATTTCTGTTTTGATTAGATCTAAGGTTGAAGATGAATAAAGCACTGATTTCTTCTTAGTTGTAAACGATAACGTACACAAATGAGGATTTAGGAATTCGGATCAAAAGTGATGGATTATTTCCGACCCGACGCAGGATATGGGTAAATGAAACAGCAGTTAGAAGAAAAAGAAGGAACCATTAGTTACCTGAACAAGGATAAGGAGATGGGGGAGCTTGAGGATCGAGTAAACTCAATTATTGCAAAAAAAAAAAAAAAAAGTGGGTGATGGGGTTGTTACCTTGAAATCTAAGAAAGTTCCTACTCCATACTATGGACTTTATTGTAACAAAATTATTTAAAAGTTCCTTAATATTTATTTACTTATTTTTTATAACTAAAATATTACTCAATTTTATTTAATTTTTACATAAAATCACTAGGAGAAAGAAAAGAAATATTTTCTATGATACTTATAGGTAAAATTGAGTGTCTTTTAGTTATAAAAAATAGGTTAATCAATAGCGTGAACTTAATTGAAGTTATATAATTCTTTTAATTACAAAGAATGATTAAATAATTTTAATATATTAACATAAAATCTAATAATATAGTTGAAATTACTCTCATTTAGTTGAAGTCTCTTGTATGTACAATAATATTGAGGAGTGGGGTCTTTAAGTTGAAACCAGACACTTAGCCCTTATTTGGCCATAGAATTTGACTTTTTTTTTATAATAGTAAAAAAATTAAAAGTATTATTTATTTATGAAATATGATCATATTTTGGGGAAAAAATAAACAAAAATTTCCAAGTTCCTAGCAGGTTTTGGGTGAAGATTTTTCTTGCACTCACAAAACTTCAATTTTTCTTCAAATAAAATACATGTCCAAACGCAACTTCAACTTCAAAAATTATTTTTTAACACAACTTTAAAAATTCTTTTTTCAAATTTCAATCAAATCTATGTCGAAACGCTAGCTTAGCAATAAAGAAAAAGTACAAAACAAAATATGTAGGGTGTGTTTGTTATTACAGAAAGTGAAAAATATTTTTCAAGAAAACATTTTTTTGGCAATAAATAATAATGTTATTCATTTTCCGGTGTTTTGTATACAAATTAAGAAAAATAACTTTACAAGAGTATTCATAAATAATTTAAATATAAAAAACATAAAGCCTTAAACTTTCAAACCGACAACCTTCTGAACCCACAAATTTCATAAACTTTTGAACCGCTAAACTTTCAAAACTGCAAAATTTCGAACCCGTAAACTTCCAAACGTATAAACCTCTGAACTCATAATTTTGGAACTTGTAAAATTTTAAACCTTAAACTGATAAATAAAAAAAATTAAAACTCAACAATATATTTAAAAAATATATTTTTTCGGGAGGGGCAGGGGCAGGAGGCGCAGAGTAACAAAATTATAGAAATTTGAAATTGCAAAAAAAAAAATTAAGGAAAGAAAAAAATAATTTCTTTTGCGGTGTGGGGGGTGTTGGGGTGGGGGTGCGGTAGGGTAGAGGATTCGTATGGTGGGTGGCAAAGAAAAAACTAAAATTGAAAAAAAAAATTTGGAGAGAGAATGGAGTGGGTTGGTAAGGGTGGGAAGGTTGGAGAAGAAGTTTTGTAAAATATCTTTGGTAAGCAACCCCCACTTCAAACCGAGGGGTTGTGAGTTCGAGTCTTCCCAAGAGCAAGGTGGTAAGTTCTTGGAGGGAAGGATGTCGGGGGTCTATTTGGAAACAGCCTCTCTACCCTAGGGTAGGGTAAAGGTCTGCGTACATACTACCCTCCCCAGATCCCACTAAGTAGGATTATATTGGGTTGTTGTTGTTGTTGATAAGAATAGGAGGAAAATATTTTTTATAAAACAAATATTTTTTAAAATATTTATCCAACCAAACATGAAAAAATTAAAAAAAATTATTTTTCTTTCGTATCAAACACGCCCATAGTGTATGTACTCATGAGATGTGGTAGCACATCCACCACAACTTTTTCCCTACCTTAAGCAATATATGCTTGGCTTAGAGATACTTTAAATTTGATTTCAAGAGAGTAATCTTTGACTGAATTAAACTAATACTCGGTAATCAATTAGTATCACTTTCGGCCCCCTTCTCCCACCCACCCCTTTTTTTAGAGTTTAAATAAATTGTGTGCATTGGCAATGCAAAATATATTTATATAATTAGTTCTTTTATTAGATTATTATAGATAAAAAATTTCATAAATATTACTTTAATGGGTAATTTAATAAGTGGAAGTATCATGGAGCAATTGGAATGGCATTACTTACCAAGTACCTTGATCCTGATTTATTGATAAGGAAGATGTTTAAAGGCAAACTATTATAGCAATACTAAATTATAAGGGAAAAAAGGAATTAATGAGTTCTAGTTTTATAGTAGTGCTTTGTTATTTTTTGTTATATAAAGTATTATTTTAATACTTCCAGTTTTGATGATAAAATCTTTTATTTACCAAAAGGCAATGAGTTTTAGTTAGCTGCTAATATTGGTGGAACTAACTTTCTATAAGCAAAAGGAATTAGACTAGTTTTGTTGGATGGAGTACTATGTACAAGGTTTATGATTTTCGTGCATAAGATTTGAGAAAATTCATCTTTAACTTTTATAAATCTAAAACTATATTAAACATTTAATCTACACTAGTAATAATTAAAGTATAAATATCTTTTGACACTTCTTTAATATTTTATAGTTGGGACATGTCATGCGACAGTAACAAAATATTATAGACTTCTTAGCAGTTCCATATTATAATTATACAGTTTGACTTATTACGAGATGATAACAAGAAATTGTATACTTCTTAACAATTCAATATTATATTTATACAGTTTGACATGTAACGAACGAGCCAGTAACATGAAACTGTATGCTTCTTATCAGTTCCATATATAATTACACAATTTGACATGTTAGGAGACAGTAACAAGAAATTGTAGACTTCTTGGCAGTTCCACATTATAATTATTCGGTTGACTTGTTACATGATAATAATAAGAAATAGTATACTTCTTGGCAGTTCCATAATCCATATTATAATTATATAGTTTGACATGTTACACAATAACAACAAGAAATTGTATACTTCTTAGCAGTTCCATATTTTAATTATACAATTTGACATGTTACGAGACAATAATAAGAAATTGTATACTTCTTCACCATTCCATATTATAACTATTATTTTTTGTAGGTGGTGCAAGGCATTGAAGGGGCAATTGGCTTCAACAAGACAGCCTCAAGACTATATGCAACCATTGATCTTCAAAAAGCCAGAGTTGGCAGAACAAGATTGTTGGATGACCACAAAAATCCGCGGTGGTACGAGTCTTTCCACATTTACTGTGCTCATATGGCTGCAGATGTTATATTCACTGTCAAAATTGATAATCCAATTGGAGCAGAACTCATTGGTAGAGCTTACTTGCCAGTTCAAGAACTACTAGATGGAGAAGAAGTCGATAAATGGCTTGAAATCCTCGATACAGAACGTAAACCTGTGCATGGACACTCTAAAATTCATGTGAAGTTGCAGTTTTTTAACGTCACAAGGGAATATAACTGGAATAGAGGGATAAAAGTCACAAGATTTCCTGGTGTTCCTTACACATTTTTTAGTCAAAGACAAGGATGTAAAGTCACCCTTTACCAAGATTCTCATGTTCCTGATAACTTCATCCCGAAAATCCCTCTTGCTGGTGGAAAGTTTTATGAGCCACAACGATGCTGGGAAGACATATTCGATGCCATAACGAATGCAAAGCACTTGATTTACATAACAGGATGGTCTGTGTATACTGAGATCACTTTGATAAGGGACACAAGGAGGCCTAAACCGGGTGGAGACTTAACGCTCGGGGAGTTACTTAAGAAAAAAGCTAATGAAGGTGTGAGAGTTCTAATGCTGGTTTGGGATGACAGAACATCAGTTGGTCTGTTGAAACAAGATGGACTAATGGCTACTCATGACGAAGATACTGCTAAATTTTTCCAAGATACTGAAGTGAATTGTGTGTTGTGTCCTCGAAATCCTGATGATGGACGGAGCATTATACAAAATATAGAGATTGGGACTATGTTTACTCATCATCAGAAGATTGTAGTTGTGGATGGTGAAATGCCTAATGGAGACAAAGAGAGGAGGAGAATTGTGAGTTATATTGGTGGGATTGATCTTTGTGATGGTAGATATGATACACAATTTCACTCTCTCTTTAGGACTTTAAACACTGCACATCATGATGATTTTCACCAAGCAAATTTCAGTGGTGCATCAATACAAAAAGGGGGACCAAGAGAGCCTTGGCACGATATACATTGTCGATTAGAAGGGCCAGTTGCTTGGGATGTACTGTACAATTTTGAGCAGAGGTGGAGGAAGCAAGGTGGAAAGGACTTGCTTATAAACCTAAGGGATATTGACAACATTATCACTCCACCTTCGCCTGTTATGTATCCAGACGATCATGACACGTGGAATGTTCAAGTTTTTCGATCAATTGATGGGGGAGCAGCTTTCGGCTTCCCTGATGCTCCTGAGGAGGCAGCCAAGTCTGGCCTTATAAGTGGAAAGGACAACATCATTGACCGTAGCATACAGGACGCATATATTAATGCCATTCGTAGAGCAAAGCATTTCATCTACATCGAAAACCAGTACTTCTTAGGTAGCTCTTTTTCGTGGTACTCTAATGATATCAAAGATGAAGAGATCAATGCTTTGCACTTGATACCAAAGGAGCTGTCTTTGAAGATAGTTAGCAAAATTGAAGCAGGGGAAAGGTTTACGGTCTATGTTGTGCTTCCAATGTGGCCAGAAGGACTTCCTGAGAGTGGATCTGTACAAGCAATACTGGATTGGCAGAGGAGGACTATGCGAATGATGTACACCGATATAATTCAAGCTCTAAAAGTAAAGGGAATTATAGCAAATCCAAAGGAATACTTGAGTTTCTTTTGCCTTGGCAATAGGGAAACAAAGAAGGGAGGAGAATATGAGCCTTCTGAGACACCAGAACCTGATTCAGACTATAGTAGAGCTCAAGAAGCCAGACGTTTCATGATTTACGTGCATGCCAAAATGATGATAGGTAAGTATAATTCTTTAATCAGTTGAACAGTGTTATGTGCACTAAAGCCTTAAGCCTGAAGCGGGGCTCAAAATATGTTGAGCGCTTCGCCTCGTTTAGCGGGTGCTTCAGCGTTGTCATCAAGGCTCTGCGGCATACTTTTTCTTGCTAATGAGCATAATCTGAAAGGCTGACACTAAACTAATTGATATTTTACTTTATCGTAAATGTTCTTCAATTTCTTTGTCCCTATATTCAGTGTTCATGCTTATAGATATTAGTCTTGGACTACACATACAGTTAAACCTTTCTATAACAGCCTCGTTTGTTCCAAATATTTTTGGATATTATAGCGAAGTGTTGTTATAGAGAACATAAATTACAACATAACATCAAAATTGATTCCAGAAAACACTTGCCTTTTATAGTGAAATGTTGTTATATAGGGATATTGTTATAGAGAGGCTTACTGTACGTATTTTGTAGTTTTTCTCCATTTGCGCCATTCTTTGTTAAAGCCAATGCTTTATTTGCGCTTTGCGCTTAAAGCCCCAACAGAGCTTAGAGCCTTTTTGCGCTTTCCACCTTTGATAATACCGCAGTTAAAGCTAGAAGACATTGAGATAATATAACACTAAGTTCTCAATTCTTGTTTTTGTGAGTGTGTTTTTTTTTTTTTTTTTGCAGTGGATGATGAATACATTATCATAGGATCAGCAAACATAAACCAAAGGTCAATGGATGGAGCAAGAGATTCAGAAATAGCAATGGGAGCTTACCAACCATTTCATTTATCAGTAAAGGAGCCAGCTAGGGGTCAAGTTCATGGCTTCAGAATGGCATTGTGGTATGAACACTTGGGTATGTTAGATAACAGTTTTCTTTATCCAGAGAGCCCCGAATGTATCCGAAAAGTGAACCAAGTTGCTGATAAATACTGGGATATGTATTCAAGTGAGAGCCTGGTTCATGATTTGCCTGGCCACTTGCTTACTTACCCTATTGCTGTCACTGAAAATGGAGAGGTGACTGAACTACCTGGAACAGAATACTTCCCTGACACCAAGGCTAGAGTTCTCGGTACCAAATCTGATTTTCTACCACCCATTCTCACTACTTAATAAGCTCATTGGGTTTGAGCTCTGAGAATGAAGTCCTCTTTGGTAGGGAACGCTAGAATCCCTACAGTGAGCTTTCTGTGGCACAAATCCACATTAATCGAACGAGTGAACTTCAAATATCGGATGATTATACCAAAAAAAAGAAACAAAAATAAAAAAAAGGGTGCTACTATATTTTAGCATATATAATTTTATATCAGTTTGTGTAGTTTCATTACCGGTTACAAACTTGCCACTAATTTTTTCTACGGATGATGTTACTGTCAATACCCATTGAGTGTTACTAGCTTATTGAGATAACTTCTGTATCCTAAGGTTGTTCAAGAATTGCGTTTCAGTTTACAAGATATGTATCTACTTTATCCATGTGGAAGAAACTCGCGATATTTTATTCTTTTGTTAGACTCCAATATTTAGTTAAAACTTCTATTGCTGGAAGAAAATGTAATTTTTTTTCCATACTCTTCAATGAGAGGTGATAAGCTATCTCATTGAAGGGACTTGATTATCCATCTTCGTTTTTTGACATCGACTCAGTTGCTAGGAAGAATGTTACCTAGATGCCCAATTGCTCATACCTTGTTTGGAGTTGGAGACGACCTTCCCAACAAGTTGCACAGTGTCTTATTAAACGCCTAAGCTAGCATTGATATTGGGGGAAATTTAAAAATAACCAGATTTTTAAGTAGTAATTGAAAAATAGACACAGTTTCAAAAGTGATTGAAATTTGGCCACTTTTCATATAAAGATAAATTTAAACGAAAACACTATTCAAAATGCGAAAAATATTTCAGCATGATATACTGGAATTCCAGCATAATATACTGATCCAGCACAATATGTTGGAAGTTCATACACAGGTGCACCAATCTCCAGTATATTATGCTAGAACTTTCCGTGTTGCAGCAAAATAGTGGCTATTTTTTAATGACTCCTGCAAATGCGGGCTATTTTTCAATTACCGATCCAAAAACTAGCTAGTCAGTGCTATTTTCACATTGATATCAGCATATTATATAGAAGGAGCATGTTGTTTGAAACCGAAGTGATCACAAGTCCAGCATATTATATAGAAGGAACATGTTTGAAACCAAACTGATCACAAGTCTTGGTTATTAGTTTCACCAAATAGCTTATAATTGCCCGAAAGTACATTTCAAGAAATGCTGGAAAAGAAAACAGATGATACTCACCCTAATGAAGTTTGTGACATTTTCCAATTAGGAAGAGGGGATAGATGTTCCGAGGGGTCATGCAAATTAACCCTCAAAGAGGAAATAAGGAATAATCGCACAGCTTTAATTATCAACTAATTGGCATATTATACTATTATCAGTAATCCATTTGCAGAACTTCTATGCACTAGACAAGAAGAAAATGTACATCAAAACATTTTTCTTTTGGCAGCGGTAGCTGGGTGAAGGTAGCTATGCTTTCATCTGCTGCTGCGCATACAATAGACAGCTCCACGTCTACAGTCAATTTTAAGTAGCAGCAGCTTCATCCACCCACGCGATAAGATCTCCCTCTGAATGCTACACCAGAACTCCTATCAGACTGTGCACGATTAATTGGTGGTACACCTATCCTCCATCGCGTTACTAGTTTATGTCTATGAATCAGCAGTCAAAGAAACTTTAAGACAAGAACATAATTGAGACATCAAAAGATGCATGTCACTCCTAAATGCAGAGAAGGAACATGCATCTCTTTCAAACCCCCCCCCCCCCCCCCCCAAGCCCAACACATACACGCCCCTTTTTCCTCCCTCTCCTATTTACTATGATTCTCTTGGTAGAAATCAAATAAATATAGAATAGTAAGGGGCCTAACAGAACAGCAGCATCACAGTTAATCATGTAAAAAGAATCAACTGCAATCAAAAGGATACACCCACATCGGCGTCTTCAAAAAGTTCTTCCCAGTGGCAAGTGGATGCAATACGGTTAAGAAGTAATACAAATGTCCAGCAATGATCCCCAACAGGTCTGGCATGATTGATGAACCAAAAATAACATCTAAACAGAGCATGGCCCATGGCAAATAGAACGCCTGAAAGTTGGAAACAGGGAAATTACCAATGGACAACTAAGGTAAGGACCCAAGAAACCTGATAAATGGGGCTTCAGTACTACCTAACTAAAAAATGCAGAACCTTACCTTTAGGGTTACAAGACCATAAATGTTGATATTGGCATCTGGAAATTCTCTACTCCAGACGTATAGAAGCATGAAAACAAGCGATATGCCCAAGAACGGAGAACTGAAGAAGGGGATTGCAGATAAAACCTAAGCACGAGAGGAAAGAACGTATTAAAGATGACAGAATGGTTGTAGATGCAAATCAAAGACATCAAACAAAATCTTCAGTGATAATTGAACAATAAATTGAAAAGATGATGGCAAAGGACAGAAGTGTGGGGTGACAACTAAAGGCAAATACTACAGGAGCTAAAGTCCTAGCTATTCACTCTTCAAATGATTGTCGACATCTGAAATACCAATAGTGTGAAAGCTCCAAATATCATCATCCATAGAAAATCTGCAGTACGTCTTTGAAATGGTCCATTTTCCAGTTGTACCCCATATCTCGCTCTATAACATCATGAAGCAACAGTCATAATTTGTTACTTAATTTAAAAAATCACAGCTACTTCCATGCTTTTAATAGCTACCATGGAAAATGACTGAAAACATATTAGATCTCTAAGCATACTACTATACTACTCATAAGTACTTACATCATTAAGAGGCGAATTCCAAAATTAATAGAAAACTTTCCAAGAAAGAGGAAGTTTGTAACCAATCGCCACACCTGAAAAAAATGCAACATCCAATCTCATACATAAAATCTTCTTTGATAAATTAAGATCTAATAAATATTCAGTAGTATCTGTAAGAGCAAACTAGCACATATCTAATACGACATGATAAACAATGTCACCTCTATTAAAGTGACAATAACATTGCAACATCTCAAGACTTATAATAGCTCCATTCATCAACGTGAAGTACACAAAATTGGGTATTTTCTGAGACATTGTTTGTTATCATAAAAATCATTTTGAGTTATTCCTGATTTCGTACAAAATCATCCTTTTCCCTTATTTTTTGGTCTTTAAAAGTATTTTCACCCAGTTTTCTCCATAATCATCAAACATAGGTCAAACAGAATGCTAAATGCATAGTTTGGTCATAGACACAATCTTTAGGTGCATTTTAAACCAAAGAAACTAATTTATATCAGCATCTGTTATTAAAAGAAGAGTAAAAGTTTAACCCCGAATAGTTTCTGCAGATGGAACTTGAATTAATTACGAGATACTCGGAATTCCAGAAGACTATTTTATCTTTTCCTTCATTTGACGGATAAATGATTAATATTTAACACTGTTAGCTTCAAATGATTATTGCAGTTTGACGCACAGCCTATTTTGCATTTTCAGTTCAAAATGAAAGGAAAGCTCCTGCTACCTAAGGTTCCGGATCTATCCAACTCGTACGGAAGAACACACAAAAGCATATCCAGAACGACTCAACAAAGTAGGTTGCCACAGAGAAGAGAAGTGGTTATCAATGCATAGATTTCAACTGCATGCAACACTTTTTTACGCCATGTAGAGCTATGGTTAGTCGAAATTACACAATTGAATAGTCGTTTTCAACTGCATGCAACTCAACAATTCAAGCCTCACTTTTTTAATAAATAAAAATCCCCCCTCACTTTACTTTGTTATGCCATATCAGAGCAATGGTTATTGGAACTTACATAAAATTCAACAGTCTTAGGCATACGCCAGAGAATATGTTAATAACTTAACTTTTTTAAGATAACATAAAAGAACTTGAGAAATAAAGAAATACGCGAGAGAAAGAATGGAGAATGTATTTCTTGATTAGTCCCTCAAGCTATCGGGTGGATAAATAGTACATACACCTATTATTCCCTTAAGCTATAGGATGTCTGTGAAAACTTGCACGCACCTTGACCAGTCGACCGGGTACTCCAACTAGTATAGGCATAGTAAACTAGCTACCAAGGCTTAGAGATATGGGAAAAAAACACTTAGTGTTTTTTGTCTCAGGGAGAAGAACTCGAATTTCCTATGGTTTCATCTCACTTTATTAACCACTACGACACTCTTTTAGGTAAAAGGTACTCTCGTTTTATAATTAGGTTCAAATCCCATGCCCATTTTATCAGTGGTATTCTCACAGGCCAAAGTGAAGGAAAATTGCAGCCGACCAGGGATTGACGTAAACTTATAAGTTACATAGGTACCAAATGTAGGAATGATCTCTGGGTCTTATTGTGAAACAAAAAAAGTCATCCTGTCACAGGAGATGTCAGTAGTTTGTAAGATACACTATATGGTCTAATTAGTATTGTGAAAAATGCTAACTACACAGTAATATGAAATCAGATTAAACTGATACAAGGATGTTTACCTGAAAATGAGAGATCAAGGGCTCATATAATAGTGCTATATGAACAGGATGGCATAATCCTAATTGACATGCAATTGTAAGCAACAGACAAGCAGTCCCATAAGCCTTGCTTATAGGTGGAAGCGACTTATAAAATCTGGAATGAGAAAAAAAATTGTTGTAGAACACATTACGTCAGAGAAAAAAAATGTATAAAGAGAAAAGCATCAGATAAAGGACCACAATATAGGTTAGAATGGACCAAAGTGAGATAAAATGAGAACTGAGAATGATTCCTAAGTTTGCATCAGCAGTCAGCAGCTGAGCCAAGATTTTTATTAAGGGGTATCAAAGAAGTAAATATACTAAGAAGTTAAGGGGATTCTGACCGGTGTAATTTTCCGATGAATGGGTGTCAATTGACACACCTTGGAGCTATGTCGCTCCAAGATCAAATGCTTCCAAATAAGTGCATTGATCCAATCAAGTGTTTTCCAAAATATAAGTGTATCAATCCCAAACTATTTTTTTTCTTGTATGTATACTATACTTAAGCCTATCAGTAGCTTTACTAGACCAACAACAACAACAATTCAGTATAATCCCACTTAGTGGGCTCTGGGGAGGGTAGTGTGTACGCAGACGTTACCCCTACCCTTGGGTAGAGAGGTTATCCAAATAGACCCCGGTATCCTTCCCTCCAAGAACTTCCCACCTTGCTCTTGAAGAGACTCGAACTTATAACCTCTCGGTTGGAAGTGGGGGCTGCTTACCATCAGAGCAACCCCTCTTGTCTAAGTAGCTCTACTAGACCAATTTCTTAAAAAGAAGTCAAGGGTGAAGATTGATTAAACTTAAACGAGGATTGGGAAGAGCTACATCGTCCAAAGAAAATTACGAAAAACACGGCAAATATTGAAATATTTTCAGAACAAGGTATATACATGCTAAGATTGACAATTTATTCCTTATTTACAGCACACTGCATCCACATTCTTTACGCTAAAAGTGTCACTAAAACCTCGGTCATTATGATTGAACCTTCGCAAAATCGCAAAAGCTACTCTATGGTGAGAATTACACTGTTCAGTAATTTTTATATCACCTACAATTAACTACTTTTAACCACAGTGTTGAATATCCCAGGACTATAATTTCACTTCAGCTGAAATTCAAAGTGTTTGATAAACAAAGTAATTGTAATTCAGCATCACAATGTACATAATAAAAACTAATTCAGTTTGTATGTAGGACAACGTAAGAAGAGAAAGAGGGGGGAGGGGGGTGACTTACTCGGCCGGAGACGACATTGCGAATTCAGATTAACAAAATAACAATTGCGCGCTACAGATCCGTATTTATATGCGGAGAAAACTTAATTAGTCCAGAAAAAAAATGACTTAAACAGAAAGAAAACAGTGACGATAGACAACCAATAGGCTTCTTACAGCTGTTTCACGCCAACTGACACTCAAAAGCACCCCTTCTTCCCGGAAAGCTACCAGAAGCTTCGCCTGCCTATTGGTTGAATTGCACAAATAGCCTCATTTGAGTCCATTTTTATATTATGTCTCTTTTTGAAAAGCTTTGCAAATATAGCCTCTGCTTACTTTTTTGTTTTTTAATAATCATTTGGTATCCGAAACTCAGTATCCCAACTAATCTTAGATTCACACTACATAGGATACCTTAAAGTGAAAAGTGTTCTTTATAGGAATTTTTACATTTCAAGGTCTCTGATTAAAGATAGAGAGATCCATTCATTTTCACCACACTCATTAGTGGTAGTATAGCCTCGGCTTACATTAATCTCTAGTTTGCACAAACAGAAAGAATAAAAGTCCTGCTGCCCGTGTTCCTTTGAATGGTTTGCAACATTTCTCTGTTGCCAAGTACCTGTGGATATTGTTGCTTCGATTGTGTGGGAAAAAATCCAAAAGTAAAAGCAATAAATAGTGTGTACAAGAGATGCACTTATTAGTATTGCACACAGAATAAACAATTGCGTGCATCTAGCAAATGGGGAAAAAACTAATCCTGTTTTGTTTGGTATCTGAACTACAACTCAAAATCCTGTTTGATCCAAATGCAAGCCAAGTAAAACTATTTTTTGTTTTCCATGATCAAACTTTTGCTACGCATACAATATGGGCGTTTACACCTTCTTAACTCAGCGGAACATTCTTCATAATAAATGTTTTTATCAATAATACTAGAACGGTATCTTGAAAGATGATATGAGACCAAAAGCTTGTACCAGGGATCTCATTCCATTTTCATAAATAGACTGCAAAAGTTTGCACACTTACAATTTCCTTTCCAATTCCTTCCACAACAAATCCAGTATTACATCCTTATTTCGTCTTCTGCTTTGCCTTCATTACAATCTTATACAACATCCAGAAAATTACAAGCATATCTTTTACGTTTTTTACTTCATGATTGTCAGCCATGACAATCGTTGAGAGACAAACGAAAATGATGCAACTCAGAATGCACAGTATGGGAAGGAAGATTCCTCAATGGCGTGTGTTTGGAAAACAAAATGTTACTGCAAAATGCGATCAAATTAGTCAACGACTAGATTCCTACTATTCAAAACTGATGGCACCATGTTGAATCTAAGAAATTTCCGCAAATCGAAACATGGAGGCAATTTGTTGGAATCAAAATACTCAGCAAGGAAGTCGGAAATTCCCACTGCTCACGTTGTCTGTCTGTACATAAACATACTGGAACAAGTCACATGTCGGACACAGACCATAAATATGCTTCCCTTTCGGTTGCTTGTTTCTCATTGGTCCTCTTGAACAACTGCTTCTCATATCCTGTTAGAAGAGAATCAACATTGAAGTCACCAATATTCGCCAAAGAGGAAAGAAGATAAGTAGCTTAAATCAAGTGAAAAAATTCAAAAACTAAAATAGAACTGACAACAGTTAAGGCCTTCTTCTTTTATAAGGACCAGTTAAGACCACCTTCTTTAATAAGGACCAGTTAAGACCATCTTATTACAGAAGAGATGAAAGATCATATACCTGTACTTCGGTCAACCCCATCCCAGTGTCGCCCTGGTCTTATACCATAACGGTTGGGTGCCGCCTCAAATCCTCTTTTTATCCAACTGTGAGAAGGTATTTCCTGAGGGATTATAAAACCTGAGTCCTTCATTTTGTCATTAGCCCCAAAGTCCGGCAGACTAGGCTCTAATTGTTTTTTCTGCAACATCCAAGAATGTAACCATATTTAGAGACACAGAAGGAGCTAAAGGGCACTGCTCACATCATGAAAAACACACAAAATCCAGTAACTGGCAATCATCACCCCAGCACAGATAGAGTAGATGCCTGCAAAAAGAAAGTGGTAAGAAAAAGAAATCACCTTAACCAAATGTGCCATTGGGTCACCCCATCGAACTCTTTCCTTCAACATACTGTCTAGTTCTGGATCATCTCTGCGAGGCAAAAATTAAACACGTACAAATAGACTGTCAACCAACCACTTGAACTAAGAGAAACACTCTAGAAAGCAAGAGTTTCAAATAAGTAAGAAAAATATTTTCACTATAAGTTTAGGCGTTTAGCCACATTAGTAAGAATGAAACCAAGGTAGGTTAGACGATTTTGAAGTGCCTAAAACGCAAATGATTCGAATAAATAGACTCAAATCTTACAATAGAATAGCACAATGACAAAGATGTAACATACAAAATTATCAAGCGATGGCTAAAGAGGAAGAGTGCTACCGGGTTATCGGTTATGTGACAGGAGGATACTTACCAAGAAGAAAGTATGTGAGTAGCAATATTATTTGCGAATGGATTTTGGGCCTCTAAAACCCAACACATCCACAAGATGAGTGTCATAATAATGAGGATGATAACCAAGGAAAATGTCGTGAATGCTGTGAATTTGTTTTACAGACGGGATAGATTTGAAAAAAGTCTCAACTCTACCTACATTGCTTTAATCCCAGAGAACCCAGGGGCAGTGCAGCTAAGAGATTTTAGCCCTACTAGCCTCATTTGAGGCTGTTACAAAGTACTTGCAAAAGTACTGACAGAAAGAGTCAAGCTGGGGGTTCATAAGCTGGTAGATAACCCGTCGATGGCTTTTGGAAAAACAGGCAGATTATGGATGCAGTTATTATTGCTACCAGAAGTGTTAGACAGTAGGACGAAGGAAAATAAACCTGATATTCTTTGCAAACTGGACCCTGAGAAAGCATACGACTATGTGAATTGGAATTTTCTCCTCAATGTTCTAAAAGAAATTGGGTTCAGAAGGAAATGGAGGAGCTGGCTCTTTTACTGCATCAACACTATCAGATAATCTCTCTTGGTAAATGGAACTCCAGTAGGTATTTTCCCTTCTCAAAGAGGTTGAGACAAGGTGATCCTCTGTCTCCTTTTCTTTTTATCATGGCCATGGAATGTCTCAGTCGCATGTTAAAGATCAACAACAACAGACCCAGTGAAGTCCCACAAGTGGGGTGAGGGTAGTGTGTATGCAAACCTTACCCCTATCCCTACACTGGGAGGGTAGAGAGGTTTCCAATAGACATACATGTTAAAGATCCCTAAACAGAATGAACGCATTAGGGGTTTCAGGATGGAAAACAGTGGACACAGTAGACTGGAAATCTCTCATCTTGCAAATGACACGCTTGTGATGTGTGATGCCACACTGGAACAACTTCAACATCAAAGAGTGATACTGACTGAGTTCGAATCAGTGTCTGGTCTTCATGTCAATTGGAGGAAAAGTCTTATTTTCCCAGTGTATAGAGTTCCAAACATCAAAATACCCAGTGTGAT
This sequence comes from Nicotiana benthamiana, assembly GCA_034376525.1. Taxonomy (NCBI): domain Eukaryota; kingdom Viridiplantae; phylum Streptophyta; class Magnoliopsida; order Solanales; family Solanaceae; genus Nicotiana; species Nicotiana benthamiana. Next base: position 26,186,066 of record CM067324.1, on the reverse strand, counting down.
GGGCTGTGAGATAGGATGTCTTCCTACTACTTATTTGGGTTTATCTTTGTGTGCAAAGAATAAGCCCTCACCGATTTAGCAAGGGGTTATAGAATGAAAGAAAGATTTGAACACAGGTGGGCAAGATGGGAGAGTAGGTACTTATCTCCCCGGGGGGGAGGGGGGGGGAGATTAGTACTAATTATGGGTGACTTAGACTCACTCCCTACATATGTGATATCTTTGTTTATTTCACCTGTTAAAGTGGAAAAAAAGGTTGGATAAACTAAGAGGAGACTTTCTTTTTATGGCAGGGTAACAAAGAAATAAGATCTTATCCTTTGGTTAAATGAAGTATATTAACACAAAGTAAGAGGGAAGAAGGCCTTGTTATTAGAAATTTGAGACATCACAACTGCAGTTAAATGACGAAATGGCTATGGAGATTTGCTGCTCAAGAGCAATCACTACGGAAGCAGGTTATCAGCGAAAAGTTTAGCTCACAGGGATGCTGGACATCAACACCAGTGACTTCCTCTCACAGAGTGAGGTTTATGAAAAAACATTAGAGAAGCTCTTTAGCAGAAATTCATGTGCCGCATTGGTTTTGAAGAGGGAGATGGAAGAAGGATTGCCTTTTGGGAAGACAACTGGATAAATCATACACCCCTAAAGACCTATTGCCTGATCTATTTAGGCTCACTGCTACCAGATTAAAAGTTGGCCAACACTCCGCATTGGTTTTGAAGAGGGAGATGGAAGAAGGATTGCCTTTTGGGAAGACAACTGGATAAATCATACTCCCCTCAAGACCTATTGCCTGATCTATTTAGGCTCACTGCTACTAGATTAAAAGTTGGCCAACACCGGAGATCTTGAATGTTGGATTTTCTTTTTTATGAAGTAAATTGCATTAGTAAGGCATCAAGAATATGCAGAATTACAGAGAGAACAAAAGACTAGCCCCAAGACAGGAAGCTAGCTGGGAAAAAGAAGAAACCTGTCAAACAGTAAATGCTAGCTCCTATACAATTTATGCTAAAATCAAGGAGCTACCAAAATTCAAAAAATTATCAACACTGTTTACAGGATAGTGAAAGTCCCAACTGAACTAACTAACTAAGTATCTAGCTTTCTGAGTGTAAATTGGAGTTGAGGTTCCATCAAAGCAACTTGAAGGTCGTATTCAATTTAGAAGACACCTGAATGATCGGGCAACGGGAAGGCTGCCTTACTTGGGTGTTTTGGACTCTTTTGAATGTTTGGGCAATAGTCAAGAACTCAAGATAGACTTGTATGTATAGGCAATAGTAAGGCGAATTTTACTGTAAATTCTTGTACTTATTGTTGAATTCTGGTGGACAGCAATGCAGCATACAAGATTGCAGAGTTCACTTGATTAGTAGCTAGAGAGGCTTGCCTAACACAGAACAACCTCCAAAGTCGGGAATTTCAACTTTGCTCAGAATGATACAGCTATGGCTGGACAAACCTGAGAGCATCAATCATTTATATCTTTACTGTCACTTAACGGATCACCTATGGCAACTATTTTTGAATATGGTGGGGGCTAAAATGGACTATAAAATAGACAAGTCAGTTTTTGAAATATTGGAATATTAGAGGAAGACCAATCAGAAGAAATGGTGGCAAATTATCCCGGCTTGTATATGGTGGACAGTGTGGAGGGAGCGAAACGCTAGATGCTTTAAAATAAAGGAAATTCCATTCAGAAGATCAAAATGGACTGTTTACTTGTGTTTTATTTTTGGTGTACACATACCTTTGTTAGTGATGCTGAAGCTGTTACAGATCTTGATGAGTCCTTTTAAGAATGTATTTCTTTTCCTTTCTTTTCTTTTGGGCAGATTGTAGATTCTTGTGACAGCACCTTCTTGGTGCTTCATTTATTTATAGTAACACTTGCCATTTCTCAAAAAATATTTGAAACACTCCCATTTAATAAAGGCGTGAATGGTACAACTGGAAGATAAAACAAGAGGTCACTCGAGATGTTTTTTCTTATGACCGAGAAATCCGTTTGGGGCCGATCCTTTGGACCAACCGCAGCCTTCCAAACTCGGTGGATAATGGGTCACCCCTCTACTTTCTCCTCTTAAATACCAGGCTTTGCTTTGCATGTGTGGGGGGATTGAACATGTGACCTAAGACACAAATCCACCACCCTTTGCCACTTGAGCTAGGCCCTGGGGTATCACTCGAGATGCTCTAATTAAGTCTAGTGTAGAAACCTCTAAAAGCATCAATCGGATAGCGTGACACTATGATGATTACCGGTGTTTAAAGGAGACAAGATAAACCTAAAACTTCGGGAAAGGAAGTAGTTTCAGTAGACCTACAATCTCTTGGATTTCATGCAAGGTTAACAAAGAACAAAACAGTAGAGACAAAGTATCCATGTGGGGGATACCAACTAGCTGGGATAAAGGTTTAGTTGTTGCCTGTTGGTACACTTACATCAAGTCTAGTGTTTATTAGGAGTCCATTCAGTTTGGTTAAAAATTTGTCTATGAAAGGATAAGTGTGAATTCACAATTTTAGGTAAACCCTAATGTCTTAAGAAGAAATTATTGAGTACTGAAAATAAAATGATCTCAAAAGGAATTGAATAAATACAAAGAATTCATATAATCAATCCCTACTACTTTTGGAATTGAGGCGTAGTATTTTGCACAAAAAAAACAAAGGAGACAGATCTATTAAAGAATAGGTGGTTTCTCAGGAATATATCACCAACTATGATGTTCAAAAGGCTGCAGATTGAGCAAATCGAGGATGTAATAGTGCCTCGGCCAACCCTATAGAACTTAATAAGATGCTTCCTAATGGTGCGCTAGCTTTATATGAACTCAGGACTTATCTAAAGAAGCCTCACAAAATATGAAAATCATGCAAGTAAACTCATCTCAGCCAGCAAGAAAATTTTTAAGTCCTCAAAATTTGTAATAACCAATGGGCAAGGCTACTAAAAGCACGTAGTATGCCAATCTTCAAATTACAATTACAAGCTCAACAATCCATCTTCTTGCTCTGTACAGTTTGTGTTAGGTAAAACCCAGAAAGAAGTCTCAAAAGCTTTAAAGAACTCATGAGCATAAGCTGATAACAACAACGAATATCTAGCAATTATAATACCTGCTCCGTGCAAATGGCTTTTCCTCCTCGCTTTCTAGTTCCTGAAGCCTAGCCTCCAACTCACGCTTTTGAGCCAATCCCTTCCCCCATTCCAGTTTTATTTCCTGATACAAAAATGAAAAAAATCACTGGAAAAAGAAAATTCACAAAAGCTTAACAAGTAGCAGGTAACTGTGCTTCACAAATATAGCCAGTTCTAAGTAATCCCAAATAAAGGAAAAGGAGGGCTGCAGTGACTGATGGTCATGAATAAACTAACTGATGTAGCACCTCAAGAGTGGCGGAAGAAGAGAGGACAGGAGAAAATAATACAGAAAAATAGAAAGAAATCAATTCATAAAGTGCTATACAGCAAGTCAAGTGTCCCAAACCGTACAAATGGTCCTACTTATAGAGTAGGAAAAGTGCAAGGCAAGTTTAAAAAAATGGTTGTGAGACCATTAATGTTATATAAGAGCGAATACTGGCAGTAGATATACAAATTGCACGATAGATGTGTAGTCACACAAGGCTGGACAAGATGAGAATAGATCTCTCTTCAGACATAAATTTTTTGAAAGAAAAATGAAAGAGGGAAATAAGCAAAGGCCACCTGAGATGATTTATCCTTATCCTAAGTAGATCTCCATATACACTGTTAAATAGTATGACTATGTTATCGAAAAGCTTAGGCTGTTATAGAGGGGACAGTTCTATTAATTTAATTATGTTTAAACAAGTCCTCAAACGCGCGAGCAAGCATGTGAAAGTTTTTTTGAAAATAAGTGGTTGTTAAACCTTAATTCAAGACCTCTACCTACTCTAATATCAAGTTGAATAGGATGATCATATCATATAAAAACTTAAATTTTTATAGATGGAACGTTTTTATTTATTTAATTATGTCTTCAACATGCACTAATAATGTTGATGCAACATAAGATTAATTAAGGTGATACAAAGCGAAAACCTACTAGGCTAATATCACATGGACAGATGGACTTGGGTTTCCTCAAAAACCTTACGGAATCTCTCAAAACCAACGCAATGATTTCAACAACAACAACAACAACAACTACCCAGTATATTCCCACCAGGTGGGGTCTGGGGAGGGTAATATGTAGACGAGCCTTACCCCTGCCCGAAAGGGCAGAGAGGCTGTTTCCAATCGACCCTCGGCGTATAGGATAGAAAAAGGGAAAGCTGCATTAAGAAAACAAAGGTAAAATTAGAGACACAAGCAAAACAAAACAAAATAATAAAGCATAAGTACTCCCGCAAAAATAACGTAAATAATTATGAAAGCATAAGCAACATAAATACAGTCGCATGCAATAATAACAAGCAGTAACTACCATACTAAAACACTAATCACCTATGAGCCCCTAGCCTACAATCTTGATTCTAGACCTCCAGACTCCCCTCTCAAGGGTCATGTCCTCGGTAACCTGCATTCTGGTCATGTCCTGCCCAATCACCTCTCCCCACTGCTTCTTAGGCCTCCCTCTCCCTCGCCGACCACCAACAATCTCCAGCCGCTCGCAGCTCCTCGCGGGGGCATCGGGGCCCCTCCTCCGAACATGCCCGAACCACCTCAGCCTCGCTTCCCGCATCTTCTCGTCCACCGGGGCCACCCCTACCTTCTGACGAATAACTTCATTCTTGATCTTATCCAGCCTGGAGTGCCCACACATCCACCTAAGCATCCTCATCTCCGCAACCTTCATTCGCTGAACATGCGAGTTCTTCACGGGCCAGCACTCCGCCCCATACAACATCGCAGGTCTAACCACGGCTCTGTAGAATTTCCCCTTGAGTTTGTGTGGAATTTTCTTGTCACACAGGACCCCTGAAGCGAGCCTCCACTTAGACCACCCCGCTCCTATCCGATGGGTGACGTCCCCGTCAATCTCTCCGTCCCCCTAGATCACAGACCCAAGATATCTCACACTGTCCCTCTTGGCGATGGCCTGAGAACCAAGCATCACTTCCCTGCCTACCCCACTCGGCTCGTCGCCAAACTTGCACTCCAGATATTCTGTCAGCAAAAGATTTATATCAACTAGTTGGGCACAGATTTCACATGGACTTAGGTTCATTTTTTCGTCAAGAATCTCCATGTTTGTACAACGCGTTGTTTGTCAAGAATGATTATTATTCTAGCTAGAGAATTGTGGTCCATGTAGCGATAAGTGTGACATTCAAAAAGCATCTGTCTCGGAGAATTCCTATTTCGCCTTAAAAGTAACAAAATTTAGCATTAAAATGAAATGGATTTTAATAGAGCTGAACCAGCAAAGGGGATTCATATATTTGATCTCGACTAATTTTTGAGGCATAGCTGATTAATATTAGCAAGTGTGAGAATAGAAGCAGACCTCTCTATTCACTCTATAATCAGGCCACAAGAGAAAATATACAAATATGATGGAGGACTACCACAAATAATACCCCATACTGACTACTCCAAGTGAAAAACCTCCAATTTTTAATTTCCTGTATATTGTGAGTCAGATACACTAGCAATCCCTTAAATATCTGTATTAAAAGGGATTTATAGTGGATTGTAGTCAGTAACACGGGCATGAGTAAGAAGCAGCGATCAGAAGAAATATTTGCCCTGAATTCTGGAAATATTGCAGCTCTACAAGAAGATAAGTAATGATGAAGGAAAAACTAGCTCCAACGTTGACCACTGGTTCATGTAAAAAAACACGTCGGATAAAAGTACCTTTGGCTTCTCCTTCTCTTCCTTCTTCTTCTTGGACTTCAGGAACTCTTCCTTTGACATTCGTTCCCCTGCAGTGATACAGAGTGAGACCAGATGAAAGAATATAATAACTATAACAAATATTTCTCTAGTTCTAACGCACCTGTAATTTTATCCCGATATACTGGTTCAGCCCCTCGGCCACTAAGCAATGGATCCATCTCTTTAAACCTAAAATAGCAAAGATATTTAAATTGGATTCAGCAATTAGAATTAGCTAGAGCAAGGATCAAGCATTATTGGAATTCTCTGTTGCTCGGATCCTCCAAATGTTGCTGCACCCGTGTCAGATCCTCCAAAAATGCACAACTTTTCAAGGATCTAACATGCATCTGTCGGCATTTTATAAAAACCCGAGCAATATAGGCGGGATAGTGATGTGCATGTTCAGGAAAGCTTTGATACTTTTAGCATAAAAAAATTTCCTCCTAGGCAAACAAGAGACGCCACTCTCTTCACACATTACTTTACTTGCTCTAATCTTCCAAACTTGCCCTGACGAGAGGCAAAAAAAGAAAGATGATAAGGCGGCATGAAATAGTAGAATAGAATTACCTTAACCAGTCTTCCTTCTTTGTCTTAGCAATTTCTTCTTTAATATCTTTGCCACTAACCAAACCGGTCTTTAGCCCTTGCTTCGTAGTAGATGTTTCTGGATGTTCCTTCCTTGAAAGATCTGAGTCTGATGCACGGGAACCTCGCCGAGGAGGAGAAATATCAGACATATCTGGAGGACTTTGGCCATACTTTTGCCTCCGTCTTGGTGGGGACAAATCAGCAGAAGACTTGGCTTTAGCTTCTGGTGAAGGGGTATCATTTCTAGTCCTACATCGCCTTGGTGGTGAGATATCAGTATTTCTAGAGCTGAAAGACTTCATATCAGATTCAGGTGAATCATTCCGGGCCTTTCTTCTACGCGGGGGTGAAATATCAGCATCTCTAGAGCTCAATGGCTTCGTTTCAAGTTCAGGTATATCACTTCGGACCCTCCGTTTACGTGGTGGTGACATATCAGCATCTCTTGGGCTTGAAGACCTCAACCGAGGTTCACATTCGCGGGGTGGCGACAGGTCACCCTCTTGAGTGCTTGGCTGCTTGAACCCACTTTCTGGCGAGGGTGTATCATTTCGAGCCCTTGGTTTACGTGGCGGTGATAAATAAGCAGCTGAAGGACTTGATTGCTTAAGTTGAGGTTCTGGTGAGGGTGTATCATTTCGACCACTTCTTTTCCGTGGTGGGGATAAATCAGAAATTTGGTCATCAGAAGGGATGTTATTAGAAGTACTTGATAAAGCTACCCAACCACTTCCATCTTCTGAAATGGAACCATATGGACGTCTAGCTCTAAGCTGCTCCAATCTCTTCATGCGCTTAACTTCAATATCTTCGTTTACCTGAGGCAGCTCCTCTTCTGTAAAAGAACACAGTTAATAAACGACAGACACAACAACATCCGAGGATGCAGAACATCAACAAAAAACAAACCTTTGAAATAACATTACCAGCTGACTCATCCTCCTCTTCTTCAATTTTTACAGGCTTTTGCCAAACAGGATCTTCATCGACCACAATGACACCTCTTTTGACGCTAGGTCTAACCTTCTTCTTTTTCTTCTGTTTCTTCTTTTCCTCTTCATTGTTACTTTCATACTTTTTTAGGTAGTCCTTCAGCGAGGTAGAGGTTGAAGATGGAGCCACCATTATGCTTAAAATTCAACTTCCTGCATAAGGAATCAAAGCCCGGATCTTTAACTAACTTGGATAAACTAAATCCATAAATTTAATTACTCAGCATTTGCCTGACAAAATAAGGATATATCTCCTTGCTTAATTATCATATATAACAAACTCCAAATGTAATCTCAACTTTTCATGGGGCAACTATTAGACCTCGACAAAAAAGGGAAAATAAACTTTCTCTTAAGTTGTATTAGGAAATCTGGTTTAGAAATTTCTCAATAAAACTAATAAATGCCTTTCAATTGTTTGTGTTTTCAATATTTGAAGATAGAAACAGAAAAAAATTTGTAGGGGAAAAAGCGTCGCACCTTCAAATCTGCAAGAGGCTCTTTCGACAAGATCACTTGTTTGAAATACACGGTTTTGATCTTAATTCTTAGCAATGGCTGATTCCCGCGGCGAAACCCTTGGGTACGGAACGCGGGTGAGGAATACTTGAGAACAACTGGGACTTGGGGGGAGGATTTTGCTGTCTAAGAAAGAAGACGGTGAAACACTGAAAAACGAACTTTTCGTATTGAGTTTTAAGTTTTAACTGGGAATTTACTCTTTTGCTCCCATACTAGGATGAAATTGATGAGCTAAACATTTTTGCTACAAGATAGAAACTGTTATGAAATAGAAGATTCTTACACTTCTATTTAAGGTGAATGTCTTTAATGTATCTAATTAGAGAGATTTTAGAGTTCTATTAGTGGTAGCTAAATCTTCCTCTCCCCTATAAATAGAGGTGCCCCCTACCATTGTAGATCATCCCTTGGTACCCCTCTCAACTCAATAAGAAGAACTCTCTCTACTCTTCTCTCTATTGCTATTGTTCTTGTTCTATTGTTCTTGTCTTTTGCTTTAGTTTATAACACGTTATTAGCACGAGTCTCTAACCAATTGAAATTTTCGATTGTCTTAACTTTTGTTTGTCTACAGGATTTTGCTTCAAAGAAAGAAAACGAAAAAAAAAAAAGGAAAAGAAACAAAAGAAAGAAAAAAAAAAAAGGAACGAATGCTGGAGGGCAAACAGAGCCAAAGAAAAGAACGAAAAAGTTGAAAAGAAAAGAAGAAAGAAAGAAAGGAAAATCTTTCTGGAAAGACAAAGAAAGGAAAACGTTGAAAGAAAGAAAAGGAAAGAAAGAAAGGAAGAAAATATTGAAAATATATTTGGTATACCTTAAAGGTAAGTATTTTATTTTTCCCTTTCAAATTTTTGGAATTTTATAATTTGATTTTATATACAAATATAGACAATCAAGTTTGAATACAACTCTAATGGAGTTTGTAAGAAATTATAATCACACGAAGTGGTATAATCTCTATGTCCTGCCATGATTAAATTCATGTATGACTGTGGACAAAGAATTGAAAACCCGTCCCATTAAATTTGCTCCATTCCCTGAAGTGAATGTGGAAGCAGTATGTGGTAAGTCTGAAAGAAGACAAAAGTATTACCATGGACGTGGCAATAGACGAAACTATAATCGTCATTATTGTGATAATGAGAACAATAAGGATTCTCAAAATAATCTTTCACTTTATGAAAGTAATATTTGACATAAGATTGTGAAAAACACATGATTATGATCCATTCCCTGAAGTGAATGTGATAATTGTAATAGAGCCCGTAAGTATAAACACGCTCTTGATGCAATTGTGTCATATGTATGACAATATGAAAAGAAAGTTCGTTGCCCTCGAAATTTCGGGCAAGAACTATATGATATGGGTGTTGGATACTTAAATCCATTTTGGATACTATGGGTCTTGAAGACGCCATTAAAGAAAGAAATAGTGCATCCACCCAAAACTATGCTAAGGCCTTGATTTTCTTGCGCCATCACCTTAATGAAGGTTTGAAACTATACGAAGGCCTTGATTTACTTGCGCCATCACCTTGATGAAAGTTTGAAGATTGAATATCTCAACATCAAGGATTCACCCATCTTGTGGAAAGGCTTAAAGAAGAGAGATGACAACCTGAAGTTGGTCACTCTGCCACAAGCACGATACGATAAGAATCCAAAAGCAAATAGTTTATAAACTATATATTATCGTTGCGGTGAAAACGGGCACTGGTCTAAGTCTTGCCGTATACCAAGACATTTGGTTGACCTTTATTAAGCATCTCGAAAGAGTAAACGCCCCATAACGAATTTTGTCTCTGACGACAACTTGAATATGGCAGACTTCTTTAAGCAACCCGATGGGAAGATAGACCACCTAATCGATGATGGATCGGTGATGAAAGAAGATGGAGCTGTTTGATTTATTTGTATTAGTTAATGAATAAACTAATAGTCATTAGTATTAGCTCGTATTAGCTAGTTCACGATATGATATTTGTATTAGTTTTCAATATGCTCAAATATCAATAAAACTTTTATTTTCCAGTGGGGGTAATCGACTAGCCTGAAAAACTAGTCGATTATCAACTATTTTCGCATTAAAGTTGAAAAACAATTGATCAACAATCGATTGTCGTTGACTAACAACCGATTGTCTTAAAACAGTGAGGTCTGGAAATTTTCAAAAATCATCCACAATCGATTGTCTTTGTCTAACAATCGATTGTCTTGAAACAGTGAGGTCTGGAATTTTTCAAAAAAAAATAACCAACAATCGATTGTCTATGTCTAACAATCGATTGTCTTAAGACAGTGTGATCCGAAGTTTTTCAAAATAACAAATAATCGATTGTGTGTGTTTAACAATCGATTGTCTATGTTCAAACAATCGATTGTGTGTGTTTAATAATCGATTGTCTTATGAAAAACGCTGAAATTTTCAAACTGCAAAGGAATTGATTATGGATAACATATCTGATTTTGTTAGCCAACTGTTAGTAGCAGATTTTGAAAATATTATGTGACACAAAAGAATTGAACTTGTTTATTCTTATGTTCGTGTATTTCTTTTGTATGTTAAACTATGGGATAGCAAATATGGATATCTCACAAAGCGAACTTGGACCAACGTCCAATTGTAAAAGTATTTGCCTAGTTGATTCATGTACTACACATACAATACTCAAAGAAAAGAAGAGTAATTGTGTAAGGCAAACATTACTACAATCTATGGAAGTAGTAAATTGATTGAAGGCTCCGGAAGAGCAATTGTAACTCTGCCCAAAGGCATGACGTTAATCATAGAGAATGCAATGTTCTCCTCCAAGTCTAAAAGGAACTTGTTGAGTTTTAAAGATATCATTCAAAATGGATATCATATTGAGACAATAGATGAGAATAATCTTAAACTCTTCATGAAAACGAGGCTGCCCGCTTCGACTTGGGTTCACGCCATTTTGCATGCAACAATACTAGTTTGTCGGCTGCCCACTTCGGTTTGGGGTCACGCCATTTTGCATGAAGCAATGCTAGTTCGTCGGCTGCCCACTTCGGTTTGGGATCACGCCATGTTGCATGCAGCAATGCTAGTTCGTCTCTGACTAACGAATTAACACAAATATTCCCCATTGCAATTGGTTTTGGGTCATGAACCCAATATATCCCATTTAAGAAGCTTTGGATGCGCAGTATATGTGCCTGTAGCACTGCCATCTCGCACCGAAATGGGTTTGCAAAGGAGGTTAGGAATATATGTTGAGTTTGACGCGTCCTCCATTATTCGCTACCTCGAAACATTGACAGGAGATTTGTTCACTGCACTATTTGCAGACTGTCAATTTGATGAGACACTTTTCCCAAAATTAGGGGGAGAAGTCGGTGAAACCAAATGGGAAATTTTGTGGAAAAATGTATCATTATCTCATCTTGATCCACATACCTCTATTTGAAAGAAGGAGGTACAAAAGATTATCCATTTGCAAAGAATAGCAAATCAAATGCCTGACGCATTTACGGACTTGAAGAGGATAACGAAATCCCACATTCACGCGGAAAATGTTCCGATCCGTATTGAAGTCCCTATTGGACGAATATCTAGTGTCATATCCAATGAGTCAAATGCACGCCAGAAGCGTGGCAGACCATTAGGTTCCAAAAGATCGAAATCCTAGAAAGAGGAAAAAGAACGATCTAAATGACACTATGAAAGAATCACATGAGGACGCTCATGATTTGATTAATTCCGAGATTCACGAAGAATCTATTGAGCCTGAGACTCTTGAAAATACGGAATGTGAGGATCTCGAACCTCAGTCTGTGGTAGTACAAAATTAATTGAGAGCTCTCGAAGAGCCAATTATTACTATGTTGGAGAAACACAATTGAGTATTGTGCTGTAGTAAGTCTCAAAGAAACTTATCCAGTTTCCAAAAGTACACGCGAAGGCGATTGATGATATTGAGACTATAAATAAAGGAAGGCTTTGATTCTCCTATTACTACAACTTGTAGCGGGGTAATTTGTATATGAAAAGCTACCCGCTTTGTTCTCCAGTTTGTACTACACAAACGAAAGAATGCCACAATAAAGTGGATATCTATTGGTATAAAACCCATGTCATAATAAACCCGAAGTTTATTGATAAGTGCACATGTCATGGTGTAAATTTGAAATTTACCAATATTGATAATTTATTCAGTTGACATTCGTGTTAGCCATCTCATTTGAAGTATGATGTACAAATTCACATAGGTGAATATCAAAGAACTAGAAGTTCTTGTTCTCAGTAATGAACTGACCAACTAAAGAGTTCGGGTTGAAGCCCCTAAATTCTGGAAATATCAAAGGTGAATATGGGCCCATTCACCTGCCATGTAAACCACATATGATGCATCTATGATATGGTTACATGCGCCATTGTTATTAACCCGCAGCCTGGCAGTGCTTGCGAGGTAAATCGCTCAGTAATCTAACTTCGAGCATAGTTTCCAGATTCTCTACTCAAGACAGTTCATCTTGATAAGTTGGTTTATATCAAAGTTGGTTTAGCAAGATAATTATTGAGTGCTTCCACTTAATAGCTAAACTGTTCCTTATGAGAACGAAGTTGTATATATCAGTTTGATATAAGTTGTATACGAGAGTATATTCTCCCCTCAAAAGTGGTTCAGGGTTAGGAACCAAATAATTTCATCTTATATTAAGGTGCTGTGTATATTGACATAATGCACAAAGATGATTTCCCAAAGTTGAGGAAACATGTTAGCTTTACTAACATGAGGGGGAGACATGATGAACATTTGAGAAAGTGTTACATGGGATGAATTTTCATTTGTATATGTATATCCCCGAATATCATGATATGAACCTGTAGTTCATAAAAAGGAAATGCAATTGCAACATATTGCAAAGCATGCTATACGCATTTGCTGACTCAAAGAAAGTAACTAAATGGAAGAGATACAATTCAAGAAGAATTGATTCCATATGAAAGACATGTAGTTTTGAACCTATAGTTCAAATGCTTGAAACTATAAAGTCAAAGGTATGTATAATCAATTTTCGATACCTTATTTGTTTAGCATGACATGAAACTTTGATATGCAGCTAAAGTCTATTATGTGACTTACATGACTTAACTTGAAAGATTTAAGTTGCTTGAAGCATATGCAATTCTTGGTCCTGAAGTACCACATCCTAAGTACAATTTGTGTACATATGTATCTTGCTATAACTATAAGCATGATGGCATTGAGAATGCATCTATGGAGATATTGAAGAGCTATTCCACGACATCATATGAAGATGTTCATATCTATCAAGAATGATGATTTCAAGGTGCGGAATATTTATTCAAGTCAATATGGTTGATTTATTTATCAAGCATCTACCAAAGATCGTTTTGAAGATGATGCACAAGGTCGGAATGCGAAGACTTAAGGACATAAATTTATGTTCTTATCAGGGGGAGTTAATGCGCGTTGCACTCTTTTTCCCTTACAAGGTTTTGTCCCACTGGGTTTTCCTTGCAAGGTTTTTAACGAGGCAACCAATAGGCGCATATTCAAACATGTGTACTCTTTTTCCTTTCTTTAATTTTTCCCAATGGGTTTTGGTTTTAAGGTTTTATGAGGCACATCATTGAATAGACATTCAAGGGGGAGTGTTATGAAATAGAAGATTCTTACACTTCTATTTAAGGTGAATGTCTTTAATGTATCTAATTAGAGAGATTTTAGAGTTCTATTAGTGGTAGCTAAATCTTCCTCTCCCCTATAAATAGAGGTGCCCCCTACCATTGTAGATCATCCCTTGGTACCCCTCTCAACTCAATAAGAAGAACTCTCTCTACTCTTCTCTCTATTGCTATTGTTCTTGTTCTATTGTTCTTGTCTTTTGCTTTAGTTTATAACAACTAAAAAAATAAGTTATTCTATCAGTTTTATTTTGAGGCTAAGTTATTTTTTCTCTTACGGGTCTTATCCCATTGTAAACCACCCCAAAATTCAATAAGAATTTTCTCTCTCTTTCTCTGCAATATTGTCGAAGTGTGATAGTTGACCGACGACGCTCCTAGTTCGATGCACGCAAAAGGGTCAGTGATCTTCCTTGTCTTTCTTTTGATTCTGTAAATTTGAACAAATTTATGCTTCAGTATTTTTGTAGTTTTCTTTCGTGATTTAGATGTCATAAAAGTAGGTATCAGCATACTTTAATTGACGGTTTGATTCAAGAAGTTATTCTCTATTTGTCTCTTTTGGTAGAAAGTATATTTAATAATTGTATTTAAAGGACCCTGAATGCGTTATTATACATATTAGAAACATGTGTTAAGGGAAGATTTCTTTTCTTATTTGTTGTAGAAACCAACCTGCTTGTCTGTTCTGTGCTTAGGTCTAAAGCATGTTTAGACTTCCATACCTGACTGTTTGGCTTAAGTAATTTAAAAAAATGAATATTTTGTGTTTAATCTCTGTTTCACTACTTCTGTATTAACAACATGATATAGAATGGTACGACAGGTAAAAGATTGGGTATATATGAAGCAAACTCTTTGCAACTTGATAATACATCGTTTAAACTTAGGAAGGAATAACTTTTAGTGCATTTATCTTCTCTTGTTTATCAATTTCTTTATTAGTTTAATCTTCTCTTGTTTATCAATTTCTTTATTAGTTTAATGAACAGAAAGTTGTATCCTTGGGAATGTTATAAGATATTTCAAAACAATGTTACTATTTAGCAGTTCACGTGCTAAACGGTAAGACAATTTAATTACTTTAGTTAATTAGTTTGTTTGGCTATTGAATAGAAAATCCCATGTCAAAAAAAATTTTGTTAGAAGCCACTACTCGATGTTATATCAAAATCAAAAGTGATATCGATAGCAAGTTGCCATTGTTTGCTTGGTGAAAGTCATTGTGAACTGCTGCACATATATATTTATTTGTTCATATTCAAAGACCATGCAGAAGCCATGTATTGTGATTCTTTATCATTTGTTTAAAGAAGAATTCTACCTTAATCTGTCAGATATAAAGTAGATACTCGTTTAGCAATTCAAAGTAAGGTGTTTTTGTTAGTTGATGCGAATATGTTCTTAGATTTAAGTAAGAATAGAGATTTTTTTTTTTGTTAGCCTATTCTTCGAATCCAAATGTCATTTTGCCAAATCTGAAGAGAACTTATCATATTGCCCATTGACTTGATTTAATAAATAAGACAAATGTATGATTGGTATATGTTAAGAACATTATTTGAATCTCTCATAATAGAAGATCTTGTTGTTAAGGAACAACTGAGCCGAGGGTCAATTGGAAACAGCCTCTCTGTCCTTTTCGGGTAGGGGTAAGGCTCGTCTACATATTACCCTCCCCAGACCCCACTCTGTGGGACTATACTGGGTAGTTGTTGTTGTTGTTGTTATGTACGATACATACAATATTCAAAGAGAAGAAATATTTCTCTCATTTAAGTATGTGTAAGGCAGATGTTACTACAATTTCCGGTAGTAGTAAATTGATTGAAGGCTCCGGAAGAGAAGGCTCCGGAAGAGCAACTATAACTCTACCTAAAGGAACAATATTTATCATAGAGAATGCAATGTTCTCTTCCAAGTCCAAGAGGAACTTGTTGAGTTTTAAAGATATCCGTCAAAATGGATATCATATTGAGACAATAGATGAGAATAATCTTGAATACCTCATCATTACAAAGAATGTCTCTGGCCAAAAGAGGGTTATTGAGAAGTTCCCATCTTTATCTTGTGGCCTGTATTGGACAAAAATTAGTGCAATTGAGGCCATTTCACAGTAAACCAAAAGGTTACTGATTCCAATACTTTTGTACTTTGGCATGATCGATTGAGACATCCTGGATCAATTATGATGAGACGGATTATAGAAAACTCATATGGGCATCCATTAAAGAATTTAAAGATTCTTTTAAATAATGAATTTTCTTGCACTTCTTGTTATCAAGGCAAGTTAATTATTAGACCATTACCAACAAAGGTTGGAACTGAGTCACCTACGTTTTTGGAACGTATACAAGGGGATATTTGTGGACCTATTCACCCACCTAGTGGGTCCTTTAGATATTTTATGGTCTTAATAGACGCATCCTCTAGATGGTCTCATGTGTGCCTATTGTCATCACGCAACCTTGCATTTGCAAAATTAATGGCACAAATAATTCGATTACGAGCACAATTTCCTGATAATCCAATTAAGTCCATTAGACTAGATAATGCTGCTGAGTTTTCATCCCAAGCATTTAATGATTATTGCTTATCAATTGGGATAAAAGTGGAACATCCTGTAGCTCATGTTCACACTCAAAATGGTCTTGCAGAATCTTTAATTAAACGTCTGCAGTTGATTGCAAGACCATTACTCATGAAAACGAGGCTGGCCACTTCGGTTTGGGGTCACGCCATTTTGCATGCAGCAATGCTAGTTCGTCTCAGACCGACGAATTATCACAAATATTTCCCGTTGCAATTAGTTTTGGGTCATGAACCTAATATATCCCATTTAAGAATTTTTAGATGCGCAGTATATGTGCCTGTAGTACCGCCATACCGCACCAAAATGGGTCCGCAAAGAAGGTTAGGAATATATGTTGGATTTGAATCGCCTTCCATTATTCGCTACCTCGAAACATTGACAGGGGATTTGTTCACTGCACGATTTGCAGACTGTCAATTCGATGAGACACTTTTCCCAAAATTAGGGGGAGAAGTTGGTGAAACAAACGGGAAATTTTGTGGAAAAATCCATCATTATCTCATCTTGATCCACATACCTCTATTTGTGAAAAAGAGGTGCAAAATATTATCCATTTGCAAAGAATAGCAAATCAAATGCCATACGCATTTACGAATTTGAAAAGGATAACAAAATTACATATCCCCGCAGAAAATATGATAGCACTATGTAATAAGTCCGAAAGAAGACAAAATTATTACCGTGAAGGTATCAATGGATATGTACGTGGCAATAGACGAAATTATAATCGTCATCATTGTGATAATGAGAATAATAAGGATTCTCAAAATATTCCTTCACTCTGTGAAAGTAATATATGTCATCGATTTGACATGAGATTTTATACAGCACATATAGATGATTATGATCCATTCATGGTGTGAATGTGACAACATATGATTTATGAATACATATTCATTATTGGAAGAATATGAACATGCTATTGGTATTGAACATACCACACTCACCTTTAGAAGGAGGGTTGAGATGATATAAGAAAATAATGTCATTATTATGGCATGAATGGTCATTGGTCACGTACTTATTATACGCCAAAATATTTTGGCAATATGATTATTAAAATAATGCAAGAAACATATATTGCATAAAATTTTGACATGACCATAATGGTACAACTTTAAGAGCCAATTATATTATTTTAGAGAAACATAATTGATTACCAATAAGGTATTGTATTGTAGTAAGTCTCAAAGAAACTTATTCAGTTTTCAAAGTATATGCAAAGCGATTGATTATATTGAGACTATAAATAAAAGAAAGATTTGATATCTTCTATTACTACAACTTGTAGCATGATAATATGCATGTGAAAAGCTACCAGCTTTATTCTCCAATTTGTACTATACAAACAAAAGAATGCCACAATAAAGTGGATGTTTATTGATATAAAAACCCATATCATAATAAACTTAGAGTTTATCGATAATTGCACATGTCATGATGTAAACCTGAATTTTATCAATATTGATAATTTATTCAATTGGCATTCGAGTTAGCCATATCAATTTAAGTATGATATGCAACAATAATAGAGAATTCACATGGGTAAATATTAAAGAACTAGAAAGTTCTTTACGAATTCTCTTATATTACTTGTTCTCATTAATTAATTGACCAACTAAAGTTGGGGTTGAATCCCATAAATTCTGGAAATATCAAAGGCGAATATGGGCCCATTCGCCTGCCATGTATACCACATATGATGCATCTATGATATGGTTACATGTGCGATTATTATTAACCTGCAACCTGGCCGGTGCTTGCGAGGTAACTTGCTCAGTAATCTAATTTCGAGCATAATTTCCAGATTTTCTATTCAAGATAGTTCATCTTGATAAGGTGGTTTACATCATAGTTGGTTTAGCAAAATAATTTATTGAGTGCCTCCACTTAATAGCTAAATTATTGCTTATGAGAACAAAGTTATCTATATCAATTTCATATACGTTATACACGAGAGTATATTATATTCTCCCCTCACAAGTGGTTCAGGGTCAGGAACCAAATAATTTCATCTTATTATTATTGATGTGCAGTATATATTAACATGATAATGCACAAAGATGATTTCCCATAGTTGAGGAAACAAATTAGTTTTTCTAACATGAGGGGGAGACATGATAAACACTTGAGAAAAAGTTACATAGAACGAATTATCATCTGTATATATAGATCCTCGAATATCATAATATGAACTTGAAGTTCATAAAAGGATAATTCATTTGCAACATACTGCAAAGCATGCCATACGCATTTGCTGACCCAAAGAAAGTAACTATATTCTCACTGCAAATGCTCATATTAAGTCCTAGAAGGACAAAGTCTTTGATACGCTTAAAGCGTATAGACGAATCGGTTTCAAAAAGAACTTCTTAATAAAGAAGATGAGCAAATGATCAAAGTGATCATAATAAGGAGGCAAGTGATCTAGAAGATCACATGACATAACACTTCATAAAATCTCATGAGAGATTTAGGTACCTCAATATATGAATGAAGAGATTGCTATGTTATGTCTTTATGGAAAACTTTTGGAACCGATATAAAATATTTGTCGTCGACGTCTATCATAGCGCTAAGTTTAGATGAGGATCTTAAGTCTATCGAATATAGACACAAAAATATTGGCCAGATGGTAGAGACACAATTCAAGTAGAAATGATTCCATATGATAGACATGTAGTTTTGGACATGTAGTTCAAATACTTGAAAGTATAAAGTCAATCGTATGTGCAATCAGTTTTCAATATCTTATTTGTCTAGCATGACATGAAAAACTTGATATGCATCTAAAGTCTATTATATGGCTTATATGACTTAACTTATATGTCAATCCATGAAGGATTTAAGTTGCTTGAAGCATATACAATTCTTGATCTTGAAGTACTGTTTCCTTAGTGCAATTTGTGCACGAATATATCTTGCTATAACTATAAGCATGATAAGGTGATAGCAAGAGTTTTTCACCTCTATGAGAAGATATAGAACTGACGATTCCAACAAGATCATACGAAGACGATACATCTATTAGGGATGATGATTTCAAAGTGAAACAAATTCATTCAAGTTAATATGGCTGATTTATTTATCAAATCTCTACCAAAGATCTCTTGAAGATGGTGCACAAGATTGGAATGCGAAGGCTCAATATGTGAATTGATGCTCTTTTCAGGGGGAGTTAATGCGCGTTGCACTCTTTTTCCCTTACAAGGTTTTGTCCCACTGGGTTTTCCTTGCAAGGTTTTTAACGAGGCAACCAATAGGCGCATTACTAAATATGTGTACTCTTTTTCCTTTTCTAGAATTTTTTCCCATTGGGTTTTGTTTTAAGTTAAGGTTTTAATGAGGCACATTACTTATTGAGTAGACATTCAAGGGGGGGGGGGGGGTGTTAAGAATAGAATTCTATTTAGAGTGAATGTCTATCTTGTAGAGAGTTTTAATTTGAGGCTAAGTTATTTTTCCTCCTATAAATAAAGGGGTCTTACCCCATTGTAAACCACCCCAAAATTTAATAAGAATTTTCTCTCTCTTTCTCTGCAATATTGCTCTTGTTCTTTTATTATTCATAACAGTATCATTGTTGTAAAACCTATAGTTAACGTGAATGTGTGCTACTTTCACTATTTTTTTTCATAATTTGAATAATTTTTCATTACTCATTACTATTATAATTGTAACTCCCGCGTCTCCATAATCTCTACCATGATCTTCTCACATAATCTCAATTATTAGTGTCATATTTAAGACAATTATTTTGTAACCTTCGTATGTAATAATATAAATAGAAATATAAAATATGAGATGTAATACACTTGAACATTTAATGAAATAAGAAAGTTATATCTTCTTCCACTTATGTTCTTGTTTTATATTGTTACTTTGAGCTACATTTCTTAATACGTTATAAGCACGACGTTAGCTTTTTTCATTGTTCAGAATATAAAATTTCCGGTCTTCAATTGGATTCAAGATGAGTAATGAAGATTTATGCCTTTTGGATAGTGCTACAACTCACACAATAGTAAGAGAAAGGAAAATAATCTCTTATTTAGTTATGAAAAAGGCTTATGTTAATACAATATCTGGTAGTACAAAGTTAATTGAGGAATCTAGAAGAGCGACCTTTTTACTACTTGGAGGAACGATAGTAACTATTGATAATGCATTGTGTTATAGTAAGTCTCAAAGAAATTTGTTGAGTTTTAAAGCTATTCGCTAAAATGGCTACCATGTTGAAACCTCTAACGAATGAAAAGTTGAATACCTTTATATTACAACAATAAAAGGGGGAGGAAAATGTGTGCACGAAAAATTACCCGTATTTTCTTCTAAATTGTACCACACAAATATTAGTGTGGTTGAATTACATGCCATAGTAAACAAAAGGTTTACTACTTTTAATGATTTTATCATTTAGCATGACCGGTTGGACCATCCCGGTTCTAACATGATGCGCAAAATAATAGAGAATTCAAATGGGCACACATTGAAGAATAAGAAGATTCTTCAATTTAAGGAATTCTCTTGTGCTATTTGTTCTCAAGGAAAATTAATTATTAAACCATCGGCAACTAAAGTTGGGATTGGATCCCCTGTATTTCTAGAACGTATACAGGGTGATATATTGGCTTATACTCCCTCCATGTAGACCATTCAAGTATTTTATGGTCTTGATAGACGCATATACAAGATGGTCGCATGTGTGCTTATTGTCAACTCGTAATATGGCATTTGCGAGATTGTTAGCCCAAATAATAAGATTAAGAGCACAATTTTCAGATTATGCAATTAATATAATTCGTCTTGATAATGCTGGTGAATTTACATATCATGCCTTTATTGGCTATTGTATGGCCACTAGAATAAAAGTTGAGCGTCTGGTTGCTCGTGTTCATACTCAAAATGGTCTACCAGAATCATTGATTAAGCGCCTCCAACTAATAACTAGACTATTAATGAGTATAAACCTTCCCCTTTTAGTGTGAGGACATGCTATTTTGCATGCAGGAGCACTTGTGCGCGTAAGGTCAACCAATTATCATAAAGTCTCCCCATTACAGTTGGCTTTTGGTCAGGAGCCAAATATTTCCCATCTAAGAATTTTTAAATATGCGGTATACGTTCCAATTACTCCACCACAATGCACAAAGATGTGTCTCCAAAGAAGGTTGAGAGTAGTATATGTTGGTTATGAATCTCCTTATACTATCAAATATTTGTAGCCTATGAGAGGAAATTTGTTTACATCCAGATTTGCTGATTGTTATTTTGATGAATCAGTTTTACCAATATTAGGGGGAGAAAATAAATAATTGGAAAAAGAGATAGATTGGAACGTATTATCTCTATCTCATTTCGATCCGCGTATAAATCAATATGAACAATAAGTTGAAAAAAATTATTTATATGCAAAATGTTGTAAATCAATTGCCAGATGCATTTACTAACCTTCCACGGGTTACTAAATCGTCTATTCCAACTGTAAATGCTCTAATTCGAGTTGATGTCCCATCTGGATAGTATGATAATGCAAATGAGTCTAGGCCACGCCTTAAACGTACTGTACCAATGGTCCCAATGATAAGAATCCCTGAAAAAGAAAAAGAAAAAATGATCAAGTTGATCATAACATGGAGGTGCTCAATAAGAGCATAAAGACATAATGATTGATAAGACCTCACGAGAGGTTCTAGTACCTGAAAATAATAAAAATGAAGAGATCTCAATAAGTTATGTCTTTACGGGAAAAAGATGGAACCAGAATAATATTGTTGTTAACAATAATTTTGCGTATAACGTTGCAGTTGAAGTAATACAACAAGATGAGGATCTTGAGCCAAATTTTGTCGATAAATGATACAGAGAAATGACTGGCCAAAATGAAAAAAATGTAATTCAAGCGGAATTGTCTTCAATCCAAAAATGTGAAGCTTTCGGACCAGTGGTCCAAACGCCTGAAGGTGTTAATCCAGTGGGATACAAGTGGGTTTTGTGCGAAAACGAAATGAGAAGGTGAAGTCGCAAGATATAAAGCACGACTTGTGACATAAGGATTTTTGCAAAGGCTAGACATTGATTATATGGTATCTTCTGGTAGATGCGATTACCTTCAGGTATCTAATAAATTTGACAGTCCATGAAAAGCTCGATATGCGATTGATGGATGTTGACCCAACCTACTTATATGGCTCACTGGACAATGAAATTTTTATGAAAATCCCTGAAGGATTTAAAGTTCCTGAAGCACAAACAATTTCAAGAGAAACTTGTTCAATAAAGATTCAGAAATCCTTATGCAAATTGAAGCAATCAGGAAAGATGCGGTACAATGCCTTAGCGAGTATTTGCTAAACGAAGGGTAAAAATGACCCTATTTGCCCATGTTTCTTTATTAAGAGGTCTAGTTCTGAATTTGTCATCATAGCTATGTATATTGACGATTTGAATATCATTGACACTTCTAAAGAGCTTATAACGGCTGTAGAGTGTTTGAAAAAAGAATTTGAAATGAAAGATCTTGGTAAGACAAAATTTTGTCTTGGCCTCCAAATTGAGCATGTACCAAATAGAATTTTTGTCTATCAATCAACATACACTGAAAAAATTTTAAAGCGATTTTATATGGATAATGCACATCCATTGAGTACCCCAATGATTTTGATATTACTTAATATAAATAAAGATCCATTTCGGCCTCCAAAAAAAGGATGAAGAGATCGTTGGTGATGAAACTCCATATCTTAGTGCAATTGGCGCATGATGTATCTTGCCAACAATACTCTACCAGATATTGCTTTTGCAGTAAGCTTATTAGCAAGATTCAACTCCTTCCTAGCAAGAAGATATTTGAATGGTGTTAAGCATATATTTAGATATCTCGGAGAACTATGAATATGGGATTATTTTATTCTAATTAATTTAAATCAGAAATGATTGGCTATGTCGATGCAGGTTATTTGTCTGATCCACATAAAGCCCAATCTCAAACATGCTATTTGTTTACATATGGAGGTATAACTATATCATGGCGTTCAATGAAACAAACAATAGCTGCCATATCTTCATATCATGCCGAGATAATAGCCATTCATGAGGCTAGTCAGGAATATGTGTGGTTGAGATCAATGACTCAGCATATTCAGGCTTTTCCTATGAAATAGATAACCTAACTACACTATATGAAGACAATGTTGCATGCATTGCTTAACTAAAAAGAGGATACATCAAAGGAGACAGAACAAAGCGCATTTCACCAAAGTTCTTTTTCACGCATGATCTTCAACAAAATGATGAAATTAATGTTCAACAGATTCGTTCATGTGAAAATTTGGCAGATCTGTTTACTAAGGCATTAGCAACCTCGACATTTGAGAAGTTGAGACAAAAGATTAAAATGCGCCGCTTTTGGAAAATAAAGTGATATTTTCATGAGTGGGAGTAACATACACGCTGTACTCTTTTTCCCTTAGCCTAGGTTTTGTCCCACTAGGTTTTCCTGGTAAGATTTTTAACGAGGCGCCAACCAAAACGTATTACAGATATATGTACTCTTTATCCTTCACTAAGATTTTTTCCCACAAGGTTTTTCTTAGTATTGTTTTAACGAGGCATATTATTTATTTTTGGACATATAAGGGGGAGTGTTGTAAAATCTATAGCTAATGTGAATGTTCACTGCTCCCACTATTTTTACCATGATTCTAATTCTCACACCCCCGTAAACTCTCCACGTGATCTTCCCCCATGATCTCAATTGTTAATGTCATGTTTAAGATAATTATTTTATAACCTTCATATCTAACACTATAAATAGAGGCATAAAATGTGAGATGAAATATACTTGAACACTTGATGAAATAAGAAAGTTATCTCTTCTTCTACTTATCTTCTTGTTTTATATTGTTACTTTGAGCTACATTTCTTAATTATGACTTTTAGCTCGCACCAAAAATTATTTATATCTAGTAGCTGAAAAAGTATATAAAATTTATATAATTTTTATATATAACATAATATATATATATATATATATATATATATATATATATATAAATTTTATATATTTTTACTTATTATTTTTATATCAGCTATATAGTGTTAGTTTATCCTAAAAATTTTGAGAAAGATTCTAAACAACAACCAAAAAAAGGAACTTTTCTAGTACCCCTTTTTTTTTAATCTTGTTTTGGCTAGGCGGTAATATGAATAAATTTTTAGATGTTTTTCAAAGAATTTGTTGAGGTTTACTTCTGAAAAAAAAGAAGCTTTTTTTGCAGTTTGAGATACTACACTTCCCTCTTGATATTTTTAACCTAACTTGATTTAAATGACAAAATGTTACTACTTAAAATATTTCAAGCCTACTCCTTGCAATCTTATTTATTATAGCACAAAACCTACCCTTAGAGTACTTTATGTATATTATGTAGCTCTTGGCAATCCCTCGCAAAGGTATTAAAGCATGAAAATAAAATCACTTTTCCCTTTGAGGATTTTAAAGCAAAACCAATATATGCTATCAAAATGAAATTGAAATATTGAAAGTTTTCGACCGTTAACAACAAAGCAAAAACTTCAAAAATACCTCTAATATTTATGTGTTTTGTCTTGTATATATGTAATACGTTTATTTTTCGGCTCATATTGAGCCACATCATTATTTTTGTCTTAAATATGTCTTGAGACTAATTAGGTAAAATATCTTTAAAAACCCTCCTAAACTTAATACAGATTATTAATTACAAGTTTAAATTATTTATAATTTTAATTACTCCCTCAACTTAGCTTTTTGAGAGCCGATAGCCCCTGATGTGACAAAAATTGTGGGTGCACTCGCTTGCCACGTGAATTTTTCTGTATATGTAGCATCTTTTTGAAAAACAAAATATACTTTTACCTTTTTAAGTATGTTGCTTTTTTAGATAATTTTTTCGAATATAATTTATAATAAAACTTGGATATTGCTCTAAGGAGTGTACAATTGCAAGAAATAAAACGAATCATCTGCATTATACATTCTTTTATTTCTTCTTATGATGCAATTATTATTTATTTAAACCATGTATGTTTACTTTTTGAGGTAAAATCTGTAAAAAAAATAAAATTAGAGCACTATAATTTAGAGCTATATAAACAGTTATAGCCAAAATAATTAATTTCAAACTATGTATTTTTTATAACTTTTTAGAGCGTTGACTATTTATTTCAATTTTATAATCTTTAGTTTCAGTTCAAATTCAAAAAAATTAACTAAAACTTATTTATTTTTAGCCAAATAAAAAAATTAGCCTAAATAATGTAGTTCTATTCAAGTTTTATTATAAATATTATTCGAAAAAAATTATCTAAAAATGTAACATACTTAAAAGGTAAAAATATTTTTCAAAAAAATATCATATATACAAGAAAAATTTACGTGACAGGTGAGTGCACCTATACTTTTTGTCACATCAGCTTCCGGAAGATAATGACTCTCGAAAGGTCAAGTTAATGAAATAATTAAACCCAAATAATTTAAAGCTGTAATTTATAATCCATATCAAATTTAAGAAAAGTGTAAGATATTTTGCCTAGATTTAAGCTGTAGGACTATTTGTACAAATTTCGATCAAGCAACATAGGAGTATTTGGATATTTTTTAGCCATAGGGCGTGCTTCAAATTATTGCTGAGAGAATATGCAGGGGCAGATTCTTTGGTTTCTTCGAGAAATTAAATGGGGCCATGGGCGTAAGTGAACCGTTGGTCTCTTCGCGAAATTAAGTATTTTGTAAATATATTTTTTATAATTGGTTTAGTATTATTTGTTAATATTCATACTTTAAAAAGATTAAATGGCATACTTAGTTAATATTAAATTGTTTCCTAGAAGAGTAGGATCAAATTCTACTTAGAGCCCGTTTGATTTAACTGATTTAGAGTAGTTAATAAGCATTATGTGCTTAAAAGCATTATTAAGTGCTGAAACTAATTTAAAAAATAAGCACTTACGTGTTTGGATAAAAGTGCTAAAATTAATAATAAGCAGCTAAAGAACTAAATGTACGAAGAATTTTGTTTTAAAAAGAAGTATTTTAGGAATATAGTAGTAAATATTTTGGTCAAACTTAAAGTGCTTATAAGCTGAAATTTGATAAGTTGGGGGAGACCAACTTATGACTTTTGGTTTATTTTTGGCTTATAAATACGTAACTTATAAGCACTTTTAATTTTACCAAACACGTATATAACCTAAAAAATACGTATAAACTAGTTTGATCAGCTTATAAGCTTAGCCAAATAAGCTCTTAATATATTTTTTCTTATCATTTTTATAATAGTATACCCATATTATAAAAATTCTAAATCCCCTATGAAAATATGTAAAACTAATACGTGGAAGAATTGGTCAAGTCACTTCGGAGTATATTTAGACCGTTTAATTACTCAGGGGCTTAATTTAAACTATACCGAGGGTATAAAAAAACTCAATTTGATAATTAAGGGTAAGTTTGGATTTTTTTTTGTTTGTCTTCATGGCTCCATCGTGGCAAATATCACCATCAAGCTTTAGAGGAAAAGGCAAATATCGGACAAAATTAACAGTACTGTTACTTCATTACTTATCATCACTATAATTGTAATTTTCATACTTTTATAATTTTTTCGCATGTTTTTTTTCGACGATCTTAATTGTTAATATCATATTTAAGATAATTATTTTGTAACCTTTATACGTAATAGTATAAATATCGACATGAAATATAAGATGAAAGACACTTGAACACTTAATGAAATAAGAAAATTACCTCTTCTTGTCTTATTATATTTATTTTCTTGTTTTATATTACTATTTTAAGATGCATTTCTTAATATATTATCATCACGAAGTCTCTAGCCTCAAGATTGAATCCACTTGCAAAGGTATATATCTAATGTTCAAATTATCAAATTGTTGCTACATATTTCTTTTATGTGGAGTCTACTTCTTTTGAATTTACTCAATTAAAATTATGTGTTGTCTCGTAAAAAGGAAATATGACAATTATATTGAGCGCATTATATTTAATGCCAATAGCTGACATGTTTGTCAGAATAGTTAAGATTAATTGAAATAATTTTTCCTACTATTTTAATACTTCAAAACGGGGACAAGATCGCTTCTGAATGAGGTTTAGAAAGAATTACGAGAACTATATTCAAAACAGATTACCAACCTTTAGGTAAATCTTAAACCATGATGCTCCTCACAACTCTTCAATACGGCCTTCTGCCTAAACGAGTTTACGAGCACCACCGGTTAGGATATCCTAACCAAGAGTTACTGTCAAGGTTAATAACTGCCTGGCCTGTATAGTTCTTAACCTAACACTCCATCAGGGTGATACAATTCATTTAGAGCAACAAAGCATGCTGTGTAAATAACCTTTGAATACTAAGCTTAACACTTACCTGTTTAGCATATCATTTAGGCTAACAGTGCTACAAATATTGTAAATAAAGAGAGAGAGTAGAACAGTACCAGAGACTGGCTGTTGGTGGCCAAGTGACTCTTTTGATTTTTATTTCTGAATTCAAAATACTATCAAATTACAAAGAAATTTTTACAAGGATAGAGAAGGCTAGAGAGATGTTCCGGGCTTTGGCTAATGCCTCCCTTCTCCTAAACTATGAGGATCCTTTTATAATAGATCAATTTACTATGAAACAAATAAAATTGGCCGACAAAATAATTTACAATAGTGGCCTACAAAGAAAATTTTTACAAACAGACAATCTACTTTATAAAAGTAGATTCCTTATAATGGAGAAGTCCGTATCTTTATTAAAGTCTTTTAACTTATTACCCCTATGATTGTCCTATGGGGCCTTCAATAATTTAAGCTTTACCCTTTCCCTTCTTGTCTTTTTTCTCCGGAGATTCTTCGGCATTTTCCTTCAATTTTGTGAGGAAATCTTCTATCTCTTCAATATTAACTTCTGTTCCGGAAGTGCTTCGAGCTTCCCCTGCTGCACATGTGTCTTCATCGGAAGTGTTTCTTATAGAGGCCATTGATATATCATTACTGACTTCTGTTCCGAAACTTTTTGCCAAATCTTTCTTTATTTCCTCAAAATATGAAGCGGGGATTTCTTTCTTGGATATGACTCATTTCTTCATTTGAAGACTTTTAGTAATTACCTCAAATGGGCTTATTTTGTCCTTTGCAGTATTTGCTTTGTCTAATTTCACATATGTGTCTATCTTGGCTTGAATCTGTTGAATTAATTATCACCAAATAGCTTTCCTTGGGTGTTTTTTTTGGAGTAATTTTGTCCAAAATTTTTTATAAAAAAAACTCTATGAAGGCAAGGTATTCCTTCATTGGTATAACCAATTTGAACATCCCATTTCATTATCCATGGAATTGAAAATTCTATGAAAAAATACACTGATGCAATACCATCATAAAAGATATTATCTATTTGTAATGAAATAACTTTGGGAGATATGTCAACCCACTGAGTATATAAACTATTAACTAAATGAGGGAGTATTTTCAATGATGGACCATATAATTTCCACCATTTAAAAAACCAATTGGAATATATTGGTTGTCCATATTGGAGCATAATTTAATAAATCATGAGTGTTTCCTATTAGGATTCTCATAGAGAAAAGTTTTATTAAAACTTTCTATATAGTCCCAATAATTGAATTTAACTAAGACTTTTTGATCAAGATGAGTGTATTCTCGATCCTTCAGAGTACTCATTTCCCACTCATCCGAAGGTATAACCTTCTTGATAATGATCTTTGAAAAATATATAAATTTTCCTTGTATTTCCAGGATAGAAGTGCTGAATTCAGGTGATCATGTCGTTGAGAGTATCATCTCATAATGTATCTTGTATTTATAAGAAGGAGTAGTGTATGACGTTGTATCAAAATACCTGGTCATCAGTTGCTTGGGGCTTCCTTCCATTTAAGGTCGGATTGTTCCAAGAGAATTATTAACTCTTTTGTTTCTTTTTGGTTATAAACCTCAAGATTTTCATTACTGTCCTCTCATATGACTGAGGAATAAGATGGGGTGATGGATGAAGTATCTTCACTCTTTTTGGATTGTATGAAATCCAAAATTCCTTGTATAAAGGGTGATCAGTATTATCTTCTGCTATATTAGCAGCTATTAGTCTTTGACTTCCCATTTGGGCTAGAATGTTATTCTCTCTACTATTAGTAGAAACTCTTCCTCTTCCTCGACCCCGAGGAGGCTTGTATGCAGGTCTCATAATTTTGTAAAACCAAAACTTCAATTAATAAATTTGTTTTGAATAAAATTACTAATAGATTCATCATCATAATTTAAAAATTGCTCTTCCGCAATATCATATATAATTTTATCAATTATAAGACTTTTTAAGTCCCTGCATAATTCAATCACTTTCAAAATAGTGATTAATGTTTCTTCATCGAAAAATATCATGTAATAATTCATGATTAGAGTATATTGAAAATAGAACTTATGAGTTCAAATATTCTCTTGTAAGAAAATCAGGAAGGGTATTATCAGACCCTTTTTTGTATATAATTTCAAAATCAAAAGGAGCTAGTAAAGCTTGCCACCGTGCAAACATCTGTTTAGAAACATCATGTTTGAAATCTTTATTAAAGATAAACTTTGTAGCTTGGCAATCAGTTTTAATTAGAAATTTCTGATTGGAAAGATCTGTTTGAAATTTCATAACACATTTAACTATAGCAAGAATTTCTTTGGCTACAGTTGCATAATTTTTCTGGGAATTATTCCATTTTCCTGAATAAAATTGGACAAGGTATTCTTGTTTATCTAATGGAGAACACTGCTTTAGTATTCCTCCATAGCCAATATCAGAGGCATCAGTTTCCACATTTTTTTTTCAAGTGGGATTGGCTAGACTTAAACATGGAAGGTTATGAACCTTTTGTTTAATCCTTTTGACTGATTCAATATGGCTATCAGTCCAAGCTTTAGGATTCTTCTTTAATCTATCGTAAAGAAGAACTGTGTCTTGGTCAAGATCCTTTATAAAAGGAGAAATATAATTTAGACTTCCCAGAAATCTCTGAAGTTGGGTTTTATCAGTGATATATCAGAAAATTTAGAAGCAAATTCAATATTTCTATTGATAGGAATGATTCTACCTTTTTCCACGTTATGACCCAAAAACCTAACAGAAGTTTGGAAAATCATCATTTTTGGTCTTGATATGACTAAACCATTTTGGATAATAATTTTTCTAAATAAATCTAAATGTTTAAAATGAGATTCTATATTTTTTGAAAATACTAGAATATCATCAATATAAACAATTATAAAGTCTGTATAAGGAAGGAAAATATCATTCATAATTTTTTGAAATTCGGAAGGTGCATTCTTTAATCCAAAAGGAATAACATTCCATTCATATTGGCCCATTGATACATTTATACCTATCCAATTCAGATATCTGAATTTTCCAATAACCTGATTTTAAATCAAATTTTGAAAATATGATGGCATCATGTAACCTATCTAATAAATCCTTTTTATTCGGGATTGGATACCTGATCCATTTTAAAATCTTATTTAAAGGTTTGTAGTTTATGACTAATCTAGGAACTCCACGTTCCTGTTCAGCATGCTTATTGACATAAAAAAGCAGTATATGACCATTTGGCTATTAAGGGTCTTATCAAACCCTTATGTTGTAAGGAGTCAATCTCATTCTTGCATAATTTCAAAATATTCAGAATTCATCTGGCAAGGACGAGCCTTGGCAGGGATATGATCCTCAAAGAAGTCTTCTTCATAAGGAAGGCTTATAATATGCTTTTTCCTACTCCAAAATTGATTTGGATGATCACCAAAAATAGAAGTAGAAAATTTATTTTTAAGAGAAGTAATTTTCTCTACTAATTTCGTATTTTTTAAATCTTGTTCAATAGTAATATAACAAATTTCATTTTTTAAAAATGTAATTTGGTTGGTTTTTGAAGAAATTTTTCAGAAATAATTTCATTCAAAAATATTTGGACTGACTGTGTTATAAACTCAAAAGTAATGTTCTTACCATCCTAAGTACCAGTAAAGCCTTTTGTATCCCAATATAAAAATGCATTAATTTAATAAAAAATGGGACACCTAGTATTACATCCTTGTCAATATCTTTGACCAAAACAAAACTTTCTGGAATACAGATATCCTGTTGGCAAATGTAAGCCTTAGGTGATTTATATGAAATACCCATTGAATTACCACTGGCATTTTTTAAGCGATGAGTCGTTTTATGAAAATATATGGAGGGTATTACTCCTTCTTTTATACAATTTAAATATGCTCTACTGTCAAATAAAGTAACACTCTTTTTTAAAATTGTAGTCTATTAGAAGAGTTATCTTTATCAAAAAATTTTAGGTGATAAAATATTGGAGTTTTTCTAGAAATTCACTTTCAGAAAAATCTATGGCTCCAAGTAATTTATTAGCAACACCTTCTTCAGAAGAACTGGCAGTTGTATTTAACTCAGTAATCTTAATATTAGGATCATCGATTATCCTAGAATTTTCCAATCTGAAGATTTTTTCATCTAAGGCTATATTTGAGGCCTTTAATTTTGAGAGTTCTTTTTTGAGATAATTAATCTCAGTACTTAAATATTGGACAGTGGCCTCTCATTCAGGCCTGGATTTGCTTTTCACCATCTTTATGATTTCAGACATGGTGTAAGGTCCTTTTTGGGATGAGATTTGTTCCACCTCTGTTTCTTCCTCTAGGATAGAAAGAAATTTGTCAATAAGTTGGGACCTCAATTCAGGGTCTGTAATAACCCTTAAAAGATCAAGTATATTATTATCTGACAAAACATTGATCTTTAAATCTCTAAAATGAGAATAAATATTAAAAAGCTCATCATCAGTATTACAATATTGATTTGAGCATTGTCCCTTATCACATTGCTCTGGCTCTTCTTCAGAAGATGAAGTATAACTTTCTTCATGAAGAACCCTGAGGTCTTCACTTGTTGATGACCCATCTTCCTCAGTTTCAGATATTTCTGGAGAAGAATTTAAGAGAACCTTATATAAAGAATCTTTGATATGATCATCTAAGTCAAGTTCTCTAATTGTATTCTTGACCTTACATTCTTTAGCAAAGTGTCTTAATCTTCCACATTAATAACAAGCCTGAGGGTTTTTTTATTAAACAAAACCCTTCCTGGCTTTTGAGGGTTTTTTGATTTAACAAAACCCTTCCTTGCTTTATGAAAAGCCTTTCTCTTTTGGGTCTTTTCACGCCGTTTTTCCGACGAACCCTTGATTCTTTTAAAATCATGTTTTCTTATGGGCTATCTTTCCATTAGAAGACATATCTATTGCGAATTGTTCACAAAAATTCTCCCAATTGTTATCTCTCAGTGAGACGATGTTTCTTTATTTGTTGGTTTAGCTTTATTTCATTACATAAAGCTAAGCCTTCCTGAGTGCATACAATAATCAATTTACTATATGAGTAAGTATCATAATTAATACTCATGCATGTCCCTCTAAGGACCTTTCTAATCCTTTCAGCAAATAAGAGAGGGAGTCCATCTATAAATTTGGACTTCCAATGAGTACTATTACTCTCTGGTAATTCAATCACTCTGGATAAGAAAACATCTTTGTACCATATAAATAATGTGAGGATTTTGCACCTCAAAATCTGGAGCATAGTCCTAATGGTCTCACCATTATTAGACCATCTTCCTGAAAAGTGTTCGAGATATTTAGAATTAAAGAATAGACCGAGTTTTGAATAGTCTTATCATCCTCAACTTTGGTTGCGTTCATGATTTGGTGACGGGTGAGATAATTATCCCACCAACCTTTAAGTTGACCAGTAAAACCTGCAATAATCATTTCTGCTATTGCTCTATCCGTATTTTTATTAACCTTACAGATAGTGCTGTACATTAGCATTCTATGTACTGTTGTGTAGATTTTACTTTCAGCAAGACCATCTACATTCCACTCATAGATATCTGACCCACTATATCCTTGATGGTAGTGGTCATTGTCCTGTTCTTCTATTAGGACATCTTGAGGGGTTGGTCTACGATAATAAAACATTCTTTGGTAAGGTTTACGAGCATATTTTTTAGAGATTTTATTAATATCATCGTTTACCTGTAATCCTTTTTCCTTTGTCAGGTTTATGCTCTAGCGTTAAGGGACTAGCTCTAAATTCACCAAACTTCCTAGTAAGAAGTTCTTCCAAATCGTCATGACTTTTTAATTTAAAGTCTTTTACCTCAGGTGGAGGTTGGATGCTGGTAGTAGCTATTTGCTCTTTACCTTTATCATCCTTCTGTTGAATCTTTTGGACCACAGCTATAAGCTTGTCCAATTTGTCATGTATCGTAACAACTTGTTCTCCCAGAATACTAATATACATATTAGTATAATTATTCTGAGTGAGCATCGTATTCAGATTTTTAGCTGTAATGGAAGCCACATCGTTTTCAAGCAATTTTGAAAAAGCAGTGAAATATACAATTTTATCTCTTTCTCCCATCTGAAAAGATTGTTGGGGTGGAAAGACTGATTTAGTTATTGTTCCATTCGTGAGTATATAATCTCTTTCTAACACTGAAACATAGTTATAAACATGTTTAGACATAAACCATGGAACAAAATATATAATCTTGTTCTTATTGCTAATATCTTGATAAAAATCATTTCTAAAAAATTGTATCAAATCATCAGTCATGTTTTCATGAAACATTTTCTGAAATAGCACATCGGGGTGTTAAAAATTCTTCTAGAATCATTTTTCTTGCCGGTGAACCTGGACAAAATCTATTTGGTTTTCAACCATCATTAACACTATTTGAAAAATCCATTTCAGATGCTGTGGGTTCAAGATCTCAATTAATCTTGACTATATTATCACTATTGATACTGATATTATTTATCCTATTATTTTCTCTAATTTGAGATGTGGAAGCTCTAGATGGAAAATCCACTACATAATCAATTGGAGAGATATATGAAGAATTTGATCTAGTTAACCTAGATGATAAGCTGGTATTATCAGTTTGAATATGTTTATTCAACTCAATCTTAATTGTGCCAACTGGAGTTTGTTCTATTTCTGTAACCTCAGTATTACCATTGTTTCGAGGGGCAACTGCTTCCTCTATGGCCCATGCTCTGGGAAAATCAGTTTCATCACATTTGATAGGTCTTCTGGTAGTTACTTTGAATTTTCAAAGTTAGTTTCTATAAGAATTGTTTCATTTTTGGAATCCATAAGTTTACACATATGATTCAAATTATATAACGGTTTAAAATAAATTCTATAAAAGATACATGTAATTTCTGTACCAGGCAAATAATCATAACCATGAAATTTAATGATTATTATTAAAGCATTTAAAGAATTCTTATCATTAAGAGAAATCTGCAAATTAGGATAAGCATTAAGATAAACATGGTCATAAGCCAAACTAGTTTGCACAGTCCCTATAAGCGACTTTTTCCAGTTCTGATTTCTGCCATCTCTGAGAGCTGCTATAAAGCTTTCAGATAAGCCTCTTAAAGTAAGTGGCTTAAATGCAACTTGTATTAAACCTATGAGAATAAATCTATGAGAATCCCTATATGGGGCTAAATCACTTTCAGATAATAATCTGAATGTAACATGTTCACTGTCTACAGTGATAGTCTCTTCAGTAGTTTTAACTACTTGTTTTAAACCTATTTTTTCAAAGGTTCCCAACTGGTATATAACCTTAGGTTTAACTAATGGTATTGTCCATTTATTAAGTAGATTTAATTGTTGTGGCAATTCATATTCTTCTTTCCTACTATTTTTAACAGTAGTCTTTTCTCTAATCATATTCATTAGATGAATAGTGTTAAACTTAGTTTTTCAGGTTTTTACCAATATGACTCTGATACCAAAACGGGGACATGATCGTTTTCGAATAAGTTTCAGGAAGAATTACAAGAACTGTATTCAAGACAGATTACCAACCTTTAGGTAAATCTTAAACCACGATGCTCCTCACAACTCTTCAATACGGCATCCTGCATAAACGAGTTTATGAGCACCACCGGCAATAGCTGACATGTTTGTCAGAATAGTTAATATTAATTGAAATAATTTTTCCTACTATTTTAATACTCTATCAAATGAATTCCCGATTTCTTCCCTTACGATTAATGGCTTTCGGGGAAAAAACGTTTTTATTTATTTTGAAGAATAATATGTTTATATTTATTATTGCGACATAACTAATTCATGTATTTTTATGGTAATTAACTGGTCAATTGATGTTATTATTTTTATGGGATATGATCATATTGACCCTTTGATGAAAGTATTTTTCGTTTATTTCTTTTTACTACTTCTAATTTATTTATTTTCTTTGATAATTTTTATTATATTAAATTTGTCAAAGCTTGAGTTTGTAGCACTTGACATTTCTAGAAAGAATTATCTAACATGGGTTCTCGCGCTGAGATTCACTTAGACGCTGCAGGCCTTGGTAACACAATTACTCAGGGTAATGTGGCATGAAGCCAAGACAAATGAAAGGCCATAATTTTCCTTCGTCATCATTTAGATGAAGTTTGAAGATTGAATAGTTGACAGTGAAAGATCCACTTGAATTGTGGACTGGCCTGAAGGAAAGGTATGATCACCTTAAGGCTATAGTATTGCCAAGGCTCGATATGAGTGGATGCACTTAAGATTCCAAGATTTTAAGACCGTAAGTGAGTATAACTCTGTTGTAATTGAATTACTTCCCAATTGAAATTATGTGAGGAAGTTATGAATGATGAGGATTTGTTGAAAAAGACTCTTACGACTTTTCATGTCTCAAATATGGTATTACAACGACAATAACGTGAAAGGGGTTTGAAAAAGTATTCTAAATTGATCTCATGCCTTCTGGTGGTTGAACAACATAATACCCTTTTACTGAAAAATTATAAAGCCCGTCCTACAGGGTCAGCTCCGCTTCCTGAAGCAAATATACTAGTTAGATATGATAAGTATGGAAAAAGATAGAATAACAATCATGGCTATATGAATATACGTGGGCATGACAATGGTATGAGACGATATAATAGTCATCATCGTGGTGGTCATGGCAAACGAGGGAAAAATATGGGTTCTCAAAATATTTTTAAGAGGCAAAAGCAGTAACTACCACCGTTGTGGCATGAAAGGTCATTGAAAAATTGAATGTTGTGCACCTGAGCATTTTGTCAGGATTTATCAGAACTCCATCAAAATAAAGGCACATTATATTGGGGCATCTTCTACTAATTCTCCAGTGAAGTCTCACTTGACATTTAAAATTAATTTTGAGG
Source organism: Nicotiana benthamiana (assembly GCA_034376525.1). Classification (NCBI taxonomy): domain Eukaryota; kingdom Viridiplantae; phylum Streptophyta; class Magnoliopsida; order Solanales; family Solanaceae; genus Nicotiana; species Nicotiana benthamiana. Next base: position 26,149,470 of record CM067324.1, on the reverse strand, counting down.
CAGGACCTTCAAACAAAAGTGATGATAATGCCGAGGCAAATCTTGCTTTGAATGATGATGATTTTCAAAGACTCGATAATCTTACTCATTTGGAAGTTGAGGATTTCATTGGAGATCAAAACAAAAGTTTGACCATTTTACTTGGGGATGTATATGTTGTTATTTTTATTTTCACTATTTTTGTCTCATCTAAAGTTATTTTTATTTTTAATGTAGTACTTAATTTGTCTTATGTTGTCGTTGGTTAAGTTAGTTTTTCCGTATTTCTCATGATGTACTTTTATGTTTTTATTTTTTGAAGAAATTAAAATTTTTCACTCTTTAATTGGACCCAAGATGAGTAATGAAGATTTACGTCTTTTGGATAGTGCTACAACTCACAGAATATTAAGAGAAAAGATTTTTTTATTTGATTATGAAAAAGGCCTATATTATTACAATATCTGGTAGTACAAAGTTGATTAATGGCTCTGGAATAGCGACCTTATTACTACTCGGAGGAACGATATTAACTATTGATAATGCATTGTATTGTAGTAAGTCTCAAAGAAACTTGCTGAGTTTCAAAGCTATTCGCCAAAATGGCTACCATGTTGAAACCTCTAACGAAGAGGTTGAATACATTTATATTACAACAATAAAAGGGGGAGGAAAATGTGTGCACGAAAAATTACCAGCATTTTCTTCTGAGTTGTACCATACAAATATTAGTGTGGTTGAATCACATGCCATAGTAAACAAAAGGTTTACTACTTTTAATGATTTTATCATTTGGCATGACCGGTAAGGCCATCCCGATTATAACATGATGCGCAGAATAATAGAAAATTCAAATGGGCACACATTGAAAAATAAGAAGATTCTTCAATTTAAGGAATTCTCCTGTGTTATTTGTTCTCAAGGAAAATTGGTTATTAAACTATCAACAGCTAAAGTTGGGATTGAATCCCCTGCATTTCTGGAACGTATACGGGATGATATATGTGGGCCTATACACCCTCCATGCGGACCATTCAAGTATTTTATGGTATTGATAGACGCATCTACAAGATGGTCACATGTATGTTTATTGTTAACTTGTAATATGGCATTTGCCAGACTGTTGGCCCAAATAATAAGGTTAAGAGCATAATTTCCATATTATGCAATTAAGATAATTCGTCTTAATAGTGCTTGTGAATTTACATCTCATGCCTTTATAGATTATTGTATGGCTAGTGGAATAAAAATTGAGCATCCGGTTGCTTATGTTCATATTCAAAATGGTCCAGCAGAATCATTGATTAAATGACTTCAACTAATAGTTATACCATTGCAAATAAGGACAAAACTTTTCCTTTCAGCGTGGGGACATGCTATTTTGCATGCAGCATCACTTGTGTGCATAAGGTCAATCAGTTGTCATATATCCCTCATTACAATTGGCTTTTGGTCAGGAGTCAAATATTTCCCATCTAAGAATTTTTGGATGTGCGGTATATGTTCCAATTACTCCACCAAAATGCACAAAGATGGTCCCAAAGAAGGTTGGGAGTATATGTTAGTTATGAATCTCCTTCTATTACTAAATATTTGGAGCCTAGGACAGGAGAGTGTTTACAACCGGATTTGTTGATTATCATTTTGATGAATCAGTTTTTCCAACATTAAGGGAGAAAATAAACAGCTGGAAAAAGAGATAGATTGGAACGTATTATCTCTATCTCATTTGGATCTCGTGCAAATCAAAATGAACAAGAATTTGTATATGCAAAATTTTATAAATCAATTGCCAAATGCATTTATTAACCTTTCATGGGTTACTAAATTGTATATTCTAGCTGTAAATGCTCCAATTCGAGTTGATGTACCTGCTGGATAGTATGATGATGCAAATGAGTCTATGCCACGCCTTAAACGTGGTAGACCAATTGGTTCCAAGGATAAAAATCCCCAAAAAGAAATGAGCAAATGATCAAGTTGATCATACCATGGAGGAAATTGCTCAAGAGAAAAATAAAGACATCGCAATTTATAAGACCTCACAGGAGGTTCTAGTACCTGAAAATGATGAAATAAAAAGATCTCAATAAGTTATGTCTTTACGAAAAAAAGGTGGAACCGCAATAACGTTGTTGTTAACAACAATTTTTGCATATAATGTTGCAGTTGAAATAATGCAACAAGGTGAGGATCTTGAGCAAAAATTTGTCGATGAATGTAGACAGAGAAATGATTTGCCAAAATGGAAAAATGCAATTCGCGTGGAATTGGCTTCACTCGAAAAATGTAAAGTTTTTGGACCAATAGTCCGAATACCTGAAGGTGTCAAGCCATTGAGGTGCAAATGTGGTTTTAAAGATGAAATTACCTTCAGGTAGTTAGTAAATCTAGAAGTCCATGAAAGGTTTGATATGCGGTTGATGGATGTTGTCATAGCCTACTTATATGGCTCAGTGGACAATAAAACTTTTATGAAAAATCCCTGAATGATTTAAAGTTCCTGAAGCACATAAAAGTTCAAGAGAAACTTGTTCAATAAAGCTTCAGAAATCTTTATACATATTGAAGCAATCAGGGAGGATGTGGTATAATCGCCTTAGCGAGTATTTGCTAAAGGAATGGTATAAAAATGATCTATTTGCACTTGTATTTATTAAGAGGTCTGGATCAGAATTTGTCATCATAGTTGTATATGTTGATGGCTTGAATATCATTGGTACTTCTAAAGAGCTTCCAAAAGCTGTAGAATGTTTGAAGAAAGAGTTTGAAATGAAATATCTTGGTAAGACAAAATTTTGTCTTGGCCTACAAATTAGGCATGTACTAAATGAAAATTTTGTCCATCAATCACATACACTGAAAAGGTTTTAAAGAGATTTTACAGGGATAATGCACATTAGTTGAGTACCCCAATGGTTGTGAGATCACTTAATATAAATAAAGATCCATTTCGGCCTCAAGAAAATGATGAAGAGCCCGTTGGTGATGAAACTCCATATCTTAGTGAAATTAGCGCACTGATGTATCTTGCCAACAATACCCGACTAGATATTGCTTTTTCAGTAAGCTTATTAGCAATATTCAGCTCCTTCCGAAATAAGAAAATATTGGAATGGTGTTAAGTATATATTTAGATATCTTCGGGAAACTATAGATATGGTATTGTTTTATTCTAATTAATTCAAGTCAGAAATGATTGGCTATGTCGATGCAGGTTATTTGTCTGATCCATATAAAGCCCGATCTCAAACAGGCTATTTATTTACATATGGTACATCTATATCATGGCGTTCAATGAAATAAATAATAGTTGCTACATCTTCAAATCATGGTGAGATAATATCCATTCATGAAGCTTGTCGGGAATGTGTTTGGTTGAGATCAATGACTCAGCATATTTAGGAAATGTGTGGTTTTCCTATGAAAACAGATAATCCAACTACACTATATGAAGACAATGTTGCATGCATTGTTCAACTGAAAGGAGGATACATCAAAGGTGATAGAACAAAGCACATTCCACCAAAGTTATTTTTCACGCATGATCTCAACAAAATGGTAAAATTAATGTTCAACAACTTCGTTCATGTGAAAATTTGGGAGATCTGTTCACTAAGGCATTACCAACCTCAACATTTGAGAAGTTGAGACAAAAGATTGGAATGTGCCGTCTTCGGAAAATAAAGTGATGTTTTCATGAGGGGGTGTAAAACACGCGATTTATTTTTGCTTTATCCTAGGTTTTGTCTCACTGAGTTTTATTGATAAGGTTTTTAATGAGGCAGCGAATAAAGCGTATTATAGATATGTGTACTCTTTTTCCGTCACTAAGATGTTTTCGCACAGGGTTTTTTCTTAGTAAGATTTTAACGAGGTATATTGTCTATTTTTTGGACATCCAAGGGGGAGTGTTATAAAATCTTTAGTAAATGTGGATGTCCACTACTCCCACTACTCATCACCATTATGATTGTAACTCCCACACCTACATAACCCCTCTCCATGATCTTCCCCTATTATCTCAATTGTTAATGTCATATTTATGACAGTCATTTTGTAACCTTCATATATAATAGTATAAATAGAGGCATGAAATGTGAGATGGAAGACACTTGAACACTCGATGAAATAAGAAAGTTATCTATTCTTCTCTTATTCTATTTATCTTCTTATTTTATATTGTTACTTTGAGTTGCATTTCTTAATAGGTACGAGACTTTTGTTGAGAAAAAGATAAATGGAAGATACATAAAACAAATTGAATATTTGGATAAATTTAAATGATTTTCCCATCGTGCAAACCTTTTGAATAGACGTCTTGGAAAAGACTCAATGAGCAATAACGTAGACATAAAAATGTTAACTTTTTTTTGAAGAAAATCGAAGAAATACGATACGATTACTAGTCGTTAAGGAATATGATGTAGGTTTTCTTTGAATATTAAAATTCTATTATTTTCTCACCGACGATCTCTTTAATCTAGTTATGAATTTCTTTGAGTTTTTTCTTTTGGTTTTATTGTTGTATGCGGGTAACATCAGGGCTAATAAGTACCCCGATTTCTCGATGGGTCAAATGAAGCAAGGACATGACTACATGGGATCAAAATCAAGGTTGGGAACTTCTTTTACTAAGGCCCGAACGGAGTGCTTGCCACCGGCCCGACAATACAATACCCCCAATCCGGTACGAGCTCCACGACCTGAAAAAGCACTACCAACGGTTGCACATGACTAATAGAGGGTCGTGATATCCGCACCCAACTAGATATCATGTCGTGGATCTCGCCCGTTGTCGATAGCATATCAATAATTGATGTACAAGGAGGATTTTTTCCGTTTTTTAAAATTGTACTAGAGGTAAAATTCTCCTACTATGTAAAGGGAAAGTTTCTTAATCAATAGACACATTGTAAAACACATATCAAGGTAATATAAAATTGTTTTGCTGCTTTCAAGCACTTGAAAAGTCTCTACTTCATTTTTATTTTTTGTTCTTGATTGACCTCGAATCCAAGACTCAACCGACATTAAAAACTATAGCTCAATCCAGGTTCAAGCTAGGCCATAACGTTACGACTGGTTTGGTTGTTCATAATACCTTTAAGGCTTTAACTCAAGAATCTAGCGTTCTTGATTATTTATATTGCATCAATCCACGAATCTTTAAAATAGCATATAAATTTAATTGTATGGGTATACAGTTTAGTGACCACCGTGAGGCTAATGATAATAGTAGTGATTTGATACTAATTTCCATAAATGCACTCTGTTTTATGCGTTTTCTTTAAGTTTTCAATTTTCAGGTCAGCTTAAAGAGGTCAAATTCTCAACTCGCTCATTTGAACGTTAAGGTTGAATCTGTCCATCATAGAGAAAACAACTCTTAGTGCCTAGCAATGAGGTGCCCCACTGCTAATTCCCGAAGGAGTCATGGGTGCCGACCCATCGACGCCAGTTCACAGGTTGCTATCGACCACATTTTCCAACTGATCGCGAAAATAGTGTCCGCGGAGGCCTTCGACCAACCGTTCGAGAAATGCTAGAAGGTGAAGATGAGTCTGCGACTAATATTCGAAATGTTGCAGACTTAACAGATGGAAATAGCACTGCTACAGAAGCAAGGTCACCCCCTAGTAGGGTCGATCCTGAACAATCCTGGGAGAACACCAGAAGAAACGAGCAAAACACAAAAAGGTCGAGTGAAGCTGAGCCCGAGGCTAACCCCGAGGTAATGAAAATGATTGAAACCCTGACAAAATGGGTGGAATCGTGCAAAAAGATAATTGAGGCCAATAAAAAAAGGTAGAAAAATATAACTCCAGGATCAATCAAATCCCGGGAGCATGCCTGATATTAAAAGGATCGGATTCAAGAAGTTTATCCAAAAGCCTTTCCCTCCAAGTGCTGCACCAAAGCCTACCCCAATGAGGTTTCATATGCCTGATATTCCAAACTACAATGGAACCACATATAAAAACGAGCATGTGACCTCCTATACATACGCCATCAAGAGAAACGACTTCAAAGATGACAAACTCAAGTCAATTTTTCTAAAGAAGTTCGGGGAGACCCTGTCAAATGAGAAAAAATATGGTATCACAACTCACCCCAAAATTCTATTGATTCTTTTGCTATGCATGCAGATGCTTTTGTGAAGGCACATGCCGAGGCCATCAAGGTCACAACTAGAAAACTAGACCCTTTTAAGGTGAAACAAATAGACAACAAGATGCTCAAAGAGTTCGTGTCAAGGTTTCAAATGGAATGGATGGAGTTGCCTCCAGTCACCGATGATTGGGACGTTCTGGCATTCACTCATGGACCTAACCCCTCAAGCTCATTGTCCTTGTAACAGCTAAGACAAAATATACTTGAATATCCTGCAGTAACTTGCCCCGACATCCACAGCAGGTACCACTTGAAAATTAGAGTCGAGGGTTGACCAACTCAGAGTCCCTTATGGGTCTGTTTATCCTATTAAAACCGACGATAGGTCTAAGAGAGTCATTGATCATGAATCAAGATTGATATGAAACCGGTATCAATCATACGATAGAGATCACAAGGAAACGGGTTCAGGCGCCGCCCTATGAGGAATGAAAAGAGAAATGATCGAGGGCCCAATAACAGAGATCGGATGAGTAAAAATGGTTTTGACATATCACTCGGTGCCATGGAGGCACCAAGACTGTCGAAATATAACGTCAACGTCGATGCTACCAGTATCGTGTCATCCATCAGGCGCATCAAGGATACCAAGTGGCCTCGATCATTATAGTACGACCCTACCAGAGATATCCTAACTTGATATGTAGTATCATAGCACTCATGGCCACATGACCGAGGATTGATGACAATTGAGAGAAGAAGTTGTCTAATTTTTTAATAACGCGCACCTACGAGAATTCCAGAGTGATCGAGCCAAGAACCACTTCAGAAATAGGAATGACGGCAAACAGACCCAATAGGAGGAACCTCAAAACATCATCAGCATGATCACTAGAGGGGTCGATGTCCCTCAAGGGCTGATGATAAAACACATAAAGTATCTATCACGTGAGAAAAATGAACCCGAGATTGTATCCTGGAGGGAACCATTTCGTTCAACGACGAGGATTCCAAGGGCATCGTGCAACCTCATATGATGCACTGGTAATATCCGTACTTATCAACAAATCTCAAGTTAAACATATGTTGATTGATCCAGATAGCTCAGCCAACATTATCAGATCAAGGGTCAAGCAGTTGGGGTTATAAGATCAAATAGTTCCAGCAATCGAGCTATTGAATGAATTTAAAATGTCATGTGAAGCCACTAAAAGGGAAATAACCCTACCGTCGAACACCGCCAGGACCATCCAGGAAATAAATTTCAATGCGATCGAAGGATATATGAGATATAACGCTCTATTTGAAGACAATAGGTTCACAACATAAGAGTGGTTCCTTCGATGTTACACCAGGTGTTGAAGTTCCCTACACCATGAGGAATCAAGACGGTATACAGAGAATAGCCAGCTATAAAAGAGATGTTCGCGATCGATGAAGTACTCCAGGTACCTGCTATTTCAACATTAAAGAGCATGGGGCCTATAGGAAAGGCCAAAGTTAAATAGAAATCAATGATGTCAGTCCCAGTTGGATCAGAGAAATGAAGAGTCGATGAGGAGAATGATTACGGAGTTCCGAGATTATTCATAACTCCTGATGATACCGACACCACCAAGCCAACGGTCGAAGAGTTGGAGCAAGTCATATTGATCGAGCACCTGCTGGATCGAAAGGTATATCTGGGCATAGTGTTATACCCCGAGCTCAAGGAAAAAACTCATTAATTTTCTTAAATCTAACATAGATTGTTTCGCTTGGTCCCATCTTGACCTGGCAGGGATCCCACCATAGGTAACTACTCCTAAGCTGAGTATGGACCCGAAGTTCCACCCGGTTAAGCAGAGGAGGATACCTCAATCCGAGGTTAAGCATGCATTAATCAAAGTATTTAAACTCCTTAAATAAGGTCCATTCAGGAAGTTAAGCACCTGTACTGGTTAGCTAATGTAGTAGTAGTACCTAAAAAGGTAATAAGCTAATAATATATGTAGATTACAAGGACTTGAACAAGTCATGGCCTAAGGAATCTTTTCCTTATCCTAACATCGATCGCATGATCGACACGATGATCGGGCACGCGATACTCAGCTTTCTCGATGCCTATTCCGGGTAGAACTAAATTCGAATGGAACTGGATGATTAGGAAAAGACTTATTTTATCACTAAATTTGGTACCTATTGTTATAATGTAATGTCATTTGGATTAAAGAACATTTGTGACACTTATTAACGCCTAGTAAACCAGATGTTCAAAGAACTCATAGGATAGTCAATGAAAGTTTATAATGGTGGTATGTTAGTGAAGTCCTTGCAAGCACAAGACCATTTGAAACATTTTCAGTACCTTCAACATATTAAAGAAATACAATGTGAAGTTGAACTTAGAGAAGTGCGCATTCGGGGTCGAATCGAGAAAATTCCTTAGGTTCATAGTATCAAACTAGGGAATCAAGATCAATCCCGACAAAATCAAAGATAAAGAATACATCACCATGGTGGACAACGTTAAGGCCTTTGAGAGTATCAGGCGTATAATCATCATGGGCCGGTTCATATTGAGATACTCGGATAAAAGTCATCAGTTCTTCTCACTGTTGAACAAGGAGAATAACTTCTCCTGGCTTCGGAGTGTCAACAAGCTTTGGAACAACTCAAATAGTACCTATCAAGTCCGCCCTTGCTCCACACTCCGAAGGTAGATAAGTAGTTGTACCTTTACTTGGCGGTATCCAAGGTGGCAGTAAGTGGAGTTAGTCCGACAAGAGGAAGGTATACAATTTCCTATTTACTATGTCAGTAGAACTCTAGGCGAGGCCAAAACAAGGTACCCTCACCTAGAAAAATTAGTGCTCATTTGCTAAGCATCTCCCAAAAATTTAAATCGTACTTTTAATGTCAGACCATATGTGTCGTAACATTTTACCCATAAAGGGACATCATGCATAAACCCGATCTCTCGGGCCGGTTGGCCAAATGGGCCATCAAAATCAGCGGGTATGATATCGAGTATCGACCACCATTAAATCATAAATTTTGGTACACTTCGTGGCCAACTTTACGTCAGTCTTAATACCCGATGTTGAAAGGGAATTATTGTTAACCTCAAGGACTTCCTCAAGAATCTAGACCCTTTTTACGGGTGGTGCCTCAAATGTAAAAGGGTCCAGACTCGGCATCATGTTGAAACCACCTACGGGGAGCATAATTAGGCAATCTATTAGAACTGTGAAATTGACTAACAATGAGACCGAGTATGAGGCAATGATTGCAGGTCTCGAATTAGCTAAAAGCCTTGGGGCCGAGGTGATAGAAGCCACGTGTAACTCCCTCCTTATAGTAAATCAAGTCAATGGAACATTTGAAGTGAAAGAAGAACATATGAGAAGGTACTTGGAAAAATTACATGTAACGCTACATCAGTTAAGGGAATAGGCCCTACAACACATGCCTCGAGATCATAACAATGAGGCTTATGCTCTGACTAATTTAGGGTTGTCGAACGATATTGTTTAGTTCAGCTCGGAATAGTAGTACATGTCATGAAACTGGTGATAGAAGAAGGCCACGCCAAAGTAAACTCAACAAGTTTAACTTGGGATTATAGAAACAAGTACATATACTTGAGACTGGGAAATTACCCTCGGACCCCAAATAATCGAGAGCTCTGCATACGAAGGCTGTCAGATTTTGCTTGGTCGAAGGGACTTTATTCAAAAGAACATCCGACGGTATGCCTTGAGAGAAGTTTACGAAGGAACTTACGGGAACCATTCAGCGGAAAAATCTTTGGTTCAGAAAATAATCAGGACCGGCTACTATTGGACTGAAATGGATAAGGATGCGAAGGACTTTTTGCGAAAATCCGATGGCTACCAGAGACATGCATTGATAATCCATCAACTAGGACAGATGCTACATTCGGTCTTGTCCCTATGGAAATTTATGAAATTGAAAATGGACATCGTCGGTTCCCCGTCGTGGATACCTGGTAAGGCTCAATTCATATTATTCATGACCGATTATTTTTCCAAATACGTCGAAGCTTAAACATTCGAGAAAGACCGGGAAAAAAGTAATTGACTTCATTTGGGACCATATAATATGTTGATTTGGCATAACGTCTGAAATCGTTTGTGATAATGGGAAAGAATTCATCGACATCAAGGTAAATAAGTTCTTCGAAGAACACAAGATTAAGAAGATACTATCAACACCTTACCACCGCATGGAAATGGATATGCAGAATCTACGGACAAGACCTACTCCAAAACCTGAAAAAGAGGTCGACCGATGCCAACGGGAAATGGAAGGAAATCCTGGCCGAAGTCCTGTAGTCATACTGTATGACCTTGAAGTCTAGTACCGAGGCCACCATATTTTAACTGGTCTACAGTGTCGAAACCCTGATACCAGTCAAAGTGGGAGAACCAAGCCTCTCATTCCAATATGCTATCGAAGAGTAGAATGGCGAGGCCATGATCACGAGTTTGGAACTATTGGATGAAAGAAGTGAGGTCCCCCAAGTCCTGTTGGTTGCCCAGAAATAATGTACAGAAGGATAGTAGAACTGAAGATCTAACCTCCGACACTTCAATATAGGGGATTTGGTGTTGAGGAAAGTAATATTACACACCCAAAACCCGAATGAGGGAAAGCTGTCTCGAATTGGTAAGGACCATATCGAGTGATCGAAATTATCAACAAAGGTTCATACAAACCCGAAGCAGGATGCAACTTCGGAACAACTGAAACGTGACATACTTAAAGTGGTACTACTAAGGTATGATTTCAATTACCCTTTAATAATATCATAAATCGGACTAACACTTACAGGCAACGGATAAGGATGAATGTGGTTGTTAAGTATGAAAACACCCATTACACTCTTTTTTCTTTGAATTGGTTTTGTCCTAAAAAGGTTTTTTGATAAATTTTTAACGAGGCAATAGTAAATCGTGCTAACTTAGATTTGAAGGCTGGTCCCAAGCTGGAGTCAATGGGTACATCAGCAATATTTGAGCTCTGTCAAGCTCGACCTCGAATACAGGGGGTCGTTACCCTCTGGTTAAGGTTCTTAGCAAGGAAAGAAGGAAACTTTGTACTTGATTAGCTAAGGCTTGGTGGTTAGGATTCATTGTAAGGTCCAAAAGGTCGTGAGAACCATGCCCATGTAGTCCACTTTAGCCATGATACAAATTTTTATCATGTACTTACACATTGAAATGAAAGAAATTTCTGCCTTGCTATTACGCATTTTCTTGCCTCTTAAAACATGGATTCTAAGAGCCCAGAGGCTACCCTTATTCAAGATTATCAAGCCTCTGGGCTACCCCTTCTTCGAGATAATCGTCCAAAAAACGTTCGGATAAACTTGGTTACCAATTCTCGAAAGCACCAAACCTCTTATGCGGTGGCTAAAAACAAAAGGCTACGACCACCCAAAAATAGCTCATAGATGTTCGAAGCTCCTAATTAAAAGTAATGCCTTAATAAAAATTTGAAACCTGCTAAAAGGTTACCCTCGGAAAATCCATCGTCTAAAATCACTTAAGCATCTTGAAAAAACTTCCGGTCAGATCGAGTTTTCAAATCCTCGAGCAAACAAATTTGTATCAAAGTCAGGCTCCATTAGGACCTCTGAAAAACGAACGCCCTTTAACTACATTTGATTCCATGTTAAGGTATTAGAAACATTGCAAGAATAGAAATTATGAAAAAATCCTACAAAAGTAAAGACTCGGAATGGCCAGTAAGGAAAAATTTTATATTCCACAATATACTTACAAAGGACCAATAAAAACGACCTCAAAATAAACAAAAGATGTACATAAGACAAAAATTGAAAAGGTACTAAGGCATCTACACCTAGTCTTTACTAGGGCCCGACTCGTCGCCAGAGTCCTCAGAGCCTTCGGAACCCTCAGATTCTTCAGCACCTTTAGGCTCGTAAAGCTTATTCTTCTCAGCCTCGGATTTCTTGGCTACCTCGGTCTCAGCCAATAGGTCAAAACCTCAGGCGTGGATCTCCTCGAGGGCCTCTCGTTGAGATAGCCACTTTATATATATTCGGCCTTTGCCTTCAGGCGGACCTCGGCTGCCTCCACATTGGCCTTGTATTGAGCTACTATGCTTCAACATAAGTAGAGGTTGTATCCAACTTGGACTTCAGTGCCTAGTATTCTCTATCGAGGGTGTCCCCCTTTATGACAATCGAGCTTTGCTATGCTCGAAGATCGTCATTCAGTTGAGACTACTTGTCAGATTTCTCCTTCGCCACTAGAGTTGGACTTCCACCGATGCTAACTTTGCCTTGGTAGTTTCCTTCCCCGAAGCCAGAAAGTCCATTTTGTTTCTCTACCCATTGGCAATGGCTTGCAACTTGTTCATCTCGGATAAGAGTTGGTCGATCAGGGCGATCATCTGTTGGACCTCGTGAGGTTGTATTGTTAGTAACCAAGACTAGCTTCTCATTTTTAGCTTCAAAGACCTTTACCTTTTTAACCATGTCGGCATGTTCCCGCCTCAGAGTCGAAGCTTCCTTCTAAGACCTGTTCAGCTCGGCTGAAGGTCCATTATGGACCCGTCCTATAGCTCATTGATGAGGTTGAACATGTCCGTTTTCTAGGCCTGCTCCTTAAGATCTAAGTCAAGTTGGCTGATTTCCATGATGTACCGGGAACTAAGTAAGAAACATCAAAAGAAATATTTAAGTGATTCATAAGGGTACTTTGAAGGTGTTAAAACATTACCCGGTCCAATGCCTATTGTGCTACATTGAAGAGACTCGACATGCCTAACTCATTCATCTTTGTCCTATTGCGCTGGGGTCCACGCTCAGTGCAGGGAACTGTTTCACCAATGCTGGGCTCGTGCTCGACCTGTTAGTTCTCAAAGGCACGTCCATCTTCGGTATCTCTAGGTGGCCTCTTCAAGCATATACTCGATGTACGAGGGCATCTCAATAAGATCAAAAACACTAGTATCCTCCTTCACTATAGGAACGGTTTCTTGAGAGGTTGCAATCTCCATCTCCACTTCGGCCTCTTGAACTAGAAGGGGATCGACCTCATGGCCCTTTTCCCCGGTCATCGCCTATTCCACAACATGGATAGATCCGTGAGATACTAATATTTCATCATCTTCAAAGTCATCCCTATCTGACAAAGCGTGTTAGACTTCGACACCCGGGACTTGGTATTCTTCCTGGGTTTCCGAGCCCCGAAAGCTGTCATCTTTTTTGGCTTCACCTCTGGGTCCAGGGAACTCAAAGACTTTCCCTTTTTCTTCTTCTCCCCCTTTGTGGCAGCACCAAGCTATCCCGTCACAGAGGTATCAATGGATAATTACACTTCCTTGTCCCCTTATAGTGGCCTAAGTTGAGCGGTCTTAGGAAAACCTGCAAAGGAAAAAGAAAAAAGGTCAACATTATGTAATTTTGGGGCATTGTAATAACTATTCAAAAGAGAATCTTACCATGAGAATGGGTCTCCCGTATGCCCTTCACTCAAAGTATGACATCTACTTGCAGATGCCTTCGATCTACTTCTTGAGCCGAGAGATCGTATTGGGAACCCGGGCAACAGCTGCGTGACCACAAATACTGACGATGAGAAAAGAAATGAAGGAAAATTGACACTTATGGAAAGGCTACACTTACGAGATGTATTCCACTTCTTGGCAAATGACAGGAATTTAGAAGGGGTCAAATCTCCAAGTTCCACCCGAACAAAGCGCCCTTGCTATCCTCGGTCTCGATCATCGTCGATTCTCGAGAAGGAAACCTTACCGGCCTAGCGAGTGAGCTTGATTAATTCCCCTAAAAAAATTCAAGGATTGTACAGGTGGATCATGTTTGAGGGTGAACTGAGGAGGCTCGGTGTTGTTCACAATATATCATAGGAGGATCACGATCCTCATAAGGGACGAGTGAATTTGCCCGAGATGTACCTCGTTCCTCTTGCAAAAGGACAGAATCGCCAGGTCTATGGGGCTCATCATGAAGTGGTACGTGTGGCACTTGAATACCCCTCCACGTGAGTAGTAATATCGTCCATGGACCCTAGGACTACCACGTCCTTGCCTTCCTATTTATAGTAATCTTGGACTATGGGAAGGACATCTTCAGTAACGGAATATATGTATCTTTATGCTCCTTCACCCTGATCATGTTTAGAGGAGGCCTTCTCGACTTTGAAGTCGTATGTGATAGAACAACCCCTGGGAATAAAGCTTTTCATGGGGGGTTCTAGGGTCGTTTCGATAGCAGCCATATTGAGAGCAACCACCTCGGGATCAACCGTCTCGAGAGCAACCACCTCGGGAACGTTTGCCTCAGTACCTATAGCTAGGCAGGAAGATGAAGAGACGGCCCGCTGAGGAATTGATTTAGAAGTCCTGGCATCGTAAATCTAGAAAATATATGAAGATTTGTAAATGGTGTATGAATATTTGAAGTTTAGAAGTGAAGATATGAGGTTCTGGATTGAAAATTCAGGAAGATGAATGTTTGGAGGTTGAAGATGAAGATATGAAGGTTTAAGAAATGAGGTATGAAGATTTGAGAAAGTCGAAAGCCTTTGTAGAGTCGAAGGTAAAAGCCAGGATTAGAAAGTGAAGGAAGTGAAAGAGGCAAAGCTTTCATAGGAGGAAATTTGCAACATTTCGCATTCGGAGGCAATCGAACGTTGAACGACAAATGTTCGAAGTCAGAATGATGTGCCTGATGGGATGTTTCGTCTTATCTGCCATCTCGGTTGTAACATGTGAAGGAAGGAACTGGGGTTCATCTATTATTTTGGAAAATCTACTCTTTGGGAAACGCGGGGACTATCTGTACATGGGTAAAGTCGTTGCTAATGAGCACCACAATTTCCTAGTGGGTCAAATAAATAAAGTACATGACTACATGGGATCTTAATCGAAGCTGGGAACTTCTAGACCCGAATGGAGTGCTCGCCACTGGACTCAACAAGACAACATCTCTCGAACCCAGTACTAGGCCTGAGACCTCGGAAAGCACAAGAAATGGTTGCACGCGACTAACAGAGGGCCGTGATATCCGCACCAAACCGAATCATGCCACGGATCTTACTCGATGTCGGTAGCTTATCAGTAATTGATGTACAAGGAAGATTTTTACCTTTTTTAGAATTGTAATATGGGTAAATTTCCCCTACTATATAAAGGGGATATTTCTTATTCAATAGCACATTATAATTCCAATATCAAGGAAATATAAAAAAAAACTCTGCTTTCCATCTATTGAAAAATCTGTATTTTATTTTTTTTCTTGTTATTGAATACCTTGAATCCAAGACTCATCCGAAGGCAGAAGCTATTGCCCACTCGAGGTTCAGTCTAGGCCATAACATTACGACTGGTTTGGTTGTTCATAGTACCTTTACAGCTTCTTTGGATGGTTGTTCCCTATTGTATCGTATGTATTGTTATCCTAAATAATATTTTTTTTGAATTTTTCATTAATATTGACTGTATTGTATTGTTCAATCCATTGTTCCATATCAAAAAGTACCCTATTTTGAAACAACCGATTTGGTGTGGTAGGATTGTTTCCTATTTTTCTTTTCAATTATGTCCTAACTTATTACTCAATAATTCTATTTTACCCTTTACCTTTTTTTTCTTTCTATTTTAACTCCAAATCTCCAACCTATAACCTATAGTTTTTCTAGATATTATGCCGCCAACACTAAAGGTGTTTTGCCGCCTTCTGTTTTATTTATTCTCTTAATTTTCTTTCAACTCAATTCTAATTAGATGTGCTCCTTTGTTTCGCCTTCTTCTATCTTGCTTCTTTGTTCTGCTTTTTGCCTTCTTGTGTTTTAAATTATTTTAATGCATAATTTTTGATAAATTTAATATTTAAATAATTGAGCGTGTTTTAATAAGCTTATCAATTACAATACAATACGAAATAGTCAAACCAAACAACCAAATATTATTTAATAATAACAAATAACACAATCTAGCCAAACACTATATTCATTAAACGTTACGATACAATACAATACAATATATTAAAAAATGATGGGGAACAATGATCCAAACAAAGTGTTAACTCATGCATTTAACGTTCTTGATTATTTGTGTTGAATCAATCCATGTATCCTTAAAACCGCATATAAATTCAATTATTATCCATTTTAAGGGTATATATTTGTACTTAAATGTTTTAGGTTCAATTTTTCTATCAAGTGAAACATTTATCTCTAATTTATTAATTTCCTTTAGGTTTAAAGTGTGAAGGTACACGAGCTTCAAGTGGGAGAAGGTTGAAGGCGTTAACAAATTGTTATCCATTGATTTTCCTTTCCTTTTCTCTCTCTATATTTCTCTGTTTTCCAACTCTCTTTCTCTATAATTATAGTTGTGATCACACCCAACTATGCCTTATAAAAAAGACAAAGTGGTCGTTACAAATATAATTTGGTGTACAAGTCCGGAAGCCAATCCCACAGAGAAGTAAGGCTTAGATACAATTGTTCACTATCACCAAGAATACAAGCTTGAACAATTCCTAACTTATAGATATTAAAATTCTTGTGTTTAACTAACTAAATAACAATTTAAAATAATAAATTAACACTAAAGATACTATAGGTTAGAGAAAATATTAAGGAGGTCTAGAGTTATGAATTTTTCAATTGTCGGAATCCTTCTCGCTATGTCTTCTACAATTTAGCCTAAGTATTCTCTACCAATCATGAGTGCTCTGCATGTTGTAATTCTCTCCCAATTAATTACGATAATTTACTAGAAAAACTCTCCCGAGTTACGCTAGCTAGCTTTAATTACAACTCACTTAGATCGCATACAAGGTTTCGTTATCCCTAACCTCACCTTTAAACCTTTGGTTATTGATTCCTCACATACGTCGGGAGTGATGCTGTTCAACAACTACCTAAATATGCAATCTCTCTCGAGTAATACATACTAAATAGGAACAACTAATTGAGGGCCCTTCAATTAACCACAAGAATAATATAGTTGAACAAATAGAGAGAAAATACTACGGCTCAATTATATAAAAACATAACAAGAATTTATCCTACAAAAGGTTCAATCAAAACCCTAGATAAATCATTAGCTACTCATAATAGTATGTAAAACTACAATACTAAAAGTCATTACCAACAACGAAAAATGGGAAGAGGAAGGAAAAACTCGTAGAAGAATTCCCCGCTTTGCTCCTATTGTGTTTATGCCTCCTTAGGTCGAATCTGTGTCAAAAATATGTCCAACCCCTCAAACTACCGTTTTTATATGTATATATATCAAGTTGGGTTCTGCCCAAACAATTACACATTCTCCTACGCCAAAAAGGATACATTTTTTGGACAGGACGTGCACGCCTGCGCTAGGACGATGCTCAGACCGTGCATATCGACTTTGATTCTACCTGATGAGTGCGGTCATGCTATTGACGCTAACTTTTCACCCTATTGCAATTCGGAAAAACGTAAAACATGACAATTGTATTCGTTAAATTAGTTTTACAACCATATATTGTGGAGCCCAAATGTAGTTAAGAAACAACAATTATCTGTATTTTACTAGATAGTACGCAATATCCTACTCGATTCTTTGTTTGTTCTACGATCATCCGTTGACCCCCGAACACTATCGCGACTTAATTCCTTGCGCTTTTACTCAGAATCCAAAGCTCCAAATCACTTGAATTCATTCCATAACTGTATTGGGAAAATTGAGTCCATGTATAGAATTAAATATGAGGTGATATATCATGACACATAGACTAGTAGAAAAAGTGACTGATTGGCAAAGTAAAGAGGCACGAGCAGAGTCCAAGGAAGTTAGAAAGGATAAATGATCGTACCTATCGATATTCGACAGCTCAGAATAATGAACTTAAATAGCAAAAGAGATACATATACGTATTATTGGTAATTAATAGGCATTAATTACGGAAAGCGTTATGGAGTTTGTAAAGAATAGGTTATGATTACCAATTATAACGTTACATTAATGACATTAATTGTCATAAAGACTCTAATATGATAAAGGAAAAACATATTACTTTGAGATAGCTATTTTAAAACATATTATTTTGCTATTTTGACATAGTAAGGACACGAAATACTATTGAAATATACTGATCTATTTTGCTTTCTTTTGTTTATTAAAGTCAATTTCTTTTATTCATTATATATTTGATTATCAGTATTCCGAGTTCTTCTAAAATAAGGCTTTGACCAAAATTCCTATTTTTTTGGTTGAATCAATTGGTTCGTGTTATCGGAAAACTGATAATTGTTTGCTTTCTTAAACAATTCTTTCATCAAAAACCACCATGTCAAATGTCAACAACAATAACCAACACAATTTACCACTCCAAGATCTACAACATCAAGTGAATGATGCGGATGACAAGACCCCACCTCCCTCGCCGCATGATTCACAACAACAGTCACGAAAAGGGACTCCAGATGGCTCTGAAGCAAATAACAGAGTTCGAGACCAAAATGGGTCTAAAGCAAATCAAAATGACAGAATTGCGAACGAACAAGCACTCAATGATGCTTTGAAGAAATTAGTTGCTCAACAAGTCAATAATGCTCTTTTCAATTTTATCAGCTAGTTATCGGTTGTACCACCAACTCCAAATCACAATACTTTGGAAAACCTGCATTATGTGCTCGTTAATTCGGGCAGTGGTGGAACTCCCAGTGAGTCTCATGATGGCGAACCAGGTAACATAGTTAATTCTGATTTGCAAAATTTAGCATTAACCTTGCAGAAACAACTCAAAGAGCAAAGCGATCGCATAGAGCAAATACGTGGAGTACTGCATGTAGTCAAGGGAATAGATATGGGTAAAAATTCACAACAACCTTGGAAACCCAGTGCTGCTCTTGTGCCGATTCGAAGAGGTTTAAGATGCCTGATATTCCAAAATATGATGGCACAACTGATCTGCGAGATCACGTGATTGCGTTCACAATTAGTGTGAAGGGCAACGACTTAACCAAACAAGTTATTTAATCAGTATTGGTCAAGAAATTCGGTGAAACACTCACCAACGGAGCATTAATATGGTATTCCCTCTTTCACGAAAATTCAATAAATTCTATTGCTAAGCTTGCAGATTCATTTATCAAAGCGCATTTAGGGGCTCAAAAAGTCGAAAGAAGAATGGAAGATATTTTCAAAATAAAGCAAGGGAATTCCGAGCTGCTTAGAGAATTCGTAGATAGATTCCAACGTGAAAGTATGACATTACCACTTGTACCTGATAACTGGGCAGCTATGGCTTTTGCCAGTAAATTGAATGAAAAGAGCTCAGAAGCCACGAGACGACTCAAAGAAAGTCTACATGAATTTCTAGCAACAAATTGGAAGTATATTTACAACAGATACAGTACGAAGCTAGGATAGAAGAAGATACCATCTTCCGGTCTCAAAAAGAGGAGAAGGTGAGTTTGAGACGTGCTGAAACCGAAAAAGGTTGGGTAAAAATAGATATGAACCCCACATGGCCCCAGCAGGAAGAGACTCACATTCAAAACATGACAATTCAAGGTATGATCATAGATCAAGAGTTAGAGAATCGATCAAGGTTTGGAAAAGATCAAAATTCACGAGAGACGCAAGATGATGATAGAAGTTTGAAGGCAAGATTTGGCGGTTATGATTTTAATGTAAGCACTTATGAGTTAGCAGCAGTATTAAGAAACATGGGGTGATAAGGTGCGGTCACCAAACGAAATGAGATCAAATCAGAATAGGCGCAATCCTGATCACTGGTGCGAGTTTCACAATGATCATGGCCATAGAACAACAGATTGTAGATTGCTACAAGGTGAGGTAAACCATTTATTAAAGCAAGGGTATTTTACCGAGTTATTTAGTGAAAAAGGTAAGCAAGAATACATGAAGAATAGACAGGAGTCCCCTAAACTTTCTTCCCCAAAAAGGACCGTTAATGTTATAAGCGGGGCCAAAGAAATTAACGGCGTGACATATACGACGCACAAGAAAATTTCAAAAGTTACAGCTACACACGGAAAGCGGGTCCGACATGTCTTGGAGGAGGATTTTATTACATTTGATGATGCAGATGTGAACAGCGTGTTAATTCCACACAATGATGCACTGGTAATATCTTTACTTGTATATGATACTAATGTGAAATGATTTTTGATTGATCCAGGTAGTTCCGTGAACATCATTTTGCTAAGAGTATTAAACGAGATGCAAGCAGAAGATAAGCTAGTACCTAAGGCACATACTTTATTTGGATTTTAGAATTCAAGCATCGTGACAAAGGGGAGGTAGTACTTACAACATTCATAGGAGTTGTCAAAGATACAAAATTTCAGGTAGTAGAGATGGAAATAGCTTAAAATATGATTCTTGGTAGACCGTGGATTCACGAGATGGATGTCATGGTGTTTACCCTACATCAAGTTATTAAATTCCCATCACCATGGGGAATACGTCAAATCCGCGGGGATCAACAAATATCCAGGAGCATAAACTCTATAGCAAATTCAAGCACAAAAAACGAAGAAAGTAGCAATTATAGAATCCGGTTGAGGATACTACGACACAAGCCTCAATTGAACATGGCCCAACAGATGTGGACTCAAGGCCTGATTCCATCCAAGAACCGGAAAAAATGAAAATATCAACACAACAGTTGAAGAATTTGAGACTGTAGAACTATTCACATAATGGCGTGAAAAGAAAGTTTGCATTGGGACCAACTTAAGCCACGAAATGAAAGGTAAGTTGATTGAATTTTTGAAAACTAATGTGAATTACTTTGCTTGGTCCCATTCTGATATGACATGCATACCCTCCGAAGTAATTACTCACAGGGTAAATGAAAATTCATCGAATCTTTTTTTTTTTTTTAGCTCAAACTGTCCTTTGTATTATATAAGAAATATGTACAAGTATGCCTCTATAGTAGTAGTATGGACACTACTACTCATGACAATGTCAATCTAACTAATATCCACTTATGTCTAACATTCTATCAACTATTAAGAAACAAAACTAAGGATAACAATTGAGCAGTTTAAGCCCTTCTTGCCACCTTTTACATTTCCTACTCCTAGTATGAATCAATAAAGCTATCTCCTTGCAACATTGTTCCTCACAAACCTTGCATCTTCAAATCTAAGTAAATTCCTATACCTCCAAATCAATGCAACAGTGGTGATAAATGCTGTTGCAGTAAGTGCCTTCAGCCAATTCTTACTCTTCACTTTGTTGCATATCCAGCTAAGTTCATCCTCCCAGCAGCTGATTCTTCTTACATGTCCCAGCCATGCACATATTCTACTCCATACTCCTCTTGTGATGTCACATTCAAAGTATAAGTGCTTGAACTCCTCATCTTTCAATTTACAGAAGGTGCATAAGGGAGGAATGTGATTACCAAAATGTTGCAGTCTCTCAATAGTAGGGAGCCTGTTATGGGCAGCCATCCATACAGTAAACCTATGCCTTGGGAGAGCATTTGAGCATAACATAATGTTCCTCCAAGAGACCTTAGGAAACACAGGCAGCAGAGAGATGTACATATTATGAATTTGATACCTTCCATTCCTGCATACACTCTGCAGTCTGTTGAACATGTTACCTTGTAACTGACTATTCTCCATCACCAGATCTTTGCAGCCAATAATCTTCTTTACCACCCAAGATGAGTTGGAAGGAATACTGACTGTTTGAATGCAATTACTCTTTATGTAGTAAGAGTGTACCCATCTTACCCATAAACAATCCTTTTTATTAGCCAAATCCCATAACAATTTTGTGACTGCTGCTTTGTTCCAGATATGTAGCTTCATAATGTTGAGTCCTCCAGCTGAAATAGGCTGACATATCCTATCCCAGGCAATAAGGGCCCTCTTGGATAAAGCCTTTCCTGACCAAAGAAATGATCTACAAGTTGCTTCTATTGTCTTCAGTACCTTCTTTGGGATGATGAATACCTGTGCCCAATATGTTTGCATTCCAAAAATCACAGCCTTGATGAGTTGAACTCTCCCTGCATAAGATAGAAACTTAGCTGACCAACATGTTACCCTTGCTGTGATCTTCTCAATAAGTGGCAGGTAATGTTGAATGGATAACTTCTTGGAATCAAGAGGAACACCAAGGTATCTGAAGGGAAGCTGTCCTTCAGTATACCCTAGAACATCAATGATCTCCTTCTTTGCATCCTGAGTAACTCCAGCAAGATATATAGCACTCTTGTTTATATTTGCTTGTAATCCAGAAGCAGCAGAAAAGATAAGAAAGGTGTTGTGTAATATCTGAATTGAGCCCAGATCAGCCCTACAAAACATAAGTAAATCATCTGCAAAACAGACATGGGATATATTGAGCTTTCTGCACCTAGGATGGAAATTAAAGTTTCCATTCTTATGCAGTTGTTGAAGAAGTCTGTTCAAATACTCCATAGCCAATACAAATAGATAAGGTGACATAGGATCTCCTTGCCTTATTCCTCTCTTAGCATTGAATGGTTTAGTAAGCCCACCATTCATTACAAGAGAGTAAGAAGCAGTTGAGACACAAGATATTATCCAATTTGTGAATTTTGCAGGAAATCCCAGAGAAATAAGAACTTGCTTAAGAAAACTCCATTCTATAGTATCATAAGCTTTCCTTAAATCCACTTTCAGGACACATCTAGGTGAAACTCCTTTCCTAGAATATTCTTTAAAGATCTCATGGCTGAGTAAGATATTATCCATAATACTCCTTCCTTCAATAAATGCAGACTGTGCTGGACCAATCAGATTACCAATTACTATCTTCATCCTCCTGGTAATCACCTTAGAGATGATTTTATATAATGTAGTACAGCATGCTATAGGCCTGTAATCCTTTACAGTGATAGGGGTTTTTATCTTTGGCACAAGAGCAACTGCAGTGGTATTTATCATATGAGGCATTTGACAAGTATTAAAGAACTCTTTAGTTGCATAGTATATGTCCTGCTGAACTGTCTCCCAGCACTTTGTGAAGAATTCAATAGGAAAACCATCAACTCCAGGGGCCTTGTCTCTAGGCATATCATTTATAGCTTCACTTATCTCCTTCATGGTAACTGGCCTAATGAGCTCATTTTGTTGATCAGTGGAAAGACACTGGCCATTGCTCATTATATCAATGTCCACACAAGGAAGCTCAGTAGAAGTCTCCCCCATTAATGATTGAAATACTTTAATAAATTCCTGCTCAACAGCAACAGGATCAGTTAGCTTAATACCTGTGTCTGTATAGATGGATGATATTGTGCTTTGGCCTGTTCTGATTTTCCATTGTGCATGGAAGTATCTAGTATTTGCATCACCACATTCAACCCACACAGCCTTAGACTTCTGCCTCAGTACTTGCTTCTCTATATTGTTCCATTTGTCCAGTTCAATTAGTAAGCTCCTTTCCTCCTGTATCAGCTCCTGAGAAAGGGAGGTCCTTTGCATTTGATGCTGTAGGATGTCTAGTCTCTCTCTTGTCTGGATGATTTGCTGCTTGTACTTGGCTAGATGAGTATTTAATGCATGTAGTTCCTGCTTCACCTTCTTTAATTTCCTCCAAGCTTGTTGCATATAAGTACCTTGATATTCCTCCTTCCAGACTTGGTTCACAATGTTATGGAATTTTGGATGTTCCATAACATTGTTATATAGTCTGAATGGCTTGGGATGCAAAGGCTTGTAATCACCAAATTTCACTAAGATAGGAGAGTGATCAGATACCATCGGATTCATATAATCTGCCTCCAGATGCCCAAATTGTTGCAACCATTGATAGTTCCCTATTGCCCAGTCAATCTTGCTGTATACTCGAGAGTCAGCATCTTGTTTGTTAGTCCAAGTAAAATGCCATCCTGTTGCCTTAATGACAGTCAGTTGCAACTCAGTCAAAGTCTCTTTGAAATCCTTTACTTCAGCTTCAGTCACAGGGGAGCCAATCCTGTCATCAGAGTTTAGCACACAATTAAAGTCTCCACTTATAAGCCAAGCATCTTGTGTAGGTATAGCTATTGCCTTTAAGTCACTCCAAAGCTGTGATCGAAGTGTTGCTGTGTTGTGTGCATATATGATAGTAAATTGACATCTAATTGCACTTCTTGAATCCTCCACCAAGCAATGTAGGTACTGATCAGATAGTGCACCTATCTGGATATGAATATGAGTCTTCCACAACAGCCAGATTCTCCCATTGGTTGCTCTTTCATAATTACACTTCCACTGCCATCCCTTAGCAATTTTCCCAAGTATAATCTTAGCCTTGTGTTCTTTAACTCTAGTTTCAAGTATACCTATTACATCTACTTTATTATCTACAAGGAATTGTTTCAATTCCTTTTGTTTAGGAGACTGATTAAGTCCCCTAATATTCCATGTTACCACAATCATGGATCCACATTAGGTATACTGTAAGAGGGACCAGGATCAAAACCCCTCTTAACTTGTTCATTCACAACTGATTTTCCCCTATTTGCTGCAGAACTCAACTGCTCATTTCTAACAGTAACATTTGCTTCAGTAATGTTCACATTAACTTCAGAAATATGCACTTCAGCTGCTTGCTTCTCTTTCTCTTGTTGCTCAATTATACTTGCATCTTTTGCAGGAATATCCTGAATTTGCTGTACTACACTACCAGCATTTACCTCAGTAACAACATTTTTATTCACCTCTGTATCCTTTTCAACAGCCTTCTTAACAATCCATTCCTTTTTATTCTGTTTCCCCTGATATTTGTTCCTCTTGTTCTCTCCTTTCTCCTTTTTCTGTTCATCTGAATTATCATACCAACACTCAATTGTCTCATGCCCAAATTTCAAACAATGATTACAAAATGTTGGCTTCCAATCATACTCAAAATTTTGAATTTTAGATCCATATGGAGTGTCAATCTCTATTTCATCTGGTAGCTCATAAGCAGCATTAACTTCAACAAGCACTCGAGCAAAGGAGATCTTATCATAGTGAGCAGTGAAACTATCTGTATATAGAGGCTTCCCAATAGCACTTGCTAGTTTGCTCAACACCTCAGCAGACCAATATCCTACAGGTAGGCCAGGGAATCGAATCCAAATGGGAATAGTGCTAAGAACACTATTATGAAAACTGAAATCAATTTCCCAAGGTCGCACCACCATAGGTTTATTCCTGTATATATATGGACCAGCCTGCATAACTGCATCCCTATCATCAGTACTAGCAAATCGAAAGATACAATATCCTTCAGCATGAATCAAAATTTGAGGCTTAGCAACAAAGTTCCATACATGCATTACAAAATTTTCCATGCTTTTTTCATTAGGCCTATCACCAATCACAAAGCCAATCAATGAATTTTGCCAATACTCCAATTGAGGCTTCAGATCTTCTTCACAGATGGTAACTATTTTCCTACCATCTCGCATAGTAGGAGGAACAAAGGATAATGATTTCCCCATATTCACATCGCGATTACCTCTAACAATCTCAGCAGCTGTTGGTTTTGGCTTTGCATGTTCTTCAATAACTGCTACTGTTGGTTTTGGCTTTGCATGTTCTTCGATCGCTGCATCTGCTTTTGCATGTTCCTCTTGTGCCATTATCTCTGAGAATTGCAGTCGCCTTGCTGTATTATCAGTCACCATACCATCTCCTTTTACACTTGCAGCTGGTATTACATGCTCATTAGATTTTTGAGGAAGAAAATTCCCAAATGTGAGAGGTTCTAGAGTAGTAGTGATGCCATGTTCAGGTGTGACAAGTTTTGGAGGGTTGCTATTGACGGTCGGAGCATTATTACGCCGTTTCCTAGCCATTTCCGGCAGCAATTCCGGTTGCTAATTCATCGAATCTTCTTATCAAACAAAAGAAAAGAAAGCATGGATCTTTCAAAATTAGGTGATTCAAGATGAGGTCCAAAAACTCTTAAAAATTGGGTCTATCCGCGAGGTAACGTATCCTAATTGGTCAGATATACTGTAGTAGTACCAAAAAAGAAGGGCAAATGGCGAGTTTTTGTAGATTACACTGACCTGACAGAGCTTTGTCCTAAAGATTTTTTTCCGCTACCACATATAGATCAACTAATTGATGCTATTGTAGGATGAGAATTTTTAAGCTTTTAGATGTATATTTAGGGTATAATCAAATCAGAATGGATCCCCTAGATGAGAAAAAATCTTCATTTATAACAGACGGGGGGGGGGGGGGGGGTAGAGGGGGGCTTACTGTTACAAAGTAATGCACATTTGACCTCAAAAATGCTGGTGCCACATATCAAAGGTTTGTGACCAAAATATTCCAGGAATATTTAGGAAAAACTATGGAAGTCTACATAGATGATATGCTTGTAAATTCTCAACAATCAGGAGATCATATACAGCACTTGTCTGATATATTTCAGATCTTACAAAAATTCAATATGAAGCTAAATGCCGAGAAATGTGCATTTGGCATTTCATCAGGTAAGTTTTTGGGTTTTCTTGTTTCTAACCGTGGTATTGAAGTAAATCTCATGCAAATTAAAGCCATTGAAGAATTCCTGACATGCTTACAAGTAAGAAAGGGGTACAGAGACTGACAGGAAGAATTGCGGCCATGGGAAGATTTATTTCTAAGTCATCAAAAAAAGCTTTAAGTTCTTTTCAGCTCTTAAAAACAAGATCAATTCGAATGGTCTGAGGAATTTCAACAAGCGCTCAAAAACCTGAAAGTCTACTTATCAAATTCACCATTTCTTGCATAACCAAAAGATGGGGAAATGTTGCTTATCTACCTTGCTGGTTCAGAAGTAGCGATGAGTGTTGTTTTGGTTCGTGAAGACCAAGGTAAACAGTCTCCAATTAGTATGTTAGCAATTATTATTAGATGGGGAGACATGGTATCCTCAACTAGAAAAAAATTGCACTTGCATTAATCATGGTATCTAGGAAATTAAAGCCTTATTTTCAATGCCACCATATCTTTGTAGTGACTGTTTATCCCCTACGTAGTATATTAAACAAATAGGAATTATCGGGTAGGTTAGCGAAGTGGTCCTTAGAATTGAGTGAATATGACATCACTTATCAACCTAGAATTGCAATAAAGTCACAAGTGTTAGCAAAATTTTTGACCAATTTTAGCCAAGGGATGCAACTAGAAGCAGAAAAAGAACTATAAGTATTCAATGAATCTAATCTAGGAACCTAGACCTTATTTACTAATGGCTCATCGAATGTGAAAGGGGCAGGTCTAGGAATTATTTTAGAACCACCTATGGGTGAAACCATACGACAAGCTATAAAATATCATCATGTGACTAATAATGAGTAGAGTATGAAGTTATGATTGCGGGTTTAGAACTTGCACGCGAACTTGGTATAGAGCAGGTCGAAATCAAACGCGATTCGCAACTTGTAGTTAACCAAATGTTGTGGGACTTATACAGCCGGGGAGGCAAGAATGCAACAATCCTGGGGAAGGCACGAGATCTGGTTAGAAAATTCTAAACCTGGAAGGTTGTGCAGATACCACGAGAGGAAAATGTTGAGGCAAATGCCTTAGCTAATCTTGCATCTGCTGCAGAAGTAACAAATGATGAGAATGCCTCTGTAATACGTTTATTTAATTCAATACTTGATCAAGATACAAATGAGATATATTTCAATAATTTACCTTGGTATTGGAGGAACAAAATTGTCACTTTTTTGCAGTAGAAAACTGTCCCTGAAGATAAGAAAAAGGCTCATGCACTTCGCAAAAAAGCTACTCGGTACTGCTTAAAGAAAGGCAATCTTTATCGATAAATGTTCGGTGGTCCTTTAGCAAGATGCCTCGGACCTTCTCAAACAAATTTGTGATGAGAGAAATACACGAGGGACACTGTGGAAATCACGCGGGAGGAAGATCTTTAGTGAAAACCATGATAAGAGCAGACTATTATTGGCCCAAAATAGAAGAAGAAGCGAAAAACTTTGTAGCTAAATGTGACAAGTGCAAAAGATACGATAACAATATGCCTAGACTCGCGAAATTACTACATCCATTCATTGCACCGTGGTCTCTTATGAAGTAGGGGATGGATATCATGGGTCCGCTACCACAAGCAAAAGGTAAGGTAATATTTTTTCTAGTACTTACTGATTACATTACTAAGTGGATGGAAGTAGGCTCTTTTAAACATGTACGAGAAAAAGAGGCCAGAGATTTCTTTTGGCGAAGTATCATATGCCAATTCGACATACCAAAGGAAGTCGTATGTGACAATGGCCCATAATTTATAGGTGCACAGATCACATAATATTTTTAAAGATGGCAAATCAAAAGGATTACCTCAACACCTTACCATCCGGTGGGTGATGGACAAGCTGAACTGACGAATAAAGTCATTATTAACAATTTAAAGAAACAATTGGAGGAATCCAAAGGAAATTGGCCAGAGGTATTACCTGGTATTTATGGGCTTACTGCACAATAGCAAACACAAGTACGGGAGAAACACCATTTTCACTAGTATACGGAGCTGAAATATTGATCACAATCAAGATAGGGGAACCAAGCACGAGATATGCACAAGCAAATGAGGAATTTAATGAAGAAGAAATGCGAATAAACTTAGATTTACTTGAAGAAAGAAGGGGGGCTACATTAATAAGAATGGCAACACAAAAGCAAGTTATGGAATGATATTATAATCGGAAAGCTCGCCTAGGATATTTCAAGATTGGGGACTTCGTACTCAAGAAGACTTTTCAATCCATGAGAGCAGCTAATGCGGGAAAGTTAAGTCCAACCTGGGAAGAACCTTATAAGATTCATGGTATCGTTGGACAAAAAGTATACGAGCTAGAAACAATGGACGGCAAGGTATCACCTTCACATTGGAATGTCGTTCATATGAAGAGATGCTAATTCTAAAGAAAAGAAATATCTAGGGTTAGGTATATTAAAATTTTATTCTTGAATTATTAAAATTTTACTAACGATTTTAGATGATTGGTAAAAATCTAATCCGAACTAAATGATGAACCACGACCCACAAGACACGTGGAAAAGTATAAATTCCTAATCTAGGGTTACAACTATTCTAATAGATATTCAAACAGGTTAAGCAGTCTTCATCTATAATTGCACCTCTGAGTCCCGTTTGTTTTTTCCTTTTTAGGAAAAGGACCGAACCAAAGAAGTAATCAAGTGCTCGAGATTTCATACTTCAAAGCTCAAACACTTGGGGGACTATATAATATACATATGGCATATGTACAAAGAAGGAAAAGAAGACTAAAAAAGATAGTCAAAAATACAAATCAAAGGCTCAAAGTCTACTCATCGAATGAGTCAAGTTTAGAGCAATTTACAAGCCAATAACACTAAACTAGTCGAAAAACCTTATAGATTTCAAAATTTTATGATATATAGGTTAAAGGAAATGTATAGAAATGAGTTATAAAGGAAAACCTTGAACTTTATTTCCTCTTTTGAAATCCATTGTAAAGAAAACAATTACGAAAAAGTCATAGAAGTTATTTAAACACATGTAAGATGTTATTTAAACTTGACAAAGTTCAAATAAAATTTATCAAAGTTATGTCAAGAAATATCTATGTTCCTATTTCTTTTATCGTACATTTACACCATTATGAAGTTGAGATGTCTTCTTCATTAAGTGTCAAAAATAAAAGGGCCCTCTTTTATAAAATTCATGTGTGATTCAAACATCCATGAAGTTAATAAAGCATTTTATGAAATAGAAATGAAAAAAAGGGTAAAACATAGACCCACAAGTTAATTAACTAGTCCTTAAGTATAAAGGCAAAGACGAGCAAAACAAAAGCTCAAAATAACAAAGTTAAAACTGAAAACTTCTTACTATTAAAAAGTTTAGACTAAGTTCAAACTTATTCATAAACTATTTGTCCTTTATTCAAAAACGGCCTGAAAAGGTCTAGGGACTTATCATTTCCAAATAACTAAACTCCCAAATGAGACCTGGGGTTATAACGACACTCCACCAAAAGAAAAATAAGAGAAATAATATTTCATAAACTTGTCAGTGAGGAAGTGAAGAGAGGTTTAAAGTAGGGTCACCAGTAGGAGAAGGTTCAAGTTGGGTTGAACGAGTTGGAGCATTCACCATACCCGTATCATATTCAATATGCTTGGGGGTATCATCCATGGGAAAAGAAAAGTCTTGACCTTGCTGAGTCTTTTCAATAGTTTCTTTTATTTTAGCTAATTCATCCTCCAAGTTAAAGACCTCTTGGCTAGCTTCCAAAATGGTATCATTGCGAGTGTTTAAAATTGCCGAACTCACTTCAATTGCAGTCTTGTCCTCAAGAATATCGTAATCTTTCTCCCATTGATCAATTTCAATTTTGATATTTTCATTTTCAACCAAGGCAGAATCATAAGAAGTTTGAAGAGAAGCACATGAACTTTTTAAAGAACAGACCTTATCAGAAGACTCACGAAGATCTTCTTGAGTCTGAGTCAAAGTTTGCACAAGTTCACCGGCATAAACTTCTTTATTACTTAACAAAGCCCTCAATTCTATGATCTCTTCACTAGGCTTGGAGAGTGCTCAGAAAAAGATGTTTTGAGGAGATTCTTGTCTTTTCTAGCTTGATTTGAGAAAGCCTTCTCAACTGCCAACTCTGAAGTTAAATCCTTCAATTGCTGCTCCAAGGTACACTTGTTCTCTTCTAACACTTCCATGTCAATTTGAAGACTTTCATACTACTCTATCCAGTTGTCCATTTCAACTTAATAGTCGTGCATTAATTTCTCCATATGGGAAACCCTCTTCATCATCTCTGTGCCAACAAGGTTGATATAAAAAAAGAGAGGAATGTTAAGAACCTTAATAGAAGAAAGGAATAATAAAGCATAAAAAGGAATACCTTTAGTGATGATTGCACTATGTCATTCATCCAAGTTAAAGAGTTGTGACTCAAGCTTGGATCTCTGAACTTGAACAATCAGAAGTTTCAACCACACATCAGCCTGACCTGATTTTCACAACAGATTACCATCGGCAGGAACCTTAATGATAACTTGCTTTATAGCTTCACTTCCACTTGAGGAACCAACCTCGGTATGATGGAAAGTTGTAGGATGAACTATGGAAGGAGTCAAAACATGCTGGGGCGGAGCAACAACCGCAACAGTCACAATTGGTAAAGAAGATATTAGTCATGAAAAATAGGTAAGGAACACTTCATCAGAAACCAGACCCAAACTTTCACTATCAAACCCACGAGCAAAAAGCTGATCAATAGAATCATGAGCAGCCGCGGGAGTGTCATCATCGAAAATCACAAAGGTGGTTTCAACAGACTCGGTTAAAGGAATAGAACGAGGAGGAGATGCTTCGTCATCTGAAATAATGTGTCTTCTAGCTCGTGGCCTTTTTATCAAAAAACTCCCATCTTGTTCTTCCTCTTCTTCAGAATCTTGATTAGCAGAAGCCTTCATTTTCGATGAAGAATCCAAGATTATCTCTTGGCTCTTTCTAAAGAAACTCTGGAAGCTAGGACGACCTCAACACTTATGCCTCAAATGAGAAATCTTGATAATAAGAAGGATCAAAGTAAGTTTTAAGGAAAGAAGTGAATGGAAATACGAAGGATATAAAGGAAAAAGAACTTACCGTGAGTTTTCATTTTCCAACCAAACCGATGAGAAAGGTTTTTCCAGGATCTACCTTCCATCGGAGCAACACTTAACAACTTTCCTACCCAACCACGAAAATTGAGAACCTCATCAACAACTCCTATGGTTGCTGAAAAAAGAAGAAGAAGTTAAAATGTCAACCATCAAAACTAAAAAAAGGCATAGAAAAGTTATGAAAAGAAAACTTACGTGCAAAATTCCGCTTCTCAGGAAATGGAACATTCTATTTACCCACTAAACCAACAGTGGGGGCAGCAACAAACCTGGCATACCAGCCATGGTCTTTATCGTCCTCTGGGATGACCAGAACTCTCTTGCTTCTCGCTACTAAAGTAAAAATTCCATGATGGAAAAGTTTGGGAGAATAAATGTGGATTAAATGGAATAAATTAAAAGGCAAGACAACCATGTTGGCCAAATGCATCAAACAAGCAACAACCCTCATGACGGGCTAATTTGTCCTAAGCAAACATAAGAAAACAACAGAATTTAATAATAACCGGGTTAATAAGGGGCTTGAAATTCAATGTAAAAGGGTATGTATATATGAAAGAAAACCCAACCAAGTAAGAAGTAATTCTTTGGTTTGCCTTGGAAATTATAATGGGGAAATAATGACTCCAATGGCAATCTCTACGAACCACAGAAATCAAGCCTTCAATGATCTGAGTTGGGTAAATGTTAGCATGATCTAATGAAGACATAGAGGAAACTTGGTTTCTGATGGACTCTATATCATTGTAAAAAGATAGTTCGACGGGAATAATTTTATCAACCAAAGGTTCACGAAGAGGTTCATTGGGATATTTATTTCTAGATGAAGACCTTTAGAAAGAGAACCTCTAGTTCTAGAGGGTGGAGTTGAACTCGTAAAAGGAAGATAAGGACCTCTAGAAGATGAAAAACCTAAACTACGAAGTCTTCCTCCTCTCCTACTTCTAATAGGAGCAAGAGAAAGATTATCAACAATAGGGACTCTCCGAGGGTTAGGGTTTGAAGAAGACATGGTAGTACGAGAAAGAAGAAAACTAAAGTTGAATATTCTGAACCTTTTATGAGAAGACAACTATGAAAACTTATATTTATACTCAAAATCAACCGTCAAAGGAAAAGATGCAATGATAGAAACGACATGTTGGAATCTGTCGTTTCGTAATTAATGAAGCAATAAAAAAAGCCCTAAAAGCACTGAAAATTTGCAGAACCAACCGGGAGATGCCACGTGTTATGAACATTAAATGGAAGTGACATATGAAGCGTCAGTTCCAGATAAAAAATAATGCCGAAAAATATTCACGCTTTAATGAGACTCTCACAATATTTTATTGAAGAATAAATGGAAAGTGGGGGGGGGGGGGGCTATCTGTATGGTACATATTGAGTTCATGTATAGAATTAAATATGAGGTGATATATCATGACACGTGGACTAGTAGAAAAGTGACTGATTGGCAAAGTAAAGAGGCACGAGCTTCAACAGGCACGGGCAGATGTCCAAGGAAGTTAGAAAGGATAAATGCGTGTACCTATTGATATTCGACAGTTATATCAAAAGAATGAACTTAAATAGCAATAGAGGTACAGATACGTATTATTGGTAATTAATAGGCATTAATTACAGAAAGCGTTATGGAGTTTCTAATGAATCGGTTATGATTACCAATTGTAATGTTACATTAATGCCATTAATTGTCATAAAGACTCTATTATGGTAAGGGAAAAACGTATTACTTCGAGATAGCTATAGAAGAGGAAGATTGAACATTTGTAAGGACAGAAAATACTATTGCAATATACTGATCTATTTTTCTTTTCTTCTGCTTATTAAAGTCAATTTCTTTTATTCATTATATATTTGATTATCAGTAATATGAGTTCTTCTAAAATAAAGCTTTGACCGAAATTCCTATGTTTTTGGTTGAACAATAACATCTACATAGCTCGGAATCACTCATACAAGGCATAAAATACACAATTAGTATAAGATACTAGCGATTAAAGCTCAAACTCAATTAAAGTGCAGTAAATTTGAGTGTAATGAGCGACTAAAATACGTAATTATAGCATATCATCAACACCTCACATTTAAACCATTGCTCGTCCTCGAGCAATCAAATTATACTTTATATAGACATGACCTTTGTTAAACAATTCTCCTAACTCATCACAAGAAGAATATTTAAGATAGACTAAGCACAAAAGCATAACATCTTCACCTCAAGATTTGACTCACATGCACGCATCATTCACAACTCACCCACTTACTTTAACATAGAGATCGGTGACATTACCTTACCTTCATGATCAAGTGCCCTAACACAATAAAAAAGGGTAGTTCCACACAATAAAATTTAAGAGCACTTAGGAACTCAAGATAAAAGAATTCACTCACTCTCAAAAATAACATTCATATGCCACAAAATATGCACCATAGGCTTGCCCGTAATGTAGTATTCTACTAATCGAGCTCATTCAGTCTAGGATCAAGCAAAACTTTATTTGATCATAATGTAGGTTGCGTGACGGATAGGATATATTTAGATATAAGAGTGACTACACCTCCTTAAGCACTTTAATACATATGCTTTAACATTCAAACCACATACTTACGTCAAACCAAACTCCACCTTCATATCAATATATATCACTTCCAATTTATTTAAGCACAATTACATCAAAAGTCGTCACTATCAAAGAATTTTTTGACAGCAATACAACTATTTTTTTTCTTTTCTTTTTCAATTCAAGTGGCTCTTGCTTTTTAAAATCAGTGCACCTTTCTCCTTATTTCATTAGCTTCGCTCAAAAGCCAAACCAGACACCCTACACTTTAACTTTTATAAAGTTCATGACAATTCAAGTGCTCACGAGAGGTGAAAAAGTTCAAAAAGATGGTTAATTCAAATAAAGGAGTAAGGCTTGTAATATAGTTGCCAAAAAATAAGATTACAGGCTCAAAAGAGTTAACTATGATACATAATAATTAGGCGGGTAATATATATATATATATATATATATATATATATCTCGAGAATAGTGAGTACTTTAGTTGTGACGCTTAGGCTCAGTTTTTTTGTCTCTTATATAAGTACCTTAAATTGTATGATTTTAAGTTCTTAACTTTGCTTAACTGGTTTGACTAGAGTGTCTTGATGAATCCAATCCTGAGTGAGTTATGTGTTATGTCTGTGTAAGGTTTGGGTGTTATTCTGTGCATTGTATTTGATGCTTAGAACTTGCCACGTGTATTTGCAACGCGAAATAGTAGTTTTATTCAGTCTTAGAAGTGATATAGGCATTTCTTTGTTGATCCATATATATATATATATATATATATATATATATATATATATATATATATATATGTATGTATGTATTATTATTATTATAAAATTAAACTAACACAACTAAAAAGCATAGAAACTCACGGAGACAATCTCCTCATCCCACATTTAAAATTGTGTATTGTCCGGAATGCACATCATACTAATAAGAGGGCAAAAGAAACTTCCTGGTAGGCCAAAGTCCGAAGCATTAGCAGCTCATGGGGTACTCAGACTTCTCCCAGGCCTGACCCTTTGTGCGGGTGCCTTACACTTAGTTCCAACCATCTGGTTTGTTGATGTATGCTTCCAATATCTTTGTTTTTAATTCTCCTAGAAAATCAAAAATCGACACTACAAACATAATACAATTAACAAAAATTAAAAATTAAAAAATAAAAAAGAGGTAAAACTAGGTTACCTCTCAACAGATGCTTGATTCAACGTTGTGGCACGACGCGAATCACTTTTTGCTTCTACTTTGAACTTATGAATTGGACCTCAAGTTTTATTCTCTCATGTGATCATGCTCCTAGGGTGGTAGAACGAATCTGAATGGACCAACAAAATAATGTAGTATTTTGCACTTCTTGGCCTTTAGATGAGATGTGTATTCTCGACTTTCTTGCACGAAGAATTTCATAATGTAGGCATCTTGTTCCTTACTCCATGACTCCTCAAGTGGCTCGGACGACTCTATTTTCATATCATCATCTATACACAATTTGAAAAAAAAAATACTTGGAGTGTGGAACAATGCGCTCAAATACATAAACATTGGGATTGTCAACATCTTTAGCACTAATGACATTAGAGTCAACTAAATATGTATCATCAATATCCTTGGTTGGCTCTAATATCTCTTCTACGACATCGGCATCCTCAAAATCTAGTTTAATTGATTGTTGGTATTCTACTCTGGCCTTCTCCTCTAGCTCATCCTCGCGTTTTTTAAAACCCTCCAGTATAATGGCAATTGCTGCAGCCAATTCATACTCATATTGACTACTATCCACAATGTCAACTTGTTGTGCTTTACAAGGTTCAATTAATTTATTCGTTTGAGCCTCCAAGTTGTGAATAGTTTCCCCTTGCCTTTGTACCTGCAGTTATATCTCATCATATTGTGCCATAAGGCACTTTAACATATCCTCGATCTCTTTCAGGTCCTCACCTGAGTTCTTTGTTCCTATTAACTTCACAAGAAAAAGAAGAACCATCAAAGTAAGGGGTTGGGGAAAGATAAAAAAATATAAGCACAACCATAAAAGTGACCATCTTGACCACCACACATACCACTCATATTTCACATATAAGGTTGAGTTGGTGCACATAACTCTCTCTCGGAAATATTTTGATAATTTTGCCCTGCATGGTTTCCTCCACAATATGCATAACAAGGATCAAAAGTAGAATTACCAACATCAAAACTCTTATAATTTCAAGATGCCATGTCTCTCAGATCAAAAATAAAAAAATACAAAATAAATAAATAATCAAATACATGAAAACAAAAATAATAGTTCAAACTTGCAACCTAGAAATATGTACACCTATAGCTACACCATTAGCTCCTCAGCAACGGCACCAAAATTTGATCACACCCAATTATGCCTTATAAAAAGGATAAAGCGGTCGTTGCAAATAGGGGTGTACATGAGGCGGTTTGGTTCGGAATTTTATTTAAAAAATCAAATGAATTATGCCGGTTTATTAAATTCATAATTAAATCAAACCAACATAAACTCGGTTCTTCAATTTCGATTTTAGACGATTTTTCGATTTTCTCAATTTTTCGGTTTATTTTCAGTTTTCCTTTTTAGTTATATTATTCTTGAAAAGAAGATCAAATAATCACCAATTATCCGCATGATTACTATTTTTCTTAATAATATATGAGGAATACCAATTATTCGTATAAATCATAATTTCAAGACATTCCATAATAGAAAATAACAACAAACATGTGACAAAGCAAAGTACTGTAAAATTGATAAACCTCAACACTAAAATAATCATCAACTATGTGAGCAAAATGACAAGTAGGAAGCTCGTGTGCTGTGGGGAAAGTGTTTCTAATATTTGGGGTTCTTTGATTTTGGAAATGGAACATAGGAAAGATATGGAATAATCTATTTTATTATTTTTTTTGTCTTGTTGGGTCTTAGTTTGTGCTTGATATTTAGGTTATGTAGATAGAATCCACTTAGTAGATAGTGTAGAATCCACTTAGTAGATAGTGAATTTACAAGCTCACGGATAAATGATATCTCAAGATATTGAAAACTATAAAATAGTTTAGAAAATACTTACAGATTAGATTTAATGATTATTGTATATGTATAAAGTTTTAAAATTTATTTATATATAACGTCAGTTTGGTTTAGATTCGATTTGACTTAGTTTTTGTTAATGCCAAACCAAACCAAGAGTAATCGATTTTTTTATTTTCCAACACCAAACCAAATCATATGTCGGGTTTTTTCTTTGGTTTGACTTGGTTTATCAGTTCGGTTTGGGTTGATGGTTTTGCTTGTACACCCCTAATTGCAAATATAATCCGTTCTACAAGTCCGAAGTCGAATCTTACAGAGAACTAAGGCTTAACTACAGTTGTTCACTTTCACCAAGAATACAAGCTTGAACAATTCCTAACTTATAGATATTAAGATTCTCGTGTTTCACTAACTAACTAACAAATTAAAATAATAAATCAACACTAAAGATACTATAGGTTGTAGAAAAGTGTAGATTTTGCGGTTAACCCTAGTACAGGTTCAAATCTAGTTCAACCAGGAATTAACACTGTCACCGGAGGTATTTTATATTACGATCCAAATAGAGATCGTGAAGAATTAGCAAAGATGATTACTGTTATGTGCTTACCTTATACTTTTGCTTCTAATCCTAATTGGGTTCATTATATTAGAAGAGTTTTTAATCCTAAGGTTGGCCTCGCGCAACAGTTAAGGCTGATATTTATAAATTCAAGCATGAATATGAACAATATTTGCGATATTTATTTACTCATATACCTAATCGGATGCAACGTTTAATTCTCGGGTAGGTGGTCAGGATGATGATGAAATGCTTCTACCCAAGATTGGACGAATGTTAAAATTCGTTTAGATTTTTAGAACATTTTCAAGTTGCTACAAATGCATTTTCTGGGCAATATTATCCTACTACTTCAAACTGTTTAGTTTATATTGCCGCACTAGCTGATTTGTTTGTTGAATTTGGCAAGGGTGGGGATATTTATGAACTTGCTATAAATGAAATGAAACAAAAATTTAAAAAATATTTTTTCCCTATCCCTCCTATTTTTGGTGTTGCTGCAATGTTAAATCCTACAATGAAATTGGGAGGTCCTCATTTTTGGTATTCAAATATTTATAAGGCTTTAGATCTTTCAAACGAGGAAGTTGCTACACTAGCAGATGCAAAAGCATCAATTAAAACTAATGCTCAAACAGTTTATAATGCTTATAAACTTGCCTTAGAGCATGCTAGGCTAAATATTCCAACCTTTACTTCGTCTAGCTCACAATCGTCTAAAAGAGCTGCGGGCTTAACAACTCTTAAATCTTGGACGGAGTTTCGGGTTCTCAAGGTGATAATTATGATGAAACTTCACATCTAAATGAGCTTCAAGTTTACTTGTCTCAAGGACTTGAAAAGGAGAATCCAGACGGCTCTTTCGATCTTTTGGAACAGTGGAAGTCAAAGGAAAAATATTTTCCGGTTCTTGCAAGGATGGCTCGGGATATTTTATCAATTCAAGCTTCAACTGTTGCATCGGAGAGCGCTTTCAGTCAAGCAAGTATGCAAATAGGTGATCATAGAGCGGCGATAAGGGATAGCTTGGAAAATCGATATTTTTTAAAGATTGGATCCGCGCAGAAAGAAGAAACTTTGGAATTGCAGAATCACAACCGGCGATAGATGAAGCTTATGAAGAAATGATAGCGGAACTTGCGGAGGATTCGGCTTCGCCCGGAAGTGGTGATGAACAAGCTTCTTTTCCACCACCACCAACACAACCTCCTCCCAACCTTGACGGATTTATGAGATTTGTTAGAGATACAATGTAGATTATGATGTAACATGTACTTTGGCACATCTTCTTTTAGTTTTTTTCTTTTCTTTTAATGGTGGTATTAGTACCTTGTTGTGCTCATTCCATTGGAGGAAGGAAGACTAAGAAAGATATGCCATTTTGGGTAATAAAAATTATAAGACATACCCTTGAATATCTTTTTTCTCAATATTTCTTTGTCTTTACTTCGA
Organism: Nicotiana benthamiana; assembly: GCA_034376525.1. NCBI lineage: Eukaryota > Viridiplantae > Streptophyta > Magnoliopsida > Solanales > Solanaceae > Nicotiana > Nicotiana benthamiana. The sequence continues at coordinate 26,110,095 of CM067324.1, read as the reverse complement.
ATTATTTATAAGCTACAATATATATATATATATATATATATATATATATATATATATATATATATATATATATATATATATATATATATATATATAAAAGAGAATATATATACATTATACATAAGAGATACAATATATATACTACAACAAAATATATAACTATATAAGTTAATATATATACATAAGATACAATATATATACTGCAAGAAAATATATAAGAGAATATACATACATAACATACAAGAAAATATATAAGGGAATATATATATACATAACATACAATATATACTAATTACTACAATACAATATACAATGAAATATATATTATATATTCTATACTAATAACTAGTATACTATATAAATATATTCTATACTATACTAATAACTACTATACATGATATTGTCTTTTAAGAAAATTAGAAAAAAACCCGCATGCCCGGCCCACTAAGCCTAGGACCACATGGGCTTAGGCCCGTCACGGGCTGGTCTCACCCATTGAGCCCACGAAGATCGGGACCGCCAGAGCGAAGGCCCACAAAGTCCGGGACCGTGAGGCCCGTTTAGGCCCGGGCCCGGGACAAAATACACCATTATTAACATATAGTTCACTGTTATTTTGTTCTAATTTTAAAAAAATAGACTCAAGAATCCCTTTTAAATAAAGCTATAAATTAAAACAAACTCAAATTCAAATATCACATAGCTTTAAATACTTAAATGATAAAATAAAAAGTAAAAGAAAAGATAGAAGAAATTTGCATAACGTTCAGTTCTTTTGACACAAGGCATAGGCGGGTATCGAGGCAAACTTGGCTTGTAGTAATAGAATTATTTGTTGGCGCTGGTCTGAGTTTGAAATTGAGTGTACCTTTCTCCGCAGGTGGGCGGTCCATTTCACTCTTCAAAATCTCAAATCTCAACACTCTTTCTACCAAACCCTAGGCGTAGAAATCAAATAATGAAGACGACGAAGCCGTTGAAGGAACTTAAGCTCTCTGTACCTGCTCAAGATACCCCTATCTCCAGCTTCTTGTAATTACCTCTAATATATTATTAGACGTTTTATTTTAATTCCATTTATTTACTAGTGATTAAATCTCTTGCGAAAAATGACAATTAATTAATGCTTGTTTATAATTCAGGACAGCCAGTGGAACTTTTCACGACGGCGATTTACTTTTGAACCAGAAAGGGCTGAGATTGATCTCTGAAGAGAATGAATCTCCGGTTAGCTATTTTTCAGTTTCAATAACTTTTGATGAGTTTCCGTTTAGCTCTTTGTTAGCTGTGATTTATGTTACTAATGTACTCTGCGTTTAGTTTGAGCATTAGGTATTCCAAAATGCTTTATGTTCAGATATCTGAATTCATTATTTTTTCTATGATTGACTAGCACGTTAATTTGAGTTGTGGTCCACGAGATTGCATATCTGATGAGGAAGGGAAGTCTTTTTGGTTTTTCTATGCATTGGTTGTGAATTTATGTGTCATCCGTAATTACTTTACTTGTATCTGGGTGCAGAGGCGGATCCATACGGTCGGACCTCTATAACTACATGCTTATATAACGACACTTCACTATAAAAGCCAAGTTTTTCCGGAACCAAATTTCATGTTGTGTTGTAATCTATGTTTTCTATAACGGCAATTCGCTGTAACATCCAAAAATATCTTAACAAACGAGGCTGTTATAGAGATGTTTGACTATACCTGTCCATTTGATGTACTTGGTCCTAAATCTATTATTTTTACTTATTTAGAGAATAATAGATTTCAAAATCTATTATTGCACTTCTTCTTCTTTTTTTTTTACCTTAAACGAGTCATGGTTTTATTGCCACTTTTGAAGAGTACATTTGAAGGAGGAGGATATAACCACGCCTTCTTTAGAAGATGCGATAGAGGTAAGTGAAGTTAGAGAGTACTTCAGCGAATGCTTCCTCACTAAAGAAAAACAACAAAAAATGTGGCAATAAAGCCGTTACTTCAAGGAAGCTCGCAAACAAGCTTGCTTGGTTTTCTCTTCTTAACTTGAAATATAGGAAATTGCCATCTATCAGCATTTTAGAAGACCTCTAACCTGACGGGGCAGAGTATTAAAGTTAGTATATATGTAAACTTCTTCTGAATTGTGATTCAAGGCAGTCATTCTATCTGCAACTCTGTTTGCTTCTCTTAAACAATGTCTGGTGATGACCCTGTGGCTTTCCACCAGAGTTTTATGTTGTCTCACTTTATTAGCAGTCCTCTAGGTCAAATACCAGAAATGCAATTATGCAGGAGTAGTGAGTCTGTCTCACCTATGATTAAGTTGTACGCTCTTTGTATCTACCAGTGATACCAAACTCTAAAGCACATGCTTCTGCCCAGTTGCTGGTACCATCCCCCAGTGGATGGAGCATGCCATAATGAATTTCTCCCTGAAATCTCTGATCACACCTCCAGCACCTCATTTACCATCAATACATGAGCCATCACTATTGAGTTTAACAAAGAGAACGGGGGGTCTGATCCATCCGACACTGATAATAGATACTTCATTGAGAGAAATGTTGCTGAGATTGCATATGTCAACCCAGCCTTCACCAATTCTGGTATTACCAAATTTAGCTTTCAGTTTGTCAGTAATGTTGAAAGCTATAAAGGAGATAGATCTAGCAGCAGATGGTCTTTCCATTCCATATTTGGACCTACACCTTGATCTCCATAGTTGCCACAACACAAGGAGAGGGAGAATTTTAAGCACATAAGCAATAACAGAGTTCTTAGTCCTCTGATTCCAGCACTTGATGATAAGAGTTCTCATATTTATGTTTCTGTATGTAATCCCTAGAGGACCAACAAAGTATTTCGAGATATTTTGACCATAATAGCTTCACAGAATACATGTTCCACTGTCTCGGATCCGTTATCCATTCCAGGACTCATGCAACATGAGCACACTGAGGGTAAGTTGATACCAAACCTGATGATCTACCAGCGGGGACTGGGAGTCTGTCATGTATTGCTCTCCAAGTTAGGAATGACATCTTGAAGGGAATGTCATTGTGCCAGATCTTGTAGTCATATTGATTTGTGTGTCTCCTCTGTCTGAGGAGGTTCCAGGCAGTAGATACAGAGAAATTACCTGTACTTGAGCATATTCAGTGTGGAATGTTATCAGCATCTGGATTGAGAACAACATGCATTTGAGAAATTTGCCTCGTAATATTGACTGGAACTTGAGCATGAAGACAAGACCAATCCCACTGCCCATCTATAGACACTTCATTGATAAGAATATTGTGTTGAGCCAAGCCATCATCAATCTTTTCGATTAAAGGACCGGTGATGGACCAATTATCAAATCAGAAACTAATGTTTCCCCTGCCAATATTCCATAAGATGTTAGATTCCACACTAACCTTATTGCCACACATAGCATTCCAACTATGGGACTGACTCACTGACCCTTGGTCCATACCTCTGTGAGACCATGAGAACTACCACATCACTTGGCCTTCATGAATTGGGACGACATGGAATCAGTGGTTCTAAACTTCCACCTCTGTTTAGCATTGAATCCCAAACAACTGTCATCGAGTCTCCTGAAGTTAGCACCCCTTCCTCATATGGAAAACAAAGATAGTACCACAGGAAAGTGGAAACCCAGTGGAGCATGCCTCCTTTTTCAAGTCTAGACCAGAAAAATCTAGTGATATACTTTTCAATCATGAGAGAATGAATCTCTGCTTTTTGCAGTTTGTGGTGCATTATTGTGGTATCTTTTCCAAACCGCCAGAATGTATCCCAAATACAGTTCCTAAGTTGCCAAAATGGAGATCCTTATTTATGGACCTCTGATAGAGATGCTATATTCTGAATTTAGCATCTCGATAAACGGTTCATAGCTACTGCATTCGGCACTTTAGCCCGAGTCTAGGTTAGATCATCTAGCATATTAATTGAGTTCATTGTAGATCTATCAGCTATATTCACGGATGCCCTTAGCTTTATCCACTGATGTATGCTAAAGGGGTAAAGATGAAGGTTTCGAAAGTTAAGCTTTAAGTACCATTTGGTGTATTTGCTTGTTAAAGAAACTCATTTCAACAAATGGATGATAAAGCAGTAAACTTTCTCACGCGTCTTTATTAGCTTTGGTTGGAGATTCCAATATAGTGGAAGGAAAAAGTAAAGGAAAGGAGAGAGTTTTTCTTAGTTAATTGTTGGAAAATATATACAAACAATTAGGGCTCGTTTTGTTACAATGATTAGGGGTTTATCCCAGTATAAGGTCTGGGATTATCCAGCTACTGGAAAGCTTTCAAATGAACACACAAGCTCAAGACAGTCTAAGGTGGGGAAATCTCAATGGAGGTTGTTATTCAGTGAAGGCAGGATACAAGAAATAGTGTGCTAGCAATGAAGTAATTGAATTTTGGCCATGGAAGCTTATATGGAAGACAAACTCCCTACAAAGATCATGTGCTTCACCTGGATAGCTCATAAAGGTGCTATTTTCACTCGAGACAACTTATGTAGAAAGAATTTTCAATAGATGTTACATGTGTCTGGACAGTCAGAATCTATAAATCATCGCTATTTCACTGCAGAGTGGCTGCAGATTTGTGGCACATGTTCGTTTCAGTTTTTGGCATCAGCTGGACAACCCCACAAGGCATAAAAGAAGCAGTTGAAAGTTGGAACCTTCGCAAAATTGACAGAACCATCAAGAGGATCTGGCAGATGATCCCAGCAAGTATATTTGGTGTATTTGGACAGGAATTGCAGATGCTTTACTTTCTCATGTGGCTGTGTATTAGCTTTGGTAGGAGAAGGCAATATGGTTCCAGGTGGCTTCACACTCTGTGGTGGTCTCTTTCGAGTTTTTTTTGGGTACAGTAGGTGATGTCGGGCTTAGTGAAGGATGTGTTGCAATCGGATAGCAGGACCTGTAACTAGAAGGAGGACATTTCTAAATAGACCTTTAGAGAGGAGTAGAGTTTTTAAGAGTTTAGAAAATGATTTAATCATTTAATAAATCTGAGGAATAACCTCTTACTCTTAGTTTCGGTGTACCCAAGAAGTTCTCCTGTATGTATGGAGAATTAGATCTCATTTATAGAGAACTATATTACTGTGTAGCTTCTCTACTTTTTGGCACACTACTTGGCAAGAGTTTTCTCCTATCAGGAAAAAAAAGGAAAAGAAGGCAATATGTTAGAAAGGGTAGAGGTTAGGATATAAAACAATAAAGAGCATTGGGCAGATGGGAAAGTGTATTTGTAACAACCTATTCAATTCTTTCTATGTCGTGCATTTGAGATGTAAGCTTTTTGATGGAAAATTCTCCTCATTGAAGGAAAGACTCAATGATTCAACACAAGCAAATTTTGTGCAGTAATAAATTAGTAATACCCAAACAAGAGAACTTCAAATGATTCAGGATGTTTATCTTGCTGCATGTCTGAGGAGCAGCAAGGAGTCCGTCCGAGTTGAAGAGTGCTGTATTCACACTCTGCTCCATGTGCTGAAGACTTGAACCTTTTTTCTTTCTAAATGTACCTTTTATTTCAATTCCCCATCTTCTAATCGTAGTTTATGTTTTCACATTGCAATTATTTTCAATTGAGACTCCAATCTGAGGTATCTTGATTATTATTCCATTTTAAGTTACGCTGATTATTTTCAGTTATTTATGTAGCTCTAGCTGCTATGACATTATGAGTAGGAAATTTAAAAAATTGTAACTGTTGTAAATTTGCACATATTTTTGTCTGTATTATTTCCTCAAAGTTGAATTTATCTTCAGCTAAGGACTAATTATTTGATTAGTTAGCGGATATATCCTTAGGTTAAGTCAAAATTCATTATGGGGCATTTCTGTGATCCGATAGAAAGTTTCAATTTCTTATGCATAATGTTCACAGGCCTCAGAAACTAAGGAGATAGATCTTCAGTTCTCATTGGAAGATCTTGAAACCATCAAAGTCATCGGAAAGGGAAGTGGTGGTGTTGTTCAACTTGTTCGCCATAAATGGGTTGGAACATTGTTTGCTTTGAAGGTCAGTACTCATTAAGCAAGGATGTTTTAACATTCCTCTTTTTTTACTTGGTTATTGATGTTTGCATATATTTAGGACCAAACAAGTGCATTACGTACGCATTACTCTCTGTAAATGTCAATATCATGGAATAGTGGCTATGCGAGTGATCCTCCTTGTGAAAAAGAGTTTCTAATCCTTTAGAGGACCATTTTTAGCATTTGAATAAAAGAATCAACAAGCACATGCGTCTTAACTCTTCTTGGAATGACAATATGCAGAATCTTTCATTACGCAATCTACATATGGTTTGCCGCAATTTGTCCCTTGCTTCCTGGGCCATTGCCACTTTTTGTTAAAGTGTCTACTAGCTTCTTGTTGTTCCGGGAAATTTTATTTTGAGTTAACTTCATGCTGGTCGTCTCTTTTAATGTTGACGGGTGATTGCCTCTGACCCAGGTTATCCAGATGACTATACAGGAAGATATCCGTAAGCAGATAGTGCAAGAACTGAAAATAAACCAAGCATCACAATGTTTACATGTTGTTGTATGCTACCACTCTTTCTATCACAATGGAGCTATTTCTCTGGTTCTTGAATATATGGACCGTGGATCTTTAGCTGACGTAATCAGGCAACTTAAGACTATTCTTGAACCATATCTCGCAGTTGTTTGCAAGCAGGTTCTTGGCTTTCCAGAAACTAATGTTTGAACAAGTTTCTGCTTTCCAGATGATGACTTTTATTCTTCATTGCTAATGCTCTCTTTCCAGGTTTTACAAGGTCTTGTCTACTTGCATAATGAGAGACATGTTATCCACAGAGACATAAAGCCGTCAAACTTGTTAGTGAACCACAAAGGAGAAGTTAAAATTACTGATTTTGGTGTAAGTGCAATGCTAGCCAGCTCTATGGGTCAAAGAGACACATTTGTTGGGACTTACAATTACATGGCAGTTAAGTCCTCTTCCTACATTAGTAGATTTGTTTTCTTCTGTGTTTTGGTAATTGCTCTTCTTCTTGAATTAGTCCATTACGAGTAACTTGAGCTATTTTATGAACAACTCCTAGGAATAGTTTGGCGAGAATGCCTTTTAGTTTCCAACTATAAACTGACTCCTTCGTTACCTTGGTTTAAGCCTGAAAGAATAAGTGGAAGTACCTATGACTACAAGAGTGATATCTGGAGCTTGGGCATGGTCATCCTTGAATGTGCTATTGGACGTTTTCCATACATACAGTCGGAGGACCAGCAAGCATGGCCGAGCTTTTATGAGCTTCTGGAGGCTATTGTTAGCAGTCCTCCACCGTCTGCTCCAGCAGATCAATTTTCCCCAGAATTCTGTTCGTTTGTTTCTGCTTGGTAAGTATGCTGTTTCTTTTGCTTGTGTCTTAACGACTTTATATTGTGCTCGCCAAGCAAAGATGGAGCTGATAATGGATTCCCACCAATTTTACTTCTGTTGCTTTCTTTCTCTATCACCTTGTTGATGATTGAACTAAGTCTAAGGTTGTGTATCATTGTTTTTGAATTTGAGACCTGACTTAGTTGTTCTCCCTAAATTTAACTTAATTAAAATAGTTAACTCCTAATTTCCTCATTATCTATTCATATCTTGCTTGGAGAGTCTTTTGGAAAAATTAGGCTAGTATTGTTAATTGTTGTCTCAAGTAGTAAAAAAGGGCAGCTTGGTGCGTCACACATCCTGTGTTTACGGAGGGTTTGGGGCATCCCAAGGGGGTGTGATGTAGGCAGGCTGATGCAGTGGCTGATTTCACGACTCGAACCTGTGACCTATAGGTCACACATTGCTCCAAGACTCTCCTTTGTTATCTCAACTCTCAAGTAGTACAAGGAGTTAAAGTTTGGTAATGATTAGGAGTGGCAAACGGGTGGTTCAGTTCGGATATGGTTCGGGTCAAAAAAACAAATAAACTATCCGGCCCGACCCATATTCAAAACGGATAAACAACGGGTTAACCGGCGGATAACATGGGTAACCATATTATCCATGGCTTCTTAAATAGGATCACTTTTGGGAGAATTCTTAGTCTCCCTAACTTGAGGAACCCCCAAGGTGATGCTTTACAAATATAAAAGTTAGACCATTGGTTATCCATTTCTACATGGATAATATGGTTCTTATTCATATTTGACTCGTTTTTAAAAAGTTCATTATCCAACCCATTTTTTAGTGGATAATATGGGTGGTTAACTGTTTTCTTTAACCATTTTGCCTCCCCTAGTAATGATAATCTAGCTCACTACATTGCTCTATTTACACAGCATACAAAAGGACCCAAGGGATAGGTCTTCAGCTTTGGACCTTTTGGTAAGTATAACTCAGTGCATCAGTTTTCATGTTTTTCCTTTAGTTGCTGTGTTTAAATATGCAACTGCTTACTTTACTACGATGTCACTTTCAGAGCCACCCTTTCATTAAGAAGTTTGAAGACAAAGACATAGATTTCGGCATACTTGTGAGTAGCCTGGAACATCCTGTAAATTTCCAAGATAAATTCTCAAAAAATTAGTAGTATTATACATTAAAGACCTGTAATGTTTTTCTATAGCTAGCAGTTGTAAACATCACATGAGCTGATCGAATTATTTAGCTTCACTTTCTGCTAAAATGAGTTTGAATTTCAGTACACAATCGTGAGGATTTGACCTTCACTGAATCTCGTATTTTCCAAAGTAGTGATTTATTTATAATGGCATTGCAACTTAGCAAGGTTAGCAGTTGCAAGCTCTTTCCTTGGCGAGTTCGTTGTAGACTGTAAGTGGCAAACAATAATTGAATCTTATTCCAGTTGACAGTAGTTACAATATAGCTTTTTTTTGGTTCCCATCCGGTGTCCAATATCTTCATTGGAGCTGAGCTATATTCTGATTTGTGCCGGGTAGGGCCCCATTGGAAGAAAGGCGTAGTGTTTCTTACCAAGAAGTTTTTCATATTTAATGTTCAACCCAAGACTTTTGGTTAAGGGAGTAGCAGTCCCTTAACCACATCTTTTGGTGGTGTTACAATATAACTTTACTTATACGGTTTTAATTTTATATATTTTCTTTTCATTTAACATACCTTAGTTTGATTGGAAATGAAATTTAAGAATATAAAGTAGACTTTTGAATTTTGTTTATTGACAAGAATGTAGCTAAATCTTGTGGTTTTCAATGTCATTTCATTTATATAAGGATATGTTATTAAGTATAAATAGGAATATCAGAATTAAAATTTACCAAATATAACAAGTGAAGTAGAATTTTGAATTTTGAGATAGCATTTAAAAAATGCCTTTGAAAATACAACAACAACAACCCAGTATAATCCCACTTAATGGGGTCTAGGGAGGGTAGTGTGTACGCAGACCTTACCCCTACCATGGGGTAGATAGGTTGTTTCCAAATAGACCTCCGGCATCCTTTCCTCCAAGAACATTTCACCTTGCTTTAGGGGAGACTCGAACTCACAACCTCTCGGTGGAAGTTTGGAAGTGGGGATTGCTTACCATCAGAACAACCCCTCTTGTCTAATATAAGTCATAACAACAATACAATATAATAGCCAAAGCAGAGAAAAGAGTAAAACAAAGAACATCACAGTAAAGGAACATCCAGGAACATCGAGTGACCTTAAATCTCCATATCAGTATTCCAAATATTCATGAGGTCATAGAAACAAATCAAGCAAAACAAAATATGATCTAGCTACTTACAAGGCAACAGAGCAACTTAAACCATGAACACCTATCATATATAATTAATCACACCATGAATAAGATCAAAGAGGACCAAGAAATGAACCTGAATGGGAAACTTCGATTAATTCTTCCCGGAATCTCTTCAAACGAGTACATAAATGATAAGTCAAACTGAATCAGCTACACAACAACCGAAATGAAACCGAGACATCGAACCAATGGTGAATCTCGAATCAGCAACGGAACGACGACCTCAAACCGTTTCTAATATCTCAGCTCCGAATCTGTTCGTGTGCTTGACTGTGTGTGTGTTTTATTTTTGTGGTGGTGAGGGAGCGTTGGTGAGGTGGGATTTCCGGCGAGGGGTCGTTTGGGTTGAGGAGGCAGAACCTGGAGATCCTTTTCGTGTCCTCTGCGCAGCCTCTTCTGTTATCAGGCGTGTATCAGTCTTCTCCCAAGGCTGCGCGACTGGTTTTCCGGCGAGGGGTCGTTTTGGTTAAAGAGTGGAGAAGACGACACACAGAGGGGGGGTCCTTCTCTCTATCAAAGGATACACGGAAACATAAACTAAAACGTATTAGTATTGACAATTCAAAGGTTAGACGCATAAATCTTGGAGTCCGGAACCTAAATATTGGATTTTTGGACTTAAAATACATTAAAAGAAAGTTACATATGTATGTATAGCATTTAAATAGAAGACACTATATCTTAACGGTCACAATATATATAACGTATGAAAACAAAACGCTAAGCATGAAACCATTGAACAACCTAATGGTTGGAGGGTAGTTATAAAGATAGTTTTGTCTTTGTGGTATAAGGTTCGAACCCCTACAAAAAATGAAAAAGGAATAGGAAAATACGAAAATGTTGTTGTAGGGGTTCGAACAAAACCCCTATTAACTTATGAAAACAAAACACTTAACATGAAATCACTGGACAACCCAATGTTGTTTGGAAGGCAACCCAACCTTAACAACATTGTTGTAAGGGTTCGAACCTTGTACTATAAGGACAAAATCATCTTTATGATTAGCCTTCAACCATTGAGCTACCTATTGGTTTCATGCCTAACCTTTTGTTTTCATACATTATATATATTGTGGCAGTCAAATTCCCTGTCAAAATAGTATTTAAATACAAGACGCTATACCTTAATGGAAAAAGTTACCATTATAGTGTCTTGTATTTAAACGCTATATATAAATATATAACCTTTTTAAAACTTATTAATGTATTTTGAATTCAAATATACGATATTTAAGTTCCGGACTCCATAATTTTGTGGCATACCGTTGGTGATGACCATTTCTTTCTGTCGCAGCTACCTCTTCCAACTCTCTCACTCACTTGGTGTTTAGGCTTCAACAACAATATTTTTGGTATAATTTTTCACAAGTGGGAATAATATAATAGAGAAGCAAAGGAAAGCAGTAACTTGGTGTTTAGGCTTATTGTTTAAAATTTTAAAGAGTCACTAGGGATTATTGAATAATTATTTCCATATTTTTATTAAATATTTCAATTGGTAGGGCTAGAATGTAGCCTATGGATGCGTGGACAAATGGGCGAGATTTGGTCAGTTGGAGCCGTTAAAAAAGGCCAAGTTACACTTTTGCAGACTATTTCCACGTGTATCATGACTTCTACAACAGTCAGCTCTTTTTCTTATCCTCATATATACCATTCAATTTTGTTAGAAAATGACCTAATTAGGAGATAAAGCACTCTGTTACATTACAACTCGAAACCTCCTTCCTTTTGACAGCTACTTTTATTGAATTCTAATCATTGCTTCCGACTTTAATTTCGGCACTATTAATAACTTCATTAAAGTTTTGATTCTTGTAACTATCGTAAATATACTAATAGGGACAATTGCACAAAACACTCAATTATTGATAAATTCTGGTATGATAACTTTAGCTTCGAGTATTTAACCTTTAATTAATTAAAACGTATTGTTCGATCTTTTATATAGAGAATTATATTTGTCTTAGACTATTGTTAGAAGTATATTACCTTCAAATATGGAGTGACAATAGATAATTTATTAAAATTTTGAAGATTTACTAGCAGAGGAATCAAAAGTGTATATTTCGATTAACTGAAGATTAAACATGCTTAACCACATATGTATATCACAAGGACCACAACCAAAATTTGTTATATTTAAGAGCTAAAAACACTAATTTTATTTATTTATATGAGACGGTCATCTCGAGGAGAGATAGTTTCAAGTACCTTGGGTCGATAATTCAGGGGGATGGAGAGATCGACGAGGACGTCACTTACTGTATAGGGGCGGGCTGGATGAAATGGAGGCACATCTAGAGTTTTGTCTGACAAGAAAGTGCCACTGACACCAAAGGTAAGTTTTTATAGAGCCGTGGTTAGACCGGTCATGTTGTATGGGGCAGAGTGATGGCCGGTTAACAACTCCCATTTCCAGAGAAGAATGTAGCAGAGATGAGGATGTTCAAGTGGATGTGCGGGTACACTAGGATAGACAAGATTAAGAATGAAGATATTCGGAAGAATGTGGGTATGACCCCTGTAGATGACAAGATGCGGGAAGCAAGACTCAGATGGTTCGGGCACGTGCAGAGGAGAAGCCTTGATGCGCCGATAAGGGGGTGTGAGTGGTTGGCCGTGGTGGGTACGAGAAGAGATAGAGGGAGGCCTAAGAAGTATTAGGGAGAGGTGATCAGGCAGGACATGGTACGACTGCGGATTTCCGAGGACATGACCCTTGATAGGAAGGTCTGGAGGTCAAGCATTAGGTTTGTAAGTTAGAGGGTAGTAATTCCTTACTTCTTAGCGGGGGTGAGGAGGGGTTGGATTAGGGTTGATCTTAGATGGCATGCAGTTTATGTTGAATACACACTATACTTACTGTTTATTATAGCTCGGGCCTTAGATACTTGTTACTATTATTGCATGTCATTCATCTTTTGGTTGTTATGCTTATGTTACTATTATGGTTTCTACTGGAGGTACTAATGAATTTTCTTTTCTTGTTTTTTTATTTATTTTCATCTTTCTGAGCGGATGGTCTATTGAAAACAGTCCTTATCGGTATAGGGGTAAGGTCTGCGTATATATTACCCTCCCCAAATCTTACTTAATGAGATTTTACTGAGTAATTGTTGTTATTGTTATTTACCTTCTTTTTTGCTTCCCCCGGAATAAGGTAACATTTCAGTAATTATAGAGACATTTGTCCTACATAAATTCAGTAAAAATAGATGGAAAACGCCCCAATAAATAAATAGAAAAGAGGCTGTACCGACGAAATGGATTACGTTAGTAACTTTAGTCAGTCACGATAAAGTACAACCGTTAAACCATAAGTTACAAGGTCTATGTTGCAGCATTGATAAATTTGAACAAGTTTGACAGTATCACTCGAAGTCAGGGACGGATGCAAATTTCAATATCTAGTGGTTTCAGCCTTCAGGGTCATCTGAACTCGATATTCAGATGTAGAATATAAATTTATGGATAAAAATTTATTAAAATTATGATAAATAATAAAATATAAAGCCATAAATTTTAAAATATATTACATTCGATACTAAAACCCTTAAAAATGAACATATAAAATTTAACTCATAAATTCAATGAAGTATTGGATGATTCAACACATTATATGGGAAAATATAAGACCCAAGCTGACTTGAGCAGTCAAAGATAATTAATTCTCCATAAACCTATCAATATAAGAAACCCTTTAATTTTTGTAGCCACAAAAGTGGTATATACTTGTAAGAAAGGAACAAATTCTTTGAAATCTCTAAAGTGACAAAATTAACTTATTATTCAATTCGCTAATGTGGTATATGTTTGTAAGAAAGGAACAATTCTTTTAGTACAATCTTGAAAACTAAATTGATTTTATTATCATCCATTGAAGTTCTTCTTTATATATATATATATATATATATATATATATATATATATATATATATATATATATATATATATATATATAACTTTACGCCTTTAATTACGATTCTAAGATGCAAGGTAGCAGACTAGTAGCTCTACTACTGAATTACTCCCTCTGATTCATTTTACATATGCTTTAAGATTTTACACAGCCCTAATTATAAATAAGAATATTAATAACCTTACTATAAGAATATTTAAACTATCTTCTGTGACTTCTTTAAACGTCTCACATAGTTAATGCTTCACTAATAGGAGTAAGAAAGATTTGATAAGAGAAATATAATAAAAGTGACTTCTTATTTTTTTAGCGGAAATTTTTCACTTTTTTCTTTGGAATTGTTAAAATGATCTAAAAAAGACAATTCGATGTACAAAGTATCCCGCGTTCATGCAGGATTCGAGGAAAAATTGCATCCCAAAAGCGTGTGATGTAGGCAGCATATCCCAATGCAAGGATCAGTAAAATACTTAAAAATATTTCTAAAACAAAGGAAATTTAGTTAAAAGAAGTAGAATAATAAAATATTTAAACTCTTTGACTTGAGGCGAATGTAGCCTAAGAACCAATTACGAGTTTATTTAAATTCATAAGTTTTGATACATATTAAAATTTTACTAAAATTTCAATAATATTAATAAATTTTAATAATATAATAAGTTCAATATAATTTTATTAAAAATTAAACCAATTAAATTTAAATCTTCGATCGACCTTTATTTTGACAAACTTTTGTTCGAATATAGAAAAGAAAATTACAAAGTACATGAGTAATTAAATTGTAAAGTACATGAAAAATTAACCCTAAAAAGTAATCCGTAATTAAAGAATAAATGCAAATTAAACAACATGAAAACTAACTAATCTTCCTCGATTTAAAAAAAAAAGAAACTAATACTGTAATAATAATAAAATAATTAAATCTTATAATTATACACGTCAGTCATTATCCACCCACACACTCAGGCAAACCCTTCAAAAATCTCTCAACCATGTAATCTAAAACATCAATAGTTTTGTCTATGACAAAACAGTAGTAGGAGATAAGTATATAAATGTTTCCTTATCAGAAACTTGATAGAAATTGCAACGTATTAGCAGGAAACAAGAAAATCATTATCTTCTATTCTGTTACTTATCTCTCTATTTATTTCCTTTAAATTATGAAGAAGGAGAAATATAATGGGGTTGAAAGAGAAAAATGGTGCTAACCAAATGAATAATGTTGAGACGTGGGTTATTATGGAAACTGAAAATGGTATTTCTGATGATTATTCCCTTCACTCGAGTTTCTTCTTCTTCGTTTGAGCTAGATGATGATTCTTCATCTCATGGACCTTTGTATTTGTTCGTGTTGGAATAAATTCAAATAAAACACTTTAGCCTTCATATCGAATTACTTGGAATAACAACATAAGCGGAAGCGTACCTGAATCCATAAGTGGAAATCTTTAGTCCTTTCTTGAAGATTGTCCAAGGTGTGCCTTTGAGAAGCTCCTTGATCCTTCCTTTAAGATTGTCTTGAAGTTTTTTGCTTTCACAAGAATATATCCAAGACCAAAAATTGAGGATTGGTTTTCCACTTGATATGCAAGACCAAAATGCTCTCTAGTTTCAATGGGAGGAAGAAGAGAATGTCTTGCATTCTTATGGGAACCATAACCCCCCTCTTATAACATATGAGTTATGAAACTCAAAAGTCATAAGCATGTAACCATGGTTACATGTATGTAACCTTAGTTAGCCCATCATTAACTAAGGTTACCCTTTTGGGTATCTACACATTAGTCCTACACTTTATATGACAATATATTGGCCCCCTTAACAATGTCCATAAGACCACCAATTTAGGCCAAACCAAAAGATAGCACATAACATATAATTAATCCATATATTGTTCATATGTATGTAGATATAAGTCCATATATCTAACAATCTCCCACTTGGACGAGATACTCATACATATGTACAAACCTTAGCATTATATGTTACATTATAACCTTATGAGCTCAGAATTGCTATCATAATAAAATTGCCATGAACAATCCGGTCCATCAATCATACCAACATAGGATCTAAGAGCTCTTAGTTACTCTTGCGTAACTAGACCCAACATAGATCACGTATATCAATATAACCAACGACATGGATCACGTATAGGTGTGTAGCATGGAAATAACATAAAGTGTGGCCTGAAATAGAATGTCTATTTCCAACTGGTTCTCTTTATTGAGATCATTCATAAACCTTAAGAGTACATAAAACTTTAAAACTGAATATCTGCAGATATAACCTTAAAACTGAATTACTGAATGTAATGGACAATACATAATTGTATAATACAAACTCCCACTAAAATTCATAATCCTTAACAAATTTGACACCCATGCAAGCAATATGCTCATGAAATACTTTTGGTGTCAATCCCTTAGTGAGCGGATCCGCAATCATGGAGTTTGTACTTATGTGCTCTATGCACAATTGTCCATTCTGTACTCTTTCTTTAACAACCCAAAACTTGACGTCCATATGTTTTGCTTTCGTCAAACTACTGTTGTTGGCATAAAGGACTGCTGATCTGTTGTCGCATAATAACCTAAATGACTTTTAATGCTGTCAACTATGCGCAGTCCACTAACAAAATTCCGCAGCCATAATGCCTCATTGGATGCTTCATAACATGCCATGAATTTTGCTTCCATGGTGGAAGTGGCCATAAGAGTTTGCTTGATGCTTCTCCAAGAGATAGCACCGCCAGCAAGCATGTAAATATAGCCTGATGTAGACTTCAGACTATCCTGACATCCAGCAAAATCGGAATCGGTGTACCCGATGATCTCAAGCTGGTCCGATTTCCGATATGTAAGCATGTAATCCTTTGTTCTTTGTAAGTACCTTATGACCCTTTTGGCTGCCTTCCAATGGTCCATTCCCGGATTTCTTAGATATCTGCCTAGCATCCCAACAATGTATGCTATATCAGGTCGTGTGCATACCTGAGCATACATCAGACTACCTACAGCCGAAGCATAAGGTGTCTTCTCCATTTCCGAAGTTTCAAAATTATTATTTGGGCACTGTTTGAGACTAAACTTGTCTCCCTTAGCAACAGGGGTGTTGCCTGGTTTACAATCCTGCATGCCAAATCTTTTAAGAACCTTATCAATATAGCCCTTTTGTGACAGACCGAGAACACCTTTGGAGCGATCTCGTTGTATCTGAATTCCTAATACAAAAGAGGCATCACCAAGATCTTTCATTTCAAATTTCTTTGAAAGAAATTTTTTAGTTTCATGCAATAATGTTATATCATTACAGGCAAGCAGTATGTCATCGACATATAAAACCATAAAAATATACTTACTCCCACTGAACTTATGATATATACAGTCATCAGCAATATTCGGTTCAAAACCAAAAGATGTAATGACTGCATGAAACTTATAATACCATTGACTGGAAGCCTGCTTGAGCCCATAGATGGATTTTTTTAATTTGCAAACCCTTTTCTTTGATTCTTCCGAAACAAAGTTTTCAGGTTGCACCATATAAATTGTTTCCTCAATGTCACCATTAAGAAAAGCTGTCTTAACATCCATCTGATGAAGTTCAAGATCAAAATGTGCTACTAGTGCCATTATAGTCCTGAAAGAGTCTTTCGATGAAACTGGAGAGAAAGTCTCTTTATAATCAATGCCTTCCTTTTGAGTGTAGCCTTTTGCGACAAGACGAGCTTTATACTTAATGACATTGCTCCCTGAATCCCTCTTGGTTTTAAATATCCATTTACAACCGATTGGTTTAATACCTTCGGGCAATGTAACAAGCTCCCAACGCCGTTATCGCTCATAGACTTCATCTTATCATTCATGGCATCAATCCACTTTTGAGAGTTAGAACCTTTAATGACTTGACGGAAGTTGATTGGATCATCTTCCTCAAGTCCAATGTCACTTTCTTGTTCTTGGAGAAATACAACATAATCATCCGGAATTGCATTTCTCCTCTCTCTAGTGGATCTCCTTAATGGCACTTCAGTTTCTTGAGGTTGTTGAGTTTGATTTTCATTAGTAATATCAGGAACTTGATTGGGGAGATTTTCGAGATTGTCTTGAACTGGAGTTGTGTGATCCGTGTCAGGAATGAGAACACCCTGACCAAGATCAACAACTTGAGGGAAAGACACATGTTTTTCCTCAAAGACAAAATCTCCAATAACTTTATCTCCCCACCCCCAAACTCAATATCCTCAAAAAACCTAGCATTACCCGTCTCAAAAATAGTTCTAGAAGTGGGATCATAAAACTTAAACCCCCTGGATCTTTCAGAGTATCCAACAAAATAGCTACTAACCGTTTTAGCATCCAGTTTCTTTTCATTCGGCCTATAAGGCCTTGCCTCAGCTGGACAACCCCAAATGTGTAAGTGCTTAATACTGGGTTTATTCCCAGTCCAAAGTTCATATGGGGTTTTGATTGTAGCTTTAGTTGGAACTCTATTAAGAATATAAGCTGCGGTTTTTAATGCTTCTCCCCAGAGTGAGTCTGGCAAAGTAGTACGACAAATCATACTTCTTACCATATCCTTAAGGGTCCGATTTCGTCTCTCAGCTACACCATTCATAGTAGGACTGCCTGGCATAGTATACTGAGGAACGATCCCACACTCATCTAGGAATTTAGCAAATGGCCCTAGACGTTGTTCACCTGAACCATCATATCTACCATAGTATTCACCACCACGGTCAGATCTAACGGATTTAATCATTTTGCTTAGTTGATTTTCAACTTCAGCCTTATATGATTTGAACACGTCTATGGATTGGGACTTTTCATGAATAAAATATAGGTACCCATAACGAGAGTAATCGTCTATGAATGTGATAAAGTATTGTTAACCATTCCTACAAGGAGTAGGAATGGCCCACAAATATCCGTATGTATCAATTCTAAGACATCCGAAGCTCTCTTAGCACCTAATCTCGTCTTGTTTGTTTGTTTTCCCTTGATACACTCAACACAAATATCCGAATTAGATGAATCAAGAGAATCAAGAATTCCATCTGACACGAGTTTCTTTGAATGGATATGTGACCCAAACGTTTGTGCCAGAGTGATAACGAATTCTCATTAGTTAATTTTCTTTTGGTACCACTTGAACTTGTATGCAAAGTTTCATTATGTGAGGTTATTATATCAACCAAATATAGGCTATCATATGTTGATAAAAGACCAGTACCTATAAGAATTGAATATTGAAAGAGACTAACTTTATTGTCACCAAATGAATATGAATAATCGGATATGTCCAATTTGGGAACAGAAATTAAATTCCGTCTAAAAGACGGTACAACAAAAGTCTCATTCAAATCTAAATAAAAACCACTCTTAAACAACAGCCTAAATTTGCCAATAGCCTCAACTTGCACGTTTTTGCCGTCACCCACATAGATGTATCTTTCACCATCATTTGGTTTTCGGCAGTTCAGGCAACCCCGCATAGATATACTTATGTGAGTAGTAGCAGCTGAATCTACCCACCAAGTATCCTTAGGTACCGAAATTAAATTAACTTCAGAACAAACAAGAGAAAGAGATGTACCTTTTTTCGCACGCCAAGCGTGGTACTTGGTACAATCTTTCTTCATGTGATTAGTCCCCGTACAAAAGAAGCAACCTAATTCTGTAGTTTCAACCTTAGGTTCCTTATTTTGCTTCTTCTGGGGCCTTGCAACCGCAATTTCCTTACCTTTCCTCTTCTTATTATCTTTAGAAGAGGATGCCAAATGAGCACTTTCAGTCTTATCTTGCTATATACTTTCCTCCTCTTGCACACAATGTGAAATGAGCTCATTAAGAGTCCATTTCTCCTTCAGGCAGTTGTAACTGACCTTAAACTGATTAAAGTGTGCAGGAAGAGAGATCAAACCTAAGTACACAAGCAGTTCCTCAGGTAATTCTAGCTTGAGTGACTTAAGTTTCGAAGCAAGTTGAGACATTTCCAAAATGTACTCCCTTATGTTTCCCTTGCCTTTATACCTCATGGAAACAAGTTTACTCAATAGAGTACTTGTTTCCGCCTTTTTGTTTTGTGCAAACGCTTTTCAAGGTTTTTAAGGAAAACTTTGGCATTATTTTCATCATTCATAGTGCCCCTGAATAATTCTGGAATTGCACGTTTCATGATCATTAGACTCATGCGATTTGAGGGTTCCCACTTCTCCATCTCCTTCTTTTCATCAGAAGAAGATGTATCCTCAAGAGAAGCAGGTTGCTCAATCCGAAGTGCAAGGTCTAGATCCATGCAACCGAGAATTATCATAATGTTCTCTTTCCATTCCTTAAAGTTTGTGCGTTAAGCACAGGGATGCTGTTAATGTTTGCAGATATTGAAGCAGCTGAAGAATTCACTGAAAATAGAACAAGGATAACTTAATACATGCTTACAATTACTTGAACTTTAACTTTAGTTTACATATTCAAAATAGGCAAATCCCATTACAAGATACCTAGCACAACATTGATTTTAGTCTTTGGACAGAAAATCAACTTGTAAGTGGTACTCTTGGTGTAATAATCAAATATTGACAATAAACTCCTGTCAAATATCAAGCCTTCCTTTGGGCCGACTTAATATTCACATGGAAAACCGAATAATTGTCACATATTTATCACCACAAGCATGTTCGAATTCCTGCCAAATAACAACCTTCCTTTGGGCCGGTGTTAAACGCATGGAATACTAACATCCACAGTCATCTTATATTTCAAGATTAAACAATCTACACAAAAGAGGTTACTTTAGCAACATAATGCTTCAATTGACTTATTTAAAATATTAGATGCTAAATCATATAGTTCTTTAAGCCATATATTGAATCTTGACTGAAAATTTACATGTTTTGACATGTAAAATCTGAATATTAATTGTTTTAATCGTAATTGGACAATACCAAAATCTGAAGCATGATGGACTAAAAACAATTAATATTAAAACTGAATATTAATGTACAAAACATTAATAAATAAAAAACTGAATATTAATTGACATATTATTAATGTACAATTAAAAAATCTGAAAACTTAATACTTAAAACGGTTCATTAATTATGAAAAACGTTTCTTACATTATGTCCTCATTAAACTGCCAGAAAATAAAACGTTTCTGCAATTTATGGCCAGATAATCGATTATCTGAGCCTGATAATCGATATCTGGGTCTTCTGGAATCTCAAAATTTGCTGGAAAACTAGGATAATCGATTATCCTTTTAGGATAATCGATTATCATGGCTCTCTGGATATTTCCAATTTTGCTGAAAAATTCCAGATAATCGATTATTTTTAAAATAATCGATTATCCTCGGGTTCTGTTTCAAAAAATTTTTGATGAACAAAACAGAATAATCGATTATTTCATAAAAAAATAGTCGATTATTCTGTGCTACTGCTTTTGCAAAATTTTGGTCAACCTTTCAAGATAGTCGATTATCTGGATAAGATAATCGATTATATGGATAAGATAATCGATTATCTTACTATTATGTCCAACAACTTAATGTTGCTTTCAACAAGAAACTTAAACAAGGAATCATGTTGATCATCAACCAAAATTATGCAAATTTCAATATTTCAAATCATCTAGAGATAACAAGATATTGATACACCAAAGTTCATCAACAACATATCATTCATGAAATCGTGCTATATCATGGTACTAGAATTTCATAATCAAAATTCCATTTTAACTTAATCATAAACTTTATATAACATGGATTTCATGAACTTCCAAATAATCCAAATATGAAGGAGGCTCTGATACCAATTGTTGGAATGAATCCAAATAAAACACTTTAGCCTTCATATCGAATTACTTGGAATAACAACATAAGCGGAAGCGTACATGAATCCATCAGTGGAAATCTTTAGTCCTTTCTTGAAGATTGTCCAAGGTGTGCATTTGAGAAGCTCCTTGATCCTTCCTTTAAGATTGTCTTGAAGTTTTTTGCTTTCACAAGAATATATCCAAGACCAAAAATTGAGGATTGGTTTTTCACTTGATATGCAAGACCAAAATGCTCTCTAGTTTCAATGGGAGGAAGAAGAGAATGTCTTGCATTCTTATTGGAACCATAACCCCCCTCTTATAACATATGAGTTATGAAACTCAAAAGTCATAAGCATGTAACCATGGTTACATGTATGTAACCTTAGTTAGCCCATCATTAACTAAGGTTACCCTTTTGGGTATCTACACATTAGTCCTACACTTTATATGACAATATATTGGCCCCCTTAACAATGTCCATAAGACCACCAATTTAGGCCAAACCAAAAGATAGCACATAATATATAATTAATCCATATATTGTTCATATGTATGTAAATATAAGTCCATATATCTAACAGTCCGAATTAATGGATCAATTACCTATCAAGTAAGTTTACAATTTATCATTATGTTAGCCTATGCTTTTCGTTTAGCTATAGATTTTGGCTTTTATTTTTTCAAAAGTAGTTGAAAACGTTCTTTATTTAAGAAATTTGATATTTTTTGAAAAAAGATTTTCAAGTTTCCAACAACTGATTTAGAGCAGTTTTTGGACTAAATTTCTACTTTTTTTAAATAAAAGACATATTCAAACACAACTTTTATTTTTTTCTCGAATTTCAATTAAATCTAAATTCAAACGCTAGCGTAATTGAGGTGGAGGGATCAAATGCAGTTTAGTTTTTTCGTAGTTGAGGCAGAGGGTGTTTGGACCGCGCGCACCCTCATTCCAACCCCGCGTTAATATGATATAGTCCGCTCTGGGCCAAGCCCTCGCGGATTTGTTTTTGGACATCTCCCAAAATGCCTCTTACTAATGGGGTTAGGTAACCATATATATATTGACCTATTTTTCTTTTTTTTCGATGTGGGAACTTTTGTTTGCATCCCAACAGAGGGTTCAAACGCAATTTAGGTGAGGGTTCAAATCCAAGATGTAGAGTAGCACCCCCTTCCACTTTTCTCCCTCCTTTGAAGTAATAAATTTTTTTTTAAAGAAATGGAGGGTTTGATGCATTTTTTAATCTTAATAAATGATTAATTGCTATTTGATCCTCATATTCAAAGATGCAAAATATATGTTTTCTTCAAATTTAATCTATTTTTTGGAAGGTTTTTAAAGTTTTGAGAATTTCTGTTTGGGCAAGAATTTAGCTCGTGACTGTAAATATTTTTTAATTTGTCTTGTATTTTTTTTTTTTTGTCTTTGTGTCACAATCTTACATATTATGGGTAATTACTTGCAATTATCTTTTATATCACCCTATATTTATAGAAAAATATTTGGGATTGATCTTTATACAAATAATCAATGAAACTTACTGTTTAATGTTTTAGCCTGTATGCATATTTATTTATTTATTTTTGTTCGTATACATAGATTATATATTACTAATTCTCCACGGTAATATACATATAGATGGCACATATATTATATATTCTCCAGCTGGATATTTTATTTGAGGGGTAGTATGAACACTTATTTATTTTAATTGTTCAAAATGTTTAATGTTAAATACAGTTAAAATTCTAATGAAATATATGAACTCTTGTGTGTGTGTGTGTGCAGGAGAGGATTATCAAAATATTATCAAGGGAATAGTCGATCGTTGGATGTTTAGGAAGTGGGAAGAGCCTAGAGGATCTTTCAAAGAAAGGGAATTCTTATAACCAGAGAATCAAATCATTTAAGAGTTTTGGAGCAAATGACAAAAGATCAGCATTTCGTCCAAAAGCTACAATTAAAAAGAAATCCTACTCTTCAACTTCAAGGAGGCCTATTTTATCAAATACTACTCTTCATGTGGCTAATTGTATATCTTCCATTTCTTTGGAAAAGAATTTTTAATTTATTAAATTCTTAGAAAGCTTGTAGTAAATCTTTTTTTTTTTTTTGAAGCTAGCAACATGTGAAATTGTAAAAGGAAAATGGTTGACATTTTCGGTAGAAAGAGAAACAAATTTTGAGCAGAAATGTTTGTTGATGTTAATGAAGTGATGGAGGATCAAGTAAAAAGAAAAAAGGAATTATGGAAATTTAACCACAAGAGCAAGGTGGGAAGTTCTTGAAGTGAAGGATGCAGGGGGTTTATTTGGAAACAGCTTCTCTACCATAGGATAGGGGTAAGGTTTGCGTAAACACTACCCTCCCCAGACCCCACTAAGTGAGATTATACTGAGTTGTTGTTGTTGTTATCAACTGCTCCAATTTCATCTCTATCGAATTTTAATATCAGAATAGCGGATATAGTCATAATTCAATAGGTCAGGTCCACTTACTTTTTCTTTTGTTGATTTCTAACCTTTCGAATGGAGTTGGTTGGTATAATGGAAAATAGGAATATTCGCCGTCAACTCCAACTATCCTTATAGATAGGCGAAAGCCACCTCCTTGACAGATTACGGAGCTACCCAGCTTCTCTTAATGCCAAGTAGTAGAAAAACTGCTTTTCCGAGCTGGCTTTATCGAGTTAACGAGGTAACAAGCGGAATCTTGCGCAAAGACATACCCGGCATACTAAGATGAATCATTTAAGTTCCCTGCCGTCTTGATTGATGAGCTCGAACAGCCGGTTGATGGCAATGAATGGGTGAAGCAGGGAAGGCTGGCTAGCTTTCTTGACTCTTAAGGGCGTCAACTTTTTAAAAGGAAAAATACATAACGTGCTTATGGCCTAAATTTTTGTGCGGATTTTTTGGGAACAAATATTATTTTATATATTTAATTTTTTAAAGTATATTTAAGGTATATTACTTTTTTCTTAATTAAATTCATAATACTTAATTTTATAATTATACTCATAGCACCTTCTCTCGTCTCTTTCTCTTTTACTATGTACAATCAGTGCAACAATGGCAGCCACCGCAACAATGGAAGCCACCATAAGATTCCTCCATCTACACCCCAAAACCAAACCCACTTTCCCTCGTTTCTTCTCGTCTTCATCAAATCTTGAACACGATCATGCCCCAACCACCCTTCAGAACCACTCTACCACCAATAATAAACATAATCTCTACCCCTTAAACCCTTCTCGTTTTCTCCATCGCCAACCAAAATCTTTCCTCCATGATTAACATGCCATAATAATAACAATCTTGAAGATGAAGGAAATAGAACTGAGGTATAATTTCAGTCATTTTAAAGAAATATAATTCTTTTTTCGATTTATGTAAAGTGGATCTTAATGGTAGAAAAAGAATCAAAAGAATTTTTGTAGCCACTCTTGAAGAAAAATTTACAGCAAGGTATTTGATTAATTATTTATGATGGGTTTAATAGATTAGTAGATTACATGTTAAGAAGATGAAAAAGTGTAAAGATCTATATAAACAAAAGAGTACATATTTAATTTTGTGATTATTCTTATGTATATCCTAAATTGCTTAGCTAGAAGCGTCAGATTAAAAATCCTTTTGTAAAATCTGTAAACTCTCTCAGTTTATGTTGTAATTAGGTTTAGTCATAAATTAAAATCTTTGGACAAAATGGCTTGTGGTGAGAGTATCACAAGTTAGTTAAGTTAAAGTCTTTGTAACAAGAGAGTGACAAAGTGGCTTGTGGTAAGAGTATCACAAGTTAGTTGGGTTGAATTCTTTATAATTGAGTCATTACACAGTAACTTCTAATAGGTGTTCACAAGTTAGTAAAGTTGAAGGCCGTAGTTTTTGTCTCCTCCTGTGTCTTATTTACTTACAATTTTATTAGTATTCTCAACATAACCTCATAGAGGACCAGGTACTCTAATGTTTGATGAACTCATACAAACTACCACTTCTTAGTATCTAAGTTGAGAACGTTGTACCTTTTTGTCTCATAAGGATATCCCACAAAGACATGGGAGTGTTCTTGTTCAACTTTATCTCTATGAATCTTGGGTGTAGCGGGAAAGCATAGGCATCAAAAGCTTCTTTAGTGCGAATATGTTGGTTTTTTGTTATAAAGGACTTCAGTTGGAGATTTATTCTTCAGGTAAGTAGTGGAGAGTCTATTTATAATATAAGTGGCAGCCAGTACATACTTACCCCAATATTGCAAGGGTAACTTAGACTGGAAGAGGAATTTCTTGAAAGTTCCAAAAGGTACCTATGTTTTCTTTCTACGACCACATTTTGTTGAGGAGTGTAGGGACAAGTTCTTTGATGAATAATCCCTTATGACTGAAAGAAGGATAAGATTTCTGTATTTACAAACTCTGAAGCATTGTCTGATCTGAGGTACTTTATATTTGTTTTGAAGTGAGTTTTAACTAAAGATATGAACCCTTTGATTACTTGAAATGCATTGCTTTTATTAGTAAAGAGGTGGGTCCAGATAGCCTACTATGATCATCCACTAGGTTGAGAACGTATTTATAATTGTCATGAGTGGCCACTTGGTTGGATCCCCAAAAGTCTACATGAAAGTTCAAAAAACAGAAGTTGTGGTGCTGGTTCTGTGGGATATGCAAGTCTAAGTTGGCTAACCATGGGACAAATAGAGCAGAGAAAAGGTTGTTTGGTTAAGAACTGAACATGAATAGAGGATATCTCCCTCATCTTAACAAAAGGTACATGTACCTATTTATAATGCATATCATATAAGAAAAAGTGTGATGAAAAGCACTGAGTTTATTACCAATGAAATTATTTACAAGTGAATGTGAATTGCAAGTGGAAACATTTATAAGTGAATCAGAATGTTGATAGTGCAAGCTATTTACATCAGAGGTCTTAGACAAGACAGAATCTGAAAAAGACAAAGAGGCAGGTGAAGTGGAGCAGGAATTCTCCAAACATCTTGAATATAGGAGGTATAAGTCATCCTTGATATTACGAATCTCCAGATGCCTTTTCATTGAAGAGGCCTGCAGTAGACATAGAAAGTCAGAAAAAACTATCAAACCTTTAAATTGAGAAGCTAAAGAATGTAGTAAAATAAGGTTGTATTTTAAGGATAGGACATAAAGAACTCTATGTAGTATTATGTTCGGTGCAAGAGTAATTGTTCCAATTTCAGTGACTTTAACCCTATAGTCATTATGGTAAAGTAATTAACATAGGATACACTAAGGTTTTAATGTGAGTGAGCAGGGATTTGTTGAAGGTCATATGATTAGAAGCCCCAGAATCTAGAACCCAAATGTCAGCTCTTGACTTAAAGCATTTACATGAGAGTAATCCAAATTCAACAGAGAGAACAGATACAAAGCAAGCTTGAATACCTGTAAAATTCACACCCTACCAATGATGTTATTATCTATTTATCTCTAGCAGCGCTAGTTTGAAAGTGTTGAAGTAAAGTCACCAGTAGCCCATATTGTTATTTAATGAGACCGACATTGGAGTTGCTGCTTTAGGATTGTATTTCCTGCATTGGGAAATGTATCAACTGGAGTGATGTGTATACTGGCTGCAGTTCTTTTGCTTTTATTGTACTTAGGATTGTGATTGAAGTCTTGAGGATAACCGTGGAGTTTGAAGCATTTGTATTTGGTATGACCAGCACGCTTGCATTGATCACAAAAAGGAGGAGTTCCACTAGTGGAGGAATAGTTATTTGGAGAGTAATTGGTTCCGAAGTTGTTATTATGCATAGGTGCCCTGTTTAAACCGTTCTGTGCAGGAACATTGGCATTTAAGCAGACATATTACATCATGAGTCAATTGTATGGTTTTACTTCCCTTTGCTTTTCCTCCTAACAGAGCAAAGACAAGGCATGTGCCATAGAAGGTAAGGGATTCATCATGAGTATACTCCTCTGCATCGTGGTGTATACCTCGTTCAATCCCATGAGAAATTGGATGATTTTTCTGTCT
The DNA here is from genome assembly GCA_034376525.1 of Nicotiana benthamiana. NCBI lineage: Eukaryota > Viridiplantae > Streptophyta > Magnoliopsida > Solanales > Solanaceae > Nicotiana > Nicotiana benthamiana. The sequence continues at coordinate 26,082,561 of CM067324.1, read as the reverse complement.
TGCAACTTTGTGCATATTTTCCTTGGCCCAACAGGTACATTGGCAACTACACTGTGACTTGGCATTTATCATGTTCAATTCCTCCCAAAGTTTCTTTATTTTTGTGTAGTATCCAGTAATATGAAGGACATCTTGAGTTAAATTGTTGATTTCCTTTTGGATTTGGTACAATTTGGTGTCGTTAGTCTGGTCGTACCTGTCCTCTATCTCTATCCACAACTCAAAAGCATTACTAGAATATTCGACACTATCAATAATATATTTGCACAGAGAATTCAAGATTTGTGGGTTACCATATCATCACATCTCTCTCACTGACGGAATTGTGAGAAATCTAGGTTTGGGCGCTTATACTCTCCAATGATAAAACCTATCTTATTTTTTACTCAAAAGAGCTCTAAGAACACTTCTCCTCCAAGACTTGTACCCGATGTCGTTGAATAGAGCTGTCACTAGCATCGCACCAGGATTATCTAACGGGTGCATATAGAAAGGACATCTTAAATTAATTTCGAAGTCGATGTCGGCGATGGCAGAAGAGCTGCTCAATTCAACTCCAGATTTAATGTTTGGATCAAGGATAGCCATAACAGGTAGTATCAACCATTGAAGAATGAAACAAAAAAGAGAGGAACAATGTCGTAACGAGAAAATTGGGGCAAAACTTGAGAACTCGATTGAGATCGTGATACTAGCTTCGGAACTCAATTGAGTAGGAGCGTGCATTTGATTTATCGATTTAATTTTGACCCTTATCGATAATTACTTATTGATTTGTACATATGTTTATCATTATCGTTTTAATAAGGTTTCGATTTTTTTGATTTCGATTTATCAATTTTTGGGGCTTATCGATTATACCAATGAGAAAATTTACGGGATTCCAAGGAACGTATATCTCTATAAACGCGCCTAACTAATATGGAAAAAGAAGCTAAAATAAGACGAACACCATTTATAACATAAAATTCGTGTTAACAAGCACATGCGACGAAACTAAAGTAAGGGATCAAATGTATGTCACTAACACTCCAACGGTATTTTAGAAGAAAAAAATATCATCATGGCTAATTCTGTTTTCCATTAATTTGAACTTCATTCCCTTGAGCTTTAAATATGATCATTCCTTGAATGTGGTAGAGGAAATAATAGGATTAGGGACTTTGGATAAAGGAAAGGATATTGTAGAATAAAGGTAAAAAAATTATCTTTTTAGTATATCTTATCGCTTTATCGATAAACTGATAACCAAAGAGGACGAAATCAAAATCGATAACTTGGTAAGGAAAATTTCGAAATCGAAATAGATAAATCAATAAACCAATAACCAATAATCAATTCGATTTATCGATAAACTGATTCGAATGCACACCCCTACAATTGAGAGAGAAATCGAGGATAATGGTGCGGTGACTATTGTGTTGTGATACTATGTAAAGATGGAGAAGTGAAGGACAATAGTGGAGATCGAGCTTGGGCTCCAATGGTGGAACCGTAAAAGATTCTCGAAGAGAGAAAGAGAGAAAGAAAAATGATAGAATCTATTGAGTGAAAAAATGAACCGACTAAATTGATTATTATCTGTACAAATAAGGACATATATATACAACACGTGAGAATCACATATGAGATACTTAACAGACTAACTAACAGCTAAGCTAATATAACCAACACTTAACAGAGTAAATAACTAACAATTTTACATATAATTAAAACAATATCTCAATAAAAAGAGGAAGGGGTTGGGAGAAAAAAGAGAGGAAAATGGGAAGTGGTTATGTGAGGAAGAAGAAGAGAAGGAGAGGGAAGGGTTATGGGAACCAACAACAACAATGACCAAGTGTAATTCCACAAGTGGGGTCTCAGAAGGATTGTGTACGTAGACCTTACCTCTACCTCGAAGCGTAGAGATGTTGTTTCGGATAGACCCTTGACTCAAGAAGACGAAAAAATGAAAAGAGAAAATATATCAGTACAATTAATAAAAACCATAAAAATAATAAAGACTTTATAAGAACCAGTGAATAAATGAAAAGCAAATAACAGTAAATAACGGAAGAGTAGTGAAAACACAATATTGACCACTAGCAGTCTAAGATTAAATCCTATACTGGTAGACCAAATGAAACTCAACTACCTCCTAACCCACAACCTTAATGTTCTACCACTACAGCTTGCTATCGAGTGTCATGTTCTCGGAGATCTAAAGCCTCGTCATATCACGCCTCATCACCTCTCCCCAATACTTCTTAGGCCGCCCTCTACCTCTCCTCGTACCCACCAATGTCAACTGCTCGCACCTCCTTACTGGCACATCCAAGCTCCTCCTTTGTACGTGCCCGAACCATCTGAGCAACACTTCCCGCATCTTGTCATTAATAGGAGTCACGCCCACCTTCTCCCCAATATCTTCATTCATAATCTTATCCATCCTAATATGTCCGCACATCAACCTTAACATCCTCATTTCTACTACTCTCATCTTTTCAGTATGCAAATTCTTAACTAGCCAACTCTCATCTTATAGAGACCTACTAATTAAAAGGAATATATAAATTTTTGACACATGGCAGTTAGGGAAATGCTTTTTCAAAGGGTTCACGCTCTTATCTCTGTTGTTACGCATTTGGGTCATAAGTCAGGTGCCTACTTATGGTATGTGTTATGAACCCATAACCAATCTTTAGTTATCATTGCTCCGTCTCCCATTTGGTTCACAGATCGACCTGTTAAAACAACCATAAGGTCATGGGTACATGAATGTGGCTAATATTAAACTGACATTGCTAGGTATTTTAGTAATAAAGTTGGAAATAGTATACCTGTTATGCTAACTTAGTGAATAGAGTATTAAGTATTAACCTGCTATAGCTCGCTAAATCGAATCGCTAGTGTACAATTTACCTGTTTCATTACATATAACTTAAATCCTTAATAATAAACAACTCAGCCAAGAAATGCTGAAAAGCAGCTAATGATGCAAGAGCTCTTCCTCTTATACATTCTAAAAAAGGGTATATGCCGGGTTTTTGGACCCTATGCTGAGTAAGGTTCAAAACCTTCCAAAATACTGTAAAAACAATATGTAATAATGCTGAACATTGCCCCCAAAAAAATTAAATGAGGAAGTACACACAAGAACTGCCCCTCAGATAACATAACCAACTGATTTTGGATATCAATAGACTATTAAACTGTGCAAAGTCGTGTACATATTTGGCAGGATAGGCGCAAATCTTGGCCAAAACCTAGAAGAGATTAAGAAAGAAAAAATAGTTCAAAATCTTTTAACATTTCAAATTTTATAAACAGGGGTGATACCCAACAGATGGAAACACTTTCTCATCACAACAGCTGTTGCTTCACACAGCAGAAGCCTGCTTGTTTCCTCCGCTGAACCAACCACCTGCCAAATTCCAAAATTAAACTTTAAAAGTTATCTATCAACTCAAAAAACATATAATTCCTCAAGACGATCTTCATCCTTGCATGAATCTTATGTGTTGTTTTTTTAGTGCTGTTGCTGGAACCTATGTTCTATTAGATGTGAGATAAATGTGGAATAAGAATTACTTGTTATTAGTAATATTTGGATAAGAGTACCTGAAACGACAAATACTCCTAAAGTAAAGATTAATCACCTTACGTTAAGTAATTTTTAATCTAAGAGTTTCTTTTTAGAACTAAAACTCAATATGTAAGCTAATTGGTAAACTTAACTCTTAACTTCCCCATCATTCTTTTTTTTTTTATAAGATAAATTGTATTAATCAAAAGGGAGAGAACTCCCGTATACAAGAAGTAGACCAAAAGTAGAGAATTTACATCAGAACATGATTCTCTATAAAAGACACCCAATCTTCTATACAAATAGGGGCTATATGAGCGTACCAAAAAGCAATCAAAGATAAAAGACAATTCTTAAGATGTGAAAAAGGACCCCTCAAAAGCTCTCCTATTTCAATCCCCATCAATCTTTGCATAACAATTTATGTATTATTATTCATAACACTAACAATCCCTCCATTATAATCCTAGGATAACTAACCATGAAGCAGCAGCTACATGGGATGCTTCCAGAATACTAGCAAGCGGTTTCAAGCTAGTTTGTGACAACTTAGCCATGACTTGTCGAGGTGAAGAGTATCCAATTTTTCCGGTCTGTGGTTAACTTAATTCTCACTAGAAAGAGTTCATACCTGACAATAATTCTCACTAGAAAAAATTCTTACCTGACAATTGGTGTAAAATTTTGTGAAGTCTTCAGACAATTTGTAAAGATATTCACACAAAAGGTTTGGCAAAAGATTGATACAAGCCTCCTCAACGATCTGCAAATGAGACACCAATATTTACAAGACTAGAACTTTGCACAGATAATAGAAAGTCGCGACGCTGTAATAACTATAGAACATCAACTTACCTCAGCAAACTGGAGCAAATGAAGGCCTAACGCACGTTCATCTTGATGAGCCAATACTATACCTCCTACCTGTCCATGACAAATCACTCAATTGTGACAATTATTAGTCCTACAAATCCAATAACCCAAAGCATTAACTTTTAAACAGCCATAAGTGGCCAAAAAGCAATAATAGTAGGAACTATTTGACTTGAACATTGGTTGAACACCACACACACACCCTCCCAAAAAACACATACGTACAAAATCTAGAAGACATATTTCAACAAGGACGAATGAAATTTTTACCTTCTTTAACTCCTCTATATCTCTACCAGACTTTCTGATGATCGAACAAATTCGGGCATGTGCATACAGCAAATACACAGCTGTATTTCCCTGCCAATCACAGAGAAATACAAGCGAACGTCAAATCTTATTTAACCAGAGGCATAAATAAGAAAGGAAATCCATGAATCAAGTGCAAAATAGAAAATATTACAGGATCTCACCCGCTTCAGTTATAAATATAATCATGGAACTGTTTCCATGAAGATTGAGAAGGATGAAGATAAGTCTAATGAAGCATGTGGGTTAATCCGAGGAGAGATAAAGTAGTATACTAGTGCAAAATGAAATTTACTCATTTTGTAAATGGATATCTATACACACCTTATCACTAAGCATTTGATCAAAATTAAATGTGTAGTTGGTCAATCTGTTGTTCTTCAAGTCCGCATATCTATTTTCCATACCAAGGGGGGAAAAAATAGGTCAGAGCCCTCGAGAGAAGACAAGAAAAGCACAACAGACATGTGTCACAAAATGTACCAGAGCAAGCTATAGAGATATTTGATAAATCTATTTGATGGAAAATAAGTCCAACCACAATCATAGTTTTGTGTGTTATGAATTTGATTTCTTGAAACATCTGGAGATTGTAGATGACAGCACTATTCATATAAATGTGAAAGATTTTGGTACAAAAAGGTATGTACTCTCCAAAATTACACTTCATTGTAATTAGAGTGCATGCCTATGATAATACAAAGAGCCAACAGCAATGACTCTATAGAACCTATGTACTTCTCCTTATTGGCGAACTCTTATGTATCGCTGCAGTGGTCAAAGGCATTCTGGCCTACTTGTTTCAACTATTGAACAAGAACTTTTGTTCCAAACTTATTGCCAACAAGGCAACTAATTTTCGTATGTATACTACCGCGTCCCATATAAAGTCTCTTTCTTGAATCCTCCAACAAAATGTCACTTCTCCAAAATAGAAATTTTCTTTCACTGTTCATACTTTTTCAGTTTTGCCTGACCAAAAAGTTGGCCTAAAACAACCACTATACTAAAAGTTACAAAATCATAGCACAGACCATTAGATTCCCCTGCTTTTGCATGCGACAGACATGCTAGGTTGAAGTATGACAGTAAACTGGATTATGTTGATGACATTAACATAGCAAGCAATGACCAACAAGGAATTTCTCAACTTGCCATTTGTTCAATCACTTGCAAACCAAAGATTTGGACAAATAGAAATACTTTTTGGAGATCGAGGTAGCACAATCTAAGATTGGCATAGCTATCCAACAAAGAAAGTACGCTTTGGATATATTGGAGGAGACAAGTATGTTAGATTCCAAGTATGTTGACACTCTTACAAACCCAAATGTTAAAGTTGTTTCTAGATAGAAAAAGGCTAAAAGGCATTAGAAAACCCTGATGGAATGGAAGACTGGTTGACAAACTAATTTATGGCAAAGTCACACGACCAAATATTTCATCTGCCGTAAATTAAATTCTCCAAACTCCATGGCGTGGCCAACTGGCCATTAGGATGCAATAATTTGCATTTTGAGTACACTAGAGGAGCTCAAGGACAAGGACTGTTATATGAAGGGTCATCGACAAAATGTTGGATACTCTAACACGGAACTCCCTCACATAGACAATTCACTTCTGGATACTCTATCATGATCAGAGGAAATATGATCTCTTGGAAGAGTAAAAGGCAAGATGTTATCACAAGATAGACTGCAGAAGCAAAATATCAAGCTATGACCCTTGCAACTTAAAGCTTATCTAGTTAAACAACTTCTCCATGATAAGTGCATTGTGGTCACAAAGATGAAGTAAAAATGTGACAATAGACCTTCTTTTATATAGACTCAAATCCAGTATTTCATGAAAGAACGTGATAGATAGAAGTGGATTGTCATTTCTAAGATAGAAGATTGAATTCATATGCATTACCACTAGTTTTACCAGTTCAAATTACCAATTTGCAGATGTTGTAACTAAATCTCTTCAAGGTACTTGGATTGGATACAGTAAATTAGTAACAAATTTGGAGCCTATAACACTTGCCTTCTCCAGCTGGGAAATGCTGGGTATTAATCTCTTGAGGGCAAATGCTAGGAGAACTACAAGATATGCATTGATTCATATTGAATAGGTTTAATACAAATTGATCTGATTAGTATACTCATGCATAGATTATGAATTTTGTTATGCCTAAAATTGGCATTTCACCAATTGTCACATAAGTAATGATTATAAATTCTCAACCAAGTTGAGGAAATATTAAGCTCATCATCACTTGTCACACTTTTTTGCTATTCTTCACTACCAAACTTGTAAGCTCTGTATCCAATTGCCCAGCTCATTTTTGTTCTCTTGCAAAATGAAAATAAGTACAAATGCATGCAAAAGCAAGAGGAACTTACTTCACAGCACCATATCCAACTGCTTCAGCAGTTTGCTCCAGTTCGTCAGCTGTCCATTCTGTTGCCTTGCCTGCTAAGACAGTAATGACAGAAAACATGAAATTCTGCATTATAAATTAAGATTGCAAAACTTTATTACCCATAATTGACAAGAGAGACGCCAATTCAAATAAAAATAAACTAGTATACAAAAATTCCCAAAATCCCTCTATTCAGAAATCAACCAAATATCATTTACACACCTCGTTCTTCAAGTGCTAATTTACACCGGCTCTTGGCCTCATCAAGTAAATCAACCAGCTTAACCACCTCAGTACTCCGAGTACGAAATCGTTTGCCATCATCTCCTAAAACTAGACCAAATCCCACATGACTGGCCTTGGGAAAGTTATTCTCGTTTAGGGGAAGCCAGCCTGCAAGTTTTGCAGCCTGAAAGAAGATTCCAGGGAAAACAAACCTGGTTATGGCGCAATCCTCATGAGATCATATCATAAGCTATTCATCAAATAATAAATATATATTTACATCACATACCAAAAAGGGATAGAAAAAGAGATTGATTTTAGAAACTTACAGCAAAGACCATTTCAAAGTGCTCTCGCTGGCCAACATCAGTCACATATATCATCCAGTCTGCTTTCTCTTCATTAAGCCGATACCTTAAGAGTTGCATATAGAAGGTATCATGAAATCATGTGTTGAAACTTCAATATACATTGAACTCCGAGTCCCAGCATCAGTTACACCAGTTGATACCCAAATTGAAAGCCTTGCAAACTCAACACCCCTCTACCCAGCTAGTTACCTATACTACATCGCATAAGTTAGAGTGATCTAATCATAATTGTCTGAATTATACGCATTAATTTAAGATGGGTAATCGGTACTCAAAATCACCTCTTTAACATATATTATCATTTGCTTGCATTACACTGATTACAAGAAACCTGTAAGACCTACTTTGCCACTGGGACAAGATATTTTCCTTTCCTCCGTACATACTTAATATACATGCAGCTCTTACACAAACCTTAATACTGAGACAGAAAAGTAGAGGAGCGCAACAAACTTACCCACAGCGCTAGGTTTATCACCAAGTAGAAACGCAAACCTATTTATTTATTTATATATATATATATATATATATATATATATATATATATATATATTTCGATAAAGAAGATAGAGATCTGGAAAATATGTGTGTGTGTGTATGTAGGCACCATAGCGAGCCAAAAGCTGATTGAGAGGCAGAACAATGGCTTTCTGAGATGCCTGGGTTTTTACTGTTAGATCCTCTCTAAAACTATACATAGTAAAACAGACAGCAATTAACAAGACGTAATCCATGGTAACTCAAAGAGGCATCACAACTCTACGCCAATGCTGTCTGAAGAGGATCTTATTTATATTTCAATGTCCTCTATGAATATAACTGGTGATTTTAGACACGATCATGCAATGACAAAAAAAACATAAAGGACATGTCATATTGGCAGTAGAAGGGGCAAACATGACACCAAAGCCCATTAAAACACCTCCTATGATTTTGACATAACAGCCTATAATTGCAAAGTCCATAAAAGGGCAAGTTACAATGAAAACCAACCATAGTGCAGCAAGATCAGTTGAAGCATAGTTGAAACCACCATCCTTCTTAACAACGATAAGAGGTATTTTTTTCCCTTCAATAAAGATAACACGAGCTCCTTCGCTTTCTTGAATCAATCCCTTATAGTTAAGCAAATTGAATGCCTTGGGAATGTACGGATTGTAAAAGCTTTCACCCTAAAAAGAAGAAATACCAAATTAATCAATGAGAGTTAGCTCAATCATACATAAAACAAGTAATGCATGTGCATGCTACATGCTCAATTCAAAATGAAAAAAGAATATCTTATTAAAAAAGGATAAGCCCCACTGAATGAATTATCGTATTCCCGTACCCAAGTGTGTGGCCTAGTGGTTAATGAAGTGGGAGGAGAACATAAGGTCTCAGGTTTAAATCCAAGTGAAGGCAAAAAACAATAGGTGATTTCTTCCCACCCACCCACGCCTTGGTGGGTAGAGTTACCTAGTGCCTCTGCTTGTGGGTGGTAGCAAGTACTCAGTGTCAGTGGACTAGTCATGGTGTGCGCAATTCGGGCTTGACGCTACTGCAATAAAAAACATCATATTCTCCCATAATTCTTCTGTAGGATATGATAGCAATATTTACATATAGGACATTCATGACAAGAGGGGTTGCTCTGATGGTAAACAACCCCCACTTCCAACCGAGAGGTTGTGAGTTCGAGTCTCCCAGGAGCAAGGTGGTAAGTTCTTGGAGGGAAGGATGCTGGGGGTCTATTTGGAAACAGCCTCTCTACCCAAGGGTCCATTTGGAAACAACCTCTCTACCCAAGGGTAGGGGTAAGGTCTGCGTACACACTACCCTCCCCAGATCCCGCTAAGTGGGATTATACTGGGTTGTTGTTGTTGTTGTTGACATTCATGCCAAATGATTTTCCCCATATTTACTTGACTACTAACAATCAATCATATTCAATTTCTGCACCACATAAAGGGCAGCTCGCTATGCGCGGGGTCTGGGAAAGGACCGGATCACAAGGATCTATTTAATGCAGTCTTACCCTACATTTCAGCAAGAGGCCATTTCCACGGCTCGAACCGTAGTCTCCTGGTCATATGGAAACAACTTTACCAATTACGCCAAGGCTCCCCTTCCAATTTCTGCACCACATTGAGTATTCACCGGGATCTTCTGGTGGTGGTAGGTTTTAATGATGGACAATGTCGGTTGTGGTTGTTGATGGTGATGGGGTGGTCAGTTATGGTAGTTGAGGTAAATAAGTGTTGATTGTGGGTAAGAATGATGGCGATCAGAGTGGCGGGGATAATGAGTGGTGATGGTTGATAATGGTAGTGGCTATGATTGAGGAGATGGTGGCGTGGTGATGGTGGAGGTGGTGGCGGTGGAGGTTGAGTATGGTGGTGGTGGTGACATGGTGGTTGTTGATAATGATAGGCGGTGGCAACAGTTAATAATGAATATGTGATAGCAGCTTAATAAAATTAAGTCTATGTTATAGATCTTAATCATACAGACCTATTCAGACCCATTAAATGATTGTGAAGTAAAAAAAACAAACACACTTAAAGATTAAGATCTCAATAAATAAGATTTAGACTTTAAAAACACACTTAATGTGAGAGATCTGAATGATTAAGATTCAGACCCCCATTAAATACAAATAAACGAGGCCTAAATTTCAGGTGGCAGCAATATACGCAGTACATTGTCCAGTAAAACATACTAAAGTTTCTAATGCAACCATTAAGGATTTCCTTTTCTTACAGCAATGATGGTCGAGCTAGCTTGTGTGCAGCTCAATTAATCCACCGGATACCTGCAACCTCCCATCAACATAGGCACCACATAGCTCTGTCCACGCGGGCCAGAAATTATACCTAACTTTTTTGCATCGGCTTGAATTTGAACCTTGGTTTCCCAAGGTTCATTCTAGCTTCATTCACCACTAAGCACACGTTTTGGTGCGACTGCTATGAGAATTCTCCTTCAGGGGAATACCTTTGAAGCATTCTCTTTGAGATTAAGTATTTCATATCAACGCAGGAAGTGACTTCTGGTTTAACTTGATAGATGATCTGGCAGATTTTTTCCTTGAAATATTTGTGCAACTCTGACGAATTTCTTACTTACCCAACCAAAAAAAAAATTATGTATATTATCAAATGATATGCTGAACCATAAACATAACCATTACAAAAGCCAACATCAATTGATTGTTGATCTCGTTTAGATGGACCAACTTACATTTACAATGCCAGTGAAATAAGCATAAGCACATATCATAGTCTGCTTAGTTCTTAAATATGTCACATTATATGCATGTTCCATTTTGGAATTACATAACGGTGAAATCACCAAATTCAGACTCACTTCGTGGTGCTAAAAGTTGAAACTATAAAACAAGTAAAATCATCAGATATAGAATCAATTCATGGGTGCTAAAAGTTGAAACAGTACATATGTGATTCTAATAGCATGGAGGATCAGAAAAATCTTTAGCACGCCTGCTGGAGATACTAAATAAAATTAGCATAAAGGATGCATCATATTTAGAAGGCAAAACCAAGATATAATGCATGCTCTCCAGATTTCAATTTTAGATAGTAGAGAATGCTCAACAAGGTACCTTTTCCTCTAAGTCAACTCCAAGTCTTTCGTAAACCCTTTGAAATTCTTCTCTGCTAATTTCACAAATCTGCGTCCATGCCTTCCTGTACTTCTCCTCCCCTCCCTATGAGACATACACCAATTGAAACACACATATAAGAGAAAAGGATCAAATAAAATGTTATCCTTGAAAGTTATTAACTAGGTGAGCAGATCTTCATGAGGAAGCTATAAAACGATTATCAGATGCCATCTGACATTTCCTCAATCAAATAATGCAAGAGAAGCAGCGGATATCTGCAAACATATTCATTTGCCCCCTCCCCTTCAAAGGACAGATTTGAATTACCCAACATCTATCAAGAAAAATGTTATCATTAGATGCAGACTTGCAAAACTTGAAAGTTCACCTGTAGACTAACAACAGCCTTTTGTGCCCTCTCCTTGAAATCTGGATCATTGTCAAATCTTTGTTTTGAGGCCTTATAGAATGCCTACAAGAAATCAAGAAAGGACTGATGTGTCAAGTTATCATAAAAATTTCCATCATCTTACCACATGTACTGCTCCCTCTCAAGTGAAGTTTTCAAGAAACATATACGCGCACATTCCAGGGTATGCTCATATTTGTAACTAATAATAGACAATTGTTTAAAAACTTCCAAGTAAGTCAAGTAATAATTGAAAATGATAGCATGTGAACAAAGAAAAGAACACTATGTAGTATCAGAAATTTCTGTCAATGCTAATCCTTTTCTTTTTCCATTATTTTCTTAAGCTATTTTTTTATGTGCATATTTCATGCTTTATCTAGGACCAAATGGAGATTATCAAAAATCACAGAGTAAGGTAATAGGAGCATGACAGCTAAATTTGAACATTCACCTGCAAATCTCCAATGGCTTGGGCACTAGCAGCTTCCCAGTTAGGAATTTTGTCAAAGAGGTACTCAATTAACATCCCAAACTGCAAAAGATATAATATGTGTAAGGCTTTTTGACTTACAAGGTAACGGAACCATTTCTAGTGCATTAACATACTACTCTAAAAAAAGGGAACTTGTATCGAGTAATAAAAAAATCACTATATAGCTTCATGAATAAAAATCCAATGAACGTAAAATTTGGTCTTTCTTTCAAAACAAATCAGAGTAAGATTGCTCATTCAACCAACAGTTGCATGAATATTACATGGTACTTTTTTTAAAGGTATGTAACTTCAATAATGATAGACTATTCATGTCACATATCTATTTTTGAAAGAGAATGTAGGAATTTTTATTCACTATGAAAACAGCATTAAGTATGTGCTGTCAGATATAAAGTGTGTACAAAATCACGCTAGTCCTGAAAAGAGATTAAAAAAAAATATGTCAGTGTCTGCCTGTCTGCTTCATATACATCTTCCAATGTACACCGACTAGCTAATAACCATAAAAGTTTACATTTCCGACACTATATAGTTTGAGCTTTTCCCTCAAAACACCTAATTTCTTTCCTTGCATATCACCCATAGCACACAAGAAGGAATTTTATTCCATATCGTCTCTTTGTCCTTTCTCTAACCCAGTGTTAAAAAAAGCGGGCGCTTCATCACTTTAAGCAAGAAGCGGAGCGGGAGGGGTATCGCTGTCAGTGTTAAAAGCGGCTCAAGTATGCATAAGCGACTGCTTCTCTCTAAAAAGCGAGAAGCGGTGAAGCGCCCAGAAGCGATCGAAGCGGACGATTTTTCAATTAGAAGATCCAAACTGTTTCTGTTTTAGCACTTCTTCTATTCTTTAGAAGCAAACTAGGGTTCTTCAAACCAGCGATTTTTTCCTGACTTCCGGCAGCGATTTGTTCAAGCAAACTAGGTTTCTTCTTCTTCTTCAAGACTTCAATAGTATAACAGCAACTTAGTATCAACATGTATGTTTTTCAGATTTATTTTCATTATTCTTCTTCTTTTTCTTTCCAAAAGTCCAAAAAGCGCCGAAATGCCAGCGAATTTTTTTCAGAAAAATTCTGCCCAATTTATGCCTAATTATTTATTTTAATTTTTTTTTAAATTCCACTTCACTTAAAAAAAGCGGGCGTTTCACTTCTCGCTTCTCGCTTTTCGTGAAATGGGGGTTGTCGCTTTTTCTCGCTTCACGCTATTTTTAACACTGCTCTAACCATGTGAATGCCAGCAGCTAAAAAGATCTTTGACAGAAGTAGGCACTCTAACCATGTGAATGCCAGCAGCCGAAAAGATCTTTAACAGAAGTAGGCATCACTGAACAATCCAAAGGATGTTAGAGAGATAAGCTTTGCGGAAGTACATAAAAGGTGCCCTGATGTTTCCACGCCCCTCTCACATGAGACACCTGCCACATAAATTCATTCCCCTCTTCATCAGATTCCGTTTGACCTGTAGATCACGGGTTAGAGCTGTCAGCCACTAATGCTTGCATTAGGGTAGACTATCTACATCACCACCCCTTAGGGTGCGGCACTTCCCCGGGCCTATGCGAACGCGGGATACCTTCTGCACCGGCTGCCTTTCATTGATGAGTCAATAGACTCAATATCGCACCATGGGCTCAACAGAAACAGCCTAGCTTATATGGAGACCTTTTTCTATAGATTCTTCTCCATGGCCATGGCCACTCTACTGTGTTGATTGAAGAGGCTACCAAGCTTTTGGAGCGGCTATTAACAGAGGAAATAGCATTTCTTGAGAACCAAATTAAAGTATCAGATTCCCCAACTAACTCCCAGGGCTTCCAACTCTTCCCAAACAGTTGCAGCACCCATTGAAACCCCCAATCATTATAATCCCTTATAAATCTAATAGTCCACCCAAACTAGTGCCCAGTGGCATCAGCATGTTCAGCAAATCTGGAATTTGATCTTGTAAAGGTGTGTGATCCGTCCATGTGTCATGCCAATTAATTTTCCATTTACCAATTTTAACTTGAACACAGCAAAGAACATCCCAATGTTCTGTGATGTGCTTTCAAACCCCAATTCCATAAGGTCTCTGAACCACTTTAGGGTACCACGGGTCTCATGGGTCGTGGGCCTCGTGACCCTATTTTTCTACCAAAACTTTTCTCCAAAGAGCCCCTTCTCCAAAATTGAACCTCCAAAGTGATTTGTACAGCAAGCTTTGCCTATGGATCCTCAGGTTCCTTACTCCTAATCTTCCATTTTCTTTGTCAAGAGTACCAATATTCCACCTTACCAAATTAAATTCCCTCCTCTTTCTTACCAGCAAAAAATCCCTTCTCAATCTGTCTGAAGTCTTTTCCACTCATGTCATAAATTAAGGCTAAATTGACAGTGTTATAACATCGATGCAGATAACGATAATCAATATAATATTTTCCAAGAAGAAAAGTCAAGGATATCCGTTTAATGCACCATTCTTAATTGCTTTAACAGTTCAGGCAATTGATGTATCAGTTTGAAAAAGAAAAAAAGTCTAGCCCAGAAGAATTTACAAACGATTTAGACGTATGTATATCTTATTCCAATGGCTCGTGACAAAGACAGAATTACGAGATTATTTGAGCATGACATCTACCTGTGTTCCCCAGTCACCCACATGGTTTCTCCGAAGAACTTCAACATTAGAAAACTCCAGCATTCGGGCCAAAGTGTCTCCAATAATAGTAGATCTCAAATGACCAACATGCATCTCCTTTGCTATGTTTGGAGATGAAAAATCAACAACTGTCCTTTTGACAGGAAGCTTTGGTGCCCATGTTTCAATACCGTCTATTAGCATCCTCTCAATGCGCTGCATCAACAAAAACAACAATGTCATTATATGAGACAAACCTTTTCATAAAATGAAATTCGAAAGGTATAGAACTGGGGTAAAATAAAGTGAACACCTTTGCTATCCATTGCTTTTTTAATACAACATTAATAAAACCAGGTCCTGCTGTAGAGCATCTCTCAATCATTTCTGATGCAGGAAGATTATCTATAATAGCCTAAACATAAGAAAACAAATGCGATCTTAGTATCTTGCACTTCAAGACTATTATTAAAACAACGAACTTCAAAGATACTGGCATGAATAGAAATAAGGCAAAGAGACTATAGAGGATGTCAACGTCATTACCTTTCCAACAGGTTGAGGACCCCTGAACTGCGTACCTTGGCCTTTAATCTTATTCCACAAGCTCATCGCATTGTTGCTGCCGAAAATCAAAGTATCAAACCCCATGGTGAGAAGTTGCAGGAAATAATGGCCTAATACTTCCTATGCAATAAAACTACTAGTGATATTAATAGAACTATTAATAGTCTCAATAAGTCGGTGTTATCAAAAGGCGAAAAGTGCAGAAAAGTGTTGGGTCTATTGGGGCTTTAGTCGCGCAAAGGGCAAGCAAAGTGCAAGATTTAGAAAAAAGGAGCAAAAGAAGAAAAGACTACACAAGTATATCTGCCATTCAATAATAATTACTAACGCACCAATAGTTATATGGGCAAAATGAACTTATAAACTTTAAGTCAGTGAAATATTTTATCGTTTAGAGCAGGGCTTCTTCGGGAGAACGTCCATTGGCAACGAGACACACTAAGCAAGGAGAAGCAATCATCCTTTTTTGCACTTAGCTTTAAGGGTTAAGCGTGCTTAAAGTGGGCCTTTGATAACGCTGTAGTTACTTGTAAATTAAGTAATCAATACCACTGGTAGTCACCGTGTCTTGAATCATTGCAAATAGCAATCATAGGCTGCACATCTTCAATATCAGGGAATGCTGCCCTAAGTGATTCCTCAAAAAGCTTTGCTAATTGCTCCTTAACACTCCGTACAATATCTTTATCCTGTACGGTAAGGAGGTACGTTAGCTATGATTCCGCAGAACATTGCAAGTGATTATCCTGCAATTAATGATGATAATAACAATATCAAAAGGGTGATGTATTGTCTTACAGTTGCCATGGTTGATATTGGCCTTGAAGATACTTTTACCACACTGAAATATTCCTTAGATGTTGCTCGGGGAACACCTGTCTAGTTTCACCAGCACCATGACAAAAAAAACCAAAAGCACTAGCACATTACATCTAAAGGAAATAGATAGAAAGCAAAACGGAAGAGTAATCATCTAAGGAACAATACTGAAACGAACTCCACATGTTGCAACATGCTTTCTTGAAGAGCAAAGATATTAATGACGAGGAAGGCTGTTTTGTTTGCTACTAATGCTTGCTCTGATACTCTGCCCAAGCCTGGCTGAGGATGAGTTTCAGGGCATAAAACACGAAGATAATAGAAAGTTGATGTTTGTAAGTTCTACATCTTTTCCTTGCTAAAAAAATGTGTTCAATATACTAGTGAAGCAAAATGGCTCTATTCTTTCGCGTAGTCCAAAATAAAATCCTCCTTTATTAAACGGCCATCGGCCATTTTTCTGAATTCTGATTGATGATTATTTCTATTTTAATACAATATTCAAGTTTCAAAAAGACAGCTAGACTCAGCAATTAAGTAGAACAGGCTAGGGGCTCCTAGAGCCCTTCGTTCGCATCTCTCGGGGTTGGGTGTGGGATAGTAGGGTTACCCATAGGTGATTAGTGTTTTAGCTTATGTCTCCATATGGTTGTTAATATGGTTGTTAATATGGTAGTTACTGTTTGTTATTATTGCATTATTGCATGCGACTGTATTTATGTTGCTTATGTTTTCATGAGTACTTACATTATTATTGCAGGAGTACCTATGCTTTATTATTTTGTTTTGTTTTGCTTGTGTTTCTAATTTTACCTTTGTTTTCGTAATGCAGTTTTCCCTCTTTTTATAGGGTCGTTTGGAAACAGCCTCTCTGCCCTTACGGGCAGGGTTAAGTCTCGTCTACATATTACCCTCCCCATACCCCACCTGGTGGGATAACTGGGTAGTTGTTGTTGTTGTCCTTGTAGACTTGGGTAAGCATTAATTGAACATCAAAATGAAAACAAAATTTAACTCAAATTCATGATTCAACGAAGATTTAGAAGGATTGAAGTCAAAAACGGAGGAAAATGACTGTGTATATAAGTGTATATCAAAAACAATCCATAAAGAGATACAGAAAAAGAGAGAGGCATACTTACGGGTATTGAGAAGAAACGAGGGGAAAGAAGAGAGGTGAAGGAGCTTGGTAGATGGAGGCGGAGAGAGCAAAAGCACCGGCGGAAGTTTGAGAGAAGACAAGGCCAAGCTGCTCATTTTTGTTTGGGTTTTGCTATTTTATTCCTCTTCTTCGGTCTTCCCTTTTTCCGCTTTGGTGAGTAGTACGAGCCACGCAACGCGCTCGCATTCGCAGTTGGAACTAGACTTTTCTTTTAGGGTTTCAGGAGAGATTAGGATAGGGACCTTGTGGTCAATTCACAAGTTTCTCTCTCTTCCATTTCAATACCCAACAAGGTCATTTCGAAGGCTAGTACTATTTTTTACATCAAATTTTATATTAAAATAATGTAATATTAAATTTACTCTAATTATTATATTATTTTTTATTTTAGATATTTTCTCTTCTATATTATATTATTAAATTTTTTTATTTTCTTATTTCCTTCAAACTAATACTATCTTAAATTCAAGCATACAAATTTTACATAAATTACAATAACAAATACCTAGTATAGTCCCACAAAGTGGGGTCTGAGGAGGGTAATATGTAAACGGGCCTTACCCCCTACCCGAAGATTAAATTTAAATTTAATTTAAATTTTACATAAATTAAATTCATAAAATAATTTGGACTAAATTTTAAATTCAAGATTTATTAGTCCAAATAAGTATATGAGCTAATATAATTGAATTAATTATATATGTCCAAAATATATGGATTAAACAAATAAGTCTTAATCCATTGGGCTAGCCATTTAATTGGGCTAAAGGGATGAGCCCACTTTATTAAGCCCAAGATGACATCTTCCTAGAGGCCCAGTTTGGTGCCACGTGTCAAATGACGTGGCACGCCAAGTCAAATGGAAAACCCAATAGGATCATGCCACGTGTCAAAATGACAATGCATGCATAGTCACACTAAAAGGCCAATGAAATCGCGTCACGTGTGCAGGTGACATGTTCTGGCCAATCAAATGCGGTCATGTCACACTTTAATTTGATTGGTCGGAAAGAGTTATTCTTATCACAACTCTTCCCTTCCAAAACTATAAATAGGGGTCTTCATAACTCAGAAAGGATACCGGAAGTTATAACAAGAAGCAAGAGAGAGCTCGTGGATCAAACACCGCAAATTTCTCTACAAGTTTCAAGCTTCAAGCAATCAAGTTCAAGTTCAACAAATCAAGTTCAAGCTCAAGAACGTAAAACAAATCAAGTTCAAGCTAAAGAACAAGATCATCGTTCGTGAAAACAAATATAGATTCAAGATCAAGCTCAAAGGCCCTTGAATTTATACTAGTAAAGTATAATCAGAGGAATCATAGAGATTGTACACTTAAATATTCAAAATCAGATACTACGATTGTTGCAATATTTTCGGTCTTGATTTTATTTTCTCGACGCAAATTTATTGTCTACACATTTTGGCACGCCTAGCGGGACAATCTCTACCTCTCATCTCAATTTTTCAATCACCAAAGTTCAAGAACATTGAAATGGCTTCAAAGAAAATCAACTGCGTTTCAACTTCCACCAAGGCTGCTAACTCCAGGTTCTATGCTGATGTGGAAAGCATCCTCGATATCACCTTTGGAAGCTTTGGACCAGTTACGATGAGAAAAGCAAGCTTTTTAGGACAACAAGCACCCCAAGTGTCGTCCGCATCAACCCCTGTTTTCAGATTTTCATCCTCAAAAGGAGCAAGATCTGCCACAAACGCATCTGAAGGAGAAAATGATGTTGCTGAAAAGATCAAGAAAACTCTTGCTCTGCTTGACCTCTCCGGCTCCAAGCACTCTGCTATGAAGGAAGATGATGATGCTTCAAGTGATGGATCCTCCCCACTTACACCACATAGCGTGAGCCAATCAAGAATCAATCTGTGTGAAAATCCATGTTACTCTCCGTCCTCTACGACAATCATGCAAGTCATGGTAACAAATACTTCATCTATGGAGGAACAGTTGGCAAACTTGACGGAAGCAATCGCTGGCTTGACCAAATGAATGCAAAATTAAGAGGCTAAAATTGACAAGCTAACATATAAGGTGGGAATCTTGATGGAAGAAGAATCTACCCATGCACCCGACAAGCTCCCATAAATTATAGAGAGTGACTCTCCCCCGAGACAAGCAGCATACACTAAGGCTATCCCTGTCTCATCTGAAGGAATGATTCCAATCGATCAACTGAAGGAGTTCATTGAAGGAACCATTAAGAACAAATATGAAGTTGATGCCAAATCCTCCCTTACGTATGCAAAGTCGTACACCTCAAGGTTCGATATGTTGAAGATGCCTTCTGGCTATCAACCTCCAAAGTTTCAACAATTTGATGGTAAAGGTAACCCAAAGCAACATGTGGCGCACTTCGTGGAGGCATGCAACAATGCTGGGACTTATGGAGATTATCTTATCAAGCAGTTTGTCCTCTCGCTAAAAGGAAATGTTTTAGACTAGTACACATACCTCGAGGCTGGATCTATCGATAGTTGGGATCAACTAGAGCAAGAGTTCCTTAATCATTTTTATAGCACGAGACGCATTGTAAGTGTGATAGAGCTTACAAATACTCGTCAAAGAAAAGGGGAACCAGTTATCAATTTTATCAATCGTTGGAGGAATGCAAGCCTTAACTGCAAAGACAGGCTTAGTGAAGCTTCGAGCATAGAGATGTGCATCCAAGGCATGCATCGGGGATTGCGCTACATCTTGCAAGGTATCAAGCCTAGCACATTTGAAGAATTTGCAACTCGTTCCCATGACATGGAATTGAGCATGGCCTCCGCTGGAAATGAAAGGTTGCCCATCTATGAACATCGCAAAGCGAATGACAAGCAAGAAGTTAGGAAGTGTGGCAAGTTCGTACCCAAGTCTGAAAGCAAAAAAGCTATGAATGTCAATACATCACCTATGAAGTTCATGACAAAGGTGAGCAAGAAGCAGAGTATGAAATCCACATCTTTTCAAGACAAGCCAAGTTGAAAGTTGAATCTATAAGAAATGTAGGAGAAACAGTACCCATTCCTGGATTCTGATGTGCCATCCATTTTCGAAGAGCTCCTCGAGTTAAATCTTATTGAGCTTCCGGAGATGAAGCGACCAAATGAAGCTCGAAAAACAACTGACCCAAATTACTGCAAATATCACCGACTTGTAAGCCACCCTCTGGAGAAGTGCTTTGTCTTTAAGGATAAAGTCATGGACTAGGCTCGCAAAAAGAAGATCGTGCTTGAAGATGAGAAAGCAAGCACAAACCAAGTCTCCATCACCTTTCGCTCATTCAGTCCGAATGAATTATGTGATTTTGAAGAAAGCAAAGGTAAAGAATTACTAGAGAGCGACAAAGCTGAAGTAAACCAACCTTATGATGATGAAGGTTGGACGTTGGCGACTCATCCTAGGCGCCACAAAAGGAGCCCACAAAAAGAATTAGTGGAACAACCAACAAGGAAGATGATGGTAAAAAAATCAATAAAAAATAATCCAATTAGTCATTTGAAGAAAGCAAAAGTGGAGATGCACCACCCTCAAAAGCCACAAAATCCAGTGACCCTGGAGGAGTTTTTACCAAGTTGGTTCTGCACGAAGACTTCCCATAAGGGCATTGATGCCTCTTGTTGCCATATTGACAAAGGAGAAGAAAAGAGTGATGACCTATCGTTGGCACCATCTTCGGAAAAGCCCACCGAGCTCGCTCCTCAAGAAGTTAATGCTTGTGAGAGGAAGGTCATGTTTCAAATGATGATCTTTTGCTAGGTAAAACTCCTCATAACCTCCTATTGTACCTGGTTGGCTATATGCGCGATGAAAGGGTAAACCGGATTTTGGTCGATGGAGGATCCTCAGTGAACATTTTGCCAATCCATACTGTGAAGGAACTTGGTATTCCCATGAACGAACTCTAAGAAAGTCGTGTGATGATCCAAGGATTCAACCAAGGGGGGCAGAGAGCCATAGGAGCGATCAGGCTGGGAATCACTATTGAAGATATGCAATCAAGTGCATGGCTGCATGTGATCGACGCGAAGACTTCATACAATGTTTTGCTTGGGAGGCCTTGGATACATGAGAATAAAATTGTTTCATCTACCTACCATAAATGTTTAAAATACTACCAGGGTGAAGTCGAGTAGACGATAGTTGCTGATGATGAGCCATTCACCGAGGCTGAGTCACACTTCGCCGATGCAAAGATGTACTTGAAGAACCAGATTGTAAAGGAGCTGAAAGCCGATGATGGTATGAAAATCAAGAATGATGATCCCTCAACTAAAATAGAAGAGGCGACTACTGGTGAAGCTAAAGCTGTTAGTAATGATGCACAACCCAACATGAATAAATCTCATAAAGGGGGCATTGTGTCTTATGGAAAGAAATTAAGTCTCGTACTCCAATATGTCCCTAAAAGGAAGAAATATGAGGGCGAGTCATATAATATCCAAATCAACATGCCAAAGGAGTTAACTCTTCCGGTCAAACGAATTGAGGCAGTAAAGTCGTCCTCAATGCCGCTTGCAGGGTTTGTAGCCCAAAATTGTTTGGAGAATGTGGCACTCCATACAAAGCGAACAGATGAAGGTTTTGACCATAATGCTTACAAGCTATTTGCAAAATCTGGATACAATCCCTACGATCTATCAAAGTTAGGGAACTCCCATAAAAAACTACAACGAGGCAACCACGTGAAGGTTTGGGATACAAGCAACTGTCACCAATGTGCATTTCAATAAGAAGGGAGAGCAGCAAGTATATCACTGTAGAAGATGAATCAGCCGCTTCTAACAAGCCTTATGTCTTTGATCGACTTGGAAGATCATGTTTGAAAGATTGGGTCCAATAAATAAGGGGAACAAGTTCCGGAGAAATTTTCAAAGCATAAGAACACCCGTTTCACCCAAAATCCAGGAGATCCCTATAGATTTCCAAAGTTTGGTTCCTTCTAGAATGAGGAGACAAACAAAACTTGTAGTTTCATGTGAAGAAATACTGAAGGTAAAGCCATATACTGTGGTATACACTAAGGAGCGTGACGAAGAAGAGGAAAATGTAGGTTCTTCGTATCATGTCACTGTGCAAAGCGAAAATGGTGTTCCGTCTTTGATGAAGGATAACACATAATTGGAGCATGTTTCACCATGTTATCACATATCCTTTAATGATGGGGATCCTCAAGAAGATGAACATGCGAAAGATGCTCCACCTGAGCTTGAAGAAAGAGTGAAGGCGACGATTGATGCCTTAAAAGAAGTTAACCTTGGCACTGATGAAGAACCAAGACCCACCTACCTAAGTGCTTTACTCGAAGTTGATGAAGAAAACACTTATATTGAGTTACTCAAAGAGTTCAGGGATGTCTTCGCTTGGAGTTACAAAGAGATGCCTGGCTTGGACCCGAAAGTGGCAGTCCATCACCTTGCAGTCAAAAATGCCGCTCGCCCTGTTAAACAAGCTCAAAGGCGCTTCAGGCCGGATTTGGTTCCCCTGATTGAAGTTGAAGTTAACAAACTCGTTGAAGCTGGATTTATTCGGGAAGTTAAATACCCAACATGGGTTTCAAGTATTGTCCCTGTAAAGAAGAAGAATGGCCAGATTCGAGTATGCATTAACTTCAGGGACCTCAATAATGCATGTCCCAAAGATGAATTCCCGCTTCCTATTCCAGAGCTGATGATCGATGCTACTAATGGTTACGAGGCAATGTCTTTCATAGACGGTTCTTTGGGCTATAACCAAATTCGCATGGCACCAAAAGATGAAGAGCTTACTGTGTTTCGCACTCCGAAGGGTATTTATTGCTACAAGGTAATGCCTTTTGGCTTGAAGAATGCTGGTGCTACTTACCAAAGGCTATACAAAATATTTTCGACAATATTCTCCATAAGAATATTGAATGCTATGTTGACGACTTGGTGGTGAAATCAAGAGAGAAGGGCGACCACATGAAAGACTTGATGATGGTATTTGAATTGTTCCGGAGATACCAAATTAGGATGAATCCGTTGAAATGTGCCTTTGGAGTTACTTCCGGAAAGTTCCTTGGTTTCATTGTCCGACATAGAGGGATCAAAATCGATCAAGCCAAAGTGGATGCCATTTTGAAAATGCCTGAGCCTCGAGATATCCATGAATTGAAAAGTCTGCAAGGAAAGCTAGCGTACCTTATGAGGTTCATTTCGAACCTAGCTGGGAGGTGCCAACCATTCAGTCGCCTTATGAAGAAAGGTGTCCCTTTAAGATGGGACCAAGCATGCAACAATTCCTTTGACAGCATTAAATCCTACTTGACGAAGCCTCCAGTTTTAGCAGCCACTGTACCTGGAAAGTCATTGATACTATACATTGCGGCACAAGAAAGTTCTGTTGGCGCACTGTTGGCCCAAGAAAATAGTGAGGGGAAAGAAAAATCTCTTTACTACTTGAGCAGGATGATGACACCAAACGAGATGAGCTATTCGCCAATTGAGAAGTTGTACTTGGCGCTAGTCTTCTCAATTCAAAAGTTGAAGCACTACTTTCAAGCTCATGTTGTCCGTCTTATTTCTAAAGCAAATCCCATTAAGTTCGTAATGTCAAAACCTGTTTTTAGTGATAGACTAGCGAGGTGGTACCTCCAATTTCAACAATTTGAGATTTTGTACATCTATTAAAAGGCTATAAAAGGACAAGCATTGGCAGATTTCTTGGCAGATCATCCGATACCTGATGACTGGGAGCTTACTGATGAACTACCTAATGAGGACGCAATGGTCGTTGAAGTTTAACCTCCATGGAAGATGTACTTTGATGGTGCCGCGCATCGTGGGAGAGCTTGGGGCTGGCGTAGTATTTGTCACTCCCCAGTGTGAAGTCTTGCCCTACTCCTTCACCTTGACACAACTCTGTTCCAACAATGTTGCTGAGTATCAAGCATTAATACTTGGGCTTGAAATGGCCGTTGATATGAAGCAGTTGCAATTGAAAGTCTTTGGTGACTCTCAGTTAGTGGTCAACCAGCTTTTAGGTAGTTACGAGGTTAAGAAGCCTGAACTACACCATATCATGATTACGCTAAAAAATTGATGGAATGGCTCGGTGATGTGACTATTCAGCATGTGCCAAGGAAAGAAAATAAGAAGCCTGATGCTTTAGCTGCCTAGCTTCATCTTTAACCCTACATAATCAATCGCAAGTTACTGTTTGCCAAAAATGGGTAGTACCACCGCCAAATGAGGCTGAAGGTGAAGAAAACGAACTCGAGCATCTTGTTGTTGTTTCTGAAGTTAAGAAAGAATAATGGCACCAACCCATTATCGACTACTTATGCTATGGGATACTTCCAAAAAATCTGAGGAGAAGGGTTGAAATTTGTCGCCATGCGCCTCGCTTCCTTTACTACAAGGATACTCTATGCAGAAGGTCGTTCGAGGGAGTACTCTTGCGATGCCTAGGAGAAGAAGAAGCTCTCCAAGCTTTGCAAAAGGCACATTCTAGGGTATGTGGGTCACACCAGTCTGGACCAAAGCTCCACTTCCATATAAAAAGGATGGGATATTATTGGCCAACGATGGTAAACGATTGCTTGGACTACGCTCGAAGGTGCAAGGCTTGTCAATTCCATGCAAATTTTATTCATCAACCTCCTGAAGTGTTGCACCCAACTGTTGCATCCTGGCCATTTGACGCTTGGGGATTAGATGTTGTCGGACCATTGCCAAAGTCCTCTGGTGGCCACTTATACATTTTGGCTGCAACTGACTACTTCTCAAAATGGACTGAAGTTGTTGCCTTGAAGGAGGTAAAGAAGTAAAATGTTGCAAGTTTCATCCGAGTGAACATCATCTATCGCTTTGGAATTCCCCATTACATAATAACGGATAATGGAAAGCTGTCCGACAATAGGTTGATGAACAAGATTTGTGAGCTCTTTGGCTTCAAGCAACGTAACTCTTCGATGTACAATGCTGCCGCTAATGGTCTAGCCGAGGCATTCAACAAGACTCTATGCAACTTGTTAAAGAAAGTCGTCTCCAAATCCAAACGAGATTGGAGTGACCGTCTGGAATAAGCTCTATGGGAATATAGGACGACTCACCGCACGCCAACATAGGCGACTCCTTATTCACTCGTTTATGGGGTCGAAGCCCTCTTGCCACTTGAGCGTCAAATACCTTCGTTGCGACTGGCTATTCAAGAAGGGATCACTGATGAAGAAAATGCTCGACTTCGGTTAGCAAAGTTGGAAGCTCTTGATGAAAAGAGATTGGAAGCTCAACAGAGTTTTGAATGTTATCAAGCTCGATTATCTCGCGCCTTCGATAAAAGAGTTCGCCTGAGATCCTTTCAAGTAGGAGATCAAGTCCTTGTCGTACGAAGACCCATAATTACTTCCATAAACCTGTAAGGAAGTTCACTTCAAAGTGGGATGGGCCATATGTCGTGCAAGAGGCTTACTCAAGTGGGGCTTACAAGCTGGTTGATGCAGATGGTGTGAGAATTGGCCCTATAAATGGCAAGTTTTTGAAGAAGTACTATCCTTGATGTCATGACGCTCCTTGATGCACAAGACTAAACTGCATGTTGCTACACTCTTGGCCCGCAAGAGTATAAACTGTATACAACCCAGAAAAAAAAGAGTCCGCTAGGTTGAAAACCTCGAAAGAGGCGGCCTAGGCAAAAGTTAGGACGTTAAAAAAAAGTCCGCTAGGTTGAAAATCTCGAAAGAGGCGGCCTAGGAAAAATTTAGGACGTAAAAATAACAATAATAATAATAATAAAAAAGAATCACCTAGTCTGAACTACGGTATGACTTGATCATCTTCACCGGGGTACGTAGGCAGCTTAGAGTTTCATTCTAAGTTCAGTCATATGAGTTCAAAAGATACATACTACCCTAATTGTTGATTGAATGAAGTATGAAGGAACGCAAGATCAAGCTGAAATGTCATCCTCCTGTTGAACTTCGATCTCATTTGATTTAAAGGGGGTAACCCTCCTTGGTGAATTGATATCTTCAATGGGCCGATTTTAGAAGGATGTCAATTATTTGCATTGAAACCAGGGATTCTCTATATCTTCAAGTCCGCCAAACCTTCAAGTTTGTTGGTCTCCTAGTCCACCCTCTACCAAAAAAAGGGGGAAGAGAAGCGAGGCGTCAAAAGGAAGCACTAGTATAAGGAAATGATTGCTTGGTACAACGTTTCAAATTCAGTGAGATTTGAACCCCAAAATATTTGTGAGAATATGGTTCTTAAATTTCGATTTATGGCAAGTAAGACGTCTTCCAATCTCGAGGCTTCCATATTAAGATACAAAATATTTGGTGAAGTCGCGCAAATCTAAAATTGTCGGTGTATTAGAACTTAGTATTGAATTTGAAATATTATCTGAATGTATCCGTTAGGCATTAAATCTTGAATTTTGGATATGTTATATATCTGGAAGTTATGTTTTTAGTAGATCAAACGGTTCATGATTTTGACGTTCCTACTTCAAGATACTAAACTTTTGGCGAAATCGCGCAAATCTGAAATTTTCAACGTGGTGGAACCTAAAGTTGATTTAAATATATTATCTAGGACGATTCTGAAGTTATTTGATTGAGAATTTTGGATATATCCTAGATATTGAAGTCTATTTTTCAAAAAATCAAACTGTTCGTAATTTTAACGTTCCTACACCAAGATATGTTTTTTTAGCGAGTTTGCGCAAATCTGGAATTGATAGCGATATGCAATATAAAGTTGGTTTCAAAATATTATTTGGGACGATTCTGAAGTTATTTGATTGAGAATATTGGATATGTCCTAGATATTGAAGTCTAGTTTTCAAAAAATCAAACGGTTTGTAATTTCAACGTTCCTACACTAAGATATGATTTTTTTTAGCAAGATTGCACAAATCTGGAATTGATAGCGAGGTGAAATATAAAGTTGGTTTAAAAATATTATTTGAGACGATTATGAAGGTGTTTGATTCTGAATTTTGGATATATTTTATATATTGAAGTCTAATTTCCGAAAAATTAAATGGTTCATTATTTAGATTCTCCCACGATAAGATATGAATCATTTGTAACAAGCCGTAAAGCTAAAAATTATGCGACTAAGATAAAAGTCGAACAATGTAAAGCAAAAGAGAGGCTGAAACATTTAAGCCCTCAAAATCTCCAAGTTGAAGTCTTCAAGTGTATTCAAGTTGAAGTCCCCAAGTTGAAATCTTCAGCCCCGTCGGTCTTCAAGTTGAAGTCTTCAAATCTGTTGATCTTCAAGTTGAAATATTTAGGCCCTCCAAGTGTCAAAGTTGAACTCTTAAGGTCTGTCGGTCTTCAAGTTGAAGTCTTCAAATTCGCCGATCTTCAAGTTGAAATATTTTGGCCCTCCAAGTCTCAAAGTTGAAGTCTTCAAGTTCGTCGGTCTTCAAGTTTCAGTCTTCAAAATTCGTTGGTCTTAAAGTTGAATTGTTTAAGCCCTCCAAATCTTCGAGTTGAAGTCTGCAAAGTCCGCCAAATCTTCAAAGTATTCCAAGTGTTCAAGTCGATATCATCTTCGAGTTGAAGCTTTATCACTTTTCAATCTTAAGGTGGGCATATAAGTCTCTTTACACCTTAAATTGGCCTCTTCGTGGGTTTGTCCTTAAAAGAAATTATAACTTTCCAATCTTAAGGTGGACATATGAGTTCCTTTGCACCTTAAGTTGGCCTCACCAATAATTGGGCTATTTTGAGAGTAATCTCTCCGGTAGTCGGGTCATTTTGAGAGTAATCTCTTCAAGAATTGGGCCGCATTGAGAGTAATCTCTCCAAGAATCGGGTCTTTTTGAGAGTAATCTCTCCAAGAATTGAGACACATTGAGAGTAATCTCTCCAAGAATCATGCCATTTTGAGAGTAATCTCTCCAAGAATTGGGCCACATTGAGAGTAATCTCTCCAAGAATCAGACCATGAAAGTAATCTCTACGATAGTCGGACAAGGATGAGTACTCATCCCCTCACATCCCAAGACTGTCTTCTTCATGCATGGATTATCTCGTTAAATAAAAATACATCCTTCGTGTTTCACCTCCAAAAAAAAAAGAAGGAAAAAGGCCAATAAAGGAAGAAAAACACAAGAAAATAAGAAAAAATTACCTTCGCATTAACGCTTTTGAGTCCATAAAACTAGACTGAAATAGCTTGCACAAAATGCGAATTGATATTCACAATTGAAGAGCATGTAGTATATATAGATTTCAAGAAGGCGCCTGCATAGAACATATTTCGATGTGGATAGTTGGATACAATCTGTCTTCTAAAATGACTTTGTTCTCCAAGCGGCAAACATCTCCTAGTTGCACGCATGTTAGGAAGGTACATTCGCAGTGCTATAATTCTAGTGAAATGAGGAAAATGTTCTAGCAAGAGTCATGCAAAAACTTTACTCCTTTAATCGTAACTTTGGCATTAAGTGAAAAATAAAAATGTTACTTTACTAGGAGATCAAATTAAAGAATTGTCTTACTGCAATGTGAATGGAAGATAAAAAAGAAAGAAAAAAAAATACCAAACAAACGAAGTAATGCTGCTATGGCATTAAACGGAGAAAAGCACCACGTGAATTCCCACTTAAGTAAGCTAAAATCAAGTTTGGAATTAAAAATTATTCCTTTCTTGACTTGGAATATGAAGTAGTAATCCCTACTTGAAACAATCTAGTTAACGTCATTGTTAAGGTGGAATGAATAAAAAGATCTTCTTGGGATGTAATAAACTCTGGCAGGTACTTCAAGCATCGTCTTTAAGATCCGAAGTCTACATATCTAACAAGTCTTAAAGTAAAGGACATTTGTAAGCATATAAATTTCATAAATTATATTCATAAAATAACTTGGACTAAATTTTAAATTCAGTCCAAATAAATATATGAGCTAATATAATTGAATTAATTATATATGTCCAAAATATATGGATTACAGAAAAGGATTTGTACATAAATATACCATATACCAAACCTTATTACCAAAATTGTGTATGGTTTGGTATTTACCCACCTATACCATGTTTTGTTTACAAAAATTATATCAAACCAAAAATAAATAGATTCTACCCTAAAAAGGCTCCAAATTTGTAGGAATCACATTTAATGGTGATTCTATCACCATTAATTTCGAAATTTAAAACGGAAGATTAGACTTGGTCTTGACTGAATTTCAGATTGAAACTCGTCGAAGAAGAAAACATATTTTCCCAGAATTTGTAGTTAAAATGTAGTTAAATTGTAGATAAAATGTAGATAAATTGTTGATTGGAAAGACTAAAACTTCTACAAGTCTTCTACAATTATGTCGAAAATGCGACAATTCAGAAGATCGACACGAAAAGGAAGGCAACTTTCAGGACACCAGTATGTTTTCTTGGGCTTATTTGGAGCAAAAGATATCCATACAAGAATGAGTTAGGGAGTATTAAAGATTGTTTTTATCTTCATTTTCTCATTTTGGAGTAAAGTGGAGGTTCCCCTTG
This sequence comes from Nicotiana benthamiana, assembly GCA_034376525.1. Taxonomy (NCBI): domain Eukaryota; kingdom Viridiplantae; phylum Streptophyta; class Magnoliopsida; order Solanales; family Solanaceae; genus Nicotiana; species Nicotiana benthamiana. The sequence continues at coordinate 26,052,649 of CM067324.1, read as the reverse complement.
TATGGATAGCTGGGATACATAGTTCTGATACCATCTTACCTTGTCTGATATTATTGACATTTTACTTTATTCATCAAAAGAAAAGGAAATTTCCACCTCATATCCAGAAAGACATAATGAAATTTTTCAGGTTCTTTTTCAATCATCAGCTTTTCCTTCTAATAATCGACTTTTGCCTAAAATATTATGCGATAAGAATATATGAAACACCCCTTTAATAAAATTAAAGGGTGTACTGTCCCATTCAAAAAGTGAAGTAGTTGTTTTCCAAAGTAAAATAATTAAGGGAATCTACTCCACTAACGGAAAAGAAAACAAAAACAAAATAAGAAACACAAAGTAAATGTAGACTATCACTATTTTAAAAGGTAAAACCCTCACTGGGAACACAAATATCCTTTTTATTTACAAGCAAAAAAGGAAAAAGAAATATATGCTCCTAAAATTATGCCTAGAATAAATGAAGCATCAATTATACCCTTCATTTGAATTATGGTACATAAATTGAAATTTGGTACGCTTAAATGTAATAAACACAAACCTTAAACATGGAAGGTAATAAGGTTTGCTATATGGTATAGATAGGTAAAAATCCCTTAAAGAAATAAGTCTTAATCTATTGGGCTAAAGGGATGAGCCCACTTCATTAAGCCCAATATGACATCTTCCTAGAGGCCCGGTTTGGTGCCACGTGTCAAATGAAGTGGCACGCCAAGTCAAATGGAAGAGCCAATAGGATCATGCCACGTGTCAAAATAACAAGGCATGCACAATCACACTAAAAGGCCAATGAAATCGCGCTACGTGTGCAAGTGACATGTTCTCGCCAATCAAATGCGGCCATGTCACACTTTAATTTGATTGGTCGGAAATAGTTTGTTCTTATCATAACTCTTCCCTTCCACAACTATAAATAGGGGTCTTCATAACTCAGAAAGGACACAAGAAGTTATAACAAGAAGCAAGAGAGAGCTCGTGGATCAAACACCGCAAATTTCTCTACAAGTTTCAAGCTTCAAGCAATCAAGTTCAAGTTCAAGCGATCAAGTTCAAGTTCAACAAATCAAGTTCAAGCTCAAGAACTAAGAACAAATCAAGTTCAAGCTCAAGAACAAGATCATCGTTCGTGAAAATAAATTAGATTCAAGATCAAGCTCAAAGGCCCTTGAATTTATACAAGAAAAGTAGAATTAGATGAATCATAAAGATTGTACACTTAAATATTCAAAATAAGATACTACGATCGTTGCAATATTTTTGGTCTTGATTTTATTTCCTCGACGCAAATTTATTGTCTACACTATCGTAGGAGCTGAACATTCACGTGCACCTTCAATTGGTGTATTAAGATCATGCTCGTCCTCAATTATCATATTGTGCAGTATAATACATGTGGTTATTATATCACGTAGGACCTCTTTTCTCTCATTATTTTGATAATTTTGGTGCACGTGAAAAAAACATGGGGGATTAGTAAACTTATGTTTTATATTTTTGATGTAATTTCAATTTTAGTATATCCCTATTTTATGTACTATAATTATAATGTATTTTTATTTTACGTATTATTAATTTCCTTTTTTTAAAGTTTAGTTTGTACTTTTCAATTTCAGCGACATTAGATATCTTACATTTGCATTTTTTATTTTTAAGTAATGGTTATATTTATTTTTATATAGTTATAATAATAATAATAATAAAATTAACTTATAATTTTATATGAATATAATATATACAAAAATTAATATATCAAAAATAGGATATAAAATTATAATTATAAAGATCTTAATAAAAAAATTAACTATATACACAATGATAAATTAAAAGTCCAAAAAATAAAAAGATTAAATAAAATAATACTAAACCAAATTTAGAGTGGTGAATAGTGTTGTACCACATTTGGTGCAATACTATTTATGCTCTATAATAGTACAAGAATTAGTGTTGTATTGGAGCGAAAAAATACCATTTCTTGCACTAAATCCATAAATAGAGTAGCCTTGGAGATGGTCTAAGAGATCGTGCTATCATTTTTCCTGACATAGCGATTAACGACTATAAAAATTAAAAAAGACCTAGAGACATAAAATTTAGGGCCCTAAATTTAATTTTATTCGATAATATTTTTTTCAAGTTCTAATTCTATTTTCTCATGGGTTATTGGCCAAATGATAAGGCCTGTAATTTTCTCATTTAAAAAACTAGACCTAGTACTATTTATATAAAAAAATACCAATATTATATACTTATCTCAATATAAGATCAATACATATTTCAGTAAAATAAATTTTCTCATAATCATATAAGGATATAGCTATGATACCCTATATGCTGTAAAGAAAATAATCTCGGGACGAGAATAATATTAGTGTACTTGCAAACGCAGTAAAAGAATTGTTGAACTCACCACCAAAAGAATTGTCCCAAGTCGAACTTTGAATCTCTTGGAAAAAAAGTTAGAATTTCACGAATTAAATATCTTCTTGTATTGATTTGGAAGAGGTTTTTGATCCCGCTCTTACTTTTTTCTCTATTGTATTTCATATAAGAAGAAAACGTATGTTTATATGGAGAGGGGAGATAATAGTTATGGGAAAGTTGCTCCCACTACACTTAAACGTGTAGTAACCTCTTTAAAGAGTCCCACTACGCTTAAACATGTAGTAACCTTTTTGAAGAGTCTCACTACACTTAAACGTGTAGTAACCTCTCTTTAAAGAGGTTATTTTAAACCCTACCTCTTTTAAAATTCTTTCTTTTCCAAATGGGTTGGGTCAGCCCTCATAGAGCGACCCGATACCCGGATCCAATATCTAAAATCTTCCACTTCGCTCATGATGGGCTGGAACTCAAACCAGTATCATGATTAAATAACACACTTAATTCATACAGATAAATAGTTCGTGTGACATGCGAGCATCAAAAGCTATAATATGTTCCAAACCTATTAAGGTTATTCTAAAGCTCTATGTATAAATCCGATCACATTCGAAAAGGATTTACTATTATCATGAGGATTTTATTACTCGTTATACCCTAGACATCACCTACTACTCCAATAGCTAGTTATTTATTCCCTCATTCTCAAAAGAGGTGAACTCGAACTCATGTTTAACTTTATATTCATAATTATTTAATACTTTCGTGATAACTATAATGATCAACATATGAATACAAGTTAAATTACCAAAAAAATATTTATTTGTCTTCCCTTTCTACTCGAATCTTTCCATTCTAAATCAACTTGATATAAACTAAGCGTCCACCAAACTGTTTAGAGAACCGGGTTCTCTATCAATTCCCATTGTAAGCAACAAACTGTCAATATAGGGAATCGGGTTCTCTATTTATTCCCATAGTAAATCGGCAGTAAATAAAAAACATAGAGGAATTTTACGTGGAAAACTCTCAGCTCAACGGGATTAAAAACCACGACCTGCTCATTGTAAGATTTCAACTTCACTACTGAGCAATATTTAGATTATAACCTATTGTAGCCTAGGAATTAACCTCTTAATCCTTCACTAACTTGTAACTACACTAATACAAGCCACTTTGTAATAACTCTATTACAAAGACCTAATCACTCACTAACTTGTAACAACACTATTACAAACCGCTTTGTAATAACTGTATTACAAAGACTTCAACTCAACTAACTTGTGATACTCTTACCACAAGCCATTTTGTCACTCACTAGTTACAAAGACTTTAACTTATGACTAGCTCTAGTCTCAACACAAACTCATAAAGTTTATGGCTTTACAAAATGTTTCCGACACAATGCTTCTAACTAAGCTAAGCATGAGTTACAAACGAAGAACAAACAATAAAGACTCAACAAACCTAAGTACTTAAGATAGCTTCAATCTTGGATCTGGTCATTGAGGTTGCAGCAGTTTTGTTCTTGAGAGAGGTGTTTCTAGCACTTGAAAGAATATCATTAAAAATGCTCAAGTGAATATCTTGTGCACCGGGTTGTTATACTTCAAAAGACACCACCATAGTGATGTCAATTCATAATGGTGATGTCAATTCTTGGTTAGTACATGTCTTTTCCAATGGGAAGTGACTGCTACCCTATCTGTTGTACTGTCGCGTGTACAGTTGTAGGCCGTCACTTTATGCAGTTGCTTTCCAGCTGTATAGTTGACTTATACTTCTGTCAGGGGAACACCAAGGGATCATGTCCCTAATCTAGTTCTTGTGAATCTAAAGGCACACTGCCCAGATTATCTTGAGTCGATTAACTTGATTAATTGTACCAGGTATGCTTCAGGTCCTTTATCTAGCTCTTTCATAAAGTAATTTGTTTTACCTTATTTGATTGTATTTATACATGTGTTACATTACTTACAATGATGTAAGCAAGGTAGGTAAAAATCCTTCCACGTAAAGTTGACCGATACACTGTTCCTGTACAGTAACGTGTGCAGGCAATAACTTTCTAACTGGAAAGTTAACTTCACACAGTCTCCTCAGGAACTGATAAGGACTTGTTCCCTTAGTTGTTCCTTCTACTCTGAAAGTTAAGTTATATCCCACGCTTGATCCCAACCTAGAATTTTGTGATCTCAAGGTCTTATAATTGTATAACATATTTCTAATTTGGTGTTGTATGGTAATTTTGTTAGATAATCATAACATAAAGTAAAGTACTTATGCCCAAGGTACTTGTAACATATCAATTTCCCCATTTTTTATGATGACAAACTTAGAATTGATATTCCTCTGAGAATCGGATCTCCACATTGTTCTCTATACGAACCAGTCATATCCTTCCTAAGAACCAAATCTAAGGAACTAATCACAGCTGGTTCCTCAAGACTGTTTGGCACATCATCAAAACTCAAAATACTGTAACTTATTAATTTTCCCCATTTTTATGATGACAAATCCAAAATTAATATAACATTTGAGAACCAGATTCCTCACATATTTCCATGTGGATCAGACCTATAATCAATATATTATCAGCAACGTTCCCCCTACGAAGCAAAGCTATCTTTCATGCACAACATAATATATCAATTTAATTCAGTCCCCCCCCCCCCCCCATGTTGACATGTAACTTCCCCCCTTTTAGCAGCATCGAAAAGAATAACAGAAGAAGCATGCCAAAAAGAAGTTCAGCAACGTTAACTCATATCACTTGGACAACATATCATAAATAATAATAAGAACAACTGGTGAATGTCATTGCACAAAATAGAGTGATTGCACATAGTAGATGTCACACCTCATTTTTACCGCAGAGAATATGGAATGAAGGAGTTTTTCCAATTTAAGTGACATTATTTGAAAAGGGATTAATTTATTTTTTTAAAAAGTCGCCACTTGGAATAAATATTTACGGTTTCCCAAGTCACCATTTATTTAAAAATTACATTCAAGGATATTGACTCTGTTTAAAATTCGCGAAACCAGAAAACCGGGTAAGAATTCTGTTAACTCGGGAGAAGGTGTTAGGCACTCCCGGATTATGTGGTTTTAGTATGGTCGCGTTAATCATACCTGGCTTAATTAAATTATTTTAGTTATGTATTTTAGAACCTATGTATCTTTTACCTTTTACCGCTTTTAAATTACTTGATTACTCGTAATTATAGAATTATCTTCAAAATGAGTCACGCGTACGTGTACTCTTTTTATTTGGCACGTCAAGAATCATGTCACGCGTACGTGTACACAATCAATAATATTTTATTATTATTAATATTGTTTGGTCAAGGCCACGCAAACGCGTACCTTGATTTATTTTGAAAATTACAATTATGTCACGCGAACGTGTACATAATTACAGAAAATTTGATTTGACAAGGAATGTGCTTAAAGCTATCTATCGCATTTATAAACTGTTTTGCTATATTCGAGACTAATGTAAAGCTCCGGTGCTATGGGATTCATTCGTAGATAATTAGTACGCGCTAAAATCGTATGGACTTTACAAAGTTTGAACCACTAAAAAGATGTTGTTGAAACACATGAATAAGGAGAATTTAGTTGAAGGGAAAACTCCAAACATGAATTACAAGTTTATGTTTAATAAAATCTTAGTTCTTGGTCATATTAAGTCGTACAAAAAAGAGCAATCTTGCCAATATCGTAATTCTGCCTCAATAACATATTATTGAATTTGCATCCAAGCCTTAACTATTAAGTAATTTACATAGACAATTCACAGAAGACAGATTTTATAGAACTGATTTGCTGGGTTCAGGATTCTTAAAATGCCAAAGATCAGTGGCTTATATTCCTATAGTCCAAAACAAATTAATGTTAGATATATGGACTTATATCTACATACATATGAACAATATATGGATTAATTATATGTTATGTGCTATCTTTTGGTTTGGCCTATATTGGTTGTCTTATGGACATTGTTAAGGGGGCCAATATATTGTCATATAAAGTGTAGGACTAATGTGTAGATACCCAAAAGGGTAACCTTAGTTAATGATGGGCTAACTAAAGTTACGTACATGTAACCATGGTTACATGCTTATGACTTTTGAGTTTCATAACTCATATGTTATAAGAGGGGGGTTATGGTTCCCATAAGAATGCAAGACATTCTCTTCTTCTTCCACCCATTGAGAGAGAGAGCCATTGTTGTCTTGCATATCAAGTGGAAAACCATTCCTCATATTTGTCTTGGATATTCTTGTGAAAGCCATACCTCTTGGGAAAACTTCAAGATATTCTTCAAGAAGGATTAAGGAGCTTTCAAAGCCAAACATTTGGACAATCTTCAAAAGGACTAAGGATTTCCACTTATGGATTCAGGTACGCTTCCGCTTATGTTGTTATTCCAAATAATTCGATATGAAGGCTATTATGTTTTAGTCGGATTTATAATCCTAACAATTGGTATCAGAGCCTCCTTCATATTTGGATTATTTGGAAGTTCATGAAATCCATGTTATATATAAAGCTTCATGTTTAAATTAAAATGGAATTTTGATTAAGAAATTCTAGTACCATGATATAGCATGATTTCATGAATGATATGTTGTTGATGAAATTTGGTGTTTCAATATCTTGTTGTCTCTAGATGATTTGAAATATTGAAATTTGCATAATTTTGGTTGATGATCAACATGATTTCTTGTTTAAAGTTTCTTGTTGAAAACTATATTAAGTTGTTGGACAGAATAGTAGCATAATCGATTATTGTCTAAAAATAATCGATTATTGCATTAAGTTCGCCAAAATTTTGCAAAACAGTAGCCTACAATAATCGATTATGCCTTTAACATAATCGATTATTGCATTTGTTCATCAAAAATTTTGCAAAACAGAACATTAGAATAACCGATTATTCATCTAGAATAATCGATTATCTGAATTTTCAGCAAAATTTTGAGATTCCAGAAGGCCTAGATAATCGATTATCAGGCTCAGATAATCGATTATCTGGCCATAAATTGCAGAAATGTTTTGTTTTCTAGCTGTTTAATGAGGACATAATGTAAGAAAAGTTTTTCATAATTAATGAAACGTTTTAAGTATTAAGTTTTCAAGTTTTTTTTAATTGTACATTAATAATATGTCAATTAATATTCAGTTTTTAAATTATTAATGTTTTATACATTAATTTTCAGTTTTTAATAGTAATTATTTTTTAGTCCATCATGCTTCATATTTTGGTATTATCCAATTAAGACTAAAACAATTAATATTCAGATATTACATGTCAAAACATGTAAATTTTCAGTTAAGATTCAATATATGGCTTAAGGAACTATATGATTTAGCATCTAATATTTTAAATTAGTCAATTGAAGCATTATGTTGCCAAAGTAACCTCTTTTGTGTAGATTGATTAATCTTGAAATATAAGATGATTGTGGATGTTAGTCTTCCATGCGTTTAACACCGGCCCAAAGGAAGGTTGTTATTTGGCAGGAATTCGAACATGCTTGTGGTGATAAATATGTGACAATTATTCGGTTTTCCATGTGAATATTAAGTCGGCCCAAAGGAAGGCTTGATATTTGGCAGGAGTTTATTGTCAATATTTGATCACTACACCAAGAGTACCACTTACAAGTTGATTTTCTGTCCAAAGACAAAAATCAATGTTGTGCTAGGTATCTTGTAATGGGATATGCCTATTTTGAATCTGTAAACTAAAGTTAAAGTTCAAGTAATTGTAAGCATGTATTAAGTTATCCTTGTTCTATTTTCAGTGAATTCTTCAGCTGCTTCGATATCTGCTAATATAAACAGCATCCATGTGCTTAACGGCACAAACTTTAAGGAATGGAAAGAGAACACTATGATCGTTCTCGGTTGCATGGATCTAGACCTTGCACTTCGGATTGAGCAACCTGCTTCTCTTGAGGATACATCTTCTTCTGATGAAAAGAAGGAGATGGAGAAGTGGGAACGTTCAAATCGCATGAGTCTAATGATCATGAAACGTGCAATTCCAGAATCATTCAGGGGCACTATGAATGATGAAAGTAATGCCAAAGTTTTCCTTGAAAACCTTGAAAAGCGTTTTGCACAAAACGAAAAGGCGGAAACAAGTACTCTTTTGAGTAAACTTGTTTCCATGAGGTATAAAGGCAAGGGAAACATAAGAGAGTACATTTTGGAAATGTCTCATCTTGCTTCGAAACTTAAGTCACTCAAGCTGGAATTACCTGAGGAACTGCTTGTGTACTTAGTTTTGATATCTCTTCCTGCACACTTTAATCAGTTTAAGGTCAGTTACAACTGCCTGAAGGAGAAATGGACTCTTAATGAGCTCATTTCACATTGTGTGCAAGAGGAGGAAAGGGTAAAGCAAGATAAGACAGAAAATGCTCATTTGGCATCCTCTTCTAAGGATACTAAGAAGATGAAAGGTAAGGAAGTTGCGGTTGCAAGGCCCCAGAAAAAGCAAAATAAGGAACCTAAGGTTGAAACTTCAGAATCAGGTTGCTTTTTCTGTAAGGGAACTAATCATGTGAAGAAAGATTGTACCAAGTACCACGCTTGGCGTGCGAAAAAAGGTACATCTCTTTCTCTTGTTTGTTCTGAAGTTAATTTAATTTCGGTACCTAAGGATACTTGGTGGGTAGATTCGGCTGCTACTACTTACATAAGTATATCTATGCAAGGTTGCCTGAACTGCCGAAAACCAAATGATGGTGAAAGATACATCTATGTGGGTGACGGAAAAAAGGTGCAAGTTGAGGCTATTGGAAAATTTAGGCTGTTGTTTAAGACTGGTTTTTATTTAGATTTGAATGAGACATTTGTTGTACCGTCTTTTAGACGAAATTTAATTTCTGTTCCCAAATTGGACATATCCGGTTATACATGTTCATTTGGTGACAATAAAGTTAGTCTCTTTCAAAATTCAAATCTTATCGGTACTGGTCTTTTATCAACATATGATAGCCTATATTTGGTTGATATAATAACCTCACATAATGAAACTTTGCATACAAGTTCAAGTAGTACCAAAAGAAAATTAACTAATGAGAATTCTATATCACTCTGGCACAAACGTTTGGGTCATATATCCATTCAAAGAATTCAGAAACTCGTGTCAGATGGAATTCTTGATTCTCTTGATTCCTCAAATTCGGATATTTATGTTGAGTGTATCAAGGGTAAACAAACAAACAAGACGAGATTAGGTGCTAAGAGAGCTTCGGACGTCTTAGAATTGATACATACAGATATTTGTGGGCCATTCCCTACTCCTTGTAGGAATGGTCAACAATACTTTATCATATTCATAGACGATTACTCTCGTTATGGGTACCTATATCTTATTCATGAAAAGTCCCAATCCATAGACGTGTTCAAATCATATAAAGATGAAGTTGAAAATCAACTAAGCAAAAGGATTAAATCCATTAGATCTGACCGTGGTGGTGAATACTATGGCAGATATGATGGTTCAGGTGAACAACGTCCAGGGCCATTTGCTAAATTCCTAGATGAGTGTGGGATCGTCCCTCGGTATACTATGCCAGGCAGTCCTACGATGAATGGTGTAGCTGAGAGACGAAATCGGACCCTTAAGGATATGGTAAGAAGTATGATTTGTGGTACTACTTTGCCAGACTCACTCTGGGGAGAAGCATTAAAAACCGCAGCTTATATTCTTAATAGAGTTCCAACAAAGCTACAATCAAAACCCCATATGAACTTTGGACTGGGCATAAACCCAGTATTAAGCACTTACACATTTGGGGTTGTCAAGCTGAGGCAAGGCCTTATAGGCCGAATGAAAAGAAACTGGATGCTAAAACGGTTAGTAGCTATTTTGTTGGATACTCTGAAAGATCCATGGGGTTTATGTTTTATGATCCCACTTCTAGAACTATTTTTGAGACGGGTAATGCTAGGTTTTTTGAGGATATTGAGTTTGGGGGGTGGGGAGATAAAGTTGTTAGAGATTTTGTCTTTGAGTAAGAACATGTGTCTTTCCCTCAAGTTGTTGATCTTGGTCAGGGTGTTCTCATTCCTGACACGGATCACACAACTCCAGTTCAAGACAATCTCGAAAATCTTCCCAATCAAGTTCCTGATATTACTAATGAAAATCAAACTCAACAACCTCAAGAAACTGAAGTGCCATTAAGGAGATCCACTAGAGAGAGGAGAAATGCAATTCCGGATGATTATGTTGTATTTCTCCAAGAACAAGAAAGTGATATTGGACTTGAGGAAGATGATCCAATCAACTTCCGTCAAGTCATTAAGGGTTCTAACTCTCAAAAGTGGATTGATGCCATGAATGATGAGATGAAGTCTATGAGCGATAACGGCGTTTGGGAGCTTGTTACATTGCCCGAAGGTATTAAACCGATTGGTTGTAAATGGATATTTAAAACCAAGAGGGATTCAGGGGGCAATGTCATTAAGTATAAAGCTCGTCTTGTCGCAATAGGCTACACTCAAAAGGAAGGCATTGATTATAAAGAGACTTTCTCTCCAGTTTCATCGAAAGACTCTTTCAGGACTACAATGGCACTAGTAGCACATTTTGATCTTGAACTTCATCAGATGGATGTTAAGACAGCGTTTCTCAATGGTGACATTGAGGAAACAATTTATATGGTGCAACCTGAAAACTTTGTTTCGGAAGACTCAAAGAAAAGGGTTTGCAAATTAAAGAAATTCATCTATGGGCTTAAGCAGGCTTCCCGTCAATGGTATTATAATTTTCATGCAGTCATTACTTCTTTTGGTTTTGAACCGAATATTGCTGATGACTGTATATACCATAAGTTCAGTGGGAGTAAGTATATTTTTCTGGTTTTATATGTCGAAGACATACTGCTTGCCTGTAATGATATAGCATTATTGCATGAAACTAAGAAATTTCTTTCAAAGAAATTTGAAATGAAAGATCTTGGTGATGCCTCTTTTGTATTAGGAATTCAGATACAACGAGATCGCCCCAAAGGTGTTCTCGGTCTGTCACAAAAGGGCTATATCGATAAGGTTCTTAAAAGATTTGGCATGCAGGATTGTAAACCAGGCAACACCCCTGTTGCTAAGGGAGACAAGTTTAGTCTCAAACAGTGCCCAAATAATAATTTTGAAACTTCGAAAATGGAGAAGACACCTTATGCTTCGGCTGTAGGTAGTCTGATGTATGCTCAGGTATGTACACGATCTGATATAGCATACATTGTTGGGATGCTAGGCAGATATCTAAGCAATCCGGGAATGGACCATTGGAAGGCAGCCAAAAGGGTCATGAGGTACTTACAGAGAACAAAGGATTACATGCTTACATATCGGAGATCGGACTAGCTTGAGATCATCGGGTATACCGACTCCGATTTTGCTGGATGTCAGGATAGTCTGAAGTCTACACCATGCTATATTTACATGCTTGCTGGCGGTGCTATCTCTTGGAGAAGCATCAAGCAAACTCTTACGGCCACTTCCACTATGGAAGCGGAATTCATGGCATGTTATGAAGCATCCAATAAGGCATTATGGCTGCGAAATTTTGTTAGTGGACTGCGCATAGTTGACAGCATTAAAAAGCCACTTAGGCTATTATGCGACAACAGATCAGCAGTCCTTTATGCTAACAACAACAGTAGTTTGACGAAAGCAAAACATATGGATGTCAAATTTCGGGTTGTTAATGAAAGAGTACAGAATGGACAATTGTGCATAGAGCACATAAGTACAAACTCCATGATTGCGGATCCGCTCACATATTTCATGAGCATATTGCTTGCATGGGTGTCAAATCAGTTAAGGATTATGAATTTTAGTGGGAGTTTGTATTATACAATTATGTATTGTCCATTATATTCAGTAATTTAGTTTTAAGGTTATATCTGCAGATATTCAGTTTTAAAGTTTTATGTACTCTTAAGGTTTATGATTGATCTTAATAAAGAGAACCAGTTGGAAATAGACATTCTATTTCAGACCACACTTTATGTTATTTCCATGCTACACACCTATACTTGATCCATGTCGTTGGTTATATTGATATACATGATCTATGTTGGTTCTAGTTACGCAAGAGTAACTAAGAGCTCTTAGATCCTATGTTGGTATGATTGATGGACCGGATTGTTCATGACAATTTTATTATGATAGCAATTCTGAGCTCATAAGGTTATAATGTAACATATAATGCTAAGGTTTGTACATATGTATGAGTATCTCGTCCAAGTGGGAGATTGTTAGATATATGGACTTATATCTATATACATATGAACAATATATGGATTAATTATATGTTATGTGCTATCTTTTGGTTTGGCCTAAATTGGTGGTCTTATGGACATTGTTAAGGGGGCCAATATATTGTCATATAAAGTGTAGGACTAATGTGTAGATACCCAAAAGGGTAACCTTGGTTAATGATGGGCTAACTAAGGTTACATGCTTATGACTTTTGAGTTTCATAACTCATATGTTATAAGAGGGGGGTTATGGTTCCCATAAGAATGCAAGACATTCTCTTCTTCTTCCACCCATTGAGAGAGAGAGAGCCATTGTTGTCTTGCATATCAAGTGGAAAACCATTCCTCATATTTGTCTTGGATATTCTTCTGAAAGTCATACCTCTTGGGAAAACTTCAAGATATTCTTCAAGAAGGATTAAGGAGCTTTCAAAGCCAAACATTTGGACAATCTTCAAAATGAGTAAGGATTTCCACTTATGGATTCAGGTACGCTTCCGCTTATGTTGTTATTCCAAATAATTCGATATGAAGGCTATTATGTTTTAGTCGGATTTATAATCCTAACAATTAAGCCATAAAGCTTACATGTGATATACTTAAACTATCATTTAGTAACACTATTTCAGCGAATTCAAATCTAAATATGATAAGTTCAAACAATTGGCTTATTAAACATACATGGAGCAGTAAATACCAATGAAAAAACCAGTAAACAAATTTAACAGCTAAACATGATGGCTCTGTAAACTCAAAACAAACATATAACACGAATAAGTTAAGATTTCAATTATGAACTCAAAAAAGGGTCATATATGAGGCTGGAGTACCTAAAACCAGAAATCGATAGAAGAATAATTAAATAAGGTTTGAAATAGCGTGGAAAATCTAGCAACAGAAACAACACGTCAACAATGAAAATGCAATGAGATCAACTTCAAAGCGAGCACGCAACGCAGATCCGGATCTGAAACACTTCATATCTCAATTGAGTGACGCGAAGAGGAAGCTTAGAAGCTAATGTCGAAATGGAACTTCTGAGAGCAAAACCGACGAGGGAATATAACTGGGAAAGTCTGTCTCTGTGTGTCCCCTTTTTTAATTCAAAACTACTGATATATATATAACAAAAGGGTATGTTAGTGTTAGAAGTTAATGGAGTAAGTAATGGTGTTTAATGGGGGAAAACGTGGGTTGTGTAAAGGGTGCAAGATAGGAACGTCTTTTGGGTATAAAATGACGCGATGGGGAGAAGACTTTTAGGGGATAAGGGTTGATAGGTTTAGCTAGGATCCCTTTCTTCCTTTTTTTTTCTAATTTAAAAATATTATTTATTTACTTCTTTTAATTACAAAAAAAAGTAAAGTAAAATACATAAACATGGACCCACTTCCTTTAGACTAAGAAAAATATAAGAAAGTTAAATACTCTTCAGCAAGTCTGTAAACGTAAATATGTATATACTATATACTAACAACAAAATTATAAAATGATAACATAATTTGGCATATGATGAAAGCAAATTTAGAAAGAGAATAACCTGATGACAATGTTCCTTTCGTAAAACTAAAAATGTTCACGATCGATGGGGTAGTAAATAGGAATATCCAAATCCATTTGGGGAACAACAGTTAGAGAAAAATAAAATCTATCCTTTATGAATGTGAATATTTATTTATTTATAATTAGATCGAATAAAATATATTAAGAGTAAGATAAAACTTTAAACATTAAGATTCAACCTAAAAAGTATTTACACTAAAATAATATATAATTTGGGTGTGATAAAAATTTAGTTGTTCATAGTAAAGTAATTATAATAAAAGTATAATAGCTTTAACAATACATAATATGAAAATTTAAACATGGAAAGCACCAATGTCATCAAATATAGAAATCAAAAGAAGATAAGAATTCAAGGGAATATAGAAGGAGTGAAAGATATGGATCACCGGGAAGGAGGAAAAATAATGGGCTAAGGCCTTGATGAGCTTGTCCATTTGTTCATTCACTCTCCTTGGATCAATGATCATCTTCTAGCTCAATTCCTCCACCTGTTTTCTCAAACTTTCATTCTCACTCTTCAACTTAGCATTCTATTCTGCCAAGGGTTTAGAGGACCAGGTTCTCAACCTATCTGAGTAGGCTGAACCATCAATCAGATCACCAAGAATCTCCCCAAGCTTCTTCTCATCAAGAACAGACTTAGTCCATTGCATATATAACATCAGAGGAGCACATAAATCATAGAAGCTTTTACTTCTTCTTCATAAACATTGGGACTTGGAGGAACAAAGAGGTGATTTTATTTTTAGAACTCAACAATGTCAAGAAGTTCCTCCATTTTTCAGCAATATTAGAGTCAACACTCTGTCTTAGCACTCTTTGATACTTCAGAGTCTTCTACCTCACCAAACTTGATAGCTCAACCTTTTGCATCTGTAAGGAACCACGTTCCTCATTTACACTACGCTTTCTATCTCCGAGCAATCATGTCTCCGTTTGTTTCTTCTTAATCTGTTTACCCTTATCATCTGCTGCATCTTTCTCAGTCAACTATCTTTTCCCCAATTTTTTTTAATTCTCTCTTTCATAATCACATCATCAAGTCACACCATTTCATCATCAATCAGCCTACTTTTCATCAATTCTTTTTATCGGATCGGAAGTTTGTTTAAACACAAAACTAAAAAAGAAAAATATCATCACTAAAATTGACTTATTGAGAAGGACTTGATGGATCAGATCCCTCATTCAAATTCTCACATTTATCAATTTCTCCATCCTTCAAGACTTCCACAAATCCAACAACAATTTGAGCTTCACGCTCTAGAATATTAGATCTACGTTGTTACCTTTCAGTTAAACTTCCATCAAAATCTACCAAAGATTTCTTGTGGTTTCAATTCAGATGGAGTTAGGATTTTAGAGAGTGACAAAGTTGAGTTCACTTCTAGCAAATTTGGAGAGAAGGATTCTTTTGTGACAAGGTTGATTTTAGTTTTGAAGAAAAGAATCGATTTTGGTTGGGTGTAAGATATAGAAGTGGTTTTTTTGGGGCAACGAGTCAGTTCAGAAGAGGTTTAACATTTTGGACTCCAAAAATCAGGAGAGAGGCAGGAGAAGACGGGAATAAATTAATGATATGACACTTCAGTAGCTTAAAAAGGCATATAAGTATTGAAGAGATCACTCACCTGAGTCGCAGGAACCAGTTTCCCAGATAGTTTTTTGAAAATCTGAGTAAAGACTTCTAGAAGTGCAATGTCACTCTTACTTGTTTTTGTCCTGAAACTTCCATATGTGTGTGATAGTATAGATTTGAGTTAGATATCACCGAAAAACACTTTTTAGCATTGTACCTTTCCTTCGTAACATAGCCAATCATCAAGGGCCCAGGTCCTTAGTTGAGCTTGATCAACCCCAACTCCAGACAATTTCTTTCAAAATGTTCCCTGCTCAGCGCCTTGGTGAAGATGTCTACTAGCTGTTCATCCATCTTCTAGTACTTCATGTCATGCCCCCCTTTTTTTCTTGCGAAATTGGGTTTATGACATATGAGAGGATAACTCATTTACTTTTGGGAATTGGGTTTATGACATATGGGAGGATAACTCATTTACTTTTGGGAATTGGGTTTGAGTCACCTAATGATTAAGTGCATTAGGACACTAAGAAGAACTTTGATTTGGAAAACTAGAGATTGGGTAAGGGCTTGAAAGTATCCCGAGAAGAAGGTGTTAGGCACCCCTCAAGATCCACTAGTGTGGTTCCCGACCATACCATAATTGTGACTTTAAATGCAAATAACAAGTAGTCAAATAAGAGTTACAAATATGAGAGGGGGTTTCACATAATTATTTAAAGTAATTTGAAGTTAAAACGAAGTTAAAGAAGCTGAAATTTGAGAAGAAAAACAATTTTTGAAACTCAGAATAAATAGGTAAAAGAAAGAGAAGAAATTTCACATGATTGCTGCAAGTAAATTGAAAGATAAAAAGCAGTCAAAGAAGCCAAAATTTGAGAAAAAAAATAGCTTTTGAAATTCTGAATAAAACAGACAAGTAAAGGGAAGGGGGAGGGGTCCTAGGTTTATAAATAATATGGATCACCCCACACAATACCCGGTAATCGTTTATACACGTGATTTTATCGCGTGGTCATCATATACATATCTACCCTTTCCCACCCCGTTAAAGTATTAAACACGGAATAGTCTCATTTTTAATTATTGCATGCTATTACTCGTCTCCAACCCTATCAGCCTTGGAGGTATTTGGGACTACTAGTCCTGAAGGGAAGGGAGATTTGGGCTTTTGTGGTTTTAAAAGGATAAAACTCTAAGGCGACAATAAAAAACACGTAGAGCACATATGGGGAAACACATAGAAAATAAAGGCTCAAAAAAGTCTCCTCAACTTCAAAACAGATTGTTTAGCATGTCTTATACATATTGGTTATGGTCTTATTTAAACTTAAAGGTTGTGGCAGACTGATCTATTACATATTTCAGATAAGAACCACGAGTCAGGCTTGCCTACTGGTTGGAATTGATAGAGTCAGATTCAATTTACAAGTTACCTTATGGATTGCCTAGATGTCGAATAAAAATAAAAATATAGGCATGATATCCATTAGTTTCAGAAAAAGAAGAAAGTGTCAATTACAGGAATATAAACTCTGCAGTCGTTAAGGATACTACTGATTTTAGACTTATAAGCGAATGAACGATTCTTATTTCACTGGTTGCTCCTATATGTATACTTTCTAGGCATTGTTGGTTTTAAACACTTTTTATAGCTGAAATAAGAGTGCAGAAGTCCTATAGGCATGGTATCTAGAATGATGTTTGTTATTTAAACCTACGCACATGTTTGCCTCGTGATAGATGCTGATGCAAATTTCAGGAAGTCCTATAGGCATAATATCTAGCATGTTGTTTATTATTGCAGAATTGAATCATAGTGCAGTGTAGAAAAGCTAGACCTGAAATGTCCAAGTTTATAGGGAACTCAAGGTCCCAAAGCAAGGCTCATAGGAGGGGGCCAGAACTTAGAATCTAGGAGAGAGTGTAAGTGCAAAGAGGGGATTCTAGATGGAAGAAGAGATAGGCTGGTGGTCATACCCAACAATTGGAAGTGTTGGCATACCCCAACCAGCCTGTTAGCCATATTGTTGGGGAGTTATGATCCCTTAAAGGGTCAAGTCCAGACATGAGCAACAATTTGGATGTTGCCGTGTTCTGATCTTTAACTCAAACACACAGAAGGGAATATGGGTATAAGGATTCACAGCAGAAACAGATGAAAATAGAACAACATACATATTTAACATTAAGCATAGATATCAAAGTAGACAGGATTGTAGAATCTATAACATAAACACATTGGGATGAGGCTGAAAACTAAATTAGAACATACCAGTTTCAGGGAAACAATAAACGAAAGCAGTAGTCTTGTAAATCCAAATTGCAAGCAAATAATCAGAAGATTTTAGAAGAGAGCTACAAGATTATGTGTGTAAAAGTGTTGAATTGAGAGTTGTGTAATTGAAAGTGTGTGAAAAGTGTTGAATTCAAGGTGTGTTGGTGAGAAAGGAGTCATGCCCTTTTTATAGTGTAGAAGGCAACCAGAATAAGGTAGGAGAATAATTTAAAAAATCAGTTGTCAATCAATTACACAAATTTCCCTTTAGTTAAGGGATTCTGGTTTCAAACGGGTAAAATAATTAAGGAAAGAGGTTGATCAAACACTTTTCCAAAGCAACACAAGAAGGGTAATACACAGAGATTTATTTAAGGAAAAAGTCTGACAACACACGGTTTGTGCAAATAAGGAAACGCAGTCAATCAACAGCCAGTAAAATTAAAATTTGAAGATTCATGTGAATGAACTAGGTCAGGAAGTTGGGAAAGATCTTAACTTAAGGAAAATCAGTACTAATCAATTAAACCTAAAAAAAGATTCTGAATCTTAAGTTGAGAAACCTTTTCGAAAGAAAGAATTATCACGCGTATAAAAGCATATAGCCTCACTTAAGCACGAAGAACTATTGTGTTTATCAGTAGAAGAATTTAAATGTTCAGATTCGTAAACAAAGAGATTCAAACTCAGCTCATAGACTCGGAATGAGTCCGAAAGAGTCGAGGGTCCCAAAATAGAACCATGGTCTAAACACAACGAAAAACCACCAAATCCTAGGGTTTCCATTTCGAATCAGATACCGAGACGAGGAGGCAAGTAATTGAAACATGCTCAGAGATCTCTTTCAGAGACTCATGAGGAAACAAACAGATATAATAGCAGATTTGAAACAACAGAGTGAAGAAACTCATTCGAAGCATAGTGAGAGTAGGAGGCACATGTTTAAGAAAAATCTGGGACTTAAGCAGGGTTCAGAAGAGAAAAGAGATAGTATAGAATTTAAGGAAATAGTAGCAGAAATATGTTTAAAGGGAACTCAAACAAAGGTTTAGTGAAAGGCAAACAAAGAACTTAAGAACTCAGTAGGGAAATATGCTGTAGGAGAACACAAAATACCAGGAAAGTATATCAACAAGACATATAGGAAAAACACAACGGTATGAACATGCGAGCATGGTGTGGAAACACAGTAGAAAGACAAAGCACAAAAGAACATATAAAGTAGAAAAAAAACATAAGAAAGCAGTAGAAGTACATGCATAATATACACACAGAAAAAAGGAAAAGAAAAGTCAGAGAAACATTTTGAATTTTTCAGAAACCCTATATCGAAGAGAAGAAATTTTTGAAAGAAAAATTGGAAAACCGTTTAAAAACTCAGGTAGAAAACAGATACAGAAAAGATTTAAGAAAATTAGAGAAAACCTCGAGTAGCTAGGGTTTCAGAGGAACCCTAAAGCGAGAGGCTTTGGAAATGTCCGATCTAGGTCGAAAAGGTCAGAACCAGGATCAAAACACCATAGTATGCCGGAGCAAGGTCGGGGAGGACATAGAACCTTGAATCGGAGAAGAACTAAATGGAAACCATCAAGGCCAGACCTAGAAACTTCAAACACCAAGCGTTCAAGAGTAGAGGGAGATGAGTGTAGGCCATCCATGGCGTGAGAGGCAATGGATTCCGGTGAGTTTGAGGTTGAAATTGTGGAAGACGATTAGGGTTTCGAGAACATTTGAGAGAGTTTGAGAGGATAGGGATTTCAGAGGCGACGATTTGAGTGAAATAAGTTAGGGTTAGGGGTGTGGATGAATTAAAAATGAAAGGGGTAATTATGGTCGTTGATCAAAATGATCAACAACCTGGATTTAAAAGGGAGGCCGGGTGGGTTTAATTAGTAGGGTCGGAGGTCGAGTTATATTGAATATTGGGCCGGTCCATTAGGGGTTTGAAATTGGGTCAACTAGATGATTAATTTTTGCTTAAATTGAAATAAAATAAGGCTAGATTTTAAATAGCCACCTTTTCCTTTCTATTTTATAAAATAGGTAAATGATTTTGAAAACAAATTAAAGGTAACGAATCGATTAGTAACATATAAATATCAAACTAAAAATATTAGAACCAATTTCATAATTATAAAATGCTATTAAATATTAAAATAGGCTAAAATTGCAATTATATTCAGCTTAGCTTTTAAAATACCATATAAATCTGTTAAAATATATAAAAATTACCTTAGCTATATTTTGGTATAAAAATGAGAATAAAATAATTTATTCACCAAAAATAATAATTTTTAGAATAACTATTGATTTTTGTACTGCTAAAATGGACAACAAAATGATTAAAAATCTTTTATAAATTGGGAAAAATACTAAAACACTTGGGCGCACAAAATTATATATATATATATATATATAATTTTGATAGCATTTGTATGTATAAAATATATAGAAAAAAATTGGGTATTAATAGTTGCCCATCTTTACCCGGGAAGGATGAAAGAGTTGTCGGGTAAAGATATGATGATCAATTTTGACCAAACGAAATAGTTTGAAGAGATTGACCATGCTCTGGTTCCTGTATTGTCTACATATCCCTGGTCTTACAGGAATCATGCCATATGTAGTTCAGGATCCATCGGTAAAGTATGCCGATGGAGATCTTTCAAGAATGGATGCGATGTTCAAGTTGGGATGGGTGGTTAAGAGTCTAATTGGGTTGCAGGAACCAGAGCAGGATCACTCCTGCTGAGATGGTTGTTGCTCGCTGATTTACCTGCAGATAAGCAATACGCACATATATTGTGCATAAATTTAAACATGATGCAAGTTCCCGTCGGACCATGAATGCTGTCTTTGGACGGTTAGGATGGCATCCTTATACCATGATGTCATGGGCCATGAAGCGTATAATAAAGGATTCGCAGGCCATGAAATGATGCTCTCGGGCTATGAGGATGATTCCTCTGAGCTATGATGCCTTTGAATAATGCTATGCAAGAACACAGGTCCTTACGCTATGGCATGGCGTTCTCGGGCTATGAAGATGGTGTCTCCGAACAATGACGCCTTTAGACGGTTTGGCGATCTTTTTGCCCATATGATGCAGAAGATGGCAATCTTTCAGTCGATGCAAAATATAAATGAGGTGGCGATATTTCAGCCTATACGAAATGTATATAAGGTGGCGATATTTTAGCCGATGCAAAATGTAATAAGTGGTGATATTTTAGCTGATGCATGATGAAAATGAGGTGGAAATATTTCAGCCGATGTAAAATATAAATGAGGTGGTGATCTTTTAGCCAATGCAAAATTCAATAAGTGGCGATATTTCAGCTATGCAAGTGCAAAATAGAGTGGCGACATTTCAGCTATGCAAGTGAAAAATAAAGAGGCGATGTTTCAGCCACGCAGGATGTAAATGAATGTGGCAGTATTTCAGTTGTGCAAGGAGTAAAGTAAAGTGGCTATATTTCAGCCATGCAAGATGTAAATGAAAATGGCGGTATTCCATCCATGCAAGAATATAAATAAAAGTGGTGGTATTTCAGCCGATGTAAAATGTAAATGAAATTGCGATATTTTAGCCATGCAAGATGTAAATAAAAGTGGAAGTAGTTCAGCCATGCAGATGGAGATAATGCTTAGTCTCAGAAGGCAAGATGGTAGCCTTATGGAATGCAGAAAATGCAGATAGGGGTAGAGCTTAACCTTGGAAGGAAGAATGGTAGCCTTATGCAATGCAGGAAATACATATGGAGATAGAGCTTAACCTCGGAAGGCATATTGGTAGCCTTATGCAATGTAGGAAATGCAGATGGAGGTAGAGCTTAACCTCGGAAGGCAGAATGGTAGCCTTATGTAATGCAGGAAATGCAAATGGCTTAAACTCAGAAGGCAAAATTGTAGCCTTATGCACTGCAAGAAATGCAGATGGAGGTGGAGCTTAACCTCGGAGGGCAGAATAGCAGCCTATGCAGGAAATAAAAGGAGAATAGTTACAAAATTTCTTAGTTGATAGCTGATGGCTGATTGTGATACCGTGGCTATTGGGGATACCGTGTGTGGATAATGACTGCGAATAATTGTGACGGCTTTGAGAGCTACATTTTTTAACCGTAAGTATGATAGGATTTTACGACTTAAGTGCCTGTATCCAAAGAAAAATCGGGAGTTCTGTAAAGGGGGAAGGTTAGTTCGTGTCCTCGTCGACTTTGCTCGCCATGCTTGGTTCTAATATTATGTCACGGTATGTATGATAGGGGGTAGCATTGCTAAATAGAGCAATCTTTGTAACAGACATGCGTGAGTGTGTGAAAAAATATGACATGAGTATATATTTGAGAAATAGATTTCTAGATGAACCGACGACTGTGATGTGGTTCAGGACATTGCAATCTTTCTTGTTCTGGAATTTTAAGAGTCCTCCTCAAAATTCTGCCCCATTTTATTGGGTTGCTACTTCTGAAGGCTGCGTGCGATGATCGGCTGAAGTTACTTTGGAATTTTGAGGGTTCTCCTTAAAATTCTGCCCCAGTTTCTAATTGCGGGGAAATGAAAATTTTATTGAATTGTGACCGAACCCATAAGGCCGCCTACGTATCCCCTCATTAACGGGAATCAGGTCAGACGTAGTTCAAATTACATGAGGAAATCATAAATAGTTACACATAGTATCATTTGACTGCATTTGAATTGATTGGTTTTGGCTAAACTTCTCCGTCCATTTCAGCAAGTATAAGGGCTCCTCCTGTCAGAACCCGATGAACCCTGTATGGGCCCTGCCAGTTGGGAGAGAACTTCCCTTTGGCTTCATCTTGATGCGGGGAAATTTTCTTTAATACCAGCTACCCGGTGTGAACCCTATTGGTTTGACTCTCTTGTTGAAAGCTTTGGACATTTTGTTTTGATAAAGCTTACCAGGTCAAACTGCATTCATTCTCTTTCCATCTATAAGAGCCAACTGCTCGTGATGACTTCTCACCTACTCTGCATCGCTGAGTTCTGCTTCCTGTATGATCCTTAAGGAGGGAATTTCTACCTCGGCGGGAATGACCACTTCTATACCGTAAACCAGCATGTAGGGAGTTGCCTCATTCGATGTGCGGACTGTGGTGCGATACCCTAGTAAAGCAAATAATAACTTCACATTCCATTGTTTATGATTTTCTATCATCTTCCTTAGTATCTTCTTGATATTCTTATTGGCGGCTTCTACAGCTCCATTCATTTGGGGCATGTAAGCCGTGGAATTCATATGTTTGATCTTGAATGTTTCACACATAGCTTTCATCAAGTCACTATTTAGGTTGGATCCATTATCAATAATGATTTACTCTGAAATCCCGAATCGTCAAATAATGCGGTCGCGAACAAAGTCTGCCATGACTTTCTTAGTCATTGCTTTATAAGATGTTGCTTCGACCCATTAGGTGAAATAGTTGATTGTTACTAGGATGAACCTGTGCCCATTGGAAGTGTCCAGTTCGATTGGTCCAATAACATCCATTCCCCAAGCAGCAAACGACCATAGTGAGCTTGTTGCATTAAGCTTCTTTGAAGGTAAACTTTATCATGTCTGCATGTATCTGATAGCAGTGACATTTTCGAACATACTGGATGCAGTCTAATTCCATGGTCATCTAGAAGTAACCATCATGAAGTATCTTTTTGGCTATGACAAAGCCGTTCATATGTGGTCCATAGGTACCAGCATGGATTTCTTCAAGTAGTCTGGATGCTTTTTTCGTGTCGACACACCTTAGTAATCATAAATCTGGGGTCCTGCTATATAGGATTCCTCTGCGGTGAAAGATATTGTTAGACAGTCTCCGAAGTGTGCACTTCTGAGTAGTATTTGTAAGCTCGGGATATTCTCCTTTTGCAAAATATTCCTTGATATCATGAAACCAAGGTTTTCCATCTGCTTCTTCTTCGACATGAGCACAGTAAGTTGGCTGACCATAGATCTTCATGGGAATAGGATCAATGAAGTTCTTATCTGGATGATGTATCATAGAGGCCAGGTATCCAATGCATCATCAAACTCATTTTGGACTCTGGGAACATGCTGGAACTCTGCCTTTGTGAACCTTTTCCTTAACTCCTGCACATGATGCATGTATGGGAGTATCTTGGAGTTCTTGGTTGCCTATTCTTCTCGAACTTGGTGTATAAGCAAGTCTGAATCTCCAATCATTAGCAACTCTTGGATGTTCATGTCAATGGCCATCTTAAGCCCTAAGATGCAGGGTTCGTACTCAGCTATATTGTTAGTGCAGGGGAACCTGAGCTTGGCGGATATCGAATAATGCTGGCCGGTTTCTGATACTAGGACTGGTCCTATTCCAATTCCTTTGAAATTTGCTGCTCCATCAAAAAACATCCTCAAACCATCATAGGACTCTGCAATGTCCTCTCCTATGAATGAAACCTACTCATCCAGAAAATACATGTTTAGGGGCTCGTATTCTCCATCCACATGGGTTTTGGCGAGATGATCCGCTAGTGCATGTCCCTTGACTACTTTCAGGGTGACATATACAATGTCGAATTCACTCAGCATGATTTGCCATTTGGCTAGCTTGCCGGTGGGCGTGGGCTTATAAAAGATGTACTTCAATGGATCCATCTTTGATATGAGATACGTAGTATATGCACAAAAATAGTGCCTCATCTTTTGAGCTACCCAAGTGAAAGCACAGTAGGTGCATTCCAATAGAGAATACAGGGCTTCGTGCGGGGTGAACTTCTTCCTGAGATAATAGATGGCCTGCTCTTTTCTCCATGTTTCATTATGATATCCCAGAACAAACGCTCCATCCAATACCGCAAGTTAGAGTAATAGGGGTCTACCTGGCTTGGGTGGGACCAAAACTAGCGGCATTGACAAGTACTCTTTGATCCCATCGAAGGCCTTTTGGTAATATCAGTCCATTTGGTAGCAGCGTGCTTCTTCAACATCTTGAAGATTGGCTCACAGATGATGGTAGATTGTGCTATGAACCGGCTGATGTAGTTAAGTCTCCCCAAGAAAGTCATCACTTCTTTATTGTTCTTTGGCAGGGGCATTTGTTGGATAGCTTTGACTTTTGATGGATCCAGTTCTATCCCTCGGCGACTTACAATGAACCCAAGTAGTTTTTCGGTAGGAATCCCAAATGCACATTTCGCGAGATTCAGCTTCAAATTGTACCTTCTCAATCTATTGAAGAACTTCCTCAAATCTTCCATGTGATCAATGGCTTTCTTGGACTTGATGGTAACATCATCTACATATACTTCGATCTCCTTATGTATCATATCATGGAAAGTGGTAGTCATGTCCCTCATGTAGGTGGCCCCAGCATTTTGTAATCCAAACGGCATCATACTGTAGCAATAAATGCCCCACGGCGTAATGAAAGTTGTTTTCTCGGCATCTTCTTCATCCATCGAGATCTGATGATACCCAGCAAAACAATCTACAAATGATTGCAACTCGTGCTTGGCGCAATTGTCAATCAGGATGTGTATGTTTGGCAAGGGTAAGTCATTTTTTGGAATGGCCTGGTTGAGATCCTGATAGTCGACGCAAACTCTAACCTTCCGGTACTTCTTTGGCACTTGAACGATGCTAGCTAACCACGTTGGATACTCCACTACCCTGAGAACCTTAGCTTTAACTTGCTTAGTGACCTCCTCCTTGATTTCCAAACTCATATCTGGCTTGAATTTTCTGAGCTTTTGTTTTACCGATGGACAGGCTGGATCATCTATAAGCTATAAAAGATTTACTCAGACCAGTCATGTCGTCGTATGACCAGGCAAATATGTCCTCATATTCTCTTAGAAACTCTGTGTATCCCTTCTTTTCTAACGGTGATAAGTGAACATTGATTCGTGTTTCTTTGACACTTTCCGCATCTCCAAGGTTAACAATCTCAGTCTTGTCCACGTTGGGCTTAGGCCTATTTTCGATTTGTTGCGTTGCCTCGTTGCATGTCACAGTCATTGGTTCATCAAAATAAGTAACGGTAATCTTGTATAAGTAATGTACTGTGAGAAAATAATAAGAGTAAAATGTATAAGAAAACTGAAATGCTTTGAGGAGTCCATAAATATTTGAACATCAGAGCTCTTTCTTGCAAAAAATAAAAATGCGAAAGGAAAGCAAACTAATAAAGTAAAGTAGTGCATGGTGCTTGTACAACATTGCTACCCCGAGGCTTGCTAGGCTCTGGTGGTTCGGATGGTCCCGTTACTGAGGCGTGCTCCTCCGCTTACAACCTGTATAGAAGGGCCTTCCTCCCCCTCCTCTTTGAAAATGATACAACAATCCATGTTATCGTCTTCTAGGAACAAATTCCTCATTGCTGCTAATGCTTCCACTTCTTCTAACCCGTGGATAACTTCGGCCGGTTGGAAGGTCTACTCCAAATGAGGTATTGGCTGCTCCAATGGATAGTAATGACCACGCCATGGTGGTGACCAGTGGTTGAATTCATCCCAAGTGTACTCGTACCCCAATCTGAAGGTGGTGTCATGTTTCTTGAGCTTGATAGGCTTAACGATTCCTTGGAGATTATTGCCGAGTCCCTTTCCAGGTTCACACCCACTCCAGTTCATTATGCTTTCAATTTTGTTATCCCGCCATTTATCTTTATCGACGACATTGACTCGCTCGATGTGGTAGTAGGTTTCCCCGCCTATCCTTCTGCTTCCTCTAATTGCCGGAGCAGTCTGGCGACTATATTGGGATTGCTACCGTCGCCATGGATGATCACCTCTTGGTGGTTCCATTCAAACTTCACTGCTTGATGTAGTGTTGACGCTATGCTCTTGCAGCGTAAATCCATGGTCGTCTTAACAATAGATTGTAAGATTCTGCCATGTCTATCACTTGAAAATCAATATCAAACCAAGTAGGCCCCATTTGCAACCATAAGCTAATCTCCCTGATAGTAGACCTCTGAGAATCACCAAAAGCTTTAACGTTGATGGCCCCATCCTTGATTTCATGCAGCCGTTTTCCCAATGTTCTGAGTGTCACCAGTGGACAAATACTGAGACAGGACCCCTCATCGACCATGATCCCGGTGATAAAATAATCTTCGCACAGTGATGTGCAATGCCTTGTTGTGACTTAATCCCTCTCGTGGTAGCTCATCTTCATGAAAAGTGATATTGTGACTCTCCAATACCTGCCCTACCATGTCTTCCATCTCTCCTCCGGTAATTTTACTTGGTACATATGCCTCGCTCAACACCTTTAACAAAGCATTCTTATGTGCATTGCAACTTTGTAGCAAAGCCAGGATGGATATCTGCGCTGGTGTTTTGTTCAATTGATCAATGACTGAGTATTCCTTGGCTTGTATCTTTCTCCAGAGATCATCGAGACCGATTTTAGTGATGGTTGGCCAACTGGAGGCCTGCTTGCTTGATTCAACCAAATGCTCAGGAGTATAAATCCTGCCGATTCTTTTCAAACCTTGTGCCGCAACTGCTTCCCCCGACTTGGTTTTCCATTTCCTTCTTGCCTTTGTTGTGTAGTCCCAAGGGATGGCCTTTGTATGGAATGGTGCTACGACTGTCATTGCTACCGGGATGGGCACTCTTGCGTTTGGAGGAGTATAGCAACTTCAAATGGTACAGGTGCCTTTGGGGACCCAAACTCGACCTCAATTGGTGTTGGCGCCTTCACAAAGGTTGGTGTTTCAAACTCTAGTGGTATGGACATGTTTACCTTGTTGCCTTCAGAAGGCTGAATCTGGACCACAATCGGATTGAGGGTAACTACTGGCTTCTTTGGATTGTCGCCTTCTGTAATTAAACTGATTGATCTCTAGGGGTCCCAGTCATCCTCTATCTCAATCATGTGAACGCTTCTACCCTTCTGGTCTAGCAGAGGGTTATTGCGGACGTTCAGAGTGGTCTTCTTTGCTACAATGGTCTTGCTGTCAATCAAAGCCTGGATCTTATCCTTCAAGGAGCGGCATTCATTAATGGTATGTCCTTTCATGCCAGAATGGCATGCACAGATTTTATTTGGGTTGACCCACCGGGAAGGATTTTCAGGGTTATTGCAGGGATGGGGGTGACATATGCAGCAGCATTGAGCCTTTCGTACAGCTGGTCGATTGGTTCAACAATGGTGGTATACTATTTGGGAAGACTGCAGCCAAAATTTAGTTGTGGTCCAGGGAAGTTTTGACGGGGGGATGTGATTGATAGTGGGAAGGTTCAGTGTTGTAGGCTTGGTAAATATGTGCTGGTTGGGAGTATTTAGGTGAAGTGGGCTGATATGAGGGAGGTGGAGATGACTGATAAGTGGGTAGTGGAGTATGGTAACAGGGTGAGGGTGCTTTGTAATTTGGGGTTGGTTGATACGTGATTGGAGGTATCGGGTATGTTTGGTATTTGATAGGGGATTTGGTCCTTTGTGCAACCATTACAACACTTACGTCCATTTTCTTGGACGTACCACCAGACTGTAAAGCCTTGTTGGTAGCTTGAAAGGCTTCAAAGTTTGTAACCATACCACTCTTGATGCCTTCCTCGATCCTCTCACCTAGCTTGATGATGTCGAAAAATTAACAATTCTCCATTAATATCAGTCTTTCATAGTATTGGGGGTCTTGAGCCCGGACGAGAAACTTGTTCATTTGTTTTTCCTCTAAGGCCGGTCTGACCTTAGCAGCTTCTGACCTCCAGCGAGTAGCATACTCTCGGAAGTTTTTTGTGGGTTTCTTCTTCAAGTTTTGGATATAAAACACATCTGGCGTGTTCTCTGTGTTGAACCTGAATCTATCCATGAAGTCGATGCCATACTTACGCAGTTCGGCCACTTCTTTGGGTCTTGGCTAATGTACCAAGACAGAGCATCTCCTTTCAATCTTCTCATGGAAAGCTTCATGCGGATCATCTCGTCTCTTCCTACTTCAAATAGTTTGTTGCAGTATGTTCTCAAGTTAACCCTGGGATTCCATATACCATCAAAAATTTCGAACTTGAGAGGTTTGTACCCCTTGGGTAGTTCGAGATCGGGCTGTATGCATAGATCTTCATAGTTTATCCCTTCAATTCCCTTAATACCTTCAACGCCTCGATTCTTGTGGTCATCCTTTTAAGCTCTTCGGCCAATTTTATGATAAGAGAGTCATTATCATTGGATTCGGGTGTGCTTGAGATGGGCTGGGTGGAGTGTGGCACAGTCTCCACGTAGATGAGGGCGTTGTGTTAGGTGTGGCAATGGTCATTTGTGGAGTTCAAAGATTCCGGGATCAGGAGTAAAGCATTGTTGGGAGTGTGGGAAGTATTGCAGTGGTGGTAAGGAGCGGAATGGTTTTGTTGCTTTGGGATGATTTGTGGAGGTACATGATTATGAGTGGTTGGCAAAGTGACTTTTGGAGGGGTGAGGGAAAATGACAGACTTGCCAAATTCTAGACTTTATCAAGTTCTTCTTGGAACTTTAATAGTTTTTGTTCCAGTTGGGACGCACTTTCTTTAGAGATCTGAGTACCCTGAGTGATTTCTACCCGTTCAGCTGAGTTGTCCTTTCTGATGTTGCTCAAATCTTCCATCTTTCCCTTGTTACTATTTCTGATAGGACTAGGAGGAGGAGTGGGTGGAGGGACATTGGATCTTGTGGAATATGATGACGATGCTAGAGTTCACGAACTAACCTTTTGGGAGGGGAATAAACAAAAGTAAAAACAAAAAGGTAACAAGTGAGTAAGGATTATGAGAGAAGATGTTGCAATATTTAAACACATATTACAGGAATGTAAATCATGTCCTAATTTGGAAGTCTCATTGTGCTCGAGGTAGGCCTAGCGACAAATTGATTTGGAGAACTTATAATGGTAAATGC
Organism: Nicotiana benthamiana; assembly: GCA_034376525.1. Taxonomy (NCBI): domain Eukaryota; kingdom Viridiplantae; phylum Streptophyta; class Magnoliopsida; order Solanales; family Solanaceae; genus Nicotiana; species Nicotiana benthamiana. Next base: position 26,022,697 of record CM067324.1, on the reverse strand, counting down.
CTCATTTTAGTGATAGAAAATAAGACGAACCCCAAAATGACACTAAATAGTATGAAATAAAAATGTTACTAGTGGCCATTGGCCTTATTACATACATAAAGGAAAAGGTAAAATCCTGTTTATTTGGACCAACAAGGACCTTCCCCAGACTCGGCATCTTTGGCTCCTTCGAACAACTGCACCAGCTCGCGAAGTCCCAGCAACAAGTAGGTTCTGGCTAGGTGCTCATCTTCATTTCCCTTAGCGTTCTAGCAGTCCTCAATCCTTCTGATGAATTTTCTTTCTAGCCCTACTAAACCTCGCTCCAAGTAAAACAGTTGTTTGTTGGCACTGACAACCATGTCTTTCCATTCTTCAATCAGCTTTTGGTTGGCTTCTTGAATTTCACAGTGCTCATTTTCGCATTCCCGAATCCTTTTGCACAATTGGTTGTATTTGACATATTCTTCATCCTTTTCATCGATGATCATGTGACCTCGAGCAAACACGGGTTGACCTAGACCATTATTATTATTGTCTTCTAACCAGCTAGAATAGTATGGAGTATAACCAACATGGTACCTGTCTGGCTCAATAGTGTCCCTTTCCATGACGATTTTGTAGTGCTACATATGCTGAGCTTGGCACTTTTAAGGGCTATTATCATTTTGAAACTCGACCGGGAAGTGATTCATCTTGTCAACCCTTGGTATAACCTGCTTCCTACTAGCATGTCCCATAACTCGAAGAGGGACATAGCGGTAAGTTCCCCTCAAACCAATAAGTATTAGAAATTGTGCATCCCGAGATCGAGCAATAAACTCTTTAGTAGGGAACCATTCAAACATCCATTTTACTTGGTCCTCTTTCATATTTTCAAACGTTCGCCTTTGGCATCTTCCGGTTGAGCAAACATGTTGGGCATGTAGTTCATCTTCCTTGGCTGATGGAAGGCTATATGATCGTCTCAGTCCCTACGTTGAATCTCCTGTCGATACTCACCCTTTTGGAGGTGCTCCATGAGCCAGAGTTGGAGTAGCAAGTTGCAACCCTCGAAGTGTTTGGCTCCCTGTTGACACTTCTCCAAGGCTCGGTATATTTTTGCAATGATCATTGGCACTATGCTAAATGGTTTCCCACCAATTCCCTCCATTAATATTTTGGTGACCATGGCTAGTTGGGTATGGATCCTTACTTTCTTCATGGGAAACACTATCATCCCCAAGAAGCATAACATAAAGACGAACACCCTCGATGGATATGTCCTAATGATGTGAAGGCGAACTCATCAGGATAAGTACGGTAAGATTTGCTATGACCGTACCTCTCGTACAAATAGTCAAAGGGAATGTACAACTCTTATAAGTAGGTTAAATCTGGATTCTTCTTTAGATCAATCATTTTGAGAAAACCACTACCTTTATGATTTTTCTGGCATTAACAGACCTGGAGCTTCCCACGGTTTACCGGCCAGTCCTCCAATTTCCTCTAGCAGGGGTGTCATCTTAATGTATCCAAAGCGGTACACAAACCTATCACAATACCAGAATAGACAGCTTCTATGATTTTGTTGTTGGGTTGAATTTCCAGGAGAGAAGGTAGATTCCCTAGATATTTTTTGACAAGACACCTATCATTGGAGTGAAGATCCTCCCACCAGCTTAGCAATTTAGGGTGGATGTTAGTGACCATGCCGAATCTGGGGACTTTGTGCCTCATATTTCTGCAAGATAAAAGTGTTAGGCCCTTTACCTCCACCGGACTCGACTATTAAATATCAATAATTGGCATAACAAGCATTTAGTTCTCCAAATAAATACACGAAATGTGGTAGAATCCGTTTGGTTTTTGGGAAAACCCGGTGGACTTTCGACAAGACTGTCTTAAAGAGTCATTATGCTGACAATATACCTAACTCGGCTAGGTTTGACCATGATGCTTGCACAATTAAATGGAGTAGGGTTTCTATAGGGTATTAGACTGGTACCTTTGAGCGGACAACTCAAGAGTGAAAGGCATGAAATTGTCAACTACACCGTTGATTCACTGGTTTTACCATAAATATGTCTTTGTCGGATTTTAAGGGGTGATAATGTCGGAAGGGAGCAACCACTTATTATAAGAGTTGCTATGGCATTTTTGTTTGGCACAAATGGAATATGATGTTGAAAATGCAGTTGCAATAATTAAAACAAGTTGTCATGCATTTGCACGTTCATAAAGTACAATTACGACAAATTCTCCTAATTTACAATAGTATTAAAGGAAAGCATTAAGAGAAATAAAGAAAAGAAACAAAGAGCCAAGTCAGTTTCGAGGTAGAAGAAGAAAAGTACTTAAAGGCATTTAAACAAACAAAGATACATAAAGAGGCATAAAGTCACAAATAACATGAAATGGTAAAAGCCTTAAGAATTTCCCCAGCAGAGTCGCCACGCTATCATGTCCCCCTTTTTCTCGCGAAATCGGGTTTATGACATATGGGAGGACAACTCGTTTCCTTTTGGGAATTGGGTTTGAAGAGTCGCCACCTAATGATTAAGTGCACTAGGACACTAAGAAGAACTTTGATTTGGAAAACTAGAGATTGGGTAAGGGCTTGAAATTATCACGAGAGGAAGGTGTTAGGCACCCCTCAAGATCCACTAGTGTGGTTCCCGACCATACTATAATTGTGACTTTAAGTGAAAATAACAAGTAGTCAAATAAGAGTTACCAATATGAGAGGGGGGTTTCACATAATTATTTCAAGTAATTTGATGTTAAAACAAAGTTAAAGAAGTTGAAATTTGAGAAGAAAAGCAATTTTTGAAACTTAGAATAAGCGGGTAAAAGAAATTGCAGAAATTTCACATGATTGCTGCAAGTAATTGAAAGTTAAAAGCAGTCAAAGAAGCTGGAATTTGAGAAAAAAGATAGCTTTTGAAATTCTGAATAAAACAAACAAGTAAAGGAAGGGGGGTCATAGGTTTATAAATAATATGGATTACCCTACACAACACCCGGTAATCGTTTATACACGTGGTATTATCGCACGATCATCATATCCATATCTACCCTTTCCTACCCCGTTAAGGTATTAAACGCGGATGGTCTCCTTTTTACTTATTGCATGCTATTACCCGTCTCCAATCCTATCAGGCCCGGAGGCATTTGGGACTACTAGTCCTAAAGGGAAGGGAGATTTGGGCTTTTGTGGTTTTAAAAGGATAAAAATCTAAGGCGACAATCAAAAACACGTGGAGCAGATATGGAGAAACACATAACAATTACAGGCTCAAACACGTCTCCTCAGCTTAAAAACAGATTGTTTAGCATGTCTTGCACATACTGGTTATGGTATTAATTAAACTTTAAGGTTGTGGCACACTGATCTATTACATATTTCAGATAAGAAACCCGAGTCAGGCCTGCCTACTGGTTGGAATTGATAGAATCTGATTCAGTTTACAAGTTACTTTATGGCTTGCCTAGGTGTCAAATGAAAAAAAAACTATAGGCATGATATTTATTAGTTTCAGAAAAAGAAGAAATTGTAAATTACAAAATATAAACTCTCCAATAGTTATTACAAGTTATTATTACAACCCGGAATGAATAAGAAAAGTAAAATTACATCAGAGAACTAAAAATACAACCAAGGAGAGCCTGATTCAGACTTCATGTCTGGAACATGAAATAAACCAATTTCCAAAGATCAGATTCCAAAGCCTTTCTCTTATTTGGGATGTGTTAGAGTTCCCTAAGAATCTCAAGTAGACTCCGGGCAGTGCTCACATCCAAATGTATTGCAGAATTGAATCATGGTGCAGTGTGGAAGAGCCATCCCTCAAATGTCCAAGTTCAGAGGGAAACGCAAGGTCCCAAAGCAAGGCTCATAGGAGAGGGGAAGAACTTAGAAGCTATGAGAGAGTGTATGTGTAAAGAAGGGATTATGGGTGGAAGTAGAGATAGACTGGTGGTCATACCCTGCAATTGGAAGTGTTGGCACACCCCAACCAGCCTGTTAGCCATATTGTTTGGGAGTTAGGATCCCTTAAAGGATCAAGTCCGGACATGAGCAACAATTTGGATGTTGCCATGTTCTGAACTTTAATTCAAACACATAGAAGGTGTTAGATAATACGCTTAACGCTAGAGGGGGGGTGAATAGCGTTATAATAAAAATTAGCGTAAACTTGCGGAATTTAAAAATTGTAGGAAATAAATAAGTGCGATAAATAAGAAAGAACGCACCGATGTATCCTGGTTCACCACAACCCGTGGCTAGTCCAGTCCCCGAGAGACTCTCTCGAGATTTCCACTAACTTTTCAAGCTTACGGGTGCTTAACAAACCTTTACAACTTGAGGACACAAGCCTCAACACCTTTGCTCGGAGATACAACACTCCAAGACTTCAACCAAGGAAACACAAGTTCCTTCTTACAACAAGAGAATAACAATTCTCTTCAAGTGTACAAAACACTAAGTACTCAAAAAAGACACTCCTTAATGAGTAGATATGAGTAAAAGAATACGCTCAAGATCACAACAACTTTCGACAAGAATTTGGCTCTCAAAAACTTATGTAATGAATATAAAATGATAAGCAATAAAGTATGCAAGCTTTAGCAATTGTATAATCAGTTCTTGTATGTTGTTGTACTTAAAAGACTGAATTGAAACTGTATTTATAGTTGAAAAACCTTGTATTACCGTTGCCTAATTGCCAATTAAGAGTTGCTGAAATTACTCAGTGACAATCGATTGTCAAGTTACCACAATCGATTGTTTGCCAGTTCTTCCAAAAATCAATCCCAGATTTTACACATAACAATCGATTATATAAGATCAATAATCGATTACTGGCAACGTTCAAAAAATCCTTTCCAGATTTTACGTAAAACAATCGATTGTCAACAATATACAATCGTTTACTCATCAACGTTCAAAAAATCCTTTCCAGATTTTAATTAAAACAATCGATTATAGGGAATCAATAATCTATTACCTGACGGTATTTGAAAATATTTTGGCAACGGTCAGTTATACAATCGATTATGCTAAGTTAACAATCGATTATATATCAGTCTTGAAAAATCAATTTAGACACTGGCTCTTGACAATCGATTGTCATAAGTTCACAATCGATTATTTGATAACTTTGAAAAAGTCTGGAAGTCACTGCCTCAACACAATCGATTGTCATAAGTTCACAATCGATTATTTTGTGACTTTGAAAAATCTGATGGACACTGTCTCTTCACAATCGATTGTCATTAGCTTCACAATCGATTATTTTGAGCTTTGAAAAACTTTGATGGACACTGCCTCATCACAATCGATTGTCATAAGGTTCACAATCGATTGTCATGCAGATTTTAGTCCAGATTTTAGAGGCGTGTTTAAAAATCATTTTGACAAAAGTAAATATGCATTATTTAAAATTATTTTGCTCTAAATTAAATATGCATGATTTGTTAAAAGTATTTTTACGAGAGAAGCCAAGTCTTGAGTTTAAGTTGTCGGATCAAGATCACAATTAAATACCGACTCATATAAAACTTAATCTCGATCTTTGTCTTGTGCTTGAATCTTGTTATATATCAATTTCGCTTGTGATTGGACCTCGTCATATGTCAATTTGCGCATAGTTTGTCATTCATCAAAACTTACAAATATGAACACACGTTTAGTATAATGCCTTGAGAACGTGTTTCCAACAATTTCCCCCTTTTTGATAATGGCAAACTTTAAGCGGGATATGCATATTAGGCAATTCATAATGACGATTCAAGACAAGTAAAGATATGCAACAAGTATGCAATTAGTTCCCCCTTAATATATAAATTCCCCCTCAATTTAAACTAATAAATATTGAGAGTGCATACCCCTTATCTTCCCCCTTTTGCCATTAGCAAAAATAATAATAAGATAGCAAAGATTTAAAACAACTTGTTTATTTATTTAAAAAGAACGAGTACAAAAATAACTCAAATAATAGCAACACAATCGATTATTGATACGAGATAATCGATTTTTAGACGACAGAAACCGATTGTTCTGAAGAAGACTCGATTATTGTGTGTCATGCTTTATAATTCCCCCTACCTTTAGGGCGATACCTGCAAAAATTCATTTGACGTCTCCGACGCTCAAGTTAGAAATCATGTAGAATGGAAAAAGTAATGCATGACTTAGATCAACGTGGAGTCAAGAATCCCGAGTTCACTACGAATTCGGAAGAAGGACTCTTTCTCTAAAGGCTTTGTAAAGATGTCGGCCTTGAGAACGTGATCTCTTATAAAATGATGTCTAATTTCAATGTGTTTTGTTCGCGGATGAAGAACGAGGTTCTTCGTCAAGCATATGGCACTAGTATTATCACATCTAAGAGGGATATGATCAAGACTTAGGCCATAGTCCAAGAGTTGCTGTTTCATCCATAGGATTTGAGCGCAACAACTCCCCGCGGCTACATATTCAGCCTCGGTTATGGACAACGCAACACTTACTTGTTTCTTGCTAAACCAAGAAACGAGAGAGCTACCGAGCAAATGGCAAGTGCCACTAGTGCTCTTGCGATCCAACTTGCATCCAGCAAAATCGGAATCGGAATAGCCAACAAGTTGGCATGAAGAACCTTTGGGGTACCATAGACCCACATTTGTAGTACCAACAAGATACTTCAAAATCCGTTTCACCGCAGTAAGGTGAGACTCCTTCGGACACGATTGACAACGGGCGCATAAGCACACGCTAAACATGATGTCCGGACGACTAGCAGTAAGATAGAGAAGAGAGCCAATCATACCTCGATACTTCTTGGTGTCGACTTCCTTACCTTTCTCATCTTTGTCTAGATGATCGGATGTGCTCATGGGAGTGGCCATTGCTTTTGCATTGTTCATCTCAAATCGTTTCAGCAATTCTTTGCAATATTTGGCTTGACAAATGAACGTACCTTCTTTCATTTGCTTTACTTGTAATCCCAAAAAGAATGTTAACTCACCCATCATAGACATCTCAAATTCGCTTGTCATTAAATCGGAAAATTCCTTGCATAAAATATTGTTAGTAGCACCAAATATAATATCATCCACATAGATTTGAATCAATAAAATATCATTGTTTTTATGCTTAACAGAAAGAGTGGTGTCAACTTTTCCCCTAATGAAATCATTTTCCAAAAGAAATTTACTCAATCTTTCATACCATGCTCGGGGAGCTTGTTTTAAACCATAGAGAGCCTTTTTGAGTTTGAAAACATGATCGGGAGATTTAAAATCTTCAAAACCGGGGGGTTGTTCAACATAAACTTCTTCTTGAATTACACCATTTAGAAAAGCACTTTTCACATCCATTTGATATAAATTGAAATTCATAGAAGAGGCAAAAGCAAGCAATAAACGAATAGCTTCTAATCTAGCTACGGGAGCATATGTTTCTTCATAGTCAATACCCTCTTCTTGATTATAGCCTTTTGCTACAAGCCTAGCTTTGTTTCTAGTGATTACACCATTTTCATCTAATTTATTGCGAAAAACCCATTTCGTACCAATTATGGTATGATTTTCGGGTCTTGGCACCAAATCCCAAACGTCATTGCATTCGAATTGGTTAAGCTCCTCTTGCATTGCCAAGGTCCAATATTCATCCCCAATTGCTTCGGAGATGGTTGTGGGTTCAATTTGAGAAACAAAAGCAGTATGTCCTAAGGTGTTTTTAAGAGAGTTTCGGGTACTTACCTTTTCTCCGACGTCGCTAATTACCTGTTCGAGAGGGTGATCTTTGATTGTCCTCCATTCGTTAGGCATTTTCGTTTCTTTCTCCAATTGTGGTGCTTCCTCCGTTGGTTGTTCCAAGATTTCATCTTTATTTTCCTTAGGCGTTTCCTCTTGTATTTTGTCTTTCAAGCTATTTAAAATACCTGCAAGATCAAAACCGGAATCCTTTCTCGCCAAGCGAGCATTATTTTCGGAAAACACAACATGAGGGGATTCCTCCACAGTTTCGGTTCTTTTATTAAAGACCCTATATGCTTTGCTACGTGAAGAATATCCAATAAAAGTTCCCTCATCGGACTTGGCATCAAATTTTCCCAATTGATCTTTTCCATTGTTATGAATAAAACATTTGCAACCGAATACTCTAAAATGGGAGATATTTGGTTTCCTTCCCTTGTAGAGTTCATAAGGGGTTTTCATGAGTATTGGCCTGATGACTACTCTATATAAAATGTAGCATGCGGTACTCACGGCATCCGCCCAAAAATGTTTGGGAATCTTAGCCTCTTCGAGCATGGTTCTAGCCATCTCTTCGAGACACCTATTTTTCCTTTCCACCACCCCATTTTGTTGTGGTATTCGTGGAGCGGAAAAGGTATGCTCGATACCGAGTTCGTCATAAAAGTCCGCAAGGAGATTGTGATCAATCTCTCCCCCATGATCACTTCTAATTGAAGTGACGGTTGTTTCCTTTTCGTTTTGAATACGTTTAAGGAAATATTTAAAATTCTGAAACGCATCACTTTTATGGGCAAGAAATAAAGTCCAAGTAAATCTGGAATAATCATCAACAATAACAAAGGCATAACGATTTCTACCAAGACTTTCAATGCGAGATGGTCCAAATAAATCCATGTGAAGCAATTGCAATGGTCTAGTAGTTGAAACAATGTTTTTAGATTTGAAAGATGCTTTTGTTTGTTTCCCTTTTTGACAAGAATCACAAATAGAGTCATTTTCAAATTTCAAGTTGGGAAGACCAATAACTAAGTTTTGTGAAATCAATTTGTTCAAAAGATGCATGTTGATATGTGCTACTCTACGATGCCATAGCAAGTATCATCCTCTTTGCTCATAAGACAATCCACATATTCGGGTGAGGAATTAGCAAGATCAACCATATAAATATTATCTATTCTAAAACCACGAAGGATAATTTTAAAATCACTACGTCTAAACACTAAGCATTCATCCGAATCAAATAAGGCAAGATTTCCCTTGTCACATAATTGACTTATGCTCAAGAGATTATGCTTTTAACCTTTAACAAGTAATATATGCTTAATGGAAGAAATTTCATCCTTACCGACCGATCCGATGCCGATAATCTTTCCTTTGTTGTTATCACCAAAAATAACACTTCCCCCTTCCTTGTGTTCTAGTTGAAGGAATTTGGATTCGTCTCCCGTCATGTGCTTGGAGCATCCACTGTCAAGGTACCATAGTACACTTGATCCCTTCAAACATACCTACAAAACAAATTAATGAGTTTTAGGTACCCATGCCATTTTGGGTCCTTGGGGGTTAGGCATATCATAATGATGCGTTTGAGTGTTATGTCTATGTCGTGTAAAACAAGCAGGAGCAATATGACCAATTCGTCTACAATAATGACAAGTCACATTAGGATTACGCATCCTTCTAGGTTCATAGTAATTGGACGGACGAAAATTGTTTACTCTATTTTCGACACTATAACTACTGCGCATTTCATGAACATCATTTCTCCTACTATTGTTCTAGGATGTACAACATTTCTAGAATAATTATTTCTAGGTTGGAGGTCATTTCTAGGTGTTCTAAAAGGTTCAAAATTCCTTCTAGTGTTTGGCCTAGCATATGCATCATTTCTAGAGTAGTTATTTCTAGGTGGTAGGTCATTTCTAGGTCTCCTAAAGTGTTCAACATTTGGTCTAGCATGCATATTGGTTCTAGAGTTGTTATTTCTAGGATGAGCATTTGTTTTATTAATACTGGTTGAGCCTTAGGTTGTTGGGGTTTGGCTTCAACCTTTTCTTTAGGCTCATTCTTAAAACCTATGACATGCTTGGTTGACTTCAAATTAACAAGAACCTCATTCAAATTTTTGTGAGAAGAATTAAACTTATCTAAGGTGCCTTTAACCCTTTCTACTTCATTTTTGAGATGCATGCAAGAAGTACAATGTTTAATAGAACTTTCGGGCTTGTCGGCGCTTCTTTTTCCGAAAAACTTGTTTTCCTCTTTCAACTTCTCATTTTCTAAGATTAGTTTTTCCAAATCCTTTTCTTTCAAAGAAAGTAGTTTTTGAAAATCTTTTTCTTTTAAAGAAGCATTTTCTTTTATGCTTTTAACAGTTTTTGAAGCTTTAATAAATTCACTATATAACTCATCAAAAGCATTTTGCATTTCTTCAAGGGAAAAGAAATTTTTAGAAGAGATTTGACATACCTCATCTTGTTTGTCTTCTTGCGCCATAAGACAAAGGTTTGCGGCTTCGTCTTCTTCTCCTTCGCTTGACTCATCTCCGGAGTCGCCTCCCCAAGATATATATGCACGTTGCTTCTTGAAAGGTTTCTTCTCCTTTTTGATATTTGGGCAATTTGATTTGATGTGCCCGGTTTCTCCGCATTCATAGCACTTTATTTGTTCTCCTTGCTTTTTGCCCTTTCATTCATACTCTTTTCGCATGAACTTTTGAAATCTTTTGATAACGAGTCCAAACTCGTTGTCTCTGTCCTCATCGTTTTGAGGTTGGCTTGTGCTTGCCTTAAGAGCGATCCTTTGCCTCCTTTGATCATCAACAAGAGGGTTAAGTATAGTAGGTTCATAAGTCTTAAGATTACCTCTTAATGCGTCGATGGTGACATTTGAAACGCCGATGGACTCTTGAATCGCGTCAGCCTTGGATCGCCATGCCGGAGTGAGACTTCGAAGAATTTTTCGGACAAGTTACCTATCCGTGAATGTCTTCTCGAGAGCATGTAAGTCATATACGATTATTGAAAATCGTTCGAACATCTCATCGACCTTTTCACCTTCCTTCATGTGAAACAATTCATATGCATGGGTTAGGAAATCAATTTTAGCTTCCCTTACCTGGTCCGTACCTTCGTACGTAATTTCCAACTTGTCCCACATTTCTTTCGCCGTTGTGCAACAAGATATTTTCCTGTAATCGTCAGCATTTACAGCACAATATAATAAATTAATTGTTTTAGCATTATTTTGCACCTTTCGGATATCATCTGCGTCATATTCTTCTTCGGACTTGGGAACCCATTCGTTATCAACCTTTTTGGTTGGAATTTGATTTCCCTTCATTATCACCTTCCAAAGATGAAAGCTATTTGATTGAACGAAGATTTTCATCCTCTCCTTCCAGTACGTATAGTTTGTACCGTTGAATAGTGGTGGTCGGGTGGAGCATTGTCCTTCATCTATTCCTGCAAAAGAGTCACGAGTAGAAGCCATGGATGTTTCTCTCAAACTGTTAAGTCTTCAGAGAGTTGGGCTCTGATACCAATTGTTAGATAATACGCTTAACGCTAGATGGGGGGTGAATGATAATACGCTTAACGCTAGAGGGGGGGGGGGTGAATAGCATTATAATAAAAATTAGCGTAAACTTGCGGAATTTAAAAATTGCAGGAAATAAATAAGTGCGATAAATAAGAAAGAACGCACCGATGTATCCTGGTTCACCACAACCCGTGGCTAGTCCAGTCCCCGAGAGACTCTCTCGAGATTTCCACTAACTTGTCAAGCTTACGGGTGCTTAACAAACCTTTACAACTTGAGGACACAAGCCTCAACACCTTTGCTCGGAGATACAACACTCCAAGACTTCAACCAAGGAAACACAAGTTCCTTCTTACAACAAGAGAATAACAATTCTCTTCAAGTGTACAAAACACTAAGTACTCAAAAAAGACACTCCTTAATGAGTAGATATGAGTAAAAGAATACGCTCAAGATACAACAACTTTCGACAAGAATTTGGCTCTCAAAAACTTATGTAATGAATATAAAATGATAAGCAATAAAGTATGCAAGCTTTAGCAATTGTATAATCAGTTCTTGTATGTTGTTGTACTTAAAAGACTGAATTGAAACTGTATTTATAGTTGAAAAACCTTGTATTACCGTTGCCTAATTGCCAATTAAGAGTTGCTGAAATTACTCAGTGACAATCGATTGGCAAGTTACCACAATCGATTGTTTGCCAGTTCTTCCAAAAATCAATCCCAGATTTTACGCATAACAATCGATTATATAAGATCAATAATCGATTACTGGCAACGTTCAAAAAATCCTTTCCAGATTTTACATAAAACAATCAATTGTCAACAATCTACAATTGATTACTCAGCAACGTTCAAAAAATCCTTTCCGGATTTTAATTAAAACAATCGATTATAGGAAATCAATAATCGCTTACCTGACGGTATTTGAAAATATTTTGGCAACGGTCAGTTATACAATCGATTATGCTAAGTTAACAATCGATTATATATCAGTCTTGAAAAATCAATTTAGACACTGCCTCTTGACAATCGATTGTCATAAGTTCACAATCGATTATTTGATAACTTTGAAAAAGTCTGGAAGTCACTGCCTCAACACAATCGATTGTCATAAGTTCACAATCGATTATTTTGTGACTTTGAAAAATCTGATGGACACTGTCTCTTCACAATCGATTGTCATTAGCTTCACAATCGATTATTTTGAGCTTTGAAAAACTTTGATGGACACTGCCTCATCACAGTCGATTGTCATAAGGTTCACAATCGATTGTCATGCAGATTTTAGTCCAGATTTTAGAGGCGTGTTTAAAAATCATTTTGACAAAAGTAAATATGCATTATTTAAAATCATTTTGCTTTAAATTAAATATGCATGATTTGTTAAAAATATTTTTTACGAGAGAAGCCAAGTCTTGAGTTTAAGTTGTAGGATCAAGATCACAATTAAATACCGACTCATATAAAACTTAATCTCGATCTTTGTCTTGTGCTTGAATCTTGTTATATATCAATTTCGCGCTTGTGCTTGGACCTCGTCATATGTCAATTTGCGCATAGTTTGTCATTCATCAAAACCTACAAATATGAACACACGTTTAGTATAATGCCTTGAGAACGTGTTTCCAACAGAAGGGAATAGGGGTATAGGGATTCACAATAGAAACGGATGAAAAGAGAACAACATACATATTTAAGATTGAGTATAGATAGCAAAGTAGACATGATTGTAGGAGATATAACATAAACACATTGGGATGAGGCTGAAAACTAAATTAGAACATACCAGTTTCAGGGAAACAAGAAAAAGAAAGCAGTAGTCTTTTAAAGCCTAATTCCAAACAAATAATCAGAAGATTTTAGAAAAGAGCAATGAGATTATGCGTGTAAAAGTGTTAAATTAAGAGTTGTGTAACTAGAAGTGTCTGAAAAAGTGTCAAATTCAAGGTGTGTTGGTGAGAAAGGAGTCGTGCCCTCTTTATAGTGCAGAAGGAAAGCATAATAAGGTAGGAGAATAATTTAAAAAATCAGTTGTCAAAATATCTCCGGAAAGCCCAAAATGAGTATGTCATGAATATATAACTTTTAAGAAAAAATATTTCACAAGTTATTTAAAAAATGCTGAACACAGAAGCAATTTTTCATCAAAAAATAGTAAAAAAATTGTCAATATTAAAAAAATCGTATCTCACTCGTTTTTAATCCGTTTTCACATATAATATAATTTCGGAAAGCCCAAAACGGGTAGAAAAAAATTATATAATTTTTAGGAAAAATATTTTAACGAGTTATGTCTAACACGCTGAAAACATAAGCAATTTTTCGTCAGAAAAATAATCAAAAACTGTCAATCTTAAAAAAATTATATCTCACTTGTTTTTAATTCGTTTTTTATACATAATATATTTTTGAAAAGCCCAAAACAAATAGAACATGATTATATAAGTTAAAGGAAAAATTGTTTGAACAAATTATGGCTTAACACTAAAAACAGAAACAGTTTTTCGTCAGAAAACAGTAAAAAACGATCAATCTTCAAAAAATCATATCTCACTCGTTTTTTTTCCACATATAATATATTTTCAAAAAGCCCAAAACGAGTAGAACATGATTATCTGCAAAAAAAAAAATAAACAAGTTATGCCTAAAACGCTGGAAACAAAAGCAGTTTTTCTTCAAAAAATACACAAGAACTGCCAAACTAAAATAAACTCAAGCTAAACTTATAAAACATCGATTTGAAGGCAATTTACATGAATAATTGGATTATTCAACCATTGCTCTGATACCAGTGAAAAGGAAATAATCATGAGGCGAGAACAACATTAGCGTACCTGACAATGCACCAGAAGAGTTGTTGAACTCACCACAAAAAAAATTGCCCCAATTATGGCTGGGCATATATCGGGTAAAACCAATAACTCAAACCGTTAATTGTTTACTGGGTTATCAGTATCAGACTATTGGGTTAAAAGTTCGGTAACGATTTAAAATTTTTCACTATTGGTTTATTGGTTTGGACCTCGGTTTGCCATTTTTGTTAATTGATTAACCGATTACCCAATAACAATTAATAAAATTATGACTTTACCCATAAGTATATACATACGTTAGGGTTTCAATTCGTTATCTCATATTCTTTCTTAGTCGCACTCTTCAGTTGCTTCATCTTCATTCTCCATAGACCTTACTAGTTACTTCTAGCACAAGTATTTAGTCTTATACATAAGGCTTTTAATTTTTATAACAAAATTCATCTTCATATTGGTATTTTTGACTGTTAACGATTTTTTTCGTTTCTTAATTCTGTGAGCTCATGTTATGTAGCCTATACCTACTATCAATTTTTCTTTATACTTATCAATTCTCAAATCGACAATCTATATCAGTTTTGAACATTATTCTTCTGTATAGTACGCTGAGCTTTGACAACGGGAAAATATTTTCTTGCCTTGTAGGTGTTTTTAATTTTTGTATTAGTATTGCCCATGCACAGATCAAGGTTTTGCTCCATGATTTCTTTTTTCAGGTTAGGCATTTGACAAACAACATCCAATTTATCTTGGACTATTTGTACTGTATGCTTAGAATTATTAATTTTAAGGTCAAATTGCTACTACTTTGTATTATTATTAATGTACTTGGACAACTATTGTTAAAAAATTAGTATTATTCCAGTTGTGCCACTAGACAGAATAACATCCAGTTTATCTTGGACAGTTAATACTATATGTTTGGACTTGTTACTTTTAAAGTGAAATATCTACTACTTTGTATTATTATTAATGTACTTGGACAATTGTTGTTGAAGAATCAATAGTATTCCAGTTGTGGCCACTAGATGAAACATAGAAATGGGTAGTATACTGTATGTGAATTCTTCTCTTTTTTGCTTTACGCTGGGGAATTATTTTCTCTTTTTTGCTTAACTATAGATTAAGTTATCTTATCGGGTAAATCGATAACCGAACCGAGAATGATCGATAACCGATATATTATCGATTCAGTTATCGATTTATTATATTTATAAATCGGGAACCGATATGCTAAACCGATAATATTCATAACCGAACCGAATTGATCGATGCCTACCCCTAGCCCAAGTCGTACTTTGAATCTCTTGAAAATAAAGTTAGAATTTCATGGACTATATGCCTTCTTATGTTGATTGGGAAGAGATCTTTGATCCCACTATAACTTTAGTTCTATGGTATTTCAAAAAATAACAAAGTGTATGTTTATATGGAGAAGGAAGACAACAGTTATGGGAAACTGATCCCGCTACACTTAAATGTGTAGTAATATCTTTGAAGAGTCCCATTACACCTAAACATGTAGTGTAATGATCCGACTGATTATTTTGTCTTTTGGAACCCAGTTCCCTTAAATAAAGCTTTTCGTGCTTGCTTTAAATAATTTACGACTTGTGGGAACGGTTGGTTCGGGATTTGGAAGAATTTTGAGTGAAATGTGCCCATTTAATCCTTTAGAATTCTCTTATAAGACCAAGTTTGACTTCGGTAAACTTTTTGAGAAAATAGACCTAGATTTGTGATATGAGACCTAGGCGTAAGTTCGAAATCAAATTCCGAGGTCCCTAGCCCGAGTAGCGAATTTTTGTTAGAAATTATTAAATTGAAGCTTCAAAGAATTAAAGAAACTAAGTAATCATTGAGTTCCTAGGTATAGAGCTCGTATTTTGGTTCCCAAGCCTGGTACGAGTCTGCAATATCATTTAAGACTTGCCCGTAAAATTTGGTGTCAATCCGAATAGTTTAAGGGCGTTTTGACCCGTTAGAGGAGAAGTAAGAACTTGAAGATTCATAAGTTTGATTCATTTGTTTTAGGGGGTGATTCTTAGATTTAGCATTGTTTCGGGTGTTCTGGGGTTCGAATAGGTCCATCTTGTGATTTCAGACTTGTCGGTATGTTCGGGCGGGGCTCGGGAGCCCCGAGCGTTAAACGGACGAGGCTCGAGTGAAGTAGGAAATTTAATAAAGGGCTGAAGTTGCTGCTTCTATCATAAACACATCTGTGGTTCTTAGGCCGCAGATGCGGAACCGCAGGTGCGGTCAATCCCATCGTAGAAGCGACGCTGGGCAGTCAGGCAAGGAACCGTAGATGCGACTCCCTAGCCGCAAAAGCATCTCCATAGATGCGGGCCCTAGGCCGCAGAAGCGGTCCCAGCCATTCCGCCCAATTTCGCTGGTGCGGCCCATATTTCGCAGATGCGGTCCCCTGACCGCAAATGTTAAAGTCGTTGGACAGTGAGTTCATTTAATTCGAGCTCAAGACCAATTTTTATCACATTTTACACTCATCCTTTGGGCGATTTTGGAGCTCTTGAGAGGAGGTCTCCTCTTAGCATTGTAAGGTAAGTTATTTCCAGCCATCTTTAGCTTAAATACTTGTATATTAGGTAGATTAAGTACTAAAAACCTAGGTAAAATCAAAGAGTTAGAGCTAGACCTAGGGTTTTAATAAAACTATGATTTAACCATGAAATTTGTTGTGAAATGAACTAGAAATCATATGTTATTGATCCTTAGATTGTAGAGAACAACATACTTCAAAAAATCTCGAAGTCCGGGCACGTGGGCCCGGGGTTGGAATTCAGGAAACTTGTGTAAAGGGTTTGGAAGTCGCTTAAATAGCTAGAATTCGACCTTGTAAGCCTATATTGACTAGTTCTCACCTCATTTAACTAGTTGGAATTGTCCGGCTCTAAGTTGAGGGCTTGGGCTTCTCTTGGCATTTGGAATAGCACTTTGGATCAAGGTGAGTCTCCTTTCTAACCTTGTAATAGGGAATTATCCCCATAGGTATAATAACTGAGAATTTGCTATTAAATGTGGGGGCTACGTACGTACTAGGTGAAGAGAGTTTGTACGTAGCTACTATAATATTAATTGCTTGGGTAGTTTAGGACTCACATCATGCCTAACTTGTGATTATCTCTATATTAACTTACTAATATGATCATTTACGGTATGCTAGAGACTTAGGATATATTATGAAATTAACTAGAAATCATATGTTATTGATCCTTAGGTTGTAGAGAACAACTTACTTCAAAAAATCTCGAAGTTCGGGCACGTGGGCCCGGGGTCGGAATTCAGGAAACTTGTGTAAAGGGTTTGGAAGTCGCTTAAATAGCTAGAATTCGACCTTGTAAGCCTATATTGACTAGTTCTCACCTCATTTAACTAGTTGGAATTGTCCGGCTCTAAGTTGAGGGCTTGGGCTTGTCTTGGCATTTGGAATAGCACTTTGGATCAAGGTGAGTCTCCTTTCTAACCTTGTAAGAGGGAATTATCCCCATAGGTATAATAACTGAGAATTTGCTATTAAATGTGGGGCTACGTACGTACTAGGTGAAGAGAGTTTGTACGTAGCTACTATAATATTAATTGCTTGGGTAGTTTAGGATTCACATCATGCCTAATTTGTGATTATTTCTATATTAACTTACTAATATGATCATTTACGGTATGCTAGAGACTTAGGATATATTATGAAATTAACTAGAAATCATATGTTATTGATCCTTAGGTTCTAGAGAACAACTTACTTCAAAAAATCTCAAAGTCCGGGCATGTGGGCCTGGAGTCAGAATTTAGGAAACTTTTGTAAAGGGTTTGGAAGTCGCTTAAATAGTTAGAATTCGACCTTGTAAGTCTATATTGACTAGTTCTCACCTTATTTAACTAGTTTGGAATCGTCTGTTCTGAGTTGAGGGCTTGGGCTTGTCTTGGCATTTGGAAATGCACTTTAGAGCAAGGTGAGTCTCCTTTCTAACCTTGTAAGAAGGAATTATCCCCATAGGTATAATAACTGAGGATTTGCTATTAAATGTGGGGGCTACGTACGTACTAGGTGACGAGAATTTGTACGTAACTACTATAATATTAATTGCTTGGATAGTTTAGGATTCACATCATTCCTAATTTGTGATTATCTCTATATTAACTTGCTAATATGATCATTTACGATATGCTAGAGACTTGGGAGAAATAAAAGTGAACATGTGAACTTGTTAAACCCATGTAAGAGTTTATTTGTATATAACCGCACCTTTGTGTGTATTCTTGATATTTTTCTTATATTTGTGAATCGGATCGATTGCCTCAGTGTAAATATATGCATAAATGATTCGAGTCATTCGACCCTCGATAGTGCACAATTTATTTTCTGTTGGAGCGGGCTGTCGACCTCGGCATGATTACGCATTATATCTTTATTGGAGCTCATACATGACATGTTTTCTTGCTAAGTATTTGAAAAGTGTAAATAATTAACCGAAACATGGCCAAAAACATGATTATTGCTTTTCGTTATAAACTGTTGATTATTGTTGATTCTCATACTAGCATATCATATCATTATATTATTTTTGACCTTAGTAAGTATCAAGTCGACCTCTCGTCTCTACTTCTTCGAGATTAAACGGAATACTTACTGGGTACATATTGTTTATATACTCATACTACACTTCTGTACTTAATTGTACATGATCTGAGGCCGGTCCATTTGGTTACCAGTCTGGTGCGCGCCCTTGAGCTAGTGACTGAGGCTTCCACAGTTAGCTGCTTCCTTCCTATGTCGTTCAGCAGCCGCATGGAGTCTTTCTTTACTTTTGTTGTCTTTTCTATCTCAGACAGTAGGATAGAGATATTCTTTTGCACATTCTACTAGATGCCCATACTTGTGACTCCAAGTCTTGGCACACACATTGGTAGACTTATATTTTGGGTTGTATAATCACGTTATTTACAATATTGATTGCTTAACTTGAGTATTTTTTTTCTTCTTTTTTTCTTATTTCCTGATAAAAGTAACATAAGAATTTTAGAGATGCTTCCGCGTTGGCTTGTCTAGCAATGATGTCGGGCGCCTTCATGACCTATTACGGAAATGGGTCGTGACATGTAGTAAACTCTCTTTAAAGAGGTTATTTTAAACCTTATCTCTTCTAAAATTCTTTCTTTTCTAAATGGGTTGGGCTAGTCCTTATGGAGTGACCGATACTCGGATCCAATATCCAACATACGCTTTCGACCTACTTAGTTTTAAACTAAGTTACTCGTATGGTAAAATTTCTTAATACTCTAAATAAACATTTTACGCCAATAAAATATTTTTTTTATTAGTCTTCCGGGTCAAAGCCACTTTGATTAGGAGAATGGAAGAAAGATAAAATCTTACATGTTTGGGATAAGAATTTTTGTAAAGATTTTAGTAAAAATATTATAAAGATTTATTTATTCAATCATTAAAGGCTTCATGATAAACACTTTTTAGGGAGCATAATCAAACATGCGTGAAAGATGTATCGTGGTATTTCTACTCCTATAAAGTACTCTTCGGTGCATTTCATAATTCAAGTATTATGTTGGCGAAAAATGATCAAATTTTTTTGTTGCCCCAAACCCATCAAGTCTAGGTATTCTCACAATCTTATAGAATACAATTCTTTTATTTCTTGTTCTGGATGGATAATATTGAGTTCAACATTCATTTCCTTATTTATATAGTTGATTTTTAGGAAATTAACACTCCTCAAAATAATTTTGCTATAATAACATTATCCACATCAAGTATTCGGGATGATAAAAACACAATACCCACACTAATCAAGATATTAATTCAGAATCCGGTGTTACAAGTGCATAAGCAATTTCCAGGAAATAATGTAATACAACAACCGTCCAAAATACAATATTGGACAGAAAGCAAATACAGTAACCTGAAAGACACTCTACTGGCTGCGGGTCGTCTTGAGAAGTGCAACTCACCAAAGTCTCCGTATCAACCATGCTGTTACGCTCACCAGGCCACTAGTGATGCATGTGCCTGTGCAACAAAAATGCACATCAAGTGTAGTATGAGTACGAAAACAATGTGTACCCAATAAATATCTCGTCTAATCTCGAAGAAGTAGAGGCGAGAGCTCGACTTCGATACTTACTAGTGGTCCAATAATGATACGTCTGTAATATAATGAATCGAGGTTTTGTATAAACAAGATTGTAATTCAATATAGTGAAATATGTAAGCAATTTTTTCTTTTGTGTGAAATTCCCAAAATTTCTTTTTTCACCATTTATACATATTTCTCAAGCAGGGGAAGAGGCAATATCAGTTTCAATAAGCTTCAAGACAAGTAATACAAGCATGCGCAAATCATGCCGAGGACGTACGACCCGATCCAACAATATATAAACTGTGCACTTCCAGAGGGTCGAATGGCGCGAACCATAGATGCATCTATTTAATCTGCCGATGTGTTCGGCCCGTTTCACGATAGATAAACACATTCAAATAGTCAAATCAATAATTCATCAAGGAACAAATATTTAGGAAAAGGCAAATTTCTCTTTTAAAAGTCAAGAAATAATACCTAGCCTTTTGGGAATTATTTTTACACGTTGGATATATTTTAAGCATTTTTAAATTGTCAAACAAGGTTGCAAGTATTATAAGTAAGCATGCTTTGGGCCCTAAACTACTTGGACTTAAGCATAATAGTAGCTAAGCACGGACTCTTGTCACCTCGTGTGTACGTAGCTCCCACGAATAGGAGCACATAACCAATTAACTCACCTATGAGGACAATTCCCTCATACAATGTTAGAAAAGAGACTCACGTGACTCCGAAGTTCCATAACCAGTATTCCACGCCCTTCCGAAGACTCAAATTGATGCACAACGCTCCAAAACTACCCAATAATTATTTAAATCCATTAATATAGGATCAATTACTCATAATAATTCAATTTATAACAACTCCTAACCTCGATCAAAAAGTTGACAAAATTGCCATCGGACCCACATGCCCGGATTACAAAAAAACTCACAAAATCCGAAAACTCATTCCGTTACGAGTTCAACCATACCAATTTTACCAAATTCCGATAACAACTTGACCTCCAAATCTTGAATTTTTGTTCTTGAAAAGTTTTACAAAAATCTTGATTTCTTCCATTTAAATCCAAAATAAATGATGAATATAACCATAGAATCATAAAGTATAATTATCTTCGAACATAGAACACGTACCAATCCATATGGTGAAAATCGCCTAAAAAATCGCTTCAATTCGAGCTCCATAGCTTCAAATATGTTTAAAATGGTCGAAACCTCTAAATATAGCTTCTGCCCAGGTATTTACTCTTCGCGATCGCTGAAAATACTTCGCAATTGCGAAGCACAACATTTATCAGCCCAAAATTTGCCCTTCATGATAGTGGAAAATGCTTCGTGACAGTGAAGAACAAATGGCTACCTCTTCCAGATAGTCTCTAGTATAATGAACATAACTTTTTATACAAAATTTCAAATTGCAAATAGTTTAACTTCTTGAAAACTAAACACAAATATCTACAACTTTTATTATTAGATCATCTCCAAAATCCTTATAAATTGTGAGATACAAGTTTCAAAAATCTGGTCAGTGCAGTAGAAACATTCTTCTACGCGATCGCGAATCACTGGCCATTTTCTCCCACTTTACTCAGCTCTATCGCGACCAATTCCCCACGATTGCGTAGCATACTGCTGTAACAAAAAATCAGCAGCTAAAAATGGCCTAGAAATGGTCTAAAACCACCCCGAAACTCACCCGAGTCCCTTGGGACTCTTTCCGAACATACCAACAAGTCTCAAAACATATCACATATTTAATCGAGGCCTCAAATCACATCAAACAACGCCAAAAAATACGAATCACACCCCAATTCGAGTCTAATGAAACTAAAAAGTTTTAGTGTCTACATTCGATGTTGAAACCTATCAAATCATGTCCGATTAATATCAAATTTTGCACACAAGTCACATTAGGCATTACAGACCTACTCCAACTTCCGGAATTAGATTCCGGCCCTGAAATCAAAAAGTCCACTTCCGGTCGAACTCCTCAAAAACCTTCAAATTTCTATCTTTAGCCAAATGACTCCAAAATGACCCATGGACATCCGAATTAACTTTTGATCGCGCTCCTAACACCATAATCACCATACAGAGTTATTATTAGACTTGGAATCCCAAACGGACATTGATAACACTGAAATGCACTTCAACCCAAATTCATGAAATTCTTCAAAAATGCTAACTTCCACAATAAATACCGAAACGTTCCCGGGTCTTCCAAAGCCCGATCCAGACATACACCAAAGTCCGAAATCATCATATTGAACTTGTTAGAACTTTCGAATCCCGATTCCGAGATCGTTTACTCAAAAATCAAACTTTAGTCAATTCTTTCAACTTAAAGCTTCCAAAATGAGAATTCTCTTTCCATATCAACTCCCAACTTTTCGAAATTCAATTCCGACCATGCGTACATGTCATAATATTTGAAGTGAAGCTGCTCATGGCCTCAAACTGCTGAACGACACGCTAGATCTCAAAATTACCGGTCGAATCGTTACACTAAATTTATAAAGTGGTCAAACTTACTCATAAGTACTTTTAGTTTATCCACACCTTTGTATCCGAAGTCATAATTTGTCATCCTAGATTTGTGACTTTTCAACTTACAAGAACTTTGAGTTTGACCAAAACTTTTACTATTTTATCATTAATAATATTTTATAATTCACAAAGACGCTAAAAAAACTTCTAATTTTATTCTTTATCTTCTTTATTTTATGAAAAAACTTTTAATGTATATCCTTTTTAAAATTTTAAGAATTTTTAAGTCATTTTAATAAAAAAGTAACTTACGAGCAATTTTTTATCAACTATATTAAGTTTTTAAAACTAAATTGCACGTGGCACCTAAAAGTGTGGCCTAGTATTCAATAAAGCCGATTGAAAACTTAATTAAGATCTCTCAGTTAAATTCCAACGAAGAGAAAAATAGTAGTAGGTAATTTCTTTCCCTCCGACTAAAAACAACTAATTACCCTTTTTGTGTTATAAAATAGAAGTCTATTTAGAGTGAATGTCTAAGAGTTTTAGCTTGAAGCTAAGTCATTCCTCTTCCTATAAATAGAGGGGTCTTACCCCATTGTAAATCACCCCAAGTATTAATAAGAATACTTCTCTCTCTCCCTATTCTCTCTCTATATTGTTCTTATTCTTGCATTATTGTTCTTGTCTTTATATTATTTCATAACACGTTATCAGCACGAGACTCTACCGTCTCAAGAAGCTCTTTAAGAAGATTAAGCCGCCGTCAATTTCTCCGCATCGGAGCCGCCGTCGTCTGCATCAGTGGAGAAAAGGAAGAAAATATTGAAAATATAATTGGTATACCTTAAAGGTAAGTAATTTACTTTTCCCTTTCAAATTCTTGAAATTCTACGATTTGATTGAATATACAAACAAAGTTTGATTATAACTCTAATGGAGTTTGTAAGAAATTATAACCACATGAAGTGGTTAAATCTCTATGTCCTGCCATGATTAAATTCATGTATGATTGTGGGTAAATAATTGAAAATCCGTCCCATTGAATTTGCTCCATTCCCTTTAGAGAATGTGGAAGCAGTATATGATAAGTCTGAAAGAAGACTAAAATATTACCATGAAGGTATCAATGAATGTGGACGTGGCAAAGAATTCCGTCCAATTGAATTTGCTCCATTCCTTTTAGAGAATGTGGTAGCAGTATGTGATAAGTCTGAAAGAAGACTAATTACCGTAAAGGTATCAATGGATGTGGACATGGCAATAGACGAAGTTATAATCGTCATTATTGTGGTAATGAGAACAATAAGGATTCTCAAAATAATCTTTCACTTTATGAAAGTAATATTTGACATGAGATTGTGTAAAGCACATGATTTTGATCCATTCCCTGAAGTGAATGTGATAATTGTAATAGAGCCCGTAAATATGAACACGCTTTTGATGTAATTTTGGTTTATGTCTGACATTATGAAAAGAAAGTTCGTTGCCCTTGAAATTTCGGGCAAGAACTATATGACATGGGTGTTGGATGCTGAAATCCAGTTAGATGCTATGGGTCTCGGAGACACCATCAAAGATAGAGAAAAAGCATCCACCCAAGAATGTGCGAAGGCCTTGATTTTCTTGCGCCATCACCTTGATGAAGGTTTGAAGATTGAATATCTCACCGTCAAGGATCCACTCATCTTGTGGAATGGCTTAAAGAAGAGATATGACAACCTGAAGTTGGTCACTCTGCCACAAGCACGATACGATAAGAATCCAAAAGCAAATAGTTTATAAACTATATATTATCGTTGCGGTGGAAACGGGCACTGGTCAAAGGCTTGCCGTATACCATGACATTTGGTTGACCTTTATCAAGCATCTCGAAAGAGTAAACGCCCTGAAAC
This sequence comes from Nicotiana benthamiana, assembly GCA_034376525.1. Lineage (NCBI taxonomy): Eukaryota > Viridiplantae > Streptophyta > Magnoliopsida > Solanales > Solanaceae > Nicotiana > Nicotiana benthamiana. The sequence goes on along the minus strand of CM067324.1, from coordinate 25,998,138 downwards.
GAATTTTGTCTCTGACGACAACTTTGACATCACCCACTTGGATGTGGCAGACTTCTTTGAGCAACCCGAGGGGAAGATAGACCACCTAATCGGTGATGGATCCGTGATGAAAGAAGATGGAGCTATTTGATTTTATTTTACTTGTTTGTATTAGTGAATGAATAAACTAATAGCCATTAGTATTAGCTCGTATTAGTTAGTTCATGATATAAAGTTAGTATTAGTTCTTTAGAATGTATCAATATGCTCAAATATCAATAATATTTTTACTTTCCAGTAGAGGTAATCGACTAACCTGAAAAACTAGTCGGTTATCTCATATTTCGCATAAAAACTGCAAAACAATCGATTGTCAATAATCAACAATCGATTGTCTTTAAAACAGTGTGTTCTAGAATTTTACAAAAACAGTCAACAATCGATTGTCTATGATCAACAATCGATTGTCTTAAAACAGTGATCTGGAAATTTTCAAAAATTGTCAACAATCGATTGTCTATGCATAACAATCGATTGTCTTGAAACAGTGTGCTCTGGAATTTTTCAAAAATAGCCAACAATCGATTGTCTATGCATAACAATCGATTGTCTTAAGACAGTGATCTGAAGTTTTTCAAAATAGCAAATAATCGATTGTGTGTGTTTAACAATCGATTGTCAATGTTCAACAATCGATTGTTTGTAAGTAACAATCGATTGTTTGAAGAAAATGTTTAAACTGAAATTTTCAAACTGCAAAGTAATGGATAACATATCTGATTTATTTTAGTCAATGACATCAGCAGATTTTGAAAATATTATGTGACACAAACGAATTGAACTTATTTATTCTTATGTTCGTGTATATGTCAAACCATGGGAAGTAAATTGATTGAAGGCTCCGGAAGAGCAACTGTAACTCTGCCCAAAAGGCATGACGTTTATCTTAGAGAATGCAATATTCTCCTCCAAATCTAAGAAGAACTTGTTGAGTTTTAAAGATATCATTCAAAATGGATATCATATTGAGACAATAGATGAGAATAATCTTGAATTCTTCATGAAAACGAGGCTGCCCATTTCGGTTTGGGTTCACGCCATTTTGCATGCAGCAATGCTAGTTCGTCGGCTGCCCACTTTGGTTTGGGTTCACGCCATTTTGCATGCAGCAATACTAGTTCGTCGGCTGCCCACTTCGGTTTGGGGTCACGCCATTTTGCATACAGCAATGCTAGTTCGTCTCTGACTGACGAATTGACACAAATATTCCCCGTTGCAATTGGTTTTGGGTCATGGACCCAATATATCCCATTTAAGAATCTTTGGATGCGCAGTATATGTGCCTGTAGCACCGCCATCCCGCACCAAAATGGGTCTGCAAAGAAGGTTAGGAATATATGTTGAGGTTGAATCGCCCTCCATTATTCGCTACCTCGAAACATTGACAGGAGATTTGTTCACTGCACGATTTGCAGACTGTCAACTTGATGAGACACTTTTCCCAAAATTAGGGGGAGAAGTTGGTGAAACCAAACGGGAAATTTTGTGGAAAAATGCATCATTATCTCATCTTGATCCACATACCTCTATTTGTGAAAGAGGCACAAAAGATTATCCATTTGCAAAGAATAGCAAATCAAATGCCTGATGCATTTATAGATTTGAAAAGGATAACAAAATCACATATCCTCGAAGTGAATGTGACAACATCTGATACATATTCATTATTGGAAGAATATGAACATGAAATTGGTATTAAATATACCACACTCACCCCTAGAAGGTGGTTTGAGATGATATATGGCATGAATGATCGTTGGTCACGTACCTATTGTACGCCAAAATATTTTGGAAATATGACTATTAAAGGACAACGATAATGCAAGAAACAAAGCTTGCATATAAGTTTGACATGACCATAATGGTATAACTTTCTCTTTAAGAAAGATATTCACCACATGGATGTTGATGAATCTGTGGTAGTACAAAATTAATTGAGAGCTTTAGAAGAGCCAATTATTACTATGTTGGAGAAACACAATTGAGTATTGTGCTGTAGTAAGTCTCAAAGAAACTTATTCAGTTTCCAAAGTACACGCGAAAGCGATTGATTATATTGAGACTATAAATAAAGGAAGGCTTTGATATCTCCTATTACTACAACTTGTAGCGGGGTAATTTGCATATGAAAAGCTACCCGCTTTGTTCTCCAGTTGGTACTACACAAAAGAAAGAATGCCACGATAAAGTGGATATCTATTGGTATAAAAACCCATGTCATAATAAACCTGAAGTTTATTGATAAGTGCACATGTCATGGTGTAAATTTGAAGTTTACCAATATTGATAATTTACCAATATTGTTATTAACCCGCAGCCTGGCCGGTGCTTGCGAGGTAAATTGCTCAGTAATATAACTTCGAGCATAATTTCCAGATTTTCTACTCAAGATAGTTCATCTTGATAAGTTGGTTTATATCAAAGTTGGTTTAGCAAGATAATTATTGAGTGCTTCCACTTAATAGCTAAACTGTTTCTTATGAGAACAAAGTTATATATATATCAGTTTGATATACGTTGTATGCGAGAGTATATTATATTCTCCCCTCACAAGTGGTTCAAGGTCAGGAACCAAATAATTTCATCTTATTATTAATGTGCCGTGTATATTGACATGATAATGCACAAAGATGATTTCCCAAAGTTGAGGAAACAAGTTAGCTTTACTAACATGAGGGGGAGACATGATAAACACTTGAGAAAAGGTTACATGGGATGAATTATCATTTGTATATGTATATCCCCGAATATCATGATATGAACCAGAAGTTCATAAAAGGGATAATTCAATTGCAACATATTGCAAAGCATGCTATACGCATTTGCTGACCCAAAGAAAGTAACTAAATGGAAGAGATACAATTCAAGAAGAATTGATTCCATATGAAAGACATGTAGTTTTGAACCTATAGTTCAAATGCTTGAAAGTATAAAGTCAAAGGTATGTATAATCAGTTTTCGATATTTTGTTTGTCTAGCATGACATGGAAAACTTGATATGCATCTAAAGTCTATTATATGGCTTATATGACTTAACTTGAAAGATTTAAGTTGCTTGAAGCATATGCAATTCTTGGTCTTGAAGTACCACATCCTAAGTACAATTTGTGTACATATGTATCTTGCTATAACTATAAGCATGATGGCGTTGAGAATGCATCTATGGAGATATTGAAAAGTTATTCCATGACATTATATGAAGATGTTCATATCTATCAAGAATGATGATTTCAAGGTGCGGAATATTTATTCAAGTCAATATGGTTGATTTGTCAAACGTCTACCAAAGATCGTTTTGAAGATGATGCACAAGATTGGAATGCAAATGCTCAAGGATATGAATTGATGTACTCATTAGGGGGAGTTAATGCGCGTTGCACTCTTTTTCCCTTACAAGGTTTTGTCCCACTGGGTTTTCCTTGCAAGGTTTTTAACGAGGCAACCAATAGGCGCATATTCAAACATGTGTACTCTTTTTCCTTTCTTTAATTTTTCCCAATGGGTTTTGGTTTTAAGGTTTTATGAGGCACATTATTGAATAGACATTCAAGGGGGAGTGTTATAAAATAGAAGTCTATTTAGAGTGAATGTCTAAGAGTTTTAGCTTGAAGCTACCCCATTGTAAATCACCCAAAGTATTAATAAGAATACTTCTCTTTCTCCCTATTCTCTCTATATTGTTCTTATTCTTGCATTATTGTTCTTGTCTTTATATTATTTCATAACATTTTGTTAAATAAATAATTAGAGGGACCAATTTCATCATACAGGGGATCTGATATTTTTAAAGGAAAAGAGGAAAAAATAACGGCGAGGCTGACATGGCACGATATAACAGGAAATTGGGAAACCCGGGCTACACTCTTTCTCATACATCTCATCCCAAATTCTCACGGTAGCCTCGCCGGAACTCCGACTGGTTCTTCTCCAAGCCCATTGCCAAAACCCCCAAAACAATGGACAATAGCTAAAAACAACTCGAAACTCATCGCCGAACAAAACAAAGACAAAAAAAAGGAGGGAGAAGAAAGAGTAAAAATGGGGAATAAGATAGCGAAAACGACACAAGCGTCGGCGATGGAGTACTACCTCCACGATTTGCCGTCGTCATACAATCTGGTGCTTAAAGAAGTTCTAGGTCGAGGTCGCTTTTTGAAATCAATTTTGTGTAAACACGACGAAGGACTCGTGCTCGTAAAGGTCTATTTCAAAAGAGGCGATTTCATTGATTTGCGAGATTATGAGCAGCGTCTCTCCAAAATCCGTGACATCTTCACCTGCCTTGATCATCCACATGTTTGGCCTTTCCAGGTTTGGTAGTCTCTTCACTAAATTTTGGCTTATTGACTTTGAATTTGAATTTGAATTTGTTGAAGATTTATATTAGTAACATATTAGTTTACTAAATAATTTGAGGATTTGCTTGATGGAAAATGTTGCAGTTCTGGCTTGAAACAGATAAAGCTGCTTATTTGTTGAGGCAATACTTCTTTAACAATCTGCACGATCGTCTTAGTACCCGACCTTTTCTCTGTGTTGTCGAAAAAAAGTGGCTTGCTTTCCAGGTAATATTTTTGTTGTTGTTATTAAATCGGTATAATTATGGTTTCTCAAGTGGCAAGTAGTCATATCATGTATTGCTACTTTTGCAGTTGCTTTATGCAGTGAAGCAGAGTCATGAACATGGAGTATGTCACGGTGAGATGACTCATGATATACTTATGACTTGCTCGAGCTTTCATTTTTCTGCTTTAAAAGACTGGCATGGACTGTTGTTGCAGGTGATATCAAGTGTGAGAATGTGCTGGTCACTTCTTGGAACTGGCTTTATCTCGCAGACTTTGCATCGTTCAAACCCACTTATATTCCACATGATGATCCTTCTGATTTCTCATTCTTTTTTGATACTGGTGGACGAAGGCGATGCTATCTTGCACCCGAGGTTTGAATATGTTGTTTCCTTTTGTTGTTTACTATGAGTAGTTTGATTATAGATTATATCTTGGCTTAATACAAAAGAATTTTAATTTGAAAATTAGCGTGTCATTTGTTGATAGAAAAGCTGTATTTTCATGCAAAGAAACCATTGCATTTCAATTATAAGTTTCTCTCCTGTATTTATGATAGTTGTGAGTAGCGAACACTAAACATAACCCAATTTCTATTGCTTAGTTGAAGTACTATTGTCAAATATCACTGATGACTGTGAGTTCGAATATGTAGTGTCTAATTTTTGAGCAATGGCAAACGGATTCTTGTGCATGTAATTGTCTGGTGAGAACAGTTAGATTTGCTTTACACTTGCTCCCGCTGCCCAATTGCTGTCCAAACACAACCACCCTATTCACTATTTTCCACTTTGGAGGGCAGAATCCGTGCCCTATGCCAAAGACTGACCTGTTCGTGATTCCAATCCAGTCTTAACCTTCATATGCAGTGCACTGCTGGAAACACATTTCCAGAAGTAGTTTTGTAGTAGAAAGTAAGTGTGAAGGGTACAATGAAAAGGGATTAATGGTGATAAGTGTGCTCAAGAGCTTTTCGTTTAGACATTAAAAGTGAACTTTGGGAGACACCAATAAGCTTGAATAAGCAATAGTATGCTAGACAGCTAGAGTTGTATGTACAATAACAGAAATGAAAACCCCCCTCCCCCAAACAAAAAAAAAAAAAAGAAAAAAAAGGAAAAGAAAGAACAGAAGAAAAACTGCCCGTTTCTTCTAGAGGCATACTTGTCCCACACTCTCTCCCCTTCTTCAATAGATACATTATTTTTATGCACCATGATGTCAAAGTAATTTCTGCATAAATGCCACTAATTTTCAGAGGTTTTATGAGCATGGAGGTGAGATGCACGTAGCACCAGATGCTCCTTTGAAGCCATCGATGGACATCTTTGCTGTTGGGTGAGATTTTCACTTGAGTCATTAGTTTGGAATGGAAGCTTTAAACTTTACTGTTTCTCTCTTAAAATTTCTACTAGTAAGATGCTCGAACTAAAACTTGTTCTGGAACTTTTTTGTCAGATTGTTTGTATATCAAGTCTTTATGTGTGACTTCCCTCAAGTATTATCTGTGTTGTTGTATCATCACGATGGCCACTGATAAGATTCAGAGAGATTAATTGCTAATTCGACACGAGTTACAACAATTCTTATATTTAGGAAAGATGAATTGCTCAATAGTTTTCCTTTTTTTATTTTTGAATTAATTTCTTGTCAAATAAAAAAACCGACAGAAAAGACTCGTGGAGAAATCCTTTTTCTCTTGCAAGTCTTTTGACTTTTGAGCCATATCAAACTTTTTAGGGACCAAGCGCCCTACATTTACTAGCAACTTCTGTATACGTCTTACATACTGTTAAAACTAGATAATTATCCAGTTAATTGACAGCTATTCTAGCTGTCTCTACGAGCCTTTCTACTTAAAGTAGTCCACGACTAAAAATTAGGATGTTTTCCATAACGATAAGAACAATATGTGTTTTATATTGTATTTTACAAAAATAAAAATAGTTGCTGCAGAGAAATCTTCTTTCTCTCTATGACTTTTGAATCATATCAAACTCTTTCGGACGCATAGCTCCCTACTTTTACTAGCAATTCTATGTACGCCTTGCATACTATTAACACTTGCGGAATCTCCAGTTAATAGTCAGCTGTTTTCCAGCTGTCTCTGCAAGACATCCTACTAAAGTAGTTCGTGACTAAAAGATAAGATGTTTTCCTTAACAATGAGAACAATAATCAGTCATCGTTAATTTAAGAGTCTCTTCTTTCAATAGATTAACTCATGCAATTTACTTCATTTTATTTATCTGGTTATCTAGTGTCATGTCATGCATATTACTAAATAGGACAATAAAACTAAATATAACACTTTAACTGGCTTCTGTTTTTTTGGCCTAACTTGACTTGTATTATCCTTCTTTTGTCTAGCTCAGTTATACATTTGTACTATTAGTATTATTATCAATTAGTAGTAAAATCATTGCCACTATTATTGACGTAACTATTCATCCGTATTAATTCGAATTATCAGCAGATTGAAACATCTAGTAGAAGTGTTTGCACTTCTTCTGGAAATTAGTAAGAGAAGTCTGAAATATGTTATGATAGGACTTGTAGCTTTGGAGTACCTTAACACCTGTAAACTCCCCTGACAATTTTTTGGACTTCGTTAGCTCTTTAACATTTGTATAGGACTCTTTGTACTGGAGCTAACAAATATTTTGTATCTATTTCTGCATCTTCTTGATGCCATTTATAATATCTCTTACTTTATCAAAAAAAAAGATAGGACTTGTAGGTCCTGGACAAGGAGAAATAGGACTTATTAGTTGCTCGAGTTATCACGAATTACTGAACTTAAATGAAAACAGAAATTAACTGAAAAAGAATTAAATGGAGGCACTCGTAGGTAAGACTAATATATGACTAGATATTAAGTTAAAAAGATTAAATTATGATAATATTTGCAAAAGCCTACACTGGCACTTTTGATGTAGTTAAGAACATAGAAGTCCGTGGACAGCATAGTTCCGTGTAAATCATCAAGAGGAGTGATTGCTGCAGTTTTCATTACAACCTCTCTCCTTTTATGCATTGTTGAAGTAATGATGAAGTCAATAAGCTTATGGCTAGCTGTGTGCAGTTGCTGGATGGGTTTGCAGAAACTAATGCTACAAATAGATTTTACTTTCGGCTTTTTGGATAGATGTAGTAGAGTATATGCTACTCACTTTTAGTTTATCCAACCTACTTAAGGGGCACATCCACCATCCGCAAGAATGATATTTTTATGGTTTACCTTTTTTTTGATAAGGTAAATTGTATTAATCAAAAGGGAGAGAACTCCCGTATACAAGAAGTATACCAAAAATTAGAGAATTTACATCAAAACATGATTCTCTACAAAAGACGTCCAATCTTCTATACAAATAGGGGCTATATGAACTAACTAATGTTTTATGGTGTAACCCTCAGGGGTTGGCCTGGTTGCAGTTGACTTGAGCCTTGGGGTTTGCTTCCTTCAAGGTTTCAAGTTCGAAACCCACTGGGTGCAACAATTTCTGAAGGCCATCGGACTGGGTAAATCCTGAATTAACCGTGGTGCACTTGCGGAAAACTACTTAGCCAGGGCCTGTGCACCCCGGGATTAGTCGGGACTCTTAGAGACTCGGACACCTGGTGCAAATAAAAAAAAAGAAAAAAAAACTAATATTTTATGGTGTACTTTTAGGAACTAACTAATGTTACACAATTTATTATTTGGTAAATAATAATGCTTTCTGAAGAAGGAAAATTAACTATTATACGAACTACAGTTCCAACTGCAGGCATATGATAACCAATTGAAACTTCCTTATCTCATTGATGCAAAAGTGAATCAGTTAAAAATAAAATGAAGAGAGTTTTCTGTACCAAAGTGTACTTGGTGGGGACAAGCAAATGAAGAAAAAACAAGCATTCAACTTTTTGACGAAATGGTGTAGTTTCTTGTGCAATAAAGAGATTACTTGCATTTATATTGGCTTGTGGTCTTTTTTTTTATAATAGGATCGGAAGAATATCATACATGCAGGGATATTGTTGAATATTAATCCTCCATAAAAGTAGGGAACACACATATCAATGCTACTTAGTGTGGATTTGAATATTTGAACATTGTCTACATTGCACCAGGTGTGTTATTGCTGAGCTTTTCCTCGAGGGCCAGCCGTTGTTCGAATTATCTCAACTACTTGCTTATCGCAGAGGACAATATGATCCCAGTCAACTTCTGGAAAAGGTATCACTTTGTTTTTGTTTTGTTTCTTAGCTTAGCAATCTTGTTCTTTCCTTTCTTATGGCATTGTACCACTTTAGTCCTTTGAATTCTGTTCTTGAATTCAATGTTTTGGAACATGACTTAAGTATTTCTCCCTACGGTCCACAATAAGTGACTATTTTACCTTTTTATTTTGGTCCAAAAGGAAGTGTCCATGTACGTAATCAAGAAGGAATTAATTTTATTTTTCCAAAATTTGCCTTATTTACATATTCCAATGTGCCAAGGTACAATTAATTAAGGTTAATTTAGTGAATACATCTTTTTTCTCTAGGAGTTCATATTTCCTTAATGGGTGTGCCAAAGGTACAATGGTTACTTATTGTGGACCCGAGGGAGTAATTTTAAAGCTATGCATAAAAAAGTTTCATTAGGAGTTATTTGCGTTCTACAGGATTTTGCAACTTTTTTTTTTGTTTTGTTTTTATTTTCGTGCATAAGGGTTTCAAAACTTGTAATCCTCTTGGCATCATCTTAGTGCCAAGTTTCTATGTCTCTATTGTAAGACAATACTTTAACAGCTCGAAATCTAAAACAAAGAGTTACTCGCATTCTTTGTCAATTTTTGTAGTTTTTCAATGCTTATTCATTTTTCCTTAATGCAGATTCCAGATTCAGGAATTCGGAAGATGATTCTTCACATGATTCAATTGGACCCAGAGTCACGGTATTCTGCAGAAAGCTACTTGCAGAACTATGCAGGAGTTGTGTTCCCCAGCTACTTCTCACCATTCCTTCATAACTTCTATTCCTTATTGAATCCCCTTAACTCCGATGCGAGGGTAAGATTGTAAGTTTACATCTAGTGTCTCTCTTGGTCGCCCCCTCCAACATTTGTACTTATTGGCTGAATCGCTTCTGTAGGTTCTAATATGCCAGACCTCTTTTCAAGAGATCTGTAAACAAATGATGAATGATAAGCCTGGTGAGGAGAGCTCTCCTGCTGCTAGTCCACATTCACTTCCTGCCAGTCAAATGCCGCAAGAGAGTGGCGTGAAGAAAAATCTGAATTTAGTGCGGGACTCCTCGAATAAAAGTGAGGAGATGGAGAAGGGCTCAGTTCATGATCGCTTTGATCTTCTTGGGAACATGAACACTTTGCTTAGGGATGCAAAACAAAATAATCAATGTCCTCCTGTGAAGCCAGTGCTGGAGGATATAGCCAATACTTCATATTCTCAGAATCAAAGACAATGTCACATGCTATCTCCAGGTGAACAAATCCCCGTCAGCTCCAATTCTTTTAAGAGAAGTCACCATCCCTTCTTAAAAAAGATCACCATGAAAGATTTGACTTCTTTGATGTCTGACTATGATAATCAGTCAGACACTTTTGGTACGCCTTTCTTACCATTTCCTGAAGATGTAATGAGCTGTGAAGGAATGGTGCTGATAGCCTCACTGTTGTGTTCCTGCATACGCAATGTCAAATTGCCTTTTATGAGGAGAGGTGCTGTATTACTGTTGAACTCTTGTTCCATGTACATTGATGATGAAGATCGCTTGCAGCGAGTACTTCCATATGTGATAGCAATGCTGTCGGATCCAGCAGCAATTGTTCGTTGTGCTGCCTTAGAGACTTTATGTGATATTCTTCCTTTAGTTAGAGATTTTCCTCCAAGTGATGCCAAAATTTTTCCCGAGTATATTCTCCCTATGCTTTCCATGCTTCCTGATGACCCAGAGGAGAGTGTTAGGATTTGTTATGCCAGCAATATATCAAAGCTTGCACTAACTGCTTATGGTTTTCTGATTCACTCAATAAGCTTGAGTGAGGCAGGTGTTCTAAATGAAATAAATTCATGCCAGAATTCATCAATATCGACCTCTGACCGACCAGTACGGCCGCAGAGTCTAAACAGTGATACACAACTTGCTCAATTAAGAAAGTCAGTTGCTGAGGTTATTCAAGAACTCGTGATGGGCCCAAAGCAAACTCCAAACATCAGGAGAGCACTATTGCAAGATATTGGTAACCTTTGTTGGTTTTTTGGACAGAGGCAAAGTAATGACTTCCTGTTGCCCGTTCTCCCTGCTTTTCTAAATGATAGAGATGAGCAGCTCAGGGCAGTATTTTATGGGCAAATCATATATGTCTGCTTTTTTGTTGGACAACGAAGTGTGGAAGAATATCTTTTACCGTACATTGAACAGGCATTGACTGATACAACTGAGGCTGTAATCGTCAATGCACTAGATTGCTTGGCCATTCTCTGCAAAAGTGGCTTTCTGCGCAAGCGGGTCCTGCTTGAAATGATAGACCGTTCTTTCCATTTGTTGTGCTACCCTAGCCAATGGGTAAGGAGGTCAGCTGTCACCTTTATTGCTGCCAGCAGTGAGAGCTTAGGAGCAGTTGATTCTTATGTTTTTCTTGTCCCTGTAATAAGGCCCTTCCTTCGCAGGCAGCCAGCATCTTTAGCTTCAGAGAAAGCTCTTCTCTCGTGCTTGAAGCCACCAGTTACAAAAGAGCTATACAATCAGCTTGTGGAAAATGCAAAGAGTTCAGATATGCTGGAGAGACAGAGAAAGATATGGTACAATTCACCTCCTCAGTTGAAACAATGGGAAACTGTAGATTTACTTGAGAGAAGTAGCAGCGAGTTGGATCGAATGAAGTACTGGTCTGGCAGAAAACATGATTTTCCTGGTTATAAATCAGCTGGTGATTTAACAAAACCAATTGATTTTACTGAAAGTGATGATAGTGAGACCAAGGTGAAAGCTGTGGGAAGCTTAATACAAAATCCTTCTAGCATGATGGATAGCTGTGATCGCCTCCCTTCAGAAAAATTACAGCTATCTGGCTTTGTGTCTCCACAAGTGGGTGGTATGAGCAGCTTTATTGATAAATCATCCGAAGGCATTCCTTTATACTATTTTAAGGAGGATAACAAGAAATTAGCAGGCACTGGTGCAGCAGCCTCTGATTCCTCATTGCCATTTACTTCCCTTGGATTTGGTTCTTCATCTTTGCCTTGGATGGATCCTGTAAACAAGTCATTTAATTTAGCAAATTCAGTTCCAGCACCCAAGCTCGTGTCAGGTTCGATAAGCATTGGCAATAGTTCCACACTGTTGCGAAGAGTTGTACATGAAGTGGAAGACAGGGAAGCTGATCAAACAGCTTATGTGAATAACAAATTTCAGGATGTTGGGTCTACTACAACTAAAGTGGGTACCCTAACAATGGAAGACAACGCAGCTGCAACAGATAGAACTGATTTGTCCTCTTTTGCCAAAACATCTATGATTACTGATTCAGGATGGAGGCCTCGTGGGGTTTTGGTTGCTCACCTCCAAGAGCACCGTTCTGCTGTTAATGATATATCCATCTCAGCAGACCACAGCTTTTTTGTTAGTGCATCTGACGATTCTACTGTTAAGGTGTGGGATTCTAAAAGGTTGGAGAAGGATATTTCATTCAGGTCAAGGTTAACTTATTCTTTAGAAGGAAGCCGAGCGTTATGCGTTACGGTGCTCCAAGGTTCTGCTCAAGTTGTTGTTGGAGCATGTGATGGAACAATACATATGTTCTCCGTTGATTATATCTCTCGAGGACTTGGTAATGTTGTCGAAAAGTATTCTGGTATTGCTGATGTGAAAAAGAATGAAGTGGGAGAGGGTGCCATAGCAAGCCTCTTGAACTACTGTTCAGATGGTGGTGCCTCAAAAATGATTTTGTACAGCACCCAGAATTGTGGTCTCCATCTGTTGGACACACGAACAGGGTCACATGCCTGGAACACCAAAGTTTATCCCAAAGAGGGCTATATATCATCTCTAGTTGCCGGGCCTTGTGGAAACTGGTTTGTATCAGGCTCCTCAAGGGGTGTACTTACACTGTGGGATTTGAGGTTCTGCATACCAGTTAACACGTGGCAATATTCTCTTGCCTGCCCAATTGAGAGAATGTCTCTCTTTCTTCCTCCTCCTAGTACGTCATTGTCTGCAGCAGCAAGGCCCCTTGTTTATGTTGCTGCAGGTTGTAATGAAGTCTCTCTCTGGAATGCAGAGAATGGGAGCTGCCACCAGGTAATGTTGAATTATATTCTTATGAAAAGAAAGCTTGGCATAAGTGCTTTTAGTTCCGAGTACTAGTTGGTAAATGTGGTCAATTTTTCAGTCTATATAACTTGCTATTTTCCTTTATCTGGTGTATGCGGGATCCAATATAGATATACTTGAAGTGGCTACCATGTCTGGGATTTGAGATTCTTACAAGGAAAGAGTGCAATATCCACCAGCTTTAGTTTCCTTGTATGCTGAAAGTGTTTGGATAATGAGGTCTTTGTCAGCGTGTCTTAATTTCTTAGTGATAGCTGATATATGTTTAAGAAATTGGAAAAGTCCTGCTTGAATTGTTTGTCTTGGATGTAAATTTTGAATTTTAAATTCATTAGTACCTATGGTCTTGTATAAAATATGGATGATTGACATGTGTAACTATCATTTAAGATGAGCCAATGTTCTTAGGACATGCTATGAATCACAAACCATGTTTCCTCGCTTGTGACTTCTTTCTCGATTTTCACAGTTTTGAATTTTTTTCCTGCAGGTAATGAGGGTAGCAAATAATGAGAGTGAGGCTGAGAACTCTGACTTACCTTGGGCTCTGGCGAAGCCATCAAATAAGTCTAATCCTAAACAAGATCTAAGAAGAAATAATGGTTCAAAATACCGAGTTGATGAATTGAGTGATCCGCCTCCTCGCCTTACTGGCATCCGTGCATTGCTTCCATTACCTGGTGGTGATTTGTTAACTGGGGGTACTGATCTAAAAATACGTCGTTGGGACCATTGCAGGTTTTAGACTGTTACTCTAGCTCTATGTTAAATTAACCGACTTTTAACATATAATTTAACGAGGCTATTGCATATTTCAGCCCAGAACGAAGTTACTGTGTTTGCGGACCATCTATGAAGGGGGTAGTTAATGATGACTTTTATGAGACAAAATCTAGCTTTGGCGTACAAATAGTGCAGGTATGTGATTTATCATATAAATTGAGCAGGATCTACTTCTTCCTTTTGCAATGGTGACTTGGTGAGCTTGTCACATACCATCCTTAAATGGTAGCCTTGGTGTGGGTGTTATACTGATTTTTGTGCTCAAATTATATCAAAAAAAACTGCGGAGAAATGAGTGGAAATTATTCGAGAACCATTGTAGAAACAAAAACTTAGGGAGAGCTTGGAACAAGGTTTTCTGACATTGAACTTTCCTGTGCAACACGTCCCCGGTGTTATAGAGGTTGATATTTCGAATTTGCTTTATGATGGTAGGGGTTGACTGTATGATTTGAAGCAGCTATATTTGGAGGTTATCAGCCAACTTGCCTGAAATCTTAGTATTCTGCTTTTGGTGATGAGTCACAAAATGTTCCTCTGATGCAGCTACTAGATAACTATTTCATTTGAAAACAAACAGAAAAGCTATATACTTACCCATGAAACCAGAAATTGAAGATATCAACAATCATAATAGCCAATTTCTGCATCAAGTAAACCATACTCTTTTGAATTAACTTCTGGAGATTTCCACGAGTGACTAGACTGTCATCCTTGCCTCTTCATCTCTCTTCTCTCACTCCATCTCCCATGAGTTTTCGTTATGCATGCCTTGTTTGTAATGTGTGAGAAATTTACAGTTCCCTTATCTTATGATTGTTGGACTAATATCTAGCGTTACTCGTGTCATAAAAGGAGGCGAAGAGACGACCGTTGGCCACCAGACTAACGGCTAAGGCAATCCTTGGAGCTGCTGCTATTGATTCTGCAGGGTGCCACCGTGATTCGATTCTCTCTTTGGCTTCTGTCAAATTAAATCAGAGACTTCTGATATCAGGCAGTAGAGACGGAGCTGTTAAGGTTTGGAAGTAAAGGAACCTCGAGATACTGTATATTATTGTACATATTTAGTCTGTAAATTATGTGCTAAAGAAGGGAGATCCTTGTGCAGTAAGCAAAGTCCATTGCCTGGCCCTTTTCGACTTCTAGTTTTTTCTAGTTACTTGATTTGTACAGTGATGCCAATAGAATAGCATGGAACTTTATTATCTTGGATAGATGATTAGAACCTCATCTCTGCTGAGATATCACGGCAATTACAGAGCATTCACACCGTTCATCTGAGTTTTTAGGTGCTGTTGAATTACAGTGTGTCTTACCTCTCATTATGTTTAGTTTTTCTCATTGGATGAGGGTGAGAATATTTTCTGAATGTCATAGCAAATTAGTGCTTATCGGTTGTAATTGCTGGTGTTTGAAAAAGAGATTCAGCAATAGTCACTATTACTGAAGCCTTATGCACCAACTTTTCTTGCATTTTTTATCCATTAAACGATGAAATACGCAGCGCTTTCATGCAGATTATGGTCATAGTTGCAAATGATTCATTTGGAAACGTGTTTCTATGAATGTGAAGCGTGGGACAAAGCTTCTTATACATATCTCTCAGGCAATTAGTTGTTTTAAGAAATATGTGAATATAGTTGAAAATCAATTAGACAACTCAATGTAAAATATAGGGAACTATTCAAGGTTGTAAATATATCCTGGCCCCATTAAGCGAGTTTTTGTGATGTAAATACAATCGTTGACCAGTTGACTATTATAAATGCTCATTGTAATAGTTCATTTGTGGATTTCAGCAAAATTGTTAGAATTTGGTTGGTGAAAAGGAATATTGTTTTTCGGTCTCACTAATTATCTTCAAATTCTATATTGTATAACAGGAGATTCATGGTAGCTAACCAGTGAGGACTTGTGATGCTTGTAGGATTAAGCAACAGCATAATCTTCATGTTGAAAAAACTACCATGATTCTGCAGAAACTTTATCTTTAGACCTGTAGTCATTCTGCAGTCATTGTGCTATTTAAACTTCCAAGTGTTCTGCAATTTTCTGATTCATGAATATATTGGGACACTAGGTTGCATTGCGTTGTAGCTAAAGTAATAAGGGTGGTTACACGCTGCTGTAGTATGGCAGGGTAACGTTTCACAGTTTAATGAATCTTCCACTTATTTAATGGGCTGGTTAAGGGATTATTTATGGTTAAACTCTTAAGAATTAAACGTCCAAGTTCATTACTCATAACTTGAAGTCTGGAACTAAGGTGCGTTTTAAATAGGAAATTAGAATATAGCTATTCTAGGACTAGAGTTAATATTCTATTAGCACAAGACCAGGTTTTTCTTTACTTAGCTATTCAACAAGTTATTGATACCTAATACCTTACCCGGTAAATTTTGTTGACAAAGTTATTTATTACTCCATCCGTTTCAAATTTGATGCGTTAGTTTCCTTTTTAGTCTATTCCAAAATGAATGATATATTTCTAAATTTGGAAATAATTCAATTTCATACTCTTCATTTTATCATTTTATTCTTAATGAGATGTTTTTTTTATAATCACACAAATATCATGGTCCCACAAAGCTTTTATCTCTTAAGCTTTTAAGACCATAAGTTTCTAAAAAATATTTTCCTTAAACTTCGTGCTGAATCAAATTAACTTATCTAAATTACAACGGACGGAATAATTGAAGAAAAGGACGCTTCCAGTTGCATGTTATATTTGAAGAGGTAACTTAGCAAAACAAATTTATGACAAGTTAAGTCAAAAGAAGGCATGTATTAGTAGTAAGTTTTTAAAATCCCACTTTGGAAAAAAGATTTTCCTAATTTGGGTCACCTCTAGTCGATACTATATCTCCGCTGCCTATTCAACGAAGCAATTAAGAAAATAAAATAAATATTACGTCTAAGTAGGGGGTTAATAGTTCGGTTCAACTAGTTATTTTATAAAATTTATATTATACTAAATTTTCTATTATTCTATTATATATAAATAAAATTAAACTTTTAAAAACCGTACTAGTCATGTCGGTTTCTTTTCAGCATCGGTAAGGTTCTGTTACTTTTCAGTATTTTTTTAAAAGTCATTAGTAGAAGTACCAATGCAACAACATATATATTTTATAGGACTTAGAAATTTTTTTAGATCATTTTGCTATTTATAGGGTGATGAATTAAAAAAATATGAAGATGACTAGAATGTAGATCCATCAAGTGTAAAAGAAACCAAACAAAGACAATAAATCACACGAGTATAAGATATTAAGCAAGTTGAGACTCAAAAATAAAGTCTATAAAAGATTAAATATTTAAAAGTATAATTTAAATTATACAAAAGGAAACATATTCAACACATTATAGTTTATTACTCATAATAGCTAGAATATCGTGTGTCTTGCTAGTAAATATACTGAAAATAGTTTAATTTCAATCAAAGTAGTATAATAAGTTTGGAAATTAGGATTTTTGAGTTTAATTACTTGTTGCCATACAAACATTTTCATAATTCCAATTCCAAGGCCAATAAAAAGTTTAATGCTTTATTATTTTTAAACTTAATATATAAATATATTTTTTTCATGTAAATTTATTCAGTATAGTTCGGTACTTTTTCGATTTATTTTCATAAAATAAAAAATCTATCCCAATTAACGGTACGATTATATATTTATATAAAAACATATAATTTTATTAAAATAAACTAAAAAATCAATCTGTACGTTTCAATCGGTTTAATCGATTTTTAAATATTCATTGACACCCCTACATCTAAGTTTTATACTATATTGATATTGGAGTATTATAGTATTTGTATAATTTTTATATTTCTTTTTGTGCAATTTAATTATTCACATAATTAATTATAAGCTTAGAGTTAAGAGTCTAATACTAGTAATCTGTGAAATCGTTACTTCCCTTGAGAAACAAAAAATGTAATTCCTCCCCCTTATTTATATCAAATTTCATAATCAAATAACTACAAGGTCAGACAAACAGGGGTGGCTCTTAAGGCTTTTGAGAGTGAGGTCATTGCCTTAAGTCACCAAAATTTGAAGGTCCCAGATTTATGTTAAAGTCTTATTATTATTGTTACTATATATTAATATAATTATATATATAAATAATAAATACACCTATAAAAAAAGTGTTACAATATACTTTTCTATTACTTGATTGAAATTATTTTATACGAATAAATTCATAAATTATGAAAAAATATCCCTCATTAATTAGTATATTTGTTTAATCTTTAATTTTAATTTTATCCTTTTTATATAGGAATTAAATTATACATATTAACGAAACAATAAATTTCTTTTACAATATTCTTTGAAACTGTATGAACACAAAACTATTCATATACCGATTTTCTTTTGGGGTGAATTGGTATATTATATTAGGTTATTTATAATTTATTTTAAATATTCACCAATAAGTACTACTTAATAGAATGAAATATAATCATAATTTAAGGAATAAATATTTTTGACACCGTCAATGCTCAAAACTTAAGTTATTACATTACGTATGTTTGTTTCTTTTTTTTTATTTTTGATGATAGCCGATTCAAAAGTTTTACTTTAAATTCTGGATCTCTAACATCCGGTAGTCCACCACATTAGTTTTTGTGCTCTTCTTTCTATTTTTTTTTTAAAATTTGGCTTTTTGTCTTAAATGATTAATTTGTTATTTAAAAAGTAAATCTTATTGTTAGTGTAAATATTTTATAAGATAAATTTAAGGGGCCCTCAATATAGTTTCGATTTAGGTCACGAAATTTGTTAAGCTACCACCCGCATGCAAATGTGTTTGTTTGACTCAAAAGATATTGAACTCTTCTTAAGCAAATCAATCAATAAAGATGAATGGATAAATTCTAGTTAAAGATAGTTAATGCTAGATCCGAGATGAGTAGGAGAAACAGAAAAATATAGTTGAGTATAAATGTTGGTGGCGATTACGACCAGATTCAATGGCATAAAATAAAGATGCATTATGTAACAAAGATATGAATAAAGGAAAAGATTCACCTGATCTTCAGTGAGACGGATCTTCTTTCATTTGATAAAGACATATCATAGACAAATACAAGAACCTTAGGATCCTTTTTAGATCCGATGAAGGAGATCACATATCTCTCTAGAGAGGGGTGTTTACATATTTTGTAGAGAGATGGAATCATAGATCTCTCTAGAGAGGAGTGTTTACATATTTTCTAGAGATAGAGAGGGAGAGAGAGCCCCCCTCCCCCTTCCTTTTGGGAAGTCCTCCCCTGCTTTTTATAAGGGGTATTCCCAGAAAGATATTAAAAGAAAAAGTACAATTAGATGGAACATTCCTTTTGAAGATTCCAAAGGAGGCTAATTGTTTCATCACTATCTAACCTTGGCCTGTACGACCTCGGCTTTATTGATGACGGCATGTCCTTGGCTTTACTGATGATGGCCTATCCTTGGCTTTATTAATGATGGTACAACCTTGGCCTGTCCGACCTTGGCTTTATGTCTTTACATGCCGAATTTCTCTGGCCTAATTTTGACCTATATAGTTAGTCCCTCTCCTTATCGAGGTCGTCTCTTGGTCGAGCTCGGTGAGCGGACTCCATTAATCATAGTTCGAGAAATTTGGATGGGGAAGTCGAATAGTATGGGTTGCAACTGAGGATGCCGATGGAGAATATCATGGAGATGGTGGTGAAGAGAGTGGTGATGGTGACGCCGTTTGAAAAAATAGCCGTATTTTTTTACTATGATCAGAGTCGTATGTAATCTGCGACTTTTTGCGCAGTGACTTTGTATAACAAAGAATTTGTCATCGTTATTCGCCGTGTACTTTTCCATGTTTTCGCTTTTCGCGACTTGGGTACGAGGTAAATTCTCGCATGGCAAGTCTCGGTCTTTCTTTCCCTTTATATTTTCTGACGGCACTTGGACTTAGTGATATTTCGAATTCTCTTTGGTGAAGACCCATGGCCTTAGAGGGTATTATTTCGGTTTTATCAAAATATTGGCCCGTTATCGTTCGATCGAGGTCGAACTCTTCTTTTTAATGAAGGCATCTGGACTTAAAGGGAGTTATTTCTAACTTATCGAAATATTAACCCATCATCGTTCGATCGATGTCGAACACTTCTTCTTGGTTGAGGCCCTTGGCCTTAAAGGGTGTTACTTCGACCTTGTCGAAATATTAATCCTTCATTATGCGAACAAAGTCAACCTTCTCTTTTTGGCGAAGGTCCTTAACCTTAAAGGGTGTTATTTTGACTTATCAAAATGTTAACCCATCTTGAATTTGAGCGAGGTCGAACCTTTCTACCATTGATGGCGAAGGCCCTTGGCATCAAGGGCATTAGTTCGAACTTATCAAAATAACGGCCCGTCTTGAGTTCGAGCGAGGTCGAACCCTTCTATTTTTTATGGCGAAGGCCCTTGGCCTTAAGGGCGTTATTTTGAACTTATCAAAATAGCGGCCCGTTTTGAGTTCGAGGTCGAACCTTTCTACTTTTGATGGAGAAGACCCTTGGCCTTAAGGGCATTGTTTTGAACTTATCGTAATAACGGCCCATTTTGAGTTCGAGCAAGGTCGAACCTTTCCCTGGCCTTAAGGGTGTTATTTCAAACTTATCGAAATAACGACCCATTTTGAGTTCGATAAAGGTTGAACCTTTCTATCTTTGATGGCGAAGGCTCTTGGCCTTAAGGGCGTTATTTCGAACTTATCGAAATAACGACCCTTTTTGAGTTTCGAGCGAGATCGAACTTTTCTATCTTTCATGGCGAAGGCCCTTGGCCTTAAGGGCGTTATTTCGAACTTATCAAAATAATGACACGTTTTGAGTTCGAGCGAGGTCGAACCTTTCTATCTTTTACGGCGAAGGCCCTTGGCCTTAAGGGCGTTATGTCGATCTTATTGAAATAACAACCCATTTTGAGTTCGAGCAAGGTTGTACCATTCTTTCTTTGATGGCGAAGGCCCTTGGCCTTAAGGGCATTATTTCGAACTTATCGAAATAATGGGCCGTTTGAGTTCGAGCGAGGTCGAACCCTTCTATCTTTGATGGCGAAGGCCCTTGGCCTTAAGGGCGTTATTTCAAACTTATAGAAATAACTTCTCGTCTTGAGTTCGGGCGAGGTTGAACCTTTCTATCTTTGATGGCAAAAGCCCTTGGTCTTTAGGGGTGTTATTTCGACTTATCAAAATTTTAACCCGTCGTTGTTCAATCAATGCCAGACTCTTCTTTTTGGCAATGGCCCTTGGCCTTAAAGGGTGTTATTTCGACTTATCGAAATGTTAACCCATCATCGTTCGGTCGATGTCAGACTATTTTTCTTTGGCGAAGGCCCTTGGCTTTAAGGGTGTTATTTCGACTTATCGAAATGTTAACCCCTCATCGTTCGATCAATGTCAGACTCTTCTTTTTGGTGAAGGCCCTTGGCCTTAAAGGGTGTTATTTCAACTTATCGAAATATTAACCCGTCGTTGTTTGGTTGATGTCGAACCTTTCTTCTTTGGCGAAGGACCTTGGCCTTAAAGGGTGTTATTTCAACTTATCGAAATGTTAACCGTCGTTGTTCGATCAATGTAGGAATCTTCTTTTTGGCGAAGGCCCTTGGCCTTAAAAGGTGTTATTTCGACTTATCGAAATGTTAACCCGTCGTCGTTCGGTCGATATCGGACTCTTCTTTTTGGCGAAGCCCCTTAGCCTTAAAGGGTGTTATTTCGACTTATCGAAATGTTAACCGTCGTCGTTCGATCAATGTAGGACTCTTCTTTTTGGCGAAGGCCCTTGGCCTTAAAGGGTGTTATTTCAACTTATCGAAATGTTAACCCGTCGTCGTTCGGTTGATGTCGGACTCTTCTTTTTGGCGAAGCCCCTTAGCCTTAAAGGTGTTATTTCGACTTATCGAAATATTAACCCGTCGTTGTTCAGTCGATGGCGAACTCTTCTTCTTTGGCAAAGGCCCTTGGCTTTGAAGGGTGTTATTTCTACTTATCAAAAATGTTAACCCGTCGTCGTTCGATCAATGTCAGATTCTTCTTTTTGGCGAAGGCCCTTGGCCTTAAAGGATGTTATTTCAACTTATCGAAATGTTAATCCGTCGTCGTTCCGTCGATGTCGAACTCTTCTTCTTTGATGAAGGCCCTTAGACTTTAAGGGTGTTATTTTGAACTTATCGAAATGCTAACCCATAGTTGTTCGATCGAGGCCGAACTCTTCTTTTGGTGAAGGCCCTTAGCTTTTAAGGGTGTTCCGTGGGGGAGTCCAATTTGCTTAATTTTGCTTGCATTGGAGAATATAAGGTATTCCTTGGGGGAGTCCCAGTTTGCTTAATTTTTCTTGCATTGGAGAATATGACGTATTTCCCAGGGGAGTTCCAGTTTGCTTAATTTGGATTGCATTAAAGGGAATATTCATTAGAATATTCCTTTTGAGGATTCCAAAGGAAGCTAATTGTTTCATCACTGTCCGATCTCGGCTTGTCTGATGATGGTCTGACCTCGACTTTATTGATGACGGCCCGTTCTTGACTTTATTGATGACGTCCGACCTTGATCTGTCCGACCTCAGCCTGTCCGAACTTGACTTTATGTTTTCGCGTGCCGAATTTCTCTAGTCTAATTTTGACCCATATAATATTAAACTGTGATTATTATTTGACTCAAAAAATATTTGAACCTTTATAAACAAATCAATTAAGAAATATGAAAGGATAAATCGTAAGTAAACATAATAAACTCTAGAAAAAAAAATAATAGAAAATGAACACACTGAATGATACTTCTTGATCTCTATGGATGCAACCAAACACATGTAAAAGACGTTGATTCTTTATGTAAGAAAGTGTTACAAATGATACCCTCTGTTACTTTTTTCCGGATCCCCTTTTACAAGATTTATCCCTCCCCAATATATAAGAAACCAACTTCTTCTTAACCTTAAAAGATATATTATTTGAAGAAATATCTCTAATGCCCTTTTATTAGATTTACATTACCGTAAAAGTCGTACAATCTTTTTTTATTTATCTATCATCATTCGCAGGATATGAAGCTACATAAATCTCATTATTTATCAATAATCATGATCATTCAAATTTGAATCAATACAACTATACCCATATATTAAAATCCAAATACAATGTGATATTCCAAACAGGCTCTTAGACGTCGGAGATGGAGTAGCGCAATCATGGACGCAGCTGCTGCGTGGCCGGTTGATTTGGTCAAATTCATTGACGTAGTAGCTACGTTGGTCGTACATCATTTCTTCTCTGGTTTTGCTATTCGTTACCCAAATTAAAGTGAAGGCAGGCAGAGGTTAAAGATCTCGGATTAAAGAAATAATAATTATGGTTCATACCAATTAACATGTTATCTAGGTTAAACTCTCCTGATATATTGCATGTAGAGAAAATCTTTACATTGTCCATATACAATTTTGAAATATATTATATATAGAGTTAACACACAAACTTCCGTGAGACTTGTATATTTTGCAGTTTTGATCAATCTGATTCAATACTATAACGGGCAAAATTTAGTGGAAATAGTAAACATGACTTAATTAAGAGACTGCAAGAGAATAGTGGCAGAATCAAAATTTTTATCGAAAGGATCAAAATATAAAGAAATAAATTTACCAAGAACTCAAAAGGTGTTTACTAATACAGGAGCAGAGTAACATTATAAGCTATGAATTCGATCGTACCCAGTAGTTTTTGTTCAAACCCTATATTTATATTAAGAATTTCAATGAATATGTATAAATTATTAATTTAGAACCCAATAACTTAAAAAAGAATTATAATCCCGATCTCATAAGGTTTAAATCCTAACTTCGCTTCTAACTATATAGTATATATACATACTTTAAAAAATATTACCGAACTATACAATATAATTTTCCGACAATGAGATATCGTTTGAAATGCCTTTGGTGCATGTGGCTCCACCACTGCAAAAGAAGAAGCTGGCATATGGTTATAATACGTATATTTATTTTAATATTTTCTTCGGTCCACAAAAGTTAAAGGTTACACGTAAATGGCTAGTAGCACGCACCGTGTATATAAACTCCTATATTTCTTAATGAGGTAGTAATATTAATTGCTGGTAAAGTTTAACTGATATTAGAAACTAATTTTATATATATTCTTACTTCTACTTATTAGGAGTATATATGATACTATATAGTATCTCCACAGACTTGCATGAAATTTATCATGAAAATCCACTGAAGAGAGAGAGAGAGAGGAAGAGAGTATTTTCAGATTATAGTTATCCTCAAGAGCACATCCACAATCTCAGCGGAGCAACTGCATTCCTTCCCAGAATTTGTAAGTTGGATTAGGATTATTTCATATTTCCTGAAATATTTATTGGATATTAAGTCATTTTTTCAGTGTAATACATTCCTAATTCTACCCACAAAAATAAATAAAAAAGAAATACCTATCCTTAGATGGAGAGTTCACCAAAATGCAAATAATGACTTCTTTTGCTTTTGAGTGTGATTCATCTTCCTTTCACAACAATTTTTAACTTTTTTACTTTAGGCTTAAATATTTCATTGAATACCGAGTTTTACAAAGAAAGAAATACTTATTAAAATTAATGATATTAAATGTATTACTATTTATATATAGCGATAAGATTATGCAATTTATAGAAAAGTAAATATTGTTAAATTAAATTGTTTTTAAATATAAAAGTGCGTTTTTTTGTTTTTAAATATAAGGAAGACCGACTTAGTACTCAAAAACTTTATCAAAAACACACTTTTTTTTGTTAATTTTCATTATAAATTATCAACAAATGTTTTTTCCGGAAGATAGTTCCACCCTTCAAAAACATCACAAATTCTTTTTCCAAAAAAAAAAAAGAATCATAAATTATTTTTCTTTTAAAATAATAAGTCTTTTTTAAGAATATAAATTAAAAAAAGTGTTGGTTGCTTGTTAACAGTCCTAAGTCTTCTTGTCCGATAGTACATATTTTGTGATAGAAGGTACTACCACCGTTAGGAGTACTATTCTTTGAGCATGCTGCACCACGTGGCTAAGCCTTTAGATTATTTAATGGATGAGAAATCGAACATAAAAGTATTGGGAGATGTGGCAAGAGCAGAATTTTTGCTAAGTGAATTTAAAAAGAAAATAAAAAACTAAAAGAAATTATGATCCACAAAAATTAAATCAATAATTTCACAAATGTTTTGAACCCTCTTAATGACTAAATTATACTTTTATGCTATGTTAAGTGAATTCAAAATATAATATATAAAGATAAAACATATATTTTAGCTTATATATACAATATAATCTTTAAACAAACTCCCAAATCGTGAAGGCATATAAACCAAAACAACAAAATGGAGCATAGGAGGAAACCTACGAAAAGACGCCCATGGTCCTTTCTATAATGGGAATTCGTAAGAGTTTATTCCAATGATAAATCACAAGTCCGTTTGAGTTTTTGGTTAATTAAAATTATCCCTTATATAAGGAAGTAGGTATTTTTGTCCTTCAAATATAACATAAAGTATTTTTAATCCCTTAACTTCGTTAAAATAGAACACATTTGGTCCCACTAACATGATCATGTTAAAAACTAACGGCGGTATACCCTAACGCTTCTCAAATAATGATCCCCTCTAGGTTCTGTAAAAGGACTACCCCACCTTCACCCATGCAGGAAATATCTCTTTTCATAGCTATCATGTGAAAATTTCAACTGATAATACTACTATTTTTCTTGAATGCACATTTTGTTAAAAATCAACATTCATTTGAATGTGTTATTGTGTTCAGAATCCCTTAACTAACAAAATATATTTGGTTATGCTGGTTTTCAGTTTTATAAAAAACTCTGATGATTCAAACGTGTTTGTGTTTAATTTAATTCAACTCAGTTCATTCTTCCTCTTTTTAAGTTTAGGAATTTGGATCGGACTCCTAAAAAGTTTGTTAAACAAATCCAACGGCTGACTTTACTCTATCCCACTCCAATCCAAAGGTTGAACATTTACTCCTCCCTCAACATCAGAGTTAATGATCTTTTCTCAATTTGTTCAGCTTCTTAATTACTCATAATTTTTTGTGTATTTCTCTGTGTTTTCCCTACATTTCCCCTACTACTGTAAGGGCTATACCAGTCGTAGCAGAGATAATCCTTTTTAGTTTTTAGATCGTGATATTTTCTTTATTTCAGGAAAATTTTCAAAGTTGTTGGAGACTAATGAGCGCGAGAGCACTTGCAAAGGAGAGCAACCTGAACGAGCATTAGCAAATGGCGGTGGGAAGCGGTGCGTCAACGTACTACTTCGTCGAGTACAACAAATAAACACAGTTTGGTTCTCGGAAGTTTGTACCTCCCGTTCTACTGTTTTCTTTTTATGTCAGCTAAATTGATGTTACTTTAGTTCACAATAATTCAACCATTTAACTAGTGTACTTGTAGTCACTTGTTTCCTTCTAGTTTGATTCGTTGTCCGTTGTGCACTAGCGAGTCTTCTTTAGATTTGCCATAGGTGTAATGGCTGTAGTCTGGGATGATAGATTAACGCCATGTCCTCGGGTAGGGCAGCGTGGGGGGCAGAGCGTGGGGCCGGGGTCAAGGTATGGGACGGGAGGCAGCGGAGGTAGAGGGGGCAAGGGAGCCTATAGGTTGAGAATCGGATCATGGAACATAGGTTCGCTAACGAGTAAGTCTATTGAGTTGGCGAAGACCCTTCAGAAGAGAAAGATTAATATAGCGTGTGTCCAATAGACTAGGTGGATTAGATCGAGGGCGAGAAACGCGGATGGATATAAGTTGTGGTACTCTGGAGTCCTGAGGGGTAAGAATGGAGTGCGTATCATGGTAGATAACAATCTTAGAGAGTCAGTGGTAGAGGTCAGGCGGGTGAATGATAGACTAATGACAATTAAATTAGTGGTGGGTGAATGTACTTTAAATGTAGTTAGCGCGTATGCGCCACAAGTAGGTTTGGATGAGGAGATTAAAATGCTTTTTGGGAGGGTTGGATGACATCGTTCGTAGTATTCCGCCTTTCGAGAGGTTATTTATCGGAGGAGATTTCAATGGTCATATTGGGTCATTTGCAAGCGGTTATACTGAGGTGCATGGTGGCTTTGGTTTCGGGGAGCGGAATGGAGGGGGCATTTCGTTGTTGGACTTTTCCAAGGCATTCGATCTACTGATTGCGAACTTAAGTTTTCCGAAGTGGGAGAAACATTTGGTTACTTACCAAAGTTCGGTGGCGAAGACGCAGATTGACTATATCCTCTTTAGGAGATGCGATAGAAGGCTGTGCGAGGATTGCAAAGTTATCCCAGGTAAGACCCTTACAATGCAACATAGGCTTTTGGTGATGGATATTGGTATTATGATAAGGAGGAAGAAGAGGGTAGTACGAGGCCGCCCGAGGATTAGGTGGGGCGCCTTGATTGAGGACAAAGCTCAGGAGTCGGAAGGAAGGTTATCGGCAATGGGAGCTTGGAGAAGTAGTAGGGACGCAAACACTGTGGTCAACGACTGCAGACTGTATAAGGAAGGCATTGACAGAGGTGTAAGGGATATCTTCGGGCCGCAACGGTAGCTAGAAAGGAGACTGATGGAATAATGCAGTTGTTCAAGGTAAAGTGGAAGCGAAGAAGGCGGTTAACCTACGACTAGTAGAGAGCACTGGCGAGGAAGAGAAGAGAGCGAACATTAGATATAAGATAGCTAGGAAGGAGGCGAAGATGACAGTAACAGAGGCTAAGACGATAGCTTTTGTTCGTCTGTATGAGGAATTAGGGAACAAAGGTAGGGAGAAGAAGTTATTCCGACTAGCTAAGGTGAGAGAGAGAATGACTCGGGATCTGGACCAAGTGAGATGCATAAAACATGAGGACTACAAAGTTTTGATTGGGGATGACCAGATTAAGAGTAGATGGCAGACCTACTTTCATAAACTGCTAAATGAAGAAGGGAATCCAGATATTGTACTAGATGAATTGAAGAATGCCGACAGCCCCATGAATTAAGTTACTGTATGGACACTAAGGTCGATGAGGTCACAAAGGAAATGCGTAAAATGAGCAGGGGCAGAGCCACTAGGCTAGACAAAATCCCAATTGAACTTTGGAGGTGTGTGGGTACAACAGGCTTGGAATATTTTACTGGGTTGTTTAATATTATATTCAAGACTAATAGAATGCCTAAAGAGTGGAGGTGGAGTAAAATGGTTCGTTGTATAAGAACAAAGGCGACATCCAAAGCTGTAACTACTATAGAGGAATCAAATTATTGAGTCATACCATGAAACTCTGGGCGAGAGTGGTAGAAATGAGAGTGTGAAGGACGATGCCTATTCAGACAACCAGCTCGAGTTCATGCCGGGACGATTTACCATAAAAGATATCCACCTTATTAGGAGGATGGTGGAATAATACCGGAATAAGAAGAAGGATCTTCACATTGTGTTTATCGATCTAGAGAAAGCGTACGACAAGGTTCTTAGGGAGGTCTTATGAAGTTGCTTAGAGGTTAAAAGGGTCCCGATTGCCTATATTAGGGTGATTAAAGATATGTATGATGGAGATAAAACTCGGATTAGGACAGTAGGAGGCGACTCCGAGCATTTTCCGGTTGTTACGGGGTTGCACCAAGGGTCTGCAATCATCCCTTTCTTATTTTCCCTGGTGATGGATGCCATAATACATCATATTCAAGGGGAGGTTCCATGGTACATGCTATTTGCTGATGACATAGTCTTAATTGATGAGACACAACGCGGCGTTAACGAGAGGCTAGAGGTTTGGAGACATGCCCTTGAGTCTAAAGGTTTCAGGTTGAGCAGGACGAAGACGGAATACCTCGAGTGCAAATTTTGGGCCGAGCCAACGGAAACGGGAGTGGAAATGAGGCTTGACTCTCAAGTCATCCCTAAGAGGGACAGTTTCAAGTACCTTGGGTAAGTTATTTAGGGGATAGGAGAGATAGACGAGAATGTCACACACCGTATAGAGGTGGGGTGGATGGAGTGGAGGTTAGCGACGGGAGTCCTATGTGACAAGAAAGTGCCACAATTACTAAAAAAGTAGGTTTTATAAATCAGTAGTTAGGCTTGCCATGTTGTATGAGACCGAGTGTTGGCCGGTTAAGAACTCACTCCTCCGGAAGATGAAAGTAGCAGATATGAGGATGTTGATGTATATGTGCGGGCATACAAGGATGGATAAGATTGGGAATGAAGATATTCGAGAGAAGGTGGACGTGGTCCCCGTAGAGGACAAGATACGGGAAACGAGACTCAAATGGTTCGGGCACCTTTAGAGGAGGAGCAATGATGCATCGGTGAGAAGGTGTGAGGGACTGGCTGTGGTGGGCACGAGGAGAGGTAGAGGGAGACCTAAGAAGTATTAGGGAAAGGTGATCAGGCAAGACATGACGCGACTTAGGATTACTAAGGATGACCCGTGATAGGAAATGTGGAGGTCGAGCATTAAGGTTGTAGGTTAGGAAAAAGTTGTGGATATTTCTACAACGTACTAGAGTGAGACTAACCAATTCGGAATTAGTCTTACGATGCTACTGATCAACTTGATGCATGTCTTTTTCTATTGGATATTAGTATATCTTCCATATTTTTCGTATTTCCTATATTTCTTATATTGTTGTTATTTTGTTGTATGTTATTTTATGTTATTTATTATGAGGCTATTGATAGTACTGATATACCGTCTTTTGTTGCTTTCTTTGAGCCAAAGGTCTCCTGGAAACCACCTCTTTACCTCTCGTAATACGCGTAAAATCTGCATACATATTACCATTCCCAGACCATACTTGTGGGATTATACTGAATTGTTATTATTGTAGTACTGTTATTCCTTTAATTTCTGTGCATTCACGTAACCTAACTTGGACAGTGCCACAACAAATCCAAGTAGTTCGAGAATAACTATTAGTAGTGAAGACAAACATGCAAAAGAGAAAATGAATCATCATCGTATACCTTTAAAATATGGGAACATTACCAATTGAATAATCTAGTCCATACTTTAAACTAAAACTTCAAAGCACATAAATAGAAAAAAGAAATTAAGAATTACATATTAGGGGATTAATTAATTCGACCCCTACTTCCTTAAAGAGAAAACTTCATAGGTTCCGTCATCTCCTCTTACTTAATACAGCAAAGGAAAAAGCAAAACCAAAATAAAGAACCACTTTAAGAAAGTTAAGGGATTAAAAATGCTCTGGATAGACGTGGCAAATTGTTCAAGTTGAGCCTCTACAAGATACTTGACAGATACAGCAAAAACTAGAGGAAATTCAGCGTCGCTCCCTGCTGTCCACAAATCATGCGGATTGGTGTTAGGTTAGTGAAATCCGAAGCCATCCCATTCACTTCTCTGTTTTTCTTGATAATAGCTATCTGTAGGTGCATATGCACATTTATTTATCATTTAGCTATCTATAGGGGTATTAAACTAATGAGCCACACGATGAAGGTTTGGGAGAGGGTGATTGAGGCGCGAATGAGGGAGGCGACGAATATATCTGGGAACCAGTTCGGTTTCATGCCGGGCCGCTCCACCACTGAGGCTATTCACCTAGTCAGGCGGCTGGCGGACAATTCAGGGATAAGAAGAAGGACCTGCATATGGTGCTTATCGACTTGGAGAAGGCGTATGACAAGGTCCCGAGGGAGGTGCTATGGAGGTGCTTGGAGGCGAAGAGTGTGCCAGAAGCCTATATCAGAGTTATCAAGGACATGTACGGTGGGGCTAAGACTAGGGTGAGGACGGTGGGTGGCGATTCAGACCATTTTCCTGTGGTAATGGGGCTCCATCAAGGATCGGCGCTGAGCCCCCTGTTGTTCGCCTTAGTGATAGATGCTCTAACCCGTCATATCCAAGGGGATGTGCCTTGGTGTATGCTCTTTGCTGATGATATAATATTGATAGACGAGACGAGCGCCGGTGTTAGTGAAAGGTTAGAGGTATGGAGACAGACCCTCGAGTCTAAAGGTTTCAAAATAAGCAGATCTAAGACAGAATATCTGGAGTGCAAGTTCAGCGACGAGCCGAGTGGGGTGGGCAGGGATGTAATGCTTGGTTCTCAGGCCATCGCCAAGAGGGACAGTGTCCGATATCTTGGGTCTGTGATTCAGGGGAACGGAGAGATTGACGGGGACGTCACCCATCGGATAGGAGCAGGGTGGTCGAAGTGGAGGCTTGCTTCTGGGGTCCTGTGTGACAAGAAAATCCCACACAAACTCCAGGGGAAATTCTACAGAGCCGTGGTTAGACCTGTGATGTTGAATGGGGCAGAGTGCTGACCCGTGAAGAACTCCCATGTTCAGAGAATGAAGGTTGCTGAGATGAGGATGCTTAGGTGGATGTGTGGGCACACCAGGCTAGATAAGATTAAGAATGAAGTTATTCGACAGAAGGTAGAGGTGGCCCCGGTGGACGAGAAGATGCGGGAAGCGAGGCTGAGGTGGTTCGGGCATGTACGGAGGAGGGGTCCCGATGCCCCGGTGAGGAGCTGCGAGCGGCTGGAGATTGTTGGTGGTCGGCGGGGTAGAGGGAGGCCTAGGAAGCATTGGGGAGAGGTTATTAGGCAGGACATGACTAGAATGCAGGTTACCAAGGACTTGACCCTTGATAGGGGAGTCTGGAGGTCTAGGATCAGGGTTGCAGGCTAGGGGCTCTTAGAGTCCTTCGTTCGCCCCACCCGGGGTTGGGTGTGGGATAGTAGGGTTACCCGTAGATGACTAGTGTTTTAGCGTAGGTCCCCTCTTGGTTGGTAATATGATAGTTGTCGCTTGTTATTGTCGCATACGACGGTATTTATGTTTCTTATGTTTACATAATCATTTACGTTATTTCTGCAGGATTACTTATGCTTTGTTTTGTTATTGTGTTTTGTCTTGCCTTGGTTCCTAACTTTATCTTTGTTTTCCAATGCAGCTTTTCATTCTGTCCTATGCGCCGAGGGTCGCTTGGAAGCAGCCTCTCTGCCCTTTTGGGTAGGGGTAAGGCTGTCTACATATTACCTTCCCCAGACCCCACCTGGTGGGAGTATACTGGGTAGTTGTTGTTGTTAGAAAACCATGGAAGATATATCTATACAGACTCCACCTAATTTTGTGCTAGCAAAAGAGAAGATCTATCATCTAAAATTTACCCTGTCCTCTAGAAGTTTGTTTTCTTCCTCAGCAGTTTTTCCTGCAGAGAAGAGTCTAAGGTCATACCTTCTGTCACACATTATAATGGCAACTTAACATCATATTAATTCTCCCTCAAAATAATGATGTATTCTGGTCACAGAGTAGAAATTCCAGGAGCTCATTTGACTTGTGTAATAGCCCCGGAATTTTAACAGAAGTAGGTAGAGCTGTGGATATGTACAACAACTTAAAAAAAGAGGCAGCCTAAGCTCTCGCTATACGTGGCGTCAGGGAAGGGCCGGACCACAAGGGTCTCTTGTACACAGCCTTACCGTGCATTTCTGCAGGAGGCTACTTTCCCAAGTCTCGAACCCGTGACCTCCTAATCACATGGTAGCAATTTTACCAGTTATGCCAAGGCTCCCCTTCACAAGTATAGCGACTTAAAGGAACAAAAACTATTCTATCAGTCACTCAAAAATAATTTAAACTCTATCTTATGCAGTGGCAGATAAAATATGATCTTAGGCTCAGGTATTCAAGATCACTAAGTTGTTTTATCCTTCGCCACAATGCTGTGGCTCCAAGGGGCACTTGTTTCATGAAGATGAGAAGCCTAGATTGTGAGTTTGGTAGTAAAACCCGCAGGCACATTTTATAGTCCAGCTGATCATGGATCACTATCGCTTGAAATCATCTATGCTTAAGAATTTGAATTAATACTTGCAAGTTTAAGGTGGTCATATGAAACTAATCCATGAAAGTATAGCATAATATGAGTCAATATTCAGGGAGCCAAAGACAAAGGAATAAATGGCAATGATAGAGTAACTTCACAGGAAATGAAGTTGAAATGACAGACCAAGCTCTTGAGTTCACATGAAGTGCTGAAGTGCGGTGGACGAACTGAAGGAATTTTTTGGACAATAAGTCATTTTCTGGTGTTTAGTTATTAGAAAATATTTTTCACTGAAGTGCTCAAGTGCGGTGGACGAACTGAAGGAATTTTTTGGACAATATTCTTTGGATAATGACTTTGCTTACTTTCAGGCCAAAGTCCTTTTTTCACAACTATCACAACTCATTAACTTCATGGAACTACTATCCAACACTTGATTATCAATTTTTAAAATAAAAATTTCATCAAACATTTATGTTCGCTAACATCATTATAAAAATTTAGTAAATGATTTTGGAGATAAATATTTCCATTCTTCCATTTCCAACCAATCGTTGGAATCGTTTTCCACAATATTTTTCAGGAAAAAGTGATGTTTCACATACATTTTCCAAGCAATGTTTTCCGTCATATACAAAACAAATTTGTGAGAGTAGTCGCTGAGACTTACCTTCTCTTGAAGACTCTTGATATATTCAACCATCAAATGTGTCTGCATAAAAACAGAACAAGTTAAATTTGCTTCCAAGGAGAAATAAATGTTATAACACACTTAAAAAGACATGGGAATACTTGTAAAAAGACAATGAGGTAAATGGAAGTAAAAGTGTAGCTGGTGAAATCATGAAAAATTTGAGGACCTTGGTATTTAGACTAGAAAGTAAATCAAGACAAACTAACAAATCACTAGCTGGTATAAGATTACAAGAGAGATAAAGAATGAGAACACTGAACTACACTAACTAGGGGTTGTAACGCCTAAAAAACATGATGATGTAGTGATATCAACACTGCCCTGGTTTCAGGCCCTAGCTAGCAAGCTTGAGGCAATAAGAAGGGTAGATGGAGCTTTTCTGCACAGTTCAACACCAGAGTTCCGAATGATGCAACTTTAAATATGGAAATAAAAAGATATAGAGGAATCTCTATGACCTTCCGAGATCTGGCTTGCATCAGAGCAGATTGCAGTTGGTTTTCCAAATGGACAAGGTCAATCACACTGAGACCATCAACATCAGGCTCCTCGAGTTGCCTTTCAAATTGGGACAGAGAATCAGTACTGTATCTTTCAAGAAATGAAAGAGAAGCATGAAGGTCAGTACCTTTCTACTGTTCGTAACAGTTCTCCCACTGTCTTGAAGCTTGCATATTTAGAGTGCTATTTCCACCTCACAAGGATAGGTAATTTTCAGTACTTGGACTGTAATATTATTACCAGAGAAACATTGAATAGCACACAATTAATTGATAATAAGTTATTCCATATATGAATGAATAACTTCAGATGTCCTTTTTTTGGTCCAATAAAATACTTATAGTCATGGGCTCTTAGAGACTCGGACACCCGGTGCAAATAAAAGAAATACTTATAGTGTCTAGCATGAGTCGTTTTAGCTGAAGAGCGAGAGACATGTTAGACTATGATGACAAGTTACTATCATAATCACTACATACTAGGTTGGGACCTTCAAGTCAGGTGGCACACCAACTGACATATATGTTAGTGTCTATAGACCTACTCTGAATGCAGGAAGTTGCACTCAGATGCTACAGTGCAATCTTGACGCTGTACATAGAGTTGTTACTGTTGACGTATTTCAAGTATCCGGAGAGAATTCTGATTCGTTCCATTAGGGACATCCAATAAAAAGAGAGCTAATTAATCAAGACAAACTACACAAATACCTCTGTGTCAGAAACATCTGCAGAGATCTCTTTTTCTGCTTCCACATGGTTGTGATATCGTCGAACGATCTCTACCAGACTGAAACATACAATATCGTGAGATACGATTATTGATGGGGTAAGTACACAAACTTGTAGCATACGCTTATTGATGGTTACGTACAAGGGCGATAATTTTAGGGATAAGATTTTTTTTTTCATTTCTTTTTTTCTTTTTGTGTGTGTGTGTGTGGGGGGGGGGGGGGGGGGAGGGAGGGGGGATGCTTCAGAATATTCTGAACAAAATTTATGGTTTTCAATCTCAGTGATCATGCACTATATTGCTTAGTGGTCAATCATACACACAAGAGGTATAATAAATAAGTCAAGTAACCACAAAATCTTTGAACTGCAACAATAGTTAGTCAGTACTCTCGAATTCAGTAACTAGGAGTGCATGCAGCAGTTTTAAAGAAAACAAAAGCAAAGGTAAGCTAATGGGAAATACTTGGCATGCCATGATTCCTAAAATAAGGTTTTTGGTCTCTGAATACGCGAACGTTGTCAAATCGGTGCTACGGTTTGTTGGTTGTACAGGCATTTGATCTTATTGAAGAGTACAGCTACAGTCTAAATAGAACTCACATTTTAGTTAAGGAAAGAACTTTCAGCTCTTCTATTGCTTCATTTTTTTTTCCTCTGGAGCAAGTTCCATTATATTAACTAAGCCTCTCTTAAAGCCAGTGCTGTGTTTTGGTATCTGTCTCAATGATCCCATTAATGCCTAATTTTTGGGCTTGCTCTGATGGTAAGCAACCTCCACTTCCAACCGAGAGGTTGTGAGTTCGAGTCTCCCCAAGAGCAAAGGTGGGAAGTTCTTGGAGGGAAGGATGCCGGGGGTCTATTTGGAAACAGCCTCTCTATCCCAGGGTAGGGGTAAGGTCTGTGTACATACTACCCTCTCCAGACCCACTAAGTGGGATTATACTGGGTTGTACTTTTTTTTTCTGTCTCATCCTCTGGAAAGAAGGAAAACTACGAAAAATGCAACCCTCACTTGACAACAGCAAAAGGGGATGATACGGACCCCAGATCTAGCTTTTTATTGATATGAGATACATTGCCGAGAGAATCTCCTAGAGCATATCGGTCTAATATGAACATTCTGTCTAGTAATTTCAGTCCCTCGCTACAAACTAATGTGCCGCAACCTTTAATTAGTATACAATTGGGTATATCCATATGTTTTGGTAAATTCACAACTTCCATATCTGGTGTCAGAGTATGCTTGTGATCTTCTAGATGCTCATCTAGCACTACATGACAAGTAAAATCACAAGCAGCTTGCACAAGATATTCTTTCCTATTACTGGTTATGTTCGGACTGGTTACAAGTACGTGAACTTGCTAAGGATAAAGATGCTGAAAGTGCGAAGATAAAAAGAAAAGGCAATAGGATCACTAGTAGGAATACTCTATATGATGAGATAACTGAACCAATGAGACACTGGTTTATAAGGAATCTAAAACATACATTGGATGGTTTTTACAAGAAGTGGCATTAGACCAATCTCTGGGATAACACAACCAAACTAAGGGAATGGTACCAAGCGGGCTCTAAATAGTTGATTCGGATTGGATCAAGTAGTAGAAAGTGAGACAAAATTACCAGTCTGACCATACAATGATAAACATTTCCTCAACATATAGAATGTGAAAATCAGTGGCAAAGCTACATTGTGTTAAGGCTGATCACTGGACACCCTTCACCAGAAAGAAAATTAAACTATGTATATAGGTGAAATATTAGTTTATACTGATATATATTAAACCTTGAACACATTTCACACAACCAAGAAAAGTAACCCAGCAGTAAAGAGTGTTCAAATTGACTTCACGGTCGACGTTTCCATTCTCACTTCCGTCGTTTTTGCTTCATTGCCCTATTTTAAACGACAAGAAACCTTCTAGTCGTCTCCATTGCTCTCCGTTAGCCGCAAGCCCCGCTCCAAACTTGCTTCTCTCGTCTCCAACAATTCTCTTCTCTCTTTCTATTCTATCTTTTTTTTGGTTGCTTCCAACAAAATTGATTTGTATTGACTTCCGTTTTCATCTACATTCCCAAATGCATGCTTTGACTTTTCCAAGAATACAATATCCATAGAAGCTACAAAATATGATTATTAGGAAAGAAGAAAATTCATATTTTTCTTGTTGGTTGTGATTAATCTTGTAACTACAATACTTAAATTTATTTTGAAGTTTCAATAAACTTAGAGAAATATTTTTGTGAAGTACAAAAACAAGTTGAAGCCCCAAAATTAACCTAACCGTAAGAAAATGTCGACCAATCAGATTTTCTAGCGCAACTGATTTAACTTCATCTAAAGGCTGATTCAGCTGAAAGAACTTCAACTTTGGATTATCATCCAGACCATGGAATTTCACTAGTGATATTTCTATTTCTTTATTGATTTCTTTATTCTAGTTTTGATTTATATAATTATTAGTTCTATTATAAGTGTTTTTATACAACAACGCAAACTTTATCCATTCATTCTGATAGATTCTCGGCTCAAGAAAAGTATAATTTCGGTAGTCACGAAAAATAAATACGACAGTGAAGAAGCGGCGAGAGAAATAAGATAACTAAAGCAAAAAATAATAGGCAGTTATAAAAACAAAGAGTAAGAAAATAGGGGAGTTACTAATACCACCGGTATGAAGAAGAAAAATGTGTGAATATCTACAAACCCACTGTCTTAATTCTCGGCCTCCACATCCTCCTATCAAGGGTCAGGTCCTTAGTTAACTGAAGATGTGTCATGTCCAGCCTAATCACTTTTCCCCTATTTTGGCCTAACTCTGCCTTTCCGCAGATTCATCATTATCAACCTCTCATATCTCCTCATAGGGGCATCCGTGCATCTCTTCTTCACACTTATGATTTAGCTAAATATTTATGTAGAGATTGAGGCTTATAGCCTGTTTTGCCCAAGCTTTTAAAATCAGCTTATTTTAACACAAGTGTTTTTCTCAAAGTACTTTTGGTGATAAAACAATTTGTGTTTGGCCAATTAATTTCAAAAGTACTTTTAAGCAGCAATTAGTGTTTGGTCAAGCTTTTAAAAAAAGTACTTTTGGGGAGAAACTATTTTTTCTACTTCTCTAAAACTGCTTTTGCTAAATATTTATGTAGAGATTGAGACTTATCATTTTTACTCTACTTATAGAGAATGAAACTATTATATCCTTAAAAAAATTAAAAAATTAAAAATTAAAAACTATTTTATCCGTCTTAGTCTATATTCATGCATGCCATGATAAATTTTTTTCAACTGCAAAACAAACTCGTGCGGGTCATAGAACTTTAGCCTCTACTCCCCCCACTAATACTACAATCAAATCTCTCCCATGGAGCTATCATTCTATCCACCACAAGTTCCACTCCACTCACTAGTCCCATGGATACAACAAAGGTCAACCATTCATATTCATCTCCACTGCACAAGCAACGCCTTACCAACTCACTCCAGTGCATCCACCACTAGCCACTCCCAACACACTCGACTAAATAGAGCAACTCGAGGTGGAAGCAACAATGGAGGACATACTGGGAAACTCAGTCAATTTTGTGATTCCTCAAGAACAACAAATATTACGACCTCAAAGAACAATATGCAAGAAAGGTGATCATCATGTGCCCGCCGAAACTCCGAAGCGGCTCACTCAATCTCCATCCAACTAACATCCTAGAGGTAGGAAAGTACAGGCTAGTCTTGATCCGCTCATTAATGGGAACAACAGTGCCCCAAGTGGAGGCACCACAGACTCCACCCCCCCACCCCAAGTGGAGGAAAGTAAAGAGTAGTCTTGATCCGCTCAAGAGAAATTTTCGTTCATTACTAAACTATCACCAACCTACCCTCTATACTAGAAACTCATCTCCAATGCCATACTCACCTGAAGGAAGAGTTTGGTTTTACAAAAATGGCACAAGCACCAGCATAATGACACTTAGGTGGTATCGCATTTCTATGGCATGAAGAACTGCTTCAGCTTGAACAAATAGAGGTGACCCCCAAAAGCTATCCACTTTATTGTACCTCCTAACCCTACTACTTGGTTATTTTTAGTTATATATGGCAAAAATGGCTTGCATGCACGTACTTTGTTATGGGCTCATTTAATGAGCATGTATGATAATATCCATATCTTGGCTAATTGAGGGTGATTTTAATGAAATAACTCGTGCAGATGAAAAATATGTAGGTAACCCTATAAATAACTCAAGATGTGACCAATTCATTCAATGTCTTGATTATTGTAATTTATTATACTTAGGCTTTAGAGGAAGTAGATATACATGTGCAACAAACGCTGCCTCGCTAATAGAATTAGAACGACTAGATAGATTTGTTTGTAATTATGAATGGCTTAACCTCTTTCCTGAAGCCAATGTACTACATCTTTCACGAACCCATTCGGATCATTGTCCGCTACTTCTTCAATTGAAACGAAAATTTCCTCGTAAAAAATTCGTTCGATTTGGAACCATTTGGCCATCCCACATGTCCTTCCCTCCTCTTATTACCAATCACTGGACTCCTCATAAACATATGTTACAAGCAATTAATGATTTCACTGAAGATGTCCAAAACTGGAATAAACACACTTTTGGGAACATTTTTATAAGGCAGAAAAATTTATTAGCTTGTCTCAATGGTCTTCAATTATCACCTACTTACCCCACTAGTCATTTTCTTCAACTCCTAAAAAAGGACCTCGTAGATGAATTTAATCAATTGCTAAGATTGGAAGAGGACTTTTGGCGATTAAAATCCAGAATCAATTGGCTTCAACAAGGTGATGCCAATACTAAGTTTTTCCATATCACAACCCTCCAACGACGGAGGAGGAATATGATCACAACACTTAAAAATCTAGGAGGTAATTGGATTACAGAACAACCACTAGTTAATAATTTAATCAATAATTATTATAACACATTATTCACCACATCCCATAACCACTCCGACATTAAACAACCTAACCATGATTTTCATATACTAATTTCCCTGAATCATACCATCTTGACACGCCCATTAACCCCTCGAGAAATACATCATGCCATACGTTCTTCCCAACCCCTTAAATTTCCAAGGCCAGATGGTCTACACCCTTTTTTCGATTAAACATATTGGACTCAAGTTGCTTAATCAATAATCCCCTTTTGCAAGGAGATTTTTAGTACTTGTCAAATACCTAATCAAATTAACAAAACATATGTACGCCTCATTCCTATGGTCAAAAACCCTTTACTTATCACTAAATATCTCTCCATCGATCTTTGCAATACTATCTATAAAATAATCATTAAAATAATTGTACATCGTATTAAACCTTTCATAACTAAAATAATTAGTCCGGAGTAATCTGCCTTCTTAAAAGGGCATAGAGCGTCGGATAATGCCATAATCGTCAAGAAATTCAACTACTTCTGTAAGAAAAAAGGTCAGGTAGCAAATTTTTTTTTTATTAAACTTGACCTCGAAAAAGCCTTTGACAAGATAGAATGGGGCTTCATTTAAAGAAACATTACACTTCTTTAATTTTCTTAATAATGTCATCTCCTTAATAATGTCTTGTATTACCACCTCATCTATCTCAATTCTTATCAATGGTCACCCTTCACCATTCTTCTACCCCTCGAGGGAAATCAGGCAAGTAGATCCTCTATCACCTTACCAGTTTATCTTATGCATGGAAAGACTCACGACAAATCCATCACCATGTGTATTATCAATAATGAAAAGTAATCAAACTATCCAACAAAGGTCCCCGATTTTCACATATGCTTTTTGCAAGTGATATTACCCTTACCTCCAAAATAACCACATCTAATGTCCATATAATAATTAATATACCCTTACACAATTTACTCAAAAATTATCAACCTCTCGTATCTCCTCACTAGGGTATCCGTGCATCTCTTCTTCACATTTATGATTTAGCTAAATATTTATGTAGAGATTGAGACTTATAGCCTATTTGGCCAAGCTTTTAAAATCAGCTTATTTTGATACAAGTGTTTTTCTCAAAAGTACTTTTGGTGATAAAACAATTTGTGTTTGGTCAATTAATTTCAAAAGTACTTTTAAGCAGCAATTAGTATTTGGTCAAGCTTTTAAAAAAGGTACTCTTAGGGAGAAACTATTTTTTTCTACTTCTCTAAAACTGCTTTTGTTTCTACTCAAACACTTCTTTTTCTTCTAAAAGCTTTGCCAAACACTTCAACTTTGAAAAGTTTTTAAAAAAAATAAGAAGAAGTGTTTTTTTTTGGGTTAAGAAGAAGTGTTTTTGGTCTTGGAGAAACTTCGCCAAACAAGCTATTAGGCAAAAAGCTTGACAATTCCCTCAAGCTTGGTGGGATTTATAGTTACTCCCTCCATTTTATGTGAACACATTTGACTGGGCACGGAGTTTATGAAAAGAGAAAAGACTTTTGAATTTGTGGTGTAAAATGAGGCACATATATTTTATGTGGCTATAAATCATTACATAAAGGCAAATTGTTTCCGAATAAGGAAATGGGTCATTCTTTTTGGCACGAACCAAAAAGAAAAAAGGTTCACATAAATTGAAACAGAGGGAGTATTACAAAGTGTACATATTTGGTAAGTGTATAATACAAAATAAATTTAATCAAATCCCTAATCAAATCATGATGATTCTATGTCAATAACATAATATCTCCTAATCAAATCATCATGGTTTTATGCAAATCACATAATATCTCAACACTCCCCCCTAAGATCGAGCGTAGATATCATACTAACGTATTTAATTCGAGGACGTCTTGGTGATTTAGCAAGAACATTTGCTAACTGATCATTCGAGCTAACAAAACTGGTGGTTATACATCCTGACTCAATCTTTTGTCTAATGAAATGGCAGTCCACTTTTATATGTTTTGTCCTCTCATGGAAAACAAGATCTAAGGCAATGTGAAGAGCATCTTGATTGTCGCATATTAAATTCATTTGGTTGACATCTACACACCTTAATACTTGAAGTTGTTTCAACCAGATAAGCTCACAAGTGGCAAGAGTCATAGTACTAGATCTAGTGACAACATCTTGATTTTTGTTGTTCCAAGAATTTAAGTTCCTTCCATATGAAACATTATTCAAAAGTGGAACGTCTGTCTGATGGAGAACTTGCCCAATATGCATCAGAATATCCAACAAGATCAAGGTGACCTTAAATTCATATATCAATCCTTGTCCTGGAGCTCTTTTTAACTTCGTATATCAATCCTTGTCCGGAGCTCTTTTTATGTATCTGAGGATAGGGATTACTACATCCCAACGTCTACACGGGGCTTGGAGAAACTGCCTACCTATACTCGCTGCGAATGGAATATATGGTCGATTAATCGTGGGATAATTCAATTTCCCAACTAGTCTTCGACATTTGCCCGGGTCATCTAAGACCCCCCCCCCCCCCAGGAACAAGTTTGACATTCGGATCTATAGAAGTATCAATACGTTTACAATTTGTCATACATGTCTCCTCTAATAAATCCAAAGCGTACTTCCTTTGTAAGATTGCAATGCATGTCATGGATTGTGCTACCTCAATCCCCAAAAAGTACTTTAACTTTCCAAATTTGTGATTTGAAAGTTGTTGGATAGATGTTGCTTTAGCGGAAGAATTCCTTCCTGGTCATTACCTGTTATGACGATGTCATCAACATAGGCTAACAGGTAGATACATTCATTTGGACCATCATGCCGATAAGAAACAGAATGATTTGTTGCACTCCCTAACCAATTCTTGAAAACCCATATACCTTACCATCTTTTCACCCACACTGCCATTCAATTCTCCAATTTCCAACTCAAAACCATCCAACATCAACACTTATCGCTATCCTTATTATCAAAATCAAAAAAATTGAAAAATAGGTGTCTGAATTACCCCGGAAGGATGCAAGGGACGATTGCATTGATTGTTTTCTTATTGTAAGGCCCCGTAAAATTTCACCTAAAACCCGGGGTTTTGTGGTGTCGAGGTAGGCTGATGGTACAGACTTTTTGGGTTGAATAGAGAGTTGGGAGTGAAGAAAAATTGTTGTAGAACATGGAGTTTCTACAGTCCATTATGCGACCGCATAACTCATTTGTGGACCGCAGATCCGCCGCAGAGTGAAGCGGAGAAATGGGCCAATTTTGGAGGTTGTTTTGCAGTCAATTATGTGATCGCATAATCGTTTTGCGGGCCGCACATCCGTATCAGAACCAGTATGGAGAATTCCGAAAGGAGGTTTTACGGTCCATTATGCAACCGCAGAATTGGTTTGCAGACCGCAGACCTGTCGTATACCTGCACAGAATTGCCCAGTTCCCGTGGACCATTATGCGGTCCGCAAAGTGGACCGCAGAAGTGTTATGTGATCGCATATGCGACCACAGATTTACATTGGGCTTCATTTTTCTAATTTTCCCATTTCGTTTTAATTAGGCATAGAGGTCATTTGTGAGGGGTTAG
The DNA here is from genome assembly GCA_034376525.1 of Nicotiana benthamiana. Taxonomy (NCBI): domain Eukaryota; kingdom Viridiplantae; phylum Streptophyta; class Magnoliopsida; order Solanales; family Solanaceae; genus Nicotiana; species Nicotiana benthamiana. The sequence goes on along the minus strand of CM067324.1, from coordinate 25,955,131 downwards.
CTGATATTTTAGAGAGAGGAGAAAGATATTCTAAAGAGAGAAAGCGGAAGATTCAAGGATTTCACTACTCAACTTAGATCAAGCCTTGGAATTTCATCAAAAGGAACTTGCTAGGGTTTCTAAAAGGTATGAATTTCTTCCCTCATTTCTCCAATTTCGAATTTTGGGTTGGCTATGGGGGATGAGAATAGATACATCACATGCATGAGCTAACAGGGATTGTGGGGAAGTTGTTGGACAACCTTGGGTGGTTTTGTTGTTGAATTGGTTGAGGAAAGGTTGGGTTGTCATTGTAGCAGCTCTTGCCATACGAATTCCTCTAATCGTGCTTGTAATTCTCCTCTCTTCTATAGATTGGCATCGTAAGGAGTAGCGAGACGTTGTTGTTACACCATGGAAGGATCTTTCGAGGTATGAATGCTTAACTCTTCTTCTAGTATCGAAATCCAGGAATTCTTACAAAACTCCATCATGTGTAGTTCGAACTTGAAACACTATTGAGGTGGGATATTCAAGCTAGTAAATTGACTCTCAAATTGCATAACGTGTCAAAACCCTCATGTGTTAATGATTCCCTCTTTGACATAATTATGTTATACCCCTTTGGGGAAGAAAGCTTTGTACGAAATCAATGTGATCAAATTCTTATTTCTTATATAATGAAATCTTATGAACTTATACTTGTTAAGGCCAAAGGTGCCAAATGGTTGATTCAAAAAGAAATCTTTTGTACAAACTATTATCGTTTTGGGAATCTGAGTGGCATTGCGGATACACCTCCACCTGTACACATTGGGATGAGGCGTCGAGGCCGCTTTGTGTAGAGATTGTGATTGTGAATACATCCCCACCCGCACACATTGTGATGAAGCAACGAGGCCACTTTGTGTAGAGATTGTGATTGTGAATACACCCGCACCCGCACACATTAGGGTGAGGCGGCGGGGCCCCTTTGTGTAGAGATTATGATTTTGATAACACCTCCACTCGCACACATTGGGGTTAGGAAAAGACTGTGGCATTGTGGTAAAGGTCACATAGAGTATACCCAACTTGAAATTTATAAATGTTATTGAGAGTTTTAAATTAAATTGGCTATGCTTTTTAACGACTATTTAAGCTCTTTTATTGCTTCCATGATTCGTCACATTCATGTCGCACTTCCAATTCTTTAAGGGGATGTTGGGTTTTCATACTAGTGCTATTCGACATGTACTAATTCCCCTTTTACCAGGGCGTTGCGTCTTTTATAGATATAGGTGGTTCCACAACGGATGGCTAGATAAGTGATAGCGGCACATCCTCTTCCCAACTATCTTGGTGAGCCCACTTTATTTCGAGGTCATATATCTTTTGATCCTTGTACATTTAGTTTTGAGGTATAGCCGGGGCCTTGTTACCGGCACTATCATTGTACTCCTTGGTATATATTAGAGGCTCAATAGATATGGTGTGGATATTATGTTGGAGTTGGGAAGGTCAAACTAATAATGTTATATTTGTGCCAATATGTACCACTTCGAACTATGAAAGTGTATGTGTTTTGAGACTTAAAATGAACTAATGATAATGAATTAGTGGTGTTCACATGATCCTCCCCATTGTCTAACTAATGAAATAGATCTCCTTGATCATGAGAGAGTTCAGGTAGGAGGTATTGTACATGCTTGCTCGGCCAGGTTACCTTGGTTGAGCGCCGATCACGCTCCCCGAGGGTGAGGCGCGACAAGCTTGGTGCATAGACCTGGCATAGGATGATTACGCCTCCATGAGTGATACAAAATATGTTCAACATTAAGAAGCCAGATATTCCTCGGACTAAGGAGAACCGCTTTGACATGGATCAACAAGCCACATCAAAGAAGGAATAGATAGTGTGTCCTTAAATAAAGTCGGATAATAGCTAAAAACTTCATTCCAAAGAGGCATTTATACTACTATCCTATTTGATCGATAGCTGCAAATTCATACTAACATCTTGATTCTTGCATGTATGTCCAACTTATAGATGTAATATGGTTCAAGATGTTATATCTAAACCTTTCGAGTAACTACAACAACCACAACAAAAAAAAATCAGTGAGCTCCCACAAGTGCTAGGGAGGGTAATGTGTATGTAGACTCTACCCCTACCCAAATTTTCAATAGACCCTCAGCTAGATAGTAGATGAAAAGAAGCATTGGTCACAAATAATAACAACAAAAAAATATTAAGAGACCAAAGTGAAAGATATCAATAAGACAATAGGTAAAGATATTGATTTACGAGTAAAGGGGACACCAAACTAACACTAATGCTACCGATCTGAGAAAGAAACCAAAGCGAAAGGTACCTACTAGTCTTCTAATCTAATTCTCGACCTCCACATCTTTTTATCAAGGGACATGTCCTCTGTAAGCTTCAGCAGCGCCGTGTCCTGCCTAATCACCTTTCTTCAATACTTCTTTGGCATACCTCTACCCCTCCTACCACCCAATATGGCCAACCTCACAGACCTCCTACTAGGCATCAGGGCTTCTCCTCTTTAAATCTGAGTTTCGCCTCGCATATCTTATCATCCACGAAGGCCACCCCACCTTCTCGCAAAAAACATCATTCCTAATCTTATCAAATAGTATGTCCGCGCACCCATCTCAACATTTTCATTTCAACTACTTTTATCTTCTGGACATGAGAGTTCTTGACTGGCCAACACTCTGCCTCATACAACATAGTCGATCTAACCACCACTTTATAGAACATATCTTTAAGTAGTGGCACATTCTTATCACACAAGACACTAGAAGCTAGCCATCATTTCATCCACCCTACTCCGATACAATGTGTGACATCCTCATCAGTATCCTGAAACTTCCTCCCTTGGAAATGACTTGTGTTTGAAACCTCACCTTCATGCCCACATCTTGTGTAACATCGTTGAACTTGCGTTCCAAGTATTCCATCTTGGTCCTGCTCAACTTGAAACCTTTACACTCTAAGGCATGCGTCCAATCCAGCTTCTCAATAACACCACCGCGCATCTCGTCAATCAGAACTTTAACATCAACAAAGAACATACAACAAAAGTTACACATCTAAAGGAAATGGCAACGCCACCTTGAGGTCTTCATCAACACGTATTTCCCACATAACAAGACAAGAACGACAAAGTGGGATGACATCATAACGTAGGTACAATGGATGTATTAAGATGAAGAGAATGGAAATATAAGTCTCATCTAGAAGGTATGACTTCCTAGGACAAAAGCTTATTAGCTTTACGTATAGAATAATGTTATTAATGGTAGTTACTTAGTCATTTAAAGCAATGAAGTGATACAAAACAAGAGGTTCACGGGTGAAGCCATGTGCTTCAAGAGAAATGTACGCTTAATATATATTTGGTATTTTTCAAATTTAATAACTTGTACGCTTCATCACTTCAAAGAAAATGCATTCACTTCTCAATTTCGCTTCAAGTGCATGGAACTTCTTATTTTTTTGCTTTTCACTTTTAAAAACACTGGCATAGAAACATCAGCTAGCATTATGCAATGATCCACTACACCAGTCTGAGGCAAGGTGCTTGTTCCAAGCGAATCCACTCCACTCGAGTGGAGGTCAAAGCTAGCCAATCAGGATATGGCACCACAATGGAAGGGCAAATTGACTTAAGAACAAGATTTAATGATCGAGTCATTACACCCTGCTGAATATACATTGATGAACGGGTTCATCGATCTCTTCTCATCCATTTCAGTTCAAGAGTTCCCGATGTTCAAACAATTTATAATTGACATGCAAGGCATGGCAACACATTTTCCATGCTCCGTAAAAACACACTAATTTTCTTCTGCAAATGTTTTTGTATTGCTAATAACTTATTTTTGCACACGCTCATCATGTAACAATACGCAGGATCACCTGTCATGACTATTTCTCAATACAATTTAGGAGACGAATGAACAAGCTACCTCTCTATAGCAATACATAACTCCACGAATTGTATATGGTCGAGGAACTTTTGGTACAAATTTTTTTAGTGAAGATGGAAACTTTATTGATAGACTGATAGAACCATCGCATTACTAATTATACCACGAAATTGGTCTTCTCCACCAACAAGTTGTTCTTTCTATGGAGACTCCATTACATTTGTCTTCTCCACATTTTCAACACACCTCTATTCATTAGCTTATTGAATTAAATCTCTTTAGGAGTACCCTATTACACCACAACACACTTCCAAGTTGTTTCGTCAGTGTAGTGCAATCTTTTTATGGTTAAAATAACCATCATTCCTCCGTGTCCTTAATCTCTTGAAAAAAAATTCTATCAAAAAGCCAAATTCCTTATTAAAAAGACATAATAGGACCTCTTTGCGGAAACAACCAGTACCAACGTTCTTTATGTACTTGAGCTTGTGAAAGAAATGTCTAAAAGCCAAATACCTTATTAAAAAGGTGCAATAGGACCTCTTTTGGAAGACTATATTAAGAAACAGTTGTTATAACGTTGCAGAGGAGACAATAGATAGGACTCCCGGCACAGCAACTATGCCCTCATAATAACAAAAAAATTCACCAAGAACAATTATATTCTACCAACTACAACAAAAGCAAGAGCTTTAAACCAACTTGAGAGATCAAAGAAGAAGAAAGTTGCCCTTATACAACCTTTACTTCGTTAGTGATTTCCTAAAGATGAAATCATGACAAAGATCCTCCATGGGGAAATATAATGAAAGTACCAAGGCATTAAAGCAACTAATGATGTGATTAAGGCTACCCCAAGCATTCACGGACCTTCACATGAGGTAAGTAAGATATAAATTATTTGTGCGGTATGAGTTAGAAGTGGTTTATAATGGGTAAAATAGTCCAAAGAGATCAATATGAAATTGACAATCAAGTTCTTACAAGGCAACCTCGAGCGATTGCCTAGGGTGTTCCAACCAAGAACGTGATGCAATAAACCCTTTCCATCGCAAGGTGCATCACAATTGCTCAAACCTGGCAAATGCAACCTTTTCTATTTGTGAGGTTACCGCAAGGTAAGTTGCTCGAACTCGGGTGCGGGTGTCCGATGCAGGTGCTGGGACTCGGCTATAAATAATTCAAATATCTAAAAATAGAGTTATCTAAATTATGAGACATTATGTGAAAAATTTACAAGGCAACAATTTCACTGTAACATATGTTTAGATTTCAATATTCATAGTATCTGTCCTGAATTTCCTGTCATTTTTGAATTTTGGCTCTCTTTTTTTTATTAATTATCTAATAGACTTCTCTCTTTAGACATATTTTTGTTTTCATATCAATGTACCCAAAATACACAAAATCGGTTGACCAAATCTAAGCCCCCCCCCCCCCCCACTTCATGTCGACACGGTGCGGCACCGAAAATAAAGAGTTCAAGCAACTTACGCCTCAAGTAAGGCACGAGGGACCAAAAGTTGGATCATAGCACTTTTTTTATAAGGTAAATTGTATTAATCAAAAAGGAGAAAATTCCGTATACAAGAAGTATACCAAAAAGTAGAGAATTTACATCAGAGCATGATTCTCTACAAATGACGCCCAATCTTCTATACAAGTAGGGGCTATATGAGTGCACCAAAAAGGGATCAAAGATAAAAGACTATTTCTAAGATGTGAAAAAGAAGACTCAATCCCCTCAAAACATCTTCTATCCCCCCCCCCCAAAACTATCCACATGAGAGCTAACTAGGCAAACTTCTATGCCTTCTGCTTTCTTCTTATACGAAAACTGGCCCAGCTATATAACATTTCCCTTCGTTGGGGAAGTGACTGTCTGCCAACTCCCTAGATGAAAGTTTCTAGTTCCATCCGTTGCATCCCAAAGAAAAATCCTTTGAGAGGCTCAATGCGAGAAAACTCGGGTTTGGGGAAATAAAGGGTCTTTCATCGCCAGGCTATCGATCTAGAGCTCTCGTAAGCCAAAAAAGGATTGGGAATTTTAGAGAAATCATAGAGAGATATTAAAGATGGTGGTTTTGGAGTATATTTTACTAATGCTTGTAATTACATCCTGAAGTCGTGGATTCCACAAATTTTGAAGAAATCGTAAAGAGCACCAAAACTTTGGAAGCTAGGGTTTTGAGGCAAAAAAGAAGGTAACTCTACAATTGATTATGATGTTTAGATAAGTTTGTTGAGTATGTTTGTGGGTAACATTTATTTTGAGCATGATATTGAAGCAACCCAAAAATGAGTCTTGTGAAAGAGATGATGAATAATAAAATGGGGTTAAAAATTGAGCAGAATTATCACTCTAATAACTCTAATAGCTTAATATGGTATTTAATTTACGGCATGGTTTATAGTATAAATGAAAGGGATGAGATTTGGATGGCTCGTCTCCAATGTATGTACATTAAATGGGTGTTATTAGAATCATATGAACGAAATTTGACAAGAGACTGAATATTTATGTAGACTGATTTGTTGTTGGATATATTGGGCGTGGTTTTTGACAATTTGGAAGGCAAGGGTCAAGGTAAGTTGAGATTTAGCTTCCCTTGAGGCATTTCCTCAATATTCATGTCTAAATGCTTTAAAAAAATGCTTAGAATATAAGTGCAACTTCGTACAAGCGAGCGAGCCGTGCTCTCCCTACTTTATGAAAATTTACTTCGCTATAACATGAATTACATGTATGCGTTTTTTCTTACATGTATGCGTTTTTTCTTTGTTTTGGAAAGATTCTTGCCTTGAGATTTAAAAATAGAACTATGAATGTATTAGACTTAAATACATATTTGGCACCCTCCCCAAAGCTATAACGAAATACCTTTTGACATTTCCAAAATATTTCCCCAATCGTGTCTGAAAGGCACCACCTTGGAACGTGGAGTGCCTGAGAAGAAGAAGAAGAATCATTGATCTATTATGGTTGGGTTGACTCGAAGAAGAAACTGCTGAAAGAAGAAGAAATTGCTGAAAGCCCTAATCGCTGGTCTAGTACGTTTTTTTTTCTTCCAAAAAGCGACGCGACAGACACCTCTTGCGACACAGGCAAAGGCGCTCACCTTTTTGAAATCGTAACGCAATAGAGGTAAATAGCACTACAGGCTCGCATTGCATCATGCTATTAGCTTTAAGGCGAGCGCTATTTACAACCCTAATATATATTAATGAATAATTCATGAGTTAATGAGTGCAAATTTTCAAAATGGTCATAAGGACCAAAAAAAATCACATATTCAAACTTAAATGTTTTGGGAGAACTTCAGTAACTGAGAGGATACTCGTTCCCAAGAGGAATTAACGCTTACCTAAAATCAACATATGCATGTTAAGGATCATAGTCGTCCATTTTTGAATAAAAACGAGACACCCCAACGAGTCAAGACAAGTGATTGAACATCATGATGTATGCATGATAACTCGACTTATGTCAATGAGACTACTCAATAAAGTAATTTATATTATTACACGATAAAAGTCTATCAATGCAGTTTCAAATTATGAAATTCTTATCAATATAGTACATGGTTTTGGTTAATATTTATTTGAATTATTCTTGATGATTTGCTAATTATGCATGCATAGTTTTTCTAAAGTCTTGTCCCATGCATAATTTTTCTAGAGCCTTGAGCCATCCTCATCAAATGGGGTCCATAACGCTGAATAAGTATAACAAGTTATAGTCACGTTGTTATAGGGCACTATGTTTCGCACAAAGGTGGTGAGAATAGTTATATCGTGACTCTTCTCTAGCTTATTTTTTGTGAGAGCTACCACTATTATCAGCGGGTGCTAGTTGTGTTTGTCTATTCGTTTGCACACGTAAGTCATGTCTTGTGCAAATTGTATTTCATTCTCATTCATAGAGGTCCATGATATACCCGCGGATGTTTAGCTACATACACGAGTCCTTTATGATATTTTTTATAGTTTCATCATAATTTTCATACCATATATAAGGCTTACATGTCATATTTATGATATTGAGTCTTATGTATTCTCATTTAAAAACATGCATAGTTATGTTTCATGATCAAAGTTATAGGACCAATCTGAAAACATATTATTTCCTAACAGCATAACCGGTATGCAAGAACACAAAATAGGAACCACAAATAACAAAATTTGGCTTGTAACAACGTAATATAAGACAACCTCTTAACCGTCAAGGGTTGGTCCGGTAGCAATTGACTTGGGCATTGGGGTTTTCTCCTTTTCAAGGTCTCAAATTCGAAACTCACTGGGTGCAAACAATTTCTGAAGGCCATCGGACTGGGTAAATTCTGAATTAACCGTGGTGCACTTGCGGAAAACTCCTTAACGAGGGCCTGTGCACCCCCGGACTTAGTCGGGACTCTTAGAGACTCGGACACCCACTGCAAATCTATATATATATATATATATATATATATATATATATATATATGCCTCTCCTATCAGATTAGCCAGTACAAAGAGGAAAAATACTTTACTACCCCCTACCCTACAACCCTAATTTCGGCCTTCACACCTTCACATCAAGAGCTATGTCCTCGAAAATCTAAAGTCGTGCCATGTTATGCCTGATCACCTCGTCCCAATACTTCTAGGCCTCCCCAAAGAGAAAAAGACGAGAAAGAGAAAATGAAAAGGTAAGCCAGAGCAAGCAAATGATCACATACAAAGCTCAGCAAGACACAAACGCAATGAAAATGATCGCCCCCCAACCCCCAGGTTTATCGTACAAAGATAGCATAAACTAAAACATGATCCGTTGTCATAGAAGCACTAAGACTGTGGGCTTTTTCAAAACATATCTTGTTCTTTAAGTTATGTTTTTTTTCCTTTCTTTGTTTATAATTTTTAATAGGATATTGCTCTTTTCTTTTGTTCTTTATTTTGCTAGATACGAAGCAAAAACAATGGAACCCTGTTCGGGGAAGCTCCAACAATCTCAGTGGGACGCCCAAACTTCTCAATTGTGGACCAAAGCAAAATTATTTGTTAATAAACAATCGATTGACTTTGTATTTTGTATAAAACCCAAAAATTCTGATTAAATCATGATGTTGGAAATACGTTATGGTACATATAACATGAGGCCCTCCAGAGAGAGAATTCTTTTTTCAAGGCTGCCAGTGGGTTGGGACCAAGCTCGTATGATTGTGACTAAGCCAAAATATTGCGAAAAGCAATATTGAAATAGTGAATAAAGGCTGGAAAGGCATTGCTTTTGCCGGAAAACGTTGTTTCAATGACCGATGACTCGGGAAATTTGTATGGGTCCGATCGGAAAAGATAGGAGACCAACACACAAGAAAAATCAAACGTGAAAATGTCAAAAGAAGATCTCACTCGTGGCCGTTGATGTGTCACTCTCGTCGAAACCGTAACTGCCAACGGCGCGTGTTGGGTCTTCTACTTAACACCTTGTTGGGGTTTGATTGCAGGTGATACAGGAACCTTGTGGTGTGGATTTTGCATCACAGAAACTGATTTCAATAGAATCAGTCACTGGTAAATTGCACAATGAGGCTGTTTTATTCTCGAATGTCAGTAGAATAATGCACAACGGCCTTTTTCTCACTAATACTCCGATATCACGTGAGAAATAGCACCCAAAAAAAATATTATTGATATGTGTTCACTACTATAATACATGAGCACTAATTATCTGTACTCTATACAATGCATATACAACTACTTCAATGAGGGACACAAAACATAAGCTATCTAACAATACATGCATAAAGTGAACTTAAAAGATGCATTAGCATTGATATTTTCATTTTAATTGAGTAAAGCCAATACTTTATTGTCTTTTTACCTAATAAAACTTTGACTTGCAGCTCGAGAACCGGTTAACTAACCACCTTAATCCATGCTATTATGCATGTTCCATACAACTATAAACTCATCTTTGTTGAAAAAGTATTGATGTTAAGACTTAACACCTTAATTCTAACCGCATCAGTTTACAAGAGCTGTATACTCTATTTGCTTTATTTTTGTGACACTATTCTCTTTTCAATCTATTCTAAAAAGAAGAATTTTTATAGAAAGCAAGACATAATTGTATAGCTACAGAGATATTATGACATATTTAATATAACAAGTTTTAAAGTATTTCTTTCTTTTTTGGAGAGCTATCAATAGAGTATTGCTGGATATTGTTAGATCAAAAGACCTTACACCATATTAGAGCTTAGGTGTTGTTCTAGATATTTTAACTAGAGGTATTTTAAAATATTTTTTTAAGAAAAACTAGTAAGGCTAATATGTTGTTCTACACATTTTACGAAGGCTATACTTGATATGTATCCCAAATTGTATATGTTATGCCTTTTTTCATAAATCTTGCCCTTTCTTCTTGAAGGGGTCGCTTATTCTTACTAAGAACATTGTCATACTCACATTTCTCAGTTGTAAATTTTTCATTTCTTACATTCGCAAGTGCTATTTGTGACGACGCTGCGAGCTAGACTTCTCTCCACTCCACTTTGCTTTGGTGACACCCACTACATCATTAGGTAGAAGCATTGATTTAATTGATTCTTTTGCAAAACTGTTTGCACATCGTTAGAGGCTTTAAAGACAAAATGTGGAGTGTATAAATAATATTTGGGCAGTAATATGGTGTATAAATAATATTTGGGCAGTAATATGGTGTATAAATAATATTTGGGCAGTAATATGGTGTATATTCCTTGTTAGGCAACATTTTAATTTGCTCAATTTGAGGCACATGAGCCACTTTATGGTTTCATAATTTCAGTTTTATGTATTTTGTTGTATGATAATATAGGGATGCCCGCATCCCCATAATTCTTATAAAAGGAATATGTCAACATAACGAGTAGGGTTTCTCTATACGTACTTAGATTCCACACTTAGAATTCGGGTGATCGCGTGAATCTGCGGGATTGAAGCGTGACAAGCAATTAGCATAACAACAACAACTACGCCTCAGTCTAGAGTTCGGGTGTCGATCACGTGACTCTGCGGGATTGAAGCATGACAAGCAATTAGCATAACAATAACAACTACGCCTCAGTCTCAAACAAGTTGGGGTCTACCATATAAATCCTCATTTTGCATTTAATCTCAACTCATGTAACAATTCTTACACCAATTAAAATAAAAGTGAAAACAAAGTTAGATATATAAAAACAATGTGTAATAATAATAACAATAACAATAATAATGTTAGAACTTCTCTAACAAACTAAAACCAATTCTCAACAAGCAGATATTACCAATATAGATCTTTTTCCTTTATTTTAGTAAAGTTTGCATTAATGTTGAGAATTTGTAAATCTTTCGAGATGATTTTCTCCATGAGATTTTAAATCTATCCCATTCTCTTTTAGCACCTTCTCTCACCATAGTTTCACACATGTACTGGTGCATTTATAGGTCGACGCAGAATATGACCAAACCATCTAAAGTGACCTTCTCTCGTTTTATTCTTAATGTGTGCTACATGCATCTTTTAACGAATGTAATATTTTTAATCTTATGTTACTCTTGTATGATCCCACATCCATCATAGCATCTTATCTCTGCAACACTCATCTTGTAGATATGCTGGACTTTAGCAGCCTATCATTTACTACCATACAACATTGTCAGTGTTATAGTTGTTCTATAATTTATCTTTCACTTCGTACGGCATTCATCGATCACAAAACATCCTCATGGCATTTCTACATTTTAACTATCCAATTTTAATACTATGAGTAACATCTTCATCCATCATTCCATTTTTTGAAATGGCGAACATAGATATCTAAGTTATTTGCATTTTGGCACGCGGTCCCGTCAAGTTTCACCTTAGGCTCTCTCTAATGATGTTGAAAAAAATTGTAATAAATGTATGCAGTCTTCTATTTATTCTAAATCCCTTACTCTCTAGAGTGTTTCTCCATTGTTCAAGCTTTTGATTAATACCCTTGGTTGGTTTGGTCGATTAACATAATATTATTCGCAAATAGCATACACCATGAAAGCCCATCTTGTATCGTTTTGGCCAGCTCATACATAACTAGGGTAAACAAATAGGGGGCTCAATGCCGATCCCGCTGAAGACCCACTCTTGAAAATTCTTTTGTAGTTTTGTATCTCCTGCTACTATTCTCGTACTAGTGATGATCGTTCATACATGTCCTCTATGGCATTTATATATTTAATATGAATTTCTTTCTTCCCGTCACACATCAATAATTTTTCATGGTACTATAGTATTTACTTTCTCTAAGTTAATAAGCATCATGTGTAGATCTTTCTCTCTTTTGAGATAAATTTGCATCAATTTTCTTAGTAAGAATATAGCCTCTATAGCAAATCTACGGGGTAGAAATTCAAACATATTCTCTGTCACTCTTGTCGTGTTCCTAAATTTACGCTACATTACTTTTTCCCAGAGTTGTATCGTATAATTTATGAGTTTAATGCCATAATAGTTCATACAACTTTGAATACTTTTTTTTATTTGCAACGGGTGTCCGAGTCTCTAAGAGCCCTGACTCATCCCGGGGATGCACATGCCCTTGGCAAGGAATTTTCCATAAGTGCATCACGGTTAATTCAGGTTTTACCCAGTGTGATGGCCCTCAAAAATCGTTCGCACCCAGTGGGTTTCGAACTTGGCACCTTGAAAGGGAGCAAACCCAAACCCTAACTTTGAATATCCTCTTTATTATTATTATAAATTAGAATCAACATTATCTTCCTCCACTCATCAAGCTACCATTTTTAGTATAGTATTGAATAGCTTGGTGAGTCATTCTGCTCCAACCTCTCCAAGACCCTTCCTAACATCTATAGCGGCATTATCTAGACCTAAAGCTTTTCTGGTCTTCTTAACTTTCACGGCATCATTTACTTGTGTTGGTCAAATTCAACGAGTGTAGCTAAGATTTCTATCATACACAAACATGTAGAGGTCAAAAATGTTATTCTCTTGGTTCGAGTTGAAAACAACTTGAGCTAATAGTTTATCATCTCTTCTTTACCTCGTTGTCTATATCAACATTTTTTGAGAATCATCTTTTATACACTTTACCCGGTTCAAATCCTAACTCTTCTTCTCTCTCAGGTGTTCTACTTTAAACATTTCTTTCTCCCTTTCTTGTGTTCCTAGATTTTGATCTGACCCATCTAGAGTTCTCCCTCGAGATTTGCTAGTAGCCTTCTTAGCTCTCTTGTACTCTTCAAATGCTTCTCCATCTTTTGCTTTTGGCAACTTTCTATAACACTCTCTTTTAATTTAATAACTCTTTGTACCTTCTCATTCCACTACCAGGATTTATGTCGTTGAGGTACTTGACCTAACTCTTTAGACATACCTAACACTTCAATTGCTACTTTTTCAGCACAACCAGATATTTCTGTCCACACTAATTATACTCAATTATTGTTCAATATGCTAAGTAATAGCAAAAGCTCCTCCTTTGTCGGCTACTAACTCTTTAGTCAATACAACAACAACAAAAAAAAATCCAGTGTAATCCCATAAGTGAGGTACGAGGAGGATAGTTTGTACACAACCTTACCCGCACCTTATGAAGATAGAGATATTGTTTCTGATAGACCTACGACTCAGGAAAGCATAGTCACAATATTGTTAAAAAGAAATATAATAATGGATAAACTAGTGATTAAAAAAGCGCTCGCTTTATCGCTTTATGCGAGAAGCGAAGCGAGGTGGGCATGTCACCGCTTCAGGTCTATGAAGTGACTCTGGTACAAAAAGTGACCGCTTCTGTGTAAAAAGCGAGAAGCGGTGAAGCGAGAGAAGCCACCGCTTCTTTGTAATCAACCCAAGCCCTATTTTATTAACCAAAGCCCTATTGTAAACCGTAAACACTGTCTGAAGTCCATAAACAGCAAGGAGACTAGGTTTTTCATCACTAAGAGCAGCGATTTCTTCTTCTCTTCTTCATCAACTTCAGATTTCTGAAATTATCTCAAGTTCCAAGCAGTGTTCAACATGTATGTTTTTATTTTCATTCTTCTTCTTCTTCTTCTTCTTCTTCTTCTTCTTCTTCTAATCTTCTTCTTTTTCTTTCTAAACATCCAAAAAGCGCCGAAATGCTGGTGAATTTTTCCAGAAAATTTCTGCCCAGTTTTGGTTGCTTCTTCAAAAAAAATTTCCAGAAAATTTCTTTTTCTTATATATTTTTTATTCTTAGTTCTTATTAACTTTCTTATGTGTTATGCAGTTGATATTTTAATGGTGCCAAAAGAAGATAGGAAAGACCCTGCTTGGGCTTACTCTGAAAGATTTAACGAGACCAACAAGATAGCCATTCGATGTCTTTTTGTGATAAGATTACAAATGGAGGAATCTATCGTCAACAAGCGCATTTAATTGGTGGTGATCCGTATGTCGCATCTTATCCTAAAGTTCCGGGGCATGTGAAGGAAGAATTGAAAGCATACTTTCAAAAAAGGAAAGAGTAAAAGACTCAAAGTCAAATGATTCATGAACAAAAACTTTATAATCTTGATGACGATGATGATGAAACAGAATAAGGTGACGATGCTTCGTCGCATCCACCAAAAACACAAAAGCGGGGAGGGATGCTTCCACCAATGTCTTCTAGTTGTGGATCTACTGGCAAGACCAAAGATCCTATGGATTGTTACTTCCCGCAAAAATCTGGAAATAAGGGAGGAAAAAATGGTAATCCTCAAGTTGATGCAAAAGCGATTTTGAGGGACCGTGCAGTTACTTGCTAAGCCCGGTGGATGTATGATGCAGGTCTTCCTTTTAATTGTGTTTAATTATACTAACACTTTTGCTGCTTTTATTGAGGCCGTAAGCCAATACTGTCGACGAATGAAGCCTCCAACTTATTATGAAGTTAGTGGGTCATATCTAAAAAAGGAGGTAGAAGAGGTGAACAAAATCGTGGAGGAGCACAAAGTAGAATGGAACAAGTTTGGTTGTTCCATAATGATGGATAAGTGGACGGCGAGAAATGGAAAAATGATCATCAATATCTTGGTGAATTCTCCTAAGGGAATCCTGTTTCTTGAGTCTGTTGATGCAAGCGACTCTTGGACTGATTCAACCGAAATGTTCTGCCTGTTCAAGAGTACAATAGACTCTATTGGAGCAGAAAATGTTGTTCAAGATGAAACACGGACAACGCTGGCGAAAATGTTAAAGCTGGTGAATGATGTCTGCTTGCTACCGGCATATCTATTGGACTCTGTGTGCAACACATTCTATTTGATCTTTGGTGATATTTTCAAGGAAAGACACTTCAGTATTGTCTTTAATCAGGCAATTAGAGTGCATTCCTATATTGTTCAAAGGCCTTTATTATTGAACATGATGAAGAGATTCACCAAACAAAAAAACTTGGTGAAACCTGCAAAGACAAGATTTGCTACTGCTTTCTTGACTTTGGCTAAGATGTATGAGCAAAAAAGTAATTTGAAGAAGTTGTTTGTTTCAGATGAGTACACTAGCAGTGCCTATGGAAGGGAATCTCGAGGGAGAGAATCTGCAGATATTATACTTTCTCCTTCATTCTGGAACAATGTGGTTCATGCATTGAAGATTTGCGGTCTTTTAGTTAAAGTGCTTCTTTTGGTGGATAGGGAGCAAATGCCACCAATGGGCGTATGAAGCAATTGATAGGGCAAAGGAGACTATTCAAGCCTCTTTTAGTGATCAAAGAAAATACAAAAGAGTCTTTGAGATCATACTACGAATCATCCTCATGAATAAGCTCTACTCTACCTTAAGGAGATGTGGAGGCAATAGGTCCCGTGCAGAACCAACCTTTAGTCAATAGGAGCCCTACTTCCCTCTTTCCGACCTCATCACTTCATAGATAAAAGGCGAGATAGTAAGCTTCATAACTCTTTTCATGCAGCTGAACTTGTTTTGAACCCGGAACTATTTTATGCCAATGAAGAGAGGATTCTAGGAAATGAACCTTTGTGGAGTGGATACTATGAATGCATTGAGAGGTTGATACCTGAAGAGTCCGTGCAAAATAAAATCACAGAGCAATTTAGTATTTATAGGAATGCTGAACAACTTTTTGGTAATAACATGGCCATTAGACAGATACGACGAAGTCACCAGGTGAGCGAGTACTTATATATTGTTTTATAGTTAACAAGTTATTTCTTTATTAATATTATGTTTTGAAAATGTGTTCTACTTCTACAGTTGAATGGTGGTAGCAATATGGTCATTCCACTCCAAATTTACAAAATTTTGCCATCAAGGTTCTAAGTCTAACATGTAGTTCATCTGGGTGTGAAAGGAATTAGAGCGTGTATGAGCATGTAAGAACTAAGAAGAAAGCTTTAGCATATTGAGATAGTTAAATTAAATCTCAATTGTTCTAATCTTACTAATTACTTATTATTTGCATATTCATACCAAAAAGAGGAACAAACTAACCTTGAAGCGTCTCAATGATCTATTCTTCATTAAGTACAATGGAACATTGAGGCGTCGTTACAACGCTCGCAATGTAATTGATCCAATTAGTTTGGACAACATCGATGATGCTAATGAATGGCTAACTGGAGTCCCGGAAGATCATGCAGATGAAGTATTTGATGATACTTTTGATATCACTTTGGGGTGATGTTGCGGAGGCGCGTTGAATCGGGGAGAGGATTTATGGTTTGAGGGGGAGTACCTAAACTTCAAGTTCACATATGAAGGGAAAAAAGCAGCTATTTTGTCCATGGTTGATGAAGAAGATGAAGTTGAAGAAGATGACGAGCAATATAATAATGATAGTGGAATACAAGAATTTGACAATCTTGTAGAAGAATAGGATGCTCATTTTGTGCTTTAATTGATGCTACTCTTAACAATTTGTAGAAGAATATGATGCATATTTTGCGCTTTAATTGATGTTACTCTTTAGTTTTTAAATTCTAAGTATTGAACATTTACTTACAATTACATGTGTTGTCTATGCCGTATTTATTTTAATTTTTTTTTAAAAATTCCGCTTCACTTCAAAAAAGTGGGCGCTTCGCTTCTTGCTTTTCGTGGAATGAGGGTTGTCGCTTTTCCTTGCTTTACACTATTTTTAACACAGGGATAAACCACCAAAAGAAAACAATAACACGAAGCAATACCAACAAAAGCAAGAAACCTAACAATTCAACAACAACGCCATTCATATACCTTCTGGGTATGTTCGCAATGGAATTGACGGGTGCACGCACAAGCTGTGGAGCATGAGGTTATTGAAAAAACAAGTTATAAACTTATAATCCCCCTACACAAGGAAATACGAACATGGGAAGGAACATATAAATGTACTAGTTGTATAATCCACAATTGCTTGAATCTCGAGAAGTCCTTGACCTTTGATCATTTCAAGAGAAAAGATAAGTCTTCATATGTCACTTATACTTTGTTAGGGGCTAAGTCCATCCATTTCCTCATAAAAGAAACTACATATCACATCCATGAAAGCACTTTAAGTGTAAGATATTTAATTATGTCAAACTATGTTTGACATTTATCTCTTTTAGTGGCTCTCTCATGATATTCTCGACCAACTCCTTTAACCTCGAGCGAAAATTCGATCGCTCTATCAAACAATGAGTTAATTGCCTCAATCCTTTTGAAATAGATTATATTGGTTTTAAATATCATGAATATCCTCTGCCTTCTAGAAAAGATCCTCATATGATACTCCCCGTTCGAGATCCTTAATCTTATCCTCGGCATCAACATATTCAAGTTATTAGGTGATATTGACCAGGACAAGATTCAAAGATGCTTTTTTGGGGGTAAAACGTATTAAGAAAAAATAACGACTTAAAGAAACTATTCATTTCCTAAAGAATACAAATGTTCGCATATTAAGTAGGAGAGAAGCAAACTAAAGAATTATGGTGATGCACTTTTCTTGAAATAGCGTTGCTCATGCAACTAAAATTAATGTTGTCAAAGCACGCTTAAGCCTCGAAGCGACTTTTGGAGTTTAGAAATCAATACATTGCCAAACTTTTGGAGTTAAATTAGTGCATCAACTTGTTGCTTCAATGCAAATTTCAAAATATCTAAACTATTTGAAAAATTAAGAGGTGAAGAACAATGTTGGCAAAGGCGCACTTAAAAGAAAAACGTGTTGAACGCTTTACCTCGCTTAGAGGGTGGTTCAATGTCATCATCAAGACTCTAGGACATACTTTTCCTTGCTATGAGTGTCATCTTGAGGAGGCGATACTAAACAATTGAAATTTCACTTTATTGCAATTTTTCAATTTCTTTGTTCATATGGTTTTCTATTCATGCTTATGTAGGAGAACAATTTAAAGATAGAAGACCTTTAAATGTAAGAAGGAAAGAGATTTTGTTTAATTGATAAATGAAGAAATGGAGGTAGTTTGGAAGGTTTAATATATGTAGCTATATGGAGAGAGACTTTTGTAATTCTTCAACTTTTATTACACAAGGGATCACTTTGGTACACACTTGGGCTCACACTTTTTTGTACATCATACAAATGAGGAGGTCTTCCCCTATTTCTAGGCATCAACCTCCATGTTCTACGATATTCTAGAATATTCCATATAAGTATCCTAAACAATATTCATATCTACCTATTCTCATATGTTCTAGAATATTCCACTACTCTAGAATATTCTCACATTCTCTACTATACATAAAAGAGTTTCTATCATCTTCTAGAATATTCCAGAGAACTCCATAATGTTCTCGAACCTTCTAGAACATTCCAGTTCATTCTAGACTATTTTAGAATAGTCTAGAATATTCTAGTAATATCTATCTTTGGTTTAATTTATTGTTCACATTGCCTCCCTTAAACCAAAGCCTCGTAGGTGGTCATTCCTAATAACTTTTTCATCTTCAGAAAAGTCTCCATCTTCAATGCCTTGGTGAAAATATCTGCCACCTGTTCACCAGTTCTGCAGTAGCCAATTCGGATCTCATTTTCTCGAATGAAATGATATTTGATATCAATGTGTTTGCTGCGACCATGAAGTACTGGATTCTTCGCCAACTCGATTGCTGATTGGTTGTCACATAATATCGTGGTTGGACCATCATGTTTGTGTTGAAGAAACCTGAACATTCTTCTCAACCATACCGCCTGTGTAGCAGCATTTGATGCAGCAATGTACTCGGCTTCAGCAGTGGATAATGCTATCACTGGTTGTTTTTTTGAACTCCAAGAAAACACACCCGAACCAGTGAAGAATGCATAGCCGGAAGTACTTTTTCTCTCGATCGTATCACCAGCCCAATCACTGTCAGTGTATCCAAGAAGTTCAAGTGACTCACCTCTAGGATAGCAGATTCCATCTCCTTGAGTTCCTTTAATGTATCTCAAAATTCTCTTAGCCGCTTGTAAGTGTGATTGGCGTGGCTTTTCCATGAATCGGCTTATTACGCCAACACAGTAAGCAATGTCGGGTCTTGTTGAGGTCAAGTACCTCAAGCTTCCAACCAAGCTCTTAAAGTAGGATGGATTCACAAGATCACCTGTTCCATCCTTCGTCAGCCTCAATCTTTCTTCAGCTGGGGTCGCAATCGGATTCGCACCATCCATCTTAAATTTCTTCAAAATATCTCCAGCATACTTTCTTTGAGATATGAAGATTCCCTTATCTGATTGAGAAACTTCAATCCCAAGAAAATATGACATAAGACCCAAATCGGTCATCTCAAACTGATGGATCATAGCCTCCCTGAAATCCGCCATCATCTTCTCATTTTTTCCTGTGAAGATCAAATCATCCACATACAAACAGACAATCATAACATCGCCAGCATTGGAAGTCTTCACATATAGTGTGTGCTCATAAGACATCTTTGAAAACCGGTTTCAACGAAAAAGGTGTCGATGCGTGTGTACCACGCTCTTGGAGCCTGCTTCAAACCATATAGAGCTCTCTTTAACTTGTAGACCTTGTTTTCATTACCCCTTTTAACAAAGCCAGGGGGCTGCTCCACATAGACCTCTTCTTCAAGAACACCATTTAGGAAGGCTGACTTAACGTCCATTTGATAAATTCTCCAGTTATTTTGAGCAGCTAGAGAAATTATCAAACGAATTGTGTCTAGTCTAGCAACAGGAGCAAATACCTCGAAATAGTCAATTCCAAGTTTTTAACTAACCTTGCTTTGTATCTGTCGACTTCTCCCGTTGGTCTGTACTTTGTTTTGTATACCCACTTTACTCCAATGGGTTTCTTTCCTCTTGGAAGGTCGGTAAGCTCCCAAGTATCATTCTTCTCAATAGAATGGATTTCCTCCTCCATTGCTTTCACCCAACGTTCTTCTTCAATTGCATCCTTGAAATCCACAGGATCGCAATCTGAAAACAAGGCAAAGTTCAAAATATCTTCGTCAGTTAGAGTATCAACATCATTACCGACAACGTAATCCTCCAAATGAGCCGGTAGACGTCGTTGCCTCTGTGATCGACCATGCTGTATTGGTTGTATTTCTGAGGGAGACTGTTGTTGCGCAGGTTCATCATGCTCCTCGTCATCAAGATATGATGGTGCTGGAGGTTGAGATGGCTCAACTGCTTTTTTCTTCCAATCCCATGCTCCATGTTCATCAAAGGTGACATCTCTACTGACAATAACCTTTTTGCTGTCTGGATTATATAGCTTGTACCCTTTTGTCTGTCGAATGTAGCCAACAAATATGCTCTTTTCTGCTTTCTCGTCAAGCTTCTTTCGTAGTGGATCAGGTACATGCGCATAGGCAAGACAACCAAATATTCGTAAATGAGAAATATTTGGTTTTCTACCTGTCCATACCTCATAAGGTGTTTTTCCATGGTTGCTTCTCGTAGGGCACCTGTTTAATATGTAAATTGCAGTAGAGACATCTTCAGCCCAGAATTCTTTAGGCAGCTGTTTTGCTGCCAGCATTGACCACACCATATCCATCACAGTCCTGTTCTTTCTTTCCACAACTCCATTTTGTTGAGGAGTGTACCTTGCAGTCAACTGATGTTGAATCCGATGCTTCTTCAAAAAATCATCGCACACAGTGTATTCTGTGCCTCGATCTGTTCTCAAAGTCTTTATAAAATGACCACTTTGTTTTTCAACATATGTTTTGAAGCTTTTGAATGTGTCACAAGCTTCAGACTTATTTTTCAGCAAATACACCCATGCTTTTCTACTGAAATCATCAATAAAAGTAATGAAGTACTTACTTTCACCGCGCGAAGGAACTTCCACCGAGCACAAATCAGAATGTATCAGCTGCAATGGGTGCTTTGCTCTCCAAGCTTTGCCTTTGGGAAATGGCTCTCTATGCTTCTTCCCCAAAATGCATGCTTCACACTGTCTTGGAGCAAAGTCAAGTGAAGGCAAACCTGACACCATCTTATTCTTCACAAGATATTGTAAACCGCCGAAATTAAAGTGGCCAAACCTCATGTGCCATAACAAAGTATCATCAGGAGCAATTGAATTATAGCAGGGTAAGTGACCGTAGTTGAAAGTTACTGGAAACATCCGATTTTTGGTCATACTTACCTTGGCTATAATTTTCATACTCTTGTCTCTTATAGTGCATATATCATTACTGAAATGCACTTCATATCCATTGTGTTGGAGCTGACACAAGCTCAACAAATTATGCAGCAGGTTAGGCACGTAGTAAACATCTTTTATGGAGCACTCAAGCCCATTCTCCATGGTGACCGGTATTCTCCCTTTCCCGACAACTTGCATAACTTGATTATTTCCAAATTTAATCGTGGATTTAAAAGACTCGTTCAAATCAGCAAATATCTCCTTCTTACCACACATATGATTACTACATCCGGAGTCAATGTACCAGACATCATTGTTAGTTTCTTCACTAACAGCAGCCATAGATGCAGAGTAAAAAATGGTTTCACTTTTATCCCCTTCATCCTCAGCTACTCGAGCATGAACTTGTTTATTTTCAGTTCTTTTACTCCAACAATCTTTAGCATAATGACCCAATTTACCGCAGTTATAGCATTTAAGGGGAGGTTTTTGCTGACCTGGATTGTTGTAATTTCCTCTTGGCTGTAAATGATGATTACCTCTTCCACGGCCACGATAGTTGCCGGTGCCTCCACGACCTCTGCCTCGGAAACCATGTCCTCTAGTTTCCGCCACATTAGAAGATTCTCCTCTCTCTTTAACTTTAGTATGTGCCCGCAATGCCTTCTCTGCCGGATCTTTCTCCAATGACTCTTCTAATTTCCCATTAATTCTATTCTCATGAAGAATTAATGAGCCCAGAAGCTCCTCGGTACTTAAAGTTGAAAGATCCTTGGTCTCTTGAATTACTGCCACAATATGATCAAACTTCATAGGTAAAGTATTAAGTACCTTTTCAACGAATGTCTCATCGCTGAGGGTATGACCATTGAGCTCCATCTCATTCTTGATCTCCGTCAACCTCGAAAAGTATCCCTCAACTGTCTCTGACTTCTCCATCGTAACAAGCTCGAACTTCCTTTTTAGCGCCATCAAATTATTCTTTTGGACCTTATCAACTCCACGATATGCTTTGGCCAAAATATCCCAAGCCTGTTTTGTTGTTTGGGCTGTGGAAATTTTGCCAAACACAGACATATCGACGGCCTGGTGTATTTGGGACAAGGCCATACTATCACGCCTTATTTCATTCTCTTCGGCACCTTCCTCCAGTTCTTCTCGCGTATATTTTAACAAATTATACGCCTTCAGATGTGTCTCCATCTGAATCCTCCAAAAGTTGTAATTTTGTTTCCCCGTCAACTTGGGAACCATGCACACGATATTCTTTCCTGCCATAGTTAATGAATCACCCTCCTAACGAACCAATGCTCTGATACCAGATGTAGGAGAACAATTTAAAGATAGAAGACCT
This sequence comes from Nicotiana benthamiana, assembly GCA_034376525.1. Classification (NCBI taxonomy): domain Eukaryota; kingdom Viridiplantae; phylum Streptophyta; class Magnoliopsida; order Solanales; family Solanaceae; genus Nicotiana; species Nicotiana benthamiana. The sequence continues at coordinate 25,932,300 of CM067324.1, read as the reverse complement.
TTAAATGTAAGAAGGAAAGAGATTTTGTTTAGTTGATAAATGAAGAAATGGAGGTAGTTTGGAAGGTTTAATATATGTAGCTATATGGAGAGAGACTTTTGTAATTCTTCAACTTTTATTACACAAGGGATCACTTTGGTACACACTTGGGCTCACACTTTTTTGTACATCACACAAATGAGGAGGTCTTCCCCTATTTATAGGCATCAACCTCCATGTTCTACGATATTCTAGAATATTCCATATAAGTATCCTAAACAATATTCATATCTACCTATTCTCATATGTTCTAGAATATTCCACTACTCTAGAATATTCTCACATTCTCTACTATACATAAAAGAGTTTCTATCATCTTCTAGAATATTACAGAGAACTCCATAATGTTCTCGAACCTTCTAGAACATTCCAGCTCATTCTAGACTATTTTAGAATAGTCTAGAATATTCTAGTAATATCTAGCTTTGGTTTAATTTATTGTTCACAGCTTATAATTATTAATCATGATTACACATACATAATCATATTTTTTCTCCTTTTCGTCTTGCTTCACAAAAGCCCATGTCTTATTTGTAATTTTTGCTTAAAACCCCAATGGACCTCAGAGGTTTTATTCGCTTTTCGCCTTAACACTAGTGAAAAACAAATACTGCAGAAAGATAACTTTAAAACTTTTAGTGGATACACAATGACATGAATTTTAGATAAGTGAGAGTCAACTCCTTAGACCACCAAAGGCCTATGGACAGGATGACACGAAGAATGAATAGAGAAAGGATCTACGAGAGCAAGTGAAAGAAAAAAAAATTAAAGACCAGTTGAAATAGCAAAGGGTCAAAAGGGACTCTTGAAATTCTTCTAATGATTCTTTTTCTTATGAAGCATACAAGTCCTCGGCCACGGCAAGGGATTCCTATGATTCTTTAGATATATACAGAAGAATAATACTATCAGAATATCCTCAACATGAGAAATATTAAAGGTAGCTAAGATCCTTAAATATTTGACAGGCTTATGAATGTTCAAGAAGGTGGTTCCTGATATTCATGTCATAATTATTTGAACTAGCAAAAAACCAAGGCCTCGTGATAGGCGCAAACTGCGCCGCTATAATCACAAGCCAAAAGAAAACACTCAGATACTAACAGCCAAAGACTGACCGTAAGTCCGTAAACCTAAGTAAATTAATGCAAAGCGTGTCTGTGTCAGCATTTATCGCTAGGTGTCATCCTAGAGATTTAGCACGTATCACTGTAATGCTTCCCGAATTTCTAGGGTTGCAGAGCTGTTATATGATATAATAATCGAGTGAAGCTTCAGGATAAGTACAAACAAACAGAAACTACAGAAAGAGTAGCGAAAATAGGAACTAGTGTTAATTAAGAAGGAAGATCTAATGATATGAAGAGTTTTAAGGAAGAACCTGTTAGTGCTGGAGAAGTCGTAGAGTCTGCCACGACTGGAGAAGACGACAACAGCGACATCGACATCGACATCGCAAAGAATGGAGAGTTGTTTGGCTTTCTTTAGGAGTCCTTTCCTCCGTTTTGAAAACGTCACTTGTCTGCTGTTCTTGTCTTTGATTGGCTTTATTTCCACCTTCTTCCGCCCCATTCCTTTATCAGCCAAGCCAAGCCAAGCCCCAAATTGGAAATATTTGGTTTCTATGTATCATATCACATCGTTTCTAGGGTTTTATCACTATTCACAGAAAAAAAGATGTTTCACTGTTCTCCCCCACCCAACCACTCTCCAAAGTCACTTCGACCATCTTTTTCTGCCTTACATTTTAATCTGCTAGAGCAGTAAATGGCAAATTTATTAAACTGAGATATATTCAACTTTGGACTTATATATATGAATGCAACAAAAATCTGCCCAATTATGCAAATTCGTGGCTGCGGGACTGACTGACACTGCTGCGTATCGCGTACTCGTAAGTCGTAATCACGTAGTTTCAGCTGATTGGCTGGAAATGGGAATTCGGAAGAAGATAGAATATGAGCTCTTTTTCTCATAATTTTGTAGACATTAATATTACACTTTTTGTAAGATAAAAATTTATCTCATACAAAAAGTTTTCTTTTGTGACGCTTTTTTTTGTCGCATAAAATTATGAACTCTAATTTTATATTTTTGTATCCATAAAATTTTGAATTCATAAAATTATTTTATATAATTAATATACGTTGAATGAGATACAAAATAAAATTTTTCTATAACTAATATTAGTTGTATGAGATACGAAATAAAATTTTTCCAAATACTTCCCTAAATTACAATTTAACTTTGGAATCATTCAATTACCGGGTGCTCCTTTGACTCGCTATTTTTACTTTCTATTGAAAATCATTTACGTATATAACTCAACTTTGCTACAAAAGATTTAAAAAATTAGACCCCTTACAATTTTGTACGATAGATATTTCCCTATTATATCTTAATTGACTTTTTTAATATTTTATTTATCCTGTATATTATCAGTTTTTTTTTAATATTATGATTTTTTAAAAATCTATATTAGGAACTTATCTATAAAATAAATAAATACTTTTTGGAATAAAAAAGAGAAAATAATAATGTATGTAAGTTAAGATATTTAATAATGAAATAAATTTAAAATAATTTACTCGTATCAGTATTTATAAATAATAATTAAAATCCAAAAATTTATTTGTCCAGCTTAGAATAAAAAAGAGAGAAATTTTGTAAATGTATATTCAAAATTACGAGTACTAAAAATAGAGGTAGATTTTTAATAAATTCTTAAAGAATTATTATATATACTTTATATATATTTTAAATTTTATTGAGAAAACATTTGATTAATGATAAGCTATTAGGTGAGGATCTATCTCTTTAAACATGTGTTAGATGTACACTAAACTATAAACATATAAAACAACTTCCCCGTCTTTCCGAGTATGATATATGTTCTGATATGAAATTTTAGTTTGTTGGAATATGGGTATCCACTAGTATATGTGATCGTTAAAAATTGCCATAAATTCAACCGGCAGCAGTAGTATTATCATTCCTTAGTTATTTACTTTCATCATTTTTACTCTAGAGAATGAATCTATTCTATCCTTAAAAGAATTAAAAATTAAAAACTATTTTATCCGTTTTAGTCTATATTCATGCATGCTATGATAACTTTTTGTCAACTGCAAAATGAACTTGTGCGCGTCATAAAACTTTAGCCTCTACTCCCCCTACTAAACTACAATCAAACCTCTCATATGGAGCTACCATTTTATCCACCACAAGTTTCACCCCACTCGCTAGTTCCAAAAATACAACAAAGGTCAATCATTTATATCCCGTTTTTACTGCACATGCAACGTCTTACCAACCCACTCCAGTGCATCCACCACTAGCCACTCCTAACGCACTCGACTAAATAGAGCAACTCGAGGTGGCAGCAATAATGGCGGACATATGGGAAACTAAGCTAATTTTGTGATTTTGCAAAAACAACAAATTTTATTACGAACTCAAAGAACAATATGCAATAAAGGTGATCATCGTGTGCCGCTGGAACTCCTAAGTTGCTCACTCAATCTCCGTCCAACAAACAACCTAGAGGTAGGAAAGTACGGGCTAGTCTTGATCCGTTCATTAATGGGAACAACAGTGCCGCAAGTGGAGACACCACAGACTCCACCACTCTCACCCTCACCCTCACCCTCACCCTCACCCTCACCCTCCTCCACTCCATAGTAATCAAATGCAATTTATCATGTGGAACTCTCGTGAAGCTCAGTCACAATACTTCAAGAGAAATTCTCGTTCAGTACTAAACTATCACCAACCTACCCTCGTGGCTTTACTCGAAACTCATCTTCAATGCCATACTCACTTGAAGGAGGAGTTTGTTTTTACAAAAATGGCACAAGCACCTGCACAAGGATATTCAGGTGTTATCGCATTGCTATGACATGAAGAACTGTTTCAGCTTGATCAAATAGAGGTGACCGCAGAAGCCATCCACTTTATTGTACAGCTACCTCGTAACCCTACTACTTGGTTTTTTAGTTATATATGCCAAAAATGACTTGCATGTACGTACTTTGTTATGAGATCATTTAATGAGCATGCATGATAATATCCATATGCCTTGGCTAATCGGGGGGTGATTTTAATAAAATAACTCGCGCAAATAAAAATAGGTGAGTAACCCTATAAATAACTCAAGATGTGACCAATTCATTCAATGTCTTGGTTATTGTAATTTATTAGACTTCGGCTTTAGAGGAAGTAGATATACATGTGCAACAAACGCTGCCTAGCTAATAGTATTTTAGAACGACTAGATAGATTTGTTTGTAATTATAAATGGCTTAATCTCTTTCCTGAAGCCAATGTAATACATCTTCCACGAACCCATTCGGATCATTTTTCGTTACTTCTTCAATTGAAAAAAAAAATTTCTTGTAAAAAAATTCATTCGATTTGAAACCATTTGTTCATCCCACCTGTCCTTCCCTTCTCTTATTATCGGTCACCGGACTCCTCATAAATATTTGTTACAAGCAATTAATGATTTCACTGAAGATGTCCAAAACTGGAATCAACACACTTTTGGGAACATTTTTATATGGCAGAAAATTTTATTGGCTCGTCTTAATGGTCTTCAATCATCACCTAGTTATCCCACTTGTCATTTCCTTCAAATCCTAGAAAAGGACCTCGTAGATGAATTTAATCAATTGCTAAGATTGGAAGAGGACTTTTGGCGATTAAAATCAAAAATCAATTGGCTTCAACAAGGTGATGTCAGTACTACGTTTTTTCATATCACAATCCTCCAACGACATATGAGGAATAGGATCACAACGCTTAAAAATCTAGGAGGTAATTAGATTACGGAACAACCACTAGTTAATAATTTAATCAATAATTATTACAACATATTATTCACCACATCCCATAACCACTCTAACATTAAACAGCCTAACCATGATTTTTATACACTAATTGCCCTGGATCATACCATCTTGACACGCCCATTAACCCCTCGGGTAATACATCATGTTATACGTTCTTTCCAACCCCTTAAATCTCCAGGGCCAGATGGTCTACACCCCTTTTACTATCAAATATATTGGCCTCAAGTTGTTCAATCAGTAATCTCCTTTTACAAGGAGATTTTTAGTACTTGACAAATGCCTAATCAAATTAACAAAACTTATGTATGCCTCATTCCTAAGGTCAAAAATCCTTTACTTATCACTCAATATCTTCCAATTAGTCTTTGCAATATTATCTATAAAATAATCACTAAAATAATTGTATATCATATTAAACCTTCCATGACTAAAATAATTAGTCTGGAGCAATCTGCCTGCTTAAAAAGGCGTAGAGCCTCGGATAATGCCATAACCGTTCAAGAAATTCTCAACTGCTTCTGTAAGAAAAAAGGTAAGGTAACAAATATTTTTATTAAACTTGACCTTGAAAAAGCCTTTGACAAGATGGAATAAGACTTTATTAAAGAAATATTACACTTCTTTAATTTCCTTAATAATATTATCTCATTAATAATGTCTTGTACATAACCTCATCTATCTCAATTCTTATCAATGGTCACCCTTCACCATTCTTCTACCCCCCGAGAGGAATCAGGCAAGGAGATCCTCTATCACCTTACCAGTTTATCTTATGCATGGAAAGACTCTCACGACAAATTCACCACCAAGTGTATTATCAATAATGAAAAGCAATCAAACAAGGTCTCCAATTTTCACATCTGCTATTACCCTTACCTCCAAAATAACCACATCTAGTATCCATGTAATAATTGATAACCTTACACAATTTACTCAAAAATCAGGACAAACTATCAATTTCACTAAATAAAAAAGCTACTTCTCCCGTAATATTACACCATTGGACAAATCATTTGTCCTAAGTTCATTTAACACGAGGGAGGATGTCCTTTTTTATAAATATCTTGGCTTTCCATATATCTTAGGCAACCTCAAAGTTATATTGTCAGGATGTAAAATCAATATGCTTTCAATGGAAGAACGTGCTACCTTAATAAAATCAACCTTAAACACACTCCCAAATCATGTTATTCAATACATTAAAATACTCGCCTGAGTGGTCAACAAAATGAATCGATATCGAAAAAATTTTCTTTGGGGGACTACTAAACACAAAAAGAAATTCTACACTTGATTACATCGTCAGTTGTACAAAAACCTAAGCATCAAGGTGGTCTAGGTATTCAAAATCTAACTACTAAAAATATTGCACTTTTAGGAAACTTAGCTTTGCGTCTTTTAAATGTACCACCACCCTGTGGGCATCTCTACTACTAACTAAATATAAAAACATCACCAAAGGCTCTAACACATCACTTATCTGGGAAATATATACTACTAGGATGGAAACTTTGTCAACTAGGTTTAGTATGACATATTGCTAAAGGAATGCACATGCACTTCTGGAACGAGCCATAGCTTGGACCTAATATTATCCTTCGAAATTCTATACATGGACCACTACCCTCTCATGAATTACACGCCACAGTAAGCCTCCATATCCTCAATAATCAAATTTATGCCACTTCACTACCTTTTGTCATTCCAGAAAACATCATTTCATTGATCAACCAAATCCACATTCCAACTTTAACTAACCCCCACGCCTCCGACTAGCTCATTTGGGGGCTCACTCTCAATGGTCAATTCTTTGTTAAATCATTATATCATACACTAGAAAACCCAATAACAACCTACCCATATATTTGGATTTGGAAATTATAATTACCTCTAAAAATAATATATTTTATTTGGCTAATCTCATACCAAAGATTAGGCACAGATACTTACCTTCACCATATACATGTCACACAATCCAATACATGAAATCTTTGTCTTCAAAGTGCAGAAACAATTACCCACCTTCTATTCCAATGCCCTAACACATCCACTATATGGTCTCAATTGGGGCATGCCAATACTTAAATACTTCTGATATCCTACTCTCAATACCCATCCAAATCATCCATCAATTAATCATCACCTCTCCAAGCCTCCCTTTCCACTTTTCCCCACGCATTCTTATCCCACACTTAGTATGGCATATTTGGAAATTCTGTAATCACTACCTCTTTAAACGACACCCACAACCCTCTCCTTCAACACAGAATTTGCTATCACAAACAATAGAATTTCACTACCTCATTCATCAAAATGCACAAGCACCAGCACCCACACACATGTATGTCAAATGACATCCACCACCTTTAGTTAAAATTAAATGAAACACTGATAGAGACGCCAAAGATAATCCAACTAAAAATGGTATAGGAGGAGTATTCCACAATGCAATGAGACACCGTTTACTAGGCTTCATGGGTATACGACCTACAGGTAACTCCACCTATATGGAATTAAATGCATTATTACAGGGTTTGCAATTAGCTTGGCTTCATCAACTCATACCATTGGAAGTGAACATAGATTCTACTGAGGTAATATCGATGCTTAACAGAAATAATTTACACTACTCATCCAGGTTATTAGAATGCAGGTACTAAATCCAGCAGCTGGGTAATCCTCCTATTATCCACACATGCAGGGAGCAAAACTACGTTGCACATACTCTTGCTCAGAATGGCGCCACTGTAAATGTGCAAGATTACACTACAAATCTTCACCCATCCACTAACATTTTTGCTACCACATCTTTTGGTTGATCAATAAGGAACTACGTACGCAAGACTTGTGAAGATCAGAAGCCCAGACAACTTGTCCTACAGGGGGCATGATTATGAACTTGGCATATCTTTTGCAGATCAAGCCCTTGACAATCTATCAACCCACTTTTTGCAATATACTGCAACAAGCTCCTTGTAATGTTAAAGTTTAAATTAATATAATTTCGTCGGTTGACCAAAAAAAAATTTAGCCTCTGAGATCATAGGCGCATCCATTGTATAACTTAATTGAACACATAACTTTCACGCATACTATGTATTTTTTGATGCCTATAAATGATTAAATATATATAAATAATAAATTTTAATAGGATTACAAATTTGAACCAATAAAGTTCAAATGTTGGATCTGTATTTGTATAAGACTATGTATTACTCCACGTCAATTAAGAAACTAGATTGCTCACATGGTAAAAATATGTTTAGATCCTCGCAAATCAATCCTCGGTATACTAATAAGTTGCCCCATATATAGTTTAGTAGAAGGTACTTAAGTACACATGATGCACTGGAGGTGCACAAAAGCTGAACAACACTGTTATAAAATAAAAAATTGCGACATGCAATCCGATATTTTTTTTGTACATATGAATGAGCCTATCAACTTACTCGTGTCCTTTGCAAAATTCTTCCAAACATATTGCACCTCATACTGATATGGATAGTATATGATTCTGATCTTTGTTTCTTGAACTGGGAAAGTTCTGTTGGCCTAAGTAAGTTTGTTTTAATGATTGACAAAGGAACTCAAGAATGAACAGGATCTATACACAGTGTACATAGACACGGGCAGATTCGAGCATAAGTCATGCACGTAAAGAAGATAAGATTAAGTGGTTATATCTTATATCTTTTGAATGAAAAGGTTGCATATTTGGTAAGGAGTTGGACTCCTTACTCAAGGAGAACTCTATCCTGGATAAGAGAGGAGTTAGAAGTTGAAAATAACTAGAGCTCTTTCACCAAGGAAGAGTAAAGCATTAGACTTCTAGTTATTTTCTATTCTACTAACTCTATATATTTCAGGACATTCTCATTTTATAGGTACGCAGAAACGCCGAAGTTAAACTAGAGTTGAGAGCAAAATAGCAAGGTATTTGAAAGCAATTCCTATGTGATTCAAGTGTGCAAACGTGAAGCTACATGATCCAGATAGAAGAATCAGTTTTAAATACATGTCTTTTATTCTAGTTCATTTGTAGTAGGGCTTTTGAGTTGTACCTTTCAGCTTTCTTTAGAAGCATTTGTACTAGAGGTAGTGTTCAAGCTAGTGTTCAGCTTTCTCTTGAGTGTATTGTTCAAGCTAGAGTTAACTTGAAATTATCACAATACTTTAAGGCTGGTTTCCACAAAGGGTTAGAGGTAATCCTTAGGTTTACAAAAAGTTTTGTAAATCTTGTTTAGCTTAGTGATTTAGTAAAGTGTTGAAAAAAATCCCACTGGGTACTATTTCGTGATTTTTTCATCTTTTGAGCCCGGTATTTTCACGTAAAAATACTTGGCTCATATTCTTTACTTTATGTATTTATAATCATGCAACAATAGTATAAGGAACATATAGAATCATTAGGTCCTTCTATAATTTGTGCACGCGAAAATTAGATACCACACATATTACCCATCCCCCGCTTTTGTGTGGTATTGAAGAGGCTAACATCAATTTGTGTCAAAGTAGGCTATCTTTGAAGAGGCTAACACCTTAGGAGGAAAATCAATATGAGTGCACGACCTGGAAATTTGGGAAGGGTAATTCACTGCTAGGTCACCACTCCTTAATGTCTAGTACTACTCTTGGTGGAAGAACAGAATGAGAGATCACATTCAAGGATAAGACTATGAGCTATGGGACATTGTTAATGATGGTCCACTAGAAGCCTTGAAGAAAGATACTAAAGGAGTATATGTGACAAAAACAAGATCAAATTGCAATGTTGAGGATTTGAAGAAGTAGGGGAAGAATGATAAAACCAAGAAATGGCTTGTTTGTGGGCTTGGTCCAGATGAGTACTGCAGAATCCAAGGTTGTTCCACTGCTAAGAAAATTTGGGACAGCTGCAAGTGGCACATAAAGTAACAACTCAGGTAAATAGATCCATAGGAAGTCTATTGTATTCTCAGTATGAGACCTTTGTTATAAAGGAAGGGAGACCATTCAGGAGATGTACACAAAGTTCACTACATTGACAAATGAACTAAAATCTTTTGGAAGGATTATAAATGAATAAGAAAGAGTTGATAAGATACTTACTAGGGTCTTACCAATCACTTGGCAAAGCAAGATCACTGACATCCAGGATCAAGGAACATTATCACTCTTCCGCTAGATGAATTGATTGGGAATCCCACTACCTATGAACTTAGGATAAAAATCATGAAAATGGATATACCTAAGAAGGAAAGGATCTTGGAACTAAGAAACACTGAAGATCTTGATCTGGAAGATGATGAAATGGCTATGATCACCAAAGACTTCAAGAAGTATCTGAGGATAGAAAAGGGTTCTTCAAGATGTGGAAGCTCCAGCAAGGCAAAATCTCCTGAGAAGCAAACTAGTGACGGCTGTTACAAGTGTGCAAAGACTGATCACCACATCAAAAATCCTCCTTTGTGAGAAATTGAATAGAAGAAATAAAGAGTTTAACGAATGAACATGAGGAAGGAATAGGTTCAACCTAAGAAAAGCAACAACAAATGATCAACCAAGGCTATAGTCGCTGCTTGGGGAGAAAGCTCAAATGATGGTGGTGATGATAATTATGAACAAGAACTTATAGCCATGGGAGAATCTGATGAAGAAACTGAGGTAAGGTATTTTCATCTCAAGACAGATTAAACTTTTGTCTAAATAAAGGTTATATTAGTTAATTCTAGAGCTAATTGATGAATCTGAGGATGTGGATAATGAAAAGGAACACCTGTCAAAAGAATGTGTGGTTTTGAGAGCCACGTGCAAAAATCTGGAACATAGGGCTTGTGAAACTGAAAGTGAAAATACTGTAGTGACGAACCAGGTTCATGCACTTGACACAACTGTCCTAGAACTTAGATCTGAAAATCTAAAATTGAAATTAGGAACAGGTAAAAAGACAACTGATCACACACAACTCACTTTACAAGAAAATGTAGGAAATATAAAAGATGAGTTGTATAAGAGGGATAAACAAGTAAGAGTCCTAAATGAGGATTTGAACAAGGTCAAGCATGAGCTAGACAAAATTTGTAAATGAAACAGGTCTTCCGATGCACTTTCATGGCTATAAGAACATCATAGTAGCAACATAAGAAAATTGTCTTTGGGAACTCTGCACCTTAGTGGGATCCCAAAAGCAAGTACATCACACTCCCCGAGAATAAGATTTGCACACACTGTGGTAACACTGGTTAGTATGGGAGTAAATTCACTACAAAAGAGAAGGCAAGCAAAAGAAAAAAAATTTGTTCTAGGAAAAAATAGGCTGCCAAGTTGGGCTAAAAAGAATTTGATTTATTTGTTTGCCAATAGAAAGGGACCCAAACTAGTTTGGGTTCCTAAGACTAACCCCTAATTTTTTTTGCAGGTCCTAGTGAAGAGAAGAAACCAAATATAGTACATGGATAGTGGCCGCTCAAAGCATATGACAGGAAGCAAAAACTAGTTCCTTTCACTGACCTTAAAGGATGTAATGTCTCATTTGAAAATGGAAAGAAAAGTGGGATCATTGAGATTGGAAAGGTAGATAAGATTGATTCTCTCTATATTGAGAATGTCTACTTGATAGATGGACTGAAGTATAGTCTAATAAGTGTATCACAACTATATGATAGAGGTAATATGGTTCCTTCACCTTTATAAAATGCATTGTGATAAATCTTACCACTGACAAGATAGTTTTGCAGGGAAAAAGAGTGAGCAACTCAACAATCTGTCTACACTTTCAGATAATGAACTCAATTGCTTAAGTGTATTGGATAATGATCACCTCATTTGGCACAAAAAACTTGGACATGCCAGCCTAGGCCAACTCAACAAACTAGTCTCCAAGGACATAGTGATAGGGATGTCTAACATTAACTTCGTGGAAGATAAAGTTTATGATGTTTTTGCAAGGATGAAGCAGGTAAGATCCTCTTTCAAAAGCAAGAAAATGATAAGCACTACCAGGACGATGGAATTGGTCCATATGGATCTTTGTGCACCAATGAGAATATTGAGCAGATGTGGTAAGAGATATGTTATGATACTTGTTGATGATTATTCTTGGTTTACTAGGACATTGTTTTTGACATCTAAATATGAATCATTTGTCATGTTCACTTCTTTTGTTAGTAAAACTCAGAAACAACTAGGTAATCAACTTGCATTAATTAGGTCTGATCATGGTACTGAATTTTAGAATGCTAAATTTGCTCAATATTGTGATGAACGTGGCATAAATCATAAATTTTCTGCTTCTAGAACTCCACAACAAAATGGAGTAATTAAAAGAAAGAATAGGATATTGGAAGAAATGGATAGGACTATGCTTCTTTATAGTAAACTGCCACATACCTTATGGCAGAAGCTGTATACATTGCTTGCTACATCATAAATAGGTGCATGACTAGATATCTTGTTGAGAAGACTTTATATGAGTTCTTAAAGGGAGAAATTCAAATATATCCCATCTTAGGGTATTTGGATGCAAGTTCTTTGTCCACACTAATAGTAAAGACTCCCTAGGTAAGTTTGATCCTAGAAGTCACGAGGGAGTATTCTTGGAATATTCTTCACATAGTAAAACTTATATGATATATAATAAAAGAACTATGCATGTAAAAGAAAGTGTACACGTGGTTTTTTGTGAAACTAACATTCTTTCGTAGAGGCAATAACAAGATGATAGGCAATTAGGCTAGTAAGAAACTCAAATGAAACCATAGCCCATATTGAAGCTGCACCAGAGGAAGGAAAATGTGATGGAATAGTTCCTTCCACCCAGGGTAACCTGATAAGGGGAACTAAACAAATGGGAACATATACTCAAACCTTGAGGGAACCTGTCCATGAACATGTTCCTCCGTAACAAAACATTTGATAAGTTATGTGTTTTTTTATATTTTTGATGATCTAACAAAATTTATGATAATGACTAGATCTGGAACCTGCTACACATTCTCAAAGTGCTCTAGAACAACAAGTCTCAAGTCGAGCACAAGTTCCAATAACTAGAGTCAAACTAGAGGGAACATGTGGACATCAATTCCCTTGCTGACTGTACCAGTCAACTCCTCACAGCTGTAAAGTTGGTGCAACTGTTCCTCTGCACACACACAATATTGCAAACAATGTAGCAGTCACTTTATGGGGAATGCCTTGTACTGGATAATTTCTTGCATAATCCAAGTGACAGAACTTGTATATTATCAACATGAAGCAAAGGAAAAACACACATTTTTCACATCCTAAAATTAAGTTCTCTCTCAAGTGTGCTACCATATTGCAAGTGATATTCAAGGCTTCAAGAACAAAGAACAACAGAACAAAGGACTAGTTTCCTGCATTGTGTTATCACATGTCCCAAGTTGTGTTGTAACTTTTTTTGAGTGATATACTTGTAATACTACTTAGCTTAGAAGGATTTTGTAGGAAACCATTTGTAAAACCATAAATCTTGTGTTTGTATCTTGGATGGAGTTAGTCAAGTTGTGAGCTTTGTAATAAAGTTATTACGAAACGGCTCATAATAGAGTTATTGCAAGTGGGTGAGGGATTAAGAGTTTAATTCCTAGATTACAATAGTTTGTAATATGAAGTTTGCTCGATAGTGAAATTGAAATTCTACTAGTGTAAGTCATGGTTTTTAATCTCGTGAGCGTGGAGTTTTCCATGTAAAACTCTGGTGTGTTATAAATGACGTTTTGCTTCCAACAGAGTTGACCATTTGCCTATAGTATCCTCTTATCACTCTCCTCCAGTAATCTTCTATTACAATACTCACAAGCCTGCGGTCCTTCGTTTCCAAATAATGTGGATTCAACACATAATTGTCTTTTATTGTGTGTATCCTATGGGAACTGATAAAGAACCAGGTTCTCTATACAGTTTGGTGGACCCTAAGTTTCCATCAATTATTATCATAGCAGGTTCTTTATACAAGGCTAAATCCTAGAAAGGATCCACATGGCTGCTTCACCAAACTTTGAAGAAGGTCAATCAACAAGAGACCACCAACATTCAATGAACAATATTACAGATGGTGGAAGAAAATGATGCATGATTTTATCATAGCAGAAGATTTGAGCTCTGGGATGTCATCTACGATGGCCCCTTCGTTCCCATGAAGACTATTGGGGAGCAAGCAGTGACAGTTGCTAAAACGAGTAAGGAATACAATGATGGTGACCACAAAGCTATAAAGAAAAACTTTCGAGCAAAAAATATCCTCGTGTGTGGTACTAGTCCAGCTGAATATAATTGAATCTCTGCTTGTCAATCTGCCAATAAGATCTGAGAAGCTCTCCAAACAGCACATGAAGGAATAACTCTAGTCAAGCAATCAAAGATCGACATGCTCAACACCGAGTATGAACTCTTCGAGATGAAGGATGATGAGTCCATTCAAGACATACATACTCGATTCACCTCCATCATCAATGAGATCCACTCTCTAGGAGAGATCATTCCAAGAAACAAACTTGTCAGGATAATACTTAGTGTATTACTTGGTTCCTGGGAGAGTAAAGTAAATGATATCACGAAAGTGAAAGATCTACAAAAAGTTGACCATTGATGAACTCATCGTAAATCTAAAGACATATGAAATGAAGAAAAGAAGGACCCTGAAAGAAGAAAACCCAAGAAGGAGAACACGGTCCTCAAGGCTGAAAACAATGACTCAAGTAGCGAAGATGATGGCATAGCTTATTTGACAAAAAGATTTCAGAAAATGGTGCATAGGAATGGAGGCATTCCAAAGAAGGGTAGCTCTAGATGACCAAACGGCTATGACTTGTGTCATAAATGTGGGAATCTCGGACCCTTCATCAAAGATTGTCCTTTGCACAAGCAAGACAACAGTCAAGAGAAACCCGGTTCCTGACAAGGTATTTAAAAGAAAAAATGTCGTTGACAATGTTGTGAAACAAGTTCTTGCACTATGGGGAGATTCCTCCATTGAATATCAAGGATATGATGAACAAGGCAACACCTCGATGATGGCCATTGAAAACCAAGCAGTGTAATATGACTCTATCTTTGCCTGATGGCAAAATCTGATGAGGATGAAGATGATGATGATGAGGTAAACTTTCTGGACGTTAAAATAAATTTAAGTCATATTCTCAAAAGAAGCTTATATATTTTGTAAATGTCCTAATAGATACATATCACAATCTTATTAATGACAAAAATGTGTTAATTGTAGAACTAGGAGAAGTAGAACATGAGAGAGATGATTTAGTAGTCGTGGTGGTTGATTTAAAAGAAACCATTGAGGTTTTAAAAAGGGGAAAAGATGATTTAACTGAAAATTTTGCAATCGTAGAACATGGGACAGATGACTTATTGGTAGTAGTTGTGGATATAAAAGAAACAAATGAGGAACTAAAAAGGGAAAACAACTCTAGGAATAATCAAAAGGGAAAGGAAGTTGCAAGTGAGGCACACCTTAAGCTTGAAAATGAGCTAAAAATGGAGAAATCTATTTTTTGTGTTGAGCTTGAAAGAAACAGACAACTTCAAGAAGATCTAGGAAGAGTTAAAATGACCTAGAAAAATCTCTTAAGTCTACCCGGACCTCTGATATGATCACTACTATGTATAAGAATAATGGGAGGAATTGACGGGGAATCGAGTTTCAAAAGGAAATGACTCCCTACAATACACACAACAAGTATGTTACTATCCCTTATAACTAACTTTACACCTACTGTGGTACAATCGGGAACTTTAAAATATCCCGTAAAGCAAGATTTCAATCCCAATAGAAAAATAAAGTTTTTACTGAAAAAGTAACTACTAAAGCACCTGGTCCCCTAAATTTAAAAAATATGTAATGCCTTTTTGGACAAGAAGAAGTTTATTCACCTTTTTCCTCATTGCAATGGACCTAAACTTATTTGGGTTCCTAAGTCTAACTCTTGATTTCCTTGTGCAAGGAGCAGTGAAAGGAACCAACCAAAGATAGTGTGCGGATAGTGGCTGCTCTAAGCATATGACTGGAAGCACCGATGATTTTCTTTCACTCAAAGCCCTGAAAAGAGGGAGTGTATTATTTGGCAATGACAAAAAGGGATATATTCTGGGAGTAGGAAGAGTTGGGAAGACACTTACTCATTCAATTGAAAATGTGTACTATGTGAATGGTTTGAAATATAGCCTACTATATGTCTCTCAAATTTGCAACAAGGGAAATAAAGTGGAATTCTTTACAAAGACTTGCACTGTTACAAATCTTGTAACTAGTAAAGTGGTTCTGTTGGCAAATAGATTAAAAAATATCTATGTTGTTGATTTTGAGTATTTGAACTATGGAGATTTTACATGCATGAGTGGTGTTGATGACAATGCTGAAATGTGGCACAAAAGATTGGGACATACAATCTTTTCATTGCTAAAGAAGTTGGTCAAGGAAGACTTGGTCGGGGGGCTGCCCAAGTCAAGGTTCAAAGATCACAAGGTGTGTGATGCTTGTGTAAGAAATTAAAGTCTAGTCCTACTTCAATCCCAAAAAGGAAGCAAGCACCTGTCACGACCCAAACTGATAGGCCGCGACGGGCACCCAGTACCTTAGACAATCGAGTACCAATGCAATGTATCTTTTGTATTATACTATTATAGATAAATTAAAGGGAAAGGCTGCTGTTAGATAAATAGAATGAAATGTGAGGGAACACCCATCATAGGATGACCCAACATGTAATATAAACTTATACATATGTACGAGCCTATAAGGCCAAAATGATCATTCGTACACTAAACATAGGCCTTCAGGGCCATACAATCTTTCATTTTTATAACATAGGTCTACAAGACTCTAAAAGTAGATCAATACCATAAAGGTCAGGACAAGACCCCGTCATTCTAATTAATATACGTCCAAATCATATTGACCAAATAAGCGACCCCGGAGCAAATGGAGCGCATCAACACCTTCCGCTGAGCTGATAGCCTACTTGGAGGACTCTCAACCTGTCTATCGAGACCCGCGGACATAAAATGTAGTGTCCCCAAGAAAAAGGGACATCAGTACAAATAATGTAGTGAATATGTAAGGAATAAAAATCAATAAATAAAAGACATGATAGAAACATGGACTAAAAGACTCGACATGTAAGTGTGAATAGATTTATGAATCATTTAATATTTAAAAGGTCATGCATATATGTATAAATGCCATATGATTCATAGTTATATGTGTACATAACATCATCAAACCTCCGAGGGCATCCCATCATATCATCCCGAACACTATGGATAAAATCATCAATGTATACCAGCTGATCAGGAGGTCGTGCGTATATAATGCCATAACCTTTTCTATACCCCATATACATATAACATATGTATATATAACGCCATATGGTCATGGGTCAATGTACATGTATAAATGAATGCAATGCATAAGAAGTACATAAGTAAGATCTCACGGAATGTCATAATATCATTATGCCTTTGATTATTATCATGAAATTAACTTTATTAATATTACGTATTTTCTGAGACCCATGGACAGACGATAGAACTATAGGACACATGGGGAATTAAGAACATAGTCATCTCTAATATTTCTATGAATAGAGTCATTTATCAAAAGTTGTGCATTTGCTCGTTTCGTTTGTATCACATGGATCATGCCAAAAGGAAAGAAGGGGTAGCCTTAACATACCTGAGCCGATTCTCTTGACAAACCTTCCAAAACGCATCAATTGCAACAATATGTAACGGCGGGTCGAAGTAGAGAAAAATCTATATGATATTCTTGATAAAGATTGCACCATACTCCCTTAGAATCGCAAATCTCACGGTTTGTCATATCATGAAGTTTTAAACAAATCTCTTGAATTACATATGTAAGCTTAGAATCACCAAACAAATTACCTGAATTCCATTTGTAAACTTAGCAATCTTAGCATCACCTTAAGGAGATAAATAGTCTCTTAAATTTGTTGGTTTTGTGGACCCCACATGATAACAATGACTTGGCCACAAAGTTCTCAAAATGATCCACCTCATTACATGACTTAAAAGTCATTAATTTGCGCTTTAACTGCTTCCACGTTGAGGCTCATCAATCTTATCCAAATATGTTTAATTACATAGTTAGTCTCCCATTAAAATTTCATAATTATTCAATTATTCACTTAATTAAGAATTATCTCAAATTACTTAAAATATTACTCATTTTTAACATACCTTATACACCTTACTATCATGGTCATATGGTATGTTATATGGCACTAGTCCATAAATACAGGGTATTATAGCTTGGATTGTATTTTGTCCCAAATTGTCAAACTTCGATGAAACTCATTCTCTTCAGTTCATTTACCCTCTCACCTTCAGAATTTACTTATCACTTATTGAAAATAGCATAATACTTATACTCTCAAAATAATCTCATTACCGAACTTACATCGATCATCTTATGATGAAACTTTAGCGTACAAAAATGTGGGATGTAATATCTCATTATTGGGATTCTACCAATTTACTTATGTCATACTTCCGCTTATGAAAATATTAGGTGTAACGTCATTCCCCCTTGTAATATTCTTTCTCAAATATTGACTGATGCACTTATCATTTTCATAATTTATGTCTTCCAAATACTTTAATACTCTTCTTGCCATCTAGGCAACTGTTCTGTGAATACTTCCAAAAGCCAGGGCATTCCCCCCCCCCCCCTTTAGGCCTCTTTCTCACACTACAACTTGTGGTCGGAATCCTTCCAATCTTGTAACTATTGCTTCCTTCTATCATTCAACCTATATAACCTAACATTGTAAATGCGCCTATACGAATCTTCTCTCCTTTTTCCTCCAGCTTTTAGCCAATCTCTAAGCCTCACTTTGTAAACATATATAGAGCTTGATTAGATTTCCCTCTAGGCATCTATAGGTATACTGAAGTTTTTCACTTCGACACTTTGTCGAACTTACGACTATTTCTATATCTTGGTGATAACCTTAGTTATCTATCCTTATAGCTCTACTACATCTAAGTAGGTCATACTATATCCTAACTCTTACTTCAATTTCTAATTACCGAGGTCTAATATACAACTTCAGGTTACTCCCTCGCTGCTTATCATATGTATAAATCTAAGTCCTTTAATGCTTCATCATTATTGTGCATCTCAAGAATGACAGCCAGATCTCATCTCATACTGTCGTAATTTTTATCCATCCATTGTTGATTCACCTCAATGTTGGTATACAATCTACCAATAATAACTTGAAACTTGTTACGTAATATATTTTCACTAGGTCTTACGTTGCATCGAGGAATATTTAGAGTGATTTTCCTGATCCACTTACGGGTGATACCATACATCAATAACCATATTTTATAGAATCTAAATGTGATTCACCTTACGCAGGTATTTTAATCGCATACAATTCACCAAATCCTTTTCAAATCATTACTCAATTGAAGGCCTAAACATCACCCATTTATCTGTCACACTTACACCTCATTCTACTACCAAGGCAGCATTCCACCTCTTCCAAATGCCACTAGTCTTAGACTCATTTGAGTTTATTAAGGCTATACTGAGCTTTTTATAACTTAGAGAAACCATCAGCTCTCTTGTTTTCATGGTCTTAATCCTTAGGACTTATCCATTCTCATCACCTTCTTACTTATCTTTTCTTATCCTTACTTGTATCTTCCTAAAACCTTGTTGGTGTTCCATATTTAGCTTGCGATGTACAAATATCTACTACTACTACTCACAACCTTCCTTCAACTTGCTTGCACCACAGATTTCCTTATGTTATTCTGGAACATCAAACGAGACATCACGGTGTTTCTAACTATTATTTATTCTCTTGACTAGATCTCTCGGTACCAAGAAATTATATGCTGGAAGATATACCATTGAAGATGCTGCTATCATTTCTGGATATTGAATCCCCGCGCTTATAGCCTTCTATCCAAAGTATGGACTATTCACAACCTTCTGCATTTGAGTATCTCGAACGTTGTTCATCTTTATCTTACTTACCTTAAAATATCTCCTTACATTCTTCTCTCTCTTTCATAACGTCCCTTCCACATAGGTATAATTCACATCCACAACTTGAAGCTCTACTATAATACTTGCACCTATGGTGCATACACAATCCAGTGAGAGCTTCATATTGACTTCTTATGAGGCTGATACTCTTCTAACTGGCTGCATCGTAGAGCCGTTATAGAATATGGCTACTACACTATCTCTTTAGTACCTCTGATATTTAAGAGTGACCATACAATGTTCTCAATCACGAGGTGTATAATTTTCCGGGTCCTAAAATCAGACTCCCGAATTACTTAGTTGATGTAACTCTTTAGTTTCCTCTTTCTTCTGATCAACCTTTATGTAGGCTTAGGCTATCTTTCGATCAGCGACTCATGGCATTAGTTATTACTTAGTAATTCATGGATGCTATGGAATATCCATAAGACAATTGGTCGCTGCCAACTCAACGTTACACGAATGTAGGAAGAGCGGGTCGCTACAACTTTTACCCAAATAGTGGTTCGGGATAGAATTTTCATAGGGAGCTTGGAGTGGAGTTGTATTGTCTGTTTAGCCTAGAATTGCATTCGTACTTCTAATTTCATTCCTAACATTTTTGGGTTTTCTTTGTATTAACAACTACTATTATGAACTAAAGATTAAGACTAAATTATGCTAAGGAAATATTGCTAGGTTGTAACTAATAGGGAGAAAGGCACTAGGGTCGTGGAATCACCTAGGTGGTTAACTAATGGGTAGAAACTACTAAGAATAGATTGAAGTATTTGGGGTTTATGCTATAAAATTGATGAAGAAACAGAAGAAATAGAAGAAGAACTAAACATATTAATTAATAACTAAAGAGAAACTACAAGAACATATGGAGAAATTAATGCTAAAATGCCAAAATAGGCTAAAACGTTGGTCCTCACGAGCGCAACTGTGTTCTCCAAATACTTCCCTCCCTAAAAATGGTAAAATGTTCTATTTATAGTGGGCTGGAAAAATTGGACCAAATTACCCCTACGGGGTCAGTGCGGGCTGCACAATTATGACCGCGGCCACACTGGCTGTTTAACTTCCATTTTCATGCTCTCTGAAGTATCTGGCGAGGATCGCGTAAAGGTGTAGCGTGGCCACAATG
Source organism: Nicotiana benthamiana (assembly GCA_034376525.1). NCBI lineage: Eukaryota > Viridiplantae > Streptophyta > Magnoliopsida > Solanales > Solanaceae > Nicotiana > Nicotiana benthamiana. The sequence goes on along the minus strand of CM067324.1, from coordinate 25,911,242 downwards.
AGGTTTGACGCGGACCGCGTGAAAGTGACCGCGGCTGCATGGCTTGCAATTGCCCAAATCTCCAACTCTCTGAATCTCTTGGCGCGGATCTCATGACACAATGGCGCGACCGCATGAGCTGAACAAGGTCCGCATAAATCCAATCGCGGCTGCGTGGTGAGAGCCCTGATTATGCAATTCTCTGAATCCCCTAGTGTGGCCGCATGTACAATTATGCGGTCCGCACTAGGCTCCTTTTCCAACCACTTCACTTGGCCTTCGATACTTGAGCAAGTCTTACTCCGTTTTGAGCCGATCTTTGACATTTCGTCACTTTTTTGCTAAAACCTATCAAGCACAATATGTGAGCATTTCGGATCTATTTTGTAGTAAATTATACTCAAAGAATCAGCAAGTAGGGGCATAAAACACGTTAAAATCCTACTTATCAACTCCCCCAAACTTAAACCTTTGCTTGTCCTCAAGCAAACAAAATAAGACCCACCCTTTAAAGGAAACATCCAAGAAATTCCAGCTATCCTAGAGCAACCTCAACAAGCATCAATTGGGACTAACAATTGCCCTCAATACAAATGCATCATTTAACACATGCAAACTTCGAAAACTGTGGAATAAGTGTGACACAAGAGCATCAAGAGTTGACACATTTCATCAAGGAACTTCTCTCAATTATTTTGTTCATTGCGGAATCCAAACTCACACATCCTCAACTCTCTCTAAGTGAACCTCATCTTTTAGAGTATTGACACACAAACCGAGGCTGATGAACTTCCACTCATCTCTCTCAAGAAGAAGTTCACAAGTTCGACTCTAAGTACCATACGCTTGCCCTTTATGTAAGTATCCACTAATGTAGGTTCCCTTCAACTCAAGATCTTATAGGGATTTTGTGGAGTCATTGTGAAGGCTCTTAGGTAAGGTTAGGACATCTTTTTGTTCAAGTGGGTTCAATCTTCACTTAAGCACTTTTTTTGATTCATTTTGGCACACTTTCTTGACTCATTTGAGTATTTCACTTCTTTTCAAGGGGTTAGAGAGACATAGTATCGCTCTTTCTTATGAAATTCAGACATTTCTCCTTTTCATACTTTTTCCACACCTTTTTTACTATTGTTTTCCTTGAATCCCCCTTTTGTTCTTATTCATATTGGTCTTTTTTTGTCTTTTTATTTTCTTTCGTTTTCATTGCCTTCCTTTTCTTTTGCTTTTGTACCTTTTACCACTTTGTTTCCTTTCTTTTTTCCCCCCAAACTTAGACATTTCCCATTACTCAAGTGAAGATTCGAGTGCCAAGAGAGGGTATCATTAAGAACGTGTATAGGCTTGTAGCTTTGGTTCTCGAAAGAAAAAGGTTCAAGGCTCAAAAGGGTTAACTAGGGATCATTTCATTGGTAGGTCATTGAATTGTTCAACTTAGCATTTGGATCAAGGAGAGCCTATATTCACTTCTCAAGTCAATTTTCACCTAGGATTTCACCTCAACAAACATTCAAGGCAAGTTCTAGACCATCGCCTCGAGACTTGGACTCATAATTGAAATTCTCACCATACGCACTAAAGGATTGCTAAAGACATCGAGTCGAGGGCCCAAAATGACCTTAGTTACGATTCAAGCACCCAATGGTCCAAAATTACCATATGATGATTGTTTGGTCAACAAAAGAGTCTCAAGGCCATGACTTTCACCATCCTTAACACAACATTATGTCTTTGATCATACGATCAAAGGCAAATGTGTTAGGCCCAAGTGAAGCCTTGCCTGAGGTACCTTTAACTACGAAGTATTAAAATCAAAAGAAAAATAAAAACGGACTCATACCCTTAAGAAGGTTGTCACGCTATCTATCATTGGGAAAAGCCACCCGGTTCTCACAACACTCCACCCTTGGAAATAACCGTGGCATTAAGAAAACCAAGGGCTTATTAAAAACGCCAATAACAAAACAAAAGACAATAAGCCTATCTACGAAGCTAAAATCGAATTTTTTTTTGCGAAACACCGAATGAATATGTACAATAAGGGAGTAAAACATACAACGAGGGATGAATATATACATAAAATAACTTTATATACAGACCATGAGATAATACAAAGTATGAGAAAAGTAGCTAAAATGTAAAGTTATGTACAGACCAACTAGAAAATCAAGTCAAAAGAACATAAAAGAAGTATCAATATGTACAATCATCCAAATAACAGTAGAGCGCACCCCTATGAATAAGAGCTGACATTGTCCCCAACGTTAACTACCAAATAAGCACAAAATATCAAAATAAATGATATAGAGGAGCTCCCTAGGCCTGGTTCATATGCATGCGATCCTCAGTGGTACCCTGGTCCTCTGTGTGGGCGGGAACCTCAGACTCGTTCCCGCTTCCTGCTGCTCGGCTGCTGGGATTGGGGATTGATCATGGACCGCCTGAATGCTGGGTGCCTCACCGAAGGGAATCTCCTGAATCTCTCCAAGCTCAATCACTACAACTACAGTACTAGGCAGCTTCCTCTTCTTCCTCGGGGGCCTTGGTGACTGCTCCTGCTGTGGCTCTGACACTGGTGCTACTGAAGGGACTGATTCCTCAAATAACAAGTCCAAAGACAGTTGATATGCCAATAGCTTGTTCACATCCGCTCGAAGCACCTTTACTGACTCCTTAGACGCCCTTGTCTTTCTCATCTTTTTGTGCTCTCGGGCGAGCTCTTTCAAAGCCATGCCATGTGAATCTACTTCCTTAATCAAGGCGGCCCGAGTCTCTATAATCTTCTCCTGGTTGGCCAGGAGCTTCTTCAATGTTTCCTCAATAGACTGAGGAATCTAGACAGTGGCTGGTGCAAAATGGGGCTCAACTTAAGTGGCCAAAGTGGAAAACTTGGATGTCGCAGCCGACATCCAGTTGTTTAGGTTGGCAAGGGTCTTGGTGAACTGCTGGGCTGTCAGAGGATTGGTCCGGGAAGAAGGAACTCCTGGACCCGCTGAAGTGCTAGGACTCGCAGAGGAGGAAGGAACATCATGAACAGTAATGGAATCTAGAATGGAGGGCTTAATAGTGGACTCTACCGCAACTGGCTCCTCAGACTGGTCAGTCGAGGTAGAGGTGGATGCCTTGTGTTTCTTATCCTTTGGGTTGTCCGCCCCTGAATACTGAACCAAAAGAAAGAGGTCACCGGTTGAACTTTCACATCATGGGGCTTTTTTAACAGAATTCGAACCTCTTTTTATTATTATTTAATTGTTCATTTTAAAATACCCTTATAGACCCTGATCTTTCATAGAAGCTGATATCATTGTCATAGAAGAAGAACGCTATGTTATAGAAAAAAAGTAAGACGTGGCAATCCGAATCTTAAAAGGAGAATAACTAACTGTCCAGCTTGCTTTTGATACAGATTCACTTTTTCAGAAAGCAACCAACAGCTTCAGATCATACTACCTTTAAAGCAATGCTAGACTTTGGAGAAAATTGAAAAAAATTCAACATTGCAAATCAGCTAGCTCCATCAAGTCATGTTCTTGAGAAAGGTTTCACCAAATCCCGAGAAAAAGATACGTAAGATATGCTCTTAGATATTGTTTGGTACGAGAAGTAATGAATAAATATTTTAAAAATTAAATTTAAAAAAAATTATCTTATATTTCATTGGAATAAAATTATAATATAATTAATTTAAAAATTATAATATTTTTTTATATCTATTAAAAAACAAAATAACTAATTTTAAAATAATTAATTATAAAATAACTTATTTTCCAGTCAAACAAACCCCTTCTTACCACGAATCTCAAAAAGCTTCCACGCTACTGGACCTTGGCGCTTAGCAGTCTAGTACTCCCACTTCACTTTACTAAATGCATATTATAAATCAATTTCAGTCTCAAACAAATTATAGTTAACTATACAAAAATAATTTCTTTCATACCACTCTATACTACTTCTCTACTTCAATTTATATTTAACTTATTATACTTTTTGTTTTTGTTAAGAAAATGATCTCATTCAAAGTTAGAAATAATTTAATTTTAACGTCCTATTTTACCATCGATAAAAAACCTTTATAATCGTACATATATTGAGATATATTTAAAAGTTTAAAAAAATTTAAATATACACTAATATTTTTTTAATTTTGTGTCCAGTCTAATATGTATATATAAATTAATAAAGAAACAAATGGAATATTTAAGTTAGCACATTGTAATAAATTCAATATTTTTGTTTACCCTTAAAATTGGATAACAATAGAACGTATAATGTGGTTTTAAAGACACATAATTTCATTTATTACTAATCGATAAATGTAAAAAATAGTAATAAAAATTAACAATAAAATAAGGCAAACATGTGCTTGAACAGAGTTCGACCCTCGAGTTGAATACCTTCAAACTGATCGATGCAAGAGCAATTAAAAATGCAACAATGTGACGAACAAGAACATAAGCTAGAAAGTATTGTATTGCTTTGATATGCATAAATACCAGGTGTCTACAAAATGATTAGACTCTCTTTATATAGTAGAAGAATCTTATATATGGTACAATTCTAATTGTGGAAGTAAATCTCATGATTAACTAATTAACTACTTCTGATTTGATTTGTTCCGAGAATTTCGTGTGATCTTCAACCGGTCACGTATATCCCACTTTTTTGTTATTGCGCTTTGCTCGAAGTCAGCCATATTTGGTCTCGATTATTGTTGGCCTCGATCTCTACGGTCACCTCGATCCCCGAAATAGATACCTTGTCTTCGTGCTCCAGACTAATCCACTACGAGGCTGGCCTTCGGCATAATTTCATGGCCTCGAATAGTAAAATTGGGTAGGTCCGGTTTTAACTATATACAAATAGTCCTCTAATTTCTGGAGTGTAATGAGAAGAAACGAACTGAGCCTTCGATTTTATACTTTGACTTGTCATGATATCATCTTCGTGACATAAGCGACGGAAGTAACTGAAACGTCCTGTCGGTTCATATATCTAGGCATTAAATGACTGTCGGTTGCGGTTGGCCATTATTGATTCTGAACTGTCACATTCATCCTATAAACGTGCTTTCCTTCTCTTTGCCCAAATGTTGCTCTTGATCTCTGCTCTAATCTTCAAAACTCTTTACATCCTTCAAGATTTTTCGTTCTTCACACTTTCTAGGTTTCGTTATCAACCTTCCCTCTAAATACCAAGTTGTATCCTCTTCTTCTTCCTCTAATCTTACACAAAAATGGCGAAAATATTAAAAAAAATGTTCCTTAAAAGGAATATGCCTCTTCATCGTGGCCCACAGCTGATAAAATACCGATGGAGTCGCACCCTAAGGAGTGCATCCCCGAGAAGGGGTGCGTCCTTGATTCCGACTTCAAAGTTTAGAAGACTTCGTCGGTCCCTAGTCGGTGTGAGACTATGCCGGGATATATATATGTTCGATAACTAAAAGTGAGCTTGAGCAGGTAAAGAAAGACTGTCATTGGGAAAACAAGGAGGTGGTGATTCCAGCCTCCGAAGAAGACATCACTACCCATGTGGAAGAGTTTCTAAGTGTTTACACTTACTCTTTCATGATTTTGCGACCAATATCAAATAACCCTCTGGCAGATACACCCTTTTTTGGCAGATTGTCATTCTGCTCGGATTCTTCGCGAACATAGTCGAAGGGATGCCTTTCACCCATGACCACCTTATCAGGTTGTACCGCCCCCGTCTCTTCCAAGGCAGGTTACTAAAAACTCCAATCGGACCACCAAGGTGTTGTTCTCGAGTATAAATGAGGACAAGGATCGAAGGTGGATAGGAGGGTTCATTCGATTGAAGACTCCTGACCTAATCCCAGCCGAGAAGATGTCATTTCCCGAGGAGTGGAATTTGGAGCGTAAGTACAATCCTGCCTTTAGCTTCCATTTATTGTTTTGTTTTCTTCGCTTCTACTTATTGACATTCCTTTCTAGGATGTAGCGGTCGTTTGGATTCCCTGTGCAATTCCTAACCTCGAGAGCTAGGTTAAGAAACTGGCTTCGACCTCCTCGTACGTTGAGCACTCATGGAGCGATTTGTCAAGGGGCCGATGGAAACCAAAAATCACGGTAAGCCCTTTTTCACATACTCGGTGATTTTTGCTAAAGCCTTTTGTGAACACCTAATTTTTGACCTCACCCAAATCCTATACTATTTTAGTGTAAATATTTAAATCTTAATATATAAACTTTATCTTTCTCTTAATAGGTTTCATATATGAAAATTAAAAAATATATATATACAAAAAAAATGTATTTACATTCTTAGAGTATAACTTTTGCTCCTATATTAAATAGAAGAAAATTTACAAAAAAATATATATATTTGGTTTCTTCTAATTTTAAATGTTACCTATAGTATTTTTCATAGTATAATTTAAACTATAATGTAAATATTAGGTTTTCTTATAGTTATCTTTAAATCTAAAGTAAGTTTTTATGCATGCGTGTGTTTTTTATCTTCTTTTATTTAATTAAAAAGGGGGTTAGGACAATTTAAATAAATATATATAATGTTTAAAAAATATATTAAAAAATAAAATGAAACAACCAACTTCCCCACTTCACGTAACTTCCTTTCCCACTAACTCTCACGTTTCTAACTTCTCAATCCCCACTTCCTTAGAAGTTATAAAACTACGCATACTCATCTATATAAAGAGAAAGAGACTACTGTTATAAAAAAAGAAGAAGAAAAAGAGAAAGGGGATCTTTTGGGGAAAAAAAGTTAACGTTGAAAAAAAAAACAAAGAACTAAGGAGGGAGGATCGAGAGAAAAAGTTCTTTCATTTGGAAAGCGACGAAAATTCAGTATCGAGGTTCGGATTCGAGTTACGTTCGCTATCCTCACTCGTTTTCTTGTAATTGCTGGTCTTCTTTTACATTATTGAAAGCTTCTGTAAAGGTTCATATTCTCTATCTTTATTATTTTTCAGTCTATGAATTTGTATGTATTTTGTGTGTTTATCAATGTTTATTGTGATGTGTATCTTATTTAGTTTTGTTTTCATTGTTTAGTTCTCTTTAATCTTTTTTAATCTTAATTCTGACGCTACAGATAGTGTTGTGAAAGTAACTTATAATTGGTTGAACACTCATTTGCTGCTAAAGTTAAAAAATTTAATTATAGAAGTTACTTTGTTATACTACACTAATTATTGATTATTTTATCTTATATCACTATATAATGATTTTCACTAGTTTGTAAAGATTGTTAAATAAAAAATGAGAATGTCATTCTTAAAGTTTGGTTAAAATACTACTAAGTATCTTATACCTACTGTTTGGTTTAATTTTCTTTTAGAAGTTGAAATGGTCCTTTGGCTAAATGGACAAAGTATTTTAGAAGAAAAAAATTCACAATTTTGTTTTTTTACTGCGTTTCTTAACATTTTTAAAAATATATATTAATTTAGATGTCTCCAATAGTCTTTAAAAATCGTCAATCTTGCATCATATAAAATAATAATAAAACTAATTTACTTGCAATGTAGATATCCATATAAATTTCGTACAAGAACTTTTTTTTGGCGAATTGCTAACTTCAGTATAGGTTGAAGTACTCTAATTAGTATATATATGAGGTGAATGTCCTTCTAGATTAATACTTTAAAAATTCTGTATTTATTTTCAATTATAAGCTGATTTAGCTAGTTCATTTTATTTCTTTGCTTAATTTTTATTTTTGAAATCTTTAGAAAGTAATAGCAACAGTAGTATATTAAATAGTTTAATCTTAGTACTAATAAAAAAACTTGCATAAGAGGATTAAAATTTAGTTACTCCTAACGTTTTAGTAAGTTTAGGTTTGAGTTAATAAAGAATGAAAAGTGGAGCTTAAATCAATGAGAAATTATATATACTAAGGATTTGTCTTGTAAAAGAACTTAGGCTTAATAATCAAGTAATGCATTAATTAGCTAATGAACTCAAGATTATGCTCTAATAAGTAAAATCAATAATAATGCTAATAAAAAGATAAATAAATGGAGTACTCTGAATAAATTAGCATGCTCTAGACGCGTGTTAACCATCAATCATCGTGATTATGTGCACGTTAGCGTGATATAATTACGATTTTTAAAATAAATGAAGGATGCGTTCGCGCAATTTCAACCGAACATTATTAAAAAAAATAAACAAAGCGTTATTAATTATGGACACATTCGCGTGACATGATTTCGCACCAAAAGAAAAGAGTATATGTACGCATAACTCAATTCTTTAATTACGAACGAATCAAGTGATTAAAAGCAGTAAAAAGATAAGTGCATATAGGCCCTAAAGAGGAGTAGTTAAACAATATAAGCCAAGTAATAATCACTAAGCGACTGTGCTAGAACCACGGAACCTGGAAATGCCTAAAACCTTCTCCCGGGTTAACAGAATTCCTTATCTAGAATTTATAGTTTGCAGACATTATAAAATAAATAAAATTTTCCTCGATTTGGGATTTTAAAATAAACCGGTAACTCGGGACACCAAATAGTTTATTCCAAGTGGCGACTCTGAATTGATTAAATAATCCCATTTCAAATAATGTCACTTAAATTGGAAAAATTCCCATACTCCTTTGGGTGTGTAAAAAGGAGGTGTGACAGCGATGACGACTCTGCTGGGGAAGATAACCCTAAACTTCTGTTCAGGGTTTAGAATTCGAGCTTGTAATGTGATCTATACTTGGCTTTATTAATTTGATGTTATCATTGTGTTTTTGAACCTAATCTGCTAAATTGCTGCTTATTTATGGCTTTGATATTATTTAAACTATATTAAACTGTCTTCTTACGCCTCCCTTCTGAGTCTTCTGAATTTATGGTGCACACGTGCGCGTGGCCTACTTTTCTGTTCGAAGTCATACAAATTAGAACGAGGCTGGGACAAGTAACTAGGCCGGGTAGACTTTCGTGCTTCCGGTACGTTGCCCCCACCTCGGCTCGAGCTGTCCGCTTGGGTAAGCCAGGTCTAAAACACTCCCACAGGGTTTATACCAAGAATAACATAGCCTCATGCCAGATCCCTAGTAGGAACGTTTGTTTGCATCATGTGCATTTGACTTTAGGGACGCAACACAGGGGTTGGGTCCGTCTAGGACAGGTGTACCCGAGAATTACAAGACCACCCTGATGCATCTTATGTGCTACTTGTGCATTATGTTTGATTCGGCTTGTGCATGTTGACCGTCTCCTAAAATAACAAAATAAAATAACTATATATAAATTGAGGGAAAACCAGAAGGGAGGAAATTTTATCCGATTTTTGAAAACTATCAGTATTTACCCCAAAAGATTATTACGAAATAAGCCTAATTGTTTTTCAAAAAAAAACCAAAAAAAAAGTGTCATACTATTCCCGAAATATATACGAACTACGCGGGTCTGATTCTCACCGGATGTGAGATACGTATGCAATCTCCGTAGGGTCCGGCCCCAATTTTCAAATAATAATAATAATAATAATAATAGTTTTTTAAAAAAAGGAAAATGCGCCTAGTGTTTTTTTAATTAAAAATAAATTAGCAGACCCAGTTTTGGTTAATCACCAATTTTTCAATTTTTATTTTTTATTTTCTTTCGGAATAGCATTAGAACATCTTCAAACTGGCATCACTTTTATCATCATACACATCTCGGCCTTAAAGTTATCTCTGGAAGTATGAAAGGGCCATAATGGCAAAAATAACCACTCTCTCTTTGATTTTTCCTAAAATGGAGTTCCATACAAAAGATTGTTTTACAAAACGAGTGCATTGATTCTGTCTTTTGAGGCTAGTGTCAACCCTAACCTTAATCACCCACAGGTACAAAATGAGCACTATCCAAAACACATCATTGACAGATATAGATGGGTTTTTACTTCAGCAACATATGTGGCGGATTCATGTATCCACATGATACGTAGGCAACCCACACCAGGTTCGATCGAATCATTTTAAAAGAATAAAAAATAAATAAAAAATGAATAAAGTGGCAAAAAAAAGGAAAAAAAAAAAAGAGGAATCAAATTCAAGATGTAAATAAACTAATTAACTAATAAGCCGGGATGAAGCATGAAGCCTTCCAAACTCATTCTAGAAATGAAAATGGTGTTAGGTGCCTGACATACAATGTGTGATTAATATCCGCAAAATGCCTAACTCTAACATTTTTGTTGTTTGTCATTCAAAAGAGATAAAGTAAACAGAGTGGTTGGTTTGTGGTTTAAACTGGCGACTCACCCTTACAACAAAAGTTCAAAAGGAAAAAGTAGAATGGAAAACAACAGCGAGAATGAGTCGGATAATGGTGATGTCCATGGACAATTGGTCGAACAAGCTTCAGGACTTGTTGAAGAAGTAAAATTGTTGAAACAACAACTGGTAGATATGTACCTAGCCTGGGTGAACGGACAGGCACCGCCCTCACTACCCATAAGGTCTTCGGATAATCTTCATAATGTGTCCATAGAAAATCAAGTGCCCATCTCTTTAACAAGTAACCCATTGTACCAACCTGGATTCAGTCTGAGCATTAACCTTCCCACTATCCCCAGTACTTCCATTCCATGTCCTTCAATGGGACCCCTCAAAAATGACCCACATGTTGTACCAATCGTAACGACTTTCATCGTTCCTCAACCGACTCTCACTCAAAGCTCAACAATGATCCACAATTGAATGATCATGATACCCTACATTACCCTCCAGAAATGACTTTCAAGGTTCCAGATTCATACAAGCATACTCCTCAGTACATGCTCCCAGTCGACATCGAAAAGCCCAATAAGAATATGGAACAAGAGGAAATGACTAGAAAAATGAAGAGTTTGGAACAAAACATGAGAAACATACAGGGTTTGGGAGGCCACAAGAGTGTTTCATTCAATGATTTATGCATGTTCCCCCATGTTCATTTGCCACCGGGCTTCAAGACCCCCAAGTTTGACAAATATGACGGTCATGGTGATCCCGTTGCCCATTTGAAGAGGTACTGTAACCAGTTTAGAGGAGCAGGAGGTAAAGAAGAATTACTCATGGCTTATTTTGGGGAAAGTTTGACAGGAATTGCTTCAGAGTGATTTATAGATCAAGACATCTCTCACTGGCACGTTTGGAATGACATGGCTCAAGATTTTGTCCAACAATTTCAGTACAATATTTATATAGTGCCAGACAGCTCCTCTCCTGTCAACACTAAGAAGAAACCAGCAGAAAGCTTCAGAGAATATGCAATCAAGTGGAGAGAGCAGGCTGCTAGGATAAAACCACCAATGAAAGAGGCAGAAATGGTTGACTACTTTCTCCAAGCTTAGAATCCCGATTACCTCCATTATATGTTGGCCGCTATTGGTAAACCTTTTGCTGAGGCGATTAAGATTGGGGAAATAGTTGAGAATGGTATGAAGTTGGGCAAAATTATGAGCCAGGCAGCTCTCAAGGCGACCACGCAAGCAATTCAAAGCGGGCCAGGCAGTTTCGGAAAACGAAAAAAGAAGGAGGAAGGATCCATGATGGCATCTGGGTTCGGGGGAGTTTAAAGAGGAATAGTTCCTTCATACGTGCAATTCCAACAAGGAAAATCCAATTCTCCTCAACATTATTATCCGCCTCAAGGTCCCCGGTACTATGTTCCCTCGCAGCAATACACAGTGTTTAATGCTCAGGCTTATGTTAGGCCTCCCAATTACCAACAATGGCGAGCACCGATTCTACAAGGTTCCCGTCAAATCCGGTCGAATTTTTAGGTTCCATATAATCCTCGTCCTAAACAGGAATATGTGAGAGAACAGAAGCCAAAGAAAGAGTTCACCCCAATTGGAGAATCGTATACAAGCCTTTCAAAAGTTAATGCAGCTGATGTTGATTGAACCCATCAGGCCGCATTATGCGAATCGAAATTCAAAAAGTTTTAACTCCAATGCGAGATGTGAGTATCACTCTAATGGCCAAGGCCATAGTACTGAAAATTGTTGGACATTAAAGAAATCCATTGAAGATTTGATTGAAGCAAAGGCAATTGTGGTGGAAAACAATGAAGACACTCATAATATCACAAATAATCCGCTCCCTGCTCATGATAATACACATTTTATTGGGATGATTTGTGATGATACGGGATTATAAGCCGTATGGCAAGATAGAGATGATTGTTGGAACCATAGGGCAAAAGCCAAAAGTGATAGTAAGCCCGCCTCAATCAGCACCATTATTTGAAAAAGGTACGAGTTCTAGTTCAAACTTGGCAGGTTCTGAAAAAACGGTTCTCTATTTCCCTGAAATCAAAAAAAAAAGATTGAGGTTCAATTGGGTGGGCCAAAACTTTACATATCTGGGGGCATTCAAAGATTGTTCCTAATAATGCTCTATATTATAGAGCCAGTTGTGATCCGACCTATTGCACAACTTCCAGTGTCAAACACAAAAGCTATTCCCTGGAACTATAACAAGACTGTCGTGACATACAAATGAAAAGAGTTTGTGGAAGAAACAGACGAAATGGGAGGCTTGACCCGCTATGGAAGGTGCTACTCGCCAAAGGAATTGGGAAAAGCCAAGCAAGCCAAGGAAAATCACTTTCCAGTGAAAGAACCTGTATCACAAAAAGAAGCAGAGGAATTCCTTAAGAAGATGAAAATGCAAGACTACTCAATCATCGATCAACTAAGGAAATCCCCCGCTCAAATATCTTTGTTATCTCTGCTTTTGCATTCTGAAGAACATCGCCGTGTGTTGATCAAAACTTTGAACGAGGCATATGTTTCAGAAAAGACTATAGTGAATCAGCTAGAAAAAATGGCTGAAAGATTCTTTGAGGTGAATAAAATTTCTTTCAGCGATGATGATTTACCTGAGGAAGGGGTTGGGCACAATAAAGCTTTGGGTCTTATGGTCAAATGTGAAGGGCATTATGTGAAAGGAGTCACAATTGACGGAGGCTCAATTGTAGAGGTATGCCCTCTTTCTATTCTACACCAACTGAACATTGACACTAACATATTTCGTACTAGTAGTGTCAGCATCAGAGCTTTTGACGGTTCAAAAAGAGACACTATTGGGGAAATCAAAATCACCATGACAATTGGCCCGGCTAATTTTAACATGTCTTTCAAGTGTTGGATATGAAAACCTCCTATAATTTTCTTCTGGGAAGGCCGTGGATCCATATGGCCAGAGCTATTCCATCCACCCTACATCAAATGGTCAAATTTAAATATGACAGGCAAGAAATTGTTGTTCATGGGGAGGACGACCCATCTGTCTATAATGACCCATCCATTCCATGTATCGAGGCCAAGGAAGGATGTGAATCCCTCATATGTCAAACATTTAAGTTGATCGAGGTAGACCAAGTGGAAGAAGGAAAACCAATTCTGCCCTATCTTTCAGCCACATCTATGATGGTAGCTTTACTGATGTTGAGGAATGGCGATGAACCAGGAAAAGGATTAGGATTATTTCTGCAAGGAATTGTGAACCCCATTGCTCCCTTTTTGAAGAAAGATACCTTTGGATTGGGTTTTAAACCAGCATCGGCTGACATAAACAGAGCCACGGCCCGCAAAAAGAATGGTTGGAAATTGTCAAAACCGATCCCCCGCATTGCCTACTCTTTTGTCAAGCCACAATTTGAAGAAGTCTAAAATCCTTCTACTCAGGATGACATTGATAAAGTTTGCCAGGGTCTCAAGGAGATGTTCTATGGGATCAATATGGTTCAAGTTGGTGAGGGCTCTAGTCGTGCAAGTGTTCAGCTGATTGGTCCAAATACCTCGCTCAACAACTAGGAAGAAACTCCTCTTCCCATCAGGAAGGAGTCTTGGTAGTCTATTTTGTTGCTTTATCTGTATTTGGATTATTTTTAGGGTTGTAATCCATACATTTCAGTTTAATTACTTTGCTTTAATGTTAACCCTTCTATCATTTCAAAATCAATAAAATGAAGTTCCAGTTTCATAGTAGAATTCCGTCTTTTCCTTTCTCTAATTTTGTTTAATTTCTCATCATTTTTCAGTTTCGTTAATGCTGGCTTTAAAAACATGACATGCACGCGGAATTCATTCCCAGATCTTAAAAAGTTGTCTAATCCCGAAATAACGAATCAAGAAGTTGAGTATAATGAAAATGACGCTTTTAAGGAAATAAAAAGAGAATTGGATCAATTTGAGAATAGGCATAAGCCTAACTTAAATGAAACTGAGGCAATTAACCTGGGAGATCCTGAAGAAATCAAAGAAACAAAAATAAGCATTCATACCGAACAAGACGAGAGATTCCATAATTCAAGCTCTGTTCGAGTATAGAGATGTATTTGCTTGGTCGTAGATGACATGCCGGGTTTGAGTGCCAATTTAGTGGTCCATAAGCTTCCCATATATCTTAATTTTCCACCATTCCAACAAAAACAAAGGAAGTTTAAGACAGACACGAGTGATAAGATTAATGAAGAAGTCATGAAGAAACTAAGTGCAAATGTGATCAGGGTCGTCCGATATATTACATGGTTAGTGAACGTTGTGCCAGTGCCAAAAAAGGACGGGAAAATTAGAGTTTGTGTTGACTATAGGGATTTAAATAAAGCAAGTCCAAAGGACAACTTTCCTTTACCCAACATTCATATCCTTGTGGATAATTGTGCTAAACATGAGATCCAATCATTCGTGGATTGTTATGCCGGGTATCACCAGACTCCAATGGATGAAGAAGATGCAGAAAATACTGCCTTCACCACTCCATGGGGAACTTACTATTATAGGGTCAGGCCATTTGGTTTGAAGAATGCAGGAGCAACTTACATGAGGGCCATGACTACCATATTCCATGACATGATGCACAAAGAGATTGAGGTGTATGTTGATGACGTGATCATGGAGTCAAAAACACAAGATGATCATGTGCAAGACTTGAAAAAGTTCTTTGAAAGGCTAAGAAGGTACAATCTCAAACTCAATCCAGCCAAATGTGCATTTGGAGTCCTTCTGGGAAGCTTTTGGGTTTTATAGTTAGTCGAAGAGGCATTGAGTTAAATCCCTCCAAGATAAAGACCATTCAAGAACTGCCTCCTCCGAAGAATAAAAAAGAAGTCATGAGTTTGCTCGGGAGGCTAAACTACATCAGCAGGTTCATTGCACAGCTTGCAACCACATGTGGGCCTATTTTAAAGTTGTTGAAAAAGAACGCATCTGTCAAGTGGACAGATGAGTGCCAAGAAGCTTTTGATAAGATCAAGGAATATTTGTCAAATCATCTTGTTTTGGTCCCGCCGGAACCTAGTAGGCCTCTGTTTTTATATCTGTTAGTAAATGATACTTTTTTTGGTTGTGTTCTGGGTCAACATGATGCCACAGGAAAAAAGGAACAGGCAATATATTATTTGAGCAAAAAGTTTACCACTTATGAGACCAAATACAGTCTTTTGGAAAGGACATGTTGTGCCTTAACTTGGGTCGCTCAGAAGCTTACGCATTATCTTTTGGCATCTACAACTTACCTCATATCCCGAATGGATCCCCTGAAGTACATCTTTCAGAAGCCGATGCCCACTGGTAGATTAGAAAAGTGGCAAATCTTGCTCACAGAGTTTGATATTGTTTATGCTACTCATACAGCCATGAAGGCACAAGCTTTAGCTGGTCATTTGGCAGAAAATCCAGTTGTGATGATTATGAACCTTTGAACACATACTTCCCAGATGAAGATGTTAATTTAGTTGAAGAAGTACCCCAAGATGACAGTCAAATTTGGAAACTATACTTTGATGGGGCTGTTAACATTAAAGGTGTAAGGATTGGAGCAATTCTCGTATCACCTATTGGGCAGCATTACCCTGCCACAGCACGACTTTGTTTCTTCTGTACAAACAATACAACAGAATATGAAGCTTGCATCATGGGTCTAAACATGGCAATAAACCTAAATGTGCATGAACTATTGGTGATTGGAGACTCATATTTGCTTATTAGGCAAGCTCAAGGCGATTGGGAAACTCGAGACATCAAGCTCATTCCATATAAACAGTGTGGAAGATCTTAGCAAGAGATTCAAGTCCATCGAGTTCAGATATATTCCCAGGTTTCATAATGAATTAGCTGATGCCTTGGCCACTCTGGCGTCAATGCTTCCATATCCGGGTAATACTCACATTGACCCATTAGAAATTCAAATTCGGGATCAACATGGTTATTGCAATACAATCGAAGTAGAACTGGATGGTGAACCATGGTACCGTGATATTAAACAGTTTCTGAAAACAAGAGAATATTCGGAACATGCTAATAGGGATCAAAAGATAACTATTAAGCGACTCTCTAATGATTTCTTTTTGAGTGGGGAAGTACTATACAAAAGAACCCTGGATTTGAATTTGTTGAGATGTTTGGATGCCAAAGAAGGTGAAATTATTATGAATGAGGTGCATTCGGGAGTTTGTGGTTCGCAAATGAATGGATATGTTCTAGCAAAGAAGATCCTTCAGGCAGGATATTATTGGCTTACTATGGAGCGAGATTGCTTTCGTTTTGTTCGAAAGTGCCACCAGTGTCAGATTCACAGTGATTTGTTTCACTCGCCTCCTTCAGAGTTGTATCCTATGTGGGTTCCTTGGCCTTTTGTTGCTTGGGGAATGGATGTCATTGGCCCAATTGAGCCAAAAGCTTCAAATAGGCACATATTCATCTTGGTTGCAATTGATTACTTCACCAAATGGGTGGAAGCCATTACATTGAAAGCAGTTACCAAGAAAGCAGTAGTAAAATTCGTTCACTCCAACATCATCTGACGTTTCGGTATTCCAAAAATCATTATTACAGATAATGCTACTAATTTGAATAGTTATCTGATGAAGGAGGTATGTGAACAATTTAAAATTGAGCATCTCCATCCTACTCCTTACCGACCCAAAGCTAATGGAGCTGTTGAAGCTGCAAATAAGAACATCAAGAAAATTCTTAGGAAGATGGTCCAAGGGTCTAGACAATAGCAGGAAAAACTGCCTTTTGCTCTTTTGGGATACCCGACAACTACCCGTACATCAGTTGGCGTAACGCCCTACTTGTTAGTTTATGGAACTGAAGCAGTCATACCGGCTGAAGTTGAGATTCCCTCTCTCTGAATAATTGTTGAAGCTGGGATTAAAGACACTGAATGGGTGAAGTCACGACTGGAACAATTGAGTTTGATTGATGAAAAGCGTTTGGCAGCAGTTTGTTTTGGTCAGTTATACCAACAAAAAATGGCACGCGCTTACAATAAGAAAGTGCGCCCAAGAAAATTTGAGGTAGGATAGCTTGTTTTGAAACGCATCTTCCCACACCAGGAAGAAGCAAAAGGACAGTTCACCCCAATTGGAAGGGTCCTTACCTCATCAAGAAAATATTGTCGAAAGGAGCTCTACACTTGGCAGATATAGAAGGAAAGGTGGCAGACATATCTGTCAATGCAGATGCGGTCAAAAGATACTACGTCTGACACGCTTTTGTTGGGGGCACTTGGTTTATACTTAGCATTCTCAGGTTGGGATGACGAAAGGCTATTATTTTCGCTACCCAAACACTGGTCAACCCTATTTAGCCCTTTGAATCCTTGTTTATATTTCTTTGTTTTTTACCCTCTTTTGGAACCAATGTACTTAAAATAAAAAAAATAAAAATCAAATCAAATCACAAAAAAAATCAAAAATCAAAACAGAGTTCTTGAACTACGTTTGACTTGTTTCCGAAGGATACGTAGGCAGCCTCTCTCTGAGGTTCAGTCACACCAAACAAAAATCCATATTTCCCCAATATTCAAAGAAACCGGGGCATGTTTTTTATTTTTATTTTTCGACGATGTTACATCAGATGGTTCCAAAAGTTGTAATTCAACTGAGTATTTCTCTTTACCTTTCCCTTTTAAGACCTTCTGATCAGCTTTTGAAAATGCTAAGGCAGTACACTGCAAGTGATACTTCAACCATTGCAAAAGGAGAAAAACAAATGAGAAAGTCTTATTTGTGAAAACCCTCACGGGCACTATAAGGAGATGGTGAGTTGAGAAAACAAATGAGAGAGTATTATTGGCGAAAACCCTTACGAGCACTACAAGGCGATGGTGAGTTGAGAAAAAGGCAAATGAGAGAGGTCAATTGGTGAAAACCCACATAAGGCATCGTTGATTGATTTTAGATCTTCTTATATCCCGCCACAAGCATGGTTAAAGAACTCAGTTTCAAAGAGAAGTTTACAACAGATTTTGAGAATTAGACGGTTTAGACAGATCGGGCATCTAATCCAAAGTGCATGTCATGTTCATTGATGTCAGCATATTCCTCCAGATAAGTCCTTTCTTATTTTTCCCTAAAAGGGACGCTTCTTGATTAAGTAGTAATGCTCATTGGTTCACCTACTTATTTTCATTCGTACTATTAATCTCAAGTCCATTTCAGTTTAATTTTATCAAAGCAAAGCAAAGAAAAGGCCAAAAAATTGGTTACACTTTCCCCGTTACATGAAGCAAACGTTTTTGGGCATAATTAGTATGAAGCTGACTTTGATATTCCTTGTTAAACAAAGGCTTGAAGGACTTAGCAATGTTCCAAGGGTCAACAAAAGTTACTCATCAAAAGTTGATTTGGGGAAAAAAGATGTTTGCACCATAGACACAAAGGATGATAGGCGCAAAATAGTCAGGTATTGATGTTGAGAAAGAAGATCTTCAGAGAATAAAGTCAGAATCTCTCGACAATTTGTACGATCATCGACAGGATTGTTCTCCACACAAGTGTAATGGACGCAAGGTCAAGTCACCCAAGAAATCAAGGCCACAAACTCACAACCATTTTAAACTAACGAATCTTTCTTTGTTTAGAACAGGAAAAGAATAGTTCAGTGGAACAGTTCGTGGAAAGACGAGCACCACCAAGTGGAGTTCTCAAATCCATGATTTCCTTCCAATATACATGTAAGCATGTTATTTATAGTTTCATTATAGGGAATCAACACCCTATCTTCAACACAGGGTACAACATCCCCTAGTTGCATCATTTTGTTGCCAACATATGGTACAACATCCCCTGGTTGAATTATTTTCTACATAGGATACAACATTCCCTAGTAGTATTTCAGAGTACCACGAGCCTCATCTTGTTGTCAACACAGGGTACACCATCCCCTGGTTGCATTATTTTCTGTCAATACAGGGTACACCATCCCCTGGATGCATTATTTTCTGTCAACGCATGGTACACCATCCCCTGGTTGCATTATTTTCTGTCAACACAGGGCACAACATCCTCCGGTTGAATTATTTTCTACATGGGGTATAACATTCCCTAGTAGCATTTCAGAGTGCCACGAGCCTCATCTTGTTGTCAACACATGGTACACCATTCCCTGGTTGCATTATCTTCTGCCAACACAGGTACACCATCCCTTGGTTGCATTACTTTCTGTCAACACAGGGTACAACATCCCCTGGTTTTCTCATCTTGTTGTCAACACAGGGTACACCATCCCCTGGTTGCATTATTTTCTGTCAACACAGGGTACAACATCCCCTAGTTGAGTTATTTTCTATATAGGGTATAACATTCCCTAGTAGCATTTTAGAGTGCCACGAGCCTCATCTTGTTGTCAACACAGGGTACATCATCCCCTGGTTGCATTATCGTCTGTCAACATAGGGTACAACATCCCCTATTTGTATTATCAACATCCCCTGGTTGTCTCATCTTGTTGTCAACACAAGGTACACCATCCCCTCGTTGGATTATTTTCTGTCAACACATGGTACAACATCCCCTGGTTGAATTGTTTTCTACATAGGGCATAACATTCCCTAGTAGCATTTCAGAGTGCCACGAGCCTCATCTTGTTTTCAACACAGGGTACACCATCCTCTGGTTGCATTATTTTCTGTCAACACAGGGTACAACATCCCCTGGTTGATTTATTTTCTATATAGGGTATAACATTCCCTAGTAGCATTTCAGAGTGCCACGAGCCTCATCTTGTTGTCAACACAGGGTACACCATCCCGTGATTGTTTTATTTTCTGTCAACACAGGGTACACCATCCCCTGGTTGCATTATTTTTTGTCAAACACAGGGTACAACATCCTCTGGTTGAATTATTTTCTACGTAGGGTATAACATTCCCTAGTATTGTTTCAGAGTGCCATGAGCCTCATCTTGTTGTCAACACAGGGTACACCATCCCCTGGTTGTATTATTTTCTGTCAACATAGGGTACAACATCCCATTCTTATTGTCAACGTAGGGTACACCATCCCCTGGTTGCATTATTTTCTGACAACACAAAGTACAACATCCCCTGGTTGTCTCATCTTGTTGTCAACAAAGGGTACACCATCCTCTGGTCGCATTATTTTCTGTCAATACAGGGTACTCCATCCCCTAGTTGCATTATTTTTTCTTTTTTTTTCAATTCTTTGTTTTTGTAATAGCAATGATAGTTTAATGTGTTTTCAATAACTCACAAAAATTTCCTAGTGCAAACTGGGGCAGAAAATTTTTGTTCGCTTTGTTTGTTTGTGATGGCTTGTCGGTTTTTCTGCAAAGCACGGATTGGATATGCAAAAAGTAATATTCCAGCTCTCGCTAGAGAAAGTGGAACGTTTGATCTCAAAACCAGCCGCAACCATCTTTGACGTAATGCATGCAGAGACATATGGCGAAGATCTTTGTTCCTAACATCTGATCGAGAAACAAGCCTGCGAGAATATTTCATAGTTTGTTGCATCAAGAGCATCAAGTTTCAGTCTAAAGTCAACGGGAGAAGCAAGTCAAGAATCAAGACAAGACTCCAGACGACATTTAGATAGGAATTTTATAACTCTTAGATTTCAAGAGTATGTAATTTTCTTTTCATTTTGATGTAATAGTAGGACCCACGGATCGTAACCTCGACGGAACTTCACTCGACTCTCTTTCCGAGAATACTCTGTCACTCTTCTTTTATTTGAACTACACGTGACCTGATTCCCTTATAACCCGGGATATGTAGGCTGCCTAAAACAAAGGCTCGGTCACCTCTTTTTCTTCTCTTCTTTTCCTTTTTAAATAATAGTGAGGCCAAAAATCAGTCACCTTATTCATTTTCTTTGCTTGAAAACTCTTCATGTTTCCAAGCAAAGAGAAGTATGCTGTGAACACCTAATTTTTTACCTCACCAAAATTCTATACTATTTTAGTGTAAATATTTGAATCTTAATATATAAACTTTTATCATTCTCTTAATAGGTTTCATTTATGAAAATTAAAAAAAATATATAAAAAGATTAATTTATTTGCATTCTTAGAGTATAACTTTTGTTCCTATTTTTAAATAGAAAAAATTTACAAAAAAAAATATATATCTGGTTTCTTCTAATTATAAATGTAAGCTATAGTATTTTTCATAGTATAATTTAAACTATAATGTAAATATTAGGTTTTCTTATAGTTTTCTTTAAATCTAAAGTAAGTTTTATATGCGTGTGTGCATTTTTTATCTTATTTTATTTAATTAAAAAAAGGGGGTTAGGAAAATTTAAATAAATATATATAAATTTTAAAAAATATATTAAAAAATAATAAAATAAATCAACCCAACTTTCCCACTTCCCCACTTCACGTAACTTCATTTCCCACTAACTCTCATGTTCCTAACTTTCCAATCCCCACTTCCCCACTTCCCCACTTCCTTAGAAGTTATAAAACTACTCATACTCATCTATATAAAGAGAAAGAGACTTCTGTTATAAAAAAAAAGTGGATCTTTTGGGGAAAATAGAAAAAGTTAACGTTGAAAGAAAAAAACAAAGAACTAATGAGGGAGGATCGATAGAAAAAGTTCTTTCATTTGGAAAGCGACGAAAGTTCAGTGTCGAGGTTCGGATTCGAGTTACGTTCGCTATCCTCACCCGTTTTCTTGTAATTGTTGGTCTTCTTTTACATTATTGAAAGCTTCTGCAAAGGTTCATATTCTCTATCTTTATTATTTTCTGTCTTTGAATTTGTATGTATTTTGTGTGTTTAGCAATGTTTAATGTGATGTGTATCTTATTAAGTTTTGTTTCCATTATTGAGTTCGTTTTAATCTTTTTTAATCTTAATTCGGACGCTATAGATAGTGTTGTGAAAGTAACTTATAATTGGTTGAACACTCATTTGCTGCTAAACTTAAAAAATTTAATTATAGATGTTACTTTGTTATACTACACTAATTATTAATTATTTTATCTTATATCAGTATATATTGATTTTCACTAGTTTGTAAAGATTGTTAAATAAAAAATGAGAATGTCATTCTTAAAGTTTGGTTAAAATACTGCTAAGATATCTTATATATACTGTTTGGTTTAATTTTCTTTTAGATGTTGAAAGGGTCATTTAGCTAAATGGATAAAGTATTTTAGAAGAAGAAAATTCACAATTTTAGTTTTTTTACTACGTTTCTTAACATTGTTAAAAAGAAATATTAATTTAGAGGTTTCCATTAGTCTTTAAAAATTGTCAATCTTGCATCATATAAAATAATAATAAAACTAATTTACTTGCAATGTAGATATCCATATAAATTTCGTACAAGAACTTTCTTTTTGGAAAATTGCTAACATCAGTATAGGTTGAAGCACTCTAATTAGTATATATATGAGGTGAATGTCCTTCTAGTGTAATAGTTTAAATATTATGTATTTATTTTCAATTCTAAGATGATTTAGCTAGTTCATTTTATTTCTTTACTTAATTTTTATTTTTGAAATCTTTAGAAAGTAATAGCAACAGTAGTATATTAAATAGTTTAATCGTAGTACTAATAAAAAATGTTGCATAAGAGGATTAAAATTTAGTTCCTCCTAACGTTTTAGTAAGTTTAGGTTTGAGTTAATAAAGAATGAAAAATGGAGCTTAAATCAATGAGAAATTATATATGCTAAGGATTGGTCTTGTAAAAGAACTTAGGCTTAATAAACAAGTAATGCATTAATTAGCTAATTAACTCAAGATTCTGCTCTAATAAGTAAAATAAATAATAATGCTAAAAAAAAGATAAATAAACGGAGTATTCTGAATAAATTAGCATGCTCTAGGCGCGTGTTAACCATCAATCATCGTGATTATGTACACGTTCGCGTGATATAATTACGATTTTTAAAATCAATGAAGTATGCGTTCGCAAAATTTCAACCAGACGTTTTTTCTAAAAAAAAATAAACAAAGCGTTATTAATTATGGACACATTCGCGTGACATGATTTTAGCGCGCCAAAAGAAAAGAGTATATGTACGCATAACTCAATTCTTTAATTACGAACGAATCAAGTGATTAAAAGCAGTAAAAAGATAAGCGCATATAGGCCCTAAACATGAGTAGCTAAACGATATAATCAAAGTAATAATCACTAAGCGACCGTGCTAGAACCACGGAACCCGGGAATGCCTAACACCTTCTCTCGGGTTAACAGAATTACTTATCTAGAATTTCGGGTTCGCATACATAAAAAAATAAATAAATTTTTCCTCTATTTGGGATTTTAAAATAAATCAGTTACTTGGGACACCAAATAATTTATTCCTAGTGGTGACTCTGAAATGATTAATTAATCTCATTTAGAATAATGTCACTTAAATTGGAAAAACTCCCAACTCCTTCGGGTGTGTAAAAAGGAGGTGTGACACCTTTATTGTCATACTCAATTAATTTCCTTTCATATAGGCCTCAGAAAAGAAGTTATCATGAGGCCACCATCTGAAAAGAAGGAGGTTTCTCTCCCGGTCCTGAAGCCGGCGAAGGATTAAAAGAGAAATAGGGTATCGACCTCCGAGACTCCAAAGCCCAAAAAGTGTAAGGCTCGTATGTCAAAGAAATACACCACCGTCCTACCTATGGATGTAGTTCAACGACTACGAGATGAAAAAGAGAAAAATGAAGATGTTGGCTTCAAGTTGGTGTCCCAAATGAAGAGGAGCGTCGAGGACACAAAGGCCGATGAGCCGGTGATGATCGAAGAGTTTTAGCCTCGGGCCAAAAAGATCTTGGAAGATGGCCTGAGCAAAGTCCCCGAGTCATCGGAGGCTGAAGATGTCTCCCGCCCAAATGAGCAATCGGCTTGAGTGCCTAAAGGGGGTCTAAGGCCCTTTAAAATGAAGAGAACGCCCCAAATGACTTGCGTGGGGCAATAGCTATTGGCGATTTTCCGCCCCTCCCTGCATTTTTCTAGGGGAAAATTAAGGAAGCCCAGTCCATGGGAACCCCGGACATAGAAATAGCCCACGAAGGAGAGGATATTTTCCATGGTTGCTTTACGGGAGTTGAAGATACTACAGATCTAAGTGAGGTATCGAGCCTCTTTTCTTAGGCTCAACAACTTTTGAGTCAGGTAAGTTTCAGCTCCCCTCATCGATATCACACTTATATTTATTTCTCCTTGACCAATTTCCTTTCTTTCTACACAAGCCTTAACACTTTATCGGGATGTTTTTCTAAATCCCTGGAAAAGCTGAGGCGATGCGAGGCCGACCTTCAAAGGATCACGGCGGAGATAAATGCCCTTCAATTTCTCAGTGAGCAAAAGGAAGAGGAGATGAAGAACCTCCGAGCTGAACTGGCCACGACTCATAAAGAGCAGACCGACTTGATTGAGCAGGTAATGAAATTTTTTAGAATCTTGGTGTATTAATTCGGGGAAGACGACTAATATTTTGATCGTACAGGTTCAATAGAAGGCCAAAAACGTCAAAAAACTCTTAGAGGAGGCCAACATGATAAGGGCGGGGACATTGGGGTGGAAACAGAACATGGATCAGCTTTCCTTGGAGAAAGATATTGCTCGATCCCAACTGTCAGTGGCCGAACGTCATCTCCAAAGAATGAAGGAAGAAGGCTTGGCCCAAGCGAATAAAATTGAGGAGCTCGAGGCTCGGTTGGCTGCTGAACTTGAAAATACTACATCTAAGGCGGAAAAGGTTAAGGCTGACGCGAAGGCGATCATGGTTATCTACCGAGATGATGATGAAACTTCTTAAGCCCGAGCAAAAATGGTTACTGATACCACTCGGACCTGATCATGATGAGCTGTCAATCATGCCAAGTACCAGTCTCAAAGAAAGACTCTAGAGGAGATTCATGCTCGTGGTTTTAACCTTGTTGTTGAAATCGAGAACGCGAACAACTCGAGGCCAAAGACAAAGCATTTCTCTCTTCCAATGATGATGATTATGGGAGCGAAGGAGATTCCTATGGCAAAAGTGTGGCTCCCGAGGAAAATTAGCCAATAAGAATTTTTTCTTTTTAAAAGTTTTTGTGTAGGATCCTGACCGATCCATGTAAATATTTTCATATGTAAAAGATCTCTTTTCTATTCGATTTCAATTTCCCCCTCGTACTAATTTAGTTTTAAGTATGAGACTTGGGCAATTTAATCGAAGTCGGACTAGTGTAGTCTTTGTAATCAAGCAAGTATTTGCTCGAACTCGAAATAGGATGACATTAGGTTTTAGTTGAGGATGCCTTCTCAAAATCAAAAATAAAATGGCCCCTAGACTCTTGAATAAGGCCAATATAGCCTTAAAAGTATGGCTCTTTCTCCCTTTCGGCTTAAAAGGGTTAATAATAATTTGTTATGCCTTAGCATAAGATTGTTTAGAGAGTTCAAACAATCCGGCAGATTGATATTATCAAAACCCTTTTTAACTTTGTCGAGGGTAGCCCTTTGAACCGGTTTTGTGAAGATATTAGAAGGCCTACATTATGGAATTCAAACATCTTCGAAACGTGGTGGTTTGGCCATAGCCTTTAACTTGGGATTTGCATCTTTGGCTTATTCCCTGATCACACTTCAGACTTGGTCGGAGTGCCTGTCCCTGAGTGGGGTGGCCGTGGCCTATATAAAACGAGGGTTGCCTATTTAAGGTCTTATAATCTCAAGATTCTAGCGGTTCGATTTCATCGATTTTTTGGACAGTAGTCCCTGAGTACGCGGTGAGTTGTTTGAACTTTAGATGTGATAGACCCTTAAGCATGTTTCCACAATAGATAAAAAGTCTGAAATGGTAAAGTAAAAATATCTTTAAGGTAAGAAATATTTGGCAAGGAAAAACACTTTTCTCAATAGATGCGTACATATTTTACTTTAGGGCTCGAGTGATCTAAATGGGCACGGTTCATTTGACTGTTTGGACTTTAAAAAGTTTTACCTATCGAGGCCATATTGACACGAAGTATTTTCCTTGTAACAAAGTTAACATCCGAGGGTCATTCCCCCCAGTATTCAAGGTTGATTGTAAAGAAGCCTTGGATACTGTTGAGTTGCTCTAAGTTAGCACGAATAATGGTTGCCTCATTAAAAAGCTCATCGGAAAACCCATTTGGGATAAAAACCGGTCTAAGGGAAAAAAATGCAATGCGTGCTTTCAGACCTAAGTACTTTGTGCTGAAGGATCCTTCGATATCTTTGGTCGAACACCTGCAATTAGTTAGTGTAAAATGTAAATGAAAATAGAGAAGATCATAACTTAGCAGTAGTATCGTTTGAGAAGTGATATGTTCCAATTGTTTGGTAATTTCTCGCCATCCATCATGCTAAGTTTGTAGGATCCTTTTCTGACAATATCGAGGACCTGATACGGTCCTTCCCAGTTCATGCCAAATTTTCCTTTATTTGGGCCTCGATTATTGATGGTGATCTTTCGTAGGACTAAATCCCCGATTTTAACGTGTCGAAGATTGGTTCTTCGATCTCGATCTGCTATTTCTGTTCGGCCATCGAACGAGCGCAACTTCTCATCTTTCATCTAGCAATTCGAGGTCCATATTCATAGCCTCGTGATTTGTTCTTCCATTGTATACCGAAACCTGAAGCTGGGTTTCCCCGACTTTGACCAAGACTAGAGCTTCGGTACCATAGACCAAAGAGAACAATGTTGCCCCCGTACTAGTTTTTAACATTGTTCGATATGCCCAAAGGACCCCGAGCAATATTTCTCTCCATTTTCCTTTAGCTTCGTTCAACCTTTTCTTGAGATTTTGGATGACGGTCTTGTTCATCAATTCGGCATGTCTATTTCCACTAGGATGGTATGGTGTTGACATGACCCTTTTTATTTTGTGGTCTTCGAAAAACTTTGTCAATTGTTGCCGATGAACTGCTTTCCATTGTCTCATATGATCTCGTCAGGAATCCCGAGTCGATATATAATATGGTCCAAATGAAGTCTATGACTTTTTTTCCAGACTTTCTCAAAGGCCTATGATTCAACCCACTTATAGAAATAGTCAATCATAAACAAAAAGAATTTAGATTTACTTAGGGCTAATGGTAGAGGGCCGATGATATCCATTCTACATTTCATGAATGGCCACGGGGATAAGACTGAGTGGAGTTGCTCTCCGAGATGGAGGATCATCGGTGCATACATTTGACAATTGTCGCACTTTGGAGATAATTCATTACTTTCCTCTTCCATATCAGCCCAATAATATCATGCTCTGATGACTTTGCGAGCCAATGATTTTTCACCAGAATGATATCCAAAAGTTCCCCTATGAGTTTCCCGTAGAACATAGTGGTATCTCCTGGTCCCAAAAATTTCACTAATAGTCCATTGAACATTCTCCTGTACAGTGTTCCATCCTTGGTCAATATGAACCATGCGACCTTCATATGCAGAGTCCTCGATGCTTTAGGATCTGATGGAAGCTTCCAGTTCTTTAGGTATCCGATATACTTATTCCTCCAATCCCAGGTTAAACTTGTGAAGTTTATTTTTGCATTTCCTTCTTCGATAACTAACCTTGAAAGTTGCACAATAGTCCCCGATCTAAGTTCATCATTTTTTATCGACGACCCTAAATTTGCAAGGGCATCATCCTCGCTATCTTACTCTCGAGGTACATGGTGCAGTTTCCATTCTTTAAATCGATGTAGGTACACTTGTAATTTGTCTAAGTACCTTTGCATTCAATCTTCTCGAACCTCGAAAGTTCTGTTGACTTGATTTACCACAAGTTGGGGAGTCGCATTTGGCCTTGATGACCTCTACTCTAAAGCTCTTAGACGACCCACAATCATAGCCTTATGTTAGTCAATTTAGAAGTTTGATATACTGTCTTATCATATTACCAGTAGGCGGCTTCAAAATGACGGACCCGTTCAATGTTGAACCGCTATCTGTGAAGAGGGTCACTACCGATGACGTACCCGGTTTTAATAATAGTTCCTTTTAGACCTCGGTACGAGGAATGGTGTAAATTAGACCACGAAGTTTGCCAAGATTTGAGACTTGATGGCCGTTCAAAGTTGATACTCGATATCATACCCACTAATCTCGATGGCCCATTTGGCCAATCGGCCTTAGAGCTAGGGCTTGTGCAAAATGTTGTGAAGGGGGTAAGTGGTGATAACACAAATTGGGTGACCTTGAAAATATGGCTTTAATTTCCTATAGGCGTTTATTAAAGCAAGTACTAATTTTTCTAAGTGTGGGTATCGGGTCTCGGCTTCACTTAGGGTCTGACTAACATAATAAACACGAAATTACGTACCTTGCTCTTCTCAAACTAATATCCCACTTACCGCTACCTCAGAGACCGCTAAGTATAGGTAAAGTTGCTTGTCCGTCTTTGGCCTGTGAAGTAATAACGGGCTCGACAGGTAACGTTTGAGTTCCTCTAAAGCTTGTTGGAATTTTGGGGTCCATGCGAAGTTGCTCTTCTTCTTAAGCAGTGAGAAAAAATGGTGACTCCTGTCTGAGGACCTCAAGATAAATTGACACAAGGCGGCTATGCGTCACGTTAACCTTTAAACAACCTTGACATTATTAACAACTGTAATATCTTCGACTGCCTTGATTTTATCAGAGTATTTTGATTCCTCGATTTGATACCATAAATCCGAGGAATTTTCCCGAGATGACCCCAAATGCACGTTTCTCCGGATTAAGCTTCATGTTTTACTTCTTAGTATGTCAAAGGTCTCCTGCAAATGTTTCATTAAACCTCCATTGATTTACCTATTTGTTCTTTGAACATTAGATTTACTAGGCGATGATAGGTAGCAGCAGCATTTTTTAGTCCGAACGGCATTGCATTATAGCAATAGGTGCAATATTTAATGATAAATAAAGTTTTTTCCTGATCCTCTAGGTTCATCTGTATTGATTGTACCCGGAGTAGGCATCGAGAAAACTAAGGGTCTCGTAGCCGGTCGTGGCATCAATCATGAGATTGATATTCAGAAAAGGAAAAGAATCTTTAGGGCATGCATGTTTTAGATCCTTATATTCAACACACATTCTAAGCTTGTTTCCTTTTTTAGGGACTACACCTACGTTTGCTAGCCATTTGTGATATTTTACTTCCCGAATGGACCCTATATTGAGAAGTTTTATTACCTAATCCTTGATAAATGCATGTTTTACCTAGGACTAAGGTCTTCTCTTTTGCTTCACCGAGCGGAACTTCAGATCCAAGCTCAGTCGATGCATGGTGATCTTTGGTGGGATCCCTGTCAGTCGACCGTTGACTTTGTTGCATCAGAATCATCAGAGATTATGAAGGTTTGAGGTATCATATAATTATCATACTCTAATGTTTCCTGCTCCACCCATCGAGTTGAGGCCGATGACTGTGATTGCTATTTGACTTCTTGCTTTCTCTTCGACTCTGATTCCTTTGTTGATGAAAGCACTGATACTCGCACTACCTCATCGATTGTGAACATCACTTTGGCCGCGGGTTGTTCCCCATACACCGTTTTGATTCCTTCTAATATTGGGAATTTCAAAACTTGGTGAAGCATCGAGGGCACTACTTTCATGTTATGAATCCAAGGTCTTTTGAGCAGTGCGTTGTACCTCATATCACATTCGTTTACATGGAACATTGTTTCCTGGATAGTCCAGGCCACATTCACTACCAAAATGATTTCCCCTTTGGTGGTTTCATTTACCATGTTGAAGCCTTTGAGTACTCGAGCTGCGGGCATGACTTGATCTTGGGAAGCTAGTTGTTCTACAACTCTCGATAGAATAACGTTTGCCGAGCTAACTAGATCAATCAACACAAATATAACTTAAATTTTATTCATAATGATAGATATTACCGGTGCATCTTTGTGTGATTGTTCGATCCCTTCTGCATCCTCGTAGTTGAAAGACAAGGTTTCTTCCGGTAAGTAGTCTTGTTCTCTTTTCCCTTGTGATCGTCACCTTGGTGCGTTTGAACACTGGCCTTGAGGTATATCAACCCCTTCAGCGATCATATGAATCACATGTTGTGGCTCTTCCTGGTTGTTTTGCATGTTCATATCCCTGCTTTTGACCTCATTAAATAAACGAGCTATCTCCTCCCTTAATTGTCTATAATATTTAGTTTTATGCCTATGGATACCATGGTATTTTCATATTTGATTAGGGTTCCTTTTAGATAGATCGATCTGTAGGGTCTAGGCCATCTAGTATCCTTCCATCATGGCGGACACAATACCTGAGGCATCGATATTGAAGTTGTATTCCAGAAGTCATGGTGCTTCTATAGACTCGACATGTTTATCGAAGCCATTTTTAATCATGAGACCTCGAGAGATTTGTCCTCGATCATTTCAAATGATATCCGCCCTGGGGTGTTGTTTTTACGATCTCCGATGTATGGTTAGTACCGATCTCTGTTCAATCAGGGTTCTCTGTCGATGTCCCTTTGAATTCTGCCGACGAACCTGTTTGAATAAATGGAACAAGAGAGAGTTCCCAATTGATCATCCTCGAACTTGATCTTTGATTAGTGTCGATTATGTACATTGGCCCGGGTCATAGCTGGATATTCAATCAAATTCTACTTTAGTTGTTGTGATGCAATCGAACTTCGCTTGTTCAAACCTTGAGTGATGGCTTGGATAGCCCAATCAACAACCGAGCATAGGTCCATGCAGTCTATTTGGAACCGAGATACGAGTTCCCTTAGCATTTCATTGTCCTTTTGTATCACTTTGAAGAGGTCTGACTTTCTAGTCGCAACCTTTATTACTCTGGTGTGTGATTTTACGAACGAATCAGCAAGCATGATGAAGGAATCGATGGAATCAGGCAGAAAATTATGGTACCATATCATTTCCCTTTTGATAAAGTCTTTCCAAACTTTTTCAATAGAACTAATTCTCATTGTTTGCTAAATCATTCCCCTTTATTGCGCACTTGTAAGAAGTGACGTGCTCATTAGGGTCGGTGGTCATATTGTATTTGGGGATTTCTAGCATATGGAATTTCTTCAGGATGGGATTCGCAGCCGCACTTGGAGGAAATAGTTTTCGCACAAACTTCTTCGAATCTAAACCCTTTAGAATCAGGGGTGCCCCCGATATTTGATCAGCCTGAGAGTTGTACTTTTCTACCTTTTTATCATTAGCCTCGATTTTCTTTTCTCCTAATTAAATTCGTTTAGTGAGCTCCTCGAGCATCTTTATAATGGTGGATTCAGTTCCCGATCCATTATCATTCGGCTTCTCTGGTACAGGTTTGACCCTATGAATGACTTCTTGTGATATTTTGAGATCAATTCTTCTTGGTGCTTTATCCTGATTTTGGAGCTGCGCTATCGCAGCTTGGTGATTCTGTAACATTCTGAATATCATTCAAAGGCTAATCTCGACTTTTTCACTGCTTTGTGCGTTCTGATCGACTGGTCAGGCATCTCTGCGAACGATATTTTCTGGATCGACGCCCAAATTCCCATTGATGGCAACACGAGAACTGACATCGACTGGATCTACGGCCAATGGTCCATCGGGTTGACGGAAGGTACTCCGCTTCTCGGGCGACTATGTTCTCGTTGTCACTATAAGACCAAGGCCATTGTCTTTGTGTGTGGGTGCTACTTGAGAGTTTGACATGTTGATTCCTGAAATCAAAGACACTTACAAGAACAAACGTAAAACAGTGTGCGTTATGAGGATTAATACCATGCAATCACTATTATTCTTAGCCCCACGGTGGGCGCCAAACTGTTTACCCTTAAAATTGGATAATAATTAAACTTATAATATAATTTTAAGGACACGTGATTCACCTAGTACCAATCTATAAATATAAAGATCAGTAATAAAAATTAATAATAAAATAAGGCAAACTAGTATTTGAATAGAGTTCAGCCTTCGAGTTGAATACCCTCGAACTGATCGATGCAAGATCAATTAAAAATATAATAATCTTATGAAACAAGAATATAAGTTAGAAAGTATTGTATTGATTTAATATGCGTGAATGCCATGTGTCTACAAAATGATTAGGACCATCTTTATATAGTAGAGGAATCATATTTATGGTACAATACTAATGACGGAAGTAAGTCCCATGATTAGCTAATTAAATATTTTTTATTCGATCTGTTCCAAGATTTTTGTCGTGATCTTCAACTGATCACGGATATCCTATTTTTCCATTATTGTGTTTTGCTCGAAGTCTGCCATATTTGGTGTTGATCATTGCTGGCCTTGATCTCGACGGGTACCTTGATCCCCGAACTAGATACCTTGTCTTCGTGCTCTGGATTGATTCACTACGAGGCTGGCCTTCAACGTAATTCCATGGCCTCGAATAGTAAAATCGGGTCGGTCCGGTTTTAACCCTATACAATTTTTTTCTACCCGGTGTACGATACCCACATTGGGGTGCGACAAAATCTAAATTCGCACCGAGAAGTCTCACATTAAGGGGTAAAGCACTCTTTAATGAAGGCAATTCCATATGGTCTCTAAGACCTTTGATGAAGAATGAAAGAGTACTCACTACTACACCACAAACATTTATGTTATTTTCAATGTTTTATATGAGTGTACATGTACATATATGCTTATAGACACAGGTGTTCATAAAAATCCAAAAAATTGAACCAAATCGAAAATCGTACCAAACCGATAAAAACATCGATACTTTTTAGGTTTGATTTGGTTTTGATTTTGAATTTTAAAAACCGATCAAATTGGTTTGATTTTGATTTTAATAAAAAAATAACCGAAAAAATCGAATCAAATTGACTATAAAAGTAGCTATTTAGAATTATTATCACACACACACACACACACACACACACACACACACACACACACACACACACACATATATATATATAATTTCTAAAATTTTATCACACATTAGTTATTTGTATTTTTAGTCTAGTTCTTTGCTATTATAATAATCCAATCTTTTGCCTTCATATTCTCGTTTAATTGGTAGTTTTCTTTTGCAAACATAAGAATTTATTTCATAATAAATATAATAGATTTTTAATTGAGTACTTAAATTATTTATCACTATTTAATTCAGTTATCATCAATATATCTTGGTAAATGATAAATTTCTCAAAGAGCAATTAATTTGATAGTCTTACGTTGAAAATATAATAATATGCGTTTGATAATATATGTCTCGTATTTAAAAAAATTAATAAATAATCAAAAAATTAACAAAAATTAACAAAAATAAAATCAATAAAAAACCAACTTAATTAGTTTAATTTGATTGAATATTTGAAAAGTCGGCCCTACTTGAACCATGAAAACCCCCTAGTTTCCGGTATAGTGGACCAGTACAGTAACTATCTGAAAAGACTAACGAAGAAAACAAGATTGCTGGTGTGGGATGGGAGGTGTATGGGTGTGGGGATGGTGACAACGACAGGTAAAAAGAAAGAATAAACGAAATTACAAAAAAACCCAAAAAAGCAAAGAGTGTGATGTATATGTACATTTGTGTTTCATCCTCTTTGCTCTCCTTCTTTCAACTACTCTACTTTCATTACAGATATGTCATCTCCTTCAACTCAAGGACTTTGACCTCTTTTTATCCCTTATGTCCTCGGAATTCTGCTCTGTAAGCTTTCCTTAACTCTTATGTTCTTTTTTGTTTTCTTTTGTGAAGTGTTGATATATGTTCTTTTTAGCTATATGGATGATTTGGAACTGCAGGTTTAATGGGATTCTCCATCTTCTTTATGATTTAATTTTGAACTTAAATTTGGAGTGTTCAGTGTTATTAACTTGCTTTGGATTTTGGGGTGTAGTTTAGCTGAAGTGGGTTGTAATTGGTAATTAGTCAAAGAGCCTAATTTTCGTATATACTTGTTGGATTATTGCTCAATTCCGTCGCTTATTAATTCACGTGATTGATCTCAAAAGATTTTTCTTTTTTGTTGTTATCAAATGCTGTTCATTAAGCACATCTTTTTTTTTTCTTAAAGTGTTTCTATTTCTTGGTGAAACAACTTTTAGTACTAGAATTTTCTTCTTTTAGAAATTGTACTTCAGGTCCAAAACTTAAGAAGCTAGACTTGAGTAAACTTTTTTTCTTTAACTGAAATCAGGAATTTTAATGGAACCTCTTGGGGCATGTGTGTGTGTGTGTTTTCTTTTTTTTTGCTGTATGTTGTGCTTTTAATTATATATTGGCCCTTTTACGCCCCAGGGCTTTGTTCAACGGCTAAGGTAGTAGTAGAAGTACATCGTGAATATGTGGTAGGCGCACGTCACGAGTTTGAGACTTGGCTGCTTAACAAAGTCCGGCATTTAAGTGGAGAAGATTAGAAGGGCTTCCAATTATCCTCAAGTTTTAAAGCCAAAACAGCGGATTTCTTGGTCTTAAAAAGACTTATGTCCTAGTCCTTTTTTCCCTGATATTCTTGTTCTAAATACCAAAGTTCTTTGTAGACTTTCAGGTTTCTTGTGAGTAAACTGTGATAGGTGTACAACTACTTGGATAAAGTGGAGAACTATAAAGAGTATGCCATCAACAACAACAACAACCCAGTATAATCCCACTTAGTGGGGTCTGGAGAGGGTAGTATGTACGCAGACCTTACCCCTACCCTGGGTAGAGAGGCTGTTTCCAAATAGACCCCCGGCATCCTTCCCTCCAAGAACTTCCCTCCTTGCTCTTGGGGAGACTCGAACTCACAACCTCTCGGTTGGAAGTGGGGGTTGCTTACCATCAGAGCAACCCCTCTTGAAGGGTATGCCATCATTTACTTGAAAAATCGGTTGAAGTACTTGAATTTTTAAGTGTAATGTTTGGACCTCTACCTTCATATACACGTGCAATATGTGTTCTGTTTTTGCTGACCTCTGTTTTTTCAATTGCTTGTGCCTGACTTAGTACTCTCTTAAAGCTCTTGGAGCTGATGACGACTGTTCATCTTTTATGCTATTTGTGATGCGGCCTTGAGTTACTGACTGCAGAGTTGAAACTGCTTATAAGTCTATCATTGTTGAATATGTAATTGCTTTCTCAAAGGGCAAGGCTTGAAACTGCTTATAAGTCTATCATTGTTGAATATGTAATTGCTTTCTCAAAGGGCAAGGCTTGATTTGTTCTTGTTGTGATTGCTGTTTTTTTTTCCTGGCTACTCTTCCGTGTCCCATCTTGGCTTTTTATTTCATTAAGAACATCCTGAAGACATTGGTTTCAGCTGCTGACACTTGCTGCTCAGGTGTGATTTTGCTATTCAATACTATGTAACTCTTAGTGTATCCTCCACGAAGAAGATGTGACGTGTGTGATTTTCCAAAATGTGGTGACAGGAGTCTTTCCAATATGAGTATATGTCTCACTTGCATTAAAGGAATAAACTGATTTGGGCAATTTATACGACATACTATATGATATGGACGACAGTGGGCATCATGAGAATGGAAGGCATAAACCACCTAAGGGCCAGGTGAGTTATAGTTAAAAATGCTCGAGTCTAGTTTCTTGACTTGGGATATTTCTAGTGCAAAAGATGTTTCACAGAGTTTTTAATCTAAACAGTAGAGTATGCTGTAGATTGAAGTCTTTTATTACCAACATTTGCTCTGGTGATATCTAGGCTCTGCTTTTCTGTACTTCAGTGGTTTATGCAGCATCAGCCATCAATGAAGCAGATAATGGCTATCATGGGCGAAAGAGATGCTGCTATTCAGGAGAGGAACTTGGCTCTTTCCGAAAAAAGGGCTGCCTTGGCAGAGCGAGACATGGCCATCTTGCAACGCGATTCAGCTATAGCAGAACGAAAAAGTGCCATAATGGAGCGGGACAATGCCATTACCACTCTTCAGTATCGGGAAAACTCAATGAACAGTGGTAACATGTCTCCTTGTCCGCCCGGGTGTCAAATTGCACACGAAGTGAAACACATGCACCATCCACAACAGCGTGTACATCATCAACCACAGTTGGGAGAACCTATATTTAACCACAGCGATATGCACATGAATGAGTCATCCTTACCATCGTCACCAGCTGCTCCAGAGCCCACAAAATCCTGTAGGAACAAAAGATCCAAGGAGGCAAAGTTAGTGTCATCTTCTAAAAAGACTTCAAAGCAATCAAAGAAAGTGAAAAAGGAAGGTGAAGAACTTAGCAAGACAATGCTTGACGAATCGCAGGAGTGGAATGGCGCCCAAGAGATGGGTGGTGGAAGTGATGACGTTAATAGGCAGTTGGGTGTGTCAAAGCCAGACTGGAAGGATCAGGCTCTGGGGCTCAACCAGGTTTCTTTTGATGAATCAACCATGCCAGTTCCAATATGTTCCTGCACCGGAATTTTAAGGCCTTGCTACAAATGGGGAAATGGAGGTTGGCAATCTTCATGTTGTACAAACAATTTGTCAATGTATCCATTACCAGCGCTTCCTAACAAGCGACATGCTAGAATTGGTGGTCGGAAAATGAGTGGGAGTGCATTCACCAAGCTGCTTAGCCGCCTGGCTGCTGAAGGCCACGATCTATCAAATCCAGTTGATCTTAAGGACAACTGGGCAAAGCATGGGACAAACCGCTACATCACCATCAAGTAATGCTTCTAACATTATTCATCCGATAAGATATCTACAAATTTGGGAGGATATGTAGAAAGCAATTACATACTATCACACGTTTGGTTATCGTGTGTTTCATTGTCGATGGTGAATCGACTTCTATTAGTATCACGGATTCAAAGTGGTTTAACTATCAAAGATTATTCAAGGATAAGTAACGATGATTGTTGTAAGTCGACAGTCAGCAGATAACTAGTCAAATACGGGATGAGTCTTCACAATCAAAGGCGGAGATCATATTGTACAAATAGGGCATAGACAAATTTAGTATTTAAGTTGTTGAATTCTCTTAACATAGAAGATTTCTCTACTATATAGCAAAATTGCTCTAGATCGTAAGTTCAATCTCGGGTGTGATATTCTTTCTTTTTCAAAAAAATAAAAAAATAAAATTCAGGAGCACCTATCACGATACACAATATGATGATCTTTTTGTCCTAAATCAGATTTGATTCTCTAGTCGAATCTCTCAGCATACGAGATCGCGCCTATGTTATGATTTCAATTGAACCCGTAGCTATCTCATATATATATATAGAAGAGAGAATAAGCAGGCATCAGGTCAACATGCCTGCTTGGGATGTCAGGGGTAATTCAGTCGTTTCGTTTAATTGAAGCAGTGTGATTGGTTACGATGGAATCTTACTATAGCAACAGTATACATTTTTGAGTGTCTTGACTTAATTATCCTTAGCTTATGTCATTCTACACATATTTCCATACAGCATCTGTGGGCGAACTAAGGGTGTATTGTGGGTCGGGACCGGTCCGAGATCCCGGGCCAAACGGGCCGGTCTCAAATGGTGCAAAGGCCCATGCCAGGTCGGTCCTACACAAATAGCCCGTGAGTTCGGAATTGGCAGGTGGGTCTGGGTCAGTTCAATCGGGCCTAACGGGCCCCAATGGCTAATTTTTTTTTAAAAAAAAATTAAATTAACCAACAATCAGAATTTTAAAATCTAGCCGTTGACCTTCGATTTCAACCGTTTGGGACTTTAAAAAATAGCCATTTGGCCCCCAAACTTTTTATAATTACACTTTTTTCTAATTCTCAACTATAAATATCCCCTCATTCTTTCATTTTTTACTCACAAATTCATCAATCTCTCTCTAATTTTCTTCTATAATTGCTTACTTTATTATTGCATCTTCAACGATATTCAATTTTCAAGAAGTTGTTCGTCAATTTGGTAAACTCGTTCCAACTCTTAAGTTTAATATTATAATTTTGTTTGTTTTAGCTTGTATAATTATAATTAATATGGCATTTTCTTTGAAAAAATATTTTGTGGTAAGGGAAAATCTAAAATTGGTGAATCTAGTCGCCAAGATACTACTCTTCTCCCAGCTCCCCGACCCAGACATGTTACCCGTCCTCCTCCACCTGTTATTCTTGATAGTGATAACCTCGTTTTCAATTTTTTGATAGTTAATTTTGTCATGATGTTGCACCAGGTCAACAATTAAATGAAGAAGTTATGAATACTCTTTATCCTAATGAAGCTATCTTTGAAAATAATGAGGAAAATGGTGATTAAGATGAAATGCAACCGGATTTAGATGATATACCTACTAGTTCTGTTAATAACCCAACCGATGCCCCGCCTGACCCTCCTATAGTAATCCCTACTTTTAATAGACAACCTTCTAAACGGCCCGAAATATCTCTTGTTTGGCACTTTTTTACTCAACAAAGAGAACAAAATAAGGGTAAGGTAAAACTTGTGGGGCTTTGTTGATTCATAAATTTACTGGAGATCGCAGTGGTACGAGTAGTTTGACTAGACACATAAAGACACACCCTAGAGATAAAGCTAAATTTCTACAAATGAAAGTTACGCAAGAGGGGACAAGTGTAGATACTACGGTTAACCCTAGTACAGGTTCAACTATAGTTCAACTGGGAATTAACACTATTACCGATGGAATTTTATATTATGATCCAAATAAAGATCGTGAAGAATTGACAAAAATGATTATTGTTATGTGCTTACCTTATAGTTTTCCTTCTAACCCTCATTTTGTCCATTATATTAGAAGAGTTTTTAATCCTACTTATAAAGGATGGCCTCGCGCAACTGTAAAGAGCGATATTTACAAATATAAACATGTATATGAATAATATTTCCGCTATTTATTTACCCATATAGATTGTCACACTGCTATTACACTGATATTGATAGAAGTGGTAATGACTGTGATTATCTAACTGTTACAAATCATTAGATAGATGAGGAGTGGATAATGCAAAAGCGCATTATTGCTTATAGAATAATTAATTCACGCCACACATGTAAGTTTATTGCTAATACAGTTGCAGATATTTGTAGATATTTTTGCATTAGAGATAAAATTATGTCGGTTCCAATGGATAATGCTTCTAGTAACACTAACGTTGTAGGCTTGCTTACAACTACACTAAATCATGCATTTAGTAATATTTTCATGTTAGATGTATTTGTCATATTTACCATTTAATCGTCGGTGCTGGTATGAAAGTTTTAAATATAGAAATTAAAAGGATTAAAATGGCTCTTAATTGACTTTTTTATTCAAATCATAGAAGTAAGCTTAGAGACTATTTTAAAAAATGTGATGAATTTGGCCTTAGAAAAAGAAAGGTTCTTAAACCTTGTCCCGACTAGATGGAATTACATGTATGAAAGTTTAGTTGTTGCATATGAATATAGAAACCCGGTAAGCGCAACATATAATGTTGTGTAGGTGATGGTGATGATGATGATGATGAGCACCTTACAAATCAAGGTTGAAGTAATGTTAAAATGCTTGTAGACTTTTTTGATCAATTTCATATTGCTACAAATCAATTATCTGGCCGATATTATCTTACTATTTCTAATATATTTACATACATACATACATACATACATACATACATACATACATACATATATATATATATATATATATGTGTGTATTTAAATATATATATGTATATATATATATATATATATATATATATATATATATATATATGTGTGTATGTATATATATATATGTATATATATATATGTGTGTGTGTGTGTGTGTGTGTGTGCGTGTGCGTGTGTATAGTTTATATGTATTAGATATAATATAAGGCAATATATAATTATATATACACACAATACACCCTTATATATACATATTATATATACTATATATAAGCAATTTATATTAGTATATACATATATAGTTTACAAGAAACTGCCTTAGATAAAAAAAAATTAAAAAAAATAGCTCGGAACGAAAAATTCCGTTAGGTACGTGGGCCCGAACCATTCAACCCGAGACCATGTGGGCTTAGGACCACAGTGGATCGGTTTTACCTATTGGGACCATGAAGACCGGAACTGTTTGGCCCGGAACCGCTAAAGATCGGGGACGCCAAGGCCCGAGACCGTTTGGCCCGGGCCTGGTCCAGAATACAGCCCTAGGGCTAACATTGTACTCCCTCACGTGACCATCACGTTCCGCGCCCACACAAAATTTCTTTAGTTTTTCTTAATCTAATAGTTATCTTTCTTTAGTATTAGAATATTAAAAAAAGTATTTATCTTCAAAGTTTTTATCATTATGAGCTCTTTATTTATTTATTTATTATTATAATACATACATTTCAATACATGATCATCGCTTAATTATAACTAATATAATATATTATTTACTGAATTATCTAAGCATAACAAACAAAATTAATATTATATAATCATCTAACTTAATGTCGACTAATTAATTGTTCCATTGAAAAGGCCCCTGGTTATGAAATTGTGAGTAGATGTTATAGATAGTAGCAAGTGAGTATGAACTTCAAATACTCAGGTGTGACACATATGAAATATGCTTAATTTGGACTAAGCTTTGATTCAATTAAATTAATGTGAGAAATTATATGGTGGAGGGAAATAGACAGAGATCGTCCTTTTCTTAAAACAAATAAGCGAAACTTTGCGTAAAATAATTAGGTAAAGCATATAGATTTGCCAAAAAAAAATTAGGTAAAGCATTTACAACAATAATACATGTAAGGGATTAATGAGAATATTACATATAAAAGTCCAGTATGTCAAAAGAATTTGCACACAAATTAAGGGGGAATATATGTATTAGATCAAAATTATTTTATTCTAATCCATATTTAAGTTAATGAAATGCGGCGAAAATACAAACTAAATAATTGCAATATTTACGAGTTTATGATAAGGTCTGATTATATTATTGAGAGCTTCATTCATAGAGAAAGGTCATCAATTAATGAGAATTTCATATATGCAATATTCTAAAATATAAATAAATATTATTTGAAGTTTGAATTAAAATCCTAAAAAAGTTTAGATTTTGTCTATAAAAAAGAAAAGAAGCAAATTCTAGGTTTGCTTGAATGTAATGAGTATCTAAGATTTAAAAGAATTAATTTAAATCGTCATCCACCCAACTATATATTTAGTTAATTATAGTTAATAGATTATAATATATGTATACTTCAGTTATACATAGAGGAGTTTGACAATGGACATTTTCATATATATTCACTTTTGGGTCGCACAAAATTTTATAAAGTGTATCCGCTCGAATCGAAATAGTTCAATCTCTTTAATGCAATTTCAGAAATCAAATAAAGTTCTTCTATCTTTCAAATGCAACTTCAGAACTTCGAATCAGAAGTAGTTTAATCTCTTCAATGCAAATTCAGAAATCAAATCTGAAATTCTTTTATCTTTCAAATGCAACTTCAAAAATTCGAATCTTCGATAGTTCAATCTATTAAATACAACTTCAGATTTCGAATCTCAAAATTTTGAAATATAAACTTGTTCTTAGATCTTCAGCAATTCAATACGCGATTCAATACTCAAGTCTACTCTAAATAAGCTCAAATTTGAAACATAACTTTCAAATATCATAAAGAATAAATCTCAATCATCAAATGGTCGAAAAGACAACAAATTTTAAAAATAAACTCTAAGCACAAAGGAGAAGAGAATAGCCATAAAGAAAAAGAGAAAAGTCTGCATCTGAAATTATTTTAAAATTGAGTATTAATTAAACTTTTTTTAGAAAATGGACATAAATCCAAGGGGTGAAGTAAAACTGGAAGCCACATACCTTTGACTGTGGTTGTTGGGCCCGAACAGGATTAATCGTAATTAGTAAATATATATAGATATTCTAACATGATTTAGGTCATCTTACTTCTGAATTATGTTAATGAGTAATGCAAATGATATTACGTAAAAGAGTAATGCAAATGATATCAAACATAAACTATTGACTCGTGTTTCCACGATCTTGAAGAAATGTGCCGAAACTAAAATAACTCTGTCCCATATTGTTTGATAATTGATAGTTTTCGTTCATCAAGGAGCAATTTGATCAATTTTAGTGTATATTATAGG
The DNA here is from genome assembly GCA_034376525.1 of Nicotiana benthamiana. Lineage (NCBI taxonomy): Eukaryota > Viridiplantae > Streptophyta > Magnoliopsida > Solanales > Solanaceae > Nicotiana > Nicotiana benthamiana. The sequence continues at coordinate 25,869,054 of CM067324.1, read as the reverse complement.
AGAGGCACTATAGATTGCTCTCCAACCCCCACAAAAAGATGCACGACTACTATTTTGATAGTTAAATATTTTGTTTGGAAATATTCAAATACAGAGTTGGCAGAAAAAAGTTACTCCATAAATTAATGTCTGAATTCACATAAAAATTAGATATTCCAAACCCAGCTATCCTTTTTTTTTAAGTACAAAAATATTTTTATTAAACAATCAAGCTAAAATATAAGTGTCTAAGTACCAGAAGGATAAGAGAATAAATTTTGAAATATTGAGTAAAACTAACTTAGTTTAACTCATAAAAAACCGAAAAATGACAACATTTTCCCACAAGAAAGCTCTAGAGTACTTCCAAAAGTTCCAAAAAAATTCTCTGAAATATTCCAGACTCAATTCTCAATTTTCTCTTTCTCTTTTCCTTTCCCGATTGTGGAAATGTAATTAGAACAACTTTGTGAGTCGAGGCCGGCATTGAAATAGAGAGCGATTGCTAAATGCAGCTGAAATGCAAATGAAATTGAAGTATTCGGACTTTCCTATATGATTAATCCAAAGTTAGCTTCTGTCAAGAAAATCCATTGTTGTCCCTTTCGCTTAACTTCGTGCCTGCACTCACTCAGATAGCGAAAGGAACAGAGAACATCTTCTCTACCTCGACCCCACCCCCTGTCATTGTATGCAATCCAAAGTTTTTGTCTTTTCACTTCTTGCCTTTCTTTATAATTCAACCGTAATCACCGCCACTTTCAGCGGGAAAAGTTCTGCTTACTAAGTTCCAATCTTTTTTACCCTTGACTTTATTAACGATGTGGGGTTGTGTCATAACGTTGGAGAGTAGCTTCTGAATGAACAAAATTCAGGTACTACATTTTATTTCTTATTGCAAGTTATTGAATCTTGTACTTTGTCTTTCTTATCTTGTTCTGCTGTTTAGGCTGTTGGGATTTTGTCTGGGATGAAAAACAGTATGAATTTGAGTTTAGTAATTTTTCATGATTGAATTGCTTTAATTTTAGAGCAAGCAGGCTTTACGGTTTTTCAAGTACTAGGCTTTTTGGTGCAGGTGAGAGTGCTTATAATCTGATGGAAAGTGGTGAAGTTCTTTGATCATAACATATACCTACAACTGCAAAATTTGAAGCTGCTAGCCTTATAACGGAGTTATTCAATAGTGTTTTCAAACTTAGGGGAGGATTTCGATCAAGTTGTTTCCGAGTTTGTTGTTTTGCTAATGTATTACCTGATTCTGATGGCTCAGCCTAATTCTAAGCCAAATATCAGCCATAATTTTGGTGGGGGAGCTTCTCATACAAGGTCTTTATCTCAACCGAGTATTTTCTCAAACAATGGCCTTCCCCCATTGAGCCCGTTTCCTCATAGTGAGTCATCTATGGCATCAGCCAACTCTAGTTTGAAGGACACATCGATGGAGGAAGTTGATGTTAGTTCCCGAGGACCACCATTTGTCTCCTCTTCAACAAGGGAAAACACATTTCAATGTAGTGATAGTCTTCCTCCTAAGAAAGGACATCGTCGCTCTAATAGTGATGTTCCGTTGGGATTCTCAGCTATGATTCAGTCTTCACTGCAGTTGATGCCCATAAGTGGCCAGGGAGTTCTGGGTGGAGCAACGCTGCTTGGAGATCCCTTGAGAAAGAAATCAGGGGGAGAGGTCGTGGACAAGTTGTCTTCGTACATGAATCTGGAAAACATGGAGGCATTGAACTCTTCTATTACTGAGGATAAAGTTAAGGATAGCATTGCCAGTCGCACAAAGTTAACTGGTGGCAACAGCAGCAATAGAAAAGCAGAAAGTGTCTCAAAAGGAACTAGTATCAAGAGGAGTGCCGATGCAGATATTACTCGCTCCACCCGACATTTTAGGAGTCTTTCAATGGATAGTGCTGTTGGAAGTTTTCACTATGGTGATGAGTCACCAAAATTACCAACTTCCCTGGTAAATTGTCCGGGGAAGCTTTCATCAAGTAGTTCTGGAAATGATAACTCAGACAAGATCAATTTCGACTTGGGCAATGGTGAATTTAGTGAAGCTGAGATGAGAAAGATTATGGCTGATGAAAGACTAGCAGAGATTGTAGTTTCAGATCTTAAGCGCGCCAAAAGGTATGGAGCTGAATTGCTGATTGATTCTTTTCCTAAATGTAACCCTCTCTAAAGCCCCGAGGTTAAATCATCTCTACTAAAGTACAAAAGAGGGCCTAATGTCAAAAATACATTTTTTGAATTCATAATATTTTCTTCTCTCAGGATACTGGCCAACCGTAAATCAGCTGCTCGATCCAAGGAACGTAAATTGCGTTATATTTCAGAATTGGAACATAAGGTCCAGACTCTTCAAACAGAAGCAACCACTTTGTCCGCACAAGTGACCGTCCTACAGGTGCTTGCTAGCTTATAGGTCTCTTTGGTGCTTCTTTTATGAACTTGGTTTTGTTTCGAGGTAATTGATTTGATATATCTCATTGCAGAAAGATTTCACTGAGCTTACAAGCTTGAACAATGAGCTGAGATTTCGCCTTCAAGCCATGGAACAACAAGCACAACTCAGAGATTGTATGTTTCTTTCCTTATATTTTCTTTTGTTAGTCTTTAGATAAACTAGTTTGCACCCATATGCATTGCACTTTGCATGTAAGTTTTAACTGAAAGAAAGGATTTCCTATTTTACTTCTTCAAGACAAAAATAAAATTGGCAATATTTCGGTTCTAAGATTCTTATTCAAGAAATAGAGAGAGTAATGTTTTGCGAGTTTTCTGTACATGTTTCTATATCTTTTGCTTTTTGCTTTTTCTTTATTCCAAATTTGAAAATTTGAAGCTTTCCTATCCCTTGATTTAAGATATTGACTTAGTTTTATTTTAATTGTTATGGATGTTGATGGTGGCCGAACAGATTTGATGATCTTGCTTTAATTTTAAAGCTTTTAGTCAATTTGTGCAATTAAAAACTTTTTCCGAGAACAGTTTACATATTAAATATTCATTTGGTTGTAGTTATTGTTTTCTTTGTGCAAACATGGACTCTTGAATTAAATCAGAAGGAATATTTACACAATTTTAGGGGTTTATTGAGTGCAATTACAGGATTTCTTTTAGAAAGAAACCATTTCAATTAAGGTTTCCTTGATCTTTTGTTTCTTCTTCATTTCTTGTATTTATATCTTCTCTTATTGAATTCGAAAGTTTGGTGGCTATAATGCTTTAGCACAAGGTGGCATCAGATGTTGCTGAAATAGATTATTCTGTTAAGTGTTCAGTTCTGAAATTATGCACTGCACAGAGTTTTATATTTTTATCTCCAATATGCTTTATATTTATTTGTTTTGTTTATTTCTTGCGTTTATCATACTTATAAACAACAAAAATAATTGTGATCAATCTTTAACTAATATAGTCGGCTGTATGAATACTCTATAAACTCTGCGTAATGTTTCGAATGTTCTAACTCAGAAAATATTATCGTTCTCTCTTCTTGACACTTCTGCCAAGCCGCTTTGTTTGTTCATTGGATTGATGTTCGATAGCTTTTCCTTCTCCGTAGCCGTTGTCATGTCCCACTATGTTAGTTCTAGAGTGATTTCCTTGGCTGGTCAACAATCTGTCTTTTAAGGTATGTTAGAGGTTTCATAAAACTAAAACATCTTAGTGTCACACTTATTGCTACCAAAACCTAATGTGTAAAATGAAAATTATTACACCTTAGTGTTCGTGGAGAGGAGAGATGATTGGTACCTCCCCTGACAGGGACGGGATCAGCATGCTTTACCTATTACCTGAATAACATTACAACATTTAAGCCTTAATCCTAACTAGTTAGTATCGCCATTCATCTGTATGGATCCTTTTTTTCAATTGTGTTCTGTCTTAGCTAAGTCAACATCAATTGCAAAATCATAGGTCCTTCTAAATGGCTCTGCAAAAAGTTATTTTAGGTCTAGCTCGTTCTTGTACTACTTTCAATCACCATTGTTTCACACATACTGACTGGTAAATAAGGTCTATGTTTGGACATGAGTCTTGACTGAATCATCAGTCATCTCGGGTCATAGTCTCGCACTTTGTCCTGTATGTGTACGGCTTGCTCTCTTTATCAGTTGTGAAACACAACTTGTGATCCTTATTTGTTTATTGAATCATATGTGCCCAGATATCCATCTTTACCCCGCGGTGAGAGACTCTATGATCCTTCGACAATGGTTGCCTTCAGTTGGTGGCTGCCTATAATAGGGATATTAATATCTTTTGTGATACACGCATCCACGAGGATGGAAACTAGTAATTATGATTTTGCATTGCAGCTCTGCATGAGGCATTAACTGCAGAAGTCCATCGTCTAAAGTTTGCGATGGGGGAAGTTAAGAAAGAAGGAAGGTTGGCTAATAGTAGGGCGGAACAGATGGCCGTGAAGCCTAAAATTTTCCAGACGCAGTGGCAGCAGGCTAGTGAAATCCATCAATTATCTGTTGCGAAACCAACCACTGCAACAAAGGCTTCAGCTACACCTGCATCAGCCTTGTTGGTCTAAACAAAGCACCGGGGTGGTGAGACATATTATTGGTCTCAAACGGTAAACAGTGCTAAAATGTGAGTTCTTCGATTTGTATTTATACTGCTTTGTATATTTTTGGATAGTATTTATTCATTCACGTGATAGACCATTCATATGTTATTGCACTGATTATAATGAAAATTAGAGTCGGACTTTAAACCATTTTTTTTTTGGTTGATTTGTCGTCTTGTTCTAAGATATAGACCATTTGGGTTGAATTCTAAATTGGTCCAAGTTCTTAAATACTGTTTTAACTATTTTTGGTTAAAATTAACTTGCCACATCATTTAAACTCACCGGATTATAAATTTTACTAGTGGTGTTCATAAAAAACTAAAAAACCGAACCAAATCGAAAACCAAATCAAACTGACTAAAGAAATTGATATTTTTTGGTTTTATTTGGTGTTGGTTTTGAATTTTAAAAACCGATCAAATTTGGTTTGATTTTGGTTTTAATTAAAAAAAACGAACCAAACCGAGTATAGTAGTAGCTATTTCAAATGTTATGTATATTGCACTTTTAATATAGTTCTTTACATTTACATTCTAGTTTGATTGTAGTTTTCTTTTATTTAGTGTAAGAATCCATTTCGTGTTAAAAATAACATATTTTTAATTGAGTCCTTAAATTATTTATCACTATTTGATTCAATTATCATCAATATATCTTGATAAATAATAGATTTCTCAAAGTGCAATTGATTTGATAGTGTTACATCGAAAATGTGGTCGCCTGAATATGTATTTTGTAGTGTATGTCTTATATTTAAGAATGAACGTAAAATAACCGAAAAAATCGAAAAACCGACATAAAACAAATCGAAAAAAATCGATTTAATTGGGTTGGTTTGGTTCTAATATTTGAAAGATTGACTCACTTGGTTTGGTTTTTTTTTTTAGAGAAAAACCGATCCAAACCGAATTATGAATACCCCTAAATTTTACATAGCTACATTTAACAATATTGTTAAATCAGCTTTATAATCACAACATATTAATTCTGACTTTATTTTACTTGATCCCACCACTGATAAAGAGTTCCAAAACCAGTACATAAATGTTGATGGGCACATAATGCCAACTATAATCGAGGGCAAATATTGCTTTTAGCCTTCGATATAAATTATTTATATTTTTTAATCGTAAAAGTATATAAAATATATATAAAATATATATATATATATATATATATATATATATATATATATATATATATATATATATATATATATATATATATATATATATATATATATATATATATATATATATATATATATATATATATATATATATATATATATATATATTATTGGCTATTTTGGGAGCGGTAATCCAATGTCATTTTGCGTCTTATTTTATAATCAATCAAAGACTTCTATTAAAATCTAATGAATTTTTGACCGTTTCTTTTTTATGTTATAGCAAGATAAACTATATCTGTCTACAATAAAATTTATCTTCTTAATTAATTATACTTGCATACAAGATAAACTATTATTAATTTAGTTTCTGAATTAATTATAGTTGCTTACCGACATTTTCAGGGTGCATTTCGAAATATCATTTTCTCATTATTGCCTTTCTTAACAGTCACATTCCAAACTATACAATGGACCTCTCAACAAAATTGAACCACCAGTATTATCCTCAGAATTTTAAATTCGCCAACTCCCTTAAATTTAGCTTGCAATAGATTGTGAAAAGATAACATAAAAACTAACTAAAACAAGTACAATAACATAACAAAAATTAAATTAGAAAAAAGAAAGGAATTTTTACCTTTTATAGCAAAAGTTAATACCTTATCTATTTTAAATTAATATCATTTAAAAAAATTATATTCAATAGATATATTTTAATGTTTATACCAAAATATTTAATTTTGGTTACCTCCTACTCCTAAGCCACTAAATACGCTATTCAGTTACACTATTTTCTTTCTCTCTACTTTGATACATGTCATTCTCTTCTCCATTCTCTGAAAACACGATACTCAATCTTAAAATTTCTCTCTCATATTACCTACCATTAGTCACAAACGCATTTAGAAGAGAAAATACAGCGATGGAGATATACGTACAAAGAAGAAAATGGCTTCGGATATGGCCGCCGCCGGCCTATGAAAGTGGACTGAGCAAGTAAACTCTAGGAGGCTTTGAGAAGTACCCTAAGGCAAGTCGTTATGGATTGTTAGATGGAATTTTGAATAACTATTTTTGCTTTAGAAGACGGCGAGTACATAGATGTTTGAGCTGCGACCCAATTTTTTGGCCTTGGCCAAATTTTAGGATTTGCTCTTGAACAAAGATGATGGGTTTGGGAGTGAGAATCTTAATTTGTGTTAATATTTTTTACTGTAGTTCAATGTATCTCATTGTATTCCATGTATTTCATTGTATTCATTGTCTTTTTTTTCATTGTATTTCAATGTATCCCTTTGTATTCTATATATTTTATTGTATCACTATCTCGCCATATATCATAAATGTATTCATATATTTTTTTTAATTAATATAATTTATATATTGAGATAGTATTATATAATTTCTCTGAAGATTGCTATGTTTTTGGGGCATTTATTGGTTGAGAATCTTTTTTATAACTTGAAATACAAATTTTGTGTGTAGTAATTGAGTTTGTTGAGCTATATTAGGAGTCTATATGTTAATTGATTCACTTTTCATTTAAAAACAGTGTAATCCCATGTTTCACGTCGTGAATACAGCTGTGAGCATGTGATTTTTGCCCTATACGAATTACTCCTATAAATTCAAACAAAATAATTTCTTTTATTTTCGTTAATTGTTTGCATTTTTGTTTGTGCATTTTAATTAGTGAAAAATATAAAAAAATATGTTGCATGTGGATTTAGAAGTTGATTTGTGTTATAAATAGAACTCTAATTAGAGTGAATGTCTATCTTATAGAAGAGTTTTACTTTGAGGCTAAGTCTTTTCTATGCCTATAAATAGAGGGGTCTTACCCCATTGTAAATCATCCCAAAGTATCAATAAGAATACTCCTCTCTCTACTTCTCTCTATATTGTTCTTGTTCTTATATTATTTTATAACACGTTATCAGCACGAGTCTCTAACCAATTGAATTTGATTTCTTCCTTCTTCCAGAATTTTTATACGAACAAAAAGGAAAACAAAACCCTCAAAAGCCTTGGACAAGTCAGGCACAAAAACAACAGAAGGTTAAACTTCTGTCATTCACGTAACCATAAGAAACAGAGGCAGCGAGTTGTTTGCGCACACAAGGAAAGTTTAGGGTTCTTACCAATCACTAATTCTTGAACTCACGCGAGCAGGCTACGAGTTAGAATTTCCTTCCCTTTCAGTGCTATTGAATTTCTATACGGAAAATTAGAAGAGATGGTATCATCATAAAGTAATGCAACGGGATGGAAACTCAAGAGCTATATTTGATATCACAACATTTATTGGTGTACCTTAAAGGTAAGTAATTTACTTTTCCCTTTCAAATTCTTGAAATTTTACGACTTGATTTTATATACAAACAAAGACAACAAAGTTTAATTATAACTCTAGTGGAGTTCGTAAGAAATTACACTCACATGAAGTGGTAAAATTTCTATGCCTTGCCATGATCAAATTCATGTATGATTGTGGGCAAAGAATTGAAAATCCGTCCCATTGAATTTGCTCCATTCCCTTTAGAGAATGTGGTAGCAGTATGTGATAAGTCTGAAAGAAGACAAAATTATTACCATGAAGGTATCAATGAATGTGGACGAGGCAATAGACGGAATTATAATCGTCATCATTGTGATAATGAGAATAATAAAGATTCTCAAAATAATCTTTCACTTTATGAAAGTAATATTTGACATGAGATTGTATATAGCACATACAAATGATTATGATCCATTCCCTGAAGTGAATGTGATAATTGTAATAGAGCCCGTAAGTATGAATACGCTCTTGATGTAATTTTGTTTTATGTCTGACATTATGAAAAGAAAGTTCGTTGCTCTTGAAATTTCGGGCAAGAACTATATAGCATGGGTGTTGGATGCTGAAATTCATTTGGATGCAATGGGTCTTGGAGACACCATTAAAGACAGAAATAATGCATCCACCCAAGACTATGCTAAGGCCTTGATTTTCTTGCGCCATCACCTTGATGAAGGTTTGAAACTGTGCTAAGGCCCTGATTTTCTTGCGCCATCACCTTGATGAAGGTTTGAAAATTGAATATATCACAGTCAAAGATCCACATATCTTGTGGAATGGCTTAAAGGAGAGATATGACAACCTGAAGTTGGTCACTCTGCCACAAGCACGATATGATGAGAATCCAAAAGCAAATAGTTCATAAACTATATGTTATCGTTGCGGTGGAAAATGGCACTAGGCGAAAATTTACCGTGTACCAAGACATTTGGTTGAGCCTTGTCAAGCATCTCTAAAGAGTAAATGCCCTGAAACAAATTTTGTCTCTGACGACAATTTTGACATCACCCACTTGGATGTGGCAGACTTCTTTGAGCACCCTGAGGGGAAAATAGACCACCTAATCGGTGATGGATCTGTGATGAAAGAAGATGGAATTGTTTGATTTTATTTCACTTATTTGTAATAGTTAGTGAATAAACTAATAGTCATTAGTATCAGCTCGTATTAGTTAGTTTATGATATAATGTTAGTATTAGTTCTTTAGAATGTTTCAATATGCTCAAATTTCAATAATATTTTTATTTTCCAGTAGAGGTAATCGACTAACCTAACAGTTAGTCGATTATCTAATATTTCGAATTAAAACTGCATAACAATCGATTATATTAAGACACAATCGATTGTGTATGTTTAACAATCGATTATATTAAGACAGTGTGATCTGAAGTTTTTTCGAAATAGCAAATAATCGATTATGTAGTTTAACAATCGATTGTATTAAGACACAATCGATTGTGTATGTTTAACAATCGATTATATTAAGACAGTGTGATCTGAAGTTTTTTCAAAATAGCAAATAATCGATTATGTATGTTTAACAATCGATTGTATTAAGACACAATTGATTGTGTATGTTTAACAATTGATTATATTAAGACAGTGTGATCTGAAGTTTTTCAAAATAGCAAATAATCGATTATGTATGTTTAACAATCGATTGTATTAAGACACAATCGATTGTGTATGTTTAACAATCGATTATATTAAGACAGTGTGATTTGAAGTTTTTCAAAATAGCAAATAATCGATTATGTATGTTTAATAATCGATTGTATTAAGACACAATCGATTGTGTATGATTAACAATCGATTATATTAAGACATAATCGATTATGTATGTTTAACAATCGATTACAGTGAAACAAACGAATTGAATTTGTTTATTCTCATGTTCGTGTATTTTCTTTTGTATGTCAAACCATGGGAATTAAATTGATTGAAGGCTCCTGAAGAGCAACTATAACTCTGCCTAAAGGAACTTATTGAGTTTTAATGATATCAGTCAAAATGTTCTCCTCCAAGTCTAAAAGGAACTTGTTGAGTTTTAGAGATATCATTCAAAATCAGATCGAGACAATACATGAGTATAATCTTGAATACCTCATTTACTCATGAAAACGAGGCGGCCCACTTCGGTTTGGGGTCACGCCATTTTGCATGCAGCAATGCTAGTTCGTCTCTGACTGACGAATTGTTACAAATATTCCCCGTTGCAATTAGTTTTGGGTCATGAACCTAATATATCCCACTTAAGAATTTGTGGATGTGCAGTATATGTGCCTGTAGCACCGCCATATTGCACCAAAATGGGTCAGCAAAGAAGGTTAGAAATATATGTTGAGTTTGAATCGTCCTCCATTATTCGCTACCTCGAAACATTGACAGGGGATTTGTACACTGCACGATTTGCAGACTATCAATTTGATGAGACACTTTTTCCAAAATTAGGGGGAGAAGTTGGTGAAACCAAACGGGAAATTTTGTGGAAAAATGCATCATTATCTCATCTTGATCCACATACCTCCATTTGTGAAAATGAGGTGCAAAAGATTATCCATTTGCAAAGAATAACAAATCAAATGCCAGACGCATTTACAGATTTGAAAAGGATAACAAAATCACATATCCCCGCAGTGAATGTGACAACATCTGATTCACGAATACACATTATTGGAAGAATATGAACATGAAATTGGTATAGAATATACCACACTTACCCCTAGAAGGAGGTTTGAGATGATATATGGCATGAATGATCGTTGGTCACGTACCTATTGTACGCCAAAGTATTTTGGAAATATGACTATTAAAGGACAACGATAATGCAAGAAACCTATCTTGCATATAAGTTTGACATGACCATAATGGTATAACTTTCTCTTTAAGAAAGATATTCACCACATGGATGTTGATGAATTTGTGGTAGTACAAAATTAATTGAGAGCTCTAGAAGAGCCAATTATTACTATGTTGGAGAAACACAATTGAGTATTGTGCTGTAGTAAGTCTCAAAGAAACTTATTCAGTTTTCAAAGTACACGCGAAAGCGCTGATTATATTGAGACGATAAATAAAGGAAAGATTTGATATCTTCTATTACTACAACTTGTCGCGGGATAATTTGTATATGAAAAGCTACCCGCTTTATTCTCCAGTTTGTACTACACAAACAAAAGAATGCCACAATAAAGTGGATACCTATTGGTATAAAAACCCATGTCATAATAAACCTGAAGTTTATTGATAAGTGCACATGTCATGGTGTAAATTTGAAGTTTACCAATATTGATAATTTATTCAGTTGACATTCGGGTTAGCCATCTCATTTAAAGTATGATGTGCAATAATAGAGAATTCACATGGGTGAATATTAAAGAACTAGAAAGTTCTTTACGAATTCTCTTGTATTACTTGTTCTCATTAATTGATTGACCAACTAAAGAGTTCGGGTTGAATCCCATAAATTCTGGAAATATCAAAGGTGAATATGGGCCCATTCACCTGCCATGTATACCACATATGATGCATCTATGATATGGTTACATGTGCGATTGTTATTGACCCGCAGCCTGGCCGGTGCTTGCGAGGTAAATTGCTCAGTAATATAACTTCGAGCATAATTTTCAGATTTTCTATTCAAGATAGTTCATCTTGATAAGTTGGTTTATATCATAGTTGGTTTAGCAAGATAATTATTGAGTGCATACACTTAATAGCTAAACTGTTTCTTATGAGAACAAAGTTATACATATCAGTTTGATATACGAGAGTATATTATATTCTCCCCTCACAAGTGGTTCAGGGTCAGGAACCAAATAACTCCATCTTATTATTGATGTGCGGTGTATATTTTCATTAACACCATAATGCACAAAGATGGACTCTCAAAGTTGAGGAAACAAGTTAGCTTTTCTAACATGAGGGGGAGACATGATAAACACTTGAGAAAAGGTTACATGGGATGAATTATCATTTGTATATATAGATCATCGAATATCATAATATGAACCTGAAGTTCATAAAAGGATAATTCAATTGCAACATATTGTAAAACATGCTATACGCATTTGCTGACCCAAAGAAAGTAACTATATTCTCACTGCAAATGCTCATATTAAGTCCTAGAAGGACAAAGTCTTTGATACGCTTAAGGCGTATAGACGAATCGGTTTCAAAACAACTTCTTAATAAAGAAGATGAGTAAATGATCAAAGTGATCATAATAAAGTCAATGGTATGTGTAATCAGTTTTTGATATCTTATTTGTTTAGCATGACATGAAAACTTGATATGCATCTAAAGTCTATTATATGGCTTATATGACTTAACTTATATGTCAATCCATGAAAGATTGAAGTTGCTTGAAGCATATACAATTCTTGTTCCTGAAGTACCACATCCTAAGTGCAACTTGTGTACATATGTATCTTGCTATAACTATAAGCATGATGGCATCAAGAATACCTCTATGGAGATATTGAAGAGTCATTCCACGACATTATATGAAAATATTCATATCTATCAAGAATGATAATTTCAAGGTGCGGAATATTTATTCAAATCAATATGGCTGATTTATTTATCAAATCTCTACAAAAGATCGTTTTGAAGATGGTGCACAAGATTGGAATGCAAATGCTCAAGGATGTGAATTGATGCTCTTTTCAGGGGGAGTTAATGCGTGTTGCACTCTTTTTCCCTTACAAGGTTTTGTCCCACTGGGTTTTCCTTGCAAGGTTTTTAACGAGGCAACCAATAGGCGCATATTCAAACATGTGTACTCTTTTTCCTTTTCCATAATTTTTTCCCATTGGGTTTTGTTTTAGTTAAGGTTTTAACGAGGCACATTATTGAATAGACATTCAAGGGGGAGTGTTATAAATAGAACTCTAATTAGAGTGAATGTCTATCTTATAGAAGAGTTTTACTTTGAGGCTAAGTCTTTTCTATGCCTATAAATAGAGGGGTCTTACCCCTTTGTAAATCATCCCAAAGTATCAATAAGAATACTCCTCTCTCTACTTCTCTCTATATTGTTCTTGTTCTTATATTATTTTATAACAATTTGATCATTTTTCAAGAATTAATTAACAATTAGTATTTAATAAAAAGAAAAATAAAAAATAGTTTAATTTGCTCTTTAAATTTTAGTTTTTGATTTTTGGTTTTTCTTTTAATTTTTGTTTTAGTTAATTGTGTAAATAATTATGTGGGATTAATTAGCATTTTATAGGTTAATTGGGGATTTATAATTTAATTTGGATTTTTAGTTAATTTTGCAAATGAAAAAAAAAAGAAGGAGAAAGAAATTGAAATTTGAAAATTAAATAAAAAGAAGAATAAAGAAAACAATTGGGCTAATTGAATTCTAGCCCAAAATCCTTCAAACCCGGTCCAATCCCAGCCTAAATACCGGGTCCAGCACCCCAATTTTCAAAATGACATCGTTTCAGTAACATTCAATCAGGACCGTCGAGGTTCTTTAATCTAACGGTCCTGAAGCTGGTTTGATTTAATATATAAGTGTCCAAAACCCATCCCACCTCCCAAAAAAACACCCCGTCTCTAATCCCTCTCACACGAACCCTAGCACCACCTTGCCTCCGTCGTCCACCGCTGTCAACCGCCGGCCGAAAATCGCCCACGGCGGTAGCGAAACTCCGATCAGCCCCCAAATTTATACCATGGATCCTCCTCATTCTCCTCTACCCAAATCTGTATTCACCTGCCTTCGAATCCCACCCCCAGCTCCTCGAATCTTAGCCAGAGATTCTAACCCTCTACCGCAGCCGCCGCCGCCGCCACCCAACCGTTCCCAAATTAACAACAAATAGCCCCATCCTCTACCTCATGCCAAATCCCCACTTAGCATCCCTCAAACACCCTTGGATTGTTTCGAATATTGATTCGAAGGAGACGGCCAAAACCCTACCACCACCAAACCACCTAAAAACCACACCCTACAACCTCCTCACCTCTCTCACCTTAAATCCGTAGCCAGTTTCCGTCAAATATCGCCACAACTCCCCAAAATCTGAATCTAGGGTTTTGCGGAGTCTTACAAGTGGTGCATGAAGATTTCCAGGGTTCGACTAAAAAAATTAAGCTAAGTTCTTCTGTTTACTTTTTAATCTCTCTCTGCCTCATCTCTTCTATGTCAGTTTGTTAGGTTTAAGTCGAGTCATTTGTCCTAATCGAGTTTATTTCTGATTTTTTGGTTTAGGTTTCTTGTTAAGTCCCTGAATTAATAAGCTTTAGTTTCTCTTGTTAAATATCTAAGTTTAATTAGTCTTAGTCAAAGTTATTTCTGGTTTGTTGATTTTGATTTCATGTTAAGTACCTGAATTAATAAGCTTTAGTTGTTCTTGTTTAATGCCTAAGTTGATCAGTCCTAGTCGAGTCTGTTTGTGGCGTGAATTTCATATGACGTTCTTGAGTTAATTTGTTTAGTTTTCTTTGTTGAATCTAAATTTCATATTAATATCTGGGCTTAATTAGTTGTAGTCAGATTTATTTTATTGGGTTGAATTGCATGTTAAGTTCCTAGGTCAATTAGTCTTAGTCCTTTTGTTAGGTTGAATTTCATAAGTTTAATCAGATTTGGTCGAGTGGTTTGGGTTTTGATGTTGGTTTAATTTCATCTCTCTAAAGTTCTGAATTCAATTTGAGTTTCCTTAAGTCATTTCTCCTAAGTTAAATAAGAGTTGGTTGTTGGTCTCGTATTTAAATCAAGTCATTTTAGTCTTAATTAAGTGTCCATTTGAACCCAGGCTGCTTGACCAAATTAGAGGGTAAATAACAGGGTATCTGAGGGGTAAACTGGACAATACATCTAAGGAATATTTTGGTAACAGCTTTAGAAGTTTCTAGTAGGGGTCTAATAGTAAAATTTTAGTCTTAGCTTGAGTTGCAAGGCATAAAGTGAAGGACTAACCGGCTAAAAGAGAAAATAAGGACTAAAAGGGAAAAACAAAAATCTAATTTTTGTCCTAGTTACTTGCCTACAGAGGTATGTGCTTCTTGGCCTTAAAGGAAGGGGGGTCTTCTTTCAAAAATTATTTTTCTAGTTTACCACAAGTCAAAGAACTAAATACACAAAAGGAGATCTGATTTTAGATCTTAAGGAAAAACTCTTGAAAATCAAAAACACAAAACATAAGCAGTAAATATTGTTCCATTAGCATTAATTGCTCCTTGAAATTGTCCAGTTCATTTCTAGATTCAAAGAGTACAAAACGATTCAAGTTTGAGTCATTGAATCTTTTTGGAAGTTGTTTGGATCCTGGTCTATTTGAGAAATTCTTTTATTTTACTCCTGGGTGTCGAGCTTGTTTTCATTGATATTCCTGTTGAGTTGGATTTATTGTTGTTATTGTTTCCTGCCTGCAAACTCATTGGTGTTTGTTGCTGTTACCATGTATTTTTACTTAACCTTTGAATGGCCAGAGGTTGTGGAAACATGTAGTTGAAGACTGATTTTGAATAAATGGCTGTCCAGAGCTGATCTCTTCTTGCTTGATACCTTGTTCAACATTTGATATTATTTTTCTTTTTCTGCTTTAAACTCTTAGATATAGTATTATAGTATAGCAATAATTATCTTAGCTTAGTCATTGTAGCATAGTGGTAATATTCTGAAGTTTTGTGCTATCCCTGAACCTGCTTGAAGCGGTTATCATGAGTTTACTCTAACGTTAAAGGATTGTATATTTGGACTTTATTTAAAAATGTTCAGTTTTAGGATCGTTGATTATGTAATTGAGATCTCGGTAGTTTATGTCTAGTTTCAGTCTAATGAATGCATTAAGTTCTGCAAAATGTGTTAAGTAAGGTTAAATGTTTTTTGGGAAGTAAAAATTCGGAACGAGTGTGTCTGGTTCATCACGATACATAAATTATAATATGAGCATGAAGTTTGGACTTAAAATCAACATGTGGTCGATTTGAGTGGAATTGACTTGTTCATGTGTTTTACAAGAAATTATTAGGTTTAATTATGATTGAAAAGTCAGTGTTCTTTGAAATCAAATTTAAATTCAGTGTTTGATCTGGGTTAATTTATTGGTCAAAGCTTGACAGCCTGTCTAGAATAAAATTCGGGCCCAAAATTTTCCTATGTATGGCCTAACTTCAATGTTTAACTCGCCAGCCTTTGGGCTTTAGGTATGGAGCCCATTTTTAATTGTTACTTAATTGACCAAATAACCTTTGATAGCACATAACCCCATGAACGTTGAGGTCCAGCCTTGGGCCTGTCTTTCAGGCCCAACTGTATCCCAATGCCTTGTTTTGGTATTTGACAATTAACCTTTAAAATCACAACCCACATTTAATTCTTATGACTTTAGTCTATTAATAGGACATTAAGAATCATATTAGGAGGGCCATCTTAGATAGCACAATAGTCCATGGCCCTTCAAGCTTTAGTCTACTCTCCTTAAAAAATAAAATTAAGGTGCGACGTGCCGAACAAAATCACAACTGCGTGGCCTTCGTTTAAATTAGTTTCTTAAAAATACTTAGAATTCGGGATGTATCATTTAGCCAATTTTTACGGCTTTCCGTAAAGTTATGCAACGCGTTAGTCGCTTTAGGCACGTTCTTTAATAATCTTACATTCTTAAACTCGGGTGCGCATTTCATGTGACTCAAATCTAAATCACAAAACGTTTGATAAGACTTTTTCCAGATAGTGGGTGCATTTCATGTGACGCGATCCAAAGACATGTCATAAAAGACATTCAAGCGGTAAATAATTCAAAATTGCACCATAGGCTTGAGACATGTATTAAAATTAAATAATAGGCCAATTATGATAGTTTAAGCGACCATGCTAGAACCACGGAATCCGTGAGTGCCTAACACCTTCCCTCGGGTTAACAGAATTCCTTATTCAGAATTTCTGGTTCGCAAACTTCAAATGGAAAGTCGAGTTTTCCTCGATTTGGGATTTAAAATAAACTGGTGACTTGGGACACCAGAAAACAAACTGTCCCAAGTGGCGACTCTGAACAAAAATAAATAAAAATAATCCCATTTCGAATAATGTCATTTAAATTGGAAAAACTTCCTTATATCACCTTCTGGGTGTGTAAAAAAGGAAGTGTGATAGCTCTGGCGACTCTGCTGGGGATCGAACCCAGGATATCTGGTTCAGGGTTCAAGAATTCGAGCATAGAATAGTTGTTATGATTGGCTTTATCTGAATTTTCTACATGTTTGAACCCAATGTGGTAAATGCTTTACCACTTTGATATTTGGTGAATTATATATATAAATTGCTACGAAACCCTTCCTCTCTCTGAGTCTTCTACATCATGGATAAGGGTGCACTTCGTGTGACTTCTCTTATGTTTAGAGTCTTATCCCATTTTAGAACAAGGTTCGGACAAGGTTCTAAGCCGGCGGAGCTTCTGTATCCCCGATACGCTGCCCCTCCCGGCTCGAGCCGTCCGCTCGAGTAAGCCAGGTCTAGAACAACATACCCAGGTTCTTAGCCTTAGTATAACAAAACCTCATGTCGGATCCCTAGTAGGAACATTTTTTTTGCATCACGTGCATTTGACTTAAGGGATTCAACACAGGGGTTGAGTCCGTCTAGGAAAGGTGACCTGAAATGAAAAGACCATCCTGATGCATCTTACCTGTGCAATTATTTGCTTCAGATCTACATGTTAACCAGCTTGTAAATAATGGGAGAGAGTTGAAAAAAATAGCAACGGATGAGGGTAATCACCTGTTTTGAAAAAAAACCAAAACTCAAATGGTGGTGAAACTCTGCCGGATTTGTGAAAAAAATAAAATAAAAGAAAGGTTTTTATTTTCAAAATATTGGTTTTGTCAAATTTGCCCGAACTACGCTAGTTTGATTCTCACCTGATGTGAGATGCGTAGGCAACCCACGTCGGGTCCAACTTCCTTTTTGCAAAAATAGCCTAAAAACAACCAAAAATTTTAGTTTTGTTACGAATAAGGCCGGTGATGCTATTCTTGTCTAAAATAAGCCGAATGTCCTCAAAAGGGCGTCGGAAGACTGTTTTTGCAAGAACAGCCACCTTGGTTCATTTTCAACGGTTAGCAGGCACAACCTTAAAATCTTCTTTCCCGAAGTGCTAAAAGGTCGTATCTACAAAGCCAGGGTTTTGTTTTTAAAAAATGAAAATTTTCAAAAAAATAATAAATATTGTTATCCCTCTTTTTAGGATAGAACAAGTCATTAAATCACCTAATAAATGTGCAGGATGAGCGCGAACGAAATTGAACCCTTCACAATTCTTAATAAGATCTCCTTGAAGCTCCATATGTGGTGGAATGATCTAGGAAAGGGCAGTAGAGAAACAGTGGTAAGAGTTCTAGGAGGCCTCGTCGGACTATTGAACATCAAGCCAAGGTTGGACATAATTGAAGCCTTGATACCATTTTGGGACCCAACTTGTAACGTGTTCCGTTTCTGTGACTTCGAGCTCACACCTACATTGGAAGAAGTAGCTAGTTATGTGGGTCTAAATGGAAATCTCAGGAGTCGATATCCCCTGTCACCAAGACCGGTGTCCCCTCACAGATTCTTGAATTTGCTAAGTATTAGTCGGGATGTCCAAGACAAAAATCTATCCGAAGGATACTGTACACTCCAGTTTTTGTATCTTCGATATGGTAACCCCCGAGGTTTTGAAGAACTTAAGACCGGTCTAACCCATGCTGGAAAAATAGACAAGTGGTAGGCAAGATGGAGTCTAGCTTTCATGGTGGCCTTTATGGGTTGTGGTTTGTCTACGGAAGGATGGCAATATAGAGATAGGTTTTGTGAGAATGATTAATGTGTCAATCAAAAAAGTTAACAGCACTATGGTTCCTCTTATCGTGTCTGAAATCTACCGAGCCCTGACCATCTGTCGGGAAGGAGGAAAATTTTTCCAGGATTGTAATTTGTTTCTTCAATTATGGATGCAAGAACACCTCTGTCACCGGGTTGGATACATGAATTATGGTTTGACCGGTCTAAACTGAATTGAAGAATTTGGAAGTCGGGTAGCAGGTATTGAATTTCCTATGGGTACGGAAGCTTAGCTTGCATATCTGAGGGCCCTAACTGCAGATAAAATTGAATGGGCATTTGGATGGCTTCCCGTCACTGAAGCAATATACACTACAGCTGAAGCGTCCTATATCCTCTTAATAGGCATTCGGAGCATCAAACCATATGCTCCCTACAAGGTGTTGCGTCACCTAGGAAGATTTCAAATCGTCTACAATAACAAAGATCTAAGTAAGCATACCATGGAGTTGGGGTCCAAAATCTGCATTTCCAGAAGGAAAAATTGGCCAAATGTGGAATGAATGTAGGTTTCTAGAGCTCGAGACCATAGTGCGAGACCGACCCATAGGGGAAATGGACCCAAAATATGTTGAATGGTTCAGTAAGAGATATCAAATTCCTGAAAGGCCCGCAAAGAGACCGCATGTCCAGCAATTCACTGTTGAGGCCCAACCGCAATGGGACTGGTTGACTAAAAAGAACGAATACAAGGTCAAAATAAGTAAACTGGAAAGGCAAATTATGGATCTTCAATTTGAAAATGGTGTTCAAGCTGCCGCAGACGAGGGAGAAAGGAAGAAACTAGCCTAGGAAAATGAGGCCCTTAAAACTCAGATCAGAAAGATGAAAATAGCCACTAACAATCCAGAAAGATGTCGGGCCGATGAAAGATTTATAAGTGGGCTAAAAAAGAAAGTCCTTGAATTCCAAGAAGACTTGGAAAAATCTGAAGCTGGTCAGGTAAAGTTACAGGAACAATAGATAAAGAAAGCAGAAGAACGGGCACAGTTTGTACAACAAATGAAGAGAAATTATGAAGGGACTATCACTAGCCTGAGAAAAAAAGTGACTACTCTGGAGGATGAGGCATCCAAACAGGCTAAAGATTTTAAGGCTGATAGGGAACACTCTTATAATCTAATGGCTAGAATGGAGAAAGAAATACAGCAAATGCAATGTCAACACTTTCATGATACCCAAGTGCTAGAAGCCCGGAACCAGCAGATAGGGTGATTACTCCAGGAAAAGAGTAAGATTAGAGAGAGGACCAGAACCACTGTTGATTACATTACATGAAGTGCCAAGCCTGTGAGGACATGACTCGCACCACCTTCTTTGCTGCGGTGATGATTTTTGTCCGTCAAGTAATGAGTGATTTGGAGCAACTACAAGGGGGTCTCGCACATAAGCCCGCGTCAAGGCCGAATGATGCCCCGCGGGCCCCAATAATGTAAGCTTTAGTGTATTCTTGACTTTTCAAACATTGAGTCTATATTTTGTTTCATTTCGAGTCTGTATTTTATTTTTAAAAAACTGATTAATTTAGCATTCTCGTAATAGAAGTTTTATTAATGAAATTTGAAAATCCTCAAAAATTATTTCCTATTTTTGGCATTTATTGTTCAAAGAACTACGCTTGGTCTGATTCATGCGAGGTCATGATATGTAGGCAATTTCCATAAGATTCGACCATATCCTTAAAATAAAAGAAGGAAAAAAACAAGAGAGAAAAGGAAGCAAAAGAGAGAGAGAATAAGAAAACCAATAGAAAAGAAACCATGGCAAAAAGCAAAGGCAATAATGAGGAAAAAGAAAAGAGAGATGGAAAAGAAAAATGAGGAAAAGGAGTGGAAATCAAGAGAAGAAATGGGAAATGATCAGGAAAAGCCGGGATAAAGCATGCAACCTTTGCAAAACATGTAGACACCCGTTTAACTGTATAGGT
This sequence comes from Nicotiana benthamiana, assembly GCA_034376525.1. Lineage (NCBI taxonomy): Eukaryota > Viridiplantae > Streptophyta > Magnoliopsida > Solanales > Solanaceae > Nicotiana > Nicotiana benthamiana. Next base: position 25,848,241 of record CM067324.1, on the reverse strand, counting down.
GCATCACAACCCAACGTGCGATTACTTCAATGTTATTTGTCTTAAACTAATCGTTTGTTGCTTTCAATGAGTCCAGGGTTTTCATAAAAAGGGTGGTTGATTTTTGTGGTAACGTGGCTTCACTAGATCAAAAGGGAGCATCGAAATGTCTTCAGAAATGACTCTGCCGACGATTCCCGTTGTAGATGAAACCTATGGCTCGGGCATCCAGACCTCTGAATCGGCAGCTATCTAAGAGAATAGAATCTTGAGTCTGAGAGGTTATGTAAATGTGGGACACTTGGGCAAACGGAAGAGAGCCACCAAGCATTATCCCCGGATTCCCCAAACTTTTCCCCAAAGTAGGTGGTACCTCTAGTGTTCCAATCAGCTACCCAAACATACCACTGGGACAGCCAACTATATCAGCTCATTTCATGGTAACACCTTCAGAGGTTCGCCCCCAGGTGGTCATATCCATTGCAGCCACAAACATCTTTACCGATCCCCATGTTCAGCTACAATACAGCCTGCACTGCCTAGGCCCATTTTTGATCCTTCGGCCTTTACATTCCAAACACTTACTCCCCAAATGGAGCCTCCTCAATTCCCCGCCTACACTTACCCTCAGCCACCTCAATTTGAGCTCACTCCGGGACAAGAAAAGACTCCCAAGACTCTTAAACGAGATGAGATCGCAAGAAAGATGAGGAGTATAGAATAGAGCCTCAAGAATATACAAGGACTAAGCGAGCATAAGGGTGTTTCCTACGCTTATTTATGCATGTTCCTTCATGTGCACTTGCCCTTGGGATTCAAAACTCCTATGTTCGAGAAGTACGATGGTCATGGTGATCCTATTGCTTATCTCAAGAAATACTGCAATCAGTTGCGAGGGGCCGGAGGAAAGGAAGAATTATTTATGGCTTATTTCGGGGAAAGTCTGGTTGGTATTGCCTCCGAATGGTACATGGATCAAGACATATCTCGGTGGCATATTTGGGACGATCCTGAAAGAGACTTTGTCAGACAATTCCAGTACAATATAGAAATTGCTCCAGACAGAAACTCATTAGCAAACCTGAAAAAGAAATCCTCAGAGAGCTTTCGAGAATACACAATCAAATGGCGTGAACAAGCATCTAGAGTGAAACCTCGGATGGACGAGTTCAAAATGGTCACAGTGTTCCGCCGTGCTCAGGAAGCCGATTACTTCTTGAATATGATGTCACTTATGGGTAAACCATTTGCAAAAGCTATAAAAATTGGGGAAATGGTGGAAAACGGATTGAAAACAGGCAGAATTCTAATCCAGTCCGCTATTAGAGCAACCTCCCAATCCATCCAGGGCAGGTATGGAGAAGTTGCAACGGGAAAGAAGAAGGAAGAAACACCTATGGCGATATCTGGTACAAGAAGACACCGTGCTTCTAGACCCATGTTCCCAGAAAGAACCCCTCAACATTATTACCCTCACCAAGACATGGCCTATGCTCCTCAACCATATGTGGTCATAAATGCTCAACCTTTTGTATGACCGCAACAACATGCCGATATAAACCAAGCTCCATTCCCAAGACCAGCCTCCTCACCAAAACCACTATAACCCTCGTATTCCCCAAATTAACTTCCATCCTCGTGAACCACCCAGAAGGCAAAACTTTACACCAATAAGTGAGTCCCACTCTAGTTTGTTTCCAAAACTAGTTCAAATGGGTTTGTTGCAGCCCGTACCTCCAAACAGGAAAAACCCAGAATCACATTCTTACCAACAGGGTGCCCGGTGTGCTTATCACTCAGGAGCTGAGGGACATGATACAGAAAATTGTTGGACCTTAGAAAGAGCTGTGGAAGATCTGATAGAACAAAGGAAGATAGTGTTAAGGTGTGAGGATGTCCTCAACGTGACTAATAACCCACTGACAACCCACAACAACGAGCCAGTAATTGGAATAATTTGTGAAGACAAAGAATTTGATCCGGCATTGAAGGACATAATTGCCATAGCTGATGTGGAGAGAAAGCTAAAAACTTCCCCGAAGAAAGATGAAGGGGAGAAGAAGAACAAAGACACACACTCCAAATCTGAAAAGAAAGTCGAGGTAGAAACTGGGGTAACACCCGCCAAAGATGTTGTTCTCTATGTCCCACGGGGTCGTACGGAAAAGCAGCTGACTCTGAGTCCTCCCAAGAGTTTGAACTAAACAAGACTATCTAGATGTATGTTCCCAAAAGGAACCTATGTAGTGCGGGGGCCAATTAATCCACCAAGGCTGAGTGAGCCCGTGGTTATTAGCCCCGCACCTCATAGGCACATGACAGATCCCACTGCAGTCCCTTGGAACTATCATAAAATAGTGGCGACGTATAAGGGCAAAGAAATCTCAGGAGAGGTTCAAGAAAACTACCTTGTGGAAAAGTATTCCAATCTTGAAGAAGTGAAGAACTCCACCAAGAAGCGCTTCCTACCCAAAAAACCAGTGGGTGCTGAAGAGGCGGGAGCTTTCTTTAGAAAAATGAAAATGGCAGACTATGAAGTGATTGATTAGCTTCGAAAATTTCCTGAACAAGTCTCCTTATAGTCCTTGTTGATGAAATCCCCCAAACATCAAAAGGTACTAATCAAAACCCTCAATGAGGCATACGTGCCAGTTGAGACTTTTGTGGAGCAGTTAGAAAGAATGGTGGAAAGAGTTTTTGCAATCAACTAGATTACATTTAGTAAAAATGACTTGCCCTAGAAGGGGTCGCCCATAACAAAGCCTCGCATTTAATTGTCAAAAGTGAAGGTTACTACGTGAAAAGACTTATTGTGGACGGAGGTTCTGGGGTGGACATATGCCCACTCTCGACACTACAGCGCATGGAAATTGGGACTGAAAAGATTCGTCCTAACAATGTCTGCATATGAGCCTTCAATTCTATTAAAAGGGACACGATTGGAGAGATCGATCTAGCTCTAGCTATTGGTCCAGCGGACTTTGAGGTGACCTTCCAAGTGTTGGACATGGACATATCTTACAACTATCTTCTAGGAAGGCCATGGATCCACGCAGCAGGGGTTGTACCTTCCACTCTTCATCAGGTGGTAAAATTTGAACATGAGGATCAAGAAATCATGGTCCATGGGGAGGATGAGCAATCAATTTATCGGGATCCCTCCGTCCTTTGCCTCGAAGCCAGAGAAGGTAGCGAGCACATAGTTTATCAGGCCTTTGAAGTTGTGGTGGCTGACCAGTATGGAAAAGGGAAAACCCTGCCCCCAACCCTTCCTTTCCAATGCATCAGTTATAGTGGCTAAAGAAATCATACGACATGGATTCAAACCAGGGAAGGGATTGGGAAGTCTCTGCAAGGAATAGCTGAGAGTTACCTTGCCCGCCACTAAGAAGTTCTTCCGGTTAGGCTTCTACATGATGCCAGATGATACAACATGGGCAAACGATAGAAAGCGTGAGGGGTGGGTTTTGCCTCAACCACTGCCACATCTGTACAAGACATTCGCTAGGCCAAAGTACAATGAAGAGGAAGAGGATGAGGCCTTTACGGTCGAAGAAATTGAAGAAATATGTGGGGCAATGAGGAAGATGCTATATGAAACCCACATGGTTCAGACAGGAAAGGGCTCGAGCACCGCTGAGTTGATATACATGGGACCAAATGCCAAGTTGTAGACTTGGAAGCCTACACCATTCCCAATCAGGCGGGAGTCCCGGTAAACCTGTCCTGCCATATTTTCTGCATCGCGAGTTATTCAAGGGTGTAACTATGATGTTTTATTTAGTTTCTTATCTTTTGATTTTCCAAATGTAAACCCTGTTATCTTGCTATTCCAAGAAATGAAATCAATATTTCATCGTTTATTTTCCTTTACTCTTTCTGATTTTGCTGTTTTTCATTCAGTTCTAATAATGCGGCTATAAATAACATGACATGCTTGCAGACTCCATGCCCAGATCTTGAAAACTGTCAAAGCTCGAAATAATGAATCAAGAATTAGACTGCAATGAAGATAAGTTTAAGGAAATAAAACAAAGAGTTGGAACAACTGAAGGAAAGTTGGTTCCAGATTGGAAAGGTCTGTACCTTGCAACAAGAGTATTGCCAAACGAGTGCGTAGTACTTGGGAAACATCGAAGGAAATATCCCTGTAACAATTATCAATGCAAATGCAGCCAAAAGGTACTACGTTAGATCCTCTATATAACATAAATGTTCTCTAGTTGGGATGAAGAAGTCTTTCTTTCTTAGTATCCAAATATTTAACCCTTTGCAAACCCTTTGAGCCCGTTACTCTTCTTTGATTACCCTCTTTGGAACCTGAAAGTGTTATTGAAAAAGGAAAAAGAAAAAAAATTGAAATTAAAAAAAAAACAAAAAAGCCATAAACAAATGTTTTCTTGAACTACGTCTGACTTGATTCTGAAAGGATACGTAGGCAGCCTCTCTCTGGGGTTTAGTCACACTAAAACAAAAATCCCAATTTCCCCCGAAAAACAAAACTGAGAAAATGATATAATGGTTCGGAAAAAATCCCACCAGAATGGTTCCAAAGTTTTAATTTCATCCAAATTCCTTTCACCCAAACCATGTCCAAGTCCTTTCGATCAATTGGTAAAGGCGCCGGAATGGGAGACACCGCTATTAGAGCTTGGTGCAATCAAATTGAGAGAAATAAAATGAGAGAGTCGTATTACCTAAAACCTACGGGCACCATAAGGCGACAGCGAACAGAGAAAGTAATAATGAGAGAGGCCGCTTAGTGAAAACTCACAAAGAGCGCTATCGGGCGACGATGAGAAGAGAAATGAGAGAAGTCGATTGGCGAAAACCCTTAAAGGGCGTCATCGGCCAAAAAAAAGACATTGTCCACCGCTAAAAGTCCTGGCAAGATTCCCTGGTTTAAAAATGTGGGATAATGAGTTTATGAGAAGCGGGGAAAAGTTTGCGCAGGTCAGGCATCCAGCCCAAGAAGCATGTCATATCTATTTGAAGTCCGCACGCACCCTAGATAAGTCCTTATTTTCTCCTCGAAAGGGATGCTGCTTTTTAAATTCATTTTCTTGCCTTCGCTTACTTTTCCTTGAATCCTTTCGCTTTAACTCTGTCTCTTGAAACTAATACAAAGAAAAAGTGTCAAGATTGGCTTTACAGGGCTCTATCTAACGAACCCGGAAAAGGATACACAGCCTCAGCGGGCGCATCTAGTCGATCCTGGCTGGCCAGGATGGTTGATGCTTTGTCGCTGAAAATGGAAAGAAGCCTACAGTTAAAGGTCCTAAAGGTAGAATAAAGTCAGAGCCCCATACAGGCGATTCGTCATGAAAACATAAAAGTCAATCCCTTTGGGTTGAAAGAGAGATTAATCTTCAAGACCAGCAAGCAGCAGGGTTTCTCAACAAAAGCAGGGCCGAGATCAAGCATTCAAGGCCATAAAACCAACCACTGTTTCAAACAAACAATCGTGCTTTGTTTAAAAATTTGAAACAGGTACAATTCAAGCAACCATGCAAGTAGCGGGTGCAACTAAAAAAGGAATGGGCGGGAGCTAGGAATAGCTTTGCAACAATGATCAGCCCAAAAAGGGAAATTTTCTCCAAAATCCTTTCATGCAGTTTAATAAAAAGGAAAAAAGAAAAGGAAAATCATAAAATCATGGTAGAATTGGGCCTCCAATCTCTAGTTGCATCCTTCCAAACCTAGGACCACATTCCCTAGTTGTCCCCAACATAACCTGTGGACCTCCCCAACATAACCCGAGGATCATCTTTCCTTTTTTGCCTCCCCAGCATAACCTGAGGATCTTTTCTTCCCCGACATAACCCGAGGATCATTTACCCTTTTCTCCCCAGCATAACCTGAGGATATTCTTTTGTCCCCGGCATAACCCTAGGATCATCTTCCTTTTTCTCCCAGCATAACCTGAGGATCTTTTTCTTCCCCGGCATAACCCGCGGATCCTTTTCCCTTTTTCTCCCCAGCATATCCTGAGGATCTTTTTTTCTCCCCCAGCATAACCTGATGATCTTTTTTTCCCCGGCATAACCCGATGATCATTTTCCCTTTTCTCCCCAACATAACACGAGAATCTTCTTTTGTCCCCGGCATAACCCAAGGATCATCTTCCCCTTTTCACCCCAGCATAACTTGAAGATCTTTTTTCTTTTCTTCCCCGACATAACCCGAGGGTCATTTTCCTTTTATCCCCAGCAGACTTTCTTTCTTTTATCCCGGCATAACCCGTTGATCACCCTAGCATAACCCATGAGCCTTTTCCTTCTCATCCCGGCAAAACCCGATGATCGCCCTGTATAATCCACGAGCCTTTTTCCTTATTATCCCGGCATAACCAGTGAATCGCCCCGGTATAACCTAGGAGCCTTTTTCCTTCTCATCCCGGCATAGCACGTGGATCTCCCTGGCATAACCCAGGAGGATTTTTCCTTTATCCCGGCATTACCTGTGGATCGCCCTGGCATAACCCAAGAGTCCTTTTCCTTCTCATCCCGGCATAACCCGTGGATCCCCCTGGCATAACCTAGGAGTCTTTTTCTTCTCATTCCGGCATAACCGTGGATCGCCCCTGGCATAACCCAAGAGCCTTTTTCCTTCTCATCCCTGCATAACCCGTGGATCCCCTTGGCATAACCCAAGAGTCTTTTCCCTTCATCCCGGCATAACCCGTGGAGCCCCCGGCATAACCCAGGAGCCTTTTTCCTTCTCATTCCGGCATAACCCGTGGATCCCCCTGGCATAACCCAGGATTTTTTTCCCTTCATCCCAGCATAACCGGTGGATCCCCCTAGCATAACCCAGGAGTCTTTTTCCTTATCCCGGCATAACCCATGGATCCCCCTAGCATAACCCAACAACCCTTTCCCTTCATCCCGGCGTAACCCGTGGATCCCCCTGGCATAACCCAAGAATCTTTTTCCTTATTCTGGCATAACCCGTGGACTTCCCTTTTATCCCCAAAAGGAACCCTTTTTCTTTTATCCTAATATAACCCGTGGATCTCCCCAGTATAACCCGAGGACCCTTTCATTCTTCCGGCACAACCCGGTCATTTTCCAGTATAACCTGGTGATCCTCCCAATTTAAGGCTTCATTCCCAAGGATACAAAATCCTGATCTTTATTGCTTTCAATGAAAAAAGTAGCTTAGATTTGTGTTGCAAATAACTCATGAAATTTTCCTTGTGAAAACTGGGGCAGAAATTTTTTGTTCATTTGTTTATTTTGGTGTTCGAACAGGTTTTACCTCGAGGCACAGGATTCGAGGTGACCAAAAGATGAGTCTCAATCCAAAATAAAGAAAAGAACAAAAGAAGTGAATTCAAAATTCTGAAGTAGACAAAGATGCAGACTGCTCAAACTCTGATCAAAGTCACAAGCTTCGCAAATCCCCCTCTACTCCAATGCTGAAGAAAGAACCGGCACCTACAACTTACAAGCATCAAGATTCAGGTCGGGGTCCATAACAAAATTAGCTAAGACTCAAGATCAAGCTTCAAGAAAGTTATAGATAGGAATCTTGTATCTCGTAGTTTATAGGCATAGCTAGCTTAGCTTTTTATTTTCCTTTTTGGTGTAATAAGAAGGTCAACAAGCAGTAGTAGCAGTATCAGCCGTGAAAGCACAGCTCCTGGTAGTCCCAGCTACCAAAACTTCCAAACTACACTGACCTGATTCCTTTACAGCCAAGGATATGTAGGCAACATCTGAAGCAAGGTTTAGTCAGACATTTTCCAAAAAATGCTTTTTATGGAGTGTCAAGCGGGCAAAAATCTCTCATAGTTGCTCCCTTATCTTTGCACGAAAACTATTCGCGTTACGGCAATGAGGGGCAGCTGTGAGCATGTGATTTTTGCCCTACACGAATTACTCCTATAAATTCAAACAAAACAATTTCTTATATTTTCGTTACTTGTTTGCATTTTTGTTTGTGCATTTTAATTAGTGAAAAATACAAAAAATTATGTTGCATGTGCATTTAGAAGTTGATTTGATCATTTTTCAAGAATTAATTAACAATTAGTCATTTTATAAAAAGAAAAATAAAAAATAGTTTAATTTGCTCTTTTCATTTTAATTTTTGATTTTTAGGTTATTTTTCTTTTAATTTTTGTTTTAGTTACTTGTGTTAATAATTATCTAGGATTAATTAGCATTTTAAAGGTTAATTTGAGATTTATAATTTAATTTTGAATTTTTAGTTAAATTTGAAAATGAAAAAAAAAAAGAAGGAGAAAGAAATTGAGATATGAAAATCGAATAAAAAGAAGAATAAAGAAAAAAATTGGCTAATTGAATTCTAGCCCAAAATCCTTCAAACCAAGTCCAATCCCAGCCCAAATACCCGGTCCAGCACCCCAATTTCAAAAGCAACATCGTTTCAGTAACATTCAATCAAGACCGTCGAGGTTATTCATTCTAACGGTCCTGAAGTTTGTTTGATTTAATATATAAGAGTCCAAACAACATCCCACCCCATACCCACCAAACAATATCCCGTCTCTAACCCCTCTCACACGAACCCTAGCACCACCTTGCCTTCGCCGTCCATCGCAGGCCGAAAATCGCCCACGGCGGCGGCGGAACTCCGATCAGCCCCCAATTTTATACCATGGATCCTCCTCCTTCTCCTATACCCAAATCTTTAATCACCTTCCTTCAATTCCCACCCCCAGCTCCTCGAATCTTAGCCATAGATTCTGACCCTCCGTCGCAGTCGGTGGCGCCGCCACCCAACCGTTCCCAAATTAACACCAAATAGCCTCATCCTCTCCCTCATGCCAAATCCCCACTTAGCATCCCTCAAATACCCTTGGATATTTTAGAATATTGATTCGAATAAGACAACCAAAACACTACCACACCAAACCACCCAAAAACCACATCCTACAACCTCCTCACCTCTCTCGCCTCAAATCCACAGCCAATTTCCCTCAAATATCCCCACAACTCCCCAAAATCTGAATCTAAGGTTTTCCGGAGTCTTACAAGTGGTGCATGAATATTTCCAGGGTTCGACTCAAAAAATTAAGCTAAGTTTTTCTGTTTACTTTCTAATCTCTCTCCGCCTCATCTCTTCTCTGTCAATTTGTTAGGTTTAAGTCGAGCCGTTTGTCCTAATCGAGTTTATTTGTAGTTTATTGGTTTAGGTTTCGTGTTAAGTCTCTGAATTAATAAGTTGTAGTTTCTCTTGTTTAATATCTAAGTTTAATTAGTCTTAGTCAAAGTTATTTCTGGTTTGTTGATTTTGATTTCATGTTAAGTCCCTGAATTAAGAAGCTTTAATTTTTCTTGTTTAATGCCTAAGTTGATCAGTCCTAGTCGAGTTTGTTTGTGGCGTGGGTTTCATATGAAGTTCTTGAGTTAATTTGTTTAGTTTTCTTTGGTGAAGCTGAATTTCATATTAATCTCTAAGCTTAATTAGTTGTAGTCAGATTTATTTTATTGGGTTGAATTGCATGTTAAGTTCCTAGGTCAATTAGTCTTAGTCCTTTTGTTAGGTTGAATTTCATAAGTTTAATCAGATTTGGTCGAGTGGTTTGGGTTTTGCTGTTGGTTTAATTTCATCTCTCTGAAGTTCTGAGTTCAATTTGAGTTTCATTAAGTCATTGCTCCTGAGTTAAATAAGAGTTGGTTGTTGATCTTGTATTTAAATCAAGTCAGTTTAGTCTTAATTAAGTGTCCATTTGAACCCAGGCTGCTTGACCAAATTAGAGGGTAAATAACAGGGTATCTGAGGGGTAAACTGGACAATACATCTAAGGAATATTTTGGTAACAGCATTAGAAGTTTCTAGTAGGGGTCTAATAGTAATATTTTAGTCTTAGCTTGAGTTGCAAGGCATAAAGTGAAGGATTAACCGGCTAAAAGAGAAAATAAGGAGGACTAAAAGGGAAAGACAAAAATCTAATGTTTGTCCTAGTTACTTGCCTACAGAGGTATGTGCTTCTTGGCCTTAAAGGAAGGGGGGTCTTCTTTCAAAAATTATTTTTCTAGTTTACCACAAGTGAAAGAACTAAATACACAAAAGGAGATATGATTTTAGATCTTAACGAAAAAATCTTGAAAATCAAAAGACAAAACATAAGCAGTAAATACTGTTCCATTAGCATTAATTGCTCCTTGAAACTGTCCAGCTCATTTCTAGATTCAAAGAGTGCAAAATGATTCAAGTTTGAGTCATTTGAATCTGTTTGGAAGCTGTTTGGATCCTGGTCTATTTGAGAAGTTCTTTTGTTTTACTCCTGGGTTTCGAGCTTGTTTTCATTGCTGCATATATTGAGTTGGATTTATTGCGGTTGTTGTTTCCTGCCTACAAACTCATTGGTGTTTATTGTTGTAACCAGGTATTTACTTAACATTTGAATGGCCAGAGGTTGTGGAAATATGTAGTTGAAGACTAATTCTGAATAAATGGTTGTCCAGAGCTGATCTCTTCTTGCCTGATACTTTGTTCAACATTTGGTGTTATTTTCCTTTATCTGTTTTAAACTCTTAGATACAGTAGTATAGTGCAACAATAATTAACTTAGCTTAGTCATTGTAGCATAGTGGTAAATATTATCAAGTTTGTGCTATCCCTGAACATTCTTGAAACTGTTAGATTCATGAGTTTACTCGAACATTAATGAACTGTATATTTGGACTATATTTAGAAATGTTCAGTTTTAAGATCCATTGATTTTGTAATTGAGATCTGGGTAGTTTATGTCTAGTTCCAGTCTAATAAATGTATTAAGTTCTGTAAAATGTGTTAAGTAAGGTTAAATGTTATTTTGGGAAGTAAATATTCCGAATGAGTGTGTGTGGTTCATCACGATACTTATAATATGAATATGAGCACGAAGTTTGGACTTATGATCAGCATGTGGTCGATTTGAGTGGAATTGAATTGTTCATGTGTTTTACAAAAAAATTATTTCGCTTAATTATGATTGAAAAGTCAGTGTTCTTGGAAATCCAATTTGAATTCAGTGCTTGATCTGGGTTAATTTAATGGCCAAAGCTTAACAGCCTGTCTAGAATTAAATTCAGGCCCAAAATTTGCCTATGCATGGCCCAACTTCAATTTTTAACTCGTCAGCCTTTAGGCTTCAGGTATGGAGCCCACTTGTAATTGTTACTTAATTGACCAAGCAGCCTTTCATAGTCCATAACCCCATGAATGTTGAGGTCTAGCCTTGGGCATGTCTTTGAGGCCCAACTGTATCGCAATACCTTGTTTTGGTATTTGGCAATTAACCTTTAAAATCACAACCCACATTTAACACTTATGACTTTAATCTATTAATAGGACCTTTAGAATCATTTAGGAGGGCCATCTTATATAGCACTATAGTCCATGGCCCTTCAAGCTTTAGTCTAATATCCTTAAAAAATAAAATTGAGGTGCGCTGTGCCGAACAAAATCACAACTGCGTGGCCCTCGTTTAAATTAGTTTCTTAAAAATACTTAGAATTCGGGATATGCCATTTAGCCAATTTTCATGGCTTCCCGCAAAGTTAACAACGCGTAGTCGCTTTAGGCGCGTTCTTTAATAATCTTACATTCTTAAACTCGGGTGCACATTTCATTTGACCCAAATCCAAATCCCAAAACGTTTGATTAGACGTGTTCCGGATAGCGGGTGCATTTGATGTGACACGATCCAAAGACATGTCTTAAACGATATTCAATTTCCATAAAAATTAATACAAAGCGGTAAATAATTCAAAATTGCACCATAGGCTTGAGACATGTATTAAAATCTGATAATAGGCCAATTATGATTTAAACGGCTGTGCTAGAACTACGGTTCCCTCGGGTTAACAGAATTCCTTAGTTATAATTTCTGGTTCACAGACTTTAAATGAAAAGTCAAATTTTCCTCGATTTAGGATTTAAAATAAACCGGTGACTTGGGATACCAGAAAACAAACTATCCCAAGTGGCGACTCTGAATAAAAATAAATAAATAATCCCATTTCGAATAATGTCATTTAAATTACAAAAACTCCCTTATATCACCTTCTGGGTGTGTAAAAAAAGAGGTGTGACAATAGTCGAGTACAATAATCTGTCTAACTGCAAGCTCATGTTTCACGTAATGAATACGCAACTGATTAGCTGAACATTCCTGATTTACGTTTATGTTTGCTACTGTATTCATGAATACAATAGCTTAAATACATCTAATACATCTTATAACAACAAAAAACGTATTTATAATTCATAATATAACAAATAATATATATAATTAGCTAAATGTTTCGCAAAGGGTTGAAGCGAATTAAATAATAAAAATACCAAATATAGTCCAACAACCAAGTGTGGATAACTTCTTTTTGGATCGGTTTTTTCGAACTTCGAGTTCTTGACCTTTGAGTCTTTGACTAACTAATTTTTGAACAAGTTTATCTTTCAACTACTCTATGAGAATGCACGGGAGAAAAATATTATTTATATATTATTTACAATGCTACAATGAGCCTATATATACACACATAACATATCCTACTCCTAATACATATAGGATTAGGGTGATTCACTCCTATTTACACTATTATTCTAACGCTCCCCACAAGGTGGTGCATACAAATCATATGTACCGAGCTTGTTACATATGTAGTTAATACGAGGACCAGTGAGAGACTTGGTGAAAATATCTACAAGCTGATCAATCGACTTCACAAACTTTGTAGCAATATTTCTCGAGAGTATCTTTTCTCTAACAAAGTGATAGTCAATATCAATATGTTTAATTCTCTCATGGAACACTGGATTTGATGCAATATGAAGAGAAACTTGATTATCGCACATAAGTCCATCTGACTAATCTCACCAAATTTCAAATCCTTGAGCAACTGTTTGATCCAAATTAACTCATATGTTACCATAGCCATCGCTCGATATTCTGCTTCTGCACTAGACCGAGCAACTACATTCTATTTCTTGCTATTCCAGGACACCAAATTTCCTCCTACTGAGACATAATATCCGGACGTAGAACGTCTATCAGACGGTGATCATGCCCAATCAACATCTGAGTATCCAACGATTTGCTCATGGCTGCGATCCTCAAACAATAAACCTTTTCCTGGAGCTGATTATATGTACCGAAGAATGCGAACAACGGCATCCCAATGACTATCACACGGAGAACCCATAAACCGACTGACAACACTCATAGAAAAGGAAATATCAGGTCTTCTCACTGTAAGATAATTTAATTTACCAATCAACCGTCTATATCTTGCAGGATCGCTAAGTGGCTCCCCCTGTCCTGGCAGAAGTTTAGAATTCAGATCCATCGGAGTGTCAACAGGTCTACAACCTGTCATTCCTGTCTCCTCAAGAATATCTAAGGCATACTTTCGTTGTGAAACCACAATACCTGAGCTAGACTGAGCGACCTTAGTTTGAAAATGTTAAAGAGATGTTGCTTCAATTTAGCAATACCATCCTGGTCATTGTCGGTAATAACAATGTCGTCAACATAGACCACCAGATAAATACAGAGACTCGAAGCAGAATGCCGATAGAACACAGAGTGATCAGCTTCACTCCAAATCATGCCAAATTCCTTGATAATTGTGCTGAACTACCAAACCAGGCTCGAGGAGACTGCATTAGACCATAAAGTGACCGGCGCAAGCGACATACAAGACCACGAGACTCCCCTGAGCAACAAACCCAGGTGGTTGCTCCATATAAACTTCATCCACAAGGTTACCATGTAAAAAAGCATTCTTAATGTCCAGCTGATAGAGGGGCCAATGGCGAACAACAGCCATGGAGAGAAAAAGACGGACCAGCCTTGACTGCATACACCCAACGACAACCAACAGTAGATTTACCTGAAGGAAGAGGGATAAGCTCCCGAGTACCATTCGTGTGTAATGCAGACATCTCGTCAATCATAGCCTGTCGCCATCCTGGATGAGACAATGCATCACCTGTAGACATATGAATGGAAACAGAGGAGAAAGAAGATAGAAAAACATAATAAAGTGATGACAAACGATGATAACTTAGACCGACATAATGGGAATCAGGATTAAGGGTGGTCCATTTACCTTTCCGAAGTGGAATCGGTGTACTAGGAGAGACAAGTCCGCGGTAGGAGCAGGGTCAGGTGCAGGACGTGAACCAGCTGGGCCTGATGCTGGGTGCGGACGACGATAATATATCAAAAGCGGTGTTCCTGTGACAGGGAGTCTAGGAGGAGCCATAATAGACTCCTCAACGAGGGAATGGGTAAGACTTCAGTAGTGGAAGGTAAAGGAGAATCTATAGTAGGCTCCGTAAAGGTCGGTATAGGTGAGATCACAGATATATCATGGAGGTCAGAATGGTCAGAAGGGGTAAAGAAAGGTTTAGACTCAAAAAATGTGACATTAGAGGACATAAAATACCTACAAAGATCAGGTATAGTAACAACGATATCCATTCTAAACACGAGAATAACCAAGGAAGACACACTTGAGAGCACGATGAGCTAACTTATCTTTCCCAGGGGCTAAGTTATGAACGAAACAAGTGCTCCCAAAAACACGAGGGGGAACAGAGTATAAGGGTGATTGGGGAAACAATATGGCATACGGTATCTGATTATGTATGGGAGAGGAAGGCAGCCGATTATCTAAATAATAAGCTGTGACAACTGCATCGCCCTAAAAACGCAACGGAGCATGGGACTCAATGAGAAGTGTGTGAGCAGTCTCGATGATGTGCCTATTCTTTCTCTCGGCAACCCCATTTTGCTGAGGGGTATAAGGACAAGAAGTATGATGAATAATTCCTTGAGAAGTCATAAACTGCTGAAATGAAGAGGATAAATATTCTAAGGCATTATCACTGCGAAAAGTACGAATAGAAACACCTAATTGATTTTTAGTTTAAGCACAAAAATTCTAGAAATAGAAAATAACTCAGAACGATCTTTCATTAAGAAAATTCAAGTACATCTTGAATGATCATCAGTGAAACTAACAAAATAACGAACCCCAAGGTTGAACTGACTCTACTAGGACCCCATATATCAGAATGAGCTAAAGAAAAAACAGACTCTGCATGACTCTCAATACTACGAGGAAAGGAGGCTCGGATATGTTTCCTGAGCTGACATGACTCCCACTCTAATGTGGATAAACTAGAAAAACTAGGTACCATCTTCTGAAGCTTGGATAAGCTTGGATGTCCTAAACGCCTGTGAATTAGGTCCAGAGGATCTGTAACTAGACATGCCTTGGGGAATTTTAACGAGTTAAGGTAGTAAAGGCCTTCTGATTCAAGTCCTGTTCTAATCATCTGCCCCGTACTGCGGTCTTGCATAATAAAGGAATCATCAATAAAATATATACCACAATGGAGGGAACAAGTCAAACGACTAATAGATGCAAGATTATAAGGACAACCAGGGCCATAGAGAACGGAATCTAGAGTGACAGAGGGTAAGGGAGTCGCTTGTCCAACTCCTTTTGCTTTGGTTTGAGACCCATTGACTAAAGTAACAGTAGGAAGGGACTGTGAATACACAACATTTGACAAAAGTGATTTATTACCAGATATATGATCAGAAGCGGCCGAGTCCACAACCCATTGTCCAAGAGTACTAGACTGGGAAACACAAGCAAAAGAATTACCAGCAACAGAAGTATCAGTCTGAGCAACAGAAGCTATTTGTGGAGATGTTTGCTTACTTGCTCGATACTGAAGGAACTCATTATACTCCTCTTCAGATAAAGAAAAACCTTGGTTTCTTGTCGTCTCTGTCTGAGCAATATAAGCATTTTTGGGTGGGCGGCCATGTAAAGAATAGCACACGTCACGAGTGTGTCCAAGTTTATGACAATAAGAGCACTTAGGTCTAGATCTTCCAAAATGACCTCCTCCTGTCTACTCTCCATAATAGGAGATGCCCGATTGTCCACTGACTGGGAAACGAGGACAGATGAGTCAAGTGTCTGCGGTGAGCTCATTGGGTGACTTGGTGCTGCAGCAAGGCAAAGTAATCGAGAAAATAGTTCATCAATTGTGGGGACAGCCGGACTAGCCAAAATCTAGTCACGTACTGAATCAAGGTTATTAGGGAGTCCAGCTAGTGTAAGAACTAGAAACATCCTATGTTGTTGCTCTTGTTGCTTTTCAATACTAGCATAAACTGACATCGGCATCTCAAATTCTTCCATGACTGCTTGTACCTGTTCCAAGTAAGAAGACATATCCAATTCCTGTTTCTTCAAGCTTGTCATTCGCGATATTACATCATAGAAACGAGATATGTCATTAGTCTATAAATTACGAGTCTTTTCCCAAACTAAATAATATGTTTGGAATGGACGGAACAAGGGCATCAACTTGGAATCAATAGATCGCCACAAGATACTACATAACTGAACATCGACCTTTTCCCACTATGTTTTGGCCTTTTTATCACCTTCGATAGCCCTTTTTTGTTAAATGATCGTAAACTCCTTGACATTTACACCACAACTCGGCAGACGAAGCCCAAGCTAGGTAGTTCGAACCTCCTATTAAAGGTTCTGAGGTAATCATAACACCGGAACTGCCAGAACCCGGGTTTCTAAACCGAAAGCATCGAGTCCCAAAGACAACGTTAGATTATCACCAAATAATCAGAAAGAATCAACTGAAAACTCGCTGAAACAGATGAAGGAAACACCGTAGCTGCCGGAAAATTACTGTAGCTACCAGAGAATTTCAAGGTTGTCGGAATTGAAAAATAAAATTATGGGTAGGCTCGAAATTTAAGGGCGATCCAACTGCCCTGAAGAAATTTTTTGAAATTCTGGCCGGAAGGGGCCTCACGCACCGGCGCGTAGGCCAGACGCGCTGGCGGCGGCAGAACTCCGGCAGGCGCGTGGCGACGCGTGGGTGGCTCTTTTTTGGTGATTTTTCTGGGGTTTGGTCGGATTTCTCTTCCGAACCTTGTGGTGGTCTCAAATTTTGCACAATACTAATAATTAGTGACTTTAACGCGATTATTCACTTAGGTCACCGGAAAATTTCACGGTGACTTAGTTATTCCTTCCCGGATGTCGTTGGAATGACGCACAACGATGAATTTTTCACGGTTGCTCTGATACCATGTGAGAATGCACGGGAGAAAAATATTATTGATATATTATTTACAATGCTACAATGAGCCCTATATATACACACATAACATATCCTACTCCTAATACATATAGGATTAGGGTGATTCACTCATATTTACACTATTATTCTAACATACTCCTTTATACGCCCTCCGTTTCTAAGTTTAGAATTGAAAAGGGATTATTATTTTTGAATTTAAAAAAAGAATAAGATCATTCTTTTTGAAATAAAAAATATATATTATATCGAATTTCGTAAAAACTAGAAAGCATAGATGTGCAATAAATAATAGTTCGTAGTAAATGAAGGAATTAGGCTCAACGAAATTACTAAAAAGTACATCGCATATTTTTGTACCTTAATTTAAATTTGAATTGGCCTCAGTGAAATTAGCTTCGCTACCCCTCACTATTTCCCATTTAGGGTTTGAAAAATGAAGAGTATGTATAAATTCTTTGTAAATTATTTTTTTCACTATCTCAGTATGTACAAATACTAAATTTAAATACAAGTTTGATAAACTATTTACTAAACTTCAAGTAAAATATGTATATCATGTGAAATAATGGTTTAGTAAAGAATTATTTCAAATGATTTTTTTGTCAAAATACAACTATAACTTTTACAATTTTTAAAAATTCAACTTTAAATACATTGTTTAGCTGCAACTCTAATATTGCTTAAATGCCTAACGGCTCACTTTTATTTAACGTAGTTTTGTAGTTCAAATTAAGAGTCATAATTTTTTAAATAAAAGTTTGGCCAATTTTTTTATAAATAATTTTCAAAGCTTTAAAATAAAAAACTACTTATTTTTAATGTTTGGCAAAAACTATTAAACAAACATAAGTTTAGTCCAAAGTATTTTCACCTTATTTTTCCGTCAGTAATAGCTTAGTAAAGTTTAAAACTGTTCTATGCACATCAAAATGCCAAAGACAGCTGAGTACACTGCTTTCTTTTTGTGAGAATGTGAGGTCCGTGCTCTTAAAAAAGTCTCTAATTTTTTACTTTTCTTTTCTATTTCTCCATCATCTCTCCCATCAATCAGGTACAATTCCCAACAAATCGAATATTTATCTTACACTGCTATACACTGAAGCAACAAAGGCTACACACTTGAACTGTGCTGTAACACAGAAATTGCAGAAAAAAATGGGAAAACCAACAGCTTCTTGCTTCAAGATCATTTCTTGTGGCACTGACTCCATTGACCATGATCAATTGGAAGCTTCTGAGGTAAAAATAAATAAAAATACCCCCTTTGCCCAAGAATATGCAATATTGTGTCTTTTAACACAAATTAGGTTTTAACTTATGTTAGCTGAAGGTTCTGTATATTTTCTGCTGTTTTTTTGTTGTTCTACAAATTCGGTAGGTCTTTTTAAATTGATGGGGTTTATCCGATTTTATTATTGTCCTTAAAGAATTTTTTTTTAAGAGAAAATGGTATGGAATAAAAACTTGGATAGATCAGTCATTATCTGTTGTTCTACAAATATGGGAAGATATTTACAATGATTAGGTTTATCTTTAATAATAACTTTTCATTTTGGGTATACTTTCTACTTGACCAAAAGAGCTTTCTCTGTGCATTATATTTAAGAAAGTTTCATCCTTTACCACTGGATCTCCATCGGGGATGGGAGTTTGTCAAAGGTAGGCTGATTAGACAAAGGATAACTTTTGAATTCGACTTTCAACTTCCCCATGTTTTTGACCATGTTTGCATTTATTCCCACTTCCCCAATTTTTTACACTCACTTTCCACTTCCCCCACTTTCTCCACTTAGTACCCACTTCCCCCGCTCTCTCCACTCATGTTCCCCACCTATATTTCCTCAGCAAAGTCGTCAGAGCTGTCACACTTACTTTTATTCCCCAGCAGAGTCGTCGTCAGACCTGTCACACTTCCTTTTTACCAGGATATAAGTAAGTTTTTTTCCAAAGTGATATTATTTAAAATGGAGTTATTTAATTATCGGAGTCTCCACTTGGAATAATTTAGGGTGTCCCAAGTCACCATTTTATTTTAAATCCCAAATCAAGGAAAATTCGATTTTATTAAAAAGTATGCGAACCAAAAATTGTAAGTAAGGAATTCTGTTAACCCGGGAGAAGGTTTTAGGCATTCCTGGGTTCTGTGGTTCTAGCACGGTCCCTTAAATTATTTTAATTGGTCTATTATCTGATTTATTATACGTTTTAGCCTATGGTGAATTTTTGAACTTATTAACTGCGTTAAATTATTTTAGGAAGATTCAACGTTATTTAAAACATGTCTTGAACCACGCCACATGAAATGCACCCGCGATTCAGGACACACTCTATCTAACGTTGTTAAGAATTGAAATTGAGTCACATGAAATGCACACCTGAATTTAGTAATTAAAAGAAAGTCAACTTAAAGAACGCGCCTAAAGTAACTACGAAGGTTCAAATTAACCACAAAGTTTGCGAGTGCCATGGGAAGTTCAATTAATGGCGCACCTTGATTTTTGAAGAGTCAGTATTAATTAAATTAGGGTCATGGGTTATTTTGTCAAACCGGCACACCTCCAATTTTCTATAAAAGATAACTAGTTTTGTGAGGGTCATGTGCTTAGGGGTTTTATTTGGCATGGCATGCCTCAAATTATTTGACATGATTTTATTATTTGAAGTTGTTATAATCAGGTAACATGAAATACACACCCGAATTGGGGATTACGTATTGTGATCATGCTATGGGAACCGTACCCATGACCACAATAGTTATTATTAATCACGGCTAAAGCAAGCTACGATTATTCAATTAAATAAAGTAACAAACATTGAAGTTTCGATTTTTATTTCAGTCCACTTTCTAACAATAGGAGACCATTCTGACTCTGCGGACACACAAAATTTAAATGATAAAATACTAGTACTAGTACATAAAGCTCACGACGGATGGGGAAGTATGCATTTGTTTTGACGCAATGGACCTTGTAGACTTAGACTTTATAAGCTTTACTAATTGAAAAATTCTTTCATATAAGAGAACAAAAACCTTTCATATGTTCTGGACACCTTTAAGAAAAAGATGATGATAGTGCTTATTAAGAAATTTAAACTTAAGGGAAAAAAAAACTGTAACAACAAAGCCTCTTATTTAGAACTATAAGAATTTAAACTAAAATTTAAACTACTCATGGAAAGCATTTTAAAAAAGAAAACTAAACACTAAATGACAATTCGGATAACACAGCTCAACATAAGAAAAGTAGAAGAGAAATAAAGGAGCCAAAGAATAAACTTAACATTAATTCCAACAACTAAGGATAGCTTCATAGATTTAGTAGCACATTTTACTATTCTACCACACAAACGACGAAAATAATAAAAGGATTGTGAAGACTAAACCTCATATGAGCTTCTTTAAATTAGTGAAAGATCCAAAAGCTACAAGCAAATCCGGCAACAAGAACAAAAATCGAACTGCGAGTCAGCGACCTGCAACTGAATTCGCGGTCAGGATCCACGAACCAAGAGCAAAGCTCGAACAACACCCCAACTCAGATTGAAATCCATTCTTTGAGAGCCAAAGTCCAAAATCGAGAAGAAGAAACAGAAATCTCTATACGTGTTTTTTTGGTTTTGATTTAGATGGAATTTTATTTGTTTTCTCTGTTTTTTCACTCTCTATTTTATCTATGTGTATGTTGTGTATTAGTAGAAGAAGAAAGGAAAAGGTCCAAATATGGAAAATGGGTCAGAGGCGTTAGGTTCCAGAATCAAAGGTTCAGCCTTTTTTTAGCTTTTCCAGAGAAGATGGCGCTGCCTCCTTAGCTTTTTTTTTTTGTATTATTTTCGCTGATGCTCCTTTGTTGTTCCAAAATGGCGGATCAGATGGGGATTTAGGCATGAAATCCGCAAGCATGTCATGTTATTTAAAGCCGCATTATTAGAACTAAAAGAAAAAAATAAGAGAAAAAATAACAAAAGCAGAAAGAATAAAGAGATGAACGATAAAATATTGATTTCATTTCATTGAATTTGAAGATAACAGGGTTTACATTAGAAATTAAAGATAGGAAACTAAAGAAAATATTCGAGTTACATCCTGACATAACTCGTGATGCAGAAAAAGTGGCAAGACTGGACTACCGGGATTCCTGCCTGATTGGGAACGAAGTAGCCTTCCAATTTTGTTGCTTTGCTTTGGATCCCATGTATAGTACCTCAGCGGTGCTTGAGCCTTCTCCCGGTTAGACCATGTGGGTTTCATACCGCATCTGCCTCATAGCCCCACATATTTCTTCAATTTCCTCAATCGTGAAGGCCTCATCTTTCTCTTTCTCATTGTACTTGGGCCTGACAAACGTTCTATAAAGATGCGGAACCGGCTGAGGCAAGACCCAACCATTGTTCTTTCGTTTTTTTGCCCATTTTTCATTAGCTGGCATGGGTTGGAAACCTACTCCAAAGAACTTCTCACTTGCAGCCAAAGTGATAGGTTCGGTGATTCCTTGCAATGACGTCCCGATCCCCTTTCCGGGTTTGTAACCATGCCTGATCATTTCTTTGGCAATCATAATTGGTGCACTTGAGAGAAAGGGTTGAGGACACGGTTTCCTTCTTCACATTGGTCCACGACCACAATCTCAAAAGCTTGATAAACTATATGTTCACTTCCTTCTCTAGCTTCAAGACACGGGACCGACAGGTCCCGGTAGATCGACTTCTCATCTTCTTCGTGAACTACAATCTCTTGATCTTCATGTTCGAATTTCACCATCTGGTGGATAGTAGAAGGTAAAGCCCCCGCTGCGTGAATCCAAGGTCTTCCCAAGAGACAATTATAGGAAGTATCCATGTCCAAGACCTGAAAGGTCACCTCGTAGTCCACCGGGCCAATAGTCAGGATCAAATCAATCTCACCTATTGTATATCTCTTAATGCCATATAAGGCACACAAACAGACGTTGTTGGGCCTGATTCTCTCAGTACCGATCTCCATTCGTTGCAGAGTTGAAAGAGGGCAAATATCTACCCTAGAACCACCATCTAACATGACCCTTTTCACATAATATCCCTTGCATTTCACCGTCAGATGAAGGGCTTTATTGTGGCCGGCCCTTTCCGGGGGCAATTCATTCTTGCTGAAAGAGATTTGATTGACTGTAAGAAAACCTTTCCGCCATCCTCTCTAGTTGTTCCACAGTGGTTTCAATGGGTATATATGCTTCATTGAGAGTTTTGATCAACACTTTTTGATATCCAGTGGAATTCATTAGCAGAGACAACAAAGAGACTTGAGGAGGAGACTTCCGGAGTTGGTCAATTATCTCATAGTCTGCCATTTTCATTATTTGGAAGAACTCTTCTGCTTCTTCAGCACTCACTAACTTCTTAAGTGGGAAACACTTCCTTGTGGCATTATTCACGACCTTCAGATTGAGGTATTTCTCAGTCGGGTTGTTTTCCTTAACTAATCCCAAGATCTCTCTACCTCTGTAAGTTACTACCGCTTTGTTGTAATTCCATGGAACGACAGTGGGATCTGTCATGGGCCTTTGCGGTGCGCGGCCAATAACCACGTGCTCATTCAGCTTTGGTGAAATTACTGGTCCCCGCGCCACGTAGGTCCCTTTAGGCACATACATTTTAGATCCTTTGTTTAGCTCAAACCTTCTTGGAGGGCTCAATGACACCTGCTCTTTCTTGTGGCCCCGGGGAACATAGAGAACAACATATTTTGAGGGTGCTACCCCAGCTTTGGCGTCCTCTTTCTTTTTTGTATTCTGAGGGGTAGGTTTACTCTTCTTCTCCCCCTTGTCTTGTTTTGTGACAGCCTTCGGCTTCTTTTCCACATCGACTATGGCAATGATAGCTTTTAGAGCTTGGTCAAACTCTCTATCTTCATAGATCATTCCAATAACCGGCCCGTTGTTGTGAGCCGGTAATGGATTGTTGGTTACATTAGGAACGTCTTCGTCTTTTAGCACAATTCGTTTTTGTTCTATGAGGTTTTCCACAGCCCTCTTAAGGGTCCAACAATCATCTGTATCATGCCCTTCTGCCCCTGAGTGGTAAGCACATCGAGTACCGGCTCTGTAGGCAGGCGAAGCTGGGTTCTGCCTAGTTTGGGGTACAGGCTGCAACAAATCCATCTGGACAAGTTTGGAAAAAGGCTGGAATATGACTCACCAATGGGTGTGAAGTTTACCATTTTGGGTGGTTCTCGAGCACGGAAGTTGTTCTGTGGAGGTCGGGGATTATACTGAGCTTGGTGAGGAGATTGATTTCTAAGAAATGGAGCTCAGTTTGGATTATATTGTTGTTGTGGCCTAGCATAGAGTTGGGCATTCATCAGTGCATATGGCTAAGGAACCATATCGTAGGCCACATCTTGGTGGGGATAGTAATGTTATGGGGTTCTTTCAGAGAAATAAGGTTTGGGTGGACGAGGTTTTCTTACACTTGAAGTTGCCATTGCCGCTTCTTCCTTCTTTCGATTTCCTACATCTCCAGATCTGTCTTGAATTGCTTGGGAGGTAGCCAAAGATCGCCCTGTTTTTAAGCCATTCTCAACCATTTCACCGATTTTGATGGCCTTGGCAGAAGGCTTCCATATCGCAGACATCATGTTCTGATAATAATCAGCCTCTTGGGCTTGAAGAAAGACACTAACCATCTATGTTTCGTCCATTGGAGGCTTGACTCTAGCCGCTTGTTTGCGCCATTTGACAGCATACTCTCGAAAGCTTTCCGAGGACTTCTTCTTTAGATTTGACAGTGAATTCCTGTCAGGGGCAATGTCGATGTCATATTGAAATTGCCTGACAAAGTCCCGAACCAAGTCGTCCCAGATATGCCAACGAGATATATCCTGATCCATATACCATTCATAAGCAATGCCGACCAAACTCTCTCCAAAGTAAGCCATGAGAAGCTCCTCTTTTCCGCCCGCTCCCCGCAATTTGTTGCAATATCTTTTGAGGTGGGCTATGGGGTCCCCATGCCCGTCATATTTCTCAAACTTTGGGGTTTTGAAACCCAGGGGTAAATATACGTGCGGGAACATGCACAAGTCAGCGTAGGATATACTCTTTTGCCCACTCAGACCCTGTATATTTTTGAGACTTTGCGCCATGCTTCTCATCTTTCTGGTAATCTCCTCTTGTTCAGGGGTTTTTGTTGTTTTCTCCTGCCCTGCTGTAAACTCGAGGCGGCTGAGGGTAAGCATTGGTAGTAAACTGGATAGGTTCTAGTGGAAAAGATGGTGCTTGAAATGTGAAGGAAGATGAATTGAAGCTAGGCCTGGGTAGAGTAGGTTGTGCCGTAGCTGAACAAGGTGGCACAGTGAATATGTTTGAAGCCGCTCCTGAAGTTAACACCTGGGGCTTGCCTCAGAAGATGTTCCGGCAAAGTGGGCTGAAATCATAGGATATCCCAGTGGGGTATTTGGATAACTTATGGGGATATTGGAGGTCCCACTTGCCCTGGGAAAAAGCTCAGGGAATCCAGGGATCGCACTTGGTGGTTCTTTACCGTTGGCCCAGGCGTCCCATATTTCCATCATGCGTAGATGCATAATCTTATTTTTCTCAATAGTTGCTGACTCGGAAGTTGGGATGACCGAGATCGGGCTATCCTCCGGAATAGGAACTATTGGCAGATGACTTTCCGAAGACATTTCAACACTTCCTTATAACCTCGTGAAGTACGGATGTGGAGCTAGACTTCCACAAAACCAACCACCTTAATATAGAACCTCGACTTAACATTCGATAACAAACCGGTAAGTTTGAAGCAATTAACACATAGGTAATCGCACATTGGGGTGTTATGTACCTAAACAGTTAAATGTATTTCTACATGTTTCGCAACGGTTGCATGTTTCATCCTGGCTTTGCTTATTTTCCCAATTTTCTTTGGCTCTTTGATGTTTCTCCTCTTATTCCCATTTTCCACTCTTTTCTTTCCTCTCTTCCTTGCTCTTTTTCTTTTCGTTTTTCTTTTGATTTTTCTTTGGCTCTCTTTTTCTTTCTTTTGGTTTTTCTTTTGGTTCTTTCCTTTTATTTGAGATATCTATAAAATCATGGTCGGATCCTATGAGGATTGCCTACGTATCGCGATGCCGCGTGAATCCGATCATTACGTAGTTCAAGAAATAAATGTGTTTGTGGCTTTCCAAATTTTCATTAATAAAACTTCTACTTTACTGAATTACAAAAGACTCAAAACATACTTTTTTAGGACTTTAAAACTTTAAACAGACTCAAGACATACTTTTCTAGGAATTTAAAACTTCAAACAGACTCGAAACATACTTTTAAAAATGAAAATATAGACTCGAAAAAGAAATACAATCAAGAGTACATCAGTGCCTCCAGCCCTGTCCTAGGAACTCCAATCGGTCTTGCAGCAGGCCTACGCGCCATGTCATCCTAGAGCCGGTAGAGATCCTCCGTTATCTGGTGGACAAAGAGCATTACAGTGGAGAAGAACATGGATCTGGTCATGTCCTCACACGCACTGCATTTCATCGTGATGTAGTCGACGATTGCTCTAACCCTCTCCGGGATAATACCCTTTTCTTGAAGCAAGCGCCCGATTTGCTGAGTCCGAGCTTCTAGCACCTGAGCGTTATAATGGTTTTGATTTTGCAACTGTTGCATATCTTCCTCCATCTGGGCCATCAAAGCATAGCAATGTTCCCTTTCAGCTTTAAAGTTCCTAGCCTGTTTGGCCGCCTCATTTTGAAGGGTTGTCAGCTTTCTCTTCAAATCTATGACTGTTTCCTCATATTTTCTTTTCATCTGTTGGACAAACTCTGCCCGCCCCTCAGCGTTCTTTGCCAATTGTGCTCTAACTCTTGCCAAACTGCTTTCGGATTTTTCTAGATCATTCCCATACTCACATATTTTGTTCCCAAGGCCATCAATGAGTTTTTCGTCTGCTCAGTCTCTTTCCGGATTCATCTCAGCTATCTTCATCCTTTGGATCTGGGCCCGGAGGATTTTGTTTTCTTGGGCTAACTTTTTCTTCTCACCCTTATCTGTTGCGGCTTGCACATTACTAGCGAACTTGAGGTCTTTGATCTGTCCTTCTAACATGTTTATGGTGGCCCAATATTCATTTTCTTTTGCCAACCACTCCCACTGTTCTTGTGATGCTTCAAACTCTTGGAGGTGGGGTTTTTTAGTTGGCCTTCCAAACTTAACTTCCCTTTTGAACCAAGCGAGGTAACCGGGTGAGACTTCACCTCTGGATAGATCGCGCACTCGGGTATTTGCTATTAGATATTGAACATTCACTCCAACTACTGTTTCGTGAAACTGCCCGTCAGAACGGATCTCGACCACATGGAGGCTAAGGTCTTCAACCTTGGGCACAATTTGACATCTCCCTAGTTGTTTCAAAACCCGGTATGGGGCATAAGGCTGGATACTTCTGAGACCCATCGGGAGGAAATAAGGCCCTGTAGCTGGCATGTATATGATTTCATCACAGGAAGCCCACCGAACGTCCATTCTAGAACGAAGGCGTGATATCCATTCTGTGACCCCTCTGGCATGTTAAACCCGTCAACCCTTGTATAAAATTCTCCTATGCAGCTTTTCCCTGTCAACCCATAGTTGATATATTGAGGACGATGAGATGTTCAATCACTCACATTTGTAGCAGCAAGTTGCACCCTTCAAAAAGGTCTCTTTCGGCTTTGCAAGCTGTGAGAGCTCGGAAGATTTCAGACACTATCATGGGTGGAGACTGTTTTTGGCCTGGGTAAGCAAAGTGCTGACGACCCCAGCTATCCATATATCGATATTCCCATCTTTCCTGGGGAACACTAGAAGACCCAAATATACTACTATAAAAGCAAAGCACCTGTGTTCTTCCTATTTTGGGCGATTCCATTTGCTGCAAATTTTGCTTTCTGGATTGTTGAATCTCCCTATGTGTCCGTATCGCTGGTATATGAACTACGAAGTGGAAAAACCAACTGACAATTCTGGTTATTGGACCCCATGCTTTTCTTTAGCAAATCTAGAAACTTGTGTTGAGTAACAACCGTTGGAGCGACCAAATACTTGTGTCTCAGAGTTTCGGTGCTCCCAATATACCCAGCTATCTCTTCCAAAGTGGGTGTGAGTTCAAAATCCGAGAAATAAAACACGTTGTGAGCTGGATCCCAAAACGTAACCGGTGCCTTTATTATGTCTCCTATAGGCATGATCTTCAATAACCCGGTGAGACCCTCCAAGTAGAGATTGACCATATCTTGTCCTGAGTTACCCATATCTTCCCACCACATATACAGTTCCAAAGGAATCTTGGTCATGACCGTCATTAGCAAGTTTTGACTCGTGCTCTTTCTGTACATTTAAATTAAGGCGATTGATTTAAAGCAAAACGATTTTTTTACAAAAAAGGGTCAATTTTGCAAACATAACACGGCTACTTTTGCAAATACGACCCTTCAGCACTTCAAAAGGGAAGATTTTAGTGTTGTGCTTGCTAGGTAGCCAAAAATTTGAAAAAGGAATGTAGGTGGTTATTCTTGCAAAAACAGCCTTCCGGCGTCCTTTTGGGGACATTTTAGGCTTATTTAGACAAGAACAACACTACCTAGTTTTATTTAAAATCGAATGACAACACTTCAATTTTTGGGTCATTTTTGCACCCTCCGGATGTGGAATACGTAGGCAAATTTAAAGTGTAGAATGAGCACGAGTCAAAGCTGAAAGGGAACATTGCTATACTTTGATGGCCCAAATGGAGTAAGATATGTAACAGTTGCAAAATCAAAACCATCATGACACTCACGTGCTAGAAGCTCGGACTCAACAAATCGGCTGCTTGCTTCAAGAAAAGGGTATTATCCGGGAGAGGGTTAGAGCAATTGCCGACTGCATCACGATCAAATGCAGTGCATGTGAGGACATGACCAGATCCATGTTCTTCGCCACTGTAATGCTCTTTGTCCACTAGATAACGGAGGATCTCTACCGGCTCTAGGATGACATGGCGCGTAGGCCTGCTGCAAGACCGATTGGAGTTCCTAGGACAAGGTTGGAGGCACCAATGTACTCTTGATTGTATTTTCTTTTTCGAGTCTATATTTTCATTTTTAAAAGTATGTTTCGAGTATGTTTGAAGTTTTAAATTCATAGAAAAGTATGTCTTGAGTCTGTTTAAAGTTTTAAAGTCCTAGAAAAGTATGTTTCGAGTCTTTTGTAATTTAGTAAGGTAGAGGTTTTATTAATGAAAATTTGGAAAACCACAAAAGATTGTTTCTTTATTTTTCGCATTTATTTCTTGAACTACGTAATGATTGGATTCACGCGGCATCGTGATATGTAAGCAATCCTCATCGGATCCGGTCATGATTTTGTAAATATCTCAAATAGAAGGAGAGAACCAAAAGAAAGAAAAAGAGAGCCAAAGAAAATCGAAAAAAAATAGCACGGAAAGAGAGGAAAGAAAAGAGTGGAAAATGGGAATAAGAGGAGAAACATCAAAGAGCCAAAGAAAATTGGGAAAATAAGCAAGGCCGGGATGAAACATGCAACCGTTGCGAAACATGTAGAAACACATTTAACTATATAGGTGCATCACACCCCAATGTGCCATTACCTATGTGTTTGACCGGTTTGTTATCTACTGTTAAGTCGAGGTTCTATATTAAGGTGGTTGGTTTTGTGGTAGTCTGGCTTCACATCCGTACTTCACGAGGTCAAAAGGAAGTGTTGAAATGCCTTCGGAAAGTCATCTGCCAACCGTTCCTATTCCGGGGTATAGCCCGATCTCGGCCATCCCAACTTATGAGTCAGCAACTGCTGAGGAAAATAGGATTCTGCGTTTCCGCATGATGGAAATGTGGGACGCCTGGGCCAACGGAAGAGAACCACCAAGTGCGATCCCTAGATTCCCTGAGCTTTTTTCCAGGGCAAGTGGGACCTCTAATATCCCCAAGTTATCTAAATACCCCACTGGTATATCCTACGATTTCAGCCCACTTTGCCGGAACACCTTTTGAGGCAAGCCCTAAGGTGTTAACTTCAGGTGCATATTCACTGCACCACCTTGTTCAGCTACGGCACAACCTACTCTACCCAGGCCTAGCTTCAATTCATCTTCCTTCACATTTCAAGCACCATCTTTCCCACCGGAACCTACCCAGGTTACTACCAATGCTTACCCCAGGAAGAGGATGATGAGGCCTTCACGACCGAGGAAATTGAAGAAATCTATGGGGCTATGAGTCAAATGCTGTATGAAACCCACATGGTCCAGCCGGGAGAATGTTCAAGCACCGCTTAGTGCTATACATGGGACCCAATACCTAGCTACAAAATTGGAAGGCTACTCCGTTCCCAATCAGGCGGGAATCCAGTAGTCCAATCTTGCTACTTTTTCTGCATCACGGGTTATTTCAGGGTGTAATTTGGATGTTTTTGTTAGTTTCCTGTCTTTACTTTCCAATGTGAACCCTCTTATCTTCAAATTCGATGAAATAAAATCAATATTTCATCGTTCATCTCTTTATTCTTTCTGATTTTGTTATTTTTTTTCTAATATGCTCGGACTTCATACCTTAATCCCCATCTAAACCGCCGTTTTGGAACAACAAAGGAGCATCAACGAAAATAATACGGAAAAAAAAGCTAAGGAGGCAGCACCGTCTTCTTTGGAAAAGCTAAAAAAAGGGCTGAACCTTTGATTCTGGAACCTAATGCCTCTGACCCATTTTTCATATTTGGACCTTTTCCTTTCTTCTTCTTTGAATATACAACATACACATAGCTACAGTAGAGAGTGAAAAACCAGAGAACAAATAAAATTTCATGTAAATCAAAAACACGTAGAGAGATTTCTGTTTCTTCTTCTCGATTTTGGACTTTGGCTCTCAAAGAATGGATTTCACTAAGTTGGGATGTTGTTTGAGCTTTGCTCTTGGTTCGTGGATTCTGACCGCGAATTCAGTTGCGGGTTGCTGACTCGCTGTTCCGATTTTTGTACGTGTTGCCGGATTTGCTTGTAGCTTTTGGATCTTTCAGTAATTTAAAGAAGCTCATCTGAGGTTTATTCTTCACAATTCTTTCACTGTTTTCGTCTTTTGTGTGGTACAATAGTAAAATGTGCTATTAAATCCATGAAGCTATTCTTAGTTGTTGGGATTGATGTGAAGTTTATTCTTTGGCTCCTTTATTTCTCTTCTGCTTTTCTTGCACTCTAATTATATTGAGCTATGTTATCCGAATTGTCATCTAGTGTTTAGTTTTCTTTTTTAAAATGCTTTTCATGAGTAGTTTAAATTCTCATAGTTCTAAGTAAGAGGCTGTTGTTAGATTTTTTTTTCTTAAATTTAGGTTTCTTTAATAAGCACCCTCATTATCTTTTTCTTAGAAGTGTCCATAACATATGAAAGGTTTTTGTTCTCTTATGTGAAAGAATTTTTCAATTAGTAAAGCTTCTAAAGTCTAAGTCTACAAGGTCCATTGCGTCAAAACAAATGCATACTTCCCCATCCGTCTCGAGCTTTATGTACTACTACTAGTATTTTATCATTTAAATTTTGTGGGACCGTGGAATCAGAATGGTCTCCTATTGTTAGAAAAGTGGACTGAAATAAAAATCGAAACTTCAATGTTATTTTATTTACTTGAATAATCGTAGCTTGCTTTAGGTGCGATTAATAATAGTTATCGTGGTCATGGGTACGGTTCCCGCGACATGATCACAATACGTAATCCCCACTTTGGGTGTGCATTTCATGTGACCCGATTATAACAACTTCAAATAATAAAATCCTGTGAAATAATTTGAGGCGTGGCATGCCAAATAAAACCCTTAAGCCCATGGCCCTCACAAAACTAGTTAGCTTTTATAGAAAATTGGAGGTGTGCCAGTTTTCATGAAATAACCCATGACCCTCATTTAATTAATACTAACTCTTTAAAAATCGAGGTGCGCCATTAATTGAACTTCCCATGGCCCTTGCAAACTTTGTAGTTAATTTGAACCTTCGTACCTTCGTAGTTGCTTTAGGCATCGCGGGTACATTTCATGTGGCGTGGTTCAAGACATGTTTTAAATAACGTTGAATCTTCCTAAAATAATTTAAAGCAGTTAATAAGTTCCAAAATACACTATAGGCTAAAATGTGTAATAAATCAGATAATAGGCCAATTATAATAGTTTATGCGACAGTGCTAGAGCCCGGGAATACCTAACACCTTCTCTCGGGTTAACAGAATTTCTGGTTCGCCGACTTTTTAATAAAGTTAAATTTTTCTCGATTTGGGATTTAAAATAAAATGGTGACTTGGGACACCCTAAATTATTCCAAGTGGCGACTCTGATAATTAAATAATCTCATTTCAAATAGTGTCACTTAAATTGGAAAAACTCATTTATATCTACTCGGGGTGGTAAAAAAGAGGTGTGACAGTAACTTCATCAGGAATTACGGGTTCGAGCCGCAGAAACAACAGCCAGGTGTGCAACACTTCCCAAAATCAGAGATAGATCCAAGATTTAAACTTTATGAGTTTCTTTAACGATTTCGAGTTAATAAACAATAATAACTTAATTCACAGTCTAATATTTAAAGATATTTAATGAATTTCGTAATATATATACAAGATATGTGCAAAAATTTCTGGTTTCGGGTTCACCGTACATAATGCTCTGAATTTGCCGCTGCCCCGGATCTTACGGGATGCTTTGAGCACCGGGCTGCCCTTTTTCGTAACTGCATCGGGACTTGGGAAGTCTTTACAACGGTGAGGTTTATCTGGTTTCATTAACCCCTCAGTTGATGAAAGGAGCTTAGTGTTCCTACTTTCCAACTTGATCTCTACCACAGATACAAGACTGTGAATACCGAAATGATTACACTAGGATTAGTTTGGAATTCGACTAGTACCCTGTTTCAATGTGTCTGCCTACTATAGACGAACACGATTCTGAGGTTTATATTACTAGTATCCTTGATTGTGTATCAATCTTCAATGGTAAGGGGAGGTTCGATGTTGCAAAGAAACTTCTGTCGAGAAGTTGTTATACAATTTATTCCTGAAGAAATTTGTCAAAGATCACTTAACTGAAAAAAAGATTTTGGCATACATCTTTTCTCTTTCCATTTTCTTTATTACTTTATTTGGTGACTTATTTGAGAAATTTGCCAGATCAAAGGCTCAAGTGATAAACGTAGATGGAGTTTCCGCAAGAGATCTCCAAGTCATCGTATGATAGTTTCAGAAACACCATCTCCTAACAAGGACTTCCCAGAACCTGCGAACGCCGTCCTACAAACAAAATCTATTTCTACAATTCAAGAGAAGGCATCTGTTCTACAGTTGGCAGATGAGGAGACTCGGTCCTCGGCCTCAGTGGACTTAAAGCTATCAGAGCCAATCACTACTAGAGTGAATGATAGTATAGCTGACCTCATTCTAAATGAACAAGAAGTTCTAGTCATTCAGACTGCAATAAGAGCATTTCTGGTACCTCAATTTTTTGTTTCTTTCATTTCTGACCATTTCATGCTTTAAAGCTTTCAGCAAATAAAATTTTTATATGCTCCTTTGATTGTTCGTCGTGATAGGCTCAAAGAGCTCTATTGAAGCATAAGAATTTAACTATATTGCAAGCTGCGGTACGAGGACATTTAGTTCGAAGACATGCTGTGGGAACTCTTCGATGTGTTCAAGCCATTGTCAAAATGCAGGCACTCGTTCGAGCACGTCGTGCTCATCGCCTTGTTGAAGGATCTAATATCTCTGAAAAGCTAGATGTAAGTATAAGAAAGTTAAAAATCCAAATATTTTGGTAATACTTCTTGCTTAAGCATAAATCTGAAGATGAATTTTGGTTGGCTGGGGAATTCTGCCCTTTAGCTTTTTATTTAACTCTGAGATGCAGTCTCTAGCATTAATTTCTGTTGTGTGTTTGTTAACTGAGCTATCACATCTTTCTTCTTTTCCTTTTTCGGTTGCTTTCAGGGTAAGGAGAACTTGGGAACAAAATCGGAGGTTACATACACTTCTATTTCAAAGCTACTTAGCAATAAATTTGCTCAACAGGTATAAAAAATTTACATTTCTGCATGATCTGGAAGTTTTTGGTTCGTGCATTATTTTTGTCCAGAACTGATTTTTCTGGTTTGGTGGAAGCTCCTTGAATCAACTCCAAGGACCAAAAGTATTAATATCAAGTGTGATCCTTCTAAATCTGACTCAGCATGGAAATGGTTGGAAAGATGGATGTCTGTTTCATCAGGATATCAACAGTCCCCGGAATCAGAATTACCTGCAGAGCAGCAGGAGATTGAAAATATTGAGTACTCGAGAAATCTTTTGGAAACAGTTCAATTTGAAACTAAGTCAATCAACTCCAGACGGGCTGTGGAGGCATCACCTCTTCCATCTGAAAGTGATCAAAATTTGATGTCTAATGGTGCAGACTGGGTAGACTTGAAAGCCCATAAACCAACATCACCTCCTTCAAATAGTAATTTGGAACAGTCTCACCCTCAGGTAGTTGGTGAAACTAATTCAAGAGATGACACTTCGGATTCTATTCCTGCTCACTTAAAGGACTCAGATGAGCTCCAAGAGACAGAGGACAAAATGTTCAATAATGGATCAAGAAAGGCAAGGAATCCTGCATTTGTTGCTGCTCAGACAAAGTTTGAAAAACTGAGTTCAGCTGCTAAATCAGCCGAAGTATCTAGTTTGTCTTGTGCAGATTTGGTTTCATATACCACTGATCACGGATTTGGAGCAAGGGAAACTGCCGTATCAGAAAATTCAATGAGGGTTCAAGTTGGGGGCTCTGAATGTGGTACTGAGCTTTCTATTTCTTCCACCCTTGATTCACCAGATAGATACGAGGCTGGAGGTTACGAATGTCAGCAGGAACTAAAAGCTTCGGAGGATGGTACTTTTGATGATAAGAGCAATAGATGCTCACACATTGGAAATGATAGTATAACTATTCCTCGGGATGACTCATCATACCTCAATGCTGATGGAGGAAGAGAAGATGCCACTGATGATGCAAATAGTGAGCATATCGATGTTATTAGCCCAAATGTATTTCATGGAGAGCAGAAGAAAGAGAACAATATAGTTAAGTCATCACTAGAAGCAGCCGCAAGGAGCCATTTAACTGTCCCTGAATCCCAAGGGACACCTTCTAGTCCGGTATCAGTGAATCCTAAGAAGATCAGAAGTGAGAAAGGTGGATCGAATCCCAAAGGTCGATCCTCATCCACTGGTATAAGGTTCATGTCAACTCCTAAAAGTGATTCGAGCATAAGAAGTTCAGAACAACTAACAAAGGATCGCAGAAATGGCAAGCAGCACAACTCTTTCGATTCAGAGAGAACTCAATATGATGATCAGGAGCCAAGAGATAGCAGTAGTAGCAATTCTCTCCCGAGTTACATGCAAGCCACAAAATCTGCAAGAGCCAAAGCAATCTCAAGTAGCTCTCCGAGATCAAGTCCAGATGTCGAAAGTAAAGAAGTATACATCAAAAAGAAACACTCCCTCTCTGGTTCCGGTGGTAGGCAAGGTTCAGTCCCTGAAGGGCAGTCCCCGTCTCATGCGCAGCAGGGTGCAAAGGGAAATGGAACTCAATCTATGCAAGGTATTTTCCAACTTAGATCCCTTGAAAGAAATCTTGTGCAAATATTTAACTAAACAAAAAGCTAATATGGGTAGAAACTACAAAGGGCTATAAGTTGGTGGGTGCATCCCTTTCTGATGGAGGTCTTTGTTTGAACGACATCATGGTCACCTGAACTGTTCCAATCTCCCCTCCCCCACACCAAAGGAGAGAAACAAATATAATGTCCCTAGGACTACTCCATGTTAACTTATCAGGATGTGTTGATGTGGTATCATCATAATTGAAAGTGTCCTCGTTAAACTAACAAATAGCATAGCAAATCCGTGTCAACTAATAATAAGAATGTTTTACTGATCAAATTTGAAGGGGAAAAACATTAACTGTGTAACAATGTCAGTCAAATGGAAAACCATCATCCTTTGCCTATTCCAGTACTTGTAACGCAAACCTAACCCTTCTTCATGTACCTAGCATTTATTTTTTCGCTTAACTCTGATCATAATATTCTGGTTTTTGGTCATTGCTTGTCCACTTTGTTATAAAATAGTAGGGTCAAAATTCACTTAGCCTTCAACACATGCAAGAGACCAATAACTGATTTTCAACCATGCTTGAGTTATCCCCATGTTTTCAAATTGAAAACGACAGGGGTCTGGAGGACTTCCCCTGTGAGTTCTTTTTTTTGTGCCACTCTGTGGCTGTGAGCACTTGCTTCAAGATTTAAAAAGATGAATTCCAAAAATCCTTTCTTGTCGATCACAATTTGGCTCACTAAGATTCTTGAAATTAAGTTTTATAAAATTGTCTCGTGTAATCTTTTGTTGACTGTGTTAATGCTGCTTTTTCAGAGAGGAAATGGCAGAGATGAATCACTTTCTTTGTGGCGCTTAAGAATGCCTTAATGGTGGTCATATGCTTTTAAAATCTCCGTGGAGGAGCCATCCCATGGATATTAACTATTCTGAAGATAAATGTAGAAAGAGCTACTTTTCATGTAAATTTATCATATGCTCAAACTTACTTCCTCAACCTGACCCCTCCTTGAAGGATTTTGTATGAGATGCTTTGCATTTCATTTCTGTGAATCTTTAACATTTATGTGTTCATCCTGATGTACTTGTGACTTTTACTAGAAATTTGAGAGTCCTTCAGCTAGGGCATTGTCAACATTTTTCGTCCCATCTCTTCACTTCATTCTACAAGTGAAATCTCACCGGACAGGGGGAAAGGAAAGAATGAGATGGCCGTTTAGTAGTCCTGGAACAGCAAGAACAGCGTCGGATCATTTTGCCGTCTTCAAACTCGTCTTGCTTATCCTCTTTATTTTTATGATGATTCGACATGTAGCAGGGAAGCTCTTGAGTTAGTTAATGGTGGATTACGTTTATTCATAGCAACGACGAAGGTAAAGTGAGAATCCTCGTACTTAAATGTAGAAAAATTCATTTATGTAAGCTTAGTTTTTCGATGAATGATATGATAGACAAATATGTAACTAATAAGTAAAGTTGGATACAATTTAATCCGCACATGATGTTTACGCCAAACGATACTAACTTACCATAGTTAAGCGATTTAAGAAAGTGATAATATACCAAGTTAAACAAAAGACTATTGTAAAAGCTGGCCTACCAAATTGTACGATGATTGTTGCAAATATTTGTTATTTGGTCGTTGGCTGTCGTCTAACCTCTGTACTGACCACAGAGTAATCAGGGTGACAGACAGAAGTTGTAGAAGGAGCGAGATGTAGACATGCTTATGAAAGGTGAAAATGGTCACTTTTGTCGATGGTGTTGAGCATCTGGATTTGAACTCGCCTAACTTACAATTGAAATGTCATGTTGTGGATACAATTGAAAACTTCTTTATGTTTTTGTTTTATTTATTTATTTATTTGCACACATTTTGACTATTCCGCATAGTACCTTTAATCACACATTTTGACTATTCCACATAGTAACTTTAATCGCACACATTTTGATTATTCCACATAGTACCTTCAATCATTCCACATAGTACCTTTAATCGCCCACGAACATAGGTAAATTTCCTATTTTGTTGATTTCTTAGGATTTGATTTAGTTTTATCTATTCTGAAATCATCATCTCTCTCTAGTCCCTACATTGTAACCTTTTGAAATTATTACCTATTTGGGATAAACAATCCATCTATCTTCACAAGGTAGGGTTAAGATTTGCATACACGCTACCCTCCTCGAACCCCACTTGTGGGTATGGCTAAACCCCTTTACTAGCTAATTGTACCTACTACTAATTTTCATCTATTTGCAAAAGTAGTGCTGATGGCTAGTTGGATATTTGTTCTATTGACTTCTATTTTCTTACTGATTTTCAAACCGGGAAGGTAAAAGAGAAGAAGCAACAATCAGTTACATCCGTCGGATAGGGCATTCTCTTAGTCAAGTTCATGAAAAGGAATCCTAGAAGATTTCAGTTGTAAAAATAAGCACCCTGTTTATACTATAATCCCTGCAATGCTTGTACCTGCTAGTAAAAAGGGTCCATAGGTACATCACCTTCAATATAACAAAGGGAGTCTACTAGTGTATAATAATAGGAATGCAATTAGTTGTAAGTTGTGTGTATGTCTGCTATGCAGCGGCGGTGTAAATTTGTTTGCTCAAACAAGATTCAGAAAACAGCAAAGTTATTAGCACTTATATAGTATTTCTAATTTTCCATAAAAGAACTCGAATTCCTCTCAGGTTTTCTACATAGCAGCTTGAGAGGGAACATTAAACGTGTGATCATGCCTTAATCAGGTTCATTGTAGCCATGCCAAAGCCTTATATTCTTAGTGAAGATTGCGCAAAGTATGATTGTAATTGTCTCATCTTGAGAACAGCTTGAAGCATTTGTCATGAAAGAATTCGAAGCCAGGTACAAGGATTTTGCACTTCATGCACTAAAGATAAATTCAAAGTTGAAACCAGCATTGGAATTGTCTTCCGGTTGTTCTATCCCAGAGAATAGAAAGTTAAGATATTTAATGCAATCCTTGTATGCACATTCCTGTAGTAACTTAAGTAATTTTGGTAATCTTCTGAAAATAGACACAAGAAAACATGACCCTCTAGCTAAAGCGCAATAATCCCCTGCATGGAAACCGCTCCTATGGTACATGTTCAATTAACTTTATGCACAGTACTATAAGGATTATTTTACCTTCTCAAAAAAAAAATTACTACAAAGATTATTTAGTTTTTCCCTATAGAACCCCACCCTTGCCTCAACCCAAACCCCAGATGAAAAGGAAAAAGGCAAAGCTAACAACGATTCGACCCTTTTGTTTTTCCAAGATCATGGTTTGAATTGTAATATACCTCCATACTCAAATAAGAGACGAGGAAAACCTCTTCTATCATCTCCCCTGTATCCTTTAAGAAAGGGTCTAATGTTTCCTCCTAATCAATTAGAATGAGAATGGAGTGTGTTCTTAGCAAACCTAGACGATGATGATTTGGAGACTTCCTATGAGATAAACGAAGACTAGCCTTTGTATGTACATTACAATAAATACCGATATGAATAAAGGATTTCGATACGAAAGGCTCCTTATTCAGGTATCGCAACTGATAGATAAAGAAAACCAAAGCCGATAACTTCATAATTCTCTAATCCTAGACAATGGACGGTACCCAAGACACTGTAAGATCTAGCAACAACTGGAGGTGCGTACATTTTGGAGGATTACGCTCACTTGCAGAAAAAGAATAATACCTAAGTAACTGCTACGAGGGACAATATCCTTGGAGGGTCCCCTCCTCTCACACCTTTCTTGGGAATAAAGTTCCAAATGAATTCAAAATCAACTTTCTATTAGTATAATATTTCTAGCCATTTCTGTATGAGGTGAAAATCCAGACTTGCCAGGATTACAGACTTGTCGATATCCCAAACATTATCTGTTGTTCTTTGTATTTTTTATGTTAAACTTTCAAATGGTTCACACGGATCAAACTAGCACGAAGGGTTTTGGATCTTCGTACAGAGTGGAAGTCCAGCACTGATGGTAACGTAGTCGGTGGTCTTAGCGGGGGGCTCCGAGATTGAGATAACCAGTTCCTCGAAGCAACAGTGCCGGCTCAAAGTGATTAAGGACCTCGTGGACCAGTGGCGCAATGGCACCAGGTCTAACGGATCTTTTTTCTTTGATCCAGACCCCCGCCCTAGCTGGAGCGCATTCTCACCAACTCTCTGACATCAGCCATCATCGAGCTTCGTGCTGAACCAGAGACGCCTTTTCAACACTCCTTTTTGCACTGTCGAAGGGTCTTATCACAAAAAAAGTTCTTGCTTGTTTTATATAGCTAGCTTTTCAATGAAACTAAGCACCATGTCCATTACAACACAAGAAGCTCTCTATCTCTCTCTCTCTCTGAGTCTCTCTATGTATGATCCTTAGAAGGAAGAACACTTGTCAATACGATAAGTGGACTAGTCTATTTTGTCGATATCCCAATTATTATCTGTTGTTCTTTGTATTTTTTATGTTAAACTTTCAAATGGTTCACACGGATCAAACTAGCACGAAGGGTTTTGGATCTTTGTTGATTCATTTGCCTTTAACCCCCCCTCCCCCCCCCCCCCCCCCCCCCCTCTTTTTTTTGTAATCAAAACAACTGATAAAATATGTAAACGATTTTCCCTGAAATTATTGCATCTAGAAAGTACATCTGTTCTATGTTGCATACCACAAGACCACAAGTTATATCAAACGGATTATCAGAAAATAATAATAAGCCGAAAGGTAGCAATGAATGAATTAATCAAGGGACAAGATGAGAGAATTTATATCCCAATAATACAATTTAATTGAAGCTGGAATGCTGGAATGTGAATGAAATTTGGGAAAAAACATTTTTCTATAAACTCAAATAAAAAATTGATACAGATGGCTCAAAACAATTCCAATAGATACCATGTTCATTTTCCCATTAACCTCAAGCGGATTTTTTAATATCTAGTTGACTACAAGGATAAGTGAATAGTATTACAGATTGTAGATATATTGATACCTGCCATAAAGCCGAAACAGTCTCCTTCAGATGCTGATTACCAGTTGAGTAAAGAAGAAGGAATTACTGAGATGTCAAATGATGAACTTGCATAACTTGTCTAAGAGAAAATCTACCCCTAGAAGCATCATTTATCTGCCCCAACGATCACAGAGAAGTGTAATACCATCAAACTCTAACTGGTTTCTGTAGAACAGCAGACAAATAAACCTCAGATTTTCCAGATCCATTGATCTTCTCACCCACAACCCATTTGAGCTTTTTGTACCCAAAACGTTCAATTAACCTAGTTAACGCGCTTCTCTTATCTTCGCTGGTGCATAAGAAAGTATCCAACCAAAACAATCCTCCAGCCCTCAGAACTCTATCGATATCAAAAATTAAAAACTCCAATTTCTCAGGGCGGCCGTTAACATCCAATACATTTCCAGCATGAACCACATCAAATGCATTATCATGAAAGGGGAAGCGATGATCTAAACTTAAATACAAAGGAAAAAGACCTCTAGCAGCAATGAATTCATTGAACGGTGCATCAACATTTAAAGTAGCAGTAACTACAGTCACATTCCTCTCAGCCATTCTAGCAGCAAAAGTACCAGATCCCCCACCAATATCGAACCCGATTCTAATTCCACCACTTCCCATTGCTAACACATCATTAATAAGGAAATCATTCTTACCCCTACCCTTAACATATCTCTGAGTCTCATACCCATTAACTATATCAAAACAACCAGCACAATCCCTATTCAATTTCTTAGCATTTAAACAAGCTAAATTCTTGCAACCAAGACCACTCCAACTATAAATCTTATCACTATAATTTTTATAAAGTGAATCAGGAAAAGATTGTAAACCAACCTTAGGAATTATCTTAGCAAAACACCTTCTTCTTGGCAAAGGCTCACAACCACTAAGAATCAACTTCTGGCCAAGACTCCAATCATCAGAACAGGGCCCACTAACCTTATAATTCATAAACTGAGACAACAAATTCATAGATTTAACACAAGAATGTCCAACAGAAGCTACCATTTCAGTAATCCCAGTTCTTGAATCTTTACCCAAAGGAAGCAAATGATGTTGCAAGAAAGTTTTCAGCTCCGTTGCAATCTTGGAATTAGAAAGATCAATACTTTCATAGCCTAAAAGCTCTTTCTCCATTTGGGCTAACTTCTTTTGTGATGAATCAATCTCTCTGAGGATTAAAGAAACTTGTTCTGAGATCAAAGATATGTTCTTGTGGGTATGTGAAAGTAGATGAGAAGCATTATGAAGGTTCTTGGGGGAAGAAGTAAAGGCATATAAAGCAAAAAGATTAGTCGTAACTACAGAGAAGAGCATAAGCAGATTTAGAGCTGAAGAACAGTAAGAAGCTCTCTTGAATCTGGCGGTTCCATCACCTATTTTCAGAGACACAGATCCCATCTTTGTGAGTAAGAAAAAAGATGGTGTTTTTGTCTTAGTGTAGGAGTAAGCTACTACTGTACTTACTAAGCATTGAAAATAAGCAAGTGGGAAAAAAAGGGTTGAAAGGAAAGTTAAATTTGGGTATAGCTAAGGGGATTTAAGACAATGACTTTAGTGATGTGATGCTTGTCGGTTGGTTTGTGGAGATCACTGTAGTGGTTAATCTTTGTGCTTAGATGGTCCGCCGTTCACGTGTAGCCAATATTAAGGAGATGTTTTGCTAAGCTTATAAGTATTTCTGGTTTTATTTATATATTTGATAAAATTAAAAATATTTATATGTTAAAAATAAATGAATTTATAAATTTTAAGTTTATAAGCATTTTAAATTTGACTAAAATTTTTACTGTTTTATTCTTAAAATATTTTTTTTAGAACAAAATTCATATATCGATACTTACCGCCTCAAGTATTTTTTTCAACCTAATTCCCCCCACCTCTTCAAGACGGTTCTTATTTATTATTTAAGATAAGCAAATTCTCTATTCCTTTGCATATTCTTATTTATGTGATTGTATATTAATTTTTGAACTGTAGATAATAAATAAGGTCATATTATTTTTTTTGGTGTATTGCTTTCTAAGTGTTATGGTGATGAAGAAAATATTAGTTTCTTTTAAAATACTTTGTCTTTTTTAGGCTTATTTTTCATTGAGAAACTTTTGTTAATTCATTAATTATTATAACTTATAACTATATGCTTATTATAAAATAAATTATATTTATCATTAAAATTATGTTGTCTAAGCTCAATTGTTATTTAGAATAAAATGACAAATTTTTTTCTAAGAGAAGACGCAAAATCTTAAGCCATATCTTGATGACGGTGCCTTTATTGCTTAAAATTTAATAATTTTTAAGTGACGTTTGATTCAAAAATTTGAAAAGGAGTCTTTACCAAAACCTTTTCCATCTGTTGCAAATTTTATTTTAAAATCAAAATACCAAAGGAAAAACGTTTTCCAGTTATGAAAAACTGTTAAAGAGGGATCTTTTGTAATTATGAAGGTCGGGACTTATTTTCAAACTCTAAAGAGGTCTAAGTGCTAATTTTTAAACCTCAAGGATAAAAGTTATAATATTACAACTTCTGTCTATACATACAATTTTCTAGGTATCTAGGGTTTATGTAAAAACCCCAAAATTCGTTTTTAATACCCCAGTCGTTACTCACAAAATTGGCATAGAAATATCTGTTGAATCAATAAAATGGAGGCCTTGAAAGAGTGTAGAGCGAATTTGGTTGTATATTTACACCCACAGAAGGCTAAAAGGGTCAAGGACGCTGTTTATCGTGAACTCAGTTCTCTTCTTTTCAAGTAATCTTCCTTTATCCTTTGAAGTTGCAGATTTTGGATGTTGTTCTTTTCGATGAATCTAAATGAATTGTATCGGAAATTGGGTATGCTGCATTGTTGGTGTTAAGTTAAATAGCTAATGATGCATTGGTTTATATTATACTTTAGGGTGATGCTCATTCTTCTTGTTTGAAGATGGGCTTGTGAAGAACTACTGATAAAAAAGAGAGGGCTTGTATAGAAATCTGCGTATGTGTTTTAAAATGGTGGCACATTGGGCTCAAGTGTGGTACCTTTATATTGGTAGAAGAAACCGACTCAGCATCTTCAAATATCAATGAAACTTTTGAAGCTCATGGTACCACCATTCCTAACAATGTGAGCTTTGGTATCCAGTTCCGAACTCGCATAAAGGAGAGTTGTGGTAGGTTAAGACAACAAAAAAGGAAAAGTCATAATATGATGAATCCTCTAAATATTTGCTTAGTAAGGATTTGCTCACCTAGGCATGCACTATATGGTCATCGGGGTGTATTGTCAAATGCGAAAGAGGTTCCGTTACATCTCACAACTAGTTTGGGATTGATATGTAGTTGATTAATTGAATGGTTGATTGTAAATGGACTGTGTAGCCCATTTATTTGTTCAGCTTGTTCAGTCAATTGGATGGAGTATTCAGTTTATTTCAGGAGGTTGCTGATATTTGAGGTGCGGGATATATTTGTTACTAAAAAGAATTGTTAGGGTATGTAAACAAAAGTTTCACATGAAAATTGCACGGACTTAACTTAAAGCAGATAATATTACACTTCAAGAGGGAGGACAGAATGAATATAATGACAGTTGACCTAAGTGGTCAGAAATTATTTTTATCATCAAAGAAAATTCTTTAGGCTCAAAAATCCAACTACTTAAAAATCATTTCTTGCATCCGCTGATATGTAAAAACCAATGTCATTTCATGCTTTTTTGCAGTTTATATATTCAAACATTATTTCAGCATTAGTTTACATTGGTTGCTTCCTAGCTCAGTTTTGTTTCTTAAGATTTGTGAAATAAAAAGTCAATATTCTAAATCCGAAAAGTTTTACTAGTTATTTCTAGTTAGAAATATAATATTCTATATTTATATTGCAAGATAAGAAGTTATTATTGTCTATATTTTGTTTTTGCTTGAATCTTAACTACGCATTATTTTTGTCTATATTTTGTTTTTGTTTCAAACTTGAATCGTATTCATAAAAACATGTTATATTCCATCTTAGTCTAAGTAAACATTGGGTAGTTTTTTACGAATTCATTTACTGAATATGCCCATTTACTCGTCTTCAGTTCAACCCACTCATTTGACACCTCTGTTGCAATTAAAGGAATTTGAGTTCTTAACTCTCGATATTAAGAGTCCGCTAGTCAAGTATCATATTCTAGCAAGGCTTAATAATTATTAGGTGACTCAAATTTGAAGAAGTTTCGGCCATTTTCTTTTTCAACTATTAGCAAATAGTAATATTTTTAACCAAATACCAAGAAAAAGTTTTAACTGTTACATTTTTTTTTATTTTTTTATATAAAGGTCAAACTCTT
The DNA here is from genome assembly GCA_034376525.1 of Nicotiana benthamiana. Classification (NCBI taxonomy): domain Eukaryota; kingdom Viridiplantae; phylum Streptophyta; class Magnoliopsida; order Solanales; family Solanaceae; genus Nicotiana; species Nicotiana benthamiana. The sequence goes on along the minus strand of CM067324.1, from coordinate 25,804,140 downwards.
TTCAAACACTAATAAAGAGGTCTAAGTGCTATTTATCAAGCCCTAAGGATAAAATTTATAATATTACAAACTTGTATACACTTTGCTGGGATTCCAGGGTTTATATAAAAACCATATTGCTCCCAATTTCTACACTCTTGTCAGTCACAAAATTGGCATCAGAGTATCTGTTGAATCAATAAAATGGAGGCATTGAAAGAGTGTAGAGCGAATTTGGTTGTGTATTTACATCCACAGAAGGCCAAACATGTCGTGGACGCTGTTTATCGTGAACTCAATTCTCTTCTTTTCAAGTAATCTTCCATTATCCTTCCCACTTCTATTTTCTATTTTTGGTCGTAGAGAATTTAAGGTTTCATATGATGAACCTTAAAAAAAATTTCTTGGTATCAGAAATTATTGGCCGTGCTCATTGTTGGTGTAAAGTTAATTAGCTAACGACGTATTCTTGAATAGAGGTTTTATAATAAATGTTTAATTGATGCTCAATTTTCTTGTTTGAATAGCGTTTGTGTTGAGCTTTGTCTATATGAGCTTCATATAGAAGAGTGTTGTGGTATGTTGACTGACAACATAAAAGTAGTCATAACAGGATAAATCCTCTAAACATTGTCTTTGTTAGGATGTGCTCAACTAGACATGTGCTATATCTTGTTAAATGGGAAAGAGGTTCCATTACATCTCTGCAATTAGTTCGGGGTTGATGCCTAATTGATTAATTGAATGATTGACTGTAAATGGATTGTGTAGCCCATTTGTATGTGTAGCTTGTTCAGTCAATTGGATGTAGTGTTGAGTTTATTTCATGAGGTAGCTGATAGCGTTCCTTTTCCTGCCTGTTTTATGTTGGGCTGTCAATCCTGTTATTTAAAAGCCCCAACTTTTAATGCGTTAATATATTCTATCTTCTCTTTCTTGTCTCTGCTCTCCTTTTATCACCAAGGACTTTGATGTCTAAGTGTAATTGGACTTCCACTCCACTTGTTTTGTTGGGTACTTTTGTTCATCAGGTTCCCTTTTATTTTTTACAGGTTCAATGAAGCTTTAGATGGTGTGGTATTGACTTATGAACCAAAGTTTAGTAGCAATTTGGCTAAAATTCTGCCAGGAATTCACCCTTATTTTGGTGTGAGATTTGAAGCAAAATTGCTACTTTTTTATCCCAAGCCAGAAATGCTATTAGGTACTCCTGCAACTTCTCAGGTGTGTTTGTGGATCAAACACACTATATGTTTTTTTGGAAAACTCTAGTTCAGTTATCTTCCAGGCTTTTTTCGGGGTGGGGGGTCGGGTAGGTGAAGTTAAAATAAATTTGGTCATAATTTCACCACCTTCATTGTTCTTAGAGATGGAAGTGGGGCGGTTGTGGTTGCGGTTCAACCTTAACCCGTTAAGATTTCAACCCGCCCCGCCCCCATAACAAAATTATCACCCGCCACTACCCGCGTAAACTTGTCCCGCCCCGCCACGACTTGCATCAATCCCCACCGCCCCGCATAGCAAAAGTTTTTTTTTTTTTTCAATTTTAATGAGTAATTCTTGCCCTATTATTACATTACTAGTGGTTCCATTTTCCCTTGGCAAGAGTAAGAAATCAACGTATTAGTATGTAATTTTTTTTCTGTATATGGTCAGCTTTTAAAATTTTATTGTACCGTTTTCCTCGATTAGTATTTGAATATTCTTCTATGATTATACAAATGTTTAAAGCTTCTTATTCTTATTTACATATATCAAAAGATCACTGCAATCCACTACGAGATCTATACTATCTAAGAATTTTTGGTGAATTGCAGTGGTTTTTTTTATAGAAAAAATAAGATTTTGGTGGTGGCTGAACAAAAACAAGATTTTGTATTCATGAAAGTCTATTAATCATCTTTCAAATTTTTAAGTCTTTCTTGTCAAATTAACATTTTTTATATTAAAAAAACCACAATTTTGTGAGAAAAGCAGCAAATTCACGATGATATTTGTCAAAAGTACCTCACCCGCAACCGCATCAAGATTTTAAAAAATGTTTGCACCCGCCCCGCACCCGCATAAGTCTAAACCCGCCCCGCCCCGCATAAGTCTAAACACGTCCCTCCCCGCATAAGTTTAAACCCGCCCCTCCCCACACCCGCCCCGTCCCGCCCCATTGCCATTCCTAATTATTCTCCCTTGATTTCAGAAGCTCAAAACTCAACTCCAACCCGGAGATAGATAAATAAATATTTAAAAGTGGAATGTGATAGATGTAAGATTGTAACTTCTTTTGGGCTAACTTTCTTTCTTTAATCTTTCTTTTATTTTTATCTTTTCAGAAGGTGAGGTCGTCAAAGTTGGCCAGCAGTCTATTCACATAATTGTTCTTGGTTTTGCTTCTGCCTTCATAGCAGATGAAGATATTCGAGAAGATATTAAGTATAAAATTGTAAGCACTTTGAACTGATGAGAATTGAGAACTTGAGCTGAGATCTAGATTTGATACCTGATTTGTCTTTGGATTTGTTTCTCTTTTGTAGAAACATGGGAAAGAAGTTTATATCAGCAGATCTGACAAGAAACATAGGATCAAAGTGGGAACTACTCTACGATTCTCAGTCAAGAGGTAAGATTCTTTGTTTTTTTTTTCAAGCACTGAAACTCCTGTCCTGCATGTACCCACTTGAATTTAACTTTCAACCTTAATTTAGAACTTTCCATTACTCTAAATTTGGAAGTGATGCCTAACAATGACAGTATAGAATAAAATAGGAAGAGTCACATTTTTTTCCCTTTCTTCTCTATCTGTTCTGTGATTAAACTGTGTTTCAAGCTCATCCTGGACGCAGAGGACTTGTAGACACTCTAGCAACAAATAGCGGTTACATCTGGTCTCAGTATGATGAAGGATGATCCAATGGCACAACTTTTTAAATTGTCCATTTAGGATGGTGTGAAAGCTATAATATCATGTAAATGGTTCAGATGATTTAATTCGGTAGCTCTCCATGAGAATAAGTCTATTCCAAGTAGTCATGCTTCAAGAGACGAGATAAACAGATGTTTTGTAGGATAGAAGGCTGATACAAGCTTGTTCCATTTCTTGTTTCTCATGTCAAGTGTGTTAATGATTCCGGTTCTTAACCGTTCCATAATATGAATAATGTATCTAATATATGAAATGCTTCTTTTATTGTTTCATGTACGCTGATTGCTTTCTCGCCTATCAAAAGAAGAAGAAAAGTCATTTAGTTTCTATGTACCAAGTTAACTATCCCTCTGATCTCTGTTGTCCTAAGAATGTGTCCGCTTTTGGAGAAACTTCTATTCTCTTATTTTCCTATTACTTTTTGAGTATACTTTTTTGATGAAGTAATGAGTTTTATAGAAAAAGGCATCTAAGAAGATGCAAGAAGTACAAGAGGGGGAAGGAGTCATCTTCGATACAAAACAGAAAGGAAATACTAGGCTAAAGCAAAAGAGCTGGCTAAATTCAAAAAGTTAATATGGCAATCTACAGGGGCTAAATACTGCCAACTAAATAACCAAAGGAGGCATCTAGCTTTAAGTGTGTGTGTTGGAGTTGATAATCCTCAAAGCATCTGCGATTCCTGTCCAAACACACCAAAAGATACAAGCAGGGACCATCTGCCAGACTTTCCTGATGACTCTATCCACTTCCCAACCAGACCAGCATTCATAAACTTCTCTGATGCTTTGTGGCATGATCCAACTGAGACCAAGGATAGAAAGAAACATGCACCATATATCTGAGGCAACTGAGCAGTGTAGCAAAAGGTGTCTGTTGGACTCTGAATGTTGCCGGCACATAAAACATTTGTTAACAATTGGCATACCTCTTCTGTTAAGGTTGTCCTGTGTTAAACAAGATTCATTAAGGGCTATCCAGCTGAAGCAAATGATTTTTGGGGGAAGGCTTGTCTTCCATATGTACTTCCAAGGCCATCTATCAATGATTTCATTAGTTGAGCATAAGTGAGAGTACTCTGCTTTCACTTAGTAGGGGCCATCCATCCACTTAATATTGTCAGCAATGTTGTGGTTGACTGAGTACCCCTCTAATTTAGCCAGGAGGTGTCATTAGCTCCTTTTTTAAAGTACATAAGACTAAATCTACCCAAAGGATAAGATAACTCCATCTTCAATATGCTTATAAACAAAAAGATAAAAGGAAACATATTTCGTTCTCCAATTTGGTGTCAGTTTTAATTAAAAACTGTAACAGTTTGACTTTTGCCTCATATTTATGCTAGGTTGGTTTGGTACTTATAGATTTCTAAAAGTGAAGCAGTAATGTAAATTCATTCTCTTGTATGGGACATTGGTCAAAGTATAGGTCTTTTTTTGCTGCTTATACGAATTAATGGTCGAATGAAAATGTGAATTATATGAGCAGATAGAATTTACGTTATATGAGCAGAACTGAGCCAAAGTGATATTCAAATAGTCATAGAATTTACGCTACACGATCTCTGGGAAGATTGGTAGTCTAGCTTAAAGACAAGCCTCTTATGTTCATTTTTAAGAAGAAAATCCATTACTTGCAAGGTGCAGACATAATTTTTCTTTTATTTGATATGTAAGTCTGGTAGAAATAGTTTGGAGGTGACTTTTGTTTTTTTTAAGGTAGGTAAGCTTATCTGCTTGGTTGTTTTTAACATTTTGTTTTAAAAAGTTTGGTTGTCTTTTAAAATTCTCATGGTTTGAACAACTCTTTATCTTTTTCCTCTTCATAGAGGTTCTGTAAAGGGGAAATTAATTTGATCTTAATAGAAAACAACAAGGTTAGAGGTAGGGAGAGAGATAGTTAAAGAGTTATTATGTACATCTGGGTCCGACTCATGATATAAAACAAAGAGCAGATATGCATGAAATGTGAGTTTGCTGCTGTGTAGTTCACGTTTGCGGTTAGAATTTATGCTCTTCGATGATGTTTATTCTCTGCCTGGAAAACACCTTCCCCTGTGTTTGTTTAATTACTTAATGAAATGGCTTTTAGTAGAAGTGATTCCCCATTGGAAGTGATGTTAATGTCAGCAGATCGATGTTCCTTCTCTTTTTCTTTTTAAATTTCCTTTCTATTGCTTCCGCTAATTATCTTAGATGCATGGTGAACTGTTGAAGTCACTTGGGAGTTTTAGTTTTTACTAGCATGGCTGGATCTTCTTTCATGACCAAGAGAACTTGGTTTGTCTGTCAAAATTATTCATGTATACTTTCAATGAGCTATAGTGACCCTAACTTGTTGGTTTTCACAAATGATTTACTGATTACTGAATTTGCATGTTCCGGTTCCGGAATTGTTATTGTGGTTAGATAATAATCCTTAGAATGGTTCTGCTAATGCATTTCATTACTTTTTTGCTGCTTCTTTCAGCTCTGCCTTCTATTTTTATTTTCTGGGATAACTTTAACATCATATCATGGGTTTTTATTGTAGTTTCGATGAAGAGATGCTGCATGTATGTGGATCATTAATTCCAACCAACACGGGAAGTGTTCAGTGGTTGGAGAGGAAGACAGAAGAGTCTCAAGCTGACAGGTTTGCAAACTGTATAATTTTGTTCAGTTATTTATTCTATCACTGTGCCTCATACATTGTTCTGATACTTCAGTGTTACTGAAAAGAGCATGAGCAACAAAAGGCCTGGTGAAGTGCTTGAGACTGATAACTTAGTGCCCTACTCGGAAAAATTGAAATCAGAAAATCATATCAAGAAATCGAGAAGATCTAAAAACATAGATAGCTGAATGTGCTAATTGTATGCATGCATCAAGACAATTTTTGACAAGGTATTCATTTCTTTTTGTTTTGTTTTTGTTTCCATGTCTCAGTTATTGTGCTCTTTAATTCTCTGTATTTGTTGATCTTTCACTCGTTCCCCGGATCTCAAATCAGTTTCCATCCATAGTTCTTCAATTAAATTTGATGTTTTGATCTGACATCCCCCCCCAATTATACTTGGTACTTAGCTACATTCACATGCATAGGAAGTTTCTGTAGCGCTTCAATTCTCATGCAACCAAATATTCTCATTTCCGCGAAATTCTCAGGCTAGTTTTTACATGCATTGAATTTGATCTCAGAATATGAATGCCAAAAACTACGGAGAATTGGTTAATAGCGTGGATGCAAGGGGATATATTATGTGGTTTGTGAAGAACGGACTGGTAAATATGGTTGCAGATGACCCACAAGTATACTTTGGTCTTTGTTGTTGTTACTGCCCTTGATGGGCAAAGATAATATAGGAGATAAAAAAACGTAAATCTTTCACTATGTCTATGTAATTTTCTGATTAAATTTATGCTGCCAATGGCTGTTGCATTCATTTTCTTGTTCTAACTTTTGGTCAATTAATTGATGAGGGATTATTGGTTGATTGATTAAATGTCCAAATTTTGTGTGTACTTCTAACTTGGCTTGGTGAGCTGCTCTTTATACTCTTTCAAGATTTTGTATTTTCTGGCGTGGCAAAAGATGTTTTATTTTTCCTTTTCTGGTTCGACAAGATCAGTTCTGGGTCTTGGACGGGGTTGAAGTACACAACTAGCCTCAAAGTGGATTGTCTTGAATTTTGTCCACACTTGTTCATGGCAAAACTTTAAGTTTAACTAGTGTTGTCCCTCGCTTTTCCCATTGGCAACATTTTTAACTTTTGACTTGAAGTTCTGCCGGTGGGGGAAGCGGGTTCAAAAGTTAGAATGAAGATCGAATTTATTACTCGTTTATGGGTTGCTGGATAGCGAAACACACGATAATTAGTCTATCACTGCTTAATTTAGTTTATGCTAGCATTAAGTTTTCTTTGAACATCCTTCATTAAGACTTTAAAATTTTAGTTACCAAAAGGACTATAGTTTCCCCACAAATAGCTGGATAATCTATATGCATGTTACTCCAAAATTATCAACTTAAAAATTGCACATCAATTGAGACCGTCATAGCTGTGAACTCAATTAAGCAAGTAGTCACAATTTTTTTTCCTCCCTGACTTTCCATTTAAATTATTTTCTGGTTGAACTCTAACCCATTTTCTCCTTGATTCTTGTAATCACGCTACATTTTAAGTCCATTATTTGAAAGATTTTGAGTCAATTAATGTTGCTAGGCCGACGTAAGTACTTCTAAAATTAAAGTGGATTAATTATAAAAACTGTTTTAACTGTCGACGGGTATAAGTTACACCTCACATATATATATATATATATATATATATATATATATATATATATATATATATATATATATATATATATATATATATATATATATATATATATATATATATATATATTGATGCAACAGTGACTGTGTTCTTACATAAATATCATTTTTTCTTTCTTTTTCCTATTAAAATATTGTAATTTGTACATCGAAATAACCAGAATTCGAATTGAAACAGAAAATACCCAGTAAGTTCGTCATTTCTTCACCGCCCGAATTCAACATTAACAATGTAACAAGGAGGTTCACGATTTAGAAGTAATCTAAATTATTTTTAATCTAGGTTTGTTGGATAAATCTTATCTATGCGTAGCCCAATCTTGAGACAAGAACCAAAAGTACGCCTAATCAACAGTTAGCACCGCATATGAACAATGTAAATTAGATCTGTTTAATAATTCTCAAATTAGAAAATTGAAATGCCTGTGGTCGATTCGTACAAAATCAAATCCAACAGTGCATAGCTGCTATTCATATGAGGTTTCGAACACTTTAATCGTACATCATTAATTAATACCTATCTGCAAAATGTATGCATGTTTCTTTTAATCTATTAGTTGTCGTTTGTTTCAATAGGTACGAGCACCACGTGAGAAGCCGTTAACCCCGAGTGTATATAAAAATATCAAGATTTATGTCTTATCTTATGTAAATTTGAATCTTTAATTTTGGCACAGAATTTGTATACAATGGTCAGATGTTTTACCAGAAACGTGAACTAACTATTGTTCATGCTGAAAATTTGGTTCAAAATGAAGGGGCTATGCTAGAATAATAATTAATAGGTTAGGAGAACATTTATAAAATCATTTTCGGCACCTAAGCTAATGTTAAGTAAAAAGAAAGAAAGGGCATTCTCGCACATGGGTCTTGGTCAAATATTGAGAACCCCAACAATTGTTAATGTTCATCATATATAGAAGCACACTTTTTTTATGGAAAGTGAAAATATAATAAAAAAGGGGAGCAAGACATGTAGGTAGGAAGTGTCGATCCAAGTCCTAACTACCACTGGAGAATATATGGTTCACTATGCTTATATATTTACGTCTTAAATTTTTAAATAAGATATTCACACAATTTAATACTCCTATAGCATTTGAATATCTTAATATCCTTTCCAAATTGCACTGTCACCCTATCAACAATATATCTAAAGATAGGACACAGACACAGGTGAGAAATCGTGTTGCACTTTCAACAAATTAATTAAAGTATATTGGGTGTGGAAACAAAATCTTATATTAAAAGTTGTTAAGAAAAAAATACAAGACATATAAGGTGTTTGGATATTTATAATGTTGCGAGGCATTTTGCAAAGAACTATATCCCCTCTATTTAATATTTATGTTTTACATTCTCTTTTGTCGGTTTAAAAAAGAATATTTTTGATTATATTAGTAATTCTTTAATTCCAAATTTAAATACGACAAAATTTAATACTATAAGATTCAAGGGGATTCTGATACATTATATATATTTTAGTTTAAGATTATATGATTCTTACTTTCTTAAATTCCATGTCCAGTTAAATTGAAGGAAATCGTGTAAGTTTAAGCCAAAATAAATTTCATGTTGTTCTATGGTGTCTTTTACTTGGGTATGGGATTCAAAGTCACATGAAATTTACTTTAATTACACAGCTTTTTCTTCAGTTTGAAGTATGATAACTTTACTGCAAAAATGATACTACTTATTGATTTTTGTTTTTTCTGGGGATATATGATCACATATATAGCTGGTTTTAGTAGAAGATAAAGATGGTTGATCAGTACTGTGCCAAAGAATATAACGGGTTTAAATTATATACTACTAATTCTTTAGTCAGAGTAGACCTGTATTACAGCAGGTTAGTAGTATTGCCACATAAATTTGAATAGAGAAAGTAATTCTTATTTTAAAATTTACCTATAACTAATTACCTTATAACTGACCTAGTCGTGTAGATATTTTTTATATGATTGCGTTCATTAAACTTAAATCCTCACTCACATCTATGTATCATATTCAGGGAGGGATCTAGGTAATAAGGAGTAGGTTAACCTGAACACGGCCCATTTCTTCCTCCTTAGATTATGTATAGTACTAATAAATTGCCCGGTTACCTTCAAGGTCAAGGGTTTAATTCCCCTCGATCAACTTATTATCACTATTAAAAAATTTATATAGTCAAACCCAATATTTATTTTAAAAGATAGTGATGCATTCATACTCTTGAAATTCAATATACGCCTCTAAATTCATATTAAATCATTGTATATAACCTAAAGTCGAATAGGTAAAGTGGCCTTTTGCCTCTACTGAACTACTACAACAACAATCCCAGTATAATCCCACTTAGTGGTGTCTGGGGAGGGTAGTGTGTACGCAGGCCTTACCCCTACCCTTGGGTAGAGAGGCTGTTTCCAAAGAGATCCCCGTTATCCTTCCCTCCAAGAACTTCCCACCTTGCTCTTGGGGAGACTCGAACTCCAAACCTCTCAGTTGGAAATGGGGGTCGCTTAATATCGGAGCAACCCCGCTGGTCTAAACTCATTCTTTTGCCTCTACTAAACTCATTCTGAAAAAGCCAGTCCTCAAAGAAGATGCTTTTTCAACCTTCATTTGCCAAAACACTAGCAAGAGTCAGTTAGATTGACGTAGAAATGCATTATGTATCATGCTCCAAACTTAAGTCACAGCCTATTTAAGTGAATACTAATATTATTCACCATACATAATTTATGGGGTGTGGTTTTATAACCTATAACAAATATTCTTTTAGTTATATGATAATTTTAATAGCAGATTAATCAAATATAACGCATGAAATTGGTAAATAAAACACAAAAAAACATTTTTAAAGTTATAATTGTTTTATAATAATAGATAATTTCATTTTATTCTTTACTGAACCTATGCACGAACATTGAACCTTATTAGCGTGGCAGTAGTTGTAAATTCCTTCAAATTTAGGGATACTTACACACTCATATCCTTATATATACCCGTCCCACACCATACCTACCAAGAAAACCCTTTACTTTTTCGCCCAACACTTCCACACGTTAAAAAACTGAAAAACATCAATTGCAACAAACAAACAAAAAAGATATAATATGTTGGGCCGCAGAAAAATCTGCCACATTGTTAAGCTATGCCAAATTCTACGGTGGTGGACTAGGAAGAAGGCAACTATGTTCATCCGCCGTGTCCCGTCCGATGTGCCTGCCGGACACGTGGTAGTCACCGTCGGAACGAATTGCAAAAGATATGCTGTACGTACTACCCACTTGAACCACCCTGTGTTCAGGAAACTCCTATCTCAAGCTGAGGAAGAGTACGGTTTCAACAATTCTGGCCCCTTAGCTATTCCTTGCGACGAGACATTGTTCGAGGAGTTACTATGTTATTTGGCCCGTACTGATTCCAAGAACAATAACAAAAACATGCCTATGTTCATAAGGTTTGAAGAAATTCAGAGATACTGTCACGTAGGAATCATAAACAACTTTGACATTTGGTCTGATTCTAGACCCCTTTTGCATGACACATGTAATAACTCCGTCACAATTTGTTGAACTATGCTAAATGGACAGCCCGATACACTAAGTTTTCACTATGGGTAGGATTCGAGGACCTTTATTTCTGCAATAGTATATTTTTACGACTTGAACTCGTAATCTTAGCATCATAGACCAACAACTTTATCAGTTATGCTAAAGTTCATTTCAATCGATTAAACTACACTTATAGGGAAAATTAGTTGGCTACGACATGGGATCGAGATGGCCAGTACGTGGAGAATTTTTTACCACCGAGTCATCCGGGTTCGGATCGGATCTGATCGGAGCAGAGCAAAAATGAAGAACAGATACGGGAGATCGACAGATTTGAGAACTGGTTCTATTATTTGTATACTTCGCCTCATGAACCCAAAAAGAGAACTATATATGTTAGAATTATTTAAAGAGCTAGATTCCACACCATTAACAGAAGAAGCAAAATTGAGTTTTCAATGCTGAGTAAAAAATCTTATAATTATCTTGAAAGTTTTTCTACTCTGTATTCAGTGAATGGTCAAGATTGCCAAGACCTAGATGAAATTGAGAAATGAGATGGCATCATGGCAACAAGGTTTACAAATAGGAATTTAAATTATGTGTACTGACAGTGTAAAAAGAATTTCTATCATCAATATAATGTAGCTTAATTTGTTATTACGTATTATTTATTATTTTTATGTTATAGAATTACCAACAATTTTCTTTTAAGTGATTTGATAGGATAATTTTGTTAGTTTATATTTTAACCTCACACCGTCCAGAAGAGTAACCGTGTTTTCATTTGCTTTCGACGCTGTTATTATTTTTGTAGATTTTCAAAAAAAAGAAAAAAGAAAAAAGAAAAAGGAATCATTACATGAGGTAAGGGGAATAGTGAATTGATGGAGATTAGTAGATATCAATTCACATTTATTGTGTAGAAAACGCATCTACTATACTATACTAACTGTGCATATGCTGGTGTAGTTTTGTGGTCAGTATAGTGGATTAAAAATTTAAGATCTTAAGTTTAAATTACAAAAGAGATAACAACATTAGATAATTTTTTTTATCTGTCCAAATCTTGGTAGATAGAGTTATCAAAATATATTATTAATGCTTTGATAGAAGCTAGATAGCAAATATCCCGTGAAATTAATCGATGTACGCGTAAATTGGCTCAAAACCTCAAAATACAAATGAAAGTGAATACATTGTTACTTGTGGAAGATAGCTAGTACCTTAGTAAGATTGGTCAAGATGCCCCACCTTAAAATCCAAATGAAAGTGAAATTAAGTTTTTTAGAAAAATAACAGGGATATGAGCTTAAAAAGATTCTTTCTTCTTTTAAAAGCTGAACTTAAAAAAGGAAAATTGGGCAGTTGTCTCCACCCTCCATATTGAAACCCTTGGTGCAAATATTCTAGCCTAATGCACGAGAGGAGCCACGTTTGGTTCATAGGGGTTTGGCCATTGTTCCAATTTTTCGTTAGGTATCTGTTTCTCACCACATTATATGTTCCAAGGTTAATTGGATTCAAGTCATATAAACTTTTTTACGTTATTAATATATAACTTAATATGTGATAGTACGCCAATTTTAATTTTATCAAGTTATTCATTAATGTTTAATCTGCTATATTTTATAAGTGATCCAATTAATGTTTAACATCATAATAAAAAGAGGATAATCTAGGGTAGTTCTAGTTTTACTTTGTTCTAGGTTTAACGTAATGAAAAGACAACGCAATTACTTGAGAAAATCTTATCCATGACTAGCCAAATCTTGAGACAAGAACCATAAGTCCCCCTTATCCTGCAATTTGTCTCTGCATGTGAACAAAATTAAATCATTGTCCATTAGAGGGATGCATGCAAAAAAAATAATCTTATACTCTAAGGGGTCATTTGGCCGGACTAGGGGTGATAAAATGGTTAAAAGAAAATAGTCAACTATTTATATTATTCATTAAAAAATTAGTTGGATAATGAACTGCTTAAAAACAAGTCAAATATAGATAAGAATCATATTATCCATTTAGAAAATGGATAACCAACGAGTCTAACTTTTACATTTGTAAAGCCTCAAATTGGGATTCCTCAAGTTAGGGAGACTAAGAATTCTCTTAAAAGTGATCATATACAAGAAGTTATGAATAATATGATTACCCGTATTATCCGCCGGTTAACCTAAATATGGATCGGGTCAGATAATTTATCTGTTTTTTCATTACCCGTTTTGGACCTGACTCATATCTGACCCGACCCGTTCGTTTGCCACTCCTAGACAGGACGTGTTAGGAAGAATATTATATGTATTAGCTTTGTTATTATTATTCCTTTCTTTAATTTGGTAGTATTTTTTAACTTATGTATCACTAGTAGTAGTTATACTATATTCAGTACTATTTTAATTTATAGCAAACCATAGCATTATCAATACCATGAGTTTTAAATTCATGGATAAGCATATAAAAAGACACAAAGTACTCTTTCAAAACCTTTAGTACACTACACTTAACCTAACAGTCAATTAATAAAAAATAATCTCACCATAACTAATTTTAACTAGCTTCGATATAATTAATCCCAACATTACTAATCTCATTATTACTAGCAATACTATTCTTATATACACCCTACCAAACGACGCCAAAAACTATATATACATCAGAAAATGACTAGGTGCAATTCATTGAACGTCAATAAAGTTGTTGAACACTTCAATCATTATAACATCATAAGAGATTAATTATAGGACTGATTGCAAATCTGCATCGATCAGTGCATGCATGCATGTCTTATCTTAATCCAAATGTTGTTTGTTTTTATCACCATGTGACAACCACAGAAGATTAATAGACATCATGGATAATTAATGTGTCTGGTTCTTGCCTTAAACCTGATTATCAAGAAAATAATAAAGGGAATTCTGCTCTAGACATCTAGAACTGTTCCCTCGTGTGGCTTTGCAAACGCCAAAACTAAATGTAATTGAAATTCGAAGCACAACTCAGGAAAAAATGTCCTTTTCTGAACTTTAATGTGTTAATAAATTATATTGCCTGTACTATAGCTAAGTTTTAATAAAAGGTGTAACATGGACTATGCCTAGATTGTCGGGTTTAAACTAATCTGATTACCATAAAAGTCCAAAGGATTAAGAATTTAGCACGAACAACCAATAATATCTTCGGTTAGGATTTAAAGGAAAAATATTTTAAGTTTTATACAGTGTAAAGAATTTTTTACACCATCAGTATAAAAATTTAACCCCTTATTGCATGCTATTTACTATTTATTCTAGAATTGAGTTACCTATAATTAATGTTTAAGTAATCTGATTGCGTCATTAATTTTTACATTATAAGTGCACAAATTTTAAACTAATAAAAGTGAAAACATGACGAATGTCACCTTACTACCAATCAAGAGCCCAGTTCACAAGAGCCCAACTTTATTGATTTGCAAATCTGGGCTTTTATAACTAACTAAAATGGGCTGGAAACCTCCATCCTCCCTCAAAAAAGGAACTTTTATATTCCTATATCATATAGGAAGCTTTATTACCCTTAATTTTTAAGGTTTGATATAATTATATATTTTTTGATAATTTTAATTTTATTACCTGGGAAAATGAATACATTTTGTGGAACAAAAACCCATTTTTCCTTACAGTTGGACATGCAGCCCCAACTGTAAGTACTCCATCAGCTAAGCAGTAGCAAACTAACTATCTAAGGATAACAATTTAAGAACTTTAGCTTCCCCTCTACTAGTTCTTATACTACCCCGACAATGAATGTTTTGGATTATCAATCTAACCAAATCCTCAGTTTTCCTTTTTTATTTTCGAAAGATCCTCCAATTCCTCTTTTGCCATATGTAATATACAGTACCTGCAAACTTTTGCTGCTGATGCTCTTTTGCCTGTTGCAAACTTAATGGCCCAGCTCATTTCTTCACTCCGTTCTCTGGCAGCTCGTCCTACTCTAGCCCATTTCAGTATCTTCTCTCATATTGTTGCTGAAAACTTGCATTTAAAAAATAAATGCTCTTGGTCCTCATCATTTTCCTCGCACAAGACACATTCTGCACTTGTTATGCTCCCCCATCTCAAAAGCCTATCCTTAGTGTATAGTCTGCTTTGTATGGTTATATAAATAATGAATAGCCATTTAGGATAACTATCATTGTTACATAGCACTCTTCTCCATGAAATCTTTGTGAATACACCCCTTAATTTGTTATAAAGCTCTCAGATGGAGTAACTATTCCCATTCATCACCTCTGCCACATTGATATTAGCTTCTGTCAAGTATTTCCCAGCTCCAGAATTTTTTTTGTCAACCATGCTGCTTGTTTAGATTTAACATTCCATACTACATCTTGCTTTATGTAATATGTGTGCATCCATTAAATCCATAATCGATCCTTCTTTTGCATAAGTTCCAGAGTTGTTTCAAAATTGCTGCTTTGTTCCAACTGATTGTGTCCGTTATATTCAGTCCTCCTGCAGTCTTTGGCCAGCATAATTGTTTCCAAGCAACAAAGCCTTCTTGTACCCATCTGCCCCCCTGTCCACAGAAATCTTTTGCATATGCTTTTGATCTGTATCAGGATCCTTTTTGGCTAAGGAAAGATCTCTGACCAGAAGGATTGAATAGCTATCATCACACTCTTTATCAACTACAAACGACCTGCATATGACGAAAATCTTGCTGTCCAATATTGCACTTTTGCTATAATTTTATCCAGGAGTGGTTGACATTAGTTTACTAATAATCTCTTGACACTTAATGGCACACCAAGATATCGAAAAGGTAGGTATCCTATGGAGAAACCCAAGCTGCTCAATATTTGCCGTTGGACTTGTATTGGTACTCCACCAAAATATACAGAGCTCTTTCCTTGGTTGGGTATCAGCCTTGATGAGGTAGAGGATTGCTGGAAGTAGTCATATGACATCTGTGCAGATATAAGATCACCTCTGCAGAAAAGTACGAGATCATCAACAAAGCTTAGTTGGACTATATTTAGCCTCTCACACCTTGGGTGAAAACTGAAATCTGGTTTGTTCTTCAAAGTCTTCATCATTCTTGTCGAATATTCCATGGCTAACACAAAAAGGTAGGGTGATAAAGGGTCACCTTGTCTCACCCCTTGTTTGGCATCAAAGAGAGCTGTTAGTTTACCGTTAATCACAATTAAATAAGAAACAGTGGACACACAAGTCATTATCCACTTCAGGAACTTACTAGAAATGTTCATTGCTGTAAGCACCTATTCAAGAGAAACCCATTCGAATGAATCATATGCCTTCTTCATATCTATCTTAATCATACATCCAGGGGAGACTCCCTTTCGACCATATCCTTTCACAAGCTCATGATCTAGTAGAATATTATCATTCAATAAACTTCCTGGTACAAAGGCTACTTGACTCTTATTAATCAGGAAGCCCATCACCTTTAGTAATCTACTAGTGAGCATTTTTGAGATGATTTTGTAAAGGATAGTACAACATGAAATAGGTCTATATTGCTTGATTTATTCTGGATTCTTCACCTTTGGAATAAGAGTGACTGAAGTGTTATTGATTGGTTTATGCATTGTATTTTCTTTGAAAAAGTTAAGGACTGATGTTGTGACATCCTGCCTAATTATATGCCATAATTTCTTGAAAAAATAAGCACTAAAACCATCCCTTCCTGGAGCTTTTGAATCATCAATCCCCTGTAATGCTTTAAAACATCATCATCTGTGAACTGAGCTATTAAGTCCAATTGCTGCTTCCTTGTTAGAACATGGCCTTTTGTTCATTACATTTGGATCAATTGCAGGTAGACTATTAGCTGATTTACTTAGTAAATATTTATAGAATCCAACAACCTCATGTTCACTTCCATTGTCTGTTGTTATTAGATTTCCACCCTCATCTTTAATCATCTTAATCTGGTTCTAAGATGTTCTTCCCTTTATACTTGCAAAGAAAAAACTGTGTTAGAATCCCCCAGCTTCAGCCATTGTATTCTTGATTTTTGTTTGTAGATACCTTCCTCTATCATACACTATTTTTAAAGTTCTTTCCTAGTCTTCTTTTCTGCTTGAAACATGTCAGATGTTGTTGTAGTATCTATCATTTGTGCTTAAATATTTGCCAGTTCTTGTCTCATCTGATATATCTTTTTAGTTGTCCCAGCATACTTCTTCCCATTCAGAGTTTTAAGAGAAACTTTCACTTTCTTTAGATTCTGCCATATGCCTTCCATCTTGTGACCCTTGTATATCCATCCTTCCTGTACAAGTTTTCCAAAATCTTCATGATCAGACAAACAATTATAGAATTTGAAAGGTCTTCTCCTATTATCCACTCTTTGTTCCATCTCAATGCATAAAGGAGAATGATTTGAGAATTAGGGATCCATTACTTGTACTTGCATTGGGGCCATTCCTACCATCTATTGAGCATTGATAACCACTTTATTCTATCCTGCTGTACACATGACTGTTAGTATTAGTATAGTTTCTTCCTGCAGTTGGTAATTCTGTCATGTGGCATTCCTCCATAAATTCTCTGAAATCCTTAACTTCACTTATATGTACTGTTGTACAATGCACTCTATCCATATCCTTGATTGCATTAAAGTCTCCCATGATTAACCAACATATATTCATTTGCTCCTCCAAAGCTTTCCATAATTCACTCCGATGAGCTATAATATGTAAGCCATAGACATCAGTAAAAGCAAATTGAACAGTCCTGGCAGCATTCTGCACTAGTTCATAGATGAATTGTTGATGACTATTTAAATTTGTGTACATGTTATTATTTGGATCCCACATTAGCCATAGCCTCCCTTTGCCATTTGAAGAGCTTCTTGAGCACCATTTCCATCCAGCTGCTACCTTACTAATTGCTATCATAGATACTTTATTCACTCTCAAAAACTCCTTCATCTTTTTTTGCTTATAGACTTTATTAAAGCCCCTTACATTCCATATGCCAATCTTCATGTTGATATGATTTGGTTAGGCTCATTTATTGTATTTTCCTTTTGCTTCTCCTGTTCTTCAACTTTATCTGCCCAGCTAGCTTCCATCTGTGAATCTTCTCTAAAAGGAGTAAATCCATTGGTAGTGGCAAGTGTATACTATTGAGGACTAGGATGGTTTGTTAGTGAGCCTCTCCCACTAGCTTTCTTACATGTTGTTTTGTCATCTTCTTTTGCCATTTCCAGTTTTTGAGTTGCATACTTTTGTTTCACCTCTTGAAACTGTTGTTTTGCTAGCTTGCTACCCATTGTACTGCTGGCTTTATGTCTAAGTTTGCTGCATAGATCCCACAATTTTTTGTGCTGCATTCTTTTGATTCCACTGCTCATTCCTCTGCCTCCTTCTTTGTGCATGCTCTTGTAAGCTATTACAATCATGCCCAACCATACAACATTTTTGACAGTATTTTGGCACCCAGTCATATTCAAAAGGTTATTCAAACTCTTTCCTCGATGGATTCTGTACTACAATGCTCGTTGGTAGATCTTTTGATATATCCATCTCAATTAGTACCCTGGCATAGGATATTCTAGTTGTATTAGATGTACATTCATCAGCATATATCGGGAACCCTAATGCACTGGCTATTATTCTACTTAGCGTGATCTTACCCCAACAATTAAGAGGTAAATTTGGAAAGCTTACCCACAATGGAATATTTTTCAACACCTTATCATAGAAATTAAAATTAGCAGTCCATGATTTGAGAATGATAGGTTTATTACCTATAGTATGTGGTCCTGTATACAAAACTTCATTCTTATCTTCATTCGTATTGAATAGTACAACAAAATACCCCTTGTTATGATAGTAAATTCTGGGCTTAGCAGCAAAATTCCAGTGAGAAGCTATGAATCTTTCAATGGTTCCAATTAACGATGAAGCTCCAATTACATACATAATCACTGTCTTCTTCCATTTCTCATTTTCTTCTTCCATTTCCTCCTGTTGCGATTGTACCTTCTTAATTCCATCATGTATCAAATGGGGGGTGTAAACAAGGTCCATTCCCCATATCTGCCAGTCTATTACCTGCGAAAAGATTCACCCAAGGCTTCCCTAGGTTTTCTTCATTTTATCCCTATTTAGTCCCCTCCTATACACCTTGTTTGCTCGTACTGGCAGCTAACTTTGAAGAGTTAAGTTGATTTTCCTTCACAACAGGTCCATCTATAATAATCAATGGAACAGTAGAACCTGCTGAGTTCAGTACTCTGATCTTCCCAATTGTAGCAATAGGCGTTAGAATCTGAGTGTTGTATTGTTATTACTTAAATTCACCGGTGGAGTCGACTTTATTACATATGCAACAACTATTATTGTTTGCATTATTCCTTTTCCTTTGTCGTCATTTAGGGTTTCCTTTGGAGAAGAAACCTTTCCTTGTCCCACACTGCTGCTACTAGCACCAACAAATTCAGCCATGGACATCTTTGTCGCATTCCGTTAGGCCATCCCCGTCCCATTTCTGAGCAGCGCAATGTAGCATGCACGCTTAAAATACGCTGAGAGAGATGAGAGAGAAATCAAAGACTGTTTGCCATTTTTTGATATAATTACATTTAGTATACCAAATCACCAATTTTATACCATAGTATATTTTAAGGGTACAATTAATGCAGCATATATCCCTCCTTAATTCAAGGTACCATATATCCCACTCCTCCCACATGTCTCTCTCCCAAACCCTCACCCTCACCCACGTTTTACTCAAACACACATTCTTTTTCAGCCCTTTTCCCTCTTCTAAAATCGCAGAAACATCATTAACCCACTATTGACGTTCAATTTAAAATTTTTTTCATCTATATTTAGTGAAAACATTTCTATGTCGTATACGCCAAAACCCCACGCTCTACACTGGAAAGGGGTCTCTGTTGGTAGCCCCGAGTTATAAAAACTTCATAAATGGCAATGTCTTTTACTGCATAGTAACTTTTAGTATGTACTTCTGTTTCATGAAAACCAATTAACTTAGTTGGCTAGTCATGATCTGAAGAGCTCATTGTTCCAACTTTTTTAAATTTAATCTATGACCAGCGACTCCTTTTTGGTTATTTGCCATTTTTCTAACTAGAAAGAATTTTCCTGGCAATTGTTTTTGTTTTTATCTCTTTAGGGGTATGGATGTTGATTTTTAAAGTTAAAACGGATTTTTGACATAATTGCGTTTTTTGCAGAAGATTTATAGAAGTTTTAGTCATTTTTGATTTGTGAAGACAGAAAATAAAGCATCTACAATCAGAATACAATAATCTATAAAATATCTACAAACCGGGTACATTGAATTTTAATATCCCAATTCTCACTCAATTGTAGCTTAATTGGTATTTCGACATAATTACGTTTTTTACAGAAGATTTTGTAGAAGTTTTAGTCGTTTTAGATTTGTGAAAACAGAAAATAATGCATCTACAATCAAAATAAAGAAAAAATCTATAATTTATATATATAATATCTGCAAACTGGGTACATTAAATTTTAATATCCCAATTCCTGTTTCAATTGTAGCATAATTGGGATTTTCAACGTAATTGCATTTTTGCTAATGATTTTTAGAAGTTTTAGTCGTTTTTGATTTGTGAAAACAGAAAATAAAGTATCTACAATCAGAATACAAATAATCTATAATTTATCTATAAAATATCTATAAAATAGGTACATTAAATTTTAATATCCCAATTCCCATTCGATTGTAGTTTAATTGGAATTTTGACATGATTGTATTTTTTGCATAAGATTTGTAGAAGTTTTAGTCGTTTTTGATTTGTGAAAATAAAAAACAAAGCATCTACAATCATAATGCAAATAATCTATAATTCATCTACAAAATATCTACAAACTGAGTATATAAAATTTTAATATCCCAATTCCTATTTGATTGTAGTTTAATTGGGATTTTCGACTAGATATAATCTTCAAGATTCATTATAGCATTCTCAATTACAGATTGAGGGAAATATGTTAGAAATCTACATCAACTACTTTGTCTAATTTAAAAAATACTACCAAGTGACATCAATTATTAGATTTGTCAACTTATTATTTTTCATGGAAAAAGATATAATGATATTTTCAGCTGCAAGTTTAAGTAAGACTATAAGCAGAAAGATTAGGTGAAAATAGGAATAATTTTCAAAAGTGGTCTCCTACTTTGTATCTCTGATTATTCACGTCATTTGATATCTCAAAGAGAAAAATAATAATTAGAGATATCTAAATAAGAAATTTTAATACTACAATGATTCCTTATTTAATAAAATATCTGAAAGAATATTTACTTCCATAATTGTAGCGCGCATAAATAGGAATATCGAAGAATATTTAGTTCCAGATTTGTAGCACGCCTAATTAGGAAGGAATCAACTCCTAATAATTGGTATTTAATGAATGATATAATATTTGTAGAATAACTGTGAACATGACATGTAAATATAAAATTATGCACATTTTTGGTAATAAGGTTTCATATAGGAAGGAAAAAGTTCCCCAAAAATAGTGTGACCCAATAAAAAGATGTTCAAATGTGCAAACCTCAATTTATAAGTAGCTCATTACAAAATTGGTCAATTCATAAAATATCACTAATATTGGCCAAATATTACTATCAATTAGCTATTTGTAGCAAAAATGGTCAAATGTTTGCTTTCTTTTAAGTGAGTGTTATTAGAATAGATTGGGTATATATTAAGAAGCTATTAATCTCAAATTATTGATGATTTGGTGAAGTTTTGAGGTGGTTTGATTTGAAAATTCGAAGTAAAAACTGAACATGAAAAAAATGATACGTGTATCATATATGTATCAATTGTGTATCACATGTATATATGTATATGAGATACATATGTGCTACATGTTAGATACATGTGTTGCAGAAAAAAAAATAAACTCAATTTAATTATGAATTTTGATACAAAGCCAGTCCAAATCACCTCCAACCTTTCTCAAATTTTGTATATCTATGTGTTTTCAATGAATTTCAACTATACCCATTGAAAAAGTTTCTTTTTTGTTTGAGTTTTGGTATGTTGTGTGTGTGTATGTGTATATATATATATATATATATATATATATGAATTTCTTCACCTTATTGCTACATAATCCATAAGATTTTATTCCGTCTTGCATTTAATGTTGCTAATTATGCTTAAAAATATGAAAGTTTTGTATGTTATTATTTGAGAGAAAGAATTTTATTATTTGATTTTTAAATTTTTATGTGTTCTTGACTAATTTTGTAAGTTTATAAATAATGACTAGAGGTTGATAAGTTGAGACTTATTTGACATTTATGAATGTTTTTCAATTAATAATAGTCGATGGATCATATATATATATATATATATATATGTGTGTGTGTGTGTGTGTGTGTGTGTGTGTGTGTGTGTGTAATAAATATATAATGTGTGTATACTCGCAAGAAAAATTAAACCAACAGGCTGTTTAACCAAAAAATTAAATTTCGGTCAAAGATTTATTTTAGAAGAACTCGGGTTACAGATAATCAAAATACGAATGATGGAAATTGATTTTGCAAATAATAAGATGAATAGAAAGCAAAGTAAATCAGTATATTCCAATAGTATTTCGTGTCCTTACAAATGACTAGTATCCTTCTTTCTATTGATGTTTCTAAGATATACGTTTTGCCTTTGTCGTAATTGGGCAATTATAAACAATTAAAGGAAATAAATGTTACGTTACATAATCATTATAATTTAATACAAATTCTCTAACATTTTCAGTATTTAATATTCGTTAAATGCTGTATCTGTACTCTTTTGTGTTGTCTGATTCATTCTCTTGGTTTTTGGATTTGAAATGATACAAGTGTCGAGTATTTTGAATATCTGCTCATACCTTTACTCGTATTTGTCGCAACTCGTGCCTCGTCGGTAATCATCATTCTTTGACCAACCTTCATGTCATGACATATCATCTTTCAATCATGTTAATATATATAAACTCAATTTTTCCCAATATAGATAGTCCCCCCACTTACCATTTATTCATCAATTGATTATTTAGGAAGTGAAATTTACTAAAGCGGGAATTGTTTCCGCCATTAATGCTATTACAGAATCAATACTTTAATTGTCACTTCCATTAAATGCTTATTACACATGGCATCTTTTTATTGGTTCTGTGATTTTGCAGTGCTTCTTAAGGCTCTTTTACAGCTTCATCAATTACAAAGCGACAGTTCTCATTATGACCTTTGCATCATTGCACCTTTTCCTTTGACAGTTTCTTCCTAGTATAAACACAATTTTCATCTTTTTATTTCTCATGTAAAGTTCAAAGTTTTTAGAATATTCAAATCTTGTTCTCATCTTCCTCGTAAAACTTTCAGAATATTCAATTCTTGTTTTTCATCTTCCTCGTACTGTCATGTCTTCATCAAACCCTAACCCTATGAGGGTCTCCATAGTTGATGGTCTTCCTTCATCTAGTTCTCGTCCTTCTTGTAGAACCAGGGGTTTTCTTTCTCAAAGGTCCTTTTCTAGAGGTAAGGAACCCTCTAAACCTCTTCGTGAACCCTCTGTGGAAGAAATAGTTCTTGCAGAACTATCTTTCTACAATGGTAGAGAGTCTCTTAGAAATCAAGTATCCTCTTTGGATCGTGCCGATATCTACCCAACTTAGATCACCGAAGGTCTGATTTATTTAATTTGTAAATACTACCATTGGAGTTATAACTTCCCTATTATAATTCCAATGCGAACCAGAAAATCACCTCCTATTTAATTGGGTTTTCTTATGTTTATGCATACCCTTTTACATTAGGTTTCGAACCTGCTATTGATCATGTTATCCTCGAGTTCTGTTGATTTTTCAACGTCTATTTAGGTTAAATTGGCCCCATAGTGGAGGGTCGTTTCCTATTTGAGGCATTTGACTAACATGATCGGTGTGACTTTCACTTTTGCCCATTTAATTCATCTCTACTCTCCCAGACTCTTTCGCCAAGGTATTTTTACTTTAGTGGCAAGGAGCAAAAGAGTTCTGGTTATTCCCAGCGATGGCAGAGATCGTGGCTGGTACGGCCGGTTTGTTGCTGCCCCCACTGTTGGTTTAGTGGGTGATAAAAATGTTCCCTTCCCTGATAAGTGCAATTTGCACGTGAGTTTTCTTTTTAATAACTTTCTCGTATATTTTTTCCTTGATTTTGATGATTATTATCCTAATTTTCTTTTCTTTTATAGCAACCACGGGAATTGTTGATGAAATTCTTCCTTTCCGTGGCTGGATAGGAAAGTTGTTTGATACAACCCTAATGGAGGGTAGATCTTAGAAGTCTCTTTCCCAACGATTTGGTTGGAAAGTGAAAACTCATGGTAAGAGTTTTTTTATAACTCTTTTCAGAACCTATTTTAATCCTTCTTTTTATTAGGATTTGCTGTTCGAGGGATTAGTGCTGAGGCGGTCATATCTTCTCGTATTTCTTTGGAAAGGGCCAAAGAGATAATTTTGGGCTCATCATAAAAGAGAAAAGCTGCTGTTGACCAAGACTCTGAAGAAGAAGAAGATGTGGGTTCCCTGGTAAAAAGGCCTCGAGCTCGTAGGTGAATCATTTCTGATGATGAAGCATCTCCCCCTCATTCTATTCCTCTTACCAAGTCTGTTGAAGCCCCCGTGGTGATCCCTGATGATGATGTTCCCGTTGCTGCTCATGATTCTGTTGAGCAGCTTTTTAACCTCGGGTTTGATAGTGAAAATTTAGGTCCGATTTCTAATGAAGCACCCCTTGCTTCTTTTTCTGCTCCTGTTCCTGTAACACCTTCTTTGCCAATCGTGGCTGTTACCATCCCTCCCCAGGCTATTTTAACTACTTCTACCGTTCCTCCCTCAACTCCTTCTCCTTCATCCATTCCTTACACCGAAGTTAGGTCTTCAAGTAGAGGTGAAGCTATGAGGGAAGTTACCATTGAAGTCCCTGCTGAGGGTAACCTTTTGAGGAAATCAGGTCAGGACGATGTGTGGCTAACGCCTTGGATTGGTCCAGTTGAGAGAGCTAAGCTTGATAGCCGCAGTTCCTTGACCTTGACGAATGATATCGTGCATGCTTCTTTAAAGGTATCCCTTTTTCAAACTTTACTTTAACCTTTTTCTATTTTCAGGGTTCTCATTTCCCCCCCTTCTTTTTTAGGTCAATCTCATCGGCACGAGGATGATAGGGAGGGTTACCATTTCAGAGCAATTAGTGCGTGACTACAAAGTGGAGGCGGATAATTGGAAAGAACAGTGTGAAAGTCTTCAAATCGACAAGAAAGCATTAGAAGAAAGTAAAAGTACATTAGATCAGCAAGTAAGGGATTTGATTTCAGAGTTGGCGGTTGAAAAAGCTTCCTCAAGTCAAGAAAGAAAGGAATAGGATCATCTTGAAACCTCAGTTTCTGAGCAACTTTCCAAGGCAAGTGAAGAGATTAGAGAGTTGAAGGCTCTCTTAGATAAAAATAAACATATACTGGTGAACTTGTGGAGACTTTGACTCAAATTCAAGAAGACCTCCGGGTATTTTCTGATAAAGTTTGCTCCGTAGAGCACGCTTCTCTTCAAGCTTCTTATGAATCTTCTTAGCTAAAAATGAGAATTTAAGAAATGAAATTGCTGATTGGAAAAGAGATAACGTGATTCTCGAAGATAAAATGGCAATTAAACTGATATATAATATGTCCTAAAAGACCTCATATAATACACGAAATGTATTTCTCAAAGAGCTTTTGTGTCATACCTTCTTGCCAACTATGCAGTTTGTGCAGTCTTGTGAAACCGAAAATATCTCTCTACTCCGATATCGTATTGACAAACCGTTTAACGCACAGTAAATTAGACTCATAGATATTCAATATGATATGTGTATCATCCCTTAAATCCAAGTATATTGTGAGAAAATCTCCACTACATTTGACCTAATTTTTAGCACATTTATAAATGCAACTTGTGATGACCTTTGCCAACTTTTGTTCCACAACTCGCTTGACTCCAAAACGTAACAAACGACTATCATAAACATTAATAACTTAAAACATAACCTCCTTATCACGTTAAGAGCCCTAGTCTCACCCCAAAGTGCATGTCATAACATTATAAACTTATCGACTATCGACGAAACTTATTTCCTTCAATTTGCTTAGCTTCTAAGCCTTTCCAACCATCTTGGTACTTGTTCTTCACGACCTTAAATATTTGTAACCTCTAAGGTAACATGATTAACTTCCTATATTTGCTTCTAATAGAATCTTATTTCTGAGCTTACATCAATTGGCTTACGACGTACTCTCACGTACGAAAAAATGGGGTGTAACATCATTCCCCCCTTTGGAACATTCGTCCTCGAATGTTGGCTGATGCAATTGTCCGTTTCTTAAGCAATAGCTCTTACGAATACTTTATTATTGTGGTTTCCATCTAAGGAGTTATTCAACGAACAAATCCAAAGGCTAGGGCATTCCCTCCTTTAGGTCTGTTTCTCACATCATGACTTGTAGTCGAACTTCTTCCAATCTCATAACTGTTTCTACCTCCTTTCACGCAGGCTGTACGATTCTGTCCTTGTATGTGCGCCTATGCGACTCTTCTCTCCTTTTCCTCCCCGATTTTAGCCAATCTCCAGGCCTCACTTTGTGAACATATATAGTACTATGGCTGTCCCTCTGGGCATTTGTAGGAGTACTAAAGTTCTTCGCTTGGTACTTTGTCGAACTTACGACTATTGCTATACCTTGCTTCATAGCCTTGGTTATCTCTGCTTATGGTTTTACTAGATCTAGGTAGTTCATACTATATCCTAACTCTTACTTCGTTATATTATTACTGAAGTCTGCCACCCAGCTTCGGGATAATCTTTCGCTGCTTGTCCTATATGTATAAATCTAATCCTTTAATGCCCCCTCTTTACTGTTCATCTTAATAATGACGGTCTAATCCCATCTCATACTTTGTAACTTTTATCCATCTATTGGCGATTCAACTTAATGTTGATCTATAATCTACCACTGATAACTTGAAACCTAGTACATGATACATTGACACTAGGGCTCATGTATCATCGGGGAATATTTGAAGTAATTTGTCCAATCCGTTTGGCGCTGATATTATATTTTCATAAATGTATTTCATAGCATCCTAAAATGATTCATCTTATGGTGGTATTCCAATCCCGTACAATTCATAAAATCCATTTTCTTTAAACTATTTCTCAATCAAAGTCGTAAATGTCATCCTCTTATTTATCACAATTGCACCCTGATTCTACAACGAGGGAAGCATTTCATGTCTTCTAATTGCTCCTAGTTGTAGACTCCTCTGTGTTCATTCAGGCTGTACCGAGCTCTTTTTTATTACATATGGAAATCATCACCTCCTTTGTCTTGATAGGTTTAATCCCGAGGACATACATATTTTCGTCACCTTCTCACTCACTTTCTCATTTCCTTGCCCCTATCTACTGAAAACCTTGTTTCTCTACAATAACTTACCTTACAACCTACACCTATCTGTTCATACTACTTGAAACCTTGCTTTAACTTGCTAGCACCATAAATTTTATTTCGTGCCTTCTCAATTGTCGTTAAATGTAAGCAATTACCTTTCCTGGTCGTTCTATCACTTGTTGCATGAATACTTGGCTTGTATTATTCCCACGAATACTGTAATTTCATGTATCTCATATGATCTTAATCATTACCTTTGATGACTTTTTTCCATTCATTAGCCATGATAGGTTCCACATTCTTATGGAGAGTATACAATACTGTAGTGAGACTATTGTTACAATATCATATACTCTTTAGCTCACTATGCTTAGGTGGAAACCTTCTTCTTTATTTCCTCAGCTAGTCTTTCGCGTAGTACTTAGGGTGACCTTCTGGCTCTTATAAAGTTGCGAGCTTGTTATATTGTACATCCAACTCGCTTGACTCCAAAACGTAACACACGACTATGATATACCTTAAATAACTTATAACATAGCATCCTTATCACGTTAAGAACCCTAGTCACACCCCAAAGTGCATGTTATAACATTCCAAACTTATCGACTTTCGACGAAACTTATTTTCTTCAATTTGCTTAGCTTCTAAGCTTTTCCAACCATCTTGGTACTTGTTATTCATGACCTTAAATATTTGTAACCTCTAAGGTAACATGATTAACTTACTATATTTGCTTTCAATTGAATCTTATTTCCGAGCATACATAATTTGACTTACGACAAACATCATTCCCCCCTTTGGAACATTCGTCCTCGAATGTTGACTGATGCACTTATCCGTTTCTCAAGCTATAGATCTTACGAATACTTTATTATTGTCGTTTTCATCTAAGGAGCTGTTCAGCGAACAAATATAAAGGCTAGGGCATTCCCCCCTTTAGGCCTGTTTCTCACTTCATGACTTGTAGTCGAACTTCTTCAAATCTCGTAACTGTTTCTACCTCCTTTCACGCAGGCTGTATGATTCTGTCCTTGTATGTGCGCCTATGCGACTCTTCTCTCCTTTTCCTCCCAGATTTTAGCCAATCTCCAGGCCTCACTTTGGGAACATATATAGTATTATGGCTTTCCCTCTGGGCATCTATAGGAGTACTAAAATTTTTTGCTTGGTACTTTGTCGAACTTACGACTATTGCTATGCCTTGCTTTAAGGTTGTGCTACCATTTTTTTAATGCAACTTCCTTTTTCCTTCAAGTAGATCAAGGTTTATGCTGATTTCTTCATCATTGGATTCTTTAGATGCTTGTGTAAACCTCGTGCTTGCATCTCCTATCTCAACTGGAATTAAGACTTCAGCTCCATAAACCAATGAAAATGGTGTTTCTCCCATACTTGTTTTTGCTGTAGTGCGGTATGCCCATAAAATACTAGGTAGCAATTCTGGCCATTTACCTTTGTATTCCTCTAAACACTTCTTTAAATTGTTGATAATGACTTGGCTCAGCTTAGCCATTAACCACCGGATGATAAGGTGTGGAAGTAATCCTTTTGATCTGGCAACTTTAAAAAAACTATGTGATTTGTGCGCCTATAAATTGAGGGCCATTATCACACACCATTCTTTGGGCACATCGAATCGACATATGATATTTTTCCAAATGAAAATTTTAACTTCTTTTTCTCGCACCTGTTTGAATGCTTCTGCTTCCATCCATTTAGTAAAATAGTCAGCAAGTACAAGCAAGAATTTTACCTGTCCTTTTGCTTGTGGTAGTGGACCTACGATATCCATCCCCCTTTTCATAAAAGGCTACAATGCAATGATCGGATGTAACAGTTCCGCGAGTCTATGCACGTTGTTACATGTCTTTGGAACTTATCACATTTAGTCACAAAATTCTCCGCTTCTTCCTCTAATTTAGGTCAATAGTAGCCTACTCTAATCATGGTTCTTACCAGTGATCTGCCTCATGCGTGATTTCCACAATGCTCCTCGTGTATTTCTATCATTACATATTCTATTTGAGATGACCCGAGACATCTTGCTAAGGGGCCCCCGAATATTTTTTGATAAAGATTACCTTGCTTTAAGCAATATCGAGCAGCCTTTTTTTCGCAGCGCGTGAGTTTTTTTCTTGTCTGCGGGGACAGTACCATACTGCAAA
Source organism: Nicotiana benthamiana (assembly GCA_034376525.1). Lineage (NCBI taxonomy): Eukaryota > Viridiplantae > Streptophyta > Magnoliopsida > Solanales > Solanaceae > Nicotiana > Nicotiana benthamiana. The sequence goes on along the minus strand of CM067324.1, from coordinate 25,774,741 downwards.
AAACCGACAATCTCGTTTCTCCAAACCTAGGTTAAGTTATTGAAATTTACCTCATTTTTGTCTGTATCGAGCAGCGAATGAAACAAATTAATTACATATGCATTTTTGTTGCTCGCCACGTCTGCCGCAGATGCGAGATTAGCTAGGGCATCTGCTTCCGCATTTTTATCTCTTGGTATCTGCGTGACTTTCCAGGTTTGAAATTGTCTAATCAAATCCCGTACCTTTTCTAAGTATTGCTGCATTCGTGCTTCCCTGACTGTCTAAATCCCCAGTACTTACAATTTGATTAATACCAAGTTCTCGTGCCAGTTCCAAACCTACAATCACAGTTTCATACTCTGTCTCATTGTTAGTTATAGAATGACATTTTATGGCTTGACAAATGGTTTCACCTGTAGGTGGTACCAAAAAAACTCCTAAACCCGCTCCCTTCACGTTAGGTGAGCCATTAGTAAATAAGGTCCAAATTTGTGGATTAGACCTGTTGAACACTTGTAATTTTTTTTTCTGCTTCTAATTGCATTCCTTGGTTAAAATCAGTTAATAAATCTGCTAATACCTGAGATTTTATCATGGTTCTGCGCTGGTATGTGATGTCATATTCACTTAGTTCTATAGTCCATTTAGCTAACCTACCTGACAACTCATGCTTGTGTAATATATTACGTAATGGGTAAGCAGTTACTACGACAATAGGATGGCATTGAAAATAAAGCCTTAGCTTTAAAGATGCCATGATTAGTGTAAGTGTAAGCTTTTCTAATTGAGGATACTGCGTCTCCGCATCTAATAATGATTTGCTAACATAATAAATTAGAGATAACTTACCTTGGTCTTCTTGAACTAAAGAAACGCTTACCGCTACTTGTGATACAGCTAGATAGATGAGAAATGTTTCTCCCACTTTTGGTTTTGCGAGCAACGATGGATTTGACAGGTATGTCTTCAAATTTTTGAGTGCTTGTTGACAATCTTCAGTCCATTCGAACTGATCTTGCTTTTTAAGGGCTGAAAAGAATTTAAAGCACTTTTCTGATGATTTGGAAATGAATCTTCCCAAAGCTGCAATTCTCCCCATTAGTCTTTGCACTTCTTTCTTACTGGTAAGTATATCAGGGATTTCTTCAATGGCTTTTATCTGCACGAGATTCACTTCAATTCCATGGTTAGAAATAAGAAAACCCAAAAATTTACCTGATGAAATGCCGAATGCATATTTCTCGGGATTTAGTTTCATATTGAATTTTTGCAAGATCTGAAATGTATCTGACAAGTGCAATATATGATCCCCTGAATGTTGAGTTTTAATGAGCATATCGTCTATGTAGATCTCAGTAGTTTTGTCTAAACTGTTCTTGGAACATTTTGGTCACCAGTCTTTGATATGTTGCATCAGCATTTTTGAGACCAAAGAGCATTACTTTATAGCAGTAAGTTTCCCTATCTGTTATAAATGAAGTTTATTCTTCATCTATAGGATCCATTTTGATCTAGTTGTATCCTGAATATGCATCTAAAAAGCTTAACACTTCATGTCATACAGTAGCAGCAATTAATTGATCTATATGTGGTAATGGAAAAGAATCTTTAGGACAAGCTTTATTAAGGTCTATGTACTCTACACAAACTCGCCATTTACCATTCTTTTTCGGTACCACAATAGTATTGGCTACCAATTAGGATACTTTACCTCGCGGATAGACCCAATCTTTAATAATTTTTGGACCCCATCCTGAATCACCTGACTTTGAAAGTTCCTTGTTTTCTCTTCTTTTGTTTGACATGTGGATATGACGGGTCTTCATTTAACTTATGAGTCATTACCTGTGGTGGTATTACTGTCATATCAGAGTGGGACCAAGCAAAACAATCCACGTTAGCTTTCAAAAATTCAATCAACTTATCTTTCATGCCTTGGCTGAGATTTGGCCCCTATGTAGACTTTCCTTTCCGGCCATTGTGTAAATAATATTACAACCTCTGGTTCTTCAATCATTGTTTTGATATTTCTGTTTTCCTTTAGTTCTTGAATGACATCGGGCCTTGAGTCCATATTTGTTTGCCGTTGTTCAGTTGAGGTTTATGTTGTGATATCCTCAACTGGATTCTATTATTGCTATTTTTATTTTTTTTCTCGTACTTGAATCTGCTACGGAGTTGATTCTCCTAGATGTCTGTTAATCCCCATAGATTTTACATATTCCCTATGGTGATAGAAATTTAATAACTTGATGTAAGATAGACGGAGCAACATCCTTCTCGTGGATCCATAGTGTCCGGAGAATCATATTGTAAGCCATCTCTATGTCTACCACCTGAAACTTTGAGTCTTTGATCACTCCTTCTGTGAATGTAGTAAGTATACCCCCCCTTTCGTCACGACACTGGAATTGTCGAATCCGGACAAAGTATGCGCCTTTGGTACTAATGTATCTTCAGCTTGCATCTCATGTGGTACTCTTAGCAGAATAATGTTCACAGAACTACCTGGATCAATCAAAATTCGTTTTACATTAGTATCGTGTACACGTAGAGATATTACCAGTGCATCGTTATGTGGAGTTAATACACCATCCGCATATGTATCATCAAACGTAATTCTTTCTTCCTCTAAAATATGTTGCACCTGCTTCCTGTGGGTAATCGTGACTTTGGAAGCTTTATTGGTTGTTGTGTACGTCATACCATTGATTTCTTAACCTTCGCTTATAACATTAATGGTCCTTTTGGGAGAAGGTGGTTTAGGGAACTCTTGCCTATTTTTCATGTATGCTTGCTTACCTTTCTCATTGAATAGTTTGGTGAGATGCCCTTGCTTCAATAGATGATCAACTTCGCCTTGTAACAACCTACAATCTGCTATTTTGTGACCATGTTCGTTATGAAATTCACACTAGTGGTCAGGATTGCGCTTGTTTGAATTTGATCTCATTTCTTTTGGCCATCGCACCTTATCCCCCGTCCTTCTTAAAATAGATATGAGCTCAGAAGTGATTACATTAAATTTATAATCGCTAAATCTTGCCTTCAAGCTTCTATCATCATCTCACGTCTCTCGACTGTTTCGATCATTCCCAACCCTTGATGATGAACCCGACTCTCTATTCCTTCTATGATCGTACTTTGAATTTCATGGTTTTATCGTGAATATTTTCCCGTTGGACCCATCTATTGTTCGTACCTATTTTTACCGGACCTTTTTTTTATTTCAGGTTGTCTCGAACTCACCTTTTCTTCTTTTTGTGACTGTGGGATAAAATCCTCTTCTATCCTTAGCTTCGTGCTATACCTGTTGTAAATGTTATTCTATGTTGGCGCTGGGAATTCACGAAGACTTTCCTAGAGTTGCCTCATGGCTTCTGAGGTTTTTTCATTCAGATTATTAGTGAAGGCTATAGATGCTCAATGGTCAGATATACGTGGTAATATCATTCTTTCACGCTCGAACCTGTCCACGAACACTCTAAGAACCTCTGAGTCCCCTTTTTTGATTTGAAAATATCCTCTATTCTTTTTTCAACTTTTTTGAGTTCCCGAAGGTGCTTTGATAAATGAATCTGCAAGCTTTTTTGGGTAAAAGAGAATACCATGTTAATGCTCCCTTAGTAAGTGTATCATCGTATTTCTTGACCAATATTGATTCAATTTCTTGTTTGGTCAAGTCGTTGCCTTTCACGGTGTTGATACCCAATTTTTCCCTGTATATTTTATTTGTAAAATACTTTCAATGTAGCATATGTATGCATATATAAGTATATCCAAATGTTTTAGTATTTTTGCTAATTATCAAAAGATTTTTAAATCAATTTATTGCCCTATTTTAGCAATACAAAAATCAATAATTATTTCTCAAATTATCGTTTTGGCGATTAATTTATTTTATTCTCATATTTATCCCAAAATATAGTTAAGGTAATTTTATTCTTTTTTACAAATTTATTTAGTATTTTTAAAGCTAAATTACATATAATTGTAATATTAGCCTATTTTAAGAATTAATATTGCGTTTTCTAATTACAAATTTGATTCCAGTATTTTTAATCTAATATTTATATATAATTAATTAATTTATCACTTTTTAATTTATTTTCAGAAATGATTTTACTATATCTATAAAATAAAAAGTGAAAAAGTGGCTACTTAAAATCTAGCCCTATTTCATTTCAATTTTAGCCTAAATCGACCCCCCATATAGCCCCAACTTCAATCTCAATTGGACCGACCCAATTCCTAAACTACCCACCCATGACCCAATTTAATCCAACCCGCCCGACTCCCCAATAAATCCAGGCCGTTGATCAAAATGATCAACAACCACGATCCTTTCTTTCCTTTCTAATTCCTAAACCATCTCAACCCCAGATCATTTCACCTAAGACACCGCCTTTGAATCCCTTCCCCCCCTTGAACTCTCTCAAACCTTCTCCAAACCCTAATCGTCTCCTACCACTACAGTGAAACCCACCGGAATCCATGGCTTCTCAAGCCATGAGAGTCTTATACTCACCTCCCCTTAGTCTTACACACCTGATACTTGAAGATTCGATACCAGACCTCGAAGTTTTATGCTCAAACCTTTGCGAATTCAAGGTTTCATTGTCATCGTCGGCCTTGCTCCGGCATACCATGGTGTTTTGAGCCTGATTCTGACCTCCCCGACTCAGATTGGTGACCTTTCAAAGCCTTTCTCATCTCTAGGGTTCTTCTGTAACCCTAACTCTTTGAGGTTTTCTCCAATTTCTTTAGATTTGTGGGGTATCTGTTCTCTCTTTGAGTTTTCAAACGACTTCCCTAACTTTTATTTCAAAAATTACTTTCAAAAAGCCTTTCTTTTCCGATCTAGGGTTTTATGAAAATGTTTAAGTATTTTAAGATTTTCTCTGTTATGCATGTGTATCTGCCTCTATTGTGCTTGTTGATACATAATTTTTTCTATATATTTTTATATACAAAATACTTTCAAAATAATACATTATACATATACAAGCATGCCCAAGGTTTTTAGTATTTTTCTCAAATTTTTAAAGATTTTTTAAATCAATTTATTGTCCATTTTAGTGGTACAAAGTCAGTAGTTATTCCCAAAAAAGTATCAATTTTGTTGAATAATTTGTTTTATTTCCACCTTTATGCCAAAACATAGTTAAAGTGAATTTTGTACATTTTTACAAATTTATTTGGTATTTTAAAAGCTAAATTGTATAGAATTGCAATTCTAGCCTATTTTATGTTTAATAGCATTCTTAATTATAAAATTAGTTCCAGCATTTTTAGATTAATATTTATATATTATTTACTGGCTTAGTACTTATAATTTGCTTTTAAAATCTTCTTTATTATTTTTATAAATAAAAAGGAAAAACTGGCTATTTGACAATTAACCCCATTTCATTTCAATTATAGCCTACTTTGCATTTCAATTTTGATCCTAATTGACCGAGTCCTAATTGGACCAACCCAACTTCATTTTACCCGCCACTGACCCAATCTAAAAATCCGCCCGGTTGTTGTTATTAATCCAGGGCGTTGATCATTTTGATCAATGCTCATAATTTCCCTTTATCATTTTAACCCCAAACGACCTACCCTAATCCCTCATTTTCCATCTCTCAGCCGACTTTGAATCCCATTGCCTCTCAAATCCTCTCGAAGTTTCTTCGTAGCCCTAACCGTCTCCGACCCTTTTCCACCGTACCTTTATTGGAATCCATGGCTTCTCAAGCCATGGATGGTCCATACTCACCCCATTCCACCATTAGACCATGTTTGTTCAAAGTTTTGAGGCTTGACCTTGATGGTTCTCCTCCATACCTTAAATCTATGGTTCTATGGCTTCTCTGGCCTGTGCTCCGGCATATTCGAGCATTAGATGGCCTGATTCTACCTCTCCGACTCAAGATCGGGCTTTCTTCCAAGCCTTTCTCATTTCTAGGGTTTCTTCGAAACCCTAAGCTACTCGAGGTTTTTTTCTCTGTTGTTTTCTTATATCTATGATGTATCTGTGATTTACTCGACTTTTAAAGTGTTTTCCCTAAATTTTCTTTTCAAAATCATTTGTTTTCGAATTAGGGTTTCTGAAAGGTTTTCAAAATATCTTTCTGATTCTTTCTGTTCTTCTCTTTATGTGTGTTTGTCTATGTTATGCTCGTATGTTTTCTTTTCTATCACGCATGTGTTTGCTCTTCTATTTTTCTTACTATTATACATGATTTTTCTATACATATGCACGTTATTGTGCCTCTAGACTACGCTCGGATGATTATCTCTGCTATATTTTCCTACATGATTTCTAATGTATATGTTTCCGATGAGTTATTTAATTTTGTTTGCTTTATTGGACTTTTTCCAAATTTTTCTAAGCATGTTTCATCTACTGCTGCTTAAGTTTACACCACCGCTTTTCTTCTGAACTCTTAAGTTCCTACTCTTTTAAAACATGCTCTTTTATGCTCTTAAATCAAATTTCTTTCTTTGTTGTTTCAAACCTGCTATCATATGTGTTGGCTTCTCACGGGTCTCTAAAAAGAGACCTCTGAGTCTGTTTCAATGGTTTGTTCCTTATCTCTGTACTTTATTCAAGTTGAAACCCTAGAATTTGAGGGGTTTCTTTGGTAAGTTCGATTTTGTGTTTGGACTAGGGTTCTACTTTGAAACCCCAAACTCTCAGACTCATTCTGAGTCTAATGATTGGACCCGAACCTTTTTATGACTGTTTCTATGATAATCTTTTCTAACCAGCATGACAACTCCCTCTTGTTGATATTTGTATGCTTTATATATGAGAAGTTCTTCTTTCAGAAAAGGTCTTGCCAATTATTTGATTGAATTTGAATTCTTTTAGTAAGGTTTGATTGATTGTTATTGATTCTCCTAAAGTAAAACCCTTTCCTCTCTTTTCCTGACTTGGCTTATTCGAACAAAGCCTGCAATTTTGGATTCTACTGACTGTTTGATTGATTCCCTTTCCTTAATTGTCACAAACCGTGTATCACTGGACTTTCCCTTAAATCAACTCCTATGTATTTACCCTTTTATGTTACTTTGGAAAGATTTTAATCAAATTTCTCCCCAAGTAACGGTTAGTTTTGAAGACTGACAAAGGAAATCAGGATGAACTAGGTCCATCACTTAGGTGTACAAAAATGAGCAGATTCGAGCATGTGGGTTGAACATGAAGGAGATAAGCTTAACTTGGTGTATTTAATATCTACTGATCGAAAATGTTGCATAATTAAGTAGAAGGAGTCCTTAATCAAAGAGAACACTATCCAAGATAGGGAATGAGTTAGAAGTTGAAATCAACTAGAACTCTTTCACCAAGGAAGAGTTGCATTAGAACTCTAATTATTTCTTCATCTACTAACTCTATTAATTTCAAGATGTTCTCACATTAAAAGTTTTGCACAAAACGCAGAAGTTAAACATGAATTGAGATAAAAATAGCAAAGCAGTTCGCATGTGATTCAAGTGTGCAAACCTGAAGATACATGAACTAGATTGAAGAACCATCTCCCTAAAGAGTTTTATATGTCTTTTTTTATTTCTAGTTCAATTGTAGTAGGTGTTTAGCATTGTACAATTTTAGCTTTATCTAGAAGCGATTGTAATAGGTATTTTGAGTATTCAAGTTAGAGTTAGCTTGAAGTTGTCGCAACAGTTAGAGGTTGGTTGCTACAACGGGATTAGAGTTAATCCTTAGGTTTACAAAAAGTTTTGTAAATGCTGTTTTGGCTCAGTGATTTAGTGAAGTGTTGGAGAAAATCCTACTCAGTAGTAGGTCATGATTTTTTCACCTTTTGAACCGGGTGTTTTCCACATAAAATCTTTTTGTTCTTTATTTTCTGTATTTATTATTCCGCAACAGTAGTAGTGGGAACACATAGAAGAACTAGGTCCTTCATAAGTAGTTTAAGCGAAAAATTGGGTACCACACAAATCAACCACCTCTTGTGTGGTATTGACGTTTAGAATATCAATTGGTATCAGTGCGGGTTATCCTTGAAGAGGCTAACACCTTAGGAAAAGATCAATATGAGAGCACCACCTGAAAACTGGGAAGGACAATCCACTGATAAGCCTCCACTATTTAATGGCCATTACTACTCTTGGTGAAAAAATAGAATGAGAGATCACATCATCAGAGAAGACTATGAGCTATTGGACATTGTCACCGATGGTCCCAGGCTACCATGAAGAAAACTGCTGAAGGAGTAGAAGTGCCAAAAACAAGAGCTGACTGCACTTCTGAGGATTTGAGGAAACGGGAAAAGAATGCTAAAGCTAAGAAATAGCCTGTGTGTGGACATGGTCCAGACGAGTACAGTAGAATTCAAAGCTGTACCACTGCTAAGGAAATATGGGACACTTTGCAAGTGGCTCATGAAGGAACACCTCAAGTGAAGAGGTCCAGAGGAACACACCATCCAAGAGATGTACACAAGGTTCACCATAATGACAAATGAACTTAAGTCTCTTGGAAGGGTTATTCTTGAGGAAGACAAAGTTGAGAAGATTTTTACAAGGGTACTTCCAATCTCTTAGGAAAGTAAAATCACAGCTATTCAAGAATTAAAAAACATTGCCACTCTTAAGTTCGATGAGCTAATTGGAAATCTCACTGCCTGTGAACTTAGAAGGAAAATCATAAAGATGGATGCACCCAAGAAGGAAAGGAGCATGACATTCAGAATCATTGAAGGTATTGATCTAGAGGATGATGAAATGTCCCTGATCACAAAAGATTTCAAGAAGTACCTAATGAGAGGTGGTCCTTCAACAAGTGGAAGCTACAACAAACCAAGGGTTCCTGAAAAACAAACCAATGAGGGGTGTTACAAGTGTGGGAAGACTGATCACCTCATTAAAAATTGCTCTCAATGGGAAATTGATCAGAAGAAGGAAAGAGCTGAATGAAGGAACATGAAGAAGGAATAGGTTCAACCGAAGAAGAACAAAGGATCAACAAAGGCTATGGTTGCTACTTGGGGAGAAAGCTCAGATGAGGAATCAGAGGATAAAGATGGAGATGAACAAGCACTTATGGCAACTGGAGAATCCGATGAGGAATCTGAGGTAAGTATAATTCATCTCAAAGACAAGATTAATTTTTTTCTAAAGAAAAGCTATCTGAGTTATTCCTGGATTTCATTGATGAATCTGAGGATCTAAACAATGAAAACAGACAGCTGTCTAAGGAGTGTGTGATTTTGAAAGCTAAGTGTAAAAACTTGGAACTTAGGGCTGGTGAAAGCGATAGTAAAAATGCTGAGTTGAAGAACCAGGTTCTTTAACTTGATACCATTGTCCTACAGCTTAGATCGGAAAATCTAAAACTTAAATTAGGAATAGGTAAAAAGAAAGTTGATCACACATAACTCACTTTAAAAGAAAATCTTGAAAAAATGAAAGATGAGTTGTACAAAAGAGATGAGCAAATAAGAGTCCTAAAATATCTAGGAAAGGTGAAGTATGAATTAGATAGAACTTGCAAATGGAATAAGTCCTATAATGCACTATCCTGGCTATAAGAGCACCAAAGTAGCAGCAAGAGAGGACTTGGCTATAGGACCCCAACACCTAAGTGGGATCCTTAAAGTAAGCACCTCACACTTCCCGAGAACATAATTTGCACACACTGTGGTAAAACAGATCACTATAAATCTGAATGTATTTCAAAAGAAAAGGCTAGTCAAAAGAACAAAGAATTTGTTTAAGGGAAAAATAGGCTGCTAGGTTGGGCTAAAAAGAATCTGATTCTCCCTTTTGCCTATATAAATGGTCCTAAACTAGTTATGGTTCCTAAGACTAACCTTTGATTTCTTTTTTCGTGTCCGTGAAGGGGAGCAGTCAAATATGGTATGCAAAAGGGTTAGCCTTAAGTGGTGGTTTAGCCAAAGGGGGAACGTGCAATGGTTGGATTCAGCACGCTCTTAGAATAGCTGTGGAAATCCAAATGCCTATCCCAACATGGAGAGCTTATCCATTACATCTACATAAGGAATAGTCTAGTCCTCAAAGCATGTGATAGGAAGTAAGAACCAGTTCCCTTCACTTGAGGACCTAAAAAGAGGTAATGTTTCCTTTAGAAATGGGAAGAAATGTGAGATCATTGGGGTTGGAGAGATAGGTAAGACTGATTCTCAGTTTATTTAGAATGTCTACTTGATAGATGGCCTAAAATACAGTCTAATTGGTGTATCATAATTATGTGATAGAGGTAACTTGGTAGTGACCACCGCTACCATATGTTTTGCGATTAATCTTACTACTGACAAGATTGTTTTGCAGGAAAAAAAGAGTATACAATACATACATTGTAGATTTGTCCACACTTTCAGAAAATGAACTCACTTGCTTAAGTGTATTGGACAATGATCCCCTCCTTTGGCACAAGAGACTTGGACATGCAAGTCTGAGTCAACTCAAAAAATTAGTCTCCAAGTACCTGGTGATAGGGTTGCCTAACATCAAGTTCAAGGAAGACAAAGTTTGTGAGGTTTGTGCAAGGGGGAAGCAAGTAAGATCCTTTTTTTAATGCAAGAAAGTGGTAAGCACCACCAGAACGATGGAACTGGTTAATCCGGATCTATGTGGTCCAATATGAAAATTAAGCAAAGGTGGTAAAAGATATGTGATGGTGCTTGTTGATGATTACCCTAGGTTTACTTGGACATTGTTTTTAACATCTAAAGAAGAAGCATTTGACATGTTTTCTTCTTTTGTTAGAAAAGCTCAGAAACAACTAGTTAATAAACTTGCATCAACTAGGTCTGATCATGGAACTAAATTTGAAAATGCTAAGTTTTTCGAATTTTTGCATGCTACATCATAAATAGTTGCATGGCTAGACCTCTTGTTAGGAAGATTCCCTATGAGTCACTTAAACGGAGGCTAAATATATCCCATCTTGGGGCATTTATATGCAAGTTCTTTGTGCACAATAATGGCAAAGATTCCCTAGGTAAGTATGATTGCAGAAGTGATGGGGGAGTATTCTTGGGATATTCTTCATATAGTAAAGCTTATAAGATATACAGTAAAAAAACCTTGTGTGTAGAAAAAAGATATATGTTATTTTTTTAAAATCTAACATTCTTTTTGAGAGGCGGAAATAAGATAATGAAGAGATTGGGCTGATAAGAAATTCAAATGGTGAAACCACAATCCTGACCGAAGCTGCACCAGAAGAAGGAATAGGTGATAGAACAGGTCCTTCTACCCAGGGCAACATGACATGGGGAACTGACTAGAGAGGAACTGATCCTTAATCCTCGAGGGAACCCGTCCATGAACCTATTCCTCAATAGCAAAACTAGGAAGGAACATCCAAATAAATTGACACTCCCATTGCAACATCCCGAAATTAGATATAGATGAACCTGGTTCATCTGTTAATCAGAAGTTGTATACGGGAATGATTGGTGTGCAATGTAGGTCTTTGTGCTCGATTTCAGGAAAATTCGATGGACTGCCACTTGAATAATGTAAAGAGAATATTAAGATACTTGAAAGTCACCACTGACCTTTGCCTTTGGTATAAATAATATAGTAATTTAATCCTAGTGAGATATGCTGACGCTAATTATCCAGGTTTCCTAGTGGATAGGAAGAGCACCTCGGGTATGACACACTTTCTTGGTTCATGTATTATGTCATGGGCTACTAAGAAGCAAAATACTATCTACTGCTGAAGCTGAGTATGTTGCTGCTGCTTCATGATTGTGCTCAATTATTGTGGATCAAGCAATAGTTTATGGATTTTGTTATTGAAGTTGGTTGCATCCCTATTTTCTGTGATAACAACAGTGCTATTAGTAAGACTAAGAATCCGATTCATCATAAGAGAACTAATCACATAGATGTTAGACACTATTTTTTTGGGATAACTATGAGAAAGGTTTGATCACTGTGGAGTTTTGTGCTACTGACAAGCAAATTGCTAACATCTTCACAAAATACTTATGTAGAGATTACTTTGAGAGGAACAAGGTAGAATTAGGGATGATTAAGATAACCTAAAACTCTATTAATTATGTATAATTAGATTAAATCTTGCTCAGTCTCATACTTTCCACACTATACTCTTCTGCCATGTTTTAAAATGACTCATTAATCTCTAATAATATTTTCTCTATTTTAGAAAATTTAGACCCACACAAGAGAATTATCAGTTAAGAACCTCGTTCATCAAGGTAACACGGTATGTTTTATGCACTCTACATAATTTGAAATAACTATATTTGGATCATGAGCAAAGTCCTACCAAATACCAAACTCTTTTTGGACTTATCCATTGCAAGTGAACCGGTCCCGTTCAAAAGAGTCCCAACCGAATGGAAGTACCTAGATTCTAGGGATACACTCCAACGTCTCTACAAAACTGAATTTCAGTTTGATTAAACTTCTAAGAGTCTTAGAAGCGTTAGTTACCCCATCAATTGTTCTCCTGTATATTGATTAGCTTTAGTGTTATCCTTATGTCATCTCTCTCAAGCCATCATATACTCTCATTCTTCTTTCATTTTCCCGGCACAATCTAATTCTCTTCTTTTCTATACCCTAGCCTAGATATGTCAAACATCTCTAAAAATCCTTTACCACTACCACAAGAAACCATTTCCATACCTTTTACCACTGCTTCAACCACACTGATCCTTAAGAAAAGTTGAGTAAAGATGATGGCTCGTAAGATTTTCGCTGAAGAAGAGGATATCAAGAAAATAAACAAGCAAGCAGGTAGGGAAGAAGAATCCTGGAAATCTGAAGATTTATTTCAGTTTGCTACTAAGGGGGAAGAAGGTAGGTCTTCTGAAACTGAACAGGTATCTTCTGATTCTAAAGTTTCCCCTGAGACAAATTTTAAAGTTTCTGCAAATTTGGAGAATAGATATGTATGATCTATAGCAAGTTTTATGACTATAAAATTTGGAGAAGTTGGTAGTAGAAATGAAAGAAAAAAGGGCAAGGGTGCTAGGAGTACTGTGAGGGAAAAGGGGACAAGAGTAGCTGATTCTTCACCTACTCCTGTTGGTCTAAGAAAAGAAATCAGTGCAATGGTTGTTTGGGGAGAGGAATTTAGTGAAATAAAAGAGAGAGTCAGCAAAACAAAGGGAAGTGGGTCTGACGAAGCTGCTGAGGGGTTGGTTGAACTTGGAAAAAATATAGATGAACCTGTTCAATCTTAACAGGAAACCCTCGCAGACCTACTAATTGGGTTATCGATTTCACCAAAACTCATGCCATTCCCTACAGTCTGATTCTCACGACTATGCTTGCACATTTCAAGGTTCCTATGAAGAAGTGGGAGGTTAGTATAAGACATCATCAACCAACCCCTAAGTCTTCCAAGCCTTAAATCCAAGGAAATAACCCAGCCCCTAAGTCTTCCAAGCCTTAAATCCTAGCCCAGTGTAGATCAACCAGTGACTCAATCTGGGACGTTTCGTTTCTTTTGCTCATGTTTTCAGTATTTTTATTTTTTCTTATACTTTGTGGTAGAATCTTATCGATCATCAATGAAATTCACTATTATTGCTCTAACTATTTGTTTATATTTCTTTGATGGTTGAAATTCTTTGTTTGATCTATGATGATTAATCCATGATTGCATTTGAAGTAAAGTTTTGTGCTTTAAACAAGTGATGTTTACACTTTGAACAGTGATGTTGTTGTGCTTTAAACAAGTGATGTTTATACTTTGAACAGTGATGTTTATAACCTAATGTACCTGGTCCTTAATGATAAGTGATAAAAAGGAAAAATGTTTCTACCACTGCATTGAAGTTGAGCTGAGTTGCAATAGGGCCTAAGCTTATGAAAAGCACAGAGTTTGTCATCATATAAAAGGGGGAATATGTTGGCCCAAGTAAAGGTTTGTTTTGAAGACTGACAAAGGAACTCAAGATGAACCAGGTCCATCACTTAGGTGTACTAACATTTTGTTGATGTTGAGCTAAGTTGAAACATGGCCTAAGCTTATGAAAAGCACAGAGTTTGTCATCATTAAAAAGGGGGAATTTGTTGGCCTAAGTAAAGGTTAGTTTTGAAGACTGGCAGATGAACTCAGGATGAACCAGGTCCATCACTTAGGTGTACAAAAATGGAAAGATTCGAGCATATGGGTTGCACGTGAAGGAGATAAGATTAACTTGTTGTATTTAATATCTCCTGATCGTAAAAGTTGCATAATTGATAAGGAGAAGGAGTCCTTAATCAAAGAAAACACTATCCAAGATAGGGAAGGAGTTAAAAGTTGAAATCAACTAGAACTATTCCACCAAGGAAGAATTGCATCAGAACTCTAATTATTTCTTCATCTACTAACTCTATTAATTTGAGGAAGTTCTCACATTAAAAGTGTTGCACAAAAACGCAGAAGTTAAACATGAATTGAGATAAAAATAGCAAAGCAGTTCGCATGTGATTCAAGTGTGCAAACCTGAAGATACATGAACTAGATTGAAGAACCATCTCCCTAAAGAGTTTTATATGTCTTTTTTTATTTCTAGTTCAATTGTTGTAGGTGTTTAACATTGTACAATTTTAGCTTTATCTAGAAGCAATTGTAATAGGTATTTTGAGTATTCAAGTTAGAGTTAGCTTGAAGTTGTCGCAACAGTTAGAGGTTGGTTGCTATAAGGAGATTAGAGTTAATCCCTAGGTTTACAAAGAGTTTTGTAAACGCGTTTTTGGCTCAATGATTTAGTGAAGTGTTGGGAAAATCCTATTGTGTAGTAGGTCGTGGTTTTTTTACCTTTTGAGTTGGGTGTTTTCCACGTAAAATCTCTATGTTCTTTATTTTCTGTATTTATTATTCCGCAACAGTAGTAGTGGGAACACATAGAAGAACCAGGTCCTTCATGAACAGTTTAAGAAAAAAATTGGGTACCACACAGATTACCCCTCTCTTGTGTGGTATTGACGTTTAGAACATCAATTTCTTTCCTTAATTGTCTTCTACCCATTTGAAATCAAAATCCTTTAACTTAAGGGGGATTCTATGTGATTGATTGCAAACTATTTTCTTACCTTGTCTTACTTGTTTTCTGCACTATAAATAGGACACAACCCTTCTACACTAAAACCACCTTGAACCTTCAGTTCAACACCTTCAACTTACATTACTCACACACTTACAAGTCAGTACTTCTTTACGTTCAATACTTGAACACACATTATTCACTTGCAATTTGAATAGTCTTGCAACATTCTGATCTCTTATGAGATTCTCTGGACTATTTGCCTACAACTTGTTTTTTTTTTCAAGACTTTTGTTCTATTTGTTTGTTTCCCTCAAACTGGTATGTTCTAATTTAACTTTTTAGCTTTACCCCTGTATGTGTATTTATAGTTTCAGCATTCTTGTTTACGTTGTTGTTATGTTCAATATTGACTATGCATGTTCTTCTCTCTGCATTTGCTGTTTGTTGTGAATTCCCCATACCCCTACTCCCTTCTACGTATTTGAGTTATAATTTATGGCTGAACCGGATCCTCAATGGGTCCTAACTCCCAAATCTGGCTGACAGGCTGGTCAGGGGTGTTCCAGCTCTCCTAATTGCTGGGCATGACCGCTAGTCCGCCAGGACCTTCCTAGAATCCTTTCTATTGCACTTACACTCATTCCTAGTTTCTAAGTTCTGCCCCCCTCTTATGAGCCTTGCTTTGGGACCTTGAGTTCCCTCTAAACTTGGACATTTGAGGGATGGCCCTTCTACGCTGTACTATAATCAATTCTGCAATGTATTTAGGTGTAAGCATCGCCTCGATTCAACTTAAGGCTCTTGGGAACTTTGACGCACCCAAAAACGAGAAAGTCTTTGGAAATTTCGATCTTCGGAGTTGGTTCATCTCATTTTTTAGACCTTGAGTCTGAATTAGGCTCCTTGGTTATAGTTTAATTTTTGATGTAATTTTACTTTTGGTCTGTAATAATTTGTAATAACTTACGGGTTTTTAGTAAAAAACGGAGGGTCACTCATGTATACATACGGGTAGACATCATGTTCTTTAGATTTAATTCCTGCAATCCTGTCTATAATTCTTCATCTATGCATGTCATATAGAAATCCTGCTTATAGTCCTTCACTTATGCATTTCATCCTGTCTATAGTTCTGCACTTATGTATGCCATATAGAAATCCTACTTATAGTTCTGCATTCATGCATATATAGATACCATGTCTTTAAGGTTTTGCATTCATATAGATACCATGACTATAGGTTTCTGCATTCTTGCATCACATAGATAACCTGTCTATAGGACCTTTTCAATTATGCATTTACATCCATCATTAGGCAAATGATTTATAGGATTAAAATAATAAAATCTGCATTATAGATATCATGCATATAGGACTCTCGCACTTCTGTAAGCGCTTTAAAATTAGTTACGCCTAGAAAGTATGTCTATAAGGATAATCAACTGAAATTGAATCAAGCTCAAAATCAGAATATAATTTCTCAACACCTGCAGAGTTTATGTTTGTCTATAATCAGAAGCTTTCTCTAAAATCAGTATACTTTGCATTACTAGATGTCATTCCTATAGGTGTCACCTAGGCAATCCATTAGGTAATTAATTAATTGCATGAGTCTTTAATAATTACAACCAGGGGTAGCCTTAATTCAGACTTCTTATCTAAGAAATATGTGATAAATCAGCATGCCTTAACATTTAGGTTTAATTAAAGACCTATCAGTATCTGAAAGACATGCTAAAACTAGATGTTTCTTTATGTTTTAAGGAGGTTTGTTTGAGCCTTATCCGTTATGTGCTTCCCCATACTTGTCTTGTGTGTTTTGAATGTCGCCTTAGAATTTTACCCTTTTTAAAACTCCGTAAAGACAAATCTCCTTTCCCTTTAGGATTTGTAGTCCCAAATGCCTCGGGGACTGATACGATTGGGGCAGGTACTAGCATGCAATAAGTAACGAGACCATTTCACGATTTAATACCTTAACGGGGTGGGTAAGGGTTGACATGGATATGATGGCCATACGATAACACCACACGTATAAATGATTACCGGGTGTTGTGTGTGGTGATCCATCATATTTATAAACCTAGGACCCCTCTCCCTCTCTATTACTTCCTTTTTTTTCCAGAATTCTAAAGCTGTTTTTTTAGTCTTCTATATCTTCTTTTACTTCAATTACTCGTACATATTATGCAAAATCACTCATTAAATTGTCCGATTTTCAGTACTGTTTTTCCCAAAAAAGAATAACTTCCGCTCCGTGTACCCCGTTTCTAATTTACTTGCAT
Source organism: Nicotiana benthamiana (assembly GCA_034376525.1). Lineage (NCBI taxonomy): Eukaryota > Viridiplantae > Streptophyta > Magnoliopsida > Solanales > Solanaceae > Nicotiana > Nicotiana benthamiana. The sequence continues at coordinate 25,757,472 of CM067324.1, read as the reverse complement.
AAATTATTTGACCCCTTCCCCTTTACTTGTGTATCGTTTCTTTAGTTATAAAACTATATTCTTCCAAATTTCAGCACTCTTTAAACCTCTTATACTTCTTTTATTTGCATCCATTATGTGAAAGCACTTAATATTTACAATGCTTGCTTGTTCATTTGTTGTTTGTATTCAAAGTCACAATTGTAGCAGGGACGGGAACCATACTAGTGGATCTTGAGGGGTGCCTAACACCTTCCTCTTGAGATAATTTCAAGCCCTTACCCATTCTCTGGTCCTTCTTTTGTTTTAGTTAAATTTCTTCTTAGTGTCCTAATGCACTTTAATCATTAGGTGGCGACTCTTCTAACTTGCAAACCCAATTCCCAAAAGGAAAAGAGTTGTCCGTCCAAATGTCATAAACCCGATTTTGCGAGAAAAAGGGTATCTACTACGTTCTTGTATGTCTTCTTTTCTTGTATATTCTTCTATTGAGTTTCTATACTCCGTTCTTGTATGTTCTTTTTACTGTGTTTTATATGCTCCATGCTTGTATGTTCTTCTATCATATTTTCCATACTATGTTCTCGTATTTTCTTCTACTATGTTCTGTATGTTTCACTTATTATATTTTTCCTACTGTGTTCTTAAGGTTTTGCTATTTTTCTTCTACTGAATGTTGTTTGGATCTATGATGAAAGATCCTCTTAAGCATGCTTCTTCCGTTGTTGTTATCAGTATTTGCCGTTATATTCTTTGAATCGTTCTACTGTACTTGCATGTTACTTTTCTATCATGTTTTCTTATGAGTTCTGTTGCTGAAAAGGCATGTTCTTTTCTGTAACTTCTAAACCTGATTTCGATTTAATTGCTCGCCCTCTCTTCTTTGCTCGAACTAGGGTTTTATTTTTTAGAACCCCTGGCTCTTTGAGACTAACTTCTAGTCTTTTAATTGAGTTAGGACTTCTTTGTTTTTATATGACTCTGACCTTTTTCTAACTCTCTTACTGGATTCTCTACTGATTTTACAATGGCATGGCAATTTTCTTTCATACTTAACGTGTCAGTATGCTCTTTTTAGATGATGAATATTTCTTTAAAAAAAGGATTTCAACTTGTGATAAATTCAAAATTCCTTCTAAATAGGTCTAATTGGTTGTTTGTTGATTCCCTTTAAGTTAATACCTTTTCCATCTTTCTGAATAGGTTCATTCATAACAAATTTCTAACCTTTGATTTCATGGTTGTTAATTGATTTTCTTTCCTTAAATTGTACAACCGTGTATTTCAAAAACCATGTCCTTAAATAACCTTTATTTATTTTACCTCAATTGCATGCCTTACACAAAAGGTTTATTCAATTCCTTTTCTTAAATGGTTTTACCCGTTGAATTTGAATCCCTTAATTAAGGAAGTCTTGTTTAACTGATTGAAATCCAGTTTTCAAACTATTTTTCTTACCTTATTTTTGCCTGTCTTTTGCACTATAAAAGACACGACCCTTTTTCACAAAGACAGACTTCAGACTTCACAGTTTCACAATCTCTTCTGAACTCACACTTGTTGTATTTTGTCTTCATGTTTGCACTTTGGCTTTTGCAAGACTATTGCTTTTTTTACTTGTTTCTTTAAAACTGGTATGTCCTAACTTAAGTTTACACATCACCCCAATGTGTTTACTTACAGTCTTTGTATCCATGTCCACTTTATTGTTTTATGTAGATTTCGACATTCAGCTTAGTATGCCTATGTTCTACTGCCTGTTTCTGTTGTGAACCTTGGCTCCCTATCCCATTACCCATATGTGTTTGTGAATGGTAACTTAGGGCATGGCAATATGAGTTGTTGTCCATGAAATGAGTTTTGAACCAATGTGGGTCTTAACCTCTAAACAGGCCGGAGGGTGTGCCAACATATCCCATTACTGAGCATGCCCATTAGCCTGCTTTTTTTTTGGGTGATTTTGCAAACTTTTCATTCCCTATATCCCTATGTGCACTGTTTCCCTTCCCCTTTCCCTTTTAAGAATTCTGAAATTGCACTCTTTCTCTTAGTTCCTAAGTTCTGCCCCATCGTGTGAGCCTTGCCTTGGGACCTTGAGTTCCCTCTGAACTTGGACACTTGAGAGCTAGCCCTTCGACACTACACTTTGGCTTAATATGGTGATACATTTAGGTGTAATCACTGCTCGAAGTTCGTATGAAGCTCTTAGGGAACTCTGACACACCCAAGTGGTAGAAAGGCTTTGAAATATGATCCATAGCATCTGCACATACACAATGAAAATATGCCAATAGGTCCTTTATGATTCTTGAATACCCGCTTTTCCACTAGGCAAACTTGTCTATAGGTCCTAATAACCAAAAAAATATAATCAGATATCACGCAACACTTAGATATCATGTTGTAGAATTTCTGTACTCTTCTATGTCTATAACGATGTTTTAAGTTGGCAAACACATAAAAAGCATGCCTATAGGGGTTCTAATCAAATCTGGATCGCCTCACTCGTTAGTAAGTTTAAACAATCATCATTAATGCATTACCAATTACAGAACTTGTGCTCTTCTGCTAAAGCCCGCTTTAAATTGGCAACTTTCTTTTTCCGAAACTAATTTGCAATCAATTTTCTTCTTTATATCTGAAATAAGTAGATATCACGCCTATAGGTTTTCGTGTAACACTTAAGCAAGCCTTATGGTAAACTTATAAACTGAATCAGATTTTATTAACTAAAACCAATAAGCAGGCCTGAGTCAGGCTTCCTATATTAACTATGTAATAAATCAGTCTCCCTCAAATCTTTATGTTTTAATTAGACCTTCAATAGTACATGCAAGTCATGCTAACTACTTGCTTTTCTTTTCCTAAAGGAGGTCTGTTTGAGCCTTTCGTTTGTTTATATGCTTGCCCCTAAACTTGTTATATGTGTTCTTGCATGTCGCTTTAGTATTTTTACCTTTGACCAACATTTTCTCCCTATTTTATGATTAGTAGTCCCAAGCACCTCCGGGGCTGATAGGATCCGGGCAGGTAATAGCATGCAATAAGAAAATGAGACTATTCCGCGCTTTAATACCTTAATAGGGTGGGAAAAGGTAGATTTAGATATGATAACCATGCGATAACACCACGTGTATAAGTGATTTTGGTTGTTGTTTAGGGTGATCCATATTATTAATAAACCTAGGACCCCCTTTCCTTTGTTCTTCGTTCCTTCTAAATATTCTTTAAAACTTTTCTTGTAAATTAACTCTCTTTAACACTTTCCGACTTAGTTTATTTCTAACCTTCATGTGAAAGCCCCCTTCTTATTTGTAAATCCTACTTTCTTATGTGTTATTTGTACCTTAAGTCACAACAACAACTTAGGCAGGAACCACACTAGTGGATTCTGAGGGATGTCTAACACCTTCCCCTTGGAATAATTTCAAGCCCTTATCCAATATTTGGTTATTCAAACAAAGCCCTTCTTAGTGTCCTAATGCACTTAAATCATTAGGTGGCGACTCTTCAATTCTCTTAAACCCAATTCCCAAAAGGGTACGAGTTGTCCTTCCAAATGTCAAAAACCCAATTTCACAAAAAAGGGCGCTACAGCATGGCGACTCTGCCGGGGAATTTTTTCTAGGCTTTTACCATTTCAAGCTATTACTGTGACTTTACATTTCTTGTATGTCTTTACTTTTTTAATTCCATTAAGTATTTAATTCCCTCTTCTACTACGAAACTGACTTGTCTTTTTGTTTCTTTCCCTTATTTCTTTTACTGCTTTCCTTTACTGCATTCCTATATTACTGTATTAAATTATTGTAATTATTATTATGAACATGCAAATACGTGGCAACTTGCTTTAGTTATTGCAACTGCATATTTTCAACATCATATTCTACTCGTGCCAAAAAAACCATAGCAACGCTTATAATGAGTGGTTGAGCTCTTCCAATATTATCACCCCTAAATCCGTAAAAGGCATATTTGCATTAAAACCAGTCAATCAAAGGTGTAGTCTAATGTTCCGCGCCTTTTCGTTTTGAGTTCTCTGCTCAAGGGTATCGATCTAATACCCCATAGAAGGCTTACTCTATGTAATTGTGCATGCATCATGGTCAAACCTAGCCGAATCACTTATGTTGTCCACATAATGGCTCTTTAGGATAGCCTTGTACAAAGTTCGCTGGGTTTCTCCAAAATCCAAACGGACACTACCATGTTTTGTGCATTTATTTGGGGAACTAAATGCTTCTATGAAACATATTGATATTTGATAGTCGAGCCTAGGAGGGGGTGGAGGGGGGTAGGGGCCTAACTCTTTGTCTTGTAGAAACATGAGGCACGAACTTCCCAGATTCAGCATGGTCACCAACATCCACCCCAAACTGCTAAGCTGGTGGAAGGATTTTCACTCCAATGATCAGACGCTCATCCGAAAATATTTGGGGAACCTACCCTCTCTCTTGGAAATTCAACCCAATAATAAAATCATAGAAGCTGCTACCTTATTTTGGGATTTTGATAGTTTTGTGTTCCGCTTCAGAGACATCTAGATGACACCCCTGCTCGAGGAAATAGGAGGACTGGCTGGTATACCGTGGGAAACTCCGGTTTATTAATGTCGGAAAACCGCAAAAGTAGAGGTTTTATCAAAATGATGTGTCTAAAGAAGAATCCAGACTTAACATGTTTGAAAGAGTCATACATTCCCTTTGACTACTTGTATGAGAGGTACGGTCACAACAAATCTTACCGTACTTATCTTGATGACTTCACCCTTACATCATTGGGGCATATTCACCGAAGGATATTTGTCTTCATGTTTTATTTCTTGGGGATGATAATATTTCCAATGAAGAAAGCAAGAATCCATGCCAGGATAGCTATGGTCAACAAAACTATAATGGAGGGGATTGACAGACAACCATTCAGTCTTGTACCAATGATCATTGCAGAAATATATTGAGCCATGAAAAGGTGTCAACAAGGAGCCAAACATTTTGAGGGTTGCAATCTGCTACTTCAATTGTGACTTGTGGAACATCTCCAAATGGGTGAGTACCGACTAGAAAATCCATCAGAGGGACTTGGATCATCATATCGCTGTCTATAACCCAAAGCGAATGAATTACATGCCCAAAATGTTTGCCCAATTGGAGAATGCTAGAGAATGGGTCAAACTCTTCGAAAATCTGACTGAGAACCAATTACAATAGATGTTCGAGTGGGTTTTAATAGAGGAGTTTGTTGTCTGATCTAGGGACGCCCCTTTCCTAACACTGATCAGCTTAAGAGGAACATACCCATACACACCTCTTCGGGTCATGAGACGAGAGTGTAGGAAGCAGGTTATACCAAGGGTCGACAAGATGAGTCACTTCCAGGCTGACTTCCAGAATGACGATAGCCCTTACAAGTGCTAGGCTCAACATATGTGGCATTGCAAGATTGTCTTAGGAAAGGAAACCATTGAACTAGACAGATACTATGCAGGTTTTTCTCCTTATTATTCAGGCTGGTTAGAGCACAATTACAATGGTTTGGGTCAACCGGGGTTTGTTCGAGGTAACAGGATTGTCGATGAAAAGATTGAAGCACAGGTCAAGTACAACCATCCGTGAAAGAGAATTCGAGAATGCAAAAGCGAGCACCGTGAGATACAGGAAGCCAATCAAAAACTAATTGAAGAATAGAAGGATATGGCCATCAGCTCCAACAAACGTTTGGTCTATTTGGAGCAAGGTATATAGAGTTGGAAAAGAAGTTTCTGAAGAGGGTCAAAGACTGCCTGACTGCTGAAGGAAATGAAGGCGGACATCTGGCCAGAGCCTACTTGCTATTGGGACTGCATGAGCTAGGGAAGTTGTTCGATGGAGCCGATGATGCCTAGTCTCAGGAAGGTCCCTCTAGGACCAAATAGATAGGAATTTCCATTTTCGCTTTATAAAATGTAATAAGGCCAATGTCCATTAGTGATTTTTATTCCTTGTTATTTAGTTCCATTTTGGGATTTGTCTACTTTTTATCAATGAAATGAGGCATTTAGCATTCGAAGTTCTCCATATCACCTTGTTGATAGGCTTACCTAGGGCACAACAAGGTCCCCAAAATTAGTACGCGCTTTATATTTCAATACTATGTGTTTAAATATTGCAATATTTTTCTAATGATCCTTACTAACTTGTTACCTTTTTTGTTTTTATTTTTTTTGTGTATTCTCCTCCCCAAAGGTTAGTTCGTGAATTCTAGAAACATCATCGTATTTTACGAGATTCAGGGGCCCTCAACCTACTCCTCCTCCCAGTCCTGTTAGACACAAGAACAAAAGAAAAATGGAAGATTTGAACAACTCAACTGAACAGGTGGAGGTCACTTATGGCACTCTGGTCCCCAAGGAAAATGCATCCCAACTGGAAAATAAGTTGTTGAAGAGTTTCAAGAAGATTATCAAGTCCAAATTTTGGAAAGTCTATCATTTTCCCTCATCACTCCAGAGGTTACTTTCCCAACTACTCAGAATCCTGTACCTCCAAAAAACATCCCAAAGCAACAAAACCATCCCGCTCCTCACCACCACTGCAATACTTGCCATACCTCTAATAACACCCCACTGCTCATCCCAGAACTCTAGAACTCCACAAATGACCATTCCCACACCAACACAATACCCCCATCTACGTGGAGACTATGCCATACTCCACCCAGCCTATCTCAAGCACACCTGAGTCCAATGGCAAGGACTTGCTCATCAGAAATTGATGAAAGAGCTTAAAAGGCTGACTAGAAGAATTCAAGGCACTAAAGGTAGTAAGGGAATTGAGGGGCTAAACTATGAATATCTGTGCATATAGCCCGATGTCGAACCGCCCGAGGGATACAAACCTCCCAAGTTTAAAATGTTTGATGGTATAGGGGATCCCAGGGTCCATTTGAGAACATACTGTGACAAGCTAGTCGGTGTGGGAAAAGAAGAGAAAATCCGCATGAAGCTCTTCATGAGGAGCTTGAAAGGAGACGATTTATCTTGGTACATTAGCCAGGATCCGAAGAGGTGGTCAAACTGGGTAAGCATGGTGTCCAATTTTATGGAAAGCTTCAGGTTCAACATGGAAAATGCACTAGATGTATTCTATATTCAAAACTTGAAGAAGAAACCCACAGAGACCTTCTGTGAGTATGATAATCAATGGAGGTCAAAAGCTGCTAAGGTTAGGCTTGGTTTGGAAGAAGAGCAAATGGACAAATTATTCGTTCAAGCCCAAGGCCCACAGTATTACGAGAGATTGATGCTGATCAAGAATCACAAGTTTTCTGACATCATCAAGCTAGGAGAAGGGATCGAGGAAGGCATCAAGAGTGGTATGGTTACAAACTTCGAAGACTTGCAAGCTACTAATAAGGCTTTACAGTCAGGTGGTACATCCAAGAAAAGGGACGTAAGCGCTATAATGGTTGCACAAAGGATCAAATCCCCTATAAAATATCAAACATACCCAATACCTCCAATCACATATCAGCCTACCCTAATTTACCAAGCACCCTCACCCTCTTATCATACTCCACCGCCCACTTATTAGTCATCTCCACCTCCCGCATATCAGCCCATTTCACCTTAATACTCCCAATCAGCACATGTTTACCAAGCCTACAACACCCAACCATCCCACTAGCAATTACCTCCCCCACGTAAAAACTTCCCTAGACCTCGACCAATTTCGACCGCAGACCTCCCAAACATATACCTTGATTGTTGAACCTTTTGACTAGCTGTTCGAAAGACTTAAAGCTGATGGTTATATCACCCATGTCCCTGCCATAACCCCAGACAACCCTTCTCAGTGGGTCAATCCAAATAAATCTTGTGTATACCATTCCAGCATGAAAGGACATACCATTGATGAATTCCGCTCTATGAAGGATACGATTCAGAATTTGATTGACAATAAGATCATTGTAGCAAAGGAAACTGCCCTGAATGTCCGCAATAATCCTCTTCTAAGACCACAAGGCAGAGGTGTTCATATGATCGAGATAGAGGATTACTGGGACCCTAAGGGATCGATTGGTTTGATCACAGAAGGCGACGATCCAAAGAAGCCAATAGTCACCCTTAATCCTATTGTGGTCCGGATTCAGCCTTCTGGGGATGTCGAGGTAAACATGTCCATCCACTCGAGTTTGAAGCACCATCCTCTGCAAAGATGCCAACTCCGATTGAGCTTGCGTTTATGTCACTAACAAACACACCTACACCCTTTAAAGTTGAAGTTTGACCGCCTAAGGGGCTTGCTCCGTTCAGAGTAAAGATAACCACGCCAATTCCAGTGGCAATGTCAGAAATAATACTATTTCACACAAATACCACACCTTGGGATTACACAGCCGAGGCTAGAAGAAAGAGGAAGGTCAAGTTTGGGGAAGCCATTGCGGTACAGGGTATGATAAGAACTGGCAGGGTTTACACCTTAGAGCATTTGGCCGAGTCAAGCGAGCAGGCCTCTAGTCGACCAACTATTACAATCTATTGTTGGGACAACATGGATCCATGCTGGTGGGGCCGTATTATCAACACTACACCAGGCAGTGAATTTTGAGTAGAATCACCAAGAAGTGATCATTTACGAAGATGGTAGTAATCCCATATATAGTCGCGGGACCATTCCAACAATTGGAGGCAAAAGAAGGATAAACGGGGAAACTTACCACCACATCGAGCAAGTCAACGCCGCTAATAAAGACAAACGGTGGGATAACAATATTGAAAGCATATTGAACTGGAACGGGTATGAACCTGGCAAGAGACTTGGCAAAAACCTCCAAGGAATCACTAAGCCCATCAAGCTTAAGAAATATGGCACCACTTTCGGATAGGGGTATGAGTACCTGGAAAAAATTCAACGACTGGTCACCACCATGGCGCGGTCCTTATTATCCTTTGGAGTAGCCATACCCCGTTTGGAGCAGAATTTCCATCTGGCCGAGGTTGTCTACGGGTCAGAAGAAGAGGAAGCACTGGCAGTGATGAGCAATATGTTCCTAGAAGACGATAACATGGATTGTTGTGTCATTTTTGAGGAGGAGGGGGAGGAAGGACCTTCCATACATGCTGTGAGCAGATAGGCATGACTCAATAACTGGACTATCAGAACCCCCAGAGCTCGGCGAGCCTCGGGGTAGCAAGGCTGAACAAGCATCACGCAATACTTTACATTACTAGTTTACTTTCCTTTCACATTTTTAACTTTTGCAAGAAAGATATCCAATGTTCAAAAATAATTATGGAATTTATCAAAAGCATTTCGATTTCTTATAAATCTTACTCTTATTATTTTTCTCATTACTTTACTTATACATCATTACTATTAATTATCTTGATGAACCCATGACTGTGATATGCAATGAGACAACGCAACAAACAGACATAGATTCAGAGGAAGATGATATACCGGAAGAGATTGTTAAAGAATTTGAGAATTTTAGAATAGATCTAAGTCCAACCTGGATGAGACTGAGATTGTTAACCCGGGAGATGCAGAAAACATCAAAGAAATACGAACCAGCGTTCATTTGTCACCATCATAAAAGGAAGAATACACAGAGTTTCTAAGAGAATATAAGGACATATTTGCCTGGTCGTATGACGACATGACTGGTCTATGTATATCTATTGTGGCACACAAACTACCGGCTGATCCGACATGTACTCTGGTAAAACAGAAGCTTAGAAAATTCAAGCCTTATATGAGTTTGAAATTCAAGGAAGAAGTCACTAAGTAGGTCAAAGCTAAAGTTTTCAGGGTAGTTGAATATCCGACATGGTTAGCCAATATTGTGCCAGTGCCAAAGAAAGACGGGAAGGTTAGAGTCTGTGTCGACTATCGGGATCTCAAACGGGCCAGTTCAAAAGATGACTTCCCCTTGCCAAACATACACCTCCTGATTGACAATTGCGCCAAGTACGAGATCATTTGTAGATTGTTCCGCTGGGTATCATCAGATCTGGATGGATGAAGAAGATGTTGAGAAAATGGTTTTCATTACACCGTGGGGGATGTACTGATACAAGATGATTCCATTTGGGCTAAAAAATGCGGGGTCCACCTACATGAGGGCCATGGATACCATTTTACATGATATAATACACAAGGAGATCGAAGTATATGTGGATGATATCATCATCAAGTCCAAGAAAGCCACTGATCACATGGAAGATCTGAGGAAGTTTTTCAACAGACTGAGAAGATACAACCTGAAACTGAATCTCGCAAAGTGTGCATTCGGGGTTCCAGCAGGAAAATTGTTTAGGTTTATTGTGATCCATCAGGGAATAGAACTGGATCCATCAAAGATCAAAGCCATTCAAGAATTACCATCTCGAGGAACAAGAAAGATATAATGAGTTTCTTAGGGAGACTTAACTAAATCAGTCAGTTCATAGCATAATCTACTATTATCTGTGAATGTTGAAAAAGGATGCCTCCACCAAGTGTACCGATGAATGCCAAAAAGCTTTCGACAGAATCAAGGAATACTATTCAACACCGCCAGTCTTAGTCCTGCCTGAGCCAGGTAGACCTTTGCTACTCTACATCGCAGTGTTAGATGGTGCCTTCGGTTGTGTCATGGGAAAACATGATGAAACAGGAAAGAAAGAACATGCTAGTTACTACCTCGACAAGAAGTTCACTCCGTACGAGGCCTGATATTCTCTGTTAGAACGCACCTGTTGTGCTCTATCTTGGGTGGCCCAGAAGTTGAGGCAATACTTCTGTGCATATACTACATATCTCATATCAAGGATGGATCCTTCAAAGTACATCTTTCAGAAGCCCATGCCCATTGGCAAGCTAGCCAAGTGGCAAATTCTGTTGAGTGAATTCAACATTGTCTACGTGACTCAGAAAGAAATCAAGGGACATGCATTGGCAGATCACCTTTCTGAAAACCTTGTGGACGGAGAATACAAAACCTTGAAAATGTATTTTCCAGATGAAGAAGTATCATTCATAGGAGAAATATTACAGAATCCTATGACGGATGGAGAATATTTTTAACAGAGCAACAAATTTCAAAGGAGTCGGCATAAGAGCGGTCCTAGTATTAGAAAGCGGTCAGCATTATCCGGTGTATGCCAAACTCTGGTTTCCTTGCACCAACTATATGGCCAAGTACGAAGCCTGCATCTTAGGGCTCAAGATGGCCATTGACATGAATATCCAAGAGTTGCTAATAATTGGAGACTCATATTTGCTTATACATCAGGTACGAGGAGAATGGGTGACCAAGAATTCCAAGATACTCCCTTATCTGCACCATGTGCAGCAATTGAGAAAGAGGTTCACAAGGACAGAGTTCCAGCATATTCCCAGAATCTAAAATGAGTTTGCCGATGCATTGGCTACTCTATCATCCATGATACAACATCCAGATACAAACTTCATTGATCGTATTCCAGTGAAAATCCATAATCAGCCAGCTTACTGTGCTCGTGTCGAAGAAGAAGCAGACGGAAAGCCTTGTTTCATGATATCAAGGAATATTCGGCAAAAGGAGAGTACCCAGAGCTTGCAAATGCTACCCAAAAGCGCACCCTTCAAAGATTGTCTAACAATTTCTTTCACAGCGGAGGAATCCTATATAAGAGGACTCTTGATTTGAGATTGTTAAGGTGCGTCGACGCCAAGGAAGCATCTAAACTGCTAGAAGAAATCCATGTTGGGACCTGCGGTCCACATATGAATGTTTTGTCCTAGCAAAGAGGATCCTCTATGCATGTTACTTTTGGATAACCATGGAAATAGACTGTATCCAGTATGTACTAAAATACCATCACTGTCAGATACGTGCAGACATGATAAAAGTACTTCCAATTCAGTTTAATGTCGTAAGATCACCATGACCGTTCGCCGCGTGGGGAATGGATATTATTGGACCAATCGAACCTGCCGCTTCCAACGGGTACAGTTCATCCTAATAGCAATCGACTATTTCACCAAGTGGGTCGAAGCATCATCTTACAAAGCAGTGACTAAGAAAGTAGTGGCAGACTTTGTCCGCGACCGTATCGTCTGTCGGTTGGGGATTCCAGAGTCAATCGTTACTGATAATGGCTCCAACCTCAACAGTGACTTGATGAAGCTATGTGTGAGATTCTCAATATAAAACACAAGAATTCTACAGTCTACAGGCCTCATATAAAGGGAGCCATAGAAGACGCCAACAAAAACATCAAGAAGATACTAAGAAAGATAATAGAGAAGCATAAGCAATGGCACAAGAAGCTATCATTCGCTCTATTGGGGTATCTCTCTATAGTCCGCACATCGACTGGGGAACCTCCTTACATGCTGGTCAATGGTACAGAGGTGAAATTCCGCCAAAGTATAAATTCCTTCCTTAAGGATCATACAAGAAGCTGAGCTCGACGACATAGAATGGGTGAGAAACCGCTATGAGCAGCTGGCTCTTATAGATGGGAAGAGAATGAATGCAGTTTTCCATAGTTAGATTTATTAGAACAAAATGTCCAGAGCCTTCAGCAAGAGAATCAAACCAAGACGGTTCACACCGGGGCAGCTGGTGTTAAAGGAAAATTTTCTTCTTCAAGATAAAGCCAAAGGGAAATTCTCTCCTAATTGGCAAGATCCATACATGGTTCATCGGGTTCTGATAGGAGGATCTCGTATACATGCAGAAATGGATGGAGAAGTTTGGACAAAACCAATCAACTCAGATGCAGTCAAGCGCTACTACGTGTAATCTTCTGTTTTCCTATATGATGTAATTTAAACTACATATGATCTGATTCCCATTTAAGAGGGGATACGTAGGCAGCCATATGAGTTAAGTCACAATTCAATAAAATTTTCATTTTCCCCCACAATTGGAAACTGGAGCAGAATTTTGAGGAGGACCCTCAAAATTCCAAAGTAATTCTAGCCGATCATCACAAGCAACCGTCAGGAGCAACAACCTGGTAAACTGGGGTAGAATTTTAAGGAGTATCCTGAAAATTTTGAAGCGAGAGAGGTTGCAATGTCTTGAACCACATCACAGTCATTGGTTCATCCTAAAACTATTTCTCAAATATGTACTCATATCATTTTTTTTCAAACTCATGCATGTATGCGCTGTTTATCAATGCTACCCCTATGATACATACCGTATCATTAGAACAGGGCCAATCAGGTCAATCGAGGTCAGCGGGGACACAAACTTACCTTTTCCCTTTACAAAAATCATGACTTTTCTGTGGATGCTGGCACCCTAGTTTCAAAATCATACATTATACACTCATACTATTTAGAAATACAGCTCTCTGAACTGTCAGACCTATTCACAGTTGCTATCCGCATACAATATCCCTAACAACTGCACTATCACAATCAGCTAACAAGTTTTATTACTATTCGCCTTTTATCTCTTGCATAAGGCTACCATTCTGCCTTCCGAGACTAAGCACTGTCTCTATCTACATTCTTTCATTACATAAGGCTACCTTTCTGCCTTTCGAGGTTAAGCTCTACCTCCATCTACTTTCTTGTATTGCATAAGGTTACCATTCTGCCTTCCGAGGTTAAGCTCTACCTCCATTTACATTCTTGCATTGCATAAGGCTACCATTCTGCCTTCCAAGGTTAAGCTCTACCTCCATCTACAGTTCTCTGCATTGCATAAGGCTACCATTCTGCCTTCCGAGACTAAGCTCTGTCTCCATCTGCATTTCCTGCATTGCATAAGGCTACCATTCTACCTTTTGATGTTAAACTCTACCTCCATCTGCATTCTCTGCATCACATAAGGATACCATTATGCCCTTCTAGCTATGCTCTGTCTCTATCTACGTTTCTTGCATAGCTGAAAGCTCGGCACCTTATTCATGACTTGCATGGCTGAAATCACCACCTTATTTACATCCTGCTTCGGTTGAAAGATCACCACCTTTATATATTGCACGACTGAAAAATTGCCACTTCATTTAGACCTACATCGGCTGAAATAGCGCCACTTTTTTCCACCTGCATTGGCTGAAATATCGCCACTTTATTTACACCTGCATTGGCTGAAATATCATCGCTTTATTTATTTCCTGCTTGGCTAAAAGATCGCCAGTTATTGCATTTCAATGGGCTGAAAAATTGCTACTTTATTTACACTTTCATGGGCTAAAAGATTGCTACCTACTGCATCTCATGGGCTGTAAAATTGCCAAATTATCCAAAGGCGTCATTGTTCGGAGGCACCATTTTCATAGCCCAAGAATACCATGCCATGGCTTGAGGACCCTTTTTTTCTTTTGCATATCATTATTCAAAGGCATCATAGCTCGGAAGCATCATCCTCATAGCCCGAGAGAATCATTTCATGGCTTGCGAATCCTTTATCATACGCTTCATGGCCCAGGACATCATGGTCTAAAGACTCCATGCTGACTGGCCAAAGACAACATTCATGGTCTGACGGGAACCTGCATCATGTTTAAATTTTCACACAATATACACTTATATTGCTCATTTGCAGGTAAAATAACTAGCAATGGCCGTCTCTGCAAGAGTGATCCCGCTTCAGTTCCCGCAGTCCTAGTAAACTTTAACCATCCATCCTAACCTATATTCCGCCGACGATTCCTGAAATACATGTGACCTGATTCCTGTAAGACATGGGATATGTAAGCAACTCAGGAACCAGAGCACGAGCAAATTCTTCAAACCATCTCGTTCGGTCAAATTAGCCATCATATCTTTACTCTATAACTCTTTCATCCTTCCCGGGTAAAGAGAGGCAGCTGTTGTTGCCCAATTTTTCCCTGTATATTTTTTTTATGCAAAATACTTTCAAAATAGCATATATATATATGTATATATATATATATGTATATATATATATATATATATATATATATATATGTATATATGTATATATATATATATATATATATATATATATATATATATATATATATATATATATATATATATATATAAGTGCATCCAAATGTTTTAACATTTTTCCTAATTTCAAAGGATTTTTAAATCAATTTATTGCCCTATTTTAGCAATACAAAAACCAATAATTATTCCTCAAAATATTATTTTGGTGATTAATTTATTTTATTCTCAAATTTATTCCAAAATATAGCGAAGGTAATTTTTATACATTTTTTACAACTTAATTTAATACTTTTAAATCTAAATCGCATATAATTTCAATATTAGCCTATTTTAAGAAATAATTGCGTTTATAATTATAAACTTGATTCCAGATTTTTAATCTAATATTTGTACATTATTAATTAATTTAGCACCTTTAATTTATTTTCAAAAATCATTTTACTACTTTTATAAAATAAAAAAGGAAAAAGTAGCTATTTAAAATCTAGCCCTATTTCATTTCAATTGTAGCCCAAATCGACCACTTATATAACCCCAATTTCAATCTCAATTGGACCAGCCCAGTTCCTAAAATACCCGCTCATGACCCAATTTAATCCAACCCGCCCGGCTCTGCAATAAATCCAGGCCGTTGATCAAAATGATCAACAGTCACGATCCTTTCTTTCCTTTCTAATTTCCCTAACCCCCTCAACCTTAGATCATTTCACCTGAGATGCCGCCTTTGAATCCCTTCACCCCCTCAAACTCTCTCGAAGCTTCTCTGAACCCTGATCGTCTCCTACCACTTCCACCGTAAGACCCACCGGAATCCATGGCTTCTCAGGCCATGGAAGTCTAATACTCTCCACCCCTTGGTCTTACACACCTGATATCTGAAGATTCGAGGCCAGACCTTGAAGGTTTGCGCTCAAACCTTTGCGGATTCAAGGTTCCAGAGTCATCGCCGGCCTTGCTCTAGCATAACATGGTGTTTTGAGCCCGATTTTGACCTCCCCGACTCAGATCAGTGACCTTCAAAGCCTTTCTCATCTCTAGGGTTCTTCTGAAACTCTAACTCTTTGAGGTTTTCTCTGATTTCTTTAGATTTGTGGGGTATCTGTGCTCTCTTTGAGTTTTCCAACGACTTCCCTAACTTTTCTTTCAAAAATTACTTCCAAAAACCTTTCTTTTCTGATTTAGGATTGTTTAAAAACGTTTAAGTATTTTTTAAGATTTTCTTTGTCATGCGTGTGTATTTGCCTCTATTGTGATGCTGTGTTTTTATCTACCACGTTCTTGTATGTGTTCTGTTCTTGTATACTCATCTACTGAGTTTCTATACTCCGTTCTTGTATGTTTTTTTACTGTGTTTTATATGCTCCATGCTTGTATGTTCTTCTACCCTGTTTTCCATACTATGTTCTCGTATTTGTTTCTACTATATTTTGCTATGTTTCGCCTATTATACTTTTCCTACTGTGTTCTTTAGTTTTTACTATTTTTGTTCTACTGAATCTTGTTCTGATATCTCTTGAAAGATCCTCTTAAGCATACTTCTTCTGCTGTTCTTATCAGTATTTGCTATTATGTTCTTTGAATCTTTCTATTGTACTTGTATGTTACTCTGCTATCATGTTTTCTCATGAGTTTTGTTGCTGGAGAGGCATTTTCCTTTGTGAAAATTCTAAACCTGAATTCGATGTAATTGCATGCCCTCTCATCTTTGCTTGAACTAGGGTTTTATTTTTAGAACTCCTGACTCTTTCAGACTAACTTCGAGTCTTTCAATTAAGTTTGGACTTCTTTGTTTTCATATGACTCTAACCTTTTTCTAAACTCTGTTACTAGATTTTCTACTGATTTTACAATGGCATAACAATTTTCTTTCATACTTAATGTGTCTGTATGCTCTTTATATATGATGAATCTTTTTTTTATTATTATAACTGTTAATTTTCATTGATATCAAAAGGATTTACAATGTAAGTTCAATAGTAGTAGCATGGACTAGCTACTACTCATTTACAAACATCACTAATCTAATACAACTATTAAAACAAAAGCTATCTTAGTATGGTACTGTTATACTATAGCTAAGGATAACAGTTTAGTTGCCGCAAACCATCTTGCAAACTTTTATAGTTTCTGTATATGAACAAGCAATGCAACTTCTCTACAAAACTGGTCTTCTACAAATGCCTTATCATCAAAATGAATGCAATTCCTTTCTCTCAAAATAAGGGCAACAGTAGTCACAAAGGCAGAAGCAGTGATTGCTTTGTGCCACATCTTGCTTCTAGCTTTGCTGCAAATCCATTGAAGTTCAGCTTCCCAATTACCAACTGTTCTAGTGTACCCCAGCCAACAGCATAGTCTGGTCCATACTCGATTAGTGATTGGGCAATCAAAGAACAAATGCTCAAAGTTTTCAACATGCTGATTACAGAACACACAGTTAGCAGGAACTTGGATTCCATACTTCTGTAATCTGTCAATAGTAGGCAGTATTTGTTGAGCAGCTATCCATACTGTGAACTTGTGTCTAGGTTGAACATTAGTAGTCAGCATCAGATTCTTCCACTCTACCTTATTATAACTGGGAAGCATTGCAAAGTAGAGTTTTTGGATTTGGAATTTGTCCAGATTGCACATTGCTTTCAACCTGTTAAAAAGATCCCCTTGTAGCTGCTGGTTCTCCATAACAGCAGTCCTGCAGTCCAGAATCTTTCTAACAACCAAGAAGCAGTCTTAGGCAGAGGCATAGATACAATGTCACACTGTTTGATGTAGTAACAGTGCAGCCATTTGATCCAAAGGCAATCTTTTTTCTTGGCCAACTCCCAAAGGAGTTTAGTAACAGCTGCCTTATTCCACACAGTCATATCAATAATGTTGAGTCCCCTAGCAGAAAGTGGTTTGCAGACCTTTTCCCATGCAACCAAAGCCCTTTTAGACACAGTAGCACTTCCAGTCCATAGGAAAGACCTGTAGATTGCTTCAATGGTTTTCAATACCTTCTTTGGCAGAATGAACACTTGTTCCCAGTAAGTCTGAATACCAAAGATAACAGCTTTAATCAATTGACATCTTCCTGTAAGAAAGCATTTTGGCTGACCAGCAAGTGATTTTTGCAGTAATCTTCTCAATAAGTGGCAAGTAATGATGGATAGCAAGTTTTTTAGAGTTAAGAGGTATCCCTAATTACTTGAAAGGAAGCTGACCCTCAATGAACCCCAGCTTTTCTATTATTTCTTCTCTGGTAGACTGCTGTACACCAGCCAAATAAACAACACTCTTGCTAATGTTAGCTTGCAAACCAGAAGCTTCAAAGAACTTAAGGAAAGCCACTTGTAGAATCTGGATAGTAATAACATCAGCTCGACAGAACATAAGAAGATCATCAACAAAACAGACATGGGCACAGTTTAGTTTCCTGTATTTGGGATGAAAGTTGAAATCCCCATTTCTGTGTAGCTGGCCCAATATCCTGTTCAGGTACTCCATGGCTAGAACAAACAAATAAGGTGACATAGGATCACCCTGTCTAATACCTCTCTTAGCAATGAAAGGCTTAGTTAGGACACCATTCAGCACTAAGGAATAGGAAACAGAAGTAACACAAGCCATTATCCAATTAAGAAACTTAGCAGGGAAGCCAAGATCAATAAGAATCTCCTTAAGAAAGCCCCATTCAAGAGTGTCATAGGCCTTCCTGAAATCCACCTTAGGACACACCTGGGGGTAACTCCCTTTCTTGAATAACCCTTGAAGATTTCATGACTAAGCAAAATATTATCTATAATGCTTCTTCCTTCAATAAATGCTGACTGAGCTTGTCCAACTAGACCACCAATAAGAGCTTTCATCATCCTTGTAATAACTTTGGAAATGATTTTATAGACAGTGGTACACTAAGCAATAGGTCTATTATCTTTAACAGTTGTAGGAGTTCTAACCTTAGGCACAAGTGCAATAGCTGTAGTATTAATCATGTGAGGCAGATTGCAAGTAGAGAAGAAGTGATTTGTAGAAGCAAGTATATCTTCCTTTACTATCTCCCAGTTACTGTTAAAGAACTCCACAGGAAACCCATCCACACCTGGTGCTTTGTCCTTAGGCATCTGCTTTAAAGCTTCTGTAATTTCTTCCAATGTTACCTCTTGAAGTAGCATTCTTTGCTGCGATAATGTTAGACATTGTCCTTCTTTAATAACAACAATATTGACACAAGGCAGTTCTTCAGCACATTCTCCCATCAATGATTTGAAAACCTTGATAAATTCCTGCTCCACAGCTAAGGGATCTGTTAGTTTTATACCTGAGTCAGTATATATAGAAGTATTATTATTCTGGCATGTTCTGATCTTCCACTGAGCATGAAAATACTTTGTATTAGCATCTCCACAGTCAATCCAGCAAGCCTTGGATTTCTGTCTCATAATCTGTTCCTCCACCTTGCTCCATTTCTCAATTTCATGTAGTGCTGTTTTTTCCTCATTGAACAAATTCTGTGAAAGTGGATTGTGCTGCAACTGGCTTTGTACAATATCCAGTGTCTCCCTAGCTTGAATAAGCTTCTGTTTGTATGAAGCCATCTGGATATTAATCCCCTTTAAGTGCTGTTTCAAGCTCTTCAATTTGGTCCATACCTGCTGTATAGGTGATCCTTCACAGTTCTGTTCCCAAACTTGCTGTAGAATGGAAGAAAATTGAGGATCCTCCATAATTGCAGTATAGAATCTGAAAGGCTTAGGATGCAAAAGTTTTTGACTACCAAATTTGATGAGAATAGGGGAATGATCAGAAACTGAAGGGTTCATGAAATCAGCTTCAAGGTGCCCATACTGTTGAATCCACTGAAAATAACCCAAGGCCCAATCAATCTTACTATAGACTCTAGTGGTATTCTCCTGCTTATTTGTCCAAGTATAATGCCATCCTTTGGTTCTAAGGGGGGTAAGTTGAAGATCAGCTATGACCTCTTTGACCCTCTGACTTCAGCATCAGTGACAGGAGAACCAATTCTATCTTCAGAACATAATACAGTATTAAAATCCCCACTCAGCACCCAAGAATCCTGACTGGGAACACTGGCTGCCCTTAAATCACTCCACAACTGTTCCCTAATGCTTGCAGTATTATGAGCATAAATGACACTCATATGAGTTCTGATTTTACTTTAAGGGTCTACTAAGAGACAATGAATAAACTGGTCAGTCATACAAGAAATATGGACCTGAATGTGAGGTTTCCAGAGAAGTCATATCCTTCCATTGACAGCTTTAGCATAGTTGCATTGGACCTTCCATCCCTTAGCAACCTTACCTAATATCCTCTTAGCTTTGTGCTCCTTCACTCTAGTTTCAAGACAACCCATGACATCTACTTTATTTATAGTCAAAAAGCTTTTCAATTCTTTCTGCTTATGGGCTTGATTAAGCCCTCTAATGTTCCAAGTAACAATAATCATGAAGCATTAGGAAATATGCTCCAAGAAGGTCCCGGATCCACCTGTTGACCCCTTCTGCCAGCATCCAGGACATCAATAGCAGTCTTCCCCTTATCATATTTTTCAATCGTAACCTCATTGTTACCTATAGGTTCACTTATAGTTGTAACATTTCTGACAGAGCCAATCAGTTCATGCTGTTGAATAGTATTCCCAATAGTACTATTCCCCAGCTGCATATTCTCACTGGTATGCTCTGGTTGAACTGGCATGCTTGCCATTTTATCTGCACAAGTCTTAGGGATCCATTCTTGATTAGTAACTTTGGCCTGTTTGTTCATTCTGGTTCTGTGTCTTCTTTTCTTTCCCTGCTCACCAATATCCTATTCTACATCATTGCATGCATTATTCCAGCAGTCAACAGAGTCATGGCCAAATTTCAGGCAATGGTTGTAGAAACTAGGTTTCCAGTCATATTCAATCTGTTGGATTTTCGGGCCAAAAGGAGTTTCAATTTCAATGTGATCGGGGAGGGGATGAGCAGCATCAACCTCTACTAGAACTCGCACAAAAGAGATCTTCTCATAGTGAGCTGTGAATTTATCTGTATACAATGGCTTACCCACTGCACTAGCCAGTTTGCTCAGTAATTCAATAGACCAATAACCCACCGGAAGACCAGGAAACCGAATCCATACAGGTATAGTGCTAAGTACATCATTTTGAAAGGAAAAATGAATCTCCCATGGTTTTAACACCATAGGTTTGTTTCTGTACGAGTAAGGCCCAGACTGAATAACTAGATCTTTGTCCTCTTCACTATTGAAAGGAAAGATGCAATAAACTTCAGAGTGCATTAGAATATGAGGTTTGGACACGAAATTCCATACATGCAGCATAAAATTCTCCATCATTTTCTCATTAGGATTATCGCGAATTACATATCCAATTAATGCATTACTCTAGTAATCCACTTGAGATTTTAAATCCTCTTCATTAATTTTAACAACCTTCTGACCATCTCTTTTAATCGGAGGTACGAATGAGAGCGGCTTACCCATTTGAGCATTTCGATTCCCTCGAACAACTTCAGCAACAGTCGGAATTGATTTTGCAGAACCACTAGTTTCAGAGAATTGAAGTCGTCGAGCAGCGAGACTAGCCGGCACTTCAAATTTGTCCATCGGAGGTGGATTAACAGTCGCAACAACATCTACATGCAAGCTCTCTCTCGATTGGAATTTCTGTGGAAAGAAATTTCCAAAGGTCAGAGGTTCCAATTCCTTAGTGATACCATGTACAGGAGTGACAATTTGAGTGGTAGTGGGAGCCAAATTCCGCCAGTGACGAGCCATCGATCGGGCATGACGACGATCTTTCTATCATGCACCGAGAGTTTTGCTCGTCTCTGCTAGCATGCGCCGAGTGATATGATGAATCTTTCTTTTAAAAAAGGTTTTCAACTTGTGATAAATTCAAAATTCCTTCTAAATAGGTCTAATTGATTGTTTTCTAATTTCCCTTAAGTTAAAACATTTTCCATCTTTTTGACTCGGTTCATTCATAACAAATCTCTAACCTCTGATTCCTTGGTTGTTAATTGATTTTCTTTCTACAACTGTGTATTTCAAAAGTCCTATCCTTAAATAACCTTTATGTATTTGCTCCTAATTGCATGCTTTACACAAAGGGTTTATTCAATTCCTTTCCTTAAATGGTTTTACCCGTTTGAATTTAAATCCCTTAATTAAGGGAAGCCTTGTGTTATCGATTGAGAATCAATTTTCAAACTATTTTTCTTACCTTATTTTTGCCTGCTTTCTGCATTATAAAAGGCACGACCCTTTTTCACAAAGACAGACTTCGGACTTCACAATTTCACAATCTCTTCTGAACTCACACTTATAGTATTCGGTCTTCCTGTTTGCACTTTGTCTTTTACAAGTCTACTGCTTTTTCTACTTGTTTCTTTGAAACTGGTATGTCCTAATTTAAGTTACAGCATCACCCCAATATGTTTACTTACAATATTTGTATCCATGTCTACTTTATTGTTTTCTGTAGATTTCACATTCAGCTTAGTATGCCTATGTTCTACTGCTTGTTTCTGTTGTGATGGCTCCCTATCTCATTACCCTTATGTGTTTGTGAGTGGTGACTTAGGGCATGGCAAATGTGTTGTTGTCCGTGAACTGAGTCTTGCAAACTCCCCATTCCGTATATCCCTATGTGTTCCCCTTTTCCCCTTTAGGAATTCTGCACTTGCACTCTTTCTCTTAGTTCCTAAGTTCTGCCCCCTCTTGTGGGCCTTGCCTTGGGACCTTGACTTCCCTCTGAACATGGACACCTGAGGGCTAGCCCTTCCACACTACACTTTTGCTTAATATGGTGATACATTTAGGTGTAATCACTGCCCGAAGTTCTTATGAAACTCTTAGGGAACTCTGACACACCCAAGTGGTAGAAAGGCTTTCAAACATGATCTTTGGAGTCGGTTTACTTTATACTTCAGACGGCAAGTTTGAATCAGACTCGCCTTGGTTGTAATTTTCAATTTCTGATGAATTTTCTTTACCTTCTTTGGACTATAATAACTTTGTAATAAACTTTTGGGGATAGTTAGTGAAAAGGGAGGGGTTATCATGCATGGGGTAGATAACTTGCCAATAGGAATCTCTAATTTCAGTATTTCCTCATTTATTTACCATGTCTATAAGAACTTCCGCATTCTCATTTAGTTTGCATATCTATAAGAACTTCAGCATTCTCATTTAGATGCCATGACTATAGGGATCCTGCACTTTCATGTAGATATTATGTCTATTGCTTCTGCACACGCACAAAGAAAATATGCCTATAGGTCCTTTCTGACTCTTGCATACCCGCTTTTTACTAGGCAAACTTGTTTATAGGTCCTAATAACCAAAAAAATATAATCAGATGTTACAATCAACGCTTAGATATCATATTGTAGAATGTTAGTACTCTTCTATGTCTATAACAATGTTTTAAGTTGGAAAAACACATAGAAAGAATGCCTATAGGGGTTCTAATCAAATCTGAATTGCATCACTCGGTGGTAAGTTCAAACTGTCAGCAGTAATGCATTACCAATTACAGAACTTGTGATCTTCTGCTAAAACCTGCTTTAAACTGGCAACTTCCTTTTTCCAAAACCAATTTGCAATCAGTTTTCTTCTTTATCTCTGGAATCAGTAGATATCACGCCTATAGGTTTCCGTGTAACACTTAGGCAAGCCTTATGATAAACTTATAAACTGAATCAGATTTTATTATCTACAACTAACAGGCAGGCCTGAGTTAGGCTTCTTACATGAACTATGTAATAAATCAGTCTGCCTCAAATCTTTAAGTTTTAATTAGACCTTAAACAGTACATGCAAGTCATGCTACTACTTGCTTTTCTTTGCCTAAAAGAGGTCTATTTGAGCCTTTTGTTTGTTTATATGCTTTCCCAAAAACTTGTTATATGTGTTATTGCTTGTCGCATTAGTATTTTTACCTTTGAAACCATAAAAAATCCCAACCTCTCCTCCCTCTTTCAGGATTAGTAGTCCCAAGCACCTCCTAGGCTGATAGGATCGGGGCGAGTAATTGCATGCAATAAGAAAACGAGACTATTTCGCGCTTTAATAACTTAACGAGGTGGGAATGGGTAGATATGGATATGATGACCACAAGATAACACCACGTGTATAAGTGATTACCAGGTGTTGTGTGGGGTGATCCATATTATTAATAAACCTAGGACCCCCTTTCCTTTGTTCTTTGTTCCTTCTAAATATTCTATAAAATGTTTCTTCTAAATCAACTCTCCTTAATGCTTTCCGACTTTGTTTATTTATAACCTTCATGTGGAAGCCCTCTTCTTATTTGGAAATCCTACTTGCCTATGTGTTTGTTGTACCTTAAGTCATAACAATAGCTTGGCAGGGAACCACACTAGTTGATTCTGAGGGGTGCCTAACACCTTCCTGTTGGAATAATTTCAAGCTCTTACCCAATCTCTAGTTATCCAAACAAAGCCCTTCTTAGTGTCCTAATGCACTTAAATCATTAGGTGGCGACTCTTCAATTCTCTTAAACCCAATTCCCAAAAGGGAACGAGTTATCCTTCCAAATGTCAAAACCCAATTTCACGAGAAGAAGGGGGAGCGACACACGACAGTCGTGAATGCAGTCATGTGGTGTCGTGGATCAATTTTTCTATCGTATTTTGGAATATCACGCATTTTGAAATTCTTTGGAATTGGGAGAGGAGAAGCACTTGGCTTCCAAGGTTGTTGTGAATATTTGTCCATATCTATCCCTTTGATCACATGCAGTACTCCAGGTATTTTCTCTATGCGGTCACTTTGCTCCTTGAGTCATTTCTGCAATGTTAATACTAAATTTTGTAAATCAAAATTAACTAAGTTACCTGGTTCTCCATCTCGTGATTCGCTAGGGATTCTACCACTGCTTGAATTAGCAAGCCCAGAACGAGGGTTCTCCAAAGTGTTGTTATTTGGAGTTGGTGTTGGTGGTGTAACTGGTAACTGGTTGGCGAAATCCTCAAGAGCTTTATTGACCTGTTGAGCGATTAGATTTTGCAAAGCTTCATTGATAGCTTCTTCTTTTTCAAATTGAGCATTTGTATTTGAATAAGATCCATCAGAAGTGCCTTTTCGAGATCTCGAGGGGAACTTTGTGGAGATGGAATTGGGGTACGACCATCCTGTAAATTTCCCCGGTGTTGAGGGTTTCCTTGGTTGTTGTCATTAATGTTTCACATAGTTGTTGATGCAACACAAAAGGTTATGTTAAGAAAAAAAATATTATCAGATTTTCAATAACGGAACCAATTTATTTAATCAAAAAGTAAAATTTCGGTCAAAGTTTTATTTTTAGAAGAACTCGGGTTACTAATAATCAAAAAACGAATATCATAAATTGATTTTTCTAATAATAATATGAATAGAAAGCAAAGTAAATTAGTATATTTCAATAATGTTTCGTGTCCTTACAAACGACCAGTCTCCTTCTTTTTATAGTTGTCTCTAAGATATACATTTTGCCTTTTTCATAATTGGGCCATTATAGACAATTAAAGGCATTAAATTTATGTTACATAATCATTGTAATTTAATACAGATTCTCTATCATTTTTAATATTTAATATTCATTAAATACTATATATGTACTCTCTTGTACTATCAGATTTATTCTTCTTGATTTTTGGATTTGAATAGGTCGAACATCGAGTCTTTTTAATATCTGACCGTATCTTTGCTCGTGCCTCTGCTCATATCTGTCGCAACTCGTGCCTCTTTGCTAATCATCGTTCTTTGACCAGCCTTCGTGTCATGACATGCCATCTTTCAATCACATTAATATATATAAACTTGTTATAAATAAATTTTTATTTAAGGTGAATGTCTATATTTAGAGAGATTTTAGGGTTTATTATTTGGCGACAAAGTCACTCTCTCCCTAAAAATAGAGGGTTCTATTCCATTGTAATTCATCCCAAAAATCAATAAGAATTCTCTCTCACTACTTTTCCCTGCAATACTCTTCTTCTTCTTTTATTGTTTCATAACACGTTATCAGCATGAGACTCTAACTAATTGAGTAGAAGCTTCGAGATTGAGCAAAATAATTGTCAATTATTCCATAAACTTCCTTCATGATTAAATTTAGATTTAAGGCAAGTACTTTACTTTATTCTTCTCTTTTAAATTCTTGAAATTGTAAAATTTGATTTTATATATAATCAAAGACAACAAAGCTTGATTATAACTCTAATGGAGTTTGTAAAAAATTATAACCACCTGAAGTGTTAAATTTCTATGCTTGCCATGATCAAATTCATGTATGATTTTGTGCAAAGAATGAAAATCCGTCCCATTGCATTGCTCAGTTCTCATTCCTTTAAGAGAATGTGATAGTAGTATGTAATACGTCTGGAAGAAGAAAAATTTATTACCATGAATGATCAATGATGTGGACGTACGAATAGGCAAAATTATATCGTCATCATTGTGGTAATGAGAACAATAATTATTATCAAAATAATCCTTTATTTTTATGAAAATAATATTTTTTATTGATTTGACATGAGATTTTGTAAAGCACATATAAATTATTATGGTCCATTCATGATGTGAATGTGATAACATCTGATTTATGAATAAATATTCATTCTTGGAAAAATATGAGCGTGCTAGTGGTAGGAATATACCACACTCATCTCTAGAAGGAGGTTTGAGATAATATAAGAGAATAATGTCATTATTATGGCATGAATGGTCATTGGTCACGCACCTATTGTACGCCAAAATATTTTGGCATTCTGATTATTAAAAGATAACGGTAAATACAAGAAACAGATCTTGTATATAATTTTGACAATACCCATAATGATATAACTTTCTCTTTAAAAGAGATATTCACCATATGGATGTTGGTGAATATGTGGTAGTATCTAATTAATTGAGATCTCTGAAAGAGCCAATTATTACTATTTTGGAGAAACACAATTGATTACCAACAAGATATTGTGTTGTAGTAAGTCTCAAAGAAACTTATTTAGTTTCTAAAGTATTCGCGAAAGAGGTAGGTCATATTGAGACTATAAATAAAAGAAAGATTTAATATCTTCTAATACTATAATTTATAGTGAGGCAATATGTATGTAAAAAGTTACCTACTTTATTTTCTAGTTTGTACTACACAAATAAAAGAATACCATAATAAAGTGGATGTTTATTCATATAAAACTCATATCATAATAAAGTTGGAGTTTATTGATAATTGCACGCATCATGGTGTAAACATGAACTTTATCAATATTGATAATTTATCCAGTTGGCATAGCTAGTTTAGCCATATCAATTAAGTATAATGTGAAAAAATAAAAGAGAGTTCATATGGATAAATATTAAAGAACTCGAAAGTTGTTTAGGAATTCTCTTTCGTTGCTTGTTCTTATTAACTAATAGACCAACTAAAGTTGGGTTTCCCATAAATACTGAAAATATCAAAGGTGAATATGAGCACATTCACCTGCCACATATACCACATAAGATGCATCTATGATATGGTTAGATGTGCGATTACTTATTAATCCACAACATGGTATTTGCGAAGTAACTTGCTCAATAATTTGGGTTAAAGCATAATTTCTAGATTTTTTACTCAAGATAGTTCATCTTGATAAGTTAGTTTACATAATAGTTGGTTTAGCCAAATAATTTATTGAGTGCCACCACCTAATAGCTAAACTATTACTTATGAGAACAAAGTTGTCTATATCAGTTTGATTTAAGTTACATACAAATGCATATTATATTATCCCCTTATAAGTGGTTCAGGGCCAAGAACCAAATAATTCCATCTTATTATTATTATTATTGATGTGCGATGTATATTTTGATTAATACCATAACGCACAAAGATGAGTTCTCAAAGTTGAGGAAATAAGATAGTTTTTCTAACATGAGGGGGAGACAAGGTAAATATTTGAGAAAATGTTACGTGTAATGAATTATCATGTGTACATCTAAATCCTCGAATAAGATAATATGAACTTGAAGTTCGTAAAAGATAATTCATCTGCAATATATTGTAAAGCATGCCAGACACATTTGCTGACCCAAAGAAAGTAACTATATTCTCATTGCAAATGCTCCTATTAAGTCCTAGAAGGACAAAGTCAATGGTAAGCTTAAAGCGTATATACAATCGGTTTCAAATAAACTTCTTGATAAAGAAGATGAGCAAGTGTTCAAAATGATCATAATAAAGGAGGCAAGTGATTTAGAAGATCACATGACATAACGCTTCATAAAATCTCATGAGAGATTCAAGTACCTGAATATATGAATGAAGAAAGCTCTATGTTATGTCTATATGAAAATAAGGAGGTTGGAACCGATATAAAATATTTGTTGACAACATCTATGATAATACAAAGTATAGATGTGGACCTCAAGTTTGTCGAATACAGACACAAAAATATTGGCCAAATGGAAGAGGCACAATTCAGATAAAATTGATTTCATATGAAAGACATGTAGTTCAAACACTTGGAATTATAAAGTCAATGATATGTGCAATTAATTTTCGATATCCTATTTTCCTAGCATGACGTGAAAACTTGATATGCATCTAATTAAAGTCTATTGTATGACTTGTATGATAATCCTTGAAGGATTTAAATCGCTTAAAACATATACAATTTTTGGTCTTGAAGTATCACATCCTAAGTGCAATCTGTGCACATATGTATCTTGCTATAACTGTAAGCATGATAATATGATTGAGAGAATCTCTGTGGAAATATTGAAAATGCCACACAACCGCATTTTATGAAGATTTAAAGGTGCAACATATTCATTCAAGTTCATATGACAGATTTATTTATCAAATCATACCAACGGTCTTTTGAAGATGGTGCACAAGAGTGGAATGTAAATGCTTAAAGATGTGAGTTGATGCTCTTACCAGGGGGAGTTAATATGCGTTGTACTCTTTTTTCTTACAAGATTTTGTCCCACTTGGTTTTCCTTGCAAGATTTTTAACGAGGTAACCAAAAAGCGTCTTGTTAGATATGTGTACTCTTTTTCCTTTTCTAGATTTTTTTCCTACTTAATTTTATTTTAGTTAAGGTTTTAACGAGGTACATTATCTGTTGAATAGACATTCAATGGGGAATGTTATAAATAGAATTTTATTTAATGTGAATGCCTATATTTAGAGAGATTTTAGGGTTTATTACTTGGTGGCTAAATTACTCTCTCCTTATAAATAGAAGGTTCTATTCTATTGTAATTTATCCCAAAAATCAATAAAAATTCTCTTTACTATTTTTTTATACAATACTTTTTTCTTTTTCTTTTATTATTTCGTAACAAAACTCATTTTTCCCTAATAAAATAGCCATTTGTGTAACAATCCCATCAAAGAATTGGAGCATATGTGGACCACTGTACGATGTTCACTGGCTGCACCCATTTTGACACACATGGTCCTCCTGCAGATTGCATCAAAAACAGAAAATCCTTACTGTCGTATGCCAAAACAAACATGCACGAATTCTTGGATTTTTGTTACGTCTTTCTCTGAGAAAATTAAAGGACTAAAGAAAACGAGGATATCCAGAAAAAAATTGAATGGTTTCTGCATTCTTTTACAGTGAGGTGGTCCACTCACAGAAGTTTCTCTTCGATATTTTGGCATTAGTTTTGTGGTCATATATATATATCGACAAAACGGATTACTTAGATGGTAAGTAATCTTTACTTTCAACTAAAAACTTATGAGTTTGAATCTTTTTAAGGATAAGGTGAAAAGTTTTTGGAGGGAAGGATGGCTGGAGTCTATTTGAAAGCAGTCTCTTTACCTTAGAATAGGGATAAAATCGCATACATATTATCCTCTCTAAATTTTACTAAATAAAATTATATTAAATTATTATTATTGTTATGTGGTCATATATATGGGCATTGTTGCCACTAGGGGTGTACAAAGAAAACCGATAAACCGCACCAACCCGATAATCCGAATCAAACCGAAAAAAACAACCTGACTATGGTTTGGTGTTGGAAAAAAAACCCGACCATAATTGGTTTGGTTTGGTTTTAACTAAAGAAAGTCAAACCGAAACCAAACCAACCCGACATTACATATATAGCAATTTTAGATATATTTAATATATAAATATACTTATTGTAATATAATTTATAAATATTTCTTAAAAATTTTATAATTTTACTTTTAAGGTATTATTTCAAGATTTGATTTAGAACTTTTGAATGCTCCAATAATTTTTATAGCAATTAATATTAGTAAATTAAATAATGCTAGCAATCAATACTAATGCTAACAAAAAACATTCAATTCAATATTACGAATGAGAATGTATTAAATGTCTATTTTTTATTTTGCAATAATTTAGATAAAAATACATAACCTATTTTTATTTTTCTTTGACTTTTAGGCATATAATTAATACTCCCTTATTAGTCTATCTAGTTTGACATGATTTAGTGCTTTTAGATTATGTTTATTTTTATTATGAATTTTTAATTAGCAATATTTAAAGTACATAATTTAATTATTTTTTATAGTTGAATATTTTAGAATAATGTCATGACATATCTCATATTTTGTATTATTTTCTTGAAAAATACTTTATATAGGTGTATCTTACTAGGATTAAAGAAATATTTTGAGCATACGTTATATTTTTGTTCTACGAAGATTTTACCGGAAAAAATCCGAAAAACCCTAATAACCCGAAAATCCGAAAAAACCCGAGAAAATTCGATATTGAAAAATCCGAATTTATTGGTTTGGTTTGGTCTTTAGATTTAATAACCCGACACAATGATTTGATTTGATAATTGTAAAATCCGAACCAACTCAATCTATGTACACCCCTAGTAGCCACTCAAAGATATACTGGAAGAGCAAATAATTGACTTGCTTTTAGCGAGAAGTCAAATAAATTTTACACAAGTACTTTATTATTTATTTAACAGAATATATATAAATATAAACAACGAAGTCTTTTAAAAAGTGATTAAGAGGACCCTTTATTAATTATAACTTGAAATTTCACTTATGTAATTACACGGATTTTTTTTTTTTGGTTGTTGTTGCATTCATCAGTCGGCAGGTGGATGGATAATAATGAAGTAAGATGACAATGCAATAATAGTTAAGACTGCCTCTTTTAAGAATTTTAATAATAGGTAAATTTATAATTGATCATTTAAAAATAATTATAATTTTAAAATAATGAATATTTAATTACTTTTTATGTAAAAGTAAATTTGAACGAAATTATTCAAAATCCGAAAAAATACTCTAATATAATATACTGAATTTTCAGTATAATATACCGGTCCAGCATAATGTATTGAAGATTGGAGCACTGATGCTCCAAACTCTAGTATATTATACTGGAACTTTCAGCATATTGAAGTTCCAACATAATATGCTGGAAGTTCATACACAGATGTACCGATATCCAGTACAATATAATGAAAATTTTTATATTACATCAAAATAATAACTATTTATGAATGACTTTGTAAATACTAATTATTTTTGAATGATTAATTTTAAAACTGATTAACTTATGCTATTTTTAGCTTACTATTCGCCAAGAACTTGGCCCATAAAAAAGATGTTATGTTAATGCAATAAAGTTGACATAGCTAGAGTAAATTCGATAAGAAATTTTCTAGACGTAGCTAGGATATCGAGTATGGAAAGAAAAAGCAAATGCATTAGCATTTAACTTATAGTAACATGTTATACTAAGTGCAGAGCTACCCTAGTATAAGGGATGTCAAATGATACCTTTTCATGAATAATTCACCATACTTACGTAAAACAAGTTATGTGTATATATTATATATTAAATTTATTTATTTTTTTGTATTTTACTTCTTTATATTTTGATTTCTTATGAAAAATCTAATTTCACATTAATATAAAATAACATTTACCATCTATTCTATAGGTTATCCATCAGTATTTTACAAAATAAAATTACATGTAATTTTGATTGTAATTTTACACTGATATATAGCTTAAAACTCCATGCATAATAGTACCACTTCAAATTACATATATATAGCTTAAACTCCATACATAATAGTACCACTTGTATCAAAATGGAACTCTTTTTCGTAGTAAAAACAACACGATCTAGCTAGTTTTCGAACTGCTCATTCAAAAATAGTCAGTGTTTATTAATTTAACGAAAAATAGTCACTATTTTACTGTAACAGATACCGGTCTAGCATAATATATAGGAGTTCGGTGCACATGTGTATGAACTTTCAGCATATTATGCTGGAGCAGTATACTTTGATGGCTCCAATATAATATACTGGAGACCGGAGCAACGATGCTCTAAACTCCAATATATTATGCTGGACCGGTATATTATACTGAAACTCCAGTCTACCAGTATATATTATGCTGGAGTATGTTTCCCGATTTTGAACACAGCCTTCGTTCAAATTTATCTTTACATAAAAAATAATTAAATTTCGTTTATTTTTTAAATTTGATTATTTTTAAACGATCACTTGTAAATTTGACTATTTTTTAATTCCTCCCCCTTATACAAGGCCCATTTTACATCACAATTTGGTTCACGTCAGTATCAAAACTTGAAATAATCAACCGTTCTGACTTACTTTTCCCCACACCCACAAAAAGAAAAATAACACAATAAAACGCCATCCCAAAAACCTTAACCTTTTTGGTTGAAACCATGTTAGGCTTAGCTAGAAAAAGGGAGTCTTCTAGCGGCCGTAAAATTATTTCACGTGATTTATATGTAATTAATTTGAATATAGTTATTATTTTTTTATAATATGACTGGTTATCTACATCTTATTCATAAGATATGGTATTTTTATATATCCTACATAAATAAGTATTATATCATTTTTCTTAGGCTTAGCTAGAAAATCCAACTCCAAGATCTCGATTTGGGCCCATTATTCACGATAAGATGATGATGATTTGATAAACAAAAAATGGAGAGACATAGGGAGATGTAGGGTTACTTTAAGTATTACTTACTAGTTTTTCTTCCTCTTGTTACATGTACAATCTGTTTTTATAACATTCATTCCATTTTCGTGGGTAATATTTGCATAGTGAAACAACTTTACCGGACTTGACAATCATGCAATACATGTACACTGTGGAGTGATGAGTCCTATATCAACAACGACAATTATTACGAATCAGTTCAAAAGTTTAAAATCCATCTCAAGATATTATTATGAAAATACAAACAAGGCTATTGGAAAAATAGTCACTTTCCAACTTTGTAATTGACAAATATTATCAGAAAAGTAGCTATCTTGATTATATGTGACTGTTTTGAAAACCACATTTTCAGGACAGTGATTATTTTTCAATGTATTATTACTTGATATGTCTCTCTCTCTCTCTCTCTCTTTTTTCTATAAATTGAATTTATTTCTGAATATGTATTTAGTTTTTAAAATATCGAGAAATATTTGTTGGTTTTTGTTTTTTAAACTGACCACTATTCACCAATTATTGAACTATTTTTTAAGTGAGCCGTTTAAAAGAAAGATAAAGGATAGTTTATTTTAGACAAATACTCTTATATATAAGGAAAATCTTTCTTAAAATATGAGCAATAACTTTTAAAAGACAGATAATATTTTCCAGGGATAGAATAAACACTATTAGAAATCCGCTAAGAATCGGTCAAGTCATATCGATCAATATTGGCAGGCCAAAAAAAGCAACCAAAATACCGTCCAATATGGACGAAAACTACAAAAAAAATATTTTAAGTTACATACCAACCAAAGTTGATTGGTAAATTAGTCAAAAAAAATTACTGAGCTACTCAGACTTGCTTAATCAAGGCAACTTTTTGATTACCAACCAACTTTATGGTTGAGAATGTGGACCCAATTTTTAAAATTTTAATAATTATATAACTATTCAAAATATTTTATAAAATTTAAAGAATTTATTGCAGGGGAAAGCATTTATCAACTAACTTTGGTCAATATATTTTATTTTAAAAAAATAACCAACCAAAGTTGGTCGGTTATTAGGTCAAACATGGTCAAACTTTTGAATCACAATATTTACTATCTAAATATTATAAATGTAATCTGTTAACATTTTATTTTATAATACAAATAATGAATACACTAACATATACTATAACAAGCTATATATAGTTAAAGTAGTACAATAAAGTGTGTGTGTGCGTGTGCGTGTATATATATATATATATATATATATATATATATATATATACACACATATATATATATATATATATATATATATATATATATATATACATAGATATATATATACATAGATTCATAAACCTATAACATGGATGCATCGATAAATATGAAAAACAAAACGTTTTGACCTATATCGATTAATATTAAAAATAAATATCTCGACCTATATCGATTGATCTATGTCATGCATTATTAGTAAATAATGAATAAAAAGTTGAAGAATTAATACTAAAAACACACACACATATATATGGATCACAAATGAAAGAACTTATTAGCATTAAGTAAATGGGTTAATAGGCCAAACATGGTCAAAATTTTAATTTGAATCACATTAATATTAACTATCTAAATAATATGAATGTAATATGTTAACATTTTATTTTGTAACACAAATAATGAATACACTAGCTATACTCGAACATGCTATATATGTAGTTATGTAATGACTCGATCGGTCGTTTTGGATATTTACGCTCCTTTTCAACTATTTGAAGTCTTGAATATTTACTTATCACGTATTATGGCATGTGTGAATCATCGTATTTGGTTTTCAGGTATTTCGGAGTCATATTAGAAGCTTGCCGGGGAGTTGACTTTTTGATATCGAGATCAAAATTTGATTTGGAAATTGGAATAGCCCCATTATGTTATTTATGACTTGTGTATAAAATTTAGGATCAATTGGACATGATTTGATAGGTTTCGACATCGATTATAGAAGTTTGAGGTTTGAAGTTCATTATGCATGAATTGGTGTGCGACTCATATTTTTGTTATTGTTTGATGTGATTTGAGTACTTGACTAAGTTTATCAGTTATTTTAGGACTTGATAATACCTTTGATTGAAGTCTCAGGGGCCTCGGGTGTGTTTCGAGGTGAGTTTTGAGCGAGTCCGGGTATTTCGGAACTCTGATATTGTTCTGGCACTTTTGGGGGGTGTGGACCGCACATTTTGGGGTCTTGAGGCAAAGGAGAGGTGTGGACCGCACAAAGAGTGCAGACCAAAGCAGAAAAATACAGACCTCAGAGGAGGAGTGCGGACCGCACAATTCTTCTTGTGGCCGCACTATAGGGAGATTCTGTGGATTCGCCGGTCCGATTTCAACAATTTTTATCTTTTGATCTATAAGTAATTTTGAGATGATTTAAAAATGAAAGTTGTAACCCTTCGTATCTAATTTTCAGAGAGGTAGAGAAGCCATAATTTGGCAATCTATAGAGAAAGTTATGTGCAAAATATTAAGGCCTGGCAAAGTAGTCACCAACATGCATGGTCGTACCATTTTGTTTAACTGAAGGAGCTGGGAGTCCAGAGGTGTACAATAAAAATGAGTTTTAGGGTATTATTTCATATTTTGGACCTTGTGAGCTAGGTTTGTGGCAATATTTTATGGGCTTTTAAAGAAAT
Organism: Nicotiana benthamiana; assembly: GCA_034376525.1. Classification (NCBI taxonomy): domain Eukaryota; kingdom Viridiplantae; phylum Streptophyta; class Magnoliopsida; order Solanales; family Solanaceae; genus Nicotiana; species Nicotiana benthamiana. Next base: position 25,721,929 of record CM067324.1, on the reverse strand, counting down.
TCGTTGGGGTATGTGATTCTAACTCTGATTTGATTAATGTACATGAATATATCATTGTTTTCATCATTTAATATGTATTTTGAGATAAAAATTGGGGGTTTTGGCCATAAGTTTCATAATATAATTTTTTGAGTTTTGAACACCGATTTAGAATCGGATTTGAGTGAAACTAGTATGGGTGGACTTGTAATTGAATGGGTTATCAGATTTTATGAGTTTTGTCAGGTTTAAGGTGCGGGCCCCAAGTGTGATTTTTTTGCCAGATTTGGGATTTGATTAAGGATTCAATTTTTATCAATTATAATTGATTCCTTGGACTTTATGTGATGTATTTGAGTCATTTTTTGTTAGTTTTAAGTCGTTTAGAGGTCGCTATACGCGTGAGGGCATTCTTGGAGCACTGCTTGGCTTGCTCGGTGTTGGAATTGGCTTGTTCAAGGTAAGTAACTCTTTTAAACTTAGGGTTGAGGTGTTGAGGTGACGCATATGCTAGGTGACGGACGTGTGGGCTTGCACCTTGTGAATTATTACTCTGTTGTTCCCAGGGCACATAATAGTGGACCTATTTTGTTGATATCTATATTTTCACCATGTGATAAAGCAAATGAGATGTACTTCATGCTAGATATAACGTTTAGGCTTTATGCTGATATTGTTGGGACCCATAGTGGTTTTTTCTTACTTTCATCTCATGTTAATTGATATTTCGTACTCAGTCATATTCTTGCATTCATATCATATCTCAGTCTCAATTTTTACTTATTGATAAATCGTATCATTGTTCCGCAATAGTTTTCATGACATTGTGAGTCCGTGGGTGGGACTGAAGAGATTGATGACTGAATGAGGCCGAGAGCCTAATAATGAGTGATAGTCATGGGATCGGGCTGCACACTGCAACGATTATTCTGATGTTGATACTATAGCACATGAGTTGTCCATGCAGATTATAGCACTTGTTATGAAGGAACCCCTCCGGAGTCTGTACAATCCTAGTGAGCGCGTTCCCTGGGCTGTATGAGCCATATACAGTACCAAGTGGTTGAGAATTTATATATATACCCGGAGATGGATCTTCTCCATTGAGCTGGAATGACCTTTCCTCGATACTAGTGAATGATGGTCAGTGATGTATATATTCTGGGATGGATCTTCCCTGGGTCGTATGAGCCATATCTAGTACTGAGTGGTTGAGTATTTATGACTGGAGCGTGTGAGTACTTGTTTCATCTTTGGTATACATGGAATTGGCATGCATACATAACATATATGCATAGAGATGCATTTTTTCTCATACTGTACGGTATCACGTCGCTCAAGATTTCTTTTACACGCATTGATATATGGTCATAGAGAGACATTTTTTTTATAATTACTATTTGGGGAGAAATATGAAACATCTTATTTATTTTGGAAAGGATTTTCAGGAAGAATTATAATTTTCAAACTATCTTATATTTTTTGAAGATTTTGGTAAAGGATTGAGTTTTCACATATATTATTGAAAAGCAGAACTATTGCAGAAAATTGTGAAAAAGATAAGCATTTTATCTCTTAGATACTTCCTTATTTATATGATGTATGTTGTTATGAATTGTTGTTGGCTTCTGGTGTTGGACCCGACCATGTTATAACTTGTCACTACTTTCAACCTAAGTTTAGGTTTGTTACTTATTGAGTATATGGGGTTGGTCATATTGATACAACATTTCCTATACATTGCATGTAGATTTTGGATGTCGATGTTGCTATGTTTGATGGGCTGAATTGGAAGATTTACCTACGTTCTGGTTGTGGCTGCCTCTTGTTCATGGTAGTCATAAATTTATAAAACTCTATTTATGTGCTTTTCAAATAGAAGATTATTTACTTCATATCAACTTTGTGAACTCTATTCTTAGAAGCTCATGATTTGTACTACCAGTCCTTGAGAATTGTAGAAGATTTAGACAACTCATACGTTTAATTGTTTATTTAATATTTTTGGAATCTGATAGTTTTTAGTTGGCTTACCTAGCGGGTTTGGTTAGGTTCCATCACGACTGGTGGATTTTGGGTCATGACAGATTGGTATGAGAGCTCTAGGTTCATACGTTCTATAAGTCATGAGCAAGTAATTAGTAGAGTTTTGTAGATCGGTATGATGGCTCCATACTTATCTTCAAGAGGCTACAGGGTCTTTAGGATACTTCCCATCTTTCTTTTTTTATCGTGTGACATTGATTCAGCTTGAAGCGTAATCCTTTGAATTGCTTCCTTGCATTTGTATGTGCACTTGAGCACTCAGTATCAGCTGTGTATCAACAGCTTGTGATTCCATTATCGAGGTTTGAGATGTATATTCTATGTTTCGATAATGGGCCAATCTGAAGGATTTGAGGCTAGGTCTCGACCGCAACTTGGGCTTGGTAGTTTCAGTTGTGAAAACTTGTATATTTGGACTTTTACTTCCAGTAGTGTCCCTATGAGTGGAATTTGTGCCTGACGAGCAGTGGAATGGCTTTATGATGATTATGATGTGACTATGGAATGTGCTCAAATTGATTGGATTTACCGAGAAGAGTTTGATTGAGATGTAAATTGGGTTCTTGATTTTTGTTTTGATTTGATATATAGTCTCGAGTTGTGGGTGTGTTGAAGAATCTTTACATATTGTTTAGTTGGGGAATGAAATAGATTTTCACGTCGTGATATGAGTTCATACTCAAGAAGATTATGTGATTGCGTAATAGTTATGACTGTGAAGGGTATAAGGAGTTGTTAGTTTGAGGCGAAACATGTGAGTTATCTCATGTAGGGTGTACTGATGTTCGTGTGGTGCCTATATTGTTTTGTAACGAGTTCTCTTTTACCAGTGAATTATATGTGTTGCAACTTAAGTTTGGATCGTTTATGAGAGTTGGCTTGACTGTTACAAGGGTAAATGCGAGATTCACATATGATTTGAGATATTAGATGGTTTATGTTACATGATATTATGAAGGATTTAGTTGAATTTCAGTGCGGGATTTTGGAAAGCAACATGGTATGGGTATTATAAGTTTCAAATGCTTTATTCCTTAGGTTTGGGCCAAGTTGGTAATTTTGATATCGACGGGTTGATTGCGTTTTATATGTTGTATTGGTTTCAGTTTGAGGTGTACTAGTAAATCAATTTATGGCTTACAGAGGTTGAGATCGAGGATGACTCGGATAAAGGAATTTCGTGATATAGCTCGTATTATATTATAGGAGTATATTGAAATCATGGAATGATTAAGTGGTTATTCATGACGGATATAGTGTTCATGGAGTAGAAATTTTCTTGGTTGCTTAGAAGTGTGAATTACTTCTCAGGGTGTTGGGGTGCAAATGCGGCACAGGTCGTTCGGTCCCTTTGTGTGGTGCTACGGATATTCAAGTAGAGTGGATGACTCTTGAGAATGGTTCTAATGAATTCAGGATTTATATGTGGAAATAGAGAATGTCGCAAAATTGCATATGGCTAGAAGTTGAGATTTACATTGGATGGTGCCAAGACTTGGGAAATTTCTATATGATTATGGATTTTACGTATTAGTATCAGGAAGGTGAAGGTAACGATTTTAGATTCGCAAGAAGTCTCTTCAGAGTAATTATTTTGGTTGCGGTACTTTTGGGATCCTTAAGAGGAATTTCAGTGTCTTATGAGCCTCAGGGCAGTGTGGTGCTATGGTAATGTTCACGGGGAAAGTTTTGGTTTGGGATAGTAGTGTTCTAGAAAGGAAAAGTATCAATTTGAAGGAAATTCCAAATGAACTCGAAGAAATTAGGACACTTTGGTAATGGGTTAGATCGGCATGGTAGCAGATGTGATTGGCTATTTTGGTTCTTGTGATGTAGTGAGCTTCTACAGGTGTTTTATGGCAATATTCTTAGGTTTTGATGGCTTTCATAGCTTGGTTGAGTTAAAGGGAATCAGTCCTGATGGCTTGTTTAAGTGTAAATGGGTTCCGGGGAGTTCTTGACGATTTTTGCCACGATTTGAGATATATATTTCCTACTAGTGTGTGAGACATGTTGGGTGCTGTCCTTTTCTCCTAGATGGGATCAAATGAAAAGTTTTGCCTAATTAATTGATTAGTTGCTTGTGACTTGGAGCAGATTACGAAGTTCTCGTATTTTTCATATAATGGCATGATATATGTGGTTTGTTGTGTATGATTAAAATTGGCAAGTGCAAGGTCACGATTCGGTTTTGAAGGGAAGGACATAACTTCATAGACAGCATGGACGGTTTCAAATGAATAGGTAAATATTATTACTATTAAGTATGGCTTGATGCGAATGTACATTTCAGAAGGGGCACTGTGTTTTGATTTATAAATACTTTATTGGTATTTCGGCACTCTCCTGGTTTATCGACTAACGATGTTCAAATTTTGCTTTATCGCAAGAAGAATTATAAAAATATTCCGTGTGGGATGATCGTGTGATTGAGATGTGCTAGACATTCAGGTGGTGAGTTGGGATTAGATATGCTCATTCGTGTGTTCTATGGATTTGGATACTAGGAGTTCTCAAGAGCAGATTGTTGCATAGTTGTGGATTGTGAAGTGTGATCAAAGTTAGCCAGATGATAGTATGTGTTATGATTCAGTCATTGCCCACTTTTGGAGGGTTATTTATCTATTTGTGGGTGACTAGAGTTGATCCATTGCTATTATTGAGGGATGTGCTATTCGATGGTTGTTGAACTTATTCGTGTTCTAAGATGATTTGTGAGTTACTCTTCTATGCTACGAGGAGTTTTGATTCGTTGGTTATATCTGTATATGGTGCGGTGCTATTGGTGACTTATAATGGAATTTGAGCAAGATGAGTATTTGGGCATTGCATGATTGATCGTGTAGTGGTTATGATCTATCGGGTTTAATGTGGCATTGTGTTATTTGCTTCTCTATGGTTATGGTAATGCACTTTGGGAACTTGATGTCAGATTTCGTGTAATTATTGATTTCGAGCAGGGTGGCTCGAGGCATATTATTTTGCCAGTGTTTGGATGGGGTCACACACTGTAGTGGTTTATGTGGAGATATGAACCTTTGTATTAGATTCATGTGATGGTTCTACGGCGTGTGATGGATTTTCGGCATTTTATTGTGGGGGTACTTGTTGAGCTTGCGATGTGGTTATCTTGTTTGAGTCATTTTCCATGTTTGAGTACATTTGGATTGTTGCTTATTGGTGCACGAATTGCACAAGATGTGGCCTTAGACTGTATTGATGTATCATGTCACTAGAGTGTTCATATTGGGTGAGATGGGGAATATCTAGAATGAATACTATAGGAATTAATTACAACATAGTTGGAAGGATAATATCGAATATCAGCCTAGAAACTAGCTAAAGTCTATGTCAAAGGAGAGGGAACTCTATGACTGGTTGATCTACTGAAGGTTTATGAGTTTTTACGTATTTCTTTCATCATCGGTAGGGTACAAAGGTTTTAGAAGGAGGCTTTGTTTGATATGAGGTTTATTACCGGTATTGGGTCATTTTAAGCAGCTACTATGATTAGAAATTTTCGTTATGAGTATTTGCATTTTGACATATGCCATGTGATTACACGTTGGTTTACGAATATGTCTTGATACAGCTTGTTCAGACTCATGCAGTGTTTGGATGCGAGGTTTTGATCTCATAGTAATTTCGGATGTTGCAAATTGGATTCTAAGACTTATGGGCTAAGGTTGAAGTAATTTTTTTCAGTTATGTTGTGTTGTCGGCTTATATTGGATAAGGTGACGTGGGATCACAACTGAGTATGCGCATGGTAAGGTTATACTGCAGTTTAATGGCTTGAGAACAACTCTAGGAATGTTTGAGGACGAATGAATATTTAACTAGGGGAGGATGTAACGACCTGATTGGTCATTTTGGGCATTTACACTCCTTTTCAACTATTTGAAGTCTTGAATATCTTCTTATGATGTATTATGGCATGTGTGAACCGTCAGATTTGGGAGTCAATTTAGAAATTTGATCGCAGAGTTGACTTTTGATATCGGGATCGAAATACAATTTTGGGAATTGAAATAGCTCCATTATCCCATTTATGGCTTGTGTACAAAATTTAGGTTCAATCGAACGTGATTTGATAGGTTTCGACATCGGTTATAGAAGTTTGAGGTTTCAAGTTCATTAAGCTTTAATTAGTATGTGATTCATGTATTTGTTATTGTTTGATGTGATTTGAGGACTTGAATAAGTTTATAAGGTGTTTTAGGACTTGATGGTACCTTTTCTTGAGGTCCCGGGGGCCTCGGATGAATTTTGAGCGAGTCCGGGCATTTCGGCACTCTAATAATGTTCTGGCACCTTTGGGTGTGCGGACGACAATTTTGGGGTGCTGATGCAAAGGAGAGGTATGGACCACACATAGGAGTGCATACCGCAACAGAAAAATACGGACCTCTGAGGAGGAGTGCGGACTGCACAATTCTGCCTATGGCCGCACTCCACGGAGATTCTTTAGATTTGCCAGTCCAACTTCGGAAGCTTATATCTTTTGATCTACAAGGAATTTTGAGATGATTCAAAAATGAAAGTTGTAAACCTTCTTGTCTAGTTTCACGAAAGATAAAGAAGTCATTATTTGGACATATCTAGAGAATGTTGTTTCCAAAATACTAAGGCCGAGTAGTACAATCACCAACAGCCATAGCCACACCATTTTTGTGGGACCGCATGATCTAGGAGGTTCGACCACACTAGGAATTATGCGGACCGCACATTGGGAGTCTAGAGGTGTACTGTATAAATAAGATTTAGGGTATTATTTCACATTTTGGACCTTGGGATCTTGGTTTGTGGCAATTATTCGTGAGTTTTTCAAGAAATTCTTCGGGATAAGTGATTTTAACTCTTATTTGGTTAATATACATGAATATATCATTGTATTCATCATTTAATTAGTTTTTTGAGATGAAAATTGGGGGTTTTGGCCTAATGTTTCATAATATAAATTTTAGAGTTTTGAACAACGATTTGGAGTCGGATTCGAGTGAAACTACGGCTAGACTCATAACTGAATGGGTTGTTGAATTTTATGAGTTTTTTTGGGTTCCGAGGTGTGGGCCTCGAGTGTAATTTTTTGCCGGATTTGTGATTTTATTTAGGATTCTATATTTATCAATTGTAATTGATTCCTTGGACTTATCAAATGTATTTGAGTTGTTTTTGGCTAGTTTTGAGCCGTTCAGAGGTCGCTACGCGTGTGAGGGTATTTTAAGAGCACCGCTTGCCTTGATCGGTGTTGGAGTTGGCTTGTTCAAGATAAGTAGCGTGTGATTCGGGATGGATTGGCTTTTATATATATATATATATATATATATATATATATATATATATATATATATATATATATATATATATATATATATATATATGTAGGTATGGATCTTTCCTGGGACGTATAATCCATATACAGTACCGAGTAGTTGAGCATTTATATATATACCAGGAGATGGATCTTCTAAATAGAGAGGAAATGGCCTTTCCTCGGTATTGGATGACTGATGATCACTGATGTATATATTTCGGGATGGATCTTCCCTGGGCCGTATATGACATTTATAGTACTGAGTGGTTGAGTATTTATGAGTTCAGCATGTGAGTACATGTTTCATCTCTGGGATACATGGCAGTGGCATGCATACATGACATACATGCATAGAGATGCATTCTTCCTCATATTGTACGGTATCATGTCGCTCATGATTTCTTTTACACACATTGATATATGGGCATAAAGAGGCACTTTTTTCACACTTGTTGTTTGGGAAGAAAAATGAAACATCATTTTTATTTTGGAAAGGATTTTTGGGAAGAATTACATTTTTTAAACTATATCGTGCTTTTCGAAGATTTCGGTAAAGGATTGAGTTTTCACTTATATTCTTGAAAAGCATAACTGTTTTCGAAAAATTTGTGAAAAAGATGAGCATTTTATCTCTGAGTTACTTCGTTATTTATATGCTCTATGTTGTTATGAATTATTGTTGGCTTCTGGTTTTGGACCCGACCATATTCCATCTCATCACTACTTTCAACTTATGTTTAGATTTGTTATTTATCTAGTACATGGTGTCAGTTGTACTCGTACTACACTTCCTGCACATTGCGTACAAATTTCGAATGCTGATATTGCTGTGTTCGATAGGAACTGAATTAGAAGATGTACCTGCGTTCCGGTTATAGATGCCTCTTGTTCATGGTAGTCATAAATTTATAAAACTCTATTTATGTACTTTTCAAACAAAAGATGTATTTACTTCATATAGCTTTGTAAACTCTATTCTTAGAAGCTCGTGATTTGTACTACCGGTCCTTGGGAATTGCATAAGATAAAGATAACTCATATGTTTAATTGTTTAGTTAATATTATTGGAATTGGATAGTTATTGGTTGGCTTACTTAGCGGATTAGGTTAGGTGCCATCACAACTGGTGAATTTGGGTCAGAATAAGTTAAATTAGTACAACAAAGCGTGTGTAAATATATATATATATATATATATATATATATATATATATATATATATATATATATATATATATATATATATATATATATATATATATATATATATATATATATATATATATATATATATATAACATGTTATAGATAGTTAAAGTAATACAACAAAGTGTGTGTGTGTGTGTCTGTAAGAATACGAAGCGCTAGGACCACAAGGTTGGGTTGTTTTGGGGATAGACTTGTAAAGAAGCAATAATCTAAGTAGTATATACAATTTTCATGATCAAATATATCTATTTACAAAATTGATTCATCGACTTATATTTTCCTTAGATGTATCAATGAATATTAAAAACAAAACGTTTCCACCAATATCGATGAATATTATTAAAAATAAAAGATCTCAGTCTATTTCGATTAATCTATATTATACATTATTAGTGATGAATTCATTAAATATAGAAGAATTAATACTAAACATATTTGACATGAATATATATATATATATATATATATATATATATATATATATATATATATATATATATATATATATATATATATATATATATATATATATATATATATATATATATATATATATATATATATATATGGATATCAAATTAAAGAAACGAAAGAAGTTATTAGCATTAAGTAAACATGTTAATAGGTAAAATTAGCGACTAAACATATTTAAAATAGAATAGTATTGGTTTATCAATTTATAAATTTTTCGTACGTAGTAATGTATGTGATTAATCATCAATTACAATATAGTATATGTATGTGCGCGTGTGTGCGCATTTGTGTGTGTGAAATTACTCATATACCTAATTATAACTTAGAAAATTCACTTAGATAGATACTATTATAATTTATTAAAAGTAATTAGTTAATATAATTATTTATAAAAATTACGCTTATAATTTATAATTATTTGTAATAATTGTATAATTAAATAAAATAAATGCTTATAGTTTATAATATTTTAAGAAATAAATAACACAAAAACAACTTTTTTTTAAATAACCAACCAAAGGTGGTCAGTTTATAGTCAAACGGTCAACATTTCATGTACCGACCAACTTTGATATGTAATTCTAAAATTAGATCTAAAATACGGGATTTCTCCTAATTTCTCTTACCTCTCTTCTATAAATTTTCATACTACTCACTCAATACCTTCCCCTCTCTGTCTATTTCTCTCTTACAAATCCCATTCTTCAACTTGCGCAGCCACTGCCCAGTTGTTGTGGTTGCTGATGCCGCTGCCACTGCTAGCCACTGCCCAGCTTTCGCCCCTCCTTCTCCATCTCCTAAGAATTCTAGGTTTGAATTATAACTTATTTCTTTTGTGTATAAATTTAATGTTTTGTTAATTAGTTATGAATTTAGTTAATTAGTATTTTAATTGATTATTTAACTTTGCATTTTATTGAAATCTACGGTTTAGGCCTTGTTTTAATTGAATTGATTACATATTGTATAAATTAAATGTTTAAGTTTGTATTGTTTAGAATAGTTTAGTCAGGATTGAATGAGTAACTTTGAATTAAATTTAGTTTTTAGGATTTGTTCTTGTGAATCGAACTTTTAGGATATGTGTTGAACTTTTAAGATATAAATTAAACTTTTTGGATATAAATTGAACTTTTTGGATATGAATTTAATTTTTAGGAACATTTAGAGGAAGTTAATCATCCATTACGTGAAGGAAGTCCGCATTGTGAGTTGTCTGTTGCAGTTAGATTACTAAGTATTAAATCTGATTGGAATCTTTCTCAAGCAGCCATAGACTCTTTCATTGACCTTATGAGTGAACTAGTTGACCCAAATATCAATTCACCATGTGATTTCTATAAGACAAAGAAATTGGTTTCTAAGTTAGGACTTTTGTCAATAAGAATTAATTGTTTTGAAGATAGTTGCACGTTATATTATAAAGATGATGCAACTTTAGAAAGTTATAGATTTTACGAAAAGCCTCATTTCAAGAGGCTTTCCAGCGGGAATATGGTGAGTGTAAAGGTGATGCATTAGTTACCCTTATACCTGGGTTAAAGAGATTATATGTATCGATGAGTTCTGCTTCTCATATGGGATGACACTTTGAAAATAGAAGACCACTTGGTGTTATGTGTCATCCTTCAAATGGAGAGGATTGGAAGCACTTTGATAGGACATATCTAGATTATGCTAATTAACCAAGGAACATTCAGCTAGGTTTATGTGTGCATGGCTCCATGCCTTTTACTATACCTGCGACACCATATTCATGCTGGCCCGTTTGAGTGATATGGAATACAAGTCAACTACAATTTATGTGTTGCTAAATTATCCTGAAGATGTGCCATTTCTCAAGTACGTAATTATTTGTTAGTTATCAAAATGTATAATTTATTATGATTACATATTTATGCAACTACTAAAAATTTTTGATGAGTTACTGTCACTTCTTGGGTCAATTTGGTCATGATGTTGTATATACGAGATTTGATACGTGGTTCAAACAGTTTGTAAATTTATCCTAATAATGTCCTTCTTATGTTCCCGCTATATATTTATATTCGGTTATGCTAACTTATGAATTTTTTTAACACTATGTAAGTAAATAATTCAAATAATGATGTAAATCAAATTTTGAAAGATATATCTTGGGGACCTGGGCTTCAGGTCACAACAGTGTCATAGTAGGATTGAATGGTTATAAGTTTCATATAGAGGATTGCTCTAAAAATAAAAATAGCAATAACAGTGGGGTGTGGGTTCAAGGTGGTGATGGCAACCAAGTTAGAGATTTTGATTATTATTGTGTGGTCAAAAAATATTACAACTAGAATATACAATTGGCCATATAAGAAATTGATACTCTTTAGATGCAAGTGGTTTGACCTAAATCTAACAAGAGGTACAAGAGTACACCACCTATACAACATAATTGAGGTTAATTATACGATGGAGTATGATCGTTATGATCCTTTTATAATTGCACATAACGTTAGTCAAGTGTATTATGCTCCTTATCAATTGCGGCGGTATAAGCTCGATTGGTGGGCTGTAATAAAAACTAAGTTGTACGTAGGGTGAAAGTCGAGAATATATTAGATGTTGCATATCAGAACGATATCTCTAGTGTTCACCAAATAGTAGACAATCAGTCAGAAAATGATTTGGAATATCCTAAACGCATATTGGACAAAGTTGATATAAAAGAAGTAACAGTTATAGAAAATGAGGATAAAAAATAAACTGATGAAACTCAAACAATTGGCTATTGTACAACATAATATGATCTCCAACTTTAAAATCTTTATGACAGATGAGCTTGTCATGCCACTTTTTTGTCTTTTCCTTGTACAATTTAGTATTTTCTTATGCTATAAGTCGAAACTCTTCCAACTCATCAAGCTGTAATAGACGATTTTTACCTGCATTTGGTAAGATTAATTCAACAATTTTATAGCCCGATATGCTTTATGTTCTAATTCCACAGGTAAATGATAAGTTTTTCCAAAAACTAGTCTATACGGAGATGTACATGTTGGAGTTTTTTAAGCAGTTCTGTACGCCCATAAAGCATCATCCAATTTAAAGACCAATATTTTCGAGAAGAACTAACAGTTTTTTCTAAAATTCTTTCTAATTCTCTGTTGGAAACTTCTACTTGCCCGCTTGTTTGAGCGTGGTATGAAGTTCCTATTTTATGAGTTACTCCATATTTTAACAACAAACTAGCAAATTGTCTATTTATAAAATGAGTTCCTTGATCACTTATTATTACTCGCAGAGTTCCAAATCTAGAAAATATATTTTTCTTGAGAAAAGTACAAACAATATGAGCATCATTTTTTCAAGTAGCATTTGCTTCTACCCATTTTGAAATATAGTCAACAACAACTAAAATATATTCACAGCCGTTTGAAGGAGGAAAAGGACCCATAAAATCAATACCTCAAACATCAAATATTTAACAAACAAGGATAGAATTAAGAGGCAGCTCATCCCTTTTTGAAACGTTACCACTTTTCTAACATTTGTCGCAAGTGGCAACATAATTTCTTGCGCCTTTGAATAAAGTAGGCCAATAAAATCCAACTTCAAGTACTTTAGCTGATGTCTTTCGTCCTCCATAGTGTCCTCCTATAGCTCCATCATGGCAATGACTTAAAATATTGTTCATTTTAGTTTCAGGTACACATCTCCTGATTATATCATCTGCATAAAATTTAAACAAATAAGGATATTCCCAGTAATAATGTTTTGTCTCTTTTCTAAGTTTTTTTCTTTGATCGTAAGAAAAATATTTTGGAATCCACCCTCCTGCTAACTAATTGGCAATATCAACAAACCAAATAGGTTTATTTACAACTGTTGCAACAAAAAAGGTCATCTGAAAAACCCTCTTGGATATCTAGTATTCAATAAGAGGATTCTCTAAATGTGACAAATAATTAACTACCTAATTTTCTGAATCTTTTCTATCTTTTATTTCGAGATCAAATTCTTACAAAAGGAGTATCCATCTTAGCAATCTAGGTCTAGAATCTTTCTTTGTTAATAGATACTTTAAGGCTGTGTGATTAATAAATACTATAACCTTTGTTCCTATCAAAGAAGAACAAGAATTGTCAAACGCCAATACTACTACCAATAACTCCTTCTCGGTTGCTACATAATTCATTTGAGCTTCATTGAGGGTTCTGCTGGCATATTATACGAGTCTAAAGATTTTATTTTTATTTTGCCACAATGTTGCTCCTACTGCTATATCACTTACATCACACATTATTTCCAATGGCTGGCTCCAATCAGGAGAGACAACAATTTGAGCATTAGTCAATTGTTCTTTGAGAAACTCAAATGCTTTTCTGCAATTATCTGAAAATTCAAATTTCACATCTTTCATCAGTAGGTTAGTCAGAGGTTTTGAAATTTTTGAAGTCTTTTATAAACCTTTTATAAAATCTTGCATGCTCTAAGAAACTTCTAATACCTTTAACAGTGATGGTATGGGGTAATCCTGCTATAAGATCAATTGTAGTTTTATCAACTTCTATTATTTTAGCAGTGATTTTATGTCTTAAAACAATTCCCTCTGTTATTTCCCAATTAAGAACTAGATTTGTCTCTTCACATCTTTTAAGAACCAAAGTTAAATGATAGAGACAATCTTCAAATGTCTTACCAAAAAGTGAGAAATCATCCATGAAAATTTCAAGAAACTTTTCAGTCATATCTGAGAAAAATGCTGACATGCAACGCTGAAATGTAGCATGAGCATTACATAGTCGAAGTGGCATTCTTTTGTAAGCATACGTACCTTGGGGGCATGTGAATGTTGTTTTCTCCTTATCTTCTAGAGCAATTGGTATCTGATTATACCCAGAATATCCGTCAAGAAAACAATAAAAACTACGGCCTGCAATTCTTTCAAGCATTTGGTCAATTAAAGGAAAAGGAAAATGATCCTTCGCTGTGGCATCATTAAGTCATGTGTAATCAATGCAGACTCCCCATCCTGTGACTGTTCTAGTAGGTATGAGTTCACTATTTTTATTTTTTATTATGGTCATACCTCATTTCTTTGGTACTACCTGTACAGAACTTACCCAAAGGCTATCAAATATTGGATAAATGATACCTTCCGCTAGAAGTTTCACCACTTCTTCCTTGATAACTTCTTGCATTGCTGGATTCAGTCTCCTTTGTGGTTGGACTATTGATTTGTAATTTTCTTCCATGAGGATCCTATGCATACAAGAAGCTGGATTGATTCCCTTGATGTCTGTTATAGTCCACCCTAAAGCTCTTTTATGTTTTCTCAAGATCTCGATCAGTTTGTATTCCTGTTCTTGAGTCAAACAAGATGAAATCATTACTGAAAATAATTCAGGTTCAAGAAACACATATTTTAAATGAGAAGGAAGATTTTTGAGTTCAATTTTTTATTGAACTACTTCTTGTGAGATTTTCTCGTTTTCTGATTCTTTTTCCAATGTTTCAACTTCTTCTCTGATCGTGGAATTTTTATCACTTGTGGTACCTGACCTGACTAATCATCTTTCTAATGAATTAGTAATTAATTGGTTATCCTTGAATTTATCTACCAGGTCATCTAGTAAGTCAATTTGAAAACAAGATGATGATGACTGATTCCCAGGAAATTTCATCAATTTTATGCATATAAAAAATTACTCTCTCCTCACCAACTCACAATATTAATTGTCCTTGATGAACATCAATGATCGCTCTTCATGTTGAGAAAAATGGTCTACCTAAAATTAATGATACCTTAGCATTTTGTTCCATTTCAAGTACTATAAAATCTATTGGGAATACAAATTTATCTACTCTAACGAGGACACTTTCTATTATTCCTTGGACCTTTTTGTACTTTGATCAGCTAACTGACGAGACACACAAGTATCTTTCATTTCACCAAGTTCTAATTTCCTAAAGATTGAGAAAGGCATTAGATTTATTGAAGCACCCGAATCACATAATGCTTTTTAAAAATGAGCACCTCCCATAGGACAAGGAATTGTAAAACTCCTTGGATCGCCAAGTTTCTGTGGAAGCTTATTTTGAAGTATAGCAATACATTTCTCTGTAAGCTTAACAACTGGAACTTCTTCCACTCTTCTTTTACTTGACAAAATTTCTTTGAAAAATTTAGCATGTGAAGGCATTTGTGTCAAAGCTTCAGTGAAAGGTATGTTAATATATAAAGTTGCTTTAAAATATCTAGAAACTTTGTAAATTGTTTGTCAAGATTTTCTCTTTTCATTTTTTTGGGAAAAGGGAGAGGTGCAGAGTGAAGATTTGTTATCAATTCATTTTCTTGTACATTTTTTCCTTTATGCTTTTGTTCTTTTAGAAGTTTAGAGTCTCTTTTATTCTCACCTTCTTTACTTGTTCCATTTCTTGTGGTTTTCCTTGTCTATCAATATATGGATCATCAAGAGTATTACCTAACCCTAGAGAGATGGCTTTGATGTGTTCCTTTAGATTTTTCTCGGTGTTACTTGGTAGAGAACCTTTTATTTGTTCAGACATGAGGTTTGCTAATTGGCTTACCTGAATTTTCAAATTCTTGATAGCTGAATGTTGACTTTCAACCTTCTCGTCAGTAGCTCTAATGAATTTGTACATCATGTCTTCAAGGCTTTGTTGATGAGATCTTTGAGGCTGTTGCTGATATTGTTGAAAATTCTGTTGCCCTCACTTTTGATTTTGAAAACCAGGTGGTCCCTGATCCTGCTACTTCTGATTAAAAAAACTTTGAGGATTTTCAACTCCATTAGGATTACTCCATTGAAATCCTGGATGTTTTTGTGCCATGGGACTACCAAATGAGAAATTATTTCTATAACCAATTAAATTTACATGTTCCTCATTTTGCGTTAAAATCTTGACATTAATGATTCGGATGATTACTTTTACAAATATCCCAATTCTCAAGTTGGGATGATAATCGAGCATTTACCTGGAATGTCTCAACTTTTTGTGTTAGAGATGCAATTTGTTGCGCTAGTGAATTCCAGGCTTCAACCTGATTGACTCTTGCTACTTTCTTAACAATCATTATGTCAGAGGGTCATTGAACAACATTTTCTGAAATTTCATTGAGCAATTGCATGGCTTCTGTAGTAGTTTTGCCCATTATGGATCCTCCTGATGATACATCAATAATACCAGAGGGTTTAAGACCATGATAAAAAAATATAAAATATCATAATATTGGATACCATGGTGCGGCCATTTTCTTAGCATTGATTTTACTCGTTCGCATGCTTGGTATACAGATTCAGTATCTGTTTACACAAAATTATTGATTTCTTGCTTCATTTTAAATGTTTTTACAGGTGAAAAATATTTATTAAGAAATTTTTGAGTCATTTGGTCCCATGTAGTGATTGAACCTCTCAGCAGACTTCACAACCATATTTTGGCTTCACTTTTTAAAGAAAAAGTAAAAAGCCGCAACCTGATAGCGTCTGTTATGACTCCATTATACCTGCAAGTTTTAACTAATTCCAGAAAATCAATTAGATGGATGTAAGGATCTTCACTCGCATCACCAGTAAATTGACACGACTGTTGAATGGTTTGAATCAAGCATGTCCGGGTTTCAAAGTTTTTGCTGCAATTAGTGGTCTCCTCACACTTGATTCTCCTTCAAAATGATTTGGTCTTGCATAATTACGGAGTACTCTATCACGTCGTGGTGCCACTTCATCAAACTGTTCTTCTACTTGATGTGGTGGGAGTTGGTTGTTGTTATTAAGTTCTTCGTTCTCCTTTTTTTCTTGTGAAGAAATTTGATATTGTGAAACCTGCCCTTTTTGTAACAACTGCAAGGATTTTTGAATTTCATGATTGCATTTGACTAGTTCTCTAGAAGAGAAACGGGTCATACACTTTGTGAAATTTCAGTAGAATAGTTAAAATAATTAGACAATAAAAATAAATCTCAAATTAGCAGTAAAACAATTAATCTGTAGTAGACTTTAGTCAATCCCCGGAAACTGCGCCAAAAATTTGACGAGTGTCTAGCGTAAATAAAATTCTAACTCGTACTCTGTCAAATAACAGTATAGAAAGATGTCAAACCCATAAAGATTGGTTTATCATTTCTACATATATTTCTTGTTTTAGTTACTATTTGAGAAAATCAGAAAGAGTTGAGTTTTAAATTAACTAACTAGAAATGCTTGAATGGAGCAATACAAAATATTTTATTTTTCATAAATATAATAAAAATGTGTTGTGATCCTGACTTCACTTAATATTTTTATATAGTAAAATTATTATTCTTCAATATCTATTTCTCATAAATGTATAAATACTTCTCAGGATTACATTTATATATTATTACTATAATTGAATAATAAAGTGCACTCCTCTCGGTTATACAAATTAGTTGTCAAAACGGAAATATCAAAGAACCAAAAATATATACTTGAACCAAAGCATGTTTTTTTTAGTAAGTCCCTTTCGGTTACCCTACTTGTTATAACTGTTTACTACAATATTCGCCTCTTTCGATTACGAATAAGAGTAGACTCAATTTTAACATATAAAAGCTAGATGTCACTAAATATAGGTTAACATCTATCAATAGCAAAATTAACTATTACCTTTCAGCCTCTTTCGATTACAGAATTAGTGAGAAGTTAATATGTAGTACTAAATAGATGGATGTTAACAAATTAAATAACACCTAACTATAAAGCTGATAAAATTTAAATAAAAAGCTTCAACTCAAGTATGCGAAATTGAAGAATAATATCTACTATTATATAAAAATATTAAGATCCGTCATTTTCCAAACACAAGAAAAGTTACTCCATATTAGAGCCAATACTGACAACGGAAGCCCATTAAATAAGAAAATAAAAAGAAATATTCAAGAGAATAATCCCCCCTATTTAATTAAAAATAGGAACTAGAGTAATTTCTTATACTACCATTTGTTCGGAACTAGAAATGAAGCCAATGTAATAACTAAAGAAGAAACAGAAGCAAAGCTAAAGAAAAAAGAGAAAGGAAAAAACTTTCTGCTAAATATTACACTTCTCAGATTTTCTCCCCCCTTCTCGATTAAGAACGATGCCTCTTTATACGCAAGCCATGACAAGGTTTTCAATAATCGTCTGGATATGAGCTTGTCATGGCTGGTTGTGCATTATTATGCTTGGTTATAAGCTTCTTTGGTTATGGATCGATTATAGTTTGTTGTATCCGGTTGTGGGTTGGTTGTCCTTTGTCATGACAGATCATTTTATACAACGTCTTTCTTTAGCACCATATTTTATTTTGCTTTAGCTTGTCCATTTTTTTTCTTTTTCCTTTGTAATCTTCTCGTTCCCGGACGAATCCTTGTTTAACTTTCATGTATAATTTAGAAAAAAGTATGGAAGAAATGTGATAGTTTTTGTGTTTTTTATAAAGAAATTATATATTTAAAAATCAAGTAAAATGCACTTATCATACACGGTCGCAGATTTGATTGCATTTTTTACCATGTTCCGTTTGGAATTTGGAAAAACATAAAATATGAAAGTTGTAGCCTCTGAGTTAGCTTTCCAACCACATATTGTGGAGCCTAAATAGAGTTCTGAGCGAAACGTTATGTACATTTTACTAGATTGTGCGCAATATGCCTACTCGATTCTTTGTTTTGTTGCCCTATCATTTGTTAATCTCCGAATATGATGTAGGATTGCGCATATGTGTTCGTAACACACAGCGAAAGATAATAACAATCCTAGGCAAATTGTTTCGTGTTTAAAATTTATTTACATGTCAAAGATCGGATCTAAGACGTAAGTGAAGAGAGTCTCGTTTCAAAAAAATTTCGATAGTGCGAAGACTCGATGCGTATCCACGCCGAGACTAATCATTTCTATCAACTCTGTGATCAATGAAACTCGCGAACGAACTTGAATGAAAAACTTATGCTAAAATTTCTCTCAAAAATCTCAACTCAAATTAGCAAAACAAGAAACTTTTTTTTGTAATTATATTATCTCTTTTGATTTTGTATTCCACTCTTACTTTTACAAAGTAATTTTCTTCTAAAAAATTAATCCAGCAAATTGTCTCCATCACCCTTTATATATAGCATCGCCTATAAATCTTTTACCTATTTAATAAAGTAATAATTTACTAATGGTAAAAGTTTATTCCAAAATAAACTTATATGAAAAATTTGAGATTCTAATCAACGGTTAGATTGACCATTGGATCTTTATGGACTTTCCATAAGTCCAATTTCCAATTGGACTTTCTTAAGTACTGAATACTTTTCCATTAAAACAATTAAATTCCACAATGAATTGTTCACTTTGTCGACTTCTCTTTTAATTCCAATACCAAATTGGTTTTACATAATAAGACTATTACTATTTATATACATTACGTAAATAAATAATAAATTTTATTTCAAATAGAAAATTTTTAATTTATTCACAATATTTATTATATCCTCTGTGGTAGCAAAGAATTATTAGCAACAC
Organism: Nicotiana benthamiana; assembly: GCA_034376525.1. NCBI lineage: Eukaryota > Viridiplantae > Streptophyta > Magnoliopsida > Solanales > Solanaceae > Nicotiana > Nicotiana benthamiana. The sequence goes on along the minus strand of CM067324.1, from coordinate 25,702,403 downwards.
TCCTTAATGACCAGTTAGCATGAAGTACACAATTTACTCTAAAGAACTAGTAGAAGAATAATGTAGTAATTCTTTCTGTCCGTATAGCTCTGGATCACCTAGGATATGGTTCAACTGTCAAATCGTAATAAGCGACCAACTATGTGTTCATGTCAAATATAATCGACCATTGAATAACCTAAGAAACTCATTTCTTCCTTCATTCAATTGCCCTTGCCAAGGTCTTAGTTTGGTCAACTATCGCCCTAGGGTCATAGGTATCTGGTATCAAAGAACAATAAATAACTTGTCAAATACTATGACGATCTCAGGTCAAAGGGAAATTTTACATCACATTCTTTAAGAATTAATCCTATTGACAGTTTATGGTAATTCTAACCATTAGGAATTATCCAATGAGTCGGTTCAATGTTCATATATCTATATGCATCATCTATCTATGTGATTTAGTTAATGAGATTAATTAATCTTTATCCCATAAAGACGATCACATAAATATTGATCTAACTGAATTATTAATGTCTAAATTAATAATCCAACGATCAAGAACAAATTTAGATTAAATTATAAGAAACTTCACCCTTATTATCATGATCTCTATCACAATGTCAAGTCTCATAATTTAATCAAGGACCTTATCAAGTCAATCAAATAATTTAGTAATAACTATGATAAAAGAATATCAGATACCATATATTTTCATATCAAATAATGTTCACAAAAATATATTCAAATCATCAAATATGATATCAGATCTAGGGCATATCTATTATATCCCTAATAATCTCCCACTTGCACCACAGCCAATCGCTCTTGTACTTGAATTCCAATTTTCACTTATGCTTGTCAAACTCCTTTGCACCAAGAGCTTTAATGAATGGTATGGAGCATTTTCCTTTCCATCAACCTATTGAATCTAGACGTCTCCACGTCCAATAATTTCTCTTATCAAGTGATCTCTTAGCAGAATGTGTTTGGATTTTTGGTGTGATTTTGGTTCTTTTGCATGAGCAATGGCTCCGGTGCTGTCACACAACAATGGAACTATACCTTCTATTGAAGAAACCACATCAAGTTAAGTTAAGAACTTTTTTATCCATACAGCTTTCTTAGCAGCTTTACTAGCTGCTATATATTTTGCTCAAGTCACTGAATCAGCTACTGTAGCTTGTTTGGAACTTTTCCAACTCACTGCAACGCCATTTAAAGTGAATACATAACCAGAAATAGATTTGCTATCATCTTTATCCGAAGAGAAGCTTGCATCAAAATAACCTGCAAGTTTCAACTCAGAATCTCCATAGATGAGGAATTGGTCTTTAGTCCTTCTTAAATACTTAACAATGGTCTTCCCCTCCTTCCAATATTACTTACCGGGATTTGCCTAATATCGGCTAGTCACTCCAAGTTTATAAGTCACGTCAAGACGTGTAGATGTCATAGTATACATGATAGCTCCCACTAAATTAACATATGGAATCCTACTCATCTGTTCTCTCTCTCTCTCTCTCTCTCTCTCTCTCTCTCTCTCTCTCTCTCTCTTCAGGTGTTTTAGGATAATCCTTCCTACTGAAAGTAATTCTAGTGCCTATCTGTAGATAGCCATTTTTTGGAATTATCCGTATTATACCTATTTAAGATGGTATCAATGTACAAAATACTGGGAAAGTCCAAGCAGCTTCCTAGATCTATCTCTATAGATCTTTATTCCTAATATATAAGCTTCTTCTCCTAAGTCTTTCATGGAGAACTGTTCAGATAGCCAAGTCTTCGTACTTCTCAATGCTGGTACGTCATTCCCTATGAGCAATAGATCATCAACATACAACACTAATTGTATAACTGTGCTCCCACTAACATTTTTGTACACACAAGGTTCTTTTCGCATCTAACAAAATTGAAATTTTCAATTGTCTTGTTAAAGTGAATATTCCAACTTCGAGAAGCTTGCTTTAGTCCATAAATGGATCTTTGTAGCTTGCAAATTTTGTTATGATCAGACGAAGATGTGAAACCTTCAGGTTGTATCATGTACACATCCTCTTCTAGCTCACCATTAAGGAAAGCTGTTTTCAAATTTATTTGCCATATTTCATAATCATAGTATGTTGGTAAGCAAAATCCGAATAGATTTTAGCATTGCCACGGGGGAGAACTTCTTATCAGAGTCGACTCCTTCTTTCTCGCTATATTCCTTGGCAACAAGACCGAATTTGTAGATCTCCACCTTTTTGTCTACTTCAAAATTTTCTTAAAAACCATTTACAACCTATAGTTTTTATATCCTTTGAAGGTTTAACTAAAGTCGGTACTTTATTTTCCTTCATGATTCTATTTCGGAGTCCATGGCCTTTTGGCACTTCTCATAATCAGAACTTTGTATAGAATCTTCATAGGTCTTAGGGTCATCATCATTATGATCAACCTTATGTGATATATCATCTTGTACCATTAAATTTAATCTAGTTGGGACATGATGTTCTCATGTGGACCTTCCAAAAGGTATTTGTACAACTTGTTCACCTTGTGCTGGATTTGGTTGTTGTTCAATTTGGTTTGAAACTGGTTCATTAACATGTTCCTGAACTTCATTTAGTTCTTGAACTTCAAGAGTTGAACATGGCAACTTCAAAATATCCAATAAAGGTTCTTCAACTTGGGTATCATGATCTTTATTCTGTGTTGGTTCATTACTTTCTTCAACTTCATCAAGTTATATTTCTCTATTATAATTTCCTTCTAAAAGAAATTCCCTTTCTAAAAAGGTTGCTCCTCTGACCACAAACACTTTATGGTCAGAAGGGTGATAGAAATAATATCTCATTGGTTCCTTGGGATACCCAATAAACCTACACTTATCAGATCTTGAGTCAAGTTTATCAGACTGTAATCTCTTAACATAAGCTGGACAACCCCAAACTTTAATATGTTTAAGGTTAGGCTTACATCCTTTCCATATCTCATATAGTATTGTAGAGACTGACTTAGTGAGAACTTTATTAAGTAACTAAGTTGCTGCTTCTAAAGCATATCCTTATAAATTTATTGGAAGATCAATGAACTCCATCACAGATCTCACCATATCTAATAAGGTTCGATTTCTCCTTTCAGACATACTATTGTGTTGTGGTGTTCTTGGAGGTATCCACTGTGAGAGAATCTCATTCTCTTTGAGATATTTAGTAAAATCTTCATTAAGATATTCTCCACCTCTATCAGACCTTAGTACTTTGATACTTTTACCAGTCTGCTTCTCAACTTCACTACGGAACCTTTTGAACATTTCAAAAGATTCAGGCTTGTGTTTCATAAGATACACAAATCCATATCTTGACATATCATTAGTGAATATGATGAAGTAAGAAAATCTACCTCTAGCTTAAATTTTCATGGGTCCACAAACATCTGCATGAATTAGTCTCAATAATTCAGGAGCTCTTTCTCTAATTCTTGTAAATGGAGATTTGGTCATTTTTCCTTTGAGACAAGATTGACAAGTTGGATATGATTCAAAATCATACTTGTCAAGGTACCCTTTCTTGTACAACTTGTTAATTCTTTTCTCTCCAATATGACCAAGCCTACAACGCCAAAGGTATGTTTGATTTACATGATCGTCTCTTTTCTTCTTAAGTCTTGAAACATACATAATCGAATTAGCATTCACATTAGGTAAGACATAAACATCATATTGTAGATAGCCATTCACATATAAATTATCATTATAATAAATAGAGCAAATACCATTGCCTGTATTAATGCGAAAACCACGTTTGTCTAACATAGAAGCTGAAATTATGCTCGAAACAAATTTAGGAACGTAATAACAATCATCCAACATAAGTACTTTGCCTGAGGAATTATTAACTAAATTGATCCTATAGCTACGGCCGCAACTTTTGCACCATTTCCAACTTGTAAATTAATTTCTCCTTTCTTCAACTTTCTACTTATCTGGAACCCCTGCAATATACTGCAGATGTTATAACCACTGTCAGTATATAATACACACAATGAAGAATTAGTAGTTGTTAAAGAAACCTTGAAAATATTTTTCATTAAAGTCTTACATTGTCTTTTAAAGTTTCAAGATACTTTTAGCAGTTTCTCTTTCTTATCCTATTTTCTTACAATGGAAACATACAATATTAGATTGGTCAGCTTTGCCTTCATTGCCTTTGGGTTTGGTCACACCACCCTTGGGTGCAATAGGCTTTTTCTTGGGTTTACTTTTACCCTTACCCTTTTTCTTAGAAGAGTTTTCAACCAACATGATAATTCCTTTCTTCTTCTCAGATGCAAGTTGATTCTCATAATTGATCAGCATGTTAAACATCTCATGAAGATCATAATTCATTTTATTCATATTGAAATTAATAATGAATTGTGAAAAGGATTCTGATAGTGACCGCAAGATCAAATCTTGAGAAAGCTCTTTACCTAGTTAGCACCCCAACTTCTCCAGTTCTTCAATAAGATCAATCATATGTGACATAGGGTCCAACTGGAGAGTTTCCAGTCAATTTGGATCCAAATAAAGCTCTAGATAGATGGAATAGTTGTCCTGCTTTGTGTACCAAACATTTTCTTAAGATATTCAATTATTGCAGTTGGATCCATATCTTGATATTTCCTCTGTAGTTCAGAATTCATAGAAGCGAGAATGATGCAATTGGTGGTAAGATATTCTTCCAAGTATTTCTGATAAATCTTGATAGCATCATCATCTTCCTTATCTGGGACTTACTTGGCATGCTTATCGATCAAATCAATAAGCTCTTCATGCATGAGAATAATTCTCAAATTTTTGTACCAATCATCAAAGTTTGGTCCTACTAACTTGTTGGTCTCAAGTATTCCACGTAGTGATATAGCATACCTATTGAGAAATCTAAAATATAGAAAAGAAAAGGCAATAATATAAGAACATATTTGCATATATCATAATGACATGGGCTTTTATCTAAGTGATACTTTCACTAATTATTTTAAACTATTTACCCTCATTATAGTTTATGAAATCTTTATTTATGTTAGTGGAGTAAAGGAATCCTTTAACAATATGTATGAGCTCCTTGGAAGTCAAGCCATTTATCACATATATTTTAAAGGTAGGTACCCTTACCAATTGTATCCACATATAATTTCCTTAAATAGCTCTATGTCAAATAGTTCCCTGGTAGTCAGGTCGATTCTATTAGCATAGTTGAGTTCAACCATCATGATAGCAAAGAACTTATTAAATTTTATACTCCGCCGGGTGGTCCAGGCATCTGGTGTAAAATTGAATAATTCTTTCAATCCATATATTATGCAATAAATAATTTTAATATATTCTCGAACTATAAGTCTGCTGGTAGTGAGTCCGCTTATTATTAATAAAAAATAAGTAAAATTGTATACCTTGATGGATAGCTCTATAATAAAATATATTATATTTTATTATTTAAGAACAAAAATTTTAGTAAGAGAGAATTGTTACTAAAATAATTATTAATAACATGAAGATCAATTTTTTATAGCATGTGAACTTAGTTCACGTTGTCTACATGTTTAGTCCTAAATTAATTTACGTCACATGTAATGAATAATTCAAAATTATGTAATGAAAAAGTACGTTGACAAAAAAAAATTCAACATTCTTCTAACATGTTTAATCTATATATAACATATATCACAAAAAAGTAATTCATGCCAGAATATCATTATTAATTATCATCTCATGAACTATTAACAATTAAAAATAAAAATAGAATCATGTAACCTATTATAAATTCCCATCGTCTCTAATACAAAATTTTAAATTCAAGTTATGAATTATCTCAATAGTTATATGAATACATATTTTATCCATAATAAAATAATATCAACATTCAAACGAGTTAACTATTGCACAAGACACATGTATTATGGTTTGAACTGTTCAAATATAATATTAAAATATTTCGTAAATAAATTTTAGAGATAATAAACCATGGCTCTGATTCCATTGTAGGATTGCGTATAGGTGTTCGTAACACGCAGCGGAAGACAATAACAATCGTAGGCAGATTTTTTCGTGTTTAAAATTTATATACATGTCAAAGATCGTATCTAAGACGTATCTGGTGAAGAGAGTCTCGTTTCAAAATTTCTTCGATAGTGCGAAGACTCTATGCGTATCCATATCGAGACCGATCCTTGTATCAACTCTGTGATCATTGAAACCAGCGAATAAATTGAATGAATAACTTGTCCTGAAACTTTTCTAAAAAATCTCAACTCAAATTAGAAGAACAAAAAATGCTTTTCTTGTAATTGTATTTTTCCTCTTGGTTTTGTATTTCACTCTCACTTTCACAAAGTAATTTTCTTTTAAAGAATTAGTCCAAGAAATTTTCTTCATCATCCTTTATATATGGCATCACCTATAAATAATTTTTCTATTTGGTTGAGGTAATAATTTACTAAGGGTAAAAGTTTATTCCAAAATAAACTTATATGAAAAACTTGATATTCCAATCAACGGTAAGTGAGACCATTGGATCATTATGGACTTTCCATAAGTCCAATTCCTAATTGGACTTTCTCAAGTATTACTGAATAGTACCTTATCAAGTTAATCAAATAATTTATAATAACTATGATAAAAGAATATCAAATGTTATATATTGTTATGTCAAATAATATTCACAAAAATGTTCAAATCATCAAATATGAGATTGGATCTAGGGCATATGTATTATATCTCTAACATACGATCTCAGCTTAATTCCTTAGACTTTTACTCAAACTTCAAAGTTCTAAATCACTTGAATTCATATCCACAATATTTATATAGCTCGGAATCACTCCTACAAGGCATAAAAAGACACTGTTAGTGCAAAACACTAGCGATTAAAGCGCAAACTCAACTAAACTGCAGTAAATTTGAGTGTAATAATCGACTAAAATACGTAATTATAGCCTATCATCACCGACCGATTTTGGTTGGTACAAAAAATTAATAAATTTAATATACCGACCAAGCTTGGTCGTTTAAATTAAATTAATAAAATAATATTCTGACCAATTTTGGTCGGTAATCCTATTAAATTGTCAAATGGTCGTGTAGAGCATACCGACCAAGATTGGTCGGTAATTTCCTACTAACTTTGGTCGGCATGTGCCTTTCGACCTTTAAAATATCGTCCACACGTAAATGGTCGAGTTTCGGACGGTTATTAGCCATTAACTACCAAAATTAGTCAAATTTTTTAGTCAGTTTTTACCGAATTTTTAATAGTAAAACTAACTTCTACGCGGGAGCGGGAAATACTAGTCACCTAGTTAATGTGGTAAATAAGACGAGATGGTAACAATAGATAGGACAAATCATGGTTGAAGATTATTATTTAAATAGAAGGAGGATAAAATATTAGATGACTTCCAAATTAAAGTACCAAAAGCCAAATCGAATCCGATGAAAAACACTATACATAATGTTGAGATAAGAGAAAATACATGATATAGTCTTGTATAGCCTTGTATATTCTTTGTATACTCATTGTATATTTTCGGTATATCTATGGTATATCTTGTAAATGGGCTATGATGATTATTGTGTATATGAGCCCACAGTTTATTTAATTTTGGGCCGGATCACCCGACCCGACCCATTCGTGTGTAAGTTGTACATAGTCCGGGTGTAGATATTTTCACCTACCGGACTTCATTCTATTTTCATTTCTGATTAATAAATTCTCTCTCTATTCTAGAGAGTTCTCAAACGCTCCTCATTCTCTCTAGTTTCTCTCTCTACATTATCAATGATTTTTCGGTCTAATCTCAATGTTTACATGGTATCAGAGCCTAGACGACGATTCGACTATGTTTATCTGTATCTCATTGTCTTGAATGGAGTCTGTTTCGAGATTTTTGGGGGTGTTTCTGAGACCTTATGGTCGATGATGATTCCGGTTTAAATCGGACGCCTTTCTGAGTTTTTCATCGTGATATCTGAGTGTATTTTCTTCACTTGAACGTTCTGGTTGATTTTCTGATGATTTTGGGTGATTTTTGGGTGACCTATCGGCTTCTAGGTTTTCTGGTGGTTTAACCTAGAGTTTTACTGCTATCCGGTGGCTTGATTCTCACTCAGTGGATGTTTAGGGTGACTTTCCGACATCCCTGACTATATTTCCAGTAAGGTTTGCAACGGTTGCACCTAGGGTTTTGTACCTAGGGTTTTCTTTGATTGACTGAAGGCCGATCTTCTCCGGTCGCGAAGAAGGAGGGTAACTCTGTACCTCTCTTGAGTATTGTATATTTTGTGTGTGATTATTTGGCTTCGTGTGTGAATATCTGGTTTCGTGATATTTTTCTTGTCGAAACTGTTTTTCTTTTCAAACTGGTGCATTAATCATGACTTCTAATACGAATACTGGTACCTTCTCCTCGGTAGACTCTACCAGTCCTCTATTTGTATACTCCTCTGATGTGCCTGGGGTCTCTCTTGTTCCTACTCCCTTCTCGGGAAGTGGTTATGGGGGTTGGAGGAGAAAAATGTTTGTTGCATTATCTTCTAAAAATAAGATTGGTTTTGTTGATGGGACGTGCTCCCGACCAGCCACTAATGTGGCTCAACAAAGGTTATGGGATAGGTGCAATAACAAGGTGATTTCTTGGTTAACTGCCTCCCTCTCCCCACAAATTGCTGAAAGTGTGCAGTATTCTGATACTGCACAAAGTATATGGTCCCACTATAATATGGTCCTCAATGATGAGAAGCAAAGACAAGTCCAGTCTCCTTCTCACTTTAATCCTGACTCTGTCTCTTTCAATGTCCATACTAATAGGCAGCCTGTTGGATTTAACAAGGCCACAGTGCCTATTCCTCCTTCTCCTTTCAGACGAAGAGTCAATTTTGATCAGGCCAAAGGACCTTTATTCTGTAGATACTGTAAAAAATCTAGACACTTAATTGATAAGTGTTTCAAGATCCATGGGTATCCACAAAGTACAAATTCTAACAAGGGGAGGAGACCTGCTGCTGCTCATCTTAGTGCTGGTCTGGATTTTCCTCATTCTGAAGGACATATGTCTGTTCCCCAAGGGAATCCTCCTGAAAGCCATCAACCTGTTGCAAAAATAGATGGCCAGAGCTCTGTGATACTAGGGTTGAGCAGACAAGATTATGACCAGTTGATGAATTTATTACACCAGAACAAGTTAGAGGACTCCACTGCTCAAACTCCTCCTCCCATATATGCTGCTAACTTTGCTGGTACTATGTTAACTGAGAACCCTATTTCTGATTCCAAACTTTGCTTACTTACTAATATCAACTCTGTCACCTGGATTATAGATTCAGGTGCCTATAATCACATGACACATGATAAATAGCTACTTTTTAACATCACACCTTTAACTCTGCCATATCTTGTTACTCTTCCTAATGGCTATAAAGTGAAAGTAACATGCACAAGCTCTTTTGCATTGACTCCTTCCATCACTCTTCACAATGTACTGGTAGTTCCTTCTTTTAAACGCAACTTGATTTCTGTCCACAAGTTAGTAAAGCAGTTACATTGTATAGTTATGTTCACTGAACATTCATGCTTACTACACATGATACAGGACCCTTCTCTGAGGAGGCCTCTGGATCTTGGTAGAGAAGCTGCTGGCTTATATAAACTGGCTTGGGTTCCTCCTTCCTCTTCTTCCTCTGTTAGTTGTTCCTCTACTTCTGTTTGTTCTGTATCTTCTTCTTGTAATGATGACACTTTGTCTGATAGCAAGGTTGTTGCATTGCCTTCTGTGTCTGTTTCTTGTCATGATGACATTTTGTCTGATAACAAGGCTGTTCCATTGCCTTCACATGTATATAGTTCCATCTGTAATACTGATCTTACATCTGACATGGATTACATTTGGCACTTAAGATTGCTCATACTCCTTTTGCAAATATGAAATGTATTTCTGGTTTGTCTTTTCCATTTGCTTCCAAACAACCTTTTCCATGTTCAGTCTGTCCTATGGCCGGACAGACTAGGCTTCTATTTCCTGATAGTTCCATTAAGACTTCTAGACCCTTTCAACTGATTCATGTGGACACTTGGGGACCTTGTCATACTCCAACCTCTTCTGGTTGTAGAAATTTCCTTATAATTGTTGATGATTTTTCTAGGGCAATATGGACACACTTAATGGGATCCAAAAGCAATGCTTTTTCTATGCTTGAGTCATTTCTTTCTCTGGTTAAAACCCAATTTAATGGTGTGGTTCAGACTGTTAGAAGTGACAATGCCTTAGAATTGGGATGTAGCAATGAGGGTATTTCCTTTTTTAGCAGCCAGGGGATCATACATCAAACCTCCTGCTCTCATACCCCTCAACAAAATGGTGTTGTTGAGAGGAAGCATAGAACTCTCCTTGAAACCTGTAGGGCTTTGCTTTTTCAATCTGGCATGCCTGTATCTTTCTGGGGGGATTGTTTGTTGACTGCTACCTACCTACTTAACAGAATACCCACAAGATTACTTCATAATAAGTCTCCTCATGAAATCTTGTATGGGAAAGTCCCAACCTATACTCACTTGAGGACATTTGGTTGCCTTGCCTATGCCACTGTACCAATTCCTCAAAGGGACAAATTAAAGCCAAGAGCCATTCCTTGTGTTTTCCTGGGATATCCTTTTGGCAAAAAGGGTTATAGATTGCATAATCTTGCTTCAAAGAAATATTTGGTCTCCAGGGATGTCATATTTCATGAATCATGTTTTCCTTTTAAATCTGTGTCTTCTTCTGCTCATCCTTCTGCTTCATCTTTTCCCTTTGTTCCTTCGGGAGAACATGATGATGATTCTGATTCTCCCATACTCCTCTCTCCTCCCTCTTCTCCCACATCTGTGCAAGTGCCTTATCCTGTCCATGCTTCTACTGATTCTGCCTTCCCTTCTTCTTTCAACCCTGAAATCTCACCTCCTGTTTTGGTTTCTTCTCCTTCTGTTCCTGCTCCTAGAAAGTCTCAAAGACAGCATAATCCTCCTTCCTATCTTAAGGATTATGTCTGTCAACTACCTGCCTTCTCTGGTTCATCTTTCTCCTCTTTGGAATCTGAGCCTCTATATTACTCTCAGGCTGCATCTGTTCCAGGATGGCAAGCTGCCATGAGATAGGAGTTTGATGTTTAGGACACTAACCATACTTGGGATGTTGTTCCTCTTCCTCCTGGTAAAAAACCCATTGGTTGTAAATGGGTTTATAAAATAAAATACAAGGCTGATGGCTGTGTTGAAAGGTATAAAGCCAGACTTGTTATTAGAGGTGATACTCAGGTTGAAGGTATTGACTTCACTGACACCTTTTCTCCTATGGTTAAAATGTGCACAGTAAAGTGTCTAATTGCTGTGGCTGTGAAAAAAATTGGAACTTATTTCAACTTGATGTTAATAATGCTTTCTTGCATGGTGATTTGGATGAGGAGGTATATATGAAACTTCCTCCAGGTTTAACTGTTTCTGCTTCTGCCTCTGTTTCTGCCCCATCTGCATCTCCTGCTCCCCTTGTTTGCAAATTAATCAAATCCCTATATGGGCTCAGACAGGCTTCCAGACAATGGTATGCCAAGTTGTCTTCTGCCCTATACTCCAGAGGCTATAGGCATTCTTTGAATGATTATTCCCTATTCATCAAAGGTACACCTGGGTCCCTTGTGATTGTAGCTGTTTATGTGGATGATATTATTCTTACTGGGGATGACTGTGATGAAATTGCTGCTCTGATACTGTTTCTGGATGATCAGTTTAAAATTAAGGACCTAGGGTCCGTACATTACTTTTTAGGCATACAGATGTCATCTGCTCCTGGTGGGATGATCCTTTATCAGCACAAATATATTTGTGATTTGCTACAACAGTTTGACTGAATCAATGTCTCTTCTGTTGGTTGTCCTTTGGACATTAATGCAAAGTTACATGCTGATTCTGGTGACCTTTTACCTTCTCCTGATCAGTTTAGGAGTCTTGTTGGTAAGCTCTTATTTCTGTCCCATACTAGGCCTGACATCTGTTTTGCTGTGCAACATCTGAGTGAATTCCTCAAATGCCCCAGACTTCCCCATATGACTGGTGCTCTTCATGTCCTGAGATATCTTAAGGGGACTTCTTCTCTGGGTCTCTTTTATTCTGATTGCAATGATTTCAATGTTGTTGGTTATTCTGATAGTGACTGAGCTGCCTGCCCTGATACAAGGAGGTCTATTACTAGGTTCTGTATTATTCTGGGTGGCTCCTTGATTAGTTGGAAATCTAAGAAGCAACCAGTGGTCTCTTTGTCTTCTGCTGAGGCTGAATACAGGGCCCTAAGTAAGGTTGTTGCTAAACTGTCTTGGTTGTCTCGTTTATTTCTTGATCTTGGTGTTTCTGTCTCTCTTCCTTTTTATGTGTATTGTGACAGCCAGGCTGCCATTCACATTGCCAAGAATCCTGTTTTTCATGAACGGACTAAACACATTGAAGTGGATTGTCATTTTGTGCGCGATCTGCTCCAGAATGGCCTTATTCAACTGTTTCATGTCCCTACTACTCGCCCAGCTCGCTGACCTTCTGACCAAGCCTTTGCCTGGCACTATACTTCATCCCTTGTTGCTCAAGTTGCAGGTGGTATCCCCCTTCAACTTGAGGAGGGGTGTTGAGATAAGAGAAAATACATGATATAGTCTTGTATATTCTTTGTATACTCATTTTATAATTTCGGTATATCCATGGTATATCTTGTAAATGGGCTATGATGATTATTGTGTATCTGAGCCCACAGGTTATTTAATTTTGGGCCGGATCGCCCGACCCGACCCGTTCGTGTGTAAGTTGTACATAGTCCAGGTGTAGATATTTTCACCTACCGGACTTCATTCTATTTTCATTTCTGATTAATAAATTCTTTCTCTATTCTAGAGAGTAATCAAACGCTCCTCCTTCTCTCTAGTTTCTCTCTCTACATTTTCAATGATTTTTCGGTCTAATCTCAATGTTTACACATAAACTTTAGACATAAGAAGAGTAATCCCCCCTCCCCCACCCAAAAAATAAAAACCATCACAGGGGTCTGGTTGAGAAGTGGATTAAAGCTGTATTTGTGTTTATGAGAGACAGAAGGTGTGGGGGTGGGGGGGTCCCAATGGGCATAATTTTGTTTCATATACTCATCTCTCTTATGACTAAATTTTTTTTTAATTGTTATGCCCTTTTTTCTATAGGGTTTGCTAATATGCTTTCGTATCAACAAAGCAAAGGTTGAAATTTCAACGATAGTGGAAAATTATTCTTAATAAGAGCTCATCTTCCCTGTTTACAATCATTCTTGTCCCTTTATCCTTTTTGTATATGTAGAAATTAGGTGAGGCTGCTAAATGCTACTACTACTTGACTATTAGCATTTGGTATACCTATTTAAATTCTTTATACACATCTAGCTATATTAAGAAGTGTTTTGGTTGGTTGTTTTGGCTTTGTCATTGCTACTATTTTGTCTCTTCTTTTCTTCTTGTTGTACTAATCTAAACAAGTTCCTTTAATTTGTAAAAAATAAGGGCTACTATTTTGTTGTAACGTGAAAATTTTCAATATAATATATTGTAGATCGGTGAATATGTATATGAATTTTCAGCATATTATGTTGAAAATTCATCACGTAAAAAGTTTCAGTATAATATACTGGAGATTGGAGCACCGGTGCTTCAATCCCCAGTATATTATGTTAGACCGCTATAGTATACTGGAATTCCATTATATTATACTAGAATATCTTTCCATATTGAAGAAGAAGAAAGAAAACAACAAAAGAAAACAAGGTTCATACTGAAGTATCAAAAATATTCTTGAATATATATATATATATATATATATATATATATATATATATATATATATATATATATATATATATATATATATATATATATATATTGTTAAGAATAGAATTCTATTTAAAGTGAATGTCTATCTTAGAGAGTTTTACTTTGAGACTAAGTCATTTTCCCCCCTATAAATAGAGGGTCTTACCCCATTGTAAATCACCCCAAAATTCAATAAGAATTTTCTCTCTCTTTTTCTGCAATATTGCTCTTGTTCGTTTATTGTTTTATAACACGTTATCAGCACGAGACTCTGCCATCAAATATTTTGAAAGTATCACAATGCTTCTACCCTTGAGTCTGGTGCTCGCGATTATGGAGATTTAGCAATAAGCTTTAATGCAGAAAGAATTTCGGATTGATGGTGCTCGCCTATTTGATGTGGATAGCAACGGTGAGAATTTGATGATTGCTAGAAGGCTCGCTGGAATGGGAGGACAGCATATGCTTACGAAAATCAGTCTATTACCTCCGCATGAACGAGAAGACATTCTGCTTCCTGCGAGCATGAAAACTATCAACGACTTGCATGTTTCTCCTCATGAAAGAGTTATACTCTTAGCTTCCTTATGGAAGAAATTGTCAGTTCTTAGTGCTGAAAACAACCATGCTGTTCTGACATACGACTTACCGACTGTTCCTTGGTCATGTTCGTGGGATCCCAACAATTCGCGTTACATGTATGCCGGATTACAAAATGGTATGGTTTTGCAGTTTGATGGACGTCAAACTGCAAGGCTAGTGGAATGTATGACTGGGTTGACAGGCAATCCTGTTCATACTGTGTGCTCTCTTTCAGCTGATCCTACACTTGGTGCCGGTGTTAGAAGTGTTCTTTCTGCATCTTCTGTAGGCTTGTGCCACTGGAACTTTGGTAGCGGTGAAGAAAGTCAAAGTTTTGATCCTTCAACGATCTTTTGCCAAATTGCTCAAAAATTGGCTTTATCTCCCTATGATTCCTACATCAAGTAACAAATCTTCTAAAGATCTGTAGCCTGGTTTTACTCTCCCATGCAATTTCGATGACGGCTTCTTCTATTTAATGTAAGTATTTTACTCTTTTTTCTTTCAAATCCTTGATAGATTTTAAATACAAGCAAAGACGATAAATTTTAATTGCAACTCTAATGGAGTTTGTAAGAAATTATAACCATCCGAATTGGTAAAATTTCTATGCCTTGGCATGATCAAATTCATGTATGATTGTGGGCAAAGAATTGATAACCCGTCCCATTGAATTTGCTCCATTCTCATTCCCTTTAGAGAATGTGATAGCAGTATGTGATACATCTGAAAGAAGACAAATTTATTACCGTGAAGGTATCAATGGATGTGGACGTGGCAATAGACAAAATTATAATCATCATTATTGTGGTAATGATAACAATAAGGATTCTCAAAATAATAATTTACTCTGTGAAAGTAATATCTGTCATCGATTTGACATGAGATTTTATATATCACATACAAATTATTATGATGGTGTGAATGTGGCAACATCTAATTTATGAATACATATTGATTATTGGAAGAATATGAACATGCTATTGGTATTGAATATACCACACTCACCTCTAGAAGGAGGTTTGAGATGATATAAGAAAATAATATCATTATTACGGCATGAATGGTCATTGATCACGTACCTATTGTACACCAAAATATTTTGGCAATGTAATTATTAAAGGACAACAATAATGCAAGAAACATATCTTGCATATAATTTTGACAATGACTATAATGGTATAACCTTCTCTTTAAAAGAGATCTTCACCATATGGATGTTCATGAATATGTGGTAATACCAAATTAATTGAGAATTCTGTAAGAGCCAATTATACTATTTTGGAGAAACACAATTGATTACCGATAAAGTATTGTGTTGTAGTAAGTCTCAAAGAAACTTAATCAGTTTTCAAAGTATATGCGAAAGCGGTTGATTATATTGAGACAATAAATAGAGGAAAGATTTGATATCTTCTATTACTACAACTTGTAGAGGGATAATCTGTATGTGAAAAACTACCCGCTTTATTCTTCATTTTGTATTACACAAACAAAAGAATGCCACAATAAAGTGGATATTTATTGATATAAAAACCTATATCATATTAAACATGGAGTTTATTGATAATTGCACATGTCATGGTATAAACATGAACTTATCAATATTGATAATTTATTCGGTTGACACAATAAGTTTAGCCATATCAATTTAAATACGATATGCAAAAATAATAGAGAATTCACATGGGTAAATATTAAAGAACTAGAAAGTTCTTTGCGAATTCTCTTATATTGCTTATTCTCATTAATTAATTGACCAACTAAAGTTGGGATTGAATCACATAAATTCTGGAAATATCAAAGGTGAATATGGTCCCATTCATCTGCCATGTATATCACATAAGATGCATCTATGAGATGGTTACATGTGCGATTATTATTAACCCGCAACATGGTGTTTTGCGAGGTAACCTGCTCAATAATTCAATTCAGAGCACAATTTTAAGATTTTCTATTCAAGATAGTTCATCTTGATAAGTTGGTTTACATCATAGTTGGTTTAGCAAAATAATTTATTGAGTGCCTCCACTTAATAGCTAGATTGTTTCTTATGAGAATAAAGTTATATATATATATCAATTTGATATGTGTTATATACGAAAGTATATTGCATTCTCCCCTCACAAATAGTTCAGGGTCAGGAACCAAATAATTTCATCTTATTCTCATTTATGTGTGGTGTAAACTATAATTAACACCATAACGCACAAAGATGGGTTCTCAAAGTTGAGGAAACAAGTTAGCTTTTCTAACATGAGGGGCAGATATGAGAAACAATTAAGAAAAAGTTACGTCGAACAGATTATCATTTGTATATCAAGATCCTCGAATAGGAAAATATGAACTTGAAGTTCATAAAAAGATAATTCATTTGCAACATATTATAAAGCATGTCATACGCATTTATTGACCCAAAGAAAGTAGCTATATTCTCATTACAAATGCTCATATTAAGTCCTAGAAGGACAAAATCTATGGTACGCTTAAAGCGTATAGGCAAATCAATTTCAAATAGAACTTCTTGATAAAGAAGATGAGCAAATGATCAAAGTGATCATAATAATGGGGCAAGTGATCTAGAAGGTCACATGACATAACAATTCATAAAATCTCATGAGAGATTCAGGTACCTGAATATATGAATGAAGAGATCTCTATGTTATGTCTTTATGAAAATTTATTGGAACCGATATAATGTTTGTCGACAACATCTATGATAGCGCTAAGTTTAGATGAGGATCTTAAGTCTATCAAATATAGACAAAAAAAGTATTGACCAAATGGAAGAGATACAACTCAAGTAGAATTGATTCCATATGAAAGACTTGTAATTTTGGACATGTACTTCAAATACTTGAATGTATAAAGTAAATGGTATGTGTATTCAGTTTTCGATATCTTATTTGTCTAGCATGACATGAAAACTTGATATGCATCTATAGTCTATAATATGGCTTATATGACTTAACTTATATGACAATCCATGAAGGATTTAAATTGCTTGAAGCATCTACAATTATTGATCTTGAGGTACCACTTTCTCAGTGCAATTTATGCAAAAATGTATCTTGCTATAACTATAAGCATAATGTGATAGCGAGGATACCTTTATGGAGATACTTAAGAGTCATTCCACGATATTTGTGAAGACATTATATATCTATCACGAGTTATGATTTCAAGGTGAAAATATTCATTATAGTTAATATGGCTGATTTATTTATCAAATCTCTACCAACGATCTATTGAAGATGGTGCACAAGATTGGGATGTGAAGGCTCAAGGATGTGAATTGATGCTCTCTTCAGGGCGAGTTAATGCGCGTTGCACTCTTTTTCCCTTACAAGGTTTTGTCCCACTAGGTTTTCCTTGCAAGGTTTTTAACGAGGCAACCGATAGGCGCATTTCTAAATATGTGTACTCTTTTTCCTAATCTAGAATTTTTTTCCCACTGGGTTTTATTTTAGTTCAGGTTTTAACGAGGCAACTTATTGAGTAGACATTCAAGGGGGAGTGTTAAGAATAGAATTCTATTTAGAGTGAATGTCTATCTTGTAGAGAGTTTTACTTTGAGACTAAGTCATTTTCCCCCTATAAATAGAGGGTCTTACCCCATTGTAAATCACCCCAAAATTCAGTAAGAATTTTCTCTCTCTTTCTCTGCAATATTGCTCTTGTTCTTTTATTGTTTTATAATATATATATATATATATATATATATATATATATATATATATATATATATATAGATCTGCAAATTATATATCGCATGTGGTTTGACTAATTTTAAATTGCCCATAACTCTTCACCGAAGTCATGTCCCAGAAACATAAAGAAGTAAAAGGAAACATAAGACTAGTTTTCTTTCTTTATGTCTCGACCATATACATTATTCATGATTTGAAAAAAAAAACATATTGTATGAAGATAAAATTTACGTACAAATTTCCAGTCTCCAAACAATTATTTTTCTGTCAACTTTTCAATTTCTTAAACTTAAATATTCTGATCATTTCTTTGAAACTCTCTTAAAGGCTTGATAGATAACGAATTTCTCATAAGTATATGGTAGAATCAAACTTTATTTACATTTCAAGAATTTTAAACAAGTCAAAACTTACCTATTACCAGCTAACACCACATTATCATAGCCATAGTGTTAATATATGTGCGTGTTCACGCGCTTATTTTTTTTTCATTCTATTTACTTTTTTTTTTCCATAAATTTTAAACCGAGATAGAAACATAGTTGGTATATTTCTGTTTATTTGAATCTGTTTTCTTTTTGGTTCGAAGCTTTTTTAAATTTAATAATAACTTAGTTTAAACTTAAAATACTATCCTTAACGAAAAGTTTTTATAACCACACAAATATTCTAATTTCTTTTTGACTTGTTTAGGATCATAAATTCTAAAAATATTTATTTTCTCTTAAATTACATATTCAATCGAATAGATTCTCATAAATTGAAATGAAGGGATAATATATACTAGCTAGTAGCAAGCAGTGGAACCTAGTACGTACACGTTGCAAATCCTTTTTTCTTGTCCTTCCCGTGCCTAAAAGAATTTCTTTCCTTACTTTTAAAATAATTTATTTTTATGCAATAATTTATAATCATGTAAAATATATGTGTCTCATTTTATACTATAAATTAAAATTTTCTCTCTTTTCCTTAAATTTAGTGTTCAGTCAAATGAGTTCACATAAATTAAAATGAAGAAAGTACTAATTTTTAGTTAATTTAATATCAAGTGCTCTATATGCATGCATATGGAATTATTTAATTAGTGCCAGCTAATTAAGGCATCCATAGTTTATTAGAACTAAGAACAACCAAATGCATGTTGACAGTCAATTACGTACACAACAGGATTAAGATATTAGTTTAGTATCGCGCCGAATCAAATTTTTAATTCTTTGTATTAATTAGGTTAATGACTAAACTGCTTCAATTACAATTTTTTATTCGTCATTCTAATTATGTACTAGCATTAGGTTGATGATGTGTCAACGAAGTCCTCGATATATAATTACTTGAGTAATTCCACTTAGTAAATACATTTAAATTAGTAGGATGGATTAATGGAACTTACTTCTTAAACTTCATATTAAATTATCTGAAAGGTTTACGTGATTTAAGTTTTTGCTCGAATTGGTCCTTATTTTGTCGAAGTGATGTAAAAAGGGACATTTCAACAATATAAATATTAAAACGAGTTTAATGATTATTAAGGGACATTTCAACAGTACAAATATTAAAACGAATTTTAAATGAGATTGATCTAGAGCAACATGATCAGACAGTGAAGACATGCATGTACCTAAGGAATTGAGGATGTTGATTCCCACGAGTTTGCTTTTTGGCTTCTCCTTTAACAAGTTACTTTGTTTTTATCCTAAACAAATATAATTGAGAATCCTTTTAAACGCGTTATCACAATGTGATCGAGTAAGCAAATGACATTGATCCAAACAAGCAGGTTGGGTCGGATATAGTTTGGACCAAAAACGAATAATGAAAAATTGATAAAATATCCAGTCCAACCATATTGAATACAGATAAAAAAAATATGTTAATCGGCGGATAATACGGGTAATAGTGTTATTCATGACTTCTTGCATATTATCACTTTTGGGAGAATTCTTAGTCTCCCTAACTTGAGGAACCTTAAATTTGATACTTTACAAATGTAAAAATTAGACTCATTGGTTATTCAGAAAATGGATAATATGGGTTTTATCCATATATAACCCATTTTTTAAAAATTCATTATCCAACCCATTTTTAGTAGATAATATGAGTGGTTAACTGTTTTTTTAAACCAACTGCCACCCCCAATCCATCCAAGTATCTGTAAGCTAAAAAAAGAGAGAGAAAGAGAGAAACCTTTATATAACATATGGAAAAGGGCCTAAACTGCGCTTTTACTGTATGAAATAGGACAAGCTAGCCCTCCATTAAAAGTTGGTCTCTATTCTGTCCTTACTATCTACAAATGGGCTCATATACGCCCTCCATCACTAAGGGAAGACTCATAATGCCATGTGGAATATATGTGATGGCAACTTAGACCTAGTCCGAATTGTACAGGGGCATATATGAGTAGTTATAATAATCATTTCTCAAATACTTCACAACTCCATATCAGTTTACTTAGACACCTATTTGACACAATACCAAACTGTCACGACCCCGATTTTTCACCCTCGGGAGTCGTGATGATGTCTACTTGTAGAAGTGAGGCAAGCCATGGACATAGAAATCATTAACTCTTTTGGTTTAAACTTCTTGCAAATTACGTTAACAAGTGATAAATATGTAAATAATAGCGATATATGAATTTAGTAGAAGTCTTACATAAATATAAACCCAAAACATCTCAAAGACCAACACATACCTCTTACTAGAACCTGGTGTCAGAACATCCACAGACCACTAAAAGTACTACATACAACAGTTTGAAGGAAACATGGCATTGTTTGTCTCGAATATATGAGATAACGGGATATAGAATAAGATAGAGGAGACGTCGGGCCTGCGGACGCCTGCAAGGCTACCTCAGTATCTCGGTGGATTGAAGGTTGGCTCCCGAGCTACTGCTGCTGACCAAAGACTGCTCTGATATCTGCAGAGAGTACAAATTGTAGTATTAACATAACCGACCCCATGTGTTCGTAAGTGCCTGGCCTAATCCGGACGAGGTAGTGACGAGGCTAGGACCAGACTCCAGATAAAATATGTGCAATTATATAATATACAATGAAAAAATAAACATGAAACAACAACTTAAAATGGGAGGGAGTACATGCTTCGGGGAACATCTTGAATCCAACAGAAATTTAGTAGAATATGGAAAGACAGTTCAATATCTACAATTTAGCAATAATACTACTGTTGATGTATGCAACCCGATTCCTTATCGTTTAATATTGTTACAGCGTGCAACCCAATCCTGTATAACATCTGTTGCAGTGTGCAACCCCATCCAATATAATATCTAGTGCGGCATGCAACCCGATCCACACACACAAACATACATACATACATACATATATATATATATATATATATATATATATATATATATATATATATATATATATATATATATATATATATATATAATATTGACAATAATCATAATAAAAATCCCGACAAGGGATCAACAATAAATCCGACCATCCCGGTAAGGGAATTCTATAGTGCAAGCACATATACGTCCCGGTAAGAAAACATCAGCTATAACAAATCTCAACTCAACTCCTACTCATCTCAATTATCACCATTTCTCAATCTAATTAGCTTCCACGAATATAAATCAAGTCTTTACTCATTATCAAGAATTCACCCACTAAAGCATTTGTAGAATCATTTAAGAATACAAATATTAATTTAGGACTCACAGTCATGCTAAGTTGGCAGGGAGCACAAGCGAGGAAGAACGGAGAGCGAACAGGGAGATCTACAAGGCGGTGAAGAAAGAAGCAAAACTGGCAGCTACGGAAGCTAAAAATGCGGCGTTTTCTCGCATGTACGAGGAACTAGGGGAGAGAGGCAGGGACGGAAAGTTATTCTGGTTAGCTAAAGCAAGGGAAAGGAAGGCACGTGATCTTGACCAAGTTAGGTGAATCAAGGGCGAGGATGGTAGAATTATAATGGGGGAATCTCAAGTCAAGCAGAGGTGGTAGGCGTACTTTCGAGACTTACTTAACGAGGAGGGGGATCGTAACATAGAGCTATGGGAGTTGTGGCATTCAGATCAACATAGAGACCTTGGGTAATGCAGGCACATTAGGGCGGAGGAGGTCATGGGGGCTTTGCGTAGGATGCGTAGGGGTCGAGCGACCGGGCCTAACGAGATCCCAGTGGAGTTCTGGAAGTGCATAGGTAGGTCAGGAGTGGGGTGGCTCTCCAGGTTGTTCAATGCGATCTTCAGGACCAAAAGGATGCCGGATGAGTGGAGGTGGAGTACAGTGGTGCCCTTGTACAAGAACAAAGGGGAAATCCAGTGCTACAACAACTATAGGGGTATCAAATTAATAAGTCACACCATGAAGGTCTGGGAGCGGGTGATCGATGCGAGGGTGAGGGATATGACATCTATATATGTGAACCAGTTCGGTTTCATGCCGGGTCGCTCCACTACAGAAGCTATCCACCTTGTCAGGCGGCTGGTGGAGCAGTTCAGGGATAAGAAGAAGGACCTGCACATGGTGCTTATCGACTTAGAGAAAGCGTATGAAAAAGTCCCAAGGGAGGTGCTATGGAGGTGCTTGGAGGCGAAGAGCGTGCCGGAAGCCTACATCAGAGTAATCAAGGACATGTACGATGGAGCTAACACTAGGTTTAGGATGGTGGGTGGCGACTCAGACCACTTTCCAGTGGTTATGGGGCTCCATCAAGGATCGACGCTTAGCCCTCTCTTGTTTGCCTTGGTGATGGATGCTCTAACCTGACATATTCAAGGGTATGTGCCTTGGTGTATGCTATTTGCTGATGACATAGTCTTGATAGACGAGACGAGGGTCGGTGTTATTGAGAGGTTAGAGGTATGGAGACAGACTCTCGAGTCTAAGGGTTTCAAAATAAGCAGATCTAAGACTGAATTTGAGTGCAAGTTTAGCGCCGAGCCGAGTGAAGTAGGCAGGGACGTGATGATTGGATCTCAGGTCATCGCCAAGAGGGACAGTGTCAGATATCTTGGGTCGATGATGCAGGGGGACGGAGTGATTTACGGGGACGTCACTCATCGTATAGGAGCGAGGTGGTCAAAGTGGGGGCTTGCATCAGGAGTCCTGTGTGACAAGAAAGTTCCACAGAAACTCAAGGGGAAATTTTATAGAGCTGTGGTTAGACCTGCAATGTTGTATGGGGTGGAGTGCTTGCCAGTGAAGAACTCTCATGTTCGGAGAATGCAGGTTGCGGAGATGAGGATTCTCAGGTGGATGTGCGGGCTCGCCAGGTTAGATAAGATTAAGAATGAAGTTATTCGAGAGAAGGTGGGGGTGGCCCCGGTGGATGAGAAGATGCGAGAGGCGAGGCTGGGGTGGTTTGGGCATGTGCAGAGGAGAAGTCCTGATGCCCCGGTGAGGAGTTGTGAGCGGCTGATGATTGTCGGTGTTCGGCGAAGCAGAGGGAGGCCTAAGAGTTATTGGGGAGAGGTGATTAGGCATGACATGGCTAGAATGCGGGTTTCCGCGGACATGACTCTTGACAGGAAAGTCTGGAGGTCTAGTATCAGGGTTGTAGGATATGGGCTCCTAGAGTTTTTTGTACTCCTCACCCGGGGTTGGGTGAGGCTTGGCAGGGCTATCCATAGATGATTTGTGTTTAAGAGCGTGTCTCCCTTATGGTAGTTATTTATGGTAGTTACTGTATGATATTATTGCATGCTATTTTATTTATGGTTCTTATGTTTAGATAATTATTTACGCTATTTCTACTGGAGTTAATAATGCTCTTTTGTTTTTTGTTTTCGTTTTTCCTTTCCTTCACTGAGCCGAGGGTCGATTGGAAACAGCCTCTCTGCCCTTTTGGGTAGGGGTAAGGCTCGTCTACATATTATCCTTCCCAGACCCCACTTTGTGGGACTATACTGGTAGTTGTTGTTGTTGTTGTTGTAGTCATGCTCAACACCAATGTATAGATACTCGTCATCATGCCTATACGTCGTACTCAACAAGAAGAAAATAGCAAATAGGACTCAACTCCTATTCTCTCAAGCTAAGGTTAGACCAAACACTTACCTCAAACTTCCACGACCAACTCCATCCTCAATTACCGCCTTTGCTCTCGAATTCGGCTCTAAATCGATTGTATCTGTACATAAATGAATTCATATCATCAATAAATGCTAAAAAATTCGAATCCAATGCCTAATTATAGCTTTCCTATCATTCTTTACAAAAATTCAAAAATCGACCACGGGCCTGCCTGGTCAAAACACGAGGTTATGACAAAAATTAATTCACGCATTCATCCACGAGCCCAAATATATAATTATCTCCAGAATTTGATCCCAAAAACCACCTCTAAATCATCATTAATCAAAAAGCCCTTGGTCTACGAAAATACCTAACTTTCTACCTTATTCACATGATTTAGGCCTAGAAATCTAGTGGGTGTTAATGAAAAATGAAGAAAAAAAATAAGTTAAAGATTACATACCTATGAATTTATGGTGAAATCCTCTTTCTAATGTCGCCCAATTTGGAGTTGAGATGAAGAAGTTATGAAAT
This sequence comes from Nicotiana benthamiana, assembly GCA_034376525.1. Taxonomy (NCBI): domain Eukaryota; kingdom Viridiplantae; phylum Streptophyta; class Magnoliopsida; order Solanales; family Solanaceae; genus Nicotiana; species Nicotiana benthamiana. The sequence goes on along the minus strand of CM067324.1, from coordinate 25,677,720 downwards.
TTTAAAAAGAATCCCGTATTGCTACTGTTTTAAATCGTCAGGCAGACCTTCATCGCCTTCGCGTTGGGTATGCCGCATTGGCGAAGAGCAGCCTTCCTCAAGCCTACGCGATCCTGAGTCCTCTTACGCGTTCGCGAAGGGTTGGCCCCCCTGACCTTCGCGTTTGCGAGCATATGAACACGTTCGCGTAAAGGAAATGTTCACTTCCCAGACCAGCCCCTCATTTACTCTATGCATTCGCAGGACATGGATCGTGCGTAAAGCAACCCCTTCCTACCCCCCCCCCCCAGTACTCCGCGCTCGCATTGGACAAAATCACCCTTGTCCCCATTTAGCTTATGTGATCGTGAGAGTGACTACCAATCGCGAAGAGCAACAGGCCTGGGCATCTGTTGCAGATTTTCTGTAATTTTTTCCAAATACGAAGCCTCCCTAAACACATCTGAAACACACCCGAAAGCCCTCGGAGCTACTAACCACTCATACGTACTAACTCAACGACATCATACGAACTTATCTGTGCGAGTAAACCGCTAAAATAACCTCAATAACAACGAATTAAACCTCAAAACCAAGAACTTTTCTCAAACTTCATCAAGTTTCAAATTTAGCAATTTAGATCCGAGTCACGTCAAAGGGACTCCGCTTTTAACCAAAATTTACATAAATGACTTAAATCATATATAAGACCTGTAACGGGCACTGGAACAAAAATACGGGCCCGCTACCCTCATGTTCTAATCAGATTTCATTTCAAATTTCCTTAAATATATTCAAATAATAATTTTCTTTGAAAATTTATTTCTCGGACTTGGGGCCTCGGAATTTGATTCTCAGCATACGCCCAAGTCCCATATTTTCCTACAGACCCTCCGGGACCGTCAAATCACGGGTCCGTGTCTGTTTACCCAAAACATTGACCGAAGTCAAATTAATTCATTTATAGCTAAATTTTATCATATTTTTCATATTTAAGCTTTTCGGCTACACACCCGAACTGCGCACACAAATCGAGGTGACTCTAAGTGAGGTTTTCAAGGACTTGAAAGAACAAAATTCAATCAAAAATAAGTGATAACATTTTGGGTCATCACATCCTCCACTTCTAAAACAATTGTTCGTCCTCGAACAGACAAAAGAAGGAAGTACCTGAGTCGGGAAAAAGATGGGGATAACGGCTCCACATATCTGACTCGGACTCCCAGGTCGATGCCTCTTAGGGTTGACCTCTCCACTGAACACGAACAGAAGGAAAACTCTTCGACCTCAACTGATGAATCTACCGGTCTAGAATAGCTATCGGCTCCTTCTTATAAGACAAGTCCTTGTCCAACTAGATAGTGCTGAAATCTAACACGTGGGATGAATCCCTACGATACTTCCGAAGCATGAACACATGAAACACTGGATGCATGGATGATAAGCTCGGCGGCAATACAAGTCTATAAGCCACCTCTCCCACTCGATTAAGAATATAATATGGATCAATGAGACTAGGGCTAAGCTTTCCCTTCTTCCCGAATCTCATCATGCCCTTCATAGGCGACACTCGAAGCAATACCCGCTCACCGACGATGAAAGCCACATCTCGAACATTGCATTCTATATAACTCTTTTGCCTGGATTGAGTTGTACGGAGCTCATCTTGAATAATTCTGATCTTGTCCAAGGCCTCCTGAACTAGATTCGCACCCAACAACCGAGCCTCTCCTGGCTCAAACCATCCAACTGGAGACCGATGCGGTCTACCATATAAAGCCTCATAAGAAGCCATCTGGATACTCGGCTGGTAGTTGTTGTTGTAGGCAAACTCCGCTAAAGGAAAAATATGATCCCACGAACCTCCAAAGTCAATTATACAAGCTCGGAGCATATCCTCCTATATTTGAATAGTCCGCTCGGACTGTCCGTCCATCTGGGGATGAAATGTTATGCTCAACTCAACCCGTGTGCCTAACTCTTGCTAAATTGCCCTCCAAAAACGGGAGGTAAACTGTGTACCTCAGTCCAAAATGATAGACACGAGCACACCATGAAGGCGAACAATCTCCCGGATATAGATCTCCGCCAATCTCTCCGAAGAATAAGAGACTACCACAGGAATGAAATGTGCTGACTTGGTTAGCCTATCAACAATGACTCATAATACGTCGAACTTCCTCCGAGTTTGCTGGAGTCCAACAAGGAAATCCATAGTGATCCGCTCCCACTTCCACTCGAAAAGCTCAATCCCCTGAAACAATCCACAAGTCCTCTGATGCTCAAACTTAACCTATTGGCAATTCAAACACCGAGCCACATATACAATGATATCCTTCTTCATTTTATGCCACCAATAATGCTGCCGCAAATCCTGATACATCTTTTTGGCGCCTGGATGAACTGAGTACCAAGAGCTATGGGCCTCCTCCAAAATCAACTCCCGGATTTGGCACACAAACTCGGCCCTGCAATCTCAAAACTCCATCATCATCCAAGGTAACCTGCTTGGCACCTCCCTATTGCACCGTGTCTCTAAGGATACATAAATGGGGATCATGATATTTCCGATCACGGATACATTCCAATAATGAAGAACAAGCAACCGTGCAAGCTAATATACAACTAGGCTCAGAAACATCCAGTCTCAAAAACTAATTGGCTAAAGCCTGAACATCCAAAGCAAGCGGCCTCTCACCGATCGGAATATATGCAAGACTGCCCATACTGGCTGACTTCCTACTCAAAGCATCTGCCACCATATTGGCCCTCCCCAGATGATATAAAATGGTGATATCATAATCTTTCAACAACTCCAGCCACCTCCTCTGCCTCAAATTCAACTCCTTTTGCTTGAACAAATACTGAAGACTCTTATGATCCGTGAATACCTAACATGCCATGCCATATAGATAATGCTTCCAAATCATCAATGCGTGAACTATGGCTGCCAACTCCAAATCATGAATCAGATAGTTTTTCTCATGAATCTTCAACTGCCGCAAAGAATAGGCAATTACGTTGCAATCTTGCATCAATTCTGCACCAAGCCCAATACGAGAGGCCTCGAATAAGCTGTATAAGTCCTTGACCCTATAGGTAAAACCAACATCGGTGCCATAGTCCGAGCTTTCTTAAGCTTCTTAAAGCTTGCCTCACACTCCTTTGACCACCTGAACTAGGCACCTTTCTAGGTTAACTTAGTCATCGAGGCTATAATTGAAGAAAACCCCTCCACGAATCGATGATAGTAGCATGTCAATCCTAAGAAACTCCGAATATCTATAGCTGATGCTGGCATAGGCCAGTTCTTCATTGCCTCAATCTTCTTAAGATCAACCTGAATACCCTGTACTGACACAACATGACCTAGAAATGCGACTGAACTCAACCAAAACTCAAACTTCGAGAACATAGTATATAACTGACTATCCCTTAGAGTCTGAAGAACCACTCCAAGGTGCTGCTCGTGCTCCTTCTAACTACGGGAATATATCAATATATCATCAATGAAGACTATCATGAACGAATCCAAATAAGGCCTGAACACTAGGTTCATCAAATCCATAAAAGTTGTTGGGGCATTTGTTAACCCGAATGGCATAAACAAAAGCTCATAATGCCTGTACCGAGTGCGGAAAGATATCTTAGGGATGTCGGTGCCCTAATCCTCAGCTGATGGTAGCCAGATCTCAAGTCAATCATTGAAAATATCTTGGCACCCTGAAGCTAATCGAACAAATCATCAATCCTCGACAGTGGATACTTATTCTTGATTGTAACCTTGTTCAACTGCCGGTAATCAATACACATTATCATTGACCCATCCTTCCTTTTAACAAATAACACCGGCACACGCCAAGGCAAAACACAAGGTCTAATGAAACCATTCTCAAGCAAGTCTTCCAACTGTTCCTTTAACTCTTTCAACTCAGGCGGAGTCATACGATACGGTAGAGTAGAAATGGGCTGAGTGCCCAGAGCCACACCAATGCAAAAGTCAACATCCTTGTCGGGAGGCATACCCGGCAGGTCTGTAAGGAAAACATCAGGAAACTCACAAACAATGGGAACAGAATCAATAGAAGGGACCTCAGCGCTAGAATCACAAACATATGCCAAATCGGCCAAACACCCCTTCTCGACCATATGCCGAGCCTTCACATACGAGATAACACTGCGGGTAAAATGACAGGGAGTACCTCTCCACTCTAAACAAGGCATACCCGATAAAGATAAGGTCACAGTCTTGGCATGGCAGTCGAAGATAGCATGGTAAGGTGATAATTGATAACTAGTCCATCCCTAATATAACATCGAAATCGACCATGTCTAGAAGCAACAAATCCACACGAGTCTCAAGAACCTCAATCACTACTACACAAGAACAATGGACTCGATCTACCACAATAAAATCACCCATCGGTGTAGACACATAAACGTGAATACTTAAGGAATCACTAGGCATAACTAGGCACGGTGCAAAATAATATGACATATACGAGTATGTAGACCTTGGATCAAATAACACTGAAACACCTCTATGACAAATTAGAACAGTACCTGTAATAACTGCATCTTAAGCCTCAACCTCGGGCCTAGGTGGGAGAGCATAAAATCGGAGCTCGGCCCCACAACTCTGGATTACATCCTTGGGATGATGGCTGGCATCCACCTCTAACAGTCTGAGATCCACCTCTAAATCCTCTACCTCCATTTCTAGCACCTCTACCCCTACCTCTAGCTGGCTGAGCGGCCTTGAAACATATGGTGCCTGAATCATAGCACGGGAACCCTACTGCTGCGAGTGAGTACCAACCAACCTTAGACAAGCCCTCTGGATATGACCATACTCACCACACTCATAACATTCACCAGAATGGATCGATTGAGGAAACTAAGACTGACCCTAGCAACCTGAATGACCTCCTCGAAAACTCTGGATCGATGGTGCACTAATAGGGGCTGGTGGTGCACTGTAACGCCGTGATCAGAATACTACATGCGAGAACCACGGCCACCTGAAGCACCATGAGAAAGCTAAAGAGCCAACTGAAAGGGCCTAAGAGGATGGCCTCTACCATGTGAATCTCTACCTCTAGACGAGGTACCACTGAATCTCCCTTAATGAATGGGTCTCTTATCCGCTCCATGACCACCCCATGTGATAGTACCATCTCAACTCTCCGAGCCACATTGGCCGCCTCTTGGAAAGATATCTCACTCCCTGCCTCCCTAGCCATCTGAAGACGAATTGATTGAATTAGTCCATCAATGAACTGTCTTACTCTCCCCCTCTCAGTGGGAAGTATAATAAGGGTATGACGAGCCAAATCTATAAATCTGGTCTCATACTAGGTGACAGTCATGGATCCCTGCTGAAGGTGCTCAAACTGCCTCCGATAGGCCTCTCGCTGTGTAATTGGGAGAAACTTCTCCAGAACTAGCTGTGTGAACTTCTCCCAGGTCAAAGATGGTGATTCGGCTGGTCTAGCCAAATAGAAATCCCTCCACCAAGTCTTGGCGAATACAGATAAGCGAAATGTAGCACAGTCACCCCCATTGGTCTCAACAATACCCATGTTTCGATGAACCTTGTGACAGTTGTCCAGATAATCCTGGGGATCCTCAGTAGATTCATTGCTAAAGGTAGTAGTGAACAGCATGGTGAACCTGTCCAATCTCCATAAAGCATCGATAGACCTGGTTGCACTATCTTTAGTCTAAGCTACCGCAACTGGCTAAACTTCCCTAACTGGCTGAGCCGCTGGTGTCTGAAACTGGGGAGCTACCTACTCCGGAGTGCGAGTACCAGGAGTCTAGGCTCCTCCTCCATCCTGAGAGACGGCTGGTGCCACAGAAAGTAAACCTGTTCTGATGACCCTCTCCATAAGGCCCACTAGATAGAACAGAGCATCGTGAAGAACTAGGGTAGCAATAAACCCCTATGGGACCTGAGCTGGGCCCACTGGAACTGCTGGGAATGGAACCTCCTCATCAAAATCAACCTGAAGCTCTACTATGGGTGCTGGTGCCCTGGGCTGAGCTCTGCCCTTGCCTCTGCCTTGCCTTCTACCCTTTGTGGGAACTGCTGCTGCAGGCTCGGACTTCTGATCGGTAAATGAGGAAGCGTGTGTTCTCGCCATCTGTGAAAGAATAGAGTATTAATTCAATTAGCATTGAGAAACCCAACTGCATGATAATAAAGAACAAATGTGAAGTTTTCCTAACTCTGTAGCCTCTAGGGGATAAATACAGACATCTCTGTACCGATCCCTCAGACTCTACTAAGCTTGTCTGTGAACTGTGAGACCTATGTAACCTAGAGCTCTGATACCAACTTGTCATGACCCGGATTTCCCATCCTCGGGAGTTGTGATGGCACCTATACGTAGAAGGCAAGCCATAACTTAGAAATCATTAACTTTTTGTTTTAAAACTTCTTACAGATTACGTTAGCAAGTGATAAATATGTAAATAACATCGACATATGAATTTGGCGGAAGTCTTACATAAATATAAACCCAAAACATCTCGAAGACCAACATATGTCTCTAACCAGAACACGGTGACGGACTACGAAGAGCACTACATACAACAATTTGAAGGAAAGATAACGCTGTTTATTTCGAATACATGAGATTACAGGATATAAAATAAGATAGAGGAGACGCCGGGCATGCAGACGCCTGCAAGGCTACCTTGGTGTCTCGGTGGACTGAAGGCTGGCTCTCGAGCTACTGCTGACCAAAGACTACTATATGCTAGAATAAGTGTTTAACGCTAGAGGGGGGGGGGGGTGAATAGCATTATAATAAAAAAATAGTGTAAACTTGCGGAATTAAAAAAATTGCAGGAATGAATAAGTGCGGTAAGTAAATAATAAGGAACGAACGCACCGATGTTATCCTGGTTCACCACAACCTGTGGCTAGTCCAGTCCCCGAGAGACTCTCTCGAGATTCCACTAACTTCGTTAAGCTTACGGGTGCTTAACAAACCGTTACACTTGCTCAAGGATACCGCACCTTAAGACTTCTCTTGCTTGAGGATACCTCACCCCAAGACTTCTCTGTTAAGCTTACGGGTGCCTAACAAACCGTTACAAGTTGAGAACTTGAGTCACACAAGTCTCAAACAACCTTGCTCGAATATTCAACACTCCAAGACTTCACACGAAGGAACAAAATGTTCCTTCTTACAACAAGGGATTATAAACTTCCCTTCAAGTGTATGAAAACACTTAACACTCACTTAAACAAGACTCTCTTAATAGAGTAGATATGAGTAAACAAGTACGCTCAAGAACACAACAATAAATTCAAAGAATTGGCTCTCAAAATGTGATAAAAATGATCAAAATGATATTGAAAGTATTTGAAAGCTTATGAATGTTTAGGTCAGAAGTTGTATGTTTAATGAGTGATTTTGGGGTGTATTTATAGCTCCAAAATCACTCCTAGCCGTTGCTAAAATCATAAAGACAGATTCTGAAAATCTGTAGGTTAGTCGACTAACTTATGGTTATTCGACTACCTACTAGCCGTTGGGCTGGCAACGGTCATCAGGATAGTCGACTATCTGATATGGATATTCGACTATCTTGGCAACGGTCATCAGGATAGTCGACTATCCAATATCAGATATTCGACTATCTGACCTTGCGGAAATGGTCCGTTTTTAAAACAACTAACTTATTGAAAATAAGTTATAAAATGTTTTTCAAAGCTTTGATTGAAGATATTAAATATCATAAATATGAAAAACAATTGTAATGACCATTCCGGATCAATAAAACATTTAAAATCATTTCGGTTTAAATGTATTGAAAATATTTATTATATAACATTTAAAACCAATTTGTTTTAAATGTAATAAAAATATTTATGATATGCATATATTGTAAAATCATTTATGATATGCATATATTGTAAAATCCATTTTATGAGAGATGTCAAGACTCAAACTTAAAGTCGGATTAAGATCACAATAGAGACAATATAAATAAGACTCAACAAAAGGTCTTCATTTATTTTCATTTCTTCATATCTTTTCTTGATCTTGTCTTGAACTCCTTGGACTCCAATTCTTGTCCGCTCAAATAATGCGCATATTAAATTCGCATATCAAATCCTATCTTCCCCCTTGTATGCTTTTGCATATCTACAAAATAAATACACTTTAGTTAAAATATAAATCAAAGTGTATTCAATAATAACTCACATTTATTTGGCATATATTATTTTCCATCTAAATCGGTTTGTCAATTATCAAAACATATAAATATGAACATACATATATGTTCCAACAATTTTCCCCTCTTTGATAATGGCAAACCTTCATGGGAATATGCATATACCCTTATATAAAACTATGCCAAATATAAGACAAGTCATTATTGAGTTCCCCCTCAATTTATGCAATAAAATAAATGTGCATATAAATAAATAAGTATGCAATACTTATCTTCCCTAATGCATGGAAAAAGATAAATATGCATATACTACCCTTATCTTCCCCCTTTTGACATTAACAAAAATAATTTCATTAATGAAGAAGGAAAATTACAATAAGAGTAATTGAAAATACATTTCAAATAATGAAAAATACATTTCAAATAATGAAAATACAAATCAAGAACTTTCATCGTCGTCTAAATCGTCGCTAGAAGTACTTGCAGAATAGACGTGAGAATACGAATAATTGACATGGTCAAAATATCCGTGGATTTCGTCACTAAGTCGTCGCACATTTCTTTCCGTGCGAGACACATTTCTATCGATTCGATTCATTGAAGTTGATAGAGAAGCAAGTTGTTCCGAGATGGTTTGAAGAGACGCATCTGGTTGAGCACGAGGACGACGAGCTTGAGTTTGAGGAGGATGAGGAATTTGATCATGGCCATGGAAAGAAGTCTCTTGTATTTCCCAATGTTTGGTACGATTTTTCTTTGTGCCAACATTGGTGTTGATTTGAGACGCTTCAAGAAAATGCATTATAAGAAATGCATATGGAAGAGGTTTGTCACCTCCTATAGAATCAAACATATGTGTAAGAACAAATTTACACCAATTTATGCGTGCTTTGGAAACAATAGCATGCATGACTTTTGCGTCTTCACGGCCAATTGTGGTGTGATTGCTTTTCCTCGGTTTGAGAATCCGAGTGATAATGTAAAAAGTCAAACGAAATTCCGGAAACATTCCTTTAATGGGAGCTCTCTTTTGCTCTTGAGAAAATTCAAAGGGTCCAATTCCAATAAGGTTGAAAAGTACTTGTTCATCATAGAGTATTCCTTCGACACCGGAATATTGATTAATGTCCTGGCCATCACGAGGAAGATTCGTGAGAGCTTGAATATTTTCTTCACTTAGAAGAATAGGAATACCATTAACTTTGGTAGAGAGTACCCCATCCTCATCTTTCTTAAGATTTGAATAGAAGGCTTGAATCAAAAGAGGATGAATGAAATCATATTTCAAATATACAAAATCGATTATTGAACTTTGTAGAAGAATATTGGAATGAATGGAATCCGCAAGATATCTTCCGATGGTGAATCGAGGTGGAAGAATTTCTCGATTATCAAACTTTTGAATAAATCTTTGTAGTTCGACTTCTTGTTCGAACCAAAGAACCGATCCATCATCATAGCCAAATATAGATGAGGAGTATTGGAAGAAGAAGGGACATTCTTTCCGGAACGAGAACGTTTAGAACTTCTATTTGCCATTGAAATTTGTAGGCTAGAAGAACTTTTGAAAGAAATTTGGAATAGAATTTTTTTTTTTAAGAGAATTCTTGAACAAGAATGATTTTGGTGTGAAACAATGAGTACACACTATTCCTATTTATAGAGTTCGAGAAAACATAACATTGAATGACAACAATCAGATTTTTGGACTGATTTGAACGGCTATAAAACGGTCAGATTTTTTGAAAGCTGGCCGTGAATAGTCGAATATCATATTGGATAGTCGACTATCTGGGAACTATAGTCGAATATCTTTTGGGATAGTCGACTATCTGGAAATAGCTTGATTTTCTGGATAATCAAGTTATTCGAATAACTGCAAGTTAGTCGACTAACTTCGACGACTTTGAAAAATCGTTTAAACAGAAAATATTGGAAAAATAGTTTTCATTTTATGGAATTCGTTTATTTAAAAATAAACTATATTTTTGGTAAAAATATATATCATAATTTTATGAAAATAATTTTATCAAAACAAATATGCTATTTCCAAAATCAAAAATTCAGAAGCCAAAAAAATTATCGACTTGAATTAAAAACTTCATCTTGGTTCCCCCTGTCTTTAGGGCGATACCTGCAAAAAGAAAGAAAGTAAACTTCTCCGACGCTCAAGTCAGTAATTATTCAATAAAACAAAAACAATACTAACTTGTTTCTTGCTGAGCCAAGAAACTAAGGAGTTACCAAGCAAATGGCAAGTGCTACTATTGCTTTTGCGGTCTAATCTGCATCCTGCAAGATCAGAGACGGAATAGCCAATTAATTGGCGTGAAGGACCTTTGGGATACCAAAGTCCCACATTTAAAGTTCCAATTAGGTACTTCATTATCCGTTTAACCGCAGAAATATGTGACTCCTTTGGACATGATTTATATCTAGCATATCAATAAACGCTAAATATTATATCAAGTTTACTAGCAATAAGGTAAAGTAAGGAACGATCATACCTTTTTAATTTTTGGTATTGCTCTCCTTACCTTTCACATTTCTGTCAAGATGGTCATATAAATTCATTGAAGTGGCCATTGCTTTGGTGTTGCTTATTTCAACTAGATTTAGCAACTCATTGCAATATTGAGCTTGACAAATGAAAGTTCCCTCTTTTATTTGTTTTACTTGCAACCTCGAGTTGAAATTAAGCTCGTCCATCATTGACATCTCAAATTTTGCTAGTCATGAGTTTTAAAACTCCTTGCGTACAAGTTTATTAGTTGCTCCAAACATAATATCATCAATAAAAATTATTTTTAAAATACAAGAAATATCATCAACATAATATCATCAATAAAATTCATGCAATCTATTTTTCCTTAATGAAAAATTCCCCCTTAAATAAGGCAAACTAGAATGTAAAGACATTCCCCCTTACTTGAAGCATATCGCCTAAACACTTCCTCTTTTGGCATTTAGCAAGAAGAGAGTATATTAAGGCTACTTCCCTTTTTCGACATTTCCAGAATGTCAAAATAAAATAGGAAAGACAATGAGGAGTATGCAATATGAAGATTGCTAGAAATTTATCAAGACATACCAACAAAACATAGATATACCAGTTGTTATAAAACAATGATAAAGCCATTTGTTCGAAAACATAACAAATGTATCAAATGTTATTTTATTAACAGTGATACTAATTGTTATTTTTAGCAAAACATATTACCAAAAAAAATGTCAACTGTTAATATATAACAAATCAACAGTTTTATTAAAACCATAAATCAAATTTTGAAAAATATACCAACCATTATTCAGACCAAAAGATATATTCATCAAGAGTCGATTTTTAACAGAAATACTTTTATCAACTGTCAAAAATATGAATCATTTATTTCAGGAATATATCAATTATTTTTCAAACCAAAAATAGCATTCATCAAAAACATGAGTGAAAAGTTTTTTTTTTTGACAAAAATATGCTAACAGTTAATACACACCAAAAAAAAAATTATTTATTTTTCTAGTATATACCAACAGTTATTTAAAACATAAATGACAATTATCAAATCATAAATGAAATGTTTTTATTAGAATCAAGCTAACAGTTAATACACACCAACTGTTATCAATTGTTGCACAAACATTTCAAAGGTTATTTTTTTATCAAAAAGATACTAATTGTTAACACTTATCAACAATTAGATTCTTATCAAAAGATAACTAACAAGGATCAATCATTATTTCTAAAAAATAATTGATACCAATTGTTATTTAAAAAGTTTATCAAAACATGAATTAAAAATTGATACCAAAAATAATTGTCAAAACATGGATCAATCATTTAATAATTGATACAAATTTTCAACATATGAATCAACAAAGATAATTGATATTATTTGTTAACAAGGATATCTCAATTGTCAACACATATCAACTATTACGATTAAGCACATCAAAAATTTCAACAATATAAGAACCAAATTAACAACAAATATGTTGATATCGGTTGCTGGCACATATCAACAATTCGGTTTTTATCAAAAAGGGTAACTAACCGAAATTCCCCCTTGATGCAATGAGGTGTCGTGCTTGGTGCATCTACTACAATATTGTAGCCTTCAAGCACACCTGCAAAAGTACCTAAAAATAGGTTTTTGGTACCCAAACACTTTTGGGTCCTTGGGGGTTAGACAAATAATAATCATAGCCAAAAGATAAATCCCTATGTTTTGCGAAACATGTGGGTGCTATGTGTCCTACCCGATTGCAGTAGTGACATACAACATTAGGGTTGTGCATATGCCTAGGTTGTGCTAAATACGTTCTAGGTGATCTAAAATCATCATTCCTAGGAGCGTTGAAATTCCTAGAGTTATTTCTAGGCGGTCTAGAATAATTATTTCTAGACTCATTAGCACAATTCCTAGAGTCGTTTCTAGGTGTCCTAAAAATATTATTTTTAGACTTATTATTAAAAATTCTAGTATCGTTTCTAGGTGGTCTAAAATGGTTAATTCTAGACTCACTTGAACAAATCCTAGAATTATTTCTAGGTGGTGCATCATAATTTCTAACATGATTCTTATTCTTTTTACGCCTTTTATTTTTCTTAGGCTTTTTCTTTTTAATCTCTTCAACTGTTTTAGGAATGTCTACACTACGTTTTTCTAGTGTATTCCTAAGTTCTATGTTCTCTAATTTCAAGGAATCACAAGATAAGCAAATAGAGCATTTATCAATTGAAGAAGCTTCATTCATCGCTTTAATTTTATTTCTAAGATCGCCATTGTCATTTTTCAAAAAATTATTTTCTTTTTCTAAAACTTCAATTTTATTTTTAAGAACACTAGTGACATTTTCAAAAGAATTCTTTTCTTCTTTTAGCTTCTCATTTTCACTAGTCAATCTTTCAAAATCTATTTCTTTCAAAGAAGGTGTTTTCTGAAAATCTTTTTCTTGCAAAGAAAGTGTTTTCTTCAATTCTCTTATCGTTTTGGAAGCATTAACAAATTCACCATACAATTCACCATAGGCATTTTGTATTTCTTCAAACGAGTGAGAGTTAGAAGTACTTACCTCTTCTTCTTTGTTTGCCATAAGACACCGGGCAGTTTGTTCATCACATGAGCTGTCCGCTTCTTGAGGCGTACTTTCATAAGTGTCCTCAAGCTTGTCCCACATATCTTTAGCAGTTTTGCAGTGGGAAATTTTTCGATAGTCCTCTTGATTCAAAGCGCTATACAACATATTGATTGCCTTGGTATTGTATTCACTTACCATGGCTTCCCCAACTTTAGTCGTCATTTGCTCACCATACTTGATGATTTGCCAGAGATAAAAGTTGTTTGATCATCCGATCTTTCCAATATGTGTAATTGCTTCCATCAAATAATGGAGGCAAAAAGGTAAGGTGACCTTCACCTATTCCTGCAAAAGCACTACTAGTAGAAGCCATAGAAGGATTCTCTCAAACTGTTAAGTCTTACAGAGAGTTAGGCTCTGATACCAATTGTTAGAATAGGTGCTCAACGCTAGAGGGGGGGTGAATAGCGTTATAATAAAAAATAGTGTAAACTTGCGGAAATAAAAAATTGCAGGAATGAAATAAGTGCGGTAAGTAAATAATAAGGAACGAACGCACCGATGTTATCCTGGTTCACCACAACCTGTGGCTAGTCCAGTCCCCGAGAGACTCTCTCGAGATTCCACTAACTTCGTTAAGCTTACGAGTGCTTAACAAACCGTTACACTTGCTCAAGGATACCGCACCTTAAGACTTCTCTTGCTTGAGGATACCTCACCCCAAGACTTCTCTGTTAAGCTTACGGGTGCCTAACAAACCGTTACAACTTGAGAACTTGAGTCACACAAGTCTCAAACAACCTTGCTCGAAGATTCAACACTCCAAGACTTCACATGAAGGAACAAAATATTCCTTCTTACAACAAGGGATTATAAACTTCCCTTCAAGTGTATAAAAACACTTAACACTCACTTAAACAAGACTCTCTTAATAGAGTAGATATGAGTAAACAAGTACGCTCAAGAACACAACAATAAATTCAAAGTAATAAGTTGTGTGTTTAATGAGTGATTTTGGGGTGTATTTATAGCTCCAAAATCACTCCTAGCCGTTGCTAAAATCATAAAGACAGATTCTGAAAATCTGTAGGTTAGTCGACTAACTTATGGTTATTCGACTACCTACTAGCCGTTGGGCTGGCAACGGTCATCAGGATAGTCGACTATCTTATATGGATATTCGACTATCTTGGCAACGGTCATTAGGATAGTCGACTATCCAATATCAGATATTCGACTATCTGACCTTGCGGAAATGGTCCGTTTTTAAAACAACTAACTTATTGAAAATAAGTTATAAAATGTTTTTCAAAGCTTTGATTGAAGATATTAAATATCTTAAATATGAAAAACAATTGTAATGACCATTCTGGATCAATAAAACATTTAAAATCATTTCGTTTTAAATGTATTGAAAATATTTATTATATAACATTTAAAACCAATTTGTTTTAAATGTAATAAAAATATTTATGATATGCATATATTGTAAAATCATTTATGATATGCATATATTGTAAAATCCATTTTATGAGAGACGCCAAGACTCAAACTTAAAGTCGGATCAAGATCACAATAGAGACAATATAAATAAGACTCAACAAAAGGTCTTCATTTATTTTCATTTCTTCATATCTTTTCTTGATCTTGTCTTGAACTTCTTGGACTCCAATTCTTGTCCGCTCAAATAATGCGCATATTAAATTCGCATATCAAATCCTATCTTCCCCTTGTATGCTTTTGCATATCTACAAAATAAATACACTTTAGTTAAAATATAAATCAAAGTGTATTCCATAATAACTCACATTTATTTGGCATATATTATTTTCCATCTAAATCGGTTTGTCAATTATCAAAACATATAAATATGAACATACATATATGTTCCAACACTATAGTGTCTGCACAGAGTGCAGAGTGTAGTGTCAGAACAACCGACCCTATGTGTTAGTAAGTACCTGGACTAACCCCGGTAAGGTAATGACGAGGTTAAGACCAGACTCTAGATAAAACTTGTGCAGTTATATAATATACAACGAAAATATAAATAGGAAATAACAGTTAAAAATTGGAGGGGGTACATGCTTCCGGGAACATCTCGAATCCAACAGAAATTTAATAGAATATGGAAAGACAGTTTAGTATCTACAATATACCAATAATACTACTGTTTTGCGGCTCGCAACCCGATCCCTTACCATTTGACATTGTTGCGGCGTGCAACCCAATCCACACACACACACACACACACACACACACACACACATATATATATATATATATATATATATATATATATATATATATATATATATATATATATATATATATATATATATATATATATATATATATATATATATATATATAATTGTTGTGGCGTGCAATCCGATCTAATATAATATTTGTTGCCGCGTGAAGCAGACATAATATAATGTTTGTTGCGGCATGCAACTCGATCCAAATAACATTTATTGCGGCTTGCAACCCGATCCAATATAATATTTATTGCGGAGTGTAACCCGCTCCAATATAATATCTGTTGTGGCTTGGAATTCGATCCACAAATACATAATAATACTATTGCGGCGCGAAACTTGATCCATATGTATATATAATATCGGCTGTAATCATAATGCTAGTTCCGGCAATGGATCAACAATAAACCCGACCATATTGGCAAGGGAATTCAACAGTACAAGTACATATACGTCCCGGCAAGGAAAAATCAGCTATTACTAATCTCATCTTAACTCCTACTCATCTCAATTATCACTATTTCTCAATCATAAGTAACTTCCACGAAAATAAACCAAGTCCTTATTCATTATTAAGAATTCACCCACTAAAGCATTTGTAGAATCATTTAAGAATACAACAAGTTTTAATTTAGAATTCCCGGTCATGATCGATACCAAAGTATAGATACTCGTCACCATGCCTATACGTCACGCTCAACAAGAGGCAAATGGCAAATAGGACTCAACTCCTATTCCTTCGAGCTAAGGTTAGACCGAACACTTATCTCAAACTTCCACGGCCAACTCAATCCTCAATTACCACCTTTCCTCTCGAATTCGGCTCCAAATCGATTGTATACATAAATGACATCATATCATCAATAAATGCTTAACAATTCGAATCCAATGCCTAATTATAACTTTCCTATCATTCTTTCCAAAAATTCAAAAATCGACCCTAGGCCCGCTTGGTCAGAATACAAGGTCCGGACCAAAATTAAATCTCCCATTTATCCACGAGCCCAAATATATAATTATTTCTCGAATTCGACCCCAAAGCGAGGTCTAAATTGCCATTAACCAAAAATCCCTAGTTCTACCCAAATCTTAATTTTCTACCCTTATTCACATGATTTAGGCCTAGGAATCTAATGGGTGTTAATGTAAAATGAAGAATAGGAGTTAAAGATTACATGCCTATGAATTTGTGGTGAAACACTCTTTCAAAAATTGCCCAATTTGGAGTTGAGATGAATAAGTTATGAAATTTTAAAAAGAATATCGTATTGCTACTATTTTAAATCGTTGGGCAGACCTTCATCGCATTCGCGATGGGTTTGCCGCGCTCGCGGAAAGCATTCTTCCTCAGGCTTATGCGATGGCAAATCCTCTTACGCGTTCACGAAGGGTTGGCTCCCCTGACCTTCATGTTCGGCGGGCCTATGAACGCGTTTGCATAGAGGAAATGTTCACTTCCCAGACCAACCCCTCATTTACTCAATGTGTTCGCGGGACGTGGATCACATTCGCGTAGAGCAACCCCTCCCCCCATGTGCTCTGCGTACACATTCCTTCCCTCACGTTCACATTGGACAAAATCACCCCTCTCCCCATTTAACTTACGCGGTCGCGGGACTGACTATGTGATCGCGAAGAGCAATAGGCCTGGGCACCTATTGCAGATTTTCTGCAATTTTTCCCAAGTCTGAAACCTTCCGAAGCACACTTGAGCCCTCGGGGCTACTAACCATACATAAATACTAACTCAACGACATCATACAAACTTATCCGCGTGATCAAATCGCCAAAATAACCTCAATAACAACAAATCAAACCTCAAAATGGAGAACTTTTCTCAAACTTCATCAAGTATCAAATTTGGCAATTTAGGTCCGAGTCATGTCAAATGGACTTTTCTTTCAACCAAACTTTTCAAAAGCAACTTAAACCATATATAAGACCTGTAGCGGGCAGCGGAACCAAAATACATGCCCAATACCATCATGTTCTAATCACATTTCATTTCAAATTTCCTTAAATATTTTCAGAAAATAATTTTGTTTAAAAATTCATTTCTCGGGCTTGGACCTTATAATTCGATTTCGTGCATACGCCCAAATCATATTTTTCTACGGACCCTCCAAGACCATCAAATTACGGGTCTGATTTCGTTTACCCAAAACGTTTATCGAAGTCAAATTAATTCATTTTATAGTCAAATTTTACCATTTTTCACAGATTTTCATATTTAAGCTTTTCAGCTATATGTCAGGACTGCGCATGCAAATAGAGGTGACTCTAAGTGAGGTTTTCAAGGCCTCAAAAATATAAAATTCAATCAAAAACAAGTGATGGCCTTTTGGTTCATCACATAAACTAATTATCATGCCAAATAAACTCAGTCATAGACACAACAAAATAAACGGCAATGATTTTATTAAATCCTTGTATAAAAATATAAAGCTTCATTATATAATAAAAGACAACAATTACGCCGCAATTACACTAACCTTGCATATCATTTCGAACTGCTCTAAAGAAAATAACAAGACATCCCAATATCATACACCTGAAAATCCATATCTTCTTCCGAAATTTAGCATCAAGCACAACTAAATACTCTACATCGGTCACTTTCTTCATTAAAACATTTCTTTCTGATTCCAAGGCTTCTATTCCTCCATGATCGACGAGCATCATAACATTCTCAAGATTAAAATTTCCTTTGGAGCGCATTTATTTCACGGATTAGAACTTCTTTTATCTTCTTTAAATTGCATATGAGATTTGAAACTCTAAGAGGAAGCTCTTCATCTTTCCATTCCCAATAGGAATATTTTTCATCCTAAAAATTAAAAAAAAAAATTTTACAAGCAAATCGAATTAATTAAAATAACCTATCAAATAATTTACTTACCTTATGGTTCAAGCACTTGAAAAACATACTCCTAGTAATTAAAGGTGTCCATGCCATGAAATAATTGGCAGTAAGTCTGTAATGACACCTCTTATTCGACCCATTTGAGCTACTAGGATTTAATGAAGTCATTGCCGTTAATTTGAATGTTAGTGTCAATGACTTAGTTTATTTGCTGTGATAATTAGTTTGGTGTTGTCAAATAGGTGTCTAAGTAAACTGATATGGAGTAGTGAAGTGTTTGAGAAATGACTATTATAACTGATTCGTATATGTCCCTGTATAATTCAAACTAGGTATAACTTGCCCTCACATATATTCCACGTGGCATTATGAGTCCTCCGTTAGTGAGGGGGGCATATACGAGCGCATTTATTAATGACAAGGGCAGAATAGAGACCAACTTTTAACAGAGGGCTGGCCTATCCTATTTCATATAGAAAAGGGCCATTTTAGGCCCGTTTCCGTATAATATATTATAAAAGTCAAAATGCGATACAGTAAACTAAATTTTACAAACTAAAGAAAATACTAGAATATGCCATAATTTCAATTTAATTAGTAGTATATTAGAAGTTATCGTGTTGAGACTTCTTCAGGATACTAGTAATAAAAGTATATATAAACAGATGTATTATAAATTCATTTGGATACTAACTACAAAGTACCACTATAACTAACTCAAGTATTCAGCTAACTTTAACTCAACACTTAGCTAACTAACCCGGCTACCTAATTAACTAACTCAACTACACATTTATAAATATTATATCAATTATTTTCAATACATTCGCTCAACTTGGAGGTAGGAAGTCACTGCCAACTTGTCGAGAAGATCAGAATGCTTGAATCGTGTGAGAGCCTTTGTGAGGATGTCAGCTAATTGAGCAGATGTGAAAATATGGTGCAATTCAATCAGCCCTTCTTGTATCTTATCCCGGACAAAATGACAGTCTGCTTCAATATGATTTGTTCTCTCATGAAACACATGATTTCTTGCAATATGAACAATAGCTTGACAGTCACAAAATACAGTTATAGGATCAGCACACATGACTGTCAAATCTTCCAGTAATCTTTTTATCCGCACTAATTCTCCCACAACTTTTCTAATCGACCTATACTCTGGCTCAGCAGAGGATAATAAGATAGTAGTTTGTTTCTTTAATTTCCAACTTATAGGACTATCTCCAAGTATCACAATGTACCCACTCACTGATTTTCTTGAATAAAGACAAGCAGCCTAATCTGAGTCACAATAAGCCCTTACATTGTAGCCGGGGTCTTTGGACAAGAAGATTCCCAAGGCAGGGTCTTTTTTTCAAATATCTAAGGACATGAACAGTGCCTTTAGATGAGGTTTGCTTGGTGCTTGCATAAATTGGCTCAGATGCTGGATACTGTAGGCTATGTCTAATCTTGTGTTTGTCAAGAAATTCAACTTCCCAACTAGCTTCTTGTAGTACCCTGGATCAGGAAAGAGAGTTCCTTTATCTTTGTTCAATTTGATAGTAGAGTCAAGTGGAGAACTGACAGGAGAGTATGTCAAATAGTTGTACTCTTTCAGCAGGTTCATGGTGAACTTCCTTTGACAGATTAGTACTCCATCTTCCTTGTATAACATTTCTATACCCAAGAAGTGGCATAATATCCCAAGATCCTTTATCCTGAATTGATTATGCAGGAAAGTCTTCAAATATGTGATTTCCTCCAAGTTGGTACCAATTAGAATTACATCATCTACATAAACAGCTACAAACACTGCTGAGTTCCCCAGCTTTTTGTAGAAAATGAGTGATCATTGTCTGAGTGTTTGAAACCTCTAGAGTGTAGGGATTCTGTCAGTTTGTCATACCACTGCCTTCTTGCTTGTTTTAGACCATATAGTGACTTCCTAAATCTGCATGCTAGATTTCCAATAGGAACCATTCAACCCTGTGGAACCTCCATATATACTTCTTCATGTAGATCTCCATGCAGAAATGAATTGTTGACATCTTGTTGATAGAGATTTCACCCTCTGTTTACTGCAATGTTGATTAGTGTTCTGACTGTGCTCATTTTTACCACTGGTGAGAAGGTTTCTGTGTTGTCAATTTTTGCTTCTTGTGTATAACCCTTCACTACCAGCCTTGCTTTGAACCTTTCCACACTCCTATGTGCCTTATGTTTGATCTTCTATACCCATTTGCAGCCTATAGTTTTCTTTTCTGCAAGTAACTCAACTAGATCCCAAGTTTGGTTAGCATATAATTCTTCAAATTCCAGTGTCATTGCCATTTTCCAAGCAGGATTCATAGATGCCTCCTCATAAGAAGGTGGCTCAGAATCATGTGAAATATTTCTGATTAAGTGCTAACTTCACGTTGTAAAACATTAAATGAGACATGATGTTTATTAATGCAATTTTCATTAAAGGATGTCGTATCGGTATGAAGGTTAGGTTCTGTGCTTTAGTATTGCAATGTTGGTAAGGAATACATATTCATTGAGGTATACTAGGGTAGTGTGGGTTATGCCTGTTCTTCTGGGACTTGGAGGATTTGTTTGAAGGCTTTTACATTCAGTGATTTGAGGGCTAGTGACCTGTGTTTGTGGAAATTATTGGGAAGCAGGACTGTTGGACTTATTGGGTATTGTTGAACTAGGTGAGGCCTATGGTGAACAGGTGGATGAACGGATGTAAGAGGAGAAACTGAGGTAGTAGTATCAGTTACAGGTCCATCAATGACAGAAATTGGTATATTTTATCATGCAATCCATGAGCATTTAGGTCCCTAGAGGTAGGATGACAATTGGGTGAACTGGAATTTAATGGATGCAACACTGAGGGAAAACTAGAATGCTCAGGAGAGACTGTAAAAGAAAAAATACTTTCATGGAACACTATATCTCTAGAATATGTATTTCCTTTGTGGCTAAGTCTACGACCTTATAAACTTTAGTACCAATGGGATAAGCTACAAATACATAAGGCGTGGCTCTTGGTTCAAACTTCTCTATGTGGGTTTCCTGTGTATAGGGGTAGCATAACATCCAAAACTCTTGATTTGTGAGTATTTGGGCTTCTTATTATACATTAGTTCATAAGGGCTTTTATTGTGAAGGACATTGGATGGAAGTTTGTTTATTATGAAGGTAGCTATCATGATTCATTCTCCCCAGTACCTTATGGGTAGTTTGGACTGGTAAGGGAGGACTCTTACCATTTCAAGTAGGTATTTATATTTTCTTTCAACCACACCATTTTGTTGTGGTGTGTATGAACAAGTTTTATGATGAATTATGCCCTTTCTTGAAAGTGGGTCATATTTTCATTATTGACAAATACTAGACCATTATCAGATCTAATGGTTTTAACAGAGGTGTCAAATTGATTTCCAATCAAGGATAGAAAGCTTTTAGTAGCATGAAAGGTATTGCTTTTGCAACTTACGAGGTGACTCCAGGTTGGCCTACTGAAATCATCAACCATGGTAAGGAAGTATTTGTAAGTTTCATGTGTTGGTATATGATAGGACCCCCACAATTCCACATGCAGTAGTTAAAATATTTTAGTAGATGAGTTGGTTCTTTCAAGAAACGGCAATCTAGTTTGTCTAGCCATTGGACAGGTTGAACAAATAAAGGGATGATTGGGTGCAAACTTGACTAGTACAGTAGGTATTTTTCTAATTTTTACAAAATTTACATGTCCTAGCCTATAGCGCCACAAATAATCAATATTACTTCCAGAAGATGCAGAACAAACAGAAGAAGAAGTTGAGCTACAAGGATTAGTTATATTGAATGAATGGACGTTATTTACATTGTTCAATGAGTAAGATGGCTCATTTACAATTGGTAATGAATGATATGGTTGAACGTGATCATTTTTACTACTAGCATTCTTTGTTAGAAATGGAAATACAAGAATGAGTCGGACTAGGAATAGTAAATGGACTCAAGCTTGAACAGTTGTGACACTTTGAACAAAGGAAGTATAATCCACTTCTTGCTTTACCAATCTCCAGAGGCCTCTTCATTCAAGGGGCCTGCATTAGACAAAGATACTTGTTGAAATTAACCACGCAATAAAGATGCACTGTTAAAGAGTGAATTGAAATAAGGTTGTATTTCTACGTATGTGAGCACGTGATTTTTGCCTCGCTTGACATGTTCCTATATATTCCTCAAATTAGAATTCTTCTTGTATTGTTTGAATTTTAAGGAATTATGAGAGTGATTTCGTTTTTATTTTTATTTTTCTTTTATTATTTGCATTTTTAGGATTTATTTGCGTGACTTTGTGTTCATTCGCATTTTTCTTTGAATTTTAAAAATTAATTGCATAAGTTTGTGTTTGTATGCATGTTGCACGATTAATTTAAATAATTCATAAAAATATAAAAAAAATGGCATGTTTGCATCTAGGATTTAAATTTTACATTTTTAGGTTATTAATTAGTTAATATTGAAAATGAGGAAAAAAATAACAAATTGGTTAATTCTCTTTGAAATTTAGAATTTAGGAGTTTATTTAGTTTATTTCTTGTTAAATATACATTTTTGGCTATTTTTATTTTTATTTATTAAAAATCTGAAAAAATAATAATAAAACAAATACATAAAAAAATGAATCGTTGATTGTATATCGATTTGGGTCTTTGAGAGACCAAATTTAGCCCAAACGAACCAGCAATACAGGCCCAAAACCATGCCCAGACCCGGTCCAGCCCCACCCTTCATTAAAACGAAACCGTTTTGAAACAATCAATCTCAACGGTTCATCTTTAGCCATCCAACGGCTATTAACTAGGCCCCCAATTACATTAGTATGTCCAAACAATCCCTCAGACAACCTAGGACCAAGTACAATGTCATCTCATGTTACCGCCATATCAACGCCAAGTCCCCGCCTTGCCTCCGCTGTATCACCACCCTGCCGCCGGCCGAAAATTGCTGCAGGCGGTGGCGTAACTCCGATGGACCCCAAAACAGCCTTCTCCTTGCTCCCCTCTTTCCAACCCCACCATTGGCCACCCGCGAATATGGCCCCATCCTGTCGAATATTAGTTTGAAATTTGGAAGCCCAACCGTCCACGGTGGCGACTGGTTGCCAAATACCACAAGGTTTACACCCCAAATTCTTTACCCACCCTCATCACATATCTGAAACAACCATCCTTCGAATCATACCACAGCTCCTCAAATTTTAGTCTAAATCATCCAGCCAAAACATGACCCTTCCCAAAATCCACCAAATGAACACCATGCAATCTCCTCACACCCCTCATCTTGAATCCACGACCCACAGTCCTCGAATCCTTCCCGTTTAGGGCAAATTTTATATCAAAGTTGGACCCAGCACCCTAATTGCCTAAGCTTTGGGATGCCTTTGATTTTGGGTCTCAATAGCCTTTAGTCTTGTGTTTTATAGTGGAAACACATGATTAAGGGCGGTTTGATCCCAAATAATGCCGAGAATTTGCTAGTGTTTGGGCCTGAATCAGAGTTCGAGGTATTGCAATTTTTATTTTGCTTCTATGATTCTTGCTTTCACTTCGTTGTGACCTATGTGTTAGCTTAGGGTCTTATTTCGAGTTTCTGATTTTTTTTAGATTTATTAGTATTTCGAATCGTCCAATTTGATTCCATGATTCACCCGCTGTTTTGAATTTTGAGTTTTGTTCGTTTCCTCTGCGTAATTAGCTTCAGTTTTTTTTCTTTTTTTTTGATTAGTTAAATTCTAGTTCTATGATGCATTCAAGACTCTGTATAATTTATTTTAATTTGTGTAGCTAGAATAATTAATTTTAATTTTAGTAAGAACTGGGTAGTTTCTAGCTCAAAACTAATTAATCATAGTTAGTTTGACTAGGGTAAAGGGAAGATGAAAATGTAAGTAGGTCATTTAAGTAATCTTGGAAAGGATAAGGGGTAATATGAGCAGTTCAGCATGAAAGAACTTGTAGTAACTAGAATGGAAACCCTTGGAAACTTCTAGAATAGAGGTCAAATTGAAATTCAGACCCTTTTGTTTGTTATAACTTGGATAGCAAGCTAAGTATCTGAGGACTAAACTGAAATACAAAAGGGACCAAGTTGAAATAAAGGACTAAAAGGTTGCCCTAATGGTTAGCCGATATAGAGGCATTAGGCTTGCTTTTCAAAGGGGATAGAGGCTAAAAATATAGAAAAATACATATAAAAGTAAAATGTACTGCTACATAGAGTAAATCACCTGAGAATACCAAGAGATTGGAAGCTAAAAAAATATAGAAGGGGATATTAGGAGCTAGAGCATATAGGATCAAGTGGCTACGTTACTAGAGTTACATCTAAATTCAAAAGCAAAGAACCATAAACACAAAATGACACTGTTCCATCAGGCTGCCTGAAATCTCTGAATTTCACAAATTACTGAAGCGCAGTTGGGTGCTTCGAATGTTTAAGTGTGATTAACTCTTGGTTTTTCAAGAGCATGATTTGAAATTGTGCTATACTCCATTCAACTGGAACTTTGTCCCTTTGTTTTCCCAGCAGTTTTCCTTTTGTTTGAGTTTGGTTCACTGCTGTTGTTTTGGCTGCTGTGTCTCATTGCTGATCTTCCATCTCTCCTTTTAATTTCCAAGTATAATCCAACCCTATGAGTATAATCGAGGTGTAGCATGAAGAAGGAATTGAAAAATATGAAAATAAATTAGACTATTTATATATTGTATTTGTCTATTTCAATTCGATGATCAGATTGAGATGGTTAGGCATATGTTGTATTTGTGAATCCTTGCTAAAACTATTACCTAACACGCTGAGAGTATCTCAAGTGTGAGCACGTGACTTAGGTGAATACGAGTTCAGTATTTTGGGGTTAGCAAGAGTTCTTTAATGATTTAATATCTGAGTGTCTTAATAACTTGTTATTAGTCATGTATTAATCAGAGTCTGAGTTGTGACATAATCTGGGTTTGAAAGTAGCTACAAAAGGAAGATGCCTTCCTTAGTAAACTCAAAATGGTTTCAAACTTATTTAGGGTGGCTTGAACTTGTGGTCAGGTGGTCCTTATAGCGAACTGTATAAACTGTGATTTACTTCTGCACTTGCTTTCCTTCGAATGTGAAGTTCAGGAAATAATTATGTGTAGTATTAGCTTTTTCATATTATGTTAGCATGGGATACATTTACTTGTTGTCAACATCATCAAATCGTAGAGCAAATAATAAAGTCTCATCTTGAAAATATGAATAATTTTACTTGCTTATTTGTTGCAAACAAGTCACTAGTTTAGTAATATAATCTTGGTCTCGATTGGGAAACAGCCCATCCAGTTTTTATTCTATAGTTCGTCCAAGCCCTTAAAACTTGTTGGATCTGCTCAATTCTTTGGGCCCAACAGTGGTGCACCTCCCTCTTATTGATTCATTTTCCACATACGTTTGATGTGTGAACGCGGTAGCATGACTAAATGAAAATTTATTAAGTTCAGAGACTAGTGTAGAAAAGTAATAGTTCATTTTAGGAATGGCTTTTAAAAAAAATAACAAATGAGGTGAGTCGCGCCAAACAGAACCCAAAATCGCGTGGTCCTCGTGAAATATTTATATTAAATATCTAGAAATTTAGGACGTGCCGCTTAGCAAATTTCACGGCCTCCTACAAAGGTAATAACGTGGTAGTCGCATTTAGGCACGTCTTTAATAATTTCATCTTCTTCAATACGGGTGCGCATTTATGTGAGCAGAATCTAAGTCCCAACGGAGTTAGAATGTGTCAAATACTCCGAGTAAATTTATGTGACGCAATTTTAGACATGTTTTAACGATGTTGCAACTTTTTCTAAAAAAAATAATAAAGTGGTTAATGATTAAAAAATGCACATAGGTTTATAACTATAAAAATCGGATAATTTAAGCCAGATATAACAGTTGAATGACCGTGCTAGAACCGCGGAACTCGGGAATGCCTAACACCTTCTCCCGGGTTAACAGAATTCCTTACTCGAAATTTTGGTTCACGGACTATTAAACAGAGTCATTCCTTCGTCGATTCGGGAATAAAAACGGTGACTTGGGACACCATAAATCTCCCAAGTGGCGACTCTAAAATTCTCTTAAATAATTGAATCCTGTTTCGATTGTCGTTAAATTGGAAAAAATCCCTTATCTAAGCCCTTTGTCGGGTTGTAGCAGCCAAAAGAAGGTGTGACAAATCTGGCGACTGTGCTGGGGAACGAACCCAGAATCTTTGGTTCAAGGTTCAAGAATTCGAGCTTAGAATAATTGTTGTATTTGGCTTTGTTTATTGTCTGATTTTACATGTTGGCTTAATGTACAAAATGATGCTTTTACCGCTTTGACATAACCTGAACTGTACATATAAAACTGCTACGAAAACCCTTCTCTTCTCACCTCCGGGGATGTGCTTACTGGTTGAGACTCCCTATTCTATTAGTGTCATACTATAAAATAAGAAAGAGGCTCGGACAAGTTAATAAGCCGGATGATCTTGCGGGTCCCGGGTACGTAGCCCCCTCCTCGACTAGAGTTGTCCGCTCGGGTACACAATCTAGAACAAATACCCAGGTGCTGAACTTATTATAACAAGACTCCACGACGGATCCCTAGCAGGAACATTGATTTCCATCACGTACATTTGACTTAGAGGGCAAACCTCAGGGGTTGGGTCCGTCTAGGACAGGTGAACTGAAACAAAAAGACCATCCTGATGCATATTATGTGCTGCTTGTGCATTTAGTTGCTTTGGATTTGCATGTTGACCGGCTTGCAAATAAGGAAAGAAAATTGAGAAAATAAGTGGTACTAGGGCTGGCTGAGATTAATCATTTGTCTTGTAAAACCAATACTCAAAAAACGCCAAAATGCTGCCGGATTTTTGAGAAAAAAAAAGGAAAACGGAAAAACAAAAGAAAAAGGGGGCTTTTCAACAAAATTTTGGTTTTGACAAATTGTTTTTCCTGAACTACGCCGGTTTGATTCTCACCAAGTGTGGGATACGTAGGCAACCCCTATCGGGTCCAACTTCCCTTTTGCAAAATAGTTTTCAAATTTTATTTATTGTCCTAAATAAGTTGGGTTGCGCTGTTATTGTCAAGAATAGCCAAACATTCTCGAAAGGGACGCTGGAAGGCTGGTTTTGCACAAACGACCACCTTTGGGTCTTTATTGAATTTTTGGCTGGCTAGCGGGCACATCCTTAAAATCTTCTTCGGGAAGTGCTAAAAGGTCGTATTCGCAAAACGGGGCGTTTGTTTTAGAAAATAAATTTCATAAAAGAAAGCTTTTGATTTTGAAGTCAAATAGGAATAAAGTCACGAGTCACTAATTCACCTTAATAAATGTGCAGGATGAGCACAATTCAAACCGAACCTTTTTCATTTGTGAGCTAAATTCCTTTGGAGCTGCGATTCTGGTGGAATGATCTAGGCAAAGAAAGGCAAGATGAGATAAAGAAGTATTTGGGGGGCCTCCTTGGGTTATTGGAGATTGTACCCCGAGGAGACATCATAAGAGCGTTGGTCACGTGCTGGGACCCGGCGCACAACGTGTTCCACTTCTCATATATTGAACTTACCCCAACGTTGGAAGAAATAGCGGGATACATTGGAAATGATGAGCTTCCTTTGAGGCACAAGTATTTGGTTGCTCCAAGAGTGGTAGCGATGCATAAATTCTTAGATACCTTGAAAATAAGCAGAGTGGTACATGATTCGAACTTGGAGGCAGGGTTTTTTGCACCTTTTCATTTCTATATACCAGATATGGTCACATTGGGGGTTCAAAAAACCAGAAAAACAAAATCTGCAGCAAGGGACACCGTGTCAAATGGGAAGAACACAGATGCTTCGCTTTTATGTGGCTTTTTTGGGGCTTCTGGTGTTTCCAAGAAAGGATGGGAACGTTGAAACATAGATAGTAGGGGTTGTCAGCACTCTACGCACACAGGCCAAGTGCACATTCGCGCCTATAATAGTAGCCAAGATCTTTCGCGCTCTCACAGCTTGCAAGGCCGTGAAAGATTTCTTTGAAGGATGCAATATATTATTGCAAATGTGGATGGCTGAGCATCTATGCCACTATCCCCAATTCATGAGTTACGGGTCCACAGTGAATACTTGCATATAGGAGTTTTACACGAGAATTGAAAGGCTCAGCTTACCTGAAGGTGTAGCAAGACAGATATCCTACTTTTAGTCCCTCACTTCTAGTAAAATAGAATGGACAATGGGATGGTTGTCTATGGATGAGATCGTATACTTGATGGCAACAAAAGCTCATTTCCTTCTGATGGGCCATAGGAGCATCCAACCTTATGCCCCGCATCGAGTCTTGAGACAACTCGGTAGATGCCAGATAGTGCAAAGAGACAAAGATCATAGTATCCAGGTAGTCGAGATTGGACCTGATGGTCAGTTCCCCGAAGCAACGGTCCGCAAGATTTGGAAGGAATGCAAATACCTAACCGCAAACACTTGCGTACAAGATCGGGCTAGAGGCAAAGTGTCACCAGGATACCTTGCTTGGTACAAGAGAGAAATTGAGTTTGAGAGGCCACCCAAAAGGCCTCATCTCCAGAAATTCATCGAAACGTCACAAGAACAATGGGACTGGCTAGCCAAGGAAAATAAGTACAGCGCCGCCATAGGAATTAGAAAAACAAGTCAAAGAGCTTCAATTCAAAAACGGTTTGCAAGCCGCTGCAGATGAGGGGGAAAGAAAAGATTAACCTGAGAAAACGAAGCGTTGCGAGCCCAAATCCAGAAAATGAAAATAGCCGCAAATCCCCCCAGGAGCACAAAGGATGAAAAGCTCATAGACAATTTAAGGCAAAAAGTAACCGAGTCTGGATTTGACTTGAATAAAGCAGAAGATGATCTATCCAGGATTCAGAAACAATTAGCTAAAAAAGCGGAGGAACGAGCCTACATCATTGAGCAATTAAAAGAAAGTCATGACGATAAGGTTGCTACGTTAAAAAGAAAGGTCATCATGGCTGAGAACAAAGTGTCCATGCAAGCCAGAGATTTCAAAGCCGAGAGAGAACATTTTTATACCGCGATATCAAGGTTGGAGATGGATTTGTTGCAATTCCAAGAACTAAATCAAGTAGCCGAACGAACTCTATAGGCAAGGCCGAGTAAATTGGGCGGCTATTGCAAGAAAATGGTGTTACCGGGGAGAGAGTACGGACGATCGCAAACTACATCACCACAAAGTGCAGCCACTGTGAGGATATGACAAGATCCATGTTTTTTGCCACCGGCATGACCTTTGTTTGGCAGGTGATTGAAGACCTCCACCACCTCCAAGGGAGTTTAGAACGCTACCCTACATCAATGCCGAATGATGCCTCGCGGGGCCTAGGAGCACTTGAAGCATTAATGTATTCATGAAGATTACATTTCCTTTTGTCAAAAAAATACATATAAAAGTCTGCTTGTTTAACCTGGAGTCTGTATTTTCCTTTATGCATAGTTAGCTGTTCTTCGAGTCTGCAGTTCGTCTGTTGTCAGAGTTAGTTACTTTCTTGTTTAAATTTTTCATTCTTTCAAGTCCTTGTAACTGAAGTTTGTTATTATGAGAATGGAAAATTATCAAGTATTTTATGCTTCGCTTTTTATTGGCAAAAACTATGCTTGGTCTGATTCATGTGGGGTCATGATACGCAGGCAATCTATATAGGATTCGACCACAATTGAATAAAATGGGAGAGAAATTGAATAAAATAGGAAAGAAGGAGAGAATAATGTTAAAACAAAGGGGCTTCGCAAAACAAAGAAATAAAAGCTGTTATGATGCAAACAACCAATGCATGTAGTGACCGACTTCTATTTAGGTGCATTCATACCCAATATGTGTTGCTTATGTTTCAGAACCTAACCATTAACGAGTTTTTAGTGTTGTTCCTGTTTTAGACTAGACAGGTGATTAGTACTTTTGGCATTCTGGCAACCCACTCCTACAACCCGCGTTCTAAGAGCAAGAAAGTCATGGCCAATCATGAAACCGATGTCAGCATTATTGACCCCTCGAAGGAAGTAGAGGAATTGGACGTTAATGCCATGAAGGAGGAAATGTATAAGCTAAAGCACCAAATGGCTAAGATGTACCAAGCATGGGCAAGAGGACAACCACCCCCGACCTATCCCGCTAACCAACCTTCATCCTGCCACTGGCCCAAGCACCTAACCAGTCCACCACCGATCAACCCTCAAGTTTTCCTATCTATTTACAACATCAGGGTACTAGCTCCCAACCACCAGCAGCTCCACTACCCAAAGTCACTCCTCACCCTCCTCCGCCAATCTGCCCCCATCTATGTGGAACCTCCACCTCCTGCACTCCATAGGTCATCAAGTGAACCCCTGCTTCAAGCTTATGACCCTCAATACTACCCACCAGAACTTACTTACAAAACCTATTAGCCTTACTCCTATGCTCCCCGTCCTTAAATCCCGGCGGTAGTTGAAAAACCAATCAAATATCCTGAGCAGGAAGAGATTCTTAGAAAGGACCGTAGTCTAGAACAATCATTCAGGGACATACGGGGATTAGGTGGTCAGGTGAGCGTGGCGTTCAAGTATCTTTGTCTATTTCCAGGCGTGCAGTTGCCTCCAGGTTTCAAGATGCCTAAATTTGACTTATATGATGGGCATGGTGATCGGTCACGCATCTAAGGGGGTTTTGCAGAAAAATGAGAGGAGCAAGGGGAAAAGATGAATTGCTAATGGCGTACTTTAGCTAGAGTTTGAGTGGGTCGGCGCTGGAGTGGTATACTCGGCAAGATCACAATCGGTGGTATACTTGGGATGACCTGGCAAAGGCGTTTGCTTGCCACTTTCAATATAATCTCGAAATTGTCCCGGATCGTCTATCTCTGACAAAGCTGGAGAAGAAACACAACGAGAAATTCAGGGAATACGGTTTCTGGTGGAGAGAAAAAGCAGCCCCAGTGACCCTCCCGTGAAGGAGAGTGAGATGGTTGATTATTTTCTACAGGCTCTGGAACCTACCTATTTTGGACATCTGTTGTCAACAGTGGGAAAGCCTTTCAACGAAGTAGTAAAGATGGGAAGTATGGTCGAGGAAGGCCTCAAATTCAATAAACTCATGAGCTACTCTACATTAAGGCAACTATTCAGGCCATCCAGGGTGGACTGGGGGAACATTCGAAAGAAGAAGAAGGAGGAAGTAGCAATAGTGGAGTGGGGAACTCGGTTCAAACCTTGGGCGCCATCAAATTACGCCCAGCCTCATTCTTATGACCAAACACAACCACACACACCATACGGTCCACCACATGATTTCTATCCACCACTAGAACCTCGCTTCTCAATCCATCACGTGCAAGCATATACCCAACCTCCCGCTCATGCACAATGGCGTGCGCCAGCCCCACAAAATACCTACCTAACACCACAAAATCATTGCCCACCTCCAAGAGCCTACCAACAACCCCTGAAGCCCGCCTTCCGAACCAATCCAGCCCTGAGAAATGAAAGGGTGCAGAAGAAGAAGACTTTCACTCCGCTAGGAGAATCCTACACTAGCTTATTCCACAGGCTGCGACAACTGGATATGTTGAGACCAATTGAACCGAAATTGCCAAATCCTCCCCCAATGAACCTAGATTATTCTGTCAGCTGTGAATATTGTTCCGGTGCACCAGGGCATGACACCGAAAAGTGTTTGCATTTAAAGAACGCTATCCAGGAACTTATTGTCTCCTACCAGATTGAGGTGCAGACTCCAGAGACGCCCAATATTAACCAACACCCGCTGCTAGCCCACCAGGAGACCAATATGATTGAGATCGTGGAAAAAAGGGGAGAGTCCAAAAGGCCCTCACAAACAGTAATGATGATCAAAGCCTCTAAGAATGCAAGCAGTGAGAAGCTAGTAACCGGGGCAAAAGAAAGAGGCAGCAAACTTGTCATAGTTCGAGGGAGCTCAGCATGACAGTATATGGGGCAGCAATAGAACCTGTCGTGGTTGTGGAAGTTTTTTGCATAGAGCCAGTTATTATAAAACCAGTAATCCAGCCACCAATCATCAACACCAAAGCCGTTCCTTGGAGATATGAGCAAGCAGTAGTGATGTACAAAGGAAAAGAAATTAGGGATGAAGTGTGTGAGGCCCGTGGTTTAACTCGATCAGGAAGGTACTTTGCCCCGGAGGAATTGAGGAAGGGCAGAATCTCCAAAGATAACCCAGAACCAGTGAAGAAAGCTGTGTCAGAAAAAGAGGCGGAGGAATTCTTGAATAAAATAAAGACGCAGGACTACTCTATCATAGAGTAGTTGAGGAAGACACCAACGCAGATCCCTTTATTATCCTTACTAATCCACTCAGATGAACAATGCCGGGTGTTGATGAAGATTTTGAATAAAGCCCATGTCCCAGACAAGATAACAGTAAATCATTTGGAAAATATTGCAAAATATTGAGGTAAACTGTGTCACGTTCTCTGACGACGAATTTCCGATGGAGGGCACTGTGCATAACCGGCTCTTTATCTAATTGTGAAATGTGAAGATGCTGTGGTCACCCGAGTTTTAGTCAATAACGGGTCCAGCGCAAATATTTGTCCACTCTCCACATTGACCAAGCTGAAGTTGGAAAATGAAAGGGTCCACAAGAATAACATCTGCGTTCGAGGTTTCAATGGTAGAGGAAAAGACACTGTGGGAGACATGGTGTTGTAAGTGACAATAGGGGCCGTTGAGTTCACCATGGAATTCCAAGTGCTGGATGTAGTAGTCTCTTACAACCTGTTGTTGGGTAGGCCCTAGATTCATGCAGCCAAAGCAGTGCCATCTATGCTACATCAGATGGTCAAATTTGAATGGGACAGGCAAGAGATTGTGGTGCACGGTGAAGACAACCAGTGCATTTCAGGTGACGCAATCGTACCTTTTATTGAATCGGAACACAGCAAAGGGCCATGGGTCTACCAGGTGTTTGATACCGTGTCAGTTCAGAAAATCCCAGAAGTTGAGGTTTTCATGATCCCAAAGATAGCAACCGCATCTATCATGGTAGCTTTAGAAATGTTGAGGAATGGTTTTACGCCCGGAAAGGTGTTGGGCGCTTCTCTGCAAGGAATTGTGCAACCAGTGTCCCTCCACAAAATCTGGGAACTTTTGGCCTAGGGTTCAAGCCTACAGCCACAAACATAAGGCAAGCCAGGAAACTAAGATAGAAGGCTTGGGCTCTTCCAAAGCCCATCCCAAGGTTGTCCAAATCATTCGTCAATCCCAGCACTAGCAATGGCCCCGTACCAAGGATTTTCGGCCCGTTGATCGACGCGGACGGGGATCTTGATAAGGGGCTAGAAAGGCTATTCAACGAGGTTCATATGGTAGAAGCGGGAGAAGGATCGAGCAGGGCAGATGTGTAGATTGTGGGAGCATGCGCAAAAGTCAATAACTGGGAAGCCACTCCTCTTCCCACTCGGAGAGAGTCGTGGTAGTCGGCTTTGATTTTCCATTCAGTCTGGTTTAGATTAGCTTCAGAGTTGTTAATTCAGTCGTTATTTTCGTCCGTTTGGATGTGTAAACTCTATTATCTCTGATTCTAATGAAATGCAATTTCTCTTTCAGCAGTGTTGATAGTT
This sequence comes from Nicotiana benthamiana, assembly GCA_034376525.1. Taxonomy (NCBI): domain Eukaryota; kingdom Viridiplantae; phylum Streptophyta; class Magnoliopsida; order Solanales; family Solanaceae; genus Nicotiana; species Nicotiana benthamiana. The sequence goes on along the minus strand of CM067324.1, from coordinate 25,643,696 downwards.
TCCATTTCTCTTTACTTTTCTTTATTTTCTCTTTTTTACAGTTATTTTTATGCTGGTTCCAGTGATCTGACATGCATAAGGACTCCTCGGCACAGTCTTCAATATGGTCTAGGTTGAAAATAATAATTTAGGAAATAGAACATGAGGATGAACCAGAATATGATGAGGAAGGGCCATGGGATGAGATTAGTAAAGAGTTGAACCAATTTGAAAAGAAACCCAAACCAAACCTAAATGATATAGAGGCAGTCAATTTAGGAAGCCCGGACAATGTCAGAGAAACAAAAATAAATGTCCATCTGGAGCCACAACTTAGGAAAGAAATAATTGAAGTATTGCTTGAATACAAAGATGTAGAAAATCATTCTATCCATGATATGTGTGCTTTGGTTGTATTAGCATGATTTTCAGGTATAGGTTTTGATGAATGACAAACAACAAAGTCGATGAATGACAAACAATGAAGTCAAGTGTCAAACAATGTTATTATATGACAAACAATCAAGATTGAATGCCGAGAAGAATATTGATGACGGAACTGCATAGACAAGCCAAAGACGAGCTCAAAAGTTCACGACCGAAGTCCCAAGGCGTAGGTCGTTAGGTAGAACAAATGTAAGAGCAATGTTTAAAGTTATCTCGTCTTTTGGCTCAACATAGGTCATCATAAATATGCATAAAATCATTTTATCAAATCATATTTCAAATACTTCAAACAAAATAATTTCAAACATTTTCATTTTAGCCAAAATGAATTTTAAACATGTCTTTCAAAGCTGGACAGAAATAATCGATTATGTTTATTGTGATAATCGATTATGTTAGGACAGTGTAAACCGGAATTTACAAAACAGCAAAATAATCGATTATCAGAAGTGCATAATCGATTATCTTGTATCCGTTGCCAAGTTTTTGAACACTGTAACAAAATAATCGGTTATGCATATCACAATAATCGATTATGTTGCATAAAATCAGCTTCCGATTTTGTAACGGTAAGCTGATAATCAATTATCCAAGTCTGATAATCGATTATCTTGGCATAAAATCAGCATAATTGATTGCCAATTAAGCAACGAACATACTACTTCTACCACCTATAAATAGAGGTTTTTTGAGCTGAATTGAAATAAACAACACCTCTAACTATTCATATACATATTGATATCATTTGTGCATCATAATAGAGCTTTTGTTGAGCCATTTGAGAGACAACTTTGAGTTGTTCATAGAGCTAATATTGTATCTCTTTATCTACTCTTTTGAGAGAGTTCTTGTTGTAATAGAGAAAGGTGTTTGAGAAGACCATATCTTCTCATTGATTGTCGGGTTTGCTAAGTACCCTCAATCTTAGTGGTTGAAGTCTTGTGGTGCGGTATCCACGAGCAAGGTGAAGTCTTGAGGTGTGGTATCCTCGAGCAAGTTGAAGTCTTGTATAGTGTACATCTACGAGCAAGTGTAACGGTTTGTTAGGCACCCGTAAGCTTAACGGAGTTAGTGGAATCTCGAGAGAGTCTCTCAGGGACTGGACTAACCACAAGTTGTGGTGAACCAGGATAAATTCGGTGTGTTCTTTCCTTACTATTTTAATTACCGAATTTATTTTATTCCTGCATTTTTAATTCCGCAATATTTATCAATATTCTCGTGCCGCACTATTCACCCCCCCCCCCCTAGTGACGGGCATAAATCCTAACAATGATGTCTTTGCATGGTCCTACGACGACATGCCCGGATTGAGCACCGACTTGGTGGTTCACAAGTTACCCACTGACCCACTCTGTCCTCCCGTCAAGCAAAATTTGAGAAAGTTTAAAGCTGACGTGAGCGTGAAAATTAAAGATAAAGTGACCAAGCAGTTTGAGGCAAAAGTCATCCGAGTCACACGATATCCCACATGGTTAGCTAATGTTGTGCCTGTATCAAAGAAGGATGGTAAAACCAGAGTGTGTGTCGATTATCATGATCTCAATAAAGCAAGTCTGAAGAATAACTTCCCCCTGACAAACATTCACATACGGATTGACAATTGTCCGAAGCATGAGATCGGGTCGTTTGTGGATTGCTACGCAGGCTACTACTAGATCTTAATGGATGAAGATGACGCGGAGAAAACAGCGTTCATCACACCGTGAGGGACATATTGTTATAGAGTCATGCCTTTTGGCTTGAAAAACGCCGGGGCAACATACATGAGGGCCATGACAACCATTTTCCATGATATGAAACAAAAAGAAATTGAGGTCTATGCGGATGATGTGATAGTCTAGTCCAAAAAGCAATTCGATCATGTCAAAGACCTGAGGAAATTCTTTCAAAGGCTCCGCCTGTATGACCTCATACTCAACCCGGTCAAATGTGCATTTGGGGTCCCCTCGAGAAAGTTGTTAGGGTTCATAGTCAGCCGCCGAGGCATCGAACAAGGCCCATCAAAGATCAAAGCTATACAGGAGCTTCCGTTGCCAAGGAATAAAATAGAAGTGATAAGTCTACTAGGAAGATTGAATTACATCAGTCGGTTCATTGCTCAGCTCACAACCATCTGTGAGCCCATTTTTAAGCTGTTGAAAAAGGATGCTGCGGTAAAATGGACAGGAGAGTACCATGAAGCTTTTAACAAGATAAAGGAGTATTTGTCGAACCCGCTGGTATTAGTCCCGTCGAAACCAGGAAGGCCCTTGATCTTATATTTGAAAGTCCTGGACAACTCATTTGGGTGCGTGTTGGGTCAGCACGATGACATCGGGAGAAAAGAGCAGGCCATATACTACCTCAGTAAGAAATTTACGGACTACGAGGTTAAGTATACTCTTATTGAAAGGACGTGAGGCGCCTTGACGTGGGTGCTCAAAAGTTAAAGCATTACTTGTCATCATACACCACTTATCTCATCTCACGTTATGGCCCATTGAAGTACATTTTCCAGAAGCCTATGCCCACATGAAGGCTCGCGAAATGGCAAATCTTGCTCAAAGAGTTTGACATTATCTACGTGACTAGGACCGCCATGAAAGCACAAGCATTGGCAGATCATTTAGCTGAAAATACGATAGATGAAGAATATGATCCCTTGAACACATATTTCCCAGACAAGGAAGTGATACATATTGATGCAGTGGAACAGGATGAGAGATCGGGATGGAAATTGTTCTTCGATGGGTCTGCCAACATAAAAGCCGTTGGGATAGGAACGGTGATCATTTCTGGAGAAGGGCATCATTACCCAATCACAGCTCAACTCCTCTTTAATTGCACCAACAACATGGCAGAATACGATGCGTGCATTTTGGGTCTGAGATTAGCAGCAAACATGGGTGTCCAGGAATTCTTGGTCTTGGGAGACTCGGACCTTCTGGTAAACTAGATTTAAGGGGAGCGGGAAACAAGAGACTTAAAGATAATTCCATACCGGCAGTGCTCGCATGATCTCTGCCAATGATTCCGGTCAATAGAGTTCAGGCACATCCTAATAATTCACAATGAGGTTGTCGATGCCCTGGCTACTCTGGCATCAATGCTACATCACCCGGATAAGGCTTATGTTGACCCAATACATATCTGGGTCCATGATAAACACGCTTATTGCAACATGGTGGAAGAAGAACTTGACAGCGAGCCTTGGTTCTATGACATCAAGGAATATATCAGGAGAGGAATATACCCACACAAGCCATGAGTGACCAGAAGAGAACAATCCATCGTCTGTCAAATGGGTTTTTCTTCAGTGGAGGAATATTATACAAAAGAACGCCAGATCGTGGTTTGTTAAGATGTGTAGATGTTGTACAAGCAACATCTATCATGAATGAGGTGGATACCGGCATCTGCTAGCTACACATGAGTGGATATGTTTTGGAAAAGAAGATTCTCCATGAAGGGCATTATTGGCTCACTATGGAGTGGGATTGTATCATCTTTGTGCGAAAATGTCACCAATGTCAGGTGCATAGAGACTTGATTCACTCTCCGCCATCTGAATTGCATACGATGTCTGCACCGTGGCCTTTCGTTGCTTGGGGCATGGACGTCATTGGGCCCATCGAGCCAGATGCTTCTAACGGGCATAGACTTATCCTGGTTGCTATTGAGTATTTCACCAAATAGGTTGAAGCCAAAACCTTCAAGGCAGTGACCAAGAAGGCTGTGGTCGACTTTGTGCATGAAAATATCATTTGTCAGTATGGAATTCCCAAGACTCTCATCACGGACAATGGGGAAAATCTCAACAGTCACTTAATGAGGGAAGTGTGTCAGCAGTTCAGGATCACACATCGAAATTCTACCACATACCACCCCAAGGCAAACAGTCCGGTTGAGATGGCCAATAAGAACATAAAGAAGATACTGCGAAAAATGGTGGAAGGATCCAGGCAGTGGCATGAGAAGCTACCCTTTGCATTGTTAGGGTATCGCACCATCGTCCACACTTCAACAGGGGCAACCCCATACTTGTTGGTATATGGCACAGAGGTGGTAATCCCAGTTCAAATTGAAATCCCCTCTATTCGAATCGTGGCCGAAGTAGGAGTCGATGACGAAGAATGGGTCAAAGCTCGCTTGGAGCAATTGAGTTTGATTGACGAGAAAAGATTGGCGGCAGTATGTCACGACCAGTTGTATCAATGAAGGATGTCCAGGGAATATAATAAGAAAGTGTGTCCAAGAAAGTTTGAACTAGGACAATTGGTATTAAAGCGCATCCACCCTCACCAGGCCGAGGCAAAAGGCAAGCTCCGAACTGGCAAGGACCGTTTGCCGTATAAAGAGTCTTGTCTAATGGAGCATTGTATCTGACAGATGTGGAAGGGAAATGTGTGAAAATGGTTATCAATTCAGATGCTGTTTAAAATATTAGGTATGATTTTTTTCTAGATTATTGTCTATATTTGGCATTTGTTTGTACTTGGAATATTTTGAAAATTGAAATGACGAAGGCATTTTATTCTGCTTTCGTAATACTTTATCCTTTGCTAACTTTTTTGAGCTCTAGTTATTTTCTTTCGTGCCCCTCTTTCAGAATCGACAACAAATTCAAAAATGCAAGTGTGAGAAGGAAGTGAAAGAAAAAGAATGGTAAGGAGAAAAGAAAGCAAAACAAAGGAAGAAAAGAAAAGAAAGAAAAGGAAAAAGAAAAAAGAAAGAAAGAAAGAAAAGAGAAAAGAGAAAAGAAAGGAAAGAAAAGAAAGGAAAGAAAAGAGAAGAAAAGAAAAGGAAAGGAAAGGAAAGAAAAAACAAAAGAAAAAAGGAAAAATAAAAGAGAAAAAACAGCAAAAATGGGGGGGGGGGGGGGGGGGGAACAAGCAATAGTAAAAGAAAGGAATCGGTTCGGTCTCATCAAAATAAAAGTCCAAAAGTCCTCAAGCAAGAAATTGGGGCAGATGTTGTGCTTGTTGTGAGAATTTGATTCCGAAAGTTGTAATTTTGAACCAATTTAAATTGCTTTGAGCCTTTGATATCCTTTCTTTCTAACCATATCCAAAAGCCACGTTACGATCCAAAGAAAGACCTTCTGATCAGTCTTGTAAAGATTCTGAGTTAAGCAAGTCGAGTTGATTCAAGTCAGCAGAGGCACTCCGGGCCAAGCGGGAAAGATGATAAAATGAGAGAGTCTTATCGGTGAAAGCCCTCGCTAACACCTTAAGGCAACGAGAGTTGAGAGAAATAAAAATGAGAGAGCCTCATTGGTGAAAACCCTCACGGGCACCGTGAGGCGAAGGTGAGGCAAAAAGCAAAACTCATAAAAGGGCTGTTGGTGGATGAACACTGTAAGGCAGGCCAAGCTAGGGTTTGGTTGAATGAATTGGGTTAGAAAGGTCACAACAACAAAAGCACGGCAACAGAAGGTCTCTCATCGATGTGGACAGGGACGACTAGGCCAAAGTACATGCCATGATCACAAGAACAAGCTGTTCCCTTTCAGATAAGTTTTCTTTCTCTTCTTTACAACAGTCAGTAAATCTGGAATTCCTTACCCTAAATACCGTTCGGAGTCATTGCATTTCATTTTCTTTCGAGTCTCTAAGTTTTGTTAAGCAAATGAGAGGAATTTCAAAGCCGATTATTATCTCCCGAAGGGATAAAATGCATGACGCCCAAAAACATAACGAAGATAACGAGTGTGGGAAAGTGAGGGGAAGGATTCACAAAAACCATAATTGATGGAAGAGACAGGAGTCAGCAAAGTAAAGGAACACCACGCAAGATGGGGATGAAAAGTAAAGGGGAGAACATCAAGAGTCAGTCAAAGATAATAAACAGACCGGATGATCTCAGGAAAGGGTGTAAGAATTTTAGCAAAGGCTCGGAAATGTAGACAAAGCAAAGCCACAAGGGTCAGAGGACCAGCCAGCATAATACCCCAACTCAGCAATCGTCAGGGAAGGGTATGAGACTTCTGGCAAAAGAGGCAAAAGCGAAACACAAAGATGAAAATGGTCATGAGGGTTGACCCAGCATGACAAATTAATTCATCAATCATCGGGAAAGGACATAAAGAATTCCGGCAAAGGACTAGAAATGAAATACAATGATGGGAGAAAAATAAAGCGTAAAGGTTCGAGGGGTCAGCTGAGTAGTTCAAGTGACTCATCATCAACATAGACAATGGAACACAACAGTGGGGAGGCCGTTTCCGACAAATGTCGTAAGCTAATCACCACTTTTCAAACTGACTAGTTTTCTTTGATTGACACAGGGGCAGAAAAATTTCAGAAGAGCCTAAGAGAGGCCATCCGCAGGGGAAAGCAGGCACATGGCAGATATGATCAAAACCTCAGGGCCCATACGAAAATGGGACCCAGTTAAAACTCAAAAGGGGCATAGTCCGTCATAAATATCCTCCCCAGCAAAGAGCACAATGGGACAAACTTTAACTAGAAAACCCCAATAGAAACAACTGAGGGTTAAAAGAGGCATGGAAGTTGAGATGGAATGCAGTTTAAAACTCAAGCAGGTGCAAGCAACGTGGGCAAGCACCAACACCTTCCTAACTAAGAGTTGCAGAAACCCTCCTGGGCAAGAATCACTAGCAGAAACAACCAAAAGTTAGAATTGAGATTTAAGTCGGAACCCTCAGGACCATCCTAGAAAATGGGACTAATTTAAAGGTTAGAGGTAATCATGGATAATAAAGGGAATAAAATGACTTGCATGATGAAGTAGGATTCAGTTTAGAGTTGTTAGGACCCTCCTAAAAAATGGTACTTAGCCTAGAATACAAACAGTCAGGGGGCATGGTTAGACCCGAATACTTCCCCAACAAGAGTCATCAGGATCCTCCTGGATAATAGGACGTAGCTTTAAATAATAACCCCTAGCAGACACATTTTGTCATCAAATTAAGAGTTGTCAGGACCCGCCTGGATAATGGGAAGTAGTTTTAATCATCAGTCACCAGCATACCCCCAGCAGATATAACTCATAACAAGACATAATGGAAAATAACACCCGTTGAAACATAACATAATCTTAAAGTTCTCATCAGTTAAGCATTGTCAGGACCCTCCTGGATAATGGGACTTAGTTTTAGAGATATTTGGTAAGGAGATTTGATTAACACTCACAGATCCGCCCAGCAACAAACTGGGGCAGAAAGAATTTCTCTTGTTTCGTTTGCTTTGTTGTGATCAGGTACACAAGCAACAGTCTTAGCGAATACTTTTCAAAATTCAAATTTGGTAATCAGGAACCCACATGTAGAACAAGGGAATATTTTTCAAAACTTCAAGTTTTTAAATTCAAGTTTCGAAAATCAGGCGCCCACCTGTAAAACAAAGGAATATTTTTCAAGATGCAAGTTTGGTAGTCAGGCGCCCACATGTAGAACAAGGGGATATTTTTTAAGATGCAAGTTTGGTAATCAGGCGCCCACCTGTAGAACAAGGAAATATTTTTAAAATGCAAGTTTGGTAATCAGGCGCCCACCTGTAGAACAAGGGAATATTTTTCAAAATTCAAGTTTGGTAATCAGGAGTCTACTTGTAGAACAATGGAATATTTTTTCAAAATTTCAAGTTTTCAAGGGAATATTTTTCAAATTTTCAAAATTTCAAGTTTCAAAATCAGGCGCCCACCTGTAGAACAAGGGAATATTTTTCAAGATGCAAGTTTGGTAGTCAGGCGCCCACATATAGAACAAGCGAATATTTTTTAAGATGCAAATTCGGTAATCAGGCGCCCACCTGTAGGATAAGGGAATATTTTTCAAGATGCAAGTTTGGTAATCAGGCGCCCACCTGTAGAACAAGGAAACATTTTTCAAAATTCAAGTTTGGTAATCAGGCGCCCACATGTAGAACAAGGGAATCTTTTTCAAAATTTCAAGGTTTCAAGGGAATATTTTTCAAAATTTCAAGTTTCGAAAATCAGGTGCCCACCGGTAGAACAAGGGAATATTTTTCAAGATGCAAGTTTGGTACTCAGGCGCCCACCTGTAGAACAAGGGAATATTTTTTAAGATGCAAGTTTGGTAATCAGGCGCCCACCTGTAGAAAAAAGGAATATTTTCCAAGATGCAAGTTTGGTAATCAGGCGCCCACATGTAGAACAAGAAAATATTTTTCAAGATTAAAGTTTGGTAATCAGGTGCTCACCTGTAAAACAAGGGAATATTTTTCAAAATTTCAAGTTTTCAAAATATCATGTTTCGAAAATCAAGCGCCCACCTATATAACAAGGGAATATTTTTTAAGATGCAAGTTTGGTAGTCAGGCGCCCACCTATAGAACAAGGGAATATTTTTTAAGATGCAAGTTTGGTAATCTGGCGCCCACCTGTAGAATAGGGAAATATTTTTCAAGATGCAAGTTTGGTAATCAGGCGCCCACCTGTAGAACAAGGGAATATTTTTTTAAAATTCAGGGTTGGTAGTTAGGCGCCCACCTGCAGAACGAGGGAATATTTTTCAAGACGCAAGTCTGGTAATCAGGCGCCCACCTGTAGAATGGGGGAATATTTTTCAATATGAAGGTTTGATAATCAGGCACCCACATGTAGAACAATGGAATATCTTTCAAAATTCAAGTCCTGGTCATCAGACGCCCACCTGTAGAACAAGGGAATGGTTTTCAAGTTGCGAAGTTTTGTAGTCAGACACCCACCTAAAAAATAAGGGAATACACTTCAAGTACAACAATTTGGCATCAAACATGAAAGAAGAAAAGGCAAGGAGTCAACAAGGGAACAAGGAGTTCATAGGAAGAAATACAAGGCAACAAAGCAACAAGGATCAAAAGCAATATTGAAGACATAGATAGGTTTTTCATTGTAATACGTAGTTTATAACTTAGTCTAGTTTCTTTTTATTTTTCATGAGGTGTAATAAGGAGGTCAACAAGCAGTAACAGCAGCATCAATAGTGGAATCACAGCTCATGGTAGTCCCAACTACCAAACACTCCAAAACTACATTGACCTGATTCTTTTATAGCAAAGATATATAGGCAACCTTTAAAGCAACGTTCAGTCAGACAGTTTTCAAAATCTCATGGAATGCAAAGCAAGCAAAAATCCCTCAGTTGCTCATTTATCTTTTCCCGGAAACCCTTCGTGTCTCCGAGCAAAGAGGGACAGCTATGAGCACGTGAATTTTGCCTCGCTTGACATGTTCCTATAAATTCCTTAAATTAGAATTCGTCGTCTATTGTTTGAATTTTTAGGAATTATGTGAGTGATTTCGTGTTAATTTTTATTTTTCTTTTATTATTTGCATTTTTAGGATTTATTTGCGTGACTTTGGGTTTATTCGCATTTTTCTTTAAATTTTAGGATTTAATTACATAAGTTTGTGTTTATTTGCATGTTGCACGATTTAATTTACATAATTCATAAAAATATAAAAAAATGGCATGTTTGCATCTAGGATTTAAATTTTACAGTTTTAGGTTATTAATTAGTTAATATTGAAAATGAGGAAAAAAATAAAAAATTGGTTAATTCTCTTTGAAATTTAGAATTGAGGAGTTTATATAGTTTATTTCTTGTTAAATATATTTTTTTGGCTGTTTTTATTTTTATTTTTATTTATTAAAAATCTAAAAAAAATAATAATAAAACAAATACATAAAAAATGAATCATTGATTGTATACTGATTTGGGTCTTTGAGAGAGCAAATTTACCCCAAACGGACCAGCAAATCTGGCCCAAAACCATGCCCAGACCCGGTCCAACCCCATCCCTCATTAAAACGACACCGTTTTGAAATGCTCAATCTCGACCGTTCATCTCCAGCCATCCAACAGCTATTAACTAGGCCCCCAATTACATTAATATGTCGAGACAATCCCTCAGACAACCTAGGACCAAGTACAATGTCATCTCTTGTTGCCGTGATCTCACCGCCCAGCCCCCGCTTTGCCTCCGCTGTATCACCACCGTCCGTCGTTGGACGGAAATTGCCGTCGGCGGCGGCGTAACTCTGATGGAGCCCAAAACAACACCACACCTTCTCCTTGCTCCCCTCTTTCCAACCCCACCATCGGCCACCCTCGAATATGGCTCCATCTTGTCGAATATTAGTTTGAAATTTTGCAGCCTTGCCGTCCACAGAGGCGACTGGTTGCCAAATACCACAAGGTTTACACCCCAGATTTCTCACCCCACCCTCATCATAAATCTGAAACAACCATCCTTCGAATCATACCACAGCTCCTCAAATTTTTGTCTGAATCATCCAGCCAAAACACGACCCTTCCCAAAATTCACCAAATGAAAATCATGCAATCTCCTCACACCCCTCATCTTGAATCCACAACCCACAGTCCTCGAATCCTCCCCGTTTAGGATGAATTTTAAATCAAAGTTGGACCCAGCACCCTAATTTCCTAAGCTTTGGGATGCCTTTAATTTTGGGTCTCAATAGCCCTTAGTCTTGTGTTTTTCGGTGTAAAACACATGATTAAGGGCGGTTTGATCCCAAATAATGCCGAGAATTTGCCGGTATATGGGCTTGAATCACAGTTCGAGGTATTTCACTTTCTATTTTGCTTCTATGGTTCCTTCTTTCACTTTATTGTGACCTGTGTGATTAGTTTTGGGTCATGTTTCGAGTTTCTGATTTTTTTAGATTTATTAGTATTTTGAATTGTTCAATTTGATTCCATGATTCAACCGCTGTCTTGCATTTTGAGTTTTGTTCGTTTCCTCTGCGTAATTAGCTTCAGTTTTTTTTTTTGATTAGTTAAATTATAGTTCTATGATGCATTCAAGACTCTGTAGAATTTATTTTAATTTGTGTAGCTAGAATAATTAGTTTAAATTTAGTAATAACTGGAAAGTTTCTAGCTCATAACTAATTAATCATAGTTAGTTTGACTGGGGTAAAGGGAAGCTGAAAATGTAAGTAGGTCATTTAAGTAATTTTGGAAAGGGTAAGGGGTAGTATGAGCAGTTCAGCATGAAAGAACTTGCAGTAACTAGAATGGAAACCCTTGGAAACTTCTAGAATAAGGGTCAAGTTTAAATTCAGACCCTTTTGTTTGTCATAACTTGGATAGCAAGCTAAGTATCTGAGGACTAAACTGAAATACAAAAGGGACCAAGTTGAAATAAAGGACTAAAAGGTTTCCCTAATGGTTAGCCTATATAGAGGCATTAGGCTTGCTTTTCGAAGGGGATAAATGCTGAAAATACAGAAAAATACATATAAAAGTAAAATGTACTGCTATATGGAGTAAAAAACCTGAGAATACAAAAAGATTGGAAGCTAAGAAAATACATAAGGGAATTTTAGGAGCTCGAGCATATAGGATCAAGTGGCTACGTTACTGGGTTACATCTAAATTAAAAAAAATCCATAAACACAAAATGACACTGTTCCATTAGGCTGTCTGAAATCTCTGAATTTTGCACATTACTGAAGCGCAGTTGGATCCTTCGAATTTTTAAGTGTGATTAACTCTTAGTTTTTCAATAGTATGATTTGAAATTGTGCTATACTCCATTCAACTGGAACTTTGTCCCTTTGGTTTCCCAGCAATTTTCCTTTGGTTTGAGTTTGGTTCACTGTTGTTATTTTGTCTGTTGTGTCTCATTGCTGATCTCACCCATCTCTCCTTTTAAATCCAGGTACAATCCAACCCTACGAGTATAATCGAGGTGTAGCATGAAGTAGGAATTGAAAAATATTAAAATAAATTAGACTATTTATACATTGTATTTGTCCATTTCAATTCAATGATCTGATTGAGATGGTTTGGCATATGTTGAATTTGTGAATCCTTGCTCAAACTATTACCTGACATGCTGAGAGTATCGCCAAGTGCGAGCATGTGACTTATGTGAATACGAGTTCAGTATTTTGGGGTTAGAGAGATTTCTTTAATGATTTAATATTTGAGCATCTGAATAACTTGTTATTAGTCATGTATTAATCGGAGTCTGAGTTGTGACATAATCTGGGTTTGAAAGTAGGTACAAAAGGAAGATTCCTTGCTTGGTAAACTCAAAATGGTTTCCAACTGATTTAGGGTGGCTTGAACTTGTGGTCAGGTGGTCCTTATAGCAAACTGTATAAACTGTGATTTACTTCTGCACTTGCTCTACTTCGAATATGAAGTTTAGGAAATAATTATGGGTAGTATTAGATTTTTCATATTATGTTAGCATGGGATACATTTACTTGTTGTCAACATCATCAAATATAGAGAAAATAATAAAGTCTCGTCTCGGAAATCTGAATAATTTTACTTGCATCTTTGTTGAAAACAAGTCACTAGTTTAGTAATATAATCTTGGTATCGATTGGGAAACAGCCTATCCGGGATTTTATTCTATAGTTCGTCCAAGCCCTTAAAACTGGTTGGACCTGCTCAATTCTCTAGGCCCAACAATGATGCACCTCCCTCTTGTTGATTCATTTTCCACATGCGTTTGATGTGTGAATGCGGAAGCATGACTAAATGAAATTTATTAAGTTCATAGACCAGTGTAGAAAAATAATAGTTCATTTTAGGAATGGCTTTTAAAAAAATAACAAATGAGGTGAGGCGCGCCAAACGGAACCCAAATCGCGTGGCCCTCCTGAAATGTTTATATTAAATATCTAGAAATTTGGGACACGCCGCTTAGCGAATTTCACAGCCTCCCACAAAGGTAATAACGCGTTAGTCTCATTTAGGCACGTCTTTAATAATTTTATCTTCTTCAATACGGGTGAGCATTTATGTGACCCATATCTATATCCCAACAGAGTTGGAATGTGTCAAAAATCGCGGGTGCATTTTTGTGACGCGGTTCGAGACATGTTTTAACAATGTTGCAACTTTCATAAAAAATAATAATAAAGTGGTTAAAGATTAAAAAATACACATAGGTTTATAACTGTAAAAATCAGATAATCTAAGCCAGATATAACAGTTGAATGACTGTGCTAGAACCACAGAACTCGGGAATGCCTAACACCTTCTCCCGTGTTAACAGAATTTCTTACTCGGATTTTTAGTTCGCGGACTGTTAAACAGAGTCATTCTTATCTCGATTCGGGATTCTAAACGGTGACTTGGGACACCATAAATCTCCCAAGTGGCGACTCTGAAATTCTCTTAAATAATTGAATCACGTTTCAATTGTTCTTAATAGGAAAAACTCTCTTATCTACGCCCTTCGCTGGGTTGTAGCAGCCAAAAGGAGGTGTGAAAACGTACATACAAGACTCTAACCAAGGTCAGCTTAGGACTGAGTAACGCATCACCTTCTGGCACTTTCAACTTATATCCATTAGGCAAGGTAACAAGGAAGGGATAAGGTAAAGTTCTAATGTTGGTGAGGAAATATTTTCTATATGTCATGTAGTTTGTAGCTCCACTATCTAGTATCCATAAATCAACAATTGAATTTGAACATTTGTACATAGTTGTTTCATCTATCTCTTTATAAGTACATCAAGCTAGAATACATGTAAAGCTAACAGCTCTACTAGTGATCATGTTTGGATTCTTTTCTGCACTATTGACTTTGAAATTCTCTAGCAAAGTCAAAAACTAGTTGTATTGTTCTCTTGTCTTCTGAAGGTTCTGATTCTGATTCCTGCTCTCAGCATCTTCATTGTTGCATACCTACATTTCTTCACACTGACTATGTAAATTTGCAGTAGATTCTGTGTTTCTTCCCCTTGTAAACTTGAAGTCTTGTGAAAATCCATGTCATTTATAGCATTTTTCATTGGTATGTCCCTACTTCGTAAAGTAATCATAAAACAACTTTGACCTATTTGGAGGAAATGCAGGTCTATAGGAATTCTTCCCTGCAGTGTTGTCTTGTGGGTTATAATTTGTCCTAAATTTGTTGTTTCCTGGTCCATTGACATTCAGAGAAGTGGACTCCATGATAGGCGATTGTTTGGCCTAATTTCTCTCTACTTTTCCTCTTGGATAAGGATGGAAAAGGCTTGTACAATTCTAGGCAAGGGGTTCATCATCAAAATACTTCTCCTGACCACTGTGTAAACTTCATTAAGTCCCATTAGAAATTGAATTAACCTTCGATCTTATTCTGCCTTGTATAGATTTGCCTTGGAACCACATGTGCACTGACATCCATATTGTGCATGTGCGTTCAAGGTATTAAGCTCCTCCCATAGATTTTTTATTTTGGTGTAGTATCCAGTTATGTCTCGGGTTCCTTGACTTAGATCATTAATTTCCTTTTGTCACTAATAGAGTTCTGCTCCATTTGTTTGATCATACATGTCCTCGAGCTCTTGCCATAGCTCCTTTACGTCATTCACATATTGTAAACCGTCGGCGAAATCCTTTGAGAGCAAGTTTAGAATCCACGATGTCACCATGTCATCGCATTGTGCCCATTAATCATAGGTCGCCTCTCCGGCTATAGGTTTCTTATACTTTTTGGTGATAAACCCGACTTTATTCTTCACGAAGAAAGATCTAAGAACACCTCTCCTCCTGGATCTATATCTGGTGTTGTCAAATGCTACCGGTACCAAAACTATTCTGGCACTTTCCAACGGATGCATGTATAGTGGATTAGTTGAATCCAAATTGCAGCAATGTCTTGAGTTTCTTTGTCTCCAGCCATAAGATAAGACAGAGAATATAATAAGTATGAATTAATTGAGGATTGAGAATTTGTGAATCAATGAATCTCAGAAAATTTACACACTGAAAAAAAAAATCTTTTCAAAAAAAAAATTTCGATCTGCAATTTCAAATCGGATGAAAGAAGCGAGAAGGAGAACGAGATGTGAATTGAAATTTGATCGGAGACTAAGATATCCGCTCTGATGCTATGTTGAAATTGGAGGTCAATTACCCATAGACTTGCATTGATGAATTAGGATGAGCTTCAGAGAACATTAGGGAAACAGGAGGAGTTGGAAAAATGAAGACTAACTTTATTATCTCATGTCTAAGCACATTATATACACGTGTATTGTGAAGGAAAATAAAATAGCTACTAACTACAAAAATACTACTACAACTAATTCAAGTATTCAGCTAACTCTAACTCAACTACTTAGCTAACTAACCCTACTATCGGATTAACTAACTCAACTACACATTTATAAGTATTACATCAACTACTCTCAATAAGGTTGATATAAATATTTAGGACACGTTTGTTCTTCTTCTTTTCTTTCGGAAATATGTTTTTCCATGTTTACAAGTTTTTTTTAAAAAAATCGAAAATGAATTTTGCAAATACCAAAAGAAAATGGTTTTGACCAATTTTATAAAAAAAAAAATATTTTTTTTTCTAATTCACAAAACTGCAATATATTTTCAAGAGAAATACGTGTCCAAACATAATTTCAAAATCCAAATACCATTGTTTAACCTAACTCTAAATACTAATATTTATGTCAAAACCCTACTCAGTGTGGTTAAATATTTTTACCTTACTGAGCCTAATCATCTCTGATGGGAAGCAACCCCCACTTTCAACCGAGAGGTTGTGAGTTCGAGTCTCCCCAAGAGCAATGTGGGAAGTTCTTGGAGGGGAAGGATGCCGGGGGTCTATTTGAAAACAGCCTCTCTATCGCGGGGTAGGGGTAAGGTCTGCGTATATACTATCCTCCGCAGACCCCACTAAATGGATTATACTGGGTTATTGTTGTTGTTGTACTGAGCCTAATCATGACATGCCACCGGGGAGACAATGTGTACTTTGATGGAATTGGGGCTTGTCCAATTTTAGGGTAGGTGATTGAAAGTTGTGACTACACCTTACCTCAAGAAAGCTAGGGCTTTCAATTAAGAAACGATAAGTTCATTTTCAGTTATTTTATGTACGTAAAGTTCAGTTAAATGGAGTTGCTTGCTTGTTCTTTCAGTTGAGATATCTAGTCTCTAATTAGCATAAAGTCTATGTCTATGGCATTAATCTTTTATATCCTACTAATTTGTTGCCTTGTTCTCTCCAGGAAGCCATCTTTTCAGTTTCGAATATTGTTGCACCAACTTTTTCTACGACAATTAATGACTTATATCTTACCTTATTGATATTGATACCTTTTTGTGAAACAAAAGATATAAATATTATGTATAGAGGTAAAAAACTTTCCAGAACTTAACAATGAGAGTACATTAATTTGACATGATAACAATTGAGCTAACAAAAAAATATAGTAACTAAAATGTCATCACTTTGAAAAGACTTCCAACATAAATTTAACAAACGCTTATCTTTGAAGGAGCTAAGAGTCCATTTGGACATAAGAACCTTTTACCGTTTTTTCAAAAAAAAAAATCACTTTTTTTCGAAATCAGTATTTTTTCATAAAATTTCTAATTTTCACTTGAATATGCATTTTAAAATTTTTCAGAAATTTAAAAAACTTCAAAAAGCTCTTTTTCAAAAAATTTCACTCAAATTACTTACAAAACTTCAAAAACAATACAAAATTATATTCATACAACTCTAAAATTTCAAATATGTTTTTCACTTGAAATTTTTTTTACTTCTTTTTTAAATTTTATAATTCTTATGTCCAAACGCCCTTTAAGTGTTTGGTTTGATGGGAAAAAATTCAGAAAATATTTGTAAAAAATAAAATATTTTCTGATATTATATTATCGAAATGCACTTTCCAAGAAATATATTTTTCACCAAAAATGGAAAATTGGCCTCTCTTACTTGTTAGTGAAAGTCATTTTCTTTTACAACTATATATATCATCTTTAACTTTATATCATTGCTTCCATGAAATCAGTGCTAAGGATATAGTAGATATGCCCTAGATTCAATCTCATAGTTAATGATTTGAATATAATTTTATGAACGTTATTTGATATAAAAATATATAGTTATTATCATTTGTTTGATTAATTTGATAAAGCCCTTGATTAAATTTTGAAACTTGTTGTCGTGATAGAGATCATGATAATGAAATCAAATTAATGTCTCTTACAATTTAATCTAAAATTTATTCTTGATCGTAAGATTATTAATTTGGACATTAGTAATCCGGTAGATAATATTTATGTGATCGTCTTTATGGGATAAAGATTAGTTGATTTCATTAGCTAAATCACATAGATAGATTATGCATGTAAAGATATGATCATTGAACCGACTCATTGGATAATTCCTAATGGTTAGAATTACTATAAAATGTCAATAAGATATTCTCTTGAAAAATGTGATGTGAGAATTTCCTTTGACCTGAGATCGTCATAGTAATTGACAAGTTATTTGTTGTGCTTTAATACTAGACACCTATAGCCTAAGGGCGATCGTTGAAAGGATATTGGGTACAATTGAATACTTCTAGAATTAGTGATTGATCAAGATGGAATGTGTCAACTCTTGGCAATGAGTTTAAGTTCCATATTGTCATAAATTATAACCTACCAAATTAAGATCTTTGCTAGTGCAATTGAACGAAAGAAGAAAAGAGTTTCTTAGGTTATTCAATAGTCGATTATATTTGACATGACACATAGTTGGTCGCCTATTAGGATTTGACAGTTAAACCATATCCTAGGGTGATCCAGAGCTACAAGGACAGAAGGAATTACTACATTATTCTTTTACTGGTTCTTGAGAGTAAATTGTATACCTCATGCTATCTGGTCGTTAAGGAGTGTTGCTAGATGCCACTCTTGATTAGTATATTGATGTGATCAATTTACTACGGACTTAGTATTGAACCTGTGTGGTCGCACACTGACGAGTGTTCTGATCTTTGCTAAAGGATTAATTAATTTATTATTCGATAATTAAATTAAAAAATTTAATTAGTCAAATAAATTAAGTTATTAGTCCAAATGAAATATTATTATATTTTTTGTTAACATATAGATTATAATTAATATTGTGAATGAATTGAAGTTTTCTGTTTAAAATAGAAAATTAAATTTATTTTTTAGTTAAAATATATATATGTGATATATATAATATAAAATAATATTTATTTATATAAACGTGACATATATAATATTAGTTAATTTACCAATTTGGAATTGGAAAGGTAAAGTCCACAAAGGATTGTAAGAATGATTACTTGTTCTCAAAAGAAACTAAGGTGGAAGCTGTTGAACCATAATGTTGCTAGCTCCAAATTTCCAGAAGTAGCTTGAAGTAATTAACAAAAGAAATTATAATTTATAAGGTTGACTGAGAAAATATCGAAAGTTAATAGACTCCATAATTTAAGTAAGTTGATAAATGCACCCTAGGATATATCTTAATTCCATCAACATTTAATGATAATGTAGTACTTTCTCCGGTCCAAAAATAAACGATTTTTTAATCTTTTTCTTGTGGTCTAAAATAAGTTTAAAAAAAATAAATTTTAAAAATAAACTAATTATTTTTTCCCCTATAGTAGCCTTGGAGTAAAGAGTGTTAGAATATGCGTTAGGAATGTTTATGTGAGATAGTAAAAGTTAATATAATCAATTCAATTACTAATTAATCCTAAAAATTAATTTTTTTAATCAATGTAAAATTATCCAAAAAATCACTTATTTGAACTGGAAGGAGTACATTTTACAACCTAATTAGTTGCTCTATAGAATCTCTCATCAATACCACGTGTTAGTAGGTTCATGTAATTTGGAGTATGTTTTACCATAATTAATTAAAATTAATAAAAAGAGAGAAGAGCTAACTGGATTTAATCACAGTCAAAATTCTATCGAATCTATATACTAGTAAGTAGTAACAATGTACTTTCATGAGTTTTATGGTAACATTTGATAAGTGAATTATCAGAAGAAATGTTGAGTTGTCCCACATCGGAGGGATTTGAGGTTCTTGGTCTCCTTATATGACTTGGGCAATCCTCACCTCATAAGCTAGCTTTTGGGGTTGAGTTAGACCCAAGGTCCATTCTTATCATGGTATCAGAGCCAGGCCCATCCCAATTATTGTTGCCGATGTTGTGCCCCCATTTATGTTGTCCACGCTCCAGAGATCTGGGCGTGATAGGGGGTGTTGAGTTGTCCCACATCGGAGGGATTTGAGGTCCTTGGTCTCCTTATATGTCTTGGGCAATCCTCACCTCATAAGCTAGCTTTTGGGGTTGAGTTAGGCCCAAGGTCCATTCTTATCAAGAAATGATCTCGTATAATTAATTACAATTTAGACATAAGAACACGATCCTATAAAAATTGTTTTTGTTCTATTTATCAATCTCATGTGTTTTTTCTACCAATCTCATGTACTCCTAAGTTATTTACTGTGAAAGTCAATAAATCCTATGATCCTAACTTACTTATAGGTCACACTTCACAGTTTAAACTTTAAACTCGGAAATCCTTAAATTATTAATTCATTGCAGCCATAAAATCCAAATACTACCATTTTACTAAAAAACAGGAGTTTGGTATCCCTTACAATAGGGGAATTGGTCTGCTCCAGTTATACTCTGCCGACAAATGCTGACAAGGCGCAGTTTGGCTACGTGGAAGCCTGTCTATACATCTGACACAATAACAACAACAATTACCCAGTATACTCTCATCACGTAGGGTCTGAGGAGGGTAATGTGTAGACAAGCCTTACCCCTACTCGAAAGGAGAAAGGCTGTTTCCAATCGATCCCGGCTCATCTATACATCTGACACGTGTCACCGAAATTTATGTGCGATGATTAAGACGACAAGCAATCTACGTGGAGCCTATACTTATACTTCCTAGTTCCTCCTATAAAAGGTTGGAAATGTCGCATCATCGGTTAATTGTATACTATGATAATATTTCACTTGACATACGTTTGAGACCAAAAAAATTACATTCACCAATAATATTTTATACTATGAAATTCTGTTCCTTTATTCTTTTCCCAGAGAATAGAAATATTTCAATAACTTTAGACTTCCCGTCTTGAAATTTTATCGGACTATGTGCTGGAAAAAATTAATCACGTTAATATTTACACTAAGTAAATAAATGCTTACTTTCTTCTAATAATTAATTTATGACTCTTGTAATTGAGTTATTGGGTTACAAAAAAAAGATTTGTTTTCCCTGTACTTGGACCTACCACCTCCAGGTGGAAATATACCGTGAAAAAGGTCAAAAGGCGAGGAGCGTCCTTGATTTACTTTTTGACTTTGTTCAAGTAACGAAGGATTGTGAATGTAATAATCAAATTACAGCCATGACGAGGGTTAGGTATGATTTGGTAAATAACAAATTATCTTATCGAAATCGAATATTTAGTATTTAATATTTGGTATAGTATTTGAGTTAAATTTTAAAAAAAAATAATACTAGATATATTATTTTGGTAGTTTAAAATAAAATATTGATATCATATCGAAATATATATTATATTATAAAAAACATATATTATTAATTATAACATAAATATAACAAATTTAAAATTTTACTTTCTTTTATTCTCTAAGTTTATCAATTAACTCTAAGTAACAAGATATTTCTAATGATCAAATTTATTCCTTTATGTGAAATTTTCTCTCTATATTTGCTGGTATTGGGCAAAACTTTTGTCAACAAATGTTTTTAGTTTTATACTTTTGAGTACTTTAATTAAGAATTTTAAAGTCTATGACTCTATGCACTAGTTAGTATTCAAACCGAATAAATCAAAATCGAAAAGAGAAAAACCGAACTATATCGAATTTAATTAAGTATAGTATTGGTATAGCATTTTAAGAAATTAAATATCAAAAACACCGAATCAAAATATTTAAATACCGCACTATATCGATTGACGGAACGTGTGCGCGGATGCGTGGTCGTTATTTTAACTAATACAATGTAAAATGTGTGAAGTTATACATTCAGCATTTATCAGTAAAAAAAATTTATTTATTTATTTATTAAAATCATAAATTCATGCAAACGGGAAAAAAGGAGTGTCAAGTGCCTAACTTTTCCCATTGAAGGCCTAATTAATTCTAGTCCGGTCTCAATTTATATGATATTTTCTTAGTCAGTACTATCAAAATAATATTTTTTTTATATTTAATGGACAAAAATATAATTTTAAGATTTTTAATTTTATTCTTAATGATATGACATATAGCAAAAAAAAATTATAACTTATTTCATATCTTAAATTTCAAAAGGAATCTTTCAATTGTAAAGCTCAGCCAAATATTATTTTATTTTAATTTATCTGAACTTATTATCTTTTTTGTTTGTTCCAAAAGAATGATCTATTTCTAAATTTTAAAATAATTTAGCTTATATTTTCAATTATACTCTTAATGGGAAGCTTTTATAACCATGCAAATACTCTAATCCTTTTAGACTTATTTAGGATCACAAATAATAATAAAAAAATTTATTTTTTCTTAAACTCTATAATCAATCAAACAGGTTCATATCTATCTATATATATACATATCGCTAGAGCTCTGGATTTGATGCTACTGTTCAGTGTTTATCTATGCTACGGCCTATGAGGCTAGGCTTAGCTACTATGAAAGTAAATACATTTTAGCGAGAAGTTTTATTTTGTGTCTCATACAACTGACACTAGTTGTATGAGGTTCTTTTTTGTCTCACAAAATTGTGAACCTCAATATTACATTTCTGAGTCCACAAAACTGTGAGACAAAAAGTTACATCATACAACTAGTGTAAGTTGCATAAGACACAAAATAAAAAAAAATCATTTTAGCGGGCAGTTAGTACACACTACATAGTACAATGATCCACAACTCACTTTTTCCCTCATTTGAAATTAAAAGGCTGCAAATACTCTTGCATTATCTTTTTTTCTTTTCTCATTTTGTGTTCGATATCTACATTGGAGCCAGAATTATTTATCAATTTTCATTGCATAGGGTTCTGTTAGATTTATGCCATTAAAGCCCAAATCGAGAGAAGAGGAAATGTTCATTATTCATTAACTGAAAAATGAGAACCTCTTTACAGATATTTATCAACTAACTATCCACTAATTAGCTAACACTATGCTGAATAACAACTAACTACCACTAAATTCTAACATGTACAAATTGACCCCTATACTAATTAGTTGTATATACATATCACTCCAATACTCCCCCTCAAGCTGGAGGGTATAAAATGTTTACCACTCCCATCTTGCCAAGCAGATAGTAATGTTGCCTTCAGCTCAATCCTTTAGTCAGCAAGTCTACATGTTGGTGTTTAGTGTGCACATATTTAGTCTCCAATAGTCCTTGTTTGGTCTTCTCGCGGATGAAATATAATTATTTTTAATATGTTTGGTTATCTCATGAAAGATGGAGTTTGCTGCAATTTGCATTACAGCTTTGCTGTCAGAATATAGAGGAATTGGTGTTTTTAATGTGATTCCTAAGTTATGGAAGAGTCTAATTAGCCACAAAATCTCTGCAACTGCAAATGCCATGCTTTGTATTCTGCTTTTGTATTGCTTCTAGATACTTTATACTGCTTCTTTGATTTCCAGGAAATCGAGAAGCTACCAAATTTCACTACATACCTACTAACTGATCTTCTACCGACACGGCAGGCTACCCAGTCTGAATCCCAGCAATGTATCTTTAGGCTCCCTTTGCATTAGGACTCCCATGTCAGGTGCTGGCCTTAAATAGCTGACCACTCTAAATATTGCATCCATGTGGGACTTCTTTGGGGCTTACATAAACTGACTAAGGGTCTGCGCAGCATAGCTTATGTCTGGTCTAATAACTGTTAGATACAAAAGCTTGCCTATGAGTTTTTGATATCCTATAACACCTACCATAGGATCTTCAACCTGCATTCCAATTGATTTATTATATTCTACTGAAGTCAGTTTTTGATTGAGTTCCAATGGTGTAACTGCAGGCTTTGCTCCACTTAATCCTAACTCTTAGATCAACTCCAAGGTGTATTTTCTTTGAATCAACAGAATGCGCTGTTGTGACCTCAAAACTTCTATTCCTGGGAAGTATCTAAATTCCCCTAGATACTTAACCTTAAATTGTTAATGCAGAACCTTTTTGGCTTCATCAATCATGATACTGTTGCTCCCAATAATAAGTATATCATCAACATATATGAGAATTATGACAATGTCATTTCCAGATCTCTTGTTGAACAGAGAGTAATCAAAATCACTCTGATGGAAACCTACATTTAATAGAGCTTATTTTAGCTTCGGGTTCCACTGGCTTGAAGCTTGTTTAAGTCTATATAAGGATTTTCGTAATCTGCATACCTTTGTTTCCCCCTGCTTTTGAAATTCCTGTGAAAAGTTCATGTATACTTCTTCATGTAAATCTCCTTGAAGGAATACATTAAATACATCCATTTGATGAAGCTCCAATCTCTAGAAGTTGCAATAGCTATGTCAGATCTCACAGTACTATTTTGGCAACTGGTGAGAATGTCTCATGGTAATCTAATCCTTCCTGTTGATTAATCCATTTGCCACAAGCCTGGCTTTGAATCTTTTTAGTTCACCATTTGACTTATACTTGATTTTGTATACCCATTTAGAACCAATTGCGGATTTCCCAGCAGATAAAGCAACTATCTCCCAAGTCTTTTGTACCTTCATTTCTCGTTGCATTGCTTCTATCCACCTCTTTTCTTTGACTGCTTCTTTAACTGAATTGGGCTCATTCATCACTGAGAATGCATTTAGATAGTCCTGCATAGATAGTCCTTATACTTTTGAGTAACATTGTCATAGGATAAGTAGTGAGAGATAAAATAGGCACATTGTGAGGACTTCGGCATCATTATAACATAGTCATGCATCCATATAGGTGGTTGTTTGACTCTAGTAGATTGTCTAATATCGGTAGTAGGAGGCTCCTCGGATATTGGAAGTCATTGTGGAATAGGAGCTATTAGGCTTTCTTCACCAGCATTGGTTGGTTCGTCGGCGGCTGGTTGGTTCCTCAGCTAGGTCTTCAAGTGTTGTAGATGTAATATCTGCTTCCAGTTGTCCTCCTTCATCAGAAGCATGTTGGTTTGCTGAATTCCCACTTGTGTGCTCTGATATTTGATACAAGGAAGCAATCAAATCATGCACTTCATTACATGATCATGCTCTTCGGGATTAGATACTACTGCAATAGATCTCTTACTCTATTGTAGACATAAGAAATCATCTTGGTTCTATTGCAATGCGTGTGGATCAATATGCAATTGTGATTCTCTAAAAGGAAACATTGATTCTCTGAATGTGACATCTCTACTAACAAAAAAACAGTTAGTTTCTAAATCCAACAGCTTATATCCCTTTTGTGTAGAAAAGTATCTTAACAAGACTACCTTTTTTGCCCCAGGTGCAAACTTGTCCTCCTCTGCTAAGTTTATAGCTTAGCATAAGCATCCAAAAACTCTTAAATGAGAAAGAGATGGTTTTCTTTTTTGTAGTAACTCATATGTACTCCTGCCACCCAATACCTTAGAAGGCAATCTATTTATGATGTAAACAACAGTCTGCACACACTCACCCCAAAATCTTTTTGGTAACTTTGCTTGAAATTTTAAATCCTTTAAAATATCTAATATGTGTCTGTATTTTCTCTCCACAACTCCATTTTGTTGTGGAGTATAAGCACAAGTACTCTGATGAATCACCCCCTGATCTTGTGAAATGGTGTTCCATTGACTGTTAAAGAATTCGGTGCCATTATCTATTCTAATTACCTTAACAGAGGTATTAAATTGATTCTTATCTATGCATTGAAACTGCTTCAAGAATACAATAGTCTCACTTTTCAATTGCATTAGAAATATTCAAGTAGCCGTTGAGTAGTCATCTACAACAGTAAGAAAATAGTGTCTCCTATTATGAGTGGGCACTCTATATGGCCCCCAAAAATCCATATGTACTAGCTCAAATGCCTTAGTACTTCTATATTCACTATCAAGAAAAGAAAGTCTAGATTGTTTCACCATAGGGCACAAAGAACACTTATTATGTAAACTACTATCTACTTTATTCTTCAGAAATGGAATATGCTGCAATATTGGTGTCAAAACATGTCCTAAGCTCATGTGCCATATCCAACTTGAATCTTCTGCTTTCCCTTCACTTCTAACAGTTTCTACTAATCTTTCAACTCATTTTCCTTTCAGAAAGTACAAACCTTCACTTTCCTTACTAATCCCCCTCATCTTGCCATTGTAGAGGTCTTGAAACACAAATAAATTAAGCAAGAAAATGGCAGCATATAACAGATCCCTTGTAAACTTTGACACTGAGATCAAGTTAAATTTGAAATTTGGCACATATCAAACATTTTTTAGGATGATGTCTTCTTGATCATATGTGTTATTTAGCCTATTTAGCAACTGCATTAAACGTTGTTGCTGCATTTGAACAGAGTGTTCCTTTTCCCTTTCACAACTACAATTTTGTGAAGATACCAACACATCATACTCTACCTAAAGCTCTTTCAACTTAGTAAAATAGATGCCAACAATATCAGTTCCCTGTAACAACCTTGAAATTTCTCCGTGCATCTAGAAGATCCTTACTCGATTCACTTTATCAAATCTGTCGCGACCCAAATCAATGGACTGCGACGGACACTCGGTACCTTACCCAACCGAGTACCAACACAACATATCTCTCCATATCATACTATCATAGCTAAATGAGCCAAAAAGGCTATCATGAGATAAGCAGAATAAAATATGGAGAAATACTCAACATTGGATGATTCAACAAGTAATTCAAACTTATACATATGACGTATGGGCCTATAAGGTCGGCATCATCCTTTGTATACTCAAAACATAGGACAGAACCATACAAGAATCTGTATACATAAAATTTGTCTACAAGCCTTTAAGAATACGTAATATCGTAAAGGTCGGGACAGAGCCCCACCATACCAAACAATACACATCTAAATTTTACTGACCAAACAAGCAACTCCGGAGCAAGTGGAGTGCACCAACATCTTCTGTTGAGCTGATCGCCTACTTGGAGGACTCTTGACCTGTCTATTGAAATCTAAGGGCATAAAACACAGCGTCTCCAAGAAAAAGGGATGTCAGTACAAATAATATACCGAGTATGTAAGGAATGAAAATCAGTAGACAATAGACATGAGAGAAACATGGAGTAAAAGACTCGACATGTAAACCATAATAGCTCTGTAAAATCCTTTAATATTTAAAATGTCATTCATATACGTATAAATGTCATATCGTGCATAGGTACATGTGTTCATGAAATCAACAAGCCTCTAAGGGCATCCCATCATATCACCTCGGTCACTATGAGCAAAATTATTAATATATACCAGCTGATCAGGTGGTGGTGCGTATATAACGCCATAGCCTTTCCCATATTCCATATATATATATAATATATATATATATATATATGTATATATATATATATACATACATATATATATATATATATATATATATATATATATATATTATATACACACACACACACACACACACACGTCATATGGTCATGGGTCTGTGTGCATATGTAAATGCATGAAATGCATGTGAAAATATGTTTAAAAAATCTCGGTTTGTCATAAGACCATTATGCCTCTAACTAATATCATGAAATAAATTTTACCAACTTACATATTTTTGAGGCCCGTGAATAGATGATAGAATAATATGACACATGGGGAATCAAGAACATAAGCACCCCTATTATTTCTACGATGAGATTCATTTATGAAAATTATGCATTTGCTCATTTCGTTTGTGTCATATAGATCATGCTAAATAAAATAAGGGATATCTTTAACATACATGAACAGATTCTCTTAAAAATCCCTCCAATACATGTTGATTGCGACAAAATATGTAACGGCGGATCAAAATAGGGGAAATCCGCATGATATCTTTTGAGAAAGATTGCACCATACTGCCTTAGAATCGCAAAACATCTGTTGCTATAATATTATGCAGTATTTGCATGAAAGAATGAAGCAACATCACATTGCAAAATGATATGGTATTCTTTCTTGAAATGTTAATGAAAATCTGTTTCTTATCAAATAAAATTAGAGAGGTCTATATGATTTCTATTGTGTGGGCCCTACATTGGCAAGGTGACTTAAGCCATAAATTTCCAAGATTTTTCCTTCTTAAAATGTTATCTATGAGTCAATAAATTGAGAAAGAGGAGTTACCACATTGGGGACTCATCTAGGACTCATTTAATTCTTAATTTAATAATCACTTGTCCCTTAGTTAATTAATTAATTAACCGTCCATTGATAAATAATTAATCAATTACCTATCTAATTAATAATTATATCAACTTACTTAAAATACTACTAATTTTTAATACACTTTATATATCATACTTCATGGTCATGTGGTATCTTGTTTGACACTAGTCTATAAATATCGGGTGTTATTGCTCGGACTGCATTATTTTCCCCCAATTTCCAAACTTCGACAAAATTTATTTTCTTCAATTTGCTTGCCCTTTCACCTTCACGAATTTACTTATTCATTGTTTGAAATAGCATAATACTTATAATTCCAAAATAATCTTATTCCCGAGCTTACGTCCATTAACGTACGGTGAAACATCAACGTACAAAAATGCAGGATGTAACATCTTATTTTTGATTTTATATCAATTTACTTATAGCTTACTTCCACGTACAAAAACATGGGGTGTAACATCATTCCCTCCTTTGAAACACGCGTCATCAAATGTTGAGTGATGCACTTATCATTCTCATAACCCATAGCTCTTACGAATACTTTAGTACTTCTCTTGTCATCTAGGCGGTTGTCTTGTGAATGAATCCCAAAGGCTAGAGCATTCCCCCTTATAAGCCTCTTTCTCATACCAAGACTTTTAGTTGGAATCCTTCTAATCTCGTGACGGTTGCTACCTTCTATCATGCATCCTTTACGACTCTAACTTTGTATGTGTTCCTATGCGACTCTTGTCTTCTCTTTCCTTCAGTTTTTAGCCAATCTCTAGGCTTCACTTTGTGAACATATACAAAATTATGTCAAGTTGTTCCTCTGGGATTCATTAACTTTACTACATCTATGTAGGCCATACTATACCATGATTCGTACTTAGATTTAGCGTTACTAAGATCTACTACTGAACTCTAGGTCACTCTCGTTACTTACCCTATATAAAGCTAAGTCCTTTAACGCTTCTTCACTACGGTCCATCTTAAGATTAATGGCCCAATCTTATCTCGTACTTTGCAATTTTTACCCATCCATTGTCGATTTACCTCAATGTTGACCTACAATCGTCCACTGATAACTTGAAATTTCTTATGTGATATATTTCCACTAGGCTTACGTTACATCAGGGAACATCTGGAGTAATTTCCATAACTATATTTTATAGTATCCCAATGTAATTCACCTTATAGGGGGTATCCAAATCATGTCTCGTCCATGAAATCTTTTTTTTTTGTTTTCAAATCATTACTCAATCTAAAGCCTAAATGCCATTCTTTATCTATCACAATTACACCCTCATTCTATTACCAGGGAAGCATTCCATCTATTCTATTTTCTATTAGTCTTAGACTCATTTGAGTTCATTCGGGCTATAATGAGCTTTGTATAACTTAGAGAAACCATCTGCTCTTCTTGTTTTCATGGCTTATCCATTTTCCTTACCTTCTTACTTGTCCGTTCTTATCCTTACTCCTGTCTTCAAGAACCCTGTCACTTCATCGTACAATAGCTTGTGACCTACACATATCTATTTCTATTACTTGCAACCTTTTAACTTTATTGTGTCATAGATTTCCTTACGCCATTTTAGAATATCAAGCGAGACATCATATCGTCTTTAACTCTTCTTTACTCTTTTAGTCAGGTTTTTTGATATCTAGACCATAGGCTGGAAGATATGCTACTGATCCATAGATACTGAATTCCCCGCACTTTTATCCTTTTATCAAAAGTATGCACTATTCACGATATTCTACCTTTGAGTATCTCGTACGCTGTTCACTTTCACCTATCTTACCTTAAAATCTTGCATCACATATTCTATCCCTTTAATGACCTCCTTTAATATTCACAACTTGGGACTATAATAATACTTGCAGATCTGGTGTATACACAATCTGGTGAGAGCTTCATACTGACTTCTTATAAGGCCGGTACTTCTTCTGACCGGCTTTCACGTAAAACCATTATAGATTATGGTGGTTGTATTATTTATCTTGCACCTCTAATATTAAGAGTGATTCTACCATGTTCTCAAGCACAACTTCTATAATTTTCTAGGTCCAATAATCAGACTTCTTATTTACTTTGTTGATGTAACTCTTTAGTTTCTTCTTCCTTCTGATCATCCTTTAAGTAGGCTTAGGATATCTTCCGATCTGTGGCTAATAGTATTAGTCATTATCTTAGCCTTTCATGGGCGTTATGGATTATCCATGATAGAAACTTCTAACAACTCAATCCTTTGTCCATGCCCTCGGCTCAATTCCTTCCTTTAGCTTATACTGGAATCTTCGATGCTTGTATTATTATCAACGTATATGTTGCTAATATAAAACTCTGAACTCTTTAAGTGCATTCATAACGTATTCTAGGTCATTAATCGAATAATTCTTTTTGTTCTTTCTCAACTTTCTTTAAATATAAGCAATTAATGTTCCTAGTCTTTCTGCCCCTTTATTGCGTGCATACTTGGCTTATCTTAGTTCCTATTAGGGGTAAACATTCGATTTATCGATTTAATTTTGACCATCATCAATAATTACTTATTGATTATTGATTTTTACATATATTTATTGTTATTGTTTCAATAAGGTTTTGATTTTTTCGATTTCTATTTATCAATTTTTGGGCTTATCGATTCGGTTATCGATTACACCAATAAGAAAAATTGTGGGAATTCACGGAAAGTATATCTCTATAAACACGCTTAACTAATATGGACAAAAGAAGTTAAAATAAGACGAACACTGTTTATAGCATAAAAATTATGTCAGCAAGAAAATGCATCGAAACTAAAGTAAGGGATCAAATATATGCCATCAATACTCCTACGGTATAAAAACAGCATCACGACTAATTTTGTTTTCTATTAATTTGAACTTTATTCCCTTGAGTTTTAAATATGATGATTCCTTAAATGTGGTTGAGTAAATAATAGGGTTAGAGGCTTAGGGTAAAGGAAAAGGTATTATATAATATGGGTAAAAAAAAATTGTCTTTTTAGTATGTCTTACCAGTTTATTGATAAACCGATAACCGAAGAGCACAAAACCGAAATCGAAATCGATAACTCGATAAGGAAAATTTCGAAACCTAAATCGAAATTGATAAACCGATATCAATAAATTGATAATAAATAATCTATCTGATTTATCGATAAATCGATACGAGTGCACACTCCTAGTTCTAGCGCATATCGGAGTTTTTGTGCAACTTCATATGATCTCAAATCTAGCCATAACCAGGCTTTTCCTGAATCAACTGATAACTACTCGTTGTCCCATTCTCATATTAATATTTCACTTAAACTTCATTAGGTTATTTACTTTGTCTTAACTTACCTCTCATACTGGCTTTTTTTTTTACCGGGCTGGAACCCTTAATTCCTCTCCTTAACATCGTGTTTGCATAATGTTTTGGAATTGTAGCACATTTGTAGGATTTTGATAAGTGCAATATCATCCCTTTTTTATTTTACCGCAGTCTTCCTTTGCCACTCCATGATTACTAGAACCACTAAATTCTAACGTCACGCCACATTACTCTGTATTCCCCCTTTAGGGGAATACTAAGAGCTGGAGCTACAACGAGCTACCTATAGATGTTTTATCTCTTCATCTTTGGCGTCTTTTCAAATCATCGATTACCCTTACTCGCCTTATAGTAATGCTTTTAGTACCAAGGATAATAAAATTCCTTACTCGTAAGGATGACACATAGTGTAACTGACATGCATAGTCCCTTAAGCTTAACTTTGCTCATATTGATTGCTTTAGGGAAGCGTCTTCTTGAATGAACTTTAAAGGGTATTCTTTTGTCGTCCATTCTATTATCGCCGGAACGCAATCTCTGAAATTCTCATGGTGCCAACTATTATCATATCACTCAGTCCCCGGTTCATATTTAGTTTATCTTGTTCAGCAGCTCATACTGATTTCTGTTATTCTGGGGTCTAACTTTTCATTCCGGTAGTTGCGTTGGAGTCATAAACTTATTTTTCGAAATGAGGATATGACTTTATGGTCTATACTCTTTTGTTATCCTAAGTCCTGTCATCTCTCATCTCTTCCTTCGCTTGACTGTAGATTTTGTAACAATCATCTTTTGATCTACCGTTGTCATCCATGTATCATATCTTACATATAATACTTCATTAACTATTTTCTTATTTTCCGCTAACATTTATGCCTATTACTTTCTGAAAACTCGAACATTTAGCTCCCTTTGCTCTATCTAGTGGTTCTTCGGGTTGCTTAACATTCTCTCTCTACTAGGGACGCGAGCCACACTAAGGTAATATTTATTTCTTCTAGGCTTCTACTACCTATCTTTGTAATACTCATATCTTGATGTACGATGTTAGAGTGCAACATCTAGGTGTCTCACAAGGAGATCTATTAACACATTTACACTATTCTTCGAAAATGTCAACTAACTCTACCAATCTATCCCATAATTTGGGTTACTCTAACCCCAGCCGGATCCTGATAACCCGTCCTTCTCTTCAACTAATTTTTAGCTCCCATAGGGCATAACTGATATCAATGTGGCCGATGGTACGTATATCTGTCACAGCTGAAGATAACTCAAAATGCTTATATCTCTCTTCTTGAACGGTAAGTAATGATAATCTTTATTAACTGGATACCTTGTACCCTTATTCATCTTGCTTATTTTACTTACTCAAACTCGTGTCGTCCTTCTGATTCTATTATTCCTTTTTATCATGAAAGTGGATAAATATTCTTGCCTTTGGGATCCTTAACAAGGAGCTTACACATCATAGTATACGCATAATCTGCTGAATACCTCATATTTATCCATCATAAGCATGATGTAAAAATGGAGTTCCTATGACTCAACCCTTCAGTAGCTACATCTTTTACCAACCGTCTTTCTAGATGTAGGCATCAATGTATTACGAATAAGATAGAGTTTAGGAAATTGAGTTCTTACAACTGAAATCAACCACACAATCTAGAGTAAGAAGAAAGAGTGACAATCCTAAATGCGCTGTAACCTCCTGCTTATAAGTGTGGTGCACGGCACACCCATAAAAAGACTCTACAAGACACGACTTGTAGATTCCCTAGCTCAGAACTGCTCTGATACCACTTTTGCTACGACCCAAACCGATGGACCGCGACGGGCACCCGATACCTTACTCAACTGAATACCAACATAACGTATCTTTTCGTATCATACTATCATAGGTAAATGAGCCTGAGAGGCTATCCTGAGATAAGTAGAATAAAACATGGAGAAATACTCAACATTAGACGATCCAACATGTAATTCGAACTTATACATATGATGTACGGGCCTATAAGGCCGGCATAATCCTTTATATACTCAAAACATGAGTCGAAAATTCCACGGAAGAATCCATATACATGACATCTATCTACAACCTCTAAGAATACATAATATCATAAAGGTGGGGACAGAGCCCTGCCATACCAAACAATACATATCTAAATTATACTGACAAAAAATGTAACTCCAGAGTAAATGGAGTGCACCAACATCTTCCGCTGAGCTGATCGCCTACTTGGAGGACTCTCGACCTGTCTATCAGAATCTGCGGGCATGAAACGCAGCATCCCCAGGAAAAAGGGAAGTCAGCACAAATAATGTACCGCATATGTAAGGAATAAAAATTAGTGAACAATAGACGTGAGAGAAATATGGAGTAAAAGACTCGACATGTAAATATGAATAGATCTGTGAAATCTTTAATATTTAAACTGTCATGCATATACATTTAAATGTTTTGTCGTGCATACGTACATGTGTTCGTGACATCATCAAGCCTCTGAGGCATACCATCATATCACCTCGGCCACTATGGGCAAAATCATCAACATATACCAATTGATCAGGTGGTGGTGCATATATAATGCCATAACCTTTCCCATATCTCATATACATATACATATATATATATATACATATACATATATATATATACATATACATATATATATATATATATATACATACATATATATATATATATATATATATATATATATATATATACATATATATATATATATATATATATATATATATATATATATATATATATATATGCATGTATGTATGTATGTATGTATGTATGTATGTATGCCATTTGGTCATGGGTCAATGTGTATATGTAAATGCATGAAATGCACGTGAAAATATGTTACTAAAATCTCTCGGTACGTCATAAGACCATTATGCCTTTAACTAATATCATGAAATAAATTTTACCAACTTACGTATTTTTGAGACGCATAAATAAATTATAAAATAATATGACACATGTGGAATCAAGAACATAAGCACCCTAGTATTTCTATGAGTAGAGTCATTTATGAAAATTGCGCATTTGCTTGTTTCGTTTGTGTCGTATAGATCATGCCAAAAGAAAGAAGGGATAGCCTTAACATACCTGAACCGATTCTCTTGATAATCCCTCCAATACATGTTGATTGCGACAAAATATGTAGCGATGGATCGAAGTAGAAAAAATTCGTATGATGTTGTTTGAGAAAGATTGCATCATACTTCATTAGAATCGCAAAAATCTCGTTGCTATAACATTACGCGGTATTTGTATGAAAGAATGAAGCAACATCATGCTGCAAGATGATATGGTATTTTTTTTCTTAGGATGTTGATGAAGATCTGTTTCTTACCAAATGAAAATTAGAGAGGTATTTATGATTTATGTTGTATGGTCCCCACTGTCAAAGTGACTAAGCCATTAATTCCCAAAATTTTGCCACTTTAAAATATTATTTATGAGTTACCAAATTGAGAAAGAACGGGCTGCCACGTTGGGGCCTCATCTAGAACTCATCCAAGTATTAATTTAATAATCACTAATCCGTTAGTCAATTAATTAATTAATTCTCAATTAATCAATAATCAACCAATTACCCACCTAATAAATAATTATCTCAAATTACTTAAAATGCTACTTATTTTTGATACACTTTATACATCATACTATCATGGTCGTGTGGTACCTTATATGCCACTAGTCGATAAATATCGTGTATTATAGCTTGGGCCGCATTTTTCTCCCAAATTGCCAAACTTCGACGAAATTTATTTTCTTCGATTTGTTTGCCCTCTCACCTTCACGAATTTACTTATTCATTATTTGAAATAGCATAATACTTATGATTCCAATATAATCTCATTCCCAAGCTTACGTCGATTAACTTACGAAGAAACATCAATGTACAAAAACGTAGGATGTAACATATCATTTCCGATTTTATATCAACTTATTTATGGCTTACTTTCACGCACGAAAACATGGGGTGTGACAAAATCATTCCTTAAGGTCATCCCATATAGCATGTGTATCAGACGCATTAATGATTACGCTAACAAGGTCCTTCGAAACTGAGCTCATAATCTAGGAATGCACTATTGTAGTGCAGGTCTCCTACTCGTCATGGAGAGCTTTCTCAAAAAAAATCCTTTTTGCAATCCCTTGTGATGAATCCTAATTTTTGTATGGCCTTTAGATCTACCTTCATCGATCTATTCCATATCCCATAATATTCAAAACCAGTGAGCTGAATTGGAATCAGCACAAGCCTAGTATGTCCGAAGGCTAAAGAAACAGTGGATGCGTGTGGTCTATCTTCTCTGTCTCCATTGACGACCAATTCGATCTAGAAATCAAGCAAAAATCCAATAAGAGAGAAAATTGAAATGTTTGCGTTAGATTCAGCTTTACCTAACTAGAACACTGAAGATCGATCTTCTGTGCTCTGATAAATGAAAGAAGAGGAAATGTTCGTTCTTCATTAACTGAAAATGAGAACCTCTTTACAGATATTTATCAACTAATTATCAACTAATTAGTTAACACAACACTAAATAATAAATAACTACCACTAACTTTTAACATGTACAAAATGATTCCTATACTAACTAGTTGTATATATATACCTCACTCCAATAGGTTCTCATTTGGGAGGAAGTGTTTCTTATCAAGAACTTTTCATAGCCAATACTTAAATTCGAGACCTTTGCTCAAAGGAAAGCTAACCCCATCCAATGCATTATATCCTTTGATAGTTTCTTGTATTATCAAATTTAACAAAAAAATGTTAATTAAAGATGTAAGAGTCAATAAAATGAGTCGCAATCTATTTAAGTTACTCTCGAACTATTTTTATCCTACTCTAGTCTGCTGAAATCTCGTTATGGTTCACCTTAATCATGTTGTTTGACTTTCTGATGATAGGCTATAATTACATATTTTGATCGATTATTACACTCTAATTTACTGTACTTTAGTTGAGTTTGCGCTTTAATCGCTAGTGTTTTGTACTAACAGTGTGTTTTATATTTTGCAGGAGTGATTCCGAGCTATATAGATGTTATATAATGTAATTAAGTGATTTGGAGCTTTGAAGTATGAGTAAGAGCTCAAGAAATTAAGCCGGAATCGGGTTCGGGGGGTCAAATTTGATAACTAAGTATGAACGAAGACTCGAGGAGGTATATTATGCAATGTGTAATAAAATAGACATAACGTTTTGGTCAAAACTCCATCTGAACTCCACAATATATGGTTGGAAATCTAACTTAAAGGGCTACAACTTTCATGTTTTACGTTTTTCAAAATTTCAAATGGAACAGGGTGAAAAATGTAGTAGAAAGTTCATTACGGTCGTCACCGCGGTCCGCGCCGCTGTTTGAGACAGTGCCTTCCGCGGTCATCACCGCGGTCCATGCCGCGGCCGCAGCAGTTCAGACGTGTAATATTATCCTTTTTCACGTAGGAGAAATTATAATTATTTGGGCCCTATCCTACTTGGTATATATACATGGAAAAATGATATTTTTGAGGGGTTAGACATATTTTTGGTACATATTTGACCTGAGGAGGCAGAAACACAATAAGATCAAGGCAGTGAATTCTTCAACAAGTTTTTACTTCCTCTTCCTATTTTTCATTATTGCTTATAATTTTGATATTGTAGTTTTACATACTATTATGAATAGCTAATTTGTTATCTAAGGCTTTGGTGAAACCCGTCGGGGATGAATTAGGTGTTATATTAATATAATTTTGAGTTGGTTGTTAATCTCTATTTGTTCAACTACGTTTTGATTTTGGTTAATTGAAAGGATCTTCAATTAGCCGTTCCTATTTATTATATATCTGTTTGAGAGAGTGCATATTTAGGTAGTTGTTTGAACAACATCACTCCCTTAGTATTGGCGAGAGTCATAACCGAGGGTTTAGAGATTGGATTAGAGATAACGATACCTCAGGTGCGATCTAAGTGAACTGTAATATGAATCTAGCTAGCGTAACTTACGAGAATGCGTCTAGTAATTTATCACTTTCATATTAGAGTGTTTAAACAGAGTGAAAGTTAATTATATTTTGAAGTAAAATTGGAAATGGGTAAAAGAGGAGAAATTGTTAAAGGAGACGGAAGGAAAAAGAGAAATAACAGCAAGAAATATATATATTGGGGACAAAAGAAGGTAAATTTAGGAAGTAAAAAACGAGGTGGCATTATTTTAGGATGTAACATGTTTATGTTAAGTTGTCCCACATCGGAGGGATTTGATGTCCTTGGTCTCCTTATGTGGCTAGGGCAATCCTCGCCTCATAAGCTAGCTTTTGAGGTTAAGTTAGGCCCAAGGTCCATTCTTATCATGGTATCAGAGTCAGGCACATCCTAATTATTGTTACCAATGTTGGGCCTCATTTATGTTGTCCACGCTCCAGAGATCTGGGCGTGAGGGGGGTGTTGAGTTG
Organism: Nicotiana benthamiana; assembly: GCA_034376525.1. NCBI lineage: Eukaryota > Viridiplantae > Streptophyta > Magnoliopsida > Solanales > Solanaceae > Nicotiana > Nicotiana benthamiana. The sequence goes on along the minus strand of CM067324.1, from coordinate 25,606,370 downwards.
TCCCACATCGGAGGGATTTGAGGTCCTTGGTCTCCTTATATGGCTTGAGCAATCCTCACCTCATAAGCTAGCTTTTGAGGTTAAGTTAGGCCCAAGGTCCATTCTTATCAGTTTAAGGTTATGTGATGAAGGTGGATTAAGTTAATATCGTCAGAAAATTTAGGCCAAGGAAGAAAGTTGTAAAATATTGCCCTGATTTTTTGATTATATTTGATTTTCCTATCTTTTGAAGAAAATGACAATATATTTAAGATAATTGGCTTTCCTTCTCGTAGAAGGAAATAATAAATCTCTCATATTTGGCAAGTCATTTTTTTGTAGGAAAAGGTTTGGACTTCTATAAATTGAGGATCATTCTTTCTCATTCAGTATCATCCACAATGTAACTATATGTTATTTGAGAGTCGTGTTTAGGGGGAGAACTTTACAAGACAAGTGTTAGTGTGTCACTTGTGTTTGCTTTATATGTAGTTATTTTCTTGATATTCTGTACTCTTTTTTATATAGTGGATTGCTCATTTTCATCGTGAACGTAGGTTAATTAATCGTGCCACATTAAATATTTTGTGTCTCTTTTAATATATTTCTCTTTTGTTGTTTGAGTTATCATCATTTAAGATTTATTTTATTAACTTTCGCATGACACTTAGTTTTTTAGTCCTAACACTTTTTATATAGTATGACTTTTATTGTCTTTTACTTTGCTTTTCTTTTTTGAACTCGCTATGAATTGTTTCACGACTTGATCTTTTTTCTAATTATCTATGTAGACATAATCTTCTTAATTATATTCAATCGTATCTTTCGCACCACTATAGGTGAATACACAAAATTCTTTACTAAATAGAGTAATATATATTATATTGTAGTACAACAACAACAACAACTACCCAGTATAGTCCCACAAGGTGGCCACAAGGTGGGGTCTGGGGAGGGTAATATGTAGACGAGCCTTACCCCTACCCGAAAGGGCAGAGATGCTGTTTCCAATCGACCCTCGGCTCAGTGGAGAAAAGGAGAAACAACAATAAACACAAAAACAAAAACAAAAACAAAACAAAAACAATAGAGCATTAGTAACTCCAGCAGAAATAGCGTAAATAATTATCTAAACATAAGAAACATAATTAAAATAACATGCAATAATATCATACAGTAACTACCATAACTAACAGCCATAAGGGAGACATAAGCTAAAACACGAATCATCAATGGATAACTCTGCCGACCCTCACCCAACCCCGGGTGAGGAGTACGAAAAACTTCTAGAAGCCCCTATCCTACAACCCTGATACTAGACCTCCAGACTTTCCTATCAAGGGTCATGTCCTCTGAAACCTGCATTCTAGTCATGTCATGCCTAATCACCTCTCCCTAATGCTTCTTAGGCCTCCCTCTGCCTCGCCGACCGCCAACAATCTCCAACCGCTCACAACTCCTCACCGGGGCATCGGGATTCCTCCTCCGCACATGCCCAAACCACCTCAGTCTCGCTTCTCGCATATTCTCATCCACCGGGGCCACCCCCACCTTCTCTCGAATAACTTCATTCTTAATCTTATCTAACCTGGTGTGCCCGCACATCCACCTGAGCATCCTCATCTCTGCAACCTTCATTCTCTGAACATGAGAGTTCTTCACGGGCCAGCACTCCGCCCCATACAACATCGCAGGTCTAACCACAGCTCTATAGAATTTCCCCTTGAGTTTATGTGGAACTTTCTTGTCACACAGGACTCCTGATGCAAGCCTCCACTTTGACCACCTCGATCCTATACGATGAGTGACGTCCCCGTCAATCTCTCCGTCCCCCTGAATCACAGACCCAAGATATCGGACACTGTCCCTCTTGGCGATGACCTGAGATCCAACCATCACGTCCCTGCCTACTTCGCTCGGCTCGGCGCTAAACTTGCACTCTATGTATTCTGTCTTAGATCTGCTTATTTTGAAACCTTTAGACTCGAGAGTCTGTCTCCATACTTCTAACCTCTCAATAACACCGACCCTCGTCTCATCTATCAATACTATATCATCAGCAAATAGCATACACCAAGGCACATCCCCTTGGATATGTCGGGTTAGAGCATCCATCACTAAGGCAAACAAGAGGGGGCTCAGCGCCGAACCTTGATGGAGCCCCATAACCACTGGGAAATGGTCTGAGTCGCCACCCACCGTCCTAACCCTAGTCTTAGCTCCATCGTATATGTCCTTGATTACTCTGATGTAGGCTTCCGGCACGCTCTTCGCCTCCAAGCACCTCCATAACACCTCCCTTGGGATTTTGTCATACGCCTTCTCCAAGTCGATAAGCACCATGTGTAGGTACAATGGTATGCTATATCCCGTGCATATGTTTCGCCAATTGGATGAATGATGACCAACCTTGTGCTGTTTGGTAGTATCAGTTTTTCTCAAGTGGTAGAAAGTGACCCTTTCATTGCTGAAAATGACAGCCATATACCCTCTCTTTTAGATGATTTCCTCCCCTTTTACCCTTTTTTCCACACTCTGTTTATTCATGTTTACTATAATTTTAATCCGATAGGTATGACAATAATAATAATACTAATAACAATAATAATAGTTATTTTTAATCTAAGGTTAATCTAATTAAAACTCATTCTCCAATACTTATTACAATATACATTTAGCATTCTTTTCCATTTTAGAATTTCTTTTATTTCATTAATATTTTTTTCCTTAGCAGATACTTTGCTATCAGTTTATTGACTCCTAATCTTGCCTTTTTATTCATCAAACTAACCTGCATTATAATTGTTTAATTTCAATTCGGCTCAAAAAGTTAATACTATATTAAAGGAAAAGGACCACTAAGTTTTTTAATTGCTTTTCCTTTTTTTGACAGCCATGTAAGACGAGATAAATCTCCGTGTTTTCTGAAAAAGAAACTTTTGTAACCTTATAGTTAGCAAGGTAGTTCCTGCGCCAAAGCCAGTTCCAAAACCAGCGCCAAGGGGGAAAGTAATTCCAGCTCCAAGGCCAAGAGTACTTCCAGTACCAGGTATTTTCACTTGATCTTATTCTTGTGTCAATGTTTATATTTGATTTTTTTCCATCCATCCTCCCGAGGCGAGTTTCTTTCAGAAACAACCTCTCTATCTCTTCAGGGTAGGGTTAAGGTCTACGTACACACTATCTTTCCTAGATTTCACTGTGTTTGTTGTTGTATTCTTCCAACCGAGAGGTTGTGAGTTCGAGTCTCCCCAAGAGCTAGGTGGAAAGTTCTTGGAGGGAAGGATGACGGGGGTCTATCTGTAAACAGCCTCTCTACCCAAGGGTAGGGGTAAGGTCTGCGTACATACTACCCTCCCCAAACCCCACTAAGTAGGATTATACTGGGTTGTTGTTATTGTTGTTGTATAGTTAGCAAGGTAGTGAAGACGCAACTAGAATACATAACTATCATCAAAGGTTGTGGTGTATAAAGACCCAGCTACAACTTGAACTTTATGAGTGTTGAATTTTAGGATAATTACATTAGGTATTAGTAGCTAATTTAAAAATTAATTTTTGTATATATTTATTGAATTTTTTTAGTGTAAATATAGAATTTAGATTAAAGTTATTGAGCTCGGCTGCACTCGCATATAGGCTTTTAGCTCCTCCCTTAGTTGTAGAATCAAAGGCGGTCCAAAATCTAAACTCTAGGAGTGTATTTTTATAAGAATTTAATATTGAACCTATTATATTTTTGATGGGCTCATCTACTATTTTCATTAATTTTAATGAATTTTTATATCTGAATTCTTACTCCAAATCGAAAGTTATGGGTGTATACGTGTAAAACCGGAAGTAATGAACACCCCAATTTTCTGGTGGGATGAACGAAGAGAGGACATAACTGCATGTAGTTGAAATCGAATCCAGGAACTGCCTGTACCAAAGCCCTAACAAAACACTTGACCCAGAACCATCGAGACCATGCCCCCGAACCTGATTCGAATAACGAGACCTCGAAAAGCATTGTCAAACGTCCGCATACGATTAACAAAGCGTCGCAATGTCCGTGCCCGACTAGATATACAGCATGAATCTCGGCTCTTATCAACGGTTGATTAGTGATTTGCGAAAAGGAAGATTTTTACCTTTTTACGAATTGTACTTAGGGTAAAACTCCCCTACTATATAAATGAGAGATTTATTATTCAAGAAAGACCATGTAACATGCATATCAAGGAAATATCTATCAGCTTCCTCTGTTTTTACAAGTTATTTGAAATTATTGCTTTTGTTCATAAGTTCTTCATAAACGTTGGCTCGGGACCAAAGTCAAACTCTTTGTTAAGCTTTTAACCGATTCTGGATTCAGTATCATCATTGATTTGGTTATTTATTTTAATTTTTATTTGTTTATCTAACTCCTTAAATCATTTATATTGAATTAATCCACGTATTCTTAAAATCGCGTATAAATTTAATTATTATCCATTTTTAAGCATAAAATTAGCACCCACTATGGGGATAAGGATAATAGTGGTACTTTGATACAAATTTTCATATTTTTACGCTTGTTCTTTAAGATTTTTATTTTAGATCTACCTAAGTATGCCAAACTCTCGGTCTGCTCACTTAAACATTGATATTGAGTCTTGCCGTCATGGAAAAGCAACAATGTTGCACCTAACAACGAGGTGCCTCCTGTTGATTCTAACGGAATACCCATTGTAAATCCAATCGATGCCAACTCACATGTGGCCATCGAGGCCAACCTGTCGACCGACCTTGAGAACAATGTTTGGGGAGGAGCCTGGCCAACGACTCAAGGCACACCCGAAGGTGACGGCGAAAGAATCAATCTACAGATAATCTTCGAAATGTTAGAGGCCTAACATGCGATGATAGCACAATTATAGAATCAAAGCCGCGCCGCCAGTAGAGTTGATCCCGAACCATACCGGGAAAATACTCGAAGCAATGAGCAAGTTACAAAAAGGTCAGGTGAAGCTGAATCTAGGACCAACCACGAGATAATAAAGATGCTTGAGGAATTCACAACGAGAGTGGCATCGGGAGAAGAAAATTGAGGCAAACGACAAAATAATGGAGACCTATAACTCCAGAGTTGATCAAATCCCAAGAGCAACCCCGATATTGAAAGACCTAAACTCCAAGAAATTTGTCCAAAAGCCTTCCCCCCCGTGCGCAGCACCGAAGCCAATCCCAAAGGACCTTCATATGCCCGAAATATCAAAGTAAAATGGAACCAAGAATCCCAACAAACGCGCGACCTCCTATACGTGTGTCATCAAGGGAAATGACTTAGAAGATGATGAAATCGAGTTTGTTCTGCTGAAATTTTTTAGAGAAACCCTGTCAAAAGGAGCAATGATATGGTATCACAACTTACCCCCTAATTCTGTTTATTCATTTGCTATACTTGCATATGCCTTTGTAAAAGTGCATATCGGGGTGATTAAGGTCAAGACCAGGAAAACAGGCCTTTTCAAAGTAAAACAAAGACATAAAAAATTCTCAGGTAACTCGTGTCAAGGTTTCAAATGGAACGAATGGATTTGCCTCTAGTTGCGGACAATTAGGCCATTCAGGCATTCAACCAAGGACTTAACCCTCAAAGCTCCTTGACTTCACAGCAGTTGAAGTAGAATTTGATAGAATACCTGGTGGCAACTAGGGCCAATGTCCATAACAGGTACAAATAAAATAATTAGAGTCGAGGATGATCAGCTCGGGCCCCATCCGGGTCCACTTATACTTTCATAACTAACGACATGTCTATGAGAGTTATCGATCATAAACCGAGACCAAATAAAGACCGGTATCAACTGTATATTGGAGACCGAAGGGGTAATGAATATGGGCGTAACCCTACGAGAAACGAAAAAACAAATCATCGTAGCCACAGTAGTTGGGGACTCATGAGCAAAAATGGTTTCAACAGGACACTCGGGGCTAGGGAGGCCCTGAGATTATTGGAATACAACTTCAATATTGATGCTGCCAGCATCATATTCGCCATATGGCACATCAAAAAATACCAAATAGCCTCGGCCATTTCAGTTCAATCTTGCCCAGAGAGACCCTAACTTGATGGTTAAGTATCATATGACTCACAGCCATAGAACCGAAGACTGCCGATAGTTGATAGAAGAAGTGGCCAAGTTATTCAATAACACACATCTTCGAGAATTTCTGAGTGATCGAGCCAAAAATCACATCAGTAATAGGAACTCCAACAAGCAGACTAAACAAGAAGAACCTCAACATTTCATCAACATGATCATTGGAGGGGTCGATGTCCCTATAGACCCATACTAAAACGCCTTAAGGTGTCCATCACGAGGGATAAACAAACCTGAGATTACATCCCGATAGGAACCATGTTTTTTAGAGATGAGGACCCAAAAGGCATCATATAGCCACACAATGATGTACTGGCTATATGCGTACTTATAAATAAATTTTGAGTTAAACATGTGTTGATTGATCCAGGTAGCTCGACCAACACCATCATATCGAGGGTCGTGGAACAGTTGGGTCTATAAGACTAGGTAATGCCGGCAGTTCAGGTGTTGAATGGATTTAACATAGAATGTTAAACTACTAAAGGGGATATAACCCTACTTATGAATATAACCGGGACAATTCAGGATACCAAATTCTATGTGATAGATAGGGACATGAAGTGTAACGCCTTGTTTGGAAGGCCTTGGGTTCACAATATGAGGGCGGTACCTTCGGCATTACACCAAGTATTAAAGTTCTCAACACCTGGAGAAAGCAAGACAGTGTATGTAGAGCAGCCAGCCGCAAAGGAAATGTCGCAATCGATGAAGTACTCCCAGTGCCCACAACCTCAACTTTGAAATGAGAGGAGTCATCCAGAAAGGCTGAGGTTAAATAGCAATCACCGATATCGGTCTGGACCGGATCAGAGAGGTGAAGTGCCGATGACGAAGATGATTATGGGGTTTTCAGATCGTTCATAACTCCCGATGATTCTGACACCACCATATCAATATTTGAGGAGCTGGAGTAAGTCAAATTGATCGAACACTTGTCTGATAAAAAGATATACCTAGGCACGGAGGTGGCTCTCAAGCTCAAGAAAAACTCATTAAATTTCTTATATCTAACATATTATTTTTTGCTTGGTCTCATATTTATATGACAAGGATCTCGCTGAAGATAATCACTCACAAGCTGACTTTGGGTCCGAAGTTCCTCTCGGTTAAATAGAAGAGGAGATCTCAGTACAAAGTCAAGCATGCATTCATAAAAAATGTGGTATTTAAACTCCTTGGAATAGGTTCCATTCAGGAGATTAAGTACCCAGATTGGTTAGCTAACGTAGTGGTAGTAGCTAAAAAAGGAAAAGAAGTTAAGAATGTGCATGGAGTACAAAGACTTGAACAAGGCATGCCCTAAGGAATCTAGTCCTTTGCCTAACATCGTCCGCGTGATCGATGCGATAGGCTGGCACGAGATACTCAACTTTCTCGATGCCCATTCCGGGTACAACAAAATTTGGATGGACCCGGGTAATCAAGAAAAATCTTCCTTCATCACCAAGTTCGGCACCTACTGTTATAATGTTATTCCACTAGGACTAAAGAACTTCGGTGCCACTTATCATTGCCTAGTAAACCGGATGTTTGAAGAACAAATTGGAAAATCAATGGAGGTTTATATTGACATGCTAGTTAAGTCACAGTGAGTAGAGGACCATTTGAAACATTTGCAAGAAAACCTTCGACATATTGAGAAGATACAATATGAAGCTCTACCCAGGAAAATGGACATTTGGGGTCAGATTCAGAAAATTCATTGGGTTCATGGTATCAACCTGAGGATATAGTTAATCTCGATAAAATAAAAGCATAACATGACATTATCATGGTGGATAGTGTTACGGTCATTCAGAGGCTAACCGGGATATAGACGCCTTGGGCCAGTTCATATCGAGGTCCTCAGACAAAAGCCATCAATTATTCTCACTATTAAAGAAGAAGAATAACTTCTCTTGTGCCCATGAGTGCCAACAAGCCTTGGGAGAACTCAAACGATACCTCTCGAATACACCTTTACTCTATACTCCGAAGGCGGATGAACAATTGTACCTTTATTTTAGTGATATCCGATGTGGCTGTCAGTGGAGTCCTAATCTGTGAAGAGGAAGGTAGGCAATTTCTTGTTTATTATAGTAGTAGAACTCTAGGCGAGGCCAAAACAAGATATCCTCACCTAGAAAAATTGGCGATCACTTTACTAATGCCTCCAGAATAGAGTTCCAACAAGCCTTGGGAGAACTCAAACGATAATGTCACCTTATATGTGTCGTAACCTCTTAACCACGATGAAATATTATGCCCAAACCGAGCTTTGTGTCGGTTGGCCAAATGGGCCATATAAACTAAACGACTCTATACCTTCCTTGATAATCAAAGTCGAAAAAGCATTGTTGTTAAACTCAGGAACTTCCACGGGAATCTGGACCCTCTTTACGGATGGTACTTCGAACGCAAATGGCTCCGTACTAGGCAACGGATCGAAGGAACCTGCGGGAAATATAGTTAGGCAGTCTATTCCAGCTATAAAATTGACTAACAATAAGGAGTATGAGGCCATGAGTGCAGGTCTCGAGTTGGCTACAAGCCTTGGGGATGAGGTGGTTGAAGTTAATTATGATTCCCTCTTTGTGGTAAATCAAGCTAATGGAACGTTTCAAGTAAAGGAGGAACGGATGCATATGGATTCAGAAAAATTGCAGGTAACGCTACATCAATTCAAGGAACGGACCCTTCAGCACGTGCCTCAAAATCAAAATGGCTAGACCAATGCTCTGGCTAACTTGGTGTTGTTGATTGATGATAACACATTCAGGTCAGGAACGATCATAGAACTAATAAAATCAATAGTGTAAAAAGGCCACGTCGAAATAATTTTGATAAGTTTAACTTGGGATTGGAGAAGCAAGTACATAGACTACTTAAAGATTGGGAGGTTACCCTCTGATCCAAAAGTATAGAGAGCTCTATGCACGAAGGCGTCCAGGTTCAGCCTGTCCAAAGGTACTTTGTACAGAAAAATATTCGACGGCCCTCTCGCCATATGCTTGGGGCTGGGATATACCGAATACATCTTGAGAGACGTTTACGAGGGCACTTGCAGAAACCACTATGGGGTAGAATCTCTGGTTAGGAAGATTATCAGGATCTACTACTAGTGGATCGATATAGAGAAAGATGCAAAGAACTTTGTATGAAGATGCGATGCCTATCGGAGACACACACTGATGATCAATCGACCCTGAGAGCTATTTATATTTTGTTTTGTCCCCATGACCATTCATGAAGTGGGAAACTAACATCGTTGGTCCCTTACCATGGGCATCTGGTAAGGCCGAATTCATATAGTTTATAATCGATTATTTTTCTAAATGGGTCGAAGCTCAAGCATTTGAGAAAATCCGGGAGAAAGAAGTCATTGACTTTATTTGGAACCACATAATATGCCGGTCGAGGATACCGGCCGAGATAGTATATGTGATAACGGAAAGTAATTCATTAACAACAAGTTAAACAAGTTCTTTGAAGATCACAAGATCAAAATAATCTTGTCAACACCCCTTAATGGGAATGGACAGGTGGAATCGATGAACAAGACCATACTTTAAAACCTAAAAAAGAGATTGGCCGATACAAAAGGGAAATGGAAGGAAAGTTTGCCCAAAGTCTTATGGGCATACTGTACAAATTTAAAATCTAGTACCAAGGCCATTGCATTTTCATTGGTCTGTGGTGCCAAAGCCCTAATAACGATAAAGCGGGAGAACCGAGCCTCGGGTTTTGATATGTGATTGAAGAATCAAAAAGTGAGGCGATGAGCACGAGCCTTGAATTATTGGATAAAAGGCGCGAGGACGCTCTAATCTGGTTAGCCTCTCAAAAACAGTGGATAGAAATATATATAACCAAAGAGCCAACCTCCAACACTTAAAAATTTGGGACTTGGTGCTAAGAAAAGTTACACTGCATACCCGAATATTGACCGAGGGAAATCTGGGGTCGAATTAGGAAGGACCATATCAAGTCATCGAAATTACCAACAAAGGATCGTACAAACTCAAAGCAGGAAATGACGCACAACTACCAATCAACTGGAATGTGATGCACTTAAAGCGATACTACTGTTAAGGCACGATACCATTTACTTTTTTATAATAGTATGAATCGAGCTAACACTTGTAGGCACCAACCAAAAGGAAACATGACTATTAGGTCTGAAAGCACGCGTGCATTCTTTTTTCCTTGTACTGGTTTCATCCTAAATAGGTTTTTCGGCAAGATTTTTAACGAGAATATAATAAATCTTCCTAACTTTTATTTGAAGACCGGTATTAAATCGGAGTTAATGGTCGCATCAATAGTATTCGAGTTCTCTCGAGATCGATCCCAAATACTAGGGGCCATCACCCTCGAGATATGTTTCTTAGCAAGGAAAGAAGGAAACTTTGTACTTGAATATCTTAGACTCGATGGCTAGGATTTTTTTGTAAAGTCCAAACGGTCAAGTAAACCGTGCCGGCATAGGCCACCTTAGGTATAATACAAGCTTTTACACACTTTTGATAATGTATTTTACACATAGAAATAAAAGAAAGTTTCCACCTTTCTATTACATATTTCTCCCTCTTCAAGCATCGAGCCTGAGGGTTACCCTTATCCGGGGAATGTCAAGCCTAAGGGCTACCACTACTCAAGCCTAAGGGATATCCCTATTCGGGGACTATCGATCCCAAGGGCTTCCTCTACTCAGGGGCTGTCGTCTAAAAATATGTTTGGGAAACTTGGGATATCAAATCCCCGAAGAACAAAACCTATTAGGTAGTACCTAAACCTAAAAGACCACAACTATTCTAAAAATGGTTCGGAGATGTTTGAAGTTTGTAATTAAAACATAAGGCCATCCTAGCATTTCAAAACCTTCTATGAGATTACCCTCAACGAAAGCAACATCTGAAACACTTAAGCATCTTGGGAAAACTTTCGGTTGCTCAAAGTTTTCAAAGCCTCAAGCAAATAAAGTTGTATAAAAGTCAGGCTCTGTTCGTGCTTTCGAGAAGCAAACATCTTATTGCTTCATTCGATTCTATGCTAAGTCATTAGAAATACATTCAAGAATGGAAATTATAAAAATGTGCTAAAAAGTGGAGAATCATAATTGCCGAAGAGGAATTTTCTTTATATATTCCTGAATATCTTTACAAAGTCCCAACAAATAGACCTCTAAATAAACAAAATATATACACAACACAAAAAGAAAAAAATTCTAAGGCATTCATTCTCGATCTTCACCAGGGCCCAATTCGGCGTCAGAATCGTCAGAGCCTTCGGATTCCTTGGAACCTTCAAAGTCCTCTACACCCCTCGGGCTCAGAAAGTTTCTTTGCCTCTGCCTTAAGCTCCTTAGCTTCCTCAATATCGGCGGATAGGTCGAAGTCTCGAGCATAGATCTCTTCAAGGGTCTTCCTTAGGCATAGCCGCCTCATATATTCGGCATTGGATTTCAGGTGGGTCTCGGGTGCTTCAACATCAGCCTTATACTGGGCCATCATCTCTTCGTCATTGGCATAAGCATTTCTAACTTGGACTTCATATTCCTTACCGAGGCGTCCTATTAAAGCCGAGCTTAGTTGTTCTCGATGTTCGTAATTCAATTAGGATTGCTTATTGAATTCCTCATTTGCTACCCGAATTTGAATATATATCAATACCAAATGTTTCAGGGCAGTTTCCTTCTCTGAAGCCATCCGATCCATTTTGCTCTTTCAACTTTTGGCCATGGCTTAGATTTCGTTCATTTCAGCTCGGAGTTGGTCGATCAGGTCGATATTTTGCTAGACCTACGAGATTAGATCATTAATCGCCATGACTAATTCCTCATTCTTAACTTCAAAAACCTTTACCTTTTTGACTAGGTTGGAATTCTCCCACCTTACAGTCGAAGCTTTCTTTTTGAGCTCTATCTAGCTCGGCCTGAAGGTCCTTAATGGCCCTATCCTGTTGCTTGCTGAGGAACTTGTACATGTCCCTTTTTTGGGTGCTACTTGACCTCGAGTTCGAGTTGATTGACCTCAAACCTATTTCGAACAAAACTCTCATAATGAAAAACCCAGTCCTGAGAAATAATGAAAGGCATGAGAGACATCAAAAGCTAAGTAAAATTCAAAAAAGCGTAATGATGTCTTACCCGGTTCAGCGCCTGTTGAGCCTCATTGAAAAGGAATAGCACATTCACCCGTTCATTTTTTCCTCGTCTTCCTCAGTCACCAGGCATTAGAAGTAGCTTGCTATTCCCATGAGAGCAGACAGAATTCGAGCATCCTCCGGGACGGTAAGAATAATCGATCTCTTATGAATGGGGTCTGTACTTAGAGCAGGGAATTGATTAATCAATTTTTGGCTCGAACTCGGCCCGCCAGCCTCCAAGGATCTGTCCTTATTCAAAACATTTAGGTCTTTTAGCCAGGAAAAATCTTCCAAAGCGGACGAGTCCACACCATTAAAATATTATTGAAGGGGATTGTCCACACAATAGACCCATTCATCGGACCACTCCTTTCTTGTTTGGGCCTCCTTGAGTAAGGACTTGGTGTAGAAGGGTGTTCCTGAATTTGCTATTACACCGGGTGCTTCCTTCGGAGTGGAGCAGGCATCCGGGGGTCTCAGCCCCATCTCCACATTAATCTCCTGAGTTTGAGGGAAATCATCCTCATGAATCTCCCCCTTGGCTGTCGCCTGCTCTCAGGGAGGGGTCGACCCGTAGGTCACAAAAATATCATATTCTTCGGACTCATCCCCGAGCCAAAGAAGTGAATCCGAGTCCGAAGCTCAGAAGTGGAAGATATTCTTTGGCTTACAACACAATCTTTTCTTTGGCTTCGTCTCTTAGCTTGGGGAGCCTGAAGCCTTCCTTTTCTTTTTCTTCTTTTCCCTTGCGGCAACCCCATGCTGTCCCATAATTGAGGGATCAATGGACAAGAACACATCCCTGTTCCCTTCCAAAAGCCTAAGTTTAGCGGTTTTAGGCAAACCTACAAAACAAAAAAAAGGGAAGAAAAGTTAATATGATATAGGTTAAAATGCATAAACTATTCGGGAAATATCTTACCATGAGAAGAGGCCTCTCTTCGGCCCTTCGAAAGCTTTCTCCATGCACGTTTATAATACGTCATCTGTGTGCAAAAACCCTCGATCTATTCCTCAAACCAAAGGATAGCATTTGGAACCTGGCAAAGACTGCACAACCACAAGTACGAATGAGAAGAAAGGAAATGAATAAAAAATCAACGGTTAAGGAAAGATTGTACTTACGAGATGTATTCCACTTCCCATGGTATGGCTTGAACTCGAGGGAGGGGGGGATCAAGTCTCGATCTTCACCCGAGCGAAGCATCCCTACCAGCCCTGGTCTCAATCTTCATTAATGCTAGAAAATGAGGCCTTGCTAGCCAGGCTAGTAAGCTTTATCAGCTCCCTCGAAAAACTCGGGGTTGTATAAACGGAGTAGATGATCGATGGTGAATCGACAAGATTTAGACTTGTTCACGAAGTAACGAAGGAGGATCATTATTCTCCATAGAGACAGATAAATTTACTTGAGGCACACTTTGTACCTCTTACAAAAATCCAAAACAACCGGGTCCATCGGCCCAGTGTCAAGGGTAAGTGTAAATACTTAAGTACCCCTCCATATGGGTAGTTATGGCGTCCTCGGGCCCGTGGACTACCACATCTCTATCTTCCCAATTACAGTCCTTTCGGACCACGGGAAGGACATCTTCATTTACGGAGCATATGTACCTTGATGCTCTTTCACCCTGGTCCTATTTGCATAAGGGTTTCTCGACCTTAAAGTCATATGCAGTCGAGCATCCCCTGGGAATAATTATTTTCAAGGGAGGCTCGGGGGCTGATTCGTCGACAACCACATAAGGAGCAGCCATATTGAAGGCAATTATTTCGGAGTGACCGCCTCGATATCAACAGTTGATTGGGAAAAATGAGCATCCCGTTGAGGAAATGATTTAGACATTTTTGCTATTTCTATCTTGAAAAGTTTGAGAATTTGAAGAAAAAGGAATAGATAAAGAGTTGTGTGTAATGATTTGGGGAAAATTCTCGATATTACTATGAAAACTTGAAGAACAAGGATGATGTTGTGAAAGTTTGAAGAAAGTTGGTAATAACTTGGAAGATCAAAGGTAGAAGCTTGGTCGGAAAGTAGGAAAAGAACGAAGGATATGGGACTTTATGGAAAAAAGTCGCTCGCAGCGGAGGCAACCGGCAAATGGTTGATGCGTGTCCGAAGTCAGAAAAAGGCGCGACTGATGAGACGTTTCAGTTTCTTTAACGTATGAAAGAAGGAACCGGAAAACATCTACTGTTTCTTATCGTTTTGGCAAACCTACCCTCTGGATTTAGTATCATCACTGGTTTGGCTATTTATTTTAATTTTTATTTGTTTATCTAACGCTTTAAATTATTTGTATTGCATTAATTCACGTATCCTTAAAATCGCGCATAAATTTAGTTGTTATCCAATTTTAAAGGTAAATAATCTGTTCAATTAAATCCGTCATCAATATTCTATATCCGTTCCTGGATAGCATGACAATTAATTATTTATTCTTAACTAAATATTTCACATTTAAGTCTTGTGTATATGAAGCCGTCTTTAATAGAGAATACTTTACCCTCTAGCATAAGATGTTACGACATAAATTTGAATTAGTGAACTCAAAATAAGCATCGTACATTGGATTGGAAACTAAAAAACTAGAATCCAAAAACTTGTCGATATCAAGCATTGGTGTCCAAATGAATAGTTTATGATAAAATTATGGGCATCTTATGTTGTGTTAGATAAAAGTCATAGACACATAGGTACGTATCTTTCAGAAGGCAGAGTATGAGCTGGAGTGGGTGGACTAGAACCTCAACTAGTGACTGACGGTGGTCCATATAATCCTGTATACTCGGTTACAGCTCACCTCCCCTACTTTAGCTTGTGCTACAAGCGTGCTTTCATATTCTTCCTTAGCCCAATATCTCTCTCTTTCTTTCTGGCTAAATTTGTCATTTAGATTTTATTTCACCAAAAAAAAAGAGAGAAGACATATACACATTTTTTCGTAAATAATGTCCATCTATTATCTAAACTCATCTTACATCTCAACTTAATATGAGATTGTAAAGGGTTTAATGTTTTATTTTTAGATATCAATTCAAAATTTAAATTTTATGAATTTAAATTTATTTTGTCGCAAACATTTGATTTGTTAGTCTTTTAGACATTTAATATGTGCATATAGACTAGCCTTTCAGCTACAGATTCAACTAAATACATGACTTTTGATACAGAGTATGAATTTATATGTAAAATCTACTACAGTCTCAACAAGCATTAGATTAGAATCCAATATTTTAACAATATAATAAATTTAATTTTTTAAAAATTATTATATTATTAAATTTGAATTGTGAGTATGCCTATGTGAAGACAAACAACAACAACTACTCAGTGTAGTCCAACAAAGTGGGGTCTGGGAGGGTAATATGGGGACGAGCCTTACCCCTACCCAAAAGGGCAGAGAGGCTGTTTCCAATCGACCATCGGATCAGTGAAGACTAAAAGTTATTTGGTGTAATCTTAAAAGGTGCATACACCATTGATGGACACACTATTTTAAGTTAATTTCATCTATTAATTATTATATTGATATTATTCGTTTAGCTATTAGTAGTAACAAATTAGTATATGTCTCCTCTCTTTAAGGTATAATTCAGATTTATTAAGAACAATTATGTGATATAGCATAGTAAAATTGAACTTATGTCTTTGATTAATTTAATTTTGATCTTTTTAATATTAAAAAAACGAAATGTAGATGTTTTGGAGCTCTCTAATATCTTGCCTTATAAGTTATAAGTGACACCAAAATCGAATAATTTTAAAACCCATTCATTCTGGTCTCCCTCTTTCCTCCCTCCCACCCCCCGACGCTCCACTCTGTCACTAACTCTTCCGTCTCCACTTTCTGTCTCCGACCACTTACTTTCTCTTTCTACAACTGAATTTCTCTTTTTAAAACTGAATTTAGAACTTTCTAGATCCTATATTTTCCTAGCTGAATTACAACAGAGCAAAATTCTCTATCTATTTCGTATTTAGTGATACCGAAGCTGCATTGTTGTTGGTACGTATGTTTTCATGGAATTCTGATAATTTTCCGTTAATTTTACTTTCAACTGTGATGGCATCATTGAAGACTTTAATATCGCCATTTTGTTATCATTGTTGCTTTGTTTTTTTGTGTTGCAAAAGCAAAGCAATTGTTTTGTTCCCATTTGAATCTCTTCTTTTGGTGAAGTTGTCCTCTGCCTCTTTCTTTCTCTCCTTCAATTCCCTGTCGGTGCCTGAGTCATTTTCTCATTACTTGAATTCCAGTACAGAATTTTCTGATTCAAAACTCATTGTAATTTTTCCATCTCTGCATTTGATTGTCGAATATTTTCGAGCTTTGCTATATGCATATGATTTTTTGTTGCTTTTTCTTTTTCGTTAAAATGCAGCAAAATGATTATTGAGGATTCATACAGCTGATTCCCACTGGTTTTGGATTGAGGCCTTGTTGCTGTTGTTGTTTTTTCTGGGGTGCAACTGGGGAGAGATATTTGCCTGTTTTGCAATGTGTCCCTTTTGTTTTAGGCGGAGAGGATAATTTGGAAAAATAGAACTAACAAAGTGAATTTTGACCGAAATGGTCGGATTCGTAAAATTGAGCTTGGCTAGTTTTGGATAGAGGTTTTGTTGAATGTTAATTGACGGGATGATATGAATTTTCCTTTAGTATGATGATTTTTTTTTGCTCAAAGAGCTTTTCACCTCTTTTTCTAATTCATTTGGTTAAAATTATTGAAGCTCCGTTTTTATTTTATTCAATAAGAAAATGTGATTATTTATTTAAGAAAGAGACAAAATGTTATAAAGAAGACGTAGGGGTGTATTATGCTTTAGCAATGCAGATGATGAGAAGACTGATTTTGGTTATATTTATTATTAATTTGGGAGTAATCTTGTTAGAATATGGTAATGTGAGATTCATGTTAGTTTCTATTGTTTCTGGTGGTCCATCGTTGTCTTTATCTACCCCTTTGGCGGGGTAGCTTTGTGCAGTGTAATTGCCTTTGCTGTGGAATACATTCCCTCATCCTTTGATGTGAAAAAATTCCATTAATGTCCCACTTTGATCCTCAGAGTTAGTTGTCCTTGAAGCTCTAGGATTTGAGATGTTTTGGATCTCTCAGGTGGCAGATTCTCATATTATGTGTATTGTCTTTCAGTCATTTGCTTGTAAAGGACCTGGTTAATCACTCACAATTGCTTTTTTCACCCTCTGCTCGGATTTTATCTGCACTGGAAGTGCACTGGAGCTGTATTCTTTTTGAGGTGGCATAATAATCCTGCACTCCAGTGTCATTTCTCAGCTACTTTCTTTGTGCTTAATTTTTCCGGTCTCTTTTTTAGCATTGCCTGCTGCACTGGTATTTAACAATTTTGTTAGGGGCGCAGGAAGGAATTCTCCATCTTAGTGAATAGAGTTCCTCTATGAAGTTAACCTGAAATTCCTGTATTTGTAAATAAAAGGTTTCTAATATGTCTCTGAGCTAGAGTTAGTGATATCATCCTGAATGTTCCTTAGTTTACTCAATCAATTAGGAGGGCGGTTTTTGCAAAATATCGTTTTTTGTTCAGGAAATTCAGAATTCCTGGGCTTTGAAATTTATGTGGTACATGTGCAATATATGTCATGTTTTTACCACTGCTGAAGCATTTCTTATAAAATCTGCCACCAGTTACCGCTCGGGTTTGATGTAGCCGAGGCAGTTTCAGTTATTAGGCATTTTCGCAGCATTTTGAGTTTATAAGGTCTGACTGTCTTCTTCTCTTTTCTTATCTAATTCTTTAACTGAAATTTGGTCACAACTTCTTTCTGCATACAGTCTTCAATGGATCGTCGGGGTTGGCCCTGGAAGAAGAAATCATCAGATAAGGCAGCAGTTGAGAAAGCTGCAGCTGTTACAATAGCCTTAGCCTCTGATCCTTCAGATTCAACCGAGTCTCAGGGTGATCAGGTGTGTAGTTGATATTGATATAAATATGGAGACGATACACACACACCGCACACATGTTCATTTCTCTTCTAGCTCCTTTGATCATGAAAGTCCCTTTTCTTCCCATCCTTTGTGATCATAATAGCTATTAGACTGTGTAGTCCGAAGCCCTTATTCTATATCCAGGTGGCAACTGGTGATGCAAAAATATGTTCCGTATTTTGACTATTTGCGAACATCTGATGAGAGGACTTCAATAATATTCGCTGGTTACTTTTTGCTGATTATAGCAAAGAACTCCATCTATCTAAAGTGTAAAAACTTTTGGCCTAGATATAGTGTTTAGTCCTATGCTTTCCTTTAATTAATATTAAGTTTTATTAGTTTTGAAAATTTGGGAATTCTTCTCTACATTGCCATCTGCTTGGTGCTGAGAAAACGAGTAATTGTTTAAATAGGTTTTCATAATGATAAACAAGTAGAATTGCAATAACTATTTGTTCATAAAGCTTAACTTGGTCTATTGCATCATTTCTGAGTTATCTTGTTTATTACAGAGCAAACAGGATAACCATAAGAAACCAAAAAATGTCCAAATCTCTGTTGAGTCATATTCGCATTTGACTGGGCTGGAGGATCAAGTGAAGTCCTTCGAGAAACAAGTGAATACCTTAGAAGATGAAATAGCGGAATTGAATGATAAGTTGTCTGCAGCACAGTCAGAAATGACTAATAAGGAGAACTTGGTGAAACAACATGCGAAGGTTGCTGAAGAAGCTGTTTCAGGTTGGATGTTCCTTATCGACTTATTCTGTTCTTGATTTAAGTTTTTAAGCAAAGTATCCTCAAATTCCATTATTGAAATTTCTCTTGTACAGGTTGGGAAAAAGCTGAGGCAGAAGCTTCAACACTGAAAAATCACCTGGAATCTGTCACTCTTTTGAAGCTTACTGCTGAAGACCGCGCATCGCATTTGGATGGTGCACTGAAAGAGTGCATGCGGCAGATACGAAACTTGAAAGAAGAACATGAACAGAAACTGCATGATGTCGTTCTCAACAAAACCAAACAATTTGACAAGATAAAGCATGAGCTTGAAGCAAAGATAGCTATCTTGGACCAAGAATTACTCAGGTCTGCAGCTGAAAATTCAGCACTTTCGAGGTCTCTGCAGGAGCGTTCCAATATGCTTGTTAAAATTAGTGAAGAAAAAGCCCAAGCTGAAGCAGAGATAGGATTGTTGAAGAGCAATATTGAATCGCGTGAAAAAGAAATAAATTCTCTCAAATATGAACTCCATATTGCAGCAAAAGAGCAAGAAATTCGTAATGAGGAGAAAAACATGAGTGTACGGTCTGCAGAAGTTGCAAACAAACAACATCTAGAGGGAGTAAAGAAAATCGCTAAGCTGGAAGCAGAGTGTCAGAGACTACGTGGTCTTGTCCGGAAGAAGTTGCCCGGGCCTGCAGCCATGGTCCAGATGAAGCTTGAAGTAGAGGGTTTAGGCCGGGACTATGGAGAAAGTCGGTTAAAGAAATTTCCAGCAAAGCCTTCTAGTCCACAATACAGCTTGCCAGATTTTTCATTTGATACTATACAGAAGTACCATAAAGAGAACGAGCTGTTAACAGAACGCCTTTTTGCAATGGAGGAGGAAACAAAGATGTTGAAAGAAGCTTTGACTAAGCGAAACAGTGAATTACAAGCCTCAAGGAGTATGTGCACACAGACTGCCAACAAGCTTCAAAGTTTGGAAGCACATGTGCGTGCAAATGGTGAACATAAAAGTCCTTCAAAGTCCACTGTTCGAGTTCCTACAGAGGGTGCCTTTAGTCAAAATGCAAGCCTTCCTCCAAGCTTGAATTCTATGTCGGAAGATGGAAACGATGATAATGTAAGTTGTGCGGGGTCTTGGGCTACAACATTATTATCTGAGCTCTCGCATTTTAAGAAGGAAAGGAGCTTTGATAGTCCGCATAAATCTGAATGTGTAAGTCACATGGAGCTAATGGATGACTTTTTGGAGATGGAGAAATTAGCAAATCTGTCTAATGACATGAATGGAGCTGTTTCAAGTTCAGATACAAGCAATGCAAGATGTGAAATTGCAAATATTGATACATTAATTCATGTCACCACAGGCAATGATTCTCAACTGAAAAATCATAATGAGACAGATCCATCTGAACATCAAGCATCTTCCAGTGAGGAAGCATCAGCGCCTTGCTATAAGCATGCTTCGGAGCCATCCCCTCTCATGAAGCTCCAATCAAGAATTTCAGTTGTGTTGGAGTCTCTATCTAAGGAGGCTGACATGCAAAAACTTCAAGAGGATCTAAGACAGATTGTTCAGGAGGTACATGATTCTATCCGTCCCCAATCAGCGAGGAGCATTGTCGAGACTACAGACAGTTCTGAGACTGCAAGTGAATCTCAGCTCACTCTTGATGACCCTAAGGCAAATGTAGAAAAGGACATTCATGTCTCTCAAGATAGTAAATCATGCAATGGAACTGTTCAAAGTATTAGTAAAGAATTATCAGATGCTATGTCTCAGATTCATGACTTTGTTATATTTCTGGGCAAAGAAGCAGTGGCCGTAGATGGAGCATCTCCAGATGGAACTCGAATAAATGAAAAGTTGGATGAGTTCTCTGCCACCTACATTGAGGTTGTAAGCAGCAGGTTGAATTTGGTGAATTTTGTTCTTGACCTCTCTCAGGTGCTGCGTAACGCGAGTGAATTACACTTCAATATCCTGGGATACAAAACTTCTGAAATAGAAATGAGTACGTCTTGCATAGACAAGGTTGCTTTACCAGAAAATAAATGTCTTCAGCACTCAGGAAGGGAATATTCAAATATTTGTGCTCGTTTCTCTGATTCTTCTTCAGATCCTGACATTCCTCATGAAGGGGGACTTGTTCCAACTTCAGAGTCAACAAAATCTTCGTGGAAGTGCTCATTGGAAGAGTTTGAACAATTGAAACTTGAGAAGAATAACATGGCTCTTGATCTAACTAAATGTACAGAGAACCTGGAAAGCACAAAATTGCAATTGGTTGAAACAGAGCAGCTTCTGGCAGAGGTGAAGTCACAATTGATATCTGCTCAAAAGTCGAATAGTCTGGCTGAAACTCAGCTCAAATGTATGGTAGAATCATATAGATCACTTGAAACTCGTACGGAAGAGTTGCAAACTGAAGTAAACCTTCTTCAGGAAAAAATAGAATCTCTTGATAATGAGCTTCAAGAGGAAAAGAAGAGTCACCACGAAGCTTTAGCTAGATGCCAGGATCTTGAAGAACAACTCCGAAGGTTAGTAGTGGGTTTATTTCCCCCCGCATTGTGCCTGGAATTAATAATATGGACTTTCTTATCTGATTTTGATGGTTAAGGTTGAAGTTTCTGACTTTTGCCATCTTCTCCAATGCATTAGTTTTATTATGATAGGAGATGATCAGACTAATCTTTAATACCTGGACACACTTGGAATTTTATCATGCATATGTAAACTTTCAATTGCACCTCATACATGGACACTAAAAGGAAAACGGGAAAAAGAACATAATATCATGAGACATCCAACTATTTAGTAAGTGTTCATTTGGCAGAGAATGGTTAATAGTAAATTTCTACCCTGTTATTCTTCTCCTCTGACTGTGTTTCCTTGGTGTATTCCTAGCTATCTGTAGAATGTAGGACTGGATCACCTAATTGGCCACTACTTATTGGTCCATTTGCTGAGTGTGCTATTTCCTGAATCCAAAAATCATTGTCCAACTAATCCAGGTTTTGAGGCATAATAATTGTATGAAAATTGTAATCAATCACCCATAAAAGTTCTATTTTCCTTTGATTACATTAAAAACCATCCTATAGGATTTGTTTTCCTGTTTTCAACTCAAAGTTTTCTGTATGTTTAGGTTATGGTTGCCAATACATATACAGCAAAAGTTCAATGTTAGCTTCCCTTTGTGTATGATCATCACTTTGACTTTATTGAATTATGTTTGCTATTCAAACCAGGATTGAGAGCTGTCCAGCCTCTGACATTGTTGCCAAGACCAACCAGGTAACTTTCTTGCATGTGGTTTCTCTTTGAGTTCCCTTCATTATCCAGCGTATTGTTTCTGTAATAAATTTAGGATTAAGCTGAATTGAATTCTTTTTTCAGTGGGCATTTGAAATTTCAGAGCATAAACAATTTATTGAAAGAAACTAACCTTAAATATATAGCAGATGGTGTAAAGAACATGATATGTTGATATTAATAAGCCTCAATATCTATACACCAAATTGTGAGACATTATAGCATTTAAGTACTCATTGCAAAATTATACTAGTTAAAGTACATGATTGTTACTGATGTAACCATTATCATGGCAAAGAAGGTATCTGAATGATAGATCTGTTTATTAAATTACGAAATGTTATTATGTTAAATTTAAGATAAAAAATATAAAGTTTTTAATCATTTTCTTTTTTGTATTTTTGTGTGAACAGTGATTGGCTATTACCTTACAAATGTACATAATTTGGATCCCATGTTTCCTGGGTTGCATACTCTTCAGATTTCTGGGAACATCATATGTAGAAATTATGATCTAATATTTTCATTGTGTTACGAAAACTGCTGCTGATGTTTTAACGGGAATCTTTTAGGAACTATTACGATATGACATTCTTGCGAGAGGTCAGCTTTAACATCTTTGTATTCTTGGTTATACTCCTGATTTTGTGGAAGCTTCCAATAAAACACAATCTAATATATCCTAATTTCAGCTGCTAGCCAGAGTCTTATTTTTCTCGCCCATCCATTGTCATACTTTACTGAGGAAACTAGAATTTGGCCTACAAAATAGTTGTCCACTGATAGCATTATGCACAATGTAAATCTTCAAGGTGCCCTGTTTTTGAATTGAATCTTTGTTCAGTTTGCTTTAATACAAAAAGTTGGCCTTTATGATTCTTTCTTTTCTATGCTTTTCCTTCAATTCTTGTATATGCTAGTTTCTCATCTTGAAGTTGTACTATTTTCACCTTATAGTCAATATGCAAAGATGATGGTCTGTTTTTTTTTTCTCCAGGAGAAAGAGTTATCAGCAGCAGCCGAGAAGCTTGCAGAGTGCCAAGAAACCATATTTCTTCTTGGTAAGCAGTTGAAAGCTTTGCGTCCTCAGACAGAGTCGATGGGGTCTCCATGGATTGAGAGAAGTCCAAAGAGGCAGAGTCTGAGTGAAGAACCGACTGCGAGTGGCATGAGCTTGCATGATACTGATATGGATGAGTTGGATACTGCCACTTCTGTGAAGACAAATTCTGAATCCCCCATGGATCTATACAATGCCCTGTATAGTCCTTCAGACTCTGAAGTAAACAATCCATTGAGATCACCAATCAGATCAAAGCATCCAAAACACCGTCCTACTAATTCAAGCTCCTCATCTTCATCTGGGGGCCCAACACCTGAAAAGCAATCTCGTGGATTCAGCAGATTCTTTTCTTCGAAAGGAAAGATTAGCAATTAGCTCCTGCATCTTGCAGGCTTGCTTAGCACGTTCGTTTGACATACCAATAAATAAAGTCCAGAAAGAACGAACCCTGTATAGATGCTCTCAACTTGCTCCATTGTAACTTCACACGCCAGAGTTTCTGATCTACTGGAAATTCAAGATACTTGAGCTGTTGTTGTGGAAGATCCAGCAGTGAGTGATTTCACTAGAGTTTGAGGTTAGACGTGTACAAGAAAATCCATTCTCTGGATTGCTGAGAATTGTTATTCTTTATTTCGTGTAGTTGAAGTACTTAAATATCTGGGAATGTTCCTCCAGATTACATGACCAAAAAGCCATTTTTTCGTTTGTATCAGGATGCTTGTGACTACTGTAAAAATAATTTTTGTATGACATGATGTATATGATTTGTAGAACTTGTTAGTGGCGTGTTGTGTACAAGAATTGTTTGTTTTTAGGACTACTAAATAGTGACAGAATTTTGATGGAAAAGTAAATTTCTTAGGTCCTTCATTTTGAAGGCAGCAAAGACAAAATTTATTTCCTAATATTCCAAGAGGTTAGAAAATCTAAAACGGAGGCTCTGCCTACTGAGTACTGACCAAGTAAAATGTGAGGATCACTTGAAAGTTATCCCCGCAGGAGCTGATGTAGCTTATTGCAATTCAGATGCATACACAAACACACTCAATTTACCCCAACTATTTCTATGTGAAACTATGGTGAATGAAAGTGGGACCTAAATCACTTGGAAAGAAATTTTCTCGAAGGACCTACAATTGGCAAGGATCGATCCATATTTAGCAAAAGATAGGGCACAAGAGAAAGAAAAAGATTTGTCTAGGTAGATACATATTACTAGAGAATATATGTTTTAGACGTTAGCACTTTTATTTTAGTTCTTGTTATGAAATAATATAAGAACAAGAACAATGATACAAGAACAAGAATAATATAGAGAGAAGTAGAGAGAGGAGTATTCTTATTGATACTTAGGGTGGTTTACAATAGAATAGAACCCCTATATTTATAGAGAGGTGGTGACTTAGCCACCAAGTAGTAAACCCTAGAATCTCTCTAAATATAGACATTCACCTTAAATAGAGTTCTATTTATAACACTTCCCCTTGAATGTCTATTCAATAATGTGCCTCGTTAAAACCTTAAAACCAAAACCCAATGGGAAAAATTAAAGAGAAGGAAAAAGAGTACACATGTTTGAATATGCACCTATTGGTTGCCTCTTTAAAAACCTCGCAAGAAAAACCCAGTTGGGACAAAACCTTGTAAGAGAAAAAGAGTGCAACGCGCATTGACTCCCCCTGATAAGAACATCAATTCATATCCTTAAGTCTTCGCATTCCGATCTTGTGCACCATCTTCAAAACAATCTTTGATAGATGTTTGATAAATAAATCAACCATATTGACTTGAATAAATATTCCGCACCTTGAAATCATCATTCTTGATAGATATGAACATCTTCATATAATGTCGTGGAATGACTCTTCAATATCTTCATAGATGTATTCTCAATGCCATCATGCTTATAGTTATAGCAAGATACATATGTACACAAATTGTACTTAGGATGTGGTACTTCAGGACCAAGAATTGTGTATGCTTTAAGCAACTTAAATCTTTCAAGTTAAGTCATATAAATCACATAATAGACTTTAGATGCATATCAAGTTTTCATGTCATGCTAAATAAATAAGATATCGAAAACTGATTATACATACCTTTGAATTTATACTTTCAAGTATTTGAACTATATGTCCAAATCTACATGTCTTTCATATGAAATCAAGTATTTGTCTATACGCTTTAAGCGTATCAAAGACTTTGTCCTTCTGGGACTTAATATGAGTATTTGTAGTGAGAATATAGTTACTTTCTTTGGGTCAGCAAATGCGTATAGCATGCTTTGCAATATGTTGCAATTGAATTCTCCATTTTATGAACTTCAGGTTCATGATATTCGGGGATTTACATATACAAATGATAATTCATCCCATGTAACCTTTTCTCAAGTGTTTATCATGTCTCCCCCTCATGTTAGAAAAGCTAACTTGTTTCCTCAACTTTGGGAAATCATCTTTGTGCATTATCATCTCAATATACACAGCACATTAATAATAAGGTGAAATTATTTGGTTCCTGACCCTGAACCACTTGTGAGGGGAGAATATACTCTCGTATACAACGTATATCAAACTGATATAGATAACTTTGTTCTCATAAGAAACAGTTTAACTATTAAGTGGAGGCACTCAATAATTATCTTGCTAAACCAACTTTGATATAAACCAACTTATCAAGATGAACTATCTTGAGTAGAAAATCTGGAAATTATGCTCGAACTTAGATTACTGAGCAATTTACCTCGCAACCACCGGCCAGGCTGCGGGTTAATAACAATTGCGCATGTAACCATATCATAGATGCATCATATGTGGTATACATGGCAGGTGAATGGGCCCATATTCACCTTTGATATTTCCAGAATTTATGGGCTTCAACCCGAACTCTTTAGTTGGTCAGTTCATTAATGAGAACAAGTAATACAAGAGAATTCGTAAAGAACTTTCTAGTTCTTTAATATTCACCCATGTGAATTTGCACATCATACTTAAAATGAGATGGCTAACACGAATGCCAACTGAATAAATTATCAATATTGGTAAACTTCAAGTTTACACCATGACATGTGCACTTATCAATAAACTTCAGGTATATTATGACATGGGTTTTTATACCAATAGATATCCACTTTATTGTGGCATTCTTTTGTTTGTGTAGTACAAACTGGAGAATGAAGCGGGTAGCTTTTCATATACAAATTATCCCGCTACAAGTTGTAGTAATAGGAGATATCAAATCTTTCCTTCATTTATAGTCTCAATATAATCAATCGCTTTCGCGTGTACTTTGGAAACTGAATAAGTTTCTTTGAGACTTACTACAGCACAATACTCAATTGTGTTTCTCCAACATAGTAATTGGCTCTTCTAGAGCTCTCAATTAATTTTGTACTATCATAGATTCATCAACATCCATGTGGTGAATATCTCTTTTAAAGAGAAAGTTATACCATTATGGTCATGGTCAAAATTATATGCAAGATATGTTTCTTGCATTATCGTTGTCCTTTAATAGTCATATTTCCAAAATACTTTGGCATACAACAGGTACGTGACCAACGATCATTCATGCCATATATCATCTCAAACCTCCTTCTAGGGGTGAGTGTGGTATCATCTCAAACCTCCTTCTAGGGGTGAGGGTGGTATATTCAATACCAACTTCATGTTCATATTCTTCCGATAATGAATATGTATTCGTGAGTCAGATGTTGTCACATTCACTGCGAGGATATGTGATTTTGTTATCCTTTTCAAATCTGTAAATGCGTCTGGCATTCGATTTGCTATTCTTTGCAAATGGATAATATTTTGCGCCTCATTTTCACAAATAGAGGTATGTGGATCAAGATGAGATAATGATGCATTTTTCCACAAAATTTCCCGTTTGGTTTCACCAACTTCTCCCCCTAATTTTGGGAAAAGTGTCTCATCAAATTGTCAGTCTGCAAATCGTGCAGTGTACAAATCCCCTGTCAATGTTTCGAGGTAGAGAATAATGGAGGACGATTCAAACTCAACATATATTCCTAACCTTCTTTGCGGACCCATTTTGGTGCGGGATGGCGGTGCTATAGGCACATATACTGCGCATCCAAAGATTCTTAAATGGGATATATTAGGTTCATGACCCAAAACCAATTGCAACGGGAAATATTTGTGTCAATTCGTCAGTCAGAGACGAACTAGCATTGCTGCATGCAAAATGGCGTGACCCTAAGCCGAAGTGGGCAGCCTCGTTTTCATGAGTAAATGAGGTATTCAAGATTATACTCATGTATTGTCTCAATCTGATATCCATTTTGAATGATATCTTTAAAACTCAACAAGTTCCTTTTAGACGTGGAGGAGAACATTTTGACTGATATCATTAAAACTCAACAAGTTCTTCTTAGACTTGGAGGAGAACATTGCATTCTCTAAAATATCGTTCCTTTAGGCAGAGTTATAGTTGCTCCTCAGGAGCCTTCAATCAATTTAATTCCCATAGTTTGCCATACAAAAGAAAATATACGAACATGAGAATAAACAAGTTCAATTCGTTTGTTTCACATTTAAACAATATTTTCAAAACCGGCTGAGGTCAGTTGACTAACTAAATCAGATAGTCGGTTATATGTTTTCCATAATCGATTACTATGCAGTTTGAAAATTTCAGTTTAAGCATTTTCTTAAAACAATCGATTGTTAAACACACACAATCGATTGTTGAACATTGACAACCGATTGTTAAACACACACAATCGATTATTTGCTATTTTGAAAAACTTCAGATCACACTGTCTTAAGACAATCGATTGTTAAACATAGACAATCGATTGTTGACTATTTTGAAAAACTTAAGATCACACTGTCTTACGACAATCGATTGTTAAACATAGACAATCGATTATTTGCTATTTTGAAAAAATTCCAGATCACACTATCTTTAGACAATCGATTGTTAAACATAGACAATCGATTATTTGCTATTTTGAAAAAATTCCAGATCACACTATCTTAAGACAATCGATTGTTAAACATAGACAATCGATTATTTGACTATTTCGAAAAACTTCAGGTCACACTGTCTTACGACAATCGATTGTTTTGCAGTTTTAATGCGAAATATTAGATAATCGACTAACTGTTAGGTTAGTCGATTACCTCTACTTAAAAATAAAAATATTATTGAAATTTGAGCATATTGAAACATTCTAAAGAACTAATACTAACATTATATCATAGACTAACTAATACGAGCGGATACTAATGACTATTAATTTATTCACTAACTATTACAAATAAGTGAAATAAAATCAAACAACTCCATCTTCTTTCATCACAGATCCATCACCGATTAGGTGGTCTATTTTCCCATCGGGTTGCTCAAAGAAGTCTGCCACATCCAAGTGGGTGATGTCAAAATGTCAGAGACAAAATTTGTTTTAGGGCCTTTATTCTTTAGAGAAGCTTGATAAAGGTCAACCAAATGTCTTGGTACACGGCAAGCTTTTGACCAGTGCCCTTTTCCACCGCAACGATAACATATAGTTTCTGAACTTTTTGCCTTAGGATCCTCATAATCCCGTTTCTGCTTTCGGCGGTTATCTCTCCTCGGGGGGTGACGAACATCATGGATATTTCTTCCTTGTCTACGTCCACGGCTATGACCCCGATTACGACCACAACCATGGTTAGATCCATGGCCCTTTTCATGATTGGCATAATGAGAATACACCTTATCTGCTACAGGCAGTGGTGTAGACCCAGTGGGTCGACTTTCGTGATTTCTCATGAGCAGGTCAATATTTCGCTCAGCCACAAGTAGAAGAGAAATCAGTTCAGAGTACTTTGTGAAGCCTTTCTCTCTGTACTGTTGTTGCAGTACCATATTGGAGGCATGAAACGTTGTAAACGTTTTCTCAAGCATATCATAATCGGAGATTTTATCTCCACATAGCTTCAATTTAGAAGTAATTCTGAACATTGCAGAATTATATTCAGAAACAGACTTAAAGTCTTGGAGCCTCAGATGAGCCCAATCATATCGTGCTTGTGGCAGAGTGACCAACTTCAGGTTGTTATATCTCTCCTTTAAGCCTTTCCACAAGATGAGTGTATCCTTGACGGTGAGATATTCAATCTTCAAACCTTCATCAAGGTGATGACGCAAGAAAATCAAGGCCTTAGCACAATCTTAAGTGGATGCTTTATCTCTATCTTTAATGGTGTCTCCAAGACCCATAGCATCTAAGTGGATTTCAGCATCCAACACCCATGTCATATAGTTCTTGCCCGAAATTTCAAGGGCAACGAACTTTCTTTTCGTAATGTCAGATATAATCGAAAATCAAATTAGGAAGAGAGAAATACCTTAGTTTTTCTCGAGAATCGATTCTTGAGACGGTAGAGTCTCGTGCTGATAACGTGTTATGAAATAATATAAGAACAAGAACAATGATACAAGAACAAAAACAATATAGAGAGAAGTAGAGAGAGGAGTATTCTTATTGATACTTAGGGGTGGTTTACAATAGAATAGAACCCCTATATTTATAGGGAGGTGGTGACTTAGCCACAAAGTAGTAAACCCTAGAATCTCTCTAAATATAGACATTCACCTTAAATAGAAAAGTTCTATTTATAACAGTTCTTATATTCTCTGAAACATGTTTGGTCTTTTAGAGATTTATAACTTTAGAAATATACACAACTTGTAATACTTTTCATTTGTACTTGCATAATATTAACATGAGATGATTTAAATATAGTAACGTAAAAACTAAGAATTTATATAATCGACTCCAACTTGTTTGAGATAGATGAGTAGCAATAGTTTTTGTTTATTACTAATGTAATTGTATAATAGGAGTGAGTAACACTATACAAATTCATATTTTAAATTTTGAATGTCTTAGATCTTCTGGTTGATGAGACATAGCCAAGTGACCAGACAGCTTCCACAGCTTCCTTGAAGGTTTGCTCACATGCCTCAAGGCCAAAAGTTAAAGAACAACCTGTCTTATTTCTGGCATTTTCTGCACACATTGTCCCTACAGGGGCTTATTCTTCAATGTTTTTATAGTAGATTTCATATATTAATTCATCTTAAGCCCATTTGACTTGCATTTCAAGTCTCATAAATTTCAATAATAGTGTGGCTCTCTCTCTCTGTATGTATATTCTTTTAGTGTTTATCTTTTTATATGTTCGGACAAATTTATAAGTTGACCAAACTAACTCATAAGCATTTTTTAACTAATCGTGTTTAATATTTAATATTTAATAAATATATGAAGTACTTAAAGTTTTACTAGTCAGAGTTTGTACAATATGCGTAACATTTGGTTCATGCACCTAGTTCAAATTACTATTTACGTGCACCAAAGAACTCCTATTAGGTGTTCGTGTTTTGGCGATATTTTGTCAACCAAAAGACAAACAAAACGTGTAGAAGCCATTTGACTTCAAATCCATGGCTATTAGACATTTTGAATACAACAACACATACATAGAATACAATCTCACAAGTGACGTTCGTAGAGAATAAAGTGCACGCATATTTTATCTCTACTTTAGCTAAGATGAAAATGTATCATGCTTATAGTTGGTGATTAGTAGACATTACAATCTCGGCAATGTAAGTGCTCTTATCCTATTTAAACCTCGACTTAAATAAGTTCAGAGAAATAGATAATATATTGATTTTCTCAAGTCAGTACTTTTAATTTTTTGATTGGGTCTATATGCAGATCAAGAGCATATATCCTTTAACGAGTCCGTATAGAAGCCCAATTCCTCTTAACAAAGGAAAAACAAGAGGGACCTAAGTTTACACTCATTTGGTCATGCGAATGTTCCCAAATACATGTCAATCGATTTATAGCTGGATGGCATTTATTTGAAATATGAACCCAAATTTCACTTGTGATCTCATAGAATTTTGTTTTGAGAGAGTAGGTCTGTGAACAGCGGGAAAGAGAAAAGTTGGTGGAATTGAAATTTTTCACATACGAGCAGCTCAACCTCAACGAGACGTGGAGCCAATTCGCGCCGCTGTCTCTTTAAATTACATTCCCCTCGACCAGTTGTATTGATAGGCAAAGTTGTGATGAGAAGTGGTTGGAGGTAAGAGATATCTCACACTATCTAAATATGACTAATTGATTTGCATCGTTTAATTGCACTAGGAAATTAGTACATTGAAAGACTTTCTAGTAGTCAAATAAAGTTACGCCCTCCGTTTCAATTTAGATGACACATTTTTTTATTAGTCTATTAAAAAAAAGAATGACACATTTCTATAATTGGAAATAATTTTATTTTATTTATTTTATCTTTAATGAGAAGCTTTTATAATCATATAAATATTATAGCCCACAAAGCTTTTGCGCATTAATCTTTTAAGACTATATATTTTAAAAGTTTAAAAAAAAAAAATAACTTTCGGATTTTATTTGAAGGTGAGGGATGTATATACTATCTTTTTATTCACGAGTGGAGGGTTTCCTTATTGTTTTCTCTCTCAGCTGTTGGTAAGAAGTGAAGCAACATATTTTAGAAATTGGCCGTGGAAGTATTAGGCAAGCAATGCAAAATCAGCCATACCGCTGTGGTACTTCTAAGTTATTGACGTACCAACTTGGAATCATTTGATGTGAAACCGAAGACTTTCATCTACATAGGCAAGAATATTCCTGATTTTATGCCATGAAGGAAAGATACAAGGGCAGAAGGGGCGGTAGAACAACAGTAAAATTATACTTATAGGCTATAGGTTCGAATCATAAAAATAATTATGAATATTTGTATTAGAGTAGGATATCCTAAGGGGGCATATTCAAAAGCATGTAGTAAAAAAATAGTGAAGTAGACATGTTAGTTGCAGGTTGAACAACAAAACCATAGATAGAAGCACATTAGAAATATGACATATTAAAGTAATAGGAGAAACATATTATTTTGGGACTTGAATTGAAATTAGAACATATCAGTAAGGAGATAGTAAACACAAAGTGAAAGAGAAACCAATAGTTAGCTTTGGCTTGCAGCCAGCTAACTTAGAATAGTAGTAAGTAACACAAAAGAGAGCAAAAAACTTTGAGTGTATGTGTATGAGAGTTTTGAACCAATGCGTTCTTGTTTTTTCTAATGAAAAAGCATGGTACTTACAGTTTGAAAACAGGTAGAAAATAAGGCAAGAATGAAAGTTCAACAATAATTATGGAACTATGTACTAATTAGAATCAAATCAATGCAAGTATTCCCTTAATTAAAGGGTGATTAGCCAACGGTAAAGAGTAAGACATATTTAACGAAAGAAAATCAAGTAAGTTATTAGGTACAAAATAGACAATTCAGGGTAAATACACAAGGGTTCAATTAAGGAAACAATTGCTGAAGAATCAGTAAAATACTTGGTTAAACAAATAAGGTAAGAAAACTAAATAAGGTTGCAAAATATGGAAATAATCGAGAATCAGTATATAGCAAATCAGTGAGTCAAGGACTCAAAATAGTACTGATTTTAAGCAGAATAACATAGGTTCCCATGAATGAGCAAATACGCCAAATTTAAACAGGAAGAATCGAAGGTTTAAAGGAAAGTTTTTTAAAAACAAACATGGAAGCATGGAATTTAGAATCGATCAAAGATAAAATCATGCGTCAGTGTTTAGCGTATAAAGTAAGACATCGATGCCAAAGGTCGACATATAACTCTTGAAAGCATGAAAGTTAAACAAAACTGATTCGATGAGAAAGAGGCAAGTCTTGAGCATTCAGATGAACACAAGCACACAGAATCAATGTAAGTTAGGGTAAGAAACTTAGTAGAAACATATTCAAGGCAAGATATTCATAGAAACTCAAAAAGGAGAACCGGTCAGTCATGCTGATACACAGAACCAAATGAAGAAACCTATAAATTAGGGCTTTCAATATAGACGAGTTAAATATGTAGTAAAATCATAGGATCAATAAGAAATGTGCAAGAAATAGAAGTTTAAACACAAAGAATATGTTAAACAAGGTTTTAAAAGAAGTTCTGAAACCCTAGTTTTAGAAGGAGGTAAAAAATACTTGAAATCAACGATTCTTGTAAAGAATCTCAAGGACAGTGTAAAATATTAAAGAAACAAACTCAAATTATCTATGTACAGATCTAGGAGGCATAAAAAAGAAATTAGGGTTTCGAAAGAAACACATATAGAGATGAAGAAACTTGCTTAGAAAACCCAAGGATCGTTGCAAATACAACATGATTTTGCTTGACATCATAATTGATTAGCCAAGAATAGGCAGGTGATAAACCTAGATGCAAGTCGACATGGCCCTAGGCTCTTGAAGGCCTTAGAGAAGGCAAACATGACATGAGAGGAGCCTTTGGAGCTTAAGAGACGATGAGAGGTCACCGGGGATGGCCAAAGATGGGAGGTTTGCGCTTGAAGATTAGGGTTAGGTTGGGAGTGTTTTGAGAGTAGAGAGGATCTTAGGCAGGGGTATGTAGAGAAATGGTTAGGGTTTAGGGTCATTTAGAATTAAAAAAGGAAAGAATGAAAGGGGGCCGTTGATCTTTTAGATCAACGGCCAGGATCTGATGAGTTTTGGATTTGGTAGGTGTAATTGGGGCCTGGGTCGGGTATTTTAATCTGAAATTGGGCTAGGGTATTGGGTTTAATTGAGGCTAAAATTGAAATATAATTTGTCTAAGTTTTAAATAGCCAATTTAACCCTATATAATTTATAATAAAATAAAGATGATCTCTTGAAAATAATTCTGTGTA
The DNA here is from genome assembly GCA_034376525.1 of Nicotiana benthamiana. Lineage (NCBI taxonomy): Eukaryota > Viridiplantae > Streptophyta > Magnoliopsida > Solanales > Solanaceae > Nicotiana > Nicotiana benthamiana. The sequence goes on along the minus strand of CM067324.1, from coordinate 25,572,279 downwards.
CTATAATGATTTATAATAGATATTTAACATTTAAAAATATAAAAAATCATTTTGTGCATATGAAACGTAACTGTACTCTAATAAGGCTAATATTGAAATTATATGCAAATTAGCTTTTAAAAATACAAAATGCAATTATAAAAATGCAATAAAAATATGTTAACAATATTTTCGCATAAGTATAGAATTTAGATGACTAAATTATTACAACAATAGTTTGAGGGATAATTATTGAAGATTTTATGAGTAAAAGGGGAGGAAATAAATCAATTTTAAATCTTTAAAATTACAGAAAATTATAAAAACCTTGTGCATGCTTATATATACATATATATACCCTTTTGAAAGTATTTATGCATATTAAAAGTATATGGGAAAAAATTGGCTATTAACAGCTGCCCCTCTTTACCCGGGAAGGATAAAAGAGTTTTCGGGTAAAGAAATGGTGACCAATTTTGACCGGACGGGATGCTTTGAAAGATAGGTGTCGAACGCTAATCTTCGAGCTGCCTACATATCCCTCGTTTTACAAGAATCGGGCCATATGTAGTTCTAGATTCATCTGCCGAATATGCGGATAAAATTATTGCAAGAACAGACACGTGATGCCGAATTTAGTGAGCGGTTAAAGCTCGGGACAGTTGAAGGGACTGGAGCGAGATTGCTCCTGCTAAGATAGCGGTTGCTTACTAGTTACCTGCAGATAAAAGATGCTACAAACATATATTTGCGAAAATTTAAGCATGAGCAAATTCCCTTTGGACCGTGAAGGTTGTCTTCAGACGGTTAAAGAGGACTTAGACCATGACGTCTTGGGTCATGAATTGCTTAGTAAGAGATTTGCAAGCCATGAAATGATGTTCTCGGGCCATGAAGATGGTTCTTCCGAATCATGACGCCTTTGAATAATGATATGCAAATTTGAGAGATCCTCGGGCCATGGTATAGAGTCTTCCGGCCTAAGGATGATTCCTTTAGACTATGACGCCTTCGAATAGATTGGAGATATTTTAGCCCACGATATGCAATAATGATGTTAATAAGACAAGGTTTAGTCTTGCGAAATAGAGGGCAGAGCTTAGCCTGACAGAACAGCAAATAGATAGTGCTAGAAATAAAGTAAAATTTGACCGCAAAGGACAATGCTTAGTACCATGTGAATGGGGAGGCAATGATTAGCCTCATGCAAATATCGAGGCAGGGATTAGCCTCATGCAAGTATGGAGTCAAGGATTATGCTCATGCAAATATAATGGCAGGGATTAGCCTCACATAGATATCGAGACAGGGATTAGCCTCATGCAGGTATGGAGTCAAGGATTAGATCAATGCAATAGGGAGATAAGGATTAGCCTCATACAGGTATGGAGTCAAGGATTAGACTCATGCAAATAAGGAGGCAGCGACTAGCCTTATGCAAATATGGAGTCAAGGATTGGACTCTTGTAAGTAGGGAGGTAGAGATTAGCCTCATGCAAGTATGGAGTCAGGGATTAGACTCATGCAAGTAGGGAGGCAGGGATTAGCCTCATGCAAGTATGGAGCCAAAAATTAGACTCGTGCAAGTATGGAGTCAAGGATTAGACTGCAAATAGGGAAGTAGGGATTAGCCTCATGCAAATAGGGAGGAAGGGATTAGCCTCATGCAAGTATGAAGTCAGGGATTAGACTCATGCATAGAGGGAGGCAGGGATTAGCCTAATATAGATATCAAGGCAGGGATTATCCTCATGTAGGCATGGAATCAAGCATTAGACCCATGGAATAGGGAGGCAGGAATTAGCCTCATGCAGGTATGGAGTCAAGGATTAGACTCATGCAAATAGGGAGGCAGAGATTAGCCTCATGCAAGTATGGAATCAGGGATTAGACTCATGCAAATAGGGAGGTATAGATTATCCTCCTGTAAATATCGAGGCAGGGATTAGCCTCATGCAGGTATGGAGTCAAGGATTAGACTCATGCAAGTAGGGAGGCAGAGATTAGCCTCATGCAAGTATAGAGTCAAAGATTAGATTCATGCAAATAGGGAGGCATGAATTAGCCTCACGCAAATATCGAGGCTAGGATTAGCCTCATACAGTTATAGAGACAAGGATTAGCCTCATGCAAAGAGAATGTAGCAAATAAGAGTAGTATATGTCTTAGTTGGAGATATACTCGATGTCTAATGGCCTGACTGATAGTGATCTTGTATGCGGATGTTATCGGTACGTCGGATGTGCCTGCTTTCAAGGAAAGGTTGTAAGTTTTGTGGGGGGGAAGGTTTGTTCGTGCTTCTGACGGCTGGCTTTGCTTTGATCCGTTCTGAAAGCCTTTCGTGTCTCCCTGGGTGACACTTGACTACCATGCAAATAGACTTTTCAAAAATATGCAGTTTAATAAAATAGAGTTATTTCAGAAATATATTGATACATTTCGATGAACTAGTGAGGGTAACAAATTTCAAAAGCATTGCACCTCTCTTATGTTTGAATTTTGAGGATCTTGCTCAAAATTCTTCCCTAGTTTGGTGAGTGATCTTTTGACTGTTTACGGATAATAGACCTTGCTGAATCTTCTTTGGAATTTTGAGAATCCTTCTCAAAATTCCACTGCAGTTTCTTAACTGATTGTTGATCGTCTGACATATGTTGGCATTGCTCCCGTCCTCAAAATTCTACCCCAGTTCCTGATCTTGGGGGAAATGAACATTTTGTTATGATATGACCGAACCCATAAGGCTGCCAACGTATCCCCTCTTTAACGGGAATCAGGTCAAGCGTAGTTCAATTATGTCAAATGAGGAAATGCAGAATATCTAAGCATAGTATCTCTTGACTGCGCCTGAATTGATTGTCTTTGGCCAGATTTCTTCGTCCATTTCTGCAAGTATGAGTGCTCATCCTATTAGCACCCTACGAACCATGTACGGACCTTGCCAGTTGGGAGAGAATTTCCCTTTGGCTTCATCTTGATGTGGGAAAATTTTCTTCAATACCAACTGCCCTGGTGCGATATGTATTGGTTTGCCCCTTTTATTGAAAGATCGGGACATTCTGTTATGATAAAGCTAGTCGTGACATACTGCGGTCATCCTCTTTCCATCGATAAGGGCCAATTGTTCATAGAGACTCCTTATCCACTATGCATCGCTGAGTTTATCTTCCTATGTGATTCTTAAATAAGGGATCTCTACCTCGGCTGGGATGACAGCCTCAGTACCATAAAACAACATATAAGGAGTTGCCCTAGTTGATGTACGAATCGTTGTGCGGTATCCCAATAGGGAAAAGGGTAGCTTCTCGTGCCATTGTTTGTAGTTTTCTACCATCTTCCTTGATATCTTTTTGATGTTTTTGTTGGCGGCTTCTATGGCTCCATTCATATGAGGTCTGTATGCTGTGGAATTCTTGTGCTTGATTTTGAAAGCTTCACACATAGCTTTCATCAGATCAATATTAATTGGCGGCGTTGTCAATAATAATGGACTTGAGCACTCTGAATCGGCACACAATACGATCCTTGACAAAATCCATGATGACTTTCTTAGTTACGGCTTTGTAAGATGTAAATTCTACCCATTTTGTGAAGTAATCAATGGCGACCAGGATAAACCTGTGTCCGTTTGAAGAGGTAGGCTCAATAAGACCAATAACATCTATTCCCCAGGTAGAAAATGTCCAAGGTGAGCTTGTTGTATTGAGCTCGTTTGGCCGCATTTTTGTCATATAGGCATACACTTGACACTGAAAGCATTTGTAAACTTACTGGATGTAATCTGTCTCCATGGTCATTCAAAAGTAACCGGCTCTGATTATCTTCTTAGCCAAGACGAAACCATTCATGTGTGGGCCACAGGCCCCGGCATGTACATCCTCAAGTAGCTTAGAAGCTTCCTTCGCATCGACACACCTTAGTAAACCCAAATCAGGAGTTCTTCAGTACAAGTTTCCTCCGATGTGGAAGAAGTGATTTGACAATCTCCGGAGTGTGTGTTTCCGAGTGTGATTTGCATGCTCCGAGTATTCTTCTTTCGATAAGTACTCCTTGATATCATGGAACCAAGGCTTTCCATCCGTTTCTTCTTCAACATGAGCACAATATGCCAGCTGATTATGGTTCTTTACCAGAATGAGATCAATATAATTCTTATCTGAATATTGTTTCATGTATGACAAGGTGGCCAATGCGTCGGAAAACTCATTATAAATTTTAGGCACATGTCATGATTCTATCCTTGTGAACTTTTTTCTCAATTCCTGCACATGGTTCAGATATAGCAATATCTTGGAGTTCTTGGTGGCCTATTCTCTGTGTACCTGGTGCACAAGCAAATTTGAATCACCGATCACCAACAACTTCTGAATGTTCATGTCGACTATCATGTTGAGTTCTAGTATGCAGGCTTCATAATCTGCCATGTTGTTTGTGCCGGAAAATCTGAGTTTAGCACATGCCAGATAATGCTGACCTAGTTCTGATACCAAAACTGCTCCAATGCCCACTCCTTTAAAATTTGCGGCTCCATCAAAGAAAAACCTCTAACCATCCTATGCTTCGGTAATATCTTCCCTTACAAATGACACTTCTTCATCAAGAAAATATATCTTCAAAGGTTTATATGATCCTCCTACCGGATTTTTAGTGAGTTGATCTGCCAATGCTTGTCCTTTGATTGCCTTTTGAGTCGCATAGACGATATCGAATTCACTCAACAGTATCTTCCTCTTAGCTAACTTCCCAGTCAGCATGGGTTTCTGAAATATGTACTTCAGAGGGTCTATCCTGGATATGAGGTATGTAGGGTAGGCAAATAAGTAATGCCCCAATTTATGAGCTGTCCAGGTCAAAGCACAGCAAGTGCGTTCAAGTAGAGAATGTCGGTCTTCCAAGGTGTGAACTTCTTGCTCAAGTAATATATGGCTTGCTCCTTTCTTCTTATCTCGTCATATTGTCCCAAAACACATTCAACGGCCCTATCCAATACAGATGGATAAAGTAGCAAAGGTCGTCCCGGCTCTGGCGGGACCAACACTTGTGGTGTGGATAGGTACTCCTGGATTCTGTCAAAGGCTTTCTGACAATTCTTGGTCCAGCTTGTTTTAGTATAAATTATTAGCATCTTGAAGATGGGCTCACATATAACTGTGGACTGTGCTACGAAGCCGCTGATGTAATTGATACATCATAGGAAGCTCATCACGTCCTTTTTCCTCTTAAGTGGTAGTAATTCCTAAATAGCATTGAGTTTAGATGGATCCAGCTTGATCCCTCCACGATTGGCGATGAATCCCAATAACTTTTCGGTGGGAACCCTGAATGCACACTTTGCGGGGTTCAGTTTTAAGTTGTACCTCCTTAGTTTGTCAAAGAACTTCCTCAAGTCTGCTATGTGATCTGCGGCCGTCTTGGATTTGATAATGACATCCTCCACATGTACCTCTATTTCCTTGTGCATCAGATCATGGAAGATGGTTGTCATGGCTCTCGTGTAAGTGGCCCCAATGTTCTTCAAACTGAATGGCATTATCTTGAAACAATATACACCCTACAGTGTAATAAAAGCTGTCTTCTCAGCATCTTCTTCATCCATCCAAATCTAGGGATAACCTGCAAAGCAATCTACAAGGGATTGGAGTTCATGATTGGCGCAGTTGTTGATCAAAATATGTATATTTGGTAGTGGAAAGTCTTCCTTGGGACTTGCTCTGTTTAAATCCCAATAGTCAACACATACCCTAACTTTCCCATCCTTCTTCGGAACTGGCACAGTGATAGCAAACCAAGTCAGTTATTCAACCACCCTGAGAACTTTTCTTTGATCTGCTTAGTAACTTCTTCCTTGATTTTTAGGCTCACGCCCGGTTTGAACTTTCTGAGTTTCTGCTCTACCAGTTGCCACATGGGATTAATAGGTAGCTTATGAGCCACTATGGACGTGCTCAAACTGGTCATATCATCATATGACCATGAGAAAATTTCCCTATACTCTCTTAGGAACCAAATGTACTTTTCATTCTCTGTTGGTGACAAGTAAATGTTGATGCCAGTTTCTTTGATGCCAGGTTAGAATGTTCTCCCTTTCATTCTCCCAAATATACTGCTTCTGTTTCGTCCAGGTTAGAATTAGGCTTGTTATCAAAATTCTCAACTTCCCTGACAATTTCCCCGGGTATCTTATCCTCCTCATCTAAATCACTATTCTCATGTTATTGCCTCATTACATGTCACAATCATCGGTTCATCAGGAAAAGTAATAATAACACTATAGAAGGGAAAAGTATAAAAATAGTAATGAATAACAATAAAGAACAAATGCATTTGATTAAAACTGAGAAAATCGTTCAGACAAAGCTTGGATCGATAAATCGAGTATTTATTTTGAAACAAGTAAATCTTAAAACAAAATTACTCGAAATCTTAGATGCCTAGAACCGCTATAGAAGTAAAAATCTGCCAGGCTACCTAGGGACTCGGCGGGCTCGGGATGGTGTGGCGGTCCAGTTTATGAGGACAACTCCTTTCTTCATGGTCAGAATAGTGAGGCCTTATTCCTCTTCCTCCTCAATTATGGCACTGTAGTCCATGTCTTCATCTTCCAAGAACAAATTCTTCAACCCATCTAGTGCTTCTTCTTCTACGGTCCCCCATATCGTATTAGCTTGGTAATGAGCTTGTTCCAATCGTGGCAGTGGCTACTCAAGAGGGTAGTATGGTCCATGCCATAGAAGCAACCAATTCCTGTATTCTTACTATCTGTACTGTTATCCGAGCCCAAAGGTGGTACCATAATTTTTCAGCTGTATCGGTTTAGTGATGCCTTGGAGGTTCTTTCCCAACCCTTTGTCGCGTTCATATCCTTCTCGACGCGTTGACCCGTTTAATGTGATGATAAGTTTCCCTCCTAGACTTTTTCTATGTCCAATGATGGGGATGGTCTGACTGGTGTAGATGGGGTTACTTCCATCCCCATGAATGATTACCTCCTGATGGTTCCATTCGAATTTCACAACTTGATGTAGTGTGGAAGGCACAACTCCAGCAATGTGATGGATATTCGTGGAAATAACATTGTGACAGACTGAGTTGAGTTGGTTCAAGGTAAGTGGCTTGCCTAAACTTGTGTAGGGAACTCCTCTGAGGATTTGGTACTATTTGATACGTGAGTGATGTGTACATGAGGTAATGAGTACGTAAACGGGATATTTATTGTAAAACTTCTTTTTCCACTAAGTCATAACTTGTTTCTCCTTATTTGAACTACACTAGTATATGTAACTATTCTGTTTAGATTAAAAGAGCATGCCTACATGTTTTTACTGCCTATTTGAACTTTTTGCAACATGTTTAGTGAAATTCCCTGCCTTTCTTGGCTTGCACTTAGTCTCAAATTGTAGGTTTTCTTGATATAACTACTATTCCTATTGGTTGAGCTGCATTACAGAACGGTATTCCGGTAGATCCTCCAGTACTGCATATTTACTTTGGGACTATGGAACAGTATTCTGGGAGATCCCCTATTCTGTATATTTATTTTGGGACTACGAAATAGTATTTCGTGAGATTCCCCTGCATGTTTACGTTTAGGAGTACGAGATGGTATCTCGGGAGATCCTCTGTTATTATCACTGTGTTATGAGCTGTCTTCTTGCATTTATTCTATGTTTGTTAGCTTTCTATATTTATTTTTACTACGATATTTCATTCTGTCTTATTTCGTTTTATTTATACTAGTAGGACCCTGACATGACCTCATCACTACTCGACCGAGGTTAGACTTGGGACTTACTAGGTACCGTTGTGGTGCACTCATGCCCTTTCGTGCACATATTTTTCGTGTGCAGATACAGGGTTATCGTACCAGCCTCATCACTAATTGTTGTCGCTACTGCTTATTGGAGACTTCAAGGTACATCTGCCCGCGCCGCAAATCCTCGGATATCTATCCCTCTATGTTAATTTTTCCTTCTTTCTGTAGAGATGATGTATAAAATAGTTAAAACTTCTTAGTAGCTTGTGACTTGCAGGTTTTCGGGTTTTGGAAATTGTTTTCATACATTTCAAATGTGATAATTGTATATGCCGAGTGACATTCAGTTGCTTAATAGATATTTTTTTTTCTTTTAGTAGTCAATGTTCATGCTTTTATTTCATTTTCATAAAGCATTAGGCTTACCTAGTCGTAGAGACTAGGTTCTGTCACGACAACTTATGAAGGGAGAAATTGGGTCATGACAACGCAATAGCATACATGAGGAAGTGCAAAGGAACTTAAGGTATATGATTCGAGTTGAATCAATGTCTCACGACAAGGAATGAAAGAAGTGGAATTTCCTAATAGTTTTCGTAACCTCTCGAAGATAAGTACAGACGTCTCTGTATCGATCCGCAAGACTCTACTAAACATGCTTATGACTCATACCAACTTGTCGCGACACAAAATCCCTTCGAAGGAGTTGTGAGGGCACCTAGTCTCTAAGACTAGATAAGCCTAACACATACTGAAATGATAACAGATTCTACCAAATAGTTGTTGAACATGAACCAGAAATTGCTAAATAGACCAATAGTCTAAACATGATACAATATCCCAAAACCGGTATTACAGGTCATAAGCCTTTCTAGGAGTAATTATACATAATGAATACATTATTGCTCCAAAATAAAAGGAAATAATGGAAATAAATACAATATAATGTGACTTCAAAGCTTATGAATTCCCAGCATATGTACCTTGAAGTATCCAGCCGCCCCAAGCATAAGTCTAAAAACCAACTCGATCCAAAGTACTTGGTTCTGCACAAAAGATATGCAGAAGTGTAGCATGAGTACACCACAGTAGTACCCAGTAAGTATCAAGCCTAACCTCGGTAGATTAGTAACAACGCCAGGTCAAGACACCCACCAAACTTGTAAACATGTTCAAGATATGAGATAAAGCTAACAAGGAAGGAATATCAAGGTAATGCTAATAGCGAAAAGAATTTAGATTACAAATAGTGGTAAAGATAAGGGGGGCACGAATGGCAACAAGAAATAACCAAGTAATTAAGTAGCAACATAATCGGGGTAAGGATGTAGTATAAATGTGCTCAATTAAGGAAGATGATATCAACTCAATCTAATCAAATCATTTATAACAGAAAATTTCTACAATCCCACTTACTTAATCTCATATAATAAATCACAACTTCCAAACCGTTAACATACATGGATATAAGTCCTCGTTAATTTCCTACACAAAAACCCTGAATCTCGAAGTGCAAGGTTTGGACCTTTTGATTTGATCACTGCATTAAAAAGTCAAGAAATTATGTTTCTAAAAAAGTGCAATTTTGCGGTTGATAATGCAGTCGCATATCAGGTGCGCGGACCACATTTGTGCCGCAGAGTGAGTCAGTATGTTGGCCAAATTCACAGTTAACTATGCGGTCAATTATGTGATCGCATAACCAAAATGCGGACCGCCGCATAGTCGTCGTATAATTTCTTTGGGAGTTTGTGAAGGGTAGTTCTGCAGTTATTTTGCGACCGCAAAACGTGAATGTAGACCGCATTTTTTTCCGCAAACCCCAGTCAGTGCGTCCTGTTTTTAGGGAAAATTTTACAGTTCATTCTGCGGACCACATGTCTTTGCGATCGTAGATCTAACTGGGGCTCTTATTTTCTAATTGTTAGATCCGACCACACCCTATTACGAATGCCCTAATAGACCATTTTATGTTACTTTGCTAAACAGAGAGAGAGAGAGAGGGAGAGAGAGAGAGAGAGAGGAAGGGAGTTCTAGAGTGAGAAGGGGTGATCTTCATCAAGCTCTCTTTAAATCCTTGACCAAATCCTTGAATACTGTTAATTGAGGCTACTAGGTCCTCATCCTAATTGGTAAAAATTGTACCTTCATCAATAATTTCAAATATTTCTATTAAAGTGAGTAGTTAGCAAGTAGGTACATAGGTATAAGGCTAGTAATCTTGCATGCATAGGAGACAATGAGATATGGGGAGGATGAGAACTAAAAAGACTACAATTGGGGTATAATGTAGAACAAATTTGCTTTAAAAAGGGGCTTAAGATCACAATGCACCTTTCGTGTTTGATAATATGCCTAAATAAGCTAAAATGTCTCTAATTCTTGGTTCAATTGTAAATATTACACAATAGATCGAAGTGCTAAGAGTTTCGGAAATCTTGTATGGATTAGGGAAAGCTATATTGAGGTATGTATGGGTAAAACTCCCTTTTATTAGAAATTGAGCTCCATTGACATTTCCATGGGTGTGGTAAGACTAGAATTGGTTGATGTATTGATTGTTACTTCATATTAATTGATTTGCAATTATATACATATATGCATGAAGAATGTGTCTCAATGTGAGTAATATACTACTCTTGATATTCATAGACGTGTGAAGAATACGAATCATGTGTTGAAATGCTTAGGCTAAAAGCCAAGATTAATACCGAGACATGCTAACTATGTGGAAACTTACATGTGCTTGTAACTTGAATTGCTTGTATGTGCCAATGATCATGAAATTGCACGATGGATATTGAAAATGGAATGATGTGATAACTGTAGCTCTAAGTTCCAACGAATTGATATGAGCTATGTGAAATAAAGATTCAAATGAGATGATCAATGAGGAAGAAAGAACGCCTAGGTAAGGTGACCTAGCTGATCGGGCTGTGATCGGAGACCATGCCGCACACATGGTGGTAATATGCTAACAGTGAATTTTGAAAAAAGGAAATGAAATGGTGATAGAGATATATGCCTCAAATAAGGCAACCTATCCGATCAGGTCGTGATCGGACTCCACTCAAGATAGCGGTGGTATTGAGGACAGTGATGAAAAAAATGAAAGAAATGCCCCAAACTAAGTTATGGAAATTATGTGAAAGATTATATTGTTCATTTATTTGATGATGTGGTGTCCGGTTAAAACCTTTGATTTACTCTTGTGATTTCCTTGTTCTTGCTTGATAGTTCTTTCTAGTAAAATGGTGTTTCGTTATACATAGTACCATTATGGTACTAACGTCTTTTTGTCGGGGCGCTATATTTTTAAATGAATATAGGTAGCTCCGTAGCGGATAGTGCCGATCGTGTGTAGCGGAGCATCCTTCTTCTCAAGATCTTAGTGAGCCCCCTTATCCTTCAAGGGTCTGTATTGCACATCTTTTTATTGTGGACTTTCCCTTTTGAGGTATAGTCGGGGCCTTGTTGTCGGCGTTGTCACATTTATCTTTGGTATCCTTAGAGGCTTCGTAGACATATATGTGGGTCATGTGCATGTGTTGGATGGGTGTACTAACTATGTTATAATTCTAGCTCTCGCCTCTTTACAGTATAAATGTATGAAATCTTGAAACTCATCTATGGTTTAATGTTGTATTTTAAAATTAATTGGTAATGTGGTATGGACTATCTTCCTTTTTTTGAATAAATGAAGCATGATCCCCTTATTCGTATTGAGTTGGGTAGGTAGTGTCTGATAAGGCTTGCTCAGTTGAGATCATTCGATTGAGCGTTCGTCGTGCCTCCCGAGGTTGGGGCGCGACAATGGAACTTTATGCCCACATTTTCCATCTCACTTCACATGGCAAAATTCACGTTCTACTCGATACATAATATTCGTGATAAATGCTAACTAGGATGTTCAAGAGATTTTATTTGTATATCGTAAAGTAAAATTGCAGTTTCTGAACCAAGTAGGAAATCAATGAGGAAAATAAGTTTATTTTAGAAATCATTTGGATGAAAAAGAACCCTTTTCAAATAAAATATAATATTAGATAAGCTACTGAATTTGATATAGATTATTAAGTTAAAACATAACAACAATTCCTTCTTTTAGTAAAATAAAAACATTAGACATGACAAGGGGATTAAGTTGAGAAATCAATTATAGTAAAATATGACAACTATTAGAAATGGCAAATACCAAAATATACTATGAGTTTTAGCTTAAAAGTCACGCAAGGTAGCATGATATTAATTTTTTTATTTTAAATCACTATATTACTAACGACTCAGTAGGATAGGAGGTAATGACTCGAATTAATTTACTATAATAATAGTATTAGGAAAAGAGCTCATGAAATGACGGAAAGGAAATAAGTCAATGACAATAAATCAACCTTCAGAAAAAACAGTGAAAACTAAAAATACAAATTCTCAGAGTTTCGTTTCAGGAACTGAAGCCACTACAATAAAACGGGAAATACAAAATACAAGATATGTTACAGCGCGCAACCCGATACCACCATATAATATCAATAGCATAATTCACCCTTATTCCACCATATCAATTCATCCTTGTTTCACCTTTTATAATGTGTAATTTGATCCCACTGTTGATACCCAGTTCTTCTCCATGTATTTTCAGTATGCGTAAAGACCTTCAAAATAGCATACATATGCATATATATAAGAATGCCCAAGGTTTTTATTATTTTTTCATAATTTTTAAGGGTTTTAATTGATTTATTTTCTCCCATTTTTATCCATAAAATCCCCAATAATTATTTTTAAAATTATTATTTTAATAATTCATATTTTTAAATAAAATATTTATACAAAAATATAGCAAATGTAATTTTTATCTATTTTTACAATTACATTTGATATTTTTAAAGCTAAATTGCATATAATTGCAATGTTAGTCCATTTTAAGATTGAATTATATTTCATATGCATAAATTTTGATTTTATATTTTTAAATTTGTAATTATGTATATTAAATCATTATGGAAACTCAAATTATTTTTCAGAAATTATCTATTATTTTTGTAAATTAAAATAGGGAAAACTGGCTATTTAAATTATAGCCAAACTGGCTTTCAATTATAGCCAAATTAGACCCCAATTCCCAGCCCAATTTTACAATTAAAAACCCGACCCACACATTATTAATCCCTATCCAAACCGGGAACCCATCTACCCATTTTAATCATGACCATTTATCTCCCAGATCAACGGTCCAAATAATTCCTTTCCTTTTTAATTTCCAAACAACCCTAACCCTAAGTCATTTCTCTCAATCTGCTGCCTTCAGATGCTCTCTCATTTCTACTATTCTCTCAAACCTAACCCTTGATTCCTCTGCTCACCTCCTTCTCCGGTCATCTTCGACAACTTACCTTTTTCAACCCAAGCCTCCAACGAGTCTCTCATCACCATGCTCATCATCTCTATGGCCTTCAAGGATCCTGGGCCATGTTGATTTTGACCAAGGGTTTCTTTTTATGTTACTTATGGGTTCTCCGGTGTGATTTTGGGCAAAATCACACCTGATACATCATGATCGGTGAAGTTTCAACAGGTTCTTTTGATTTTTACTTGGGTTTCTTTTTAAAACCCTAAATCTCTTCTGAATCTCTCAGATCTATGTTATTTTTATGCAATCTTCTACTCTAATCCATTTTTACTCCCGTTGAAAAACTAGGATTTTTGGAGTTCTTTCTATACTTGTTTCGACTGATTTCTTTATGATTAAACCTTTTTCCTTATTTATCTCGACCGATTCTAAGTTCTTACTACTTTTTAACTAACTCTATTAAAAAGACCTAATTTCTTAAAGATTTTCTTTACTTGTTTTTGTGAGTTTGCATAATTTTCTTTACTTGTTCTATGTGTTAACCTGATTTTCTTTACTTGTCTCCGTGTGTTAGCTTGATTTTCTTTACTCTTCTTCTGTGTGTTAGCATGATGTTCTCCACTTTGGTTCCGTGTGTTAGCATGACTTTTCTTTACTTCGTTTTTGTATGTTAGCATGCTTACCTGGTTCTTGTTAATCTCTTGTGGTCACCATGCTTCGAATATGTTCTGATCACCTCTACATGACTATGTTTGCTCATATTTTGTTTCTTTCTGCCTATATAATCGACCTTGTTTGTTTCTTATTTCTATTCAATAGTCTCTATTTATATGTTGAGGTATGCAGAATCATGATTCCCCATGATTGATTCTGATTGTCCTTAAATTTTGGTTATTGAAAGATTTTCCTTCAAAGTCCTAGAGTTCTACCTGTCTGTTTGAATTAACTGATTTCATTACCTTATTTACTATGGTAATTTGTTTTACTTAGTTTTTCCTTAATTGGGTCTTTCTGAATCTGGTCCTAATTGACTATTTTATACTTACTGAATCTTGACCCTTTCCTTATTTAATCATGCACTGATTTCCCTTCCTCCCCTTATATGGTACTGAATCTTCTCGTTTGGCATTGACTCCCTTAACTCAAGGAAGTACTTCCTTGATTCTCTAGATGATTGATTCTGAGTTCTTAAACTAGTATACTACTATGATTTTTAACTTATTCCGCTTCCTACTTTCAACTATAAATACTATAAGTCTTTCACAAACAACACACACACTTGGCTTCCAAAAAAACCCTCTCCTACGTAAATCTATATTATTCTACTACTATTGGCCAGCTGCAAGCCAGGGCTAATCGTCTGTATTATTTGGTTCTTTCATTCTGCCTATTTTGTCTTCTGGTATGTCCTAGTTTAATTTAAAGTCTTAACAACAATATGTTTCTCTTGTCATTTCAATTTATTTTATTTCTAGCCTACTTTTCCTTATGGTTTTATTGTGAAGTTTGTAGCTAAGCATGCTAGTATGACTCCCTCCCTTTAAATTTATGTGTTCCCTTATGTGAGTCAAGCATGCTCGGACAATTGAATTCTTTTACCCACTGTGTATTTACTACTTTGTGAATCCCAAATCTCTATTCACCTCTATGTGTTCATGATTGGTTTGTGATTATGTCAGTGTCAAACTATCTCTGAGCATGTCCATACTAGTCCTGATACTCCAACTGGAATTATGTGTCTGCAGTCAATGTCTGTGTATCCCCAAAAACCCCTTGTCCCTTGTGTGATTGCTGAATTTATTTACTTTCTGTGTGTGATCTTATCCTGATGTGTTTGAACTCTGTTTACTAATCCAACTTCTTTTCAAAAATCTCTGTTGCCAATTGCTTTCAAAACAGACCTTTCAGTCCAGTCTTTAATAAACTTCTTTCAAATATGTGTCATGCACTTTCACTCTACTCCTAGTTAATAAGTTTTGCCCCCTCTAGTATGTGTACTTCCCTGGGATACCCTTTAGAACCCTTGGAACTCTGGCATACTGAGGCTGTCTTTCCACACTGCACTGGTTCAATGCTTGGCTATTAAGTCTAGGTGTAAGCATTCCCCAGTGTCCTTGAGGCCCTTAGGGGACTTTGATACACTTAGACTCTGACTTGTCTGTGAAAATGAGGCTTGAAAGATCATTGGAGGCTTTGGGTAACTGTGGCCTGAATGCAGGCTATCCATAGAATAGCTTCTATTTGAAAGTCCTAAATGCTTTTCTTTGACTGTCGCCTTAGATTTTTACCTTTAAAACCTTAGGGGTATGTATAGAACTTCCTGTAGATAGAGGTCATAACTCCCCCCCCCCCCCCCCCGGGACTATTAAGAATGGACGAGTAGCAGCACGTAATAGGAATCAGTGACCAACACTCGCTTTGCATGACCAATAAGGGGACAGGAAGGGTAGACATGCAATATGATGACTACGCGTTGATGTCACGTGTAACCCCTTGTTAATGAGTGTTTATTGGATATTGTGTGGGGTGATCCTATAGGATAAACAACCTAGAACCCTCTTTACCCCAAACCTTCTCCTTGCTTAAAACTTTTCATTATAATTTGTTCAACCTTTATTTCACTACTTGACTTGTTCAAACGTGCTGTACTTATTTGATTCAACTATTTGTACGGACTAATTTGTAAATATAAGTTTGCTCTGGACCCACGGTTGTGGATCAAGAGGGGTGTCTAACACCTTTCCATTGAGGTTATCTCGAACCCTTACCTTAATCTCTGGTAAAGCAAACCAATCCAAGAGTTAATTACTCTAGGTGCCCTAATGCACCTTAATTCGTTAGGTGGTGACTCATCAAATACCCAATTCCCAAAAGGAAATGAATCATTGCATCCCATGGAATGTCGAAACCCGAACTTATCCCCGCGAGATGGGAGAAAAAGGGGGCGCGACACCCACTATACAAAATCAATATCATAACAATAATCATTGTATGTTGTGGCGTGCAACCCGATCCTACCATATAATATCAATATCATAATTCACTATTATTCCACCATATCAATTTACCATTATTTCACCTGTTAGAGCGTGCAACTCAATCCCCCGTGCAATAATTTAAATCAACAACACCAATTCAATAACTCAATTTACAAGAGTTTCTACAATAAGGGGATGAGTATACGGCAACAAAGGAACCACGTAAGAATCAAAGGAACGCAATAATCTTTACAAGAATGACAAGACATGTACGACACGTGATAAATAAGCATGAAATAACAACAATTTTGGACACATAGAAGATATGCACAGATTCATAGAAGAACTCAACAGTTAAGAAGTAACAAGGCAATAAGGAAGGCAATAACTTCAACTAAGTCATATAAGGGCCAAACAACGAGTAAGAGGCACAATACGTGTTAACAATGTCAAATAGAGCATGAGAGAGTAGCCTAACAACGAGATACCTCATGTTATGAGAATTTAATCAAAGGCATAGGAAGAGACTAGGTAATTTAAACCGGTCAATGCCACATATAGACCGTGTACCCACTCGTCATCTTGCGTAGACGGCTTTTACACAACAACATAGCACAATTAACTCAATTTCTAAGGAGTGGTTTTTCCCACACAAAGTTAGACAAGATATTTACCTCAATTCGGCCAACTCAATACTCAATTTAACTTTCCTTTTACCAATTCACGACCGCTCGGCTCAATCTATCCAAAGACGACTTAAATACATCAAACAATACAAGAGAAAATAATGTCAATTAACAAAGCTATTATCCTAAAATAATTTGCAAAAGTTAACAAAAGTTAACCCCCCTCCATTGGTCCCGCACCTCGGAACCTGATAAAATTTACAAAATCTGAACACACATTCCAATACGAGTTTAACCATGTCAAATTATCAAAATTCGATACCAATTCGTCCTTCAATTCATCATTTTATATTTTAAAAAGTTTTAAAATTTTCCCTTAAATTCTCATGAATTTGATGTTGAATCTAATGTATAATCATAAATCATAATTAAAAATTGATTAGAGGTACTTACCCAATAATTGTAGATGATATTCCTCTCTCAAAATTGCCCACTCTCGGACCTAGGGTTCATATATGACAAAATGAAGCTAAAACTCGGAATGCCAGCTATAAACAGGCTGCAGATGTCGCACTTGCGACATGGGTTCTCAAATACAGACAAAACGTCACAAATGCGACCCCTAGCAGACTAGGCCTTCATCATAATTGCGATACAAAGTTCGTATTACAGGCTTCACAAAAGTGATTATACCTTTGCAAATACGATCCTTTCCCTAGCATCCCAGGTTTGTAAATACGAGGATGCTTCGCAAATGCAGTAGTTGCATTTGCAACCAAAACATCGCAAATATGATGAAACCAGAAGCAGCACACAAATATTTAACAAAACACTACTAAGCTAATCTGAAACTCACCCGAGCCCCCGAGGCTCCAAACTAAACTCCACACAAGTCTAAATATATAACATGAACTCGTTCGCACAATCAAAATACCGAAATAACCTCTAGAACCATGAATCAGATGCCAAAACACATAAAAATCACAATGAACTTTCAGAACTTCTAGAATCGCAACCAAGCATCTGAACCATATCAAATCAACTCCAAATGACACTAAATTTTGCGGGCAAGTTCCATATGATGAAACAGACCTATTCTAAGTTCCGAAACTAATATCAAAACTCGATAACCTTAAAGTCAAACTATGGTCAAACCTAGAAAAATTCTAAATCTTTAAATTGTCAACTTCCGCCAAATGATGCCAAAACCTTTTAAAAATATCCAAATGAAATTTCGTACATATGGCACAGTCTAAAATCACCATCCAGGCCTACTAGAACCATCGGAACTCCGATCCGAGGTCCAATACTCAAAGGTCAAACCTTGGTCAATTCTTTTAACTTCGAGCTTCTCAAATGAGAGTCACTCCTAAAAATCCTTTCCGAACTTCTCAAAACCCCAATTCGATGATACATGCAAGCCATAATATACTGTGTGAAGCTACTCGTGGCCTAAAACTGCCGAACTGGACGCAATTGCTCAAAATGACTAGTTAGATCGTTACATAAAGCAATTGATGACCTTTATGTAAAGAAGAGCAGTCTTATTCATGATCATACAAATAATTTCCAGGGTGTCCTTGATCAGCTATCTAGAATGGGAGTTAATTTTGATGATAAGACTTTGGTTTTTTAATATTCTACCGGAATCTTAGTAAAACTCTTCGTGTTTCTTTGAAAAATTCAGCTCCTGGTGGTAAGCTGACCATGGAATATGCCATGAGTGGTATTTTGAATAAGGGAGTAAGAAAAAAATCTCAGGGTTCATCCATACAAGAAGATGTTTTGGTTTTAAAAGATGAGGGGAGAGATAAAACAAGAGGTTGGAGGAGCAGAGGTAAAAGCAAAAGTAAGTCAAAGTCCAAATATTAGAACTATTTGTGCAACCATTGTGGCAAGAACAGACATATCAAAAGGTTCTAACACAAATTTAAGCAAGACACCAGAGAAGGAAAGAAAGTTGAAAATAACGAGAACCATATTGCGGCTATTGTTTGAGAAGATCTTATTTTTGTTTATGATGAAAACATCATCAATTTGGTATTTCATGAGACGAGCTGGATAGTATATTCTGGAGCTACCTCATATGTCAAACCAAAAAAAGACTTTTTCTCATCTTATACTCATATTAATCTGGAGTGTTAAAGATGGGCAATGCAAATGAAGTTAAGGTGTTTGGTGTTGGCACAACTTATTTGAAAACTAATCATGGTTCAACATTAGTTCTTCAGAATGTCAAGCATCTTCAGACTTCCCTTTCAATTTGATCTCCGCGTGAAGATTAGATGATGAAGGTTACTATAGTGCCTTCTTTAATGATGTGATATTATCCGAGTTGGCCAAGCGCGCACGGTTTTCTCCAGTCTCACACCAAGAGATCCTTACACGTTATATGTAGGATCCCTGTCTTTTCAGCTACTAATGTGGGAATTTGTTTTCCACACCCAATAATTTCCCTCTTGAGCGAAGTTCCACATGATCCATCGCCGTTTATAGATAATTTGAGATTAACTGTATGCCACCCACATGATTCGAGTATTTACGGTCACCGAAACTCAAGAAGAGATTGTAATCATGTTAAGATTATCTTTGGATCGTTTTATTCCAATAATTTGTTGGGGATGGCATGTCATAGTTGACGTAATGTGAAGAATAGAAACAAGTAATTATGGCTGAAGAACTTATAGTAAAAAGAAATTATGAAAAGACACGGTTGAATGTGGAGTTGAAACTAACATATACATTAATTTCAATAAATCTTTCTCTATTTTGCATGTGAACATTGTCTCCTCTGCATTATTAAGATTAAGGTTGTGGTCCCCTTTTCTAATCTGAAATTTTACTTGTCAAAGGAATTATATGCACCATTGTGTGTGTCTGTCTCACATTTGTCAGATTTTACGTACGTATGTATGTAGAGAGCTAGATATATGTGAGTTTTTAATTAGTTTGCAAAGTCCAGAAGATTAATGACCTAAACCCCAGTTGTGTATAACAATGAGAACATCGATCCCCACTACTTGCTATTTAACAAAGTATATACGTAAATTAGCAACTTGTATTGCACACTTATTTGGGACAATGTTTATCCATATGCCAGTATATATGTTGGCTCTTTGTCCATAGATAGAGTTTAATTAGATAGTTTCAGGTGAAGAGTGCCATCATCAGCATAGATTGACCATTAATCATTTAATCATCTCATATCTGTAAGTACGCCCAACTAATTCGGATACACGCCGGATAAAGAGCAATTTACTGCATAAAGTATATTTCGTATTCACACAGAATTCGGAGAAGGGTAACATCCCAAAAAGTATAATGCAAACAATCTACCTAATATGCAAGTATTAGTGATTGCTTTTACGGCTCGAATACATGCCGGATAAGCTAAGATAGTCAAAACAATATAGACGGTCACGGTCTTCACTTTGTTTTTTCTTTGGAACTAGGACTAAATAAATGAATAGCATATAATCCCGTCTAATATCATGTTTTTGCCTCCAATTATTTCCATTCCTAATGGTTTTTGCCTTGGGGATACATAATTCCTCGTAGTACATAGTTTATTTCAAAGGAAGTAAAGTATTTCATAATTGGAAGTTAATTAGAGGAGTTAGCTAAGGAAGTAGATATATAAATGATGAGGGATGAAGTCATTAACCAACATTCATATGGTCCTTAATTTATTTTCTCTGTAAAGCTGGAGTATGCGAAACAAACTCTTTTCTTTTAGCCTAATTATTAGAGAAAAGATGCCATTTCTTTGAAGGGAAGCAATAGACGTGATAATCCTAGACATGAAGATTCAAGAGTACTTGGTCATTCACAAATTCTATTTTAAGAAAGTTGATCTGATGTCTAAAGTGTAAGATATATGGACTTATATCTATATACATATGAATAATATATGGATAAATTATATGTTATGTGCTATCTTTTGGTTTGGCCTAAATAAGTGGTCTTATGGACATTATGTTAATGGGGCCACTGTATTGTCATATAAAGTGTAGGACTAACGTGTAGATACCCAAAAGGGTAACCTTAGTTAATGATAGGCTAACTAAGGTTACATATATGTACCATGGTTACATGCTTATGACTCTTGAGTTTCATAGCTCATTTGTTATAAGTGGGGGGTTATGGTTCCCACATTATAGCAAGACATTCTCTTCTTCTTCCCATTGAATCAAGAGAGCCATTTCTTCTTGTCTTGCATATCTTTGTGGAAAACTATACTCCAATTTTGGTTGTTGTGACATATTCTTGTGTAAGCAATACCTCAAGATAATCTTGAAGATAAGGATCAAGGAGTTTTCAAACAATCATCAAAGGAGGCTTAAGGATTTCCACATATGGATTCAGGTACGCTTCCGTTCATGTTGTTGTTTCCAAATTATTCGATATGAAGGCTATTGTGTTTTAGTCGGAATCATAATTCTAACAATTGGTATCAGAACCACCTTTATATTTGGATAATTTGGAAGTTCATAAAATTCATGTTATATAAAGTTCATGTTCAAGTTAAGTTAGAATTTTGATTATGAAATACTAGTACCATGAAATAGCATGATTTTATGAATGTTATGTTTGTTGATGAACTTTGGTGTTTCAATATTTTGTTATCTCTATATGAAATGAAATATTGAAATTTGCATGATTTTGGTTGATGATCAACATGTTTTCTTGTTTAAGATTCTTGTTGAAAATCATATTAAGTCGTTGGACAGAATGGGACAATAATCGATTATCTTGATACAATAATCGATTATTGCTTTAAAGTTCACCAAAATTTTACAAAACAGAAATAGCCAATAATCAATTATTACACTGCAATAATCGATTATTCAATTTTGCTCATGAAAAATTTTTTAAACACAACAGTGGAATAATCGATTATTCATTTTGAATAATCGGTTATCTGATTTTTTACCAAAATTTTGGAAATTACAGTAAGCCAGAATAATCGATTATCTCTTGCAGATAATCGATTATCCTGGACCAGCAAGCCCTGATAATCGATTATCAAGGACCTGATAATCGATTATCAGGCAATTAATTGCTGAAAACGTTTTGTTTTGGCTGTTTAATAAGGACATAATGTAAGAAACGTTTTTCATAATTAATGAAATGTTTTAATTCTTTTAAGTTTCAGATTTTAATTGAATATTTATAATATGTCAATTAATATTAAGGTTTTTTTTATTATTATTAATGTTTTATACATTAATATTCAGTTTTCAATATTAATTGTTTTAGTCCATCAAACTTCAGATTTTTGCATTGTCCAATTAAGTCTATAACAATTACTATTCAGATGTTGCATATCAAAACATGTAACATATTAAGCTAAGATTCATAATATGGCTTAAGGAACTAAAGTATTTAGCATCTAATATTTTAAATTAGTCAATTGAAGCATTATGTTGCCAAAGTAACCTCTATTGTGTAGATTGATTGATCTTGAAATATAAGATGACTGTGGATGTTAGTCTTCCATGCGTTTAACACCAGCCCAAAGGAAGGTTGTTATTTGGCAGGAATTCGGACATGCTTGTGGTGATAAATATGTGACAATTATTTGGTTTTCCATGTGAATATTAAGTCGGCCCAAAGGAAAGCTTGATATTTGACAGGAGTTTATTGTCAATATTTGATCACTACACCAAGAGTACCACTTACAAGTTGATTTTCTGTCCAAAGACTAAAATCAATGTTGTGCTAGGTATCTTGTAATGGGATTTGCCTATTTTGAATCTATAAAGTAAAGTTAAAGTTCAAGTAATTGTAAGCATGTATTAAGTAATCCTTTGCTATTTTCAGTGAATTCTTCAGCTGCTTCGATATCTGCTAATATAAACAGCATCCCTGTGCTTAACGGCACAAACTTTAAGGAATGGAAAGAGAACATTATGATCGTTCTCGGTTGCATGGATCTTGACCTTGCACGTCGGATTGAGCAACCTGCTTCTCTTGAGGATACATCTTCTTCCGATGCAAAGAAGGAGATGGAGAAGTGGGAACGCTCAAATCGCATGAGTCTAATGATCATGAAACGTGCAATTCCAAAGTCATTCAGGGGCACTATGAATGATGAAGCTAATGCCAAAGTTTTCCTTGAAAACCTTGAAAAGCGTTTTGAACAAAACGAAAAGGCGGAAACAAGTACTATTTTGAGTAAACTTGTTTCCATGAGGTATAAAGCCAAGGGAAACATTAGGGAGTACATTTTGGAAATGTCTCATCTTGCTTCGAAACTTAAGTCACTCAAGCTAGTATTACCTGAGGAACTGCTTGTGTACTTAGTTTTGATATCTCTTCCTGCACACTTTAATCAGTTTAAGGTCAGTTACAACTGCCTGAAGGAGAAATGGACTCTTAATGAGCTCATTTCACATTGTGTGCAAGAGGAGGAAAGGATAAAGCAAGATAAGACTGAAAGTGCTCATTTGGCATCCTCTTCTAAGGATCCTAAGAAGAGGAAAGGTAAGGAAGTTGTGGTTGCAAGGCCCAAGAATAAGCAACATAAGGAACCTAAGGTTGAAATTACTGAATTAGGTTGCTTTTTCTGTAAGGGGACTAATCATGTGAAGAAGGATTGTACCAAGTACCACGCTTGGCGTGCAAAAAAAGGTACATTTCTTTCTCTTGTTAGTTCTGAAGTTAATTTAATTTCGGTACCTAAGGATACTTGGTGGGTAGATTCTGCTGCTACTACTCACATAAGTATATCTATGCAGGGTTGCCTGAACTGCCGAAAATCAAATGATGGTGAAAGATACATCTATGTGGGTGACGGCAAGAAGGTGCCAGTTGAGGCTATTGGAAAGTTTAGGCTGTTGTTTAAGACCGGTTTTCAATTAGATTTGGATGAGACTTTTGTTGCACCGTCTTTTAGACGGAATTTAATTTCTGTTCCCAAATTGGACATATCCGGTTATTCATGTTCTTTTGGTGACAATAAAGTTAGTCTCTTTCAAAATTCAAATCTTATTGGTACTGGTCTTTTATCAACATTTGATAGCCTATATTTGGTTGATATAATAACCTCACATAATGAAACTTTGCATACAAGTTTAAGTGGTACCAAAAGAAAATTAACTAATGAGAATTCTATTTCACTCTGGCACAAACGTTTGGGTCATATATCCATTCAAAGAATTCAGAAACTCGTGTCAGATGGAATTCTTGATTCTCTTGATTCCTCAAATTCGGATATTTGTGTTGAGTGTATCAAGGGAAAACAAACAAACAAGACGAGATTAGGTGCTAAGAGAGCTTCGGACGTCTTAGAATTGATACATACGGATATTTGTGGGCCATTCCCTACTCATTGTAGGAATGGTCAACAATACTTTATCACATTCATAGACGATTACTCTTGTTATGGGTACCTATATCTTATTCATGAAAAGTCCCAATCCATAGACGTGTTCAAATCATTTAAGGCTGAAGTTGAAAATCAACTAAGCAAAAGGATTAAATCCGTTAGATCTGACCGTGGTGGTGAATACTATGGCAGATATGATGGTTCAGGTGAACAATGTCCAGGGCCATTTGCTAAATTCCTAGATGAGTGTGGGATCGTCCCTCAGTATACTATGCTAGGCAGTCCTACGATGAATGGTGTAGCTGAGAGACAAAATCGGACCCTTAAGGATATGGTAAGAAGTATGATTTGTCGTACTACTTTGCCAGACTCACTCTGGGGTGAAGCATTAAAAACCGCAGCTTATATTCTTAATAGAGTTCCAACTAAAGCTACAATCAAAACCCCATATGAACTTTGGACTGGGCATAAACCCAGTATTAAGCACTTACACGTTTGGGTTTGTCCAGCTGAGGCAAGGCCTTATAGGCCGAATGAAAGGAAACTAGATGCTAAAACGGTTACTAGCTATTTTGTTGGATACTCTGAAATATCCAGGGGGTTTAAGTTTTATGATCCCACTTCTAGAACTATTTTTGAGACGGGTAATGTTAGGTTTTTTAAGGATATTGAGTTTGGGGGTGGGGAGATAAAGTTATTAGAGATTTTGTCTTTGAGGAAGAACATGTGTCTTTCCCTCAAGTTGTTGATCTTGGTCAGGGTGTTCTCATTCCTGACACGGATCACGCAACTCCAGTTCAAGACAATCTCGAAAATCTCCTCCATCAGGACCCTGATATTACTAATGAAAATCAAACTCAACAACATCAAGAAACTGAAGTGCCACTAAGGAGATCCACTAGAGAGAGGAGAAATGCAATTCCGGATGATTATGTTGTATTTCTCCAAGAACAAGAAAGTGATATTCGACTTGAGGAAGATGATCCAATCAACTCTGTCAAGTCATTAAGGGTTCTAACTCTCAAAAGTGGATTGATGCCATGAATGATGAGATGAAGTCTATGAGCGATAATGACGTTTGGGAGCTTGTTACATTGCCCGAAGGTATTAAACCTATTGGTTGTAAATGGATTTTTAAAACCAAAATGGATTCAGGGGGCAATGTTATTAAGTATAAAGCTCGTCTAATCGCAAAAGGCTACACTCAAAAGGAAGGCATTGATTATAAAGAGACTTTCTCTCCAGTTTCATCGAAAGACTCTTTCAGGACTATAATGGCACTAGTAGCACATTTTGATCTTGAACTTCATCAGATGGATGTTAAGACAGCGTTTCTCAATGGTGACATTGAGGAAACAATTTATATGGTGCAACCTGAAAACTTTGTTTCGGGAGACTCAAAGAATAGGGTTTGCAAATTAAAGAAATCCATCTATGGGCTCAAGCATGCTTCCCGTCAATGGTATTATAAGTTTCATGCAGTCATTACATCTTTTGGTTTTGAACCGAATATTGCTGATGACTGTATATACCATAAGTTCAGTGGGAGTAAGTATATTTTTCTGGTTTTATATGACGATGACATACTGCTTGCCTGTAATGATATAGCATTGTTGCATGAAACTAAGAAATTTCCTTCAAAGAAATTTGAAATGAAAGATCTTGGTGAAGCTTCTTTTGTATTAGGAATTCAGATACAACGAGATCGCTCCAAAGGTGTTCTCGGTCTGTCACAAAAGGGCTATATCGATAAGGTTCTGAAAAGATTTGGCATGCAGGATTGTAAATCAGGCAACACCCCTGTTGCTAAGGGAGACAAGTTTAGTCTCAAACAGTGCCCAAATAATAATTATGAAATTCCGTAAATGCAGAAGACGCCTTATGCTTCGGCTGTAGGTAGTCTGATGTATGCTCAGGTATGTACACGACCTGATATAGCATACATTGTTGGGATGTTAGGCAGATATCTAAGCAATCCGGGAATGGACCATTGGAAGGCAGCCAAAAGGGTCATGAGGTACTTACAGAGAACAAAGGATTACATGCTTACATATCGGAAATCGGACCAGCTTGAGATCATTGGGTACACCGATTCCGATTTTGCTGGATGTCAGGATAGTCTGAAGTCTACATCAGGCTATATTTACATGCTTGCTGGCGGTGCTATCTCTTGGAGAAGAATTAAGCAAACTCTTACGGCCACTTCCACCATGGAAGCGGAATTCATGGCATGTTATGAAGCATCCAATGAGGCATTATGGCTGCGGAATTTTGTTGGTGGACTGCAGATTGTTGATAGCATTAAAAAGCCAATTAGGCTATTATGCGACAACAGATCGGCAGTCCTTTATGCTAATAACAACAGTAGTTTGACGAAAGCAAAACATATGGACGTCAAATTTCGGGTTGTTAAAGAAAGAATACAGAATGGACAGTTGTGCATTGAGCACATCAGTACAAACTCCATGCTTGCGGATCCGCTCACTAGGGATTGACACCAAAAGTAGTTCTTGAGCATATTGCTTGTATGGGTGTCCAATCATTTGAGGATTATGTATTTTAGTGGGAGTTTGTATTATACATTTATGTATTGTTCATTACATTCAGAAATTCAGTTTTAAAGTTATATCTGCAGATATTCAGTTTTAAAGTTTTATGTACTCTTAAAGTTTATGATTGATCTCAATAAAGAGAACCAATTGGAAATAGACATTCTATTGACCACACTTTATGTTATTTCCATGCTACACACCTACACTTGATCCATGTCGTTGGTTATATTGATATACGTGATCTATGTTGGTTCTAGTTACGAATGAGTAACTAAGAGCTCTTAGGTCCTATGTTGATATGATTGATGGACCGGATTGTTCATGACAATTTTATTATGATAGCAATTCTGAGCTCATAAGGTTATATTGTAACATATAATGCTAAAGTTTTTGTACATATGTATGAATATCTCGTCCAAGTGGGAGATTGTAAGATATATGGACATATCTACATATATATGAACAATATATGGATAAATTATATGTTATGTGCTATCCTTTGGTTTGGCCTAAATAAGTGGTCTTATGGACATTATGTTAAGGTGGCCAATGTATTGTTATATAAAGTGTAGGACTAATGTGTAGATACCCAAAAGGGTAACCTTAGTTAATGATGGGCTAACTAAGGTTAATATATGTAACCATGGTTACATGCTTATGACTCTTGAGTTTCATAACTCATTTGTTATAAGTGGGGGGTTATGGTTCCCACATTATAGCAAGACATTCTCTTCTTCTTCCCATTGAATCAAGAGAGCCATTTCTTCTTGTCTTGCATATCTTTGTGGAAAACTATACTCCAATGTTGGTTGTTGTGACATATTCTTGTGTAAGAAATACTTCAAGACAATCTTGAAGATAAGGATCAAGGAGTTTTCAAACAATCATCAAAGGAGGCTTAAGGATTTCCACATATGGATTCAGGTACGCTTCTGTTCATGTTGTTGTTTCCAAATTATTCGATATGAAGGCTATTGTGTTTTAGTCGGAATCATAATTCTAACATAAAGAGGTTTATATACTTTTACCATACTCTTATGTTATGGCCTATAGGCTCTTAGATAAGATATTTTGACAAAATTAACTAATTAGAAGAGTTTAATAGTAGAAAAAATGTAACAGACCACGTATCATTCTTTTTCAGATTATCAATGTACTCACATTTTTTTAGCTTAACTGTCAAATTATATTGATTTCGAAAAATATACAATGTATTCCTATGGTAGTAGTATGGACTCCTACTACTCATTTACACTACCATTCTAATTATTTTCAACTCTAACTACTTATATCCATATACAATGCTACTAGTAGTTCATGATCAAAAAAAAAAACTAAGGATAAAAGTTGAGCATTTGTAGCCCCTCCTTCCACCTTTTACAATTCCTATTTCTTGCATGTATTAAATTTGCTACCTCTTTGCAACACTGATCTTCATCAAACCTCTTGTTTTCAAATCTGATCAGATTTCGACTTCTCCACAGCAATGCAACAGTAGTTACAAATGTTGTGGCAGTGATAGCTTGCTTCCAGTTTTTGCTTTTGACTTTGCTACAAATCCACTTCAATTCATCCTCCCAGCATCCAATGGCTCTTGTATAACCCAACCACACACAGATTCTCCTCCATACTCTACTAGTAATAGCACATTCAAAATACAAATGATTGAATTCTTCATCATAAAGTTGGCAGAATACACAGACAGTTGGAATCTCGATGCCCATATTCTGAAGTCTCTCAATTGTGGGAAGTTTCTGGTGAGCTGCCAACCAAGTTGTGAACTTATGTCTAGGAAGAGCAGTAGAGACAAACATTATATTCTTCCATGCTATCTTAGGGAAACTAGGCAACAGTGCAATGTACAACTTATGAATTTGAAACTTTCCAAGTTTGCATACATTCTGCAGTCTGCTCATCAGATTACCTTGCAGCTGAGTATTCCCCATCACCATTGTCCTACTATCCAATATCTTCTTCACCACCCAAGAGGAATTGGATGGAACAGTAACTGCTTCTAAAGCTCTATTCTTGATATAATAAGAATGTACCCACCTAACCCATAGACAATCCTTTTTCCTTGCCAAATCCCAGAGTAGTTTTGCTATAGCTGCTTTATTCCATACATCCAGCCTCATTATATTTAAACCCCCAGCAGAGATAGGTTGATAAACCTTTTCCCAAGCCACAAGAGCTCTTCTTGATAATGATGCTTTCCCTGTCCATAAATATGATCTGCACACTGCCTCTATAGCCTTTAATACCTTCTTAAGAATTATAAACACCTGTGCCCAATAAGTCTGCATTCCAAAGATCACTGCCTTGATCAGCTGAGCTCTTCCAGCATATGAGAGTAATTTTGCTGACCAGCAAGTAATACTGGCAGTGATCTTTTCAATGAGTGGCAAGTAATGATGTACAGCTAATTTCTTAGAGTCCAGAGGAACTCCAAGGTATCTGAAGGGAAGGTGACTTTCAACAAAGCCTAAAGCATGAATAATTTCCTCTCTAGTATCCAGTGAAACACCAGCTAAATAGATTGCACTCTTGCTTACATTTGCCTGTAGCCCAGAAGCAGCTGAAAATATAAGAAAAGTGTTGTGTAGTATCTGAATAGAAACCATGTCAGCCCTACAGAACATTAATAGGTCATCAGCAAAGCATACATGTGATATTAAGTTTCCTGCATCTAGGATGGAAATTGAAATTTCCATCCTTATGAAGTTGCTGAAGCAATCTGTTTAAGTACTCCATGGCCAAGACAAATAGATAAGGGGACACAGGATCCCCTTGCCTTATACCTCTCTTAGCATTGAATGGTTTAGTAAGACCTCCATTCATAACTAGAGAATATGAAGTAGAAGAAATACAAGCCATTATCCATCCAGTGAACTTGGCAGGAAATCCCAATGCAATAAGAACTTGCTTCAAGAAGCTCCACTCTAAAGTATCATATGCCTTCCTGAGATCCACTTTTAGAACACATCTAGGTGAAACCCCTTTCCTAGTGTATCCTTTGAAGATTTCATGGCTTAACAGAATATTATCCATGATGCTTCTTCCTTCAATGAAAGCAGATTGAGCAGGACCAATCAACTCTCCAATTACTCCCTTCATCCTTCTTGTAATAACTTTACCAATCAACTCTCCAATTACTCCCTTCATCCTTCTTGTAATAACTTTGGAAATGATTTTATACAGTGTAGTACAACATGCAATTGGCCTATAATCTTTCACAGTAATAGGAGTTTTACCCTTTGGCACCAGTGCTATTGCAGTAGTATTAATCATGTGTGGCATACTGCATGTCTCAAAAAATTCCTTAGTAGCAGATAACACATCATTACTATATTCCAGCTCTTAGTAAAGAACTCAATGGGAAAACCATCAACTCCAGGTGCCTTATCCCTAGGCATTTCAGTTACAGCAGCATTTATTTCCTCCAAGGTGACTGGCTAAATAAGTTCTTGTTGCTGTTCAATTGTGAGACATCTTCCTTCCTTCATTATACTAGTGTCCACACAAGGAAGTTCAGAAGCAGCTTCCCCCATTAGTGATTGGAAGACCTTTAAGAACTCCTGCTCCACTGCAATAGGCTCAGTTAACTTGATACCTGTGTCAGTATAGATGGAAGTAATATTATTCTGGCCTGTTCTTATCCTCCATTGTGCATGAAAATACCTGGTATTTGCATCTCCACATTCAATCCATGTAGCTTTGGATTTCTGCCTCGTTACTTGCTCCTCCACATTGTTCCATTTTTCAAGTTCCTCAAGTAAGATTCTTTCTTCATCTATCAGCTCCTGTGAAAGACAGTTATTCTGCATTTGAACTTGTAGAATGTCAAGTCTTTCCCTTGTCAGAATAATCTGCTGCTTGTATTTGGCTAAGTGTTCATTTAGCCCTTTTAAATTCTGCTTTACTGCCTTCAGCTTACTCCAGATCTGCTGCATGTGTGAACCATCATAAACCTTATCCCATACTTTCTCAACAATATCATGAAACTGCTCATGTTCCGTTACATTGTTGTAAAGCCTGAAAGGTTTAGGATGTAATGGCTTATACACACCAAACTTAACTAAAATAGGAGAATGATCTGATATCAAAGGATTCATGTAGTCTGCTTCCAAATGTCCAAACTGTTGTAACCATTGATAGTTACCAAAAGCCCAATCTGTTTTGCTATAAACTCTAGAATCAGAGTCTTGTTTATTAGTCCAAGTATAGTGCCACCCTGTTGCTCTTACAGCAGTCAGCTGCAAATCATCAAATTGTGTCTTTGAAATCCCTTACTTCAGCCTCAGTAACTGGAGATCCAATCCTGTCTTCAGAGCTCATAACACAGTTGAAATCACCACTTATAAGCCATGCATCTTGCTGATTTATAGGAATTGATTTAAGGTCTCTCCACAATTGTTCTCTAAGTACTGCAGTATTGTGTGCATAGATAACAGTGAACTGAAATCTGACTAGACTCCTTGTATCCTCAATTAGACAATGAATAAACTGGTCAGATAATGTTGCTATATGAATCTGTATATGAGCCTTCCATAAGAGCCATATTCTCCCATTAACAGCACTTGCATAATTGCACTGCCACAACCAACCTTTTGCAATTCTGTCAAAGATTTTCTTAGATTTATGCTCCTTAACTCTACTTTCAAGTATATCAATTACATCTACTTTATTATCAGTAAGGAATTGTTTCAACTCCTTCTGTTTTGGGGACTGATTAAGTCCCCTAATGTTCCAAGTGACTACAATCATGGACCATCATCTGTTAAGCTGTAAGAGGGTCCCGGATCAAACTGTTGCCCTCCACTCTTCACTTCCATGACTGCTTTCCCTCTATCCCCTTTGTCATCCACCTGCTCACCATTGTTAGTGATGGCTTCACTCAATTGCTCTTCTGCTATCTGTTGTTCATGTTGCTGAACATTGTCTTGCCCCTGCTGCATAGTACCTTGTTCCTTCTGCATAGTACCTTGCCTCTCATTTGGCACATTTAACTCCTGATCAATCTGCACTTCCTGAGTTGATGGTTGTTGAACTTCTTCATTTGGTACATTCTTCTTTACAATCCATTCCTTCTTCTTCTGTTTTCCTTGCTTTTTATCTCTAGCATTCAAGTTCCTTATGTCCTCATGTTCCTCCTTTTGCTTGTTTGAGTTATCAGAAGAATACCAACACTCAATTTCCTCATGACCAAACTTGAGGCAATGGTTACAAAAAGTAGGTTTCCAATCATACTCAACAGTTTGAACCTTAGGACCATAAGGAGTTTCAATTTCCAATTCATCCGGGAGATCATAAGCAGCATCAACTTCAACAAGTATTCTAGCAAATGAGATTTTATCATAATGAGCAGTATACTTATCAGTATACAATGGCTTCCCAATCGTACTTGCCAACTTACTCAATACCTCTACTGACAAATATCCCACAGGCAGCCCTGGGAATCGAATCCATATAGGAATTGTGCTTAGGATACTAGCCTGAAAACTGAAATCCACTTCCCATGGCCTTAACACCATAGGCCTACTTCTAAAAGTATAGGGACCAGATTGCATGACTGCATCTCTATCTTCAACACTATTAAATCTGAATATACAATATCCTTCAGCATGAACAAGTACTTGAGGTTTGGAAACAAAATTTCAAACATGCATAACAAAATTTTCCATGTTTTGTTCATTAGGTCGATCTCCAATTACAAACCCAATCAAAGCATTTTGCCAATACTCTAACTGTGGTTCCAAATCTTCTTCACAGATCTTCACAACTTTTTTCCCATCTCGCATAGTAGGAGGAACAAAGGAGAGAGTCTTACCCATCTGCATGTCTCTGTTGCCTCTAACCACCTCTGCAATTGTTGGTTTTGATTTTACTGGTTCAATAGCTTCAACAGTGACTGGTAATGGTAATTCTGGTTCCATTACTGCTGAAAATTATAATCTCCTTGCAGTTGTTTCAATCGCCACTTCATTTCCTTTCGATCTATCCTTAACTGCATCTGCATGTGATTTTTCCTTCAATTGGTACTTTTGAGGAAGAAAGTTACCAAATGTTAAGGGTTCAAGTGTAGTAGTAACGCCATGCGCAGGTGTAACAAGCTTGGGAGGAACAGCAGAAGTCGTCAGAGCACCATTTCTTCTCTTTCTGGCCATTTCCGGCGACAATTACGCCGTGCTATTGTGCGCCGGGTTTGGAACTGTTCTATTGAGCTACTAACGTGCGCCGAGAGCGTTCCAGCCCATTTTCTGTACTCACATTTATGGTAGACAGTTTCATACATATCGTTAACTTTTAAGTGACATGATAACACATGATGGTTATAAACTCATTATATTGTGATCATATAAGAATTGAAACCCTTTCATAATTTGATGAAGCTAAGATTCATAGCAGGGACTCGAATTCTGCATTCTATAGTCACACCTGCAGTGAAAGGATACATCTGCCTTAGGAGAGATACATATTATTATGGATAGAAAAATCTTAAAAGTTGAAATAGTAAATCTGAACCTATAATTTTAAAAATCGAACAATACTAAAAATCTTAAAGGTTGAAGATGGAAGGATGGATACATATATAGATGGAAGGATGGATAGAATATTTTTCCTACGCCATTACAGCATTGCACTATTTATAACCCCTGCAACTCTTATCCAACGTAACATAATTTCACTGAAAAATCCCCCCCGCACCCCTCGTAAAACTTCAGAACCATTATATTCCTATTTCTATAAGTTAAGAATACCCCTTCCTATATAGCTCTACAATCCTTAGATATGTATCCATAGCATAGTAATCTTTGTTCACATGAAAAATCCCATACATTATTAATGGCGTTTTGAAAAGAAATTCAAAATTTTCAACCGAACACCTCAAGTTTCTCAATTTTGCAAAAGCTGAAAGCACCTCTTCAGCAAAAAACTAAAAACGAAATAAAAAATTCTAATGGCATTTGCAAAGAAACTCAGTTTTTGCGAAAGGTACACTATTCCATCACATAAATTTATCGGGCTGAAAAACTACACGCAGTCATTCTTGACATTCTGAAACAGTGGCGGAGCTAGGCGGGCGGGAAGGAGGTCAGCCTAATCCTTCCTCGAAAAACGATAATATATAAGTTATATATATATATATTATATGTTAAATTCTTTTAACTTCTTCGCATATTTATTTTTTTAATTTTTTGGTTAGTGAAAACCACTATTCTGAATATGCCAACAATTAATTATTGTACTAGTCCGCAATATGTCTAACTGAAAAAAAATGTTCGAAAAGAAAATTTTCACCTGTTTTTGAAACAAACGTCAACTATAAGCTGTGAGGACTAAAGGACTAGTCAATCAATGTACTTTTCAAACTTATTGATGTGTCTTTCAAGTGAACATCAAGTTCTCTTAACGCACATGCAATTACCTCCCTATGGAAAATCTGCTTCACTATATATTTTTCATACCATTATAAGCAAACGTATATTAGTAGAATGCTTGTGCCAATCCACCGTATTTACCCGTTCAAAAGGTAAAGGGGTGCACAAAATATTTTATGTTTATTTAGGGTTCGGATAAAGGGTCATATCCCAGGATTAAGTATTTATCGGTTCAACAACAACAACAAATTCAATAATTTCTCACAAGTGTGGATCTGAAAAGAGTAATATGCATGCAACCTTACCCCTATCCCTAGAAGAGCAGAGAAGCTATTTTCTATAAACCCTCGACTAGAGAACGATCAAAAGAAAAAGGTAATTGTAACAAGTAGGAATAACAACCAGATAAAATAAAATTGAATCCAAGAATGCAGTCAAACTCTAGGTAGTAATAGCCGTTTATGGATAAAAAATAGGGATGTACATAGACCGGGTTGGTTCGGATTTTACAATTACCAAACCAAACCAATTGTGTCAGGTTATTAAATCTAAAGACCAAACCAAACCAATAAATTCGGGTTTTTCCATATCGGTTTTTCTCGGGTTTTTTCGGGTTATTCGGGATTTTTCGATTTTTTCCGGTAAAATCTTCGTAGAACAAAATATGTAATGTATGCTCAAAATATTTCTTTAATCCTAGTAAGATACAACTATATAAAGTATTTTTCAAGAAAATAATACAAAATATGAGATATGTCATGACTCATAACATTATCCTAAAATATTCAACAATAAAAAATAATAAAATTATGTACTATATATATTGCTAATTAAAAAGTCATAATAAAAATAAACATAATCTAAAAGTACTAATTCATGCTAAACTAGATAGACTAATGAGGGAGTATTAATTATATGCCTAAAAGCTAAAGAAAAATAAAAATAGGTTATGTATTTTTATCTAAATTATTGCACAATAAAAAATAGACATTTAATACATTCTCGTTCGTAATATTGAATTGAATGTCTTTTGTTAGCATTAGTATTGATTGCTAGCATTATTTAATTTACTAATATTAGTGGCTATAAAACTTATTGGAGCATTCAAAAGTTCTAAATCAAACCTTGAAATAATACCTTAAAAGATAAAATTATGAAATTTTTTAAGAAATATTTATAAATTACATTACCATAAGTATATTTATATATTAAATATATCTAAAATTGCTATATATGTAATGTCGGGTTGGTTTGGTTTCGGTTTGACTTTCTTTAGTTAAAACCAAACCAAACCAATTATGATCGGGTTTTTTTTTTCCAACACCAAACCAAGTCAAACCAAACCATAGTCGGGTTTTTTTCTCGGTTTGACTCGGATTATCGGATTAGTACGGTTTATCGGTTTTCTTTGTACACACCTAATAAAAAATACTATTTATCATACTAATATTAATGCTAGCAAACTGAGTAAGACAAAGAAAAACGTTCGACTACCTTCGAACACGTTACCCTAAGTATTTATCGGTTCATATTAATAAAATTAAATACTTACATGCACATATTTTTTCTTCTAATTTTACTTAGCTCGTTCTCGGTGAGTGCCCCTAGACAATGATGGAAAGAAAAGGTGAGAAAACCAGAAAAAGAAAAGCAACCTGAAAATCTTGAGATCAGCAGAATCCACTCAAATTAAAGGACAGCCTCAAGAAAATAGAAATTGGACAAATAGTTAATGAAAAAGAAAGGTATTATATATCTTAAAACCAAATATATATAATTAAGTAATTTAATTACTCTCTCACAGGGTACAAATGTTGTTAAACACCACTGCGAGGAAAATTACAAACTTTTGAGATTTACAAACAGAAATCCTCAACATTGGATTTCCAGTTAATTAGTTAACAATAAACAAGATCCCGAAAGTCCCAAAAAAATGTGACGTAGAAAATAAAAATGAAGGACAGAAGCAGTAAAACAGATTCTTGAACTTCTGTATAAAATTTCCCTTCCAACATCCTAGCTGCTAGTTCCTCGATCTTCTCGATTCCCTGTCTTTAATTTTATCTTAACATTGACGTTAGAGATTCAAAAACATGTTCATCACAAGGAATTGTAAGGCCCATGTCATGATCAAAGCCAAATTCTTCTTCAGCGCGATGTAGGAGGTACTGGAATTCAGGTCTAGTTAATATTGAAATTGGAACAATGTATCTTGTTCTATTTTCGCCAACGTACACAACAAAATGACCTTTGGGTACGTCAAGAGGAAGTCCTTCTTCATCTTGATATCCATGTTTTTTTCCCAAACTTGAACACCTTTTCAAGATTTGCTTGATCACTGCTGTTTGTGACAACTTGTTTGATGATTTTCTTATGGCCATTTTTTTACTAGAGGAAGTTTTAGCTTGTTTTTTGGAAAAGAAGATCAAGTTCTTTCGTGAGGAGAAACTCAGAAGAGCAACAAAAAAGAATGTCTGTAGGACTTTTGGGAAAATGAGTGTGGTGGAAAGAAAGGGAGTTTGAGGGAGGATATAAATAGACAAGCTTTTAGTTATTATACCTCTTGGCCCTTGTTATTTAGCTATGTTTTGTAAGTAAACTTTTATTAGGTAACCATGTTTAAGTGATGTGCATTATCATTTTAATTTGTGACTTTTATCGGTGGCGGAGTCAGAATTTTCGTTAACAGTTGTCAAAATATATAAAAATAAATGTATGAGAAGATTAAGAGAAGTCAATACATAATAAATATTTTTTCTTTATCTATTTACATAGTGTATTTTTCGTGCGAAGGGGTATCATTTGACACCCCCTTCCTATAAGGTGGCTCCGTCACTGACTCCTATGATTAAATTATTAGATTTGGAGTAACCATGAGTATTCCATCTTGCTATTATTTGGTGCCATTTATCCTTTATCTCTCCATTTTTCTGTTATTTCCATCTTTCTTCCTTGCTTGCTTTCCTCTTCTTTTTCTTGTCTTTCCTGAGCGAGTGTCTATTTGAAACAGCCTCTATACCTGCCTTAGGTAGGGGTAAGGTCTGCGTACAGACTCCCCTTCACAGGCCTCACTTATTGGGATCAAACTGCGTTTGTTGTTGTTGTTGTTGTTGTTGTTATTGTTGTTGTTGTATTTGTAGTAACCATGAGTTGTGAAATCAGCTACTGATAATCATTAGGACAAGACTATTTATATCATACCTCCTTAGAATACTGTCCTCTTTTTTCTTTTTGTAAATATCGTGGGTAGATAAATCTTTCTTGAGCTGATGGTAAGAGTAAAGAATGTGTATACACTATTCTTTTTAAATCCAACTCGTAGAATTTCATTGAGTTGTTGTTGTTGTTATCGAGGGTAAACAAGTAAATTTACATATATGTATACCTCACCGATTCTTGTAGGGTTTGGGGGGGAGGGGGTGGTTAGATTCAAACAAAAATGAAGAGTTAGAGAGAAATGGAAGAAGGGAGAGAAACAAAGCCATGTGGAGTTGTAGGGTAAGAGGAGAGAGGGGCAGGTGTTTTTGGGGAGTGTAAGGCTCAAGGACAATGTTGATTGGGTGCCAATGTCATTGTGTTTAATGCCTATTGTAGCCTTTCATTGGGACATCTAGGTCCCTTTAACTCTATTTTCTACATTATATATACTTCTTTTATTGTCTACATATTTGTTTTATTTTTTGAAAATTAAAAATTAGTATTAGCATTTAGAAAATTTGAGTATTAAAAAAAGGCTTAAAATAGCAAAGTAATTGGAATTTGAAGAATTGAGAGAAGAAACAATCGTCTACTTGTTTCAAGCTTATTAAAGAAGAGGACATCCGTATTACCCTCTTGAACCTATTAATATTGAAGACTACAAAT
This sequence comes from Nicotiana benthamiana, assembly GCA_034376525.1. Taxonomy (NCBI): domain Eukaryota; kingdom Viridiplantae; phylum Streptophyta; class Magnoliopsida; order Solanales; family Solanaceae; genus Nicotiana; species Nicotiana benthamiana. The sequence continues at coordinate 25,534,468 of CM067324.1, read as the reverse complement.
ATTTTCTTGAAGTAAGAAAGGCATGTATTAAATATATTTGTTAATACTCCATTATTTTTCGCCTTTGTTTGCCTGTTGCTTACATGTCAATTTAAAGAACTTTTTAAAAGCATAATTGTAAGGAGTATTTGACTAACTTATCCTTATATCTTCCTTAAGATAAAAAATTAATGGATATAAATATTTTTATCAGTATAAATTGAAAAAATATATTACCTTCTTAAACTTTTAAAGCAATGAATATTTTAGACCAGATATATTCTTTTACTGAAATGAAAAAAAAAGGGGGAAGGGGGGTGGGGGGGGGGGGGGGGGGGGGACAAAAGTAAAAAAAAACAATGTTAACAAGTTTCCATCTATAATTTGAAAATGATGATGTTGTCCTATTTCAACTGATCAAGAACCTTCCTAACAATTTCGTTGGGTTTCTATTATGCAGTTCTTTCTTTTTGACCATTTTTCAAGGGGTTATTGTTTGTCTTGTGATAAAATGGAAATTGGAACAGAGTCTCAAAGTACCATTATTCATCACTTGCCTATTATTCTTTTGACTAGACTAGGCAGAATAATAAATGATTTCAAATTTATTTTCCAACTTTTTATTTCTTAAAAATAAAGTATCTTGACTAATATATGATCATGACTTTTTGCTCTCCTTTAGATAATTAATTAATAGTTAAGATTAACATTCCAATGTCAAGAGCATTTTTAGGAATGTTATTCAACATGCCAAATTGATTAATTGAAGAAGTGTTATGTAGGGACGAACCAAATTAACTTGATGCAGCTTAAATTGCCATTATTTAGGGTGGCTTAGAGCCTTAGACCAAGTAAAACAAGCATTATACACTTCAAATATGATATTAAGAATTAATGGGTTAAAGTTCAATTATCCAAATCTGCAAAACAAAAAAAGAAGGAAAGAAACATTGTGAATTAACAGCATATTATAAAGATGAAATTTGAGTGGCTGGCTATTGATGGAGGGTACATTGTGTTTAATTGGTAATAGGAAAATAAAGGGAAAAGGAAAGTAGTGATGGTTTTTCAACCCCAAAAGAACTATAATGTCATCAAACATCTTCATGAAAAGGAATCTTTCTTAATTTGTGTTTCATCCATTACATAGAGGCTATGCAAATTTTCTCTCTGTCCCTCCAATTTTATCAAATGTCTTCTAACGGACTTCATGAAAGGACTCATAGCCAAAAACTCTTGTGTTATGGCTAGAGACTAGAGCCCGAATTTTAATTTTATGGATTCTGAAGTTTAAAACAACAGATTTTAAGTGTTAGTATCAGATTCTAAATTTAATATGTATGCAAATTTAATATGTATGCATATTCATTGAATTTCTTAGCAAAAATACACTATTTAAGCAGAAGCAATTGAATATGGTCGAACCCTCCATAGTGAGGGATGGAGGGGAAGTGTTACTGGCGGATTCGGGTGAATTCAGTAACTTTTACGTACATTTTATTTTTGTATTAGAAAATTCGTTATATACAAATGTTTAATTGTGAATCCAGTAACAAAACAAGCTATGGGTTTAAGGACAAGTTCAAAACTCATAAAGTTTAAATTCTAGTTCCGCAACCTCTACTTCCGCCCCTGATTGCGTCAAACCTTTAAGATCATGTATTAATCATTAAAGTGGAAGTCCAAATTTGCGTGCAACAATATACCTCCTTCATTTTCAATTAGATGAGGTACTTTCTTTTTTAGTTTACTCTAAAATAAGTGATACATTTCTAAATTTGAAAATAATTTAACTTTAAACTCTTCATTTTATTCATTTTACCTTTGATGAGAAGTTTTTATACCTACACAAATGTCATGGCCCCATAAATCTTATACCCGTTAAGCTTTTAAGATCATTAATTTCAAAAATCTTTATTTTTCTTAAACGTCATATCAAGTCAGACTACCTCATTTAAATTGAAACAGGAGAAGTAGATAATAGTAATGTCAAAACAGGACTGCCTCTAAATTTGGGAGAAATTTGAAAAGCTTATACATGAGCATGATGCTACAGATAACAAGTTGACAAAGATGGTTGCAGCACCAAAAGTAGTGTTGTCTAATGCTTCCTTTCCACGAGAAAAATATAACTAAATGAGATTAAGATTTCTGACATAGTGATCCCTCTATTTTCTGTTACGTCCATTTCAACAACAACAACAACTACCCAGTATACTTCCACCAGGTGGGGTTTGGGGAGGGTAATATGTAGACGAGCCTTACCCCTGCCCGAAAGGCAGAGAGGCTGCTTCCAATCGACCCTCGGCGAGTAGAGTAAAAATGGGAAAGCTGCATTAAGAAACAGAGATAAAATTAGAAACAGTTACATCCATTTCATTGCTGCAATATATAATTATATATACATATATGTTGGTCTTAGGTGACTTGCAAATCGCTGAATTCTTATATAAAGATGTGTGCTATAGCTAGATAAGAACTTAACCTTTGTCCAAAGGGGACCTCCTACGAATAGCTACTAAGAAGCAGCAGCAAACATTCTTAACTTGATCGACATCGACTCGCTGACCGTGTAATACAACATATAAATCATGCCACATTTTTTATAAATTTCCTCTGTTTGCTGTCCTAAAATCTTCAATAGTTGTTTTACAGCTTCCGGCGGGCTACAAGTCTATTACATATAGACTCGAGTATGCTAGGTACGTAACAGATCTAGTAACTTGTAAGCGCGGGCGAAGCTAGGTGAGCAGAAGGAGTTCAATCTAATCCTTTTCGTCGAAAATTACACTATGTATATAAGGTCATTTCTTTTTTGTGCATATATTAGATGTTGAATCTTCTTAGCTTATTTATATATTTACTTTTTTTAGTTTTTAATTTCTCTTGGTAAAAATTCTATTTCCGCCAGTTATACATATCTAATATATTGCATATTTACACCGCTCTGAACTCGCTAACTCTTAATTTTTGGATCATTCTTTGCGCATGTCACACCTATCCAATAGAGATACAACTAAAATAATGAAGAATCCATGTAATATAGCCATGTCTGTTAGACTTGTGATTCTACGAATGAGACTGGACAGAAAAAAAATATTAGGAACTCACATGCATGCGTTCCTTTATGGACTCAGACTTGCAGGTCTTATTTTTACGAACTTTACTACTGTACAATGCTTTATCCGTCTTTCTTATTTTCCAAATTGAAATTTTCATCTCTTTTTGTTATCTATTTGCCTGACTCATCGAGATATACTACACACTCGCGATTATATATATACATATATGTGTTATAAATAGAGTTTTATTTATATTAAATGTTTATATTTATAAAAATTTTAGGGTCTATTACTTGGTGGTTAAGTCATCATTTCCCTATAAATATCGGGGTCTGTTTCATTGTAATTCATCTCAAATTCAATAAAAATTTCCCATCTCTCTTTATTTGCAATATTGTTCTTGTTCTTTTATTATTTCATAACACATTATAGCACGTGACTCTAACCAATTGAATAGAAGCTTTGGGATTGATCATAATGAGTGTCAATTGTTCCATGAACTTCTTTCATGATTAAATTCTGGATTTAAGGTAAGTATTTTACTTTTTTCTTTTAAATTCTTGACATTCTATAATTTGATTTTAAATACACGCAAAGACGATAAATTTTGATTGTAACTCTAATGAAGTTTGAAAGAAATTATAACCACCCAAAGTCGTAAAATTTCTATGTCTTGCTATAATCAAAGTCATGTATGAACGTGAGCACAAGAAGTGAAAACCCGTCCGATTAAATTTGCTTCATTCTCATTCCCTTAAGAGAATGTATAACAATGTGTGATAAGTCTGAAAGAAGATAAAATTATTATTGTTAAGGTATCAATGGATGTGGACGTGGCAATAGACGAAATTATAATAGTCATCATTTTGATAATGGGAATAATAAGAATTCTCAAAATTCTCCTTCACTTTGTGAAATTAATGTTTGTCATCAATTTGGCATGAGATTTTATAAAGCATATATAGATGATTATGGTCCATTCATGATGTGACTATGACAATATCTGATTTATGAATACATATCCATTCTTGAAAGAATATGAACGTACTAGTGGTAGTAAATATACCACACTCACCTCTAGAAGGAGGTTTGAAATGATATAAGAAAATAATATCATTATTATGGCATGAATGGTCACTGGTCACGTACCTATTACATGCCAAAATATTTTGGTAATGTACTCATTAAAGAATAACCTTAATGCAAGAAACATATTTTGCATATGATTTTGATCATAATCATAATGGTATAACTTTCTCTTTAAAAGAGATATTCACCACATGGATGTTGATGAATGTGTGGTAGTACAAAATTAATGAGAGCTCTGGAAGAGCCAATTAGTACTATTTTAGAGGAATACAATTGATTATCATGTCAATTCATTGTGTCGTAGTAAGTATCAAAGAAAATTATTCGGTTTTTAAAGGACTCGAGAAAGCGATTCATTATATTGAGACTATAAGTAAAGGAAAATTTTAATATCTTCTATTACTACAACTTGTAGCGGAGTAATATTTATGTGAATAATAACCTGCTTTATTCTCCAATTTGTACTACACAAATAAAAGATTTCTATAATAAAATAGAACTTTATTGATATAAAACCGATATTATAAAAAACTTGGAGTTTATTGATATCCAGTTGGTATAGCTGGTATAGTCATATCAATTTAAGTATGATGTGTAAAAATAAAAGAGAATTCACATGGGTAAATTTGAGGAACTAGAAAGTTCTTTACGAATTCTCCTACATTGCTTGTTCTTATTAATTGATAGATCAACTAAAAGTGGGGTTGAATTCCATGAATGCTGAAAATATCAAAAGTGAATATGGGTCCATTCATCTGCCATGTGTACCACATAAGATGCGTCTATGAGATGGTTACATGTGCGATTATTATTAACCCACAACATGGTGTTTGCAAGGTAACTTGTTCAATTATTTGATTTAGAGTATAATTTCTAAATTTTTTTATTCAAGATAGTTCATCTTGATAAGTTGGTTTACATCACAGTTGGTTTAACAAAATAATTTAGTGATTGTCTCCACTTAATAGCGAAATAATTACTTATGTGAACAAAGTTATTTATATCGATTTGATATACGTTATATACCAAAGTATATTATTTTCTCCCCTCACAAGTGGTTCAAGGTCAGGAACTAAATAATTCTATCTTATTTTTGATGTGCGGGGCATATTTGATTAATACCATAACTCAATATGGGTTCTCAAAGTTGAGGAAAACAAGTTAGTTTTTCAAACATGAGGGGGAGATATGATAAACAGTTGAGAAAAAAGTTACGTGGAATGAGTTATCATTTCTACATTTAGATCCTCGAATAAAATAATATGAACTTGAAGTTCATAAGAAGATATTTCATTTGCAATATATTGCAAAGCATGACAGGCGCATTTGCTTACCCAAATAAAGTAACTACATTCTCATTGCAAATGCTCCTATTAAGTCCTAGAAGGACAAGGTCTATGACACGCTTAAAGCATATAGACAAATTAGTTTCAAATAAATTTCTTGATAAAGAAGATGAGTGAATGATCAAAATGATCATAATAAGGAGGCAAGTGATCTAGAAGATCATATGACATAATACTTCATAAAATCTCATGAGAGATTTAGGTAACTGAATATATGAATAAAGAAATCTCTATGCTACATCTTGATGAAAAATAAGGGGGTTAGAACCAATATAAAATATCTTATATATCTGAAATGATATGAAAACTTGATACAAATCTAAAGTCTATTTGTATGGATTATATGACAATCCATGAAGGATTTAAGTTGCATGAAGCATATACGATTCTTGATCTTGAAGTACCACTTCCTCAGTGCAATTTGTGCACAAATATATCTTGCTATAACTATAACTATTATAATATAATAGCAAGAGTTTTCACCTTTATGTGAAGATATTGAATTGACGCTTCCAACAAGATCATACGAAGACAATACATCTATTAGGAATGATGATTTCAAGGTGAAACAAATTCGTGTAAGAGATCTTTTAAAGATGGTGCACAAAATTAGAATGCAACTTCAAGATTTGAATTGATGCTCTCATCAGGGGGAGTTAATGCGCGTTGCACTCTTTTTTCCTTACAAGGTTTTGTCCCGCTGGATTTTCCTTGCAAGTTTTTTAATGAGGCAACCAAAAGGCGTATTATGAGATATGTGTATTCATTTTCCTTCTCTAAATTTCTTTTCCACTGGATTTTATTTTAGTTAAGGTTTTAACGAGGCACATTATCTGTTGAATAGACATTCAAGGGGAGAGTCTTATAAATAGAGTTCTATTTATGGTGAATGTCTATATTTAGAGAGATTTTAGGATTTATTACTTGATGGCTAAGTCATCATCTCCCTATAAATAAATGGTTCTATTCTATTGTAATTCATCCCAAATTTAATAAAAATTTCCACTATCTCTTTATTTGTAATATTACTCTGTTCTTTTATTGTTTCTTATATATATATATATATATATATGGTGGAAGAGTTGACAGATAAAGTTATCAGGAAATCACATGCATGTGTCTGTATACTTGGAAGTAATAATTTTACGTACTTTTCCGCAATGTCCCATAAGTACTCTTTCTAATTCCCCTATTACTACCATTAATGATTAAACTGCATGCAAGCACTACGTACGTCTCTTCAAACTGCGGATTAGCTAGACCGAAGTGCAGCTTTTACCTATAACACACACCCTGGAATATTACGTTATAATACAAGAATAAAGATTTTTTTATGTAATCAGTATAGGTTAACATGTAATGCCTATCACATAGATTGACTTGTAAGTTGTAATTTGTAAATACTTTATAAACAATTTGAGTGTATAAATATTTTTTATATTATTTGCGGATAAAAGTTAAACTCATATACATCAGTGTGCAAGCAATTAAAGGGTGCACGCTAAGACTCCTAATCTATAAAGATGGTCATTCGGCAATCTAATCCTTCTTTTTTCCAACTAAAATTTCACCGTGCGATTTTTCTCAAGTTGTCACGTAGTATAATTTTATGTAGTAGCTACCAAGACATTACTTTCTTATTCACCAGCTAAAACTATAGGGGCAGTGGTCCAGCTTAGGGGAGGCAGGTAGGGTACCACACCCAAGATTCAAAACGTCTAATTTCCAGCATATAATATTAAATATTAGAAGTATTTTCACACCCTTCCTCTTTTTAATTGCACATCCCTTTTACATTATCAGTAGATAAAACTGAAAATCATTCTAATCATCTCTGCCTGTACGGAGTGGAGTCCGGAAATTAAATTTATTAGAAAGTGTACGAATTTTGAAGATAAGAAGGTGAAGAGAGCAAACCCGAAAATAAAAAAAATAAAAAATATCAAATTTTAAGAAACAAGAGCTATGCACTTTTGTAGTCTAGATTGCCAAGAAACAGTTCCTCCTGCAAAAGTGATCAAATAACCGGAAGTGGATCTTGAATTATCAAGATTTCCTCCTAAAACAGCTTCCAATCTGCAGTACCTTTCAAATACCATCATATCTATTTAACTGCATCCCAATATTCTTTCCCAGGATTAGAAAGGAATCTACTAACAATACCGAAGGCATGTGCAATATCCGGTCTAATGTAAACTATAGCATACATCAAGCTACCAATGGCAGAAGAGTAAGGAATATGAGACAACTCCTTTTTCTCTTTATCAGTAGATGGACTCTGACTAATACTCAATTTGAAATATTTAGCTAGAGGAGTACTAACCACTTTTTGCATCTATCATATTGAACATCTTAGGTACCTTCTCAATGTATTGCTTTTGGGACAGAAATAACTCCTTTCTATCTTTGTGTCGGTGGATTTGAATGCCTAAGATTTTCTTTGCTAGCCCTAAATCATTCATTGCAAACGATTTGCTCAACTTCTTCTTAAGGAATGCAATTCTGGATTTATTCTTTCCAACAATAAGCATGTCATCTACATAAAGAAATAAAATAATAAAGTCATCATCAGAGAACCTCTGGAAGAATACACAGTGGTCTGGAGAAGTTTTCGTGTACCCTTGTTCTTCTATGACAGATTCAAACTTCAAATACCATTGCCTTAGATCTTGTTTCAATCCATACAAGTCTTTTTCAATTTGCAGACATAATTTTCTTTTCCCTTAGTTACAAAACCCTCAGGTTGCTCCATATAAATCTCCTCATCTAAATCACCATGAAGAAAGGTAGTCTTATCATCTATATGCTCAACCTCTAAATCTAGACTTGCAGCTAAGCCTAGAACCACACGAATAGAAGACATCTTCACAACATGGGAGAAAATTTCATCAAAGTCAACTCCCTTCTTCGGGCCAAAACTTTAACAACTAACCTCGACTTGTATCTAGGCGCAGAGGTATGGTTATCTTGTTTTATTCTGAATATCTATTTGTTAGATAAAGCTCTCTTACCTTTCCGCAATATTACTAACTCATATATGCCATTCTCATATAGTGACTTTATCTCATCTTCCATTGTTTCGATCCCCTAATCTTTGTGAGTATCTTGTATGGCTTCATCATAATTCTCAGGTTCTCCTATGTCAGTCAAAAGTACATACTCTTCTGGAGCATAGCATATGGATTTTTGCTTCTCTCTTGTAGATCTTCGAAGAGAGGTTTCAGGAGTATTTGAAGTAGTTACCTATGCAGGAATTGGTTGATGATCAACCACAACTTCATCAACTGGAGCATTCATAACATTTACACCATGATGATCATTTTGATCTTGATCAATATCTCCATCATTATCTTGGGTTCCTTCATGTGCAATAGGTACCTTAGCAATTGAAACTGGATCAATATCAATTAAGCTATCATCACTTTTAGAATCTATCTTTTCAGCTTTGTCAATATCTTCAATAGTTTGGTCTACAAAGAATATTACATCACGACTTTTAATAATTTTATTGTCAACTGGATCATAAAAATGATACCTAAGCTCATCTTGACCATAACCGATAAAGATGCACTGCTTAGTTTTGACATCCAGTTTCGATCTCTCATCTTTAGTAACATGAATACAAGCTTTACACCCAAAAACTCTAAGGTGATCATAAGAAACATCTTTGGCAAATCAAACTTTGTCTAGGACATCACCATCCAAAGCAACTGCATGAGGCAAACTGATAACATAGGCAGCAGTGTTAAGTGCTTCCGCCCAAAATGTATTTGGAAGTTTAGCCTCTGAAAGTAAGCATATAACTCACTCGGCTAGAGTTCTATTCATCCTCTCTACCAAACCATTCAATTGAGGTGTCTTGGGGGGAGTTTTCTGATGATGAATTCCTTTTTCCTTGCAATAGTTATCAAAGGGACCACAATATTCACCACCATTGTCAGTGCGAATACATTTTAATTTCTTCCCCGTCGGTGTCTCTACTAAGGCCTGAAATTCCTTAAACACGCTAAGTGCTTGATCTTTAGATTTCAAAGGATACACTCAAAGCTTACGAGAATGATCATCAATGAAGTTCACAAAGTAAAGTGCACCACCTTTTTACTTTACTTTAAAAGGACCACACAAATCAGAGTGTACTAGCTTCAATGAATCGGGCTTTCTTGATGGAAGATGGCTATGAAAGGAAACCCTTTTCTGTTTGCTAGCTAAACAATGTATTCACCTTTTTTGCTTTGCTTGTTTCACTCCAAAAAGAAAACTTTTCTTAGCCAAAACGTAATTCCCCTCTCACTCATATGATTCAATATTCAATTCCACAATTCTAACAAGGTATCACTTTCCACCAGATTTATTGAGTCATTAAGAATAGAGCCCTATGTCACATATAAATAACCAGACTTGACTCCTCGAGCTACTACTAACAAGCCCTTGGTGAGCTTCCATTGGCCATTAAAGATGGCACTATGGTAACCTTCATCGTCTAATCTTCCTGCGGAGCTCAAATTGAAAGGAAAGTCTGGAGCATGCTTGACATCTTGAAGAACTAACATTGAACCATTCAGTTTTCAAACAAACTTTGCCAACACGAAACACCATAACTTTACTAGCATTGTCCATCTTTAACATTCTAGAATCAATATGAGTATAAAATGAGAAAAATCTTTTCTTGGTGTGACATGTGAGATAGCTCGAGAATCTACTATCCAGCTCGTCTCATGGATACCAAATTGATGATGTTTTTACCATAAGCAAAAAGAAGGTCATCTCGAACAATAGCAGCAACATTTTTCTCGTTATTTTTAGCTTCCTTTCCTTCTTTAGTGTCTTGATTCAACTTGCGGCAAAACCTTTTGATGTGTACATTCTTGCCATAGTGGTTGCATGTAATATTATAGTATTTGGACCTTGACTTAATTTACCTCTATTACTTGAGCCTCTTGTTCTATCTCTCCCACCATCTTCTGTAACCAAGATATCTACTTGTGAGGACGAACCCTGAGATTTTCTCCTTACTTCCTCGCTCTACACACCACTTTTGGCATATTCCATGGTCACCTTACCTCAAGGAGCTGAATTTGTCAAAGAAACATGAAGAGTTTCCCAAGAGTCTGGAAGAGTATTAAAAAGCCAAAGTCCTTGTATTTCATCATCAAAAACTCCCATTCCAGATAGCTGATCAAGGACACCCTGAAAATCATTTATATGATCAACGATAGGGCTGTCTTCCTTGTATTTAAAGGTCATCAATTGATTTAGTAGAAATAATTTATTGTTCTTGATTTTTGAACCATAAAGAGTCTCTAGCTTTTCCCATAATGATCTCGTATGTATCTCGTTCACAATATGGTTGTGAACATTATCTTAAACTCATTGTCATTTATATCCACATACTTGTTGGTACTCGAAATCCCAATCTTCATCGGATATACTCTCGGGTTTAAGCGCTGAAAAAAATGGGTAGATGCATCTTATTCACGAACAACAAGTCTTTCATCTTGCTTCTACAAATATTATAATTTCTCCCATTTAAATATACCATCTTGATCATATTCGCCTCTATTCCAAGGCTCTGATACCATTGTTATGTCGAGGAAGATGCAAACATTAAAGAAGATAAAGGACACCAAATTTTAGCGTGGAAATTCCTTCAAATCAAAAGTAAAAACCACGGGATCACAAAGATCCAAAAAGCTCAACTATAACAATAAGAGGGTTACAAAAGTTCTCCAACTTGGCTACACAACAAGTGCCAAACACGGATCAACAATAGTAACAATAGCAACAACTAATCAATTGAAGAAAGATTATAATCCACAAAAAAAGAAACTGTTGGTCGAGGCTCGAAATAAGATGCTACGAGGTGTTTTCCATAATTTTATTACCATAGTTGGTTTTTCTATGTGTTGAAGGAAAGGGCAACATGTTTACCTTAATTGGGTTTTCCTTCCTGTAGAAGGAAATTACAAATCTCTTATATTTGGCTAGTCCTTTTTCTTGTAGGGAAAAGTTTGGACTTCTATAAATTGAGGATCCTTCCTTCTCATTGAGTAGCATCTACAATGTAGCCATATGAGGCTTGAGAGTCGTATTTAGAGGGAGAACTTTACAGGACAAGTGTTAGTGTGTCACTTGTGTTTTCCTCTTCGTGAGATTTTTCTCTCGACATTTTGTACTCTCCTTTTATTATAGTGGATTGACCATCTCCGCCGTGGACGTATGTTAGTAATTTGTGCCTCTTTGGTATATTTATCTTTTGTTATCTGATTTATAATCGTTCGAGCTTTGCGTTACTAGCTTCCGCACGACACCTGGTTTTTTGGTCATAACAAGTGGTATTAGAGCAAGGTTCAAGACAGGTTCATCTTGGCGGGTTCAGTTCTAGCCGTAACATATTAGACGATAATTGTGATTTTTATCTGAGAAATTTGACAATTGTGCTACGCGCGTCGAGACAAACTTTGTGGTATAGATTTGGAGGTGGCACCTGTTGAAGGCTATGTGAAGAAGATGGATCAAGTTTATTTTTTAAGAAAATGCAGACCAATGGGGAGAATTGTTGGTGTTTACCATAATTTTCTTACCATATTTAATTTCCTATTTGTTGAAGGAAAGGGCAATATGTTTACCTTAATTGGGTTTTCCTTCTTGTAGCAGAAAATTACAAATATCCCATATTTGGCTAGTCTTTTTTCTTGTAGGAAAAGGTTTGGACTCTTACAAAATTGAGGATCCTTCCTTCTCATTAAGTAGCATCCACAATATAGTCATATGAGGTTTGAGAGTCGTGTTTAGGAGGAGAACTTCACATGACAAGTATGTCATTTGTGTTTTCCTCTTCGTAAGGTTTTTCTCTTGATATTTTATACTCTCCTTTTATTATAGTGGATTGCTCATATCCGTCGTGGACATAGGTCATTTGACCGAACCACGTTATTTATTTGTGTCTCCTTTGGTACATTTCTCTTTGTTATCTGATTTATCGTCTTTCAAGCTTTGCGTTACTAGCTTCCGCATGACACGTGACTTTTTCGGTCCTATAAAGTCATGATAAGAATAGAAATTTTGCCTAACTCAACTTCAAAAGCTATCTTGTAAGGTGAGGATTGCCCAAGCCATATAAGGATACCAAGGACATCAAATCCCTCTGATGTGGGAAAACTCTACACCCTCCCTCACGCTCAGGCCTCTAGAGCATGGACAACATAAATGGGGGCCCAACATCGTAATAATAATTTGGATGGGCCTGGCTCTGATACCATGATAAGAATGGACGTTGGACCTAACTCATCCCCAAAAGCTAGCTTGTGAGTTGAGGATTGCGTATGCCATATAAGGAGACCAAGGACCTCAAATCCCTCCAATGTGGGACAACTCAACAAATACAACACTAACACACCAACTATGAAAGCCAATATTCATAATGATGATTAAGAAACAAAGGAGTTTCAAAGGAAATAACCACATGTATTAGACATTAATATTAGCAATTTGATTGCACTGGGAATATAAATATCATGACAACCACTGGCAAACAAGATGCCCCCCAAACAGGTAGCATTCACGCCACTGCTAATGCATGTAATGACGCACTCACGACCATTCTGAAGAAAATGGAAGACATGGAAAACGAAAACAAGGCGCTCTATGATCAAATGAAAAAGCATCAAGAAAGGGTCGACAAGATACCAGGCGCCCCAAAGTTTTTACCGAAATGAGATAATGGCCCATTTAGTGAACAACCGTACAACGAAGAAGCAACCCCCTATGCCGTTCCAAAAACTTTCAAAATGCCATCACATATGAAGATATACAATGGCACTATGGACCCAGACACTACAAAAAAAAAACTAGAATTAGCTATGAACATCGTTGCTAATCTGTCGCTAAAATGCTCGTAGCTAATAGAATTTTTTTGATAATGCATTGCTAATCCATCCTAAATAAGATTATCAATGGATTTTTCTAATTAGTTACAGAATTTATCCGTCGCTAAAACTGATTTTTCAGTAGTGAGAAGATAATATCGTTCACCATGCCACAGCTATGAAGGGTAATGACCTTTTGAAAGAGCAAATATCATCAATGCTACTAAAAAAATTCAACGAAACCCTAACAGGGGGAGCCCTAACCTTGTACTCAAACTTGTTGGCGCGGTCAATAGCGACGTTCGAGGAAATGGAGGACAAGTTTGTCACCGCTCATGCAGGGGCTAAAAAGGCAGAAGATAGGCTGAACAATATACTCACCATCAGGCAACCACCTGGCGAGGTGCTCATAGACTTCCTCACTCGGTTTGACAAGGTGAGAACGAGCCTACCAAATGTATCATACGGGATAGCAATAGCGGCCTTCCAGAACGGGTTGAGCAGGAACGGGTCGAGAGAAACCATAAAACTACTGCGCAAACTTATGAAATATCCTCCTACTGCCTGGAAAGAAATTCACAATGCCTATTGCGCCAAGGTAAGAGCCGATGAGGACGACCTCAACAGTCCCATCCAACGGCTAACGTCTGTTCAGGAGAATCAAGAAAAGATCATCGTAACAACGGTCGAAGGGATCAATTAGGTCCCCATCTCGGCCGAGAAAGACATCACCCCTATATCAGAATAGTCGTCCCACCACCGCCTCGGCATACAGATGGCCCGCCCCATCATACAGGGACTCAGCAAAATGAAAGAGGTATACCTCCATTCTTATTTGCTCACAAGTTTTGCGTTTCCCCTTCAGAAATAGTGTACGCACTAGAGAAGCTCGGCACAATGGTACAATGGCTGCAAAAGATGAAATTCTATCCAAATACTCAAAAGTTGAACGCTCTTTGTGAATTTCACCTGGAGTGGGGTAACAAGACCGAAGATTGCGTAGGTCTGTGGTAGGAGCTAGTGAGAATGCTGAACCATGGACACCTGAGAGAACTAATGAGCGACCGAAGGCGAGCCGACTTTTCACGCGGATGCGAACAACTCCAGGGACCTCCAAATCCCTCATCTCCCGCTCGAAATATCCAAGTGATCATCGGTGGAAGTGACGGAGCAGCAATCAACCATGTGAAATTCACCTATACATATAAACTTAAGCAGTAAATCTTTCACGAATGGTACGATGACTACGAAGATGGTATCATCTTCAATAACTCAGATACCGACGGTTTGACTTTCCCTCATTACGATGCTTTTGCTATCATTTTACATATTTTAGATACTCATGTAGAAATAACAATGGTGGATGACATAAGGAGGGCGTGTATTATCTATCCCCGAGTCCTTGTACATATGAGGCTCGAGAATAAGATAATAACGCATTGTATAATACTAATGGGTTTTAATAATACAGTCGAGCAAACTTCTGGAGAAATAGTGCTACCCGTCATAGTCGGGGGAGTCCCCTTAGAAACAATATTTCATGTCATGGACCAATATACAGCTTACAACGACATCATAGGACGACATGGATACGCGCCATGAGAGCCATCCCGCCAAGCCTCTCTCAAGTGATCAAGTTCCCTACTCTATGGGGAATATTCAGCCTCTAAGGCAAACAATGCACAGTGCATGAATGCTACCGTATCGCCCAGGACTACAGCGCATACACACACAGCAACTAAAGGGATACAACGTAAAAGCATAGCAATTAGTGATGTCGGGAACCAAATCCGATGTACAAACGGACGTTATTAAAGATCCTGACATCGTGGAAGTCGCTGAGTCGACAATAGAAGATCTCAATCTTGTCCAAATAAACAACAATGATAGCACAAATAAGGCTTATATCTGGCAAAATCTTTCGGAACCAGGTATATTTCATAAATTCTTAACTGACAATGCAAACATGTTTTCCTTCTCCTATTCAAATATGTCAGGCATTCCGAAAGATGTCGCAACGCATTAGTTGAATGTCGACTCCCTCTATCCACCGGTGCAGCAAATAAGGAGAAATTTCAATATCGCAATCGACGAGGCCGCCGGCATTAAAGTTGATAAGTTTCTCGCCAACAGTTCTATCCAAGAATCAAAATATCCCCTATCGATCGCAAATGTGGTCATGGTAAAGATGAAAAATTGGGAATTGCGGATGTGTGTGGATTTCACAAATCTAAATAAGGCATGCACGAAAGACTCTTTTCCCCTGCCTCATATCGACCAGCTCATCGATGCAACAGCAAGGCATGAAGTGCTAAGCTTTTTGGATGCCTACTCGAGTTACAACCAAATCCTCAAGGAGGAGGAAGACCAGGGGAAAACTACTTTCATCACCCATCAGGGAACGTATTGTTGCAAAGTCATGATGTTCGAGATAAAGAATGAAGGGGCCACATATCAAAGGTTGGTCACCAAAATGTTTAAAGACCAATTCGGCAAAATGATGTAGGTTTACATTGATGACATGTTGGTCAAATCCAAAAGGAAAGAGGATCACATCGACCACCTTACAGAGGCCTTTGGCATATTATGATGATATAAAATGAAGCTAAACCCCGAAAAATATGCCTTCAGCATAACCTTGGGCAAATTCCTCGATTTTTTCGTATCATAAAGAGGCATCGAGGTCAATCCATACCAGATCAAGGCCATCGAAGAAATTCCCGAAATATTAACCAGCAAAAAATAGGTACAAAAACCAACTGTCTAGATAGCCACCTTGTCGAGGTTCATTTCACGGTCATCCGACAGATGCATTAATTTTTCAATGTGCTAAAGAAAGAAAATAGGCTCCAGTGGAATTTAGATTGCTTTGAGGCCCTGAGAAAACTAAAAGCATACGTGTCCTCACCGTCACTACTCGATAAGGCAGATCCAGTCGAACACCTTCTAATCTACCTAGTGGTCTTAGAATTCGCGATAAGGTAGTTTTGGTCCGCGAAAACAAAGGTACACAATCTCTGATATATTATATCACCAAAACCTTGGTTGACGCCGAAACGAGGTGTCCCCATCTCAAAAAACTGGCTCTGCCATTGGTCATAGCTTCACAAAAGCTTAGACCATATTTTCAATGTCACCCCATATCGGTGGTGGCAACTTTCCCTCTCATCACCATCCTGTATAAACCCGAATTGTCAGAAATATTGGCCAAATGGGCCATAGAATTGAACAAGCACGATCCAACATATCAACCGTGAACGACGATAAAGTCGCAGGTATTCGCTGATTTCAATGTCAAAATATTATCCGAGGTCAAGCAGGAAGCACTTCGCACCTCCCCTAGGCAACCTGATATTCGGGTCCTCTACACCAACGGCGCATCTAATGCTTCGGGGTCTGGACTGGGACTCATACTTGAAGTCCCAACATGTGAAGTGATTCACCAATCCATATGGTGCCCCGAAATGACTAACAACGAGGTCGAGTATAAGGCCGAGGAGTTTGTCGCTAGGTATTTGACCAAATAGGATCGTCCAGTTCCTATAGAACCTATCACTAAAATACCCCAAGAGGGGGATAAGGCTAAGAGGAGCGAAAAGGGTTTTCCATGAGATGGGAAATGAAAAATGTTTTCCCCACACGAAGTTTAATTGCAGGACTGAAACTGGGCTCAAATATGGTGCACGACAAGTCATCCTCGGGTGCTACTTATAACTCGTCGTTAACCAAGTTACTGGGACTTTCCAAAGGCTACAGAAATATTGGGCAGAAATCCATAAACTAGAGCCAGAATTAGATGAATGTCGACTCGGCCAGATACCTCAGATGCAAAATATTGAAGCAAGTGGCCTCGCCAAACTAACAGCAGCAACTAAAAATATCACCAAGGAGAATGTGGTCACCCTCCTCCACTCGTCAATAGACCAAATTGAGGTATATTCTATAAAATTGACTTGGGATTGGCGAAACCGCATTATGATATATTTACATGAGGGAACACTCCCGCAAGACAAAAAGGAAGCTAAAAATCTTAGAATGCAGGCAGCCACGTACAGCCTCATGAATCACGACCTTTATAAGAGAATGTTCGGCAGACCTTTGGCAAAATGCCTAGGGCCAAATCAAATAAGGAGAATACTTGAAGAAGTACACAAGGGTCATTGTGGTGCCCATACAGGCAACTGAGCCCTTGTTAGATTCCTCATTTGGGTAGGGTATTACTATCCCACTATAAAAAAGAAAGCCACGGACTACGTCAAGAAATATGAGCAGGGCCGAAAGTACGTTCCTATGATACACCAAACAAGACAACTCCTCCACTCCATTAATTTATCATGGCCGTTCATCAAATAGGGAATGGACATTGCAGGACTCCTCCCAGCGAGGCGAGGCAAGACATGTTTCCTTTTAGTTTTAACTAACTACTTTTCCAAATAGGTGGAAGCAAGTGCGTTCGCCTAAATACGCAAACAAGAAGTCATCATATTCATATTGAAAAACATCATATTTCGCTAAGGCATCCCCAATGAAATCACTTGCGATAATAGAGCTCAATTCACTGGAAAAAATACGATCGAGTTCTTCAAAAAATGGTGAATCAAGCGAATATTCTCCATGCCATACCATCCCGCTGGCAATGGTCAAGTCGAATCCTCCAACAAAATAATATTGAGTATCATAAAGAAAAAGCTTGAGGACGCCAAAGGGTTATGGCCAAAACCTCTACCAAAGGTATTATAGGCCTACCGCACCACGTAAAAAAACAAGCACAGGAGAAATGACATATTCATTGGTCTACGGGATTGACACCGTTATACCCGTTGAGGTTGGAGAACCTATCCTGAGATGCTCCAATGAAAGCGGACTAAACAACGATGAGAACATAAAACAAGACCTCGATAAAGTAGAAGAACAAAGAGACATGGCGTATGTACGGGTGGTTGCCAAAAAAACAAGCGGAGATGTACTACAAGAAGAAGGCCAAAATACGACCACTAAAAGTCAGGGACTACATCCTTAAGGCCAAAACACAAGCGACCAAAGACCCAAAAGAAGGAAAACTGGGAACCAATTGGGAGGGGCCGTACAAAATCACAACGATAGCAAGAAAATGGGCATTCAAACTAGAAACTATGGAAGGAAAACTACAACAAAACAATTGGAATATCGCCCATCTCAAATACTTCAACTTTTGAAAAATGATGCCCCTTAAGTCGTACTCTTTTTCCCTCGCCTGGGTTTTGTACCTATTGGGTTGCTCGGAGAGTTTTTAAACGAGTCAACAGTGACATCCCAAAGTTCAAAGTATGATTCATCACCCCGCCTGCGGATGACCTCTCTAGGCCGAACGATGAAGGGACTAGATACAAGGAAACTTCTCCCATATATGTATGAAACCGACATGTACATTGCTCCAGTAAATAAATTATAGCAGCCTTTGTTTTACTCCAAGATATTTTGTAACTGAAGAAAATAAAGCAACATCTTAATATTCGACCTTGCTCGAATTACGACGGGTTAACATTTCGACCAACTCGAAATAACACCCCTATGGCCAAAAGCCATCGCCAAATAAAATATTCAACCTCTCTCGAATTACGATGGGTTAACATTTTTACCAACTCGATATAACACCTCTATAGCCAAAGGCCATCACCAAACGAAATATTCGACCTCGCTCGAATTACGAAGGGTTAACATTTTGACAAACTCGAAATAACACTCATACGTCCAAAGGCTTTTGCCAAATGAAAATAGTCAACCTCGCTCGAATTACAACGGGTTAATATTTTGACCAACTCGAAATAACACCCCTACGGGCAAAGGCCATAGCCAAATGAAATATTTGACCTTGCTCGAATTACGACGGGTTAACCTTTCAACCAACTCAAAATAACACACCTACGGACAAAGGCCTTCACCAAATAAAATAGCCAACCTCCCTCGAAGTTCAATGGGTTAACATTTCGACCAACTCGAAATAACACCCTTACGGCCAAAGGCCATTGCCAAATGAAAAATTCGACGTCGCTGGAACCATTTCATATTAGAAATCGGTTGGATTACTTGATACTCGAGTGAGATCGAATCATTTAAACTTCAATGTTTCCCGGATTACTTGACATCCGACATCGCCCGAATCATTTTAAACAACCTTGTTCGAGTTACTAAGATCTATGATCGTTTACGACAAAACATCACACGAGGCTAAAAATCCTTGGTACCCCCTCGCAACAAATAAAAATAACAATTTAGAGGTACATAACAAAAAAGTAATCATTCCATTACAGCTGATATATTACAAAAGTTATTTTACAAAAGGCTCTAGGAAGCCCTCATAGAAATAGCAAAGCAAAAAATAAATACCACAAAGTCCTACGCCACATCATCCCTCGTGGCATACTCCTCATTATGCAAAGAATCAAAGGTGAGTCTATCCCATCATCACCATCAACGTCGTCACCAACAGGTGTACTGGGATCATAACCACAAGCCTCACGAGTTGCACGTGCTTTAACACGCGCATCCTGAAGTTCTGCCTCGAAAACCTTCCCATTATCTTTCAAGGACTTGTACACGTCAAGTTGAGCCTCTGCATGGACCCATATCTCATATAATTCCTGTGAAACAACGAGATCATCCGAGACACGGGACATAGAGGGTTGTGACTGTCGTCGCACTTCCTCTTCCTTCGAAGCAATAACTTGTTCATTCAATACGGACAACTTCACCTCCATATCTTGGATCTGTTCCTCAAACTTAGGTAATTTGAGTGTAGACATCTCCATCTCATTATTTCGCTCAAACCTACAGATGCAAAGGGCGTCTTCCAAAGACGCTACCTCAGAAACGACAGTTGCCATGTCACTTTCAGCACGAGTCAATCCATCAGCCTTAACACTAAGCTTGCCCCTCAGATCAACAACCTCCGCCTCCTTTCGATCAAGCTCACCAGTTAAGGTGGCCATCCACGCTTGAAGGTCAGCATTCTCGGCCATCATTCCCTTGCTCACCTCAAACTCGTCCTCCTTCGCCTTAAGAGTTGCCTCAAGTTCACTACATCGGGCAATGGCCTTCATCAACTCTTCGGCCCGCTCTTTCAGATCTTCGACCTTTTGCGCTAACTCTTTCTCTTCTGCTTAAGCCTGTCACGGAACAGCTAAAAATTGATGTCCTCGGTGAAGACATCGCCCAATGCACCATGCTTAGTGTGATACTCTTTGTATTTAGAGGCCACTTTGCCAAAAACGACCATCCTCCACTTATCCCTCCGATCGTGCTCGATTCCATGATGAGAGTCTAACATGCAGAGGAAAGAATACCATCGTAAATAGATTATGTACACAAAACAAATTCGAAAAAGAAAAAAGAAAAACACTTACCCCGAAAGAAATGCCGAAAACACTCCGCGATAGCTCTGCATCATTCATCACCTTAAGCGTCGTACTCTTGGAAGCAGGGCATGTAGGGGCAAACTTCGATGCTTCCTGCTCGGAATTTGCCAACAAGTCATAATCCACGAGAATGACTATGTGTCAGTGAGGACCATCCGTCCTCACTTCCACGCGAGTGTTTCTCCAAGAAAGCTCGCACATCTTCGGGATCAACGTCAGAACCTGGACCGTCGTCCTCGGCATGCACCACTCCACCTCCTCCGGCAATAGACGACACACAACCATCAGAAGATCATACAAATCCCATGCCTTGACATTTCCCTTCGGCCCTAGGGGATCTCCCCGCCAAAATGGTATTTGCTATAAAAATGGCCCATGTGCCTAACCTAGGTGAGGACGCCACACCCAAAGTAACAATTTTTTTCTTTTCAAGATCGGTGGCGACGGCCTTCCCAAGCTCCACCCTCTCCCTTTTCCTCGATGGTGGTTCATCCCCGTTGGAAGGCTCATCCACGAGGTGGTAGATAGACCGAGAAGAGATTTCATCCCCTACAATGACTTCAGAAGGATAGTCCCTTGTTGGTACAATTTAAGTACGATCTCCTCGGACGGACTCAACTAAGGTAAATTGCATCCCTCCAGATACGGCAACCAGTAAAAATGCCGGGACCGAAGCCTTGTTCTTGGAAATCCAGCTACCTATCACCACAAAGAGGTCGTATCAATAAATGACGGCAAACAACCGAGGGTCAGAGCAAAAGGAACACTTACCAAACATAACTTTCGGCTCAAAGCATTTGAGAAAGGCGCGCCAATCTCGAGTCCCCACCATGTGAGGTAACATGCGAGCTACCAAATACTCAATGCCGACGATGGGAAAGAGTGCACATCTCTCAGCTGCACACAAAAGTCATAGGTAAATAAAAATTAGAAAGAACAAAAGTAAACAACAGGCATACGCTACCAACACTTACGGTTATGATTCCACTGCTCTAGAAATCCAGCGGGGTCTAGTACCAAATGCTTCATTTTGATGAAGAAATATTTGGGCCAAAACTTTCGGTTTGCCCTGTCGTCCATTCCAACCATCAACCCCCTAGTCCCACATTGTCGCATATGTATTATAGTACCCCTATGAAAACTCGGGGAAAATAAATATAAAAGGTGGTGAATGATAACCTCACACCCAGCCAACTTTCATACTTTGTCAGCACCAGAAAAATCTTATATGTATACGGAGACAGTTCCGCCAGGCAGACTTCGTAAAATCAACATAACTCGTCCGCCAGCGGAAAAAGAGAGAGTGTATGACCGATTATAAAAGGATATACGTAAAAAGCACAATATCCCAGTCTTTAAACCTCTACGAGGTCCCTCCAAGCTGGAACCATCTCGACATAAGGAGGAATATTATACGTAAATCGGAGTTCATTTATGTGAGTTGTCCCGGTCATAAAGATCATTGGAACGGGGGAAGGAGCAAGCTATTTGTGGAAATAGTTCTTGGACATAGGGTTTCTGGGGAGTATCTCTTCCACAGTAGGGAAACTATCACCCTCCTCAACTGCTACATCCTCATTACCAGAAGGAGAGGCCATGGACAACAGAGTGGCGTCGGAAACCTCATCATATGCACGGTGAGTTCAGGGCATCTTGATAATAGAAGGTGTGCTGGTAAACCTAAAATGAGAAACACTGACTGAACGAAAAGATGAGAAGTAGAGTTACGGTCAATCATAATGCATTAAGTTCTCCGATTGATGATAATGAGCTCTTCTCTTGGATTTAATTCTATTTGATCTAGAACATATTAAGCTCAACTAAAATTCACACCATCAATTTGTTATAAATTGATTTAACAAATTATTTGCTCAAACAGCAATGACAAAGGGAGATCATGGATTTCAATATGTTACATTTGGAGATTTTGAATGATAAACGAAATAAAAAAAAAGAAAGAAAAACAAAAAATGCTTAACTAAAACACAAGATGGGACACTAGTTAGACATGCTTACAATTGAGAATTAATTACGTGTAAATGTGCACTCAATAATCAATATACCATAGAATCACTTACATATATATATTTAAGCAATCTTTAAGAAATATAATATTATTACATATGATATAAAGAAAAGCATGAGTTCACGTGTTATATGCACCAATATATAAATACGGCCCTGCAGCTTATAAACGGCGCCAGATGGCATAAGCAGAATTCTTCGAAATTAGTGTCGATTGGTTATCAAAAAGTATAAGAGACTATATATGTTATTTTGAAAGAGTTTTAAGACTTTACTTCTAGTTCCAAATTGATTTTCTATTATTACAAATGGTATATCCGAACATGATTTTGTTACAAACAAAAAAATTATAATTGATTTTTTCCGGCAAAGTGGAGCAGATGTCACCTCTTGGTGCAAAGTGTTTTTGCCTTTGCATGTTCCAAGGCTCAGAAAAGCAAATTATCTCCTAAGAAAATCTAGAAACAACGCCAGATATGCAGCACAGAATTTATTAACCCGGCAAGTGTGTCCTAATTGATTATTGATCTATACCTTTCTGTCCTCTCTTTCACACATTCACTTTTCCATTTCTATGATCATTTGAAATGATGCTAAAATCAGAAATAATACTATCTTTAATGTACCTCACAGCATACGGCGCTAAATCATTTGAAATATTACTCACATTTTTCGAAAGATGGAATTTTGTGGATATTCGAATATTAAATGCTAAACCATGTCATCTAGAAGTTTGATTTATTAGAATGATGTTATACTTACAACAACAACAACTCAGTATAATCCCACTTAGTAGGATTTGGGGAGAGTAGTGTGTACGCAGACTTTACCCCTATCCTAGGATAGAGAGGCTGTTTCTAAATAGACCCCCGGCATCCTTCCCTATAAGAACTTCCCACCTTACTCTTGGGGAGACTCGAACTCACAACCTCTCAATTGAAAGTGAAGGTTGTTTACCATTCTAGCAATCCCTATTGTCTATAATGATGTTATACTTAAACGTATTGAAATGAATACTAGCACACAAAGAATGTAAAAAGTAACATCTTGAAACTAAAAAGGATATCTAAATATGATTCTGAAGTATAGTGGTGGGCCATGGCACGGTCTAATTTAGTGGCCAATCCCACGTTCTGTGAAGGAGAATTGATGGAGAGAACTGGTGATGTAAATAGATACTACTACTTCAATTTGGCCCTACTTTAATTTCTCATCGAAAGCCGAAAGGCAGTCAGCAGCAGCATATAGCTAGATCTGTGCCAATGGCAATTTCAAGGGCTGAAATGACCAAATCATCCTTGTGAAGTCTACTTGTTTGATCCACATGGAAGCCATGTTAGCCTTGCCTCCATAACTTTAGTAAAATGCAACCACGAATATATAGAGACAAGGATTTTAATTCAGCTGAGTGCCGAGTAACATTACAGTTACTACTGCTTTGTTAAACCTATATGAAAAAAATATACTCCGTAAAGGAGCTAGGACGGTTCTGATAAGTTGACAATCAACGTAAAACTAATTTAGCTACTACGAGTCATCTACTTACCTAATTCATCGAAGTCCAATAATATGAATAAAAGTGGTGTAATCGATTGATTGTTTATGTATATTTGGTTCAAGTCAAGGTAGTGAATGCACTCACACCTACCACAAAGGTGGATACACGCTTCACCAAAGAATTTGGTGTCTTTCCTCTATTTTCTTTGGAGTGAATATGCTAAAACTCCGTTAAATTTTTATGCTTTTGCCAGTTACATACTGAAATTATCTCATGTCCACAAAACTCCATTAACTATATCACCCTATATATTAAAATGTCCCTCGTCAATTTTTTAATAAAATATGTAATGTAATTCGCCAGAATTCAAGTGGCCCCAATTTCCGTATCTATTGGTTAATTACTGTTATCCTCTTTAAAAAAATTAATATTTCTATTTTTTTATATTCTAGTCTTCTTCATTTTTTTATCTTTCTTTTTCCTTTCATCTTATGGATTTTATCTGGGAAAAAATTCTTCTCTTGTTTATTTTCTTCTAGAATTGTCTATCTTTTTTATTTAGGTCCTCTTCTTCAACGTTATTTAGTCCACCAAAAGCCCATACTTTTTACCAAAACTTAACTGAAGTTTTTACTAAACCCTAATTTTTTTTATCCCAAATCTTGTATTAAACTAAATTTCTAGTGAAATCGGAGGTTAATGGGAATTTTTATTTTTTATTATTTTTTTTACAAATAATCATGTGTTTATCCCTTTACCCTATTTCTTTGATTTTTTAAAACCCCCATATGTTTGCGCATTTTATTATTTTTTTAGCGTACCAGTTTAGGGGGGTCTTAGGATATTTACTCTTTTCATTTTTGCTAAAACGATATTTCTCTCCTAGCGTACCAGTAGCCACAAAGCCTAAGAATTGGTGTTTTTCTTTCTTTGTTGCCGAAACAGTAATCCTCTTCCTCATCTCCCCAGCCACTTCTTCTTCTTCCTTTTTGGTTTGTAGGCATCTTCATGTGTGTTGGAACCCTGGACTAAAATGGAAATAGCAAGGAACTAAAATCACATACGTACTCTGCTGCTTTTATGTTAGGGGCATTTCTTCATATCACTCTGAGGAAATCTTAAATAAAGGCCACAAAGGAATACGTACACACATGAAAACTGACATCTTTCATAAGTACTACATAATTAACCAATAGTACTGCTCCTCCATCTCATTCTATATAAGTGTGTTAATATTTTGGGGGTCAAACTATATATGTTTTCTTTGATTACGATTTCTTCAATCTCTTCTTAAATATTTTAAAATATTAATTTAAAATGCGACTTATGGTATTTAATTATTTTTCATGTAGTTTCTAAATTGGGACAGAGAAGGAGTGATATAATCATCCATCACGAAGAGATTAGATTGTTGTCTTTATAATTGGAAAGGTTACTCTCGTCTTGAACTCGTAATCATGCTGGAGTTTTACCTGGGTTAAAGAAAGTTATGATAACGTGCATGTCCGAGATAAAATTCAGAATCTAGAGTTAGTGGATTAAATGATCATTAAAATAGATGTAATTTTGTTATACATATATAAATACATTTTTTAATTTTTTTTTGTCTATACATACGTAGTTCGAATCGATAATAATGATAAAGTTACGAATAATAGGCGGCAAAGGAATTGAAAGAGAGATAAAACAAAGAGACAGCAGGAAGTTAATGAGTAGTAGAGAAAAAATCATTCAAGTAAGAGGACAGAAAGAAACTGTGAAGTTGTACGTATGTAGTAATTAAATGAGGACATGGACCCAAAATACAGCTAACTCCTTTGAAAATCCGAAGAACAAAGGACTTACGGACGTACCCTTAACCATATCATAGAGAACTAAGGGACCATCTATAGATGTAGTCTTTTCTTTCTACAGTAAAACTAGCTAGGGGTTTTAAATTTGCTATCAAATCAATAGCTCATCGTAGTTGTCGGGTCGTAATTTAATAGTAGTTTTTTTCCAATATAAATACTGAGTCTAAACAAGAGCGATCACCTTATTTCCTCTATGTTGGATATAGGCGTTGGCATTAAGTGTGGACACATGCACAATTGTCATCAGCGTAAAATATAGTATTATTAATTGCGTCTCGATATCGAACAAGTTGGAATTTATATATATATATGATCCATATCTATTCGGGCTCATTTCATTGTAATACGGTGTAATATGTCTTTGAAGACAAATTAGTTATCCCTACTACGGATAATTTGCTTTAACTGTTAATTAAAAATTTAAGATTAGTCACATCCGATTAATCGTTGCGATTGGTACGAAACGTATTAGCGAAGACTTTAGGGGATGAAGAACCGGACATTTGATCTTACGTTGCAAAGAAACAAGAAGGGACATGGCCTAAACAAAAGGGGTCCAAAGCCAGCTGGGATTGACACATTATGCCTCATTTTTGTTTTCGTCATTTATTCAAAAATAACAAGACAACTACCATCCCCGTGAAAAAGCCACCAAATTAGTTGATCTAAGAGTTAATTTTGCAGATGGTTATTGAACTTGTCCACTAAAATAGTAAAATTTATTTTTCTCATATTAAATAACTGAAGTTAATCCACTATGACACTAAATTCACTCAACTTTAGTCATTTTAACATTAAAGTTACGAAACTATATTTCGTCACATTATCTAACATAATGTTAGACTAAAAAAACCAAAGATACATTCTTAACGTAGTGTGATATTGTTCATTTTGGGTCAAGTCATCACAACGTTTTTTAAAATAGGACCACACCATTAAGAGATGTATATAACTTATAGGTAGGTTCTCAATCATTTCAACTATCAATGTGAGACTTTGTTCGTACACCCAACAATCTCCCCTTCGAACTAAGTTTTTTGTGGCTTATTACCATGATTTGCGGGTCTATTTTCGAGATTCATTGTGTGTCATCCACATTGTCAGAGTATTATGGCAACAGACGCCCACAACTAGCTTCTTCTTGTGTGTGTGCCGGCTACTTTACTATCTCCATACTCGTCTTTCCGAACCTCGGCTCTGATACTAGTTGTTGGACTATAAATAGCTCAATGATACAATCTTTAACATGGCATGATACTGTCCACTTTGAGCCAAGCCCGCGTGATTTTGTTCAAATTACACCATTAAGAGATGCATACACCTCATATGTAGGCTCCCGATCTTTTCATTTACTAATGTGGGACTTTATTCGCGCACGAACAATCCTCCTCTAGAACTAAGTTCCATGTGGATCACTACCATAATTCACGATTCTATTTTCGAAGATCACTATGTGCCACCAACATTGTTAGAATATTATGAAAATCGAAGCCTGCAACTAGCTTCTCTTTGTGTGCACGTCGACCACTTTGGCATTCCCAGTGGACCTGGGCTCTAATACTAGTTGTTGGACTAAAACGGCCTAATGATACACTCTTAATGTGGTATGATATTGTTCTCTTTAGTCTAAGCCCGCACGATTTTTTCTAAAAAGCCTCACGCCATTAAAAGATACATATACTTTATATGTAGGCTCTCAATCTTTTCAGCTACCAATGTAGGACTTTGTCTGCACTCCCAACAATCTTTCTCTCAAACTAAGTTTTACGTGGCTCTTTACCACGATTCACGTATCTATTTTCGAGAATCACTATATGCCACCCCTGCCACCCATGTTGTTAGTCTATTATGGCAATCGTAGCCCTTAACTAGCTTCTTCTTATGTGTACACCGGCCACTTTGTCATCTCATACTCGTCTTACCGAACTTGGGTTCGTATATCATTTGTTGGACTAAAACAACCAATGATATACTTTTAACATAGTGTGATATTGTTAGTTTTGGGTCAAATCCGCACAATTTTTTTCATAAGATCTCACACTATTAAGAAATGCATACAGCTTACACGTAGGCTCTCAATCTTTTCAACCATCAATGTGGGACTTTATCGATACCTCTAACATATAGTAGTGAGGCCACTAAGTTTTACCTATTATAACTATAAGATCTAGCAAAATGATTTTGATACTATAGTGGGTGAAATTTTGTGACTTTAATGTTTGTAATGGAAAAATCTATGTGACTTTACAGTTATGATGGGCAAAATCTAATTAATTTAATATAAAAATAGGTTTATAGCTTTAACGTCATAGTTAATAAAGTTCTTTGATGTAACAAAAAAAATAGTTTTATCAGGTTATTTTGATTAACGGAGAAAGTTGTCCCCGACTTATTGCCTTAGAAGCAGAAGAAGTAGTATTTTCATGGGATTTTTTCACACCTATATAAAATTAGAAACTTTATTACCAAAAATATTTATGTTTACATAATTACTCGTTATATTCATATTTAGTTTAGAAAATATACTCAATTCACCTTAAAAAGCTTCCAAATCTATTATTAATGCCTTTAATCCAACTTTCATACAGTATTTAAATAAAAAATATATACATATAAGCAACAGAATATAATTTTTCTATAATTTTAAATTCCTTAATTGAAGATACAAATAATGGACTTGGGAGTCTTTTAAAGTGGATTATATATATTTTATAGACTGAACATGGGTAGGCCGGATAATTATGTAAACATGATTATTTTTGGTAATAAAGTTTCTAACTTTGTATATGTATGAAAAAATCCTTTTAGTTTCGAATCAAAAGAGGGCCCAAAAAAGAAAAGAAAGAAAAGATAAGATGATCGAACAAAGTAGAAATTGCATTGGGCGTCTTATTTGATCGCCCCCATTTAATTTGTATTAACTTTTTAATTTTTTTAATTTATTTTACTTTTTAAACAACTTCAACCCCTATTTCTTCTTCTTCTTTTCTTTGGGTGCAGTGAATTTATCTGGGATATGTGAATTATGATTTTTTTACAGTAGTGAGCTGTTGTGGCTCTTTATTTTTTCCGATTGCTTAGGGTTTCTTCTTCTTTTTTTCTTAATTGCCAAATGGGATCCTTAGAATTGTTGTTTTGATAAATATATGATTAGGGTTTATTCTTAATGATATATGGAGGTTATGTTTTAAATAATCTATTTCTTGAGAGCTTAGCTTCTACTTCCACTCAACTGAGAATTAAAAAGAACATTGAAGCTTAGATCCCATTTGGATTTACTTAGTTAAGTGTTTTTAAGCCAAAATAATTTTTAAGCCATTTTATAGTATTTGGATAAAGTAAAAAATGTTAAGAATAAAATTCTAATTAGAGTGAATGTCTATCTTGTAGAGAGTTTTACTTTGAGGCTAAGTTATTTTTCCTCCTATAAATAGAGGGGTCTTACCCCATTGTAAACCACCCCCAAAATTCAATAAGAATTTTCTCCCTCTTTCTCTGCAATATCGCTCTTGTTCTTTTATTGTTTTATAACACGTTATCAGCACGAAGCTCTACTATCTCAAGAATCTCTTTGAGAAAATTAAGGTATTTTTTCTCCTCCTAATTTTATTTTAATTATGTCTGACATTATGAAAAGAAAGTTCGTTGCCCTTGAAATTTCGGGCAAGAACTACATGACATGGATGTTGGATGCTGAAATCCATTTGGATGCAATGGGTCTTGGAGACGCCATTAAAGACAGAAATAATGCATCCACCCAAGACTGTGCTAAGGCCTTGATTTTCTTGCGCCATCACCTTAATGAAGGTTTGAAAATTGAATATCTCACAGTCAAAGATCCACTTATCTTGTGGAATGGCTTAAATGAGAGATATGACAACTTAAAGTTG
Organism: Nicotiana benthamiana; assembly: GCA_034376525.1. Taxonomy (NCBI): domain Eukaryota; kingdom Viridiplantae; phylum Streptophyta; class Magnoliopsida; order Solanales; family Solanaceae; genus Nicotiana; species Nicotiana benthamiana. Next base: position 25,504,467 of record CM067324.1, on the reverse strand, counting down.
GTCACACTGCCACAAGCATGATATGATTGGGCTCATCTGAGGCTCCAAGACTTTAAGTCTGTTTCTGAATATAATTCTGCAATGTTTAGAATTACTTCTAAATTGAAACTCTGTGGAGATACTATAACTGATTATGATATGCTTGAAAAAACGTTTACAACGTTTCATGCCTCCAATATGGTTCTGCAACAACAGTACAGAGAGAAAGGTTTCAAAAAGTACTCTGAGCTGATTTCTCTTCTCCTTGTGGCTGAGCGAAACAATGACCTGCTCATGAGATATCACGAAAATCGACCCATTGGGTCTACACCATTGCCTGAAGTAGATAAGGTGTATTCCCATTATGCTAAGCATGGAAAAGGCTATGGCTTTAATCATGGTCGTGGTCGTGGTCGGGGTCATGGCCGTGGACGTGGACAAGGAAGAAATATTTCTGGTGTTAGTCACCCCCCAAAGAGATATAACCACCAAAAGCGGAAATGGAATTATGAGAATCCAAAAGAAAATAGTTCAGAAACTATATGTTATCGTTGCGGTGGAAAAGGGCACTGGGCAAAAATTTGCCGTGTACCAAGACATTTGGTTGAGCTTTATCAAGCATCTCTAAAGAGTAAAGGCCTGAAACCAATTTTGTCTCTGACAATAATTTTGACATCACCCACTTGGATGTGGAAGACTTCTTTGAGCACCCTAAGGGGAAAATAGATCACTTGATCGGCGATGGATCCATGGTTAAAGAAGATTGAACAGTTTGATATTTTTATTTTTACTTATTCGTAGTAGTTAATGAATAAACAATTATCATAGTTTACATAAGTTATCTATTATTATGATATGGTTCAAATTTTATATAACTTTAGATTACACATTCATCATATGCTTTATTTGTAATGATTTTTTCAGTAAGTTAATCGATTAACATAACAGATAATCGATTAACCAATATATTCTATTAAACTGGACCTTATCCGCAAGGCATGTTAGTCGACTATCCGATTTAGTTAATCGACTAACCTAATGACCGTTACCTAAGTTAATCGATTATCACTTTAGTTAATCGATTAACCTTATGTCTGTTGCCTGTTCATCGACTAGTTTTTTTTTAAACGTTGAAACAGGTTAGTCGATTATCTATTTGGTTAATCAACTAACCTCAGCAGATTTTGAAAATATTGTTTAATTATTAAGCAACGGATACAAGAGTATTAAAAGGAGAATAACTATGATAAAAAAATACTAATATTTTTCGTATATTTCTTTTGTATGTCAAACCATGGGAAGCAAATATGGATATCTCACAAAGCAAACTTGGATCAACGTCCAATTGTAAAAATATTTGTTTAATTGATTCATGTACCACACATACGATATTCAAGGAGAAGAAATATTTCTCTCATTTAAGTATGTGTAAGGCAGATGTTACTACAATTTCTGGTAGTAGTAAATTGATTGAAGGCTCCGGAAGAGCAACTATAACTCTGCCTAAAAGAATAATATTTATCATAGAGAATGCAATTTTCTCTTCCAAGTCCAAGAGGAACTTGTTGAGTTTTAAAGATATCCGTCAAAATGGATATCATATTGAGACAATAGATGAGAATAATCTTGAATACCTCATCATTACAAAGAATGTCTCTGGCCAAAAGAGGGTTATTGAGAAGTTCCCATCTTTATCTTGTGGCATGTATTGGACAAAAATTAGTGCAATTGAGGCACATTCCACAGTAAACCAAAAGGTTACTGATTCCAATACTTTTGTACTTTGGCATGATCGATTGGGACATCCTGGATCAATTATGATGAGACGGATTATAGAAAACTCATATGGGCATCTATTAAAGAATTTAAAGATTCTTTTAAATAATAAATTTTCTTGCACTTCTTGTTATCAAGGCAAGTTAATTATTAGACCATCACCAACAAAGGTTGGAACTGAGTCACCTACATTTTTGGAACGTATACAAGGGGATATTTGTGGACCTATTCACCCACCTAGTGGGTCCTTTAGATATTTTATGGTCTTAATAGACGCATCCTCTAGATGGTCTCATGTGTGCCTATTGTCATCACGCAACCTTGCGTTTGCAAAATTAATGGCACAAATAATTCGATTACAAGCACAATTTCCTGATAATCCAATTAAGTCTATTAGACTAGATAATGCTGCTGAGTTTTCATCCCAAGCATTTAATGATTATTGCTTATCAATTGGGATAAAAGTGGAACATCCTGTAGCTCATGTTCACACTCAAAATGGTCTTGAAGAATCTTTAATTAAACGTATGCAGTTGATTGCAAGACCATTACTCATGAAAACGAGGCTGCCCACTTCGGTTTGGGGTCACGCCATTTTGCATGCAGCAATGCTAGTTCGTCTCAGACCGACGAATTATCACAAATATTCCCCGTTACAATTAGTTTTGGGTCATGAACCTAATATATCCCATTTAAGAATTTTTGGATGCGCAGTATATGTGCCTGTAGCACCGCTATACCGCACCAAAAATGGGCCCGCAAAGAAGGTTAGGAATATATGTTGGGTTTGAATCGCCCTCCATTATTCGCTACCTCGAAACATTGACAGGGGATTTGTTCACTGCACGATTTGCAGACTGTCGATTCGATGAGACACTTTTTCCAAAATTAGGGGGAGAAGTTGGTGAAACCAAACGGGAAATTTTGTGGAAAAATCCATCATTATCTCATCTTGATCCACATATCTCTATTTGTGAAAAAGAGGTGCAAAATATTATCCATTTGCAAAGAATAGCAAATCAAATGCCTGACGCATTCACGGACTTGAAAAGGATAACAAAATCTCACATCCCCGCAGAGAATGTTCCAATCCGTATTGATGTCCCTATTGGACAATCTTCTAGTGTTATATCTAATGAGTCGAAAGCACGCCTAAAACGTGGCAGGCCATTAGGTTCCAAAGATCGAAATCCTAGAAAAAGGAAAGCAAATGATCAAAATGACACTACGAAAGAATCTCATGAGGAAATTCACGATTTAATAAATTCTGAGATTCATGAAGAATCCATTGAGCCCGAGACTCAGGAAAATAAGGAACTATCAATAAATCCAATCGATATTGAGACAAATTTTAATCGAGTGGATATAGTGGTGGATTATGTCTTTGCATATAATGTTGCATCTAGAATTATGCAAGAAAGTGAGGATCTTGAACCTCAATCTGTTGGAGAATGTCGACAAAGACTTGATTGGCCAAAATGACAAGAAGCAATCCAATCAGAATTGAATTCACTTGCAAAACGTGAAGTTTTTGGGCCTATAGTTGAAACACCTAATGGTGTTAAGCCTGTTGGCTATAGATGGGTCTTTGTACGCAAGAGAAATGAGAAAAACAAGGTACAAAGATATACGGCACGCCTTGTTGCACAAGGATTTTCTCAAAGTCCTGGTGTCGATTATGAAGAGACATATTCACCCGTAATGGATGCTATAACTTTCTGTTATCTCATTAGTTTTGCTGTCCTTGAAAAGCTTGACATGCATTTATGGATGTGGTTACTGCCTATCTTTATGGCTCACTTGATAATAAGATATACATGAAAATTCCCGATGGATTCAAAATGCCAAACACTCATAATTCAAAGTCCCGGGAAATGTTTTCAATCAAATTGCAAAGATCTTTGTATGGTCTAAAGCAATCAAGACGAATGTGGTATAATCGTCTTAGTGAGTATTTATTAAAGGAAGGCTATATAAATGATGCCATTTGCCCATGTGTTTTATAAAGAAAACAACATCGAAATTTGTTGTACTTGCCGTATATATCGATGACATAAACCTTATTGGAACTCCCATAGAACTCCAAAAGGCAATTGATTATTTAAAGAAGGAATTCGAGATGAAAGATCCCGGAAAGACAAAATTATGTCTTGGTTTGCAAATTGAATATTTGGCAAACGGAATTTTTGTTCATCAATCTGCCTATATTGAAAAGGTATTGAAACGGTTTTACATGGATGGAGCATATCCTTAAGTTGTTCGATCACTTGATGTAAATAAGGATCCATTCCGACCGCAAGAAAAGAATGAAGAGCTACTTGGTCCTGAAGTACCATATCTTAGTGCAATTGGCGCACTAATGTATCTTGCAAATACTACAAGGCCTGACATAACTTTTTCAGTTAATGTCTTAGCAAGATATAGCTCTGCTCCCACAAGGAGACATTGGAATGGAATCAAACATATATTGCGGTATCTAAAAGGGACTACCGATATGGGCTTATTTTTTAGCAATAATTGCATTCCTGATCTTGTTGGTTATGCTGATGCTGGATATTTATCTGACCCACACAAGGCTCGATCTCAAACAGGTTATGTGTTTATCTGTGGAGGCACTGCCATATCTTGGCGATCGACTAAGCAATCAATTGTGGCTACTTCATCTAATCATGCTGAGATAATCGCTATTCATGAAGCAAGTCGAGAGTGTGTGTGTTTGAGGTCTATAATACATCATATTCGAGACAAATGTGGTTTGAAATGTGACAAACTACCCACGATTTTGTATGAAGACAATGCAGCATGCATAGCCCAAATGAAGGGAGGATTCATAAAAGGAGATAGAACAAAGCATATTTCACCAAAGTTATTTTTCACACATGATCTTCAAAAGAATGGTAATAACAATGTGCAACAGATTCGTTCAAGTGATAATATGGCTGATTTGTTCACAAAATCTCTACCAACGTCAACCTTCAAGAAGCTGGTACACAAGATTGGAATGCGAAGGCTCAAGGATGTGAATTGATGCTCTTTTCAGGGGGAGTTAATGCGCGTTGCACTCTTTTTCCCTTACAAGGTTTTGTCCCACTGGGTTTTCCTTGCAAGGTTTTTAACGAGGCAACCAATAGGCGCATTACTAAATATGTGTACTCTTTTTCCTTTTCTAGAATTTTTTTTCCCATTGGATTTTATTTTAGTTATGGTTTTTAATGAGGCACATTACTTATTGAGTAGACATTCAAGGGGAAGTGTTAAGAATAGAATTCTAATTAGAGTGAATGTCTATCTTGTAGAGAGTTTTACTTTGAGGCTAAGTTATTTTTCCTCCTATAAATAGAGGGGTCTTACCCCATTGTAAACCAACCCCAAAATTCAATAAGAATTTTCTCTTTCTTTCTCTGCAATATTGCTCTTGTTTTTTTATTGTTTTATAACAAAAAAAGTATTTTTAAACACTTATTTTTAAGCTAAAAGGACAAAAACAAGCCTGAAGCTGAAAATCTTAACTTATTGCTTAAAAGCTATTTTGGCTTAAAAACTACTTTAAATAAGCTCATTTAAACAGGCTCTCATTTTTGCAATTGGTTTATATCATGAAAAAGATTGTACTTTCTCCATATATATTCTCAACTTTTCATGCTATCCTCCATCAACCGTAGGTCAACTCAGTAGTGGAAGAAGAAAAATACTGTAAGTATTTAGTAATTTTCAGTTAGTATGTAATAATAATTTATCATGGGTTCGAGCCGTAGAAGTATCCATTAATACTTATATTAAGATAGAATATTTACATTACATCCCTTTTTGTGCAGTTCTTCCCTGAATCATGTGAGAATGTAGGATGCATTGCGCACAGGGATACAATTCTACTTTGATGAATACCCTCTAATATCATCAACAGCCATCCTAATTGCTCCTGGCTCCTCATGAGATCCACAGCATTTTGAAACTCAATGGATAGTCAGCTTAGTAGCCACTTATACCACCCCCACCCCCAACAATTGGTCTGGCTTTATGTTCTCGAAATTTAGGATTTGGCTTTATATTTATCCTGAAGAAAAGAAGCTAAAAGACTGCGTAGAACAGTTAAAAGACAACTTTTTCAGAATGAATGATCAGTACTTCGAACAAAAAATATAACAAATCAATCCAAATAGCAGAGAAGTACCGGCAAAAGATAATTGATAGCCTCAACTGGATTTTCCAGACTAAAGAACATGAGACACTATTAATTCTCTCGTTTCAAAATAACTTAGTTCTTTAAGAATTATACGTAAGACCTAAAGAGAACGTTGAATTTTCTTGTACTCTAAAAGTAATGTCACCGGGCAGAAAGAACAGCGGAGTTCTGTACGCCGTCCTCAGCCTGCAAGCTCTCATAGTATTTTACCAATACTTCCCAGTTCCCATCCCCCCGGACACATGAAACCATCTGGAGGATTCTCACCCGTTCTTGCATAAGTTCGCATCTGCAGAAAGGTCATCAATTAAAAGTAAACATCATAGCCAGTGAAAACACATGCAGAGAATGTAAAAACGTACTAAGCATAATATTCAAGCTGATTCACACTCTACCAACCAAATGAAGAATGTAGCACACAAAATGGGAGGATAGGCAAAAATCTCAATTTTAATTATCATTTGATAACACTTTATGCTTAACTATCACATAGTCTTCATAAATGCAGTGTAAGGCTGCGTGTATAGATCCTTGTGGTCCAGCCATTCTCGGGACTCCGCCCATAGCAGGAGCATAGTACATCGGGCTGCCCTTTTTTTAATCAGATAATCTTCCTTCTTTCCGTCAATAAAACTTCTGACACTCATCATTAGAGAACTGTTTTCATGGCCTTAAGCTTGTAATCTCAGTATTGTGCAGCAACAGTAATACAAGCTTTTAACCCAATGGAGAAGGCCCAAGCCCAAGTTTGTACTTTCACCTGCAGATCAGATGCCATTTCACAAGTGTGACTCTTAAGAATATCAATATGTTAAAGCAGTTTAATAAGAAAGAACTAGACAAGTAGTGTTGGGTTCCTGTTTTTCCTGACATCTTTTTCTCTCTCGGTCGCAAAGAACGAGAAAAATATTGTCTAAACCAACTTCTACTAGAGCTTGTCTTTTACCCCATGGAAAATCCCAAACCCGACTTTGTATTTTCACATGCAGAACAGATATCATCTCACAACTTTAACTCATAAGAAAATTAAAATTCTGAAGGATTTTCGTAGCATTAACTAGAAAACTAGAGTCTAAACTATCTTCTATGTGAGTTTCATCGAAATACGTAGGAAAACAATTTAAAGGTATAAGACCTTTAAATGTAAGAAGGAAAGAGATTTTGTTTAATTGATAAATGAAGAAATGGAGGTAGTTTGGAAGGTTTAATATATGTAGCTATATGGAGAGAGACTTTTGTAATTCTTCAACTTTTATTACACAAGGGATCACTTTGGTACACACTTGGCTTCACTCCTTTTGTACATCATACAAATGAGGAGGTCTTCCCCTATTTATAGGCATCAACCTCCATGTTCTACGACATTCTAGAATATTCCATATAAGTATCCTAAACAATATTCATATCTACCTATTCTCATATGTTCTAGAATATTCCACTACTCTAGAATATTCTCACATTCTCCACTATACATAAAAGAGTTTCTATCATCTTCTAGAATGTTCCAGAGAACTCCATAATGTTCTCGAACCTTCTAAAACATTCTAGCTCATTCTAGACTATTTTAGAATAGTCTAGAATATTCTAGTAATATCTAGCTTTGGTTTAATTTATTGTTCACATTGCCTCCCTTAAACCAAAGCCTCGTAGGTGGTCATTCCTAATAACTTTTTCATCTTCAGAAAAGTCTCCATCTTCAATGCCTTGGTGAAAATATCTGCCACCTGTTCACCAGTTCTGCAGTAGCCAATTCGGATCTCATTTTCTCGTACCATCTCTCGAATGAAATGATATTTGATATCAATGTGTTTGCTGCGACCATGAAGTACTGGATTCTTCGCCAACTCGATTGCTGATTGGTTGTCACATAATATCGTGGTTGGACCATCATGTTTGTGTTGAAGAAACCTGAGCATTCTTCTCAACCATACCGCCTGTGTAGCAGCATTTGATGCAGCAATGTACTCGGCTTCAGCAGTGGATAATGCTATCACTGGTTGTTTCTTTGAACTCCAAGAAAACACACCCGAACCAGTGAAGAATGCATAGCCGGAAGTACTTCTTCTCTCGATCGTATCGCCAGCCCAATCACTGTCAGTGTATCCAAGAAGTTCAAGTGACTCACCTCTAGGATAGCAGATTCCATCTCCTTGAGTTCCTTTAATGTATTTGTCGACTTCTCCCGTTGGTCTGTACTTTGTTTTGTATACCCACTTTACTCCAATGGGTTTCTTTCCTCTTGGAAGGTCGGTAAGCTCCCAAGTATCATTCTTCTCAATAGAATGGATTTCCTCCTCCATTGCTTTCACCCAACGTTCTTCTTCAATTGCATCCTTGATATCCACAGGATCGCAATCTGAAAACAAGGCAAAGTTCAAAATATCTTCGTCAGTTAGAGTATCAACATCATTACCGACAACGTAATCCTCCAAATGAGCCGGTAGACGTCGTTGCCTCTGTGATCGACCATGCTGTATTGGTTGTATTTCTGAGGGAGACTGTTGTTGCGCAGGTTCATCATGCTCCTCGTCATCAAGATATGATGGTGCTGGAGGTTGAGATGGCTCAACTGATTTTTTCTTCCAATCCCATGCTCCATGTTCATCAAAGGTGACATCTCTACTGACAATAACCTTTTTGCTGTCTGGATTATATAGCTTGTACCCTTTTGTCTGTCGACTGTAGCCAACAAATATGCTCTTTTCTGCTTTCTCGTCAAGCTTCTTTCGCAGTGGATCGGGTACATGCGCATAGGCAAGACAACCAAATATTCGTAAATGAGAAATATTTGGTTTTCTACCTGTCCATACCTCATAAGGTGTTTTTCCATGGTTGCTTCTCGTAGGGCACCTATTTAATATGTAAATTGCAGTAGAGACAGCTTCAGCCCAGAATTCTTTAGGCAGTTGTTTTGCTGCCAGCATTGACCGCACCATATCCATCACAGTCATGTTCTTTCTTTCCGCAACTCCATTTTGTTGAGGAGTGTACCTTGCAGTCAACTGATGTTGAATCCCATGCTTCTTCAAAAAATCATCGCACACAGTGTATTCTGTGCCTCGATCTGTTCTCAGAGTCTTTATAAAATGGCCACTTTGTTTTTCAACATATGTTTTGAAACTTTTGAATGTGTCACAGGCTTCAGACTTATTTTTCAGCAAATACACCCATGCTTTTCTACTGAAATCATCAATAAAAGTAATGAAGTACTTACTTTCACCGAGCGAAGGAACTTCCACCGAGCACAAATTAGAATGTATCAGCTGCAATGGGTGTTTTGCTCTCCAAGCTTTGCCTTTGGGAAATGGCTCTCTATGCTTCTTCCCCAAAATGCATGCTTCACACTGTCTTGGAGCAAAGTCAAGTGAAGGCAAACCTGACACCATCTTATTCTTCACAAGATATTGTAAACCGCCGAAATTAAAGTGGCCGAACCTCATGTGCCATAACCAAGTATCATCAAGAGCAATTGAATTATAGTAGGGTAAGTGACCGTAGTTGAAAGTTACTGGAAACATCCGATTTTTGGTCATACTTACCTTGGCTATAATTCTCATACTCTTGTCTCTTATAGTGCATATATCATTACTGAAATGCACTTCATATCCATTGTGTTGGAGCTGACCCAAGCTCAACAAATTATGCAGCAGGTTAGGCACGTAGTAAACATCTTTTATGGAGCACTCAAGCCCATTCTCCATGGTGACCGGTATTCTCCCTTTCCCGACAACTTGCATAACTTGATTATTTCCAAATTTAACCGTGGATTTAAAAGACTCGTCCAAATCAGCAAATATCTCCTTCTTACCGCACATATGATTACTACATCCGGAGTCAACGTACCAGACATCATTGTTAGTTTCTTCACTAACAGCAGCCATAGATGCGGAGTATAAAATGGTTTCACTTTTATCCCCTTCATCCTCAGCTACTCGAGCATGAACTTGTTTATTTTCAGTTCTTTTACTCCAACAATCTTTAGCGTAATGACCCAATTTACCGCAGTTATAGCATTTAAGGGGAGGTTTTTGCTGACCTGGATTGTTGTAATTTTCTCTTGGCTGGAAATGATGATTACCTCTTCCACGGCCACGATAGTTGCCGGTGCCTCCACGACCTCTGCCTCGGAAACCATGTCCTCTAGTTTCCGCCACATTAGAAGATTCTCCTCTCTCTTTAACTTTAGTATGTGCCTGCAATGCCTTCTCTGCCGGATCTTTCTCCAATGACTCTTCTAATTTCCCATTATTCTATTCTCATGAAGAATTAATGAGCCCAGAAGCTCCTCGGTAATTAAAGTTGAAAGGTCCTTGGTCTCTTGAATTACTGCCACAATATGATCAAACTTCATAGGTAAAGTATTAAGTACCTTTTCAACGAATGTCTCATCGCTGAGGGTATGACCATTGAGCTCCATCTCATTCTTGATCTCCGTCAACCTCGAAAAATATCCCTCAACTGTCTCTGACTTCTCCATCGTGGCAAGCTCGAACTTCCTTTTTACCGCCATCAAATTATTCTTTTGGACCTTGTCAACTCCACGATATGCTTTAGCCAAAATATCCCAAGCCTGTTTTGTTGTTTGGGCTGTGGAAATTTTGCCAAACACAGACATATCGATGGCCTGGTGTATTTGGGACAAGGCCATACTATCACGCCTTATTTCATTCTCTTTGGCACCTTCCTCCAGTTCTTCTCGCGTATATTTTAACAAATTATACGCCTTCAGATGTGTCTCCATCTGAATCCTCCAAAAATTGTAATTTTGTTTCCCCGTCAACTTGGGAACCATGCACACGATATTCTTTCCTGCCATAGTTAATGAATCACCCTCCTAACGAACCAATGGCTCTGATACCAGATGTAGGAAAACAATTTAAAGGTAGAAGACCTTTAAATGTAAGAAGGAAAGAGATTTTGTTTAGTTGATAAATGAAGAAATGGAGGTAGTTTGGAACGTTTAATATATGTAGCTATATGGAGAGAGACTTTTGTAATTGTTCAACTTTTATTACACAAGGGATCATTTTGGTACACACTTGGCTTCACTCCTTTTGTACATCATACAAATGAGGAGGTATTCCCCTATTTATAGGCATCAACCTCCATGTTCTACGACATTCTAGAATATTCCATATATGTATCCTAAACAATATTCATATCTACCTATTCTCATATGTTCTAGAATATTCCACTACTCTAGAATATTCTCACATTCTCTACTATACATAAAGAGTTTCTATCATCTTCTAGAATGTCCAAAGAACTCCATAATGTTCTCGAACCTTCTAGGACATTCTAACTCATCTAGACTATTTTAGAATAGTCTAGAATATTCTAGTAATATCTAACTTTGGTTTAATTTATTGTTCACATTGCCTCCCTTAAACCAAAGCCTCGTAGGTGGTCATTCCTAATAAAATACAAGAACCACCAACATAATATGGCATCATAATCCCGTCCTCACCTTGGTACCAGAAATAAAGAGAAACTCTTTAGCACGTGAAGGGTCAAAAAATGGCATCTTCTTATCGACTGTATCATATGCTGCCACCTGCAAAAGATGCACAGAAATTTGAAGTTTTAGAAGATACTCTAGGCCTTTACATTTATAGAAATCGAGATGAGTTCAGGAAAAGCTGAAGCTAATTACAATGACAAACAGTAGAGGAGAAAGATGCTTTGAACTTAAGAAGAAACATCAATAGAATATTCTTGACTTCACCATGTGAATTGGGGCACTCGTATGCAGGTAATATGTGAGCACTGCTAATACTAATTACTCCCACCATCCCAATTTATGTGACACATTTTTCTTTTTAGTCTGTCCCATAAAGAATGTCACATTTTCATATTTAGAAACATTTTAACTTTAAAATTTTCATTTTGCACTTAATGAGATGATTTAAATCCACACAAATATTTAATACTTGTTTTAAACCATAAGGGTCAAAAGTCTTCTTTTTTTTTTCCTTAAACTATGCTCCCAGACAAACGGTGCCACATAAATTGGGACAGATTGAGTACCAGATATGCTAGCAGAATATACTCAACTGATCTCTGAGAAAAAAACTATAAAGGTTAATGCAATAAGCGAGGTTGGCAACCTACCCTGAAGGGCAGAATGTTCAATTTCTCAAGACCAGGGGCCATGCTTAGAACTTTCTTTCCATGATCTGGATCATACAAGTCCCTCTTCTCTGTTGGGTGGCTCATACCAGCAGGATCGCGACCTACAATGTAGAAATTTGCACCCGCATTTATCCGTGCCTTTGCATGCCATTGTACTTCAGTAGGTCCAGCATAATGCATTGGTGAGGGAAATATGGCCACAATAGTAGTCTCAGGATCGAGAACTCCATCTTCTAGGACCTATATAGGTGTAATTCTCATTAAGTAACAGCACTTCAAACCATAGAGGCCGAGCAAAAAGATTAAAGATAAATGGAGAAAGTTAACCTTGCTATGTTGTTCCATACGGACATCTAGTGGCACATCATCAGCCTTAGTGAAACCACCTAAAGGATGGAGCAGAAGAATTGGATTCTTGTAACCCATTTCCAAAAGTCTCCTCCGTGTATCATTCATAAGCAAAGCATGGCCATTATGGACAGGATTTCTCAACTGAAAAGCAAATACTGCATCTGCCTCACGTCGATCAAATTCATCTCGGAGTTGTTGGGGAGAGAGCCTGTAGTGATCAAGACCATCATTATATTTGATAGGCTTTATGACTTCCAGATCTCCACCAATGAGCCAATTTCCAGCAGGAGTAATTACCTCCTCAACATAAGGTAATCCTGGGGCTGTAGTTCCCCATGTTCTTGCAATTCTTTCTTCTTTGTTATGCTTGTAGATCTCAACACTGCCAAAAGAAAATATATTTAATCAAGAGTAGTTCTTCTCCGAGCAGAAATAGATTATAAATAAAGTAGACATTCTCGCTAAAATTACGAATGGGCTGATACATTAAAATCTCACTGAGAAGAGATTGATTTTTGTCTACGTTATTCTCTCTTTAGTTATCTTGTTATTATATATTCATGCTATTAAAGTAGTAAATTATTCAAGTTTTATATACTTTTTCAATTAGTAAATGTAAATAGTTTTCCAAAAACTGATAATACTCATGTCTTATATTGTTAAAACTCATCAATCTACGCACTCAATGTTGATTATATTGAAAGAAGAAGTGCATATCATGAGTGGACAGTTTGCTTGATGCTTGATGGGTCCCCCAAAATTTGCATCATATCGCTATGAATATATTTGCATACTTTTTAGAAAAATTTATGTGATTGGGGGATCTTATATACAAGATGAAAGAGAAGGAAGAAGATAATTCCTCCGAAAATTCATTTCAAGCAATACTATCAGGATGGTTCGATTAGTTATTTATCTTTTTATAGGGATAAAAAGATATTATAATATCGGGATAATTAATTTCGGGATTAATTATATCGTAATTTTCTTTCAACTAAATGTGGAATAAACTCTTCTTAATTTAGTTTTGAGATTAATTATTTCTTACCCTTCGTACCAAACGAGTTCTTAACGCGCTTGTCTTTTTAAGCTAAACTCTATTGCCTTCTTGATTAGCCCTTGGAGTTTTGCATTTTACTTGGTTCGTGACCGTGTGAAAGCGAGGATTTGTTTGGTGCATGGTCTTCCTGGAGATCCTTATGTGGATCTCTCATGCACCTTCGATTCAATTTGGTCATTTTTAATTTTGACTTATGTTGCATGTTAATTTTAATATTTTATGTTTTATGTGACAGTTATCTTGTGAATATGTTGATACTTTGATGCCCAACATTTACCAGCTCATATTACGTTCTCATTGTTACAATTATTTTATAATTTGTCTTTCACTTTGATGGGTGTCGCTGAATGGCATAATACTCTAATAGCACTTATCAATTTCATGGCGTAACATATTTAATTATCATACCACTATCTTGAAATACCAAGTTAGACGTGAATTTTCTGTGTTTGAACATTACAGTCCCATCTGGGCCTATCTCAAAGTATGTTGGATAAACTGAAAGTAATATATTTAATGTTACTCTATTTATTTGAAAATATTTACTGATGATCGGCTATAATTACGTATTTTAGTCATTTATTACATTTTAATTTACTGCACTTTAATTGTGTTTGAGCTTTAATCGCTAGTATTTTGTATTAATTGTATATTTTATGCCTTGTAGGAGATATTCGGAGCTGTGTAGATATTATGAAAGGAATTCAAGTGATTTAGAGCTTTGAAGTCTTAGTAAAAGCTCAAGTAATTAAGCCGAGAACATGTTCAGGGATCAATGAATGATAGTTAAGAACGAAACAAAGAATCGAACATGCATACGATATATTGTCTAGTAAAATACACATAACTTTTCGCTCAGAACTATGTTTGGGCTCCACCATATATAGTTGGAAATCTATTTATAGATCTACAAATTTTATGTTTACAAATTTTATGTTTTTACGTTGTGAGGATGTGATTTTTGCCCTATACGAATCACTCCCATAAATTCAAAACAAAATAATTTCCTTCAGTATGTGCAATTTTGGAAATTTTAGTGGCATTCTCTGTTAATGGTTTGCGTTTGTTTGAGCATATCTATTTTATCTTAATTAACAAAAAATATAAAATATACGGCATGTTGCATTTAGGAGTTATTTTGTATTTTCGAGAATTATTAAGTAAATTGGTTCATTTTACAAAAAGGAAAGTTCAAAAATAGTTTAATTTGTATTTTTACTTGTAATTTTTGATTTTTAGGTGGTTTCTTTATTTTCATTTTAATTATTTATGACAATGGTTATTTAGGATTAACTACCATTTTTAGGAAAGTTAGTTTGGTTTTATATTTTTAGTTAGGTCTTTATTTTAGAAAAAGAAAAGGAGTTCCTTTTTATTTGAAAAAAGAACAAAGAGAAATTAGAAAGAGATCTCAAATTTGGGCCAAATCTTGTTAAGCCCCAGCCCAAGCACACCCCTTAACCCAGACCCACGCCCCAAATCAACCATAACTCGGCCCGGCCCCATTGTATACTAAAACGACGACGTTTGATGGCCGAACAATCCTAGCCGTCCATATCATTGATCCAACGGTCCAGTTTGAAGCTTCACAATTTACATAAAAATATCTAAAAGCTGTGTAATAGCTTTAGGGACAAAACAGGTCTTCCTTGTACAGTTCCACAACAACCCTCGAACCACTGTAACACCATCGCCTGCCGCCGGCAGGAAATCACCGCCGCCGCGGGCGTAATGCCAATGCCTCCCAGATTTACACCCTAGAACCCCCACCCCCCCCCCCACTTTCCTCTTCCCAATCCCATAGAGATCACCACTCAAATCACCGCCGAACTTCTCGAATCTTCATTTAAAACATGGAAGCTCCGCGGTCTACGGCGGCGGCCGGTAGCAAATGACCTCCAAATCAACACTAGTGGACCTCCTCACCCTCATTGCCCTAACCTTGCCATTGGCTACTCTCGAACACGTCTGCAACTAGTCGAATATGAGTCTGAAGAAGGCAGCTCCGACATGCACGACGGTGGCTGCCGTCCAACGTCTCTCAAGCACCACACCCACCCTCCTCTCGCCAAATTCCTAAGTCCTCCAAATCCCAGTAAAAACCCCTCAAATCTCAGAGATAGGGTTCAGCATTCCAGCCTATTTGGGAAGCTTCAAAGATTCAAACTCGATTTCAAATTGATGTGGTATGTCTATATTGATAAGATAAGCATACAACTTCAATTGAAAATCAAGTACGAAGGCAATCCAGTCAAAGACTGGAATTACTGAGTCCATTTCTCTCTCTTTCGTCTTTTTATTATTTTGTTTTTCTGCTCGTGTTTGTAATCAGTTTAAGTTTACTCCATGTTAATGTAAAATTAATTGGTCTTAACAAATCCCGAACTTATCATCTCTGGTTTGATTGATGAATGGTTGTTAATTTCATTTGTGAAATTGAGTGATAGGTTTTGTTTAACCTCTATAGTTCCCTTGATTCCAGCAATACCATGCTTGACCTCTAAAATTGAATGTTGTTTTAAATTCGTGCAAGTAGAAAAGGGTCTGGACTGTTCTGATAATTGTTATTAGTGTTAGTGATCTCCTGATTATTTTAAGTTTACAATGTCAATCAATGATTTACATGTTTTAAAGTACCAATTGCCGAGTTTTGAATAATAATTTTCCCTGTATTGGGTTTGAGTTTCTAATTTGATTGCTCAAATTGGATGGTTTGTCTTTGAGTAGTGTTATTTGGATTGGTTATAGCTATTAGGATTAGGAAACTAGTCTTAGGAGTTAGTTTTGACACCAAATAGATAATTGAAGGGTAGCACAGGATTTGTACAGTCATTTCTGATAAATTTAAGACCATTAAGGACAATATGGACTTTTTAGGTAGTTTTTGGTAATATTGGTAACAAACAAGGGTAATATAGGTAGCATATAAAGGATAGAAAATGGGAGAAGTCTTTAGACCCTTATAGATTGGGTCTTTAATACAGAATCAATAGTATTACTGCAGTAACTTGGGAAACAAGTCATGAAATGAGGGTTCAAATAAGTAATATCTGAAAATTAAAGAGGGACTTAAGGATAAAGCACAATAGAAATGATGCTCTAGTCTTTGGCTATATAAAGGGGTTTAAATCACTCAAAAAGGGGGTTGGAAAATCTGGAAAAGTATCTCTATAACTCTCTCAGAATTCTGAAGCTAAAATCCCTGAAACATCAGTAATTTTACCGTGCCATTGCTCATTTTTAGTAGCCTTTGGTCATATCATGTTTTGAGACCATTTTGCATCAATTTGTATGGAAATAGTCGAGTTTGGCTTTGAGAAATTGGTTCTGAAGTTGCTATTGTCCCAGCCTGTTTGGAGTCTCATTGTTTTGACTGTTTTCCTGGGTTTGAGAGTGAAAAATCGAAGTTACTAGGGTTTTATTTGGTTTTTGGGCATACATCTGGGCTGTGAAACTGCTATCACTGGTGTTTGCTGTGGGTGAAATTTCCGACTTCCCTCTTTTCCCATTGCATTGTGATTTCCAGGTACATTACTTAAAGCTTATCCATGTACAAGCCACTATAAGATGAAATGAAGTTGTTGCACTCCGTTATTTTCCCAAATTTGTCGTTTAATTTTTAAATAGTTTTTTATTTATTTTAATACTCATTGTAAATGACTATGGGACTGTTTGAACTGTTAAATTCATTAAAGTGTTACTATAAGTGATGTAATTTCGTTCAAGTAGGGCAATTTAATAATGTAATGCGCTTGTAGTTTAGATACGTTACTCACTCTTAAGTGTTAGTTAGATATGAGTTGATAGATGATTTTTGTTTATATCCAACTCGTGAAAAGCTGGCAGATACCAAGTTCGCTGGGGCTGATCAGATAATATGTCAAACCAGCTCCAACTATCTAGTTCCCCGAGTCTTTCACTTAGGTCCATGTTAGGGACCAAATGTAACGATAGGCACTAGCCCACTTCAACGGAAAGCTTAAATGAAGGGTTTGCTCTTAAGCACCAAGGACTGGACGCCAGGCTGGGCTTCGCCTGAGGCCCAGTTGTTGCATGAACTGAATCCGTTTAGATGTAGTGATAACAATGAGCCCTTATAGCTAGCTGGTGGAGTCATGAAAAATGACAAATAGACTTTAATTATCCCTTTTGAAATACTTATCTTAAAAGATATAGAATTAGAGACGAGCTGTTTAGTGAATATTTACGGCTTCCCGCAAAGACAACAACGCGTTAGTCGCCTTAGGACGCGTCTTTAATAATTTACCTTTCCTAAATTCGGGTGCACATTTATGTGACCCAAATTCAAATCTCAACGAAGTTGAAATGTGTCAAAATCCACTGGTGCATTTGTGTGACGTGGTTCGAGGCATGTTTTAATGACGTTGCAGTTATATTTAAAAATAATAATAAAGGTGGTTAAAGATTCAAAATGCACATAGGTTCATAATTGTATAAAATCAGATAGTTTAAGCCAGATATAACAGTTGAGCAACCGTGCTAGAACAACAAATTTCGGGAATGCCTAACACCTTCTCCCGAGTTAACAGAATTCCTTACCCGGATTTCTGGTTCGCGGACTGTAAACAGAGTAATTCTTTTCCTCGATTCAGGGTTCTAATCCAGTGACTTGGGACACCATTTATTATCCCAAGTGGTGACTCTGAATACTCTTAAATAATTGAATCCCGTTTCAATTGTCCTTTAATTGGAAAAACTCCTTTATCTACGCCCTGCGCCGGGTTGTAGTGGTCAAAAAGAAGGTGTGACATACGTTTTACCAAATTCCCACTACCACGGTGCATGGAGCGGCATGGAGGGCTCCACACCTGTGGAAAATTCATGCAGCCTATCAGATTCAGCACTTTGAACTTCCCCACAAGCACACCGCGTGGAGTGTTTCCCCAACGGCGCACCTGTGCAAATTTTACAAAGCTAGAGTCCTATTTAGTGCAACAAAATATGTTTTGTATGGGCGTGTCCCTATTTGGTATAAATATATATAAAATGCTACTTTGAGGACTGGGACATACTTTTGTCACACTTTAGACCTAGGGAGAGCACATAATCGCTATATAGACCGGTGATTGGTCCTAAGAAGGCAAGAACACACTAGGAGCAAGTCGGGGAATTTTTCCTATTTCCATCATTGATTATGAATTCTAGTATTGTAGTTATGCATACAAATATGCATAACTAATTTGTTATCTAGGTTTTGATGGAACCTATTGGAGGATAATTTTCCTGCTATGTTAATATAGATTTGTCGTAGTATTTTTCTATTATATTGTGGTTGGTTGAATAGCTATCAATTAATTGTGCTTATTGAGCGTGTATTACTCAGGAGAGAGTGCATATTTAGGTAGTTATTAAACAACATCACTCCTAATGTATACGAGGGATCAATGAGGAGTAGGGGTGCTTATCGGGCGGATTGGGCGGCTTTTTACTCTTAACGGTTTGGCTTAACGGTTATCGACTTTTAAATGTATTAATCCGTTAGCCACCCGATAAGATATCAGGCGGATTGGTATCGGGTTATCTCTTATATGGCGGTTTATTGGGCGGCTTATCGGCCTAACATACATGTTTACTAAATATCTCTTATTCTCCTCGTCTTAGAAATAATAAATTGCCATAAAAAATAATATTTTAGAGGCAATATGATGCATTCAATTTTCTTTGCTAGAGCCACTCAATGTGATTCCCGTGATTAGGAAATTAGCTTTACCATCTCCGGCATGTTGCCAAATAAGAGGATTACAACAAAAAATAAATTAAAAATAGAACAAAAAGTTTTCTAGATACCGAGATTAAAAATGCTTAGAAGTATAAATAAACTTTTATTGATCATTTTCAAAGGTTTTAGTTTTTTTTATATTTAATATGTATAAATAAAAACAAAATATTTTATATATATATATATATATATATATATATATATATATATATATATATATATATATATATATATATAATATATTTATATTCTTAACGGGTTAACGGATTAGCCGTTAAGAAAATTGAATAATCCATCCCCAAACCGATAAGCCGTTAATAAAAAAAATTCAATCTGTTTCCCGTCCGTTAAGCCGTTAACCGTTACCAGTAAGCCGTTAAGCTTCGGTTTGGATCGATTTTTGGTTACGGATCGGTTTTGGACACCCCTAATGAGGAGGGTTTAAAGGTGAGATTAGGGATAACGAAATATTGGTGTGATCCGAGTGAGCCGGTCTTAATGCCGGCTAGTGTAATTCGGGAGAATATATCTAGTAAATTGTAGTTTAGTTACACCAGAGAGAAATAAAACACTCAGAGCACTCATGATCAGTAGAGAAAACTTTGGCAAATTTATAGAAAACATAGCGGAAAGGATTCCGACAATAGGAGAACATAACTCTAGACCTGGTTAGTCTTGTCTCCAATCCTTATCCTTGTTAATTAATAGTTTTACTACTATGTAGGATTTACTAGTTAATTAGATAAAAATAAATATTATAATCTCTATAATTATGATATTGTTTAGACTTGTGTTTCTTGGCAATATTGAACAACCGTAGATAAGGTTTAGTTCTATGTGGGATTCGACTATGGACTTGTACATCGGATTATATTTGCAACGACCGCTTAGTCCTTTTTATAAGATATAGTTAGTGTCATCAAATTTTAGCACCGTTGCCGGAAATCTAATGATTTAGTTGTAGGTGTACATATTGCTACATCTCAAGTTTCAACTTTTATTTTTAATTTCTTGTATTTGATTTTTTTTACTTGTTAATTTTAAAAATATGGCATCTTAGAATTATGAGAGTTTAGGTGTTGATAATTCTACTTTTTATCCTCCTTATGTATATTATGGAGGAAACATGTGGTAAAATTGTCAAATATTCCCGAGAGCGAGTTATGTGCACCAGCTCAATCTTATATATGGAATATGTGTGATATATGTGGTGGTTAAGATGGTCGCTTTCATGGTTGTGTTTATATTTCTTATCCTCTCCTAACCCATTGCAATGACAGTTCTACTTTTTCTAGTGAAGTTAACAGGAACAAAGAACCAAGGAAATATGACTTGATTGAGATCAAAGATGTGTTAAAGTGTTTCATGGAACAAAGTAATGAGAAACAACTGTAAATACAACGATTGTGTGATACTATCCAAAGGCAATAGGTAACTATTCATAATCTGGAGGCACATGTGCGTCAATTAGTTGAAGCATTTAATGCTCAACCATTTGATATTGTGGATAGTAGCCAAATGGAGCATGTATTAGATGCATATTTGAGGTGCTAACGGAGAAGACTAGAGTAGAACACCAACAATCAATTGAGCTTGATTTTGAGGATGTTGATGTTGTAGAAGAGATAATAGAGTCAGCCAAGGACATTCAAGATACATATTTAGTTGACTTAGTGTCATTGGTGTTGAGTATGCTGTCAGCCCCAAAGTTCATGTAGTTGAGTGCATTGGTCTACACTCAAAGCAATATTCCTCATTGTGTTTGGATAATGATATGAAAATAGAGTCATCCGAACCAATTGACGGGTCAAGCAATGAGGAACAATGTGCTTACATTCTAGAATTCTTCTTACTAGAAAGTCAGGATTACACACCTCATGTAAAGACCAAGAAGTGTAGAAGGTTACATTGTTCCCTATGGCCAATTAGATTTTCTCCACTACCCCTGGAGTATAATCGAAAACTTGAAGCCAAATTGGGGGTCCAATTCATAAGTTCAAAGTGGAGGCAGAAAGTGATTCGTGTCGTGCCACGACATTAAATCCAGCGCTTGTTGGGAGGTAACCCAGCTTTACTGCTTTTTTAATTATTATTTTTAATTGTATTATTTTTTTAGTGTTAATTTTTTATTTTATAGGAGCATGATAAACAAAGCTATTGGAAGAATGCAACAACAAATTGGTTGGAACTAAGTGTGAGGTACCGGCACGAAGGACCAAGCTTGGAAGAAGTCTGAGTACCCCACGAGCTGCTAGTGCTTCAGCCTTTGGCCTACCAGGAAATTTCTGTTACCCTCTTATTAGTTATGATATACATTGGAGATAATGCACAATTTTAAGTGTGGGGTGAGGAGATTGTCTGGTTGACTTTCTATGCTACTTTAACCGTGTTAGTTTAGTTGAATAATGCTTTTTTAAATTATTTTATTAGACTGTATGAGTATTCTTAAATGAGTGGAACGATCTAAAGAATAGTCTGCGGGAGATAGCTATGAATTTCTCTTAATTGACTTTTTTTTAAAAAAAAATAGACTTTTCCCTATGATGGATCTATTAGACAACTTTTTTGAGAGATTTAATTCGAAAGGAAAAAGACAAAAAGATTTTTTTTTGTTAGGTAGAGTAGTATTACCCCTTAGTTTTTCTTTGTGCCGCGAGTCTTTTTCAGGGGTCTTATTTTAATCGGGTGTAGTTAGTTTTGTTTTTTCTAGGAATCGGAGCCATTGTGTTGTGTGCTCAGTTTTTGACTCTTGTACAAGTACCTTAAGTTGTATGATCTTAAATTTGGTTAACTACTTTATCTAGAGTGTCTTTATGAGTCCAATCCTGAGTGAGTTATATGCCATGTGTGTGTAAGGTTTTATGTTATTGTGTGTATTGCATTTAATGTCTAGAACTTGCCCCATGTGTTTACAATGTGAAATATCAGTTTTGTTCAGTGTTGGAAGTGATTTGGGAATTTCTTTGTTGAGCCATACATATATTTTACCTTGCCTAATTGTTATTTATCGCATTTAACCCCTTTGAGCTTATAAACTTATTTCTTTGGCAACAATTACAAGTCTTACCCAATTGTTTGAATTAGCCGTTTATTTTAACCTTTTCATTTCTCACGCACTTGAATTTTTATGAACTTTGTAAAAGTTAAAGTGTAGGATGATTGGTTCGGCTTTTGAGTGGAGCTAGTGAAATAAAAAGAAATGTGCACTAATTTGAAAGAGCAAGAGCCACTTGAATTGAAAAAGAAAAGAAAACAAAATAGTTGTATTGTGTGCATATATTCATTGATAAGTGGTACCTCTTGAAGTAATTATGATTAAAAGTTTTGGGAGTTGATGCATATTGATGTGAAGATGAGTCATGGTTTGACATAAGTTGGTATTTTTAAATGTTAAAGTGTATGTATTAACGTGCTTAGGGAGGTATAATTACTCTTATAACTGAATGCATCCTACCCGTCCCGCAACCTACATTACAACTGGATAAAGTCTTACTTGATCTTAGATTGAATAAGCTCGATTAGTAGAGTAGTACACTACAGGAAAGACTATGGTGCATCTGTTGTGGCACATGAATCTCGTTTCTAAGAGTGAATGTATTCTTTCTATCTTGAGTTCCTAATTGATCTTAACTTTTATGGAGTGTGAAACTACACTCTTTTGTTGGCACTTGATTCATGAAGGAAAGGCAATATTGTGGGCCTTTATGTTATAGTAAGTGAGTAAATTGTGAATAATGCATGGTACTAGTGAGTAAATTCTTGAGGTGAAGATGTAACCCTTTTGTGCTTTGAGTTATGAGAGTTGTTTAAAAAGGTCATGTCTTTATGAAGTTTAGTTGATTGCGATGGTTTAAGTGTGGAATATTGATGATATGGTATAATTACGTATTTTAGTCACTTATTACACTTTAATTTACTGCACTTAATTGAGTTTGAGCACTAATCACTAGTGTTTTGCATTAATTGTATATTTTATACCTTGTAGGAGAGATTTCGAGCTACACAAATATTATAAAATGAATTCACGTGATTTGGAGTTTTGAAGTCTGAGTAAAATCCCAAGAAATTAAGTAAGATCGTGTTCGGGGATTAACGTATGATAGTTAAGAACGAAATGATAGTTAAGTAAAATGCACATAACGTTACGCTTAGAACTCTGTTTGGGATTAACATTATACCGTTAGAAACCTATTTAAAAGAGATACTACTCTTATGTTTTACGTTTTATCGAATTCCCACTACCACAGCGCATAGAGCGGCGGGGGGCGTGCCACTTCTATGAAAAATTCCTGCAATCATATCAACTCTCTGAACATCCCCACAAACACACCACGTGGTGCGTCGTCCCATACGGCGTGCCTGTACAAATTTTACAGAGCCAGAATCCTATTTAGCGCAGGAAAAGATATTTCGTCTAGGCCGGACCTATTTGGTATAAATACATATAAAAATACTATTTTGAGGACTGGGACATACTTTTGACATACTTTAGACCTAGGGAGAGCACATTGCCGATATGGAGGCTGGAGATTGGACCTAAAGAGACAAGAACACAATAGGAGCAAGGCGAGGAATTCTTCTACGAATTTTTTACTTCCTTCTTCCTAGTTCCCTTATTGGTTATGAATTCTAATATTGTAGTTATACATACTATTATGAATAATTAATTTGTTATCTGGGGTTTCGATGAAACCTATTGGAGGATGATTTTTCTGTTATGTTAATAAGATTTTTCGTAGTATTTTCTCTATTTATTCAACTATGTTATTGTTGAGGTTGGTTGAAGAGCCCTCAATCAATTGTGTATATTTAGCGTGTATTACTCGGGAGAGAGTGTATATTTAGGTAGTTGTTTAACATTATCACTCCTAATGTATGCGTGGATCAATGCAGAGGGTTTAAAGGTGAAAGTAGGGATAACAAAACTTTTGTTCTATCCTAGTGAGACGTACTTAATGTCCGCTAGCGTAATTCAGGAGAATATGTGTAGTAAATTGTGGTAGTTACTTGGGAGATAAATATATAAGTCAGAGCGCACATGATCGGTAGAGAAAACTTAGGCAAATTTGTAAAAATGTAACGAAAATGATTCTGACAATAGAAAAATCATAACTCTAGACCTCCTTAATTTTGTCTCCAATCCTTACCCTTGCTAATTGATAGTTTTACTGCTTTCTAGTATTTGTTAGTTAATTAGATAAAAATAAACATTATAATTTCTATAACCAGGATATTGTTTAGACTTGTGTTTCTTAGCAATATTGAACAACTGTAGCTAAGCCTTAGTTCTTTGTGGGATTCGACTCCGAACTTGTAAATCGAATTATATTTACAACAACCGCTTAGTCCGTTTTCTAAGGCATAGTTGCGTGTGATCACTTAGATTCTAAAGTAGTACGTACTCAATAGTTTAAGATTTTATTACTTCTTGAAAACCGCTTTTGCTTCAACTCAAACATACTTTTTTCCTTCTAAAAGTTTGATCAACTTCAAACTCGACTTTATTTTAAGGTTGTTTAATTCAAAAATTTTGTAAATAAAATTTGGTTAATGTTTAAATAAGGGTCCTAAAAATGGCTATTTGTGCACTTCCCCTATTATCTTAGTAAAAATTGCATAGGGTACCTTATGTAGTCATCTCCATTTAACGTATACCCAATTTTTAAAAAAAGTTTTAATTTGTATTCACTTTTTAAACAATTTCAGCCCCTTCTCCTCAACTTCGTTTTCTTCCCCCCTCATCCTCCTCCTCCTCCTCCTCTTCTTCTTCTTCTTCTTCTTCTTCTTCTTCTTCCTCCTCCTCCTCCTCCTCCTCTTCCTCCTCCTCCTCCTCCTCCTCCTCCTCTTCTTCTTCTTCTTCTTCTTCTTCTTATGGCGCTGCTATGAAACTTCAATACATGCGATGATTGCCATAATTTGTTCTTCAGATTATTTAAAATAAATTATAAAGAATTACGTATGTTATTAGACAATAATTTATAAATATTTCCAATTAATTCTATTTTTTTCACGTTTATTGTTTCCAAAATTTATGATTTAGATAGTGCTAGCAATCTGATTAGTTTATACTAGTAATACACTATGAAAGAATAAGGTGATTATTTATCTAGTATGTTAGAAAGATTTTTTAAAAATTTAAGCTTATATAGTGCTGAAATTTTTGCAAATGAACTAAATAACTTCAACATTTTTTTGCTGAAGTTTTTGAAAAAGCTTTATGACAAAACTAATAAACCCAGGACAAAAAAACTTCAGTTATTTTAGTGCTTAGGTTTTTACAAATGAACTAAATAACTTCAGTATCTTTTTTTAAAGTTTTTTAAAAAGTTGTATGACAAAATTAATAAATCTAGGACATAAAAACTTCAGCTATTTTAATGCTGAATTTTAAATGAACTAAATAACTTCGGCATCTTCTGCTTAAATTTTGAAAAAGCTTATCCAAGACAAAAAAACTTGAGCTTATTTAGTGTTGAAGTTTTTATAAATAAACTAAATAACTTCAGCATCTTCTGTTGAAGTTTGTGAAAAAGCTTATGATAAAACTAATGAATCTAGGACAAAAAAAACTTCAACTATTTTAGTGCTAAAGAATTTATAAATGAATTAAATAACTTCAATTTTTTATCTAGAATAAAAAAACTTCAGCGTATTATCTTTACTATTTTAGATCCGTCTACTAAAATACTTAAGTTTTACGTAATTATATTTAAGTAACTTTTTCCTATCTATACCATATATGAAACCTTATTACTAAAAATGTGCATATTTTCATTATTACCCTCCACATTTATATTTTTCTACAAAATTTATACCATTCATTAAATACCCAATATTAAGAATTGATTCCTTCCAAATTAGGCGCCTACAAATCTGGTAAATTTATACCATTCATTAAATACCCAATATTAAGAATTGATTCCTTCCAAATTAGGCGCCTACAAATCTGGGATAAATATTTGAATAACTTATTCCTTCCAAATTAGGCGACTAAAAATTTGGAACTAAATATTTTTTCAATATTGTTTTAATGGTATCTACAAACTACTACATTTATACTACAACTAAACTGCAATCTATATTGAAAATAAATATTGATTACAAATATTTTTCCTAATATACAAATTTTCTAACAAAAAATCTACAAATAAACTACAAATCAGTTTACGTATGTATAAAGTAGTATTGTTTTGAAGGATATCTACAAAATTACTACATTTATGCTACAATTACACTACAATCTATGTTGAATAAAATCTACAAAATTTTCTCTTCATCTACAAAATTTCTACAAAAAAAATTACAAATAAACTGCAAATTGATTTAAGTATTGTATAAAGTTGTATTATTTTTAAAGGTATCCACAAAATTACTACATTTATATTACAAATTAAACTACAATCTTATGTGGAAAAAAAATTTGCAATTGCTCTTCATCTACAAAATTTCTACAAATAAACTACAATGACACCCACACTGTCACACTTACAGAAGATTCATATGACTACCCCACAAATTTATAATTGAGAATTGTTGATTGATCAATTGAGGAAGTCTTCTGTATCATATATCTACTCTCTATCTCGTACTTGTTAAAATTCAGAATAATATCTGACAATTACCAGAAATTACAATAACCGAAACAATGTATTTCATATTAAATCTCTTTGGCTAAAAATTTGATTATTCTCAATGAGTCTCATCTTTGTATTTTTTGAGAAAAAGAAGGAATGGAGAAGAGAAAAAAATGTGAGGGAGAAAATGGTGCTGTAATTTGGAGAAAGAAATGTAGGAATTAAGGGGAGAGAGAAACATGAGATATATGAATACCTTTAATTAACAAGTAAAATATATCCATTAATTAAACCCTTAATTAAATATGATATAGAATTAATAATTTAATATACAAATTTGTAATTAAATCAAACCTTAAATGTGAAGGATAAAAATATTTCATAGGAATGTAAAAATCCTTACATTTAATATTAAGCCCCGTGCGAAAGGTGACCCATGATTGGAGTAGAAATACAAATCCCCGTTATCTTAAACCTTCCTCCAAACTCAAAGCACCAGTTTGATAGCCCGCTCGTGGTTCGCCGAGCCGATGGATGAAACTGCGTCGTATCCTCCTATTGAACCATCCAATTTTGATCTTATAGTGGTCGGCACTGGTCTGCCGGAGTCCATATTAGCCGCCGCTGCCTCCGCCGCGGGAAAATCAGTCCTTCACCTCGGTCCTCACCCTTCTTACGGTAGCCACTATGCTTCTTTTCCCCTTCACGAATTCATTTCATATATCCAATCTCAATCCTTCTCCGAACCCTCAATTCCACAACCCGACACCGATTCAGGTTTTACCCGAGTTCCTCTAACCACCCGCCCGCTCTACTCCTCCGTCGAAATCACTTCTTACTCCTCGGAACCCTTGGAACAATCTCGAAAGTTTAACATTGATTTGAGTGGGCCCAGGGTTTTGTTCTGTGCTGATGCCATGATTAATTTAATTTTGAAATTAGAGGTGAATCAGTACATGGAGTTCAAGAGCACTGACGAGAGTTTTTTCTACGATGGTGAGGGCAATTTGGAGAATGTACCTGATTCGCGTAGCGCGATATTTATGGACCGGAAACTAAGCTTTACGGAGAAGACTCTGTTGATGGGATTCTTCAAGCTGGTGCAAGGGCATTTTGAAGCTGCTGCTGCTGCCGATGGTGGGGAGACTAAGAGTATTTCAGAGGAAGATTTGGAGACTCCTTTTGTGGAGTTTTTAAGCAAAACGGGGCTTTCTTCTAAGCTAAAATCGTACAGATCGAATCGCCTTTGTGATGCTGCTGCCGATGGTGGGGAGACTAAGAGTATTTCAGAGGAGGATTTGGGGACTCCGTTTGTGGAGTTTTTAAGCAAAATGGGGCTTTCTTCTAAGCTAAAATCGTACAGATCGAATCGCCTTTGTCTCTCTTTTAGTCACAGTTTTCTGTTTTCTGTTAATTCCTTTTTCTTTTCTCTTTCATTGTCGTTTGAGTATGTCGTATGCTTGTTTCATGAATCAAATAGTCCTAATCAAATCTTAAGTTACTGATTGTGTGATTTCTGTATGATTGTGGTGTTGCAGCCTAATAAAGTAGGAAGCTTTTCATTTTGGATTGAAAGCATGCCAAAAAGCAGACCAATTACTTTTCTAAAAGTACTTCTGTAAACAAATTAAACTGTGAAGGTAATTGCTTGTACTGCTCTTTTGCCTTTTAACATATGGAGAAGAAAATGGTTAATTAATATATAAATGACTATGCTTTTCGATCTTTTAGCATTTCAATTCAATGGACATGAGACTGTTAGTTCCCACTTTCCTTTTTATGGTTGTTTATCCAGAATTTGGGAATCAGAGTTTTTTTGTACATTAGATTCTAGCTATATTCGTCTGACTTTGTAGTGATCTTTTCTTTTTAGGATTATTCTATATGCAATAGCAATGGCCAATGGCAGATTATGACCAAGAGAATGGGGCTGTTTGCAAAAGTGTTCTTAAGACAAAAGATGGTATTGATCGGTTGGCCATTTATCACTCATCCATTGGCAGGTTATACTCTCACCCTTCCTTTGTACTTAAAACAGTCATGTAGAAATCATGAAAGCACCTCTTCCATTTTTGTACATAAAACAGTATAATAATGCACTAATGTACCTCGCCCATTTGTACATAAATTGGTAGTTTACTAATCATGAAAGTATCTTTCCATTGACTGGCTGTTTAGCTTTAGCTTTACCTTCTTCTATGTCCATAATTGAACTTCATACTCCTAACTGTGGAAATCCTGAAACTGATATTATTAGGCTAATCTACTTTTATTGTCAACTCTCATCTCTGATACTGAAAATAATAGTTCATTAAGATGCATGCTTAGGTTATACTTGCATGTGCGTATGAAAGAGGTCTAGCCTTGGAATACCCACTTCTTTGGTTCTTCACGTATGTGAACTGTTCGCGGAGTATATGTGCTATGTCGAAACCTTGATCTTGTAGTCGTAAGAAGGTTAACTGAGATTCAAAAGTCAACTTGGAAAGCTCTATGTATAGTTGGGTTAGTCTTTTTGCCAATGCAAAATACTCCCAAGAATTAATAATTTTTTGGAAGTGTTAGAAAAAGAGAATTCTATCTTGAGACAAGTTAATCATAATCATTGAACCTTTGAGTTGGAAAGTTATTTTTGTATGCCATGACATCTTATTGTCATATGCTTCCTTCTCGTAAACCAAATCCTTATAGTTTTCCTTTCGTTTACAAACTTTAGGTTTCCTAATGCACCTGGTGCTATGATTTACCCCATTTATGGTCAAGGGGAACTTCCACTGGCCTTTTGTCGTCGTGTTGCAGTAAAAGGATGCATTCATGTAAGTCTTTTAACATGTGTTTTCCTTGGACAACTCCAGTGTATTATCACTTAGTTTTGCATTTTTGTTCCACTGAGATTCTTTGCCGTTGTTTCCCTTGTGATGTTAATTGCAATGCATGGCGGAGAGCAGACAATGTCCAAATATGCATTATGTTTCTGATCATTTTTGTGTTTTGGTTGTATAATTATCTTACGCCCTGTCATCCTCCTAAAAATAGAGAAAGTTCGTGTTTTGTGAAAATTCCATCATAAGTTTCCCCTAGGGAAGTGATAGGGGTGCATAACATAGGACCAAAGAGATCTCCTAGAGGTTGTAAATTTGCATTTCGAGACTTATCAGCTCTCCCAGCATGTAACTTGGGGAGCTTAGCTCTAGCCAGGAAGTGTATTAAGCAACTTTGCAGCTAGTTGTGGCCTTGATTTTTTCTTCCTCACAATGCTAGCTGTATGTGATGGGTCGCAACTGCTTCACAGTTAGAAATGTTGATGAGCTTGCTTGTAGTACTGAAAGAAGCATTTTCAAGCATTCAGGAGCATTGACACTGTTGTTTACGTCCTGAAGGATTACTGTTCAGTCAAACTCAATTAATCTTTAATTTGAACACTGCTGAATGAGCTTAACTTTAATTTTTTGGTAAGTTGAATAAGCTCAGGTTTTTACGTTTCATTTGACATCAAATAGAAGATATCATCTTGATTGGTTTCTCTTCTGTTACCGTTTCCCATGTAGTCGAAAAGTAATCTCTCTGTCTTGATTTCTTCACCATTGCTTATACTATACATTAGGGGTGTCAATGGTTCGGTTTGACCGGTTATTTTATAAAATTTATATCATACCAAAATTTTCGGTTATTCTATTATGTATAACCAAAATTAAACCTTTTGAAGCCGTCCCAATCATGTCTGTTTCTCTTCGGTATCGGTACGATTCGGTTAATTTTCGGTATTTTTTAAATACCATATAAAAGTCATTAGTAGAGGTAGAATGCAATAACATACATACTTTTATCGGACTAAGCAAAACGCTCTAGACAATTTTGCTGTGTAGATGGTGATGAATTATGAAAACATGAAAGATGACCAAAGTATAGATTCATCAACTACTCTACCGCTGCGTAAAAGAAACCACGCAAAGACAGAGAAAAGATAAACAACAAAAGTAGAAAGATATTAACCTAGTTGAAACTCAAGAATAAAATATATAGAAGATTAAATATTCAAAAAGATAAATAGAAATCATACGAAAAGAAACATATTCCATATATTGTGGTTTGCTACTCATAATCGTTAGAATTCTTTGTGTCTTGCTAGTGAATATGCTGGAAATAATTTAGCTTTAGTAGTAGTAGCATAATAGGATTGGAAATTAGGATTTTGATCTTAATTACTTGTTGGCTTGTTACCATTTTTATAATTCCAAGATCCAAGGAAAAATTTAGTACTTTATTATTTCTAAACTTAATGTATAAATATATTTTTCATTTGTAAATTTATTTGGTACGGTTCAATATTTTTTCGGTCTATTTCCATAAAATAAAAAATCTACCCTAATTATCGGTACGGGTGTAGATTTATATAAAAATCTACGGTTTTATTAAGAAAAACCTAAAAATCGGTTCGGTGCGGTGCAATTCGGTTGGTTTAGTCGGTTTTTAAATATCCATTGATATCCCTACTATACATTGTATTCGGAAATTTGCAAACTGAAGTTCTTATTGTGCTAGACATCATATTCAAAGTTGTTTATGGTTTCTTTCCTCAATATTCGTTATTTGATGTTTAATTTCCTGGAATTCCTTCAATTGTTGTGTCATTAGTACTCTTCCCTGAGGCTAATTTCTATCTTTACTTCGACTTTGTTTCCAGGTTCTTCGGATGCCTGTTAATTCTCTCCTCATGGACAAGGTTCGTAGTGATGCTCTTCTTGTTTCTTAATGACTTTTAACCATCCTCATTTGGTAGAATTGAACCTTTTTGAAGTGCAAGAGTTGTTGACCTGCCACCTTGATGATTTCACAGGCTACTGGAATTACAAGGGTGTTCGCTTGGCTTCGGAACAAGAATTGTACAGCCATAAGCTGATATTATCTTCATCTTTTATGTTTCAATTACCAACAATACAACTGAGAAGCTGGCTAGGAGTGTATGTATCACAAAGCACTCTTTGAAATTGGATAAAGCCAATTGTCTGGCATTTTTCCTCCTCGATGTAAGATATGCATAACATGCTTTTTGTTTTTAAGTGATTTTAATATTTCAAATTTTTTACCTTATCAATTTTTTCCCCAGCTCTCTTCCCTGAGCAGGTCACAGCAATCCATGTCCTTCAGCTGAATAGCAATGTTGCTGTTTGCCCCTCTGGAATGTGAGTTCACCTGCCTAATTTCTATTTAGTCACCCCTATTCTAGTGCTGTAGGGTGTGCTGACACATTGGTGTTAACATATCATTTTTCAGAATTCATTATCTTTTTAGGATGCGCTCTTTAGCCTGCCTTTCACTTTTAGAATGTTATTGTCCATGTTACTACCTTTTTTTTTCCTTCCATTAAGTCTAAAATTTCACGAACAAACACCAAGTTGGTGTCAAGAAGTATGTGCAAGTCATGTATATGTTTCAACCTGAGTCATTTACAGGCATATGAAGTTTGTTCAGCTACCTATCGATACTAGTGTTCCCCGTCAAGCTTCTGAAACCATGTTAAGTACTCTAAGAATGTGTTTCAGACACTTAATTTTGAATTTCTCTAATTATAGAAGCAATTGGTACAATTAAGTTGTATGGAATTGGAGTTGCAAACTCTCAGTTAATTCCTCAAGTATCTTACACTAACCCAGTTGGTTCGTTGCTTTTTCTTTCATGTTTTTGACTTATCTCTCAGCCATATGTGAGGATGATGTTCAGGGGAAGAAGCTATTACATGCAGCTATCAACGCACTGTTTTGCATTTCTGTTTCTGGAAGCTCTGAAAATGATAATTCTGGGGAGAACCAAAGTGAAACTAGAGATGCAAAACCTGCTTTACTTTGGAGCGTCTTGTATACTCTAAGAGCTTACTAAGGTATCTGCAATACCCTTTTTTACCTTTTTTATTTTTGGTTTTGCTCTATCAACTGCCAGCTTCCATTTTTTCTATATGAATTTTCCTCGGGTCTTTTTTTATTCCGCGAAGGAAATGTGGTATTCATTTTGATAATGCTTTCTGTTTGTGAAAATACTGAAACGGCTACCAAGCCAGTTCGCGTTTTGGGCCTTTGTTTTTAGTCAATTTTGCTTCCTTTAGGGTTTTTGATTATCTTGTTTATTTTGGCCTGGAATCTTCTGCACACTTAGATAGAGGTTATCAACCTATCATATTGAAGGTGTAACATGTTCATTAGTGTATACATAAAAAGAAAAATATGCTCATTAGTGTGGCTGAGCATAGTGCATTAGTTGTTTGCCACATAGTAATTAATTACTTGTGAAGTTTATCACCCGTGTTTGGTTCAGAGTTGAAAGTCAGACTAGAGCAGTTGCGTATCGCCCAATTCACTCATTTTTCTGTCCCGGAGAGGTGGTGTGGTATCGAAATCCATGGATTAGATTCCATGGGATTAAGTGAGTATTCCGTTTGAAAATGTGTGAGAATTACCCTTCAGATCCCCACTTATAAATAGGGCTAAAATAGCTTTTGCTTCATTTCTGTTCCTCCTTACCCTTCATCTCCCTCCAACACAGGGCCTTTCCAGTTACATCTTGCTCCTCCAGCTATTCCTCTTCCTTGCAGATTGCTTTACCCTGCTGTCGGTTGATCTACATTACCCAAGAGAGAAAAGGCCATGTAGCTGACATTATGATTTTCTGCCTCATATCTCCTCCTCTTGTTCCCACCCTTCAGCCGATTCCTCTGTCTCTTTCCTTTCATTTGTCTTCCTTGTATTTCTTTCTCCTGCCCTTGCAATTTAATGTTCTCCACCCCTTAATTTTTTTTCTTTTTGATTTTTCCCTTTGTTATTCTTCTCTTCTCCTTTTTGCAAAAAAAACATTTTATTTTTATGTCCTGAATTATATAAGTTTTGCTAACTATGCAACAATCTTCTTCTCTCTCTATTCTTCCCAACAATTATTATATTCTTTTATCCAGGTCATGATTCTTCTTTTGTACATTATACGTCATGGTTGAAAATTATGGATAATTAGTGTTATTGTTAAGGTACCACATGGGGATTAAGCAAATTGTATCAAACGGCAAACGTAGAATATCAGGCTGTGATACACCTTACAATCCCCAAATAATTAATAATTTATCCATGAGTTAATAATCTCAGTTCATGCGACATGCTACCAAATGATCCCTGAGTACAAATTTATGCCTGGCGTGTTGTCCTGACTTTTCCTATTTTTGCCCATCAGTTTCAGGACGTTTTAGATAACATCATTTCTACCTCCATGCCAGATGCGAGTCCATACTACCATGATCTTCTGGGTGCTACGGAAAAGGTAATATGCATTCTGCTTTTCTTAAATTGACCTCTTTTACACTGGTCTGTATCCTCTTTTTCCCCTGATAGCTGTTGCCTTTTTTCTTCTTTCTTCTTGTGATTTACCTACTTTGCCATGGCCTGTTTGCATGCATATATGTAGGGGCTTATAATGATGTAGGAGAAGGGTAGATCCTCAGACACTGACCCATTTGGTGTTGTGCTATTTTTGTGTAGATATTTGAAGAGCTGTACTCTGGTGAAGTATTCTTTCCCAAGCCAGCCTCATCAGAGGAGGGTGCTGTCGAAGAGCTCGAGGACTAGAGACCAAATTGATGCTGCTGGATATGCTGTCTTGCATCGACAATGATGACAAGAATATAGTTCACGTGGTTTATGTCCCTATATACCTATGTTAATGTGTTTATGCGAAATACTTTGTTGGTGTAAGAGTAATATCTATAGCCTTCTAGTTTCTTCGGCCTACAATGTACAGAATTGAGTATAGAGGTTTGGGACGAGACTTGGTAGTGTTAAAGTGTTTGCCTCTTTTGCAATTTTTTATAATCAGTGGTTGATCTGAGACTTCCCATGACTTGAACCTAGTTTCTATACAGAAATATTTTGACGTGTCAAAGTTCAAATTGAGGAATGCGTAGAACTGATGAGGCAAAGTAGAGATTGGAAGCTGCACGTAAACCTAAAGAGGCAGTGAGTTCTTTCTATATAAACTTGAGAGGTTTAGTGAGGTGAAAATTAACTAGTCGAAATAGCTTTTAGTGATTAATGCTGAGTTCTACTTTATCTAGATACTCCTATGCTAATTGGCGCAAACATGTTCATGATGCCTTAATAACTAAATATTCCCCTTTCTACGCGTATTAAAAGAAAGGGAAAATGGTTAAATATTTTCCTGTACTATCAGAAAAGGTTTAAGTATATCACTTGTTATATTTCGAGTTCATATGTACACTTATCGTTATACTCCTGGTTCAAATATGTCATTTTTCCATTTAGTTTGTTTGAGGTGAACCTCAATGAAATGTGTACTGATATTTGATGAGGTGGATACCACATAGGTTACCGCCTTACCTCCTCTAACCCTTTTACCTCTCTTATAATATTTTTCCATTACTAAAGTTTTCTTTCCTTCCACCACTATTGTTACTATTAGCTACCAAAAAAAATAGGGGTTTTGACACAGTTACCCACAAAAACAAAACTATTTACCCTTGTTTACCCATTTATTTTTTTATCCATAAAATAATTACATTTCCTACCCATAGTAGTTTTTGTGGGGAATCTTTTCTTTATTCTCCAATTCGTTGTTATTTCTATGTTTCTTTTCTTTCCTTTTTTCTTTTCTCCTTTTCTTTTTTCTCGTTTTCTTTGTATTTTTTTCTTTTTTGTCTTTTATTCATTTATTTTTGCCCAAATCGTATTATTGTTATTTTTACCACAACTTATTTAACACTCAAATTTTACTCCTTTATTTTTTTCTTTTTATTTTTTTTCTTGATTTCTTGTTCCTTTTCTAATTTCACGTGATTGTCATGCAAACCTTGATCTCCTTCCCTACAAATATCAATACACACTCTACTATTAGCAGTAACACAACCAATTATATAGCAAGAAAATATGATCTACCGCCACTAAATTTCCATATATAATAGTTAGAATAGAAATGATAATAAAATATTAAAAAATGCAATAAAAATATAAGTAGCAAAAAAGACTTCTAGTACCATATACCAATATGGTATACATGTATACCAACAGAGTATATGATTGCTCTAGAATATTGCTACAACTATCTCTGACTATACTACTTGTACCAAAACATTAAAGAATATAATAAAAGTATGAGAAAATTACATGCTCACACTGTAAGCTAAATATTCGCAAAGCAACTTGCTTATTCCATATATTAACAGGGTATATAGTTGAATGGGGTCGTTCCAACGATTTACTATAATTATAATAACAATTATATAATACACATAATCTATATCCATCGGCACAAAAAAATCAGCACCGCAAATCATGTTCATATAAATAATTTCATAATAGAATTCGCTTAAAATGCAACTAAAACGGCCAAAAAAATATTCAAACTACCATATGATACCAATATGATATATAATTAAACCAATATGGTATACAGTTTTACTGGTTAATTTTCGGTAGTTATATGTCACGACCCCAACCCCCGTCGTGATAGCGCCCAACACACTGCTAGGCAGGCCCGACCAATTTACAACCTTAACCCAATTCATTATCCAACTCATATTAGCTAACACAATTAAAGTACTAAATCAACATATTTGAAGTCTGAAATAAGAGTTAAACATGCAGAGTCTCAAATAATAATCCTACAACATAGCCCACAAAGACCCGGTGTCACAAGTCTAAGCCTCTAATACAGGTTTATCAACCTAATACATGCTAATCTAGGGAATACAAAATGAAACAAGGGATAGAGGGGAGAAATCAAGGCTGCGGACGCCATAGAGCTACCTCGATGCTCCCGGATATGCACTGCTCAACAAAAAATCCTCACTCAGCCTAAGATGAACTTGGATCTGCACACAAGGTGTAGGAAGTAATGTGAGTACTCCGATTTAGTAAGTAACAAACATAAATAATGGATAAGAATAAGAAATCATAGAAAAGCATAGAGTAATCTATAATTCGGAAGTTTTAAACAAGTAATATGAAAGCGATAAACCAATGAAATCGAAATATGGAAATACTGCAATAGCTAAGCAGATAAATAACAACTAAGTAAAGGAATGCAACACATAGAGCGGTACCCTATAGTACCCGCTTCGGCGAGCAGCCCGATCCATTTATTTGTTGTCGACGACGCTCACTGGGGGTGTGCAGACTCCGAGAGAGGCCTATTATGGCCCAATCACAAAATCAAGCATTCTCGTGGCATCAACTAGGCCCTCGGCCTCATATCATTATTAATATAATACCGCTCCGGCACGCTGCCCGATCCCATACTCCAGAAATCAGATCGCCCTTAGGCAATAATAAAATAGTGGTTCTCAGCCCAAAACATCATTTAATATATCTTTTAGTTACAAAAATCTGAGTAAAGATGGTTGGGTTGCAAAATAGTAGAAAACGATACGACTGAGTTCAAGTAGTAAATCCATCCAGTGAGTGTAATGACCCGACTGGTCGTATTATATTTTAGAACCCTGCTCCCTTAAATAAAACTTACCGCACTTATTTTAGCTAATTTATGACTTGCGGGGAAGGCTGGTTCGGAAGTTGGAAAAGTTTTGAGTAGGAATATATCCATTTGCTTCTTTAAGACTTTATAAAAAGGCCAAGTTTGACTTAGATCAACTTTCTTGGGAAACAAATAAAGATTTATAATCTGACGGTCCCAGAGGATCCGTGGGAAAATATGGGACCTGGGCGTATGTCCGGAATCGAATTCCGAGATCCCTAGCTCGAGTAATGAATTTTTAGGTGAAATTGTTAAATTGAAGTTTTAAAGAATTGAATAAACTAAGTATTCATTGATATCCTAGGTATCGGGCTCAGATTTCGATTTCAAAATTTGGTACATGTCCGAAATATCATTTAAGACTTACCCGTAAAATTTGGTGTCAATCCGAGTAGTTTAAGGGAATTTTGACCCGTTAGAAGAAAATTAAGAACTTGGAATTCAATAGATTGATTCATTTGGTTTTAGGACGTGATTCCTAGATTTAATGTTGTTTTGAGTGATCCAAGGGTTCGAGTAGATCCGCCTCATGATTTCAGACTTGTCGGTATGTTCGGGCGGGGCACGGGAGCCCCGAGCATCAAATGAGCGAGGCTCGAATCAAGTAAAAGTTGAAGAAACGGCTAAAGTTGTTGCTTCTGTCATAATCGCATCTGCGGTTCTTGGAATGCAGAAGCGGGACCGTATATGCGGTCAGGATACCGCAGAAGCGGCCAAGACAGCCCAGGGGAAAGACCACTGGAGCGGTCATAGAACCGCAGAAGCGGTTCCGCATATGCAGCTCTTTGACGCAGAAGTGGTCCAACCATCGTGGGCTAGAACCGCAGAAACGGCCTCAAATCCGCAGAAGCGGATTCCGCAGAAGCGAAAATGGCTGGGGGCAGAAGGGTCCATTTAATATGAACTCAACAGTATTTCTTTCATTTTTCACTCTACATTTGGGCGATTTTGGTGCTTCCAGGAGAGGGTTTCCACTTAGCTTGGTAAGGTAAGTAATTTCTCTTCATTCTTAGCTTAAATACATGTATATTTGGTAGATTAAGCACTAAACTAAGTAAAAATCAAGGATTAGAGCTAGACCTAGGGTTTTAATGAAACTAAGATTTAGCCACGTAATTTGCTATGTAATGGACTAGAAATCATATATTAGTGATCCTTAGGTGATAGAGAATAACTTTCTTCTAAAAATCTCGGAATCGGAGCGCGTGGGCATGGGGTCGGAATTTAAGAAACTTGTGGAAAAGGTTGGGAAAACACTTAAATAGTTAGAATTCTACCTTGTAAGCCTTTATTGTCTAGTTCTTACGTTGTTTAATTAGTTTGTGCTCGTTCGGCTTCACATTGAGGGTTTGGGCTTGTTCTTGATATTGGAAGTGCGCTTTGGAGCGAGGTGAATCTCCTTTCTAACCTTGTAAGACGAAAATGTCCCCATAGGGTTAATAAATGGATAATTATTGTTAAATGCTGGGGCTACGTGCGCACTAGGTGACAAGAGTCCGTGCGTAGCTACTACTATATTGATTATACGGTTAGTTTAGGACCCACATCATGCTTTATTTATGAAAATTGCTATATCATCTTGCTAATGAGATCACCTAGGATATACTCGAGACTTGAAAGAGGCTAAAAGTAAACGTGGATACTTGTTGAACTTTTGTATGGCATAATTGGATATTTATGTGCCTTCGTGTGTATTCTTGATATTTTTTGATACTTTTTGATCGGGCCATTTGCCTCGATATGAATAGATGCATCTATAGGCGCGCCGTCAACCCTCGGCAGGTGCACAGTTTCTTTCTCTTGGTTCGGGCCATCGCCTCAGCATAATGTGCGCATGATTATTGTGTAGAAACTTATACTCACCTTGTTTTGTTCATGATACTGTGATCAACATGACTTGTGCCTCTAGCCATAAACTGTTGACACTAGTAGCTTTCCATGCTTTAAAATATCTCATATATTATTTGATCTTAGTAAGTATCAAGTCGACTTCTCGTCTCTACTTCTTCGAGATTAGACGGGATACTTACTGGGTACATGTTGTTTATGTACTCATGCTACACTTATGTACTTAAATGTACAGGATCTGAGGCAGATGGATCTGGTTATCACTAGGGTGCGCATCAGTGAGCCTTCTGGACTTCTACGGTGAGTTGCTTCTCCTTCATGCCGATCTGCAGCCGAAAAAGTCTTCTTTGTACTTTTGTTTTCTGTCTATCTTGATTCAGACAGTAGGATAATATAGTATTCTTTATGTATATTCTACTAGTTACCCGTAGCTTGTGACACTAGGTTCTGGCACACACATTAGCAAACTTATTTTGGGTTGCATTATTATGCTTCCTACATTTCTTACTGTACCTGGTTTCTAAAACCCCTTTGGTATGCTATATGTTTTCTTAAAAATTTTGATGTTTGATAAACTTAGAAATATTTTCTGCACTTGGCTTCCCCGGCAAGGTTGTTGGGCGCCATCATGACCTATTATTAACATGGGTCCTGACAATATGTTATCAGAGCACTATGTTCACGTAGGTCGCACAAGTTATGGGAAAACCTAATAGAGTCTTGTAGATCGGTACGGAGACGTCTGTATTTATCTTCAAGAGGCTGTAGGGTATTAAGAAACACTACTCTTCATTCATTTCCATCGTGCAGTTATCAGTGTACTAAATTTTCCTATTTTATTCTCTCATAGATGGTGAGGACTCGAACCGCCAACGTTCTGGACTTGGGATGAGATGCTCCCGCATTGCTAGAGGTCGAGGTAGAGGCCGGGGAAGGGCACCGCCCCGTAGTAGGATGCGGGCATCCTAAAGCCGTTCTAGATGCACCACCAGCAGATCCTGTGAGGGATACCATTATCGAGGAGCATGGTGAGGTGCTCGCAATTGTGCCTACTCTTGTGGATTTCACGACAGTGTCGGGATTTCAGGAGGTCATGGGCCGTATGCTACGGCTCATGGACACTATGACTCAGGTTGGTTTATTTCAGTAGACCCAGCTACTTCACAGGCAGGAGGGGGAGCCCAGACCCCTACTGCCCAGGCTACAGGTCATGAAGCTGCAGTATATTAGACTCTGGGAACACTACCCGCAGATGGGGCTCAGCCAGTTGCTGCAGTGGCACCCCAGCCTAGGCCAGCTGTGGACAACGATCCACAGAAGCTATTGGACAGATGGACCAGGCTGCACCTTCCAGTCTTCGAGGGTGAGTTTTATGAGGATGCTCAACACTTCATCGACCGGTGCAGGGACAGACTGCACGCCATGAGGATATTGGAGTCACATGGAGTCGACTTCACTACTTTTCAGCTTGAGAGCAAGGCCCGTAGATGGTGGCAGTCCTATGTTCTTGGCAGCCCTTCCAGTTCTCCTTCCATCACCTGGGGTTTGTGTGTACAGTTGTTATTGGATAGGTATATTTCGCCCTCTGAGAGGGAAGAGCTGTGTTATCAGATTGAGCACCTTGAGGAGGGTCTGATGTCTGTGATCGACTATGAGGCGAGGTTTTCTGAATTATCTCGCCATGCACTTATGATACTCCATACGGATGCAGAGAGAGAGTTGAGGTTTTTCGCCGGGTTGCAGCCTTGTATTTGATCGGGTTTGGCCCGAAAGGTGGAGATGGGTATAGAGTATCAGCTTGTGGTCGAGATTGCTCGCCGGATTGAGGGATATCGCCAGAGGGGTAGAGAGCAAATACATCAGGACAAGAGAGCCAAATTCTTTGGAGAGTTCAGAGGTGCCCCAGCTAGGGGCAGAGATGAATATGGGAGGGGTCAGCCCAGTAGACCCCCATCTTTAGCACCACCACCTGCCGCCCCGGTTGATCCAGCGCGTCCCTATTTCAGTGCCATGCCAGAGAGTTCCTACTGCCCTTCAGCCATTCAGGGTTCCTCCAGTTGGTATTCAGGCCCCCAGGGTTCTTCTGGTTCCTACTTCAGTGCTATACCAGATAGTTCATATCGTCCACCGGCTATCCAGGCTCCTCATACGGGATCTACGAGTTATCAGGGAAAACCATCAGGGCAGCAGGTCGCCGCACCGTGTTGTTTTGAGTGAAGAGACCCCGGTCACATGAGGAGACACTTCCCCAAGCTTAGGGGCAAGGCAGTGCAGCAGGGGCAGCAGCCCATGACTCCAGCACCAGCAGCCCAACCAGCTAGAGGTGGAGGGCAGACTGGTAGAGGCCGTCCCAGGGGTGGAGGTCAGATAGGGAGAGGTCAGCCAACTACTACTTAGTTAGGTGGAGGCCAGACAGCCGGTGCTTCAGCTAGATTCTATGCCCTTCCGGCCAGGACAGATGTGTTGGCCTCAGATTCTGTCATCACATGTATTA
The DNA here is from genome assembly GCA_034376525.1 of Nicotiana benthamiana. Taxonomy (NCBI): domain Eukaryota; kingdom Viridiplantae; phylum Streptophyta; class Magnoliopsida; order Solanales; family Solanaceae; genus Nicotiana; species Nicotiana benthamiana. Next base: position 25,462,806 of record CM067324.1, on the reverse strand, counting down.
TTTCAGTCAGCAGTAGGATGCGTCGTTACTATTCGATCCAAGGTCTACTTATTCATATGTATCATCTCTGTTTGCTCGTTTCCTGGGTATTTCTCCTGAGCCTTTGGGTGTTTCGGTTCATGTGCCACTCCTATGGGTGATTCTGTGGTTATGGATCAGATCTAGCAGTCTTGTGTGGTTACTCTCTACGGTTACAAGACTAGAGCATATTTTCTATTGCTTGATATGATTGATTTTAAAGTCATCCTGGGCATGGATTGGCTATCTTCATATCACGCCATCCTTAATTGCCATGCCAAGACTGTTTCACTAGTGATGCCAGATTGCCGAGATTGGAGTGGAAGGGTTCCACAGTTGATATGCCTAGCAGGGTTATTTCTTTCCTGAAGGCTCAACGCATGGTTGAGAAAGGGTGCTTGGATTATTTAGCTTATGTTCGAGACACCACCGCAGAGTCTCCGACGATTGATTCGATGCCAGTAGTCTGAGAGTTCGCTGATGTTTTTCCTTCTGATCTTCCTGGCATGCCTCCAGATCGTGATATTGATTTCTGTACTGATTTGGATCGAAGCACTCATCCTATTTCTGTCCCACCATACCGTATGGCCCCTAAGGAGCTGAAAGAGAAGTTGGAGGAGTTGTTAGAAAAAGGGTTTGTTAGGTCCCACTGTATCGCCTTGGGGTGCACAAGTGCTATTTGTAAAGAAGAAGGATGGGTATTAAAGTGGATCCCAAGAAGATTGAGGCAGTTCAGAGTTGGCCACACCCTACTTCAGTGGCTGAGAGCAGGAGTTTCTTGGGGTTAGCAGGTTATTACCGGCGATTTGTGCAGGGTTTTTCATCTATTGCATCACCTCTAACCATATTAACCCATAAAGGTGCTCCATTGTTGGTCCGATGATTGTGAGGATAGATTCTAGAAGCTCAATACGGCTTTGACTACGACACCAGTTCTTGTATTGCCTTCCGGTTCAGGGATGTATACAGTGTATTGCGATTCTTCTCGCGTTGGCTTGGGATGTGTACTGATGCAGGGAGCGAGTTACTGCATATGCTTCACGTCAGTTGAAGGTTATTGAGAAAAATTACCCTGTGCATGATCTAGAGTTGGCGACAATTGTTCATGCTCTTAAGATATGGAGGCACTATGTGTATGGAGTGTCATGTGAGGTTTATACCGGCCATCGCAGTTTGCAGCATTTGTTCAAGCAGAGGGATGTTAATTTGAGGCAGTGCATGTGGCTTGAGTTACTAAAGGATTATGACATTACCATTCTTTATCACTCGGGCAAGGCGAATGTGGTCGTGGATGCCTTGAGCAGAAAGGCGGAGAGTGTGGGTAGCCTAGAATTCATTCCAGCAGAGGAGAGGCCACTAGCCTTAGACATTCAATCCTTGGCTAACAGAATTTTGAGGTTGGACATTTCAGAGCCCAGCTGAGTTCTAGCATGTGTGGTTGCTTCGTCTTTGTTGTTGGGGAAGATTAAGGCCCGATGTTCGGTGATCCACATTTGGAGGTTCTCAGAGAGACGGTACTACAGGGAGGTGCCAAGGAGGTTTCTATTGGCGAGGATGATATGTTACGGCTTCAGGGCCGTCTATGTGTCCCTAATGTCGACGGCTTGAGAGAAAGGATTCTAGAGGAGGCCCATAGTTCGAGGTACTCCATTCATCCGGGTGCCACGAAGATGTATCGCAACTTGAGGCAGCATTACTGGTGGCGGAGGATGAAGAAGGACATTGTGGAGTATGTAGCTAGATGTTTGAATTGCCAGCAGGTCAAGTATGAGCACCAGAGGCCAAGTGGCCTACTTCAGCAGATGCCCATTCCGGAGTGGAAGTGGGAGTGCATCACCATGGATTTCGTAGTTGGGTTGCTGCGGACTTCGCGAAAGTTTGATTCAGTATGGCTTATTGTGGATAGGTTGACCAAGTCGGCCCACTTCATTCCAGTGGTGACAACTTATACGGCAGAGAGTTATGCTGAGGTTTACATTCGGGAGATAATTAGGTTACACGGCGTGCAGGTTTCCATCATATCAGAGAGAGGCCCCCAGTTCACTTCCCATTTCTGGAGAGCTGTTCAGAGTGAGTTGGAGACCCTCATAGAGCTTAGCACAACATTCCATCCTCAGACCGACGGGTAGTCAGATCGGACAGTTCAGATTTAAGAGGATATGCTTAGATCATGTGTGATTGACTTTGAAGGGCAGTGGGATCAGTTCTTGCCTTAAGCGGAGTTTGTGTACAACAACAGCTATTAGTTCAGCATAGGGATGGCCCAGTATGAGGCTTTATATGGTCGGCGTTGTCGTTATCCTATCGGGTGGTTTGAGCCTGGTGAGGCTAACTTACTTTCTACAGATTTGGTATAGGATGCCTTGGATAAGGTAAAGTTGATTCAGGAGAGGCTCCGCACAGCTCAGTCTAGACAGAAGAGTTACACGGATCAGAAGGCACGTGATGTATCATTCATGATTGGCGAGAAGGTTCTCTTGAAAGTCTCGCCAATGAAGGGCATTATGAGGTTCGGGAAGAAAGGCAAGCTAAGCCCAAGGTTTATTGGTCCCTTTGAGGTGTTGAGGCGAGTTGGAGAGGTTGCCTATGAGCTTGCTTTACCTCCCAGTTTATGGGGTGTTCATATAGTTTTTCATGTATCGATGCTTCAGAAGTATCATGCCGACCTATCACATGTGTCGGACGTCAACACCATCAAGTTAGATGAGAGCTTGGGTTGCGGGGAGGAGCCGGTTGCCATTATTGATAGACAAGATCGCCAGTTGAGGTCCAAGAGAATTTCTTCGGTGAGGGTCCAGTGTAGCGGCCAACCAGTTGAGGCAGCGACCTGGGATTCCGAGGGGGACATGCAGAGCAGATACCCCCACTTATTCAACAGTTCAGGTACTTTTCTATGCCCATTCGAGGACGAACGTTTGTTTTAGAGGTGGAGAATGTAACGACCCGGCTAGTCATTTTGCATTTTAGAACCCCGTTCCCTTAAATAGAACTTACCGCACTTGTTTTAGCCAATTTATGACTTGTGGGGATGGCTGGTTCGGAAGTTGGAAAAGTTTTGAGTAGGAATATGTCCACTTGCTTCTTTAAGACTTTCTAAAAAGGCAAAGTTTGACTTCGGTCAACTTTCTCAGGAAACGGACACGGATTTGTGATTTGACGGTCCCGAAGGATCCGTGGGAAAATATGGGACCTGGGAGTATTATCAGAATCGGATTCCGAGATCCCTAGCAAGAGTAATGAGTTTTAGGCGAAATTGTTAAATTGAAATTTTAAAGAATTGAATAAACTAAGTATTCATTGATATACTAGGTATCAGGCTCAGATTTTTGTTTCGAAAGTTGACAGGTCAGAAATATCAGTTAAGACTTACCCGTAAAATTTGGTATCAATCCGAGTAGTTTAAGGGCGTTTTGACCCGTTATAAGAAAATTAAGTATTTGGAATTCAATAGATTGATTCATTTGGTTTTAGGACATGATTCCTAGATTTAACGTTGTTTTTCGTGATCTGAGGGTTCGAGTAGGTCCTCCTCGTGATTTCAGACTTGTCGGTATGTTCGGGCAGGGCACGGGAGCCCAAGCATCAAACGAGCGAGGCTCGAGTGAAGTAAAAGTTGAAGAAAAGGTTGAAGTTGCTGCTTATGTCATAACTGCATCTGCGGTTGTTGGACTGCAAAAGCGGGACCCCGTATGTGGTCAGGATAGCACAAAAGCAGCCAAGACAGCCTAGGGGAAAGACCGCTGAAGTGGTTCCGCATATACGGCTCTTCGACCGCAGAAGTGGTCCAGCTATCCTGGGCCAAAACCGCAGAAGCGGCCCCAAATCCGCAGAAGCGGAAATACTTCCGCAGAAGCGGAAATACTTCCGCAGAAGCGAAAATGGCTGGGGGCAGAAGGATTCATTTAGTACGAACTCAACACCATTTCTTTCATTTTTCACTCCACATTTGCGCTATTTTCGGTGCTTCCAAGAGAGGGTTTCCACTTAGCTTGGTAAGCTAAGTAATTTCTCTTCACTCTTAGCCTAAATACATGTACATTAGGTAGATGAAACACTAAACTAAGTAAAAATTAATGATTAGAGCTAGACCTAGGGTTTTAATGAAACTAAGATTTAACCACGTAATTTTCTATGTAATGGACTAGAAATCATATATTAGTGATCCTTAGGTCATAGGGAATAACTTTTTTTGAAAAATCTCAGAATCCGGGCGCGTGGGTCTGGGGTCAGAATTTAGGAAACTTGTGGGGAAGGTTGGGAAAACACTTAAATAGTTAGAATTCAACCTTGTAAGCCTTTATTGACCAGTTCTTACATTATTTAACTAGTTTGTGCTCGTTCGGCTTCGCATTGAGGGTTTGGGCTTGTTCTTGATATTATAAGTCGCTTCGGAGCGAGGTAAGTCTTGTTTCTAACCTTGTAAAAGGTAAATGTCCCCATAGGATTAATAAATGGATAATTGTTGTTAAATACAGGGGCTACGTGTGCACTAGACGACGAGAGTCTGTGCGTAGCTACTACTATATTGATTATCCGGGTAGTTTAGGACCCACATCATGCTTTATTTGTGAAAATCGCTGTATCATCTTGCTAACGAGATTGCCTAGGATATACTAGAGACTTGAAGGAGGATAAAAGTAAACGTGGATTCTTGTTGAACTTTTGTATGGCATAATTGGATATTTATGTGCCTTCGTGTGTATTCTTGATATTTCTTGATATTTTTTGATCTATCCAATCGCCTCGATATGAATAGTTTCATCTAAAGGCGCGCCGTCGACCCTCGGCAAGTGCACAGTTTATTTCTATTGGTTCGGACCGCCGCCTCGGGATAATGTGCGCATGATTATTATGCTGAAACTTATACTCACCTTGTTTTGTTATTATACACAAAATGAAAATAGTGAATCATGATACTGTGATCAACATGACTTATGCCTCTGTCCAGAAACTGTTGACACTAGTAGCTTTTCATGCTTTAAAATATCTCATATATTATTTGACCTTAGTAAGTATCAAGTCGACTTCGTCTCTGTTTCTTCGAGATTAGACGAGATACTTACTGGGTACATTTTGTTTATGTACTCATGCTATACTTCTGTACTTAAACGTACAGGATCTGAGGTAGGTGGATCTGGTTATCACTAGGGTGCGCATCAGTGAGCCTTCTGGACTTCTACAGTGAGCTGCTTCTCCTTCATGCCGATCTGCAGCGGAAGAAGTCTTCTTTGTACTTTTGTTTTCTGTCTATCCTGATTCAGATAGTAGGATAGTATTGTATTCTTTGTATATATTCTACTAGTTGTCCGTAGCTTGTGACACTAGGTTCTGGCACACACAAACTTTTTCCGCACTTGGCTTGCCCGGCAAGGTTGTTGGGCGCCATCATGACCTATTATGGAAATGGCCGTGACAGTGAGGATATGGTGATAAAACTCCTCGAAGGGTTCAAGCAGTTGGCACGAAGACCAAATATGACAGTTAGTCCAAATAATTATGATATGAAATAAGCTTCAATCAAATACGTGGTAAAACATTACTTGGGACGGACGAAGTCACAATCCCTAATAGCAAGCGACCCTGCGTTCATCATCAAGTGCGTTTCACACCTCAAAATAGCACTAAGATGTGCAAATCCAGGATTTCAAATCCTTAGGACATCATTAACATTCATTACTCACCTCAAGCCGGCCAAAACTTTAGCTCGCTATCCCATTGCCTCTCAAATTGGCCTCCTCGCTCGCTGAATCTGACCAAAACCACAAAGAATACGTCATAATAGGCTAAGGGAACAAAACCCAAGCGAAGAAAATATCAAAAATCCCGAAATTATCAAAACCCGAACCCCCGACCCACTTCTCGAACCTCAGAAATTTTTACATCAACAGTTCCTTATCTCGCCACGAGTCTATGCATATAAAGAACACCAAAATCGGAGTAAATCTCAATTTTAAAATCTAAAAATTCAAGCCCTATGTGAGCACGTGATTTTTGCCCTACATGAGAATAACTCATAAAAAATAGACTGAAACAATTTTTATTGATTTAAAGAATTTTTCCTTAATTAGTTGCTTTTCATACATTTTTAATATTTTTAAAATCATAGAAAAGCCATGAAAAGTGTCACATTTTTAATTTTATGCCATGTTAGGTTCAATTTGCATTTAGGAATTAATTACATTGAGTTAATTGTATTATTAATTAAAAATTACAAAAAATGATTATTTTTACATAGTTAGGTAATTAGCTTAATTTTACAATTTGAATTGATTTATGAATTTAGTTTAGGTTTTTTAAAATTAATTAAAACAAAAACAAAAACAAAAAGAAAGAAAATGAAAAGCAAATTCGAAATTGGGTCATATGATAAGTGAGCCCAAAATTTTCAATACCCATTCTTCATTTAAACCTAACCCAAATTAACCCCTACCAAACCCCAAATCGGGTCGACCCAACCCAACCCATATTCAGCCTAACCTAAAAACCTATACACACAATACATATACACACGATAGAATACAGAAGAGGAGAGGCCTGCGCAGCCTTGCTTCCTGACAAAAGGCTCGAAGATACACACACATAGATACACGATACAATACAATATCCAGGCCTGGAAATTCGGACTAAACATGGACTTTTCTTCTCCATGAAAGCTATCATCTAAAAACTCCAGGGACCCTATCTTCTTCACAAGAGTAGCAGCCACGAGAGAACCCTAAGCTAGCTTCTGAACTCTCACAAAAAGCCGTTGCCGCTGCTATCTCCGGTGAGAACTCCAACCGTCCTTCTCCTTCATCTTCCTTAAACAGAACCCTAGAGAAGCTAGAGATCAGCGGCTGTTTCTCATCTTCAACCTGAGTGAATGCTAATAAAAGACCAGCGGTTCCCAGTCACCTCTCGCAAACGCCGCAACTACCATAACTGGCCGGAAATCCGGCAGAAATATTGAGCATGAAATTGAGATGGATGTGACCTGAGTCGTTGTTCGACGTTGGTTTCGATTGAATCCTGTTGCCATTCGAGGTTGAAAGGTGCAGTGATGCTTTTTTTGCGGTCTGTCTAGGTCGAGTCGTATCTTGCTGTTTAGATGCTGAGTCGATGTTGAAAGGCCTGTAATTCAATCCCTAAGGAAACATCCTTAAGCTTAACTGATGATTCGTTCATTCTGTCCCTTAACTACTTCCTTTCCTAATTACATTTTGTTATCAATTCTTTGTTGCTTAATTCTATTTTGTTGTTTGAGTTACTGTATAATACATTCTCCAATTTTGTATATTTGTTCCATCTTCTTCATTGTTATCGCCTTTCCACCCCTATATGTTAGTTTGTTTTAATGCAAGATATATGAAAAGCAATTGCTAAGAGTAAGCTTAAGGTTTGGGATCATAGCACCACTAGTTTTTTTTCGAATCAAACATGAGGGGGCGATTTTATTTTTTCTTTAAAGAGTTAGTGTTTCTAGTTATGATTTGGTGAAGTATTCTAATTTGTAGTTATTCTAATACATGAATAGTGCTGGAATTTCTTTCTGCACACTCGAAACTTCACTAGAATCTTAATAACGAAGAGAGGTGAGATTAGGGACGTACAAGTGATAATCAATTTTTAAATGGATTTTCGGCCTATGTATACGTTCAAGTGATACGAGTGATTTAAAAAATAAATGGCTGTAGTTTAACTAGTCCTGTACTAATCCTTAAAATCCGAGGTGTATCACTTAGCGAATTTCCGTGGTCCTCACAAATCTAAACACATGAAATTACCTTAGGTGTGTTAGTTAAATAAAAATTACTTTCATAAACACGGGTGTACATTTATATGATCCAAATCCAAATCTCAACGAAGTTGGAATGTGTGAAAATCCACGGGTGCATTTATGTGACGTGGTTCGAGGCATGTGTTAATGACGTTGCAATTCTCTTTAAAATAATAATAAAAGCGGTTTAAAGTTAAAAAGCACATAAGTTGAAACATGTTCTAAAATCAGATAATTTAAGCCAAATATTACAGTTGAACGACTGTGCTAGAATTACGGAACTCGGGAATGCCTAACACCTTCTCCCGGGTTAACAGAATTCCTTACTCGAATTTCTGGTTCATGGACTGTTAAACAGAGTCATTCTTTCCTCGATTCGGGATTCTAACTGGTGACTTGGGACACCATAAATCTCCTAAGTGGTGACTCTGAAACTCTCTAAAAAATTGAATCCCATTTCGATTGTCCTTTACTTGAAAAAACTCCCTTGTCTACGCCCTTCGCCTGGTTGTGGATAGTGAAAAAGGAGGTGTGACAGCTCTGGCGACTCTGCTGGGAAAATTACCCAGAATCTCTAGTTCAGGGTTCAAGAACTCGAGCTTATAATAATTGTGGTATTTGGCTTTGTTGATTACCTGATTTTATTACATGTTGGCTTAATGTGCAAAGTGACGCTTTTACCGCTTTTATATTATCTGAATTGTACATATAAACTGCTACGAAACCCTTCTCTTCTCACCTCGGGGGATGTGCTTACTGGTTGAGACTCCGTATTATGAAAATAAGAAAGAGGCCGGACAAGTTACTAAGCCGGATGGCCGTTTGGTTCCCGGTACGTATCCCCCTCCTCGACTCGGGTCGTCCGCTCGGGTACACAGTCTAGACCTTATACCAAGGTTTTAACTTAGAATAACTTGACCTCATGCCGCGATCCCTAGTAGGAACACTTATTTGCATCATGCATTTGACTTAGGGGACTCAACACAGGGGTTGTGTCCGTCTAGGATAGGTGTATTCAATTTAAAAGACCATCCTGATGCATTTTATATGCCACATGTTGCATGTTTTTTCAAGGGTGAAAGGGTCATTTCGCGGACCAATGACAGCTGAGGGTAAATGGAAATAGAGCAAGTAGGATTTAATTATATTTTTGTTATATTTTTATTGAAAAAAGAGACAAAGGATATGTGGAAATTCAAAAAAAGAATATTTCATACTTTTTATTATTTCCTGAAATAAAAAAAGAGAAAGGAAAATCCAAAATAGTTTACATATTTCATCATTTTTCAAAAAGAGACAAAAGAAAATGTTTTCTTTAAAAATTACCTGTTTTTTATTTTTTGCCCGTATCCAATTTGCCTGAACTCCGCAAACTTAATTCTCATCTTTCAGGGCGTGATACGTAAGCAACCCACATAGGATTCGGTTTTCCTTTTAAATCTTAGATTCTTGGCTTTGCGAGGTCATAGTTAAATTTTATACTTTTAGCCACATAGGTTAGTTTTAGAATTCAGAAGTTGTTTGTTTGAAATTGTGTGAATTGAGTTGTGTCAATGGACTCTACTATTAAAATTCTTAGAGTTCAAGTTGGAATTCTCTTATCAAACTTCTTTTATGATGGCGAAAGTTCTGTTGAGATCAGTCTTTGTTTGTTGGAGTATTATTTGGTGATTTTAATTTAATCTATGAGTTTTTTGTGGGCCAATGTTTGAAAGAAAATCCTGCATTAAATACCCATTATCTTTGTGCTAAGACTATGGAGTTTTGAAGCTTGTCTTGTTGAAGTTTTCCACTTTTGTGAAGTTTTTTGAGTAAATTGATTGCTAAAATTCTCCTAGTTTGAACTTGTTACCACTGGTTTCTAATCTATGAGCAAATTCTCCTAGTTTCCATTTAATCTATGAGTTTTTTGTGGGCCAATGTTTGAAAGAAAATCCTGCATTAAATACCCATTACCACTGATTTAATTAGCAGTGATAGTTTGAAATCTTGTTTTTACTTCTAAAAAGTTCTCTTTGTTGAATTAAATGCTCTTGTTACATAAACTATCGCCCAGTTGGTTAGTACCTGCTGACAGAAGTTGCATGTTTGCTGGAAAATAATTTGCTGCTTGTTTTCTGCTGCTGTGAAGGATTTCATACTTGCTGTCCGCAATCCTGCATTGTTCATTTTTCGCTCAACAATGGAGATTTCCACATTCCTTTAATTGATTGTTGTTATTATAGTTTTTCTTAACATATGAGGGAAATCTGCAAAAGTTTTAGCTTCAGTTAACTCAACTGCGTTGCTTCAGTTTATATGTTAACAATACACTATTGACATTCAAGTTTTGAGTTATTTTTTAAAAGTAGATCCCGTACTATTCAGCTGTACTTTGTTGTTATTCTGACTCAATATTGCTGTGATTCTAATACCTTATTTCTACAGTTGAGGTCGTCACTCTGGGTTGAAAATTTCTGTGCTTATTGCTGCTGAATTTAATGCTTTAGGTGCTGCTGAAGTATGAGTTTTGAGAAGCAACTAAATAGCGAGCTTACCAGCTTATTTGAATTTTAGAAATTTGCATTTAAATGAAAGTTGTTGATGTAATACAAGTTTCCTAAGCATTATTTGGATTTTTATACAATATTTTGTAAACCTGAAACCGGGTTGGACATTAGAACTTGTTTGAAGAATTTTGAACTCAAATAAGAGTGTTTTGGACTATTATTGAAGGTTGTTGAAACAACCTTGAAAATTTGCACTTTTTGCACCGGTAGTGTAGTGAGTACAAGCTAATTTTTCTGCACATTTAAGTTCAGTTGATTACAGATGTTTTGGTGATTCAGTTAACAGGGAATTACAAGCTGAAAAATATTGTTTAAAGTTACTTTGTTTGTTGATGATAGTTTAGTTTGATGTTAGTTGGTCCATCAAGCTATAAATGTGAATCTTTAGAGTTGTCTGTAGCACAATTTTTTGATTGGTTCTAAATGTTAATTACGTCTTGAGTTTGATCCTGCAGAGGTGTTGAGTTTCAATTAGCAGTCAAGTTACAATCGTGTTATTTGAATTTTCACTCACTTTTTAGTATGTAAATATATTTATTAAGTTTAATCTCGATATTTTAGTTTTTTTTCACTTTGTAGTTGGGTTATTTAACAAAATCTAAAAAAAAGCAAAGAAAACAAAACTACAAAAAGAGTTACATTTTTTTTGGAGTATTATTTTTATTTTCATGTATAAAGAAAGTAGAGATTCCACAATATAGCTTACCTAGTATAGTGGTTTTTTTTCAGTTGTAGGTTTTAGGGAATACTTAGTAATGGTAGTAGTTAAGTTTTTAAAAAAAATATAGTTATTATATTTTTTTTGGCTAACTTTTGCTATTTTCATTTAGCAGCATTTAGTTTTTAGTTTTTATTACTTTGGATCATCCTTAAAGCAAATTAAAAAAAATGATGAAAAGAAGAAGAGAAAGCAGAAAGTAGAAAATGAAAAGAAAAAGTTTTTTTTGGGATCACTACTTTTTGGGTGATTTGTTGAGGTTTGCAATATTTATGAAAATTGCTTGAAGTGCATTGAGGCTGCAACTTTGTAAGTTATTGTGAGGATGCCCAGAATTACAGAATTGACCAGTTTTTGCATATGTGACCATCTTTTATAAATATTTTGACCGTCGATTTTGGTGGTATTGAAATGGTTTAAAGTTGATTTTCAAAAAAAAAAAGAAAAAAAAATTGGGTTTTTATCTCTTAGAGCTTCGTGGTTTGAGTTGTATAAAACTAAACAAAAAAATGAGTTAGTTTATTCGCTCAATCTTCGATCTTCCAGAACTATGCAAAGATCTGATTCATGCGGGGTCATGATACGTAGGCAACCTACATAGGGTTCGATCGAATCATTTTATTTTATAAAAAAAAGATAAAGATGAAAATCAAAAAGAAAAAGAAAAAGAAAAAAAAGAGAAAAATGGTGTAATTATGGGACGAGGAAAGAAAGAGTGATAAATAGAAAAAGAGGAAGGCAAATGATCAAGCAAGTGCGAGAAAAGCAAAGAAAGAGAAAGGTTGAAATGAACAAATTAGAATGATGTCATATGACCTTCATACCCTCGAAGTCATGTTAGAACCGGTAACTGTGACTAGGTGCATTGCACACAATGTTATATTTTAGATGTTTAATGCCCTAACGCTAACATGATGGCTTCATTTTTTTACACTCATAGCAGAAGGGTAGTTGATTTGTGGTTTTTAAAGTGGCAACTCTCCTCTACAACACAAGTCAAAGGCAATGGCGGACAACGATAGAATTGAGTTGGTCGTTACCGGGGCCCGAAAGCAGTTGGTTGACCGGGACAATGGGTTAATTGAAAAGGTAAAAATGCTGAGACATCACATGGCAAAAACGTATCAGGCTTGGATGACTGGGAAAGCACCACCCCCGCCCCCACTTAGCCTCCTAGATGCTACCCTTCTCCAAACTCTGGTCATAATTCCGAATGATCCTCCATACTCTCCAGATGCCCCTACATATTACAGTTTTCCCAACCACCCCAGTAGCTCCGTCACTTCCCCTCCAACTATCCCCAACAATGAATATTTACTCAGAGCTCATGATATCCAATACTATCCCGCAGAGAGAGCCCACAAGGTTTCTGACTCGTACAAGCAGAGCCTACAGGATGAGCCTCATGTTGAGAATGAAAAGTTCACATGGAAAGAAGGATGGAATGGAGTACCCCAGAGGCTAGAAGTTAAAAGGCAGTCCTTGAAGAACAAGCAAGGAATGCGAGACCAAGGTGATATGGATTGCGAAGAACTATTTGTATTACTTGACGTTTGCCTACCCGCAGGGTTCAAAGTGCCAAAATTTAACTTGTACGATGGGTATAGAGATCCGGTAGCCCACCTGAGGGTTTATTGCAGTGAAGTGAGAGTCATTAGAGAGAAAGATGACCCGTTGATAGCATATTTCAGCAAGAGCTTGACTGGGGCACCTTTGGACTGATATACTCGTCAAGATATCGGTAAATGGCCTACATTAGGTGACATGGCTCAAGATTTTGTTCGACACTTTCAATGCAAATCCAGTGTTACCCCAGACCGTGCTTCCCTATCTAAAATGAAAAAGAAGCCACAGGAAAGCTTTAGGGAGTTTGGGCTCAGATGGAGGGCACAAGCTGCTCGAGTCAGTACCTCGATTGGTGAAAAGGAAATGGTTGATATTTTCCTACAAGCCCAGGAGCCCACCTACTTCAATTATTTGATCCCGGCTTTGGGAAAACCTTTCAATGATGTGTTAAAAATAGGGGAACAAGTAGAAGAGGGAATCAAGTCAGGAAAAATCATGAGTGGTTCGAAAGATATTCAGAACATCCAAGTAAGCTTCAAAGGAAGAAAGAGAAATAGAAAAGATGATCAGCATTTCCAGCCTCGACATCGTCCTCGTGGACATCCTTGTGTACCAGATAATCCTCCCCTACAAGGCTTCTCCCCACATAACTTAAAAATCGTACATCACTTTCCCTATACCCAGCTCCACAGAATGCTTATCCACCCCCATGAGCATACCGAAAGCCTCCTGGACTAGGTTTCCAGCCCAGCAAAGCATGTAAGAATGAGAGGCTACTGAAAGACAGAAAAGGCTTTCACCACTATCAGAGTATCATATGCCAGTTTGTTCCAAAGGTTGAAACAGTTGGACATGTTGAAGCCGATTCAGATAAAAACGCCAAATCCTCTGCCAAAGAAGTTTGATGTTTCTCAAGGGTGCGCATATTGCTCAGATGCCCCGGGGCATGACACAGAGAAGTGTTGGACTCTAAAGAAAGCAATTCAGAAGCTTATTGATGCAGGTGACATTGTCGTGTAAAATTCGGATGCAGCAGACACTAGCCAAAGTCCATCGCCTGTGCATAATGAGATGCACATGTTGGAATATGAGAATTATTCTGGGAGCCTCGGAGGCACGAGTGCTGCTAAGATTTCAACATTATTAGAGGTTGATCTTCAGAACGAGCCGGCGAAAGGAACCCAAAAGCAATCTGTTAAGAACAATGTGACAAAGGCTTGTGAAGTGCATAATGTTATTGATGTGGAACCCAATGGCTAATATGTCGTGATGGGTAATTGGGAAGATGCTCCATTTCTTGGTCAGCCAAAGAGGAGTTTTTGGTGGTTTATTTTGTTGTCATTTCTATTGTCCGGGTTATTTTGAGGGTTGTAATCCAGAGATTGTCTCGTGATTCAAACCCTTCTATCCTTTTATTTTTCCTAGCTTTGTTAGTGTCGTCTAGGTTTGTTCTAGTGTTTTAACCCCAGTCTTTTTACTTGTTTTGTTGTCCAAGCTCTTTCATCATCTGACTAATGCAGTTCTCTACTTTCCCTTATTTCTAATCATTTGTTTTAGTTTTCTTTTCTTTTTACAATTCTTTTCCCCTTGGCTTTAATGACATGACATGAATGCATAACCCCAAGCCTGGTCGTAAAAGATTACTCATAAGGCAATAGAGACACTTGAGGGAAATAAGAATAGGTATGGACCCTTTGAGACCTTTTGAAGCCCAAACCACGTGAAACAGGGGCAAACAGAACATGAAGAAATCCTGAAAGCAAGTTTACCAAACTTGTAGGGACCATTTGTTGTAGCTGGAGTGTTGTCCAATGGTGCATTATATCTGACAGATGAGGAAGGAAAATGTGTAGAAATGGTTATCAATTCTGATGCAGTCATGATATACTATGTATGATTCCGTTGACTGATTGTACTTGTTTGTCTTGGCATATTTTGAAAATTGAAATGACGAAGACATTTTATTCTGTTATCTAAACAATTTATCCTTTGCCAAGCCTTTTGAGCTTTAATTATTTCCATTCATACCCCTCTTTCGAAATCAGTAACAAAAGTCGGAAACGCAAGTGTGAGAAGGCAGTAAAAGGAAAGGAAAAGAAAGAATGAAAAGAATGAAAAAAAGAGAAAAAAGGAAAAACAAGAAAAGAAAAGAGAAAAGAGAAAAGAGAAAAGGAAAAAGAAAGAAGGAAAAAGAAGACAAAACAAAGAAAAAAGAGAGAGAAGAAAAATAGAAAAAGGGAGAAGAAAAACAACAATAAAAACAAGGAATCGACATGAACTGTGTTTGACCTGATTCCTTTTAAGGAAACGTAGGCAGCCTCACGATTCGGTCTCATCAAAATAGAAATCCAAAAGTCCCAAAACAAGAAACCGGGGCAGAATTTGTGGTTGTTATAAGAATTTGATTCCGAAAGTTGTAATTTTGAACCCATTTAAACTTTTTTGAGCCTTTGATACCTTTTCTTTATGCCCTATCCAAAAGCCCACGTTACGGTACAAAGAAAGACGTTATGATCAGTCTTCAGGTGAGCAAGTAGAGGTGATTCATGTAAGGGGCAACACTCCGGGCCAAGCAGGAAAGATAATAAATGAGAGAGTCTTATTGGTGAAAACCCTCACGGTCACCGTAACGCGATGAGAGCTGAGAGAAATAAAAATGAGAGAGTCTTATTGGTGAAAACCCTCACGGGCACCTTGAGGCGACTGTAAGTTGAGAGAAAGAACAAAGTAAGAGAGGATTGATGGTGAAAACCCTTCAGGCGCTACAAGTTAAATAAGGATTGTGGATCAGATTGGATAATCGGAGCATCGAAACCCAGCTTCACGGTCTAGGGGGTATAACAAGAGTTGAACATCAGATTTGCTTAACAGAATAGGCCGCGAGTGCATGGCATGGTCATTAGAGTTGGTACCTGCATTTTATAGGTTTCTACCTTTTAGATTTTTTTAAGGAATCATCTCATTTCCTTGTTCTCTACTTTGTTCCTTTTGTCTTGTTTATTCCCTCCTCTTGAGTCTGTCGGGTCAAAACAAGTGAGAAATGACTTCAAATTCTGCCACCAGCTTTCCAATTACACAAAACGGGACCTGTTTGTCACATCAAAGCATCATAAGCCAGGAAAGAAAAACAGACACACTAAGCTAGTAACAATTAATATGTTTTGGGATTCTTTTTTAATACAAAGGTTCGGTACATATTAAATTGGGGACAATGCAACAGAATGAGGGCTAGGGTGAGCGAAGCAGAAGTGTTCCAATAATAAAGCGAAGTTCTCATAGCTAGCGATGGAGCAGTAGGCCTCAAGGTCAGAGCCAGTGATTTGGGTCAAGAAAGAACATCATATACAATGTGGTTGGCAAATATGCTTTGGGGATCAGGTGAAATACAAGGGTTTGGTAGATGTCGATTCGGGAACGATGCAACAGACGGAAGGTATTGGGTTCGAATGAGAACAAGTATTTTGTGGGTTAAGGTTTACAAACGAAGCGGTTAGTCAAGGGGCAAACATGGTCTTCAAATAAAATCAATCATCATGACAAGTGAAGGAGCAATAGTTTAAGTAAATAAAAATAGCGTACTCACGAAGTGGGGGGCGATGGACGTGCTTTAGGGGGTCATGTGAAACACAAAGAATGGGAAGATGTCAGTTTATAAGCAATGCAACGAATAGAGGATCTGGGGTCTAAATGGAGAAGAGGTATTTTCTGCGATAAGGGTGGTAGAGAAATTAGTTAGCCAATAAGCAAGCAATGTCTTTCAATATGAAATCAAAGTTACCGTGGCAAGTGAAGGAGCACAACACAAATATGTTAAAGGTCGAGGGTTGACCCAGCATGACACACTAACTCATCAATCGTCGGGGAAGGGAATAAAGAATTCTGGAAAAGGGGCGGAGTGCAACACTTGGTGGGGAGCAAATTAAAGACATAAAGGTAAAGGGCCAGCCAAACATCATAAACAGACCGAGTGATCTCAGTAAAGGGTGTAAGGATTTTAGCAAAGGCTCGAAAATGTAACACAAAGATAAGCCACAAGGGTTAGAGGGTCAGCCAAGCATAATACATTGACTTGGCGATCTCGAGAAAGGCGCAAAGATTCTGGCAAATGGGCTAGAAATGAAACACAATTATAGGGAGAAAAGTAAAGCCGTAAAGGTTAGAGGGGTCACCCAACCAACTCAGGCAAATCATCATCAATATGGAAATTTGAACACAGCGGAACATGACAGTGAGGAGGCTGCTTCCAACAAGAATGCCGCAAGCCAACCACCACTTTTCAAACTGACAAGCTTTCTTTGATTGACACAGGGGCAGAAAAGTTCCAGAAGAGCCTAAGGGGGGCCGTCCATAGGAGAAGGTAAGCACACAGTAGGTATGATCGAAATCTCAGGGCCCACCTGGAAGTGGCACTCAGTTAAAATTCGAAAGGGACATAGTCCGTTATAAACACCCTCCCCAGCAAAGAGCATAATGGGACAAACTTTAACTAGAAAACCCCAATAGGAACAACTGAGGGTTAAAAGAGGCATGAAAGTTGAGATGGAACACAGTTTAAAACTCAAACAGGTGCGGGTAACATAGGCAAGCGCCAACACCTCCCCAGTAAGAGTCGCAGAAACCACCAGAATTTGGAACTGGCATTTAGGTTGGAACCCTCAGGAACTTCCTGTAGAATGGGACCCATTTCAAGATTAGGAGTAATCATGGATAACAAATGACATAAATGACTAGTATGTCAAGGTAGGATTCAGTTAGAGTTGTCGGGACCCTCCTGAAAAATGGGACTTAGCTTAGAACATAAACAGTCGGGTGGCATGGTCAAACCCAAATACTTCCCCAACCAGTGTTAATAACAGTCATCAGGACCCTCCTGAAAAATGGGACTTAGAGCCAAAATCTCCCCACCCAGAGTCAACAGAGTTGATAAGAGTCATCAGGACCCTCCTGAAAAATGAGATTTAGAGCAAATATTCCCCCAGCTAGAGTCAATAAGAGTCAAGAAAAGTCATGAGTGCCCTCCTGAAAAATGGGATTTAGAAGGAAATTTTCAAATTTCCCCAGCTGAGTCAGCAAGAGTCATCAGGACCCTCCTGAAAATGGGACTTAGATTAGATATTTCCCCAACTAGAGTCAATAAGAATCATCAAGACCCTCCTGAAAACTGGGACTTAGAGCCAAAATCTCCCCGGCCAGAGTCAACAAGAGCCGATAAGAGTCATCAAGACCCTCCTGAAAAATAGGACTTAGAGCAAATATTCCCCCATCTAGAGCCAATAAGAGTCAAGAAAAGTCATTAGGACCCTCCTAAAAAATGGGATGTAGAGGGAAAGTTTCAAATTTCCCCAGCTGAGTCAGCAGGAGTCATCAGGACCCTCCTGAAAAAAGGGACTTAAAGCCAAAATCTCCCCAGCCAGAGCCAACAAGAGTCGATAAGAGTCATTAGGTCCCTCCTAAAAAATGGGACTTAGAGCCAGAATCTCCCCACTAAAGTCAATAAGCGTCAAGAAAAGCCATCAGGACCCTCCTGAAAAGTGGTATTTAGAAGGCAAATTTCAAATTTCCCCAGCTGAGTCATCAAGAGTCATCAGGACCCTCCTGGAAAAATGGGACTTAGATACGATACTTCCCCAGCAAGAGTCAACAAGAGTTGTGAGGACCCCCCGGGGTAATGAAATGTAGCCCTAAATACTAACTCCCAGCAGTCATATTTTGTCATCAAATTAAGAGTTTTCAGGACCCGCCTGAATAATGGGAGGTAGTTTTAATCACTAGTCACCAGCAGGTCTCCAGCAGATATAACTCATAGCAATACATAGTGGAAAATAATACCCTCTCAGAAACACAACATAGTCTTGAAATTGTCAGCAGTTGACAATTGTCAGGACCAGTTTTGATAATCAGGCGCCCACCTGTAGAACAAGGGAATGTTTTTCAATTTTCAAGTTTTTGATAATCAGGCGCCCACCTGTAGAATAAGGGAATATTTTCCAATTTTCATGTTTTTGATAATCAGGCGCCCACTTGTAGAACAAGGGAATATTTTGAAAATTTCAAATTTCGAAGTCAGGCACCCACCTAGAGAACAAGGGAATACAGTTCAGTTCATTCGATTTTGATAAGCAGGCACCCACCTGGAAAACAAGGGAATATTTTGCAAATTTCAAATTTCGAAATCAGGCGCCCATCTGTAAAATAAGGGAATTTTCAAAATTTATGTTTTTGTAATCAGGCGCCCACCTGTAAAATAGGGGAATATTTTCAAGATTTCAAGCTTTGACAATCAGGTGCCCACCCGTAGAACAAGGGAATATTTTCAAAATTCTTAAAATTTCAAGCTTCAGGTGCCCACCTGTAGAACAAGGGAATATTTTTCAAAATTTCAAGTTTTAGTAATCTGGCGCCCACCTGTAGAACAAGGGAATATTTTTTAAAATTTCAAGTTTTAGTAATCAGGCACCCACCTGGAGAACAGGGGACTACTTTTCGAAATTTCAAGTTTTAGTAATCAGGCGCCCACCTATAAAACAAGGGAATATTTTTTAAAATTTCATGTTTTAGTAATCAGGCACCCACCTGGAGAACAAGGGAATATTTTTCAAAACTTCAAGTTTTGGTAATCAGGCGCCCACCTGTACAGCAAGGAAATATATTTTAAAATTCAAGTTTCGGCAATCAGGCGCCCACCTGTAGAACAAGGAATATCAAGTAGCAATAATCAGGCGCCGACCTGTAGAACAAGGGAATATTTTTCAGAATTCAAGTCTTGGTAATCAGGCGCCCACCTACAGAATGAGGGAATATCTTTCAAATGTCAAGTTTTTATAATCAGGTACCCACCTGAAGAACAAGGGAATATAATTCGAGTTCAGCCATCAGACATCCACATGGAGAAAGGAAAAACACCTCATATTATAATTCAAGTCAGCAACAAGAAAAGTCATGGCAATAATGCAATGTCAACAGTCCGAGGCAATCAACAAAAGTTAGTCACAATAAAAAAAAGAAGAAAAAGGAAGGCAAACAGGAAGTTAATCCGAATAAAAGCAGATGAAAGATGTGAATTTCTCAAGGCATGGTTGAGGTCGCATGCGATACATGTCAGGTCCTAATTAAGAAAAGCTGAAGAAGAACGAGCTAGTGCCTGCACATAACAAGCGTCAAGGTTGAAATCTAAAGTTGGAATGAAGAACCACTCAAGACTCAAGATCAAGCTTCAGAAGACTTATAGATGGGAATCTTGTAACTTGTAGTTGACAGGCTTAGCTAGTCTTTTTCATTCTTTTGATTTTGATGTAATAACAGGACCGCGGACCGGAACCTCGGCGGAACGGCACCTCAACCGGATCTTCGTCTCGGCATACTCCTACATCTCGCTCACTCCTGAACTATACTGACATGATTTCTCTTTAGCCGAGGATATGTAGGCAACCTCTGAAGCAAAGAGCGGTCAAATATTTTCAAAATGCTTCCCATGGAGTATTCAAACGGGCAAAAATCGCTCGTATTTGTTCACTTATCTTTGCACGAAAACTCTTCGTGTTTCCGCGCAAAGAGGGGCAGCTGTGAGCACGTGATTTTTGTCCTACATGAGAATAACTCCTAAAAAATAGACTGAAATAATTCTTTTATGCCACCTTTGGTTCAATTTGGATTTAGGAATTAATTGCATTGAGTTAATTGTATTATTAATTAAAAATTACAAAAAATGATTATTTTTACATAATTAGGTAATTAGCATAATTTTACAATTTGAATTGATATAGGAATTCAGTTTAGGTTTTATTGATTAATTAAAACAAAAACAAAAAAAAAGAAAGAAAAGTAAAAGCAAATTCAAAATTGGGTCATGTGATAAGTGAGCCCAAAATTTTCAATACCCATTCTTCATTTAAACCCAACCCAAATTAATCCCTACCCAAACCCAAACCAGGTCGACCCAACCCAACTCAATACCCAATTCACCCTAACCTAAAAACCTATACACACAATACATATACACACGATAGAATACAGAAGAGGAGAGGCCTGGAAGCTGCGCAGCCTTGCTTCTTGACAAAAGGCTTGAAGATACACACATAGATACACGATACAATACAATATCCAGGCCTGGAAATTCGGACTAGACAGGAGCTTTTCTTCTCCATGAGAGCTATCATCTAAAAACTCCAGGGACCCTATCTTCTTCACAAGAGTAGCAGCCACGAGAGAACCTTAAGCTTGCTTCTGAACTCTCACAAAAACCCGTTGCCGCTGCTATCTCCGATGAGAACTCCAACCGTCCTTCTCCTTCATCTTCCATAAACAGAACCCTAGAGAAGCTAGAGATCAGCGGCTGTTTCTCATCTTCAACCTGAGTGAATGCTAATAAAAGACCAGCGGTTCCCAGTCACCTCCCGCAAACACCGCAGCTACCATAACTGGCCGGAAATCCGGCAGAAATTTTGAGCATGAAACTGAGATTGATGTGATCTGAGTCGTTGTTCGACATTGATTCCGATTTGAATCCTGTTGCCATTCGAGGTTGAAAGGTGCAGTGATGCTTTTTTTTGCGGTCTGTCGAGGTCGAGTCTCCGGCGAGTCGAGTTGTAATCTTGCTGTTTAGATGCTGAGTCGATGTTGAAAGGCCTGTAATTCAATCCCTAAGGAAACATCCTTAAGCTTAACTGATGGTTCGTTCATTCTGTCCCTTAACTACTTCCTTTCCTAATTACATTTTGTTATCAATTCTTTGTTGCTTAATTCTATTTGGTTGTTTGAGTTACTGTATAATACATTCTCCAATTTTGTATATTTGTTCCATCTTCTTCATTGTTATCGCCTTTCCACCCCTATATGTTAGTTTGGTGACTTACGAAGTTATTCCACTGTTTTCCTTTAAATTTTCCATGTTGATTGGTCTGTTAGTTTTGAATTCATAAGCATGGATATATTTTGTTTTAATGCAAGATATATGAAAAGCAATTGCTAAGAGTAAGCTTAAGGTTTGGGATCATAGCACCGCTAGTTTTTTTCGAATCAAACATGAGGGGGGCGATTTTACTTTTTCTTTAAAGAGTTAGTGTTTCTAGTTGTGATTTGTTGAAGTATTCTACTTTATAATTATTCTATTACATGGATAGTGCTGGAATTTCTTTCAGCGCACTCGAAACTTCACTAGCATCTTAATAATGGAGAGAGATGAGATTAAGGACGTACAAGTGATGACCAATTTTTAAATGGATTTTCGGCCTATGTATACGTTCATGTGATACGAGTGATTAGGGGTGTTCATCGGGCGGATTGGGCGGCTTTTACTCTTAACGGTTTGGCTTATCGGTTATCGGCTTTTAAATGTATTAATCCGTTAGCCACCCGATAAAATATCGGGCGGATTGGTATCGGGTTAGCTCTTATAGGGCGGTTAATGGGCGGTTTATCGGCCTAACATACATGTTCACTAAATATTTCTTATTCTCTTCGTCTTAGAAATAATGAATTGCCATAAAAAATAATATTTTCGAGGCAATATGATGCATTCAATTTTCTTTGCCAAAGTCACTCAATTTGATTTTCTTGATTAGGAAATTAGCTTTACCATCTCCGGCATGTTGCCAAACAGGAGGATTACAACCAAAAATAAATTAAAGATAGAACCAAAAAATTTCTAGATCCCGAGAATAAGAATGCTTAGAAGTAGAAATAAACTTTTGTTAATCATTTTCAAGGATTTTAGTTTTTTATATTTAATATATATAAATAAAAATAAATTTTTTTTTATATATATATATATATATTTATATTCTTAACGGGTTAACGGATTAGCCGTTAAGAAAATTGAATAATCCATCCCCAAACCGATAAGCCGTTAATAAAAAAAATTCAATCCGTTCCCCGTCCGTTAAGCCGTTACCAGTAAGCCGTTAAGCTTCGGTTTGGATCGGTTTTCGGTTTCGGATCGGTTTTGAACACCCCTACGAGTGATTTAAAAAATGAAAGGCTGTAGTTTAACTAATCCTGTACTAATCCTTAGAATTCGAGGTGCAGTACTTAGCGAATTTTCGTGGCCCTCACAAATCTAAACACATGAAATTACCTTAGGTGTGTTAGTTAAATAAACATTACTTTCCTAAACATGGGTGCATATTATGTGACCCAAATCAAAATCTCAACGAAGTTGGAATGCGTCAAAATTCACAGGTGCATTTATGTGACGTGGTTTGAGGCATGTTTTAACGACATTGCAATTCTCTTTTAAATAATAATAAAAGCGGGTTAAAGTTAAAAATTACATAAGTTGAAACATGTTCTAAAATCAGATAATTTAAGCCAAATATTACAGTTGAGCGACCGTGCTAGAACCACGGAACTCGGGAATGTCTAACACATTCTCCCGGGTTAACATAATTCCTTACTCGGATTTCTGGTTCGCGGGTTAAACAGAGTTATTCTTTCCTCAATTTGGGATTCTAACTGGTGACTTGGGACACCATAAATCTCCTAAGTGGCGACTCTGAAACTCTCTTAAAAAATTGAATCCTGTTTCGATTGTCCTTTATTGGAAAACTCTCCTGTCTACACCCTTGGCCGGGTTGTGGATAGCGAAAAAGGAGGTGTGACACCCTAGTTCTTCCATGTTTGGCTAAATTTTGTGAATTTCTAGGTTGATTCCACAATATAATCACGTTTTAGGTTCATAAAACTTACCTCCAACCAATCCTCTTCAAATCCCTCTTCATTTTCTCCCAAATAGTTGTCAAAATGCTCAACAATGGTGGAAAATGACTTAGGCTCACGGATGAAATGTTTTAAAACCCTTCTGCGCAGTTATAATTTTCTTATATGCGAACGCAGTCAAACCCCCACGTTCGCGATGAACAAACTTTTCCTTGACCAAAAATTACCTTTTGCGAACGCGTTTGTACATCCGCGAACGTGAAGCTTTAGACCCCTGACCCTAGCGAACGCGGCCCCACTCCCGCGAACACGAAGGGCATAAGCTCATGGACCTCACACGCCAAACACCACTATGCGAACATGATCCTTGGAGTGCAAATGCGAAGAACAAAATATGTTGGCCCCCAGATCTTTTTATGCGAATGCAGGCTTTACCATGCGGACGCGAAGCTTCCGCTTCCAATACTATGCGAACGCGACCCTATGAACGCGAACGTGAAGAGCAAAAGCTGGCTTGCCTAAAACTCCTCTATGCGAACGCGAGGCCCTTCTCGCGTTTGCGAAGGCAAACGTTCTGCTGTAATAAATGATGAAATTCTGCGCGAAGGCAAACGTTCTTCTGCAATAAATGATGAAATTCTGCAATTTCATCCAAGATTAAAACTCCCCGATAGCTATTCGAAATCATCCCGAGGCCCCTGTGACCTCAACCAAAAATACCAACGCATCCTAAAACATCATTTAAACTTGTTCCAATTATCAAAACACCTCAAATAACACCAAAACCGTCAAATTACACCGAAGTCAAGCTTACGTTCTTCTAAAACTTTCGAAACAAGCATTTGATAAAAGATCCAACCAAATCACCTCTGATTGACCTGAAATATTATACAAACGTCCCAAATCACATAACGAAGCTACAACAACTCTCGAAATTCCATTCCGACCCTCGGATCAAAATCTCACCTACTAACCGGGAATCACCAAAATAGTAACTTCGTTAATTTTAGCCTAGTTCTACACCGGACCTCCAAAACCATATCCGATCACACTCCAAAATCACAAATCATCCTCCGAAGCTAACCGAACCATTGGAAATCAAATCCGAGCCCTCTAACTCATAAGTCAATGTCCGATTAACTTCTCCAACTTAAGCATTCTTAAAAGAGACTAAGTGTTTCATTTCTTATCAAAACCACTCCAAACAAACTCGATTACATAAGACACGAATAATAAAGCATAAAGAAGCAGAAAACGGGAGAAACAAGGTGGTAACTCATGAGACGACGGGTCGGGTTGTCACGTCCTATTACTATACTACTATTACATAACACACATGCATAAAGAGAAAAATAAAAAATTTGTGTGCCACATTTTAATATAATAAAGTATTTTATGATATTGCGCTATATTATTAAAAGAAAACCAAATAGTGTACCAATTAAATACAGCTAATAAAACTAAAAAATGATTCAACTAGTATACGATACCAATATAATATATAGTTATACTAATAGGATATATAGTTGTATGGGGTCATTTCAATAACTGCATATAAATATAAAAACTATTACATAATATGCATAATCTGTGTCCACCAGCACAAGAAAATCTAGCACATCAAAACATGTTCATATAAATAATTTCATAATAGAATTCACTTAAAATACAACTAAAACAACCAAAAAAATTTCAAACTATCATATGATACCAATATTGTTAGAAACTACGCTTAGCGCTAGAGGGGGGGGGGGGGGGTGAATAGCGTTTTAATGAAATTTAGCGTTTTCTTGCGGAATTTAAATTTTACAGGAAGTAAATAAGTGCAATAAAAATAACTTACACAAGGATATATCCTGGTTGGCCACAACAGTGGTTAGTCCAGTCCCCGAGAGACTCTCTCGAGATTTTCTACTAACTTGTTAAGCTTACGGGTGCTTAACAAACCTTTACAGTTGCTCGGAGATACAATCTCAAAGACTTCACTTGCTCGGAGGTTCCTCACCTCAAAGACTTCACTTGCTCGGGGATACAATCCCAAAGACTTCACTTGCTCGGGGATACAATCCCAAAGATTTCACTTGCTCGGGGATACAATCCCAAAGACTTCAACAGAGGAAGCACAAGTTCCTCAACACAAGAGAATCAAAATTCTCTTACAAGTATTTGAAATACTTGAACACTCACTTAACAAAGGTACTCCTTGATGAGTAGATATGAGTAAAATAATACGCTCAAGATCACAACAACTTCGAACAATAATATGGCTCTCAAAAGCTTTATGAAATGAGTAGAAAATGATGAACAATTGAATGAAAGCTTAAAGCAATGTAATGATCAGTTAGTGTATGTTGTTGTGTTTAAAACACTGAGTTGAAGCTGTATTTATAGGTGCAAAACTTGGTCTTACCGTTGTCTAATTGCCAATTAAGAATTGCTGAATTTACTCAGTGACAATCGATTGTCATGACCGAACAATCGATTATCTGCCAGTCAGATCAAAAATCAATCCCAGATTTTACGCTTCATAATCGATTACTTACAATCCATAATCGATTACTGGCAAAATTCAAAAACAGATAATCGATTATACCAAATCCATAATCGATTACATTGGCAACGTTCTAAAAATCATTTCCGGATTTTAAGCACAACATCGATTATACAAAATCTATAATCGATTACTTCAGCAACGTTCTAAAAATCATTTCTAGATTTTAAGCAAAACATCGATTATATGAAAACCAATAATCGATTACTTTGAGGTATTTGAAAATCATTTGACAACGGTCAGCTTCAACAATCGATTGTCCTTTGCAACAATCGATTACTTGTTATTTTCTGAAAATCATGAACCTTACTGTCTCAGTGATAATCGATTATCTAAAGACATAATCGATTACTTAATTAAATTTAAAATCACTGGAAGACATTGTCTCAACATAATCGATCACCATTAGTTCATAATCGATTATTTTGAGTATTGAAAAAACTTTACCTCAACAACAATCGATTGGCATTTGATCACAATCGATTATCATGCAGATTTGGAAAAACCTGATGTTCACTGTCTTACTCACAATCGATTACCATTAATTCATAATCGATTGTCATGCAGTCTTGGCTCAGAAACAATCGATTATCATAAGTTCATAATCGATTATTTTAGCCCAGATTTTTGAGGCATGTTTAGAAAATATTTTGTCTAATGTAAATATGCATCATTTGAAATTATTTGATACAGAAATAAGTATGCATGATTTTGGAAAATAGTTTTATGAGAGAAGCCATGTTATGGAGTCAAGTTATAGGATCAAGATCACATTTAAGAATAACTCAATAACAATTAAAAACAACGTCTTGAGCTTCAATCTCAACATTTGTGCTCTTGTACTTGAACTCCGTCATATATCAATTTGTGCTTTGTTTGTCATTCATCAAAACCTACAAAAGAATACACGTTTAGTATATCGCATTGAGAACGTGTTTCCAACAATTTCCCCCTTTTTGATAATGGCAAACATTAAGCGGGATATGCCATTTTGACAAATAATATTGACGATTCAAGACAAGTAACAAGTATGCATATTTGTTCTTGTTCCCCCTCAATTTAAGAATTCCCCCACAATTTAAGCTTATAAGCAATTAAGCAATTTAGAGGTGGTGTATACCCGTTATCCCGTTATCTTCCCCCTTTTGCCATTAGCAAAAAAATAGTAAGGAAAGATACACAAAGACGAAATAAAACAAAGTTTATTTATTGAAAATTAAAGGGGTACAGCAGAGGGACATCCAACAATACAATTTAAAACCAAAAAAAATACAATATCAATTATCTCCGTCACGATCCGCCTCGTCATTCGGCGCAGCTTCAAAGGGAACGAGACCCGCATAGGGATAATGGACATGGTCAAAATAACCATGGATCTCGTGTGTCAACTGAGAGAGCTGGTCGGATATAGTTTGGAGAGTGGGCTCCTGAGATGGACGAGCACGACGGGCAGGACGGGTAGGAGGAGGAGCTGGAGCATGATCACCATCATGATGGAAGGATGATTCCGAGATTTCCCAGATTTTGGTACTCCTTTTGAGAGGACCATTTTCAGTGACAAATCCGGATGCTTCAAGAAAATTCATGATGAGGAGAGAATAAGGAAGGGGCATGTTATCGGCGACGGCATCGAGCATGTGCATTTTAATGAGCCGACACCAATTGATCTTGGCTCCAGTGACAATGGCATGTAAGAGCTTGGAGTCCTCTTGGGATATGGTGGTATGATTGTGCCTACGAGGTCTTAGGACACGGGTGATGAAGTAGAGGAGAAATCGATAATTTGGGTCCATGCCCGAGATGGTAGGACGACGAGAAGAAGCTTGATCATAAGAGATTCCGGCTTGGCGGAAAAAAGTCGATTCATCAAAGAGAGAGCCGGCCTCATTAATATACCGGATAAGATCTTCACCATCGTTTGGAATGCGGGCGATGGTGTGAAGGTTCTCGTCAGAGAGGAGAATGTGAATGCCATTGATGGAGGTGACCACCTCACCATCTTCATCTTTGTGAAGATTTGAATAGAATGCTTCAACTAAGGTTGTGTTAATATGAGGATGGGTAAGGAGCAAGAAATCATAGAGTTGACACTCTTTGAGCATGTTGGCGGCAGGGGCGAAAGGTTCAAGGTGCTTGCTTGTTGAGAAGCGAGGAGGAAGAATAAATCGCTTCTCAAACTTGGAGAGAAACCTAGAAAGTTCAGCTTGAGTTTCGAAGAACAAAACGGACCCGTCTTCATATGGGAAGTTTAGAGGAGGAGGGACTGTTGAGGCTGAGGCACCTTGCCTGGAACGAGAACGTTTGGAGGAGCGTCCAGACATATTGGAAAATTTTTACTGCTGAATTTTTGAGACTAAGATGCAAGGAATTGACCTTTGATTTTTAGAAATGGTGCTTGAGTGAGTGAGAATGGTCCTATATGAGGGCTATTTATAGGAGAAGGAGTGATCAGCCATTTACTAAAGATACCTGCTGAAAATTGAAAGTTGGAACAGTCAAAAACGGTAAGAAATAAATTTACTGACCGTTAGATAATCGATTATTTGGCAGAGATAATCGATTGTATTTACTGTTGGATTGAATTTTGAAACTGACAAATCGATTTAAGAGACAAACGGTAAAAAAATTTGAATGGGATAATCGATTATCAACACAAAATAATCGATTATGGATCATTTATGTCCTGACAGCAATCGATGTTGGAGCCAAACGGTAACAAAGTTTAAACAAGAAATAATCGATTGTCAATATTGGTAATCGATTATTATTGAAATATGGTTGATACAGAGAACTCGGAGAATTTCTGAATATGACAACTAATCGATTATAGGAAGAAATAATCGATTGTCTGGAAAAGTATTGCTGAATGACTGAGACGGAAATCGATTATGCAATATAAGGAGTTAACAAATTAAACACATTTGCATAATAAAACTAATCAGTCGAAACAATCGATTATTGATACTGATAATCGATGTACTGCACAGTAGATAATCGATTATTTTCTTGGGATAATCGATTGCGGTGTGCTAAGACTTCATAATTTATCCTATCTTTGGGGAAGTACCTGCAAAATGGAATTAAACGTCTCCGACGCTCAAGTCAGTAATTTATAGTGACGTGAATAAATTACACTAGTGTTATCAAGTGATATCGTGAACTCTTAAGAATTGTGTCCTAGAGTGTTCTTAAGAGAGTTTCGGGTACTTACCTTTCCTCCGACGTCGCCAATTACCTGATCAAGAGGGTGATCTTTGATCGTCCTTCATTCATTTTGTTCTTTTGTTTCACTCCCCAAATGTGAAGCTTCTTCAGTTGATTGTTCCACAATTTCATCATTGATTTCCTTCGATGCCTTTTCTTGTATTTTGTTTTTCAAATTGCTTAAAATATCAACCGATCTGAATATGATTGTTTCCAAATATGACGCTTCCTCCTTCTTTGTGCTCTAGTTGAAGGGATTTGGATTCATCTCCCGTCATGTGTTTGGAGCATCCACTATCAAGGTACCATAGTACGCTTGATCCCTTCAAGCACACCTACAAGACAAATTAATTTTCTTTGGGTACCCATGCCATCTTGGGTCCTTGAGGGTTAGGCATATTGTTATAATATGTTTGAGTAGCATGTCTATGACGAGTAAAACATGCGGGAGCAATATGACCAATGCGTCTACAATAATGACATGTCACATTCGGATTATGCATTCGTCTAGGTTCATAGTAGCTAGATGAATGAAGGTTGCTTACCTTATTTTGAACGCTATCATTTCTCCTACTTTGATCTCTAGGATGGGTAGTGTTTCTAGAGTGATGATATCTAGGTTGAGGACCATTTTGGGGTCTTCTAGGAGGTTCACAATTTTGCCTAAAATATGCATCATGTCTATGGTGACTATTTCTAGGCGGAGGGTCATTTCTTGGTCTAGCATGCAAATTTGTTCTAGGATAGCTATTTCTAGGATACACATTTTTGTTGTTCCTAGGTTGAGCTCTAGGTTTTTGAGGTTTAGCATCAACCTTTTCTTCATTTTTAAAACCTATTCCGTGCTTAGTTGATTTTAGGTTATCAAGAACAACATTCAAGTTTTTATGCGAGGAATTAAACTTATCTAGTGTGCCTTTAAGTCTACCTACTTCATTCTTAAGGATCACACAAGAAACACAACCTTTAGTAGAACTTTCAGGTTTATCGGCACTTCTCTTTCCATAAAACTTGTTTTGTTCGTGTAGCTTCTCATTTTCCAAAACCAGTTTTTCTAACTCCTTTTCTTTTAAAGAAATCTGTTTTTGAAAATCCGTTTCTTTTAGAGAAGCGTTTTCTCTTAAGCTAGTGACAGTTTTTGAAGCCTTTAAAAATTCAGTATATAACTCATCAAAAGCATTACGCATTTCATCAAGTCAAAAGTTTTCAGACGAAATTTGACGTACCTCATTTTGGTTGTCTTCTTGTACCATGAGACAAAGGTTTGCAGCTTCGTCGTTTTCTTCTTCACTTGATTCATCTCCAGAGTCGCCTCCCCACGAGATATATGCCCGTTGCTTTTTAAAGGATTTCTTCTCCTTTTTGATGTTTGGGCAATTTGTTTTGATGTGTCCAATTTCTCCACATTCATAGCATTTTATTTGCTCACCTTGTTTTTTCCCTTTGCGCTCATATTCCTTGCGCATAAACTTTTGGAATCTTTTAATGACTAATCCAAACTCGTTGTCTTCTTCCTCTTCAATCTTTGGTTGGCTTGTGCTTGCTTTTAGAGCAATCTTTTGCCTTCTTTGATCATCAACAAACGGGTTAAGAATAGTAGATTCATAGGTTTTAAGATTACCTCTTAGTGCATCGATGGTGACGTTTGAGACTCCAATTGATTCTTGGATAGCATCGGCTTTGGATCGCCATGCCGGTGTGAGGCTTCTAAGAACTTTTCGAACAAGTTCTCTATCCGTGAACGTCTTCTTGAGGACGTGTAGATCATTTACTATTGTTGAGAAGCGCTCAAACATCTCATCTACTTTTTCTCCTTCCTTCATATGAAACAATTCGTAAGCATGAGTAAGAAAATCAACTTTTGCTTCTCTTACCTGGTCAGTCCCTTCATAAGTGACTTCTAATTTGTCCCACATTTCTTTTGCTGTTTTGCAACATGAAAGTTTCCTGTAATCGTTAGCGTTAATAGCACAATACAATAAATTTACAGCTTTATAATTATTTTGAATCATTCTATTGTCCTCTGTGGTGTACTCCTCTTCGGATTTGGGAATCCATTCACTTTCCACTTTTTTGACTGGAATTTCATTTCCCTTTGTGTACACCTTCCAAAGGTAGGGACAATTTGACCGAATGAAGATTTCCATCCTCTCTTTCCAGTATGAGTAATTTGTGCCATTGAATAGAGGTGGTCGTGTAGGGCATTGTCCTTCTTCAATTCCTGCAAAAGAATCTAGAGTAGAAGCCATGGATGGTTCTCTCAAACTGTTAAGTTTTTCAGAGAGTTGGGCTCTGATACCAATTGTTAGAAACTACGCTTAACGCTAGAGGGGGGGGGGGTGAATAGCGTTTTAATGAAATTTAGCGTTTTCTTGCGGAATTTAAATTTTACAGGAAGTAAATAAGTGCAATAAAAATAACTTACACAAGGATATATCCTGGTTGGCCACAACAGTGGTTAGTCCAGTCCCCGAGAGACTCTCTCGAGATTTTCTACTAACTTGTTAAGCTTACGGGTGCTTAACAAACCTTTACAGTTGCTCGGAGATACAATCTCAAAGACTTCACTTGCTCGGAGGTTCCTCACCTCAAAGACTTCACTTGCTCGGGGATACAATCCCAAAGACTTCACTTGCTCGGGGATACAATCCCAAAGACTTCAACAGAGGAAGCACAAGTTCCTCAACACAAGAGAATCAAAATTCTCTTACAAGTATTTGAAATACTTGAACACTCACTTAACAAAGGTACTCCTTGATGAGTAGATATGAGTAAAATAATACGCTCAAGATCACAACAACTTCGAACAATAATATGGCTCTCAAAAGCTTTATGAAATGAGTAGAAAATGATGAACAATTGAATGAAAGCTTAAAGCAATGTAATGATCAGTTAGTGTATGTTGTTGTGTTTAAAACACTGAGTTGAAGCTGTATTTATAGGTGCAAAACTTGGTCTTACCGTTGTCTAATTGCCAATTAAGAATTGCTGAATTTACTCAGTGACAATCGATTGTCATGACCGAACAATCGATTATCTGCCAGTCAGATCAAAAATCAATCCCAGATTTTACGCTTCATAATCGATTACTTACAATCCATAATCGGTTACTGGCAAAATTCAAAAACAGATAATCGATTATACCAAATCCATAATCGATTACATTGACAACGTTCTAAAAATCATTTCCGGATTTTAAGCACAACATCGATTATACAAAATCTATAATCGATTACTTCAGCAACGTTCTAAAAATCATTTCCAGATTTTAAGCAAAACATCGATTATATGAAAACCAATAATCGATTACTTTGAGGTATTTGAAAATCATTTGACAACGGTCAGCTTCAACAATCGATTGTCCTTTGCAACAATCGATTACTTGTTATTTTCTGAAAATCATGAAACTTACTGTCTCAGTGATAATCGATTATCTAAAGACATAATCGATTACTTAATTAAATTTAAAATCACTGGAAGATATTGTCTCAACATAATCGATCACCATTAGTTCATAATCGATTATTTTGAGTATTGCAAAAACTTTACCTCAACAACAATCGATTGGCATTTGATCACAATCGATTATCATGCAGATTTGGAAAAACCTGATGTTCACTGTCTTACTTACAATCGATTACCATTAATTCATAGTCGATTGTCATGCAGTCTTGGCTCAGAAACAATCGATTATCATAAGTTCATAATCGATTATTTTAGCCCAGATTTTTGAGGCATGTTTAGAAAATATTTTGTCTAATGTAAATATGCATCATTTGAAATTATTTGATACAGAAATAAGTATGCATGATTTTGGAAAATAGTTTTATGAGAGAAGCCATGTTATGGAGTCAAGTTATAGGATCAAGATCACATTTAAGAATAACTCAATAACAATTAAAAACAACGTCTTGAGCTTCAATCTCAACATTTGTGCTCTTGTACTTGAACTCCGTCATATATCAATTTGTGCTTTGTTTGTCATTCATCAAAACCTACAAAAGAATACACGTTTAGTATATCGCATTGAGAACGTGTTTCCAACAATGACATATAACTATACTAATAGGGTATAGCGTTCTAATGGTTAATTCCAAACAACTATGTACTGACTATATTACTATTACATAATACATACGCATAGATAGAAAAATCAAAAAATAATATACTCAAATATTAATATATAAATGCATTTCAAGATATTGTACTATGTATAATACTATTATATAAAACAAACATATAAAAAAAATCAAAATGATTATGTAATACACGTGCATAAAAAAAATTTAAAATGTTCAAGATACTCTACTATTCTACTATTAGTATGAAAAATCAAATAGTGTAACAATTAAATGTAACTAATACAATTAAAAATATTCCAACTGACATATGATACCGGTATAGTATATAACTATATCAACATAGTATACAATTATATGCAAAGAGTTAAAAAAAGATTTTTCTAATTCAATTATTAAACTGAAATAATAGCAGTTGTCAATAAAAATTTAAAAAAATTCTAAAAGGACCTAATTGTAAGAGTATACTCCCAATATTACTTTTGCCTTGATACTTCATTGAAATCAGACTTGTCTACCCCACACGTTCTTATAATTTTTTTGGGCTAAGTTTAGTTTAAGAATATAATATAGCTAAATATAAGATATAGCATTACATAACAATAACAACAACAACAACAACAACAACTACCCAGTATAGTTCCACAAAACAGGGTCTGGGGAGGGTAATATGTAGACGGGCCTTACCCCTAACCGAAAGGGCAGAGAGGCTGTTTTCAATTGACCCTCGGCTCAGTGAAGGAAAGGAACAACAAAAACAAAAACAAAAATAAAAGAGCATTAGTAACTCCAGCAGAAATAGCGTAAATAATTATCTAAACATAAAAACCATAAATAAAATAGCATTCAATAATATCAGACAGTAACTACCATAAATAACTACCATAAGGGAGACACAATTCAATACACAAATCATTTATGTATAGCCCAGCCAAGCCTCACCTAACCCCGGGTGAGGAGTACGAAAAACTCTAGGAGCCCCTATCCTACAACCCTGATACTAGACCTCCAGACTTTCCTATCAAGGGCCATGTCCTCGGAAACCCACATTCTAGTCATGTCATGTCTAATCACCTCTCCCCAATAACTTTTAGGCCTCCCTCTACCTCGTCGTACGCCGACCATCGCCAGCCGCTCACAACTCCTCACCAGGGCATCATGACTTCTCCTCCGCACATGCCCAAACCACCTCAGCCTCGCTTCTCGCATCTTCTCATCCACCGGGGCCACCCCCACCTTCTCTCGAATAACTTCATTCTTAATCTTATCTAACCTGGTGAGCCCGCACGTCCACCTAAGCATCCTCATCTCCGCAACCTTCCTTCTCTAATCATGAGAGTTCTTCCCTGGCCAGCACTCCGCCCCATACAACATGGCAGGTCTAACCACAACTATATAAAATTTTCCCTTGAGTTTCTGTGGAACTTTGTTGTCACATAGGGCTCCTGATGCAAGCCTCCACTTTGACCACTTCGCTCCTATACGATGAGTGACGTCCCCGTTAATCTCTCTGTCCCCCTGAATCACCGACCCAAGATATCTGACACTGTCCCTCTTGGCAATGACCTGAGATCCAATCATCACGTCCATTCCTACTTCGCTCGGCTCGGCGCTAAACTTGCACTCCAGGTATTATGTCTTTGATCTGCTTATTTTGAAACCCTTAGACTCGAGAGTCTTCTCCATACCTCTAACCTCTCAATAACACCGACCCTCGTCTCGTCTATCAAGACTATGTCATCAGCAAATAGTATACACCAAGGCACATCCCCTTGAATATGTCGGATTAGAGCATCCATCACCAAGGCAAACAAGAGAGGGCAAAGCGCCGATCCTTGATGGAGCCCCATAACCACTGGAAAATGGTTTGAGTCGCCACCCACCGTCCTAACCATAGTCTTAGCTCCATCTACGTGTCCTTGATTACTCTGATGTAGGCTTCCGGCACACTCTTCACCTCCAAGCACCTCCACAGCACCTCCCTTGGGATCTTGTCATACGCCTTCTCCAAGTCGATAAGCACCATGTGCAGGTCCTTCTTCTTATCCCTGAAATGCTCCACCAGCCTCCTCACAAGGTGGATAGCTTCTGTAGTAGAGCGACCCGGCATGAAACCGAAGTGGTTCACAGATATAGATGTCATCTCCCTCACCTTCGCCTCGATCACCCGCTCCCAGACCTTCATGGTGTGACTTATTTATTTGATACCCCTAGAGTTGTTGCAGCACTGGATGTCCCCTTTGTTCTTGTACAAGAGCACCACTGTACTCCACCTCCACTCCTCCGGCATCCTTTTAGTCCCGAAGATCGCATTGAACAACCTGGAGAGCCACTCCACTTCTGACCTACCCATGCATTTCCAGAACTCCACCGGGATCCCGTCAGGCCCGGTCGCTCAACCCCTACTCATCCTACGCAAAGCCCCATGACCTCCTCCGCCCTAATGCGTCTGTATATCCCAAGGTCTCTATGTTGTTCTAATTGCCCCAACTCCCCTAGCTCTATGTGACGATCCCCCTCCTCGTTAAGTAAGTCTTGAAAGTACACCTGCCACCTCTGCTTGACTTGAGACTCCCCCATTAGAACTCTACCATCCTCGCCCTTGATGCACCTAAGTTGGTCAAGATCACGTGCCTTCCTTTCCCTTGCTTTAGCTAACCGGAATAACTTCCTGTCCCCGCCTTTCTCCCTAATTCCTCGTACATCCGACCAAACGCCGTGTTTTTAGCTTCTGTAACCGCAATCTTTTCTTCTTTCCTCGCCACATTGTAGATCTCCTTGTTCGCTCTCCGTTCTTCCTCGCTTGTGCTCCCTGCCAACTTAGCAAACTCCGCCTTAGATGAGAGTAACAAATGAAACAATCTTGGAATATATTAGGTTACGAGTTGATGAGTGAAGGATCGAACTTACATGGAAATAAAAGAAAAGATCAGTTAGTAAATAGAAAGGGATAGTAGTCAAGAAAAGCTATGTGGCAGTTGGTGGTTATCGAAGGATTTAACTATGGATCCTTGAAATTTAATAACAAACAAGCAGACAAAAAAATTAAATAACTCATTAATATCTTTAAATGGTCTTATGGTTTAAGGTATGTGTTGTGAGTGGGCGGATAATTTGTTTTGATTGCTTAGGCAGTTTATGTAATTATTTTAGGAATGTATAGAAATAGGTAATATAAATGGCCGACGTAGGCATCTTTTGTAGTTTCCTCTTAATAATATTATTTTTCAAATTTCAGTCTTTGTATATAGATTAGAGGCACTGATATGGCATGCCATGTGGCATCCACCTCATCAAATATCAGTGCCATGTGAGATTGAATGTCCACCTTGGACAAACTTAACAAAAGAATAATATATTTGAACCTAGAGCTGTCAATATGGGCCGGGTCGGGCTAGCCCAACCCAGTCTCGTGGGTTTTAGCAATTGACGGGCTTGGCTGGCTAGTTCACCATTTTGATAGGCCTTACAATGGTCAGCCCACCTTAGTCCTATGTCGGCCGTGGGCCCTCACGACCAGCCCATCATTTTTAAAAAAATAATTTTATATTTTTTTCTTTAAGTTCTAACCTAAAAAAAAATATTTAAAAGTTAAAAAATGTCTTGTTGGAAAAATTTGCAAAACTTAATAACTTTTTATAATGTTCCAATATATCACAATAAATACTACAAAAACTATAAGACAAGACTATATTTCATTCACTAAAAGCCAATACTTAAAACAAACTATTCAAGCGAACGTTCATGATGCTTATGACATATCCAACACATCATTTCCATCAAATGCATTTGAATCCGCTTGTGATAAGGTTATCTTAACATCTTCACTTTCATCTACAATTCATATGCAATATTAATTAATTAAATATTAAAAATAATTAAATTTTAAAAATTAATTGTATTTAGATTAACATAAAAAATATTAACAATTTGAGTTTGGTAAAACTTGTGCTGCCAATTTCGAGTAGTAAAGCATTTGGACATTTTCATAATAAATGCAACTTCTGTACTTTGTAAGAACACACACCAATGTCTAATGTTGATTTCGATGCTATAGTGGTAATAAGAATACTAAGTACATCATGTACCATCATTGAAGGATTGAGATATTTTCTAATATGGTCCTTCCAATACATGACAACATCCATCTCTTCAAACTTCTCAAGATCACATTTTGGTTCCTCTTAGTACAAATTCAATTTTGACTTTCAAAATGCAGTATATTTTTATTTTTTGTATTTTAAATAAATATTTTATTAGGCCCACGGGGCGCCTCGTCCCAGCCTCACTCAAGCCTCACGGGCCACGAGCTTAATTAGTCAGGTTTAAAAGTCTCATTTTTAAACGAGCTCTAAATATTCTAGCCCAGACCTACTAAACCATGGGCTGGGCTGGGCTGGGCTGGATGTGACGACCCAAAGGGTTATCACTCATTTTTTATTCATTTTGTGTCTCTGAGGCCTTAAAAACCTCATTTAGGGTTGTCTCAATTTGCGTGTTCAATCGGGGCGCGTAGCCGGAAAGCTTAAATATGAATTCTTGAGAAAAATGCTAAAATTTGATATTAAATTTAATAAATTTGACTTCGAGAAATATGGTGGGTAAGTGGACCCAGAGCCGTAATTTGACTAACCCGGAGGGTTTGTAAAAAAATATGGAACATGGGCATATGCCGGAATCGAATTCCGAGGTCCCAAGCCCAAGAAATGAATTTTTATGTGAAATTATTTTCTTGAAATAATTAAGGAAATTGGAAATGAAATTTGATTAAAAGATTATGGTATAGAGCCTATATTTTGGTTCTGGTTCCTGGTACAAGTCTTACATATGGTTTAAGCGCTTTCTCTAAAGTTTGGTTGAAAACGGACGTCGTTTGGTGTGTTTTTGATTTAAAATGGAAATTTGATGTTTTATGAAAATTTGGAAGAAATCATGAGTTTTGAGGCTTGATTTGATGTATATGATGTTATTTTGGCGATTTGGTCGCACAGATAAGTCCGTTGGATATTTTTGATTTTGTGTGCATATTTGGTTTGGAGCCCCGAGGGCTCGGGTGAGTTTTGGATAGGTGTCGGATTGCATTTTTGAACATTAGAAAAATCTGGCATGATCAGGTCTACAGGATTCGCATTGCGAAGCCTTGTTCGCAAATGTGAAGTCGCAAATGCAAAGGCTGGATCGCAAATGCGAAGCCAGCCCAGGCCTGCTTGGCTCGCAAATGCGAAGGTTGGCTTTTGAAAATGCGAAGCCTTTCTGTATGGCCTGAGTTCGCAAATGCGAACTC
Source organism: Nicotiana benthamiana (assembly GCA_034376525.1). Taxonomy (NCBI): domain Eukaryota; kingdom Viridiplantae; phylum Streptophyta; class Magnoliopsida; order Solanales; family Solanaceae; genus Nicotiana; species Nicotiana benthamiana. The sequence continues at coordinate 25,424,428 of CM067324.1, read as the reverse complement.
ACCTTCTCAAATGCGAACTCACCTTCGCAATTCCCAAACCTGCATAGTCAAGGTTCGCAATTGCGAACCCCAGTTCGCAATTCCCATATCAGAGGCCCAACAAATTTTATACTTAGTCAAATTTTAACTATTTTTCACCATTCTTTCAAAATCGAAACTTCTTAGGCGATTTTTCAAGAACAAGTTTAATTCAAATCATTTTTAAGCCGATTTATACTTAATTCCTTTAATCATTAACATCATTTAACATGTGTTCCACTTGAAATCAAGGATTTTCATGTGTGAAATTGGGGGTTTTGAGTAGAACCTAGGTTTTTCAAATATTAGGAATATGGACCTCAGTTTGAGGTCCGATTTCAAAATAAATTACATATTTGAGTTCGTGAGGGAATTGGCAACCGGGTTTTGGTTTGAATTTCAAGTTTGACCATGTGGGCTCGGGGGCATTTTTGGACAAAACTTTGGGAAATTCATTTTTATGCATTCAAATTGATTCATTTAGCATTAGTTGATGCATTTAAGTAATTTGTGACTAGATTCGAGCGATTTTGTGGTGGAACAGGGGTAAAGCCATAGTTGAGGCTTGAGTTGAATTCAAAGCATCGAGGTAGGTGTTCGGTCTAACCTTAGCTCGAGGGAATAGGTGTTGAGTCCTATTTGCTACTTGCTAAATTGTCGGGTATGATGTATAGGCATGGTGATGAATATCTATTCATTGGTGTCTAGCATGACCATGAGTCTTTATATAGTGATTATTCGCATTGTTTGGTTGTAACTTCCATGCTTATTTGATGATTTTTATAAGTTGTAAAGAGAATGTGAAAGGAATGGTTATTTCTAACTTCGAGGAGCGTTGGATCGAGTTGTAACTTGAATTGTGAAGGTAATTGAATTCTTTGGAGTGTTGGATCAAATAGTAAAGTGAATTATCGAGAAAGAAATGGAAGAAAAAAAAGAGTTATTGGTTTATTTCCCTTGTCGGGATGTTTTGTTGTCTTGTTGATTTCCTCCCTTGCCGGGATATTGAGATTGTTAATATTGTTCCCTTGCCGAGATTTGACTGCTTAGTCGTACTCCCTTGCCAATATTTCTACCGTTAGCTATTAACTTCCTTGTACCTTACTTATGATTGTTGTTTGGATGAGGAAGAGTGACAAAGCACGAAGGGTGATGCCGTGCACATGATTTACTGAAACGATTGATTTGGTGAGGACGAGAGTAAAAGCACGAAGGATGATGCCGTGCAAGTTTTTGATTTATGATTCTGGTTGATATTTTGGTTTTGTTGTTTCCATCTTTATTTAGTATTTCCTATCCGTAACTGTTATCTTCCCACAGCATGTTCCCCCTTCCTTGATTGACTGTTTACTTTCCGTATCTCTTTCCGTGGCATACATATATTTGAACTGCATAGGTCTATGTGGTAGTCCAGTCTAGCCTCGTCACTACTTCGCCGGGGTTAGGCTAGAAACTTACTAGCACATTGGTTCGGTTGTGCTGATACTATACTTTGTGCTATTTTTGCACATATCCAGGTTTCGACCAGCAGCAATAATAGTGTGGGAGAAGACTTTCAGTCCAGCGAGACCCGAGGTAGCCTTGCAGGCGTCCACAGGTCCGACGTCTCTTCTATGCTTTATTTTTTCTGTTATCTCATTGTATTCGAGACAAACAACTTATGTTCTCTTTCAGACATTTGTATGTAGTATTCTTAGCAATTCGTGAGTATTGTGACTCCAGTCTTGGGTAGAGGCTTATATTGAGTTTTCCGCATTTCTATTCAGTTCTATATAATATAAAGACCTCTGCTTAATTATTTGAATTTTGTTGCTTTTGTATTACTGCCGTTAATTGTTGAAATGGATTAGATTATTAATGGAAAAGTAATTAAAATTTGGCTGGCCTAGCTCTGATTAGTAGGTGCCATCACGACTCCCGAGGGTAGGAAATCCGGGTCATAACAAGTTGGTATCAGAGCACTAGGTTACATAGGTCTCACAGCTCACGGATAAACTTAGTAGGGTCTGAGGGATCAGCACAGAGACGTCTGTATTTATCCCCTAGAGGCTACAGAGTTGGGAAAGTTTCACATTTGTTCTTTCTTGTCGTGCGATTTGATTTCTCAATGCTAAGTTAAATTCTACTCTGTTCTCTTGCAGATGGAGAGAATACATGCTTCCTCATCTACCGATCAGCAGTGCGAGCCCCATCCAGCTCCTGATAGGGGCAGATCACGAGGCCATGCTAGAGGCCGAGGTAGGAGCAGAGCTCAGCCCCGAGCAGCAGCACCAGCGGCGGAGCCTCAGGTTGATTTTAAGGAGGAGGTTCCGGCCTTAGCAGTTCCGGTAGGCCCAACTCAGGTCCCATAGGGGTTTATTGATACCCAAGTTCTTCAGGACGCTTTGGTCTGATTGGTGGGTCTCATGGAGAGTGTTACCCGAGTGGGTTTTCTTCCTGTAGCACCAACTGTTTCTTAGACTGGAGCAGGGCCCAGACTCCTGCTACGCGTACTTCGGAGCAGGTAGCTCCCTCGGTTCAAATTCTAGTAGTTTAGCCAGCTGTGGCAGTTCAGCTGGGAGTGGTTGCTCAGACCGCAATGGAACGGCTATGTCCGCAAATGCTGTGGAGGCTAGACAGGTTCACCAAGCTTTCACCACTACCTTTAGTGGTGCACCCACTGAGGACCCTCAGGATCATTTGGACAGTTGCCACGAGGTTCTTCGGAACATGGGTATTGTTGAGTCCAATGGGTTTGATTTTGCTGCATTTCGCTTATTTGGATCTGCCAAGACTTGGTGGAAGGATTTTTGTTTAGCTAGACCAGCAGGGTCTCCAGCCTTGACCTGGGAGCAGTTCATTCATACATTTCTGGAGAAATTTCTCCCTGTCACACAACGTGAGGCCTATCAAAGGCAGTTCGAACGTCTCCATCAGGGATCCATGTCGGTCACCTAGTACAAGACCAGGTTTATTGAGTTGGCTCGCCATGCTATTGTCATACTCCCCACTAAGAGGTATAGAGTGAGACGGTTTATTAATGGACTCATCCAGCCTATTCGTCTCTAGATGGCCAGAGAGGCGGGGAGTGATATCACTTTTCAGGAGGCGGCCAATGTGGCCCGGAGGATCAAGATGGTATTTCCACAGGGGGGTGGTCATAGAGCAGACAAGAGACCCCGTCAGTCAGGCCGATTCTTTGGTGCCTCATTTGATGAGCGAGGGGCCGAAATATACTCCCTAACCTGATATTACAACGAATCTCTCCTGATGTCAATTGCATATTAATGCTTACCAAAAGGAGAAGTTTTGTTTTATCTTATTTAGACTTGTACTAGTATTGCAACTCCCATACTATGTAAAGGGGAGACCTTTTATATTTTAAAGACCACTGTTGGTACACATATCAAAGAAATAAAATTAAATCTTGTTCTTTAGCTATTGTTCAAAGTGTTCTTAAGTTGCTTGCTTATTGAGTTGTAACCGAGCCCGTTCCGAGAGCTAGAACTGAACTGATTTCCAAATATCCATTAAAAACCAAAACTTAATCAACCATTACATTTGGTTTGATCGCTCTAATTTTCTTTAATTCAATTATTCTTGTTCATAGTTCATTCGTGTTAAATAAAATCACATATCTTTTAAACCGCGTATAAATATTAGTTGTTACTCATTTTAAGAGTAAACAATTAATAAGAAAGTCTAAATAGATACTCTTTCCTGTCCTCGTTAATTAAATTTTGGCTTTTTTGGCAGTCCACAATATAATTTTTTCAGATATCAAGAAGAAATTATTTTTTTTCCAAAGTTTTCCTTAGAGTAAAGAATCTCGAAGTATCTGCTGTAATTTCAAAGGACAAATTAAAGGTAGAGTAAAGATTAATATAGTTAATATAATTATTAAATAATTAATTCTAAAAGATAAATTCCTTATATATATGAAGACAACCAAAAAAAATAGACACTATAACGTGTACCCTAAGATAAAATAACGAGGCCGAAACGTTGGCTAATTTTGGGGTTGTTAGTTGATTCCAATGAATCCAATTCCGGAACAGTGATGCAATTGATGAACTCAGTGATTGAGAAAGGCCACACCAAGGTAAACTAAATAAACTTAACTTGGAATTGGAGAAACAAATACATAAACTATCTTTAGAAAGGTAAACTACAATCACATCCCAAAGAATCAAGGGCACTACGTACTAAGCTTGCTAGGTTTAGCTTGGTTGGTGGAAAACTATACCGAAGATCATTTTTCGGACTGTTATCAAGGTGCTTGCTTCCAAGGGAAACCTACTATGCAATGCGAGAAGTGCATGAGGGTACCTGTGGGAACCATTCGGGAGCAGATTCCTTGGTTCGAAAATTTATCATATTTTTTCATTACTGGAACGAGATGGAAAAATACGTAAAATATTTCGTTCGAAAGTGTAGTGAATGTCAGAGGATGTCACGATGATTTGCCAACCAGGAGAAATGCTTCACTTGGTCCTTTCCCCTTGGACATTCATGAAATGAGGAATGGACATCGTCGGCTTCTTGCTGTGCGCATCCGTCAAAGCGCAATAAATCTTATATATAACCGTTACTTCTCCATTGGGTCGAAACACATGCGTTCGATAAATTTAGGCAAAAGGAGGTCATTGACGTCATATGAGATCATATAATATGTCGGTTCAGGATACCGATTGAGATTATGCGTGATAACTGGAGGCGGTTCATCGTCCAAATGATTAATAAGATTCTTGAGGATAACAAGAACAAAAAAAATTATCTACACCCTACCACCCAAGTGGGAATGGTCAAGAAAAATTAATGTAACGATCCGATCGGCAATTTCGGCTTTACCAATTTGTTAAGTGGTTCTAGGCCTTGAGTAGCTACATATTGTATATTTTTATTTGTGTGCAAGATCGAATTTGATTTTTTGGATTGTTCAGAATAAATTGGATGAGTGATTATCACTTTATAAGCTTACGTTGAAAATATTGTCTGAGGTTTGATTTTTATGAAAATAATTCTGGAATGGTATTTTGTCAGCTCTAATGGTTTCATATTGTTATTTTGGACTTGAGCGTGTACGCAAAATCGAATTCGAGAGTCGGGAGGTTGACTTATGATATTTTGTCGAAAGTTAGAAATTTTAAGGCTATGAATTTTCATAGTTGACTTCGTAGCTATCTTGTTTGGATTTCTATTTTAGGACTTGGAATACGTCCATTTTGTCATTTTGAAACTTGTCTGCAAGGCTTGGCATAAAAAAAAAATTGATCTGATAGGAATGAGATGCACAGTTGTGTTTTAGGAGATTTTGAATTTCATGTTGAATCATTGTATTTTGAGGTCTGATTCGTGATTTCAGATATTATTTTGATGATTTGATCGCGCGAGTGAGTTGGTGTTATGTTTCTAGACTTGTGTTGATGTTTGGTCTAGAGCCTTGAGGGCTCGAGTAAGTTTCGGATGCATTGCAGAGTACTTTGATAGTGTTCAACATTGTTGGTTTTGTGCAGAGTTAGGTCTTGCAATTGCAAGACATGTGTCGCAATTGCGATATTAGTTGATTTCTGTTAAGTTCGCATTTGCGAAGAAAAGGTTAGCATTTGTGGAGGTGGGGTTGAGCAAGCTGTCACGCATTTTTGATAAGTCAGGTCACATTTGTGAGGTGCCATTGTTTGCAATTTTGAACCCCGGGTCACAATTGCGACACCTGTGACTATGTATATTAGTTGATGGACTAGGTTTTGGTCTCATTTTCATATTTTTGAACCCAAGACTCGGTGGAGGCGATATTGAAGAGGAATTTTCATTTTCAAACTTTTAGAAAGTAATTCTAATCTATTTATAATCATATTCCATCATTATATATTGGATTTTAACATCAAAACCAAGTGATTCAAAGTGAAAATTTGTGAAATTTTTCCCAGTTTTTTAAAATGAGAATTCGAATTTTGAGAGTCAATTTGGACTCGAACTTTGAAACTAATCACATATATGAACTTTTGGGGTCATGGGCAGATGGAATCTACCATTTGACTCGATGGATCCCAGGTTGACTTTTGCGCAATTGTATAAAGATCATAGCTTTAATTATTAAAATTGATTTCTCTTGCATTAATTAATATTATTAAGTCAATTTTGGTTAGATTTGTGCCGAGTGAAGGTGAATTGTAAAAGAAAAGCTATATTTGAGAATGGATTAAGTGCTTTTGAGTTAAGTATCTTGTCTAATATTTTGTGGGAGAACTACATCGTAAAAATTGAGTTGTTTGCACTATTTGAACTACATGAAAGACGTGTACATGAGGTGACGAGTATGTACACAGTTTATATGTGATAATTTGACCGGTTTAGACTCTTAGGTTCTTATGATTAACAAAGAAGTTGTCTTATCGTGTTAAATCCGCCATTTGCTAAATTCTCCCTTACATGTCTTATTTGAAGTTGATTGATTCATGTTCTACACTTGTTGTCAAATAAGAAGTTGTTGCCTCTTTAATTGCCATGCCATCTTTCCTATAATTACTTAACCTTAATTAGAGTTATTGTTATCTCTTCCATAATTGCTTAACCTTAATCAAAGTTATTGTTATCCTTCATTGTTAATTATCATTATTTGAAGTTATTGTTCGTGTGATCTCATTCCTTATTGATTTTCGTTACTTGAAGTAATTATTCATGTTATCCCATTACTTGTTGATTTCTATTATTTTAGACTCATTGTTGAATATTATCTCTTTTTATTGTGAGTTAGTTTTATCTAGTATTATGGTTATACACTATTCATCTCATTGTTGAGTTATTTGGGGTTGAAGTTATGGAATTCGTTAATATGTTGAGGCCATATTGGTTATTATTGAAACTCCTATCTTATTGAGCATTTTTTATCCATTGTTGTTTTTGATATTGTTGTATACACTGTAATGGAGCCAGTGTTATTGTTGGGGAATCATTGATATTGTTGTTATTGGCAAGTTATGATATATGGAAACTTGTGGTGCCAATTGTTCTTGTGATATGATATTGGCGCGCATCCGGCGGTATAAGGATTGGGGTTGATTTTCATGCAGTGGTATAAGGTGGGACTTATGTGCGTGTTGCTTGTAGGAGAACTACGTGAAGCCAAATTGCGTCAGAAGGCGAGATAAAGTGCGTGTATCTATTTCAAAAAAACTATTTTCAAAACCTATTTTAGATGTAAGGATCACATGACGATATAAGAAAAATTGTGATTTAAATTGAGACATATGACTACGAGGCAGTATCACGGTTGTGATTCTTGATTATATGAGGCGGTACCTCAGTTTGATTTCATTATACACAAGGCGGAACCTCGTTGTGATTCTTGCTGTTTATTTCATGTTTTCAAAGTGTTTTGGTGGAAATATTTCTTGTTGCTTCATTCTTTATTGTTCTAGTAGTAGTTGTTCGTTCATGATTATTGTAGCCCTTTATTTGTTTTTGTTATACTATCTCTGTTTCCTAGGTACGATTTGTTGTCTCTGCTCTTACCTGTTGACTTAAGTTGTGATAGAACATTTGCACAAGCATACATGAAATTAATCACCCATATCGGTTAAAGAAGATGAATCCTGGCATTTATTGACCATTTATATATATTCTCGCTTGCTTGCCTTCTGTGTGAGAGTTGTACTTATGGGTGTCTAATGGGCTGGGTCAGCCCTTTTCTGTCCCGACCCAGATCGATTCAAATCAGAACCGTCCTGGACAGGTACAGTGGGGGCTGGGTTAAAGGGGTTGAGGGTTTGGTCTGTTCATATTTTATCAATTGATTAATCGGATCAGTCAAACCCAGTCAACGTAAATTACTGTTCATTCAGTTAACCGGCCCGGTTTAAAAGCTAAATTTTATTTTTATTTTATTTATTTTTTAAGGTTTTAGAGTCTAAGGCAATACACAACCTTTAAATTTACTCTTTTTCATTAATTTACTTGTTGTTAAATGTAAGCCTTTCAATTTTTAAGTTTGAATTTTGAAATAAATGTAGAACTTTCAATGTATAAGTGCATTTTTATTTCCATTTTTATTATATTCTTTATATTTTTACTTTATAATAATATAAATTACAATACTTATACAAAATATAAAAAAAATTAAAAAAATTAAAAAAAAAAAAAAGACTAACCCGGCCCGACCCGACATCTTGTACTGTAACCCTTATGATTCATTTTTTATCTAGATGAATCCAAAACTATTAAACCCAGTAAGCCCCAACCCGTAAACAGCCCGGACTACATCCCATACGGTTACTAATTTTCCCTACCCAAACCAGCCCGACCCACTCGTTGACACCCATAGTTGTACTATTGGCATGTGAGCCGTCCATGCGGTTATGAGATATTGTCACTCCTGTATCATATGAGTTGTCTGTGTATCAAATGAGTTGTCAGTGTGATTGTGAATTGTAATGTAGACACAAGATACCAAATGATTAAGGTTCGTGAATTAGGACCCCTGAATTGAAATTATGGGGTATATGTGGTACCTCAGGGAAATTCTTAAATAGATCTTGTGATAAAAAAATTGTTACTTATTTTCCTTACTTGGTTCCACCGGACTTAAATTGTATTCAATTTATCCAACGTTGTTATTACTAGTTTGTTCCTTCTTGACAATTATTGTTTCTAGTTTTCTGTTGCAAGTATTATTGTCCGTTATCATGCTTAGATCTATATTGTTATTGTTCCTTATTATTTTCATATTTATACTCGTACAAATTGTCATGTCCAGTAGGTGTCTTGACTGTTCTTCCTCACTACTCTGCCGAGGTTAGTCTTAATACTTACAGGGTACTAATATGGTGTACTCATGCTATTTTTTTTTTGCATATTTTTGTGCAGATCCAAGTACTTCAGAGTTGGTGGATCATTAGATGATTGATCAGTCATTGTTATAGAGACACAAGGTATACTTTCCATTCCGTTCGCATGACTCTAATTCACTTTCTATTATTTTACTTTGTACAGTTTATTTCTATTCAGAATAATTATACTTGAAAATTTCCTTGTTAACTCAATAGAATTTATGACTTGTACTGCCGATTTTTGGGAGATTGTATTGTACTCGAGGTTGTTGGCTTATTATAGAAGATTATGTCTTATAGTCGATAGTCTTAGAGATTAGGTGCGATCACGATTTTCTACGGAGGAAAATTAGGGCCGTGACAATTAACAAGCAAAACTATATTCTAGAACTTGAAGAAGAGATTGACTGACTCAAATGGGAAATGGAATGAAATTTTGCCCGAGGTATTATGGGCATATCGAACGATTTCGAAGAAAGACACCTTTCTCTCTAGTATGTAGAGCAGAATCCCTAGTTCCAATAGAGGTAGGAGAATCGAGCCTAAGGTTCCAATACGCTACGGAGACATCAAATGACGAGTTCATGGACACGATCTTAAATTTAACATACAAAAGGCAAGAAATCGCCCTAATTGGTTAGCAGCCTAAAAGAAACGAATTGGGAGATACTACAACCTCAACACTTTTGAGTTGGGGACTTGGTGTTAGTAAAAGTTACATTACATCCCAAGAACCTAAATGATGAAAAACTAGGTCCGAACTAGAAAGGACTGTACAGAGTCACCAGTATAACGGGGAAAGGCTTATACCACTTTGAGTTGGGGAACAGTGAATAACTACCCAACAACTGGATTTTGGCACACTAAAAGAGGTACTACTATTAAGGCACTAACACAATTTTTTTGTAGTTCATTACACTTTGAACTAACCCGTGCAGGTACTCGGTTGACGTCAAATTTGAAGATTAGGTCTGAAAGCACGTGTTGCACTCTTTTTCTCTTAGGCCGATTTTATTTTTGAACTGGGTTTTACGATAAGGTTATTAAAGAGGCAACAGTAAAATGTGCTACCCTAGTTTTGATGACTCTCCCGAGGCCAGGTCTGTCGATCACCCGTATTAGACCAATAGTATTCGAGCCATCACAAATTCAATTTCAAATACTTGGGGGTATCAGACCCCGAGTTCGGAAGTTTTGAACGGTCAAATTAGCCGTGCTTGTGTAGGCCAGTCTCACCATGACAAATAGCTTTTGTACTTTCGGTTATGTACACTACATTCAAAGTAATAAAAGATGTATACCTTTTATGTTTTATCGATTTACATTTGCACCAGCAATATTATTGTTTAGTTACTTAGAGAAAATATTGAGTTCAAAACCCTTAAGCTTATGGACCTACCCGAATCGGGGACTGCTACTCAATAATCAGATTGGGAAATTCGGGCTACCAAATCCTGGAGGAACCAAGCCTACTAGACAGAGCCCAAACACAAAAGGTTACGACCAACTTAAACGACTCGGAGACGTCCGAGCATGTACATAAAAAGTAAGGTCTTTATACATTTTTAATCTATGAAAGATTACCTCAGACCCAACCATGAAAAGAGCCAGCTTCAACAAAAAATAATCATGTCTAGTTAAAACGTTAAAATATTTTAACAAAGACTTCGCTTTTTATCAGGACCTCTAAAGTAAAAGCTACTCGGAGTTGTTACTTAACCTAGGACTCATCCAGGCATTGGGGGAACGAACAGTCTAAGCTATGTCAAAGTCTAAGGTATCGATGGTATATCTTAATGACTCAAACACAAGTTAGAAGTCTTGAACATAAACAAATACTGAAAAGTAAAGGACATAATGTATAGCTTAAGAGAAATTTATATGTGTGTATATATATATATATATATATATATATATATATATATATATATATATATACCAAAAGATATTTATAAAAATAGAAATGTATTATCCTTTTTAAAATAGACTAATAATTAAAGAGAAAAAATAGAATTGAGGATTTGTTAATGTGTAGGGGTAAAATTGGAGATAAAGTTATTCCCACTTTACGGTAAAGAAACGAGAGAAATGCACGATCTAACATGCCTCAAGTAAAGTTGAGGGATTTCATGTCTCTGAGCCCCAGGAGGATGGATAGTGCATCCAGGACCAGACACGACCGAGAAGAGTAAAAAGATGAGACTAAGGGAAAATAAAGTTATACATGATGAGTGAGGGGACGAAATATCTACCCTCAACCAGATATTACACGAATCTTGCCCGATATCAACTGTGTATCAATATTTACCAAAGAATTATTTTTTACCTTGTTTGGACTTGTACTAGGATTACTATTCCGCTACTATAATCATATGTACACACTCATCACCTCATGTACACGTCTTTCACATAATTTAAATAGTGCAATCAAACCCAATCCTAAGGGGTATTTCCACCTATACAAAGTTAGGCAAGATACTTATCTCAAATAAGTTAAATCAATACTCTAAGAAGCCCTACTCGTGTGAAACAACATTCAGATGGCTCGAATCTTGCCAAAATAACTTAAATAAAAACATAGGAATCAATATCGGATAATAAAGATGTGATCTTTAACGAAACCAAAAAGTCAACCCTGGGCTACAACAAAGCTTACACATTCCGAACATCCATTACAATAAGAGTCCAATGACACCAAAATCATTCAATTCTGACCTCAAATCAGCCTTCGGCCCATCAATTTATGTTTTATTAAGTTTTTACAAAAATCACCAATTTTTTAATTGAAATTATTAATCAAAGACTAAAATTAAGGTTGAAATCATAAAATAATAACAAATCAGAGTCAAAAATACCTATCCTAATCCAAGTTGTAAAAACCTCTTCCAAAATCGAGCTCCAAAGCCTTGTGAAAAAAGTAAGTAAATTCCAAAACAAGGAAAAAATTGCAGCATCACTCCTAGCTAGATTCAGGTCCTAGATGATCGCGAAACTTACATTTGATAAGTAAACGAGAAACATTCTTCCAAATCAATACTAAACCGCTCAAAACTAAAATCAACCATTGCAAGTCATAATACATAATATGAAGCTACTCAAAATCTCAAACCACTGAATAGAATGCAAAAGCTCAAAATGACCTGTTGGGTCGTTAAAACATTAATAAGTTCACCAACAACATTTACATCTATAGATATCATATTTCGTTTATGTTAATGCATTTCAAAAAGATTTAATCATACAACTTGAAAATTTTCACGACTCTAAAACCAACCCAGTCGTGATGACACCTATCATGAAACTAGGCTAGTTGATACATTCCCAAAGTAGTTCAACGTTTTATGAATGTTACGATCCGGCTGGTTGTTTTACGAAATTACGCCCCAATCCCCTATTAACTGGTTTCCCCGTATTTATTTATGCTCTTTTGATTTGTCGAGATGCTTGGCTTTTCCGGAGAGTTTTGAGACACTTAGTCCCTGAATAAGAGCTTAAGTGTTGGAAATTTGACTGTAGTCAGAATAGTGTAAAGATGGCCTCAGAATGAAAATCTAATAGTTCTGTTAGCTCCATTGGGTGATTTAAGCCTTAGGGGCGTGATCAAATTGTATTTTGAAGGTCTGTAGCAAATTTCGGCTTGGAATGCCGAAAGGTCAAATTTGAAGTTTTCGATTCGATAGTGAGATTTTGATCCGAGGGTCGTAATGGAATTCCGGAATTCGGAGTAGCTCCGTAGTGTTAAATGTGATGTGTGTGAAATTTTTTAGATCATTCGGATGAGGTTTGATAGACTTTTTGATCAAAAGCGTATTTTTAGAGTTTTAAAGCTTTTAGGCTTGAATCCGTGGTTGATTCGTTGTTTTGATATTGTTTTAAGTATTTTAAGGATTGGTATAAGTGAGGAAAATGGTATTAGACTTGTTGGTGCTTTTGGCTGAGGTTCAGGGGGCATCGAGATGATTTGAGATGGTTGATGGAAGGATTTGGAAGTTGTTTGAAGCAGCTAAAGCTGCTAATATATGTCATAACTGCACATGCAGTTTGGGTCCCGCAGGTACGGAGAAGCAGAAGTGACAGAGCATCACAAAAGCATAATTAGGGAGGATCAGCAGGGTCCGCAGATGCGGGAGTCTTACCCTAGAAGCGGTTTTACATATGTGAATGGGTAATCGTAGGTGCAAAAGCTGGTCTTTAAGTGAAAAGTCGCAGGTGCGACCATGTCCTCGCAAAAGCGAGGCCGCAGATGTGGTCCGAGGGACGCAGAAGCGGAATAACTTTGTAGAAACCTATAAATACTTGCCTTCACAAAATTTAGCTATTTTCACCTTTTTCAAATGGGCAGAAGCTTTTGGAGCATTTTTCAAGAGGGATTTTCAGAGGAGTCCATTGGGGTAAGATCTTTGGTCCCAAAACTCGTTATTGGTGTGATTTTTATCATTATAAGCAAGAAATATGAAGAAAAATAAGTGGTAATTTGTGGGTTAGGGCTTGACTAATTGGAGGCCTTTAAGTGATGATTTGAGGGACTAATTGAGGTTTAATTTTGGTACTTTTGGTATAGCAGAACGCGTGGGAGTGTGAGAATTCTGGAAATGTAAGTTTTACCTGATTCTGAGACATGGGCTCAAGGGGTGTTTTGGTCAATTTATCTAATTTTCGCATTAGCTTAGAATTTCTTTATGAAATCAGTTACTTCAAGTGTTATTTATATTATGAAATTGAAATTGAATAAAAATTTGGGCCATTTGGAGTCCAGTACTCGTGGCAAGAGTGTGGTTTCAGATTGATTTGTGCTGGTTTGAGGTAAGAGGCTTGCCTAACCTTGCGTGAGGGACCATCCCCTTAGGATTTGGTATATTTTATAATTGAAATGCCTTGTACGTAAGGTGACGAGTGCTTTCTTGAGCTTATTGTTGAAAATCCAATTATCTTTAAGTAATTTCAACCGTGTTCCTTTTTTGTTTTATGCTACTGGCAATTCAAGCCTCTTGTTAGCGTAGAAAAGCGTGTTTAATTGATTTAATTTCTTACTTGCTTAAATTGCCTTAATTGTTTTATTTGAAGCATGTTAGGTTAGATTTACCTGTTTACTTGGTACAAAATTGAGCTTCATTGAGTATTACTTGTGTTGCTGCTATGTGTTTCACTTTGGGACAACGGTACAACATCTTAAGGTATCCCCTGTATGTATTTATGATTTGAACTAAGGTGCGGGATACCAAGAGATCCATGGCATGTATATTGAGTATATATCAAGAGATCCTCGGGATATCAAGAGATCCCTAGCATTTTTGAGGATACTATGAGATCCTCGGGATACCAGGAGATCCCCGGCATATATATTGAGGATTTGAAAGATCCCTGGTTTTTATCCTTGTTATGTGAGGTATTGTTTTTTGGTTGTCTTTATCTCTATTCAAGTTACTGTATTTCTTATTTTGTATCAAATTCTTACTGTAGATTCTCAATTGTATTGTTTATCTTATTCCATCATCGCTATATTTATTTAATCTCAATAAGGCCCTGACCTTCCTCGTCACTATCCGACTGAGATTAGGCATGGCACTTATTGAGTACCGCTATGTTGTACTCATGTCCTTTATACGCATGTTTTTCATGTGCAAATCCAGGTACTTCGACTTAGACTTACCTTCCTTGAGGCGAGGCAACCCATTTTGAGACTTCGACTTATATCTACCACGTCTGCAGACCGAGGAGTCTCTCTCCATCCTTTCTTGTAGTTAAAACCCTTCCTTATTTACTTGTTTTAGACTATTCTAGAGTTAGAGCACTATGTTATATACTTAGTTTGTGATTCATGGGTTTCTGGGTTTTGGGAAAACGATATTAGTTTATGAGAGTTGGTACTATGTATGTCGAATGGAACTTTCAAATGGCATTTTTTACTCTATTTCTATTTTAAATTGTTCTCATTTCTTTCGTAAATTTGGTTTATCTTCTACATTCAGGCTTACCTAGTCGTAGAGACTAGGTACCATAACGATGGTTCATGGAGGCAAACCAGGGTCCTGACAAGTTGGTATCAGAGCTCTAGGTTCATAGAGGTCATGAATATTTGGTATCAGATCTCTAGGTTCATAGGATTCATGAATGACAAGCCGATTTATTAGAGTATCGTTTATTGGTTCGTAGACGTCTGTACTTATCTACGAGAGGCTATGCAACTGTTAGGAAAATTCCACTTCATTTGATTTCCTTGTCGTGCGAGATTTTTATGTCATGATTCTGCCTAGGTAGAGGCCAAGGACGCGCACGTGGAGCAGTCAGAGCACCCGTGCTAGCTGCCACCAAGGTACCACCAGCAGTTCCAGCTGGAGTCCAGGCACCTGATATGCCTACTACTACTACTACCACTCCAGCGCTTCAGGAGACTCTTGCACAGTTTATGAGAATGTACACCACTCTAGCTCAAGCAGGGTTGCTTTCCCTTGCTACAGCCACATCTCAAGCCGAAGGAGGAGCACGAACTCCCGCCACCTGCACTCCTGAGCAACGAGTGTATGTTGATTAGGTCCCAAAATATTATTCATGTACAACTTGTAGTCCCAGGTCAACTTGAGGACAGGGTATTAGCTTTAGAGGATGACCAGCGGGGACTTAAGAAGTTCAAGAAGTATGATCCTCATGTATTCAGTAGGTTAGCATCAGATGATGCCTTGGGAGTTTTGGAGGAGTGACAATGTATTCTTCGTACCATGGGTATATCAGGAATGAGCGGGGTTTCCTTCACTACTTTACAGCTTTGAGGAGACGCCTATGAGTGGTGGCGCACCTATGAGTTAGACAGTCTGGATTAGGCTGCTTCACTGACTTGGACCCAGTTTTCAGATCTATTCCTGAGAGAGTTTGTTCCTATGAGCCTCAGAGATGCATGGCGTGCCAAATTTGAGCACTTGCACCAGGGTGTTATGATTGTCTCAGAGTATACGGTCTGTTACACTATCTTGGCTAGACATGCACCTGCCTTGGTTTCTACTGTTGGCGAGAGGGTTCGCCAGTTCATTGAGGGGCTTATTCCCAACATTAGGTCTAGCTTGGCTCATGAGTAGGAGATGGATATTTATTATCAGAAAGTGGTGAGCATTGCTAAGAGGATTACGGATATGCATGCTAGGGAGAGAGAGGAGAGGGAGGCCAAGAGGTCTCGAGAGTCGGGCCATTATTCTGGTGCCCATGCCCCAAGTGCAGGTCATCATGGTAGGGGTTATATGAGTCTCATTTTCCATTCAGCTCTTTTAGCAGCCAGTGGTATTCCAGCTTCTCCTAGGCCTTCGGAGCCTTATTATGCACCTCCAATATCTAGCTCGCCTCCTACGCAAGGTGATTTTAGAGGTTAGTCTAGCCGACCTGGCCTAAGCTAGCCACAGCTGCCACGTTCTTCCAGAGATTATTTTGAGTATGGTGACACACGCCATATGGTGAGGGATTGCCTTATACTCGGGAGGAGTGCGCCTCCACAGACTTCTCAGCCTCATCGTGCTCCGCAAAGTTCTCAAGCTATGGTTATAGCTCTAGTTGCTATCCCACCTGAACAACCAGCTAAAAGTGGAGGCCAGGGAGGTAAAGGTCACCCTAGAGGGGGAGGTTAGGCTCAATACTATGCCCTTCCTACCCATACCAAGGTTGTTTCCTCTGATTTTGTCATCACAAGTATTATACTGGTTTGTCATAGAGATGCATCGGTTATATTCGATCCAGGCTCCACTTATTCTCACTTGTCTTCTTATTTTGCTCCACATTTGGGTGTACCTCGGGATTCTTTGAGTTCCCCTGTTTATGTTTCTACTCTTGTAGGAGATTCTCTTATTGGGGACCGTGTTTATCGGTCGTGTTTGGTTGCTCTTAGTGGTTTTGAGACAAGAGCCAATTTATTGTTGCTCAGCATGGTTGATTTTGATATTTTCTTGGGCATGGATTGGTTGTCGCCCCATTATGCTATTTTTGATTGTCATGCTAAAACCGTGATTCTGGCTATGCCGGGTGTACCGTGTGTTGAATGGAGGGGTGCCTTGGATCATACTCCCAATAGAGTTATTTTTTTATTTAAGGCTTAGCGTATGGTTGAGAAGGGGTGTGGCACGTATTTAACTTATCTAAGAGATGTCAATGTTGATACCCCTTCCATTGATTCAGTCCAGTAGTACGAGATTTTTCTGATGTGTTTCTATCTAAACTTTCAGGCATTCTACCCGATAGAGATATTGATTTTGGCATTGATCTATTGTCGGGCACTTAGCCCATTTCTATCCTTTTGTATTGTATGGATCATCCTGAGTTGAAGAATCAATTGCAGGAATTTCTTGATAAGGGTTTTATTCAGCCTAGTGTATCACATTGGGGTGCGCCTGTCTTGTTTGTGAAGAAAAATAATGGTTCTTTGCGCATGTGTGCTGATTATCGCCAGTTGAACAAGGTCATAGTGAAGAAACGTTATCCCTGGTCTCATATTGATGATCTATTTGACCAACTTCAAGGCACATATACGTTTTATAAGATTGCCTTGTATTCAGGTTACCATCAGTTGAGGATTCGGGAGCCAGACATCCCGAAGACTGCTTTCAGGACTCGGTATGGTCATTATGATTTCCTTGTTATGTCATTTGGGCTAACCAACACATTAGCAGCCTTAATGCATTTGATGCACAGTGTATATCGGTCATATCTTAACTCATTTGTCATTGTATTTATTGATGACATTCTGGTGTATTCCCGGAGTCAGAAAGATCATGAGCAACACCTGAGGATAGTGCTCCAAACTCTCAAAATGTGAGTTTTGGTTGGATTCTGTGGCATTATTAGGTCACGTGGTATCAAGTGAGTGTATTCAGGTGGATCTAAAGAAGGTAGAGACAGTGTATAGTTGGTCGAGACCATCATCAGCTATAGAGATCTGTAGTTTTCTCTGCTTGGCGGGTTACTACCGTTGTTTTGTGAAGGGTTTTTTTATCTATTGGAGCCCCTATGACCAGACTAACCCAGAAGAGTACTCCGTTCTAGTAGACGGAAGAGTGTGAGGGAATCTTTCAGAAGCTCAAGATAGCTTTGACTACAACCTCAGTTTTGGTATTGCCTACTAGTTTAGGGTCATGCACTGTCTATTGTAATGCCTCAAAGATTAGACTTAGAGTGGTTTTGATGCAGGAAGGTAGGGTGATTGTCTATGCGTCCAAACAATTGAAGGTTCATGAGAAGAATTATCCTGTCTATGATATCGAGTTAGCTGCTATTGTTCACGCCTTGAAGATCTGGCACCATTATTTGTACGATGTGCCTTGTGAGATTTATACTGATCATCGAAGCTTGCAGCACATGTTCAAGCAAAATGATCTAAATTTGCGCAAGAGAAGGTGGTTAGAGTTACTGAAGGACTATGATATCACTATTTTGTATCACCCGGGCAAGGCTAATATGTTGGACGATGCCTTAAGTCGCTGGGCGGAGAGTTTATGGAGTTTGGCTTTGTTAGTTTATATGAGTCCACCAAACTATAGAGTACCTGGTCCTCTATGAGATAATATGTAGAATGCAGTAAAGTCTGAATGTAAAGACGTCTAAAGATTTTCTACTGGGAAAAATCTCACACAAGGGCTTTAAACTCAACTAACTTGTAATCTACCTATTACAAGCCACTTTGCAAACACCCTATTGCAAAGACCTCAAACTAACTTGTGGTGCACCACCACAAGAACTCTCCTAGTTACAAAGGATTTAAATTATGACTATCCCTAGTCACAACATAAGCTCAGAAGTTTACGAATTTGATTTGTTACAATGATGAATAAAAAACAAGATTATAACTCAACTATGGATGTACATAAAAATATTTAGAAAGTGATCCTTAGTGGATTTATCTTCTTGTTATTGACACACTAGTGACTTCAATGTCGGATGAATACTTTTTCTTCTTGAGAGAATATCACTGAATGAACAAGAGATGGGGTGTCATGTACATGGTTGTTTTATCACAAAAGATAACACAATGCATAGTGATGTCAAATCTTGGTGTACACTTCTTCCCAATGATAAGTGACTGCTATATTGTCTGCACAGCTGCTTCTAGGTAGTTGCGTTCCAGCTGGATAATTGACTTTGTACTTCTCTTAGAACATGCTATTGGACCAAGTCCTAGTTGTGTTCCTCTTTTATGACACTTGCTTGATGGCCACATCACTTTTTTCTGCTACGTTCCAGCTGTGTACTTGACTTGTACTTTTGTCAAAGAACCCTAAGGGAGTAGGTCCCTGTTGTGTTCCACTTTATATTGATTTCGTACAATCACTGATTTGCTTGTGTTAGAGAACTTCAAGGGACCAGGTCATCAGGTCCCTATTGTATTACTCCCCGTGTTCGTTCATCTATTTGTTGTTTTTAGGCTTCGACCAGTTCACATGAGATGTTTATCCTGCGGGCCAGGTTCTCTATCAGGTTCTTCACAACAAATTTGTTAGACCATCAAAACATAAGCACATATGACGAAGACATTGAGAACCCATCAATTTTCCTTTTTGATGATGACAAACTTAGGCATGGACAATATGTATTTAGAGAGTAAATAACCTGATGAGATGCCAGAACTACACAAACTTCCCCCTTAATCTCAGATCTCCCTCTTTGTGATTTTTCTATAATCGCATAGTTGATAATTCCCCCTTAAGCTCAGAATAGATTTCCCTTACGCACAAAGCATATTACCCCTCTCTCACCTCTTTCAAAATGCATATATTACCCTCATTCTTTTCTTTCCCCCTTTTGGCAACATTAAAAAGAACATGTATTAAGAAGAGCACAAGTAGGTAATAAGTATAAAGGAGTCTAACCCTGCATGACAAAAAATAAACCAGAGGAAAACATTATTGTACAAGCAATAAAAAGGAAGTTGTTTCATTAATGTTTTCAATGGACCAAGCAATTTAGGGAAGTAATGGTTAAGTTCAACATGCCGTCATACTAAAAAAACATAAGGAAAATAGTAGCCACAAAATGTTGGTGAAAAAATAGCTAGACACAAAGAGGATCCTAGGGGACACTAAAGGAAGGAGGCTTGGAGAAAGAGACAACAATGGTTTTGAGAACCAGGTCCAGTCTAGCATTTGCAGACAATTGTTCTTCAAGTAATTGAGCCCAAAGTCTCTTATTTTGTTGTGTCAATCGTGTAACATCCTCACTTACAGAATCATGTCCTTTAGCTGTTTGACTGGGCTAAGTTTCTAGAATGGCATTTCGAGCCCCCAGCCTTCGTATTTCCTCAGAAGCTACATTTTAAGCGTTAATCAACTGAGAAATGGTCGAGGTGCTTCCACCAACTCTTTTTATACATTCACATTCTTCTATTGTGGTCTTAGATAAGGACCACTCTTGTGTGCCCACTTTGGGATTTCCCAAGGGTACCTTATAGAATCTGAACGCTTGAGTGAGGAGAAAGCCACAAGGTAACCTATGATTTCTACCATCAAAATTAACCACCTTCTGCATATGGTCTATCATGATTGCAGGCATTTTTATTGGGACAAACTCGTCAAGCGCTTCCATTAGGATCATATCCAATTTTGTACCAATGGATCGTCTCTCAGACCGAGGTAAAAGCACTTTGTTGACCAGTTCAAAGAGAAGCTGGTACTCAGGAAGCAATACCTTCTTATGCACCCGTTCCCCCTGTTAAATAGCTTACTCTTCCATGATCTGTCTCCGAAAGTTACTCCATATATACCTTTTACAGAGGACATACCTTTACATGGAATTTTGAGAACCTTTCCCAAAGTTGAAGCATCGAGTACAATGTCTACCCCATTTACAAGCACACATATATCATCCCTCTCAACATTAAAAAGAGATGCATAGAAGATTTGTACTGCATCCTCATCCACTAGAGGCATGCTTCCTTCAAACAGGTGTTCACATTGTTGAAATTCTACAATCTCCAAAATTCATCTCATGCCTTCCATCTCTGAAATTGCTGGATCAAATGTACATCCCTACAACACCTTTTGAGTTCTTAATCTTTGCTCCCACAGACCATATTACAGGTCATGGATATTATTGAACCAGGTTCCTTAACAGTTCCCTTCTTTTGTTTTCTAAACCCTTCTACAAACTTTCCTATTCAGATTCTCATCCCTACAGTATTGTTTTCATACACGACTAGCTCGATTGAACTCCGTTTAGACTTACTACTATACTTCACCGATGACCCTTTCTATTTCTCGACAGTTTCATCAATGGCCCTTTTATAGACTGTTTAGTTGCCATAGATTGTTGTAATGAGGAATAAGGTTCCTTCGAGGCATCTTTGTCTATTTTGTTTACTGACCCACTCTTGATGAAATATTTTGGATTTATTTTCCTCTTTTTCCTTGTCTTGATACTCCTCTTAATTTTCTGAAATGAGGACTCAGAGCTCTCTTGCTGTAGTGACCTGATAGTGAGTGATTTGGATGAAGACTCTAAGAGCTTGGAGTGAATGGGAGGTGCAGGAGTGAGCTTGCATGGAAGAGAAACGGGTTCATCAAAAGGATTTTTTGGGAATACCTCATGAGCCAAGGACTCAAGAAGTTATGTAGTTCTTGCATTCCTAGAAGTGAAATTTATTCCCCCTGATACTCAGACAAGAGATAAGCTCCTTCATTCATCAAACTTTCAGCAACTATAGCCATGATGTTATGAGCTGCTTTCTTTTCAGGTGACTCCTTGAGAGTCACTAAGTACAACATGGAGGAGTTTATATACTTGTCAGGATCATCCTCAGGGGCTTCTAACGCCTGAGGAGTAGAACCTTATGTATGTTCTTTGATGAGATCATAAGATTGACTGGACATAGGGTTCTCAAAATAATGGTAAACAAGGTTTAACAAAAATTGGAAGACAATAGGAGTGGTGGATAAACTAGGAGTAGGTAAGGTGGTAGAAAGCGTGAAAATAGTGATGCTCTAGGGGTTGATCTCAAGAAAAGTGACAAAGTGGGAGCGGTGATAAAGTGGTAGGCTGAGACGATTATTCGATCGCCATTAGATGAGCACATGGAAGACGAGTAGATAGAGAAAGAGAGAGATGAATAGAAGATCCTAGCTACCCAATGGAGATAAAGGTTGATGACTTGTCGTGAGAGGGAAAAGAAGTTTTATTGGAAGAGGGGCTAATGATGAGTTGAGAAAGAAACAAGTTCTGATTAGTTATGAAAACAACGATAGGTTTGTGGGCAAGTGTTACCGTGCAGAGGGGACAAAAGGATTTGAAAGCCAAGACATGACATACAGACGTTGAAAAGTCGGATGATGTGGCATTTGAATTAATTTTGTTAACTACACATTTTTTTGTTTTTGAGAGGGCATGCAGAATAAGCACATTACTAATAGCCTGAGATATAAGAAATTGATGCCTGAGAAATATTTTGAACAAAGTTTTAGTAGCTCCCCTTTTGTAGTTTATAGTTGTACCTTTAGCTTCTATGATCGTCATGCATGTTTACCTACAACGTTATTGAAGTGAGTTAAGCTTGGTCAGAAAACACTTTTGCTACCTTTACCTGACGGTGTCTTACTCAGCCAACAGATGGAGGATCAGGTTCTTCATTGGATTCTTGTGACCCTATCTTCACCTTGATTTATCAGGAATATTGTCTACTTGAGGCTTTGATGCAGACATCTGGAGTTTGATCTTTTGTTCTGCGATGCTTTTCACCAATCAATCACTTCTTCACATTAACACTCAAAAGAGAATCTCATCCTTCAATGTGTTTGAAATTTCTCTCCAATTGTTGATGAAGTCATTTCATTTTGCTTTCTTATCTCCCAGAAGATGAGGCATGGATCATGACAGACGCACTCAGGTTCTTTGTGAGACGTGGAGGATAATTTTCTGTTGTCTTTACCCAGTCTCCTTTATCATGGTCACTTTATCATCCTCCGTATTTGAAACCTCAACTATTTCCTAGGGACAGGATTGGTTCATCATATTGATCCTCATTGTTTCTTTCTTTGCAAGGAAGAGTGTCTTGTTGAATACCCCATGATTATCTCCTGCCAGTTTATTGCTTCCTTTGTTGAAGACCTTGTGGCCTTGTTTTGTGGATTATTTACCAAAAGGATTCCTTCATTTGTCTTTTTGCATTCAGCTTCCCAATATGATCCTTCCTATTGTCAAGAACAAGACACTTTCTTCTAATTTGCAGCTCGTGGTGAGTTTTGATTTAAGCGGGACCTTGTCTGATACCTGTTCTCAAGGTAGAGAGTAGTCTTCATTCATTTTGTGCTAATCTTCTTGGTGATTCCACAGGCAAAATGCACCGCCCATGTAGAATTTGTCCAGTTTTGTTCTTTCTTTCAGCTTATGCCTGTTGCTGTGGAGTCCTTGGTGTTGAGAAATTGCGCATGGTCCCTTCTCCCCCTCCTCTATCACTTTTATGAACTCATGTGTAGGTGACAGTTGAGTTTGGCAGACCATTGACCAGGTTTGGCTGAGTTAATTTGTTTGGAGGTGAGAGGTTTGCATATACCAATCCTTCATGCCATGGTTGCAACATCACACATCTCATACCGCCAGTTCGTGGAGATTAATGATTAGCAGGAGTGACTGTTCTTGTTTCCTTTGTCCACTGAGACTACTTGGCTAGTTATTCGATTGGAGACTATACTTTTTAGGCCATTCACATAGTGCTCATTCCCACTCGAGTGCCAAAGGAACCTTTTTACCTTTTCAGTCATTGAGAATGTACCCTTTTACTTCCTTCTCAATGATACATTCCCTTCCTGCAGGGCTTTCAGTAAGCAGAAGTTCATGATGTTTTCAGCTCCGTGCTTTAAGCATCCACTGCCAATAGTCCATCATGGTCCGCTTCCTCTCATTTCTCCCTGCTCATGCACATCAAGGGTTAGATTTAGGAACCCAAACTAGTTTTGGTACCTTATTATTATTAAAATGATGAATGATGGATTTCCTTGTCCACACATGCAGCATCAACTTTTTGCGAGTGGTACCTGGTCATTTGCTAATATTCACTCTATCAAAAAACACCTTGTTCTTCTGAGAAGACTAAGCCTTGGCCTAACAATTTTCTGTAAAATGCCCATTGTTCCCACAGTGGGTACAAAGCCACTTATCAGTTATAGTAACATACTGGCTGTGCATGTTGTAGGGATTTTTCTCCCTTTGGAGCCCGATGCCCTACTTGCTTCCACTATTGTTGAGATACATGGCAGTGACGATATTTGAGGACCAGGTCCATTTTAGGGAGTTCTCAACATCATTTCTTACTTTCTCCAACTCAGCTTAGAGTTGCTGATTCCTCTCGAATTTACTGTAGAGACTGGTTTTACAACAGTTAACTCATTTTCAAGGAAGTTGTGTCACTCACTGGCTACTTCCTTCCCTTTCCAAAGACGTACACTCCTATGATCTCTATTGAGTCCCTCAAAGGTTTCCTTTAGATTAGTGCATATTTCTAACAGGTCATCCCTTTCCTCTTCAGTAGATTCGACTCTTTCTTTTAATGTGTGTTTCTCATTGTTAAGGCCTTCCATCTTTTATTTTAGATCAACACCTACTACCATCAAATCATCTCTTTCATTCTCCACACTAGTTATTCTCTCATTAAAAGCTTATTTATCTTGTTCAAGATTAGTTATGGTCTCATTTAAGTACACTACACAGACCACTAGATCATCTCTCGATTGTTCTGTCTCTCATCATTCTACAGCCAGGATCTCCTTATTATTTTCAAGACAATAATGGGCATCAATTAGGACATTTGATAAAGACCTTAGCTTCTTAGAAGAATGGGATTTTATATTTCTCTGAACATACCTGAAGTTTACCTCATTGTCTTCATCATCATCATCATGTGACGGAGCCATCAACACGAATAGTGAATTGTAGTTCATTGCTTCAGCTTCTACTGCCATCATGGAATTATTTTCTGCATTTGATTCTCTTTTAGATTCATTCGAGGAGCCTTCCGAAGAATCAAGAGTTTGCTTAACGATATTGTCTACAACACTTTTTCGATTGAATCTTTTCTCTAGAATCGGGTTCGTTTTACCCGCTTTGTCCGGATTTTGTTTGTACTGCTCCTATTTCTTGAGTGGACAATCTTTGATCAAATGCCCTGACTTTACACATCTGTGATAGAGATCGTTATTCTTTGTTTTACTTAAACTGCCCCACTTTGATTTGCCACCATTTCCTCGAACCATTTTTTGAAATCTCTAAGTAAGATAGGCCATGTCACTATCTTCATCACTTGAATCACTGCTATTAGCCTTAAGCACCAAGTTCTTTTCCTTCTTAGGTTCTCTTTTTTTCAATGTCTTTCTTTGTTTTCATCTCGTATGTTTTCAGATTGCCAATCAACTCCTCCATGGTTAGAGTCTGCAGATCTTTAGCTTCAGTGATGGCATTTACCTTACTTTCCCAAGACCCAGGTAGAACATTGAGAATTTTCCTTACAAGCTTGTTTATGGGAATCACATCTCCAAGTGAGTGAAGCTCATTTATGATGTAGGTGAATCTGGTGTGCATATCTTGTATGGAATCATCATCCTTCATCCTGAATAGATCATATTCAGTAATGATCATGTGATCTTAAATTGTTTGACCTGAGTAGTTCCTTCGTGTGCGGTTTGTAAATCTTTATATATTTCCTTGGCAGTATCACAAGCTGATACTCTGTTGTACTCATCAGGTCCTATGCCACACATCAAAATTTTCTTGGCATGATATTTCTTTTCTATTGCTTTTCTATCAATGTCTCTATACTCTCTTCTCCCTTTGGGCACCAATAGTCCCGTTTCTTCATGTTTTTTCATGGGAACATGTGGACTATCACAAATGATGTCCTACAACTCTGAATCTTCTGCCATAATGAAATTATGTATCCTGGTCTTCCACCAGCTATAGTATTGACAATTGAATCTGGGAGGTCTATAAGTTGATTATCCTTCTTCAAAGCTTGGTGGAGCAGTCATTGAGGATCCTTCCTAGGTGTTAGCCTGATAGGTGAAACCTGCTTTGATACCAATTGTTAGTTTATATGAGTCCACCAAACTATAGAGTACCTGGTCCTCTATGAGATTATACATAGAATGCAGTAAAGATTGAATGTAAAGAAGGCCAGAGATTTTCTACGTGAAAAAATCCCACACAAGGGGATTAAAAAACCATGATGTACACTTGTAGGCTTTAACCTCAACTAACTTGTAATCTACCTATTACAAGCCACTTTGTAAACACCCTATTGCAAAGAAATTAAACTAACTTGTGATGCACCACCACAAGTCACTCTATAACTCTCCTAGTTACGTAGGATATAACTTATGACTATCCCTAGTCACAAAAAAACTCAGAAGTTTATGAATTTGATTTGTTCCTAACACAACGCTTCTAAGAAAGCACACTAGGAATTATAATGATGAACAAATACCAAGACTACAACTCAACTATGGATGTATATACAAACATTTAGAAACTGATCCTTAGTGCAGTGTTCTTCTTGTTCTTGACACACCAGTGACATCAATGTCGGATGAATGTTTTTTCTTCTTGAGAGAATATCACTGAATGCACAAGAGATGGTGTGTCTTGTACCAGGTTGTTTTATGACAAAAGATAGCACAATGCATAGTGATGTTAACTCTTGGTGTACACTTCTTCCCAATGAGAAGTGACTGTTGTACTGCCTGCACAACCGCTTCAGGGCGGTTGCATTCTAGTTAGATAGTGGACTTTGGACTTCTGTTAGCACATGCCATAGGACCAGGTCCTAGTTGTGTTCCATTTTTCGTGATAGTTGCTTGATGGTCACACCACTTTCTTCTGCTATGTTCCAACTGTGTATTTGACTTGTACTTTTGTCATCGAACCCTAAGGGAGCATGTCCTTGTTGTGTTTCTCTTTATATTGATTTCGTAAAGTCACTGATTTGCTTATGTTAGAGAACTCCAAGGGACCAGGTCATCAGGTCCTTGTTATGTTCCTCCATGTGGTCATTCATTTATTTGATATTTTTAGGCTTCGGCCAGTTCACATGAGATGTATATCTTGTTGGCTATGTTCTCTATCTGGTTTTCACGACAAGTTTGTTAAATCATCGAAATACAAGACGCATAAGACGAAGACATTGAAAACACATCAATGGATTATTTACCAGCACCAGAGAGGCATATAGTGATGGATGTTCAGGCCTTAGCCATTAGTTTGTGAGATTGGATCTTTCAGAGCCTAGTTAGGCTCTAGCTTGCGTGGTTTCTCGATCTTCCTTATTTGATCATATTAGGGAGCATCAATACGGTAACCCTCAATTTTCTTGTCTTCATAGACAAGGTTCAACATGGTGATGCAAAAGATGTGACTATTGGTGATGACTGATTATTGAGGATGCGGGGTCGGATCTATGTAGCTAATGTTGATGGACTTCGGGAGTTGATTCTTGAGGAGGCCCGTGGTATTCCATCTATCCAGGTGCCGCGAAGATATACCAAGATTTGAGGTAGCACTATTGGTGGAGGTGGATAAAGAACGATATAGTTGGGTTTGTAGCTCGGTGTCTCAACTATCAGTAAGTATAGTATGAGCACCAGAGACTGGGTGGATTTCTTCAGCAGATAGAGATCGCGGAGTGAAAGTGGGAGCGGATCACCGTGGAATTCATAGTTTAGGCTCCCACGGACTTTGAGAAAGTTCGATGCTATTTGGGTGATTGTGGATCTTCTGACCAAGTATACTCACTTTATTCCTGTGTAGACTACTCATTCATCAGAGTGGTTGGTGAAGATCTATATCTGAGAGATTGTTCGTCTGCATGGTATTTTAGTTTCCATCATTTTGGATAGAGGTACTCAATTAACTTCACGATTCATTAGGGTTGTTGAGCATGAATTTGGTACTGGGTTGGAGTTGAGTACATCATTTCACCCTCAGATAGACGGACAGTCTGAGTGCGCTATTCAGATTCTTGAGGATATGTTCTATGCATGTGTGATTGAGTTTGAAGGGTCTTGAGATCCGTTCTTGCCATTGGAATATTTTGCATACAACAACAGTTATTAGTCCATCATTCTGATGGCACAGTATGAGGCTTTATATGGTAGGCGGTGTAGATCTCCGGTGGGCTGGTTCGAGCCGGGTGAGGCTAGATATCAGGCACAGACTTAGTTCAGGATGCTTTGGAGAAAATTAAGGTGATTCAGGATAGACTTCGCACGGCCCAGTCCAGACAGAAGAGTTACGCAGACCGGAAGGTTAGTGATGTTTCCTATATGATTGGAGAGCGGGTTCTGCTTTGGGTTTCGCCTATGAGGGGTGTTATGAGATTTGGGAGGAAAGGGAAGTTGAGTCCGAGGCTTATTGGCCCTTTTTTAGATAATGCGCGCGTGTTGGGGAGGTTGCCTATGAGCTTGCCTTACTTACCTCTCCAGCTTGGCAAGAGTTCATCTGATATTTCATGTTTCGATGCTCCGGAGGTATCACGATGATCTGTTGCATATGTTGAATTTCAGTTCAGTCCAGTTGGAGAAGGATCTATTCTATGTTGAGGAGCCAATGGCAATATTGGACAGGCTGGTTTGAAAGCTGAGGTCAAAAAACATTGCATCAATAAAGGTTTAGTGGCGGGTCCAACCGGTCAAGGAGGCGATCTGGGAGACCGAACAGGATATGCACAGTCTTTGCCCTCATCTTTCACTACTTCAGGTATTTATCTATGGTCGCTCGAGGACGAACATATGTTTAAGTGTGGGAGGATGTAACGCCCCGGCCGGTTCTATTAAGAAATTACGCCCCGATCCTCTATGAACTGCTTTCCCCGTGTTTATTTCTGCTATTTTTGATTTGCCGGGATATTCAGTTTTGAGTTTTGGAGAGTTTTGGGACACTTAGTCTTAAATAAAAGCTTATGTGTTGGAAATTTGACCGTAGCCAGAATAGTGTGAAGACTGCATCGGAATGGAAATCTGATGGTTTCATTAGCTCGGTTGGGTAATTTCGAGCTTAGGGGCATGATCAGATTGTATTTTGAAGGTCCTTAGCTAATTTAGGCTTCAAATGCCGAAAGGTCAAATTTTGAAGTTTCCGGTTCGATAGTGAGATTTTGATCCGAGGGCCGGAATGGAATTTTGAAAGTTGGAGTAGCTCCATATTGTTGAATTGACGTGTGTGAAAAATTTCAGGTCATTCAGATGAGGATGACCTAGCCGATTGTTTTACGAAATTAGGCCCTGATCACCTATTAACTGCTTTCCCCGTGTTTAGTTCTGTTATTTTTGATTTGCCGGGATGTTCGAGTTTGAGTTTTGGAGAGTTTTGGGATACTTAGTCCCTAAATAAGAGCATAAGTGTTGGAAATTTGATCGTAGCCAAAACAGTGTGAAGACTGTGTAGGAATGGAAATCTGATGGTTTCGTTAGCTCCATTGGATAATTTCAGGTTTAGGGGCGTGATCAGATTGTATTTTGAAGATCCGTAGCTAATTTAGGCATGAAATGCCGAAAGGTCAAATTTTGAAGTTTCCAGTTCGATAGTGAGATTTTGATCCCAGGGTCGGAATGGAATTTCGGAAGTTGGAGTAGCTCCATAGTGTTGAATTGATGTGCGTGCAAAATTTCATGTCGTTCAGATAAGGTTTGATTGACTTTTTGATCGAAAGCGTGTTTTTAGAGTTTTGGAGTTCTTAGGCTTGAATCCATGGTTGATTCATTGTTTTGATATTATCTTAGGTGTTTTAAGGATTGGTATAAGTTTGGACAGTGGTATTAGACTTGTTGGTGCTTTTGGTTGAGGTCTCGGTGGCCTCGAGATGATTTTAGATGGTTGATAGAAGGATTTGGAAGTGGTTTGAAGCAGCTGAAGTTGCTGATATTTGTCATAACCGCACCTGCAGTTTGCGTCCCGCAGGTGCGGAGCCACCAAAGAGGCAGAGCGATCGCAAAAGCGAAATATGGGAGGATTAGCAGGGTCCGCTTCTACGAAATTCTTATCTCAGAAGCAGTACCGCATCTATGAATGGGTAATCACATGTGTGGAAGCTGGTTGTTAAGTGAAAGGTCGCAAGTGCGACTATGTCCTCACAGAAGCGGGACCGCAGATGCGGCCCAGGGCCACAGAAGCAGAATAACTGTGCAGAAACATATAAATACTTGCCTTTTTCAAACTTTAGATATTTTTCACCTTTTTTCAAAGGGGAAGAAGCTTTTGGACCGTTTTTAAGAGGGATTTTCAAAGGAGTCCATTGGGGTAAGATCTTTGGTCCCTAAACTTGTTATTGGGGTGATTTTTATCATTATAAGCATGAAAAATTAAGGAAAATCTGTGGTAATTTGTGGGTTAGGGCTTGACTAACTAGATGCCTTTGAGTGATGATTTGAGGGACTAAATGATGCCCAATTTTGATACTTTTTGTATCGCTGAACTTGTGAGAGTGTGAGGATTCTTGAATGTAAATTTTATTTGATTCTAAGACGTGGACCCGAGGGATGTTTTGGTCATTTTACCTAATTTGTATATTAGCTTAGAATTTCTTTATAAAATCAGTTACTTGAAGTATTATTTACATTATGAAATTGAATTGAATGGATTTGGGCTATTTGGAGTCAAGTACTCATGGAAAGAGCATAGTTTCGGATTGATTTGAGCCGGTTCTAGGTAAGTGGCTTGCCTAACCTTGTGTAGGGGACCTTCTCCTTAGGATTTGGTATATTTGATAATTGAAATGCCTTGTACGTGAGATGACGAGTGCGTACTTGAGCTAATTGTTGAAAATTTGATTTCTTTAAGTAATTTCAATCGTGTTCCTTTTTTCCTGTTTTATAATTGTTAGCGTAGAAAAGAATATTTAATTGACTTAATTACTTACTTGCTTAAACTGCCTTAATTTCTTTATGTGAAGCATGTTAGGTTAGACATTCCTGTTTACTTGGTAAGAACTTGAGCTTTATTGTGTATTCTTGTGTTGTTGTTGTGTATTTTACTTTAGGACTACGGGACGGCATCCCAGGAAATCCCCTGTACGTATTTATGATTTGCACTTAGGTGTGGGATACCAAGAGATCTCTGGCATATATATTGAGGATACCTAGAGATACTCGGGATACCAAGAGATGCCTAGCATATATTAAGGATAGCAAGAGATCCTCGGGATACCAAGAGACCCGTTGTGTACATTGAGAATACCAAGAGATGCTTGGGATATCAAGAGATCCCCGACATATATATTGAGGATATTAAGAGATGCCCAGTTTTAATCCTTGTTATGAGTGGTATTCTCTTGTGATTGTCTTTATCTCTGTTTCAGTCATTGTATTCCTTATTATCCTGTATTAAATTCTTATTGTAGATTCTCAATTTGTTGATTATCTTATTATGTCATCTCTATATTTATTTAATCTCAGTACAGCCCTGACCTTCCTCGTCACTATCCGACCAAGGTTAGGCTTATCACTTACTGTTTACCGCTGTGGTATATTCAATGCCTTTTCTGCGCATGTTTTTCATGTGCAGATATGGCTACAATTTGGGCCGAGCCCAGGCCTAACGGGCCTAAATGAGCTGGCCTTGCGGTCCCGGGCCAAACGATCCCGGTCTTCACGGTCCCAATGGGTGGAACCGGCCCATGGTGGTCCTAAGCCCACATGGTCCCTGGCTAAATGGGCCGGGCTCGTAGGCCTGTACGGGCCTAACGGGTTTTTTCATTTCGAACTATTTTTTTAAATTTTATTTATCTAAGGCTCTTTCTTGTAATATATATATATATATATATACATACATATATATATATATATATATATATATATATATATATATATATATATATATATATATATATATATATATATATATATATATAGTATATCTTATATATAGTATGTTATTTATTTTTTGTCTTTTTTTTTTAAATTTAACAGTTAGCTTTCATTAATATCAAAAAGGTTTACAATGAAGATTTCATAGTAGTAGTGTGGACTAACCACTACTTTCCAGTTCAACACTATACTAATACATGAGTTTGCACCTAAGGCTAAGGGTAATGGTTGAGTTGTCGCAGTCCAGTTTGCCAACGCTTACAGTTTCTGCCGCGAATATGAATAAGTAATGCAACCTCGCGACAGAACTGGTTCTCCTCTAAAGCTTTCCCTTCAAATCTAATATAGTTTCTATTTCTCCAAATAAGTGCAATAGTGGTCACAAAGCAGAAGCAGCAACAGCCTTATGCCACAGTTTACTCCTAGCTTGACAGCAGATCCATTGGAGTTCATCCTCCCAATTACCAATTGTTCTGTTATAGCCCAGCCAGTGACATATTCTAAACCAGAGTCGATTAGTGACTGGGCATTCAAAAAACGGATGAGCAATTTCTTCTACTTGTTGATCACAGAATACACATTTCTCAGCCACATGCACTCCAATCTTCAGTAATCTGTTGATAGTAGGCAGTCGACCATGAGCAGCAAGCCAAGAAGTGAATTTATGTCGAGGCAGGACATTAGATATCAACAGCAGATTCTTCCATTCCACCCTAGGAAAGATAGGAATCATTACATGGTATAGTTTCTGAATATGGAACTTGCCTAGCCTGCACAATCCATCCAGTCTAAGTAAGAGATCACCTTGTAGTTGTTGATTATTCAAAAGAGGAGTTCTGCTCTCTATTATCTTTCTAACTACCCAAGATGCTGCCTTGGGGATGGGATTGTAGTGTCGCAATTCTTAATGTAATAGTAGTGTATCCACTTGATCCACAAACAATCTTTCTTCCTAGCCAAATCCCACAGGAGCTTAGTGATAGCTGCCTTATTCCATATATGCATGTCTATAACGTTGAGCCCTCTAGCAGTGACAGGTCTACAGATCCTTTCCCAAACTACCAGAGCTCTTTTAGATATTGTTGCACTTCCAGTCCACAGATAAGATCCGCAGACAGCTTCAATGATTTTCAGAACTTTCTTTGGCAGGATGAATATTTGTGCCCAATAAGTTTGAATCCCAAATATCACAGTTTTGATCAATTGACTTCTTTCTGCATAAGATAATAATTCGGCAGACCAGCAAGTGATTTTATCAGTTATCCTCTCTATCAGTGGCATGTATAGTATGTTAGTATATATATATATATATATATATATATATATATATATATATATATATATATATATATATATATATATATATATATATATATATATATATATATATATATATATATATATATATAGAAGTACCTTGTTTATTTAGAAGACATTATACAAAATTTTGGCCTAAACTAATCTCAAAAGGATCTGATGGAAAGATGGTTGGGCAAGAGCTATTGGATACTATTAAGACTACAATTACCAAATATGACAAAGAAATACCAGATGATGCAGAAATGGAAGAAAGTCATTTTAGAAAAATTACTAAGAAGATTCAGATAAAGAAAGGAGGAACATTATCTAAAGAAGAGCTAATTGCATATATATATATATATATATATATATATATATAGTATATCTTATATATATATTATATCTATATAGTATATATAGTATATATATTATAGATTATAAAGAATTGCAAGTTAAAGACCAAAAAAATATATTGCAAAGAGATATTCAAGGGAATGTCTTATAATTTTTATTACCTGACGTATCTTTCTTAGCCTTCTTCCCCCCAATGTAATGAGCACAACAAGGTGCTAATACCACCATTAAAAGGAAAAAAACTAAAGAAGATGTGCCAAAGTACAAGTTACACCATAATCTACATTGTATCTCTAACAAATCTCATAAATCCTTCAAGGTTCGGAGGAGGTTCCGTTGGTGGTGGCGGAAAAGAAGCTTGTTCATCACCGCTTCCGGACAAAGCAACATCCTCAGCAAGTTCCGCTATCATTTCCTCATAAGCGTCGTCTATCTCTGGTTGTGATTCTGTAAGTCCAAAGTTTCTTCTTTCTCGGATCAAATCTCTGAATAGTACTGATTTTTCCAAGCTCTCCATCATAGATGCTCTATGATCACCTATTTGAAGTCTTGCTTGACTGAAAGCGCTCTCTGATGCAACTGTTAAATCTTGAATAGATAAAATATCCCAAGCCATCCTTGCAAGAACAGAAAAATATTTTTCCCTTGCCTTCCACCATTCCAAAAGATCAAAGTTGCCGTCTGGATTCTATTTTTCAAGTCCCCACGACAAATAAATTTGAAGCTCATTTAAATGTGAAGTCTCATCAAAATTATCACCTTGAGAACCTCTGAAATCCGTCCAAGATTTAAGTGCTTTTAGGCCCGCAGCCCTTTTAGACAATTGTGTACTGTAGGGGTTGGAACATATGGCCTAGCATGATCCAAGGCAAGTTGATAAGCATTATAGATTGTTTGAGCATTTATTTTAATTGAGGCTTTTGCATCTCCTTGTGCAGCAAATTCCTCATGTGAAAGATCTAAGATCTTACAAATATTTGAGTACCAAAAGTGAGGACTGCCTAATTTCATTAGTAGGGTTTAACATTGCAGAAACACCATAAATAGGGAGGATAGGGAAAAAATATTTTTTAAACTTTTCTTTCTTTGTATTTATAGCAAGTTGATAATTTTCCCACCCTCCGAAAATTCAACAAATAAATCACATAATGCTGCAGTATAAACTAAATAGTTTGAAATAGTTGGATAATATTGCCCAAAAAATGCATTAGTAGGAATTTGAAAATGTTCTAAAAAATCTATAAGAATTTTAACATTCGTCCAATCTTGATTTGTAAGGATTTCATCATTATCCTCACCACCAACACGAGAATTAAACGTTGCATTAATTGGGATTCTATACTCATTTGCAACGACTAAACTTTCGTACATATAATTCCATCTAGTCGGACAAGATTTAGGAACCTTTCTTTCTCTAAGGCCATATTCATCATATTTTTTAAAATACTCTTTAACTCTACTTCTAAGGTTTGAATAAAAAAGCCAATTAAGAGTCATTCTAACCTTTTCAATTTCTAAATTTAAAATTCTCATTCCATCACCAAAAATTAAATGGTAAATATGACAAATACATCTCACATGAAAACAATTATTAAATGCAAGATTCAGTGTTGTTGTAAGTATACCTGTAGCACTAGTGTTACTAGAAGCATTATCCATAGATATTGTCATTATTTTATCTAATGCAAAAATATCTACAAGTATCAGTAAGAGTGTTAGCAATAAACTTACTTGTATGCGGTGAATTTATTATTCTATAAGCAATAATGCATTTTTGCATTATCCACTCCTCATCTATCCAATGATTAGTAATGGTTAGATAATCATAATCATTATTACTTCTACCAATATCAGTAGTAATAGAAATCCGATTACTTATATGAGTAAATAAATAACTCAAATATTGTTCATATTCATATTTATATTTGATATCGCTCTTAACTGTTGCGCGAGGCCAACCTTTGTAAATAGGATTAAAAGTTCTTCTAATATATTGCACAAAATGAGGGTTTGATGGAAAACTAAAGGGTAAGCAAATAACGGTAACCATCTTTGCTAATTCCTCACGATCTCTGTTAGGATCGTAATATAAAATACCACCGGTCACAGTGTTAATTCCTGGTTGAACTAGATTTGAACCAATACTAGGGTTAGCGGCAGTATCTACACTTGTCCCCTTTTGCTGCGCTCTCATTTCTAAATATTTAGCTTTATCTCTAGGGTGTGTTTTTATGTGCCTAGCCAAACTACCCCCTACCGCTACGGTCTCCAGTATATTTTTGCGCTAGCAATTTCACACAAGTTTTACACTTAGCCTTACTTTTCTCTCTTACTTAAGTAAAAGATGCCAAACAATAGATGTTTTGGGGCAATTAGAAGGTTGTCTATTAAATGTAGGGGTTTCTACAGGTGGGTCGGTCGGGGCATCAGTTGGGTTATTAACAGGACTAGTAGGTGTATCGTCTAAATCCGGTTGGGATTAATCTACATCCTCATTTTCCTCATCATTTTCTAAGATGGTTTGATTAGGATAAAGAGCATTCATAATTTCTTCATTTAATTGTTCACCCGGTGCAACATTATGGCAAAATTGACTATCGGAAAATTGAAAACAAGAGTTATCACTATCAAGAATAACAGGAGCAGCAGGGCGGGTAAATGAAGAAGGTCAAGGAGCCGGGGGGAGGGTAGTAGGTTGGCCACTACATTCACCAATTTTAGCTTTTCCCTTACAACCAAATATTTTTTTCAAAGAAAATGCCATATTAATTACAGTTATGCAAACTAAAACTCACAAAAATATATTCAAAAAACTTAAGAGTTGGAACGAGTTTACTAAATTGTCGCACAACTTCTTGAATATTGCAAATCGTTGAATACTTGAAGACTTCAATACTTCAATTCACCAACTTCACAATTTTCACGAAATTGCAATTATAAAGTA
Source organism: Nicotiana benthamiana (assembly GCA_034376525.1). Classification (NCBI taxonomy): domain Eukaryota; kingdom Viridiplantae; phylum Streptophyta; class Magnoliopsida; order Solanales; family Solanaceae; genus Nicotiana; species Nicotiana benthamiana. Next base: position 25,388,204 of record CM067324.1, on the reverse strand, counting down.
AGTAATAGAAGAGAATTTTAATATAGATCGAGAGATATTGAGAGAGCTTGAGAGAGATTGAGAGAGATTGATGAATTGGTGAGTAAAAATGAAAGAATGATGGGGTATTTATAGTTGAGAATTGGGAAAAAATGTAATTATATAAAGTTTGGGGTTAAAATAAAGTTTGAAGGCCAACGGCTAGATTTTAAAAATGTGACTGTTGGCCATTTTTTAAAGATTCTTTTTTAAAATGACCGTTGGAGCCCGTTTAGGATCGTTGAATAGGCCCAGGCCCGCCTGGCGGTCCCGGGCTCACGGGCCTTATGTGTTGAACCGGTCCACCACGGGCTTTTGCACTGCTAGATCCCAGGCCACCAGAATTGGCACATTAGGCCCGCTAGGACCGCGATCCTGGGGCGGTCCCGGGCCAGGCCCGGACCACTGCGGAGCATTATGTGCAGACCCATACTTCGACTCAAACTTACCATCCTTGAGGCGAGGCGACCCATTCGGAGACTTCGAGGTATATCTGCCACGTCCACAGACCGAGGAGTTTCTCTCCATCCTCTCTTGTAGTTACAACCCTTATGTATTTACTTGTTTTAGACTATTCTAGAGTTAGAGTACTATGTAGTATCCTTAGCTTGTGATTCATAGATTTTCGAGTTTTGGAAAAAATGTATTAGTCTATGAGAGTTGATACTATGTATGCCGAGTGGCACTTTCAAATACTATTTTATCACACTATTTCTATTTTAAATTGTTCTCATTTCTTCCGCAAATTTTATTTTATCTTCCGCATTTAGGCTTACCTAGTCGTAGAGACTAGGTGCCATTTTGATGGTTCACGGAGGACGAATCGGGGTCGTGACAATTAAAAAACTTAAAAATAACCTTTTCAACTAAAATTCTACAAAATATATGAAGTCAAAAAAATCAAAATGCATAAAATAGTGTTACTAAGTCATGAGCAACACTACAATCGTTCCAAAACATAACAAGACTTGAATAGTCTAAAAGTAGCCAAACTGTACTAGAAGGAAGATAAAGAAGGAGAAAGGCGGGATTGCAATCAGCAGGCAGCTATCTCGCTATCTTGTGTGATAATCCGTGACTGGAATAGTTAATAGCCACTACCGTGACCTAAGATACCTGGATCTGCACATAAGATGCAGGGGGAATTGTGACTACACAAACTCAGTAAGTAACAAATCCAAACTATGAACTAATAGGTAGTGACGAATTAAACATCATCAATTATAACACATTTAGGTTGTACATAAAGTACGCATGCTTGCAATTCATTTATTCAACTCAACAGTAAACCAGAATACCATCCGAACAATGTGAAGTATAAAGCTTAGTAAATCTCCACATGCCTATGCCAAAATGTATGAAAATCCACCGTGTGCTCCTACTCAAGTGCTCAAGCACTCGGTACCACATATGGCCATCTGGCCAAGGGAAATCCATCTTGGAGTATATACAACATTGACTTCAAGTCAACCGATACCGAGGAATAAGGGTAATCCAACCTTGGGGAGAAATCCATCTCCATGTATCAATACTTCGGACAAATTCATGTCCAAGAAAACCCATCCCTCAATAATATCATCACAGCTCACTAGGGGTGTGTTGACTCCGGAGGGTCTCCTCTCAGCCTAAGCACTATAACAAGCCAATGAAGGCATAATTAATAATTTGATGCACCGTGCAGCCCGATCCCATAAATGTCACTCATATTTAGGCTCTCGGCCTCACTCAGTCATCACTCTCCAGTCTCACACACATGGACTCACAATGTCACGAAAGTAGTCGGAAACAATGATATAATGTGACAAATACAACAACCGAGACACAGACATGCTATGATATGCATGAACAAGACTGAGTATGGAATATCAATGAAACTAATTAGATGACAGCAAGAAGCGACCACTCGGGTTTCAATAGTATCGACATGAAGCCTTAACGTTTATTTGGCATGATTTACAACTCATTAATCTTAGTAATCATAACACAGATATTAGCAAGAAAGAGTTATTAAGTGGTGCCATGGAATAAAGCAGGCCAAAACTTTTACGATGCACGCCTACACGCCCGTCACCTGGCATTTGCTTCAACTTAATATTTAATCATATAACACATAGTTCAAGGTTTCGAACCCTCAAAATCAAGTTTGGAAGTATTACTTACCTCAAACCAAGCTAAAACCTATTCCACTATGCCTTTGTCTCTGGAATCGGCCTCCAAACAACCTGAATCTCAGTAAAACCCCCCTTGAATCTCTCTTCAAATTGCTCCCAAAAGCTCCAAATCCAGATGAAAAATAGTGAAGAATGACCCTCTGCGAAGGGGCCTTCTACCTAGCAGTTCCGCATCTGCAGCCCAATTCATGCACCTTCGGTCCAAACGCCACATCTGCGCATTTCACTATTATCCCTAGCTTCCGCACCTGCGCCCCAGGCCTCTCATTTACGGGCTCGCAGATTCGGTCCAACTTCCACTCCTGCTGTGATTGTCCACTTCTACGGTCCAATTCCACTTCTGCGATCTCGCACCTGCGGTTTCCAATGCGCTGGTGTGGAAATAAGAGAAGCAACAACTTCAGCTGCTCAAGTCAATTTTCAACTCTTCCGCTAACCACCCAAATTCATCCCCAGGCCTTCGGTACCTCAACCAAAAATACTAACAAGCCATATACCACTATTCAAACTTATTCAAATCTTCGGAACACTCCGAACAACATCAAAACACCAAATCACCATCTGATTCAAGCCTAAGAACTTCTAAACTTTCAATTCCGCAAACGATGTCGAAACCTATCAAACCTCGTCCAAATGACCTGAAAGTTTGCACACACATCACAAACGATACTACGGACCTTCTCCAATTTCCAAAATTTTATTCCAACCCCGATATCAAAATTTCTACTGCCGACCGATAAACGCCGAATTTCCATTTCGCCAATTCAAGCATAAGTCTACCACGGACCTCCAAATTATATTGCGAATATGATCCTAAGTCCAAAATCACCTAACGAAGCTAAACGAACCATCATAATTCACATCCGAGATCATCTGCTTACAAGTCAATATCTGGTTGACTTTTTCCAAGTTAATTTCAAAATAGGAGACTAACTTTCTAATTCCCCTCCAAAACTACTCTGAGTTCGAATCAACCAACTCATACTACATAATACATATAAATAACACATGAAGAAGCAAAAATAGAAAAAACGGCAATATTATTCGCGAAACGAGGGTCGTTACGGAAATTCTCTGCTAACTACATCACACTGTTTCAGTAAGTACAATAAAATATTTTCTAATTCGAGTCAAATTTTTGATTTGGCTGTGTTAGATTAAAGTTTAACTTTTATTATTGCAATTCATTAAATATTTACCTAATCAAGTTAAATATTTACTTCTATTGGATAAGAATGGATCTTGGGCCTAACTCAACCCCAAAAGCTAGCTTATGAGGTAAGGATTGCCCAAGAATCTCAAATCCCTCCGATGTGGGACAACTCAACACCCCCCTCACGCCCAGATCTCTGGAGCGTGGACAACATAAATTGGGGCCAACATCGGTAACAATAATTGGGATGGGCCTGGCTCTGATACCATGATAAGAATGGACCTTGGGCCTAACTCAACCCCAAAAGCTAGCTTATGAGGTGAGGATTGCCCAAGCCATATAAGGAGACCAAGGACCTCAAATTCCTCCGATGTGGGACAACTCAACACCCCCCTCACGCCTAAATCTCTGGAGCGTGGACAACATAAATGGGGGCCCAACATCGGTAACAATAATTGGGATGGGCCTGGCTCTGATACCATGATAAGAATGGACCTTGGGCCTAACTCAACCCCAAACGCTAGCTTATGAGGTGGGGATTGTCCAAACCATATAAGGAGACCAAGGACCTCAAATCCCTCCGATGTGGGACAACTCAACACTATTCAAAGTTTACTACTTTTTATTCACGTTAATGCATGTAAACAATATGTATATATCGTAAAATTCTTGGAATCAAATTTCAGTAATCACATTAAGGCATTTTCCTTATCAGGTTAAATTTTAGATTATAATTTGGTTAATGAAAGTGGAGAATTTGACTTGGCAGTAGCAAAATTTTGGAATGTAGCTAATGTTCTTTCAAAATTAATTCACACTTATTAATCACCGCTTAGTAAATTTTATCAAGTGCATTAAAATAGTTGCCTATTTAAATTTAAAAATTCAGATCTAATTGATATTCTTGAAAAGGAAATCATACTGTAAGTATCAAATTAATTTTAATTTTTTGCTATAATTTGATCATGGAAAAAGTTACTTTCAATTATGATATTTGGTTAGAAATCCAGTTATTCCTCGTAGAGAAGTTTTCTATGCATATAAATAATTGTGACATCTCATTTCTTAGATGTGTCGTTGATCGAAAATAATTGATCAATATTCTTTATCTCTTTGCATCAATGGAATAAGAAGACTAAAGTTGGAAAAAATCCAATGATAAAAAAAATGAAGGCGGTCAATGCAATATTTTCAACGTGTCGTTCAGGTTTATACAAAAAGGCGATGAACTTGCTGTGCTATGTGATGTTAAAATAGGAATAATTTTTTTCTAAAAAGCTTTTATATATTTAGTACAACAGTAAGAAAACACATACAATACAACATTATTAGTATCAATATATCGCACAGCAAGTTCGTTTGCTTTCTTGAATATACCTGAACAATTCTTTGAAAATGTTACATATCGATCATCTTTTTTTTTTTTTGTTGGAGATATTTGTATATGTTTTAATGTTATTTTACTCGAATTTTTACCTTTTATGGATCTATTTCGTAATAATTATGCCTCACTTACTTTTATTATCAGTTTTATATTAATTTTGGTATTTAATAATTTAGGAATCAATTGAAGGCGAAGTTGATGCATAAATACATGGAATTGATGAAGAACAAACATTAAAATTTGTGGCATCCAGCTAGGCATGCAACAAAGGAAATCCTCCGGACTGAGGCTCTAAACCGCCTCTTCAAGTTGGTGTGCAATGAAAAAAGAGATGCGAAGCCTTGCATGCGCCGCTTCAAATGTAGCGTCCAATGCTGCGAGTTCCAAGCTGCTTCATGCGCAAAGCGTCCATTATAGAGTTTAAAGACCGTGGAATTCGGCTTGAATCTTTCTTCTTCTTCTTTTCCTTTTTTCTTTGATTTTATGTACTTTTGAGAATTATTTGAGATTAGTGTCATGGCTATGAGTGACTAGCTTTCTTAATTCTGGGTTTATGAATTTTATACGAGTGTTGACGTTGAATTTACACGAGTGTTGACTATGAGTGACTAGCTTTTAATGCATTTTTGACAGACGTTCCTTATAATTTTAGACGCTTTTCTTAGCAATTAATATCTCAAATTCTTGTTGTTGTTTGGTTTGGGAAAAAATGATTAAAGCAAATGTATTTGTGCAAGTTCAACAGTAGAATATTTTTACTTTATTGGTCGAATTTATCCGACTCTACAATAATCCATAACATCTAATGACAAGGAAATAATAGTCAACAGTCACACGAAAAATAAAACCTGGCCTCCCCTTCCACCCAAATGGACTATTCTCTCCTTATAAAATCTAAGAAAAAAGAAATATCCTTGTACATTGCGAAAGATCAATGTCCTACAAAATTCACAAATATAAAACTTAAAAAAAAACTAAAGCAGTTAAACAACAAATAGGAAAATATCTGAATCTCAACCAACAACAAATATTTTATTTAACCAATATGCATAAACAACAAAACAATAATATTCCAATAGAAAGTTCAAAAGATAAAAAAATTAAAAACATATTGGCAAATAAAAAATAAAGAGAAATAAATAAAATAAGAGACTAAACGAGGCATGGCTCAAGAGGGTGGGGTAGAGCGAGGCAAATTTTTAACAAATGGTTAAATGGGCCGGAGTAGGTCAAACTTTTAGTGGGTTAAGAATTTCCCTAACCTGCCTATTTACATTCCTTCTATCAGTACATGTCAAGAAATACTGAAAGAAAAGATGACGTTCTCGACATTTTCTAATTAGAGCAGACAAATGATGTAATCGACAGGTTGTTTTGATTTTTAGACTGTGTTCTCGTAAATAAGACTTTTTATACTTGCTTTAAGTGATTTATGACTTTCGGAGATGGTTGATTCGGAATTTGGAAGAGTTTTTGTTGAAATCAGAACACCTGATTCCTTAAGTTGGCTTAAAAGGTCAAATTTGACTTCGATCAACATTTTGAATATACGACCTTAGAATCAGAATTTGATGGTTCCATTAGATTTGTATGATGAGTTCAAATTTGAGCATATGCCAGGATCGAGTTTTGGATGACCCGAGAGTGTTTTGGCGCTTAATAGTGAAAGTTGATTCCTTAAGAATTTTGAAGTTCTTTAAACTCGATTTGGAGCGGGATTTTGTGTAATCTAGGTCTAAATGGAATTATGAGACCTAGAATAGTTTTATAATGTCATTTAAGGATTGAACGCAAAATTTGGTGTTAATCCGAGTAGTATAAGTGTATTTCGTCACATTGAAAGTAAATCGAAGAACTTGAAGTTCATAAGTTTGAATCAATTGATTTTAGGACATGATTCCTAGTTTTAATATTGTTTCCAGCATTTCGATGGTTCAAGCAAGTCATTTTTATCATTTTAAGCTTGTCGGTATGTTCGGACGGGGCCCCGAGCGTCAACCGGACGAGGCTCGGGCTAAGTTAAAAATTAGAGGAAGAGGTGAAGCTCCAGTATAATGACGCGGCCGGTCGCTTTAAGAATTAACACCTCGATCCCCTATTAAGTGCTTTTCCTGTGTTTGTTTCTCCTACTGTGAGTTGTCGAGAAGATTTATTTTGAGTTTTTGAGTGTTTTAGGACACTTACTCCCTAAATAAGAGCTTAAACTTTAGAATTTTGATTGTAGTTGGAACAGTGTGAAGACAGTTTTGGATGGGAATTCTGTCAATTCCGTTGGCTCCGTTGAGTGATTTGGGCTTAGGGGCATGTTCGGATTGTATTTGGAGGTCCGTAGCTTATTTAGGCTTGATATGCCGAAAGTGCAATTTTTGAAGTTTCCGGATTGATAGTGAGATTTTGATATCGGGGTCGGAATCCGATTCCAAAAGTTGGGATAGTTCTCTAGTGTTCAATGTGACTTATGTGCAAAATTTGGGGTTCAATCGTATATGGTTTGGTTGGTCTCGGCGTCAGTTGTAGAATTCTTGAGATTCAAGTTCACTAGGCTTGGATTGGAGGATGGTTCATGATTTTAGCATTGTTTGATGTGATTTGAGAGTTGGAATGAGTCTGTATGATGTTTTAGGATTGATTGGTATGTTTGGTCGATATCCCGGGATCCTCGGGTGAGTTTCTAATGCTTGATGGAAGTGAATTTGGACTTTGGAAAATTTTGAAGTTTGATGCTTCTGGTATTTTCGTACCTGCAGTGAGGAGCCCGCAGGTGGGGCCCGCAGAAGTGAGGAAAGAGGTCACAGGTGCGGTAATGAGGCTCAAGGACCGCAGAAGTAGAACCACATATGCTAAGAAGAGAGCCAGGTGCAGTGCCTAGGGAGTTAATGAAATTACGTAGATGCAGAGCCCAAGCCGCAGGTACGGGACCATAGGTGCGGCCCCATGAACCGCAAATGCGGAAATCGCTGGGCAGATATAGAAAATTCGAGGGTTTGAAATTTCATAACACAACAATCGAATTGGAGCTCCGTGGGAGAAGATTTATCGAGGGGTTTTAATGGAGAATCATTGGGTAATGAATTCTAACTAGATTTTGATCATAATACTATAATCTATTGTTGTTTTCCTCTTCTAATTAAAAAAATTGAGGGTAAAAGTTTGAAAATGGGAGAAACATTCCCCAATTAAAAATCCGAGTTTTGATTGAGATTTTGATGTCGGATTTTGACGATTTTTGTTTGACTGTGCTCGTGGGTGATTGGGTGTTCAAAATTTATAAATTTTACCCGATTCTGAGGCGTGCGTCTGAGAGACTTTTTGGGGCGATTTTCCTAATTTCGTATTTTAGCTTCAAATTAATTAGTTAAATTAGTTACTTAAAGTTATATTTACATTACACAATTAATTTCAATAGATTTTGGCTATTTGGAGTTGAGTACTCGTGGAAAGAACGTGATTTCAAGTTGATTTGAGCTGGTTTGAGGTAAGTGGCTTGCCTAACCTTGTGTGGAAAAACTCCCCTTAGGATTTAATATTATTTTTATATGAGTGCCGTGTACGTAAGGTGATGAGTACGTACACGTGACAATTGTTAGAAAACCACATTTTTCATTAAGTATTTGTGTTTTTGTTGAACAGTCCTTGTAATATAAAGCCTACTATTTAACTTAGGAAATCATCCTTAAGTGACTTAAATATTCTATCCGTTTAAACTGTTTACTTGAATTTTGTGCAGCATGTTTAGAATAGAAATATATACTTTTTTTGGTATGAACTTGGATAGAATTGTAAATTCTTTCTTGAGACTATTGTGTGCTTACTTTGGGACCACGGGACAATATCCTGGGAGATCCCCTTGCATGTTTATTTTTGGACTACGGATCAGTATTCCGAGAGATCTTCTTGCACATTTATATTTGGGACTACGGAACGACATCCCGGGAGATTCGTCCTGTACTGGATATTAAGTTTGGGACTACAAACTGGTATTTGGGAGATTTCTCTGCATATTTATGATTTTGACTACGGGACGATATCCCAGGAGATCCTCTGTTTACGATTAGGACTAGCGGATGATATCCCGTGAGTTCCCCTGTTGTTATCTCTATGTACTGAATTAAAATCTTTATTTGATTTTATTCTTTATTGATTGTTAGTATCTTAATTATACTGTCACATTTCATACTGCTTATATATTTCTTGCACATGTTTTTCTTGTGCAAATTCAGGTCTTCTGCTCAGCCGTTCTATCAGGGAGGCAGGCGATATCCAAGACTTCAAGGTATATCTGCCACGTCCGTAGACCTACAAGTCCCTCTCTATTCTCCTCTTTAGCTTTAAACTTCCTGTATTTGCTTTTGATTATACATTCTAGAGTTAAAACACTATGTAGTTTTCTCTAGCTTGTGATTTCATGAGATTCCAGGTTTTGGGAGTTTTTGATTCAGTTTTGAGAGTATGTATTGTATATGACGAGCGGAATTTTAAACACTTTAATTATGTTTTACCCGTAACTTTTTTGTTTCGTATTTCATTTCCTTTTGCGCAATTTGTTAGGCTTACCTAGTTGTAGAGACTAAGTGCTATCACAACAGTTCACGGAGGGAGACCTTGGGTCGTGACAAGTTAGTATCAGAGCTCTAGGCTCATGGGATTCATGAATCACAAGACAGTTTATTAGAGTCTCGCGGATCAGTATGAAGACGTCTGTACTTATCTGCGAGAGGCAATGTAACTGTTAGGAAAATTCCACTCCATTTGCTTTCCTTGTCGTGTGAGATTTTGATATAAACAATTCTAAACCTTTGTCTTCTATTCTCTTACAGATGGTGAGGACACGTGTTATAGGAGATTACCATGCACTCGCGTCCCCTGCTAGAGCCGTAGAGGTCGAGTATGCCCATGTGGTGCAGCTAGAGCACCCTCGCAAGCTGCCATAGAGGAGCCACCAGCAGCTCTAAGAGGAGCCCAGGAACCTGATACACCTAGTGCTACTACTACTCCAGCTCTCCAGGAGACCCTTGCATAGTTCATGATCATGTATACCACTCAAGCTCAGGCAGAGTTGATTCCCCTTGTTGCAACCATATATCATGCGAGGGGATGAGCACAGACTCCCCTTGCCAGCACTATTGAGCAGTGGGTTCAGGTTGATCAAATCCCAGAGGTTATATCGGTGCCGCATGTATCCCCAGTTCAGCCCAAGGACAGGGTAGCTACTTTAAAGGATGAGCAGTGGAGGCTTGAGAGGTTCAAGAAGTACAAGCCTTCTACAGTCAGTGCTCTGGCATCATATGATGCTATGATATTTCTGGAGGAGTTCTACCGTATCCTCCGCACTATGGGTATATCAAGGTTGATTGGGGTTTCTTTCACTGACTTCCAGCCTCGAGGAACAGCAAATTAGTAGTGGCGTACTTATGAGTTGGACAACCCAGCTGATGGAGCTTCCCTTGCATGGACCCAGTTTTTAGATATTTTTTGAGGGAGTATGTTCCTCAGAGCCTTAGGTACGCATGGCGCGCAGAGTTTAAGCATTTGCGCCATGGTACTATGACTGTTTCAAAGTATGATGTTCGTTTAACTGACTTAGCTAGGCATGTACCAGCCTTGGTTTCCACGGTTCGCGAGAGAGTTCTCCAGTTTATTGAGTGGCTTATTCCCAGCATCAGATGTAGCATGGCCCGAGAGTTAGAGATGATATCTCTTATTAGCAGGCGGTGAGTAATTCTAGGAGAGTAGAGGGCATGCATGCTCGAGATAGAGAGGAGAAGGAGGCCAAGAGGTCTCGAGAGTCAGGCCATTCTTCTGGTGCCCATTCCTCAGCTGTATTTCATCATGGTAGGGGTTATATGAGTTGCCTAGTTCATCCAGCTCTTCCAGTAGTCAGTGGTATTCCAGCTCTTCCTAGACCTCGTGAGCCTTATTATGCACCTCTAGAATCTAGTGTACCTCCTGCAAGAGGTGATGTTAGTGGTCAGTCCAGCAGACCTAGCCCGAGCTAGTCACAGTTGCCATGTCCTCCTAGAGCTTGTTTTGAGTGTGGCGACACACGTCATATGGTGAGAGATTTCCCTAGACTTAGGAAGCATGTACCTCCACAGATTTCTCAGTCATAGCGTGCTCATCAGAGTTCTCAGGCTATGGTTACAGCACCAATTACCTACCCACCTGCCCATCCAACTAGAGGTGGAGGTTAGGGAGGTAGAAGTTTCCCTAGAGGGGAGTTGAGGCCATATATTATGCTCTTCCTACCCGTTTTGAGGCTGTTGCCTCCAATTTTGTCATCACAGGTGTTGTCCTGGTTTGTCATAGAGATGCATTAGTTTTATTTGATCCAGGCTCCACTTATTATTATGTGTCCTCTTATTTCTCCCCGCATTTGGGCATATCTCAAGATCTTTGAGTTCCCTTATCTATGTTTCTACTCCTATGGGATATTCTCTTATTGTGGACCGTATATATCGATCATGTTTGATTTCTCTAGTGGGTTTGAGACAAAAGCCGATTTATTATTGCTCGACATGGTAGATTTTGGCGTTATCTTGAGCATGGACTAGTTGTCGCCTTATTATGCTATTCTTGATTGTCACGCCAAAATCATGATGCTGGCTATGCTAGGTATACCGCGAGTAGAGTGGAGGGATATATTAGATCATACTCTTATTAGAGTTATTTTATTCCTTAAGGCTCAAAGAATGGTTGAGAAGGGGTGTGACGTGTATCTAGCTATGTGATAGATATCAATATTGATACCTCTACAGTTGAATCAATCCCAGTAGTACGAGATTTATCTGATGTGTTTCCAGCTGACCTTCCAAGCATGATGCCCGACAGAGATATTTATTTTAGCATTGATATGTTGATGGTCACTCAGCCCATTTCTATTCCTCCTTACCATATGGTTCCTCCTGAATTTAAGGAGTTGAATGAGCAATTACAGGAACTGCTTAATAAGGGTTTTATTCGGCCTACTGTATCACCTTGGGATGCTCCTATCTTGTTTGTAAAGAAGAAAGATGGTTCTATGCGTCTGTGCATTAATCACAAGATCACCGAGATCTTCGACTTAGCTCCCAAAGGTAATCCACCTAGCCCTTTCCCAACCTATACAAGGAGAGCGAAAGATAACAAAAGGGAGACAAGGTCCTAACTAAATAGAACACAAACACCCATTCCATCATCATATCAGTCAAGTCAATTTGATTCGTTCTTATCTATAGATAACGCAAGAGAGAGTTTATGACCTCGCAGATGGAGAGGGATTTTAACCCCCTGTATTTTTTTAAATACTTCGATTTTCAAGACCAACTCTTTCAACCGCTCAGACATCCATCCCCTTTGTGTTTCACCCGCCCTATCCATCCGTGCGCTGGCAGATAGGGGCTTATCTGTGTGATTCGCTACGTTTCCCTGTGCCTATCAGCTGATTTTATTGCTTACTGGTTAGCAAAACGTTTTTCGGTAGTACAAATCACTACGTTTCTCCTCTTTCAATAGGATAATATGCATTTTGGTTGTTGCGCTCCTTGCGGGTAATAGCAAGAAAGTGAATAACGAATGATCTTCCAAACTAAAAGAGTGATTGAGTTTGAGTCATGCGTGAGTGGAGGGAGTGGCAAGAGAGCGAGTTCGACTCACGAACGATCAGCAATTGAAGGACCAATCCTTTTGCACCAATAATATTATGAAGACTGGTACTTGGTGGCTCACAAGAAACATATAGACTAAGGTTGACCATTTCTCCCTCGCTCTTTTTTGAAGGCCCTTTAAATTATTTTTCTAGTATGGTTCCTCTATAAGAACAATGAACGCCATCTTTGCAGAGCAATTCTCTCCCCAGCCCACAACATTGTGTGGAATCTGGATCCTTTCATCGAGATATTTTTTCAGATAGAAAGGTGTTCTGACTCTATTGGATCAAGCCATAACCTAAGCCTTCTACTAGTAGATTACTATGGAGAGACTACGCTCTATTTCAGAGATTGGACTCTCTTATTGTGATTAGATCCAACAAAAAAATTATTTGGTTATGCCATTTTGTGCTTTGCTTTAACTGAAGCTATTGCATCATTTGCCTCAATGATGGCCTTTTTGATCTCATTAGTATTCCAAGTCTATTAGTAATCATTTATGTTAGGTGGGTAAGCAAGAGGGGATCCCCGTGGTTAGACTAATTGGCCAAGAAGGTTAGCGAGATTCCTGCTATAGTGAAGTGAAAGATCTTTCACTATAGTGGGAAGAAGACAGGTGGGAGCAGATGGAGCGAGAGCAAAACAAGTTCTAGTGGTGGGTTGTCTTCGCGGTCCCATTCATCAATATTGTCAGTTGAACAAAGTTACAGTGAAGAACCGATATCCTCTGCCTCGTATTGATGACATATTTGATCAGTTATAGGGTGCTCATGTGTTTTCTAAGATTGACTTACGTTCAGGTTATCATCGGTTAAAGATTCGGGAGCCAGATATCCCAAAGACCGTCTTCAGCTCGGTATGGTCATTACGAGTTCCTTGTTATGTCATTGGGCAGACCAACGCCCCAGTAGCCTTCATGTATTTGATGCACAATGTATTCCGGCCATATCTTGACTCATTCGTTATTGTCTTTATTGATGAAATTTTGGTATACTCCCAGAGTCAAGAAGATCGTGAGCATCACTTGAGGACAGTGCTTCAGACTTTTTAAAGAGAAGAAGTTATATGCAAAGTTCTCGAAACGTGAGTTCTGGTTGGATTCTATGGAATCCTTGGGTCATGTGATATCGAGTGGAGGGATCAAGGTGGATCTAAATAAAGTGGAAATAGTGCAAAGCTGGCCTAGACCCTTCTCAGCTACAGAGATCCATAGTTTTCTTAGCTTGACAGGTTATTACCATCAATTTGTAGAGGGATTTTCATCTATTGCAGCACCTATGACCAGGCTGACCCATAAGGGTGCTCCGTTCAAGTGGATACAAGAGTGTGAGGAGAGCTTCCAGAAGCTAAAGACAGCTTTGACTACAACCCCAATATTGATATTGCCTACAAGATTGGGTCTTATACTGTCTATTGTGATGCTTCGAGGATTGGCCTTGGAGCGGTATTGATGCATGATGATTGCCTACGCATCCAGACAAGTATATGAGAATAATTATCCAGTCCATAATCTCGAGTTAGCTGCTATTATTCATGCCTTGAAGATTTGGCGTCATTATTTATACAGTGTTACTCGTGAGATTTATGCAGATCACCGAGTTTACAGCATCTATTCAAGAAGAAGGACCTTAATTTGTCCCAGATGAGGTAGTTAGAGTTGCTAAAGGACTATGATATCACTATCTTGTATCACCCGGGCAAGGCCAATGTGGTGGCCGATGCTTCGAGTTGCATGGCAGAGAGTTTGGGACTTTGGCTTATCTATCAGCAACAAAAAGGTCAATGGCGATAGATGTTCAGGCCTTAGCCAACCAATTTGTGAGATTGGATCTTTTGGAGCCCAGTCGGGTTCTATCTTGTGTGATTTCTCGGTCTTCCTTGTTAGATCATATCAGAGAGTGTCAATTTGATACCCTCATTTGCTTGTCCTCAAGGACAAGGTTCTTCATGGTGATGTAAAAGATGTGAACATTGTTGATGATGGGGTATTGAGGATGTAGGGTGGGATATGTGCACCCAATGTTGATGGGCCTTGGGAGTTGATTCTAGAGGAGGCTCAATGTTTTCGGTATTCCATCCATCGGGGTTCCGCGAAGATGTACCGAGATTTGAGATAACACTATTAGTGGAGGCGAATGAACAAAGATATAGTTGGGGTTGTAGCTCGATGCCTCAATTGTTAGTAGGTAAAGTATGAGAACCAGAGACCGGGTGGCTTGCTTCAACAAATAGAGATTCCGAAGTAGAAGTGGGAGCAGATCACCATGGACTTTGTAGTTGGACTCCCACAGACCTTGAGGAAGTTTGATGCCATTTGGGTGATTGTAGATAGGCTGACCAAGTCCAGACACTTCATTCCTGTGAGTACCACCTATTCTTCGGAGCAGTTGGCGGAGAGTTATATCTGGAAGATTGTTCGTCTGCACGGTATCCTAGTTTCTATCATTTCAGATTGAGGTACTCTGTTCACATCACAGTTTTGGAGTGCCGTAAGACATGAGTTGGCTACTCGGTGGAGTTTAGCACATCATTTCACCCCCAAACAGACGGAATGTCCAAAGGCACTATTCAGATTCTTGAGGGTATGCTCCATGCGTGTGTGATGGAGTGTGGAGGTTCTTGGGATCAGTTCTTGTCACTGATAGAGTTTGCTTACAACAATAGTTATCAGTCCAGCATTTAGATAACACCGTATAAGGCTCTGTATGGTAGGCAGTGTAGGTCCCCTGTGGGTTGGTTCGAACCGGGCGAGGCTAGATTATTGGGCATATACTTGGTTCAGGATGCCTTGGAGAAGTTTAAGGTGATTCAGTATAGACTCCGCACAGCCTAGTCTAGACAGAAGAGTTATGCAGACCGAAAGGTTTGTGATGTTTCCTATATGGTTGGAGAGAGTCTTTCTTCGGGTTTCGCCTATAAAAGGGCGTTATATGATTTAGAAAGAAGGGGAAATTGATTCTGAGGTTTATTGGTCCTTTTGAGGTATTGCAACGTGTTGGGGAGGTTGGTTATGAGCTTGCCTTACCTCCCAGCTTTGTAGGAGTTCATCCACTATTTCATGTTTCAATACTCCAAAAGTTTTGCGCTGATCCGTCACATGTCTTTTATTTCAGTTCACTACTGTTGGACAAGGATCTATCTTATGTTGAGGAGCCAATGACGATATTGGACATACGGGTTCGAAAGCTGAGGTTAAAGAACATTGCATCAGTGAAGGTCTAGTGGCGAGGTTAGCCGGCCGAGGAGGCAACGTGGGAGACCGAGAAGGATATGGGAAGTTGTTACCCTCATATTTTCACCACTTTAGGTATGTCTTTATGATTGTTCGAGGACGAACAAATATTTTAAGTGGGGGATGATGGAACGACCTAGTCAGTCATTTTGAGAATTAATACCCCGATCCGCTATTATCTGCTTTCCCCGTGTTTTTTTTTCTATTGTGAGTTGCTGGAAGGATTCGTTTTGAGTTTGGAGTATTTTGGAATACTTATTCCCTAAGTGAGGGCTTATGTTTAGAATTTGAATCGTCGTTGAAACAATGTTAAGACAGCTTTGAAATGGAATTCTGTTGATTCTGTTAGATTTGTTGAGTGATTTCGGGCTTAGGGGCGTGTTTGGATTGTGTTTTGGAGGTCCAAAGGTTATTTAGGATTGAAATGCCAAAAGTGGAATTTTGGAAGTTTCCGAATTGATAGTGAGATTTTGATATCGGGGTCAGAATCTAATTCTGAAATTTGGGATAGTTTCGTAGTGTTGAAGTGACTTGTGTGCAATATTCAGGGTCAATCGTACATGGTTTGGTTGGTCTCAGCATCAATTGTAGATTTTTGAGATTTCACGTTCATTAGCTTGGATTGGAGGGTGATTAGTAGTTTTGGTGTTGTTTGATGTGATTTGAGAAATGGACTGAGTCCGTATGATGTATTAGGATTGGTTGGTATGTTTGGTTGAGATCCCGAGGGCCTCGGGTGTGTTTCAGATGCTTGACAGAAGTGAATTTTGACTTAGGCAAATTCTGAAGTTTGCTGCTTCAGGTATTTTCGCACCTGCGGTGAAGAGCCAGCAGGTGCGGCCCATAGAAGCGAGGAAAGAGGTCGCAGGTGCGGTTTCGGGCACGAAGGCCTGTGGCCGTAGATGCGGCTCAAGGACTACAGAATCGGAACCACATCTAGTGAGAAGGGAGCACAGGTGCAGTGTCTAGGAAGTTAATGAAATTTCATAGATTCGGAGCCCAAGCCGCATGTTCGGCCCATGAACCAGAGATTTCGTAAATTGCTTGGCAGATTTAGAAAATTTGAGGGTTTGAAATTTCATAACACAAAAATTGAATTGGAGCTCGGTGGGAACCATTTTTTGAGAGGTTTTGAAGGAGAATCATTGGGTATCGAATTCAAACTCGATTTTGATCATAATAATATAATATATTGTTGTTTTCCTCTTCTAATTAAGGAAATCGCATGTAGAAGTTTTAAAATGGGAGAAAAGTTCCCCATTTGAAAATCCGAGTTTTGAGTGAGATTTTGACATCGGATTTTGATGATTTTTGTTCGAGTGTGCTCGTGTGATTAGGTGTTCAAAATTTGTAAATTTTACCCGATTCCGAGGTGTGGGCCGGGGGGACTTTTCGGGGCGATTTTCCTAATTTCGTGTTTTTGCTTTTAATTAATTAATTAATTAGTTACTTAAAGTTATAAAAACATTATGCAATTATTTTGAATAGATTTGGGCCATTTAGAGTCGGGTACTCGTGGCAAGAACGCGATTTCAAGTTGATTTGAGCTAGTTTGAGGTAAGTAGCTTGCCTAAATTTGCGCGGGGGAACTCCCATTCGGGTTTGGTATTATTTTTATATGAGTGCCATGAATATGAGGTGATGAGTGCGTACTGATCAAGGCCAATCCTGTACTACTATTGAGTAGCAAGAGAGGTCAAAACAGCTTTTACCCGATGAGGTCGGGATCGATTTCCACAGGGAGCTAGATATTAGAGTCGAGTTTCTATCTAAAGTCAAGTTGTGTATTTATTTATAATTTCACTTCTAAACATTTTTGATTTTGAATTTAATTCCAATTTTACAATAATACAATGCTAAATTAGACCAAGTAAAGCTACAGTTGAACTATCGCAAGTTGTTCAAACGGATAAAAGGCACAAGGGTTGTGACTTTCGCCTAGGTGGTCAATTGATGGATTCTTGAGTCTAAAGCTAGATTGCCACATTTGGGAGTATGATATACCCATTGCACGATTTTATTCACTCTATGCCTCTCGGTAGTTCGAATTATTTCGCCCGAATTGACTTTCTCAGGACCAATTGGGTATGCAAATTTGTGCGAGCAATCAAGGTTCAAGTCGGATATTATTATATCTAGGTTTAACCCTTTAATTGGGACTATCAATCTCTTGTATACCCGAATTTCTTGTTGGACTAATTTCATGGACTTAGGCTCTCTTTCTCAAGAAGAGCCAAAGTCTACTAGGCATAAACTAGTGTTTGCAACCACTAATTCACAATTAAAACCCTATATTAGCCCAGATATCAAACACCCATAGATAATCAAGCATAAAAGTACAAGACCCATCAATTACCCACACTAGGGTTGAGCCACAACCCTAGCTACTCATAATTAAAGAAGAAAAAAAATAAATAGATGAAGATAAACTCATAATAAATAATTTCTAAATTAAACTTGAAGATTCAATGTTGAAATCAATCTAAAATTAGTCAAAATAGATAAAAGGAACAAAGTCACGAATGCGGATCAGTTGTAGAATCTAACTGATGCCCTAAAAATGGGAAAAAAACTATTTATACTAGGCCGAAAATTCTAGACGAAAATATCTTTGTGGGGTTAGTGCGGACCGCTCAAAATTGAGTGCGGACGCACTAAGGCTCTTGACATGAATATCCAGCTCTCTGAAGTTTGGCTTTGCGGACCGCACAAAGTTGAGTCCGGCCACGGTAGCTTCCATTGAGGTTCGCACTAAATGGAACGCGGACCGCAAAACCTTCATCCTCCAAAACACCACCTCTCTGAACCTTGGCTCTACGAACCGCACAAAATTGAGTGCGGCCGCAATGAACCCATTGCAAACAGCACAAAAACCCTTTTGCAGCCGCATTGCTTATTTTCCTAAAAAACAACCTCTTTGAACTTCACTGTGTGGACCGCACCAGAATGGTATGCGGCTACACTGGCCCTATTTGACTGAGCTTTGTCTTGTCTTGGTACTTGTACAAGTTTCACTCCTTTTTGAGCTGGTTTTTGACACATTGTCACCTTTTTGATCAAACCTGCAATCAAGCATAACTTATAATCCTTTGGGACTATTTTGTACACATTTCTAGTCAAAACTTAGGCAAGAAGGAGTGTAAAATGCACCATAATCCCTAGTTATCACGTACATGTGCCAATTGTTGGAAACCCCAGTTTTCATTAAGTAAATATTTGTGTTTCCTTTTTGTTGAGCACTACTTGTAATTTAAAGCCTACTGTTTAAGTTAGGAAAGCATGCTTAAGTGACTTAACTGTTCTATCTGCTTAAACAGTTTACTTGAATTATGTGCAACATGTTCAGAATAGAAATATCTAATCTTTGTACAAACTTGGATAGAATTGTAAATTCTTTATTGAGAATGTTGTATGCTTACTTTGGGACTACGAGACGATATCTCGGGAAATCCCATTACATGTTTACTTTGGGACTATGAATCGGTATTCCTTGTGATCCCCCTGCACATTTATATTTGGGACTACGGGATGAGATCCCGTGAGATTCCCCCTGTACTGGATATTTACTTTGGGACTATGGATTGGTACTCCGGGAGATTATCCTGCATATTTATGATTAGGACTACGAGACGATATCCAAGGAGATCCTACATTTATGTTTGGGACTACGGGACGATATCATGGGAGCTCCCCTGTTGTTATCTCTGTGTAATGAATTATATTCTTCCCGTGATTTTATTCTTTATTTATTGTTAGTATCTTAAATACACTGTCACATTTCATACTGCTTTATCTGCTATATATATATATATATATATATATATATATATATATATATATATATATATATATATATATATATATATATATAACCAGTAGGGACCTGACCTCCTTTGTCACTACTCGACCAAGGTTAGGCTTGGCACTTACTATGTACTGCTGTGGTGTACTCATGCACTTTCTTGCATATTTTTTTCGTGTGCAGATCCAGGTTCGTCTGCTCAAACATTCTATCAGTAAGGCGGGCGATATCTGAGACTTCGAGGTTATTTGCCGCGTCCGCAGACCTAGACATCTCCCTTTATTCTCCTTTTAGATTTAGAGTGTGTTTGGTATGAAGGAAATTATTTTTCAATTTTTCCATGTTTGGTTGGCTTAAATGTTTTGAAAAATATATTTCGTATCAAATCATTTTCCTGCAATTGGAGAAAAATATTTTCCTTATCAAGAGAAGGGAAAATATTTTCTAAAGCTCCTTCTCAATCTTTCCCACCCTCACCAACCCAACTCATCCCCTCTCTAAAAAAATGTTTCTTTTTTAATTTTAATTTTTTCGTTACCACACACTCTACTACCCCTCAATCCCCCCTCTCCCCACTGCAAACTTTTTTTTACCTTAATTTTTTTTTGAAATTTCAAATTTCTATTTTTTCATTTTTTTGTACCATCTACCCACCCTCCTCCCCCTGCACAATTTTTTTATAATTTAAATATCTAATTTGTTTTGTTTTAGTGCACCCACAACCCCTCCCCCTTCCTAAAAAAATTTTAAAATATATTTTTCAGTTTTAATTTTATTCTTTATCGGTTTAAAGACTTAAAATTTTACAACTTTCAAATTTATGAGTTCGAAGGTTTATGTTTTTGGAAGTTTACGGGTTTAGAAATTATAAAGATTACGGATTTGAAATTTCGCAATTTTTGAATGTTGAGCAATTTGAAAGTTTATGAAATTTGTGGGTCCAGAAGGTTGTTTGTTTGAAAGTTTATAATTTCATGTTTATTATATTTACATTATTTATGAATATTTTTGAGAAGTCATTTTCCTTAATTTGCCTACCAAACACCGAAAAATGACTAAGATTACTACTTGTTTTCAAAAAAACTATTTTCTTGGAAAATATTTTCCTCGGAAAATATTTTTCGTTATACCAAACCTACCCTTAGACTTGTATTTACATTTGATTAGATATTTTGGAGTAAGAACACCTTGTAGTTTTCTCTAGCTTGTGATTTCATGAGATTCCAGGTTTAGGGAGTTTTTGATTAGTTTTGAGAGTCTGTATTGTATTTTCCAAAAGATATTTTAAACTCTTTAATTATGTTTTACCCATAACTTTCTAGTTTTGTATTTCATTTCCTTTTTTCATAATTTGACAAGCTTACCTAGTCGTAGAGACTAGTTGCCATCACGAAAGTTCACATAGGGAGAACTTGGGTTGTGACATCCAGCTGCTATCATAACTGCACTTGCGGTTGGCCAGCCATAGATGTGAGCCCCGGAGATGCGGGAAACAACTCGCATATGAGGCCAAGGTAGGCAACCCAGAAACTGCAGATGCGGACCCTCCTCCGCATAAGAAAAATAGTAGATGCAGTCCGTCTTCTGTAAAAGTCGCCCCAGTTGGCCCAGCCCATTTTTGCAGAAGCGGACACTTTCCCGCAGAAGCGAGTCCGCATATGAGGAAATTGCTGAAAGCAGTGTCCTTCATTTAATACTGGAGTTATGTCATTTTTGACATATTTTTTCTCAATACTTGGGTGATTTGGGAGCTTCAAAAGGGGAGACTTCAACCTTGCTTGTAAGGTAAGTTATTTCTACTTAATTGAGTTTAATACATAGTTTATCGGTAGATTATAATATGTAAATTAATGAAAATTATGGGTTTAGAGTAAAACCTACAAATTTGATAATAACAATATTTAACCATGAAATTCGCTATGGAATAAAGTAAAAATCATATATTCTTGATCCTTAGGTTATGGATAACAACTTTCTTTGAATATTTCTAGATCCATGCACGTGGGCCCACGGATGAATTTTAGAAACCATGCATTTAGGGTTGAGAAATTAGTTTAATAGTTAGAATATGAACTCTTGAGTATATGTTATTAGTTCTTACCTCACTTGAATAGCTTTGGATCGTTCGGCTCCGATTTGAGGATTTGAGCGTATTCTTGAATTTGGAAGTAAGCCTTGGGACGAGTTAAGTCTCTTTTCTAACATTGTAAGAGGAAAATTTCTCCATAGGTGAAATTAATTAATATATGATTAATTTTGGGGTCTATGTAGGCACGAAGTGACGAGAGTCCGTACGTAGCTATTATTCCTGTTATGCCCGTTCAGTTCTAGATTTACACCATGCCTTATGGCTACCGTTATGCGGTTACAGTTGTTGATTTGCATTGATTGGAACTAAGTTAAGGATGTCATGATTTCGAAGACTTCAAGTAATATTTATTTTGAAAAGAATTAAGGAAACATTAAGGCATATTTATACTTAACCGCACCACAAGTATATTCTGCGAGCAGGGTGATTATTTCCACTACTCTCATGGGAGTGGGCCGTTCGCTTAGGCAGTTTAATAAATATAGATATGGTTCAAGCCGTTCGACCTTCGGTAGTGCCTAGCTTACTTTCATGTTGGTTCAGGTCGAACATCCTTGGTGGTGTTTGTGAGTGATAATAGAACCGGAATCCCTTATAATTCATATGATTCATTGCTTGAAAGGTCACATGTTAAATGAAGAAAGTGTCTAGTTTTATTAACTTGATGAAAGGATTTTCAGTATTATTCTTGTCTGAGCTTGTTGTTATCTACATACATTGTGAATTAAACAGTGAACTTCATATTATTGTCTTTGTTGGCCCTAGTAACTGTTGGAGTCGACCCCTCGTCACTACTTCTATGAGGTTAGGCGAGATACTTACTAGTACATACGTTTATGTACTCATGCTACACTTCTGTATTTGATTGTACAGCTTTGAGGCTGATGCATCAGGCCATCAGTCCAACGAGTAGGTTGGGATCCTCAGCTTGAGACTTTCTGGTGAGCTTCCATCTTGAGCCATTCTACAACAGTTGGAGTCTCTCTATGTATTTACTTTTCCTATCTACTTCCTTTCCGGATAGTAGGATAGCATGGTTTTGTATATTCTAATAGATTTCCCACATACTTATGACACCATCTTGGCACACACATTAGTAGACTATTACTTTTTGCTTGTATTTCTATTGTCCTGAAGTTGTTAATTATCGACTCATTTAAATTTAAGTTAAGTAAACGTTGGGATTTTTATTCAAATAAATGAAAACTCAATAGTTGACCAGGGCTGGCCTGCCTAACAGTGGTGTTGATTGCCATCACAACCTATAATAGAATTTGGTTCGTGACAACATGGTATAAGAGTATTAGGTTCACGTAGGTCTCATAAATTGGTACTTATCTTCGAAAGGCTATAGGGTGTTAGTAACTACTCGTTATTCATCTTATACCATATAGCTGATGGTATACTAAATTTCCTTCTTTTATTCTCTTACAAAGGGTGAGCACACGTACGACGGACGTTCTAGACCCGGGAAGAGCTCCTCCTCCCATTGATAGATGTTGAGGTAGAAGCTGGGGGAGGGCCCCGACACAGGGTAGAGGATAAGGGTGTCCCAGAGTTACCCTAATTGCACTACCGGTGGATCTAGTAGGGGATCCCATTATTGAGGAGCAGAGTAAGGAGCCCGCAGTAGATCCTGGCCTTGAGGATTTCATGATAGCATCGGGCTTCTAGGAGTTCATTGGCCCTATGGTGCGGTTTATGGACTCTATGACTCGGGCTGGTTTATTTCCAGCAGACCCAACCATATCTAAGGAAGGAGGGGGAGCACAGACCCCTACTTCTTAGGTTCTTCGGCATACAACTACCATATACCAAACTTCGGGCACACTATCCGCGAGCGGTGCCTAGCCAATTACAGCATTGGCACCTGAGCCCAGACTAGCTGTGGACGATAATTTGCAGAAGTTGTTGGATAGATGGACTAGACTACATCTCATATCTTTGAAGTGAGAGTCATGAAGATACCCAGGATTTCATTGATAGGTGGAGCAAGAGACTGCATAATGTAAGGATATTGGAGTCCTATGGGTTAGATTTCACTGCCTTCCAGTTAGAGGGAAGGGCCTGTAAGTGGTGGCAATCTTACCTTCTTGGCAAACCAGTAGGCTCTCCTCCCATTACTTGGGATCAGTTTACACGGCTTCTATTGGACATGTATATTCTACTCTCTAAGAAGGACGAGTTATGGTGTAAGTTTGAGCAGCTCAAATAGGGTCAGATGTATGTGACTAACTATGAGGCGAGATTCTCTAGGTTGTATCGCCACACACTCATTATACTTCCTACGTATGTAGAGAGAGTGTAGAGATTTTTTGTGGGGTTACACCCCAGTATGCGAGCTAGCATGGACCGAGAGGTTGAGATGGGGACTGAATATCAGCTAGTGGTAGAGATTGCGCGGAGGATTGAGGGTTACCGCCAGAGGGATAGAGAGCAGTTGCAACAGGACAAGAGAACCCACTTCTCAGGAGAGTATAGAGGTGACCCAGCTTGGGAAAAAAGTCAGTTTGGGAGGGGCTAGCCAGCTGGCGTCCATATTCAGCACCACCACCACCTCCTCGAGGTGCTCCAATGAGGGATTATTTCAGTGCAATGTAGGAGAGTCAGGGTTTATCCGGCGAGTATTCTGGTGATCAGGATTCTTCTAGTGCTTACTGCACTACTATGCCAGAGAGATCATATAGCCCCCAGCCATTTAGGGTTCTTCAGTGGATATTCGAGCCATCGGGGTCAGGCTTCAAGGCAGCAGTAAATGGAACCATAGGGCTATTACGAGTGTGTTGATCCAGGTGACATGAAGTGATTTTACACCAGACTTCGGGGTCAAGGTTGTACAGAATGGTTATCAGCCTATGATTACAACACCAGTCGTCCGCCATCCCAGAGGTGGGGGACAGGTTGGTAGGGCCCATCCTAGAGGTTGATTCCAGGCAGGGGGGTTAGCCAGCTATTCTTCAACCAGGCAGAGGCTAGCCAGCTAGCGCTCTAGCTAGATTCTATACTTTTTCGACTAGACCAGGTATAGTAGCCTCAAATACCGTGATAACATGTATTATTTATTTATGCGGTAGAGATGCTTCTGTATTATTTGATCCAGGGTCTACGAATATGTTTCATCTCTATTTGCTCATTTCCAAGATATCCCTCGTGAGTCTTTGGGAACTCTTACTTATGTGTCCACTCTTGTGGGCAATTTTGTAGTTATGGATCAGATCTACTGATCTTGTATGGATATATTTTGTGGATACAAGTCTAAAGCAGACCTTCTATTACTTGATATAGTCGACTTTGAGGTCATCTTGGGTATGGTTTGATTATCTCCATATCATGCCATTCTTGATTGTCATGCCAAGACTGTTACTTTAGTGATTCTAGAGTTTCCTAGATTGGAGTGGGAGGGTTCCTTCGTTAGTTTATCCAGACAGGTTATCTTTTTTCTGAAGGCTCGACATCTGGTCGAGACAGGTTGTTTGGCATATCTAACATATGTTCGAGACATCAATGCAGAGTCTCCGGCAATTGATTCAGTACTAGTAGTTCGGGTGTTCGCGGATGTGTTATGACCTTCTACGCATGCCACCATATCGTGATATTGATTTTTGTATTGATTTTCCTCTGAGACCCAGCCTATATCTATCCCACAGTACCCTATGGATCCGATAGAGTTGACGGAGCAACTTGAAGAGTTGTTAGAAAAGGGGTTTGTGAGACCAAGTATATCACCTTAGGGTGCACCAGTGTTATTTGTGAAGATGTAGGATGGTAGTATGAAGATGTGCACTGATTACCGCCAGTTGAACAAAGTCACCATCAAGAACAAGTACCCATTGCCGCATATCGATGATTTGTTTGATCAGCTGTAAGGTGCTAGTGTGTTTTCTAAGATCGACTTGAGATCGGGGTACCATATGTTGAAGATTCAGGACTTAGATGTTCTGAAGACTGCTTTTCGTACTAGATATGGCCATTATGAGATCCTAGTGATGTCGACCGGCTTGACTAATGTCGCAACGTCATTTATGGATTTGATGAATCGGGTGTTCAGGACTTATATTGATTCTTTTGTTATTGTCTTCACTGATGACATCTTTATTTACTCATGTAACCCAGGGAGCACGAGCATCATTCGAGAGTGGTGCGTCCGACATTGAGAGAACATAAGCTATATGTTAAGTTCTCCCAGTGTGATTTTTGGCTTGAGTATGTGGCATTCGTGGGACATGTTGTATCAAAAGAAGGTATTAAGGTGGATCCCTAGAAGATTGATGCAGTTAAGAGTTGTCCACGTATCTAGCATATGTTCGGGACACCACCATGGAGTCTCCGATGATTGATTTAGTGTCAGTAGTCCAGGAGTTCACCGATGTGTTTCCTCCTAAGCGTATGGGCATGCCACCAGATCATGGTATTAATTTCTGCATTGATTTGGATCCAGGTATCCAACCTATATCTACCCCACCATATCGTATGGCTCTTAAAGAGTTGAAGGAGAAGCTTGAGGAGTTGTTAGCAAAGGGGTTTTTGAGACCCATTGTATCACCTTGGGGTGCACCGGTGTTATTTGTGAAGAAAATGTATGGGACTATAAGGATGTGCATTGATTACCACTAGTTGAACAAAGTCACGGTCAAGAACAAGTACCCGTTGCCTCATATCGATAATTTGTTTGACCAGTTGCAAGGTGCTAGGGTGTTTTCTAAGATTGATTTGAGATCGGGGTACCATCAATTGAAGATTCGAGACTCAGATGTTCTGAAGACTGCCTTCCATACTAGATATGGCCATTATGAGTTCATGGTGATGTCTTTCAGCTTAACTAATACCCCAGCGGTGTTTATGGATATGATGAACCAGGTGTTCAAGACTTATATTGAATCTTTTGTTATCATCTTCATTGATGACATCTTGATTTACTCACATAGTCTGGGGAGCATGAGCAACATTTGAGATTGGTGCTTCAGACATTGCAAGAACAAAAGCTATATGCTAAGTTCACCAACTGTGATTTTTTGCTTGAGTCAGTAGCATTCTTGGGGAATATTGTATTAGGATAGGGTATTAAGGTGGATCCTAAGAAGATTGAGGCAGTTTTGAGTTGGCCACGTCCTACTTCGTTGACTAAGATTAGGAGTTTCTAGGGTTAGCATGTTATTACTGCCGATTTGTGCATGGATTTTCATCCATTGCATCACCTTTGACTAGATTGGCCCAGAAGGTTGCTCCTTTCCAGTTGCTCGATGATTTTGAGGCTTTTAGAAGATCAAGATAGCTTTGACTGCAACATCGATTCTAGTATTGCCTTTTGGATCGGAGATGTATATGGTATATTGTGATGCTTCACGCGTTGGATTGGGTTGTGTATTAATGCAGGAGGGGCGAGTTATTACATATGCTACATGTCAGTTGAAGATTCATGAGAAGAATTACCCTGTGCACAACCTAGAGTTAGCATCGATTGTTCATGCTCTTAAGATATGGAGGCATTATGTGTATGGGGTGTCACGTGAGGTTTATACTGATCATTGCGGCTTAATACATTTGTTTAAGTAGAGGGATCTCAATTCGAGGTAGGGAAGGTGGCTTGAGTTATTGAAGGATTATGACATCACCATTCTTTATCACCCGAGCAAGGCAAATAGTCGCGGATGCCTTAAGCAGGAAAGTAGAGAGTATGGGTCGCTTGGCATCCATACCAGCAAAGGAGAGGTCACTAGCTTTGGACATTTAATCTTTGGCTAACAAAATTGAAAGGTTGGATATTTTAGAGCCCAACCAAGTTCATACATGTGTTGTTGCCCAGTCTTCGTTATTGGAGCAGATGAAGGCCTGACAATTTGATCATCCGCATTTAGCTTTCCTTAGAGAGACAGTACCTTATGGTGGATCCAAGGAGGTTTATATAGGCGAGGATGGTGTTCTACGACTCCAGGGTCGCCTATGTGTTCCAAATGTTAATGTCTTGAGGAAGAGTATTCTAGAGGAGGCTCATAGTCACGGTATTCTATTCATCTAGGTGATACGAAGATGTATCGTGACTTGATGCAGCAATATTGGTGGCTGCAGATGAAGAAAGACATAGTTAAATATGTGTCTAGGTGATTGAATTGCTAGCAGATTAAGTATGAGGACCAGAGGTCAGATGGCCTACTTCGGCAGATGCCTATACCTGAGTGGAAATGGGAGCACATTATTATGGACTTCGTAAGGGGGTTGCCGCAGACCTTGTAGAAGTTTGATACAGTTTGGGTCATTATCGGTATGTTGACCAAGTCGGCACACTTTATCCTTGTTGTGACTGCCTATAATTCAGAGAGGTTGGCCCATATTTATATTTGGGAAGTCTGGTTGCATGGTGTGCTTGTTTCCATCATATCAAATACGGGCACTCATTCACTTAGCATTTTTAAAGAGCTATTCCAAGTGAGTTGGGGGCGTGTGGAGATCAACACAACATTCCATCCTCAGGCTGACGAACAGTTGGAGCAGACAGTTCAAATATTATAGGACATGTTGAGATCATGTGTGATTGACTTTGGAGGGTAGTGGGATCAGTTCTTGCCTTTGGACGAGTTAGCTAACAATAAAGTTATCAGTTCAGTATTGAGATGGCTCTATTTGAGGCCTTATATGGTCGGCGATGTCGATCTCCTATCGGGTGGTTTGATCCTGGTAAGGCTAAGTAATATGGTACATATTTAGTGAAAGATGACTTGGAAAAGGTAAAGATGATTAAGAAGAGACTTCGCATAGCACAGTTCATACAGAAGAGTTACACGGATTAGATGGCGCGTGATGTAATGTATCATTCATGGTTGGCGAGAAGGATCTCTTGAAAGTCTCACCGATGAAGGGTATTATGAGATTCGGGAAGAAAGGCAAGTTGAGCCCAAGGTTAATAGGCCTATTTGAGGTGTTGAGGTGAGTTGGGGAGGTTTCTTATGAGCATTACTTACCTCCCAGCTCATCAGGGGTTCATCTAGTTTTTCACGTGTCCATGCTTCGGAGGTATCACACCGATTTGTCTCAGGTGTTAGACTTCAGTACTATTCATCTAGATAAGAGCTTGGGTTATGGGGAGGAGCCAACTGCCATTGTTGATAGACATGATCGCCAGTTGAGATCCAAGAGGATATCTGTAGTAAAGGTGTAGTGAAGGGTCCAACCAGTCAATGAGGCGACCTGTGAGTCCGAGAAGCTATATGGAGTAGATATCCACACTTGTTTAGCACTTTAGGTATGAATCTAAACCCATTTGAGTACAAACATTTGTTTAAAAGGTGGAGAATGTAATGACCCGATAGGTCTTTTCCTTTCTAGAATACCATTCCCCTAAATAACACTTCCTGTACTTGCGTTAACTGATATATGACTTCCAAGAGATTGTTGGTTTGGGATTTAGAAGAGTTTGGGTTGGAATCGGAACACTTGATTCCTTAAGGTTGACTTAAAAGGTCAAGTTTGACTTTGTAATTTGACAATTCTAATAGGTTCGTATGATGATTTTAGACTTGGGCGTATGTCCGGATCGAGTTTTGGATTACCCGGGAGCATTTTGACGCCTAATAGTGAAAGTTTATTCCTTAAGGATTTTGAAGTTCTTTTAATTTGGGATGGAGCGGGTTTTGGTGTTATCAAGGGGCAAACGGAATTTTAAGACCAAGAATAGTTTCGTAATATCATTTAAGACTTGCACGCAAAATTTAGTGTCAATCCGAGTAGTATAAGTGTACTTCGTCACATTGGAAGTATATTGAAGAACTTGAAGTTCATAAGTTTGAATCAATTGGTTTTGGAAAAATACCTTAAACCACCCTTAAACTTGACTCAAATTATAAATATCCTCCCTGAACTATGCCCGGTCTTAATTGCCCCCCCCCCCCTCCCTCAACTTGGCTTTTTGAGAGACATTACTCCCCTAGATGCTGATGTCGCAAAAAGTGTGGGTGCACTCACCTGCCATGTGGATCTTTTTGTCTATGTGGCTTTTTTTTAAAAAAAAATTGTTTAAATACAATTTATAATAAAACTTGGATAGAACTACATTGTTTAGGCTAGATATTTCTATTTGACCAAAAATAATAAAGTTTTAGTTAATCTTTTTTTGAACGTGACCTGAAAAATAAAGATTTATATATTTGAAATAAATAGTCAAGGCATCTAAAAATATAAAACAAATACATAGTTTGATATTAACTATTTTGCTATAATTTTTGTATAGCTCTAAATTACGATGCTCTAATTTATTTAATTTTCTTTTACAAATTTTACCTAAAAAAGTAAAAACACATAGTTGAAAAAAATAGTCATTGCATCAAAAGAAGAAATAAAAAGAGTGTACAATTGCAAGAAATTACAAGTGCAATTTTACACTCTTTTTATTTTTTCTTTTTATGTAGTGACTATTTATTTCAATTATGTATTTTTATAACTTTTTAGATGCCTTGACTATTTATTTCAATTGTATATTCTTTATTTTCATATCATATTCAAAAAACATTAGCTAAAACTTTATTAGTTTTGGCCAAAATAAAAATATTTATCCTAAATAATGTAGTTCAATCCAAGTTTTATTATAGATTTTATACAAAAAGAATTGTCTAAAAAAGTAATATTCTTAAAAAGGTAAAAAAAATATTTTTCAAAAAATGCCACATAGACAGAAAAATCCACGTGGCAGGCGAGTGCACCCACACTTTTTGCTGCACTAGTGTCTAGGGGGGTAATGACTCTCAAAAGGCCAAGTTGAGGGGGTAATTAAGACCGGCCATAGTTCGGGGAGGATACTAATAATCTGAGCCAAGTTTAGGGGTGGCTCAAGGTATTTTGCCATTGGTTTTAGGGTATGATTCCTAGTTAGCGATGTTTTGAGGGTTTGAGTCAGTCCGCTTTATCATTTCAAACTTGTCGGTATATTCGGGCGAGGCCTCGAGGGATCCTAACGTTAATCAGACCAGGCTCGAGCTAAGCTGAAAATTGGAGGAGGAGCTGAAGCTCTAGCTGTTGTGATAACCGCACCTACTATTGGGCCAGCCACATATTTGAGCCTATAGGTGCGTGAAACGACTCGTAGATGCGGCCAAAGGTGGCCAACCCAGAAATCACAGATGCGGCCCCTCCTCCACAGAAGCGGGACCGCAAATGCGGTGGGCCTTCATGCAAAAGCGGCCCCACTTGGCCCAACCTATTACCGCAGAAGCGAACACTTTTCCGCAGAAGCGAGGTCGCAGATTCAGTCCCCTCACCGCAGATGCGAAAATCTCCAAAGGCATTGGCCTTCATTTAATAGGGGAGGTGTGTCATTTTTAACTCACTTTTGCTCTATATTTGGGAAACTTGGGAGCTTCAAAAGGGGATATTTCAACCTAGCTTGTGAGGCAAGTTATTTCTACTTAATGTGAATTTATTACAATTATTTATGGGTAGATTACAATATGTAAACTAGTGAAAATTATGAGTTTAGAGTAAACCCTAGTTTTTTTATAAAACAAGATTTAACCATGAAATTCATTATGAAATGAAGTAAAAATCATATATTCTTGATCCTTAGGTTATGGGTAACAATGTTTTTCAAACATTTCTTAAATTCGGGCACGTGGGCCCGGGGATGAATTTTAGGAACCTTGCATTTAGGGTTGGGAAATTATTTTAATAGTTAGAATATTAACTCTTGAGCATATATTTACTAGTTCTTACCCCTTTTGAATATTTTTGGATCTTTCAGCTCCGATTTGAGGGTTTGAGCACATTCTTGGATTTTGAAATAAGCTTTGGGATGAGGTAAATCTCTTTTCTAACCTTGTAAGAGGGAAATTTCCCCATAGGCAAACTTATTAATATATGATTGATTGTAGGGGCTACGTACGCACGAAGTGATGAGAGTCCACATGTAGCTATTAGTCATGTTATGTTCGGGTAATTCTAGTATTACACCATGCTTTGTGGGTACCGTTATACGATTATAATTGTTGATTTGCATTGACTGGAACTATTTTGAAAATAATTGAGAAACATTAAGACATATTTATACTTAAGACATAATCAAGTAAATATTTATTTTGAAAATAATTGAGAAACATTAAGACATA
Source organism: Nicotiana benthamiana (assembly GCA_034376525.1). Taxonomy (NCBI): domain Eukaryota; kingdom Viridiplantae; phylum Streptophyta; class Magnoliopsida; order Solanales; family Solanaceae; genus Nicotiana; species Nicotiana benthamiana. The sequence continues at coordinate 25,356,642 of CM067324.1, read as the reverse complement.
TTTAAACTTAACCACGTCGCAAGTATATTCTGCGAGCGGGATGATTATTTCCACTACTCTCATGGGAGTTGGCCGTTCTCCTTGGTAGGTTGATAAATAAATAAATAAATTTATATATATATATATATATATATATATATATATATATATATATATATATATATATATATATAGTTTGAGCCGTTCGATCCTCGACAGTGCACGGTTTAATTTCATGTTAGATCAAGCCGACCGCCCTCGGTGGTATCTTGAGTGATAATAGAACCGCAATCCCTTATAATTCGTATGATTCATTTCTTGAAAGGTCACATGTTTTAAACGAAGAAAGTGTTTAGTTTTATTAATTTGATGAAAGGTTTTTCAGTATTATTCTTGTCAGAGCTTGTTTTTATCTGCATACATTTTGAATTAAATATTGATCTTTGTATTATTATATTTGCTGGACCTAGTAAGTGTCAGAGTCGAATCCTTATCCCTACTTCTTCGAGATTAGGAAAGATACTTACTTGGTACATATTTTTATGTACTCACGTTACACTTATGTACTTTATTGTAACTGTATTGAGGCAGGTGCATCTGGCAATCAGGCCCACGCATAGATTGGACTCCTCAGCTTGACACTTTCCAGTGAGCTTCACTCTTGAGCCATTCTCCAGCAATTGGAGTCTCTCCATGTCCTTAATTTTCTTGTCTATTTCCTTTCGGGGGAGTAGGATAGCATAGTTTTGTATATTCTACTAGTTTGCCCACGTACTTATGACACCAGATCTTTGCACACATATTAGTAGACTATTACTTTTGGGTTGTATTTCTATAGTCATGAAGTTGTTAATAATCGAACGATTTAAATTTAAGTTAAGCTTGTTGGAATTTTTATTGAAATAATTGAGGACCCACTAATTGATTAGGGTTGGCTTGCCTAATAATGATGTTAGGAGCCATCACGACTTATACATACTGGAATTTGGGTCGTGACTGGTGTTCCACATTATTTACCGTAAAAATGGTAGTAACAATTAAACTTGATTATAGGACTCTAAATATGCGTAATCTATTTTTATTCTAGTTGTTAATCAATTGATGCTATGTATGTGAGATTTAGAGATAAAATAAGAGTTAAGGATAGAGTGACAATCAAACTGATAGACTAACAATCAGGGCCTTGAGTTTGTTGATTCGGTCTCGAGGTCAATTCCAGAGCTCGACTATGAGCTATCGAGGGTAATCGGAGTCTGACTAACAAGTAAAATAAAATTAACGAAGGCTCTTTATGGCTAATCATAAGCAATATATGAATAAAAACAATGGAGATAATAAATGAGAGCAATAATATTAAGAGAATATATTAGAGATCAAAGAGAATGTTCTTGTATATTTCGTGTGGAGCAACTGAAGCAATAGAGATTTACAAAATGACAAGGATCCTCTTTATATAGGAAAGGAATCCTATCATAGTACAAAAAGCATTAGTTACAAAGAAGTGGAGATGGGATAGCAAGATATGACACCCTGATTCAGGGTTAGGGTAGTCTACTAGGCTCTGTCAGTCCTAGCCGTGTACCTTGGGAACTCCCCTTTTTTCCAATATGTCCGCTGCTTTGCATTGCCACGAGGTCGAGCGTCTATAGCAATCGAGGTTGAGCCTCGACCCAAGTCTCGATCCTAGGGAAGTAAGTTTGCAGGCATCATAATGAAGGGGAAATTGGACCCCTCCCGATTTTAACGTGCACTGATAGTCTCTATGTTTCTTAGAATGAAAATGATAAGAAACAAACTAGAATTTTTGCTCCCTCTTATGCTTTTGTAATGAAGACAACCATAAGGTGACAAAAGATGATGCACATGCAACTCCTGGAGTTCTTATCATTGATTATGGCAGTTAGCTGTCTTTTGGCCTTCCCCAACATCCACAAGGTGCTCCTATAAATACTCCCCTTCCCCTTCTTTACAACTCACTATATTTCCAACCCCTGGAAAAGGTTTGTTCTGCCTTTACTTTTGTTCTTTCTTGGGAATACAACTCCCTTTTATTCTTTCGGAATTTTCTCAGAATCGTGAGAACTTCCACCTCTACTTCTCAGGAGAATGTGACCTCATACTCTTCGCTTCTATCTCAAGGAGAAGCGGCCATACCTCCTCGTGCTGAGGAATGTGTCCCAGGATCTTTTGCGATGGCTTTTGATTTCATGGTTGAGAGGCCTTTCCGAAGCCGAGGTGTCATGAGCCCATGAATCAATATAGTAGTTTGATAATAGACGTCGGAAGAGTAAGAGCTGACTATCACTAGGAGGATGCCGTGTTTGTGGAGATCCCTACGTGGGAGGATGATATCACGATATACAAAGCCAGTTTTCTTAGTGTCTATACTTATCTGTTTACCCTAGGGTCGATGTGGCCATCTTCACCCTCGATCGACCCCGTGATTCTCAACTTCAGCCATCTGTATCAATTGACCTTTTGCCAAATTCATCCTTCATGCTAGCATGTTGTTTATATGATCAGGTACTATGTGAGCATGATCGAGGAGATTCCCTTCACCCTCGATCATATGATCAGGAAATACAACCCCCGTCTCTTCCATGGGGGTCTAATAAGGCTTCGATGTCGGGCCCTGAGGGCCCTCTTCACCTGTACTAAGGAGCTCAGGAATGGAGGATGGATAAGCAAATTTGAACGAGTAAGGAATTCTAACCTGATACCGTCGAAAAGGATTCCAACCTCGAGAGGTGGAACCCAGAACGTAAGTAGATACATTATCATCATTCCCTTGCTTTATTTACTACGTTCTTCTAGGAATTTAATTTTTGTTGCCAATGCAACTGCAACAATTTATCCTGGTGTAGTTCTGGACCTCCCGAGTTGGGTCGGCCGTTTGGACTTAATTTGATCGTATATTGAGTGAGTGTGGTGTGATCTATTCCAATCTCGATGGGAAGCCAAGGATCATGGTGAGCTTCTTCCCCCGCTGTAGTTGTGTTTTTCGATCTAAATCACTATTAGCAGCTTTTTCATTCCATGTGCTTTCCTCTTGTATTGGTGTAGTTTTGGGGAAAGTCCTTTTGATGAAAGAAGCACTGCCTAGCAATGAGGATGCTTTGGGACCCAATGAAGGGAATAAAAGACAAGGGATTCATAAGACGGACCTTCGGATTCCAAGAAGATTAAGGTAGAAGAATCTAAGGCCGACCCAGCAGCCTTGACTCCCGAGACGGAAGGAAACCCTCGAGTTAAAGGTGATAGGCAAAATAGCTTCTCGATAGCCCCTGAGGGAGCGATAAACCTAGCCGATCTTTGGTCCGTATAAATGGTGGCTTCCTAGTTGGAGCTTAATTGGTCCAGCTTTGTAGAGGAGAGGCAACTTGGGGAGTATCAAGTAATATCCTCGAGCTTGTCGTTGACCAGGGTTCCCCTCGGGCTGAGGTACCTTTGGTAGTTGGTTTTGGAGGGGCCTAGTTCTGGGGCCCTGAATGGATAAGGGATGGCCCCGATTGACTTTGCTAGTGACGTGGTCATGATTGATTCCCTTTAGGGAATGATCCTACCTCCTAAGGGACTGCGTGATGCCCCGCATGAAGAACCTTCCGATGAACGGATACCTATCAAATGTGGACATGCGCTCGAGAGGCTTCCAACCATTCCCGAGGGAGTCCCCGAGATTGATACTTCACTCATCTTTGGTGAGATGAGCAGGGTTTCCGAGCAGGTAATTTGTGCAAATCCAATTTGTTGCTCTGTCCTTGATTGCTCTGACCTTTTCCTTTATAACTTGTCTTTTTTATGGCTTTACGTCAAGGCGCTTTATAGTCAGACTTTCACCCGGTATTAGGATAAGGTTATCTGCTGTGAGCGCAAGAAAGCCCACCTTACTAAACATATTACCTAGTCCTCGTTTGCCACTATCAGAATGTTTTTCAGGTTCCAGTGTTCTAACATTTTGGATCTAATTTGTGTGTTTGAGAGAAAAGGTGATCTGCAGAGGGAGGAGCTCCGGGCCAAAGACTCCGAAGTCTCCAAACTCAAATGGCATGTGAGGGAGATAACTTTCGAGAGGGATAACCTTCAGGAGAAGATGACCTTGGTTAGGTGTCATCTTAGTGACGCAAAGGAGGATAATGACAAGTACACAGTCTCCATTCTGAGCTGGTAGCTGCATTATCCTTTATCAAAATTGAAGCCGAGGCGCTTATGTCTTTGCATAGAGAGGATGTCATTGCGATAATTGCTCGAACTGGGAGGGAGCTTAAGGAGGCTAATTTGAAATTGACTAGAGATGCGGATCGTACTCGATCGGGATCTCGGAGGCAGGCTTCTAAGGATGTACATGTATGAGATATCACTCTGCCTGCCGAGCTCGACAGGGTGGAGACACTAGAGAGGAAAAATGCTGTCTTTCTTGCTTTTGGTGGTGTGTCGGGCGGTAGCTTGGTGATAAAAATGAAAGCGGTGCCCTCAGAGAGAAGAGGCAGTCAAAAAGGTGTCGCTGAAGGACCCGTAGTTTTTAGGGTGCAAAATTTGGTGGAGCCATCGAAGATGTAGTCTCGATGATAGTTTAGAATTCTGTTCGCTTCTCTCTGTGTAAGGGTTTTTTCAATACTTGTAAACATCCTCATTTTGGGCCATACGAAGGCTTTTTATTTCCTAGTGCTTCTTTCTCTTTGGTTTTTTGGAAATACTATGTGATGTATCTTAACTTTTGACCTGAGGTCTTAGGCCTTGGGTTAGACCCTCGGACCTGGATTTATGCATCTGGCTGACACGATTTTTGAAATTAGCATTAGCGACAATGACTCGTACATGTCGGGCCAATACGCCCCATCAACTTGAGCTGCCATTTGAGTTCTGATGCTTTTTCGCTCTTAGGAATTTTTAGTTAATTGTTCTGGTTCAGTCTCTGAGTTGTTTTTTGACTCGAGCTCATTTGACCCCCAGGTTTTCGAATTTGTATGATCTAGAGACAATGGCTTTTATGCCTTGGGCCGATGTGTCCTTTTATGTGGGCTGGAGATAATGGCTCTTACGCCTTAACCTTAAGCATGTGTAGTTAACTATTTTGGATTCAGTCTCTGAGTCAAGTTTCGACTAGAACTCATTTGACCCTCAGGTTTTTGAATTTATCTGGGCTAGCGACAATGGCTCTTACGCCTATGGCCGATGCGGCCTTTTATATAGGCTGGCAACAATGGCTCTTACGTCTTGATCTTAGGCATATATAGTTAAATATTTAGGGTTCGGTCTCCGAGTTGGGTTCCGAATCGAGCTTATTTAACCCTCAAGTTTTCGGATTTGTGTGGGATGGCAATTATAGCTCTTACGCCTTGGGCTGATGCGGGCTGGTGACAATGGCTCTTACACGTTGCCCTTAGGCATATGTAGTTAACTATTTTCGATTTAGTCTCTGATTTGGGTTCCGACTCGAGCTCATTTGACCCTCAAGTTTTCGGATTTGTGTGGGCTGGCGACAATGACTCTTACGCCTTGGACTGATGCAGCCTTTTATGCGGGCTGGTGATAATAGCTCTTATGCCTTGGGTCGAAGCGACCTTTTATTGGATTTATTTTTCTCTTGCTAAGGACTTTTTGAAATATTTTTTTCCTGACTCTTCGAAGTTTCAAGAAGAACCTCGATTGCGAGTCATTTTATGACAATGATCGAGCACCTCGAGAGGTTTGGCTTTGAGGCTGAGTATCTCGAAGCCTGTGATTTGGAGCTGACATGGTCAATGATCTTTTACCCATGCCAAGGGTATCCTATATAACTGGTTCTTTTTGAAGTAGATTCAAAGTAATTGAAGGCATGTTTTTTTCTAGCGACAGTCAGGCGTCTCTGAGTCGCGTTAGTTTGGCTGGTACAACCTTATGACTGTAGTCATTTGTGCTTGGCCGGAGCTATTTTTGATCTCGAGTGAAGCAGTTTAGGCATTTATATCAAGGGTATGCCTTTTAGGGGTTTTACAAGTTCAATATATAGCCTTAACATTAAGATCGGGTTTATGACTTTGGTGAGGTCTTACAAAATGTTCATGCCTTTAAGGTCTTACAATCTTTAGATACTTGGTACAAGTATGTTTCACGCCTGGCTTGAGGTCTCATAGATACTTTTACTACCTTATGTACGTCTTACGAGACCGAGTCTGCCAGCTTGGGGTCTTATGGCCTCGGGGTTTTTAATGAATGGTGATTAGTGGCAGTTCCCGAGTAATAGAGGGTATCCTGGCTTGGGAGCCATTATTTGTAAGCTTGATATTGCCTCATTGATGGCTTATGATTTTGGCGACTCCAATCCTGAGGCCATGTGATTCTTTTTGAGATTTTGGCGCCAGTCTCAGAGTGTTCGGGAGACTTTCAGTTTTAGAGACAGTTTACGATTTCGATATTGCCTCATCGAGGGCTTGTGAGTTTGGAGTTCTGACCTGGGGGTCATTTAAGTGTCGAACTGTTGCTGCTAGTCTCTGAGTGTTCGGGACCTTTTTTAAAGAGGTGTCCTTTTTTCTAGGATGTCGAGTTTCCTTTGAAGCGTGAAATGTTTTGATGAAAAAGTATTCTCTGATTACTTGGTACAAGTATACATGTTTTGTTGTTAAGGACTTGATTTCTCTATGTGGGCACGGTTCATTCGACCGTTTGGCATGATACATTACTTTCCTATCGACGACTTATTTGAGATATCTTGACTTTCCCGAGTAAGTGGCCTTTCGGGGGGATGCCCCCCGGTACTGAAGGGGGATTTCAAAAGAAATCTTGAATACTTGTTGAGCCTTTTTAGGTAGAATTTGGTCGTTGCCTCATTAAAATACTTGTCGACAAAACCCTTTTTCAGACAAAATTTGATCAAAGGAAAAGAGTGCAACGCGTGCTCTAGGGTGTTTTCAGAATTTTCAGTCGGATTCCCTAGCAATAATACCATTTTAGCATTGATATGTTCAAGTTTCTTAGAAGCTATTCGCCCTCCATGGTACCTAGCTTATAAGACCCTTTGTTGACTATTCCGAGGACGCGGTACGGTCCTTCCCAGTGCCTAGCTTTCCTTCATTAGGGTTTCGGGTATTAAGAGTGAATTTCCTTAGGACTAAGTCCCCAACCCCAAAATATTGAAGGTTTGCTCTCCTGTTATAATACTTTTAGATTCTTTGCGTTTGGGCGGCCATTCGGACCGGCGAGGCTTCTCCTTTTCATCTAGTAATTAGAGGGATATTTCCATAGCCTCGTTGTCAGCACTCTAGGTGGTGTGTGGGATATGTCACTCGGCTCCCCGACCTCCACTGGTGTCAAAGACTCAACACCACATACTAGAGAGAAAGGTTTTTTCCCTGTGCTTGATTTTGAAGTCGTAGCACTCCGGGCAATATTTCTCTCCACTTTCCCTTGGTGCTTTCCACCTTCTTTTTTATGTTCTTGATGATGGTTTTATTTATGGACTCGTCCTGGCTGTTTGCATATGGGTGTTAAGGCATTGACAAGATTCTCTTTATTTTGTGATCCTCAAGGAACTGTGTTACCTTTCTTCGAACTGCCTACCGTTATCACATGTTATCTTAGGAATCCCAAATCGACATATAGTGTGGTCCCAAATGAAGTTAATGACTTCTTTTACTCTTATTTTCTGGAAGGCTTTCACTTCCACCCATTTTGAGAAATAGTCAGTCATAAATAAAATGAATTTAGCTTTACTTGGTGCCGTCAGCAGGGGCCCGATGATGTCCACTCCCCATTTCATGAATGGCCATAGCGACAAGACTAAATGCAGTTGCTCGTCGGGTTGGTTAATCATAGGGACAAATCTATGGCATTTGTCGCACTTTCGGACAAATTTCTTGGTGTCTTTTTCTGGGTTGTCCAAGTAGTAGCTTGTCTGATCACCTTTCAGACTAAGGAGTCGGCGGTGGAATGGTTTCTGTAAGTACCCTCATGAATTTCCCGGAGTACATAGTCTGTATCGCCTGTCCCCAGACATACCGCTAGGGGGACACCGAAGGTTCTTCTTTATAGAGTCTTGTTTTTATCGAGCGTGAACCAACTGCTTTAGTTCGCATGTCCCTCAATTCTTTTAGATCCGTGGGCAATATTTCGTCTTTTAAATAATTAATGTATTTATTTCTCTGGTCTCATGTTAGGCTGGTGGAGTTAATCTCGGCAAGACCTTTCTCGACCACTGATTTAGATACTTGAATGACAGCCACAGGGAGTAGGTCATCTTCTTCAACAAATGATCCCAGGTGTGTGAGGGCATCGACCTTGTTATTTTGCTCTCGAGGTATGTGGACTGAGGTCCATTCTTTCAAACAGCGTAATGCGACTTGCATTTTATCCAAATACCTTTGCGTCATGTCTTCCCGAATTTCGTAGTTCCCATTCACCTGGCTTACTACTAGGAGCGAATCACATTTTTCCTCGATGGTTTCGGCTCCTAAGCTTTTGGCCAGTTCTAAGCCTGGAATCATAGTCTCTAACTCGGCTTCATTGTTAGTCAATTTTACAGTTTTTATACATTGTCTGATTATGCCGCCTGTAGGTGCTTTAGGACTATACCAAGTCTGGATCCTCATACGTTTGTGGCACCATCTGTGAACAGGATCCATACCCCAGAAGATGTGCCTAATTTTAGTAAAAGTTCCTTTTCTACCTCAGGTACGAGGGAGGGAAAAAAATCGGCCACGAAGTATGCCAGAATCTGGGACTTGATGGCCGTTCGAGGTTGATATTTGATATCGTACCCCCTGAGTTAGATGGCCCCTTTATCCAATCGGCCCGATAGCTCGGGTTTATGCAATAAGCTTCGAAGAGGATATATTGTTATAACACAAAAACGATGTTATTGAAAATAGGCTTCAATTTTCACGAGGCGCTTATTAGCGCAAGAGCTAATTTTTCCAGGTGTGGATACCTAGTTTCGGCATACACCAGGGTATGGCTTACATAATTGCGTACCTTGCTCTTCTCAAACCAGCACACCGCTTACCGAAATTTAGGATATGACCAGGTATAGATGTAGTGTTTCATCCTCTTTGGCATATGGAGCAGAGGTGGGCTAGTCAGATATTGTTTTAACTCCTCTAAGGTGTGTTGAAATTCTGGGGTCCACTCGAAGTTGTTATTTCTTTTGATTAAAGATAAGAATAAGGGCTCCTACCGAATGACCTTAATATGAATCTGCCCAGAGCAGCTATTCGCCATGTCAGTCGTTGCACAGCTTTTACGTTGTTTACCACCATGATTTCTTTGATAGCTTTAATTTTGTCAGGGTTAATCTCGATCCCCCTGTTTGATACCATGAAGTCCAGGAATTTGTCTGAACCTACTCTGAGGGCACATTTTTCGGGGTTGAGTTTCATGTTGTAACTTCTCAGGATGTCAAATGTTTCTTGCAAATAAGTCAAATGGTCTTTTATGCGTAGGAATTAACTAGCATATCATCAATATAAACTTCTATAGATTTGCCTATTTGATGCTCGAATATTTTATTAACTAGACGCTGGTACACAACCCTTATGTTATTTTAGTCTCAAGGGCATTATGTTGTAACTGTAGGTACCATATTTCGTGATGAACGAAGACTTCTTCCTATGCTTAGGGTTTATCGAAATTTGATTATACCCCGAGTAGGAATCGAGAAGGGTGAGGGTCTCGTGGTCGACTGTAGCGTCGATTAGAAGATCGATGTTAGGCAATGGGAATGAATCCTTGGGACATGCCTTATTTAAGTCTTTATATCCTCGCACATTCTTAGCTTATTTCCCTTTTTGGGTACCACTACTACGTTGCCCAGCCATTTGAGATATTTTACCTCTCTAACGGACCCTATTTTAAGAAGTTTTTTTACATCTTCCTTAATAAATGTGTATTTTACCTCGGACTGTAGTCTTTTTTTTTGCTTCACTAGTTTAAACCTGGGGTCGGCACTCAGCCTATGAGAGGTTATTGCCGGTGGAATTCCTGTCATATCTAGGTGGGACCAAGCGAAACAGTCGATATTGTAAATAGGAAATTGAATGAATTCCTTCCTAAGTTTGGGAGTCAATATCGTTACCAGGTATACCTTACGATCTGGAAGGCATTCGATCAAAATAGCCTGCTCTAGATCTTTGATTGTTGATTTCTTTACGTTTGACTCTTCGGGACCTTAAAAGTTTGAGGAGCAACGAAATCTTCTTCATCGTCTTCGGTGGTCTGTATGATCCTCGACTCATTTAAGGTAGGGTGCGCGGGGATCGAGGCCTCCTAGTAAATCACAAACATTTCTTTTGTTGCCTGATGTTCTCCATATATGGTTGTTATGTGATCCTTTGTAGGAAATTTTATCATCTGGTGCAAAGGTTATAGTACTGCGCTTATGATGTGTATCCATGGCCTACTGAGAAATGATTTGTACCTCACGTCGCCACCGATGACTTGGAACTCGGTGTTCTAAACCACACCGGATGTGTCGACTGGGAGGGTGATTTCTCCTTTTGTTACTTTGTCGGTCATGTTGAAGCCGTGGATGACCCAGGAGGTGTGTATGACGTAATCAAGCAGCCCAAGTTGTTCTACTACCTATGACCTGATTATTTTGGCAGAGCTTCCTAGATTGACAAGCACACATTTAACTCGAATTTTGCTTAAAAGAAATGAGGTTACCAGCGCATCGTTGTATGGTTCTGCCAAGGTCTCGAGGTCCTCTTCGTTGAATGCGAGGGTGTACTCGGTCACATGATATCGGGTTGGACCTTCTTCTGCAATGGATATTTTTGTTCGTTCGATCATATGAATAACATGCCAAGGAATCTCTTCTTTTGTCCAGGTTGGATTTTGCCGAGTTTTCTATGGGATTATTTGGCATGTTTTTAATGCGAGGAGCAGTGTCAATGCATTGGGCATCATAGGAGGTCGCGCCCTTGGGGGTCGGCTCCAATGCGTTCATAGGGTTCTGCGGTGGTATATCGACGCCTGGGACAACCACATCCTTCCCTCCATGGATCTCGAGGTAGCTGTTTTTGCCTTTATTTGCTGAATTAGGCATTTCGACCTGAAATTTAAAGATCTAGTACAAGAACAGGTGTGAAAGACAACTTGCATTTTGTAATGAAACCAGCAAGAAAATAATCACTATTATTTTTAGCCCCACGGTGGGCGTCAAACTATTACCTTAAAAATGGTAGTGATAATTAAATTTGATTATGGTACTCTAAAAATGGTGATCTATATTTAAGCTAGTTTTTAAGCAGTTGATGCTATGTATATGAGACTTAGAGACAAAATATGAGTTAAGGATATAGTGATAATGAAACTGATAGACTAACAATCAGGGCCTCGAGTTTGTTGATTTGGAGGCCTCGAGGTCGATTCCAGAGCTCGGTTGTGAGCTATCGAGGGTAATCGGAGAATGACTAACAATTATAATGAAATTAACGAAGGCTCTTTCTGGCCAATGATAAGAAATAAATGAAGAACAACAATGGAGATAATAAATGAGAGTAATACTATCAAGAGAATATATGTCAGAGAGAATGTCCTTGTATATTTCATGTGGAGCAACTAAAGCAACATAGATCTACAAAATGACCATGATCCGCTTTATATAGGAGGAGAATCCAATTATAGTAAAAAGCATTAATTACAAAGAAGCAGATATGGTACAACTATATATGACACCCTGATTCAGGGTTAGGGTAGTCTCAAAGGATCTGTCACTCCTAGTCGTATACCTTGGGAAATGTCCACTGATCTGCATTCCCTGAGGTTGAGCATCAACAACCATCAGGGTGAGCCTCGACCCATGTCTCGCACCTTGGGATGTATGTTAGCGCGGCATCATAATGACAAGAAAATTGGACCTCCCGATTTTACTGTGCACACACATGATCAGGCAAATTAACCCTTCAAAAGATTGAAGGTGTAACGACCTGGTCGGTCATTTGAAGAGTTATTGCCATGTTTTTCTATTTTTTGCTTCATTTGTGTTCTTCAACTGCATTTTGACTTACCGAGTTAGTTGGTTCGGGTTCGAAGTGGTTTTCGAATGACTTGAGACACTTAGTCTCTTAGGATAAGGTTAAGTTGGAAAAGTTGGTCGGATGTTGACTCATATGTAAACAATCTGGGATGTCAAATTTGATGATTCTGTTAGCTCAATTAGGTAATTTTGGACTTAGGAGCTCGTTCAGAATGTGATTTAGGGGTCCGTGGTAGAATTAGGCATGAATTAGCGAAAGTTGGAATTTTGGCAATTTCGGTCATCAGTGGAAATTTGGATTTTCGGGGACAGAACAGAATTTTGGAAGGTGGAGTAGGTTCGTGTTGTCATTCCTGACTGTAAAATTCTAGACCATTCATACGTAATTTGATAGGTTTTGGTGTCGTTTGTGGAATTTAAAAGTTTAGAAGTTCTTAGGTTTTAATCCCGTGGTAATTTGATATTTTGATGTTGTTTTGAGCGATCTAAATGTTTGACTAAGTTCATATGATTTTATGAGACTTGTTGGTACATTTGATTGAGTTCTCGAGGGCCTCAGGGCGATTTCAGGTGGTTAATGACTAGAATTGAGTAGAAGAGTGCATGCTGAAGTGCTGTTGGTTCTGGTGTTTTCGCACCAATGGTGGGGAGCCCGCAGGTGCGACTCTTATAAGTTGGTATTTTACCAACTTATCTTGTATTTAAGTTTGCTATGTTTGTGTAATAAAATCATGTGTTTAATTCCATTTAATTTTATATTAAAGGTTCTATATGATTTAGAAGTAATCTTGAAGAAACCAAGTGAAACAAGTGAAAAAGAAGCTGAAAGGAAGAAAATCTGGAAAATACCCTCAGTTGTCACAAATGCAACATAATCCTGGGAAGTGCGAAGAAAGCAAATGTGAGAATTGAAAGTAATCCATCGCGATTGCAGAGAGAGGTTATTCAAGATGTTCTCGCAAATGAGAAGTCAACCAGGTATTATACCTTTGCAAATGCGAAGGTCAACAATATAGTCATAGTTCGCAATTACGAACTTTTGTTCGCAAATGGAAAAGTCGTGCTTTAGTTCTTGGCAGTTATGTCATTGCAGCTTTTTTGGCTAATTTTCAATCTTAGGACTAGAATAAGGTTGTAAGCTAAGGTTTATGCACTTACACTTGGGTTTTGAAGATTGTGGTTAAGAATTTCTTATTCTTATGAATACATTTCTCCATTTTCTTGCTTTGTATTGAATATGTAAGTGTGTAGTATTGTATTCAACACTTGAACCTTGATTATCGAAATAATCATATTTAAAGTGTGTATTAAATACCTTGTTGTTCTTATGTATTGAGAGATTTTTTATCTCTTATAAAGTGAATTATTGTTACTTTAATTATTGTTGTTCTTTAATGTTTCCAAATGGATTAGCTAACCCTAGGACTCTCCCATTAACTTCGAATTAATTTTGGGAAAGATTATTTGGGGTTGGGAAAGATTAATTAACAAGAACTTGAAGCTTTAACCCTTATTTCATAGATTCTACCTAGGGATATGATTGAACTACTTGTAGCCATATTCAGGTGTGCTTAGCCACATAATTTTTTAGAGATAATTCAATTATAAAGTCTTGTTAATCTTTGTAAGAAGCTAATATAGAATTATTACTTATGGCTAATTAGTATAAACTCGCTCATATTTGTAAAATCGTAAAATACATTGGATCGTTACTTGAATGTAATTCCCGATGCATCCATCCTTGTAGCCATTTATCATTTTACTTACTTTCTAGGTTGGTTCACATTCTCTCATTTAGGAATAATTATTTTCTAAAACCAATTCAAAGTTTTTCCATTGCATAACAAGAGATAATTCTCTTACATCCATAATCTCCTACATATTATTCTCTGTAGGATTCAACCCTGACTCGTAGTTGGGTAAATTATATTGCATGTGACCATGTCCATTTACTTTTTAGTTGTGGATTTGAGCGTCATCAAAATTGGCACCATTTTTGGGGAATAATTTGGCATAATTTAGGTTCTTTTAGAAATAAGCGTAAGTGCTTTGGTCCAAACTTGTGAATTATTGTGTAATTATATTTCTTATCTTGGACTATTTTTCTTGTTTGTTTCTTGTTTATTTTCGTATTTTTGAAAAATGGCATCATATATTGATTATTGGTCGGATGATAGTTATTCATACTTTGATGACTCTTGTCCTTATTGTGGAGGAACACACTCGTGTCAAAATTGTTAATTCTCCGGGGGGGTGGATTGCACGCACAATCTCAAACCCATGAGTGGAGTATTTATGATAAGTGTGGTCAGCAAAATAGTAATTGGGAGTATTGTGGTTATTTGTCGTTCCCTTTCCCAAGCACCCGTATGATGATTCAACTTTTTGTGATAAAAATGATAGGGCTATGGAAGTGGAAGAAATTGTGCATGGTTAAAATAGAGAGTTCGAGCTCATGTTGGAATGCCTAATTGAAGGAGGAAACAAAGAGCGAAGTGTCTTGGAGGATCTTTTGGAAAATAGTCTCCAAAATGACTTGGCGCTTGAAAGGATGCACTCAAAAATGGAAGAAATTCTTGAGGCTTTAGAGGTCCAAAAAAGCCTCGGAAGTTAATAATAGCCAAGAATTTTCCTTAGATGTGGAAGCCGAAAATATTTCCTTGGCACTTGATCAAAACCTAGAAGAACTCTCAAATGCTCAAAATGAGAAGATGATGCTCATGTGGAGACGATTCTTGCAAATGAGGAGAAGAACAACTTTGCACTCGAGGACTTGAAGAAAGTCTTTACTCAAAATGATGACAATATCCGCACTTTGGAAAGTCAAATGAAAATATTGGTTGAGGCTCACTATGCCCACCAACTTGAGAGTGTGGAAAGAAGTCAAGAAGAGTCTGACTACGAGGAATAAATTGAGCTCTACTTTGAGGGATCAAGAATTGAACATCCGCCAACCGACTCTATGAGTTTTAGTGATGCCAAGAAAAATATGAAATTAAAGTCTACCAGTGTGAATGAAAATATGGGTGAGATTGACTCCAATCCAGAGGGCGTGTCAAAATCCGGGAAGAATTACAATTTGTAGTGTTCATGTCACATTCCAAGTATTTTTAAACATTAGAATTGTATGGTGATATGGGAATTGAACTAAACGAGTCAACGAGGGATTACAAGGAGGAAAGACAAAGGCCATACATTTTACAATTTGAGGGAACAAGAAGGCAAAATGACATTCCTCATATGAAAGCCAAGAAGTGATAAATGAAGAAATTAAGTCTTGACTTGATCATCTACTTACCACCCCCTACAGCTCATGGTCACGAGCTTGATTCCAAGTTGGGTGCCCAATTCATATTATCAAAGTGGCGAAAAAGTGGTAAAGTGACTTGTGCCATGCCATGACGTTAACTACGGCTCTTGGTAGGAGGCAACCCATCGTTTATTAAAGTTTTCGGTCATTAAAATTTAATTTTTATAATAGCTTATTATATTGTTTCTAACCAATCTCCCAAGTTTCATAGTTTTTGGAGTTGATTTGAGTAGGTTGGGGCGACGAAGAGCACAAAAGCCAGAAGCTGAAAAATGTTGGGCACCAGTCTTTGCATTTGTAAACTTTTGTTCGCATTTGTGAACCTGGTCCATCACATTTTCCAAACTTCTATCGCATTTGCAACTGCAAGAATTACTAAAGTTTGTAATACTAAAAGCAGTGTATCAAATGTGACATCATAGAGTTAAAACAGGCTACTTTTCCCATTTTGAGCAAAACTAAAGAAAACCTCTAGGGTTCTCAAACATTTGTCTCCCTCACTCTCCTATGCTGTAAAACTCCATTATCTCTCACTCCTAATTGCAAGAATCCAGGTATGAAAGCTTAATCGCTCCTTCTTCTTCTCCTTCTTCTTCTCTTAGTTTTCTCTTAAAACCTAGGTTTTCAAATTGGTAAACTTCCTCTGCCCGACATTGTTTAAAAATTTCTCAAATTGTATGTTGATTTCTGGTAGAGCTTGGATGAGAGTGAGATTCTTGTTCTTTGCTAAAAAATTGGAGAAGTCTGAGTAGCCAGGGCTTTGTAAAATAGAAGTAAATTTTTGTGCTTCTTATGTGATTGATGAAAGGCCTGAATGAGATTCTTGGCAAAATCATTGATATGTTTGTAGTTTATGGTCTTCCATGAAGTTTATTCCATGAATATGTGTTTGAAAATGTCTTAGGTTCTTTAAAGTTAGCCTTTGATTGACATTTTTGGGGATTGGGACTGTGTTCTGTGAAAAGCTTGGCTGGGACGATGGTCTCGCAATTGCGATTGCCTCTTCACATTTTCGACTTTGCATTTGCTAAGAGGTGGTCGAAATTGTGAAACCTGGCAACCCTGACAATCTTCACAATTGCGAAGTTTCTTCCACATTTGTGAAAACTGCTTGATCCTGATACCTTCGCAATTATGACTCCCAGGCAGTCTTGATAACTTTGCAATTGCGAAGAAAATGTCGCAATTGCGACATCAAAGAGCAGGTACCTGCAAATCTTAAAATCCTAAAAGAATTTCTAAGGCTGGGTTTCAGCTGTCTGATCATTCCTTTGGCATATTTGACTCGTTTCAAAATATTCTTCATAGACATACCATTTTATCACTCCTATCATTAGTCGGCAGGTACCATAACTAAAAATGAGCTCTAACTCTGAAGGATCCGCAAATGACAACCCCTTGGAAGCTGAGAAGAACGATGACCAACACAATTTCTTGTTATTAGAGTGACAAGAATGGTACTTTTCTGAACTGATCTCGAAAAAGTTTCTTTCGAAGAGTGGTATACTGCTGGACAACGTCCCGGAATGCCTTCCCGAGTTCTATCAAAGGCTGGAAAACATGCGATGAGACTATTTTGCCCCTGAACCTTTCCTAGCCAATGAGCAATGGGTGAGGGAGTTCTATGCCAATCTCCCAGCTTTTAGGTTAAGGAAGACAAATATGAGAATTTCCGGCAAAATGGTGCACTTTGGAGCTGAAGTTATGAATCAAGTGTATGACCTGCCAAACAACGACATGGCCCCTTCCATGTAAAAGACCGTGCCTCAGGGGAGTGGTTGGTGTCCAAATAATGCCCGGGTACGGATGTTCCATGGGCAGCTAAGAAGAAAGGGATCACTTCCAAAGAGTTCACTGCCGAAGGAAAGTGTTGGCCCAAGTTCAGTTGAAGTTTTGAAGAATGACAAAATGAACTCAGTGATGGACCAGGTCCATCAGTGAGACACAGTGGTTATCAACCTATGCATATGAGATGCACATGAAGAAGATAAGTCTTAGGGATCAAGCAACAATATCTTTTGAAGTGATCAAAAAGATTGCATATGGGATAAGGAGAATAAGTATCCTTATGAGAAGAGAACACAATCCGGATCAAGGATAAGAGTTAGAGTTTGTATTGGTCTAGGACTCAAATTCGATAGAGGATCAACAATTGAGTCTCAATAATACTCTGATTACTAAATTAATAAATAACTATGTTTGTTCTCTTTTACATGTATGCACATTTCCTGTAAAAGGAAATCAAGATAATCCAGGTCCATCACTCAGGTACACAAAAACGAGTAGATTCGAGCATGTGGGTTTTACGTGAAGGACATAATCTTAACTTGGTGTAATTAATTCTCCTGATCGAAAATGTTGGATAATTGATAAGGTGAAGGAGTCCTTAATCAAAGAGAACACTATCCAAGATAGGAAAAGAGTTAGAAGTTGAAATCAACTAGAACTCTTCCACCAAGGAAGAGTTGCATCAGAACTCTAGTTATTTCTTCATCTACTAACTCTATAAATTGCAATATGTTCTCACATTAAAAGTATTGCACAAAAACGCAGAAGTACGTCCATTGAGCCCAAAATAGCAAGGCTTTTTGCAAGCAGTTCGTGTGTAATTCAAGTGTGCAAACCTGAAGCTACATGAACTAGATTGAAGAACCAGCTCCATAAAGAGTTTTTTGTGTCTTTCTTTATTTCTTGTTCAATTGTATTAGGTGTTTTTATTTGATCATTTTAGCTTTCATTGAACAATTTTAATAGGTACTTTGAGTATTCGAGTTAGAGTCAACTTGAACTTGTGCAACAGTTAGAAGCTGGTTGCTACAACGGGATTAGAGTTAATCCTTAGATTTGCAAATAGTTTTTATAAACGTAGTTTTGGCTCAGTGATTTTAGTAAAAGTTTTGAAAAATCCTATTGATTAGTATGTCGTGGTTTTTCACCTTTTGAGCCAGGTGTTTTCCACGTAAATTATATGTGTTCTTTATTTTATCGTATTTATTATTTTGCAATAGTAGTAATTAGAGCACATAGAAGAACTAGGTCCTTCATAAGTAGTTTAAGAGAAAAATTGGGTACCACACAAATCACCCCCTCCCCCTATTGTGTGGTATTGACGTAGAAAATATTAATTGGTACTGGAGCAGGTTATCCTTGAAGATGCTAACACCTTAGGAGCAGATCAAGATGAGCACACCACCTAGAAACTGGGAAGGAAAATCCACTGATAGGCCTCTACTCTTTAATGGCCACTACTACTCTTGGTAGAAAAACAGAATGAGAGATTACATCATCGGAGAAGACAATAAGCTATGGGAGATTGTCACTGATGGTCCCTTAGCTACCATGAAGAAGAATGTTGAAGGAGTATATGTGCCAAAACAAGAGCTAACTGTAATGCTAAGGACTTGAGAAAATGGGAAAAGAATACTAAGGCCAAAAAATGGCTTGTGTGTGGACTTGGTCCAGACGAGTACAGTAGAATTCAAAGTTGTACCACTGCCAAGGAAATATGGAACACTTTACAAGTGGGTCATGAAGGAACTCTTCAAGTAAAGAGATCAAGAGAAACATAGCTATGTACTCAATATGAGTATTTCAACATGGAGGAAGGTGAAACCATCCAGGAGATGTCTACAAGGTTCACCACATTGACAAATGAACTTAAGTCTCTTGGAAGGGTCATTCTTGAAGAGGACAAAGTTGAGAAAATTTTGACAAGGGTTCTGCCAGTCACTTGGGAAAGCAAAATCACTGCCATTCAGGAACCAAAGAACATTTCTACTCTTATGTTGGATGAGCTAATTGGAAATCTTACAGTCTGTGAACTCAGAAGGCAAACCATGAAGATGGATTCACCCAAGAAGGAAAGGAGCATGGCATTTAGAATCACTGAAGGTGCTGATCTATAGGAGGATCAAATGACCATGATCACAAAGGAATTCAAGAAGTACTTAATAAGAGGAAATGGTCCTTCAAGAAGTGGAAGCTACAACAAACCAAGGGTTCCTAAAGAACAAACCAATGTGGGGTGTTACAAGGGTAGGAGGACTAATCACCACATTAGAAACTGTCTTCAATGGGAAATTGAATGGAGGAAGGAAAGAGCTGAACGAAGTAACAAGAAGAAGGAACAGGTTCAAATCAAGAAGAACAAAAGATCAACAAAGGCAATGGTTGCTTCTTGGGGAGAAAGCTCAGACGAGGACTCAGAGGGAGAAGATGGAGATGAACAAGCACTTATGGCAATTTTAGAATCCGATGATGAATTCGAGGTAAGTATAAATCATCTCAAAGACAAGATTAATTTTTGTCTAAAGAAAGGATATCTGAGTTGCTCCTGGATTTCATTGATGAATATGAGGATCTAAACAATGAAAAGGAACAGCTCTCTAAAGAGTGTGTGATTTTGAAAGCTAAGTGCAAAAATCAGGAACTTAGGGCTAGCGAAAGAGATAGTAAAAATGCTGAGTTCCAGGTTCATGAACTTGACACCACTGTCCTAGATCAGAAAATTTAAAAAGGAACTGGTAAAAAGAAAGTTGATCACGCACAATTCACTTCAGAAGAAAATGTAGGAAAATGAAAGATGAGTTGTACGAAAGAGATGAACAGATAAGAGTCCTTAAGGAGGATCTAAAAAAGGCTAAGCATGAGCAAGATAGAACCTGTAAATGGAATAGGTCCTCCGATGCACTTTCATGGTTGCATGAACACCATAGTAGCAATAAGAGAGGACATGGCTACGGGACCCATGCACCTAAGTGGGATCCCAAAGGCAAGTACCCCTCACTTCCTAAGAACATAACTTGTACACACTGTGGTAAAACTGGTCACTATAAATCTTAATGTATTACAAAAGAAAAGGCTAGTCAAAAGAATAAAGAATTTGTTCAAGGGAAAAATAGGCTGCCAGGTTGGGCTAAAAAGAATCTGATTCACCATTTTGCCTATAGAAAGGGACCCGAACTAGTTTGGGTTACTAAGACTGTGGATCCAAGTAAAGGGGAGCATCCAAATATGGCTGCTCAAAGCATATGACAGGAAGTAAGAACTAGTTCCTTTCACTTGAGAACCTCAAAGAAGGTGATGTCTCATTTGGAAATGGGAAGAAAGGTGAGATTATAGGGGTTTGAAAGGTAGGTTAGACTAATTCTCACTCTATAGAGAATGTCTACCTAATAGAAGGCCTAAAGTATGCCTAATAAGACAATCACAATGGTGTGATAAATGTAACTTGGTAGCATTCACCTCTACAAAATATTTTGTGATTAATCTTACCAATAACAAGATTGTTTTGCACGGAAAAAGAGTAAATAATATATGCATTGTATATTTGTCCACACTTGCAGAAAATGCACTCACTTGCTTAAGTGTGTTGAATATTGATCCCCCTCCTTTGGCACAAGAGACTTGGACATGCCAGTCTAAGTCAACTCAACAAACTAGTCTCCAAGGATTTGGTGATAGGACTGCCTAACATTAAGTTCAAGGAAGATAAAATTTGTGAGGCTTGTTTAAAGGGGAAGCAGAAAAGATCCTCTGTCAAAAGCCAAAAAATGGTAAGCACCACCAGAACGATGGAACTGGCCATGTGTATCTATGTGGTCCAATGAGAACATTAAGCATAGGTGGTAAAAAATATGTGATGGTGCTTATTGATGATTACTCTACATTTACTTGGACATTATTTTTAACATCTAAAGTTGAAGCATTTGACATGTTCACTTCTAGTGTTAAAAAAATAGTAATATCATAAACAACTAGGTAATCAACTTGCATCAATTAGGTCTAATCATGGAACTAAATTTGAAAATGCTAAGTTTGTTCGATTCTTGAATGCTACATCATAAATATTTGCATGACTAGACCTCTTGTTAAGAAGATTCCCTATGATTCACTTAAAGGGAGAAACTAAATATATCCCATCTTAGGGCATTTAGGTGCAAGTACGTTGTACACAATAATGGAAAAGACTCCCTATGTAAAATTTGATTCCAGATGAGGGAGTATTCTTAGGATATTCTTCATATAGAAAAGCATATGAAATGTACAACAAAAGAACTATATGTGTAGAAGAAAGTATACATGTAGTTTTGAAGAAACTAACATTCTTTCTGAGAGATAGGAACATGAAGATGACGCTATTGGGCTGGTAAAAGGTTTAAATAAAGTCACAGCCTAAGATGAAGCTGCACCAGAAGAAGGAACATGTGATGGAACAGGTTCTTCTACGCAGCGCAACATGATAGGGGGAACTGACTAGAGAATAACTCATCCTCAAACCTCGAGGGAACCTGTCCATGAACCTATTCCTCAGTAACAAAACTAGGAAGGAACATCCAAAGAAATTGATATCTCACTACTAGCAGACCTGATATTGTGTGTAGTGTAGATCTTTGTGCTCGATTTCAAGCAAATCCAAAGGAGTCCCACTTGACTAATGTAAAGAGAATATTGAGATACTTGAAAGTTACCACTGAACTTTACCCTTGGTATCCAAAAGTTAGTAACTTTAACCTAATGGGATATGCTGAAGCAATTATACAGGTTTCCTAGTGGATAAGAAGAGCACCTCAAGTATGGAACACTTCTTTAGTTCATGTCTTGTGTCATGGGATATTAAAAAGCAAAATTCAGTGACCTTATCTGCTGCTGAAGTTGAGTATGTTGTTGTTGCTTCATGATTGTGCTCAATTGTTGTGGATCAAGCAACAGTTGATGGATTTTGGTATTGAAGTCGGTTGCATCCCTATTTTTGTGATAACACTAGTGCTATTAGTATGTCTAAGAATTCGGTTCATCATAAGATAACTAAGCACATAGATGTTAGACACCATTTTTTGATGGACAACTATGAGAAAGGATCACTTCAAGATTAAACAAAAAATAAATTAAAAAATGAATATATATATATATATATATATATATATATTGTTATAAATAGACTTCTATTTAAGGTGAATGTCTATAATTAGAGAGATTCTAGAGTTCTATTCTTGGTAGCTAAATCATCCCCCTCCCTATAAATAAAGGGGTCTTCTACCATTGTAAACCATCCCTAACAATCTCTAAGTATCAATGAGAATACTCCTCTCTCTCTATTCTCTCTATTGCTCTTGTTCTTGCATTATTGTTCTTGTCTTTTATATTATTTCATAACACGTTATCAGCACGAGTCTCTAACCAATTAGGTTTTCTTTTCTCCTTTCTCTCTCTCCGCACATTATTAGAGTATTTAGAAGAAACATCAATTTTCGACAGTAGTGGCTGATTTAAGCAAGCCGAAGAGGGTTACACGATTTTTAAGTTTCAGTACATAACACAAGTGTGGAAAAGAGAACAGAAATTAGTGATATTGCTTCTGGCAACAAGGGAAAATAGGTAGTCAGAGGAAGTAGCTCAAAACACATAAGGAAAAGATTTCTATACGGAAAATAGAAGATATGGTATCATCATAAAGTAATGCAACGGGATGGAAACTCAAGAGGTATATTTGATATCACAATATTTATTGGTATACCTTAAAGTTAAGTAACTTACTTTTCCCTTTCAAATTCTTGGAATTCTATAATTTGATTTTATATACAAACATAGACAACAAAGTTTGATTATAACTCTAATGGAGTTTGTAAGAAATTGTAACCACATGAAGTGGTAAAATCTCTATGTCCTGCCATAATTAAATTCATGTATGATTGTGGGCAAAGAATTGAAAATCCGTTCCATTGAATTTGCTCCATTCCCTTTAGAGAATGTGGAAGCAGTATGTGATAAGTCTGAAAGAAGACAAAATTATTACTGTAAAGGTATCAATAGATGTGGACGTGGCAATAGACGAAATTATAATCGTCATTATTGTGATAATGAGAATAATGAAGATTCTCAAAATAATCTTTCACTTTATGAAAGTAATATTTGACATGAGATTGTGTAAAGCACATGATTATGATCCATTCCCTAAAGTGAATGTGATAATTGTAATAGAGCCCGTAAGTATGAACACGCTCTTGATGTAAATTTGTTTTATGTCTGACATTATGAAAAGAAAGTTCGTTGCCCTTGAAATTTCGGCAAGAACTATATGACATGGGTGTTGGATGCTGAAATCCACTTAGATGCTATGGGTCTTGGAGACGCCATTAAAGACAGAAATAATGCATCCACCCAAAACTATGCTAAGGCCTTGATTTTCTTGCGCCATCACCTTGATGAAGGTTTGAAACTATGCTAAGGCCTTGATTTTCTTGCGCCATCACCTTCATGAAGGTTTGAAAATTGAATATATCACAGTCAAAGATCCACCTATCTTGTGAGATGGCTTAAAGAAGAGATATGACAACCTGAAGTTGGTCACTCTGCCACAAGCACAATATGATAAGAATCCAAAAGCAAATAGTTTATAAACTATACATTATCGTTGCGGTGGAAACGGGCACTGGTCAAAGGCTTGCCGTATACCATGACATTTGGTTGACCTTTATCAAGCATCTCAAAAGAGTAAACGCCCTGAAACGAATTTTGTCTCTGACGACAACTTTGACATCACCCACTTGGATGTGGCAGACTTCTTTGAGCAACCCGAGGGGAAGATAGACCACCTAATCGGTGATGGATCCGTGATGAAAGAAGATGGAGCTGTTTGATTTTATTTTACTTGTTTGTATTAGTTAATGAATAAACTAATAGCCATTAGTATTAGCTCGTATTAGTTAGTTCATGATATAATGTTAGTATTAGTTCTTTAGAATGTATCAATATGCTCAAATATCAATAATATTTTTACTTTCCAGTAGAGGTAATCGACTAACCTGAAAAACTAGTCGGTTATCTCATATTTCGCATAAAAAACTGCAAAACAATCGATTGTCAATGATCAACAATCGATTGTCTTTAAAACAGTGATCTGGAATTTTTCAAAAACAGTCAACAATCGATTGTCTGTGTTTAACAATCGATTGTATTAAAACAGTGATCTGGAATTTTTCAAAAATAGTCAACAATCGATTGTCTATGTTTAACAATCGATTGTCTTAAAACAGTGGAATTTTTCAAAAAATAGTCAACAATCGATTGTCTATGTTTAACAATCGATTGTCTTAAAACAGTGATCTGGAATTTTTCAAAAATGGCCAACAATCGATTGTCTATGTTTAACAATCGATTGTTTTATGAAAATGCTTAAACTGAAATTTTCAAACTGCATAGTAATCGATTATGGAAAACAACTATCTGATTTAGTTAGTCAACTGACCTCAGCAGATTTTGAAAATATTATGTGACACAAACGACTTGAACTCGTTTATTCTTATGTTTGTGTATTCCTTTTGTATGCCAAACCATGGGAAGTAAATTGATTGAAGGCTCCGGAAGAGCAACTGTAACTCTGCCCAAAGGCACGACGTTTATCTTAGAGAATGCAATATTCTCCTCCAAGTCTAAGAAGAACTTGTTGAGTTTTAATGATATCAATCGCAATGTTCTCCTCCAAGTCTAAAAGGAACTTGTTGAGTTTTAAAGATATCATTCAAAATGGATATCATATTGAGACAATAGATGAGAATAATGTTGAATTCTTCACGAAAACGAGGCTGCCCATTTTGGTTTGGGGTCACGCCATTTTGCATGCAGCAATGCTAGTTCGTCGGCTGCCCACTTTGGTTTGGGGTCACGCCATTTTGCATGCAGCGATACTAGTTTGTCGGCTGCCCACTTCGGTTTGGGGACACGCCATTTTGCATACAGCAATGCTAGTTCGTCTCTGACTGACAAATTGACACAAATATTCCCCGTTGCAATTGGTTTTGGGTCATGGACCCAATATATCCCATTTAAGAATCTTTGGATGCGCAGTATATGTGCCTGTAGCACCGCCATCCCGCACCAAAATGAGTCTGCAAAGAAGGTTAGGAATATATGTTGAGGTTGAATCGCCCTCCATTATTCGCTACCTCGAAACATTGACAGGAGATTTGCACGATTTGCAGACTGTCAATTTGATGAGACACTTTTCCCAAAATTAGGGGGAGAAGTTGGTGAAACCAAACGGGAAATTTTGTGGAAAAATGCATCATTATCTCATCTTGATCCACATACCTCTATTTGTGAAAGAGAGGCACAAAAGATTATCCATTTGCAAAGAATAGCAAATCAAATGCCTGACGCATTTATAGATTTGAAAAGGATAACAAAATCACATATCCCCGAAGTGAATGTGACAACATCTGATTCACGAATACATATTCATTATTGGAAGAATATGAACATGAAATTGGTATTAAATATACCACACTCACCCCTAGAAGGAGGTTTGAGATGATATATGGCATGAATGATCGTTGGTCACGTACCTATTGTACGCCAAAGTATTTTGGAAATATGACTATTAAAGGACAACGATAATGCAAGAAACATATCTTGCATATAAGTTTGACATGACCATAATGGTATAACTTTCTCTTTAAGAAAGATATTCACCACATGGATGTTGATGAATCTGTGGTAGTACAATATTAATTGAGAGCTCTAGAAGAGCCAATTATTACTATGTTGGAGAAACACAATTGAGTATTGTGCTGTAGTAAGTCTCAAAGAAACTTATTCAGTTTCCAAAGTACACGCGAAAGCGATTGATTATATTGAGACTATAAATAAAGGAAGGCTTTGATATCTCCTATTACTACAACTTGTAGCGGGGTAATTTGCATATGAAAAGCTACCCGCTTTGTTCTCCACTTTGTACTACACAAATGAAAGAATGCCACAATAAAGAGGATATCTATTGGTATAAAAACCCATGTCATAATGAACCTGAAGTTTATTGATAAGTGCACATGTCATGGTGTAAATTTGAAGTTTACCAATATTGATAATTTATTCAGTTGGCATTCGTGTTAGCCATCTCATTTTAAGTATGATGTGCAAATTCACATAGGTGAATATTAAAGAACTAGAAAGTTCTTTACGAATTCTCTTGTATCACTTGTTCTCATTAATGAACTGACCAACTAAAGAGTTCGGGTTGAAGCCCATAAATTCTGGAAATATTAAAGGTGAATATGGGCCCATTCACCTGCCATGTATACCACATATGATGCATCTATGAAATGGTTACATGCGCAATTGTTATTAACCCGTAGCCTGGCCGGTGCTTGCGAGGTAAATTGCTCAGCAATCTAACTTCGAGCATAATTTCCAGATTCTCTACTCAAGATAGTTCATCTTGATAAGTTGGTTTATATCAAAGTTGGTTTAGCAAGATAATTATTGAGTGCTTCCACTTAATAGCTAAACTGTTTCTTATGAGAACAAAGTTATATATATCAGTTTGATATACATTGTATACGAGAGTATATTATATTCTCCCCTCACAAATGGTTCAGGGTCAGGAACCAAATAATTTCATCTTATTATTAATGTGCTGTGTATATTGACATAATAATACACAAAGAAGATTTCCCAAAGTTGAGGAAACAAGTTAGCTTTACTAACATGAGGGGGAGACATGATAAACACTTGAGAAAAGGTTACATGGGATGAATTATCATTTGTATATGTATATCCCCGAATATCATGATATGAACCTGAAGTTCATAAAAGGGATAATTTAATTGCAACATATAGCAAAGCATGTTATACGCATTTGCTGACCCAAAGAAAGTAACTAAATGGAAGAGATACAATTCAAGAAGAATTGATTCCATATGAAAGACATGTAGTTTTGAACCTATAGTTTAAATGCTTGAAAGTATAAAGTCAAAGGTATGTATAATCAGTTTTCGATATCTTATTTGTCTAGCATGACATGGAAAACTTGATATGCATCTAAAGTCTATTATATGGCTTATATGACTTAACTTGAAAGATTTAAGTTGCTTGAAGCATATGCAATTCTTGGTCCTGAAGTACCACATCCTTAGTACAATTTGTGTACATATGTATCTTGCTATAACTATAAGCATGATGGCATTGAGAATGCATCTATGGAGATATTGAAGAGTTATTCCACGACATTATATGAAGATGTTCATATCTATCAAGAATGATGATTTCAAGGTGCGGAATATTTATTCAAGTCAATATGGTTGATTTATTTATCAAACATCTACCAAAGATCGTTTTGAAGATGATGCACAAGATTGGAATGCAAATGCTCAAGGATATAAATTGATGTTCTTATTAGGGGGAGTTAATGCGCGTTGCACTCTTTTTCCCTTACAAGGTTTTGTCCCACTGGGTTTTCCTTGCAAGGTTTTTAACGAGGCAACCAATAGGCGCATATTCAATCATGTGTACTCTTTTTCCTTCTCTTTAATTTTTCCCATTGGGTTTTGATTTTAAGGTTTTAACGAGACACATTGTTGAATAGACATTCAAGGGGGAGTGTTATAAATAGACTTCTATTTAAGGTGAATGTCTATAATTAGAGAGATTCTAGAGTTCTATTCTTGGTAGCTAAATCATCCCCCTCCCTATAAATAAAGGGGTCTTCTACCATTGTAAACCATCCCTAACAATCTCTAAGTATCAATGAGAATACTCCTCTCTCTCTATTCTCTCTATTGCTCTTGTTCTTGCATTATTGTTCTTGTCTTTTATATTATTTCATAACATATATATATATATATATATATATATATATATATATATATATATATATATTTGGTTAGAAAGTCTATAAATTGTGTATAGTTAGATTAAATCTTGCTCAGTCTCATACTTTCCATAGTATACTCTTATGCCATGTGTTAAAATGACTCATTAATCTCTAGTGATATTTTATCTATTTTGTTAATTTTAGACTTACACAAGAGAATCATAAGCGAAGAACCCGGTTCATCAAGATAACACGGTATGTGTTATATACTGTACATAATATGGAATAACTATATTTGGATCATGAGCAGAGTCCTACCAAATACCAAAGTTCTTTTGAACTTATCCGTTATAAGTGAACCAGTTACGTTCAAGACTCTTGACCATATTAAACTTCCTAGATTCTTTTAGGTCTGCTACTGAGGGGGAATAAAGTGGTTCTTCCGAAATTGAACATGTATCTTCTAATTCTATAATTTCTCATGAGATAATTTCTAAAGTTGATGCAAATGTGGAGAATAGATTTGTAGGATCTATAGCAGGTGTTGAGACAATAGAATCTGGAGAAGTTGGTGGTAAAAAATGAAAAAGAAAAAAAGAGAGCAAGGGTGCTAGGAGTACTGTGAAGGGAAAGGGGACAAGAATGGCTGATTCTTCACCCACTCCTGTGAGTTTAACCAAAGACGCTGGTGTAATGGTTATTTGGGGAGATGAACCTGGTTCATCAGTAGAGGAAACCCTAGCAGATCTGCTAAAGAAAGTGACTGAAAGCTGTAATTCAGCTTCTTGATAGAATTATCAGTGGCACCAAAACTCACAACTGTGTTTGCATATTTCAATGTACCTAATAAAAGGTGGGAGGTTAGTATTAGCATGGACCCTTTTTGGGTTAATACTCTGCTTGTTTGCGATTATGAAGTCAATGTCATTCCTAAAGAACCTAGTTAATCCAAAAAGGTACTAGCGAATAGCAAGGTCAGTGCCTTGGTGCAAGAAAGTGAGGCTAAGAATGTTGAGATTGAAAGGCTGAAGAAGAGGTTGGTTAAGATAGAGACTAAGAGAGATGCTCTCAAAACTGGTCTGGCAAGAGAAAAAGAGAAGAATGATGGCATTCTTCAAGGTGTGCTGAAATTCCTCTAAGTCAAAAACCAAGCACCTAGTTCTTCCCAACTTTAAGCCTCCTAGCCTAGTGTAGATCAAGCAGTGACCCAGTTCGGGAAATTTTGTTTCTTTTGCTCATGTTTTCAGTATTTTTATTTCTTCTTATGCTTTTCGGTAGAATCTTATCAATCATCAATGAAATTTAATGTTTTTGCTCTAACTGTTTGTTCATATTTCTTTGATGGTTAAAATTATTAGCTTGATCTATGATGACTAATCCATGATTGCATTTGAAGTAGCCCCAGTGGCCATGAGTAAGTTTTAAAATCTGGTTATCTCACATTTTTTATGCAACTTTTCGATGATGCCAAAAAGGGAAAAAAGGTTGTGCTTTAAACAAGTGATGTTTACACTTTGAACAGTGATGTTTATAACCTAATGTACTTGGTCCTTGATGATAAGTAATAAAAAGAAAAAATGTTTCTAACATTGTATTGATGTTGAGCTGAGTGAAAATAGGTTCTCTGATCAGTAAAAGCACAGAGTTTTTTGTCATCAAAAAGGGAGAACTTTTTTGCCCAAGTTCAGTTGAAGTTTTGAAGAATGGCAAATGAACTCAGTGATGGACCAGGTCCATCTTATGAGACACAATGGTTATCAACCTATGCATATGAGATGCACATGAAGAATATAAGTCTTAGGGATCAAGAAACAATATCTTCTGAACTGATCGCGCATATGGGATAAGGAGAATAAGTCTCCTTATGAGAAGAGAACAAAATTCGGATCAAGGATAAGGATTGGATTTTGTATTGGTCTAGGAATCAAATTCAATGGAGGATCAGAAATTGAGTCTCAATCAATCTCTAATTACTAACTTAGTAAATAACTTTGTTCATTCTCTTTTATAGGTATGCACAATTCTTGTAAAAGAAACTCAGGGTGAACCAGGTACATCACTTAGGTGCACAAAAATGGGCAGATTCGAGCATGTGGATTGCACGTGAAGGAGATAAGCTTAACTTGGTGTATTTAATATCTCCTGATCGAAAAGGTTGCATAATTGATAAGGAGAAGGAGTCGTTACTCAAATAGAACACTATCCAAGATAGGGAAGGAGTTAGAAGTTGAAATCAACTAGAACTCTTCCACCAAGGAAGATTTGCATCAGAACTCTAGTTATTTCTTCATTTACTAACTCTATAAATTGTAGGATGTTCTCACATTAAAAGTGTTTCACAAAAATGGAGAAGTAAAACATAAATTTAGCGCAAAATAGCAAGGGTTTTTGCAAGCAGTTCATACGTGATTCAAGTGTGCAAACCTGAAGCTACATGAACCATATTGAAGAACCAGCTCCATAAAGAGTTTTATATGTCTTTCTTTATTTCTAGTTCAATTGTAGTAGGTGTTTTTATTTGTACCTTTCAGCTTTCATAGAAGTAATTGTAATAGATACTTTGAGTATTCAAGTTAGTGTTAACTTGAACTTGGGGCAACAGTTAGAGGCTGGTTGCTACAACAGGATTAGAGTTAATCCTTAGGTCTATAAAGAGTTTTTATCAATGCTATTTATGCTCAGTGATTTTAGTGGAAGTTTGGGAAAATCCTAGTGAGTAGTAGGTCGTGGTTTTTTCACCTTTTGAGCCAGGTGTTTTCCACGTAAAATAAATGTTTTCTTTATTTTCTATGTTTATTATTCCGCGACAGTAGTAGTTCGAACATATAGAAGAACCATGTCCTTCATAAGCAGTTTAAGCAAAAAATTGGGTACCACACAAATCACCCCCCCCCCCTTTCTCTTGTGTGGTATTGACGTATAAAATATCAGAAAGATATAGTTGTCCATCATATGCAATCGTATCTCCCCTATGTCAAATATATGGAATGTGCCGATAACAAGAGCATAAATGATAGCCTACATCCTTGATGGTATTCAGCTAAATGTTGGTGAAATCTTCATCAATGAACTAATGTAGTATCGCATCTAGAATAGTACATCATTGATATTCCCATCGCTTATCACTGAGTCGTGCCAACTTTTTGGGGTGGAAGAAGCTCCGGCAGACAAGTGGATAGACCCGGAAAAGCCTCTAAATCCATGGAAGAAAAGAGGAGAGGGCGATGCTATGAAGAGCAAAAAGAGAAAGATGGAGTCTTCTTCTCATATAAATCAGAGTAGCCAGCCATCATCTTCTACAGGAGGACCATTTGTTGTGCTTACTTAGGAAATGGGGCTAATTCGCGACCTAGTAGCTGGCTTTCCAAAGGGACCTAGGGAAAAATCTGAAGGACTCGCTGCATACATTTCAAAGAAAGATTTTCAAAAGTATCTTGAGGATCAGAAGAAGTAGGGGGTCACCTTAAGACACTAGAGAAGGCATACGCTGATCTAGTCAAAGTGTGTGGTAAGTTGAGTTATTCTTATGACAATCTGGCAATGGCACACACCAAGATGAAGAAAAGGGAGAATAAAAGAGATAAAATCTTCACCCGCATGTGGAAGGGTGTGAAGGGGCTGTGGAAAGTCCTAAAGCCTCAAGATCAAATGCCATCGACCAAGCCAGTAGATGATAATGATACTCCAGCTCATTGGTCCGAGGAAGAAGCAGAGGAGGATGACTTTGAGTCAGACGGCGAGGAGAGGACCTGATGTAGTATTCAGGGAGAAATTTCTACTATTTTACTCTATTATGATTAGTTGCACTGGGGACATTGCAACATCTTTAGTTGGGGTGGTGTTAGGCCCCGTGAAAACTTGTACTTAAAACCTAGTAGCTCATAGTGCCAAGTTTCGAGTATGTGTTAGAAATGTATAAAAGTTTTCCAGAAAAGTGCTATTATGCGGTCTAGTATGCGGTCACAAATCAAGTATGCAGACCGCATT
Source organism: Nicotiana benthamiana (assembly GCA_034376525.1). Lineage (NCBI taxonomy): Eukaryota > Viridiplantae > Streptophyta > Magnoliopsida > Solanales > Solanaceae > Nicotiana > Nicotiana benthamiana. Next base: position 25,324,827 of record CM067324.1, on the reverse strand, counting down.
TATGTTGCAAAGTGAGTTAGGATGTAGTGGATATTGAGGTCAAAGTGCGGTCCATTATGTGATCACCTACCTGATATGCAGAACGCATTTCTATAACAAATCCAAACATAAATGTTCAGAGTTTGGAGCACTTTTGCGGTCCATTCTGTGGAGCGCATTTCCTCTTTGCGATCGCAAATAAGATCGCATAACTGACTCGGGGCTCTAATTTTTTTCTAACTTTTAAACCTGACCCCTTCTTCGATAAAACACCCCAACCCGTTACTTTAACATATTTTCTGAACAAAACTAGAGAGAGGGAAGAGAGGGTTCTTCATAGAGAAAAGTCTTATCTTCATCAATTTGATTTTTCAAAGTCACCCAAGCCCAGAAATTTCGAGTAATTATCTTCATCTTTGTTCTTGCAGGCAAAATCCCCAACCCTTTTCATTGGTTTTCATACTTAAACAAAAAACAGGTTTCTCATGCATTGATTCTAGAAAATATAAATTGAATCATACATGCATGTCCTTTAATATCTAAAATCTAGTAAGAGGAATTGGGTAGGAGTAAAGATTTGAAAAAAGGAGCGGTTGATCACCTAAATAAGTTTGGGTTATATTTGTGAACTTCAATTCTAAGATATATGTGTTAACTTGTGAACAAGATTGATGGTACTAGGCTATTTGGTGAATTGAAAGTAGAAGTTGAAAAGGGAAATTCGACTCCAGATATGTATGGATAACTTTAACCTTTGTAAAGTCACGCTGTTTGGTGTACGAGTAATTGGTATGCATTACTTATGTAGACTATTTGTGAATTTTGTTTGCTTTATGGGTGCTAGGGGAAGATGGCCTATTTCATGAATTCTTGTGACTAAATTGCCTTGAAATTTATTGGTTAATGTTTCGATATGACGGTGTGAATAAATGGCAACAAACCAAGTGTGTGTGTGAATGTGTTTATGTGGTAAGGGTTGTGAAATAAATGATGGAAAGAAGTCGTGATTGATGCAATTGAAACAAATTTAGTAACATCATGTGTGGCTTATTGTGGGCAATTATCATTGTCATGTAAATAGTTATTGCTGCTGTGAAATGATATTCGGAATGGCCTGAAGCTATGTGATTGAACTGTGAACTATTGTTGCTGTGTTAAATGTGAATGTCCGGTGGGATCGGGTTGCGTGCCGAATCATGAAGTTATAAGGTGTGGGTTGTGGTGATAAGGGTGACCGAGGTGATAAGGGTGGCCTAGGTAATAAGGGTGGAAAAGTGATCTTATTCACTATTGAAATGAAAATGTATGAAACTCTTGAGTATGAAATGATGTTGAAAGGGAAAAAGGAGAGATTGTGAAATTTGTTGGCTTTGGTTGTTCCTTTCATGTGCCTTTGATTTTGATTCTATTACTATTTGTTGTCTGTGTATTGATTGATATTACTGGGGTAAAGTTTGTCCATACATACCTGTACAATTCAAATGTACTGACATACCTTTTGTCAGGGGCGCTATTCTCATTATGATTGTAGGTGGTTCTATAGCAGGCACTCCAGTCCACCAACACTAGCACCTCCTCCATCTTTTTGTTAGCTGTATTGGGAAGCCCCTTTCCTCTCGGGGCCCTGCGTGGCTCATGCCGCTTTTCTTCCCGGAGTCTTATTTTGGTATTTGTGTAAGGTATCGTTAGAACCTTATTACCGGAAAGTATTGTAAAACTCTTTTGCATCCCTAGAGGCTCCATAGATAGGAAATTTGGGTTATGTACTTATGTATTTTGTATTTGGGCAGTATAACTTGTGAACCACGTAAAGTAAGCATGTATGTTATGTATCCTTCGTCAGAATGTGTTTAATCATAAACGGCTATTTCACCTGAATAATGGGTATTGAAATTACAGGGTAACATGCGGGTTAGAAAAGGCACCTAGGTCCGCTTGACTGGGGTTACCCGCTCGAGCGTTGGTCGCACCCCTTAGTTTTGGGGCGTGACAGGTGGCTTTTTGTATAATTCTTATTCTTGTATAATTATGGATAACAATAGATATGACAGATTGGTAGTTTGGTTGTTTTCATTTGATGTTATTGTATTTTCATGTGATGTGTTATATTAGTATGTTTATTAGCTTCTTAAACTATTTTTTATACATAGTTTGTTTTAGTTACATGATGTTCATTAGTTTCTTAATTTTTTTATTTATATATATTATGTTTAGGTATGGCGATATCCTTTGTTTTCTTTATACCACGGTTTTAATTTTTCGAGTATGCCAATTTTCTTCTTAAACCGGGTAATTATTAGTAAATAGATTTAAATGTTGGCTCTTTGATTCAACGAATTGCTTCTTATGCTATATGTAATCTCTTTGAGTTATTGGTTTCAATTGGATTTTGGATTTGTTTTCCATTTCAGATTTCATGTGTCATGTGTGGTGAGATTTATTGTGAGTTCTTTTGCATTATTTATAGTCTAGAACATTCCCATAGTGTGACTCAAAGCGAAATCATAGACTAATTTGGTTTGAAAAATAATATTAGGCCTTCCTTGGACTGCTATTGTGCCTTAAATTTCCTACCCTTGAATATTTTCCTTGTTACCCCATTTTGAGCCTTTGGAAACCATGTTACAACGTTTAATACTTTGTTCTTTATTGATCTAGCTATTGGTACCCTACCTCCCTAAGTACTTTGAAAGTGTAAACATAGGTTAAAAGCCTAAGTTTGGGGGTGAAGGTTGGAAAAGTTGTGATATGAAAGTTGCTTAAAAGGTGGAAGGTAATAGTATAAAAAAAAGTGAAACCTTAAAAAAATATAATAAGAAGTTGTGAATAAAGGGAAGATCGGGTGTGGAATGAAAAGTTAAGAAAGGATGGAAAATATTTTGAAGGAAGTGGACTTTGATTGTAAATTTTGTAGTGCTTGGGGAGGTTTTGAGTCACTCTAACGAAAATTGTGCACTACCTTAGCCAAAAGCCTAAACTTCAACGCTTTAAGTCCTAATTTATTTTGGACCAAGTTGTCTATATTAGTGGAGAAATACATGAAGGGCACGCCTATAGTACGACTTGTATGCATTTGAACATCTTTGTGAGAAAGAGTTAATTCTTTCCATTTGATATCCCATTTTTGTTTTGAATTAAGATTTATGAGTGTGGGAATCTCTCTTAAATGTGGGGGAACATGAGATTTGATTGTTGAATTTAATCCCATTTTCAATAGGAAGGAATGACCAAAGAAAGTTAATTGTGATAAAGAGACAAATTGTGAAGCTTTATTATCATGACTTGATTACTACTTGACTTGATTTGCATAGTGTTTGAGAACTTGAAATATAATGAAGTTCATGAGAAGTGTTTGGTAGTTCATATGCTTTGGATTAGTTGTTGATACCAATCAAAATTATGCATTTGTGCTTACAGTAAACGTTTTTGGCTTGGCATGATAAGGATGCAATGTTGAGATAAATATTTGGGAGGAGATTTTGTCGCTTTCATCGCTTGAGGACAAGTAATAGTTTAAGTTTGGGGGTTTGATAAGTTTGTATTTTACTAGCTTATCTTGTCTTTAAGCTTATATTTTTGTTATGTTTGAGTGATAAAATCATGTTTTTAATGCCATTTACTTCTATATAAAGGTTCAATGTGATTTAGAAGTAATCTTGAAGAAACCAAGTGAAACGAGTCCAAAAGTAGCTTAGAAGAAGAAAATTTGGAAAATGCCCTCAGTTGTCGCAAATGCGACACAATCCTGGGAAATGCAAAGAAAGCAGATGTTGGAATTTTGAGTAATCCATCGCAATTGCGATAAAAGACTATTTAAGTTGTTCTCGCAAATGCGAAAAATACTACGCAAATGAGAAGTCAACCAGGCAGTCAATCTTCGCAAATGCGAAGGTCAACAATATAGGCATAGCTCGCAATTGCGAACTTTTGTTCGCAAATGCGAAAATCGTGCTTCAGTTCTGGGTAATTACGTCATTATACATTTTTGGCCCCAAACCCTTTAATACCCAAACCAGCTCATTTATAAAATATCTTTTGGCTAATTTTAGTCTTAGGACTAGAGAGAACAAGGTTGGAAGCTAGGGTTTATGCACTTACACTTGGGTTTTGAAGATTGTGGTTAAGAATTTCTTACTCCAATGTACTCATTTCTTCAATTCCTTGCTTTGTATTGAATATCTAAGTGTGTAGTATTGTATTTAACACTTGAATCTTATCACTGGAAATAATTATATTTAAAGTGTGGATGAAATACCTTGTTGCGCATATGCATTGAATGATATTTTATCTCTAATGAAGTGAGTTATTTTTACTTTAATTATTCTTGATATGTAATGTTTCCAAAGGGATTAGCTAACCATAGAACACGCCCATTAACTTCAAATTAATTTTGGGAAAGATTAATTAGGGTTAAGAAAGATTAATTAACAAGAACTTGAGGCTTTAACTCTCATTTTATAGATTCTATCTAGGGATAGGATTGAACTACTTGTAGCCATATCCGGGCGTGCTTAGTCTCTTAATTGTTTTAGAGATAATTCAATTAGGAAGTATTATTTGTAAGAAGCTAATATAGAATTATTACCCGTGGCTAATTAACATAAACTTGCTCATATTTGTAAAATCGTAAAATACAGTAGATCGTTACTGGAATGTAACTCCCGATGCATCCATCCTTGTAGACATTGATCATTTTACTTGTTTTCTAGGTTAGTTTACATTTCCACATTTAGTATAATTATTTTCTAAAACCAAGTCTAAGTGTTTGACATTGCATAACAAGTGATAATTTTGTACATTCCTAATAGTCTATATATTGTTCTCTGTAGGATTTGACCCCGACTCATAGATAGGTAAATTATATTATAAGTGACCGTGTCCATTTACTTTTTAGTAGTGGAGTTGGATGTCATGCCCTACAGAAGTGAGTAGGAGGTCGCAGATGCAAGCAAGGATTGTTGGAATGAAATTGCAGGAGCAAAGAGGTGTGCGCATCCGCGAGCCCCATGTGCGAGAATGGCACTGCAGGTGCGAAGGAAGGGATTTTGGCAATTTTCGCAGAAGCAGAAAGATGAGCACATGTGCACATTCGTAGGTGTGAAACATGGGATGCATGTGCGATGCCAATATTTTAAGTGAGTTTCCGCAGAAGCAGAGTTCTAACCACATAAGCGATTCCGCAGGTGCGGATATTGGACCACAAGTGCGGGTTTGCTAGGCAGAACCTATAAATAGAACACTTTGGGATTTATCCCCATTTTCATATCTTTGAGCTCTGAATTTAGGGGTTTTTGAGAGGGATTTCAAAGATATCATTGAGGTGAGTACCTTATGCTTATCTAGGTTTAATACTGGTATTTTCCCACTGATTTACATTTAGTTGGTGAGTTTTTTATGTGAAATTTGGGGGGTTAGGGCTTGAGAATTAGAGAGCGAGTTTTAGAGATTTGAAGGGGCAAATGATGTCGGATTTTGATGAAATTAGTATTGTTAGACTCGTGAGTGAATGGACTTTCTAGTTTTGTGACTTTTGTTATATTTCGAGATGTGGGTCCGGGAAACAATTTCGAGCCAATTTTGGGATTTGAGTCCGATTTAGTAGTTTTTCTCGTGGAATTGGTTCCTTGGCATATATTGATTGTGCTATATTACTTTTGGCTAGATTCAGAATGTTTGGAGGCCGATTCAAGAAGAAAAGGCATCACGGAGTAGGATTTGCTCGGATTGAGGTAAGTAACAGTAATAAATTTGGTCCGAGTGTATGAAACCCCGGGCATTGTGTCTTGTGACTATTTTGGAGGTGGCATACATTATAGGTGAGGTCGTGTGAGCATGCACTGAGGGGATTGTGACTTGATCCTTTCCGGTATAAGCTGTAAAATTGAACAACACATTATTAGTTATATGCTATTTATGTGTTATGAAAATTTATTGTAAATCATGTTAGAATCCATGTCCACGCTATGTGTTGGTACTGTTGAATTGGTTGTTATGTTCCATCTCTACTCAGTCATAGTTTTTATGCGTATATCATATCTCAATCTTTGTTATTCTCTGATACTTCATGTTATTGTTGTTTGGGCTGATTTTTCATGATTTTTTAGAGCCCGAGAGACTGGAGAGATTGGTGACTGAGTGACGCCGAGGGCCTGATTGTGAGTATATTTATGGGATCGGGATGCACGCTTAAGAATGTTTTATTAGTTTACTCCATGATTGGCTTGATATGAGCTTGGGCTGAAGGAGCCCTTCTGGAGTCTGCAAGAGATGATTGCCTGAGAGGTTGTATATGATTACATGATCGATGCACACAGTTGCCTTATATCAATGTTTTGAAAAACGTTGAAAGATATTCTTGTCAAATTTTACTTGAACTAGACAAAAATAAACTGATTTGACTTGAATTACCGGAACTTGGGAAGCATGACTATTTTCCCTTATGAAATTATTGAAAGAACTAAAACTATATAGACTATCTTCAGTTCCTTATTTGTTAATATTGTTACTTACTGAGTTGGTGTACTCACGTTACTCTCTACGCCTCGTGTGTAGATTCGAGAGTTGTTAGACGCGGAGGTTGGTGATAGTACTTGTAGCTAATCATTGGAAAGCGTGAGGTAGCTGTCGACGTGCGCAGCCTTGCTTTTCTCTTCCCTATCTTTCCTTTTTTTTAATTTGGATACCAAACTATGCTAGTCTTTTTACTTTGATCGGTTTTGTTAGATGCTCATGACAAGTGACATCCTGATGTTGGGCTTTATTTTTGCACTTACATTTTTGGGGTTCACCCCATTTTATGGCAAAAGTTTCTGTTATTTTACATAGCCTTGATTTATTTCTGGTTATTATTGAAAGTGTTTTTGTAACGCCGACTGGCCTTCTATCATCGATAGGCGCCATCACAACGGGTCATGTTTTGGGTTGTGATAGAAGGCTACCAGCGTAAACAATATGGATTTCCCACGAGCACTAATGGAAAAGGAAATAATCACATTTCTTTAATTATCAATTAATTGGCATAATATACTATCAGTTAACATTTGTAGAAGTTTTATGAACAAGACAGAAAAGATAATCTACATAAAAAAATGGTAGGGGTGGCTAGGTGAAGGTAGTTAGCTATTTTTTGGTGTTAAGGAAAGTTACACTGCATACCCAGAACTTGAATGGCGGAAAACTAGGTCCAAACTGAGAAGGACCACATAGAGTTACCGGTATAACCGGGAAAGGCTCATACTGGTTTGAGTCTGAAAATGGTATACAATTTTCCAACCACTGGAATGTGGCACACTTAAAGCGGTGCTACTGCTAAGGTACAATCACAATTTCTTTGTACTTTATTACGCTTTAAACTAACCCGTGCATCTACTCAGTCGAGGTTCTATATGAGGATTAGGTTTGAAAGCATGTGTTGCACTCTTTTTCTCTTGGACCAATTTTTTTCCGAAGTAGGTTTTACAGTAAGTATTTTAATGATACAACAATAAAATTTGCTACGCTAGTTTGAAGACCGATCTGAGGTTGGCGCTACGGATCACCCGTATTAGACTAATAGTATTCGAGCCTTCATAAATTCAGTTTCGAATACTAAATGGTCATCACACCCTGAGTCAAGGTTCTAAGTTTAGAAATTTAGAAGGCATATTGAAAGCCATGGCTTGAATATTAGAATTAATTGTAAGGGTCAAATGGCGGAACGAACCGTGCCCGTGTAGCTCACTCTCGCATGGCAGATAGTTTTTGTACCGTTGGTTATGTACACTACGTTCAAAGTAATAAAAGAAGTTTGTCTTTTATGTTTCATTGGTTCAACTTTTCACCAGCAATGTTATGGTTTAGTTACTTAGAGTGAATATCGAGTTCAAAATCGTTAAGCCTACGGGCCTCCCCGAACCGAGGACTACTACCGATAATTAGATTAGGGAATTCGAGCTACCAAGTTCCGGAGGCATCGAGCCTATTAGGCAGGGCCCAAATACGAAAGTCTACGACCAACATAAATGAAGACATTTGAGCCCATACATAAAAATTAAGGTTCTTACACATTTTTTAATCTATGAAAGACTACCATAGATCCAGCCATGAAAAGAGCCACCTTCGGCAAAAAATAGCTATGTCTTGTTAAAATGTTCAAATATTTTAACAAAGACTTATAAGGACCTCCTAAGTAAAAGCAACTCGGAGTTGTTACTTAACCCAAGTCTCATCCCGGCGTTGGGGGAACGGGCAGTCTAAGCTATGTCAAGTTCTATGGTATGGTATCAATGGCATATTTTAAAGACTAAAACACAATTTAGAAGTCTTGAACATAAGCAAATACTAAAAAAATAAAGGACACAATGTATATCTAAAGAGAAATTTTTATATGTACTTGTACAAAAAGGTATTTATAAATATAGAAATATATCATCCTTTTTAAAATAAACTAAGAATTAAACATAAAAACGGAATGATGGATTTGTTAATATGTATGGAAAAAATTGGGGATAAAGTTACCCTTGATTTCCCATTTAGGAAATGAGAGGAAAGCACGATCTGACATGGCCTCGAGTAAAGCCGAGGGATTCTATGTCTCGGAGTCTCGGGAGGACAAAGAGTGCACCGGGGACCAGACACGATCGACCATCGGGCCCGAGCAGAGTGAATGTCCGAGCCCAAGGGAAAAAACAGTTATACAAGATGAGCGAGGGCCCAAAATATCCGCCCTTAACTTGATATTTCAGCGTGAATCTCGCCTGATATCAATTGGGTATCAATGTTTACCGAAAGGAGAAGATTTTTTACTTTATTTAGACTTGTACAACGATTGAAACTCCCTTACTATATAAAGGGGAGAACTTTTATATTTTAAGGACCACTATTGGCACGCATATAAAAGGAATAAAGTTAAATTTTGTTCTTTAGTTATTGTTCAAAGTGTTCTTCAGCTACTTTCTTATAGAGTTGTAACCGAGCCCGTTACGAGAGCTAGATCGGAACTAATTTCCAAACATCCATTTTGAAGCTAGACTTAAATCTTCCATTACACTTGGTTTGATCACCCCATTTTCCTTTAATTGAATTATTTATTGTTCATAGTTCATTCATCATAAATTAAATTTATCGTGATCCAGAGTTCCCACCATTAGGACCGTGATGACGCCTATATTTCACTTGCTAGGAAAATCAATGTTACAAGATTCTTAATGCCAACTTTAGAAAATTTCAATAATAAGAACAACTAAGCTAGACAAAAACTAAGATTGATTCGCTGAATAACATAAACCCATAATATTCGATACATTTTTGTCACACCCCAAACCTAGGGAGGCGTGGCTGGCACCTGGTGTCGTACTGGCCCTAGCAAACCACTTTGTAAATCATTTTTTCTTCTTTGTAACTATCATAGGACAACATGGCCACAACTCGTAACATATAACTATAAGTGGGCAAACATTATATCAATGAACCATTTTTCTTAAAATATGAATATATATGGGTTGTCAAGTCCTCTAACATACAATATAAAATGAACCTCTATCTACAAGGCCTCTAAGATTATGCAACATAATATGGGATAGGGTATCGGCCTACCCATAAGAATGTAGCAGAACTCTATCATGATGATTATAGACTTGGCTGCACTCTGAATGAGGTGGAGTCTTGCCGATCCTTTGTTGAATGCCAATCTTATCTACTATGAGGGCTCGTCAAACTGATTATTTATACCTGCATGCATGAATGTATCATCCCCAACAAAATGACATCATTACGAATAATGTACGGAGTATGTAAGGCAGAACTGAAACATAACAATAAGTCAACATTAATCAAAAACACATAAGAATCAACATGAATCTCTGAAGTGCCACCGTATATGCATACCTATTATACTTATATATATATATATATATATATATATATATATATATATGTATATATATATATATATATATGTATATATATATATATATATATATGTATATATATATATATATATATATATATATATATATATATATATATATATATATATATATATATATATATATATATATATATATATATATATATATATATATTAAATGCCTCCTTTTGAGACTATTTATGATGTATGACTGCCCGATTGGTCATCGCACTGTGGTAAATGTATGATTTCCACTGTGGTAAATAATGATACATAACTTCCCAACCTGTGGTACCTGCCCGACGTTGTGCCCCCTTTTTCCTCTCATTTCGAGTTAGTCAGGTTTATGACATTATTGGGACAACTTGTTTCCTTTTGGGAAAAGGGATATAAGGAATTGAATAGTCGTCATCTAACGAATTAAGGGGTGATAGGGAACCTATTACGGGTCATCTACAACACTAATTATAAAACCAGGATCAGGTAAGGGCTTGAAGTTACTTCAGGGGGAAGGTGTTAGGCACCCTTCAAAGTCCACAACGGTGGGTATTGGCCAAACTTACTTTGTGAATTATCTGATGCAAATAAATAGTCTGAGCACACATATGTAAAGAAGCATTGGTTTTAATAGTTAAGAAGTCTAAGAACACATATGTAAAAGAAACATTGATTTTAATAGTTAAGCAATCTAAGCACAGATATGTAAAAGGAACATTAATTTTAATAGTTAAGCAATCTAAGCACACATATGTAAAAGGATAAAGAGGGGTGCTAAGTTGTTTAACCTATAGTATCACATCTATGCAATGTCGGGTAATCACTCCTCAATGAGGGGCTACAGATTTCATTAGTGCACAAGTCATAATATCATTTTCTACCCATTATCACACCCCTTAGTGGTTATTAAGCAAGTTTTACTTATCGAACTCTAAGAGTGTTGTTACCCGTCCCTTCCTTGTGGTTCTAGAGGAGTTTGGGACCTCTAAATCTTGGTGGTTATAGACAATCCTAAGGTATTTAAAATGGAAAAGATCTAGGCGACAATCAAATATCATGTAGGACCAGCAAATAGGGACAAGAAGCAATAAAAGGCTCATGTTTACCTCCGGACAGATACGTCAAGTAAACAACACATCTCAAACACAGATACATGTAGTTTTTTTAGAAAGAATCCTAGGAAAAGATGTCCAGGTGAACATTAATACACATAATATGCAAAACATTCAATTTTAGGGTCCTAATTGATTTGCCTACTAATTTTTACTCCTGGAAAAATTAAGCAGTTTAACACAATCAGAACGCAGTTTCCAGTTTCATATAGAGATTGGTTACCTAAGCTTGCCTAGGTGTGGGATTGTATGCAATCACAATTACATGAGATGATTAACAGTTTTAGAAATAATTCAATCTACAAACATGTTGTTCTAGGTGACATAGATTATAACATGAGCTTTATACTGATTCGTGCTTAAAGACATGATATCTATACGGGAAGTTGCTTTTATACCTTTTCATGGACATTGACTTATTTTAATCGAAATAATCAGGTTCAAACAAACGCAAACAAAGTTCCTAAAAACATGGTATCTAATGCATACAAGGATGACAATTTATTAAGGCGAGATTATAACCTAGTAGCAAGATTTCTAAGTGGAATTATTTACGTGAAATTGAATCATGGAATAATGATGTAAAGCGTGCTGAAGTAATAAGCATGAGGGCCTAAAACAGAATATCTAATGCAGGTTTGACATGGTTTGAATGTGAATGAGCATATCAATCCTAAGACATGGCTTCTAATGCAGATGCGCATAATATAAAACCTATAGCATGTTTTCTACACAGGATTACCAACAATATGATATAATTACACTCCCTTTTTACTAGCCACCCAAATATCTATTTACAATTATTTATTACAAACCAATGATAGAATAAATTACATAAATAAAATAGAAATTAATATATAGGGAGCCTGAAGTAGGCCCGAAAAAAATCCTGATAATTCCAGGCCTTCAGTAGTCTCAAATGTCAAAGATTTCATAGCCAATTTCATGTCCAGGTATGTTAGAGTTCCCTAATGACCTCAAAGATCCGGACAGTGCTCACACCCAAACTTTTCACAATAAGGATTGAATAAGTGCAGCGGAATAGACAATCCTAGTGTGCCAGCGTTCAAAGAGATCTCAAGAGGATCCCAATGTAGTACACACACTGGAAGGGGAGAACCTAGGGACTTATGAGGTGAATGAGAGTGCTTGAAATAGTTTTGACAAGAAAACAGTACCAAAATGACTCTATAAGTAAAGAGGTTTTTTTAAAAAAAAATAACAAATAATTAAGTAGTAAACGGTTTGCGAACCAGATAAATAGTTTTGAAAAATCAGCAAGCAGCCTGATTGGTTATAGGACAAACAAGTTTGGTACCATTCAACACAAATTATACACAAGGATAGTGGGTGATTGGGGACACACAGAATACACATTAGCGTATGTTAGCAGCACATAAACAACATGATGCACAGAAGTTTTCAATAGTTTTATAGGATTAAGAAGTTATTCATAAGAATGGGTGGAATAAACATAGAGCAAAGATCACAAACAACCATGTAGAAAAAAAATATATATTAACACTGGACAAGTTGGCACATACTCAAAGTTACTTTGAGATACTAGACAACTTAGTTAAGTAGATTAAGCAAGAACCTAAGTGAGCCTCTTGGGCAAACATTATGAGTATTCCTAGTTCAAACATGCCGGCATACTTAACAAGCAGATTGAAACATGTTGGATAAAGCAGTGGTAGAATTAGACATTCTAATCACAGGTTTTAACAGAAATCAAATTCAGACATACTAGGTGACACAGTAATCAGGTAGTGTAATTTAGACATGCTAGATACATATTGAACAACATGATGGTAAACAAGAAACCGGATTGGGAGTCATAACTAATGAACTAGAATAACAATAAAGCACATAGAGTTTTGGACTTTGAAACTGAATCAGGACATACCAGTTAAGGAGAAAAAAAATATAGAGCATAGAGCAAATGTGGTACAATAGCTAGCCTTGGATTACAGCCGGCTAGGTCAGTGAAAATTGCAAGTAACAAAGAAGAAAAGAGAGAGAGCTTTTAAGTGTATGAGGTTTTTTTAACTACTATTAGCGTCTAGAAGTGAGAACAGGGGAGATTATATATAGTAGTCGAGAGTTAAACAGAATAAGGTAAAGAATCAATTATGTAGAAATTAGGGAAATTTACATAATCGGTCATACGTAAAATCAGTAAAGTCTCCCCTAATCAAGGAGTAATCAATCAACAATAAAGAGCAGGATAGATATTTAAGGAAAGAAATCAAGTAAGGCTTAGGTACGGAGCAGGCAATTAGGGGTAAATAAACATGAGTTCAATTAAAAAAAATAATTAGTAAGAATTAGCAAGTATCACGGTTAATTCAAATAAGGCAAGAAACTAAATAAGGTTGCAAATAAGGTAATAATCAAGGATCATCATATAAGTTTTCACTAAACAAGTAAGTGAATCAAGAATTCGAAACAAAACTAATTTAAGGAGAAAAATATAGGTTTTCCATTAACAAATAAACAAAATGAATATAGACACATAGAATCAGTCGAGAAATCGAACCAGGAACCTTAATTGAGGCATATTAGGGTAAAATCATAAGACATTCAAATTAAACGAAGGAGAAACCATGTGAACCAAAGCACTGAACAAAATCATGTAGCAAGTACCGTGGACAAGCTAAGAATCCAAACAAAAATGTCAAAAAATTGGGGTTTTAGCATAAAGTAGGTAGGGTTGAAGCAAACTCCACATAATCAGTCAAAACACATAAAAATAGAAGATTAAATACTTAAAGTAACAAAAACATTTAAAAGAAAGATATTTTCAGGAAACCCTAGTTTAGGAAAATGGAAAGCCACACAAAAATCAGAAGATTTTTGTAAAACTCATATAAAATAAGTTCAGCCCATCTCAAATCTTGCATAGTTATGAGAAGTTTAAAGGACGAAATTAGTGTTTCGAGAAATAACATAGAGATGAAGACATAGGCTTAGAAATCCATAGGTTTAAAGAAAAATAAGAAGATCTTACTCGAATTCAAACTAGAATGGCCTAAAACAGGCAAGAAAGGGCAAAAAGTGTAAGCTGACTGACCATGGTCCCTCAAGGACCATAGAGACGGCGGTACCAGCATAGGAGAGGCCATTAAAGGCTTGGAGTTGCGAGAAACCACCATGGATGGCGATGGACGAGTGACGGCGAGGAAGAGTTAGGGTTAGGATTAGAGAGCATATGAGAGAGAAGGGGAATGGGTAACGGTGGGGTGAGAAGAGACAATGAGAGGTTTGAGGGGGGTCTTTAGGTTTAATTATGGTAGAAATAATCTGGGTCGTTGATCAAAATGATCAACGGCCAGGATTCCACATGACTTGGGTCGAATAGTAAGGGTTTGGGCTTGGGCTTACCAGGTTGATTTATAAGGGTATTTTGGCTAGTTAATTAGTCTAGAACGGAAATTAAATAAGGCCACCTGTTAAATATCCCAAACAAATTAATTAAAATAAGTTATAAAATAATTACTAATTATAAAAATAAATTTTATGCATAGAAATATTTTTAAAATGGTTATTTAGTATTTAAAAATACAAAAGACTAGTTTCTGGTAAAAATAATGCAAGAATCATACGCATGGGCTATAATTACAAAGTCATTGCAATTATAGCCAAAACATGCCAATTTGGATATTTATAGAATAATTTGGACATAATAGGACCATAAATAGTAAATAAAATCGAGAAATGTTTCTGAACTCATTTGTGATGCAATTTTATAATTATTTGTTAGAAATAAAATACTGGGCGAATTAATAAAAGGTGTAGAAATTATGGAAAAATACCAGTTAATTCTAACGCATGATTTTGAAGACATATATGCATTTTAAAATTATTTTGGAAAAAATGGGTATCAACAACTGTCCCTCTTTACCCGAAAAGTATGAAAATGTTATTGGGTAAAGATATGATGTCCAATTTTGACCGAACGAGATGGTTTGAGAGATTTTAGGCCTCTCCTTTGTTTCTAAACGGCTTACATATCCTTGGTTTTATAGGAATCAGATCATGTGTAGTTCTAGATTCATCGACGAAATATACCGATGAATTCATCGCAAGAACGAACACAAATTTTAGGATAGATGAAAGAATGATTTATGAGAGCGGTCAAGTTTGAGATAGAGCAAAGAAACTGGAGCGAGATTGCTCTTTCTGGGATAGTCGTTGGCTGCCAGGTCACCTGCAAATAAAGATATTATAAGCAAATATTGTGCAAAAATTTAAACATGATGCAGGTTGACTATCAAAGTTGTCTTCGGGCGGTTGAGGATAATGTCCTTAGATCATGATGTCCTGGGCCATGAGTTGTTTTTAGAGATTCGCAGGCCATGAAATGATGTTTTTGTGCCATGCAGATAGTTCCTTCAAACCATGATGCCTTTGAATAATGATATGCAAATTTTTGAGATCCTCATGCCGTAACATGATGTCTTTCGACTATGAGGATGATGCCTTTAGACTATGACACCTTTGGATAGGTTAGCGTTATTTCAGCCTATGAGATGCAATAATATGAGGTCAATAAGACAAGGCTTAGTCTTGTGAAGTAGAGGGCAAAGCTTAGCCCGAAAGAAGATCAAAGTAGATTATGTTGGAGAGACAGTACTTAGCCTCAGTGAAAAGAATGTAAATCGGAGGCAGAGCTTAGCTTCATACATGTATGGGGACAGAGCCCAGTCTCATGCAAGATGCGGGATAGGGCTTAGTCCCATGCAAATGAAGGTAGAGATTAGCCTTATGCAAATATGGAGGTAGAGCTTAACCTCAGACTGGATGAAGGCAGAGATTAGCCTTATGCAACGGAAGGCAGAGATTAGCCTTATGCAAATGTGGAGGTAGAGCTTAACCTTATGCAGGATGTGGGACAGGGCTTAGACCCATGCAAATAAAGGCAGAGATTAGCCTTATGCAAGGGAAGGCAGAGATTAGCCCTATGCAAATATGGAGTTAGAGATTAACCTCATATAGGATGCGGGACAACGATTAGTCCCATGCAAATGAAGACAGAGATTAGCCTTATGCAAGGGAAGATAGAGATTAGCTTTATGCAAATATGGAGGTAGAGCTTAACCTTATGCAGGATACGGGACATGGCTTAGTCCCATGCAAATGAAGATAGAGATTAGCCTTATATAAGGGAAGGCAAAGATTAGCCTTATGCAGATATGGAGGTAGGGGCTAAGCCTCATGCAAGGAAAGCAGTGTTTAACCTTATGCAAAAATAGAATAAGTAGTATATAGTAGCAGAATTTCTTAGCTAGTAGCATATTTCAGTAGCACAATTGTTACGAAGAATGTGACTTCAAGGCATGTATATTCTCATTCCTGCATCGAAGAAACTTTGTGAGTTCTGTAGATGGGGGGTTTGATTCGTGTCCCGACTGGCTTTGCTAGTCTTGAATTGCTTGGCCTGAAGATCCTGTTCAAATCATCATAGGGTAATGTTTGCTAAACAAAGTTATTTTACAAGCAAACATGCATAGCTTTTCAAAGACATAGTAAAAGATATTTTAATAAATTTAGATGAACCAACAGCCGTAACAAGATCCAAGACATTGCAACCTCCCATGCTATGGAATTTTGAGGGTCCTCCTCAAAATTCTTCCTTAGTTAAATGGATTGGCATCTCTGACCATTGTACATGCTGCAATCGACTGAACTTGCTTCAGAATTTTGAGGGTCCTCCTCAAAATTTTGCCCCAATTTCTGATTATAGGGGGAAATAAATTTTTATTAAATTATGACCGTACCCACAAGGCTACCTACGTATCCCCTCTTAAATGGGAATTAGGTCGAGCGTTGTTCAATTTACATCATATGAGGAAAACATATAGAGTTGCACATAGTATCTCTTGATTGCATCTGAGTTGATCAGGTTTAGACATACTTCTCCGTCTATTTCTGCAAGTATAAGAGCTCTTTCTGTCAGTACTATATGAATCATGTAAGGACCTTGCTAGTTGGGAGAGAATTTCCCTTTGGCTTCATCTTGATGTGGAAAGATCTTCTTTAACATCAACTGCCCCGGTGTGAACTATCCGGGCTTGACCCTTTTGTTGAAGGCTTTGGACATTATGTTATGATAGAGTTACCCGTGACATACTGCATTCATCCTTTTTCCGTCTATGAGGGCTAGTTGCTCATAACGGCTCCTCATCTACTCTATGTCATTCTGCTAAACTTCTTGTATGATTCTCAAGGATGGAATCTCTACATCGGTAGGAATAACAGCTTATACACCATAAACCAACAAGTAAGAAGTTTCCCCGGTTGATGTGTGGACTGTGGTGTGGTATCCCAATAAGGCAAATGACAGTTTCCCGTGCCACTATGTGTGATTTTCTACCATATTTCTCAGTATCTTCTTGATATTCTTATTGGGGGCTTCTACGGCTCCATTCATCTGAGCTCTATAGGCTATGGAATTCTTGTACTTGATTTTGAAAGTCTCGCACATGGCCTTTATCATATCATTGTTGATATTGGAGGCATTGTCGGTGATGATTGATTCTGGAACCCCGAATCGACAAACAATTTGGTTACGGACAAAATATGCTATGACTTTCTTAGTCATTGCTTTGTAAGATACTGCTTCGACCCATTTGGTAAAGTAATCAATAGTTACCAAGAGGAATCGGTGTCCACTTGAGGTGGTGGGCTCGATATAACCAATGACATCCATTCCCCAAAGCGGCAAATGTCCAAGGCGAGCTAGTTGTAATGAGCTCATTTGGCAGTATTTTTATCATATCCGCGTGCACCTAACATTGGTAGCATTTCCGAACATGCTGGATGTAGTCAGTCTCCATGGTAATCTAGTAATAACTAGCTATAAGTATCTTCGTGGCCAAGACAAAGCCATTCATATGTGTGTTGCATGTCCCTGCATGTATCTCTTCGAGTAGTTTAGAAGCTTCCTTTGTGTCGACACACCTCAGTAATCCCAAATTAGGAATTCTTTTGTATAGGGTTCCCCCATTTGTGGAAGAAACTGTTGGACAACCTTCGAAGCGTACATTTTTGGGTATGATTTGCATGCTCCAGGTACTCTCCATTTGCCAATTATTGCTTGATGTCGTGGAACCAAGGTTTCCCCTCCGCTTCTTCTTTAACATGGGCACAATATGCCGTCTGGCTATGAATCTTCATCGGGATAGGATCAATGAAGTTCTTGTCTGGATGTTGCATCATGGATGACAAGGTGGCTAATGTATCAGCATATTCGTTCTGAAATCTTGGAACGTTCCAAAATTATATCTTTATGAACTTCTTTCTCAATTCCTGCACATAGTGCAGATATGGTAATATCTTGGAATTCTTGGTGTCCCATTCTCCTTGCACTAAGTGTATAAGAAAATCTGAATCGCCGATTACCAACAGATCTTGAATATTCATGTCAATGGCCATGTTGAGCCTTAGTATGCAAGCTTTATACTCTGCTATATTGTTGGTGTAGGGAAATCTCATTTTAGCAGATACATGATCATATTGGTCGGTTCCCAATACTAAGACAGCTCCAACACCAACTCCTTTGAAATTTGTTGCTCTGTCAAAGAACATCCTCCAGCCACCATAGGATTCGGCAATGTCTTCTTCTATGAAAAACACTTATTCATCGGGAAAATACGTTTTCAAGGGTTAGTATTCTCCTCCCACATGTTTCTCGGCAAAATGATCTGCTAAGGTTTTCCCTTTAACTACTTTCTGAGTCACATAGACAATATTGAACTCACTCTACAGGATTGCCACTTAGCCAGCTTGCCACTGGGCATGAGCTTCTAAAAGATATACTTAAAGGGATCCATCCTTAATGTGAGGTATGTTGCATAGGCACAGAAGTAGTGTCTCAGCTTTTGAGCTACCTAGGTTAGAGTGAAATAGGTAAGTTCCAGCAGAGAGTAACGTGCCTCATATGGAGTGAACTTCTTACTCAGATAATAGATAGCCTACTTCTTTCTCCTTATCTCGCCATGCTGACCCAGAATGCAGCCGAAAGCTCCAGCTAATACTGCAAGGTAGATTAACAAGGGTCTATCTGGCTCTGGCGGAACCAAAACTAGTGGCATCAATAGGTATTCCTTGATTCTATCGAAGGCCTTTTGACAATCCTTCGTCTAACTGGTTGCAGCATCTTTCTTTAATATCTTGAAAAATTATTCACATATGATCGTGGACTGGACTATGAATCGACTGATATAATTCAGTCCTCCTAGAAAGCTCATTACATCCTTCTTACTCATTGATGGTAGCAGCTCTTGGATGGCTTTGACTTTTGATGGATCTGGTTCTATCCTTCGGTGACTGACGATGAGCCCAAGTAACCTTTCGACAGGAACCCCAAATGCACATTTTATGGGATTTAGCTTCAGGTTGTATTACTGTACTCTGTCTAAGAACTTCCTTAAATCTGCTACATAGTTAGTGGCTTTCTTGGATTTGATGATGACGTCGTCCACATACGCCTCGATCTCTTTATGTATCATGCCATGGAAAAAGTGGTCATAGCCCTCATGCAAGTGGCCCCAGCATTCTTTAGGCCGAATGGCATCATCTTAGAACAGCATACTCCCCATGGCATAATGAAAGCCATTTTCTCAGCGTCCTCCTCATCCATCCAGATCTGACGGTAACCAGCGAAGCAATCCACAAATGATTGGAGCTCATGTTTGACACAGTTCTCGATTAGTATGTGTATGTTTGGAAGGGGGAAATCATCCTTTGGACTTGCTCGGTTGAGATCCCGATAATCGACACAAACCCTAATCTTTCCATCATTGGAACTGGCACGATGTTGGCTAACCATGTTGGGTATTCAACCACCTTGAGGACCTTGGCGTTGATTTGTTTGGTGACTTCCTTATTAATTTTCATACTCATATCAGGCTTGAACTTTCGGAGTTTCTGCTTCACTGGTGGGCACATTGGATTAGTGGGCAACTTGTGAGACACGATAGATGTACTTAGTCCGTTCATATCTTCGTATGACCATGCAATTATGTCCTCATATTCCTTCAAGAATTATGTGTATGCTTCTTTTTTTGACGGTGACAAGTGGATGCTGATGCGAGTTTCTTTGATAGTCTCTAAATCTCCCAAGTTGATTACCTCGGTTTCCTCCAGATTGTACTTAGGCTTTTTCTCAAAGTCCTCTACTTCTTTGACAATTTCCTCGGGTATGATGTCTTCTTCTTCCGAATCACTATCCTTTTGTTGTGTTGTCTCATTGCATGTCACAGTCATTGGTTAATCAAGATAGGAAATGGTAATACTGTATAGGTAAGAGCATGAGAGAAAATGATTATAATAAATATCGATTCATTAAAACATAAAAGCTAGTTTTGATAATTTAAACAAACATTTCGAAACGCCACAAATTTTACTTGAAACAGAATACAAGAAAGAGAAATCATTTTCTTAGAAAGCAACATAAACAGTGTTGTTCAGCCTTGCTACCCCGCGACTCGCCAAGCCCTGGATGGTCTGACAGTCCAGTTTTTTAGAAACGATCCCTGGATGAGCTCTAGGAGGTTCACAAGTTTGTCTAAAATATGCATCGTTTCTAGAATATCTATTTCTAGGTGGAGGGT
The DNA here is from genome assembly GCA_034376525.1 of Nicotiana benthamiana. Lineage (NCBI taxonomy): Eukaryota > Viridiplantae > Streptophyta > Magnoliopsida > Solanales > Solanaceae > Nicotiana > Nicotiana benthamiana. Next base: position 25,304,236 of record CM067324.1, on the reverse strand, counting down.
CATTTCTTGGTCTTCTAAATTGTTCAAGGTTTGGCCTAAAATATGCATCATTTCTAGGTCTTCTAGCATTTTCACTATTTGGTCTAACATGCAAGTTATTTCTAGGATTTCTACTTCTAGGATAAGCATTTTGGTTATTAGTCCTAGGTTGAGCTCTAGGTTGTTGTGGTTTAGCACCAACCTTTTCTTCATTCTTGAATCCTATTCCATGTTTAGTTGATTTTAGATTAACAAGCACATCATTCAAGTTTTTATGCGAAGAATTAAACTTATCTAATGTGCCTTTAAGTCTAGCTACTTCATTCTTAAGAAGCACACAAGAAGAACAGTTTCTAGTAGCACCTTCAGGTTTATCAGCACTTCTTTTTCCATAAAACTTGTTTTCCTCTTTTAGCTTCTCATTTTCGAAAACCAGTTTTTCTAATTCTTTTTCTTTTAATGAAAGTTGTGTTTGAAAATCTTTTTCTTTTAGAGAAGCGCTTTCTTTAACACTTTTGACAGTTTTTGAAGCTTTGATAAATTCAGCATATAGTTCATCAAAAGCATTTCTCATTTCATCAAGAGTAAAGAAATTTTGAGAAGAGATTTGACTTACCTCGTCTTTGCCGTCTTCTTGAGCCATGAGACATAAATTTGCTGCTTCATCATCTTCTTCTTCGCTTGCTTCATCTCCGGAATCTCCTCCCCAAGAGATGTATGCATGTTGCTTTTTGAAGGGTTTCTTCTCCTTTTTGATGTTAGGGCAATTTGATTTTATGTGCCCGGTTTCTCCGCATTCATAGCATTTTAGTTGATCGCCTTGCTTTTTGTTCTTGCGTTCATACTCTTTGCGCATGAATTTTTGAAACCTTTTGATAACGAGTCCAAACTCGTTGTCACCTTCCTCATCAATTTGTGGTTGGCTAGCCTTTAGAGCAATCCTTTGCCTTCTTTGATCATCAACAAACGGGTTAAGTATAGTTGATTCATAGGTTTTGAGATTACCTCTTAATGCGTCAATTGTGACATTTGTGATGCCAATGGATTCTTGGATTGCATCGGCCTTTGATCGCCATGCCGGAGTGAGACTTCTGAGGATCTTCCGGACAAGTTCTCTATCCGTAAACGTCTTTTTGAGGGCGTGTAGATCATTCACGATCATTGAGAATCGCTCAAACATTTCGTCTACTTTCTCTCCTTCCTTCATGTGGAATAGCTCATAAGAGTGAGTTAAGAAATCAATTTTAGCTTCTCGTACCTGGTCGGTTCCTTCGTATGTCACTTCAAGCTTATCCCACATTTCTTTTGCTATTTTGCAACATGATATCTTCCTGTAGTCGTTAGCATTAACAGCATAATATAATAAATTTATAGCTTTGGCATTATTTTGAACCTTACGAATATCCTCCGCGGTATATTCCTCTTCGTTCTTTGGAACCCATTCGTCTTCCACCTTCTTGGTTGGAATTTGGTTTCCATTGGTGAATACTTTCCACAAATGAAAGCTATTTGATTGCACAAAGATTTGCATCCTCTCCTTCCAGTATGAGTAGTTTGTGCCGTTGAATAGAGGAGGTCGTGTAGATCATTGTCCTTCTTCAATTCTTGCAAAAGAGTCAAGAGTAGAAGCCATGGATGGTTCTCTCAAACGGTTAAGTTTTCAGAGAGTTGGGCTCTGATACCAATTGTTAGAAACTACGCTTTACGCTAGAGGGGGGGTGAATAGCGTATTAATAGAATTTAGCGTTTTCTTGCGGAATTTAAACTTTGCAGGAAGTAAAATAAATGCAGAAAAATAAACTTACACAAAGATGTATACTGGTTGGCCACCAACGTGGTTAGTCCAGTCCCCGAGAGACTCTCTCGAGATTTTTCACTATCTTGTTAAGCTTAAGGGTGCTCAACAAACCGTTACACACTTGATGACACAAGCCTCAAACAGTTGCTCGGAGATCGCAATCTCAAAGACTTCACCCAAGGAAACGCAAGTTCCTTGAAACAAGAGAATCGCAATTCTCTTACAAGTATATCAAATACTTGGACACTCACTTAACTAAAGTACTCCTTATTGAGTAGATATGAGTAAAAGAATATGTTCAAGATCACAACAACTTTAAGCAATAATATGGCTCTCAAAAGCTTTATGAAATGAGTAGAAAATGAAGAACAATTGAATGAAAGCTTATAGCAATGTAATGATCAGTTTGTGTATGTTGTTGTTTTTAAAACACTGAAATGAAGCTGTATTTATAGTTGAAAAAATTGGTTCAACCGTTGTCTAATTGCCAATTAAGAGTTGCTGAAATTACTCAGTGATAATCGATTATTAAGACCAAACAATCGATTATCTGCCAGTCAGTTTAAAAATCAATCCCAGATTTAACGCTTCACAATCGATTATACATAATCTATAATCGATTACTAGCAATATTCAAAATCAGATAATTGATTACACTAAGTTCATAATCGATAACTTTAGCAACGTTCTAAAAATCATTTCCAGATTTTAAGCAAAACATCGATTATATAAAATCAATAATCGATTACTTCAGCAACGTTCTAAAAATCATTTCCAGATTTTAAGCAGAACATCGATTATCTAGAATCAATAATCGATTACCTTATGGTATTTGAAAATCATTTGACAACGGCCAGCTTCAACAATCGATTGTCCTTTGCAACAATCGATTACTTGTTATTTTCTGAAAATCATAAAACTTACTGTCTCAGTGATAATCGATTATCTAAAGACATAATCGATTACTTAATTAAATTTAAAATCACTGGAAGACATCAACTCAACACAATCGATCGCCATTAGTTCATAATCGATTATTTTGAGTATTGAAAAACTTTACCTCAACAACAATCGATTGTCATTTGTTCACAATCGATTATCATGCAGATTTGGAAAAACCTGATGTTCACTGTCTTACTCACAATCGATTACCATTAATTCATAATCGATTGTCATGCAGTCTTGGCTCAGAAACAATCGATTATCATAAGTACATAATCGATTATTTTAGCCCAGATTTTTGAGGCATGTTTAGAAAACATTTTGTCTAATGTAAATATGCATGATTTAAAATCTTTTTGACACAGAATTAAATATGCATGATTTTGGAAAATAGTTTTATGAGAGAGGTCATACTATGAGTCAAGTTATAGGATCGAGATTACAATTTAGAACAACTCAATAACAATTAAAAGCTATATCTTGAACTTCAATCTTATTCGCAACCATTGTGCGCTTGTACTTGAAATCCATCATATATCAATTTTTGCTTCGTTTGTCATTCATCAAAACCTACAAAAGAGTACACGTTTAGTATATTGCATTGAGAACGTGTTTCTAACAATTTCCCCCTTTTTGATAATGGCAAACATTAAGCGGGATATGCAATTTAGGCAAAAGATATTGACAATTCAAGACAAGTAACAATTATGCAATTTTGTTCTTGTTCCCCCTCAATTTTAGCTTATAAGCAATCAATGAATTAAGAGGTGGTGCATACCCGATATCCCGTTTTCTTCCCCCTTTTGCCATTAGCAAAAAAATAGTAAGGAAAGATGCAAAAAAGATGAAATAAACAAGGTTTATTTATTGGAAAAAAAATTAGAGGGTAGTCGATTATTGATATGGGATAATCAATTTTTATAGGGAAATTGCTGCAGATTCGCGGTTTGCTTAAGAATTGCTCTTAGCTCTAGGGTGATACCTGCAAAAAGAAGTTAGACGCCTCCGACGCTCAAGTTAGAAATCATGTAGGAAAGAAAATGCAATGCATGACTTAGATCAAAGTGGAGTCAAGGATCCCGAGTTCACTGCGAATTCGGAAGAAGGACTCTTTCTCTAAAGGCTTGGTAAAGATGTCTGCCAATTGGCTTTTGGTTTCAACAAATTCAATTTCGACATCGCCTTTGAGTACATGATCTCTAATAAAATGATGTCTAATTTCGATGTGTTTTGTTCGCGAATGAAGAACGGGGTTCTTCGTCAAGCATATGGCGCTAGTGTTATCACATCTAAGAGGAATGTGATCAAGACTTAGGCCATAGTCCAAGAGTTGTTGTTTCATCAATAGGATTTGAGCACAGCAACTCCCCGCGGCTACATATTCAGCCTCGGTGGTAGACAACGCAACACTTACTTGTTTCTTACTAAACCAAGAGACAAGAGAGCTACCGAGCAAATGGCAAGTGCCACTTGTGCTCTTGCGGTCCAATTTGCATCCAGCAAAATCGGAATCGGAATATCCAATAAGTTGGCATGAAGAGCCTTTGGGGTACCATAGACCCACATTTGTAGTACCAATGAGATACCTTAATATCCGTTTCACCGCAGTAAGGTGAGACTCCTTCGGACATGACTGATAGCAAGCACATAAACACACGCTAAACATGATGTCCGGACGACTAGCGGTAAGATAAAGAAGAGAGCCAATCATACCTCGATACTTTTTAGTGTCGACTTCCTTACCTTTTTCATCTTTGTCTAGATGATCGGATGTGCTCATGGGAGTAGCCATTTCTTTTGCATTGTTCATCTCAAAGCGTTTTAGTAGTTCTTTGCAATATTTGGCTTGGCATATGAATGTACCTTCTTTCATTTGTTTCACTTGTAACCCCAAAAAGAATGTTAACTCGCCCATCATAGACATTTCAAATTCGCTAGTCATTAGATCGGAAAATTCCTTGCATAAAACATTGTTAGTAGCACCAAATATAATATCGTCTACATATATTTGAACTAATAAAATATCATTGTTTTTATGCTTGACAAAGAGGGTTGTGTCAACTTTTCCCCTAATAAAATCATTTTCCAAAAGAAATTTACTCAACCTTTCATACCAAGCTCGAGGAGCTTGTTTTAAACCATAAAGAGCCTTTTTGAGTTTGAAAACATGATCGGGATATTCAAAATCTTCAAAGCCGGGGGGTTGTTTGACATAAACTTCTTCTTCAATAAAACCATTTAGAAAAGCACTTTTCACATCCATTTGATATAGAATAAAATTCATTGAAGAGGCGAAAGCAAGTAATAGACGAATAGCTTCTAATCTAGCTACGGGAGCATAGGTTTCCTCATAATCAATACCTTCTTCTTGACTATAGCCTTTTGCCACAAGCCTAGCTTTGTTTCTAGTGATTATACCATTTTCATCTAGTTTATTGCGAAAAACCCATTTCGTACCAATTATAGAATGACCTTCGGGTCTTGGCACCAAATCCCAAACGTTATTGCGTTCGAATTGGTTAAGCTCCTCTTGCATTGCCAAGGTCCAAAATTCATCCCCAATTGCTTCGGAGATGGTTTTAGGTTCAATTTGAGAAACAAAAGCAGTAAGTTCTAAAGTGTTTTTGAGGGAGTTTCGGGTACTTACCTTTTCTCCAACATCGCCGATTACCTGTTCGAGAGGATGATCCTTGATCGTTCTCCACTCGTTAGGCGTATTTATTCCTTTTTCTAATTGTGGCGCTTCTTCCGTTGGTTGTTCCCCAATTTCATTTTTGTTTTCCTTTGAAGGTTCTTCTTGGATTTTATCTTTCAAGCTATCCAAGATACCTGCAAGATCAAAACCGGATTCCTTTCTCGCCAAGCGAGTATTATCTTCGGAAAACAAAACATGAGGGGATTCCTCTACAATTTGGGTTCTTTTGTTAAAGATCCTATATGCTTTGCTACGTGAGGAATAACCAATGAAAATACCTTCATCCGATTTAGCATCAAACTTACCCAATTGGTCCTTGCCATTATTATGAACAAAACATTTACAACCAAAAACACGTAAATGAGAAATGTTGGGTTTTCTACCCTTATAAAGTTCATATGGGGTTTTCATGAGTATCGGCCGAATTGCTACTCTATTTAAAACATAGCAAGCGGTACTCACGGCGTCCGCCCAAAAGTATTTGGGAATCTTAGCTTCGTCCAGCATGGTTCTAGCCATCTCTTCGAGACACCTATTTTTCCTTTCCACCACCCCATTTTGTTGTGGTGTCCGTAGAGCGGAAAAGGTGTGTTCGATTCCGAGTTCGTCACAAAAATCCGCAAAGAGATTGTAATCAAACTCTCCCCCATGATCACTTCTAATCGAAGTGACGGTCGATTCCTTTTCGTTTTGAACACGCTTAAGGAAATACTTGAAATTTTGAAAAGCATCACTTTTATTTGCAAGAAATAGAGTCCAAGTAAATCTAGAAAAGTCATCAACAATTACAAAAACATATTTATTTTTACCAAGACTTTCAATACGAGAGGGACCAAATAAATCCATGTGAAGTAATTGCAAAGGTCTAGACGTTGAAACAATATTCTTGGATTTAAAAGATGCTTTGGTTTGCTTCCCTTTTTGACAAGAATCGCAAATAGAATCATTTTCAAACTTTAAACTGGGAAGACCAACTACTAAGTTTTGAGAAAGAAGCTTGTTCAAAAGATGCATGTTCATGTGTGCTACTCTACGATGCCATAGCCAAAAGTTATCCTCTTTGCTTACTAAACAATCAACATATTCGGGTGAGGAGTTTGCAAGATCAACCATATAGATATTATCAATTCTAAAACCACGAAGTATGATCTTGAAATCACTACGTCTAAATACAAGGCATTCATCCGAATTAAATAGAGCAAAATTTCCCTTGTCACATAGTTGGCTTATGCTCAAGAGATTATGCTTCAAACCTTTCACAAGTAGTATATGTTTAATAGAGGAGTTTTCGTCCTTACCGACCGAACCAATGCCGATGATTTTTCCTTTATTGTTATCACCAAATGTGACACTTCCTCCTTCTTTGTGCTCTAGTTGAAGGAATTTGGATTCATCTCCCGTCATGTGTTTGGAGCATCCACTATCAAGGTACCATAGTACACTTGATCCCTTCAAGCACACCTACAAAACAAATTAATGTTCTTTAGGTACCCATGCCATCTTGGGTCCTTGAGGGTTAGGCATGTTATAATGATGCAATTGATTTATATGTCTATGACGAGTAAAGCAAGCGGGAGCAATATGACCAATACGTCTACAATAATGACAAGTCACGTTGGGATTATGCATTTTTCTAGGTACATAGTAACTAGATGAATGAAGGTTGCTTACTCTACTTTGAACACCATTGTTTCTCCTATTATGAGCTCTAGGAGGTTCACAAGTTTGTCTAAAATATGCATCGTTTCTAGAATATCTATTTCTAGGTGGAGGGTCATTTCTTGGTCTTCTAAATTGTTCAAGGTTTGGCATAAAATATGCATCATTTCTAGGTCTTCTAGCATTTTCACTATTTGGTCTAACATGCAAGTTATTTCTAGGATTTCTACTTCTAGGATAAGCATTTTGGTTATTAGTCCTAGGTTGAGCTCTAGGTTGTTGTGGTTTAGCACCAACCTTTTCTTCATTCTTGAATCCTATTCCATGTTTAGTTGATTTTAGATTAACAAGCACATCATTCAAGTTTTTATGCGAAGAATTAAACTTATATAAAGTCCCTTTAAGTCTAGCTACTTCATTCTTAAGAAGCACACAAGAAGAACAGTTTCTAGTAGCACCTTCAGGTTTATCAGCACTTCTTTTTCCATAAAACTTGTTTTCCTCTTTTAGCTTCTCATTTTCGAAAACCAGTTTTTCTAATTCTTTTTCTTTTAATGAAAGTTGTGTTTGAAAATCTTTTTCTTTTAGAGAAGCGCTTTCTTTAACACTTTTGACAGTTTTTGAAGCTTTGATAAATTCAGCATATAGTTCATCAAAAGCATTTCTCATTTCATCAAGAGTAAAGAAATTTTGAGAAGAGATTTGACTTACCTCGTCTTTGCCGTCTTCTTGAGCCATGAGACATAAATTTGCTGCTTCATCGTCTTCTTCTTCGCTTGCTTCATCTTCGGAATCTCCTCCCCAAGAGATGTATGCACGTTGCTTTTTGAAGGGTTTCTTCTCCTTTTTGATGTTAGGGCAATTTGATTTTATGTGCCCGGTTTCTCCGCATTCATAGCATTTTAGTTGATCGCCTTGCTTTTTGTTCTTGCGTTCATACTCTTTGCGCATGAATTTTTGAAACCTTTTGATAACGAGTCCAAACTCGTTGTCACCTTCCTCATCAATTTGTGGTTGGCTAGCCTTTAGAGCAATCCTTTGCCTTCTTTGATCATCAACAAACGGGTTAAGTATAGTTGATTCATAGGTTTTGAGATTACCTCTTAATGCGTCAATTGTGACATTTGTGATGCCAATGGATTCTTGGATTGCATCGGCCTTTGATCGCCATGCCGGAGTGAGACTTCTGAGGATCTTCCGGACAAGTTCTCTATCCGTAAACGTCTTTTTGAGGGCGTGTAGATCATTCACGATCATTGAGAATCGCTCAAACATTTCGTCTACTTTCTCTCCTTCCTTCATGTGGAATAGCTCATAAGAGTGAGTTAAGAAATCAATTTTAGCTTCTCGTACCTGGTCGGTTCCTTCGTATGTCACTTCAAGCTTATCCCACATTTCTTTTGCTATTTTGCAACATGATATCTTCCTGTAGTCGTTAGCATTAACAGCATAATATAATAAATTTATAGCTTTGGCATTATTTTGAACCTTACGAATATCCTCCGCGGTATATTCCTCTTCGTTCTTTGGAACCCATTCGTCTTCCACCTTCTTGGTTGGAATTTGGTTTCCATTGGTGAATACTTTCCACAAATGAAAGCTATTTGATTGCACAAAGATTTGCATCCTCTCCTTCCAGTATGAGTAGTTTGTGCCGTTGAATAGAGGAGGTCGTGTAGATCATTGTCCTTCTTCAATTCCTGCAAAAGAGTCAAGAGTAGAAGCCATGGATGGTTCTCTCAAACGGTTAAGTTTTCAGAGAGTTGGGCTCTGATACCAATTGTTAGAAACTACGCTTTACGCTAGAGGGGGGGTGAATAGCTTATTAATAGAATTTAGCGTTTTCTTGCGGAATTTAAACTTTGCAGGAAGTAAAATAAATGCAGAAAAATAAACTTACACAAAGATGTATACTGGTTGGCCACCAACGTGGTTAGTCCAGTCCCCGAGAGACTCTCTCGAGATTTTTCACTATCTTGTTAAGCTTAAGGGTGCTCAACAAACCGTTACACACTTGAGGACACAAGCCTCAAACAGTTGCTCGGAGATCGCAATCTCAAAGACTTCACCCAAGGAAACGCAAGTTCCTTGAAACAAGAGAATCGCAATTCTCTTACAAGTATATCAAATACTTGGACACTCACTTAACTAAAGTGCTCCTTATTGAGTAGATATGAGTAAAAGAATATGTTCAAGATCACAACAACTTTAAGCAATAATATGGCTCTCAAAAGCTTTATGAAATGAGTAGAAAATGAAGAACAATTGAATGAAAGCTTATAGCAATGTAATGATCAGTTTGTGTATGTTGTTGTTTTTAAAACACTGAAATGAAGCTGTATTTATAGTTGAAAAAATTGGTTCAACCGTTGTCTAATTGCCAATTAAGAGTTGCTGAAATTACTCAGTGATAATCGATTATTAAGACCAAACAATCGATTATCTGCCAGTCAGTTTAAAAATCAATCCCAGATTTAACGCTTCACAATCGATTATACATAATCTATAATCAATTACTAGCAATATTCAAAATCAGATAATTGATTACACTAAGTTCATAATCGATAACTTTAGCAACGTTCTAAAAATCATTTCCAGATTTTAAGCAAAACATCGATTATATAAAATCAATAATCGATTACTTCAGCAACGTTCTAAAAATCATTTCCAGATTTTAAGCAGAACATCGATTATCTAGAATCAATAATCGATTACCTTATGGTATTTGAAAATCATTTGACAACGGCCAGCTTCAACAATCGATTGTCCTTTGCAACAATCGATTACTTGTTATTTTCTGAAAATCATAAAACTTACTGTCTCAGTGATAATCGATTATCTAAAGACATAATCGATTACTTAATTAAATTTAAAATCACTGGAAGACATCAACTCAACACAATCGATCGCCATTAGTTCATAATCGATTATTTTGAGTATTGAAAAACTTTACCTCAACAACAATCGATTGTCATTTGTTCACAATCGATTATCATGCAGATTTGGAAAAACCTGATGTTCACTGTCTTACTCACAATCGATTACCATTAATTCATAATCGATTGTCATGCAGTCTTGGCTCAGAAACAATCGATTATCATAAGTACATAATCGATTATTTTAGCCCAGATTTTTGAGGCATGTTTAGAAAACATTTTGTCTAATGTAAATATGCATGATTTAAAATCTTTTTGACACAGAATTAAATATGCATGATTTTGGAAAATAGTTTTATGAGAGAGGCCATACTATGAGTCAAGTTATAGGATCGAGATTACAATTTAGAACAACTCAATAACAATTAAAAGCTATATCTTGAACTTCAATCTTATTCGCAACCATTGTGCGCTTGTACTTGAATTCCGTCATATATCAATTTTTGCTTCGTTTGTCATTCATCAAAACCTACAAAAGAGTACACGTTTAGTATATTGCATTGAGAACGTGTTTCTAACAGTACTATTTCAATCTCGAATGGTACGGGGGTGTTTGTGAGTGGTGCTACTTCGAACTCGAACGGGACTATTGTGGTTACCTCAGTCTCCTGATAGCTGTATCTGTACAATGATGTGATTGAGTGTAACCGCTAGCTTCTTAGGATCATCACCTTCTTTGATTAACCCGATTGACCCCTCTGGGTCCAACTCTTCATCTATTTCTATCACATTGACGCCTCCACCCTTATGATCTAGGAGGGAGTTATTGCGAACACTAGAGTAGCTTACTTAGCCTGAATGACTTTGTTGTCAATCAAAGCCTAGATTTTACCCTTCAACAAGAGGCATTCATATATGGTATGTCGTTTTATGTCGGAATGGTATGTACAGGTTTTGTTTGGATTGACCCACTGGGATGGAGTTCCTGTGGCTACAACAGGGATGGGAGTGACGTAACCGGCAACTTTCAATCTTTCATACAGCTGGTCCATGGGATCGGCAATGGCGGTATACTATTTGGATGATCTACGGTCAAAGCTTGGTCTGGGCCATGGGAAGTTTTGGCGAGTTTGAGGTGACTGAAAGTGGGACAGTTGGGAGTTTATGTGTTATAGACAGTGGCTGGTTAAAAATATCTGAGAGATATGGGTTTGATATGAAGGTGGAGGTGACGGTTGATATGTAGGTTGAGGTGATGGCTCATATGTTGGTGGGGGTGTTTGGTATGCAAGTAGAGAGGTTTGATATGTCAGTGGAGATTTGGGTCCATGTGGAACCATTACAGCTCTTACGCCTTTCTTTTTGGATATGCCATCAGAGTGTAGTGCTTTGTTGGTGGATTGCAGTGCCTCAAAATTAGTGACCATTCCGCTCTTGATACCTTCTTCAACACTTTCCCCAAGCATAATAATGTCAAAGAATTTTTTATTTTCAATCAACATCAGCCTCTCATAATATTACGGCTGCTGTGCCTTGACGAAGAATTTATTCATTTGCTTTTCATCTAATGCCGGCCTAACCTTGGCCGCTTCCGATCTCCAATGAGTGGCATAGTCGTGAAAGGTTTCAGTGGGTTTCTTTTGGATATTCTGGATGTAAAATAACTCTGGTGCATTTTCCGTGTCGAACCTGAATCGGCCCATGAAATCCGAGGCCATGCTCACCCAATTAGACCACATCTTAGGGTCTGGGATGATGTACCAAGACAAAGCATCCCTGTCAGGCTCCTCATGAACAATTTAATACGTATCTTTTCGTCTCTTCCAACTCCGACCATTTTGTCACTATAGGTCCTTAGATGGACCCTGGGGTCACCAGTACCATCGAACATTTTAAACGTGGGAGGTTGTATCCCTCAGGCAGTTCCACATCATGTTGTATACAGAGGTCTTCATAATTTAATCCTTCATTTCCCTTACCTTCTTCCATGCCTTGAACTCGGCTAGTCAATTTTTTGAGTTCTTCGTCCAGGTTCTTGATGAGCATATCCTTCTTATTGGACTCCGGTGTGTAAGAGATGAGTTGAATGGAGTGAGGTAGAGTCTCCACGTATATGGTACTATTCTAGTGGACTGGCGCTTGAGCATAGAGGTGATCGTTTATGGAATTTTATTGTTCAGGAATGATGGGTGGGGTGTTTCGGGGAGTGTGGCAAGTATTTTGTTGGTATTGTAGTGGGATAGTTTGGTTTTATGGTGGGTTGTAGGAGGATTCTATTTGTTGGGTATATCCTGAGGTGGTGCTAAGTTTTGAGTGTTTGGATTGCCAACACTTGGGTCGCTGAGTGAGAAGGACAAGTTCTCTAGGTTCCGAACATGTTCAAGTTCCCCTTGGAGTTTCAATAACCTTTGTTCAAGTTGCGACATGGCATCATTCTGGATCTCAGTACCTCGACCGTCAGAAGATTCTCGATATTCAACTGGTGTTGAGTTTTCTTTTCTAGTGTTAGTCAAGTCTTCCATTTTTGCTTTGCCTTTATCTTTAGATGGACTAGGAGGAGTAGAAGGGAGAGGGGCCATGGATCCATTGTGAAAGGGGAATAATTAAAATAAATAAAATAAAATAAAAGGTAACAGATCACTGGGGATTATGATAAAATATTTACAATATTTAAACATATATCACAAGAATATAAATGCGTGTCTTAATTTGGAAGCCTTGTTATACACTAAGTAGGCCTAGAGACAAGTTGATTTGGAGAACTTAGATGCCAAAATACCTCATTTTACTAATATTTGGAAGTGGGAGTTGGAAGAGTACGAACACTGCTCTAATTTACTGTACATATAGTTATCTGAATTGTACTGCTCCATGTGGGGCCTACGACTTCGGCTTTTGACATATATGGGCCTACTTCATTGACCATTTAACACGTTTATGCCACTTTACTCAGAGCATGTCCTTTGTCTGTTCAAAGGTTGAAAACACAGGTCAGCTCTTTGCTTCTAGCGTGTCTCTCATTCAGGTGAGTTATTCAACACTCTCTTCTCTCTGTCCTTCAATAGCATATTGCTCTGGTGTTTTTTATCGATGGTCTGTGGGGTGATAAAAATTACCTTTGCTACTTTACTGTTTCAATGTCGCACGATGATTTGATTTTTATTAACATTTGGGGTTGCATATTTGTGCTTTTTGTAGCTAAAACTTGGATCTCTCTGGAAACCAGGTTTGGCCTTTTCTTTGTTTATTTCATATTCTTTGTAGTCATAATTTGTTGGGTATCGTTTGTTCACTGTTCTTTGGTGGATATATGTTAGATATTTTCCCCCTATTGGGATACTTTATTGTTGAATTTCCCTCTTGCATATCCGTAAATTGGTTTGATTTACTCATACATGTTTGGAAATTGGTACCTAGACAATTCAAGAGCAAGTTTCGTCCTTTAGTCGCATTTCTGCAATCTCTCTTTGTTTCTTGATCTTCACTCTTTCAATGTTTATCGATCTTTATTATATCTATCATCTGATTTAACCTCTCTGTTTTGGTAATCTTTTTTTGTTTGATTGCAGTTTCTTTGTTGGTAATTTGGATTTGGTGGGTACATCATAGTTTAACCAAATCTCTAACAAGAAATTGTTAATTCATGTCACTAATTTTAAGTAATTTCATTTACCTTATATTTTCATTAAGGAATTTGGTGATTTGACTATTTGAATTTGGGGTTTTGAGCATTCAATCAAATTTACATCTCAGAGTTGGACCAAACAATCAAAACGCCATATTGGGGTGTAAGGCGTTGATAAAGGTCTACTCATAGCAGAAGTGGTTTGGTTACTTTCCGTGTGGAGTATCATGTGTTGTATTTCGACCTTCTAAAGGCCATAATAGTTACCATGATTAACAAGGTAAGAACCTTCGTTGCATTTTTTTGAAGCTTTATTTGTTTCTCTCATCTTTCTACTTGATCTTTCTTGATTGTCTCTATCAATTTTTTTGTTCTCTTCCTTCTTACTTATTAGTTTAGTTTTACTAACCCTGAGGACCAAGACGCCAACTCCTTTCGCTCCAAGTTGTTGCAATTCCATAGCTGGAGATGAAAAAACTTCTGGTGATGTTATTCATGATATTTTGAGTTTGTCTGATGGTGACAGTGCCGCTGAGATTACCTGAAATAGAAGTGCAAGGTAAGCCTTTTAACATCACTGATGATTGTAGGTGTTATTTGGTTTGCAGAGATTCCCTTTAATTGCCTGCAAGTCAATTGTAGATATATGGCAATTTCTCTTTCAATTAGTTCCATTTGAAGCCAATACTTTCAACAGTTATGCTTGCCATTTATGTGTAAAGATCTACTAAATTGTATTAAATAGTAGATATGAAGCCATAACTTTAAAAATATAATAGTTTCAAGGCTAAAAACATTAAAGGTTGAAGCCACAACAACAACAGCCTAGTGTGGTTCCACAAGTAAGGCCTGTGGAGTGGAGGATGTACGCAGCCTTACCCCTATCCTGAAAGAGCGGAGAGACTAGAGACTCTTTCTAATAGACCCTCGGCTAAAGAAGATGAGAAAAGCCCGGGTAGCAAGTAATAGAAAAACATAATTAGAAAACATTAATGGTTGAAGCCATAGAGCGTAAATCTTAGATCCACCTCTGATCATAGTTGAAGGTCAAACTGGAAAAAGAATCAACTTTTGGTGTAATTAAGCACTTTGAAGTGTAGTGCAGAATTCTACAAGTTGCACCTTTAGTAGGAACAATAGTGGTGATCAAGTGCCACCTTAGTCTTTTTTTTTTTCGTGGTTAATGCAACTGTTACTAAAATAATAAAAGGTCTCGCCTTAATTTGAGTCTTTGGATATGACGAACCAATTTCTACTATAACATCTGCTCTTTAAATCTTTACTATGTTTGATTTGGTGATTGGATATTAATTGAAGGTAGATGTTGGCTTCATGGAGCTCAGACCTTCTGAATTGCAACAGCACTGGCAATGTCTATTTCAGTCTTACAGGAAAAAGCGAGCAAAAAAATATTTTGAAAGGTCAGTGCATTAACCTTACTTCATACAATTACAAGAGGTAAAATTTTGGTGGTACAGTACAAGAAATAGAATTCTTTAAAGGGGGGACAAATTTTCTTTTGCTCTTGGTTCTTGAGGTTTTGATAAATCCTCTGATATATTTTTGGAGATATTCTCTCTGGACTACAATAATGTCGTAGCAAATATAAATTATGTACAACTCTCTGTGTACTTTTCTGTTTGAACTTGTTGCTTTGGAACTTATATGTAAGACTTTCTCTCCATGTAGTAGCATAAAAACATCTGGTTTGGTTTTGACACTGGAAGAGTTGGTTTTCTCTCAGACTATCTTCCATTATCTCTGTCTTATAGTTCTTTATTGGCTTTGCCCATGTGCATATATGTGCATGTGAGACACTTTCCCGTACTTTGATTTGATTCTATGGAATATTGAGAAATCTGTTTCTGCCAAGGGGCGATTTTTCCAAGGAAAGAAGATAAAATAGAAATGGACTTGAATCTAAGGGTGACTAACGGGTGGGGCGGGCTGGGCTGGGCTGGGTAGGAAAATTAAGGAACCGTACGGGTTGCACTCCGGGCAGGGACTTACTGTGTTTAATGGGTTCGGGTTCATCTGGGTAAAAAATAAATTGTACGGATTAGGGTACAAGGAGCCGGGCCAGGCCGGGTTAGTGTAATTTTTTTTAAAAAAATTATATTTTATTTTTGTATAACTATTGTAAGTTATATTAATATAAAATAAAAATATAAAGAATATAATGAAGATGGCAAAAAAATACACTTATAAATTGCAGTGCTACATTTATTTCAAAATTCAAATTTACAATTGAAAGGTTTACATTTAACAAATAATTAACGAAAAAAGAGTAAATTCTAAGCCCCATTATTAAAAAATAAAAAAAATTAAGTTAGCATTATACCGGTTTGGGCGTGTCAATTGTTGACCGGGTTTGACCGGTCCGGTTAACGGGTAGGAATTAAGTAGACGGATGAACCCTCTACCCCTTTAATCCAGCCCTACCCGATCCTTCTGCCAATCCGGGCTGGTTCCGGTTTTAACCGGTCTGGGCAAGTCCGGAAACGAGCTGGCCCGACTTGTTAGACACCCATGCTTGAATCTCATAATATAAACAGAGTGAAATAGTATTTTGAATAGTAAGTGAGAAAAAACAATGTTACGGAAGAAAAAAGGAATACCAGCATGCATAACTGCTTGATGATCTTTCAAGCTCTCAACTTTTGGAAAAACTTACTCCTGATTCGCGGAAGTCACATATAGTTGACCTTGAAAAATGATCTCTGTGATTTCGATTTTAGTTTACTAATTAATACTTCATTAAAATTTTCACAATATATCCACAAATTCACATGGAAATTAAAGAAGAGGATGGAAAAAATGAAAATTGAAAACAGTATATATAGTAAAATTAATGTAAATACTACCTGCCTGCTGGAACCAACTACATGTGACCCTTGTAACATTCAGAGACCTTCCGGAATTGCATGTTTCTGGGAGTAGTAGCGTTAGTGGAAATAGAACTACGTTTTGATATAGCAGAGCTCACAAGAGACCTCTTGGATAATGACTCATATGAATTTTTATTTGTTAGAACCCTAAACTGCTGTACTTATTAATGGAATTATCAGCTCTGTGAACTACTCATGTGTTTCCATGGACAACATCGTTGAACCCTACTTGGATTAAGTTTCTGCAGTATTGGAAGCCATATGATTCTTGGGTGGGTCATGAACTATTGAGCTTTTCATCAGCTCTTGGAAGCCAAGTAGTTCTTGAATTGGTCTTGGAAGAAGGTTAATCTGCTGTTACTAGACAACGCTAACATTATACTTTCTTATACCTCATACCAGACAACGCTAATAGTTTCGTTTTTTTTCTTATATATAATGTAAGAAAAGGTTTGGATATTTATTAAAAATGCTTTGTAGGTTACTCTAGCACGGGGGAAAAGTTCCAACTTCTCGAAAGTCCTCATCACATGTTTTTGAGATTTCAAAGCCATGACATGACGGTTTCAGATGTTTACAGTACACAATTGTGAAAACATCGAGATTAAACCGATGAATCGTGAAAATTATAGAGAGAGAAAGTAGAGAGAAGGAGGAGTAGGTGAGAAGTCTCTGGAACTTCCGAGAGAGAGTTTATTAAACCGAGAAAGGAAAATATACAAATGAAGTCCGGGGGTCCCAAAATATCTAGGGACCCTAATATATACAAATATAATGGATCGGGTCAAGGACCCAAAATAAATGGTGCTCGGATATGGGCTCAGATATGATTCAAGTGAATTGGGCTCGGAGGGGCCCAAATAAGACATTCATCACTGCCCAGCTATTGTATACCAAAAATACAATAAATATACACTGTGTATACACTTCATATAATCATGTGACATCTTGTATCTCAACACCCCCCCTCAAGTTGAAGGGGGGAACCACCTGCAACTTGGTAAGCAGCGGAGCCAGCAAAGTGCCCGGAAGAGGCTTGGTGAGCAAATCTGCCAGCTGACAAGAAGTAGGCACATGAATCAACCGCAAGAAACCAGTTAACAACAAGTCCCGAACAAAATGGCAATCCACCTCGGTATGTTTCGTACGTTCATGGAAAACAGGATTGTTAGCAATATGAACAGCAGCCATACTATCACAATAAACAGAAACAGGAGATGAAACAGGGACCCCAATATCAGCCAACGCGAGAGAGCCAAGACAATTCAGCAACAACCTTGCTTAAGGCTCGGTATTCTGCCTCAGCAGAGGAAAGAGAAACAACAGGCTGTTTCTTCGATTTCCAACTGATCAAACAGCCACCCAAGAGCACACAAAACCCAGTAATAGAGCGTCTAGTATCAGGGCAGGCAGCGCAGTCACTATCGGAATACCCAGCAACAGAAAAATCAGCATGATTAGAATAAAAAAAGCCTAAGGAGGGGGAGCCTTTGAGGTATCGCAAAACATGCAGGGCGGCATTCATATGGGGAAGTCTGGGGGATTTAAGAAATTGACTCAGGTGCTGGATTGCATAACAGATGTCAGGCCTGGTGTGAGTCAGGAAGAGCATCTTGCCAACGAGGCTCCTGTACTGATCAGGAGAGGGCAAGAGGTCACCAGAATCAGCATGAAGTTTGACATTGATGTCCAAAGGGGACACAACAGAGGACACATTGACACAGTCAAACTGGTGCAGCAAATCAGAGATATACTTGTGCTGATTGAGGTGCACCCCACCAGGGACAGCAGACACTTCAAGGCCCAAAAAATAATGCAAGGACCCTAAATCCTTGATTTTATACTGGGCATCCAGAGAGAGTTTCAGAGCAGTCAGTTCATCACTGTCATCCTCAGTGATAATGATATCATCCACATATATAGCTACCACCACAAAAGATCCAGGTTTACCTTTGATGAATAAGGAGTAGTCATTCAAAGAATGAGTATACCCTCTGGAATAAAGAGCAGAAGATAATTTGGCATACCATTGCCTGGATGCTTGTCTCAGCCCATACAAAGACTTTTTGAGTTTGCAGACCAGAGGAGGAGAAGAAGAAGGACCAGAACCAGTAGGAGAAGGGGAGACTGTCAAACCTGGAGGGAGTTTCATATAAACATCCTCATCCAAATCACCATGAAGAAAGGCATTATTGACATCAAGCTGAAAAAGGGGCCAGTGATTCTTGACAGCCACAGCAATAAGGCACTTTACAGAAGTCATTTTTATCACTAGAGAGAAAGTTTCAGTAAAATCAATCCCATCAACCTGTGTGTCACCCCTAATGACCAACCTGGCCTTATACCTTTCAACACTGCCATCTGCCTTGTATTTAATTTTGTAAACCCATTTGCAACCAATGGATTTTTTACCAGGAGGAAGAGGAACAACATTCCAAGTATGGTTTGTGTCCAAAGCTTCAAACTCCTGTCTCATAGCAGCTTGCCAAGCTGGAACAGATGCTGCCTGAGAATAGTAGAGAGGCTCAGATTCCAAAGAGGAGGAAGTTGAGCCAGAGAAGGCAGGGAGTTGACAGACATAATCATTAAGATAGGAAGGAGGATTATGTTATCTGGTAGACTTTCTGGGAACAGGAACAGAGGGAGAAGGAATTAAAACTGGAGGTGAACCAGCAGGACTAAGAGGAGCAGAAAAGGGCACTTGCACAGGTGTGGCAGAAGAGGGAGGAGAGAGTGGAATAGGAGAATCAGAGACATCATCATGTTCTCCAGAGGGAATGAAAGGAAAAGAAGAAGCAGGAGGAGGAGTAACTGAGGGAGAGGCAGATTTAAAAGGAAAAAGTGATTCATGAAATAGAACATCCCTGGAGACCAAATACTTCCTAGATGGAAGATCATATAGCCTATAACCCTTTTTGCCAAAAGGATAACCAAGGAAAATACAAGGAATAGCTCTGGGCTTTAACTTGTCCCTTTGAGGGATGGGAACAGTGGCATAGGCCAGGCAACCAAAAGCCCTCAAGTGAGTATAGGAAGGAATTGTTCCATACAAAATTTCATGAGGAGACTTATTATGAAGCAATCTGGTGGATATTCTGTTAAGAAGATAGGTGGCAGTCAACAAGCAGTCCCCCCAGAAGGATACTGGTAAGCCAGATTGAAAGAGCAATACTCTACAGGTTTCAAGGAGAGTTCTATGCTTTCTCTCAACAACACCATTTTGTTGAGGGGTGTGAGGGCAGGAGGTCTGATGTATGATCCCATAACTGCTAAAGAAAGGAATTCCCTCATTGCTAGAGCCCAATTCTAAGGCATTGTCACTTCTAACAGTCTGAACCATAGTATTAAATTGGGTTCTGACCATAGCAAGAAATGACTTAAGCATAGAAAAAGCATTACTTTTGGATCCCAATAGGTGTGTCCAGATTGCCCTAGAAAAATCATCAACAATTGTAAGGAAATATTTGCATCCAGATGAGGTAGGAGTATGATAAGGTCCCCAAGTGTCCACATGAATCAGTTGAAAAGGCCTAGAGGTTCTAATGGAGCTATCAGGGAAAGGAAGCCTAGTCTGTCTGGCCATGGGACAGATAGTACAGGGAAAATGTTGTTTGGAAGCAAAAGGAAAAGACAGACTAGAAATGCATTTCATGTTTGCAAAAGGAATATGTGCAAGTCTTAAGTGCCAAATGTAATTCATATCAGATGTAAGATCATTATTACAAGTGGAACCATTTACATGAGAATGCAAAGAAACAGCCTTGTTATCAGATAAGATATCATCATTACAAGAAGACACAGAAGGCAATGCAACAACTTTGTTATCATTACAAGAAGCAGATTCAGGACAAACAGAAGTAGAAGAACAATTAACAGAGGGAGAAGGGGAAGAAGGAACCAAATCTAGCTTATACAGGCCAGCAGCTTCTCTACCAAGATCCAGTGGCCTCCTCAGAGAAGGGTCCTGTATCATGTGTAGTAAGCAGGAATGTTCAATGAACATAACTATACAATGTAACTGCTTCACTAACTTGTGAACAGAAATCAAGTTGTGTTTAAAAGAAGGAACTAGCAGTACATTGTGAAGAGTAATGGAAGGAGTTAAGGCAAAGGAGCCAGTGCAAGTCACTTTTACTTTATAACCATTTGGAAGAGTGACAAGATATGGCAGAGTTAGAGGTATAATATCAAAAAGTAGTTGTTTATCATGTGTCATGTGATTAGAGGCACCTGAATCTATAATCCAGATGACAGAATTAATGAGAGTAAGCAAGCGAAGTTTGGAATCAGAAATAGGGTTCTCAGTTAACAAAGTACCAGCAAAGTTTGCAGCATATATGAGAGGAGGAGTTTGAGCAGTGGATTCTCCCAACTTGGTCTGGTGTAACAAGTTCATCAACTGGTCATAATCATGTTTGCTCAACCCTGGAATCACAGAGCTTTGACCATCTATGCTTGCAACAGACTGATGGTTAGCAGAAGGATTCCCTTGAGGAACAGACAACAGTCCATCAGAAATAGGAGAATCCAGACCAGTACTCAGATGGGCAGCAGCAGGCCTCCTTCCTTTGTTAAATGTGGGACTTTGTGGATACCCATATATCTTGAAGCACTTATCAATTAAGTATCCAGACTTTTTACAGTATCGACAAAATAAAGGTCCCTTGGTTTGATCAAAACTGACTCTCTGTCTAAAAGGAGGAGGGGGAACAGACACTGTGGCCTTGTTAAATCCAACAGGCTGCCTGTTTGTATGCACATTGAAAGAGATAGAGGTTGGATCAAATTGAGAGGAAGACTGAACTTGTCTTTGCTTCTCATCATTGAGGACAATATTATAGACATTGTCAAGGGAAGGAGGGGGCTGCATCATCAAAATATTACTCCTGACTCCCATATACACCTCATTCAGACCCATTAAAAACTGAAAGACCTTATTATCATCACATTCCTGAACTATTCCATCTTTTGTAGCACATACACACCTTAGACCATGATTAGCAAACATAGAATCAAGTTCATCCCACACACTTTTCAGTTTGTTGAAATAAGAAGCTACATCTGAGGACCCTTTAGAGGTGTGGGACATCTCTCTTTTCAGTTCATATATTTTGGTCCTGTTTGCAGTCCCTAAGAGAGAGAAAGTAGAGAGAATGAGGAGTAGGTGAGAAGTCTCTGGAACTTCCGAGAGAGAGTTTATTAACCCGAGAAAGGAAAATATACAAATGAAGTCCGGGGGTCCCAAAATATCTAGGGACCCCAATATATACAAATACAATGGATCGGGTCAAGGACCCAAAATAAATGGGGCTCGGATATGGGCTCAGATATGACTCAAGTGAATTGGGCTCGGAGGGGCCCAAATAAGACATTCATCACTGCCCAGCTATTGTATACCAAAAATACAATAAATATCATGTGACATCTTGTATCTCAACAAATTGTATTAACTTTAGAGAATCTCAAATTTGTGTTACTACAACTTAAGTGATGGTATATGAAATTCCTCTTTTATATGGTGATTGTTATATCGTTCTCAAAAGATTGTGCACAACTCTTTATGAGAAGACTTCTAAAAACTATGTCAACTGTGTTGGGCCGGTGCTATGCACGAGATTATCTGGCTAGTCATTAATATAAAATGAGTGAATCCTAAAACGACACTAGAATAATAAAGATAAGGGGAATTATCAGCTATGTTTATTTATAAGTAGCTCATTATAAAAATTGACCAATTAATAAAGTATTACTAATATTAGTCAATTAGCTATTTGTAGCAAAAAAATGTCAAATTTTTCCTTTGTTTTGAGTGGACGTCATTAGAATAGATTGGGCACATCTTAAGGAGCTTGAATATCAGTTTTGGGATGGTAAAATTTTGAGGTGGTTTGAATTGAAAATTCAAAATAATAGTTGAACATGAAAAAAAATGATATGTGTATCATACTGTATATCATTTGTGTATCATACATGTATCAATTGTGTATTACATGTATATCCATGTATACTCGTGTGTGCGATACATGCGATACATGCCTGATACATATTTGATACATGTGTCATAGAGGACTTTTTTGAACTCTCGATTTAATTATGAATTTTGGTACAAAATTAGTCCAAATCACTTCAAATCTTCCTCAATTTTTGTATATTGACTTATCTATATATTTTTAATAAAGTTCATCTATACTTATTAAAAAGAATTCATTTTTGTTTAGATTTTTGTAATATTGTATAGATTTTTATATTTCATCACCCTATTTGCTACCCTATTTATGAAATTTCTTTTTCATCTTATATCTAATGTTGCTAATTACGTTTAAAAATATGGAAAGTGATTTTTGCATGTGATACTTTGATAGAAAGAACCCTATTATTTAGTTTTTCAATTTTTATTGGCTAATTTTGGTAAGTCTATGACTAACGGATAGAGGTTGGTAAGTTAAGATTTATTTGGGACATTTGTGTAAGTTTTCTAAAAATAATTCACTAATGTTATTGGGCCTTATTACTTTTATGAAGGCAAAAATGTCGATCTAGCATATTTAGTCTTAGAAAGACATTCCCCAAATTTGATATTCTCCATCAAATAAATTTCCCAGTTCGCGCAGTTTCACCAGCAAGTATGCTCTGGCCAAGTCCTCCTTCATTTCCCTCAACGTTTTGGCAATCTTCGAACATTTTGATGACTTTTCCCTCCAACTCCATTATGCCTCGCTCCAAGTATTCTAGCTTCCTATTTGAAAGGATAGTCATCCCTTTCCACTCCTCGATCAAAATCTTGTTGGTCTCATGTATTTTTCGGTGCTCGTTCTCGGAATCGTGGGCCCTTTTGCGCAGTTGGTCGTTACGTAAAATGGCTCTTTTCGTTGTTATATACTAATGAATTTAACAATAGAATACAATAGATTTTAAGTAACAATCTAAACAAACATTATAATTATTATAACGATATGATACAACGGGTAACAACCATCCACAAAAGGATTAGAAGAAAATGTAAAATCTATATCTATATTATTATAAAAGCATGAATAAAATGTTGGATTATAAAAATAATCTTTTAATATTAAGCATAATAACTCATAAAATGACACAATCGGAAATCATAATCCTATTAGTTTTGTGAATGGATATTAGTCTTGTAATCCTATTACTTTTAGGATATACTTCTTAAAAAAATTCTATTACTAATTTAATTTGAAATGCACTGATATGATTATAAAAGCAATATGATAATGGTAGACCAAAATGGCTCTAAAATATTAAGCTGGGGAACTCATAGGGAAAGGACGTAGCTGTAATAACATTTTTGTCTGGACTATAATAATTTCTATGTTAATCTTTTTAATATTAAAGATTTTAAAATAAATACAATCCTATCTATTGAATTCTTATTAAAATATGTTGGAGGGTTTAATAAATCAATTTCATAAAAATCCTCCATATTGGTAAAACATTACCACTCTATAATATTCATACCAAAAAAAATGCTAAACGGACTGCATAAAGCGTTAAAATTGAGAAAACAAAATTCCACGATAATATATTATTATGTTATTTTTGAACTTCATTCCTAATCAAATAATTTTTTATTATTAATTTTAGTGTAATATAAAAAAAATATACCCAATTATTAAAGAACAACAAAGAAACTTTTTAAAAAAAATAAATGTGCGAGAAAAGAAAGAAAAAGGTTTGCAAGAGCCAATACCATTAATGGTTTTACAAATATAAAGATCTAAAATTGGAATATTATCGATTTTTTTACTCTTTAAAATAAAATTTATGGTAGATAAAATTATTATCACAGTTAAATATTCAAAAATAAGATGAACTAATATTAAGAATCTAAAAAAAAGAAAAATAAATTATATTTTACGTTAAATCCAAATAATCAAATCTTTCCATTAATTATTTAGCAAGGCAGTCCAATTAAACTATTTTCCAAATTCATCATATGAGTAAATTTTATTTTTCTAGTTAAAACAAAACTTAGGGTACATAAATTTATTCTATAAAAAGAACGTTAGAGATTTAAAAAAATAGATCACAAAGTAAAAAAGTTTAGCATAACATTAAGAAGGCCAAACAAGTGTTTCAGGAAGCATAATCAAAGCTAAATCATGTACACGAATAAGCTTTCAAGATTATATTATAAAAAATAAACTTTAGTATAGCGGGATTATCCTTTGTAGATGCATCTGACGGAACTGAAGTAATATTTTTATGTTGTGCATTACTTGCAAATCTCATATCAAGAGGCATGCTATTATTAGCAATAAGAACAAATGGTATACCAGCAACGATTTTCTTATGGTCTTCTACGTACATATTTGTTGTCAAGTTTATTATTTTTTATGAATGTTAGTGTTGCCATATATATAATTGACTGGGTTAAAATTGATCTTACATTGCATATAGGTTGATTTTGAAGAAAAATATTATAACGACCCAACCGGTTGTTTTGAGCTCTAGCGCGTCGTTAAGCAATCTGAGGTCATGAACAGCTTCATTTCTGGTGTTATGACTTATACGCGTAGACAGAATTGTATTTCAGGAAGTTTAGAGTTGATTTGGAAAGAGAATTCTCAGTTCGGACGCTTTAAGTTGAAAGAATTAACTAAGATTGGATTTTAGAGTACACGACCTCGGAATCAGGATCTGAAGGTTCCAACAGGTTCGTATGATGATTTCGAACTTTGGCGTATGC
The DNA here is from genome assembly GCA_034376525.1 of Nicotiana benthamiana. Lineage (NCBI taxonomy): Eukaryota > Viridiplantae > Streptophyta > Magnoliopsida > Solanales > Solanaceae > Nicotiana > Nicotiana benthamiana. The sequence continues at coordinate 25,279,061 of CM067324.1, read as the reverse complement.
CATGATTGGGTTTTGGATAGTGTTTTGGCACATATTGTGGAAGTTAGCATTTTGGAAGGAATTTTAAGTTTGGCTTGAAGTGCATTTCAGTGTTATTGATGCCCGATTGGGATTCCAAGTTTGTGAATAGATCTGTATAGTGATTTTGGAGTTGGGAGCGCGATCAGAAGTGAATTCGGAGGTCCGTAGGTCATTTTGGAGTCATTTGGCTAAAGATAAAAATTTGAAGATTATTGAGAAGTTTGACCGGAAGTGAACTTTTGATATCGGGGTCCGAATCCAATTCCGGAAGTGACAGTAGGTCCGTAATGTCAAATATGACTTGTCTGCAAAATTTGACGTTAACCAGACGTGATTTTATAGGTTTAAACATGGAAAATAGAAGTTTGATTCTAAAGCTCATTAAGCTTGTATTGGAGGTCGATTCATGATTTTAATGTTGTTTGATATGACTTGAGGCCTCGAGTAAGTCCGTAATGTGTTTTGGGACTGGTTGGTATGATTGGTTGGGGTCCCGGGCGTCTCGGGTGTGTTTCGTGGTGGTTTCAGATCATTTTGGGCTGTTTTGAAATAGCTGATGCTAGTATCTGGTGCTGTTCTTCATGTTTGTGAGGATCCTCTTGCATTCGCAAAGAAGGATTTAGCCACAGGGGCTCTGTTCTTCGCGTTCGCAAAGAGGTTCTCGCGTTCGCGAAGAGGGAAATCACTACTGCACATGTCTGACTTCGGACTCATATCTCGCAATCTATTAGGAATTTGGAGATGATCCAAAAATAAAAGTGGTAGCCTTTTGTGTCTAGTTTTCGGAAATGTATACCACTTAGCATTTGGATTTGTGTACAAAATGTTATGGCTAGTATACTACAGGCTATCCGGGAAGATGAAGAAGAAATTTGTGTTGCATAGGGCTGACTTTAGAACCGTATATCTCAAAATCTATAAGGAATTAGAAGATAACCAAAGCATAAAAGTTTTAGATCTTGGTTTTTAGTTTTCAAAACATTAAACAATTTTTTTTATGTTTTGTACAATACGTTATGGCTATTATACTTGAGGCTATCTGAGAAGAGTTTGGAAAATGGTTTTTCAGAATTTTCCACTTCGCGAACATGATGGGGATCTCGCGAACACAAAGAAGACTCGGTTGGGCAGTGTATAAGTGTAAGGAAATTGGTTTGGCTCATTTCCTCCATGGGAGCCGACCTAGGAGCGATCTTGGAGCTGCATTTTCATTATCCATATCACGGTAAGTGAATCCCACCTATTGCAAATTAATTTCTTGGATTATATATAGAATTTAACATGGAAAATCAGGTAATTAGTATAAATTTTAGGATTTTGAAGATAACCTATGAAATATTCTTGGATTTTGACCACGTTTTTGGACATGAAATTGATAGCCAATTATATATTCGAGTTTGTGAGGTTGTGGTAAACTCTATCCTCAAAAAACTTCAGAATCCGTGCACGTGGACCCAAAGATGATTTTCTCAACCTTTCGAGCGGAGTTGAGATTTAAGATAAATTGAATTTTTATAAGTATTAGGGTGTATTTTCATTGGTTTGCCTGTTATTTGGCTAGTTTTGGAGCATTTAGCATCGTTCGGGCCTTCAGAATGGCGTAGAATGTCGGTCATGGATCTTCGCAGCGAGCTGAGTCTCCTTTCTAATCTTGTAAGAGGAAATTGTCCCTAAAGGTGAGTTTATTGGCTATGTGCACCTATTTGTGGGGACTACGTACGCACGAGGTGACGAGAGTCCGCGCGTAGTTACTATTATGCTATTGTTCGGGTAGTCTAGGACCCAAAGGCATGTTGTACTTGGATTAGTTATAAACTTATTGATTGCTTGAATTGTTTAAATCACATTGAATCAGGAAATGAATTTCAAAAGGATTAAACTTTATTTTTCTTAAATCATTAAAGGAAATTGGCTTTTATTGAAATGAACATTTCTTGATAAACTCTTGATTGGCTGTTTGACTCTGTGTGTATGTGTGTGTGTGTGTATATATATATATGTATGTATGTGTGTGTGTGTGCGTGCGTGCGTGCGTGCATGCGTGCGCGCGTGCGTGCGGGCGTGCGGGCGTGTGTGCGTGTGTGCGTGTGTGTGTGTATGTATGTATGTGTGTGTGTGTGCGCGCGTGCACGCCGGCATCTCAAGAATGATTCGCGAGCGGGGTAATAGATGTATCTATGGTTCGAGCCATTTGACCCTCGGCAGTGCACAATTTACTTTTTATGTTGGATTGGGTCGTACGTCCCACGGTGATTATTTGTGCATGTCTGTATTGCTTTTCTTGAGATTATTTGAGATTGATATTTGCTCTCCCCAACTTGAGATAATTGGAAACTTATTGGATTATGAATCCGGAGATGTGTGTATGTGTGTGTGTGTGTATGTGTGTATGTGTGTGTGTGTGTGTGTGTGTATGTGTGTATGTGTGTATGTGTGTGTGTGTGTATGTATGTATGTGTGTGTGTGTATGTGTGTGTGTGTGTCTGTGTGTATGTGTGTCTGTGTGTGTGTGTGTGTGTGTATGTGTGTATGTGTGTATGTGTGTGTGTGTGTATGTATGTATGTGTGTGTGTGTGTGTGCGCGCGCACGCCGGCATCTCAAGGATGATTCGCGAGCGGGGTAATAGATGTACCTATGGTTCGAGCCATTTGACCCTCGGCAGTGCACAATTTACTTTTTATGTTGGATTGGGTCGTACGTCCCACGGTGATTATTTGTGCATGTCTGTATTGCTTTTCTTGAGATTATTTGAGATTGATATTTGCTCTCCCCAACTTGAGATAATTGGAAACTTATTCGATTATGAATCCGGAGATTTTTAATATAAAAAAAAACTTTCACATGTTCATGACTTACTTGAATTTATTGTCATTCTTAATAATTCCTTGATTATTTGCATTAATAATATATGATTATTGGACCCCTAGTAAGTGTCGAAGTAGACAATCTCGTCTGTACTTCTTAAATATTAGACGGGATACTCATTGGGTACACAATGTTTTCGTACTCATACTACACTTCTGTGCATTTTGTTGCACAGGTTCATGTATTATTAGTGGCCTATTAGGCGTAGCAGCACGAATTATTCTGGGACTAGGTGAGTTGCATTATTCGAGGTGGCCCGCAGTTAGTATAGTCCATTTCCAGCATATTGTATTTACTTCTGTCCATTGTATTCCAGACGGATGTTGTATTTTATTCCCTTCTTAGTAAATGCTCATGCACTTGTGACATCGGGTTCTGGGATGGTTTTGAAATATTTTTTATTAATTGCTTATCATCTAATTTGAATTGAAGCAGTTATCTTTCTTTTTATTTATAAAAGTTGAAGGAAAATCTTAGTTTTCAAGATTGTTTAAATGAGAATTCAATAAGTAATTTGGTTGGCTTGCCTGACAGTGGTGTCCGGCGCCACCACAACCCTTAGTGGATATTAGGTTGTGACAATATGGTATCAGAGCACTAGGTTCCCTTAGGTCTCACAAGTCATGAGCAAGCTTAGTAGAGTTTCGCGGATTGGTACGGAGACGTTTGTACTTATCTTTGGGAGGCTACAGGGCTGTTAGGAGTACTTCCCTTCTTGATTCCTCATCGCGCGATTTGATTCCTTTGAGTCTCATGACTTTATTTTCTTCCTATTCAATCTTATGCAATGCAAAGCGGTTGTTATAAATCGAGAATTGAAGAACCATAATGGTACTACAGATGTGGTGCGGGAGATTTTCTCCCGGTATAGTTAATTGGATTGTTATTGTTGCCTTGTGGAAGGATATTCTATTTTTTCAGCCCAGTAGCGGTACTTCTGAGGGCTCTAAGGCTAGGAACATGTTTCCATGATGCTTATGAACGATTATTCCACAGTATTGATATGATGGTAGGATACTTTCCTACTTGTCGGGGCGGTGAATGACTTGGAGGGAGGTTTACGCAGTGCATGATCTAGAGATTCGGTATTTTATTCCCGGCAGAGGAAAAGCAATCGGGCTAAGAAGTTTCAGATGCGGGTTGATGGGGTAACGAGACTTGGTATTTGCAAGCGTGGTGGAATTTTCATCTGCAATGTAGTGTCGTCCCCTCGATTGTATGTGTTAAGTTCGCCGGTGTTATGGTTTTCTACAATTTGCCTTGGAATAAGGCATTGTAAAATAATATTAGAAAGACGACTGTGAAATGTCGCTGGGTGCAAGGGTTCAGATCGAATTGGTATTTCTAATATTGACGGCTCGAGAAAGATGATTTTCAAAAAGGTTTAAAGATTAGCAGCGATTCATGGGCTCAAGTATTGCAAAGATGTATTTCATTTAAGGCAACAATTGAGCAGCAAAGGATGAGGAAATATATGTGGGAAGTTTCAGGCGGTGGCTAAAATTACTAGAAGGCCAAGTAATAGAAGCAAAGTTCGAGTAGTCAATTAAAGGGATTAGTTCTGCCAAAGTGGGAGAGTGGCAGAGTTACATATGGTAATTATTGTAGCATGACTACGCACTTTAAGGAGAGTTTGGAATGATTTGGGAATTTCAAAGATTTATGATTGGGGCCTACAGATTTAATCTGAAGTATGGGACATTATGCGGTAGGAGATTTGATGTAACGGGAAGGAGCTTCTTGAATAAAGAAGGATACAACATAACTTCGAACTGGAAGGTTGTTGTCGCTCATTTAAGTGATGTCCACGAGGGAGGAATGGACTTGTGCAGCTAGAGAGTGACCTTGGACTCGGGAGGGATTATTTATGTCATAGTGATTTAACCCCGTGCAACCACGTTGGAAGATGTCAGGAAGTGATTTCCAAAGGTGAGTTATTTCTGGTAAGCAGGTTAGCGATTACGTGGTTGGCGAAGCTTCTACGAAGAATTCTATTGGTTATACAGCAAAGAGATCGATCGTGCAAGTGCGATGATGATTCAGAGTATGAAAAGGGGGTTTTACCGAAGGACGAGAATTTTCGTGGTTGATTGCGCAAGGTTATGTCAATAAGAGATGAAAAATCTTGGTGAATTCTAGAGTTATGTAATAGAGGCTTTAAGCTAAGTGGGAGAGTCCCACCGCCTATGGTTGGGTTGCATGGTTAACTACTTGCGCTGTTTCTGGTTATTAGCATGTTGACGGGTTATTTCAGCTATGGGAAAAGAACATAAGTGGTAATTTAAGCAAAGGAAATGTTAAAAATGTTTCTATGATTGGCCTTGTTGGCATATTCATACTTGGGGGAAGGATTCAGAATTTATGCCTTGTATAGAAGCAACATTAAAAGGGAGTGATTCTGCCAGGTGCTTCGTCGGGAGGGTATTCATGTTCTAGAAGATTCATGAAGTTGATTATATTTGGGACCAAGTCAGAGCAGGTGGCTCTCAGCAACGGTCCTAGTAGATTCAAAGGGGTAAGTTGTGGTGTCTAATGGTTTTGAGCCTATGCATATAGTTAAGATCAAGCTTTGTAGCAGATTATGAGAAGGTTCCCGAAATTTTCTATGATATTTTGAGTTGCGGTGTAGCATTGAGAGATATGAAATGATTCGTGGGATTTAAGACAACATGGTCTCGTGATTCAAGGTCACTCGGGATGAGTGCGAATGGAGTGTGCTATGTGTTGAATGGTGTTATTATTATTTCCAAGGCAATCAAGGATAAATTGGAAAGAAGATAGGTAGGTTAGCCATAGTTGAATTGGCATAATGCTGGTAGCGATCAATTCCTTCAGTATGATCAAGTTATGCAAGTGACTGTGATGAAACGTGTGAGAGTTTTCGACCGTTGTAATTGATGTTATTTAGAAGCATTCTATTGTTATGGCCTGTTATGTGTAGGTGGATCCTGAAAGGGCTATGGTGGCTTAAACCAATACCTAGAGATTTGCATATTCTAGGGTTACGAGATTCATTTGCATATGAAGTGCTCGTCTATTAGTGGTGACAGAGTTATGATGAAAGTCGTGTTCTATCGCATATTGGCATAATGGGTGCAGTAAGTGGTATGGAAATTGAAGAAAGGATCAAGGTTGCAGTTCGGTGCTGACAAGGATGTCACAAGCTCGGATGAGCAAGAAGGGAGTTTTGATGTTTAAAGTAAGTTGGTATTGTCCTCAGCATCACAAGAGATTGGTGCTTTGTAAAAAAAGATTTGCATCCTGGTTAACGATTCGTGATTGCTTTTCAGTGTTAGTACGACTGGTGGTTTGGATGTACAAACCTGTTATCTGTTACGCAAGATTGTGGGAGTGTGCCCCACGGGAAGGTTGTATTAGTGTGGGATGCACCCACTTGATTGATTGAAGAGTTAAATCAAAATATGAAGATTGTAGGGATGCTGTTAAATTGAGAGTTGATGCCTGGAGGGCACACAGTTTATTGGGTTGTGGACTGCGAAAGATTACTCTGTTATGATGGTTGTTCTTGTGTATTATGATAAAGAGGAGCTATTATTCACCTTTGAAAGGTTATTAGCTTAGTTCAGTGTGATCAGAATCAGCTTGAGGTCTGCGGATAGATCTAAATGTGAGTATGGGCTTTCTATCAGGCCATATGTGTTCATTTCAACAATGTGCTCCTTATGAAAGAGCAGTCGGGGGTATTATTTCGCCGGCAGTCATTTCATGTAATGCTATATTATTCCATGTGAGTCGTTAATGGCTCGATAATTTTCTGAAGTGCTGAGATTCCGCATATAGATGATGTCATATGAGCAGGATGGCTCTCGAGATTCAGATCGTATATTGCACCTAGGTTATGCTTGAGTTTTGTAGCCTATGGCACTATATGTTCCCCCAAGGATGGTATTATGCGCTTAGCGTGCTTGTGGTTGATAGTTGGTATTTTGTTGTAATGAGCAATTTAGCTCGATGTATATCTCCTTATGTGAATTCTATGTGTGGATTGGATGGCACGCCGCCATGGGTATGTTATTTGGATCCTGTTGCACGCCGCAACAGTGTGATGTAGAGTATAGTTTTCTATATGCTATTTTTTTTATATGCCTTTCTTCTTATTTTCTAAGGAAAGTCCGAATTAGTGCATGAGTTGGGTAGTACCTTCTAGAGTTCATTTTCCTTTGTATCACGTTCGAATTGGTAGCCTATCGGCATATTGCGGCATCATATGAGGCTTTTGATCATGTCCGGGGTGGCTTACTGCCTGAGCGTTCATATGAAGTGAGACGAGGTTATTGGATCAAGGAACAGTTCAGTCGGATTATATGAAGTAAATAACAGATCAAAGACCATTATTTGGTTCAGAATAAGGTGATAGCTCATGTCAGGAGTATAGAACCTATGAATTGTTGATTTGGCAGTTGGTTATGGATCTCTACACATCTCTTCCGTGGTGGCAGTATTGGTAGAGTTAGAGCAAGACCTATGTAGTTCATGAGGTGCAATGGGCGTATCAAAGCCATGGAATTTTGACTAAATTGATCAGAGAATGTTACCGTGGTCCTATGAGTAAAATGGTTCAAGGTGTGAATTATGTTTTGGTGTTGCGTGTAGTTATTGTTATGGTGAGTGTATGTTGGAAACAGGTCTGGCATAAAATTTCGGATATTAGAATTGGGATCTAAGGCTTCTTAAATAAACGGAAAAATCTTCAAAATTGATGGAGCTAATGTGTTTAACTGAGTTATGGTAGAACGAGAAGGTGCATGAGGCGTTAAACAGTAATTTCGGACAACTTCAGTGTAGTTCTTAGCACGTTTGAGGATGAACGTATATTTAAGTGGGAGTGAATGTAAAGATATGACCGGTCGTTATGAGCTCTAGCACATCGTTCAGCAGCTTAAGGCTATGAGCAGCTTCATTCACTACAAAAAAAATCCCAATTGCTAACAGATTTTACCAACGCCCCGAATTTGTTGGTGTATTAGCAACAAATTGCTAACCAAATGGTAACTAATTTATTTTTCAGAATTTTCCTAACGAATTGCCAACCAAAATTTTACTAACTAAATAATTTAGTTGGTAAATATGGCGGGAAAAATAGGCGGCTAATATAGCAATTGCGTACTAATGGATTACCAACTCAAATGTTACCAACAAATAGTTTTCTTTGGTAATATTACCAACGGACTACATATCCGTTGTTAAATATGGTGTAAAAAATAAAGTATTATTTATTAACAGATTAGTAACGAATTACCAACTAATTATTTACCAACAGAAAGATTTTATTGCTAATTTTACCAACTAATTTAAAATGCATTTGTAAATTACCAACCGAATGGTATCTGTTAGTAAACTTGCCAACTAAAACTTAGTCAGTTGGAAAACTTTATTAATAGATCAAGATTATGGTTTGTAATTTATTAATAGATTGAAATTAATTATTAATATTACTTATGATACTTACATTATTAATTAAAGAATAAGCGAAAGTATGATCGATCTGAATTGTTCGAGTATATCAAATCATACATTTTAACAAAATTATAAATTAAAAATCATTTTATCTCAATAATTAAGATTCCAAAAAATTATATATCTTTTAGACTTTTATTCGATATTTCTAAATATATTTATTATTTTGATATTATCAATAATATTTTTGGGTATTATTTTTACTTATTTCTTAAATTCAATTTAAAGTATACGCTTTAATTAGTGTTATACTCAATTCTCTGTCTCTATTTTTCTTTCTGTATGTATACATATATTTTGGGTTGCTTCTGAGCCCTTATTGACTAGTTCTTACGTTGTTTAACTAGCTTGTGCTCGTTCGACTTCGTGTTGAGGGTTTTGGCTTATTCTTGATATTGGAAGTGCGCTTCAATCCAGAGCGAGGTGAGTCTCTTTCCTAACCTTGTAAGAGGGAAATGTTCCCATAGGATTTATAAATGAATAATTGTTGCTAAATGCGGGAGATACGTGCGCACTACATGACGAGAGTTGTTGCTTAGCTACTACTATATAAATTATCCGGGTAGTTTAGGACCCACGACATCATGCCTAATTTATGAAATCTCTATGTCAATGATATCGCCTAGGATGTACTAGGGACTTGAAAGAGGATAAATGTAAATTTGTATACTTGTTGAACTCTTGTATGGCATAATTGGATATTTATGTGTTCTTCGTGTGTATATATACATGATACTTGCTTGATATTTGTGGATCGAGCCGATCGCCTAGGTATGAATAGATGCATCTATTGGCGGCCGTCGACCCTCGGCAAGTGCACAATTTATTTCTATTGGTTGGGGCAGTCGCTTCGGCATAATGTGCGCATGATTATTGTGTGAAAACTCATACTCACATTGTTTATTATTATACACAAAAATAGAAATAGTAAATCATTGTAAGAATGCATCTTGCCATGAACTGCTGATACTAGTAGCTTTCTATGCTTATAAAATATTTCATATATTATTTGACCTTAGTAAGTATCAAGTCGACCTCTCGTCTCTACTTCTTCAAGATTAGACGGGATACTTACTGGGTACATGTTACTTATGTACTCATGCTACACTTCTGTACTTAAATGTAGAGGATCTGAGGCAGGTGGATCTGGTTATTACTTGGGTGCGCATCAGTGGGCCATCTGGGACTTCTATGGTGAGTTGCTTCCCTTTCATGACGATCTGCAGCCGAAGAATAGTCTTCTTTAATTTGTAATTTTTTTTCTGTCTATCCTGATTCAGACAGTAGGATAGTATAGTATTCTTTTGTGTATATTCTACTAGTTCCCGTAGCTTGTGACACAAGGTGCTGGCACACACATTAGTAGACTAGTTTTGGGTTGTATCATTATACGCTTCCTACATTTCTTACTGTATTTGGTTTCTAAAACCCCATTGGGATCCTTTATCTTTTCTTAAAAATTATAATTTTTGATAAACTTGGAAATATTTTCCGCACTTGGCTTGTCCGGAAAGGTTGATGGGCGTCATCATGACCTCTTATGAAAATGGATTGTGACACCAATAAGAGTTTAAGTAGTAGTAAAGGATTGAAGTCGTATATATAAGAGTCCTTCATAGTCTAAAACCTTCGATTTTTTTGTGATAAATATGAGTTATTATTCGATTCTCACTATTTTTAGGATCTATGACACCGGCGAGAATGGTACTAAAAAAAAATATAATAATAATTAAGTATGAGATTTGAGAAACAATTAATATATTTTCACGTTGCGTTTTTAATTAATTAATATCCAATGATTATCTATATTTAATTTTATCAAGAAGTTATTTCAATTTTAAGATTATTTATATATAACCTAAACAACTCTAATATTTGACATGGTCAGTGTACGCACATATCGGTGTGAATAATAATACTAGTTCTAATATTAATTAGAAATAATTTCATTGCATATTCGAACATTAAATAATTAGCTAAATTATGTTTGGACCTAGTTTATATTTAATAATTCAAACATGAGTGCAATTAAAATTTTATTATTTTATATAAATAGTTTGGTGCAATTAAAATTTATTAATTTGTATGATAATATAATAACCAAACGATACATGTATTTAGTTAGTATTAACATAGTTTAATTAAGAATCAAAAATAAAATGGTTAAAAGAAATTACAAGAATGTGCATTTTTTTTGTTCTTTGTCGTTATGTGATTTTATTTAAATGTGTAATTTGTGTTTATTAATGTGTTAATTAATATGTGTTTGATTAATTTCTTTTGATTTTTATAGGAATAGTTTAGGAGTTTATTTAATTTTGGTTAGTTGAGAAAGAAGAGAAAAGGGCTAAAATTGCAAAGAAAACGGGCCCAATTGAGTCAAGTTCGGACCAATTTAATGGCAAAAACACCCAATCCTTAGCCCAATAGTCCCCAAAAGTCCAATCCAAACCACCCCTGCAACTGACCCAGTCGCGACGACCCATGTAACGACCTGCCCCGCCTATTCCTTAATCCTGGCCGTTGATCTTTCAAGATTAATGGCCGAAGATCACCTCACCCCTTTTAATTAATCAAACACCTAAAACCCTAAAGACCACTTCAAACTAGCCGCCTCTATGCTTTCTCGAACCTTCTCCTCTCTTCTACAAACCCTAGCTGCTCCACTCAAATCCCAGTCCCAGTTCGATAATCACATGGAAATCTTCCATGATTCCTTTCCTTTCTTGCACACACGAAGACGCTTACCATCTCTTAAACATTACAATCATTTGGTACTCGATTATTTATGGAAAATGAATCATTGATGTTCGTTCAACTCCGATTATATATTATCTTCATGTTTCTGACCCGATACACTCACTTCCAGATCTTATTAGTCCGAGTAATTGAGACATTTTTACTATTTTTGTTCTTCTTTTCAAACTAGGGTTTGCCTAATTCTTCTTAAATTCATTCTAATTGATTTTGCATGCTATTATTGATGTTTTCGAGTTCTTTATCCTTTGTTTAGTTTGTCTGTAACTGGTTAGTGCACTATTCTTTGACACTTCTTCTTCTTTTTATTCATGTTGGTGTTATGTACATTACTGCTATTTGGATTTCCCAGAGTTAATTTTAATATTATGACCCTCGTATACAATTTTTCTTGTTTTAGTTCTACTTTGTAGTTCCCCTAGCTTTAATTATATGGGAGTTCTGATTTTAACTCACTTGTGGATAGCTATGTTGATTCATGATGCCTGCCTGACTCGTAATTGAAACCTCATTGGTGGTTGTGGAACCTTGTTTTGATTTCTTATACTATGACCCTTATGAAACTATCTTCCTTCTCAAATTGCATTCTTCACGTTGAATCCTTTATGCATAATTTGCTATATATCTGCAAATCTATCAATATATTTAGCCTAATATGCTAGCCTTAATGCATTCTCATTAGGTGTGTCCAACTTGAATAATTTCTAATCATCATGTTTATGAATAGTTGGTTGCTTGTACCTGTTGCTTATTCTAAGTTGGTTCATTGCCTTGTTTTGTACTTTTATGATAACCAACTCATGCCTAGAATGTGTTCTAATTCATGTTGAGATATTCATGCCCACCTCTTTATCTTTCTGGAGCTCTACTATTAGCTATGACTTTTTCTCATGCCTTTGTAATTGTATCATGTGCTTTTCTTGACCTGCTTAGCCCTGTGTTCCCCAGTATTAGTTAAGACCTTTAGAGTAAATCTCGTTACCAACATTTTTACCTATATGTGGCCACCTAGTACGTGGTTCGATGCCTGTTTGTCCTATTGATTTGAAAACTGACATGTCTTCTATTTACTATAAGTTTTTGTTGATACCCAGCATGTTCAAGTTTTCTCATGCTCAACTAAGTAATTGCTTGATCATGAACCTGTTATGTTATATTGTTTTCACTAGACCTTCATGTTAAAACTTATGCGTGAAGGCTATGCTCTACTTGATCGTGTCTATGACTCTATTAGATTTTCATGTTTAAATCTTGTGGCTAAAGCTCTTTTAGGCTAATTCTGAATCAGCTTGCTCTTGAAAGTCTTTTGTAATAGTTCACTATCTTATGATGGTCAATCCTGTCACTTTAGGTTTATTTCTAACAATACAAGCTTGAACCTTCCTTGTAAACTTGTCGGTATTTCATGTGATCTTATCCATATGTCTTGGTTATAAATGTTGATTAGTTATTGCTTTAGGAGTTGAGTGTGAAAAGTTATTTAGTTAATTCCACGAGTGCTCTGTCGTTTCTATGATTAAGTTTGGCATTCATACCGCTATGTAAGTTATTCATTGGGCTCGGTGTTAGGCCATATGTATTGTTGGACCTGGGCATTGGATTCAGGAAGATTCTACTGTCCTCATGAGCCTGAGACTTGAGTCTGTTGGTTGGTGAGGCTGTTGAGGGCCCATAAACTCACTGGATTATATTATAGCAGGCTTGTACTTGTTTTAGTTTGTATGTTGTCATCTTTGAGTTTGTATTACTCCATTTTTGTCCTGTAACTTGTAATAACGAATAATTGGGTTGTTAGTAAAATGGAAAATGGGTGTGCTTTGTTATTGCATAAAGGGTAGAGAACATATTTATCAGGTCTACATGCTTTATTTGTTATCTTCTTTAACTTGCTCTACTTCTGCACGCTAGAATAAATCATGTCTCTAGGAATTGATCACACCTTACCTAATTTGACCAATACTGGTACACTATCATCTCCATACTTGTTATTATTGTGCATTTAGACAGCATGCCTATAGGACGTATATTATATGGTTTCGCTAACCTAGATATCATGCCAATAGGACTTCAAATAATTAATTGATACATTTGCTTCTATTATCTTTGATGCACTATCAATCTGGATATCATGACCATATGATACTAATCTCTTAATCAACTGCTTGTGCCATTTTGTTACACTTTCACTTGGATAGCATACCATACTAATCTCTTTCCTATAAAATACTATTATTCGCCTAGAAAGGATGTATATAGAATCAAACGCTGGTAATTCCCAGATTTAATAGCTTTCACTGCCCACTTAGCAAATAACTTAGAAATCATACCTATAAGACAATGTCACTCGCCTAAGATGCCTATCTATAAAATCAGTGCTAATAATCCTGAGTTTGCAAATAGTTTACTGCCTCCTCGCCTAAGTTATTTAGAACAATAATGTTGAATATACAATACTGGAATTCAGAATCACATAGAAACCATTCCTATAGGATTTTAAGTCTTGATTGTGAATATGTGTATTGCCTAAATTGCCCGCATGCATTTCTTGTCTATGTTTGGAGACTAACTTAGTCAATGTATTATTCCCATGAATCACCCAAATGCTGGAACTAATTAGAGGCAAAAGGTTAGTTTTTGTTGGTGATTCCATTAGCAGAAACCAATGGGAATCAATGATGTGCTTATTGTTCGGAGCTATTAAAGACCCAAAAAAGGTTTATGAGACTCGTGGTCGGAGAATAACCAAAGAGAAGGGAAATTACTCTTTCAGATTTGCGGTAATCAGTGTAAATTTCTTTTTTATTTTTACTTGTGGATAGCTAATATGCAGAAAATTGTCTAGAAATTTTTGGTGTCAATTTTGCAGGTCTACCAATGTAGTGTTGAGTACTATGTAACTCATTTTTTGGTTCATGAGGGCAAGTCAAGAATAGGCAGCAAACGAGTGCAAACGCTACGTATTGATGTGGTTGACAAAAGTTCATCAAGATGGAGAGGGCCTGATATTCTGGTATTTAATACTGCTCACTGGTGGAGTCACCATAAAACTAAAGCAGGGTAAGCCTTTTGGAAACTATATTCCTATGGACTATTACTTCCAATTTGACATACTAATAGTAGGAATAGAATCTGTTCTTGTTGAGGTTCTTAGTTTAATAATCTATCTGAAGATCTGTTTTAGACTACTACACTTTGGACTAACTAACAGGTTGTTACTAATGGTTAATTAGAGGAGCCTATATTTGATTGAGATGAGCTTAAAAGGTGCGAGATAGTCATAGCTAAGTCCAACTTGTTTGGGATTGAGGCGTACTTGTTGTTATTGTTTTATTGGATAAAGCCAATATTGATATAAAAATGTAATCATGATGAGATAGGACATAGAAAGAACTTAGCAATACCAGTTAATGAGCTGGATTGTTTCTTGGTTCATCCCGTCAATTTTTGTTATTAAGCTAGAAAACAAGTTAGTACTTGTGTTATATTCTTTTGAAAACTCGTTTCTAACCAGTAGTGTCATAACAGAAAAAATTACTACTAGGAAAGGAATCAAGTTCTTCCTCGCCTTAATGTTTCAACAGCTTTCGAAAAGGCCCTGACTACTTGGGCACAATGGGTAGATAGACATGTCAATCCAACCAAAACACAAGTTTTCTTCCTAAGCTCTGCTCCTTCTCATTTTAGGTATGCCTTAATTTGCTTTGAACTAAGTATTGGCTTCAAATCTTCGTATGGCTCATGACACTTCTTAAATTGGATAGCGGAGGTCAGTGGAACACTGGTGGCCACTGCAGAGAAGCTTCTCAACCTCTTCATGAGACTTACAAAGGCGAATACCCGGAGAAGAATATGATAGTGGAACAAATGATAGGGAAGATGAAGACTCCAGTTATCTTTTTGAATATAACTGGTTTGTCAGATTATAGGATTGATGCTTATCCCTCTATATATGGAAGAAAATCGGATAATGTTGTACAGATGCCCATCTTGAAAGGCTCCATGAAGGTTGAATGCTGGTAGTGCACTGCAGTATGTTCCTTATGTTCCTTCAAACCACTGTTTAGTAGCTGTAATTCAAAGTAGTATGTGGTGAGATTGCTATGCTGTTTCAGTAGTATTTTTGTATTCCTGGAGGCATGTATGGATGAATAATTGGTGCAAATGATACAGTTTCATCAGATTGAGCACATAAGTGCTAATACCACTGATGGAAACTACACTTGCAGAGTTAAACACAATTGTACCTGCATATATGAGTATTATCAGATGCAACTATACAGCATGACCATATAGGCTTGCTTCTCTGTTCCTCAAGTAGTGGTTTTCTGTTGATCTCAAACTCTGTAGGTTGTTTCTGCATTGTATAAAGGTTATAGGACATGATTCGGATGAAGTATAGGAAATACAGTAACCAAAATAGAATGGATACACATTTTCTAAATGTGGTACATATGAAGCATTTAAAATGTCCCATGCGCAGTATCCAATTGAAGTGATTGCCATCTTCTTGGTACAGAACACTTGCAAAGTTCTTGATACATATCACCTGCAAATGAATATTAATACAATTATTATAACCATATTTGTTAACGAATTTGAAATTTGTTTGTAAATTGCGTACAATTTACTAAATAGAACTTTTCTATAGACAAAATTACCAACCGATTGCCAATGTATTTTTAAAAATATTCTATCGGATTTACCAACCAAATTGGTATCCATTAGTATAGTTGCTAACATAATACTAATGGAATTTTTCTTGTTACTATATTTACTAACCAATTACAAACACAATTTAAATAATCAAAAATTAATTTTACTAACTCAATTTATATATGTTAGTAAATTTACTAACGAACTTCCAACTGAATTTTTGTTAGTAAATTTACCAACGAAAATCTTGGACTCAAGATTCAAAAATTGCCAACAAATTTATTTAGTGTTTACTAACTAATTTTTAGTTGGTAAGTTTACCAACCAATTCAATATGGTTGGTAAAATTTACCATCGGACAATTTTCGTTGGTAATCGGTTAGTAAGTCAAAATACCAACCAATTTGACCAATTTACCAACATTTTTTTTGTTGGTAATTGAGTTTTTTTTTTGTAGTGATTTCAGGTGTTATAACTTGTACGTGTGAACGAAATTGAATTTTGAGAAATTCACAGTTTCGATTTTTTTTTTCATTCACCAATCAATCAGAAAAAAATAAATAATATCATTCATTTCTCATGAAATATTTTTCACTTTTTTTCGTACCAAACACACCAATAGTCTATAGGTATTCCACTCGAAATGTAATTGTAAAATCATACTAGCTTCAGAAGCACTGTTTCTAATAAATCTTATTTGTCCTTTTGTTTTTCTTTAGTCTTTTGTAGATTCTAAAGAAAAACCAAATGTGAACTACTTTATTAGGAAAATGTCCATGTGTACAAGAAGAATTATTTTTTTTTCGAAGTGGAATATACATTTTTTGGCTATAAAAAGGGACCAATAAGAGCTATTCGAACCTTCCTATCTCAGTTTCCTTTTTGGTTATTCCCCTCTCCCTCTTTCTCTTTCAACTCAAAGTATTTTTCTTTTTAAAGGAAACTTGTTGACTAGCTCATCACCAGCCAAACTCCCTCTTGTCTCTCACGCAAAACCAGAAAGAGTTAGTGAATTAAGTCCAAATAATTAAATAAGTAGTGAAGGAGGTGTTTCATGCATGTTATGGGAAATAACAATAATCACCAATATTATCCTCAACTTCTTCTTCTTCTTCCTCCTCAGCCAATGTTAAAGCCTTCAAGATTCAAGCGCATATGTGTTTTCTGTGGCAGCAGCCCAGGCAACAAACCTGCGTACCAACTTGCTGCTATCCAGCTTGGAAACCAATTGGTATTATCACCTCCCACTCAATCCTTTTTTCCTCTTGTTATGCTCTTAAAGGTGACGTGATGATATAAAATATTCTTTTATATATATATATATTATGACATATTTATTGTCAGAAAATTAGAATAATATATGAAGTGGTATTACGTACCTTGTGAGTTATCTAATTAAACAGCAGAGACGAGCTCTGTAATTATATGTTTTGTTGGATTAGTTAAGTACGGTGGATAAATTAGGTGTTACAAGATTATGACAATTAGTCGCTATAAGTAAGATTAGCATGCAGGCTTCTTTCTTTTTTTTCTAAATAGGGTTCGTTGACTAGAATTACGTACATACCAATACAAGAAATCATTTTTTGGTAAAATATATTTTTCCTGAAATAAAATGACAGGTTGAAAGGAACATCGACTTGGTGTATGGAGGTGGGAGTGTTGGCTTGATGGGTTTGATTTCTAAAGCTGTTTTTAATGGTGGCCGCCACGTGTTAGGGTACCAAATTCCTGCTATTCAAAGACTCTTTTTCATATCCTTTGTTTATTTTCCATATTCTTTATTGTATATTATACTTTTTCTGTCAAGTGTTTTCAGTGCTAATATTGCTGTTTTTTTTCCCCTCTAATTGGCAGTGTGATTCCTACAAGTCTCATGCCGAGAGAGGTATCTGCTTTTGTAAATTTTAGTAATTATGATCAGAGAATTCTTATTTAAAATATATATTTCTCTACATATATATGTATACTATATTTTATTTATCAAACATTTCCTCGGTTCTCTCTTACTAGTTCAGTACACTAAAATATGTATATTTTACTCGTCTACTTTAGCAAATAAAAAGAATAGGTTATTTTCTTTCATTGTTGTCTTTATTATTAACTGCTCATACTTTATTTTTCTAAGTGTGTTTAACACCATAATTTTTTACAGATAACTGGAGAGAAAATTGGAGAAGTGATGGCTGTTTCTGGTATGCACCAAAGAAAGGCTGAAATGGCTAGGCAAGCTGATGCATTCATAGCTTTGCCAGGTAACTATTAACGGAAAAGTATAGTATAAAAACTATACATTTAAATTATTTATAAGATAGTAACAAATAATTTTTAAAATACGCATTATTTTTAGCCTGACGACAATTGAAACTGATATAAAATATACATCAGATTAAACTATAATGATAATGTAAATAATTTTTACATTATTGTACATGTAATCTGACATTATATTGTACATATACTTAATCCGCACAAAAATACTCCACTTTGCTTCTACTTTATACTTTATGGATGTGGATTAGAAAATAATAACAAAAATAAAATAATGATCAGATTTTTTACTATGACTCCCTCGTTTCATATTGTCAGTCACGTGGTTACTAAAAATAGTTATTTCAAATTATTTGTCATTTTAGAAGTTCAAGACAAAATTGATTTTTTTTCTCTTTTACCCTTAGTAATAATCATCGTTGAAAACTACAAACACTTCAATTATGGATAACTTTGTTCAAATATTAATAAAGAAAGATTAAGCTAGGGTTTGGTCATAAATTCACAAATTTATTTGAAAACCCTAATTTGGGTAAGTTTGGTTTGAAGATGAAAATGTATTTGGACATAAAGTTTTCAAAATATATTTCACTTTTAAAAAAAATATGAAACATGACTTATACCCACAAGTTCTAAGAACTACCACAAATACCCAATAATATATTTATCAATAACATTTATTATTTTATTGCAAACCACATAAATAAAATTTGATACAGTCATTTTTATAGTAAACTACATCATATATTATCAGATGACTGAGCGAAGCAATATTGATAATAAATTATGGGCTCTTTTATAAAATATAAAAGTTTGAGGTAATTTTTTAAAAATGTAATAGCGATATTTTGGGTATGGTTTTGGGAATTTTCTAAAATATAGATAAAATTTAAGGCCAAATATGTATTTGCCATAAAAAACCCAAATATATTTGATAACATCTATAGCCAAAAGGGTCCTAAATATTAAGACATAAATAAGGGTAAAGTAGTCAAATTTCATCCTAATTAGTACTCTCTCCGATTCATGATAAGTGTCAAATTTATTTTTTAACACGCCCATTAAGAAAATACTAAATTCTATACAAAAATATTTACTATGACTAAATTATCCCTATTTAAACATTTAGTATGAGGAGTAAGAAAACTTTTTAGGGATATATATATATATATAAATTATTTGTAAAAATAAATTAAATTTTTTCTTGATTACATAACTGAACACTTATTTTGAACCAAAATAAAAAAAAATAAATTAGATACTGAATTAGAGGGATTAACAATTTTTTTTTAAGAGAATCATGACACATCATTTGAAACGGAAGAAGTAGTTGCTTTCGTAGGTAGCAATCAATTTCTTAAGTGGACAAGCCGATGTTGACAACTGTGGAACTTGTCAGTTACAGTGATTAATTAACTTCTTAAACTTAGTTTGCTAATTGGGGAACAACTAATTAATGCTAATCTCCTTATTTCTTGTTGTGGTTGCAGGTGGCTATGGAACATTGGAGGAACTCTTAGAGGTCATCGCTTGGGCACAGTTGGGCATTCATGATAAGCCAGTACTATCTTAATCATACACTTATCCTTTCCTTTTTCTTCAATTGATAATAATGTGACATTAAAACCGTACAACTCATATAATTTATAATCGTATTAATATTTATGACTTATGTTACATCATAAAGTCTTTCTTTCTTTTTAATACTGTTCTAGTCGAACTTGATTTTTATATTGCCACAATAAAAGTTGAGGCTAGCTGCTCCTAAAAGGAGTATTAAACTGAGCAAAATGCAAACATTAGAATCAAACCTCTTAAAGGAATATTAATCTAAAACGAGTGTAATTAATATTATTACACGTAGCTCTTTTTGGTTGTGATATATACATAGCAATGTCATGTTCAATTAGATTCTAAGGTGACAATATGATCCTAAACTCATTTAGGTAGGTTATTACCGGTCCATTTTTTGAATTCATTTCATTTAAAATTAGGTTGGTTTTTAACATGTGTAATTTTACTAAAATATTTTTAAAATAATTCTTTTATTATTTGATGTTGTAGATCACCTTAATAAAAGAAAAAGAAAGCTTATTTAATAATTAAATAATTTATAAAAAAAACAACACATTAATTACATCTTAATAAGATCGTAGTGTTGGTTGGATTGTGACTCAAATATTAACTCATCTTTATTTAATCCATCACAATAATTTTTGAGCGGGTCAATAACGAACCTAGTTATTAATTTAATCCATTTTAACTATTCAAAATCAGCCTAATCCGCTTATTTAATATCATAACTCCGCGCTAATAGGAAGTTATTGGTTGTTACTACGTGCAGGTAGGACTACTAAATGTGGAAGGCTACTACAACTCCCTCTTGTGTTTCATGGACAAAGCAGTTGAAGAAGGTTTCATCACGCCCTCTGCCCGTCATATTATTGTTTCTGCCCCTACTGCTCACGAACTCATGTCCAAACTGGAGGTACTTCACCTTCCTAATAATCATAATGTAGTCAGTGGCATATTCGAGATTTTAGCTCTATAAATTAAATATATGCAAATTTTAGCATTAAATTTATTAAATTTTTGAAGTTATACATTTAATAAACTTTTATACATAATTTTATAATACTCATTAAACCCATAAAAAATATTTCCTCTGTTCTAATTTGTGTGAATCTATTTGATTGGATAAAAAATTTAAAAAATAAAAAATTTTATAATTTATGGTTCTAAACAAGTTAAAAAGAAGTTTACAGTATTTATATGACTATAAAAATTTCTCACTAAAAATAGGATTAAAATTTTAAACTAACTTATTTCTATATTTAAAAAAAAATTATTTTTTTGAACGAACAATAGATTTACATAAATTAAAAAAGAAAGCACTAAATTTAGATGAATACGAAAGCTCCACCTGCCCCTCATCAATAATTACCACACGCCGGGACACACACCACTTTTTTTTTGTCAAAAGAAAAAATTTGTATTTCAACCAATATAACTATACGTCACGTGTTCTTTGGGACTATAGAACACCTCTCAAAATTGATCAACTATCCACTATACAACCCGAAGGCTGTTGAACTAACTTCTAATCTACAAAACAGTGAATATATTCAAGGATTACATAGCGGGTAACAGTTTAAGTATTGTAGAGTAGGCTGCCATTTGTTCATCTTCCTTCCAGTGATGTGCACCTGAAGCGCAATCAGTCTTGCTCTAATCTTAGCATCCATGCTCGACTGTCTGAATTGTCTTTCATTCCTTTCCATCCAGATATTATATACAACTGCGGCGAATACCACTCCTAGGATGGTTTTCCTTGGGCTCCTATTATTGACTCTATCAGAGAGCCATTGGACTTCATGCTCCCAATTGTTTATCACTCTATTGAAATTCAACTACCTTAGTAAACCTTGCCACATAGATTGTGAATAAGGGCATTCAAAGAAAAGGTAGTCATGAGTCTCTGTGTTGCCACTGTCACATAAAGAACTGGCATGGTCTGCGTGGATACCCCATTTTTCTGGCACGTCTACTGTTGCAAAACGTCGATGCAATGTCATCCATAGTATGAATTTCTGTTTTGGCAGAATTCCTGGCACCATCACCAGTTTTTTACAGGGTACTTTGGTGAACTGTGGGATGGAATACCTGTATGCACTTTTGATACTGTAACTTCCCTTCTGGCAGTAAGAGTGTATTGCTGCCCAGTCATGTGCCCACCAGTCCCTAGCTCCAAATATTTTGCTTACCAACCAGCTAGCCTGCTTTGGTATTTCCATATTAGTCACCTCCTTCCTTCTTATATAATGGCAATGGATCCATTTGATCCATAGTTTATCCTTTTTTTGCATTAGTGCCCATAGCAGCTTTGACAGTGCTGTTTTGTTCCACTTTTAAAAGCAAATAACATTTAAGCCACCAGCTGCCTCTGGCTTACAGACTGTGTCCCAAGCTATGGGTGCCCTGTGACTTGCCTCATGTTTCCCAGTCCATAAGTAATTCCTGCAGATACCTTCCAACAGCTTGATGATTTTCTTTGGAAGTAGGAAGACATGTGCCCAGTATGTTTGCATCTCAAATAGGACACTCTTGATCAATTGGAGTCTTCCAGCATAGGATAATGTCTTGGATGACCAGCATCTGATCTTGTCCACTATCTTGTCCACCAAGGTTAGGCATTGTGCATTTGTAATCTTCCTTGTTGACAAGGGAACTCCCAGATATTTGAATGGGAGCTGTGTTAGATGAAATTCTGCCAGTAGTCTATCCTTGATTTCTTGTGAAACCCCAGCTATGTACAGGGAGCTTTTCTCCAGATTGGCTTACAATCTAGACATCTGGGAGAAGTTGTCAAACTCTTTCAGTAAGAGCCGCAGGGAAGTTTCATCTCCTCTACAGCACATCAGGAGCTCATCTGCAAAACAGATATGAGTAAGTTGTAATTTGGAACACTTGGGATGGAAGTCGAAGTCTGGGTTCTTGTTCAACTGCTTCAGTGTTCTGTTGAGGTATTCCATGACTAAGACAAACAGATAGGGAGACATTGGGTATCCATGTCTTAGCCCCTTCCTTGCTGCAAATTTGCTGGTAAGGCCTCCATTAACTAGTAAGGAGAAACTTGTTGTAGAAACACACTCCATGATTAAGGTGACCATTCTGTATGGTACACCAAACTCCAGCAACACTGCTCTCAGAAATCTCCATTCAATAGAATCATAGGCTTTTCTGATATCTACTTTGATTATACATCTGGGAGATACAGCTTTCTGGGAATAAGCTCTAATCAATTCATGGGCCATAATGACATTGTCCAGAATGTTTCTCCCCTCGATGAAGGCTGATTGTGCCTGCCCAACCAGATAGTCCACCACTATTTTCAGCCTGTTTGTAAGAATTTTTGCAATGACTTTGTACAGTGTTGAGCAGCAGGCAATGGGCCTGTATTCCTTGACATAGTTGGGATTCTTCATTTTCGGGATCAATGTAACAGTGGTGGAGTTAACTTCTTTCAGTAACTTCCCATTTTGAAAGAACTGTTGCACTGCCTTTGTAACCTCTTCACCCACAATAGGTAAAAACTGTTTGAAGAACTCTGCAGGGTATCCATCTATCCCAGGAGCCTTGTCATTAGGGAGATTGTGAATTATCTGACTGATTTCTTCCCTTGTTACTGGAGCTAATAATTGATGTTGTTGGTTCAATGATAGACATGGCCCATCCTTAGCCACATTGATATATATCCCAGGGAACTGGTCTGCTGCTGTGCCCAGAAGTTGTTGGAAAAATTGAATTAACTCCTGTTGGATCTAATGTGGGTCAGTGATTCTCATCTGGTTGTCATTGAGTATGCTACTCACCATGTTCCTGGCTTGTCTAGACTTCATATACGCATGGAAGTATTTTGTATTACTGTCACCCAACTGAATCCAGTTTGCTCTTGAGTTCTGCCTCATTATTTGTTCTTGAATACCTTCCCATTTTTCAATGTTCTGTAATAGTTTCTTCTCTTCTTCAATCACTACTTCATTGAAATAGTCTTCATTCAGTTTGCTTTGGACTACCTCAGACCTTCTCTCATTTGTTGCAGCTTTGTATCCACAGATGAATGCTCCTGATGAATAGTTCTGGTCTCCTGTTCAATTTTCCTCAGTTTGCTCCAAATAGAATACATAGTGTGGCCTTGAATTTGTTGACCCCACACTCTTTGAACTATTTCCTTGTATTCATTTTGTTGCATATTTGTTAGTAGCAGCCTATATGGTCTTTTAACTCTAACTTTGACAATATCAGTATCTATCAATATAGGAGTGTGATCTGAACACCCAGGTAACATATATACTGCTTCCACTCCTGTGTAAGAACTGAACCACTGAGCATTACCAAAAGCCCAGTCAATGTGGCTATATATTCTGTCATCAGCATCCCTTTTATTACTCCATGAAAATGAACTGCCCCTTTTGGTAAGCTGCCCCACTCCAATGTCATCAATACACCCCTGGAAATCAGCAATCTCAGAAGGATGCACTGGCTGACCATTTATCCTATCCTCAACCCCCAGTGGACTGTTGAAATCCCTCACTATAAGCCAGGGCCCAGTTTGCTGGACAGCTCTCAAGTTCCTCCATAATGGTGCTATTTGTTGGGTAGTGTGTAGACCATAGACAAAGGTGATATAGCTAGTAAAGGTTGAGTTTCTGTCTTTCACTTGACAATGAATTGATTGATCAATGCTCTCCAGTATTACCACTTGAACATTGACCTCTTTCCACATTATCCATATTCTGCCATTAGGAGCATGCACATAGTTATTCCCTATAGTCCAGTCATCTCCCATCTTCTTGTATATTGCCATTGAATTATGCTGCTTCACCCTAGTTTCTAGGCAGGCTATCATATCAACTCTGTTAGTCCTCAGGAATTTGACTAACTCTCTTTGCTTGTAGGACTTGTTTAGTCCTCTAATGTTCCATGTTACAATTATCATAGGGAAACAGTGGATGTAGTACCTCCTGGATCAGCTGGCTCTAGGCTGCATTCTTCCTGCTGTTGGTTCTCATCAAGGGGTTCTGCTATGGTGAGTACTACAAATGTATTCCTCCTAGCTGCCTCAGCATAGTTGGTCATTTTGTTTTGATTTTTGTCCTTAGGGCCTTCAACAGCTGCAACCTGTTTGCCTTTGTTGTTCCTTTCTACAACAGGATTCTCAGATTGTTCGTCATTCTGTTGCCCTTCTACTTTCTCCTCAGGAGCAGCTTTTGGTTGCCATTGCACTTGGGTTACCTTCTTTTTCCTCCTTCTCTGACTCTGGGCTTCTACAGTCTGTTGTTTCTCCTGTGACAGTCACCATTTTTGTGTCCAAATGAGTTGCATTCAAGCCAGAATGTTGGTTTCCATTTATACTCTACACTTTGTATCCATGCTTTCTGATCTGGAATCTCTATGTGTTATCCTCAGGCAGAGGTTGAGTGATATCAACTTCCACAAGAACTCTCGCATATGAGATTCTCTCACACTCAGCAGTTAGCCTGTTAGTGCATAGGGGCTTACCCAGTAAGCTTGCTATTCTGCCTAGATTCTCCTCAGCACAATATTGTATCGGCAGTTCAGGGAAATTGACCCAAATTGGGACAATTCTCGTCGACTCGTTTTTAATCTGAAAATTGGGGTCCCATTCCTTCAGAATCATAGGCCTACCGTTGAAAGTGTATGGTCCTTGTTACACGATTAAGTTCTTCTCCTCCATAGAATCAAACTTGAAGATGAAGTACCCATCATCGTGTAGCAACAGAGTAGGCGTTGTAACCTCATTCCAAACGCCATAAACATACTTCAACATTTCCTTAAATGACGGATTACCTCCCAAGACATCACCAATTAGGGCATACCTCCATTTCTGGTTCTGACTCTCTATCTCCTTAGGGTTCAGCTTAGCAATTTTCACACCATCCTTCATCAGCGGAGGATAGAACTTCAATTGCATGCCCTGCTTTTGAGTTCGATTGCCTTTGACTACCTCCGCCATTGTGGGTTTCTCCGCCATTTTAGGTTTCTGAGCTTCAGTGGAATAAGTGAGATTCCTAGCCATCGTCGTTCCACCTGCACCCTCCTTCTCCTTCTCCGGCGGTGCCTGCATGACAGTAGGGGCACTCCCCGTTCCAGGGAACCAGTGTATAAGAGGTATTGGGGTTAGCTGTTGTGGGATTCCACTATCTGGTGTGATCACTCTTGCCATATTTACAGTGGGGAAGCGTTTAGTAGGGATGATTGGATTTGGTGGATGGTTGCCGGCGGCGGGCGGCGTCTTACTTGCCTGTCGCCAGATTTTCTCTCTCTAAACGCTCCAATTACGTACGTGGCTTTGACACACCACTTTTCATTAACACATTAGCAAGATAGAGTTGAGAGTTGGACATGTGTCGGAAGTCTGAATCCAAAATCTGTCACATCATATGTATATGTTTGACTCAGTGGAACAATGATTGTTATTTGTGAATAAGCAAAGGTTAAGAGTCCGAAACTTAATTAAACAAAAACACATTTTTTATGTTAAAAAAATTTATAAAAATCGGTAATTCGTAGTATAATATTATAAATTACGCTTACAAAAATTTTATTATTATTAATTTGCAGTATTATAGTGCGAATTACAATAAAAAAAAATTTAATGATTGTTCGCAGTATAATAATGCGATTTCATAATTCGCAGTATTATACTGCGAACAACCATTAAAAATATAAACCCTTCTTCTTCTTCGATCGACAGAAGTGCTTCACCCTTTAAAATTCAAATCTGGTCCCTCCCACCCCATGCCATTTTAGAAAAAAATCGGCCCTACCCGTCATCTAAAAGCAAGGTGTGAAGGCCCCACATACAAAAGAAGGTTTGGATTTCGTTTTACGGGTGAAAAAATTCAATTTTAATAATATTCAAAAATCTTAAAAATCGAGGTATTTCGATTTAGATTATGGCAAAACTCGTATGATATATGCATATTTGTATTGTTTAGTATGTTTCCATGTGAATTTATGTTATTTTGTGTTTAATTTTGTATCTTTTATATATCCGGATTAGTTTATTTATTTTTGTTAATTTTTATTATTTATATTGTTAATATTATGTTCATATTATTGTTGATAAATTTGTATGTAGAGCCTTTTAGCGTAGTAAATATAGTGTCTTTTCAAAATTAGAAAGAATAGCCTTGAAATATTTAAGAATAAAGCAATCAAACTTTATATAGAAAGATATAATAAAGTAGTACAATTGATAGTGTGCATGGCTGAAGAATATATAAGAAATAAAATTAACATCATTATTGGAGATGCTAGAAATATGACTGCCACCAAAAGATTACAATCTTAAAATATAATTCACTGATAATTAATATAGGATCTAAAATATGTTTGCACTTTAAAGATCTCTAATGTTTCTTCAATTGGATATAAGACTTGATCTCTCTATTTTTTCTTAGCTTTCCTAGTACCAAACAAAAAGAAATTTGTTCTACCCAAAGAAAAAATTGTTAATTAGTTGACATTTTCTGTGTCTTATAGAACGAACTTAAGAATATATATAATTCAAAAAATGTTGGACAAAACTCTTAATTTAATCTTCAAGAGTTTATGTATTCTTGCTTTGAAAAAACATGAAAAATTTTAAAATAGTAATGAAATATAAAAACAAAATAAATTTTTTAGTTGCATATATCAACCAAGATGATTGAGGACTTTTTAGTGTCATCATTTTCTTTAGTGTCATCGTTTTCATTTTCTCAAAATTATAAAAATTGTTAAAATTGAGACGCATAATAATTAAGGATAACTCGGTGCTACCAGCCCTTAAAAATTCAAAGTAATTCAAAAAATTTATAATTTAATTCGTTAAGGTTACAAAATTAAAAATTATTGAAATTTATATGCATAATAATTAAGGATAACTCGGTGCTACCAGGCCTCAAAACTCAAGTATGGAACACATAAATAATTATTCGCAGTAATTGAAAAAAATTATAATTTAATTCTTTAAGGTTACACAATTATAAAAATTATTGAAATTGACACGCGTAATAATTAAGGATAAGTTGGTGCTACAGGGCCCCAAAAATCAAGCATGGAACACATACATAATTATTTACAGTAATTCAAAAAATTTACAATTTAATTCTTTAAGGTTACAAAATTATAAAATTGTTGAAATTGACACGCATAATAATTAAGGATAATTCGATGCTACCGGGCCCCAAAAATCAAGCATGGAATTAATAATTAAACATAATTAATTATTTAATTTATTAAACTAACACAAATAATTATTTTTGTTTAAATTATAGTAGACATGGCCTTTCCTCCGCCTGCGCATCCTGGACCTGTCGAGGATCAGCTATTAGTGCTACAGGGTGACCATAGGTCCTTCTTTGCATGGGAGGGACAGTTGCCGATGCAGGCTCTCCGCCCCAGGAGACCTGACGATTTGTGGGAGTTTATCGCGGCGCATCCTTTCCATGATCGCATAGTAGCGCGCCTCCAGGCTACGGGGTTATATACGATTTTTGAGCTTGGACGGATGCAGCTTGATTGGTCTCTCATCACGGCCTTGATGGAGCGGTGGTGACCAGAAACGCATACTTTTCACTTTCCCACTGGAAAGGCACCATCACACTGGAGGATGTTCAGGTCTTATACGGGCTGCGCGTAGATGAACGCGCTGTGGCACTGCCCCACTACATTAGAGGAATGACGCGTGCCCAATTTGTGGATATGATGGGAGAGCTTACTGGTTTTAGGCCAGAGGGTGGCGCTGGGGGCAGTCGTGTTGCATTGTCAGCCATTAGAGATCAGATGGTGGTTTTGCACCCAGACATTACTGGCGAGACAGGCGATCTTTTGATTGATAGGTACACGCGGCTGGAGTTGCTCCTTCTTTTTGGGTGTGTCTTATTCCCAGACACATCGGGGAGTAGAATGAGTATGTGCTTTCTCCATTATATTCAGCAGCTGGATGAGTTACCCCAGTACAGCTGGGATGCTGCTGTTCTGGCATACCTGTATAGGAGCATATGCGGAGCGAGCATAGGTCCAGTGGTGGATATATGTTGTTTTTGCCCCTCCTACAGGTGACAAAATTTTCGAATACTTTGTTCTTTATTATGAATTCTATACCGTAAAATGACTCATAAAATTTACATCAACCTTTTATCTTAGGTTTGGGCCTGACAGCGGATCATGCCGTTACAACCACCTCTACTACCACTTTTGCCCGGTGAGGATTATCCATTCTCCCTCTAGCTGTCAGGTGGATTCTCTGGCATGGGAACTACCGAGGGACAAATGCGCATCACAATCTCCCCCTTCTCAGGGATGTTTTAGATATGTTGGTGGACGGACAGGTAAATATCTACCTACACTTGCTTATTTTAAATTGAGTTGTGTTGCTCGTACTAACTTTTATGTTATTATTTCGTAATTCATCTGGACGCCGTATAGCGACGAGTTGCTAGCTTAGCTGCCTGCTTGTTGCTCAATCGACCGGCTGCTTTGGAGCACCTCCGTCCTGATGATCTTCTTCGATCACGTCGAGTATCATGCCACAAAGCGTATACTTCGACAATTTCACCGTCCCCAGCCTATACCGAGGGAGCCTGGATGGGATGTTATACACTATTAGCGGGACGACCGTGCCAGCATGGACCAGCAGTATATCAGATGGCTACATCAGCATATAGTTTATTGGGAGGAGCGAGTTGAGCGTATCCCGCCACCTCCCACATTTACGCAAGAGGCCACAATTTATCTGTATGGTGAGTGGTACTGCCGCCATACCCGCCTGAGTGCAATCAAAAGCTTAATATCATACTTTCCATAGACATGAGTACCGTCTATGGAAATAACAGGACGACAATGCACAAAACCATCAATTGCCGGTTTCAATGACCAGAATACATAGTTAAAAATATATTCGGGTCTGTCCGGACTCCGCTCACGCCTCCATTCAACAACAGTCCCGGGGTTAAAGTGTTGCAGTGCGGCCACGTACCTGGGCAGATTTGAAAAAGACTTATCCCAGTCGCCATAAATAAGTTCAAATGCACGTTTGCAACCGAGATATTCCTTTCTTTTGGTTATAGTACAACCATACTCCTGGTGGACGGCTGTAATACACTCTTTAATATTGAACCTAATGGACACTTCCAAATATGGAATCAAGACAAGAGAAATCAAGTCCACATCCAAGTTGAAGTGATTCTCATTGTATGTGTTCATTTCACATCTGTGCTCACTAATAAATTTACCAACTTTTCACAAACCGGATTTCTTCTTGGTGGCATGCAACATCCAGTGACAACCCAAAAACCACCTACGGCATACAACCTTGTATTTCTCCATAGTTGACTCGCTTATTATCATCTCACGGCACTCTCTTATGCTGTAGATTTTTACAGCCCTAATTAAGCGAGCTTTGTCGGTGAAATACATGCCCTTTGTCAGAGCAGTTGGTCTAGACTCATCCCACATCTGTGACCGAAATTCATCATCATCCCTTGTGAGGGCATCCACGTTCGGCATGCTTGGAAAATTATCAAGGTATGGAATATTTCGCTCATGAAATGGCACGTGGGACTCGTATACTCTTGGTCTAGAGGGAGGTGGACGAACTTGCTCCCTCGTCAGCTCAGGTTCAACATTCACTTGCTCCTCCTCCTCATCACCCTCATCATGGAAGGGTGAATCATCTCCAGACTCATCCGCGTTGTTGTCATAATCACTATCATCTTCCTGGCTCTGCGCATCTGCCAAATCACGAGTTAATACATCGTCTATGGGCAACTGTGTGAGGTCAGGAGCTTTAAGAAGCTCGTTTTCACTGCACAAAAAGAACAAAAACATAAGTTACCCAAACCTCCAGAAAAATACTTTAGATAACGCTATATCACTTTATTTACAAGTGGTCATGACTCCCGGATGGACCACCGTGGTCCAATACTCCAGAACTACGCATATTCCAACTAGAGGAGGGGTCATAACTTGTAAAATTCATATCCGGATGGTGCCCCCTATGAAAAATATGAGTGTTAATACAAATCCAATTAAAACATAAAACAAACATCGCTAAAGCGAAGTAAATGTGAAGATCACCAGTCCTCTTGTTGGTTATACAATGTCGAAAACTTATTTTGTGGATGCTCATTCGCCTGTGGTGACATGTTCAAATCAAGGAAAGCTCTTTCATCAGCAATCTGTCCGGAAAAAACTGCTCTAGAATACCCACCCGATGACAGGGGTTATCCATGCTATGCACGGCCTCTTACTAGGAACGTCTTCCACCTTGACGTACATTTCCAATAATTTAATTGCAATAAATTCCCTGTATTCATCAAGAATCTGCAAAAAATCTCTAAGAGTTTCATCATCCTCGATGTTAAACTCAGAATAATAAGCAAACCCCTGTACTTTAAGGTTAACCGAACGCCTCCTTTCACTCATTTTTTTACGTAACAACGATATCAATGTATCGTACTTCATAGTAAGAGGCAATTACATGACACTGTGGAGGTGAGCTATACCTCACATAGTTATTCTCCACCACAACCTCACCCCCCCTTCCCCTCCCAATATAGTGAAACTCTTATTTTTGGCACTTCAGATATTGTAAAAAAATGATTGATAAGAAGAAGAAAGAAGTATGAACGTATGTTTGAAGTATGTATTGAATGAATTTTCATAAAATTGAAACGCCTATAAATAAGTAATTTTTGAAGGAATTCGTAGTATAATACTATGTTTTATGTATATGAATTATTGTTATGTCAGTTAAATTATTGGTGGGCCTAAATATGTAATTTGCAGTACTATAATACGAATTACATTTTTTTTAAAATTAATCTAATCGCAGTACTATAATGCAATTTACACTTAACGGTAAAATTTCTGTCAACGTAATTCGCAATATAATTCTGCGAACTACCTAATTTTGTAACTTTTTTTTAAAATTAAAAATATATTTTTTGTTTAATTAATTATTATTTAACTTCCGGACTCCTTATTTCTTGACCCTTTACTTTTTGACATGAAGGTGAATGTTTCATGTGAAATATTCAAAATACATTTTATTTTATAAATTATAAATAAATATATAAGGAAGAAATGCACGTATTTATTTATGATTATAGTAGTCCTATATATGTATATTTGGCGTGACTTTAGGATTATTAAGGACATGGTTCTTGACAGAAAATTGTGGAGGTCGAGCATTAAGGTTGTAGGTTAGGGGAGAATTGTGAATATATTTATGGCGCACCAGAGTGAGACTAGCCCGTTAGGAGTTAGTTTTTGAATGCCAGTGGTCATCTACTGATGTAGGACTTTATCTGTTGGTTATTATTATACTTTCTATCTATTTCGTATTTCTTATATTGCTGTTATTTTATTATGATTTTATTGATCGTATAAATATATCGTTTCTTGTTGCTTTCTTGATCCGATGGTCTCCTGGAAACAACCTCTTTGTTTCTCGAGGTAAGGGTAAGGCCTGCGTACATATTATCATCCCTAGATCTCACTTGTGAAATTATACTGAACCGTTATTTTTGTTGTTGTATATTTGTAACCGAGTTCACGTAACATACTCCTGACAAAAATTTCAAATATTCTGGCTACTTATAAGCTTGTGAATCAGTAAGTTAAAAAAAAAATAAAATTGTGTATAGTATTGCTTTGTTAATTAACATATTGGATGCATTAATTATGTAGGATTATGTTCCAAAGCATAATGGAGTAGCACCAAAACTGAGTTGGGAGATGGAGCAGCAACTTGGCTACACAGCAATACCAGAAATTGGTCGTTGACACTTTATTTGTCACTTAATTTTAAAATTGAATTTGCCCATTGGGGCTAACCGAAACCTGATTAAACTGCAGTAAGTTGATTGTTTAGAAGTAATATTTGTGTGTGTATCTGAATGTCTTCCAATTAAATTCCATTAAGCATCTAAAACTGATGTAATTTGTATAATGTGTATAAAGCGTGCTCCTTATAAGTAAATTAAAGTTAATAAACTTTTGGATTAATCACTTTTGTTATCTCCTTATTAGCCTTTCAAATAATTTATTCTCCAGTTATCATTATGAATGTTTTCCTAATAACTGTATATGGTCAAAAGATATATGCCGAGGCTAAAAGCACCTCAAAATGGGAGTCTATTATTCAAATGGTCACTTAATTATCCTAATTATCTTCTAAAGTAACTTTACTTTTGTATGTAACCACAAAGTCATTGAACTACACATATTGCACTTAGAATATTGCTCAACTAGATTTTTCAAATTTTGAATTACCAAATACCTATTTTACCCTCTAAATTATAAATATTTATCTTTTTTTTTAAAACTTTTTAATATTATGATTTTCCTTTTTAATTTATACTGTGGACTTACCTATAAAATAAATAAATATTATTTATAAATTAGAAAAAAATAGAAAGTATTTAAGCGTATATAATGCTGGAATAAAAAAATAATGGGCATAGTAAAAAATTAATTAGAATAATTTGTTAGTAATAATAATTTTAATATTAACAATAAATCTCAAAATTTATTTACACAATTAATAATAAAAGAAAATAAAGATTGTAGAATATATATTTCATGCACGTAATATAAAATAATTATTTAAATAAAGTTATGTTTATAATATACATTATATATTCTTGAAAATTATGCTCAATTACATTATTATGTTTCTACCAACTTTTCAAAGACACAAGTTATATCACCGAAAATCAGGGGTACTATCTGTATAAGGTAAAATATGCTATGTTATGTCGGGCATGCAATATATATAATATAATTGAGCATAATATTCAAGAATATATAATGTATATATATATATATATATATATATATATATATATATATATATATATATATATATATATATATATATATATATATATATATATATATATATATATATATATATATATATATATATATATATATATACTTTTACGTAAATAATTATTTTTATATTACGTGCATGGAATACATATTTTACAACCTTTATTTTCTTTCATTCTAAATTGTATAAATAAATTTATGAATTTTTGTCGTTAATACTAAAAAATTTATTTCAAAAAAATTATTCTAATTAATTCTTTTACTATGCTCATTATTTTATTGTTCCAACATTATAGATGCTTAAATACTTTTTATTTTTATAATTTATAAATAATATTTATTTATTCAATAGGTAAGGCCATAATATAAATTAAAAATAAAAAATCATAATATTAAAAAAATTTAAAAAAAATAAAAGGAGATAAATATTTATAGTTTAGAGGGTAAAATAGGTATTTTGCAATACGAAATTTGAAAATTCTAGTTAAGTGAAATTCTGAGTGCAATAGGCATAGTTCAATGATTTTATTGTTACAAACAAAAGAAAAATTGACTTGATGAGATAATGTAAAATAGTTGAGTGATCATTTGAATAATTGACTTCGCACAATAGATAAAAAGGGGAAAAATGCAAAAGAAAACATATTCCATCGTAAAATGATGCACAACAATCTGTATCTTGATCAGCTAGAATTGAAGATAGATTATTATTAAAGAAGTTTATTTGGTTAATTAATTAAAGAAGTTAATTAGTGCAGGATGTGGATAAGATATATATCTTAATAAGGTGTAAGGTGCAAGGAGCGAGCTTTGAGCAAAAGAAACACGTTTCCCTTGTGATTGATGAGCAACTAGCAATGGTGTTAAGTAAAGGTGTTAAACGGGTTGGTTTGACTTGTATTTGGATCGGCCCAGATTGAAAAAAATGAAACCGTAATCGGCCTAGTACATAAGGGCCGGGTGGGACTGGGTAGGAGGGGTTAGTCCGTTTAGTTTTTTTTAATGGTTAATCGGATCGATCAAATCTGATCCACGTAAACAGTACTGTGTATTGGTTTAATCGGCCCCGACCGAATCGGTACAACGGCTATAACTTTTTTTAATTTTTTTTAAATAAGTGAAGCCCACTAACTGTTGGCAATAGTCACCCTTGGCAGGTATATGTTGCCCAACGTTTCAATGGCATAAATACCCTCTTTTTTTAAAAACAAAATTAACTTTTTTTTTTAATTTACAAAATTAACTTTCTCTAAAACTATAAATAACCCTCCCCTCCCCCCTCCTCTTCTTCATTTCTTCACCTAACTCTCATTTTTCAATCTCCTTTTCTATCATTCTTCAATTTTCAAGATTCCAAGTATTCAATTCATCTTCTAATTTTATTCGGCTCTTTTTTCTTGATTTAATTTATCGTGTTTTATCATCCAGATTTTGAAGTTTGAAACTTGAAGTTCAAAATTTAAATACTTGTTTGACGTTTGTTTGTAGTAACATCGAAATTGCATAATCAAGTGCTAAATATATTGTCGAATTCGGTGCACTCTCTCCAACTCTTTCTCTTATTTACTATTTTAATTGCATATTTGATTTAGCTTATACTTTAATTTTAATAATATGTTTAATGCTGCTAAAAGAGCATGTAAAAAAATTACTAGTAGGAAAAATAAAAAAGAGGTAGTCCTTCAGCATCTGGTATTAATAGTAATACCCTATTAATATTTACATATGTTTTCGAAACATCGCCTAATGATAATATAGATTATGAACAACTACAAGAAGATTTTGGAATATAAGATAATGAATTAGGAATGGAAGATGAGATACCAGCTACACCTACTAGTGCTGGAGCTGGTAGTGTTGGAGTTGCTACAAGAGGTGGTGGCCGTGGCACTAGTAATATATCACATGTGGCTCCAACTACTAATCGTAGAAAAAAGTAAGGTTTGGAATTTTTTTGAAATAATAGAGTTAAATGCAAACTTTGTAATGTGATTTTATACATTTGACTGGAGAAAATTTAGGAGGGATTGGGACGTTTAGTAGACATTTGAGAACTGTGCATCCCATAGAATGGGGTGCTGATGCTGATGGACATCAAACAACTCTTAACCCTACTATTGGAGGTCTAGTGAAATATGATAAAATGAAGGATTGTACGGAGTTAAAAAAAATAATTATTTTGGATTGCTACCTTTTTCTTTTGCTTCTTCAACATATCTTATTATGTATATTCAAAGGATTTACAATCCTTTATTTAAAGGTTTCCCTAGAAGTACTTGTAGAGTTTATATCTTTAGACTTCATGCACAATATCAAACATACATACGTTATTTGTTTAGCTACCTTCCTTGTAGAGTTTCTCTAACTTCTGATATTGGCTATGCTGTTAATGAAAATGATTATTTGACAATTACACATCATTGGATAGATGATACTAACAAAAACGTATTATCGCTTTTAAATATGATGAAGATCAGAGTCATACTGTTGTGTTTATAAGTAGTACTATTTGTGAAGTTGTTGATTTTATAATCTCAAGCAAAAGGTATTGTGTATATCTTTTGATAATACTTCTAATAATAATGGCGCAATTTCAATATTAAAATTGTATCTGCAACCACCTCTTGATGAAATTTTTCATGTTAGGTGTGCATATCATGTTTATAATTTAATTATTAAAAGTGGCTTTGATTTATTTTCAACTGAGATTATTCATGTTAGAAGTGCAGTTGGTGTTATTCAAGAAAATAATAGACAATCTAGAATAAAGGAATTTAAGAATAAGTGTGTCCTATATAACCTTAGACCCAGATTCATGCCAGACAAAATTGTTACTAGATGGAATTAGCATATATATTTTAAAATGTTGCTACAAATATAAACTCTCAATAACTGAAGTTGCTAATGTGCATTGTACTGATCCAAACCGTATGTTAACAACTACTATTTGTGAGGTCATTAATGATGTTGTTAAATTTTTACATAAATTTTATAAAAATTTTGGAGCATATTACCCTACTGTTACTACAACTTTAGTACATATATCTGAAATTTCTTTTCTACTCGTTGAATTTAAAAAGAAAAAAATATAAGGATGTTGTGAAAAAAATGCAAGAAAAATTCAAAAAATATTTCTTTCCAATTCCTCTGATTCACTTTATTGGTGTTGTTTTAAATCATTCTATTAAGATGTCTGATTGTCACCAATTAATGAATCCTTTATATGTTTATATGGAGAATGGACCAACTGAAACCCCGAATTTATATAATTATATGAACAAGCTAATTGAATATTAATAACAATTATATAATTACTATGCAAATGTAATTGATGATGATGCTCGTACTGTAGGCAATGTTAATCCTACTATGTATTGTATCCCTTCTACTACTGTAGATGATGAAGAAGCATTGATAGTTTTAATATTTTTTTCTACATTTTCTAACACTCAAACCAGTAGTAGGAACATCGATGAACTCAATTCTACTTGCAGAGGCAAAAAGAGCCTCGCAACAAAGGAATTTTCACCGTTGGGATAATGGCATGAGAATGGAAAGTAATTTCATGTTTTTTTCGCTATGGCTCGGGACGTGTTGAATGTGTCAGTTTCAACTGTTGCATTAAAGAGTGCATTTAGCCAAGCAAGATAACAATTTGGAGACACCTGTCACTCATTGGGAAGCAATTCTTTTAGTATGTTTCAGATATTGGATTAGATCGGAACGAAGAAATCAAGGACGTGAAGATGTTGATAGCCCAGAAGATGAGGAACTTGGAGATATATTAATACATGATAACTCATCTGAAGTTAACACTCCAAAAGAAGGACAATCAGTTCATATTTATTGTGAAGAACTTGCAAGAGCAATGCAAAACTTTTGAATTTACTCTTTTTTGGTTAATTTACTTGTTGTTAAATGTAAACCTTTCAATTTGCAAGTTTGAATTTTGAAATAAATGTAGTACTTGCAATTTATAAGTGCAATTTTTTCCCATATTCCTTGTATTCTTTATATTAATGCTTTATATTATATAACTTACAATAGTTATACAAAATATAAAAATAAATTAAACTCGGCCCAGCTCGACCCTCTTAACCCGTAACGCTTACGGTGTATTTTTTACTCGGATGAACCCGAAATCGTTAAATCCGGTAAGTCCTAATCCGTAATCGGCCCGGACCATAACCCGTACGGGTCCAAAAAGTCCCAACCTAGCTCGTCCCGACCCATCCGTTTAACACCTTTAGTGTTAAGTCATGAATCACAACCCAAAAACTTTATTTGAGTACTAATACTAGTAATTAATATAAAGTTTGTATGGGTCTAAATTTGAACGTCTCGATAAGTACAGAGAAATAAAGTCGAGGATAGAGTCGACCATGGCATGATGGTGAGAAGTCATCTCGAGAAGGACTATTGACGGGGTTAAGTAAATGGAGCAAGGAGGCCGGGATAAGATAGCTTAACAATTGACATCAGGAATTTTTCAAATATTCCTTATGTTATACTTTTTAGGGGGTTTTAGAGTTATTTCTTATAAATAGGACGAGATAATTAAAGAACAAAAAGGGAGATCTTCATTTTTCTTGATAAGAGCACTTTGTAAAGAATTGACAAAGAAGAATATATAAATATTATCTCGTTCACTGATTACTTGGCCCAACATACGTTATTCATTCTTTGTTTGCCAAATCTAAAGATTCCTTATTCATCCTTATTTTTCATCATTCCACATTGTTGTAGAAGAAAGAATCACCCAAATCTACTAACATTTCGATTATAGATTCCTTCTTATCATATTTATTGTCATTATCTATATTTATTGCGTGTTCATGTTATAATATTCATTGATAATCATTGAGTATACATCCACTATTTAATTTCAAACGATGTTCATCCCGTCAATATCTCCTAATATTATATCTAAAATTTATTAAATTTAACTAAAATTCACCAATATTTTTTGGTCAAGTAAAGTTGCCGTTTGATTTTATTTAGTTATTCTATTTTCAATCAATTTTAAAAAGAGTCACTTCAATCGTTCTATGTTTGGAAACTCTTTATTTTTGGTGCCGCTGATTTCATGCTCTGATAAATGTTATGATATTTTTAATATCACTAGTTTTAAAGTACACGTAGAACCGTTAATATATGCTTGGCTCGTTGGGCTAGTTCAGTTCAATTCGTGATTTAGCAAGGCTGAGTTAGAATTATTGGAGTTTATTTATGAACGAGGTTTTTAAGCCAGGCTCGAAAAAGCCCATGGCCCGTGAGGCCTGATTGAGAACGGGTTGGGCCGGCACATGGGCCTGATAAAAATATGTATTTAAACTATATAAAATATAAAATTAAAATTATATAACATAAAAAATATCAAGAAGAGTATTCCAAGATTAAAGTTTATTAAGCTCATAATATCAAAAGATCAAAGTCTTAAAATGTTAGTTAGTTTTAAAATTTTAATTATTTTTAATATTTAACTAACAAATATTGCATACAAATTATAAATGTAAGTGAAAGTGAAGATGTTAAGATAACCCTCTCGCAAGCGGATTCAAATGTGATTTATGAAGATGATATGTTTGATATCCCACAAGCGTTAAACGTCATGAACATTCTCTTGAATAGTTTATTTTTGAGTTTTGACTTTTGAATGAAATATAGACTTGTCTTTTACTTTTTTTTAGTGTTTACATTGGAAAAATATAAGTATTAAGTTTCCTAAATAATTTCCAATATGATTTTTTAGCTTTAAAATATTTATCTTTTTTAAGTTTGAACTTAAAGAAAAAATACAAAATTATATATTTTTTTTAAAAATGGACCAGCCCGTGGGGGCTCCCAGCTCATATAGGATTGGGGTGAGCTGATTATTATAAGGCTCATCATAATAGTGGGCTAGCTCAGCCTAGCCCGTCAATTGTTATAGCCCACTTGAACTGGGCTGGACTAGCTCGGCCCCGCCCATATTGACAGCTCTAAGTATGTGTGTCGCGCGTGAACCTTACCAATGAGAGTAAAATTTAAGAAATCACATGAATAATATTATTTGGCTTCCTATATTACATAAATAAGCATAAATTTAAAAAATATGTAGAAGGTTATAATTTACACGATCTAATAAATTTGATTACAATTTACTGCTAAGTTCAATATGTTAATTTAAGTATTTTATTATCTATGTTTCACTTGTCAAATATATTGTCATTGCGTTTGCGATTTAATATGGCCATATATTACAATATGTAAATTTTAATGTATTTCACTAAATATTAGAAAAATTATCAATTTACACTTTTTTCCAATATGAAATTATTTTTTAAAAATAAAAAAGACAAACAACATTCCGCTAAGTTCCTTCGTACTTTTAATATATTATGTAACATATAGATATATATAAGTATAGATAATTTATATAGGATAAAAGTTTAAGAGATTTTGATTAACTTTTAATTGATATCAAAATCTTAAATATAAGAACTTACTTCAAATAAAGAGGATAAATTTAATAAATAAAATTTTAGTTGGGCTCAAGATACTAAATACTATAAAAAAACACATAAACAAATTATACTTTATTTTTTGGGATTTTTACGTTCATGTACCATATAGGAAACCATTTTACCCTCGATGTTTAAGATTTGATTTAATTACAAACCCGTATACCAAATTACCAATCCTATACCATACTTAATTAAGAGTATACTTAATGGGCAGATTTTACTCCTTAAATTATCCATATATCTCATGTTTCTCTCTCCCCTTAATTCCTACATTTCTTTCTCCTAATCCCAGCATCATTTCTCCCTCATATATTTTTTCTCTTCTCCATTCCTTCTTCTTCTCAAAAAATACAAAGATGAGACCCATTGAGTATAATCAGATTTTTAGCCAAAGAGATTCAATATGAAACTCATTGTTTCGGTTATTGTAATTTCTGGTAATTGTCAGATATTATTCTGAATTTTAACAAGTACGAGATCGAGAGTAGATATATGATACAGAAGACTTCCTCAGTCGACTAATCAACACTTCTCAATTGTAAATTTGTGGGGTAACCATATGAATCTTCTGTAAGTGTGACAGTGTGGGTACAATTATAGTTTATTTGTAGTTTTTTGTAGAAATTTTGTAGATGAAGAGCTAATTTTATTGTCAACTTTTTTTTTTCCACATAAGATTGTAGTTTAATTTGTAGTATAACTGTAGTAATATTGTAGATACCCTTAAAACCAATACAATTTTATACAATACTAAAATCGATTTGCAGTTTATTTGTAGTTTCTTTTTTGAGAAATTTTGTAATGAAGAGAACATTTTGTAGTCAACACATTTTTCAACATAGATTGTAGTTTAATTGTAGTATAAATGTAGTAATTTTGTAGATACCTTTTAAAATAATACTGCTTTATACATACGTAAACTGATTTGTAGAAAATTTGTAGATTAGGAAAAAATTTTGTATTCAACAATTTTTTTCAATATAGATTGCATTTTAATTACAGTATAAATATAGTACTTTGTAGATACCATTAAAACAATATTGAAAAAATAGTTAGTCCCAAATTTTTAGCTGCCTAATTTGGAAGGAATAAACTATTCAAATATTTATCCCAGATTTGTAGGCGCCTAATTTGGAAGGAATCAATTCTTAATATTGGGTATTTAATGAATGGTATAAATTTTCCAGATTTGTAGGCGCCTAATTTAGAAGGAATCAATTCTTAATATTGGGTATTTAATGAATGATATAAATTTTGTAGCAAAAATATAAACATGACGGGTAACAATAAAAATATGCACATTTTTAATAATAAGGTTTTATAGATGGTATGGATAAGAAAAAAATCCTTTTTTATGCCCAAGAACTCCTTCTACGTGTCTTCTTCACAAGTGGTGGTAGTTAATGTTTTCCCTAACAAATTTTCTAATTTTGGTACTACTAATTTAAAATATGTTACATACTTAATTAGGAAAAGAAATTATGTAAGGTAAATCTTAATACATTTTAAAATCTTAATATAATTAGGACCCTATAAATTTTCAAACAAAAAGAAAAACATTTAATAACTGAAATTTTAATTATTTAAAGTCCAAATATTAGAAAGATAATTTCAATTACAATTTTGTTCAATATAAAATTTATTTTTAAAAAATAAAAAAGAAGAACGACATTTAACCTTCGTGTTTTTAATATGCACGTGAGTAATAACACGTGGTACTTTAGTCAATTGTTTATAAGAAGGGATACAAAATTTATTGCCAAGTTATTATTTATTCTACATAAGTTATTGTGTATATAACAAACACAAAAATTCTTTCACAACTATATCTTATGTCTAATTTGTAATGGGTTAGGTTCTAACTATCTAAATGCTTAAAGAGTTCCATTCAATTAGGAACATTGCAGATTTTAATTTATATTAATTTCACTGTATATTTTCTTCTCTTTCACTCAGCTATAATTCGTAATACGTGCTTTAGTAAATTCTTAATTCGTTTTGAAAATCAATTTGGTTTCTTTCACGTTATT
Source organism: Nicotiana benthamiana (assembly GCA_034376525.1). Lineage (NCBI taxonomy): Eukaryota > Viridiplantae > Streptophyta > Magnoliopsida > Solanales > Solanaceae > Nicotiana > Nicotiana benthamiana. Next base: position 25,237,071 of record CM067324.1, on the reverse strand, counting down.
TTGGTTTACTTTGAGGTATCGGGATGCATTATTATTTTGTTTTTTCAAATTGTTAGCTGCTTTAACCAGAGAATTAAAAATATTCTTATTAACTTAAAATTGTTCTTTCAATTGCATGCATGTCGTTTTGAAAAAAAAAATACCCATTATGTTATTGAGAAACTTAGATCCATCAAATGACTTATGTAATAATACTAGGACGGTATGTAGAGGTTTAAACAATAATATCATACATGAAGAAATTATGATGGATTAATGTTCTTTCAAGTATGTGTTCATCCTCAGAATTCAATTTTTGCCTCCGAAAAATAAAAAATATCCTTTTAAATTTGTATGAAAATAATTTTCTGTATGCTTGTGTTTTGAAATGATAATAAATAAAGTACAAGAGAAACAGATTCATATGTTAGATTGTATTTACCACAACATGTTTCTCTCTTGGACAATTATATATTGTATTTCAAGAGGAATATTAATGTCCACAACAAAAGTTCTTATTATGACGGAGCAACAAAGTGTTAGAAAAAAATTTAAAAAAATAAATAAATGAGGCGTTAGTCTTAAATAGAATAATTACGTTATTAAATTTAATCATGAAACTCAAGTAAGATATGGTTAGACATGAGTCTTATTTATCAGCTTTCCTCCTAATTAAATCTCAATAGTAGCAGGGGAATCGGAATGCACAAATGGGTAAACTATTATCATTTATGCCTCCCACCGATAGAGAGGGTAAGAAGATAGTAAAATTAAGTGAGGATGATTTCCAATCCCAAGCTGAATACTGGAAAACCTCATTAATCGGATATGTCATTGGAGAGGTTCCGTATGAGAAAGTGATGGATAATTTTGTTATGCATGTTTGGAATTTTGTATCTAAACCTCAGATCCTAAACCACCCTGAGGGGTACTGCATATTCCGATTCAATTCGATTGCGGACAGAGATCAAGTTATCCAATCGGGTCCCTACTCATACAGGAACAAACATCTGGTTCTGAGACCTTGGGAGATTGATTTCTCCTTTCAAAATGACATTGTAAGCACCATTCCTGTATGGATAAGATTCCCTGGACTACATGTGAGTTACTGGTCTACTGATGCATTGAGCAAGATGGCTAGTGCTGTGGGAAACCCCTTGTATATTGATAAATTCAGTGCCCACTATGAGAAGATCTCTTATGCTCGAGTACTTGTGGAGGTTGATGCTGCCCAACCTCTCCCTGACCAGATTTATATTGAAATTCCATTTGGGCTTAAGGTTCAACATATTGAATATGACTGGAAACCCTTGTTCTGTAACCATTGTCTGAAGTTTGGTCATGATGCTATGGACTGCTGGTACAATACCAAACCTGAGACTGAGAAGGAGCAAACTGAAGGGGGTCTAATAAAGAGACAAGAGCCTCGAAGGAAAAGATATCCTAAAAAGCAAGAATGGCATGTTAAGAAGCCACAAGTTGCTGCTCCACAGGATATGATCTCAAAGGAAGCTGAACCTAACAGGCCAACTACTGCACTGGTGGTCAATACCAACCAGATGATGCCTACCCAACAAGAGAATCAACAGAACACTAACAGCCTGGTGAGGAGTCTAGGTACTGACACTGACCAACTTTGCAGGGAGCTTGATGAATGCACTAAGGGTAAGGCTGCTGTTGATGTGTTAGACTCTGGTAGAAAAGGTCAACAGAGTGACCCAGGGCCCTCTTATGTCCTTAAATGATCTTAGTCACCTGGAATATAAGAGGGCTAAATCTAGCCCATAAGCAGAAAGAACTGAAAAAATTTCTTGCTGCTAATAAAGTAGATGTTATGGGATGTTTAGAAACAAGAGTTAAAGAACATAAAGCTAAGAAAATCCAAGACAGAATTTTAAAGGGATGGAATGTTTATTGCAACTATTCAAAGGCTTTGAATGGTAGAGTATGGCTGCTTTGGAAACCTCACATTCAGGTACAAATTTCTCTTGTAACTGATCAGATTATTCATTGCTACATAGAAGATTCATTCAGCCATGTCAAGATGCATGCCAGCATCATTTATGCTCATACTGATGCTAGCCTTAGAGAGCTGCTATGGACAGATTTGAGGAGTATTCCTATTACCAGCCAGGATATCTGGTTATTGAGTGGTGACTTCAACAATGTTTTGGATCCTTATGATAGAATTGGATCACCTATCACAGAAGCTGAAATTAAAGGTTTTAAGACAGTTATAAATGACCTGCAGCTTTCTCCCCTCAGAGCTACCGGATGACATTTTACTCGGTCTAACAAACAGGGTACTGCAACTAGAGTGTACAGCAAAATTGACTGGGCATTTCACAACTTTCAATGGTTATAGTAGTATGATCATGTAGAAGCTAATTTCATGAATCCCTCTGTGTCAGACCACTCTCCTATCCTCATCAAATGTGGAGGCTTTAAGCTGATACACCCAAAGCCATTCAGACTGTATACTCACATCATGGAACTTCCCCAGTTTCAATGCATCTTGCAGAATGTCTGGAGACTAGAATACAATGGATCTCCCTTACAACAGATCCGGAGGAAACTAAAATGCTTAAAACAACAACTAAAAGACTTAAATGCCTACATGTCCACATACAAGCAGAACCTGGTACAGGCTAGAGAATCACTGGACATCATCCAAAGTCAGCTGCAGACTTGTCTTTTATCACAGGTCCTTTTTGATGCAGAGAAAATAGCCCTACAAGACATTGCCTACTGGAGTTCTGTGGAGGAGCAAGTCATGAGACAGAAGTGCAAAGCATGTTGGATTACTTGTGGTGATTCCAATACCAAGTATTTTTCATGCCCAGTGGAAGATCAGATCCTCCCAAAACAACATTACTTCCATCTATACAGACACAGGACTAAAGCTAACAGAACCAGAAGATGTTGAACAAGAGTTCATTACTGTTTCTCAGTAACTGATGGGAGATTGTGAAAGAGAATTACCACTTGCTAACACTGCTATTATAAGGGAAGGAAAATGCTTGTCAAGGCTTCAACAAACATTGCTGATCCAGGAGATTACTATGAACGAGATTGTTGAATCTATCAAGGAGATCCCTAAGGACAAAGCACCTGGAATAGATGGTTTTCCTGTTGAATTTTTTACCAAGCACTGGGACATAGTAAAGGAGGACATCTTTGCTGATGTTAAGGAATTCTTCAATACTTGCAGACTACCTCCTATGCTCAATACTACTGCCATAGCTCTTATTCCCAAGGACAAAACCCCAACAACTGTGAAGGACTACAGACCTATAGCCTGTTGCACCACACTGTACAAGATCATTTCCAAAGTCATCACTAGAAGGGTGAAAGCTGTGATAGGTGATTTGGTAGGGCAAGCCCAATCTGCATTCATTGAGGACAGAAGTATACTGGACTACATCATACTCAGTCATGAAATCTTCAAAGGCTATTCTAGGAAAGTTGTTTCCCCTAGATGTGTCTTGAAGGTGGATCTGAGGAAAGCATATGACACATTGGATTGGAGGAATCTAAAGCAAATGCTAGTTGACCTGGGATTTCCTGCTATCTTTGTGCAATGGGTAATGGAGTGTGTCACTACTGTTTCTTACTCCCTCATGCTTAATGGTGGCCTCACAAAGCCTTTTAAAGCTAAAGGGGGTATTAGACAAGGCGACCCTATGTCACCCTACCTATTTGTACTAGCCATGGAATATCTCAACAGGATACTGGGGCAATTGCACAGAAATGGTGACTTCAATTTTCACCCAAAATGCAGGAAACTAAACAACACATGTTTGCTTTGCTGATGATTTACTGATGTTTTGAGAGCTGATATGGTGTCTGTCCAAATCCTTAGGGAAGCCTTCCTCAAGTTCTCTACTGCCTCAGGATTGCAAGCAAATCTGTCAAAAAGTGCATTGTATATAGCTGGAGTTACAGGATGACAAGGCACAGATTCTGGAAGCTTTGGGATTCATTGAAGGCAAATTGCCTTTCAGATATCTAGGGATCCCCCTTGACTCCAAAAACCTATCTGTTGGCCACTATCTACCAACTATTGAGAAGATCACAGCTAAAGTAACATAATGGTCTGCTAAGGTGCTTTCTTATGCTGGAAGATGTCAACTCATCAAATCAGTCAAATTTGGCATTCAAACCTATTGGGCTCAAGTGTTTATCCTTCTTAAGAAAGTTTTGAAAGCCATTGAAACTATTTGCAGAACATTTCTTTGGACTGGGAGTGTGAAGCTGTCCAGAAAGGCATTAGTGGCATGGGACAGTGTTTGTAGGCCTATCTCTACAGGTGGACTAAATATTATAGATATGACAGTCTGGAATAAGGCTGCAATCAGCAAACACCTCTGGAACTTGGCTAAAAAGAAGGATTGCTTATGGATTAGATGGGTGCACAGCTACTACATCAAGCAGAGGGACATAGAAACAATGCCCTTACCCAAGACAGCTTCTTGGGTGGTAAGGAAGATACTGGATAGAAGGGATGACCTAATAGGATCTTAACTAATTCAAGGTAACCTCTTCAGCAGATTGCAAGGCTTCTGCAGACTGGAGCAATTCCTTATTCAGAAGTTATACCTGGCATTGACTCCTGCTTATAGTAAGGTTGCGTGGAAGAACCTGGCTTTACTTGCTCAAGCTCAACCAAGGTACAAATTTACAGTCTGGTTAGCTGCCCAAGGAAGACTACCTACAGTTGACAGACTATAGAAGATTGTAATCCAAGTTCCCGGAAATTGTGTATTATGTGATTAAAGCAGTGAGACATTTGGCCACATGTTCTTTGGCTGCCCAGTCACTAAGAACTTGTGGAACAGACTGTGCTCCTGGCTGGGTCACCATAGGACTGTGGGAGACTGGGAAACATAAATGATGTGGGTGTGCAGCAAGGCCAAGAGTAGAGTGGCACTTAATAGTATTACAGCATGTGCCTTCATAAACACTGTGGCTCTTATCTGGAGAGAAAGAAACAACATCAGATTTAATAGGACAACTTTTGATGCATCTCAACTGTGTAGAGAAATAGCCTTATCAATTCATATCCGAGGCAGAAACTGCAGGAAATGGCAAGCTGGACTGGACAAACTCAACAAATATCCTTAGTTTCTAGTTTACTAGAAAATCCTATACTATGATGTACTTAGAGCAAATTAGAATTTAGTATAGAAGAATGATGTAAATGAGTAGGAGTAGTCCAATCTCTTACTGAAACTCCAACTGTAAATATTTTTTGGGATATCAATGGATAGAAATGTTTAACCAAAAAAAAAATCTCAATAGTAATGTTACTTCATTGGTGATTAATGAAAATCCTTAATTACCAAAAAAAAATCTCAATAGCAAGGATAAATCGAAAACAAATAAATAACAAAAACGCAAAGTGAAAATAAGAAGTGATATTACCCGAGCAATGCATTCATTAAGTCATATGCCATCGAAATTGATAAAATAAAGTCATAGGACTTATAAAAAAATCTTATAATTTTGGAACTTTAAGAAGCACCCAAAGTATGATAGTGTTACCACAAATTGCACTATTATCTTCAGTTTCAAAATATGCCCGAGAAAAAAATATGATTCACAAAATTAAATACTATAATCAAGCTTGATAATGATTTTTTTTATTTATTTTCTTTTTGAGAACTAGAAAAGTATGGCTACAAAGAAAAAGAAGACAAACGACTTGCACTAAATAGTTTAAAAAATATTATCAATTGCATTCCGAAACAAAAAATGTATATAAACCTTCTTTATAGTATTTAATGTTTAGAAATTTAAATAAACAGAGTGAATATCTTTGCCGTTTTACTCTTATTGTCCTATAAACCAAACATTTTTAACCAAACAAGGAATACTCCTAAACTTAAAAGGAGTTAAAAATTCTCGAATGATTTAATAAGTAATTTTACAAACCTTCTTTATTTATTTTTTTACAAATCCATTTGAGTTAACAAAATTAACAAAAAAAAATCTAAGCTCCTAAAAAGTATAAATATTAATCTAATTTATCTAGTTCAATAAATAAAAAGTTCCGTCTCATATATACCGTATTGTAATTGCTTAGGACATATGTGGATGTCTTATGAAAAGTATTATTAATTTTATTAGGCCTAACAAAAAAAAATAACAAATTAAAACTTAAATATAATCAATTTTTTTGAATAACAGTTTTCCATTTCATTTCATCAAAAAAAAGTATACTTACAAAGAATAGATGATGACCATCTATTCTCGTATGTTATACACAATCACTACCCTATTATCAATCTAGGAATAGAAAACAGAGCACCCTATGATAATATGTGTGATACAGCTATCGTGAGTAAATTCTATCTCATTTAATCTAGGAAAATGATCTAAGCTATGTAGAATCGCCCTCCATTTATGCCTTGAAGCCCCTCTACAATGAAGATGGACCACGATTTCCTTGCATACGGTGTCCCACATCAGCCTGCCACCCTGGAATCTCAATTTATTCCGCTCCCTCCATATCATCGGCACCAGAATCCCAAATAGGCACGCTGTAATTTCTGCTAAGCCATTTCTACTCTTCGCCAGCTTACTAATCCACGCACACTCCTCCTGCCAGTCAGCAATGGTACGCTTATAGCCTAACCAGGTGAGTAGTCGATGCCAGAGCTCTTTGGTTTTCAAACAGTCAAAGTACAGATGCTCAAATATCTCTTGAAATACCCCACAAAAAATGCAATCTTGTGGAACCACAATATTTAGCATTTGGAATGGATCCACATTTGCAAGTCGTTTATGTAAAGCCAACCATAGTATAAACTTATACCTGGGATGTAGTTGAGGTTGTAATATGATTTATTTCCATTGAACCTTGCTGCATTGAGGAAGAAGCTGTCTATAGAGCTTGTTAATACTGAACGACTCTCCATGTTGCACCTGCCTTAGTCTGTTATCTAGATTTCCACTTAGTGTTGCTATACAATTAATCAGACTTCTCGATTCAAAGATTTTCCTGACTACCTAGGCAGCAGTCTTTGGTACCAACATGTCTTCAAAGCATTGGTTCTTGATATAGAAGGTATGAACCCGCTTTATCCATAAACTATCTTTCTTCTTAGTTAAAGCCCACAACTGCTTGACCACAGCCACTTTGTTCCATTTAGCTAGGTCTAAGACATTCAGACCCCCTGCACTGTAAGGCAAGCACATAGTATCCCATGCAATCAGGGCCTTTCTTGAGACTGTGGTAGCACCAGTCCACAGATAGGATCTACATATGGCCTCTGTTATCTTCAAAATCTTTTTGGGCAATAAGAAAAACTGGGACCAGTAGGCTTGGATACCAAACAAGACAAATTTTATCAATTGAAGCCGACCAGCATAAGATAGGAGCCTTGACGACCAGCAGTTAACTTTCTGTGTAATTTTCTCCACCAGTGGACAGCATTGTGCAACAGACAACTTCTTCGAGTCCAGAGGCATCCCCAAATACTTGAAAGGGAGATTGCCTTCTGGAAATCCCAATATCTGAAGTATCTGCGGTTTCTGCCAGTTGTTCACACCTGCTAAGTACACTGCACTCTTGTCCACATTTGCGTGAAGACCAGAAACCTGAGAGAACTCCTGAAGAATCTGTTTCAACAGGCTAACTGATTGAACATCAGTCTTACAAAATAAGAGAAGGTCATCCGCAAAGAAAACATGTGCTACACCCAACTTCTTACATTTAGGATGGAACCTGAAGTCTTTCCTCAGCATCACTTGCACAAGCTGTCTATGTAGATACTCCATTGCCAGAACAAAGAGGTATATTGACATCGGGTCACCTTGTCGCATGCCTATTTTCCCTTTAAATGGATCAGCGAGACCTCCATTGAAGTTGAGAGAATAGGATACAGTTGATATACATTCCATTATCCAACCAATAAATTTAGAAGGAAACCCCAGACCCTGCAATAATCTACAAAGAAAAACCCATTCAACTGAGTCGTAAGCCTTCTTTAGGTCCACCTTTAGCACACACCTAGGAGATAGGCCCTTCCTGGAATAGCCCTTGAACAATTCTTCTGTGAAAAATATGTTATCAATAATGCTGTGACCCTCGATGAAAGCTGACTGTGACCTGCCCACTAGAGAATCAATAACCCCTTTCAACCTAGCTGTAATAATCTTTGTAAGGATCTTGTATACAGTTGTGCAACATGCAATTGGCCTGTAATCCTTGACTTTGGTTGGATTCTGTACCTTGGGAATGAGAGTCAGTGCAGTGCTACTAACTCCAGAATGTAGTTTCCCAGTTGTATAGAAATCTGTCACAGCTTCACAAATGTCATCCCCTACAATATGCCACTGCCTGATGAAAAACTCCACTGGGAAGCCATCGACCCCAGGTGCCTTGTCATGTGGCATGTCTTTTATTGCCTGTGTTATTTCCTCCCTTGTCACTGGTTGGACAAGAGCATCCTTCTGTTGTAAAGTGAGACAAGGCCCCTGGTGTATGATTTCTGTGTTAGGACATTGGAGGATGCTATTGTTCCCCCCACTAGTGACTTGAAACACTCAACAAATTCTGCTTCCACCAACCTGGGATCTGTTAGTTTAATCACCTCTTCAGTATATAATTAATTGATAGTGTTAAAGCTTGTCCTCATCTTCAGTTGAGCATGAAAGTATTTTGTGTTGGCATCACCACAGGTTATCCAGTGAGCTCTGAATTTCTGATGTAGGATCTGCTCCTCTATATTGCTCCACTTCTCCACCTCCATAAGTAACAGCTTCTCCTGATTAATCAACCATTTGTCCAGACAATTTGATTGCAGTTGGATCTGGATGGTTTCTAGCTTCTTCCTTGCCTCATTTAGATGTAATCTATACTTAGCCATATAAGTATTCAGCTTCTTTAAGTCCAGTTTCAGGGTCTTCAATTTACTCCATATTCTGTGCATTAGCCCTCCCTGTTTATTCTGATTCCATGCTCTTTCCACAATGCCAGCAAAATCAGTATGGTCCATAACAGAAGAGTAAAGTTTAAAAGGTATAAGATGATAGTTCCTTCTCTGTTGCTCAATGTTACATTGCAGTAGGATAGGGGAGTGCTCAGAGACTCCCGGATTCAATACATCTGCTTCAATGTGACTGTACTCCTGCATCCAGTGTACATTTCCAAAGGCCCAATCAATTCTGCTATAATCGATTGTCTCAGACTTCTGCTTATTACACCACGTATAGAAACAGCCCATAGTCTTCAACTGAGAGAGCTGAAGAGCATTGAGAGTGTCCTGGAATCCCTGAATCTCCTATTGAACAACTGAGGCACCTATTCTGTCATCCGTGTGAAGTACATTATTGAAGTCTCCACTGATAAGCCAGCTGCCCTGAATATTAGCCTCTAAGGCCACCAGTTTTCCCCATAATTGTTGCCTCTTACTCAATTCATTGTTAGCATAGATAACTGTTAATAGTGTTCTGAAAGTAGAACCCCTTTCTTTAACCTCACAATGAATGAATTGCTTATCAACCTTCAAAACCTGCATCTCCACATTTGATTTCCATAGTATCCAGATTCTCCCATTGGCATGCTCACTGTAGTTGCCAGTATGTCTCCAATCATTGCCTAGTTTTGTGACAATCTGATTTACCCTAGCTTCCTTTACTTTAGTTTCGACACAACCCATACAATCTACTTTAAGTTTATTCAGAAAGAGTCTCAACTCCTTCTGTTTGTGGGAATTATTTAGACCCCTAATGTTCCATGTGACCCCTAATGTTCCATGTGCATACATTCATGACTGGGTGAAGTTGGAAGGGCCAGCGTCCCCTGGGTCATCACCTAACTGCAGCAAAGAAAAGTTGTTGGTTGTATTCACTGAAGCACCATCACATTGTTGTACAGTCTTGCCTTTTAATGAGCCTCTGTTATTCACCCTGCTATTAGCATGTTCATTTTCCATCCTCCTCTGATCTGTCAGTTCTTGCCTTCACATTGTCCTTCCTTGTTTTTGGTAACCATTGCCATATCTCACATTGTACTTTCTGCTTTACCCCAGCAGCCCAGTGTCGGATCTTTGCTTCCTCCTCATTGCCCTGCCTCTTCTTATACCAGCAGTCCTCAGTACTATGACCAAACCTAACACAATCACTACAATATTTTGGCCGCCATTCGTATTCAATCTGTTGTATAAGGACCCCCCTCTTAGTATGTAATTCCAGTGTCTCAGGCAGAGGTTGGGAGATATCTGTTTCCACCAGCACTCTGGCAAACGAAATCCTCTCCTGTTCCGCCGTGATTTTATCAGTGTACATAGGCTTCACACTTGCCAGCTTCCCAAGAGCTTCAGTGGACCAATATCCCAAAGGTAGACCAGGGAAAGTGACCCATAGAGGAACTACACTCACATTTCTTGGTTCATACTTGAACTCCATGCTCCATTATTGTAGCACCAATGGTTATTATGAAAAGTGTAGGGGCCAGCCTGGAGAACACGATCTCTTTCTTCATCAGTATCAAATCTGAAAATATAATACCCTTCATCATGATGCAGAATTTGAGGTTTCGGAACAAAATCCCAAACGTTTGTAATGAAATTCTCCATAGCTCGCTCATACGGGTCTTCTCCTAGTACAAACTCTATCAAAGCATTTCTCCAGTAGGTCTCCTGTTCCTTAGTATCCTCATCATCAGTTTGTACCACAAACGTACCATCTCGCATTGCCGGTGGTACATAGCTTAGTGATTTTCCTTTTTGAGGGTTTCGATTATGTTGCATGGTGTCTTTATTGCCATTTTCAGTCACAGGAACTCCAGCATTCTGAGCAATCTGAGTTTTCTTTGCTTGTGCAGAGAAATGGAGTCGACGATGAACTGAATCGACTCGTTCCTGTTCCTGCAACTCCCCATCGCCTTCAACAATTTCCTCTTTGATTGGTTGGAACTTCAACAGTAGGAAACTGTCAAACGTTACTGGTACCCTCTCCTGGACACCAATTTCCGGCATTATCTCCGTCCCGGACTTTCTATTTTAGCTAGGGTTCTGGAAAACTGTCGGTTCCGATCCCATTCCAGTTAGCCACTGAGTATGTTCATTCACAGCTGGTGTTTCCACTTTCTCTATCACCGGTGTCACCTGTTTCACAGGAATCTTCTTGCTTCCACTCGCCATTGAGGTTAGCATCCTGCTAATCAATTTTGCTCTACTTTTTTTTTTTTATCTTTTTTCACCATCAATATTCTTCCTGTAGAAATAAATGAAGGTATCTTTAGACTTTTATCAATTTAATTTCTTCTACTTCTATGATGATTTTAAAAAAGAATTAAATTTAATTATTTTTCTAATTACTCCCTTCATTTTACTTTTTGAGAGTTAATTAAATAATATTTGAAGCTAAATTCGAGTGGATAAACTCGATATTTTAAAGTTGTAATTCAAAGATTCAAAACTATACAAAAAATACAATAGGTTGCAATTCTTCTCGTGTTAATATGATGAATTTTTTCTTAAAATTTGGTAATTTGAATCTGGAAAAATAAAAGGTTTTATATAAACTTAATTGAAGGAGTAATTAATCCAAAGACTTAATTATTTTTTCTAACTATTAAAAGGAAATAATTTTATTTTTTTATTGGGACTTCGTACTATTATAATAATATATGAAATATAAATTTTTTTAACTGCTTTACCACTCGATAATATTTTTATCTTTACTACCTTTTTATAATATTTGAAATATACATTAACTAATTTAAAAATATTAAATATAAACCTCTTACTTTTATTTAATAGTAATAATATATGGAAGCTTTCCCTTTAGAATTCGAAGTGCCTTATAAGCAAATGAACGAAAAGATACCTAATACTCCTACTTAATATCCTATTTCCCCAAGACAATATTTTTTGAATGTCCTAAATATTATGATTTTTTATGTAATTCAAATAAGGAAAAATTTAATAATCAAAATTTTAGCTGATTTCAAAGTCATAAAATTTAGGAAAATAAGTGAATTACTATTTTGTCTAATATAAAGTCTGCATTTAAAGGTTAAAAAATGCGAATGATATTTCGCTAAGGGCATTCGTGCTTTTAATATTTCATAATATAATATAAAATAAATATGATATAGATAAGTTCTCAAAATACTTTAATTTACTATGCACCAAAGTATTTTTTTATTTTTTTGTTTTTTATGTATTGTTTCCAGTCAAATATCGTTATATAAAACAAGGTGATGAGTATTTAATTAAGAAGGATCAATTATTCAAATGGTCACTCAACTATCCCAAATTATCTCCTAAAGCACTTTTCTTTCGTCTGTAACTGAACTATGCTCGTTGCACTTAAAAGGTTCACTCAACTAAATTTTCCAAATTTTGGATTGCCAAATACCTATTTAACCCTCTAAATTATAACATTTATTTTTTATAATTTTAAAACTTTTTAGTATTAACAATAAAAATTTAAAAATTTATTTATATAGTTCATAATGAAAGAAAATAAATATTATAACATATACCTTGCACATAAAATAAAATAGTTATTTAAATAAAGGTATTTTTATAATATACATTATATATTCTTGAAAATTATGCTCAATTATATTACTATGTTTCTACCTTCTACCAACTTTCCGACAACACAAAGTTATATTACCAAAAAGCAGGGGGACTATCTCTATGAGGTAGAATATGCTATGTTAAGTCGAGCATGAAATATTTATAATATAATTGAGCTTAATTTTTAAGAATATATAATGTATATTATAAAAACTTAAATAATTATTTCTATATTACTATAACGACCCGACTAGTCATTTTGAGCAATTGCGTCCAATTTGGCAGTTTGAAGTCAAGAGCAGCTTTATATTATGTATATCGACTTGTGTGCTGGGTTGGATTCAGTTTTCGGATAAATCATAGTCGAATTGGAAAGAAGGAATATTGTCCTAGAAGCTTAAGCGGAGAGAATTTGACCTTTGAGTAAACGGCTTAGGAATGAGTTTTGGATGATGTCAGTAGCTTCATATGGTGATTTTGGACTTGGACGTGTGTTCGGATTTGTGTTTGGAGGACCGTAGGGTAATTTGAGGCATTTTGGTAAAAGTTGGAAATGTCGAAGTTTGGAAAATGGAGAGGTTTGACCCATAGACGACCTTTATGTTATCGAGGTCGGAATGTGATTCCGAAAATTGGAACAGCTTTGTTATGTCATTTGGGATTTGCCTGCAAACTTTTGGTATCGATTAGAGTTGATTTGACATGATTTGGATGCGTGGTTGCAATTCTAAAGATTTTTGAAGTTCATAGTAATTTTCGTGCATTTGTGCATCTAATTCAAGGTCTTAGCGATGTTTGAAGTTATTTGAAGTGGGGCTAAGTTGGCACCAGGTGATTTTTGAGCGAGTTCGGACGTTTCGGCAATCGGAGGTTGTTACGAATCGTGAGAGGACCACGATCAATAGTGATATCTTGCTATAATAGTGGAATCTTTGCAGCCGCACTCAATTTTGCGCGGTACGTGGTGAGGAAGAATCCGCAGGTGCATTGGTCTGACTTCAAAAGCCAATATCTTTTGATCTACGAGGAATTTGGAGATGATTCAAACCCGAAAGTTTTAGTCCTTCGTGTCTAGTTTCTAAAAAGGTAAAGAACTCACAATTACATCTGTAGAGAAAGGTATGGAAAAAATACTAAAGCATGTCACTGCAATCAACATTCTCCGCGATCATCGGTGATTTTTGTGTGGTTAGCAATGCTGGAAATCAGGGAGGTGCACTATAGATACGAGGTTTAGAGTTTTTTTTTCTTCATATTTTTGACCTAGAGAGCTCGAATCTTGGCAAGTTTTCGAAGGTTTTTTAAGAAACTCATCAGGTTAAGTGTCACGACCCGGACTTCCCACCCTCGGGAGTCGTGATGCGCCTACTCATCGAAGCTAGGTAAGTCACGAACTTAAATCCTTAAAACCCTTTTCGTTATTAACTCCTTTAACCAATTAAATTAACAGAAAATAAAAAATTAAATAATAGTGGAATATAAATTTAGCGAAGTCTTAAATGGAATATAAAGCCAAAACATCCTGAAGACTAACACATGCCTCTAACCATAATCCGGTGTCACAACATCCATGGACTGTCTAGGATTACTACAAATAAGTGTTTGAAATAAAAGAGCATAGTCTATCTCGAGTACAACGACAATAGAATATAAAAGCCGATAGAAGGGACGCCAGGCCTACGAACACTAGCAGGGCTACCTCGGAGTCTTTGACTGAAGGATAGCTCTCAATCTACTGATGATGACCTAACGCTGCTCCGGGATCTGCACACAGTGCAGAGTGTAGTATCGGCACAACCAATCTCACGTGCTGGTAAGTGTCTAGCCTAACCTTGGTGAAGTAGTGATGAAGCTAGACCAGACTACCAAATAAACTTGTGCAGTTCAAATATATATATATATATATATATATATATATATATATATATACACACACACACACTAGGAAAAAAAATACAGGAAATAACCAGTCAATGTGGGAGAGGAAAACATGCTATGGGGAAGGTAACATATCCTAATAGAAAAAATCAAGTAAGGAAAGCAACAACATAACTACAATACTAACAAGAATTAGAAATCAAACAATTTGCACGGTATCACCCTTCGTGCTTTTACTCTCATCCTCACCAAAATAATATTTTATAATAAAAGTTTGCACAGCATTTCCCCAAATCAATCATATAATAACAATGTGCACGGTATCACCTTTCGTGCATTAACGCTTTTTATTCAAAATATATAATCAATAAAAATCGGTACGTAACTGTACATCGTATGGAATGGCATCACCCTTCGTGCTTTATACTCTTTCCTCACAATAGCAAATAGTACACGGCATCACCCTTCGTGATTTAACATTCTTCCTCACACAAACAACAACCACAAACAAGGGGCAATGAATTCAGCAAAATAATAATAGAAATCTAGCAAGCAACACAGTTAAACAATTAAATCCCGGCAAGGGTACACCATCAATAATCTAAACATCCTGGCAAGGGACATAATTAACAAAGCAACAATAACATGGCAAGGGAACAATTTAATAACTCTTTCTCTTTTTTTCACTTTTTATTTCATAACTCACTTTACCACTTGAGCCAATGCTCCAAAGGGTTCAATCATCTCATATACTTTCACAATTTGTAATATTACATGAGCCAATGCTCCTCAATGTTCAAATGTCATAATTTCCTTCCACAAGCTTTTCTCAACAAATAGGAATAATCACCAAGGCATGAAAGATACAACAAAATTAAGATATTCACAATTTAAAGACTCACGGTCATGCTAAACACCAACGTATAGATACTCATTACCATGCCTATACGTCGTACTCAATAATTACCACATAGAAAATAGGACTCAACTCCTAGTCCCTCAAGCTAAGGTTAGACCAAACACTTACATCAAACTTCCACGGCCTACTCAAGCCTCAAACACCGCTTTTTCTTTCAAAAATGGCTCGAACCCAATCGAATCTATACATAATTGACTTAATAACATCAATAAATACTAAACAATCAAATTCCAATGTTCAGTTATAACTTCCCAATCATTCTTCCCAAAATCCCAAAAATTGACCCCGGGCCCGCTTGGTCAAAACACGAATAAACAAGCAAGAAAAACTCGAGCTATCTAACCATATGTCACGAACTTAAATCCTTAAAACCCTTTTTTTTTAACTCCTTTAACTAACTAAATTAACAGGAAATAAACAATTAAATAATAGCGGAATATGAATTTAGCAGAAGTCTTAAATGGAATATAAAGCCAAAACATCCTGATGACTAACACATGCCTCTAACCATAATCCGGTGTCACAACATCCATGGACTGTCTAGGATTACTACAAATAAGTGTTTGAAATAAAAGAGCATAGTCGGCCTCGAGTACAATGACAATAGAATATAAACTGAATGAAGGACGCTGGGCCTACGGACACTAGTAGGGCTATCTCGGAGTCTCATACTTAAGAATAGCTCTCGATCTACTGATGATGACCCAACGCTGCTCCGGGATCTGCACACGGTGCAGAGTGTAGTATCGGCACAACCAATCTCATGTGCTGGTAAGTGTCTAGCATAACCTAGGCGAAGTAGTGATGAAGCTAGACCAGACTACCAAATAAACCTGTGCAGTTCAAATATATCCTCTCCTACATTGAGTGGTTATTTCCTGTATTTTTTTCGTTGTATATATATATATATATACACAACGAAAAAAATACAGGAAATAACCACTCAATGTAGGAGAGGAAAGCATGCTAAGGGGAAGGTAATAGTTCCGAATAGAAAATATCAAGTAAGGAAAGCAACAAATTAACTACAATAAACAAGAATCAGAAATCAAACAATTTGCACGGTATCACCCTTCGTGCTTTTACTCTCGTCCTTGCCAAAATAACACTTTATAATAATAGTATGTACAGCATCACCCTTCGTGCTTTTACTCTCGTCCTCACCAAAATAATATTTTATAATAAAAGTTTGCACAGAATCACCCCAAATCAATCATATAATAACAATGTGCATGGTATCACCTTTCGTGCTTTAACGCTTTTTCCTCACCATATAATCAATAAAAATCGGTATGTAATGGTACATCGTATGGCATGGCATCACCCTTCGTTCTTTACGCTCTTGCCTCGCAATAGCAAATAATACACGGCATCACCCTTCGTGCTTTGACATTCTTCCTCACTCAAACAACAGTCACAAACAAGGGGCAAGGAATTCAGCAAAATAATAATAGAAATCCAGCAAGGAACACAGTTAAACAATTAAATCCTGGCAATGGTACAACATCAATAATCTCAACATCCCAGCAAGGGAGATAATTAACAAAGCAACAATATCATGGAAAGGGAACAATTTAATAACTCTTTCTCTTTTTTTATTTCATAACTCACTTTACCACTTGAGCCAAATCTCCAAAAGGTTCAATCATATCATATAATTTCACAATTTGTAATATTACATGAGCCAATGCTCCTCGATGTTCAAAGGTTACAATTTCCTTCCACAAGCTTTTCACAACAAATAGGAATCATCACCAAGGCATGAAAGATACAACAAAATTAAGATATTCACAATTTAAAGACTCACGATCATGCTAGACAGCAATGTATAGATACTCATTACCATGCATATACGTCGTACTCAACAATTACCACATAGCAAATAGGACTCAACTCCTAGTCCCTCAAGCTAAGGTTAGATCAAACACTTACATTAAACTTCCACGGCCAACTCAAGCCTCAAACACTGCTTTTTCTTTCAAAAATGGCTTGAACCCAATCGAATCTATACATAGTTGACTTAATAACATCAATAAATACTAATCTATCAAATTTCAATGTTCAGTTATAACTTTCCAACCATTCTTCCCAAAATTCCAAAAATTGGCCCCGAGCCTCCTTGGTCAAAACACGAGGTTCGGACCAAAATCAAATTACCCATTCACCCACGAACCCAAATATATAATTTATTTCAAATTTGACCCCAAAACGGGGTCTAAATCAAGAATAATCAAAAAGCCTAACTCTATCCAAATTCCTAATTTTCTCCCTTAGTCCCATGTTTTAGGCTTAAAAATTCAATATATGTTGATGAAAATGGAAGGAAATAAGTTAAAGATTACTAACCCAAGAGATTATGGTGAAGAATTGCTTCAAGGATCACGTAAGAGCTTTGGAGAAGAAGAGGTTTTGTGAAACTTTGATCAATCTCGTAATGGGTTCTATTTTTGGTCTCTTAAATCACTGGGGAAAATGTTCTAGGCAATCGCGAAAGGACCTTCACGTTCGTGATGGGTCGGCTGGTTAAGCCTTCACGTTAGAGTGCATGGGCTTGCATTCGCGAAGCGCTAGCTTCTCGAGCCTCGTGTTCGCAAACCAGTGATTGCATTCACGATACACAAACTGGTGATTCCTCCCCCTCAACCTTAAGCGTTCTTGAGTAGGGGTTCGCGAAGGGTTTCCCCACCCCAGCTTCGCGTTCGCGTCTCAACGTTCGCATTCACGAAGAAGAAACTGGGAACCTAGGATCTTTGCCTTACGCGTTTGCTAGGGGGACCATGCAAATGTCAAGGGTAAAATCCCTGGGCACTAACTGCAGAAAATCTGCAACTTTTCATTAGTCAAAAAGGTTCCGAAACACCTCCAAAACACACCCGATCCCTCGGGGCTCCTAACCAAACATACATACTAACTCAACAACATCAAACGAACTTATTCGTGCGATCAAATTGCCAAAAATAACATCATAAACATCGGATTAAACCTCATAATTCATGAATTCATTCAAACTTCTTAAAACATCAAATTTTCCATTTAAAGCCCGAATCACATCAAACGACATCCGTTTTAAACTAAACTTTACAGAAATGACTTAAACTATATATAAGACCTGTATCGGGAGCTGAAACTAAAATTTCAAATTTCAGAAATTTTCTTATATAATTTCAGAAAATAATTTTACGTAAAAAATCATTTCTCGGGCTTAGGACCTCGGAATTCGATTCCGTGCATACTTTCAAGTGCTGCATTTTCCTACGGACCCTCCGGGACCACCAAATCATGGGTCCGGGTCTGTTTACCCAAAATGTTGACCAAAGTCAAATTAACTCATATTATAATCAAAACTTATCATTTTTCATAAATTTTTATATTTAAACTTTCAGGCTATGCGCTCGGACTGTGCATGAAAATCGAGGGACTTCAAAATGAGGTTTCCATGGCCCCGGAAATACATAATTTAATTTAAAACAAGTGATGGTCGTTTGGATCATCACATTCTCCAACTCTAAAACAATTGTTCGTCCTCGAACGAACATAAGAAGGAAGTACCTGAGTCGGGGAAGAGATGGGGATAACGGCTCCGCATATCTGTAGAAAATCATTCTATCCATGATATGTGTGCTTTGGTTGTATTAGCATAATTTTAAGGAATAGGTTTTGATGAACGACAAACAACGAAGTCGATGAATGACAAACAATGAAGTCAAGTGTCGAACAAGTTATTATATGACAAACAATCAAGATTGAATGCCGAGAAGCATATTGATGAACGGATTGCATAGACAAGCCAAAGACGAGCTCA
Source organism: Nicotiana benthamiana (assembly GCA_034376525.1). Taxonomy (NCBI): domain Eukaryota; kingdom Viridiplantae; phylum Streptophyta; class Magnoliopsida; order Solanales; family Solanaceae; genus Nicotiana; species Nicotiana benthamiana. Next base: position 25,217,954 of record CM067324.1, on the reverse strand, counting down.
AAAGTTCAAGACCGAAGACCCAAGGCGTAGGTCGTTAGGTAGAACAAATGTAAGAGCAACGTTTAAAGTTATCTCGTCTTTTGGCTCAACATAGGTCATCATAAATATGCATATAATCATTTTATCAAATCATATTTCAAATACTTCAAACAAAATGATTTCAAACATATTCATTTTAGCCAAAATGAATTTTAAACATGTCTTTCAAAGCTGGACAAAAATAATCGATTATGCTTATTTTGATAAGCAATTATGTTAAGACAGTGTAAACCAGTATTTACAAAATAGCAAAATAATCGATTATCAGAAGTGCATAATCGATTATCTTGTATCCGTTGCTCAGTGTTTGAACACTGTAACAAAATAATCGATTATGCAAAATCCAATAATCGATTATTCTGCATAAAATCAGCTTCCGATTTTGTAACGGTAAGCTGATAATCGATTATCTTGGCATAAAATCAGCATAATTGATTGCCAATTAAGCAACAAACATGCAACTTATAACACCTATAAATAGAGGTCTTTTGAGCTGAATTGGAAGACACAACACCTCTCATTATTCATATACATATTGATATCATTTGTGCATCATTATAGAGCTTTTGTTGAGCCATTTGGAGACAACTTTGAGTTGTTCATAGAGCTTATTTTCTATCTGTTTATCTACTCTTATTAGAGAGTTCTTGTTGTAAAAGAGAAAGGTGTTTGAGAAGACCATATCTTCTCATTGGTTGTCGGGTTTGCTAAGTACCCTCAATCTTAGTGGTTGAAGTCTTGTGGTGCGGTATCCACGAGCAAGGTGAAGTCTTGAGGTGCGGTATCCTCGAGCAAGTTGAAGTCTTGTAGAGTGTACATCTACGAGCAATTGTAACGGTTTGTTAGGCACCCGTAAGCTTAACGGAGTTAGTGGAATCTCGAGAGAGTCTCTCGGGGACTGGACTAACCACAAGTTGTGGTGAACCAGGATAAATTCGGTGTGTTCTTTCCTTACTATTTTAATTACCGAATTTATTTTATTCCTGCAAATTTAATTCTGCAATATTTATCAATATTCTTGTGCCGCACTATTCACCCCCCTCTAATGACGGGCATAAATCCTAACAATTGGTATCAGAGCCTAACTCTCTGAAAGCCTTAACCGGTTGAGAGAACGATATATATTTTTTTGTTGAGAATATTGAACACAGGAATGATGAGCAAAGGACACTCCACCTATAGGCCTCCACTATTTGACGGAACAAGTTACACATATTGGAAAGAGCAGATGAGAATCTTCATCCAATCAAATAACTTTCGCTTGTGGCAAATCATCAAGAACGGTGAACAAATGCCAACAAAGAAAGTTGGGGAAACCACGGTTCCAAAGGAGGAAGATGAATATGATGCCGAGGACATCAAGAAAGTTGAAAATAACGCAAAGGCCGTCAACTTATTATATTGTGCGGTGAATCCGGATGACTATCGGAAGATTTCTTGTTGCACAACCGCCAAGGAGATGTGGGATAAACTCGAGATCACATATGAAGGTACGTCTCAAGTCCGAGAATCTAAAGTTGATTTTCTAACACATGAATATGAACTCTTTAAAATGAGGGAGAAAGAACCCATCGGTGTTATGTTCGAACGATTCTCAAAAATCGTCAACGATCTTCATGCTCTCGGGAATGTGTACATGAACAAAGATCTTGTTCGAAAAATCCTATGGAGTCTCACTTCCGAATGGCGTTCCAAAGCCAATGCCATCCAAGAGTCGATAGGAATCACGGATGTCACAATTGATGGACTAAGAAGTAACCTCAAAACTTATGAAAGCACAATTCTTAATCCCTATCTTAGAAGTAAAAGTTCGAATATTGCCTTCAAAGCCTCATCCTCTAAAAGAGAAGAGGTAAGTGATTTGGATAGCGATGATGATAATATTTCCAATGCCTTGATCGAAATATTTTATAAGTGTATGAAAAAGGAAATAAAGAAGGAAAAACCAAGTCCTTCATGCCATAAGTGTGGAAAACTTGGCCACACCGAGTCACATTGTCCAAAACCCAAGGTCAAGAAAAAGAAGAAACACCAAAGGCGCGTGACATGGGATTCGGACAGCTCAGGCGATGAAACTGCCGCATTATGCCTCATGGCCAACGAGGAAGAAGAGGTAAGTAATTCTAACTCTTATTCTTTTGAAGAATTACAAGAAGCTTTTCATGACTTATATGGTGAATTGAAAAAGACTTCAAAAATCTCCAAAGAGGCCAAGGCTAAAATTAATGTATTAGAAGAGAAAAATAATTTTTTGGAAAATGACAATATTGATCTTAGAAATAAAATTAAGGAGATGAATGAAGCCTCTTCAATTGATCAAAGTTCAAATTGTTCTTCTGGTAAGTCTTTGAAAATGGAGAACATAGAACTTAGAAACACACTAGAAAAACGTAGTGTTGATGATCCTAAAACATTGAAGAAATTAAGAAGAATATTAGAAAGGATGATAAAAATGAAGTTAGACCACCTAGAAATAATTCTAGGAACTTCACAAATGAGTCTAAAATTAATCATTTTAGACCACCTAGATCAACTCTAGGAATTTTGTAAATGAGTCTAGAATTAATCATTTTAGACCACCTAGAAATGGCTCTAGGAATTTCAACGCTTCTAGGAATAACGACTTTAGATCACCTAGAACGTTTTTGGCTCAACCAGGACATATGCACAACCCGAATGTTATATGTCATTATTGCAACCGGGTAGGACACATAGCACCCGTATGTTTTGCAAAACATAGAGATTTATCATTTGGCTATGATTATTATTTGCCTAACTCCCAAGGACCCAAAAGCAGTTGGGTACCGAAAACCTATTTTTAGGTACGTTTGTAGGTGTACTTGAAGACTACAATATCGTAGTAGATGCACCAAGCACGAAACCTTATTGCATCGAGGGGGAACTTCGGTTAGTTATCATTTTTTATAAAAACATAATAATTGATATGTGTTAACAATTAATATATCTTTGTTAACAATTGATATTAATTATTTTTGTTGATTCATATTTTTGATAACTTTTATCTTGAATAACAATTGGTATCAATTATTTTTGTTAAAAATAATGATTGATGTTTTGATGAATATCTTTCTAGTTTGAATAACAGTTGGTATATTCGCTAAAAATAACCTTTGATATGGTTGTTATATTTTTACTAACATTTGGTATTATTTCATGTTGGTATGATTTTTTTTTAAATATTGTCAATGTATATTCCTCATTGCATTTCCTATCTTATATTTGACACTAACAATTGATATACCCAAAAGGGGGAAGTGTCGAAAGGGGATAATAGCCTTTGTATACTCTCTTTTTGCTAATGCCAAAAGGGGGAAGAGTTTAGGCGATATGCATCAAATAAGGGGGAATGTATCTACGTTATAGTATGCCTTATTTGAGGGGGAATTATCATTAAGGGGAATTGTTTGCATAAATTGTATGTTGAGATATAGCATGAATTTAGGGGGAATCCAATATGCATATCTCCTGTTGTTTGTCATTACCAAAAAGGGGGAAATTGTAGAAAATCATTCTATCCATGATATGTGTGCTTTGGTTGTATTAGCATAATTTTCAGGTATAGGTTTTGATGAATGACAAACAACGAAGTCGATGAATGACAAACAATGAAGTCAAGTGTCGAACAAGTTATTATATGACAAACAATCAAGATTGAATGCCGAGAAGCATATTGATGAACAGATTGCATAGACAAGCCAAAGACGAGCTCAAAAGTTCAAGACCGAAGACCCAAGGCGTAGGTCGTTAGGTAGAACAAATGTAAGAGCAACGTTTAAAGTTATCTCGTCTTTTGGCTCAACATAGGTCATCATAAATATGCATAAAATCATTTTATCAAATCATATTTCAAATACTTCAAAAAAAAATGATTTCAAACATTTTCATTTTAGCCAAAATGAATTTTAAACAGTCTTTCAAAGCTGGACAAAAATAATCGATTATGCTTATTTTGATAATCGATTATGTTAAGACAGTGTAAACTGGAATTTGCAAAACAGCAAAATAATCGATTATCAGAAGTGCATAATCGATTATCTTGTATCCGTTGCCTAGTGTTTGAACACTGTAACAAAATAATCGATTATGCAAAATCCAATAATCGATTATTCTGCATAAAATCAGCTTCCGATTTTGTAACGGTAAGCTGATAATCGATTATCCAAATCTGATAATCGATTATCTTGGCATAAAATCAGCATAATTGATTGCCAATTAAGCAACGGACATACAACTTAAAACAACTATAAATAGAGGTCTTTTGAGCTAAATTGGAAGACACAACACCTCTCATTATTCATATACATATTGATATCATTTGTGCATCATTATAGAGCTTTTGTTGAGCCATTTGAGAGACAACTTTGAGTTGTTCATAGAGCTTATTTTGTATCTCTTTATCTACTCTTATTAGAGAGTTCTTGTTGTAAAAGAGAAAGGTGTTTGAGAAGACCATATCTTCTCATTGATTGTCGGGTTTGCTAAGTACCCTCAATCTTAGTGGTTGAAGTCTTGTGGTGCGGTATCCACGAGCAAGGTGAAGTCTTGAGGTGCGGTATCCTCGAGCAAGTTGAAGTTTTGCAGAGTGTACATCGACGAGCAAGTGTAACGGTTTGTTAGGCACCCGTAAGCTTAACGGAGTTTGTGGAATTTTCGAGAGAGTCTCTCGGGGACTGGACTAACCACAAGTTGTGGTGAACCAGGATAAATTCGGTGTGTTCTTTCCTTACTATTTTAATTACCGAATTTATTTTATTCCTGCAAATTTAATTCCGCAATATTTATCAATATTCTCGTGCCGCACTATTCACCCCCCTCTAGTGACGGGCATAAATCCTAACAATTGGTATCAGAGCCTAACTCTCTAAAAGCCTTAACCGGTTGAGAGAACGATATATATTTTTTTGTTGAGAATATTGAACGCAGGAATGATGAGCGAAGGACACTCCACCTATAGGCCTCCACTATTTGACGGAACAAATTACACATATCGGAAAGAGCGGATGAGAATCTTCATCCAATCAAATAACTTTCGCTTGTGGCAAATCATCAAGAACGGTGAACAAATGCCAACAAAGAAAGTTGGGGAAACCACGGTTCCATAGGAGGAAGATGAATATGATGCCGAGGACATCAAGAAAGTTGAAAATAACGCAAAGGCCGTCAACTTATTATATTGTGCGGTGAATCCGGATGACTATCGGAAGATTTCTTGTTGCACAACCGCCAAGGAGATGTGGGATAAACTCGAGATCACTTATGAAGGTACGTCTCAAGTCCGAGAATCTAAAGTTGATTTTCTAACACATGAATATGAACTCTTTAAAATGAGGGAGAAAGAACCCATCGGTGTTATGTTCGAACGATTCTCAAAAATCGTCAACGATCTTCATGCTCTCGGGAAAGTGTACACGAACAAAGATCTTGTTCGAAAAATCCTACTGAGTCTCACTTCCGAATGGCGTTCCAAGGCCAATGCCATCCAAGAGTCGATAGGAATCACGGATGTCGCAATTGATGGACTAAGAGGTAACCTCGAAACTTATGAAAGCACAATTCTTAATCCCTATCTTAGAAGTAAAATTTCGAATATTGCCTTCAAACCCTCATCCTCTAAAAGAGAAGAGGTAAGTGATTCGGATAGCGATGATGATAATATTTCCAATGCCTTGATCGAAAGATTTTATAAGTGTATGAAAAAGGAAATAAAGAAGGAAAAACCAAGTCCTTCATGCCATAAGTGTGGAAAACTTGGCCACACCGAGTCACATTGTCCAAAACCCAAGGACAAGAAAAAGAAGAAACACCAAAGGCGCGTGACATGGGATTCGGACAGCTTAGACGATGAAACTGCCGCATTATGCCTCATGGTCAACGAGGAAGAAGAGGTAAGTAATTCTAACTCTTATTCTTTTGAAGAATTACAAGAAGCTTTTCATGACTTATATGGTGAATTGAAAAAGACTTCAAAAATCTCCAAAGAGGCCAAGGCTAAAATTAAAGTTTTAGAAGAGAAAAATAATTTTTTGGAAAATGACAATATTGATCTTAGAAATAAAATTAAGGAGATGAATGAAGCCTCTTCAATTGATCAAAGTTCAAATTGTTCTTCTGGTAAGTCTTTGAAAATGGAGAACATAGAACTTAGAAACACACTAGAAAAACGTAGTGTTGATGATCCTAAAACAATTGAAGAAATTAAGAAGAATATTAGAAAGGATGATAAAAATGAAGTTAGGCCAAATGAGTCTAAAATTAATCATTTTAGACCACCTAGAAACAACTCTAGGAATTTTGTAAATGAGTCTAGAATTAATCATTTTAGACCACCTAGAAATGACTCTAGGAATTTCAACGCTTCTAGGAATAACGACTTTAGATCACCTAGAACATTTTTGGCTCAACCAGGACATATGCACAACCCGAATGTTATATGTCATTATTGCAACCGGGTAGGACACATAGCACCCGTATGTTTTGCAAAACATAGAGATTTATCATTTGGCTATGATTATTATTTGCCTAACTCCCAAGGACCCAAAAGCAGTTGGGTACCGAAAACCTATTTTTAGGTACGTTTGTAGGTGTACTTGAAGACTACAATATCGTAGTAGATGCACCAAGCACGAAACCTTATTGCATCGAGGGGGAACTTCGGTTAGTTATCATTTTTTATAAAAACGTAATAATTGATATGTGTTAACAATTAATATATCTTTGTTAACAATTGATATTAATTATTTTTGTTGATTCATATTTTTGATAACTTTTATCTTGAATAACAATTGGTATCAATTATTTTTGTTAAAAATAATGATTGATGTTTTGATGAATATCTTTCTAGTTTGAATAACAGTTGGTATATTCGCTAAAAATAACCTTTGATATGGTTGTTATATTTTTACTAACATTTGGTATTATTTCATGTTGGTATGATTGTTTTTTAAATATTGTCAATGTATATTCCTCATTGCATTTCCTATCTTATATTTGACACTAACAATTGATATACCCAAAAGGGGGAAGTGTCGAAAGGGGATAATAGCCTTTGTATACTCTCTTTTTGCTAATGCCAAAAGGGGGAAGAGTTTAGGCGATATGCATCAAATAAGGGGGAATGTATCTACGTTATAGTATGCCTTATTTGAGGGGGAATTATCATTAAGGGGAATTGTTTGCATAAATTGTATGTTGAGATATAGCATGAATTTAGGGGGAATCCGATATGCATATCTCCTGTTGTTTGTCATTACCAAAAAGGGGGAAATTGTAGAAAATCATTCTATCCATGATATGTGTGCTTTGGTTGTATTAGCATAATTTTCAGGTATAGGTTTTGATGAATGACAAACAACGAAGTCGATGAATGACAAACAATGAAGTCAAGTGTCGAACAAGTTATTATATGACAAACAATCAAGATTGAATGCCGAGAAGCATATTGATGAACAGATTGCATAGACAATCCAAAGACGAGCTCAAAAGTTCAAGACCGAAGACCCAAGGCGTAGGTCGTTAGGTAGAACAAATGTAAGAGCAACGTTTAAAGTTATCTCGTCTTTTGGCTCAACATAGGTCATCATAAATATGCATAAAATCATTTTATCAAATCATATTTCAAATACTTCAAAAAAAATGATTTCAAACATTTTCATTTTAGCCAAAATGAATTTTAAACAGTCTTTCAAAGCTGGACAAAAATAATCGATTATGCTTATTTTGATAATCGATTATGTTAAGACAATGTAAACCGGAATTTACAAAACAGCAAAATAATCGATTATCAGAAGTGCATAATCGATTATCTTGTATCCGTTGCCCAGTGTTTGAACACTGTAACAAAATAATCGATTATGCAAAATCCAATAATCGATTATTCTGCATAAAATCAGCTTCCGATTTTGTAACGGTAAGCTGATAATCGATTATCTTGGCATAAAATCAGCATAATTGATTGCCAATTAAGCAACGGACATACAACTTAAAACACCTATAAATAGAGGTCTTTTGAGCTGAATTGGAAGACACAACACCTCTCATTATTCATATACATATTGATATCATTTGTGCATCATTATAGAGCTTTAGTTGAGCCATTTGAGAGACAACTTTGAGTTGTTCATAGAGCTTATTTTGTATCTCTTTATCTACTCTTATTAGAGAGTTCTTGTTGTAAAAGAGAAAGGTGTTTGAGAAGACCATATCTTCTCATTGATTGTCGGGTTTGCTAAGTACCCTCAATCTTAGTGGTTGAAGTCTTGTGGTGCGGTATCCACGAGCAAGGTGAAGTCTTGAGGTGCGGTATCCTCGAGCAAGTTGAAGTTTTGTAGAGTGACATCTACGAGCAAGTGTAACGGTTTGTTAGGCACCCGTGAGCTTAACGGAGTTAGTGGAATCTCGAGAGAGTCTCTCGGGGACTGGACTAACCACAAGTTGTGGTGAACCAGGATAAATTCGGTGTGTTCTTTCCTTACTATTTTAATTACCGAATCTATTTTATTCCTGCAAATTTAATTCCGCAATATTTATCAATATTCTCGTGCCGCACTATTCACCCCCCCCCCTCTAGTGACGGGCATAAATCCTAACAATATCAGACTCGGACTCCCATGTCGATGCCTCAGGAGGATGATCTCTATACTAAGCACGAACAGAAGGGAAACTCTTCGACCTCAACTGACGAATCTGCCAATCTAGAATAGCCACTGACTCCTCCTCATAAGACAAGTCCTTGTCCAATTGGACAGTGCTAAAATCTAACACGTAAGATGGATCACCGTGATATTTCCGGAGCATGGACACATGAAACATTGGATGCACGACTGATGAGCTAGGCGTCAATGCAAGTCTATAAGCCACCTCTCCCACTCGATCATAAATCTCAAATGGACCAACGAACCTAGGGCTAAGCTTTCCCTTCTTCCCAAATATCATCACGCCCTTCATAGGCGACACTCAGAGAAATACCCGCTCACCAACCATAAAAGCCACATCTCGAACCTTGCAATCTACATAACTCTTCTGCCTGGATTGAGCTGTACAAAGCCTATCCTGAATGATCCTGACCTTGTCCAACGATTCCAAAAGTAGATCTGTTCCCAAAAATCGAGCTTCCCTCTGCACAAACCATCCTACCGTAGATCAATACTGCCTACCATATAAAGCCTCATAAGGAGCCATCTGGATACTCGACTGGTAGCTTTTGTTTTAGGTAAACTCTGCTAAGGGTAAAAACCGATCCCACGAACCTCTAAAGTAAATAACACAAGCTCGGAGCATATCCTCCAAAATCTGAATAGTCCGCTCGGACTGACCATCTATCGGGGGATGAAATGCTATGCTCAACTCAACTTGTTGCCCAAATCTCAATGAACTGCCCTCTAGAAGCACGAGGTAAACTGTGTACCCCAGTCCAAAATGATAGATACGGGCACAGCATGAAGGCAAACAATCTCCCGATTATAGATCTTAGATAACCTCTCAAAAGAATAGGAAACTGCAACAGAAATGAAATGCGCTGACTTTTCAGCCTATCAACAATGACCATGGCTACGTCAAACATTTTTCGAGTCTCCGGGAGTCCAATAACAAAGTCCATAATGATCCGCTCCCACTTCCACTCGGGAAGCTCAATACTCTGAAATAAACCACCAGGCCTCTGATGCTCATACTTAACATGCTGAAAATTCAAACATCAAGCCAAATATACAACAATATCTTTTTTCATTCTACGCCACCAATAATGTTACCGCAAGTCCTGATACATCTTCTCGATGCCCAGATGAATAGAGTGGGCCTCCTCTAAAATCAACTCTCGAATTCCATCCACATTAGGCACACAAACTTGATCCTGCAATCTCAAAAATCCATCATCATCTAAGGTAACCTGCTTGGGACACACAAATAAGGATCATCAAACTACGAATCACGGATACGCTCCAATAATGAAGAACGGGCGACCGTGCAAGCTAATACCCGATTAGGCTCAGAAATATCCAACCTCACAAATCGATTGGCCAAGGCTTGAACATCCAAAGCAAGCGGTCTCTCATCGACTGAAATATAAGCAAGACTGCCCATACTGGCTGACTTTCTATTCAAATTGGCCATCACATTGGCCTTTCCCATGTGATATAAGATAGTGATATCGTAATCCTTAAACAACTCCAACCACCTCCTTTGCATCAATTCAACTCCTTTTGCTTGAACAAATACTGAAGACTCTTGTGATCAGTGAACACCTTACATGCCACACAATACAGATAGTGCCTCCATATCTTCAATGCATGAACGATGGCTGCCAACTCTAAATCATGAACTAGATAGTTCTTCTCATGAATCTTCAACTGCCGTGAATTATAGGCAATAACCTTACCATCCTGTATCAACACTACACCAAGCCCAATATGAAAAGCATTATAATAAATTGTATAAGGCCCTGAACCTGTGGGCAAAACCAACACCGGTGCCGTAGTTTGAGTTGTCTTGAGCTTCTGAAAGCTCCCCTCACACTCGCCTGACCATCTAAACTGGGCACCAATCTGGGTTAACCTAGTCACCGGGGCTACAATAGATGAAAACCCCTCCACGAACCGATGATAGTAACCTGCCAATCACAAGAAACTCCGAATCTCTGTAGATGATGCTGGTCTAGGCCAGTTCTTGACTGCCTCAATCTTCTTTGGGTCCACCTGAACATCTTTTGCTAATATAACATGACCCAGAAATGCAACTAAACTCAACCAGAATTCACACTCCGAGAACATAGCATATAACCGACTATCCCTCAGAGTCTGAAGAACCACTCTAAGGTGTTGCTCGTGCTCCTCCTGGCTGCAATTATATATCAATATATCATCCATGTATTACGAACAAGTCCAAATAAGGCCAGAACTCTCGGTTCATCAAGTCCATAAAATCTGTTGGGGCATTTGTCAACTCGAATGACATAACAAGAACTCATAATGTCCGTACCTAGTGCGAAAAGTTGTCTTAGGTACATCGAATGCCTTAATACTTAACTGATGGTAGCCAGATCGTAAGTCAATCTTGGAAAATACCTTGGCCCCCTAAAGCTGATCGAACAAATCATCAATCCTCGGCAGCGGATACTTATCTTGATTGTAACCTTGTTCCATTGCCCGTAATCAATACACATTATCATTGACCCATCCTTCTTCTTAACAAATAACACCGGCGCACCCCAAGGTGAAACACCGGGTCCAAAGAAACCCTTCTCATTCAAATTATGTAACTGTTCCTTTAGCTCTTTCAACTCAGGCGGGGCCATACGATACGGCAAAATAGAAATGTGCTAAGTGCCCGGAGCAAAATCAATGCTAAAGTCAATATCCATGTCGGTTGGCATACTCGACATGTTTGAAGGGAAAACATTAGGAAACTCACAAATGATGGGCACAGAATCAAATAAGGGAACCTCACCACTAGAATCACAAACATACCCCAAATAGGCCAAACACCCCTTCTCGACCATACGTCGAGCCTTCACATAAGAGATAACACTACGGGTAGAATGACTTGGAGTTCTTTTCCACTCTAAATAAGTCCTACCCGATAAATCTAGGGTCACAATCTTGGCATGACAGTCCAAGATATCATGGTAAGGTGATAACCAGTCCACCCGCAATATAACATCAAGAACGACCATGTCTAGAAGCAACAAATCCATACGAGTCTACAAATCCTCAATCACATCTACACAAGAACGATGTACTCGATCGACCATAATAGAATCACCCACCGGTGTAGACACATAAACAGGAACACTCGATGAATCACTAGGAATGAGCAGCGGGGCAAAATAAGATGACACATATGAGTATGTAGACCCTAGATCAAATAACACTAAAGCACCTCTATCACAAACCAGAACAGTACCTGTGATTATCGCATCAAAAGCCTCAGCCTCGGGCCTGTGTGGAAGAGCATAACATCGAGGCTGGGGCCCACCACCCTGGTCTACATCTCGTGGATGGCTTGCAACTGGCTGGCCTCCACATCTAGCGGCCTGAGCTCCATCTCTAAATTCTCTACCTTCACCTCTAGCACCTCTACCCCCACCTCTAGCTGGCTGGGTGGCATGTGGAACACTTGGTGCCGGGACCATAGCACAGGAACTCTGATGTTGTGAGCTACTCGGTGCTCGAGGGCAAAAGCTGGAAATGTGACCTGGATCACCACAAGTGTTACAAGCCCTTGGCTACTGAGACTGATGACCTTGTCGACCTAAATGACCACCTCGAAAACATTAAAGTGACGGTGCACTGATGGAGATGGTGGTGCACTCTAAATCAGCTGATTAAAATAATGCATTTGAGGACCACGACCACCTAAAGTGTCGTGAGAGACTTGGAGAGCTGACTGAAAAGGCCTAGGAGGATGCCGACGTAGTACCAATTAATCTGCCTGAATGATGGGGTGTCTTGTCTGCTCCATGACCACCCCTTGTAATAACACCATTTCAACTCTCTGGGCCATATTGGCCGCCTGTTGGAAGGATATCTCACCCCCAGCCTCTCTAGCCATCTGGAGATGAATCGGCTGAATGAGTCCATTAATAAATCGTCTCACTCTCTCCCTCTCAGTGGGAAGTATAATAAGGGCATGGGCGAGCCAATGAACCTGGTCTCGTGCTGGGTGACTGTCATGGATCCCTGTTGATGGCACTCGGACTACCTCCGATAGGCCTCTCACTATGTAATAGGGAGAAACATCTCTGAAAATAACTGTTTGAATTGCTTCTAGGTCAAGGCTAGCGATCCTGCTGGTCTAGCTAAGCAATAATACCTCCACCAGGTCTTGGCGGATCCAGACAGGTTGAATGTAGCAAAATTGACCCCATTGGTCTCAACAACACCCATGTTCCAAAGAACCTCATGACAGTTGTCCAGATAATCTTGGGGATCCTGAGTAGATGCACCGCTGAAGGTAGTAGTGAAGAGCCTGGCTAATCTGTCCAATCTCCCCAAGGCATTGGCGGACATGGCTGCACCATCGCCGGTCTGAGCTACCGCAACTAGCTGAACTTCCCCAACTGGCTGAGCTACTGGAGTCTGAAGTTGAGGAGCTACATGCTCCAGAGTGCGGGTGGCAGGAGTCTGGGCTCCTCCTCCAGCCTGAGAGACGACTGATGCTACAAGAAGTAAAACTACCTTGGTAACACTCTCCATAAGGTCTAGAAGACAGACCAGAGCATTCTTAAGAACTGGGGTGTCAATAAACCCCTCTAGGACTGAGTTGGGCCCAATGGAACTGTTGGGGCTGGAACCTCGTTATCAAAATCAACATGAGGCTCCGATATGGGTGCTGTCGCCCTGGACTGAGCTCTGCCCCTACCTCGGCCTCTAGCACAACCTCGCCCTCACCCTATGCCTCTCGTGGGAGCTGGTGGGGGCTCGGTCTGCCAATTGGTAGATGAGGAAGTGTGTGTTCTCACTATCTGCGAAAGAATAGAGTAGAAATTTAATTAGCATTGAGAAACCAAACCGCACGACAAGAAAGAACAAATGTGAAACTTTTCCTAACTCAGTAGCCTCTGGGAGATAAATGCAGACGTATCTGTATTGATCCCTCAGACTCTACTAAGCTTGTCCGTGAATTGTGATACCTATGTAGCCTAGAGCTCTGATACCAACTTTTCACGACTCGAATTTCTAACCCTCGGGAGTCGTGATGGCGCATACTCGTAGAAGCTAAGAAAGCCACGAACTTAAATACTTTAAATCCATTTCGTTTTTCACTCATTTTTAACCAATTAAATTAATAGGAAAAAAACAATTAAATAACAACAGAATATAAAGCCAAATCATCCTGGAGACCAACACATTCCTTTAACCAGAATCCAGTGTCACACCATCCACGGACTATCTAGGATTTGTGGACGCTAGCAGGGCTACCTCGGAGTCTCGGACTGAAGGATAGCTCCCGATCTACTGTTGATGACCTAATGTTGCTCCGGGATCTGCAAACATTGCAGAGTGTAGTATAAGCACAACCGACCCCATTTGCTAGTAAGTGTCTAGACTAACCTCGGCGAAGCAGTGACGAGGCTAGACCAGACTACCAAATAAACCTGTGCAGTTCAAATATATATATATATATATATATATATATATATATATATATATATATATATATATATATATATATATATATATATATATATATATATATAAATATATATATATATATATAAAGAAATATAGGAAATAAACAGTCAATGAGAGAGGGGAGAACATGCTATGGGGAGGTAATAGTTCCGAATAGAAAATATCAACTAAGGAAAGAAACAACATCACTAGAATACCAACAAGAATTAGAAATCAAACAATTTGCACGGCATCACCCTTCGTGCTTTTACTCTCGTCCTCGCCAAAATAATATTTTATAATAAAAGTGTGCACGACATCACCCTTCGTACTTTTACTCTCGTCCTCACCAAAATATTATTTTATAATAAAAGTGTGCACGACATCACCCTTCATGCTTTTACTCTCGTTCTCACCAAATCAATCATATAATGATAATGCGTATGACATCATCCTTCGTGCTTTAACTCTCTGTCCTCACCATATAATCAATGAAATCCGGTACGGAATGGTACATAGTATGGCATGGCATCACCCTTCGTGCTTTACACTCTTTCTTCTCAATAGCAAATAGTACACGGTATCACTCTTCGTTCTTTAACACTCTTCCTCACCCAAACAACAATCACAAACAAAGAGCCAAGGGATTAAGCAAAATAGTAATAGAAATCTCGGCAAGGTAACACAGTTAAACAATTAAATTTTGGTGAGGGTACAACATCAATAATCTCAACATCCGGCAAGGAGATAATTAACAAAGCAACAATATCCCGACAAGGGAACAATTTAATAGCTCTTTCTCTTTCTTTCACTTTTTATTTCATAACTCACTTTACCACTTGATCCAATACTCCAAAGGGTTCAATCATCTCATATACTTTCATAATTATTAATATAACATGATCCAATGCTCCTCGATGTTCAAATGTCACAATTTCCTTCCATAAGCTTTTCACAACAAATAGGAATCATCACCAAGGCATGAAAGATATAATGAAATCAAGATATTCACAATAAAGACTCACAGTCATGCTAGACACCAATGTATAGATACTTGTCACCATGACTATACGTCATACTCAATAATTGCCACATAGAAAATAGGAATCAACTCCTAATCCTTCAAGCTAAGGTTAGACCAAACACATACATCAAACTTTCACGGCCAACTCAAGCCTCAAACACCACTTTTCCTTCAAATTCGGCTCCAACCAAATCGAATCTATACATAATTGACTTAATAATATCAATAAATGCTAAACAATCAAATTATAATGTTTAGTTACAACATTCCAATCATTCTTCCCAAAATCTCAAAAATCGATCCTGGGCCCGCTTGGTCAAAACACGAGGTTCGAACCACAATCAAATCACACCCACGAGTCCAAATATATAATTTCTTTTTAAATTCAACATCGGAACGAGGTCTAAATAAAGAATAATCAAAAATCTCTAACTCTACCCAAATCCCTAGTTTTCTACCCTTAATCCCATGTTTTAGGCTTAGAAATCCAATAGATGTTGATAAAAATGGAAGAAAATAATTTAAAGATTAGTAACCCAAGAGATTATGGTGAAGAATTGCTTCAAATGTTGCCTAAAAGCTTGGAGAAGAAGAGGTTTTGTGAAATTTTGATAAATCCCGTAATTGGGTCTGTTTTTGGTCTCTTAAATCACTAGGCGAATATGTTCTATGCGATCACGACATGACCATCGCGTACGCGACGGGTCAGCTGGTTAAGCCTTTGCGTTCGCGTGCATGGGCTCACGTTTGTGAAATGTTAGCTTGTCGAGCCTCGCATTTGCAGACCAGTGGTCGCATTCGCGATGCATAAACTGGTTGATCCCTCCCCTTCAACCTTACGTATTCGCGAGTGGACGGCCGCATTCGCGAAGGGCCTCCCCGCCCCCCTTCCCCAGCTTCGCATTCCCGTCCCAACGTTTGGGTTCGCGAAGATGAAATTGGGCACCTTGGATCTTTGCCATAGGTGTTCGCGAGGGAGACCACGTGAATGCGAAGGGTAAAATCCTTGGATACTAACTGCAGAAACTCTGCAACTTTTCATAAGCCAAAAACTTTTCGAAACACACCCGAGCCCTCGAGGCTCCTAACCAAACATATATACTAACTCAACAACATCATACAAACTTATTTGTGAGATTAAATCACCAAAATAACATCATAAATTTCATATTAAACCTCAAATTTCATGAATTCTTTCAAACTTCTTAAAACACCAAATTTCCCATTTAAAGCCCAAATCACATTAAACGACATGCGTTTTCAACCAAACTTTATAGAAATGACTTAAACCATATATAAGACTTGCACCAGGAGCCGGAACAAAAATACAGGCCTGATACCATCGTGTTCTAATTAGATTTCATTAAAAATTTCCTTAAATAATTTTAGAAAATAAATTCACTTAAAAATTCATTTCTCGGACTTAGAACCTCGGAATTCGATTTTGGGCATACGCCCAAGTCTCGTATTTTTGTTCGGACCCTCCAGTCTGCCAAATCACGGGTTCAGGGTCCGTTTACCTAAAATATTGGCTGAAGTCAAATTAACTCATATTATAATCAAAACTTGTCATTTTACACAAATTTTCATATTTAAGCTTTCATGATATGTACTGGACTAGCACGCAAATTGAGGCAACTCTAAAGGAAGTTTTCAAGGCTTCGAAAACATAAAATTTAATTTAAAACAAGTTATGGCCGTTTGGGTCATCACAGTAACTGATTCTAACTTGGATTTGGCTAGAATATATGAATCTATCATTGAATTCATTATTTGATTCGTGATTTGGGATGAAATTTGGGAAAAATTTGTAAAGTTCTTCAAAAATGTAAATTGATGATTTGAAGGACCAAATGGTATCGGAATTGGATAATTTTTGTATGGGTGATCTTGTATCGGAATGGGTATTCAATTTTTGTAAATTTTGTCGGGTTTCGAGGTGCGGGCACGGGTAGTTCACTTTTGTTGACTTTTTGGAAATTGTATAAGAATTATAGCTTTGCTAATTGGAATTATTTTCTCTTGCATTGTTAGAAGTATTCAAGTCATTTTTAGCTAGACTGAGCCGAGCACTGATGAATTGGTATAGGAAAAGCTAAATTGATATTGAATTGGCCAGATTGAGGTAAGTATCTTGCCTAACCTTGTGTGGCGGACTTCGCCTTAGGAATTGAGTCTTCTATGCTAATTATAGTCCATGCATGTAAGGTGATGAGTGTGTGCTCGGATTTATTTGTGGGAAATTTACCTATAGGGTTCTTAGGTCCTTATGTGGAAAGTATCTCGTTATGATGGGATTTCCTAATTGCTTAGATTGCCTCTATGATTTCATGGAATTATGTCACTTATCTAATTGTTTTGGTTACCGATATAGTTATCACATGCTTATTATGTCTTGTTGTTATGTTGAGGTCATCGTGCTTCTCGATTGTTCCGTGACCCTTATTATGTACTTGTTGATTCCCTTGTCGGGATGTTATGCTTATGATATTGTTTCCCTTGCCGGGATGTTGTTGTTTACGATCTTGTCTCTCTTACCGGGATGATGTTATCATTGATGTTGATTTATGAAATGGAATCGGATTGCACGCCTGCAACAAGATATATGAAATGGGAGCGGGTTGCACGCCTGCAACAATATATATGAAATGAAATCAGGTTGCACGCTTGCAACAAGATATATAAAATGGGAGCGAGTTGCATGTATACAACAAGACATATGAAATTGGAGCGGTTTGCACGCCTGCAACAAGATATATGAAATGGGATCGGGTTGCACACTCGCAACAAGATATATAAAATATATCGGGTGGCACACCGCCACGGTAATATATGAAATGGGATTGTGTGGCATGCCACCATGGTAATATTTGAAATGAGATCGGGTTGCATGCCTGCAACAAAAAAAAGAATAAAACTAAATATTGATTCTTATAATGAGAACGAGAGTTAAAGCATGAACGGTGAACCCCATCGTGTTTTCAATACTTCGTCGTATTTATATACATATCTTTCAATACTTTAAAATTTATTTAATTGTTTCATCCTCAATTCATTTATTTACTCAATTAAATTTTCTTAAACAGTCTGAAGTTGAATTTTACAAAAAAATAAAATTTCTACTATGCTAATTTATTAAATTCTTTGTTAAAGGTAATAATTCATTCCACATTATACTTTAATTGAAAATGGTGTTTATACCTAGTTTGATTCTATGAATATTTTTACGAAACGTACTTTCAAAAATAACATATGTATGCATATACAGGCATACCCAGGTGTTTTCCTATTTTTCCTTAATTTGAAAGATTTTTTTAATCAATTTATCCCCCTATTTTATCCATAACAATCCCATAATTATTCTAAAATTATTAGTTTAACGATTTACTTATTGGATCTTTATGTTTATGCTAAAACATAGTTAAGGGATTTTTTTTCATGGTTTTTACAAAATTATTTAGTATTTTTAAGGCTAAAATTGTAATAATTACAATATTAGCCCCTTTTTAAATTTAGCTGTGTTTTATATACACAAAATTAGGGCTGGTATTTTTAAATAATTAATTATGTACTATAAATTAGTACAGTTCCATTAATTTATTTTCAAGAAATTACTTTATTATTTTTTATAAACCAAATAGGAAAAATTGGCTATTTAAATGTTAGCCCTATTTTATTTTGATTGTAGCCTAGGACCCCAATTTGAATCCCAATTACCCTGGTCCAATTACTATTAAACCCCGACCCAATTTCGATTTAACCCAACCCAAACCCATCTTCATAACCCGTTCATTTACCCGATCAATCTAAGCCATTGATCCTTCTTGATCAACGGCCAAAAATCCCCTTACCTAAATTAATCCTAAACTCCCCCTAAACCCTACCATTTCCCACCATACGCCACCTCTAAATTCCCATCCTCTCTCAACTCCTCTCTACAACAACCCCAAACCCTAGCCGACGCCACCTTAATCCGCCACAATCCATGGCTCTGCACGATTATCTACAACCTGTATCACTGTGATGGCCCAAAAGGTCATCACTTGCTTTTAATTAAATTTTTGTGTCTCTGATGCCTTTAAACCTTATTTAGAGTTGTTTTGTTTTGCATGTGCAGTCCGGGCGCATAACTAAAAAGCTTATATGTGAAAATTTGTGAAAAATGATAAGTTTTGACTGTAAAATAATTAAATTTGACTTTTGTCAATATTTTGGGTAAACGGACCCGGACCAGTGATTTGATGGTCTTGGAGGGTCCGTAGGAAAATATAGGACTTGGGCGTATGCCCAGAATTGAATTCTGAGGTCCGAGTCCTAGAAATGAATTTTTTAAATGAAACTTTTTAAGGAAATTTGAAACGAAATTTGATTGGAACGTGTTGGTATCAGGCCCGTATTTTGGTTACGGCGCCCGGTACAGATCTTATATATGATTTAAGATGTTTCTGTAAAATTTGGTAAAAACGGATATCATTTAATGTGATTTGGATCTAAATTGCTAAAGTTGATGTTTTGTGAAGTTTGAGAAAAATCCCATGATTTTGAGGTTTAATTCATTGTTATTCAGGTTATTTTGGCAATTTGATAAAAAGGATAAGTTCGTATGATGTTTTGAGTTAGTAAGCACCTTTGGTTTGGAGTTCCAAGGGCTCGGGTGAGTTTTGGGTAGGTTCCGGAAGGTCTTAGGCTTAATAACATAGATATTGCTGGTCTAGAGCTATTTCAGCTCTCTTAACCCGCTAATGCAGTCTGCGAGAAATAGCATGTGACTGTAGAGGGGGCTAGCGCGGTCCACAATCGCCTTTGTGCCGTGCGCGGTAGGGGCTGTACGGCCGCACTCTATTTTATGCAGTCCACACAGTGTCGCAGGCCCTCCGATTCACTGGGCTGTGCGGCCGCAGTCGGTTTTGTGCGGTCCGCACATGGGGTCTGACAGAGGTATCAATAGACGGTATTTTCAGTTAATTTTCATTATTCAAAACCCTAAAAACACAAGAGGCCATTTTTCAAACAACCTTTCTTCTCCAAATCAATTATACAAGCGAATTGGCGGTAGAATCAAGGGGTAAAGGTATAATTGAAACTTGAGTTGGAGTTCGACACATCGAGGTAAGTATTCGATCTAACCTTAGCTTGAGAGATTAGGAGTTGAGTATTATTTGCTATTTGCTTCATGTTGAGTACGGCGTATAGGCATAGTGACGAGTATCTATACGTCGGTGTTGAGCATGATCGTGAGTTCTAAATTAATACTTGTTATATTCTTAAATGAATCTACGAATACTTTAGTAGCTGAATTCTTGATAATTAGTAAAGACTTGGTTTATTTTTGTGGAATTTACTTACGATTGAGAAATGGTGATAGCTGAGATGAGTAAGAGTTGAGTTGAGATTAGTTGTAGCTGATTTTTCCTTACCAGGACTGTTATTATGATTGCTGTTGATATTATATATGGATTGGGTTGCACGCCGCAACCGATATTATATATGGATCGGGTTGGACGCCGCAATAAATATTATATTGGATTGGGTTGCACGCTGCAAAAGATATTATATTGGATCAGGTTGCGCACCCTAACAGTATTATTATATATATATGTGTGGATTGGGTTGCATGCCGCAAAAGATATCACATAAGTGGATCGGGTTGCACGCCGCAAAAATGTTAAATGATAAAGGATCGGGTTGCACGCCATAACAATGTTAAGTGATAAGGGATCGTGTTTCGCGCTGCAATAGTAGTATTATTGCTATGTTGTAGATACTGAATTGTCCTTCCATATTCTATTAATTTTCTGTTGGATTTGAGATGTTTCCTGAAGCATGTACCCCCTCCCATTTAAACTATATATTCACGTTTATTTTCTACCATATATTATACAACTGCACAGATTTATCTGAAGTCTGGTCCTAACCTCGATACTACCTCTCCGTGGATAGGTCAGACACTTACCAACACTGGGTTCTTACTATCTTTGAAACTCGATTATGTTGTGAGACCCTTTGCATGCTCATGAAATTCTATTTTCTTATTACTGATTCAATGATGCCGGACCTACTTGACTATCATGCTTTGAATATTTTCTATCTACAGACTTTGTACTACCATTGCATGTTGTTTCTTTTGCCAATAGCCTGGCCTCGTATGTCTTTATTTGTGCATTCTATTTATATGTTGAGGTGCATTCTCTGAATGATTTCAAAACTTCCCTTTTTGTGAACTCTTAGTTTACTCGCCTATTAAAGTGATTGATCCATTTCCTTACTTATTGCCTTGCTGAATCTTTTTACCAAAAAAAAACAAGTGTATCTCTGTGTTTGGACTCGATTGTGTACTTAATGTTTTACTACTTTATTTTATGGTAATAACCAGTCTGCCTGTAAACTGATTTTCTTTCGCTCTTTTAAACATGTTAGCCCCGTTAAATAAGTAATTCCTCAATTAAAGGGGAATCAATTGGCTGATTGGTTCTGATTGCTTATTACTTTCATATTTGCATTGAAATTTATTTGTTGCCTTATTTCTCACGTGTTTTCAAAACTATAAATACCCACCTCCCATTCTTGCAAACACACCAACATAAGACATAAAAAACACTCGAGTTCAGACACACGCTCAACTAAAATCTCTCTCTTCTCTGTTTCTACTTGTATTGCTACCTTACCTAGGCGGCTGAAAGCCAAATCTAGGCTGTGAGAAACTTGCTCATTTTTCTCTGCATTTGCATCCTTACTGGTATGTTCTAACTAATTTTCAGCACCAGCAACAACATGTTTTTTTACTATTTTCTTTCATCCTTGTTTGTCTCATATTTGTATTTAACCAAGTTCCATTATTAAGCATGATGTAGTCGCCTTTTCTGTTCTGAATTAATTCTTCTGTCAATTACTTATCATGGCTTGGGAACCCTAAATCCCCAATGTGTTTGGTATCTGTTGTTGGCTTGAGGCATGACAACATTGAAAATTGTTGTGTATGAACCAAACTTGATCTCCCTGGGATCATAATCTCCATGGCTCCTCCAATTGTCGTGTGTTTTGATTGGTTTATAGGCATGCGAGCACCTTCTATTGATGTGCATGCCCAAAGCTGACCCCTGCCTAAGTACATAAGATCTATGCAATGGATTCTCAACCCCTGACCCCCTTTGTATTAAGTTATGAACTTTTTGTTTTACTAATTACTATTTCCCTATCACCCCTTTACCCCTTTCCTTTATTCCTTCAAGTTTAAAACTATATTCCTACACTTCCACTAACTTCTTAGAGTTAAGTTCTGCCCCTCTTGTGTGAGCCTTGCCTTGGGACCAAGAGCTCCCTCTAAACTTGGACACATAAGGGATGACCCTTCCACACTGTACTAATCCCTATCAGGTTCTATGAACCTGGGTGTAAGCACTACTCGGGGTTCCTTGAAACCTTTAGGAAACTCTAACACATCCAGGTTTGAGAAAGGCTTTGAAACATGGCATCTTAAGGTAGTTTATTTCATAGCTCAAGGAGGAACCAAGAATCAGGCTTATTCTGGTTGTAACTTCTTTTGTTTTTCTATTTCTATGTAATTTAGTATTCCTGGTTTGTAATAAGTTGTAATAAATGCTCGGGGTTGGCTAGTGAAAAAATTATGGGAGATTATGCATGCTCAAAGGATAGAAAAAAAGCCTATAGGACTGCTTTTAATTCTACATGTTCAATTTGAATTTAAAACCCATGTCTATAGGATCTTACATGTTCAACTTTATGTTCAGAAATGATGTCTATAGGACTTACTTTAAATCATGCATGTGTAACTCCATGTCTAGATAACCTGCGTAAAGGAATTATCTAAAATCCAACACGTTCGTCACCATTTATATATCATGCTTGTAGGGTTCAACTGGTTATAATCTGGCATAAGGTTCACACTGCAAAATATTGTATAAGGTATAGAAAACATGCCTATAGGAACTCCCAAGTGAAAACCCTGCATGTTTCCATCATTCATTTAGATATTATATCTATAGGGATTAAAATCATTCATTTAGACATTGTATCTCTAAGGGTTTAAAAATCAGCAATTAGATATCATGTCTATAAGGGTGTAAAATCAGAAATCCTAGATATTATGTCTATAGGGATAAAAATCAGCAACAGCGCATACCGTTGTCTGCAGGATCTAAAATTAGTCTAAAAACAATCTATTCTGAACCAGTTTTTTAAGTGACCCATTTCTCTTATTAACACCATTTAGTAAACATGCTTATAGGATCTTAATCTTTTTAAGTTGTTATCGTTTTGCCATGTTTAGAATCAGTAATATATACCATGTTCCTAAGATCTCACCCAAACACTTAGGCAAATCTTATGTAATAATAATAATAAAACTGAATTCGCCTATATTAATTAGTAATGGCTACAACCAGCAGGCATGCCTGGTTCCTATTTCTTCACCGAGTCATTTAATATACCAAGCCTGCTTTGACAACAATAATCTCCTTTCCCTAAGTATTTTTTAGAGTCAAGCTCTGCTTGTTATTTGAGTCATGCTATTTGATTGCTTTGTTTGAGGAGGTATATATGAGCCTTCATTGTTTACGTGCTTCCCCCGTTATTGTGCTGTCCTATATGTTTTGTATGTGGGCTTAGATTTTTTCACCTTTGAAACGCCAAGTCAGCCTAATATCCGTTCCTTTTAGGAATAGTAGTCCTAAGTGCCTCCAGGACTGATAGAAACCGGACGGGTAATAGGATGCAGTAATGGTCGAGATCATTCCGCGCTTTAGTATCTTGACGAGGTGGGAAGGGCAGATATAGATATGACTATCGGTGCGCTAATACCACGTGTAGTCCCTATTTTGAGGGGTGCCTAACACCTTCCCATTAGGATAATTTCAAGCCCTTAACCTATCTCCGGTAATCAAGAAAATTTAGAAACAAACCTTGTGGGTGTCCTAATGCACCATAAATCATTAGGTGGCGACTCTTCAATAATGCAAAACCCAGTTCCCAAAAGGAATAAGTTGTCGTATACCCAAAATGTCATTAACTCGATTCTCCCGAGGCGAGGGGGAAAAGGGGGCGGGATAGCATGGCGATTCTTGTGGGAATTTTTTTTAGGATTTTACCAGTTCAGTTTGTTCTTGTGAATTCGCACCTCTCCCTATGTGCAAATATCTGTTTAATTTTTTTAAGCATTTAATTTCTTCTTTAGAAGCAAAACTAACATATCTTCCTTGTTTTCTTTTATTTATTGCATTAAGTTATGAAACTGCTGTATTTATCGCTTTTTTAATGTGGAAATACATGTCAACATGCTTTTATTATTGCATAATCATGCTCAATATCATACTCCACTCGTGCCAAAATAAATACTATCGCAACGCTTATAATGAGTGGTTGCACTCTTCCTACATCATTACCCCCTAAATTTGGAAAGGCATATTTGCGGTAAAACTAGTCAATCAGCGGTGCAGTCGACAGTTCCGATCCTTCCCCCTTGAGTTGCCGCTCAAGGGTACCAGCCTAATGTGCATGCATCATGGTCAAACCTAGCCAGATAAGTTATGTTGTCCACATAATGATCCTTTAAGATAGCTTTATCCAAAGTCCATTGGGTTTTCCTAAACCTAAAACAGACGTTGTTACATTCTGTGCACTTATTTGGAGAACTAGATGCTTCATGCTAATTGTTGATATTAAATAGTCAAGTCTAGTAGGGGTAAGGTCCTAATCTTATTTGCTTGTAGAAATATGAGGCAAGAAGTCCCCAGATTCGGCATGGTCACCAATATCCACCCAAGATTGCGACGTTGGTGGGAAGATTTCTAAAGGGACCGAGGTGGACATCAAGCCAGAGCATACCTGTTGTTGGGACTTTGCAAGTTGGGGAAGCTGTTCGACGGATCCAAGGATGTCGAATCTTGGGAAGGTCCTTCTGGGGCCAAGTATATAGGAGTTTTTCTTTTTGCTTCATAAAATGTAACAAGGCCAATGGCCATTAGTGATTTTCATTTCCTGCTTATTTAGTGTCAATTTGTGATTTATCTATTTTCATCAATAAAATGAGGCATTTAGCATCCTATGTTCTCCAAATCAACTTGTCGCTAGTCCTGCCTCGGGCACAACGAGGTTCCCAAAATTAGGACACGCTTTATATTCCTGCACTAAGTGTTTAAATATTGCAATATTTTTTATGATCCTCACTAACTTGATTACCTTTTTTTATTATTGTTTTGTTTTTATTATTCCCCTCCCCAAAGGTTAGTTTTTTCACTCTGGTATAATTATCTTATTCCATAAGATCCAGGGGGACCTCTCAAGAATTGGACCATCAGGACAACCAAAGCCCCACGAGCCTCGGGGCAGCAAGGCTATAACAAGCATCATGCACTGTTTATTTTTTACTAGATGATTTTCTTTTCGCATTTTAATTCTCGCAATAAGGTCTTCAATGTTCAAAACAGTTGTGAAATTTATCAAAGCATTTCGACTTTTCTTATGAATCAACTCATTATTATTTTTCTCTCATTACTTTACTTATACATCATTACTATTACTTATATTGATGAACCAATGATTGTGACATGCAATGAGACAACGCAACAATAGGACATTGAATCAGAGGAAGATGACATACCTGAGGAGAATGTCAAAGAAGTTGAGAACTTTGAGAACAGACTTAAATCCAACCTGGGCGAAACAAAAAATGTTAATTTGGAAGATGAAGAAAACTTCAAGGAAACACGAATCAGCATTCACTTGTCGCCATTAGAAAAGACGGAATACATAGAATTTCTAAAGGAATATGAGGACATATTCCCCCGGTCGTATGATAACATGAATGGTCTATGTAGATCTATTGTGGCCCATAAACTGCCGACTGATCTGACATGTCCACAGATAAAGAAAAAGCTCAGAAAGTTCAAGCCTGACATGAGTTTGAAAATCAAGGAAGAAGTCACTAAGCAATTTAACGCTAAGGTTCTCAGGGTAGTTGAGTATCCAACATGGCTAGCCAACATTGTACCAGTACCAAAGAAGGATGGGAAGGTAAGAATCTGTATCGACTACCGGTATCTCAATCAGGCCAGTCCGAAAGACGACTTCCCCTTGCCACATATACACATCCTGATAGACAATTGCACCAAGCATGAATTACAGCTATTCGTGGATTACTTTGCCGGTTATCATTAGATCTGAATGTATGAGGATGATGCAGAGAAAATGTCTTTCATTACAGCCTGAAGAATGTATGGGCCATGACAACCATTTATCACGATATGATACAAAAAGAAATTGAGGTATATATGGATGATGTCATAGTCAAGTCCAAGAAAGCCGCTGATCACATAGAAGATTTGAGGAAGTTTTTCAACAGATACGAAGGTACAAGTTGAAACTAAATCCCGCAAAGTGTGCATTTAGGGTTCCGACCGAGAAGTTGCTTGGGTTCATTGTGAGCCGCCGAGGAATAGAACTGGATCCATCAAAGGTCAAAGCCATTGAGGAACTGCCACCGCCAAAGAACAAGAAGGATGTGATAAGTTTCTTAGGGAGCCTTAACTATATCAACCGGTTCATATCCCAAACCACAATTATTTGTGAGCCAATCTTTAAGATGTTGAAAAAGGACACCGCTACCAAATGGACTGAAGACTGCTAGAAGTCCTTTGATAGAATCAAGGATTACCTGTCAACACCACCAGTCTTTGTTCCCCCCGAGCCAGGTAGACCCCTCTTACTCTACATCGTAGTATTAGATGGAGCCTTCGGTTGGGTTTTGGGGCAACATGATGAAATACGGAGAAAGGAACAAGCCATTTACTATCTCAGCACAAAGTTCACTCCCTACGAAGCCCAGTATTCTCTTTTGGAATGCACCTGCTATTCTTTGGCTTAGGTAGCTCAGAAGCGGAGACATTATTTTTGTGGCTACACCACGTATCTCATATCAAGGATGGATCCTCAAAGTACATCTTTCAGAAGCCCATGCCCATTGGCGAGCTAGCGAAGTGGCAAATCCTGATGAGTGAATTCGATATTGTGTACGTAACTCAGAAGGTGATCAAAGAACAAGCATTGGTACACCACCTTGCCGAAAACCCTGTGGATGGAGAATATGAACCTTTGGAAACATATTTTTCCGATGAAGAGGTATCATTCATAGGAGAAGACATTGCAGAATCCTATGATAGTTAGAGAATGTTCTTCGATAAAGCAGAAAACTTCAAAGGAGTTGGCATAGGATCGATCTTGGTTTCATAAAACGGTCAGCATTATTCGGTGCAAACTCATGTTCCCCTGCACCAATAAATATGGTCGAGTAGGAAGCCCGCATCTTAGGGCTCAATATGGATATTGACGTAAACATGCAAGAGATGTTAGTGGTTGGAGATTGAGATTTACTTATACGTTAGGCGCGTGAGGAATATGCAACCAAGAACTCCAAGATACTCATGTATTTGCATCATGTACAAGAATTAAGAACAGGTTCACGAGAATGAAGTTCTAGCATGTTCCTGGAGTCCAAAATGAGTTAGCCGATGCATTGGCTACCCTGTAATCTATGATACAACATCCAGACAAGAATTTCATTGATCCCATCCCAGTAAATATCCATGATCATCCAGCCTATTGTGCCCATGTTGAAGAGGAAGCAGACGAAACCCTTGGTATCATAATATCAAGGACTATTTGGAAAAAGAAGAGTACTCGGAGCATTCCAATCATACTCAAAAATGCACACTTCGGAGATTGTCCAATAACTTTTTTCACAACGGGAAAATCCTGTATAGGAGGACTCCTGATTTGGGACTACTAAGGTGTGACGATGCAAAGCAAGAATCTAAGCTGCTAGAGAAAATTCATGTTGGGACATGTGGTCCACATATGAATGATTTTGTCTTAGCAAAGAAGATACTCTGGGCTGGTCACTTGGATGACTATGGAAACAAACTGCATCCAGTATGTTCAGTAATGCCGCCGCTGTCAAATACATATAGACATGATAAAGGTACCACCAAGCGAGCTCAACACAACAAGCTAACCATGGCCGTTCGTCGTTTGGAAAATGGACGTTATTGGACCAATTAAGCCTATCGCTTCTAACAGACACAGGTTTATCCTAGTGGCAATTGACTATTTCACCAAGTGGGTCAAAGCAGCATCTTATAGAGCAGTGACTAAGAATGTCATGGCATACTTTGTCCGCGACCGCATTGTTTGTCGATTCGGTATTCAAGAGTCGATCATTACTGATAATGGCTCCAACCTCAACAGCGAATTGATGAAACTATGTGTGAAACCTTCAAGATCACACACAGGAATTCTACAACCTACAGGCCTCAAATGAATGGAGATGTAGAAGCCGCCAATAAGAATATCAAGAAAATATTAAGGAAAATGATAGAGAAGCATAAACAGTGGCATGAAAAGTTATCATTTACTCTATTGGGGTATCGCACCACAGTCCGCACATTAACTGGGGCAACCCTCTATATGTTGGTTTATGGTACAGAAGTCGTCATTCCCGACGAAATAGAAATTCTCTCGTTAAAGATCATACAGGAAGTTGAGCTCGACAATGCAGAATGGGTAGAGAGTCGTTACGAGCAGCTAGCTCTTATAGATGGAAAAACAATGAATGCAGTTTGTCATGGTCAACTCTATCAGAACAGAATGTCCAGAGCCTTTAACAAGAGAGTCAAGCCTAGACAGATCACACCAGGGCTACTGGTATTAAAGAAAATTTTTCCGCATCAAGACGAGACCAAAGGGAAGTTCCCTCCCAATTGGCAGGGCTCGTATATGGTTCACCGAGTTTTGATAGGAAGAGCCCTCATACTTGCAGAAATGGATGGACAGAATAGGCCAAAGCCGATTAATTCAGATGCACTCAAGCGTTACTATGTGTAATCTTTATGTTTTCCCTATATCATGTAAATTGAACTACACCTGAACTGATTCCCACTAAGAGGAGATACATAGGCAAACCTATGAATTCGACCAGAATTCAATAAAATTATCATTTCCCCCCGATATTGGAAACTGGGGCAGAATTTTGAGGACCCTCAAAATTCTGAAATAATTTCAGTCGATCGTCGTACAAGCAACAGTTAGAAACGTCAACCCATCAAACTGGGGAAGAATTTTGAGGAGGACCATCAAAATTCCGTAGCAAGAGAGGTTGCAATGTCCCGAACCCCATCACAGTCATCGGTTCATCTAAAAAACTATTTCATTATCTATTTATATTATACAAAGTCGTGCATGTCTATTATTGAAATTTCCTTGTTTAGCGACGTTATCCGAATGATACACATAATAGAACTAGATAAAAGACAAGCAGATAAAGCAGAGCTAAGGGAATGCAAACTAACCTTCCTTTTTACAAAACTCACAATTTTTCTTTGGATGCAGAATCATTAAACACGTTGTCCGCCCACAGAGCAAAAAATTGTTCAAGAACACGATTCTGCGAACCATTGCGCTTACCGACATCTACTATCAGCACGTACCCATAATGTTCCATATGTCACAATGCTCCCAATAATTACCACGCCACGATTTGCTATCAGCTAAGAAACTCTACTGCTATTTGCTATTTTATTTCTTGCTTAAGGCTACCATTCTGCCTTCCAAATTGCATAAGGCTACCATTTTGCCTTCCAACTTGCATAAGGTTATCATTCTGCTTTCCGGGATTAAGCTCTACCTCTATCTGCATTTGCATTGCATAAGGCTACAATTATGCCGTCCAACTTACATACGGCTACCATTTTTCCTTCTAACTTGCATATGGCTACCATTATGTCTTCCAACTTGCATAAGGCTATCATTCTACCTTCAAACTTGCATAAAGCTACCATTCTGCCTTTCGAGGTTAAGCTCTACCTCTATCTACATTTGCATTACATAAGGCGACTATTCTGCCTTCCAACTTACATAAGGCTACCATTTTGCCGTCCAACTTGCATAAGGATACCATTCTTCCTTCCAACTTGCATAAGGCTACCATTCGGCCTTCCAATATACATAACACTACCATTTTAACTTTTGAGGATAAGATCTACCTCTATTTGCATTTGCATTACATAAGGCTACTATTCTTCCTTCCGAGACTAAACGCTATCTCCATCCATATTACACGGCTAAAAGATCACTACATTGAACGACTAAAAGATCGCCACATCGCACGGCTGAAAGTCGCCATATCGCACGACTGAAAGATCGCCACATGCTACTGCATCCTTCATGGGCTGAAATATTGCAAACTTATCCAAAGGCATCATCGTTTGGAAGCACCATCCTCATAGCCGAGAACATTATGCCATGGCCTAAGGATCCCTTTTTAATCTTTTGCATATCATTATTCAAAGGCATCATGGTTCGGAGGTGCCATTTTTTCATAGCCCGAGAGTATCATTTCATAGAATGCGAATCCTTAATTATACATTTTATGGCCCAGGAGATCATGGTCTAAAGACGTCTATATAACCACCCGAAGACAACATTCATGGTCCAATGAGAATTTGCACCATGTCTAAATTTACGCACAATATATGCTTGTATTACTTATTTGCAGGTAAACCGACAAGCAAAAGCTGTCCCGGCAGGAGCATTTCTGCTCAAGTTCCTGCAGCCACATCGGACCTGATCACTCCCGTAAGCCTTTCACTCACCCTGACCGAAACATTTCGTCCGTTCTTGGAAAGTACATGTCGGCATACTCTGCCGATGGATCCCGAACTACATACGCCCTGATTCTTGTAAGACCAGGGTATAAAGGGAAGCTCAGAAGCCCAAGAGTGGCCTATTTTCTTCAAACCATTTCGTTCGGTCAAAATTCGGCCATCATATCTTTACCCAACAACTCTTTCATCCTTCAGGAGTAAAGAGGGGCAGATGTTGATACCTAATTTTTCCCTACGTATATTTATGCAAAGTACATTCAAAAATAATATATTATGCATATACAAGAATATCCAGGTGATTCCCTATTTTTCCTAAATTTGAAAGATTTTTTTAATCGATTTATCCCCCTATTTTATCTATAAGAATCCCAAAATTATTTCTAAAATTATTAGTTTTTATGATTTAATTATTGTATCTTTATTTCTATGCTAAAACATAGTTAAGGGATTTTTTTCATATTTTTTACAAAATTATTTAGTATTTTTAAGGCTAAAATTATATAATTGCAATATTAGCTCTTTTTAAATTTAACTGTGTTTTGTATTCATAAAATTAGGTATGGTATTTTTAAATAATTAATTATGTACTATAAATTATTATAGTACCATTAATTTATTTTCAAAAATTATTTTATTATTTTTATAAATCAAATAGGAAAAAATGGCTATTTAAATGTTCACCCCATTTTATTTCGATTGTAGCCTAAATCATACCCCAATTTGAATCCCAATTACCCTGGCCCAATTCCTATTAAACCCCGACCCAATTACGATTTAATACGAGCCAAACCCATCTTCTTAACTTGACCATTTACCCACTCAATCCAAGTCGTTGATCTTTCTTAATCAACGGCCAGAAATCCCCCTTACCTAAATTAATCCTAAACAACCCCCTAAGCCCTACCATTTCCTACCATACGCAGCCTCCAAATTCCCCTACTCCCTTAACTTCTCTCTACAACAAGCCCAAACCCTAGCCCTGCCACCTATTAAATGGGTATTCGAGTTTCTAAACTACTTGTTCAACTTATTTGTTTATCATCTTTTAAGCTTGAATGTTATTTAATAAAACCTATGCCTTTGAGTTGAAACTGCTCATTTGAATGACTGACTTGATTTGAAGTTCCTTGTTTCATCATCTCTTTCCCTTATATGATTTCTCTTATTCTGGTTTTCTTACTATCTTTAAAACTCGACTATGTTGTGAGACCCTTTACATGCTCTTGACTCTCTATTTTCTTACTATTGATTCAATGAGACCTAACCTATTTGACTATCATGCTTTGAATATTTGTTGTCTACTGACTTTGTACTACTATTGCATGTTGTTTTTTTTGCAAGTAGCTTGGCCTCGCATGTCTTTGATTGTGCATTCTATTTACATGTTGAGGTTCCTTCTTTGACTGATGCTCAATTTTGAGACTGATTTTAAAAGTTCCCTTTTTATGAGCTCTAATTTTACTCGCATGTTAAAGTGATTGATCCCTTTCCTTACTTATTGCCTTGCTGAATCTTTTTCCCAAAAAAAAACAAGTGTATCTCTGTACTTGGACTTGATTGTGTACTTAATGTTATACTACTTTCTTTTATGGTAATAACCAGTTTGCCTGCAAACTTATTCTCTTTCCCTCTTTTAAATCTATTAGCCCCGTTAAACAAGTAATTCCTCAATCAAAGGGGAATCAATTGGCTGATTGATTCAGATTGCTAATTACAGCCATATTTACACTGAACTTTATTTATTGCCTTATTTCTGACATGTCTCAAAACTATTAATACCCACCTCCTCTTCTTGCAAACACACAAACATAAGGCATAAAAACACTCGAGTTCAGAAATACACTCCACTAAAATCTCTCTCTTTTCTCTGTTGTTGTTTATATCGCTGTCTTACCTCGCCGGCTGAAAGCCAAGGCTAAGCTATGGGAAGCTTGCTCATTTTGCACTGCATTTTCATCTTGGCTGGTATATACTAACTAATTTTCAGCATCAACAACGACATGTTTTTTTACTGTTTCTTTCATCCTTGTTTTCTCTAATTTGTATTTAACCAAGTTCCATTATTAAGCATATTGTAATCTGCCTTTTCTGTTCTGAATTAATGCTTATGTCAATTACTTATCATGGCTTGTGAACCCTAAATCCCTAATGTGTTTGGTATCTGTGGTGGACTTGAGTCATGATAGCATTGAACATTGTTGTGTATGAACCAAACTTGATCTCCCTGGGATCATAATCTCCATGTCTCCTCCAGTTGTCGTGTGTTTTGATTGGTTTATAGGCATGCTAGAACCTTCTATTGATGTGCATGCCCAAAGCTGATCCCTGCCTAAGTACATAGGATCCTTGCAATGGATTCTCAACCCCTGACCCCTTTTATTAACTTTGTGTTTTACTAATTACTATTTCCCTATCACCCATTTACCCCTCTCCTTTATCCCCTCAGTTTTAAAACTATACTCCTGCACTTCCACTATCTTCTTAGACTTAAGTTCTGCCCCTCTTATGTTAGCCTTGCCTTAGAACCCATGAGCTCCCTATGAAATTGGACACATAAGGGCTGGCCTTTCCACACTGCACCCATCCCTATCTGGTTCTATGAACCTGGGTGTAAGCACTGTCCGGGGTCCCTTGAGACCCTTAGGGAACTCTGACATACCCAGGTCTGAGAAAGGCTTTGAAACATAGCATCTTAAGGTAGTTTATTCCATAGCTCAGGAAGGAACTAAGAATCGGGCTTCCTCTGGTTGTAACTTCTTTTGTTTTTCTATTTCTATGTAATTCAGTATTCCTAGTTTGTAATAAGTTGTAATAAACGCTGGAGATCATCTAGTGAAAAAGAGCTGGGAAATTATGCATGCTCAAGGATAAAAAAATGCCTATAGGACTACTTTTAATTCTACATGTTTAATTTGTTTTTAGAAACCATGTCTATAGGATCTTGCATTTTCAACTTTATGTTCAGAAACCATGTCCATAGGACTTACTTTAAATCCTGCATGCGCAACTCTACGTCTAGATAACCTGCCTATAGGAATTATCTAAAATTCTGCACATTTGTCATCATTTTGATATAATGCTCCTAGGGACTTGCTATAGTCTGGCATTAGGTTCACAATGAAAAAATCAATACAATGTATAGAAATCATGCCTATTGGAATTCCCAAGTGTAAAATCAGAAATCCTAGATATCATGTCTATAGGGATAAAAATCAGCAACAGCGGATACAATCGTCTGCAGGATCTGAAATTAGTCTAAAAATCAGTCTATTCTGAACCAGTTCTTTTAAGTAACTCATTTCTCTTATTAACACCATTTAGCAAACATGCTTATAGGCTCTCATACTTTATAAGTTGTTACTGCTTTGACATATTCAGAATCAGTAATAGATACCATGTTCCTAAGATCTCGCCCAAGCACTTAGGCAAGCCTTATGTAGTAATAACAATAAAACTGAATTCGCCTCTGTTAATTAGTAATTGCTACAACCAGCAGGCAGGCCTGATTCGTGTTTCCTAACTGAGTCATGTAATAGACCAAGCCTACTTCGACAATAATAATCTCTTTTTCATTAGTATTTTTTAGAGTCAGCCCTGCTTGTTATTTGAGTCATGCTATTTGATTACTTTGTTTGAGGTATATATGAGCCTTCATTATTTACGTGATTCCCCCGTTATTGTGTTGTCCTACATGTTTTGTATGTCGTCTTCGATTTTTTTCATCTTTGAAACTCCAAGTCTGCCTAATATCCCTCCATTTTAGGAATAGTAGTCCTAAGTACCTCCGGGACTTATGGGAATAGGACGGGTAATAGCATGCAATACTGGCCGAGACCATTCCGTGCTTTAGTACCTTAACGGGGGGAGAAGGATAGATATGGATAAGATGACATGTGCGGTAAAACCACGTGTAGCCCCTCTTTTGAGGAGTGATTACCGGGTATTTCATTGATGTGATCCATATTTTAAATAAACCTAGGATCCCCTTCCTTTTCTTTTATTTTCTTTTAAAGCATTATAACTCCTTGTTTACAAAAAGTCAGCCTTTTAATAATTGCTCTTTAAAACTTTGTTTACTTTCAAGCCGTTGTATATTAAAAATCTCCTCTTATTTGAGCCTTATCTGTTTACGTGTTAACTGTACCGAATTCACAAAGAACTATCTGGCAGGGAACCACACTAGTGGATCTTGAGGGGTGCCTAACACCTTCCCCTTAGGATAATTTCAAGTCTTTACCCTATCTCTGGTTATTAAGAAAACTTAGAAACAAACTCTATGGGTGTCCTAATGCACCATAAATCATTTGGTGGCGACTCTTCAAAAATGCAAAATCCAATTCCCAAAAGAAATGAGTTCTCTTATATGCAAAATGTCATTAACCCGATCTCCCAATACAAGGAGGGAAAAAAGGGAGCGCAATAAATGGTACTTTCTTGGTTCAAATGATTTCTAAATATAACTACATCTTTTCTTGCTGAGTTCTTAATTGGCTTAGAAGTTGTACTCTACTTTATGATATGTAAATTAGAATTTTTGAACATCTTAATTGCATTAGTTATGGACCCTATAAACTGAGTAACATGACAACGTTGTTGTGTATAATAAGATAGAAATATGTGGGTACAAGGTTCCAGGTTGTGCTAAAATTGAAGTTATGATACGAGACATCGCGTTTGAGATGGCTGGAAATTGTACATCAGAAATGATATGATTATTGAACTGGCATTGCCTTCCTTGTTTGGGCACATTTTTACTTGTCAGCGTTCTATCTATGTTGATGTTAATTTATTTGGTTATCTTTCATTTCCACCCGTATTTCTCTTTATTGTTTCTACTGATTATAGTTTGTTCATTCCTTGTTGTTGATATTACTATGTCATTTCTAGGTTGATAGTTTATTATCAAATTCTGTTCAATTTATTTGGATAGTAGGTGTCAGGACTGTTCCTGGTCACTGCCCCAGCGAGGTTAGTCTTGATACTTACTGGGAACCACTGTGGTGTGCTCATACTACACTTCTGTATATTTTGTGTACAGATCTAGGTATTTGATCGGTAGTAGCTGTGCGGGTATTTGCAGTGGTGACTCAAGGTAAACCTGCTACAACGTTCGCAGGCCTCCGAGTCACCTTCATTTGTATTTATTTCCATTGTTGTTCCTGTTGTTTCTGAATAGTGATGTCTTTATTTTGTATAACTACTCTTAGAAAGGCTTGTGACTTGTACCATCAATTTTGGGAATTGTAATT
Source organism: Nicotiana benthamiana (assembly GCA_034376525.1). NCBI lineage: Eukaryota > Viridiplantae > Streptophyta > Magnoliopsida > Solanales > Solanaceae > Nicotiana > Nicotiana benthamiana. The sequence goes on along the minus strand of CM067324.1, from coordinate 25,181,845 downwards.
TGTTCAGAATATTGTAATTTAAAGTTAGCAAATATCAATGTTATTTTAGTTTATGTTAGCTTTATCTAGTTTACAGACTAGGTGTCATCACGACTCATTCAGAGGGATTTTTGAGCCGTGACAATTATGTGCATGAAATATATATACTACAACTTTTATTCTTTCATTCTGAATTATGTAAATAAATTTTTAAATTTTTATTGTTAATACTAAAATTATTATTACTAACAAGGTATTCAAATTAATTTTTTACTATGCTCATTATTTTGTTATTCTAGCATTATATGTACTTAATTACTCTTTTAAATTTATAAATAATATTTATTTATTGTGTAGGTAATCTCATAATGTAAATTTAAAAGGAAAAATTATAATATTAAAAAGTTTTTAAAAAGAAAGATAAATTTTGATAATTTAGAGGGTAAAATAGGTATTTAGCAATTCAAAATATTAAAAATTTAGTTGAGTGACCTTGTGAGTGCAATAAACATAGTTCAGTGACTTTGTTGTTACAAACGAAAGAAAAGTGACTTTAGAAAATAATTTGGGATAGTTGAATGACAATTGACGTAATGGACTCTTAATACGAAGCATGGAGAGATCGTTTAATAGTGGAATCTACTCGTGTAAAAGTTTAAATTTGAAACTTTGTACAACAATGACAACAACCCAATGAGATTCTATATATAGAGTTTGGGGAGAGTAGTGTGTACGCAGACCTTACCCCTATACCAGAGGAGTTGAGAGGTTGTTTCTGATATACCCTCGACTCAGAAAAAAAAAAGACAATATATCAGTAGCAGTACATACATCTTTCTTCTTAAGGAAATTTGAAAATTTGTATTTATATGAAAGGATTCGCACAATCAATGTGATAAAACAAATAGAAGTCTTAGATTCATATCTGAATGACTGAATACACATCTAATTTATGATTGAAAAAAGAAATTGAACTCCATCACATGGTATCAACTATCAAAGACCTTTATCTTTGACACCATATTAGATTGTGCCAATTGTTCCAATTAAAAGTTTAAGCCTGAGAAACTTAAGCGTAAGTTTTTTTTTTCCTAATAAATTAAGTTAAGCAACCTTATACTTGCTCTTTTGGAGTGCAAAAGCTAAAAGAAAAAAAGAACGAAACAAGGATAAAAAGCTCCAAAGTGAACTATTGAGAGTTGAAACTCAAGGACCACCAATGAATGTGGTGCGGTGGATAAAATTGCTTTTCCTTAATTAGAGGTTTCGAGTTTTGAGCCTTGGATATAAAAAGAACTTTGATAGAGACCACTTCCTTCCTGAATGGGAGTTTATGCGATGTAAATCTAAATATAATTACGCTTTAATACGAATATTAAATATCGAATAGGAAACAAGAAAAAAAATTAAAACTCAAGGGAGTTCAACGAAGTGGAAGACATGATTTGAAGTTTTTAGTACATAATGGGGCTATGGTTAATTCGTTACTTCTAAGGATGTTTGTTGCCGGAGACATCATTAAAATTAGTGGACCGTAAGACAGAACAGGGGCACCTCATATATTTTGACTAGACAAAGAAACAAACTGGAACTCCATAATAAAAGCACCACAAAAGCGGGATATCTCGGCATATTAAATAATTTAATTTATATATATCAGTTTATTATAACAGATTATAACAAGTTATTTATCTTATTATCTTGTTTTTCAAAGCAGACTTATCTGTTATTGCAATCTAATGGGTAAAAATTATCTATTATGTGTTGGGTATGCAAACGAAGTCTCACATTAGTTGCTGAAAAAATTGAGAACTTATATAAAGTGTAGGGATCTCTTAATGGCAGGAGATCTTTCGGGGAAACTGTGAAGGTTTGGCCCAAAACGGATAATATCACACCATGTTAACAGTATACTTGGGTTGGTTGAGCTCGACAACTGGTATTAGAGCTCAGGTTCGGCGAAAAGAGTATGAAAATGGTGGAATAGTAATGGGTGGTTCGATTTACTTATCCTTACGAGCTTGGAAACGTGTAAGGGTGGAAGAATAACGGTTCCGAACCGGAATCGTGACCGGAACCGCGGTTCTGGCGGTTCCGCGGTTCTAAACGGTTCCGGTTATACGGTTCCGGTTCCGCGGTTCCGGGCCGGTTCCACCCTTTAGAACGGTAGAACCGGAACCGCCAGAACCGGAACCGGAACCGGACCGGTTCCGGCGGTTCTAAACGGTTCCAAACGGTTCCGATATTTAAAAAAAAAATTTTTTTTTTTAAATTCGGACCGTTGGCGGAACCGTTTGGAACCGTTTAGAACCGCCGGAACCGGTCCGGTTCCGGTTCCGGTTCCGGTTCTAAACGGTTCTATCCGGTTCTATCCGGTTCCCAACGGCCATTTTTTTAAAAAAAAATTTTTTTTTTTTAAATTCTGAAAATCAGAACGTTGGTATTGCAGAAATAGCCGTTTGGCATTTTAAAAATTTAGCCATTTGACCCCTCAAATTTAATTTAACCCCAAACTTTATATAATTACACAATTTCCCATTTCTCAACTATAAATACCCCCTCATTCTTTCATTTTAATTCACCAATTCATCAATCTTACTCAATCTCTCTCAATCTCTCTCAAGCTCTCTTACAATCTTTCTGTGCAAGTGCTTAATTTTTGTTGCAAATTCGTGAAACATTGTGAAGTTGTTGAATTGAAGTTTTCAAGTGTTCAATTACAACGATTGTCAATTTTCAAGAAGTTGTTCGTCAATCCGGTAAACTCGTTTCAACTCTTACGTGTTAAGAATGTTTGTTGTGTGTTGATATTTTCCTTAATTATAATTAGTATGGCATTTTCATTGAAAAAAATGTTCGGAAAAGGTACATCTAAATCCGGTGAAAGTAGTAGCCAAAATCCTACCCCTCCCCCGGCTCCCCGACCTAGAAAAGATAAACAAGTTCAAACTAGTAGCCAACCTAGAAATACTAATGAAAACTTAGGAATACTTGATAGTGATCACCCGTGTGTTTCAATTTAGCGATGTTAATTTTCTACATGATATAGCAGTCGGTGATAGAATAGATGATGATATTATGAATTTGTTTTATCCTAATGCACCAATATCTGAGGGAAATGAGGGTAATGATGATGACGAAACCCAACCTCCGGTAGATTTAGATGATACACCTACTAGTCCTGCTCCTAATGACCCAGAACACCCACCTGTACAAACTCCCACTTTTAGTAGACAACCTCGGAAACGTACAGAAACTTCATTAGTTTGGCATTTTTTTATTCAACTAAGAGATAAAGATAGGGCTAAATGTAAAACTTGTGGTAAAGAACTTGTTCATAGGTATACGGGTGATCGTAGCGGAACAGGTAGTTTAGTTAAACATATATATATACATCCTAGCGATAAGGCTAGATATTTTCAAATGAAAGCGGAACAAGAGGGGAAGTCAAGTCCTGATACTACAATTAACCAAAGTACTGGTTCTAACATGGTTCAACCAGGAATAAACACTGTCACCGGAGGTATATTGTACTACGATCCTAATAAGGATCGTGAAGAATTAGCTAAAATGATTACTGTTATGTGTTTACCTTATTCTTTTGCTTCTAATCCTGCTTGGATTCAATATATTAGACGAGTATTTAATCCTACATATAAAGGTTGGCCTCGCGCCACAGTTAAGGCCGACATTTATAAATATAAGCATGAATATGAACAGTACTTGCGCTATTTATTTACTCATATAAGTAATCGTATGTCTATTACAACTGATATTGGTAGAAGTGGAAATGATTGTGATTATCTAACCGTGACCAGTCATTGGATAGACGAAGACTGGACCATGCAAAAACGCATTATAGCATATAGAATAATTAATTCACGGCACACAGGTACGTTTATTTCTAGCACTGTTTCTGATGTTTGTAGATATTTTTGTTTTAATGATAGAATAATGTCAATTTCCATGGATAACGCTAGTAGCAACACAACTGCAATAGGTATTTTAACTAGAAAACTTAATCCTGCTTTTACAAATATTTTCCATGTTAGATGTATATGCCATATTTATCATTTAATTGTTGGAGATGGTATGAGAATTTTAAACATAGAAATTGAAAAAGTTAAATTCGCTCTTAATTGGCTTTTTTATTCAAACCGTAGAAGTAGACTTAGAGAATATTATAAAAAATGTGACGAAAGTGGCCTTAGAGAAAGAAAGGTTCCTAAACCTTGTCCGACTAGGTGGAACTACATGTATGAAAGCTTAGTAGTGGCGTACGAATATAGAAACCCAATAACCGCTACTTATAATTCTAGGGATTGTGAGGATGAAGATAATGATATGCTAACTAATCAAGATTGGAATAACGTTAAGATTCTTTTAGATTTTTTAGAACATTTTATTGTGGCTACAACTGCTTTATCTGGCCAATATTATCCTACAATTTCAAACTGTTTAGTATATATTGCCGCACTTGCTAATTTATTTGCTGATTTTAACGAGGGAGGGGAAATTTATGAAAATGCAATATTTGAAATGAAAAAGAAATTTAAAAAATATTTTTTTCCAATCCCTCCTATTTTTGGTGTGGCTGCTTTGTTAAACCCTACTATGAAAGCAGGAGGTCCTAACTTTTGGTATACTAGTATTTATCAATGTTTAGATCTTTCACCAGAAGAAATGGCTACACTATTTGATGCGAAAGCATCAATTACAGTGAATGCTCAAACTGTTTATAATGCTTATAAACAGGCCTTAGAGCATGCTAGGCCTAATATTCCAACTCCTACTTCGTCCACGTCACAATCGTCTAAAAGAGTTGCTGGCTTAACAACTCTTAAATCGTGGACGGAGTTCAGGGGTACTCAAGGTGAGAATTTAGAAGATATTTCCCATCTAAACGAACTTCAAGTTTATTTGTCGCAGGGGCTAGAGAATGATAATCCAGACGGATCTTTCGACCTTTTGGATTGGTGGAAGACAAGGGAAAAGCATTTTCCCGTTCTTGCAAGGATGGCTCGGGATGTTCTGTCCATTCAAGCGTCAACTGTTGCATCTGAGAGCGTATTTAGTCAAGCCAGACTACAAATAGGAGATCATAGAGCGTCGATGCGGGACAGCTTGGAAAAATCAGTGCTCTTCCGAGATGGATCCGCTCTGAAAGAAGAAACTTTGGGCTAGCTGAATCTCAACCCGAAATAGATGAGTGCTATGAAGAAATGCTAGCAGAAATTGCTCAAGAATCATCTTCACCCGGAAGTGGTGATGAACAAGCTTCATTTCCACCACCGCCAACACAACCACCTCCAAACCTTGAAGATTTTATGAGATTTGTTAGAAATAATACATAAATTATCATGTAACTTGTACATTGGCATGTCTTCTTTTAGTTTTTTTTCCTTTTAATGGTGGTATTAATACCATGTTGTGCTCATTCCATTGGGGGAAGGAAGACTAAGAAAGATATGCCATTTTGGTCAATAAATATGCTTTTTATCATATACTTGAATATATTTGTCTCAATATTTCTTTGTCTTTACTTCTATAGCAATCCTTGAATATAAAATATTTATATAACATATAATATATAACATACAACACATAATACTATTAATACTAACTACTACACAATATACATTATTTATATACAATATATACTACTTTACTACAACATATACTACTTATATACAAAATATACACTACTTATTTTGAATATATACTAATTTCCAAACACAATATATGCTATAGTAACAACATAGTACACCATATAAAAATATATTCTACAATATACTAATCACTACTATACAAGATATTTAATTTAAAAAAAAAAAAAAAGGTCGGAACCGCCGGGAACCGCCTGGAACCGCCAGACCCGCGGTTCCGGAACTGCCAGAACCGGAACCGGGTGGTTCCGGAACCGTATGGTTCCGGTTCCGGCTCCGGAACCGCCAGAACCGGAACCGCCAGAACCGGGAACCGCCAGAACCGGAACCGTTTACCCAAATAGACCCAGAACCGGAACCGGATACAGCCTTAGAAACGTGCGCAAAAGAAGAAGCTAGTTGTTGGCTACGATTATCATAAACTACTCTAAAGATATAGAGAAGGTAGTAGGCCACGTGAAACTTAGTTCGAGGAGAAAATTGTTGGAAGTACGAATAAAATTATACATTCATAATTGAATAGATTGAAAGCCTTATATAAGGTGTAGAAATTTATTAATAGTGCGAAACCTTTTACAGAAATCCGTGAAAGTTTGACGTAAAATAAACAATATTATATCATGTTAAAAGTATATTTGAGTTGGTTAAACCCAACAACTATAAATGTATAGAAGTTGAGGTATGTGATAAAATACGAGTGAAAAGTATACTTATTCTACTTTTAATAATTGAAAATTAAAATTTAAATATTCAAAAATTATGCTAAAGTTTTATAAGTTGCAATTCTTTTATATTAGTATAATAAAAATAAATATTTTCAAATATTAGTTAAAGTTTAAGTAATTCGAATTTCGAAAAGTGAAAAATAGTATATATAATTTGGGACGAAGTGAGTATTAGCTATCCCTTATTACTCTATCATGTCTACCTTTTTTTATTTATTTTTTATCTGCTTCGCTTTATATGAATTCGTGAATTGGCATGTATGTATTATGTACTATGTCTGCCATTAGTTAGTTTCACATAAATGTTCTTTGAGAAAATACATAAATATCCTATTTAATTTGTCCTAGAAAGTCATTTATACATTTAAACTTTACAGGCGTCCTAACATTTCATTATCTTTTAAAAATTTATATTTATTTACTCCTTTCTTATGTCTAGCCAGCCGCATGTGTTTGACAACTGAATTGAGCGTGTCCTGACTCTTTTAATCGTTTAAAACATCCAAAAAAAATAAATAAATCTTTAACGTTAATATAATCCCAACCAACGATAAAATCACCCTTTTCCCAATATTTTACCAAACCCTTATTTCTTCTTCTTCTAATTTCTCTTGAGAATCACTCAAATTGCCCTTTAGAAGTTTTAATCTTTGAAGGTAAAGGTTAACCTTTCTGCTTCTTAAGAATCCTAATTTCTTTCTTTTAGTATTGTTATGGCTTTGTCCTAAATTTCAATTATCCGATTTTATGAAAGCAAATGCAAATTATCTGACTACCAAAAATCGTCTTGTTGTGTTGTAGTTATTGCTATGCCTTCAAAAGGTTTGAATTTGACAAGGCTTTGTACGGAAGAGGAAGAAAATGAGTCAAGTGGAGAAATTTGATACAACCATTGCTATGTACAACCTTTGTTAACAGCTTGAATCCCTCGGAATCGAAGAAAAAGATAATGGGTTTGTCTATACTATGGGGTAAATGATAGTAAAAAATATTCACCATTTGAGTTGTGAAAACTTATTATTCATTAACTTCCTTTTGTTATTCATATGATGGTCCACGATCTTGTGATTTTTAGATTTGGAAGGATTTCGAAATTGATCCTAGGTCCAAATGTTATCCCAAAATTACTTGACAAAATGGGTGAACTTAAGAACGCATTAGAAGGCTTTGAAAATTTTACCAAACCGAGGACAAACTTAAAGGTTGAAAACACCATAGAAGAGGACAAGATGAAGAAGATTTAGGCTCAATTGGTGAAATTACAAGATGATATGAAGAAGATGAAAGAGAAGGAAAAGAAGTGGAAGAATAAATTAGCTAAGTCAAAGGCTAGGGAAAATGTACTTTAGTTCATTTTATTGGGATGTGTATTATTCTTGTTGCTTGTGGTTATCCTAGAATTTCATTGAAAGAAGATGCAATGAGGTTGCCATTGTAATCTAGTTTTGTCATCTCATTATGAATGTAGCTGTTGGTTGTAGGACTTATTTTGTATGTTTATAATGGAACTTATGTAAGCCTTTTGTTGTTTTGTATCTGAATATTTTGTAGTATTCTCATCTCAATATATAATTGTAGTTCCTGCGTATCAATTGTTGTTTCAATACACCTTATCAAACGACTCCAAAATCTGTACTTATCGAAGATTTAGAATCGAGATGTATGAAAACTTGTGAAGGAAGAACTTTTTATTTCCACAATTGAAGGAACACATTTCATGGTGTAGACATGTAATTTTTTACCCTCCACAAAATTTTTTATATTTTAGCACGTAAATATTTAATCTAGGCCTAACATAGTTATTTCAACTCATTTTTACTCTTTTACGTAATTTTATTACAAGAAAATGAAAATTATAAATAAAAAAAATTTAATTTATGTACCTTTCATAAAATAAAAATATATATAAAAATAGTACCTTATTTTTACCTTTATATAATCTTGAAAAAAATACAAAGAAATATATACATAATAGTTTCATATTTTAGTATAGTTTAATTTAATTATTAGAATTTGTTTTTGCATCATGTAGTAGAATTATCTTATATTAAAGAATTTAGCTATGGTTTTGAATAATAATTTTTGGAGCCTTCTTAGACCAAAATTGAGACACAAAAAGATATGGTCCAACCTAATTACACTTAGCCCATTCTTCCCAACCCATTAGCCCATTTAAATGCAAGATTTCGGTCTGGTTACAGTGATGTAGAGAGAGAAAATCAGAGAGAGAGACCTGGCGACAGAAAGCAAGAAGCTCACCACCGCCAGCCACCGCAAAACCACCACCACCACCTCCACACTTACTCGTCCCCACTGTAAAATGGCTAGAATCGTTACCCCAGAGAGTGGAATTCCTCAAACCCTAAACCCAATACCACTGTTACAGTGGTTCCCGGTTATGGGGAAAGCTGCGACCGTCATGCAACCATTATCGGAGAAGGAGGAAGAAAGAAAGCAATCAAAGGAAGCAGCGATGATCACAACAGCTAGAAAGCTCACATACTCAGTCGAATCTCAGAAGCAAACCTTTGCTGAAGTGATTACAGGTAACAGAAACCACAAGCAGGGCATGCAACTCAAGTTCTATTCTCCGGTGGTCAAAGATGGAATGAAAATTGCCAAACTGAACCCCAAGGAGATAGAAGTTCAGACACAGAAATGGAAGACTGCTGCTATAGGATATGTACTAGGAGGTAATCCGAATTTCAAAGATATGCTATAATTTGTATATGGAGTTTGGAATACTATAACAGCACCGACTGCACTATTACATGATGACGGATATTTCATCTTTAAGTTCGAATCGACGGAGAATAAAGACCTAATAATGCAACAGGGGCCTTACACCTTCAAAGGTAGACCGATGATCCCAATTTCAAAATCCAAAATGAATCAATGAGAATTGTGACAATATGGGTCAATTTCCCAGGACTACCAATCCAATGTTAGGCAGAAGAAAACTTAGGGAGAATAACTAGTCTAATTGGCAAACCTATATGTACTGACAAGCTCACTGCTGAATGTGAAAGGATCTCTTTTGCTAGAGTTCTTGTGGAAATGGATATCATCCAGCCATTACCTGATGAAGTACATATTGAAATCCCGGATGGAAGAAGCTGGGCTCAATCAGTGGAGTATGAATGGAAACCAGCTTTCTGCTTAGATTGCAATTCTTTTGGGCATAAAATGGAGAATGTCAACAGAAAGAGAAACAGGACCACATACCACAGAATCAGAGAAAGAGAAACAGAAAGAAAAACACAATGAAATGGCAGCCAAAACCTGTAATGGAAGAGGATAATGCCAAGCAACATCAAGCAGAACATACAGTTACACCTGAGGTGGAAACATCACTGAACAGTCGAGGAAAACAGGTAGCATCTGTAACAGGTCCTAAGGGCAAAGGGGAGATCAACTATGAGGAATTGGCTATCAGGAATGCAGCTGCTGTCTTAACTATCCATGAACCTGCTGACCAACAACAGGAAAGCAGAAGAGAAACAGCTACTAGGGATAAAGGGGGCAGTTCCAATAACTATCCATCATGATCATTGTGTCATGGAATATTAGAGGACTGAATAAGTCCTATAAACAAAGAGAACTAGTGAAGTTCATGAGGTTAAACAATGTTGATATGATAGCTTGTCTTGAAACAAAAGTGAAACAGCAACACTCACAGACAATCTACAAGAAATTGGGAGATGAATGGCATATAGAAAATAACTATGCTGCTGCCCCAAATGGGAGGATTTGGATAATGTGGAAAAAGCTGAACATCCAGGTAGTAATCCTAGAAACAACTTACCAGATGATACATTGCCAAGTGACAGACAAAAACTTAACATTTGCAAGCTACATAACTTTTGTCTATGGCTTAACACAGAATACCCCTATGGAGAAGTTTGAGAACTGCCCCATACAGTGGTCCATGGCTAATATTGGGTGACTTTAATAGTGTACTGGAGATGGATGACAGGAGCAATGGTCAACCTGTACACCAATCAGAGACAACTGATTTCCAGAGCTGCATTGAGGACATTAGAGTAGGGCAGATTACAAAAAGAGGAAACAAATTCTCTTGGAGTAACAAGAGAGATGCTGAGGACAGAATTTACAGCCATATTGACCTGGCATTTGGCAATGATGAATGGTTCAAATCCTATACTGATGTGGAAGCAATGTACAAGCTGCCCGGGTGCTCAGATCATTCCCCCATACTGCTAGACACTGAAGTTGTAAAGACCAGGGTAAACAGGCCATACAGATTACTCAATTCAGTCATGAACCATCAAAAATACAGGACAACAGTTCAAACAATCTGGAACCAGCAGATTCAAGGATGTGCTATGTACTCTATTTGGAGCAAACTGAAACAGATTCAACAATCCACCAGACACATTCACAAGGAACACTCATCTGCTGAAAAAAACTGCAACAATTGAGAGAGGAGCTGGATGAAACACAATACAAACTGAATGAAGACCAATTATACAGGCAGGAGATTCAAAAAGAAAAACAACTCTTACAGAACATTGAAAAAATGGGAAAAAATTCAAGAACAGGTTCTGAGACAGAGATCAAGAGCAAACTGGATCCAACTAGGGGATAGTAATACCAAATACTTCCATGCCTACATGAAATCCAGACAAGCAAGAAATAAAGTGAGTTGTATCCTCACAGAGAACCAAGAGAAGCTTACTGATCCAAAACAGATTCAGCAAGAATTCATCCAATTCTTCCACAACCTACTGGGTACAGCAGCAGACCAAAGTTCAGGCATTGACATCAATGTGTCCAGAGATGGCCCCTGCCTAAGTTTTCACCAACAGCAGCAAATGTTGAATCCAGTGACTGCGGAGGAAATCAAACAGACAGTACAGAATCTGCCTCAAGATAAAACTCCAGGTATTGACGGCTACCCTGCTGAATTTTATAAAGAATTCTGGCCAATTGTTGGGGGGGGGGGGGGGGGAAGTTACCAGGGAAGTGAAGCAGTTCTTCCAAAATGGAAAAATCCTAAAACAGATTAACTGCACCACTGTTACTTTGATTCCAAAAGTTAAAAATCCTAGCTATGTCAAAGAGTTTCGTCCCATTGCCTGCTGCTCTACTCTGTACAAAATCATCTCAAAGCTCCTAACAAATAGACTGAAAATGGTTGTAGATCACTTAGTAGGGCACGCCCAGTCAGCCTTCATAGAAGGAAGAAACATTCTGGATAATGTAATTATGGCCCATGAACTGATCAAAGGCTATACTCACAAGACAATATCTCCTAGATGCATGATCAAAGTCGACATTAGAAAGGCTACGACTCTGTTGAATGGGATTTTCTGAAAGCAGTACTTCTAGAATTTGGAATTCCATACAAACTAGTCGTGCTAATAATGAAATGTGTTTCCACTGTCAGCTACTCCATTCTGATAAATGGAGGACTGACCGACACATTTGAAGCAAGGAAAGGACTAAGACAGGGAGATCCAATGTCCCCCTACTTATTTGTCCTAGTTATGGAATATCTAACTAGATCTCTAAACAAACTAGAGAGTAATCCAGATTTCAACTTCCATCCAAAATGCACCAACCTACAAATCACACACATATGCTTCGCAGACGACCTTCTGATGTGCTGTAGGGCTGATGAAACCTCCATGAAATTACTGATGAAGGAATTTGAACACTTCTCTAATGTATCAGGACTTCAAGCCAATATGGATAAAAGCTCCTTATATAAAGCAGGTGTTTCAAATGAATTCAAAAAGAAGATTTGTTCTGAACTAAACCTCACGGAGGGCACCTTCCCCTTCAAATACCTAGGAGTTCCCCTATCTATAAAAAAACTCACTATATCACAGTGTATGACCCTAGTAGAAAGGATAGTGGACAGAATCAGAAGCTGGACATCCAAACTCTTATCTTATGCTGGTCGAATACAACTCATCAAGAGTGTCCTGTTTGAAATGCAAACTTACTGGGCCCAAATATTCCTCATACCAAAAAAAATCATAAAACTGGTTAATGGAATTTGCAAGAATTATCTGTGGATTGGTAGTCATGAAAATAGCCATAGGAACCCAATTGCCTGGGAAACAATGTGTAAACCAAAGGCAGCAGGAGGTTTGAACATTATTTCCTATGAGAGGTGGAATAAAGCAGCTCTGTCAAAACTCTATGGGCCTTAATGGCAAAGAAAGACAAGCTATGGATCAAATGGATCCACTGTTACTACATAAAGAAGAAGGACCTTAACACAATGGAGATTCCAAAACAAGCTAGCTGGCTCGTTAGGAAACTGATTGGAGCAAGGGAATGGTGGGCAAATGATGGAACATGAATGCAAACATGTACTCAAAATGGGCAATTCAGCATCAGGAAAGCATACATTCATACTACCCCGCAATACCCCAAGGTTCCGATGGAAAAACTTAGTGATGGTGAATGGCATGCTCCCAAAACAGAAATACATTTTATGGATGGCACTGCACAAGCTATTGGCAACAGTTGACAGATTGTTTAGATGGGGTCTTCAAATTAATACATCCTGCATCCTATGTGGAAGAGATATTGAAGAAACACATGATCATTTATACTTTGACTGTGTATATTCAAAAAAAATGGGGAAAGATATGTTACATTGGTTGAAGTATCAAAGAACAATTGGTACATGGGAATCAGAAGTGCAATGGCTATCAGATAATGTCAATAGCAGGAATCCCAGAAAATCCATCCTCGGGGTGGTGTTTGCAGCAGTAGTCTACACCATCTGGACGGAAAGAAACAACAGAAGGTTTCAACAACTGAACAGAAATAGCCAAGATCGAGCAAAGGAGATTACAATTCAAGTGCACATTGCTGGAATGAAACACTCTTAATAGAATCCCATTCTGTAGACTATGAATCACTATCCCTTATGCGATTCTTCACAATCATAACAATGTCTTTGTCTGTAATAGAAAACTAGTTTAACAACCATAGTTGTAGAGTTAACTATTTGATTGTAACTTTGAGAACTATTTCTAGAGTCCACATGAACAACTGATGTAAATTACTAATGGTTGAAATAAAATTTCATTTGACCCAAAAAAATGCAAGATTTAATTCTAGTCATCTATTTCCATCTAATCCAATGGCCATCATGTCTTCCCACTTCCATATAAAATGTCCAATTATAGAAACTCTACCCCAAATTTTCAATTCATTGACCTAAGGCTAGACACTCAAAAACAGCAGCCATCTCCTTGATTAAAAAGGAGCTCTCACTCTATTTCGTAAAAGATCTCTAATTTCCTTCACATTTCAAGGCTTACGCAGCCAAGAAAAGCTTAGGTGAATTTGCCGTGTCGAAGCCTTCGTCTCCGATATCTATTTAACGTGTGAGTCTCATTGATCTATTCATAATGAAATTATCTTCGTCATTAGTTTTTTAATTTAAGTTGTGCTATTGATGTGATTTATGTTTTCATTTTGCTTGTTATCAAATTACATTGATGGAAAGCTTTAAATAAACATAATTTTTACTGTATTTTTTTTTGGTAATTATGGATTTTCATTAATCACCAATGAAATAAGAGTACAAAACCATAGTCTAGCTTTATCTCAGTTGACTATCTCTAATATAACATTTTAAATTGTATCTACTGTCCTAACTAACTAACGCTACTATATTCGAAGGTGTTGTAAATGGTGTCTAATTCGTGGGGTACCTCTAACATTACAAGTGTATACTATGTCTCTCAAAAGGGCTTCATTGCAACGAAATGTCTTGTTGAAGATTCTTGAGTTTCTTTCCAGCCAGATAGCATATGCAAACTCAGCGACTACCATTTTGAAAATGGCTGCTCGACATGTTCGACCCTTGGCTTTGCTCACAAGCCACTGCATTTTCTGGTTCCAGTCAGTGAGGTAAGGATAATTCTCCTTCACCCAGTGCATTGTTTTCTCCCATAATTCAACAGTGATTGGGCAGTGTAGTAGCAAATGGTCTCTGGTCTCTGGGTGGTTTTGGCATAAGTTACATTGCTGATCGAAACTCATTCCCCAGCTGTGCAATCTATCTTTTGTTGGTAATCTATCTTGTAGGAACAACCATAGATTGAAGGTTGCCTTTGGCCTTGCATAGTTTTGTATGATCAAATTATTCCATGGTACTCTCGGTAGGTCTTGCACCTGTAAGTGGTATAGCTGTCTAATTGAGCAGGCCTGCTCTTTCCAATGTTGAAACTTCTGCAAAACTTCTCTCGATTGGATGATCTTTCTGACCATCCAACTTGCCTGTGTAGGAATTGGCATGGTTTCAATAGGCCTGTTTTTTATGTAGTATACATTGATCCATCTAATCCACAGCTTATCCTTTTTATGAGCTAGGTCCCAGCATGTCTTTGCAATGGCAGCTTTGTTCCAAAGTTTGAGATTAGTGAGATTTATCCATCATGCTGATTTTGGGGTACACATTCTGTCCCAGGAGATATATGCTTTCCTAGTGATAGAGTTCTTCCCAGACCAAATGAAGCTTCTACAAATGGCTTCTATCATCTTCAGGACTTTAACAGGGAAGATAAACAGTTGTGCCCAGTAAGCTTGGGTACCAAAAATGACAGATTGGACCAGTTGGATTCTCCCAGTATAAGACAGTGTCTTGGCAGTCCATGAGGTGATCTTGGCAGTGATCCTTTACACAAGTGGTTGCCATTGGATCAATGTGATTTTCTTGGTGGACAAGGGGAGACCTAGGTACTTGAATGGCAATTCACCTTGTTCATAACCAAGGTGGTCGATAATCTGTTTCTGAATATCCAGTGCAACACCACCAAAGTAAACAGAGTTCTTGGTCAGGTTAGCCTGTAAACCAGATGCTTCAGAAAATTGAGAGAAGCATCTGGATAAGGCTATGACAGAAATAGTGTTACCTTTGGCAAACAGCAGCAAATCATCAGCAAAGCACATGTGAGTGATGCCTAGTTTTTTACATCTGAGGGGGGGGGGGGAACTGATATGCTGGATTTCCCTTTAGTGACTTGCATAATCTGCTCAAGTACTCCATGACCAGAGCAAATAGGAAGGGGGAAATAGGGTCCCCTTGCATAAGCCCTCTAGCAGCAGCAAAAGGTTCAGTTGCCTCTCCATTGACTAGCACAGAGAAGCTCACTGTTGAGATGCATTCCATTATCCATTTGGTGAATGTGCTGGGGAAGCAAATCTGTTCCATAACTTGCTGTAAGAATGTCCATTCTACTGAGTCATAGGCTTTCTGGATGTTTATTTTAATCATGCATCTGGGTGACACTTGTTGTCTGGTATACCTTTTGACAAGTTCATGTGCCAGAATGATATTGTCTTGTATTTTCCTGCCTGGGATGAAACATGTCTGGGCTTCACTGATAATGCTTGCCATCACCTTCTGCATCCTATTGGCCAGTATTTTTGAGATCATTTTATAGAGGACAGAGCAGCATGCAATTGGCCTAAACTCTTTGACTGTAGTTGGTTTGGACACTTTAGGAATTAGGGTAATGGTGGCACAGTTGATGGGTTTGTACATCTTGGTTGAGGAGAAGAACTTCTTGATGCCATTGGTAACCTGCCTGCCAATGATTCCCCAGCTCTTTTTGAAGAAAACAGCATTGTATCCATCTATCCCTGGTGCTTTGTCATCTCCAATAGCCTTGAGACTTTCAACAATTTCCATATCAGTTACGTCAGCACATAGATCCCTTCTTTTTGTTGTGTCAGCTTTGGACCATTTGTCATGTACATTTGATTTATAGCTGGCAGGGTGGTTGTAGAGGTTCCCATCAATGCCTTGTAGAATCCAATGACCTCCTTTTTTATATCTTCAGTTGTAGTGATTTTGGTGCCCATTGCATTTGTGAGTTCAGTAATCTGGTTGTGTTGAGTTCTCTCCTTCATGACTACAGAGAAGTATTTAGTGTTGGAGTCTCCAAGCTGTATCCATTTTGCTCTGGCCTTCTGTTGCAGAACACTTTCCTCAATCATTGACCACTTTTCCAGTTTCAGTATTAGTTCCTTCTCCTTCTACTGCAGGACATCAGAGTATGCCTGTGTCATCTGGGCTTGTATTGTCCCCAGTTCCTGTCTGCTGAGGTCTATTCTCTGTGAAATAGTCTTGAATTCCTTAATATTTAAGTCTTTCAGAGGACTTTTCAGAGCTTTGAGTTTAGACCATATGGCTTTCATAGTGTCTGAATTTTCAGTCTGCCAAACTTTTGTCACAATCCGATGGAAATCTTCATGATCAGCCCATATATTAAAGAACTTGAAAGTCTTTTCCCCATTCCAGGAAGAAGATGTCAATGTCACTATCATGGGATTATGATATGATATTAGAGGAAGATCAGATTCAGTTACCACTTGGTTCCATTTGATCATCCATTCGTAGTTGCCAAATACCCTATTCAGTCTGCTGCATACTCTGTCCACACCAGTCTGCTTATTTTTCCAGGTGTAGTGGTCACCTCTCCAAGGCAATTCTGATAGTCCAGCTTATTGAATACATGTGCTGAACTCTTGGGTTTCATGGAGTCTTACAGGTTTGCAAGTCTGTCTATCTTTGTCACATTAGATAGCATTGAAATCTCCAGCAACTACCCATGGGTCTTGGATCCCTGATGACAGTTTTTGGAGGCTACTCCATAGTGATCTTCTTTGCTCCAATCCATTGAAACCATACACCACAGTGAGGAGGCATGTGAAGTCATATGTCCTGCTACTAACCTTGCTATGTATCAATTGGTTCTCCTCCAGAAGACTAGTGACTTCAAACACTTTTGGGTTCCATAGAATCCACACTCGGCCCTTTTCTCCAAAGACATAGTTTGTTAGGATGCCCCATTCTGGTGCTAGTAGGTTTGCAATTCTACTAGCATGCATTTGTTTTACCTTAGTTTCTACTAATCCAACTAGGCTAATATTATTTTTCCTAATATATTCCCTAACTTTTTTCTGCTTGTACTCTTTATTAGTAACTCATTCGATTACATATTCATGGGTGTAATTTCTACTTAGATTCTTCAGTTATAAACTTTGAGTATAAGTTGTTAAATTCCAATAATAATCTTTAGAAAATTTCATTTCTGAAACAACTAAAAAATATCATATTTAGTTAATCTTCTTTATTTTGTTGACTGGTTTATTTGTCGAAGAGCCAAGTGTTTGACCACACCCAGCTGATGTTGGTTTTAATTGGAACCTATGTTGAGAAAAGTGAATTTGATCGAAATTCTGTTGTAAAATAGTTCATTTTATTTTCTCGCAATTTTCTTTTGTTTGTTTGATATAGAACAGCCAACTGTTTGATTATCTACAATATCATATTAGTCTTCTGATATGCAAATAACTATCAATTTTATTACAGATTGGTTCTTAGTGTGAAGCAGCATTAATATCCATAAGCAATCTTAGGCGCTCTATTAAAAGTTACTTCTCTGTGCATTTATGTGACCCAAATCCAAATCTCAACAACGTTAAATAAAATGTGTCATGGACTGCGGGTGCATTTACGTGACGTGGTTCAAGATGTGTTTTAGATGACGTTGAATCTTAATAAAGAAATATTTAAATAAAAGCTGTTATAAAGTTAAAATTGAACCATAGGCTAAAACATATATTAAAATCAGATAATAGGTCAATTATAACAGTTGAGTGACCGTGCTAGAACTACAGAACTCGAAAATGTCTAACACCTTCTTCCGGTGAACAGAATTCCTTACCCGGATTTCTGGTTCGCAGACTGTATTACAGAGTCAAACTTTCCTCGAATCGGGATTTTAAACCGATGACTTGGAACACAATTAATTATCCCAAGTGGCGACTCTAAAATCTTTAAATAAATAAATCTCGTTTCGATTGTCCTTTAATTGGAAAAACTTCCTTTTATACCCCTTCGCGGGATGTAGATAAAAAAAGGATGTGTAACACATGGCAAACTACATACTATATACATGTACAACTAATAGATCACTAAAACATCATATATGCATTTCTTGCATAAAAGTCACAAAATAAGTTAACAAAATAAATATTTGTTGTTATTGTAGCAGCAGCGAAACAGACACCAAATGTAACAAAATAGCAATCTATAGCTACTAATAAATCCTTATCAAAATACATAATTGCAATCTATAGCTACTTCAAATTGCAGTCTCGTTTAGTCTATTGTAATACAGTCATCAAACAACATCAGCTGGGTTGATTTGTAGTGGTGCTTTCCTGGGTCAACTTAGCAGCCCTAGACCTTGTTTGAATGAGCTTCTTGCCTCTTAATTGTTGAAATTGCCTTGATGTCATAGCTTCTTTACCTTTTTATTTAACACCTCATGTTGGTTGATATCCTAGATCTCCAGTTACTTCTACCGAGGACCTCACGTTCTTAAACTTTGTAAATGACATTCCAGGCTGCCAAAACCCAACCGAAAATCAGACAAATGAAATCACCTTTATATGAGAGTTTGTGTTAGACTTATATTTTGAATCTTGAAGCCACTTTAAGTGTGTAAAATTCCCATTCCAACCATCCTTGGTTTCTTAAATTATGTTGTTACATCAGTGCTAGTACAAGCATTCTACATCAAACAATCAAAATTAAAAATCCGGATTTTTTAAGAAAAAGAGAAATAAGGCATTAAAGGGAAGTACTTCACCTTTTTTTAGAACCTTTTGGCCTTCCCCTTCGTCTTGCAGTACTTTTGCTTTGGTGGCTTTGAACTATCAACACTTGTAGGCACAGAATTTGCTGAAGTTACAGTAGTAATACTTCCAACAGCCTTTGTACATCCCATCTTGTTATGACCCTTGTTATGACAATTGCTACATGTTATTTCCACTCCACTTTTGGACAATTTTCCTTTCTTATTTTCACCAGGCTCTTTTCTTCTAAACTTCTTTGGCCTTCCATGCAACTTCTTGACATGAGGTGGTATAACAGTTGGGTTTGTAACTCTAGCCACATATTCATACCCAAGACAAGCTGTAGAAAGTAACTGCATGTTTTAATGTAAGCTGCATTACTGTACCAATGAGAAATATAGTTCAAAGGCTCAAGATTTTTAAAATGCAGGGCAGCAACTGCATGAGCACATGGTATTCCTTTTAACATCCAAACTCTGCAGATGTATGTTTGCATGTTGATGTCCACCAAATATTTCACTTCACTTGCACCTGATCCTTGCTTAACTTCAAATCCACACTCACCATTCCAGAAAATGTTACATCATTGACCTTTCTCTGTTCACTTCCAAGACTTTCATGGCTATTGGTGAAAAATCAGTAACCCAAGTGTTTCCAAACTGTCTGAGCTAACCTATTCTGTTCATCATCTTCACCCTTATTTCTTCAAGCATTGTCACTATAGTCTTCTGCCTTGCTGCCAAAATCCAAGCATTGAAACATTCTGCCATATTATTGTCAACACTATCACACTTGCAGAATGTGTTGAAATACACCTTACTCCATCTTTCGATGTTGTAGTACAACAATTCATCAACTATCTTAGTCCCCAATTTCTTCATGTCATCCAGATTTTTCTTCAACTCCCATTTATAGGTAGACCTAACACATCTCCAAAAACAGTTCCTTCTCTCTATGCCCCTCCATTTCTTAGACCATTTAGCTAGGATGTCCCTTGCACATATCCTATGCTCAGAATTTGGAAGTAGGTCTGCTATAACATTCTCAAGCCCCTGAAAAATTAACAATAGTAGTTAGTATTAAGTGAAACAGCGGTAGAAAATAACAACAAACTACAAGTGATTAGCTTTTGCATGTTTGTTACTATTATCATATTGGTACCATCTCCAAGTTGAAGATCACTCTTTAAAGGGCTGACAAACCACCTCCAGGTGTGCATATTTTCAATCTCAACAACAGCCCAAGCAAGTGGAAGCATCTGATTATTTCCATCTTTGCAAACTGCTACATGTAATTGGCCTCTACATACCCCTTTTAAAAAAAATTCCATCTAATCCAATGCATGGCCTACAACCGGCTAAGTATGACTTCTTCATTGCCTCAAAACAAATGTAAAACCCAACAAACATTTTCTTCCCACCTTCAAAAGTTTCTTCACTAAGTTTCACTATATATGTACTACCCGGATTAGATCTAAACAACTCATCCCTATAATCTAAAATCGTGTCATACTCTAGTTCATGATCACCCATTATCTCATTCAACACAATATTTTTTTCCCTCCTACAAATTGTCCTCCCAACATATAATCCCAATTTTTTCCTAATCAACTCTTGAACCTTGAATATTCTAATGTTAGGTTGTTCTTTTATCCTCTCACTGAACCTTTTAGCCTAGAACATTGAATTACATAGCTTGTTTCTATTAGTAGGGTCGCATTTATGAACTGGATTGTAATTCTTTACTACAAAACCCTTAGCCGTAGAATCATAACTAGCAACTAGAAGCCAAGGACAGGATTCCTCCTTGCACTTAACCCTCACCCTTGTAGGTTTATTTACATATTTTTCTATAGAAACCTTTTTTGAACAGCATATATAGTTACAGCTTCTCTGAAATCTCTCACACTTGCAAATGCAAGTCCAGTTTCCCAAACTATTTTTTTGCAAGTTTTATCAAATATTACTCTTCTTTTAGTCTTTATTATTCTAGCCTTAACTTTCTGTTGTACCTCCCCATTCACCTTTATCATCAACATCATCTGGATCTGCCTCAAAACTAGCAGCTTCATCTAAGAGGTAATAAGTCTCATCACCACTTATCTTACTTTCTAAACTCTTCTTCTTCCTATATTCATATTCATCATACCCCACATCTAGCCCTTCCTTACCTAGTTTAACATGTTCTTGGTCATGAGCACTTTCTTTCCTCTTCCCTCTCTCTACGGTCCTTCTTTCTACCCTAAATTCCTTGTATTCCTCATGTGTATCACTGCCATAATCAGATTCTCCTTCTTCAAACAACTCATCATGGTCTGAATCTGAGATGTTATCAGTGCTGCTACTAGATTCAGATGAGTTTGATTCAGATGAGGAGTTTGAACTATCATCAGTAGTAACAGTTGTGGGCACACTACTATTGATACTATTTTCAACAGTATTGGAATCCTTTTCAGAAGTTCCCAAATCCTCACAGCCCCCCAAATTTTGATCAGATTCCTTCTCAAAGTAACATTACTATCATCCATAACTTGGCTGACAGATTCTAATGGGGGGTAGGGGGACCACAACAGCTTCTTCAACCATGTGATCTACATAAACCTCCAAAATATCCGCACTTTTTAAATATTCACAAATACCCATAAGGTCCCTATCAACCTTAATTACTACCAAGAAGGAAAATTAGGTGGTCTAATATAGATAACAGCAGAAGAACTATTGTAACCAAACTCTTTTACATAACCTAAAAACTCAAAATATGAGAATATATCAACATCGACATCAACACAATCAGTAATCATCCCACTAATATAATCCTCTACTGAAAATGAATATAACTTATACATGGAGATTTTTCCACCATGGAAAAACCTTAGTGTAACAAGTACAAAAGACATTAAAATACATGAATATAGTATAAAATCAACTAATTAAATTGTGTAGTTACTATTATACCCCTACACAGGAAGTCTGAATACATGCCACAAGAATAAAACTGAAAATTGGTTATTATTACATCTTAAAAATTGTATTTCAGTTCCTCGATTTTACATTGACAACATTACAGTGAAGAAATTTGCAGCAAGTTCAGAACCCTAGATATGGATGATATTAAACAAACTAAAACAGAGATAATATTTAGGGTTGATGATAGAAAAGGCTAGGGTTGATGTGTTTACCTCCAAACTAAAACAAATATAACATTTGCACTTGATTCTTCAAAGACCTTCAACTTCGAACGGGTCTTCAACCAAATCATCAAATGAAACAATTAAGAGCGAACAAAAAGCACCAGGAAGAACGAAATCGAAGGATTTTGCAACAGGTCCATTCAATTTTGGTCAGGCAAATTGATTTTGGAGAAGCTAGTCGAATCTTTAAGGATGGGGTGATATGGTTCTTCAATTTTGGGAATTTTTCACTAAGGGGGGTTAATGGGTTAATGAGTTTTTTTGTAAAATGTTATGTTTATGTTTATTTGCGGAAGGATTTAATTACGTAGCTTCATTTTAAAACAGTGTGTTTTCCACTTAAGTTATTATAGTTGGGCCAGGCATAAGCAGGGAGTAAATAAATACAGTTCTTTGAAAAATAGTGGGGTATTAGGACGCCAGTAAATTTTAGGTGTGTAAATGATTTTCCAGGACAAGTTGAATGGGGTATTTATGCATTTTCTCATGTTCTTTTAAACTTACATTAACTTATTGTAGTTTTAGATCAACTTAGCTACTAGCGTTTGGTCATACATATCTAAATTTGTTTTAAAAAATTTGATTTTGGTGAAGTTTAGTTTGAAGATAAAAATATGTTTGGACATACATTTTCAAAATATATTTTCCAATCTTATTTTGAAAAAAACATGTATACAATTCCCAAATTTTGGGATTTTGGCCCAAAATTAGCAATTGAGGTGATTTTGGGATTTGGTGTTGGGGATTTCGAATTTTGCCAAAATGTGGGCAAAATTTATGGCCAAACATGAGTTTGCCAAACAAATTCCAAATTTATTTTAATAAAACTCATGGCCAAACGGGCTCTTAGGTTGTATTGAACCCTTACTATCATGATCCGAATTTCTCACCTTCAGAAGTCATGATGGCACATACTCGTGAAAACTAGGCAAGCCGACGATTAAGGTTCTACACATTAACAATCAACCCAAATATTCATAAAAAGTTATTATAGCTAAACAAATGAAAAGCGTGGAAGATGTTATAACAAAACCATATAATTCAATACACGTCTACCCATGAATCTTGTGTCACAATGTCACTAATATCTACGAATTACTACAAACACTGGTCTAAAAAGGAAAGCACAATTGTTCTCGGAGTAAAAAGAGATAACAGAAAGCTAAAACAGGGAAGGGGGACTTTAGGCTCTACGGACGCCAGCAGATCTACCTTGGTCTGCCTGGACTGAAGGCAGCTACCTCAGCTACTCACCATGTCCGATAGGGAAATCTGCATAAAAGATTGCAGAGTGTAGCATCAGTACAACCGACCCCATGTGCTGAGTAAGTGCCGAGTCTAACATCAGCGAAGTAGTGACGAGGCTAGGACACGATAATCATATAAAATTGTGCAGTTAAGTCATATACAAACAGGAATCAACAGAATAAGGTGGAAAGGGGATATGCTGCGGGGAATATCAGATTCCAACAATAAACCAATAAAGAAGCATCAATAAATAAGCATAATGAACATCATGTCTAAATCAACAAGAATAATGAAACGGTAACACGTGCACGGTATCACGCTTTGTGCTTTTACTCTCGTCCTCACCATACGAATCAACAGAAATGGTACGGCATCACCCTTCGTGCATTACCTCACATAATCATGGCGCGACATCACCCATCATGCATTATTCCTAAAAATATCATTACGTTATCCCCCTTCGTGCATTAAGTCTCAAATCATGGCACGACATCACCCTTCGTGCATTAACACTCAAAATATCGGCACGACATCACCCTTTGTGCATTACACTCACTCACAATATCATGCACGGTATCACCCTTCGTGTATTACACTTCTTCATCGAAACAATAGAAATAATACGTCCCGGTCTTGGCGAGGGAATCAAAAATCTCAACAATAACATCCCGACAAGGGATTTAGCTATACCCAATCTTATTTTCAACGATTACTTTACAAAAATGAAACTCCACTTGAGATAATACTCAACAATAGTCAATTACCAAGAAACTTTCATAAGCTTTGTTCAACATTAATAATCATCAATTTGAGCATGATCGTTACATAATAGAGTCACAACAATCATGGTATAAGACTCACGGTCATGTTGTACACCAACATATAGATACTCGTCACCATACCTATACGTCGTACTCGATACTAACACATAGCGGATACGACCACAACTCTTATTACCACAAGCTAAGTTTAGGTCAAACACTCACCTCAATTCTACGGACAAGATTGGTTCCACCTCCAATTAGCTTATATCTAGTCAGAATTTATTTAATAATGTTAATAAATTCTAAATAAACTAATTCTAATGCATGAAAATAGATTTTTTATTGTTTTCCCCAAAAATTCAAAAATCGACCCTAGACTCGCTTGGTAAAAACAAAAAGTTCGAACCAAAACCTGATCACCCATTCACTCACGAACTCTAGTATGTAATTAATTTTGTAATCAGACCTCAAATCGAGGTCTAAATCTCCAAGTTTTGAAAATCCTAACTTCGACCCAAAAACACCCAATTTTACATGAAACCCCCTTGATTTTGAAGTGAAATCGTGTAAAAAGATATTATAGATTGAAAGAAATGAGTTAAAAATTATTTACCTATAATTTGGGGAAGAACTCTCTTCAAAATAATAGTATATGGGACTTTAGGTTTTGAGAAAGTTGAAAAATATAGAAGAATCCCGTCAAAAATCTCACTTGACAGGTCTCGGATATCGCAATTACGACCAGGTGTTCGCAATTGTGAACCCTTTGGAGTCCTGTCATCCTTGCAATTGCGAAGGAAAACTTTGAATTTGAGATTGGGGAGAGGGGCGGGGCTCTCAAATTCCTAGCCAAGTGTTCGCATTTGCGATAGGAGCCTGCCTAGGCTTGGTTCGCATTTGTGACACTCTGGTCGCATTTCCCAAGCCTGAACACTTTGCAATTGTAAAGCCTGATCTTGCAGAGGCCTGGAAAAAATACCAGATGCCAGCAGCAATTTTTCCTAAGTCCAATTCACTCTGTGATCTATCCAAATTTCACTCGATCCCTCAGGGCTCCAAACCAAACATGCATGCAAGTCTAAAAATATCATACGAACTTGATCGTATAATCAAATCATCAAAATAACATCAACAACTGCAAATTCAACCTCAAATTCATGAATTACTTAAGAACATTAAAATTTCTATTTTCTCAACTAAATATCCGATTTATACCAAATAAACTTCGATTCTTACCAAATTTCACAAGTTCGACTTAATTATTATTTTAAACATGTACCGGGCTCTGAATTATTTTAAACTTAATTATTATTATTTCACAGGTTCAACATACCAGTCTGATACCGTCCAGAACATGCATCATTTAATTTCAAAAAGCCTTTATACTTTCCAGCAAATAATTTTCTTTAAAAATTCTTTTCTCAGGCTAGGGACCTCGGAATTCTATTCCGGGCATACGTCCAAGTCCCACATTTTACTACGGACCCTAAGGGATCGTCAAATCATGGATCGGGTCTGTTTACCAAGAATGTTGACCAAAGTGAACTTTAATCAATTTTAAACGCCAAAATTAATCTTTATTTTAAATTTCACATAAAAGCTTTCCAGCAACGTGCCCGAACTTCGCATTCAAATCGAGGTGGGCCAAAAAGAGGTTTTCAAGGCCTCAGAACATAGTTTTGACTTCTAAACCAAGAGATAACCTTAGGGTCATCATATTCTCCAACTCTAAAACAACTGTTCATCCTCGAACGGACATAGAAAAGTACCTGAGTCAATGAAAAGATAAGGCTAACGGGGCCGCATATCGAACTCAGACTCCCAGGTCGTCGCCTCAACAGGCTGACCTCTCCGTTGCACACAAATTGGAGGGAAATTCTTCGACCTCAACTAACAAACCTGCCGATTAAGAATGGATATCGGCTCCTCCCCATAGGTTAATTCCTTATCCAACTGGACAGTCATCACCTCAACAGGCTGACCACTCCACTACACACGAATCAAAGGGAAATTCTTCGACCTTAACTAATAAACATGCCGATCAAGAATGGATATCGGCTCCTCCTCGTAGGTTAAGTCCTTGTCCAACTGGACAGTGCTAAAGTCTAACACGTGAGATGGATCGTCGTGATACTTCTGAAGCATGGACACATGAAATATTGGAAGCACTACTGATAAACTCGATGGCAACGCAAGTTCATAAGCCATCTCTCCCACTCGATCGAGAATCTTAAAAGGACCAATGAATCTAGGGCTTATCTTGCCCTTCTTCCTAAATCTAGTCACGCCCTTCATGGGCGACACCCGAAGCAACACTCGCTCTCGGACAATGAATTCCACATCGTGAACCTTACAGTTGGCGTAACTCTATTGCCTGGACTGATCTGCACGAAGCATATCATGAATGATCTTAACCTTATCTAAGGCATCCTGTACTAGATCTGTACCCAACAATCGTCCTCTCCCAGCTCAAACCATCCAACCGGAGACCGACATCACCTACCATATAATGCCTCACAGGGAACCATCTGAATGCTCGACTGGTAAGTAATGTTGCAGGCAAACTCTGTTAATAGCAAGAACTGATCCCACGAACCTTCAAAGTCAATAACTCATGATCAGAGCATATCCTCCAAAATCTGAAAGTACACTCGGACTATCCGTCAGGATGAAAAATTGTAATCAACTCGACCCGCATACCCAACTCACGTTGCACTGCCCTCCAGAAATGTGAGGTAAACTACGTACCGCGATCCAAAATGATAGACACATGCACACCATGAAGCCAAATAATTTCCCGAGCATAAATCTCTGCCAACTGCTCCAAAGAACACGATACTGCCACAGGAATGAAATGCACTGACTTAGTTAGCCTATCCATAATAACCTACAATGCGTCAAACTTCCTTGAGCCTGTGAGAGTCCAACAACGAAGTCCATAGTGATACACTCCCACTTCCACTCAGGAATCTCAGTCTTCTGGAACAAACTACCATGTCTCTGTTGGTTGTACTTTACCTGTTGACAATTCAAACACCGAGCTACATACGCAACAATATCATTCTTCATCCTCTTCCACCAATAATAATGCCACAAGTCCTGATACATCTTAGTGACGCCCGGATGAACGTAATACTGGGAATTATAGACCTTCTCTAGAATCAACTCTCGAAGTCCATCCACATTAGGCATACAAATACGACCTTGCATCCTCAAAACCCCATTATCTCCAATCGTAACCTGTTTGGCACCTCTGGGCCGTACTATGTCTCTAAGGACAAGAAAATAAGGATCATCATACTTTCAATCTTGGACACACTCAAATAATGAAGAACGGGCGACTATGCAAGCTAACACACAGCTGGGCTCAGAAACATCCAACCTCACGAACCGATTGGCTAAATCCTGAATATCCAAAGCAAGCCGTCTCTCACCGACTGGAATATAGACAAGGCTGCCCATACTGGATGATTTCCTTCTCAAAGCAACAACGACTATATTGGCCTTCCCTGGGTGATACAAGATGGTGACATCATAGTTATTCAAAAGTTCCAACCACCACATCTACCTCAAATTTAGCTCCTTTTTCTTGAACAAGTATTGCAAACTTTTGTGATTCGCGAACACCTCACATGACACACCATATGAATAATGCCTCCAAATCTTCAGTGCATGAACAATGGCTACTAGCTCCAAATCATTAACAAGATAATTCTTCTTGTGGATCTTCAGCTGTTGCAAAGCATATGCAATAACCTTGCCATTCTGCATCAACACCGCACCAAGTCCAATACGAGATGAATCACAATACACTGTATATGTCCTTGAACCTGTAAGCATACCAACACTGGTGTTGTAGCCAAAGTTGTCTTGAGTTTCTAAAAGCTCGTCTCATACTCGTCCGACCACCTGAATTGGGCACCTTTCAGGGTCAGCCTGGTCATCGGAGCTGCAATAAATGAAAACACCTCCATAAATCGACGGTAATAGCTCACCAAACCCAAGAAACTTCGGATCTTTGTAGTTGATAAGGGTCTAGGCCAATCCTTAACTGACTTAATCTTCTTAAGGTCCACCCAAATACCCTCTGCTAATACAACGTGACCCAAGAATGCAACTGAACTCAACCAAAACTCACATTTCGAAAACTTAAAATATAACTGGTTGTCCCTCATAGTCTGGAGAACGACTCGAAGATATTGCTCATGTTCCTCCCGGGTGCAGGAATAGATCAAAATATCATCAATTAAGACAATTACAATGGAATCCAAGTAAGGCTTGAGCACTTGCTTCATCAAATCCATGAAAGTTGTTGGGTATTTGTCAACCCAAATGAGAACTCTAAGAACTCATATTGCCCGTATCGAGTGCAAAAAGTTGTCTTAGGAACATCGGATGCCCTAATCCTCAACTGATGATAGAAAAATCTCAAATCAATCTTCGAAAACACTTGGCCACCATGAAGCTGGTCAAACAAATCATCAATACTCACCAATAGATACTTATTCTTGATTGTGACCTTGTTTAACTGCCGATAGTCTATGCATATTCTCATCGATCTGTCCTTCTTCTTAAAAACAACACCAGCGCAGCCCAAGGCGAGACGCAGATATAATAAAGCCTTTATCAAGCAGGTCCAGCAACTATTCTTTCAATTCTTTCAACTCTAGCGGGGCCGTACAATATGGCAGGATAGAAATGGGTTGAGTGCCCGGAGCCAAATTAATGCAAAAGTCAATATCCCTGTAATGTGGTATCCCGGCAGGTCAAAAAGAAATACCACTGGAAACTCATGAAAAACGGGCACCGAATCCATAGAAGGAACCTCAGCACTAGAATCACGAACATACTCTATAATCCAAGCACCCCTTTTCAATCAAACGCCGAGCCTTTATATAAGAAACAACCCTACTAACAAAATGACTGGAGTCCCTCTCCACTCCAAATGAGGAAAACCTAGCAAGGATAAGGTCACAGTCTTAGCGTGACAGTCCAATACAGCATGATAAGAGGATAACCAATCCATCCCCAAATAACATCGAAATCTACCATATCAAGAAGTAAAATATCTACACGGGTCTCAAGACCCCCAATAATAACCACACACGAGCGATAGACTCGATCTATAATAATAGAATTATACACCGTGTAGACACATATACACGTGAACTCAAAGAATCATAAGGCACAACCAGATAATTGGAAAAATAAGATGACACATAGGAATATGTAGACCCGGATCAAATAGAACTGAGGCATCTCTACTGCAAACCGAAACCGTATCTATGATAACTGCATTGGAGGCGTCAACCTCAGGTCTGATTGGAATAACATAACATCGGGACTAGGCCCCACCACTCTGAACTACATCCTGAGGATAGCCTCCTATTCGCTGGCCTCCACCTGTAGCTGCCTGAACTCCACCTCTAACGACCTAACCTCGACCCCTATCCCTAGCTGGCTAAACGGGCGGTGGAACTCTCAATGCTTGAACCATGGCATGTGAATCCTGATGTTGAGAGCTGCTCGGTGATCGAGGGAAAAATCTAGCAATATGCCTCGTGTCACCACAAGTGTAACAAGCACTCAGTTGTTGGGACTACTGACCCTGGCAGCCTGAGTAACCACTCTGAAAACTCTGCAGCGGAGGTGCACTGATAGGAGCTGGTGGTGCACTGTAGGGAAACTTATCAGAATATTACATATGAGAACCACGGCTACCTGGAGCACCTTAAGAAGCATGAAGTGCTGAATGAAACGGCCTAGAAGAATGGCCCCTACCAAAAGAATCCCTGCCTCCATATGAGGCACCACTGAACCTGCCGGAATAGTGAGGACTCTTTCAGACCCCTGACCACTCCCTTGTGATAGAACCATCTCAGCTCTCCTGGCCACATCCTAAAAAAATCTCGCATTTTATCTCCTTAGCAACCTGCAATCGAATTGGCTGAGCGAGTCCCTCAATGAACCTCCCCACCCTGTCTCTCTCGATGAAATGTATAACAAAAGCATGACGGGCCAAGGCAATAAATCTAGTCTCGTACTATGTGATGGTCATAGAACCCTACTATAGACAATCAAACTGCCTCTGATAGCTCTCCCTCTGAGTTATCGGAAGAAAGTTCTACAAAAATATATGAGAGAACCGATCCAATTCAAAGCCGCTGACCCAGCTGGTCTAGCTAAACAATAATCTCTCCACCAAGTCCTGGCAGAACCTGACATACGAAAAGCAGCAAAGTCGACCCCATTGGTCTCCACTATCCCCATGTTCCGAAGAATCATGTGACAACTATCAAAATAGTCTTGAGGATCCTCTAAATATATACCTCCATAAGTAGTAGTGAAGAGCTTGGTGAACCTGTCTAACCTCCAAAAAGTATCAGCAGACATAGTTGCTCCATCAGTGGTTTGAGCCACAACACCTGGCTGAACTACCCCAACTGGCTGAGTTGTTGGAGTCTGAAACTGAGGAGTTATCAGCTCAGTAATGCGAGTAGCAGGAGTCGATGCTCCTCACCCAGCCTGAAAGACGGCTGGTGCTTCAAGAAGTAAGCTTGCTTGGGTGACACTCTCCATAAGGCCCACTACACGGACTAGAGCATCTTGGAGTATCGAGGTGGTGATAAACCCTTCTATGACCTGAGCTAGCCCTACTGGAACGGTTTGTGTTGGAGCCTCCTCCTCAAACTCCACTTGAGGCTCGATCACTAGTGTTGCTACTCTGGGATGAGCCTTGCCCCTACCTCGGCCTCTAGCACAACATTGGCCTTGTCCTCTACCCCTTGTAGGAGCTGCCACTAGGAGCTCGAACTGCTGATCAATGGATAAATAAGCACATGTTCTCACCATCTGCGAAAGAACATAGTAGAAGTTCAATTAGCATTGAGAAATCAAATTGCACGATAGAGAAGAATAGATGTGAAGTTATTCCTAAACTTTGTAGCCTCTGGGGATAAGCAGAGACATCTCCATACCGATCCTTCAGACTCTATCTAGCTTGTTCGTGAATTGTAAGACCTAAGTAACCTATAGCTCTAATACCAACTTGTCATGGTCCGGAGTTTTGACCCTCGGGAGTCATGATGGCGCCTACTCATGAAAGCTAGACAAGCCAACAATTAAGGTTCTCCACATTAACAATCAACCCAAACAGTTATAAACAGTTACAATAGCTAAAAAATGAAAAGCTTGGAAGATGTTATAACAAACGATAGATGGCTGGTGCTATGGGAAGTAAGCCTGCATGGGCGACACTCTCCATAAGGCCCACCAGACGGACTAGAGCATCCTAGAGTAACGGGGTGGCTATGAACCCCTCTAACACCTGAGCTGGCCCTGCTGAAACGGTCTGGGCTGGAACCTCCTCCTCAAAATCCACCTGAGGCTCCATCGCTGGTGTTGCTGCTCTGGGCTGAGCCCTGCCCCTACCTCGGCCTATAGCACGGCCTCGGCCTTGTCCTCTGGCCCTCGTAGGAGCCGATACTAGTGCTCAGGTTGCTGATCAATGGATGAAGAAGCATGTGTTCTCGCCATCTGCGAAAGAATGGTGTAGAAGTTCAATTAGCATTGAGAAGTCAAATCGCTTGACAGAGAAGAATAGATGTGAAGTTATTCCTAAACTTTGTAGCCTCTAAGGATAAGCACAGACGTCTCTGTATCGATCCCTCAGACTCTACCTAGCGCGTTCGTGAATTGTGAGACCTAAGTAATCTAGAGCTCTAATACCAACTTGTCTCGATTCAAATTTTCCACCCTCGGGAGTCGTGATAGCGCATACTCGTGAAAGCTAGGCAATCCAACGATTAAGATTATATACATTAACAATCAACCCAAACACTTATAAAAAGATACAATAGTTAAAGAAAATGAAATGCTCGAAAGATGTTATAACAAAACCATATAATCCAATACATGTCTACCCATGAATCTTGTCTCATAATGTCACAAACATTTACGAATTACTATAAACACTGGTCTGAAAAGGAAAGTACAACTGTTCCTAGAATGAAAAAAAATAGCAAAAAGCTAAAACAGGGAAGGGGGACATTAGGCTCTGCAGACGCCAGCAGATCTAGATTAGTCTCCCTGGACTGAAGATAGCTATATTAGCTACTCACCAGTGTCCGGTACCGAAATCTGCACAAAACATTACAGAGTGTAGCATTAGTACAACCGACCCCATGTACAGAGTAAGTGTCGAGACTAACCTCGACGAAATAATGACGAGGCTAGGACACGACAATCATATAAATATGTGCAGTTAAATCGTATAGAAACAGAATCATAATAACAAGAATCAACTGAATAAGTTGGAAATCGGACATGCTGCGGGGAATATCAGATTCTAATAATAAACCAATAAAGAGCATCAATAAATAAGCATAATGAACATCATGTCTATATCAACAGAATAATGAAACGGTAACACGTGCACAGTATTACCCTTTGTGATTTTACTCTCGTCCTCACCATATGAATCAATAGAAATGGTACGGCATCACCCTTCGTGCATTACCTTACATAATCATGGAACTACATCACCCTTCGTTCATTATTCCTCACAATATCGGCACGGTATCACCCTTCGTGCATTAACTCTCAAATCATGGCACGACTTATCCTTCGTGCATTAACACTTATAATATCGTCACGGCATCACCCTTCGTGTATTACGCTCACTCACAATATCATGCACGACATCACCCTTCGTGCTTTATACTCTTCCTCATCCAAACAATAGAAACAATACGTCTCCACAAGGGAATCAATTATATCAACAATAATATCCCGGCAAGGGAATCAACAATCTCAAAAATAACATCCCGGCAAGGGATTTAGCTAAACCCAATCTCATTTTCAACAATTACTTTACAAAAAAGAAACTTCACTTGAGCCAATACTCAAAAATAGTCATTTACCAAGAAATTTTCATAAGCTTTGTTCAATATTAATAATCATCAATTTGAGCATGATCGATACATAATAGACTCACAATAATCCTGGTTAAGACTCATGGGCATGCTTGACACCAAAGTATTGATACTTGTCACCACAACTATACGTCGTACTCGATACTAACACATAGCAAATAAGACCTCAACTCATATTCCTTCAAGCTAAGGTTAGGGCAACCACTTACCTCAATTCCATGGACAAGATTAAGCATCAACTACCATTTTACCTCTCGGTCCCACCTCCAATTCGCTTATATCTAGTCACAATTTACTTAATAACGTTAATAAATGCTAAATAAACTGATTCTAATGCATGAAAATAGAGTTTGTATTATTTCTCTCAAAAAGTCAATAATCGATCCCGGGCCCTCTTGGTGAAAAACCAAAGTTCGGACCAAAATCCAATCACTCATTCACTCACGAACTCAAATATGTAATTAGTTTTGAAATCAAACTTCAAATCAAGGTCCAAATCCCTAAAATTTGAAAATCCTAACTTCTACTCAAAAATATCCAATTTCCCATGGAAAACCCTTGATATTGAAGTGAAGTCATATAAAAACATGTTATAGATTGAAAGAAATGAGTTATAAGTTATTTACTTATGATTTGGGGAAGAACTCTTTTCAAGAAAATCGTCTATGGGAGTTTAGGTTTTGAGAAAGTTGAAAAATAAAGAACAATCCAGTCAAAAATCTTACTTAACAGGTCACAGATGTCGCAATTGCGACCAGGGGTTCGCAATTGCGTACCCTTTGGAATCCTGTCATCTTCGCAATTGCGAAGGAAAACATCGCATTTGCGATAGCGGGGGGCTCCGCAATTCCCAGCCCAATGTTCGCATTTGCAAAGGGGGCCTGCTGAGGCTTGATTCGAATTTGCAACAACATGGTTGCATTTTTCAAGCCTGACCACTTCGCAATTGCGAAGCCTGATCACGTAATTGTGAGATCAAAGGCCTGAGCAAAAATACCGGATGTCAGCTTCAATTTTTCCTATGTCCAATTCACTCTGTGGCCTATCCAAAACTGACCCGAGCCTTCTGGGCTCCAAACCAAACATGCACACAAGTCTAAAAACATCATACGGATTTGTTCTAGCGATTAAATCATCAAAATAACATCAACAAGTACGAATTCAACCTCATATTCATGAAATTCCTAAAGAACATTGAAACTTTCCTTTTCTCAACTAAATGCCCGATTTATACCAAATCTACTTCGATTCTTACCAAATTTCATATATTCGACAATTATTATTTTAAACATGTATCGGGCTTCGAAACTAACATACGGGCATGATACCATCAAGAACACGCATCATTTTATTTCAAAAAGCCTTTTTACTTTCCAGCAAAAAGTTTCTTTAAAAATTCTTTTTCTCGGGTTAAGGACCTCGGAATTTGATTCCGGACATATGCTCAAGTCCCATATTTTACTATGGACCCTATGGGATCATTAAATTACGGGTTCAGGTCCGTTTATCAAGAATGTTGACCAAAATCAACTTTAATCAATTTTAAAGGTCAAAATCAATCTTTTTCTTAAATTACACATAAAAGCTTTCCAGAAACGCATCCTGACCGTACAAACAAATTGAGATGGGATAAAAAGATATTTTCAAAGTCTCGAAACACAATTTTTACTTCTAAATCGGGTCATCACACTTACAATGCTAACTTAGTAGTTAATCGGACCTTACTCCGACTGATATATTCTCGTGTGAGGCTTTAAAAGTCTGGTGCTGTTTTTTTTCTCATCAAGATACGTCTACATCTGGTTGAGTTAGGATCTCACTCTAAAATCAACACAAAACAAATATAATCTAATCTATATAAAAATAAATTAATTTTCACTATTTTCTACTATCTTAATAGAACTTCATCACATGTTAGCAGGACGGGAACTCAATAAGTCTAAGATTATCCCCTCAGCTCAGTCCGGAAAAGCTTACTCCTTAAAGGACCGTAACCCCTTCTTCCTGATCATCTTATTGGACTTTCAGGAGTCCTAGTCCTCCCTTAGCAGCGGAAAAGGAGTCTATCTATCTGCCTAGCTTTGGTAGATTTTCCCCAACGCAATTCACAGAAATTCCTCGAATCCCTTGGTGGATAAGTCCGACGACTTAGCAGCAGTGCGGAATTGAGTTTTTTGTCTGTTCGCGGGCGAATATTAACTCTTTCAATCCCTATTTCATTTGTAGGGTTAACTCGTGACTTCTCGGATCTCTGAATACATGAATTAATCTCTGGTTCGTTCCACCATCCCGACCATCTTTTCTTCCAACAAACATCCAATTAATATTTTTATATTATCAATACATGTGTTTTTATTTTACCGTTTATCCTATGCTTTTTTCAGTTAATTTTAATTATCGTATTCCTCTTTTATACATCTTTTGATAATTTATTAATAAAAAGGCTTTTTGTCTACTATATCATTATTTAATACTCTTTAGTTTTAGATTTTTATGCTATGTAGCCAATATTTTTACTTTCCAGATCATTTACCATTAAGGACAAAATGAAAAAAAAAAAATTAACTGTACGTTGATTTTCTAAAACGACAATTATGTTGGATCAAATATATTTAGTAACTACAATAACTAATATTGGTCGGTGGAAATATAAAATATTTCCTAAACTACTGCATAAATTATAAAGTATAAATTATAAAGAAAAACAAAAGCTTAGACAAATATCCTTTTCTAAGACAAATACCTCATTAATAATGTTAATTTCTATGGAAAAGTTACTATTTTTCTACACAAACTGTTTAAGCATATATGTATTTCAGTACAAATGCCCAAAATTGACAATGAATTGCTCCAGTATTTGATAAAAAGGTACTGATAAACTCTTTTCTATTAAAATAACTTAAATAACCTTAGAAATGTTTACACTTATAAAAGCGTAATTTCTTCAAAATTTTAGATCTCAGATCGATTCAAATACAAAATATTATATTTATCATTTTATTTTAAATATAGTTGTGCTTAAATAAGATAATTGTTATGATAAATATAATTTATTTTATGATAAGCATATAATCATAAGTTACAATTATAAATAAATTAACAAAAGTTTCTCAGTAAAAAAAACCAATGACAAATTATTTGAAGAGAAACAAATATTGTCTTCATCACCACAATACTTAGAAGCAATATACCAAATATTTTGATATGTCCTCACTTATTACATACAGTTTAAAGATTAATACACAATCACATAGGTATAAGTATGCAAAGAAACATAGAATTGTTTATGTTATAATCAATGAGAATTGCATACTTGAAGAGATGGGGGATGGGGGTTTGGATTGAATACTTGAGGCAGTGAGTATCAATGTAGAAGTTTTGTAAGAATAAAAAGTAAAAATCTTTGTCAAAATTAAAATGCTTATAAGCTAAAATTTTATAAGTTGAGGGTGATCAACTTTTAACTTTTAACTTATAAATACTGCTTATAAGACATCTCCAACCCAACTTCAATGTTGATACTAAATATCATTTTAGTCTAAGATTTGGTTTTTTTGCCTCAACCCAATACCATTTCATATACCATTTTGGTCTGTGAGTAGTTTTACACCAAATTTGGTGTAACATTATTCATCAACACCATTATTATTCATCATTATTTTAATATTATTTTTTATCATATAATATTTATAATTTAACATATTATAATTATGTAATTAATTATAGTTTTTATGTAACATCTTTATAATATTAATTTTATATTTTAATTTGGCATATAATTTTTATAAATTAATTTTTGTATATTTAATTTTTATATAAAATTATAAGTTAATTTTATTATACATTATAATGGTATAAAAATATATAACCATAAAAAAATTACAAAAGTAAAATATAATATGTTGTTAATAAATATCACAATATTCATTGATTATTATGAAAATAAATATTTAATATAATAGCAACTAGCATAAATTAAATTGAAAATATATTAAATAATATATTGAAATGAGAAAATTACAACCATAATTTAGTATTCTAAAAGGTCGCTTTCAAATCCACCAAAATTATCAAGATATCGACTGTATGGGATAAATATGTAAAAAAAAGAAAAATTTTGTTTTATAAAGAAAATAATATAATATAAAAGAGAAAAAAGAATATAAAGGATATATTTATTTTTGATGTAAAAAATAAAGTAATAGGTTACAGTTACTTTGCAATGGTACACAATGATTGGAGATACCCGACACATTTTCTTTTTCTTCCAAGCAAATACCCCAATATCGGAAAAAAAAATCTCATCGAGGGTTACGACGAAGAGAACTGTCTTCCCCGTCGCCGGTAACTCCATTATCAACGGTAGGTTCGTGGGCTTTTGCCTTTCGATTACACAACACTTCCACCGCCGGTAACTCTATTTTTTTTTTTGCAAATACTCATTAGTTAAATTTTTGTTCCGATCAATCCAAGAGGTTTATACCTAAATTCCACCTGTTTAGTCTCTTTAGTTCTTTATCTTATGCAACATTTATATTTAATTGGTCCAAATACAGCAATCTCCCTCCATCCCAATTTATGTGACAAACTTTTGAAACTTGTGTTCTAAAATGGGGCAGAGATATTTGTGTGACTATAAATCATTTTATTATGGGTAAATGAAGCATTTTAAAGTTAAAATGCTACTAAATATGGAAATGCATCATTCTTTTTGGGACTCACGGACTGAGTAGTTGAGGATATTTCTATCTATTAGATTTTTACATAAAATCATCTGTATTGCATTTGTAATGTGTTTGTGTGGGATTGCAACTATGTTTAGTTTTGATGTTCTATGGAGGTTTCAATAATTGGAATTATGTAATTGCACATGTGAAGCAAAATTCTTTGTTTACGAGGACTTTGTAGCTAATGAGGTAGTGAATTGGCTTCTCTCTCTCTTTTGACAACTATGATGTTTGTGTCAGCTTGATCGCACCTCGACTACTTTACCGGACACATGCATTCTCATGCCAGTACAGTTACCGGTAACTCTATCTATAAAAGCTTAGGCAGACAGAAAGAAATCACAAAGCTTTTTGTCATTACTAGGCTTCGAGCTCTGGTGTCCCATAGTTTTCATTCTAGTTTCATCGACTACTAGAATACACTCTTGGATATGGAATTGACCTTTCCTTTTAAAAAGGGTCTCTGTGCAATTGTTTTCATACTAATATGGTGGCACCTGAAAAGTAACCAATAGCTCTCGGTGCATGCTAGCAGAGACGAGCAGAGCTCTCGGTGCATGATAGAAAGATCGTTGTCGTGCCCGATTGATGGCTCGTTGCCGGCGGAATTTGGCTCCCACTACCACTCAAGTTGTCACTCCTGCACATGGTGTTACTAAGGAATTGGAACCTCTGACCTTTGGAAATTTCCTTCCACAGAAATTGCAATCGACAGGGAGATTGCATGTAGATGGTGTTGCGACTGATAATCCATCTCCGATAGACAAAGTTGAAGTGCCGGCTAGTCTCGCTGCTCGACGACTGCAATTCTCAGAAACTAGTGGTTCTGCAAAATCACTTCCGACTACTGCTGAAGTTGTTCGAGGGAATCAAAATGCTCAAATGGGTAAGCCGCTCTCATTCGTACCTCCGACTGAAAGAGATGGTCAGAAGGTTGTTAAAATTAGTGAAGAGGATTTAAAATCTCAGGTGGATTACTGGAGAAATGCATTAATTGGATATGTAATTGGCGATAATCCTAATGAGAAAATGATGGAGAATTTTGTGCTGCATGTGTGGAATTTTGCGTCCAAACTCAGATTCTGATGCACTCCGAAAGTTATTGCATTTTTCGTTTCAATAGTGAAGAGGACAAAGATTTAGTTATTCAGTCTGGGTCTTACTCGTACAGAAACAAACCCATGGTGTTGAAACCATGGGAAATTGATTTCTCCTTTCAGAATGATGTACTCAGCACTGTACCTGTATGGATTCGATTTCTTGGACTTCCAGTGGGCTACGTGTCTATTGAAGTACTGAGCAAACTGGCTAGTGCAGTGGGTAAGCCATTGTATACAGATAAATTCACACCACACTATGAGAAGATCTCTTTTGCGCGAGTTTTAGTAGAGGTTGATGCTGCCCATCTCCTCCCTGATCAGATAGAAATTGAGACTCCTTTTGGCCCGAAGATCCAGCAGATTGAATATGACTGGAAGCTTAGTTTTTGCAACCATTGCCTGAAATTTGGCCATGATTCTGTTGAATGCTGGTATAATGCAGGCAATGCTGTAGAACAGGATATTGGTGAGCAGGGAAAGAAAAGAAGACAGAGAACCAGATTGAAAAAACAGACCAAAGTTACTAAACAAGAATGGCTTCCTAAAACTAGTGCAGATACAATGGTAAGCATGCCAGTTCAACCAGAGCATACCAGGGAGAATATGCAGCTGGGGAATAGTACTACTGGGAATATTATTCAACAGCATGCACTGATAGGCTCTGACAGTAATGTTACAGCTATAAATGAACCTATTGGTAACAATGAGGTTATGGTTGACAAATGTGATAAGGGGAAGACTGCTATTGATGTCCTGGATGCTGGCAACAGGTGGATCTGGGACCTTCTTGGAGTATATTTCCTAATGCTTCATGATTATTGTTACTTGGAACATTAGGGGCTTAATCAAGCCCATAAGCATAAAGAGTTGAACAGCTTTTTGACTGTAAATAAAGTAGATGTCATGGGTTGTCTTGAAACTAGAGCGAAGGAACACAAAGCTAAGAGGACTTTAGATAAGGTTGCTAAGGAATGGAAGGTCCAATGCAACTATGCTAAAGCAGTCAATGGAAGGATATGGCTATTCTGGAAACCTCACATTCAGGTCCATATTTCTTGTGTGATTGACCAGTTTATTCAATGTCTCTTAGAGGATCCTCAAAGTAAAATCAGAACTCATTTGAGTGTCATTTATGCTCATAATACTGCAAGCATTAGGGAACAGTTGTGGAGTGATTTAAGGGCAGTAAGTGTTCCCAGTCAGGATTCTTGGGTGCTGAGTGGGGATTTTAATGTTGTATTATGTTCTGAAGATAGAATTGGTTCTCCTGTCACTGATGCTGAAGTCAGAGGGTTCAAAGAGGTCATTGCTGATCTCTAACTTGCCCCCCTTAGAGCCAAAGGGTGGCATTATACTTGGACAAATAAGCAGGGTAATACTTCTAGAGTCTATAGTAAGATTGATTGGGCCTTGGGTAATTTTCAGTGGATTCAGCAGTATGGGCACCTTGAAGCTGATTTCATGAACCCCTCAGTTTCTGATCATTCCCCTATTTTCATCAAATTTGGGAGTCAAAAACTTCTGCATCCTAAACCTTTCAGATTCTATATTGCAATTATGGAGGACCCCCAGTTTCTTTCTATTCTACAACAGGTTTGGGAACAGAACTGTGAAGGATCACCTATACAGCAGGTATGGACCAAATTGAAGAACTTGAAGCAGCACTTAAAGGGGATAAACATCCAGATGGCTTCATACAAACAGAAGCTTATTCAGGCTAGGGAGACACTGGATATTGTACAAAGTCAGCTGCAGCACAGTCCACTTTCACAGAATCTGTTTGCTGAGGAAAAAGCAGCACTAAATGAAATTGAGAAATGGAGCAAGGTGGAGGAACAAATTATGAGACAGAAATCCAAGGCTTGCTGGATTGACTGTGGAGATGCTAATTCAAAGTATGTTCATGCTCAGTGGAAGATCAGAACATGCCAGAATAATATTACTT
This sequence comes from Nicotiana benthamiana, assembly GCA_034376525.1. NCBI lineage: Eukaryota > Viridiplantae > Streptophyta > Magnoliopsida > Solanales > Solanaceae > Nicotiana > Nicotiana benthamiana. Next base: position 25,140,926 of record CM067324.1, on the reverse strand, counting down.
CTATATATACTGATTCAGGTATAAAACTAACAGATCCCTTAGCTGTGGAACAGGAATTTATCAAGGTGTTCAAATCATTGATGGGGGAATGTGCTGAAGAACTGCCTTGTGTCAATACTGTTGTTATTAAGGAAGGACAATGTCTAACTTTATCACAGCAAAGAATGCTCATCCAAGAGGTAACATTGGAAGAAATTACAGAAGCTTTAAAGGAGATGCCTAAGGACAAAGCACTAGGTGTGGATGGTTTTCCTGTGGAGTTCTTTACTAGTAACTGGGAGATAGTAAAGGAAGATGTACTTGCTGCTACAAAGGACTTCTTCTCTACTTGCAATCTGCCTCACATGATCAATACTACAGCTATTGCACTTGTGCCTAAGGTTAGAGCTCCTACAACTGTTAAAGATTATAGACCTATTGCCTGCTGTACCACTGTCTATAGAATCATTTCCAAAGTTATTACAAGGAGGATGAAAGCTGTTATTGGTGGTTTAGTTGGACAAGCCCAGTCAGCTTTTATTGAAGGGAGAAGCATTGTTGATAATATTCTGCTTAGTCATGAAATCTTCAAGGGTTATTCAAGAAAAGGAGTATCCCCTAGATATGTCCTAAAGGTGAATTTGAGGAAGGCCTATGACACCCTTGAATGGGGCTTCCTTAAACAGATTCTTATTGATCTTGGCTTCCCTGCAAAGTTTCTTAACTGGATAATGGCTTGTGTTACTTCTGTTTCCTATTCATTAGTGCTGAATGGTGGTCTAACTAAGCATTTCACTGCTAAGAGAGGTATTAGACAGGGTGATCCTATGTCACCTTATTTGTTTGTTCTGGCCATGGAGTACCTGAACAGGATGTTGGGCTAGTTACACAGAAATGGGGATTTCAACTTTCATCCCAAATGCTGGAAACTAAACTGTGCCCATGTCTGTTTTGCTGATGATCTTCTTATGTTCTGTCGAGCTGATATTATTTTTATCCAGATCCTACAAGAGGCTTTCCTTAAGTTCTCTGAAGCTTCTGGTTTGCAAGCTAACATTAGCAAGAGTGCTGTTTATTTGGCTGGTGTACAGCAGTCTACCAGAGAAGAAATAATAGAGAATCTGGGGTTCATTGAGGGTCAAATTCCTTTCAAGTATTTAGAGATACCTCTTAACTCTAGAAAACTTGCTATCCATCATTACTTGCCACTGATTGAGAAGATTACTGATAAAATCACTTGCTGGTCAGCCAAATTGCTTTTTTATGCAGGAAGATGTCAATTGATAAAAGCTGTTATTTTTGGTATTCAGACTTACTGGGCACAAGTGTTCATACTGCCAAAGAAAGTTTTGAAAACCATTGAAGCAATCTGCAGGTCTTTTCTGTGGACTGGAAGTAGCACTGGAAGTGCTACTGTGTCTAAAAGGGCTTTGGTTGCATGGGAAAAGGTTTGCAAACCACTTTCTGCTGGGGGACTCAACATTATTGATATGACTTTATGGAATAAGGCAGTTGTTACTAAACTCCTTTAGGACTTGGCCAGGAAAAAAGACTGCCTTTGGATCAAATGGCTACACTATTATTACATCAAACAGTGTGACATTGTATCTATGCCTCTGCCTAAGACAGCTTCTTGGGTTGTTAGAAAGATTCTGGACTGCAGAACAGCTGTAATGGAGAATCAGCAACTACAAGGGGATCTCTTTAACAGGTTGAAAGCACTGTGCAGGCTGGACAAATTCCAAATCCAAAAACTCTACCTTGCAATGCTTCCCTGTTATAATAAGGTAGAGTGGAAGAATCTGATGCTGACTACTAATGTTCAACCTCGACACAAGTTCACTGTATGGCTAGCTGCTCAACAAAGACTGCCCACTATTGACAGATTACAGAAGTTTGGAATACAAGTGCCTGCAAACTGTGTGTTCTGTAATCAACATGTTGAAAACTTTGAGCATTTGTTCTTTGATTGCCCAATCACTAATCGACTATGGTCCAGACTATGTTGTTGGCTGGGACACAATAGAACAGTTGGTAATTGGGAAGCTGAACTTCAATGGATTTACAGCAAAGCTAGGAGCAAAATGTGGCACAAAGCAATCACTGCTTCTGCTTTTGTAACTATTGTTGCCCTTAATTGGAGAGAAAGGAATTGTATTCGATTTGATGATAAAGCATTTGTGGAAGACAAGTTTTGTAGAGAAGTTGCATTGCTTGTTCATATACGCGGCAGAAACTGTAAAAGTTGGCAAGATGGTTTGCGGCAACTCAACTGTTTTCCTTAGCTATAGTCTAGCTGCCCCTGTACTAAGATAGCTTTTGTTTTAATAGTTGTATTAGATTAGTGATTGTTTGTAAATGAGTAGTAGCTTGTCCATGCTACTACTATAGAACTTTACATTGTAAATCCTTTTGATATCAATGAAAATTAACAGTTATAAAAAAAAAATATGGTGGCACCTGTTGATTCTTCTGTTAACAAGACAAAAAAAATTGCTTTTATTGTTCTTACTTCTTGGACATCCAAATCTTGTATTAGAAACCGTCCTTACATGCATAGACTGCTCGCTTTCTTCCCCCGTTTTTATCTTTTCACTTGCTTGCATTCATTGTTTTCAGTTTTATGGAAAATAAACAACAACAACCCAGTGGGATCCCACTAGTGGGGTCTGGAGAGGGCAATGTATATGGTTGTTTCCGAAATTCAGTTGTATGGAAAATGGTTTCTTGAAAAGAACATAAAAATAAAGATATACAATTGTTTCTTGAATCTGGGAAGAAGAACTGAAGTACGAAATGAGTTTGATTTGTACAAATTGCTGATATAGGTGTGATCAACCTAGAACGGGATGAGGTGAAAAATTGCTTAGAGATCCTTGATATGGGTAATTGCTGTTAACTATGAACCCGCATTGGACCTGTCAGTGGCTTCTTCCTTCCATTTTGTCCTAGTTGTTTCTCAATAACATTTTCTGTTCATTCAGCCCGCATCAATATTAAAAGCGTCTTATTCGTTGTGTGTGACACAGATATTTTAGTAAATAGTAAGATTTACTAAAGTTTTGCTTATTTCTTTTTAGTTAATTTGGATGATGAAGTTTTATGTAAACTGCAAACCAGTCTAGTTGTCTCAATTTGATTTGCATGTGACTCTGCAAGTCTAAAATTTAACCATTTGGAATTGGTATATGCAACCAATATGATACTTGACATTACTGTGGTACATGTGCATAGCAGGATTGGCTTTACTGTTGTACAAGTCTGTACCTGAAGTTTGTTAGTTTATCCTAGGAATTTGTTTTTGTGTTGATTAATAATGCACTCCCACTTAACAAGCTGTTTAATGGTACAGATGGATTCTGAAGCTAATGAAATGCAACACAAGCAAGAGCGCTTGAGAACAAGGTGGACACCCCCCCTGGACAAGGTCTTTGCTGACCTTGTTGTTGAGCAGATTAAGCTGGGGAACAGGCGGAACAATGTATTTGATAAGAAAACATGGAATTACATACGTGATGAATTCAATAGACAGACCAATCTTAATTTCAATAATAACCAGTTAAGAAAGCACCTTGATGTGTTGCGTACTCGTTACTGTAACCTTAAATCTGCTTCTGATCAAAATGATGCTTTGGACGATTCTTGCTACATTGGTTTTGACCTTTGGGAAGACATTGGGGTATTTCTCTGTCTCTTTTTTTGTATATCTGCTTGAATTTTCACACACACACACCCCCCACCCCCTCGCCCCACAGTTTCCTAACAACAGTTCAATGGAAGCAGGCTCAGCCAAAGCCTGAATCAAGCAAACCCAAGGAGTGCCCTATCTATGAGCAGCTGTGCGCAATATTTGCTGACTCGGGTGCCGTTGGGAAGTACGCCCAATCAAGTCACTATGAAGGGCTGGACAAATCTGCTGGGCTAGATAGCTCATTTAAAGAAACTAGCAACTTGGCTCCTGTAAATCCTTCATCGCCAACACCTTTACATAGCGCTGCTACTTCACAACAAACTACAACAAGGAATGTAGCTTGTAAAAAGAGGAAGTGTTCAGCAGATATAGCTCCTGCTTCCGACCAGAGCTGTGGGGATAAAGAGATAATTGATTCTATGGCAGAAGCGATGCAGGAGATGATTGCTGCTTCAAAGTTGCAGGCAGTTGTTATGCCTCAAGTTGATGGAAGATTTTCAATCCATAAATGTGTCAAAGTGTTGGATGGGATAGAAGGCGTTCCAGACCATCTTTATTATGCAGCTTTGGATCTATTCAACAATCCCAGTCTAAGGGAGATGTTCATTTCTCTTAACAGCAGCAGCATACGACTGACATGGTTGCAGGGAAAATGTGCTAATCTTGCTTCATTTATCTAGCATTGACCCCTGGTTTACAAGTTTAGTTGCAGATACCCATTTTAACTAGCAAAGATTTTAGTGGAAATGGGTATATAAATTCCTATAGCATGCTTGTAATTACCAGCATGGGACGAGTAAATACATTGTAGTTAAGTTAGCAAGCATACATGTGGGGTTGTGATCAAGGCATTGGTGGTAATGGCTTCGGAAACTATGGCTTTACATGTTAGTAATGCACTAAGCAGGTTAGCCATTCTATCTGCTCTTGTAAGGAATGTTTTGAATGGAAGCCTTTTGTACTTTTGAATGAGATGTTGCAGCTACATTTTTCATGCATTACAAAGGAGGCATGCTTTAAACTCCTTTCTTCTGTTTTTAACAAAGATCTTATTTCTCTCACTTTGTCTTTGTTGCTAGGGCAGTGGTATTGCAAGAATACCTCATTAAGAAAGTAATTACTTTGGGAAACTCATTCTAGACTGTATTATCCGATTAATGCCTTATAGTAAAGGTTCATGCTTTTTAAGCAATGAAATAAACGATTTTGCCTGCAATGGGAAAGAAGATAGTAGCAGATGCGGAAATCAGAAGATTGCAGTAGAGGCTTGAACGAAATAATTTGTCCAAATCCTGCGCGAGAATGTGTAAAGACACTTGACAGCGTTGTCTTTGGTGGCTTACCTAGAAATGATGAGTCTACCAATATTATGTGATTGAATGATTGAGTAAGGTAGAAGGGAATGTGAGTATATTGAGAAAATGAAGATCAAACCTTGATATTCAAAGTTTTGGAGTTTGGAATTTGTCAGCAGATGATCTGCTCTGCTTATTTTGGTTGATAAAATCAGAGGTCACCAACATTGCAGCAAAAGATACCTTTAATTGAACTGGTGCAAGAATCACATTTGAATGCTAATCAACGTGCAAATTTTGCGCTCAAATGTGGATTCATATTCACAAATGGTGTAGCATTTTCTGCAGATTATTCGACTAATGCTTCTTTAGCAATTATTATTTTCACTATTACAGAGGAATAGAGCCACTAATAAGCATGTTTATGAATTCACGAATGATCAGAAGCATCCAGATCTCTCATATTCAATAACTGGAATTACTGCTACTTCTCATCTTTCTTGCCTGTGAAAACATTCATGCTTTAAACAGTGCCTCGTACAATTACTGGAGTGTCTGTTAATGTTTCCATAGGAACATTTAAGCTTTGTAATATGGTGCAGAACAAGTACTCCAATTTGAAACAAGCCTATCTGATGTTCCAGGCAAGTTTCGGACGTTAACATCAAGAGGAAGCATCCTGTATTCGATATTTAGATCCCGGAAAATATTGATCATTTCATCGATCAATGAGGATCTTCTAATCCATCTCTGTATCATGTCTTGATGGTTCATTTTGTGCCTTGGCCAAACTGTCATTAGTAATCTGTTCATATCGTGTACATCCTTCACAAAAATTACTGGCTTTGAGTACCAATGCTCACCATGACTTTCTATATACTGTATCAAGAAGCCAAGGAAACAATGAGTCAGATAGCAATGTAGTTCAGTCCTTTAGCCAGTGGCGAATTCTGGATTTAGAGTTAAATGGTTTTGCTCTTTATATATGTGTCAAGTTGTTTTAAAAGGGCAGTCCGGTTCACTAAGCTCCTGCTATGTGCGGGGTCCGGGGAAGGGTCGTACTACAAGGTCTATTGTATGCAGCCTTACCCTGTATTTTTGCAAGTGGTTGTTTCCCATGGCAGTGATTTCTTGTACCGATTTCTTGGCCTCAGTCTCTCTCTCTCTCCTCCGCATATACTTTCGCCGGACGTTCGTAACGGTCATATTTTCCGACGGTCCTGTTTCTCTCTCTCTCTCTCCTCCTCCCCCCCCCCCCCCAACCCTTCTCTCTCTCTCCTCCTCCCCCCTTCTCTCTCTCTCTCTCACACACGCACAAAGTGTCTCAAAGGGGAAAACGGGTTTGAACTTTGGAGTGTGATCCACAAACTAAGGTTGGTTACATCATATTCTCTATTCCAGTTTCTTCAAAGTAATAATTCTTCGCTGTTTTGTTGTTTGTTAGCCCATTTTCACTTTAATTTTGTGAAAAAATATTATCTTTAGAAATTCTCTTGAATAATTACTTATAATTATACTAAATTTGATTATTCATATCAGAAAAGAACTGCGTTAGGGTCTGATCAGACAGCGAGTTATTTTATGTAAAGGATTTAAATTTGTGTATCACATACTTTATCAGTGTAGTTTAGCCCGTTGCAGTAAAAAAAATTACCTTATTTTAGGTCACTGATATCTACACATTCTCTCTGATCATTATCCGTCGAGAATTTTCTTTTGTTTCTAAACCGTAAAATTTGACTCAGATTTGTGGAATCTCAAACAAAAGTGGCGTGGCTTGACATTTGAATTCGATTTATTGAGTTCTTAACCAAGTATTTGAATGCTGAAATTGGGTTTCGCTTACTTCAAAAAGTTAGTTGATTAATTCAAGTGTTTGCATCTATTTTTTTGGTTATAAATTTGTAATTAAGCTTTTGTTCTTTCTTGGGATTCTGTAATTTCACCAAGATTCTAAATTGGGGATGTTAGAATAGTGTAAATACACAAATCAGCATTATAATCAGATTCAAATAGTAGAGCTACAGTAAAAATCGACATTACTGATAATTTTGCCGCCCTAACGAGTAACTTCAGTAGAAAGGCCAAGTTTTCCGCTCCTTCATTCTATGAAGTTGTTGATACACGTATTCTTGCATATATAAACAAGTATGTTTAACAGTGTAAAAGCATTAGAAAATCCTTCCACGAAGAATAGGCACATATTTTAGGCAAAAATACTTTTATTTTTGTATTTTTCTTTTTCTTGGTAAGCAGCATTATCTTTTATTGTGTAACTATATTGTATTATTTTACTAGTTTATTTCTCCTAATTGGGGTTTGCCCTTTTTTTAACATATTGTGTTTTTATCACCATTAGATTTTCCTCGCTCGTTTTTTCTTCTCTTTCTTTTCTTCTGCTTTTTGTGGGTGTGTGTGGGTGTGTTCTGTTTTCTTGGACAGGTGCCTTGTCTTCCCGGCGAGGATCTCCAGCAGGCTACAGTACTTTCGGCGACTCCCGTTCAGATTTTCGGCAGGAGCTAAGAAACACCGATCGGGACGTGCAAGAGTTGGTAGCAGTTGACCTCGGGCGCATCAAAGCCTACTTTCAGGTTTTTTCACCAGGAGTTGGTACCTCCCGCTCTCTTGTTTACTCTGTACACCTTTTTACGTATACCAGCTAGCATTCCGTGTGAGGTTTACTCTGTTGCTATCTAGTTTGCATATTTTTGCGTATTTCGCTATGGTGCGTGTGTGCGTCACTATTCTCCATAGTCGGTTGGAGAGAGAGTGGCCGCGGCGGGGGATGATAGTGTAAGATCATGTCCTCGGGGGGTGGGGCCGGTGGCGGGGGTGAGTAGGGGGAAGGGAATGGTCCTGTGGGTAGGGCGGGAGGTAAGGATGGGAAGAGGGTAGCGGATGCTCATAGATTAAGGATTGGGTCGTGGAACATAGACACTTTGACGGGTAAGTCCATTGAGTTGGCGAAGGTTCTTCAGAAGAGGAGGGTTAACATAGCCTGTGTCCAGGAGACTAGGTGGAAAGGGTCGAAGGCTAGGAATGCATACGGGTTTAAGCTGTGATATTCTGGGGTCGTGAGAGGTAAGAATGGAGTGGGCATCTTGGTAAATAGGGATCTAAGGGAGTTTGTGGTCGAGGTTAGGCGAGTGAATGATAGGTTAATGTCTATTAAGTTGGTTATTGGGGGTTGCATCCTCAATGTCATTAGCGGTTACGCGCCGCAAGCGGGCTTAGACGAGGAGGTTAAGAGGCGCTTTTGGGAGGGCTTGGATGATCTGGTGAGTAGTATTCCCCAATCTGAGAACTTAGTTATTGGAGGGGACTTTAATGGTCATATTGGGGCTGATGCTGGTGGTTATGGTGAGGTGCACGGTGGCTCTTTGGCTTTGGGGTTAGGAATGGAGGAGGCGCGTCACTGTTTGATTTCGCCAGGGCTTCCGAGCTTCTGATTGCGAACTCGATATTTCAGAAGAGGGAGGAGCATTTGGTCACCTTCAAGAGTTCGGCGGCGAGGACTCATATTGATTACCTCCTCCTCAGAAGGAGCGATAGGGGTATGTGCAAGGACTGCAAGGTTATTCTGGGAGAGTCCCTTTCGACTCTTCATAGACTCCTAGTGATGGATGTCGGTCTCTAGGTGAAGAGGAAGAGGAGGGGTGCTCGGGGACAACCGCGTTTAGATGGGGTGCTCTGACTAAGGAGAAAGCACAGGAGTTGGAGAGGAGGTTAGCTGAGGGCGGAGCTTGGATAAGTTGTGGTGAAGCGGATGCTATGTGGGCAGAGACGACGAACTTGGTTAGGGAGGTAGCACGGGATGTGCTCGGGGTAGCCAAGGGCTATTCAGGCAGACATCAGGGTGACTGGTGGTGGAACGAGGTAGTCGAAGGAAAAGTGGAGGTGAAGAAGGCGGCGTTTGCTAAGTTGGCAGGGAGCACAAGCGAGGAAGAACGGAGAGCGAATAGGGAGATCTACAAGGTGGCGAGGAAAGAAGCAAAGCTAGCGGTTACGGAAGCTAAAAACGCGACGTTTGGTCGCATGTACGAGGAAGTAGGGGAGAAAGGCGGGGACAGGAAGTTATTCCGGTTAGCGAAAGCAAGGGAAAGGAAGGCACGCGATCTTGACCAAGTTAGGTGCATTAAGGGCGAGGATGGTAGAGTTCTGATGGGGGAGTGTCAAGTCAAGCAGAGGTGGCAGGAGTACTTTCGAGACATACTTCATGAGGAGGGGGATCGTAACATAGAGCTAGGGGAGTTGGGGCATTCAGAGCAACATAGAGACCTTGGGTACCGCAGGCGCATTAGGGCGGAAGAGGTCATGGGGGCTTTGCGTAGGATGAGTAGGGGTCGAGTGACCGGGCCTGACGAGATCCCGGTAGAGTTCTGGAAATGCATGGGCAGGTCAGGAGTGGAGTGGCTCTCAAGGTTGTTCAATGTGATCTTCAGGACCAAAAGAATGACGGAGGAGTGGAGGTGGAGTACAGTGGTGCCCTTGTACAAGAACAAAGGGGACATCCAGTTCTGCAACAACTATAGGGGTATCAAATTAATAAGTCACACCATGAAGGTTTGGGAGCGGGTGATCGAGGCGAGGGTGAGGGAGATGACATTTATATTTGTGAACCAGTTCGGTTTCATGCCGGGCCTCTCCACTACAAAAGCTATCCACCTTGTCAAGAGGTTGGTGGAGCAGTTCAGGGATAAGAAGAAGGACCTGCACATGGTGCTTATCGACTTGGAGAAGGCGTATGACAAGGTCCCAAGGGAGGTGCTATGGAGGTGCTTTGAGGCGAAGAGCGTGTCGGAAGCCTACATCAGAGTAATCAATGACATGTACGATGGCGCTAAGACTAGGGTTAGGAAAATGGGTGGCGACTCAGACCATTTTCCAGTGGTTATGGGGCTCCATCAAGGATCGGCGCTTAGCCCTCTCTTGTTTTCCTTGGTGATGGATGCTCTAACCCGACATATCCGAGGGGATGTACCTTGGCGTATGCTATTTGCTAATGACATAGTCTTGATAGACGAGACGAGGGTCGGTGTTATTGAGAGGTTAGAGGTATGGAGACAGACTCTCGAGTCTAAGGGTTTCAAAATAAGCAGATCTAAGACAGAATACCTGGAGTGCAAGTTTAGCGCCGAGCCGAGCGAAGTAGGCAGGGACGTGATGATTGGATCTCAGGTCCTCGTCAAGAGAGACAGTGTCAGATATCTTGGGTCGGTGATTCAGGGGGACGGAGAGATTGACGGGGACGTCACTCATCGTATAGGAGTGGGGTGGTCAAAGTGAAGGCTTGCCTCGGGAGTCCTGTGTGACAAGAAAGTTCCACAGAAACTCAAGGGGAAATTTTATAGAGTTGTGGTTAGACCTGCCATGTTGTATGGGGCGGAGTGCTGGCCAGTGAAGTGAGTTCAGAGAATGAAGGTCGCGGAGATGAGGATGCTCAGGTGGATGTGCGGGCTCACCAGGTTAGATAAGATTAAGAATGAAGTAATTCGAGAGAAGGTGGGGGTGACCCCGGTAGATGAGAAGATGCGAAAAGCGAGGCTGAGGTGGTTCGGACATGTGTGGAGGAGAAGTCCTAATGCTCCGGTGAGGAGTTGTGAGCGGCTGGCAATTCGGCGTACAGCTAGGCAGAGGGAGGCCTAAGAGGTACTGGGGAGAGGTGATTAGGTGTGACATGGCTAGAATGCGGGTTTCCGAGGACATGGCCCTTGAAAGGAAAGTCAGGAGGTCTAGTATCAGGGTTGTAAGATAGGGGCTCCTAGAGTTTTTCGTACTATTCACCCGGGGTTGAGTGAGGCTTGGCAGGGCTATCCATAGATGATTTGTGTATTGGATTGTGCCTCCTTTATGGTAGTTATTTATGGTAGTTACTGTCTAATTATTGCATGCTATTTTATTTATGATTCTTTTGTTTAGATAATTATTTACGCTATTTCTGCTGGAGCTACTAATGCTCTTTTGTTTTTGTTTTTGTTTTTCCTTTCCTTCACTGAGCCGATGGTCGATTGGAAACAGCCTCTCTGCCCTTTCGGGTAGGGGTAAGGCCCGTCTACATATTACCCTCCCCAGACCCCACTCTGTGGGACTATACTGGGTAGTTGTTGTTGGTTGTTTTCCATGGCAGCAACTTTACAAGTTACGCCGCGGCTTAAACCCATGACCTCCTTGTCATATGTGCTTAGTTGTTTCACACATATATATAGGCCGAACTAAACGCAGTGGATTCTGTCAACCCCGCTGCGTCTGTCTAGATCCGCCACTGCCTTGAGAGCTATAGAAAGTAGCAAAACACTAAGAAATTTATCCACATACCTCTTTATCTTTTCCTTCATAGTGATAATCTTGTCCCAGGGAGTAGAAATGTGAATAGAGAATTCAATTTGATCTGCCATATCACCACTGCGGTTATAATTACCAATGGCCTTAGTAGCTAAAATGTTGTTAGGGTATGTAACCTTTTGGAAGTCATATCTCTCAAATACAGTTGTTAGAATATTCACCTCCTCTACATCCATCTGTATTGAAACATGCATAAATGAGCAGGTAAGTAAGCTATAACATTAGAGGCAGTAAAAATGATGCTTGCCTGCACTCTATCTACTTCACAACGATCACCCACATCGAATGGGTGCATTATAAACAGAAATATGATTGCCTCAAATACGGTCCTGCAGGTGTTTCCGAAGATGAATCCCATCACGAGCAGCTGGGAGCTTACAAGCACGAGAAGATGACTTATTTGAATCTCAAAAAGGAAAAGCCAGAGGATCAAAATGAGCAACGACACAAGTACGTTCATAAACGATGAAGTTCCTCCACTGCTGTTTTTGCATCATTTAGAGAACATAGAATATATCTCCTTTCCTTGAATGCCTCAACCTTAAAATCCAAAACATAAAGGATATTGGCATGATTACAGCAGCAAAACAACTCTAGTGTAAAACTAATAGGGACATAAGTATAGTCAGTTTTCAACTTGACCTCATGGATTTGGTATAGCTAATTGGTGGCAATGGTAAAACTAGAACTCACCATCCCAATCGATGAAATATTGTTGATTGATACGTGCTTCTTCTTCTCTTCCTTCAAATAGATCAATGCTCTTCAAAGCTTTTTCATGTGCCACAAAGCATTTCAAATCCTCCAGTCTAATACACCTTTATGGCATGGAAACTTCAGTGAACATAGTCTTACTCCCTCCGGTTCATAATAAGTGACTTTTTTTACCGATGACACACCCATTTAGAAAATACTAACTCCTAAGAAAAAAATAAGTATTTACAGTGGCACTTATCGAAGCAACCACATAAACCTCTCAAATTCACTCCATTTTATAAGACTCTTGATTAGCATTGAAGAAACCATGAGTGAGCCTCACAGATCTAATTATATTAATGGCAATCAGCCTGAGAAGGTGATAAAAATGTGAGGAAGTTATTCTCACATCATAATGGTAAATTTGGAAAAATAAAGTGAATTCCTTCAAGGACATTTATTTTGGACCAAAATAAAAAGGACTAACAGCTAAACGCTTCTTGCTCCGGTGTAGCTTGAAAGGTATGTAGAGTACAAAAAGCTTAACTATTCTAGTTCTTGTATCATGTAAGCATGTAGCAAGTTCTAATTTTAATGATCTTACAACAGAGAGGGCAGCCCGGTGCACTAAGCTCGCGCTATGCACGGGATCCGAGGAAGGGCCGGACCACAAGGGTCTATCATATGCAGCCTTGCCTTGCATTTTTACAAGAGGTTGTTTCCACGGCTCGAACCCATGACCTCCTGGTCACATGGCAGCAACTTTACCGGTTATGCCAAGACTCTCATTCTATCTTACAACAGAGAAATTAAGCATATTGCACTAGGAGAACAGTTGAGCTTAATCAAGCAAATTAAAAGTTATAAACTGTGTAAAAACTTACCCAGATCCCTTAGTGACTTTCTTGAATATCTTCCAAGCTAGCTTTCTAGCATTGCGACAAGATGATTCCTCATCCTCTTCGTCACTTAAATCAGAATCTCCGTCCATAGTTGAAAGAGTTGGGATGAGCCCTCCTTGAACTAGCCTCTTTACACTTTTCTTTCCCAAGTTAGACATATACATTCTAGTCCATTTTTGTAAACAATTATTCGAGCGTTTCTGGCTCTTTTTTCCAGCGAATCCCCATGGAAAGTAAGTAGTACTACTAATATTCTTGGCATCTGTTACATTCCTCATCTCACCCTTTTGTGACATACTATTTTCACCATTTAAGGAGTCTGATAAGCTTTTTATCACATATTGTTTGACAAGATACTGTGTGATTCTTTTGAAAAACTTCTTATTGTGAAATGATGAAGCAAGAATCTTAACAATAATTACCTTCATAAACCAGATCAAGGTAGCCACCAATATGCAGAGCAGACTTTTCGTCAGATAACGTAAGCCATCTTTTCTACTACCAAGAAATGCCAAGCAATCACGATTAGAACTATCCACAGGCAATTCTGAAAAGTGTTTTTGAGTCCATACACAAAGTAAAGAACCGTCAGCTTCTGTAAAAAACCACGTTCGATACAGAAAACTACAGCTCGTACACCCCAACCGCAGAGTAAATGGCCTGATATGATCACTAATAAGAAGATTTCCCACTTCCACAATGGAAGATCCCATAGTTTTAGTTTCTTTAGTTTAGAAACTGAGAAGGTACAGGTTAATGCCATCAGAATCAACACGAGACTCACCAGTTGAAAAGTTGTCCACAAACTTAACTTCTTAGATATGGATTCCTCAAAAAAGTCTTCATCTATGAACCAATCTTCATCTTTCTCTTTGCTGCTAGCTTTTCCTAATCTTGTATACTCCCACACTATGTCTTCAAACCTGGACTTCTTATTTTTAACGAGCAGCTTTGAGTTTCTTCATGATGTCCCTTTCTTCCTGACCTCGGACATATCTGCATTTGGTAAGCACTCTGTACCTGTCTTTGAGTTGGATAAATTTTCATCAGGCTCATATTTAATATCAGCGCCAAGATCAACAACCACTTCATCAGGGTTATGGACACTTGCACCAGTTGACCCTTTCATTTCATATAAGGAAGTTGATCAAATGAGTAAGCCTTCATATGTGCGCTTTCAGCAGGATAACTTAAATAAGGACACATTTTATTAACCGTAGCAATTTAAAAGAATCTCATCATCTGTCTTGAAAAGCATCTTTTCCGCCTATAGGCTGGGAGCAGTGAGAGTGAAGTGGAATTTTATTTTGTAATAGGTACTTGTGGGGTACAGCTGCTAAGGAATAAAACCAGGCAGAAGAAACATTTATCAGATTCTTATGTTATGTGGACTCATCAAAATACTGTCGTACTCGTGTCAGATCCTAATACACTACTTTTGGAGTATCAGATATACATCGGACGATATTTTCAGAGAGTCCGAGCAACATAATCAGATTCTGCTGCTAGAAATCTTTGTTGTTCCAAAGAGGTGCCAAGAGAATGTTCCAGAATATACGCAACATCTTGTCAAGACAGAATGTAATTCAGATGCTTTTGTAACGCTTAGTTAGACCGTTTTGTTGTCTCAATTATGTCCATAAATCAAGAACTAAGAAAGGAAGGAGAATATTTAGTACAGTTAAGTCACCCCTTAAAGTTAAAGGTGATATTAACAAAAAAGGATGGTGCATATAATCACAGTTCCCATCTATCAAGTGATTCTACATGCCTAACTTCCCTACTCAACGTTCTAAAATTAAAGTTGAAGATGTTATTTTGGATATCTAAAGAACTTTACGAGAAAAACATGAGTGGATTAATAATAAAATTAACGTATCCCAACAGCAATTAAGACATCAAGAATTGGAATTGCAGTTAATATTGGCTTCAACAATTATCCTCCACAGGGTGGATACATATTCAAGGCAGCAGGTGCAGGATAAACTGACTTAAAATCTTTAATCCGCCTCTTGATTCAAATATCATACCATTTTGAATTTTTGTCCCTCGCTTGCCCAATCTTTTTAAACTTGAATGTTTGCTACAAGGCAAGCAGGGTCAAAAGTGGCCATTCTTATAAATCACCCGAATAATTATAAGCTAAATATTCTTTTAGATAATTTCTAAATCAATACCAAAAATAGATTATATTTGTGTTTATTGAACTCCACGTCTCATTATTCTATTTTAAAATATCTTTTCTTCCCTTTTGGACAATAGGGAAATCCTGTTTCGGAGACATGCGTCAAGCTTTTAATTTTTGGACTGTCGCCAATGGCCAGAAAATTATTCACAGGCAGCCAAAAAGAAAACTTCAGTCGTTTCATGAATCTGTTTCCCTCTTTTCCTTCCTGCTATCATTTTTGGTCGAAGGAACAATATTTCCAAATTTGACAAACGAAAACGGGATAGAACACAAAAAAGCAATATGGCTCCAAGAAAAGTTACCATACCTCAGTGTTTAGATCAAACCACATTAGTTTACCATGGTTAAGTATGAAAATGAGGTAAAATTGGTATTATAATCAACAATATTTAAGTGATACCAGTCTACGTGAAAATACATGCCATGTATTCTTGTATTGGTATAACCATCAGGTGTGAATAAATTTTTCCGACACAATCATACTAGAAATATAAAATGGATGGTTTTACTAGAAAAAAAACAATTTAGATATAAACAGATGTCCGGTCCGCGTTCACATAGGTCCAGGAAAGGGCCGCATCCCAAGGGAACATGATATAGGCAGCCTACCCTAATACAAGTATCAGTGACTCTACGGCTCAAACCCGTGACCTATAGGTCATGGGGAGAAAATATTACTGTTGCTCCAAAACTCCCCCTTCTTAGATAAAATAGATGGTTAACCGAAAAACCATTTCATCCTAAAGAATCAAAACAGGTACAAAGTGAGTAGGCACTATTAGGTACTTGGATACATCAATGCTATAGATTGAAGAGGGACAAAATTCTAGTCAAGCCCAAATTGCATACTCTTCAACAAGTAAATGAAGGGAGAACATATGTAGGATATGCATTGTTTTGCAAGGCAAGAGCATGTAGAGAATTATCATCTGCGACTTCTCCTAATTTGGTAACTCCAAGTTCAGTAGCATGGATTCCACATGTAATAAATGCGGATGCAATTCCAGCTGCATTTGCACCTTTGATATCATGGTGTAGGGAGTCTCCTACGGCAATACAATCAGAGGCATCCA
The DNA here is from genome assembly GCA_034376525.1 of Nicotiana benthamiana. Classification (NCBI taxonomy): domain Eukaryota; kingdom Viridiplantae; phylum Streptophyta; class Magnoliopsida; order Solanales; family Solanaceae; genus Nicotiana; species Nicotiana benthamiana. The sequence continues at coordinate 25,124,760 of CM067324.1, read as the reverse complement.
CAACAGCCATTTCCACAGCTGACTTGTATATTATCTGCAATGAGTTACAAGATTGTTCAATGGTGTTCAGAAGATATCTATTGGGACAATACAAGCACAGAAAAGGTCAGACAGCCCAACTATCATGTACATAAACATAAGAACTATGTTCGTGTTATTCCACAAATTCAGTGTGACATTGTATTATTGTAGTGTGTTTTTAATCCCCTTGTATAAATTCCAGGCGCCGCCATTGCACAGGACAGTATCGAAAAGAATGATCAATTTTAAGATCATAGATTGACAAAATGAAGCGCCTTAAATCTTACATGCACCACAAAATAGGTTCACAAGAAATACTCCAAGTAATGAAAATTTGTAAAACCTTAGAAACAAAGGAGAAATGCAACTTGATGAACTGGTCTTCTACTGCTTTCATTTCCTACATTTTGCTCTAATTTGAGCTCATTCCCTTTATTCCAAAAAAAAATCTTATTGTCAATTCTCTCGTATGTTTTCTGAACCTATAGAATACATAAACACCACAAGGATCTCACAAGAACAGAGGAAAACATATATTAATTACAATTCACCTTATCAGGTTTACCCATCCATTTTACTTCACCGCCAAGTTTTTCGTATGTGGCCGCAATGTACCTGAAAAATAAATCCAAGAGAAGGATCTCAGTCTTGAATGTAGAGAAGGAGAAAGACAAGATACAGGGTGGAAGGCATAATGCAGTTCAATGATAATTAGAAAGAAATGCATGAAGTTGATGCATTCCAGCAATTATCAAGCTAAGAAAATAGAAAGAAGAGAAACCTAAAGAGTAAAAATGGAGGAATTACTCTTGAACAGAATCTCTAGACTCAATAATAAATTGAGTATCAATGAGAGAGAAAGAAAAAAACTAGTTTATTGATATTAAACTTCACAAAAGCTGAACAATACAATCAGTAAGGATCAAACTATATACTAATACAATTGGAGGGAAAGTTAGTTATAACTAACTTTTGGAAGTCAGAGGCCCTAACAACCTTCTAACTAACTTCTAACTACCCAACTTCTTATTCCTTGCGTGAGCTACTGATTTAGTAATTGGAGTAATAGGATCGTAACAATACCCCCCTCATCAAGAATCCTTGTCCTCAAGGATTGAATTGAGGAAACTTCAGCTTGAAGGAGTGTAAGTCTTCCCAAGTGTTGTCTTCAGGTGGTGCATTTAACCATTTCACCAAGACTTGTGTGATACCCTTCCCCTGCTTCTTAGCTAATCTTCTGTCCATAATAGCTTCAGGTTCCATTAAAACATGGCCAGAGTCAGAATGAACAACAGGTACTACTGTAGAGGCAGTGTGGTTGCCCTACTTCTTCTTCAACAAGGAGATATGGAAAGTGGGGTGGATCTTAGAAAGAGGGGGTAAATCTAAGGTATGAGCAACAGATGCCACTCTGGCTATGATCTTGAATGGGCCAAAAAACTTTGCTGAGAGTTTCTGATAGGCATGATCCTTCAAAGAGAGCTTCCTGTGTGGTTGAAGCTTTGATGAAAACCCAATCACCTACCTGATAGGACCTTTCAGTTCTATTTTTGTGTGCTTGCATCTTCATTCTATGCTAAGCTCTTTCTAGATGATGCCTTAGAGCCCTCAACGTAGCTTCCCTAGCCTGCAAACTCCTATCAACCACATCTAACTGAGAATCAAAAGGCACAAATGCAAGAAGTGGAGGGGGGCTTCTGCCCATATACTGCTTCATAAGGAGTAATGTTTGTGGCTGAATGATAGGTGGTATTGTACCACCATTCTGCCAGGGGTAACCATAGTGGCCAATCTTTGGGTTTTTCAAATGTCATACATCGTAAATAGCACTCCAAACATCTATAAATAGCACTCCAAACATCTATTAACAACTTCATTCTGCCCATATGTTTGAGGATGATAGGCAGAAGAAGTTAAGAGTGAAACTTTCTGCAATTTGAACAACTCCTGCCAAAATCTGCTGGTGAAAACCTTGTCCCTATCAGAAACTATGCTATTGGGCATGCCATGTAACTTAAACACCCCATCCATGAAAACTTGAGCTACATCTAGAGCTGTATAGGGATGTTTGAGTGCCATGAAGTGAGCAGCTTTACTCAATCTGTCCACCACCACCAAAATAACCTCTTTACCCGCAGCTTTAGGTAGAGCCTATATAAAATCCATAGAAATGTCATGCCACACCTTTTCTGGAATTGGTAAAGGCTGGAGTAAGCCAGGATATGCCACATTTCTCCCTTGCACCTCTGACAAGTGCCACATTCCCTTATATACATGTACACATCTTGCTTCATTTTCTTCCAATAGAAATCTTGTTTTATCCTCTTGTATGTAGCAGTGATTCCAGAATGACCTCCCATAGAACTGTCATGATAGAATATTAGTAGCTACTTCCTCAAAGACTGGTCAGCTCCTACCATCATCTTACCCTTCCTGCCGAGTATACCTGCATTGAAGGAATAACAAGGCTTGGGATTAGAAGATGACGGAATACTATGAATCAGTTTTTGCAATTGTGGATCTTGATCCCAGCTGAGCTTGGCAGATTCCAATAATTGTAAATAAACTCCAGAAATACTGAAAAGTTGAATGGCTTTCCCTTTCCTTGAAAGAGCATCTGCTACAAGATTTTCCTTCCTCTTTTAATAGGATATGGTGTAATAATATCCTAACAGCTTCACCAACCACTTTTGTTGACTTGGAGTGGTGATTCTTTGCTCCGCTAGGTATTTAAGGCTATGATGGTCTGTCTTGATCACAAAGTGCCTGCCCAAAATATTAGGTCTCCATTTCTGAACTGCAGTTACCAAAGCCAAGAGTTCCCTTTTATAAACTGACACAGCTTTGTTCTTTCCTGACAAACCTTTACTGAAGAAAGCTATTGGCTTGCAATCTTGCATCAGTACTGCTCCAGTACTGCTCCAATGCCTTCACCTGAAGGATCAGTTTCTATTACACACTCCTTAGAGAAGTAAGGCAGTGTTAGAACGGGAGCAGAGGTAGTATCTTTCTTCAAGGCCTCAAAGGATTCGGTAGCCAATGCATTCCAAACAAAGCTCCCCTTTTTGAGTAAATCATGCTTTGGTCTAGCAATCAAGGCATAGTTCTTGATGAACCTTCTATAGTGCCCAGTAAGACCAAGGAAACCCCTCAATTCCTTCAATGTTTTTGGTTGAGACCAACTCAATACTGCTGACACCTTCTATTGGTCCATGGCTACTCCCTCATTATTGATGACATGGCCCAAATAGTCTATCTGTGTAACTCCCAAAGCGCACTTACTTTCTGGACAAATAACACATGAGACCCTAATAACTGGAAAGCCTCTTCTAAATGAATCAAATGATCTGACCAGCTGGAACTATAAATGAGTATGTCCTCAAAGGAAACCAAAATGGTTTCCTAAGATAACTGTGAAAGACCTGGTTTACGAGACTCTGACAGGTGGAAGGAGCATTAGTCAAACCAAAGGGCATGACCATGAATTCATAATGGCCATGGTGACTCCTAAATGTTGTTTTAGGAATGTCCTGCTCAAACATCCTAATTTGATAATATCCCGACCTTAGGCCCAACTTTGAAAAATATTTGGCTCCATGTAACTCATCTAGCAGCTCCTCTTTAACAGGAATTAGAAACTTGTCCTTTACTGTACTGTTGTTCAACTCCCTATAATCCACACACATTCTCCATGTTCCATCCTTCTTCTTCCCCATTACAATAGGGAAAGAGTAGGGACTGGTACTGTGCCATAACACCCCAGAACTCAACATCTCATCTACCATTTTTTCAATCTCATCTTTCTGAATAGCTGGATATCTGTTGGGTCTCTCGTTTATTGAAGTAGTACCTTCTTTAGGACAATCCTGTGATCATGTGCCCTTGAAGGTGGTAATCCCTTAGACTCTTCAAATATGTCCTTGTACTTTTGCAGAATCAAGTCTAATTCTGCAGTCTTTTCTTGGTCTTGGTCATGGCCTTCTAGTGAAAACAACCCAACAGCTTCACTTGAATTCTCTTATGCTAATACCCCCACTGATATCATGCATAACTCTGCTGGCTTAGCAAGAAGCTTATCCATTCTCCCTGCCTGAATCAACTTGGCAGCAGGAGGTTGAATTCCCCTTAGAGAGATCTTCTTGCCCATCATAGTGAACTCCATCTTAAGCTTTCTGAAATTCCATAGGATATCCCCTAAAGTGATCAACCATTGGATGCCCACAACCATATTACATCCTCCAATAGGAAATACAAGCAAATCAGAGTCAAAAGAGACTCCCTACATTTTCCACACAAGTTTTTTGCAAACATAATGGCTTTGCACCTTATTGCCATCAGCTACTGATACTGCAAAAGGAGCTATGGTTGTAAGAACACACCCTAACTTCTTGGCAATGTTAAGATCCAAGAAATTATGGATACTACCAGTATCAATAAGCACATGAACTGCCTTCCCTTTTACTGACATTGTCACTCTCATGGTCCTAAAATCATGTGCACCATTCATAGCGTGCACAGATACATGAGGTAGAGTAGACCCCTCTGCATCAGTCTCTAGACCTTGAGCTACATGACCTTGAGCTAACATGGTTAGCAACTCTGCTGGATCCAACAAGACATCTTCCTCTACTTCCACTATTCCTTCTCCTTCCTCTACTTTCTATAGAGAAAAACTGCCTTTTCTTCTTGCACGCATGTCCTACAGTGTATTTCTCATCACAATGAAAACATAACCCCTTGCTTCTTTTTTCCTCCATCTCAGCACTAGTCAAGAGCTTAGGATTTCTGTAAGTTGGTTTAGAACTGTTAGGGTAAGAAGGCTGTTGTTTTGGAAAAGTTTGAGAATGTTTAACGGTAGGTGATTCCCTCCTTGAGAAGAGAAGGGAGCAGACTGAAATCTTTGGACATTTCTAGGGTTAGGGAGGATGGCATTAGAAGAAAAAACTTGTTTCTGCACTTCTAATGTTTGCTCTTGAATTCTAGCTAAACTAATAGCTTCGGCTAGAGATCTGGGACCTAACATCTTAACAGGCAGACCGATTTCTGGTTTTAAACCCCTTAGGAAACAACTAACAACATACTCCTCTTGCAACTCGACTCTATTAAGTAATTCATCAAAATTATCAACATAATCTTGAGCAGAACTTACCTGCCTGAGATCCTTAAAATCAGCCATGGGATCAAAAAGTTCAGCACCAAATCTGGCATAGAAACATCTAACATACTCTCCCCATCGAGGCCATTCCCTAGTCACTCTAGACTTCATGAAACTTTGATGCCATTGCAAAGCTCGACCCTCCAGTTTGCATGAAACTAATTTGACCTTAAATTCCTCAGGAGTTACATCCACATCGAAGAATTGTTTGCATTTGTACAAACAATCTTTTAACACCGTCCCATCAAACCTAGAAATATACACATCTACTCGATAATTTTTGGTGGGATGTGGATTCTCAAAAGGTCTGGGAGCTCGAGGTTCTATCCTTTCTTCATTCCTATCCACAGCTGGGCCATTTTGGACAGGATTTCCCCCACTATTAATCATCATTCTTTTGATCTCCTCCAAGGCTTGAGCCATTCTCGATTCTACAGAATTGGTTAGTTCTGTTACAGAATTGACCACAGTATCCATAGATACTTTGAGAGCATCAACGTCCTTGCGTAATTCTGCCATGCAAGTACTGTGATCACCCATTTACCATCCAAGTAATCACTCGCTCTAATACCAATGATGCGTTCCAGCAATTATCGAACTAAGAAAATAGAAAGAAGAGAAACCTAAAGAGTAAAAATGGAGGAATTACTCTTGAACAGAATCTGTAGACTCAATAGTAAATTGAGTATCAATGAGAGAGAAAGAAGAAGACTAGTTTATTGAGATTAAACTTCACAAAAGCTGAACAATACAATCAGTAAGGATCAAACAATATACTAATACAATTGGTGAGAAAGTTAGCTATAACTAACTTTTGGAAGTCACATGCCCTAACACCATTCCAACTAACTTCTAACTATCCAGCTTCTTATTCCTTGTGTGAGCTACTGATTTGGTAATTGGAGTAATAGGATCGTAACAGAAGTCGGTTGGTATGAGAATTAGTGGAACCTTAAGAAACAAGATACTTTGCCGTCTTAAACAGATTAATAGAAAAACGGAATGCTAACACCTATGTTGAATCCCTTATTTTATAAAGACATGTTCCCTAACGTACAACGTAACTCAACCATCCAAAGCATGAGTACAAGAAAAGCATTCTTACCAGGCATAACACGCAGAGCCCTAGCCTCAACAGTTACAAAAATCGGAATTCTTTTAGCAGCACACTGCTCCAGTATTTTCTCAAGGTCCTCAAGTTTCATGGGAAGTGCGGCAGCTTCAGTTCCGTGAGCCAAAATAAAATCAGCTTCTTGAACATTTTCCACAACTTTTAGTCTGAGGCCCTAGCGACAAAAAGGAGTGCCACTTAGTTGAGAAAGACAACATTTTCTTTCAGTTCAAACACTCATGAAAAACAGTGGAGATAGAGATGCAAATGGAACTCTTCAAAATTGGCACATAAGAGTCACATTTGGACATTATTTTAATTCTAATGATCTTATAAAGCTTGATATATCTCAAGTGATATAGCACCCCTGTCACTCCAAGTCATGTGAATACATGATCTTCCCAAGGAGGCAAACCAAGCGTCATCTCTCCTTCCCATAATCAAATGTAAAGAAACACGTTCACTTATATGGGAAAAGCTAATGCAAATACCTCGTTAATTTGACATTCTTTCATTTGGAACTGGGGAATGAGGACTAAGTGAAAATAACAGACAACTAATGAATGAACAAACGATGCACTGGAGAATTAGTTACTTCACCATTTTTAGTTGATAATCTGTAGTTCAATGCTCATCTGAACTGATAGACACGACATGTGATTTCCTTAAGTTTCTGTTCAAAATAGTGACAGTTCTAAAAGGCGTTGCAAAAAACGACATAATGTGAGGGATGAATGAGAAAAGAAGCAGTGATAATCGTTGTTGGTGACTATGTGGGAGGAACGAATTGGTAGATGAAACATCAAGTGAGACATGCATAATACAAGAAATTTAAAGCAGCTTATGTTCAAACATCTTAACTGTTTGAAGTTAAATTTAGAATGATCAATAGAAAGCAAATACATTCTCATATAAGAGATCTATATGCAGCAGATATGCTATTGAATAACTCCCAAATTGATGATCAATAGAAAGTTAGCAATTAATTATTCAAAAAGGAAATCTACAGAGCGCAGACATGCTACTGAACAAAATCCCAAATTGAACCATAATATAATTTGTTCCGTATCTACTTAAACGCAAAATATGTAACCTTTGAAGGTACTGATGCGTTAATTCTCCACTGGTAATGGCACCGATAAAGAGTGACGGATCAAATCCAAGGCTCCTCAATTTTTCCAGGGTAGTAGATGCTCTTCTTGAAGAATTACTAATGATCACCATCTTTGCACCATAAGTTGCCAACTTTTACACTGCTTAACATCATTAGTTATCCACTAAGGAAAAACTAAAACAGTAAGGAACCACTCAAAGTATATATAGACAAGCTTACCAAAATCTCAAAGCTAACAGATGAAAACGTACTTGTCGAAATGGCACCAGGATAAGGTTGTTTCCCATCATGAAGCACTCCAAACTGATCCAGAAACCATGCCTGAAGACAAGTTACAGTAGAATCTTTAGAAAGATACATGAAAAATGGTTCACATGCTGAGTACATTAAAACCTCAGTTCAAACACAATTCTTAGAAATGTGTAGATGCATCTACGTATAACTAGATTTAATACCCTAAGGATCAACCATCATACTTGCAGCTCCGATGAATGTCCCAACAACCCAATATCCTCTATTCATCCCATTTAGAGGAAATATAGTAAACTGACCAAGTACGACAATTATTTAACTCTCCAGAGCAGATACTGCAACATCCATGTGATTGATATGGCGTTAAAATATTCTCCTTGAAGATTTTCTAATGATCAGTTGTCTTATATTAATCAAAATGTTCTTCTAAATGAAAATATTTTACAAAAAGCAGGGGAAAATGGCTTATCGTAATTGATGGGCGCAAGTCATTTTCCTCTATATCTACTGATCCATGTATCTCATTGCAACCAACATATTAACATTATTGACAACCTTCAATATCGAAAATCATCAAGAAACCACCCTCGCCCCCCCCCCCCCCCAAACTCCATATCCTACTATTGAATATCCCACATCGGTTGGGATTGGAGTATTGGACTCCTTACATAGTCTTGGACAAACTTTATCTTTTGAGGTTGAGCTAAGCCAAGGTTGATTTCTTTATCATAACTTACCTACCTTAATTATTCTTTTACCCCGCACCTCGACTAGTCCACCTCAACATATACTTCAACCTGCTTTAATAAACCACCCTAACACGGTAAAATGATAAACAAAGTGGCATTCCAAGTCTAAGAAAACTTCAGGAAAAATATGTTCCATGTATAAAAAAGAAATATTACATCACATAGAGCACAAAGTTTGGATCTTTTTTATCCCATTTTACATTTTTACTAGTCGGGGCAACATTTATGTTATTCCTAATCGACATTTCACCTATGTTCTTGATACAGTAATCATAAACGCGTTCCGAGAAAAATATCAGATTTTTTGACTGTCAGATTAAAGAACATTCAGTACCTTGAATCGGCGAGTTTCAGCTAGCTCTTGAATTCCATTCAAAGTTTGAAATTTTAGCTCGTTTGGCTTTGATGATTGAGCTGATACGCATCTTCCAATCATGGTTTAACTTCTTTCTCTGTGTGTCTGAATTGCGATTTGAGGTTTAATGTTCTTTCTTGTCCAATTAGAAATTAGCCTATTCAGCCCCACCTCTCCCCCGCCCCCTCGCCACCCCGCCCCCCTTCCCCACAAAAAAAAAATTACCCGGAAAAACATAAATAAATAAAAAAAGAAACAGAAAATTAATTCTTTAAGTAGTAAATTCGGAAAAGATATTGGAAGTTGATGGGGAAAAAAACTAGGAGAAGAGGAATTTAGAATTGCCATATCACCTTCCACTTCTTAGGTGTAGGTGGTAAATACTCCGGTGGCATTTGGACATAAGAATTGTGAAATTCCGGAAATACATAAAAAAGAAATTCAAATAAATATAATTTTTGAAATTTGGAATTATATTTATTTTTTTTTGGTAATTAAGTTGTTGTATTAATCACCAAAGAGAGTTCTTTACAAAGCTATAGTCCAGCTACACACAGCTGACTATCACAAAAAAAGAGACGTAGTTAACTACTATTTACTAAGCCTATATTTCTAATTACAGGGAGAATGCTGGAATTGTAGGCTAAACTTAATAAGACTCCTAATATGACATGTGTATGCAATATTTCTAAGTAACTGTCCATATGAGCTTGACACATTCCTAAACAACCTTGAATTCCTCTCTAACCAAATATTATAACACAATTCTGCCATGATCATTTTGATATTATGAGCTCGAGTAGTCCTGCCTTTAGCCATGGTTATGATCCATTGTATGTATTGATCCCAGCTTTGAAAACTAGGTTGAGTTACACCAATCCAAAGCAGTGTTTGGTGTCTCAATGACATGGTGAATGAACAAGAGAAGAAGAGGTGATCCCTGGTCTCCATATCCTGCTGGCAAAGTGTACAGATGCTGTCCATGCTGGGATTCCATTGTCTCAATCGATCCTTGGTAGGTAACCTATCCTGCAGTATCAGCCAAAGATTAAACACTGCCTTAGGCCTGGCACACTTTTGGATGGTTAGATTTTTCCACATAACTCTGGGCAGCTGCCCAATCTGGTGTAGATACAGCTTCTTGATAGAACACTCTGATTGGGATAGTATCTGGGACTGGTGCAATGCAACAGTGGCTTCTATAATCTTCCTAACCATCCAACTGGCTTGTTTAGGAATTTTAATAGCATGAAGCTGCTGTTGCTTAATGTATACAGCATGAATCCATTTAACCCACAATACATCCTTCTTGTGAGCCAAATCCCAACCAAGTTTAGCAATGGCAGCTCTATTCCATAATAGCAAGTTCATAATACTTAATCTTCCAGCAGACTTAGGCAGACAAACCTTATCCCAAGCTACATATGCCTTCTATGATATACTGGCAGTACCTGTCCAAATATAAGATCTACATATTGCATCTAACATTTTGAGAATTTTTGAAGGGATAAGGAAGATTTGAGCCCAGTAAGCCTATATGCCAAAAGTTACTGTTTGCACCAGTTGAATTCTACCTGCATAGGACAACTTTCTGGCAGTCCAAGAAGTTATCCTGGCAGTAACTTTATCTACCAATGGTTGCCACTGCAGCAAAGACATCTTCCTAGTAGATAGGGGAACTCCCAGGTATTTAAAAGGTAATTCCCCATAAGCATAACCAAGTTGAGCTACAATTTGCTGCTGAATATCAGAAGGAACACCACCAAAATAGACAGAACTTTTGTTTAGATTAGCATTCAGACCAGATGCCTCAGTGAAATGAGATAGATATTTAAACATGGTAGACACGGTCTTCAGGTCTCCTCTAGCAAACAGCAACAAATCATCAGCAAAACTGAGATGAGTAACACCCAACTTCTTGCAACCAGGATGAAATGAGAAATCAGAATTCTTTTTAAGTTCACAAAGGACTCTGCTGAGGTACTCCATCACTATAGTAAACAGAAAGGGAGAAATTGGATCACCCTGCATCAAACCTTTGGCTGCTTGGAAAGGTTCTGTAGTTTCCCCATTCACCATGACTGTATAGCTCACTATTTGAACACATTCCATGATCTACCTGATAAACCTGTTTGGGAAGTTTAAAGATTCCATAACCTGCTGTAAGAAAACCCACTCAACAGAATCATATGCCTTCTGTAAGTCAATTTTAATCATACATCTAGGAGATACATGAGCCTTGAATAATGTTTAATCAGTTCATGAGCTAGGATAACATTATCAGCAATCCTCCTTCCTGGAATAAATCCTGCCTGGGTATCACAGATGATACTAGCTATGCGTTTCTGTAGTCTGTTGGCCAAAATCTTGGAGATGATTTTATACAAAACTGAACAGCAAGCAATTGGTCGAAATTCCTTGACTGATTGTGGATTAGCAACTTTAGGAATCAAGGTGAGGGAGGCACAGTTAACTGGTTTATACATTCTGCTGGTCTGGAAGAAGTCCATAACAGCCCTACTGATCTGATTACCAGTTATACACCATGTCTGTTTGAAGAAAGTAGCATTGTAACCATCAATACCTGGAGCTTTATGATCACATATGGACTTTAAACTGTCTACAACTTCATCCATAGTAACATCAGCAATTAATTGTTGCATCTGGCTGCGTGTGAGTTTAGGACCATTATCCATATAAGACTTGTTAATTGCTGGTAAGGAGGCTGTTGATGTACCCATCAAGGATTTGTAAAAACATTTGATCTCATGTCTGATTACATCTGGATTAGTGATTTTGGTGCCTCCTGCTGTAACCAATTCTGTTATACTTTTGAATTGATTTCTTTCTTTCAGTAGAGCATTAAAGTACTTATTATTTGAGTCTCCCAATTGGATCCATCTGGCTCTGGACTTCTGTTGCAGTATACTCTCTTCTATCAGTGACCATTTCTCCAACTTCAATATCAGATCCTTTTCTTTAGTCTGTAGCTCATCAGTGTATTGCATCACCATCTGATTTTGGATGTCAGTCAGTTCCCTTCTGCTATCCTCAATTCTTTGTGTAATGTTCTTAAATTCTCTAACATTTGGAGATTTAAGACCAGGTTTGAGTGTCTTGAGGTTGATCCAGACCTCCTTGAGAGTATCTTGTGCAGTGCTTTTCCAGTGTTCCTTGACAATGCACTGAAAGTCTTTATGATTAGTCCATGCATTGTAAAATCTGAAGGGGTTTTTCCTGAGCCTGTGTTCTTCATAAACAGCAAGTACCATGGATTATGATCAGATATTAAAGGGGGATCATATACAGTTTGTACATGACTCCACTTAATCATCCATTCATAATTACCAAATATTATATCCAATCTACTACAAACTCTATTAGAACCAGTTTGCTTTTTAGACCATGTGAAAAAAGCCCCCTTCCAAGGCAATTCTGATAGCTCAGCCACTTGCAAACATTGAGTGAAATCTTGGATTTCAGCTTGAGTAACCTGGTTACATGATTGCCTATCATTAATAGACAATACTGCATTGAAGTCCCCTGCAACCAGCCAAGGAACAGTTATACCACTAGAAAGACTCTGAAGTTGCTGCCACAATAATCTTCTTTGATCCAATCCATTGTAACCATAGACTACAGTGAGGAGGCAGACCAAGTCCCCTGCAAGAGTGTTGACCCTACAATGAATAAACTGGTCTCCCTCTTGAATACCAGTGACATTAATCTTCTTATCATCCCATAGGATCCAGGCTCTACCTCTTGGGGAGTCCCTGTAATTAGCTAGCAACCTCCAGCCAGGAACTAGATTATTAGCTATTCTCCCTGCATTCTGTTGTTTAACCTTTGTTTCTACCAAACTGACAATGTTAAAATTATTTTGTCTAAAGTATTCCTTAGCTTCCTTTTGTTTATATCTCTTATTTACACCTCTAATATTCCAGACTAACAACTTCATTGTGTATGGCTCGGACCCCCTTTATCAGGGTGGTTACCTTGTCTACCATCTGACATGCTTTGAAATCGATTACTCAACACCACAGGAGATAAAGGGGGGAAGTTTGTAAGATTGAAAGCTAGAGTATGGACCTGTTTGCCTTTATCCACCTGTATGAACATATCAGTATTTACTACAGGATCAGCTATTACAGAAGGGGACACCATCTGCTCTGGTACGGTCTGCTGCTTGGGAGGCTGCATAACATTGTCAGTTGCCACTTTGGGTCTCCATTGTTGAACAACTTTAGGCTTGTGTATAGGTTTAGGGGCAGTCAAACAGTTGTGTCCAACCATAAGACACTTTTCACAGTAAGTTGGCTTCCAATCATATTCCACTTCCTGAACAAATTTCTTACCATTTGGATCTATGAGTTCAATCTCGCTTGGCAACATTTTGGAAACATTTACCTCTATGAGCATACGTGCAAATGAAATCCTTGTCTGTTTGGTAGTGCATTCATCAGCATATATAGGCTTTCCAAGAACACTGGCTATCTTACTTAATGACCTAATACCCCAGCAAGACATAGGGAGATTAGGGAACTTCACCCACAAAGGAATGTCAGTGGAAAACTCAGCAGTGAAGTCAAAATCAGCAGACCGCTGTTTCAAAATCATAGGTCGGTTAGCAATAGTATAAGGTCCAGCACACATCACTTCTTTGGCATCTTCTATGGACAGGAATTTGGCTACATAGTAGCCTTCCTCATGGTAATATAAATCAGGTTCTGGGACATGAGACCAGTGGAGATTAATGAATCGTTTCATAGCATTAAATCCTGGTCCATTCCCAAACACGAAAATTACTAAGGCACTCTTCCATTTTTGCTCTTCCTCCTCCACATCCTCTTTTAGCAACTGGCCAATAGGCTTACCATCGATCATAGTTGGTGGAATATACTCCAAGGCCATACCATTTGATGTAAATCTATTCTTCTGGAAGAGATTTGCCCATCCTTTGGGTGCTGCATTTGTCTCCTTAACTGGATCTGGATCTACTGGTTGCTCAGGGTTCTGCATGAGGGCATTACCTATCTCTTCTTGCACCGGAAGCTGAGAAGGTACCAGAGTTTCAGTTTGTGCAGAGGCTCCATCGCCTGGGTCAATGTAACAGTACTCGATTGAACAGTACTCGATGAAACAGTGCTCGATGCAACAGTAACAGGCTCTATGTCATTATCAACCTTGGCAGCTGCTGTTGTAAGCATGGGGGCTCCAGATGACTGCAGATCTGTGTTTGCATGGGGCAAAGTATCAACATCGTCGATGGGTTTCCATGAAACAGTACTACCCAATTGTAGCTCAGTGTTAACAGATTTTGGGGGAATAGTGTTGTTAGCATAGATGGGCACCAGAACTTTTTTGGGCTATCCTCTTCCTCTCGCCATGGCAATCTCAGTGTAGGTGAACTACATACACAGAGGTAGCAAAGAAGGAAGATGGAGCGGTGAAGCTAGAGAGAAGGCAGAGCTTCTCTCTCTAGAAGTTCTTGACAAGTGCGAGTTTGGAATTATATTTGAGATTAAATATAATTTGGAGTTGTTTTTGAATTTTTACAAGTGATTTAAAGTGAATTTTTTTTTAAAAAAATAGTTCTTTGTAGTTTTTAAAATTTTTGAAAAATTTCGAAGTGCAACTTTTTGTGAAATTTATATTTTTTATGACCTAAGACTGATTCAGAAAATAGTAAACTTTTTTAATGGCCAAACGGACCCTTATTTACCTCTGTAAACGCCATATCAGCTAATTTAATGGACTAATAGTAAATATGATAGTATTAGTTTTTAATGGACTAATAGAAAATTGTACCAAATAAATTGGAAAGAAAGTATATTGGCATGAGTTGCACCTATATTGGCGAATTAAGGACATTTCTAATGGTGCACTATTATTTGATGTTTTTTTGCTTTAATGGAATATCAAATTTTGCATCATTTTAATGTGTGAATACTGACACTAAATTTGGTGTGACATTATTCATCAACACCAAATTTTATTTAATATTATTTTATATTTTAGGGGCTTCTAGAATTTTCGTACTACTCATCCGGGGTTGGGTGAGACTTGGCAGAGCTATTCATAGATGATTTGTGTATTGGATTGTGTCTCCCTCATGGTAGTTAGTTATGGTAGTTACAGACTGATATTATTCATGCTATTTTATTTATAGTTCTTATGTTTAAATAATTATTTACGCTATTTCTGCTGGAGTTACTAATGCTCTTTTGTTTTTGTTTTTGTTTTTCCTTTCCTTCACTGAGCCGGGGGTCGATTGGAAACAGTCTTTCTGCCCTTTCGGGTAGGGGTAAGGTTCATCTACATATTACCCTCCTCATACCCCACTTTGTGGGACTATACTGGGTAGTTGTTGTTGTTGTTGTTGTTATGTATATATTTATTTTCTATATTAAGATCTTTATAATTTTAATTATATCCTATTTTTTGATATATTAATTTTAGTATATAAAATTATAAGTTAATTTTATTATTATTATAATTGAGTAAAAAGAAATATGACCATTATTAAAAAGTGAAAAATGCAAATGTAAGATATCTAATGTTGCTAAAATTGAAAAGTGAACATTAAAATTTAAAAAAGAAAATGAACAATTCATAAAATAAAAATACATTAAAATTAAAAGTACATAAAAGAAGGATACATTAAAATTGAAATTATATTAAAAAACATAAAAAAAAAATGTTTAGTAATCCAGTATGTCATTCCTAGGTGCACCAAAATTACTAAAAATTGAGAGAACGGGGTAGAAGATTATTGTACTTGTGGTTGTTAAAATCTTTTTGACTTCTTTTATCGATTATTCGTTTTTATTCTTGTGCAAAAATTCACGAAGATTTGGATCGTCAATGAAATTCAACTTCATAAATAAAATTTTATTTTCTTTTTGTCTCGAATCTTCATTTCTTGAGCTACGTGACTTTTCAATCACCTCAACAAGCCGACTATTTGATTATCTTTTATCAATGATTTTACTTTTAATTGATTTATCCTTTAAAATAATTTTGTAATAAATGATTGTATGAGTGGTGAATGTGAATTATATGTGATGAATATGGAAAAAGAAAAAAGATAGAATTTGTTTGAAGGAAAAATAAAATAAAATTTAAATAGAAGATAATAATATAATATAAAAGAGAGAGAAGAATATAAAAAGAAATATTCTTTTTAGCGTAAAAAATAGTGTAATGGTTGGAGTAAATTTGGTGTTATATTATTTTGGTGTGAAATTTGGTGTTAGGGTTGGAGATGGTCTAATACATAGACCTTCTCCAACCCAGCATCAATTTTGACACCAAACACCTGTCACAATCCCAGTTCGCCCTCCGTGAACATGTCGTGACGACACCTAGTCCCTACGACTAGGTAAGCCTAACAATGCGGAAACAAATAACTTGCGGAAATTATAACTCAAATCAAGATTTTTCAAAATTAGCAAGCGGAATGAAGAATGCCACTTGGCACATACAGCACAATATCTTAATTACTACACACTATTCCAAAATTCGGAAACTCACGGAACACAAGCTAACGGAATGTAATACACTGATCTATCTCCAGAATGTCTAAAACAACAGTACGAAATAAAAGCTAACTGCTAAAGTTAGAATAAGATAGAGACTCATGGTCTGCGGACGCGAGAGATGTACCTCGAAGTCTCTCCTAAATCTCTCTGCTTCTAGGATAATATGCATGGGGTGGAGGTACATGGATCTGCACATAAAAAATATGCGCAGAAGAGGCATGAGTACACCACAACGGTACTCAGTACGTACCAAGCCTAACATCGGTTCGGGTAGTGACGAGGAAGGCCAGGTCCCTACTGAGAATAAACATAATAATAAATCTTGCAACAATATGAAATAAACACGAATAATAAGTACAGCTATGAAGTAAGACAGGTTATATACAAGGCAACAAATAACACACAGAAAATAAAGTAACACGGCGTAAACAACTCAATACCAGTACCAACAACGAGGATCTCCCAGTATACCGTCCTATAGTCCATTTCATCAACTGTCCAAGGATCTCCCGAGATACCGTCTCGTAGTCTATCACATGTGTATATCTGAAGGATATCTCGGGATACCGTCCCGTAGTCCAACTATTAACGTGTAGGAGGATCTATTGGTAATCGAACTCGCAGTCCCATAGTAAATATGCAGAGGATCTATCGGGAATCAAACTCGCAGTCCCAAAGAAAATATGCAAGAGGATCTAGAGAATCTAACCCGTAGTCCTAAAGTAAATGTGCAGGGGGATCTACCGGAAATCTAACTCGTAGTCCCAAAGTAAACAAACAATGGGGGAAGCTATTGGAATCTCACATCTGTAGTCCCAATGTAAATACGCAGCCACAACAAGAAGATATTCAGCAATGAAGTTCAAAGAAATACAAGGCAATAGGTAGTTCTAGCCTAACATGTTTCACGTATTACAAACAAGGCAACTTAAGCAAATAGGCAATTTAGATCAACTAAGCATGCCTTTCTAAACTAATACAGGCTATAATTGCAAATAGAATAAAGCAGATAAGAAAGAAACTCAATCTAAATATTTAAATAAAATTGAATTTTCAACAATTAGCTCGAGTACGCGCTCATCATCTCACGTACATGGCATTCAATTACCAAACATCATATCCCAAGGGGAAAGTCCCCCACACAAGTTTAGACAAGCCACTTACCTCGAATCGGCTCAAAGTCAACTAGAAATCACACCTTTTCCACGTGTATCCAACTCCAAATGGCCCAAACCTATTCTATTCAATTGCATATCGGAAATAACACCTCAAACAACTGATTCCACGATTAAATTCAAAGGTAAGTCGCGAAATTAGGTAAAATAACCAAAACGTTCTTCAAGCCAGCCTCTCGAAATTGGGTGAAACTTATATTTTCGGAAACCTCATAGTCTCACGAGTCTATACATAACAAAAACATAAAAATCGGAGTTCAAATGACCCCTCAAATCTCATAATAAAATTTAAAAATCTGAAGCCCTAGTTCTTCAAGTTAATTCCATGAATTTCTAGGCTAATTTCACAATAAATCACGTTTTTGGTTCATAGAACTTACCTCCAATCACTTCTCCTTGAATCCCTCTTCAATTTCCCTCAAAGAAGCTCTCAAATCCGTAGCTATGGTAGAAAATAAGGCTCAATCTACGGATGAAATGTTTTATCACTTCATTGCCCAGATATTTTGTTCAATGCGATCGCAGAAAGACGTCTGCGATCACGAAGAGTAAAACTTAAAGGCTAAAAAGTAGCCAATGCGAATGCAGCCCAAGCCATGCGATCGCAGAAGAGAAGGAGACAGACCTATGCGATCGTGAACAGTGCCACGCGATCCCGAAGAGGAAATTGCAACGAAGTACCAGCTCCTAATTTCTACTATGCGAACACGGGAGGACAATTGCGAATGCGAAGAAGGGAAAGTGTGACTTCCGCCATCGCGGACCAGTTAATGAGATCGCGTAGAACAAAATCATCACCCTACTCAATTACACTATGCGATCGCGGAGGGAAAGCTGCGATCGCAGAGAAGGAAAACCTGCAACAGAACTGAAGAAAGATCTGCAACTTTTTACAACACAAAAATACCCTGTTGAGTATCTGAAACACACCCGAAACTCTCGGGACCTCAACCAAACCTATGGAAATATCTCATAATATCATTGAAACTTGTTCCAATTTTTAAACCACCTAAAACAACGTCGGAAACTCGAATTAATCAAGGATTTAAGCCTAAGAACTTCAAATTCTCTCAAAATACGCTTTCGATAAAAAAACCTAACCAAAACCACGTCCGAATGACCTGAAATTTGCACACACATCCTAAATGACGTAACGAAGCTACAGAAACTCTCAGAATTCTATTCCTATCCCCGGATCAAAATCTCACGTATCAACCGGAAATCGCCAAAATGCCAACTTCGCCAATTCAAGCCTAATTCTATGTCGGACCTCCAAAATACATTCTGAACACGCTCTCAACCCCGAAATCACCTAACAAAGCTAACAGAACCATCTGATTTCATTCCTAGGTCGTCTTCATACTGTTCTGACTAGAGATAACTTTCCAACACTTAAGCTCTCAATTAGAGACTAAGTGTCCTAAAACTCTCTGAAATTCAAAATTGAATGTCCGGGAAATCAAATAAGCTGAAATAAACTTAGAAAAAGCAGTTAATAGGGGATCGGGGCCTTAATTCTTAAGATGACCGGCCGATTCGTCACAACACCATTTTAGTGTAAGATTTGATATTTTTTTGCTCCAACTCTACACCATTTTGGTGTGTGAATAGTATCATCAACACCACTACTATTCATTATTATTTTAATATTATCTTTTAATATATAATACTTTTATATAATATCTTTGTAATATTAATTTTATATTTTAATTTTGATGTATAATTTTTGTAAATTAATTTTTCATATATTTTACTTTTATATAAAATTTTAATTTAATTTTATTATGTTATAAATGAATAAAGATATATAACCACCAAAAAATGAAATGTGCAAACTGAAATATAAATGTTGTTATTAATAATACAATTTTCATTGATTATCATAGAAACAAATATTTAATACAATAGCTACTGACATAGATTAAATTGAAAATACACTAAATAACATAATGGTATGAGAAAATAATAATAATAATTTAGTACTTTGGAAGGCCGCTTCCAAATCCACCAAATCATTAAAATATTGAGTGTGTGCTTATTTTGCACTTCATAATGCATTAGTAGAGCATTTATAGGAGCAACATACTAATCTTGTAAGTTGAATATTTATGTAAAAATAACACTAAATTTTACAATAATGTAATATTTATTTAATTATATCTCATCAATAATTTTATTGTTATTTGAGTTATACATTAACATGTATAATCTATAATATTTGTTATAAGTTATATTATTTAAAAATTAAAGGTATAAAATAATTTTAAATATTAAATAGTTATATAAGAAAGAAATATGAATTATTTGGGATAAATATATATAAAAAAAATAAAAGGTTCTCTTTTATAAAGAAAATAATATATTCATTCGTTCTAATTTATGTGAACTTGTTTGACTGGGCACGGAGTTTATGAAAAAATAAAGACTTTTGAAATTTGTTGTCCTAAACAAGTAAAAAAGGGACCCAGTATTTTTGTGGTTGTATAAACTTCTTATTAAGGGTAGAATTATAAGTTTAAGCTAAATTGTTACCAAATTTAGAAAGGGGACATTCTTTTTGGAACGGAACAAATAAGAAATAGGTCCACATATACTGGAACAGAGGGAGTACAGAAGAGAAGAGAATATAAAAGATGTTATAAAATATAATTGTATTTATAGTGAATTTCTATATTTAAAGAGATTTTACGATTTGTTACTTGATAGCTAAGTCACTTTCCCCTATAAATAGAGGGTTTCTTATCCAGTATAATCGATTCCAAATTAATAAGAATTACTCTCTCTTTCACTGCAATATTATTCTTATTCTTTTATTGTCTTATAACACGTTATCAGCATGAGACTCTAACCAATTGAGTAGAAGTTTTGGGATTGAGCATAATGATTATCAATTATTACATGAACTTCCTTTATGATTAAATTCTTGATTTAAGGTAAGTATTTTACTTTTCTCTTTCAAACTCTTGACATTCTTTAATTTGATTTTAATTACAATCAAAGACGATAAATTTTGATTTAACTCTAATGGAGTTTAAAAGAAATTATAACCACCCAAAGTGGTAAAATTTCTAAGTCTTGCCATGATCAAATTCATGTATGATTGTGGGCAAAGAATTGAAAACTCGTCCCATTGAATTTGCTCCATTTTCATTCTCTTAAGAGAATGCGATAGCAGTATGTGATATATCTGAAAGAAGACAAAATTGTTAATATGATGTATCAATGGATGTGGATGTGGAAATAGACGAAATTATAATAATCATTATTGTTGTAATGAGTACAATAAGGATTCCTAAAATAATCCTTCACTCTGTGAAAGTAATATTTGTCATTGATTTGACATGAGTTTTTGTAAAATACATATAGATGATTGTGGTCCATTCATAATGTGAATGTGACAACATCTGATTTATGAATACATATTCATTTTTGGAAGAATATGAACGTGCTAGTGAGAAAATAATATCATTATTAATGCATAAATGGTTATTGGCCACACACTTATTGTACGCTAAAATATTTTGACCTTGTGATTATTAAAAGACAACGGTAATGCAAGAAACATATCTTGGATATAATTTGACAATTGTCATAATGGTATAACTTTCTCTTTGAAAGAGATATTCACCGTACGAATTTTGATGAATAAGTGGTAGTACCAAATTAGTTGAGAGCTCTGGAAGAGCCAATATTACTATTTTGGAGAAACACAATTGATTACGAATAAGGTATTGCGTTGTAGTAAATCTCAAAGAAACTTATTTTGTTTCCAAAGTATACACGAAAGCGATTGATTATATTAAGACTATAAATAAAGGAAAGATTAAATACTTTTTATTACTACAACTTGTAGCTAGTTAATATATATGTGAAAAGCTACCCGTTTTATTTTATAGTTTGTCCTACACAAATAAAAGAATACTACAATATAGTGAATGTTTATTGATATAAAAACTCATATCATAATAAACTTGGAGTTTATTGATAATTGCATACGGCACGGTGTAAATATAAAATTTATCAATATACATAGTTTACTTAGTTGGCGTAATGAGTTTAGCCATATCAATTTAAGTATGATATGCAAAAATAATAGAGAATTCACATGGGTAAATATTAAAGAACTAAAAAGTTCTTTACGAATTCTCTTATATTGCTTGTTCTCATTAATTAATAGATCAAATAAAATTGAGATTGAATCCTGTGAACATTGGAAATATCAGATCTGAATATGGGTTCATTCACCTGCCATGTATACCACATAAGATACATTTATGAGATGGTTACATGTGCGATTATTATTATTACCCCGCAACATGATGTTTGCGAGGTAACTTGCTCAATAATTTGATTTAGAGCGTAATTTTTAGATTTTTTATTCAAGATAGTTTATCTTGATAAGTTGGTTTACATCTCAGTTGGTTTAGCAAAATAATTTATTAAGTGCCTTCACTTAATAGCTAAACTATTGATTATGAGAACAAAGTTATCTATATTTGTTTGATATACGAGATATACAAAAGTATATTCCATTCTCCCCTCATAAGTGGTTCAAGGTCAGGAACCAAATAATTTTATCTTATAATTATTGTGTGCGATGTATATTTTGATTAACAGCATAATGCACAAAGATAGATTCCCAAAGTTGAGGAAGCAAGTTAGCTTTTCTAACACGAGGGGGAGATATGATAAACAATTGAGAAAAAAGTTATGTGTAAGAATTATTCTAAATTTAGATCCTCGAATAAGATAATATGAATTTGAAGTTCATAAAAAATTAATTCATTTGTAATATATCGCAAAGCTTATCAGACGCATTTAGTGACCCAAAGAAAGTAACTATATTCTCATTGAAAATGCTCATATTAAGCCCTAGGAGGACAAAGTCTATAGTATGCTTAAAGCGTATAGACACAACAACAACAACAACAACAACAACAACAACAACAACAACAACAACAACAACAACAACAACAATAACAACCCTGTATAATCCCACTTAGTGGGGTCTGGGGAGGGTAGTGTGTACGCAGACCTTACCCCTACCCTTGGGTAGAGAGGCTGTTTCCAAATAGACCCCCGGCATCCTTCCATCCAAGAACTTCCCACCTTGCTCTTGGGGAGACTCGAACTCACAACCTCTCGGTTGGAAGTGGGGGTTGCTTACCATTAAAGCATATAGACAATAGGTTTCAAATATTATTCTTGATAAAGAAGATGAGCAAATTAGATGATCATAATAAAGGAGGCAAGTGATCTAGAAGATCACATGACATAACACTTCATAAAATATCAAGAGAGCTTCAAGTACCTAAAAATATGAATGAAGAGATCTCTATGATATATCTTTATGAAAAATAAGGAGGTTGGAACCGATATAAAATATTTATCAACAACATCTATAATAGCTCTCTCTCTCTCTCTCTCTCTCTCTCTCTCTCTCTCTATATATATATATATATATATATATATATATATATATATATATATATATATATATATATCTTAAGTCTAGAGAAGCAATTCAAGTAGAATTGGTTTCATATGAAAGACGTGTTGTTTTAGTCCTGCAGTTCAAACACTTAAAAGTATAAAGTCAATGGTGTGTGCAATCACTTTTATTTATCTTATATGTCTAGCATGACATGAAAAGTTGATATGCATCTAAAGTCTATTTAAATGGCTTATACTTATTTGACAATCCTTGAAGGATTTAAATCGCTTGAAGCATATACAATTCTTGGTCCTTAAGTACCATATCCCAACTGCTATTTGTGCACATATATATATTGCTATAATTATAAGCATGATAATGTGATAGCGAGAATTTTCAATGTGCAACATATTCATTAGAGTTAATATGATTGATTTATTCACCAAATCTTTGCCGACATAAACCGTCAAGAAGCTAGTGCACAAGATTAGAATGCAAAAGCTAAATGATGTGAATTGATGCTCTCATTAGGGGGAGTTAATACGCGTTATACTCTTTTTTCCTTATAAGGTTTTGTCCCATTGGGCTTTCCTTGCAAGGTTTTTAATGAGGCAACCAAAAAGTGTATTGTTAGATATATATATACTATTTGTCCTTCTTTAGAAAATTTTTTCCACTAGGTTTTATTTTAGTTAAGGTTTTAACGAGTCATATTATCTGTTGAATAGACATTCAAGTAGGAGAGTTATAAATAGAATTGCATTTATGATGAATATCTATATTTAGAGAGATTTTATAATTTGTTACTTGGTGGCTAAGTCAATTTTCCCTATAAATAGAGGGATTTTATTTCATTGTAATTGATCCCAAATTAATAAATATTAATCTCTATTTTTCTGTAATATTATTCTTATTCTTTTATTATTTTATAATAAAAAAGATAGTCTTTTGGTATAAAAAATAGATTGGAGTTACTTTGCACCATTTTGGTATTTAAAAAAATGGTGCTAGGGTCGAAAATGCCTTCACCGACCTGTTGTGTTTCTTTAGGATGTCAAGTCAAATCACGTAATTTTCAGCTGGAAAAAGCCGAAACTATTTTGGCGCCAGTCATTGACTGTTTTGGTCGGATACTAGGACATTATAATCATCCACAGCAATCAGTATCCTGGGAATTTTGAATTAGGTTTATTTTTTGTACACTTAGGGGCCCATTTGTCCCAAAAAAAAACTCTTTATTTGCAAAATATATTTGTCCATAAAATATTACAAGTTTTAGAAAAATTTCGAGAATGAGTTTTTCAAAAACTTAAAGACCACTTCTTCAAAATTGCAGAAATATCTTTTTTCCCGTCATAAAATTGTAATATTTTTTTCAAGTGAAAATGCATATCCAAACAACAACAACAATAATAAAAAACCCAATTTGATCCTAACAGGTGGGGTCTGGGAAGGATAGTCTGTACACAGAACTTATTCCTACCTAATGCAGGTAGAGAGGTTGTTTTCAATGGACCCTCGGCTCAGGAAGGACAAGAACAAGAAGTGGAAAGTAAGGAAGGAAGAGAAAAGAGAGGGGGTTGGGGGCGGGGAAGGATAAGGAGTACCAAATAATAGTAGCAGGGAGTACAATAGCTGAGGCAAACACAACCACATAACGTACTAGAAATCTAAGAATATGAAGGGACATACATGATACTAAGACTATCGATGAACAATATAAATTACCTACTAATCTTTTACATTAATTCTCGAACTTCATACCCTCCTATCAAGGGTCATGTCCCCTGTGAGCTGAAGCAGTGCCAAGTCGTATCTAATCACCTCTTCCCGGTACTTTTTAGACCTACCTTGGCCTCTTCTCAAACTCTTCATAGCCAACCTCTCACACCTCCTAACAGGAGCATCAATGCTTCTTCTCTTAACATGTCCGAACTGTCTCAGCCTCGAATACTATTTTAAATTTCAAATACTATTCTTTTTTCCAAAAATTATAATTTTTATATCCAAACGGCCACCAAACATGCAACTATTGTAAGAATTCTCATTTTGGTCAACCAACTATAGAAGCCCTCACTCAAAAAATTGGTGATCAATGGTGCAACTCATTTTTGAATGAGAAAAACTTAGAACAAGTGAAGCCGATTATTGACCATCGGATATTTAAAAGTTAACTACAGATAACTATCTATAATAAGCATGAGGTATTGCACCTCTTAAAAGATATTAACATTCAACTTTTAACTTTCTATATACAAGTATATAGCTCGAATCAGAGACAATGAGTATGCGTCCAGGTTGTCCCCCCTATGGCTTATACGTTGAATCCGATTCTAGTTCACTGGCATTCACCCCATATCAGATAGCACCGGCAACCATTTCAGTCATCTTAAGATCGACTAAGCACAAATTGTCCAGTTAGAGGGAACCCTGCTTGATGGCAATGGCGGCAAGTCACGAACGTTGACATCAAGAGGTAGCATACGGTATTCAATATCAAGCTCCCTGAATATCTTTATCATCTCTTCAACTAAAAGAGCTCTCCTTGACCATCTCTCTCCCATATCTTGGTGATTCATTGTATGCGAAAGCCACACTGACCATTTTATCCTGTTTAAGTCTTCAACGTCCCTCATTACAATCAATGGAGCTGGATACCAATGATCGCTCTTGTTGTCGACAAACCTGCCATTGCAAAAGCAATTCATGAGATATGCAAAAATGCAAAAACATTAATCAGTTTCTCTTGATTGCGCTTTGAGGCAAAGTGAAAAGGAACATTTTCACCATGAGTTTAAACTTTTATCTACTGAGAATGTAAAGATTTTTCACAACTATTAGGTTATACAAAGTGGAACTGTAGGTTGAAAAGAATGAGTTGGTAAATTGTAAAGCAAATAAGTAACTTGCTTCAACTGGTTAAACTACAATGAAGTTATAAAGTTATACAAGATACCAATTTGCGTTCCTTAATTGCCACCCAGTAGTAGTAATGTTTCAAAGATTATCCAATTCCTCTGGTATTTTGCGACATAAAAGAGTAAAGGAGAGCATGCCAAGACTGAGATAAAGTACGTACTAAGAAAAAGGAGATGCATCTTTGCAGATACCTTGTGATTTTCTCCTTCATTGCAGCAATCTTGTCCATAGGAGTGGAAATATGAATGCAGAAGTCAATTGCATCTCCCATGTGTGGACTGCGATAGTAATTACTTATGGGCTTTGTGGACAAGACACTGTTTGGATAGATGATCTTCTGGTTATCGTATCTCAGGAAAACTGTCGTCAATATATTCATCTCTTCTACTATCATCTGGAACGCAAACATCAATAGTTTTTTTTACTACTACATAAATGATAATACAGTCAGATCAACTGTTTTAAAGAGGAAAAGACTTTCTCACCTGAACTCCTTCGACTTCAAGACGATCACCTACATCAAACGGGTGCATGACGAATAAAAAAATGATTGCCTCAAAAGTTGTCTTGGCTGAGTTTCCGAACATGAATACCACCAGGAGAACTTGGGAACTCATCAAAACCAAGAAATGTGTGTTGGCAACTCTCAGTATAAGGAGCCAAATGACCACTATGATAACTGCCACAAGGACATTCAACATATGATGCAGTTTCTTCACAGCAGTCTTTGTATCATTCAAAGACAAAGCAAGAGCTCTTCGTTCTCTAAATGCATTCACCTGGAAGCAAAAAGAAAAATTTACTACCTCAAGTGTCGATCCTGTCAATCAAGTTGTACGAACAGATGCTCCCCCTACCCAGTACATAGTATATATTCAGAATCTTCCATTTACTTTTAGTTCAAATTCATTCAGCTATATTCATCTAACACAACCATATTAGATTCTCTGGATACTCTTACTTCACACACCAATATCCACCAATACAATGTAAAAATAATGAAAATGCATTTTTTGAAACTAAGACATCTTTCATTCATTTTGTAAACAATGCCTTGAAATGAGTTTGAAGATCATAAATAGCTACATTTCCTTTGGCTTCAGAATATGGGGAAATTGTACTCACCACCCAAGTTTTTAAAGCCCGCTTACTGACACCTTTGGCTTCAGTTCCACCTTCAAAGAGGCGTATTGTTTTCAGAGCCTCATCTTCTCTCATAAAACGCATAAAATCCTCCAGATAGATGAACCTGATGGCAATCCCAGAGTATGCATTAAGTAAGGAAATGAAAAAGGAAAAGTAGGATGATGCAACAGCATAAAAGCTTGGAATATAACGGACTTGTAGGCAAAATATTTCGTTCCAATTTCAGGATAATAGGCTATATTCATGTAGTTTTGCGACCATTTACGCCCCAACTTAGCTATGCTTTATTGTTATATGAAGGTTAAATGACAACAAATGGCTCCAATTATGAATTTTGTGCTTTGCAAGAGCAAGTCTTGACGATGAGGACATTGAACAGCGTTTGGAGCTAATTTGGAGCAAGGAAAGCCACTCGGACGTGAATGCACATGAAAGAAGAAGGAAAAAAAATAGAAAACAGTTGAACTTCATGAGCGTGGGCCAAGCGCGGGCGCGCTCCAGCCGCGCTTGTCAGGCAGAATAGAACGTGATATGCGCGGTCGCGCTCGTCACTCCGAGGAACATTAAATTCAGGGGTAATTTCATAAATTCTGGGGCAATTCTCCTTAATCTATAAGAAGCTCAGCTTGCCCAAAAAGAAAGTATCAAGGTTTTTGAAGTATTATTGAAGGCAAGAAGAGGCAAGAGGCAAGGCGGAAGATTCGGCATACAGTTTTACTTTCTTCCTCTTGTTTTGATCATTAATGATGAATTCTTCTGTTGTGATTGTGAAAACGATTATGCGTAGCTAAACATATAATCTAGGGTTTTGATGAACATCTTGGAGAATGAATTTCTGAAATGTTAATATAGATTTACCTTAATAATTTCTTTGTTTGTTCAACTATATTGTGATTGCTGTTCATTGAACGGCCCTCAATCGGCTGTGCCTATTTAGTATGCATTACTCGAGAGAGTGTATATTTAGGTAGTCTTTGAACAACACTCCTAATGTAGATGAGGGATCAATACAAAGGGTTTAAAGGTGGAATTAGGGATAACGAAACCTTGGGTGCGATCTAAGTGAATTGTAACTAAGGTCAGCTAGCGTAATTCGAAAAAATATGTCTAGTATATTATTGTAATTACTCGGGAGAGAGTTACGACAGTGAGAGTGCTCATGATCGATAGGGAAGATTTAGGCAAATTTATAGCAAACATAGCGGAAAGGATTCCGACAAGAGGGAAAATCATAACCTTAGACCATTCTCATTCTTGCTTACAATCAGTCTATAGCTAGTCTTAATTTACTGCATTTTTATTACATAATATTTAGTTAATAAACACCCAAATTGTTAATCAAATATCTCTGAAGATTGAACACGTAAATTTCTGTGAGTCCAATAGCCGTGATTGATAGGTTAATTCCCCGTGGGATTCGGCTCCGGACTTGTTAACCGGAATATATTTACAGCGACCGCTTTGTCCTTTTTATAAGCCATAGTTGGACGTGATCAGGCACTTATCATTGGCCTGCTGATTTTGACTCAGCGAACAACACAATAAGGTTCAGCACACTTAGCCTGAGATACTAAAACTTTCAACAGAAAAGCTGCAATGCCAGCATGTAGCTTACATATGCAAGCGCATCACTCTCCTTTAAAAGCATGGACTAATGAAAGCAACCCCACTATGCGAAACCGAAAAAAAAATCTCAAAAGAGACTGACGGATCAAGCATAAAACAATATAGAATGAAATAATGGGCATGCGTCTAAAACTCTCTTTCTCGTCCACTTTAATGCTGCTTGAAAATTTAACAAGGTATTCATAATGCAAGAAATGTATGCAAATCCAAACATAGGAACTTACGAGCAACAATATTGGCAGATTAAAAGGTATATTGGTTCCAATAAGGAGCAATAAGCTTTGTTTCCAGAGGAAATAACTTACTTGGAGCCAGGCTTAGCCACATTGTTAAATATCTTCCTGGCTGCAACTTTAGCCAGTTTTTCACTTGTGATCTCTACAGATTCACCCTCATCTGTTGATTCCTGTAACTGATCATGCAGAGTTGACAGCACCCCTTTCCTAACAATATTTGTCAATCTTTTCATATTCCAAGCTGAAATGTTCTTCTGATTCAACCTATGCAGATGATCTAAAGTGATACCCCCTTCTTCTTCCTTTTCATTCTTCGACAAGACCCTGGAGAAAACAGGGCTCCTTGCAATAACAGACGGGGGACTCGTCCGTGCTGTTCCAATTGTTCTCTTCTGTAATATGGCTGCTTTTAGATCAGCAGGCAATGTAGCTCCAGCATTCTGAAGCTTCTGCACCTCGGCCATAACTTTGTCCTCCTCCTCTTGTTCGTTCTCAATTTCAACAAAAGGTGGCCCAGACAACGTCTCAATCACATACTGATTAAACAAAGATTCTTGAATCCGATCAAAGAATGCAGTAACATGAAATGACATAGCCAGCACCTTTACAAGTACGGTTTTCAGCAGCCAAATGAATGTACCAATCAAAAGACACACCCAAACGCGAGACACGTAAGGTAAAACCTTCCCATGGGTCACCCTCTCAACCTTCTTATCAAAAATAGATTGCCAAGCTATCAACACAAAACTCAACCAAATACAGTTCTGCACTGCATTTCTCAATCCATAAACAAAATACAAAACCCGCTTTCGCCACAAAAAATTACGCTCAATGAAGTAAACCACAATCCTAATCAACCAACCAGAAACCAATCTCCCAGAAATTAACACCAAAACCATTAACTCCCATTTCCACAATTCAAGCTCAAAGATCCTCTTTTCCCTTAATACTCGAATTGTTAAACTACAAACTAAAGCAGCAATAATCAAAATCAAACTTACCAGCTGAAGAACACTCAATGTATTGAAATTTATCTTCTTATATTGCTCAGGTAAATCCTCATCCCAAAAAGGATCCTCTTCATCAATTTCACTACCTTTTCCTAAAAACCCGGATTTCATCGTCATCTTCTGAGACTTATGATCTTGTTCAGGTGGGTCCATAAGTCTTGATTTTGTCTTCGTTTTCAAAAGACTAGATTTTGACCTGAATGAAGAGGTGGAACTGCATAACAGAACTTCATCTTGTACACCAGCTTCTCCACCGCTAGCATTAGAACGGCGTCGTTTTGTTTCGTTAAGGTGGTCGTTAAACGAAACCTTAACATCCCTCGGTGTAAGAACACCGCCGCCGTTGCTGGGACTCTCTTCATTAACTCTAGATAACGGCGACTCCGTTACAAAATCAAAATCTTTGTTACTGCTCCATTGTTCTTTCATAACATCATCATTTGTAAAATCGTAACTGGAATCTCTCCACGTTTTACTGTTACTGTTACCACCATTTTTACTGAACTGGGATTTTGAAGAAGATGAAAGTTCAGTATCTTTAAGACCTTTTGGGGTTTCTCTGGTGTTAATTTTGACGATAACGTCCATAGCATCGGATGTATCCATAGTAGGGGAAGAAGAAGTCATAGTAAAAACCGTTTTTTCTTGTTTTCCAGTTTAGTTCAAGAGAACTTGGAGTTCTTCTTCAGACTGTAAAGAAGTATTAATAGTATTATCAGGGGAAAGAGATTTAAAGGATTTTCTAAGTTTGGCCATTGATTAATTAATTAAAGAAGAAAAAGTGGGTTAGTTATAACAACTAAAAATAAGGTGTAAAGTAATAGAAGGGAAAGGTGATATTTTAGAGTAAAAGAATGGAGAAATTGATGTTGGTCTCAGTAGAGTTTTTTAATGGGGGATGACAGAAGAAGATTATGAGGTGTTGGAGTTTGAGGCGTGAAGGTAAGTGGTAAAGTATCAGGAGAGAGGAGTAATAAAGAGGGTACAATAAAGTAGCTTTACTATTATTGTATTTTTAATGAGATAAAGTTATAAGTACTTTTATTTTTACGTAAGAGCACAACATTTATTATTCTCTCCCGTTAAATTTTTTTTAATGTCCTAGTTTATGAGATATTTTTTCCTTTTTCATCTTTTTTAATGTTTAGAAATAAGTAAATTAAATTTATTATTTTATTCTTAATAAAATAATTTTTAGTCACAAAAATATTTACTTATTTTTAGATACTAAGCCTTTAAAATTTAAACTTCTGTGTTTAATCAAACAACATCACGAAATTGGGATGGCTGAACTAGTAATTAGTTCTTTGAACAAATTGAAGTTATCTAAAACTATTTGATTTTAAATAATAAGACACTATTTATCATTTCTTTTAAAATCCAATCTTTATGTTTCTAATTTGTGCAATGTAAATTAAATGAGATGTTTCAGAAGATGTAAAAGTAATCTAGATAAACTCTTATAATTAGAAGTATTAAATATGTTTCTTAAAAGTTCTATAAAAACTTAAAGAAATTTAATATGGATAAAAATTAATTGAGTGATGACTATTGTATTGACGAATAGTTACATAAGAAATGTTGAGATGAATAATGGTACAAATATTATTACACTATAGTAAGTATTATCAGTCATGTATGTTATGAAAGTACTTGAGGAGCAAGATAATTACTTATGAACCGATCAAATTATTTTGGGACTAAGTAGGTTACTTGGTCATTAAACTATTTTCTTCCTATAAATAGGAGATTTCTTTACCCATTTGTAATTGTAAGGTATCAAAATTGTAATATAATCTTGTCACCAAACTATTTTCTTTGCCAGAGTTTAAAAGAAGAAAGTTATTTTCTTTAATTTTGTTGTAAATAGTAGTTTATTTATGATGAATATCATTTTTGGAGAGATTTTAAGATTTGTTATTTGGTGGCTAAATCACTTTTTCTCTATCAATAGAGAGATTTTATTCCATTATAAGAACTCAACCCAATAAAAATTCTATCTCTCTACTTTTCTCACAATATTCTTCTTTTCTTTTATTGTTTTATAACATGTTATCAGCACGGGATACTGACCATTGAGTTGAAGCTTTGGGATTGAGCATAATGATTGTCAATTGTTCCATGAACTTCCTTCATAATTGAATTCTAGATTTAAGGTAAGTATTTTACTTTATTTTCCTCTTTTGAATTCTTGATATTGTATAATTTGATTTTAAATACAAGCAAAGACGATAAATTTGGATTGTAACTCTAATGGAGTTGGAAAGAATTATAACCACATAAAGTGGTAAAAATTTATGCCTTGCCATGATCAAATTCATGTATGATTGTGGGCAAAGAATTGAAAACTCGTCCGATTGAATTTGCTCCGTTCTCATTCCCTTAAGAGAATATGATAGCAGTATGTGATAAATCTAAAAGAAGACAAAATTATTACTATGAGTGTATCAATGGATTGTATGGCAATAGACGAAATTATAATCGTCATCGTTGTGGTAATGAGAACAATAAGGATTCTCAAACTAATCCTTCACTCTGTGAAAATAATATTTGTCGCTGATTTGACATGAAATTTTGTAAAGCACATATAGATAATTATGGTTCATTCATTACGTGAATGTGACAATATGTGATTTATGAATACATATTTATTGTTGGAAGAATATGAACGTGCTAGTGATAGTGAATAACCACACTCGCCTCTAGAATAAGATTTGAGGGAAAATAAGAAAATAATTTCATTATTGTGGCATGAATGGTCATTGATCAGGTACCTATTATGATTGGCCAAAATATTGTGGCAATGCGATTAATGGCACAAGTAATAGAAGTAACATATCTTGCTTATATTGATTTTGACCATGACCATAATGATATAATTCTCTCTTTAAAAGAGATATTCACCATATAGATGTTGATGAATATGTGGTAATACTAAATTAACTGAGAGCATTGGAAGAACAAATTATTAATATTTTGGAGGAATACAATTGATTACATGTCAATTATTGTGTCTTAGCAAGGCTCAAGGAAACTTATTGAGTTTCTAAAGTATTCACGAAAGCGGTTGGTTATATTACGACTAAAAATAAAGGAAAGATGCAATATCTTTCATTACTACAACTTGTAGCAGGGTAATGCATATGTATAAAACTGCCCCGCTTTATTCTCTAGTTTGTACTATATAAATAAAAGAATGCCACAATAAAGTAGATTTTTATTGATATAAAATCTCATATCATAATAAACTTGAAGTTTATTGATAATTGCACACCTCATGGTGTATACCTGAAGTTTATCAATATTGATAATTTATTCAGTTGACATAATTAGTTTAGCCATGTTAGTTTAAGTATGATGTATAAAAATAAAAGAGAATTCACATGGGTAAATATTAAAGAACTAAAAAATTCTGTACGAATTCTCTTATGTTGTTCTCATTAACTAATAGACCAATTAAAATTGGGATTGAATTCCATGAATACTGAAAACGTCAAAGTTGAATATGGGCTCATTCACCTACTAATTAATGTGCAGTATGTATTTTGATTAAGATTATAGTGCACAAAGATGAGTTCTCAAAGTTAAGGAAACAAGTTAGTTTTCTAATACGATGGGGGGACACAATAAAAAATTGAGAAAAAGTTATGTGGAATAAATTATCATGTGTACATCTAGATCCTCGAATAAAATAATATAAACTTAAAGTTCACAAAAGGATAATTCATTTGCAATACATTGCAAAACATACAAGATACATTTGCTAACACAAAAAAAGTAACTATATTCTCATTCCAAATGCTCATATTAAGTCCTAGAAGGACAAAGTCTATTGTACACTTAAAGCATATAGACAAATCGGTTTCAAATAAAATTCTTGATAAATAAGATAAGCAAATTATTAAAATGATCATAATAAGGAGGTAAGTAATCTAGAAGATCACATGACATAGCACTTTACAAAATCTCATGAGAGGTTTGGGTACTTGAAAATATGAAGGAAGAGATCTCTATGTTATTCCTTTATGAAAAAATATTGCAATCGATATAAAATGATCGTCAATGACATCTATGATAAGGCTAAATATAAATGAGGATCTTAAGTTTGGAGAAACAATTAGAATTGGTTTCATATATACTTTTATCTATGTTGTTCAAACACTTGAAAGTATAAAGTCAATGGTGTGTGCAATCACCTTTATCTATCTTATATATCTAGCATGATATAAAAACTTGATATGCATCTAAAGTCCATTCATATGGCTTATATAACTTAATTTATATGATAATCCTTGAAGGATTTAAATTGCTTAAAGCATATAGAATTCTTGGTCATGTAGTACTACATCCAAAATGCAATTTGTGCACATTTATATTTTGCTATAACTATAAGCATGATAATGTGATAGCGAGAATTTTCAAGGTGCAACATACTCATTGGAGTTAATATGACTTATTTATTCACTAAATCTCTGCCTACGTCAACCTTCAAGAAGCTGGTGCACAAGATTGGGATGTGAATGGTGTTCTCATCAAGGGGAATTAATACGCGTTGTACTCTTTTTCCTTTATAAGATTTTGTCCCACTAGGTTTTCCTGGTAAGGTTTTTAACGAGGCAACCAAAAAACGTATCGTTAGATATGTTTATTCTTTTTCCTTCTCTAAAAAATTTTTCCACTGGGTATTATTTTCGTCAAAATTTTTACGAGGCACATTATCTGGTGAATATACATTCAAGGGGGAGTGTTATAAATAGTAAGTAGTCTGTTTATAGTGAATGTCTATATTTTAGAGAAATTTAAGGGTTTGTTACTAGGTAGCTAAGTCACATTTCCTCGAGAGATTCTATTCCATTATAATTGGTTCCAACTCAATAAAAATTTTCTTTCTCTACTTTTCTCGCAATACTCTTCTCCTTCTTTTATTGTTTTATAACAAATTTAAATTTATTGTCTATTTTTTTTTCCTTTACTGTCACTTTATACTATTTAATTCATAACATATATTGTATTTAAAAATTATTAAGCACGAATTGCATTATCAACTCAAAACTTAGTTTAACGATATTTTTGGTATTTTGGTGTTATCATCAGATCATTCTAATTCAATATTATATATCGTATAAAATAATGTAAATTTTATTATAAGAGTATTAGTGTTAATTCCAAAACATGAAATGCAATGTTGATGCAAAACTTTGTGTAAAAAAATAAAACATAGGAATTAATTTTTATGTTAACATTGTATCAACATAATAGGTATTTTTCTTTGGAATTAATTTCTATGTTATATTTACCTTTCAATAGTAATGTTTGTTTACCTATAATAACAACTACCATCATAATAATATTATACTCTTTATAAAATTAGCTCTCAATAACAACTTAAATATCAAATGCGTTTATCATTTTGTAATAAAAATTAATAAATCATATTTAATTAGAAAATATAATTTCAGCGAATTTGTAAGTTCAACGAGAAATCTGGAACATCAAAAACTCTTGTGAACTTTGAACCAAAGAATTAAAAGATGAAGTTAGAGTTTATTCTATCTTCCCAAAAAAAATTGAAATATGAACATCTTTATATCTCTGAAATTTTCAGTTTAAATAATTTTTTAATCTTTAGTATCATAAGATTTGAAAAAAAATACTTTGAATATTTTTTATTTATAACGAAATTGTTATAGAAAAATATGTGTGAATCTTGTTATAGAAAAATATGCGTGTTATAGAAAAATATGTCCACATTGCAAATCATATGTGTGAATCTTGAACGAAACGGTTTGTTTAGGGTATTTTTTCTTTTTTGGGACTTAAGGTTTGGAGGATTCGGCGGTGAATCGAAACCGTACGTGTGTCTGAGGTTGGTGATGTTTGTCGCAGAATCATATGTGGTTCTCAGTCAACGTAACCAGGCATTAATGAGTTGTACCGAAAGTGACAACATTCTGATTTTACTTAGAACTCGATACACGTAATCCTTACTGTATTTAAATATAT
Source organism: Nicotiana benthamiana (assembly GCA_034376525.1). Classification (NCBI taxonomy): domain Eukaryota; kingdom Viridiplantae; phylum Streptophyta; class Magnoliopsida; order Solanales; family Solanaceae; genus Nicotiana; species Nicotiana benthamiana. The sequence goes on along the minus strand of CM067324.1, from coordinate 25,088,913 downwards.
TGAAAGCTACGGTGATATTCCTAGGGATAGATATATTTTGGATAAAATCGATAATACGAATAATTAATTATTTATTGAATTATTGGTATTGGATTAACGATTTGATAACAAGTTAAAATTTTTTTTATTGGATTATTGGTTTGGGTTCGATTTGACAGTTTTGTTATTGGATAAAAATCGATAACCCAATAAGGATTAACTACTTTACAAGTTTACCCTTAAGTATATACATACTAAGGTTTCATAATTCATAGTTCATGTTATAAATAGAACTCTATTTAAGGTGAATGTCTATATTTAGAGAGATTCTAGAGTTTTACTTTGGGGCTAAGTCTTTTCTATGCCTATAAATAGAGGGGTCTTACCCCATTGTAAATCATCCCAAAAAGTATAAATAAGAATACTCCTCTCTCTACTTTTCTCTCTATTGTTCTTGTTCTTGTATTATTGTTCTTGTCCTTATATTATTTCATAACACGTTATCAGCACGAGTCTCTAACCAATTGAAATTTTCGATTGTCTTAAATTTTGTTTGTGTAGGGTTTCACGTGAGGTTCTGCCGTAACCAAATCCCAAAAATTTCTATACAGACAAAAACGAAAGAAAGAAAAACAAAGAAGAAAGAAACAGAAACAGAAAGAGAAAAACGTGAGAGAAAGAAAGGAATTTACACAAGAGGTATATTTGATATCACAACATTTATTGGTATACCTTAAAGGTAAGTAATTTACTTTTCCCTTTCAAATTCTTGAAATTCTACGATTTGATTTTATATACAAACAAAGACAACAAAGTTTGATTATAACTCTAATGGAGTTCGTAAGAAATTACATGAAGTGGTAAAATTTCTATGCCTTGCCATGATCAAATTCATGTATGATTGTGGGCAAAGAATTAAAAATCCGTCCAATTGAATTTGCTCCATTCCCTTTAGAGAATGTGGTAGCAGTATGTGATAAGTCTGAAAGAAGACAAAATTATTATCGTGAAGGTATCAATGGATGTGGACGTGACAATAGACGAAATTATAATCGTCATTATTGTGGTAATGAGAACAATAAGGATTCTCAAAATAATCTTTCACTTTATGAAAGTAATATTTGACATGAGATTGTGTATAGCACATACAGATGATTATGATCCATTCCCTGTAATATTTGACATGAGATTGTGTATAGCACATACAGATGATTATGATCCATTCCCTGAAGTGAATGTGATAATTGTAATAGAGCCCGTAAGTATGAACACGCTCTTGATGTAATTTTGTTTTATGTCTGACATTATGAAAAGAAAGTTCGTTGCCCTTGAAATTTCGGGCAAGAACTATATGACATGGGTGTTGGATGCTGAAATTCATTTGAATGCAATGGGTCTTGGAGACGCTATTAAAGACAGAAATAATGCATCCACCCAAAACTGTGCTAAGGCCTTGATTTTCTTGCGCCATCACCTTGATGAAGGTTTGAAACTGTGCTAAGGCCTTGATTTTCTTGTGCCATCACATTGATGAAGGTTTGAAACTGTGCTAAGGCCTTGATTTTCTTGTTCCATCACCTTGATGAAGGTTTGAAACTGTGCTAAGGCCTTGATTTTCTTGCGCCATCACCTTGATGAAGGTTTGAAAATTGAATATATCACAGTCAAAGATCCACCTATCTTGTGGAATGGCTTAAAGGAGAGATATGACAACCTGAAGTTGGTCACTCTGCCACAAGGCACGATATGATGAGAATCCAAAAGCAAATAGTTCATAAACTATATATTATCGTAGCGGTGGAAAAGGGTATTGGGCGAAAATTTGCCGTGTACCAAGACATTTGGTTGAGCTTTATCAAGCATCTCTAAAGAGTAAAGGCCCCGAAACAAATTTTGTCTCTGACGACAATTTTGACATTACCCACTTGGATGTGGCAGACTTCTTTGAGCACCCTAAGGGGAAAATTGACCACCTAAATTGTGATGGATCTGTGATGAAGGAAGATGGAATTGTTTGATTTTATTTCACTTATTTGTAATAGTTAGTGAATAAACTAATAGTCATTAGTATCAGCTCGTATTAGTTAGTTTATGATAAAATGTTAGTATTAGTTCTTTAGAATGTTTCAATATGCTTAAATTTCGAAGAAATTTTTATTTTCCAGCAAAGTTAGTCGACTATCTAATATTTCGTATTAAAAACTGGAATTTCCGCAAGCTAAGTTATTCGAATATCTGATTTAGTTATTCGAATAACCTGATGACTGTTTACTAAGTTATTCGACTATCAACTTAGTTATTCGACTATCTAATATTTCGCATTAAAACTGGACTTTTCCGCAAGGCATAATAGTCGACTATCTGATTTAGTTAGTCGAATAACCTCAGCAGATATTGAAAATGTTGTTTAAATATGAAGCAAACAGATTTGTATATTCTCATGTTCATATATTTTCTTTTGTATGTCAAACCATGAGAATTAAATTGATTGAAGGCTCCTGGAGAGCAACTATAACTCTGCCTAAAGGAACAATATTTTAGAGAATGCAATGTTCTCCTCCAAGTCTAAGAGGAACTTGTTGAGTTTTAATGATATCAGTCAAAATGTTCTCATCCAAGTCTAAAAGGAACTTGTTGAGTTTTAGAGATATCATTCAAAATGGATATCAGATTGAGACAATACATGAGTATAATCTTGAATACCTCATTTACTCATGAAAACGAGGCTACCCACTTCGGTTTGGGGTCACGCCATTTTGCATGCAGCAATGCTAGTTCGTCGGCTGCCCACTTCGGTTTGGGGTCACGCCATTTTGCATGCAGCAATGCTAGTTCGTCTCTGACTGACGAATTGCCACAAATATTCCCCGTTGCAATTAGTTTTGGGTCATGAACCTAATATATCCCATTTAAGAATTGTTGGATGCGCAGTATATGTGCCTGTAGCACCGCACCAAAATGGGTCTGCAAAGAAGATTAGGAATATATGTTGAGTTTGAATCGCCCTCCATTATTCGCTACCTCGAAACATTGACAGGGGATTTGTTCACTGCACGATTTGCAGACTGTCAATTCGATGAGACACTTTTCCCAAAATTAGGGGGAGAAGTTGGTGAAACCAAACGGGAAATTTTGTGGAAAAATGCATTATTATCTCATCTTGATCCACATACCTCCATTTGTGAAAATGAGGTGCAAAAGATTATCCATTTGCAAAGAATAACAAATCAAATGTCAGACGCATTTACAGATTTGAAAAGGATAACAAAATCACATATCCCCGAAGTGAATGTGACAACATTTGATTCACGAATACATATCCATTATTGGAAGAATATGAACATGAAATTGGTATAGAATATACCACACTCACCCCTAGAAGGAGGTTTGAGATGATACCACACTCACCCCTAGAAGGAGGTTTGAGATGATATATGGCATGAATGATTGTTGGTCACGTACCTATTGTATGCCAAAGTATTTTGGAAATATGACTATTAAAGGACAACGATAATGCAAGAAACATATCTTGCATATAAGTTTGACATGACCATAATGATATAACTATCTCTTTAAGAAAGATATTCACCACATGGATGTTGATGAATTTGTGGTAGTACAAAATTAATTGAGAGCTCTAGAAGAGCCAATCATTACTATGTTGGAGAAACACAATTGGGTATTGTGCTGTAGTAAGTTTCAAAGAAACTTATTCAGTTTCCAAAGTACACGCGAAAGCGCTGATTATATTGAGACTATAAATAAAGGAAAGATTTGATATCTTCTATTACTACAACTTGTAGCGGGATAATTTGTATATGAAAAGCTACCCGCTTTATTCTCCAATTTGTACTACACAAACAAAAGAATGCCACAGTAAAGTGGATATCTATTGGTATAAAAACCCATGTCATAATAAACCTGAAGTTTATTGATAAGTGCACATGTCATGGTGTAAATTTGAAGTTTACCAATATTGATAATTTATTCAGTTGGCATTCGGGTTAGCCATCTCATTTTAAGTATGATGTGCAATAATAGAGAATTCACATGGGTGAATATTAAAGAATTATAAAGTTCTTTACGAATTCTCTTGTATCACTTGTTCTCATTAATGAATTGACCAACTAAAGAGTTCGGGTTGAAGCCCATAAATTCTGGAAATATCAATGGTGAATATGGGCCCATTCACCTGCCATGTATACCACATATGATGCATCTATGAAATAGTTACATGCGCGATTGTTATTAACCCGCAGCCTGGCCGGTGCTTGCGAGGTAAATTGCTCAGTAATCTAACTTCGAATATAATTTCCAGATTTTCTACTCAAGATAGTTCATCTTGATAAGTTGGTTTATATCAAAGTTGGTTTAGCAAGATAATTATTGAGTGCCTCCACTTAATAGCTAAACTGTTTCTTATGAGAACAAAGTTATATATATATATCAGTTTGATATACGTTGTATACGAGAGTATATTCTCCCCTCACAAGTGGTTCAGGGTCAGGAACCAAATAATTTCATCTTATTATTAATGTGCTGTGTATGTTGACATGATAATGCACAAAGATGATTTCTCAAAGTTGAGGAAACAAGTTAGCTTTTCTAACATGAGGGGGAGACATGATAAACACTTGAGAAAAGGTCACATGAGATGAATTATCATTTGTATATATAGATCCTCGAATATCATAATATGAACCTGAAGTTCATAAAAGGATAATTCAATTGCAACATATTGCAAAGCATGCTATACGCATTTGCTAACCCAAATAATGTAACTATATTCTCACTGCAAATGCTCATATTAAGTCCTAGAAGGACAAAGTCTTGGATACGCTTGAAGCGTATAGACAAATCGGTTTCAAAAGGAACTTCTTAATAAAGAAGATGAGCAAAGGATCAAAGTGATCATAATAAGGAGGCAAGTGATCCAGAAGATCACATGACATAACACTTCATAAAGTCTCATGAGAGATTCAGGTACCTGAATGTATGAATGAAGAGATCTCCATGTTATGTCTTTATGAAAATTGACTGAAACCGATATAAAATGATTGTCGACGACATCTATAGTAGCACCAAATATCGATGAGGATCTTGTGTTTGTCGAATACAAACAAATATTGGCCAAATGGAAGAGATACAATTCAAGAAGAATTGATTCCATATGAAAGACATGTAGTTTTGGACATGTAGTTCAAATACTTGAAAGTGTAAAGTCAAAGCATGATGGCATCGAGAATACCCCTATAGAGATATTGAAGAGTCATTCCACTACATTATATGAAGATGTTCATATCTATCAAGAATGATAATTTCAAGGTGCGGAATATTTATTCAAATCAATATGGCTGATTTATTTATCAAATCTCTACAAAAGATCGTTTTGAAGATGGTGCACAAGATTGGAATGCAAATGCTCAAGGATGTGAATTGATGCTCTTTCAGGGGGAGTTAATGCGCGTTGCACTCTTTTTCCCTTACAAGGTTTTGTCCCAATGGGTTTTCCTTGCAAGGTTTTTAACGAGGCAACCAATAGGCGCATATTCAAACATGTGTACTCTTTTTCCTTTTCTATAATCTTTTTCCCACTGGGTTTTGTTTTAGTTAAGGTTTTAACGAGGCACATTATTGAATAGACATTCAAGGGGGAGTGTTATAAATAGAACTCTATTTAAGGTGAATGTTTATATTTAGAGAGATTCTAGAGTTTTACTTTGAGGCTAAGTCTTTTCTATGCCTATAAATAGAGGGGTCTTACCCCATTGTAAATCATCCCAAAAAGTATCAATAAGAATACTCTTCTCTCTACTTTTCTCTCTATTGTTCTTGTTCTTGTATTATTGTTCTTGTTCTTATATTATTTCATAACAGTTCACTCTTTAATTTTTCTATTCTTTCTCAGTTTTTCCGCCTCACGCCTTCACCAGTTAGCCCATCAAGACTAAGGTCGGCGTCATTTACATCAACCTACACCAGTCAGCCCATCAAGATAGTACTTTGGTTAGTGTTTATTTTATTGGATGTTGTAATAAATTTAAGTGAAAAGGCCATTATTACCCCTGTATTGTGACGACCTGGCCAGTTGTCTTAAAAATTAACGTCGCGATCCCCTATTAACTGTTTTCCCCAAGTTTATTTCTCATAATGTGACTGCCTGGATGTCCGGTTTTGAGTTTTTGGAGAGTTTTGGGACACCTAGTCCCTAGAGCTTAAGTGTTGGAAAATTGACCATAATCGGAACAGTATGAAGACGGTATCGGAATGGAAATTTGATGGTTTCGTTAGTTTTGTTAGGTGATTCTAGGGTTAGAAGCATGTTCAGATTGTGTTTTGGAGGTCCCTAGCTAATTTAGGCTTGAAATGCTGAAGGTTGAATTTTGGAAGTTTCCGGTTCGATAGTGAGATTTTGATCCGAGAGTCGAAATGAAATCCTGAGAGTTTCAGTAGTTCCGTTATGTTATTTGGGATGTACATGCAAGATTTCAGGTCATTCGGACAAGGTTTGGTTGGCTTTTTGATCGAAAATGTGCTTTTAGAGTTTTTGAAATTCTCAAGGTTGAATCCGATGAAAGATAAGTGTTTTGATGGTGTTTCAATCGTTTCGAAGATTGGAACAAGTTTGAATGATGTTATGGGTTATGTTCGTAGGTTTGGTTGAGGTCCCGGTGGCCTCGAGTGTATTTCGGATGCTCAATGGATCATTTTTAGAACTTGTTGAATTGCAGAAAATCTGTCAGCTGATATCCTTCTTCGCGTTCACGTTCGCGTCTTCTCCTCCGTGTCCGCGAAGGTTTTCCTTCCCCATTCTTTGTCTTCGTGCCCAACGCCTCGCGTTCACATAGTAGAATCTAGCGTTGAGGGGCGGTGGCTATTTTCTTCTTCGCGTTCGCATCAAAGCCTCCGCGTTCACATAAGCCTCTGTTCGTTTACTCTTCGTATTCGCGTCCCTTATCTCACGTTCGCAATGGCCTTTTTCTTGGCAACTTCAGTTTCTTCTTCGCGAATGCGATTATCCTTCCGCATTCGCGATGCACAAATTACCTGGGCAGACTTTTAAAAATCCCAATCCGAGGGTTTATGTTTATTTTCATAATTCTGAATTTGGGAGCTCGGGAAAGACAATTTTTAAAGATTTTTGCACCTGGACAACTTAGGTAAGTGATCTCTATCCAATTTAGATTAATTTCCATGATTCCTAACTTGAATCTAGCCCTTAAATTTTGAATTTGCTGAAAAAAATTAGGTAAACTTCATAGGCTGAATTATTGGGTTTTGATTGGATTTTGATATCAGATTTGAGAGATTTTTATATGAATAGACGTGGGCCCGAGGGGCATTTTTGTTATGTTACCTAATTTCGCGTATTAGCTTTGAATTAAATCGTAGAATCAGTTACTTAAGGTGTTATTTACAATATGCAATTAAATTGAATAGATTTAGGCTATTTGCAGTGGATACTCGTGGCAAAAGTGTGGAGGACCTTCCCCTCAGGATTGGTAGTGGGATACTCGTGGCAAAAGTGTGGTTTCAATCCTGGAGGACCTTCCCCTCAGGATTGGTATGTTTGGTAACTGAATTTCCTTGTGCGTAAGGTGACGAGTGTGTACTTGTGCAAATTGTTGGAAACCTGGATTTTCTTAAAGTATTCATTAGCTTGTTCCGTTCCTGCTTTACTATACTTACAAATTTAGCATGTTGTTAGTTAGAAAAACATGTTTAGTTGACTTAGATTACCTATTTGCTTAAATTGCCTGGATTGCACTATGTGAAACATGTTAGGCTAGAATTACTTGTTGTCTTGATATGAAATTTCATTTCTGAATATCATCTTGTTGTTGCTGCATATTTACATTGGGACTACTAATAAGGTATTCTGGTAGCTCCCCCGTGTCTGTTTACTTTAGGACTACGAGTTAGATTCCCGGTAGATCCCTCTGTACATTTACTTTGGGATTGCGGATTAGATTCCCAATAGATCTACCTGCACAATTATATGGAAATACGGGAATGCACCCGGTAGATTTCCCCAGTATTGGGTATTTACATTTGGGACTATGGATCGGATTCCGGTAGATCCCCGCGCATTGATAGTTGGACTATGGGATGGTATCCAGGGAGAATTCACTGGACAGTTGTAAAAAGGACAATAGGATGGTATCCTTAGAGATCCTCATTGTTACTAATGGTATTGAGCTGTTCTTACTATGTTCTTCTGTATATTTGTTGTTGCCTTGCATGGACTGTCTTATTCTACTACTGTACTCATTTATATTGCTTACTCTATACTGTTAAATCTTTATATTATGTCTAATCTCAGTAGGGACCTGACCTTCCTCGTCACTACCCACCGAAGTTAGGCTTGACAGTTACTGAGTACTGCTGTGGTGTACTCATGCCCTTTCTGCGCATGTTTTTCATGTGCAGATTCAGGTACATTTGCACAGGCTTACCATCCTTGAGGCAGAGAGACCTTTTGGAGACTTCGAGGTACATATGCCGCTTCTGCAGACCGAAGAGTCTCCATCTTGTAGTGTTAGCCCTTCTATCATACTGTTAGACATTCTGGAGTTAGAGCATTTACTACATTTCTTTCAGCTTGTGTTCCCGTGAGTTTTTGAATTTTGGGACAGTGATATAAAAGTTGAGATATTGTGTTGCATATGCCGAGCGACATTCTATATACTGTTCCTTTTTAGTTATTCTTGGTTTAGATTTAGATTTCCGCAAGTTTTTATTCATTTTCTGCACTTGTTAGGCTTACCTAGTCGTAGAGACTAGGTGCCGTCACGGGAGCCTCGGGTGATTTTCGGAGTGGTTCCGGACCATTTCTAAGCTATTTTTAGTTGTTGGTTTTTGGCTACAACAGTGTTCTACGCGATTGTGGGGAATTTGACGTGATCACGATGAGTAAAATGCGAAAAAAATGTCAGTATTTTGCGATCGTGGATGAACCTTCGCGATCGCATAGAGTTAATATTCTGCTGCACTGATCCAACTTTGGAAGTTTATATCTCACAATCTATAATGAAGTTGGAGATGATCCAAAATAAAAGTTGTAGTCCTTTGTGTCTATTTTCATAAATATAAATTAATTAGAATTTTAAAAATGTACAAAAAGTTATGGTGGTTACACTATAAGCTATCCGGGAAGGATTTATAAATCTCTAATGCACATGGCTGAATTTGAAAGCTTATATCTCGCAATATATAAAGATAAAGAAAATGAGAAATATATGAAATTATATACCTTAGTGTCTACTATTCAGAACATCAAACCATTTGTCATTTGGAGTTGCGAGCAAAAAGTTATGAACATTACACTGGAGGTTGTCCGAAAGAGCAGGGAACTTGTTCTTCGCGATTGTGAAGCGTTGTCCGCGATCATGAAGGGAAAATTTTGGGCTAAGAAAAGATGTGCTTTGCAATCTCAAATCATTTTCCGCTATCTCGAAGAGTATATACTTGGGCAGAATGTTTTAAAGACTTGTTCCACGACTTTGAACCCTTTTTACACCATTTTTTAACGGGAAAGGAGCTTGAAGGCGATTTTGAAAAGAGGAAATCATTGTTCTTCATTCAGGTAAAAATTTTGGACCCAAAAACTTGATGTTTTGTGATTAAAGAACGAAAATATCAGTGTAAATTCATGAAAATCAGTAGAAAAATGTGAAGTTAAGGCTTGAGATTATGAGACCTTCTAGGGATGATTTGAGGTGGTCAAACAAACTCCGATTTTCGAGTTCTTTATATGTACAAAATCGTGAGAAGATGAAGAAAATTTTAATATAAAGTTTTCCCAGTTCTGGGATGCGGGCCTGTGGGTCGGGTTTTGATCGATTTCGGGTTTTGTACTTAAAACTGATATTTTTCAATTAGAATTCAATCGTTTAGCATAATTTAATAATAAAAATCTGAACTTAGTAGATTTGAAGCGCTTGGAAGTCGTTTCGAGAGGCAAGCGTGTTGTAGAATAACTTTTCGGGCTAGTTCGAGGTGAGTAATGATTTTAAATGTTGTCTTGAGGATATGAAATCCCGAAATTTCACAGCGTACAACTATATTGAGGTGAATTACATGCTAGATAACGAGCGTAGGGTAGAGCACCACTGGGTATTATGACTTAGTCCGTCCCGAATGATTATTTTACTTCATATTTGATAGTTAATTATTTGATATTATTATATTTTGGAGTAAATGCCATATGTGGGCTTTGTGCCAGCTGTTTGAACCCTTAGGAAATTTTAAAATGATATCTTCCTCACTGATTGATTTTATCTTGTGCTTATTCATACTATATTTTACTATTTTTAAAGACTCGGCTGTATAATTCTGTTTTTAACAAATTAAATGATATTTTCAAAGGTATTTGAGCTGAGCTTCATTTTGCTGTTGACCGAGGGGCTTATGAGATTCTAACCGAGTAAGGTCGGTGGCTTGTGTTGTGAGGATACATTTGGATCGAACTGCACGCCGCAACAGTGATACGTTGATTATGATAATGAGGCCGAGAGCCTGAGATTTGTATGCCACGAGGTGGCTTGAGATTTATATGAGGTCGAGAGCTTGTTTATGATACAACGAGATAGCTTGATTATGTGTTTGGGTCGTAAGGGGCCCCTCCCAGAATCTGTACACCCCCAGTGAGCACGAGTACCCATTCTGATATGATATATAGCCCGAGAGGCTGATTCTGTTGTTAGTGCTCCCGATGAGCAACTATTGTATTTATTTTTTTGGTTGTTTTCCCTGTGTATTGTTTAACTGTTTAAAGGATGTCTATGAGATTTCACTGCTTAATTATATTTATTGATTTTGCTATGCCTCTTTTAGCGTAATGTTGTGCTTACGTAGTTTTATATTACTCAGTCTTCATTTATTTTTATTACTCACTGAGTTGCAAGTACTCTACTTTACTCCCTGTACCTTGTGTGCAGATTCATATATTTCTGAATCCGGTAGCGGGCGTTGGTTGCTCAGAGGCAGAGTCATCAGAGTTTAGCAAGGTAGCGGCCCGACGTTCGCAACACTGCTTTTTCTGCCTCTCGATTTCATTAGACTGTATTTATATATTTTTAACTCTAATTATATTCAGACCTTAGTATATGCTCATGATTAGTGATACCCCCATATTGGGCTGTGTTGGCTTTTATTTCCGTAAATTATACTGTTAAATGCTTATTTTAGGATTTTATTTCTGAATAATGACTTAGTAGTTATTATTTTAATTGCTTAAAGTGAATTGGCAGTGATTCGGCTGGCCTTGTCTTCACGAGAGGTGCCATCACGACCAGTTTGGGTTTAGGGTATGAATTTTCCTCCTATTTGTCATTGTGTGCTATTTGCGAGGATGATACATATATGAGGTGATGAGCGTATATGTATGTGTCAGGGTTAATCATGCTCGTGAGGTGGATTATGTTATAATTGTGTGTGTAGAATTTTGTGACATTTTGCTTAATCCCTTACTTGACTCTTAGATACTAAGGACATAATATTAAATGACAGATATCAAGACTTAGTTTATTAGAACTTGATCAAACTTGATGGAAATTGTAAGAATACATTGATGTGTATAATTCGGTCACCTCTATGCGCGAAATCATTAGTACATTACTACAATTAATTTTCTTGAGATGCTAGACTCTATACTTGTGTTGTGGATCATTTATGAGATTCGTGAAAGTATTTGAATAATACGGTTCTTGAGGATTGTTGAACCATTGTTGACATGGAAATTTGTGATTGAGAATTGTTTGGATTATCCGTTAAACACTCTCCTTAATGTCAGGTATGCTTCCTGCCTTGTTTGCTACTGTTATATATATGCTTGGCAAGAAAGAGTGAAAAGCACGAAGGGTGATGTCGTGCTATTGAGAGTAAAAGTATGAAGGGTTATGCCATGCCATTTCATTTATATTATTATGCTTGTATATTATTGTGAGGTTATGGCACGAAGGGTTCTTCCGTGCAGGTGAGGACGAGGGACATACATTATGATGTGATATCTGTTTCCCGTGTATACGTTTGTGCCCTTACCTTGAGCCGTTATTATTGTATTTACATATTTTGTGTGACTTGTCGTTATTGTCCTGTACTTGACTTTTATCTCAATTGTTGTTGCACTGTTCATGTCTTTTACTTGTTTAACTTGCAAATACAAGGCCTATTTTATGCTTTTATAATTATACACATGTTGTATCTATTCTGTTGCACTTTAATATAAGCCTTCTACTATGCTAGTCATTCATGCCCTTACTTATTTACTTGCAAAGATCATGTGTTTTGTCTTAATTGTTATATTTGAACTTAGGCCTCCAATATGCTAGTTAATTGAAGTTGATATTCCTTGTTTTCTATTTGTTGTTATTACTTAAGCGCTTTCTACTTAGTCCCCCTTACTGTGACCCACATGTGCATCCCCGCCCACTGCTGTTACTTGCGTATTTCCTACTTAGTAATTCCTATTATTGTGTACCTGAGATATGGTTGGCTCTGTTATACGATCATTTGGAAAGATGAGTTGTACGCACGAATGGTTTTTCCATGCTAACTTAATTGTTACGTAAGTTTACTTTTACATGGTAAGGATGAGATAGAAGCACGAAGAGTGTTACCATGCCATGTGATTTGATATTTTAGATATATATATATATCTCATACCAGAAAAGATCGTAAATATTCTATCGTGGTTCTTTTTAGTAATTATTGACTGTCTCGCCGAGTTGCATATGATAGGTTTATCCATTATACTTTGAACTGCTTGATTGTTAATCTATTGTACCATGTTATAATAATAAGCATCCTTTTAACTAAAAGCCTCGTCACTACTTCGACGAGGTTGGACAAACTACTTACCAGTAGATGGGGTCAATTGTATAGATACTACACTTCTGCACGTTCCATACATATTTTGGAGGGGAGCTGCAACGACATCTGGTGCTGATTCAGAAGATGTTCGTGCGTTTGGTTATGGTTGCCCCTTGTCCTTGGTAGTCTAGATTATTGCTAATCTATTAAAGTAACCTTTAAACAGAATGTGTAATTATTTGTACCAGTTTTGAAATTCCAAATCTTAAATCGTGATTCGTACTACTAGGTCTTGATTTGTAAGCGATTAGTTATTTATTTTCTATAATCTCAGTTGAGTTGTATTTTTTTTCTATTAGTTGACTTACCTAGTGGATCGAGTTAGGTGCCATCGCGACTGGTGATTTTTGAACCGTGACACATAATCAGGGATAATGGTGATTCCCTTTCCATATTTATAAGTCATGAATCTTCCTATTTTACAGTCTTTATGCATCTCGTGCCTTTTTTTTTCTTTCCCAACTGTTAGATACGGTACCTTTTTCATACATTTTATGGGTATTTTATCCATCCTTCATCATATTTCTTTAATGACCTAATATAAATATCATCTATCATCATACCACCGAGCGTCAATTAGACGAGCCTCTAGCTAAGTTTAAAATTTGAGAAGGAGCTGAAGCTCTAGATTGCTGTCATAACTTCACCTGCGGTTGGCCAGCGGCAAGTGCGAGCCCGTAGGAGCAGCTAAGCCATTATAGATGCGGCCTAAGGGGAGGACCAGGTTCTGCAGATGCGACTCCTCTTCCGCAAAAGCAGAACAGTAGAAATGGTCACCCGACTACAGATGTGGCCCCAGCTGGCTTGACATTCTGCAGAAGCGAGACCGCAGATGCGGTCCCCTCACCGCAGATGTGGAAATCGCTGAAGGTAGTCGCCTTCATTTAATATGAGAGTTTTGTCATTTTTGACATATTTTACTCCATTCTTAGGCTCTTTTGGAGCTTCAAAAGGGGAGATTTCAACCTAGCTTTATGAGCTAAGTTATTTATACGTAATGTGAGTTTAATGCAAAGTTGATGGGTAGATTATAACATGTAAATTAGTGAAAATTGTGGATTTAGAGTAAAACCTAGGGTTTGATAAAAATGAGATTTAGACATAAAAATTGTTATGGAATGAAGTAAAAATAATATAATTTGGAACCTTAGCTTATGAGTGACAACTTTATTAAAAAATTTCCAAGATCCGGGCATATGCGCCTGGGGATGAATTTTAGGAACCTTGCAGTTGAGGTTGAAAAATTACTTTAATAGTTAGAATATAAACTCTTGAGCTTGTATTGACTAGTTCTTACTCCATTTGAATAGTTTTCGATCGTATGACTTTGATTTGAGGGTTTGAACACATTCTTCAATTTGGAAGTAAGTTTGGGGCAAGGTAATTCTCATTTCTAACCTTGTACGAAGAAATTGTCCCCAAAGGAGAAATTACTAAATATGTGCCACTAATTGTGGGGGGCTACGCACGCACGAGGTGACAAGAGTCCGTACGTAGCTACTATTATGCTTAAGTCCGGGTAGTCTAGGACCTAAAAACATGCTTTAAGTTGCCGTAGTTCTAACTTTGTTGTCAATTTAAATTGCGTAAATTATATCGAACTTGGGAAATGAATTTATAAAAAGTTAAACATCATTTTCTTGACCGTTAAAGGGAAGTTAACATTACTTTGAGTAATTACTTTCCTGATGAATTCTTGATTGATTGTTTGATGTATTTATTTGTATTTGACGGCGTCCCATGCATGATTCACGAGCGAGGTAATATATGCATCTATGGTTCGCGTCGTTTAACCCTCCGGCAATGCACACTTTATTATTATGTTGGATCACCGTACGTCATCGACATTATTTGTACATGTTATTTGCTTGGTACATCTTTTGATTGAACTGCTTTAAATGCCTTGACTTGTTAACTAAAATGTAGGAAACTAAAATATTATTTACGAAAGAACCTGTCACTTCCTGTTATTAACTATTATTTATTCATGACATCCATTGTTAGCATAACATTTAAAATATATTATTTATTAACACTAGTAAGTGTCAAGTCGACCCTCGTCACTACTTCTTTTATATTAGACTGTATACTTGCTGGGTACATATTGCTTATATACTCATATTATGCTTCTATACTTAACTGTACAGGATCTTAGGCAGGTGCATCTAGCTACCCGTCCGGCGCGCGTTCCTGATACTTGATTGAGATCTCTCGGTGAGCTACCCATTCGAGCCATTCAACAATATGCCAGAGTCTCCCATTTTGTAATTACTGTCTATTCTATTTCAGGCAGTAGGATGTTTGTATTTTTGTATATTCTACTAGTTGCCCTAATACTTGTGACACTAATCACACATTTGTAGACTATTACTTTTGGGTTGTACTTTTATTATTATGAATTTGCTAATTATCGATTGTTTTAAATTTAAGATTAAGTAAATATTGGGATTGTTTGGTAACATAAATAAGAATCCACTAGTTGATTAAGGTTGGTTTACCTAACAACGGTGTTGATTGTTATCTCGACCTATAATGAAATTTGGGTCGTGACCCTATCTTTTCAGAAAGGTGCATATACTCTATTAGTTTACTTACTTTTTTTTTAATCGTAAAGCATTCGAATTCTATAAATGCACCAAATTATACCTCCATGTTTGTATAAAGTTTTAAGAGGCATAATATTAATAAAAGGGAAAATTTCACATAAGAGCAATTGGGCTCCATTTTTTAAAAATTTTATAGCCCTTATTTCAATTTATAACCAATTAGGTAAAAAATAATACGCTAAGATTCAACATCCAACTCCAATAAGTTCTCAAAATCAATATTTAATTTTTAAAAAAAATTGCTCAAGTTTTTAAGTTAATTTTTGAATCAAATACTGCGGCCCAAACATTAATTCAACAAACTAAATCTATTTGGGTGGTGAAAATTAGATTTTTAACAAGCTTAAGTATGTAGGTTTAAATTTCGAATTTGTTTTTGTGAAAAATTTGGAGGTGTTATTTAGACTTGTTAGAAATATTATAAAGATGTTGTATATAAAACTTGAAATCATTTAATGGAGATCTGGACAGATTTTGAACAAGAATTGCAATTGAAAATCGTGGAAGAAATCCATGCTTGTATGAAGGTGTATAAAAATGTATAATAGTGTATAAGAAATGTTTATGCACTCATATGAACTATTATACAAGATTATAAATAATTATACAAAAAACTAACTTCATCTTCTTCCTTGTTGTTTTTTCTGAAATTTAACTCAAGTATTCAAATCTACTCCAACTCAGTTCAAATTTAAATTTTTAACTCCTTTTGATATTTTTCATCATTTGGAACAATACCCAGTCCAAATAACTAACAAACTTAGAAAATCCTATTTTCGAAAGTAAAGTTTTGAAAGGCCTTCAATGGTGGACTTCTACTCTTCAATTTTTTTTATATTGCAACCAGGTGACATAGGGGGAGAAGCAGAAAATACACGGCCTCTTGAAGTATATATAGAAGATGCGAGAAGAAGAGAGAGTGAAAGCAATAATTGTGAGAACACAGATTTAACTCCATGGCTTATCGAAGCACTGATTGTAAGAACACTGATTTTCAATTCACTAGTGCTTTCAAAATATGTATAGTATAGGCTAGGTCGGGTAAAACTTAAAAATATGAGTCATTTTTTGTTATGGCGTGAAGTCAAGTGTATTTTCTTGTAATTCTTTCTCATAAAAATTTACAATATGGCGCCCGATTGATTTATTAAAACAACAAAAATTTAGGTACTCAGCACTGCATTATGTTTATTGCCATTTATATTATCACATAGGGAAGCCTTGGATCAACAGTCAAGTTGTCTCCGTGTGATTTATAGCTCATGGATTCGACATGTGAAATCAGTCAATGATCTTGCTTTAGAATAGGCTGCCTAATCACACCCTCTTGGGGTACGTTCCTTCCCTGAACGCAAAATATTTTGTACTCAGTAGTTAACTAAGTAATAATCTTCTATTGAAAAACACTTATAATGAACTCAGTAATTTAGTGCATCAGTAAAAAAAATTATATACTCTAATTACTAATAATTATTTAATAAATCGTATCTTTTTTTGTTAATATTTTTTATACATAAGGAGAGACGGGAAAGAGAATAACAAAATGGAAAATAGTTCTCTCAACAATAAGGTAAAAATTCAAATAAATAACCAATAAGTACTAATCACTAAAATTCTCCAATAAATGGTAGGGTGAAAAACACGTAATTTGGTGCATATATAGATGCGTTCTTGGAGGAGTAGTATACAAATTGGAGATCAACGTTCGTGGTTAAGACCTAAGTTGTCAATATCGAAAAGACGAAGAGAAAAAAATGACAGAGCTGTACGTGTCGTTAATATGTTTTGTGAAAGTATTTCAAATGCGGAGATAAATCCATTATTATTGTCCAATTTATCCTCTATTTGTCTTCTAAAAAATCAACAATGTCATGTCAATGACTCTCATCCAATAAAAATGAGGCATAAATTATACTAATATGTTTATGTAACACGTATTCATCTCGCAGGCTGCGCATTGCTTTTAGGAAATACTATATAGTATCCTCCGGAAAAAAACAAAGACAAGAAGACATGCTACATCACATCTGTTGTTTTTTGTATTGTTTAATAAGTTGGTCCCTTATTTTAATAGTTTGAATTTGACAAAAACTGGAATATGCTTAAGTCACATTATATTCGAGCTCCCTACAAAGACTCAAACAGAATTGGAAAATTGGCACTCAAGCCATGGGCCAACTCCTAAGCCGGAAAGAATATGAAAATGGAAAAATTAGACGCTACAACAAATATATACACTATATTATTATTCACAGCTATATTTTTAAAAATTATCATTTATAGCAATATTTGAATTTCAAAGCAAATTCACCTGAAATTATTGAAATAAGACACCAATTATTTTAAACTGAAATAAGAAAATAACAATCTATCATAGCTCAGTTGATTAGACCACATGCTTACTAAGCGAAGGTCTTGAGTTTGATTCTCAATGAGACATTCTATTTTTCTAGAATATGAATACAACCAATATGGTTTATATTTTTTGTATACACCCTTGTGCGTTGGTTATATTCGTTACGAAACGACAGATTATTGAAATCTTCATTATCGCAAAATTATATAGTTAGAACTAATTATCGCAAAATTATATAATTAAAACTAACACAGGTGGATGATGTAGCATGGTTCAACGATTTCAACATTTTTAATATGGAGTATGGGATATATGTTAAAAACTATCAAAATTGCAAGGAAAAAAAATAATTTTAACCTATGATTTCTAAATGTTAGTAGATTCATAGTAAGAACCTAAACGTTGAACTAATCAAATATAAATTATAGATTCACTTATTTATAATAGTGTGTAATAATTCAAATTTTGTTTAATATATATTTAACAATTGTAAGATTGGAGAATTATTTTTATTTATAGCTACTGAGCCAAATACTAAGGTAGTAAAAAGGAATGTATCAGCTTAAATTGTATGGGAAAGTCACTTTTTAAAGTAGTATTTACTTTTTATCCAGTATTTTTAATGCTTAGTAATAGTATATATTAGTCTATTAAAATTAATATGAACAGACCGTGTTACCTTTTTTTCTATCTCCTAATACAATAATGAAAGAATATCTACCAATAATAAAAAGATACACACAATATATCTCTTTCTCTGCAAAATTGTTCTTCTTCTTTTATTATTTCATAATACGTTATCAGCACGAGACTCTACCGTCTCAAGAAGCTCTTTGAGAAGATTAAGGTAATTTTTCTCCTTTTTTTAATTATGACTGACATTATGAAAAGAAAGTTCGTTACCCTTGAAATTTCGGGCAAGAACTATATGACATGGGTGTTGGATGCGGAAATCCATTTAGATGCAAGGGGTCTTGGAGACGCCATTAAAGACAGAAATAAAGCATCCACCCAAGAATGTGCTAAGGCCTTGATTTTCTTGCGCCATCACCTTGATGAAGGGTTGAAAATTGAATATCTCACAGCCAAAGATCCACTTATTTTGTGGAATGGCTTAAAAGAAAGATATGACAACTTAAAGTTGGTCACTCTGCCACAAGCACGATATGATTGGGCTCATCTAAGGCTCCAAGACTTTAGGTCTGTTTCTGAATATAATTCTGCGATGTTTAAAATTACTTCTAAATTAAAACTCTGTGGAGATACTATCACTGATTATGATATGCTTGAAAAAACGTTTACAACGTTTCATGCAGCAGTATAGAGAGAAAGGTTTCAAGAAGTAATCTGAGTTGATTTCTCTTCTCCTTGTGGCTGAGCGAAACAATGACTTGCTCATGAGAAATCATGAAACTCGACCCATTGGGTCTACACCATTGGACGAGGTGTATTCCCATTATGCTAAGCGTGGAAAAGGCCATGACTCTAATCGTGGTCACGGCCGTGGCCGTGGCCGTGGCCGTGGAAAAGGAAGAAATTTTCCTAGTGTCAATCACCCTCCAAAGAAATATAACCACCAAAAATGGAAAGGGAAAGATGAGAAGCCAAAAGCAAATAGTTGAGAAACTGAATGCTATCATTGCGGTGGAAAAGGGCACTGGACAAATATTTACCGTGTACCAAGACATTTAGTTGAGCTTTATCAAGCATTTCTAAAGAGTAAAGGCCCTGAAGCCAATTTTATCTCTGACAATTATTTTGACATCACCCACTTGGATGTGGAAGACTTCTTTGAGGGCCCTGATGGGAAAATAGACCACTTGATCGGTGATGGATATGTGGTTAATGATGATTGAGCAGTTTAAATTTTATTTTTGCCTATTCATAGTAGTTAGTAAATAAACATAATGTAATCATAGTTCTTTACATGAGTAGTAACCATTAAGTTTAGTTACTTTATGAAATTATGTTAGCTCTTTTCGATTAAATATAGTTCTAATATTTATTTTAAATAATATTTTAGTTGATTTAGTCCTCTGTTTTCGTTTTAAACAATATGTGCTCATTAAAATAACATTAGAACACTTTATATATGCATGAACGCATAACACATGTATTCTGTTGAAAGAAAACAAAATTCACACTTCAGTACGAAATAGATTGATTTGCTAAAGTTTGCTAAAGTACAACAAATTCCCCGACAGTATGAACTAGCGTGCCAATATTTGTACGAAACATTAGCATTGAAATGCGATTTTTTTATTTAACTTTGTTTCTTTTCCTTTTTTCTAAAAATATTAATATTTATTTGTATATTTCTTTTGTATGTTAAATTATGGTAAGCAAATATGGATATCTCATAAAAAAACAAACTTGGGTCAAAGCTCAATTATAAAAATATATGTTTAGTTGATTCATGTACGACACATACAATATTCAAAGAGAAGAAATATTTCTCTCATTTAAGTATGTGTAAGGTAGATATTACTACAATTTCTGGTAGTAGTAAATTAACTGAAGGCTCTGGAAGAGCTACTATAACTCTGCCTAAGGGAAAAATATTTACCATAGAAAATGCAATGTTCTCCTCCAATTCCAAGAGGAACTTGTTGAGTTTTAAAGATATCCGTCGAAATGGATATCATATTGAGACAATAGATGAGAATAATCTTGAATATCTCATTATTACCAAGAATGTCTCTGGCCAAAAGAGGGTTATTGAGAAGTTCCCATCTTTATCTTGTGGCATGTATTGGACAAGAATAAGTGGTATTGAGGCACATTCTACCGTAAACCAAAAGGTTACTGATTCCAATACTTTCGTACTTTGGCATGATCGATTGGGACATCCTGGATCCATTATGATGAGACGGATTATACAAAACTCAAATGGGCATCAATTAAAGAATTTGAAGATTATTTTAAATAATGATTTTTCTTCGCTTCTTGCTATCAAGACAAGTTAATTATTAGACCATCACCAACAAAGGTTGGAATTGAGTCACCTGCGTTTTTGGAACGTATACAATGGGACATTTGTGAACCTATTCACCCACCTAATTGGTTGCTTAGATATTTTATGGTCTTAATAGACACTTCTTCTAGGTGGTCTCATGTGTGCCTATTTTCATCTCGCAACCTTGCGTTTGCAAAATTAATGGCACAAATAATTCGATTACGAGCACAATTTCCCGATAATCCAATTAAGTCTATTAGACTAGATAATGATGTTGAGTTTTCATCCCAAGCATTTATTGATTATTGCTTATCAATTGGGATAAAAGTGGAACATCTTGTAGCTCATGTTCACACTCAAAATGGTCTTGCAGAGTCTTTAATTAAATGTCTGCAATTGATAGCAAGACCGTTACTCATGAAAACGAGGCTGCCCACTTCGGTTTGGGGTCACACTATTTTGCATGCAGCAATGCTAGTTCGTCTCAGACCGACAAATTATCACAAATATTCCCCGTTGCAATTAGTTTTGGGTCATGAACCTAATATATCCCATTTAGAATTTTTGGATGCGCAGTATATGTGCATGTAGCACCGCCATATCGCACCAAAATGGGTCCGCAAAAGAGGTTAGGAATATATGTTGGGTTTGAATCGCCCTCCATTATTCGCTACCTCGAAACATTGACAGGGGATTTGTTGATTGCACGATTTGCAGGTTGTCGGTTCGATGAGACACTTTTCCCAAAATTAGGGGGAGAAGTTGGTGAAACCAAACGAGAAATTTTGTGCAAAAATCCATCATTATCTCATCTTGATCCACGTGCCTCTATTTGTGAAAAAGAGGTGCAAATGATTATCCATTTGCAGAGAATAGCAAATCAAATGCCAGATGCATTTACGGATTTAAAAAGGATAACAAAATCACATATCCCCCCAGAGAATGTTCCAATCCGTATTGATGTCCCTATTGAAAATCTTCTAGTGTCATAGCTAATTAGTCGAAAGCACGCCTAAAACGTGACAGACCATTAGGTTCCAAAGATCGAAATCCTAGAAAAAGGAAAGTAAATGATCAAAACGACACTACGAAAGAATCTCATGAGGAAATTCACGATTTAATAAATTCTAAGATTCATGAAGAATCAATTGAGCCCGGGACTCAATAAAATAAGGAACTATCAATAAATCCAGTCAATATTGAGACAAATTTTAATCGAGTGGATATAGTGGTGGATTATGCCTTTGCGTATGATGTTGCATCTAGCATTATGCAAGAAAGCGAGGATCTTGAACCTCAATCTGTTGGAGAATGTCGACAAAGACTTGATTGGCCAAAATGGCAAGAAGCAATCCAATCAGAATTGAATTCACTTGCAAAACGTGAAGTTCTTGGGCCTATAGTCCAAACACCTAATGGTGTTAAGCCTGTTGGCTTATAAATGGGTCTTTGTACGCAAGAGAAATGAGAAAAACGAGGTACAAAGATATAAGGCACGCCTTGTTGCACAAGGATTTTCACAAAGACATGGTGTCGATTATGAAGAGACATATTCACCCGTTATGGATGCTATAACTTGCCGTTTTCTCATTAGTTTTGCTGTTCTTGAAAAGCTTGACATGCATTTAATGGATGTGGTTACTGGCTACCTTTATGAATCACTTGATAATGAGATATACATGAAATTTCCGATGGATTCAAAATGCCAAACACACATAATTCAAAGTCCCGGGAAATGTTTTCAATCAAATTGCAAAGATCTTTGTATGGTCTAAAGTAATCAGGACGAATGTGGTATAATCGTCTTAGTGAGTATTTATTAAAGGAAGGCTATATAAATGATGCCATTTGCCCCTGTATTTTTATATAAAAAAAACAACATCGGAATTTGTTGTACTTGCCGTATATGTTGATGACATAAACCTTATTGGAACTCCCATAGAACTCCAAAAGGCAATTGATTATTTAAAGAAGGAATTCGAGATGAAAAATCTCGGAAAGACAAAATTATGTCTTGATTTGCAAATTGAAAATTTGGCAAAAAGAATCTTTGTTCATTAATCTGCCTATATAGAAAAGGTATTGGAACGGTTTTATATGAATGGAGCATATCCTTTAAGTACTCCGATGGTTGTTTGATCACTTGATGTAAATAAGGATCCATTCCGACCTCAAGAAAGAATGAAGAGCTACTTGGTCTTGAAGTACCATATCTTAGTACAATTGGCACACTAATGTATCTTGCAAATACTACAAGGCCTGACATAACTTTTTCAGTTAATGATTTAGCAAGATATAGCTCTGCTCCTACAAGGAGACATTGGAATGGAATCAAACATATATTGCGGTATCTAAAAGGGACTACTGATATGGGCTTATTTTATGGCACTAATTGCAGTCCTGATCTTGTTGGTTATGCTGATGCTGAGTATTTATCTAATCCACACAAGGTTTGATCTCAAACAGGTTATGTGTTTACCTGTGGAGGCACTGCCATATCTTGGAGATCGACTAAGCAATCAATTGTGGTTACTTCATCTAATCATGCTGAGATAATTGCTATTCATGAAGCAAGTCGGGAGTGTGTGTGGTTGAGGTCTATAATACATCATATTCGAGACAAATGTGGTTTGAAATGTGACAAACTACCAAGATTTTGTATGAAGACAATGTAGCATGCATAGCTCAATTGAAGGGAGGATTCATAAAAGGAGATAGGAGAAAGCATATTTCACCAAAGTTATTTTTCACACATGATCTTCAAAAGAATGGTGATATCAATGTGCAACAGATTCGTTCAAGTGATAATATGGCTGACGTCAACCTTCTAGAAGCTAGTGCACAAGATTGGGATGCGAATGCTCAAGGATGTGAATTGATACTCTCTTCAGGGGGAATTAATGCGCGTTGCACTCTTTTCCCTTACAAGGTTTTGTCCCACTGGGTTTTCCTTGCAAGGTTTTTAACGAGGCAACCAATAGGCGCATTTCTAAATATGTGTACTTTTTTTTCTTTTCTAGAATTTTTTTCCATTGGGTTTTATTTTAGTTAAGGTTTTTAATGAGGCACATTACTTATTGAGTAAACATTCAAGGGGGAGTGTTAAGAATAGAATTCTATTTGGAGTGAATGTCTATCTTGTAGAGAGTTTTACTTTGAGGCTAAGTCATTTTTCCTCCTATAAATAGAGGGGTCTTACCCCATTGTAAATCACTCCAAAATTCAATAAGAATTTTCTCTCTCTCTTTCTCTACAAAATTTTTCTTATTCTTTTATTATTTAAAAATATAAATATTATATAGGAAGGAAAAAATCTTTTGTTTAAAAGGTTAATAAGTGGGCTAAGCCCACTCTTTTTATTATCCTCTTTGTCAGATTGTCTTAGGAGTTAGATATACTAAGGCTTATAGTAAAAATTGCATGCGGCACTCTATTTGATAGTTCCCTTTTAACTTATATTTATTTTATTTTTTATTTATATTTATACCCAATTTTTATTTAAAGTATTTTATAAAAGAGGATTTTACTCTTCTTTA
The DNA here is from genome assembly GCA_034376525.1 of Nicotiana benthamiana. Lineage (NCBI taxonomy): Eukaryota > Viridiplantae > Streptophyta > Magnoliopsida > Solanales > Solanaceae > Nicotiana > Nicotiana benthamiana. The sequence continues at coordinate 25,064,607 of CM067324.1, read as the reverse complement.
ATAAAAGACTATTGACAAACTGCAGGATAAAAACTTATGCATGGTTAGGCTGAAGTTTTAGCAAATGAACTAAAACTTCAGCTTGTTTAGATTGAAGTTTCGGATAAAACTCAGGACAAAATTGTAGACTGCGTTACAAAACTTCAGCATGTTTTGGTGTAAAGTTTTAGCAAATGAATTAAATTGTTTCAGCATACATTAGCAAAAACTCTTTAGGATATTACATACTGCAAGACAAGAACTTAAGCACGTGTAGTATGAAGTTTTAGCAAATGAACTAAAAAACTGAAGCATGTTTAGTCTGAAGTTTTAGCAAATGAACTTAAATATTTAAGCATATTTAGTATGGAGTTTTAGCAAATGAACTAAATAACTTAAGCGTGTCTAGTTTGAAGCTTTAGCAAATGAACTAAATAACTTTAGCATATTTAGACGGAAGTTTCGGATAAAACTTATGACAAAACTATAGACCGCGAGATATATAACTTCAGCATGCGTTGACATGAAGTTTTAGCTTCAATGTGAAACATTAGCATGAAGTTTTAGCTTCAACATGAAACAACTTCGTGCTACAGTAGCATGAAGTTTTAGATTCAACATAAAATAATTTCATGCAAGTGTGATTCGGAAGATGAATCTAGATAAGTTTCTAATTTTCTGATTAAACTGTTAAAAGGAGGTGAGGAGATCTTTTGCACGAATAAGGTTGTTGATCATACGATTAATACGTGATACAAATTTTATATTTTATTTCAAGAGTGTAATTATTATATTATTGTGAATTTTATTAGCTAGCTATCAAATTAATATTTTTTAAAATTAGAATATAGGTCAAAAGGTGGCAAAAGAAAAGGGTAAACTGAGAGGGCTCGGGAAATTTGCCGACAACGTAAACGAACGAGACAGTAGCCTAAGGATTTCCAACGTTAGGTATGGATCAACTTTGGTTCATTAGCCATATAAGTTGCTGCAACATTATAAAAGTATATAATGATGCTAATGGTGAATCAATGATTGAATGATGAATATGAGACATAATGATTAATCTTGTGATCATGGGGTAAATTTTTGGGCGATGATTTGTGAATTTATACAGGATATAGAGGTGTTAAAAACTACTGCTCTAAAAATATTTTCGGATGCAGTTTCTGTTGGTACTATTTTAATTAGGAGATATCATGAAATTAAAATGGGAGACAGTAATCTTCCAATGATGGCACAGCAATTATGGTAATGATATATAGAAGGATGAGATTTAGAATATTGGTTGAAAAAAATATTGTTCAACTTACTGTTTTGGCTTATGTTATTTTAATTTGTGGTTCACCTTAGACTAAGTTCACTAATTTAGCCAGTTATGCAACTTTCCTGGTTGCAGATGAGCATAAGAAGGTGAGAAGGCTCGGCTTGAGCATCCTTATTATGGTCCGGTGGTTAGGGATGTTTAAAGGTGATTCCTATGAAGAGGTAGTTGACACTGTTCTCCGTTATGTGTTCTATCAAGAGAGGGACATGGCCGAGCGAGAAGATAAAAGGGCTCGTAGTACCGATGAGATTGGTGGCGCTTCATCTGGGGGAAAAGCGATTTAACCGTGGGCAGTCTAGACCTACACAGACTGAGTCGGTGGTGCAGTTTTCTGGGATAACGTTTCTATTAAGGCAAGGTAAGCAACAAGATAATAGCTTGTTTCAGCTTGGACAATTTTCGAGATGTTATACATTTGGTAGGAACCACAGTGGTTGTTGCTTTGGTATAGCTGGTGGTTGTTTTACTTGTGGTGAAAAGTGACATGTCGCTAAATACTATTCCAAGCTTAATTTGGTACCAATCAGGCTACTATAAAGCCACGAGGAACTGCTCTAGTCACGCAGACTCAAAACCAACAAGTTAGAGCTGCTCCACAAGGTGCCCCCGGACATAATAAACAAGCTACACTAGGTGTTCAGGAAGTGGGTGCACCGCCGAGATTCTTTGCAATGACCAAACAGGACGCTGAGGCATCTAATATGATAGCCACATGTACTATTACTGTCTATATGGTATTCGTACGTGTCCTTACCTTTAGCTTTATATTTATGTGATGACCCAAAAGGTCATCACTTATTTTTAAAATGAATTATGCATTTTAAGGTCTTAAAAACCTCTTTCAGTCTCACCTCAATTTGCGTGCGCAGTCCGAGCACGTAACTGAAAAGCCATTATGTGAAAATCTGTGAAAAACGATAAATTTTGATATCGGTCAATATTTTAGGTAAATGGACCCGGGCCCGTAATTTGACGGTCCTTGAGGGTCCATAAGAAAATATGGGACTTGGACGTATGCCTAGAATCGAATTTCGAGGTCCCAAACCCAAGAAATAAAATTTTAAAATAACATTATTTTCTAATATTGTTTACGAGTTTAGAAATGAATTGCGATTAGAACTTGATAGCACCGGGCCCGTATTTCGGTTCCAGCGTCCGGTGCATGTCTTATATGTGATTTAAGATAAATTTGTGAAGTTTGGTAGGAAACAGACTTGAAACGGATCATATTTGAAAAAAAATTAGAAATTTGTTCTTAAGAAAATTTCGTGATTTGATGCTAAATTCACAGTTATTGATATTATTTTAGTGATTTGAATGCATGAGCGAGTCCGTATGATGTTTCTAGATTGGTGTACAGATTTGGTTTGGAGCCCCATGCGCTGGGTTGTGTTTTTGATAGGCCATGGGTGGATTTTGGACTTGATGAGTTATAGGTTTTATAGCTGGTATGTTCAGGCCTGTAGGCTTCGCATTACGAAGCCTGGCTCGCAAATGCGAGGGCTTATCGCAATTGCAATAGCAGCCCATGCCAGCTCCATCTCGCAAATGTGAGATTCCCTTCGCAAATGCGATACACCCCTTTGGGGCCTGTTATTGCAAATGCGCTCCATTGTTCGCATTTCCTAAACCGCAATTGTGAAGACCCCTTTGCAAATGCGAAATAACAGTGGTCGGGATCCACAATTGCGAACTCTGTTCGCAATTCCCATACCTGCGACCTGCAATTTTTATACTTAGCCAAAAATCAACCATTTTTCACATCTTTTCAGAATATAAAATCCCTACGGTGATTTTTCAAGAGCAACTCTTCTTCCAAATGATTGTAAGTCAATTTTAACTCATTTCTTCAATCATTAACATCTTTAACATGATTTCAACTCAAAATCAATAATTTTCATGGGAAAATTGAGTGTTTTGGGTAGAACCTACATCTTTCAAAAATTAGAGATTTGAACCTCGATTTGAGGTCCGATTTCAAAATAAATTATATATTTGGGTTCGTGGGGGAATGGGTAATCGGGATTTGGTTTGAACCTCGGGTTTTGACCAAATGGGCCAGGGGCGATTTTTGACTTTTTGGGTAAAACTTTGAAAAACTCATTTTCATGCATTGGAATCGATTCATTTATCATTAATTGATATAATTAGGTAACTTATGACTAGATACGAGCGAACTGGTGGTGGAATCAAGGGGTAAAGCGATAGTTGAGACGTGAATTGTGTTTGTGGCATCGAGGTAAGTGTTTGGTCTAACCCTAGCTTGAGGGATTGGGAGTTGTGTCCTATTTGCTACATGCTACTTGTTGTGTATGACGTATATGTATGGTGATGAGTATCTATACATTCGTGTCAAGCATGACCGTGAGTCTTAAATTAGGATTTGATGTGTTCTTAAGTAATACTACAAATGTTTAAGTTGATAATTTTCTGTGTTGAGCAAGGATTATGAATATACACGTGGAAGCTACTTATGATTAAGTGTTGCTGTTAGCTGAGGTAGTAGAATGTTGGGATAAGTTTGGTTATAGCTGTTTCTCCCTTGCCAGGATGTATTTATTTATATTGTCGATTTCCTTGTCGGGATAGCGTTGTTTCTTGAATTAATCCCTTTCCGGGACTCTATTTGTGAATTGGTATTGAATTGTATATCTGGATCGGGTTGTGCTCTGCAACAATGATATAAATGGATCGGATTGCACGCTGCATTGATGATATAAATGGATCGGTTTGCACACTTTAACAAACATAAATTTGGATCGGGTTGCACGCTGCAATAGTGATAAATGATAGGGACCGGGTTGCGCGACGCAACCGTATTATTATTGTTTTGCTGTAGATCGTAAATTGTTCTCATGTATTTCTCCTAAATTACTGCTAGTATTAATATTTCCCCGCAGCATGTACCCCCTCCCATCTTTATTCATTTATTCATATTTTATTTTCTGCTATGTATTATATAACTGCACAAGTTTATTTGGTAGTCCGGTCCTAGCCTCATCACTACATTGCCGGGGTCAGGCCAGCCAGGCACTTACCAGCACACGGGGTCGGTTGTGCTGATACTACACTTTGCACTATGTGTAGATCCCAGAGCGGCTTTTGGACCTTAGTATTTGGGTGGCAGCCTTTAGTCAAGCTAGAGTTCCCGAGTTAGTCCTGCAGGCGTCTGCTGGCCCAACGTTTTCTTCTATCTTATTACGTATTTTGTTTTCATTTGTTTCCTAGATAGATTGTACTTTCTTTTCAGATATTTGGTTGTAGTATTCCTAGACAGTCCGTGATATTGTGACACCAGATTTCAGGTAGAGATGTATGTCGGCATTGTCGTACTGTTTATGGTTAATTTATCAGATTAAGTCTTCTGTTCGTATTTATTCATAGTTAATATTGCACTTGTTCACATGTTAGTTTAAATTGTTAAAAATGGCTAATAATGAGTTAGAAATGATATAACACGCGACTTGCTTAGCTTTCACGAGTAGGCACCATCACGACTCTCGAAGGTGAGAAATTCGGATTATGAAAAGTTGGTATCATAGCTAGGTTATATAGGTCTCACAACACATGGACAAGCTTAGTAAATTCTAAGGGATTGGTATAGAGGCGTCTATATTTATCCCTCAGAGGCTACAGATTTAGGAAAAACTTTACATTTATTCTTTCTTGTCGTGTGGTTTGGTTTCTCAATGCTAATTGAATTCCTACTATGTTCTTTTGTAGATAGCGAGAACATGCACTTTCTCATCCACCGATCAGTAGCCCAAGACCCCAGCAGCAGGTCTCACGAGGGGCAGAGGGCAGGGCTGAGGTAGGGGCAGAGCTTAGCCCAGAGTAGCAGCACTAGTGGCGAAGCCTCTAGTTGACTTTGATGATGAGGTTCCAGTCCGGATAGTTCTCGTAGGGCCAGCTCAGGTCCTAGAGGGGTTTATTGCTACTCCGATACTCCAAGATGCTCTGGTCCGTTTAGTGGGCCTTATGGAGAGTGTCACCCGGGCGGGCTTGTTTCCTTTAGAACCAGCCATCTCTCAGACTGGTGGAGGAGCCCAGACTCCTGCTACTCGCACTCCGGAGTAGATGGGTCCCCAATTTCAAAATCCAGCAGTTCATCCAGGTTGAGTAGTTAATCTAGGTGTGGTAGCTCAGATAGGTGATGTAGCATCTATGTCTGCCGATGCTTTGTATAGATTGGGCAGGTTCACCAAGCTCTTCATTGCTATTTTCAGCGTTGTATCTTCTGAGGATTCCTAGGATTATGTATATAGTTGTCATGATGTTCTCTGGAACATGGGGATAGTGCAGTCCAATAGGGTCGATTTTGCTACTTTTCGCTTATATGGATCCGCCAAGACTTGGTGGAGAGATTATTGTTTGGCTAGACCAGCCGAATCACTAGCTTTGACTTGGGAGTAGTTTACTCAGCTAGTTCTGGAGATATTTCTCCCCATCGCTCAGAGAGAGGCCTATTGAAGGTAGTTTGAGCGTCTCCAGCAGGGTTGTATGAGACCAGATTAATCGACTTGGCTTGTCATGCTCTTGTCATACTTCCCATCGAGAGAGAGAGAGAGAGAGGGTGAGGAGGTTCATTGAGGGACTTATCCATCATATTCTACTTTAGATGGCTAGGGAGACATGGAGTGAGATTTCCGTTCAGAAAGCGGCCAATATGGCCAGGAAAGTGGAGATGGTTATGTCACAGGGAGGTGGTCATGGGTCGTACAAGAGGCCTCATCATTTAGGAAGATACAGTGGTGCCTCGTCTGGAGGCAGGGATTCGCATAGTAGAGTCCATCCTCCTAGGCCCTTTCAGTCAGCACTTCAGGTTTCTCACAACGCTTCACATGGTCGTGGTTCTCATATATAGTATTCTGATCAGCAGCCCTAGAGTGCGCCACCAGCTCCTATCAGTGCACCACCGTCCATAGTTTTTGGCGTGGTCATTCAGGCCTCCAGGGTCAGTCTCAGTTTCCTCAGCCGCAGCACTCACGTGAATGCTATATGTGTGGTAAGTATGGTCATATCCGGAGGGCTTGTCCGAGATTGGTGGGTACTCAACCATAGCAGCAGGGTTCTCGTGCTATAGTTTCGGCAACAGGTGTTCTGCCGCCGGTTCCGCCAGCTAGGGGTGGGGGTATAGGTGCTAGAGGTGGAGATAGAGGTGTTAGAGGTGGAGCTCAGACCGCTAGAGATGGAGGCCAACCAGTCGCAGGCCGTCCTAGAGATGTAGTCTAGGCTAGTGGGGCGTATCCCCGATTTTATGCTCTTCCAGCCAGGCCCGAGGATGAGGCTTCCAATTTAGTTATCACAGGTACTATTCTGGTTTGTGGCAGAGATGCTTCAGTTTTATTTGATCCAGGGTCTACGTATTCCTATGTGTCATCTTATTTTTCACCGTATCTGGTCATACCCTTGTGATTCTTTGAGTGCTCCTATTTATGTGTCTACACCGGTGGTTGGTTCTATTATGGTAGATCAAGTCCATCGCTCTTGTATAATTGTGATTGGGGGGGTTTTGATACTCATGTAGATTTGTTGCTTCTGGACATGGTTGATTTCGATGTCATATTGGGGATGGACTGGTTATCACCTTACCACGCTATCTTGGACTGTCATGCCAAGACTGTGACCTTAGCATTATCGGGTTTACCTCGTTTAGAGTAGATAGGGACTCCTGGTCATTCTACCTGTAGTGTTATTTCTTATGTGAAGGCTCGACGTATGGTCGAGAAGGTGTGTTTGTCCTATTTGTCATATGTTCGTGATTCTAGTGCCGATGTTCCTTCTATTGATTTTGTGCCTGTTATTCGTGAGTTTCCTGAGGTATTTCTTTCATGTATTTCTCTTAAATTATTGCTGGTATTGATATTCCCCCGCATCATGTACCCCCTCTCATCTTTATTCGTTTATTCCTATTTTATTTTCCGCTGCATATTATATAATTGCAAAAGTTTATTTAATAGTCTAGTTCTAGCCTCGCCACGACTTCGCCGGGGTTAGGCCAGGCCCTTACCAATACATAGGGTCGATTGTGCTGATACTACACTCTGAACTATGTGCAAATCCTAGAGCAGCTTTTGGACCGCAGTATTTGGGTGGCTGCCTTCAGACCACCTAGAGATCCTTAGGTAGTCTTGTAGGTGTCCGCAGGCCCGTCGTTCTCTTCTATCTTATTACGTATTCTGTTTTCATTTGTTTCTAAGACATATTGTACTTTCTTTTTAGCTATTTGGTTGTAGTATTCCTAGACAGTCCGTGATATTGTGACGTCAAATTCCGAGTAAAGGTGTATGTTGGTATTGTCGTACTGTTTATGGTTAATTTATCAGATTAAGTCTTCTGCTTGTATTTATACATCGTTAATGTTTCACTGTTGTTCACATGTTAGTTTAAATTGTTAAAAAGGGGCTAATACTGAGTTAGAAATTCTACAATACGCGAGTTGTCTAGCTTTCACGAGTTAGCGCCATCATGACTCCCGAGGGTAGAAAATTCAAGTCGTGACAATTTAGAATGGGTCGGGTCTTTTAATGTGACATATGTGGTTATGATCCTGGTGAGGAAACTTTATTTGTGGATAGAGTATACAGATAAGGCATGATATCTGTTCAGGGAAATGACTCGGTAGCTGTTCTAGTAGTGTTGCCGATGTTTGACTTTCATGTTATTATATGCATAGACTGATTGGTGTTCGTGCTATGTAATGCACAATTGTCACGTAAAAGATATTTGATTTTTTGTTTCTTATGGTCTTAGAATAACGTGGAAGGTTATTCACCATTGCCATGGGCAAGGAATTTTATTGTACGAAGGTTCTACATAAGATGAATAGAAAATGTTCAACGTATCTAACTGTAATTTAAGACACTAGAGTAAAGATTTTGACTCTCGGAATATTTATAGTTACTAATAAGTTTCCAAATGAGTTACAAAATATCACGATCCTAAACCGCACAGGTCGTGATGGCTCCTACCGCAGTACTAGGTCAACCGATTCAACACATATAACGACAAGATCTTTTCTAAATCCATTTACTAATAAAAAATGATCACAATTATTTTGTTTTAATATATATAAAGAAGCGAAAACAAATAAGCAAAAACATCAAACACTGCCGATTCCGGTTCACTAGTCATGAGCTACAAAAATATACAGTCTGACACTGTCAACTCAATACAAGATATGAGTGAAGTAAATACTAAAAGATAGGAAGGAGAAGGTAGGGCTACAGACATTGTGTAGCTACATCGCAATCTCCGTAAATGCTCTGAAGTCAAGAGACAACTCTCATTCGGACTCTCTAGCATTTGGATCTGCACACATGGTGCAGAGAGTAATGTGAGTACACCAACTCAGTAAGTAACAATTTTACATAAAGGCTGAGTGCAGTGACGAACATTCAAAATCATGTACATATCATATCACAAAAATCTCAAAGGAAATGGCAAGATCAAATGAGTAGATAAATTCTGAACATCCAGTAAAAACTATAGTTCCAAAGTTTTTGAAAAGTTGTTAGATTATTTGTTCAAAATTTTCAAAAGAGGCTTAGTATAAAGAAGAGTGAAAATAGTGTTTTCATAAAAACAAGCCCCTCGGGCGAAGTATTGCTCAAAAATATAGATAGCCCCTCGGGCAAGAGCCTCAGTCACTCGTGACCCAATAGATATCTCATAATAACCGTTGCAGTGTGCAACGTGATCCATAAATATATAGTCGACGCGCTCAATGGAGATGGGCAGACTCTGGTGGGGCTCCTACATCCTAAGCTCTATATCACTGCGACGTACAACCTTATCCAATATATTGTTGCGGCATGCAGCCCGATCCATATTGCATATATATAACGCTGTTGCGTGCAGCCCGATCTATTACTATCCTCACTATCCAGCCGTCGGCCTCACTCACTCATCAACCTCACAAGCTACTCGGGCATCTCCGTACAACTTAAGGAACTCAGCCCAAAACACTTTCATAAATATAAAAAAAATAGAGTGAGGAACAATATTTAAAAATAAAAGGTTTAAATCATTATTGAGGATAATGCTTTCTATCAAAATTATGTGAGGATAACAGTAAAATACCCTTGAGGGTCCACAATACGGCACAAGGCCCCAAACATGGCATTAAGCCCAAATTAATAGAATCATTTCTAAAACATATAGATATCATATAGAGTTTATCAAAATATGCAACTCTACAGTTGCCACGGGACAGACAAAGTCACAATCCCTACAGGTGCACGCTCATGCGCCTGTTACCTAACATGTGCATCACCTCATTTATCAAAATAGTGAGAAATTCTAGGGTTTCATACCCTAAGGTCTAGATTTACAATCGTTACTTACCTTGAACCGGATGAAAATCTACTCCGAAATGCCCTTTCCTCTCGACTCGGCCTCAAATCTCCTCGAATCTATCCAAAATCAGAATAATAAAATCAATGCATACCAAAGGGACAAAGCCTACATGAACATTATCAACTTTAATCATAATTCCCGAAATTAGCCGGATGCGAGCCCACGTCTCAGAATTCAATGAAAATCACACAACTAAAAAGTCCATTCACTCAGGAGTCTAATCTGACATCAAATGATCATCCAAATACCTAATATTAACTCTCCACTTTTCCCTCGGAATATAACCAAAAACAAGTGAAGAACACTTACGCCAATCACTCTTCTGAAAATGCCCTCTAAAATCGCCTCTTCTTGAGCTCTCTACAGAAATTTGGAATTATGAACTCAAGCACTCATTATTGAACTTAAACAATTGCTCAAGATGTCTTCTTCTTCGTGAACGTGGTAGCTCCCTCGCATTCGTGAAGCACAAGCTGCCCCTGACAAAACCTCTCTCCTATGCGAACGCGAGGGCCCACTCGCGAACGCGAATAACAATCAGCTTGACTCTATGTAAATGCGATGCCCAGTTTGCGAACGCGTAGCCTTGAACTCACGAAGCTTCAAGAACACGGGACCTACATCGTGAACATGAAGAAAAACTCGGCTGCCCCTCTCATATCCTTCGCGAATGCGAGAGCCCTTGCAAACGCAAAGAAGTATTTCTCTGCAACAAAATACCAAAAAATTTGCCAACTTTCAAAACCAAGAATTGGTCCGTTAACCACCCGAGGCCTTTGGACCGCAACCAAATACGCCAACACATCCATAACCTCATTCTGACTTAGTCGAACCTTCGAATCACTCAAAACAATACCAAAACACCAAATCACCGTTGGATTCTAGCCTAAGAACTTAGAAACTTCCAAATTACACAAACAACATCGGAACCTATCAAATCACCTTTTTGCACATAGGTAACAAATGACACAACAGACCTACTCCAATTGTCAGAATTCCATTCCGACCCGATATCAAGATTTCCACCCCGATCGAAAACTCCAAATTTTCAATTTCGCCAATTCAAGCCTAATTTTGCCATGGACCTCCTAAATACATTTCAATCATGCTCATAAGTACCAAATCACCTAACGAAGCTATCCAAACCATAAAAACTCAATTCCGAGATCATTTACTCACAAGTCAACTTCTGGTTGACGTTACCAACTAACCAACTTAAGAAACTAAGTGTCTCATTCTACCCTAAGACCATTCTGAACACAACACCATGAACATGATATGACGAAATACAACTGAAAAATACATATGGAAGATGAAATGGAAAAAACAGAGCGGCAACTCATAAAATGACCGACCGGATCGTTACATCTTCCTCCTCTTAAACAATTGTTCGTCCTCGAACGAGTCAAGAAACATACTTGAAACCTCAAATAGGTGGGGATATCTACTTCACATCTCCCACTTGGTCTCCCAGGTAGCCTCTTCCATGGGCTGACCTCTCCACGGTACTTTCACGAAAGCTATCTCCTTTGATCTCAACTTTCGAACATGCCGCTCCAAAATAGCCATCGGCTCTACATCATAAGTCAAATCACCATCAAACTGAACCGTGCTAAAATCCAAAACATGAGATAGATTGCCAATATACTTCCAGAGCATAGAAACATGAAATACCATATGCACACTCGACAAGCTAGGTGGCAAAGCTAGCTCATAAGCAACCTCCCCAATCCTCCGAAGCACCTTCAAAGGCCCAATTAACCGAAGACTCAATTTACCCTTATTTCCAAATCTCAGAACACCATTATGGGTGAAACCTTCAGTCGGATCTTCTCCCCAACCATGTAAGACACATCACGGATCTTCCTGTCAGCCTAACTTTTTTATCTCGATTAAACTGTATGAAGCTGCTCCTAAATCACCTTCACCTTGTCCAAAGCATCCTGCACCAAGTCTGTACCCAAAAGCCTAGCCCCGCCCAGCTCAAACCAACCAACTGGAGATCTACATCATTTCCCATATAAAGCCTCATATGGAGCCATCTAAATATTTCATTGATAAATGTTGTTATATCCAAACTCTGCGAGTGGTAGAAACTGATCCCATGAACCCCCAATCAATGTAACAAGCATGCAACATGTCCTCCAATATATGAATAATGCACTCGGACTGCCCGTGCGTTAGAGGGTGAAAAGTTGTGCTCAACTCAACCTGAGTACCCAACTCTCACTGCACGACTCTCCAAAATTACAAAGTGATGAGTACCTCTATCTGAAATGATGAAAACTGGGACACCATGCAAGAAAACAATCTCTCGGATATAAATCTCTGTTACCCGCTCTAAAGAATAGGTAATACACATGAATGAAGTGTGCGGACTTGGTCAGCCGATCTATAATCATCCAAATAACATAGAACTTCCTCAAATTCCATGGTTATCCGCTCCCCACTTCCACTCTGCAATATCTATTTGTTGAAGCAAGCCACCCAGTCTCGTATTCTCATATTTCATTTGCTGACAATTAAGACACCGAGCTACAAATCCTAAAATATCCTTCTTCATTCTCCTCCACCAATAATGTTGTCTCAAATCCTAGTACATCTTCGCAGAACCCAGATGGATGGAATACCGCAAGTTGTGGTCCTCTTCCAGAATCAACTCGTGTAACCCATCTATTATGGGAACACATATGTGGCCTTGCATCCTAAATATCCCATCATCACCAATAGTCACATCTTTGACATCGCCGTGTTGAACTATGTCCTTAAGGACAAGCAAACAAGGATCATCATATTGGTGCTCTATGATGCGATCAAACAAGGAAAACCGAGAAACCACACAAGCTAAGTCCTAACTGGGCTCTAAAATATCCAATATCACAAATCGATTGGCTAAGGCCTGAACATCAACTGCAACAGGTCCCTCCCCGACAAGAATATATGCCAAACTGCCCATAATATCATTGTCCTTTAGTAGCTCCAACCATCTCCGCTACCTCAAATTATGATCCTCTTACTTGAACAAGTGTTGGAGACTACGATGATTAGTAAAGACCTCACAAAACACCATAAAGATAATGCCTCCAAATCTTCAACGCGTGAACAATGGTAGCCAACTCTAGATCATGGATAGGGTAGTTCTTCTCAAGGGGCTTCAACTGACGAGAAGCATAAGCAATCAATTTACCCCGTACATCAACATACACCTAATACCAACTCCCAAAGCATCATAATACATTGTATATGAACTTGAAGCTGGTGGCAAAACTAACACTGGAGCTGTGGTCAAGGCAGTCTTGAGCTTTTGAAAGCTCGCCTTGCATTCATTCGACCACATGAAAAGGCGCATTTTGAGTCAATTTAGTCGAGGGTGATGCTATAGATGAAAATCCTTGAACGAACCGACAATAATAACCAGCCAAACCAAGAAAGCTGCAAATCTTTGTGGCTGAGGACGGTCTGTGCCAACTCTGAACCACCTATATCTTCTTCAGATCAACCTGAATACCCTCACAAGACACCATATGCCCCAAGAAAGCCACTGAACTGAGTTAAAACTCACACTTGGAGAACTTTGCATAAAGTTTCTCCTCCCTCAACCTTGCAATTCCACTCTCAAATGCTCCACATGCTCCTCCTAACTATGCGAGTATACCATAATATCATCAATGAATACAATGACAAACAAGTCAGATAAGGCTGAAACACATTGTTCGTCAAATGCATGAACGTTGCTGGGGCATTGCTTATCCCAAAAGACATCACAAGGGTATTGACCATATCGGGGTCCTGAAATTTGTCTTATGAATATTTGAGTCCTTGATCTTCAACTAGTGATACCTTGACCAAAGGTCAATCTTAGAGAACACTCTCGCTCCCTAAAGCTGGTCAAATAAATCATTAATAGGAGGTAAATGATACTTGATCTTGATGGTAACTTTGTTCAACTTCCTGTAATCAATACACATCCTCATCGTACCATCCTTATTCTTCACGAATAGAATAGGTGCACACTAAGGCGAGACACTATGCGGAATAAACCCCTTATCAAGGAGTTCCTGAAGTTGTTCCTTCAATTCCTTCAACTTTGCCGGTTCTATACGATATACTGGAATAAAATAGGTTGAGTTCCCGTTACCAAATCAATACCAAAGTTAATATCCCTGCCCGATGGTATGCCCGACAGGTCTGCAGGAAACATATTGGGAAAGCCCCTCAGTACGTGAACAGAAATGATACTAAAAGTCTCTACACTGACATTCCTCACAAAAGCCAAGTATGAAAGACAACTGGGGACAAAATCAGTCAAACCTCACCACTCAATCCGTGGCACACCCAACATAGCCAACATCAGTGTCTTAGCATGACAGTCCAATATAGAACGACACTGAGATATCCAATCCATGCTTAATATCACATTAAAGTCCACTATACAAAGCAACAAAAGGTCCACTAGGGTCTCCAGACCACCAATAGTCACCACATATGACCGATATACACGGTCTACAACAATAGTATCACCTATCAGAGTAGATACACAAAAAGAGGAAATAAGACACTCATGGGGTGTATCCAAATAATACACAAAATATGATGACATATATGAAAAGCTGGAACTAGGATCAAATAACACAGAGGCATCTCGGTGGCAAACTGAGACAATACCTCTAATCATGACATCTAAAGTAATAACATCTGGTTTGGCTGGGAGCGCATAAAAATGGGCTTGACCACCACCTGATCTACCTCCCTCTTTAGGGAGACCCCTAACTGACTGACCCCCACCCATAGCTACCTAGGCAGGTGGTGAAGTAACTGGAGCTGAAGTCGAGGGCTGAACCCTCTACAGAGATGAACCCCCAAGAAGATGAGGACACTATCTCCTCATATGTCCAAACTCTCCACACTCATAGCAACTCCCTGGTGCGGGGAGCGGGGACTAAAGGGAACCCCTTAGCACCAGGATGACCAGTGGTAGGAGATAGCATGGAAGAGCCCTGAACTGATGGAGGACGGGACAAACTATGGGCTGAAAAAGCACTAAGTGATGAATGGCCCTGATGAGAACTTTGAGAATCATGGCTTGATGATACTTCACGATGAACGGGGTGATCTTACTGAGAATGTTTGAATAGAAGGCCTCTGCCTTGCTAAAACTGACCTCTCAAACGAACACCACCAAGACTACCAGATCTCCGAGGCCTCTTGGCTTCCCTCTCATCTCGCTCCTGGCTATGAACTGACTTAATCTCTTGAGTAATATCAACAACCTCCTCTAAAGTAGCACCTGGCACCCTCTCTATGGTCATGAGAATCAGAAGCTGATATGTGAGGCCATCAACGAACCTTTTGATCCTCTCTCTATCCGTAGGAACCAGCCAAACAACATGACAAGCTAACTTCGAGAACCTCATCTTATACTACGTCATTGTAATATCATCCTAACGCAACTGCTCGAAATGTTCACACAGCTCCCTTCTACGAGATGTGGGACATACTTCTCAAAAAAAAGAGCGGAGAACTGCTGCCAGGCAAGGGGCGCTGCACCAATAAGCCTACGCTTCTCATAAGCCTCCCACCAAGTGAAGGTAGCTCTAGAAAACTGAAAAGTAGTAATGCGACCCCACAGGTCTCCAGAATACCCGTTGTATAAAAAATCCTGTAACACTTGTCTAAGAAACCCTGGGCATCCTCGCCTTCTACACCAATGAAAGTCGAAGGCTAAAGTCAAGCAAACCTTTCCAATTGACGCTGCTTGTCCTTAGGCATAATTGGTACTACGAAATCCTAAGCATGTACAATCCGTTGGGCTGGTGGTGTCTCCGATGTCTGCTATCCCTGAACAACCTGCTATGGTGTGCAGCGATGGGAGTCTAAGTGCCTCCACCAGCCTGAGAAATAGCAGGTGTTGTAGAAATTGCGACCGCTTGAGCAAGGCTAGTGCACACAGTCAAGGACTGAGCTAAGGTCTCCTGATGACTCGAAATAACAATAGGCACAGTTTGTTGATACCTAATTTTTTATATATATTTTTGATATGCAAAATACCTTTCAAATAGCATATGTATGCATAATAAGTATGCCCAAGGATTTTCTTATTTTTCATTAATTTTTTAATATTTTAAAATCAATTTATTGCCCTATTTTATCAAGAAAAGCCCAACAATTATTCAGAAAATTGTTATTTTGGCAATTCACTTATTAAATTCTCATACTTATACCAAAATATAGCTAACATAATTCTTGAATATTTTTACAAATTTAGTATTTTTAAGCTAAGTTGTATATAATTACAATATTAGCCTATTTTAAGATTTAATTGTGTTTCTAATTATAAAATTTATTCGAGTATTTTTATTTTCATAATTATATACTATTAACCATTTTAGCACCTTTAATTTACTCCCAGAAATTATTTACTATTTTTTATAAAATGGGAAAAGTAGCTATTTAAATACGAGCCCCATTTATTTCAATATTTGCCTTAAATCAACCCCCAATTTCAGATTTTATTACCCGGCCCAGTTCCTAAAATTACCCAACCCACGACCCTTTAAAATAACCTACCAGGCCCCCTTTTTAATCCCAACCATTGATCTAACAAATCGACGGCTCACACTCTTCTTTTCTTTTTTAATTTCCCAATATCCTTAAACCCTATTCATTTCTCACCGGTAGCCGCCTATGGTTTCCCCCTCTCCCAGATTCTCTCTTAGAAACCCTAGCCGCCTCCCTCTATTTCCACCCTAAAACTACCAGAATCTATGACTTCCAAGGCAATTGAAGTCTTATACCGACCTCTTATAACTCCTACACGCCTGGTTATTGAAGTTTCTAGGCATGACCATGAAGAAGCTTGGTCCGGGCTTCGTTTGATTCAAGTTCTATGGCCGTCTCTGGACTTGCTCCGGCAAACTAAGGCTGTTCGAACCTGATCTCGACTTCTCCTGCTCAAATCAGCGACTTTCCAAGACTTTTTCACCATTTCGGTTCCTCTGAAAACCGTCTAGATCTATGTTTTCTCTGACATTTTAAACGATTTCTCGAGATCTCTTTCAAAAACTATGCTTTCAAACCTTTATGTTTCCGATTTAGGGTTTTGTTAAGATGCTTCTCTGATTTTCGTTAAGTTTCTTGTGTGTTTCTTCTACTATGTTTCTCTCATATCGTGTTCGTACGAGTTCTTCTAATGTGTTTCCTACGCGTTTCTTCTACCATGATTTTATGAGTTTTTCTACCGTGTTTCGCATGTTGTTGTTTTACTATGCTTCTAATGAGTTTCTTTTACTGGAAGATGCATGTTAAAAGGCTCAGTTCCTTTGTGAGATTTTTGAACTTATTTCATTAGTATTTCTACCTAGTTTACTTGTTTTCGTCTCTACACTCTATTAATGGTTAAAACCCTAGAATTTGGGGGTTTATCCGAGGTTTGAGACCATTAGCTATCTGATTTGCGTGTTCTTCATCTCTGAACTTGTTTGATTTCAAAAACCCTAACTTCTTTGGGCCTATTTTGAGTCTCTGAAGATTGTTTCATCTGTTTCTCAACAGAGTCTTGAAATCTTTGTTTCAACCTTGGTTTCTTTATATGATTCTGATTCCATGCTAAAATTTTCTAAGGTGCTTCTACTCGACCCTTTGTATGCTATTTGATACTTTCTCTTCTCCATTCCCGAGTTACCTTGTGATTATTATGTTCCTATAGTCTACTACTTACTGATTGTGCAATTGTATGAAAGTTTTTCTTCGTCCTAAATTCGGCCACGCATGCCAAATACTTGTGTACCCTTTATATGTGCCGAACTTCCCCTCTAAATGACTTTCAATTTTTTAAATGATTTTAGACTTCCTTTATGTAGTCTGATTGATTTCTTTCCTTGTTTGTTGATTTCCTTTTACTTGGTTTGAGTCGAAAACTTTCCCTAGCCTTTCTGAATTGGTTTATTCATGGACCAATAATTACAAACCTCGGACTCCTTGATTTACTATGTATTAATTGATTTTTACATTACTTACTTAACCATGTTTTTCAAAATTCTTCCTTTAAGTAAAGTCCTATGTATCTACCCTAATTGCCTACTACGCACAAGATGTTTATTTGATTTTTTTCCTTAAATAAATTTTACTCATTACCGTTTAAGTCTAAATTCCTTAATTAAAGGAAGTCTTATATTGATTATTTTAATTGATATCCAATTCCATAATTATTTTTTCTTACCTTATTTCTGTTTGTTTTTCACACTATAAATACATAACTCTTTCATTAACACAACATCAATCACTCGTAGTTTTTTCTGAATTTAAACGTACACTCAAAAGTATTCTCTCTTGTTTCTTGTCCTGTGGCCTTTACAAGACATGTTGCCTGCTTTCTCTCTATTTTCTTCTTTGAAACTGGTATGCCCTGATTTAAGGTTTTTAGCACCACAACGATGTGTTTATTTACTGCTTTTGTATCACTGTCTGCTTACTGCTTATGTATAGTTCAACACTTACTCTAAGCACACTGATTTCTTTCCGCCTGTTCTATTATTAATCCCAAACCTCTAAGCCCTATGTGTTTATGCTATGATTTGGGGCATGGAAATACTGTAAATTATTTTCCATGAATCAGACTTGATCCCTTGGGATCCTAGCCTATGAATATTGTGTTTTGGCAGGCTTGAGAGTATACTAGCATCCTCCATTAGGATCTCCCTATTCCCTTGAACTCCTTATGTGTACTTATTTTTAGCTGTTTCCCTCTCCGTTCCCCCTTTTTAGCATTCTGTTATGCACTTGCACACTTTTTTAGTCATTAAGTTCTGCACCCCTCTTGTGAGCCTTGCCTTGGGACCCTTTGAGCTCCCTCTGAACTTAGACACTTGAGGGTTGGCCTTTCCATACTGCACTTATCCCGGTTTTATTAATACATTTGGGTGTGAGCATTGGCCGGAGTACCATCAAGGCTCTTAGGGAACCTTGACACATTCCAATGGGAGAAAAGCTTTGGATCATGATCTCTTGGAGTTGGTTTACCTCATAACTCAGTGAGGAAGTCAGAATCAAGCTTCCTCTAGTTGTACTTTTATTTTTTCTAGTGTATTCTTATTTTATTCCGGACTATAATAATTTGTAATAAACTCCTAAGGATGGTTAGTGAAAAAGGGTAGTAACTATGTATGCAACATGTAGATACCATGTCTATAAGTATTCTGAATTCTGCATACTCAAATGCATATAGAAATCATGCCTATAGGTCATTCTGAATTCAGCATGTCCAAGTCTCATACAGAAATCATGTCCATAAGTATTTTGAATTCTGCATACTCAAATGCATATAGACATCATGCCTATAGGTCGTTCTGAATTTTGTTTCTCGTATAAAACCATGTCTATAAGTATTTTGAATCCTGCATACCCAACTTAGTATAGAAATTATGCCTATCAGATTATTCAATTCTGCATGTTCAATTACACCTAGATACCACGTTCATAGGTCTTAAACAAATTCTGCATCTAGATACCATGTTTATAGATTTTTTTCTACATTTTTTATCATGTCTACAAAAGGTAAAACCAACAACACATAGAAAGCATGTCTATAAGAGCTTCTAATAATAATTCTGATTCACTCCATGTTAGGAGAAAAATCAGTAACACTGTCAGTCACAAAACTCGTAACCAATTCGTCTAAAACTTGCCTATCTTTTTAATAACCTGGTTCCCTTCACTTAACGAGTTTAATTAGTATGCATTCAGATGTTTTATTTCAGTCTTTGCTACTTCATTGCTTTCTGAATCTAGTAAATACCATGCCTATAGAATCATTATCCAACACTTAAGCAAGCCTTAGGATAAAGTTATAAATTGAATATGTTTCTGTCAATTATTTCAACCAGTAGGCAGGCCTGATTCAGACTTCTTATTTGAGTTATGTAATAAACTAAAACTACTTCAGCAACCGTCCTTCTTCATCTATAAAAATCAAGCCTAAAAAGTATGTGAGTCATGCTAATTTATGTGCTTCTTTGTTTAAGGAGGTATATCTGAGCCTCTGCTTGTTATGTGCTTTCCCCAAATTGCAATACGTGTTTTGTATGTCGCCTTAGAGTTTTACCTTTGAAACTACAAATAATCCTAATATCCCTCCCTTTTAGGATTAGTAGTCCTAAATGCCTCCGGGACTGATAGGATTGGGTTGTGTAATAGCATGCAATAAGTAAACGAGACCTATCTCTGCTTTAAATACCTTAATGGGGTAGGAAGGGTAGATATGGATATGACGACCACACGATAACGTCACGTGTAGCCTCTCATTGAGGAGTGATTACCGAACTTTATGTGCGGTGATCCATATTTTTAGTAAACCTAGGACCCCCCTCCTTTTATTCTTATTTCTTTTTTCTGTGATATTTTTCCTAAAATCAACTTCCCTAAATTACTTCTTCAAATTTTGTCTACTTTCAGACCTTTATATGTGAAATCCCCTCTCGTTTGAGCCTTATTTTCCTATATGTTATTTCACCTAAACTCACAATAATTGTCTGTCCGGAAACCACATTAGTGGATTTTTAACGGGTGCCTAACACCTTCCCTTTAGAATAATTTCAAGCCAATACTCAATCTCTGGTACTCAAATCAAACCCCCTTGGTGTCCTAATGCACCCTAATCATTAGGTGGTGACTCTTCAAATGCAAACCCAATTCCCAAAAGGAATGAGATGTCCTCCCAAATGTCATAAACCCAATTTCATGAGAAAAAGGGGGCGCGACAGCATAGCGACTCTGCTGTGGATCTTTTAGGCTTTTACCATTTCAGACCATTATTGCGATTTTACACCCCTACTAGAAGAAATACGAGGATTGGCCGATATACCATGGAAAACTCCGGGTTTGTTAATGCTTGAAAACCGTAAGGGCAGAAGTTTTCTCAAAATGACGGGTTTAAAGAAGAATCCAGATCTGACATGTTTGAAAGAGTCGTATATTCTCTTTGATTATTTGTATGAGAGGAACATGCACAACAAATCTTATTGTACTTATCTTGACGATTTCGCCATTACATTATTGGGACATATTCACCGAAAGGTCTTTGTCTTCACGTTTTGTTTCGTGGGATTGAGAGTGTTTCCAATGAAGAAAGCAAGGTTTCATACCAGGCTAGCTATGGTCACTAAAACTTAAATGGAGGGAATTTGTGGGCAACCATTCATCATAGTGCCCATGATCATCGCGAAAATGTACCAAGACTTAGATAAGTGTAAACAAGGAGCCAAACACTTCGAAGGCTGCAATATGCTGCTTCAGCTCTAGCTCATGGAGTATTTTCGAGCCAAAGGTTAGTTCGTGCACTCTAGTAGCATCATCTTATCTCACGAGATCCAGGGGCCTACACCTACTCGTCCTCTTAGTCTATTCATAAATAAGAACAAAGGGAAAATGAAAGATCTAAACAACACCAAAAAGGAGAATTCAACTGAATCGATAGAGGTCACTCATGGTCATGGTACTCTGGTTCCTAAAGACAATGCATCCCAACTTGAACAAAAGCTGCTAAAATTCCAAGAAGAACTTGATCAGGTTCGGAATCTGGAAAATCTTTCATTTTCCCTCACCACTCCAGATATCAATTACCCAAATGCTCAGAACCCTACACCTCCACAAAACATTCCAAAGAAACAAAACCATACCGCTCCTCACCACCACTACAACACCTGCCAAAAAAAAAAACACCATGTTACTCATTCCAGAACGCTAGAACTCCACAAAGGGACACTTCCACACCCATCATAATACCCCCATATATATAGAGACTATGCCACACTCCACCCAGCCCATCTCAAACACACTCGAGTCTGACGATGAAGACTCGCTCATCAGAAACCTAGTTGAGAAACTCAAGAAATTTACTAGTCGATTTCAAGGCTTCGAAGGAAGCAAGGGAATTGAGGGTTTAAACTATGAAGATCTCTACATACAATCAGATGTTGAGCTCTCGGAGGGGTAAAAACCTCCTGAGTGTTAAAGATGTTTGATGGTACAGGGGATCCGAGGTCCATTTGAGGACATACTGAGACAAACTGATCGGAGTAGGAAAAGACGAGAGGATCCCCATGAAACTTTTCATGAAGAGTCTGAAAAGAGATGCTCTATCTTGGTACATTAGCCAAGACCCGAAGAAATGGTCGAACTGTATAAGTATGGCATCTGACTTTATGGAAAGGTTCAGGTTCAACACAAAAAATGCACCATATGTGTTCTACATTCAGAACCTAAAGAAGAAGCCAATAGAAACAACAGTGAGTATGCTACTCGCTGGAGATCCGAAGCTGCTAAGGTTAGACCTGCCTTAAAGGAAGAATAAATGAACAAATTTTTCGTTCGGGCTCAGGACCCGCAGTACTATGAAAGGCTAATGTTGATTCAGAACCATAAATTTTCTGACATCATCAAGTTGGGTGAAATAATTGAAGAGGGCATAAATAACGGTATTGTCAAAAACTTTGAAGCCTTGCAAGCTACAAACAAGGCCTTCCAGTCTGGTAGTGCGTCCAAGAAAAGGGATGTAGGTGCCATAATGGTTGCACAGAGAACCAAATATCCCATCAAGTACCAAACCTATCTGATGCCTCCACTCACATATCAGCCTACACCAAATTACCAAAAACACCCTCACAATCTTACCAGACTCCATTACCCGCTTATCCCTCACCTCCACCTCCCACATATCAGCCTACTTCACCCAGATACTCCCAATCTGCACCTGTTTACCAAGCCTACAATGCTCAATGATCCCACTATCAATCACTTCCTGCACACCAAAAATTCGTAAGATCTCGGCCAAATTTCGATCGCAGATCTCCTAAACGGTATACGATCATTGTTGAACCTATTGAGAAATTATACGAAAGACTCAAAGCCACTGGTTATTTCACCCCTATCCCTTCCCTAACCCCTGAGAACCCTTCCTAGTGGGTTAATCCAAACAAATCTTGTGTATACAATTCCGGCATGAAGGAACACACCATCGATGAGTGCCGTTTTCTGAAAGACAAGATCCAGGCTTTGATCGACAATAAAATTATTGTGGCGAAAGAGCCCGCTCCGAACTTTCGCAACAACCCATTGCCAGATCACAAAGGCGGAGGCATTCGTATGATTGAAGTAGAGAATGATTGGGATCCCGAGGGGTCAATCGGAAGATCACAGAAGGTGATGACCAAAGAAGCCAATAGTTACCCTGAATCTAATTGTGATCCAGATTAAACCCTCTGAGGACACTGAGGTGAATATGTCTGTGCCCCTTGAGTTTGAAGTAACTGCAAAGACACCATCACCAATTGAAGTCGAATTCGTGTCTCCAACATATACACCTACACCATTTGAGGTTGCAGTTTTGCCTCCCAAAACACATGCTTCGTTCGGAGTAAATGTGTCAACGCCAATCCCAATGGCAATGTCAACCATGAAACCATTACATACCAAGGCTATACTATGGGACTATACAGCTTAGGTGATATAAGATGATATCACCATCTTATATCATCCGGGAAAGGCCAATGTGGTGGCCGATGCTTTGAGTAGGAAGCTAGAAATGTAGGTGGTCTTGCGTATATTCCAGTCGGTGAGAGACTGCTTGCTTTGGATGTTCAGGCTTTGGCCAATTAGTTTGTAAGGTTGGATGTTTCTAAGCCCAGTCATGTGTGAGCTTGCACAGTTGCTCGTTCTTCCTTATTGGAGCGTATCCGTGATGAGAGATGTGATGAACCTCATTTTTGTATCCTTAGAGACATGATGCATCATAGAGGTACCAAGCAGGTTACCTTTGGAGATGATGGAGTTTTGAGGTTGTAGGGTCGAGTTTGTATGCCTAATGTTGATGGGCATCGAGAGTTGATTTTAGAAGAGGCCCATAGTTTTCGGTACTCTATTCATCCAGGTGCCGCGAAGATGTATCAGGATTTGCAGCAATATTACTGGTGAAGAAGAGTGAAGAAGGATATCATTGTATATGTGGCTCGGTGTTTGAACTGTCAGTAGGTTAAGTACGACCATTAGAGGCCTGATGGTTTATTCCAGAAGATTGAGATTCCTGAGTGAAAGTAGGAGCATATCACTATGGACTTCGTTGTTGGACTCTCACGGACTCAGAGGAAGTTTGATGCAGTGTGGGTTATTGTTGATAGGCCGACCAAGTCAGCACATTTCATTCCTGTCGCAGTCTCATATTATTTTGAGAGTTTAGCTGAGATCAATATCCGTGAGATTGTTCGCCTTCATGATATGCCTGTGTCTATCATTTCAGACTGAGGTACGTTGTTTACCTTACATTTTTTGAGAGCATTTCAGTGAGAGTTGGGACACAGGTAGAGTAGAGCATATCATTTAGTCCTCAGACAGACGAGCAGTCTGAGCGGACCATTCAGATGTTGGAGGATATGCTCCGAGCTTACGTCATTATCTTTGGAGGCTCGTGGGATACGTTTTTGCCTTTAGTAGAGTTTGCCTATAACAACAGCTACCAGTCGAGTATCCAGATGGCTCCTTATGTGGCTTTGTATGGTAGACGGTGTCACTCATTAGTTGGATTGTTCGAGCCGGGAGAGGCTCGGTTGTTGGGTACAGATCTAGTACAAGATGCCTTGGACAAGGTCATGATCATTCAGGATAGTCTTCATACAGCTCAATCTAGGTAAAAGAGTTATGCCGATTGTAAGGTTCGTGATTTGGCATTCATGGTCGGTAAGCGGGTATTTCTTTGAGTGTCGCCAATGAAAGGAGGGATGAGATTTTGTAAGAAGGGCAAGCTTAGCCTTAGGTTCATTGGCCCGTTTGAGATTCTTGATCGAGTTAGGGAGGTGGCTTACAGACTTGCGTTTCCACCGAGCATATCAGTCGTGTATCCGATGTTTCATGTCTCCATGCTTCAAAAGTATCACGGCGATCCATCCCACGTGTTAGATTTCAACACTGTTCAGTTTGACAAGGACTTGTCTTATGAGGAAGAGCTGGTAGCTATTCTATACCGGTAGGTTCGTCAGTTGAGATCGAAGAGTTTTCCTTCTATTCATGTTCACTGGAGAGCTCAGCATGTTGAGGCATCGACCTGGGAGTCCGAGTTCAATATGCAGAACCGTTATCCCTATCTTTTCCCTGTCTCAGGCACTTACTTCTTCTGTCTTTTCGAGGACGAAAGATTATTTTAGAGGCGGAGAATGTGATGACGCAAAAGTTCATCACTTATTTAAAAAATTAATTATACGTTTTGAGGCCTTAAAGACCTCTTTCTATCTTGCCTCGGTTTATGTGCATAGCCCGGGTGCGTACTCGGAAAGCCAACATGTGAAAATCTATGAAAAATGATGAATTTTGACTTTAAAATAAATTAATTTAATTTCGGTCAACATTTTGAGTAAAAGTACCCAGACCCATGATTTGACAGTCTCGAAGGGTCCATAGGAAAATATGGGTCCATCGAATTCCGAGGTCCCCCGAGAAATAAATTTTTTTAAAAAAATTTTGTCTGGAATATTATGTGTTTTGAAAGTGAAATGCATTTAAATATTGATAATATCGGGCCCAAAATTTTGTTTCGGAGCCCTAGATAGATGTTTTGTATGATTTGAGTTGAACTTGTGAAATTTGGTAAGAAACAGACTTGAAGTGACATGAATCGAACCGTATTTGAGAAATTTGGAAAATTTGAAGATCTTAAGAAATTTCATGATTTTGATGCTAAATTCATAGTTATTGATGTTATTTGGTGATTTGAATGCACGAGCGAGTCCGTATGATGTTTTTAGATTGGTGTGCATGTTTGGTTTGGAGCCCCGAGGGATCGTGTGAGTTTGGGATAGGCCACATGGTGGATTTTGGACTTGGAAAAATTGTAGGTTTCATTTGTTCTATTGCAGGCCTGCAAGCTTCGCTCGCGAGGCTGAGTTGCAAATGCGAAACTGCCCAGGCCAGCCCTTCCTCGCAAATGCAAGATTTTTCTTCGCAAATACGATGCTCCCCATTTGGGCCTGTCATCGCAAATGTGACAGGATGTTTGCTAATCCGACTTTGTAAATGCGAAAGAACAAATGCGAGCTTAGCAGAGTCTAGGTTCGTAATTGAGAACACTGGTTGCAATTGTGATACCTGTAACCTATAAGTTCATAACTTAGACACATTTTCAACCATTTTTCATATCTTCTCAAAACATAAACTCTCTAGGGCGATTTTTCAAAGGCAACTTCTCTTCCTAATTGATTCTACGTGGTTTCTAACTAGTTTTCTTTAATCTTGAACTTCTTTTTCACATGATTTCAACTCAAAATCATTAATTTTTATGGGGAAATTGGATGTTTTTTTTGTAGAACCTAGGTTTTTCAATTTTGGGGATTCGTACCTCGATTTGAGGTCTAATTTCAAATAAATTATATATTTGAGTTTGTGAGGGAATGGGTAATCGGGTTTTGGTTCGAATCTCGAGTTTTGACCATATGGGTCGGGGACAATTTTTGAATTTTTTGGGCAAGCTTTAGAAAATTTATTTTCATGTATTAGAATTGATTCATTTAGCATTTATTAATGTGATTAAGTAATTTGTGCCAAGATACGGGCGAATTGGTGGTTGAATCAAGAGGTAAACCGATAATTGAGATGAAATTTGCGTTCGTAGCATCGAGGTAAGTGTTTGGTCTGACCTTAGCTTGAGGTATTAGGAGTCGTGTCTTGTTTGCTACGTGTTAACTATGGAGTATGACATATAGGCATAGTGATGAGTATCAATATGTCGGTGTCAAGCATGCCCCTGAGTCTTGTATTGTAATTGTTATAACTCTGTCGTGGTTTATTGTGCTTCATATGAGGATTATTATTATTGTTCCCTTGCCCGGATGTTATTGTCATATTATTGTTCCTTTGTCGGGATGTTTGTTGTGATATTATTGTTCCCTTGCAGGGATATTATTGAAATATTATTGTTCCCTTGCCGGGATGTTGTTACATTGCTAGTGTGCTTACCGAGATTCTTTTATGATTGGTATTGATAAATAAAATGGGAGTGGGTTGCACGACTGCAACGATAGTATATGAAATGGGAATGGGTTGCACGCCTGAAATGGTAATATATGAAATAGGAGCGGGTTGCACGCCTGCAATGGTAATTTATGAAATGGGAGCGGGTTGCATGCCTGCAACGGTAATATATGAAATGGGAGCAGGTTGCATGCCTGTAACTGTTTCATATGAAATAGGATCGGGTTGCACGGCTGCAACAGTATTACATGTGTTCATGTTGTTCTTATTTCCTTTCTTTGCTAGTAATTGGTTTATGGCATTCCTTATATTTCTCTGCTGTTGTTCTGTTGTTATATCTTACTCCCCGCAACATGTTTTGCCCCGCCCAACTTTAGTTGAAATTATCTACATTTATTTCCGATGTATATGATTTAACTATACAACTTATTTGGTAGTCTGGTCCTAGCCTTGTCACTACTTTACCGAGGTTAGGCTAGGCACTTACCAATATATATGGTCAGTTGTGCTGATACTACACTTTACACTATGTGTAGATCCCAGAGCATGAGCTTTCGCACCATAGCTTTGGGTGGCTGCCTTCAGTCTAGTCAAAGATCCTGAGGTAGTTCTACAGGCATCCGCAAGCCCCAACATTCTCTTCTATCTTCGTATCCTGTTTTCATTTACTCATAGACAGATTGTATCTTATCTAAAGACTTTGTTTGTAGTACTCTTAGACCGTCTGTGAAGCTGTGACTCTGGGCTTGTTGAAACAGTTGTATTAGATATACTCAGTGTTTTTATTGTTTTTCTTCCGCTTGTTATAGATTCTGTTGCATGTAAGTTATTACACATAACTGTTAAAGGGTTAAAAATGGAAAAGAAAGTAAGTTGTTCAAACAGTCGGCTTGCCTAACTTCTATTAGTAGGTGCCATCACGACTCCCGAGGGCTGAAAATCCGGGTCGTGACATTTATACAAGGATGAGATTTAAGAATTTCGTTGAAAAATATGGTTCTACTTACTGTATTTACAAATTTTTATTAATTAGACTAGGGCTTGAGTTTGAATTTGACTTGTCCTACAATTACTGAAGTTATTCACATAGACTAATTAGGACGTGTTATTCAATATTTTGAATAGATTGATGTCATTGGAGGCCGTTTGATTGGTGTTTTAGACGTTGCAAGGTTATGGAATTTTTCATTAGCAAGGTAAGTGAGATTTTAAGTTTTGATGTTTGCTTTTTCAAAATTCATTTTGAAAGTATGTTTTGTTTGCGTTACGCCATATGTTGGAATGAGCATGTGCTTGACAGATCAGTGTTCTTTAACCAGCCGTAAATATATATTATTTTGAGAAGAAGCTAAAATTATTTAATAAGAGATCTGTGGTGTGGAGTAGCCTCGTACTATGGCGTTGGAGCATTAGAAATTACTTTTTTTGCTGCCATAATATATTTGTGGTATTATGTATGCCGTCGTAATATATTTGTGATATTGAGTATGTCGTCGTGGACCCGTTGAGGGTGTTTGGTTAATTTCCTACACTGTCATGTATGAAAAGTCCGTAGTGTAGATTATGGTGAGATATATATTGTTGTTAATTGAATAGTTGTTTGGATCTTATAAAGTAATTATATAGTGAAAGAATTTATGTGCACATTATTTCTGTGCTTGTTGTGTATTTGTATTTTCTTACGCTTATTTCAGGAGTATTTAAAGTGGCCAGTCGAGGATCTTGCTGGGTTATATTTACATATAACTCACTCCTAACATGTACGACCATGTAGATACTGTTGCCGAGGACGAGGCTAACGGCTAACGAGTTCGTTGAGTGGATTCTATTGCTGAGGTGAACCGCCACATTATCCACGGAGGCCACTATTTCAGCTTTACCTATCTTATGCCTATTATTTATTCGGGTTTGCATGCCTGATAGTTAAGCTTTATTACTCTGTTAGATACTCTATGGTCTTAGTATGTAATTTGGGTTAGAGATTTTTTAATTGAGTGCTCATTAGAATTTATAAATAAATTATTGTTTTAGTTGGATAATTATTTCTTATTTAGTAACAGTTAATGTGTTTGGCTGTTACATGTTTCTCTCAATGCTAAAATAAAAGGAAATTTTACATTTCTCTACACTATATGAAACTATATTACCCTCCCTACTCAAGTTTTACTATAATTATATTTTATATACCCAATTAAAAAAATGTTTATTTTAAGGGATTTAATAGTATTTATTACCGTTCTAAAATAACTGTACCGTATATTCCATTCCCCAATGTTTCTCACTTATCCTACTCCCCCACCCACCCACCCACCCACGTTTCACCCATGATTTTTTCTTCAAAATTCTCAGAATACTCCATTAATCCCTTTTTCATCTCTTCTTCCCAAAACCAGACGAAATTCTTTCGCTTCTTCAAAATTCCTACCTCCATTAACGTATCTCATTACCTTGATTTTCAATGAAGAAGAAGATATCTTCAAAGAACACCTCTACAAAGACAAAGAATAAGATGTTCCTTAATTTAATTTGGGTGTTTTCTCAGCAAATTCACCCCAAAAGGCTTCAAAATCAGCTCATGCAAATGAAAAGAACAAGCCAAAGCTTTTCCCCCTGTGAAACTAGGGTGAAGCTCGAACAAAGCAAAAGTACGATATTGATGTTGGTGAATCTTCCATACCTGTCAAACATGCGAAAAGGAAAGCAAAGAGATTGATTTCGGTGTTGATTTCATAGAAGAAAAAGCTGCCATTAAAGTTGCAAAAAAAGTCAGAGTTTCTCCTAATGTTAAAGCTTCAAATAAGAAGAAAGTTCAAAAATCTACTAGAACTTTTTCCCAACAGTTAGTGGTGACGGTTAGAATTTATTAGTTTCAAAAATAATTTTGGTAAAAGCTAAAATAAATTATTCTCATTCTTATGAAACTATATAATGTTTGATTTTGCCGTTTCTAGAAATTTTGTATAAATTGTGTGGATTTGTTGTAGATTTATAATTCATGATTGTAAATACATTTTTGACTCTGTATAAAGATTGTAGAAATTTTATAAAAATATTGTAGTTATGTTGTTCTCTGTTTTTTAACTTAGTTATTCAATTGTATTAGAATATTGTATTAAAAATGTAGATATTTTGTTTTTAGGCTTGAGCCTTGGTTTAGTAAGGAATTTTTCCTTCTGCTGCAGAATGGATCTTTTTTTGCACCTCATAATGTTGATTATGGGGTCGTTAGGTTTCAGACAATATCCGATCCCAATATTCCTGGCTAAATCAAGGATTTATTATCTGCAAATGGTTTAATGCTTTTCAAGAAGACATAGTTTGGTTATTTGTTTTCATTGCCCAGAATATGCATGCAAAATTAGATAAATCATCTTCTGATGAAGTTTGAATTGAATGCATCTGGTTCTCACTCTTTTTCAGTTAAGATAAAGGGTCAGAGGTTGAATTTTGGCTTGCAAGAGTTTGCATTGATAATTGGTCTAAAATATTGTATGGAAGTGACAGGCTTTGGTTACTCATCTATGAGAAGCTATTTTCCAAATAAGGAAAAAGTTGAGAAGTCATACTTAAAACAAATTATAACCACCAAAAGTTGGTTGAACAATGATGATGCAGTCAAGTTGTGTATTCTATATCTCATAGAATTCTTCCTATGTCCTTTAGACAAAGACAATGTAGGGTTGATAGACCTTTTTAGATTTTATTTGGTAGACTCGGGACAGTATGCGAACAACGCATGGGGTATTGATTCTTACAAACAATTGCTTCAGTTTGTTAGGTACTAGCTCAATCATTTTGTTCATTCTTATCTAATTCGAGAATGTGCCCTAGCTATGCAAATATAGTTGTATGAACATTGCTCTACCGTAAATACTGATATAGCTACAAGGACTGCCAATTCTATCCCTCGCATATTAGCTGGTCAAATACTAAGAACAAGGTATGGTTATCTGTAATTGAATAAGGAATGATCAATCGAGCGTGGATCAAGGTAAATAGTTTTCACTTATAAGCAGATCATTTTTATCTACATCTTTTCTATATATTATGTCTAAGTCATACTAATTTCCCTTTTCACTCAGTTCACCAACATAATTGAAGCACCCAAAGAGTTTTCTAAGATGCTTTTGCCTGATAAAGTTGAATACATAATTGAGGAAGTTGAAACCAAGTCCTAGGCTTCGAAAGATGATGCATCTCTTTCGGGATACAGGAAGTCAATTAGAGTAGAGGAAAAGATAGATATTCTAATAGAAATTCAAAAATTAAAAAAAGATGTTGACAAGGTAACATATATATATATAGAATTTTGGATGTTTCTTTAATTTATGTTAAGCCAAATTTTTTTTAACTCTTTATATTTTAATATGTAGGTTGCTTTAGATTTTGGATCTTTCAAGACAGATATTTTTGATCCTGAGTTGTTGGATGAATTCAACAACTGGTTATACCTTGGTACCGATAATAATTCAAGGAGGTTAGTTTATACAATTTGTTCATATTTCTGAGTGCATTCCTTTTTTTTATTTCCACTTCAATCTCCATATTAATTGTAATTTGTATGTGTTTAAAAAGGAGGAAGGCGCTTTATTCTATAAAAGATAATCAAGTAAAGCCACAGTATGATCTTGGGGTGGAAAAAAATGATAAAAAGGAGTAGTTTTATACTTTAGCACATTCCGGATGAATCCTCCTGGATACTGTAAGCACATATCCATGCAAATTAAGATTATTGGATTCTATTGTAGTTTTTTTGTTTAAAAATTATAGTTAATTTGTTTTAAGCACTAACAAATAACGAGCTCTATTTTGTTTCCTTTGCAACACATTGATGTTATTTTATACTATTTGCGGAAGAGAGGAAAGTATGGTCGACCACTAACTATATTTTCAAGACTAGAATTGAACAAATTTATAAAAAATAATGCTCCTGACGATAAGAAGCTAGATGTTATAAAATACCAGGACGTCGTAGCAGAATACATATTGGGGTACAGGCTACTTGCAAATATTGCATGGGATCAAGTTAATTTTGTGATTATGCCCATAAATATTGTGAAAAAAATTTCACTGGTTGTTGGTTGGTTTTGGCATTTCTGAAAGGGCTCTATATGTTTATGATTCTATGGTCTCTTCACACAATCACATCATCGTTGAATCTGCTGTCACCAAATTTGCAATAATGATCCCCCTATACTTGTCATCCACTGGATTCTATGGCAAGCATCTAGACATCAACAACAAGAACACAAAGGCATAAATTGAAAAAGGTGGTACTGGTCCTCTTGACATTCAGTGGTTGACGGGTGAGATACCCTAGTAAAAAGAGGGTTCACTATATGAAAAATCTGCTTTTTTCCTTCAATTTATTTAACAAATTTATTCAATCGCTGAATGCTAAATCTCTTTCCCCTAATTCTACTCTACAGTGACTGTGGTGTATACACTGCTGCATTTGCTGAATATGTCAACATTGGAGAGCTAACGATTTCAAAGGAAGACCTTTCTAATATTTATTAACATCGTTGACACTATGGAACTCTACTTTGGATTATGCTAGTAAATAGCGAGACATTGGTTCAATTATTGAGAGTGAGGTGACTGGAAGATTAGCAAGAAGAAAAGGTCCACCAACGGCAAATGAGAGAACAGAACTCTGCAAGAAGAAGAAGAATTAGTTTCCCTATTCTGTAGTAAAATTGTAGTTAAAATGTGTAGGTATAGTGGGTTTGTAGTAAAGTTGTAGACAATATGTTACCTTAGAAAAAGTTAGTTAAAACATATTTGTAGCATATTTGTGCTATAATTGTTGTACCTTTAGTTTTGTTATTTTTGTCCATGAAATTACTAATTCAAATCAAAAATACTATTTTTGTCCATAAAATTTATTCTACTACTATTATTTGTTGTTGTTATCCTTTGTTTTCATTATTTATTTTTACCAGTTGTCAACGAGATAACACAAGCATGGAAAAAGATAAATTTGTTTCCATTTTCTCCAGGAACAATGTAGTTAATTTGTGTAGTTGCAGTTAATTTTGTAGAAATGTTATAGACAAATTGTTACTTTTGAGCAAGTTTCATAACTCATTAATGTTAGCATAAAACTCCTTTAGAACTTAAATATTATGTAGTTATTCTGTCAAATGCCAGATTATGTAGTTATTTTCTAGATAATTTGTAAGAATCATTTATTCAGTAATGATTTTTTATATATATAATTAAGTAATTATGTACTATTGATATACATCATTCATAACCAACCACGTTATGAAAATATGAACTCAATGCACTCAGTAATTAAACATAACAAATTTAAACAACTACATTAAGAGTTGAAATTATTTTATTATAGGAAATAATATTTAATCAATATATTAACACAAGTACACCTCAAATATAATTCTCCTGAACGCTTCAACAATTTTTATCAAAAAATCCGTTGACTATATTAAATTTTATTTCTGTTTGGGAGCATTCTTGCAACATCTTTTTTTATGCCCTTCTATTCTACGGTTGCCACATGAAACTTTGTACTTCTTTGCCTTTACTTCATTATGTGTTTTGTATCTTTATTTTGAGGTCTTCTTGGTCGTCTTTTTCCGGTAGGTAGATTTACACTTCTTCAGCTATATATTGTGGCATATTTCATTTGCTTGCATCAGACATCGGGTCTACTGGTATTTCATAAGTATGCAAGATGTTGTACCTCGTGTAATAAGAAGAATAATATTGTTCATAAAACTCATCCCTGTTCCTTAAAGCATCCAAAGCATGTGGACAAAGAAGTTCATCAAGCTAGAATTATCCACAACTACATCTCTTGTTTTCAAGACAAACAATATAGCGCCTCACACCATCTAGTACTGTATGAATGTAATCTGTTGAAGCACTCACCTACAATTATATTACAAACACACAATAAATTATTAACTATATATATATATATATATATATATATATATATATATATATAATATCTACAATTATACAACCATTTATATACAATAACTATTCATATTTTAATTTGATGTAATAATTGATCAGATGTTATTGGATATAGCTTACTTTAAGCTTCTAAGACAATATTCTGTTGTCATCCAATTCTTTATTGAATTTAAATCCAAGGTAGGTACTTTGCTTTCAATAACTTTTCATTAGTCCATCGTTTAAGAAGAGTTTCATGTACTCTAATAGTTCTACAATCAGCAGTTTTTTTGCATATTTTGTTACCATATTCATCAATATTTGATGTCATAGTCCAAGTTCTGTTCACTGTAGCATATACTTGAGATCATCTGTGATAGCCAATATCGTATAAGTATGCTTTAAGACGCTGGTCGATCTCTTCAATCTTTGATATTCTTTCATTGAATTCATCAACCGTGTATGACCGTACCATGTAAAAGTACAATTCGCTTAACTTTAGATGACTTTTTTTAACTTTGACCTTATATTTTTCCAAATATGACACATGCAAGAATAATGTGGCATGCTTATATAAACAATAGAAGTTGCCTTCAATATACTCTCGTTCCGACAAAAAATAACACACATATTTAGTATTTCACCATATGCATGTTTGAATTTCTCAAAAAACAATATTCATGATGCCTTATTTTCTGAATCAACAACATCATATGCTAGTGAAAATATGCTACCTATTATATGTGGCAAAAAGGAATTCGATTTCCATCACAGAACTGAAGATAAAGGAAAATACAACAAACAATAAAATTTCTATAATAAATCTACAATACCTATTGCATCTATTGTGCTAGCTGCTAGCATTATTCCTCTGTATGCTGACTTCAATAAGGTCTCATCAACTACTACTACTGGCCTATAATATTTTTAACCATTGATTGACGTACTCGTCGCGTTAAATGTATATAAAAACATTTCTCGTTGGTCTTCTTCAATTTAACTAGACATTGGATAAGTCTTCTCCAGTATATATAAATAACTAGGCAATTGACTATAGGAGTCATTAGGATGACCTCTCAAAAATTTCAATTTCTTTTTCTTTGCTCTCCAAGCTTGCATGTATGTTAATTTCATGTGGTGTACGGACAACATATCAATTAGGATCAGCATATTTTGATATAACCATGCTACCCACTACCGTGAAGTAGGTTTGCGTTGTATGTAGGTATTGTCCACCGAAAAGCATGTGTGCAAGCTGTTGAATTTATGAACCTTGAACATTACTGAATCATTTATGCTGGTGGATTTGAAGCGCCATGTACAATCTTCCCAACACATACCAGGCAGCAGCTTCAGAACAAAAATAATTTAAACAATGAAAATATTATATTTAACAATTTGTATACAAAAAACCTACAAAGTATCTACAAATTATCTACAAAAATATAAATAGTGCTTGAACTGTTCATACCTTCTAGCACTAGACCTTTTCACCCTAAATGGAATTTGTTCATGACAGAATAGTACTCCATTACACTAGCAATTATATTTTGTCTTTATATACTTGGCATGTTTCAATAAAAGTTGGTATATTTCTGTTATGATTATATTTTTACATTCCACTATCTCAGGAGGTGGCATATCAATCCACTTTAGTGTTCCAGATGAATCTGCAATCAATTAAAACTAAATACTATTATGAAATATAGTATAGATATTTGTAGAAAAATTGTAGACCATTAAAATTCAGGACATACATATTCATAACAATCACTGTAGTTTTTATCTAGAAATATTATAGAAAATTTGTAGAACAAAGGAAATTCAATACATATTTTGATTTACACTTGTTATGTATTTTTTTTTTGTAATAATATTGTAAAAATTTGTAGCACGCATAAGAAAAAAAAAATTTCACCACTGCAATAACAGATCAAACTTGCAATTTTGTTCGAATAGATATACTGCATTCAAATTAGAATCCCGCACTATTATACATAGCGAATACGTTCCTAAGCTCCTATTTTTCTTTTTCATCTCCATGTAGGCTAAAACTCTCATATCGTTCCTAATTTTCATTGGCAATGTACTTGATTTCGATTATTTTCTCTAATGTATTAATCATTCTATGCTCTGGGATTGTAGAAATCAATTGGCTATACGTTGCACCTTCCCTTATTACATTCTCGTCAACATGAAAATCCCTGTATCTCCTAAAGCTATCCCAATTACCATCTAGCTGAAGCATAATATTGCAGGTGATTCAG
Organism: Nicotiana benthamiana; assembly: GCA_034376525.1. Classification (NCBI taxonomy): domain Eukaryota; kingdom Viridiplantae; phylum Streptophyta; class Magnoliopsida; order Solanales; family Solanaceae; genus Nicotiana; species Nicotiana benthamiana. The sequence goes on along the minus strand of CM067324.1, from coordinate 25,028,742 downwards.
TATAATTGTAGATAATTAATTTGATTTTGCATGTTAAACCAGAATATACAGTGAAAAATAAAGTATTCACAAAAACAGAGTGTCGAACTTATGATTGAAATGGAATAATTTCAAGCCTAATTAATAGCGAGTAATGCGTTTCAAAAAATCTGGGTAGAATCATTTACTATCCCAAATTCTCGCTCCTAAAAAAGAAATATTACAACATGAAGGATTCCTTTTAAACGATTTGTATAGATTTTGTAGGTAAAATGTGTCCAGATCGAGTGATTTTCAAAATAAGAATATTTTTTGTAATAAAATTTCATATAATGTATAGGAATAAAAAAATTCTTATATAAAATACAAAAAGTAAAAGAAATAGTATGCTTGTAGGGTACTATTAGTAGTGAGTCCAGGAATAATTTGAAACGTGCGCTCATCTTCTTGGGCTTTTCTGCTTCCAAAGAAAAGCCCAACAAGCATAATACGTTAGAAAGTTTGAGAACAAGAAGAGGATGACTAAAGCGAAAGAGGCAAAAATACATCCCTTTAGAAAGTTGCAAAGTAAGATTTACCTTACTCTTTTAAAACGTCGTAGAAGGTTAGGCCAGTAGATGATGTAGAATTTTGACGATGAAAATATTGCAGCTAAGAAAGAGTAGTCCCAAAAATTTCACAATCTCTTAATCTGAATTAGTTACCTGTTGCTGAGGGTTAAACCAACAAAATGATGTACTAGAATGTCAGACAAGGAACAAATTGATGAAGATAAACATCATCCTAAAAAAGGGCATGTCTTTTGTTATATCCTTAATTAAGGGCAAGTTTTGTTCTGTTTTCCCCGACACACTTTCTAAAAAAATTACTACTAAAGTGTTGAGATATATTTTTCAGAGCTGAACGTAGCCTATTTAGTCTTATTTGCCTTCCTCCAGGCAAATTAATCATGAACGGTTGCGTTTCTTTCTCTCGTCGCCCCATCATTAATCATACAGATTAAGGTAGAAACAAAGCAGTAGGATAATAGTACAGTTGTAGTACAAGATATAGGCAATACTTAGTACATCCTAGTACCCTAACGAACCCAACAAAGAGTACAAAATGGAAGTACCATCATAATGAAAGAGTTCCTCAAGGTAATGTACTTTTTGTTTGTCAAATTTTCTTCTTCATCGATTCCGTCGAGGAATTACTCTTTGGATCAAGAGGGGAAACTTCCGCCTCTTTGTTTTTGGGGTTCATTGATTTAAACTGATGGTGTTCGACCTAATTTGTCGCTCGAATAACTCCACCTATCATCTTTTCTTCTTTGGTATCAAACATGTTCTACTCTCAACAGGGATGGCGTGATTGCCATTATCAGTGGCAAGCCAGAATTATAGAATGTACCATAAATTCCATTTCTTGGTATGGTCGATCAGCTCTCATTTCTTGCAGGGGAACCATTTATGAAGTTATATAAGTTCATTCACCTTTCCATTCCCCCCCCCCCCCCCCCCCCCCCCCCCCAAAATTATTTTTTTCCTTTTTTTGTTTTTAATTTTTTGTACCACCCATGTCCACTCCTCCTTCATGGCAAATATATATTTATATATTTTCAGTTATGGATTTTTTTATTTTTGTTCGAAATTTCAGGAGTTCCAAAGTTATGAATTTTGAGATTTATATAATTGGAAATTTGTGGGTTTAAAAATTATAGAGTTTATGAGTTTGAAAGTTTATAAAATTTGTGGGTTCGAAAGATTATAACTTCATATTTATGATATCTAAATTATTTATGAATACTTTTAAGAAATTATATTTTAATTTGCATATCAAACAACGAAAAACAAATAAAATTATTATGCTTATTTTCATATTATTAGAATAGATTTTTCGTTATACCAAATACATCCTTAATATCTTTTCACTTAATAACTTTTTCCGTTTGCATTTCTTTGTAGAATTACAATGGAGTATCAACGTAAGAACGTAGGGGAAGTTGAACTTATCTATATCCGTGGAAAAAACTTGCTCTTGCCAGAAATCTTGTTATCTTACAAGTGTTTGGTTTGTACTTTCCCTCTTTATGCGGTGTCTCATGTCAATGCCACACAATGAAGATGAGGAAAATAAAATGGACAAAGTAATAGTTGTCGTCACTTGCAAAAATAATCATACAGACTGCACATATCTTAAATTTTAAGTTCAGTTCGTGAACTTAATTATCCTACGAAGTATTTTACTTCCTCCGTTTTATATTATTTGATAGAGTTTGATTTGATACAAAATTTAATAATTTTTTTTTTGAAATTTATGATGTTAAAAGTTTAAGGGTAAAAAATTCATATGATCATATTATTTATGTGGCTATAAAAGCTTCTCATTAAAAGTAAAAAAATAAAATAAAAAATTTAAAATTTAATAATTTCTAAATTTAAAAATATATTATTTGTTATGGAATAAATTAAAAAATATACCTTATTTAATATGAAACGTAAGAAAGTAATAATTTATCAGAAATTATGATATAGTAATCATTTTCTATAAACTCAAAAGACTATGATTCACTAAACCCCCAACGTGGACCTAGAAACCTCTAGTTTGAAGCCAACTAATGAAAAATCTAGTGTCTGATTTTCCATCTCACCTAGTAACAAATTGAGATACATCCATTTACACGTCAGAGGATATAATCCATCTCAACCAATAGCATTCCTTCCCACCAGATAACAACTCATCATCTCACCACAAACACACACCACACATCAAGAAAATCCATATTCCCTTTCAATCTAACACATAATATAACCTCATCATCCCTCCTTATCTTTCTTGATCCAGTTAGATAAGTAATAAGAATAGTGAAAAGCAAGACAATGGCCAGTGTAACCTCTGCTGCAGTTACTATCCCATCATTCACTGGCCTTAAATCCAGTGCATCTTCCAAAATTAGCAATGTAGCCAAAATGGTGTCCACCAACCAAACATCCAAAATGGTAGTAAAGGCTTCACTAAAAGATGTAGGTGCAGTTGTTGTTGCTACAGCTGCAAGTGCAATACTAGCTAGCAATGCCTTAGCTATTGAAGTATTGCTTGGTGGCGATGATGGCAGTCTTGCTTTTGTTCCTGGAAACTTCAGCGTTAGCGCCGGTGAGAAAATTACGTTCAAGAACAATGCAGGGTTCCCACACAACGTTGTATTTGATGAAGATGAAATTCCATCTGGTGTTGATGCATCTAAGATTTCAATGTCTGAAGAGGACCTTCTCAATGCACCTGGGGAGACTTACTCTGTCACTTTGAGTGAGAAAGGTACCTACAGTTTTTACTGTTCACCTCATCAGGGAGCTGGAATGGTTGGCAAAGTTACTGTTAACTAATTCTAGTTAGTCTCTTTATCATGTGTAATAGTCAACTTGTTTCTATTCAAATCCCCTGAATCTTTTGTTGTATGTCTTTTTGAGGATATAATCATAAGTTGGTGGAGTTACTTAGTTCTTTATATAGCTTGAGATTTAAGAAGTTTGCGTGTTTCACAATTGAGACGGAAAACAATAAAATTATACTACTGCCAAGGTAAGAAGAGGTGCCTTGCGTAACCGATAAAGTTACTGTCATGGGACCATGATTTCATGAGTTTGAGCTGTATGGAAATAGCCTTTTGTGAAATGCAGGGTAATACTATGTATAATAGATTCTGGCCCTTCCTTGGACCCCGTGCATAGAGGTAGCTTTATGCACCGGATTGTCCTTGTCTTGTTACTTGGCGAAGACGATAAAGTTGTCATATGACCAGGAGGTCAAGGGTTCGAGCCAATAGCCTCTTGCAGAAATGCAAGATAAGACTGCATACAACAGACCCTTGTGGTCCGACCTTTCTTCGGATCCCGTGCATAGCGGGAGCTTTGTGTACCGTGCTCCTTTTCCTATTACTCCCACGCATAGCAGGAGCTTTGGCGTAATTGGTAAAGTTGTTGCTATATAACCAGGAGGTCATGGGTTCGAGCCGTAGAAACAACCTCTTGCAGAAATACGGGGTAAGATTGCATACAATAGACCCTTGTAGTTCGACTCTTACCCTGACCTCGTGTATAACGGAAGCTTTGTGCAACGAGCTAGCCTTGCCGTACTACTAGGTAAGTTTCCTTTAATCCATTTTCACAACGATAATTAGCAAGCTTTTACATATAGAAAGCAATTGAAAAATTATTTTCCACTCCAAAGAATGAGGCAAGGTGCACTTCATTGTAAATGGATCTTATTCTTGGTATAGTACAAATGCAACTACTATAAACAAGGTCAGCTTGAGCAAATTAAACAACCCAAATTCAACTAGTGAAAGATCTTATTGACAGAGAATGATTGCATTTTACACTCAAGTTGATCCGCATTTGCAAGAAATGAATGCAGGAGCACAATGGTTAATCTATCAATGATTTCCTTCACCATCAACCGTACCTCTTTTCATCATAGCAACAAACTCATCATAGTTAATTTTCCCATCCTGCATGGTTAAAGCAAACCACATATATAACAAAAACCTTGGAAAAGAAATTAGAATATGAGATATAGCTTATGAGAAAACACGAACTTTATCTGTATCAACGTCATCAAGAATTTCATCGATTGTAGCTTCATCTCCCATTCCGTATTCGGTCATAGCGGTAGAAAGTTTTGGAAAAAGTGAATTTCTCGTATTGCTCACAAAAATATATATAGAGTACAGAGGTATCAAATCCTACCAACTATAGGACTGTACAATAATGAAGGAAATCAAATCCTGTTAGAAAATACGCTTAACGCTAGAGGGGGGTGAATAGCGTTATAATAAAAATTAGCGTAAACTTGCGGAATTTAAAAATTGCAGGAAAGAAATAAGTGCGATAAGTAAATAAATAAGAACGAATGCACCGATGTATCCTGGTTCACCACAACCCGTGGCTAGTCCAGTCCCCGAGAGACTCTCTCGAGATTTCCACTAACACTGTTAAGCTTATGGGTGCTCAACAAACCTTTACAAACTGAGGACACAAGCCTCAACAACCTTTGCTCGAAGATACAACACTCCAAGACTTCAACCAAAGGAAACACAAGTTCCTTCTTACAATACAAGGGACTAACACTCCCCTTCAAGTGTATAAAACACTTAGCATTCACTTAAACAAGACTCTCTTAATAGAGTAGATATGAGTAAACAGATACGCTCAAGAACGCAACAACTTTCGTCAAGAAGTTTGGCTCTCAAAACTTATTTAATGAATAGAAAGTGATGAACAATAGAGTATGCAAGCTATAGCAATAATATGATCAGTTGTTGTATCTAGAAGACTGATTTGAAGCTGTATTTATAGTTGCAAAACCATGCATTACCGTTGCCTAATTGCCAATTAAGAATTGTTGATTTTACTCAGTGACAATCGATTGTCAAAATGCCACAATCGATTGTTTGCCAATCGTTCCAAAAATCATTCCCAGATTTTACGCTTAACAATCGATTATCTAAGATCAATAATCGATTACTGGCAACGTTCAAAAAATCATTTCCAGATTTTACTTAAAACAATAGATTGTCAGAAATCTACAATCGATTACTTGGCAACGTTCAAAAAATCTTTTTCAGATTTTATTTAAAACAATCGATTATTAGAAATCTATAATCGATTACCTGACGTTTTTTGAAAATAATTTGGCAACGGTCAATTACACAATCGATTATGCTATGAGAACAATTGATTATATATCAGTCTTTGAAAAATCAATTAGGCACTGCCTTAATGCACTCGATTGTCAAAGGTACACAATCGATTATTTTATGACTTTGAAAATGTCTGATAGACACTGGCTCAACACAATCGATTATTATAAGTTCACAATCGATTATTTTGTAGCTTTGAAAAACTTTGATGTACACTGCCTCAACACAATCGATTGTCATAAGGTTCACAATCGATTGTCATGCAGATTTGAAAAATCTGATGCACACTGCCTTAACACAATCGATTGTCATAAGTTCACAATCGATTGTCATGCAGCTGACTTAACATAATTGATTATCATAAGTACATAATCGATTATCTTAGTCCAGATTTTAGAGGCATGTTTAAAAATCATTTTTGACTAAAGTAAATATGCATGATTTAAAATCATTTTGCTTTAAATTAAATATGCATGATTTGATAAAAATGTTTTTACGAGAGAAGCCAAGTCTTGAGTCAAGTTATCGGATCAAGATCACAATTAAAGAACGTCTCATGTATAACTTTATATCTTTGCTTGATCTTGGTCTTGTGCTTGAATCTCGTTATATATCAATTGCGCGCTTGTGCTTGGACCTCGTCATATGTCCATTGCGCATAGTTTGTCATTCATCAAAACCTACAAATATGAAAACACGTTTTAGTATAGTGCCTTGAGAACGTGTTTCAACAATTTCCCCCTTTTTGATAATGGCAAACTTTAGTCGGGATATGCGTATTTGATAATTCATAATGACGATTCAAGACAAGTAAAGATATGCAACAATATGCAACAAGTCTCTAGATGTGCAATTAGTTCCCCCTCAACATATGAATTCCCCCTCAATTTATGCCAATAAAAAATTTGTGCATATCCCTTATTCTTCCCCCTTTTGACATTAGCAAAAACGGAAAAGGTGAGTAACTTGTTTATTGATTAAGCAAAAGTTGCATAAGAAGACATAATAAAACAAATAATACCAACATAATCGATTATTGATACTTGATAATCGATTGTATACTAACAAGAAATCGGTTATCCTTAGGATAAATTGATTATTCTGCATCAATCTTTATAATTCCCCCTGCCTTTAGGGCGATGCCTGCAAAAATTCGTTAGACGTCTCCGACGCTCAAGTTAGAAATCATGAGAAAGGGAAAATGCAATGCATGACTTAGATCAACGTGGAGTCAAGAATCCTGAGTTCACTATGAATTCAGAAGAAGGACTCTTTCTCTAAGGGTTTTGTAAAGATGTCGGCCAATTGATCTTTGGTTTCAACAAATTCAATTTCGACATCACCCTTGAGAACGTGATCTCTTATAAAATGATGCCTAATTTCAATGTGTTTTGTTCTTGAATGAATAACGGGGTTCTTCGTCAAGCATATGGCGCTAGTATTATCACATCTAAGAGGGATATGATCAAGACTTAGGCCATAGTCCAAGAGTTGTTGTTTCATCAAAAGGATTTGAGCGCAACAACTCCCCGCGGCTACATATTCAGCCTCAGTTGTGGACAACGCAACACTTACTTGTTTCTTACTAAACCAAGAAACGAGAGAGCTACCGAGCAGATGGCAAGTGCCACTAGTGCTCTTGCGGTCCAATTTGCATCCAGCAAAATCGGAATCGGAATAGCCAACAAGTTGGCATGAAGAACCTTTGGGGTACCATAGACCCACATTTACAGTACCAACAAGATACTTCAATATCCATTTCACCGCAGTTACGTGAGACTCCTTCGGACACGATTGATAACGAGCGCATAAGCACACGCTAAACATGATGTCCGGTCTACTAGCAGTAAGATAAAGGAGAGATCCAATCATACCTCGATACTTTTTGGTGTCGACTTCCTTACCTTTCTCATCTTTGTCTAGATGATCGGATGTGCTCATGGGAGTGGCCATTGCTTTTGCGTTGGTCATTTCAAATCGTTTCAGCAATTCTTTGCAATATTTAGCTTGACAAATGAAAGTTCCTTCTTTCATTTGCTTTACTTGCAGCCCCAAAAAGAATGTTAGCTCACCCATCATAGACATCTCAAATTCGCTTGTAAATCAAAAAATTCCTTGCACAAAGCATTGCTAGTAGCACCAAAGATAATATCATCCACATAGATTTGAACTAATAAAATATCATTGTTTCTATGCTTAATAAAAAGAGTGGTGTCAACTTTCCCCCTAATGAAATCATTTTCCAAAAGAAATTTGCTCAATCTTTCATACCAAGCTCGGGGAGCTTGTTTAATGCCATAAACGGCTTTCTTGAGTTTGAAAACATGATCGGGAAATTTAAAATCTTCAAAACCCGGGGGTTGAGCAACATAAACTTCTTCTTGAATAAAACCATTTAAAAAAGCACTTTTTACATCCATTTGATATAAATTGAAATTCATAGAAGAGGCAAAAGCAAGCAATAAACAAATAGCTTCTAACCTTGCTACGGGGGCATATGTTTCTTCATAGTCAATACCCTCTTCTTGATTATAGCCTTTTGCTACAAGCCTAGCTTTGTTTCTAGTGATTACACCATTTTCATCTAATTTGTTTCGAAAAACCCATTTCGTACCAATTATGGTATGATTTTCGGGTCTTGGCACCAAATCCCAAACGTCATTCCGTTTGAATTGGTTAAGCTCCTCTTGCATTGACAAGGTCCAAAATTCATCCCCAATTGCTTCGGAGATGGTTGTGGGTTCAATTTGAGAAGCAAAAGCAGTATGTTCTAAGGTGTTCTTAAGAGAGTTTCGGGTACTTACCTGTTGTTCAATGTCGCCAATTACTTGTTCGAGAGGATGGTCTTTGATTGTCCTCCACGAGTTAGGCATTTTCGTTTCTTTTTCCAATTGTGGCGCTTCCTCCGATAATTGATCCAAGATTTCATCTTGAGTTTCCTTCGGAGTTTCCTTTTGTACTTTGTCTTGAGGACTTAGTGAGTTTAAAATACCTGCAAGATCAAAACCAGAATCCTTTCTCGCCAAGCGGGCATTATTTTCGGAAAATACAATATGAGGGGATTCCTCCACAGTTCCGGTTCTATTATTGAATACTCTATATGCTTTGCTACGTGAAGAATAACCAATAAAAATTCCTTCATCGGATTTGGCATCAAATTTTCCCAGTTGATCTTTTCCATTGTTATGAATAAAGCATTTGCAACCGAATACTCTAAAATGGGAGATATTTGGTTTCCTTCCCTTATAGAGTTCATAGGGGGTTTTCATGAGTATTGGCCTTATGACTACTCTATTCAAAACGTAGCATGCGGTACTCACGGCATCCGCCCAAAAATGTTTGGGAATCTTAGCCTCATCGAGCATGGTTCTAGCCATCTCTTCGAGACACCTATTTTTCCTTTCCACCACCCCATTTTATTGTGGTGTTCGTGGAGTGGAGAAGGTGTGCTTGATACCGAGTTCGTCACAAAATTCCGCAAAGAGATTGTGATCAAACTCTCCCCCATGATCACTTCTTATTGAAGTGACGGTTGTGTCCTTTTCGTTTTGAACACGTTTAAGAAAATATTTGAAATTATGAAAAGCTTCACTTTTATGAGCAAGAAATAGAGTCCATGTAAATCTAGAATAATCATCAACAATAACAAAAGCATAACGTTTTCTACCAAGACTTTCAATGCGAGATGGTCCAAATAAGTCCATGTGAAGTAATTACAAAGGTCTAGTAGTTGAAACAATATTTTTCGATTTAAAAGATGCTTTTGTTTGCTTCCCTTTTTGACAAGAATCACAAATAGAGTCTTTTTCAAATTTCAAGTTTGGAAGACCAATAACTAAATTTTGTGAAACGAATTTGTTCAAAAGATGCATGTTGATGTGAGCTACTCTACGGTGCCATAACCACGTATCATCTTCTTTGCTCATAAGACAATCTACATATTCAGATGAAGAATTTTCGAGATCAACCATATAGATATTATCCATTCTAAATCCACGAAGAATAATTTTAAAATCGCTACGGCGAAAAACTAAGCATTCATTTGAATCAAATAAAACAAGATTTCCTTTGTTACATAATTGACTTATGCTCAAGAGATTATGTTTTAGACCCTTAACTAGCAATATATGCTTAATGGAAGAGGAGTCATCCTTACGGACCGATCCAATGCCGATAATTTTTCCTTTGTTGTTATCACCAAAAATAACGATTCCTCCTTCCTTGTGTTCTAGTTGAAGGAACTTGGATTCGTCTCCAGTCATGTGCTTGGAGCATCCACTATCAAGGTACCAAAGTACACTTGACCCCTTCAAACACACCTACAAAACAGATTAATGAGTTTTAGGTACCCATGCCATTTTGGGTCCTTGGGGGTTAGGCAAATCATAGTGATGTGATTGAGTGTTATGTCTATGTCGTGTAAAACAAGCAGGAGCAATATGTCCAATTCGTCTACAATAATGACAAACCACATTAGGATTATGCATTCGTCTAGGTTGATAGTAATTGGACGGACGAAATTCATTTACTCTATTCTTGTCAATATGACTATTGCGCAATTCATGAAAATCATTTCTCCTACTATTTGTTCTAGGATATACAGCATTTCTAGGATAGTTGTTTCTAGGTTGAAAGCCATTTCTAGGTGTTCTACAAGGTTCAAAATTTCTTCTAGTGTTTGGCCTAGAGTATGCATTATTTCTAGAATGATTATTTCTAGGTTGCGATTGTTGAAAGCCATTTCTAGGTTTGTTATATCTAGGATGAGCGTTTGTTTTATTAATCCTAGGTTGAGCCTTAGGTTGTTGGGGGTTGGCTTCAACCTTTTCTTTAGGCTCATTCTCAAAGCCTATGCCATGCTTGGTCGACTTCAAATTAACAAGAACTTCATTCAAATTTTTATGAGAAGAATTAAACTTATCTAGGGTGCCCTTAAGTCTTTCTACCTCATTTTTGAGATGCATGCAAGAAGTACAATTTTTACTAGAGCTCTCGGGTTTGTCGGCGCTTCTCTTGCCGAAAAATTTGTTTTCTTCTTTCAACTTCTCATTTTCCAAAATCAGTTTTTCCAAAACCTTTTCTTTCAAAGAGAGTTGTTTTTCAAAACCTTTTTCTTTTAAAGAAGCATTTTCTTTTATGCTTTTAACAATTTTGGAAGCTTTAATAAATTCACTATACAACTCATCAAAAGCATTTTGCATTTCCTCAAGAGAATAGAAATTTTTGGAAGAAATTTGACATACCTCTTCTTGATTTTTTTCGTGAGCCATGAGACAAAGATTTGCGGCTTCGTCTTCTTCTTCCTCACTCGACTTGTCACCGGAGTCGCCTCCCCAAGATATGTATGCTCGTTGTTTCTTGAAGGGTTTCTTCTCCTTTTTGGCATTTGGACAATTTGATTTAATGTGCCTGGTTTCTCCGCACTCATAGCACTTTATTTGATCTCCTTGCTTTTTGCCCTTTCGTTCATACTCTTTTCGCATGAACTTTTGAAATCTCTTAATAACGAGTCCGAACTCGTTGTCTCCGTCCTCATCATTTTGAGGTTGGCTTGTGCTTGCCTTGAGAGCGATCTTTTGTTTCCTTTGATCATCAACAAGAGGATTAAGTATAGTAGATTCATAAGTTTTAAGATTACCTCTTAATCCGTCGATGGTGACATTTGAAACACCAATAGATTCTTGAATCGCGTCGGCCTTGGATCGCCATGCCGGAGTGAGACTTCGGAGAATTTTTCGGACAAGTTCCTTATCCGTGAAGGTCTTCTTAGGAGCATATAAATCATTAACGATTTTTGAAAATCGTTCGAACATCTCATCGACCTTTTCGCCTTCTTTCATGTGAAACAATGCATATGCATGGGTTAGGAAATCAATTTTAGCTTCCCTTACCTGGTCCGTACCTTCGTACGTAATTTCCAGCTTGTCCCACATTTGCTTCGCCGTTGTGCAACATGATATTTTCCTGTAATCATCAGCATTTACAGCACAATATAATAAATTAATGGCTTTAGCGTTGTTTTGCACCTTTCGGATATCATCCGCATCGTATTCATCTTCGGACTTTGGAACATCTTTATTTTCAACCTTTTTGGTTGGAATTTGTTCTCCCTTCATTATAACCTTCCAAAGATGAAAACTATTTGATTGAACAAATATTCTCATCCTCTCCTTCCAGTACGTATAGTTTGTACCGTCGAATAGTGGTGGTCGGGTGGAGCATTGTCCTTCACCTATTCCTGCAAAAGAATCACGAGTAGAAGCCATGGATTGTTTCTCTCAAACGGTTAAGTCTTCAGAGAGTTAGGCTCTGATACCAATTATTAGAAAATACGCTTAACGCTAGAGGGGGGGTGAATAGCGTTATAATAAAAATTAGCGTAAACTTGCAGGAATTTAAAAATTGCAGGAAAGAAATAAGTGCGATAAGTAAATAAATAAGAACGAACGCACCGATGTATCCTGGTTCACCACAACCCGTGGCTAGTCCAGTCCCCGAGAGACTCTCTCGAGATTTCCACTAACACTGTTGAGCTTACGGGTGCTCAACAAACCTTTACAAACTGAGGACACAAGCCTCAACAACCTTTGCTCGAAGATACAACACTCCAAGACTTCAACCAAAGGAAACACAAGTTCCTTCTTACAATACAAGGGACTAACACTTCCCTTCAAGTGTATAAAACACTTAGCACTCACATAAACAAGACTCTCTTAATAGAGTAGATATGAGTAAACAGATACGCTCAAGAACGCAACAACTTTCGTCAAGAATTTTGGCTCTCAAAACTTATGTAATGAATAGAAAGTGATGAACAATAGAGTATGCAAGCTATAGCAATAATATGATCAGTTGTTGTATCTAGAAGACTGATTTGAAGCTGTATTTATAGTTGCAAAACCATGCATTACTGTTGCCTAATTGCCAATTAAGAATTGCTGATTTTACTCAGTGACAATCGATTGTCAAAATGCCACAATCGATTGTTTGCCAATCGTTCCAAAAATCATTCCCAGATTTTACGCTTAACAATCGATTATCTAAGATCAATAATCGATTACTGGCAACGTTCAAAAAATCATTTCCAGATTTTACTTAAAACAATCGATTGTCAGAAATCTACAATCGATTACTTGGCAACGTTCAAAAAATCTTTTTCAGATTTTATTTAAAACAATCGATTATTAGAAATCTATAATCGATTACCTGACGGTTTTTGAAAATATTTTGGCAACGGTCAATTACACAATTGATTATGCTATGAGAACAATCGATTATATATTCGTCTTTGAAAAATCAATTAGACACTGCCTTAATGCACTCGATTGTCAAAGGTACACAATCGATTATTTTATGACTTTGAAAATGTCTGATAGACACTGCCTCAACACAATCGATTTTCATAAGTTCACAATCGATTATTTTGTAGCTTTGAAAAACTTTGATGTGCACTGCCTCAACACAATCGATTGTCATAAGGTTCACAATCGATTGTCATGCAGATTTGAAAAATCTGATGCACACTACCTTAACACAATCGATTGTCATAAGTTCACAATCGATTGTCATGCAGCTGACTTAACATAATCGATTATCATAAGTACATAATCGATTATCATAGTTTGTCATTCATCAAAATCTACAAATATGAACACACGTTTTAGTATAGTGCCTTGAGAACGTGTTTCAACAAATCCTACCAACTATAGGACTGTACAATAATGAGAGAATATTCTATCGATAATAAAAAGATACACACAATTATATTATAGTACGCCCCTCAAGATGGAGGGCCGTAGGATACGCTAATCTTGGACATCAGCAGAAGAAGCCGAGGACAAGATAAGTGCTTGGTGAGAGCATCAGCAAGCTGATCAGCAGAGGATACGTGAGCAACATGAAGAGACCCGTTCTGAACCAAATGACGAACAAAGTGATAATCAATGGAGATGTGTTTCATGCGTGAATGAAACACAGGGTTGGCACAGAGGTAAATGGCGCCAATATTGTCGCTGTAAATGACAGGAGCAGCCGGAAGAGGGACATGAAGCTCGCGCAGCAGGGAATGAAACCAACGTACTTCAGCGGCAGCAGAAGCTATGGCACGATACTCAGCCTCAGTAGAAGATCGTGCAACGGAGCGCTGCTTTTTGGAGCTCCAGGAAATAGGATTAGGCCCTAGAAAGACAATATAGGCACCAGTTGAGGAGCGGCCATCACAGTTTCCACTCCAATCAGCATAAGAGAAACAATGCAGAGGTATAGCAGATGAAGGACGCAGCCAGACTCCAAAGTCATGCGTCCAATTCAGATACCGTAAGAGGCGCTTAACTGCACCCCAATGAGTGACAGTAGGAGCGTGCATGAACTGTGAGAGTTTATTCACAGCAAAGGAGATATCAGGACGGGTGAAGGAGAGATACTGGAGGCCCCCAAGGGCCTGTCGATATGCGGATGCGTCGGCAAGAGCCGAGCCATCGGCCAGATGAAGGCGGGTTGACAGCGCTGTTGGCGTCTGAACAGGGTTGGATTCCAGCATGTTATGACGAGTCAAAAGATCAACAACATATTTATGCTGAGAAAGAAAACGCCCCTTGGAACTGCGTAGAACTTCAACACCAAGAAAATAGCTTAGATCACCCATGTCTTTAAGAGAAAAATGAGTCCCAAGAGAGTCAATCACACGGTTCAAGAAAGCAGAATCATTACCAGTCAATATGAGATCATCAACATATACCAAAAAATAGGCCGTAATACCAGAGTGCTGAAAGACGAAGAGCGAAGTGTCAGAGGTAGTGTTGAAGAAACCCATGGTCAGAAGGCATTGGCGGAGCGCACTGTACCATGCCCGGGGTGCCTGTTTGAGACCATAAATAGCTTTCTGTAACTTACAGAAATAAGATGGATAGGCTTTGTCAACAAAACCCGGTGGTTGTGCCATATATACATCCTCTGCAAGCCTCCCGTGGAGAAAGGCATTGTTCACATCCATTTGACGAAGAGGCCAGCCCTTGGATAAAGCTAGACTGAGAACCAAACGCACAGTTGCCGGCTTAATAACCGGACTGAAAGTCTCCTGGAAGTCTACACTTGGACGCTGATGAAAGCCCTTCGCAACAAGCCGGGCTTTGAACTTATTCACAGTACCGTCAGGCTTTCGTTTGATACGATAAACCCACTTACAACCCACAACATTCTGTGAAGAATCAGGCGGAACAAGATCCCAGGTGCCATTCCGTAGCAGAGCATCAAACTCTGATGACATAGCAGCGCGCCAGAGCTCATCAGACTTAGCACTAGACAAAGTCTGAGGTTCAGTAATAGCAGGAGAGGTGACAACAGACACACCAAACTTCTTGTTGGGCTTAAAGATGTTATTTTTGCTGCGAGTTTGCATATGATGACCACCCTGAGAGGATGTAGGTGGCGGCATAATGGGTGTAACGGCAGCAGGGGTCACTGGCGGTGTCAGAAGGGGTGCTGGTGGCGCGGGCGTTGGCGCCAGAAGTGCGTCTGGTGAAGGATCGCCAGTGGGAGCGGTGGTAGGTACTGGTGGTAGCAGCGGAAGGACTTCTAGGGAGACCGGAATGGGTACAGGGGGAGACTCGAGGTTAGACAATTTGGAGAACGGAAATACATCTTCATGGAAGTTGACATGACGCGAGACGAAGATTTTAGACGTTGAGGGATCAAAGCATAGATAGGCGCTTTGAGTAGTAGAGTAGCCGAAGAGGACACATGCACGAGATCTGGGTTCCATTTTGTGTGAGGCATAGGGCCGAAGCCAAGGGAAGCATTGACAGCCGAAGACACGTAGTTTGGCAAGGTTGGGGCGCTTATGGAAGAGAGACTCAAAGGAGGAGAGCATCGAGAGATTTGTCTTGGGAAGACGATTAATGAGATAGACTGCTGTAGCAAAGGCATAAGGCCAGTAAATGAGAGGTACAGAGGCATGATGGAGGAGAGTGAGACCAATATTGATAATGTGACGCTGACGGCGTTCAGCATAGCCATTGTGCTGAGGTGTATGAGGAGGTGATGCCATTCGAGGCAAGAAAAGAGCATAAAGCGAGGAATTCACCCCCATTGTCAGTATACAGAGTAATGATTTTAGCAGAGAAATATTTTTCTACAATGGATTTAAAAATGGGGAAGGTTTGTAAGACATCAGATTTACAGCGTAAAGGAAAAAACCAGACATACTTGGAAAATGATCAGCAAAGATGACATAATATTTAAATCCTTCATTAGAAATAATTGGAGAGGTCCATACATCGGAGAAAATAAGCTCCAGCGGAGCAGTAGAAGATAAACTTGACTCAGAAAAAGGTAACTTATGACACTTATGAAGCTTGCAAGAGACACAAGCAAGATCAGACACATTACTGGACACTATACTGCTAGAAGACACTAAATGACGCAGGATTTTAGCGGACGGGTGACCAAACCGAGAATACCACAATGACGCAGAGAGCTTTTGTGCCGTGAGGGCGGACGGGAGACTGGGAGCCGCCGGCCAGTAGTAGGTGTTGCCCCTAAGCGGGCCGCGAACAAGCGTTGCCCACGTGCGACGATCCTTCACCTGAAAATCAGTATCAGAAAGAATAACATTAACATTAATATGATGACATAATTGGGCAACAGAAATCAAATTTTTACGCATATGTGGAACACAGAGAGCCCCAGGTAATAAAAGAGAGGAATAATTGTTAAGTTGTCCAGTATGTGTAATTGTCAAACCTTCACCGTTACCAATAACCACATTGTCGAAACGAGTGTAAGGACTGTGAAGAGACATATTGGCAAGATCAGAGGTGATGTGATGGGAGGCACCAGAGTCTAGGATCCAATCGGATGCAGATGGAATCGTCGGAGAGTGATGGGCTGTGTGAGCAGCCAGATAAGGTAGCGAAGCATAAGCTGGCCGCGGCAGTGGTCCACCATAAGGGGGCTGATTGGAGCCGGAGATGGGATAGGACGAACAGCGGCGCGCGGAGTGGCCAAATTCACTGCAGAGCTGGCACTTCCCATTGTACCCGCAAGATTGGCCATTGCTGGAGTAACCACCAGATGCGGCACACGAGCAGTAATCTGAGCCTCCATGCTTAACAGCTTGTCATGTAATTCAGCAAAAGAGATAGGAGATTCGCGGGCTTGGATGGAATGAGAGAGTACGCATCATCTAGACCATTTAGAACCTTAATGACAAGATCCTCAGAATCAACAGTGACACCCAGGAGAGATAATTCATCCACAATCACGCGAACACCGTGCATATAATCAGTAACAAATTTAGAACTTTTTACCGGATTATGGAGCTGTTGATTGAGAGCCATGATACGACCACGAGAAGCAGTGCGGTATGTGCGCGCGAGGATGTCCCAGGCCTCTTTAGAGGTTTCCGCAGCGGCAATAAAGGAGATGATTGTCGGTGTGATCAACGAGATGATGTCACTGAGAATAAGATTGTCCTGGCGAATCCAATAAGGATATGCTGGATTGGGGGAAGTCACCTCCTTGTCGACGATAGTGGCGGGTGGGCACGGCTTCGATCCGTCCAAGAAGCCGAGGAGGTCGTAACCCGTAAGAAGGGTTCAAAACTGGAATTTCCACGCCAGGTAATTAGTGGAATCCAATTTGAGGGGGATCTGAGCCGATGCATTGATGGCAGTCGGCTGGAGAAGCTCGTTTGACGTCGTAGCGGCCATGAAGCGCGAGGCAAAGGAGAGGAAGCTCTGATCGACGTCGACAGAGAGAGGGCTGCCGATTAGTGCAGCGGCAGCGGCGGCGGCGACGGGCTGCCGATAAGAGCAGCGTCGGCCGCGGCGGCGCGGGTAGGGTAGAATTAGGGTTTATTTGGCGATAAGCCACTGGCCTCTGATACCATGTAGAGAGTTTTGAGAGAAGTGAATTTCTCGTATTGCTCACAAAAGTATATATAGAGTACAGAGGTATCAAATCCTACCAACTATAGGACTGTACAATAATAAGAGAATATTCTACCAATAACAAAAAGATACACACAATTATATTCTAATAATAGCATATCTGAGCTCATCTCTTGTGATAAATCTGGTGATTCCAAAAGTAATAGTATGATGCTGGTTAAATATTAAGTATTAACTTTGAACAAACATATTTGCAAGAAAATGGGGAATAAATACCCATATAATCCTTGTCAAAATATAGAAAAGCCTTGAACAAGTTTTCTTCTCTTTCGAGTCTGTGTCGATGCGTGGTAGCAGTAATGAACTCAATGTAGTCTATAGTCCCACTTTTGTCAACATCAGCCTGAAAGAGGAATAATTTGAAGGAAAATCTTAACTTTGTTATGTGAGGCAGGCTTTTGTTTTAACTTTGACTGCATATAAATTGGTCTTAGGAATATCAAAAGGTTGCACAATCTTACTGCTTCCATCAGTTGCTTTATTTCTGATTCAGTGAGCTTGGATCCTAGCCTAGATAATCCAGTTTTATGTTCTTCATTCGTAATTACCACTTCCATCAGCATCTATGTTGCTAAACATTTGCTTAAGTCCCTCGATTTCTTCTTCTGATAAATTCTCTGCAATAACCTTTAAGCAGTAGATACTATAGCATCAGATGGGGGAGAAAGGAATACGAAAGTAACGAACAGATATACTCATCTCTTTCTAACATGAAACTATATAATATGCACGCGAGGATAAGTCTTAGTGACAATATCCCGTTGACATGTTAAGCCAAGTGTTGATTACCTTAAGAGCAAGTTTTTTCATCTTGTTCATTGCTCTGAATTGCTTCATCCTGACCAAAACAGCACTATCGATAGGCTTGTCCGATGCCTCACCATCTTTCTTCAGCCAAGGATGTTCTGGTTCATGAATCAAGATTAAAGTTTTGTTGCAATTTAAAAACTTGTACAATTATCTAAAATGCGACAAACTTGAACTATGTGTCTATATATAAATCTTTTATGACAGGAGCATCAGTGAGAGATGTCACACGAGAATATGGTTTACCTTGCATCTGATAATATAAGGATTACAAATTCGAAGGTTTACCGATAGAAGCCAACATTTGTATGTCCACTTACCGAGGGCTTGATCTGCAGTGATCCTTCTCTTAGGATCCACTGTCAACATTTTCTTGGCAAGATCCTTTGCTGAGGCAGATATAGAAGGCCAGGGAGAGCTTTCAAGATCCAGGTGGCCTTTAAGTATCTCTTCAAATATTCCTTCTTCGGTCTCTGATATACAAGAGAATTGTAAACACAAATTGCTGATCAGCTAATGTTGGATGTGCGAGCAAATTTCCATATTGGAAGTCGATAAGAAAATACTCTTAATAGTGCTATGCTTTTGGAGAAAATAGTCGAAGCAGGCGATGTAACACCATATTAAGAGTGTCTCGAGTTTGTTTAGTCCAAAAACTAAGATGTACCATACAATTAAGCTACTGTTCAAGGCAAAAAATCCACTTACCAGCTGAGAAAGGAGGAAAACCACTCAACAGAATGTATAACATGACTCCAGCACTCCAGATGTGTATCTCCGTCCCATAGTTATACCGTAGCACCTCAGGAGCCACACAATATGCACTTCCAACAATATCCTTATAAACTTTTCCTGTAGAATAATTCTTTAAATCTTAGTTGCAAGTTGATTGTGAAAACTAAATTATAGTAATAATCTCACTTCATGCCTAGAGCTGCAAGAAGTTTTATGTCTCTATATATCATTTACAACAGACTGGCAAGTAAACATGAAGCAACTTCTTTCTTCCCGCTTCAGGACATCTAAAAAGTTGCACGTCACTAACGTATGATTCATATTTAGCAGTCCATAGATGGAATAGAGAAAGCATTTGAAACGGAAGAAGGTTCTAATTTTTAAAGAAAGTATTCCTCTTCTATAACACACTTTCCTTATTAGTCCGTTACACATATATTTGTGTTGGGAATAAACTGTTGGATTATATATCCACATAAACACTATAGCATTCATATCAAATTATTTGGAATAACAACAAAAGCGGAAACGTACCTGAATCCATAAGTGGAAGATCCTTAATCATTCTTGAAGATTGTCTTGAAGTGTTCCCTTTTGCTTGATATCCAAGATAAAAATGAGGATTGGTTTTCCGCTTGATATGCAAGACCAAAAATGCTCTCTAGTTTCAATGGGAGGAAGAAGAGAATGTGTCTTGCATTCTTGTGGGAACCATAACCCCCCTTATTTAACATGTGAGTTATGAAACTCAAAGGTCACAAGAATGTAACCTTGGTTACATGTATGTAACCTTAGTTAGCCCATCATTAACTAAGGTTACTCTTTTGGGTATCTACACATTATCCTACACTTTATATAACAATATATTGACCCCCTTAACAATGTCCATAAGACCACCAATTTAGGCCAAACCAAAAGATAGCACATAACATATAATTAATCCATATATTGTTCATATGTATGTAGATATAAGTCCATATATCTAACAATCTCCCACTTGGACGAGACACTCATAAATATGTACAAACCTTAGCATTATATGTTACATTATAACCTTATGAGCTCAGAATTGCTATCATAATAAAATTGTCATGAACAATCCGGTCCATCAATCATACTAACATAGGATCTAAGAGATCTTAGTTACTCTTGTGTAACTAGACCCAACAGAGATCACGTATATCAATATAACCAACGACATGGATCAAGTATAGGTTATAGCATGGAAATAACATAAAGTGTGGTCTGAAATAGAATGTCTATTTCCAACTGGTTCTCTTTATTGAGATTAATCATAAACCTTAAGAGTACATAAAACTTTAAAACTGAATATCTGCAAATATAACCTTAAAACTGAATTATTGAATGTAATGGACAATACATAATTGTATAATACAAACTCCCACTAAAATTCATAATCCTTAACTGATTTGACACCCATGCAAGCAATATGCTCATGAAATACTTTTGGTGTCAATCCCTTAGTAAGCGGATCCGCAATCATGGAGTTTGTACTTATGTGCTCTATGCACAATTGTCCATTCTGCACTCTTTCTTTAACAACCCGAAATTTGACGTCCATATGTTTTGCCTTCGTCAAACTACTGTTATTGTTAGCATAAAGGACTGCTTATCTGTTGTCGCATAATAGCCTAAGTGGCTTTTTAATGCTGTCTACTATGCGCAATCCACTAACAAAATTTCGCAGCCATAATGCCTCATTGGATGCTTCATAACATGCCATGAATTCCGCTTCCATGGTGGAAGTGGCCGTAAGAGTTTGCTTGATGCTTCTCCAAGAGATAGCACCACCAGCAAGCATGTAAATATAACCTGATGTAGACTTCAGACTATCTTGACATCCAGCAAAATCGGAGTCGGTGTACCCGATGATCTCAAGCTGGTCCATCTCCGATATGTAAGCATGTAATCCTTTGTTCTCTGTAAGTACCTCATGACCCTTTTGGCTGCCTTCCAATGGTCCATTCCCGGATTGCTTAGATATCTGCCCAGCATCCCAACAATGTATGCTATATCAGGTCGTGTGCATACCTGAGCATACATCCGACTACCTACAGCCGAAGCATAAGGTGTCTTCTCCATTTCCGAAGTTTCAAAATTATTATTTGGGCATTGTTTGAGACTAAACTTGTCTCCCTTAGCAACAGGGGTGTTGCCTGGTTTATAATCCTGCATGCCAAATCTTTTAAGAACCTTATCGATATAGCCCTTTTGTGACAGACCGAGAACACCTTTGGAGCGATCTCGTTGTATCTGAATTTCTAATACAAAAGAGGCATCACCAAGATCTTTCATTTCAAATTTCTTTGAAAGAAATTTCTTAGTTTCATGCAATAATGCTATATCGTTACAGGCAAGCAGTATGTCATCGACATATAAAACTAGAAAAATATATTTACTCCCACTGAACTTATGGTATATACAGTCATTAGCAATATTCGGTTCAAAACCAAAAGATGTAATGACTTCATGAAACTTATAATACCATTGACGGGAAGCCTGCTTGAGCCCAAAGATGGATTTCTTTAATTTGCAAACCCTTTTCTTTGATTCTTCCGAAACAAAGTTTTCAGGTTGCACCATATAAATTGTTTCCTCAATGTCACCATTGAGAAACGCTGTCTTAACATCCATCTGATGAAGTTCAAGATCAAAATGTGCTACTAGTGCCGTTATAGTCCTGAAAGAGTCTTTCGATGAAACTGGAGAGAAAGTCTCTTTATAATCAATGCCTTCCTTTTGAGTGTAGCCTTTTGCGATAAGGCGAGCTTTATACTTAACGACATTGCCCCCTGAATCCCTCTTGGTTTTAAATATCCATTTACAACCAGTTGGTTTAATACCTTCGGGCAATGTAACAAGCTCCCAAACGCCGTTATCGCTCATAGACTTCATCTCATCATTCTTGGCATCAATCCACTTTTAAGAGTTAGAACCTTTAATGACTTGACGGAAGTTGATTGGATCATCTTCCTCAAGTCAAATGTCACTTTCTTGTTCTTGGAGAAATACAACATAATCATCCGGAATTGCATTTCTCCTCTCTCTAGTGGATCTCCTTAATGGCACTTCAGTTTCTTGAGGTTGTTGAGTTTGATTTTCATTAGTAATATCAGGAACTGGATTGGGGAGATTTTTGAGATTGTCTTGAACTGGAGTTGTGTGATCCATGTCAGAAATAAGAACACCCTGACCAAGATCAACAACTTGAGGGAAAGACACATGTTCTTCCTCAAAGACAAAATCTCTAACAACTTTATCTCCCCACCCCCCAAACTCAATATCCTCAAAGAATCGAGCATTACCCGTCTCAAAAATAGTTCTAGAAGTGGGATCATAAAACTTATACCCCCTGGATCTTTCAAAGTATCCAACAAAATAGCTACTAACCGTTTTAGCATCCAGGTTCTTTTCATTCGGCCTATAAGGCCTTGCCTCAGCTGGACAACCCCAAATGTGTAAGTGCTTAATACTGGGTTTATTTCCAGTCCAAAGTTCATATGGGGTTTTGATTGTAGCTTTAGTTGGAACTCTATTAAGAATATATGTTGCGGTTTTCAATGCTTCTCCCCAGAGTGAGTCTGGCAAAGTAGTACGACAAATCATACTTCTTACCATATCCTTAAGGGTCCGATTTCATCTCTCAGCTACACCATTCATAGTAGGACTGCCTGGCATAGTATACTGAGGGACGATCCCACACTCATCTAGGAATTTAGCAAATGGCCCTTGACGTTGTTCACCTGAACCATCATATCTACCATAGTATTCACCACCACGGTCAGATCTAACGGATTTAATCCTTTTGCTTAGTTGATTTTCAACTTCGGCCTTATATGATTTGAACACGTCTATAGATTGGGACTTTTCATGAATGAGATATAGGTACCCATAATGAGAGTAATCGTCTATGAATGTGATAAAGTATTATTGACCATTTCTACAAGGCGTAGTGAATGGCCCACAAATATCCATATGTATCAATTCTAAGACATCCGAAGCTCTCTTAGCACCTAATCTCGTCTTGTTTGTTTGTTTACCCTTGATACACTCAATGCAAATATCCGAATTTGAGGAATCAAGAGAATCAAGAATTCCATCTGACACAAGTTTCTGAATTCTTTGTTTAGATATGTGACCCAAACGTTTGTGCCAGAGTGATAAAGAATTCTCATTAGTTAATTTTCTTTTGGTACCACTTGAACTTGTATGCAAAGTTTCATTATGTGAGGTTATTATGTCAACCAAATATAGGCTATCATATGTTGATAAAAGATCAGTACCGGTACGATTTGAACCTTGAAAGAGACTAACTTTATTGTCACCGAATGAACATGAATAACCGGATATGTCCAATTTGGAAACAGAAATTAAATTCCGTCTAAAAGACAGTACAACAAAAGTCTCATTCAAATCTAAATAAAAACCAGTCTTAAACAACAGCCTAAATTTTCCAATAGCCTCAACTTGCACCTTCTTGCCGTCACCCACATAGATGTATCTTTCACCATCATTTGGTTTTCGGCAGTTCAGGCAACCCTGCATAGATATACTTATGTGAGTAGTAGCAGCAGAATCTACCCACCAAGTATCCTTAGGTACCAAAATTAAATTAACTTCAGAACAAACAAGAGAAAGAGATGTACCTTTTTTCGCACGCCAAGCGTGGTACTTGGTACAATTTTTCTTCATGTGATGAGTCCCCTTACAGAAGAAGCAACCTGATTCTGTAGTTTCAATCTTAGGTTCCTTATTTTGCTTCTTCTGGGGCCTTGCAACTGCAATTTCCTTACCTTTCCTCTTCTTATTATCTTTAGAAGAGGATGCCAAATGAGCACTTTCAGTCTTATCTTGCTTTATCCTTTCCTCCTCTTACACACAATGTGAAATGAGCTCATTAAGAGTCCATTTCTCCTTCAGGCAGTTGTAACTGATCTTAAACTAATTAAAGTGTGCAGGAAGAGAGATCAAAACTAAGTACACAAGCAGTCCCTCAGGTAATTCCAGCTTGAGTGACTTATGTTTCGAAGCAAGATGAGACATTTCCAAAATGTACTCCCTTATGTTTCCCTTGCCTTTATACCTCATGGAAATAAGTTTACTCAAAAGAGTACTTGTTTCCGCCTTTTCATTTTGTGCAAAACGCTTTGCAAGGTTTTCAAGGAAAACTTTGGCATTATTTTCATCATTCATAGTGCCCCTGAATGATTCTGGAATTGCACGTTTCATGATCATTAGACTCATGCGATTTGAGCGTTCCCACTTCGCCATCTCTTTCTTTTCATCAGAAGAAGATGTATCCTCAAGAGAAGCAGGTTGCTCAATCCGAAGAGCAAGGTCTAGATCCATGCAACCGAGAACTATCATAATGTTCTCTTTCCATTCCTTAAAGTTTGTGCTGTTAAGCACAGGGATGCTGTTAATGTTTGCAGATATTGAAGCAGCTGAAGAATTCACTGAAAATAGAACAAGGATAACTTAATACATGCTTACAGTTACTTGAACTTTAACTTTAGTTTACAGATTCAAAATAGACAAATCCCATTACAAGATACCTAGTACAACATTGATTTTAGTCTTTGGACAGAAAATCAACTTGTAAGTGGTACTCTTGGTGTAGTAATCAAATATTGACAATAAACTCTTGTCAAATATCAAGCCTTCCTTTGGGCTGACTTAATATTCACATGGAAAACCGAATAATTGTCACATATTTATCACCACAAGCATGTTCGAATTCCTGCCAAATAACAACCTTCCTTTGGGCTGGTGTTAAATGCATGGAAGAATAACACACACAGTCATCTTATACTTCAAAATCAATCAATCTACACAAAAGAGGTTACTTTGGTAACATAATGTTTCAATTGACTAATTTAAAATATTAGATGCTAAACTAATTAGTTTTTTAAGCCATATATTGAATCTTGACTGAAAATTTACATGTTTTGACATGTAAAATCTGAATATTAATTGTTTTAATCTTAATTAGACAATACAAAATCTGAAGCATGATGGACTAAAAAACAATTAATCTTAAAACTGAATATCAATGTACAAAACATTAATAATTAAAAAAACTAAATATTAATTGACATATTATTAATGTACAATTAAAATCTGAAAACTTAATACTTAAAACGTTTCTTTAATTATGAAAAACGTTTCTTACATTATGTCCTCATTAAACTGCCAGAAAATAAAACGTTTCTGCAATTTATTGGCAGATAATCGATTATCTGAGCATGATAATCGATTATCTGGGTCTTCTGGAATCTCAAATTTTGCTGAAAAACTAGGATAATCGATTATCCTAATAGGATAATCGATTATCTTGGCTCTCTGGAATTTCCAATTATTGTTGGAAATTCCAGAATAATCGATTATTCCAGGAGAATAATCGATTATCCTCTGCTTCTATTTTGCAAAATTTTTGGTGAACAAAATGCAATAATCGATTATTTCAAAAAAATAATTGATTATTGTATGCTACTGTTTTGCAAAATTTTGGTGAACTTATCAAGATAGTCGATTATCTGGATAAGATAATCGATTATCTTACTATTCTGTCCAACAACTTAATGTTGCTTTCAACAAGAAACTTAAACAAGGAATCATGTTGTTCATCAACCAAAATTATGCAAGTTTCAATATTTCATTTAGAGATAACAAGATCTCAATATACTAAAATTTATCATGAACATATCATTCATGAAATCATGCTATATCATGGTACAAGAATTTCATAATCAAAATTCTATCTTAATTTAAACATGAAGCTTTATATATAACATGGATTTCATGAACTTCCAAATAATCCAAATATGAAGGAGGCTCTGATACCAATTGTTGGATTATATATCCACATAAACACTATAGCCTTCATATCAAATTATTTGGAATAACAACATAAGGGGAAGCGTACCTGAATCCATAAGTGGAAGATCCTTAATCCTTCTTGAAGATTGTCTTGAAGTTTTCCCTTTTGCTTGATATCCAAGACAAAAATGAGGATTGGTTTTCCACTTGATATGCAAGACCAAAAATGCTCTCTAGTTTCAATGGGAGGAAGAAGAGAATGTGTCTTGCATTCTTGTGGGAACCATAACCCCCCTTATTTAACATGTGAGTTATGAAACTCAAAGGTCACAATAATGTAACTTTGGTTACATGTATGTAACCTTAGTTAGCCTATCATTAACTAAGGTTACTCTTTTGGGTATCTACACATTAGTCCTACACTTTATATGACAATATATTGGCCCCCTTAACAATGTCCATAAGACCACCAATTTAGGCCAAACCAAAAGATAGCACATAACATATAATTAATCCATATATTGTTCATATGTATGTAGATATAAGTCCATATATCTAACATAAACCCCCCACAGGAATAATATTCACAGTAATAAAGGCGGAATAATAATGTAGCACCGAGATACGGTAATAAAAAAGAGTAACGACACCAAGATTTTTACATGGAAAACCCTTCTGAATAAGGGAAAAAACCACGGCCCTGAGAGGAGCAACTGATATCACTATTGTAAGGAATTTTGACACTTTGTAGTTCCGAGTAAAATACTCCAAAGACCACTACAACACTCAAAAGAAATAATCCTCTTTTGATATTCCCACTTTACTACAATATCGCTCACTCTCTATTTTTCTCACATACTATTTTCTTATACCTTGTCTGTGAAACCTCACTCTTTCTTTCTCTCTTTTTTGGTGTATGGAAATGAGAGTTGAAGCTCTTCTTTTATAGCCAAAGCTTCACTCTCTAAAGCCTACAATATTTGACAATTTACACACACTTTTCACAATTAAACAAAGTTGGCTACCAAACCAAAGAAATTCAACAAGGTTGGCTACCAAACCAAACTAATTTGACAAAGTTGGCTACCTAACCAAACCAAGTCAACAAGGTTGGCTACCAAACCAAAGAAACTTTTATTAGGCACATGCCTAATACTTATTCAATGCGATGGGCATCATCAATCTCCCCCTCCAGTCTCATTCATCTAGAGGAGGTAGCACTATCTTTTAGTTTGAGTGCACGCCGACAAGTTCTTTACATAGCTAGAACTTGATCCTTGGGACAACCTTCGTCAGCTAGAAATCTTCAAGACTTTTAGAGATTCATCATCTACCATTTCTTGAATCCAATGATATCTCACGTCAGTGTGTTTGGTCCTTGCATGATACATAGAGTTTTTGCTAAGGTCTATTGCACTTTGACTATCACAATAGACGATATACTCTTTTTGATGCAATCCAAGCTCCTGAAGGAACCGTTTGAGCCATACCAACTCTTTGCCAGCTTCAGTAGTGGCAATATATTCTGCTTCAGTTGTAGAGAGTGTGACACACTTTTGCAACCTCGACTGCCATGATATAGCTCCCCCTGAAAATGTAAACAAATATCCAGTAGTGGATTTTCTGTTTTTA
This sequence comes from Nicotiana benthamiana, assembly GCA_034376525.1. NCBI lineage: Eukaryota > Viridiplantae > Streptophyta > Magnoliopsida > Solanales > Solanaceae > Nicotiana > Nicotiana benthamiana. The sequence continues at coordinate 25,001,121 of CM067324.1, read as the reverse complement.
ATGTCACCTGTCATATCAGCATCTGTATAGCCCTTCAAGATTGGATCAGATCCTCCAAAGAACAAACAATCTCCCGTGGTGCCTCGCATGTACCTGAGTATCCACTTGACTGCTTCCCAATGTTCCTTTCCAGGATTTTCAAGAAACCTGCTGACAACACAAACTGCGTGAGCAATATCAGGTCTAGTACATACCATTGCATACATCAAGCTTCCGACTGCTGAAGAATAAGGAACTCTAGCCATGTTCCCTTTCTCCTCATTTGTTGTAGGACACATCTTTTTCCTCAAATTTAGATGACTAGCAAGAGGTGTGCTGACTGGCTTAGCATTCTTCATGTTGAAGCGTTCTAGTACACGTTCAATGTACTTCTCCTGAGATAGCCACAACTTTCTACCTGTTCTCTCTCGAACTATCTTCATCCCTAGAATTTGTTGTGCTGGGCCCAAGTCCTTCATATCAAATGACTTGGACAGATCTCCCCTCAACTTTGCTATCAACCCCTTGTCTTTTCCTACAATTAATATGTCATCCATATACAACAACAATATAATAAAATAATTCTCAGAAAATCTTTTGAAGTATACACATGGATCAGAATAGGTCTTTATGTATGTTTGAATTTTCATGAATGAGTCAAACTTCATGTACCACTGCCTTGGTGCTTGCTTTAATCCATAAAGACTCTTATTCAATTTGCACACCAAGTGTTTCTTTCCAGCTACTTCAAATCCTTCTGGCTGCTCCATATAAATCTCCATGAAGAAATGCAGTTTTCACATCCAACTGCTCCACTTCAAGATCTAGGCTAGCTGCTAAGCTCAAAATTATTTGAATAGAAGTCATTTTGACTACAGATGAGAAAAATTCATTAAAATCAATTCCTTTCTTCTGTTCGAAGCCTTTAGCCACCAATCAAGCTTTGTATCTAACCAGCTTGCCATTTTCATCTTTCTTGAGTTTAAAGACCCATTTGCATTTGAGTGGTCTTTTACCCTTTGGAAGTTCAACCAGCTTCTACGTGCCATTTTTCTGTAGAGATTCCATCTCTTCTTGCATGGCTTTCATCCACTGGTTCTTTTCTGGATGGGACAACACCTCCTTAAGACATTCTGGCTCCCCCTCATCAATGATGAGGACATACTCTGTGGAAGGTTACCTGCATGGCTCTATCCTTGGCCTCTCCGATCTCCTCAGAGGTTGAGGTTATTCTTCTTCCTGAGTGGGGTTCTCCACTTCCTCGACACCTTCATCAAGTTGCTCCCCCTGCTGAATAACCTCACAAGGTTACTCCCCCTGCTCGGCAACCTCGTCGATCGTACTTTCTGCACTTGTGGGATTGTTAGAAGTAGAAAGAATAGTAACAAGGTTAGGAATTATACCATTATTCGCCTTTTCTAACATATCAGCAGCAGTTCCAACTTTACTTTCTCTGAAGACTACATCTCTGCTTCTGATGACCTTTTTCTTTACAGGATCCCACAATCTGTACCCGAACTCTTCATCTCCGTATCCGATAAATATGCAGGGAACAGATTTATCATCCAGCTTTGTTCTCTGCTCTTTAGGTACATGTGCAAAAGCTCTACAACCGAACACCTTCAGATGCGAGTAGGACACCTCCTTATTTGTCCAAACTCTCTCTGGGATGTCAAACGCCAATGGAACTGATGGACTCCTATTGATCAGGTAACAGGTTGTTTGAACTGCTTCACCCCAGAATGACTTAGGCAGTTTAGCCATTCTGAGCATGCTTCTCACCTTCTCCACAATAGTGCGGTTCATCCTCTCTACTGCACCATTGTGCTGTGGGTTCCAACAACTGTCTTTTCGTGTCTGATCCCATGACTTGAATAGTACTCTTCAAATTCCCTTGAAGTGTACTCACCTCCATTGTCACTTCGGAGACACTTTAGCGTTTGACCTGTCTCCCTTTCTACTAGAGCATGAAACTTCTGGAAAACTTGAAACACCCGATCTTTGGTTTTCAAAATATAAACCCACAATTTTCGTGAAACATCATCAATAAAAGTAACAAAATATTTGTTACCACCCATTGATTCAATTTTCATTGGGCCACAAACATCAGAATATATTAATTCAAGTATATTCAATTTTCTTCAGACGATGTCTGAAATGAGACTCTATGCTGCTTACCAAATAAACAGTAGTCACAGGGTTTTATTGTTGTACCTTTGGCATAAGAAATAAGTGATTTCTTGGCAAGAATCTGCAATCCCTTCTTGCTCATATGACCCATTCTTTTATGCCACAAATCTGCAGAAATCTCATCTGGTGCCGCATTCAATTCACCTTCACATATTTCTGCATTTGTCCTGTACAACGTGCCACGAGCAACTCCCTTTGCAATCACCAATGATCCCTTGGTGAGTCTCCACTTTTGATTTGCAGAATAGTTTTCGTATCCATCTCGGTCCGAAGCAATCCCCGAGATCAAGTTCATCAGAAAATCAGGTACATGACGCACATCCTTTAGAACCAATGTGCATCCGAAATTTGTCTTGATACAAATATCACCAATCCCCGCAATCTTTGAGTAACTCGTGTTTCCCATTCTCATTGTGCCGAAATCACCTTCTACATATCTCCAAAAAAGGTCTCTTACCGGTGTGGCATGGTAAGATGTCGCTGTGTCAACCACCCATTCCGACTCTGGACCTGACAGGTGCATGCATTCCTCTTCGTCAGTTATAAAAAGGACAACATTATCATTTTTTTGCACCATGGCGGCTGTGTTGTCGCCGTTCTTCTGGCCACTAGTTGCCCTTCCTTGGATTTGAGCAATCTCTTTTGAAGTGACCTAGTTGATCACAGTTGTAGCAATTTCTGGTTTTTGATTTGGATCGATTCTTTGACTTTCCACGAGCTCCGGATCTACCATAGTTGCTCGAACTCCTTTGATAACTCATGCCTCTACCTTCTGTAATAAGAGCTTGTCCTTGATTTTCAGGCTTCTTTCTCATCTTCTCATTGAGTAAATGAGCCGATGTTGCATCTTTCAACTCAATAGTAGTCTTACCGTGCATGATGGTTGTTACCAAATTATCGTACGAAGATGGCAACGAGTTCAATAACAAGATGGCTTTATCTTCCTCCTCGATTTTCACTCCGAGGTTGGCAAGTTACGTGATTAGTTCGTTAAACACATTTAAATGTGACAAAAAATTCATATCTTCACCCATGTGTAGGGCGTATAACTGCTTCTTCATGTACAATTTATTTGTCATCGTTTTTGACATGTATAGGCTTTCCAACCCTGTCCAAATTCCACGTGCAGTGTCTTCATCAATGATGTTATTTACCACATCATCCGATAAGTGCAACCTGATTGCACTAGCAGCTCTTTTATCCAAGTAAGCCCAATCCTCAGCTTTCATGATATCAGGCTTTTTGGCATCAGCAACTAATACCTTGTGTAATCCTTGTTGGATAAGCAGATCCCTCATCCTTCTTTGCCATGTTGAGAAACCGTTATCTCCGTTGAATTTTGCTACCTCATACTTTACTCCGGACATTTGTATTTTCACCGAGTATAGTACTACCGATAATGAATAATATTTCAGTCAACGAGCAGAAACTGTGCTCTGATACCAGTTGTTGGGAATAAATCCCTCACAGAAATAATATTCACAGTAATAAAGGGGGAATAATAATGTAGCACCGAGATACGGTAATCAAAAAAGAGTAACGACACCAAGATTTTTACGTGGAAAACCCTTCTGAATAAGGGAAAAAACCACGGCCCTGAGAGGAGCAACTGATATCACTATAGTAAGGAATTTTGACACTTAGTAGTTCCGAGTAAAATACTCCAAAGACCACTACAACACTCAAAAGAAATAACCCTCTTTTGATAATCCCACCTTACTACAATATCGCTCACTCTCTATTTTTCTCACATACTATTTTCTTATAACTTGTCTGTGAAACCTCACTCTTTCTTTCTCTCTTTGTTGGTGTATGGAAATGAGAGTTGAATCTCTCCTTTTATGCCAAAGCTTCACTCTCTAAAGCCTACAATATTTGACAATTTACACACACTTTTCACAATTCAACAAAGTTGGCTACCAAACCAAAGAAATTCAACAAGATTGGCTACCAAACTAAACTAATTCAACAAAGTTGACTACCTAACCAAACCAAGTCAACAAGGTTGGTTACCAAACCAAAAAAACTTTTATTAGGCACATGCCTAATACTTATTCAATGAGATGGACAAGAGATTGCAACTAACCTTCCTCAATAAAAACAGAGAGACCAAAATCCGTGGCCTTCAATGGAGAATCCTCAGCATTACTGACCATCAAGAAATTCTCAGGTTTAAGATCTCTATGCATCACTCCCATAAAATTGCAAACATGAACAACATTCACAATTTGCCTTCCAATATTTGCAGCTTCTTTCTCAGAATAATTTCCTTTCGCAGTAATTCGATCAAAAAGCTCACCACCACGACACAACTCCATAACCAAATATAAATTATACGTCTCCTCATAAGCGCCTTTAAATTCAACAATATTAGGCTGTCCACTCAAATACTGCATTATCATAATTTCCCTTCTAACATCTTCTATATCTTTTGGAGTCAAGTTTTTTCGTGGATATAGATTTGCAGGCATATTTTAATCCAGTAGATTTGTCAGTACAAAGATATGTTATTCCAAATTGACCTCGCCCAAGTTCTTTGTCAAGATCATAAAGGCTTGTAATTTCAACGTAAGGCTTGCCTAAAATTGGTCCAATATTACTAGTATTAGTTCTTGGCATAGTATTGAAAGAAGGGATCACTGGCTTTGGAGGTGGAGGTGATGTTTTTTCTGCTTGTTTTTGAGAAGTTATTGGTATTGAACGCCATTTTTTGAACCAGAAATCTTTAGTGAAACAAATGCCCATTTTGAATTATTTTTTTTACACAAAGGAAAATTAGAAGAACGAGTGTGGAGAACAGTGAGCTAGAGAGTTGGAGTACGTAGTTTCAGAGTTGCGAACGAGTACTTTATAATACTATTTTTGGATGGTTTGGAGAGAATTTTTCTTTGTTTCCTCAAATGTTTCAAGGAATATTTGATGACTTTTACGTTGGGCTTTTGGTGCTTTTCTTTGCTTTTGCTATGCCTCTTTGCATAATTGGATTGTTGCTTTGGTCTTGGTATCATTTCCACTTTTTTCTTGCTAACGTTTTTTAACACTTGTCTGAAGAGAACGTCGACTATTTACGGCCTAAGGGTGTATTCAATTTAACTCTACATCTCGACATTCACGAAAAAAGAATAAATTTTCCTTGCTTATTTTGAATAGAAAAAAGAATGCTTTCTCCAGTAATTGTAATGTGTTTTTTGGCACTCTAATGCTTAAAAGTTAGTCATAAACGGGCCTTAAATATGTCCGTTCACCGTGAAAATGGTATAAATTTGATTATGTAACTTTAAAAATACGTGATCCATTTCTATGCTAGTTGTTAAGCAGTTAATGCTATGTGTAAGAATTAGAAACGAGATAAGGGTTTGGAATAAGGTGATAACCAAACCGATATGTTAACAATCGAAGCCTCCAGCTTGTCGATTCAGGGGGCCTCGAGGTCGATTTCGGTGCTCGGCTAGGAGCTATCGAAGGTAGTTAAAGAGCGATTAACAGTTATGACAAAATCAATGAAGGCTCTTTATGGTCAATAATAAGCAATAAATGAAGAACAATAACAAAGACAATAAATGGAAGCAATAATATCACGAGAGTATGCTAGAGAGCAGAGAGAATGTTCTTGTATATTTCGTGTGTAACAATCGATGTTTACAAAATGATAGGATCTCCTTTATATATGAGGGGAATCCTACATAGTACAAAAAAGCATTAATTACAAAAATATAGAGATGGGACAGCTAGTTTACACTCTGATTCGGGTTTAGACTAGCCTGGCAGATTTTGTCGGTTGCACGCCTTGGGAACCCCCCACTTTCACCATAATCGTCGGTCTGTATCGCCCCCGAGGTCGAGCATCAACGACCCTCGAGGGAGGAAGCTCGGCCGCAGTCTCGAGCCTTCGAGACATGCTTTGAGGTGTCTCGATGACGAGAAATTGGACCCTCCAATTTTACTGTGTACAGATAGTCCTCGCGTTTCTTAAAGAAGAGCGATAAGAAACGATTTTGACATCCATTTATTCGGACTTCCTGTGATGATGTCATACTGATGATATCATACCTATGACACAAGCCTTCAGGATAACTGGGGCATCCTATAGACCTGTCTTTTCAGCGTTACTCAATGTGTTGTCGGTTCCCATTCTTCAAAGTGATAATACCGACATCGATTCGGTTTCCGATAATGCATTGATTGTGCCTGCCAATCCGTCTTTCAAAGTCATTGATGCCGTTGTCGATTATACTATAACCCTCTATAAATGGGGGCCTTCTGGAACCATATTTTGAAATTGATGTAGATAGCCTTAAAGGCATTGTAGATAGATTCTGGATGAGGGTTTACCCGTACTTAGATGGTACTTCAAGCCCATATGAGTCTTGCAATGATATCGATGTCCCTTTGGAGAGGTCCTCGAGATCGAGTACCATCTCAGGACTGGTGATGATGCCAATGGCTTCTTGGATCCTAACTTCTTTTTTATGGAGGACCTCGAGATCGGGTACCATCTCAGGATTGGCGATGATCCCAATGGCTTCCTGGAGCCTATCTTCTTTTTAATGGAGGTCCTCGAGATCAGGTACCATCTCGGGACTAGCGATGATGCCAATGGCTTCCTGAAGCCTAACTTCTTTTTGATGGAGGTCCTCGAGATTGGGTACCATCTTGGGACTAGCGATGATGCCAATAGCTTATTGGAGCCTAATTTGTTTTGATGGAAGTCCTCGAGATCGGATACCATATCGGGACTAGTGATGATTCCAATAGCTTAACAGAATTCCTTACCCAGATTTTTGTATTCACAGACTGTAAAATAGAGTCAACATTTTTCTCGATTTGGGATTTGAATCGGTGACTTGGGACACCGTAAATTATCCCAAGTGGCGACTCTAAATTTAATAAATAATCCCATTTCAATTGTCACTTTAAGTTGAAAAAAACTTCCTTATACTACCCTTCCGGTGGTGTAGTGAAAAAGGAGGTGTGACAAATTAGGGTTTAGACTTGAGAGCATTTGAGAGAATAGGGGATTAGGTGATGGCGGGGGAGGGTGTTAGAATGATTAGGGTTTGGGGGGTATAGGTTGGTTTGTTTTAGGAAGGGGGAATCTGGACCGTTGATCAAAATGATCAACCACCAGAATTTGGCAAGAAGTGGGTTGGGTAGATGTTGGGGTTGGGCTGGGTTTATTTTAGGTTAAAATTGGGCTAGTTAATTGGGTCACTTCTAGGATAGAAAAGGCTATTTGTTAAATACATCTTTAATTGATAAAACAATTCTTAAAAAATATTAATAGGCTGTAGAAAATGATTTTTGTGACTGAAAATATTTTAAAATAATTATTTAATATTTTAAAAATATAAAAGGCTATGCTCTGGTGAAATAATGTAATAGTGCATGCATAGGCTATAACTGCGAAGTGATAACAATTGCATTCTAAAAATACAAATGTGGCTATTTGTGCAATAATTAAACTTGGTACAAATGCAAATAATGAAATTAAGCCACAAAATATTATAAAACTATTTGTGATGCAATTTAGTGATCTTGTTTTTATAAAAATATGTTGGGATAAAATTAATTAAAGTATTTAAAAACGCAGAAATTGTATAAAACACTAATCGATACCCAAGCATAGTTTTGAAAATATTATGGAAAAAAATAGGAATCAATAGTGACCTTTGCTTTCCTTTAGGTGCTACTTTTTCCCAGTCCACGCCCAATCAGAGTAGTCAGTATGCCTGCTCCGTCCTTCTTTGACGAAATGGATATTGTAGGAGAGGTTGGGAATTTATTGAGTAGTCTGGCAACTTCTTCTTGGAGCTGGTGACAATCCTCGATCCTATGGCCGTGCATGTTGTGAAACTCACATACTAAGTTATTATTCCTTTGTGAAGGATCTGATTGCACAAGGCTGAACCACCTAGCGTTTCTGATTTTACTGATAGCGAACACGATGTCTGATACATCGATGTTGAAGTTGTATTTTGATAGGCTAGGTGCCTCCATTGGCCCGCCGTTCCTATCAAATTAGGTTTTGTTGATGAGTCCCCGATGATTTTGTCCTCGGTCTAGCCTTCCATCATTGTGAGGTGGGTTGCGCTTCGAGGTGTTCCTTCTGTCTTCGGTGTATGGCTGATAACTTTCTTTGTTAGGCTTTGGCTCTTTCGCCAGAAGCCTACTTGGGTATACCAAGCCCGAGAGGGCTCCTAACTATTCGTCTTCGACCCTAATCTTCGACTGGTATCGGTTGTGAATGTCCGACCAGGTCATAGGGAAATATTTGACCAGAATCTGTTTCAGCTGCTTCAAAGCCACCAAGCTTTGTTCATTTAGACCTTAAGTAAAGGCCTGCACTACCCAGTCATCGGAGACTGGTGGTAGTTCCATTCGTTCTATTTGAAAGCGAGACACGAATTCTCAAAATATGTGAATTTCAATTATAATAAAATACATAATTATTAATGATCGTTTGGTGCCATTGGGCCTAAAAAATATCAAGCCCGGAACCGGTGGGTAAGTAATTTGTACAGTTAAGTTATTAAAAAATATAAATTTCAATTATAAAAATTACATAATTATTAATGATAGTTTGGTGCCACTGGGCTTCAAAAATATCGAGCCCGGAATCCATTGGTAAGTAATTTGTACAATTACGTTATTAAAAAAATATGAATTTTAATTATAAAAAAATAAATAATTATTAATGATAGTTTGGTGCCACTGGGCCTAAAAAATATCGAGCCCGGAACACATGGGTAAGTAATTTGTACAATTAAGTTATCAAAAAATATGAATTTCAATTATAAGAAAATGCATTATTATTAATGATAGTTTGGTGCCACTGGGCCTCAAAAATATCAAGCCCGGGATCCATAGGTAAGTAATTTGTACAATTAAGTTATTAAAAAATATGAATTTCAATTATAAAAAAATACATAATTATTAATGATAATTTTTAAAATTAAGTTATTAAAAATTATGATTTTACAGTTGACGACATGGATCGCGAGACAGTAGATTAAAAAATAGAGTTCTCTCTAGTCCTTTACTAATACATTCCCGCCTTGTTGGTCAAGTTCACTTCGTTTCTCATCCAAAAAGTGCGCCTACACATCTCGTCCCTCGGACGTCAAATCTATTAGTCCTACAGTCCCAGCATAGATCCGAGTATATATGGGAGGGACAGTTGCTTACACAGACTTTCACCAGGAGAGTGGATCTACAATAGGAGTTTTTGAGTCCTCCCCGCGTTCTACATTCCCGCATGGTCCATTACTAGGAGGAGATGGGATTTTATAGGATTTTTAGGATTGGCCGGATACAACTCGACTATGCTTTGATCACGACCTTGATTGAGCGGTGGAGACCGGAGACGCACACTTTCCATCTGCCCATTGGCGAGGCCACCATTACTCTCCAGGACGCAGAGATTTTATATGGCATGTCCGCTGATGGCTTGCCTGTGTTACTGCCTGCGACCATGAGATATTATCCATGGGAGGCATATTGGGATATGCTGACATGCTCACTGGTTTCATGCCGGAGGACCAGGAGGTAGCGTCTGGGGTCAGTCGTATGCAGTTAGTCCCCATTAGAGACCACCTCGTGCAGATCCAAGATACTATCACTGACGAGTCAGCGGAGGTGGTTGTGCAGCGATATACGAGGCTGTTGCTTCTCCTTCTATTTGGTGAGGTATAGTTCCCGAACACTTAGGGGAACCTAGCGAGCCTACGTTTTTTGCATCATATTACCTGGTTCAAGGATACAGCCAGCTACAGCTGAGGTGGTGTTGTCCTCTCATTTTTGTACAGGCAGATGTGTCGGGCTTCCATGGGCACACTAAGAGACGTTTGTGGCTTCCTTCCGCTTCTATAGGTGACAACATATTCAACTAATATATCCTTAAGTTATAATTCTACCTAGTTATAGTTAATCTTACACTATACATCAACTTTCTATGTTAGGTTTGGTTTAGGAGCGATTTCTGCAGCTTCGGCCACCTCTACCACAGCTACCGGCTAATGTGGAAATTTCAGATCTCCCTCTTGCTTGTAGGTGGGTTATACATCGTATACTTTCCCGAGAGTACGATGCCCATCATAATCTCCCCCGCATCAGGGATGTGTTAGATTTGCTGGAGGACGCACATGTGAATATCAAACTAAACGTACCAGTTATTGTTTAACTTAGTGTTGCTCATACTAATGGTTTGTGTTGTTATTTGATAGTTCATCTGGACGCTGTACAATGAGGAGGTGATAGGTACCCTGCCAGGGTATTGCACGTTCGGCCGACATATTTGGAGGGCTTCTGTCCCTCTCACATGCCTCGATATTGTCGAGCATCATTCTCAGAGCGGGTTTTTCTTCAGTTTGGCTTGTCGCAGCCTATACCGACTATGCCTGCATGGCATTCTTTACATTATGAGAGGGATGATCGGTCCAAGGTGGATGACACATTTATTGATTGGCTTGATGCTCAGCTGGCTATTTGGGACATGCGAGGGCACTTGACCCCACCTCCGTAGCACTTTATATGGCATGGTACCACACAGTTTCCCGACTTTTTATCGAGAACCCAGTTCATCAGGTAGAAGGTCGGTACGTCTCATACGCCGGGAGACATGAGGCTCTGGTATTTTTTTGTTATAATTAATTATATACATGTAATTTCGTGCCAAATACGTAGTTTGAATTCTTTACTTTTGTGCAGGAGATTGAATTGCATACCGTCTATCGTATGGGGCAGCAGATGCAGGGTTATGTCAATGATCATGTGGTCATGCAGGAGTATGGTCGTCGATTCATGGATGTGTCTTCCCAAACACTGTAGCGAGCCCGATCGGATTAGCATTTGACACACGAGGCTGATTATATTGACCCAGCCACGTACCAACGAGGTCGTGGTGTCCCACGAGGTGGTGGTGCCCGATGACCTGCTGGTGTTGGACGACGTGGTCGTGGGCGGGGAGGAGGTGGTGTTCAGCACGGGGCGATGAGACTCATGCTGATGATGTTGCTGCTGATATGGCAGGTGGCATGCATGAGACCGACATGCCGTCTTACAGCCTTGGAATTTTTGACACTCCAGTGCCATCACAGGTGACCCCATCGGGTCAATTATTGATCACGGGCTCGGATTTTCAAGGAGCACATTGGGGTAGATATTTCCCTGGCCCCTCACCACTTATGAGGATCGACCAACCCGAGATTTATTTAGTGGGCGCCGACTGAGTTATGGCACCTCGTCACATGCACAGTTATGAGTTTATTAGTATTGAATTTGAACTTGTTTTAACTATAACTTATTTATTTTGTTTAATTTTATTAATTTCCTTTTTTAAGGCTTCATGCAATGCTGCGACAGATGACTACATTCAGGATCCAGACAAGATTATGGTAAGATAATATAAATTGTTATATAGTTTTCTAAACTAAGTTTTATATTATTATGTAGCCTTCTACTAGACCTGACATCACTACCGATACATGTCATCTTGCGCCGCATCCAGCTATAAGGAGATGACTTGATGATGATGATCTTGATAGCATACCCGGGCGGGAGGGAATGCACCTCAGGCCGACGACTACATTGAGACACACCACATGCGGGACATATTGAGTCGGTCTTCCTTTTTTTTATTTGGTGTAAATAATATTTTGTATACGTTAATAACAATATTTAATCGAATATGTCCATTACTTTTTTTAGTTCTCCATTCGTTTTATTATTTTGTATAACAACACAAGAACTTAAATTTAACTTTCACTTCAATTAAAATAAAATTTAGTACAACAAACAAGGAAAATATTACTATAGCACAAACAAAAACATAACAGGCCAACATAATAAAAATACATGAAATATGAAAAATATACTAAACACATACATGCCAATGTTTGGTCCCGGTTGCCATTTATTCTTCGCTCCAACCACTTAAATCGTTCTTTCATTTGTTCTTTTTCTTTTTCTACCTCTTTTAGTTTCGCCCTCACATCCACAAGTTCGCGTTTATATATATTTTTTCGTTCCTTTTGTGCTTCACAATTCCATTCTGCTCTCTATTTTTTATCTCCCACCTCCTTCAGTTTCTCTCTCATTTCTGTAATAATTCCATCGCTTTCTCTTTGTACTCCCAGTTGGCATAACCACATATTATGAAGAGACTGCAGTTGTTCTCTGTAGCATTCTTGATAACATGATTCATCAACCCATTCATCAAATTCACACATAGGTTCACCAGGAACCTTGTAGAACTAGTTCATACAGTACCAGTAGTAGCGTCCAACATCATGACCTTCCCAACAACTTTTCATCAAGCATGCTTTTCCACAGTAGCACATTTGTGGACGAAGAGGTTGAGCCATTTGTGAAATATTTACTTTTAGTAATTAAATCCTTTCTTTTAATGAAATATTTTCTTTTAGTAAATTTTGAGCACACAAAATAACTACAATGGGCCCGTTATTTATAGGCAAGACAACACAAAAATAACGTCGTATGTAATGGCGCTATATTTTGCGTATTAATTATCATAATGTTAACACGACAACTTTACGTTAGCTGGTCAGCTTTTTCAGTTCGACAAGACAACACAGACATAGCGTCATATTTAATGGCGGTATATTTTGTGTATTAAATAATATGATGTTGACAGGACAACTTTACGTCAGCTGGTAAGCTTTTTCAGTTCGACAAGACAACACAAACATATCGTCATATTTAATAGCGCCGTATTTTGCGTATTAAATAACATGATGTTGACAGGACAACTTTATGTCAGCTGGTCAGCTTTTTCAGTTCGACAAGACAATACATACATAGCGTCATATTTAATGACGCTATATTTTGCGTATTAAATATCACGATGTTGACAGGACAACTTTATGTCAGCTGGTCAACTTTTTCAATTCAACAAGACAACAGACACATAATAAATATACAGATAATTATATTAAATTATTATTTAAATATGTAAAATGGGAAAGTACAAGTCATAATTAACAAACAAGGATTTTTTATTTCATAAATCTTGTACATATACATAACAACTAATTATTACAACATTAACTCATGGGTAGTTAGGTACTATAGAAGAACACCCGCCCCGAGCTTGATTATTGTTGCCACCCAAAGGACATTCGAGCATATACCATATTTGCGCGCATATACGGTATCACTAACATCCATTTGGTTCCGTATACGCGTTCTCTTCTGCACCTATCTTTTGTACAAATAAGACTTGTTACACACCATTTTAAATGGTTCTGGGGGCCAATAATGCTCAACATCCACTGGCAGCAACTGACCACTATATGTGTTTAGGTACTTGGAAACACAATATTGTTGATCAATATAGTTGGTCAACTCGTTGAAAACACTTGATGGCATGTGAGCAAGGCATGTGGTAGATTGACAATTTCCTACAAGAGCATAACCTTCTAGATTCTTTTGAAGTATGACATTATTACCCTGATTATTATGGATAGCTGTGCGAACTTCAAATATACATCTTTCATAATCATATTGCAAAAAGGAATGCAATGTGTTCGCCGACTGTATTTCACAAGTCTCCGCATAGGCACTGGGATAAATTCAACACCCCTTTCCATCAATTCCGTTGCAGCTGCAGACCATTGAAAAAACCTCACCGCCATCTGCTTGAACGACATCCGCACCATGGCAGTGACGGGCAATCCTCTTGCCGACTTTAATAACCTGTTAAAGGACTCTGACATGTTTGTAGTTAGAATTCCCCATCGTTTTCCACCATCTGCATGCAACGTCCTCTTTTCAGGGTCATGTCGCATTAACCAACGATAGGCTTCCTCGTCTTCTCGCCTGATAGAATCCATATGCCTCCGAAATTTATGTTGTTGGCGATCTGTTGCTTCCATCCACATCAAATCACGTAGATCCTTTTTAGGATGTGCCTTCTTGAAATTGGCCTTCAAGTGTTTCACACAGTAACGATGGTATGCATAAGGTTCTTGCCATGCAGGCAAGTTCTCCACAGAACTTAATATACCATCATGCCGATCAGATATTAGACAAATACCTAAATGTTGTTTGACAACGTGCTCTTTCAGGTGGTTCAAAAACATCGTCCACGTCTCTGTACTTTCATTGGCACAAATAGCAAAAGCTAAGGGAAATATCTATCCATTAGCATCCACTGCCACTGCAATCAATAGCTTGATATCGTACTTTTTATAGACATGAGTTCCGTCTATGGATATTACGGGCCGGCAATATGGAAAACACTCAATTGCTGGCTTAAACGCCCAGAACACGTAATTGAACATATATTCTAGTTTACCCGGACTCCGCTCAAGCTTCCATTCAACAACTGTCCCGGAGTTTAACTACCGCAGTGCAGCCATGTACCTAGGCAGATCTGCAAATGACTTATCCCCGTTACCATAGACTATTTCAAACGCTCTTTTGCGCCCGAGATATTCCTTTCTTTCAGTAATCATACGGCCATGTTCCTTGTGGACTGTTGTAATGCACTCTATGATTTTATACCTCATGGACACTTCGATGTGCGGAAGAAGTACAAGAGATATCAAGTCAATATCCAAGTTGAAGTGATTCCCGTTGGATGTGTCCATTTCTCATGTGTGGTTGGGAATCTATTTTACCCACTTTCCACATACCTATCTTCTTTTTCGTCTCATGCAACATCCAATCACATGGCCAAAACCACCTACGACAAACAACCTTGTATATAGTCGGACTTGACTCTGATACCTGCATCTCACGGCACTCTTTTACGTTGTGCAATTTACAAGCCCTGCTTATGCGCGCTTTATCAGGAAAAATCATCCACTTTGAAAGCACCATTGGTCTAGATTCATCCCACATTGCTGTCCGGATTTCATCAAAATCCCTT
Organism: Nicotiana benthamiana; assembly: GCA_034376525.1. NCBI lineage: Eukaryota > Viridiplantae > Streptophyta > Magnoliopsida > Solanales > Solanaceae > Nicotiana > Nicotiana benthamiana. Next base: position 24,986,063 of record CM067324.1, on the reverse strand, counting down.
GTGAGAGCTTCCACATACAACACAGTTGGCAAGTTATCAATGTAAGAATCTCCCTTAAATGAAACGACACTTCGGACTCGTACACTCTTCGTCTAAAGGGGGTCTCTCTTCAAATTGGGTCCTTCATCCTCATCCTGTTCATTGCCATCCTCACGAGCAAAGGGTGTCTCTTCTCCCGATTCATCAGCAATGTTATCGTAATCACTATTCTCTTCCTCACTCTGTGCATCTACCATATCCCGATGTAATACATCATTTTCGGACAATTGAGTGAGTACGGGTGGTTCAACTTGCTCGTTTTCACTACACAACAACAAAAATATAAGCTACTGAATTAAAAATGCTTTCCATATTGTTATATCAATTCACTTACAAGTCGTAATGTGATGAAATTCCATGATGGATGTTTTCAATTAGGTGATGACTACCGGATGGGCCACTTATAAAATTCATATCCGGACGGTACCCCCTATTAAATAAATAAGTGTTAATACAAATTCAATACGCCAAAAATACATAATTAACACAAATGAAAATTGAAGTTTACCACTCTTCTTGTGAATTATGGAAATCATGGTATAAATTATTTTCTCGATGCTCATTCGCTGACGGTGATAAATTTAAATCAAGGAGAACTCTTTCATCCGGAACATGTCTGGCAAAAGCTGATCCAGAATAACCACCTGATGACTGGGGGTTATCTCTACGCACAACCTCGTTTTTTGGAACGTCTTCGACCTTCACGTACATCTCCAACATTGTGATTACAAGAAATTCCTAACATTTGTCCGGAGTCCTCAGGAAATCACTCAAAGTGTCATTATCGTCGATGTTAAACTCCGAGTAAAAAGAAACCCCTTGAGCTTAACGAAATACGGATATCTTCCGGTTACTTTAAGTATCACTGAATATTTTCTCACACTCATTTTTTTGCATAACAATGATATCAACGTTTCGTACGCCATTGTAAGTGACAATTTAACATTACACTTAGCAGGTAAACTGTAGCCCACGAAGTTATTCTCCATCACAACCTCACACCCCCACCCCCAATATAATAATATTCTTATTCTACGCTCTTCAGACATAATGAAAAAATGTTGGAGAATTTAAAAACAATAGAAACCAACAAGAGTTAAAAAAAATTTTTGAATGAAGATATACGATTCTAACCTGTTTATATAGGAAATAGCTAGACGGAATTTTTTTTTTATGTATATAGCGCCAGAAAAGTTTGCTTTATACGCTTATGAATTATTGAACCCAGAAATTATTGGTGTGGCCCAGAAAAAGGATATATAGAGCCACTTTTTATGGCGCTATACATACTGTCAGAAAAATTATGGCATAACGCCACAAAAAGTGGCGCTAACGACACAGTTACCATACTGTATAGCGCCACTTTTTTTGGCGTTATATATAGTTTAGTAACTTTTTTTACACTTATTTACGTAGATTCAGTCCAAAAGAATCACATTTTGGTTCTGGATTCCCAGAATAACAATGCTCAAAATAAGCACAGCATTAGATTCAGATTTTATAAACACTCCTGTAACTACTGGGGTTTGAACAGGCCAAACCGACCTCCAATGTATTAACAGTCCATTCGCCTATTCGGAATTCAATCACTTTTATAACACCTATTGTTCAGAAATTACACATTAAGTTTGGATAACAACTACCCTACGTTATTAGCATGAACTAAACATTGATATAAAATAGATATGATAATTAAAGCATTTGATCAAGTAGAAAATAACAAAGGTTACATCACAATTTCAAAATTTCCAATTAAACTTCAAGGTGCCTTTCCTGATCATCATACATGCCAATCAGTGTTCAATCCATGACAAGTTTCAGTAGTGTACCTGGAAATTATAGAACGAAAAGAGGTGATTATGTTAAGCAAACAACAGTAACAACACTCAGCACCCAACTTTAGGAAATTGGACTGCAGAATCAGTATGAACTCAATGAATCAGTGATTTCAAACACTACTCAACCCACACCTTTCCAAAAGCCAACATTAAACCATTTTTTAAGCTATGTGAGCCCTAAAGCTATTTTCAGAATTTCCCAAGTGTTTCAAGGTTCAGGCAGCTCAATGGAACAATAACTTTTTATATTTTAGCTGATTGTTTTTTTTTTCGAAAATCAAAAATCCCATTTCCTAAGACAAACAAGAATACTTTTATAGGCAAGTGATTAGGACATCTTTAAGATTTTCATTTCACTATTAGTCCTTCATTTTTTAGCTTGTTGACCAACTTTAAACATCAAAATTAACAGGAAGCCCCTACTAGAGGCTTTCTATTTAAGATATTAAAAGATGCCCTTAGCCAAATACCTAATCTAACCTCAAGTGTTCTACTAGTTACTTTATACACCTTCCCTTGAATCTCTTTTAGACTAACAGATTAAATCTTGAAGTGAAGATGAGGCGTCTCTAGGGTTTCAGGGTAGGAGAGGCTAGAGACATGGAGGTTGGGGTGGAGTGAGGTGTTTGGACATATATATCTATTATAGGCCAGTTCTCAACCGTTGGATCAAAGATCATAGACGGCAGAGACTAACCTACGTTAAACAGTGTCGTTTTGTTATTAGGGGGGTTGGACCGGGTTGTGGGCGTGTATGGGCCGGTTTGGGTGGGTTGGGGCTGGCCTAAAATGCCCAATTTTTGTTCTTCTTCTTTATTTAATTTTTCTGATTTCTTTTTCTTTCTTTCTTTTTTTCTTTTCATTTTCAAAATTAACTAAAAATCTAAATTAACTTATAAATACCCACTTAGCCTATAAAAATTCTAAGTAAATCCTATAATCGTTATCATAAGTAATTGAACAAAATTAAAAGAAAAATCACCTAAGAATCAAAAATTAAAATTAATAGTGCAAATTAAACTATTTTAAATTTTTCCTTTTTATAAAATAATTAATTGCTGATTAATTCTTGAAAAATGTCAAATCAACTTGTAAATGCATATGTAACATATTTTTGTATTTTTAAATAATTAAAATGCATAAGCAAAATGCAAGCAATTAACAGAAAATGCCACGAAAATCCACAAAATTGCAAATAAATAGAAGAAATTATTTTGTTTGAATTAATAGGAGTAATTCATATAGGGAAAAAATCACATGCTCACAGCTGCCCCTCTTTTCTCGGAAACACGAAAAGTTTTCGTGAAAAGATAAGTGAGCGGACATGAGCAATTTTTGTCCGTTTGAATACTTCGTGAGAAGCATTTTTTGAAAATTTTGACCGTACCCTGCTTCAGAGATTGCCTACATATCCTTGGCTAAAAAGGAATCGGGTCATTGTAGTTTAGGAGTGTTTGGTAGCTGGGACTACCGAAGTTGTAATCTCACTGTTGATGTTGCTGCTGCTTCTACTACTTGCTAGATCCCCTTATTACAGCATACAAAATAAAAGAAGCTAGACTAAGCTATGACGTATGAATTATAAAACCCTATCTATGTCTTCAATCTTGCTCCCGATTCTTGTTGCCTTGTATATCTTATCGTGAAACTTGTTGCGTTGTTGACTTGTATTCTTCCGGTGAAACTCCTTGTTGCCTTGTTGGTATGTTTCTCTTTCTCCATGTTGATGCCTGATTGTTGGACTTAAATTGTATTCCCTTCTTCTCCATGTGGGCGCCTGATTACCAAAACTTGAAATGTATTCCCTTGTTGTCCAGGTGGGCGCCTGACTACAAAAAGTTGAAATATGTTCCCTTGTTCTCCAGGTGAGCGCCTGACTACCAATACTTGAAATATATTCCCTTGTGTTGAAACACGTTCTCAAGGCACTAAACTAAACGTGTGTTCATATTTGTAGGTTTTGATAAATGACAAACGATGCGCAATTGACATATGACGAGGTTCAAGCACAAGCGCGCAAATGTTACGTAACGAAGTTCAAGCACAAGACAAACAAAGATCAAGATTAAACAAAGTTATACATGAGTCGCTCTTTAATTGTGATCTTGATCCGACAATTTAACTCAAGACTTGGCTTCTCTCGTAAAAACATTTTTATCAAATCATGCATATTTAATTTAGAGCAAAATAATTTTAAATCATGCATATTTATTTTAGCAAAATGATTTTTAAACATGCCTCTAAAATCTGGACAAAGATAATCGATTATGTACTTATGATAATCGATTATGTTAAGGCAGCTGCAAGACAATCGATTGTGTACCTTATGACAATCGATTGTGTTGAGGCAGTGTCCATCAGATTTTTGAAATCTGCATGACAATCGATTGTGTACCTTATGACAATCGTTTGTGTTGAGACAGTGTCCATCAGATTTTTTAATGCTACAAAATAATCGATTGTGAACCTTATGACAATCAATTGTGTTAAGGCAGTGTCTATTAGATTTTTCAAGACTGAAAAATAATCGATTGTCCATATAGCATAATCGATTATGTAAATGACCGTTGCCAAAATATTTTCAAACTCCGTCAGATAATCGATTATAAGATTTTAATAATCGATTGTTTTAAGTAAAATCTAAAAAAAGAGTTTTTGAACGTTGCCAAGTAATCGATTGTATATTTCTGATAATCGATTATTTTAAGTAAAATCTGGAAATGATTTTTTGAACTTTGCCAGTAATCAATTATACGTCTTAGATAATCGATTATGCTGCGTAAAATCTGGGAATGATTTTTGGAACGATTGGAAAACAATCGATTGTGCCAATTAGACAACCGATTGTCGTAGAACAAAATCAGCAATTCTTAATTGGCAATTAGGCAACGGTTATGCATGTTTTTGACACTATAAATACATCTTCAAATCAGTCTTCTAAACACAACAACTGATCATATTATTGCTAAAGCTTGCATACTCTCTTATTCATCATTTTCTATTCATTACATAAGTTTTTGAGAGCCAAATTCTTGACGAAAGTTGTTGCGTTCTTGAGCGTAATTATTTTACTCATATCTACTCTTAAGGAGAGTCTTGTTTTGAGTGCAAAGTGTTTTTATACACTTGAAGGGAAGTGTTAATCCCTTGTATTGTAAGAAGGAACGTTGTGATTCCTTTGGTTGAAGTCTTGAAGTGTTGTATCTTCGAGCAAAGGTTGTTGAGGCTTGTGTGACTCAAGTTCTCAGTTTGTAACGGTTTGTTAAGCACCCGTAAGCTTAACGAAGTTAGTGGAAATCTCGAGAGAGTCTCTCGGGGACTGGACTAGCCACGGGTTGAGGTAAACCAGGATAACGTCGGTGCGTTCGTTCCTTATTATTTACTTATCGCACTTATTTCATTCCTGCAATTTTTAAATTCCGCAAGTTTACGCTGTTTTTTATTATAACGCTATTCCCCCCCCTCTAGCGTTAAGCATATATTCCAACAATTGGTATCAGAGCCCAACTCTCTGAAAAACTTAACCGTTTGAGAGAAACAATCCATGGCTTCTACTCATGATTCTTTTGCAGGAATAGGTGAAGGACAATGCTCCACCCGACCACCACTATTCGATGGCACAAACTATACGTACTGGAAGGAGAGGATGAGAATATTCATTCAATCGAATAATTTTCATCTGTGGAAGGTTATAATGAAGGGAGAAAAAATTCCAACCAAAAAGGTTGAAAATGAATGGGTTCCAAAATCCGAAGATGAATACAATGCGGATGATATCCGAAAAGTGCAGAACAACGCTAAAGCCATCAACTTATTATATTGTGCTGTAAACGCTGATGATTACAGAAAAATATCATGTTGCACAACGGCGAAGCAAATGTGGGATAAGCTGGAAATCACGTACGAAGGTACGGACCAGGTAAGAGAGGCTAAAGTTGATTTTCTAACCCATGCATATGAACTGTTTCACATGAAGGAAGGCGAAAGGGTCGATGACATGTTCGAACGATTTTCAAAAATCTTTAATGACTTACATGCTCTTAAGAAGACCTTCACGGATAAGGAACTTGTCCGAAAAATTCTCCGAAGTCTCACTCCGGAATGGCGCTCCAAGGCCGACGCGATTCAAGAGTCTATTGGCATTTCAAATGTCACCATCGATGGATTAAGAGGTAACCTTAAAACTTATGAATCTACTATACTTAACCCTCTTGTTAATGATCAAAGGAAACAAAGAATCGCCCTCAAGGCAAGCACAAGCCAACCTCAAAATAACAAGGACGGAGATAACGAGTTCGTACTCGTTATTAAGAGATTTCAAAAGTTCATGCGAAAAGAGTATGAACGAAAAGGCAAACAACAAGGAGATCAAGTAAAGTGCTATGGGTGCGGAGAAATCGGGCACATTAAATCAAATTGCCCAAATGTCAAAAAGGAGAAGAAACCCTTCAAGAAACAACGAGCATACATATCTTGGGGAGGCGACTCTGGAGACGAGTCGAGTGAGGAAGAAGAAGACGAAACCGCAAATCTCTGTCTCATGGCTCACGAAAACAATCAAGAAGAGGTATGTCAAATTTCTTCCAAAAACTTCTATTCTCTTGAGGAAAAGCAAAATGCCTTTGATGAGTTGTATAGTGAATTCATTAAAGCTTTCAAAACTGTTAAAAACATTAAGGAAAATGCTTCTTTGAAAGAAAAACATTTTGAAAAACAACTCTCTTTGAAAGAAAAGGACTTGGAAAAACTGATTTTGGAAAATGAGAAGTTGAGAGAAGAAAACAATTTTTTCGGCAAAAGAAGCGCCGACAAACCCGAGAGTTCTAGTAAAAATTGTACTTCTTGCATGCATCTAAAAGATGAGGTAGAAAGACTTAAGGGCACCTTAGATAAGTTCAATTCTTCTCATAAAAATTTGAATGAAGTTCTTGTTAATTTGAAATCGACCAAACATGGGATAGGTTTTAAAAACGAGCCTAAAGAAAAAGTTGAAGCCAAACCCCAACCACCTAAGGCTCAACCTAGGACAAATAAAACAAATGTTCATCCTAGAGATAACAATCCTAGAATCAACATGCATGCTAGACCAAACACTAGAAGAAACTTTGAACATTTTAGGACACCTAGAAATGGCCTTCAACCTAGAAATAACTATTCTAGAACCAAACACTAGAAGAAACGTTGAACATTTTAGGACACCTAGAAATGGCTTTCAACCTAGAAATAACTATTCTAGAAATGCTGCATATCCTAGAACAAATAGTAGGAGAAATGATGTTCATGAATTACGCAATAGTCATATTGTCGAAAATAGAGTAAACAAATTTCGTCCGTCCAACTACTATCAACCTAGACGAATGCATAATCCTAATGTCATTTGTCATTATTGCAATCGAATTGGACATATTGCTCCTTCTTGCTTCACTAGACATAGACACTTAACTGCATGTCAAGCACAACAACATGTTACACCTAACTCTCAAGGACCCAAAACAGCTTGGGTACCAAAGACTCATTAATTTGTCTTGTAGGTATGTTTGAAGGGATCAAGTGTACTTTGGTACCTTGATAGTGGATGCTCCAAACACATGACCAGAGACGAATCCAAGTTCCTTCAACTAGAACACAAGGAAGGAGGAAGCGTTATTTTTGGAGATAACAACAAGGGAAAAATTATCGGCATTGGATCGGTCGGTAAGGATGAACCTTCTTCCATTAAGCATATATTGCTAGTTAAAGGTCTAAAACATAATCTCTTGAGCATAAGTCAATTATGTGACAAGGGAAATCTTGTTTTATTTGATTCGGATGAATGCTTAGTTTTTCGCCGTAGCGATTTTAAAATTATCTTTCATGGTTTTAAAATGGATAACATCTATATGGTTGATCTCGAAAATTCTTCATCTGAGTATGTGAATTGTCTTATGAGCAAAGAAGATGATATGTGGTTATGGCATCGGAGAGTAGCTCACATCAACATGCATCTATTAAACAAATTGGTTTCACAAAATTTAGTTATTGGTCTTCCAAATTTGAAATTTGAAAAAGACTCCATTTGCGATTCTTGTCAAAAAGGGAAGCAAACAAAAGCATCTTTTAAATCGAAAAATATTGTTTCAACTACTAGACCATTGCAACTTCTTCACATGGACCTTTTTGGACCATCTCGCATTGAAAGTCTTGGTAGAAATCGTTATGCTTTTGTTATTGTTGATGATTATTCAAGATTTACATGGACACTATTTCTTGCTCATAAAAGTGAAGCTTTTCATAATTTTAAATGTTTTCTTAAACGTGTTCAAAATGAAAAGGACACAACCGTCACTTCAATAAGAAGTGATCATGGGGGAGAGTTCGATCACAATCTCTTCGCGGATTTTTGTGACGAACTCGGTATCGAGCACACCTTCTCTGCTCCACGCACACCACAACAAAATGGAGTGGTGGAAAGGAAAAATAGGTGTCTCGAAGAGATGGCTAGAACCATGCTCGATGAGGCTAAGATTCCCAAACATTTTTGGGCGGATGCCGTGAGTACCGCATGCTACGTTTTAAACAGAGTAGTCATAAGGCCAATACTCATGACAACTCCCTATGAACTCTACAAGGGAAGGAAACCAAATATCTCACATCTTAGAGTATTCGCTTGTAAATGTTTTATTCATAACAATGGTAAAGATAATTTGGGAAAGTTTGATGCCAAATCCGATGAAGGATTTTTTATTGGTTATTCTTCACGTAGCAAAGCATATAGAGTATTCAATAATAGAACCGAAACTGTGGAGGAATCCCCTCATATTGTGTTTTCCGAAAATAATGCTCGCTTGGCGAGAAAGGATTCTGGTTTTGAACTTGCAGGTAGTTTAAACTCAATGAGTCCTCAAGACAAAGTACAAGAGGAAACTCCTAAGGAAATTCAAGATGAAATCTTGGAACAATTATCGGAGGAAGCGCCACAACTGGAAAAAGAAACGAAACTGCCTAACGCGTGGAGGACAATCAAAGACCATCCTCTCGAACAGGTAATTGGCGACATTGAACAACAGGTAAGTACTCGAAACACTCTTAAGAACACCTTAGGGCATACTGCTTTCGTTTCTCAAATTGAACCTTCAACCATCTCCAAAGCAATTGGGGATGAATTTTGGACCTTGGCAATGCAAGAGGAGCTTAACCAATTCAAACGAAATGACGTTTGGGAATTGGTGCCAAGACCCGAAAATCATACCATAATTGGTACGAAATGGGTTTTTCGAAACAAACTAGATGAAAATGGCGTAATCACTAGAAACAAAGCTAGGCTTGTAGCAAAAGGCTATAATCAAGAAGAGGGAATTGACTATGAAGAAACATATGCACCCGTAGCAAGGTTAGAAGCTATTCGTTTATTACTTGCTTTTGCCTCTTCTATGAATTTTAATTTATATCCAATGGATGTAAAAAGTGCTTTTCTAAATGGTGTTATTCAAGAAAAAGTTTATGTAGAACAACCCCCGGGCTTTGAAGATTTTAAATCTCCCAATCATGTTTTCAAACTTAAAAAGGCGCTTTATGGTCTCAAACAAGCTCCCCGAGCTTGGTATGAATGATTGAGCAAATTTCTTTTGGAAAATGAATTCATTAGGGGGAAAGTTGACACCACTCTATTTGTTAAGCATAAAAACAATGATATTTTATTTGTTCAAATCTATGTGGATGATATTATTTTTGGTGCTACTAACAATGCTTTGTGTAAGGAATTTTCTGATTTAATGACAAGCGAATTTGAAATGTCTATGATGGGTGAGCTAACCTTCTTTTTGGGGCTGCAAGTAAAGCAAATGAAAGAAGGAACCTTCATTTGTCAAGCTAAATATTGCAAAGAATTGCTAAAACGATTTGAAATGAGCAACGCAAAAGCAATGGCCACTCCCATGAGCACATCCGACCATCTAGACAAAGACGAGAAAGGTAAGGAAGTCGACACCAAGAAGTATCGAGGTATGATTGGATCTCTCCTTTATCTTACTGCTAGTAGACCGGACATCATGTTTAGCGTGTGCTTATGCGCTCGTTATCAATCATGTCCTAAGGAGTCTCACCTAACTGCGGTGAAACGGATATTGAAGTATCTTGTTGGTACTGTAAATGTGGGTCTATGGTACCCCAAAGGTTCTTCATGCCAACTTGTTGGCTATTCCGATTCCGATTTCGCTGGATGCAAATTGGACCGCAAGAGCACTAGTGGCACTTGCCATTTGCTCGGTAGCTCTCTAGTTTCTTGGTTTAGCAAGAAACAAGTAAGTGTTGCGTTGTCCACAACCGAGGCTGAATATGTAGCCTCGGGGAGTTGTTGCGCTCAAATTCTTTGGATGAAACAGCAACTCTTGGACTATGGCCTAAGTATCGATCATATCCCTCTTAGATGTGATAATACTAGCACCATATGCTTGACGAAGAACCCCGTTCTTCATTCAAGAACAAAACACATTGAAATTAGGCATCATTTTATAAGAGATCACGTTCTCAAAGGTGATGTCGAAATTGAATTTGTTGAAACCAAAGATCAATTGGCCGACATCTTCACAAAACCTTTAGAGAAAGAGTCCTTCTTCCGAATTCGTAGTGAACTCGGGATTCTTGACTCCACATTAATCTAAGTCATGCATTGCATTTTCCCTTTCACATGATTACTAACTTGAGCGTCGGAGACGTCTAATTCTCTTTTGCAGGTATCGCCCTAAAAGCAGGGGGAATTATAAAGACTGGTGTAGAATAATCGATTCCTCTTTAGAATAATCGATTTCTCTTAATATAATAGATTATCAAATATCAATAATCGATTATGTTGACATTATTTGCTTTATTATCCCTTTTATGAAGTTGAAATTTTTGATTAATCAATAAACAAGTTATTTACCAATTTTTTTGCTAATGTCAAAAGGGGGAAGAATAAGGGCTATGCACTTAATACTTATTGGCACAAATTGAGGGGGAATTCATATGTTGAGGGGGAACTAATTTCATATATATATACTTGTCTTGGATCATCATTATGAATTACCTAATATGCATATCCCGATTAAGGTTTGCCATTATCAAAAAGGGGGAAATTGTTGAAACACATTCTCAAGGCACTAAACTAAACGTGTGTTCATATTTGTAGGTTTTGATAAATGAGAAACGATGCGCAATTGACATATGACGAGGTCCAAGCACAAGCGCACAAATGTCACGTAACGAAGTTCAAGCACAAGACAAACAAAGATCAAGATTAAACAAAGTTATACATGAGTCGCTATTTAATTGTGATCTTGATCCGACAATTTAACTCAAGACTTGGCTTCTCTCGTAAAAACATTTTTATCAAATCATGCATATTTAATTTAGAGCAAAATGATTTTAAATCATGCATATTTATTTTAGCAAAATGATTTTTAAACATGCCTCTAAAATCTGGACAAAGATAATCGATTATGTATTTATGATAATCGATTATGTCAAGGCAGCTGCAAGACAATCGATTGTGTACCTTATGACAATCGATTGTGTTGAGGCAGTGTCCATCAGATTTTTGAAATCTGCATGACAATCAATTGTGTACCTTATGACAATCGATTGTGTTGAGACAGTGTCCATCAGATTTTTTAAAGCTACAAAATAATCGATTGTGAACCTTATGACAATCGATTGTGTTGAGGCAGTGTCTATCAGATTTTTCAAAGATATAAATAATCGATTGTGAACCTTATGACAATCGATTGTGTTGAGGCAGTGTCTATTAGATTTTTCAAGACTGAAAATAATCGATTGTCCATATAGCATAATCGATTATGTAAATGACCGTTGCCAAAATATTTTCAAACTCCGTCAGATAATCGATTATAGGATTTTAATAATCGATTGTTTTAAGTAAAATCTAAAAAAAGATTTTTTGAACGTTGCCAAGTAATCGATTGTATATTTCTGATAATCGATTGTTTTAAGTAAAATCTGGAAATGATTTTTTGAACATTGCCAGTAATCGATTATGCTGCGTAAAATCTGGGAATGATTTTTGGAACGATTGGAAAACAATCGATTGTGCCAATTAGACAATCGATTGTCGTAGCACAAAGTCAGCAATTCTTAATTGGCAATTAGGCAACGGTTATGCATGTTTTTGACACTATAAATACATCTTCAAATCAGTCTTCTAAACACAACAACTGATCATATTATTGCTAAAGCTTGCATACTCTCTTATTCATCATTTTCTATTCATTACATAAGTTTTAGAGAGCCAAATTCTTGACGAAAGTTGTTGCGTTCTTGAGCGTATTTATTTTACTCATATCTACTCTTAAGGAGAGTCTTTTTTTGAGTGCAAAGTGTTTTTATACACTTGAAGGGAAGTGTTAATCCCTTGTATTGTAAGAAGGAACGTTGTGATTCCTTTGGTTGAAGTCTTGAAGTGTTGTATCTTCGAGCAAAGGTTGTTGAGGCTTGTGTGACTCAAGTTCTCAGTTTGTAACGGTTTGTTAAGCACCCGTAAGCTTAACGAAGTTAGTGGAAATCTCGAGAGAGTCTCTCGGGGACTGGACTAGCCACGGGTTGTGGTGAACCAGGATAACATCGGTGCGTTCGTTCCTTATTATTTACTTATCGCACTTATTTCATTCCTGCAATTTTTAAATTCCGAAAGTTTACGCTGTTTTTTATTATAACGCTATTCACCCCCCCTCTAGCGTTAAGCGTATATTCTAACACCTTGTTCTCTAGGTGGGTTCCTGATTACCAAGACTTGAAATGTATTCCCTTGTTCTCCAGGTGGGCGCCTGATTACCAAAACATGAAATGTATTCCCCTGTTCTCCAGGTGGGCGGCTGATTACCAAAACTTGAAATGTATTCCCTTGTTCTCCATGTTGACACCTAATTACCAAAAACTTGAAATGTATTCCCTGAAACTGCTACCTTTAAACCTGATTACCACAAAACAAACAAAACCAAAGAAATTCTCCTGCCCCAGTTTGTTGTTGGGTGCATCTGTGAGTCTTAATTAAATCCCGTTCCCAAATATCTGACAATTCTTAGTTGAAGCCAGTTTTTATGTCTAAGTTATATCTGTTGGGGATCGGTATTAAAGCTAAATGGTTGTCTCTACTGGGGATCGACAATTAAAGTTACATCCCATTTTCCAGGGGATCGCTAATTCAAGTTCATGGTCATACCTACCAGGTACTTGCTTTTTCAATGGAAGACTTTCCTGAGACCTTCGGAATTTTCTGCCCCTGTTTTATCAACAAAAAATCTTGTCAGTTTAAAATTTTGGTTGTTGGTTTGTGGTATTAAACTTTGAGGGCGATTGTTCCCTCACTTCCCATGATGACCGATTTCCATTCGAAGACCTTGCTACTTCCTTTGGCACCCTTAACACAGAAAATACTTCTTCTCCGTCCAATCAAATACCTTCTATCTATTGACTTGCCCCTGGACTGACATTTACCAACCTTTGTCTCTCACATGAACCCCAAAGCACGACAATCGTCGCCCCTCATTGCGTATGTTGTCCTTTCTTGATTTTACCCACTGGTTCTATCCTTGAGGTCTACGACTCCTTCATTTGCCCTGATAACTTTGATTTCTTCTTGGAAGGTCTTGCGTGTCATTAGTTACCACTCTTTTTGCCCATCTTATCACGGAAAATACCTTTTATCCGTTTGCCTTAGCCCCCCCCCCCTGTTGCATTATCCATGTATCGATATATACCAAGCTTGTGTATCTCACACAAATCCCAAAGCATGTTGATTGTTACCCGCTTTTTGCACTTGAAAAGCTGGTGGCATATTTTGGAGTCATTTCGTACTTGTTCTAACCGAACAGACTCAAGAAGAGGAAGTAAACAAGATAAAAAGAACAAAAAGACGATTCCAAACAAGAAAACTACAAAGTAGAAACCTATCGGATGTGGATATTAATTCTAATGGCCATGACATGCACCTCCGATCTATCCTGTCAAGCAAATATGATGTTCAACTCCTATTATACCCTTAACCATGAAAAGCTCTGTCGCCGGTCATTTTTCACAATCTCCATCTGGTGATTTCTATTTGATTCTCAGTCCTTATTCGACTTGTAATTCCCAAGGGGTTCTCACCATCAATCCTCTCTTAGTTTGGTCTTTCTCTCAATCCAATGTCGCCTTATGGTGCCCGTGAAGGTTCTCGCCAATAGGCCTCTCTCATTTGGTCTTCCTTTCAACTCACCATCGCCTTATGGTGCTCGTGAGGTTTTCACTAATAAGACTCTCTCATCTTTCATTTATCAGCTCCTGTTGCCTTATAGTACCCGCAAGGGTTTTCACCAAAAATACTCTATTACTTTACTGCTTGGCCCAGTGTGTTGCCTCTGATATGAATCACCTCTTCTTGCTTGACTTGGAATTTCTCGAAGACTGGTCAGGAGGTCTTTCTTTGGACCGTAACATGGGCTTTTGGATATGGTTAGATAGAAAGGTATCAAAGGCTCAAAATAATTCATATGGGTTCAACATTACAACTTTCGGAATCAATATCTCTCACAATACCTCAACTTCTGCCCCCGTTTCTTTGCTTAGGGACTTTTAGATTTTATTTTAATGAGACCGAATTGTGAGGCTGCCTATGTATCCTTAAAAGGAATCAGGTCAAATGCAGTTCATGCAAAAAACTTCTGTGTTTTTATTGTGGTTTTCTCTCTTCTCTTTCTTCTCACTCTTTTCTTTTGTTTCTTCCTTCTATTTTGTTGTTTTGCTATTTTGTTGTTGTGTTTTTTATTGTCATTTCTTTTCTTTTCTTTCTTTTCTTATTTTTCTTCTCTCTCTTTTTCCCCTTTTTTTCATTCTCTCCTTTTTTTTCCCTTTGCCCATTTCTAATGCTTGCATTTTTGATTTTGTTACTAATTCCGAAAGAGGGGTACGAAAGAAAACAATTAAAGCTCAAAAGGGTTTACAAAGGATAAAATGTTTAGATAGCCGAAGAAACTGCCTTCGTCATTCTAACCTTCAAAATATTCCTAGTACAAATAACTCAATTAAACAGACTAATGGAAAACTTTCGTAACATCTTTTGATTATACTCTACATCTGTTAACTAAAAGCATCATTGGACAACACCCTCACTCTCATCACCAGGAAAGACCCCTGTCAATTCGGGACAACTTGCCTTTAGCTTCAATACGATGCGACACGATGCCTTTCAATAATATTTCTTTATGTTCTATCTGCCCCAGTTTCACATAGTTCAGGTTTGAAGTGATCTCAACATCTCTTTACTTATTTCCTTCAAACGTCCATATCGTCTTCCAGATTACTTCACGATTAAACTAACTTTTTTTGCACATATCATGTCACCGAGTCAATAGGAAAAGGACTATGAAAGGAAAAGAGAGCTAAACAAAATGACTAAAGATTTACAGAAAACAAAAAATTTCATTAAACAGATGGTGAACGGGTTTGGAAAACGAAACGAGCAAATTAAACCGGGGTTACAAACCTAGACAACACAAAACAAGCTATTGCGACTAAAAAAACTAGGCAAAATGAAAGGATAGAAGGGTTTGAGTCGCAAGACAAAATCCGGATTACAACCCTGTAATAACCCGGACAACAAAAATAAACCACCAAAACTCCACGTTGGTAGATCAAGAAATAGAGTGTCTTCCCAATTACTAAGCACGATATTTAGCCACTTAGCTTCGTATCAATATTGCCAAGCCTATTATCAACTTTAACCAACAAGTTCTCGAGAGTATTCACGCACTCCCTGTCACTGTAGTTGACCACAACTACCCCTTGTTGATCACTCTTTCTATTTCCCTTTTCAAAGAACGACAATCATCAATGCCATGCCCATGAACATTAGAGTGGTACATGCATCGAGAGCTAGGATCAAAGCCTTTCACATATGGGTCTAGAGTATAACCAAGGAGCGACTTAATCAGGCCGGCTTGCTTTAACCTTTCGAACAAGCGTGTATAGGATTCTCCGATGGGTGTGAAAGCATTTTCGTTTTTCAGTAGTCTTTTCATTTTATACTCTAGCCTTGGTTGGAATATTTTGTGGGCAGGTGGTTGATACGCCTGAGGGGGCAGGTAAGACTTTTGGGGAAGTTGTGCAGGCCAGCGCGCCCCTCGTCGGTGTTGAGCATATGGTGGTGCATTGCAGATAGGTACTGGGAAAGTGAAGCACGACTCCGGGGGTTCTGTGGAGAAAAATAGCATTATGGAGGGTCATGTGGAGCACAAGAATATCCGTGGGGCCGTTGTCGTGGCTGAAAGCATTTAACAAGAACAACCACTAGACCCCGTCATTGGTGGGAATCAGCAATATCCTTCCTTTCCATGGGACTACCCCGAGCAACTTGTTCGTTCCACCTGAGCCAAAGATCTCTAAAGCTCTCCTTGGGTTTCTTTTCCATATGAGGTAGGGAGGAGCGGTCTGGGACAATGTCTATATTGTGATGAAAGTGTCGCAGAAATTCTTGAACCATGTCGTCCCCTGTATGCCACTTACCGACATCTTGATGATTATGCCATTCCAAAGCTGCCCTAGTTAAGCTCTTACTGAAATATGCAATCAACAAGTCATCTCTCTTGCCAACACTTCTCATTTCATTGGAATAAACCTTCAAGTGGGCTACCGGATCTCCACACCCATCATACAAGTTAAATTTGGCATTTTAAATCCCGCGGGCAGAGGAATGTCAGGGAACACTAAGTGTTCCTTTTAATTCATGATACCCTGGTCTCCCGTCCCTTGCATGTTACTTAATGATAATTCTGTGCTTTTTAGCTTTCTGGATATCTCATCTCACCCTCCTTCTCCTGTAACCCTTTCATTTTCAACATGAAGCTTATCCTGAGGGTTCTCCTCGTGGGCAACCTTTGAGGGTTAATATTGGGAATTGTAAGCTTTGAGTGAGTATTCATTGTGATGAGTGATGGTGCTACTGGGGTGATTGTGAAGTGCCAACGTTTAGGTAAAGGGAGAATCTAAGAAGCTAGGTGGTAGCGGGGGTGGTGCCTTCCCAAATATCCAAGCCTGGTACATATCCGCCATGTGTTGTCTTAACATGTATACCTCTTCGACCAACGCGTTGTCCCGTTCAACCAACTACTTTGGGCACTGGTATCAACCAACTCAGTTCTGTTATTGTAGTCCATTGTCTTTGACTCTATGCTATAGAGAGGAGTTACCACTTCAAAAACCACAAACCAACCAACCTTCTGCTATGAATACAACAAAATAAAGCCATCACGTTAGCATTAGGGCATTTAACATAAGATAATTTCACTTTATGTGCAATGCAATTAGTCACAGTTATCGGGGTTTCTATTATGCACTAAATTGGTTGCTTGCGTCATCCCGACTTTTATCCTATGCCACTTTTCTTTTCTCTCTTGTTTTCTTTTTCTTTCTCCCCTCTCTTTTGCTCATCTTGTTTTGTTTACCTTCTTTTGTTTTATTATTCTTTTCCTTATTTTACTACTATTTCTCTCATGATTTTCTCTTCTTCTTTTTCTTTTTCTTATTTTGGTTATGGTCGAATCTTATGGAGATTGCCTATGAATCATGACCCCGCATGAATCAGACCAAGCGTAGTTGTGACAAATAAATACAAAAAATATTTTGGAAATGTTTCAGTTTTCTTAAAATAAAACACTTGATTACAACTACTAACAGACTTTAATAAAAGAAATCAACAAACTTCGACTCAAACAAAACCAACAAACTCTGACAAAAGATAAAAATAATTGACTTGACAACTTATTACAAACTCAAAATAGAAGACAATACTGACTTTGCAAATGGACCAACAGCTTTGAAAATCATGAATACATTAAGACCTCTAATGCTCTTAGGGCCCGCGAGATATCATTCGGTCTCGCCGTAGGCCTGTGCGCTAAATCCCCTTAGAGGTCGTGGAGGTCTTCCTTCACTTGACGAACAAAGGTCATGCCAGTGGCAAAGAACATATATCTTGTCACATCTTCACAATGACTACACTTTACTGTGATGTTATTAGCGATCATACGTACCCTCTCTCTTATAGCACCCTTTTCTTGCAACAATCGCCCAATCTGCTGGGCCCTAGCCTCCGAAGTTTATTCGGGTACATGATTAACTTCTTAGAATTCTTGCAAATCTCTTTCCAACTGGACTATTGCTATGTAACAAAGCTCTCTTTCAGCCTTGAAAAAAAAGTCCTTCGTTTGCTTGACCATTTTGTTTTCAACCATGATGAACCTCTTCTTCAACCCCGCAACCTCATTGTCATACCTTTCTCTCAATTGTTCAATCATGCGTGCCCGTTCTTCTACATTTTTGCCCAATTATTTTCGAGATCTGGACAGCTCCCCCTCTGCTTTATTCAAGTCAAAACAATATTCTCCTACTTTTTGCCTGAGATTGTCTATGAGCTTTTCATCATTCCCACTTCTGGCGGGATTCTCTGCGGCTATCTTTATTTTCTGAATTTGGGCTCGCAAAGCTTCATTATCTTTGGTCAGTCTTTTCTTTTTTCCCTCGTCCGCCGCAACTTGCAAACATTCTCGAATTGGAGGTCTTTGAATTGTTTTTCCAATTTCCCTATTGTGTCCATGTATTCGTTTTCCTTGGCTAACCAATTCCATTGTTCTTGAGACGCCTCAACAAACGCTTGGAGATGTGGTCTCTTAGCCGGCCTTCCGAACTCTATTTCCTTTTTATACCAAGCCAGATACCATTGTGCAATATCGCCTTTATACAAGTCTCGTACTCGAGTGTCTGCCATCTAGTACTGACATTCCTTCTAAATCTAATAGACTGCTGCTTCGTGAAACTGACCATTGGGACCAATCTCAACTACATGGCAACTAATGTCTTCATCCCTTGGAACTATTTGGCACCTCCCTAGTGGTCTCAGCACCCTGTACGGAGCGTAAGGTTGGATATCTGGAGGCCCATCAGAAGGAAAGTAGGCCCAGTAGCTGGCATATATATAATTTCATCAACGGGGAGCCACCCGAGCGTCCACACTATTTGACTTTCACTTATGGTCCGGAGATATGATACACATTCTGTGACCCCCTCCAGTAATTTGAACCCGTCAACCCTGGTATAAAATTCCTCTATGCAGCTCTCATGAATTGAGGTCGATGGAACAGGTGTTCAACTATCCACATCTGTAACAACAGGTTGCATCATTCAAAGAAATCTCCTCCGGCTTTATAGGCTGTGCGGGCACGAAAGATGTCAAATAATACCATGGGTGCAAGGTGCTCTTGGCCTGAGTAAGAAAACTTCTGAAAACCCCTACTATCCATATGTTAATGTTTCTATTTTTCCGTGGAAATACCAAGAGTCCCAAGAAAAATACCATAAACGCGCAAAACATGGTGCCCTTCCCGTTTGAGTCAGTTTCCCTTGCTACAAATTTTATTTTTCGGGTCCGCTAAACCCCCATCCCATTGTGTGCCCATACCTTTGGAATATAAACTGTGGAGTGCAAAAAACCCCTGACAGATCTGGATTGTGAACCCCACTACATATCTTCAATGAATCTAAGAATTTGTGTACAACGACGGCCCTTGGCGTAATCAAATATTGGTATCTCAGAGGGATGTTAGGACCCCCGATATACCCAGATATTTATTCCAGAGTTGGGGTGAGTTTAAAGTCTGGGAAATGAAATACGTTGTAGGTCGGGTCCTAGAATGTAACCAATGCTTTTATGATATCTCCTCTAGGATTAATTTTCAACAACCCAGTGAGTCCTCCTAAGTGCGCATTGACCTGATTCACCTAGATCATTCCACCACATGTGCACCTTCAAAGGGATCTTGTTCATGACTATTATTGGCAAATTTTATTCGTGCTCATTCTGCACATTTATTAGGGTGATTAAGCAAAAAACATGATTTATTGGACTCGAAAACAAAGATAATTTTTTTCAAATTTTCATATCAAAAATAAAATCCCGACCTTGCAAATACAGCCTTTCAGCACTTCTAGGGGAAGGTTTTAAGGTTGTGCCTGCTACCGGCCAAAATTTAGAAAATAGAAACCAGGCCGACTATTCTTGTAAAAATAGCCTTTCGGCGCCCTCTTAGGGACAGTCAGCTAATTTTGACAAAACTGCTTTATTTAATTACCGCAAACAAAATTTGACTTTTTTTTGAAATTATTTTTTCAAAAATGAAGCTGGGCATGATGGGGTTTTCCTACGTATCTCACGTCTTGTGATAATCAAACTGGCATAGTTCGAGCAATTTTGAAAAAATTAAAAGCCAACTTCTATTTTTGTAACTAAAATCCACTTTTTGTTTTTTTTTTTAATTTTTCATAGACAAACTCTCTCTTTTGGTTTGTTTTTTTTTCAAAATTTCGGTAGTATTTCAGTATCAGTGTTTGAAAACAGTTAAATTCCTTCCTCATCTCTCGCACTTGTTATCTTCTTTGTCAAATTCTCCTCTTTTTTCCTTTTTCTCTTTTATTTTCAAAAGCCGACCGGCATGCAAATCCGAAATAAATGCACAAGTAGCGCGTAAAATGCATCGAGATGGTCCGTTATTTTGGGTGCACCTATCCTAGACAGACCCAGCCCCTATATTGAGTCCCCTAAGTCAAATGCATGATGCAAATAAGCGTTCCTACTAGGGATCCGGCATGAGGTTAAGTTATTCGACGCTCAAAACATGGGCATCTGTTCTAGACTTTGTACCCGACCGTACAACTCGAGCCGAGAAGGGGGCTACGTACCGGGAACCAAAAGGCCATCGGGCTTTGTAACATGTCCGAGCCTCTTTCTTATTAAAAGGTACGACACTAACAGAATATAGAGTCTCAACCAGCGAGCACATCCCTGAAGATTAGAAGAGAAAGGTTTCGCGGAAGTTTATATACAATTCAAATAATATCACAGCAATAAAAACAACATTTAGCACATTGGGCACAATCATGTAATAAAATCATATATTAAACAAAGCCAAATACAACAATGATTTAAAGCTCGAATTCTTGAACCCTAAACTAAAGATTTTGGGTTCGTTCCCTAGCAGAGTAACCAGAGCTATCATACTTACTTTTTAACACTACAACCCCAGCGAAGGGCGTAGATAAGGGAGTTTTTCCAATTAAAGGACAATCAAAACGAGATTTATTTATTTACAGATTTCAGAGTCGTCACTTAGGATAATTAATGGTGTCCCAAATCACCGGCTTAAATCCCGAGTCAAGGAAATTTTAACTCTGTATACAATCTGTGAGCCAGAAATTTGGGTAAGTAATTCTGTTAATCCGGGAGAAAGTGTTAGGCATTCCCGAGTTCCGTGGTTCTAGCACGAATGCTCAATTGTTATATTTGGTTTAATTATCTGATTTTAATGCATTTTTGCACCTATGTGCAAATTTTATTTTTAACCACTTTTATTTAATTTTGAGAAGATTACAATGTCGTTAAAATACGCCTTGAACCACGTCACATAAATGCACCTGTAGTCTTTGACATATTTCAATATCATTGGGATTTCGATTTGGTTCACATAAATGTGCCCCCATATTTTGGAGAGTAAATTATTTAACTAGCACGCCTAAAATGAATACGCGTTTGCAAGTTTGCAAGGTCCATGGAATTTCAACTAAATGGCACACCTCGAATTCTAAGGATCAATAAAAGATTAATTAAATGAGGATATTGAAGATATTCAAATTTATTTGGCATTAGCACCATGATTATATTTGTGAAAAGAGGGATTAACTAAATTTCATAAGGCTGTAGACATTTGTATTTGATGCAGCCCAAAAGAGGCTGAAAAATACTGTTTTGTATTTTGGGCCTAAGCTAACCGTTGGCCCATAAGACTGTGCAAAAACGTCCATTTAACTGGGGGGAACTGGGCTCAGATAACAGCTTAAAAGAGGCTGAAAATATGCAGCCTGCTATTTTATAGCCTTGGGATCGATTCCTCATGGCTACGAGTCAATGCAAAAGCCAACCAAACCAATTGAACCTCAAGCGGCCTTAGATAAATAAAAATGGGCCAACCCTGATTCGAAATCAACCACTACTCATTTAGATAATGAATTTAAACACTTCAAAGAAAGCACAACTAATATATAACTCGAAATCAAATTGTTCTACTATATTCATGCTACCCTAATTTTCAACATTGATTTTAAAGTAACTTCGACTATTCCATACTTCCAAAATAACAATGCTCAAAATAATCTCAGCATTAGATTCAGATTATACAAACACTCTTGTAACAACTGGGGTTTGAACAGGCCAAACCAGACCTCCAATGCATTAACAGTCCATTCACCTACTCAGAATTCAATCACTATTACAACACCTACTATTCAGAAATTACACATTAAGTTTGGATAACAACTACCCTACATTATTAGCATGAACTAAACATTAAAATAAACAAATATGATAATTAAAGCATTTGATCAAGTAGAAATAAATAAAGGTTACATCACAATTCCAAAATTTCCAATTAAACTTCAAGGTGCATTTCTTGATCCTCATACATGCCAATCAGTGTTCAAATCCATGATAAGTTTCAGTAGTGTACCTGGAAATTATAGAAGGAAAAGAGGTGATTATGTTAAGCAAACAACAACAACAACACTCATCACCCAAATTCAGGAAATTGGACTTGCAAAATCAGTATGAACTCAATGAAACAGTGATTTCAAACACTACTCAACCCACACCTTTCCAAAAGCCAACATTAAACCATTTTTGCCCTAAAGCTATTTTCAGAATATCCAAGGTGTTTCAAGGTTCAGGCAGCTCAATGGAACAATAACTTTTTATATTTTAGTTGATTGTTTTTTTTTCAAAAATCAAAAATCCCCTTTCCTAAAGGAAACAAGAATGTCATTATAGGCAAGTGATTAGGGAATCTTTCAGATTTTTATTTCACTATTAGTCCTCCATTTTTTAGATTATTGACCAAGTTTTAGCATCAAAATTAACAGGAAGCCCCTATTAGATGCTTCTTATTTCAGTTATTAAAAGATATCCTTAGTAAAATACCTAAATTACCTTCAAGTGTCCTACTAAGTACTTTCTACCCCTTCCCTTGAATATCTTTTAGAATAACAGATTAAATCATGAAGCTTTTAACGAACAAGTTTGAGCAAATAAAAAATTTCAAACAGATCAAATTATGAAAATTCTTTTAAAATCCAGAAAATCAATAAATTGTCACATGAATTAGGCGCACGCACTCATAGGATTACCTAATGGATAATTAAACAAAGTTAAATCTAAGTTGAACAATAGACAAGACTAATGCTACTAGACCTAATTTAAACTCAAGGATTACACATAGAAGTCACTCAACAGAGGAGATTCATACAATTCGAATCCAAACAGATTAAACAAATGAAATTCAACTAACACAAATTAATTATTCAACTCAGGTATTAACCAAATAAGAATGATACCACTTGACTTATACCTAACTAAATTAGTGAAACAAATTAACAGAAAGGAGATGGAGCAGAGGTAAATTTACAAAAAAACTAGAAAACTTAGCTTAATCGAACTCTGAACTTGAATGGAAACCATTCTGCATTCTTTGGAAAACTTCTGGAGAACCCTAGATTTGGGTTTTGAGCGGTTGTAGAGACGTTTGAGTGCGGTTGTGTGCAGATTTGAGATGAATGAGGGATGGGGGTGGGCGGCGGAGACGAGGTGTCTCTAGGGTTTCAGGGTAGGAGAGGTTACAGTCGTGGAGGTTTAGGGTGTGGTAAGGTGTTTGGACATATATATCTAGTATAGGCCAGTTCTCAGCCGTTGGATCAAAGATCCTAGACGGCTGAGATTAACCTACCCTAAACGGTGTCGTTTTCTTATTAGGGGGCTGGACCGGGTTGTGAGGCGGGTATGGACCAGTTTGGGTGGGATTGGGATGGCCTAATTGGCCCAATTTTTGTTCTTCTTCTTTATTTAATTTTTCAGATTTCTTTTTCTTTCTTTCTTTTTTTTCTTTTTATTTTCAAAATTAGATAAAAATCTAAATTAAATATAAATCCCCACTTAGCCTATAAAAATGCTAAATAAATCCAATAATCATTCTCATAAATAATTAAATAACTTAAAAAAAATCACTTAAGAATCAAAAAATTAAAAGTGCAAATTAAAGTATTTTTGATTTTTCCTTTTCATAAAATGACTAATTGCTGATTATTTATTGAAAAGTATCAAATCAACTTTTAAATGCATATGTAACATATTTTTGTATTTTTCACTTATTAAAATGCAAAAACAAAATGCAAGCAATTAACGAAAATGCCACAAAAATTCACAAAATTACAAATAAATCAAATAAATTATTTTGTTTGAATTTATAGGAGTAATCCATATAAGGCAAAAATCACATGCTCATAGAGTGTTCTGGGATACTTAATCCCTAAAAGGGAGCTCAAGTCTTAGATTTTGAAGTGTAATGGTAAATGTGTGAAGACAACTTCGATAGGGAGTTATGTAAATTCTGTTAGATACGTTGGGTGATTTTGGTCTTAGGGGCGTGTTCGCATTATGTTTTGTAGGTCTATAGCTCATTTAGGCTTGAAATAGCAAAAAATGAATTTTTGGATATTTGGACTTGTATTGGAATTTTTGATATCGGGTTCAGAAATCGCTTTCAGAAGTAAGATTAGGTCTATAGTATTGAATATGACTTGTGTGTATAATTTGAGGTCATTCAGATGTTGTTTGATATGTTTCCACATCGAAGGTAGAATTTTGAAGTTCAAGTTCTTTAAGTTTGATTTGGAGGGTGATTCATGATTTTGGTGTTGCTTAATATTATTTGAGGGCTCGACTAAGTTCGTATGATATTTTTGGATTGTTTGGTATGTTTGGTTGAGGTCCCAGAGGCGTTTAGTGAGTTTCGGGTGCTTGGCGAATCAAAGATTTAAGTTGTGTTGTCGTTGGAGTGATCAAGCTTCTGGTGTTTTCGCACCTAAGTGGGGAGACCGCAGGTTCGGGGTCACTCGTGTGGAGTGAAAGGCGCAGATGCAAATTTTAGAGACTTGGCCAGGGATCGGAGCTGCGAGGGTAGTACCGCATCGGCGATGTTCGCAGATGCACCTAAGAAAGCGCAGCTGCAACATACGTGCAACCCCATTTTCCACATATGCAGACCCAGACTTCATAATTGACATTCGCACTTGTGATGGATTTTCCTCAGGTGCAGTTGTAGGATTGCAAAAGCGAGTTTGCTAGGCAGAAAAGAAAGGATTTTGAGGGTTTGAATTCATTCTTCATTTTTGGACTTGAGAGCTAGAACATTGGCGATTCTTCGAGGGATATTCAAAGAAAACTTTAGGGTAAGATTCCTAAATCTTTTCTGGTTGTATTTCATAAATTCATAGTTGTTTTCTTCATTAAATTAAGGAATTAGGGTGAGAAGTTAGGAAAATGGTGAAAAAGTTCTTCAATCGAATTTCTGAGTTTTGATTGGGATTTAGATATCGAATTTGGATAATTTTGTTATGAGAGAACTCGTGAGTAAATGGGTGTTCATAATTTGTGACTTTTACCCGAAACGCGGGCATGGGGAGGCTTTTTGGCAATTTTTCCAATTTCTCGCATTAGCTTTGATTTCATTAGCTAGATTAGTTTTGTTGTTATATTTATGTTATGTAATTGATTTTGGCTAGATTTGGGCCACATGAAACCAGATATTCGTGGAAAGGCATTGTGACGGATTGATTTGAGCTTTGTTAGAGGTAAGTAGCTTGCCTAACCTTGTGTGGGGAAACTCCCCTTAGGATTTGATACTATTTTGATATGTGAGCGCAGTGTACGTGAGGTGACGAGTATGTTAAGACTCCAATTTTCATTAAGTCATAACATTTTTCTCCTTATTTGAACTAAATTATCATATGTAACTATCATGTTTAGTCTATAATATCATGCCTACGTGTTTTAACTACCTACATGAACTCTATGCAGCATGTTTAGTGAATTTACCTACTTTCCTTGACTTGAACTTAGTAGAAAATGTAGGTTTCTTGCTGTAACTATTATATTTGTTGGTTGAGCTGCATATTTACTTTGGGACTATAGAACGATATTTTGGGAGAGCGCCCCCCTGTACTGCATATTTACTTTGGGACTACAAAATGGTATTCCGCGATATCTCCCTACACTCCATATTTACTTGGTACTATGGAGCGATATTCCTGGAGTTTCCCCCATACACATTTATGTTTGGAACTACGAGACAGTATCTCCGGAGACCCCCTATTTTTATCTTTGTGTTTTGAGCTGTTATCTTTCTATGATACCATTCATGTTAGATTTCCATATTTATTTTACTGCATTTCATTATGTCTTATTTCATTATATGTATACTAGTAGGTCCCTGACCTGATATCGTCACTACTCGACCGAGGTTAGGCTTGACACTTACTGGGTACCGTTGTGGTGTACACGTGCCCTTCCCTGCATATGTTTTTCATGTGTAGATCCAAGTACCGCTTATCAACCGCATTATCTGTAAGGCGAGACTGCCTTAGAGAGTTCAAGATATATCTGCCGCATCCGTAGACCTAAGAGTTCCTTTCGACTCTTCCAACCCAAATGATCTTAGATCTAAGAGATTTAGAAAAGAAATTAGGGTTTAGAAAAGAACCATACATATATGAAGAAACCTGCTTAGAAAACTATAGGTTGTAGCTAATATAGGATGATCTTACTCGAAATCTCACTGGAATAGCCTGAAATAGGTAAGAGAAGACCATAGATACAAGCCAACTAGCCCTGGTACTTTGAAGGCACTGAAGATGGCAAGAATAAAGTGAGAGAGGCCATTAGAGGCCTGGGAGGTGGTGAGAAACCACTGGAGATAGCCATAAATGAGTGAAGGTATTTGGAGATTAGGGTTAGGTTGAGAGCGTTTGGGAGTAGAGGGGGTTTTAATGGGGGGCCATTGATCTAAAGGACCAACAGCCACGATCTAATGGGGTTTTGGGTTGGGTAGGTGTTTCTAAGTTTGGGCCGGGTAATTTGGGTTCAGATTTAATTGAATTGGGATTTGGGAGGGGGAAGGGTTGAAATTGGGCTGATTTAACATGAAAAAGGACTACTTGTTAAATACATAATTAATTGATAAAACAATTTTAAAAATAGTTAATCAATTATAAAAAAAAATAATTTTAACACATAGAGATGTTTTAAAGTAATTATTTAATATTTTAAAAATATAAAAAGCTATTTTTCAGTAAAATAATATAATAATACATACATAAGCTATAATTGCAAAGTAATTGCAATTGTGTCCTAAAAATATAGACATGGATATTTGTGCAATAATTGAGACTTAATACGAATGCAAATAATAAAATTAAACCACAAAAAAGTTATTAAAACTATTATGTAATGCAATTTAAGGATTGTTTTATAAATAAAGGCTAGGAGAAATTAGATAAAATATTTTTTAAAATGCAGAAATTATATAAAAATAATAATTGATGCCCAAGAATTGTTTGAAATATTATGGAAAATATTGGATACTAATAGCTGCCCATCCAGGAAGGATGAAACAGTTTTTGGGCAAAGAAATGATGGCCAATTTTGATCGGATGGGATGTTTTGAAATACAGAGGCCGGACTCCGGTCTTCGAGTTACTTACATATCCATGACCTTACATGAATCAGTCCATCTGTAGTTTTGGATTCATTTGCAGAATATAACGATAAAGTTATTGCAGGAACAGACACGCGACGCGAAAGAGGCTATGGTTAGTGGTTAAGGTTTGAGGCAGTTGAAGGAACTGGAGCGAGGGCGCTCCTGCTAAGATAACGATTGCTTAACGGTTGTTTACTATTACCTACGGATAAAAGGTGCTTCGATCATGTATTTGTGCGAAAGTTTAAACATGATGCAGATTCCTTTTTGGACCATGAAGGTTATATTTGGACGGTTAAAATGACGTCCTTGGACCATGACGTCGTGGGCCATGAATTGTTGAGGGATTCGCAAGCCATAAAATGATGTTTCTGAGCCATGAAAAATGGAGCCTCTAAACCATGACGCCGTTGAATAATGATATGCAAATTTGAGGGATCTTCAGGCCATGGCATGGTGTCTTCCGGCTATGAGGATGATGCCTTTTAAAATATGAAGCCCTTGGATAGATTGGCTATATTTCAGCCCATGATATGCAATAATATGGTGTTAATAAGACAAGTCTTAGTCTTGTGAAATGGAGGGCAAAGCAATGCTCGATTGGAAAACAAATAGATAGTACTAGAAATAGAGCAATATTTGTGTAAAGAGGAACAATGCTTAGTCCTATGCAGACAGGGAGGCAAGGATTAGCCTCATTCAGATATGGGAGGCAAGGATTAGCCTCATGCAAGTACGGAGGCAGGGATTAGCCTCATGCAAATATGGAAGCAAGGATTAGCCTCATGCAAGTATGGAGGCAGGGATTAGCCTCATGCAAGTACGGAGGTGGGGATTATCCTCATGCAGATATGGATGCAAGGACTAGCCTCATGTAGATATGGAGGCAGGGATTAGCCTCATACAAATAGGTAGGTAAGTATTGGCCTTATGCAAATATGGAGGTAGAGATTAGCCTCGTGAAAATATGGAAGCAAAGATTAGCCTAATGCAAATATGGAGGTAGCGATTAGCCTCATGCAAATGTGGAGGCAGGGATTAGCCTCATGCAAATACAGAGGTAGGGATTAGCCTCATGCATATATGGAGACAAGGATTAGCCTCATGCAAATATGGAGGCAAGGATTAGCCTCATGCAGGTATGGAGGCAGAGATTAGCCTCATACAAATAGGGAGGCAGGGGTTAACCTCATGCAAATAGGGAGGCAAGGGTTAGCCTCATGCAAATAGGGAGGCAAGGGTTAGCCTCATGCAAGTACGGAGGTAAGGATCAGCCTCATGCAAGTATGGAGGTAAGGATTAGCCTCATGCAAATATGGAGGCAATGATTAGCCTGATGCAAGTATAGAATCAGGGATTCGCCTCATGAAAATAGGGAGGCAAGGATTAGCCTCATGCAAATAAGGAGGCAAGGATTAGCCTCATGCAAGTACGGAGGCAAGGATCAGCCGCATGCAAGTATGGAGGCAAGGATTAGCCTCGTGTAGATAGGGAGGCATGGATTAGCATCATGCAAATATGGAGCTTAGGATTAGCCTCATGCGGGTACGAAGGCAAGGATTAGCCTCATGCAACTGTGGAGGCAGGGATTAGCCTCATTTGAATATAGAGGCAAGGATTAGCCTCATGCAGAGAGCAAGTATCAAATATAAGTAGTATATGTCTTATCTGGAGATATATTTGGTGTCTGATGTTCTGATTGATTGCGAATTTGTTACATGTATATATTTGTGAATGCTATCACTATGTTAGATGTACCTGCATTCAAAGAAAAATTGTACATTTTTTTAGGGGAGATTGGTTCGTGCCTTCGTCCATTGGCTTTGCTTTGCTCTATTCTGGAGCCTTTTCGAGTTCTCCTGGGTAACACCTAACTGTTATGGAAATAGAGTTTTCGAAAATATGCAATTATTGATAAAAATAGAGTCATTTTAGAAACGTATTGATATATCAAGTAATATTAGATGCACTAGTAATTGTAACACATCTCAAAGGCATTGCAACACTCTTATATTTGAATTTTGAGTGTCCTCCTCAAGATTCTATCCCAGTTTGGTAGATGATCTTTTGATCGTTTGCGGATAATAGGCATTGCTTGACCTTCTTCAGAATTTTGAGAATCCTTCTCAAAATTTTGTCCCTGTTTCTTAACCAATTTCTGACTTCCTGGCATGCGATGGCATCGGCTGCACTTGCTCAGGAATTTTGAGGGTCCTCCTTAAAATTCTACCCCAGTTTCTGATCTTGGGGGAAATAAAAATTATATTATGATATGACCAAACCCATAAGGCTGCCTACATATCCCCTCTTAAACGGGAATCAGGTCAAACGTAGTTCAATTACGCCAGATGAGGAAATGTAAATAATCTAAGCATAGTATCTCTTAACTATGTTAAAATTGATTGGTTTTGGCCAGATTTCCCCATCCATTTCTACAAGTATGAGTGCTCCTTCTGTTAGCACCGTGTACAGACCTTTCTAGTTTAGAGAGAATTTCCCTTTGGCTTCATCTTGATGTGGGAAGATCTTATTCAGCACCAACTGACCTGGTGCAAATTGCATTGATTTGACCCTTTTTGCTGAAAACTCTAGACATTCTTTTCTGATAAATTTGTTGTGACACACTGTGTTCATCCTCTTTCCATCGATAAAGGACAATTGTTCATAGCGACTCCTTTTCTACTCTGTATTTCTGAGTTTGGCTTCCTGTATGATTCTTAAAGAAGGAATATCTACCTCGGCTGGGATGATAGCCTCGGTACCATAAATCAACATGTAAGGAGTTGCCCCGGTTGATGTGCGAACCATGGTGCGGTATCTCAATAAAGAAAAAGATAGCTTCACATGCCATTGTTTCTTGTTCTCTACCATCTTCCTTAGTATCTTCTCGATATTTTTATTGGCAGCTTATACATATCCCTTCATCTGAGGTCTATATGTTGTGGAATTCTTGTGCTTGATTTTGAAAGTTTCACGCATGGCTTTCATAAGATCACTGTTGATGTTGGCAACATTATCAGTAACAATGGACTCCGAAACTCTGAATCGTCAAACAATACGATCTTCACAAAATATGCGATGAACTTCTTGGTCACAGCTTTGTAAGATGTAGTTGCTACCCATATCAATGGCTACCAGAATAAACCTATGTCCGTTTGAAATTGTGGCCTCAATCGGACCAATGACATCCATTCCCCAAGCAGCGAATAGCCAAGGTGAGCTTGTTGCATTGAGCTCGTTTGATGGCACTTTTATCATGCCGGTATGCACTTGGCATAGAAAGCATTTGCGTACATACTAGATGTAATCTTTCTCTATGGTCATCCAAAAGTAACCGTCCCTGAGTATCTTCTTATCCAAGACGAAACCATTAATGTGCGGGCCACAGGTCCCGGGATGTACATCCTCAAGTAGCTTAGAAGTTTCTTTTGCGTCGACACATCTTAGTAAACCCAAATCGGGAGTTCTTCTGTACAAGTTTTCTCTGTTATGGAAGAAGTGATTGGACAATCTCCTAGGTGTGCATTTCTGAGAATAATTTGCATGCTCCGGGTATTCTCCTTTTGACAAATACTTCGTGATGTGATGGAACCAAGGCTTTCCATCTGTTTCTTCTCCAACATGAGCACAATATGACGACTGATTGTGGATCTTACCAAAATAGGATCAATATAATTATTATTTGGATAACGTATCATAGATGACAAGGTGGCCAATGCAACGACAAACTCATTGTGGATTCTGGGCACATGTCAGAATTCTATCTCCGTGAACCTCTTTTTCTGTTCCTGCACATGGTGCAAATATGGCAATATCTTGGAATTCTTGGTGGCCCACTCTCCTTCTACTTGGTGCACAAGAAAATCTGAATCACCGATTACCAGCAACTCCTGAATGTGTATGTAAGATTATCTGAATTTAGCAAATACCGGATAATGTTGACCCGTTTCTGCCTCCAATTCCCACTTCTTTGAAATTTGCAGCTTTGTCAAAGAACATCCTGCAACTGTATATGCTTCGAAAATTTCTTCTCCTATGAATGATACTTCTTCATCAGGTAAATACGTTTTCAAGGTTTTGTATTCTCCTCCTATTAGATTTATAGAAAGATGATCTGCCAATGCTTGTCCCTTAACCGGTTTTTGAGTTACATAGACGATGTCGAACTCACTCAATAGTATCTTCCTCTTGGCTAACTTCCCGGTCTGTATGGATTTCTGAAATATGTACTTTGAAGGGGTCCATCCTGGATATGAGTTATGTAGTATAAGCACATAAATAATGCCTCAACTTCTGAGCTCTCTAGGTTAAAGCATAATAGGTACGTTATCGTGCTTCGTAAGGTGTGAGCTTCTTACTCAAGTAATATATGGTATGCTCCTTTCTTCTTGTCTCATCATGTTGTCCCAAAATGCATTCGAAGGCTCCATCCAATACAGATAGATAGAGTAACAAAGGTCGTCTGGTTCTAGCGGTACTAGAACTGCTGGTGTGGACAAGTACTCCTTGATCTTGTCAAAAGCTTTCTGACAATCTTCGGTCCAGCTTGTTTCGGCATCTTTCCTCGGCATCTTGAAGATGGGTTCACATATGACTGAGGACAGTGCTATGACTCGACTTATATAGTTGAGACGTCCTAGGAAGCTCATCACGTCCTTTTTGCTCTTAGGTGGTGTAACTCCTAAATAGCCTTCACTTTAGATGGATCCAGCTTGATCCCTCAATGACTGACAATGAACCCCAATAACTTCCCTATGGGAACCCCGAATGTACACTTCGTGGGGTTCAGTGTCAAGTTGTACCTCCTTAGCCCGTAAAAGAACTTTCTCAAGTTCGTTATGTGGTATGCAGCTCTCTTGGATTTGATAATTACGTCATCCACATACACATCAATTTCCTTGTGTATCATATCATGAAACATAGTTGTCATGGCTCTCAAGTAAGGATCCCCAGCATTCTCCAGACAAAATGGCATCATCTTGTAGCAATATACCCCCTAAGGTGTAATAAAATTTATTTTCTATACATCTTCTTCGTCCATCCAAATCTGGTGATAACCCGCGAAGCAATCTACAAAGGATTGGAGTTCATGCTTGGCGCAATTGTCTATCAGGATATGTATATTTGGCAGTGGGGATTCGTCCTTGAGACTTGCACTATTTAAATCCCGATAATCAACACATACTCTAACCTTCCTATCCTTATTCAGAACTGGCACAATGTTAGCTAACCAATTTGGGTACTCAACCACCCAGAGAACTTTGGCTTTAATCTACTTAGAAATTTCCTCCTTGATTTCAAGCTTATGTCTGGTTTGAATTTTCTGAGTTTCTACTTTGGCTGACACGTGCGATTAGTAGGCAACTTGTGAGCCACTATGAGCGTGCTCAAACCGGTCATGTCATCATATGACCATGAAAGAATTTCATCATACTCCTTTAGAAAACGAATGTGTTCTTCCTTCTCTGTTGTTGACAAGTGAAAGTTGATGCGAGTCTCTTTGAGGGTCTCGGCGTTCCCCAAATTTAATGCTTCGATTTTGTCCAGATTGTACTTAGGCTTATTCTCAAAGTATTCAACCTCCCTGACAATTTCCTGTGGTATCTCATCTTCTTCATCTGAATCACTATTCTCATGTTGCGTTGCTTCATTAGATGTCACAATCACTAGTTCATCGGGAAAAGTGATAATAACATTATAGAAAGGATGTAAAAAATAGTAATGAATAATAAAGAGAAAATTCATTTAATTAAAACTAAAAATTATCCAGACAAGTACGACTCGATGGATTGAGCATTTATTTTGAAACAAGTAAATCTTAAAATAAAATTACTAGAAATCTTAAATGCCTAGAATGGCTATAGAAGTAAAATCTGCCAAGATACCCAAGGACTCGCCGTGCTCGGGATGGCGTGGCGGTCCAATTCCTGAGAAAAGCTTCCTTTTTCACGGTCTAAATAGTGAGGCCATCTTCCTCTTCCTCCTTAATTATGAAACTGTAGTCCATGTCTTCATCCTCCAAGAACAAATTCTTCAACCTAGCTAGTGCTTCCTCTTCCGCATTTCCTCATATTGTATCAGCTTGGTGAAAAGCTTGTTCTAAGCATGGCACCGGTTGCTCGAGAGGGTAATACCATCCACGCCATAGAGGCGACCAATCATTATATTTTTTCCATGTGTACTGATATCTAAGCCCAAAGGTCGTAGCATGATATTTTAGTCGTATCACTTTAGTGATACCTTGGAGGTTCATTCCCAACCCTTTGCCAGGTTCATATCTAGACCAGGCCAATATGCTTTATATTTTACTATTCCGCCATTTATCCTTCTCGAAGGCATTGACCCGTTCAATATGATAATAGGTTTCCCCTCATATCCTTCTTCTATGTCAAATAGCCAGGATGGTTTGACTAGTGTAAATGGGGTTACCCTCATCTCCGTGAATGATCACTTCCTTACGGTTCCATTTGAACTTCACAGCTTGATGTAGTGTGGAAGGCACGACTCCAGCGGCGTGGATCCATGGTTAGCCTAATAGAAGATTATATGAGATTGGTATGTCAAGCGCTTGAAACTCGACGTCGAACCAAGTTGGACTCATCTGCAAGCAAAGGTTAATTTCCACGATTGTGGCCCTTTGGGATCCATTGAAAGCTTTCACGATCATGCTTCCTACCCTTATTTTATGGAAACCTTTGTCCAACCTTGTAAGAGTGTCTAACGGGAAAATGTTGAGGCTTGAACCTATGTCAACCATGACCATAGCAATGAATTTGCCTTCAAATTGTACTGTGATATGCAATGCTCAATTGTGATCCAACCCATTAGGCAGTAGTTCATCTTCATGGAAGATGATCTTATGACTTTCCAGTACTTGCCGTGCCATATTGGCCATTTCCCCACCATTGATGTTATTGGGTACATAAGCCTCGCTCAGCACTTTCATTGAAGCATTCTTATGTGCCTCTGAATTTTGCAACAGTGACAAGATGGATATTTGAGTTAGGGTTTTGTTCAGATGGTCAACGACGGAATACTCCTTTGCTGGTACTTTCCTCCACAAGTCATTTGGCCTTGTCTCAATGATAGGTTTCCTGGTAGTGGCATCATTACTGGATCCTCTCATGTGTTCAGGTGTATATACTCTTCTAGTCCTAGTCATTCCTTGTGAAGCATCAGATTCTACCTTTGCTTTCCCTTTCCGCCGAGCTTCGGCAACATAATCCGAGGGTATTGCTTTTGAGTTGAAAGTAGGTGTAGTTAATACTGTTAGTGTGAAAGGTGTGACCACTTCTACTTCAAATGGAGCGGGGGTGGCCACAGGCGGGGCCACCTCTACCTCAAATGAAACTGATGTAGCTACCTCAACCTTGATTGGTGACTTAGTCTGTACCACGATAGGAGTAAGTGTGACTGTAACTTTATATTCATCGCCTTCTCGGATGAGCCCAATCGACTCCTCAGGGTCCCATCTTCATTCGTCTCTATCACATGTACTCCACCACCGCTATGATTAAGGAAGGGGTTATTGCGGACATTAGGTGCGGCTTCCTTTGCCTGTATGAACTTGTTGTCAACTAGTGTTTGGATTTTATCCTTAAATGTTTGGAACTCATTAGTGGAATACCCCTTCATACCGGAATAGTATGCACAAGTTTTGTTTGGATTGCCCCATTATGATGGATTTTCTAATGTTACAGTAGGAACATGAGTGACGTAACCTGCGACTTTCAACCTCTAACACAACAGGTTGATGAGTTCAGTAATGAGTTGTATTGCCTGGGTGGCTTGCGGTCAAAGTTGGACCTTGGTCATGGATATTTTGGCGAGTCGGTGGTGACAAGAAATGGGATGGTTAGGAGTTATAGGTGTGATGGGCAGTCGTTGGCTGGGAATATCTGGGAAATAAGGGTTGATATATGGGCGGTGGTACTTGGCATGTGGGTGGAGGTGTTTGATATGTGGGTGGAGATGTTTGATATGTGAGTGGAGATTTTGGGCCCTGAACCACATTACTGCCCTAACATTTCTCTTCTTCGATATGACGCCTGATTGTAATGACTTATTTGCGGCCTGTAGTGCCTCAAAAATCATTACCATCCCGCTCTTAATTCCTTCTTCGATTCTTTCTCCAGGTTTGATGATATTAGAGAATTTATGATTTTCGATAACTATCAACCTTTCATAATATTGCGAATCCTATGCCCTGACTAAAAACTTGTTCATCTATTCCTCATCCAAATATAGCCTGACCTAGGCCGTTTCTGACCTCCAACGAGTAGCATACTTGCGGAAAGTCTTAGTAGGTTTCTTCATAAGATTTTGAATGTAAAAAACATCTGGTGCGTTCTCTGTATTGAACCTGAAACGGTCCATGAAATTTGATGCCATACTCACCCAATTGGATTATTTCTTGGGATCTTGACTAATGTACCATGACAAAGCATCTCCAGTAATACTCCTCATAAAGAGTTTTATTCAGATCTTTTCATCTTTTCCAACCTCGACAAGCTTGTCGTAATAGGTTCTCAAATGAATCCAGGGATCACCAGTACCTCGAACATCTCAAACTTAGGAAGTTTGTATCCCTCTGGTAGTTCTACATCTGGTTGTATGCATAAGTCTTCATAGTTCAAACATCCTATTTCTTTGTCGCCTTCAATATCCTGAACTCGACTTGTCAACTTCTTAAGTTCTTTAGCCATGTTTTTAATGAGCATGTCCTTTTCGGAGGATTGCGGTGTATAGGAGATTTGTTGGATAGAGTGAGGTGCAGTTTCCACATATATAGGGTTAATCTGATGGGTTCCGGGGACTTGGTTGTAATGATGGTCATTGGTGAAGTTTTGGGGTTCGGGAATGGTTGTGGTGCGTTTTGGGGAGTGTGGTAAATGGTGATTGGTGGGTACTGTATTGATTGATGGTGATGTTGTGGCGGAGTTGGTATTGGTAATGGATTGATATTTTTGGGTGGAGTAGCATATTGATTAGGTGCGGGAGGATTTTGTGGATGCTAGTTTTGTGTTTTTTGTGGAGGTGTTGGGTTCTTTGTGTTATGTTGATTGATATCAGGGACATTCAGGGTGAGTGACAAGTTTGCCATGTTGCGAACATGCTCAAGTTCACCCTGAAATTCCAATATCTTTTGTTCCAATATCAAGACTAGGTCATTCGGTGCCGGAGTACTCCATCCATCTAAAGTTTTTGTGTTCTCAACATTCTCCTTTCGGATACCACTTAAGTCGTCCATTTTTACTTTTCCTTTGTCTTTTGAATTGCTATGATGAGGAGGAGGTGGACGGCCTCTAGATCTAGTATGGTATGCTGATGAGCCCAGTATGAGTGAACCAACATAAGGGGATGGAAATAAATATAAAAATGAGGAAAATTAAAAAAGTAACAAGCCAATGAGGATTTCAAAACGTTTGCAGTATTTAAACACATATTGCGGAAATGTAAATTCGTGTCTTAATTTGGGAGCCTTATTGTGCCCGAGGCAGGCCCAGTGACAAATAGATTTGGAAAACTTTGTATGCCGATAAATGCTCCATTTCATAACATGAAAAATAGATGAATCCCAAATGACACTAAGATAATAGAAAAATAAGTCACTACTAGCACTTGGCCTTATTACATTTTAGGAAAGCAAATAAATTTAGCATATTTGGTCCCAAGGACCTTCCCCAGATTCGATCTTCCTAACTCCATCATACAAGTTCCCAAGCTCGCGCAGACCCAGAAGAAAGTAGGATCTGGCCAGATGTCCTCCTTCAGTTCCTTCGGCGTTATGGGAATCCTCAATCCTTTTTATGATTTTACCTTCCAGCTCCGCTATTCCTCGCTCTAGATATTCCAACTTCCTATTGGAAGTGACTGCCATTTCTTTCCATTCTTCGATCAACCTCACATTCTTTTCATGTATTTTCCTGGTGCTCATTCTCAGAGTCATGGACCCTCTTGCGTAGCCTGTTGTATTTGACTTGAGCTTCAACTTCTTCGTCTATGATTCTATTCCCTCAACTGGGTCATGGCATCACCATTCTTTTAGATTGTCCTCTAACAATGATGAGTTGAGAGGTTCGCACCCTGCATGATACCTATGGGCTCGATGGTGTTCTTTTCCACGATGATCTTGTAGTGCCACATACTTTGATCTTGGAATTTGTAAGAAACATCGTCATCCTGAAAGTCGGCTCTGAAATGTCTCATCTTGGCGATTCTGGGTATAACCTGTTTCCTCCATGCTTAGCTCATAACTCGGATATGGACATAACGGTATATCCTTCTCAACCCGATCAGCACCAAGTGTGGAGCGCCCTGGATATGATGATGAATTTGTCCGCTGGGAACCATTCAAATATCCATTGTACCTGTTTCTCAATCAGATTGTCGAAAAACTCTACTAACTCTTTGGCATTTTTCGGCTGAGCAAACATTCCCGGAATATAAGTCATTCGCTTGGGATAGTGGAGGGCAATATGGTCGTTCCAATCTATTCGTGGAAATTCTTGGCGATAATGACCCTTTTGAAGATGTTCTAATAACCACAACTACAAGAATAAGTGACAACCCCCAAAATGTTATACCCCTCTTTGACAATACTCCAGAGCCCTATAGATGTCGTCTATGATAATGGGGACTATGGTGTATGTCTGTTTGTTGATCCATTCCATCAAAGTCTTAGCGACCATGGCCAACCTAGTGTGGACTCTTTCCCTTTTTATTGGGAATACTATTAGGCCTAAGAAGCATACAATGAACAAGAACATTCTGTGGTGGATATGGCCCAGAGAAGTGAGAGAGAGTTCATCATGGTAGGTACTGTAGGACTTACTATGGCCATATCTCTCATACATATTTTCGAAGGGGATGTAAGATTCCTTCAGGCATACCAGGTCAATATTTTTCTCCAGTCCCATCATCTTTAAAAACCCTTTACCAATATGATTCTCTGGCACCAATAACCCTGGGTTATCCCAAGTCAGTCCCGAAAGCCCTCTAATTTCTTCTAGAAGTGGTATCATTTCTATGTCGCCAAAACGGAGCATATTCCTTTCACTTTCCCAGAATAAAGTGGCAACCTTGATCAACCTTTTGTTTGGCTCAATGTCTAGTAGAGAGGGCAAGTACCCAGGTACTCTCTTACATGTTTCTTGTCACCTGAGGAAAGGTCCTCCCACCAACCTAGAAGCAATGGTGAAATGTTGCTAACCATACCGAATCGAGGGACCTCATGCCTCATTTTCTGCAAAACAAAAGGGTTAGGCCTTTCTCCCCCGCCAGACCCGACTATTAATACACAGAACATGGTTGTGTCCATTGGGATTATGGAAATTTTGATGGACTTTTGGATAAGGCTCATCTTAAAAGATCAATACATGGACAACATATTGATCTAACTAGGTTTGACCAAGATGCATACACAATTTCGATCAGACTAAGGTTAATATGGGGGTTTAGACTGGTACCCTCAAGCGGACAACTTGAGAGGGACAGGCATAGAACTGTCGACGGCACTACTGATCGACTAGTTTTACCGCAAATAAGCCTTTTTGAATTTAAGGGTAATAAATATGAAGAGCGCAACCACTCATAAAGCGGTGCTATAGGATTTGATATGGAAGAGTGGAATATAATGTTGAGCATGAATTATGCGACACTAAATAGCATGTAGTCAAGTATTTGCACGTAAAAAATAATAAATGCAGTATTTAAATATTGATGGCATTTATAGAAAAAGAAAACAAAGAGACAAGTCAATTTTAGAAATAAAGAACCATAAATGCTTAAAGTAGGCAGTTAAATTCAAATAAGGGAAAAGGGTACGGGATAAGACATGCTTGGACTAATTCATCAAAGATAAGTTTGTTATGGTAAGAGCCTAAAAGTATCCCCTGCAGAGTCACCATGCTGTTGCACCCCCTTTTTTCCCTCTGCGGTGAGAGAAGTTGGGGTTTCGACATTCATGGGGGTAATAACTCATTTCCTTTTGGGAATTTGGGTATTTTTGAAAAGTATCCACCTAAAGGATAATGGTGCATTCGGGCACCTAAAGCAATTAACTCTTAGACTGGTTTGCATAACCAGAGATTTAGGGTAATGGCTTTAAATAATCTTGAGGAAAAGGTATTAGGCACCCATATCGGTCCACAATGATGGGTCCCGGCTGAACTTATACTTATGAATTAGTCCTTTAACAAATAAATAGTTTAAACACATACTTGCAAATAAGGTCATGTTTTGGACATTGTATGACTCAAGTAATAAGACAAAGAATTTGAACAAGTTGCATATAAAAGATTAAAGTTCAAACATTGGGAATTGGGAAAAAAGGGTCCTAGGATGGTTAGCCTATAGGATCACCCCATGCAATGCCTGGTAAACACTCCTCAATGAGAGGTAAAACGTGATATTAGCACGTAGTCATTATATCCCTTTCTACCCAATTCCCTCCCTTTGGTCATAGCCTAAAGCATTCTAGTAACCTTGAAAATGTCCTATGCGTGCACTACCCGTCCTTTCCTCGTGGACGGGGAGGTATTTTAGGACCTCTACTTTTGGACAGTTCTAGACCTTCCTAAGGTTTTAAAAGGATAAAAGTCTAGGCGTCAATCAAGAACAATTAGGACAACAATTAAAAGGGGACAAATTACAGGCTCTTAGTCACCTCCATAAAGATAATAAGTAAATGCATGTCTTCAAACAACAGTCAGGTACTTTAAGAGAAAATCTTAGAACATGGTATCTAGGTGAGCAGGAATTACACGGTATTGAATTAGGACAAAGTGTCAAAGACCTATTTAGCGTGCTGATTTTAGACCTGTTAAATCTTAACATATTTAAATACAAAGCGTAGTTTCATAGTTGTAGAATTTAAATCGCCCTAGAGGCTTGCCTAAACGTGTATAAGTGAAGTCCTAAAGCATGGTATATATATTGATTAAGATGTAGTAAAACAATGAAAAGTTTTTAAAACGAATAACTTGAGATCCTATAAACATGTTTTCTAGGGGTATTAATTTAAGATAGTGTTTGAAAACTCATTTAGAGATGCGGGCAATTGATTAAACTAATTCATAATGAACTAACATTAATTAAACTGATTTATTTAACCAAACTGATTTTAAGTTCTATAGGCAGGATTTTTACTAGAAATGATTTTAATTCTTACAGGTATAGTATCTAATTATTACGAGCTGATTTTTGAACTTATATGAATGATTTCTAGTGAGACGAATGTAAATACATGGTGCAACATAAACTGAACTCAATCATTTTACTTCTATGAGCATGATATCTAATTATAAGTTGATTTTAACCCTATAGACATGATTTCTATTATTGAAGCCATTTAGATCCTATATGCATGATTTCTAATATTGTGAAAGTAAAGCAAACATAGCAAATGCGTTTGAATTAACAAAATCCTATGAGAATGTATCTAATATTGTGGAAGTAAAGCAAACATAGCAAGTGCATTAACACAATCCTATAGACATGGTATCTGCTCGATTTATCCAACATATATAACTACCCACCCCCTTTTCACTAATCACCCCAATGTTGTTTACACATAATTATTACAGACCAGCTGAACAAATTACACAAACAAATAAAAAAAAGTTAACTATAGGGAGCCTAAAGCACGCTCAAATGACTTCCAAGCCTCCAATAGCCTCAAATGCCAAAGCTTCATAGATAGTATCATGTCTAGGTGTGTCAGAGTTCCCTAAGAACCTCATAGATCCTGGACAGTGCTCATACCTAAACCTTTTCCCAAACAATAAATGATTTAGGTGCAGTGTGGAAAGTCCATCTCTAACATGCTAGAGTTCAGAGAGATCTCAAGGATCTCAAGGCAGTACACATGCCAGAGGGACAAAACCTAATATTCTAGGAGTAATATGAGAGTGTATGATGACTTTCAAAGAGTTTGGTAAACAGTTATAAGTGAAAAGATTCAGAAATATCTTTCTCTTAAAAAAAGACTAGGAATGACCAGTTTTTTAGAAGAATGCTAGGACTAGGAGCAGGAGTTTTTGAAATCATTCTGAGGAAAGCACACTCAGCAAACAACCTAAATAAACAAGGATTACCCAGATTCACTTAACAAGCAGGCTTACATACAAGAGGTGAAGGGGTTTGGGAAACATATAGGGTTGAGACTTCATAAATCGGGAAACTGATACAACAAATGTCCAAAACAACTAGGAGAATACTAAACAAATTAGTCATGGAAATAGAAAAGGAATGTGACAGAATCATGTTGAAAGTAAAGACATGCTGAATAGGACTGAACACAATCAAGATCAATTGAATGCACTAATAACTAACAAAGTCATACTAGTTAAAGGGAGGGGTAAGGGAACTAGGTAAACATGTTGGACAGATATCAAATAACTAAATGAAGTTAGTCATGCAAATTACTCATAAGGCATAATTTAGATACGGAGAAACCAAATTGAATAACTAATACAGGAACAAGCATGGATGTATAGGCATAGAACACATAAAGTTGAGTTTCAAAGTCTAACTTGAGACATACGCGTTAATGAAGAGAGCACATGATGTAAAGCGAGTGCAGTTCAATATCTAGCCTTGGCTTACAACCGGCTAGATGAGTGATTATCACAAGTAGCAGAGAAAGAAAGGAGAGTTTTGAGTGTAATAAGTAGTGATTTTTGAACTAATGTTCATTGTCTTGAACTTAAAATAAGAGGGGGTTCATATAGTAATCAAATACTTAAAAAATAAGGTAAGAGATCAATTAAGTAGCAAATCAAGGAAGTCACATATAAATCAGCAAGATCTTCCCTTGATCAAGGGACAATTAAATCAATAGTAAAGCATGCTAAGTATTTAAGGAAAAGAATAAAGTAAGGTTTAGTATAGAGTAGGTAATTAGGGGTAAATGAATCAGCAGTTTAATTAAGGAAGCAAATCAGTAACAATCAGCAAAATACAAATAAGGCAAGGGAAAATAATTAAGGCATGTAGTTCAATAACATCAAGTAAAGAGGCAAGAATCGAAAGTTTAAGGGAACTTGTTCAAATTAAACAAGGAAATAAGGGATCCAAAATAATCAAAGGTTCTATCAAAGAGAAAGTCATGAAAGAGTCAACATGTTTAGCATGTAAATAAGGACGAACATGAATAGTCAGGATTTCACATAGCTTTAACAAAACACATAGTTAGACGACACTGATTCAAGGAGAAATATACAAGTCTTAACATGAACGATCAGTAAGAACACAAGCATATAGAATCAGTGAAAGGGTTGAACTAAGAAATTCAGTAGAAGCATCTTAGGATAAGAAAATCATGAGAAATCACATGAACCCAAAAGCAGGAACATAACCAGATGTACCAGTACTCAGAAAACATATGAAGAATCAAAAAATTAGGGTTTTCAGTGCAAGCAAACAAAGGTTATAGCAGACTTACGAAATTAGTAAAAATATATGAGAAGCATAAGATTAAACAAAAATTATCAAACAATTTGTAAAAAGAAATTCCGGAAACCCTAGATTAGAAAAAGATAAGAATCACTTGAAAATCAAACAATTTTTGTAAAGAATCTAAAGGATGTTGTAAAACCCACATGAAAAAAACCCAAATCATCTTAGATCTATATAAATCTAAGAGGTTTTAAAAAGAAATTAGGGTTTCGAAGAGAACCATATAGAGATGAAGAAACCTATTTAGAAAATCATTGATCATAGCTAATATAGGACAATCTTACTTGGAATCTCACTCGAATAGCCTGAAACATGTGAGAGAAGACCATAGATGCAAGCCAACTAGCCCTGGTCCCTTGAGGGCACCGGAGATGGCAAGAATAACGTGAGAGAGGCCATTGGAGTCCTGGGAGGTGGTGAGAAACCACCAGAGAGAGCCATAGATGAGTGATCATGTTAGGAGATTAGGGTTAGGTTGAGAGCATTTGGAGCAGAGGGAATTTTCAGTACGGCGGGTGTAAGCACATGATTTAGGGATAGGGGTTTAGGAATAAAAAATGAAGCTTTTAACGGGCGCCGCTGATCTAAAGGACCAACGACCACGGCCTGATGGGGTTTTGGGTTGGGTAGGTGTTCTAAGTTTGGGTTAGGAATTTGTGATCCGATTTAATTGAATTAGGATTAAATTGGGATGATTTAATAGGCTAGGTCCAAATGAAAAAAGGGCTATTTGTTAAATACATGATTAATTGCTAAAATAATTTTCAAAATGGTAAATAAATTATAAAAATCATTTTAATGGATGGATATGTTTTAAGGTAATTAC
Source organism: Nicotiana benthamiana (assembly GCA_034376525.1). Lineage (NCBI taxonomy): Eukaryota > Viridiplantae > Streptophyta > Magnoliopsida > Solanales > Solanaceae > Nicotiana > Nicotiana benthamiana. Next base: position 24,942,267 of record CM067324.1, on the reverse strand, counting down.
TTAATATTTTAAAAATATAAAAGGCTATTCTTCGATAAAATAATATAATAATATACGCATAGGCTATAATTTCAAAGTAATTGCAATTGTATCCTAAAAATACAGACGTGGATATTTTTGCAATAATTGTGACTTAATATGAACGCAAATAATAAAATTAATCCACGAAAAGATATTACGACTATTTTGTAATGCGATTTAATGATTTTTTTTAAAAATAAATGCTAGGAGAAATTGGTTAAAGTATTTTTTAAAAATTTAGAAATTATATGAAAAACAATAATTGATGCCCAAGCATAGTTTGAATATTATGGAAAAAATTAGGTATCAACAGGGTGCACCTACTCTAACTTGTCAAACACAGCATGCTCCACAGGTTCCCAGGCTATGATTACAACATCAACTGCCACTCCACCTGCTCAGCCATCCCAAGGTGGAGGTCGAGGAGGTAGACATCGCTCTAGAGGGGGAGGCCAGGACAGACACTATGCCCTTCCTGCTCATACAAAGGTTGTTGTTTCTGATTCTATCATTACAGGTATTATAATTGTCTGTCATAGAGATGCATCGGTTCTATTCGATCCAGGCTCCGTTTATTCTTATGTGTCAGCTTACTTTGCCCCGCATTTGGGAGTATCTTGGGATTATTTGAGTTCCTTGTTTATGTGTCTACTCCTGTGGTATATTCTCCTATTATGGACCGCATGTATCGGCCATGTTTGATTACTCTTAGTAGTTTTGAGACCAGGGCCAATTTATTATTACTCAGCATGGTAGACTTTGATGTTATCTTGGGCATGGACTAGTTTTCACCCTATTATGCTATTCTTGATTGTCAAACCAAGATTGTGACACTGGCTATGCCATGTTTACCGTGATTAATGTGGAGGGGTACCTTAGATTACACTCCCAGTAGAGTTATTTCGTTTCTTAAAGATTAATGAATGGTTGAGAAAGGGTGTGACCCATATCTAGCGTATGTGAGATATTTCAGTATTGATACCCCTACAATTGAGCCACTCCCAATAGTGAGGGATTTCCCTGATGTATTTCCAGCTGATCTTCCAGACATGTCTTCTGATATAGATATTGATTTTGGCATTCATTTGTTGTCAGGTACTCAGCCCATCTCTGTTTCTCCTTACTGTATGGCGCCTCTTGAGTTGAGGAATAGTTACAGGAATTGCTTGATAAAGGTTTCATTAAGCCAGTATGTCACCTTGGGGTGCTCCTATCTTTTTTGGGAAGAAAAAAGATGGTTCTACATGTATGTGCATTGACTATCGATAGTTGAACAAAGTCAGAGTGAAGAACATGTATCATTTGCCTCGTATTAATGAACTATTTGACCAATTACAGGGTGCTAGAGTGTTTTCCTAGATTAACTTGCGTTCAGGTTATCATTAGTTGAAGATTTGGGAGCCTGATATCTCCAAAACTACTTTCAAGACTCGGTATGGTCATTACGAGTTCCTTGTGATGTCATTTAGATTAACCAACGTCCCGTCAGCATTTATGCAGTTGATGAACAGTGTACTTCTGCCTTATCTTGACTCATTCGTCAATGTCTTTATTGATGACATTTTGATGTACTACCAGAGTCAGGAAGATCATGAGCAACACGTGAGAACAATACTTCAAACTTTGAAAAAAAAGAAGTTATATACAAAGTTCTCAAAATGTGAGTTCTGGATAGATTTCGTGGAATTTTTGGGTCATTTTGTGTCGATAAGGGATCAAGATGGATCCGAAGAAGGTGGAAGCAATGCAGAGTTGGCCTAGACCGTCCTCAGCTATAGAGATCTGGAGTTTCCTTGGTTTGACGGGGTATTACCGTCAATTTGTTAAGGGATTCTCGTCTATTATAACGCCTATGACTAGGCTGACCTATAAGGATGCTCCATTTAGGTGGATAGAAGATTGTTAGGAGAGCTTCCAAAAGCTCAAGACATTTTTGACTGTAGCCCCAATATTGGTATTGCCTTCAGGTTCGAGGTCTTATATTGTTTATTGTGATGCGTCATGAGTTGATCATTAGTAACAGCATGACTTCTGGTTGATCCAATACGGCGGCTGGAGTTTCTGATCACTGATCACGGGCGCCACAAACTTCAACTGTTTGATCTGCCTCTATGGGAGGAGCCTCAATAACACCTTCTTTTGTGCCTCTCGGGGGAGAGTCATTCAGGCGAATCAGTGTCGGGGGCGCCGTCTCAAACTCAACTATCCGTCTCTTCAACGTACCATGTTCCTCTCCAATTGACGGTGACTCGTTCGTAGGACGGACGACATTGGTTGGGACCTCATCCTAAGAAGCGGCCCTCGTTGTAGTAATCAAGGTTGCAGATTCAACCGAAGCAAGCCCTCGACGAAGGTCCTATAATTAGTATAATGACAAGACGAGTGGATGCGGCCGGCTAACAAAAAGCTAGTTGAGGGGCCCTTGCTCTCTGCACCCTCCCTGATAACGACGAACGATGCATAAGAGGCTAAACAACAAAAGAAAAAAGAGGAAAAATAGTAGATAAAGCTGTCATCCCACCTGTTAGAGGCCTGCAGCTTAGCAGGAGTTCATTTGGTATTTTATGTTTCGATGCTACAGAGGTATCACGACGATCCGTCTCACGTATTAGATTTCAGCTCATTCCAATTGGACAAGGATTTATATTATGTTGAGGATCCAATGATTATTGTGGATAGGCATATCCGAAAGTTGAGGTCAAAGAACATTGCATTAGTAAAGGTTCATATTCAGGGTCAATCAATCAAGAAGGTGACCTTGGAAACTGAGCAGGATATGTGCAACCGTTACCCTCACCTGTTCACCACTTCAGGTATGTCTCTATGTTTCTTAAAAAATGAATGATTGTTTTAAGAGGGGGATGATGTAATGGTCCGACCGATCATTTTGAAGTTAGAGCCCCGATCCTCAATTAACTACTTTCTCAAAATCTATTTCTGCTATTCTGACTTGTCGGGAGGGTTCGTTTTGGTTTTTGGAGTGTTCTGGGCAATTAGTCCCTAAATGGGAGCTTGAAACTTAGGATTTGGACCATAGTTGGAACTGTGTGAATACATCTCCAGAATGGAGTTCCGTCAATTCCATTAGCTCCATTGGCTGATTCTGGGCTTTGGGGCGTGTCCGGATTGCGTTTTGGAGGTCTGTAGCTCATTTAGTCTAGAAATGGTAAAAATAGAACTTATGGAGATTTGGAATAAGTCCGTAGTGTTGAATATGACTTTTGTGCAAAATTTGAGGTCATTCAAATGTGATTTGATAGGTTTCAGCAACAGTTGTAGAATTTTGAAGTTTCAAGTTCTTTAAGTTTGATTTGGAGGGCGATTCATGATTTTAGCATTGTTTGATGTGATTTGAGGGGTCAACTAAGTTAGTATGGTGTTTTAGGACGGGTTGGTATGTTTGTTTCAGGTCCGGGGGGCCTCGGATGAGTTTCAGGTGCTTGATGGATCAAAGATAGAAGTTGTGTTGTTGCTAAAGTGATCAGGCTTCTGGTGTTTTCCGACTTGCGGTGGGGAGACAGCAACTGCATGATCGCACGTGCAGAGCGAAAGGCACAAATGTGAAGTTTGGAGACTTGGCCAGGGATATCAGTGCGAAGGTAGTATCGCATTTGCGATGCCCGCAGATGCACCTAAGGAAGCGCATATGCGGCGTAGGACCACAGAAGCGGACACTTTCTACAGGAGCGCATGCAGGTGCGACCCTATTTTTTGCAGATGCAGACCCGGCTTTCATAAGTGACTTTTCAAAAACCAACGATGGATTTTTCGCAGGTGCGGTTGTAGGTTCGCAGACGTGAGTTCGTCGGGCAAAAAAGAGAGGATTTCTAGGGTTTGAAGTCATTCTTCATTTTTGGACTTGAGAGCTCGGAAATTGGCGATTCATTGAGGGAGTTTCAGAGAATACTTTGGATAATCATTACTAACTCGTTTTTAGTTGTATTTCATAAATCCATAGTTGTTTTCTTCATTAAATTAAGGAATTAGGGTGAGAAGTTGGGAAAATGGAGGAGAAGTTCTTCAAGCAAACTTCTGAGTTTTGATTGGGATTTAGACATCGTATTTGGATAATTTTGTAACGAGTGAACTTGTGATGGCATGAGTGTTCATAATTTGTGACTTTTACCTGATTCCGAGATGTAGGCCTAAGGAGGCTTTTTGGCAATTTTTCCAATTTCTCATGTTTGCTTTGATTTCATTAGCTAGATTAGTTTCTTGAAGTTATATTTACGTCATGTAATTTATTTGGCTAGATTTAGGCCACTCGAAGACGGATATTCGGAGAAAGGAATTGTGATGGATTGATTTGAGCTTGGCTAGAGGTAAGTGGCGTGCCTAACCTTGTGTGGGACAACTCCCTTTAGGATTTGGTACTGTTTTGATATGTGAGTGCCGTATACGTGAGGTGAAGAGTATGTAAGTACACGGGCTATTTGTCTTAAAAAGCCATTTATCATTAATTCATAACTTGTTTATCCTTATTTCAACTAAACTAGCATATGTAACTATCATGTTTATTCTAGAATAGCATGCCTACGTGTTTTAACTGCCTATCTTAACTCTATGCAGCATGTTTAGTAAAATTGCATGCTTTCCTTGACTTGAACTTAGTCTAAATTGTAGGTTTTCTTGTTGTAACTGTTATTTCTATTGGTTGAGCTATATATTTACTTTGGGAATACGGAACGGTATTCCAGGAGATCCCTGTTGTACTGTATATTTACTTTGGGACTACAAAACCGTATTTCAGAAGATCTACTTGCACTGCATATTTAATTTGGGACTACAGAGCGGTATTTTAGGAGATTTATCCCTACACATTTACGTTTGGGACTACGAGACGATATCTCGAGAGATCCCCTATTGTTATCTCTATATCCTGAGTTGTTGTCTTTATATGATTCCATTCCTGTTAGATTTTCATATTTATTTTACTGCGATATTTCATTTTGTCTTATTTCATTATATTTATACAAATAGGTCCCTGACCTGATCTCGTCACTATTTGACCGAGGTTAGGCTTGACACTTAATAGGTACCGTTATGGTGTACTCATGTCCTTCCCTGCACATGTTTTTCGTGTGCAAATCCAGGTACCGCTTATCAGGCGCATTAACAGTGAGGCGAGGCCGCTTTAGAGACCTCAAGGATATATGCTGCATCCACAGACCTCGGATTCCCCTTCTACTCTTTCCCATGTCAAACTTTTCTTGTTGTTTTTCTTTTTGTTAGACTCTGGAGTATAGAAGCATTGTTTCTTTCTATACCTTGTGACTTATGATATTCTAGGTTTTGGGAGAGTTTACGTATACTTAGTGAGTGGTTATTTATATGCCGAGCGGCATCTTAATTTCTTATTAAAGTTTACTTGTTCGGTTTTAGCTTTTATGTTTTTATTTTATTTTTCACAAATGTTAGGCTTACCTAGTTGTAGAGACTAGGTACCGTCATGACGGTTCACGAAGGGAAAACTTGGATCGTGACAAAATACCTGTGTCATTCTAGAAAATTCATCTACTACAGTTAGAAAGTACTTGTTTCATCAAATGTAGCTACTTTATATGGCCTCCATATGTCCACGTGAATCAGACCGAATGGCCTAGTACTTTTAATACTACTCCAAGGAAATGGAAGTCTTGTTGTCTTGGCATGTGGAAATACAATGCACTCATTCACTCTATCTCTAATACTTTGCAGATTAACAGAAAGTAATTTTTGAAGTTCTATAACAGACATATAACCAAATCTCCTATGCCATAGCTCCATCTTTTGAATTTTATTTGTAGATGTTCCAAGCTCTTTAGCAGACACGATGAAATTTTTGAAGTTCCTCCTCTCAACATCCATTTTTAGTGGATATAGACATGTTTCTTCTTTATCATTCTCCTTCACCTTTTCATTGAAGAGATCCTGAAAAACACAAAGATCAGGAAAAGCATGGCTAAGCACTACAGTTCTTTTGTTTGCTTGGAGATAGAAAGTAGATTGTATTTAAACTAAGGAACATAAAACACATTTGTTATAGGGTTTCTTCTATAATAGAGCTAGACCCTGTGTGTTTGACATAGATATATCACCATTTGGTAGTAGTACCTTTTTGGATTACTTGTCTTAACTATTGTGTTCTTGTTCAATAGATTTATATCAGAGACCACGTGATCTGTAGCCATGTATCTATGATCCATTCCCCAAATGCTCTAGACATTAACGTTGCCTTATAAATATCAGTGCCTGCTACATTAGTTGCAGATGTTGGAGCGTGATAGAGCTTTTTTTAAGTATCTGCATAAGCTGATCATATTTTTCCTTTGTGAAAGCATAGTTTCCCAGCTGACATGTATTCTCTTGAATGTTAGTAACCTGACTTTATGAGCCTGAAGGTTGTCCTAAATTTCTTCCACTTGTATAATCAAAAACATTTGTATTTTGTCCATAGATAAATGTAGGACCGAGTTGTGTTGCATGACTGAGTTATTCTCTGTGAGTACATTTACATGATAGGTTGCATTATAATTTCCCACATTTCCTCTGCTTCTTGGTTTGAAATATGGAGGATATCCTACAATCTTAACGCAATTTTCTTTGCTATGCTCCTTCATCTTGCAGAAATTACACTGCACATTCTAGTTTTTCTTAACTTCGAATGATGATTGCCTCCTATTCTTGTATACATTGCAACTTCATATTTTGTTAAAGTCAAGGTTGGATTAGCACCTGGAATTCCTGTGCTTGCTGCTACAGACTTCTTCCTTTCATCACTCACTATTAATGCATAAGCTTGATTCATTGTTGGAGTAGGACTCTTCATCAAAATTTTACTTTTAGCTTGAGCATATGAGTCATTAAGGCCCATCGGAAACTGATATAGTTTTAGCTTCTGCAGATACACGACAAAGTCGTTAGACTTTAGACAATCACAACTAGAAGCAGGAACTAGGGACTCAAATTCCTCTCATAGATCTTTGAGTTTTGAGAAATACACTAATATAGATACAGTTCCCTAACTCAATACTGCAATATCTTTATGCAGATTAAAAGTTCTTGAGTCATCTAATTTATTGAATTTTTCTGACAGATCATCCCAAATGGCTTGAGCATTAGATGCATACATGATTTCACCTCGTAATTTCTTTGAAACTGAGTTCATTATCCAAGATAAGACTATCGAATTAACCCTCTCCCAGTGATTCTACATAGTTTTGGGAATTTGTCTTTCTTGCATGTTCCATATATTATACCTAGTTTATTCCTACCCAATATAATGATTCCAGATAGAGTAGTTTTACATACCTGTCAATTGAACTGAAATTATTTTAATTCCACTCACATAAGTTGGCAACATAAACAATGGATGATTATAATTGATTCTTGCAATCGGAGTTCCAGAAGTCTGATTAAATTGATCTCCTACAGTTGGATTTCCAGTTGTTTGCCCTAATTGCTCTCCAATTGACCCTACTTTTCACTTGATTCTTTCGAATTTGAGTAGAATTAACACAAATGAAGGCTGATTTACAAAGGTCGTCGAGAGAAAGCTATGAATTCAAGCTTACATGCTCTGATACCATATTATTAGTCAAGAACTCTTGGTTAAGAAGAAGAAGTTGACTATTAAAGAGAGGAGAACAACATGATGGATAGAAGAAGAAAGAGCTTTGTCAAGAACCAAATTTTCCTCTGTCGAATGTCATGATGGCACCTAATCTTATGGACTACATAAGCCTAACCATTACTGAAATAATAACAATATTTAACCAATGACTAACAAATACGATATAGAAATCTCTATACACACTTACAATATCAAAACCGACAGTACAAGTGATAAGCTCTACTGAGTTCGCTAAGAAATCCTTAGTTACAACTGTTCGGAATGGAAATCAAACAATACAAAACAAAATCAGAAGGTGACTCCGAGGCCTGTGAACGCGACGACAATTTTACCTTGAGTCTCCATAGCTCGACTAGCTAGTTAATAACCAGCAACAACAGTAACACCTGGATTTGCACAAAAATGTGCAGAAGCATGGTATGAGTACACAACAGCGGTACCTAGTAAGTATCAAGACAAACCTTGGTAGAGTAGTGACGAGAGGCAGTCAAGACACCTACTGGACTAAACAACTTGAACAAGTATATAGATGAGCTAACAAAGAAACATTTTTATTATAATATTATGACATGATAAGAAATACAAAACAATACTTGCAATGAGTAGTAACAACAATAGGCAACAAGAAGCAGTCATGTAATAATGCTATAGAGTAACTAGTCAGAGTCTAAGTCCGAACGAAACCAAATAAAAGGGAAAACTAGCGACACATCGATAAGAATAATCGCTTTCACACCAGATGCATTCAAGACTTTTCACGAGGTGTCGAACCTCATAATCACAGCTCACCAAAAGTGAATATGCAACATAGGCACTCCCAAGGTATCGCCTCCTAGTCCAAAAAGCAAATATGCAACAGCAACGCTCTCGAGGTATCGGCTCGTAGTCCAAAAGGCAAATATGCAATATAGGCCCGAGGTACCGCCTCGTAGTTACAAAAGTAAATATCTCACAATGGCACGACAAAAACCTCGTTCAACTACAACACTAAATACCATATCAACAACGACAATAACACAAAAATACAATAAGTAAATCAATTCAGGAACTCCTCAACACAAAAAGATGGAAGAACAAACTCACAAGGAAAGACACAATAAAACATAATGGCACAACATAGAGATAACTCAACAAGGAAGAGATATTGTATAGCAATGATCCCACATAAGTACAATTCAATGACAAGAGGGATAACATAAATCAAGGACTGCAATTAAGGGTAAGCCAATAATGATAAGGGATAACATAACTTCAATTAGGGTCAAGCAATAACGATAAAGATTAAAAAAAACTCAATTTAAGGATAAGCAGATTATGAGGAAGACGATAATAACTTTAACTAATAATAGGTAGTTTGAAAAAGGTAGCATAGCAATAAAAGAAGCAACAACTCCAGCTAAGGCAAATAAGAATTAAATCGGCAAAAAAGGTGGAACAAGGCAATTAATTCCACATAGAGACACATAGATGTAAAAGTAGTAAATGGGGATTTATCATAACAAAACAACTTCATATCTAATGAACATAAGAACTTAAGATCCCTAGACGGTCAAATTTCTATAAATAAGCCCGAGCACGTACTCGTCACCTTATGTGCGACACAATTAGCACCAAAGAATCAAATCCAAAGGGATAGTTCCCATACAAAGTTAGGCAAGATAGTTATCTCAAAGAAGATACACCATTACTCTAAAATAGACTTCTCGAGTGAAATAACCTCTGTAAGGCTCAAATCTAGCCAAAATAAATAAAACTTATAAGAAACAATTCAGGATAATAAAACTTCAATCATTAACAGAAACTAAAAAGTCAACCCAAAAGTCAAACCCCAGGTTCGCACCGTGGAACCCGATAAATATCATAAAATCTGAACACCAATTCCGATACGAGTCTAAACATACAAGTTTCATCCAAATCCGACTCCGAGTCAATGTTCAAAACTCAAAAAAATCACTCTCTTAAACTTTGTACAACCCCCCCCCCCCCCCCCCAATTTGCTCTTTAAAATTCACAATCCAATTACCAATAATGAATACACATTCATAAAATATAACTAAAATCGAGTAGAGGACACTTGCCCTAATCCATATGGTGAAAACCGCCTAAAATATTACCCAAATCCGAGCTCTGCAACTCAAAATATCTAAACCTCAATATTAAATATTTTTCCCAACTATTCAGCCTCGTTTCATGTGCCAAACTATCTCAAACTTGTTTTTTATACCTCCAATGGATGTTTTGTGAAATTTTAGTCAAGTTAAGCTTTTGAATCACTCCATTTGGCCTTATAATGAAGGAGATATGATGTTTTGAATTAAGCTTTTGAGTCACTCCATTTGGCCTTATAATGAAGGAGATATGATGTTTTGAATTAAACTTTTGAATCACTTCATTTGACCTTATAATGAAGCATATACGATGTTTTGAATTTTTAAATGAGTCTGAAAATTTAAGGGATAAAAATGATATTTTCGTAATTTTTACACTAGAAAATCAGTAACGAAAAAATTTTTGTTTTAGCACCAAAAACTTATTTGAAACCTCCCCGACACAAAAACATATCTACGTTTTAGTCATAAAACACACTCTGAACCTACTCTCGAACTAAAGCACCGAAAAGGGGTCATCTTGACCTAATATTGACCATGGTCAAACTCCAAATCCTTAAGTTAACTAGTTTCTCAAACAATTATCCAAAACATACCTGAACTCTTCGGGACCCCTATTCAATCAGACCAACAAGTCTTAAAACATGATATGTACTTATTCGATGCTTCAAACACATCAAACAACATAAAACCACAAATCGTACCTCAAATCAAATAACGGACTTTAGAATTTTCAACTTCCAAAACTCGAGCCGAATGATATTAAATCAATTCAGAATGACCTCAATTTTTGCACAGAAGTTTTAAATGACTTAATGAAGCTATTCTAACTCCCAGAACCAATATCCGAATCCGATATCACTAAAGTCAACTTTCGGTCAAACTTATGAACATTCCAAAACTTTAAATTGCCAACTTTCGCCAATTAACGCTAGAACCTTCAAGAAACATCTAATAAAAATCTAAACATACACCTAGGTCCCAAATCACCATCCGAACCTAACGAAATCATCAAAACTCCGATCCGAGATCATACACAAAAAAGTCAAACTTGGTCAATTCTTCTAACTTAAAGCTTTTTAGTTGAGAATTATTCTTCTAAACCAACTCTGGATCACCTGAAAATCAAAACTGATGATTCCAACAAGTCATAATACATCATATGAAACTACTCAAGGCTTTAAACATCTAAATGGAATACAAGTGTTCAAAACGACCGGTCGGGTTGTTACAAGCTTAATTTCTAATTCAATCAACTGACCTACTTTTGTATACAAAGCTACTATTTATAACTAACTAACTAACGAATTATAGAACTAATAATACTTAATGCTTGTGAAATGACTCTATTGTCCTTGTATCATTTAACCTTTTTAAGAAGTGATTTTTCTCAAAAGTAGTTTTGGTAAGAATTAGTTTGTGTTTAGCTAATTAATTTGAAAGCACTTTTGAGCATCGATTAATATTTGGCCAAGATTTTAAAAACTACTTCTAAACATATATTTCTCAAATGTGTTTTTTGAGAAAATTATTTATTTCTATTTCTCCAAAATTAATTTTAATTCTTTCCAAACGCACTTCTTTTTCTTCTAAAAATTTGACCAAACCCTTCAACTTTAACAAAATTATGTGCTTTTGGATTTGATAAAGCCTGGCCAAACAGGCTATCAACTCCTTTTGTGTGCAATATATCCATCTACTTTTGACATAGTTTACTGGAAAAAGGGGAAGACTTCTTTGGAATTTGGAGCAGTGGTGGGCAAACTGCACAACACAGATAATGAACGTAGAACTGCACAACACAGATAATCGGCTTTAAAAAGACTGTTCACTTTTTAGTAGGGGTATACATAGATCGGGTTAGTTCGGATTTTACAATTACCAAACCAAACCAACTGTGTCGGGTTATTAAATCTAAAGACCAAACCAAACCAATAAATTCGGGTTTTTCAATATCGGTTTTTCTCGGGGGTTTTCGGGTTTTCGGGTTATTCGGGTTTTTTTTGAATTTTTTTCCGGTAAAATCATCGTAGAACAAAATATATAACGTATGCTCAAAATATTTCTTTAATCCTAGTAAGATACAACTATATAAAGTATTTTTCAAGAAAATAATACAAAATTTTGAGATATGTCATGACTCATGACATTATCCTAAAATATTCAACAATAAGAAATAATAAAATTATGTACTATAAGTATTGCTAATTAAAAAGTCATAATAAAAATAAACATAATCTAAAAGCACTAATTCATGCTAAACTAGATAGACTAATGAGGGAGTATTAATTATATGCCTAAAAGCTAAAGAAAAATAAAAATAGGTTATGTATTTTTATCTAAATTATTGCAAAATAAAAAATAGACATTTAATACATTCCCGTTCGTAATATTGAATTGAATGTCTTTTGTTAGCATTAGTATTGATTGCTAGCATTATTTAATTTACTATTATTAATAGTTATAAAACTTATTGGAGCATTCAAAAGTTCTAAATCAAATCTTGAAATAATACTTAAAAGATAAAATTATGAAATTTTTTAAGAAATATTTATAAATTACATTACTATATGTATATTTATATATTAAATATATCTAAAATTGCTATATATGTAATGTCGCGTTGGTTTAGTTTTGGTTTGACTTTCTTTAGTTAAAACCAAACCAAACCAATTATGGTCGGGTTTTTTTTCCAACACCAAACCAAGTCAAACCAAACCATAATCGGATTTTTTTCTCGGTTTGACTCAGATTATCGGGTTGGTGCGGTTTATCGGTTTTCTTTGTACACCCCTACTTTTTAGAGACCATTTGCGCTATGAATTATTTTTTATTTTTTTTTACTTTTTCTGAAAATTGGTGTTTGGCCAGAAATTTTTTAATTTCAATTGAAGATGAATTTTGGAATTTTTTAAAAATTTTAAAAATTCTAAAAAGCCCTTTTTCAAAATCTTCACTAAGATCACTCATAAAAATTTCAAAAACAACCCAAAATTATATCATGTCAAAATACAATTTAAATTTATAAATACCATTTTCACTTGAAGAAAAAAATTACTTTTGTTAGAATTTTATAGTTCTTATGTCCAAATGCCCTGTTACAATGTATATAAAATTTGGACAAAAATATCTTATGATTAACACGAAAAATCTTCAAACCTACAAGATTTGCTAAAGGCCAAACTATAGACTTGAAGATTTCAATTTTAAATCCTTAAACTTAACTCCATAGATTTTGGCTACTTTTTAAAATAAAACAGAAAAAAACATTGTTTGCTCGTAAAATTTGATTATTTTTTGAAAGATTTTTAAATTCCAAAAATTAGTTTAGGATAATTTTTAGGTGAAATTTTTTCTTCTATTCACAAAACTTTATTTTTCTCTCTAGTAAAACATAACCAACACAACTTCAACTTTCAATAAATCTCATTTTTAAGTTTAAACGAAATCTATGTCAAAAGCTTAAAATCACAACTTCAGTAAGATTTTATTTGTCAGAACCTACTTCTCTATCCGAAGTTGAATTTTGAACTGCATTTAATTTAAATTTAGACCTTGGGACGAATGTAAGGCCTCATTCATTTTTTTTCAATATTAAGACGTCCGAATATAAATACACATCTGAATATCAAGATATATATTAAGATTAAGATATTTGAATCTAAATACACATATAAATATTAATATACATATCAAGATCTGAATACTAAATCATTAAAAACGTTTAACATATGCATAAAATTAAATATAAAAATCAAATAAAATACTAATTAATCTAATATTCTATGAATAAAATATATTTTTTAAAATATGGCAGTTAGTGGTGATGATGGCTAACGGCGGTTCTTGTGAATACCTACTAGAGGCGACGGTTGGTGGTATTTTGGTAGTAGCTAGTGGTAATTGGTAGTGATAGCCATTATGATTGACGATGTTGGTGCTGGGTGGTAATAATTAGTAATGGTGGGTGATGGCGGTGGTGGTTGTCGTGATTGAGGAATGTGGTGGTAGTTTATATAATAGGCCCGCTATGGTTGTTGATGGTGGTAGGGTAGTTAGTTGTGGTAGTTAAAGTGGATGAGTTTGTTATTGTGGTTAAGAATGATAGCGGTGGGGGTAGTAGGAGTGCTGGGTGGAACAGGCTTGGAAAATGAGGCAATGGGTACTTCATCAGAAACTAACCCAAATTGTCACTATCAAACCCACGAGCAAAAAGTTGATCGTCAGAGTCACGAGCTGCCATGGGAGTGTCATCATAAGAGATTACCATGGTGGCTTCAACAGGCTCAGTAATGGGAACAGAACGGGGAGGAGACGCTTCATCGTCTAAAAATACACATATTCTGGCTCGCGGCCTTTTTATCAAGGAACCCCCATTCTGTTCCTCCTCCTCTTCAGAATCTTGGACTGTTGCAGCCTTCCTTTTCGATGAATAACCCAAAATTATCTCTTGAGCTCTTTCCAAAGAAACTTTGGAAGCTACGGCAGCATCAAAACTTATAACTCGAATGGGAAATCCTGATAAAAAAAGGATAAAAACAAATTCCAAAGGAAAAATCAAATTAAAGTACGAAGAATATATAAGAAAAAGTATTTACCATGAGTTTTCACTTTCCAACCAAACCGATACAAAAGGTTTTTCCAAGACTACCTTCCATCGGAGCAACATCCAATAACTTTCCTACCTAACCACAGAAATTAGGAATCTCATCAATAGTTTACATGGTTGCTGAAAAAGAGGAAAAGGTCTTAACCCACTAGACCAACAGTGGAGGCAACAACAAACCCGGCATACCAGCCATGGTCTTTATCATCCTCGGCTAACTAGCACCCTCTTACTTCTCACTACTAAAGTGAAAATCACATGGAAAAAAAGTTTAAGAGAGTAGAGATGAATCAAATAGAAGAACTCACTTGAGGAATAGAGAGCCTCATATCGATGGGTAAATACCAACACGATCTAAAGAAGACATAGAAGAACCTTGATTTCTGATTGATTCTCTATTAGCATAAAAAGATAGTTCAGCACGAACAATTTTATCTACCAAAGGCTCACGAAGAGGTTCATTAGAGTCTTTATTTCTAGATGAAGACCTTTGGGAAAGAGAACCCCCAGTTCTAGAAGGTGGAGTAAAACTCACTGGAGGAATAGAAGAGCCTCGTATCGATGAAGACCCTAAACTACAAAGTCTTCCTCCTCTCATACTTCTAATAGGAGCAAGAAGAAGGTCGTCAACAATGGGGACTCTTCGAGGGTTAGGGTTTAAAGAAGACATAGTAGTACGAGAAAGAAGAAAACAAGAACTGAATATTCTAAACCTTTTTATGAGAAAGACTGTCACACCTCCTTTTTACACACCCGAAGGGTATAAGGAAGTTTTTCTACTTCAAGTGCATTATTCAGAATGAGATTATTTATTCATTTTTTATTCATAGTCTCCACTTGGAATATTTTAATTGGTGTCCCAAGTCACTGGTTTATTTTAAATCCCAAATCGAGGAAAATTCAACTTTCCTTCAGAAGTCTATGAACCAAAAATTCTGAATAAGGAATTCTGTTAACCAGGGAGAAGGTGTTAGGCATTTTCAGGTTCCGTGGTTCTAGCACGATCGCTTAAACTATTATATTGGCCTATTATCTTATTTTAATACATGTTTAGCATATGGTATCCTTTAAATTGTTAGCCTCTTTTAGTTAATTTTAGGAAGATTCAACATTATCCGAATCACGTTTTAAACCACGTCATATGAAATGCACTCGCGATCCATGACACATATTATCTAACGTTATTGAGAATTGGAGTTTGGTCACATGAAATGCACCCCCGAGTTTAATAATTTAAATAGCGTGCCTAAAGCAACTACGCGCTTTCAAGTTAATAACAAAGTTTGCGAGGGCCATGAAAAATTTAACTAATGACACACCTCAATTTCTAAAGAGTTATCATTAATATAAGGGCCACGAGCTTAGGGGCCTTTTTTAGGTGAAAAAAAAAATGGTCAGCGTTTTGGACTACTTGCTCGCATCTGATGGTTGCGTTTCTGCTGCTTGTTATGGCTAGATTTTTGAGTGGTTAAAGGGAGCTTTGATAACTGACTTTCATGGCTGAAAAATGGAGTTTTTGTGGCTGATTTTCAACAGTAACGCATCTGCTTCGGCACTAATTTTACAACAACTATGGGGGTTGTGTTGTTGGTGTTAGAATGGAACATTTGTTGGATAGTTAACATGCTGGATTGGAGAACAACTCATGGATCACTTTGAACCTCACAGAAATCAGTAACAACAGCTTTTGCATCCCCAAATTACTAATTCCATACATAGAACACTATGATAACCTTCTGTTTAACTTATAGCTACATCTACAAAATTTAAACAAAACTTCAACCTCATTCAAGACTAACAGATGGTTTAACAACTGATGGTATATGTTTAATTGACCATACGTATCAAATTGATCCATATGAATGTTATATTTCGAGCTACTTCACTGTTTCCATTCAAAGTGAAATGAAATGCTCGTAAAGCTACACATTAGGATACCAACAAACGGATAGACGGAAATTAAACAGAATATAAGCATTTCTAGTCATTTGATAAAATATAATTACAAAGAAAGCATGGCATTGACCTAGTTGAGCAAGGAAAACACTAAGCAGGCTAAATAAAAGTAGGAGATGAAAGAAATGAAGTACAACCACCCATGAATAGTGAAATCGACAACTCCTTTGACCGAGCTTTAGAAAAACCAGAATTGTAGAGGGACAAAACAATTACAATTGAAATATACTGATTCACTTTGCTTTCTACACTGCTATTTTTTATATCAATTATTCTTATTTCTATTTGATTATCAATTACACGAGTTCTTCTAAAAACAAGCTTTGACCGAAATTTCAATTTTTAGTTAAACAAAGTAGTAGTGAAGTAAAAAGGTAAATATACTTAATAATTGAGATATAAAGAATTAATATTCAACCTTTAAAAATAATATGTATAATATCTAAGATCTGAATAATTAAGATTTACACTTTCGTTAAGTGCAAACGAATGAGACCCAAGTTATATTACATGCTAACTTCACTTCAAGATATGTAACAGGACTTGATACACAACGAAAGAGACGAAATGAGGAAAGAAAATGAAAACAATGGAAATGGTTAGGTCTCATTCACGTCTACTGCAACTCATCTTTCTAAGTTGTACTCTTTCCGTGAATTTCAGGATGCCTTTTCCAACGTTTGAGTGCGTGTACATGCGAGAGTAAATTTTTTTTTTTAAGAGTACTTCTCCGTCCGATTCACTTTAATTAATTTTTAGTATTTTTATGATTTATATTATTTGATTTTTTCAAATATAAAAAAGATTAACTTTTTCTTCTTTAAAGTTATTCTTAGAATAAAGAGTCTCAAAGTATTTATTATATTTTCAGTAAACAAACTAAGATTAATATTGTATTGGTCAAAATCTGACCATTGTGGCCAACCCAACTGAGATCCAGCCTAATTGGCGTGATAGAGAGACATCACGACCCACTTCAGTCCAAGCGCCTACAGTGCACGTAAAATTAAAAATAATGACTCAAGTAACTATGGAAACGATCATAGTATTGGCGTCACATCTACCAAAGAATATAGCAAGATCTCCAAGACTATATAGGGGAGGAATCCTCAAATTAGGGAGGGGGAGGCTTTTCTCCCTTTCCTCTCCTCTGTAATTTTTTATGAAGAAAAGATACAAATTAAAACTCTCCATATATCATGTAAATTGATTATCCTCACTGGAATATGAGAGAAGAAATGAAAAACATCAACAAGATTGATCACCTTTATTTTAGCTTACTCATCACTTCTCGATTCACTTTTAGATATGAAGTTTATTACACTTGGCTTACATTATCATCTTCATTAATTGAGTTAATCAAAAAGGTTTTGACCTCTTTTGGTGAAATAATTTGGCTTCGCATGTGAAAATTTCTTAGCCAAATTTCCTAGTATCCTTCAAATAAAAAATCGGAGAAACATAATCATCCACCAGAAGGAGTGGTAAGTAAACCTCACATTCTAGTCTAGATCTTAACTCTTGTGGGCTTTGCGTGGAGGAGTATTCTTAACGTTTGCTGCCGAATCTAATACCCATCATTCCACCAACCACTAAAACGTCAGGCAGAGCGAGCAATGCGATAAGGC
Organism: Nicotiana benthamiana; assembly: GCA_034376525.1. Lineage (NCBI taxonomy): Eukaryota > Viridiplantae > Streptophyta > Magnoliopsida > Solanales > Solanaceae > Nicotiana > Nicotiana benthamiana. The sequence goes on along the minus strand of CM067324.1, from coordinate 24,924,336 downwards.
TACCCTAGTCATCTACCAATTGAATCAAGGTAAGAAAAGTCTCATCTTGGTTCACCTTCTATTGCTTGCTTGAACAGGAATGCAAGTTGCGCATGAGCGATCGAGCAAAGAAATTCCAACTGGAGAGGAGAAGAACTAGTACAAAATAACTTGAATACCGCCTTCCAGATATCCCTTCTTAAAATGACGTCACCTAAGTCGTACTCCCTTTCCTTACCAAGAAGTTGTCCCGATTGGGTTCTCTCGGCGAGCCTTTAAGCGAGATGATGAAGAAGATGTTGCCAAATTAAAGGAATAATTCATCTCCCTCAACATCGATGAGCTCCCTAGGCCGAATGATGAGGAGATTAAACAGAGAAATTTCAACATATGCATAAAACAAACATTGACAAGATAGAAACCTTCTATATTCTCCGACATCACACTCTCGAATACAGACAAAACTAAGCAAACTGGGACTCACCCAGGAAAAACACAAACTAAGAAAACTGGGACTCACCCAAGAAATGTACAAGTTAAGCAAACTGGGACTCACCCAAAGGACACCAGGAACTCTAAAAAAAATAACGACGGGTTAACATTTTAATAAAAGTTCGGAATAACACTCGTAAGGCCAAGGCCCATCCCCAAATAGAAGAGTTCTACCTCGCTCAAACAACTATGGGTTAACACTTCAACAAAAAGTTTGAAATAACACCCGTAAGGACAAGGGTCGTTGCCAAAAAGAAGAGTTTGACCTCGCTCGAACAACGACGGATCAACATTTCGACAAAAGCTTGAAATAATACCCTTAAGGCCAAGGGTCATTGCAAAATAGAAGAGTTCGACCTCGCTCGAACAACAACGGGTTAAAATTTTGACAAAACTTTAAAATATCACCCGTAAGGCCAAGGGCCATTGCATAAAGAAGAGTTCAACCTCTCTCCAACAACGACGGGTTAACATTTCGACAAAAGTTTGAAATAACACCCGTAAGGCCAAGGGCCATCGCCAAATAGAAGATTTCGACCTCGCTCTAATAACAATGGGTTAACATTTCAACAAAAGATATAAATAATACCCGTAGGGCCTAGGGCCATCGCCAAAAAGAAAAGTTCAATCTTACTCGAACAATGACGGGTTAACATTTTGACAAAAGTTTGAAATAACACCCATAAGGACAAGGCCAATGCCAAACATAAGAGTTCGACCTCGCTCGAACAATGCGGGTTACCATTTTGACAAAAGTTTGAAATAACACCCGTAAGGCCAAGGGCTATTGCCAAAAAGAATAGTTCGACCTCGCTCGAATAATGACAGGTTAACATTTCGACAAAAGTTCGAAATAACACCCTTAAGTCCAAGGGACATTGCCAAAAAGAAGAGTTCAACCTCGCTCGAACAATAACAGGTTAACATTTCGACCAAAGTTTGAAATAACACCTACAAGGCTAAGAGCCATCATAAAAAAGAGTTTGACCTTACTCGAAAAATAAAAGGTTAACATTTCGACAAAAGTTCGAAATAACACCCATAAGGCGAAGGGCCATCACCAAAAAGAGGAGTTTGACCTCGCCCAAACAACAAAGTGTTAACATTTCGACAAAAGTTTGAAATAACACCCGTAAGGACAAGGCAAACGCCAAACAGAAGAGTTCGACCTTGATCGAACAATGGCGGGTTGAAATTTCGACAAAAGTTTGAAATAACACCCGTAAGGCCAAAGGTTATCACCAAAAAGAAGAGTTCGACCTCGCTCGAACAACGACAGGTTAACATTTCGACAAAAGTTTGAAATAACACCCTTAAGTCCAAGGGCTATCTCCAAAAAGAAGAGTCCGACCTCGATCGAACAATAACGGGTTAACATTTCGACAAAAGTTTGAATAACACCCGTAAAGCCAAGGGCCATTGCCAAAAAGAAGAGTTTGACCTTACTCGAAAAATGACTGGTTAACATTTCGACAAAAGTTCGAAATAACACCCTTAAGTCCAAGGGATATCATCAAAAAAAAGAGTTTGACCTCGCTCGAACAATGACGGGTTATTATTTCGACAAATGTTCGAAATAACACCCATAAGGACAAAGGCCATCGCCAAACAAAAGAGTTCGACCTGACTCGAACAACAACGGGTTAACATTTCGTCAAAAGTTCGAAATAACACCCCTAAGGCCAAGAGACATCGCCAAAAGAAGAGTTGGACCTTGCTCGGGCAACTGGTTAACATTTCAATAAAAGTTTGAAATAACACCCGTAAGGCCAAGGGCCATTTCCAAACAGAAGAGTTCAAACTCGCTCGAATAATGACCGGTTAAAATTTTGACAAAACATTGAAATATCACCCGTAAAGCCAAGGGCTATCGCCAAAAAGAAGAGTTCGACCTCACTTGAACAACAACAGGTTAACATTTCGATAAAAGTTTGAAATAACACCTATAAGGCCAAGGGTCATCGCCGAACATAAGAGTTCGACCTCGCTCGAATAATGACGGTTTAACATTTAGACAAAAGTTCAAATTAATAGCCGTAAGGCCAAGGACATTTCCAAAAAGAATAGTTCGAACTCGCTCGAAAAATGTCGGGTTAACATTTCAACAAAAGTTCGAAATAACACCCTTATGGCCAAGGGCCATCGCCAAAAAGAAGAGTTCGACCTCACTCAAACAACGACGGGTTAACATTTCAAAAAAAAAGTTCTAAATAACACTCATAAGGCCAAGGACCATCGCCAAACAGAAGAGTTTGACCTCGCTCGAACAACGACGGATTAATATTTCGACAAAAGTTCGAAATAACACCCGTAAGGCCAAGGGCCATCGTCAAAAAGAATAGTTTGACCTTGCTCGAATAATGACGAGTTAACATTTCGATGAAAGTTATAAATAACACCCTTAAGGCCAAGGACCATTGCCAAGCAGAAGAGTTCTACCTTGCTCGAGCAACGACAAGTTAACATTTCGACAAAAGTTCGAAAGAACACCCATAAGGCCAAGGGCCATCGCCAAAAAGAAGAGTTCGACCTCGCTCGAATAGCAACGGGTTAACATTTCGATCAAAGTTCGGAATAACACCCTTAGGGCCAAGGGATATCACCAAAAAGAAGTTTCGACCTCGCTCGAATCAACCAAAGTTTGATTCCACCCGAACGAACCAAGTCAATGTTGGTTCTATTCAAAGTGACAAAAATGACATACACCCTCGTTTCGGTTCAAGAATGAATCTATTTAGGGCAATAAGACGTCAAATGACCTCATGTCACTCTCCATCATCCTTTCACAAACTACGATGGGATAATACTTCGACATTAGCTCGAAAGCAACATCCCTACGGCTAAGGTCGTTATCAGAATCATACTCAACCCGCTGAGGTTGAATTCCTGAAGATCAGGAGTTCACCACACGAAAATCCAAAAGTGTTTTACCAAAGTCATGTAAAGCAAAAGAGAGATAAGCACAAAAGGCATGCAACAATGAAAATTCTTTTTTATTCAAAGCAGCTGCACGAATAGCCGTAGATTACATGCGGCAAAAACCGGCCAAGTCCAAGGAAAAAACAATAAACAACGAATAAAAAAAACACTAACAAAGGCAATAATTCTTTCACTCGATGTCATCACCGCCGTCCTCTTCACCACCATCTCTGGGAAGTCCTCTTTCATTATCAACAACCTCGTCAGCCTCCAGTGTTACATGATCATATCTGCAGTTAACACGACCCCCTCATTACTTCGCTCGTGCTCCTTCATATGCGGCTTCAGAAACATTGCCCGCCTATCACAAACTCTTATACATGCTAGGCTTCAGCATGAACTCAGAGCTCGTGCAAATAACGGGGAACATCTGTAGAGGAATATTTGACTTGAGCCAATAGCTGCTCTTTTTCGGCCTCAAGGGTATTGACCCGTTCCCCCAAGGTAGACGGTTCCCGGTTGATATCACCAATATGCTCCTCGAGCCTCGCTTCCCTTACTGTGGTCATAGCCCTCTCTAATTCCTTCTGGGATTGGAGGACACAGATAGTTTTCTCTAGAGTCTCCGCCCTTGCCAAAGTCGACGAACAGGCACTCTCGATATTTTCCAATCCGACGACCTTTCTCTCCAACTCGTCCAACTTTCCCATCCATTCCACGCCCATCGCCTCGACCCTGATGACATTTTGATCCATCTTAGATTGCATCAGCCGCAGCTTCACTTGAAGATATTCATACTCTGCGGTGATCCCTTTGCCTAACTCAAGTTATTCTTCCTTTGCACAAAGTTGCTCCTCGAGTACGCTATTTTTGTGAATTCCCGATCCCTTTTCTCCGGTTCCTCGCCAAGGGATAGATTACCACAGTTTGCCTTCAGCCGCTCGTGCATCTCACGGCACTTGTTGCGGTAGCGCCAATATTTCTCCAACATCATCAGGAAAATCTTGGCCGAGTGTCGACCCTACGAGCACTCTCAATCTCAACCATGTACGTCTGAAAAATGTAAACATGGGTTAAGGCCAGGTCGCCAAAAAAACAATATAAAAGAAAAGGGAAACTTACCCTCAAGTCCATAACGGCCACTTCATGCATCAAATCAATATCATGAACGTCCAGGAGAGCCTCGCTCTAGGCGGCAAAACATAAAATGTCAAAATGCGGCACCAAGTCTTCCATATCCTCCAGAAGGTTGATATCTGATGAGATTTCAAGATACGAGACGGGCCTCCTGCATGAACCATCGAACAGGTAAGACCCTCTTCAAACATCCTGACGTCATCAGGATCAATATCAGACTCAGATTCGTTGTCATCAACCAAGACGCCCTTCCCCCTCTCAGTGTCTAAAGAAGAAGCATGACCCGGTCCAGAAGATGAAGGCCCACCCAAAGTAACAATAATGGCCTTAGGACTCTGACCTCCCGTCACAGTAGTCTGTTGGTCACTTATAACGGTCGAAATCTCTATCGACGGGTTAATCATGGTGACCAGCTCCACCTCTAATGATGGGTTAGCATCATTACCCGTCTCCGACTCTATTAAGGGGACATCGTCCTCTAAATGTATCACATTTGACAGAGCCACATAAGACTCCACCCATTACCTCTTTGACGGCCCCTCACCATCCTCAGCACGGGAAAACTCCCCCATTGGCTAGATAGCAAAAGTTGGAGCCCCAGATTAAGGAACAACTTCCATGCACGCAGCTGTGGCAGAAGCTTCAACTTGAGCAACCTTTACGGAAGGTCGAGCAAAATGTCTCGGTACGGGTCGATCAGAGGACGTCGACTGATGAAATGCAAGTAGAGGAGACCTCGCCCTTCGTACTCTCCCTGCTAACGATAAATATTGTATAAGCAACAAATCCAAATTGCAAAGTGGAAAACATACTGCGGTAAAGCTACTTACCAGTAAGGGGCTTGCGTCCATATTTCTCATAAAAGGATGACCATGCATGAACCCTCATCGTATGAGGAAGGATAAAGTTCACCCACTTGTGGATATTGTCAATAGGCGCGGGGAGTAGTCACGCAACTGCAAAAACAAAAATAGTTTAAATACTGCCAAAGGAAAAGCAGTCAACCGTCACACCGACCAAACATGTAAACACTGACGTGCAAAGTTTCATCTCTCAGGGAACCCAACAGGGTCCGCCATAAGATGTTTGATCCGTACATAAAAATAGTTCTCATAGAAATGACGGTTGGCTTTGTCATTCATATTCACCACCAGACTCTTCGTCCCTCGATGGCACATATGAATCATCATGCCACGAATGAGTTGAGGAGCGAAGATGTTGAGTATGTGTCATAAAGTGATCTCCTGACCGGTAAGCTCCGCAAATTTAAGCAGTATAAGGAACAATTTATACATGTACAGTGAAAGTTGGTCCAGACATACCTCGTAAAAACTGCAAAAATCTACCACCAAGAGAGGAAAGGGAAGCCTATACCTGACAACAAAGGGATAGGCATAGAATGCACAGTATCCTGGGTGATCAAAATGAAGTATGTCATCCCCTGCCGCCGGTAGCATTTCGATGTAGGGAAGGATCCCCCATCTGGCCTTCAGCTCTGCAATCCCCCCCCCCCCCAGTCATAAAAAAGGAAGCAGGTTCCGTCTCCTCTCCGGCAGGACTGTGGAAATCATTCCATGGCTTCCCAGGATGAGGCAAGATTTTAGCTACCGTCGGAACACCCTCATCTTCTATCACTTCTACTCCTCCAGGGGCAGGAACATCGCTTTTTGGTGCCGGAGTTGCGGCAGGATTGTCAGCACGGGAAAAACTACCAGCCATTTGTATCAATTTAATGGAATAATAGGATGGAGAAAGAAAGAAGAGACTAAAACAAAAGCTTCTGGCTAATCCAATAGAATCTAAAATGCGAAGTATCGGAAGATATGAGGATCCATAAAAAAATTTCGACAAAGGCAAGACAATGTGTCAGTTGAACGATGTTTTTCTTCTATTTATAGTGACATAAATTTCCTAAGCGGGAAACCCAAGAATCGCCAATTGAAACTGATAGGGCATGAAACAGTTCAATCCCCAGGAAACGTGGGTCATAATGGCAGCAACCACGAACGACGTTTAGAATCGAACAACGATTCGATTCAGAAACGGTCATGATAGTCCAAAGGTATCGTTAGAGCGTCGTGCCATTGTCTCAACCTAGAAACTACGCCCAAGGCACGAACAATCAGATTTTTCCTAAGTGTTCAAACTTATAATCTGCCCGTCGGGCCCGACAAGAGACAATCCTAATGGACGGAAGGACTAACTGTATTGATTAAAATTTGACCATTGTGGTCGACCCAACTGGGATCTCGCCTAATTGGCGTAATAAAGAGAGACACAATGACCCATTTCAGTCCAAGCGCCTACAGTGCACATCAAGTAATAAAAAAAGAATCAAGTAACAAAGGAAACTATCATAGTATGGAGGCACATCTATCAAAGAATGTAGTAAGGGCTCCAGGACAATATATAGGGGAGGAATCTTCATAGTAAGGGGGGCTTTTTCTCTCTTTCCTCTCCTCTATAATTTTCTATGAAGAAAAGATGCAAATTAACAATCTCCATATATCATATAAACTGATTATCCTCACCAGAATATGAGAGAAGAAATGAAAAACATTAAGAAGATTGATCGCCCCTATTTTAGCTTACTCATCACTTCCCGATTCAGTTTTAGATCTGAAGTTTATTACGTTTCGCTAAAATTTACTTCATTATATTCATTAATTGATTTAATCAAAAAGGGTTCGACCTCTTTTGGTCAAACAAATATAATAAATTTTATTATTAGTTAGTGTTAAGAGGTGAATAACCTAATTATTGTGTATGAAAATAGTAAAATAATAATCAATTGAAATGGAATGGAGGGAGTCTTATTTAGGTTTGTCACACCTACGTTTATTCTATTTCTTAAAAAATTCATTATTTTTGTTAATTAGTTAAATTATTAAAATTTCTGATTTTCAAGAACCGACGACCTTGGATTCAACGTGCCGTAAAAGACAAAAATAACAAATAACAAAAAACCAAAAACGTGTTTCGTCATCTTCCTTACATTTTGTCTCGATAATCAAATTCCATTAAACTTCTGTCCTTATTATGCATTACAGTGCTATGATCTTAACCCAAAAGAGGAACCCTTTTTGCAAGAAAATGGAGATTCGGAAAACCCATTTTCTTCTCAAATCAATTCTATTGCTGATTTTTCTCTTGCTCTTTGTTTCTGTAAGTTATCAAATTTCGATCCCTTCCAAACAAGATGGGTTCTGGTACGAGAACAGAACACCAAAGGTAGATTCAATTTTGATCGAGGCTTTCTTTGATCCAGTTTGCCCTGACAGTAGAGATGCATGGCCTCCACTTAAACAAGCTCTACAGCAATACGGTTCTCGTGTCTCTCTTCTCCTCCATCCATTTGCTTTGCCGTATGCTCTTTTTTAATACTATCATTTTTCGTTTTTTTTCTTTCAAACATCATTATTTGATTTGTCATAGTTAGGCTATTTTAGGCAGACCATCATCTTACTTCAAATACTGTGGCTCATTTTATATGATATTGTTTAACTGGATATAAAGTTTTAAAATAAGATTTTTGAAACTTATGATCTAATAATTACTTCAATTAGGATAATGTGAAAATCTTAAAGTGAAGTTCTAAATATAGAAATGTGTCGTTCCTTTGGTGATAAACTAAAAAGAAAAAAGTATCACACAAATTGGGTATGGGGAGTATTGGAATGAAATGAATCTATTGGATATATAGGATTTTACATATAGCTAAATGAGGTGTAGTTGATTGGTTTTTCACTTCAGTTTATACCTGGAACTTAAATCCCTTTTTTCTTTTTTTGTGTTGTGCGTGTATGTGTGTGGGGGGTTTGGGGAGGGGGGTAGAAGAAAGTTAATCTTAGTGGAAGTATGAATGATTTGGCCGATTTATTGTGTTTCAAGAACTTGGGGGTAAAGTGCGGCATACACACTACCCTCCCCTAACCCCACTTGCGGGATTGCCCGGGGTATGTTGTTGTTGTTGTGTGTGGGGAAGGGGTAGAAGAAAGTTAATCTAAGTGGAAGTATGAATGATTTAACTGATTTATTACTCCCTTTACCGTGTTTCAAGAACTTAGGGGTACGGTGCAGCATATACACTACCCTCCCCAGACCCTACTAGTGGAATTGCACGAGGTATGTTGTTGTTGTGTGTGGGGGAGGGGTAGAAGAAAGTTAATCTAAGTGGAAGTATGAATGATTTTTCCGATTTATTACTCCCTTTAATGTGTTTCAAGAACTTAGGGGTAAGATGCAGCATACACACTACTATCCACAGACCCCACTTGCGGGATTGCACGGGGTATGTTGTTGTTGTGTGTGTGGGGTGGGGGGAGGGGTAGAAGAAAGTTAATCTAAGTGGAAGTATGAATGATTTGACCGATTTATTACTCCCTTTACTGTGTTTCAAGAACTTAGGGGTAAGGTGCAGCCCACACACTACCCTCCCGAGACTTCACTCGCGTGATTGCACGGGGTTTGTTGTTGTTGTTGTATGTAGGTAAAAAATGGAATTTTTTCGGGCGCATCTCTGCTTGCTGTTAGCTGAGTTGATGACATATTCATTAGTGTAGGCACTCTTTTGCTGATTGATGTAATTTTGTTTTCTATGTAGACTTCTTTTGCATTCTATCTCAATCTTTTGAGCTCAAATTGCCGATGTTTTGGTTGACTATCTGATATGTTTACTCTCTTTGGAATATATTGAACATCCAATTGCTTCAGTAATGGTTAAACACTGTGGTCGCTGGTCATATATCACTGTATATATTTTCAATGATGACTTGTGCTCAATTTGCTGTCTGAAACATTATGTAAGATGGTGGCATTTTTATCGAGGACTTGCCTACTTAACATCTAAATATTAAGATGAACCTGAATGATGCTTCTCTGAACTTTGCTTCAGCACAGTAAAGTTATCGACTGCTATATTTATTTGTAGAAAGTTTTAGAACTAATGCAATATCTGTATTTGAAAATTTATTAGTCTACTTCACTTGCTATACCACTGTTGAATGGTGTGTATTTGCTCACACAGAAGCAATTGCTAGTGTTTTTCTTCTTCCTCTTTTCTTTTTTGTTGAGAATCAAATGTTGCATGATTAGGGCATGACAATATCATGTTGTTTTCCCGTTCAGCTTTTGGAAATAAATCCAACCAGACTGATTGACTTGTTTGCATTGCTAATCTGCAGCTACCATGACAATGCATTTCTTACCTCGCGCGCATTGCATGTTGTCAATAAGTTGAATGCTTCTGCCACGTACAAGCTACTGGAGTCTTTCTTTGATCATCAGGTAAGAGGATTTCTGTACTGAATATGTGGAACCTCAACTGCAATCAATAACTCATGTTAAAAACCATTGTTCTAAATGAAGTGATACATGTAACTCTCTTATTTTTCCATCTATGTCCATGTTTGTTTTTGCCTTGACAGTTAATGTTCTTTGTGATTTAATTTTCAAGATGAAAGTGTATGCTGCTGATTTCCTTTTTCTCTTTTCCCCTAATATACTTGTTTCTCTATTTTATGCTTTAGCGTGATACTCCAAAAGTCCCACTCCTTTAGCTTATATTCCTCCTTTTCCAATTACTTGCTATCATCATGGACTTCTTATTCTAGTTTATAAGATACTTTGAGGTGTCTATAGGCTGTGTAAAATGATGTTTTTGGAACCTTACAACTAGGTAACTTTCAATTTATGGCTTCATAGCATCTTCCTTCTACTTTAAACAACCTTGACATCATTAGTTGTGCGGCCTATTATGTTCCTGGTAATTTACCTCAAAGAGTAGGTCCTCTATCACTCTAGTTCCTTCAACTGTTAATCTGTAGTTGGAGTGCTTTTAGTCAAGAAAATTTATTGCACACTTCTTCAAAAGAAAGCATTGCAATTTGCAATATGTTCAAATTCCGAAAATTGGAGAATTTTGTTTGATGTTTATGACTTGTTATTACTTCAATTCTTTTCCTCCCCTTCGTACCCCCACCCCCTGGTGGAAGAAAATCCCGAGAAGATGAGTGAGAGAGAGAGAGAGAAAAAATGATCTCTTAATTCAGGCATAGAAGCTAGCTAATCAGTTTATGGTGAACAAAAACCTCTTAGTAGTTAAAGCTTTGTCAATTAAAGTAGCGAACCTAAACCCTTTTCGTTTTTTGATTAAAGCTTTGTCAAGGCACAGTGAAAGGCTAGTGAAAACGGACAAAATATAAGAAGCTACTATAACATTTCAAAAATGGGACCGCACTTGTTTGGCCATGAAATGTTACCTTCATATTAGTTCAACATATGTTTTGCCTATACTAGTGTGGCCATATTTGTGAATATTGAACTTCAGTATTTGAGCTTGCTTCAAGTGAAATATCGTCATTCTGGAAGGTTATTTCAAGTGAAATACTAGTTTCCTCTCATAAATCTTCAATTTTCACAACTTTTATTCCAAATGAATCATGTGCAAACACAACTGAATCACAAACTTATTTTCAACTAGAAATTCAAATTCTCCTTTTCAACTTCAATTCAAATATTGTCCAAACGCCTATGAAAAGTCTCTACTTCTTCAGAAATTGATGAGCTACAAGATGTGCACGAGTGTTTATGATTTGAAGCAACAAAAGAACCTAGAAAAACATGGCTGATCGTGAACCACAAATTAGTCAACTGATTGAATGCCCAAAACTGTTAATTACCGACATTTTACATGTATTTGAGTACTTGATTTTGAGGTGCATTGTTGAACAGGAAGATTTTTACAACAAAGCGACTTTCGACTTGTCTAGAGCATCTGTTGTAGAAAAAGTTGCAAGGTTTTCAACTAATGCAATTGGGAATTCGAATTATGATGTGATTAAGGCTGGCTTTACTGACTACAAAACTGATCAGTCCACAAGATTGTCTTTCAAGGTAAATTATCCTTAATTATCAATGATGCCAGACGCCTTGTTCTTTCTCCCCTTTTACTTCTTCTAGCTGATTCGTTTACGTTTTTTCTCAGTATGGCTGTGTGAAAGGTGTGTATGGAACTCCCTTCTTCTTTGTAAATGGGTTTCCACTACCAGACGCTGGCTCAGCACTGGACTACAAAGGGTGGAGACGCGTCCTCGACCCATTGGTTCATCAGCAGGACACTGGGAGGAATTACCTTTTGCATTTCTTCTTGTGAATCACAGATCTTTAAATATCTTTGCATCTATCTCGATCGTTAGATTACTGAGAAAGTTTAATATGTATCTTGTTTATAATAAATCCATCGTTAACGTAGTTTGCTGGCTAAAGTGATTTAAGTATGAGTATTTATGCAGTTACTGATAATGGACTCTCTTTAGCTAATGTGTTGATATGGTAGATGAGCTGGGAATCCACATGTTAAATACCCACAAATTCTAGGAACTAAGTTTGATTCAAACGTCAACTTAATGTTTCCTTGCATCAATCCTTTTTCGATCAATTTATGGCGTAGCTTTTCTAGGTGGATCTAGGATTTGGATTCTATAAGTGTTTACTTCGAAAATACGAGTAATAATTAAATTTGATTTGTGGTTTTAGAGATATGTGATTTAGTTCAATACCAATTAGTAGTCAAGAAATATGAAATACAAATGAATGAAACAAGTGAATCAAACCAAAGTTACTCAGCAGTAGTGACCTCGAGATGGACCGAAAGCAATAAAATAAGAACAGTAAATGTAAAGGTTGTTTTTGATGAACACTAAGAGAGAAAAGTAGTATAGTATATTCGTATCAATGATAAGATGATGTTACAAATGATTAGGGGCCCCATTTATATTCTTGGTACAGCTGTCTAACAGCCTAGTACGGAATAGCACAATCCTATTACAGGATTTGCGTCATGATCTTAAGGACGTGGCAGGAATCTAGCCCATTCTGTTACAAGTTCATAACGGTACTATTCCGTGATCGAGCTTACTCGACCTCAGTATGTATCGTGCTCTGTCTTCGAATTCGGGTCTAGTCACTCGAGCTCGAACTCGACCTTGCCCGAATCTGAACTATGGACGAGCTCTCAAACATATATATCGAAGGCAAACGATCTCGACCGTATATAGATAGTCCCAATGTTTCTTAGAGTAAGATGATAAGAAACGATTTGAACCTCCGTTTCCCAGAGTCTTTAGTGATGATGTCATTTCCGTGACATAGGCGCTCGAAGTGACCGAAACGTCCTGTTGGTTCGCTTCCCCAAAGTATGCCAGCGTTAGCGCTGCCAAACCGCCGTCACTGTTCTATAAATATGGGGCTACTTCTTTGAGTAATGGACTTTACTCTTTCATCACTTTCGCTCTGATTCTTCTTCATTTCTTTCCTTAATCATTTGTTTCCACTGCCCCTTTGAGCGCAGGAAAATGCCAAATTCCTGTAAAACACCACCTTTTGCTACTGTATGTATTCTTTAGCTTAAAATCATGCCTAAAACTTCCAAAACAATCCCCAAAAAGATAAAGCGTCGTCTTCTTCTATCTCTCAGCCGGCCAATCCGGTGGTACCGCCAACTGTTGAAGAAATCACCCCCGACCCTTACGTGATTAAGAAGGACTTTAATATTGAAAATCCCCCCGATGTCCCGGGCCGATGCGAGCATGCTTCTCGATATCTTAGTTTGATATCGGAGAAGAACCTCAAAGTAATGAAGAGGGACTGCAGCTGAAGAGACGAGGTCCTAGTTCAGATACCGAGCCCCGAGGAAAGCATTACTACCAATGTGGAGGGGTTTGTGAGTGTTTACACTTACCACTTCACACTAAATCCCCTTGATCGGATGGTGATTGACTTCTGCAAAACATACAAGGTCACCCTCGGCCAGATTCACCCCTTCTTTTGGCGCATCGTGATCATGCTGAACTACTTTTCCAAAAAGGCCGAGGGGTTGGAATTCCCCCTCAACCACTTGACTTGATTGTATCAGCCCTAGCTTTTTCGAGGGCTTTTCAAGTTACAACGTCACACAAAGAAAGCCTTCTTTGCTAGTAACAATGAACCCAAGGATCAGGGCTGGATGAGCCGGTTCATCGGAGTAAGGACTTCAGATGTAATCCCCAGGGACAAAATGGCGTTCCCGGAGAGATGGAATTTTAATCGTAAGTGGAATTCCTCTTCCTAGTATCTATTTGTATTCTACTTTCACGTTTCATAATGCCTTTACCATTTCTACAGCCACTGCTTGGGCGCCCCACGCGGTCCCCGACCTCGAGGACTGGGTCTGAAAGTTAGCTTCCACCTCCTCCTACGATGAGCGCAAATATTGTGAACTATCACAGGGCAAAACATCATGGTAAATTATCTTCCTAAGTTTCAGATACTTTAACTTATTGGTGGCATCAATGTATTCATATTTATTCGTGCAGGCATCAGAGATGTATCTGAAATGAGGCCAGTTCCACTTGGAGAACAGATGCATCCTCGACCCCAAAATCGGGGAAAGACAATAAAAGAAAGAGGGAATCGAAGCTCGAAGATTCCCAAGATTGCGGCACCCGCCCGGAAGCTGATGAGAAGACTCATTCATGTGGACTTTTATTCAGCCATTCAACACTTGGAAGATGAAGAGAACGATGGTGAAGAATTGGTGATGGTACCTCGAACTAGAAAACCAATCGAAGCCATCAATGTCTCGGAACCTGATGCCTTGCCACTCGATGAAGGAACTCCTAAGAGAGACTCGGGAAAAGCCCAAGAATCCCCGGAGATCAAGATTGTTCTTCCTTCTTCAACAAATACACCGAAGGGAACAAGCACTGAGAGGGCTGAAACTAGCCAGAGTGCCCCGAGCAAGGAGATCAGGGCCATGAGAATGGGTCACTCACTTTCTCTTCCAGCTTACTTCGAGGAGACAATAAAGGATGCTCGGGCTTCGCAAATACCTGATCCGAGCAAGGTCCTTGAAGAATATTCCTATCGGGACTTCTTCACCGGAGTTGACGATGTTGCTGATCTTAACGATGCATCCACCCTTTTTGAAGAGGCCCAGCGTCTTCTTTCTTAGGTAAATACTAACTGTTATTGTTGTAACTTCTTCTTCCCTGCAACATAAATCACAAAGTCAGTAAGAAATCTCTGAGCGCATGTTAAGCTAGTTATGCTAACATACGCTGGAAATTGAAACATGACCAATAACCACCATAACCGCCCGACTACGACGGAGGCGATAATTACGCGTGCAACGGGAATACTAACGAGGAAGACTCCATTGACCTTTGGAAGCTTCTTACCTTCGAAATTTCAATCAATTGAAGAGGAGAGTGAAGCGGAAATAGAAGGAATATATCTAGTTCAACATTTGCAAAAGGAGGAAAGGAACAAATAAAGAAGGAAATTCATGAACCAAGGCGACTCCAGTTTTCTGAAATTGGAACAGCTAAGCAGAGCAGAAGTGAGGAGTTAACGGACCAACATGAACGAGATGAAGGACTGAAGAACAATCGTTCATCACAAATGGGTAAGCCACTTACCTATGTTCCTCCAGCAATAAGGGATGGCAAAGTGTAAGACGACATCAAAATGCAGAAAGAGGTGTGGAATTCTGCACTAATTGGATATGTGTTGGGCGACACACCATATGTTCGATCAGTGGAAAACTATGTAAGTACGGTATGAAACTTTGTAGCTAAACCTAAAGTTTTATACCACGAGGAGGGATATTATATCTTTAAATTCCAAACAATTGAGGATAGGGATTTGGTTCTGCAATCTGGGCCATATACATACCATAAAAAACTAATGATTTTAAAAAATTGGGAAATTGACTTTTATTTCGACCTAGAGTGTCTTAGTACTATTCCATTGTGGGTAAAATTCCCAGGATTACCAGTGGGATATTGGTCCCCTGAGGCACTAGGCAAATTGGCTAGTGGAATTGGGAAACCATTGTACACTTATAAAACCACTGCAGACATGGAGAGGATATCGTATGCTAGAGTTTTGATTGAAGTGGATGTTGCCCAACCTTTGCCTTGATACACCTTTTGGGACTTTCTAGCAACATGTGACATATGATTGGAGGCCAATTTGTGTAGACTGCATAAAATTTGGCCATGATGCTGAAAATTGATGGAAAATTGAACCTGGTACAAAGGAAGATACATATCAGGAAGTAACAAGGAGGAAAAAGAGAAGAAATAGGAAAAAGAAGCCAGTATGGATAGTGGAAGAAGTAGAGGAAAACAATGGGACAGACCAAAAAGGTGTTAAACTTGCAGAAGAAGAAGGGGAGGCACAATAAAGAGTTGTCCAATTGCAGAAAGGGCAGAAAAATGAACAAAATGAGCAGGAGATAAATGCAAAAGCAAAGGGCAAAAGCAAAGCTGTACAAGAGCCTGTAATACAAGATCCAGTGATGCTAATGAGAGCAAACAGATTTGTTGTGCTGAGAATTAAGGAACCTAAGACTACAGGGGAAAGAAAGACCTGTAGATGGCCAGAAGAATGCAGAACCCCCATGATAGTATGTACATGGGACATCAGAGGGCCGAACAAGCTCTCAAAACAGAAGGAGTTGAAGCTCTTTCTGGAAAGACAAAAAGTTGATCTCATGGTATGTGTGGAAACTAGAGTGAAAGAAGGGAGAACAAAGAAAATTTAGCAAAAAGTAGCTAGAGGTTGGAAATATTGATGTAACTATAACACAACAGTAAATGGTAGAATATTTATTATTTGGAAAGAGAATATTAATGTACAGGTTCAAACTATAAAGGATCAGTACATACACTGTTCAGTATAGGAAGTGTCAACTCAGTTCACCATTGAGTTTACAGTGGTATATGCTAAAAATACACTGCATGAGAGGGAGGACTTATGGAGGGAACTACATCAGTTTGGAAAGCAAATCTGTAATGCTTGGCTTCTAAGTGGAGATTTCAACAATGGGCTTACAACTGATGATAAAATTGCACAACCAGTTACAACAATGGAGGTACAAGGATTCCAAGACTTGCTGAATAACCTGCAATTGACTCCCATAAGGTCAATAGGCAGGCATTTTACTTGGTGCAATAAACAGCTTGTGGAAAGTAGAGTATATAGCAAAATAGATTGGACTTTGGGTAATTTTCAATGGATGCAGCAATATGGACACATTGAAGCAGATTTATTATGCCCTGGAGTATCAGATCATTCCCCTGTAATAATGAGGTGTGGAGAGAAGAGAAGAATGTACCCCAAACTATTCAAGTTCTTTGTGAATGTCATGGAACATCCTGAATTTCATGCAAAGCTAAAGAAAGTACGGGAGCAGAGTAAGGATATGAATGTCATGTTAAGAGCAAGCAGAAAGTTACATGATCTGAAGTATAAATTGAAGGACCTTAATCAATATATGGCTTCCTATCAACAAAGACTAAATCAAGTTAGACAAAAACCGGAGATTGTGCAAGCAAACATAAGTGTACAACCATTCTGTCAAAGTCTATTTGATCAGGAAAAGGAGATCCTAGCTGAGTTAGATAGGTGGAGCAACATTAAAGAACAAGTACTTAGACAGAGATCCAGAGAAGGCTGGATACTATGTGGTGATAGCAACTCAAAATACTTCCATGCCCAGTGGAAGATTAGACAAAGCAAGAATACAATCGTAGCCATTTATACTGAAGCAGGGATCGAA
Source organism: Nicotiana benthamiana (assembly GCA_034376525.1). Taxonomy (NCBI): domain Eukaryota; kingdom Viridiplantae; phylum Streptophyta; class Magnoliopsida; order Solanales; family Solanaceae; genus Nicotiana; species Nicotiana benthamiana. Next base: position 24,907,205 of record CM067324.1, on the reverse strand, counting down.
CGAACAGATCCAGACATCCAGTACAAGTAGAATCAGAATTCATGGCTGTATTCAAGATATTAATGGGAAGCTGCTGTGGTGAGATCCGATGTCTAATCTCTCAGATCATTAAAAAAGGGCTAAGGTTGACAAGGGAGCAACAACTGGAAATGATAATTCCAGTGACACTGAAAGAAATAGATACTACTATAAAAGACATGCCAGCTGATAAAGCTTCAGGGATAGATGGATTTCCAATAGAATTTTTTACAAGAAACTGGGAAATAGTGAAGAATGATGTATATGATGCAGTACTGGAGTTTTTTGACACAGGGAAGATGCAAAAGAAGGTGAAATGTACAGCTATAACCTGGATCCCAAAGGTTAGTTCACCAAATTTAGTAAAAGACTACAGACCCATTGCCTGTTGTAACACCCTGTACAAGATCATAGCAAAGATACTACAGTTGAGAATTAAGAAGGTGATTGGGAATATAGTGAGCTAGTCACAATCAGCATTTGTAGAAGGAAGAAGCATTATTGATAATATACTATTCAGTCATGAATTGTTCAAAGGATACAATAGGAAAGGGATGTCTCCTAGATGTGTCACAAAATTGGATCTTAGGAAGGCCTATGATACATTAGATTGGAGGTTCTTGAGGAGAATGCTTAGTGATCTAGGCTTCCCATTCAGATTCATTGAATGGATCATGGAATGTGTTACAACTGTTTCTTACTCTCTAGTGATAAATGGAGGGCTCACCAAACCATTCCAAGGACAAAGAGGAATCAGACAAGGGGATCCAATGTCCCCATTGTTGAAACACGTTCTCAAGTCGCTAAAACTAAACGTGTGTTCATCTTTGTAGGTTTTGATAAATGACAAACCGACGCGCATGGAACATTGACATATGCCGAAGTCCAAGCACAAGAGAAACAAAGAACAAGATCAAGTAAAGCAACAAAGTTATACATGAGTCGTTTTATATTGTGATCTTGATCCGACAATAGATTCAAGACTTGGCTTCTCTCGTAAAATCATTTTCATCAAACCATGCATCTTTGATTTAAAACAAAATGATTTTCAAACATCTTCATTTTAGCCAAAATGATTTTTAAAACATGTCTTTCAAATCTGGGCAGAAATAATTGATTATGTTAAGACAGTGTAAACCGGAATTTACAAAACAACAAAATAATCGATTATGTCTTTTTGGATAATCGATTATGTCAAGACAGTGCATAACCGGAATTTACAAAACAGCAAAATAATCGATTATGTCTTTTAGGTAATCGATTATGTTAAGACCGTTGCCAAAGTATTTTTAAACGCTGAAAGATAATCGATTATGCACAAGGCAACAATCGGTTATGCTAGCATAAAATCAGCGTCTGATTTTTAAACGTTATCAGGTAATCGATTATGCAATTTGAATAATCGATTATTCTGCTTAAAATCTGCATATGATTTTTGAACGATTTGCAGATAATCGATTATGCAAATCAGATAATCGATTATCCTAGCACAAAATCAGCAATTAGTGATTGGCAATTAAGCAACGGTCTTGGTGACTTTGAGGACTATAAATACACCTCAAAATCACTCTTTTAAGTACAACAACTGATTACATTCTTGCTTAAGCTTACATACTCTCATATAAATCATTTTATATTCATTTCATAGTTTTTGAGAGCCAAACTCTTGACGAAGTTGTTGTGTTCTTGAGCGTATTAATTTTACTCATATCTACTCTGTAAGAGAGTCTTGTCTTGAGTGCTAAGTGTTTGTATACACTTGAAGGGAAGTTATAATCCCTTGTGGTTGTAAGAAGGAAAGGTTAATTCCTTCACGTGAAGTCTTGAAGTGTGGTATCTTCGAGCAAGCATCGTTGAGACTTTTGTTCTTAGTTTGTAACGGTTTGTTAAGCACCCGTAATCTTAACGGAGTTAGTGTAAAACTCGAGAGAGTCTCTCGAGGACTGGACTAACCACACGTTGTGGTGAACCAGTATAAGTTCGGTGTGTTCTCTCCTTACCTCTTTATTTACCGCACTTATTTTACTCTTGCAATTTATATTGTTTTTATTATAACGCTATTCACCCCCCCCTCTAGCGCTAAGCGTATATTCTAACATTTGGTATCAAAGCAAACATGCTCTTCAACTTCTCTTGCAAGGTGTCAGCTCATGAATGCACAAATCTCGGAGTGGCTGCTATAAGTGCAAAGATGGGGGCGCTGAGTGACAGAGTGGAGCATGACGGTCCTTGGGCAAATAGACTTCTTCTCCGCCAATTTAAAGCGGGCTTGAGCAAGGAAATTGCTGTGAACTCTAGATGAAACCACGAAGTGGACGCACCGACGAAGTGTGAAGCCGTCTCCATGATTATGTGCCTGAGTCCCAAAGTTGGCAGCACGAGGAGGTATGGTGCTAGCATGAATGAGGGTGCAAGTTCCGTGTGGAAACGAAAGGAGTTGCAGGGAAAGTAATGCGTCGGGTCGCTGCATCATCGGGTGGGGGAGAGTTGTCACGGCCTCAGAGTAGGGACATAGCGTGCGTGCGGACTGGCAAGTAAACTGCCTTGGGGAGGGGAGGCGTCTCTAGCCATAAGGCGCTCTGCCCTAGTTGCTATTGGCTTGGCCGAGTTAGGCATGCCGACCCGATTAAGTTTGGGGAGCATGTCGCTTGTCTTAGACATGACTATGATGGGAGCCGAAGCATACGGGGGGCACAGCTGGTCGGGAGCTATTGCCGCTTCCCTGATGAGCCCATGGCAGGGCGAAACCAGTCTGCGCGCTAGTCGGACGGGCGTGTCCGGGGCGGTATGGGACGCCTCAGGCACGAAGCGCCGCGGTCCGTCACAATTGGTATCAGAGCCTAACTCTCTGAAAGACTTAACAGTTTGAGAGAAACAATCCATGGCTTCTACTCGTAACGTTAATGCAGGACTAGGTGAAGGACAATGCTTCACAAGACCACCACTCTTTGATGGCACAAATTACACTTATTGGAAGGAGAGGATGAGGATTTTCATTCAATCAAACAACTTCCAATTGTAGAAAATTATAAAGAATGGAGAACAACTTTCACTAAAAAGGTTGGAGATGAACTCGTCCCAAAGTCGGAAGACGAATACGATATGGACGATATCAGAAAGGTGGAATATAATGCAAAGGCCATCAACATGCTATTTTGTGCTGTAAATCCCGATGATTATCGAAAAATCTCATGTTGCACCACGGCTAAGCAAATGTGGGATAAATTGGAGATCACCTACGAAGGTACGGACCAGGTAAGAGAAGCTAAATAGATTTTCTAACCCACGAATATGAACTTTTTCATATGAAGGAAAGCGAGAAGATAGACGATATGTTCGAACGATTTTCAAAAATCGTTAATGATCTTCATGCTCTCAAGAAGACTTTCACGGATAGGGAGCTTGTCCGTAAAATTCTTCGAAGTCTCACTCCGGAATGGCACTCCAAAGCCGACGCTATTCAAGAGTCAATCGGCATTACAAATGTCACAATCGACGGGCTTAGAGGTAATCTCAAAACCTATGAATCTACTATTCTTAACCCTCCTTTGGATGATCAAAGGAAACGAAGAATCGCCCTCAAAGCAAGCACGGCTCAACCTCAAAATGATGAGGATTCAAGCGACGAAGATAACGAGCTCGGACTCGTTATTAAGAAATTTCACAAGTTCATGCGAAAGGAGTATGAACGAAAAGGTAAGCGACAAGGAGACCAATTAAAGTGCTATGGATGCGGAGAAATCGGGCATATCAAATCAAATTGTCCAAATACCAAAAAAGAGAAGAAACCCGTCAAGAAACAAAGAGCATACATCTCTTGGGGAGGTGACTCCGGAGACGAATCAAGTGATGGAGAAGGAAACGAGACCGCAAACTTGTGTCTTATGGCACACGAAGAAACTCAAATGAGGTATGTACTACTTCTAAGAACTATTTCACTTTAGAAGAAATGCAAGATGCATTTGATGAGTTGTATAAAGAGTTTATTAGCGCTTCTAAATCTATAAAAGATTTAAGAAAATAAATTTCTTCAAAAGAAAAGGATTTTGAAAAACTAACTCTTGAAAATGAGATATTAAAAGAGGAAAACAAGTTTTATGGCAAAAGAAGCGCCGATAAACCCGAAAGCTCAAATAAGGATTGTACTTCTTGCAAATCTCTAAAGGAAGAAGTAGAAAGTCTTAGAAGCACTTTGCACAAATTCAATTCTTCACACAAAAATCTCAATGAAGTGCTTGTAAATTTGAAATCCACTAAGCACGGTATAGGCTTTAAACACGAGCCAAAAGAAAAAGTTGAGTCCATTCCTAAACTACCTAAGACTCAACTTAGGCAAAACAAAATAAATGTCAACACTCAACCTAGAAATTTTAATCCTAGAATTGCAACTCATCCTAGAACAAATGCTAGAAGAAATATTGGCATGTATAGACCACCTAGACAAGATTTTCGAAAACTACATCAAAACTATATTCCTAAAAATAGAGTGAATGCTAGAAGAAATATTGGCATGTATAGACCACCTAGACAAGATTTTCGAAAACTACATCAAAACTATATTCCTAAAAATAGAGTGAATAAATTTAGACCCCCAAATTATTATCATGCTAGAAGAATGCACAATACGAATGTCATTTGTCATTATTGCAATAAAATTGGACATATTGCTCCCGCATGCTTCACTAGACATAGACATTTCACTGCAGATCAATCACACCACTATTTTGCACCTAACACACAAGGACCCAAAATGGCTTGGGTACCAAAATCTCGTTAATTTGTTTTGTAGGTATGTGTAAAGGGATCAAGTGTACTTTGGTACCTTGATAGTGGATGCTCCAAACATATGACTGGGGATGCATCAAAATTCCTTCAACTAAAACCCACGGAAGGAGGAAATGTTATTTTTGGAGACAATAACAAAGGAAAGATTATCGGCATTGGCTCGGTCGGTAAGGACGAATCCTCCTCCATTAAGCATATTTTGCTAGTTAAAGGTCTTAAACATAATCTCTTGAGCATAAGTCAATTATGTGACAAGGGAAATCTTGTATTGTTTGACTCCGAAGAATGCTTAGTTATCCATCGTAGTGATTTTAAAGTTATTCTTCGTGGTATTAGAATGGATAATATCTATATGGTTGATCTTGAATATTCTTCATCAAGTTTTGTGAATTTCCTTTTGAGTAAAGAAGACGACATGTGGTTATGGCATCGTAGAGTAGCTCATGTAAATATGAATCTTTTAAACAAACTAGTTTCACAAGATTTAGTAATTGGTCTTCCAAACATGAAATTTGAAAAAGATTCTATTTGTGATTTATGTCAAAAAGGGAAACAAACAAAAGCCTCTTTTAAATCCAAAAATGTTGTTTCAACCACTAGACCTTTACAACTTCTTCACATGGATCTTTTTGGACCATCTCGTATTGAAAGTCTTGGTGGAAATCTTAATGCTTTTGTAATTGTTGATGACTACTCTAGATTCACATGGACGTTATTTCTTGCTCATAAAAGTGATGCCTTTCAAGCTTTTAAAAGTTTTCTTAAACGTGTTCAAAATGAAAAGAACACAACCATCACTTCCATAAGAAGTGATCATGGGGGAGAGTTCGATCACAATCTCTTCGCGGATTTTTGTGACGAACTCGGTATTGAACATACCTTTTCGGCTCCACGTACACCACAACAAAATGGAGTGGTGGAACTCAAAAATCGATGTCTCGAAGAGATGGCGAGAACCATGCTCGATGAGGCTAAGATTCCCAAACTTTTGGGCGGATGCCGTGAGTACCGCATGCTATGTTTTAAACAGAGCTGTCATAAGACCGATACTCATAAAAACTCCCTATGAACTCTACAAGGGAAGGAAACCTAACCTCTCCCATCTTAGAGTCTTCGGTTGCAAATGTTTCATTCATAACAACGGAAAAGATAGCTTGGGAAAATTTGACGCTAAATCTGATGAAGGAATTTTTCTTGGTTATTCATCGCGTAGTAAAGCATATAGAGTGTTCAATAATCGAACCAAAATCGTTGAGGAATCTCCTCATGTTGTATTTTCCGAAAATGATGCTCGCTTGGCGAGAAAGGATTCTTGTGTTGGTCTTGCAGATGCTTTAGACAAAATCAATCTTCAAGACGAGGTGCAAAAGGAGAATCCAAAGGAAGTTCAAAATGAAGTCATGGAACAACTTTTAGAAGAAGTACCACCACAAGAAGAAGAATCGATGATGCCTAAGGCTTGGAGGACGTCTAAAGACCATCCTCTCGACAAGGTAATTGGCAACATCGAGAAAGGGGTAAGTACTCGAAACCTTCTTAAAGACATTGTAGGACATATGGCTTTTATTTCACAAATAGAACCTAAAACCATTTCTGAAGCAATTGGGGATGAGCATTGGACTTGGCAATGTAAGAGGAGCTTAACCAATTCAAACGTAATGATGTTTGGGAATTGGTGCCAAGACCCGATAATCACACCATAATTGGTACGAAATGGGTTTTTCGAAATAAATTAGATGAAAATGGTATAATCACTAGAAACAAAGCTCGGGTAGCTGCTAAGGGATATAATCAAGAAGAAGGCATTGATTATGAAGAAACCTATGCACCCGTTGCACGCCTAGAAGCCATTCGTTTATTACTTGCTTTTTCATCATCTATGAATTTCAAATTATTTCAAATGGATGTCAAGAGTGCCTTCCTCAATGGGTTTATTCAAGAGGAAGTGTACGTTGAACAACCCCCGTGTTTTGAAGACTTTAAATCTCCCGATCATGTCTTCAAGCTTAAGAAAGCGCTATATGGACTTAAACAATCTCCTTGAGCTTGGTACGAGCGCTTAAGCAAATTTCTTTTGGACAATGAGTTCGAAAGGGGGAAAGTTGACACTACACTGTTTATCAAGAATAAAAACAATGACATTCTATTAGTTCAAATTTATGTCGATGATATTATTTTTGGTGCTACTAATGATTTTTTATGCGAGGAATTCTCTAAGTTAATGACTAGCGAATTCGAAATGTCAATGATGGGTGAGCTAAACTTCTTCTTGGGGTTGAAAGTGAAACAAATGAAAGAGGGAACTTTCATTTGCAAATCCAAATATTGCAAGGAGTTGCTAAATCATTTTGAAATGAACAACGCCAAAGCAATGGCCACTCCAATGAGTACATCCGACCATCTTGACAAAGATGAGAAAGGTAAGGAAGTAAACACAAAGAAGTATCGAGGTATGATCGGATCCCTTCTTTATCTTACTACAAATAGACCGGACATCATGTTTAGCGTGTGTTTATGCGCTCGATATCAATCATGTCCGAAGGAGTCGCACCTAACTGCGGTAAAGCGGATAATGAAGTATCTTGTTGGAACTATAAATGTGGGTCTATGGTACCCCAAAGGTTCTTCATGCCAACTTGTTGGCTATTCCGATTCCGATTTTGCGGGTTGCAAATTGGACCGCAAGAGCACTAGTGGCACTTGCCATTTGCTCGGTAGCTCTCTAGTTTCTTGGTTTAGCAAGAAACAGGTAAGTGTTGCGTTATCCACAACCGAGGCTGAATATATAGCCGCGGGAGTTGTTGTGCTCAAATCCTTTGGATGAAACAACGGCTCTCAGATCATGGTCTTAGTATCGATCATATCCCTCTTCGATGTGATAATACTAGCGCCATAAGCTTGACGAAGAACCCTGTTCTTCACTCAAGAACGAAACACATAGAAATTAGGCACCACTTCATAAGAGATCACGTTCTCAAAGGTGATGTCGAAATTGAGTTTTTGAAACCAAATATCAATTGGCCGGCATCTTCACAAAGCCTTTAGAGAAAGAGTCCTTTTTCCGAATTCGTAGTGAACTCGGGATTCTTGACTCGATGTTGATCTAATACATGCATTGCATTTTCCTTTTCAACGATTACTAACTTGAGCGTCGGAGGCGCCTAACTCTTTTTTGCAGGTATCGCCCCAAATACAGGGGGAATTCTCGGGCACTGGTGATAAATAATCGATTTTTCTTAGTCAATAATCGATTATTACTCCTTTATGTTTTCCCATTATTCTACTGGAAAAATAAACTAATCGATTATACTAATACTAGAATCGATTATCTAACATTTTGATTTTGCAGGAATCTGGCAATCATATCAAATAATCAATTATCAATATTACTAATCGATTATTGAAAGTTCAGTTTTACAAGTGTTAATACAATAATCGATTGTTCAAAACTGAATAATCGATTTCCTCTTACCGTCTCGGTTTTCCATCGCACTGCCTAAAAATAATCGATTATCTCCAAATCAAAATCGATTATTCCCCGAGTCTGTATAACACACCGTGCAGCAGTAATCGATTATCAAAATCCAGTAATCGATTATTCTCTGAGTATAATTCAAAATCTTGTTGATAATCGATTATCCAGCTTCTATAATCGATTACCAATGGTCAGTGTTTAAATTTTGTTACCGTTCCTGACCGTTTGGCACCTCAAAATCTGCAGCTTTTCTTTATTCAATGCCCCCCTTTCCTCTACTCTATAAATAGGGACTTCCATCCTTCACAAATCTTCACCTCAACATCCATATTAGCTCCAAAACATTCTTAAATAGTCTCCAAACTTTTTGTAACAGCTCTCCTTCTCTCCATAAAAATGACGGGCAAGAATTCCAAACGCGCTTGTTCCGGCAAAAATATTGCCTCCTCTTCCGTCGCTCTTCCACCTGTTTTCTACTATAAAGACGGCTCTTATTTGCGGTTTGATACTGAACCCGAACTCCTTCGATTCCTCGAAAAATTTGAGAGTCGAGAAATCCTTCCGCCTCGCTTCTCAACTAGTCGATATCTTCGCAATAGCGCACCCCCATCAACGGCAAATATTCATATGCAAAGCCAACTCCTTGACTTCCTATATCTTCAATCTCCTTACATTCACCCTTCTCTAATTCGTGCCTTCTATTCAAATCTACAGAAGGACGAAGATGGTGACCTTGTCTCAAACATCAATGGAGTTCCAATTCTTTTAAATGAGGAACACATGCAACTCCTTACAAAACTTCCACGAAATGGGGAAGATATTTCACTTTACACTAGAGAAGAAGGAGCCTTATTTGATGAACAACTCCTTTTCCACCAAATTGGGATCGGGGAATTTGTTCAAACTCCGGAGCAGCGTCGCCCAACCATCACGCATATGCTCCTGAATATCGTATAATTTTTTACTTCATAACCCGTGTTCTCAAACCGCGCAAATTCAATCATACAACTCTCTCTCATGAGGATTCAAAACTCATGCACGCAATTATCACCGGGGCTCGCATCAATTGGTGCAAGTTCGTCATGACTCACATGTATGATGCAATTGGGGACGATAAGCCACTCCCCTATGCCTTTGTCATAATGGCTATTTTTCAAGCCTCCGGTATCGACACCTCCGTCGGTCCTCACAAAAAGGCAACAAAACATTGGGAAATTCAAGAATCTTCATTTCCCAATATCGGTGAACATCCGGCTCCTCCTCCAACTCAAAGACGTCATCCTCAGGCTCCGTTCGTTGCTACCCTCCAAACCATTTCTGAGCAACTTGCCTCTTTGTCCACATCTATGAATCGTATTGATAGAAATGTCACCCGATTATCCCACGAGCTTCATGGATATTTTGACCATGTTCGCTATCCCTATGCCCAAGTTGTTCTTCCGGAAGAAGTGCCGGATGCCGAGGCGGATGTTAATGTTGACAATGAATAATATTTTTTTTGTATCGGTTGAATAATATTTTGTCTCTTTTTCTTGCCATATTATGTATTTTCAATATTGTTTCCTCAATAAAAGTTTATTAATTTTTTCTAATGTCAAAAGGGGGAAGAATAAGGGCTATGCACACTAATACATATTGGCATAAATTAAGGGGGAATTCATAAATTGAGGGGGAACTCATTCATAAATTTATATACTTGTCTTGGATTGTCATTATCAATTATTTAATATGCATATCCCGATATTGGTTTGCCATTATCAAAAAGGGGGAAATTGTTGAAACACGTTCTCAAGTCGCTAAAACTAAACGTGTGTTCATCTTTGTAGGTTTTGATAAATGACAAACCAACGCGCATGGAACATTGACATATGCCGAAGTCCAAGCACAAGAGAAACAAAGAACAAGATCAAGTAAAGCAACAAAGTTATACATGAGTCGTTTTATATTGTGATCTTGATCCGATAATAGATTCAAGACTTGGCTTCTCTTGTAAAATCATTTTCATCAAACCATGCATCTTTGATTTAAAACAAAATGATTTTCAAACATCTTCATTTTAGCCAAAATGATTTTTAAAACATGTCTTTCAAATCTGGGCAGAAATAATCGATTATGTCTTTCGGATAATCGATTATGTTAAGACAGTGTAAACCGGAATTTACAAAACAACAAAATAATCGATTATGTCTTTTTGGATAATCGATTATGTCAAGACAATGTATAACCGGAATTTACAAAACAGCAAAATAATCGATTATGTCTTTTAGGTAATCGATTATGTTAAGACCGTTGCCAAAGTATTTTTAAACGCTGAAAGATAATCGATTATGCACAAGGCAACAATCGATTATGCTAGTATAAAATCAGCGTATGATTTTTAAACATTATCAGGTAATCGATTATGCAATTTGAATAATCGATTATTCTGCTTAAAATCTGCATATGATTTTTGAATGATTTGTAGATAATCGATTATGCAAATCAGATAGTCGATTATCCTAGCACAAAATCAGCAATTAGTGATTGGCAATTAAGCAACGGTCTTGGTGACTTTGAGGACTATAAATACACCTCAAAATCACTCTTTTAAGTACAACAACTGATTCCATTCTTGCTTAAGCTTACATACTCTCATATCAATCATTTTATATTCATTTCATAGTTTTTGAGAGCCAAACTCTTGACGAAGTTGTTGTGTTCTTGAGCGTATTAATTTTACTCATATCTACTCTGTAAGAGAGTCTTGTCTTGAGTGCTAAGTGTTTGTATACACTTGAAGGGAAGTTATAATCCCTTGTGGTTGTAAGAAGGAAAGGTTAATTCCTTCACGTGAAGTCTTGTAGTGTGGTATCTTCGAGCAAGCATCATTGAGACTTGTGTTCTCAGTTTGTAACGGCTTGTTAAGCACCCGTAATCTTAACGGAGTTAGTGTAAAACTCGAGAGAGTCTCTCGGGGACTGGACTAACCACACGTTGTGGTGAACCAGTATAAGTTCGGTGTGTTCTCTCCTTACCTCTTTATTTACCGCACTTATTTTACTCCTGCAATTTTAATTCCGCAAATTTATATTATTTTTTATTATAACGCTATTCACCCCCCTCTAGCGTTAAGCGTATATTCTAACACCCATATCTCTTTTGTAATTCCAATGGAGTATTTGAATAGGGGGATGATGGTATTAGCAGAAAATAGGGATTTCAATTTCCATCCTAGATGCAGAAAGCTGGGTACTATTCATATTTGCTTTGCAGATGATCTGCTCATGTTTTGCAGGGCAGACACTTGATCCATCAGCTTACTCCAGGAGGTGTTTCAAAGGTTCTCTAAAGCAACTGGTTTACAAGAAAACAATGATAAGAGCTCTATCTATTTGGCAGGAGTAAATGTAGATGAGAAACAAGACATATTGAACATGCTGGGATATGAGGAGGGTAAACTTCCATTCAGATATTTAGAAGTTCCACTATCCTCTAAGAAGCTAACTGTGAATCCATGCCTACCCCTAATAGAGAAGATAACTAAGAAAATCAGATGTTGGTCAGCAAGATTGTTGTCCTATGCAAGCAGACTCCAATTGATAAAATTGGTTATGTTTGGCATCCAAACTTACTGGGAACAAATATTCATGCTACCTAAGAGAGTTATGAAGATGATTGATGCAATCTGCAGAACTTTCTTATGGACAGGAGTAGCAAGCACAAGGAAAGCACTGATATCATGGGAGCAGATATGCAGGCCTATATCTACAAGAGGATTAAATGTCATCAACTTAGGACTACGGAACAAGGCAACAGTGATAAAACAACTATGGGGAGTTGAAATGAAGAAAGACTGACTGTGGATAAAATGGGTGCATAGTTACTAGACTAAGAATCAGAAGCTGGAAGACATGCCTCTACCTAAGGCTGCAGCTTGGGTAATCAGGAAAATAATAGAGACGAGGGATGACTTACATCAGAAACAGCCATAGGGGTCCCTGGGAGATAAAATGAAGTCACTAGTGGTACAGGGCAAGTTCTCTATAAAAACAAGCTTACTTCATATTGATGCCACAGTACCAGAAATTGCAATGGAAGGACATAATCATGAGCGACTAGCTACTGTGGATAGATTAAGCAAGATGGGCATACATGTGCCATAGGAGTGTGTGTTCTGCCAAGCTATCAGAAACATTGCACCATCTCTTTTTTGAATGCCCAGTCACAAGTAGAGTGTGGACAAGACTACTTCTATGTCTTGACATAAAGAGAAATATTAAAGGCTGGAGAGAAGAACTAAACTAGACAAGTAATATGGCCAGGAAAAAGATTGAAAGGGCAGCAATTATCAGCTATGTGTTTGCAATGCTGGTATATAGTATCTCGAGGGAGAGAAATATGATAAGATTTCAGCAGAGTATTTTTGAGGAGCAAAGAATATGCAGAGAAATAGTCCTACATGTGCACACAAGAGGAAGAGGGCAACTAAGGTGGTAGAAGACATTACAAAGACTTGATAGTTTTGCTTGATGTTCATGTAAATTGCCTATACAAGTTAGTTGTAACTAGAGTTTGAGTAGTAATATGCCTAGGTGATCAGATTAGCTATACAAAATGTAACTAGGATGAGCTAAGAGTACAGATTGTAGCTGGTCAGCAACTACATGGCTTTGCACAGTTATACTTTTGATTAATACAAATTTGAGTTAATAAAAGAAAACTTCTTCTTCCCTTCCTTTCCTTTGACTGGCATATATCCACTTCATGTATAGGCCATCATCAAGTTTAGAGCTGAACTGAGCCAATGTGAGGCCGAGCTCAGGAGGGTTTCGGGTGAAGATAAAGCCTTGAGGCTCCTTTGTGGCCAGGAGGAGGAGGAGCTTAAGGATCTTCGGGCTAAGTTGGCCAAAGCTCAGAAAAACGAGGCCGAGCTGGATGAGAAAGTAACTGTGATTTTAACAGAGTATGGTATTTTTGGCCTTACTTCAGAAGCTAATACTTTAATGTCTCGGCTGCAGTAGAAGTTGGAGATGATTGGGCAACTTTGAAGCAAGGTTGACCAAGTTAAGGCTGACTGCCATAGGTGGAAAAAGAACATGGATAAGCTCGCTACTAAATAAGGAAGCTGTTATAGTCCAACTGACCTCGGCTGAAACTCAACTCTGAGGCATTAAAGTGAAAGGCCTGGCCTAGGACAAGAAAATCGAGGATTTAGAGGCAGAGCTTGCCGGAGCCCGGGCTGAAGTTGTACAAGCTAAGGCTGAAGTTGAGAAGACAAAGGCCACGACTGATAAGACAATTGTCGTGTACTTAAAAGATGTCGCTGCTAATCAAGCGGAGATGAGAGAGGCCTCCGACCGGGAAAAATAGAATAATGATATGAACAAGTGCTAAGCCCGGAGGGTAACTCTCGAAGAAATCCACGCCCGAGGGTTCGACCTTACTGAAGAGATAGACAAAGCAAAGGCGCGGGAAACCGATGCCAGGTTTCTTATCTCTTCTAATGACGAAGATGCTATGAGCAGCTCCGAGGGCGGGGTAGGTGAGAAAGTTATTCCCGAGGAAGAGGAGGCTCTCGAAGATAGAAGTGTCGGGGGTGCGATTCCCGAGAAAGATGCTTTCGGAGACATAACCCCAAAATAAATTAGGTTTTTTTTGGTAAGAGCCCCTTATGGGCGTTGTAAATATACTTTTGTAAAACATCCTTTGTGAATATAATGAACCTTTTTGCTCTATCCTCAACTTGTGTTTTTGTTTTGTTCTTATTTGTGGAGGATTTTGATTCTACAGGTCAAATGATTAGTCCGAGTATCGTTTGGACTTGGAACATAATAACCCTTAGGTTTTTAAGTATCAATATAATGCCCCTTAAGGTCTTAGGTAATTCTCGAGCTAAGCTTAAATCAATTGGATGCGAGCTCGCAACAACAGGACTCTTCGGTCCGAGTTGAGTGAGAACGAGGTATCATACTCTATGTATTTTGAACTTTAAGCCTTTTTAAGTTGGCCCTTGAGCTCTTTAGGTTGGGCCGATTCGGCCTCTAGAGTGTCTATATAATTGTTTCCTTTTTCCGGCTAAAAGACTTAGTGTAAATTTAATTATGCCTTAGCAAGTGTTTTTCGTACCCATTGGGTATTTCAAAGGTTCGATGAGTGGGAACCTTATTAGTAATTTGATTGTGTAAACATAATCGAATACCTCTTGAGGTTTTTTTGAAGGCTAGTGTTATCAAAGCCTTTAAGTCATTAGAGGGCTAAATTTATCGAAGCCCTTTTGCTTTTGCCGAGGGTAGTGTGATTTAATCGATTTTTTCAAAGTGTTTTTAGTTTATGGCAGAATTCGTATCTTTTCGAGCCACATTATTTCGATCGTAGCCTTTTATATAACCGTAGTCTTAATATGGTCGTAGCATTTTAATATAGTCGTAGCCTTTTATAAGGTCGTAGTATTTAATATGGTCGTAGCCTTTAATATGTAGTAGCCTTCGGGTATGTCTTTTTGTCCTGTTTCCCGATAACTTTTCGGACAAGCTCAAAAAGTTAGTCCTCAAGTATATTGGCCTTGGAATTTGTTTCGAGAGGATGCCTCTTTGAGGTCTTATGAAATCGAGTTCTTGATGGCTCGAATGTGCTGACTGTCGATGACAGTCCCTGAGTATTCAGAGATACGCTTGTGTTTGGCCCTTGAGTTGTTTTCCATAGGATTATAAGTGTAGAGCTCGTATAATTGTAGACTTCTTTGAGACATAAAGTGTTTTTGATATAAATAGAATGCTTCTTCAAATAATTGATACATGCGTACATGTTTCGCCATCATGACTCGCTATTCTATATGGACATGGTTCATCTAACCGTTTGGCCCATTACAAAATTTTCCTATCAAGGCCCTCTTAGGCGTGAAGTATTTCCCTCGAAAATATGACCTTCGAGGGTAATACCTCCCAGTATTCTAGGTTGATTGAAAAGAAGCCTTGGATACTGTTGAGTTCTCCTTAGGTAGCATATAGTTATTGCCTCGTTAAAAACCTTGCCAGTAAAACCCATTTGGGAAAAAAGTCTGATTTAAGGAAAAAGAGTGTAATGCATGCTATAAAACCTAAGGCATTCGTGCAAAAAGGGTGTCTTCGATATTTTCGATTGAAAATCTGCAATGAGTTAGTTTAAACTCAAATGGACAAAAAGGATAAACCATACCTTAGCAGGTAGTATCGTTTGAGTAGTGATACGTTCTAATGTTTGGCAGTTGTTTCACCTTCCATCGTGCTAAATTTGTAAGATCCTTCGCCGACAACTCCAAGGACTCAGCACGATTTCCCAATTTGGGCCTAGATTCCCTTCACTCGGGTCTCAAGTATTGACAGCGACTTTCCGTAGAACTAAGTCCCTGATTCCGAAGTGTCGAAGGTTGGTCCTTCTATTGTAGTATCTTTCGATCCTTTGCTTTTGTGTGGCAATACGAACAAGTTCTTCTTCTTGTTTTTCGTCTAGTAGCTCGAGGCTAGTATTTATGGCCTCGTGATTCGACTCCTCTGATGCATATCGAAACCTGGCGCTGGTTTCTCCGACTTCGATAGGGATGAGGGCCTTGAATCCATATACTAAAGAGAACGGGGTAGCCCCCGTACTTGACTTTGATATTGTTTAATATGCCCAAAGGACTTCGGGTATGACCTTTATCCATTTCCCCTTTTCATCGTCCAATCTTTTCTTCAGGTTTTGAATGATAGTTTTATTTGTTGACTCGGTTTGTCCATTTCCAGTTGGATGGCACGGTGTCGATAAAATTCTCTTTATTTTATGTGCTTCTAGGAACTCCGTTACCTTGCTGCCAATGAATTGCTTTCCATTGTCACATACAATCTGCCAAGTATCCCGAATTGACATATGATGTGGTCTAGATGAAGTCAATAACTTCTTTTTCCAGGACTTTCTCGAAGGCCTATGCTTCAACCCACTTAGAAAAATAATCAGTCATAAACAAAAATAAACTTAGCTTTACCTGGGGCCGTTGGTAGGGGTCCGACTATGTTCGTTTCCCATTTCATGAAAGGCCACGATGATAGGATCGAATGGAGTTGTTCTCTGAGCTAATGGGTCATCGCTGCAAATCGTTGGCACTTATCATATTTTTTGATAAATTCCTTAGTAACTTTTTCCATATCGTACCAGTAATATCCTGCTCTAATAATTTTAGACTCGGCACCAGAATGGTTCCCATAAGTGCCTTCGTGAATTTCTCGCAGAACATAATCAGTGTCCCGGCCCCAAATATACTTGTCAATAGTCCATCGAATGTTCTTCGGTACAATATTCCATCTTCATCTAATGCAAACCTAGCAGCCTTGGTTCGTAGGTCCCTTGATTCTTTGGGGTCCGATGGGAGTTTTTCACTCTTCAAATAGCCGATATACTTATTCCTCCAGTCCCATGTTAAACTTGTTGAATTTATCTCGGCATGGCCATCTTCAAGCACAGACCTTCATTATTGGATGATAGTCCCCAGGACGATGTCATCTTCTTCGACCGAGGATCCCAGATTAGCAAGTGCATCGGCCTCGCTATTTTGCTCTCGAGGCACATGATATAGAGTCCACTCCTTGAAGCGGTGAAAAGTTACATGTAGCTTATCCAAGTACTATTGCATTCTATCCTCTCGAACCTCGAAACTTTTGTTTACTTGGTTTACCACAAATAGAGAATCGCACTTGGCCTCGATGACTTCTGCTCCCAAGCTTTTAGCTAGCTCGAGACCTGCAATCATAGCCTCATACTCGGCCTCATTGTTAGTTAATCTAGGATTATTGATAGATTGCCTAATGGTATTACCCATAGGTAGCTTCAAGACAATGTCAATCCCGGACCCCTTCACATTCGAGGCATCGTCTATAAAAAGGGTCCATCCCTCCAATGTTGTACCCGAACTTAACAGGAGTTCTTTCACCACATTGGGAATGAGGGTCAGCGTAAAATCGGCCACGAAATTAGCTAGAATTTGAGACTTGATGGCGGTATGGGGTTGATATTCGATATCATACCCGCTGAGTTTGACGGCCTATTTGGCCAATCGGCCTGATAGCTCGGGCTTGTGCAAAGCATTTCGTAGAGGGTAAGTGGTCAATACACATATAGGATGACATTGAAAATATGGTTTCAGCTTTCTAGATGCGCTTATCAATGCAAATGCTAATTTTTCTAAGTGAGGGTACCTAGTTTCAACATCTCCTAGAGTCCGGATTACATAATAAATAGGGAACTGCTTACCTTGCTCTTCTCGAACTAGTACTCCGCTTATTGCTATCTCAGATACTGCCAAGTATAGGTAAAGTTTTTTTTCTACCTTCGTGGTGTGAAGCAAAGGTGGGCTCGACTATTCTTCTAAGGCTTGCTGATATTCCAGAGTCCATGCGAAATCCTTTTTTTTTTTGCAAGGAAAAGAATCAGTGACTCCGATTCAATGACCTCGAAATGAATCGACCCAAAGTAGCTATTTGCCCTTTTAACCTTTGCACGACCTTCACACTATCCACGATTGTGATATCCTCGATAGCCTTGATCTTATCGGGGTTGATTTCGATGCCCCGATTTGACACCATAAACCCGAGGAACTTACCCGAGCCAACTCCGGAGGCAATTTCTTCGGGTTAAGCTTCATGTACTATTTCCTCAAAATTTTAAATGTTTCCTGCAAATGAACTAAATGGTCCTCTACGCGCATGGATTTAACCAACATATAAGCAATATAGACTTCCATTGTTTTATATATTTTTTCTTCGAACATTTTGTTAACTAGGCATTGGTATGTAGCTCCCGCATTTTTTAGCCCGACCAGCATTACATTGTAATAATAAGTTCAAAATATAGCAATAAACGAAGTCTTTTCCTGGTCCTACGGGTTCATCTAAATTTGATTGTACCCGGAGTAGGCATCGAGAAAAGTTAGTGTCTCGTGTCCAGCTGTGGCATTGATCATACGATCAATGTTTGGAAATGGGAAAGAATCTTCCAGACTTGCTTTTTTCAAGTACTTATAGTCCACACACATTCTAAGTTTGTTTCCTTTTTTAGGAACTACAACTACGTTGGCTAACCACTCGGGGTACTTTACCCCCCGAATGGATCCTATTTTATGAAGTTTGATTACCTCGTCTTTTATGAAAGCATGCTTTACCTCGGACTGAGGCCTCTTTTTTTGCTTCACCAGTTTGAACCTGGGGTAGGTACTTAGCTGATCCGCGGTGATTTCCGGTGGAATCCCTATCATATCTAAATGGGACCAAGCAAAGCAATCCATATTATCAATAAGAAATTGAATAAGTTTTTTCCTAAGCTTGGGGGTCAATCACGTTCCTAGGTATACCTTTCTCTTGGGCAAGTATCCGATAAGTATGACCTGCTCCACTTCCTCGACAGTTGACTTGGCTGCATCTGACTCTTCAGGAATGTTGAAGGTTCGAGGAGTAAGGAAATCCTCTTCTTCGTCTTCGATTACCTATTGTTCTGACTCCAACGAGGCTGGGGGGCTGTGATTGCTATTTAGCTGTCTGGTTACCTTTGGTGCTTGATTTCTTCGAGGTCAAAGGCTCTGGTATCGGCACTACTTCCTCGATTGCAAATATCTTTTTTGCAGCATGTTGCTCTCCGCAGACTGTTTTCACTCCTTCTTCTGTTGGGAACTTCATCATCTGCTGAAGAGTTGAAGGCACTGCCCTCATGTTGTGTATCCACGATCTCCCGAGGAGTGCGTATATCATGTCACCTTTGAAGACATGGAATTTAGTGTCTTGAATTGTCCTGACTACGTTTACTGGAAAGATAATCTCTAACATTGTTGTTTTGCTTGCCATGTTGAAGCCATTTAGGACCCAGGATGCAAGTACAATTTGATCTTGTAGGACGAGTTATTTTAGGACCCTCGATCTGATTATGTTCGCTGAGCTACCTGGATCCACTAAAACACGTTTAACTTGAATTTTATTTAAAAGGATAGAGATTACCAGGCATCGTTGTTAGGTTGAGATACGCCTTCTGCTTTCTCATCACAAAATGATAAGGCGTCATCGGGAACATAGCTCGGAGTCCATTTTTCTCTGGTGATTAATACTTTGATGTGTTGAATACAGGTTGTTGAGAGACATTGACTCCGCCAACGATCATGTGGATTACAGGTTATGGTTCTTCTTGCTCATTTTTCCTTGCATCTCTCTCTGTGAAATGATTCTTAGCCCGATCACTTAGGAATTCTCGAAGGTGGCCTTCGTTGAACAACCAAGCCACTTCTTCCCTTAGTTTGCCTACAATCTTCTGTTCTATGACCATGTATGCTAGGATACTTGCACATCAAGTTTGGGTTTCTTTGAAAAGGATCGGTCAGTATAGGCCTGGGCCACTTGGTGTCTTTGATTCTTCCAATATCTGGCACAATCCTTGATGTATCTACAATGAAGTTGTACTCCAATAATCGAGGTTCCTCTATGGGATTGTTATGCTATTGAATCTGCTTTTACTCATGAGTCCTCGAGAACTTTGACCTCGATCATTTCTTCGATCATTTTGAGGAGCGTTCCGACCCGAACCGTTGTTCCTTCGATCGGCATACCACATATACCACTCCCTACTCGATCTCGATTCTTTATCCGTATCCATCGGGGGCTTGGCTGTGAATCTATTAGGACGAACTGAACCCGAGGGGGCTCCCAACTGGTCGTCCTTGACCTAATTTTTGATTGGTAATGGTTGTGCACATCTGACCATGTCACAGTTGGATAAAGTTTAGTTGTAACTGTCGAGATCTAATCGAACTTTGTTCGTTCAAACCCTGCATAAAGTCCTGTACTGCCCAATCAGCAGAGACCGACGGTAATTCATTTATTTTCATCTGAAACTCAGACATGAACTCCCGTAACATCTCTTCGATCCTTTGTTTTATCTTGAAGACGTCCTATTGTGGCGTGGCCACCTTTATGGACCAGACATGTGCTTTCATGAAGGCATCGGCTAACATAGAAAATAAGTCAATAGAGTTAAGAGTTAAGTTGTAATACCAAATCATATCTCGTTTCGACAACGTTTCTCTAAACATTTCCGACAAGACTGATTCGATCTCATCGTCATTCAAATCATTTCCTTTGATCCCGTAAGTGTATGAAGTAATGTGCTCGTTGGGGTCAGTTGTTCCGTTATATTTGGATATATCGGGCATGCGAAACTTTTTAGGAATGGGCATCGGCCGCGCACTGAGATAATGATTTTTGTATGAACTTTTTGGCATCTAAACCTTTCAAAACTAAAGGTTCCCTCGGTATCTGATCCACGCAGAAGTTTTGAATTTCCACCTTCTTATCATTGCCTTCAATTTTTCCTTTCTTCGAACTCGATCCTCTTATCTTCGAGCATTCTCGTAATCGTAGGGTCAGTTCTCGAGCCTCTTTCATCTAGCCTTTCTATCACTGGTTCAATACGTCGAGAATTTACTGGCTCGACTGTATTTGTAGTTCTATTTTGACTCTAAAGTTGGGCGATGGCAATTTACTGAGCTTGCAACATCTCGAATATCACTTGGAGTCTGACTCACACATCTCATATTCCTGGTGCTCCTTTGCCCACTGATCGAGCTTCTCTGCATATATTCACTCCGGGGTCAGCACCTAGGTATGCGTTCAAGGCAATATGCGAACTAACATCAACTGGTTCCATATTTGGCACCTCCCTTAGGTTTATCAGTGTTACACCGACCCGTACATTGTTATTTTCTTCAAGACCTTCGTTATCATGACATGTACATTTTGTGAGCTAGACATGTTTCAATTTGAGAATCAAAATTTTTGACAAGAAAAAGTGTAAAAAACAACGTGTGTAATAAGAATCAGTAAAGAAATAATTACTACAATTATCTTTATCCCTATAGTGGACGCCAAACTATTTATCTTGAAAATATGAGTAACGGTTAAATTTGATTTGTGATTTTAAATGTACGTGATTTAGTTCAATACCAATTAGTAATCAAGAAATATGAAATAGAAATGAAAGAGACAAGCGAATCAAACCAAAGTTACTCAACAGTAGTGATCTCGAGATGGACTAAGAGTAATAAAATAAGAATAGTAAGTGTAAATGATATTTCTGATGAACAGTAAGAGAGAAAAGTAGGATAGTATATTCTTGCAATGAGAAGATGATATTACAAATGATTTGGGTTTCCTCTATATAATAGGGGAACCCTAAATAAGGTATATTTCTATTTACTGTAAGGAATATTCTTGGTACAACTGTCTAACGGCCTAGTACGGAATAGTACAATCCTATTCCAAGATTTGCGTCGTGATCTTAGGGACGCGGCAAGAATCTAGCCCATTCTGTTACAAGTCCATAATGGTACTATTCTATGCTCGACCTCAGTATGTATCGTGCTCTGTCTCGAACTGGGGTCTGGTCCCTCGAGCTCGAACTCGACCTTGCCTGAACCTGAACGACCTCTCGAGCATATAGATTGAAGGTATACGATCTCGTCCGCATACAATAAGTTCAACCTTCAATATTTTTAGGATTAACCCCATTGTATTTTTATAATTATATGTTTATATCTTTTAATATTTTTAGTTTTAATGGATATTTATACATAAATATATATTTCGATCGAAAATGAATACAGTTGAACCCAATGCTCATATGATTCGAATGCATCCGCCCGTGCTAGCTTTAGTACGTAGGGATTATAAGATCATGTGTTGCACGTCTAAGTTACGGTACTTATAAACAACACTTGAATGGTCCTTTTATATATTTCTGGAATGCAGTAGACATTTTCTTCCTCCATTAGAATATTTTTGGTTAATAAATATCTATACTTGGTTTTGTTTTCACTATTTCCAAACTTAAACGTGAACCCCAAATAATTTTTCTTACGTGTAACACCTTTTGAACAACAAAAAGAGGGGGAAATTGAGAAGAAAAGGGACCTTGAGATTTGAGAACATGTGATGTAAATTTTAACGATTCCCCTTTGAATAAAAATATTTGGAGAAGTTCTCTAAAAGCAGAACACAAATGCATCCGTTCTTTACAAAAAAAGTCAAATACTTTCACGAACCCAATTTTTTTTAAAAAATATATACTTTGAATATCTCGATTTACTCTTAATGAGTTATTAAAGCCACACAAATAAAATACTATATTCCTTAAGGTTATAAATTTTAAAAATTAATATTTCATCCTTTTTTTAACCTATATCCTTTTTAGTATGTTTTAAATAAAACGATTTTTTTAAAATATAAAAATAATTTAACTTAAATTTTTAATTCTATCATTATAAAATTTTTTTTATTATCACACAAATATTTTGGATTACATTCTAATATGTTTAGGATCATAAATTTAAAATACTTTGCTTTCTTAAAAATTTTGGAATCAATCAAGTTAACATAAATTAAAAAGAGTGAGTATTTCTTTAGAAGAAAAAAAAAAGGAAAAGGAAAAAGGAAAAGAAGAAAAACCCAAGTAAAACCGATTAGACCGGTTGAATGCAGTTAGGGTAGCTAAGAAACCGGGAGTATAAATAATGTCCCCAAGTTCGCTCGCTGTAAACGGTCAGGGGGCGTAACAAAGCCGAACAAGACTGCTCTTCCTTCGCCAAAGAACAACTCCTACTATCTTATCCTTATTCTCAACAACAACAAAAGGTATTCCAGATACCATCTCTCAAACCCTAGCTTCCATTTTACACTCCTAACAAATCCAAATTTGTCTTCTTTCTTCTGAATTAGTAGTAATTTCTTCTTTGGATTTTTTGACTTGATTTGTTGTTATTAATAATAGATGGATCGGTACCAAAAGGTGGAAAAGCCAAGAGTAGAAACACCCATTGATGCAAATGAGATTCGTATCACCAGCCAAGGCCGCATGAGAAGCTATATTACCTATGCTATGACCTTGCTTCAGGTATAAAAATCTTTTCTTTCCTTAAAAAAACTATTTATCGTATTGTTTTATGCTATGGTGTTGCTTACCCTGCTGCTGTCTTCGGGTTCTTTTTGTTTTTTTTTATTATGTGGTTACGTATTTAAAGTTAAATTATTAAGTATTGGAATAAAATGGGTTATCATAATCTCCCAATAACTATTTTATAGACTTTCGTAATGTAGTTCTTATAGTGTAGCCTAGAAATGAGCTTGCTTTAGGTGTTTCTTTGATAAAAATGTTATCTTTTTAAGTCTTAATCAAATTGTTATGCTAGTTAGTTTGCTTATCATGCTTCTATATCTGACCTCTTAATGTTGTTTTTTGTTTATTTTTATAATATGGGCTTCGTATTAAAGTCAAATTATTAAGTATTGGAATGAAATGGGTTTCATAATCTCTGTCTCATAAATTTTCGTAATGTGGGTTTCATTTTATGGTCTTGAAATATCTGGCTTCAGGTGTTTCTGTGATTGCGCTCTTAATGTGTTGCTTTATAAAGTGGGTTTCGTTTTAGAAGATAAATTATTAAGTTGTTGGAATGAAATGGGTTTCACAATCTTTTGTTACTATAATTTTTCATAATGTCGGTTTCATTTAAGGTCTTGAAATTAGCCTGCTTCTCTGATAATTTTTTATTTTTTATTTTTTGCTATTTATTGAATAATTCTGCTAGTGTTCTAATGTCTCCATGCTTCTATGTTTGCACTCTCGATTTATGTATTGTTCTATATTTCAAAATGGTTTCATTTTATGGTCTTGCATGACCTTGATATGAGCCTGCTTGAGGCATTTCTCTGATAAAAATCTTGTCTTTTTGCTTTTTATGGTATCCTTCAACTAGTGTTCCTAGCTTTCCATGCTTCTGTTTGTGTTCTGTCAATTATCTTTTTTTTAGTTTTCATAATACAGCTTTTAAGCCCCAGGACCTTGTTCTAGTGGTAAAATTGCAACATGTGATGTGTGGATTCGGCACATGTTACGAGTTCGAACGCTGCCATAGACAAAGATTGGTATTTAAGTGGATAAGGGTGGGTGGGGCATCATCCACCTAGTTCGCACTGTCCCTCCGAGATTTGTTAGTTATAATAGGAATGCAGCTTTTATTATTTGCTCTTAAAATGAGCATGCTTCCAGTTTTGTTGATAAATTTCTTTCTTTTTTTACTCTTTATTGCTTACTTTGATTATTGTTCCTAGCTTTCCTTGTTTCTGTAATGTGGATTTCAGTGTATTGTCTTGAAATGAGCCTGCTGCATGTTTTTTCTCTAAAAAAATCTTATATTTTTTCTTTGTTATATCCTTCTGTTCTAGCTTTCCAGCTTCTTTTGGTTTTAGGCTAGCAAAAGTCAGTTACATGGTTGATAGGTTAGTTTGTATAGATTTGGTTGTCCATTTGTTGATGTCTCTAGCTTCTGAGTTTTGAGTTACTCCTTCTGGTTTACAATAAGTGACCAGTTTCCTTTTAGTACGCCCATTAAGAAAATGCTAAATACTATACAAAAATACCTTGTATGACTAAACTATCCTTATTAAATATTGGTCACATAGTTATAGTGAGGGTAGAGCAGGATTGGAGTGGCTGACTAGGTTGTTCAATATAATTTTTAGGACAAAGAGGATGCCGGAGGAATGGAGGTCGAGTACAGTGGTACCGTTGTACAAGAACAAATGTGATATCCAGTGCTGTAATAATTATAGGGGTATCAAGTTACTTAGCCATACCATGGAAGTCTGGAGAGGGTGGTGGAGGTGAGGAAAACAACGTCTATATCCGACAATCGGTTTGGGTTCATGCGGGACCGCTCCACTACGGAAGCTATCCGCCTTATTAGGAGGTTGGTGGAGCAATACATGGATAAGAAGAAGGATCTGCACATGGTGGTTATTAATTTGGAGAAAGCGTATGACAAGGTTCCTATGGAGGTGCTCTAGATATGTCTTGAGGCAAAGGGCGTGTCGGTAGCCTACATAAGAGCGATCAAGGACATGTATGATGGAGCTAAGACTAAGGTTAGGACTGTGGGAGGCGACTCGGAACATTTTCCGGTTGTTATGGGATTACACCAAGGCTCTGCGCTTAGTTATTTCCCTTGGTGATGGATGCATTGACACAACATATTTAAGGGGATGCGCCATGATGTATGTTATTGTCGATGGCATAGTTCTAATTGATGAGACGAGGATCGACGTTGACGAGAGATTGGAGGTGTGGAGACAGACTCTCGAGTTTAAGGGTTTCAAATTGAGCAGGTCTAAGACAGAGTACCCGGAGTGAAAGCTTAGCGCTGAGTCAAGGGAAATAGGCAGGGACATGAGGCTTGGATCACAGGTCATCCCCAAGAGAGAGAGCTTCAACTACCTTGGGTACTTGAAATTGAGCAGGGTTTCAAATTGAGCAGGACAAAAAAAAATAGAGTACCCGGAGTGCAAGCTTAGCGCTGAGTCGAGGGAAATAGGCAGGGACATGAGGCTTGGATCACAGGTCATCCCCAAGACACTCACCGTATAGGGGCGGATTGGATGAAATAGAGGCTTGCATTGGAGTCTTGTGTGACAAGGAAGTGCCACCGATATTCAAAGGTAAGTTTTATAAAGCTGTGGTTAGACCGACCATGCTGTATGGTGCAGAGTGTTGCCTGGTTAAGAACTTCCATATCCAGAAGATGAAGGTAGCAGGGATGCGGATGCTGAACTGGATGTGCGGAAACACTAGGATAGACAAAATTAGGAATGAAGATATTCAGAAGAAGGTGGGTGTGCCCTTGTGAATAACAAGATACGGGAAGCGAGTCTCAGATGGTTCGGGCATGTACAGAGGAGAAGCCTTGATGCCCCGGTGAGGAGGTGTGAACGGTTGGCCGTGGTGATACGAGAGGAGATACAGGGAGGCCTAAGAAGTATTGGGGAGAGGTAATCAGGCAGGACATGGTACGACTACAGATTTTCGAGTACATGACCCTGGATGGGAAGGTCTGGAGGTCAAGCATTAGGATCGTAGGTTAGGGAGTAGTAGAGCTTTCCTTACTTCAAACCGGGGGTGAGGCGGGGTTGGTATAGGATTGATCTTAGATGGCTTGTAGTTTATGTTGACTCTATGCTATTCTTGCTGTTTATCTTAGCCCCGGGCTTAGATTCTGATTACTGCTATTGCATGTTATTCATATGTTGGTTGTGATTCTTATGTTACTATTAGGGTTTTACTGGAGTTACTAATGAATTGTCTTTTCTTGTTTGTTTTTTGTCTTTCTGAGCCGAGGGTCTATCAGAAACCGCCTCTCTGCCCTATCGGGGTTGGGGTAAGGTCTGCGTACACATTATCCTCTCCAGACCCCACTTTATGGGATTTTACTGGGTAGTTGTTTTTGTTGTTGTTATTGCTCATAAGGGTAAAAGAGTAAAAATAATTTATTTTTTTCTTGATTACATAATTGGACACTTATTTTGGACCAAAATAAAAAAGTAAGTTGGTCACTTATTGTAAACCGGAGGGAGTATCTAGTTATCCTAAGGTCCAGACGTCCAGTAAGTCAAGTTTCTCGAAATACCAAGAAAAGAAAATCATGAATTTCTCCAATTAGTTTGCTGAAGAGTGAATATATTGCCAAAGCCTTGTAGAAACAATGCTTCCTGCTCATCAATTCAAACAACAACAACAAACTACCCAGTATAGTCCCACAAGGTGGGGTCTGGGGAGGGTAATATGTAGACGGGCCTTACCCCTACCCGAAAGGGCAGAGAGGCTGTTTTCAATCGACCCTCGGCTCAGCGAAAGAAAAGAAAAACAAAGACAAACAAAAACAAGAACAAAAGAGTATTAGTAACTCCAGCAGAAATAGCGTAAATAATAATCTAAACATAAGGACCATAAATAAAACAGCATGTAGTAATAACACACAGTAACTACCATAACTAACATAAATAACTACCATAAGGGAGACACAATCCAAAACACAAATCATCTATGGTTAGCCCTGCCAAGCCTCACCCCACCCCGGGTGAGGAGAACGTAAAACTCTAGGAGCCCCTATCCTACAACCCTGATACTAGACCTCCAGACTTTCCTATCAAGGGCCATGTCCTCGGAAACTCGCATACTAGCCATGTCATGCCTAATCACCTCTCCCCAATACCTCTTAGGCCTCCCTCTGCCTCGCCGTGCGCCGACAATCGTCAGCCGCTCACAACTCCTCACCGGGGCATCAGGACTTCTCCTCTGCACATGCCCGAACCACCTCAGCCTCGCTTCTCGCATCTTCTCATCCACCGGGGCCACCCCAACTTCTCTCGAATAACTTCATTCTTAATCTTATCTGACCTGGTGAGCCCGCACATCCACCTGAGCATCCTCATCTCCGCAACCTTCATTCTCTGAACATGAGAGTTCTTCACTGGCCAACACTCCGCCCCATACAATATGGCAGGTCTAACCACGGCTCTATAAAATTTCCTCTTGAGTTTCTGTGGAACTTTCTTGTCACACAGGCCTCCTGATGCAAGCCTCCACTTAGACCACCCCGCTCATATACGATGAGTAACGTCCCTGTCAATCTCTCTGTCCCCCTGAATCACCGACCCGAGATATCGAACACTATCCTTCTTTTCCTGCTCATCAATTCAAAAAGGGAAAAAATCAACACTACCTACCGTCTCCGTAAAGAAGGAAAATGAAGAGAAAGAAACACTTTTAAATCTGGAGCAGTATTAGGTTGGTGAAAACTACATTACCAAGGGACTGCTAGATTTTGGTGAGTGAGGTTTTATTGCCATACTAAGAACTTTATGTTGGATTTTGGTGGGTGAGGTTATTGTCCCATACTGAGTACTTTGCCCTATGGATATGGAAACCTAAAAACTGTTCTGCAACAGAAAACCGACTCAAACTGACTTAAAAAACTGACATGTTCTTTACGTTGATACGGTTTGGAGTTTGGACTTTGATGTTAACATTAGAAGAATCTATCCCCCTCCTCGTGAATGTAGCCTATTGAGTTTTACCTTTTAAAGGAAACTTCTGTAAGTGGCCTCATACTCTTAAGGTAAACTAAATTTAGAATGTCTAATATGTTCTTGATAATAATTGCTTCTCACTAGTCGTGTAACGTAGCATTTTGTGTTTCTTCTTCTTTTAACAAGTTTATTCAGTTTTAAATCTTGCTCTATCTCCAATACTGCCTAGAATCTTCACAAAATAGATGCAAGAGCGCACATTCTTTGCAGATAAGTTAACCAAAGTCCAAAAAGTACTTAGCAGTGATAAAAAGGCAATAATGAAAAACAAAAACAGAATAAACGAAACCGTTAAAACTTGTCAATGTTTTTGTTTCATTTGGTTTATGCAGTTAGCAATTCAACTTAGTGCATGTTTGATTTTTTTAAAGCAAAAAACTGACTCATTTGAACCATGAATAGCCCCACTTTGACCTTTTATTTCTAGATGGATTACCAGGGAAGATATTGCCTTATTGCTGATTCCTGTTCTTTCCCTTTTTGCTTTTGGAAAAGAGGCATGGGAATTAGCATCAACCTTAAAAAGTTTTAAAGCTAATTAGCTTTCTACACCTTGCATATTTCTGCATAATTTGCATGAGTTTTTTTAAATATCTCTATTGATAATGTGATTGATGTGTACTGCTCACTTATGATACTTGATGTTCTTACTTTCGATGCAAAATCTGCAGGAAAACACATCAGATGAGATTGTGTTCAAGGCCATGGGCAGGGCAATCAACAAGACTGTGACAATTGTGGAATTGATTAAGGTAGACTATACATACTTTTTCCTTTGTAGTTCATTTGATGGTTGCATATTAGATCTCTAATAGACTTCTGGATTCGATCGCATGGTTCCAATGCAGAGGAGAATTGTTGGACTTCACCAAATTACTTCGATTACATCCACAGATATTACTGATACATGGGAGCCCCTTGAGGAAGGCCTCCTGCCGTAAGAGGATCTTACTGAAACTATGCATTGGAGCTTTTGTCATATTCTCTACTGCCTTAACCATTCCCTCATTTAACACAATTATATCCGTACATGTTTTTTTTTTTGTGTGCTGCAGTCTTGAAACAACCAGGCATGTCTCAATGATTACAATTACTCTTTCTAAAAAGGAGCTGGATAAGAATAACATCGGGTGAGCTTCTTAATATTTCAATTATTCCCGGACTTTGCATCTTCCATTTTCCTGGCAAAGAAGCAGTATTTCTGAAGAACTTAAGCATGTTCATATAGAATTATCTAGATACTTTCTAGTTAACTTCAGTATCAACTAATATGTCAAATTTTCCATTCTGAATAGGCAGTTATTGAGTATTTCCTGAGCCATAAAGATTTCTTTCTTTATGTGGAGATCTGCTCATTGTATAAGCATAAAAACGTGTTGTGAAACTTTTTTACATTTAGAGCAATTGGTAATTGGCTTATAAAATTTGTGTGTCATGCTATGCTCTGTGCTGGCAGGTACCAACCTCCAATTCCAGCTGACCAGGTGAAGGTGTCTACAGACATTGACTATGAAGGAGGTTTGCTATATTATACAAATGAATAAGAATTTGGTTACACGTAAAACAAAATGGAATTTATTTGGTAATATATGATTTTTAGATGGATCACCTAATGGTCGAGGAAGAGGTCGTGGTGGTAGAGGAAGAGGAAGGTCTAGAGGTTATTCAGGTATGAATGTTCGTTGAGCTTTATTGTTGTAAAAACCCTGCTGATATGTAAATTTACATTCACATGTCAGGGCAACTTCTCTGTGAATGCCACATGTTGGATTCTATTGGGGCATTGGTTGTGCAGTGGTTGTGCATGTCTTTCTTTTGGGGTATATGGAATTGAGAGTGTGCATGTTTTTCAATCAGTAATGTGTATATGCTCTTTGTATGTGCAACTGATATCAGTTGAGGCTGAAATTAACATTAACATAAGTATTAATACACATGCTTCTTTTGTGTAAAACTACATAGTGAGGAATTAGGCATATATGGCTTGTGATAAAATGATTCATCTATAAGGGAATATATCAATTATGCAAAGGCTTCAGTAGTTATTTATGGTAGTTACTGTATGATATTATTGCATGCTATTTTATTTATGTTTCTTATGTTTAGATAATTATTTACGCTATTTCTGCTGGAGTTATTAATGCTCTTTTTTTTGTTTTTGTTTTTGTTTTTGTTGTTCCTTTCTTTCACTGAGCCGAGGGTCGATTGGAAACAGCCTCTCTGCCCTTTCGGGTAGGGGTAAGGCTCGTCTACATATTACCCTCCCCAGACCCCACTTTGTGGGACTATACTGGGTAGTTGTTGTTGCAAAGGCTTCAGCGGAAGAATGAGAAACCAAGTCACTAATTGTACGCCATTAGTGCAATTTTTACGGTGAAATTAAATTAGCTTACTTGATCTTTTCTTTTGATAAATTAAATTAAAGGCTTCAGAGAATGAAGGTTGCGGAGATGAGGATGCTCAGGTGGATGTGCGGGTTCACCAGGTTAGATAAGATTAAGAATGAAGTTATTCGAGAGAAGGTGGGGGTGGCCCCGGTGGATGAGAAGATGCGAGAAGCGAGGCTGAGGTGGTTCGGGCATGTGTGGAGGAGAAGTCCTGATGCCCCGGTGAGGAGTTGTGAGCGGCTGGCGATGGTCGGCGTACGGCGAGGCAGAGGGAGGCCTAAGAGGTATTGGGGAGAGGTGATTAGGCATGACATGGCTAGAATGCAGGTTTTCGAGGACATGGCCCTTGATAGGAAAGTCTGGAGGTCTAGTATCAGGTTGTAGGATAGGGGCTCCTAGAGTTTTTCGTACTCCTCACCCGGGGTTGGGTGAGGCTTGGCAGGGCTATCCATAGATGATATGTGTATTGGATTGTGTCTCCCTTATGGTAGTTATTTATGGTTCTTATGTTTAGATAATTATTTACGCTATTTCTGCTGGAGTTACTAATGCTCTTTTGTTTTTGTTTTTACTTTCCTTCACTGAGCCGAGTGTCGATTGGAAACAGCCTCTCTGCCCTTTCGGGTAGGGGTAAGGCCCGTCTACATATTACCCTCCCCAGACCCCACTTTGTGGGACTATAATGGTTAGTAGTTGTTGTTGTTGTTGTTGATCCTTTCTTTTGATAGGGTCTGGTAAGTATTTAGCCAGTGGCACCATGTAGGTGCAGTTATTTTGTTTGGTGGGTGATCTGGAAACAGAGAAACCAAAGGATTTTTGAAGGAAGAAAGGAATGCTTGTAGAAGATCAAATACAGATTGTATCTTTACATTTGTACTGGTGTAAGATGTCAAATGTATATGATGTTGGTACTTTGACCGAATTCCTCTCCTCAATTCATTACTTTTTTGATTTTTGATAAGTTTACTTATCAAAAAGAGGACAAAGGAAAAAGAATGAGGAACCAAGTCAACTAAGAATTATGTTAGAGAGGGCGAATTTGGTTTTTTTTTTGTGTGTGTGTGGGAGGGGGTTGAGGGGGAGTGGTAGAAGTATTTTAATTTTGTTAAGTGTCTCAACTAGCCTTTCAATTTTCTTGAAGTTGATCCCGGGTTATGTTTTTATGAAATGATGTGGTATGTATTAAATAAATGCTGCCAAATTCTCAAGTCGTAAGGTTGGATATGTAAAGAAATAATTGTAGTTCATAAATGGCTTGTAGGGGAGAAACCATAGCTTTTTCACAGTTCAGAAATATCTACAAATCTTTGAGTCGGGAGTATGTTGGAAACAACCTCTCTAACTTCAAGATAGGGGGTAGTCTACTTCAAGGTAAGGATAAGAATTACGTAAACTCTACCCTCCCCAAACCCCTTGTGGGATTATACTGGTTTTTTTTTTTGGTTGTTGTTGTTGTTTCTGTTGCTGTTGTTGTGGTAGAAATGTCAGCAAAACCATGATATTAATTCAAAATGTGAAGCATCTTTTTGTGCTATCCTAATAATTGCTTTCACCAAAATCCTAAACGCCCCACAAAGTGTGTGATGATTGATGTGGAGTATTTTGTCCCCTCTATGGTCAAATATGTTTTACATAAATGTGAGCTGAGGATGGTTATTCATGGCATTGTGGCTGCATCTTATTCAGGGAATGGGTTTATGCCTATGGAGTATGATGATGGAGGGTATGATCGGAATCGGAGCTACAGCAGGGGCAGGGGTCGAGGCAGGGGTCGGAACTTCCGTGGGCGTGGAAGGGGAGGGTACGGTGGTTCTCTTGACACTCAGCAAGATGCTGGTGGCTACATCCAAGAAGCACCTGTTCAGGACCGAGGTAAGGTGTCAATGCATTTGCATAGTTGTATGTTCCTCTGAGTAACTCAAAATAACTCCTCTAAGACATTTCTAATGTTGGTTCACTGCCCTTTTAAAATTTAACAACCTTTGTGTTCATGCTTATAAATTTCCCCGGCTTGTTTGGTTTTGCCCTGTAATGAGTTGTGTTTAAGTGCAATAAGCTTCCAGTTGTAGAGAGTGTTGCTCAGTGTATAGAATGGTATAGAATGGACAGAATAGATGATAATTATATTGTAAACTCACCCACCCCCTCCGCACAGGGGTTAACAGTGATATCCACTTTCGCTTCTTTGTGACACAGACCACCAATCTAGTGGCTGGAGAGTTCGAGGAGCTCTACCACTAGCTTAACTTCCCCTCGTGCCTGATGAGTTTTTAAATGGAGTATTACTTGAGTAGTGTGAGAAATTGCGAGTAGACACGAGAAAATGCTACTCTAACAAGTGGGGAAGGTTAACTAGTTGTTATTGCTGTAATTGATTGATCTCGTGCTTCCTCTTCCTAAGGATTTATTTTGCTGTAGGCCGTGGACGTGGCAGGGGACCTCGTGGCAGGGGACGTGGATTCAGACCTAATGGGCCACCAATCCATGTTGCTGCTTAGATGGTCAAACTTGGAAGCAACACAGAGATTATGTTCTATGAGTGCCTGCTCCGTTTTCAACGTTTTTCTTTCATTTGTTGGTATTAACTTTAGGTTATTTTGATAATGTAATCAATGTAGACTAGTATTACCACCCACCTTGTGGTGAGCATTTTTGTTTCCTTAAGATCTTTCATGTTTCTTCAAGTAGGTTAGGTGGTTGATCAAAGTTTCAATAGCGAGCAGCACATTCTTTTATGTGTTTGTCAGGTATTCAGTGTTGACTTCATTCCAAGTACTGCCCAATAATACCCTCTTTACTGTATCTGCTTCTTACAGTCATCATCTTTTATTATCTTATCAATGGCAAGTGAGATAAGTCAGGTGTTTAACAAATATGTCCCATCAATATAAAAAGTTCTTAGAATACTGTGTTGTGTGTTTTTTCTTTTTGAGATATTTCTCAAAACAAAAATCATAACAGGCAA
This sequence comes from Nicotiana benthamiana, assembly GCA_034376525.1. Classification (NCBI taxonomy): domain Eukaryota; kingdom Viridiplantae; phylum Streptophyta; class Magnoliopsida; order Solanales; family Solanaceae; genus Nicotiana; species Nicotiana benthamiana. The sequence goes on along the minus strand of CM067324.1, from coordinate 24,873,635 downwards.
CCTTTTACTTTGCAAAATTATCCATCAGCAGTTCACGTTGTTAATTCCAGTTGCATCATATAACATTATAAAATTATTCCGAAACAACCTGCATGATATCAATAGTGTTTTTTTGTTTTGAAAAATTAATATAGACACAGTAACAAGAAGTACACTGTAATTGTAAATTTTAATAGCGAACTTTTACCTCTTATAGCAGATGTTAACATCTTATTTATTTTAAATAAATATTATTTTAAAAAATTATAAACTTCCACTCCATGTTTTCTCTTTCTTTCTAATTTGATACACGCCATTCTCGAACCTCCGCTCTTTCTTCTCACGCCATGCCAAAGGGTTGCCATTGCTGTTGCCACATATAACCAAACAAATACTGTATGAAGAAAAGAGCTTTCAAACAAATCCTCTCGCTAGTATAAAAGAGCTTTCATCAGAGATCTTTCCGAGTCAATAGATATGGCTACTCAACGAAGGGCAAACCCTAGCTCTCTCCATCTAATTACTGTATTCTCTCTGCCTGTCGATGTCGTCTCCGCTGAGGTCTTCTTCGAGGAGAGTTTCAACTGTAATTTTCTTCATTCTCTCTATTTCGGGAGAACACTGCAAAGCTGCAATTTGGTTGTTGTGTGGTCGTTTTGAATAAAGGTTAGATGTCGGAGAGGCCGGAATAGTATCACAGTAACGGGAACAATAACATTTCGAGTTAGAATTACGGCCCTTTCAAAGAGACGACATTAGGGTTGTTTTTGAACATAGACGACAGTTTGGAGCTGAGCAACTTGAAGATTTTGTTACTTTTTTTAAGTGTATTTCAATGTATCTCGTTGTATCTTGTATTTCATTGTCTTTTTTTCACTGTATTTCAGTGTATCTCGTTGTGTTCCATATATTTCATTGTATTAGCTGTCTCGCTATATTCCATGAATTTATTCATATATTTTTTTAATTAAAATAATTTATGTATTCAAATGTATCTGCAATATGTATTCATATATTTTTGCACTATATACGACCTGCTATACTTCATGTATTCAAATGTAGTATTATATATTTAAATATATTCAATGTAACTATATAATTTCTTTGAAGATTGCTATGTTTTTGGGGTATTTTTCGGTTGAAAATCTTTTTTATAACTAGAAATTCAAAATTTGTGTGTTATAATTGAGTTTGTTAAGTTGTATTATGAGTCTATTATGTTAATTGATTCACTTTTCGTTTAAAAATCGTGTAATCCCCTGTTTCACGTCGTGAATACAGTCGAATACAATAACCGATCCAGCTGTAATCCCATGTTTCACGCCATGAATATAGTCGAATACAAGCGAATACACTCGAATACAAAAATCTATCTAGCTGTAATCCTCTGTTTCACCCCTAGAAATACTATTGTATTTATGAATACAGTAGCTTAAATACATTGGATACACTCAAAAAATCTGAAAATATAGCTATAGAAAATAATATAGTAAATGATAACTAACTAATAATCACTAAAATATAGTGATTTCTCAAAGTTTCTCTTTTAATAACTAGCATATGATAAAGGGAGCTAAAGAAAAAGTTTGAACATGATATTGAGAGAAAAAGTAACCTATAACGATAGAGTCAAAATGATACTACAACTTTTTAGTGTTATTTGTATATTATGGCCCTTTATAATTTTAAATTTAAAGATCTTTTATGTATAAAAGATAAATCTCTTTTGTATGTAAAAATAAATTTTTTATGTATAAAAAAGTAAATAGGGTGATAAAATTAAAAATAAATTTAAAAAAAGCCAAAGACTCAAATTTCATAAGGTTGTGGGTCAATGTAAAAGAAAGTTTAGTTTAACTTTAGTTTATTTTAAAGATGGTGTCGGAATTATAATATTGTTACATCAAGACACTTGTCAATGACGGCTGACATCAAGATTGACTAGGGGGTCCAATTGCTGAAGTATGTGCCTATGTCATTCATCTTCTTTCGAAAAATTTTATTTCGTATTTTATACAATTGATATTAATCGTATGAGATAATTTTTTATCTCATAATATTATAAATCAAAATTTTTATGTATCCAAAAAGCATAAAATTAGGCTACATAAAATTAAACTAATGTGAGTTGAATGAGACACCTAACAAAACTTGTCTCTTCCTTGGCACCATTTCAATGATTGCCTAAAGCTTATAGCCTTTTATATATATATTCCCTTTCCTTTCATGAAGGAGACTAACTCAGTTTGAGGACAGTTTCCTAGTTGGGTAGAATCAAAAGCATAGAGTGGAAGAAGAGGTTCAGAAAAAAAAAAATGGAGAGAGAAGAGAACATTGTAATTGTGGGTGCTGGCATAGCTGGCCTTGCTACTTGTTTGGCACTTCACAGGTAAGAAAGAATATTCTCTACATAGATATTACTGCATAAGTATGTTGAGTTTTGGGAGCTGTACTTGAGCTACTACGAGTTATGTAAAGGGGGCTTAGACAAATTTAAAAGTTTGTGTAAATATTGAGAGGTGTATTCACTACCTTCAAAAACTTAATCCACCAGTAGCAAAATGTGTCATGTATTATACTGCATATGCTTGTTGAGTTAAGAGTTAGTGTTGTGTCTATATAGTGGCGAAGAAACCTGATAAGAATTGGGCATAACTCAATCCCAAAAGCTAAGGGTGAGAATTGCTCGAGCTCTATAAGGAGTCCAAGGAACCCATCCATCTCCGATTCCGGTGTTGGATTCCATTACCTTACGGATATTGAGCTAATTCAACCTTAAAAACTAGCTTAAAAGGTAAGATTGTCCAAACCATATAAAATACGAGGAACCCATCCATCTCCGATGTGGAATCCATCATCCCAAAAGCTAGCTGAAACGGTGAGGATTGGCAATCCATCTCTAATGTGGGATTCCATCAAAACTATTTGGTAACCAAAAAACCTTATCTACAGATGCCGTTTGTGTCTATACAAATATGTTTGACGAATTGCAAAATGCTTTGTTTTGTAGGGTGGGGCTGCAGAGTATTGTCTTGGAATCAGCAGATTCGCTGCGAGCGACTGGATTTGCTCTGGCATTATGGACTAACGCCTGGAGAGCTTTGGATGCATTGGGAATTGGAGACTCTCTTAGACAAAGTTCCTTATCCATTACTGGGTAAGAGTTTCCCCTTATATTGGAATCTTATATCTGATTGAATTCAACATAATCCGATAGCATACAGATCAGTTTCTAAATTGGTTGTTGGAAAAATTAATTTAGGTTGGTCTCAGAAGAAAACAATTATACCTGATTGGAGTTAGTCATAGAAGAACTCATTTGGGAAAGTCTTGTCTTTTAAACTTCAGTCAAAACCTTTTGGAAAAATATCACTGAAATCCTTACTTTATAGCGATTTCATATGGTTAAAATTAGCAGGAAAATCAACTAAATACCTTTATTTAGTACAGTAATAAGTATATTTTCCGAATAGCTGAAAAACAAAAGAAATTGTCTCTATATCCATATATATTGAATTAGGTTTTTTTTTTTTGGGGGGGGGGGGGGTGGGGTGGGTGTCCAGCAGTAATTTCGAACAGCTGATAAAGAGAAAATAATTGTTTTTGGAATGTGGAAAATTAAACATAGAGAAAACAGGGAGGCCAAAATTAAATTTCCAGATATCAGAAACCAAACACATAACCAAAGCTGATTTTGCAAAACCGAAAACCCATTGTTTAGGGGTTAAACACTAAACTGATTTGGTTGGTTTGATTTTAGAAAATTTCTGGTAGTTAAATGACACCGAAAAGAAGTAATAATAATAATAATAATAATAATAATAATAATAATAATAATAATAATAATAATAATAATAATAATAATAATAATAATATTACTATAATATTATTTGTGAGCGGAAATACACTAACTGGCTTGAGTCGTGCCGGACACTGTCCTAAGAAACTATTTTAGCTGAGTGAAATATTTTTCCAGGATTAAACAAGCTTACCTCTATTTTATTTAGAGGATAGAACAATCAACAAAATTAAATATTATACAAATCCAACTAGTAAGAAAAAAAGGAAGAACAACTGATGTATAATGTTAATTAAATATGATAGAAAAGGAATTGGAAGGAAGAAGAGAGAGATAAAAGAAAGATATCTGATGATAAGAATGAGTGGCTAATGAATGCTATTTATAGCCGTAGGGGTATGTTTCTATCATTGTGCATGATTGCTAAGTGGCTTTCTTCTTTTGCCATTTTTCTTAAGGAATATGCCACTTATCTTAACCTTCTAGAAGGCTTAAACACTTGTCCAAAGAGACTTTAAAATATTACCACAGTCCCTCACTAATTTTAAAGACTTTTTAAAAATAAACTTGCTGGATTTATATGGTCCAAATGTAGTAAATTTGGTGTCTTCTGGATTATGAACCAAACTTAGACCAATAAAATTGAACTCACAGAATCACTGGTGAAATATAATATTTCTATGAACTAATAATTTTTATTGTAAGTCAGAGATTTTATCAATTACATTTTGACCCCCGGTAATTTTGCTGTTCAACACGGTTTTGCGCCCAATAAGCCATGCGCATGCCTGGTTATTCATGAGAGCTCTAGAGACTAGGCCAAAATTTCATAGGAGTGCCAATATCGACTTATTATTACCCATATGAACCTACTTCATGGGATCTCCAATCACATAGGTTGGGTTACCATCTTTATTGACAACATGTCAGCCTTAACTTCATCTCTTTTGAGGTTTGAAGAATTAATTTTCTTCCCGCGGGTTTAGTCTGAGGATCGGCCAAATTTATCTCAATAAAAATTATTCCATTTCTCAACAATTGTTTTATGACATCATGTCTCAATTTCATGTGTCTACTTTTATAATTATAAGATTTATTCTTTGCTATAGCTATTGCCGCTTGGCAATCACAGTGTATAGACACAAGAGGCAATACGTCCTTTATTAAAGGGACATTAGCTAAGAAGTTTCTTAGCCACTCGGCCTCAGAACCAGTTAACTCTCGAGCTACAAACTTTGATTCCATAGTCGATCTAGTAATGATCGTCTATTTAGCTGATTTTCATGATATTGCACCACCACCAAGGGTGAATACATAACCACTAGTGGATTTTGTCTCATCTGAATTAGAGATCCAGTTTGCATTACTATACCCTTCTAACGTAGAAGGAAATCCACTAGGATACCATAATTCATGGTTCCTCTCAAATATTTCGTTAGTCTATTTAATGCAGACCAATGTACTCTGTTGGAATTATGAGTATATCTACTCAGTCTACACACATCATAGGCTATATCAGGCCTTATGAAATTCATTAAATGCATCAGACTCCAAATAATTTGAGCATATTTAGACTGAGCAACTGGGTCAACATTATTCTTTTTCAACTTAGAGTTAGAATCAAAAAGAGTACTCACAGATGTGATATTAAAATATTCACACTTCTTAAGAAGTCTCTCAACATAATGTTCTTGTGATAACATTATGCCACCTTCACTCCTTATAACTTTAACTCCCAATATCATATTTACTTCACCCAGATCTTTCATATCAAAATTAGCAGACATGAATAATTAAGTACTTTGCACAATATTTAAACTTGTACCAAATATAAGCATGTAATTAACATACACACATATTATCACATAATCATTGTCTACCACTTTAGTATAAACACATTTATCCACCTCAACTGAAAAAAAATTGTCTATCAATAAGACTTGTTCAAATTTCTCATACAACTGCTTAGGAGCTTGTTTAAGGTCATAAAGAGATTTAATTAATTTATAAACTTTATTTTCTTGTCCAGGATTGACACAGCCTTCAGGTTGAACCATTAAAATTTCTTCTTCTAAATCACCATTTAGAAAAGTAGTTTTCACCATTTAGAAAAGTAGTTTTCACCATTTAGAAAAGTAGTTTTCACATCCAGAAGATAAGTTAGTTAAAATCCATGTTTCATGTTTCATAATGGAATCAATTTCAACTTTTATTACCTCTTTCCAATATTTAGCATATGAAGAAGATATAGCTTCAAAATAATTTGATGGTTCATTATCGATAAGAAAAGTTTGAAAATCTTTTCCACAAGAAAAATATTCTTTCCTAGGCCTTTTGCTCCTTCTCAGTTCCTCATTAGAGGTAATTTCAATATTTGTTTCAACAGGTGTATGAGAAATTTTATTAGATAATGGATAAATATATCCAAAGAACTCAACATTCTTTGCCTCAATTATAGTATTGCAATCAAGCACATCACTTTTTAAAACAAGAAATCTATATGCAGCACTATGTTCTACATATCCAATTAGCATGCACCCGCACACTTTTAAATATTTCAAGTTAGGTTTATAATCCCTCCACAATTCATATGGAGATTTGCCAGTTCTTTTATGAGGTATTCTATTTTATAAGTGACATGCAGATAAAATAGATTCACCCCACAAATTACCAGGAGCATTAGAACTAACTAACATAGAGTTCATCATCTCTTTTAATGTTCTATTTTTCCTTTCAGCTACTCCATTTGATTCAGGTGAATAAGGCGGAGTTACTTCATGAATTATTCATTTTTTTTCACAGAAATCATTCAAAGACAAATATTCTCTACCTCTATTAGATCTGATTCTCTTGATTTTTCTACTAAGTTGATTTTGCAACCTCAGTTTTATAAGAAATAAAGGCATTAAAAGCATCTATCTTTATTTCTAAGCAAATGCAACTTAGTATATCTAGAAAAATCATCAATAAAAGTCACATAATATATTTTACCATCTTTAGTCATTGTCTGCTTTAAATTGCCTAAATCAGTTAAATTAAAAATAACAATTTAGTTTCTTTATTTATGGAAAGACATATCATTTTAGTACTTTTAGTTTCAGCACATATTTCACACTTGTTAATATTATTTGAGTCTAAATCAGATATTAATCCTAGAAACTATATTTTCTTTATATATGCGACATTAACATGTCCTAGTCTGCATACCGTAGAGAAATAAACTCAATCATATAAGCAGAAGGAGATACATTTCCATTGATAACATCAGAAACATTAAGTACAAAGAGTCCTTGGTTACTATAGCCTTTTCCTACAAACACATTATATTTGGTCATTATGATCTTATCAGATTCAAGTGACACTTTGATTCCGGCTCTTCCCAATAAGGATACAGAGATCAAGTTTGCCCTCATGGTAGGAACATGCAGTATATCAACAAGGGCTAAAGTTTTTCCCGAAGTGAGTTTCAAGAGAACTTTACCTTTACCCAAGACTTTGGTAGTATTTGAGTCTCCAAGGTAGACTTCTTCCCTATCATCATCTACAGGAGTATAAGAGGAAAATGCTTCTAGATTTGCACAAATGTGCCGAGTAGCCCCAGAGTCTATCACTCATTCTTTTGCATGTGCTACAATGTTTACTTGAGAAATGACAGCTGCAATAATATCACCTACTTCAGCTAAGTTAGCCTTACATGTATTAATTTTTCCTTTGTCATTTCCTGCTCTATACTTGAACTGTGAGGCATGATGGCCCGGTTTTCCACAAACAAAACAAGAGTCCTTTTAAGGTTAGGATTTTTAGGCTTGCAACCTTGAGACTTATTCTCGTACCTTTTGCGGTTGTTATTGCTGCTTCGCATTAAGTTTGCTTTAAGAACTGTCATTCTAGCTTTGACAGATTCTTTTCTGTTGGAATCTTCAATTAGGATATGAGTCACAACTTCCTCAATGATGAAAATTTTCTGTTTGTGCTTCAAGTTGTTTTTGTAGTCACTCCATGGGTCAGGCAACTTCTCAATTAGCACTCCAACAGCAAACTTCTCTGATAAAGACATCCCCTGTCCTTCAAGTCTTCTAACAATTTTTGAAATTCATTAATTGTATGTTCATCTCTTTATCATCTATCATCTGCCACTGATAAAATTTTCCTACTATAAATTTTTGTTTTTGTAGCATCTTCAGCAGTGAATTTCTTAATTAGAGCTTTCCATATAACTTTTGCTTCTTTATAACTGCAATACACGTCAAACAGTTCGTTAGAGATGGTTTGCAATATTGTATGACAGCACACCTTGTTGGTATATTTCCATGATTCCATTATTTTATTATCAGCGTCCGCACTAGGTTGTAGATGCAACAGTGCATGTACAACACCATGGATATCAAGCAGTGAGAAAATATGTTCTTCCCAACGCTTGAACTTTTCATTGATGAAAATTTCAATATTTGATACATCTGGACATGGCCTGGAATATGGCAGTGCAATTGGGACTGGAGCAGCGGACGTAACACCAATATTGGCTGTATCAGTAGTATTTTCAGCATCAGTATTATTTACCATAGTTTCTTAGATTGTAGTTAAATGACACCGAAAAGTAACGATAATAATAATATTACAATGATATTATTTGTGAGCGGAAATATACTAACTAGCTTGAGTCGTATTGGGCACTGTCCTAAGAAACTATTTCAGTAGAGTGAAATATTTCTCCAGGATTAAACTAGTTTACCTCTATTTTATTTAGAGGATGCAGCAATAAACAAAATTAAATATTATACAAATCCAGCTAGTAAGAAAAAAAGAAAGAACAACTAATGTGTAATGTTAATTAAATGTGATAGAAAAGAAATTGGAAGGAAGAAGAGAGTGATAAAAGAAAGATATCTAATGATAAGAATGAGTGGCTAATGAATGCTATTTATAGCCATAGGTGCATGTTTCTATTATTATGCATGATTGCTATCTCGCTTTCTTCTTTTGCCATTTTCCAAAGGAATATGCCACTTATCTTAACCTTTTCTATAAGGCCTAAACACTTGTCCAAAGAGGCTTTAAAATATTGCCACATTTCTAAACCCAAAATGAGCAAGGGCTTTATTTGCTGATCTTGTTAGTTGCTCTTCCAGTCCTCATTATTGCTGTTGTTGTTTGTTGTTTGTTGTCCTTGTTGTTTCCATTGTCGTCACTTCTGTACAATCACATAAACACTCTAACCATATCTTATCCTATAGCAAAATGCATTCCTTTAGATCAAGGTACAATCACATAGTGCTCTCCTCAATTAGTAAAAGCCCATCCTCGATCTGTCCCTGGAAGGTGTAATCACACAACTAACTACACTAGCATTTGATTGTCCAAATTGCATGGGATTTCTTGTGTTTTAAAATCTTTATCAAGTATCAACCATTGCTGCAGGATTAAAAGTTTCTCTGCGGATTCAGGAGCGCCTATCAAGGAGGTATCATTTGTGGACGATAACTGGTAAATATTCAATGCTTAACTGATTAATTGATTTGTATAGTTGTTCAATCAATTGATCAATTTTACATCAATCTCATATTAGTTGGGCTCGGTTATATTAATCTTTTTATGCGTCACCTCTATTTAGGTTCATTTTGTTCTAACACTAGATAATCTAGGTTTTAAGACAAATTAGGAATCCTCTAAAATAGTATCACAATCTACATAGACATACAAATCTCTAACTATGATAAAAATTTTACTCACAAACACCGAAGTAACGTAAGTATAACAAGAAAAACTAATGTATTTAATCTCCATGTACTATCATATAAGCCTTGACGATCTCACGACATCTTTGGACAGAACAATCACATATGTCACAAAGGCCTTAAGTATGAATAGGATGCACCGTGCCATTGCGTATTCAGGGGATGCTGCATACCAATTGTCTGATTGTTCATTGGTGAAGTGATTTGGTTCATTGTCCTAATCCCTATGATTACGAAAAAGAAAGTTCATCTTTGAACAATGTTTCTCTTGGTTGACAATGTGTTTCTTAGATCAATTTGTTGAGTTGAGTATGCCTTCCTTCAACTACTGGATGGACTGATTCCTCTGCCAAAATTTCTGTTTTTGAAGTCAGTAGAAAGTCATCTAAGGCGAGCTATATCATGTTTCAGTATAGATTATGAAAGCCGTTGCGTGAGAAGGAAAGATATGTTGGAGAAATTAGCAAATGAACTGCCTCAAGGCGCTATTAGATATTCTTCCAAGGTTGTTTCCATTGAAGAATCTGGACCAATGAAAGTGATACATCTTGCAGATGGTTCCACTATTAGAGCTAAGGTATATCTTTCTATGGAATCTTTCACTTATGGTCCAAGATCGCTTTTTCTTCAACCTTGGAATCCTTATACGTATTGAAGCTTCAAATATAAAATTCCTTATTGTAGTCTGATATGACTAACAATGACAATCTTCAATTAAGGCCTTAATTGGGTGCGATGGAGTCAATTCTGTGGTGGCAAACTGGCTTGGGCTTCAGAAACCTGTTTATTCTGGGAGATCTGCAATTAGAGGGTTCGTTGAGTATCCGGACAAACATGGTTATCAGCCTAAGTTCCATGCATTTTTTGGAGGTGGACTTCGGTTTGGCTTTCTTCCTAGTGATGAGAAGAGTTTGTATTGGTTTTGCACATTCACACCATCTGCTATACATTGTAAGCAAAGCTCATTCATACTGTTATTTTGCAAACAGATTATTCTAATTTGGTGTTGTTAAGAACTTGTGTTTCTCATTACAGAATATCAATCTAAACATGTTTAATTGTTCCCTTTTAATTGGACTGCAGTTGATGGAAATGCAGAACAAGATCCACTTAAACTGAAGCAATTTGTGTTGAACAAGGCCAGTAATGTGTCTAAAGAACTCTCTGCCGTTGTAGAGAGAACAACGCTAGACTGTATATCTTGCGCTCAGCTGAAATTGAGATTGCCGTGGAATGTTTTGCTGGGGAATATTTTGAAGAACAACGTTTGCGTAGTAGGTGATGCACTTCATCCCATGACTCCAGACCTTGGTCAAGGTGGATGTTCTGCCTTAGAAGACAGCGTTGTTATTGCAAAGTGTCTAGGAGAAGCTTTAGTGAAACCGATGAAGGAGAGAGAAGTTGGACAAGAAGATGAGGACGGGGATAAGGATGAATTTAATAAGATCAAAAAAGGACTTGAGAAGTATGCTAAAGGGAGGAGATGGAGAAGTTTTACATTCATCAGCGCTGCTTATTTATCTGGTTTTATACAAGAGAGCGGTAGCAAGGTAATCAGTTTCTTAAGAGAACGTTTTTTGGCTGGAGTCACTATAGCAGTTACACTCAGAATGGCCGACTACGATTGCGGAAAACTCACTATTTCTTGAAGTGTATGTCCATATATCTCAAACTGTTGAACTGAAGAAAGAAAGAGGTGCCAACATTGGTGAAATTCCAACTTCTTTTTTTGGCCACTATGATATACTATTCTTCTTGTATAACTTAGTCAATAGCATAGTTTGTGACACGTTCCATTGAAACTCCCTGGTTAATAGACAAACATGATAATTGCTTGGCTCTCCAGTACATATGTATGAATGATATTGTGGATCTTTTTGATGTTCAAATCCATTCTTCTGTCTGAAATTATGTAAATGAAGATGAGCTAATGCCTAAATTAAGAGTTGATTGGTTAGTCTTCACCTAAACAACAAATAACATAACTTTGAATTAACTCGAACTGAATGGTTAAAATGCAACTCCTGTCTTCCATTTGAATACTTGGTCAATTAGGCAATAAAGTGGAAACCAAACACCTAACACTTAACTACATAGTTAGCCCATTGAATAACCGCGCTGTGTCATTTCTCTCGGCATTTGCATCTATACCCAGATTTTGGGTCACTATTGAAATTAGGAATTTTTACCTATCTATACCATATAGCAAATCTTATTATAAAAAATATTCATAATATTGTATTTACCCGCCTAATCTATAGTTTGTCTACAAAATCTGTACCAAACCAAAAATAGATGAATTCCACCCTAAAAACGCGCCATAATAGAAGGAATCAGATTTAATCACCATTAATTTCGAGATTTAAAACGGAAGCAAATCCATTGCAGCGTGATTCTCTCATTCTCCATATATTTTCCACCATTGATAACCATTAAAAAGCTTGAAAGCTTTGAATTCAAATTTGAATTTTCAAAAATCATTATTTGTCTGGATTGGGTGTTGTTGTAAATAATTTGGAATATGTTTAGGATTTTATATCTAAATTTTGAGGGTTTTCGGTGAAGATTAGACTTGGTTTTCACTGAATTTCAGATTGAAACTCGTCGTCGAAGAAGAAGAAGAAGACATATTTCCAGAATTGTATTTAAATTGTAGATAAATTGTTGAATTGTAGATAAATTATAGACTGGAAAGACTAAAACTTCTACAAGTCTTCTACAATTATGTCGAAAATGCCAATTATGCTACAATTCAAATGAGAATTGCGATATTAAAATTCAATGTATTCAGTTTGTAGATACAATTTCTACAAATAAACTACAACCAGTTTAAGTATTGTATAAAGTTGTATTGCTACATTTATACTACAATTAAACTACAATCTTGTGTGAAAATAATTTAAGCTACAATTTATTTACAATTTCTGAAAATATGTCTTCTTCTTCTTCGAATTTAAATATGAAATTCAATGTATCTACAATTTTTTTTGAAATATGTCTTTTATTCATTTAGCTATTGTATGAAAGTTGAACAATATTGTATAAAAATTATATTTAAGTTGTGTGATATTTTAGTTATATATAACTGAGTAAAATTACGCACGAAAATTGTAGATAAATTATATAATATATAATTAGTTGTATGAAATTTATTTTTACTATGTATAAATTATATACAAAATATACAAAAAGCATATTATATAAAGTTTGTACTTAAGTTGTATGTTATTGTAGTTGTATTTAACCGGGTAGAAATAATGTATGAAAGTTGTAGCTAAATTATATAATATATAATTAGTTGTATGAAATTTATTTTTACTATGTATAAATTAGATACAAAATATACAAAAAGCATATTGTATAAAATTTATATAAAAGTTGTATTTAAGTGGATTATATTGTAGTTGTATATAACTGAGTAGAAATATGTATGAAAATTGCAGATAAGTTGAAGATAAGTTGCATGAAATTTATTTTTAATATGTATAAATCAGATATAAAATACACAAAAGACATATTGCATATACATTATATTTAAGTGGTATGATATTGTAGTTATATATAATTAGGTAGAAATAATTTGTGAAAATTGTAGATAAGGGAAAATTGAGATGGGATATAAACAATACGAGGTTAAAAATCAACACTAATTTTGAAAGAAAAATTTTACGAATATCTGGTAATGATTATGTGGTCTAACTCTTACATTTCTTCATGTAGTGTTTATTTTAAAATATTTTATAAAAGATTGTGGAATAATTTTCTAATTTTTATTTTGTAAAAAAACTGTTTTTGCAAAAGAATAATTTTTTTAAAAAAAAACAATCTTCTTCAAATATCTGAAGATATTTGTGTTCCTTTTCTTATGTGACTCAATAGAACGAACTCTTTAAACTTATTTGTACACTAAAGAATACTTGATATCCTAAAGAAGAAATAACGACTAAACTTGATAGGTTTCCTTAACATAATTTGGTAACTTATACACCTAATGAATTTAATAGTGATTACCATATATTTAGGTGGAGGAAACATAAGGAAAGAGAAGAGGAGGAAAAAAAGGAAAAGGAATATATGCTCCTAAAATCATGCCTAGAATAAATGAAGCAATAATTATATCCTTAATTTGAATTATGCTACATAAATTGAAATTTGGTATGCTTAAACGTAATAAACACAAACCTTAAACATGAGAGGTAATAATGTTTGCTATACGGTATAGATGGGTAAAAATCCTTGAAATTACACCCACTTTGCATAAAAATTGCAAGTTTACTCACTTTAAAATCAGCTTCAGACTTATCGGGTCTGAATTTGAAGACTTTTTTAGTCCAGTGCAGCAGACTCAAGGCCAATTAAGTGTAAAGTGCAAAAATTGCACTTAAGATGCACTGAAGGCCAAATAGGTTTGAAATGCAACTAATGTCTTCGTACACTTGAGGACGCAGAAATAGAAACTTATTCTTCGAATTTCAATAATTTAACATAAAATTCAATACCTAAATCTACTCCAAATGAGCTCAAATTTTAAACATAACCTTCAAATATCATAAAGAACAACCCCAATTATTAATTTGTCAAAACAATAACAGATTTAATAAATATATTTTGCAATTAAATATGAGGAGGAGGAGGGAGGAAGACAAGAGGGGTTACTCTGATGGTAAGTAACCCCCACTTACAATCGAGAGGTTGAGTTCTAGTCTTCCCAAGAGCAAGGTGGGAAGCTCTTGGAGGGAAGGATGCCGGGGGTCTATTTGGAAACAGCCTCTCTACCCCAAGGTAGGGGTAAGGTCTGCGTACACATTATCTTTCGCACACCCCACTAAGTGAGATTATACTGGGTTGTTGTTGTTGTTGAGGAGGAGGGAGGAGCGCCACTGATAATTGGCTAAAAGTATGCATAATATGGTGCCATTTACCTCGCAGTCCAGCGTAATATTAGTGGTATTTACAGTGTTTTGTGATGTTTGTGTGTGTAAGAACAAGTGAAAGAGAATAAAGTAGAAGTGCATGATTTGTGGCAAGAAATAATAGGGATGTGCAATGATGGAGGACATGAGTTGGGCAAATAGCATTTAATTTCAGAGCTAATCCCAGTGCCTATACCACACTCAATTTTAGTGTTATCCTCAGTTTCCAACACTCACCATAGCACCCTAAGTCAATGCCACAGGTAGTGCTGCACCCAGCACATTCCGGAGGTCAACTTTTTTGTGTTTGGCTTGGACTTGCTTAAAGTAGTCTAGGACTTCTCCTACACATATGAACTCAATTTTTGAAGGGAAGTCGACCAAGGGAAAGCAAGGCGTCGCCTTGGAGGTTAGGAGTTCATTATTTCATTTTTCTTCCACTAAATTTAATAATATTTATATTTTTTTTGGATGATTTATTTGACTACTACATCTATACAGGGCTAAACTTCACGTTCTAGGATGTTGGTTTTTTCATGACTATTATTATTTGAATATTGATATTAATTTATTCAATCTTACACTTAATTATTTAATTGCTTGATCACCAATTAAATATTATCTACGAATCTTGAATAGAACTTCAAAGTGGAAATTCTAAATTGCACATACGATTGAGTAGAGCAAGTTCTTGAACTTGGGTATCAAGGAACGGATTCGCAGTTAGGATAGACATATACATAATCATCTTCCTTGGTTATTATGCAGGACTTATGAATGTATTCTTGTTAATTCTAACTCCATAGATATATAGTCGTTATGTTAGCTTGAATGGGCGAGTAAGAACTCGAGAGATGCTTATAAGCAATATTAGCCATAACATAAAAATCTGCTCTTCCTCCGTTTAAAGTTTATTAGTATTTATTTTTTTCGTTTTAGTCAGTTTAAATTTAAATACTTTTGGGCTTAATCATTGTTTAAATAATTAGAATAATTTGATTTTAGTTAATAGTTTATAACAAGTTCTTGTAGGAACTATACTCCACTTATCACTTAATTACTTCACGACCACGTATACTTGCGTGTATCTTTAGCCACAACAACTTACTATTGTAAAACACCATAAACTACCTTATAACCTACTCAGAAATACCATGTAAATACATTGTCACATTTGTTTTCAGAACGACTAAGAAGGAGGATGAGGAGAAAAAAGCCTAAAGTTTTATATACTTTGAGTTCTATTTAAATTTTATATAAAAAATTTAAGTACAATTTAATTGGGAGCGACTAAATAGGGTACACCATAAATATTTTTACCCTTTTTCTTGTTGTGTAATTGTATTGGATAAAGCCTGCAACCATTTCGCTGCTATGATGAACATGTTATGGCCTGCGTTATGTAAAGTAATATTTTGGCCAAGATAATAGCTCTTCATGTCTATTCTATATATGTAGTTTCTCTGCATATGCGTTGTACATGTATCTGTTAGAATATATGATAAATATATTCTAACCGATTGTATATATCATCTTTGCTAGGTGTATATTTAGCTCCTAATATATAACTAGTTAGTTTCCTTAATTATAGCCTAATTATACTTTTGTTTTAGTGTATATAAACGGATTATTCTAAGGAAATGAGATAGAGAATTAATCTCTTTCATGGTACCGGAAATCTAGGGTAAGTATTTTTTAAGTATAGAGTAAATAAATTGGCATTATGCAACAGAAAACGCAAGAATTTTGTAGTATAAGATAATCATTTTAAACTCATGTGAAGTTTAATATTTTTTTTATTGAAAACATTTGGATTATCGGTCAAATCACATTAAGGAAAAATAAATTTAAAGTGAATATAGTTCATTTAATCTTATGTGGCATTTATTTTTGAATTTTTCTCATTAAATATTATGCCATGTCATATTTATGGTAGGTGTTTGAACCAAAATAACTTTTAAGTGACAATATGAAAATTTAGTTACTTTTAAATGAAAAAAAGTAGTTTAGCGACTTTAGTGAAATTAAAACATAATTGAATGACTAACTCTAACAATTAGCTTAGCAATAATCAAGAATCCCTAAGAAATTTCTAAAAGTAAACTTTTGAATTAACTTCGCGCTTTTGTTTTTGTTTTTGTTTTTCTTTTCCTTCACTGAGCTGAGGGTCGATTGGAAACAGTCTCTCTGCCCTTTCGGGTAAGGGTAAGGCTCGTCTACATATCACCCATCTCAGACCCTACTTTGTGGGATTATACTGGGTAGTTATTGTTGTTGTTGTTGAAGTTGGTACGTACACGGTACACATTGCGTACTTGTTTGAGGATGCTATTATTCAATTACTAAAATGTGTAGATCAAATGATAAGACACCTCTCTCTTTGTTTCTCTACATACGCCATGATTCAAGGAAACAACATGGAATTAATCATGAGCGAATATTATCAGCCAACCAACTAAGACCAAATAATAAAATGCACCACTTTTATAAATGAATCTGATTAAATTTACTTTTCTTTTTATAAATGAATCTGATTAAATTTACTTTTCTTTTTGTTTGTTTTGGCTATGATAAATGGAGTTACATATCGGGCAACGTCATTTCCCACAAAGCTTTGTGCTGAGAGCCGTACTTTCCTGTTACGGTTTTTTCTCGGACTGCTTTTGAAACGCTACAAATGCTTTTAATTATAGAAATTTTAATTTGTTAAGAATAGAATTCTAATTAGAGTGAATGTCTATCTTGTAGAGAGTTTTATTTAGAGGCTAAGTTATTTTTTCTCCTATAAATAGAGGGGTCTTACTCCATTATAAATCACCCCCAAAATTCAATAAGAATTTTCTCTCTTTCTCTGCAATATTGCTCTTGTTCTTTTATTGTTTTATAACACGTTATCAGCACGAAACTCTATTATCTCAAAAATCTCTTTGAGAAAATTAAGCACGAGACTATACCGTCTCAAAAAGTTATTTTGAGAAGATTAAGCTACTGCCGCCAACTGAAACAAAGGAAAAACAGCAATAGCAATGGAGCTAGAAGAATTGATTGGCTTTCTCTCTTCCCCTTCTCCTCCAGTTAAGTATCACTAGCTTATACCCTTTAATGTTTTTTGACACTAGTAATTCAACCCGATAATGTATTAAGTATAATTTCTACTTGATTTCCTTTAGCTTGTCTTTAATTGATTTAATGGATGTAAAACCTTAAGCTTTCCTTAATTAGTACTGAATTGAAACTTATATCTTTTAAACTTTTTATACTAATGTTACAAATTTATGCTTGATTTATTTTCTTTTAACTAGTCTTCAGTTGGTTTAATTCATGTAAAGAAGGAAGCTTTTCTTCAAATATTTATATCACAACTGAATTAGGACGAGCCATTTTCGTTTTACAGTTAATGGATTAGAATATTTTATCAATTAGTGAATAATTTTTTTGGTGTGTATGCTTGAGCAATGATTTTTAGTGAAAAAGGTAGCGTCTTTCTTAAATTTTTAACGTGGAACTGTGATGCATTTGAACCCCTTTCATATTTATTTAATGGGTTTGATATTTTGGTCTCTCTGTGAAGTTTTTGCTATGTATATTTGAAGAACGATTCAGCTTGAAATGCTAGGCTTGAGATAATGGAAGAATCTTTTTGTGCAAATTTAAATTAGAACTGACTGGGAGGTGAGCTATTTTCTTTTAGTGTTAGCCAGTTTGATTGAATTTTTGGTATATGTTTGAGCAGTGATTTTAGGTGAAAAAAAAAGGTAGCTATCTAAATAAAGTATGATTTTAGCTACTATTATTTATGCACTTATTATTTTATGTGTATGACTTTAAGTTTTCCATATTTTAAATCATGTGACAACCTAAAATTAACGTATAATTATATATAATTGTTTGAATCAGACCCAGAGTTTGCTCGAAATTCAATACAAAGTTCTTTATTGAATTATTGATTTAACTATGTTATTATTTTTTCTCTGAAAATACTAATGTTAATTCATATATTTCTTTTGTATGTCAAACTACGGGAAGCAAATATGGATATCTCACAAAACAAACATGGATCAAAGTTCAATTGTAAAAATATTTGTTTAATTGATTCATGTACGACGCATACGATATTCAAAGAGAAGAAATATTTCTCTCATTTAAGTATGTGTAAGGCAGATGTTACTACAATTTCTGGTAGTAGTAAATTAATTGAATGCTCTGGAAGAGCTACTATAACTCTGCCTAAGGGAACAATACTTATCATAGAGAATGCAATGTTCTCCTCCAAGTCCAAGAGGAACTTGTTGAGTTTTAAAGATATCCGTCAAAATGGATATCATATTGAGACAATAGATGAGAATAATCTTGAATACCTCATCATTACAAAGAATGTCTCTGGCCAAAAGAGGGTTATTGTGAAGTTCCCATCTTTATCTTGTGGCCTGTATTGGACAAAAATTAGTGCAATTGATGCACAGTAAACCAAAAGGTTACTGATTCCAATACTTTTGTTCTTTGGCATGATCGATTGGGACATCCTGGATCAATTATGATGAGACAGATTATAAAAAACTCATATGGGCATCCATTAAATAATTTAAAGATTTTTTTAAATAATGGATTTTCTTGCACTTCTTGTTATCAAGGCAAGTTAATTATTAGACCATCACCAACAAAGGTTGGAACTGAGTCACCTACGTTTTTGGAACGTATACAAGGGGATATTTGTGGACCTATTCACCCACCTAGTGGGTCCTTTAGATATTTTATGGTCTTAATAGACGCATCCTCTAGATGGTCTCATGTGTGCCTATTGTCATCACGTAATCTTGCGTTTGCAAAATTAATGGCACAAATAATTCGATTACGAGCACAATTTCCTGATAATCCAATTAAGTCTATTAGACTAGATAATGCTGCTGAGTTTTCATCCCAAGCATTTAATGATTATTGCTTATCAATTGGGATAAAAGTGGAACATCCTGTAGCTCATGTTCATACTCAAAATGGTCTTGCAGAATCTTTAATTAAACTTCTGCAGTTGATTGCAAGACCATTACTCATGAAAACGAGGCTGCCCACTTCGGTTTGGGGTCACGCCATTTTGCATGCAGCAATGCTAGTTCGTCTCAGACCGACGAATTATCACAAATATTCCCCGTTGCAATTAGTTTTGGGTCATGAACCTAATATATCCCATTTAAGAATTTTTGGATGGGCAGTATATGTGCCTGTAGCACCGCCATACCGCACCAAAATGGGTCCGCAAAGAAGGTTAGGAATATATGTTGGGTTTGAATCGCCCTCCATTATTCGCTACCTCGAAACATTGACAGGGGATTTGTTCATTGCACGATTTGCAGACTGTCGATTCGATGAGACACTTTTCCCAAAATTAGGGGGAGAAGTTGGTGAAACCAAACGGGAAATTTTGTGGAAAAATCCATCATTATCTCATCTTGATCCACATACCTCTATTTGTGAAAATGAGGTGCAAAATATTATCCATTTGCAAAGAATAGCAAATCAAATGCCTGACGCATTCACGGACTTGAAAAGGATAACAAAATCTCACATCCCCGCAGAGAATGTTCCAATCTGTATTGATGTCCCTATTGGACAATCTTCTAGTGTCATATCTAATGAGTCGAAAGCACGCCTAAAACGTGGCAGGCCATTAGGTTCCAAAGATCGAAATCCTAGAAAAAGGAAAGCAAATGATCAAAATGACACTACGAAAGAATCTCATGAGGAAATTCACGATTTAATAAATTCTGAGATTCATGAAGAATCCATTGAGCCCGAGACTCAGGAAAATAAGGAACTATCAATAAATCCAATCGATATTGAGACAAATTTTAATCGTGTGGATATAGTGGTGGATTATGTCTTTGCATATAATGTTGCATCTAGCATTATGCAAGAAAGTGAGGATCTTGAACCTCAATCTATTGGAGAATGTCGACAAAGACTTGATTGGCCAAAATGGCAAGAAGCAATCCAATCAGAATTGAATTCACTTGCAAAACGTGAAGTTTTTGGGCCTATTGTTGAAACACCTAATGGTGTTAAGCCTGTTGGCTATAGATGGGTCTTTGTACGCAAGAGAAATGAGAAAAACAAGGTACAAAGATATAAGGCACGCCTTGTTGCACAAGGATTTTCTCAAAGGCCTGGTGTCGATTATGAAGAGACATATTCACCCGTAATGGATGCTATAACTTTCCGTTATCTCATTAGTTTTGCTGTCCTTGAAAAGCTTGACATGCATTTAATGGATGTGGTTACTGCCTATCTTTATGGCTCACTTGATAATGAGATATACATGAAAATTCCTGATGGATTCAAAATGCCAAACACTCATAATTCAAAGTCCCGGGAAATGTTTTCAATCAAATTGCAAAGATCTTTGTATGGTCTAAAGCAATCAGGACGAATGTGGTATGATCGTCTTAGTGAGTATTTATTAAAGGAAGGCTATATATATGATGCCATTTGCCCATGTGTTTTTATAAAGAAAACAACATCGGAATTTGTTGTACTTGCCGTATATGTCGATGACATAAACCTTATTGGAACTCCCATAGAACTCCAAAAGGCAATTGATTATTTAAAGAAGGAATTCGAGATGAAAGATTCGGAAAGACAAAATTATGTCTTGGTTTGCAAATTGAATATTTGGCAAACAGAATTTTTGTTCATCAGTCTGCCTATATAGAAAAGGTATTGAAACGGTTTTACATGGATGTAGCATATCCTTTAAGTACTCCGATGGTTGTTCGATCACTTGATGTGAATAAGGATCCATTCCGACCGCAAGAAAAGAATGAAGAGCTACTTGGTCCTGAAGTACCATATCTTAGTGCAATTGGCGCACTAATGTATCTTGCAAATACTACAAGGCCTGACATAACTTTTTCAGTTAATGTCTTAGCAAGATATAGCTCTGCTCCCACAATGAGACATTGGTATGGAATCAAACATATATTGCGGTATCTAAAAGGGACTACCAATATGGGCTTATTTTATAGCAATAATTGCAGTCCTAATCTTGTTGGTTATGCTGATGCTGGATATTTATTTGACCCACACAAGGCTCGATCTCAAACAGGTTATGTGTTTATCTGTGGAGGCACTTCCATATCTTGGCGATCGACTAAGCAATCAATTGTGGCAACTTCATCTAATCATGCTGAGATAATCGCTATTCATGAAGCAAGTCGAGCGTGTGTGTGGTTGAGGTCTATAATACATCATATTCAAGACAAATGTGGTTTGAAATGTGACAAACTACCCACGATTTTGTATGAAGACAATGCAGCATGCATAGCTCAATTGAAGGGAGGATTCATAAAAGGAGACAGAACAAAGCATATTTCACCAAAGTTATTTTTCACACATGATTTTCAAAAGAATTGTGATATCAATGTGCAACAGATTCGTTCAAGTGATAATATGGCTGATTTGTTCACAAAATCTCTACCAACGTCAACCTTCAAGAAGCTGGTACACAAGATTGGAATGCGAGGGCTCAAGGATGTGAATTGATGCTCTTTTCAGGGAGAGTTAATGCGCGTTGCACTCTTTTTCCCTTACAAGGTTTTGTCTCACTGGGTTTTCCTTGCAAGGTTTTTAACGAGGCAACCAATAGGCGCATTACTAAATATGTGTACTCTTTTTCCTTTTCTAGAAATTTTTTTTCCCACTGGGTTTTATTTTAGTTAAGGTTTTAACGAGGCACATTATTTATTGAGTAGACATTCAAGGGGGAGTGTTAAGAATAGAATTCTAATTAGAGTGAATGTCTATCTTGTAGAGAGTTTTACTAAGAGGCTAAGTTATTTTTCCTCCTATAAATAGAGGGGTTTTACCCCATTGTAAACCACCCCCAAAATTCAATAAGAATTTTCTCTCTTTTTCTCTGCAATATTGCTCTTGTTCTTTTATTGTTTTATAACATAATTAATGATGCTTATGCTCCCTCTGTCGTCTGAATCTATATCCGTTTTTGGTGAGTTCAAGAAAATGATATTTTTGTATTTAGTGATTTTAATATTAAACCTCACATCTTACCTTTAATGAAATAATATATAGCCTTAAAAATTTATTTGAGTTATTTTAAACTATAAATTTCAAAAACCTTTTTTTCTTTTGCCTCCTCAAACACTATCACATAGATTAGAACGAAAAGAATAGGTATAGCTCTAAACACTCCGTACTGGAACTATATCATTACATAGTTCTAAATAAGGGTGGAGGTACTGTTCAATTAATAACTTTCATCCAAATTTTATATTTATATTAAAATATTTACTTTATATGTATAAATAACTTATCCAGAACACTGTAAGTTATCTTTTCTAGATACTCGAACCAATAAACTCAATCTGCCTCTGGTTCTAAATACTCTAATATTATCTCTTCATACTTCAAAGCCCGTCAATTTTTAAACTTTAAAGCTGTTATGAAATAATATAAAAGACAAGAACAATAACTCAAGAACAAGAGCAATAGAGAGAAGAGTAGAGAGAGTTCTTCTTATTGATACTTAGAGAATGTTAGGAGTGATTTACAATGGTAGAGGGCACCTCTATTTATAGGGAGGAGGATGATTTAGCTACCAAGAATAGAACTCTAGAATCTCTCTAATTAAAGACATTCACCTTAAATAGAAGTGTATTTATAACAAAAGCAGATTAATTACCTCCTGCAAAAGTTGATATTTTATTTATTTAAACTAAATAACTTTTAAAAAAATTATATTTCATAACCATCTTTTGAGTTTTTTATAGCCAAATATATATCTATGATCACCTAATACGCTTAAGTCATAAAATAAACTTTGTATTATTTTTCTCTCATATATTCCCTCAAATTTCTCCTATCCCCTAAATGTCTTCTCCTCCATGGGATCAAGGCTGAAAGATGGAGGAAATGAACTTCGGCTTCTGTTGCTTCTACTTTTGATAAGCGGCAGAGAAAATGACATCTCCTCCGAAGATGGAGAAGAATCCGTCGATGGAGGCAGTCTATTAGAGCGGCTTCTAAATTTCTTCTTCTCCCCTTCATCACATGCTTTGTCTTCAATCCGGTATTACGTGCTAATCGTCAGCAACCAGAGGCAAAGGTGACGGCGAGCGAGGACTGGATATTGAACCTTCAACGACACGACATTATGGTTATTCTTGAACAAAGACGACGGAGTTGGGGGTTAAGCAACTTGAATTGTCTGTTAATATATTTTAATGTATCTTGTTGTATTCCTTGCCTTTTTTTTCATTGTATTTCAATGTATCTTGCTGTATTCTATGTATTTCATTGTATTTATTGTTTATTTTTTCATTGTATTTTAATGTATCCCGTTGTATCTGTCTCGCTATATTCCATGAATGTATTCATATATTTTTTTTATTAATATGATTTATGTTCTCAAATGTACTATATAATTTCTCTGAAGATTGTTATGTTTTTGGATATTTTTCGATTGAGAATCCTATTTATAACTTGAAATACAAAATTTATGTGTTATAATTGAGTTTTTTGAGTTATATTAAGAGTCTATTATGTTTATTAATTCACCTTTCGTTTAGAAATAGTGTAATCCCATGTTTCACGCTGTAAATACAATAATATGTCCAGTTGTAATTTCATGTTTCATGCCATAAATACAGTCGAATAGCCTCGAATACAAAAATCTATCTAGGTGTAATCCCCTGTTTCACGCCTTGAAATGGTACTGTAATCATGAATACAGTAGCTTAAATACATCGAATACACTCTAAAAAGTTATATGAAGTAATATAGTAAATGGTAGCTACAACTAACTAATAATCACTAAAACATAGCGATTTCTAAAGTTTCTCTTTAAAGTATAAAAACTATTTCTGAACTGAATAAAAAATAATTTTGTAGCCCAAACGGCCATACTATTCGAATCCAAACACTAGAATGAATTTTGAACCTAGGACTTGGGACCTTTTTCTTGGCATTCAAGCATCCAATATGCTTAATCTTTTTGGTCCTACGTGCAGTAGCTGAAGCAAAAATTTCACCAAGGGAATTTACAAAAAAAATTAAAAAAATAAACGCAAAAGAACTAAGACGATTTACCATCTATAATATATATATATATATATATATATATATATATATATATATATATATATATATATATATATATATATATATATATATATATATATCCAAGGTCTGCGTACATACTACCCTCCCCAGACCCCACTAAGTGGGATTATACTGGGTTGACGTTGTTGTTTAACCCTTATATATAGTGTAATTTCGGCAAAGAGAGTTCGGCTGAACCCCTTCTCCCCAACTAGCTCCGCCACTGCCTAAGTCCATGCCTAACAAAGGAAATTAAAGTAATTAAGGTGGTAAGGTTTCACGGTACAACATGTGAGACCCGTTCCGTACACTTCGCTTTCTCCGGAAACTCTGAAAAACAGAACCACATCTTTGGTAATCTTTGCTGTTAAGATAGAAGTCATATCTGAAAGAGAAAAGAATGAGCAAATAGTATTATTAGACTTGAAAGACAAGAAAGAAGGACTTCGCCAACATGCATGTGCATTAATACGAGAATGATGGGACTAATTAAAGAATGTAAAGTCAAAGCAAAGGCATGTGAGTTTGCGCACAAATTCAAGGCAAAATGTATATTTTATGTCGCAAGTGAGATGCTAATCTTATGTTTCATAATAGAATTGAGATGAAATATGAACAATTCACGGCTTATCTGTTGGGAAAACAATGTGGACTTTGAGGGGAAGGTGACGAACGTTTGAATAATTGAATGAGGTTCTCAGCTGATAGGGAGAATTCAATTTCAATATAGAAAACAAATTGTTTTTCTCGCAGCCACCTCACGCCCACTTGTAGTGATTGCATGTGAAGTGGTTGCATTAAACAAAACTGAGGTCCTATTTAAGTAGCAGCAACTTTTCTTGGTAAACCCATCAATTTATTTGAACTCATCCCAATTCCATTTGCTCAATCTTATTTCTTCTTCCGCTACTTTGCATCTAAAAAGGAAATGGCCAAATTTGGCATTCTTGCATTGGGTTTCATAATTGGTTTCTTTAGCCTTTTCTTCAATGCAAATGCTTTCAAAGCTTCTGGATGGATGAGAGCTCATGCCACCTTTTATGGTGGTGCTGATGCTTCTGGCACAATGGGTAAGTACCAATATTTTCCAAACAAACTACTCAACCTTTATCATGATATCAACTACTTATATTAAACTCCAAACTAGTTCAGGTAGAGTATATGAATATAGTTTGACTATTTTTATGTCAACGTGCGACAGGGGGTGCTTGTGGATACGGCAACTTGTATTCGACAGGGTATGGAACTAGAAGTGCAGCATTGAGCACTGCTCTGTTCAACAGTGGAGGATCTTGTGGGCAATGCTACAAGATCATCTGTGATTACAAAGCAGAACCGCGATGGTGCAAGAAGGGAGTATCTGTTACCATCACTGCTACAAACTTTTGCCCACCAAATTATGCCCTTCCTAGCGACAATGGAGGCTGGTGTAACCCCCCTCGTCAACATTTTGATATGGCTCAACCTGCTTGGGAAAAGATTGCCATTTACAGAGGTGGCATTGTCCCTGTAATCTACCAAAGGTAGAATAAACCTCTCATTTAATAATAGTTTTGCTTGGATTTAAGGTTCTTGCTTGAACAATAACAATACTAAAGATGAGTCTAACTTCTACACATGGACATTCAAATCACATATACATGTAACTGTCCATAAAAGTGGAATAGCTAGAAAATCAGGCACGTTCCAGCTCCAAATAAAAAAACTTTCTACTGTCTGTATATATGAGTTAAATCCTACTAAAAATATGTGCACCTGCTCTTTCAATAACTCAAATAAGTAACTTATGAGCTCTACTACGGACAAGATTCTTGGCAGTTAACACAAAATTATTAAGGGAAGTAACTGAATTTGACGAAGTGGGTGTTTCTTGTTTTGTGGAGCAGGGTTCCTTGCAAGAAGCATGGTGGAGTTAGATTCACAATCAATGGAAGGGATTATTTTGAGCTAGTCTTGGTAAGCAATGTAGGAGGAGCTGGATCCGTTCGATCTGTTCAAATCAAAGGCTCAAGAACAAACTGGATGACAATGTCTAACAACTGGGGAGCCAATTTTCAATCCACTGCTTATCTCAATGGACAATCACTGTCCTTCAGGGTCACTGCAACAGATGGTGTCACAAAAACATTCCTAAACATCGTTCCAGCCAATTGGCGATTTGGGCAGACATTCTCAAGCCCCACTCAGTTCTCATAAAGCAAAAGCTCAAGGGAAAGAATTTTAGAGTTCTTGTGTTCATAGGCAGTGGCGTGCTTAGATATTTTACCAAAAGCAGCCATGTTTTTTTTTTGTTTTTTTGTTTTCAGCAATACTACTGGCATAAGAAGAAAAGATGGAAATGTATACTTCCAATTATTAACATAGCCTTGTCCACAGAAGAATAAGGAGACTGTTTCTCTTTGTGGGTCTTTCGTTTTTCTTATGTATAGTTTTCTTTATTTATCTGGCGTAAAAATAATATGTGCCCTCAAATTGGATCTCATATGATGAAAAGATGGAAGGAAATCCAATCAAGATGAAGCAATTTGTGCTACGTACAACCAGTAAACAACAACAACAACAACAACCCAATATAATCCCACTTAGTGGGGTCTGGGGAGGGTAGTATGTATGCAGAGCTTACCCCTACCCTTGGGTAGAGAGGCTGTTTCCAAATAGACCCCCGGCATCCTTCCCTCCAAGAACTTCCCACCTTGCTCTTGGGGAGACTCGAACTCACAACCTTTCGGTTGGAAGTGGAGGTTGCTTACCATCAGAGCAACCCCTCTTGTCTCGCTACGTACAACCAGTAATGTATCAAAATAAAAGTAGCATGCAATAATCTAAAGAAATCTACACTGAAGAACCTATATGATGTGCTAAACTAAAGATAATTACCATGGTATGTTTTAATGGGTGATATTGGCAAAAGAAAGAGTTTGCATAGTTGGGTGATATCTTTAATGCAACAGCACCAGGTGTTGGATCAATGTACGGCAAGCAAGAGCAATGGAGTAAGAATCACATTTAAAATTAAACATTGACAGAATAGTAGCGCAGACATTAAATTCAGGAAATGGCATATAATCAGTACATATTAATCCTAAATTCCGAAATTCAACATCAATTTAACCATTCCTGCTTAACCACATTACCAATTGAAATAACTCAGACACTCAAAATTCTTAAAATAAAATAAGCAACGGATAACAAAAACAAGCTTAAATTTTTGTGACTTGAAGTTAGGGTTTCGGCGAGAACTACAAACAGGGACCTATGTTCGAGTCAAAACAAACAAGGTAAACACAATTGAAGCCTCAATCGTTCAATCCTATGGTCTCAATAGCCAATTTGAGATTCTAAGCTCATAAATCCAATTAAAAATGCTGAAAATGCATCTAACTAAAACATCAAAAAGCAAAAAATCAACAAAATCAAATCAAATTCCATCAGCGAGACACATAGAACACATACCAACACCTTACTTAAGCATAATAAAAGCAGAAGGGAAACCAGACTGCTATTACAGGAATTAGTTAAGCGGGGAAGGCAAAAACATACTTCGATGTAGCAGAGCTGTAGAAGAAGGCAATTAAAATCTGTCGCAGATGAGGTAGATTCACAGTTACGAAAATCGTCTGCGCAGGCGTGTCCTTAAAAGTCCGGAAATCCGTACTAAATAAAAAATCAAATCAAACGGATCAAAAAAATTTATATACTTTTTGGTTTGGTTTAATTTTGGTGTTAAAATTTAAAAATCTATCAAATTTAGTTTGATTTTGATATTAATTAAAAAACCAAATTAAACTAATATATAAATAGCTATTTTAAATTTATTATTATACCTATTTATATTTACTTTTATATATAAAGTTTTAAAATTTTTATAGTAAATATCAATCGTCTGCACTTTTAGTACAGATCTTTACCTTTACATTCAAATTTAATTGGTAGTTTTCTTTTCTTAAGTGTAAGAATCTATTTCATGTTAAAAATAGTATATTTTCAATGGAATCCTTAAATTATTGATCACTATTTAATTCAATTATCATCAATATATCTTGATAAATAACAGATTTCTCAAAGAGCAATTGATTGGATAATGTTACGTTGAAAATGTGATCGCCAAAATGTGTGTTTGGTGGTGTATGTCTTATATTTAAGAAAAACCGACAAATAACCGAAAACCCGACATAAACCAAATCGAGAATAAAAGAGTTAATTGGTTTGGTTGTAATATTTAAAAAGTCGATTTACTTGGTTTGGTTTCTTTTTAGGAAAAACCCGATCCAAACCGAATCATGAACACCCTTACGTCTGTGTATCAAAGGAATTTTTTATTTTTTATTTTTTCTTGGGTATTGCGTGGTTTGGGCAGGAGTAGGGTGTTCATACAAATCTGAAAATCTGAACCAAACCAAATTGATAAAAAACTAATACTTTTTTATTTGATTTGGTTTTGGTTTTGAAATTTAAAAACTGATCAAATTTAATTTAGTTTTGGTTTTAATTAAAACACCGAACCAAACCAATAACGGAGTAGCTATTTTAAATTTATTATTACACACACACACACACACACACACACACACACACACACACACACACACACACACATATATATATATATATATATATATATATATTGGTATTTTTTTGTTAAGTGTAAGAATCTATTTCATGTTAAAAATAATGCATTTTTAATTAAGTCCTTAAATTATTCATCACTATTTGATCCAATTATCATCAATATATCTTGGTAAATAATAGATTTCTCAAAGGGCAAATGATTTGATAGCGTTACGTTGAAAATATGGTCGCCGAAATATGTGTTTGGTAGTGTATGTCTTATATTTAAGAAAAAATCGATAAATAATCGAAAAATCGACATAAGCCGAATCAAGAAAAAACCGACTTACTTGGTTTGGTTTCTTTTTAGGGAGAAACCGATCCAAACCGAACCATGAATACCCCTAGGGGGGGCTGGACTTAGGGCAAATATCGGGGAAAAAAGCATAAAAATTGCACAGGAGGCCTTATTTGGTCACCCTCATTTAACATATACCTATTTTTTTTAAAAGTTTTAACTTGTACCCACTTTTTAAACAACTTTAGCCACCTTTCTCCTTCTCATTCTCCTCCTTCATTTTCTTACGATATTTTCAGTACGATAACACATGTTAGTATTTGGTGATATATGGGGTTAAAGTAATAGTTTTACTTTATATCACTTAATATTTATGATTATTTGATTTATTTCCACTGAAGGCACTCTTTTCTAATGTAATTATTGATCTCCTCCGTAAAAATGTTTAGAAAGAAGAAGGAAAATGAAGATCCAATATAGTGATTGTATGGGTCAAAAAACTATATAAGTTTTTTCAAAAACTTCAGCTTATATAGTGCTGAAGTTTTTGAAAAAATTTATCTAGGACAAAAAAACTTCACCTTATTTAGTGCTGAAATTTTAAAAAATGACCTCAATAACTTCAGTATCTTCTGCTGAAATTTTTGAAAAAACTTATCCAGGACAAAAAAAACTTCAATTTAGTTAGTGCTGAAGTTTTTACAAATGAACTAAATAACTTCAGCATCTTTTGCTGAAGTTTTTGAAAAAGTTTTATGACAAAACTAATGAATTCAGTTGCTAAAGTTTTTACAAGTGAACTAAATAACTTCAGCATCATCTGTTGAAGTTTTTGAAAAAGTTTATCCAGGACAAAAAGTTTCAGCACATTGCCTTTGCTACTTCAAGTCCGTCTATTAAAATGCTGAACTTTTGCTTTATTGTCTTTGCTATTCAGCTGCGTATATTGAAGTTATGCGAAAAAGTAGCTACACTTATAATATTTTTTATAAAACGACCACATATTAAAATGTAACTCAAAAACAAGTATAGATACAAATGATAAAGAAGAAGAAGAATGAGAAGATCGTAAACAGTAGCAAAGAGTCACATCAGAATCTGAAGAGGAAGAAGGAGGAGGAGAAGGTGTAACGTTATTTATACTCTGGATATTAATTGAACTTTTTTTAAAGGAGAATACAAGCTGAATGGGAGGACCAAATAGTACACGCTTGTGTCCGGAGAAAAAGCCGAAGTAAGTACTTGTTCTAAACATTATGTTTTACTGATGTGTTTGTACCTATTTCGATGAGCATCGAGTATAAACTTTTAAAAATTACATAAAATCTATATGAGAAATTTATTTAAATTACAAAATAAAAGTAAAATAGAAAATACAAATTTCGAAAAATGATATTGTTGATCTTATTTAACTAACTTAATAAAAGTAAAAACTTTGTCATAGTAGTTCTCATTCATCTCTTTCAGTCTATTCAACTTGAAACTTTTTTCAGTTTTACAATTCATTAACATTATAAATAAAATAATTCTTTTGTATATTATAAAATTTAATAGCTTTGTTTTATCTATACTATTACAACAAATAAATACTATCTGTAAATAGTATATTGTACTATTTTTTATAAATAAATTAATCATCTAATTTTGGATTGTCGGATTTGAACAAAATAATTAATAATGCCAACGCTCAAAATAAATAGCTAATTTACAAAGTTTATTGATGCTGATTGTCCTATGCGCCGAGGGTCGAATGGAAACAGCCTCTCTACCCTTTCGGGTAGGGGTAAGGCTCGTCTACATATTACCTTCCCCAGACCCCACCTGATGGGAATATATTGGGTAGTTGTTGTTGTTGTTGTTATTGATGCTGATTGTCGGATTTGAACAAATTAATTAATAATGCCATCCTCAAAATAAATAATCAACTCACAAAGCTCACTGATGCTGGTAGACTTGAGTAAGTACTATATTAACAAATTAGCTACTTTCTAATACCATCTTATGCAACTATTGCTAGAATATCCACTGAATTTATGTCGTATTTTTAATGTAACAGTTATAAATATATTTATATGAAAACGAACTATACTGATGAAAAATCTATATATATATATATATACTTAAAAATCTCTATGATAAGTAGAGGAAAAAACCTACTCATCAATAATCACAAAGTGCATATATACTGGATTTGAGCACATTTAAGACCAAAATACCTAAGAGTTCAAATTGAATTTTAATTCTAATTGTATTTCAAGGTGGTAAATATTTGAATAGACAATCTCTGTCCTGAAATTAATCCCATATTTTTTTATATGCATAATTATTGGTGTAGTCACAAGACGAAATAGTTTAATAAATTAATTATAATCACAAGACAAAATAGACGATTAAAATAGTACATAAATCTTCACAGAGAAATCTTTAAAAGAATGAATAAATAAATATCAAAGTTACCTTCGTGTAATTGAGGCTTCTGCATCTTTAACAGTAATAGTGGTCTAGTTATTTTCATTTAAGTGATAGATATTCACCCAAACAACAAATAGTCATATATAAGTTTATATACTCCTACAATTACCTGAAATATTAGAATAAATTAACCCAACACATACAAAAAAAGAAAAAAAACAAGAACTAATTGAATTTCACTATCTAAAATAAATCTCGCTTGGCTTCGTTTGTGCGGGTGATATAGTTCAAGTAGGTTTTATGGTAATGAAATTTCATATTTCATAAGAAAATTTAAAAGTTCCTTCATTTATGGAACGTACTATGAATTAATCTTATTAATTCAAGTAATCAAATAATTTATATAAGGTATTATAGTTATGTTATTAATTAATTGATTCAATATCCTAATATTAGTAATCTTTTCTAGTTCAAATAAGGGAACACTTACTAAATAACATTTTAGTTGATTTCAAAAGTTTAAACAGTGGGAAATTAGTATAAATTATAATTTTGTCCAATATAAAATATATTTTTTAGGGTAAGAAAGGCGAACGATATTTCACTAAAGGTCTTCGTGCTTCTAATATAATATAGATAACCACCACATATTTTTCTTTCGTTATTGTTGATCTAAAAGTTGAATGACCATAAAATCCGGTCAGTACAAGTATATTTATAGCTTGTTTGGCCGAGCTTTTTTTGAAGCAAAAGCACTTTTTTTTTGAAAAAATATTTTTTTTAAAAAAATTAAGGCGTTCGATTAAGGTTTTGAAAAAAAAAAATATTTTTGAGAAGAAGCAGAAACAATTTTGGAGAAGTAGAAAAAAGTAGGTTTTCTCTAAAAGTACTTTTTTGAAATGCACGTTTGAGAAAAATACACTTAAAAGCAATTTTTTAAAGCTTGACAAAATACTATTATTGTTCAGAAATACTTTTCAAATTAATTAACCAAAAAAAAAAAATTATCTCATCAAAAATACTTTAGAAAAATGCTTTTCAAAATAACCTAATTTTTGTAGCTTGACCAAAATAATTATTATAATGGTCGTATTCATATTCGTTCAATTAAAAAGTGATCGCTAAAAGTTAATCCGGTCGTTGACTTCAACTATGGGAGACTATTGAGTATTGTTCTCGTGTTTGTTCCTATGTGATTCTGGTGGAAGTGGGTAGAAACTTCAAACATTATATTTAATCTGTTTGGAATTTCCATGCCAGTGACTGGAGTAATTAATTATTTTCTTCGGTATACTTTAATTGTTTTTTTGGACTTCTTTTAATTGTTCATAATATCTGATTTTTTTAAATATCAAAAAAGAATAATTTTTTTTTAAAGTTACTTTTGAAGTAAAGAATGTTGAAGTATCTATAAAAAATATTTTTAATGAACAACTTAGAATTAATATAATTAATTTATTGTTAATTAATACTAAAAAGTAAATTTTTTAATATATATAAAAACAACCGAAAAATCAATTAAAGTTGACCGAAGATAGCAACAAGATAACTCAAACCATTTAACTTGTAACACTTGTAGCATGCACTATGTTTCTCCTTAATTATGTGGAAGATCCTATTTGAAGAAACTTTCCTGCACTTGAAATCCAGCTTGTAGCTTGCAAATTATCAGAGGAAGTTGTGACGATTCGATGGTCGTTTGAGTTTTTTCATTTTAATTGTTAATTTTCGGGCACGACTTGTCTCGTGTAATGTATTATGACTGATGTAGATAATTAGTTTTGGTTTGAGGTTAATTAAAATGAATTTGAAAGAACAATTCTCAGTTTCAAACTTAAAATTTGAAAGGTGTGACAACCCAAAGGGTCCTCACTTGTTTCCTTACTCATTCTGTGTTCTCAAGGTCTTGAAAACCTCATTTAAGGTTGCCTCAATTTACGTACGCAGTCCGGGCACATAGCCGGAAATCTTAAATATGAATTCGGTGAGAAAATGCTAAAATTTGATATTAAATTGAAAATTTAACTTTAGTCAATATTTTGGGTAAACAGACTCGGACCCGTGATTTGACGGTCCTGGACGGTCCGTAGAAAAATACGGAACTTGGGCGTATGCCCGAAATCGAATTCTAGATTCCCAAGCCCGTGAAATAAATTTTTGTGTGAAATTATTTTCTGAAAATAATTAAGGAAAATTGGAAATGAAATTTAATTAAAAGACTATGGTATCGGGCCCGTATTTTGCTTCCGGTACCCGGTACAAGTCTTATATCTGGATTAAGCGCTTTTCTGTAAAGTTTGGTTGAAAACGGACGTCGTTGGACGTGTTTCAGACTTTAAAATGGAAATTTGAAGTTTTATGAAAACTTGGAAGAAATATGAATTTTTAGGCTTAATTCGATGTATATGATGTTATTTTGGCGATTTAATCGTGCGAGCAAGTCCGTAGGATGTTTTTGAGGTTGCGTGTATATCTGGTTTGGAGCCCCGAGGCTCGGGTGAGTCTTTGATAGGTGTCAGATTGCATTTTTGAATTTTGAAAAAATCTGGTCTACAGTTCTGGTATCTTCACATTTTCAAAGACAGTTTCTCGCAAATGCGAGCCCTTGATCGCAAATGCTAGGGGAGGGGGAGGGGGGGGGGGGGAATTCACAGGGTCGCAAATGCGACCTTTAGGATCACAAATGCGAGAGAGGCTAGACCTTTTGTTCGCAAATGCGAACATCGGGCTTTTCATGAGGGTTGGCAAATGCGATCCCTGGTTCGCATTTTCCATAATTGGAATTGCGAATCCCAGTTTGCAATTCCAACATCTGAGGCCTGCATATTTTACACTTAGCCGAATTTATGAGTCATTTTAACATTCTTTCAAAACACAAACTTCTTTGGATGATTTTTCAAGAACAAGACTTCTTCCAAATCGTTCGTAAGTTGGTTTTTACTTATTTATTTCAATAATTGACATCATTTAACATGTTTTCAACCTAAAATCAAAGAGTTTCATGGGTGAAATTGGGGTTTTTGAGTAGAACCTAGGTTTTTCTAAAATTTGGGATTTGGACCTCAATTTGAGGTCCGATTTCAAAATAAATCATATATTTAGAATCGTGGGGGAATGGGTAACCAGGTTTTGGTTCGAACCTTGGGCTTTGACCACGTGGACACGGGGGCGTTTTTGGACTTTTTGGGCAAAACTTTGAAAAATTCACTTGTATGTATACAAATTGAGTCATTTAGCATTTGTTGATGTATTTAAGTTATTTGTGACTAGGTTTGAGCAAATTTGTAGTGGAATCGAGCGGTAAAGCTATAATTGAGGCTCGAGGTAAGTAATGATTGTAAATAATTTTCTGAGGGTTTAAAACCCCGAATTGCACATCATAGTACTATATTAAGGTGACTTGCACGCCGAATAGCAAGTGTGGGATAGAGCACCATTGGGGATTCTGACTTGGTCCATCCCAATTGATGATTTTTGCCGTGTATTTGACTGAAACTTATTTATTATCATCATGATTTGGGCTGATTGCTATATCTGCACTTCGTGCCAGCCATTTGAACCCCTCCGGGGATGATTTATTGATATTCCCTCATTGTTTTTATTTTATACTTGAACTCAGTCATGTATTTTCCATTATTTTCAAAACTCAGCCAAGTTTACTTTGCTTTAATACTTGAAATGAGATTTCCAACAATGTTTTGGGATGATCATCATGTCTTACTGTTTCCCAGGGGCATATGTGATTTTTGACTGAGTAAGGCCGAGGGCCTGTGCTGTGAGGATACTTTTGGGCGGACTGCACGTCGCAACAGTGTTATACTGATACTGATATGAGGCCGAGGGCCTAGACTTGATATCACGAGATGGCTTGAAATTGCGCTTGGGCCGTAAGGGGTCCCTCCCGGAGTCTGCACACCCCCAGTGAGCGCCATCGACGATAAATGGATCCGGCTGCACGCCGTAGCAATATGTGGAGCGGGCTGCACGCCGCAGCAGTATTGATACTGTTTGATGTGTTTGCATTATCTTATTTGTCTACTATTATCTGTTGTTTTGTGCTTACTTCTTTCAATATAGACCTTATACTCTGGCATCCCTTGATAACTGAATGTTGTGCTCGCGGGGCAGATATTCTGTACTTATCTGCACTATTTGTTTTAAATTCTTTTGTGTAATTGCTGAAAAATGTCATTTTTAAAAGAGGTTTTTGAACTGAGCTAAGGTGTTTCGCTAAAGATTTCATAGCTTCACTGTCTTTCTAAAAAGGGTTTACACTGCTTCTTATGGCATGATGGTTTGTCATACGTGATTTCTTACCACTCAGTTGTTATTTACCTTTATTACTCACTGAGTTGGAGTACTCACTTTAATCGCTGCACCTTGTGTGCAGATGCAGGTATCTATTCACCCGATAGAGGCTTTTGATCGATCAGAGGCAGAGTTATATGAGTAAGGAGGTGACTGCCAGCTTTCGCAGCACCATGTTTCTCTTTTTATGCTCATTATTCCGATTTTGTATATTTTATACTTTGTAGTGGATCTACATTCTGATAGATGCTCGTGACTTGTGTCATCCCAATTAGGGTTGTGTTGGATTACATTTCCGTTAATTAATATTTTAAGTTATATTTAAGCTGTTTATTCATGTTTAACTATTTTTAAAATGATGAATCGGATTTAGTTGGCTGGCCTTGTCCCCACGAAAAGCGCCATCACAATTAGACCAGTTTGAGGTCGTGACAGAAGCTCGAGCACTTTAACATGGATAAGATGCAAATGTCCACCTTCAGAATTAGACAAATTAATTAAGCTCGAATTATACCTTTTATGTACCTTACGTATGTATAGATATGCACAATCTTTTTATAATCTTATCAACTTTGATTATCCAACTGTAAAGGAGAGGAGTCTATCATATATGAAATGGTAGTGACAATATATGTCAAACGACTCCAGTCTCGGGGTATGCAACCTTTTGGTTAAAAAAAATATATATAAGGACAATAGAAAAGTGATGTGATATTTATCTTAAGCCAAGAAACACATTGATTTTTTTCTATTTTTTTAGGGGGGGAGGGGGGGAAGGGT
This sequence comes from Nicotiana benthamiana, assembly GCA_034376525.1. NCBI lineage: Eukaryota > Viridiplantae > Streptophyta > Magnoliopsida > Solanales > Solanaceae > Nicotiana > Nicotiana benthamiana. The sequence continues at coordinate 24,836,756 of CM067324.1, read as the reverse complement.
TCATCATTTTGTTCATTTATTTTATATTAAAAATTATATCTTCAATAACTCTCATGCCTTTCATATTCAGAACCTCTAAATATTTAATATGTAAGTTTATGACAATTTATTATATATTTCTCCATATATACCTATATAAGGACTCCTATGTTTTGGGCAAATATGATTAATAATAAATTAATATTTTGCTTATAAAGGTTTGTGGTTTGTGCTATCTTTATGTCATAAGTAGTAGTGGAAAACAAAAATTATACTAAGGTATGGTATAATTTCTATCCTTTATTTTTTATTTAAGGTAAATGCATAAAGATATTCTACACAGGTATGAATCTTAAGAAGAAGTATCAAATAATGAAGTGAAGATCGAAGTACAACCTATTTCACAATTCTCATTAATAATTTTTCATTTTGTCATTTTTGGTTTATGTTGTATAAGTTGAAGTAGAATTTTTTTGAAATAATACATAAAGATTTTGATATATGTTTTTGCTCGTATATATACACTCTACAATTGCAATAATTTTGAGTCGTACTTTTCTCTAATGTCGAAGTGAGATTCTAATGTATTTTTCTTTTACTATTATATATAAAATTATTATTTTTCTACATATTCTTAAATCTTTTTGCCTCTACTTCTTTTCTTTAATAAACTTTTAAAAATTGTTTTTCCTTGTCAAGTTATTTCTCTTCTAACACTCAATTCCTATGGATTTTGTAAATTTATAACATGTTTACTTTAACGTTCTTTTTCAAAATTCTTCGTTTCTTTTTACGTTTTCATAATAATCAAAGATTTTATTTATTTTTGATGTTCAAAAGAAAAAGGAAGAAACTAAAGCAAATAAGAATAATCCCACAAAGAAAAGGTATGGCGTTGTTTTTTTTTAGGAGGGAAGATAATTTTACAACCATCATCATAAAAGCTTTACTTCTACTATGAAGGTTGTTCCAAAAAATTCAAACATTCAATTTACTAGGTATTAATCTTGACATAGACAATTTGTTGATAATTTTAAGTTAATATGTAATGTAATCTAATTAATTAAGAAATCACATATAATAATAAGTTATTACCGGTCAAATTTTTAATATAATGGAGTGGCCTTTCTGTAGTTTAAAAATCACTAGAAAATGAGTTATTAGCTTTATGAAATAATTTATTTTTGGTTTTCGAATTATACTATAGATGATTGAAATTTTTGTGAAGTTCATAATCAACCGGCAAACAGTACCCATTATTCTAATGTTAGGATTTACGTACAATTAGTATTGGTTCTTATCTTATTAAGTGTGTTATTTAAAGATTTTTTTAATTTAAAAAATTAAATATTCTTGTGAATGTTTGGTGAATTTTATTCTATAACGTATGTCATTATCTCTAATTCAATGTTGCAGTTACTTAATTAAATGTATCCCATAAAAGCATGCTTTAACTGTCCGAGTAATGCAACAACTTAAACGGAATAAAAGTTTTAACATTTATGTTGCAATGTAAGAGGAGGAGGTCTTTCTAATTTTCTTTTGTCAAAAAGTATATATTTTTTCTCATAGAAATTTTCAGCTTCTCAATATACAATTAACAATAATTTAATTTATTTAATTTGTTTAATTAGTAATTTAAGAATCTATGCAATTTTTATTTAAATTTAGTTCTTATTTTTCTTAGTCATGAACTTTTTTAATTAGATAAAACTTAGGTAATATTCATTGATAATTGACAATTAATTTTACATCATATAGATTATTTGCTATAATTTCTGAACTAAATTAAATGTATTTTATTTATTGGCGAATTTCTTTCTCATTATAAAAAGGATAATATCTATATTTGTTATTAAGTCGATAACTTCTTAAATTTTTATTGATGTTTTTTGAACGTGCAAAGTACAGGTAAGTCTACTAAAATCTAAACAAATATTAGATTTGAACTCGTATTTTAGCAGTACGCTTAAACGCTTAAAAGTTGAACTAGGGCTAGCATGTGGGCCGATTAGGCCCGGCCCGCAAGCCCATATGGGCAGTGGGCCTAAACGGGCCTCAGGACCAGGTGGCTGGGCTGCTAAGCGGGCCCGTTCCCTGAAAAAGCCCGTGAGGACCAGGAGTGATTGCTAAGTGGGTCGGTCCAATTAGTCCAAAACGGGCCCGACGGCTATTTTTTTTTTTAAAAAAAATTTATTCAAATTTTTTTTAGCTGTTACTAAAGTTTAAAAATAGCTGTGGGACTGCAAAAATAGCCATTTACTATTCTTAAAATAGCCATTTAACCCCCGCCCCCTCCCCCAACATTGTTTTAACCCCAAACTTTTTATAATTATAAATTTTTTCTATTTTCAACTATAAATATCTACTCATTCTCTCACAAAATCATCAACTCTCTCTCTCTCTCTCTCTCTCTCTCTCTCTCTCTCTCTCTCTCTCTCATTTTCTTTTATAGTTGCTTACTTTATTATTGTAATTTGTGAAAAATTTTGAAGTTGGTGAATTGAAGTATTCAAGTCTTCAACGATATATAATTTTTAACAAGTTGTCCATCAATTCGTTAAACTCGTTCCAACTCTTAATTTTTAATATTATAGTTTTGTTTTGTTTTATTTACTTTTGTATTGTTTGATTAATTAAGATGGTTTTTCATTAAAAAAATATTTAGTAAAAGTAAGAGAATATTCAAGAGTTGTGAATTTAGTGTCCACTCTATTCTTTCTCCAATTTTTCGGGCTCCCTTACCCAAACCCCATACCCGCCCTCCGTTTGCTCTTATTCTTGATAGTGATAATACTTTATTACAATTTACTGGGAGTCAATATTTGCATATTGTTGGAGGTAGTGAACAATTAGACCATGAATACATGAATGTTGTTTATGGTAATCCAACTATTGATGAAGATAATGAGAAGGAAATAGATTTGGATGAAACACAACCGGATGATGATACACCCACTAGTCCTGTTGCTGAAGTTAACCCAACTAATCTATATGATGCCCCGTCTGACCCCCCTGTTACTATCCATAATTTTTCTGGACAACTTGCTAAATGGGTCGAAACATTTCTTGTTTGGCTATTTTTTTATTCAAATAAGAGAAAAAAATAAAGCTAAGTGTAAAATATATGACAAAGAGTTAGCTTTTAACTATGTTGATTGGAGGGGGATGGAAAATTTGAGGAGACACATAATGCTATTCCCTCAAGATAAAGTTAAAAATCTTCATATGAAAGCTTTGACCGAGGTGACAAGTGTACTTGGACATCCTGACCGTAATATCGGTCAAATAAATTTAACCAAATTAACACTGTTACCGGTGGTATTTTATATTATGATCCAAGAAAAGATAGGGACGAATTGACAAAAATGGTTACTGTTATGTGCTTACCCTACAGTTTTTCTTCTAACCCCCACCGTGTGCATTATATTAGAAGAGTTTTTAATCGTAGTTATGAAATATGGCCTCGCACAATTATAAAGAGCTATATTTACAAATATAAACAATATCGCTTGATGAGGATTATCTTACTGTTACTAGTCATTGGATTGATGAGGATTGTGTAATGCAAATGCACATTGTCGCTTATAGAATAATTAATTCATGTCATACATAGCAGTTAATTCTAGCACAATTACAGATATTTATAGATATTTTTACATTAATGATAAAATAACATCAATTTCAATGGATAGTGCTACTAGTAATACTAATGTTGTAGCCTTGCTTACCACTACACTAAATCCTGCATTTAGTAATATTTTTCATGTTAGATGTATTTATCATATTTATCATTTAATTGTGGGTGATGGTATGAAAATTTTAAATGTTAAAATTGAAAAGGTTAAAATGGCTCTTCACTGGATTTTTTTATTCAAAACGTAGAAGTAGACTTAAAGAATATTTTAAAAGATGCGATTGGCCTAAGAGAAAGAAAGGTTCCTAAACCTTGTCCAACTAGATAAAATTACATGTATGAAAGTTTATGTTGTTGGATATGAATATAGAAATCCCATAAACTCAACATTTAATGCTTATGCAAGTGATGATGATTGGGCTAATGTTAGAAATACTTGTAGATTTTTAAGAAAAATTTTATATTGCTATAAATGAATTTTTTGGAAAATATTATCCTTCTTTTTCTAACTATTTAGTTTATCTTGCAGAACTTGTAAATTTATTTGCTTATTTTTAAGAGGGTGGGAAATTTATGAATAAGATATTTATTCTAGGAGAAAGAAATTTAAAAAATATTTTTTTCTACTCCCCCTAGTTATGGTGTTGCTGCCTTGTTAAATCCTACTATAAAATTAGGAGATCCTCAATACTGGTATCATTCTGTTTATAATAGTTTAGCACTTGAAGATGAAGGGTTGTCTATACTTTCAACTGCACAAGCCTCAATTAAAATAGATGCTCAAACTATTTATAGTGCTTATCAAATTGCAATAGATAACGCTAGACCAAATGTTCCAACTCTTTCTTCTTCTAGTTCAAATCATCTAAAATAACTGCGGAGTAAGAGCACTTACTGCTTCGGTCGGGTTTAGGGGTTATCAAGGTTCTAGTAGTGATTGTTCACAATTAAATGAGCTTGAAGTTTATTTGTCACACGAAATTGAGGAAGTAAACCCCGATGGCTCCTTTAATATTTGGTGGAAGTAAAGAAATATACTTTCCGATTCTTTCAAGGATTCACCGAGATATTTTAACCGTTCAAGATTCAATAGTGGCATCGTAGAATGCTTTTAGTCAAGCAAGACTTCAACTAAGTGATTATAGAGAGTCTATGAGATAGAGAGAGAGATTGGAAAAAATGAATACTTTTCAGAGATTGGATGCGTTCGAAACGAAAAAATTTTGGACTTGCTGAATCACAACCAAAGGTAGACGAAGCTTACGAAGAAATGATAGTTGAACTTGCAGAGGATGTAGCTTCCTCCGTAAGCAGTGATAAACAATATTCTTTTCCGCCACCACCAACGGAAATTCTTCCGAACTTTGAAAGATTTATGAAATTTGTAAGAGATACCATATAAAATTAATCTATAACTTGTATTTTTGGAAAATCTTGATTAGTTTCTTTTTCTTTTCAATGGTGGTATTAGCACCTTATTGTGCTCATTCCATGGAGGGAGAAAGAGTAAGAAAGATATTGCCATGTTATATTAATGCTATAATAAAATTATAAGGCATTGCTTTGAATATTTCTTTACAATATTTTTGTGTTTAAATTTGAATTCACAATTCTATTATATAGTTTTTACAAGGAATTACCTTAGATGATATTTTTTTTAAAAAAATTTGAACTGTTGGGTCCACTTAGGCAACATAGGCCCGAGACCATCCAACTTAACCCAGACTATTAGTTCGTGGCCCCTCCCGGGCCGGTTCCTACCAAAAGCCTATGAAGCCCAGGATCGTTTAAGCTTGGCCCACTTAGGATCGGTCCACGAGACCCGTTTAGACCCGGGCCCGACCCACATTACACCCTTATATTGAACCCATTAAATTTAAATCTTAAATCCTCCTTTGAGACAACCTATAGATGCACAAGCATACGCATGCACTTTCCTATATAGGGTTTGATATGGCCAATCCACATTTGGTCTCAAGGATAATTAGTATAAGGAGTAAAATATATTCATATTTAATGATCGCATGAGACAGTAACACATAGAGCCGAAGACAGAAGGCAGTCAGACCCGAAGGCAATTATCTCGTTTGTCATCGGAGAGAATAATATTGATAAAGTCAAATTAAATGTCTGCCATTCAGTATCATTCAATGAAGAATATTCTATATCATTAAGTGCATGATCTGTTACAGAGAATATGACATTCACTGCCCACCGTGTCACATTCTTCAATGGCGCTCATACTTGTCATTTAAGATGGGCTTGATCCTAGGATCTTGTTCCCTAGGTGTAACTGTATAGTAAGCTCTATCATCATTGTCGAGGGAGGAATTTTCTGACAAGCATATACTATTGATATCAAAAGTTTCCCTATATATTCTTAAATATGCATAAATACCTTCAAAAAAGCCTATACATGCATATATATGCATGCACATGATTTTTATAATTCTTTCCATAATTTTAAGGATTTAAATTAATTTATTTCTTCCTCTTTTATTCATAAAATCCCCAATAATTATTTCTAAAATTATTTTTATAATGATTTATTAATTTAATTTCAATACCTATGCCAAAATATAAATAATTTATTTTTTAATGTATTTTTATAATCGAATTTGGTATTTTTTAAACTAGATTACATATAATTGCAATGTTAGACCATATAATGGAGAATTACATTTTCGTGTACGTAAAATTGGTCCATATGTTTTTAAAATGATAATATATATTTCAAATCATTTTGGTACACAAATGTATTTTTTTAGAAATTGTTTTTTTATGTATTATAAATTAAAATAGGAAAAATTGGCTATTTAAATTATAACCAGATTTGGCTTTCAATTGTAGCCCAAACTGAAACCACTCCCCATCCCAATTTCAGACCAATTAACCCTACCTAGACCTATGCATACTCACTCGGCCCAGAATTCATTAAATCCTGGCCGTTGATCTCCCAAATCAACGACTCGTATCATTTCTTACCATTTTAATTCCTAAGACCACTAACCCTACTTCATTTCCAAAAGGTCACCACCTTAAGATTCTCTCATCTCGTCTCTTCTCTCAGCCTAACCCTAACCTCCCTCTCAACCACCTCCCTTCTTCTCCGGTAACCACTCTTCAACCCCAAGCCTCCAATGGTTCCACCATTGCCTTTCTCATCCTCTCTAAGGCCTTCAAGGGCCATGGGCCAAGCAGACTTATATCTAGGGTTACTATTTTGGATGTTCATGGCTACTTCAGTGTGATTTTGGAAAAAGTCACATTGTATTTGCTACGATCTTTGAAGTTTTAAGCATGTTCTTCCATCTCTATTTGGATTTCTTTTGAATTCCTAATTTTTGTTTGTATCTCTTAGACCTGGGCTATTTTTAGTGATTTGAGTCTATTACTTCTATGTTTTACACTATTCTCGAACCGTTTTGGCAAAATCATCGAATTAAAGTTGTTTTACTTTCTTTAAAATTAGGGGTTTTCAGGACTTCTTCTACACTCTGTTTAAATCAATTCTTCATATTTAAACCTCTATCCTTTGTATATCTTGACTGATTATGTGTTTCTTCAACTTTTTCAACTCGTCTACGTTGAAAACTCTGATTCTTGGTCTTGACCCTAGATTCTGAGTCTGTATTTGATGATTTGTTCGTCCAATCGATATGCTTGCTTGTTTCTCATGAATTCCTGAGTTTTGTATGATTTTTACCCTACTATACCCATTAGGGTTCCTAATTTTTGCTTCTTCCGCCTATACTATAGTTATTCTATTTACTCCTCTAATCAGTACTATATTCTATGCGAATCTTTATGTGATTTTTACCCTACTGTGCTATTAGGGTTTCTAATTTTTGCCTCTTCTTGCTTATTAAATGTGTTTATTCCTTTTATTCATTGAAATTTATGGTAATTTCCCCTAAATTAGTACTACTGTCCATCGAAATCCTTGATTCCCTATGATTGATATCCCTCTAATCTCTTGTGATATTCTCTACTGATTTTCAACCTCTAAGTTATTTTTCTTGCCTTATATTATGGTCGACTATGCTGTCAACTGACTCTTATGTTATTTCCTTAATTGGAATATTATGTACTTAGCCTTAATTACATTTTCTATACTTGCACTATGCTGAAATTATTTCCTTGCGTGTTATATTCCAGTCCTATGTGCTCTCTTTCCTTATTTGTCTTTACTGTTTGAAATTAACTCCCTTAATTAAGGGAGTACTTCCACTAATTTTATACTAATTGATACCTAGTTCTATAATTACTGCTTGATTTTAATTCTTACCTTACTATTCTACCTAGTTTCAAACTATATATATGCTTTCTAACTAACACACACGGACACGAACTCTTGGTTCAAAAACTATCTCTCACACTTAAAAATTTCCGCTCTTGTGCTACTTGCTACTGCTCTAAGTCAGCTGGATGCAAGCCAAGGCTAACCACTTGTGTTCTCTCATTCTTTCATTATGCTCACTATCCTCTTTACTATTATTTTGCTAGTTTCAATTCAAAGTTCTAACAACAATATGATTCTCTTATTGTTTCAGTTTGTCTTGTTTCTAGTTTGCTTCTATTTGTGGTTTTGTTATGAAACTTGTAGTTGAGGGCTACATTATTAGCATGTTATCATGTCTTCCCCCTATTAAGATTAGTATATTTTCCTTTATGTGTGTTTCTGAGCATGTCTTACCAATTATCCTTTGTTTGATGTGTGCTTATCATCATGTGCTCCATGAACCACCTATATCCCTATCACCCCTGTAAATGATCTTGTTCTTTGGGTCCAGTTTTGTGACTATGCCTGATCAGCCTCTTCTAAATATGACTATACTAATTCCTAAGTCTTTGCTTAAATATGTGTCCTATGTATCCCAAATTCCTTGACCCATGCCTTTGGCTATTGAACTTATTTTGGTCCTGTGAATACTGGCTGTGTATGAACCTGCCTCAAGGTGTTGTGTTTGGACTTGGTTAACTACTCCAATCTTTTTTTCCAAACAATTTCTATTGCTTTACTAAATTACTTTCAAATAGACTTTTGTTTTAATACAGTTTTTACTAAAACCTTTCAAATTGTATAAATCACTTTCACTCTACTCTTAGTTAATAAATTCTTCCCCCTATAGTATATGTACTATCTTAGGATCCTCTTGAGAACCCTCTAAACTCTGGCATACTGAAGCTGTCCTTTCCATAATGCACTTGTTCAATCTTTGGTTACTAAGTCTAGGTGTAAGTACTGCCCAGGATCCTTTAAATCCTTAGGAAATTTTGATGCACCTAGACTCTGACTTTGTTTATGAAGTCGGGGCATATGAGGCCATTGGAGGCTTTGGGAAATCTGGGCCTAATCGGGGGCTCCCTATAGAATAACATCATTTTTTATTTACGTATGTAATTCATCTACTAGTTTGTAATAACTTGTAAGATATTGAGGTATTTAGTGAAAATGGTGGGTAGATACATGCTTTATGGGTAATATGGGTAGAAATTATGCTCATAGGATCTTACTTTTAAATATGTTTGTTCTATTAAGTAGAAATCATGCTCATAGGATCTTACTTTTAAATCTATTTGCTCTACTGAATAGAAATCATGCTCCTAGGATCTTACTTTTAAATTTTTTTGCTCTACTAAAAGAAATCATACTCCTAGGACCTTACTTTTGAATTTGTCTGCTTTACTAAATAACAATCATATTTATAAGGATTTACATTCTGTCATGTTTAGAAACCATGCCTATAGGTTCCAAATAATCATGACTTCAATCAGATTAACTTATAGATGTCATGAGTATAGTACTTAATCCAAATTCTGTTATAACAAGTGTGTTTTCCATGCCTGCAAGTCTTTAAACTCAGTATCAATTGTAGATATCATGCCTATTGGAGGCAACACTTGCAATTCTGCATGTCAGTCCAATGTAGACTAAATAAATCAACTTAGTCCACACCTAGTTCATTTCAGAATTGGTTTAATTAAGTATTTGATATTTCCTGAAACCAGTTCTTCAAAACTCCCTCAATCTCATTAGATATCATGCCTATAGGTATTGCAGAAAATCTGTTTCAAAACCTGCTTTATTTTGTTATACAAATGTGCTAATCAGTACTCTTGCGTAGGCAAGCTTTTAGGGCATTTTCAGAACTGCATCTTTGAAACTGTCTCTATTGCTTAATATTTTCTGATCTTGCAAGCTTCAAAAAATCCATAGGCAACTACTAGGGTTATAACTTCTAAGCTAAAAGAGATTGTTTATCTTCTTCATATTCACCTAGATATCCTACCTTAGGACATTGTCTACTAAAAGACCTTAATTGTGCTTGCGTCGTGCTTCTTATGAGTTTGCTTGAGAAGGAAACTTTTTATCCTCTAATTTCTCCCTTTATATGTTGAAAGTCCTAAGTGTTTTTGATTGTCGCCTTAGAATTTTTGCCTTTTAAAATCTTAGGGGTCCGTCTAGAATCACCTTTAGGTAGAGGTCCTAAATCTATCTAGGACCATTAAAAAGGGAAGGTTAGTAGCACACAATAGAAATCATTGACCAAACACTCGCTTTGCATGACCAATAAGGGGATGGAAAGGTAGATATAGGATATAATGACTGCGTGCTAGTGTCACGTGTAGCCCCTTATTGTAGAGTGTTTACCTGATATTCTGTCGGGTGTTCATATAGGATAACTATGATGATCCAAAGGGTCATCACCTATGTTCTTACTCATTCTATGTCTCTTAGGCCCTAAAAATATCACTTAGGGTTGCCTTGATTTGCGTGCGCAGTCCTAGCACGTAGCCGGAAAACTTAAATATAAATTATGTAAGAAAAATGATAAATTTTGATATTAATATGATTAATATTGACTTCGATCAATATTTCAGGTAAACGGACCCGGACCCGTGATTTGACGGTTCCGGAGGGTCCGTAGTAAAATATGGGACTTGGGCGTATCCCCGAAATCAAATTTTTGAGGTTCCAAGTCCGAGAAATGAATTTTTTGTGCGAAATTATTTCCTGAAAATAACTATTGAAATTGGAAAATGAAATTAATTAAAAGACTGTGGTATCGGGCTCATAGTTTTGTTCCGACGCCCAATACAAGTCTTATATATGGTTTAAGCCCTTTTTGTAAAGTTTGGTTGAAAATGGACGTCGTTCGACGTGTTTCGGACTTAAATGGAAATTTGATATTTATGAAAAATTTGGAAGAAATCATGAGTTTTGAGGCTCGATCTGATGTATATGGTGTTATTTTGGTGATTTGATTGCACAAACAAGTACGTAGGATATTTTGAAGTTGTGTTTAATTTGGTTTGGAGCCCCGAGGGCTCGGGTGAGTTTCGAGTAGGTTCCGGGAGGTCTTAGACTTAAAACACTAGATATTGTTGGTCAGGAAAAGTGCAGGCTCCAACGCGGCCACGGTCGCCTTAGCACGGTCCGCGGTGTGCGCTGTGTGGCCGCGGTCGCCTTAGCGCGGTCCGTAGTGTGCGCTGCGCGGCCGCGGTCGCATTAGCGCGGTCCGCGCAGCAAGATTTAGAGAGCCAGCAGTCTTCAGTTCCACCAGCGCAACCACAGTTCTTTTGTGCGGTCCGTGCTGGGCTCGTCAGAGAGTATAAATACATGGGATTTTCAGTTTTTTCTCACTTTCCAAAAACCCAAAACATAAGAGACAATTTTCTAAGAAATTTCTTCTTCTTCTTCAAAATATTGGTAAGTGATTCTTCACGCCTTAACATCTTTTAACTTAATTTCAACTTCAAAACAAAGATTCTAATGGGGGAAATTTGGGAATTTTGCGTAGAACCTAGGTTTTCTAAAACTTGGGGGGTTTTGGACCTCAATTCGAGGTCTGATTCCAAAATAAATTATATATTTGACTTCATGGGGGAATGGGTAATTGGGTTTTGGTTCGAACCTCGGGTTTTGACCATGTGGGCGGGGGGGTATTTTGACCTTTTGGGGAAAAATGATGAGAAAGCTATAAGTTGACATAGGGTTTGATTTGTGTAGCATATATTGATACTATGAAGTCATTATTGCATAGATTTGGTTGAGTTGGAGCTGAATTCGAGAGGGAAAGCGATTGTTGAGGATTGAATTGGCCGTGGAAGTTAGAGGTAAGTGTTTGGTCTAACCTTGGCTTGAGGGAATAGGAGTTGAGTCTTGTTTGCTACTTGCTAATTGATGGAGTACGGTGTATAGGCATGGTGACGAGTTTCTATACATTGGTTTCTAGCATGACCGTGGGTACTTATGTTGCAAATATTTTGTTTTGGTTATAACTTCCATGTTTGATCGGTGACTTCTATATGTTGTAAAGGTTATGAGAAAGGAAATGGTGATATTAATTTTCATAGAGTGTTAGCTCGAGTTGAAATACAAATTGTGAGTTACATGAGATAAGTAAATCCCCGGAGCATTGGCTTGAGTGACAAAATAAATTTTAAGATGAAAGTGAAATAAGAGAATGAGTTATTGAGTTGTTCCCTTTCCGGTATTGTTTTTTAACTATGCTCCCTTGCCGAGATTTATTGTTTAACTGTGTTCCCTTACCGGGATTTCCATTATAAAATGTTAATTCCCTTGCCCCTTTCACTGTGATTGTTGATTGGGTGAGGAAGAGTGTTGAAGCACGAAGGGTGATGGCGTACATTGAATGATAATTGTGGATCAGGTTGTACGCCACAACAATGTTAAATGTTAAATGATATGGATGGGGTTGCGCGTCGCAATAATGATATGATATGGATCAGGTTGCACACTGCAATAATGATATGATATGGATCGAGTTTCACGCCATAACAATGATATGATATGGATCGGGTTGCATGCCGCAACAGTGTTGTTATATAGTGAGGTCGTGTTGCGCGCCGCGACAATTATTGATACAAGTGTGTCTATTTGGGTATTTGTTTCTTATCTGCTGTAAATTTTAAGCTGCCCTTAGATTGTTATTATGGATTTACTATTAATATTGTTACCCCCCCACATCATGCTCCCCCTACCGTATTGTTTACTTGTCTTGTATCTTTGATTCTGCTATATATATATATATATATATATATATATATATATATATATATATATATATATATATATATATATATATATATATATATATATATATATATATATATATATATATATATATATAAATGAACAGGTTTATGTGGTAGTTCAGCCTAGCCTCATCACTACCTCGTCGGGTATAGGCTAGACACTTGCTAGCACATGGGGTCGATTGTGCTGATGCTATAATTGTGTGCTCTTTTGGACAGATCACGGTGTTAAAGGAGCTTTCAGACAATAGTAGTAGATTGGGAGTAGACCTTCAGTCCAACGACACTGAGGTAGCCTTGCTGACGTCCGCTGGCCCGGAGTCTCCTCTATCCTTATTTCACTTTGTTATCCTTGTACCGAGACAAATAGATTATGACTTCTTTCAGTCTATTGTATATAGAAATCTTAGGAGTTTGTGAGTATTGTGACACCAAATCTTGGGTAGAGTTTGTGTTGGGATTCTGCATTCCTTTCAGTTATTTACATTCGAGACTTCCGCTTTTACAATTAAATGCTTCGTTTTTATAAAATTTATTGATGTTTGCTAAAAGAGGTAATTAATAATTGGCTTGCCTAGCTCCTAATAGAGATTCCATCAGGACTCCCGAGGGTGGAAAATCCAGGTCGTGACAATAACCAACCTAGGACTCCTCCTTTACCAGAATTTTTGTTTTACAACTTGTCCAAATCTTATTACTTGAGTTATCTAACGTGCTTTACTTGTGACCTATTTGATTCAACTGTTTACTTGTAATGAACTAGTTTGTGAATATAAGTTCGGCCGGAACCCACAATTATGGACCAAGAGGGGTGCTTAGCACCTCCTCGAGGTTACTTCGAGCCCTCACCCTAATCTTTGGTAATGTAGATCAACCCTAGAGTTAACCACTCTAGGTGCCCTAACGCACCATAATTTATTAGGTGGAAACTCTTTCAATACCCAATTCCCAAAAGGAAATGATTTATTACCCCATGAATGTCGAAACCCGGACTTCCCCATCAAAAAGGGAGAAAAGGGGAGTGATATATACTATATTCTATCAAGAGCTTAATAACATTTTAATTTCTTGCTTATTTACACTGTTCTTAATGGCTCTGATAGATCTGCGTCGGGACTAAGATATATGCTTTTTATTTCAATTTCAAGGGAAAATCTTATATTTTTTCTAATTCATATATTTGTTGAGGATCAAATCAACTCATTTGTCTATAAGCCACATATACATTTAACTATATCATTTTACGCTTACATAGTTTGGCGCCCACTGTGGGGTATTATACAGTCGTGTAATTGAACTGATGCCTATATCTATTACTAACTTGGTTGATTTTTTGTTCTTAGTAAATATCATTAAAAATGATAGTTAATGGTGTCAATATGTAACGACCCGCTATTCCTTTCATGAGTTACCTCTCCATTTCCCCCATTTCTGCTTCTTTATACGTTGTTCAGCTGTATTTTGTGTTATTGTATTGGTTATGTTGGGTTTGGAAAGGTTTGAGACACTTTGTCTCTTAAGATGGTCATTTAGTTGGAAAGTCAACTGAAAGTTGACTTGTGAGCATACGATCTCAGAATTGGATTTTTATGATTCGGTTAGCTTCGAGAGGTGATTTAGGACTTAGGAGCATGATCACTATGTGTTTTGGAGGTCCGAAATAGATTTAGGCTTGAATTGACGAAAAATAAATTTTTGGCATTTTCCGGTTAATAGCGAAAATTTTTATATCGGGGTCGAATTAAATTCCAGAAGTTGTAGTAGGTTTGTTGTGTCATATGTGATGTGTGTGCAACATTTCAGGTCATTCAGACGAGGTTTTATAGACTTTTTGATCAAAAGTGGAATTCAAAAGTTTTTGGAGTTCTTAGGCTTGAATCTGTGGTTGATTGATTATTTCGATGTTGTTTTAGGTGTTTCGAAGATTGGTATAAGTTTGAATGGTGGTGTATGATTTTTTCGTACTTTTGGTTAAGGTCCCGGGAGCCTCAGGGTGATTTTAGATGGTTGAGGGGAGATTTGGAGTTTGAGATTTGCAGCTGAAGCTGTTGAACCACTGTCATAATTGCACCTATGGCATAAGGACATCAGAAGCAGAAGGCTAGCCGCAGATTCGGAAGTTGGCATGAAGGGCTAAAGCGCAGGTGCGGACAATTGGTTGCACCTGCGGGAATGCAGGTGCAGAAAGTGAGATGCAGCTGTGAAATTGTGGTTTTAAGTGAAAACTGTAGATGCGGTTTTTTGGCTGCAGATGCAGTATCACTGATGAGGTGTAGGGACCGCAGTGCAAAAAGCCTTGGTGAGAAAGTATATAAGGTTTCTTTTACGAACTTTTGGGTTATTTGATCATTTTCTCATACGGGCTTGAGCTTGAGGGAGCAATTTGAAGAGGGATTTCAAGGAGATTTCGTGGATGTAAGGTTATTGGACTCTAAACTTATTTCTATGATGGTTTTGACCTATTACGCTTGGAATCTATGAAAATTAGTAGTGAAAATTGGGGTTTAGGTCTTTGAAATTGGAGACCTAAATTTAGGGATTTGAGGTATCATTTGTGGTTAGATTTTGGTATATTTGGTATGTATGAACTACTTAGAGTGTAAGGGTTCTAATTTTGTGAAATTTGTCAGAATCCGAGACGTGGCCCGGGGGTGGGGTTTGGCCAATTTTGGGTTTCTTGATTCCATTTGATTATTTTCGCACGAGCTTCGTTCCTGTAGTGTAGTCTAATGTTATGATACTGATTTTGGGTAAATTCCACGCGAGTTGAGGTCGATATGAGAGGCAAGGGCATCGCGGGCAAGAGTTTGGACTGGATTGAGGTAAGTAATGATTTTAAATTGTTGTCTTGAGGGTAAGAAAAGGATCCCAAGCCAATTTAAGCACCATAACACCGCATAACGGCCACCTGCCTGGAGCGGATAAAGTGCACGGCTAAATCCACTTTAGCTTTAAATACTTACTGTTATTAAACCTTTATACAGGTGTTACGCCGAACTCCCGGTGTTCACAGGATCATTATCATTTTAGTATTATTACTACTTTCCTAAAATCTTGCCAAAGAAAATTTAGCTAGTCATAGTATTACGTACCTTATTTTGCTCCATTATTTCCTTAGTTGATGCTAGATTTTTGCAAGGATAAGAGTCTGTGAGAGAGAGTGTTTTATTATACAAGAGTAAGAAGAGCTGATGATTCCTCTCTAAATTACAAAGTCTTACATATATAGGCAAGGAATGAATACTACACTATCCAGACAAAAAAACTTTTCCTAATAAGACTAAAATCTATCCTAAAAATACTACACTTCTTGAAATAATACATGACTAAAAAACAAAACTTTTAATCAATACTAAAAAACAAAACTCTTAATCAAGACTAGAAAACAAAATCATTAATCAAAACTAAAAAACAAAACTAAAAAACAAAAACATTGGAAAATGTTAGCCTAAATATTACATTTGTCTTGAAACTTGTTTGCAAGACTTATACGAAAGTTTAGTCTTCACTTTTCTTGTCTTCAATTTGCTTGTCTTCTTCTTCTTTTTCTTTTGCCATAGTTGGTGGAAGATAAACCTTGGGAATGTCTTCTTTTTGATTGCAATATTTGCAATGGTGTAGGTTGAATAAATCCTTTAGTTGTTGACATAGTAGATATTTTGTTTTTTCTGTCAGCTGCTTTGGATATGTTCTTAATGCATTAGTTGTTGGTGTAGCTTCCCAATTTGCCAGGGTAGTGATCCATCTTGGTAGTTTTTCTATGTCTTTTGTTGTCTTGGCATTTGAGTAGATAATTGTGCTATTTTTGCTGTTGTAGATCCACTTTCCTCCTTCTTCATAGCTGCTTATTAGCTCTTGAATAATGACTTTGGTCATAATAGCTCTTTTGTTTTGTAGAAATTCTACTATTTCATGAATGGTTAAATCAGGTTGTTCCATAGGTTCTTCACACATAATTGTTCTTGTTAGTCCTAGCTTCACTGCTGTGATAGAATGATATATTTCTTGTGGTGTAACTTCGCAGGGTGCCGAATAGATCCTAATAAATATTAAGTCTGCTTTAGTAATTCCCAAGTTTTTTTTTACTACTTGGTATAGTTCTGGTATATATTGTAGGTTATCTCCATCTTGTGTATACACCGCATGCAATAGTCCATAGTTATACATAGTTTGTACTAATTTTGGATCTGATTTATTTAGGGCAATTAATTTATTATATCCTTTCAGAGGTTTAGTTTGCCATCCAATTAAATTTTCTGGGTTAAAGTCTGGTGATTGTATATTTTTATTTAGGTAATTGGCAACTTGTATAAACTGGTTGAGGTAGTTGTATATCCGTTGTACAAATTGGTTTTGTGTAGGTTTTTTGGTAATTTCGCTGTAGGTATTTGTTTGGGGTTTTGGTAGTTGGTAAATAAAGTCTGTCCTTTTTGGAGTAGGTTGTTCTGGTCTAAGTTGGATATTGAAAGGTTTAAGTTTTTTGGCCTGGTGGGTAGTAATTTCTATCCCTTTTCCTTTATCTTTTTTGTCATATTTTTCTTGGCTAATTGTTATTTCTTTAAATTCTTGCAGGTCTATTTCTTCTTTTTTGCTATCTTCCATTTGACTAATTCTGCTTTCCAGTTTTTCAATATTTTTTTCCATACCTTGTAATTTTTGTAATATGTCTTGTAATAGCTTTTGTACTATTTCCCCTTGTTCAGGTTGTACCTGTCAATCATAATAAAATGCTTCTTTATAAGCTTATTCCTGTATCATATGTCTAGATAAAAAATCTGCAATAAAATTGTCTTTAGTACTGATTAGTTCAATATCAAAATTAAATAAAGATATTTGACATACTATATTTCTAATATTTCTGGTAGTAATTGATTGATTTTTTAAATCCTTTGTTAACCAAAATTTAACTTGGGTATTATCTGTTCTTAATATAAAGTGTGTATGTGCTATATATATTTCATAGTATAATAACGCTTTTAATACGCTCAATAATTCCTTTCTATTTATTTCCCATTTTGTCTCATTTTCTTTGAAAGTCCTGAGTTGAATGATGTAATATGTTGTGTATTATTTTCCATATTTACATATGTTAACATACTTCCAAAAGCATAATCCGATGCATCTGTATAGATTATCCATTTTATTTTTTCATTTATTTCTCGGATTTGTAATTTGGGTAATTTCTTACAATATTCCTTTACTTTCTTCAGGTTTTCTTTACCCTCTATAGTCCATTCAAATACTGTTGTTTTTGTTTTTAATTTCTTTTGTAGTGGTACTAATTTTTCACTTAAATGAGGTACATAATTTCTAATTTGATTTACTAATCCTAAAAAACTTTGTAACTGTTTCTTTTCTTTTAATTCTTCCATGTGTTCTGCAATCTTTTTTAATATATGTTCTTGCATTTCTACACCATTTCTATCTATCTTTATCCCTAAAAATTCTATTTTATTCCTTAATATTTCTGCTTTCTTTTCACTTAGAGCTATTCCTGCATCTTTTATTATTTTCTTAAATCTTTTTAATAAATTTATATGATCTTCCTTCGTTTTAGTGAATAATAATATGTCATCTATATATACAATATTTTCCATCTATATTTCCAAGATATGTATCCATAAATTTTTGAAAATATCCTGGGGAATTTTTAAATCCAAAGGGTAATACATTCCATTCATAAAATCCATTGGGTATTGAGAAGGCTGTTAAATGTCTATATTCTTCTATTATTTTAATATGATAGAATCCTGATTTACAATCAAATTTACTGAACCATTCATAACCTTTAACTTTATTTAATATTACTGCTTTATTTGGTATTGGATAATTTAATGTTTCTGTCTTTTTATTTAAGTCTTTATAGTCTATTACCATTCTAGATTTTCCTCTTTTTTGTTCACTGTGTTTCATTACTATGAATGCGGGACTACTATGTTTAGATTCACTAGATCTAATAAAATTTCCTTTTAATAATTCTGTTATATGTAATTTAAATTGGACCATATCTTCTTCAGTATATTTCATAGGTTTTATATAGACTAAATCATCCTCTTTTAGTAATCTAATTGGTATTTGGGTTTTGTGTTTTTGCCAAAATTTTAATGGGTCTTCACTAAATACTTCTTTAAATTCGTTAGTTAATTCTTCTTCAATACTAATCTCACTTATTTGTAATTTATTATTTTTACTTTTACAAGGTAGTGATTGTTTAATTTTACTATCTCCTTTAATCCAAGGTATTAGTTCACTTTATTTTTCCAAGGTTCTTTTAGCTATTATTTTTTTCTTGCAAGGGGTAGTTAATTATAAATAATTTCTTGTGATTGTAAAGGGTTCATAATTTTTTAAGAATTTTTTATAACCTAATATTATATCATGAAATATTTCCTCACATGTACTAGTTCTTTATCCCATATTTGTATTGTTATATTTGTAGCTTTGTGTCGGACTAGATTTCCTTCTTGGTTAAATCCAGCAATTATAATTGGATTTTTTAATTCCTTCCAATATTCTTCTGGTAATACTTTTCTTCTACATATATTAGTTCCAGCTCCTGTATCTATATATGCTGTATAATATCTACTGTTATATCCTTCAAATTTTACTTTAATTAAGATATGTATTTCTTCATGACTCATATACTTTCTTTTATTATATTTATAGCATTAATTGTTTCTCTTTTTATATTAATTGTTATTGTATTAACTGTTATTTCTAATTCTGATTCTGTTAGATTCCATGGTTCTACCATATTTAACCATTTAATTCCTAGTATAATTTCTGGTTCATTATCCATTATTTCTAGATTTATGTTGAATAATAATCCTTCTATTTCTATTGGGCTATTTATTTTTCCCATACTTGTTACTTCTTGTTGTGTAATGAAATTAGTATATGTATGATTACTTTCTTCTATTTAGTCAATCTCACTTATTAGTTGTTTAGCTATATAATTTTCTCCTGCATTAGTAGCAATTAAGATTGGTACTAGTATTCTTATTCCATTTCTTATTATTCTTCCTTTTATATAATATTGGTTTTCGTAATATTGGTCCGATATATTTTTCCTAATTCTAGGTATTATGTTTAGATTCCTTCTACTCATACTTCTATTAAGAAGATTTCTTCGTTGCTCTAAATTATAAGTTACTAATTCTAAGTCTTGGTTTTAGTTAGGTAGTATATATAATTGTTCTTTCCTAGGTATTTCTTTTAGTATAGGTTCAAAGATTTTACTTATATGTGTTAATCCTTTTCTTTTATTTTTATTTATTCCTGGTTTATTACTTAATACGTATAATTGTTTTGCTTTGATAGTTAGTACTTTACTTCCTGGTAGCATTTCTATTCCATTAATTTTCCAATAAATCGTTAATGCTTTGTCTATATTTTGTTCCGTCATGCTTATATTAAAATCAGGTTTAAATAAAAATTTAGCTTTTTGGTATATTAGATTTTCCGGTTAGTTGTGTTAATATAGATTGTTCTATAGGATGAGTTATTCTATCATCTGCTAAATATATTTCTATTGGTGTATCTATACCTTCTTTAAAATGTGCATATAACATAATCTGTATTCCTCCAAAATAGCAATATCTTAAATTATGTTTATTTTTAATACTTTTAGTTTCTTCTTCAATTAGATGTTTAGATACTAAAGGTATCATTGTTTTTCCATTTAAATGTTTTATGTCTAATACAAATTCCTTTTTAGTGATTATATAATAATTTTGTTTTCTAATTTTTAATGTTTCATTCCAAAATTGATTTTTAAAAACTAAGTCTGGTGTAAGGTCTAATTCTTCTTTCCTAATTTTCTCATAAATTTTTTCATCAAATATTATCTGTTGTTTCTCATAATCTATGTCTTGTGTATAGTTTATTATTATATCTTTGTCACTTGTTTCTCCTATTTTAGTCTGACTCATTTTCTTCTTCACTTGTTATATCTGATTCAATTATTTCATCTTCACTAGAAAAGTTATCCGTATCTATTTCTTGCTTAACTATATCTATATCTATAAATTCATCATTATCTAACTGAATTTCTTTTATTTGTTTTTGTCTAGGTTCTTTGCATTCTGTGGATATGTGTCCTATTTTTCCACAATTATAACATTTACATTTTTTAGGATTCTTTTTGAAATAATTTCTATATTTTCTTTTATTTATATATCTTCTTTTTTTGTTATTATTTGTAAAATTCCTTAAATTGTAATTTCTTCTAATGTATTTCTTATTTCTTTTCTTGTAGTGTTTTCTTATTTGTCTAGGGTATTTTTTACTACATCCGTATTTACTTGGTTTATCTTTTGCACAACATAATTGTATATCTGATTGTAATAAATTTCTAAGATTTGTTGCTTGAGTACATCTTTCATTTATCCAATTTCTTACATATTCTATCCTAGATCCTAAGGTATCTATTGATTTAGCTTCTATTTTATAATCAATAGACACCTTATTAATACTAAAAGAAATACCTAGGAAAGAACAATTATATATACTACCTAACCAAAACCAAGACTTAGAATTAGTAACTTATAATTTAGAGCAACGAAGAAATCTTCTTAATAGAAGTATGAGTAGAAGGAATCTAAACATAATACCTAGAATTAGGAAAAATATATCGGACCAATATTACGAAAACCAATATTATATAAAAGGAAGAATAATAAGAAATGGAATAAGAATACTAGTACCAATCTTAATTGCTACTAATGCAGGAGAAAATTATATAGCTAAACAACTAATAAGTGAGATTGACAAAATAGAAGAAAGTAATCATACATATACTAATTTCATTAGACAACAAGAAGTAACAAGTATGGGAAAAATAAATAGCCCAATAGAAATAGAAGGATTATTATTCAACATAAATCTAGAAATAATGGATAATGAACCAGAAATTATACTAGGAATTAAATGGTTAAATATGGTAGAACCATGGAATCTAACAGAATCAGAATTAGAAATAACAGTTAATACAATAACAATTAATATAAAAAGAGAAACAATTAATGCTATAAATATAATAAAAGAAAGTATATGAGTCATGAAGAAATACATATCTTAATTAAAGTAAAATGTGAAGGATATAACAGTAGATATTATACAGCATATATAGATACAGGAGCTGGAACTAATATATGTATAAGAAAAGTATTACCAGAAGAATATTGGAAGGAATTAAAAAATCCAATTATAATTGCTGGATTTAACCAAGAAGGAAATCTAGTCCGACACAAAGCTACAAATATAACAATACAAATATGGGATAAAGAACTAGTACATGTGAGGAAATATTTCATGATATAATATTAGGTTATAAAAAATTCTTAAAAAATTATGAACCCTTTACAATCACAAGAAATTATTTATTATTAACTACCCCTTGCAAGCAAAAAATAATAGCTAAAAGAACCTTGGAAAAACAAAGTGAACTAATACCTTGGATTAAAGGAGATAGTAAAATTAAACAATCACTACCTTGTAAAAGTAAAAATAATAAATTACAAATAAGTGAGATTAGTATTGAAGAAGAATTAACTAACGAATTTAAAGAAGTATTTAGTGAAGACCCATTAAAATTTTGGCAAAAACACAAAACCCAAATACCAATTAGATTACTAAAAGAGGATGATTTAGTCTATAAAAAACCTATGAAATATACTGAAGAAGATATGGTTCAATTTAAATTACATATAACAGAATTATTAAAAGGAAATTTTATTAGATCTAGTGAATCTAAACATAGTAGTCCCGCATTCATAGTAATGAAACACAGTGAACAAAAAAGAGGAAAATCTAGAATGGTAATAGACTATAAAGACTTAAATAAAAAGACAGAAACATTGAATTATCCAATACCAAATAAAGCAGTAATATTAAATAAAGTTAAAGGTTATGAATGGTTCAGTAAATTTGATTGTAAATCAGGATTCTATCATATTAAAATAATAGAAGAATATAGACATTTAACAGCCTTCTCAATACCCAATGGATTTTATGAATGGAATGTATTACCCTTTGGATTTAAAAATTCCCCAGGATATTTTCAAAAATTTATGGATACATATCTTGGAAATATAGATGGAATTATTGTATATATAGATGACATATTATTATTCACTAAAACGAAGGAAGATCATATAAATTTATTAAAAAGATTTAAGAAAATAATAAAAGATGCAGGAATAGCTCTAAGTGAAAAGAAAGCAGAAATATTAAGGAATAAAATAGAATTTTTAGGGATAAAGATAGATAGAAATGGTGTAGAAATGCAAGAACATATATTAAAAAAGATTGCAGAACACATGGAAGAATTAAAAGAAAAGAAACAGTTACAAAGTTTTTTAGGATTAGTAAATCAAATTAGAAATTATGTACCTCATTTAAGTGAAAAATTAGTACCACTACAAAAGAAATTAAAAACAAAAACAACAGTATTTGAATGGACTATAGAGGGTAAAGAAAACCTGAAGAAAGTAAAGGAATATTGTAAGAAATTACCCAAATTACAAATCCCAGAAATAAATAAAAAAATAAAATGGATAATCTATACAGATGCATCGGATTATGCTTTTGGAAGTATGTAAACATATGTAAATATGGAAAATAATACACAACATATTACATCATTCAACTCAGGAACTTTCAAAGAAAATGAGACAAAATGGGAAATAAATAGAAAGGAATTATTGAGCGTATTAAAAGCGTTATTATACTATGAAATATATATAGCACATACACACTTTATATTAAGAACAGATAATACCCAAGTTAAATTTTGGTTAACAAAGGATTTAAAAAATCAATCAATTACTACCAGAAATATTAGAAATATAGTATGTCAAATATCTTTATTTAATTTTGATATTGAACTAATCAGTACTAAAGACAATTTTATTGCAGATTTTTTATCTAGACATATGATACAGGAATAAGCTTATAAAGAAGCATTTTATTATGATTGACAGGTACAACCTGAACAAGGGGAAATAGTACAAAAGCTATTACAAGACATATTACAAAAATTACAAGGTATGGAAAAAAATATTGAAAAACTGGAAAGCAGAATTAGTCAAATGGAAGATAGCAAAAAAGAAGAAATAGACCTGCAAGAATTTAAAGAAATAACAATTAGCCAAGAAAAATATGACAAAAAAGATAAAGGAAAAGGGATAGAAATTACTACCCACCAGGCCAAAAAACTTAAACCTTTCAATATCCAACTTAGACCAGAACAACCTACTCCAAAAAGGACAGACTTTATTTACCAACTACCAAAACCCCAAACAAATACCTATAGCGAAATTACCAAAAAACCTACACAAAACCAATTTGTACAACGGATATACAACTACCTCAACCAGTTTATACAAGTTGCCAATTACCTAAATAAAAATATACAATCACCAGACTTTAACCCAGAAAATTTAATTGGATGGCAAACTAAACCCCTGAAAGGATATAATAAAATTAATTGCCCTAAATAAATCAGATCCAAAATTAGTACAAACTATGTATAACTATGGACTATTGCATGCGGTGTATACACAAGATGGAGATAGCCTACAATATATACCAGAACTATACCAAGTAGTAAAAAAATACTTGGGAATTGCTAAAGCAGACTTAATATTTATTAGGATCTATTCGGCACCCTGCGAAGTTACACCACAAGAAATATATCATTCTATCACAGCAGTGAAGCTAGGACTAACAAGAACAATTATGTGTGAAGAACCTATGGAACAACCTGATTTAACCATTCAAGAAATAGTAGAATTTCTACAAAACAAAAGAGCTATTATGACCAAAGTCATTATTCAAGAGCTAATAAGCAGCTATGAAGAAGGAGGAAAGTGGATCTACAACAGCAAAAATAGCACAATTATCTACTCAAATGCCAAGACAACAAAAGACATAGAAGAACTACCAAGATGGATCACTACCCTGGCAAATTGGGAAGCTACACCAACAACTAATGCATTAAGAACATATCCAAAGCAGCTGACAGAAAAAACAAAATATCTACTATGTCAACAACTAAAGGATTTATTCAACCTACACCATTGCAAATATTGCAATCAAAAAGAAGACATTCCCAAGGTTTATCTTCCACCAACTATGGCAAAAGAAAAAGAAGAAGAAGACAAGCAAATTGAAGACAAGAAAAGTGAAGACTAAACTTTCGTATAAGTCTTGCAAACAAGTTTCAAGACAAATGTAGTATTTAGGCTAACATTTTCCAATGTTTTTGTTTTTTTAGTTTTGTTTTTTAGTTTTGATTAATGATTTTGTTTTCTAGTCTTGATTAAGAGTTTTGCTTTTTAGTATTGATTAAAAGTTTTATTTTTTAGTCATGTATTATTTCAAGAAGTGTAGTATTTTTAGGATAGATTTTAGTCTTATTAGGAAAAGTTTTTTTGTGTGGATAGTATAGTATTCATTCCTTGCCTATATATGTAAGACTTTGTAATTTAGAGACGAATCATCAGCTCTTCTTACTCTTGTATAATAAAATTCTCCCTCTTTGAAAAACACTCTCTCTCACAGACTCTTATCCTTGCAAAAATCTAGCATCAACTAAGGAAATAATGGAGCAAAATAAGGTACGTAATACTATGACTAGCTAAATTTTCTTTGGCAAGATTTTAGGAAAGTAGTAATAATACTAAAATGATAATGATCCTGTGAACACCGGGAGTTCGGTGTAACACCTGTTTTAAGGTTTAATAACAGTAAGTATTTAAAGCTAAAGTGGATTTAGCCGTGCACTTTATCCGCTCCAGGCAGGTGGCCGTTATGCGGTGTTGTGGTGCTTAAATTGGCTTGGGATCCTTACCTGCTTTACTTACTTACTGCTAGTGTTTTCACATCATTGTGCTACTTTGAGGTGATGTACATGCTAGATGACGAGCGTGGGGTCGTGGACCATTGGGTAATGTGACCTAGTCCATCTCGTATGACTGTTAAGTTGCATGTTTGATTGGAAACTATTTAATAACATTGTGTTTTGGAAAGTATTAGCATGTTTTGGGCTGAATGTCATATTTGGGCCTCGTGCCAACTATTTTGGACCGTTAGGGGATTTTTACTCCTATCTCTTACTATTTTAACTTCATATTTATAATTAGCCATGTTGTATTCTACTGTTGTTATTACTCAACCATATTTACTCCATTTTGATATTTGAAATGATATTTTGGCTGGGCATCATGTTTTATTATTGCCCCGAGTAGCTTGAGAGATTTCTGAATGAGTGAGGCCGAGGGCCTGTGTTGTGAGGATAATATGGGATCGGGCTGTGTGCCGCAGTAGTGTTGTACTGATATATGATTATGAGGCCGATGTCCTGATTTGTTATGCCACGAGATGACTTGTTATAAGGCTTATGGCCTGTTTGATTATTCCATGTGATGGCTTGTTATAGCGCTTGTCTGTAAGGGGCCCCTCTCGGAGTATGTACACCCCCGGTGTGTGCGGTACCTAGTGTGAGATGTGATACCCTGTTGCTATGTCATGTTATTGCCCGATGGGCTGATACGAGTGATTAGTAAATAGCCCAATGGGCAGGTTCATGGGCTGATACGAGTGATTGGTAGATAGCCCAATGGGCTGGTTCTATTGATATTGTTCCGGATGTGCAGTTATGGTACACGTTTTGCCTGAGAGACTGCTTTACGTTTGTATACTTTTACTCTCCATTTTCATCACTCATTTGAAACTATCTAAAGGTGTTTTTAAAAGAATTTTACTGTACTGATATGTTTTTATGAGTTGCACTGCTTTACTACATTGTTCTAGATTTATACTGTTTTGCTGTAGCATTATGCTATGGTTTGTGTGTTTTCTTACTACTCAGCTGCCTTTACTTTAATTACTTACTGAGTTAGCGTACTCGCATTACTCCACACACCTTTTGTACAGATCCAGGAGCTTTAGGTCGCGATAGCGAGTGTTGATATTGCTTACCAGCTGATCCTCTGAGTTGACTGGGTAGCTTCTCGGCGTTTACAGCCCAGTGTTTCTCCTTCCCATCTCATTTAGTCTTGTATTAGCATCTATATCAGACTATGTTATCTCTATCTTATTCTTAGACGTGTTGAGTTGCACATGACTGGTGACACATCGATGTCGGGCCGTATTTTAGTTTTTGCATTGTCTATCTCCACTTATATTTTGGTATTTAGCTTATTAATGACTTTAAATGACTTATTATAATTATTTTGGTTGCTTTGGGGTTTGTGTTGGCTGGCCTAGTTTTACGATAGGCGCCATCATGACCAGGTCCGTTTTAGGGTCGTGACAAGTTTGTATTAGTGCCGAGGTTACATAGGTCTCACTAGTCATGAAAAAGTTTAGTAGCGTCTCGTGGATCGCTATGGAGACACCTATACTTATCCTCAGGAGGCTGCAGAACCTTTTAGGAAAGTCTTCTCGTTCTTGAATTTTTATCATGCAAATCTGTTGATCCTAGCATTAAACTTCTGTTATTGTATTCTCTCACATATGGTGAGGACAAGAGCCACTAGCTAGGACGGACGACCGCCAGTGCTACCAGTCCAGGCTATCACAGGCCGAGGACGCGGTCGAGGACATGGTCGAGGCCTTGGTAGGGTTAGAGGTGTAGCCCGCATATCAGACAGGCAAAACTTGCAGATCCACCAACCCCCAAGTTCAGGATCAGGTCCCGATTGTGGACACTCCGGTAGCATCAGCTCTGACTTCAGTTGTGCCTATTGTGATTCCACGCCTTCAGGAGGCCCTGGCCCAGATTCTATCAGCGTGCACTAGCCTTGTTCAAGCGGTCTTAGTTACTAGAGTCGCATCTATTTCTCAGGCCGGGGAAGGCACTCAGACTCCCGCAGCTCGCACACCTGAACAGGTCGTGTAGGGACTTTAGATATCGGGAATACATCCAACCTAGCCGGTTACAGCTGTTCAGGACTATATAGCTCCTGTTATGCTAGAAGATGAGTAGTGCAGGTTGGAGAGGTTTGGTAGACTTCGACCTCCGACTTTCAGTGGTACAGAGGGCGAGGATGACCGGGATTTCTTGGACAAGTATCAGAGGATTCTTCGTACATCGGGTATTCTGGAGACCAGTGGGGTAGAATTTACTACTTTTTAGTTTCTTGAAGATGCCACTTGGTGGGAGGATTATGAGATTTAGGACTATTGTGCAACGCCCCTTACATGGCAGCAATTCTCCATTCTCTTTTGGAGAAGTATGTACCACAGGCTCGCATGGAGGAGCTGTGCATGCAGTTTGAGTAGTTGTGACATGGTGATTTGACTGTGATACAGTATGAGTTAAGGTTCTCGGAGTTAGCTGGTCATATTTTTTGGTTGGTTCCGACAGATAGAGAGAGGATCAGGAGGTTTGTTGATGGCCTCACATGTAAGCTTCAGATTCTCATGACTAGTTATATGGTGTCATGGCTACTTTTGAGGAGGTTGATGTCGTCGCTTGTGATATTGAGTCAGTTCGTCACCAAGAGAGAGAGGAAAGGGAGGCTAAGATGCCTCGGGGATCTGGTAGTTTTAGTGGTGCTCTTTCGAGAGGTCAGTTTTAGCACAGCAGAGGCCGTCCATTCAGGCATGCCCAGTCAGCTCGCCCAAGTTATCGTGGGGCATTTTCGGGCCATAGTTCTCATCAGGGTCGTTCATTACTCAATGCCCTTCCAGCCTAGAGTTCGTCCCGTGCTTCATCAGTTCATGGCTCTTCTATGCCAGGTGCATCTGCTAGTCATTTCGGTGCTAGGGGTTTTCTTTAGTCCCCGTCTCTAGTATCAGGGAGTTATTATGAGTGTGGAGAGTTGGGTGGAAGGTGGAGGTAGTGTCCTCATCGTCTTGGAGGTTCATCTCAGTAGAGGAGTCAGCCATCGATTTCGACACCAGCTACTTTACCACCCACCCACCCAGCTAGAGGTGGAGGACATTCAGCTAGGGGTCTCCTTAGAAAGGGAGGTAGATCGAGTGGTGGTCAGGCCCATTTCTATGCACTCCCATCTAAACCTGATGCTATTACTTCAAATATTGTGATTACAGGCATTGTCTCCATTTTCCGCAAAGATGCCTCTGTGTTATTTGATCCTAGTTCCATTTTTTCATATGTGTCGTCATATTTTGCTCGTTATTTGGATACGTCCTGTGAGTCTCTTGTTTCATCTGTTCGTGTATCTACACCGGTGGCCTATACTATTATTGTGGACTATGTGTACCAATCATATGTGGTGCTTATTGGTGGTTTGAAGACCCGAGTGGACCTTTTGTTGATGTGTATGGTGGACTTGACATGATACTAGGCATGAATTGGCTATCTCCGTGTCATGCTATATTGGACTGTCATGCTAAGACCGTGATGTTGGCTATGCCGGATGTGCCACGAATTGTGTGATGAGGTTCGACTGACTATATTCCCAGTAAGGTAATTTCATTATTGAAGGCCCAAATATGGTTGGGAAGGGTTTTCTTTCTTACTTGGCCTTTGTGAGGGATGTCAGTGTAGAGTCTCCCAACATTGATTCTGTTCCAGTTGTTAGGAATTTTCTCGATGTGTTTCCTGCAGACCTGCCAGGTATGACATCAGACAGGGATATTGATTTTGGTATTGATCTGCTGCCGGGCACTCAACATATCTCTATTCCACTGTATCATATGGCACCAACAGAGTTGAAGGAGCAGCTTTCCACCGTATCGTATGGCACCAGCTGAGTTGAAGGAGTAGCTTAAGGAACTCCTTGACAAGGGTATATTCAGACTAGAGTATCACTGTGGGGTGCACCTGTCCTATTTGGGAAGAAGAAGGACGACTCCATGAGGATGTGTATTGATTAGAGGCAGTTTAACAAGGTTACAATTAAGAACAAGTATTCCCTGCCTTGTTTTGATAATTTGTTCGACCAGCTTCAGGGAGCGAGGGTTTTTCTCTAAGATTGATCTCCGCTCAAGATATCACCAATGAAAATCAGGGACTCGGATAATCTCAGGATAACTTTTAGGATCTGATATAATCATTATGAGTTTCTGGTGATGTCTTTTGGGCTAACAAATGCCTTAGCAGCGTTCATGCATATGATAAAACACGTGTTTCTTCCTTATCTCTACTCATTTGTCATAGTTTTTATTAATGATATTCTGGTGTACTCGCATAGTCAGGAGGAGCACGCGAAGCATTTGAGGGTTGTGTTGCAAAGGTTGAGGGTGGAGAAGCTTTATGCAAAGTTCTCCAAGTGTGAATTTTGGCTAAGTTTAATGGCATACTTTGGGCATGTGGTGTCTAGTGAGGCTATTCAGGTTGATCCAAAGAAGATAGAGGCGGTTCAGAGTTGGCCCTGACCATCCTCAGCCACATAGATTCGCAAATTTCTTAGTTTGGCGTGTTACTACCGTCGATTCGTTCAGGTATTGTCATCTATGGCATCACCCCTGATCAAAATGACTCAGAAAGGTTCTCTATTCTAGTGGTCAGATGAGTGTGAGGGGAGCTTTTAGAAGCTTAAGACTATCTTAACCACAGCTCCGGTGTTAGTTCTGCCATCAGCTTCAAGTTCATATACTGTGTATTATGATACTTCGAGAGTGGGTATTAGGTGTGTGTTGATGCAGGAGGGTAGAGTTTTTGCTTATGCTTCTCGTCATTTGAAGTCCCATGAGAAGAATTACCCTGTCATGATTTGGAGTTCGTTTCCATTGTTCATGCGTAAAAGATTTGGAGGCAATATTTATATGGTGTGTCTTTTGAGGTGTTTACTAATCATCGTAGCCTCCAACACTTGTTCCAGCAGAAGTATCTCAATTTTAGGCAGCGGAGATGGTTGGAGCCGCTAAAGGATTATGATATTAATATCTGGTACCATCCGGCGAAGGCCAATGTGGTGGATAATGCTTTGAGTCGGAAGGTAGTGAGTATGGGCAGTCTTACATTTATTGTTGTTGGGATAGACCTCTTGTAATAGATGTTCAAGCGTTAGCCAATCGGTTCGTGAAATTGGATATTTCGGATCCCAGTTGGGTATTGACTTGTGTGATTTCTCCGTCTTCCTTATTCGATCGCATCAGAGAGCGCCAGTATGATGATCCTCATTTGCCTATCCTTAAGGATAGAGTTTAGCACGACGATGCCAGAGATGTGACCATTGGTGATGATGGGGTGTAGAGGATGCTTGGCCGAATTTGTGTGCCCAATATGGATGGGCTTCGGGAGTTGATTCTGGAGGAGGCCCATAGCTCGTGGTATTCCATTTATTCGGATTCCACAAAGATGTGTCAGGATATGAGACATCATTATTGGTGGATGAGGAAGAATAAAATGACATTGTAGGATTTGTAGCTCGGTGTCTCCATTGTCAGCAGGTGAAATATGAGCATCAAAGACTGTGTGGCTTGCTTCAGCAGATGGTTATTCCAGAGTGGAAGTGGGAGCGGATCACCATGGACTTTGTAGTTTGGCTCCTACGTACTTTGAATAAGTTCAATGCTATTTGAGTGATTCTGGATTGGCTGACTAATTCCGCACACTTCATTTCTATTTGTACTACCTATTTCTTAGAGCGGTTAACATGGATTTATATCTGAGAGGTTGTTTGTTTTCATGGTGTCCCGATTGCCATCATTTTAGATAGAGGTACTCTGTTTACTTTGCAGTTCTGGAGGGCGGTGCAGAGAGAGTTGGGTACTCAGGTTGAGTTAAATTCAACTTTTCACACTTAGACGTACATGCAGTCCAAGCTCGCTCTTCAGATATTGAAGGACATGTTGTGCACTTGTGTCATTGATTTTAAAGGGTCACGGGATCGGTTTCTATCGCTTATAGAGTTTGGTTATATCAATAGTTATCAGTCGAGTATTCAGATGGCTTCATTTAAGGCTTTGTATGGGAGACGATGCATATCTCCGGTCAGTTGGTTTGAGCCGAATGAGGCTAGACTATTGGGTATAGACTTGGTGCAGGATACTTTAGACAAGGTGAAGTGATTCAGGAGAGGCTTCCTATAGTGCAGTATAGACAAAAGAGTTATGCTGACCGGAATGTTCAAGATGTGTCCTACATGGTTGGTGAGAAGATTCTATTTTAGGTTTCACCCATGAAGGGTGTTATGAGATTTTGGAAGAAGGGTAAATTGAGTCCTTGGTTCATTGGGCCTTTTGAGGTACTTCGGAGGATTGGGGAAGTGGCTTATGAGCTTTCTTTTCCACCCAGCTTATCGAGTGTACATTTGGTATTTCATGTTTCTATGCTCCGGAAGTATATTGGTGATCCGTCTCATGTTTAGGATTTCATCATGGTCCATTTAGATGGTGATTTAACTTATGATGTGGAGCCAACAGCTATTTTGGAGTGTCAGGTTTGAAAGTTGAGATCAAAGCATATCACTTCAGTGAAACTGCAGTGGAGAGGTCGGCTCGTGGAGGAGGCTACTTGGGAGACTGTGCCAGAGATGTGAAGCAGATTTCCTTACCTATTTGATGCTTAAGGTATATTTCTTGACCTGTTTGAGGACGAACATTTGTTTAAGAGGGGGACATTGTATCAACCCGGTCGGTCATTTCATGTGTTACCGCTCTGTTTCCCTATTTCTACTTCTTTATGCCTTGTTCAGCTGTATTTTGTGTTATTGTATTGGTTATGTTGGGTTTAGAATAGTTTTGGTAAGGCTTGAGACACTTAGTCTCTTAAGATGGTATTTTAGTTGGAAAGTCAACCAGAACTTGACTTGTGAGCATAAGATCTCAAAATTGTGTTTTTATGATTCGGGAGGTGATTTGGGACTTAGGAGCGTGGCCGAAATATGTTTTGGAGGTCCCGAATAGATTTAGACTTGAATTGACGAAAAATGGATTTTTGGCATTTTTCGGTTGATAGCAGAGATTTTGATATCGGGGTCGGAATGGAAATTTAGAAGTTCCAGTAGGTTCGTTATGTCATATGTGATGCGTGTGCAAGGTTTCAAGTCATTTGGACGAGATTTTGATAGATTTTCTGATCAAAAGAGGAATTCGGAAGTTTTTGGAGTTCTTAGGCTTGAATCCATGGTTGATTGGTTGTTTCGATGTTGTTTTAGATGTTTCGAAGATTGGTATAAGTTTGGATGGTTGTATATGACTTGTTTATACTTTTGTTTGAGGTCTCGGGGGCCTCGTGGTGATTTCGGATGGTTGACAGGAGGATTGGAGTTTGAGATTCGCAGCTGAAGCTGCTGAACCACTATCATCACTGAACCTGTGGCTTGGGGACCGTAGGTGCGGGACTACAGAAGTGGAAGGCTAGCCGCAGATGTGGAAGTTGGCATGAAGAGCTGAAGCATAAGTGCGAATGATTGGTCGCACCTGCGAGACAAGCAGGTGCGAAAAGTGAGACACGTGTGCGAAATTGTGGTTTTAAGTGAAAATCGCATATGCGGTACTTTGGCCGCAGATACTGTACCATTGGTGAGGTGTAGGGACCACATGTGCAAAAGCCTGGGTCAGAAAGTATATAAGGTTTCCTTCACGATTTTTTGGGTTATTTCATCATTATCTCATACGCGCTTGAGCTTGAAAGAGCAATTTGAAGAGGGATTTCAAGGAAATTTCGTGAAGGTAAGATTCTTGGACCCTAAACTTGTTTCTATGATGGTTTTTGACTAATTAAGCTTGAAATCTATGGAAATTATTTGCAAAAATTGGGAGTTTAGGGCTTGGAGATTAGAGACCTAAAATTTAGGGATTTGAGGGCTCATTTGTGGTCGAATTTGGGTATATTTGATATGTATGAACTCATGAGAGTGTAAGGGTTGGGTTTGCCAATTTCGGGTTTCTTGATGCCATTTGATTATTTTCGCATGGGTTTCTTTCCCTTAGCATATTCTAATGTTATGATACTAATTTTGGGTAGATTTGACGCGAGTTAAGGTTGATCCGAGAGGCAAGGGCATCCCGGGCTAGAGTTTGGACTGGAATGAGGTAAGTAATAATTGTAAATGGTATTCTAAGGTATGAAACCCCATATTTCACATCATTGTGCTACTTTGAGGTAATGTACACGCTAGATGACGAGCGTGGTGTCGTGCACCATTGGGGATTGTAACCTAGTCTATCCCGTATGACTGTTAGGTCGTGTATTTGAGTGAAAACTGATTGATATCATTGTGTTTTTAAGGTATCAGCATGTTTTGGGCTAAATGCCATATTTGGGCCTCATGCCAACTGTTATGGACCTATAAGGGATTTTACTACTATCCCTCACTGTTTTGACTTTATATTTATACTCAGTCATGTTGTATTCAACTATTTTCATAACTTAACCATAGTTACTCCGTTTTGATAATTTGAATGATATTTTGGACTGAGCATCCTGTTTTACTGTTGCCCAAGTGGCTTGAGAGATTTCTGACGGAGTGAGGTCAAGGGCCTGTGTTGTGAAGATATTATGAGATCTGGCTGTGCGGTGCAACACTGTTGTACTGATTCATGATTATAAGGCCGAGGGCTTGATTGTTACGCCACGAGATGATTTGTTATAAGGTCGAGTGCCTGTTTGATTATGCCACGAGATGACTTGTTATAACGCTTGGGCTGTAAGGATCCCCTCCCAGAGTCGTACACCTCTAGTGAGCGCGGTTACCCAGTGTGAGATATGATATTGCCCGATGGGCTGCTGTTGTTTCATGTTAATTTCCCAAGGGGATGATATGAGTGATTGGGAGATAGCTCGAGGGGCTGGTTCTGTTGATATTTTTCCCGAGCGACGGCTGTCGATGTCTTCTCTTTCTAAGGCGAAATTGAGTTTATGACAATTGGGAGGACAAGTAAAAGGGAATTGGGTTTTGAGTTTTGAATAGTCACCATCTAATGATTAAAGTGCATTAGGAAACTAAAGAAATTTTTGAGTTGAAAAACTAGGGTTTGGGTAAGGGCTAGAAATTATCTCAGGAGGAAGGTGTTAGGCACCTCCCAGGATCCACTAGTGTGGTTCCAGGCCATGTTATAATTGTGACTTCACGTAACAAGCAAGGAAATAAGGGCTCAAGTAGAAGCAGTTTTCATATAATTTTGCAAGTAAATTGAAATTTGAGGAAAAATAAAGAGGACAGATATTTTAAGAAAAGATTTAAACAATTTAAAAATAAATAAGTAAAGGGGAAGGGGGTCCTAGGTTTATGATTAATATGGATCACGTCAATGCAATACCCAGTAATCAATCCTCAAAAGAGAGGGGCTACATGAGGCATTAGAGCACTGGTCATCATATCCATATCTACCCTTCCCACCCTGTCAAGGTATTAAAGCGCAGAATAGTATCATTATTTATCGCATGCTATTACCCGTCCCAATACTATCAGTCTCGGAGGTGTTAGGACTACTAATCCTAAAGGGGAGGGAGTTAGGCTTTTTCAGAGTTTAAAAGGATAAAAGTCTAAGGCGACAAACAAGAACACATAAGCAGTTGGGGGGGAAACGAATAACAGTTAAGGCTCAAATAGGCCCCCTTACTTAAAGGAGCAAATTATTTAGCATGACTTTAAATACTAGTTATGGTCTGAATTAACTTTAATGCGTTAGGACAGGATGATTTATCACATATTTCTCATAGAGAAATCTGAATTAGGCTTGGATTGGTTGTAATTTATTAAGAATTGACACAGTTGATTAATCACCTAAGGGCTTGCCTAGGTAAGACGTATAGGGATGATATCTAACAGTGCAAAATGTGTACTGTTTTTAAAGAAAGGATTACTGGTTTTACAAGCAAAAGTTCTGCTGATTTTAAACAATCTTATTTACCGATTTTGGACTCATAGAGGAAATAGACGAAGCTGATTCATTTGATTACTCCTATAGGCATGATTTCTAAACGTTATTGATTTTAAACGATTACATGAGTCCTACATGGTATCTAGAATGAAGTTGATTATTATTAAACCTATGATCCTTTGCCTAATGACATGTATATGCAGATCATTACTAGACCTATGATTGTTTACCTACGGACATGTATATGCAAAAATGTAAAAAAAGACCTATGATCATGGTTTCTATATGCAGAAATGCAGAAACTTAGAGACAAGATTTTTGTATGCAGACATGCAGAACTTATAGGTAGGATTTCTATATGCAGAAATGCAGAACTTATAGCAGGATTTATAATATGAGAATGCCGAAGTTCAAGAATTCCTATGAGCAAGTTATCTACCTGAATGAAGTAATCTATAGGCATGTTGTCTATGTGTATGCAAGAATTAGAAAATCTTATAGGCAAGTTATCTACCCTTTGCATACATTGATCCCCACCCCTTTCCACTAGCCATCCCCATAGTTATTACAAATTATTACAAACTAAAATGAACCAGAAAACTAAAAAAATTACATTAGAAATTCAAGCTATACCCAAGCAGCCTAAAAGTCAAACAATATGAGATAAACCAGCTTCCCGGATTAGATTTCCAAAAGTCTTTCTCTTATTTGGGATGTGTCAAAGTTCCCAAGAGTCTTGAAGGGCTCCGGGCAGTGCTTGCACCCCAAATACATTGCATAATTAGATCATAATGCAGTGTGGAAGGGCCAACCCTCAAATGTCCAAGTTTAGAAGAAACTCAAGGTCCCAAAGCAAGACTCATAAGGGGTGGAGGGGCAGAACTTAGAGTATAAGAGTAAGTGCAAGTGTATAAAGAAGGAATTAGGGAAAGCCATGGCAGACTGGTGCTAATGCCTAGTGATTGGGAGTGCTGGAACACCCCTAACCAAGCCTGTTAGCCCAATATTAGGAGTTAGGATCCACTGTGGATCAGGTTATGACCTGGGCAGTAATTTGGATACCTCCAGGCCAAAAACCTTAACCCAAATACATAGAAAGTAATCGGGGGTAGGGATTCACGATGGATACAGATGCAAGGAAACGACATACATAGTTTAATCACTGAACATCAATAGCAAAATAAACAAGAATGTTAAAACTATGAAGTAAACACATAGGGGTGAAGCAGACAATTAAATCAGAACATACCAGTTTCAGGGAAAAGCAAGTGAAAATAGGAGTCTTAAAGAAGCCAAGTCGCAAGCAAAACAACTCCAAAAGATCTCAAGAAAAAAAGAAGAATGTTGAAAGAGTATTGAACTCAAAGTAGTAAGTGTTTAAGAGTATTGAATTGGGGGTTAGGGATGATTGTCCTTGAGGTGTGTGTTAAGAGTGCAGAAGGGCAGTGCCTTTTATAGTGCAGAAAATAAGTAAGAAAAGTAAGGAAATATTCATTGAAATTAATCTCCCTTTAGTTAAGGGATTCTAATTTCAATGGGTAAAAACCAATTAAGGGAAGAGGATTTGATTAAAACCTTTTCAAAGTAGCACAAAAAAGGGCAAATACATAGAATTCATTTAAGGAAAGCTTTCAATGGTACATGATTTGTGAAAAATATGGAAAGGGAATCAATCAAGAAGTCAATGAAACCAAAATTACAGGTTCAAGTTGAATGAACTAAGTTAAGAAAAGGTAAATGAGGTTCAATAAAAGAAAATCACTGACAAATTGTCAGCCTTATTAAAAATGATTTCAGAATTAATCAATTAGTTGGTAAAAATCTTTTGAATGAGGAGTTTCTCCTATATAAAGTACACAAATAAGTGAATTAAGAAGGGATTGTCAAATCATTTAGAAGAGAGTTGAATCAAAGAAAGATTCAGAATCATAGGCAAAAGTGGTACAAGTCCAGTTTGCAGACTCAAACGAGTCTAAGATCCCAGGGTCCAAAGGGGAACCCTAAGTCGCACACAAGAAATCAAACCAAAAATCCCCAAATCCTAGGGTTTTGAATTGAGCCATATAATTGAGATGAGAAGGTAAGCCACTTGAGAGAGGCTCAGAATTCTTTTCCAAAGACTTATAAAAAAACAAACATACATGATAGAAAGAAGACTAATTCAAGGTCACGAGAACATGTTTAAGTAAACTCAGAACTTAAACAAGTTTAGAATAAAGAGATGATATGAGCTTAACAAAAGTAGATGAAATATGCTAGGCAAGAACACAAACAAAGTTCAGTTAAAGTAAACAAAATCAAAGAACTCAACCATAAACACATATAGCAAAGAATAAAGGAAAACATCACGGCTTAACATGTGAGCATGGTATAGAAACACAATAGGAAAACAAAATAAATAAAAGCACAAAAGAATACGTGTGGTAAAAGGAAACATATGAAAGTAGTAGCAAACAAATACACACAAAGAAAAGAAAAAAGAAAAGTCGGATAAACATTTTAAATCTTTCAGAAAACCTTAAATATAAGAGAAGTTAT
Source organism: Nicotiana benthamiana (assembly GCA_034376525.1). Lineage (NCBI taxonomy): Eukaryota > Viridiplantae > Streptophyta > Magnoliopsida > Solanales > Solanaceae > Nicotiana > Nicotiana benthamiana. Next base: position 24,798,790 of record CM067324.1, on the reverse strand, counting down.
TTTTTTTAAAAGAGAGCTTTTGAAAGAAAAATTAGGGAAATCGTTTAAAACTAAGTGACACATAGATACCTGACAGATCTAAGAAAAATCGGAAAGAATCTCAAATAGCAAGGGTTTTAGAAGAATCCTAGAAAGAGAAAGTCCTTGAGGAAAGTCAGATCCTGAGTTGAAAAGGCTCACATTGCTCGAATATGCCAGAGTAATAGCCGGAGAAGCCATAGATCTATAAATCTAAGAAGATCTGAAAGGAACTATCGAGGTCCGGTCACAAAACTTCGAACAACCATGGTTTACTGATGGAGGGGAGTGAGTACCAACCATCCATAGCCTGAGAAGCCATGGATTACAGTGTGGTGGTTGAAGAGGGGTAGAATGAGGCTAGGGTTTCGAAGCGTTTGAGAGACGAGAGGTTTCAAAGGCGGCTAATAGATGAGAAATCAGGGATTTAAGGTAGTCGTTTAGAGTTAAAAACTTAAGGGTGAGTTTTCGCCGTTGATCTTGAGCGATCAATGGTGTAGATTTAAGTGGGTATGTGGGGAACGGATTGAATATTTTAGAATTGGGTCATGGGTTGGCCCGTTTAGGATTTGAAATTGGGTTAATTTGGGTGTGCTAATTTAGGCTAAAATTGAAATAAAATAGGGCTGGTATTTAAATAGCCACTTTTTCCTTGTTATTTTAAAAATAATAAAAATAATTTTAAAAGAAAACTAAAAGTACTAAGATAGTTAATATTATATAAATGTTAATTTAAAAACGCTGGAACTAATTTTACAATAATAAAATGCTATTAATCTCAAAATGTGCTAAAATTACAATTATATGCAATTTAGCTTTTGAAATACAAAATAAATTTGCAAAAAATATACAAAAAATACCTTAATTATATTTTGGTATAAATATGAAAACAAAATAAGTCAATCACCAAAATGATAATCTTTGGGAATAACTATTGGATTTTATACTGTTAAAATAGACAGTAAATTGGTTTTTGAAAATCTTTAAAATTTTTTGAGAAAATATCAAAACACTTGGGCATTCTTATAAAAACATGTACATGCTATTTTGAAAGTATTTTGTATATAAAAATTATATAGAGAAAAATAGGGTATCAACGGCGGTTATGGTGCGTGTCTTGCCCGAGGAACTACTTTAGATTTCTATACTTTTACTCAACATTTTCATCACTCGTTTGAAACTATTAAAAAGTGTTTTTAAAAGGATTTTACTAAACTGAGATGTTTTTACGAGTTTTACTGCTTTATTGCATTGTTCTGGATGTATACTGTTTTGCTGTAGCATTATGTTGTGGTTTGCGTGTTTTCTTATTGCTCAGTTGCCTTTACATTTATCACTTACTAAATTGGCGTAATCACATTACTCCCTGTACCTTGTGTGCATATCCAAGAGCTTTGGGTCGCGATAGCGAGTGTTGATATTTATTACCAGCTGATCCTCAGAGTTGACTAGGTAGCTGCTCAGCGTTCGCAGCCCAGTGCTTCTCCTTCCCATCTCATTTAGTCTTGTATAAGCATTTCTATTTGACTATGTTGTCTTTATATTATTCCTAGACGTGTTGTAGTTGCTCATGACTGGTGACACCCCGATGTAAGTCTATGTTTTGTTTTCCGCATTGTCAATCACGATTTATATTTTGCGATTAGCTTATAAATGATTTTAAATGACTTATTATAATTTTTTTGGTTGGTTTTGGGGTTTGTTTCGGCTGGCCTAGTTTCATGATAGGCGCTATCATGACCGGGTCCATTTTAGGGTCATGACACTACAACACATACAAGCATAAACATTCCATCAATGATATCGGCAACGAAGGTAATGAGGCCATGCCGATTCACGGGTGGCAATATCCACGACATGTTCGAGAGATGACTCCTGATGATGCTAAAGACGAGCATGTCGTCGAAATAGTAAGGACCCTGAAGGAACAACAAACGACCATTATGGTCCACTTCTCGCGGTAGGATAAGGTTATGACGGAATTAAAACATGTGTTATTGGGTGCTTCCAACAATACAAATGAGCAAGGTGCAATTCCTCCCGCTGCTCCCACAAATCAAACTACGCAGAAGGTCGATAACAACACCCCGAGGGCAAAGTCAGCTTTGACAAGGTCGGGGGAACAATGGCGAACTTGGTAACAACAACGAGAATAATCCCTATAAAACCAAACTTATGCGGTTTATGCGGGAAATAAATGCCTGAATGGATAAAATTCTGGGCTCATCACTAGTGCTAAAAGGGATGGACTCAAAGAAGTACATACAATTTTCGTTCAAACCAAGTACAATACAAGAATTGATCCCGAAGCAATTAAAAATGCCAGACGTGCCGAAGTATGATGTGACTTCATACTCTCAGGAGTATATCACCGCCTATACAACAACAGTAAAGGGGAATGATTTTGCTCTCCATGAGATTAAGTCAGTCTTACTGAAAAAATTCGGGAAGACCCTTACTAAGGGAGCCCTGACATGGTATTCACATTTGCCCGAGCACTCCATAGACTCATTCGAGATGCTCGTGGACTCTTTCACCAAGGCCCATGCTGAGACCTAAAAGGTATAGTCTCAAAAAGCCGACATATTCAGGATTGCGCAAGGAGAGTCCGAATCGCTATGGGAGTTTATGACCAGATTCCAGAAGGAATGAATATTGTTGCGAGTCGTACCGGACGAATGGATAACTAAAGCATTTACCAAAGGTCTGAATTGGAAAAGTTCCGACGCATCATGAAAGTTAAAAGAATGTTTGCTTGAGTTTCAATCAATAACTTGGGCGGATGTTCACAACCGGTACTAGTCTACGGTAAGGATTGATGAAGATCGGCTCGATTTTTTGATGTCAGACAAAGGTCAGGACCGAGAAAAGAATAAAGAGAATTGAAAGATGATTTTGATACTGATCGACGGTCTTCAAGGTGTCGGTTTTTTTCCTATGAACGGTTTGAAGGACGCAACAGAGGTTTTTGGCCAGTGGATAAACTCGCTACTGATAGGAGAATTGATCACATCCAAAATAACAGGTCATTGCAGGACAATGAAATGTCAAGTTCTCAAGATTCTTCCTACCCTAGGCTTTCAGAATAGAACATCAACGTCAACATTGTGGAGCTGGTGTCGGCTATGAGAAACATTAAAGAAGCATGGTCCTAACCCAGTAAAAGGGATTTGAATTAATGGTGCAAATATCATGGGACCAACAGTCACCGGATAGGGGATTGTTGGAATTTGCGCGAGGAGTTGGTGACATTACTAAAAAATGGTCATCACAGAGAATTTTAAAGTGATCGGGGTAAAAAAAACTTCAGTCGCAATCGTGAATGCGGAACCTTCAAAACCAGGAGAAGAACCCCTGCACCCAATGGTCAATATGAATTTTAGGGGGAACGAGATTAACAGGGTTACATTATAGGCAACCAAAAAGATGAAGGTGTCAGTGAACGACAGTAAAAGACTCTGGGAAGTCGCTGAATATGACATTACTTTCACAGAGGAAGACACACATAGATTTTTCTTATCGCATAATGATACATTGGTAATTTCTTTAAATGTCTAAGATTTTAAAATTAAACGTGTTCTAGTGAAACCTAGGAAGTTCAGCCAATATCATCCAGTAGAGTGTTTTGGAGCAAGCCAAGCCCATTGGAAATATCATTTTGACCATGAAACTTCTCTCCCAGTTCAATCTGTCAACCCGGGTAGAGATCCTGTTGCCCACAAATGCTGACGGGGTGATGAAGACGACCCTTTTTGAGGAAGTGGACGGTGATATGGGTCACAATATCATATTAGTGAGACCATGGATGCACGAAATGAAGGCTTTTCCATGAACATATCATCAGTTGTTGAAAGTCCCAACTCCCGAAGGGATTAAACAAATCAGAGGCGACCAATCGGCAATGAGAGAAATGAATGCAATCACATTTTGCAGTAGCAAAAGGAAGGAGCATCCAGCGTAGCAATTACAAGAACTAGTGCCTGCTCCCGAGACGAGCGAAGTCAATCGGGGTGGAGAGTCATTGGAATCCTATCAGGTGCCAAGGTATTTCTATGTACCAGAAGAAACCGACACAACACAGTCTATAGTGGAAGAACTTGAACAAGTTGCGTTTCAAAAAGTTCCTCGAGAGGAAGGTCCACTAGGGGTCAAGAATGCACCAAACTCAGGTTTGGATTTATTGAATTACTTAAATTTAATGTCTATTATTTTGCGTGGTCGCATGCTGATATGAAAGGTATCCCCCCAGAAATGGCCATACACAAGCTAAGCTTGAACCCCTAGATCCTCTGGTAAGATAGAAAAAACTTCCTATTCCCGAGGTCATAAACAAATTTGCCAAAGAAGAGGTAACTCGCTTGCTTGTTATCAGTTCAATCCAAGAGGTAAAGTATCCTGACTGGGTATCTAATATAGTTTTAGTTCCAAAGAAGAATACGAAATTTAGTATGTGCTTAGACTATAAGAACTTAAATAATGCGTGCCTAAAAGACTCGTTCCCATTGCCAAACATTGATCAAATAATTGATGCTACGGCCGGACACGACTTAATGAGTTTCCTTACTCCGGGTACAAACAAATCAAGATGAACCTTGGAGGATCAGGAAAAAACTTCTTTTATAACGAACTTTGGCACATATAGTTACAATGTGATGCCTTTTGGACTAAAGAACACCGGAGCCACTTATCAGCGGCTTGTGAAAAAAATGTTTGAAAACAAAATAGGTAAAACCATAGAAGTTTACATAGATGATATTCTTGTTAAATATTTGAACGCAGGAAATATTCAAACACTTGTAAGAAACTTTTGACATCTTACGAAAGCATGACATGAAGCTTAACTCCGAAAAGTATGTGTTCAGGATCAACTCCGATAAGTTCCTAGGATTCTTGAGGTTACAAAAGGGGATTGAGGTTAACCTTGATTAAATCAAAACCATCTAAGACATCCCAAACCAGCTATCAAGCATAAAAGAGGTTCAAAGGCTAACGAGGAGACTGGCCGCTTTGAGCAGATTCATTTCCCGGTCTCCAAAGAAATGACACTATTTCTTCTCGCTGCAAAAAAAGAAGAATAGCTTTTCGTGGACACCAAAATGCCAGCAGGTTTTCAAGGATCTAAAAGATATTTGTCAAGTCCTCCATTACTGTTAAAATTGGAGGGATGAGAACAACTGTGATCTACTTAGTGGTCTCAGAGGTCGCGGTAAATGTTTTTTTAGTCCATAAGGATGAAGATACACAATCACCTATTTATTACATTAGTAAAAGTTTAAGGAGAGTAGGAAAAAACGACCTTAGCTCTTGTAGTTGCTGCTCGAAAGCTTAGCCTTTATTTCTAGTGTCATATGACAGTCGTGGTGACCACTTTTTCCCTGTGAAACATTCTTCATAAACCCGAACATTTGGTAGGCTGGCCAAGTGGGCCGTCGAAATGAGTGAATTTGACATAGAATATAAGCCAAGGACTGCAAATAAGTCACAAGTCTTGGCCGAATACGTGGTCGATTTCAGTCTAGGACTGTTACCTTTGGCTATCAAAGAAGTAGTGATAGTGTTGGAATTGCCATCAAAACTTTTCATGGACCGAACTTCCAACGTGAAGGGGTCAGGTCTTGGCATAATACTAACCATGCCTTCGGGAGAAACCCTAAGGCGGGACATAAGAATTGTTCCTCTATCTAACAATGAAGCGGAGTATGAAGCTTTGATTGCAGGGTTCGAATTGGCTTAGAGACTGGATTCCGAGGTCATAAAAATCAAATGCAACTTCCAGTTGGTGGTAAATCAGGTCTACGGTATCATTAGAGCCAAAGAGGAACGCATGGAGCAATACATAATGAAGGTCTAGACTCTCTTGCTCGATTTTATGAGTGGAAAATTACGCATATCCCAAGGGAAGGGAATAAGTAAATGCACTAAATAACCTTGGCTCATCTATAGAAATGAAAGTATTGGACTCTAGCATGATCATACAGCTTATGCACTCAGTACTGGACGCATATAGCTATTATGAGGTAAAAGTGACTAATTTGGTCCGGAAATGGAGAAATGAGATTATTGACTATCTGGAGCATGAGAAATTGCTTGAAGATCATAAGGCATCTCTGGCACTACACAATAAAGCAGCTCGATACAGCTTCAATAGGGGTTAATTGTACAGAAGATCTTTCTAAGGCCTGTTGGCTCGATTTTAGGGAACCTCTGACGCTTATTATGTTATGCGATAAGTCCACAAAGGGATCTTCAGAAATCACTTAGGCATAGATTCCTTTGTATTAAAATTAATTAGGGCATGATACTATTGGCCCCGGATGGAACAAGACACCAAAGCTTATGTTCAAAAATATGATAAATATCAGTACTACGCACCGTTGGTACATCATCAGCAGAGCCATCACACTTAGTTTTGTTGCAATGGCCACTCATGAAGTGGGAAATGGATATCGTCAGACACTGCCGACGGCCCCAATAAGGTAAGATTTCTCCTGATTTTAACTGATTATTTTTTTAAGTAGGTTGAATCAGTTCCTTATCAGAAGATCGACAAATGTGAAGTGGTAGATTTCTTATGGGAGAACATAGTTTGCAGATTTAGGATACCAAAAAAGATAGCTTGCAATAACGGGCCACAATTTATTGGTGCAAAAGGTCACATAATTCCTTAAACATTTGAAAATCTAAAGGATAACATCATCACCCTATCATCCGAGTGCAAACATCCAAGAAGAATCGATGAACAAGGTGAATTATACAAAATCGCAAAAAGAGATTAGAAGTAGCTAAAGGCAAATGGCCTGAAGATTTTCCATGTATACTATGGTTGTACCAAACAACGACCAAACCAAGCACGGGGGAAACCCCTATCTCTCTTTTGTACGGGGAAGAAGCCCTGATCCCGGTGGAAGCAGAAGAACCTACCCTGAGGTATTTCGGGGCAACCGAAGAAGCCAGCAATGAAAAAATGTTAGTCAATTTAGAGCTCCTCGATAAACGAAGGGACTTGGCACATATAAGGATGGTAGCCCTAAAACAGAAAGTAGAGAGATATTATAATCGGAGAGCCAACCTCCATTATTTTAAACTAGGAGATTTGGTTTTAAGGAAAGTAACTAGGAACACTCGGGAGCTCAATGCATAGTAGCTAGGTCCAATATGGGAAGGCCCCTACCGGGTTTCAGTTTTCACATGTAAAGGGTCATACGAGTTAGAAAATTAAGATGGAGAAAAGTTGCCAAGAAATTGGAACGTGGCACACCTCAAGAGATACTATTGTTGATGAGCTTTGCATTTAATAAAAGTATGTGCTACACTTTTTTTCTTTCGTCCAGTTTTTGTCCCAATTGGGTTTTTCTGGCAAGGTTGTTAACGAGGCAGCAACGAAAAACATACTATGAAGGAAGCTTCAATAATACGACCTTTATTGATAAGTCACACAAGTAAAGAACCACTGTGGAGCCATTAGATAGTCTTCTGCTCGATAGCAAAGTTCCTAATCGGAAGCTAAGTTTGCTATAGAACAGAGATTACCCAACCATTGACAAGTGCGAGAAATTGGGGGATTGTTAGATAATATTTGACTCGATAGAATAAATTCCTAAGGGGAAGTGTATTTCATTATCGAACTAAATATTACCTAGCAATTCACTAGTAGAATCCTCGAAGGTGTAAAACTTCTATTGTTCAAATTCACATTTTTCGCACTCGAACACTGAGGGGAATGATATGAGGATAAGGCAACAAAGACTTCCACTTCGATCGTAATACGAAACCAGAAACATAATTATATCATTACTATTAGGGACTGCGCAGCCAACCCCATATAAACAAGTTGTACAAGTTAGCCACAAGAAATGGCAATTTATTTTAAGCACAACAAATGCTTATGCACTTTTGAAAATGGAAGAAATAAAGTAAAGTCATATTATTTCTATCTGGTTTCTTGTATGAACGATGAATTGAATTTATCATTTAAAAGTTAAACAATTACTTCAAATGTTAGTGTCGTAATGAATAGGAGATGTTCTCCTCAAGAGCACTGTAAACATAAGAGGACTTTCTCTTATAAAAACCCTCACGTTAAAGACTTATGCTCAAAATCCAAATGCTTTAGGGGGAAAATACACTCGAAGCCATGAATATTTAGACGCAAATAGTAAAACTTGCACAAACACTTAAATGAAAAAAGACGCAAAGAGAAAACTTGTGCTAATGCTTAAACAAAAGGACGCAATGAGAAAAACTTAAACTTAAACGAAAAAGTGTATCTATTTTACAATAAATGTGACAAACAGAACAAGAACAAATGTTTGAAAAATAAAGAAAAAACTATGTTGTTGCATCTCCGAAACCTGGAGGAAGAGTAGTATCTACGCCCCCTAGAGAAGTGGGTAGACCCGCCATGGGTTTGATACTTTTTCCTTTGTCATTTTGGGTATCATCATCATCACCTTAAAGTTCTTCTTCAATTACCGAGAACTCATAAATGGAACCAGAAGAATCGCCGGCATCAAGATGGGTCGGAATACCCCTTTTTTGCATCTAACTCCAACTCACGGGCCTTAGCGATCTTAGTATCAAACGATCAAAGTAAATGACACATGCTTTGTCCTATTCCAAGGGTTTTCTCCTCGTATTGTTTACAACATGTGTTTTAAAACAATGAGGGAAGCAGCTTGGTAGTGAAGTTCTTCTTTAAGTTGTCCAACCTAAGCAGAAAGGTTGTCTAGTGGGGATCTCAACGATCGGAGGCTGACATCAAAATCGACGGATAGTGGAGTTGTAGATTTTATTATGCTCTATGATTTTCTTATTCTTCTCCTCTAATAAGACATAATTTCTTTGGCAACAACAAGCTCTTCAACTTTCGAGTTTAATTCGCCTCTAAATTATTCAATCTTTCAGCGGAGGCTGCCTCGCAGTCAAATGCAACAAGAATGGATTTATGGGTTTTAACCCATTTGGCCTTAGTTTCTTTATATTTAGCCCTCAAAGGGGACCTCTTGGCTAAGGGTCACTACTTCTTGCTCGCTTTGCTGCAACCCAGCTTCCAACTCAACAACCTCACCAACTCGAGATTCAAGTCCTGAGAAGCGAGCAAAAACTTGATCACGCTCGGCCAAAAGTTAATTGTATAGAAGATCTTTCAAAATACCGGTGGCCCCATTTTAGGGAACCTACGGGATCTGCAAAGGGATCTGCAAAAATTACTCAGGCGTAGATTCCTTACTATTAAAATTAATTAGGGCATGATACTATTGGCTCCGGATGGAATAAGACACCAAAGCTTATGTTCAAAAATATGATAAATGTCAATGCTATGCACCGTTGGTACATAAACCGGTAGAGCCATTAAACTTAGTTTTATCACAACGGCCACTCATGAAGTGGGAAATGGATATCATTAGACACTACCAACGACCCCAGTAAGGAAAGATTTCTTATAGTTTTAACTGATTATCTTTTAAGTAGGTTGAATTAGGTCCTTATAAGATGATCGGCGAATGTGAAGTGGTAGATTACTTGTGGGAGAACATAGTGTGCAGATTTGGGATAGCAAAAAAGATAGCTTGCAACAACGGGCCACTATTTATAGGCGCAAAAGGTCACATAATTCCTCAAACATTTGAAAATCTAAAGGATCGCATCATCACCCTATCATCTGAGCGCAAACGGCCAAGCAGAATCAATGAACAAGGAGAATTGTATAAAATTGCAAAAAGAGATTAGAAGTAGCTAAAGGTAAATGGACCAAAGAGCTGCCATGTATACGGGTGTACCGAACAACGACCAAATCAAGCACGAGGGAAACCCCTATCTCTCTTGTGTACGGGGAAGAAGCCCTGACCCTGGTGGAAGTAGAAGAACCTACCCTGAGGTATTTCAAGGCAAACGAAGAAGCCAACAATGAAAAAATGTTAGTCCATTTGGAGCTGCTCGATAAACGGGGGGACTTGGAACATATAAGGATGGTAGCCTTAAAATAGAGAATAGAGAGATATTATAATCTGAGAGCCAGCCTCCATATTTCAAATTATGAGATTTGGTTTTAAGGAAAGTAACTAGGAACACTCGGGAGATCAATGCAAAGAAGCTAGGTCCAACATGGGAAGACCCCTACTGGGTTTCAGTTGTCATAGGGAAAGGGTCATACGAGTTAGAAAATAAAAATGGAGAAAAGTGCCAAGAAATTGGAACGTGACACACCTCAAGAGATACTATTGCTGATGAGCCTTGCCTGTAATAAAAGTATGTGCTGCACTCTTTCTCCTTCGTCCAATTTTTGTCCCAATTGGGGTTTTCTGGCAAGGTTTTTAATAAGGCATCAACGGAAAGCATACTATGAAGGAAGCTTCAGCAATACGACCTTCAATGATAAGGCACATAAGCAAAGAACCACTGCGGAGCGGTTAGATAGTCTTTTGCTCGATAACAAAGTTCCTACTCGGAAGTTATGCTTGATATAGAATAGAGATTACCTAACCGTTCACAAGTGCAAGAAATTGGAGGATGTTTAGATAATATTTGACTCGATAGTATAAATCCCTAAGGGGAAGTGAATTTTATTATCGAACTAAATATTATCTAGCAATTCACTAGTAGAATCCTCGAAGGTGTAAAACTTCTATCGTTCAAATTCACATTTTTCGCACTCAAACACTGAGAGGAATGATATGAGGATACTTCAACATAGACTGCCACTTCGATCGTAATACAAAACCCAAAAACATAGTTATATCATTAGGATCAGGGGCTGCGCTGCCAGCCCTATAGAAACAAGTTGTACAAGTTAGCCACAACAAATGGCAATTTGTTTTAAGCACAACAAATGCTTATGCACTTTTGAAAATGGAAGGAATAAAGTAAAATCCTGTTATTTCTATCCGGTTTCTTGTATGGATGATGAAATGATTCTATCATTGAAAGTTAAACAAGTACCTCAAATGCTAGTGTCATAATGAATAGGAGACGTCCTCTTCAAGAGCACAATAAACATAAGAGGACTCACTCTTATAAAAACCCTCACGTTAAAGGGTTGATTTTGTAAGAACTTATGCTCAAAATCCAATTGTTTTCAGGGAAAAATACACTTGAAGCCTTGAATAGTTAGATGCAAATAGTTAAACTTGCACAAACATTTAAATGAAAAAAGACGCAAAGAGCAAACTTGTGCAAATGCTTAAACAAAAGGACGCAATGAGAAAAACTTAAACTTGAACGAATAAGTGTCTCTATTTTACAATAAATGCGCCAAATGGAACTAGTACAAAACTTTGAAAAAGAAAGAAAAAACTAAGTTGTTGCATCTCCGAAACCTGGAGGAAGAGAAGTATCTACGCCCCAAAGAGAAGTGGGTAGATTCGCCACGGGTTTGATACTTTGGACTTCGTTATTTTGGCCATCATAATCACCTTCAAGTTCTTTTTCAGTTTCTAAGAACTCATATATGGAACCAGAAGAAGCACTGGAATCAAAATGGGTCGGAAGAACCTTTTTTTCAACTAACTCCAGCTCACGGGCCTTAGCGATCTTAGCATCAAATGATCAAAGTCAATGACACACACTTTGGCCTCTTCCAAGGTTTTTCTCCTTATATTGTTCATAGCAAATGTTTTTCAACAATGAGGGAAGTTGCTTGACAGTGAAGTTCTTCTTTAAGCTAGCCAACCTAAGAAGAAAGGTTGTCCCGTGGGGATCTCAACGATCAGAGGCTGACATCAAAATCGACGGATAGTGGAGTTGTAGATTCTATTATGCGCTATGATCTTCTTATTTTTCTCCTCTAATCAGTACTTTTCTTCGGAAGCAGCAAGCTCTTCAACTTTCGAGTTTAGATCGCCTCTAAATTATTCTATCTTTCAGCGGAGGCAGCCTCGCAGTTGAATGCAACAAGAACGGAATTATGGGCTTCAACCCATTTGGCCTTAGTTTCTTTAAATTTAGCCCTCAAAGGGGACCTCTTGGTTAAGGGTCACTACTTCGTTCTCGCTTTGCTGCAACCCAGCCTCCAACTTAACGGCCTCAACATCTCGAGCTTCAAGTCCTGAGAGGCGAGCAACAGATTGATCTCGCTCGGCCAAAAGTTGATCCCGCTTGGAGGTAAGTTCCTATTTATCACAAATCAGCCTTTGAAGGCCCTCAAAAGCAAGGAATTTGGCCTACCAAATGTGAATAAAAATTCAAAACCCTACCATAACATAGATAAAATAAACAATGGAGAAAACAAAGATTATACTGCCACTATATTGTGCATGCCATTGTTCAACAAATACTCTCCCGAGAGAGTTAGTATTTTTTTCCCAATCTTTCTCTGAAGTTGAGGGCTTTAGATAGTTAGTAAGTTCCACCGGTCGGGACAACGTATTCTATCTAGAGGAAACCCAGAGGGTAGTTCTCCTCCTCCTTTGTGGATCTTCTGAGGGGTAGCATAGTCTTTCCTCAAGCTCCCGTGAAGGGATATATATATATATATATATATATATATATATATATATATATATATATATATATATATATATATATATATATATATATATATATATATATATATATATATATATATATATATATATATATATATATATATATATATATATATATAAAAGCTCTAAATCAATTTATATCTGCATTTTATTATATAAATATCCAATAATTACCCTTTATATCATCTTTATGATGATGTAATCATCCAAATTTATCATTTATACCAATATATTGTTTAAATATTATTAATAATTTTTGATAATTACATTTACATTTTAAAGCTAAATTGCGCTTTTTGTAATAATATCCCATATGTACTTATGATTATATTATTTATGCAAAAAATGACATTTTATATTTTAAGTGTTACATAAGTGTTTTAAATCATTTTTATGCATAAATTATATTTTTGTTATTTATTTATTTATTATTTTCTATAAATTATTGTTTAATAAATTGTGTATTTAAAATATGGCCCCAATTTTTACAATCAATTTTAGACCTAAACTACCCAGTTACCCCAAGCCCAATACCCCTAGCCAAATTACCCTTACCCACTCAATTTAAACCAACCCAGTCTGCTCAAATCCCAGCTGTTGATAAGAAATGAACAACGACTCATAAACGATCCCTCCCTTTTCTTATATCTCCACCCCAAACCCTAACCCTCATTTCCCAAATCCTCCATCTGTACTTCCTTCCTCTAATGAACCCTAATGCTATCGCCTCATTTAAATCCCCCTAAATCTCGTTCCTAATGGGATTCTTTCCCCACTCACTTACCTTTTCGGTGTTTTTCCTTTATTTGATGTTATCTAAAGAATAACATAAGTACTTGCCTAAACATGGCAAGTACCCAACTTTGATTCTTTCCTAATCGATTTTCACCTCTTGAATCTGGACGACCTTAAGTCCAAATGCGTTATTTTTTACCGTGTGAGCCTGATTTGCTCGCATCTGGCTGATTCATACTTAACCCTAAAGGTTAATGTTTCAAATTCTCTTTTGATTTGAACCTAAACTGGTTCAAGTTTTTATTTTGAGTATTATTTCTTCTATATTCACTCTATTGTGTGTGAATCTGCCTATTTCTATTGATTTCCTTTACTTTCCCTAAAAATAGGGTTTCAGATCTTCTCTAACTGAACAAAATCTGGGTCAATACAGTGTTTCTTTTTGAATAATATCCTATCTATGTACGTTTTATTCAAATATATGATTCTTTGCCTTTACGTTCTACTGATTTTGCGATTTACCTAACTTTTGGGTTTCAGACCCTTTTACTTGAACAAAATGTGATTCTATTATGTGCTTTTTGTGAATAATTTCTCGACTATGTTCATCGTATGCATTATGTGATTCTTTGCCTTATTTTCTGCCAATCTCATGTACTTTTACCTAAAATTTAGGGTTTCAATTTTACTAATTCAACCACTTCCTTTTTGGCATTTGAACCAACTATTTTCCATGTTTATATTCTAATTTCTACACTATTTAAACCCCTTCCCACTCCTCTTTGAAGTGTCTTAAGTTCTAAGTTCAAAATCTATTGACCACTATAAACTAAAGCGTGTACTTCTACTCTATTGAATAATCTTACTCTGTGTTTTGATTATTGGATAACTGAAAGCCAAGGATAGAAATCTCCAAGTTCTTGCTTCTGCTTGGTGATATTTACTACATTTTTGGATTCTTTTCTTCCCTCTTTCATCCTAACTGGTGAATCATTACACCCTCTACCAATTCATTATGATTATTTACTCAATGTGTTACTACAATTAGACTATGTTATCTTAAATGTTATTACTTGTTGTTTGAGACATGTTTGAACCTTAACCCAATATTATTGATAACTATCTCTCGATGTTAAGTTATGAACCTGCTTATAAGTATGCCCTTATACCTTTTTTGTGGATTGATTAACTAGGTATAGATGTCTTCCTTAATAGTATAACAACTTTGCTTGGAGTACATTGTAATGTTGCCTATTTAACGCTATACTTACTGTGTTATGACACCTCTAGCAATTGCCTTAATCAGTTTTAATGTTAATGTGCCCTGACCTATTGCTGATTAATGTGATTCCTTCCTATGACACTAACTCCTGTATTTAGTTTGATTTAGACTCTCCGTTATCATTATGAATTTGCATATGAACTATTCTTACTAGCATGTAACTGTGTTTAGTTCCTAAAACTTGATTAAGTATGCTTAGGTTCAGAAATGTCTAGTACTTGTTTGTATATGTTCAATATGTGATTTTGTCTTTAAGTGGATTGCCTAACCCATTCTACTCCCTCATATTCTTTTACTATCTAATCGTTTTGAATCTTCAATCTTAGCCACCAGAAATCCAAGGCTATTTAGGTCATGTCCGTTGACCTCCCTAGTGTGAGCACTGCTCAAGGTCCATGTGAGACCCTTGTGAACTCTGACACACTAGGATTTGGTCCCTAGTCTTTTCTTTAACCGTTTCTTATCAATCTCTCTAATGTGAGCACTGCTCTGGGTTCTTGAAGCCCTTGGGAACTTTGACACACTAGGGATTCATGTTCTGATATATGGGTGAATCTCTCAACAACTGGTTATGTTGTATCTATGAACATGGATTTTGGAGCTATTTTGAGTTGAAGGCCTGACATGCCAAGGTGTATTCGGGACTACTATAGACTCCCTATAGTTATACCTACTTTGTAATTTATTACATTAAATTCTGGTATGTAATAATTATTGTGTAATAATAATTCTGGGGTGTTAGTGAAATTAAGCAGGGTTTCTTATTTTACATTTTTGCAATAAAAGTTGGGTAAAAATCCTGCCTATAGGTCCAACAATGTGTTATTATATGTAATGTCTTAAAATCCTGCCTATAAGTCCAATAGTGTGCTATTATATGTAATGTGTTAGAAATCATTCCTATAGGTCCCTTATTATGTTTAATTATCCTATACGGGCAGCCATGCCTATAGACTTAATGATTGGTTCTGTTATGTTCTGCTTTACTAGAAACCATGCCTATTGGAAATAGTGTGATCCAATGTGTGCAAAATGTCGGTTTACATACTGTTCTGTTCAAATTATAGAAATCATGCCTATAAGATCTAAATTTGGATCAAATTATGGAATGCACGTCTGAATCTGTTTAATCGTTATTTCTGCCCGCTTACTCATGAGTTCCAAACATTATGCTACTGCTTCCATTAGAAAACATGCCTATAGGGTTAAAACCAATAATCTAGATATGTTTATGTGACCTCCCACTACTTACTATCGTATAAAACACCTAGATACCATGCTAGTAGGATTAATCGTATTATGCTAAAATCCATTGGCAAACTATTGTAGATTCTAATAATTGCATTAATAAGCTTGTTTAGTACATGACTACCTGCTCGCTCAACATCACATAGATATCCTACCTATAGAATCCGACAACTGATAAAATCTATCAATGTTAACCAGGTTGGCGTGCATTTGATGTCTAAATGTGGAGGCTGACTTGAGCCCATATTTGTTACTATTTCAAAGTCCTAACATTGTATGTCGCTTAGTGTTTTACCTTTGTAGAAGCCTAAGTTAAAGTGTAGAACCACCCTAAAATAGAGGTCCAAATGCCACCTGGACCTAGGCATGGGACGGGTAGTACACGTATAGGGTATGACTTAGAATTAAATAGAGCTCTTTAGGTAAATAACTTAAAGATAGTAATCGGTAGCATGAGATGATAGTATGCTCGCTGAATAATATGAGTAACACCCCGACTTGAGAGAGTTACAAAATATTATTTATGTTGCACGAGGTGATCTTTTAGGTAAAAAAACTTAGAACCCCCCATTTCTTTTTCAAATTAATCATTTATTTCACTTGTCTAAATTGATTCCTTTCCCTTAGACTAATTCACATTATTTAAGTTCGGCCGAGACCTACCGTTGTGGACCTCGAGAAGCGCCTAACACCTTCTCCTCGAGGTACTGATCTCTGATGACGCAAACTAGTAAACCCGAGCCATTTGCAAATAGGTGCCCTAACGCACCTTAATCCGTTAGGTGGTGACTCTCTTTTTTAATAACCCCACCTTTAAAAGAGTATTCAATGTCGAGACCGAATTTTGTGAGGAAAAAGAGCGCGACACTATGGCGACTCTACTGGGAATACCCTTAGGCTCTCACCATAATGAACTTGGTTTGTGTGAATTAGTCTCTCTCGATAAGCGCATCTTTATTATATTATGATTGAATTTACCGTTTTATATCCTGCATGCACACCTCCTTCCTAATTTTCCCTTTATGTGAGTTTACATGTGATTCTTTGCTAATCTGATTACAATCCCCTCTATTGTTTCCCAATAATGTTCGCTAGCTTCATTCTTTATGTATTTCCTAATCCCTACCCTTCTGCTTTATTATGATTTTTCCATTATACGAACTAACTCCTTCCTTGTTTTTCTTCTTTCCTATATTTACATTTATTAAATACCACGTTTATTGCTTTCATCTTTCAAAATACTTGACAATGTTGTTTTCTTTTTGCATAATTACATGTTCTGCATCATATTCCACTCATGCGCAATTAATGCCATAGCGACACTTGATGAGTGTTCTTGCTCTTCCTATATTACCCTTTTAAATTAAGAAAGGCTTATTGCGGTAAAACTTGTCGATTGGTGGTGTAGTTGATGGTTTCATGTCTTTCCCTCTCAAGTTGTTCGCTTGAGGGTACCAGTCTAGACTCTTATAGAAACCCTACTCTAATGGTAATTGTGCATGCATCAGCTCGGAACCTAGTACATGTTAGAATGTTATCCGCATGATAACCCTCTAAGGAAAGCCTTGTCCAAAGCCCATCAGGATTTCCATAATCCCAACGGGCACATCATGATATGTGCATTATTTGGAGAAACCGTGCCGATATATTAATCATTAATGTATAAATAGTCAAATCCAGAGAGGGAGAGGGCTAACTTTACTTGTTTTGCAAGAATGGGGCATGAAGTCCCCAGGTTCGGCATGGTCCAAAATATTTCACCTTTGTTTCTAGATTAGTGGAAAAATCTCTCGTCAAGTGACAAAAACCACTTGAAAAAAATTCTTAGAAATTTACCTTCTTTGCTGGACATTCAACAGAACAATGTATTGATCAAGGCCACTACTATGTTTTGAGATGAAAAGAGGGTTGATTTACATTTTTGTAATATAGAGATGAATCCCCTTCTTGAGAAAATAGAAGGTTACGCAGGGCTTCCCTGGGACAACCATGGTCTGATGGTACCAAAAAATCATACTTCTAGAAGGTTTCTGAAAATGATGGGTATTAGAAAGAATGACGAGTTAGTTTGCCTAAAGAAGTCTTACATACCATTTAACTTCCTTTACGAGCATTATGGGCATAACACATCCTACCATATCTATCATGATGAGTTTTCCATCACTTCTCTGGGTTGGATTCAACGTCGAGTTTTTATGTTCATTGTCTTTTTTCTGGGAATGATTGTATTTCCAATTCAAGGAGACATAATCCACACCTGTTTGGATGTGGTCACCAAGACCTTAATAGAAGGGATTGAGGGATAGACTTACACTATTGTCCTAATGATCATGACAGAAATATATAAAGCTTTGGAGTGCTGGAAGAAGAGATTCGACATTTCGAGGGTTGTAATTTGTTACTGCAAATATGGTTGTTGGAGCATCTTCAAAGAGGAAAGTACTGTTAGGAATTTTTGTGGTGACCATGGAAAGACCACAAAGCTTTTCACCATCCAAAAAGAATAACTTTCATCCTAGACAGGTTTGCACAACCAGAAAACAATGTGGATTGGGTGCGCTTCTTTAGCAATTCGATGGATGAGAAGGTGCATTAGATGTTCGAGTGATTCTTTACTAGCGAGCTTATTATTAGGTCAAGAGATGTTCCTCATCTAGTGCTGATTGGGTTGAGGGTTAACTATCCTTATGATCCTATCAGGTTCATGATATAGCTTGGGAGAAAACAAGTCATACCACGAGTCTAAGATGGTTCACTACAAAGTAGACTTTTAGGGTGATGCCATTCCATTTAAGTGTGAGGCACCACATATGTGGCATCTAGAGATCATCGTGGAAAAGGATACATCGAACTAGACCAGTACCATGCTATTGACGCATATTTCTACCTATCACGGTTGGATGATGATATAGCGAGGGAAGTCAAACAGGGATTGATCGAGGAAACATGGTCATAGACGATGTTTCTGAAGAGCATGTAAAATACAAGAGGTTGCGTAAGAGAATCTTTGGGTCTGATGCCAGACATTCGGAACAATACAAGGTAGATATGGAATCAATTAATGAATAGAGAGGAATTGCTACAAAATCAACAGAGAGGTTGGACTATTTAGAGCAGGGTTTGATGAAACTTGAAGAGAAGATAAGGAAAAGGATCGTGCCAGAATACAGAGGGCAATGAAGGAGGACACCAAGCAAGGGCGTATCTGTTGTTGAACATGCGCAACCTGGGGAATCTGATTGACGGGGTAAAGAAAGCCAAGCTAGGAGAAGGTCCGTCGGGGACCAAGCAGATTAAAAATTATTGTGACTTGCTTTTCTAGAGTCGTTTTAGAAATTGATTGTAACAAGGCTAATGCCACTAGCAACTCTCCTGATTATTGTCATTTTAGAGTTTGATCTATTTATTACATCAATGAAATGAGGCAATTATCGGCATTGAATTTCTCCAAATCTATATGCCGCTACGACTATCTCAGGAATAATGAGGTTCCTAGAACTAGGACGCGAATTTATAATTCTGCAATACAAGTCTAAATACTACAAATGTCCTTCCAAAAACTCCCTACTGACTTGTTTACCTTTTTGCTTTTTCTTTATTTATTTATTCCCACCCTCTAAGGTTGGTTCGTACATGCTGGCATCATCATCATATCATAACAGATCCAGAGGTCCTCCACCTCCTCCTTTTCCAAGTAATCTCAATAGCAAAGGAAAAGCCATAATGGATGACACAAGCAATATTAGGAAAGCCAATACCACGTATGAAGAGAATGTTGAAACTTTATATCGAAACTTTAGATGGTCGAAGCACTCCAACACTGAATAACTTGGTTTTATTGTTGGAACAGAAGATATTGGAGTTACAGGGGAACTCAAGCAGGCCCAGAACTTGGAAAACCTTTCCCTTGCCCTGAATGTCCTCGACATCAACCAACAAAACACCAAAAACACAGCACCTCCCCAAAATACTCTAAACCAGCATCCACGAAATCCTCCCGCACCTCACCAATATACCACAACACCTCAAAACCCCAATCATCTACAAGTACCAACTCCTCTACAACATCAGCATCATCCAACTCTGTATCCACAAACCACTACCTATCATACTTCTTAGAATGCACCACAACCTACCCCCGATCCTAAAAACCCAACCAATGACCACCACTACACCCAAATCCTTAGAGTCCATCAAAGCAACCCCATATATGTGAAGACCTTACCCTATACTCCTCAACAAGACTTATACATACTCGAGTCCACTAAGAAGGACCTACTCATCAAGAATATGGCAGAGGAACTTAAGAAGCTCACAAGTCAAGTCCAAGGTGTCGAAGGGGGTTAAGGCATTAAAGGATTAAACTATTAGGATCTGTGAATTCGGCCGGACGTAGATGCTAGAGGGTTACAAACCTCCCAAGTTTGAGATGTTTGGTGAAATCGGTGACCCAAAGGTGCATCTTAGGACATACTGTGATGAGCTCGTAGGAGTTGGAAAGGATGAAAGAATTTGCATTAAATTATTCATGAGGAGCCTTACTGGAGATGCCCTATCTGGTACATCAATCAAAATCCAAAGAACCGGGTTAGTTGGGTAAGCATGACATTAGATTTCATGGATCGGATTAGGTTTAATACAGAGAATTCGCCAGATGTCTTCTATATCTAGAATCTCAAGAAGAAGCCAACAGAGACTTTCCACGAGTATGCTACTCAGTGGAGATCAGAAGCTGCAAAAGTAAGGCCGACATTAGAAGAAGAGCAGATGAACAAGTTCATTGTTCGAGCCAAGGATCCACAATACTCCGAAAGGTTAATGGTTATCGAGAATCACAAGTTCTCCGACATCATCATATTGGGGGAAAGGATTGAAGAAAGAATCAAGAGCAAAATGGTAACTAATTTTAAGGCATTAGAGGCTAGGAACAAAGCTTTTCAGTCAGGGGGTATCTCCAAAAAGAAAGAAGTAGGGTCCGTGATGGTGGCCCAAGGTCCAAAATCTCCTCTTACATATCAAACACCTCCACCTACATATCAACCTTCACCTCTCAGATATCCACAAAACGCCACCACCTACTATACATATAATACCCAGCTAGCATACTATCACTCCCCGCCAGCCCGCCAAAACAATTAGAAACCCAGACCAAATTTTGATCGCAGGCCGCCAGACAATACACCCCTATTGCTGAACCTATTGATCAATTATACGAGAGAGTGAAAGTTGCTGGATGTGTCACCCCTATTCCCGTTGTTTCCATGGAAAACTCTTCTCAATGGGTCAATCCGAATAAAACATGTGCCTACCACTCTGGCATGAAAGGCCATACCATCAATGAATGTCGCACTTTGAAAGACAAGATCAAGACATTAATTGATGCCAAGGTCATACAAGCAAAAGAGGCTGCACCTAAAATTCGTATTAATCCCCTCCCAAATCACAGGGGCGAGAGGATAAATGTTATCGAAACTGATGAAGAATGGGACCCCAAAGGGTCAATTGGACTGATATACAAAGGGGATGATCCTAAGAAACCAACAACCACTCTCATACCTATTGTGGTACAGATACAGCCATCAATCGAAGTCGAGGTAGCATCACTGACTCCGTTCAAAGTTGATGTAACAACACCTATAACTGTACCTGCTCAGTTTGAAGTGGAGGTGAACACACTATTCATTGTGACGATAGCACCTACACCATCCTTTAACTCCAATAATGTACCCTAGGACTACACCGTAGAGGAAAGAAGGAAGGGAAAAGCAAAAATGGAAGAAACTGGTGCAGCACATGGGATGATCAGAACTTGTAGAGTTTATACACTTGAGCATATAGGGGGAACAAGTAAAGAAGCCACTTCCAAACAACCTATCGCTAAAACCAGCCCAGATGATCTTTGGAGAAAGGTGCAAGCAAGGGAGTACTCTGTAGTGGACCATTTGAACAAAACCCTGCTCAGATTTCTATTCATTCATTACTATAGAATTTTGAAGCAGATAGTAATGCATTGATGAAAATATTGAACGAGGCTTATGTAATAAACAAAGTTACCAATGGACAGATGGACAACATGGTAGGGCAAGTATTGGAGAGCCACAAGATCCTTTTTACAAAGATGAACTGCCACTGGAAGGACCGAGTCACATCAGGACGCTGCACATCACAGTGTAGTTTTAGGATAAATTCATTGCTAGGGTTCTGATAGATAGGGGTTAGAGTCTCAATATTTGTCCACTGACTACTTTGAATAGGTTGGGTAAATGTTTGCATAATATACGAGCAGAGACTATAAACATGAAAACATTCGGTAGATCCCTAAGGGCCACGATCGGGGAAATCGACCTATGTTTCCAGATGTGTCCGACTTGGTTTGATGTTGAGCTTCAAGTATTGGACATATCTGCTACATGTAATTTGTTGTTGGGATGACCTTGGATACATGTTGATGGAGCCGTAGCTTCTACGCTACACCAGGCTGTGAAGTTCGAATGGAATCATCAGGAAGTGATCATTCATGGAGACGGGAGTGGCCCCATTTACACCAATCAACCCGTTATGGTTGACGAGAATAGAAGAAAGTTGGGTGGGGAAACATGCCATCGAATCGAGTGTGTCAATGCAATTAAAAGGGACAAATGGTGGAGCAGCAAAATAGAAAGTATATTGACATGGATAGGGTATGAACCCGGCAAGTGTCTCGGCAATAATCTCTAAGAGATCACCAAGACGATACAGTTAAAGAGCCATGGTACAACCTTTGGGCTTGGGTATGAATACACCTGGCACGAGTATCAGAGTTGGTCGCCACCATGGATTGGTCCTTATTACCCTTTGAACAACCAATACCATATTTTCATCAAACATTTCAACAGACTAACATGATATTGGGGTCTGAAGAAGATGAAGCTTTAGCTGGCCTAAGGAACCCATTTCTGGATGATGAAAACATGGATTGTAGTGCAATAGTTGAGGAGGAGGAGGAGGAGGAAGACCTTATAATTCAGATCATGGGAAAGGGAGTTTTTCTCAAGAACTGGACTGTTGCACCCTCCCGGGCCCATCGAGTTCCTTGTTAGCCTTGCAATTAGCATGATCTATTTCCTAAAAGCAGTTTTAAGCATTTAAGATATGTTCATTATTTTGATTTGAACGTATTTTGTTTTGAAATAAATGCTCAAATTGTCAAGTCATTCTTGTTTGATGTTTTCAAGGCTTATTTAATGCATTGCTATTTTAGTATTCATTATTATCCTTTACATTTTTCTACAGTTTTATTATTATTTATCCTGATGAACCCATGATTGTGACATGTACAAGTGATAGATGAGAGGATGTGATATTTGAGGAAATTATCAGAGAATTCAAGAAATTTGAGAATAGGCCTAAGTCTAACCTAGACAAAATGAGATAGTCGACTTGGGAGATTCTGAAACAGTGAAAGAAACCCACATAAGTATCCACTTGTCACCATCAGAAAAAGAAGAATACACCTGTTTCCTAAAGGATTATGATGACATTTTTGCATGGTCTTATGATGATATAACTAGTTTGAGAATGTCTATGGTGGCTCATAACCTACCTACCAATCTGATATGTCCGCATGTGAAACAGAAACAAAGTTCAAACATGATATGAGTATGAAAATCAAAGAGGAAGTCACAAATCAAATCAAAGCTAAGCTTCTCAGAGTGGTTGAATACCCTACTTCGTTGGCCAACATGGTGCCAGTTCCAAAGAAGGATGGGAAGGTCAGAGTATGTGTTGACTACCAATATTTAAGCAAAGCAAGTCCCAAATATGATTTCACGTTACCCAATATACACAAACTGAGTGACAACTATGCCAAGAATGAACTCTAATCCTTTGTGGATTGCTTCACGAGATACTATCAGATTTAGATGGATGAGAAAGATGCCGAGAAAATAGCCTTTATCACTCTGTGGGGGATGTATTATTATAAAATGATATCGTTCTTCCTGAAGAATGCTAGATCCACCTTTATGAGAGCCATGACAACCATTTTTCATGAAATGATTCACAATAAATAAAGGTGTACGTGGAAGACGTCAATATTTAAGGAGGTTTTTAAATCAGCTTTGAAGGTACAATCTGAAACTGAATCCTGCAAAGTGTGCCTTCGAAGTCCCTGTGGGAAAATTGCTAGGTTTCATTGTCGGCCTCCGGGGAATTGAATTGGACCCTTCAAAGGTCAAAGCAATACAATATTTTCCACCTCCAAATAGCAAGAAAGATGTGATGAGTTTCTTGGGGCGTCTCAATTACATTAGTCGATTCATAGCACAATCAACTATGATATGTGAGCCAATTTTCAAAATACTGAAGAATGATGTTGCAACAAAATAGACTGAAGAATGTCAAAAAGCCTTTGACAAAATCAAGTAATACCTATCCACACCACCAGTTTTGGTCCCGTCAAAACCTGGTAGACCTTTGCTACTCTATTTGTCCGTACTAGATGGAGCTTTCGGTTGTGTCTTGGGACAACACGGCGAGAAGGGAAGAAAGGAACTTTCCATATACTATTTGAGTAAGAAGTTCACACCTTATGAGGCACTGTATTGTTTTCTAGAATGCACATGTTATGCCCTGACATGGATAACTCAGAAATTGAGGCACTACTTTTGTGCCTACACTACACATCTCAAATCAAGGATGGATCCCCTGAAACACATTTTTCAGAAACCAATACCTACGGGGAAACAACAAAATGGCAGATATTGTTGAATGAATTTAATATCATCTGTGTAACTCAGAAGGAGGTCAAGGGACAGACTTTAGTAGATCATCTCGCAAAAAATCCTGTAGGAGGAGAATACGAACCACTAAAAATGTATTTCCTCGATGAAGAAGTATCATTTGTAGGAGAAGATATAACTGAAACTTACAAGAGTTGGAGTATGTTCTTTGACAAGGCTGCAAATTTCAAAGAAGTGGGTATTGGAGCAGTGTGGTGTCATAGATAGGTCAACCTTACCCAGTCTCTGTGAAGCTCAGGTTTTTGTGTGGTAAAATACGAGGCTTGCATCATGGGGCTCAATTTGGCCATCGACATAAATATTCAGGAATTGTTGGTAATTCGTGATTCAGACCTTCTTGTTCATCAAGTTCTAGGAGAGTGGGCAAGAATACCAAAATATTTCCATATCTGTATCACGTACAAGAGTTAATGAAGAGGTTCACAAATATAGAATTCAAACTTGTTCCGAGAATCCAAAACGTGTTCGCAGACGCATTGGCTACTTTGTCTTCCATGATACAACATCCATACAAGAATTTCATTGACCCTATTCCACTAAGAATCCATAATCAACCAGCTTATTACGCTCATGTTGAAAAAGAAAGGGATGGGAATCCATGATTCTATGATATCAAGGAATACTTGGCAAAAACAGAATAGCCGTAGTATGCAAATCATACTCAGAAATGCACATTTCGAAGATTATCCAAAATTTCTTTCGAAGTGGAGGAATCTTGTCTAGAAGAACTCCAGACCTAGGGTTATCACGGTGCATTGATGCCAAAGAAGCTTCCAAACTGCTTGAGGAGATACACGCTGGAACCTGCAGACCACACATCAATAGTTTTGTTCTAGCCAAGAAGATAATAAGAGCTGGATACTTTTGGATGACTATGGAAATAAACTGCGTCAGGTATGTCCAAAGGTGTCACTAGCGTCAGGTAAATACATATATGATATGAGTACCACCAAATAAACTCAATGCAACAAGCGAACCTTGGCCTTTCGCCTCTTAGAGAATAGATGTCATCGGTACGATCGAGCCACCCGCTTTAAACGGGCACATGTTCATTTTAGTGGCCATAGACTACTTCACAAAATGGGTTGAGGCTGCATCACACAAGGTTATAACCAAGAAAGTCGTCATACATTTTGTGAGGGATCGTATTTTTGCCGATTGGGGGTACCAAAATCCATCATTACCGACAACGCCCCCAATCTCAACAATGATTTAATGAAAGTTATATGTGAAACCTTCAAGATCAAGAATAAGAAATCCACAGCATACTGACCTTAAATGAATGGAGAGATGGAGGCCACCAACAAGAATTTCAAGAAAATATTGAGGAAAATGGCGGACAATCACAAGAAATGGCACGGGAAGTTACTATTCACCTTATTGGGATTTCGTACTACAGTCTGCACATCAACTAGAGCAACTCCTTACATAATGATTTACGATACTGAAGTTATCATTCCCGTCGAGGTCGAAATTACTTCTTTAAGAATTGTACAAGAAGCAGAACTTAGTGATGCAGAATGGATACAGAGTTGCTATGAACAATTGGATCTTATCAATGAAAACATAGTAAATACAATATGTCATGGTCAACTTTATCAGAACAGAATGTTCACAGGTTTCAACAAAAGATTCAAATCCAGACAGCTCGCATCGGGACAGCTGGTGCTGAAGCGGATCTTCCTACATCGTGGCAAGGTCCCTACAGGTCCACATGGTACTAACAGGATAAGCACTCATAGTTGCTGAAATGAATGGAGAAGATTGGCCAAAGCCTCTCAATTCGGATGCAATAAAGAGATACTATATTTAAATTATTTACATTCTTCATGTGATGTAACTGAACTATGCTTGACATGATTCCTATTTATGAAGGGATACGTAGGCAGCTATGTAGGTTAAGTTAGATCTCAATAAAATTTTCATTTTCCCACAACCAGAAACTGGGACAGAACTTTGAGTAGGACCCTCAAAATTCTGGAGTAAATCCTGCCGAAGTCATTATATGCAAGATATTCATGTAATTTGTTAAGTAACTAGGGCAGAAATTTGAGAAAGATTCTTAGAATTCCGAAGCAAATCCAACAAACTTCATCACATGCAGAATGGCCGAAGAATCGCTTACTAAACAGGGGCAAAATTTTGAGGGAGACCCTTAATAACTAGGGATTTTGACGCAGTTTATACTCTTTCTTGCTTACAATTTGATTATAAATTCATGCAAAATAGTCCCAAAAGGCTCATAAGTTGTGTTGATTACAAATTTGGTCAACAAAGTGACAAGATGTCAAAGATTAGCTCAAAAGAAGTAAAATTTGCACAAGTACCAAAGATAAGACAAACCCAGGAAAAACAAGCTTGGTGCGGCCGCACTACACTTTATCCGGCCCGCACTAGCGAGATTCAGAGACCTGGTATTTCAAGAATTAAAGCAGTGCGGCCGCAGAAAGTTTTATGAGGTATACACTAAAGGCAATGCAGCCGCACTACCATTTTGTGTAGTCCGTAGAGCCAAGATTTAGAGAGATTGAAATTGGAGCTTTCAAGCCTATGCGATCCGCGGTCGAGTCTATGCGGGCCACACTAGAAGCCTTCGTGGCCGCAGTCCATTCTGTGCAGTTTGCGGAGCCTGGGTTTAGAGAGTCAAGTTTTCAAGTTCAGGAGCCTAGTGTGGCCACATACCATTTCGTGCGGTTCGTACTGACCCCGTAGGGGCATTTTTTCCCAGATTTTTCATCTTACTAGAAATAGATTCATTATCTATTTTTAGGGAATTAGATATTGTAATACATAAGCTACACTTGTGAGATGACTTCTCTTAGCGATTTGGGCATTTTTACTTACTTTTCATCATTGAATCTTTGTATTTAGTTTAGCAATTAATTAATATGAGCTTATCTTCAACTATTTCTTGTTTTTCTTCTTTGAATATGAGTAGCTAAACCCCATATCTAGGGTTGTGGCTCAACCCTAGTATGGATAATTGACGGGTCTTGCATTTTAGGGCTAAATTAACTATGGGTGTTTGGAATTTGGGTCAATTTCATGGTTAATTGCTGAATTAGTGGTTGCAAACACTAGTTTGTGTTTAGTTTACTATGATTCTTCTTGTGAAAGAGAGCCTAAATCTCCAAAAATGATCCAACAAGGAATTGGGGCATACTCAAGAGATCGATAGCCCCAATTAAACGGTTAAACCTCGAGAGAGTAATACCCGACTCGAACGTTAGTTGCTTGTGCAAATTTGCATACCCAATTGGTCTTGAGAAAGTCAATTGTGCAAACTCACTTGAGCCACCGAGAGGTGTAGAGTGGCTATATAAATATGTCAAATATGCCTTAGATTTAAGTACCCGTCAATTGCCTACCTAGGCGGAAGTCACTACCCTAGTGCCTTTTAAACCCTTAGATACAACTTGCAATATTAAACTCTTAGCTTAATCTAGTTGCATTTATAATTAGTAGTTTTATACAAGTAGATTTATAAAGAAAACCCCAAAAATGATTAGAAGTGTAATTAAGAGCACACACAGAATTCTAAACTAGATAGACACTCAATTCCAATCGTAGCTCTCTATGGATTCGATCCTGACCTAAAATTGAGTAAAAGCTATTGCGACCCTCTCCTGCTACTTATTAGTAGTGTGGAGTTGGCAGCGATCAACCCTCAAAATTCTAATGCAAAGAAGTAGAAATGTCACTAAAGTGTCGCAGACATTGGTTCATTTAATTTTATCAATAAGGCAAACTACTATGTTTTAAAATTACTATGTTTATCAAATGCATGCATACTTTTCAAAAACTTTATTTCTATGGCATCCAGATGTTACCAGGGAAAAATCGAACAAGATCTCCAAAGCAAAGCAAAGCAAAAAAAACAGGCAAAGGCATGAACCAACCTTCCCTGCAAAACTCATGATTTCTCTTTGGATGCAGGCATGATGAACATGACAGGAGCATTCGCAAGTATACATGTACCAAAATCACTATCTTCATAATGGCAAGGCTTCCAAACGCAAATATGTCTCTAGATAAGAAAATACTCTTCCACTACTTATTCTCTGTTCATTGCAGAAGGCTAAGCCCTGCCTCCTTTATTGCATAAGGCTAAGTACTGCTTTCCCTTGCATCGAGACTAAGCATTGTCTCCCCATTTTGCATGAGACTAAGCTGTACCTCCCTAATTGCATAAGGCTAAGCATTGTCTTCCACTGCATGAGACAAAACATTGTCTCCTCTTCTTGCATGAGGCTAAGCCATGCCTCATCAATTGCATAAGGCTAAGCATTATCGTCCCTTTTATCGTGACTAAGCATTGTTTCCCCATTTTGCATGAGGCTAAGCCTGCCTCCCTAATTACATAAGGCTAAGCACTGCCTTCCACTCACGAGACTAAGCATTGTCTCCTTTTCTTGCATGAGGCTAAGTCATGCCTCCTCAATTGCATAGGGCTAAGTACTACCTTCCACTCATGAGACTAAGCATTTGCTCCTCTTCTTGCATAAGGCAAAGCCCTACCTCACTAATTGCATAAGGATAAGCACTTCCTTCACTGCATGAGACTAAGGATTGTCTACTCTTCTTGCATGAGGCTAAGCCCTGGCTCCATAATTGCATAAGTCTAAGCACTTCCTTCCAGTGCATGAGACTAAGCATTGTCCCCTCTTCTTGCATGAGGCTAAGTCCTGCCTCCCTAATTGCATAAGGCTAAGCACTGCCTTCCATTGCGTGAGACTAAACATTGTCTCCTTTTCTTGTACGAGGCTAAGCACTGCCTTCTCAATTGCATAAGGATAAGCAGTGCCTTCCACTGTTTGAGACGAAGCACTCTCTCCTCTTCTTGCATGAGGCTAAGCCTTAGCTTCCCAACTGCATAAGGCTAAGCTCCGCATTTACTTGTCTAATGCCAAATGCTATGCTACCTAAAACCTATTGCTTTTTACGGGGATAAGATCAGTCCCGATCCTATGACTAAGCTCTGTCTTGTTTTATATGATCCATCACCATGTCTCTACATTTCATGGGATGAAATATCGCCATCTATTCAAAGTCACCATATTCCGAAGGCATCATCCTCATAGCTTGAAGATACCACATCATGACCTGAGGATCTCCTAATATTTCACATCATTATTCAAAGGCATTATGGTTCAAAGACACCATTCTCATGGCCCGAGAACATCATTTTATGGCCAGTGAATCCCTTATCTCGTGGTTCATGGCCCAGGACGTCATGGTCTAAGGACATCATCCTCACTGTTCGAAGACAATCTTCATGGTCCAAAGGGAGTTTGCATCATATTTAAATTCCCGAAATAGCCTATAATATCGATGTGCCTCTGCTGTTATTTCAAACGTAATCGACTCCTATCAATTACTCGCGTTTAATCTATGATCGTTCAGGTATCTGCCATGTGATACATCTATAATATCTCAAATTCACATTTGTGACTTTGAATAAATTCATCTGATATTATCCTACTCAAAAGAACCCTTTTTGAAACACACAAGCATCCCTATAAAAACGACATCGGTTTCATTCACCGTTGGATCTAGAACTATACGCGGCCCAATTTCTGTAAAACCTGGGATATGTAGGAAATTGAAAGACCGAAGTACGGCCTATATTTTTTAAAACACCTTATTCGGTCAAATCGGTCATCACTTCTTTACCCAAAAACTCTTTCATCCTTCCCGGGTAAAGAGGGGTGGCTGTTGATACCCAATTTTCCCTCATATTTTCCAAATATATATATTCCACAATATACATTTTCAAAACGAGGAGTTGGAATTTTTCCACCATATCATATTCCCCTAGAGTGTCGAGGCATCATCATCGAATGGTGTAGTTAACTCAACAGGTTGAGCATTTTGTTGAGCTAAGGAATGTTGTCTTCTTCTATAAGGAGGAGCCACCCTCCTTGACGGCCTCTCAATCATCATCGATCACCAAGGTGTCTATGGCTGGTTCAGGCGTGGGGCTTATCACCATAACTTCCAAAAATGGCTCGGATGCGGCACTCTTTGCCTTCTTATTTTTTCTCCTGGCCATAGAGGAATGTCTTTGTTTGGTTTCTTCTTGTCCGAACGGGGACTTTGAGATTAAGCACTCACACCAAAATCAGTCTCGGAGACACCTGTTCTTGTAAACTCTTCCTACAACATACTGGCCACATGAGTTGGATTAGCCAAAACGTCTTCATTAGTTATGACAATTGAGCCCTGGGTTAGACCTGAATTCAACAAGGGAAAAAGGTTAAGCAACTTCCTTATACGAAACGTAAAAACAAGATGAGTTTGATTTACCATGATTTTTAGATTTCCACCCATATTTAAGGGCCAGTTCTTTCCACGTGTGGATCTTGGGTGTAGTAACGTCCAAAATTTTTTGGACCCGCTGGTCCAAGCCTTCAACCCTAGATGGTACAACCCGAGTTACTGAAACTAGTGAAAGAAGATGGGTCAACAATAATATAGGATGATCTTTAATGGAAGAAAAGACAAATATGAACTTACAAGTGCGGTTCCATAATTCTGGAAAGGATGAAGTAGTGGCCGAAATGATATCACTAGTGGCAACTGCAACAAACTGTTTCATCCACCCATAATCGTTATTATCATCGACACTAGATAGTAGAGTATAGTGGCCACATTTGCTTAAATTTATCACCCCCCAGAAAATATTGGGGAATAAAGATTCATTAATCGAGCTAGGGTTAGCTCCTCTCCTATCTCCTAGCACAGACGCTAAAGACAAGCGATTGTCCTCCACATAGAAGGACTTACTTATGCCAAGACAACCTTGTAGCGAATGTAGAGCTCTATAATGACATAGTCAAGATCTCTACTCAAAGAGGGTGGCCACAAAGTGAAGGGGTACATATAAAATACGTAAAACTTTTCTTAAGTAAGGTTATCCACTCCGCAAAATCAAGAGCAATAATGTCTAGATCTTGGCAATGATAGTCTTCCTTTATAGTGGGAATACTAGAAGGATGGATGGAAGAAGGGTATACTCTAGCGGCATACGATGAGGGTGAGGGAAAGGATACTTCTCTTCGAATTCCTTAGTTGTGACAAGACTCTTTGGGATGATAGTGCTACCCGTAGGAGTAGCTACGCCATCAGCTTTACCTTTGTTCTTTGAGGAACTAGGGTTTCTCGAAGAAGAGTCCATTTTTATCAAAAAGAATGAAAGGTTTCTCTCAAGAATAAGGTAAAAGAATGGTTAAAGACAAAGTACGATTTGAGTAAAGAGAGTTCAAGAAAGTTCGAAGAAGTATGAAGTGTACATAAAGAGGTTTGATGCGTATAAGTAAAGGAATAGGCAGGTAAAATTGTGGCCATGATTACCTTGATAATTGGCAAAAGTGGTGTTCAATCGTGGGATGATGCATGTTCGGGGCATTAAATCCGGAGAGACATGCATCTAATCAACAGTCATAAACTTTTCAGAAGGGGTCAAAGAATTTCCTTCAAAAAAGGTATCTCTGCCAACTTTCTGATGATACAAAGTTACGCTACCAGAAAGCATGGGACTATATGTATGTGGTAAAATATTTTCATATTTAATGATCGCATGAACACGCGACATGTGAAGCCAAAGACAGAAGACAATCAGACCCGAAGGAAATGGTCTTATTTTTCATAGGAGAGAATTATATTTATAATGTAACATTCCTCAAATCTATAAAAGCTTCAACACACTCTAAATATGAAAATTAATTTTTTGCATCTTTCTTTGCGTGCATAATAATTATACTTCTATTACGGATTTAAACCCTTATGATTGACTTTTGAGTTACTTCTCTATTTATAGATAACTGGATATACAATTTGCGGAATATTAATAATTTTAATATTATTAATAATTAACAGTGGATACAATTAATAGTAGGTAAGTCTCAAAAAAAGCAGAAAGAAAAGGTTACGTGAAGATCCTAAGGCTCATAAAGGGCTCTTGGCAGGCAAAAGGCGTAAAATCCTTAGGAAAACAGAAATGGACATTCTGTTTGCTCAAGAAACAGAGGCATCAAGACTATTTACATAGACAACGAAAATTCTGGGTTGTTTACAAATCACTAATTCTTGAGCTCAGCTATATAAAATTCTCTAGTGTCCATTATTCTAAAATAGTAGTAGGTAAGAATTGAATAGTTAATTCCCTTCTTTCTCTGTAACAATATTAAATTTTATGTTTAGGTGGGAAACTTTAGAATTAATTAAAATGCACTGGTTGTTGTAGAATCATCTGTTTGACGGGCATAAATTGAATCGGGGCCTACGTATTGGCTCGAGGAGTTTTGTGGTGAGTTGATATAACCCTTTACTAAAGTCGTTTAACTCACAAAAGCATGCATCCAAGGTGTTTGATGAATTTCTCAAAAGAGTTAAAATGCACTTATTTGGAGTGAGTGAGTACCTATTAGCTTAGAATTATTCTAGTTAAAGTCTAGATGATTTATTCTCATATATGTGCTAAATATTTATACTTTGTGTTATTCTTATATGCCAATTCGTCTTACAAAAAATCATGAAGAAGAAAGAATTTTTAAAAATACCTTTGAATATTTATTTCATTTTTATGCCATACTTTGCACTTAAGGATACAAGTATGAGTATGTATAAAAGATTTAGACTTGAAAAGTATCATGAAGAAGTTTTAGAAAGCAATAAATTTTGGGAGTATCCTCTATTGCTGAGAAGGGGTCATCGTCCAGGTCGAGGGTCCTGACCAAAGCGTTGACTTTTTGAAACTACTTGTGCCAATATAGGGAGAACAGGAGCCGATGATCTCATTGCTGATAATTTACTTAGCCAGGCTAAGGTATGATACATGAGTGTTGAGAACTATGAAGCGACTAGCACCTCATAGATTGGGCATTTTCAATCAGGTTGGGATCGAACCTGTGCTGGTCGCACTATGACTAAGATAAAAATAAGTCACGATAGTTGGAACTCCTAAAGTATAAAGTGGTGTGTGTTTTTATAAGAAAGAAAAATAAAGGAATTTCTTTTAGAATATTCATTAAATGCTATTATGCAATTATTTTAGAATAGTTCTTAGAAGCTTTATGTTTTCCATGCATTTAGAATCTTTATTCGTAATGTATATTTTATTAATGTTTCGTCCCCTATCGTCAAGACTCACTGAGTACAATGGATGGTACTGACGTTCTATTTTGGGAATCTACAGTTGGTCTGCGATACAACATATAGGAACCAATTTTGCAAGCTAGCAGGCTACAGGTTAGGACTTCCCTCTCCTCCAATGTTATTGTTGAGCTCGACTTTTGTTCGTGGAGTATACCTTTGACTCATATTTTTTAGTTATTTCTTTGTTTACTAGGAGAACTAGCTTGCAATGTTATGTCCTGAGCAGTACGTCAGTTTATTAGTAGAGGCTTCATACACACTGTCGATGGGTGATTCGGATGTTTTTAATAATGACTTAGCAGTATTTCAGTGGTTACTACGAATAAAGTTTTATAGTTTGTTTACTTTACATATTTAAATTAATTAAAAGTATTTAGTTAAAGTATTGCCTTGTTGAATATAAAGTTTGAAGTTATAATAGATTTGATAAGTGCAGATGGTTCAGTCGATCATGTTTAGTGATTGGGTGACGGTCACGACTTGTTAAAAAAATGGGCTATCACAAACTTGGTATCAGAGCTCAGGTTTGTGGAGTCATAGTGGTCTATTAAGCTGTGTTAGTAGAGTCTTGTTTATGGGTATGAAGCATGCCATTCTTATAAACAGGAGGCTACAAGCATTTAGGAAAAGTCTCATATTTTTTCAAACTTTAGATCGTGCAGTGGACCCTACCTCTAAGAAATTATATAATGTATTCGTTTCTCCAAAACTCACGAAAATGGTTCGCACTTGCAACTTTGAAACCAGCTCTCAGGATGCTTCTCAAGAAACTATTGCTACATTAATGGCTCAAGGTAGAACTAAGAAGGCTTCAACTCAGAAAAGGAAGGGCAAATCCACAAAGGGGGTTGGATCTTGATGAGCAAATAGCTCAGGATCCAGTGCCATCACCAACAACAATTTTGAGTTAGATAGCACTGTCTACAGACGTGGGTCAAATGTTTAATGTTGTAAATAGTTTTATAGAGATGTTTAAAGCGTTCATAGCCAACCAGAACGAAAAAACATATGAGATTTCTCCTCAATCAAATAGACAAAGCAATTCTGAGTCCTCAAGAGTGAATAAATTTTTTAAAGCTGGGTCCTCCATTGTTCTGTCGTACTATAGTTGATGAGATCCAATATAATGGCTGTAGGGTGACAAGAAATCTATCTAAGCGACGAAGACATTTGATGATGAAGCTTTGGAACTGGCTGCCTACCAGCTTAGAGATATGGATGGATCTATTTGGTTTGAGATGTGGGAAAAGAAAAGAGATGAAGATGATGGTATTTGAAGAGGCTTTCATGGCTAATTTATAGCAGAAGAGAATACGGAAGCTAAGGCTACAGAGTTCGAGCAGCTCAAGCAAAGGAATAAAAGCATACAAGAGTACTTCAGAATGCTCGCCATAAAGGTAGTCTCGCCATATCTATAATGAAAACACCACTGCTGCAAGCTCCCAGTTGTGTGTGGAGAAGTTCTTTTCATGATTCTTTAACTGCCTGGAAACATAAGCATGCAGTACATCTTCAAGCTACAGATTAGAAAAGCCTACAGTACATTTTCCCGCAGAAAGAATTAAATTTGAGACAAAGAAGTTGGCTAGAGCTGTTGAAGGTTATGACGCCAATATTCTTTATCACCTGGGAAAAGCTAATGTCGTAGTAGGTGCACTAGGGGTGGGCATCGGTCGGTTCGGTTTGGTTGTGAATATTATTGATTCTTCATGTTGGTTATCAGTGAATATACTAAATCGATAATTGAACCAATAAAATATCGGGTATGAGTTAGTCGGTTAACAATCCTTTGTAGTTTGGTTATCAAATTACCCGATAAGAATAAAAACTATCCAAAAAATTCATGTTTTTATTATAGAAATTGTGACCATACTATTAAGATGAATGAATTGAATTTTCGCTCTTAAGAGATGAGGGACTAAATTTAAACTTAGGAAATAAAACTTTCTTTGCATTTGAAAATCCCAATGAATGATCTCAATTTTCAAAGTTATAAGTTAATAGGAATAAGGGATAAGACATTCGACAATCTAATCTTACTAACTACCTCAATGTGGGTGGGCATAATTCACAGGAAAATAATAAAATTCTAATCTCGTAAATACTAAAGAATCAGTGCATAAAAGAAACATATAGAAAAACTAAAAATCTGAACAATTAATTCACTAAAGTTTAAAACTAAAAAACTTAGTTGAAAATTAAAATGAGAAATTCGGAAAAAGTTTAAATTTTACTCTAAGGATTAAGGTCATAATATGAAGAGTAACTACCGACAAAATTGAGAGAATGAAGCCATAAGGTGGTTTTATATACTTAGTAGGTAAATTTGTAATTTTGATAAAGCTTATTGGGCTACTGGTTAAACTGTTAATAAAATTGGGCAAATCGAAACCTGAACCATAACCCATTAGTCAAATAACATTAAACTGGTGTCTAACTATTTACCCAATAACCCGATACCGATAACTCAATAGCATTTTATTGGTTAGGTTTATCGGTTATAACTGATATATTCCCATCCCAAAGGTGCACTTAGTAGGAAGTCAGTGGGTGTCCTGGCCCATCTTGGGGTAATTGCAAATGATGTCATTAGATTGGATGAGACCGAAGAAGGATGTATAACTGCTTATGCCTAAGCGCAATTCTCTCTCGTTACACATATCAAGGCTAAGCAAGAGGAAGATCCATACTTAGTGAAGTTAAAAGAAGGAGTTAGAAACAAAGAAATCATTGTTTTCACTCTACGAAGTGATGGAGTTTTGATGTTGAATGATCGGTTATGTGTGCCTGATATAGATGATCTTAGAAAGGCCATAATGGAAAAAGCTAAAAATTCGAGGTACTCTATTTACCCGGGTGCTATTAAAATGTATCTGGACTTGAAAGATTAGTATTGGTGGAAAAGCATGAATAAGAAGGTAGCAGATCATGTAGCCAAATGTTTGAATTGCAAGTCAAAGGCAAGCATCAGAGGCCTGGTGGCCTAGCTCAATATATAGAGATACCACAGTGGAAATGGGAGATTATTACTATGGATTTTGTAGTAGGTCTTCCTCGCACATATTGTAAGCATGATTCAATTTGGTTTATTATAGACCAACTGACGAAGTCTATGCATTTGCAACTAGTAAAGATGACAGATTCCGAAGAGCAGTATGCATAGATTTACGTCAAAGAAATAGTCGATTGAATGGTATTACAGTTTCAATCATATCTGACAGAGGCCCTTGGTTCACGACACATTTTTGGTAGGCATTTCAAAAACAATTAGGTACCAAGGTCAATTTGAGCACTGCTTCCATTTGCAACCGATGGCCAAGCATAAAAAACCATTCGGACTCTCGAAGATATGTTGCGAGCATGTGTTGTAGCTTTTGGAGGTAATTAGGATGATCACTTGCCAGTTATAGAATTTCATACAATAACAGCTATCAGGAAAATATTGGTGTGGCTCCTTACGAAGTGTTTTATGGGCGAAGATGTCAATCTCCAGTGGGTTGGTTTGGACCAAAAAAGGTGTCGTTGATTGGTCAGAGAAAGTCCAGCTAATTAGAGAAAGACTGAAAGCCGCTCAAAGTTTTCAAAAGTCCTATTCTGACAAGAGGCATCGTGACTTACAGTTCATGGTTAGTGACAAGGTGTTTTGAAAGTTGCACGAATAAAAAGAGTTATGAGGTTTGGTAAGAAATGAAAACTTAGTCATAGGTTTATCGAACCTTATGAGATTATCAAAAAGAAGGGAAAAGTGGCTTATGAACTAGCGCTGCCCGTTGAATTATCACATGTTCATCCTGTCTTTCATGTATCTATGCTTAGAAAGTATATTCATGATGGGTCACATATAATGCCTTCTGATACCATAAAAATTAAAGAAGGCTTGACTCATGAAGAGGTACCTATAGAAATTCTCGATAGGAAAGTAAGAAAGTTGAGAACAAAAGATATAGCATCGGTAATAGTTTTGTGTAGTAATCATAATCCAAAAGAGGCTACGTGGGAGGTCGAGGAAGATATGAGAAGAAGTATCCTTATTTATGTTAGGAACAATGCATGTGAACTAGGTTGGCTTGACATTTACATTTCATTTATTAAATACAAACTAGCATGTGTTTAATGTCCTTGCTAGATTATACATAGTTATTGAAAAAAATTAGTTTCTTTCAGAGTATTACTTAGTTATTAAATAATTTAGCACCGTGTCATAGTACTTTTAATTCATTAAAATGATTTAATTTTTTTTGTTGGAGTGTTGTGCTTTAGATTTTGGTTGGTTATTGTGGTACGTCATTGCCGGAATGTGAGTAATTAGTTTATAAGCATATGGTGCCTATGAATGAACTGTTTTGGTATATTTGGTTGTGGTTGGTGTATTTGTGGTATTGGTGACAAGGATATTTTTTTTGGATAGTCCAATTTACATAGAAGACTTTTCTGAAATTTTTAAAAATTTAGGGAGTTAGCTAAAATTTTGAGTCCCTTGGGAAAGTGAGTGGTGCTAAGACAATGTGATGACCCAAAAGGTCACCTCCTATTTAAGAATCACATTTCGTGTTTCAAGGCCTTGGAAACCTCATTTAATCTCTCCTCAATTTGCGTGCATAGTCGGGGCATGTATCCGAAAAGATTTTATGTGAAAATTTTGAGAAAATAATACTTTTTGCCTTTAAAAGTTAATTTTAGTTGACTTTGATCAAAATTTTGGGTAAACGAACCCGGACCATGTTTTGACGACCAGGAGGATTCGTAGTAAATTATGGGACTTGGACGTATGCCCGGAATCGAATTCTGAGGTCCCAAGCCCGAGAAATAAATTTTTCAAGGAAATTGATAAAACTAAAAAAAGCAATAATTTAAAAGATTTGATCTTGTTGGTATCGGGCCGGTATTTTGGTTCCAAATCCGGGTACAGGTCTGTGGATATTTAAACGTAATCTGTGAAATTTGGTGAGAAACGAAAGTGATTTAATGTGATTCAGACCTTTGGTTGAGAAAATAGAAGTTTCGAAACTATCTTGAAAATTTTCACGTGTTTTGGTATTGATTCGTAGTTCTAGATGTTATTTTGGAGATTTGATCAAAAGAGCAAGTTCATCTGATATTTTAAGACTTGTGTGCATGTTTGGTTTGGATCCACAAGGGCTCGGGTAAGATTTGGATAGGCTACATGGTGAATTGGAACTTAGAAAAACAACTAATATGCTTCAGGTGTGTTGCAGGCCTCTGATCTTGCAATTGCGAGATCAGGCTTAGCAAATTCAAGAAAAACAGGCATGGCAATTGCGAGGTCTTTATCACAATTGCGAAGAAGTTCTGGGCCAGCAGAGTTCGCAAATGCAAACATGTCTTCGCAGTTGCGTACGGAGTTTGGAAAGAGGTATGATCGAAAATGCGATCTTCTACTTGCATTTGCGATGAACAGTGTTCGCAAATGCGACACTTTCTTTCACATTTGTGATGGAAACAAGACTGTGAAGGGCTTCACATTTGCAATGGCTCCTTCGTATTTCCGAAGCTCATGTTGCAATTGCCACATCTCAGCTGAGTAATAGGGTCATAAATGGGATTTTTTCATTCTCCCATTTTTCAAAACCTAAAATTCAAGAGGCGATTTTCTTAGGAAAGTTCTTCCCCAAATTATAGGTAAATGATTCTTAACTTATTACTTTCATTCTATTTCATCTTTCTACAAGATTTCATCCTAGAATCCAGGGTTTTTCATGGTGGAATTGGGAGTTTTTGGGTAGAACTTAGGAATTTTGAAATTGAGGATTTCGACCTCAAATTGAGGTCGAATTCCAAAACCAATTATATATTCGGTCTCGGGGGTGAATGGTTAATCAGATTTTGGTACGGATTTTGAGTTGACCAAGCAGGCCTGGGGTCAATTTTTGACTTTTGGAGAAAATTTTGGGAAATCTATAATTATGCATTGGAATTGATTTCTTTAGCATTATTGATATTACTAGGTTTATTATGACTAGATACAAGTGGATTGGTGGCGGAATCAAGACTTAAAGTGATAATTGAGCTTTGTTATATCCATTGGCTTGAGGTAAGTATTTTGTCTAACCTTGACTTGAGGGATTAGGGATCCCCGACTTACTTGCTATGTGATATTCCATGTGTGTGGCGTATAGATGTGGTGAAGAGTACCTATGCGCCAAAAAATTATCATTTTAGCACGTTCCCTTCCTCATTTCCTAATATATTGTTTTCTGCCTTAATTGCTACTTGCTCATAAATTCTTCCATGTTTAATTGCTTCATATTATGTTTTTGTTTTCCCTATTAAAGTATTAATTGTTTCGTAGTTTCATTATATTACCTTCTTGGTTTAAGTTGGTTGTTGGTGCTTCATGGTACTCTTTGGTTGGTCTCGATGTGTAGTATTAACTGTTGAAGTTTCATAATTGTATATCTCCCATGGTTATGATCTCAGATTTGAATGTTGTGGATGGTTTGAGCCAAAATGTGAAACACTTGTTCTTATTTTGTGATTGGTAGTGATATGTGGGATCGGATTGCACGCCGCAATAGGAGGAACAAGAGTGAATGTGAATGTCTGGAGGGATCGAGTTGCACGCTGCAACAACGAGTAATAAGGGTGGACAAGTGGGATTAGATTGCACATTGCAACAGGATGAATAAGGGTGATATACTCAGGAGTAATAAGGGTGGAGCAACAAGGAGCAATAAGGGTGAATAGTTATATTGATACTGATTACATGGTGGAATCGGGATACGTGTCACATCACTTTATTGTTTATTTACTTATCTTCTATTGTCATTTTACCTTATGGTATAGAAATTCTCTCTTAAGTATTGGTTATTGCTGAGTACTGGCAAGACATTTAGGTTTCGTATTTTCTTTGTTGTTAACTACTATTCCAAGTCGTGTTGTATTTCTTTTTGCTTTACTATAAAGTGTTGCAGGATATATATTGTTTATGCTCCGCCATTGCCTCGTCACTATTTCATCGGGGTTAGGCTTGGGACTTACCAGTACATGGGTTCGCTTGTACTGATACTATACTCTACATTTTCTGTGTAGATTTCGGAGCTGGTAGTGGCTGATCGAGAAATCAGTTGTTGATTCTACATTCAAGAGACTCAAGGTAGACATGCAGGCGTCCGCAGGCCCTGGCGTCCCCTCCTGTGTTTATCTTGTTTCTGTTTTACTTTCTTTGAGACAGATGTATTTTTTTCAAACCATTATTTGTAGTATTCATAGAGTATTCGTAGTTGTGACACCAGTTTCTAGGTGACGTCCCTTTTGGCTTTCGCTTGTAGTACAAGGGTAATCACTTAAATCATGTACTTCCGCTTTTATTTATGCTAATTTAGTTTTGTTAAAGTTTAATTATAAAAGGATAAAGGAAAAGGTGAAATATTCTGTAATGTTGGCCTGCCTAGCAAATACAATGTTAGGCATCATCACGGTCCCGAAGATGGGAAATTCGGGTCGTGACAGAAAAGTTAAGAAGTTCAATGACTTAAGGAATGATTGTTAGATTAAGAATAAGGCCCTAGCAACATTCGAGGACGAATGTTTTTAATGAAGGAAGATTGTAACACTCCTCAAATCTATAAAAGTTTCAACTCACGCTAAATATTGAATTTAAATTTTTTATCTTGCCTTGAATGCATAAAAATTATACTTCTATTACGGAGTTGAACCCTTGTAATTGACTTTTCAGTTGCTTGTGTGTTATTAAATAATTGGATATGCAATTAGCGAAATAAATAATTTTAATATTATTATATTAATAGTGGATATAATTAAATACTAGGTAAGTTAAAAAAAGAGAAAACAAAATAAAGGAGTCACGTGACAAGTCTAAGCAAACTAAGGGCTCTTGGCAGGCAAAAAGCATAAAATCCTTAGCTGTTCATTCTGTTTGCTCAAGATACAGAGGCATCAAGAGTTCAAGACTATTTACGTAGACAACAAAAATTTAATTCTTTACAAATCACTAATTATTGAACTTAGGTATATAAAATTATCTATCGTCAATTATCCTAAAGTAGTAGTAGGTAAGAATTGAACAGTTAATTTTCTTCTTTCTCTGTATCAACACTAAATTTCATGTTTAGGTGTAAAATTTTGAAATTAATTAAAATACACTAGTTGTTATAGAATCAATTGTTTGACGGGTATAAATTGAATTGAGGCCTATGTATTGGCTCAAGGAGTTTTAAGGTGACTTGATATAACATTTTACTAAAGCGGTTTAACTCACAAAAGCACGCATATAAGGTGTTTGATGAATTGCTTAAAAGAGTTAATATGTACTTAATTGGAGTGAATGAGTACTTATTAACTTAGAATTATTCTAGTTAAAGATTAGATGATTTATTCTGACATATGTGCTTTAATTTTCAGATTTTTGTATTATTCTTATATTTCATTTTCATGCTAAAAAATTCATGAAGAACTAAGAATCTTTAGAAATACTTTTGAATGTTTATTTAATTCTTATGTCATGTTTTACATTTAAGGATACCAGTATGAGTATGTATAAAAGATTTAGACTTGAAAAGTCACAAGAAGAAGTATTAGAAAGAAAAGAGTTTTGGAAGTATTCCCTTTTCTGAGAAGGGTTCATCGTCCAGGCCAAGGGTTCTGACCAAGGCGTTGACTTCCCAAAACTGCTTGTGCAAAATTAGGGACGCACACGAACCGATGGTCTCGTTCCTGAGACTTTACTTAGCTAGGCTAAGGTACGATACATGAGTGTTGAGAACAATGAAGCGACTGGCATCTCGTGGATTGGGCTTATTCGATCAAGTTGGGATCGAACCCGTGCTAATCACATGGTGACTAAGATAGAAATAAGTCAGGATAGTTGGAACTCCTGAAGTATAGAGTGAAGTATTTTTTTTATAAGAAATAAAAAAAAGAAGAATTTTAGAATGTTCTTAGAATTGTTTCTAATTGTTATTATGCAATTATTTTAGAATTGTTCTTAGAAGTTTTATGTTTTCCATGCATTTAGAATCTTTGTAATGTATATTTTATTAAAGTTTCATCCCCTATCATCGAGACTCACTGAGTACAATGAATAGTACTGACATTCTCTTTTGGGAATCTACGGTTGGTCTGTGTCACACATCCTTTTTGCCGATACCCCCGGAAGGACGTATAAAAAGGAGTTTTTTCCAATTTAAGGAACAATCGAAACGGGATTATTTCAATTAAAGATTCAGAGTCGCCACTTGGGACAATTTTTGCTATGGCAAGTCACCGGTTTAAAATACCGGATCGAGGAAGTTTGACTTTGTACTGCTATTTGCGAATACAAAAATCCGGGTAAGGAATTCTGTTAACCCGGGAGAAGGTGTTAGGCATTCCCGAGTTCCGTGGTTCTAGCACGGTCATATTGATCATACTTGGCTTGACTAAATTGTCTAATTACTCATTTTAGAACCTATGTGCTTTTGCCTCTTTTAATTAAAATTATCTTGAAACAGATCACGTGCATGTGTACCCATTTGTTTGGCGCGTTAAAAATTATGTCACGCAAAAGTGTCCACAATTAATAATGCCTTATTTTTATTAAGAGAGTTTAGCCGAGGTTGCGCGAACGTGTACTCTGATTTTGTTTTTAAAATCATAATCATGCCACGTGAACATGTCCACGACTACGATAATACATTAAACGTGCCTAATGTAAACCACGATCATTTGTTATTTTATATCTAAGTCACAAAGTTAATACTAGGCCGAAGTTAATCCCAATTATATTTTAGACGGCCCTAAAAGCTTATCTACCAATATTTGTTATAACTGACTAATTATGACATTGGTGAAGGCCGTGAGTGATTTAATTAGGATGGCTCACATCACTTTCAATTTGAAAAGTTTAACTAATTAAACAAAAGATAATTTATCAAAGCTTTGGACCTAAAATTGAACTACTTTAAATTAACAACTCCATTGGGGAAGGGATTCCCCTAGGTTTGAACAACTGACCCTATGCGTAAACGGAAGTAGCTGATCTCCAACTCAGGCCCAATCCTGAGCCCAAGTCCTCTGAGCAGCAGGTCAGTAGTGGAAAATGGGACTGCAAATCGAATCCTTAAACTTTCAAATGTTGAATTATTTAAATCAAGCAATGTGAGTCCTATTCCAAAGTTCTAAAGTTAATGCTAAACCCACCGAGCCTTTAATGATTCTACCATGGAATGGGCTTGACATAACAAATTAAAGCCCTAATTTTGAAACATTAATTAATTATCAGGCTTTCATGACTCTACATTACACACATGCTTTGGTAGCCTTGGCTAAAGAAACAGACCTACAATTGATGAGTGAGCTACTGGGATCGAAGAAAAAAAATAAAAATAATAACGCCAGCCTCTTTTAAAGGAGGACCCTCTCAAGGCCCTGTACTCAATAAGCCTAAACCATGATGGACTTGGGCTGAGGATCACAGACCCAATATTGAGTCTCCGCCAAAACAAGTGATTCATTCACATTTAGTCACAAGCCAATAGGTTTCAATAACAATCTGTGATTAGCA
Organism: Nicotiana benthamiana; assembly: GCA_034376525.1. Lineage (NCBI taxonomy): Eukaryota > Viridiplantae > Streptophyta > Magnoliopsida > Solanales > Solanaceae > Nicotiana > Nicotiana benthamiana. Next base: position 24,754,567 of record CM067324.1, on the reverse strand, counting down.
CACCAAGCCATTTTCAGCATTATCAGGTGAGGCTGTTTGATTGCACATTATCATATGCATATTTTTAAACTAGACTTGCCCATTCCTCATGGAAATCAAACTAGGACCTTTCAATCTTGACCCCATATCGAGAAACACAACATGCTAGTTATTTTGATTCTAACAAAACCAACGTAAACACACTCTTTAAGTAACAAATATCATTATCAAAGATGGAACTGACATGCAAACACCCATTCTAACTCATTTTATGGCTTTTTATACTTAAACTGAATTTGACTTCAGCATTTGAAATAAGCTGACAACAATAACCTCAATAAGCTTCCCTGCAAAGAGACCTGAAGACTAAACTTAAATGCATACAGGAATTTTAATTAATACTGAGAATAATGAGAACACAAAATATAATCAACCCTGACTAAAACTGTTTTTAATCAGGCTTCCACAATAGTTCATGATCATGCTAAAGTCCAATTATACAATACCAAGTCCAACTACTAACTCAAATGGCCAAAGTGTGGCCCAAGTTTCATAGCATCCTTATGCCAAACATACTAATAGCACACATTTACTTGAACTAAAGTTCAGTCTATTGAGACAACAAACATGTTTCAAATGTAAAATCCAGCAGTACTATTAAATCAACAGAGCATAAGAATGACATGCTTCAAATTCAGCTTTTCATTTCAATCTCCAAGTTTACTTCACAACATTGAGGATCAAAGTAGATACATGGATATAACCAAAAAAGCTACACAATTTTAGCAAGAGAAAGATAAGGTCAGCAGTAGTTAACCAGACAAATAACCAGTGGAATCAATTTCAACCTAGAATGATGTGCAGCAAAACAGTCCCAATCAGATAGTAAACTAGCTGGCTATACACCAATTTTGAAGACCAAATTCAACTTATTTTTTAACTCAGATGAGTCTAGATTATTTCAAAAATTGAAAAAAAGAAAGAAAAGAAACTTAAATGGAAAGATCCAATTAAACAGTGATTTTTAGTCATCTGTATTTTTCTATATTTTCAACTCTCTAATTTTTGCCTTGAAAGGAAAGGAAATGTGCCTTTATAAGCAAGGAAATAGGGCAACAATAGAGGGATTGGGTTTGCATTTTAGTCCTTTTAGAATTTTTGTTTTAGATTAGAAATCCCTAGCTAATTTTTTTTGGTTGAATTTTTTTTTTGGTAATTAAAAGGTTGTATTAATCACCAAAGATATTTCAGTACCAAACCGTAGCGTAGCTATTACACAGTTGGCTATCCTATCTAGCTTCTATATGAACTATCACTATACCTATACCACTATTTACAGAAGAAATTGTTGAAGCTGTATTTTCATCTTAGGGTTACCTCTAGCATTACAAGTGTAAGCAATAGATCTAAGTAGTTTATCACTACTACAAAAGACATTTTCAAAGATCCTCGCATTCCTTTCTAACCACAAGGCATAGAAGAGTTCTGATATAACCATTTTAAATATGTGTGCCCGGCTCCCTTTAGCCTGCTCGATAGTCTATTGAGCAAATTTCTCCCAGTGTAGAAAATTGGGGTGACTAACCTTAATCCAATCTATTGTCTGCTGTCGTAGCTGACTAGCAAAGGAACAATGTAGGAAAAGGTGTTCTCTGGTCTCAAAGGCTTGCTGGCATAACACACAAGTGTTGTCTACATTAATACTCCACTGTAGTAATCTGTCTTTGGTAGGCAATCTGTTCTGAAGAAGCAGCCATAGATTAAATACTGCTTTTGGCCTAGCAAAATTTTGGGCAGCTAAGTTTTTCCAAGGAACTCTGGGGAGCTGACCAATCTGAAGTAGGTATAACATTCTAATGGAACACAGTGGTCATCCAACTAGCTTGTTTGGGTATAGGCATGGCTTCTAATTATTGCTGTTTTATATACACTGTATGGATCCATCTTACCCACAAAGTATCCTTCTTATGAGCCAAATCCCAGCATAACTTAGCAATGGCTGCTTTGTTCCACAACAAGAGGTTGATGAGATTCAATCCTCCTGCTGATTTTGGCAGACAGATTTTATCCCATACAATGTATTCTTTCTTGGTAATACCCATTGTCCCATACCATATAAAACTCCTACACATTGCCTCAATAAGCTTTAGAATTTTTGATGGTATGAGAAAAAGTTGAGCCCAATATGCTTGTATACAAAGAACACAACTTAAACTAATTGAATTCTTCCAGCATAGGATAGCTTTCTGGCAGTCAAGGATGATATTCTAGCAGTGATTCTATCCACCAGTGGTTGCCATTGGATCACAGACATCTTCTCCTTAGATAGAGGTATACCTAAATATCTGAAAGGTAACTCTCCATACACATATCCTAGCTGGTCAGTGACATGATGCTGAACTTCAGTTTTCACCCCTCCAAAATAGACTGAGCTCTTGGTCAAGTTAGCTTTCAACCCAGAAGCTTCAGTAAATTGAGAGAAGTATTTGAACATGGTCATAACAGATTGCTTCTCACCCTTAGCAAACAACAATAGATCATCAGCAAAGCTGATATGAGTGATGCCCAATTTCTTGTATCCTGGGTGGAATATAAAGCTTTGTTCTTTCTTCAATGCAGCTAGGGATCTGCTTAGGTATTCCATTACAATAGCAAATAGAAATGGAGAGATGGGGTCACCTTGTCTAAGTCTTTTAGCTGCTTTAAAAGGCTCGGTTGTTTCCTCATTGATCACCACTGTGTAGCTGACTGTTTTGACACATTCCAGAGTCCATTTTGTGAATCTGCCTGGGAATCCCATTGCCTCCATCACCTGTTGTAAGAAGGTCCATTCCACATAATCATATGCCTTCTGGAGGTCGATTTTGATCATGCATCTAGGAGTTATATGAGCTCTTGAGTATTTTTTAATTAACTCATGAGCCAGTATAACATTGTCTGCAATTTTTCTGCCCGGGATGAAACCTGCTTGTGCATTAAAAATGATGCTAGTCATGATCTTCTGCAGTCTGTTAGCAAGTATTTTAGAAATCAGCTTATATAACACAGAGCAACAAGCTATTGGTCTGAACTTCTTGACTGTTGTGGGATTGGGAACTTTGGGAATCAGAGTCAGGGAGGCACAGTTAACTGGCCTATACATCTTGCTGGTCTGGAAAAAGTTCTTGACTGCATCAGTGATCTGCTTACCAATGACACTCCAAGTCTGTTTGAAGAACAATGCATTATACCCATCTATTCCAAGGGCTTTGTCATCACCTATTGCCTTCAGACTATCCAGAATCTCAGCATCAGTAGTCTCAGCAACTAAGTCTTTCTTCCGTTGGTATGTTAGCATAGGACCATTGGTCATATACAGTTGGTTAATGGCTGGCAGGGAAACAGCTGCTGTACCCATTAAGGACTTGTAGAAATCAGTAATCTCCTTCTTGATAGCATCAGGATTGGTAATTTTGGACCCCCATGCTGACACCAGTTCTGTAATACTCTTGTGTTGATTCCTTTCCTTCAAGACAACAGAGAAATATTTATTGTTTGAACCCCCTAGTTGTATCCATTTGGCCCTGGACTTCTGTTGTAGCATTCCTTCCTCAATTAATGACCACTTTTCCAGCTTCAATATTGTTTCCTTCTCTTTAAGCTGCAAATCATCATTATAGGCTAGCATCATCTGTTCTTGAATGTCCTTCAGCTCCTGTCTGCTACAATCAATCTTTTGAGTAATATTCTTAAAATCTTTAGTGTTTAAAGACTTTAAGATTGGTTTGAGAGCTTTGAGATTGTTCCACACATCCTTCATAGAAGCATGATTGTTGTTGTGCCATTTCTCCTTGACCATTTGCTTAAAATCCACATGATTGGCCCATGCATTAAAGAACCTAAAAGGAGTCTTTCTTTGCCTGATATCTGCTGCCAATGTGATCACCATAGGATTGTGATCAGATATTAAATGGTAGCCATATACAGTTTGGACATGGCTCCAGTTAATCATCCATTCATAATTACCAAACATTGTGTCTAATCTGCTACAAACTCTGTCCCTGCCTGTTTGCTTATTAGTTCAGGTAAAATATTCCCCCTGCTATGGTAGCTCAGAAAGACCAGTCTGCTGTATACATTGAGAGAAGTCTGTTATCTCAGCTTGTTTCACTTGAGTACATGATTGTCTATCAGATGCATACAAAATAGTATTGAAATCCCCTGCAACTAGCCAAGGTTCTGAAATGGTGGCAGAATAGTCTTCCAGTTGTGCCTGTAGTGTTCTTCTTTGATCCATCCCATTAAAGCCATAAACTACAGTGAGATAGCAGAGTGCATCCCCAACACTATTTCTGACTCTACACTGGATCAATTGTGCCTCTTCTTGAATACCAGTGACCCTGAGTATTTGAGTATCCCATAAAATCCAAATTCTGCCATTGATGGCACCTTGATAATTTGTTAGCATACCCCAACCAGGTACCAACAACTTAGCAATCCTCAAACCTTAGTCTCTACCAGACCTATTAGGCTAAATTTATTGGTTCTAATATATTCCCTAGCTTCTTTCTGCATATACCGCTTATTTACTCCCCTGATGTTCCATATTAACCACTTCATTTAGAACCACTAGTTCCCCCCTCATCAGGAGGATATTCAGCCCTACTACAAGACATTGGTTCAAATCGATTACTCGTCAAAATAGGAGATAGAGGAGGAAAATTTGTAAGGTTGAATTCTGGAGATTGTACTTGCTTCCCTTTGTCTCCCTGTGTATTCACTTCTATTGGTATTGGAGGACTCTGTTGGTTTCTCTGAAGTTCATTACTCTATCTGACTTCTACTTGTTGATTGGGGGCCTCCTGCTGCTTCTGAACAGTCTGATTTGGGGCTTTAGTTCTCCACTCCTGAACCACTTTAGGTTTCTTCACTGGAGGGGGTTGGCTAGGTTTGGAATTTGCCACACAATTGTGCCCAACCATGAGACACTTTTCACAATATGATGGTTTCCAATCATAATACACTTCCTGCAGAAACTTTTTCCCATCTGGATCTACTACCCATATATCCCTTGGCAACTCCTTTGATACATTCATCTCAATGAGTATACGGGCATATGATATTCTGGTCTGTTTAGTTGTGCACTCATCAGCAAAAATCGGTTTCCCCAGTACACTAGCTATCCTACTTAAGGATCGCACCCCCCAACATGACAAAGGAAGCTTAGGAAATTTGAACCACAATGGAATTTCAGTAGGAAATTCAGTAGTGATGTCAAATTCAGCCGTCCGTTGTTTTAGAATCATGGGCCTATTTGCAATGGAATAGGGGCCAGCACACAGAACTTCTTGGGCATCTTCAATTGATTGGAATTTCACTATATAATAACCCTCCTCGTGATAGAAGAGATCTGGTTCTGGTACATGCGACCACTGGAGATTGATAAATCTTTTCATCGCATTATATCCCGGTCCTTCCCTAAGACATACACAATTAGGGCACACTTTCATTTGTTTTCTTCCACCTCTACCTCTTCTTTGTTTAACTGACCCATTGGTTTGCCATCAATCATCATCGGTGGAATATACTCTAATGCCATTCCATTTGAGGCAAATCTATTCTTCTGGAATAGATTTTCCCAAATCCTTTTCGGTGCTTCATTAGGAACCTCCACTAGTACATTCACTGGTACCGGAGTCGGCGTATCCTTCTGCATATGTTCGATTTCACCGGTCATCGTCACCTTCTGAGTTAACGCTGGTTCCACACTGCTTCGATTTTCCACTACCTCCTTAGGTTGTTGAGGAATCGAAAATTCCTCACCCTCGTCTGGAAAGTCTACTGAAAGTTCCAATAATCCTGTGGATGGTTGGTTCGTGGTTGGTATGATGGTAATCGGGAGTTTCCTAGGATGACCCCTTCCTCGTCCCCTCCCCCTCGCCATGGAAACAGAGCTCGGCGTACGTTTACTAACGTGCGTCGAGAGAAAGCTGAGAAGAGAGTTTCTTTTTTGTTGAATTATCCTTAATGAAATTATCAAATTTTCCCAACAGCCCATTACCCTAGCTTCTAAGAAGCTTCCATTTCTGTTATACTAAAATTCCCTACACTAAAATCCCTATATTACCCCTCAGACCCTCTATTTTTACCATGTAGACAAGGCAAAGCCTGAGTCCAATTGACCCAAAATAAACTCAAATCGATCCCCTTTTGGACCTTTTAATTTTTCGAACCCTCTTTTGACATTTGAAAGCCCAAGATTCACAAGCCATTCCATAGAGTCTCAAAGACTCGTGGAATTTTGGTCCAAAACAAAATGAAAATATTTTAAAACTAAACCTCCGTAACCATTACTAACAACACAAGTCTGGAGCCATCCATGCAGTCATAGAAAACAAAACAAAATGGGAAAACCAGTAAATGACTAGACAGACGAAGATGGGAAGTAAGAAAAGACAAAAATTAACAACCTAAGGTGAAAGAAAATACCTAAAGTGGTCATGAACAGTGAGCATTCGAACCATAACTCCCATGTCCTCACATCTTCCCATTCTTTGCTCAATCCGAGATTAATCGTGTGCTCTTTACCAGAACACACAAATAAACTCGGAATGATCCCAAAATCTTCCCAGAAAATTTAGATTTTGAAGTTCACTTTTGATCTAATATTCGAAAGATTTTCGGACACGATTCGAGGCAATCGGAATAGGGATCTGGAATGAGGTGGGCTTGGGGTTCCGGGGTATAATATTTGTGGTGAGTGGAAGCGGCGCCGCCACCTTAAGGCGGTTGGACATGGAGGCGGCTCCTAGGTTTATAGGGGTGTCATTTAGAGAATGTGTGAGAGAGATGATATATGAGGGGGTGAGGTTTCTTGGGGGGGGGGCTTCTTTAGATATAAATATATTAAGCAATACCCCCTTCTGAGCCGTTAGATGAACAGAGATCAATGTCAAAGATTGGAAATTTAAAAACGATGACGTTTGGGATTTAAAGGGGTGGACCGGCTTAGGACTGTAATTTGGGCCAAATCTGAGCGGGTCTGGGAGGGAAATTCATCTGGGCTGCCAAATAGGCCCAGGACCAAAAGCAGCCCTTTGTTATTATTATTTTTTCTCTTTTTCTTTTAAATTTCTAATTTTCTTTTTCATTTCCAAATTAATTCAAAACCTAAATTAACTCCTAAAACTAAATTAATTACCAGATTAAGCTGACTAATAGTCCTAGTATTGATAAAAAAATAATTAACTCTTAGATTAAAAGAACAACTCCAAAAATTAAAAAGTCAAAAATGCAAAATGAGTTATTTTTGTGATTTTAATTTTTATGATGCGACTAATTTATTAATTAACCCTAATGATATAAAAAATGAATCCTAAATGCAAATGAGGACTATTTTTGTATTAAATAAAAATTAAACATACACTAACAAATGCAAACAATTAGCACAAAAAATGCTACAAAATCTACGAAATTGTAAAATAATGGGAAAAATTATTTTGTTTTGAATCTATGGAAGTAATTCATATAGGGAAAAAAGCATGTGCTCACAGCTACTCCTCTTTGCTCGGAAACACGAAGGGTATTCGTGCAACGATAAAGTGAGCGATTACGAGCGATTTTTGCCCGTTTGAATACTCCGCCGGAAGCATTTTGAATGATTTGACTGCACCCTTCTCCCAAGGTTGCCTACATATCCTTGGCTATAAAGGAATCAGGTCAGTGTAGTTTGGGAAGTTTTGGTAGGTGGGACTACCATGAAGCTGTGATTTCACTGTTCCTGTTGTTGCTGCTTCTGCTTATTGAACCCCCTTATTACTCCATTGAAAAAAATAGAAAGAAGCTAGACTAAACTATGATCTATGAACTACAAAAGCCCTATTTATACCTTCAAACTTGATCTTGTGGTTCTTGTTGCTTTGTTGACTTGTATTCTCTCAGTGAAGTCCTTTTGTTGCCGACTTGAAGTGTAATATTAGATGTTTTCCCTTTCTTCAGGTGGACGCCTGATTGCCGAACTCGAATTGGTTGCCCAATCTTGAACTGTATCCCCGTGCTCTTCAGGTGGGCTCCTGATTGCTGAACTTGAATTGTATTTCCGTGCTCTCCGGGTGGGTGCCTGATTGCTGAAAGTGAATTGTATTCCCGTGCTCTACTGGTGGGTGCTTGATTGTTGAACTTGAATTGTATTCCCGTGCACTTCGGGTGGGATCCTGATTGCTGAACTTGAATTGTATTCTCCTGCTCTCCAGGTGGACGCCTGATTATCGAACGTGAATTATATTCATGTGCTCTCCAGGTGGGTGCCTGATTGCTGAACTTGAATTATATTTCGTGCTCTCCATGTGGGCTCCTGACTGCTGAACATGAATTATATTCCCATGCTCTCCAGGTGGGCGTCTGATTGATGAAACTTGAACTGTATTCCCTTGCTATTTAGGTGGGCTCCTAACCGCTGAACTTGAATTGTATTCCTATGCTCTCTAGGTGGGCACCTAACTGCTGAACGTGAATTGTATTCCCGTGCTCTCCGGGTGGGTGCCTGATTGCTGAACTTGAATTGTTTTCCCTTGTTCTCCGGGTGGGTTCTTGATTGCTAAACTTGAATTGTATTCCCTTGCTCTCCAGGTGGGCGGCTGATTGCTGAAGCTTGAATTTCTTCTCCCTGTTCTCCAAGCGGGTACCTGATTTCCACAATACAAAGGAAGTTTCTGCCCCATTTTGGTAGCTGAACACATATGTGAATGTTAAATTGAACCATATTACCAAGTATTTTAAGAATTTGAAAGTTGGATCCCATTACACAGGAGGGTCCTGACCACCTTTAGTTAAATGACAATTTTAAAAATTGAATTATGTTTTCTAAAGGTATGACTTCCATTAAATATGGTTATATAAGAGGAGCTTAAAGCTAAATCCCATTACTCAGGAGGGTCCTGGAAATCTAAAGTCAAATTTCATCCTAAGAGTGACAATTCTTTACGGTTGAATTATACTACCCTACAGTAGGACTTACACTAAATATTGTTATCTAATGGAAATCTTAAAGCTAGGTCCCATTATTCAGGAGGGTCTTGAAAACTTCTAATTGAATCCTATCTTAAACATGCAAACTTTGAAGCCAACTTATATTCCTTGGGGTATATTTATGCTAGATTTTGCCATTTATGATTGTTTTGAATTTCCAGGAGGGTCCTGGCATTTTAAGATCATAACTGTTCTATGCTTGCTTTTCCTCTACGGAGGTTTCTCCGAAACAAACGAAAGTTTCTGCCCATGTTTCAATCAAAAAAAAATCTTGCCAGTTTGAAATGTGGTGGTTAGTTTGTGGCATTCTTGCTGAAGGTGGCCTCTCTACTATCGTGCTTTGTTTTGACTGGCTTCCCTGAACTGGTCAAAAAACACTTGACTTTCTGACTGACTTTCGACCCTCAAGACCTTGGATGGCGTGAATGTTTTGTACCCAAACCATTGTGTTACACCTTTGACCCATCTATTCGAACCTCTACCTTTCCCACAAAGATACTAAACCATTTCACCGATGGAACTCCCATGATCCTTTGTATCCATTTCACATCACACTATCTCTAGAAATGCCTTAGCCGCCTTGCACCCGGTGCAACATTAGTAGTTGGTAGTAAGCTTTGAAATCCCTTCCTATTTTCCTAAACAAAACCAACACTTGAAACATCTTAGAGAAACAAACCCAAGAGAAATGAAATGCAATGACTTCAGCGAGTTAGAGATAAGAAAAATTCAAAATTAGAAGGTTGTTTGAAAGGGAAACAGAAAAGAGAATTATCCGAGTGTAGCAGCTGGCGCGAATGATCATGACAGGCATTTTGGATTAATCGGCCCAATCTGTCCAACCGATCAGCTTTCAGTTATTGCACTTTGTGCCCCGAAATCTTCAAAACCCAATTTCTTTACCAAAACCTTGACCTTGTTCGGCTTGCGGCGCCCCGAAGGGTTTTCACCAACAAACCTCTATCATTTGTTGATCTCTCAGCTCACTTTCACCTTAAGGTTCCCGTGAAGGTTTTCACCCATTAGACTCTCTCATTTTTTATTTCTCTCAGCTTTCCACCGCCTTACGGTTCGCCTGAGGGTTTTCACCAATAAGACTCTCTTATTTTCATTATTCTATGCTTGGACCGGAGTGTTGCCCTTGCCATGAATCAGCTTTACTTACTCGCCTTGACATCTCTCAAAGATAGATCAGAAGCTCTTTCTTTAGACCGTAATGTGGGGTTTTAGACGAGGTTAGAAAGAAAGGGTATCAAAGGCTCAAAACAATTCAAATCGGTTCAAAATTACAAATTTCGGAATCAGATTTCATATAGCATCCACAACTTCTGCCCCGGTTTCTTGCTTGTGGACTTTTGGATTTTATTTTGATGGGACCGAACCATGAGGCTGCATACGTATCCTTAAAATGAATCAGTTCATGTCATAGAAATTACTCTATTATTGTTATTTTCTTTTCTTTTCTTCCTCCTTCTCCTCTTTTCTTTCTTTTCTTCTTTTTCTTTTTGTTTTTTTTCTTTTGCTATTTTTGTTCTTTTCTTCTCTCTTTTTTTCTTTCTCCTTTCATTCTTTTCTTTCCTCTTTACTTATCTTTCACGCTTGTGTTTCTAATTTTGGTTACCGATTCGAAAGAGGGGTGTGAAAGAAAATAAATAAGGCTCAAATGGGGTAACAAAGGATAAAGTGTTTAGATAGCAGAGAAAAATGCCTTCGTCATTCCAATCTTCAAAACATGCCAAGTACAAACAAAAATAATTTAACCAAAGAAAATCATACATAATATCTCTTGACCGCATCGGAATTGATGGTCGTTTCTACACATTGGCCTTCTATATCTGTTAAATACAAAGCCCCATTAGGCAACACTCTCGTCACGATGAACGACCCCTGCCAATTTGGGGTGAACTTACTTTTTTCTTCAGCCTGATGAGGGAGGATACATCTCAATACTAGCTGACCTACTTCAAACCTTCGTGGATTCACCTTCTTGTTATATGCTCTTTCCATTCTCTGTTGATACAGTTGGCCATGATATACGACTGCTAATATTTTTACGTCAATCAAACTCAATTGCTCTAGGGGGTTTTGACCCACTCGTTATCATCAATTTCGGCCTCAGCGACAATCCGAAAGGATGGGATTTCAATCTCTAGTGGTATTACTGCTTCCGTGCCATACACCAACAAATAAAGAGTTGCCCCTACTGAAGTACGAACAGTAGTGCGATAAACCAATAATGCAAAGGGCAGCTTCTCATGCCACTGCCTAGAAATCTCTACCATTTTCTGAAGTATCTTCTTTATGTTCTTGTTAGCTACCTCAATTGTTCCGTTCGCCTTGGGGCGGTATGAGGTGGAATATTGATGTGTAATCTTAAACTGCTGACATACCTCTTTCATCAAATGACTATTGAGATTTGTGCCATTATCCATGATAATTACCTTAAGAATCCCAAACGGACAAATGATATTTAAATGCACAAAATCGACCACCGCTTTCTTGGTCACGGACTTGAAAGTTTTAGCTTCAAACCACTTGGTAAAATAATTGATGGCCCCCAAGATGAACATGTGCCCACTGGATGCTGCTAGCTCGATGGGCCCAATGACAACCATGCCTTAAGCAACAACGGGCGGTAGTGCAGATATTGTATGCAATTCAGATGGTGGGGAATTAATCAAATCTCCGTGCACCTGACATTGATGACACTTGTGCACTAAATTGATACAATCTCGCTCCATGGTGAGCCAGTAATAACCTGCTCAAAGAATCTTCTTTTCCAGAACATACCCACTCATATGCGGTCCACAAACTCCGGAATGTACCTCGGTCAAGATGGTCGTTTCTTGTCTAGCATCTATGCATCTCAACAATCCATGATATGGAGTTCATTTGTACAACACTTCTCCATTAAAGAAGAATCTGCTTGCCAATCGTCAAATTGTTTTCTTTTAGTCACCTGTGGCTTGTACTGGATACACCCCTATCCTGATATATTCCTTGATATCGTGAAACCAAGGCTCGCCATCAAGTTCTTCTTCCACCACATTACAGTAAGCATGTTGATCACGGACTTGAATATGCAACGGGTCAACATAAGCATTATCCAGATGATGTAACATTGATGCCAAGGTAGCCAAATCATCAGCAACCACATTATGGATCCTTGAAATATGCTTAAACTTTACTGATCGAAACCATTGACAAAGATCATGCAAACATTGCCGGTATGATATGAGCTTCAAATCTCGTGTTTCGTATTCCCCTTGAATCGGTGCACCAAAAGGTCTGAGTCCCCCAAGACCAAGACTTCCTGGACACACATGTCTATAGCTTACCTCAAACCCAAGAAACATGCCTCATACTCAGATATGTTGTTGGTACAGTAGAAACGAAGCTGAGGAAACATGGTAGTGATGCCCTGTTTCAGAAATAAGTACCGCTCCTATTCCAATGCCTTTCAAGTTAGCTGCTCCATCAAAGAAAAGTTTCCATCCTGGCTTCTCATCCTGTTCCAACTCATCAATGTGCATCACGACTTCATCAGGGAAATAAGTCTTCAAAGTTTCATATTCTTCATCCACTGGGTTCTCGCCCAAATGATCAGTTAATGCCTGGGCTTTCATCGCAGTCGGGGTCACACAGCCGATGTCAAATTCTATGAGCAAAATCTGCCACTTTGTCAGCCTCCCTGTGGGCATAGGTTTCTGAAAAATATACTTTAATGGATTCAAACGAGAGATGAGGTAGGTAGTGTAAGATGACAAATAATGCTTCAGCTTCTGTGCCATCCAAGTTAGGTGCAACATGTCCTTTCCAAGTGATAGTACTTAACCTCATAGGATATGAACTTTTTGCTGAGATAATAGATGGCCTACTCCTTCCTGTCGGTGATGTCATGTTGTCCCAGCACATAACCGAACGAATTGTCCACAACCGTCAAATACAAAATATAAGGTCTCCCTGGTTCTGGCGGTGCCAACATAGGCGGTTTTGACAAGTACCCTTTTATCTTATCAAATGCTTCTTGAAACTAATATGTCCACTTGACCGCAGCATCCTTCTTTAACAATTTGAAGATAGGCTCTCAAGTTGTCGTAAGCTGAGCAATAAACCCGCTGATGTGGTTCAACCTCCCTAATAAACTCATCACCTCGTTCTTTTTATCTGGAGGTGGCAATTCTTGGATGGATTTAATCTTTGACGGGTCCAGATCAATACCTCGACGGCTGACTATGAATCCCAACAATTTTTCGGACGGCACACCGAATGCATATTTTACTGGGTTGAGCTTAAGATTGTACCTGCGAAGCCTTTGAAAGAATTTCCTCAAATCTTTGACATGATCAGACTGCTTTCTAGACGTTACGATCACATCGTCCACGTAAACGTCGATCTCCTTATGTATCATGTTGTGGAATATGGTCGTCATTGCCCTTATGTAAGTTGCCCCAGCATTTTTCAACCCGAAAAACATGACCCTGTAGTGGTATGTTCCCCATGGCGTGATGAATGCCGTCTTTTCTGCATCCTCCTCATCCATTAGAATCTGATTAAAGCCCGCGTAACAATCCACGGAAGACCCAATCTCATGTTTGGAATAATTGTCAATCAAAATGTGGATATTTGGCAGTGGGAAATGACCCTTTGGGCTTGCCTTGTTGAGATCGCGATAGTCAACCTATACCCTAGTCTTACCATCCTTCTTTGGTACAGGCACAACATTGGCTAACCAAGTGGGATACTGCGTGACTCGAATGACTTTTGCCTCGAACTGCTTTATGACTTCCTCTTTAATCTTTACGCCCATGTCAATTTTAAACTTCCTTAACTTTTGTTTAACGGGAGGACATGCCAGTCAGTGGGCAATTTGTAGACCACCAAGTCACTGCTTAGACCCGGCATGTCGTCATATGACCATGCATAAATATCTTTGTATTCGAACAATGTTTTGATTATCTCTTCCCTGATCTGCGGTTCAAGATGGAAACTTATCTTAGTTTCAATAATATTATCTAGGTCCCCTAAATTGATTGCTTCTGTATCACTCAGGTTTGGTTTGGATTTTTCTTCAAAATGGCTTAATTATTTGCTAATTTCTTCAAAGGCCTCATCCTCATCATACTCTGATTCACCATCACATTCTATTTCTTGAATTATTATTTCAGAATTAGATTGGCTTTCAAAACTGGGCGAAGATTCTTCATTCATGTCATGTCATTAAAACCAGCATAAAAAGAACTGTACAAGAAGGAAAAGAAAAGCAAAGAAAATAAAAATTATCAAAAATGATGAAAAGGGGAAACTGCATTTCATTGAAATTGAAAGATACCAAGGTTTATACATCCAAACGGACGGAACATGGAATCTGAACTACAACCCTGGAATAATCCAGATAAACTGAAAGAAAATCAAAGCAAACTACCAAAACGCCTTCCTGGTCGGGAGAGGAATGACTTCGTAATTGGTGATCTTTACACTGGGCCCAACAAATTGCACACCCGCCTTGCTAGAGCCCTCCCCAGCTTGCACCATATTCACATATTCAAAAAACTTTCCAAACCTTTCAAGCAATTCTTTGTCAGGACCAACCACAGAACTGGAACTTGTTTTTGTCGGGCGCTTCTTAGTGTCGGGCCTGACAACTGATCTGAAGAGACGTGGGACAGGCTTTGGGAGGACCCATGCTTTCTGTTTCATCCTTCTGGATTATTAGCTTCAGCAATTGTGGGCTTGAATCGCAAACCAAATGTGTCCACGTTTTTAAGGAGAGACATCGGCTATAGGATACCTTGCAGCAATGCACCCAAACCCTTCCCTGGGATAAAACCATTTCTCAACATTTCAACGGCTACCATAACTGATGCAGCAGCTACCTTCGGAACTGGAATGTACTCCCCTTCTGGATTTTTCTTTACAGCTACCGTGTCAAAAACCTGGTAGACCCAAGGCTCTTTTTCATCCTCAGCCTCAATTGAATGGTATAATGGCATCACCATGGGCATACAAATTGTCCTCGCCATGCACAACTATTTCCTGTCTATCCCATTCAAACTTTATCATCTGATATATAGTAGAAAGGACCACTTTAGCAGAAAGAATCCAGGGTCAACCCAACAACAGATTGCAAGAGAAATCCACATCTAACACCTGGAATTCCATGGTAAACTCAACTAGTCCGATTGTCAACTCGAGACTATGTCGCCGATCGGATCTTTCCCTCAACCGTCGAACCCTCGCACGCAAATTCTTTTCTTGTGAATTCTTTCACCATCCACATTGAGCTTTTTCAGAGTGGAGAGAGGGCAAATGTTCGCACTAGAACCATTGTCTACCAATACTCGAGTAACCACGGAATCTTCGCACTTTACCGTAAGATAAAGGGCTCTATTGTGCTTAGTATCCTCTACAGGAAACTCATCATCAGAAAAAGTGAATCTGTTTACCTCGAAAATCTTTTTGGCTATCTTTTCCAAATAATTGGTTGAGATTTTTTCTGGAATGTGGGCCTCGTTCAGAATCGTCATTCGACGGTGCTCGTCCGAATGAATTAACAATGATAATAGTGAAATTTGAGCAGGCGTCTTCCTCAATTGCTCCACAATAGAATAGTCTTGCACTTTCATCTTTTTAAAAAACTCATGTGCTTCTTCTTCAGTCACATATTTCTTCACCAATATTTGGTTATCTTTGGTGGTTTTTGCTTTTCTCAACTCCTGGGGGGCAAAGCATCTCCCCGACCGGGTCAATCCATGGGTCTCGCAGACTTCTTCTTTAACCTCTCTCCCTTTTTAAGTCACTGTCACTCGATCATAATTCCAAGGGAAGGCCTTTTTATTGACTATTGGTAGCTGAGTTAAAGGTTTGATAATGACGGGATCTATGCGAGCACCTTCCATTACCACGACAGGCTTGTTTGCCACCTCGGGTACCACCACTTTTGCTTTTTCTTGTTTCACCGCATCATCACTTGAGGATCCTTCTTGATGATTACAGCTGGTGCACTATTTGCTCTGTTAAACTTGATCACTAACTTCGCCTTTGTTGACTTTCAGACTGGCTTGGCTTCGGTGGACCGAATCATCATGACGGTCTAAGAACGCTACTTAGGCTCCCCTCCTATATGCATATCTCAATCATATTTGCCTCATGATGAGACAGCAATGGGTTTTGGTTGATATTAGGCGTCATCTGAGCTTGGACTTCAATCGGATTGGTATCACTAAGTTTTTTAATAGTTGTATTCAACTGCCAGCATTTCTATGTGTCATGCCCCGAAGGACTAGAACAATATTCGCAACTCACAGAATGGACAAGATTTCTCGAGGGAGAATTTGGTAGTTTTGGCTCGATCTGCCTCAGCATAGCCAATTGTCTCAGTTTGTGGAACAAACTAGTATAAGATTCTCCAAATGCAGTAAAAATTTTCTTCTTCTGCAACCTCTCATTCTTGAAGGCTTGATTGGGCCGAAAACATGTTCCAGGGGGAGTTTGGTAGGCTCTTGGGGGTGGATAGGAATTTTGTTGAGCTGGGTAGGTATTATGTGGGGTTGGTAGATGCCATTGTATGTAAGTAGGAGGTAAAGTGTATGTTTGTGCGTGGTGGACAGAAAAACGGGGATCTCGCAATGGGTAGTAGTGTTATGGTGAGTTATATGGAGTGTGGGGGTAGGTTTGGTGGTGGGGCGAGCCTTGTTGTAATAATGTTACGTGCCCCTGGATCCGAACCAATATCCTGACTCAACTGTTGCGACATCCTCTTTCTTTTTCTTTCCAATCACTCCCGCAATTCCACTTTGAATGGCCCAAGTAGTTTCCTTGATCGGTGAATAGCTCATAATTTTGTTAGACTTGAACCCTTCTTCTACCATGCTTCCCATATTCACCACTTCTTTGAAGGACTTGCCTACACCCGATACCAAATGACTGAAATAAGTGGGCAATAAGGCTTGCAGTATATAATCCACCATTTTACTTTCTTTCATCGGAGGGTCAACCCTCGACGCTTGATCTCTCCAATGGAACCCATATTCCCTAAAACTTTCATTGTGCCTTTTCTCATATTTCGTCAAAGACAGACGATCCAGAATAATCTCAAGATTGTACTAGAAGTGGCAAGCAAATGTCTGGGCTAGATCATCCCACGTATACCACCTTCTGTGGTATTGCCGGGTATACCATTCCATTGCTGAACTACTCAAATTTTGACTGAAATATGCCATTAGCAACTCGTCTTTCCATCCATCTACCCTTATTTTTCTAGAAAACCCTCTCAAGTGTGCCACTGGATCACCGTGCCCATCGTGCAAGTCAAACTTGGGCATCTTAAATCCTGCCGACAATTACACATCTGGAAACAAACATAGATCTTTGTAAGCTACACTTACTTGACCTCCCAACCGCCGCATATCTCTGAATGATTGTTCTAAAGCTTTAACTTTCCTAAACATCTCCTCATGTTCGGGGTTTTTGAATAGTTTCTCAACTTCCATATGGAGATCAAAACGATGAGTGTATGAGTAGTGTTCCAGGGCTTTAAAGGTGGGCTTCGGAGGGTAATACAGGTTGTCATGGGTTTGGAACAAAGGTTTGCTGGAAGATCTATGCAGTGTAGCGGGTGGTGGTTCCACGAAGATAGGAGTGACTGTTGGAGGAGGGTGTGGAACTGGCTTGGGCGGTGGAGCTGGTAGTGTTTGGGAGGTAGTGCTTTGGTAGTGTTGGTAGATGGGAAAGCTCGAGGAAAAATTTGTGGCAAGATGATCCTGCGACCAGGTTAATGGCGGGATGAAGGCAGGGTTGGCGGGGTAAGCTGGTGGTGGTTTCCCTTTTGCCCATGCTTGGTACATTTCAGTCATTTGTTGTTACAGTTTATATATATCTTCTTTCATTGCATTAACATCCAACTCTTCCATCTCTCTCGAGGGACCGATGATACTCGCATTAGGCTCCCCGTTAGCCATGGTCAGCTTGTTCTTTGAATGGGTGAAGTATGGGTGGGTTGCCGGAATGCCACAAAACTAACCACCTGCCTGCTACTGGGACAACAAAAACTTGTTAACGGTCAGGGTTTAACAGATAGGCAACCGCACATTTGGGAATGAATACACCTAAGCAATTATTGGTTTCTATTATGCATTTGATCGGCTGCTTGCGTCATCCTGGCTTTTCCATACTTCTATTTTCTCTCTTTTTTCGTTCATACCCTTTTTTTATTTTTATTCTCTATTTTATTCTACCTTATTTTGCCATTGTTTTTTCTTACAGATTCTTATTTTCCCTCTCTTTTCTTTTCCTTTTGTTTTTCTTTGTTTTTCCGCTTCTCTTTTTTTCTCTTCTTTTATCTCTATTTTTCCTCTTTTGGTTATGGTCGGATCCTATAGAGATTTCCTACGTATCATGACCCCGCGTGAATCACACCGAGCGTAGTTCAGGGGAATAAGTATAAAATAAGTAGTAACATATTCAAGAATGTTCAAAATTTCAAAAGACAAAATTCTTTGATTACAATGGCTCAAAGACTAACAAACGCAAAAGCAACTAACAGACTCAATAGCTACTAACAGTCTCTGAAGAAGAAGTGCAAACACAGACTCAGGAACAAACTGACAGAAGGTGAAAATATAGACTCGAGGACAGACCAATAGAACCCAATGAAAATCAAGAATACATCAGTGCCTCTATTGCTCCTAGGGCTGCGGGACATCATTCGGCCTCGCCACGGGCCGGCGTGCTAAATCCCTTTGGAGGTGGTAGAGGTCTTCCATTACCTATCGAACAAAGGTCAACGGCGGAAAAGAACATGGATCTAGTAATCGGCGATCCATCAGACTCTCTCTCTCTCTCTCTCTCTCATATGACACCCTTTTTCTTGCAACAAACGCTCAATGTGTTGGGCCCTGGCTTCCAAGGTTTGCTCGGCTACTTGATTCTATTCTTGAAATTGTTGCAAATCTTTTTCTAGTTGTGCCGTTATTGTATAACAATGTTCTCTTTCAGCCTTAAAGTCCTTCCCCTACTTGACCATTTTGTTCTCAGCGACGATTACCCTTTTCTTCAATCCCGCAACCTCGTTGTTGTACTTTTCTTTTAAATGTTTAACCAAGCGTGCTCGTTCCTCTACATGTTTAGCCAATTGCTTTCGATCCCTGGCTAGTTCACCCTCTGCTTTGTTTAGATCAAAACCATACTCATTCACCTTTTGCTTGAGGTTGTTTATCAGCTTTTCATCTTTTACATTTCTGGCGGGATTTTCAGCTACCATTTGCATTTCACAAATCTGGGCTCGAAGGGCATCATGTTCTTTGACTAACCTTTTCTTTTTGCCTTCAGCTTCTTGTGCTTAGAGATAATTGTTGAATTCCATGTTTCTCCGCTTCTCTTTCAAGGTACGAATCTCGGCCTAATATGTTTTTTCTTTTACTCCCCATGCCAATATCTCTTGCAATTCTAACTCGGATCTGTTGGAAACACGTTCTCAAGGCTTTATACTAAAACGTGTGTTCTTATGTGTAGGTTTGATGAATGACAAACAAGCGCAAATTGACATATGACGAAGTTCAAGTACAAGCGCACAATTGGTGGATAACGAGATTCAAGCACAATACAAAGTTCTATAGTTTAAATGAGTCGTTCTTAATTGTGATCTTGATCCGACAACTTGACTCATGACATGGCTTCTCTCGTAAAACTATTTTTACAAAATCATGCATATTTAATTTAATGCTAAATGATTTTAAATCATGCATATTTACTTTAGTCAAAATGATTTTTAAACATGCCTCAAAAATCTGGACAAAGATAATTGATTATGTACTTATGATAATCGATTATGATAAGCCAAGACAGCATGACAATCGATTGTGAACTAATGACAATCGATTGTGTTAAGGCAGTGAGCATCAGGTTTTTCAAACCTGCATGACAATCGATTGTGAACCTTATGACAATCGATTGTGATGAGGCACTGTACATCAAAGTTTTTCAAAACTCAGAATAATCGATTGTGAAGCTAATGACAATCGACTGTGAAGAGACAGTGTCCATCAGATTTTTCAAAGTCACAAAATAATCGATTGTGAACATACGACAATTGATTGTGTTGAGGCAGTGTCTTCCAGACTTTTTCAAAGTTATTAAATAATCGATTGTGAGTATATAACAATCGATTGTCACGAGGCAGTGTCTAAAATGATTTTCAAAGTCTGATAAATAATCGATTGTTAACATTGCACAATCGATTGTGAAGCTGACCGTTGTCGTAAAGTTTTCAAATACCGTCAGGTATCGATTGTTGATTTTGTACAATCGATTGTTGAAATTAAAATCTGGAAAAGATTTTTTAAACGTTGCTGAATAATCGATTGTCGGATTTGTACAATCGATTGTTGAAATTAAAATCTGGAAAGGATTTTTTTGAACGTTGCTGAATAATCGATTATTGATTTTGTATAATCGATTGTTTTGCGTAATATCTGAAAATGATTTTTTGAACGTTACCAATAATCGATTGTTGATCTTGGACAATCGATTGTTAAGCGTAAAATCTGGGATTGATTTCAGGAACGATTGGCAAACAATCGATTGTGACTTCTTGACAATCGATTGTCACACAGTAAAATCAGCAACTCATAATTGGCAATAAGGCAACGGTAATGCCAAGTTTTTCAACTATAAATACAGCTTCATTTCAGTGTTTTAAACAACAACTGATCATTTTATTGCTATAAGCTTGCATACTATTGTTTATCATTTTATATTCATTTCATAAAGCTTTTGAGAGCCAAAGTCTTGTCCATAGTTATTGTGATCTTGAGCTTACTTCTTTTACTCATATCTACTCATTAAGGAGTGTATTGTTTGAGTGTTTAGTGTTTTGTACACTTGTAAGAGAATTGTGATTCTCTTGTTGTAAGGAACTTGTGTTTCCTTGGTTGAAGTCTTGGAGTGTTGTATCTCCGAGCAAAGGTGTTAAGGCGTGTGTCCTTAAGTTGTAAAGGTTTGTTGAGCACCCGTAAGCTTGACAAGTTAGTGGAAAATCTCGAGAGAGTCTCTCGGGGACTGGACTAGCCACGTGTTGTGGTGAACCAGAATACATCGGTGCGTACTTTATTATTTATCGCACTTATTTACTTCCTGCAAATTTTTTAATTCCGCAAGTTTACGCTAATTTTTATTAGAACGCTATTCACCCCCCCCCCCCTCTAGCGTTAAGCGTATTATCTAACAATTGGTATCAGAGCCCAACTCTCTGAAGACTTTAAAGTTTGAGAGAACCATCCATGGCTTCTACTCGTGACTCTTTTGCAGGAATTGATAAAGGACAATTCTCCACACGACCACCTCTATTCAACGGTACAAACTATACGTACTGGAAGGAGAGGATGAAAATCTTCGTTCAAGCAAACAATTTTCTTCTTTGGAAGGTGATAACGAAGGGAAATCAAATTCCAACCAAAAAGGATGAAACCGAATGGGTTCCCAAGTCCGAAGAAGAATATGACGCGGATGATATCCGAAAGGTGCAAAATAATGCTAAAGCAATTAATTTATTATATTGTGCTGTAAATGCTGACGATTACAAGAAAATATCGTGTTGCACAACGGCGAAGGAAATGTGGGACAAGCTGAAAATTATGTACGAAGGTACGGACCAGGTAAGGGAAGCCAAAATTGATTTCCTAACCCATGCTTATGAATTATTTCACATGAAGGAAGGTGAAAAGGTGGATGAAATGTTTGAACGATTTTCAATAATCGTAAATGATCTACATGCTCTCAAGATGATATTCACGGATAGAGAACTTGTTCGAAAAATTCTTAGAAGTCTCACTCCGGCATGGCGATCAAAGGCCGACGCAATCCAAGAATCCATTGGCGTCTCAAATGTCACCATCGACGCATTAAGAGGTAACCTTAAGACTTACGAGTCTACTATACTTAACCCTCTTGTTGATGATCAAAGGAGGCAAAGAATAGCGCTTAAGGCAAGCACAAGCCAACCTCAAGTTGATGAGGACGGAGACAACGAGTTTGGACTCGTTATCAAAAGATTTCAAAAGTTCATGCGAAAGGAGTATGAACGAAAGGGCAAAAAGCAAGGCGAACAAATAAAGTGCTATGAATGCGGTGAAACCGGGCACATCAAATCAAATTGCCCAAACATCAAAAAGGAGAAGAAACCTTTTAAGAAGCAACGTGCATACATTTCTTGGGGAGGAGACGAAGCCGCAAACCTTTGTCTTATGGCGCAAGAAGACAAGCAAGATGAGGTATGTCAAATCTCTTCTAAAAACTTCTTTACTCTTGAAGAAATGCGAACTGCTTTTGATGAGCTACATACTGAATTTATTAAGACTTCAAAAACTGTCAAGAGCATAAAAGAAAATGCTTCTCTAAAAGAAAAAGATTTTCAAAAACAGCTTTCTTTGAAAGAAAAGGATTTAGAAAAACTGGTTTTAGAAAATGAGAAGCTGAAAGAGGAAAACAAGTTTTTCGGAAAAAGAAGCGCCGACAAGCCCGAAAGTTCTATTAAAAATTGTTCTTCTTGCATGCATCTCGAAAATGAGGTAGATAGACTTAAAGGTACCTTAGATAAGTTTAATTCTTCCCACAAAAATTTGAATAAGGTCCTTGTTAATTTGAAATCAACCAAGCATGGCATAGGCTTTAAGAATGAGCCTAAAGAAAAGGTTGAAGCCAAACCCCAACCACCTAAGGCTCAACCTAGGATTAATAAAACAAATGCTTATCCTAGAAATAGCAATCCTAGAACAAATATGCATGCTAGACCAAATGTTGAACATTTTAGAAGACCTAGAAATGACTTACCACCTAGAAATGACTACCCTAGAAATGATGCATATTTTATGCCAAACACTAGAAGGAGTTTTGAGTCTTTTAGAACATCTAGACATAACCATTACTCCAGAAATGCTGCTCATTTTAGAACTAATAGTAGGAGAAATGGTTCTCATGAAATGCGCAATAGTCATAATGAAAATAGAGTAAATCATTTTCGTCCATCAAGTTACTATGAACCTAGAAGGATGCATAACCCCAACGTGACTTGTCATTATTGTAGACGCATTGGTCATATTGCTCCTGCATGTTTTACACGACATAGACATATCACTCAATCGCATCATCATAATATGCCTAACCCTCAAGGACCCAAAATGGCATGGGTACCTAAGACGCATTAATTTGTTTTGTAGATATGTTTGAAGGGATCAAGCGTACAATGGTACCTTGATAGTGGATGCTCCAAACATATGACGGGAGACGAATCCAAATTCCTTCAACTAGAACACAAAGAAGGAGGAAGAGTGATTTTTGGGGATAACAATAAAGGAAAGATTATTGGCATCGGATCGGTCGGTAAGGATGAAAATTCCTCTATTAAGCATATATTACTTGTGAAAGGTTTAAAGCATAATCTCTTGAGCATAAGTCAATTATGTGACAAGGGAAATCTTGCCCTATTTGATTCGGATGAATGCTTAGTGTTTAGACGTAGTGATTTTAAAATTATCCTTCGTGATTTTAGAGTGGATAATATTTATATGGTTGATCTTGCTAATTCCTCACTCGAATATGTTGATTGTATTATGAGTAAAGAGGATGATACTTGGTTATGGCATCGTAGAGTAGCACATATCAACATGCATCTTTTGAACAAATTGATTTCTCAAAACTTAGTTATTGGTCTTCCCAATTTAAAATTTGAAAATGACTCTATTTGTGATTCATGTCAAAAAGGGAAGCAAACAAAAGCATCTTTCAAATCCAAAAATATTGTTTCAACTTCTAGACCATTGCAATTGCTTCACATGAATTTATTTGGACCATCTCGCATTGAAAGTCTAGGAAGAAATCGTTATGCTTTTGTGATTGTTGATGATTACTCTAGATTTACTTGGACTTTATTTCTTGCCAATAAAAGTGATGCTTTTCAGAATTTTAAATATTTTCTTAAGCGTATTCAAAACGAAAAGGAAACAACCGTCACTTCAATTAGAAGTGATCATGGGGGAGAGTTTGATCAATCTCTTTGCGGACTTTTGTGACGAACTCGGTATCGAGCATACCTTTTCCGCTCCACGTACACCACAACAAAATGGGATGGTGGAAAGGAAAAATAGGTGGCTCGAAGAGATGGCTAGAAACATGCTCGAAGAGGCCAAGATTCCCAAATATTTTTGGGCGGATGCCGTGAGTACCGCATGCTACGTCTTAAATAGAGTAGTCATAAGGCCTATACTCATGAAAACTCCCTATGAACTCTATAAGGGAAGGAAACCAAATATCTCCCATTTTAGAGGATTCGGTTGTAAATGTTTTATTCATAACAATGGCAAAGATCAATTGGGAAAATTTGATGCTAAGTCCGATGAGGGAATTTTCATTGGTTATTCTTCACGTAGCAAAGCATATAGGGTTTTTAATAAAAGAACCGAAACTGTGGAGGAATCCCCTCATGTTGTATTTTCCGAAAATAATACTCGCTTGGCGAGAAAGGATTCCGGTTTTGATCTTGCAGGTATTTTAGATAGCTTGAAAGACAAAATACAAGAGGAAAGGCCTAAGGAAAATCAAGACGAAATTTTGAAACAACCAACGGAGGAAGCGCCACAATTGGAAAATGAAACGAAAACGCCTAACGAGTGGAGGACAATCAAAGATCACCCACTCGAACAGGTAATTGGCGACGTCGGAGAAAAGGTAAGTACCCGTAACTCCCTTAAGAACACCTTAGGACATACTGCTTTTGTGTCTCGAATTGAACCAACAACCATCTCCGAAGCAATTGGGGATGAATTTTGGACCTTGGCAATGCAAGAGGAGCTTAACCAATTCAAACGGAATGACGTTTGGGATTTGGTATCACTAGAAACAAAGCTAGGCTTGTAGCAAAAGGCTATAATCAAGAATAGGGTATTGACTATGAAGAAACATATGCTCCCGTAGCTAGATTAGAAGCTATTCGTCTATTGCTCGCTTTTGCCTCTTCTATTAATTTCAATTTATATCAAATGGATGTGAAAAGTGCTTTTCTAAATGGTGTTATTCAAGAAGAAGTTTATGTTGAACAACCCCCCGGTTTTGAAGATTTTATATCTCCCGATCATGTTTTCAAACTCAAAAAGGCTCTCTATGGTTTAAAACAAGCTCCCCGAGCTTGGTATGAAAGATTGAGTAAATTTCTATTGGAAAATGATTTCATTAGGGGGAAAGTTGACACCACCCTTTTTGTTAAGCATAAAACCAGTGATATTTTATTAGTTCAAATACATGTGGATGATATCATATTTGGTGCTACTAACAATGTCTTATGCAAGGAATTTTCCGATTTAATGACAAGCGAATTTGAGATGTCTATGATGGGTGAGTTAACATTCTTTTTGGGATTACAAGTAAAGCAAATGAAAGAAGGTACGTTCATTTGCCAAGCCAAATATTGCAAAGAATTGCTGAAACGATTTGAAATAAACAATGCAAAAGCAATGGCGACTCCCATGAGCACATCCGATCATCTAGACAAAGATGAGAAAGGTAAGGAAGTCGACACTAAGAAGTATCGAGGTATGATTGGCTCTCTTCTCTATCTTACTACTAGTCGTCCGGACATCATGTTTAGCGTGTGCTTATGCGCCCGTTATCAATCGTGTCCGAAGGAGTCTCACCTTACTGCGGTAAAACGAATTTTGAAGTACCTTGTTGGTACTACAAATGTGGGTCTATGGTACCCAAAAGGTTCTTCATGCCAACTCGTTGGCTATTCCGACTCCGATTTTGCTGGATGCAAATTGGACCGCAAGAGCACTAGTGGCACTTGCCATTTGCTCGGTAGCTCTCTCGTTTCTTGGTTTAGCAAGAAACAAGTAAGTGTTGCGTTGTCCACAACCGAGGGTGAATATGTAGCCGCGGGGAGTTGTTGCGCTCAAATCCTCTAGATGAAAATACAACTCTTGGACTATGGCCTAAGTCTTGATCATAACCCTCTTAGATGTGATAATACTAGTGCCATATGCTTGACGAAGAACTCCGTTCTTCATTCGCGAACAAAACACATTGAAATTAGACATCATTTCATAAGAGATCACGTTCTCAAGGGCGATGTCGCAATCGAATTTGTTGAAACCAAAGACCAATTGGCCGACATCTTTACTAAGCCCTTAGAGAAAGAGTCCTTCTTCCGAATTCGTAGTGAACTCGGGATTCTTGACTCCATGTTGATCTAAGTCATGCATTGCATCTTTTTATTTTACATGATTTCTAACTTGAGCGTCGGAGACGTCTAACGAATTTTTGCAGGTGTCGCCCTAAAGGTAGGGGGAATTATAAAGCATGACGCACAATAATCGAGTCTTCTTCAGAAAAATTGGTTTCTGTCGTCTAATAATCGATTATCTCGTATCAATAATCGATTGTTCTGCTATTACTTGAGTTATTGTACTCTCTTTAAGTAATCACGTTTTCTTTCCAATAAATAAACAAGTTTTGTTTACATCTTTGGCATCTTCTTATATTATTTTTGCTAATGGCAAAAGGGGGAAGATAACGGGTATGCACTCTCAATATTTATAAGCTTAAATTGATGGGGAATACATATATTGAGGGGGAACAAATGCATGTCTTGAATCGTCATTATAAATTGTTTAAGTTGCATATCCCACTTAAAGTTTGCCATTATCAAAAAGGGGGAAATTGTTGGAAACACGTTCTCAAGGCTTTATACTAAAACGTGTGTTCTTATGTGTAGGTTTTGATGAATGACAAACAAGCGCAAATTGATATATGACGAAGTTCAAGTACAAGCGCACAATTGGTGGATAACGAGATTCAAGCACAATACAAAGTTTTATAGTTTAAATGAGTCGTTCTTAATTGTGATCTTGATCCGACAACTTGACTCATGACATGGCTTCTCTCGTAAAACTATTTTTACAAAATCATGCATATTTAATTTAATGCTAAATGATTTTAAATCATGCATATTTACTTTAGTCAAAATGATTTTTAAACATGCCTCTAAAATCTGGACTAAGATAATCGATTATGTACTTATGATAATCGATTATGTTAAGCCAAGACTGCATGACAATCGATTGTGAACTAATGATAATCGATTGTGTTAAGGCAGTGAGCATCAGGTTTTTCAAACCTGCATGACAATCGATTGTGAACCTTATGACAATCGATTGTGATGAGGCAGTGTACATCAAAGTTTTTCAAAACTCAGAATAATCGATTGTGAAGCTAATGACAATCGACTGTGAAGAGACAGTGTCCATCAGATTTTTCAAAGTCACAAAATAATCGATTGTGAACATACGACAATTGATTATGTTGAGGCAGTGTCTTCCAGACTTTTTCAAAGTTATTAAATAATCGATTGTGAGTATATAACAATCGATTGTCACGAGGCAGTGTCTAAAATGATTTTCAAAGTCTGATAAATAATCGATTGTTAACATTGCACAATCGATTGTGAAGCTGACCGTTGTCGTAAAGTTTTCAAATACCGTCAGGTAATCGATTATTGATTTTGTACAATCGATTGTTGAAATTAAAATCTGGAAAAGATTTTTTGAACGTTGCTGAATAATCGATTGTCGATTTTGTACAATCGATTGTTGAAATTAAAATCTGGAAAGGATTTTTTTGAACGTTGCTGAATAATCGATTATTGATTTTGTATAATCGATTGTTTTGCGTAAAATCTCAAAATGATTTTTTGAACGTTACCAATAATCGATTGTTGATCTTGGACAATCGATTGTAAAGCGTAAAATCTGGGATTGATTTCAGGAACGATTGGCAAACAATCGATTGTGACTTCTTGACAATCGATTGTCAGACAGTAAAATCAGCAACTCTTAATTGGCAATTAGGCAACGGTAATGCCAAATTTTTCAACTATAAATACAGCTTCATTTCAGTGTTTTAAACAACAACTGATCATTCTATTGCTATAAGCTTGCATACTATTGTTTATCATTTTATATTCATTTCATAAAGCTTTTGAGAGCCAAAGTCTTGTCCATAGTTGTTGTGATCTTGAGCTTACTTCTTTTACTCATATCTACTCATTAAGGAGTGTATTGTTTGAGTGTTTAGTGTTTTGTACACTTGTAAGAGAATTGTGATTCTCTTGTTGTAAGGAACTTGTGTTTCCTTGGTTGAAGTCTTGGAGTGTTGTATCTCCGAGCAAAGGTGTTAAGGCGTGCGTCCTTAAGTTGTAAAGGTTTGTTGAGCACCCGTAAGCTTGACAAGTTAGTGGAAAATCTCGAGAGAGTCTCTCGGAGACTGGACTAGCCACGTGTTGTGGTGAACCAGAATACATCGGTGCGTACTTTATTATTTATCGCACTTATTTACTTCCTGAAAATTTTTTAATTCCGCAAGTTTACGCTAATTTTTATTATAACGCTATTCACCCCCCCCCCCCCTCTAGCGTTAAGCGTATTATCTAACAGGATCTTCCTATGTAGTGAGGACTTATGAAATTCCAACGATTCGAGTATCCATTATCCCTTCCTCATTTGGAAAAACCGTTATTCCAAATAATGACACAGTAAATGCAAACCGACGATGAATTTTCCAAAGGCCCTTATCTTCTTTATTGCTCAAACCCTTCTTATGCGTTTCCAACCTAGCGGAATGCTCGAACCTAAACTACAAAAAATGGAAAGAACAAAATCATTTGCTTACGTGGGCTTTTTTCATCTGTTTACAAATATATAAGAGGTCAAAGAGCTTGTGCACTGACAGAGCCCTTGGAAATATAAGTTGTTGCTTCCTCAAATCCCGACCAAACTCAATGTACCCGGCAATCTCCTCCAAGGTATGGGTAAGCTCAAAATCCGAGAAATGAAAAACGTTGTAAACAGGGTCCCAGAATGTTACCAAAGCCCGAATTAGATCTTCCCGTGGTGTAATCTCAAAAATGTCTATGAGGGTACCCAGTTGTTGTTTTACCCATTTCTGACCGTCTTCATCTAGATCATTCCACCACATATGCAGGTGAAATCCAGCCTGCTCCCTAACCACTTCTGGCGGATCCTGGATAATATTCAGTTGCTCGTGTGGAAGGTTAAGTCAGGGTTGACTCCAGCGGACCTTTTGTAAAACAAGTTTCTAATAAAAAATTAAAGAATCGATGATTACTTCCCTTATATGCCAATTTTTACCAAATGACCATTTTTACAAACGTGGCCCCCTCCCAGTTCCACATGAATTTAAGGCTGGGGAGGATATTCCATGACACTTCACAAACTTTTCCATTCTTTTCAAAAATATCCCTTCGACAACTGATAATATTCTAAGGCTATCTTGGCAAGAACGGTTTAAAATATTGCCGAAGCTGGATCAGCTCGTTTTGACAAAAACTCCAAACTACATTCACTTGACCCATGGCACTCTTTCTTGTGTTCTTTTTTTTCAAAAATAACGACGAACCTTATCTAAGTTGCCTAAGTATCTCACATCCGGTGAGAATCAAACATGTGTAGTTCAGTCAACTTTGACATATTTGAAAAGGACACAGTGATTGACTCTTTTGAAATAACTCTTTGTTTGAAAATTTTGGCAGAGTTTCGGGATGTTTTCAAATACCGGGGTTTTTCTTTATAACCGGGCTTTATTCCCTTCCCTGCATCACTCTTGATTTTTCTATTTGCTCTTTTTTCCCTTTCCTATCTGATCAGCGTGCAAGCCAAAATAAATAAATGTTCAAATAGCACATAGAATGTATCAGGATGGTCTGTTATTTTGGGTACACCTGTCCTAGATGGACCCAACCCCTGTGTTGAGTCCCCAAAGTCAAATTCACATGATGCAAATAAGCGCTTTTAAATCTTGGGGTTTTGGTCTAGACTTGTGGCACCTAAGCGGATAACTGGGGCTGAAGAGGGGGCGACGTGCCGGGAGCAATAAAGTCTACCCGCCCATGTCGCTGGCCCAACCTCGTTATATTTGGTATAATTTCTATAAAAAAAAAAGTGGGCAACGCGAACGTGTGCACCCTTTTCAAAGACTCAAACGGGTGGCATAAGAAGACTGTTATATACAATTCAAATAATATTAAAGCGGTAAATAGATAGCAATTAGCACAGAGGTTTATAAAATACAGTAATATGAATAATAAATGAAGCGAAGTAAAAATCATAAAACGAATTCTTAAACCCTGAACCAGAGATTCTAGGTTCGCTCCCCAGCAGAGTTGCTAGAGATGTCACGCCTCCTTTTTACCTACACCCTGGAAAGGCGTATATAAAGGAGTTTTTTCCAATTTAAGTAACAATAGAAAGGGATCATTTCAATTAAATATTTAGAGTCGCCACTTAGGATAGTTTATGGTGTCCCAAGTCACCGGTTTAAAATCCTGAATCAAGGAAGTTTGACTCTGTAGTACAGTCTGCAAACATAGAAATCTGAGCAAGGAATTTTTTTAACCCGGAAGAAGGTGTTAGGCATTACTGAGTTCCGTGGTTCTAGTATGGTCGCATTGATCATACTTGGCTTGACTAAATTGTCTAATTACTCATTTTAGAACCTATGTGCTTTTGCCTCTTTTAATTCAAATTATCTTGAAAGGGGTCACGCATACGTTTACCCATTTGTTTGGCGCGCCAAAAATCATGTCTCGCGAACGTGTCCATAATTAATAACGTTTCATTTTTATTAAGAGAGTTTAGCCGAGGTTGTGTGAACGAATACTCCGATTTTGTTTTTAAAATCGTAATCATGTCATGCGAACGTGTCCATGACTATGATAATACATTACACGTGCCAAAAGAAAACTACAGTCATTTGTTATTTTATATCTAAGTCACGAAGTTAATGCGAGGCCGAAGTTGCGCGAACGCATACTCCGATTTGGTTTTTTTTAATTTTAAAAATTGCAATTAGGTCATGCGAACATGTACCTAATTCTAATTGTATTTTAGAAGACCATAAAGGCTTTCCTATGAATATTTGTTATTAATGACTAGTTTTGACATTGATGAGGGCCATGAGTGATTCAATTAGCATGGCTCACAACATTTTCAATTTGGAAAGTTTAACTAATTAAAAAAAGACAATTTGTCAAAGCTTTGGAACTAAAATTGAACTACTTTAAATTAACAACTCCATCGGGGAAGGGATTCCCCTAGGCTTGAACTACTGACCCTATGCGTAAAGGGAAGTAGCTCATCTCCAACTCAGGCACAATCTTGAGACCAAGTCCTCAGGGCAGCTGGTTAGTAGTGGAAAATGGGATTGCAGATCGAATCCTTAAACTTGCAAACGTTAAATTATTTAAAGTAAGCAATGTGAGACCAATTCCAAAGTTCTAAAGTTAATCCTAAATCCACTGTGCCTTTACTGATTCTACCATAGAATGGGCTTGACTTATCAAATTAAAGCCCTGATTTTGCAAACTAATTAATTATCAGGCTTCCATGACTCCACATTACACACATGCTTGGGCAGCCTTGGCTGTGGAAACAGACCTACAATTGACGAGTGAGCTACTGGGATCAAAGAACAAGCCCAAAAAAATGTCAACTTCTTTTAAAGGCAGACCCTCCTAAGGCCCTGTACACAATAAGCCCAAACCATGATGGACCAGGGTTAAGGATCACATACCAAATATCGAGTCTACGCCAAAGAAAGTGATTCATTCACATTTAGTCACAAGCCAACAGGTTTCACTAACAATCCGTGATTAGCACACAAAGCCACTTTAAGCATTATTAGGTGAGGCTGTTTGATTGCAGATTATCAAATGCCTACTTTTAAAATAGACTTGCCCATTCCTCTTAGAGATCAGACAAGGACCTTTCAATCTTGACCCCATTCAATCCACAAACACAACATGCTAGTTATTTGGATTATAACAAAACCAAACTAAACTCACTCCTTAAGCAATAAATACCAGAATCAAAGATGGAACTGACATGAAAACATCCATTCTAACTCATTCTATGGCTTTTTATACTTAAACGGAATTTTGACTTAAGCATTTGAAATAAGCTGACAACAATAACCTCAATAAACTTCCATGCAAAGAGATTTAATGACTAAACTTAAATGCATACAGGAATTTCAATTAAAACTGAGAATAATGAGAGCACAATATAATCAACTATGACTAAATATGTTATTAGTCAGGCTTCCACAATAGTTCATGATCATGCTAAAATCCAATTATACAATACCAAGTCCAACTACTAACTCAAATGGCCAAAGTGTGGCCCAAGTTTCATAGCATCCCTATGCCAAACATACTAATAGCACTCATTTACTTGAACTAAAATTCAATCTATTGATACATCAAATAGATTTCAAATGTAAAATCAAGCAGTACTATTAAATCAATAGAGCATAAGAATGCCATGCTTCAAATTCAGTTTTTCATTTCAATCTACAGGTTTACTTCACAATATTAAGGATCAAAGTAGATACCTTATATAACGAAAAAAGAGCTACAAAATTTCAGTAAGAGAAAGGTAAGGTCAGCAATAGTTAAGCAGCAAAACAACTAGTGGAATCAACTTCAACCCAGAATGATGTGGGGCAAAATAGTTCCAATCAGACAGTAAACCAACAGACTTTACACCAATTTGAAGACCAAATTCAACCCATTTTTGTACTCAGATGAGTCTAGATTATTTCAAAACTTGAAAAGAAGAAAGAAAAATAACTGAAATGGAAAGATCCAATGAAACAACGATTTTTAGTCGTCTGTATTTTTCTATATTTTCAGCTCTCTAATTCTTGCTTTGAAAGGCAAGGAAAAGTGCCTTTATAGGCAAGGAAATATGGCAGCAATAGAAGGATCAGGTTTGCATTTTAGTTATTTTTGAATTTTTATTTTAGCTTAGGAATCCCTAGCTAATTTTCCTTTTTGCTGAACAACCCTTAATGTAATTATCAAATTATCCCAACAGCCCCTCACCCCAGCTTCTAAGAAGCTTTCATTTCTTTTATAACAAGATTCCCTACCCTAAAATTCCTATATTACCCCTCAAACCCTCTATTTTTACCCATGTACACCAGGCAAAGCCTGAGTCCAATTGACCCAAGCAGGTAGGTCTGAATAAACCCAAATTGATTCCCTTTTGGGCATTTTAATTTTCAGAACCCTCTTTTGACATTGAAAGCCCAAGATTCACAAGCCAATCCACAGAGTCTTAAAGACTCGTGGAATTTGGGTCCTAAAAAATGAAAATGTTTTCAAACTAAACCTCCGAAGCCATTACTAACTACAAAAGTCTGGAACCAACCAAGCAGGCATAGAAAACAAAACAAAACGGGAAAATCTGTAAAGGGCTAGACAGACAAAGATGGGAAGTAAGAAAAGATAAAAATTAACAACCTAAAGTGAAAGAAAATACCTAAAGTGGTCATAGACAGTGAGCATTCGAACCATAACTTTCATGTCGTCAAATCTTCCATTCATGGCTCAATCCGAGATTAATCGTGAGCTCTTTACCAGAACACACGAATAAAGTCTGAATGATCCAAAAATCTTCGCAGAAAACTTGAACAAGAAAATTTGGATTTTGAAGTTCACCTTTAATCTATTATTCGAAAGATTCAGACACGATTTGAGGCAAACGGAATAGGGATGTGGAATGAGGTGGGCTTGGGGGTTCGGGGGTGTAATTCTTGTGGTGAATGGAAGCGGCGCCGCCACCTTAGGCGGTTGGACATGGAGGCGGCTCCTAGGGTTTACAGGCGCGTCTTTGAGAGAATATGTGAGAGAGATGAGATATAGGGGGGAGGGGTTATGAGGGGGACTACTTCAGACATAAATATATTAAGTAATATCTCCTTCTGAGCCATTGATTTAACAGAGATCAATGGCCAAGATTGGACGTTACAAAACGACGACGTTTGGGTTTTAAAGTGGTGGATCGGGTTAGGAGCGTGATTGGCCACATTTGAGCAGGTCTGGGAGGAAAATTCATCTGGGCTGCCAAATTGGCCCAAAACTAAAAGCAGCCGTTTGTTATTATTATCTTTTTCTCTTTTTCTTTTCAATTTCTATTTTTTTTTTCAAATTAATTCAGAACCTAAATTAACTCCTAAAACTAAATTAATTACCAAATTAAGCTAATTAATAGTTCTAATATTTAAAAAATAATAATTAACTCTTAGATTAAAAGAATAACTGTAAAATTCAAAATTAAAAAGTCAAAATGCAAAATGAATTATTTTTGTGATTTTTATTTTTATGATGGGACTAATTTACTAATTAACTCTAAAGATATAAAAATGAATCCTAAATGCAAATGAAGACTATTTTTGTATTAGATAAAAAATTAAACATGCACTGACAAATGCGAAAAATTAGCAAAAAAAAAATGATACAAAATCTACGAAATTGCAAATAATGGAAAAAATTATTTTGTTTTGGATCTATGTAAGTAATTCATATAGGACAAAAATCACATTCTCACAATCTGCAGCACAACATATAGGAACCAATTTCGCAGGCGAGCAGGCAACATGTTAGAACTTCCCTCTCCTCCAGTACTATTAGTGAGCTCCGCTTTTGTTCGTGGAGTATTCATTTGAGTCATCTTTATTTAGTTATTTTTCTTTGTTTACTTAGAAAACTAATCAGGTAATCTCATGTCCTGAGCAGTGTATCAGTTCATCAGTAGAGGCTTCATAGACACAGTAAGTGGGTTAAGATCCATATGTTTTTTATATTAACTTAGCATTATTTCAGGGTTACTACGAATAAAGTTTTGGAGTTGGTTTATTTAAATATTTAAATTAATTAAAAATATTTGGTTGACGTATTGCCTTGTTGAACATAAAGTTTGAAGTTATAAGATTTGAAGTTATAATAGATTTGATAAGAACAGATGGTTCGCTCGATCAAGTTTAGTGATCGGATACTGGTCACGGCTTGTTCAGAAAATGGATCGTGATACATAAAGACAAATTAAATATCCATATCGGTAGCATTTAATGAAGAATATCTATGGCATTAAGTGCATGATCAGTTATAAAGAATATAACATTCACTGCCCACGGTTACACATTCTTCAATGGCCCTCGTAAGTCATTTAAGAGGGGGTTGATCCTAGTACCTTGTTTTCTAGGTATAACTATAAATAACGAGCTCTATCATTGTAGAGGGAGGAATATTTTGACAAGCATATACTATATTCTATCAAGAGCTTAATAACATATTAGTTTCTTGCTTATTTATAGTGTTCTTATTGCCTCGGTAGCTTTGCCGCGGGACTAGAATATTTGTTGTTTATTTTAATTTCAAGGCTTAATCTTACATTTTTTTCTAATTCATATATTATTTTAGGATAGATCGATTCATTTGTCTATAAATCATATATAAATTCAACTGATTGTATATTTTACGGGCAAATAATTAGGTTCCATGCATGTCTGATCCCTATTTACTTTTTGCTTAAGGAGTTAAATGCAAAAGAATTCAGGGCTTTGAGATATCGAGACGATAATCTATAGGCGATCGACTAAGTAATTATAAACAAGAACTTCATGGTGAGAAAGCACCAGTAATCAGAGAAGTAATATTTGTTGCGCTTATAAAATGATGGGCTATAGGACTATAATCACAATTTTCTATTAATCTCGTCATTACTGGCGTACGTATGTACAATTTCGTTCTTCTATGCAAATGAAATCAAGCGTATAACAAGGCCTTAAACACATTCCAATGTTTAACATCGTATGATTTCCCAATGATTGGCGTTTACTAATATATAGTATAGTATCTTTTAATTGATGATTGGTTTAGTTGGCAGTTGTTTAAATGACTTTGTACGGTCAACTCTTTTGCTTTGCTGTTCTATATATTCTATTTATGGCTGTCCAAT
This sequence comes from Nicotiana benthamiana, assembly GCA_034376525.1. Classification (NCBI taxonomy): domain Eukaryota; kingdom Viridiplantae; phylum Streptophyta; class Magnoliopsida; order Solanales; family Solanaceae; genus Nicotiana; species Nicotiana benthamiana. The sequence goes on along the minus strand of CM067324.1, from coordinate 24,718,721 downwards.
GAGGCGGAACGGGATAAAATTAATAGAATGCGATGATATTTAAGAGAGATGGTGGTGGGACGGAACAAAAGGGATGGGACAAACGGGATGAAACAGTCGTCCTATCCCGTCCCGCTAACAAACAGAATGAGACAGGATAAAACGTGACGAGACGAAACAGGATGGAACGAGACGGGTTTGTGGACCTTAAGTTTATTTTTTCAAAAAAAATCTAGTTTTTCGAAAATAACTAAGTTTTTAAAATTTGCAACTGCTAGTTTTTTGACTTATTTAACAAACTTAACTGTTAAAACGAAACTAGAAAACTCAGTAAAGAAATATAAAATATTAAAACAAAAGACTTGTAATGAAATATTTTAGTAATTATAAGTTTATAATAAAGTTATAATTATAAAGTATTAAGTAACTAAGATAATTCATAAAAAAAATTAAACGCTTAGAGCCAATTCTAGAAAAGGTTATGTTTGAACTAGGCCTCTTAGTAGCCAATTCTAGGAAAGGTTCTGTTTGAACTAGCCTCTTAGTAGCCAATTCTAGGAAAGGTTCTGTTTGAACTAGGCCTCTTAGTAGCCAATTACAAATTATCATACTAATACTTGTAAGCTCATATATAGCTTCTTTGTAACTTATCAATAATATCTCTCGGATATTCTGCTGGAATTGGCAATGTTGATTGATGTTCCATGAGCTCCATGTCGTCATTGCTTCCATTGCTAAGTATCTCATTGTATTCTTCTTCCTTAATGGTTAAATTTTCAAAACTAAGATTTCTTCTTTCTGAATTAATCTAATCTATGAATAATACGGAAACTTCTAGACTGTCCTCCGCTAATGCATGTCTATAATCTCCAATTTGAAATCTTCCCGCCTTAAAAGTACTTTCCATAGGTTTAGAAGTAGAAGGAGCAGTTTCACAATCTGTTGTTTCCATAGATTTATATATTCAAATATTGATCTACCATAAGAATATATGTTAGCTTGGCAGTAGTCTTGGAGAGATGGTTGTTTATTTTCTTGAATTGCTAAATTCTCATAAGTTTTACGAACAAATCTCTTTGCGCCTCTTAGTTTCAAAGATGGGTTAAGTGAGTAGAAATTAAATAAACGTCGGGAATAGGGAAAAAAATTTAAAATTTGAAATTATTTCATTAATGGTCGGTGCATAAGTTTGTTAGATTTGTTTTATACTTACCAAATACAACAGAAATTTCACAAATATACCATAAAAATTCGCGGGATAGGCGGAACAACGGAACGGGATAGGACGGGACGAGATGAGACGGGATAGGCGGGATGGGACAGGACGGAATGAAACGGGACGAAGTAGAACGGGACAAACGGGATGAAATGATCGTTCTGTCCCATTCTATGTCCCATTTAATATTGACCTATCCCGTTTAAAATAAAGTAGGACGGAACGGAATAGGACAAGATGTGGGACGGGACCATAACAGGAATAGGACGGGACGGCCCGTCCTGTTGGACAGCCTTAATTCTATCCTTATTAATTTGTAAGCATTCTGCATAAATTCATACTTGCAGTTATATATGGATTAAAAAATTGTTAGCCGCTTCTGCAGAATCCAGTGTCGGGGAATTAAATCATATAGATAGAGGCAAAAAATAAACATTAAGATATACATTTCAATACTCGTAATAAACTTGCTTTTGCTTGACGGTGTAGATAATGCATGAGCACATGGCCACTTTCCGTACCTAAAAATGATTATTTCTGTACTTATTTGACGATACTATTATTTCCGTACCTAAAGATGATTGTCTTTATTTTTGTTTTACTGCTGTTTTTCCTTTTATCCTATGAGCCGAGGGTCGATTGGAAATAGCCTCTCTGCCCTTTCGGGCAGGGTAAGGCTCGTCTACATATTACCCTCCCCAAACCCCACCTGGTAAGAGTATACTGAGTTGTTGTTGTTGTTGTTATAATATGAAGACACCTCTCTCTTCCTTTTTTCTGCGCATACCATGATTTAAGGAAACAACATGGCATCAATCATCAAGGAAATATTATTCAACCAACCAATTATGACGGATTCTCAAGTTCATTTATTTGATAAATGAATTTGAGTACGTTTTACTTTTCTTTTGACGTTGATAAATACAATTGCATATCATATTGCGTCATATTTATTTGACTAATATAAAAATAAACCAGTTATAGTAAACTTTATGGCCTCCAACCTCCATTGTTTGAATCACACCATTTTTTGTAGTACAAAACTATTGCTACGTACTATTGTGAGCTCAGTAAGAAATGACTTTAGCTCGACCAAATGAGTAGAACCAAACACTAGAACAAATTCGAGACCTAGGCCTTCACTCCTTTCCCCACACCCAACCACATTGGCTGAAAAGATTGTCGATTGAATCCGCTTTGTTAGCATATCACATAATGCATAGGTTAATTTTTTTCTTGTATATATTTTGATTTATTAGTCCCATTAATACAAGGCAGTTAAGTTTCAAGTGTAATAGCAAAGTTCTCAATTAAAAAAAATGCTGAAATAGCACCCTAAAGTTGAACTTACCAACTAAAATATTTTTGGACCGCCTTTGTATGCTCTACAGACTTGCATATAACTATTGAGAGTAAAAATATTCTACATAATAAGAATATTACATCCAAAAGTTTTCGTTTAGTTCAAAATAATTAATATGTGGAATCAAAATAAGTAATTTATTGCTGAGAGTTGCGCAGGAATATCCATTTTGAATTTTAAAGAGAAGCTTCAAAAATATATTTATCATGATTTAGATGGAGAAATGCACTGGAATACCAATATCTATCATGCACCCAAATTTACATACGGTAGTGGTCAATCTGTTTCCAAAAACAAGCCATTGTTCATAGTACTGCAAAAGATATTTTTATCTTTGTAGTGTCAGCAAAACCTCCTCCTTCTATCTCAGAAAGGTGGAACATCTTAGTAGTCCAATTAATTGGCTATCCAAATTTTACTTTGTTAGTGAGAATTCGATTCCTATTTTGTAATCCCTTCCTTTTCCCCTATATATAACATTCCCTTAGTTTAGAAAAGAATAAACTTATTACTATTTGAGGAGTCAAATAAAATTATTCTTTAACATGTTTTTTGCAAATCGTTTTTACATATGTTGAAGTGGTAACTATTGTGACTTATCATATTTTTATATAATTTCTAAATATTCAAATTTTATTTTAAAAAACTTAAAAAATTTATATCTGAATTCACATAGAAAATTAGTCAATTTAACCCTATACTCTGAAGAGACTCAAAAAAATAGAGAGAGTAACAAAATTAGAAAAATATCTTAGGGGAGGTAAGGTGCGGGTAGGATACGGTTTCCAAGAACATTATCATGGTAGAGAAGTTTTATTTTGTGTCTTATACAACGGACACTAGTTGTATGAGGCTTCTTTTTATTTCACAAATTTGTGGACCCTAATCTTACATTTCTGGGTCCACAACTATCTGAATTCACAAAATTGTGAGACAAAAAAGTTATCTCATTCAACTAATGTCATTTATATGAAACACAAAATAAAATTTTCAATCACGGTACAACGTGTGAGACAACTTCCGTACATTAGCTATTTCAAGAAATTAAACTCTGAAAAGCGAGACATATTTTAGGTACAAAGTCATAGCGGATATAAAAAAGAATGAGCACATAGTATAAGGTTGCAGGAATTGCATATTACATTTAGACTTGGAAGACAAGTTAAAAAGAATATATTCACCAACATGCATGAGCTAAAACATGAAAATGATGGAACTAATTATAGAATGCAATGTCAAAGCAAAGGCATGTGAGTTTACATACAAATTCAAGGCAAAAAATATATTTTATGTCGCAAGTGAGATGCTAGTCTTTTAATTCAATAGTAGAATTGATTAATTCACGCCTTATCTGTTGGGAAAACAGTGTGGACTTTGAGGGAAAGGTAACGAACGTGTGAATAATTGATTTAATTATGTAGAGATAATTCATTTTCAATATTCTCTCCGGAACATTTTAAGTGATTTTTAACTTTTTTTTTATCGATAACATTTGATTTTTTCGAATATAAAAAAAGAATTAATTTTTTTTTTCTTCCAAAGTTACACTTGGAATAAAGAACCTAAGGGTATTTATGTTGAGATGACAGATTATATGGCTTCCAAGCCAAAGGATAAGTGACATATTCATTGTAAATCATTGTATATTCATTGTATATTTACTGTATACTCATGGTATACCTGTAATGGGCTATGATGATCAATGTACTGGACCGTATATATCTGAGCCCACATCTATTTAGTTTGGGCCGGATCACCTGACCCGACCCATGAGTGTATTGTATATATATAGGGTAGGTAGATATCTTGACGGACGGACTTCGTTTTTGTTTTAATAAAAATCTCTCTGGATCTTCTCGATCCTTCTCTCAACTACCTCCTTCTCTCTCTTGTTTCTCTCACTATATTCTCCATGATTCTCGTTTAATTTAATGTTTCATGGTATCAGAGCCTAGACGATGATCCGACTATATTTCTCTGCATCTTGTTATCTTCGTTGAAGTCTTCTTTGAGATTTTTGGGGGTGTTTCTGACGTATGTGGTCGATGAGGATTCCGATCTAAATCGGATGCTTTTCTGAGACTTTTATTGTGATATCTGAGTATATCTTCTTCACTTGAACGTTTTGGGAGATTTTTCGGTGATTTTTGGGTGATTTTTCAATGACTTACCAGCTTCTAGGGTTTCTGGTGGTTGAACCTAGGGTTTAACTGCTATCCGGTGGCTCGATCCTCACTAAGTGGATGTTTTGGGTGACTTTCCGACATCCCTGACCATATTTCCAGTAAGGTTTTCTACGGTTGCACCTAGGGTTTTGTACCTAGGGTTTTCTCTGTTGATTGAAGGCCGATCTTTTCCGGTCGCAAAGAAGGAGGGTAACTTTGTCCTTATCTTGAGTATTGTATGCTTTGTGTGTGATTATCTGGCTCCGTATGTGAGCATCTGGTTTTGTGTGTGAATATCTGGTTTCATTATACTTTGCTTGTCGAAACTGTTTTTTCTTTCAAGCTGGTTCATTAATCATGGCTTCTAATACGAATGCTGGTAACTCCTCCTCGGTAGACTCTACCAGCCCCCTCTTTGTATACTCCTCTAATGTCCCTGGGGTCTCTCTTGTCCCCACTCCCTTCTCGGGAAGTGATTATGGGGGTTGGAGGAGAAAAATGGTTGTTGCATTATCTGCTAAAAACAAAATTGGTTTTGTTGATGGCACATGCTCCCGACCAGCCTTTAATGTGGCTCAACAAAGGTTATGGGATAGGTGCAATAACATGGTGATTTCTTGGTTAACTGCCTCCCTCTCCCCTCAAGTTGCTAAAAGTGTGCAGTATTCTGATACTGCACAGAGTATATGGTCCCAACTTCAGGCCAGATATGGCACTGCAAACAGGACCAAAATCTTTGAATTGAAAAGAGAGCTTTCTCACACATCCCAAGGGTCCTTAGATGTAGCTTCATATTTTAATAAGCTCAAAGGTTTGTGGGATGAACTAGAATCAACCTGTGTTAATCATGGCCAAAGATGTGTTTGTGCTGCCAAAGATGGTATAATACAGGAAAGTGATGAAAATAAGGTGTTTCAGGTCTTAATGAAGCATACATGGGGGTAAGGAGTAATCTTTTGATGATGCAGCCTCCTCCAACTCTTAACAATGTCTATAATATGGTCCTCAATGATGAGAAGCAAAGACAAGTCCAGTCTCCTTCTCACTTTAATCTAGACTCTGTCTCTTTCAATGTCCATACTAATAGGCATCCAGTTGGATTTAACAAGGCCACAGTGCCTAATCCTTCTTCTCCTTTCAGACAAAGAGTCAATTTTGATCAAGCCAGAGGACCTTTATTCTGTAGATACTGTAAAAATCTGGACACTTAATTGATAAGTGTTTCAAGATCCATGGGTATCCACAAAGTACAAATTTTAACAAGGGGAGGAGACCTGCTGCTGCTCATCTTAGTACTGGTCTGGATTTCCCTCATTCTGAAGGACATATGTCTGTTCCCCAAGAGAATCCTCCTGAAAGCCATCAATCTGTTCCAAAAATAGATGGCCAGAGTTCTGTGATACCAGGGTTGAGCAGACAACAGTATGATCAATTGATGAATTTATTACAACAGACGCAGTTAGGGGACTCCACTGCTCAGACTCCTCCTCCCATGTATGCTGCTAACTTTGCTGGTACTATGTTAACTGAGAGCCCTATTTCTGATTCCAAACTCTGCTTGCTTACCAATATTAATTCTGTCACCTGGATTATAGATTCAGGTGTCTCTAATCACATGACACATGATAAACAGTTACTTTTTAACATCACACCTTTAACTCTGCCATATCTTGTCACTCTTCCTAATGGCAATAAAGTGAAAGTAACATGCACATGTTCTTTTGCAGTGACTCCTTCCATCACTCTTCACAATGTACTGCTAGTTCCTTCTTTTAAACACAACTTGATTTCTGTCCACAAGTTAGTGAAGTAGTTGCATTGTATTGTTTTGTTCACCGAACATTCATGCTTACTCCACATGATACAGGACCCTTCTCTGAGGAGGCCTCTGGATCTTGGTAGAGAAGCTGCTGGCTTATATAAACTGGCTTGGGTTCCTCCTTCCCCTTCTTCCTCTATTAGTTGTTCCTCTACTTCTGTTTGTTCTGTGCCTGCTTCTTGTAATGATGACATTTTGTTTGATAACAAGGTTGTTCCATTGTCTTCTGTGTCTTCTTCTTGTAATAATGACATTTTGTCTGATAGCAAGGCTGTTCCATAGCCTTCATATGTATTTAGTTCCATCTGTAATAATGTTGTTACAACTGACATGGATTACATTTGGCATTTAAGACTTTCTCATACTCCATTTACAAATATGAGACATGTTTCTGGTTTGTCTTTTCCATTTGCTTCTAAACAACCTTTTCCATGTTCTGTCTGTCCTATGGCAAGACAGACTAGACTCCCTTTTCCTGATGATTATATTAAGACCTCTAGACCCTTTCAATTGATTCATGTGGACACTTGGGGACCTTATCATACTCCAACCTCTTCTGGTTATAGATACTTCCTTACAATTGTTGATGATTTTTCTAGGGCAACATGGACACACTTAATGGGATCCAAAAGCAATGTTTTTCTATGCTTAAGTCATTCCTTTCTCTGGTTAAAACCCAATTTAATGTTGTGGTTTAAACTATTAGAAGTGACAATGCTTTAGAATTGGGATCTAGCATTGAGGGTATTTCTTTCTTTAGTAGTCAGGGGATCATACATCAAACCACCTGCTCTCATTCTCCTCAACAGAATGGTGTTGTTGAGAGGAAGCATATAACCCTCCTTGAAAGATGTAGAGCTTTACTTTTTCAATCTGGGTTACCTGTACCTTTCTGGGGGGACTGTTTGTTGACTGCCACTTACCTCCTTAACAGAATACCCACCAGATTGCTTCACATTAAATCTCCTCATGAAATCTTGTATGGGAAAGTTCCAACCTATTCTCACTTGAGAACATTTGGATGCCTTGCCTATGCTACTGTCCCAATCCCTCAAAGGGACAAGTTAAGGCCAAGAGCCCTTCCTTGTGTTTTCTTGGGTTATCCCTTTGCCAAAAAGGGTTATAAATTGTATGATCTTGCTTCAAAGAAATATTTGGTTTCCAGGGATGTTATATTTCATGAATCATGTTTTCCTTTTAAAACTGTATCTTCTTCTGCTCATCCTTCTGCTTTATCATTTCCTTTTGTTCCTTCTGGAGAACATGATGATGATTCTGATTCTCCCATCCTCCTCTGCTCTCCTCTTTATCCTACATCTGTGCAAGTACCTTCTTATACTGTTCCAAACTCTACTACCTCTACCTTCTCTCCTTCTTTCAATCCTGATATCTCACCTCATGTCCTAGCTTCTTCTCCTTCTGTTCCTGCTCCCAGAAAGTCTCAAAGAAAGCATAATCCTCCCACTTATCTTAAGGATTATGTTTGTCAACTACCTGCCTTTTCTGGCTCATCTTCCTCCTCTTTGGAATCTGAGCCTCTATATTACTCTCAAGCTGCATCTGTTCCAGCATGGCAGGATGCCATGAGACAGGAGTTTGATGCTTTGGACATAAACCATACTTGGGATGTTGTTCCTCTTCCTCCTGGTAAGAAACCCATTGGTTGTAAATGGGTTTATAAAATCAAATACAAGGCTGATGGCTGTGTTGAAAGGTGTAAAACTAGACTTGTTATTAGAGGAGATACTCAGGTTGAAGGTATTGATTTCACTGACACCTTTTCTCCTGTGGTTAAAATGTGCACTGTTAAGTATCTTATTGCTGTGGCTGTGAAAAATCATTGGAATTTATTTCAACTAGATGTTAATAATTCTTTATTGCATGGTGATTTGGATGAGGAGGTCTATATGAAGCTCCCTCCAGGTTTGACAGTTTCTGCTCCTGACTCTGTTTCTGCCTCCTCTGCCTCTACTCCCCTTGTTTGCAAATTAAACAAATCCCTATATGGGCTCAGACAGGCATCAAGACAATGGTGTGCCAAATTGTCTTCTTCCCTATAGTCAAAAGGCTATAGACATTCTTTGAATGATTATTCCTTATTCATCAAAGGTACACCAGGGTCCCTTGTGATTGTAGCTGTCTATGTGGATGATATTATTCTTACTGGGGATGACTATGATGAGATTGATGCCCTGAAACTGTTTCTGGATGATCAGTTCAAAATTAGGACCTAGGGTCCTTACATTATTTTTTAGGCATAGAAATGTCAGTTGTTCCTGGTGGGATGATCCTTAATCAGCACAAATATATTTCTGATTTGCTGCAACAGTTTGACTGTGTCAATGTCTCTTCTGTTGTTTGTCCTTTGGACATTAATGCAAAGTTACATGCTGATTCTGGTGACCTTTTGCCTTCTCCTGATCAGTTTAGGAGTCTTGTTGGTAAACTCTTATTTCTGACTCATACTAGGCCTGACATTTGTTTTGCTGTGGAACATCTGAGTCAGTTTCTCAAATGCCCCAGACTCCCCCATATGACTGCTGCCCTTCATGTACTGAGATACCTTAAAGGTACCCCTTCTATGGGTCTCTTTTATTCTGACTGCAATGATTTCTCTGTTATTGGTTACTCCGATAGTGACTGGGTTGCATGCCCTGATACTCGAAGATCTGTTACTGGATTCTGTATTATTCTGGGTGGCTGCCTGGTTAGTTGGAAGTCTAAGAAACAACCAGTGGTTTCTTTATCTTTTGCTGAAGCTGAATACAGGGCCCTCAGTAAGGTTGTTGCAAAACGGTCTTGGTTGTCTCGTTTATTTCAAGACCTTGGGGTTTCTGTTTCTCTTCCTTTTTCTGTATATTGTGACAGCCAGGCTACTATTCACATAGCTAAGAATCCTGTTTTTTATGAACGGACCAAACATATTGAAGTGGACTGTCACTTTGTACGCGACCAACTCCAGAATGGCCTTATTCAACTGTTTCATGTCCCTACAACTCGTCAGCTGGCTGACCTTCTGACCAAGCCTTTGCCTGGCACTGTGCTTCATCCCTTGTTGCTCAAGTTGCAGGTGGTCACCCCCTCCAACTTGAGGGGGGGTGTTGAGATGACAGATTATATGGCTTCCAAGCCAAAGGATAAGTGACATATTCATTGTAAATTATTGTATATTCATTGTATATTTACTGTATACTCATGGTATACCTGTAATGGGCTATGATGATCAATGTACTGGACCGTGTATATCTGAGCCCACATCTATTTAGTTTTGGGCCGGATCAACCGACCCGACCCATGAGTGTATTGTGTATATATAGGGTAGGTAGATATCTTGACGGACGGACTTCATTTTTGTTTTAATAAAAATCTCTCTGGATCTTCTCGATCCTTCTCTCAACTACCTCCTTCTCTCTCTTGTTTCTCTCACTATATTCTCCATGATTCTTCAGTTTAATCTTAATGTTTTCATTGTATTTTTAATGATAAATTGAGATTAACATGATTAATTATATTATTAATTAATAATAAAATATAACTTTTTTAATACATGCGAAATTATTCAATTAAAGTGAACCCGAGGAGTATAAAATATTTTCTTCTCCTAGCCCCCTCATCCCCATTTGCAGTGATTGGGCATGTGAGGTGGTTGCATTAAACAAACTGAGCACCTATTTAAGTGGCAGCTACTTTTCTTGGTAAACCCATTCATACATTTAATTCCATTTCCTCAATCTTATTTCTACTTCTGTTACTTTGCATCTACATAGGAAATGGCCAAGTGTGGCATTCTTGCACTGGGTTTCATAATAGGTTTCTTTAGTCTTTTCTTCAATGCAAATGCTTTCACAGCTTCTGGTTGGATGAGAGCTCATGCCACCTTTTATGGTGGGGCTGATGCTTCTGGCACAATGGGTAAGTTCAATACTTTCCAAACAAACTACTCAACCTTTATCATATTATATCAACTACTTAGGTTTAACCTCGAACAAGTTTAGGTCGGCTATATGAATATGGTTTGACTATTTTTGTGTAACATGCGACAGGGGGTGCTTGTGGATATGGCAACTTGTATTCAACAGGGTATGGAACTAGAAGTGCTGCATTGAGTACTGCTCTATTCAACAGTGGAGGATCCTGTGGGCAATGCTACAAGATCATTTGCGATTTCTAGGCAGAACCGCGATGGTGCAAGAAAGGAGTATTAGTTACCATCACTGCTACGAACTTTTGCCCACCAAATTATGCCCTTCCTAGCAACAATGGAGGCTGGTGTAACCCTCCTCGACAACATTTCGATATGGCTCAACCTGCTTGGGAAAAGATTGGCGTTTATAGAGGTGGCATTATTCCTGTATTCTACCAAAGCTAGAGTTATATCTTCTTAAAGAAAATAGTTTTGCTTGTATTCTAGGTTCTTGGCTTGAATAATACTCCGATCACGCAATTCACAGGGTTCAACAAGCAACAGTAATATTTAAAAATGACTTTACCTTCTATACACTCACATTATATAAACGTTTTTGCACTATCTGATCACTTAAATCATACTCATTAGTGATCTGGAAAATAAAATATGTTACCTGCTATAACGTGTTAAAATACTGATAGCGTAATAGTTCTTTTCCGGTGCATGTGTATATAAGTTAAATCCTACTAAAATTAAATATGTGCACTTGCTCATTCAATGACTTAGATAAATTAATTATAGCTCAACTATGAAATAGATTTTTGGCAGTTGTAGCACTAACATTTTAGGCAAGTAAATTTGACAAAGTAGGTGTTTAATTTCTTTTTCTTTATTTTTTGGTGGTGCAGGGTTCCATGCAAGAAACGTGGTGGAGTTAGATTCACAATCAATGGAAGGGACTATTTTGAGCTAGTATTGGTAAGCAATGTCGGAGGGGCTGGATCTGTTCGATCTGTTCAAATTAAAGGATCAAGAACAAACAGGATGACAATGTCTAACAACTGGGGAGCCAATTTTCAATCCAACACTTATCTCAATGGACAATCACTTTCCTTCAGGGTCACTACAACAGATGGTGTCACAAAAACATTCTTAAACATTGTTCCAGCTAATTGGCGTTTCGGGCAGACATTCTCAAGCCCAACTCAGTTCTCGTAAAGTAAAGGATTTTAGAGTTGTTGGATTCACAGGCAGTGGTGTGCTTACATTTTAACGAAAGCAGCCCTACCCTGACCTTTGCTTTTCTTTTTTTGTTTTCTGGAGTCTAGATTATTGAGGATTTCTCCCTCAAGGTAGGGTAAGATCTGCGTATTCACTACCTTCCTCAAACTTCACTTGTGAAATTGTATTGGATTATTGTTATTATTGTTATTAATTATTGAGGAGCTAGAGGTAAATAAGCCCATGAACTCTAGTCCAAAGTTGGTGCAACAGAAGTTGCTGAAATACTTATTCCTTTGTATGTAGACTACAAGCATTTGTCTGTAGTATAAGTGTCAAACATCAATAAGACGTTTTGAAGCTGAACACGTGCTTTATATTTGTAACTTTTCAATATGATGATTTTCATGTTATACATATTGTAGCATTGCCCTACTGTATTTTTTGCCATGTAGTAGTAATACGTGTGAACTTGCTCTGGTTTCCCATATTTGTGTTATACATCCTGTACTAAGTGTCCCTCTTTTGGCTGCTTAAAAACTTGTTCAGTTGGCAAAGCTACTTCACCCATGACCTTTAAATCCTGGATTCGAGTTTCTTTGGAGGGGGATGTAGAAATACTACTGTATTAGGAAAAAATTATATTTAAATATAAAAAAATGTGTCAAGATACGTAGACTGATTAAATGGTCAAAGAATTACAGCTAGCCAAGAGGCACGAGTTGCAACAGGTATGAGCAAATGACAGAAGAAGAGGCACGGGTAGTTATTCGAATAACTCAGCGCATGTACCTATTTAAGTCATTTATATTCGAGGGTCAAAAGGAATGAATCTGACAATAGAAAAGAGTGCAGATACGGCATTTAATAGGCATTAAATGTGGAATACGTTAGGGAATTTGTATTGAATGTAATGATTATGTAATGTAACATTCAATGTCTTTAATTACTCATAATAACATCATTATGATTTGGACAATGTATATCTCCAAGATACCTATAAAAGGGAGACATCTGAGCAATTGTGGGGACACGAAATCATTGAAATATATTTTGGTTTACTTTTTTTCCCTTGAATACTCTCTTACTACCTAAATTATTTTCTTTTATACATTCTTTTGATTATCAGTAACCCGTGTTCTTCTAAATTCTAGCTTTGACTAAAATTCTATTTTTTAGTTAAACAAATTGGTTTCGTTACTGGAAATTGATAATCTATTTTCTTGTAACTTAACTTTGTTTTGTTGATCAATTATGTTGAACAACAACGACAATATTCGAGAAAACCAACAAAATCAGGAAGTTCCACAAAATATTAACACTCTAATTCCTACTCCATAAGGCTCTCCCCGACAATCTTGTAAGGGAACTCCTGTTGGATCTCAAATAAACGAGCATGCTCAATTTGAGAATGTTGAAGTTGTTGATGACGCTTTGCAGAAATTAATTGCTGCTCAGATCAATAGAGTTGTTGAGGCGCTTGTTAACCGGTTACATGTTGCAACACCTACGCCGACTCCAAATAATAACACTATGGAAAACCCTCGTTCCAGACTTGTTAACTTGGGCAGCGGTGGAACTCATAGTGGATTACAGGAGAGAGAACCAAGTAATGTAGTCAATTTTGATTTACAAAACTTAGTACTAATCTTGCAGAAATAGCTCAAAGAGCAAAGTGAGCGCAAAGAGCAGATACCTAGGGCGTCGCCCGTAATCAACGGGGTAGATATGGATCGGTATTCGCAACAACCCTGGAGCCAAGTACTGCTCCTCTTCCAATTCTAAAAAAGTTCAAAATGCCTGATATTCCAAAATATGATGGAACAACAAACCCACGAGACCACGTGACTGTACTCACGACAGGCGTAAAGGCAACGATTTGACGAAGCAGGAGATTGAATCTATATTAGTCAAGAAATTTGGTGAAACACTCACTAAAGGAGCGCTAACATGGTATTCTCTTTTACCCGAAAATTCTATAAATTGTTTTGCTGAGCTTGCATATTCTTTCATCAAGCATGTTGGACAATACGCTTTACGCTAGAGGGGGGGGGGGGTGAATAGCGTTTTAAAAATATTAAGCGTTTTAGTGCGGAATTTAAAAAACTTTGCAGAAATTAAAACAAGTGCAGTAGAATAAACTTACACAATGATGTATCCTGGTTGGCCACAAACGTGGTTAGTCCAGTCCCCGAGAGACTCTCTCGAGATTTCCACTAAACTTGTCAAGCTTACGGGTGCTTAACAAACCGTTACAGCTGAGGACACAAGCCTCACCTAGTTGCTCGGGGATCACAATCCCAAAGACTTCAATTGCTCGGGGATACCAATCCCAAAGACTTCAATTGCTCGGGGATAACAATCCCAAAGACTTCAACTGCTCGGGGATAACAATCCCAAAGACTTCAACTGCTCGGGGATAACAATCCCAAAGACTTCAACTGCTCGGGGATAACAATCCCAAAGACTTCAACCGAGGAATCACAAGTTCCTCAACAAACGAGAATCGCAATTCTCTTACAAACACAAAACACACTCACTTTACAAAGCACTCCTTAATGAGTAGATATGAGTAGAAATAGTACGCTCAAGATCACAACAACTTAGCTCAATAGAATGGCTCTTCAAAAAGCTTTATGGATGAATGGAAAATGATGATCAATGTAAGAAAGCTTTTAGCAATGAAAATACTCAAAGTGTATATGTTGTTGTTGTGAAAACACTGAGTTGAAGCTGTATTTATAGGTGAAAAACTCAGTCTTACCGTTGTCTAATTGCCAATTAAGGATTGCTGAAATTACTCAGTGACAATCGATTGTCAAGACTAAACAATCGATTGTTTGCCTATCAGATTAAAAATTCAATCCCAGATTTTACGTCAACAATCGATTACTTCAAATCAATAATCGATTATTTATAACGTTAAGAAATCCTTTCCAATTTTTGGCATAAAACATCGATTGTCCGGAAATCAACAATCGATTATTTTAACAACGCTCAGAAAATCTTTTCCAGATTTTACGCAAAACATCGATTGTTAAATATCAACAATCGATTACCTGAAGGTAATTGAAAATATATGACAACGGTCAGCTTCAACAATCGATTATCAAATGGAATAATCGATTATTAATTAATTTCAAAACTCTCTGTCTCATATATAATCGATTATCAAAAGCCACAATCGATTATCATTTTATTTAAAATCACTGGGAGACATTTTTTTCATTCTAATCGATTACCATTAGTTCATAATCGATTTTTATGAGTTTTGAAAACTTTGCCTCAGTTAACAATCGATTATCATAAGTACACAATCGATTGTTATGCAGTTTGCAAAAACCTGATGTTAACTGACTTACTCACAATCGATTATCATTAATTCACAATCGATTGTCATGCAGTCTTGGCTTAGAGATACTCGATTATCATAAGTACATAATCGATTATCTTAGCCCAGATTTTTGAGGCATGTTTGGAAAACATTTTAACAAATGTAAATATGCATAGTTTAAAATCATTTGACACTTAATTTAAATATGCATGATTTTGGAAAAATAATTTTAGTAGAGAAGCCATGTTATGAGCCAAGTTGAGGAATCAAGATCACAATTAATATTGACTCAATTATAACATTTCTAAACTTTGTCTTGAGCTTCTTGTAATGCATCCATTTTGTGCTTGTCCTTGAGCACTGCTATATATCGCTTTTTGCTTTGTTTGACATTCATCAAAACCTACAAAAGAACACACGTTTAGTATATTGTATTTGAAACGTGTTTCCAACAAAGCACACTTGGGAGATCAAAAAAGTGGAAAAAAGAATGGAAGATATTTTCAAGATCAAGCAAGGGGACTCAGAATTGCTTAGAGAATTCGTGGACAAATTTCAACGTGAAAGAATGACATTGCCACGTGTACCTGACAATTGTGCAGCTATTGCTTTCACAAGCAATTTGAATGAAAAAATCTCGGAAGCTACGAGGCGACTCAAGGAAAGCCTTCGAGTCTCAGCTACAACGTGGAATGATGTTGATAACAGGCATAGCACGAAGCTAAGGATTGATTAAGATATTGTTCCACTATTTCAAAAAGAAGAAAAGGTGAATTCGAGACATGCGAAGACCAAAAAAGATCTGGTAAAAATAGATATGAACCGTACATGGGACCTGCAGGAAAGGACTCACGGTCAAAGCAGGATAATCAAAGGTACGATCACAGATCAACAAACAACGAATCAAGTTCTTTATCAAGATTCAAGAACAAGCGAAACAACTACGAGTCACGAGATGATGATAGAAATCTAAAAGCAAGATTCGGTGGTTATAATTTCAACGTCAGTACCTCCGAGCTTGTTGTTGCTTTGAGAGGCATGAGAGATAAGGTTCGATGGCCGAAGGAAATGAGATCGAATCCGAACAGGCGTAACCCCGATCATTGGTGCGAGTTTTCATAATGACCACGAATATGAAATAACAGATTGTATATTTTTACAAAGTGAAGTCGTCTATTGAAATAAGGATATCTCAATGAGTTGTTCAGTGAGAAAGGCAAGCAAGCTTACATGAAGAATGGGCAGGAGCCTCCAAAACCACTTTTCCCCAAAAGAACTGTCAACGTTATAAGTGGGGTGAAGACATCAATGGTATATCATATATATAGCAGCTAACAAGATTTCCAAAATAACAATTACCCAAAGGAAACGGGTGTGACACATCCTAGAGGAAGACAATATTACCTTCAACGATGTGATATAGATGGCGTATTAATACCCCATAATGACGTACTGGTAATATCTTTAATTGTATATGATACTAATGTGAAACGAGTTTTGATTGATCCAGGTAGCTCCATGAATATTATTTTGCTAAGAGTATTGCGTGAGATGCAAGCCGAAGATGAAGTAATACCAAAGTCCCATACTCTATCTAGATTTGATAATTCAAGTGTTGTCACGGAAGGAAAGGTAACACTCACCACATTCGCTAAAGGTGTCGTCGAAGATACAAAGTTCCAGGTAGTAGATATGGAGATGGCTTACAACATGATTCTAGGGAGACTATGGATCTACGAAATGGATGCAGTACCTTCAACTTTGCATCAAGTTATTAAATTTCCATCGCCATAGGGAATCTGTCAAATTTGTGCGGATCAACATACATCCAGGGCGATCAACTCCGTTGCAGATACAAGCACGGGAAATTAAGGTAAATAACAACCACAGAAAGCAGTTGAGGTCACCACAACACTAACCTTAACTGAGCAAGGGCAAACAGATATAGACTCAAGACCTGATACCATTCAAGAACCAAAAGAAAATGAAAATATCAAAGCAACAATAGAGGAATCAGAGCTTGTCGTGTTATTTGCTCAATGGCCCGATAAGAAAGTTTATGTCGGGGCTAATCTTAGCCAAGGCATGAGAGGTAAGTTAATTGAATTTTGAAAACTAACATGGACTGCTTTACTTGGTCCCATTCTGACATGACAGGGATACCACTAGAGGTGATGACTAAAAAATTAAATGAAGATCCCTCGTACCCTCATGTTAAACAAAAGAAAAGAAAGCAAGGAACTTTTAAGAATCAGGTGATTCAAAAAGAAGTCCAAAAATTGTTAAAAAGTGATTACATTCGTGAAGTAAGTATCCTAACTAGTTAGCTAATACTGTTGTGGTTCCAAAGAAGAACGGTAAGTGGCAAGTTTGTGTAGATTACACTGATCTTAATAAAGCTTGTCCTAAAGTTTCTTTTCCACTACCACACATAGATCAGTTGATTGATGCGACTGCATGTCATGAGCTATTAAGCTTTTTAGATGCATATTCAGGCGATAGTCAGATTAAAATGGATCCAAGAGATGAAGAAAATATTTCATTCATAATAGACAGGGAGACTTATTGTTATTAGGTAATGCCATTTGTCTAAAGAATGTAGGTGCAACGTATCATAGGTTAGTTACCAAAATATTTCAAGAGCATTTCGGAAAAACCATGAAAGTATATATAGATGATATGCTTGTTAAAACTCGGTATTCAAAGGATCACATAACACATTCATCTGACACATTTTATATTTTATGCAAATTTAATATGAAGTTAAACCTCGAGAAATGTGCATTTGCGTTGCATCAGGTAAGTTTTTGGGTTTTCTTGTTTCTAACCATGGTATTGAAGTAAATCCTGCACAGATTAAGGCCATTGAAGAAATCTCCGAGATACTTCCAAATAAGAAAGAAGTTCAAAGATTAACAGAGGGAATTGCAGCTTTGGGGAGATTCATTTTTGAGTCATCGGAGAAGTGCTTTAAATTCTTCTCGGCCCTTAAAAAGCAGGATCATTTTGAATGGAATGAAGAATGTCAACAGGCACTCAAGAATTTGAAAAACGTACTTATCAAATCCACATTTACTGGCAAAATCAAAGGCCGGGGAAAGACTACTTATTTACTTATTGTTTCGGAAGTGGCGGTAAGTGTTGTTTTAGTCCGGGAGGAGCAAGATAAACAACCCCCCCATCTATTATGTTAGTAAATATTTGTTAGATGCGGAGATGCGGTATCCTAGGTTAGAAAAACTTGCACTTTCATTAATTATGGCATCTAGGAAGTTAAGACCTTATTTTCAGCGTCATCCTATTGCTGTAGTAACAGCCTACCCTTTACGAAATATATTATATAAACATGAGTTATTAGGTAGATTGGCTAAGTGGGATATAGAGTTAAGTGAATACGAAATCACATACCAACCTAGGATTGCTATAAAATCACATGTATTAGCTAATTTTGTGACTGAATTTAGCCAAGGCATGCAATTAGAAGCAGAGAAAGAATTACAGGTATTCAATGGATCTAACACAGGAACGTTCACTTTATTCGCTCATGGTTCATCTAATGTAAAAGATTCAGGTTAGAAATTATTTTGGTACCTCCTACGAGTGAAACCATTCGACAAGCTATTAAATGTAACTCCATAACTAACAATAAGCAAAGTATGAGGATGTGATTGTAGGTCTAGTATTGGCACGAGAACTTGGCATAAATCATATTATAACAAGAGTGACTCGCAACTCATGGTTAATCAAATGCTGGGGACTTATACAGCCAGGGAAGCGAGGATGCAGTAGTACCTAGAAAGGGTACAAAAATTGACAAGCCTGGAAAGTTACACAAATACCAGGGGATGAAAATGTTGAAGCAGACTCTTTAGCTGGCCTCGCGTCTGTGGCTGATGTGGAAAGAGATGCAAATGCCTTAGCTATACATTTCTTTCATTTAGTTCTCGACCCTGATAAGAATGAGGTAAATTTTAATAATTTAACATGGGATTGGAGGAACGAGATTGTTGCTTTTTTGCAGTATGATACCGTGCCTAATGATAAGGAGAAAGCTCATGCACTTCGAAAAAAGGCTGCTCGGTATTTCTTAAAGCAAGGCAATTTATATCGTAAAATATTTGGTGGACCTTTAGCAAGATGTCTCGGACCTTCTCAAACGGAGTATGTAATGAGAGAGATTCATGAGGGGCATTGCGGGAATCACACAGGAGGAAGATCATCGGTAAGAACCTTTATTAGAGCAGCCTATTATTGGTCTAAAATGGAAGAAGAAGCAGAACGTTTTGTGGATAAATGCGATAAATGCCAAAAGTACGGAAACAATATGCATAGACCTGCGGAATTATTACATCCAGTAATCGCACTGTGGCATTTATAAAATGGGAAATGAACATTGTGGGTCCATTACTACAAGCAATAGGACAGGTAAATTTCTGCTCATACTTACTGATTGTTTTACTAAAGGGGTAGAGGGATGTGCATTTAAACAGGTATGAGAAAAGGAAGTCAAGGATTTCATTTGGACCTCGATATCACCAAAACCTGCTCCAATCCAAATTTAAAGAACTTTCAAAATCTTCAAGAACCAACTTTCACTATTATGCGCCAAAACGTTCTCGTGTCATCCACAACCCGATCTGAACATACGCCCAGGTCCGAAATCATACGAACCTATTAGAACCGTCAAATCCCGATTTCTGAGGCAGTTTACTCAAAATGTTGACCAAATTCAAACTTGGCCTTTTAAGCCAACATTAAAGAACCAAGTGTTCCGATTTCAACCCAAACTCTTTCAAATTCCGAATTACCTATCTTTGCAAGCCATAAATCAGTAAAAGCAAATACAGAAAGTTTTAATTAGGGGAACGAGGTTCTAAAAATTAAACGACCAGTCGGATCGTCATAATTCTTATCTAAGAAGGTGTTTGGCTAAGCTTATAAGCTGGTCAAACTGGCTTATAAGCACTTTTTGACTTATATACGCGTTTGGTAAAATTAAAAATGCTTATAAGTTAAGTGCTTATAAGCCAAAAATAAGCCAAAAGCCATAAGTAGGTCTCCCTCAGCTTATCAAATTTCAGCTTATAAGCACTTTAGGTTTGACCAAAATATTTACTATTCTATCGCTAAAATACTTCTTTTTAAAACAAACTCTTCGTTCACTCAATTCTTCAGTTGCTTATTACTAATTTCCGTACTTTTATCCAAACACGTAACTGCTTATTTTTTAAATCAACTTCAGCACTTAAAAGTGCTTTTCAACACCTAATGCTTATCAGCTATTCTAAATCAGCTAAGCCAAACAGGCTCTAAGTCCTGACCAATATAATTTTGTTTTTTGGGTTCAAAAGGATAATATATTAATTAAAACAATTTAACCAAAGTTTTTTCGGTTCAGATGGATGATATATTACAACAATTTAAACAAAGTCATTACGAGTAGTCTCATATGAGTAATTAAGCCGATCAAGAACTTTATACGATTGTATTTAATTGATTTGACCATGTCATTAGACACTCTACGTGACAGATGGCATAAGTTTGTGTCTCGATATAAAATGAACCTTGGCCTTAAAACTAATAAAATGAACTCATTTATTATCCAAATTAATTGTTCAACCCTAATGAGATTAGATTTAATTGAATTCCATATGTGCAAGTGGACCTAGAAAATCCAATTGATATCTTAGTGCTTACAATCTCACGGGAGATTATATTTCCTAATTGGCTTGTAAGCGAGGATTACTTGTTTAATACTCCCTAATTTACATTGTTTATGAGAAAACAAGGTTTCGCCATGTGATTAGGGTGATAAAATGACAAAAATGTTCATTTATGTTTGGTTTCGCCACCTAGCATCATTAAGGTTGTTTAATTGCTAACAAGGGCAATATTGGGTAATTACTCTTGGTCAAAAGTATGATGTTTGAGCCTTTTTAGCAAAGTAAATCACATTTTCTCTCCCGACAATTAATTTTTTTAAATAAAATAGGAGAATAAAACTTTGGAAAAGACAGAAAAACTCGCATTGATCACTGAAAACCCTAATTTTCCCGTTCAGCTTCTCACCTGAACCCTCATTTTCCTCTGATCCTTTGGCTTTCTCTTGTCGAATCTTCCAGCTGAAGTTTCCAGAAGTTTCCTATTTTTTGATGGCCATGCCGGCCGATTCATCAGCATCTAACAACTCGCCGCTTTCGCCAGTCACCACCCCCGACGGTAGCTCCGCCGCCGTCAACAGTCCTCAGTCTCGCCGGAGTTTAACCTCACCTTGGGCACAAGTCGTCCGCGGTGGCAGCGACGCCGAAACAACCACGGTCACCGCTCCTCGCTCCCCGTCAGCATCGCCATCACCGCCGGAGCAAGTTTCGGTTCCCGATAGCTCGGCTCAGAAAATTTCTCCGGAGAATGAGGTTTCCGATTGTCAGCCTGAGAGCTCCAGTGGTACTAATGATGCTTTAGGTCCTCCGAAAAAGCCTGCTTGGAACAAACATTTAAACGGTGTCGTTGAAGCCGGTCCGGTTATGGGTGGTGCTGTTGCTTGGCCTGCTCTCTCTGAGTCTACTCGGGCCATCCCAAAATCGTCTTCGGATTCATCGAAACCAGTTGCAGATGGATCAAACACACTTTCTCAGGTTCATTTCCTTTGGATTTTTTAATGTTTTACTGTTGCTCCGAGTATGTTGTTTCATATATGTTTATGTGTATACTCAGGGTTTACGAAATCTGAGTTAAAAATGGCTGCATTGGCTTTTCTGTTGATGTAGAGGAAATAGGATTTGTTTTAGCTGTATGTTTGATTGACGTAGGTGTTTTTATGAATAGGGACCAGTCATTTCACCGTTACAGCAAAAACAAGCTAATAGTAATGCAAACTCACATTCAAATGCAAATCACACAATGCCGGTTAGACAAAGATCAATGAAGCATCGCGGGGGCAGCAATAGCAGTGTTGGTAGTGGCCCAGGTAGTGGATCTAATCAGAGCGGCTTTAGTCGGGCTCCACCTCCACCCCCGCCGCCATTGCCACCACCATTTCCTGTGATGCCTTATGGGAATTTGTTACCGCCTGTTCTTGATCCTCGTGTAAGAGGTCCTAGACCTATTGGAGGAATTTCGTCTCAGCCACATGGAGGTGATCAATCTTCACATAGAAATCCAAACAGGAAGGGGAACTTTGGGGGCCGACCCCGTGGAGATGGATCTTATCATAATAGGCGTGATCAAGATCGGAGAGATGTCCACCAAGCCCCTCAATTTGTTCCTCCTCCAGTAGGGTTCATAACACCTCAGTCTCCTGGTTCTGCCCCGTTTATGCCTGCACCTTTGAGACCCTTTGCTGGTCCAGTGGGATATGGTATGTCTTCCTTAGCATCTGTTCATTAGCTAGAAGCTATTAAATTATCACTTATTTCTTTGGTTCCTTTCAGATATGCCACCTCAATTCGTTTATATCCCCACGATGCCTCCAGAGTCCTTTAGGGGTGTTCCAATTATCCCGCCGCCTCCACCAGCACCGCCGCCTTTCTTTTTTCCAGTCGTGGATCCAAACTTACCTGCCTTGTTGGTTAAACAGATAGAATATTACTTCAGGTTTTTGTGATTTGGACTATTCTTTCTTTCTTTCTTCTTTTCTTTTTCCCCTTAATCTTGAGTTCTTTTAAGAGAATCTGCTGACAAAATCTGTTATTTTTTGCAGTGATGATAATCTGGTGAAAGATGACTTTTTGAGGTCCAAAATGGATGAAGAGGGATGGGTTCCTATTGAATTGATTGCTAACTTTCCTCGTGTAAGTGATATAACCTGGTTCTCGATTTTAATGGGAAGGTGTTTGATCACTGCTTCAGAAGTCCTAAGATTTATACCTCCTATAGCCTTCTATTAGATGTAAATGGTTTTGAGAACTCAGATACCTCCACGAAAAGTAGCTTCATGTCCCCTCTTCTTTCGTCTTACGACTCTTGTCTTCCTGTTATTAGTACGTAAATTGTTTAGCAGTGAATTCTGATACTTATTAGATACATAAAATTATCTTGAACATTGTTTGCTGAAGATTCCATTGGTTCATTAAACATCTTTCTTTTCCACTTATGGAATGATATCTCTGGTAAGTGTTTTACTCAGTCTACATTAAAAAGGATTGTTGCTGGTTTGTAATATCTTCCTATTTCATGTCAGTGTTTCCTGTTGAATTTAGCATTATATTTACCAGTTTTGATACTGTCTGTGTGTCTAATGAAGGATATTGTTGCAATTGACAGAAGTAGGTTTCATTTAAGCTAAACTAATTATCTTGCGGCTTCATTCATAACTTTTTTTTGGTTACATTTCTTGCTCTTTCTGAACTCTAAGGTCAAAATGGAAGTTCATTCCCACACCTATATTCCGTTCAAACTTGACATCCAAATTTTAAGTTTTGCTAACATTTTCTGAGTTCTGAAATTTACCAAAGATCTAAACATTGCCTTTTCTTTCACCCATCTGTTTTCAGGAGAATTGTGTCTATATCCAATTTCAATTTGTACCAGTGGCTTACATGATTCTTCATAATGGATTTTTGGTTTCTTGCTACTTTTATTTGATCTAAATTGATGCAATTATACATCTAAGTCACAGGATTTTTTGCTATTATCAAGTGGATAAGTAGGACATTCCATATAAAATCGATCAAATGATGAAACCCATCTTATTTATTTCTATTTTCTTTGTTGTTTGATCTTGCGATTAAGCTACTGCTACATCATTGAAAGTTCCTAAATTATTTTAGTATTCATCATGTCAACTAGATAAAGACTTTAATGACTTTTAGTGAGTTCTGTCTTGAGGTATTGAAATCTTTTTTCTAAAATGTAGGAGTTTTGACTTGAAATTGTAATTATATTTTTGAACATTATTCTTCTGTACAGTAACAGGACAACATTGTCTTGCCTTCTAGGTGTTTTTCATTTCTGTGTTAGTATTGCCCATGCACAGATGAAGGTTTTGCTCTATGGTTTCTTTTTTCAGGTTAGGCATTTGACAAACAACATCCAGTTTATCTTTGACTGTTTGAGGGCTTCAACGCTTGTGGAAGTGCAGGTATTGTGTGAAATAAAAATTCTAAATCAACTCTTGTTGTTATCATATTGGAAGAGGCAGCTAATGCCGTGGAACATTTTGTGGGAATTGCTCCAGTTTGATAAGTATTTATCCACTGCCTTTTGGAAAATTATGGTAGTTACAGCATGATCATTCTGTTTACCTGCTCTTCTTTTGTCCATTATTATACACTGTGGCACCAATGATGCATAAAAGCTGCTAAAGTTATTTCTCTTTGAATTGTCCGGCTTGAGTTTAATGCATGTTGTAATATTTCTTATTTAAAAGACTGGGTGAGATTTCCAAATTCCCCTGCATAAATTCAATAGGTTTTCTATTCTTTCTTTCTGTTTTTTTTTCAATTCAAAGAAATTGCAGTGACAAGTCTTTTATTAATTCTTCAAATCATATCTTATAACGTCACGGCCGGTTTTGGGATTGATTAACTGGGGACTGGGAAGCGGTTAAAAAGCTTCTTTGATTCTAACAACCTGTATTTGTTTCCAGAGCTGTTGTTTTTAAGCGTTTAGTGGTTGGTGATATACTTACAGAAATTCTACAATGAATCAATTATTTAAATCCATATACAGGGGTGGAGCTAGCACTATTGATGTGGATTCATTTGAACCCATAACTTTTAACCTAGACTTGGATTTATCTGTGTAAAACCAACCCACTAGGCCACTACCCACTGGAATTGTTGAAAATACCGAACTATGAACCACAGCTCAAACAAGGTGCTGGAGTCACTGGTTGGAACTAGTGTCCTGAACCCATAGAACTAAATCCTGGATCTGCTTCTATCATATACTCATTAAGAAATTTCCAATGTGATGTAGTAAGAACATGCACTGTGAACTGTATCACTGGATTCACATTGTCTGTTGTAGTGGGCTGTTGAGCTGTTGAAAATTGAACTCTGATGTTGCATTAATATGACTATTTTTCATAGGATGATAAGGTAAGGAGACGCGATGATTGGAAGAAATGGATACATACTTCTGGCCATCTTACAGCTCCAACTCCTGGTGGATTGACGGAAAATGCTCTAACGAGTTCGTTCCAGGAGGTCTCTTTGGGTGAATCAGTTAATGACAAAAGTAATGATGTGGATCGGCGAGATGTTCAAGTCGAGGTGGCTATCAGTGGCGTATCGGAGGAATTGACTAGCCAGTCAGAATTGGTTCAGGAAGGTAATGCTGAAGAAATCTGTTCTGGCCACGCAGGAAGCAGTCAAGTTGGTTGAAAGTTTTTGCATCTTCAGTCATGGTTGTTGGACTATGTTGGATAGTTCTCGTCTTGAAGGAACATGTATTTGGAAAATTGACAGGTACATCATTGCTTCAATTTTGACCCTGCTGAGGCCAGATTTTTGCACCTTTCGAGGTGATTAGGTGGAAAACAAATAACTTATAACTTGTCTGGTATAGAGAGTGAAAAGAAGGGGGGCATAAAAAGGACACAAAGTTGATTGGCTTGAAGTTATTAGTTTCTTGGCTTGTACACTTGCAATATGGATGCAGTGTGGGATTCCATTGCAATTCAATGACGTGGATTTGTTTTGTGCTTTGAAGTGAGGAATTTTTTGGGGTAAAATTTGTCTCCGTGTGCTTGGAAGTTCAGTAGAAAGTTACTGAAATGTAAAAAGTTCTTGGCTGTTAAAGAGGGCAGTTGAGCTCTACTGATTTTGCTATACTTATCTAGGCATATCTGCTTCAATTATTTTTGTATTTTGATATTTTTTTAAGTTCCACTTTGCCTCTTTTTGCGCCTCCTATGATCTCGCAGTAGCATAGCTCGTTCTTTTATACAGATGTTGTGTTCTGCTCTTCTTATTGCAAACTTTCTCTTAGCGTAGGAGAAATCTCTGTTTAAGTATTGAACATGGAATAGAATGTTCAATTCTTTCCAAGTTCTAGTACTAGTACTTAAGAACACTATATGGTTTGTTTGGTCCTTGATTAATCTTCCTGCTCCATTACGTACCGGGCTCTTGCATAAGTTGTTGCCAAGTGAAGAGGAATTAAACAAAGTATGTGGTTCTTGACCATCTCTCTAGAAGAGTCTGAATTTCATGAAATTTATGGCTGTACAAATTTTATCAGATACCAAAGAATAACTTGCCTGCCGGTACTGCATTGCTCATCATTACTGGTTCTTTTCATGTGGAATCGTGAAAAGGGGTTATGCTTCTCCCGTCCAACCAAACCGATCTGAACTTTGAGATGCAATGTATTGTTACTGAAATGTGAGGACTAACAGACATGTCAAATGACCAGCATGCGCATGTAGATTTTAAGATCGGACAAAAGACGAATTCATGCAAATAAAGGTTTGATTTGTCACCTAGCTAAGCTAAGTTTCTGGAAGCTATGTAGGGTAGTCATTAGTCTTCTAATGCCACATAAGTTACCTAGGCGACCCTCTACTAGAATGTAGCCTTTAAATTATTTTTGACATCGAGAGAAATAGGTCCTTTTGAAGCTTCATTATAGTACAATTTGTTTCAATATTTTTGTGGTTACTGCCTCACTGAAACCAGCATGCAGAGGGTATTAGCTAAGGGTGTACAAAATAAACCGCACCAACCCGAGTCAAACCAAGAAAAAAAAACTCCGATCATGGTTTGGTTTGGTTTGATTAGGTTTGGTATTGGAAAAAAAACCCGACCATAATTGGTTTGGTTTGGTTTTAATTAAAGAAAGTCAAATCGAAACCAAATCAACCCGATATTATATATATATATATATATATATATATATATATATATATATATATATATATATATATATATATATATATATATATATATATATATATAGATAGATAGATAGAACTTTTAGATATATTTAATATATAAATATATTTATTGTGATGTAATTTATAAATATTTCTTAAAGAAATTCATAACTTTATCTTTTAAGGTATTAATATAGGTGACCAACGGGTGGGCCGGGCCGGGTCCGGGTCCAATTTTTCTGACCCGTCCAGGTCCGGTCCGGTCCGGTCCGGGTTCAATTAGAGGTGGGTTGTTAACGGGCTGGGTTGATCCGGGTCGGGCCGGGCCGGGCCGGGGTTTTTTTTTTTTGGAATTACGTATAGTATAAATATTAAGTTATATTAATACTTTGTAATAATTGAATGAACACAACAAAAGATGGGGAAAAAATTGCACTTATTGCAAGTGCTACTTTATTTCTTAAATTCAAAATTTCAAAACTAAAATGTATCATAATTAGTTTACAATTTACATCAAATGGTTTGCATTGCAATAGAAAGTTCTTCAAAATTAATATGAACCGAATGACCTTCTTCTGGAGAGTTAAATTCGGATGGGTTTCCGTGCGTTAATATATCTCCAAGTTCTTCGTCTTCCGGGCTATCAAGATCTTCCTTTCCTTGATTTCTTCGTTCAGATCTTATCCAATCTCTTAGACACACTAAGACTTCCAAAGCATTGCTTCCCAATGAGTGCCGTGTGTCTCCAAGTTGTTGTCTTGCTTGGCTAAATGCACTCTCGAATGCAACAGTGGAAATTGGGACATTCAGGACATCCCGCGCCATAGCAAAAAGAACGGGAAATTGCTTTGAATTTTCATGCCACCAGCCTAACGGTGAAAATTCCTTGGTGCGAGGCTCCTTTTGCTTCTGCAAGTAAAATTGAAGTTCATCTATATTCCTGCTACTACTTTGAGTGTTAGAAAAAGTTGAAAAAATATTAAAACTATCAATGCCTTCATCATCATCTTCGACTACATTAGAAGTGCTACATTGCATAGTGGGATTTGCAGCAGTTGAAGCACGAGCATTATCACATTGAGTTGCATAATAAGTATATAGATATTGTAAATGTTCATTTAGTTGGTTCATAGATTCATACAAATTTGGGCTTTCAGTGGGCCCAATCTCCATATAAGTGTATAAAGCATTCATTAATTGTTGACAATCAGACATTTTAATTGAAGGATTTAAAACTGCACCAATTAAGTAAACAGGAGGAATTGGAAAGAAATATTTTTTGAATTTTGCTTGCATACTTGCAACATCATCCGTATATCTATCTTTCTTCTTAAATTCATATAGTAGCAAAGAAATTTCAGCTATATGTACTAAAGCCAAAGTAATAGTTGGGTAATATGCCCCAGAAAACACAACGGTCAAGTGGGCCCCATGTTTTCAGAAATTTTTTTTTTAAAAAAAAAAAAAAAAAATTTTACCGTTGGGGACCGGTCCGGGCCGGTCCGGGTTGACCGGTTCGCCCGGAATTTTCCTTCCCGGGCCGGTCCGGTCCGGGTCAATTGGACGGAATCGCCTAACGTCCTAACCCCTTTCCTCCCCCTAACCCAGCCCGGCCCCCCCGCTATAAACCGGTCCGGTCTGGGCCGGGTTTGACCGGGCCGGTCCGTGCCGGTCCCGGGTCAACCCGGCCCGGTTGACACCTCTAGGTATTATTTCAAGGTTCGACTTAGAGCTTTTTGAATGTTCCAATAAGTTTTATAGCCATTAACATTAGTAAATTAAATAATGCGAACAAAAGCCAAATTAAAAACAAAATCAAATCAATACTATTGCTAACAAAAGACATTCAATTCAATACTATGAACGAGAATGTATTAAATATCTATTTTTTTGCAATAATTTAGATAAATGCACAACCTATTTTTATTTTTTCTTTAGCGTTTAGTCATGTAATTAATATTCCCTTATTGGTCTACTTATTTTAGCATGACTTAGTATTTTTAGATTATATTTATTTTATTATGGCTTTTTAATTAGCAATATTGATATTACACAATTTTATTATCTTCGTTATTGAATATTTTAGGATAATGCCATGACACATCTCATATTTTGTATTATTTTCTTGGAAAATACTTTACATAGTTGTATCTTACTAGGATTAAAGAAATATTTTGAACATAATTTATATGTTTGTTCTATGAAGATTTTATTAAAAAAAATTTAGAAAAAATCTGAATAACCCGAAAACCCGAGAAAACCCGAAAAAATCCGAGAGCGACAAACCCAAGTTTATTGGTTTGGTATTTAGATTTAACAACCCGACACAATTAGTTTGATTTGGTAATTATAAAATCCGAACCAACCCTTCTTATATACACCCCTAGATTAGCAATCAGCTAATATATTCTTGTAGTGTGGAAATAAATACGAGCGATCAGCTAATAAAAGTTTCAAATAAAATCACAGCGGATAGGATATTTGGGTTTCACCCTGGAGATCCGGATTCGATTCTTTAAGCTATGTGAAAACGCAAACGCACATACTGCTACTTTTGTTTATTTATTTATTTACTCCATTCATCACCTCTTGAAAATATGAATATAGATGGGTCAGCAAAACTTTGATGACTATAAAGCGATCGTGTACGTAAGGGCAGGTTAAAAATCACAGCCGCCACTCTCTTAAGTAGTGGCGGATCTACACATTAAAATTGGATGCTCGAGCACTCATTAACTTCGACGCAGAGTATGTATAGTTATATAGAAAACTTAAGAAAACGTATAAAAATTTACAAAAGCACCCATTAATTTTATGTACAAAAAAAATTCAACACCCACAAGCTTGAATTCTTAGATCCGCCATTGCTCTTAAGTTTAATGGTTTATCTATCGGAATATCAAGTTCGGCTGCATGTGTCATCATATGGAGGGAGCATTACAAGCGTGCACTTAGGACATGATTTCAACACACTAAAAATATGTATCACTATCATATGAACATTATTAAAGGGTAGCATAGTGCACAAAAATCAATATGTTACAGTTCGGGAAGAGTTATTGGATCGATCTATTATACACTATTTTATCTTTCAGTTGAAGATTATTTTATTTTTTATTGTCACATGCATAATTGTTCTTTTTAAAAGATAGATGAAACTTTGATGACTTTAGAAACATCTCGGAAATAATTTGACTGATGACAATTTGCTTATAGTCAATAGTCCTTGAATCTTTACACTTCAAAATAACTGTTACTACCTTTATATTATAACAAACTAGTAAATTGACTCGCGCTTAGCGCAGTAATAACATCACTAATTCATTACTTTATTACAAATGCATTGTCTTACATCATCTTATTAGATCCCTATAAAACGAAATCATATCTAAAATTGAAATTTTGATTTACTTGCCTTTATATTTTAGAGGTAATTTAGTAGCTTATATATTTTATAGGTATTTGTGTTTGATACATGTCACGGACAATACCTTAAGAATCATATAATATACATACCAGTAAGTAATTAAAAACTACACATATAAGTTAATAATATATTAGTAGAATTTAAAACTTCATTCGCAAAAGTAAACTGTAGTACGAATTGTCAAAAACATAACTGGAGAGTTTAAGACTTTGATCGAATACTAAACTCCTTCTTGATCTTTAGAAAGATAATAAGGTGATCATCTAAAAAAACACAATGATGTTATATATTGTTTTAGAAAAATAAGTATTTGATGTCCTCACTTGATCCTTTTTTGGTGTTCATTCTGTATTCAAAGTATCATCCATTTCTCCGCCGCCTCCTCTATGTATTTCCTTCTCTTTCTTATCCTCTTCACCAAATGCAATCATTTATATTTATTAATGATTAAACAACACATTAACATTGCTTCTCATTGCAGACAGAAGAAAAAGGAAAAATTATAACTATTTGTAGTCATTAGACAACACATAAATATTACTTTTTATTAGTTAAAAAAAAGAAAAAAATAACAATAGTTTAAACACTTGTTCTTGCAATAGAATTAAATAGAAAATATAAGAGAAAGATGAAAAAATGAGGAAAAAGATAACATGTCATTAGACAACACATAAATATTACTTTTTATTAGTAAAAAAAGAAGGAAAAATAACAATAGTTTAAACTCTTATTTTTGCATTAGAATTAAATAGAAAATATAAGAGAAAGATTAAAAAATGAGGAAAAAGATAAAATGGAAATATGATATATTGTGTAATAGAATCCTCTTGACTTCTTCAGTAATAATAGTGCTAGTCCTGCAAGAGAAAATACAATCAAAAGGAGATCTAGTAACGAGCAAAAATGAATAAAAGAAAAACAAAAATGAAGGGAAAGACAGCTTCCTTACATAATTTGTATTTTCATTGAGCTTTAAAATTCTGATTATATATGGGTAATTTATAGCAATTTAGAATGATACTTTAATGAGAATTAAGAGGTAGTATCAGAGTCTTCGTATTTTCCCGTTTCAGATGTTATTAATCGAAATAAATTTTTTTAAAGAGAAACTAAAGAGAAGCTGAATCTTCTCCTTTGATTAATGCCGATAAGCATTTTAGGAAAACAAATGAATAGTATATTAATGATGAAATAAGTAAATAAGGCATGCTTGATTGTTAACAAAATTTAAATGCAAAAATAAGGGAAAATGTATAAAATCTAAGAAAAAAGATAAATATGATCCTTGGCCAAATAAACATGCCACATCATCTTTTATTGTCCCAGCTTTATTATATATAGATAGATAGATAGATAGATAAAATTGAAAGGAATTAACACTAAAATGGGAAACCAAACCATAAAAAAAAGAAAAAGAAATTAAAGTATAATTCTTGCTAAAATAATAAAAGGGAGTCAATAAACTATTAATCAGTCAGTGGACGTTTTAATTTGGTTAAGCAATAAATGCACTTTGAGAGGATGACTGATGCTCTTCATTAAAGGGTTGGTTTATTATCTTTACTTCCTTTTTGTTCAGTCTCAAAAAGAATAAAAGCTTTATATAGTTGGAAATTCTTTAATTCTATACGGTACTCAGTGACCACAACTAGATACTAGGAAGCTTTTAATATGTTATAATATGCTTTTTAGTTTATGTCCCAAATACTGTCTGTACATAAAATATAAAAGGTAGATATGAATTACCCCTCTGCTAATAGTCTAATATAATAGAGGATACCTTTATTTTATCCTCAGTTATACTCTTTCGTTAGCGAATTGGCTCATATTTGTGATTGATCCTAACAGAGCCCCCATCTGCAGTATAATCAGAGTATAGTTTACGAAGAAAAATATTTTATTCTAAATCTTTGGAAGCTCTCTATAATTTTTTATTTTCTTTATATAATAAAATAAGTTATCTTTGAAAGCACATGTCTTTATCGATCCCTTGTTGATGTACTTTGCCACCAACAAACAATTTTGTTAAAGCACCTCTCTCTAACTTCTGTTGATGCACTTTGTTACCAACCTAATTTTTCTGAAACATCTGTCTCCAATTCACTTTGATGCACTTTGTCACAACATTCAATTTTTGTTGAAGCATCTATCTCCAGCTCACGTTGATGTACTTTGTTACTGACACCTGATTTTGTTGAAGCACCTGTCTCCAACTCCCGTTGATGCACTTTGTCACTAACCCAATTTTGTTGAAGCACATGTCTCCAACTCAAGTTGATGCACTTTATCACCAAACGTTGATGCACTTTGTCACCAGCACCCAATTTTGTTGAAGCACGCTTCCAACTTTTTTTAAACATTTCCAACTTTTAGAGAAAAGTTTAATCATCTTGTGTCATATTTGTTTGCACCTCTTTAAACTTTTTTTTCTTCTTAAATTTGTCAAGGTGTACTCAATGGGTGTGCTTTGTCCATGTAAAACGTTTTAAGACCCTTTCTATATAGACAGATTGACAGATAAAGATCCCATATGCTAAATATTCAATTTACAGACCAAGACAAAGTTTTGTCTTCCCAAGATTTTTCATCTCAAATTCTTCTTAAGATATTCAATTGCCTTTTAGAGCTTTTCTGGAGTTCCAATAAGATTTATGTCATCAACATAAACAGCAAGTATAATAAATTCTGAAGTCATTTTCTTTATAAAATATATGGACAAATAACATCATTTATGTAACCCTCTTTCAGTAAATATTCACTGAGGCGATTATACCACATGCGCCCAGATTGTTTTAAACCGTACAAAGATCTTTGTAATCTGATTGAGTATATTTCTTGAGATTTTGAATATGCTTCAGGCATTTTAAATCCTTTAGGGATTTTCATGTAAATGTCATTATCAAGTGACCTATACAGATAAGCTATAACTACATCTATTAGATGCATTTCAAGCCTTTCATGTAAGGCTAAACTAATGAGATATCGAAATGTTGTGGCATCTATAACGGGTAAATATGTTTTTTCATAATCAACTCCAGGTCGTTGTGCGAAACCTTGTGCGATAAGACGAGCCGTGTATCTTTCAACTTCATTTTTATCATTCCTTTTCCACACAAAAACCCATTTATGACAAACTGGCTTTATACCAGCGGGTGTTTGGACTACTAGTCCAAAGTCTCTCTTTTAGCAAGTGACTTCAATTCTGATTGAATTACCTCTTGCCATTTTGGCCAATCAGATCTTTGTCGACATTATTCGACAGATCGGGTTCAAGATCCTCATTATCTTGCATAATGTTTAGTGCAACATGATATGCAAAAATATTATCCACCACTATTTCAGATCGATTTAAATTAATCCCATCACTAGTAGACCATATTAAAAGTTCCTCACTTACTTGATTCTCGGGTTCATTGATTTCTTCAAGAATCTCAAAACTAATCAGATTTTGGGTCTCTTCAGGAGATCCCTTCATAGCATTATTTTGATCATTTGTCGATTTTCTTTTTCTAGGATTTCAATCTTTAGAGCCCAAAGGCCTACCACACTTCAGCCGTTCTTTGGGTTCACTAGCTCTCATGGTAGTAGATAGTCGTGCTGGGACATTAATTCGGATAGGTATATTCTCTTCAAGGATATGTGACTTAGTTATTCATTTCAAATCGGTAAATGCGTCTGGCATTTGATTCGCTATATTCTGTAAATATATGATCTTTTGGACCTTCTGATTACATATAGGGGTACGTGGATCAAAATGAGATAACGATGAAACTTTCCACACAATTTCTCTTTTGATTTCCTTTTCCTCCCCCCTAATTGTGGGAAATTCGTTTCATCAAATCGACAATCTACAAATTGAGCAGTAAACAAGTCTCCTGTCAATGGTTCAAGCTTTCAAGGTAGAGAATAATAGAGGGTGATTCAAACCCAATATATATTCCTAGTCTTCTCTGTGGGCCCATCTTACTACGCTGTGGTGGTGCTACTGGCACATATACAACACATCTAAAAATCATAGATGGACAATATTTGGTTCATGACCAAAAACCAATTGTGACGAAGAATATTTATTATAGTGTGTCGGTCTGAGACGAATAAGTGTTGCTGCATACAAGACAGCATGGACCAAACAGTAGTCGGTAATTTCATTTTCATAAGTAGTGGTCTTGCTATCAATTGCACTCGTTTAATAAATGACTCTGCACGACCATTTTGAGTATGAACATAAGCTACAGGATGTTCAACTTTTATCCCAATTGATAGACAATAATCATCAAAAGCTTGAGATGAGAATTCTCCAGCATTATTAAGGCGAACAACCTTATAGGATAATCTAGAAATTGTGCACTTAGTGGAATTATTTGGGCTAATAGTTTTGCAAACGCAGGTTGCAAGATGATAGTAGGCACATATGAGACCATCTTGAAGATGCATCTATTAAGACCATAAAATATCTAAATAACCTACTTGGTGGGTGAATATGTCCACATATATCCCCATATATATGCTCTAAAAAGGCAGGGGATTCCATGCCAACCTTCATCGGTGTTGGTCTAGTGATCATTTTGCCTTGATAATTCGTGGATGCCTTCATTACAAGAAAACTCATCATTGGTAAGAATCTTCAGGTTCTTTAGTGGATGCCCGCTCGAACTTTTAATAATTCGTCTCATTATTATTTATCCAAGATAGCCCAAACGGCTATGCCAAAGCACAAAAGCATTTGAATCAGTAAACTTCTGGTTTATGATAGAGTGTGCTTCAACTGTATTAATTTTTAAATAGTATACTCCAGAAGATAAAGCTGGTAACTTTTCTATAATGCATTTCTGGCCAGAAATATTCTTTGTAATACAAAGATATTCCATGTTCATTTCATCTATTGTCTCAACAAGATACTCATTTCGGCGGATATCTATAAAACTCAACAAGTTTCTTCCAGACTTGGAGGAGAACAATGCATTGTCTATAATAAGTTTTGTTCCCTTAGAGAGAAATATAATGGCTCTTCCGGAGCCTTCAATCAAACTTATATTACCAGAAATTATTGAAAAATTTTATTTTTCCTTATGTAAATAAGAAAAGTATTTCTGATTCTTGAATATGGCACGAGTTGTTCCACTATAATTACACAAATATCTTCATGATTGGTCTTGCATCCAAACATAATTTGAGGGTTATCTATATTCTTCAAAATAAATATTATAATAAATATTATTATCAAAGCATAATTTTACATAACTATACTAACTAATACAAACAACATAAATTTAAATTTCTACAAATGCATCAGCGATCACATGGCTTGTTTCTCCTTCTGGGAGTGCAAAGTGGTCAGCTACATTTAAATGCATGAAGTCAATATTATCTTCAAAAATAAAATTTGCTTCAATATTTTTCTCTGTTTTCTTTAGGGAAGCTTGATAAAGCTCAACCAGGTGCTTTGACATACATCAGATGTGTGACCAGTATCATTTTCCTCCACATTTACAGCATGCATTTTTGGCTTGCAACGCTTCATGCTTTTGTTCCTTCCTTTTCCACTGCTGGTGGTTAGGAGGTTTCTTTGGTGCATTATTATTACCATGATTAGAGTTTCTTCCCCAACCACGGCCATGACCACGACTGCGGCCACGACCTCTTCCACGTTTAGCTTGGTAAAAGTTCGTCTCATTCACTTCAGGGAATGGACAAGAACCAGTAGGTCGACTTTCATGGTTTTCATTAGTAGCCCATTATGTTGCTCGGCTACAAGAAGATGTGAGATAAGTTCAGAATACTTTTTGAATCCCATATCTCGATATTGCTGCTGCAGGAGTATATTCGAGGCATGAAAAGTGGTGAAAGTTTTCTCCAACATATCATAATCTGTAATATTATCACCACATAATTTCAATTAGGAAATAATTCTGAACATAACAGAATTATACTCACTGATAGATTTAAAATCTTGTAGCCTTAAATGAGTCTGGTCATAACGTGCTTGTGGAAGGACGATTCAGGTGGTCATATTGTCCTTGATGGTGTCTGCCAGACCCATCGCATCCAGATGAATTTCAACATCAAGCACCTAAGACATGTAGCTTTTGCCCGATATATCCAGGGCTACAAATTCAAGTTTAGAAAGATTTGACATTATTTAGAAAAAGAAGGTTCGTACCTCTGATACTTTCAAAATATTTGCTCGAGATGGTAGAGTCTTGTGCTGATAACGTGTTATAAAATAACAATTTAAGGTAAATAAACTAAAGACAAGTATGGAGAGAAACTGATATATTAGTCAACTTTCAAACTGATGTACAAAATGAACTAAAATCTCCTCTATTTGTAGAAGAAAGGAAGCTGCTGTGTAAGCTGCTACTGCAAGCTGATGTATAAGCTGCTTGTCATCTACTCGTAAGCTACTATTACAAGCTGCTGTGTAAGCTGCTTGTCAGCTACTTGCAAGTTGTTACTTACCAAATATAGATAATCTTCTATCGGGATTAATACTTATCCATATCGCACTACTAAATAGACATTCATAATATAATATATATTTATAACAATTTAGGTGAATTTGTCACCGGGTTATAAACTTAGGTTGTGCTAGACTAACTATTGTTTCCTGAAATAAGCAAACATAAATTTTTGCTTTGTTTTAGAAACAAGAATACAGTGGTACAGAGCTACGAGAATGGTTTCTCAGGATTTGCGGCACGTTTATCAGAAGCTGAAGCCCAATCTATTGCTCAAAGACCTGGAGTTGTCTCTGTTTTCCCTGATCCAGAGCTGCAACTCCACACTACACGTTCATGGGATTTCTTGAAGTATCAAACCGCTGATGAAACCAATTCAATCCAAGCTCTGGATCTGATTCATCACCAAATGGAGCTGACACCATAATTGGAATATTGGATACGGGTAGGATATTTTAAATTTTATACTAATATCACAGTATTATAGTGCCAGCTTACTGCATTTTCTTTGAAATAGTTTTATGTAAAATCACTGAAATCATATCCAGGAATATGGCCAGAATCAAAGAGTTTCAATGACAAGGGTATGAGTCCAATTCCAGCCCGGTGGAAAGGAACTTGCATGGATGGTCATGATTTTGGCGCTTCCAAATGCAACAAGCCCTCCTCCTCATATTTACACTTACTTTTTCAGCTCTATTGCTTTTATATAGATGAAACTTGTAACTGAGACCAACCTTGTTTTGGTTATGATGGTTTCACTTTTCTTTTTCTCTTATGTCAGTTCCTTGTTAGTTAGTCAACTTCTCTTCCTCATAGATTCATATAGCAAGGTTAAATAAGTAGTTGTTCATTTTTCGTGATGGTTGAAATTTTCTGTAGGAAGATAGTTGGTGCAAGATTTTACGAGGAGTTTGGGAGAGGAACAAAAATGGCTGGATCAGTCAGGGACGAGAATGGACATGGTACTCACGTTGCATCCACAGCAGCTGGGAGCCCTGTTGCAAGTGCATCCTACTATGGTCTAGCTGCAGGAACTGCCAAGGGAGGATCTCCAAGTTCAAGAATCGCTCTGTATCATGTCTGCACGTCTAATAGATGTCGTGGATCAGCTATCATGAAAACATTTGATGATGCAATTGCAGATGGGGTTGATGTTTTATCCTTATCACTTGATTCATCACCTGGACTTGAAGAGTTATCAAAAAATCCTATTGCCATAGGAGCATTTCATGCCATGGAAAAGGGGATTGTTGTTGTCTGTTCTGCTGGAAATAGTGGCCCTGACCCCAAAACTGTTGTCAATACAGCTCCTTCGATTCTTACAGTTGCAGCTACCACCATTGATCGTGACTTCGAGACAGATATTATCTTAGGTGGAAACAAGTTGATTAAGGTAAATGCTACTGTACTAATCATTTGTGCCTACAGTACTAATCATCAATCCTTTGCTTGCTTCTCATGTTTTGTATCAACATTTGCTTGGATATCTTTGTTGAATTTCAGGGTGGAGGTATAAACTTTGGTAATATGACAAAATCTCCGGTCTACCCAATGATTCAAGGCAATTCAGCTAAACTAAACAAGCGTATTACTGAGGAAGAGGCAAGGTATATATATGCGTCAAGAATGTCAAGTCACATTTTCTAGTGCCTCGCAAAGATATGAAATAGTAGGCTAATATGTACCTGTAACAAAAATGATGGTGTTTCAGGGGTTGTGTTCCTCATTCATTAGACAAAAACAAGGTCAAGGGCAAAATTGTTGTATGTGAAAACCTTCAGAATGATGGCTTTTCACCCAGTGACAGGCTACTCGAAGTGAAAAGCCGAGGTGGAGTTGGATTTATACTAATAGATGATGATCTAAGAACAGTGGCACCCAAATTCGAATCGTTCTCAGCTGCTGTGGTCTCTAGAAAAGATGGTACTGAAATCCTCTCCTACATCAAATCCACAAGGTAATATCTGTCTGTGTTTAATCTGTGGAAATCCAACTTAAAAGATTTTCACTAGACTCTATAAACTAGTTTTTGTCACTTAAAGACTTCTTTTATGTTCATCAGAAAATCAAAATCCCTTAAAAGCCCAACACTTGACAATGGAAAACCAAATAGGCATGCAAATCCAACAAAAAGGCCAAGGTGAATCAATCCTAAAAATGTTATTTATGATCACTGAACTTATGATTTGTTGCAGTGATGTCAGAAACCTCGATCTCAAATTTTTTCACCAGATAAAAAGTTACTCATCTCCCCTCATACCGGTAAAAACGGATATTTTATTGGCTAAATTTCCAGATAAATGGTAGTATTAGGTAAAAATTCACATTACAATGATGTTTCTTATATGATGATATGAGAAACATTGCATCATATGACGAAGAAAAAATAAATATTTAAAGTACGATAATATTTTACCCATTGCCCTTTTTCGTAATGTATAAAAAAACTATAATATTATTGTTATATAACAACTCTTTCACTAGAAAAGCCAAGTTTTGTTTGGAATCAATTTTCATGCTATGTTATAATATATGTTCTCTATGAATTAAATTTTTTTTTTGAAGAAGAAACGAGGCTGTTATATAAATGTTTGAGTGTATCATTGATCTGATATTATTGCCAAGTGCGCAAACAGTTAACTATCTTCAACATTTTGAAGGAATCTAGTTGCATCAATTCTACCAACTGTTTCCACAACAAAGTATAAACCAGCTCCTGTTGTGCCTTACTTCTTATCAAGGGGCTCTGCAGAAAACACCCGTAACCTCCTCAAAGTAAGGCCAAATATATTTGAAATCTTTGATTGTGTTGTAAACATAAGTTTTCTCTAGACAAACACAATAAACCACATGCTAATGGATTTTAATTTGTCCTTGCAGCCAGATATTACAGCACCAGGGGTAACCATTCTTGCTGCTTGGCCTGGAAATAAACAACCAATGTTCAGCATACTCTCAGGTACTTCCATGTCCTGCCCTCACGTTTCCGGCATTGCTGCAACTGTCAAGGCGCAAAATCCCACCTGGGGTCCTTCCGCTATCAAATCCGCTATTATGACCACTGGTAAGGAACTTAACAATACTCCCTTTGTTTTAATTCATGTGCTACTTTCACGTTTTAGCCAAGAATGTCTCTTTCTATATTTAGTAACTCTTTAACTCCAACATTCCACGTGACATTTAAAACCACAAGATTCAAAGGCATTTTGGTGTATTATAATGAAATGGGAATTACGTGAGATATAAGTAGATGTTAATTAGCTATTAAGGTTAATAGTCATGAGGAGATTATTATTGGGTAGTTAGTTAATTAGCACAGACATGACTCCCACGTGTGTATTAGTTCGAGAATAAGTAAACAGAGCTCAGCCCTTCTTTCTCTCTCTCTTCTCGAAATCTGCTTAGTTGAATTTCATCTCAAATATGTGATTTGTTCATGGTATCAGAGCACAATCGCAATTGCGAGTTGAATTCGAAGATCCTGTTGAATTTGTGAAGAATTCAATTGTGAATTACAATTTACAGCTGAAAGTGAGATTTATCAATGGGAGAAAAAATAGATTTAAATCACAACCATCCTCTATTTCTTCACCCGACGGACACCACCGGAGCTCCGATCATTTCGATCCAACTGACTAGTTCAGAGAATTACTCCACGTGGAGTCGAGCGATGGAGATCAAGTTGTTAGGAAAGAACAAACTAGGTCTAATCGACAGAACTTTAAAGAAAGGAGATTTTTTTTACTGAATTAGGTCATCAATGGGATAGATGTAACGCTATAGTTCTGGGATGGATTATGAGTTTAGTGTCCAAGGAACTAATCACTGGAATCCTGTATGCAAGAGATGCGAGAAAGGTGTGGGAGGATATGAGAGAGCGATTGGATAAGGTAAACCCATCACGAGTTTATCAGCTGCAGAAGGTCATAGCAATGATAACTCAGGGAACAGACATTATCTCGATATATTTCTATAAAATCAAAAATTTGTGGGATAGAAAAGTTCCTCCGCCATGTGACTGTGCTAGATCAAAAAGTTTCATCGAGTTTATGGAGAAACAAAAGGTGTTGAAGTTTCTAATGGGTTTGAATGACAACTATGAACATGTTCGTAGTCAAATCCTCATGACTATCCCAACACCTAGCATCAATAAAGCATATGCAATGCTTATTGAGAGGAAGAGTCAAAGATCAGTGACTAATGATTCTACATTGGTTGAAGGAAATGACTTGACTGCATTACTAGCTGGCAACAGAGGAAGTCACCAGAATCATCAAAGACCAAAGAAGAACTGGAATATACAATGTGATTTTTGTCATATGAAGGGTCATACAAAGGAAGGATGCTACAAGATAATTGGTTATTCACAAGATTTTAAAGGGAGGAAGAAAGGTGCATATAATGTACAGGTAGAAAATTCTAATCCTAATCTTGCAGGAATGGATGATGGAGAGGGAGATCTACCAGAAGAAATGAAGGAAAGAAACTGGCACAGGGCACCTCAATCATAGCTGATCAGTATGACTAGATCAAGAGGCTACTTAACAAGGACAAATCCAAGGATGTAATGGCAAATATGGCAGGTACATCCTATTCCTTTATGGCCAAGGTTACAAAAGGTAATTGGACAGTTGACACATGAGCAACTAACCACATGGTAGCTGATTTAGGAATGTTAACAAATGTTAAAAGTGTTAACCCTACTAGAAACAAAAGAGTTCACTTACCTAATGTAGATTGTACTATTATATCACATGTTGGAAATTGCAAAATCACAGAAATAGGAGAAATGCAGGATGTATTATATGTTCTAGAATTTGCCTATAACCTTCTATCAGTGTCCA
The DNA here is from genome assembly GCA_034376525.1 of Nicotiana benthamiana. Taxonomy (NCBI): domain Eukaryota; kingdom Viridiplantae; phylum Streptophyta; class Magnoliopsida; order Solanales; family Solanaceae; genus Nicotiana; species Nicotiana benthamiana. The sequence continues at coordinate 24,677,167 of CM067324.1, read as the reverse complement.
AAATACAAAGGACTTACACTGCTTTGTCTCCTTTTATCCTGACTTTTGCCTATTCAAGGACCTCTCAAATGGGAAAGTGAGGGGATTTGTAAAGAGAAGGATGGGCTCTACATACTAGTTCCAAGAGCTCACTCAAACACCGATAAAAGCATACCAACAGTCAAAGGATTAAATGTGCAGATAACAAAGGAGGACATAGTTTTATGGCACAAAAGATTAGGACATGCATCTGGAGGATCACTGAAGGAAATTCTAGGATGTAAGCTGGAGGATTGTAAATATGTAATAGATAGTTGTGACATTTGTCCAATGGCTCGACATGTGAGACAGTCTTTTCCATTGATTACTACTAGAACTACTAATATTTTTCAGCTATTACACTTGGATGTGTGGGGACCTTGCAATGTACCTACTTTTGATGGTAGTAAGTTCTTTCTCACAATTGTAGATGACTACTCTCGTGTGACTTGGATTTTTCTTTGCCAGTTTAAAAGTGATGTCATAACTATTTTTAAGTCTTTTCTTAAGCTGGTGCAAACACAGTTCAATAGAAAGGTAAAAACAATTAGAACTGATAATGGGGGAGAGTTTTTAAATTCAGCTATGCAGGAGCTATACACATCCATGGGGATAGTTCATCAGAGAACATGTGTTTATACACCACAGCAAAATGGTGTAGCCGAGAGAAAGCATAGACATCTGCTTGAAGTTGCAAGAGCACTCAGATTTCAGGGATATATCCCTATGAAGTTCTGGGGACACTGTGTTTTAACAGGAGCCTATGTTATTAATAGACTGCCATCTCAGTCACTTGATGATAAGTCCCCATTTGAAGTTCTTTTCAACAAGAAGCCATGAGTTTCTAATTTGAAAATTTAGGGTATCTTTGTTTTGCAAGTGTTCTGCCTAGAAATGATAAGTTTGCTAGTAGAGTAGTGAGGGATGCTTTTATGGGATAAGCTGTTGTTACTAAAAGATATGTCCTATATGACTTAGATGAGAATAGATTCTTTATCAACAGAGATGTGATATTCAAGGAATCTATATTTCCTTTTTAAGAAACAACTGATAAACCTAGGAACCAAATCCAGCCTATTATTACTGATATTTTTGACCTTGAAGATACAGATGCAGATGAGCCTAATGTTCCTATCATTGAAGAGCCACATGTTCATGATACTCTTATAGATGTTATTGCACATCCCTCAGACAACTTTGAGCCAGACCTGCACACCACTACTAATGGTCCTTCAACTGCACCTCCTGACTCAACAGGAATACCTTCAGAAGCACCATCTACATCTTTCCATAACCATCATGCAGGACAGACACATCCTAATTCTTTACGAAGATCACAAAAAGAGTGAAAAAAACCATTCTGGTTGACAGACTATGTAGCTACAAGGAAGTATGGGAACTCTGTCTTATATCCCATGCATCACTATGTTTCATATGCTAAGTTGTCCCCTTCATATCAGAGTTATCTAGGTATTGTCTCTTCTGTTGTTGAGCCCACTAATTTTCAGGAAGCTTCTAACGACCCTAGATGGGTAGAAGCCATGCAAGCTAAGATACAAGCTCTACAAGACAACAACACCTGAGAACTAGTCCAGCTGCCTCAAGGAAAAACAGTTATAGGATGTAAGTGGGTATACAAAGTCAAGTTTAAGGCTAATGGAGATGTGGAGAGATTCAAAGCACGGCTAGTAGCTAAGGATACAATCAAAAGGAAGGCCTTGATTACAAAGAGGCTTTTTCTCCCGTGGTAAAAATCATCACCGCGAGAACTGTTCTTTCCTTAGTGGCTATGCATAATTGGACTATCCAACAATTGGATGTCTACAATGCCTTCCTACAGGGAGACTTGCATGATAAAGTGTACATGCAACTGCCACAAGGTTTTACAAGCCATGGGAAGTATAGATTGGTGCGTAGACTTGTAAAATCTCTCTATGGTTTGAAACAAGCAATTAGACAGTGGAATTTGAAGCTCACAGAAGCATTATTACATGTTGATTTTAAGCAAAGTAATCTAGATCATTCCTTGTTCATCAAGAAGAAAGGAACAAATTTAGTGATCATACTAATATATGTTGATGATATGCACGTGACAAGAAACAACTTGGAGCTGATTGAGGATACCAAGATATTCCTGCAACAAGCCTTCAAGATCAAAGATTTGGGTGATCTAAGTTCTTCCTTGGCATAGAGTTCGGCAGATCAGACAAAGGAATTTTAGTTAATCAGAGAAAGTATGCATTGGATATAATGTCAGACTTGGGACTGAGTGGAGCAAAGCCAGCATGGACTCCATTAGAGACAAATGCTAAACTGACAATTCCAGAACTAGACAACCTTATGGGATCAACAAATGATGAAATGCTAGAAGATGTAGGGCAATATCAAAGGTTGACTGGAAAGCTGTTATACCTAACCATGTCTAGGCCAGACATTGCATTTCCTGTATAAACTCTTAGCCAATTCATGCAGCAACCAAAAAGGTCTCATTGGGATGCTGCTATAAGAGTGGTAAGGTATGTTAAAAGGGAACTAGGTTTGGAAATTTTATTAAGCAGTAAAAGGTCAAGTGAGATAAGCATATTTTGTGATGCTGACTGGGCCTCATGTCCTAACACCAGAAAATCAGTGTCAAGGTACCTGGTCAAATTTGGAGAGTCTCCAATTTCATGAAAATCAAAGAAACAGAACACAATTTCTAAGAGTTCTGCAGAAGCTGAATATAGAAGCATGGCATGCGGGGCTTCAGAGGTAGTATGGTTGACAACATTGCTGAAGGAATTGGTAACAGAAGTAAAGCTTCCAGTACTCATATTCTGTGACAGCAAAGCTGCAATGCAGATAGCAACAAACCCTGTGTTTTACGAAAGGACAAAATATATAGAAATCGACTGTCATTTTATTTGACAAAAGATACAAGAAGGGCTGGTAAGGACTCAGTACATTCCTTCCAAGGAGCAGATAGCAGATGTCCTGACTAAAGGGTTAGGAAGACAACAACATGAGTATTTGGTTGGCAAACTGGGAGTTCTTAATATCTTTGCACCAACCAGCTTGAGGGGGAGTGATGAAATGGAAATTACGTGAGATATTAGTAGATGTTAATTAGCTATTAAGGTTAATAGTCAGGGGAAGATTATTATTGGGTAGTTAGTTAATTAGCACACACATGACTCCCATGTGTGTATTAGTTAGTCAGTGAGACACATGTATATAGTTAGGCGGTTGAGCAATGTAACAAGGTAGCTTCTTCTTCTTTTTCTCTAATAACAAAACAGAGCTCAACTCTTCTTTCTCTCTCTTCTCAAAATCTGCTTAGTTGAATTTCATCTCAAAATCTGCGGTGACATCTTTCGCGTAGACTAGATCACAAGATTCAAGATTCTTCCTTAATTTCTTAAACTCCGTGCATAATCAAACTAAGACACATAGAATGAAATGAAAGGAGAAGTAAACTAGTCAACATTCTTTCTGTGATATCCTTGCTTATTCTGAATTTTGTTTCAACAGCTATTCAGACAAACAATTTGAAGGCTCCAATCACTACAAACTTTGGATCCAAGGCAACACCATATGACATAGGTGCAGGAGAAGCAAGCACTTCAGGCCCGTTAAAACCAGGTCTAGTCTACGCGACAGATGTCGCCGACTACTTGCATTTCCTCTGTTCTGTTGAATATGACATATCAAAGATAAAGCTAATCTCAAGTACAGTTCCTAAAGACTTTTCATGCCCAAAAAACTCAAGCTCTGAATTGGTTTCTAGTATGAATTACCCATCAATAGCTATTTCTGGTCTCAAAAAGTATAAAACCAAGAAAGTTACTAGAACTGTTACTAATGTTGGAGAAGAGCATCGGTATATACTGCAATTGTTGAGGTACCAACTGGATTACGAGTCCAAGTGATTCCAAGTAAACTGGAATTTACAAATAATAGTAAGAAATTAAGCTATGAAGTGTCTTTTAGAGCTTCATCTACTACAAAGGAAGACATGTTTGGCTCAATTACTTGGACAAATGGTAAGTACAAAGTCCGAAGCCCATTTGTTGTAAGTAACAGTGACTAACAGAAGTCCATTGCTAACATTACCTGTAGACTATTAAATAGTTTAATAAGTTTGTATGCAATGTCATACATGCATAAAGGCAATTATGTTAGCAACAAATCACTGTAACTTTATTGGTAATCTTGAGTATTTATTTGAGAACTGTAGGCTACTAATTAGTAATCTAGAAAGTTTGTATGTTATAGTATCACTCATCCATGAGCACAATTATGTTATCAACCATCGCTATTTACTTCCTCTTTAGACTGCTGGGCAATTATCACATAGAAAGTTTAGCCTCCCTCATATTCCATTGGCAAGAAGTCAATCATCTTCTTTATCCTTATATCTAAGTTTATATGTATTATCATTTTCTTGACATGTATAAAAATAAGTAATTTACCAAAGTTTTCCCCAAAAAACAGTAATAAAAAACTCCAGAAAGCCTTCTGCTTTCAGGATCGCTTCGGCAAAGTAACAAACAGTTATCGGTTCAATGACAGTGACTGAGACTCTCCTTGGATTGCTTAATATACTGTTAAGCTTGATTTTATTTGACTAAGTTTTTTATATTTTTCAACATTCTTTCAATCACCGATTCATATTCATTAAGTTTTCAAGGAGTTAGTGTGCAAAATTTTATCGTTATTAGCTGACATATCTATGCAAAGATAATGGTGCCCCGTGCATTCAAATCCCGAGTCCGCCTATGATTGGGCATGGTTTGATTGGATGCATTCCATGTCAGTTCTTGATCTATCCCACAACATGTTGACAAGTTTTTTACCACATTCATCTTCTTCCTCTATATGCTATTGATTTACGGTCAAATTTTCTTCAAGGATTGCTACCTATTCCACAGCCCTCTGTACAATTTTTCCTCATGTCAATAATCTCACTGGGGAGATCCCTTCCTCTTTTTGCAATTTGACATCATTAATAATTCTAGATTTGCCAAGAAACAAGTTGAAGGGAGCAATTCCACAATGTTTGGCTAATATGAGTAAGCTACTCATGCTTTTCGATATATAACACATTAGTCTTTCTGGAAATCTTCAAATAACTTGTATATCTGGGAGTCACTAAAAGCTTCAACTTGCATGGCAATAAACTGGAGGGAAAAATTCCCAGAATGCTTGGCCAATTGCAAACAGTTGGAAGTTCTTGACTTAGCAAACAATCATCTCAATGATAAATTTCCTATGTGGTTGGGGACTCTTCCAACACTACAAGTTTTAAGCTTGAGATCCAATAAATTGCATGGACCTATTAGAACTTCAAGCATTGAAAACGTGTTTCCTTATCTTCGGATACTAGATCTCTCTGCCAATGCGTTTACAACAGATTTACCAACAAGTCTTTTCCAACAATTGAAAGCCATGTGGAGAATTGATCAAACAATAAAGTCATCGATTAGTGATGAAAGGGATTTATGTTACACAGACTCGGTAATTGTTGTAACACAGGGACTGGAGCATGAAGTTGTGAGAATATTGTCATTGTACATCACGATCGATCTTTCAAACAACAAATTTGAAGGACATATTCCTTGTGTTCTGGGATATCTCATTTCACTTCGGGTGTTGAATTTATCTCATAATGGATTACAGGGTCATATTCTACCATCACTTGGAAATTTTATTTCTCGTCGAATCGTTAGACCTTTGTGTAGAGAGTTTTGGTAGAAGTAATTTTCTCGTATTGCTCACAGAAGTATATATAGAGTACAGAGAGGTATCAAATCCTACCAACAAATAGGACTGTATTATAATGAAAGAAATCAAATCCTACCAACTATAAGACTGTACAATAATGAAAGAATATTCTACCAATAACAAAAAGATACACATAATATATTCTAATACGCCCCCTCAAGTTGGAAGGCCAGAGGACACGCCAATCTTGGACATCAGCAGAAAAAGCCGAGGACGAGATAAGTGCTTGGTGAGAGCATCAGCAAGCTGATCAGCAGAGGATACGTGAGTACCACGAAGAGATCCATTCTGAACCAATTGACGAACAAAGTGATAATCAATGGAGATGTGTTTCATGCATAAATGGAACACAGGGTTGACACAGAGGTAAGTCGCGCCAATGTTGTCGCTGTAAATGACAGGAGCAGCCGGAAGAGGGACATGAAGCTCGCGCAGCAGTGAATGAAGCCAACGGACTTCAGCGGCAGCAGAGGAAATGGCACGATATTCAGCCTCAGTAGAAGATCATGCAACGGAATGCTGCTTTTTGGAGCTCCAGGAAATAGGATTAGGCCCCAGAAAGACAACATAGGCACCAGTTGAGGAGCGGTCATCACAGTTTCCACCCCAATCAGCATCAGAGAAACGATGCAGAGGTATAGCAGATGAAGGACGCAGCCAGACTCCGAAATCACGCGTCCCATTCAGATACCGGAAGAGGCGCTTAACTGCACCCCAATGAGTGACAGTAGGAGCGTGCATGAACTGTGAGAGTTTATTCACAGCAAAGGAAATATCAGAATGAGTGAAGGAAAGATACTAGAGGCCCCCAAGGGCCTGTCGATAGGCGGATGCGTCGGCAGGAGCCGAGCCGTCGGCCAGATGAAGGCGGGTGGACGCCGCTGTTGACGTCTGAACAGGGTTGGATTCCAGCATATTATGACGAGTCAAAAGATCAACAACATACTTACGCTGAGAAAGAAAACACCCCTTGGAGCTGCGCAGAACCTCAACACCAAGAAAGTAGCTTAGATCATCCATGTCTTTAAGAGAAAATTTAGTCCCAAGAGAGTCAATCACACGGTTCAAGAAGGCAGAGTCATTACTAGTCAATATGAGATCATCAACATATACCAAAAAATAGGCTGTAATACCAGAATGCTGAAAGACGAAGAGCGAAGTGTCAGAGGTAGCGTTGACGAAACCCATGGCCAAAAGGCATTGGCGGAGCTCACTGTACCATGCCCGGGGTGCCTGTTTGAGACCATAAATAGCTTTCTGTAACTTACACACATAAGATGGATAGCCTTTGTCAACAAAACCCGGTGGTTGTGCCATATAGACATCCTATGTAAGCCTCCCGTGGAGAAAGGCATTGTTTACATCCATTTGACGAAGAGGCCAGCCCTTGGATACAGCTAGACTGAGAACCAAACGCACAGTTGCCGGCTTAATAACCGGACGGAAAGTCTCCTGGAAGTCGACACCTGGTCGCTGATGAAAGCCTTTCGCAACAAGTCGGGCTTTGAACTTATCCACATTACCGTCAGGCTTTCGTTTGATACGATAAACCCACTTGCAGCCCACAACATTCTGTGAAGAATCAGGTGGAACAAGATCCCAGGTGCCATTCCGTAGCAGAGCATCAAACTCCAATGACATAGCAGCGCGCCAGTGCTCATCAGACATAGCACTAGACAAAGTCTGAGGTTCGGTAACAGCTGGAGAGGATACAACAGACATACCAAACTTCTTGTTGGGCGTAAAGATGTTATTTTTGCATCGAGTTTGCATGTGATGACCACCCTGAGAGGATGAAGGCGGCGGCATAGTGGGTGTAGCGGCAGCTGGGGTCGCTGGTGGTGCCATAAGAGGCGCTGGTGGCTCGGGCGTTGGCACCGGCAGTGCGTCCAGTGAAGGATCGCTGTTGGGAGCGGCGGCAGGTACTGGCAGAGGCAGCGGAAGGACTTCTAGGGTGACCGAAATGGGTACGGGTGGAGACTCGGGGTTAGACAATTTGGAGAACGGGAAGATATCTTCATGGAAGGTGACATGACGCGAGACGAAGATTTTAGACGTTGAGGGATCAAAGCATAGATATGCGCTTTGAGTGCATGAGTAGCCGAAGAGGACACATGCACGAGATCTGGGTTCTATTTTGTGTGAGGTGTAGGGCCGAAGCCAAGGGAAGCATTGACAGCCGAAGACACGCAGTTTGGCAAGGTTTGGGCGCCTATGGAAGAGAGACTCAAAGGAGGAGAGCATCGAGAGATTTGTCTTGGGAAGACGATTAATGAGATAGACTGCTATGGCAAAGGCATAAGGCCAGTAAATGAGAGGGACAGAGGCATAATAAAGGAGAGTGAGACCAATATCGACAATGTGACGGTGACGGCGTTCAGCATAGCCATTTTGTTAAGGAGTATGAGGAGGCGAAGTGAGATGTGAGATGCCATGAGAGGCAAGAAAAGAGCGTAAAGCTAGGAATTCACCCCCATTATCTGTATGCAGAGTAATGATTTTAGTAGAGAAGTATTTTTCGACAATGGACTTAAAAGTGGGGAAGGTTTGAAAGACATCAGATTTACGGCGTAAAGGGAAAAACCAAACGTACTTAGAAAAATGATCAACAAAAATGACATAATATTTAAATCCTTCATTAGAAATAATTGGAGAGGTCCATACATCAGAAAAAATAAGCTCCAGCGGAGCAGTAGAAGACAAACTTGACTCAGAGAAAGGTAACTTATGACACTTATGAAGTTTGCAAGAGACACAAGCAAAATCAGACACACTACTGGACGCTATACTGCTAGAAGACACTAAATGACGTAGGATTTTAGCTGACGGATGACCAAACCGAGAATGCCATAATGACGCAGGGAGCTTTTGTGCCGTGAGGGCGGACGGTAGACGGGAAGACGCCGGCCAGTAGTAGGCGTCCTTCCTACGTGGGCCGCTGACGAGTGTTGCCCACGTGCGACGATCCTTCACCTGAAAATCAGTATCAGAAAAAACAACATTAACATTATTGTGACGACATAATTGAGCAACATAGATCAAATTTTTACGAATATGTGGAACACAGAGAGCCCCAAGCAATAAAAGAGATGAATAACTAAAAAGTTGGCCAGTATGTGTAATTATTAAACCTTCACCGTTACCAATAACCACATCATCGAAACCAGTGTAAGGACTGTGAAGAGACATGTTGGCAAGATCATTGGTTATGTGATGAGTGGCACGAGAGTCCAGGATCCAATCAGATGGAGAGTGATGGGCTATGTGAGCAGCCGGATAAGATGACGCAACGTATGCTGGTCGTGGTAGTGGTCCACCGTAAGGGGGTTAATTTGCGCCGGAAATAGGATAGGACGGACAACGACGCGCGGAGTGGCCAAATTCACTGCAGAGCTGGCACTTTCCATTGTACCCGTGAGATTGGCCATTGTTGGGGTAACCACCGCGGCCGAAGGATAAACCACGACTGCCACGGCCGCGCCCGCGGCCACCGAAGCAGTTACGGCCGGACTGGTGTCCGGCGACGAAGGCAGCTGACGGAGCCAAATCAGATGCGGCGGAGGTGGCCGACGCACGGGCAGTAATCTGAGCCTCCATGCTTAACAGCTTGTCATGTAATTCACCAAAAGAGATTGGAGATTCACGGGCTTGGATAGCATGAGAGAGCTCCATATACGGATCATCAAGACCATTTAGAACCTTAATGACAAGATCCTCAGAATCAACAGTAACACCCAGGAGAGATAATTCATCCACAATCACGTGAATACCGTGCATAAAATCAGTAACAGATTTAGAACCTTTTACCGGATTATGGAGCTGCTGTTTGAGAGCCATGATACGACCACGAGAAGCAGTGCCGTATGTGCGCGCGAGGATGTCCCAGGCCTCTCTAGAGGTTTCCGCGGCGGCAAAAAAAGAGATGATCATTAGTGTGATCGACGAGATGATGGCACTGAGAATAAGATTGTCCTAGCGAATCCAGTAAGGATATGCTGGATTGGGGGAAGTTACCTCCTTGTCGATGATAGTGGCTGGTGGGCACGGTTTCGATCCGTCCAAGAAGCCGAGGAGGTCGTAACCCGTAAGAAGGGTTCGGAATTGGAATTTCCACGGCAGGTAATTAGTGGAATCTAATTTAAGTGGGATCTGAGCCGATGCATTGATGGCAATCGGCTGGAGATGATCGTTGGATGTCATAGCGGCCATGAAGGGCGAGGCAGAGGAGGCGCTAATCGACGTCGAGAGAGAGAGGGCTGCCGGTTAGTGCAACAGTGGCGCGGCAAGACGCCGGAGAGAGGCAGTGGACCGAGAAGGTCGGCGGCGGCGGGCTACTGATTAGTGCAGCGGCGGCGGCGGCGGCGCGGGTAGGGAAGAATTAGAGTTTCTTTGGCAATAAGCCACCAGCGTCTGATACCATGTAGAGAGTTTTGGGAGAAGTAATTTTCTCGTATTGCTCACAGAAGTATATATAGAGTACAGAGAGGTATCAAATCCTACCAACTATAGGACTGTACAATAATGAAAGAAATCAAATCCTACCAACTATAGAACTGTACAATAATGAAAGAATATTCTACCAATAATAAAAAGATACACACAATATATTCTAATACTTTCATCTAACCAGCTTTCAGGGGAGATACCCAGAAAACTTGCTTCGCTTAATTATCTTGCAGTTTTAAATCTCTCCCACAATCATCTTGAAGGATGCATCCCTAGGGGACCTCAGTTTGCTTCGTTTGAGAACAATTCATATGAAGATAATGAAAGATTACATGGATTCCCAATTTGAAGAGGTTGTAGAAGTAACAGGATGCCAGAGACAAACAACACAACGTTTGTGCTAAACGAAGAAAGTGATTCTACATTTCTAAGTGAGCTCAGCTGGAAAGTGGTTCTTATGGGATATGGTTGGGGACTATTTATTGGATTCTCCATAGCATATTTCAGGCTTTCTTCTCGGAATCCCAATCGGCTTTCTTGGCATTGTTGAAGAATTAGAAAACATAATCATTGCGAGAAGGCAAAAGAAGCAGCGAAGCCAAAGGCGTTGCAGAGGAAGGAATAATAGTGTCTAAACAAGTTTCGAAAGGCACAAGATGTAAGGTCAAAACTTTCGGGTATATATTCATATTAAACTCATTTCTATAGAAAAAAGTGTGAGAATATTGAGATAATTGCTCAATATCTAACTCTTTTACTTTACACTTAATGAAATAAATGCAGGGAATAACTTAGGATAAGTGAATGGACAGAGCTGAAATACTAAGAATTGGAAAGACTATCTCGTAGATGTTTGCAACAACAAATGCCAATATGCTACCAGAAATAAAGGGATCAAGTGAAACTGTTTGGGCGATAGATGCTCCTTGTGTGTGTGGGAGGGGGTGGGGGATGGGGGTGGGGGGTTTCACACTCCTCTTTCTTTAAGTTGTGATATTAAAGAAAGAATTTGTTATTCCCGTCTTCTGTCTATTAAGGAGGATTTCTTCTGGTGTGATAACATGAACTATACACTCCAATTTCTGTAATGCGAAAACTTAGAATAGTACAGACTCCACATACAGGTAACATTTACTATTTCTTAAGCCAAATCAACATTTCATTCCTCATAAGCAGCATCACAGTACCTCAGAGCTCCATTCGTCCTGCAAGACGATCAAATGCATGGATCAGCAATCTCATTTTACATAATCTTAGAATATATTTTATTCTGAAGGGGACGAAGCTCATATCATAGTAGTAAAATGCTCTTGAACATCGAACTTCTATGCTTTTTCTACTCACACGGGAAAGGGACGAAAAGAAAAGGCAACGATAGCATATCTCAAGCACAAAAACTTGGAAATAATATCATTAGTCTCCTCTCCTTTGCTTCTGGTTCTTTCCATCAAAACGTATCTTCGATAACTTAAGCATAGCCTTATATATAATTCTCCTTCGCAAATATAGTCTTCAAGCTTCAACAGTATTAAAGGTAAGAACATCAGTTGGCCCTTCCATAGTTGAACCACTCATACACGGAAGATTGGGTAACTTGAGGTATACAACACAAGAATACTGGGAGTTGGTATAACAATTTTGTTCAGTAGAAAGGATGATATTTGATAACCCTAAAATCTCAGAGGGCAGGCTGGCACAGGTTCAAAACTCGGTGGATGATGAGCCCACCTCTCTACCCTTCTCCACTTAAGTACCAAGCTTCGTTTGCGGCAAGGTTTGAACTCGTGACGAACGCCTAAACTACACATTACGTGATGCATCCTTACCACTAGATCAAAAACCTTGGGACCAATTTTTGAACTATATATATATATATATATATATATATATATATATAAAATAAGGTGTATCAGATTGACAACATTATACAAGCTTATGAAGATTGGAACTTCATTTTATACTGAAGCAAGGAGGTAATTTTGGCACCCCTTATTCATTCTTACAAGTAGGAATCGCCACAAATTCCTTAGACAACATCTCAGGCGATAACTGAACCTGGAAGAAATCTGTCATACATACTTGTTAGGTGTTTGTCCTGATTGTCTTATCATATTTGGTTTTTCTATCTCGTGAAGAAAAGGACAATATATTTACCATCAACATCAATATATCTTAAACCCATAAGAAATCTCTGCATAACCCCGCTTCTTTCTGGTTTTATATTTGAAGTAAACAAGATGTTCTTTGAACTCTAAGTAACAACAACGGTGTGTTAGTTCAAGGATAAACGATTTGTCTTTGCAAGAAACACAATTCCTTTACAGCAACACACACTGCCTTCAGCTCGGAACAAACAAATAATATATGAAGAATTTTGCAATATTTATTTATTCAAAGTCCGCATTTCATTGTCACACAACCCGTTGAAGCAAATTACTCGATTGCGAAGCTAAATATAAACCAATATTAAAAACATCAATGAACCTAAACTACAAGGAGTATTAGATATTAGAAATAGTATTCCCTCACTTTCATTCGTTTTGTATTAGTTTGACTTGTCACGGAATTTAAGAAAGTAAGGCTTTTGGATCTTTGGATGTAACACCTTAGACTTCAGACATAATCTCACATGGCCAAAACACAATAGGGACGTTGAGTATACAAGTTAATAAGAGGGCTGAACTGTTAGATGAAATGTTAAAATTAAAGAAGTATTACCACAAGTAAGACATATAAATGAAAATTACATTCTCGATTAAACAAATATAAGTAAGACTGCATAAATTGAAATATATGGAGTATAAAGATAAGAACTTTGACCTCATCATATTGAAGAAAGGAGAGAATCTTGGCACCCTTATTCTTACAAGTGGGAATAGTTTCAAAATCCTTAGCAGGCAACTTCTCAGACAAAAACCCAACATGGAATTCAATCATATGAGACTCCTCATCAACATTAATCCCTGTTACTGGGACCCACACAAACAACTTCTTAGCTTGGATTCCAGAGACATCAGAAACCACCCCATAACTCATTTTCCCTTTGATTTCTTTTTGGTAGTAAACAAGTTGATCTTGGAACTGTACATAACAAGGGTGTGTGAGTTGGACTGTAAAGGAGTTGTCTTTAGGAGAAAGAGTGTAGGATTTCACATTGTTTGGGAGAAGTCCCTTTGGAAGGTCGTAGAAAGGAAGGAGATCATGGATATCATCATCTTTATTTGGACGGCTAGGATTGAAGGACAGAGAGAGGGAGAAGAAGATGAAGAGGAGAGAGCAAAACAAGAGTTGTGACTTTTGAGATAAAGCCATTGATGAGCCAGAGAGAGAACGTGAATGATTGGAGGAAGAGGAAGAGAATTATAATGGGGAAAACAAGAGGCAAAATAGTATTTCAATTAGAGTATACTACTTAAAAACTCATGTATAATTACTCAGTCAATTTTCTCGTAGAGAGTATGATAATATTTTATTGACTTAAAAGTAATTAAGTCAATAATAATGTATGGAAAGGATTAGCCCGTTTTCGGAGTGATTATTCAAAAAAAATAGTCAGCATTTGTAAAGTAATTGAAAAATAGTCATTATTTTGCTGCAACACGGAAAGTTCTAGTATAATATATTGGAGATCGGTGCACATGTGTATGAGCTTCCAGAATATTATGCTGGAATTCCAACACGTGAAAAGTTCCAACATAATATATTGGAGATTGACGCACCTAGGTATGAACCTGCAGCATATTATGTTGGACTTGTATATTATACTGGAACTCCCGTATATTATGCTGGAAATCCAATATATTTATGCTTGAAGTCAAGTATATTATACTGGAATATTTGTGGATTTTAAACAGTATTTTTATTTGAATTTATTTTTAGATAAAAATGACTAAATTTTAATTACTTTTGAAACCGTAACTATTTTGAATAATCACTTATAAAGCTGACTATTTTTTAATATCTCCCGATAATGGTACATTGAATCAAATAACCAAAATGATGTTAAACTTATTTATTAGGCAGAAGATAGTGTTTTCTTTTCTTTTTATTTTTGTTTTGTAGGTTTTTCTTGACAAACTAAAGTTGGTGTAGTTGGTTATCTACTTAAGTACTCTTTCTGTTATTTCCCTTTTTTTGTTCTTTATGCCATATGTTATAAAATCTCCTATATTTTAGGTAAATGTCCATAATTAGAGAGATTCTAGGGTTTACTTTTTGGTGGCTAAGTCACCACCTCCCTATAAATAAAGGGGTTCTCTTCATTGTAAACCATCCCCAAAGTATCAATAAGAATACTCCTCCTCTTTACGTTTCTCTCTATTGTTCTTGTTCTTATATTATTTCATAACCGTTATCAGCACGAGTCTCTAACCAATTGAATTTGATTTCTTCCTTCTTCCAGAATTTCTATACGGAAAATAGAAGAGATGGTATCATCATAAAGTAATGCAACGGGATAGAAACTCAAGAGGTATATTTAATATCACAACATTTATTGGTATACCTTAAAGGTAAGAAAGGCATACCTGTAGCGCACAAATATTTATGCTATATTTCACTAATGTTTCATGAAGATATGGTTTGTGAAATTTTTTGTTTATGCAATTTGTACTTTATGAATTTACTATGTACAAATATGTTGTTACCATCACATAGACTCTGTCTATCTCAAGAATCTCTTTGAGAAAATTAAGGTATTTTTTTCTCTTGCTTATTGCCGTATTATTTTGTATTCTTACCCTAGTTATTTGACTACAGTTGTTTGTTCAATACTTTATCTTTCTGTTACTACGCATGCGAGCTATTTAGAGCTCCAATATTATTGGTTTAACTTTTGCAGATTTGATGTTTTGTTATTTTTATATTATGATCAAGTAATAGTTCTCACTATTTTAACAACTTTTGAAACGTTACATTATTACTATTTTGACTTGTGTTAAAATACTGCGTTACTGTTATTAATGTAATTACATTATACTTCATCAAAACAAAATTTATATTCTTAATATCAACAAGACTGACATTATGAAAAGAAAGTTCGTTGCCCTTGAAATTTCGGGCAAGAACTATATGACATGGGCGTCGGATGCTGAAATCCATTTGGATGCAATGGGTCCTGGAGACGCCATTAAAAACAGAAATAATGCATCCACCCAAGACTATGCTAAGGCCTTGATTTTCTTGCGCCATCACCTTGATAAAGGTTTGAAACTGTGCTAAGGCCTTGATTTTCTTGCGCCATCACCTTGATGAAGGTTTGAAACTGTGCTAAGGCCTTGATTTTCTTGCGCCATCACCTTGATGAAGGTTTGAAAATTGAATATATCATAGTCAAAGATCCACCTATCTTGTGGAATGGCTTAAAGGAGAGATATGACAACTTGAAGTTGGTCACTCTGCGACAAGCACGATACGATGAGAATCCAAAAGCAAATAGTTCAGAAACTATATGTTATCGTTGTGGTGGAAAATGGCACTGGTCAAATAGCTTCCCGTGTACCAAGACATTTGGTTGATCTTTATCAAGCATCTCTAAAAGGTAAAACGCCCTGAAACAAATTTTGTCTCTGACGACAATTTTGACATCACCCACTTGGATGTGGCAGATTCCTTTGAGCACCCTGAGAGGGAAAATAGACCACTTAATCGGTGATGGATCTGTGATGAAAGAAGATTGAGTTGTTTGATTTTATTTTACTTATTTGTATTAGTTAGTGAATAAACTAATAGTCATTAGTATCAGCTCGTAATAGTTAGTTTATGATATAATGTTATTATTCGTTCTTTAGAATATTATATATGCATATTATATGATGTGAAACGTTAATGTTACTCCTCTGCATCATCTTGTACCAGTTGTCATATTTTATGATAGTATTATTGTTTTATTGATTATATAAGTTATCATATGTCCACTACTTTTATTTCTGTAGTGTTTAGTAATAACATTCACAACGTGTTCGTATACTATAATTTGGTACCTTATACATAGCAAAAATACACATATTTGCATAGAGCTAGTCAAAGTAGTCATTACCTTTTGTTATATGGCTCATATTTTATACACATTCTAGTGCATCGCTTGTGCACAAACAATTTGCTAATTGCTCTACTACATTTCACCAACAGTCATTATGTTGTTACACACACGCAAATTCATCTGTTATGTTCCCTTCTTACATAAGTACACATGGTTTTTGACAACAGTATTGTCTATTTCTGCATCGGTTTATTTTGTGTCCAAGTATAATTTTTGATATAAACGTTGGATATTGTGTTTAATTGTGGTGCATATAAATATTACGTGACTATCTGTTTAATCAACATGTTCAAAGAGAAGAAATATTTCTCTCAACTAAGTATGTGTAAGGCAGATGTTACTACAATTTCTGGTAGTAGTAAATTGATGGAAGGCTCCTGAAGAGCAACTATAACTCTGCCTAAAGGAACAATATTTTAGAGAATGCAATGTTCTCCTCCAAGTCTAAGAGGAACTTGTTGAGTTTTAAAGATATCATTCAAAATGGATATCATGTTGAGACAATAGATGAGAATACCTCATTTACTCATGAAAACGAGGCTGCCCACTTCGGTTTGGGGTCACGCCATTTTACATGCAACAATGCTAGTTCGCCTCTGATTGACGAATTGTCACAAATATTCCCCGTTGCAATGAGTTTTCGGTCATGAACCTAATATATCCCACATAAGAATTTTTGGATGTGCAGTATATGTGCCTGTAGCACCGCCATATTGCACCAAAATGGGTCTGCAAAGAAGGTTAGGAATATATGTTGAGTTTGAATCACCCTCCATTATTCGCTACCTCGAAACATTGACAGGGGATTTGTTCACTGCATGATTTGCAGACTGTCAATTTGATGAGACACTTTTCCCAAAATTAGGGGGAGAAGTTGGTGAAACCAAACGGGAAATTTTGTGGAAAATTGCATCATTATCTCATCTTGATCCACATACCTCCATTTGTGAAAATGAGGTGCAAAAGATTATCCATTTGCAAAGAATAACAAATCAAATGCCAGACGCATTTACAGATTTGAAAAGGATAACAAAATCACATATCCCCGCAGTGAATGTGACAACATCTGATTCACGAATACATATTCATTATTGGAAGAATATGAACATGAAATTGGTATAGAATATACCACGCTCACCCCTAGAAGGAGGTTTGAGATGATACCACACTCACCCCTAGAAGGAGGTTTGAGATGATATATGGCATGAATGATCGTTGGTCACGTACCTATTGTACGCCAAAGTATTTTGGAAATATGACTATTAAAGGACAACGATAATACAAGAAACATATCTTGCATATAAGTTTGACATGACCATAATGGTATAACTTTCTCTTTAAAAGAGATATTCACCACATGGATGTTGATGAATTTGTGGTAGTACAAAATTAATTGAGAGCTCTAGAAGAGCCAATTATTACTATGTTGGAGAAACACAATTGAGTATTGTGCTGTAGTAAGTCTCAAAGAAACTTATTCAGTTTCCAAAGTATATGCGAAAACGATTGATTATATTGAGACTATAAATAAAGGAAAGATTTGATATCTTCTAATACTACAACTTGTAGCGGGATAATCTATATGTGAAAACTACCCGCTTTATTCTCCAGTTTGTACTACACAAACAAAAGAATGCCACAATAAAGTGGATATTTATTGGTATAAAACCTATACCATAATAAACCTGAAGTTTATTGAGAATTGCACATGTCATGGTGTAAACATGAACTTATCAATATTGATAATTTATTCAGTTAGCATTCGGGTTAGCCATCTCATTTTAAGTATGATGTGCAAATTCACATGGGCGAATATTAAAGAACTAGAAAGTACTTTACGAATTCTCTTGTATTACTTGTTCTCATTAATGAACTGACCAACTAAAGAGTTCGGGTTGAAGCCCATAAATTCTGGAAATATCAAAGGTGAATATGGGCCCATTCACTTGCCATGTATACCACATATGATGCATCTATGATATGGTTACATGCGCAATTGTTATTAACCCGCAGCCTGGCCGGTGCTTGCGAGGTAAATTGCTCAGTAATCTAACTTCGAGCATAATTTCCAGATTTTCTACTCAAGATAGTTCATCTTGATAAGTTGGTTTATATCAAAGTTGGTTTAGCAAGATAATTATTGAGTACCTCCACTTAATAGCTAAACTGTTTCTTATGAGAACAAAGTTATATATATCAGTTTGATATACGTTGTATACGAGAGTATATTCTCCCCTCACAAGTGGTTCAGGGTCAGGAACCAAATAATTTCATCTTATTATTAATGTGTTGTGTATATTGACATGATAATGCACAAAGATGATTTCTCAAAGTTGAGGAAACAAGTTAGCTTTTCTAACATGAGGGGGAGACATGATAAACAATTGAGAAAATGTTACATGGGATAAATTATCATTTGTATATGTAGATCCCCGAATATCATGATATGAACCTGAAGTTCATAAAAGGGATAATTCAATTGCAACATATTGCAAAGCATGCTATACGCATTTACTGACCCAAAGAAAGTAACTATATTCTCACTACAAATGCTCATATTAAGTCCCAGAAGGACAAAGTCTTTGATACGCTTAAAGCGTATAGACAAATCGGTTTCAAAAGGAACTTCTTAATAAAGAAGATGAGCAAATGATCAAAGTGATCATAATAAGGAGGCAAGTGATCCAGAAGATCACATGACATAATACTTCATAAAATCTCATGAGAGATTCAGGTACCTGAATATATGAATGAAGAGATCTCTATGTTATGTCCTTATGAAAATTTACTGGAACCGATATAAAATGATCGTCGACGACGTCTATGATAGCGCTACATATCGATGAGGATCTTAAGTTTGTCGAATACAAACAAAATATTGGCCAAATGGAAGAGATACAATTCAAGTAGAATTGATTCCATATGAAAGACACGTAACTTTGGACATGTGGTTCGAATACTTGAAAGTATAAAGTCAATGGATGGCATCGAGAATACATCTATGGAGATATTGAAGAGTCATTCCACGACATTATATGAAGATGTTCATATCTATCAAGAATGATAATTTCAAGGTGCGGAATATTTATTCAAGTCAATATGGTTGATTTATTTATCAAATCTCTATCAAAGATCGTTTTGAAGATGATGCACAAGATTGGAATGCAAATGCTAAAGAATGTGAATTGATGCTCTATTCAGGGGGAGTTAATGCGCGTTGCACTCTTTTTTCCTTACAAGGTTTTGTTCCAACTGGGTTTTCCTTGCGAGGTTTTTAATGAGGCAACCAATAGGCGCATATTCAAACATGTGTACTCTTTTTCCTTTTCTTTAATTTTTTCCCATTGGGTTTTGTTTTAGTTAAGGTTTTAACGAGGCACATCATTGAATAGACATTCAAGGGGGAGTGTTATAAAATCTCCTATTTTAGGTGAATGTCCATAATTAGAGAGATTCTAGGGTTTACTTCTTGGTGGCTAAGTCACCACCTCCCTATAAATAAAGGGGTTCTCTTCATTGTAAACCATCCCCAAAGTATCAATAAGAAATACTCCTCTCTCTACTTTTCTCTCTATTATTCTTGTTCTTATATTATTTCATAACACCATATGATTATTACGGATTGTTGTTAAAATAAAAATACTTTTTTCTTTTATGTTGAAGAAAATAGAAATAATTCATTTCATGAAATATTACACCTTTTATAAAATAACTTAATACAAAAACCTTTAAACAATATGCAGTAATCGTGCGTTAACTAAGGAGTAGAATTTGTTCTCTTTACCTACATTTAATTCATACATGTTTCAATGGAAGAGTTAGATACAGAATAAATAATCTCAGTTGTCATGCGGTTAATAAAGCAAGAAATATTCAAGTGTAGATATATAATGCCAGTTAATATAAACTTAAAAAGAATAAGATATAGAGCTTAATATGAATATATATATATATACCTGAAATTACATATTGGACGACCGGAACTTGACTAGACACCATTATTTCTTCTTCTTCTGTAGTTCCTTTGACGGCCTCGCTGCTTCTTTGGTATATGACCTTGCTGAGATAAGTTGAACACATAAAGTGCAATTAGATCTCCCATAATACTTGGTATTTCTCCTTCAAATTTATTGTTTAAGTACAAAGACTAGATTCTCACAACTTCAACCTCCTCTCCCTTTGTTACGACAGCTACAGAGTCTTGGTAATATCTATCGAGTGGTGTCTTTATTGCTTCACCCATTCTCGTCATGGTGAAAAACTCTACTGTAAATGCAATGCAGGAGAGATCTAATATCCGAAGCTGAGGAAACATACTTTTTGTTATAAGGTTTCAAGATATGCTAAATATAGATTTAATCTTTTTATCTTAAAATATATTTTTATTACGGATTTATACTCATGTGATTGATTTTTGAGTTGCTTTTCTATTTATAAATAATTTGATATACAATTAAGGAAATATTAATAAATTTAATTATTAAACGTGGGTATCATTAATTATTAGTTAAGTTAAATCAATAATTAAAAAAAGACTAATGTCCATAAAGGGTTGTTCAAGAAAAGGGAAAGCTTAAGGCCTTAAGGAAGTTGCTGGACGTAAAAAGGTCCAAAGAAAGAAGAAACAGAGTTATACACACAAGAAATAGAACATTGTTCTTTACGCAGATAACAAAATAAAATTCTAGGATTCTTTTACCAATCACTAATTCTTGAATTTAGGTATATAAATTTTTCTATTGTTAACTATCCTATAGTGGTAATAGGTAAGAATTGAATAGTTAATTCCCTTCTTCCTCTATATCAAAAATAAATTTCATCTTTTAGTGTGAAACTTTAAAATTGACTAAAATGCACTGGTTGTTGTAGGATAGCTTGTTTGACTAGTGTCAATTAGACTGGGGCTTACGTATTGGCTCGAGAAGTATTGAAGTGAGTTGATATAACTCTTTACTAAAGTGGTTTAACTCACAAAAGCACGCATACAAGGTGTTTGATGAAATGCTTAGAATAGTTTATATTTACTTAATTGGAGCGCGTGAGTACCTCTTAACTTAGAATTGTTCCAGCAAAAGTTTTGATGATTTATTATGATATATGTGCATAAATTTTCAGAATTTTATTTTATTCTTATATGCTATTTTCATGTTGAAAATTTATGAAGAAGCAAGAATCTTTAGAGATACTTTTAGATGTTTATTTGATTCTTACATTTAAGGATACCAGAATGAGCATTTACATTATGTTCCAAAAGGAAAAAATTTAGACTCGAAAAGTCACAAGAAGAAGTAAAAAGAAAAGATTTTTGGGAATATCCTTTATTCTGAGAAGGGGTCATCATCCAGGTTGTGGGTCCTGACAAAGGCGTTGACTTCCTGAAACTACTTGTGCCAAAGTAGGGAGCACACGAGCCAAGGGTCTCGTTGCTGAGAAATTACTTAACCATGCTAAGGTATGATACATGAGCACTGAGAACCAAGAAGCGAGTGGCACCTCATGATTGGGCCTAAGATCAGGTTGGGATCGAACCCGTACCAATCACACAGTGACTGAGATAGAATTAAGTGAGGATAGTTGGAACTCTCAAAGTATAAAGTGAAGTATTTTTTATAAGAAAGAAAAAGAAAAGAATTTCTTTTAGAATATTCATAAACTGCTATTATGTAATTATTTTAGAATTATTCTTATAAGCTTTATGTTTTACATGCATTTCGAACATTTGCTCGTAGTGTATATGTTATTAAGGTTTTACCCATGTTATTGAGACATACTGAGCACAATGTATGATACTGACGTTCTCTTTTGGGAACCTAAGTTGGTCTGCGGTACAACATATCAACCATTTTTGCAGGCTAGCAGGCTACGGGTTATGACTTCCTTCTCTTTCAGTGCTATTGGTGAGCTCCGCTTTTGTTCCTGGAGTATTCCTTAGAGTCATTTTTATTTAGCTATTTCTTCGTTTATTAGAGAACAGGCCAGAAAATCTCATGTCCTGAGCAGTGCGTTAGTTTATAAGTAGAGGCTTCATAGATATCGCCGTTGGGTTAAGATTCAGATGTTTTTTTGATAATAACTTAGCAGTAATTCAGTAGTTACTACGAATAAAGTTTTGGAGTTAATTTATTTAAATATTTAAATTAATTAAAAGTATTTGGTTAGAGTATTTCCTTGTTGCATATAAAGTTTAAAGTTATAACAGATCTGGTAAGCAGACATGGTTCGCTCGGTCATGTTTAGTGATCGAGTGATAGTCCCGGCTTGTTCAAAAAATGGGCCGTGACAAACTTGGTATCAGAGTCTCAGGTTTATGGAGTCCTAGGGGTCTATGAGACCGTGTTAGTAGAACCTTGTTTATAGGTATGAAGCGCGCCATACTTATAAACATGAGGCTACAAGCATTTAGTGAAAGTCTCATTTTTTTCATACTTTAGATCTTGCAGTAGAGCTTACCTCTAAGAAATTATCTAATGTATTCTTTTCTCCAAAACTCGCAGAAATGGCTCGTACTCGAAACTCTAGCACTAACACTCGGGATGATGCTCAAGAAGCTATTGCTACTATTGTGGCTCAAAGAAGAACCAAAAAGGCTCCAACTCAGAAAAGGAAGGGTAAATCCACTAGGGGGTTCTAGTACCCCGGGTTGAACTTGAAAAAGGGGTGGAGCATGATGATCCAGTACCTCAGGATCCAGCGCTGCCTCCAACAACAGCTCCAGCTCAAACAACTGTATCTCCAGAGGTGAGTCAGATATTTAATGCAGTCAACAGTGCTGTGGAGATGTTTAAAGCCTCCACGGCCAATCAGAACGAGAGAAGAGATGAGATTTCACCTCAATCAAATGACAGAACAATTTCGAGTCCTCAAAAGTGAATGAATTTTTGAAGTTGAGTCCTCCAGTATTTCATGGTTCTATAGTTGATGAAGATGTTGTGGCTGGAGGGTGTGAAGAAAGCCCTCCGATCGATGAAAGCATTTGATGATAAAGTTGTGGACCTGGCTACTTACCAGCTTAGAGATGTGGCAGACGCATGGTTTGAGATGTGGGAAAAGAAAAGATATAAAGATGATGGACCACCTACTTGGGAAGAATTTGAAGAGGCTTTCATGGCTAACTTTATCCTAAAAGAGGATAGGGAAGCTAAGGCTACAAAGTTCGAACAGCTCAAGCAAGGGAATAAAAGTGTGCAAGAGTACTACATGGAATTCATAAGGTTAGCTAAGCATGCTCCTCACATGGTTAAGACAGAAAAACAAATATTCGCAGGTTTGTTGGCGAGTCAATGAAAGTCACAAGAGTCTATAAAGGTTATATAGTTTCAGTCCAAGGTCGCAACACCGACGCCGATCTCATAGAATTAGAAATGGTGGATTTCGATGTGATCATGGGTATGGATTGGTTGTATTCATACTATGCCATGTTAGATTGTCATGCTATGATAGTCAGGTTCCAATTTCCAAATGAAGAATTCTTAGAGTTGAAGGGTAGTTCAACATCACTTGTAGGTAAGTTTATTTCTTACCTTAAGACACAATGAATGGTTGGTAAGTGCTGTATCGCTTTGGCTCACATCATTTATCTAAAATCAGAACAATCAGCTCTTTAGTCAGAGCCAATTGTTAGAGAATTTCCAGAAGTTTTCCCAGATGGTCTTCCTAGACTTCCTCCTGAAAGAGTCATAGACTTTGGTATTGATCTCATGCCAGGCACTCAGCCCATATCTATACCTCTTTATAGGATGGCTCCAGCAGAACTTAATGAGTTGAGAGAACAATTGAAAGACCTTGTTGACAAGGGCTTCATCATGATGAGTGTTTCATCGTACGGTGCCCCATTCCTGTTTGTCAAGAAGAAATATGGGTCTCTCAGAATGTGCGTCGACTATCGATAGTTGAATAAAGTTACCTTTAAGAACAAGTACCCACTACCAAGAATTGATGATTTATATGATCATCTTCAGGGTGCAAAGTACTTTTCAAAAATAGACTTGAGGTCGGGGTACCATCAGTTGAGAATCAGAGAAGAGGATATATCTAAAATAGCCTTTAGAACTCGCTATGAGAATTATGCATTTCTAGTGATGTTCTTCGGGTTGACAAATGCTCCAGCTGCATTCATGGACCTCATGAACATATTTTTCAATCCATTCCTTGATACCTTTATTATCGTATTTTTAGACGATATTTTGGTATACTCTAAGAGGAAGGAAGATCATGCAGAACACCTCATCATAGCCTTGTAGACCTTGAAGGAGAATGAGCTTTATGCCAAATTTTCAAAATGAGAGTTTTGGTTGCAGTCAGTGGCATTCCTAAGCCACGTGGTATCTAGTGAAGGTATAAAAGTAGACCCTCAGAACACAGAAGCAGTCAAGAACTGTCCTAGGCCAATTAGACAACTGAAATAAGGAGTTTCTTAGGTTAGCTGGCTACTATAGAAGGTTTGTAGAGGGGTTTTTCTCACTTGCAACTCCATTAACTAAGTTGACTCAGGAAGCAGTTAAGTTCCAGTGATAAGACACTTGTGAGCAGAGTTTTCAAGAGTTAAATAAGAGGTTAACCATCGCACCTATGTTAACCTTGCCGACAGGTTTGGGTGGGTTCATAGTGTATTGTGATGCCTCTAGAGTTGGTCTTGGTTGTGTTTTTATGCAAAATGGAAAAGTTATTGCTTATGCTTCCAGCACTTAAAGAATCATGAAAAGAACTACCCTACACATGACTTGGAGCTTGCTGCATTGGTGTTTGCATTAAAGATATGGCGACACTACCTTTAGGGCGAGCATTCTGAAGTGTTTACAGATCACAAAAGCCTCCAGTACATTTTAAAGCAAAAATAATTAAATTTGAGATAAAGAAGGTGGCTTGAGCTATTGAAAGATTATGACATCAATATCCGTTATCACCTGGAAAAAGCTAAAGTGGTAGCAAATGCACTTAGTAGGAAGTCAATGGGTGTTAGGCCCATCTTGCAGTACAAAGGCGAATTTTGGGTCGAGAAATTCAAAAAACTGGCAAATGCTGGAATTAGACTGGATGAGATCGAAGAAGGAGGAATAACTACTTATGCCTTAGCTCAATCCTCTCTAGTTGCGCATGTTAAGGCTAAGCAAGACAAAGATCCATACTTAGTGAAGTTAAAAGAAGGAGTCAGAAACAAAGAAATCATTGTTTTCACCCTAGGAAGTGATGGAGATTTGAAGTTGAATGATCGGTTATGTGTGCCTGATATAGATGGTCTTAGGAAGGCCATAATGGACCAAGCTCACAGTTCGAGGTACTCTATCCACCCAGGTGCTACCAAAATGTATCTAGATTTGAAAGAGTTGTATGATGGAAAGGTATGTAGAAGCAAGTAGCAGAACATATCGCTGAATGCTTGATTTGCCAGCAAGTCAAAGCTGAGAATCGAAGGCGTGGAGTGGCCTAGCTCAAGATATAGAGATACCACAGTGGAAGTGGGAGATGATTAATATGAATTTCGTAGCAGGTCTACCTCGCACATACCATAAACATGATTCAATTTGGGTTATTGTAGACCAACTGACAAAGTCTGCGCATTTCCTATCAGTAAAAATGACAGACTCTGTAGAGCAGTATGTGCAGTTGTACACTACAGAAATAGTACAATTACATGATACTCCAGTTTCAATCATATCTGGCAGAGGCCCTCAATTCACAGCGCATTTTGGCAAGCATTTCAGAAAAGATAAGGTACTATGGTCGATTTGAGCACCACTTTCCATCCACAGACCGATGGTCAGGAAGAAAGGACCATTTAGACTGTCGAAGATATTTGGAGGTAATCAGGATGGTCACTTGCCACTTATAGAATATGCTTACAATAACAGCTATCAGGTCATCATTGGTGTTGCTCCTTATTAAGCGTTGTATGGGCGAAGATGTAGGTCTCTAGTGGGTTCGTTCGAACCAGCAGAGGTTCCTTTGATTGGTCCAGAGTCTGTTTGTGGGGTCTTAGAGAAAGTCCACCTAATTAGAGAAAGACTAAAAACGGCTCAAAGTCATCAAAAGTACTGTTCTGACATGAGGCCTCGGGACTTAGAGTTCATAGTTGGTAACAAGGTGTTTTGAAAGTTTCACCAATGAAAGAAGTTATGAGGTTTGGTAAGAAAGGAAAACTTAGTCCTAGATTTATTGGACCTTATGAGATTATAGGAAAGAGGGAAAACATGGCTTATAAGCTAGCGTTGCCCATTCAGTTGTCCTCCGTTCATCCTGTCTTTCATGTGTCTATGCTTAGAAAGTACATTCATGATGAGTCACACATAGTACTTGCCGATATCATAGAGATTAAAGAAGACTTGACTTATGAAGAGGTACCTATAGAAATTCTCGATAGGCAAGTAAGAAAGTTGAGAACAAAAGATTAGCATCGGTAAAAATTTTGTGGAGTAATCAAGATTCGAAAGAGGATACGCAGGAGGTCGATGAAGATATGAGAAAGAAATATCTATACTTATTTGAGGAAAAAGTATGTGAACCTAAGTTTTGTTTGACATTTGTAATTTATTTTTTAAATACAAGTTAGCATGTATTTATGTCCTTGCTAGATTATACTTAGTTGTTGAATTTAGTTTTTGTCCGAGTAAATTCAGTTATTAACAATTTAGTACCACGCCAGAGTACATTTAACTCATTAAAGTGATTTACTTTTTCTAAAGTATTTTGCTTTAGATTCTTATTGGTTATTGTGGTACCTCCTTACCACAGTGTGAGTAATTAATTTATGAGTTGTGTATGGTGCCTATGAATGGTCTGTTATGGTATATTTGGTCATTGTTGGTGCAGTTGTGGTATTTGCGACAAGAAATTTTTTTTGGATAGTCCAATTTACAAGGGAAATTCTACAAAAAATTTTAAAATTTTAGGAAGTTAGCCAAAATTTTGAGTCCCTAGCAAGAGTAAGTAGTGCTAAGAAAATGTAAGAGATTCAAGGACCTAAGAAATAATTGTTAGCAAAAGAATAAAGCCCTAGAAACATTCAAGGACGAACGTTTTTAAGGAGAAAAGATTGTAACACTTCTCGTATTTATAAAAGTTTCAAGATACTCTAAATATAGAACTTTATTTTTTATCTTAAAAATATACTTCTATTACGTATTTAAACCCATGTGATTGATTTTTGAGTTACTTTTCTATTTATAAATAGTTGGATATACAATTAGGGAAATATTAATAATTTTAATATTTTAAATTATTAGAGGTGAGTATCATTAATTATTAGTTAAGTTAAAACAATAATAAAAAAGGAAAAGGGAAGTCTTAAGGCCTTAATGCAGCAGCTGGACATAGAAAGGTCGAAAGAAAGAAGCGACGAAGTTATACGTGCAAGAAATAGAACATTGTTCTTCATGCAGACGGCAAAATAAAATTCTAGGATTCTTTACCAATCACTAATTCTTGAATACAAGTATGTAAATTTCCCTATTGTCAACTATCCTATAGTGGTAATAAGCAAGAATTGAATAGTTTATTCCCTTCTTCCTCTATATCAACAGTAAATTCCATGTTTATGTGTAAAACTTTAAAAATGAATTAAAATGCACTGGTTGTTGTAGAATCAATTGTTTGGCTGGTGTCAATTGGACTGGGGCTTACGTATTGGCTCGAGAAATATTGAGGTGAGTTGATATAACCCTTTACTGAAGTGGTTTAACTCACAAAACACACATACAATGTATTTGATGAATTGCTTAAAAGAGTTTATTTTGACGACCTAACAGGTCGTCTTAAGAATTTACGCCCCGATCCTCTATTAACTGATTTTCCCGAGTTTATTTCTGCTAATTTTATTTTTTGGGACATTCAATTTTAAGTTTCATAGAGTTTGGGAACACTTAGTCCCTAAATGAGAGCTTAAGTGTTGGAAAGTTGTCCATAGTCGTAATAGTGTGAAGACGGCCTCAGAATGAAAAGTCAATGGTTCTATTAGCTTCGTTAGGTGATTTCGAGGTTAGGAGCGTGTTTGGAATATGTTTTGGAGGACCGTAGATAATTTAGGCTTGAAATGCTGAAGTTTGAATTTTTGAAGTTTCCGGTTGATAGGTGAGATTTTGGTTCGAGGGTCGGAATGGAATTCCGAGAGTGGTCATAGTTTCTTTATGTAATTTGGGATGTGTGTGCAAAATTTCAGGTCATTCGGACAAAGTTCGGTTGGATTTTTTATCGAAAGCGGATTTTGAAAGTTTTTAGAAAACTTAGACTTGAATTCAATGTGAATTGATGATTTTGGTATTGTTTGAGGTATTATGATGGTTGGAACAAGTTCGAATGAGGTTTTATGATGTGTTAGCGCTTTAGATGGAGGTCCCGGGGGACTCGGGTGAGTTTTGGATGGTCAAACAGACCATTTTCTAAGTTTCAAAGTTGCAAAATTTCAGTTCTTATGTTGCAAAGTTTTTGGCCTTCGCGATCGCGTGGAGGTGTCGCTATCGCGTAAAAGGAAAATTGGGAGGCAAGTAATTTTTTCATCGCGTCCGTGTCTGGGGGGCCGCGTTCACGGAAGGTTAGATGGTAGAGCTTCGCGTTCGCATAAGACCCTTTATGTTCGCATAGAAGGATTTGAGGGGCAGGGGCCATTGCCATTTGCGTTCGCGGCTGGAGGCTCGCGTTCGTGTAGTTTTAAGAAGCGAAGCATCGCGTTCGCAAAAGAGGAGTCGCATTCACATAGCATATTTTTTTGAAGCCTTGGAATTTGATCTTCACGATCGTGAGGCATGGGCCACGATCGCGATGAAGGAATGACAAGGCTGGGCAGAAAGTTTTGTAACATTTCATCCGCGAGTTTCAGCCATTTTTCTATCATAGTTGAGTATTTTGAGAGCTCTTTGAAGGGAATTAAAGAAGGATTCTAGGAGAATTGATTGGAGGTAAGTTTTATAACCTAAAAACGTGATTCTACTATGAAATTAACCTAGAAATTCAGGAAATTTATCTGAAAAGGGAAGAACTAGGGCTTGGGATTATTAAATTTTAATCTGGGATTTGAGCAGTCATTTGAACTCCTATTTTTGTGTTCTTGTTATGTATAGAGTTGTGAGAGTATGAGGTTTCTGAAAATATAAGTTTCATCCGATTCCGAGATGCTAGCCTGAGGGGCATTTTGGTTATTTTACCTAATTTCGCGTCAGCTTTGAATCTAATTGTAGATCAGTTGTTTGAGATATTATTTACAATATGTAATTGAATTTGAATAGATTTGGGCCATTTGGAGTCGGATACTCGTGGCAAAGACGTGATTTCTAGTTGACTTTGAGCTGATTCGAAGTAAGTGGCTTGTCTAACCTTGTGTGGGGGACTTCTTCCCTTAGGATATGATAATTGGTAATTGAATTTCCTAGTGCATGAGGTGAAGAGCACGTGCTTGTGCAAGTTGTTGAAAATCCAATTTTTCTTAAAGTATTCCTTAGCATGTCCCTTTTCCCTGCTTTACTGTAATTGCTGACTTAACCTGTTGTTAGTTAGAAGAGCATGTTTAGTTGACTTAAATTGCCTATTTGCTTAAAATGCCTTAATTGCATTACGTGCATCATGTTAGGTTAGAATTGACTGTTTACCTTTACGAAGTTGGCATTTAATTTAACATTCGCATGTCTCTGTTGTGTATTTTAAATTGGGACTACAGAATGGCATTCCCGGAGTTCCTCTGTATGGAAGTTATGATTTGGACCGATGTGCGGGATACAAGAGATCCCTGGTATTTATATTGAGGATACCAAGAGATCCTCGGGATACTTAGAGATCCCTGGCATTTATATTGAGGATACCAAAAGATCTCTGGCACTTATATTGAGGATACCAAGAGATCCTCGGGATACCAAATAATCCCTGGTATTTATATTGAGGATACCAAGAGATCCTCGGGATACCAAGAGATCCCTAGCATTTATATTGACGATACCAAGAGATTCTCGAGATACCAAGAGTTCCCTGGCATTTATATTGAGGATACCAAGAGATCTCCGTGATACTAAGAGATCCCCGGTTATTATTATTCTTGTTGGGAGCAACATTTTATTGTGTTCTGCCTTTATTTCTGTTTTCCCGTTATTGTATTTTTATTATCTGTATAGACTCTTGCTGTAGATTCTCAATTATATTTTTTATCTTATCATGTCATTACTATTATTATTTTACCTTAGTAAGGCCAGCCCTTCCTCGTCACTACTCAACCGAGGTTAGGTTTGACACTTACTGAGTATCACTGTAGTGTACTCATATATTTCATGTGCAGATCCATGTATCGCTACTCACGCATATTACACTTGAGGCAGGGAGAGCATTTGGAGACTTCGAGGTACTTCTGCGCGTCCGCAGACCGAAGAGTCTCCATCTCTATTATGTCTTGTAGTCTTAGCCCTTCTATCGTACTGTTGATTTAGATACTCTCAAGATTAGAGCACTTTACTGTATTTCTCTTCTAGCTTGTGTTCCTATGAGTTTTCGGGTTTTGAGATGGCATTGTAGTAGTTGAGATATTGAGTTGTATATTCAAGCGACATCTATATGCAGTTTTCTTCTAGTTGTTCAATCTTATATTTCCGCAAGTTATATTGTTTCCGCATTGTTAGGCTTACCTAGTTGTAGGGATTATATGCCATTACGACATGTTCACGGAGAGAGAACTGGGGTCATGACATTTATATTTACTTAATTAGAGCAAGTGAGTACCTATTAACTTAGAATTGTTCTAGTAAAAGTTTAGATTATTTATTATGATATATGTGCATAAATTTTCAGATGTTTGTGTTATTCTTATATGCTATTTTCATGATGAAAATTTATGAAGAAGCAAGAATCTATAGAAAATTTTTTAGATGTTTATTTCATTCTTATGTCATGCTTTATATTTAAGGATACCAGAATAAGCATGTACATGCTGTTCCAAAAAGAAAAGATTTAGACTTGAAAAGTCACAAGAAGAAGTAGAAAGAAAAGATTTTTTGGGAGTATCCTTTATTCTGAAAATGGGTCATCGTCCAGGCCGAGGGTCCTGACCAAGGTATTGACTTCCTGAAACTACTTGTGCCAAAGTAGTGAGCACACGAGCCGAGGGTCTCGTTGCAAAGAAATTACTTAGCCATGCTAAGGTATGATACAAAGCGCTGAGAACCATGAAGCAAGTGGCACCTCATGATTGGGCCTATGATGAGGTTGGGATCGAACCCGTACCGATCACACGGTGACTGAGACATAATTAAGTCAGGATAGTTGGAACTCTCAAAGTATAAAGTGAAGTATTTTTTTATAAGAAAGAAAAAGAAAATAATTTCTTTTAGAATATTCATAAACTGCTATTAAGTAATTATTTTAGAATTATTCTTATAAGCTTTATGTTTTACATGCATTTAGAACATTTGCTTGTAATGTATATGTTATTAAGGTTTCGCCCATGTTATTGGGACATACTGAATACAATGGATGATACTGACGTT
The DNA here is from genome assembly GCA_034376525.1 of Nicotiana benthamiana. Taxonomy (NCBI): domain Eukaryota; kingdom Viridiplantae; phylum Streptophyta; class Magnoliopsida; order Solanales; family Solanaceae; genus Nicotiana; species Nicotiana benthamiana. Next base: position 24,645,448 of record CM067324.1, on the reverse strand, counting down.
CTCTTTTGGGAACCTAAGTTGGTCTGCCCTACAACATATGAACCGATTTTGCAGGCTAGCAGGCTACGGGTTAGGATTTCTTTCTCTTCCAATGCTATTGGTGAGCTCCGCTTTTGTTCCTGGAGTATTCCTTAGAGTCATTTTTATTTAGCTATTCCTTCGTTTACTTAGAGAACGGACCAGAAAATCTCATGTCTTGAGCAGTGCATCAATTTATCAGTAGAGGCTTTATAGACATCGTCGTTGGGTTAAGATTCAGATGTTTTTTATAATAACTTAGCAGTAATTCAGTAGTTATTACAAATAAAGTTTTGGAGTTAATTTATTTAAATATTTAAATTAATCAAAAGTATTTGGTTAGAATATTGCTTTGTTTTATATAAAGTTTGAAGTTATAATAGATTTGGTAAGCAAAGATGGTTCGCTCGATCATATTTAGCGATCGAATGTCGATTCCGGTTTGTTCAGAAAATGGGTGACTTTTAATCCCTGAAGTTCTAATTGGTCCGTATAGTTTATTGGATCTCAAGCTTGAAACTTGTAGCTTTGGAAGAGTCCCTAACCACATAGGGAATGTATCAGTGAGTTGATTGTTTCCCAAATCAAGAACTTCCAGCTGTTTGTAATTGGCTAAGGATTTTGAAATTTTTCCCTCTACCTATTGCCATGCAAGTTGAAGCTTTTCAGTCCACTTCCAACTCTAAAAGTTGTTTGGAGATTTCGAGAAAGAAAATTGTGTTGCATATCTAAAACCTCAAGTTGGTGACGTATGTACCCAAACATTATAGAATTGCTCCCTTCAAATTGTTTCTTTCCAAATCAAGAACTATTAATGATGTCAAATTGCAAACAGAAGAAGGTATTTTCCCAGTAAGACTATTATTTTATATGAAAAAAATAATTTAGAGAGGATGGTAGAATAGGTAGAGTGATCCTTGAAAAAAGTTGGATCGCAAATCTAGAGTATCTAGTTGAAAAAATGATGAAATATGGTCAAATACTTGTCAACATATTGTGAAATAAGTTAAGATAATAGAGTGAGTGTATCCAATTAGACCATCCTCAATCAGGAATTGTTTCTTGAATATTGTTATTTGAAAGATCCAAAGAAAAAAGCTCCTTTGCCGATCTAAGAAAATCCAATTCTTTTACCTGTCAACCATACAAGGATGAGGCTGTAAGAAATTCGGATAAGGTAGACTTGACTTTGTCATCATTGGTCAACGAAATACTATTATATGAAAGACCCTTGAAGTTGTTTGAGGTTTGTAAAATGCTGACGTATACATTGCCACTAAAATTGTTACAAGGTTTTGAATAGCGGCAACTGATTGCCACTTAAGTCAATAAGGACTAGTGAATAATGAAGTTGACCAGAAAAATGGCTATAACTCAAGTCTAGTTCAGGGAGTTATTTGATAGGTAAAGTAGCTTCAGATTCTGCATTCCACTTGCAAACAGAGGAATTGGTCCGCTTCATATACACTATTCGAGGAAGGTGGCTGCAGCTAAGGTCAAGCTCCAGACATCTACAAGCGACAAACTTTTTCTTAGTCATTAGTAATTGTTGAACATGCCATATATAGCTCAAGTCAATGCACAAGTCTGGACTGGGAGCCACTTGTTCCTTCGTTTTTCTACATCACATTTATATAATTTTAGTGAAAAAAAAGAGGGAGAATTCAAAATATGTGATATATAGTAGTCAATGCACAAGTCTGGACTGGGAGCCACTTGTTCCTTCGTTTTTCTACATCACATTTATATAATTTTAGTGAAAAAAAAGAGGGAGAATTCAAAATATGTGATATATAGTAGTCAATGCACAAGTCTGGACTGGGAGCCACTTGTTCCTTCGTTTTTCTACATCACATTTATATAATTTTAGTGAAAAAAAAGAGGGAGAATTCAAAATATGTGATATATAGTAGTCAATGCACAAGTCTGGACTGGGAGCCACTTGTTCCTTCGTTTTTCTACATCACATTTATATAATTTTAGTGAAAAAAAAGAGGGAGAATTCAAAATATGTGATATATAGTAGTCAATGCACAAGTCTGGACTGGGAGCCACTTGTTCCTTCGTTTTTCTACATCACATTTATATAATTTTAGTGAAAAAAAAGAGGGAGAATTCAAAATATGTGATATATAGTAGTCAATGCACAAGTCTGGACTGGGAGCCACTTGTTCCTTCGTTTTTCTACATCACATTTATATAATTTTAGTGAAAAAAAAGAGGGAGAATTCAAAATATGTGATATATAGTAGTCAATGCACAAGTCTGGACTGGGAGCCACTTGTTCCTTCGTTTTTCTACATCACATTTATATAATTTTAGTGAAAAAAAAGAGGGAGAATTCAAAATATGTGATATATAGTAGTCAATGCACAAGTCTGGACTGGGAGCCACTTGTTCCTTCGTTTTTCTACATCACATTTATATAATTTTAGTGAAAAAAAAGAGGGAGAATTCAAAATATGTGATATATAGTAGTCAATGCACAAGTCTGGACTGGGAGCCACTTGTTCCTTCGTTTTTCTACATCACATTTATATAATTTTAGTGAAAAAAAAGAGGGAGAATTCAAAATATGTGATATATAGTAGTCAATGCACAAGTCTGGACTGGGAGCCACTTGTTCCTTCGTTTTTCTACATCACATTTATATAATTTTAGTGAAAAAAAAGAGGGAGAATTCAAAATATGTGATATATAGTAGTCAATGCACAAGTCTTTCCATGAAAATGTTAAATATAATACTCACTTTGATGTTAGACATGTCTAGTAAGCTTATTTTCTGCAGTTAATTAAGGGCTAAAAGTCTACTAAATAAATACAAATGCAATAGTAATTCAACTAGTAGAAAAGAAAAGCAACCGCATAGCTATCACCGGCCACATCGTATGCAAAGATTTAACCTTCCATCGATAAGCAATAAATTAACCTTACCATTGATTATATAAATAATCTATCACTGCCATATGAACGAAAATAATAACATAGAGGAATTCGTCCACAGTCATCTCAAAGAGAACTTCAAGGATTTTTATGCCTCGCTTGAGCCACCCAAAGATAGAGAAGGTGCTGAGAGGTACTAACTGCTCCAACAAATTAAAGAGAAGTACTATATCCCCCGAGTTGAAATATGACACAGTTGAGATGGGACTCTAGTGATCAAATAAAAGGAATTAACAAGACCCCAATGTTTCTCTTTTAAGGGAGTAGCATTTCACATCTTCATTCTTCTATATACAAGAGAAGATAAAGGAAAAGCGAGAACACAAGTTTCACATGCCCAGTTTCTCGAATATTGCCTTCCGAACACAGCTATGTTGGGAAAATAATATCCCGCCTACGAACAATAATCACAATAATACAAGACAGTAACAACGACATTAAATTTTTTAACAGGCTAAATTATAGTACTCGAGTGGAGCAATACAATATGACTGTAATATTACAACTTGATAGTATCAAAATACTATTATAACTTTAAAGGAATAATATTCTTTTTTTTAAACATCTTATTACGATTTACTCATATTCACTATCTATCTCACAAACTGTTAGAGCCCAATATGATGATTCACAAACCAACATACAATAACCCGTCGTAAAGCAGCAGCAACCCACAAACCACAAAAAATCCGACGCAGACCTATTTGTATTTAAAGGGTGCAACCCGACCAATTTGTACTTATATATATATATAATAGTTAGATTCATTTAGAGACCAATGTTCATTTTATAACAAAATAACAGACTCTCAGATACTTCTTTATAGTTTCTTCATTATTTCTTGATAAGTAGGGATTTTGACTATTTATTTGCTCTCTTTTACTTTCGTTTTAGCTCAAAATTACTTAAAGGTATTCCAAAAAAATAATGAAATGTACTTACTTACATGAGTGTTGGAATATGAGTTAAAGAGATGAAAATCAACCCAAGAAGAAGTAATTTTGGACAAGGACTAAAATGAAACAAAAAGAGAAAATGCGGACAGTATAATGTTGTGTGCGGCCACAGACCATGCAGAAATCTCTAACAGATTTCCTTTACAAAGTGCGGACCGATAGTTATTGTGTGGATGTAGAAGATGAGCTTCATAGAGATGGGATTCTGGGTCATGGAGAAGTGCAGACCGCACCATTATTGTGCGGTCGTAGAATTTAAAAGTGCGACCTCACTCAAAAATGTGCGGTCTGCAGAAGTCTCTCATGTCAAGCCAAGTTCAAGAGTGCAGCCATACTAAAAAATATATGCGGCCCGTGGAATCTGAAGAAGTGTGGCTGCAACCCAGAATTGTGCGGCCGCAGAAGTCCATCCTGGCAAGCCAACTTCAAAGTGTGGACCGCACATAGAATTGTGCGGTCGCAGAATCTCCACAGAGGCAATTTTTTCTGATAATTCCATTTGTGTATAAATAGTCTTTTTTGTCAAAATTAGGTTAACTTTAAACACCAGAAAATACATTGCCATTTTTCCTTTACCGATTTGGGTAACTTTGTAATAGTTTATCATTTTAACATTGGATTTACTTCCCTTATCATCTATTATGAGTTTAATCTTATTTTTCTTTAGTTTCTTCAATTTTCTCTATGAGTGGCTAATTGCTTAGCTAGGGTTATAACCCAACCCTAGTATGGGTACCTAATTGGTGTTCAATTTAGAGCTTATTTATGATGGGTGAATGATATTTAGCCTAGTTCTTGCTTGGATTTAAGAATTAATGGTTGAAAATATTTACTCATGCCTAATTGACTTATCTTGTACTTGAGAAAGAGAGACTAAGTCTAGGATACTTAAGCTAACAAGTAATTGGGGTGAATTAAAGATATTGATAGCCCCAGTTAAAGGCTTGAATCTAGAGATAGCAAGACCCGACTTGAGCATCTATTACTTATTTTGTGAATTACCCATTTGGACTTGAGAAAACCAAATTAGGCAAAATCACTATAACTATCGAAGGGTATCGAGTGGGTAACTGTGTGTGATTGCTATATTATACCCGACCAATCAAACATACCCTAAAGCCCACAATTCGTTATGTTACCACCTAAGTAAAAGTCACAACCCTAGATCTTTTATAATCTTAAAAAACAAAACTAAAAAATATTGTTCTCTAGCTTTTCATTTGGAAACATTAGCACAAAAATCAGAAGTAGAAAGAAACAAGCAAATCATTTTGGGCACATCATACACTCAGTCAAGATATATACCTAATTCAATATAAGTTCTCTGTGGGGTAATTATAATTGCATTGACCGCTTCACAATCCTAATCAGTGGTGTGAATTTGGGCGATATTAAGTTTTGGCATCGTTGCTGGAGAGCTAAAATAAATTTAGCTATATATTTGATTGTGTGTGTGATTTGTCTTCCTTTTCTTTCGAATTACTAATATTTTGTAAAACATTTATAGGTGATACTATGATCTCTCGATTTTGTGTACACAAAATATAGCAGCCCTCACTGCCCAAAGAAGCCAATCGGATTTGGCTTTTGCAATTCATTGCAAATTGCCTACTTGCTTCAACCATCCATATGCAACTCGTTGCCATCTTTTCTTCTTTTTTTTCATATTTCTTTTTATTTAGATTGGTCCCACAAGCTAAACCCATAGGATCAATATAAAATCACCCTTCGTTTTACATTCTCCATGGTTCTAATACAAAAAAGTACAACACGGGACGGGGATTGGACATTTTTATGAGAAAAGCTGGTAACTGGACACAGATAAATTCAGCCAAGTTGACAAACCAAAAAAGTAACTCATAAAAAATACAAACAAGCATAAGAGAATTAGGAAAAGGTTAGAAACACATCACTTATAATAGTTAGACAAACAAAGAGGAACTGCAAAAGGAACTATTCCCTTCGTTTCAATTTATGTGAACCTGTTTGACTAGACACGAAGTTTAACAAAAAAATGAAGACTTTTAAAATTTGTGATTTTAAACAATATAAATGGGCCTAGAGTATTTGTGTGGTTATAAAAGCTTCTCATTAAGGATAGAATTATAAGTTTAAGCTAATTGTTACCAAATTAGAAAGGGTTCATTCTATTTGAAATGGACCAATAAGTAAATAGGTTCACATAAACTGGAATAGGGAAATATATATATAGTAGTACATTCCAACAGTCAGGTGTATCTTCCTTCCATATGTAGCTAGTTTATGTGCTCCTTGCTGTCTGAACATATGCCTCTGTTGAGATATGTACTTATTCAGTTAGTTAGCTTTCTTCACTGTATGAGTCCATTAGTTAGCTATTAGTTAGTTGTCCGATAGTTAGTATTTTTTCCTTCCGCTTGTTAGCTAGTCGACTAGTCCAGTTGTGTCTAGCTGTCAGTGTGTGTATATATAGAGAAGTAGAGTGCTTATAATACTAGAGGAATTCATTTCATTCATTACTCCATTTTCTAGAAGCTTCTCTCAAATGAGTCCCCCTCGTGTTCTTTCTCTTTCCCTCCATTAATGCTTAGAGATAAGCTCAAGCTTCATTTGCTAATTGCTTGTTTCTTGTATGGTATCAGAGCAATGAGCTTTTGTTTTCTCGCGTTCTATCAACATTCAATCATTGACTGTTCGATATCAATCGATTTCTTTAACCAGGTATGAATTTCTTTTTGAAATCAGAGCTCACCTCGTTGCTCTCCTTATGCGAAGTTGTTGTAATAGTTTATTATGATGTGATAATTTTGGTTTTTATTGTTGAATTATGCATTAAAATTGTTTTTCTCTCCTTGAGAATTAGTCTCTTGTACTACTATCAATTCATTACTCTATTGAGTAATTTCTTAAAGTTATGGTTGGAGATCAAACTCCTTTAGTTGATTCAACCACCGTAAGCTGCACAAATTGTTATGAATTCGACAAATCCGCTATACATACATCCTTCCGAGAATGCTGGATCTATGCTAGTTCCAATGGCCTTCAATGGATCTGGGCACAGGTCTTGGAAGAGAGGATTACTAAGAACACTATCTTAGAAGAACAAAACAAGAATCATAAATGGAAAATGCAAAAGACCACATCCAAATTGTCCTACGTTCAGGCATTGGGAATGACGTGATGATATGGACACTCTATGGATTCTAAATTCATTGTCCAAAGACCTAGCAGATAGCCTACAATATGCGAAAGATGCTAAAGAACTTTAGCAGGAGCTGGAGGACAAATATGATCAAGCAAATGGGGCCAAATAGTATCAGTTACGAAAGGAAATCAATAACTTAACTATGGGATCAATTGATATCACTGAATACTACACAGAAATAAAAAAAATTGCGGGAAGAACTCAATACTTTGGATGCTAGTACACGTTGCACTTGCAACTACACCTGTGGAGCTAAGGCAAGTAAGCACAAGGCAGAGCAAGGTAGGAGGTTAATTCAGTTTTTTATGGGACTGAATGAGGTATACACGATAGTAAGAGACAATATTCTTATGATGAACCACTCCATTCCTCAGGACAAGCCTTTTCCATTCTCATTAAAGAACAAAAGCAAAGGGAGATGAGGCCACAGAGCCAACTGCTTATGGAGTCCACAATCTTAAATACAAGTGGAACTGGTAACAATAATCTCAGGAACACAAATAGAAATGGATATAACAATTTCAAAACAAACTATAATCAGCACACAAATAACAACACTGGGGTAATGTGTTAAGGGGGGTAATCCTCAGAATCGACCTCGTGTATACTGTGAATTTTGCAAGAGGCCAGGGAATTCTAAAAACAAGTGTTATAAACTGTATGACTATCCACAAAACTCACCATAGAGTTCACAGCAGCCCAGATTTAACAAAGGCAAACAATATACTGCAAATATGTTTGGTGCACCAAGAGAATGAGGAAGCATTGAAGACATTGAAGGTGCAATTAAGGAGCAAGGTCGAGCAGTGCACAATTTGACAAAAGAACAATATGGGAAACTTCTCAACACCCTAGATAATTTTCAAGCTAGCAATTATGGCAATGCAGGAGATCACTCTGGGAATGTCAACATGGGCAGTGGAGCTATGAAGTTTATCAATATGACTGGTGGAGCTGTGAGCTTTGCAGGTAGTTGTGTGTTCTTACTCTATTGAACCTAGAGATCAGTCTTATAGATATTTTGAAATTAATGTTGACGCATGGATCTTAGACTCTGGAGCCACAAACTATATGACATTCAATAAATCTATGCTAACTACCACCAAGACCTTAATATATCCATTTCTTGTTACCTTACCAACTACAAAGTAAAAGTAACATTGATTGGTGATATGGTTCTAAGTTCCAAATTTACCTTGAGCAAAGTCGTCTTTGCACCTAGTTTCACATTCAATCTAATTTATGTATACCCCTTGACTATGCAACTTGATTATCTTGTCATATTCACAAAGTTTTCGTGCATGCTTCTGCAGGCTCCTTCACTGAAGAGGCCTCTAGATATTGGTAAGAGAAACATCGGCATGTATCTCTTCTCTGATTTGTGCAACAATAACAGTAGATCCAATACATTTGTCTCCTCAACTAGTATTGTCACACATACGTGTAGTTCTCCTAGTCTCTTTACTACTGTTCCTACTAGTATTTCTACTATTTCATTTGCCTCTAGTTCTAAAACTCATTATTCATCAGTGACGGTACACGATCTTGCACACCTATGTAGTCAGGTGAACTTTTTGAACATTAATAATAATGATGTATGTTCTGTATGTCCCGCTTCCTTGCATCAAAAGGGTATTGCGGATCTTTTATGGCACAACAAATTAGATTCATATCTATACCAACCACCTTTGCCCCTAAACAGCCATTTCTTTGTCACATTTTCCCAATGGCAAGGCAAACAAGATTGTCCTTTCCAGAAAAAATTGATTCTACGACTAAAATATATGAATCGCTACATGTTGATTTATGGGGCCCATACCACATCACAACCTGTGATAACTATAGGTACTTAATCACCCGTGTAGATGATTATGGCAGATCAATATGGACACATCTTCTGAGACCAATGTTCATTTTATATCAAAATAACAGACTCTCAGATACTTCTCTATAGTTTCTTCATTATTTCTTGATAAGTAGGGATTTTGACTATTTATTTGCACTCCTTTACTTTCGTTTTAGCTCAAAGTTACTTAAAGGTATTCCCAAATAATGATGAATTGTTCTTACTTACATGAGTGTTGGAATATAAGTTAAAGAGATGAAAATCAACCTAAGAAGAAGTAATTTGGACAAGCACTAAAATGAAGAAAAAAGAGAAAATGCGGACAACATAATGTTGTGTGCGGCCGTAGACCATGAAGAAATCTCTAACAGATTTCCTTTACAAAGTGCGCACCGCATAGTTATTGTGTGGACGTAGAAGATGAGGTTCAGAGAGATAGGAGTCTGGGTCATGGAGAAGTGCGGACTGCACCATTATTGTGCGGTCGCAGAATTTAAAAGTGCGGCCTCACTCAGAAATGTGCGGTCCGCAGAAGTCTTTCATGTCAAGTTCAAGTTCAAGAGTGCAGCCAGACTAAATAAAATATGCGGCCCGTGAAATTTGAAGAAGTGCGGCCGCAGAAGTCCATCCTGGCAAGCCAGCTTCAAAGTGCGGACCGCATACAGAATCGTGCAGCCGCAGAATCTCCACAGGGGCAATTTTGTCTGATAATTCCATTTGTGTATAAATAGTCTTTTTTGTCAAAATTAGGTTAAGTTAAACACCAGAAAATAGATTGCCATTTTTCCTTTACTGCTTTGGTAACTTTGTAATAGTTTATCATTTTAACATTGGATTTACTTCCCTTTATCATCTATTATGAGTTTAATCTTATTTATTTCTTTAGTTTCTTCAATTTTCTCTATGAGTGGCTAATTTCTTAGCTAGGGTTATAACCCAACCCTGGTATACCTAATTGGGGTTTAATTTAAAGCTTGTTTATGATGGGTGAATGATATTTAGCCTAGTTCTTACTTGGATTTAAGAATTAATGGTTGAAAATATTGATTCATGCCTAATTGACTTATCCTCTACTTGAGAAAGAGAGACTAAGTCTAAGATACCTTGTCTAACAAGTAATTGGGGTGAACTCAAGATATTGATAGCCCCAATTAAAAGCTAGAATCTAGATATAGTAAGACCCGACTTGAGCATCTATTACTTATTTTTTGAATTACCCATTTGGACTTGAGAAAGCCAAATTGGGCAAAATCATTATAACTACCGAAGGGTATCGAGTGGATAACTGTGTGTGATTGCTATATTATTCCCCGACCAATCAAACATACCCTAAAGCCCGCAATTCGTTAGGTTACCACCTAAGTAAAAGTCACACCCCTAGATCTTTTATAATCTTAAAAAACAACACTAAAAAATATTGTTCTCTAGCTTTTCATTTGGAAACATTAGCATAAAAATCAGAAGTAGAAAGAAACAAGAAAATCATTTTGGGCACATCATATACTCAGTCAAGATATATACCAAATTCAATATAAGTTCTCTGTGGGGTAATTATAATTGTATTGACCGCTTCACAATCCTAATCAGTGGTGTGAAGTTGGGCGATATTAATTTTTGGCATCGTTGCTGGAGAGCTAAAATAAATTTAGCTATATACTTTTGTGTGTGATTTGTCTTCTTTTTCTTCCGAATTACTAATATTTTGTAAAACATTTATAGGCGATACTATGGCTCTCAATAACAATGATCCCTCAATTTGGTGTACATAAAATATAGCAGCCCTCACTGCCCAAAGTAGCCAATCGGATTTGGCTTTTGCAATTGCATTGCAAATTGCCTACTTGCTTCAACCATCCATATGCAACTCGTTGCCATCTTTTCTTCTTCTTTTTCTAATTTTTTTTATTTAGATTGGTCTCATAAGCTAAACCTAGAGGATCAATACAAATCACCCTCCGTTTTACATACTCCATAGTTCTAATACAAAAAAGAACAACACGCGACGGGGATTGGACATTTTTTATAAGAAAAGCCGGGAACTGGACATAGATAAAGTCAGCCAAGTTGACAAACCAAAAAAGTAACTCATGAAAAATACAAACAAGCATAAGAGAATTAGGAAAAGGTTAAAAACACATCACTTATAATAATTAGACAAACAAAGAGGAATTGCAAAATGAACTACTCCCTTCGTTTCAATTTGTGTGAACCTGTTTGACTAGACACGAAGTTTAAGAAAAAAATAAAGACTTTTGAAATTTGTCATCCTAAACAAATCTAAATGGGCCTAGAGTATTTGTGTGGTTATAAAAGCTTCTCATTAAGGATAGAATTGTAAGTTTAAGGTAATTGTTACCAAATTTAGAAAGGGTTCATTCTTTTTGAAACGGACCAATAAGGAAATAGGTTCACATAAACTGGAACAGGGGAATATATATATATATATATATATATATATATATATATATATATATATATATATATAAATACTTTACAACCTCCTCCGGAAATAAAAAGTTTCAAAACTGATTCTACTGAAGAAATTGAACAGCTTTTAAAAGAGAAACTAAAGAATATTGTTTTTGATTCCAATATTACTGGAATTGATTTACAGCCTCAACCTGTTTTATCTACAAAACAAGAAAATTTTATTACTCAGAATGTTTCAGAAAATGATTTTGTTAATAAAATCAATACAAAATGGGCTGATAAGCCTATTCAAAGGATGTTTTATTACAATAGACCAACTCCGATGGATGTTTTAAATGAAGAAAGAGATCAGATTTTTAATAATAGTTACAGTAGCAAGGAAATTTATGAATGGAATATTGATGGTTTTAATGATAAACAAATTTTTACTACTGTGCATAGAATGTTGATGTATAGTACTATTTGTAAGATTAATAAAAATCAAGATCGTGATATTGCTGCTATGATTGTTGCTGGTTTCACTGGCCAACTTAAAGGTTGGTGGGATAATTTTTTAAATCAAGAACAAAAGAATACTATCATGAATACTACTAGTGTTATTAAAATTGAAGGGCAATTAGCCTATCAGACTACTGATCAAACAAGTACTTCTCAAGTACAACAAAATGCTGTTTATACTTTGATTACTACTATGGTTGAACATTTTTGTGGTAGATGGACTGATGAAGCAGAAACTATTAGAACAACATTACAAAATTTACGTTGTAGACAACTATCTGATTTTAGATGGTATAAAGATGTATTCTTAAGTCGTGTTATGGAATTGCATGATTGCAGTCATGAGCATTGGAAGTCTAAATTTATTGATGGTTTACCTTCGATTTTTGCGGAAAGAGTGAGAAAACATTTACGTGGTCCGCATAATAAAATTCCTTATGATTCCTTGACTTATGGGAAAATTATTAGTGTTTGTACTCAAGAAGGTTTAGCTGTTTGTAATGATATAAAGATGAATTATCATATCAAAAAGAATAGATTGAATGAAAGGAAGCAATTAGGAGAATTTTGTGATCAATTTGCTTTTGATATTCCTGGTTCATCAAAAAAGAAAAAGAAGTTTTCTAAATTTTCTAAAGATGACAAGAAAAGAAAGTATAAGAAAAAGTTTACTTCTCGTGATAAGTCCTCTTGGGATAAGAAAGAAAAGAAAGTTTACAAAAAGAAGGGTAAGAAAGATTATAAAAGAAGGATTAGATGTCACAAATGTGGTAAATTTGGGCATTATGCGAATGAGTGCAAAACTCAGGAAAAGATTAAGAGTTTGGATCTGGATGAAAAAATAAAAGATTCTTTGTGTAAGATTTTATTAAATTCTGATTCTGATTCTAATTCTGAAATATCTGATTATTCTTCTACTGATTATAGTTCGGATGATTTAAGAATTCTTCATAATGAAGAATTATATTCTGATTCTGATAGATCTTCTTCAGAAGATATTTGTGCTTGCAAGAAAGATGATAGTCTATATGATTTAATTTCAAATTTTCAGGATTTGAATGTGAATATGATTAATGATGAAAAAATTATGAAGATTTTAAAGAAAATAGATGATAAAGATTTAAGAAATAAAATTCTGGATACAATTTTAAATGATGATTTTGATATTGACAACCAAAACAATATATCTTCTAATACTCCTATCTTGAAGCAACCTGATTATTATTCAACTGCCGAGTTAAAAAGGATTTTGGTCCAAAGAAATTTTCCAGAAAAAGAAACTACTATTTCTGATTTAAAACAAGAACTTGTTATTTTAAAAGAAGAAATTATTTATTTGAAAAATCAGTCAAAAATTCATGATAGAAGAATTTCTAGCCTAGAAGATAATAGGACTTTTGATTTACATTTACAAGCAAACAAGGTTGAGAGTTCTAAAGCAAATGAAACTGAGATTTCTAAAAATAATAATACTGAGAAAATTAGCCAAGATCATACAAAAGATTCTTTTTTGACAAATATCTTCAGTGAAGATAGAAATGAATTTTTACAAAAAATGAGTATTATTACATCTCAAAAGTTTTATACTAAAATTACTTTACAAATTGATTACAATTTTAGAAAGGAATTCATTGCCTTATTTGACAGTGGAGCAGATGTAAATTGTGTTCCGGAAGGACTTATACCTTCAAGATATTTTCATAAAACAACTCATTGTTTAAGATCTGCTAATGGTAGTCAAATGAAATTGAATTATAAATTACCAAAAGCTTTTTTATGTAACAATGGTATTTGTTTACCTCAAAGTTTTATGATTGTGGAAGATATTTCTTGTCCAATTATTTTAGGGGTCCCATTCATGCATGCGATATTTCCTTTGAAAAGGTGGGATCATACTAAAATAATAGGAACTTATAATGATAAAGATTTTCAATTAGATTTTATCACTAAACCATTTACTAAGTCTATAAATCAAATTGTTGAAAAATTAATTTTAAAAAATCAACAAGTCAATTTTATAAAACAAGAAATTTCTTTATTAGAAATAGATATTTTACTAAAAAATCCAAAATTACAAGGAAAAGTGAATTTATTAAGAAACCAGTTTATTGCTAATATTTGTAATGATCATCCCAGTGCTTTTTGGGATAGAAAAAAGCATGTGGTGACATTACCTTATGAAGATTGTTTTGATGAGAATAATATTCCTACTAAGGCAAGACCTTGTCAAATGAATTCTGCATATTTGGATTTGTGTAAAAAAGAGATTGATAATTTATTGAAAAAGAATTTGATTAGACAATCTAGTTCTGCTTGGTCATGTACTGCTTTTTATGTTAATAAACATGCAGAACAAGAAAGAGGTGTACCTAGATTAGTTATTAATTATAAACCTCTTAATAAAGTTTTGAAATGGATTAGGTATCCTATCCCTAATAAAAAAGATTTATTGAATAGATTACATGATGCAATCATTTTTTCTAAATTTGATTTAAAATCGGGATATTGGCAAATTCAGATTGCTGAACAAGACAGATATAAAACTGCTTTTAATGTTCCAATAGGACAATTTGAATGGAATGTTATGCCTTTTGGATTGAAGAATGCACCTTCAGAATTTCAAAAGATTATGAATAATATATTTATTCCTTTTACAGATTTCATTATTGTATACATAGATGATATTTTAGTATTTTCCAAAAATATTGAATTACATTTCAAACATTTAGAATTATTTCAAAAAATAGTTATTCAAAATGGATTAGTTATTTCTAAACCAAAAATGTGTCTTTTTCAAAGTAATATTAGATTTCTTGGTCATAATATTGGAAAAGGAACAATTACGCCTATTAATAGGACGATTGAATTCGGATCAAAATTTCCTGATATTATTACTAATAAGACTCAATTACAAAGATTTTTGGGTAGTTTAAATTATATTTCTCCGTTCATAAAAGACTTATCAAAAGATACTGCTATTTTATATGAAAGGCTAAAAAAGAACCCTCCTGCTTGGAATGATTCTCACACTGATGCTGTTAAGAAAATAAAATCCAAAATAAAAGAACTCCCTTGTTTAACTTTGGCTAACCCAAATTGGGAAAAAACTGTTGAAACTGATGCTTCAGATATTGGATATGCGGGTATTTTGACTCAATTTTCTCCTGTTGATAAAAGAGATTATGTCATACAATTTTATTCAGGAAAATGGAATGATAGTCAAAGAAATTATGCAACAGTAGCAAAAGAGATTTTAGCTATTGTAAAGAGTGTTTTAAAATTTCAGACGGATTTATATAATCAGAAATTTGTAATCAAAACAGATTGTCAAGCTGCTAAGTTCTTATTTAATAAGGATTTTAAGCACAATGTTTCTAAACAGATGTTTGCTAGATGGCAAGCATTATTGGCTCCTTTTGATTTTGAAATTGTTTATAAAAAAGGAATTCATAACAGTTTACCAGATTTTCTTACCCGAGAATATCTTACTAATGATTAATTTTCAGTTTTGTAGGATGAGGCCAAATTGGCCAAGACCTTCCTCTGGAAGGGGAAGAGGAGCAAATCAGAATAGATTTCAGACCCTAGGGCATATTCCAGCCCAGACAAGATTTCTTGAAGAAGGATCATCTTCATCATCAAATATAAGACCTTCTTTTGCAGATTACCAGAAATATCTAGATTTTATTGCCAGCAATGCTGGAACTGCTGGGGGTAGCAATGCTACTATTCAACCCACCTCTATTGAGGATAATAAAGATTTTGAACCCCTTAATGAAGATTCTTATGCAGTTATAATTGGGAAAACTGACAATGAGATTTTTGATATAAATCCTATAAAAGAGATTATAATTTATGTTGATAACAAAGATTTTCAATGGAAACACAATCCTTGGATTGTTATGAAAAGGTATTTAAACAATGCATTATTTCCAATGCAAACTTACAAGAATAGATTGCACTATGAAATGATTTTAACATCTACTGGATCAGTAGAAATTTCTCATAACAATACTAGTAATTCTAATAAATCATATTTTTCTTTTTCCAAAATGATTATTAAGAAAATTATTTTACCAGATGAATGGGGACTAAGTACTTTAAAAGATTGTCAGTATATACATCCAATTCAAAAGATGTCAATTAATCATAATTATTGGGATTATGTGGAGGCATTTTCAAAGACTTTATTTTATGAAAATGATGATCATAAGCACTCTTGGTTTATAAAAATTTGTGCTCAAGTTTTTAAAAGTACCCAGATTCCAAGTTGGTTCATTAAATGGTGGTCCTTTTTCGGGCCTTCCCAAGGAATACTACCAGTACAGTTTAAAGAGTTATATCATCAATGGGTAGAGATCTCGCCAAGGATTATGGATTTGGACAAAGAAGACAGATTATACCCAAAGACTCCGATTATGAATTTTTTTATGGAATTTTCTGTTCCTTGGATTTACAAATGGACCATTGAATTAGGGAAAGATTCAGATGAAGTACCTTGTTTATTTAGAAGACATTATACAAAATTTTGGCCTAAACTAATCTCAAAAGGATCTGATGGAAAGATGGTTGGGCAAGAGCTATTGGATACTATTAAGACTACAATTACCAAATATGACAAAGAAATCCCAGATGATGCAGAAATGGAAGAAAGTCATTTTAGAAAAATTACTAAAAAGATTCAAATAAAGAAAGGAGGAACATTATCTAAAGAAGAGCTAATTGCAGCTTACATGGAGCAGATTAAAAAAGATATTCAGAAGCAAATTACTGATGATGATGTTTTAATGGGGGATAATTTTGAAGATTCTCAAAGTATAAATAGTATAACTTCAGAAGATTTACCGGATCTACTCAAGAAAGCTGAAGAAGAGATTTTAAAAATCAAAAAAGCCACTTAAGTTTCTAGAAGGGGCTATTATGTAATTTTATTCAGTTTACTGTAGGATTATTGACTTTTATGTCGGTTACTGTGCACTTTTACTGTGCACAATATTTTCTATAAATAAGGTAGATTTCATTTAGAGGAGGTAGGTTTTCGGAACCCCTCTCTCTCTCTCTAAGATTTTCCTCTCCCTTCTCTCTAAAATTCCCTTTTGTAATACTACTTGTAATAGTTATTGTGAATAAATAAAAGAAGTTCTGATAATCAGGTACTTTCCATTCCTTGAGTTATATTATTTTCTATATTATAATTGTGTTTTATTTGTTTATTTGCCCAATGATGGGCTAAATTCATAAGTGTTAAATAATAACTGATATAGCTTAAGTATGATCGGAAAAGGTAATGACTCTTAATGAATAGCTTGCCTTGAAGGGGTAAAGGTTGTGGTATGGGTGTTAGTTTAAATAATTTTATAGCAAACTAAGCTTAAATCATGGCGTTGGTAAGCCCTAAGAGGGGTGTTCCCGGCATGGTTAGTGAGGGATTATATCAGGTATAAACCTTGTGATTCCGTTGGTAAGTCCTGTATGGCTGATTAAATCGCCTATGGATGTTCCCGGTCGGGTTTATAATGAATAGTTTCGTGGTTTGCATAAAACAAATTAAACTATATAAACCCCATACTTCCTAAAAGATCCTATAGCCCTAAAAAGGTCCGCTTAAATTTGGTAATAACTTTCATAACCTAAATATGATCTTCCATGGCTCTGATACCAAATTTAAGCGGACCTTTTTAGGGCTGTAGGATCTTTTAGGAAGTATGGGGTTTATATAGTTTAATTTGTTTTATGCAAACCACGAAACTATTCATTATAAACCCGACCGGGAACATCCATAGGCGATTTAATCAGCCATACAGGACTTACCAACGGAATCACAAGGTTTATACCTGATATAATCCCTCACTAACCATGCCGGGAACACCCCTCTTAGGGCTTACCAACGCCATGATTTAAGCTTAGTTTGCTATAAAATTATTTAAACTAACACCCATACCACAACCTTTACCCCTTCAAGGCAAGCTATTCATTAAGAGTCATTACCTTTTCCAATCATACTTAAGCTATATCAGTTATTATTTAACACTTATGAATTTAGCCCATCATTGGGCAAATAAACAAATAAAACACAATTATAATATAGAAAATAATATAACTCAAGGAATGGAAAGTACCTGATTATCAGAACTTCTTTTATTTATTCACAATAACTATTACAAGTAGTATTACAAAAGGGAATTTTAGAGAGAAGGGAGAGGAAAATCTTAGAGAGAGAGAGAGGGGTTCCGAAAACCTACCTCCTCTAAATGTAATCTACCTTATTTATAGAAAATATTGTGCACAGTAAAAGTGCACAGTAACCGACATAAAAGTCAATAATCCTACAGTAAACTGAATAAAATTACATAATAGCCCCTTCTAGAAACTTAAGTGGCTTTTTTGATTTTTAAAATCTCTTCTTCAGCTTTCTTGAGTAGATCCGGTAAATCTTCTGAAGTTATACTATTTATACTTTGAGAATCTTCAAAATTATCCCCCATTAAAACATCATCATCAGTAATTTGCTTCTGAATATCTTTTTTAATCTGCTCCATGTAAGCTGCAATTAGCTCTTCTTTAGATAATGTTCCTCCTTTCTTTATTTGAATCTTTTTAGTAATTTTTCTAAAATGACTTTCTTCCATTTCTGCATCATCTGGGATTTCTTTGTCATATTTGGTAATTGTAGTCTTAATAGTATCCAATAGCTCTTGCCCAACCATCTTTCCATCAGATCCTTTTGAGATTAGTTTAGGCCAAAATTTTGTATAATGTCTTCTAAATAAACAAGGTACTTCATCTGAATCTTTCCCTAATTCAATGGTCCATTTGTAAATCCAAGGAACAGAAAATTCCATAAAAAAATTCATAATCGGAGTCTTTGGGTATAATCTGTCTTCTTTGTCCAAATCCATAATCCTTGGCGAGATCTCTACCCATTGATGATATAACTCTTTAAACTGTACTGGTAGTATTCCTTGGGAAGGCCCGAAAAAGGACCACCATTTAATGAACCAACTTGGAATCTGGGTACTTTTAAAAACTTGAGCACAAATTTTTATAAACCAAGAGTGCTTATGATCATCATTTTCATAAAATAAAGTCTTTGAAAATGCCTCCACATAATCCCAATAATTATGATTAATTGACATCTTTTGAATTGGATGTATATACTGACAATCTTTTAAAGTACTTAGTCCCCATTCATCTGGTAAAATAATTTTCTTAATAATCATTTTGGAAAAAGAAAAATATGATTTATTAGAATTACTAGTATTGTTATGAGAAATTTCTACTGATCCAGTAGATGTTAAAATCATTTCATAGTGCAATCTATTCTTGTAAGTTTGCATTGGAAATAATGCATTGTTTAAATACCTTTTCATAACAATCCAAGGATTGTGTTTCCATTGAAAATCTTTGTTATCAACATAAATTATAATCTCTTTTATAGGATTTATATCAAAAATCTCATTGTCAGTTTTCCCAATTATAACTGCATAAGAATCTTCATTAAGGGGTTCAAAATCTTTATTATCCTCAATAGAGGTGGGTTGAATAGTAGCATTGCTACCCCCAGCAGTTCCAGCATTGCTGGCAATAAAATCTAGATATTTCTGGTAATCTGCAAAAGAAGGTCTTATATTTGATGATGAAGATGATCCTTCTTCAAGAAATCTTGTCTGGGCTGGAATATGCCCTAGGGTCTGAAATCTATTCTGATTTGCTCCTCTTCCCCTTCCAGAGGAAGGTCTTGGCCAATTTGGCCTCATCCTACAAAACTGAAAATTAATCATTAGTAAGATATTCTCGGGTAAGAAAATCTGGTAAACTGTTATGAATTCCTTTTTTATAAACAGTTTCAAAATCAAAAGGAGCCAATAATGCTTGCCATCTAGCAAACATCTGTTTAGAAACATTGTGCTTAAAATCCTTATTAAATAAGAACTTAGCAGCTTGACAATCTGTTTTGATTACAAATTTCTGATTATATAAATCCGTCTGAAATTTTAAAACACTCTTTACAATAGCTAAAATCTCTTTTGCTACTGTTGCATAATTTCTTTGACTATCATTCCATTTTCCTGAATAAAATTGTATGACATAATCTCTTTTATCAACAGGAGAAAATTGAGTCAAAATACCCGCATATCCAATATCTGAAGCATCAGTTTCAACAGTTTTTTCCCAATTTGGGTTAGCCAAAGTTAAACAAGGGAGTTCTTTTATTTTGGATTTTATTTTCTTAACAGCATCAGTGTGAGAATCATTCCAAGCAGGAGGGTTCTTTTTTAGCCTTTCATATAAAATAGCAGTATCTTTTGATAAGTCTTTTATGAACGGAGAAATATAATTTAAACTACCCAAAAATCTTTGTAATTGAGTCTTATTAGTAATAATATCAGGAAATTTTGATCCGAATTCAATCGTCCTATTAATAGGCGTAATTGTTCCTTTTCCAATATTATGACCAAGAAATCTAATATTACTTTGAAAAAGACACATTTTTGGTTTAGAAATAACTAATCCATTTTGAATAACTATTTTTTGAAATAATTCTAAATGTTTGAAATGTAATTCAATATTTTTGGAAAATACTAAAATATCATCTATGTATACAATAATGAAATCTGTAAAAGGAATAAATATATTATTCATAATCTTTTGAAATTCTGAAGGTGCATTCTTCAATCCAAAAGGCATAACATTCCATTCAAATTGTCCTATTGGAACATTAAAAGCAGTTTTATATCTGTCTTGTTCAGCAATCTGAATTTGCCAATATCCCGATTTTAAATCAAATTTAGAAAAAATGATTGCATCATGTAATCTATTCAATAAATCTTTTTTATTAGGGATAGGATACCTAATCCATTTCAAAACTTTATTAAGAGGTTTATAATTAATAACTAATCTAGGTACACCTCTTTCTTGTTCTGCATGTTTATTAACATAAAAAGCAGTACATGACCAAGCAGAACTAGATTGTCTAATCAAATTCTTTTTCAATAAATTATCAATCTCTTTTTTACACAAATCCAAATATGCAGAATTCATTTGACAAGGTCTTGCCTTAGTAGGAATATTATTCTCATCAAAACAATCTTCATAAGGTAATGTCACCACATGCTTTTTTCTATCCCAAAAAGCACTGGGATGATCATTACAAATATTAGCAATAAACTGGTTTCTTAATAAATTCACTTTTCCTTGTAATTTTGGATTTTTTAGTAAAATATCTATTTCTAATAAAGAAATTTCTTGTTTTATAAAATTGACTTGTTGATTTTTTAAAATTAATTTTTCAACAATTTGATTTATAGACTTAGTAAATGGTTTAGTGATAAAATCTAATTGAAAATCTTTATCATTATAAGTTCCTATTATTTTAGTATGATCCCACCTTTTCAAAGGAAATATCGCATGCATGAATGGGACCCCTAAAATAATTGGACAAGAAATATCTTCCACAATCATAAAACTTTGAGGTAAACAAATACCATTATTACATAAAAAAGCTTTTGGTAATTTATAATTCAATTTCATTTGACTACCATTGGCAGATCTTAAACAATGAGTTGTTTTATGAAAATATCTTGAAGGTATAAGTCCTTCCTGAACACAATTTACATCTGCTCCACTGTCAAATAAGGCAATGAATTCCTTTCTAAAATTGTAATCAATTTGTAAAGTAATTTTAGTATAAAACTTTTGAGATGTAATAATACTCATTTTTTGTAAAAATTCATTTCTATCTTCACTGAAGATATTTGTCAAAAAAGAATCTTTTGTATGATCTTGGCTAATTTTCTCAGTATTATTATTTTTAGAAATCTCAGTCTCAGAAATCTCAGTTTCATTTGCTTTAGAATTCTCAACCTTGTTTGCTTGTAAATGTAAATCAAAAGTCCTATTATCTTCTAGGCTAGAAATTCTTCTATCATGAATTTTTGACTGATTTTTCAAATAAATAATTTCTTCTTTTAAAATAACAAGTTCTTGTTTTAAATCAGAAATAGTAGTTTCTTTTTCTGGAAAATTTCTTTGGACCAAAATCCTTTTTAACTCGGCAGTTGAATAATAATCAGGTTGCTTCAAGATAGGAGTATTAGAAGATATATTGTTTTGGTTGTCAATATCAAAATCATCATTTAAAATTGTATCCAGAATTTTATTTCTTAAATCTTTATCATCTATTTTCTTTAAAATCTTCATAATTTTTTCATCATTAATCATATTCACATTCAAATCCTGAAAATTTGAAATTAAATCATATAGACTATCATCTTTCTTGCAAGCACAAATATCTTCTGAAGAAGATCTATCAGAATCAGAATATAATTCTTCATTATGAAGAATTCTTAAATCATCCGAACTATAATCAGTAGAAGAATAATCAGATATTTCAGAATTAGAATCAGAATCAGAATTTAATAAAATCTTACACAAAGAATCTTTTATTTTTTCATCCAGATCCAAACTCTTAATCTTTTCCTGAGTTTTGCACTCATTCGCATAATGCCCAAATTTACCACATTTGTGACATCTAATCCTTCTTTTATAATCTTTCTTACCCTTCTTTTTGTAAACTTTCTTTTCTTTCTTATCCCAAGAGGACTTATCACGAGAAGTAAACTTTTTCTTATACTTTCTTTTCTTGTCATCTTTAGAAAATTTAGAAAACTTCTTTTTCTTTTTTGATGAACCAGGAATATCAAAAGCAAATTGATCACAAAATTCTCCTAATTGCTTCCTTTCATTCAATCTATTCTTTTTGATATGATAATTCATCTTTATATCATTACAAACAGCTAAACCTTCTTGAGTACAAACACTAATAATTTTCCCATAAGTCAAGGAATCATAAGGAATTTTATTATGCGGACCACGTAAATGTTTTCTCACTCTTTCCGCAAAAATCGAAGGTAAACCATCAATAAATTTAGACTTCCAATGCTCATGACTGCAATCATGCAATTCCATAACACGACTTAAGAATACATCTTTATACCATCTAAAATCAGATAGTTGTCTACAACGTAAATTTTGTAATGTTGTTCTAATAGTTTCTGCTTCATCAGTCCATCTACCACAAAAATGTTCAACCATAGTAGTAATCAAAGTATAAACAGCATTTTGTTGTACTTGAGAAGTACTTGTTTGATCAGTAGTCTGATAGGCTAATTGCCCTTCAATTTTAATAACACTAGTAGTATTCATGATAGTATTCTTTTGTTCTTGATTTAAAAAATTATCCCACCAACCTTTAAGTTGGCCAGTGAAACCAGCAACAATCATAGCAGCAATATCACGATCTTGATTTTTATTAATCTTACAAATAGTACTATACATCAACATTCTATGCACAGTAGTAAAAATTTGTTTATCATTAAAACCATCAATATTCCATTCATAAATTTCCTTGCTACTGTAACTATTATTAAAAATCTGATCTCTTTCTTCATTTAAAACATCCATCGGAGTTGGTCTATTGTAATAAAACATCCTTTGAATAGGCTTATCAGCCCATTTTGTATTGATTTTATTAACAAAATCATTTTCTGAAACATTCTGAGTAATAAAATTTTCTTGTTTTGTAGATAAAACAGGTTGAGGCTGTAAATCAATTCCAGTAATATTGGAATCAAAAACAATATTCTTTAGTTTCTCTTTTAAAAGCTGTTCAATTTCTTCAGTAGAATCAGTTTTGAAACTTTTTATTTCCGGAGGAGGTTGTAAAGTATTTTTGACAATTTTTAATTCTTGTTTTGGTTTATGAAAAGCTTCTATTTTTTCTTGTAAAATCTGTGTCTGTTTTAAATAATTGTCTAAATTCTTATGCAATGCCATGACATGCTCTCCTAATACATTCAAATAATAATTAGCATAATTCTGCTGTTTAAGAATCAAATTGACATGTTCACAAGTAGTTACAGCAACTTTGTTTTCAAATAATTTTGCAAAAGCAGTAAAATTAATAGTTTTACCTTCTCTATTGATATCAAAAGACTGAGTTGGAGGTAAAGAAGAAATCATTATATCTCCATTAGACAAATGATACTCATGTTCAATGACTGACAAATGATATCCCACATATTTAATCATGAACCATGGGACAAATGGCAATGAAATATTATTTCCTTCTAACTCTTTGTAAAATTCTTTAGAAAAATACTCTGTCTCATCTTTATTAAATGAAGAGAAAAACCAATTCCTAAATTCTTCCCATTTCGGACTATAAAATTCTAAAGAAATCTTTTTTCGTGCCAGAGAACCTGGACTAAAATCAATTTTTTTACTATCCATGTAAACCAGTTGGAAAATTCATGTCAGAATCTGTAGGATCACTTAAACGATCTTCACCTTTAGCAATATTATTATTATCTAAAATAATTTTATCAAAATTTGTATCTCTAATTTGAGAAGTTGAAGCCCTTGATGGAATATCTACAATATAATCTACTGGAGAAATATAAGAAGATACAGATCGGGTTAATCTTGAAGAGGAATCTGTTAGTCTTGGGATATCGTGGGTTTTAAAACTCAAAGTTACACTACCATCTTTACTTTGTCTGATATCAGAAATCTCCTCACTAGTAATCTCACGAGGTACTGCAGCTTCTTCAATAATCCATTCAGTAGGAAAATTTATTTCTTCCCACTTAATTAATCTACGAGTAATAATTTTTGATTTAGAAAAATTATTTTCAAACAAAACAGTCTCATGATTTTGTTCAGCAATTTTACATCTAGGAGATAAAGTATAAAGAGGTCTATAAACAATTCTAGTACAAATACACATAACTTCTGTTCCGGGTAAATAATCATATCCATTAATCTTAATATTCAAAATTAATGATTGTAATATATTCACATCAGTTAGAGCAATATTTAAATTCGGATAAGCATTAAAATAAATTGCACCATAAGCCAAGGTTGATTGTATAGAACCAATCAAAGAATTTTTCCAATTTAAATTTCTACCATCTCGTAATGCAGCAACAAAACTTTCAGGTAAGCCTTTCAATGTTAATGGCTTAAAAGCAACTTGAACTAAACCAATATGTAAATAATTAAAATCTTTAGATTTGTAATAATCTATGTCATTTTGAGATAATAGATGGAAAACTCCACTATCTTTGTCCATAGTAAAACTTAATTCTGTAGTTTTCACAGTAGTTTTTCCAGCAAATTTTTCAAAAGTTCCCAATTTATAAATAGTCTCTATATTTACTTTAGGAATCACCCAAGTATTTAATAAATCTTGTTGGACAGGAAAATCTACTTGTTCCTTAATCATATTTTTAATAAATTTTGGTTTATTAAACCAAGACATAAGAACTCAAAAAGTTAAGTGTTAAATAATAACTTTCATAACCTAAATATGATCTTCCATGGCTCTGATACCAAATTTAAGCGGACCTTTTTAGGGCTGTAGGATCTTTTAGGAAGTATGGGGTTTATATATATATATATATATATATATATATATATATATATATATATATATATATAGTATTACATACCAATAGTCAGGTGCATCTTCCTTCCATATGTAGCTAGTTTATGTGCTCCTAGTTGTCTGAACATATGCCTCTGTTGAGATATGTAATTATTCAGTTAGTTAGCTTTCTTCACTGTATGAGTCCTTTAGTTAGTTATTAGTTAGTCGTCAGATAGTCAGTTATATTTTTTTCTTCCTCTTGTTAGTTAGTCGACTAGTCCTGTTGTGTCTAGCTGTCAGTGTTTGTATATATAGAGAAGTAGAGTGCTTGTAATACTAGAGGAATTCATTTCATTCATTACTCCATTTTCTAGAAGCTTCTCTCAGATGAGTCCCCCTCGTGTTCTTTCTCTTTTCCTCCATTAAAGCTTACAGCTAAGCTCAAGCTTCGTTTGCTAATTGCTTATTTTTGATATGGTATCAGAGCAATGAGCTTTTTGTTTTGTCGCGTTCTATCAACATTCAATCAGTGGCTGTTCGATATCGATCGATTCTTTAACCAGGGTTCAATCAATTGTGAATTTCTTTTTGAAATCAGAGCTCACCTCGTTGCTTTCCTTATGCGAAGTTGTTGTAATAGTTTATTATGATGTGATAATTTTGGTTTTTATTGTTGAATTATGCATTAAATTGTTTTTCTCTCCTTGAGAATTAGTCTCTTGTACTACTATCAATTCATTACGCTATTGAGTAATTTCTTAGAGTTATGGTTGGAGATCAAACTCCTTTAGTTGATTCAACCACCGTAAGCTGCACAAATTGTTATGAATTCGACCAATCCGTTATACATGCATCCTTCTAAGAATGCTGGATCTATGCTAGTTCCAATGGCCTTCAATGGATCTGGGTACAGGTCTTGGAAGAGAGGATTACTAAGAACACTATCTTAGAAGAACAAAACAAGAATCATAAATGGAAAATGCAAAAGGCCACATCTAAATTGTCCTACGTTCAGTCAATGGGAAAGACGTGATGATATGGACACTACATGGATTCTAAATTCATTGTCCAAAGACCTAGAAGATAGCCTACAATATGTGAAAGATGCTAAAGAACTCTGGCGGATTGGAGAATATGGCGGAGTTATCTCGTGAATTGTACCTTCTTTCTCACAATAATCATTCAACAAAATAAATTCTCTATCTCTATCGAATCTAACTCTTTTGATTTTCTTATTCAATTGATTTTCTACTTCAGCTTTATAAATTAAAAACTTTTCAAAAGCTTCATCATTATTTCTCAACAAAAAAACTTTTGTATATCTAGAAAAATCGTCTATAAAAGTCACATAATATTTTTTCCTCCTCTAGTCATAGTTTGTTTCTAGTCTCCTAAATCAATATAAATTAAACTTAACAATTCTGATTCTCTAAATACTGAAGCACATGATTTTTTTAGTTTGTTTAGCTTCTGCACAAACTTCACACTTATCAATATTCAAAAAATTAATATTTTAAATAAGACCTTCAGAATGCATTTTTTAAATATATGATAAACTAGCATGTCCTAATCTAGCATGCCATAAATTAAAGGAATGAATCAAGTAAGTAGAAAAACTAGCATTTTCATTAATAACATTGGGCACAAACAAGCCATGGTTATAATAACCCTTGCAAACAGAATTATTATTCTTGGTCAACACGACTTTATCAGATTCAAAAGAAAGCTTCACCCCCACGTTTCCTAATAATCCCATAGAGACCGAATTGGCTCAATTACTAGGAACATGCAACACATCATCCAATGCCAAAGTTTTGCCAGATGTGAGTTTGAGAAGAACTTTGCCTTTTCCAAGAACTGGAATAGTCCTTGAGTCACCATGATATACAACTTCTTCTAATTCCTCAACTTGGGTGTAAGACACAAAAACTTTTTTGTTAGCACATATATGCCTAGTGGCACCAGAATCTAACACCCAGTCTTTCATATTGGCCACAAGGAACACTTGGGAAACAACTGCAGCAATTATGTCATCCGTTTTGGCTTCAGTTAAATTTACTTTAGCCTTAGCGGAATTTTCATTCCCAACCCTCTTCCGGATTGAGCAGCATGATGGCTAGGTTTGCCACACAGAAAGCAGTTACCTTTTTTCTTGAAGGTTTGATTGTTGGTTTTGAGTTTATAACCATTTCCTTTATCATATCTATTATTTCATTTGTCTGCCGCTTAGTGTTCTCCACCAGGTTGGCTCTTGTAGTAATCTCCTTTCCTTTGTCAACAACTGCTTGCTTGCGATTTGTATTTTCAATTATAATGTGCTTGACCAAGTCCTTCAGCGACATTTTCTTGTGTTTGTGTTTCAATTGTTGTTTGTAGTTACTCCAAGATTTGGGAAGTTTTTCTATAAGCATACCAGCAACAAACTGTTCGGGAAGTGCAATATCTTTAGATTTGAGATCTTCAATCAATTTGTGATATTGGTTGATTTGCGCAGTTATGTCCTTGTCCTCCGTCATCTCCCACTTGTAGTAGTTTCCAATTACAAACTTTTGTTTAGTAGCATCTTCGACATTGTACATTGTTATCATTGACTCCCATATTTCTTTTGCCTCCTTGTAGGAAACATAGACATCGAACAATCTTTAGAAAGAGTAAAAATTATAGTATGTCTACATACCTTATTAGCATGAACCCATTGATCCATCTGAATGGAAGTTGCTTCAGTTGGCTTATGATCAGTAAGTGCAAAAGCAACTCCATGCATATCCAAAATAGAATGCACCCGTTCCTGCCAACGCTTAAAATTATCTCCACCAAAAACCTCAATTTTCGAAATATCAAGAAAAGATTTGGCATAGGTAATTGGTGATGGAACAATAACATAAATAGCTAATGCAGCTGGTGTAGTAGCATCAACAACAACTTTAGCAGCATTATTCTCCATAATAAATACGTGAAATTATCCTTAAGATTATTGGAAAATTGGATAATCATGGAGAATAAAAGATTTAGCTTGAGGCGAGTCAAGGACATTGTCCTTAAGAATATTTCGCCCACACCGTGATAAATAATATTAGGCGTATCCCCTAGGATTCAACAAGCTCTTCTAGTATAACTAGGAGCAAAAACAACAAAGTTTAATAAAAAGAAAACAGAAAACTTATTTAGCGACTTATAATAAGTTTAAGCGACCATGCTAGAACCACGGGATCCGGGGGTGCCTAACACCTTCCCTCGGGTCAACAAAATTCCTTACTCAAGAATTTCTAGTTCGCAGACTTCAATTGGGCAGTCAAAATATTTTCTCGATTTGGGATCTTAAATAAATCGGTGACTTGGGACACCAAAAGCCAAACTTATCCCAAGTGGCGACTCTTGAATAAATAATTTATCCCATTTCGAATAATGTCACTTTAATTGGAAAAACTCTCTTATACATGTCATCTTTCGGGATAGCCCTGTAAAAAGGAGGTGTGATAGTAGAGATAAGCATTTTATACAGATTTAATAAAATAACTTCTCTAGACACTAAATGTTCTTTTATTTTTAACTTGATATAATTATTATTAGATGTATCTATTATTTATTATTTTGATTTATTAAAATGCAAGATTCTTTTGTGGGTCAATATACGTGGTAAATTAGACAATGATGATATACACTGGCTAAGTAATAGTTAGTTGATGGAATCCATGTCTTGGTCTAAAGATTGATGGCTTTTACGAAAGCTTATAAGTTTTTATGTGTAAACCCTACAGGTGGATTTTATATTCGTCGCATGAAATAAGTTAAACGAAAGTATAAAGGAAATAATCAATGAATTAAATTGTTAGTAATTTAATTTATTTGATAATTAGTATCTGAATCTTAAGATGGATATGAGCTAATAAGGTTAAATGGAAGAATTTGAAATTGAAATGAGACATTTACGAATTTTTAGTGGAATAATTTGTAATTTATTATAATAGTATTATTTCAGATATTTCAAATTAAGTCCATAATAGGAAGCCTGGCTTTATTAATTACATATTGTGGTCCCTATTGTGCATGAATAATTAGGAATTAAACGAAATTCTATTTCTTGGTAGAAAAGGAAGACCCAACAGGTTTAATTTAGGAAAAAGTTTTAAACCCTAAAATATGTGGCTATATAAAATGATCTTATTCTATAAGGAGGCCATGGTTTTTTATATAGGGTTTTTGTAGGAGACACTCACACAAGATTTGCCAATTCTGAGTATTATTTGGGTCACATAGCAAAAGACTATGGAACTGGAGGATGATCTCGTGGACGGTGTTTACTCTCATTTAAAGCCTCTTTTCTCGATCATGGTCATACTTAAAGAAATAAGTATCAATTTTATATTCAATTAAAATATATAAGTATGTGTTGTCTATATTATATGTAAGTGATCTTGGCGATTTGCTCTTGTTATTCATACCTATTTTCCATCAAACGCCTAAAAATATATTGTTATGTCCCCTATCATCTCCACAGCCTTAGGTAACGACCCCAATTGTAGGAGTAGCAATGAGACCAAGACGTATTATAAATTAACTTACATATCAAGATTATTAATGAGGAGGACATGCAACATTTCCCTTATACTTAGCTCATGTGTACAGCATCTTGCGGTACACTACTAAAAATCAGGTAATTTCCGTTCAAGGCTTTCCGATTGAAATCGGTGGGAAATTAAATTTTGAAAGTCAGTCAACATTTTGAAGTTTCAGACCGACTTCGGTCGAAAATTTTTGATCGATTTTGGTCGGTACACGTTTGCGACTATCATTTTCCATCCAATTAAAATCGATCAGAATTTATAATTTAGTTTGTTATTGAAAAGTTGGAAGTGGGATTCTTCCCACATTGGAAGAGAGAAGTTCCTATTGGACCTTTTTAAGCACTTGTCCCTTTTATGTTTTTTATTTAGGACACATACTTTTAAGTGTGTGCAATGAAGTACACTATATATTTTTATATTATATAATCAAAGACTTGGACTAGGACTTGGGGGCTTGGGCACGGGCCGGACCAGATCTTAAAGTTAATTATTTTATTTTGTGATAGAAAATTTAAATTTATTTGAATTTTAAATTCAAAATTCGAATAAATAGTAAAGTCTGTTATGAAGGGTCCAACCAAATACGTTTGTTTGTGAAACAAGATATCTTTTCTGAAAGGTTTGTTGGTTGCCTATAAATACACAAGAACTCCATATCACAAGTGTTATTGCAGGCTTTGTTGCATCCTGAAGAGATTCCTTTTTTATTTTCTCTAAATTAGTATGCAAGCGATAACTCTTTAAGGACAGTCGATTTTCACGCCTCAAAGCAATTTTTGTTTATTATTTTTCTAACAATCTTAAAGAGTTATTCTGTTATAGAGAAATTGATGTCTGTTGTTGAGAATCCGAAGGAGTTCATCAAACTTGATCGCTTTGATGGAACGAACATTACACATTGGAAAGACAAGATGATATTCTTGTTGTCTGCTCTAAATATCTAATATGTTCTTGATTCTTCCTTGCCTACGATGCCTAAGTTCACAATAGAAGATTCTGAGACAGTCAAGGAACAAAGGAAGAAACGAAAACATGATGAACTGTTGTGTTACGGCCATATTCTGAATACCTTGACGGATCGACTCTATGATCTCTACTGCAATCTGAAGTCGCCAAGAGATCTTTGGACTACTCTATAAACTGCATACCATAATGAAAATGAGGTATCGACAAATTCCCGGATCTGCAATACGTTGAATTTAAAATATTTGATACTAGGCCTATAATAGACCAAATTCATGAACTGCACATCTTAGTATCAAAACTAAGTGATCTTGAACTTAAAATTCCTGATGCACTTCAAATAGGAGCTATTCGATCGAAATTGCCTTCCTTCAAAAATGACTATTGAAAGAAAATCCTACATTCAATGGATAAAATGACTATGGAACAATTTCGTACTTACATTCAAACTGAAAGTAAGACTCGTGCTCGTGATTCTATCAGTCAGCCCTCGAGTTTTGCAGCAGTTTTGTCAGTCATAATGGTTCAAGAAGTGGAAACAAAAATCTAAAAGCTTCCAAAAAGTCTTCTTTTAAAAAGAGAAAAAGAACTTTAGTTAATATCATTGTGGAAAGAAAGGCCATATGATTCGTGATTGTAGATATAAAAAGACAGGAATATATTTCAATGCAGGCAATACAGAAAAGTCTGGAAAGATTGAAAATTTTGAAAATTCTAAAAAGGAGAACGTAGTGGAAAATTCTGCCCAAGGACCGGTTGCCATGGTTTCCGCAATGCAAATTGGTGTGGTCACTGAATTGAATATGGCTACTGCTGCTACAAATACTCAAGACTGGTGGCTAGATTCGGATGCTATTGTTCATGTTTGTTATGACAAGAAGATGTTCAAGACATATGAGGATGTGTAAGATTCTAAACAAGTCTTGATGGGAAACCATGTTGCGGCAGATGTTACTCGAAAAGGAAGCATTGAGATTAAGTTCACATCTAGCCAGAAGTTGACATTACTAAATGTGTATTATGTTCCTGATATGAAGAAAAACTTAATGTTCACTACTTTGCTATCAAATAAAGGCTCTAAGATAGTTATTAAGTCTGATCATGTAATAGTTTCTAATAATGAAATTTTGTTGGAAAAGAATGGCATGTTCAAATAGAGTATTAATGAAATAAATTATATTTCTGCTTATATCATTGAGTCTGATTCTTGTTTATGGCATATTGGACTAGGACATTTAAATTTTGGCTCCTTGAATTATTATGTCCAAAAATAGTTATATCTCATGTAAAACTGAACATATAAAATGTGAAATTTGCATACAAGCAAAGATGACAAAGAAACTATTTTGTAAAGTTGAGAGATCCACATAACTAGAGGAGGTAAAAGATATTTTATTACTTTTATAGATGACTATCACACCTCCTTTTTGCTACTACAACCCCGGCGAAGGGCGTAGATAAGGGAGTTTTTCCACTTAAAGGACAATCTAAACGGGATTCAATTATCTAAGATAATTTCAGAGTCGCCATTTGGGAGATATATGGTGTACCAAGTCACCGTTTAGAATCTCGAATCGAGGAAAGAAGACTCTGTTTAACAGTCCACGATCCAGAAATCTGAGTAAGGAATTCTGTTAACTCGGGAGAAGGTGTTAGGCATTCCCAGGTTCCGTGGTTCTAGCACAGTCGCTCAACTGTCATATTTGGCTCAAATTATCTGATTTTAGAACGTGTTTTGACTTATGTGCTTTTTAACTTTAAACCACTTTATTATTTTAAGAGAATTGCAACATCGTTAAAACATGTCCCGAACCACGTCACATAAATACACCCATGGTTTTGACATATTCCAACTTCGTTGAGATTTGGATTTGGGTCACATAAATGAGCACTCGCATTTAAGGAGATGAAATTATTAAAGACGTTCCTTAAAGCGACTAGCGTGTTATTATCTTCGTGAGGCCGTGAAAATTCGATAAACGCCACATCCCAAGTTCTAAATATTTAAAAAAAGTCATAAAGGGGGTCGAGAAATAGGTCGAATTTTACTTGGCGTGGTGCACCTCGATTCTATTTTTGGAAGATGAAAAAAACACCCAGAGTGCAATGTCCATTTGTCATCCGCTAATGCAAGGAAAATAATGGCTTGATTTATAGATATGGCCTTAGTTATGTTTGAAGGAGGATTTCCGATTAAGCCCAGGCGCAGGCCCAAAATTATGAGGACATGTTAGATAATCCTCACGAGAAAGCTCATACACATGAGAATGATTGGGCTCTTAAGTGAGGCCCAAATCAGTCACCTGGTTATGGATGAAACCTTCACAATTGGGCCATACAACAGCTAGGCACAAACAATGAATTTAATCGCAGTGAACCCCTTATTCAAAAAAACAACAAATGCAACTCAGATTGTATAGTAAATTTAATACTAATATGGGTTCCTTTACATTGTTTTACGTAATAGCTTTCTTAGAGGTGTGTTCAGCATATGCAATATGAAATCACAAATCCCACTCAGCTATAGAAACGCAAAAAGGTTGAGTTTCAGCTGTGACAATATTAAGCTCAACAGGGCAAAGCAACTCAAAGTAATACATGCATAGCCCAAATCTAAACACTGTTGTGCTATTCCATTAGCGAAGTCAAATGAGAAGAACAAATTAGTACATGGCTAACACAGAATAACCAATTACAACTTATTTCAAAAATCCAATGAATTAAACTTCAATATCTATAAAAACGAAATGAAGCAACCAACAGAAGCTACAACGTGTGCATTTGTTACTCAATCTACCACTTCAATGTACATGCTTAAGGACCCCAAGGACTGGAATATACCTGGAAATAGTAAGAGGAAGCAGAGAAATGATGAGTCAATCAGAAGAGCAGCAACATAAGCAATGTTCAGCAGCAAAACCAACCCAGTAATAGTCGAAAATCAACACTCTAAACAATTTCGAATTTATCAAGTGTCATTTCAAAGTGCAGAATCCATTTTTGACCAAAATAAACCCAAAGCTTGTATATCACCCATATTTCAGCACATTCTAACTATTCGACTGTTCAAAATTTGTTATGGAATAGATTTCGCAAAAGAATTCTCAAGGATCATTCAATGAAACAGTGACATTCTCTCGATTTTTAAAAATAACTTTCTAATTAGCCTTTATTCCTGATTTTTTCCTTCAGCCCCCTTTCAAAAGGCAAGACTGTTGCCTTTATATACAAACAATTAGGGCCACCTTCAAATTCTAAAGTTTTCCTTTTAGTCCTCTTTTATTTTTTGTTTTTAGCTTGCTAGTCCCTTCTTTTATGGCTTGTTGCACAAGTTAGTAACATAAAGGTCCAGAAATCACCTAAAATCTCCTACTAGAAGCTTCCTATTCAGTTATTAAAGATTCCATAAACTCAAACACCTAAATTACCCTCCTAGTACCCCTTTTTTTACCCCTTGAACCTTACAAGGCTTCGAAAAATTCATGCCCCTAAAAACTCATGTTTTTTCTATCTTCTAGAGGCTTTCATTTTATCAGAGTTGATTCCCACCTAAACTAAAATCCCTGAATTAACCCTATCCCAATTAATTGTTATGGACTTTAAATCTCCCTTTGAGACTCCTATAATTTTTAGACTAACAATTGACTCCCCCTAAGGTCCTCTAAACGTCACAACAGCCCTAATCAAACACTAAGAGATTCAGATGGATCAAGATAAAACAAACATGCAGAAAACCTGCTAGCAATTAAACAAACATAATCATAAACAACACAACCAGTATTTCCAATGTCATTTAGACTAATCATACAAACGGAGACTTAATTATATACTTGTCGCAATTAAACTAAACAATAATTAAAACAGTTTCGGACCTAAACTAATCAACTAGAGACAAACACATAAAGAACGAAACCTACGCAATTGACTTAAACGAGATTTTTAATTCGAGACTCAAAGTCTGAATCAAAGGAAAAGAAAATGAGAAGGATAATGACAAGAAATGAAACAAGATAAAGAAAGTTTTACCTAATTGAAAATGACTTGAGACGGAATCTAGCCACAACTCGCGACACTACCCCAAAAATCCGTTCGAGATTTTGACCTCAGGAACCCTAGATATTGAAATTTGACCGGTCTTGGAGGCCTTTGAGAGGATTTGAGGGTGGATGTTGGATGAGGGAAACAAAGTAGACACAGGGTGTGATTTATAGTGATTTGGTGGTGGCCCCGCCACCGGAGAAATTTTGGGCGGCGCTAGGGTTCATGACTAACCCAGATTCGAAGAGCTTTGAGTTTATTCGAAGGAAACGGGTTATGGATTGGGGATGGGGAGATGCAAAGGAATTGAGGGTGTGATTTTGGTTGCCATTGGAGTGGTTTGATTCGTCGCTGCTGTGCACAGCGGAACAACCGGGTATATAATTGAAGATTTGAGGCGGTTGACGGAGATTTGAGAGGAACCAAGCCCAGATTTGGAAAGAGGAGATCAAGGAGATGGAGTGGTGTTAATTTGGAGGCTGTTGGGTGATCGCCGCTACCGTGGGGCGATTTTCGATGGCAGTCTAGGGCGGAGCCAGTGAAGGTCGTCTCTGATGAGAGTGGAGTGAGATAGACGGGCTTGGGGGGGTAGGGAGGTTCAGACACTTGTATATTAAGTGTACCCATAGTTATGATCCGTAGGATCAAAGATCCTTGACGGCCCAGATTGCCTTAACTCCAAAACGGGGTCGTTCGGGTGGTAATGGGGACCAGGTTTTGGGCTGAGGCGGAGCAGGACGGGTTTTGGGTGGGTTGTGGGCTGGATTCGGGTGAATTTTGGGCTGAATTATATCTTAACAACGGCCTAATTTGGGTCCTCTTTTACATAATTTCAGATTTTCTCTCTTCTCTCTTTTTTTTATTTTAAAAGTTATTTAAATCCTAAAAATTCCTAACTAACCCTAAAAAAACCTAATTAGCCATACAATAATTATTAACACATAATTAAAAATATTAAAAGGAAAAATTACTTAAAATCAATCTTAAGTGTAAATTAAGCCATTTTTTATTTTCTTTTCCAATTACTAATTAATTTCATAAAAATGCATAATTACTTCTAAGTGCACATGCCTCATGTATTTTATATTTTCGTTATATAAAAATGCAAATAATTAACAGAATAATGCCACGAAAAATCAATATTGCAAATAAACAAACGAAATTATTTTGTTTTGAATTTATGAGAGTAATTCGTATAGGGCAAAAATCACATGCTCACAGCTTTCCCTCTTTGCGCGAAGACACGAAGAGCTTTCGTGCAAAGAACATGAGCGATTTTTTCCCGTTTGAATACTCAGTGAGAAGCATTTTTGAAAAGTTTAACCGCACCCTGCTTCAGATGTTGCCTACATATCCTCGGGTGAAGAGGAATCAGGTCAGTGTAGTTCAGGAGTGTTTGGTAGCTGGGACTACCGAGGCTGTGATTTTACTGTTGCTGCTGCTGCTACTTCTGCTAGACCCCCTTAATAAACCATTGTCAAAAATAAAGAAGCTAGACTAAACTATGAACTATGGATTACAAGAAAACATATCTATATCTTCCGACTTGCTCTGAATCCTTATTGCTTTGTTGTCTTGTATTTCTTGTTGTGGAACTTCTTGTTGCCTTGTTGTCTGGTATTTCTTCCAGTAAACTCCTTTTTGCCTTGTTGACTTCTTGTTTTTCTCTTCTTCTATGTTTGATGCCAAATTGCTGGTCTTGAGATGCATTCCGTTGAAAGCATTCCCTAGAGCAAAAATCAAAATTGCAAATAAACAAACGAAATTATTTTGTTTTGAATTTATGGGAGTAATTCGTATAGAGAAAAAATCAAATTCCAATTATAATAAATGTTGAAGAAGATCCAAAGATGTTTCAAGAAGCAATCTCTTCTAGAGACGCTGCCCTTTGGAAAGAGGCCATTGATGATGAAATGGACTCAATTATATCCAACAAAACTTGGGTTTTAGTTGATCTTCCTCTTGGATCAAAGCTTATAGGTTGTAAGTGGGTCTTTAGGAGAAAGTACAATAGAGATGGTTCTGTCCAAACCTTCAAAGCAAGATTAATTGCAAAAGGTTTCACTCAAAAGCAGCGCATAGACTATTTTGATACATATGCTCCCGCTGCAAGAATAACATCCATTAGAATCCTTTTATCCTTGCCCTCTACATATTATCTTTATGTACATCAAATGGATGTTAAGACGACCTTTTTAAATGGGAATCTTAGTGAAGAAACATATATGTAACAACCTGAAGGATTTGTTCTTACGAAAAACGAGAAAAAAGTTTATAAATTGATAAAGTCTCTTTATGGTCTCAAACAAGCACCTAAGAAGTGACATGGAAGTTTTGATAGTGTAATACTATCAAACGGCTTCGTATACTATCAAACGGCTTCGTACACAATAATGCAGACAAGTGCATTTACTCTAAATTTACAAAGGAATATGGCGTAATAATTTATTTATATGTCAATGACATGCTGATTTTTGGTACGAATCTACGAAGAATCACAGAGGTCAAGAAGTATCTAACTTCAGTTTTTAAAATGAAAGAATTAAATGAAGTTGATACTATTTTGGGCGTAAAGGTCAAAAGAGATAATTAGCGAATGACTTTACCACAAGCACATTATATAGATAAAATCCTTACTAAATTCAGTCATTTAAAAATAAAGGAGTATAATACTCCTTATGATTCTAGTGTTAGGCTAAATGTAAATACTGAAAGAGTAGTAGCACAATTGGAGTATGCAAGTGCGATAGGTAGTATGATATATGCAATGCATTGCACTAGATCCGACATTGCATTTGCTGTTTGTAAACTTTCAAGGTTTACCAGTAATCCAGGTAATGATCATTGAAAAGCAATAAGCAGAGTACTTGGATATTTAAAATATACAAAGCACTTAGGCATTTGCTATAATGGTTTTCCTAAAGTATTAGAAGGATATTCTGATGCAAGTTGGATTACAAGTGATAATGATAATAAATCCACATCAGGATGGATATTTACTCTAGGAGGTAGAGCCATTAATTGGGCATCCAAGAAACAAACATGTATTTCCCATTCTAATATGAAATCTGAATTCATTGCATTAGTAGCTGCCGGAAAAGAAGCAGAATAGCTGAGGAATATGTTACTTGATATAAAGTTGTGGCCGCAACTTATGCTAACCATTTTCATATTCTGTGATAGTG
This sequence comes from Nicotiana benthamiana, assembly GCA_034376525.1. NCBI lineage: Eukaryota > Viridiplantae > Streptophyta > Magnoliopsida > Solanales > Solanaceae > Nicotiana > Nicotiana benthamiana. The sequence goes on along the minus strand of CM067324.1, from coordinate 24,607,393 downwards.
AGACTACAATGTGTGTTGCTCACTATAAAATAAACAATAAGAAATCGAGAAATATAAGCTTGAGACTTGTTTATATAAGAGAATTAATTACAAATGGAGCTATAGTTATTATATATATGAGATCAAATAAGAATTTGGCTGATCCCTTACGAAGCCATTGGGTAGAGATGTAGCACAACAAACTTGTGAAGGGATGGGGCTGAGACCCTTAAATTAAATGCAAGAAATGAAAACCCAACTTTGAGTTAGTAAACACTCTAAGAATATAAGTTCAATGGGTTATAACAAGTTACTTGTATTGTTTAAGCACCGATCTCCTCTTTAGGAGCCCTAATTTTATTGTACTACTTACTGTTATGTGAGGAGTTAAGGAGTTGTTAAATGCTTGTTATTACAGGGACATAAAGACAAACTCCAAAGTGCATACTGTTACATGAAAAGGTTGATTAATCTTAATGGAATTATTAATGTCTAGAGTAACAGGGACATAGTAACTTATTCCACATATATGAATATTGAAATGGTACCGCTTCTAGCAAGAATTAAAGGGTTGATCTTGTAAATATTCATGAATTCATGATGAGCACATAGTCGTAAACGTGCTAAAGCGAATACTGAATTTTCTAAGCTACTAGATAATGTTGTGTGTGTGGTATTTTTTATTTTGACACACGGAGTTGTGGTTCAAATCTTAAGATACCAATAACTTCGTCAAAACTTCAAAATACTTACACTAAAGGAATGTTCAAATCTGTATAAGATACTTTCTATTATGCACAAATGTCAAGAAGTGAAATAACAAACTAGTGGGGGATTGTAAGTTATTTTGTTATTGAAAAGTTGGAAGTGAGATTCTTCCCACTTCGAAAGAAAGAAGTTCCTTTTGGAGCTTTTTAAGCACTTGTCCCTTTTATGTCTTTGATTTAGGAAACGTACTTTTAAGTGTGTGTAATTAAGCACACTATATATTTATATATTATATAATCAAAAATTTGAACTTGGACTTGGGGCTTGGGCACGGGCCAGACCGGATTCTAAAGATAATTATTTAATTTTGTGATCCAAAAATTAAATTTATTTGAATTTTAAATTAAAAATTCTAATAAATAGTTATGTATGTTATGAAATGGTCCAACTAAATATGTCTGTTTGTAAAATAAGATATCTTTTCTGAAAGTATCTCCTGGTTGCCTATAAATACACAAGAATTCCAAAGAATTTGATAGAAAATCGCAAGTGTCTTGCATGCTTTGTTGTATCTTGAAGAGAATCGTTTTATATTCTCCCTAAATTATATAGGCGATATTTTTTATGGACAGTCAATTTTTACACTTCAAAATTATTTTTATTATTTTTCTAATAATTCGATCTAAAATCATCAATTTCCAATATATTTCGGTTGTGCACCACTTGCATAGACATGTAGCGTATCAAAGATTTTAACATTTTGTCTAATACTTCCCTTTTGTACACCTAAAAGAAGTTTGGTCAAATACTTAGGCCAATATAGTTAGGTAGCTTTCGACTATAAATTAACTTACATACAAATTCCAGTATCCAATACCACCACCACGATCTGCCTGCCTACCACCATTATCACTACTAATCCACTGTCTCAGTTGGCGTGCTAATTTGGATAAGCAATAAACGCACTTTGAGAGAATATAACATGGCTGATTGAGGGACGGTTTTACAGTGGATACACGCATGAATGCACCAACAAAGATTACCATTACTGACAATTCATTTTTATGATTTCATAGTACATATTGTCTATCCAGTTTATGGAACTGGGCTAGTGGTATCAAGCATTTTTGACACTATAAAACGTACTTAATTTTCATCAACATTTATCAGCAGCAAAATGAAAGGCCTTTCTTTGTTCTTCTGTTTTTCTCTTTTCATTGTCTCTTTCATAAGAGAAGCCGACTCAGCTTCTCAAGCACAAAATAATGGCATTTATATTGTTTATATGGGTGCTGCGGCTTCATCTAACGGCGGTACCAGACATGATCAAGCGCAGCTTATCAGCTCCTTGATCAGAAGGTAAAGAGTTTTTTAACATACATATCTATTGTGCATGCCTTTTAGGAATTGACATGCATATTAAAAACCATTAGATACATAGGATACTTTTGCTAAATTAGATATCTTTATGACTTTAAACTACTCATATACATTTTTCGTGTAACTATTTTTAAACACTGTCATGTCGTTCCAAAGATATACATAGGCTAGCATCCTTAAAATGTGGGATTCGTAATCTTTAAAATAAGATAGGCTACTTGCTATAATAGGTGAAGGTGACCTCCATAAAACTTACGGTAAAACTTTTTTTCTTATTGGAAATTTTACCTCCTATAGCAAAGGTATGCATCCTATTCATGATAAATCAAAATCATTTTAAAATATTATTTTGTATATCTACCTTTTATATTTTATAGCAAAATAAGTATTTATAGTATATATTATCATTGAGGCATGAAATTATTTTTTATCCTTCTTAGATAACTCGACATGCCTATTTTTAAGGTGATTTTTGTTACTGTATTTATGAATACATGGAGCGAATACATGTGAATACATACACATACAGCTGGACTGCTTTGATTTAGGTACTTTTTACTGTTGTATTCATAAATACAATGTGAATATATGTGAATACATGCACGAAAGCTGGACTGCCTTGATTTTAGGCTCTTTTTGTTGTTGTGTTCATGAATACATGGCGCGAATACATGTGAATGCATGCACATACAGCTGGACATTCCCTAATTTTAGGCGCTTTCTACTGTTGTATTCATGAAAACAACAGCGAGAAGACATGTGAATACATGCGCGTACAACTAGACTACCCTGATATTAGGCGCTTTTTGCTGTTGTATTCAAGAACATGGCGCGAATACATGTGAATACATGCGCGACAGCTGGACTACCTTGATTTTTAGACACTTTTTGTTGTTGTATTCATGAATATAGCAGCGCGAATACACTACTATAACAACTGAATAGTAGCTATAGAAAGTAATTATATATATATGATAACTACAGAACGTTAATAGCCACTAAACAATAGCGGTATATAAAAATTCTTCTCTTCTATTACTTCCCAAGTCTTTAGGGTCGTGGATTACTTTTTACCGTGAATGTGTGAATGGGTTATATATAGTATTTAATTGGTGTTAACTGGTTTCATGAAATTTTCGTTTTTCTTCACGTCATTAAAATATCATAATATCAATGTCTGGTTTATGCTAGGAACAAGAATGCAGTTGTACACAGCTACAACAATGGTTTCTCAGGATTCGCGGCACGTTTATCAGAAACTGAAGCTAAATCGATGGCTCAAAGACCTGGAGTTGTCTCTGTATTTCCTGATCCAGTACTGCAACTCCACACTACACATTCATGGGATTTCTTGAAGTATCAAACTGATGAAAATATCAATTCAAGTCCAAGCTCTGGTTCTGATTCATCATTAATTAGAACTGATACCATAATTGGCATATTGGATACGGGTAGGTACATCATAATATAATACTGCAAATTTTGCTGCAGTACTTTTCTTTGTTTATAATTAAGATAAGGATCATAAGATCATCAATATTATATTCAGGTATATGGCCAGAATCTGAGAGTTTCAATGACAAGGATATGGGTCCAATTCCAGCCCGGTGGAATGGAACTTGCATGGATGGTCAAGATTTTGGCTCTTCAAAATGCAACAAGTAATTTTCTCCTCCTCATTTTTGAGCTTTCTTTCGTAGGTTTCATGGTTACAACAAAACTCCACCTGTATGAGTTTAACATAGAATATACTTATATAATTGGCTCAAAATATCGTAAAAGAAGATGGTTGTAGTAGGGATGTTCATAAAAACTCGAAAAATCAAACCAAACTGAAAAAATCGATACTTTTTTGTTTGGTTTGGTTTTAGTTTTAAATTTTAAAAGTCGATCATATTTTGGTTTGGTTTTGGTTTTAGTCAAAAAATAACCGAAAAAATCCGAACCAAACCGACTATATGAGTAGCTATTTCAAAGTTATTATTACACACATATATATATATACACAAAGTTTTAAAATTTTTATGGTGAATGTTAATTTTTGCACTTTTAGTATAGTTCTTTACTTTTATATTCTTGTTTGATTGGTAGTTTTCTTTTGTTAAGTGTAAGATTTCATTTCATATTAAAAAAAAATATTTTTAATTGAGTCCTTAAATTATTCATCACTATTTGATTCAATTATCGTCAATATATTTTAGTAAATAATAGATTTCTCAAAGGGCAATTGATTTGATAGTGTACATTGAAAATATGGTCGCCGGAATAAGTGTTTGGTAGTGTATATCTTATATTTAAGAAAAAACCAACAAAACCCGACATAAACCGAATCGAGAAGAAACCGAATTAATTGGTTTGGTTTAGTTCTAATGAAAAATCGACTTACTTGGTTTGGTTTCTTTTTAAGAAAAAGTCGATCCAAACCGAACCATGAACCCTCCCAGTTGTGGTAGGTTAAGGGACAACTAACTTTAGTCCAAAGTATGACTATCCTATTAGGATTAGATACAAAGAGTTCATTGGCGGATCCAACTAACTTGGGTTGGTTGAGAAAAGAAGAATTGTACCTATAACAAGGATATATGATTACTAATGGGAATCCATGAATTTTTTTAAGGGTGTCAAAATATAAAGAAGTAAATATACGAATAAGCTAAGGGGTTTTAATAATCAACTATCTTTAGTGTAATTTTTTCGGCAAAAGGGTGTCAATACACTCCTTAACCTAAGGTGGCTCCTCCACTGTTCATTAGAAGCTTATAGTTTTTAGTTTTTTTGATGAATGTAACCTTCTCTCAGGAAGATAGTTGGTGCAAGATTTTATGAGGAGTCTGATGACAGTGGAATAAAAATAGCTGGAACAGCCTGGGACGAGAATGGACATGGTACTCACGTTGCATCCACTGCAGCTGGGAGCCCTGTTGCAGGTGCATCCTACTATGGACTAGCTGCAGGAACTGCCACGGGTGGATCTCCTGGTTCAAGGATCGCCATGTATCGTGTCTGTGCTACTTTGGATGCCGCGGATCAGCTATCATGAAAGCCTTCGATGATGCAATTGCATGACGGGGTTGATGTTTTATCTCTATCACTAGGCTCATCACCTGGACTTGAACCTGATTTTCCAAGCAATCCTATTGCCATAGGAGCATTTCATGCCGTTGAAAAGGGCATTGTTGTTGTTTGCTCTGCTGGAAATAGTGGCCCTGGCCCAAAAACTGTTGTCAATACAGCTCCTTGGATTCTTACTGTTGCAGCCACCACCATTGATCGTGACTTCGAGACAGATGTTCTTTTGGGTGGAAACAAGTTGATTAAGGTAAAGACTAACAAACTTTCTGTACATTGCTCAACATCAATCCTCATCTTAACTTTTCATTTTTATCTGTTCAAATACTTGGTATCCTCGTTGAGTTTCAGGGTGGAGGTATAAACTTTGGTAACATGACAAAATCAACAGTCTACCCCTTGATTCATGGCAATTCAACCAAATCAAACGATAATGTTTCTGAGGCGGATGCAAGGTAAATGGAAGATCAAGAACGTTGAGTGACTTTTTAGTTACAAAAAATAGTTCAGTGGCTGGTGCAATAAAGTAAAAGTGAGTGATATTATAAAAAGTAACCCCAAAAAATTGAAATGGTTAATGGTGGTGTTTCAGGAGTTGTGTTCCTGGTTCATTAGATGAAAACAAAGTCAAGGGAAAGATTGTTCTTTGTGAAAATCTAGATGAGGGCGAATATTTTCCCAGTGACAAGCTAGATGAAGTGAAAAGCCGAGGTGGAGCTGGATTTATACTTATAGATGATGATGAAAGAACTGTGGCACCCAAATTCAATTCCTTCCCAGCGGGTGTAGTCTCTAAAAAGGATGGTACTGAGATCCTCGCCTGTGTTATTTTTCCAATAGAAGGCTATATTACAAATTGTAGAGATTACAGCTTAATTGTTATTTTCTACTTGCTGTATATATTTTCCAAGAGTCCTTTTAATCTGTATTAAGATTTGTATGACAGTATAACAATTAGTGGTAATTTGAGGACAATTGTGAGATTTATCGGACACACAGATTTCCATTAGTCTAATTTGGGATCTCGGGGAAGATTTTGACTCTATCTGACAACGAGCTAAGAGTCCCCTTCTCGTTGCCATAAGCAAATTCTCCTAGTTTTTTAGAGTACTTTTACTTTAAAAGACTTAATTATCTGGTATTGGAATGAAATGGACCCTGTAAAAGATCCTTATACCATACTCCAAGAAAATTTGGGAATTGGATGTAGTTTATTGATTTGATGTAGATGCAGAAACAGTTAACAATTCTTCAAAATACTGAAGGAATCCAGTTGCATCAATTTTACCAACTGTTTCCATAACAAAGTACAAACCAGCTCCAGTTGTTGCTTACTTCTCATCAAGAGGCCCTGCGTACAACACCCCTAACCTCCTCAAAGTAAGGCCAACATTTCATCTTTGATTGTATTCTTAGCAGAAGTGTCGCTAGGAGCAATAAAACATGGGCTAAATGGATTTCGTTCGTTCTTGCAGCCAGATATTACAGCACCAGGGGTTGCCATTCTGGCTGCTTGGCCTGGAAATGACACGAGTGAGGCTCTCCCCGGCCAAAAACCACCAATTTTCAACCTACTCAGGCACTTCCATGTCCTGCCATCACGTATCCGGTATTGCTGCAACAGTCAAAGCAGTAAACCCTACCTGGAGTTCTTCAGCTGTTAAATCAGCTATAATGACCACAGGTAAAGAACCGAATAATAGTAAACTATAGTCACTATTTTTTTTTTGTTTTAGTGATACCGTTGCTTACTCCAAGCTTCGCTTCAACAGCTATTCAGACAAACAATTTGAAGGCTCCTATCACTAGTCTCAGGATCCAGAGCAACACCATATGACATAGGTGCAGGAGAAGCAAGCACTTCAGGTCCATTAAAACCAGGTCTAGTTTACGAGACAGATGTCGCCGACTACTTGCAGTTCCTATGTTCTGCTGGCTTTAATACATCACAGATAAAGCTGATCTCAAGTACAGTTCCTAAGGACTTTTCATGTCCAAAAAACTCAACCTCTGAATTGGTTTCTAATATGAATTATTCATCAATAGCTATTTCTAGTCTCAAAGAAAACGAGCCGAAGAAAGTTACTAGAACTGTTACAAATACTGGTGAAGAAACATCAGTATATACTGCAATCATTGAGGCACCAAAAGGATTGGAAGTCCAAGTGATTCCAACTAAATTGGAATTTACAAATAAAAGCAAGAAATTAAGCTATGATGTGTCTTTCAAAGCTTCTTCTACCTCAAAGGAAGATCTGTTTGGATCAATTACTTGGACAAATGGTAAGTACAAAGTCCGGAGTCCATTTGTCGTGAGTAGTAATTAACACAAATCTATGGGAACATTTTCAGACCTATAAATAGTCTAGAAAGTTTGTATGCGATGTTACAAATCCATGAGCACAATCATGTTATCAACCTATCATTGTAACAACAAGAGTAATCATGAATAAATTATTGTTGTGATCGGAACTACATCCAATTTTGAATATCACATTGTGCGTCAGTCAACTCCACTTGAAGTTCCTTGGTGGTGAGAGCATACACGCTATCTTTATTACTGTTTCTACACCACGAAGCTCATCAGCGAAGAAGTCACTCTTATGGTTGAACTTCCGTTTCGTCCATGTTTGGAACCAGATTGCTTGATATTATTGACAATGAAACCTCTTTAAGTCCTAGATTTGAGCCATAGAAACAGCCTCTTGCAGAAATACATGGTAAGGCTGTGTATGATTGATCTTTGTGGTCCGTCCCTACCCCGGACCCCACGCATAATGGGAGCTTAATGCACCGGGTGCCCTTTAGGCCTCTTGATTAAGTATGCATGTAACAACAGTAAAGATCCTTGACATTGATAGGTGAAATTCACATATTTAATCCCTTACCTCGAAAAGCAAGTAAGAATTTGCTTGCTGTAACTTTCTAAAACATAATAGTGAAAAGAAACAAAAGAAATACCAAAAATGAAAACCTAAAGAATGTATCTTTTATGGCATTTTAGCATGTCATGAGTATAAAATGGGTAAAAATGGAGTTTTAACTCTAGGAGGTTTACATAACAAGGACAAGAGGGGTTGCTCTGATGGTAAGCAACCCTCACTTCCAACCGAGAGGTTGTGAGTTCGAGTCTCCCCACGAGCAATGTGGTAAGTCCTTGGAGGGAAGGATGCGGGGGGTCTATTTGGAAACAGCCTCTCTACCCTAGGGTAGAGGTAAGGTCTGCGCGCACACTACCCTCCCCAAACCCCACTAAGTGAGATTATACTGGGTTGTTGTTGTTGAGGTTTACATAACAACTTATTGAACTAAATAGTTGTTCAGAGCCCCTTCTTCCCCATTTTACCCTATATTCCTATATCCCATTTGATAGAAGAATTATGGAAGCATAAGCTGATTCATCTTCAATTCTTCACCAGTCATTTTTCATGGCCAATGGAAGAAAACTCTGGTTCAATTATTTTCTTCTATCGGGATATGATGTTTTATGCTTCCATACCAGACAAAAGGGATGATTTCTGTGGTGTCTAATTTTTTGCTTAAAATGATAAGAAAAGACAAGGTTATTTTATGTGTTCCTTATACTACTGTCGCGGAATTATAAATGTAGAAAGTAAAGAACACACATATTTTTACGTGGAAAACAACCGGCTCAAAAGGTAAAAAAAACCACGACCTACTACTCAGTAGTATTTTCTCCAACACTTCACTAAATCACTGAGCCAAAATAGCATTTATAAAACTCTTTGTAAACCTGAGGATTACCTCTAATCCTATTGTAGCAACCAGTCTTCTAGCTGTTACGACAACTTCAAGTTAACTCTAACATGAATATTCAAAGTACCTATTACAATTGCTTCTAGATAAAGCTGAAAGGTATAATATGAAAATAACTACTACAGTTGAACTACAATAAAAGACATACACTTGATGTTGATTCTTCTATCTGATTCATGTAGCTTCATGTTCGCACACTTGAATCACACACGAACTGCTTGCAAAATTGCCTTCCTACTTTGCTCTCAATTCAAGTTTAACTTTTTTGTTTGTGCAACCCCTGTAATGTGAGAACATCCTGCAATTTATAGATTTAGTAAATGAAGGAATAACTAGAGTTCTAATGCTATTCTTCCTTGGTGGAATAGTTCTAGTTGATTTCAACTCCCAGCTCCTTCCATATATTGGATAGTATTCTCTTTGGTTAAGGAGTCCTTCTCCTTATCAATTATTGTTGCACCCCCTTTTTCTCGCGAAATTGGGTTTTTGACATCTGGGAAGGACAACTCATTCCCTTTTTGGGAATTGGGTTTAAGAGAATTGGAGAGTCGCCACCTAATGATTTAAGTGCATTAGGACACTAAAAAGGGTTTTGTTTGGATAACCAGAGATTAGCTAAGGGCTTGAAATTATTCCAAGGAGAAGGTGTTAAGCACCCTTCAAAATCTACTAGTGTGGTTTTTGGCCAAGCTATTGTTGTGACTTAAGGTACAAATAACACATAGCCAAGTAAGATTCCAAATAAGAGGCGATTTTCATGTAATGATCACAAATAAACAAAATCAGCAAGAACAGAAGAGAGTTGATTTTTCCTTCTTAGAAGAAGAGATTTTAAAAGATTTAAAAAAACAAAGAACAAAATGAAAGGTTCCTAGGTTTATCAATAATATGGATCACGTCAATGCAATACCCGGCAATCACTCATCAAGAGGGGATACACGTAGCATTAATGCACAGGTCATCATATCCATATCTACTCTTACCCACCCTGTTAAGGTATTAAAGTGCGGAATAGTCTCGTTTTCTTATTGCATGTTATTACCCGCTTCATTCCTATCAGCCCCGGAGGTGCTTGGGACTACTAATCCTAAAAGAGTGAGGAGAGGTTAGGCTTATTTATAATTTCAAAGATAAAAATACTAAGGGGACAAAAAACAATACATATAACAAGTTTGGGGGAGATATATAAACAAACAAAAGGCTCAAACATACCTCCTTTAGGCAAAGAAAAAAGCAAAGAGTTAGCATGACTTGCATGTACTGTTTAATGTCTGATGTAATACTGAACGTGGAAGAACTTAAAGGTTTGGGAAGACTGATTTACTACAAGACTGATTTACTACATAATTCAGATAAGAAGCATCAATCAGGCCTGCCTGCTGGTTGTAATGAATAAAATCTGATCAGCTTATAAGTTTATCCTAAGGCTTGCCTAAGTGTTAGACGGGAACATATAGGCATGATATCTACTGATTACATAAATAAAGAAGAATATTGATTGCAAATTGATTTAGGAAAAAGAGAGTTGCCCGTTTAAAATAGGTTTTAGCAGAAGAGCATAAGCATTACTACTGATAGTTTAAACTTACCAACGAGTGAAGCGATTCAGAATTTAATTAGAACCCCTATAGGCATGCTTTCTATGTGTTTTCCAACTTAAAACATAATAATAGACATAGAAGAGTACAAAAATATAATGTCTAAGAGTTGCGTGAAATCTGATTATATTTTTTTGGTTATTAGGACCTATAGACAAGCTTGCCTAGAGAAAAGAGGGTATGCAAGAATCAAAAAGGACCTATAGGCATATTTTTATGCGCATGTGAAGAAGCTATAGACATAATATCTACATGAAATTGCATGATCCCTATAGTCATGGCATCTAAATGAGAATGCAGAAATGTTGTAGGCATGGTAGCTATGAAAAATGCAGAAATCTTAAAGACATGGTAAGAACAAAAAATTGCAGAAATCCTATGGGCATGGAAACTACATGAAAAATACAGAAATCTTATAGGCATGGTAACTACATAAAAGATGCAGAAACCTTATAAGGCATGGTAGCTATATGAGAAAATACTCAAATTGGAGGTTCTTATAGGCAAGTCATCTACCCTTTTACATGCATAGTTACCTTCCCTTTTCACTAGCCATCCCAAAAGTTTTATTACAGGTTATTACAGTCCAAAAGAAAAAAATACATTAGAAATTGGAAATTACAACCAAGGAGGGCCTGATTCAGACTTCCTGTCTGATTTATGAAGTAAATCAACTCCAAAGATCATGTTTCAAAGCCTTTCTCTCATCTGGGCGTGTCAAAATTTCCTAAGAGTTTCATAAGAACTCCGGACAGTGCTTACACCCAAATGTATTACCATATTAAGCCATAGTGCGGTGTGGAAGGATCACCCATTAGGTGCCCAAGTTCAGAGGGAACTCAAGGTCCCAAGGCAAGGCTCACAAGAGAGGGACAGAACTTAGGAAACTAAGATATATATATATATATATATATATATATATATAGAGAGAGAGAGAGAGAGAGATAGAGCAAGTGCAGAATTCTGAAAGGGGAAAGGGGGGGAAAAATAGTACACATATGGATATAGGGAATGAGGAGTTTTCAAGATCACAAAAAAGCAGGCTAATTGGCATACTCAGCAATGGGATATGCTGGCACACCCTCCATCCTGTTTAGAGGTTAAGACCCCATTGGTTCAAAACTCAGTTCATGGATAACAACTCATATTTCATGCCCAAAGTCACCACTCACAAATGCATAAGGGTAAGGGGATAGAGAGCCAAAGTTCATAATAGAAACAGGCAGTAGAACATAGGCATACTAAGCTGAATGTCGAAATCTACAAAATAATAAAGTAGACATGGATTCAAAGAACTGTAGGTAAACACATTTGGGTGATGCTGAACTTAAATTACGACACACCAATTTCAAAGAAATAAGTAGAAAAAGAAGTAATCTTGTAAAATCCAAAATGCAAACAGGAAGACAGAACACTATAAGTGAGTGTTCAGAAGAGATTGTGAAAATTGTTAAATCTAAAGTGTGTGTTTGTTGAATTGTCTCTTTGTGAAAAAAACACGTCATGTATTTATAGTGCATAAAGTAGGCAGAAATAATGTAAGAAAATGTATAAAGAATTAATTGTCAATCAAGTAAACAAATTTCTCTTTAATTAAGGGATTTAGGTTTAAACAGGTATAAGCCAATTAAGGAAAGAAATTAATAAACCCTTTGTGTAAAGCATGCAATTGAGGGCAAATACATAAAGGCTATTTAAGGATAGAGTTTTTGAAATACACGGTTTGTGCAAATAAGGCAAGGGAATCAATTAACAGCCAAATCACAAGGTCTAAATTTGGTATGAATGAACCAAGTCATAAAAGATGAAGAAGGGTTTTCCCTAAGTCGAGTCACATAGGAAATCAGTAAAATATGGAAAGAAATCAATCAAGCTATATTCAGAAGGAAGTTTACAAATTGCAAATTTGAAAGCTATTTAAAGTGAAATTCATCATATATAAGGAGCATGTGAGCATGAAAGAAAACTATCATGTAAATCAGTAGAAAAATCCGGTGTAGAGGAGCTTAGCAAAAAAGTTCAACATTATATGAAAACAAATGTCCAAACTCAACTCAGAGACTCAAATTTATTTTGAAAGAGTAAGGGGTTCTAAAAATAAAACCCCAGTTCAAGAAACTATGTGACCAAACTTGGTAGAATCTCCCAAATTCTAGGATTTCCACCTTGAGTCAAGTACAGAGATGAGAAGGCAAGTAGTCGAAACTGGTTCAGAGGTTTCAGGGAAGAACTGAAGCCTCTTGCATGCTTCTACCAGCAACAGAAACCCATGAGAAAACATGATATCAAAATAACATGCATAGCACAGTAGAAGCACTCAAAGAAAAGTCAAGGAAAGCACTGATAGGAACAGTAAACATGCTTGAGAAGTTTTTCAGAAGAAACTTAAACGGGGCTTAGTAGAAGGAAAGTAAGGAAACTTAAGAACTTAGTAGGAAAGTACAGTAGGAAAACATGTTGGAACATAGGAGAAGAAAAATACAAGAACACAATAGAAAAGCATATGAGAATATAGTATAGAAAACACAGTAAAGAACATACAAGGTGGGTTATAGAGGACACAGTAGAAGGACATACGTGGTAGAAGAAATCATAAGAACACAGTAGAAAAGCATACGAGACCATAATATAGGAAAACATAGTAAGAGAATCATATTAGAATATGATACAAGAACACAATTGATACAAATACACATGAATGACAAAGAAAAATCATAAAAATATTAAACCAATTTTTAGAAAACTCTATATGGGAAAAGAAAGGTTTTTGAAAGTGATTTTGAAAGAAAAGTCGGGAGAATCGTTTGAAAACTTCAAGTAAAGCATAGACACACAAAGGATTTAAGAAATCGGAGAGAACCTCGAAGGTTAGGGTTTCATAAGAACCCTAGAGATGGGAAAGGCTAAGAAAGGTCACCGATCGGAATCGGAAAAGTCAGAACCAGACTCAAACAACATGGATACACCGGAGCAAGGCCGGAGATGACCTTGAGACCTTGAATCGGCAAAGGTCTGAGTGTAAACCTTCGAGATCTGGCCTCAAATCCTTAGGTCTCAAGCACATAGGAGCAATAAGAGGTATGAATAGGACTCCCACAGCCTGAACAGCCATGGATTCCAGTGGGTTTCATGGTGGAAGAGGATGAGAGGCAGTTAGGATTAGAGAAGGCTCAAGAGTGTTTGAGAGAAGGGAGGGTTTCAAGGGCGGCGAGTGAATGAAAATAATTTAGGGTTGGGGGTTTGGGAAATTAAAAAAGAAAAGATGGAATCATGGCCGTTGATCATTTTAATCAACAGCCCAGATCAAAAGGGGGAGCCGAGCGGGCAAAATAAACGGGTCAAGGGTCGGGTAATTTAGAAATAGGACCGGGTAGTTTTGAATTTGAAATTGGGTTTATTGGGATGGTCAATTTGGGCTAAAATTGAAAGAAAACAGGGCTAGATTTTAAACAGCCATTTTTTTCCTTTTTATTATAAAAATAGTAAAATAATTTTAGAAAATAAATTAATGGTAGTAAATTAATTAATATTACATAAATATTAGATTAAAATACAGGAATTAATTTGTAATTATAAACATAATTAATTCTTAAAATATGCTAATATACAATTATATGCAATTTAGCTTTAAAAATATTATATAAATTTGTAAAAAATGTGTAAAAATTACCTAAGCTATCTTTGGGAATAAATATAAGAATAAAATAAATTAATCACCAAAATAATAATTTGATGAATAATTATTGATTTTTGTATTGCTAAAATAAGGCAATAAATTGATTGAAAAATATTTTAAAAATTAGAAAAAATACTAAAACACTTAAATGCCATTTTAAAAATATTTTGTATATAAATATATACAGGAAAAAATTGGGTATCAACAATTATACAACCTTATCGATCAGGAGATATTAAATATACCAAGTTAAGCTTATCTCCTTCACATGCATCCCATATCTTCTTGTTACCGTGCACATAAAAGATGGACCTGAATGGATGGACCTGGTTCATGCCTGAGTTTATTTGTTAGTCTTCAAAACCAACCTTTACTTGGGCCAACAAATTCCCCCTTTTGATGATGACAACTTTGTGTTTTTCATACGTTTAGGTCTTGTTTAAACAAAGCTCAACATCAATACAATGTTAGAAATATTTTTCCTTTTTATCACTTATCACTAATAACTAGATACATTAGGTTATAAACATCACTGTTCAAAGTGTGAAGCGTGTTTTTCCCTTTTGGAATCATCGAAAAGTTACATAAAATGTGAGATAACCAAATTCATGGCCACTAGGCGACTTCAAATGCAACCATGGATTAGTCATTATATATCAAGGTAAGAATATTAACCATAAAAGAAATATAAACAAACAATTAGAGCAAAACCAGTGAATTTCATTGATGATTGATAAGATTCTACCACAAAGCATAAAAAGAAATAAAAAATACTAAAAACATGAACAAAAGAAAAAAAAGTCCCGAACTGGGTTATTGTTTAATCTACACTAGGCTAGGAAGATTAAGGCTGGGAAGAACTAGGTGCTTGGTTTTTGACTTGAAGGAGTTTCAACATATCTTGAAGAATGCCATCATTCTTCTCTTTTTCTCTTGCTAACTCAATTCTGAGAGAATCTCTCTTAGTCTCCACCTCAACCAACCTGTTCTTCAGACTTTCAATCTCAATATCCTTAGACCTACTTTCTTGCACCAAGGCTCTGACCTTACTGTTCAATGGTACCTTTTTGAATGAACCAATTTCTTTAGGAGTGGAATTGACTTCATAATTACAAGCAAGCAGAGTATTAACCCCAAAATGATCATTGCTTGTACTAATCTCTCACTTTCATAAGTACCTAGAAAAGTACAATTGTGAGAATGAAGCCATAGGGAATGACATCAGTTTTGGTGTCATTGATAATCCTATCAGTAGGTCCGCGAGGCTTTATTGTTCATATGGAACATGTTCATCTATATTTTTCCCAAGTTGAACCAAACCTTCAGGAGCTTCACCAGACCCACTTCCCCTTATTTTTCTCACACTCTCTTCTATTTCAGTAAATTCCTCTCCCCCAACAACCATTTCCCTAGTTGTTTTTTGTTAGACCAGCAGGAGTGGGTGAAGAATCAGCCACTCTTATATACATACCCCTCACATTACTTGTAGCATCCTTGCTCTCTTTTTCTTTTACCTTTTTGTTTTTACTACCAACTTCTCTAGATTTTTTAGTCTCAACATCTGCTATAGATCCTACCACTACAAATCTATTCCAAATTTGCAGCAACTTCAGAATTTGTCTCAAGAGTAACTTTAGAATTAGAAGATACCTGTTCAGTTTCGGAATACCTACTTTTTTCACCTTTAGCAGAAGATTTAAATGAATCTTTAGATTTCTAGGATTCTTCTTCCCAACCTACTTTCAATTGCTTGTTTATTTTCTTGATTTGCTCTCTTTCGGCGACAATCTTACGAGCCATCATCTGTACTCTACTTTTCTTAAAGATTGGTGTGATTAAAAGAGTGGTAGAAGGTGTGGAAGTGGTTTCATGTGGTGCTGATGAAGGGATTTCAAAGTTGTTCGACATATCTAGGCTAGGGTATGGAAGAGAAGAGAATTAGATTATGTTTGGAAGATGAAAGAAAATGAAAGTTTTTTACGGCTTGAGAGAAATGAAGTAAGGAATACACTAAAGTTGATCAATACATAGAGGAATAACTGATGGGGTAACTACAGCTTTTCATACTCTTAGAAGTCTAATCAAACTAAAATTCAGTTGGGACTCTTTTGAACGGAACCGGTTCACTTGTAACAGATAAGTCCAAAAGGAGTTTAGAATTAGGTAGTACTTTGCTCATGATCCAAATAGAATTATTTCAAATTATGCAGAGTATAGAAAACATACCTATTTATCTTTATGAACCAGTTTCTTCACTGAAAATTCTCTTGTATAAGTCTAAATTTGCCAAAACAGAGAAAATATCATGAGAGATTAATGATTCATTTTAGCACATGGCACAGGAGTATACTATTGAAAGTTCGAGACTGAGTAAGATTTAATCTAATTATATACAAAATTTACAGACTTTCTAACCACTAATTTTCTTTTTCAAATATTCTTTTTCATTTTTTTCATTTAACTTTGATATGGTCTTTTTAGGTGATTTTAATTATCCTTAATTCCAACATGTTCCTCTCAAAGTTATCTCTACTTAAGGTTTTTGTTTCTGAAGACCCATTTTGCGCCAATTATTGATATGTCCTTGGGTCTTGGTACTAGATGCCAAACTCGACTCTTTTCAAATTGGTCGAGTTCATCTTGCATTGAATTTATCCAGTCTGCATCCTGCAAAGCCTCAGCTATGTTTTTAGGTTCAATAAAAGATAAGAAAGCATAAAAAGCACAAAGATTATTTAATAAAGATCTTGTTTTGATTCCAGAGGTTGGGTCAAGTATTATATTCTCAATTGGATAAGAACTTTGATACTTGTAAAATTTCATAACTAACTGGTTTCTCCTTGATGTTCCTTCAATGCTTTGATGCAATGGAACAAGTTTACAGACAAGTTCCATCGAGGTTTGAGATTCAGTTCCTCTTTGTTCAGTTCCCTTGGTTAGGTTGCTTTGAGTAGAAGAACTTGTTCCATCACATGTTCTTTCTTCTAGTGCAGCTTCAGTTGGGATTTGACTTCATTTAAATTTCTTATCAACCCAATTGCTTCATCTTCATGTTCCTGTCTCTCAGAAAGAATGTTAGTTTCATCAAAAACCACATGTATACTTTCGTCTACACACAGTTATTTTGTTATAGATCTATAAGATTTACTATGTGAAGAATATCCCAAGAATACTCCCTCGTCACTTCTGGGATCAAACTTACCTAGGAAGTCTTTGCCATTATTGTGCACAAAGCACTTGCATACAAATGTCCTAAGATGGGATATATTTGGCTCTCTCCCTTTAAGTAACTCATAGGAAGTCTTCTCAACAAGACGTCTGGTCATGCACCTATTTATGATGTAACATACAATGTTCACAGCTTCTGCCCAGAAACTATGAGGCAGATTTCTAAAAAGAAGCATAGTCATAGCCATTTCTTCCAATATCCTATTCTTTATTTCAACTACACCATTTTTTTGTGGAGTCCTACGTGTAGAAAAGTTATGATCTATACCATGCACATCACAAATTCAGCAAATTTAGCATTAAATTCAATACCATGATCAGACCTAATTGATGCAAGTTGATTACCTAGTTGTTTTTAAGTTTTTCTAAAAAGGAAGTGAATATGCCGAATGCTTCATTTTTACATGTCAAAAACAGTGTCAAAGTAAACCTAGAGTAATAATCAACAAGTACTATAACATATCTTTTACCACCTCAGCTCAGAGTTCTCATTGGTCCACAAAGATCCATATGGACCAGTTCTATCATTCTGGTGGTACTTACCATTTTCTTGCTTTTGAAAGAGGATCTTACCTGCCTTCCCCTTGTACAAGCCTCACAAACTTTGTCTTCCTTGAACTTAATGTGTCCTATCACCAAGTTCTTGGAGACTAGTTTGTTGACTTGACTTAGACTGGCATGTCCAAGGAGGGGATCATTACCAAACAAACTTAAGCAAGTGAGTTCATTCTCTGAAAGTGTGGACAGACCTACAATGTAAATATTATATACACTTTTTTCCTACAAAATAATTTTTTCAGTGGTAAGATTTATCACAAAACATTTGGTAGAGGTGAATGCTACCAAGTTACCTCTATCACACAATTGTGATTCACTGATTAGGCTGTATTTTAGACCATCTATCAAGTAGACATTCTCAATAGAGTGAGAATCAGTCTTACCTGCCTTTCCAACGCTAATATCTCACATTTCTTCGCATTTTCAAAGGAGACATTACCTCATTTGAGGTCCTCAAGTGAAAAGAATTGGTTCTTGCTACCTGTCATATGCTTTGAGCATCCATTATTTATGATACCATATTTGGATGTTCCGCTTCACTTGGACACGCAAAAGGATATCAGGGGTTAGTCATAAGAATTCAAACTAGTTTGGGTCCCTTTCTCTATGCAAAAGGGTGAATCAAATTATTTTTGGTCTATCGTGGCAGCCTACTTTTCCCTTGAACAAATATTTTATTCTTTTGACTAGCCTTTTTTTTGCATTACATTCACTTTTGTAGTGATCAGTCTTACCATAGTGTGTGCAGATTTTGTTCTCAGGAAGTGTAAGGTACTTGCTTTTGGGATCCCACTAAGGTGCAGGGCCCGTAGCCAAGTCCTCTCTTATTGCTACTATGGTGTTCGTATAGCCATGAACGTGCATTGAAGGACCTATTTCATTTACAGTTTTTGTCTAGCTCGTTCTTAACCTTGCTTAGATCCTCCTTAAGGACCCTTATCTGCTCGTCTCTTTTCCTCATCTTTTCCTTTTCCTAGATTTTCTTCTAATGTGAGTTGTGTGTGATCAGCTTTCTTTTTAACTGTTCCTAATTTCAGTTTTTGAGTATCAGGTCTTAGCTCTAGAACAGTGATGTCAAGTTCATGACCTGGTTCTTTAACTCAACATTTTTACTATCACTTTTACTAGTCCTAAGTTCCATATTTTTGCACTAAGATTTCAAAATCACACACTCCTTAGACAGTTGTTCTTTTTTATTATTTAGATCCTCATATTCATCAATGAAATCCAAGAGTAACTCGGATAGTCTTTCTTTAGACACAAATTTTATCTTGTCTTTGAGATGAATTATACTTACCTCAGATTCCTCATCGGATTCTCCAATTGCCATCAATGCTTGTTCATCTCCATCTTCATCCTCTAAGTACTCATTTGAGTTTTCTCCTAAGGAAATAACCATATCCTTTGTTGATCTTTTGTTCTTCTTAGGTTAAACATGTTCTTTCTTATTCCTTTGTTTTCTCTTTCCTTCTTCCATTCAATTTCCCATTGAGGGCAATTTTTGATGTGGTGATCAGTCTTCTCGCACTTGTAACACCCCTCATTGGTTTACTTTTCAGGAACCCTTGGTTTGATGTAGCTTCCACTTCTTGAAGGACCCTTTCCTCTCATTAGGTACTTCTTGAAATCTTTTGTGATCGTGGTCATTTCATCCTCCTCTAGATCAGCACCTTTAGTGATTCTGAGAACCATGCTCATTTCCTTCTTGGGTGCATCTATCTTCATGGTTTGCCTTCTAAGTTCATAGATCGTGAGTTTTCCAATTAGCTCGTCCAACTTGAGAGTGACAATGTTCTTTGATTCCTAAATAGCAGTGATTTTGCTTCCCCAAGTAACTGGCGAAACCATTGTCAAGATTTTCTCAACTTTGTCTTCTTCAAGAATAACCCTTCCAAGAGAATTAAGTTTGTTTGTTAGTATTGTGAACCTTGTATATATTTCTTGGATAATTGCTCCTTCCTTCATGGTAAATTCTTATCTTGATAGTACAACAGTGTTCCTCTTGATCTCTTCACTTGAGGAGTTCCTCCGTGAGCCATTCGCAAAGTGTCCCAGATTTCCTTAGCAGTGGTACAGCTTTGAATTCTATCGTAATTTTCTAGACCAAGTCCACACACAAGCCATTTCTTGACCTTTGCATTCTTTTCTCACTTCCTCAAGTCCTCAGCCTTGTAGTCAACTCTTGTTTTTGGCACATCTACTCATTCAGCATTCTTATTCATGGTAGCCAGAGGACCATCAGTGACAATGTCCCATAGCGTATAGTCATCTCCGATGATGTGATCTCTCATCCTGTTTTTCCACCAGGAGTAGTACTGCCATTAAATAGTGGATTGCCCTTCCCATTTCTCTGGTGATGCACTTGTCTTGATCTGTTCCTAAGGTGTTAGCCTCTTCAAGGAAAACCCGCTTTGATATCAATTGATGTTTTATACTTCAATACCACACAAAAGGGGGATGATTTGTGTGGTGTCCAATTTGTCGCTTAATGATATGGAAGGACAAGGTTCTTCTATGTGTTCCTTATATTACTGTGGCAGAATTATAAATGCAGAGAGTAAAGAACACAAGTATATTTACGTGAAAAATACCTGGCTCAAAAGGTGAAAAAAATACGACATACTATTCAGTAGGATTTTCCCCAACACTTCACTAAATCACTGAGCCAAACAGCATTTACAAAACTCTTTGTAAGCCTAAGAATTACCTCTAGTCCCGTTGTAGCAACGAGCCTCTAACTATTGCGACAACTTCAAGTTAACTTTAACTTGAATACTCAAAGTACATATTACAATTGCTTCTAGATGAAGATTAAAGGTACAATATGAAAACAACTACTACAATTGAACTAGAATAAAAGAGAGACACTTGATGCTGATTCTTTTATCTGATTCATGTAGCTTCAAGTTTGCACACTTGAATCACACACGAACAGCTTGCAAAATCGACTTGCTATTTTTCTCTCAATTCACATTTAACTTCTGTGTTTGTGCAACCCTTGTAATGTGAGAACATCCTGCAATTTATAGAGTTAGTAGATGAAGAAATAACTAGAGTTCTAATGATACTCTTCTTTGGTGGAAGAGTTCTAGTTGATTTCAACTTCTAACTCATTCCTTATCTTGGATAGTGTTCTCTTTGATTATGGAGTCCTTCTACTTATCAATTACGTAACATTTTCGATCAGGAGATATCAAATATACCAAGTTAAGCTTATCTCTTTCACTTGCATCCCACATCTGCCCGTTTCTATGCACACAAAGGATGGACCTGGTTCATGCTTGAGTTCCTTTGTCAAACTTCAAAACTAACATTTACTTGGGCCAACAGAATCTTGACACAAATAACCAGTCAAATTGATTATTTACTTTTCTTAGTCAGTATACATATTATATATTGATTGTATATGGTTAGACATATACTATATGTAGGGGTCTTTACACAAATAGTCGGACAGATTACCTTTTTTTAGGGTATACATAGATTATGTACTGATTATACATAAAGTATACCAATATTATACATATACCGGCAATTTTATTTTAATTAGTTCAGTGAGCGATTATTTAAGTTAATTCTTCTTCTATTTATAAATATTATACATCCGTGAACTATTTTTAGTTTAAGCAATTGGATGTACAGTTTTTCTTGTTTTTTGTTTTACCGAAATCAGAGAAATGCTAAAGTTGGGATAAAAATTATTATGGATTTCCAATGGCCAATTAAATATAGTTCCACCTCGGACTGTATAGTTTAGTCAATATGCTAATGTATATGTTAATAGATACTCTTGCCCCAGTGGAGGAACAGTTGAGATACTCAAAGACAGGCTCAACATAATATCATGTGCGCCACTGAGGAGTATGGATTACGCGGAGAACACTTACTTTTTCTATTTAATTAACTCTCTTTTCACGATCTGCCAATACTAAGCGCAATATGATTATTATAGTATTATGATAATTAATCACATGATTATTAAAAATAGCCCACCACATTAGACTTGTTCCACTGATTGATGAATATTGCTTGAGGTGCTAACAATGCGTAGACGTTTGAGTACTCTAAACAAGATTATTAAACATATATGAAGATCACAGAGCAGATCAAGCTCTTAATTTGCACTATTTAAAGGACACTTTCATCAACTGAACTTGTATCAAGTTTTGGCATAAACATGAAAAGAGTTACTTTAGTCTTCTTGTTTCGTCTCTTCTTAGTTTATTTAATTAGAGAATCCAAGGCAGCTTCTCAAGCAGAAAGCCATGGCGTTTACATTGTTTACATGGGTGCCACGGGTTCATCAAACACTGTCGCAAGAGATGATCAAATTCACCTTATGAGCTCCCTGACAACAAGGTAATTGGCTGTTAACTATGTGTAACATTCTGGACTATGATAAGGTTGTAGCTTGTAATTTTATCACTTGTCACAAACTTTTATTAATTCAATAAATACCATAGTTTCGCTCAAATTTAATACAGTAATTATAATCATACATCGATGTATTTTGACATGGTGGTAAATACTATTGAGCTCACTATACCTTTTGATATCCAGTGTAAACTTAGTATAAATACATGTTCTTAGGAATTTTTAAACCATTTATATGTAAACACGCAAACACATATTGTGAGCTGGAGCCATTGTGTGCATCAGAACACACTGCGTTTACCTGCATCCCGAGGCAGATGCAATACTCTAGGTTCATCTGAACCTAATATTTTTGGCGCAGAGCATATATTTATATGTGAAAATCTTCAAAAACTGCAACAAATAGCTAGTAGGCATGAACCCATAATTTCAAAAATACAACGGGTTAACCGCTAAAAACTTATAGATTGAACTCATAGAACTTAAATCCTAAATCCGCCTCTTGGCTGAATCATGCATGTAGAAGTTAGAACCATTGTGATTCATGCAAAAGCTCTATCTTTTTAACGTTATAAATATTGCATTAGGAGAAAGAACGCAGTGGTGCACAGCTACAGAAATAGTTTCTCAGGATTTGCAGCACGTTTATCAGATGCTGAAGCTCAATTGATTGCTCAGCAACCCGGAGTTATCTCTGTTTTCCCTGATCCAGTGTTTCAGCTCCACACAACGCGGTCATGGGAGTTTCTAACGGATCAATATGATCTGGTACACAGTTTCCCTACCAGTTCTAGTTCAAACTCAACCTCAAAAGGAGCAGACACCATAATTGGGATTTTTGACACTGGTAGGAATCAAAATGCAAACTTCTCTTGCTCTTTGTTTATTCTTTATCAACACTAATAAACCAATGTATCTCATATTGTGTTTTAGGAATATGGCCTGAATCAGAGAGTTTCAACGACAAAGGTATGGGCCCGGTCCCATCCCGTTGGAAAGGCACTTGCACCAAAGGTTATGATTTCAATTCTTCCAGCTGCAACAGGTAAAGCTCTTAGTTGAGTAATCTCCCATATGGACTGTTATTGTTTTCTGAAGTCTTATAGGCAGGGCGGGTGCAGCCTTCAGTTACCAAGTTCATATGATACATTCTTAATAGCATATATTTATTACCTGGTCAGCCAACTAAGTACCTAGATAGACATAAAAGATAGCCCGTCATCATATCAGTTCATGATAAGACGTTTCACTATCTATATTCATGGATATATATCAGGAAACTGATTGGTGCAAGGTTTTACGATGACGCCGGCGACTCTGCAACACCTGTTACAGGGACACCTAGGGACCATGACGGACATGGTACACATGTTGCAGCTACAGCAGCAGGGAGCCCAGTGGCTGGAGCATCCTATTATGGGTTAGCAACAGGAACAGCCAAGGGTGGTTCTCCAGGGTCAAGGATTGCAGTGTACCGTATATGCACGCCTTATGGATGCAGTGGATCAGCTATTATGAAAGCATTTGATGATGCCATTGCAGATGGGGTTGATATCATAAACTTATCAATTGGTCAACCAGCTGGAGCAGAGTTTGAGTTTTCAACAAATCCTATTGCCATTGGAGCTTTCCATGCTGTAGAGAAAGGCATTTTTGTCGTCGCCTCTGCTGGAAATGATGGCCCTTTACGAGAAACTGTTGTCAATGTTGCTCCTTGGATTTTCACAGTTGCTGCTACAACTATTGACAGAAACATTGAGACACATATTCCCTTGGGCGGTAACAACCTGATTAAGGTACTCAAAAGAAACAAACTGTTATCAGCGGCGTATGTAGTGTTATAGTTCCGGGTTCACCTGAACCCACTATATTCGACACATAGTATAAATTTAGCGTAAAAATTCACCAAAATTGCAACATATAGTGGCTCTGAACCCATAACTTTAAAAATATAATAGGTTCAATACTAAGAACCATAAATGTTGAACCCATAAAATTAAAATCCTGGATCCGCCTCTGACTGTTATTCTAAACACAAGCTATCTTTCAAAAACATCTTTCAGTAGTACCCTTGTTGATTTTCAGGGTGGAGGTATTAGCTTTAGTAATCTCAAGAAATCTCCAGTTTATCCATTGGTGGACAGTAGATCTGCAAACTTAACTGTGTATGATGGGGAAGCGAGGTAATTGGAATACTGAAATATGTTAGTTCCAATTTCTGAGATCTCCTTAGGAAATAAAACTGTACATACCTGCAACTAACTTTAGTTAAATTTCAGTGACTGTGAACCAGATACACTCGACGAACACAAAGTCAAGGGTAAAATTGTTGTTTGTGATCATCTCAGTGATGATTATTCAATCGAAGATAGGCTAAATGAAGTAAAGAACAAGGGTGGCATTGGATTTATATTAATTATTCCTGATGATGAACTCATAGTGGCACCCAATATGGGATCCTTCCCAGGGGCAGTAATCACTCAACATGATGGCGTGAAGATTCTTTCGTACCTCAACTTGACAAGGTACTCACTTTACTTATCAAGAAGCACTTGATTTAACATAGCAAATTGCTAAACATAGAAAATTTCTAACTGCACCTTCATATTTTCTAAAGGAACCCAGTGGCAACAATTCTGCCAACTGTAAGTGTAGATAATTTCAAACCAGCTCCTGTTGTGGCTTTCTTCTCATCAAGAGGCCCTGCATACAACACTTGAAACCTCCTAAAAGTAAGCACTCCTCATTCATCCCCCCCACCCTCCCAAATTTAGACCATTGCTCGATTTTTGTCCCTTGCGCAGGGCCATGCTAGCCTTTTTTTTCTAACTCTCAATTTTATATATCTCCAAAGGAAATGTAAGGACTCGTACTACTTACATACAAATGTTATAAATCAGAACCAATGCTCCACAGGAAATTTCTAGTAGATCACATACTGAATGGTTTCTGACATGTACTTGCAGCCGGATATTGCAGCACCAGGGACTGCAATACTTGCAGCTTGGCCAGCAAATGACACAGAAGTGGCTCGGTCTGGCCAAAAACCACCGCTATTCAACTTCCTCTCAGGGACTTCTGTGTCTTGTCCTCATGTTTCTGCTATTGTTGCAACACTGAAATCTCAAAATCCCACCTGGAGTCCTTCAGCAATCAGATCAGCTATAATGACCACAGGTAGCAATCTGATAATAGTTAAAGTATGCCGATGCCACCACTGCTAACTCTTACGAAAATAGTCTTATTGTCTTCTTTTTTCGCTCTTTTCTTTTTAATAGCTTTTCAGGAAAGCAACTTGAAGACTCCAATGTTAGTCAACAGTGCATATGGAGAATACTTTGCCAACCCATATGACTTTGGTGCAGGAGTAGCAACTATGTCAGGGCCACGGGAACCAGGACTGGTTTATGAGACTGAGATCACAGACTACTTGTTATTCCTCTGCTCTGCTGGTTATAACACATCAACAGTTAAACTCATCTCAAAGACAGTTCCAGACAGTTTTTCATGCCCCACCAACTCAAGTGCTGAATCAATGTCTAACATGAACTATCCATCAATAGCTGTTTCTATGTCCGAGGAAAGAGAAACCAAGCAAGTTACCAGAACTCTAACTAACTTTGGTGAAGAAAAAACAGAATACACGGCTGTCATAACAGCACCAGATGTATTGAGAGTCCGAGTCCATCCAAGCAAATTGAAATTTACAAGTAGCACGAAGAAACTGAGCTTTCAAGTGACTTTC
Source organism: Nicotiana benthamiana (assembly GCA_034376525.1). Taxonomy (NCBI): domain Eukaryota; kingdom Viridiplantae; phylum Streptophyta; class Magnoliopsida; order Solanales; family Solanaceae; genus Nicotiana; species Nicotiana benthamiana. Next base: position 24,581,301 of record CM067324.1, on the reverse strand, counting down.
AAAGCAACATCTAGAGAGAGAGAATATTTTGGATCAATTACATGGACCAATGGTAAGTACAAGGTTCGAAGTCCATTCGTTGTCTCCTATTGGTAACATTATCAAGCATCTGCTACTTAACCAGTCAGATAAATGAGCTTATGCAATGCAATGCATCCATGAACGTTGTGTCAAAAATTTATTTGTAACTCATGAATCATGAATGAAAGGTTCTCAATAGAGAAACTGTATCTATCTCATAATGTTCTTTTTTTAATAAGTATTTATTTCATGATATTACTTAATACAGTTGCTGTAACTCGTAAAGTTGTTGCCATGTGACCAGGTCACGGGTTCAAGTCATGGAACAACCTATTGCAGAAATGCAAGGTAGGCTGCGTACAATAGACCTTTGTGGTCCGGCCCTTCCCCAGACCTCGCACATATCAGAAGCTTAGTGCACCGGGCTGTCCTTTTTTTTACTTAATACAGTACCTTCTATGGTAATAAAAGAATCTAAACAAAAGCAATAACTGATGAGAACAAAAAGATGGAAACTTTAAGGTAAATGCACATGAATGCACTATGCGGCAAAAAAAGATAACTTCGGGACAACATTAACTCCAAGAGAAAAGAAGAAACAAAACAAAGCCAAGCAATGCCAACAACAACAACAACAACTACCCAGCATACTCCCACCAGGTGGGGTCCGGGGAGGGTAATATGTAGACAAGCCTTACCCCTACCCGAAAGGGCAGAGAGGCTGTTTCCAATCGATCCCCGGCTCATAGGATAAAAGGAAAAACAGCAGTAAAACACAAACAAAGACAAAAACAAAAACAATAGAGCATTAGTAACTCCAGCAGAAATAACGTAAATAGCGTAAATAATTATCTAAACATACGAAACATAAATACAATCGCATGCAATAATATCATACAGTAACTACCATAACTAACAGCCATAAGGGGGACATAAGCTAAAACACAAATCATCTATGGGTAACCCTGCTGACCCACACCCAACCCCGGATGAGGCGTACGAAAAACTCTAGGAGCCCCTATCCTACAACCCTGATTCTAGACCTCCAGACTTTCCTATCAAGGGTCATGTCCTCGGAAACCTGCCTTCTAGTCATGTCCTGCCTAATCACCTCTCCCCAATACTTCTTAGGCCTCCCTCTGCCTCGCCGACCGCCAACAATCTCCAGCCGCTCGCAGCTCCTCACCGGGGCATCGGGACTTCTCCTCCGCACATGCCCGAACCACCTCAGCCTCGCTTCTCGCATCTTCTCATCCACCGGGGCCACCCCCACCTTCTCTCGAATAACTTCATTCTTAATCTTATCTAGCCTGGTGTGACCGCACATCCACCTAAGCATCCTCATCTCCGCAACCTTCATTCTCTGAACATGCGAGTTTTTCACGGGCCAGCACTCCGCCCCATACAACATCGCAGGTCTAACCACGGCTCTATAGAATTTCCCCTTGAGTTTGTGTGGAACTTTCTTGTCACACAGGACTCCTGATGCAAGCCTCCACTTTGACCACCCCGCTCCTATACGATGAGTGACGTCCCCGTAAATCTCTCCGTCCCCCTAAATCACAAACCCAAGATATCGGACACTGTCCCTTTGGCGATGACCTGAGAACCAATCATCACGTCCCTGCCTACTTCGCTCGGCTCGGCGCTAAACTTGCACTCCAGGTACTCTGTCTTAGATCTGCTTATTTTGAAACCTTTAGACTCGAGAGTCTGTCTCCATACCTCTAACCTTTCAATAACACCGACCCTCGTCTCATCTATGAATACTATGTCATCAGCAAATAGCATACACCAAGGCTATCTGCTGATAACATAGTATTGATAGATGAGACGAAGGTCGGTGTTATTGAAAGGTTAGAGGTATGGAGACAGACTCTCGAGTTTCAACATGTATGTCTTTCAGATTTATTTTCATTATTCTTCTTCTTTTTCTTTCCAAAAGTCCAAAAAGCGCTGAAATGCCAGCGAATTTTTTTCAGAAAAGTTCTGCCCAATTTATGCCTAATTATTTATTTTAATTTTTTTTTAAATTCCACTTCACTTAAAAAAAGCGGGCGTTTCACTTCTCGCTTCTCGCTTTTCGTGAAATGGGGGTTGTCGCTTTTTCTCGCTTCACGCTATTTTTAACACTGCTCTAACCATGTGAATGCCAGCAGCTAAAAAGATCTTTAACAGAAGTAGGCACTCTAACCATGTGAATGCCAGCAGCCGAAAAGATCTTTAACTGATATGTCAAGTTATCATAAAAATTTCCATCATCTTACCACATGTACTGCTCCCTCTCAAGTGAAGTTTTCAAGAAACATATACGCGCACATTCCAGGGTATGCTCATATTTGTAGCTAATAATAGACAATTGTTTAAAAACTTCCAAGTAAGTCAAGTAATAATTGAAAATGATAGCATGTGAACAAAGAAAAGAACACTATGTAGTATCAGAAATTTCTGTCAATGCTAATCCTTTTCTTTTTCCATTATTTTCTATTAAGCTATTTTTTTATGTGCATATTTCATGCTTTATCTAGGACCAAATGGAGATTATCAAAAATCACAGCGTAAGGTAATAGGAGCATGACAGCTAAATTTGAATATTCACCTGCAAATCTCCAATGGCTTGGGCACTAGCAGCTTCCCAGTTAGGAATTTTGTCAAAGAGGTACTCAATTAACATCCCAAACTGCAAAAGATATAATATGTGTAAGGCTTTTTGACTTACAAGGTAACGGAACCATTTCTAGTGCATAACATACTATTCTAAAAAAAGGGAACTTGTATCGAGTAATAAAAAAATCACTATATAGCTTCATGAATAAAAATCCAATGAACGTAAAATTTGGTCTTTCTTTCAAAACAAATCAGAGTAAGATTGCTCATTCAACCAACAGTTGCATGAATATTACATGGTACTTTTTTTAAAGGTATGTAACTTCAATAATGATAGACTATTCATGTCACATATCTATTTTTGAAAGAGAATGTAGGAATTTTTATTCACTATGAAAACAGCATTAAGTATGTGCTGTCAGATATAAAGTGTGTACAAAATCACGCTAGTCCTGAAAAGAGATTAAAAAAATATGTCAGTGTCTGCCTGTCTGCTTCATATACATCTTCCAATGTACACCGACTAGCTAATAACCATAAAAACTTACATTTCCGACACTATATAGTTTGAGCTTTTCCCTCAAAACACCTAATTTCTTTCCTTGCATATCACCCATAGCACACAAGAAGGAATTTTATTCCATATCGTCTCTTTGTCCTTTCTCTAACCCAGTGTTAAAAAAAGCGGGCGCTTCATCACTTTAAGCAAGAAGCGGAGCGGGAGGGGTATCGCTGTCAGTGTTAAAAGCGGCTCAGGTATGCATAAGCGACTGCTTTTCTCTAAAAAGCGAGAAGCGGTGAAGCGCCCAGAAGCGATCGAAGCGGACGATTTTTCAATTAGAAGATCCAAACTGTTTCTGTTTTAGCACTTCTTCTATTCTTTAGAAGCAAACTAGGCAGCGATTTTTTCCTGATTTCCGGCAGCGATTTGTTCAAGCAAACTAGGTTTCTTCTTCTTCTTCAAGACTTCAATAATATAACAGCAACTTAGTTTCAACATGTATGTTTTTCAGATTTATTTTCATTATTCTTCTTCTTTTTCTTTCCAAAAGTCCAAAAAGCGCCGAAATGCCAGCGAATTTTTTTCAGAAAAATTCTGCCCAATTTATGCCTAATTATTTATTTTAAATTTTTTTAAAATTCCACTTCACTTAAAAAAAGCGGGCGTTCCACTTCTCGCTTCTTGCTTTTCGTGAAATGGGGGTTGTTCTTTTTCTCGCTTCACGCTATTTTTAACACTGCTCTAACCATGTGAATGCTAGCAGCTAAAAAGATCTTTAACAAAAGTAGGCACTCTAACCATGTGAATGCCAGCAGCCGAAAAGATCTTTAACAGAAGTAGGCATCACTGAACAATCCAAAGGATGTTAGAGAGATAAGCTTTGCGGAAGTACATAAAAGGTGCCCTGATGTTTCCACACCCCTCTCACATGAGACACCTGCCACATAAATTCATTCCCCTCTTCATCAGATTCCGTTTGACCTGTAGATCATGGGTTAGAGCCGTCAGCCACTAATGCTTGCATTAGGGTAGACTATCTACATCACACCCCTTAGGGTGCGGCACTTCCCCGGGCCCTATGCGAACACGGGATACCTTCTGCACCGGCTGTCTTTCATTGATGAGTCAATAGACTCAATATCGCACCATGGGCTCAACAGAAACAGCCTAGCTTATATGGAGACCTTGTTCTCTGGATTCTTCTCCATGGCCATGGCCACTCTACTGTGTTGATTGAAGAGGCTACCAAGCTTTTGGAGCGGCTATTAACAGAGGAAATAGCATTTCTTGAGAACCAAATTAAAGTATCAGATTCCCCAACTAACTCCCAGGGCTTCCAACTCTTCCCAAACAGTTGCAGCACCCATTGAAACCCCCAATCATTATAATCCCTTATAAATCTAATAGTCCACCCAAACTAGTGCCCAGTGGCATCAGCATGTTCAGCAAATCTGGAATTTGATCTTGTAAAGGTGTGTGATCCGTCCATGTGTCATGCCAATTAATTTTCCATTTACCAATTTTAACTTGAACACAGCAAAGAACATCCCAATGTTCTGTGATGTGCTTTCAAACCCCAATTCCATAAGGTCTCTGAACCACTTTAGGGTACCACGGGTCTCATGGGTCGTGGACCTCGTGGCCCTATTTTTCTACCAAAACTTTTCTCCAAAGAGCCCCTTCTCCAAAATTGAACCTCCAAAGTGATTTGTACAGCAAGCTTTGCTATGGATCCTCAGGTTCCTTACTCCTAATCTTCCATTTTCTTTGTCAAGAGTACCAATATTCCACCTTACCAAATTAAATTCCCTCCTCTTTCTTACCAGCAAAAAATCCCTTCTCAATCTGTCTGAAGTCTTTTCCACTCATGTCATAAATTAAGGCTAAATTGACAGTGTTATAACATCGATGCAGATAACGATAATCAATATAATACTTTCCAAGAAGAAAAGTCAAGGATATCCGTTTAATGCACCATTCTTAATTGCTTTAACAGTTCAGGCAATTGATGTATCAGTTTGAAAAAGAAAAAAAGTCTAGCCCAGAAGAATTTGCAAACGATTTAGACGTATGTATATCTTATTCCAATGGCTCGTGACAAAGACAGAATTACGAGATTATTTGAGCATGACATCTACCTGTGTTCCCCAGTCACCCACATGGTTTCTCCGAAGAACTTCAACATTAGAAAACTCCAGCATTCGGGCCAAGGTGTCTCCAATAATAGTAGATCTCAAATGACCAACATGCATCTCCTTTGCTATGTTTGGAGATGAAAAATCAACAACTGTCCTTTTGACAGGAAGCAACAAATACATCTCAGAACCAAAAGGAAGTTATTCTATGGAAGATAAGAGATTTTAGTTATAAGGATACTTCACCACAGAGCGAACCTGTTCCCTGAGAACCTCATTTCTTTCCTTCAGGTTTGCGGTTGTTCTTATTGTTAAATGTTGCTTGCATCCATGTTTCAGTTTTTGAAGTGCTGGAATATATCATTCGATTGACTATTTTATATTATACGATAAGACATTTCATTTTTAATTATCGAAGGTAGTGATAAATTAATCCAAGGATACATCACAATGTTCATAATATACTTATACTAGTTTCTCCTTAGGCGACAATAACAGAAAACTAGTTAGAGGAAGTAGTTTTATCCATCTCTCATTTTAGCAATACAAGAAAAGTATCCAAAACTTTGCTTATTATTTTTCCTATCATCCGTTCTAGTGGCAGCATTCCATTATCTATTATGTCACCCGTTCTAGTGGATGCATTCCGACTTTGCTTCATATTGCAGATATTGTGTTAGATATTTTATATGATTTATATAGTTAGCATGTACAACTGTAGCGTGAACAATCATAGAGTAGTAGAGCTATTGGATTCCAACTAAGTGCACAAATATGATTTTCTTTCAATCTCAAAAACACAAAGGCCATAACATATGGCATGTAATGAACAGAAATGAGATGTACAGAGTTGCAAAGTTTCTCAGACTACAGACACATGTGGGTAAGAAATAAAGCTCTATCAATCAAGATCCAGAGATGAAGCAACTGATGAAGGACGATTGGACGAAACTGCAGTGTTTTGACCTTGCTTCTGATGTTTGTAAATTGCAGAGGTTACAGAAAGCAAATCCTGATCTTGATTGGATCCACGTTTATATGAGATTATTGACATACTTTTTAAGGACCTGATCAACAAGGATCCTGTAACCTTTTTCCGTGGGATGGTAACTATCCCAAAATAAATATTTTGCGTCATCTTCACATGTTCCACTGTATTTGTTGCACAGTATTACCACCTCTATGTTTCCAGTACCACAGCATCCTCTATCTACTACTTCAAATCCTGATATCATTCATATTTATACGAGGTCAATTTCAACGATATACTCAACAGAAGAAAAATTAAAATTTACATTTTATGTTTGAGTTGTTGATGGTGATAAATAGATCATTTCTTTTTTCGGAATATGTGAATAACTTTTTAATCCAAATTAAAAAAAAAATTGCTACATGGCCTTTAATAATCTTGAGTCAACCCTTATACCCCAACACCTGGCTACCTTGATGAGTCCCATCGGGAGCTATATTCATTCTCGCAGGTGATATCCACAATCTCCTTCTCAAACTCTCTGTCTCTCTCTATATATATATATACACACACACACAACCACTGACTTAAAATTGATCCACGCTCAATTCACCGCCTTCCTAATAATATGCTTAATGGAAATTTAGTAGTTCCACTGTAGGTTATGAGCTGCTAAAGATTAAGCGCCTAGAGTACCAAATAGTTCCTACATAAATCATATTTAAGATTGAAGATTATCAGAGGTAAGACAAACTTGACATACAATTTAAAGAACACCAAGCAATCAAGAAATGTGACTTTAATGAACATTTGCATTTACCATGTTTTTGAGGGTTGACAATGAGATCAAGCAGAGGACTGTAGATATCAACGAAAACCAACTTGGTTTGAAGGAGATTTTTGGACAATGAATCAATTGCAGCAGAGAGCTTAGTGTTGGCTAACTGTGAAGCTTGATTGTATTCCTCTGAACACTCTCTTGATTTACCTCCACCTAGTGTTCTCTGGGAAGGCAAACACCCTATGGGTGGAACTCCAAAAACCGCTATTTTTCTTGCTCCCAATTTGTATAGTTCCTTCCAAAAGAAAGAAAAAAGAGTGACAAACATTAACTGACTGATCAAACAACAACTACTCAGTATAGTCCCACAAAGTGGGGTCTGGGGAGGGTAATATGTAGACGGGCCTTACCCCTACCCGAAAGGGCAGAGAGGCTGTTTCCAATCGACCCTCGGCTCAGTGAAGGAAAGGAAAAACAAAAACAAAAACAAAAGAGCATTAGTAACTCCAGCAGAAATATCGTAAATAATTATCTAAACATAAGAACCATAAATAAAATAGCATGCAATAATATCAGCCAGTAACTACCATAAATAACTACCATAAAGGAGACACAATCCAATACACAAATCATCTATGCAAGCACTTGACACCAACCTCGGAAATTTCAAAATCTAATGCTCTATCACTGTCACCATGTGGTCTACACATCCATCAAACAAACAAAAGGAAGCTGGCATGATAAACAAAAAAAACGGAAGCAGAGAAAAGAGACATGCAGCAAAAACACCAAAAGCAGGGTAGCACTTGATGGGGCTATATCAAAAGATCCAGATTTGAGTTTAAGTACTTATCATGTGTCCATAACCATAAGAGATCTCTCTCTCATAAGTTGGATAATCGAAGAACATAAGCAACTGGACTGAAAACAAAAAAGGGGCAGCAGAATACACTAACACTTGTGAAAAGATTTATATCCGTCAACAATTCCCGTATTACCAGCAGTGTTGACAAAGAAAGAAGGGAATCACAATAATTAGGGAAGGAAACTGGAACGGAAGTATCAACATTAGAAGTCCGAACTACATAAACCTCAACGCAAGTCGGCAAGGAAACAAGCAGCAGCTCCACGGAGAGCAGATTTCACTGCTCTAAGGCCCAATGACGGCAAGCACAAATAGGAGGTAAGGTTTACGTGAAAATCTGGTGAAACCCGTACCACTAGGAAATCAGAAGAGATGAAAGAGACAAGATTGAAAAACCCCCTTCTTGAAGCCTGACAATATCAAGATTGCAATGCAAGCACCAAAAAGACCAAGAAACCATGTGTAACCCATACTGGATCACCAACCTTTGAAATTTCAAAATCCAATCCTTAATTACTGTCACCCTGTGGTCTACACATCCACCCAACAAACAAAAACAAGTTGGCGTGATAAACAAAAGGAAACAGCAGCAGAGAAGATATGTATCGAGAAAACCAAAAGTAGAGGAGCAGTTTATAGGGCTATCAAAAGATCCACATTTGAGATGGAGTACTCATCAGGTGTCCAACCAGTGTCCATAACTATAAGAGAGATCTCATCAGTTGTATCATCGAAGAACATAAGCATCTGGAATGAAAAAACTGAAAATGGCAGCAAAATATGCTATACACACTTGTGAAAGATTTATCTCAGTCAACAATTTCCCCATACCAGCAGTTTTGACAAAGATAAGGGAATCACGATAATTAGGATAGAAAACTGGATTGAAAATCTCAATACTCAGAGAAGCCTAAACGACAGAGACCTCAATGACCGGCAAGGAAAACAAGGCAGCTCCATGCAAAGAGTTAACTTCTCTAGGGCCCAATGGCTTTGAAATTCAGTACAGATAATAAAAATGAGAATAAGGTGATGCACCATATGTAAAATGTAATACCCCATATATTAGGTAACGTTCAGAATTGTGAAGACACGTGTATTCATCCATAATAAATTGAGCACTATATAGGTGGCTCAATTCTTCAAATTTACAATATTAGAATATGTGGAGTCACTGATTAGATATCAGATATGTTTGGCTTCGAGAGTCACATAATATTCATAATCAATCTTTCTCATTCACATAATCTATAATTTAGTCAGAAAAGTTTATTTTAGATTAGTGAATTTTTGGAGTTATGAGCTCCAAGATTTATTATTCTAGGTGGAACAACATGCTTTTCATTTATTTGCAAACATCACAAGTTTAACTACGAATTGGTCATGCTGAATAATTGTGGCACAACTAAGTTTAACTTTGGATTATAAGAATCACTTTTTCATACTAGAATTACAACTTCTTCCATTTTAATATGTTTGACACTTCATATTTTATCAAGGATTGATTAATCTGCCAGAGCTAGTTGATTGGATCATTGCAATTAAAAGAACCTACACATTTAGGAATTAGAATACTCCTTTATGTGACACTTTTCTTATTAGTATGTACAAAACATAACCAGATTTTTATATTTGGAAATAGTTTAACTTAGGTTTTCCATTTTACTCTTATGAGAATCTTTAATAGTCATACAAATATTATGATATGTTTAAAATCGCATAATTCAAAAGTCTATTTTTTTGTGGAACTCCCTGAGTCAAACTATGTCATATACTAAATTGAAATGGAGAGAGTAATTAATACTCATGTTTGGCACTTCTCATTTATCAAGGACCATCTCTCGATTTGTGTGTTTCATCCTTGCGCAGCTGCCATGCTAATTCTTAATTCTTCTCTCTATCGTTCCAATTTTATTAGTTCCCCAAAGGGACTCTCATATATCAAGGAACGATCAATTTAACCCGAGCAAGTTCATAGGATCAAATTAATTGTTGCAATTAAAAAATACCTACACATTCAGGAAGCAGAATTAAAGAGAGTAAATATAATTAAGATGATGAAATAGGTGAACGTACTTGGATAAAGTCAGAAGCTCCGGCGACCATAAGATCAGTGTATCCGTTGACATCATACTGCAGCCGGCGAATTCCGACGGTGAAGTAGGTGTTGGCCAGATCATCGCTGCCTGCCACCACTAAGAACACGCTATTCCTCAATATGCCGTTCGCTTCTTCTTCTCCAACTAATTGCTTCAGCTTCCCAATATATTCTCTAAAATGATCTAATTGTGTTGACAGAGATATGACTGACTGAAATTTCCAAAATAAAGCGGGAATTCAAATTGTTAGTTTCCACAATTACAATACCCTCAATCCAAAAAAGAGAAAGGAGAAAGGGCTAATTGCCGATTTCGCCTGTAAATCACTTTTAGTGCTCGTTAGGACCAAAGAATTGTTAAATTTCGGGGGAAAGGTGTTAAAAAAAGTTTAAGTGAAAATAGTATTTGAAAATTAGAATTGTGAACGGATATTAATATAATTATGGTTGTCTTTGAATTTTTGTGAGTGATTTGTCGTAGAAATTTGAAAAATAAATTTTTTTTCTAGTTTTTAAAATTTTTAAGAAAATTAAAAGTTTTATGACCAATACTGATTTCGAAAAAAAATAATTATGTCCAAACCGACCCTTACTTGTCCTCTAAGAGATAGTAAAAAATTAATTATATATTTTGCCATAATACTCATAAAAATGATAGCATTTCAATAAAAAAGTTGAAAAGTAATTTGGAGAAAGAGTAATTAATAATAAGGTTAAAACATGAAAAAAAAAATTATCATCCTCTTGATTGGATAAGGAAAAGCAAAAATATATTTTTAATATAGTGAACAAGTAAAACTAACTGAACAATTTGAATTATTTGAAATAGCTAGGACAATTTTGTTCTTCTTGAGCCAATTTTGTCCTAAACTATTACAATTTAGTAAGAATCTTTTCATACATAAGCAGAAATCTCAGGTTCGAGCCCTAAGTATAAAGTTATGTATCTTTGTTAGGAATCGCTTTACCCCAATGAAAAAAATATTTTATTATGAATTATAAATTCTTAAATATTTCAATACAAGTATTCGAGACCGAATGGGAAAAAATAGGAAGAAGAAAAAGTTATCTAATTTTATTATGAATTATAAATTCTTAAATATTTCAAAAAGAATTATACTTAAAGATCGTGTAAAAGGTTATATGTCTTTATAAGTAGAGTAATAAAAACTAGTCAGAAAATTTAACAATCTTTATAACTAATAAAAACTACTCAGAAAATTTAGAAAGACGAAAAGAAAAAGGAATTACATGATCTTTCAAATATTAAGTATCATATAAAATAGATTAATTGATATAGTTTTACATTTTATCAAAAAGATATACTCTACAAATTAAAGTGAGTAAAATTAATACCACAAGGGCAGGTGTTTGAGGATCAAATCCACTAGCTCCTGAAGCAAAGCTTACTCCAGTTTTGAGATCTTCAGCTTGCAAATTAGGATCAAGATAAGCTGGCATCACTTCTTTAATTCCCAGTTCGTCCACTGAAATGGATAATAAATAAAATCAACGGCAGAAAACTGTGTACATTGAGTATGAGTTTACACCGTTGTAAACTAAACTTATACTATTAGTTTAATGATTGAAATCGGCAAAACTTGTAAAGAGTTTATGTGGAAATTTAATTTCTGCACCAAAAGAATAAGTTTTTATTTATTGAAAGAAGCTGGGAAACTAACTGTTGATATTCCTGAAAACGAGTCAAGAGCTAATATGAATGAGAGAACTAATTGCCTTATAAAATAAAAGTAAAAGATAATAATGCATATGCTTTGTTAGTGAAAGTTCGATTGTTCTTTTTTTTTTTTTTTTGTAAATCTCTTCACCTATTTTCTGTTTCCCTACCCCCGTCCTTACCCCCTATGTGTAATTTTTTTAAAAACTTCCCTTTTATTATCAATTTAAGAAAAAAAAACACTCAAGATTTCGCTTTCAGAATTACATTATTTTTTAATAATTCTTCATCTTTTAAATAATGAAAAGTCAGTTGATGGGGTATAAAGAAAGTACAACTATATACATTAATATTAAAACCTTGAGGAATTAAATTGTCAGTCACAAATCCCAGTTATATGTATGGTTGATCATGTAGCTAGCCAATTTTGTTAGAGGTGTTGTCGCGTATTTATTTGAAAAAGACAGTGGAGAAAAAGAGATTACTACATATTATATGGAGTAGTAGATTATAGTTTATATCCCAGCTCAATTATGCAAGAGAATACTTGTGTTTATTGGGGAAGAGTTGTTTTGACAATATTTGGGAATTATCCATGCATTAAATTCGCAAAATCACTTCAGCCCCGCAAAAGAAAAAGAGAGAAAGAAACTAAGCATAGGTCGTTGTACCAGAGAAAGCTATAACTGGACATGACTAATTAGACTCTTCATTTACTTTTCGAGTTTAGCTCAGAGAATAAAAATCCAAAGAATAAACCCTTCTTTGTGTAGACATATTGTCACTCAGGAGCATCTCACTTTGACCTAATTCATTTCGACAAGCAAATTTTGCATTAGTTGAATCATTACCCACTTTTTTGTTACTTGACCTTACTCAAATATTTGACTCTAAAAGAGTCTCAATTTTGACTCTTGTCCATTTGACACCCATAGTAGAGAACATATATAGCTTAAAATTCCATAATAGTTGAAGTACTGAATTTTCTACCTTAAACTCTCTATTCACTTCAGCCCTAGTAACCGCACCATGATTTAAGAGATTTTAAGCAACTCATCAAGACAACTTGAAGAAGTTGATTAAACAGGGCAGCCCAATACGCAAAGTATTTCGTATTCACACAGGATCCGAAAAAATCTGTATCTTAGGGATATAATGTAGATAGCCTAATATATATAATGCAAGCATTAGCAGACAACTTGAAGAAGTAGATTGTATGTTAATTATCTTTGAGACCAAGAGATCGACAATAATGATGTTCATGGTGGAGGATAAAGACATGACAAGGAACTACCGTCAAACGAAACGGTCACTGACCGTAGAGACAATCTTCCTTTGATACTAAAAAAGTTTATCTACTCTTTCTTAGTTTTAGAAAGTTTAAATATCGAGATATATAAAAAAAATAATGAACAATATATATATATACCTATCAAGTCGGAGGGGGTCTTAGCATTGCTAAACCTTCCAGTAGGTTTTCCACCCATAAAATCCTTTCCATATGGCTCAAAATTACATTTAACAACTGTTGCTATGTGATTATTATTTCCTTGATCAACAATGGAATCTCCGAAAGCAAAAACAGCCCTCACTGTTACATTTTCCGGCAGCTGAATTTTCCCTTTACATGAGGCAACAAATAACAGAAACAAAATCATCGTACGTGACAAAAACACCAAATAAGAAGACAACATTTTAAGAGATACGTCACCAAAGTTTCAAAATACTTTTTGTTTCAAGAAGACGAAACAAAATGACCTGGTTTAGAAAGCTTTAAATAATTTAATTGTGGATGACTTGAGTAGTAATGGCCGTGGTTTTTTGTTTATTTATAGATGGCTAGAAAAGGATATATATACGTTATTATATTGACTATCTTAAGGGCTTGGTCACTCGGTCTTTATTAGGTTTGTTAATTGTGTCTTAAGTTATATACTTATATTAGTAATTAGTAATTACTATATTACGTATTTAGAGTGAACTTATGGTAGAGGAAAACTCAATAATCATGAAATGCATGAGATGAAGGTCCTTGTCAATGGCTTGTTTAGCCTTTTTAGCTTTTGCTTAGCTGCAGTACTCACATTAGAAATTGACAGAGCGATTGCTACACGAAAAAGTTTCCTCTTTTTATTTACCTACTTCCTCTATTTTTCAAGTATCAAACTAATTATAGACATATCAAATTAATTAATAAACTAACAATGCACCGACCTGTTTGGCTAATGGAGTAATGAATAGAATTCGAGCATATTAGGTCAGACTATATATATCGTATTAGTATTCGGCTAATATGAGGTTTTAAGGGCACGTGTCCATATCTTGTCCATCTAATTAATTTAACCAAGATTTTGCATGGGGACATATTTTATATAACTTGTACAACATTCAGCGGAGTCTAAAGAAATTAACATATTTTGTATAATAAAATCAGTAAACATTTCAATAAAAGAACATGCAAAATCGTGCACGAAAAATGCTGTCTGGAAAATTATTTTGGTCAAAGACTATTTATCTCTCGAAAAAAACTGTTTAATGGAGAATAAACATTCAAGGAAAAGAAGAATCTAGAGAGAATGAGCTGGAAAAATCAAGATTACATAGAGGAATCAGCACATTAATAAAAAAAAATCGTCTTTTCTCGTTCCCAGCAATCATATTAGAACAAAGAATCAAAATCTTTTTTTTTTTTTGAATCAAAATCACTCTGCCAAGTACCAACTTCTGGTTTAAAGTTTCCAATTGCCCATTCAATTAATAAGTTTTCCTTTATAATTTGTTGATTTAATGAGATAAAAAATAATTTCGGAAAGTTGAAATTATATTTAAATATGCATTTTGTTGAAGTTTTGTGAATAGAAAATTTTAAAAAACTAATATAAGTCTCTTTTTGAAACTTGAAAAATTCTATCTACAAAAACTTCCCAAAAACTGGTCACTTTTTTATAACCAAACAAAAATTTTAAAATATTTTTTAAAAAAAAGTATGGCCAAACGGGAGCAATTCAGGACTTCTTGATTAAGAAAACATATATAACTTGAGTTTAATTCTATTAGCGCGCTGCACAAAAAAATTATTTACACAATCAGGTCACAGTATAAAGCTTGTGCTGAAAAAGTAGTGATCTCAAAATGTAATGTTCATCTTGATTTCGATAAATTTTTCTCTTTGAAATATTATTTATATCTACTTATTATTTAGTAAGTTATTTTAGAATTAATAAAGTCAAACTAGCCGTTAACTAGCTGCTATTTAGCCGTTGGAGGAACACTTATATAAACATAGTCTTTGAAGAGCTAAAGACACATATTCTAATACAACTTTCTGAATCATCTTCTTTCTTCTATGTGCTGAGTTTCTTTCTTGAGTTTTCTGCTAGTTCTGTTCTTAGTTTAATAACTGGAAGAGCTTGTTGAATTATGGGGGATATACCTAATTTTATTTATCACTGCCTGCGCGAAATATCCTTAAGGATAGTGTTCTTGACACGCCTCAAGCTAAATCTTATTCTCCATAATCATTAATACTTTTCCAACAATCTTAAGGATATTTCTACTTTGTAGAGGATACTATTTATAAAATTTAAGTGGACTTTAAAGACATACGATAATGTCTTCTGCTTGATATTGCGTAATATTATATCTAAGTGACAGGTATGCATAATTGAACTAATACCTTCTCAATATTTATTCTTTCATGCTTATTCTCGTGAGAATATAGTTAGCATATATCTTTGGCCTTAAGATGATACATATAATCTCCTTCTAATTTTATTAGTGTTTCTGTTGTGAGTAATTTGTTGTATGAAATTTGTGCTCTTTTATTTTGTTTTGGTTTTTGTTTTTCCTTTCTTCCACTGAGCCGAGGGTCGATTGGAAACAGCCTCTCTGCCTTTTCAGGTAGGGGTAAGACCTGTCTACATATTACCCTCCCCATATCCCACTTTGTAAGATTATACTGGATAGTTATTGTTGCTGTTGAAATCGTGTTATTATGTATTTTCATTTTGTATTGTGAAAAGAAAAAAAAATCTTAGTCTTATAAGGGATACTTTTATAGTTCTCTCTATCTTGAATGTTTCTCTTAAAATTTTAAAGAGACAATATATTATTATTTTGAGCAGTGATAAAATCTGATTTTCTAATGCATCAATACTTTACAGTTTACTTATTGCTAGAGATCTTAAGTGAACTACTGAATGGTTTTAAATTTGACTTTATCAAAATAGTTATTACACATATATCTAAGAGAACTCATACATGAATATTATTGTCGATTGCTTTTTCCGCCTTTGCCTCGCAAAAATAAACTTTTTTTTAAATGCCAATATAGAAGAGCATTACAAAATTTGTGATTTTTGTGGCGACAATATATATATTAGAGTGCCAAAGTATATTGCATTTTGATGGAAGTACTTTATGATCTTTAAAATAAATTTTGCCTATCTCTTGGTCATTTAGGTGAGTATTGAGTAATGATTAATTTTTCTTCATATAATTATGAGTTATTTATTTGTGATCAAGCTATATTGAAAATAATAATTGTTTTATGGGGCCACACTAAGCCAATATATTTCGCAATATAGAAGAGGATTCGAGAGAAATAATAATCCTGTAAAGTCAAATATAATGTTGACTAAGTGCATGATATAATTATTGTGATCATTTCTCAAGCGAATCTTATGGCTAATAATGTTAGACTTTTATGCTACTAAGCAAATTTATGCTAATAAAGTTAATTTTGTGTCCTACCCCGAAGTTGAAGAACAAGAAGAATAATTTATTTATTTTGATGATTCAAGAATTACTCAAGTTTTCGGAATGAAAAATTTCTTTTTAATCTCACTTCTAAAAAATATTGATATTAGTTGGGCAATTTATAACTCTAATATTCGGGCAAATTTGATTCCTGTAGAATTGTTAGGAAAAGTTAGAGTGAAAATTTTCTTTAAGAATAATGGGTTGCATCAAATAAAAATAATTTTTGTTCATGGGCAGTGAATATTATAATCATGATTTATTAATGTTTCTTACTAATTTTAAACTAAATATCGAATATGCTAGTACTTGTACTTACATAAAATAAGTGTCTATGATAATATAATATCGGTAGCTATACATAATTGTTTGAGTGAAACTATATGTATTATTTATTAGATGAAATGTCTTATATATGAGAAGTTGGTAATACTTCTTATAAGTTATGAAAAATAGTACTCCCTACCTTAAATTTTTTGAAAATGTGGGGTTCACGGGTATTTTACTTTGAGTTTCTTAAATATTTGGGTGAAGATATTATTGATTATATTCCACTTCTTATTTAAGATATTTTTATAGAAGTTAAAGTTGCTTCTATTTTTAGAAAATTTTCTTTAGTACTTGATTATGGAAGAAACAAGAAGAAAATAAATTCTTATATGTTAAAAGATGTTTCAAAAGGCACTTGTATAGTAGTCAAGTTTATTTCATTTAGAGATGATTTTATGCCTTACTTGAGAAGTACTATGAGTTAGTACTTAGTATGTGAATTTTTCATTGTATTAAAAGGATACAGTGATGATATTGAATCTCTGATTCAGATGAGAAAAACTCAATAGTGATTATTAAAATTGCCTTGAAGTGAGGTTGATTAAGCAATCTCTGGGTGAGTTAAACCGACAATAATTTTATCGATGAATTGTGATTGCCAAGGCGCAAAAACCACGGTAAGAAAATAAATCTCTCAATGGGAAGAGTAAATACATTCTCTAGAGACATTATGTGATAAAGCAATTACTTAGATATGAGAATTTTTTATACATATACGTTTAGTCAAAAGAGGATTTAGCCCATCCTTTGACTTATAAGTGAAATATCGAGGGGTTGAGACTTTTGCCAATTTGAGATGTATCAACAATGATGGTAACTCAACCTGTGTGATTGGAGATTCCATGAAGTAGGTTCATATGGATAATAACAAGTCATTCGTTGATTAAATATGCACTATTAATATATGTCTCTTCCTATAGTGACTGTGTATATATAGTGCAAGACTACAAAGAATATGAGGTTGAGTTATTATACTCTTAATCCAATAATTCATAGCCTATTGTAGGTGGTGTATTATGTTGCATAATACACTTGATGGATGGACCTATATGAGTGTGGAGTGAGGCCGCTCCTATGAAATTTGTAGCAAAATTTCTAGAGCACTCATGAAAACCAGGCTTGCGCATGGCCTAATAGCGTAAAACTGCGATAACAAAACAGAAATTGTGGTGGTGTAATATGATGAATAAGATCCCTAGCTTACAATTTAGTTCATAGAAGTTATAAACTTCACCAATTATTCTGTAAGTTAAATCTTGTTTTATCTATATCTGGTTCATAATCTATAAGACACCAGATGAATTTTATCACACCTGAAACCCAGCAAATTATCTATGTTTCTTTCTTTATTTACTAATTTTATATCCTTTTTGAGATATGTAGGGGATTATTGAAAAATTAATGATATCTAAAAGGTAATGTCCATCTTGGTTGGAAAAATTTTTCTCTTTGAAATATTATTTATATCTACTTATTATTTAGTAAGTTATTTTACAATCAGTACAGCCAAACTAATCGTTACTAGTCGTTGGAGCAACACCTATATAAACATGGTCTTTGAATAGCTAAAGACACACTTTCTAATAGAACTTTCTGAATCATCTTCTTCCTTTTATGTGCTGGGTTTCTTTCTTGAGTTTTCTGCCAGTGTAGTTCCCAATTTAATAACTGAAAGAGTTTTGTCGAATTCTGGGAAATATGCTTAATTTTATTTATCACTGTGTGGGCGAAATATCTTTAAGAACAGTATGTCCTTGACATGCCTCAAGCTAAATTTTATTCTCCATAATCATCAATATTTTTCCAACAGTTTGTACGTAAATTACTATATTAAGATATTAATATTAGGATATATTGTGTTGTTTATCTTTTTATTATTGGTAGATATTCTCTCATTATTGTACAGTCCTATAGTTGGTAGGATTTGATATTGTACAGTCCTATAGTTGGTAGGATTTGATACATCTCTGTACTCTATATATACCTTTGTGAGCAATAGAAGAAAATCAATTCTCCCAAAACTCTCTACATGGTATCATACGCCAGTGGCCTATCGCCAAAGAAACCCTAATTCTTCCCTACCCGCGCCGCCGCCGCCGAAATTGTCAAAAGTCCCACATTGGTAGGAGACAATTTTGGATGGAAATATTTCCTTATAAAAGGAGGCCTAATGTTTTGGATTTAAACACACATCTCATTTGCCTTCTTATTTTCTTAAGGCATTTGTATCTTCTCTCTTTAATATTATTTCACTTATATCTTGGAGTGGAATAAAGTATTAGTTGTGTTCGAGGAAGTAGGCAAAATTGGCCGAACCTCGTAAATTTTACTATTCCTTTTATTGTTACTTTATTGTCTTATTTATTATTTGGTAGTGGTCATAATTTTTGGTATATTAATTGTGACTCATTCATACTATATACATTTGGCTTCTGCAATAATTGGTATCAGAGCCAAGGTACTATCTAAGTATGCTCTGTGGTTGCAGCATAGTCTGATTTTCCACATCAGAAAAGTTTTATCTTGGTAACTGAGTCAAGGTTCTATCTGAGTATACTCTGTGATTGCAGCTTAGTCTGATCTTCCACACTAGAAAGGAAATAATCTTGATTTGTGCCGTCATCTATTAAATAATATTTTTGTCAAAGATGGGAGACAATAAACAAGAAGAATCTACATCAAGTATCAACAATACGCCATCATTGGCATCTTCGCTTATGACAAGAATTGTGTCAAATGCGAAATTTGCGATAAAAATATTTGACGAGTCAGGACATTTTGGGATGTGGCAAGGCGAGGTTCTAGATTCAATGGGGGCTAGATCTTTTCATTGAAGAAAAAAGACCAGATGTTATTGGAGAAGAAGATTGGAGAATTATCAACCGTGTTGCTTAAATTGATCGTACCTTGCTAGAGAGCCTAAATATCCATACACAAAGGAAACTTTTGTAAGTAAATTATGAAAAGTACTGGAGGATAAATTTTTGAAGAAAAACAGTCAAAATAAATTGTACATGAAGAAGAGACTGTTTCGCTTCACCTATGTTCCTGGTACCACGATGAATAAACATATCGCAGTTTTAATAAGTTGGTCACTTTTGGTGATGATGACCTGGCCATAATATTGTTGGGGTCACTCCCTGATGAGTACGAGCACCTTGAAACTACTCTATTCCGTGGGTATGATGAAATTTATCTCAGAGAAGTTTGTTCGGCTTTGTACAACTATGAACAAAGAAAGGAGAAAAATAAAAGGGTGGAGAAAGAGAAGCACTGGTTGTGAGGGGTCTTCCTCAAAAATAAAACGATGACAAAGAAAGGAAGAACCAAGTAAAGATGAATGTGTCTTTTGTCGAGAAAAGGGGCATTGGAAGAAAGACTGTCCAAAGCTGAAAAATAAGGCCAAACATAACAATGGAAAGGCCATTATGGATTCAAATGTAGTTAATTGTGATGATTCAGGCTTCTCATTAGTTACAACAGAGCCATCAACATCATCAGATATATGGTTGATGAACTCGGCTTGTAGCTATCATATCTGTCCCAACAGGGACTGGTTCATGAATTTTCAAGAAGGAGAATATGGAGTCATCAACACAGCGGATAAAAACCCTCTTACTTCATATGGCATTAGTTCAATACGATTAAGGAACCATGATAGAATGATAAGAATATACCGTGTTTGAAGAAAAATCTCATCTCTATAGGAGCCCTAGAATCAAAAGGGTTCAAAATCATTGCAGAAAATGGAGTAATGAGAGTATGCTCTGGTGCACTAGTGGTAATAAAGGCCAATCCGAAGAACAATATCATGTAATGTTATAGTTATTAGGACAACGACAGTGACATCCAGTGACAAAGAGAGGTAGAATCAACTAGGCTATGGCACATGCACTTGGGACATGCTGGAGGAAAATCATTTAAAACTCTATCAGATCAAGGATTGTTAAAAGGAGTAAAAACTTGCAACATGGAGTGTGACGATCCAAAAGGTCATCACCTGTTTTTAATAAACTTTTGTGCTTCTGAATCCTTAAAATCCTCATTTAGAGTTGCCTTGATTTGCATGCGTAGTCCGGGCGCATAGCCGGAAAGCTTAAATGTGAAATTATGTGAAAAATGCTAAGTTTTGATGCTAAAATGGATAAACTGACTTTGGTCAATATTTTGAGCAAACGGACCCGGACCCAGTAATTAGATGGTACTGGAGGGTTCATAGGAAAATATGGGACTTAGGAATATGCCCGGAATTGAATTCTGATGTCCCACGCCCGAGCAATGAATTTTTAAAGGAAATTATTTTTCTGAATTGTTTAAGAAAATTAAAAATGAAATCTAATTAGAAAGCGATGGTATTGGGCGAGTGTTTTGGTTTCAATGCCCGTTACAGACCTTATATATGTCTTGAGTCATTTCTATGAAATTTGATTCCAAACGGACGTCGTTTGACGTGATCCAGAACTTAATCGGGAAATTTGATGCTTAAAGGAGTTTTGGAAATTTCGGTGATCTTGAGGTTAAATTCGATGTTGTGATGTTGTTTTGGTAATTTGATTATATGAATATGTTGGTAGAATATTTTGTGAAGTTGTGTGTATATTTGGGTTGGAGTTTCAAGAGCTTAGATGAGTTTCGAGTAGGTTTTGGGATGCCTTAGTATTAGAAATCAGATGTTGCAAGTTCAAAAAGTTACAGGTCTCTAGACCCTCTTGTGCGGTCCACCAGAAATCGTGTGTGACCTCCGAGGGGTTAGTGCGGCCATGGTCGCCTTTGTGCGGTCTGCGGTGGGGATTGTGCGGCCACAGTCGCCTTTGTGCTGTCTGCATAGGGTATTGAACTGCAGGTCTTTAAGTAAGACTGTACGGCTGCGGTCCATTTAGTGCAGTCCGCACAGGGAGTCTTCCAGGGGTATAAACAGATATGAATTTCAGTTATTTCTCATTTTTCAAAACCCTAATAACATAAGAGGCGATTTTTCACGCAGTCTTTCTTCTCCAAATCAATTGTAAGTCATTTTTAACTAGTTTTCTTTAATTATTAACATCTTTTAACATGATTTCAATTTAAAATCAAAAATTTTCATGGGAGAATTGGGTGTTTTGGATAGAACTTAAATTTTTCAAAAATTGGGGATTTGGACATCAATTTGAGGTCTGATTTCAAAAGAAATTACATATTTGAGCTCATGGGGAAACGGTTAACCGGATTTTGGTTCGAACCTCGACTTTTGACCACGTGGGCCCGGGGGCGATTTTTAAATTTTTGGGTAAAACTTTGAAAAACTCATTCTCATGTATTGGGGTTGATTCATTTAGCATTTATTGATGTAAATAAGTGATTTGCGATTAGACACAAACGAATTGGCGGTGGAATCGAGGGGCAAGGCTATAATTGAGACTTGAGTAGTGTTCAAGGCGTTGAGGTAAGTGTTCGGTCTAACCTTGGCTTGAGGGATTAGGATTTGAGTCATATTTTCTACTTGCTCCTTGTTTAGTACGATGTATAGGTATAGTGACGAGTATCTATGCGTTGGTGTCAAGCATGACCGTGAGTCTTAAATTGAAAGTTATTGTATTCTTAAATGACATTACGTATGCCTTAACTAATGATCTACCATATTGAGCAAAGATTTATTTATCCTCATAGATCCTATTAATGATTGAGCATCTTCATTAATCAAACTGAGTTAAGGTTGGTTATAGCTGATTTTTCCTTGCCGGGATGATTGTTTCTATATTGTTGTTCTCTTGCCGGGAAGTTATTATATTGCTTTGTTCCCTTGCCGGGATTTCTTGTGATTATATGGTGATAATGAAATGGGAGCGGGTGGTACGCCTACCACGAGATATGATAAAATCGGATCGTGTGGTTTTATTACTATGAGATATGATAAAATGGGATCGGGTGGTACGCCTACTATGAGATATGATAAGATGGGAGCGGGTGATACGCCTACCATAACATATGAAGAAATAGGAGCGAGTGGTACGCCTACCATGAGATATGATGAAATGGGAGCGGGTGTTACGCCAACCACGAGATATGATGAAATGGGAGCAGGGTACGCTTACCACGAGATATAATGAAATGGGAGTAGGTGGTACGCCTACCACAAGATATAATAAAATGGAAGCGGGTGGTACGCCTACCATGAGATATGAGAAATGGGATCGGCTTGCACGCCTGCAACAAGACTGAAACTGAAAGTGAAAGTTGTCTTTACTTCTCTTTATCCATGTTAGAAGTTAAATTACAGTTTTCCTTATTGTTATTGATATTCTGTTTATCTGCCATGCCTGCCGCATGTTCCCCTTTCCCAGTTTTAAGTGCTTATTACTTTTTTACTTTTCCGCCATATATTATATAACTGCACATGTTTATCTGGAGTCTTGTCCTAGCCTCGTCACTACCTCGTCAGGGTTAGGCCAGACACTTACCAGCACATGGGGTCGGTTGTGCTGATGCTACACTCTGCACTTATGTGAAGATACCGGAGCAGAATTTGGGCAGTAGCATTAGTTCAGGAGCTAGCCTTCAGTCCACCGAGACTCTGAGGTAGCCTTGTAGGCATCTTCAGGCCTCGCGTCTCCTCTATCTTATGTTTCATTCTGTTATCTCATGTATTCGAGACAAATAATATTTTTTTTCTTTTACACAGTTGTATTTAGAACTCATAGTAGTCCGTGTATGTTGTGACACTAGGTGCTCGGTAGAGACTTGTATTGGCTTTTTAGACCTTTGCTTTAGTATTAATCTTAGACTTCCGCTAATTTTAATTTTCATTGTTCTTCAAATGCTTATTCATTGATAATATGATTGGTCTAAAACTAGCTTCCACGAGTAGGCGCCATCACGACTCCCTAGGGTGGAAACTCCGGGTCGTGACCAGTTGGTATCAATGCTCTAGGTTGCATAGGTCTCACAATTTACGGACAAGCTTGTAAAAATTTCACACTTGTTCTTTCCTATCATACGGATCTGTTTCTCAATGCTAATTGGATTTCTACTCTGTTTTTTCGTGGATGGCAAAAACATGCACTTCCTCATCTGCCGCTCAGCAGCCCGAGCCCCCAGCAGCAGCTTCCATTAGGGGTAGAGGGCAAAGCCGAGGCGGTGCTAGAGGCCGAGGTAGGGGCAGAGCTCAGCCTCGAGCAGCAGCACCAGTGGCGGAGCCTCAGGTTGATTTTAAGGAGGAGGTTCCGATCCCAGCACTTCTAGTGGGCCCAGCTCAGGTCCCAGATGGCTCTAGTCCGATTAGTAGGCCTCATGGAGAGTGTCACCTGAGCAGGTTTGCTTCATGTAGCACTGTTATGACCCGGATTTCAGACTTGCGGGGTCGTGATGGCACCTATTAGTGATAGCTAGGCAAGCCAAACCTTAACTACATATCTCATTATCAAATTAATTCTTTTAACAAATAAAAAGGCGATAACATAGAAATTGCAGAACTTTAGATAATTAAGCGGAAGATAACCATTAAACTATTACAGTTACTTAAGTCTCAACCACCCAAAACCTAGTGTCACGGTGTCACAGATTGTCTAAGATTTACTACATACAAGGTCTGAAGAAATAATAGTACATTGTTTCTAAATAAAGAAAATGAAATAGGAAATATATATATAGAGGGAGACGCCAAGACCTGCGAACACCTGCAGGTCTACCTTGGATCTCCGGGTAGACTGACGGAAGCCTCCAACTAATACTGTTGTCTAGTACTTAGATCTATGCAAAAAAGCACAGAGTGTAGTATTATCACAATCGACCCCATGCGATAAGTGTCTAGCCTAACCTCGGTGAAGTAGTGACGAGTCTAGGACCAGACTACCAACTAAATATGTGCAGTTCAAATATATAGATACAGCGGAAAAGAAATACATGAATTAACCAGCCAACATGGGAGGGGGAGCATAGGAGAATAACAACTCCGAATAAAAAAATCATCAAATAAGGAAGGGAACAACATAAATCAGACATCAGTAAAGAATCAGAAATCAAATAAGTGCACGACATCACCCTTCGTGCTTTTACTCTCATCCTCACCAAGCAATGATATAATAAAAATGTGCACGACATCACCCTTCGTGTTTTTACTCTCATCCTCACCAAGCAATGATATGATAAAAATGTGCACGGCATCACCTTTCGTGCTTTTACTCTCTTTCCTCACATATAATTAATAAAATAGGCACAAAATGGTAAATCGTGCAGCACAACACCACCCTCCGTGCTTTAACACTCTTTCCTCATAATAACAAACAATACACGACATCACCCTTCATGATTTAACACTCTTCCTCATCAAACAACAATCACAAATAAGGGGTAAGGGAGTAAACAAATAACAATAGAAATCCCGGCAAGGGAACACAATTTAACAGCTAAATCCCCGCAAATTCACAACTTGTTTTACCACTTGAGCCAAATGCTCCAAAGGTTTCTAGCATCTCATATACTTTCACTATTTGTAATATACTCGAGCCAGTGATCCTCAATGTTCAAAGGTCACAAATTCTTTCACCGGTTTTTTGCAACACACAGAAATCATCACCAAGGCATGAAAGAAATAATGAAATCATGATATTCACAACATAATGACTCACAGTCATGCTAGACACCAACGTATAGATACTCATCACCATGACTATGCGTCGTACTCAACAATTATCACAAAATAGATAGGACTTAACTCCTAATCCTTCAAGCTAAGGTTAGACAAAACACTTACCTCAATGCCTTAAACACAACTCACGCCTCAATTATAGGTTTGGCCCTTGATTCCACCACCAATTCATTCGTAACTAATCACAAATCACTTATTTACATCAATAGACGCTAAATGAATCAGCTCCAATGCATGAAAATGAGTTTTTCAAAGTTTTACCCAAAAATTCAAAAAATTTCCTCGGGCCCATATGGTCAAAACCCAAGTTTCGAACCAAAACTCGGTCATCCATTTCCCTATGAACTCAAATATAATTTCTTTTGAAATCTGACCTCAAATTGAGGTCCAAATCCCCAATTTTTGAAAAACCTAGGTTCTACTCAAAACACCCAATTTCCCCATGAAAATCTTTTATTTGAAGTTGAAACCATGTTAAAAGATGTTAATGATTGAAGAAAACTAGTTAAAAATGACTTACATTGATTTGGAGAAGAAAGTTTGCTTGAGAAATTGTTTCGTATGTTTTAGGGTTTTGAAAAATGAAAAATAACTGAAATTCCCATCTATTTATACCCCTAATAGACCCCCTGTGCGGACCGCACTAAATGGAGCGCGGCCGCAAATGCTCATCTGAAGACCTGCGGTTTAGCACCCATCGCGGACCGCATAAAGGCGACCATGGCCGCACTGCCTCTATCGCGGATTGCACAAAGACAACCGTGGACGCGGCCGCGCTGGCCCCTCTACGGTGGCACGCGATATCTCGTGGACCACACAAGAGGGTTTAGAGGCCTGCAACTTCCTGAACCTACAACGTTTGATTTCTAAGCCTAAGGCATCCCGAAACTCAGTCGAGCCCTCGATACTCCAACCCAATTATACACACAACTTCACAAAACATTCTATGAATATATTCACGTAATCAAATAACCAAAATAACATCACGAACATCGAATTAAACCTCTAGATCAATGAAATTTCTCAAAACTTCTTTAAACATCAAATTTTGCAAATAGGATCCGGATCACGTCAACCGACGTCTATTTTTAACCAAATTTCACAGTAATGGCTCAATTCATATATAAGGCCTGTACCAGGTGCCAGAACCAAAATATGGGTCCAATACCATCGCTTTCTAATCAGATTTCATTTCTAATTTTCTTAAACAAGTCAGAAAAAACAATTTCTTTTCAAAATTTATTTCTCGGGCTTGGGACCTCGGAATTTGATTCCGAGCATATGCTCAAATTTCATATTTTTCTACGAACCCTCCGGGACCGTCAAATCACGGGCCCAGGTCCGTTTTCCCAACATGTTGACCAAAGTCAAATTTATTCATATTAACATCAAAACTTAGCAAAAAAATTTTCCAGAGAATTTCATATTTAAGCTTTTCGGCTACGCGCCCGGACAGTGCATACAAATCGAGGTGGGTTGTTGGCCCAAGTTCAGGTGAAGTTTTGAATAATAACAAATGAACTCGGTCATGGACAAGGTCCATCATGTGAGACACAGTGTTATCAACCTATACATGAGAGCTGCACGGGAAAAAGATAAGTCTCAAAGATCAAGCAGCAATATCATCTGAACTAATTGAAAAGGCTGCATATTGGATGAGGAGAGAAAGTCTCCTTATAGAAAGAGGGCACAATACGGATAAAGGATAGGATTGGAGTATGTATTTCTCAAGGACTCAACTTCGATGGAAGATCAACAATTGAGTCTCAATCAAACTCTAATTACTAATTCATTAAATAATTGTGATTGTGCTCTTTTATAGGTATTGCACAAATGTAGAAGTGAAACTAAATTGAGATTTAAGTGTGCATTCTTGAAGCTACTTGGACAAGATAGAAGAACCAATTCAATTGTGTTTATTCTTATTCTAGTTCAATTGTAGTAGGTGGTTTAAAGTTGTACCTTTCTAGATTTCATAGAAGCAATTGTATTAGGTATTTTGAGTATTCAAGTTAGAGTTAACTTGAAAGTTTCGCAACAGTTGAGGTTGTGTGGCACACTGGAATTAGAGTTAATCCTTAGGTTTACAAAGAGTTTTGTAAATGTTGTTTCGGCTCAGTGATTTAGTGGATGTTTGGGAAAATCCTACTGAGTAGTAGGTCGTAGTTTTTTCACCTTTTGAGCCAGGTGTTTTCCACGTAAAAATCTTTGTGTTCTTTATTTTCTATAATTTTAATTTCGCAACAATAGTAGTTAGAACACCTATAAGAACCAGGTTCTTCTAGATCGAAAATTGGGGACCACACAAATCACCCCCCCCCCCTTTCTTGTGTGATATTGATGTAAAGAACTTCAATTGGTACCAGATCAGGTTATCCTTGAAGAGGCTAACACCTTAGGAAAAGATCAACATGAGTGCACTACCTGGGAACTGGGAAGGTCAATCTACTGCCAGACCTCCACTTTTCAATGGACAAAACTATTCCTTGTGGAAAAACAGGATAAAAGATCATATCATTGGAGAGGACTATCAACTCTAGGACACAATCAGTGATGGCCCTTTGACAACTATAAAGAAGAATGAGGAAGGAGTGGAAGTACCAAAGAAAGAGCTGACTGCGCTGCTGAAGACCTGAAAAAGTGGGAGGAAAATGCTAAGGCCAAGAAATGGCCTCTGTGTGGACTAGGTCCAGATGAGTACAGTAGGATCCAAAGTTGTACTACTGCTAAGAGACATAGGACACTTTGCAAGTGGCCCATGAAGGAACACCTCAAGTGAAAAGATCAAGAGGAACATTGTTGAATTCTCAATATGAGAATTTCACTATAAAGGAAGGAGAAACTATCCAAGAGGTGTATACTAGGTTCACTATACTCACAAATGAACTTAAGTCTCTTGGAAGGGTCATTCTTGAAGAAGACAAGGTTGAGTAAATTCTGACAAGGGTTCTATCAATCACATGGGAAAGCCAAATCACTGCCAATCAGGAATCCAAGAGTATTGCTACTCTCAGACTGGATGAACTGATTGGAAATCTTACTGCCTATGAAATGAGAATGCAAACCATGAAGATGGATACACCCAAGAACGAGAGAAGCTTAGCTCTCAGAATTGCTGAAGGATCAGACTTGGAAGATGATGAGATGGATATGATCACTAGAGATTTCAAAAAGCACCTGATGAGAGGAAAGGGTTCTTTAAGAAGTACAACTTTCAACAAGTCAAGAGCTTCTGAGAAACAGACCAATGAGGGTTGCTACAAGTGTGGTAAGACTGATCACATGATCAAGAACTGCCCACAATAGTAAATTGAGTGGAAGAAAGAGAGGGCTGAACGAAGGAACTGAAAGAAGGAACATGTTCAGCCAGAAAGGACAAAGGCTCTGTCACACCCCTCATTAGGGACATGACCAGCGCTAAACCAGGTAGCCCTAGTCAAGCGGACCTGGGTGCCTTTCCTATCCCACGTGTTACCCCGTGTTTTCATTACTCGTTAATCAAGTGAATAGCCATTTATAACTTACGCATAAACTTATAACTTGAATCCATTTTTACTTTTTATCATTAGCAACATATGATACCAAATACTTACAACATTTACCAACGTGGATCACGATTTCGAATCGTACCATTACTTACCCAAAATTACATATGTACACAACCTACATTGTGTCTACGAAGCCTCTAGGGATACAAAATAGTGTTATAATACTTGTCGGTAACAAGGCTCTGGCCATACCTTACACAAATACCAAACTAAGACTCTGGAAGAACATCGGCATGAGCCACGTATGCCCCCAAGATGAAAGAGGCTCACCAATTTAGCTGACAGAAAGTGAAGGACTGCTACTGTCGATAGACTGGACTACCTGCTATAGAACCACCTACAATTATAACATGAATGTAGCGCCCCTGGCAAAAGGGATGTCGGTAAATTTGAATTGTGCTAGTATGTATAAACAAACTTTACCCCAAGTAAAATCAATCAATACACAGATAACAAACAGTAATAGAATGACAACCAAATGCACATGAAAGGAACAATCAAAGACAAAAGTTTCACAATCTCTCTTTTTTCCTTTCCAACATCCCCATATTCACGAATTTCATATATTTTCATTTCAACAGTGATAATGATTATATTTCCATCCTTATTACCTCGGCCACCCTTATCACCACAACCCACACCTTATTACTTCGTATTCCAGTGCGTAACCCGATCCCATCGGATATTCATATTTTGCAACAACAACCATAAACAACACATCACAACAATCATCATTTCAAGGATACAAGTTTGTATCAACAATTCATGTAGTTAGGCCCAAGGCATAATAATTCTCACCATACAGTAGTTCATATACAAGGCATTGCCATATATACTCAACTCATCCACAATATTTTACATCGATGCCCATAAACAATTACAGGCTTTGCATATTGAAAGAAACAAACAAAATCACAAGTTTCACAATCTCTCTTTTTCCCTTTTCAACATCTTTTTATACTCAACAGTTTCATATATTTTCATTAGTGATTATGATCACTTTTCCACCCTTATTACCTCAGCCACCCTTATTACCTCGGCCATCCTTATCACCAAAACCCACACATTATTATTTCGTGTTACAGTGCGCAACCCGATCCTACCGGACAATCATATTTCACATAACAACAACAACAACAATTCACAAAGGGATTCATAAACATCAATACTATTTCCATTAAGTACAACATCCCAGATATAATTCAAGTCAGAACGATAATTTCCCACGACAAGCCACACATGATACTACCATAGTTGTTTCAATTACATCAATTACTTCTTCTTTCCATTATTTTTTACACAGCTTTTACCACATAAACATATTTACACACACTTGGATTTTTTCCATTTACTTACACCATCATATCAGGAAACTTAACCAACAATGTTAGAGGCACATTAATCACAAGAATTCACAATCACATAACACGGTGGTGTAGAAATCAACTAAGACAATCAATACACATATTTTCATACAAGTTACACATACCACATGCCCGCTATAACAAAGGGATTCTACAAGAGTTAAAGTTAGCCATACATACCTCAAAGAGCTTTTCATTAAGTTAATACAATACACCAACACCTCTAGCAATAACAATATACAACGAGATAGCAAAGATAGATAAATAATTAGGAAGATTACCCGTGGTATAACTCTCTTGAGAATTTCATCAAACACCTAACATGTGAAGTAGACTACAAGGTTTAAAAATGGCATCTCTTCTTCCTTCACCCAAATCTTAACAAAAACTACACAAATTAGTTATTTAACCACACATACTACAACTTAGTCACACATACATGGCCTATTTCTAACCCTCACAACCTATTTGAACTCTTAACTCCTTGTATAAAAATTTTAGAAGTAGGACTTACCGTATGGAAGACAATCTATGGTTATCTTCCTTGATTCTTAAAGGCTTGAGCAAGATCTAGATGATTATGAAGTTAAGCCCTTTTTTCTCTCTATATATATTCTCTTCATCTCTCTCTAAAAATCAATAGAAAATGACCCCAAATGAAACCCCTAACCCTATTTATGCAAACGGGGTTGGGTTATAAAAATAGGAAAAATAATCCTGCGGAACAGGGTCTGCAATCACAGAATGGACCGCAGAATCAACATGTGAGTCGCAGAGTGAATTGCAGAATCACTATGCAAAACTGGGCTACACTGGCCCAGTCTGCAACCAGATTTGCAATCAGGGATCAAAGATGTGAACCGCATTGTGATCCTGCGATCGCAGATTCGACACATGATCACGTTTTTTTCCAGCCTTGAGTAATTTGACCATAACTTTGAATGAGAATGTTCAAATGACAAAAGGTTTGAAGCGTTAAAAACTAGACTCGAAGATCTTTCATTTGATAAGTTAATCATCATATAATACCTTATAAATTTTTAGATGTGATCGTTCAAATTGTGTACTAGGGCAAACTCATTTAGAATTTTAGCCTATTATGAACTTTTCCCATTTGGCTTACCCTTGGACCTCATATTAGTTATTATATGTCACATACACTTATTCACAACATACAATTCATTTACATCATATTTAATGCAAAGAAAATATTATAATTAGTCTACCAGGCACCCCGAATCCCTTGTAAATTAGCAAAATATTTTGGGGCATTACAGGTTCAGCCAAGGCTATGGTTGCTGCTTGGGGAGAAACCTCAGATGAGGATTCAGAAGATGAAGCCGAAGAAGAGCAAGCACTGATGGCTATTGGAGAATCAGATGATAAACAAGAGGTAAGTATTCTTCATCTCAAAGACAAGATTAAATTTCTGTCTAATGAAAGGTTGGCTGAGCTATTACTAGACTTCATTGATGAGTCTGAGATAATTTACAATGGGAAGGAATTTCTGTCTAGGGAATGTGTGATGCTAAAAGAAAAATGCAAGAGTCTAGAGTCTAGGGCTAGTGAGAGTGATAACACAAATGCTGAGTTGAAGAACCGGGTTCTTGAACTTGATAATAGTGTCCTAGAACTTAGGTATGAAAACCTAAAACTGAAACTAGGAACAGAAAGAAGAAAGTCGATCACACATATCTCACTCTAGAAGAAAATTTGGAAAAAATGCAAAACGAATTGTATAAGAAAGATGAATTCATCAAAGTCCTAAAGGAAGATCTAGGAAAGGTGAAACATGAACTAGACGGAACTTGCAAGTGGAACAAGGCTTCTGATGCACTCTCTTG
Source organism: Nicotiana benthamiana (assembly GCA_034376525.1). Classification (NCBI taxonomy): domain Eukaryota; kingdom Viridiplantae; phylum Streptophyta; class Magnoliopsida; order Solanales; family Solanaceae; genus Nicotiana; species Nicotiana benthamiana. The sequence goes on along the minus strand of CM067324.1, from coordinate 24,549,177 downwards.
GCTACAAGAGCATCACACTAGCAACAAGAGAGGACTTGGATATGGGACTCAAGCACCAAAGTGGTACCCTAAAATCAAGTACCTCACACTTCCTGAAAATAAAAGCTGCACACATTGTGGCAAGACTGGCCATTACAAGAGTGAGTGTAATGCTAAAGAAAAGGCCAGTCGAAAGAACAAAGCCTTTGTTCAAGAGAAAAGTAAGATGCCTGAGTGGGCAAGAAGGAATCTAATTCATCATTTTGCCTATAGAAAGGGAACTTGTTTGGGTTCCTAAGACTAACACCTGATTTCTTTTTGCAGGTTCAAGTGAAAGGAAGTAGCCAAATTGGTATATGGATAGTGGCTAGTCAAAACATATGACTGCGAGCAAGGACCAGTTCCTTTCACTTGAGGACTTAAAAAGAGGCAATGTCTCCTTTGGGAATGGGAAGAAAGGTAAGATTATTGGGGTTGGAAAGGTAGGTAAGACAGACTCTCTCTCCATTTAGAATGTCTACTTAATAGATGGCTTGAAATATAACCTGATCAGTGTGTCACTACTGTGTAATAGAGGAAACCTTGTGGCTTTACCTCCACCAAATGCTTTGCGATTAACCTTACCACTAACAAGATTGTTTTGCAGGGAAAGAGAGTTAATAATATTTACATTGTAGAGTTGTCCACTCTCTCAGAAAATGAACTAACTTGTCTAAGTGTGTTGGATAATGATCCCCTTCTATGGCACAAAAGACTCGGTCATGCAAGTCTAAATCAGCTAAACAAATTAGTCTTTAAGGGCTTGGTGATAGGATTACCTAATATCAAGTTAAAGGAAGACAAAATTTGTGTGGCATGTTCAAGGGAGAAGCAGGTAAGATCATCCTTCAAAAACAAGAAAATGGTAAGTACAACCAAGTCGTTGGAACTGGTCCATATGGATCTATGTGGTCCAATGAGAACCGTGAGTAGAGGTGGAAAGAAATATGCAATGGTGCTTGTTGATGATTACTCTAGATTTACCTGGGTTCTATTTCTAACATCCAAATTCCAAGCATTTGATATATTTACTGCATTTGTTAGAAAAACTCAGAAACAATTAGGAAATCAACTAGCATCAATTAGGTCTGGCCATGGAACTAAATTTGAAAATTACAATTTTGCTGAAATTTGTGATGAAAATGGTATAGATCATAATTTCTTTGCCCCTAGGACTTCAACAAAATGGAGTAGTTGAAAGAAAGAATAGGACTCTTGAGGACATGGCTAGAACCATGTTGCTTTCTAGTAAATTGCCCCACAACTTCTAGGTAGAGGCTGTAAACACCGCATGTTACATAATAAATAGATGCATGACTAGACCTCTAGAGAAAACTCCCTATAAGTTACTTAAAGGGAGAAAATGAAACATATCCCATCTTAGGGCATTTGGTTGCAAGCGCTATGTGCACAATAATGGAAAGGACTCCCTAGGTAAGTTTGATCCCAGAAGTGATGAAAGAGTATTCTTGGGATATACTTCACATAGCAAAGCATATAAAGTGTTTAATAAAAGAACTTTGTGTGTAGAAGAAAGTATACATGTTGTATTTGATGAAACTAACATTCTTTCTAAGAGACGAGAACATGAAGATGAAGCCATTGGACTTCCCCAGCATAAGTAAAAGTGGCATCAAAAGAAGGAACATGTGATGGAACAGGTTCTTTTAATAAGGGCAACCTGACAGGGGGAACTAATCAAGGAGAAATTGAATCAAACCTCCGAGGGGAACCTATTCATGAACCTATTCCTCAGCAACAGAACATGGGAGAGGCATCTAGAAGAAACCAGTTGGTTGTGAAACCTCACAAGTATCAAATTTCTTCGTCCCATTGAGAACATTATCACTGATCCAACATCTGGAGTCAAAACTAGGTCACAGCTGAAGAACATGTGTGCTTTTGATGCTTTCCTATCTCTTATTGAACCTAAAAATGTTGTTGAAGCTTTGCAGGATGCAGATTGGGTAAATGTAGGATGAACTCAATCAATCTGAAAGAAGTGAAGTTTGGCATCTAGTTCCAAAACCCAAGGACAGATCAGTCATTGGCACAAAATGGATCTTCGGGAACAAACTTGATGAAGATGGAACAATTACAAGAAATAAGGCAAGGCTAGTGGTTCAAGACTACAGCCAAGAGGAGGGCATTGACTATAATGAGACATTTGCTTCGGTTGCAAGACTAGAGGCAATCAGACTCCTCATAGAATGGAATTCACTCTCCATCAAATGGATGTCAAAAGTGCCTTCCTGAATGGCTACCTAAAAGAAGAAGTGTAAGAACCCCCAGGGTTTGAAATCAAGGAATGTCCTAAGCATGTGTACAAGTTATATAAGGCTTTATATGGGCTCAAGCAGGCCCCAAGAGCTTGGTATAAACGGCTATCTAAATTTCTACTGGAGCATGGTTATAGAAAAGGTAAAATTGACAGTACCTAGTTTTTAAGGAAAAAAGTTAAAGACCTTCTTGTTAGGCAAATATATATGGATGACATAATATTTGGGGCCACTACTGATAGGTTGAATAATGACTTTGCAAAACTAATGGGGAGTGAGTTTGAGATGAGCATGATGGGTGAGCTTAACTTCTTATTAGGCTTGCAGATCAAACAAAGTCCAAATGGAACCATGATCCATTAGCAGAAGTATACAAAACAATTATCAAAAAGATTAAAATGGAAGACTCTAAAGAAATAAACACACATATTGCAATTGCCATTAAATTAGGTATTGATGAACCTGGTTCATAAGTTGATCAAAAGTTGTATAGGGATATGATTGGTTCACTTTGTATCTTACTGCCAGCATACCTGATATTGTTTTAAGTGTAGGAATTTGTGCTCGTTTTCAGGCAAATCCAAATAATCTCACTTGACTGCTGTCAAGAGGATACTAAAATATCGTGATAGGCACCACTGATTTGTGTCTTTAGTATCCCAAAGGTAGTAATTTCAATCTAGTAGGATATGCTGATGCTGATTATGCAGGTTTCCTAGTGGATAGGAAGAGCACCTCAGGTATGGCACACTTCCTTGGTTCATGTTTTGTGTCATGGGCTACCAAAAAGCAAAATTCAATTGCTCTATCTAATGTTGAAGCTGAGTATGTTATTGCTGCTTCTTGTTGTGCTCAATTACAGTGGATTAAATAACAGCTGGTAGATTTTGGAATTTAAGTAGAGTATTCCGATATTCTGTGATAACACTAGTGTTATAAGTATGACAAAGAACCATGTTCATCATAAATGGACCAAGCACGTAGATGTTAGACACCACTTTTTAAGAGATAACTACGAGAAAGGATTGGTTTCAATAGAATTTTGTGCTACTGATAAACAAATAGCTGACATCTTCACTAAAGCACTGAGCAGAGAAAATTTTGAGAGGAACATGTTGGAATTAGGTATGATTAAGATCACCTAAAAGATCCAACTCAGAATTCGCAATGGAAAAAGGGGGGAAATCTTTTGGATAAGAGTTCTAACTTTGTGTTAATGTGTAGATCAATTCTTACTTAGTCTCATACTTTAATCAGTATACTCTTGTGACATATGTATATATGACTTAATGATATCTAACAAAGTTTTTCTATTATGACATTGAGGCATGTTCAAGAGAGTTCTACTTGAAGAACCGGGTTCATCAGTATAAACTCATGAGAAAGTTCATATATATTTTCTATACTTTGCACAAGTAGAAAGACTAATTTTCCAATCATGAGCAGAAGTCCTACTTTCATCAAACTCCTAGAAATTCTATCCGTTTAGAATTGAACCAGTTCAGTTCTCCTAAAACTTTAAAAATTATATTTTTGCCTAAAATCCAGCAATGCTTAATAATCACTAAAAAGACCAGAATTCTACTTATATTAGACTCCTGATTGACTCGTGAAAAAGTTGTCGTTATCTCAATTAATTCTAATCACCTATAAGTACTCACCACACCCTTATTCATTATTTCATAACTGTCAAAAACCCCTCTCTAATTCTGATCATCTCTTTTCTCTCCAAAATCCCCAAATCTTCTCCAAAAATAATTCACCATGACTAACCCCCAAGATAATCCAGGCATAACCCCACCAGTATCCCCTTCTAATACGTCTTCATCTACTCCTTCTAGTGTTTCCCCAAAACCTAGATTTCATAGATAGAAAATGTTGGCTAGCAAAATTGTGGCTTCTGGGTCTCTAATAAAAGCTATAAATGAGAAATTGAGGGCTAGCCAAAAGAAGGGAAGTCATGTTCGAGAATTTGACTCCAGCTTTGAGTTTAAAGCCTTTATTTTTGCCAGCAAAGTTGAAGAACATGGGTCTTCTGACACTGACAAAAATCAAGAAACCCATGGTGATGTAAATACTTGTTTGGTATTTTATGATGTGGTTGGAAATGTAGATAGTAGGTTTGTTTTGGTTGGTTCTGTGAAAGATATAAAGGGGGTTGAGTCAAGTAGGAGGAGAAGTAAAAAGAAAGAAAAAGTTCTTGCTATTTGTGGAGGGGTTGAACAGAGTGGCAACAAGCTAGGGGGAAGTGGTTCTGGGGAGGCTGCTAAAGGTCTTGTTCATCTGAGCAAGCAACAAGATGAATCGGGTTCATCTATTGAGGAAACTCTACCTGATATTCTGGAAAAGGTTGGAGCCAGTTATGATCCAAAGAAGCGCAAAGCTTCCTCACAAATGACTCCAACAGCTTCCAAGTCAACAAAGAAAAGCAAAGTGTCATCTCCAAAGCCTATTGTCCCCTCAATTCCAAAGGGAAGAGCTACTAGAAGCAGGGTCAAACAAAGTGAACCGGAGTTACAAAAAGATTTGGAAGAAAGCAGGAAAAAGGAGAAGGAGAAAGGAAAAAGAAGAAGGAGAAAGAGTTGATTGAGTTTACAGCCAATGCCACCGTGAAGAATGGGGTTGTCACCAGCATAGTGAAAGGAGTAAAGGTGCAGTTTGATGCACCCAAATTGGGTGAGATTCTGGAAATACCCAGTGTGGGATATGATGATTATACTAGGCAGAGGTGGCCTTGTCATGATTCTCTCCCTACTACTCTCCAAACCATCAGAAATCTTTCTTAACACTGCAAGTGTTGAAGATGTGTCTGAAGCCAGATTTGTGCAGAAAACTGAGATGAGGGCTGAGCACAAGGTCCTGTTTGAGTTTGCAGATACCCAGATAGGAAAGGAGGTAAACTACCAACTATATGGACCTAGTTCCTATGGAGTGCCTTGTGAGAGTAATGCAGATAAATTGGCCTGCTTTCATTGTTAAACTACTAGATAGGGTCATTAATGGCTCCAAGGATCATGCCACCCCATATGGGTTCCTATTGACTACTGTTCTGGAAAGGCTGAATGTGCCTTTGAAGAAATGGGAGATGGCGTCAAGCAAGGAACACATTGGTGTCAGGACTCTTATGGCTTGTGACTATCCAGTAAACGCCACCCCAGTTGAACCTGGTTCATTTCTGAAGACTCCTATGAACAGCAAGGTTAGGGCTTTGGTTCAAGAATATGGAACTAAGGATGCTAAAATTTCTAGGTTGTAGGATCGTGTCACTGAATTGGAAACTGAGAAAGATGGCCTTAGAGCTGAGCTAGCAAAGGAAAAGGAGAAGACTGATGGAATGCTTCGGAATATGCTCAACCTTCTCCATACCCAGCCCTCTAGTTCCTCCAAGTCTTAGGATGTCCAGTTCTTATCATCTACACCTATCTAGAACCCCCCGCCCCACACCTAGTGACCCAGATTCGGGACTTTTTCTATTTTGTTGCTCATGTTTTGAAGTTTTTATTTCTTTTTGTAGTTTGTTGGTGGAAACATATCCTTATCAATGAAAATGGATTTTCTCTTGTTCTATGAAGATTCTGATCTTAATAGTTAATTTTGTTTGTTGATTGTTGATTAATTGAACCATGTTTTCACTTGCACTTTCCCCAGTGGCCATGAGTAATTATATAAATCTGGGATTTACCATATTTATGCAACTTTTTGATGATGCCAAAAAGGGGAAGATATATTGTTTTTTACTTTTTATTTTTGAATAATGTGATATTTATAACCTAATTAAACCTAGTCCTTGATGATAAGTTAAAATTGTAAGTTAAAGTATTGATGGTTAAGCTGAGTTCCTACAAGTTCTTTGAGAAGTAAAAGCACAGAGTTTGTCATCATCAAAAAAGGGGAATTTGATTTCCCAAGTTCAGGTGAAGTTTTGAAGAATAACAAATGAACTCAGTCATGGACCAGGTCCATCATGTGAGACATAGTGTTTATCAACCTATACATGTGAGTTACACGGGAAGAAGATAAGTCTCAAGGATCAAGAATCTATATCTTCTGAACTGATCAAAAAGGTTGCATATTCGATGAGGAGATAAAGTCTCTTTATAGGAAGAGGACACAGTACGAATAAAGGATAGGGTTAGAGTTTGTATTGTTCAACGACTCAACTTCAATGGAAGATCAGCAATTGAGTATCAATCAAACTCTAATTACTAACTCATTAAAAACTGTGATTGTTCTCTTTTACAGGTATTGCACAAACGCAGAAGTGAAACTTATTAAGAGCAAAAAGGCAAGGCAATTTTGAGAGCAATTTATGTGAGATTTAAGTGTGCATCTCTGAAACTACTTGGACAAGATAGAAGAACCAATTCCACTGTGTTTATTATTATTCTAGTTCAATTGTACTAGGTGGTTTAAAGTTGTACCTTTCTAGCTTTCATAGAAGCAATTGTATTATGTACTTTGAGTATTCAAGTTAGAGTTAACTTGAAAGTGTCGCAACTGTTGAGGCTGTGTGTCACATTGGGATTAGAGTTAATCCTTAGGTTTACAAAGAGTTTTTGTAAATGCTGTTTTGGCTCAGTGATTTTGGTGAATGTTTGGTAAAATCCTACTGATTAGTAGGTCATGGTTTTTTCACTTTTTGAGCCAAGTGTTTTCCACTTAAAAATATTTGTGTTCTTTATTTTTTTGTAATTTTAATTCTGCAACAGTAGTAATTAGAACACCTAGAAGAACCAAGTTCTTCTAGATCAAAAATTGAGGACCACACAAATCATCCCCCCCCCCCCTCTATATGGTATTGACGTTAAGAACTTCATAGCTCTAAATAGGGTTTTTAACACCTCAAAAACACATAATTGATGAAAACAGGTGATGATCCTTTTGGTCGTAACATTCTCCACCTCTAAAACAACTGTTTGTCCTTGAACGGACAGAAGAATGAAGTACCTGAGTATGGGAAAGATAAGGATAATGGATTCGCCTATCGAACTCGGACTCCCAGGTAAATGCCTCAGGAGGCTGACCTCGCCACTGAATACGAAAAAAAGGAAAACCCTTGGATATCAACTGACACACCTGCTGGTCTAGAATAGCCATCGGCTCATTCTCGTCAAACAAGTCCTTATCCAACTGGACAGTGCTGAAATCTAACACGTGGGATAGATCACTGTGATTTTTTCGGAGAATGGATACATGAAAAACAGGACGCACGACTGATAAGCTCGGCAAAAATGCAAGTCTATAAGCTACCTCTCCTTCGGGCCAATGAACTTAGGTCTAAGCTTGCCCTTCTTCGCAAATCTAATCACGCCATTCATAGACGACACTCAGAGCAATACCTGTTCACCAACCATAAAAGCCACATCTTGAACCTTACAGTCTGCATAACTCTTTTGCCTGGACTGAGTTGTACGAAACCTATCCTGAATGATCCTGATCTTGTCCAAGGCCTCCTGAACTAGATCTATATCCAACAACCGAGCCTCTCCCAGCTCAAACTATCCGACTGGTGATCGACATCGCCTACCATATAAAGCCTCATAAGGAGCCATCTAGATACTCGATTGGTAGTTGTTGTTGTATGGAAACTCTGCTAAAGGCAAAAAATGATCCCACGAATCTCCAGAGTCAATGACACACGCTTGGAGCATATCCTCCAAAATTTGAATAGTCTGCTCGAACTGACCGCCCGTCTGGGGCTGAAATATTGTGCTCAACTCAACCCGTATGCCCAACTCTCGCTGCACTACTCTCCAGAATCATGAGGTAAACTGCGTACCCCAGTCCGAAATGATAGATACGAGCACACTATGAAGGTGAACAATCTCCCGTATATAGATCTCAGCTAACCTCTCGGATGAATAGGAGACTGCCATAGGAATGAAATGCCTGACTTGATCAGCCTATCAACAATGACCCAAACTGCGTCAAACTTCTTCCGAGTCTGCGAAAGCCCAATAATAAATTCCATGGTGATCCGCTCCCAATTCCACTTGGGAAGTTCAATCCTCTAAAACAATCCACCAGGCCTCTGATGCTCGTACTTAACCTGCTGACAATTCAAACACCGAGCCATATATGCAACGATATCCTTCTATATTCTATGACACCAATAATGCTGTTGCAAACCCTGATATATCTTCGCGTCGCCCAGATGAATAGAATATCATGAACTATGGGCCTTCTCTAAAATCAAATCTCGAAGCCCATCCACATTAGGCACAGAAACTAGACCCTATAATCTCAAGACTCCATCATCACCTAAGTTAACCTACTTGGCACCTCACACTGCACTGTGTCTCTCAGGACACACAAATAGGGATCAGCAAATTGTCGATCATGGATATGCTCCAATAATGCAGAACGAGCAACCGTGCAAGCTAACACTCAACTAGGCTTAGAAATATCCAACCTCACAAATCCATTGGCCAAAGCCTAAACATGCAAAGCAAGCGGCCTCTTACCGACCGGAATATAAGCAAGGCTTCCCATACTAGCTGACTTCCTACTCAACGTATCGGCCACCATATTGGCCTTCCCCGGATGATGCAAAATGGTGATATCATAATCCTTCAACAACTCCAACCACCTCTTCTACCTCAAATTCAACTCTGTTTGCTTGAAAAAATAATGAAGACTCTTGTGGTCAGTGAACACCTCACATGCCACGCTATACAGATAGTGCCTCCAAATTTTCAACACGTGGACAATGGCTACCAACTCTAAGTCATGAAACGGATAGTTCTTCTCATGAATATTCAACTGTCATGAAGCATAGGCAATGACCTTGCCATCATATATCAATATTGCACTAAGTCCAATAGGGGAAGCAGCACAATAAATTGTATAAGGTCATGAACCTTTGGACAAAACCAACACGGATGTCATAGTCAGAGCTGTCTTAAGCCTCTGAAAGCTCGCCTCACACTCGTCCGACCATCTTAACTAGGCACCATTCTGGGTCAACCTGGTCATCAGGGCTGCGATGGATGAGAACCCCTCTATGAACCGATGATACTAATCTTCCAATCCTAAGAAACTCCGAATCTCTGTAGTTGATGTTGGGCTAGACAAGTTCTTGGCTGCCTCAATCTTCTTCGAATCAACTTGAATACCCTCTACTGATACAATATGACCCAGAAATGCAACTGAACTTAACTAGAACTCACACTTCAAAAATTTAGCATATAGCTGACTATCCCCTCTATTGATTCTGTTCTCGTTGTCCGCGAGTTCCCTGAAGTTTTTCCTTCAGACCTGTCGGGTATGTCGCCCGACAGGGATATTTACTTTTGCATTGATGTGGCTCTAGGCACCCAGCCCATATCTATCCCACCATATCGTGTGGTCCCCCCTGAGTTGAAAGATTTAAAGGAATAGTTGCAGGACTTGCTTGAGAAGGGTTTCATTAGACCTAGTGTATTGCCTTGGGGTGCTCCGGTGTTGTTCGTTAAGAAAACGTATGCTTCGATGAGAATGTGCATTGATTACCGGTAGATAAATAAGGTAACAATCAAGAATAAGTATCTAATACCGAGTATTGACGGTTTGTTTGATCAGCTTCAGTGTGCCAAGGTATTTTCAAAGATTGACGTAAGATCTGGATACGATCAGTTGAGGATTAGGCCATATGATGTCCCTAAGACATCATTCCACACTCGGTACGGGCATTATGAGTTCTTGGTTATATTATTCGGGTTGACAAATGCCCCAGCAGCTTTTATAGATTTGATGAATCGAGTGTCCAGGCCTTATTTGGACTCGTTCGTGATAGTCTTTATTGATGATATATCGATATATTCCCACAGCTGGGAGGAGCATGAGTAGCATCTCAGGGTAGCTCTTCAGAACTTGAGGGATAGTCAGTTATATGCTAAAAATTTTGAAGTGTGAGTTCTGGTTAAGTTCAGTCGCATTTCTGGGTCATGTTGTATTAGCATAGGGTATTCAGGTGGACCCAAAAAGGATTGAAGCAGTCAAGAACTGGCCTAGACCAGCATCAGCTATAGAGATTCGGAGTTTCCTGGGATTGGCAGGATACTATCATCGGTTTGTGGAGGGTTTCGCATCTATCGTAGACTCGATGACCAAATTGACCCAGAAGGGTGCTTAATTCAGATGGTCGTACGAGTGTGAGGCGAGCTTTTAGAGGCTCAAGACAGATTTGACTATGGCACCGGTACTGGTTCTGCCCACAGGTTCAGGGTCTTATACAGTTTATTGTGATGCTTCTCGTACTGATCTTGGTGTAGTTTTGATGCAGGATGGCAAGGTCATTGCCTATGCTTTGTAGAAATTAAAGATTCATGAGAAAAACTACCTGGTTCATGACCTAGAGTTAATTGCCATTGTCCACGCGTTGAAGATTTAGAGGCACTATCTGTATGGCATGGCGTGTGAGGTGTTCACGAATCACAAGAGTCTTCAGTATTTGTTTAAGCAAAAGGAGTTGAATTTGAGGTAGATGAGGTGGTTGGATTTGTAGAAGGATTATGATATCACCATCTTATATCACCCGGGGAAGGCCAATGTGCGGCTAATACCTTGAGTAGAAAGTCAGCCAGTATGGGCAGTCTTGCTTATATTCTGGTCGGTGAGAGGATGCTTCATTTGGATGTTCAGGCTTTAGCCAATCAATTTTTGAGACTGGATGTTTCTGAGCCTAGTCGTGTGTTAGATTGCAGGGTTGTTCGTTCTTTATTATAGGAGTGTATTCGTGATCGGCAGTATGATGATCCCCATTTATGTATTCTTTGGGACGTGGTGCAGCGCGGAAGTGCCAAGCAGGTAACCTTAGGTGATGATGGAGTTTTAAGATTGCAGAGTGGATTTTGTGTGCCTAATATGGATGGGCTTCGAGAGTTGATTTTCGAGTAGGGCCATAGTTCCTGGGCACACGAGTTGAGTTCAGCGAGAGTTGGGCACACGAGTTGAGTTAAGCATAGCATGTTATCTCCAGACGGATGGTCAGTCCGAGCGGACTATTCAAATTTTGGAGGATATGCTCCGAGCTTGTGTTATTAAATTTGGAGGTTCGTGGGATCAATTTTTTCCTTTAGCGGAGTTTGCCTACAATAACTGCTACCAGTCAAGTATCCAGATGGCTTCTTATGAGGCTTTATATGGTAGGTGATGTTGGTCTCTAGTCAGATGGTTTGAGCTAGGAGATGCTCGGTTGTTGGGTACGGATCTGGTTTAGGGGGCCTTAGAGTAGGTCAGGATCATTCAGGATAGGCTTCGTGCAGCTTAGTCTAGGCAAAAGAGTTATGTAGACTGTAAGGTTCGAGATATGGCTTTTATGGTTGGTGATCGGTTATTGCTCTGAGTGTTGCCTATGAAGGGCGTGACGAGATTTGGGAAGAAGGGCAAGCTTAGCCCTAGGTTCATTGGCTCGTTTGAGATTCTTGATCGAGTGGGGGAGGTGGCTTATAGGCTAGCATTACCGCCGAGCTTATCAGCCGTGCATCCAGTTTTTCATGTATCCATCCTCCGAATATATCATGGCGATCCATCCCATATGTTAGATTTCAGCAGTATCCCGCTGGAAAAGGACTTATTTTACGAGGAGGAGTCGGTGGCTATTCTAGACCGGCAAGTTCGTCAGTTGAGGTCAAAGAGTTTCCCTTATGTTCCTGTTCAGTGGAGAGGTTAGCCTCCTGAGCCATCGACCTGGGAGTCTGAGTCCGATGTGCGGAACCGTTATCCCTATCTATTTCCCGACTCAGGTACTTCCTTCTTCTGTCCATTCGAGGACGAATAGTTGTCTTAGAGGTGGAGGATGTATCAAGATTTGCGGCAGGATTATTGGTGGCATAGAATGAAGAAGGATATTGTTGCATATGTGGCTCGGTGTTTAAATTATTAGCAGGTTAATTTTGAGCATCAGAGGCCTGGTGGATTATTTCATAGGATTGAGCTTCCCGAGTAACAGCGCCAGTGGATATTTATGGACTTTGTTACTAGACTCCCGCAGACTCGAAAGAAGTTTGATGCAGTTTGGGTTATAGTTGATAGACTAACCAAGTCAACATATTTCATTCTTGTAGCAGTCTCCTATTTATCCGAGAGGTTAGCGAAGATCTATATTCGAGAAATTTTTCGCCTTATGGTGTGCCCGTATCTATCATTTTGGACCGGTGTACGCAGTTTACCTTGCACTTCAAGAGCGCAGTTCAGCGAGAGTTGGGCACATGAGTTGAGTTAAGCACAGCATTTCATCTCCAAACAGATGGCCAATCCGAGCGGACTATTCAAATTTTGAAGGATATGCTCTGAGATTGTGTCATTGACTTTGGAGGTTTGTGGGATCAATTTTTTCCTTTAGTCGAGTTTGCCTACAACAATAGCTACCAGTCGAGTATCCAGATGGCTTCTTATGAGGCTTTATATGGTAGGCGATGTCAGTCCCCAGTCAGATAGTTTGAGCCAGAAGAGGCTGGGTTGATGCGTACGGATCTGGTTTAGGACGCCTTGGACTAGGTCAGTATCATTCAGGATAGGCTTCCTACAGCTTAGTCTAGGCAAAGAGTTATGCAGACTGTAAGGTTCGAGATGTGGATTTTGTGGTTGGTGATCGGGTATTGCTCTGAGTGTCGCCTATGAAGGGCGGGATGAGATTTCGGAAGAAGGGAAAGCTTAGCCCTAGGTTCATTGTCCCGTTTGAGATTCTTGATCGAGTGGGGGAGGTGGCTTATAGACTTGCATTGTCACCTAGCTTATCAGTCGTGCATCCAGTTTTTAATGTATCCATGCACCGAAAATATCATGGTGATCCATCCTACATGTTAGATTTCAACACTGTCCAGTTTGAAAAGGACTTGTTTTACAAGGAGGTGCTAGTGACTATTCGAGAACGGCAAGTTCGTCAATTGAGGTCATAGAGTTTCCCCTTTTTTTGTTTTCAGTGAAGAGGTCAGCCTTTTGAGTCATCGACTAGGGAGTCTGAATCTGATATGCGAAACCGTTATCCTCATCAATTTCACAACTCAGGTACTTCCTTCTTCTATCAATTCGAGGACGAACGGTTGTTTTATAGGTGGAGGATGTATTAAGATTTGCGGAAGCATTGTTGGTGGCATAGGATGAAGAAGGATATTATTGCATATGTGGCTCGTTGTTTGAATTATCAGCAGGTTAAGTATGAGCATCAGATTTCTGGTGGATTGTTTCAAAGGATTGAGCTTCCCGAGTAGAAATGGGAGCCGATCTTTATGGACTTTGTTACCAGACTCCCGCAGACTCAGAAGAAGTTCGATGCAGTTTGGGTCATAGTTGATAGGCTAACCAAGATTCATCCTGGTACTATATTCATCCGGCCGCCACAAAGATGTATCAAGATTTACGGCAGCATTATTGGTGGCATAGAATGAAGAAGGATAAAAAAGTTGCATATGTGGCGCGGTATTTGAATTATTAGCAGGTTAAGTATGAGCATGAAAGGCCTAGTGGATTGTTTTAGAGGATTGAGCTTCCCAAGTAGAAGTGGGAGCGGATCTTTAAGGACTTTGTTACCAGACTCCCGCAAACTCGGAAGAAGTTCGACGTAGTTTGGGTCATAGTTGATAGGCTAACCAAGTCAATATATTTCATCCATGTGGCAGTCTCCTATTCATCTGAGAGGTTAGCTGAGATCTATATTCGGGAAATTGTTCGCCTTTATGGTGTGCCCGTATCTATCATTTTGGATAGGTGTACGCAGTTTACCTTGCGCTTCTACAGAGTAGTTCAGCGAGAGTTGGGCACACAAGTTGAGTTAAGCACAATATTTCATCTCTAGACGGATAGTCAGTCCAAGCGGACTATTCAAATTTTAGAGGATATGCTCCGAGATTGTGTCATTAACTTTGGAGGTTCGTGGGATCAATTTTTGCCTTTAACAGAGTTTGCCTACAACAATAGCTACCAGTCGAGTATCCAGAAGGCTTCTTATGAGGCTTATATGGTAGGCGATGTCGGTCTCCAATCAGATGGTTTAATCCGGGAGAGGCTTGATTGTTGGGTACGGATCTAAGAGGCCTTGGACTAGGTCAGGATCATTCAGGATAAGCTCCGTGCAGCTCATTCTAGGCAAAAGAGTTATGCAGACTGGAAGGTTTGAGATGTGGATCTTATGGTTGGTGATCGGGTATTGCTCTGAGTGTCGCCTATGAAGGGCGTGATAAGATTTGGGAAGAAGGGCAAGCTTAGCCCTAGATTCATTAGCTCGTTTGAGATTCTTGATCTAGTGGGGGAGGTGGCTTATAGACTTGCATTGCCTCCGGGCTTATTAGTCGTGTATCTAGTTTATCATGTATCCATGCTCCGAAAATATCACGGTGATCCATCCCACATGTTAGATTTCAGCAGTGTCCAGTTGGAAAAGGACTTGTTTTATGAGGAGGAGCCGGTGGCTATTCTAGACCGGCAAGTTCGTCAGTTAAGGTCAAAGAGTTTCCCTTATGTTCATGTTTAGTGGAGAGGTCAGCCTCCTGAGCCATCGACCTGGGAGTCCGAGTCCGATATGTGGAACCGTTATCCCCATCTATTTCCCGACTCAGGTACTTCCTTCTTCTGTCCATTCGAGGACGAACGGTTGTCTTAGGGGTGGAGGATGTGACGATCCAAAAGGTCATACCGGTTTTTAATCAAATTTTGTGCTTTAGAGGCCTTGAAAACCTCATTTAGAGTCACCTCAATTTGCATGTGCAGTCTGGGTGCATAGCCGAAAAGCTTAAATGAGAAATTCTGTGAAAAATGCTAAGTTTTGATGCTAAAATAGATAAATTTGACTTTGGTCAACATTTTCGGCAAATGGACCCGGACACATAATTTGACAGTCCTGGAGGTTCTTTAGGAAAATATGGGACGTGGGCTTATGCCCGGAATCGAATTTCGAGGTCCCAAGCTTGAGAAATGAATTTTCAAAATGAAACTGTTTTTCTGAAATATTTAAGAAAATTAAAAATGAAATCTAATTAGAAAGCGATGTTATCGGGCCCGTATTTTGGTTCCGGTGCACGGTATAGACCTTATATATGAGTTAAGTCATTTCTATGAAATTTGTTTCAAAATGTAAGTCGTTTCACGTGATACGGACCTTAATTGGGAAATTTGATGTATAAAGGAGTTTCGAGAAATTTCAGTAATCTTGAGGTCAAATTTGATGTTCGTGATGTTATTTTGGTTATTTGATTACACGAATATGTTCGTAGAATATTTTGTGAAGTTGTGTGTATATTTGGGTTGGAGTTTTGAGGGTTCGAGTGAGTTTCGGGTAGGTTCCGGAATGCTGTAGGCTTAGAAATTAGAGATTGCAGGTTCAGGAAGTTGTAGGCCTCTGAACCCTCTTGTGCGGTCCGCAAGAAATCGCGTGCAACTGCGGAGGGGCTAGCGCGTCCGGGATATCCTTTGTGCGGCCCGCGGTGGAGGCTGTGCGGCCGCAGTCGCCTTTGTGCGGTTCGCAGAGGATTTTGAAATGCAGGTCTTCAGGTAAGCCTGTGCAGCCGCGGTCCATTTTGTGCGTTCTGCACAGCGAGTCTGCCTGGGGTATATATAGATGGGAATTTTAGTTATTTTTTATTTTTCAAAACCCTAAAAACATAATAGGTGGTTATTCAAGCAACCTTTCTTCTCCAAATCAATTGTAAGTCATTTTAACTAGTTTCTTTAATAATTAACATATTTTAACATGATTTCAACTTAAAATTAGAGATTTTCATAGGGGAATTGGGTGTTTTGGGTAGAACTTAGGTTTTTCAAAAATTGGGTATTTGGACCTCAATTTGAGGTCCGATTTCAAAACAAATTGCATATTTGAGTTCATGGGGAAACGGGTAACCGGGTTTTGGTTCGAACCTCGGCTTTTGACCATGTGGGCGAGGGGCAAATTTTAAATTTTTGGGTAAAACTTTGGGAAACTCATTATCATGCATTAGGGTTGATTCATATAGCATTTATTGATGTAAATTAGTGATTTATGATTAGATACGAATGAATTGGTGGTGGAATAGAGGGGCAAGGCTATAATTGAGACTTGAGTAGTGTTCAAGGAATTGATGTAAGTGTTCGGTCTAACATTGGCTTGAGGGATTTAGGAGTTGTCATATTTGCTACTTGCTCCTTGTGGAGTACGACATATAGGAATGGTGACAAGTATCTATACGTTGGTGTCAAGCATGATCGTGAGTCTTAAATTGAAAGTTGTTGTATTCTTAAATGACATTACGTATGCCTTAACTAATGATCTACCATATCGAGCAAATATTTGTTTATCCTCGTAGATCCTATTTTTGATTGAGCATCTTCATTAATCAAACTGAGTTAAGGTTTAGCTGATTCTCCCTTGCCGAGATGATTGTTTCTATATTTTTGTTCCCTTGCCGTGAAGTTATTATATTCTTTGTTCCCTTGCCGGGATTTCTTGTGATTATATGGTGATAATGAAATAGAAGTGGGTGCTACGCCTACCGCGAGATATGATGAAATGGGATTGGGTGGTACACCTACCACGAGATATGATAAAATGGGAGTGGGCGGTACGTCTACCACGAGATATAAAAAAATGGGAGAGGGGGATACACCTACCACGAGATATGATGAAATGCGAGCGGGTGATATGCCTACCACGAGATATGATGAAATGGGAGCGAGTGGTACGCCTATGACGATATACAATGAAATGGGAGCGAGTGGTACTCCTATCACAAGATATAATGAAATAGGAATGGCTGGTACGCCTACCACGAGATATGATAAATAGGATCGGGTTGCACTCTTGCAACAAGATTGAAAGTGAAAGTTGTCTTTACTTCTCTTTATCCGTGTTTGAAGTTACAGTTTTCCTTGTTGTTCTTGATATTTTGTTTATTTTCCACTCCCGCAGCATGTTCTCCTTCCCCAGCTTTAAGTGTTTATTACTTGTTTACTTTTCTGCCATAAATTATAAAACTGCACAGGTTTATCTGGAGTATGGTCCTAGTTTCGTCACTACCTTTCCGGGGTTAGGCTAGACACTTACCAGCACATAGGATCGGTTGTGCTAATGCTACACTCTGCACTTATGTGCAGATACTGGAACATCATTTGGGCAACAGAATTAGTTCAGGAGCTAGCCTTCAGTCCACCGAGACTCCGAGGTACCCTTGCAGGCGTCTGCAGGCCTGGCGTCTCCTTTAATTTATGTTTTATTCTGTTATCTCATGTATTCGAGACAAACAATGTTTTTTTTCTTTCAGACAGTTGTATTAAGCACTCTTACTAGTCCGTGTATGTTGTGACACCAGGTGCTGTGTTGAGACTAGTATTGGCTTTCTAGACGTGTGTTTTATATTCATCTAAGACTTTCGCTAATTTTAATTTCTGTTGTTCTTCAAATTCTTATTCATTGATAATATAATTGGTTTAAAATGAACAAAAATGAAAAGCGGTAATGACTTCCAAGGTTTATGGCTTGCCTAGCTTCCACGAGTAGGCGCCATCACGACTCCCGAGGGTGAGAACTCCAGGTAGTTACTTGGAGTTTTGCGAGCATTGTGTCAAAGGGAAACAGACAAGGGTTAAATTTGGTACACGATCCATAATACAAAGGGCATTTTATATTATGTACACTCTGATATTTTGGGTCATTCCAAAACACCTTCATTGGGTAGGAAGCAATATTTTGTAACCTTTGTTCCCGAAGAGTGTGAGTATATACAATGAAGAGAAAAGATGAAGTGTTGGGAATTTTTCTCAAATGGAATATGATGGTGGAGAATCAAACAGATAGGAGGATTAAGTGTATTTGCACACACAATAGAGGTGAATATAAAAATGATCATTTCAATAAGGTATGTGAAAATGCTGGTATCATCTGACACTTCACTGTCAGACATACACCACAACAAAATGGAGTGGCTTAACATATGAACGGGACCTTGTTGGAGAAGGTATAGTGTATGTTGTCCAATGCTGGCTTCGGCAAAGAATTTTGGGCTAAGGCAATTACATATGCATGCCACCTCATTAATCATCTACCATATGTGGCTATTGATGGAAAGACACCATTTGAAAAATGGTTTGGAAAGCCTGTTGTAGATTATGACTCTTTGCACGTGTTTGGCTCAACTGCATATTATCTTGTGACAGAGTCAAAATTGGATCAACCTACAAAGAAGGCTATTGGTATAGGGAATACTTCTGGAATCAAAGGATACCGCTTATGGTGTTCTATGATAAAGAAAGTAATATTCAGCAGGGATGTTACCTTCGATGAATCTGCTATGGTAAATAACAAATGAAGATACCAAACAAGATGATAGTGCTTCTAAGCAAGTGGATTTTAAAGAAAAATTTATTTTTCCTACATAAGAAGCAGAGGAGGAAACAAATAAAGATCATCCTCTGAAAGAAGATCCAGTTGAGAGGGAGGTTCCAACTCAATAACCTCAATAGCAACTTGAGACAATTGCAACAAGTAAACCGAAAAGGACGGTAAAGAAACACATTCGTCTCATAAAGACGGTAGCTTGTGCCGCCTCAATTGTAGCTGATAATGTTCCTAACAATTATAACAATGCAGTCCAAAGTTCTAAGAAGATAAATGGAAGATTTCCATGGATGATGAAATACAGTCCCTTCACTAGAATCATACATGGATATTGGCCAATCTCCTGAAGGGTTAAAAAGCAATTGGGTGCAAATGCGTTTACGCAAAGAAGGAAAGATTTTCTAACCAAGTAGATGTTCGCTACAAAGCAAGATTTATGGCCAAATTATATGATCAAAAGAAGGGAATTGATTACAATGAAGTATTTTCTCCAGTTGTAAAACATTTCTCCATTAGAATTATGTTGACTTTGGTAGCACAGCTGGATTTGGAACTAGTTCAGATGGATGTAAAAACTGTGTTTTTACATGGAAACTTGGAGGAGAAATATATATGACTCAGCCAGAAGGATTCAAAGTATTTGGAAAAGAAAATATGGTGTGCAAACTTGAAAAATCATTGTACGGATTGAAACAATCTTCTAGAAAATGGTAAAGTGATTTGACTAGTTTATGTTGCGGCAAGGGTACAAGAGAAGCAAATACGATCATTATGTGTATTTGCGCAAGCTTGAAGATGGTTCCTTTGTATATCTTCTCCTATATGTCAATGATATATATATAGCTTCCAGGAATTCTGAAAAAAATTGATAAGTTGAAGATTCAACTAAAGAAGGAGTTCGAGATGAAGGATTTGGGTGAGACAAAGAAAATTCTTAGCATAAAGATAATAAGAGATAGATGTTCAAGGAAACTTTTTTTATCTCAAAAGGAATATTTGAAGAGAGCACTACAGCGTTTTGGCATAGATGAGAAGACTAAGTCAGTTAGTATTCTACTTGCTCCCCATTTTCAGATAAGTACTACTATGTCGCCAAAAGATGAAGGTGAGCGGGAGTATACGTCAAAGGTACCATACGCATATGTTGTTGGTAGATTGATGTATGCAATGATCTGTGCAAGACCTGACATTTTACAAGTTTTTAAAGTTATTTAGCAGATATATACATAATACGGGAAAGGAGATTGACAAGCTGTGAAGTGGATTCTACGGTATTCATAATACTGTAGATGTTGAGTTAGTTTTTTATCATGAGGGCAATCAGTTTGTAGTTGGATATTGTGACTCGAATTTTGCGGGTAATTTGGACAAACGAAGATCAACTACTGGTTATGTTTTTACTTTTGCAAAGGCACCAGCTAGTTGGAAGTCTACTTTGCAGTCGAGAGTTGCTTTGTCTACAACAGAGGCAGAGTACATGGCTATTAAAGAGGTTGTGAAGGAGGCAATTTGGCTCCAAGGATTGCTAAAAGATCTTGGTATTGGACACAAAAGTATCCCAAATTTTTTGTGATAATCAAAGTGCTATTCAATTAGCGAAGAACCAAGTTTATCATGCAAGGACGAAGCACATTGATGTTCGGTATCATTTCGTATGAGAAATCATAGAAGAAGGTGGAGCTACAGTGAAGAAAATTCATACTATAGAAAATCCTGCTGATATGCTGACAAAAGTAATGATTGCGGTCAAGTTTCAACATTGTTTGAATTTTATTAACATTGTGGAACACTAAATATTGAAGATGAAGACACAACCAAATTTGTTATTGACATAAAACTGAAGATGTGAAAAAAATTGCCAAGGTGGAGATTTGTTGAAATTGTCAAACCTCCCATATCGGTGGGTGACAATTTTGGACAGGAATTTTTTTCGATAAAAGGAGGCCTGATGTTTAGGATTTAAACACACATCTCATTTGTCTTCTTATCTTCTTAAGGCATATGTTCTCTCTTTAGTATTATTTTACTTGTATTTGTGGAGTGGAACAAAATATTGGTTGTGTTCGAGGAAGTAGGCGAAATTGATCGAACCTCGTAAATTCTAGTATTTCTTTTATTGTTGCTTTAATGTCTTATTTATTATTTGGTGGTTGTCATAATTTTTTGATCTAATAATTATGACTCATTCACACTATATACATTTAACTTGCGCAACACAATTTCTATCGGACACAGTTCCTTTTTATTTTTTTACCTTTTTTTCTTTTTTGAACGTGCTTAGCTGAAATCCTGCTCGTCCCACCATCGAAGAACCTAGCTAGCATATATTCCAAGTTTCCAACAAAAGCATGAGCTGTTTTTTTGTTCGACACGTTAATAATTGATGGCCTTTTTAGTTTCTAATTGAAAAGGCTTGCTTTCTTTCAAGGGCATGCATGGAAAGATTGTGAAGAAAATAATATGTGCATGAATCAATTTTGTGTGGAACGGATTCTTATGTATCGGTTTTAATTATTATTTTAAAATCTATAATACCTTTAGTTGTAAATCAATATTGTCAGATATTTAGCAGAAAAATGGAGTTTCATCATATCAATGCACGAGAAATCTGTTGAACCCTCATAGGCTCCAACGATTTCACAGGTTTCTAGTGACAAAACAGAGGTGATACATCATAAATAAATGTATATGTATATGATAAGAAATCATAGGTCTTTCTTTTTCCTTTATCATTACTTCTAACTTCTAAGAACTCAAAAGCAACTAAGAGTTCAATAAATGTACGTAATCCGTATAGATTTTGTCTATCTGGACTAGTTCATATTCATTGAACAGCTAAGAATAGGAGTAAGCATGTTCTGAATTATTAAAAACTAGAACAATAATCTAAATAGTCATCAACATAATCGTTTACATTAAAAATAGCTCATCTATACATATTATATACGATAGAACTCGGAAAGCTCGATTTCGAAAACTGGAGTCCGAGTTCAGGAAACTCGAAGTAAGAATTAAGCTAGGCCCGAACCAGCGCACCTTGAGAAGGAAATCGGGGGGCCTGCCATGATCCGCCTCCAGGGCAATATAATTTTGAGTACACTCAAGAAAGAACGGGAATTTCTCAAGGACACGTAGATCAGGGCATAAATTATATGATAAGGTTTGTACGAAATAGTATAAGTCCGAACTATGTCGTTATACAGCTATACCAATAGAATTCTTTACCATAATTGGAAATGTACCATATTAGGATTTTCCCCTTTTATATAAAGGGGCCCCAATCCTTGTAAAACATTATCTCATTCACTTCAATAGAACATTCTACTCCGCTTTTCTTGTTTATCGTGCTCGACAATCATTTTTCAGCTTTATTCATACTTTATTGCTCTTAGCTCACCTCGATGCCCCTGAGATGATCGAGCTCGAGGTCCCTATTGCTCTAACAACACTGATTTGGTTCATCAATTCTTCTTGCTTAAACTTAATATTACTTGTATATTCACTGGTATTAGAATAAATCACATATCTTTAAAACCACAAATTTGTTACGATAAATATCAAATTACGGTGGATGTCTACTCTTGCTCCATGATCGTCATCTCAAATGCTTAATGGCATATTCAATGACATATTTCTATGTTTAACGACAAATTTTCTTCACTCTTCATGCATATATAAAGGCCTTGTAATAGATAGAAAAATACACACAATTGAAGAAGAAAATCTCTCTTCCTTCTCTCTATCTCCATTTCTTGTTCATATTTTACTAAATTGCTGATATTTCTTTTTCATGTTTGGCTAAATTATTTTTTTCATAGCATGTTATCAACACGAATTCATCACTATTGTTGCCTTTAAATTGAATTTGATTTTCTCCTTAAGATTGAATTGTTTGATGGTGTTGCTCATTGAAGTAAATCAGGTAATATGATCCAATATTACCTTATCCCCTTTTTGGTTTTCTAACTCTTTTTAAGTTGTGTTTTTCGCTTCGAAAAAAGGTACTTCTGTTTTGAAGTTATGCACTTTTATATGAAATATGTTGTAAGTTTTATTAGTCATTATAACCACTTCTATATAACTTGTTGTGCTTTAAACAAGTGATGTTTACACTTTGAACAATGATGTTTATAACCTAATGTACCTGGTCCTTGATGATAACTGATAAAAAGAAAAAATACTTTGATGTTTATAACCTAATGTACCTGGTCCTTGATGATAAGTGATTAAAAGGAAAGATGTTTCTAACATTGTGTTGATGTCGAGCTGAGTTGAAACATGTTCTCTGATCATTAAAAGCACATAGTTTGTCATCATAAAAAAGGGGGAATTTGTTGGCCCAAGTCAGATGAAGTTTTGAAGATTGAAAAAATGAACTAAGTCATGAACCTGGTCCATCATGGGAGACACAGTGGTTATCAACCTATGCATATGAGATGCACGTGAAGAAGATAAATCTTAAAGATCAAGAAACAATATATTCGGAATGTCTTATGAATTGATTGAAAAGATTGTATATGGGATAAGGAGAAGAAATCTCCTAATGAGAAGAGAACACCATCTGGATCAAGGATAAGGGTTGAAGTTTGTATTGGTCTAGGACTCAAATTCGATGGAGGATCAGCAATTGAGTCTCAATCAAACTCTCACTGCTAACTTAATAAATATCTAAGTTTGTTCTCTTTTTTAGGTATGCACTTTTCCTGTAAAAACAACTCAGGATGAACCAGGTACATCATTCAGGTGCACAAAAACGGACAGACTTGAGCATGTGGGTTGCACGTGAAAGAGATAAGCTTAACATGGAGTATTTTATATCTCCTGATCAAAAATGTTGCATAATTGATAAGGAGAAGGATTCCTTAATCAAAGAGAGCACTATCCAAGATAGGGAAGGAGTTAGAAGTTGAAATCAACTAGAACTCTTCCACCAAGGAAGACTTGCATCAGAGCTCTAGTTATTTCTTCATCTACTAACTCTATAAATTGCAGGATGTTCTCACATTAAAAGAGTTGCACAAAAATGGAGAATTTAAACGTGAATTGAGAGAAAAATAGCAAGACTTTTTGCCAGCAGTTCGTGTGTGATTCAAGTGTGCAAACCTGAAGCTACATGAACCATATTGAAGAACCATCTCCATAAAGAGTTTTATGTGTCTTTCTTTATTTCTAGTTCAATTGTAGTAGGTGTTTTTATTTGTACCTTTCAGCTTTCATAGAATCAACCGTAATAGGTACTTTGAGTATTCAAGTTAGAGTTAACTTGAAGTTGGCGCAACAGTTAGAGGCTGGTTGTTACAATGGGATTAGAGTTAATTCTTAGGTTTACAAAGAGATTTTGTAAATGCTATTTTGGCTTAGTAATTTTAGTGAAAGTTTGGGAAAATCCTACTGAGTAGTAGGTCGTGGTTTTTTCACCTTTTGAGCCATGTGTTTTCCACGTAAAATCTTTGTGTTCTTTATTTTCTGTATTTATTATTCTGCAACAGCAGTAGTTGGAACATGTAGAAGAACCAGGTCCTTCATAAGCAGTTTAAGAGAAAAATTAGGAATCACCCCCCCCCCCTCTTGCGTGGTATTGACGTATGAAAGATCAATTGGTATCAGAGCAGGTTATCCTTGAAGAGGATAACACCTTAGGAACATATCAAGATAAGCGCACCACCTGGAAACTGGGAAGGGCAATCCAGTGATAGGCCTTCACTCTTTAATGGCCACTACTACTCTTCGTGGAAAAGAATAATGAGAGATCACATCACCGGAGAAGACTATGAGCTATGGGACATTGTCACCGATGGTCCCCTAGATAACATGAAGAAGAATGCTGAAGGAGTAGATGTGCCAAAAACAAGAGCTGACCGCAATGCTGAGGACTTGAGAAAATGGGAAAAGAATGCTAAGGCCAAAAAATGGCTTGTGTGTGGACTTGGTCCAGACGAGTACAGTAGAATTCAAAGTTGTACCACTGCAAAGGAAATATGGGACACTCTACAAGTGGCTCATGAAGGAACTCCTCAAGTAAAGAGATCAAGAGGAACATTGCTATATTCTCAATATAAGAATTTCACCATGGAGGAAGGGGAAACCATCCATGAGATGTATACAAGGTTCACCACATTGATAAATGAACTTAAGTCACTTTGAAGGGTTATTCTTGAAGAGGACAAAATTGAGAAAATTTTGACAAGGGTTCTGCCAGTCACTTTGGAAAGCAAAATCACTGCAATTCAGGAATCAAAGAAATTCCCACTCTTAAGTTGGACTAACTAATTGGAAATCTCACAACCTATGAACTTAGAAGGCAAACCATGAAGATGGATGCACCCAAAAAGGAAAGGAGCATGGCATTCAGAATAACTGAAGATGCTGATTAAGAGGAGGATGAAATGATCATGATCACAAAGGAATTCAAGAAGTACTTAATGAGAGGAAATGGTCCTTCAAGAAGTGGAAGCTACAAACCAAGGGTTCCTGAAAATCAAACCAATGAGGGGTGTTACAAGTGTGGTAAGAGTGATCACCACATTAGAAATTGCCCTCAATGGGAAATTGAATGGAAGAAGGAAAGAGCTGAACGAAGGAATAAGAAGAAGGAACATGTTCAACTAAAGAAGAACAAAGGATCAACGAAAGTTATGGTTGCTGTTTGGGGAGAAAGCTGAGATGAGGACTCAGAGGGTGAATATGGAGATGAATAAGCACTTATGGAAATTGGAGAATTTGATGAGGAATCCGAGGTAAGTATAAATCATCTCAAAGACAAGATTAAATTTTTGTCTAAAGAAAAGCTGGCTGAGCTATTAATGGACTTCATTGATGAGTCTAAGATAAGTAACAATGAGAAGGAAGTTCTGTCTAGGGAATGTGTGATTCTAAAAACAAAATGTAAAATTCTAGAGTCTAGGGCAAATGAGAGTGATAACAAAAATACTAAGTTGAAGAACCAGGTTCATGAACTTGACACCACTGTCCTAGAGCTTAGATCTGAAAATTTAAAATTGAAATTAGGAACTGGTAAAAAGAAAGTTGATCACACATAACTCACTTTAGAAGAAAATGTAGGAAAAATGAGAGATGAGTTGTACAAAAAGGATGAGCAAATAAGAGTCCTTAAGGAGGATCTAAACGTTAAGCACGAGCTAGATAGAACCTGTAAATGGAATAGGTCCTCCGATGCACTTTCATGGCTACATGAACACCATAGTAGCAATAAGAGAGGACTTGGCTACAGGACCCCTACACCTAAGTGGGATCCCAAAAGCAAGTACCTCACACTTACTAAGAACATAATTTGCATACACTGTGGTAAAACTGGTCATTATAAATCTGAATATATTTCAAAATAAAAGGCTAGTCAAAAGAATAAAGAATTTGTTCAAGGGAAAAATATGCTGCCAGGTTGGGCTAAAAAGAATCTGATTTACCCTTTTGCCTATAGAAAGAGACCCAAATTATTTGGGTTCCTAAGACTAACCCCTAATTTCCTTTTTGTGGGTCCAAGTGAAGGGCAGCAGTCAAATATGATACATGGATAGTGACTTCTCAAAGCATATGACAGGAAGTAAGAATCAGTTCCTTTCACTTGAGGACCCCAAAGGAGGTGATTTCTCCTTTGGAAATAAGAAAGATGAGATCATTGCGGTTTGAAAGGTAGGTAAGGTTGATTCTCACTCTAAGAGAATTTCTACCTGATAGATGGCCTAAAATATTGCCTAATAAGACAATCACAATGGTGTGATAGAGGTAACTTGGTAGCATTCACCTCTACAAAATGTGTTGCCATTAATCTTACCACTACAAGATTATTTTGCAGGGAAAAAGAGTATCAATACATACATTGTAGATTTGTCCACACTTTCAGAAAATGCACTCACTTGCTTAAGTGTGTTGGACAATGATCCCCTCTTTTGGCACAAGAGACTTGGATATGCCCGTCTAAGTCAACTCAACAAACTAGTCTCCAAGGATTTGGTGATAAGACTGCCTAACATTAAGTTCAAGAAAGAAAAATTTGTGAGGCTTGTGCAATGGGGAAGCAGGTAAGATACTCTGTCAAAAGCGATAAAATGGTAAGCACCACCAGAACGATGGAACTGGTCCATGTGGATCTTTGTGGTCCAATGAGAAAATTAAGCAGAGGTGGTAAAAGATAAGTGATGGTGCTTGTTGATAATTACTCTAGGTTTACTTGGACATTATTTTTAACATTTAAAGTTGAAGCATTTGACATTTTTGCTTCTTGTGTTAAAAAAATCATAAACAACTAGGTAATCAACTTACATCAATTAGGTCTGATCATGGAACTGAATGTGAAAATGCTAAGTTTGCTGAATTCTTGCATGCTACACCATATTTGCATAACTAGACCTCTTGTTAAGGAGATTACCTATGAGTCACTTAAAGGGAGAAACTATATATATCCCATCTTAGGGCATTTAGATACAAGTACTTTGTGCACAATAATGAAAAAGACTCCCTATGTAAAATTTGATTCCAGAAGTGATGAGGGAGTATTCTTGGGATATTCTTCACATAGAAAAGCATATGAAGCGTACAACAAAATAACTATGTGTGTAGAAAAACTATACATGTAGTTTTGATGAAACTAACATTCTTTCTGAGAGACAGGAACATGAAGATGAAGCTACTGGGTTGGAAAAAGGTTTAAATGAAGTCACAGCCCAAGATGAAGTTGCACCAGAAGAAGGAAGAGGTGATGGAACAGGTTCTTCTACCCAGGGCAACAAATCAGGGTGAACTGACTAGAGAATAACTGATCCTCAAACCTCAAGGAAACCTGTTCATGAACCTATTCCTCAGTAACAGGAAGGAACATCCAAAGAAATTGACACTCCTATTGCAACATCCACGAAATTAGATATGGATGAGCCTGGTTCATCTGTTGATCAGAATTTGAATAGGGGAATGATTGGTTCTTCTTTATATCTCACTACTAGCAGACCTGACATTGTGTATAGTGTAGGTCTTTGTGCTCCATTTCAGGCAAATCCAAAGGAGTCCCACTTGACTAATGTAAAGAGAATATTGAGATACTTGAAAGGCACCACTGACCTTTACCTTTGGTATCCAAAAATTTGTAATTTTAACCTAATGGGATATGCTGAAGCTAATTATGCAGGTTTCCTAGTGGATAGGAAGATCACCTCAGGTATTGAACACTTCTTTGGTTCATGTCTTGTGTCATGGGATATTAAAAGGCAAAATTCAGTGGCCTTATCTACTGCTGAAGCTGAGTATGTTGTGTTGCTTCACAATTGTGCTCAATTGTTGTGGATCAAGCAACAATTGATGGATATTGGTATTGAAGTCAGTTGCATCCCTATTTTTTTGATAACACTAGTGCTATTAGTATGACTAAGAATCCGGTTCATCATAAGAGAACTAAGCACATAGATGTTAGACACCATTTTTTTGGGACAACTATGAGAAAGGCTTGATCACTGTGGAGTTTTCTACTACTGACAAGAAATAGTTGACATCTTCACAAAAGGTTTAAGTAGAGATCATTTTGAGAGTAACGGCTTGGAATTAGGGATGATTAAGATCGCCTAAAAGGACCAGTTCAAGGTTAAACGAGAAAAAATTGAAAAAAACTATATATTTGGTTAGAAAGTCTGTAAATTGTATTAGATTAAATCTTTCTCAGTCTCATACTTTCCATAGTATATTCTTGTGCCATGTGTTAAAATGACTCATTAATCTCTAATGATATTTTATCTATTTTGGCAAATTTAGATTTATACAAGAGAATTTTCAGTGAAGAACCTGATTCATCAAGATAACACGATATGTTTTCTACACTCTGCATAATTTGACATAACTGTATTTGGATCATGAGCAGAGTCTTACCAAATACCAAACTCTTTTTGGATTTATCTGTTACAGGTGAACTAGTCCCATTCAAAAGAGTCCCAATCGAATAGAAGTACTTAGATTCTAGGGATATACTCCAATGCTGAATTTCAGTTTGATTAAACTTCTAAGTGTCTAAGAAGTTGTAGTTATCCCATCAAGTATTCCTTTGTATATTGGTCAGCTTTAGTGTATTCCTTACCTTATCTCTCTCAAGCCGTCAAAAACTCTCATTCTTCTTTCATCTTCCAAACACAATCCAATTTTATTCTCTTCCATACCCTAGCCCAGATTTGTCAAACACTTTTGGAAATACTTCATCACCACCACAGGAAACCACCTCCACTCCTTCTACAACACCAATCTCTAAGAATAGTAGAGTAAAGATGATGGCTCGTAAGATTGTCGCTGAATGAGAGCATACCAGGAAAATAAACAAGCAATTGAAAGCAAGTAGGGAAGAAGAATTCCATAAATCAGAAGATTCATGTAAGTCTGCTACTAAGGGGGGAAGAAAGTAGGTATTCTAAAACTAAACACTTATCTTCTGATTCTAAATTTACACCTGAAACAATTTCTGAAGTTGCTGCAAATTTAGAGAATGGATTTCTACTGGGAGGATCTATAGTAGGTGTTGAGACTACAAAATCTAGAGAAGTTGGTGGTAAAAATAAAAAGGAAAAGAAAAAGAGAGCAAGGGTGCTAGGAGTACTATGAGGGGAAAGGGGACAAGAGCGGCTGATTCTTCACCCACTCCTGTGAGTTTCACCAAAGACGCAAGTGTAGTGGTTGTTTGGGGAGAGGAAGTTAGTGAAATATAATAGAGTGTGAGTAAAATAGGGGGAGTGGGTTTGGTTCAACTTGAAATATTATAGATGAACCCGTTCCATCTGAACAGGAAACCCTCGCGGACCTACTGATAGGGTTATCAATAGCACCAAAACTCATGCCATACCCTATGGTTTCATTCTTATAACTATGCTTGTACATTTCAAGGTACCTGTGAAGAAGTTGGAGGTTAGTACAAGAAAGGATCATTTTGGGGTTAATATTCTGCTTGCTTGCAATTATGAAGTCAATGTCATGCTTAATGAACCTGGTTCATCTAAGAAGACACCCATGAATAGCAAAGTCAGAGTCTTGATACAGGAGAGTAAGGCAAAGGATATTGAGATACCAAGGCTGAAGACACGATTGGTTGAGGTAGAATCTAAGAGACATGTTCTCAGAATTAAACTTGCAAGGGAAAGGGAGAAAATGATGGAATTTTTCAAGACATGTTGAAACTTCTGCAGGCAAATAACTCAACCCTACCTCTTCCAAGCCTTAAGACTCCTAACCTGGTGTAAATCAACCAGTGACCCGATTCAGGATGTTTTGTTTCTTTTGCTCATGTTTTCAGTATTTTCATTTCTTCTTATGCTTTGTGGTAGAATCTTATCATTCATCAATGAAATTCACTGTTATTGCTCTAACTGTTTTTTCATAGTTGTTTTATGGTTAAAATTCTTAGCTTGATATATGATGATTAATCAATGACTGCATTTAAAGTGCCCCAGTGGCTATGAGTAAGTTTTAGAATCTGGTTATCTCACATTTTTTATGCAACTTTTTGATAATGCCAAAAGGGAAAAAAAGGTTGTGCTTTAAACAAGTGATGTTTACACTTTGAACATTGATGTTTATAACCTAATTGTCCTTGATGATAAGTGATAAAAAGAAAAAATACTTTGATGTTTATAACCTAATGTACCTGGTCCTTGATGATAAGTGATAAAAAGGGAAAATGTTTCTAACATTGTGTTGATATTGAGATGAGTTGAAACAGGTTCTCTGATCATTAAAAGCATAGAGTTTGTCATCATCAAAAAGGGGGAATTTGTTAGCCCAAGTCCAGATGAAGTTTTGAAGATTGACAAAATAAACTCAGTCATGAACCTGGTCCGTCATAGGAGACACAGTGGTTATCAACCTATGCATATGAGAAGCACGTGAAGAAGATAAGTCTTAAGGATCAAGCAACAATATCTTCGAAATATCTTCTGAATTGATTGAAAAGATTGTATGTGGGATAAGGAGAAGAAATCTCCTTATGAGAAGAGAACACAATCCGGATCAAGGATAAGGGTTGGAGTTTCTAGTGGTCTAGGACTCAAATTCAATGGAGGATCAGCAATTGAGTCTCAATCAAAATCTAAGTATTAACTTAATAAATAGCTAAGTTTGTTTTCTTTTTTAGGTATGCACATTTCCTGTAAAAGAAACTCGGGATGAACCAGGTCCATCACTCAGGTGCACAAAAATGGGCAGATTTGAGCATGTGGGTTGCACGTGAAGGAGATAAGCTTAACGTGGCGTATTTTATATCTCCTGATTGAAAATGTTGCATAATTGATAAGGAGAAGGAATCCTTAATCAAAGAGAACACTATCCAAGATAGGGAAGGAGTCAGAAATTGAAATCAACTAGAACTCTTCCACCAAGGAAGAGTTGCATCAGAACTCTAGTTATTTCTTCATCTACTAACTCTAGAAATTGCAGGATGTTCTCACAATAAAAGAATTGCACAAAAATGCAGAAGTTTAACATGAATTGAGAGCAAAATAGCAAGACTTTTTGCAAGCAGTTCGAGTGTGATTCAAGTGTGCAAACCTGAAGCTACATGAACCATATTGAAGAACCATCTCCATAAAGAATTTTATGTGTCTTTCTTTATTTCTAGTTCAATTGTAGTAGGTATTTTTATTTGTACCTTTCACCTTTTATAGAAGCAATTGTAATAGGCACTTTGAGTATTCAAGTTAGAGTTAACTCGAAGTTGTAGCAACAGTTAGAGGTTGGTTGCTATAATGGGATTAGAGTTAATCCTTAGGTTTACAAAGAGGTTTTGTAAATGCTATTTTGGCTTAGTAATTTTAGTGAAAGTTTGGGGAAATCCTACTAAGTAGTAGGTCGTGATTTTTTCACCTTTTGAGCCAGGTGTTTTCCATGTAAAAATATATGTGTTCTTTATTTTTTGTATTTATTATTCCGCAACACGAGTAGTTGGAGCACATAGAAGAACCAGGCCATTCATAAGCAGTTTAAGAAAAAAATTGGTTACCACACAATCACCCCTCTCCCCCCCCCTCTTGTGTGGTATTGACGTATAAAACATCATAACCATACAAAGCAAAATGATCATTTGTTTCATATATAAAACAGAATCCAATCATAATATTTGATTGATGTCTTAATAGTTTTAATTTATCAAACAAAAAGTGACCCTATGATGGATTGCGTATAGGAGTTCGTAACACGCAGCGGAAGATAATTCTTATCTTAGGCAAATCTTTTAGTGTTTAAAATTTATTTACATGTCAACAGATCAGATCTAAGACGTACTTGGTGAAAAAAGTCTCGTTATAAATTCTTTGATAGTGTGAAGAATCTATGTGTATCTACACTGAGATCGATCCTTGCTATCAACTCTTTGATCAATGAAACCCGCAAACAAATTGTACGAAAGACTTATGTTGAAATTTTTCTCAAAAATCTCAACTCATAGAAGAACAAGAAATATTTTTTTGTTATGAAATAGAAGATTCCTACACTTCTATTTAAGGTGAATGTCTTTAATGTACTTAATTAGAGAGATTTTAGAGTCCTATTATTGGTAGCAAGATCTTCCTCCTCCCTATAAATAGAGGTGCTCTCTACCATTGTAAATCATCCCTTGAGACCCCTCTCAACTCAATAAGAAGAACTCTCTCTACTCTTCTCTCTATTGCTATTGTTCTTGTTCTATTGTTCTTGTCTTTTGCTTTAGTTCATAACACGTTATCAGCACGAGTCTCTAACCAATTGAAAATTTTCGATTGTCTTAACTTTTGTTTGTGTAGGGTTTTGCTTCAAAGAAAGAAGGAAAAGAAAAAGAAAAGAAACAAAAGGCAGAAGCCTTATTCTCTTTTGAGAATCAAAAACGTGAAGAACGAAAAGAAAAAAAAAAGGACAGAAAGCAAAAGAGAAAAAGGAACGAAAAAGTTGAAAAGAAAAAGGAAAGAAAGAAATACTGAAAATATATTTGGTATACCTTAAAGGTAAGTATTTTATTTTTTCCTTTCAAATTCTTGGAATTCTATAATTTGATTTTATATACAAATATAGACAATCAAGTTTGAGTATAACTCTAATGGAGTTTGTAAGAAATTTTAACCACACGAAGTAGTAAAATCTCTATGTCCTGCCATGATTAAATTCATGTATGATTATGGGCAAAGAATCCCGTCCCATTGAAGTTGCTCCATTCCCTTTAGAGAATGTGGATGCAGTATATGGTAAGTCTGAAAGAAAACAAAAGCATTACCATGGACGTGGCAATAGACGAAATTATAATCGTCATTATTGTGATAAAGAGAACAATAAGGATTCTCAAAATAATCTTTCACTTTATGAAAGTAATATTTGACATAAGATTGTGTAAAGCACATGATTTTGATCCATTCCCTGAAGTGAATGTGATAACTGTAATAGAGCCCGTAAGTATGAACACGCTCTTGATGTAATTGTGTCATATGAAAAGAAAGTTCGTTGCCCTCGAAATTTCGGGCAAGAACTATATAACATGGGTGTTGGATACTGAAATCCACTTAGATGCTATGGGTCTTGGAGACGCCATTAAATACAGAAATAATGCATCCACCCAAAACTATACGAAGGCCTTGATTTACTTGCGCCATCACCTTAATGAAGGTTTGAAACTATACGAAGGCCTTGATTTACTTGCGCCATCACCTTGATGAAAGTTTGAAGATTGAATACCTCAACATCAAGGATTCACCCATCTTGTGGAAAGGCTTAAAGAAGAGAGATGACAACCTGAAGTTGGTCACTCTGCCACAAGCACGATACGATAAGAATCCAAAAGCAAATAGTTTATAAACTATATATTATCGTTGCGGTGAAAACGGGCACTGGTCTAAGTCTTGCCGTATACCATAAAATTTGGTTGACCTTTATTAAGCATCTCGAAAGAGTAAACGCCCTGAAACGAATTTTGTCTCTGACGACAACTTTGACTTCACCCACCTGGATGTGGCAGACTTCTTTTAGCAACCCGAGGGAAAGATAGACCACCTAATCGGTGATGGGTCCGTGATGAAAGGAGATGGAACTATTTGATTTTATTCCACTTATTTGTATTAGTCAATGAATAAATCAATAGTCATTAGTATTAGCTCGTATTAGCTAGTTCATGATATGATATTTGTATTAGTTCTTTAGAACGTCTTCAATATGCTCAAATATCAATAAAACTTTTATTTTCCAGTGGGGGTAATCGACTAGCCTGAAAAACTAGTCGATTATCAACTATTTTTGCATTAAAGTTGAAAAATAATTGATCAACAATCGATTGTCGTTGACTAACAATCGATTGTCTTAAAACAGAGGTCTGGAAATTTTCAAAAATCATCCACAATCGATTGTCTTTGTCTAACAATCGATTGTCTTGAAACAGTGAGGTCTGGAATTTTTCAAAAATAACCAACAATCGATTGTCTATGTCTAACAATCGATTGTCTTAAGACAGTGTGATCTGAAGTTTTTCAAAAATAACAAATAATCGATTGTGTGTGTTTAACAATCGATTGTCTATGTTCAAACAATCGATTGTGTGTGTTTAATAATCGATTGTCTTATGAAAAACGCTGAAATTTTCAAACTGCAAAGTAATTGATTATGGACAACATATCTGATTTTGTTAGTCAACTGTTAGTAGCAGATCTTGAAAATATTATGTGACACAAAAGAATTGAACTTGTTTATTCTTATGTTCATGTATTCCTTTTGTATGTCATACCATGGGAAGTAAATTGATTGAAAGGCTCCGGAAGAGCAAATGTAACTCTGCCCAAAGGCATGACGTTTATCTTAGAGAATGCAATATTCTCCTCCAAGTCTAAGAAGAAACTTGTTGAGTTTTAAAGATGTACGCCGGAATGGCTACAATATTGAGACAATGGATGAAGATAATCTTGAATATCTCGTCCTCACTTTAAAGAATGTCTCCGGCCAAAAGAGGGTTATTGAGAAATTCCCGTCTTTATCTTGTGGCCTGTATTGGACAAGAATTAGTGCAATTGAGGCACATTCAACAGTAAATCTAAAGAATACTGAGTCCAATACATTTGTACTTTGGCATGATCGGCTGGGTCACCCAGGATCAACCATGATGAGACGGATTATAGAAAGCTCATATGGGCATCCGTTAAAGAATTTCAAAATCCTTTCAAGTAATGAATATCCTTGCACTTCGTGTTATCAAGGCAAGCTGATTATCAAACCATCCCCCACAAAGGTTGGGACCGAGTCACCCCCGTTTCTGGAACGTATACAAGGGGACATTTGTGGACCTATTCACCCACCTAGTGGGTCGTTTAGGTATTTCATGGTCTTGATAGACGCATCCTGTAGATGGTCTAATGTGTGCTTGTTGCCATCACGCAACCTTGCGTTTGCAAAGTTAATGGATAATAGATGAGAATAATCTTGAATTCTTCATGAAAACGAGGCTGCCCATTTCGGTTTGGGTTCACGCCATTTTGCATGCAGCAATACTACTTTGTCGGCTGCCCGCTTCGGCTTAGGGTCACGCCATTTCGCATGCAGCAATGCTAGTTCGTCTCTGACTAACGAATTATCACAAATATTCCCTATTGCAATTGGTTTTGGGTCATGAACCCAATATATCCCATTTAAGAAGCTTTGGATGCGCAGTATAGGTGCCTGTAGCACCGCCATCCCGCACCAAAATGGGTTTGCAAAGAAGGTTAGGAATATATGTTGAGTATGAATCGTCCTCCATTATTCGCTACCTCGAAACATTGACAGGAGATTTGTTCACTGCACTATTTGCAGACTGTCAATTTGATGAGACACTTTTCCCAAAATTAGGGGGAGAAGTCGGTGAAACCAAATGGGAAATTTTGTGGAAAAATGTATCATTATCTCATCTTGATCCACATACCTCTATTTGAAAGAAAGAGGTACAAAAGATTATCCATTTGCAAAGAATAGCAAATCAAATGCCTGACGCATTTACGGACTTGAAGAGGATAACGAAATCCCACATTCACGCGGAAAATGTTCCAATCCGTATTGAAGTCCCTATTGGACAAATATCTAGTGTCATATCCAATGAGTCAAATGCACGCCAGAAGCGTGGCAGACCATTAGGTTCCAAAGATCGAAATCCTAGAAAGAGGAAAAAGAACGATCTAAATGACACTATGAAAGAATCACATGAGGACGCTCATGATTTGATTAATTCCGAGATTCACGAAGAATCTATTGAGCCTGAGACTCTTGAAAATATGGAATGCAAGAATGTGAGGATCTCGAACCTCAGTCTGTGGTAGTACAAAATTAATTGAGAGCTCTCGAAGAGCCAATTATTACTATGTTGGAGAAACACAATTGAGTATTGTGCTGTAGTAAGTCTCAAAGAAACTTATTCAGTTTCCAAAGTACACGCGAAAGCGATTGATTATATCGAGACTATAATAAAGGAAGGCTTTGATTCTCCTATTACTACAACTTGTAGCGGGGTAATTTATATATGAAAAGCTACCCGCTTTGTTCTCCAGTTTGTACTACACAAACGAAAGAATGCCACAATAAAGTGGATATCTATTGGTATAAAACCCATGTCATAATAAACCCGAAGTTTATTGATAAGTGCACATGTCATGGTGTAAATTTGAAGTTTACCAATATTGATAATTTATTCAGTTGACATTCGTGTTAGCCATCTCATTTGAAGTATGATGTGCAAATTCACATAGGTGAATATCAAAGAACTAGAAGTTCTTGTTCTCAGTAATGAACTGACCAACTAAAGAGTTCGGGTTGAAGCCCCTTGATTCTGGAAATATCAAAGGTGAATATGGGCCCATTCACCTGCCATGTATACCACATATGATGCATCTATGATATGGTTACATGCGCCATTGTTATTAACCCGCAGCCTGGCAGTGCTTGCGAGGTAAATCGCTCAGTAATCTATCTTCGAGCATAATTTCCAGATTCTCTACTCAAGACAGTTCATCTTGATAAGTTGGTTTATATTAAAGTTGGTTTAGCAAGATAATTATTGAGTGCTTCCACTTAATAGCTAAACTGTTTCTTATGAGAACTAAGTTATATATATATATCAGTTTGATATAAGTTGTATACGAGAGTATATTCTCCCCTCACAAGTGGTTCAGAGTCAGGAACCAAATAATTTCATCTTATTATTAAGGTGCTGTGTATATTGACATAATGCACAAAGATGATTTTCCAAAGTTGAGGAAACATGTTAGTTTTACTAACATGAGGGGGAGACATGATAAACACTTGAGAAAGTGTTACATGGGATGAATTTTCATTTGTATATGTATATCCCCGAATATCATGATATGAACCTGTAGTTCATAAAAAGGGAAATGCAATTGCAACATATTGCAAAGCATGCTATACGCATTTGCTGACTCAAAGAAAGTAACTAAATGGAAGAGATACAATTCAAGAAGAATTGATTCCATATGAAAGACATGTAGCTTTGAATCTATAGTTCATATGCTTGAAAGTATAAAGGCAAAGGTATGTATAGTCAATTTTCGATACCTTATTTGTTTAGCATGACATGAAACTTTGATATGCAGCTAAAGTCTATTATGCGACTTATATGACTTAACTTGAAAGATTTAAGTTGCTTGAAGCATATGCAATTCTTGGTCCTGAAGTACCACATCCTAAGTACAATTTGTGTACATATAAATCTTGCCATAACTATAAGCATGATGGATTTGAGAATGCATCTATGGAGATATTGAAGAGCTATTCCACGACATTATATGAAGATGTTTATATCCATCAAGAATGATGATTTCAAGGTGCGGAATATTTATTCAAGTCAATATGGTTGATTTATTCATCAAGCATCTACCAAAGATCGTTTTGAAGATGATGCACAAGATTGGAATGCAAATGCTCAAGGATATAAATCGATGTACTCATTAGGGGGAGTCAATGCGCGTTGCACTCTTTTTCCCTTACAAGGTTTTGTCCCACTGGGTTTTCCTTGCAAGGTTTTTAACGAGGCAACCAATAGGCGCATATTCAAACATGTGTACTCTTTCCTTACTTTAATTTTTCCCATTGGGTTTTGTTTTAAGGTTTTAACGAGGCACATCATTGAATAGACATTCAAGGGGGAGTGTTATGAAATAGAAGATTCCTACACTTCTATTTAAGGTGAATGTCTTTAATGTACTTAATTAGAGAGATTTTAGAGTCCTATTATTGGTAGCAAGATCTTCCTCCTCCCTATAAATAGAGGTGCTCTCTACCATTGTAAATCATCCCTTGAGACCCCTCTCAACTCAATAAGAAGAACTCTCTCTACTCTTCTCTCTATTGCTATTGTTCTTGTTCTATTGTTCTTGTCTTTTGCTTTAGTTCATAACATTTTTCTTGTAATTGTATTTTTTCTGTTGGCTTTGTATTGAATTCTCACTTTCACAAAGTGAGTTTTCTTCTCAGGAATTAATTATTTGACAAATTTTCTTCATCCCATTTATATAGCATCACCTATAAATACTTTTCCTATTTGGGTGAGATAATGATTTACTTAGAGTAGAAATTTATTCCAAAAACAAACTTTTTATTTCCTACCGAAAATCAGAATCTCATTCTTAATGGGTTTGTTGCCCAATGTCCTTCCTAAGGACTTTGAGGTGAAGGTCTTGTTAATGTCCAATTCCAAATTGGACTTTAAGTATTACTCCAAATAATATCTTATATTAAAACTACATATACCTTTCTTACGGGTTGAAGTAACCGATAATTTTCACGTCAATCCAATTTTTAATTAGATTGATAAATTAATCTTTATTAATATTTATATACATATTTTATATGCTAATATTAATTTTATATATATATATATATATATATCATATATATATTTCAACCAAGAGATATAATTTAATTTTTTATTCCAAATAGAAAACTTTAATTTGTTTACAATATTAATCATACCCTGTGTGCTAGCAAAGAATATAATAATATTCAATTTGGACTAATAACTAAATCTATTTGAATAATTAAATTCTTAATTTTATTATCAAATAATAAGTTAATTAATCCTTTAGCAAATATCATAACACTCGTAAGTGTGTGACCCCATAGGTTCAATACTAAACCGGTAGTAAATTGATCACATCAATATACTAATCAAGGGTGGCGTCTAGCAACACTCTTTAACGACCGGATAGCATGAAGTATACAATTTGCTCTCAAGAACCAGTAGAAGAATAATGTAGTAATTCCTTCTGTCCTTATACCTCTGGATCACCCTAGGATATGGTTCAGCTGTCAAATCCTAATAGGCGACCAACTATGTATTCATGTAAAATATAATCGATCACTAAATGACTTAAGAAAATCATTTCTTCTTTCATTCAATTGCCCTGGCCAAGGTCTAGTTTGGTCGTTTATACTTCATGACAACATGGAGCTTAAACTCATTACCAAGAGTTGACAGATTTCATCTTTGATCAATCACTAATTCTACAAGTATTTAATCGTACCCAACATCCTTTCAACTATCGCCCTAGGGTCATAGGTGTCTGGTATCAAAGCACAATAAATAACTTGTCAATTACTATGACGATCTCAGGTCAAAGTAAACTCTTACATCACATTCTTCAAGAGAATATCCTATTGACGCTTTATGGTAATTCTAACAATTAGGAATTATCCAATGAGTCGGTTCAATGATCATATCTCTATATGTATCATTTATATATGTGATTTAGTTAATTAGATCAACTAATCTTTATCCCATAAAGACGATCACATAAATATTGATCTAACCGGATTACTAATGTCCAAATTAATAATCCGACGATCAAGAACAAATTTAGATTAAATTATAAGAGACTTTGCTCGCATTATCATGATCTCTATCACGATGACAAATCTCAAAATTTAATCAAGGACCTAATCAAATTAATCAAGCAATTAATAACAATGATAAAAGAATGTCAAATGCCATATATTTTTATATCTAATAATATTCATAAAATTATGTTCAAATCATCAAATATGATATTGGATCTACGTCATATCTACTATATCCCTAACACCTTATCCCCCAGATTATTATGTTTTAAAAAAATTATATGGTTGTTAAACTTCTTTATTTTTACATGACTCACTGCCCAATAAAATTTCATGTACCTACATGTATTGTTTTTAACCTTCACGAAGCATACGTGCCAAAATATTCAATTATTTGCAAAGGAATTTATTGATACAGTTGTTAATTCTATTAGTTCATAAAGGATATTATTAATACCGAACTTAATCAATTATAGATATTGAGACACGTTAACCAGTAAAAATTAAGTCTAATCACCAAGTATTTTGTCACTTTTAATTTGGCGTAATATTTAGTGTGATAATTAGTGTTTATTGAAACTTACTTTCTGAATTGTTTAAAACGATTAAAAAATTTTCTTACACGTTATTATATTTAAGATTACTTGTCTTCCTGGCTTCAATGCAATATATGTTGCATACTTTCTTGCTTTGACATTTATATTCTTTTAATTATATTATTCATCTGGATTAATATTTTCACTTGTGAAGAAGAAAAAAATTAAAATCTTCTAGTCACGGGCCACGAATGAAGTTAACATTTGATTTTGATAAGTTTACATATAATATATTAGTATATAAATACGTATTGGATCAAAGGTTTCACTGATATTTTTTAATTCATTCATTTATTACGCTAATGTTTACTATGTTGAACTTACTAAAGTTTGAATTTATGGATAAGTACAATTATGTTTCATTCCATGAAGTGAATGAGACAATTTCTGATAAACAGTATATAAGGATAAGATGATGGGTTCAAGTCATAGCGCACTATGAGGATAAAACATCGGGTTTGAGTCCTAAGAGTTTGACTTGAGTCTCGCCATACTTTGGCCTAACATACCATTATGAGGGAAAAATATTGGATTTGAAGCCTAATGCGCTAATTTATGATGATAATGATGACTGGTGCAAAATAATGTGCTTTTGATGAAAGGATCGTTAAGCTCATCCCACTTGATTTGCTCCATTATATGAAAAGAATGTGGCATTGGTGCATAAATAAGTCTAAATGAAGATAAGGGATTGATCAAAGAACATGTGCATGACAAAGACCAAAATAATAATAGTCATTATTACAGTAATTGTAAAAAGGAGAACAATAAGAGTTCTCAAAATAATTCTTCAAAGGTGAAGGAAATATGTATAAATGTGGTGTGTTAATACGAGAAACGTTCACATGATTATAATCCATTCCTTGAGAATAGTGAATGTGAAAATATATATGTGATAAAGATTATGCATAATAATGTACTTATGCATTGTTGGATAAATACTATAACTCACCTCTAAGGGAGGTTTGAGAAAAAGAAAATGAATATACTGTGTAATTTTATATGCCTTGTAAATATTATTAAAGGCAAAATTAAAACAAGAAATAATTTTGCTTATGATAATTTTGACCGTGATAATTTACATAATATGATTTTTTTTTATGAAAGAGATATTCACTTTATGGATGGTATGACAAAAGATGGTATAATATAAAAGAAGTTAAAAGCTTCAGAATAACTAATTTGTTACTATCCGAATGAATAAAATTATTCATGACATTGATATTGTAGTATGTTGAAAGAAACTTTTTGAGTTTCAAATGTAATAGCCAAAGTGATTGGCATATTGAGACTATAAATGAAAGGAAAATTGAATATATTTATATTACTATAATCATACCGAGTAAATATGAAAGGTTACCTGACTTTTCTTCTATTTGTACTACACAAGTATAAGCATGATAATGCAATCACATGCCACAATTAAACTAGAGATTTATTACAAATATTAATTGGCATGACCGGTTGACCATCTCGGTTCAGTTATGATGCGAAAATAAAATAATTAAGAATTGCATTGGCATATATTGAAGTAATAGAAGATCTTTCAAGAATTCTCTTGTGTTGCTTATTCTCATGATATACTAGTTAAGGTTAGGATTGAATACCTTAATTTCTGGAACGAATAAAAAATGATAAATATATGTGCCCAATCACCTGCCATGTGGACCGTTTACTATCATATGACTTTAATAGATATATCTATTTTGTGGTCACATGTGCATTTGTTATCGACTTCCAATTTGACTTTTGCAAGATTGCTTGCTCAAGTTATTAGAGCACAGTTCCAGAATAGAAATTATGATGATTTATCTGGATAATACTGATTCAAATCCAAGTTAATTTAGCAGAAATTATATGCCTCCAATTGTAGCTAAACCATTGTTATGAAGAAAAAAAACTGCCAAAGCGAAATTTGGTATAAGATATATTATTTAATATACAACAGCACTTGTACGCATTTAGCCAAGTTATAAAAATTTCTCCCTATCACAATTGGTGCATGGTCAGAAACCAAATAATTTCTATATAGAAATATAGATGTGCTATATGATTTAATTATGTCACTACAATGCACAAAGATGGGTTCCCGGAGAAGATTGAAAAATGTATTGGTAATCCTAACATTACAGGGAAAGAATGGGCAGTTGAGAAAGTGATACTTGAAATGAACTATTATCAATACATATAGATCCTCGTACAAGAAAATATGAACTTGAAATTCAAGTGATAATTAATTTATAAATTATTGCCAGACACATTAGCTGACTCAAAGCTAAATGCCATATTTCAACTGCTAATGCTCCAAATAGAATAAATCCATGAGGGACAGAGTCAATGGATACGCATGAAGCATAACAGACTAATCGGTTCTAAAGATAAACTATCTGAAGAAGGAGGGGGACAAATGTTCAAGATGGTCATAATAAGGAGGCAAGTACTCTAGAAGATCACCACGACGTAAAAACTTCATAAAACTTCAACAAATTATATCTTTAGTGTGTAATAATTAAACCGATATAAATAATTATCGACGATATTATTAACATTTATTTATGTTAATTTATGGGGTTAGTAGTAGAGACTTTGTTTAACCCGCTCCTCCCTCACCTAATGTTGAATTTAAAAGGCTTTTGTTGATATTTTAAGGACAAAGATTACTTTATTTTAAAAGCAGTTGTACAATATTATTTTTTCATATTCAAAATTTGCTGGTTTTTTAGCCAAACTGCTAATTAGCAAAAGTAAACTATAAATAAATTTATTTCAAAGGACCAACTTAGTTTTCACCCTAATGATGGCACTTGAAACGTAAGTCAATTTCTTTTGCTATGAATTGTCATAGTCAAATTCCCTTCATCATCCTATTAAACATGTCTCTCACTCTCGTTCAGTTACTCGCTCACGGACTTGATGTGATTACCTTAATTAGGAAAATTAATACAAGAAAAATGGCGTTTAACGACCAGAAAAATGGAGTCCTTAAAAGTTA
The DNA here is from genome assembly GCA_034376525.1 of Nicotiana benthamiana. Lineage (NCBI taxonomy): Eukaryota > Viridiplantae > Streptophyta > Magnoliopsida > Solanales > Solanaceae > Nicotiana > Nicotiana benthamiana. Next base: position 24,506,208 of record CM067324.1, on the reverse strand, counting down.
CAATAATTCGTCCACGCACCTCCTCATTCTTATCATAATTAAATTTGTGGAACTGTCATAGCATTATCTTGATAATAAAATATTTATCCTTGACAAAAAAAGCAAACTAAAAATCGGATTTTATTAAATTGATTAGTCTCACAGAAGACAGTTAGAGTTGATTCTTATGCTATAACGTAAGCTCATTTACAACCACCCATAATTATGTGTAGGAATGAAGGGATATGCTTTAAATTTTAAAATGAAATGTCTTGATCGAGATAGCTAGTTGTTGCAACTATCCCCATTTATTATGCTATATACACAGCTCAAAAAATATTGCCAGCTTTATGCCTTCCTACTGCTCACCTGTGAAACAGTTACTTCAATTATTAGTATTTCATACTAATTAGTTTAATTTATATCTTGAAAGGGGACAAGAATGACAATTTAATGTAGCTTTAAATTTCTAGGTTTCTCTTGGAACAAGTGTGATAAATTGTGGTTTCAAACTTGGATAGGAGAAAAGAAAAGAATTGCAGTAAATTAACGACCAAAAGTAAGAGTAGTTAATTAGCTCTAGCCATAAAGAAAAGCGTGCTTAATTTTGCATTCACAAGGATTAAGATACTACGAATTCATTTTGAACTTCCTTGTCAAAACAAAAAGGGGCAAAAATTAAAAAATAGCCAAATTTATGATTGGTAATTGAAAAATAATTATACTTTTAAAAGTAATTGAAATTTGGCCACTTTTTCATATAAAGATAAAATCTGAACAAAAACACTCTTAAAAATCCGAAAATATTTCAGCAAAATATGTTGGAGTTCGAAGTGTTTACATATGAGCTTCCAACATAATGCGATAGAGTTCCAACATAATATGCAGGAAGTTTATATGCATGAGCTCCATAATCTCGCATATTATGCTCGAACTTTCCGTGTGCTGGAGTTCCAACACAATATGTTGGAAGTTTATACGCATGAGCTCTATAAGCCCATGTATTATGCTGGAATTTTCCGTGTTTCAGTAAAACAATGGTTACTTTTCAATAACTTTACAAACACTAGCTATTTTTCGATTATCGGTCCAAAAATAGACTAGTTCGTGATATTTTCACAACAAAAAGAGAAAAGAGAGTCTTGTGTGAAAAATTAAAAGGGTAACTTCGTATTAGATTACGTAAGTTATTTTCTTATTAAACAATTAACAAGTGTCATTTAACCCCAAAAGAAAAGCAATTGTTTTCATTTGTTAATATTTGTAAATTAATAAGAACCAAGGAAGACCAACTAGGGAACCATCACTTGTTAGCTCTTTCTTGAAAGCCCTTCCACTCTCTTCCTAGTATGATTCCTCACTCACTAGCAACATATGGGCTTAGGTGATTTTGACACCAATACCATGACAAATTAGACCTTTTCTATCTTTAAAATAAAAGAGGATCATTGACCACAATTCTAATTGTGTAAGTTAAAGCAAAGTTGGCAAGATTATTTCCTCTGGACATGTAACTCAACAAGAGTAAAGAGCATCACTTTGTTATCTCTTCTTGCACAACAAATCCTATTTGGCAGTTACTGTAGGTAAGTATATCAAAGACCGTATTAGATCATCAGTGCAGTGATTTACTATTTATTGCAGAAACAGACATTCCACGTCTGATGGAACCTATCCGGAAAAATTTACAGAGAAATCCCATATGCAGAGTTCCAGGTTCACAGACCACAAAAACTTTTGTCCCTGCAATTACAATGTCCAATCTTTAACCAGATATGATTTAACCATCGATCAAGAAAGAAAACTGAATTCTTCAAGTTAAATGTTCTATGAAACTCTCAACTCAATGGCATAGCACTTTGTTTGACGCAAGCACAAATACATTGGAACCAGTCTGTTAAACGTCTGCCTAAGATGTTGTCCGTGCAGCGTCATCCACCATTTCCATTGCACTATCACTTTAATGTGCTTTTTTTTCAAATCACCGTTTACCAATTCTGTTTCCATATACTAAAATGTGTCACTTTATTTTTCAACGTAGCACTATCCAAATTAATTTCTTAATCCAAGAAGAATGTCATCTATTGAAGACTAACTATTAGAGATGTTAAAGATCCACCAAATCTTACAATTTTCTTTTTCTGTGTGTGTGTTTCTTTGATAGGGGAGTCACTGGAGTCACTGTTAAAAATATAATGCCCTTGGTGGGCTGTTGGTTAAAATTTAAATGGAACTACAGAATTGCAGGGTCGGCGACCTTTTGAGGTGATAGAGGTGAAAATGCATAAGTTATATGTTATAAAAAGCTTCATTCTTTACTTGTCATAAGGCACAGCCCTTACCTATGTTGCCTGTGTTGCGCGGACTCTCAAAAATGTTGCCGTACCCGTGTTGGATCCCGGCACGTATCTAGCGATATTTTTGGAGAGTCGGAGCAACATAGGTCCATACGTTCGTTCTCTCTTTCTTCCCTTCTGTGACCTCTTTTATATGAAGGAACAATCATAAGACCACTGATTCAAGAGCTCTGCGTGCATACTCTAGATAAGTCATTTATTAAACGACGAGGCAGTATGCCTGTAATCAGTTCTTCCTGAGCCTATTGTGGATGTTTATCAAAAGGTAACTTGGAGGAGGATAACATGCAACACACAAGGAGCTCCAAAGTGGATGTTTATACTGAATCTAGCCATACAAAACAAGCTATTCACAAGAAGCAGGCTACATGCTTGGGGGATTACAGATGAAACAAAATGCCCTATATGTAATGAAGCAGAAGAGACTATTGAACATCTAATGTTTAACTGCCGAATTACAGGAGAAATCTGGAGCAAAATACTATGTTGGCAAGGAATAAGAAGACCTCCAATGGAGTGGCAAAAGGAGATCAAATGGGCTGAAAACAATGCAAAGGGAAGCAATGCAGCAGCACAAGTGTACAGATTGTCATTAGCATGTCCAGTGTACCACATATGGGCTGTAAGAAACAGAAGAATATTCCAAGACCAGCAGAAATTGGTAGAAATGATAGTGAGACAAATTGTAATTGACATAGCAATCAGAGGATCGAAGCATAGAAAACTAGGAAACAAAATAGAAGAACTAAAAAATTATTGTAAAGGAGGATAGAAGAAAGGTAGAATAGGGAGTGCAACTGGAATGCCAGTTCCAGAAATGCTTTGTACATATTGCTATTGGTAAATAAAATCATTTAATTACCAAAAAAAAAAATTCTTCCAAAGCCTAAAGTAATAGAAGTATTATCTATCGAGTCATGGAGATTATTTCTTGTGTATTTTCTGTTAGTGAGACTAAAAATATTCGACAAAGTTAAGTATATCCTAAAGGTGTCAACCGGTCCGGGTTCAACCGAGAACGGCCCGGCCCGATTACTACCGGTCCGGGTGGGCTGGGTTCGAGGGGGGTAGTGGGTTTGTCCGGTTGATTTTTTTGGGGTTGGAACCCGGTCCGTCCCGGCCTGATTTGTGTGTATAGTACCCTAAACCGGTAGGCCCGGCCCGGTTCAACGTTAAAATTGCCAAAATATACCATGAATATACCATACATATACCATAAATATACTATAAATATACCGTAAATATACCAATTAATGGTATGCTTATAGCATTAACGAGTAATGCTTGCACTTGATCGACAAATTTATGTTATGTCTTGAGACATGGCATGGTCTGAAGGTCCTCGCTTCCTGTCCCTTAGATGTTTTTTAAGATTTTAAGACAATTTATGTTATTGTTCGTGGTTACACCTGAATTGCGTAATCAAGTGCTCATTTTCCCATCTTACTTGTATTCATTCAATTATTACAAAGTATTAATATAACTTAATAGTTATACTATACATAATTCCAAAAAAAGTGAAAATATACAAAACCCGGCCCGGCCCGGCCCGCTTCAACCCGTAACCCGTACGGTTCAATTTTAACCCGAACTAACCCAGCCCGTTACTAATCCGGTACTGTTCGAACCGGCCCGGCCCGGAACTCAAACGTGTCAAATTTTTTGACCCAGCCCGGCCCGGTTGGCCCGTTAGACACGTTTAGTATATCCCAAAAGATAAGGGATAATTTTGGCTAAAAATTCCAAATTGATTTACCAAAAAACAGTTACTCCTATTAAGAACAATAGGAATCACAAAATGAACAGGTCCCAACAGTTAAACAATTAAACTTGAGTCAGAGGTGAGCGAAAGAACCGTCCTTGTAGTTTGTGGAAATGAGCAACCTCCGATGCTATGCAACTTGAGGGCCAAATATGGATACTTCACTTAGTTTATGGATAAGTTTGTAGATGGAAGTGTATCGGTCGATTCGATTTGGTTCGATTTAGCATGTTAAATCAATAAGAAATTAATTATTTATATCAATTAAAAATTAATTATCAATGGTTAACTATTCAATTATTTGTTTGACCGACATGGTTGATTGCTTATTTCAATGTGTTTATACTTGATGATATGAATTATTAATAATTTTCTATTTGATTGTCAATTAAATGTGCCAACATAACTCTTTACATCTACACATCAGAATATTTGTACTCTTTACATCTACACATCAGAATGCTTGTATGAAAAAGAGTATTGCTTCCCATCCTTTTATTCCCATTATTCATAAGCTAGAAGAAGCCAAGAAGCTACAATAATATTGTAGAAAATAGGCACAAATAAGGTCATCTTTATCATTATTCTGAAAGCAACAAAAGGAAAATAGAAAATATGATTTCTAGTTCTAAAGCCCTAAAATAGCTTTATATAACTATGGGTACAAAAATAAATATAACAGACTTTGGTTATCGGTTTAACTATTAAAAAAATTAAAAATTATTAATTAAATTAATAGACTAATAGTATAAAATATAAAATCATTTACAAACTTTTAACTTATAAACTGATACCAATAAGCTAATAATTATTTTTTGTCCCGTTTATTGGTTGATCAAAATTTGCACACCTTTAATAGATCTGCCCCTAATTATTATCGGAGAGCAAATTTAACCTATTTCGCATAGTTTAAGACAAATTTAGATTTATTGCAAAGTTAAAGAACCATTTCATAAGTTACGAGTGAATTTAAACCTTCTCACAATGCTAATTAAGCTTAGTAGTACTTATTTTGACTCGTAGGTCCGGCTTACAAACTCTTTTTACAACTAAAACCCTAAACCCTGTTCTAAGGTGCGCCTCAGCTGAACTTTCTGTGTAATAATAATCGCAAAGCAAATAGTCTTCCATAAAAAAAACTTAATTTTGCAGTCAGTTCTCTATTCCTTACCATTCGATTTGCCGGCAAACTATATAGAGATGGCATACTTTCGGCAAAGGGATTTCATGTTCTGTGAAATGTGCGGAACAATGCTTACTTTTGATTCCCCCAAGTATGCTCGCTGTCCCTTATGCAAATTCAAGAAACGCGTCAAAGGTTTCGCCTTTTCCAACCTTCTAATGTCATAAATGCTTTGTCTTTCAGTGTATCTTAAACTTCACTTGTCTGTGTACTTTCACCTGTCGAAATTTAATGTGTTTTGGACTAGGAAGCAATTCTGGAGCAAACTAGGGAAATTTGCGAAAAATGTAAAACTAATGGATTGGACAAGAGGGATTGCTCTCATGGTAAGCAACCCCCACTTCCAACCAAGAGGTTGTGAGTTCGAGTCTTCCCAAGAGCAAGGTGGAAAGTTCTTGGAGGGAAGTATGTTGGGGGTCTATTTGAAAACAGCCTCTCTACCTAAGGGTAGGGGTAAGGTCTGCGTACACACTACCCTCCCCATATCCCACTAAGTGGGATTATATGGGTTGTTGTTGTTGTAAAACTAATGGATTGAACTAGCATATAGAGCATATGCCTTCAAATCTTTACCTTTTTCCCACTTTTTATTTGTTTAGTTGTGCTGAATTGAACGGTTAGACATTTGTTTTACAGTTAAAAACATTCAATTATAATGCCCTTCGCCTGAGGAAAAAAAGCAGTGTATATCATACCGAAGAAATTGTTAATAGCTTCTTTTTATAATGACTGTGGCAGGGTTGAACACAGTTTGTTCGATGGGATACCCCCCCAAAAAAAAAAAAGCAAAGAATGGATAGAGACAATATGTGTACTTCTGGAAAACATAGGTTGAATAATGCTTTCATACTGATAATGAATCATCTAGATATTTCTTTGAAAGGTAAAACTCTCTATTTCCATTTTAGGTTGACGAATCTACCTTGGCGCAACTGGTAAAGTTGCCTCCATGTGACCAGGAGGTCACGAGTTCTAGTCGTGGACACTGCCTCTGCAGAAATGCAGGGTAAGGTTGCGTACAATAGACCATTGTGGTCCAGCCCTTCCCAAGACCCCGCGCATAGCGGGAGCTTAGTGCACCGGACTGCCCTTTTTTGGGTTGACGAATTTGTTGGGATTGTCTCATTGTATGTTTTCTGCTTCTTTGCACCGGAATTGAATATTCTATTATTGACAACACTTTTCTCTTGTTGAATTTTTCTAGAGATTGCTGGAAACGAGATACACTATACCATTTCTGCTGAGGTATGCTTTATTTAGAATTCTAGGCAGCACTAATACATGTATTGAGGTGAGAGCGAGAAAGCTAGTTGTAATTACATTAGTCTCTAAACAAGCTGTTCAAAAAGTTTTTAATCTAATGATATTCTGGTATTTAAAGATTAGGAAATGTTTATGTGAAGGAGTATTACGAAGGAATTTGTCTGACCATCTCCACTTTCCACCAACAACCGTTGAAGTTATGATCTTGACAAGAATGGTGTTCATTTGTTTGAGGAGGTGGAAAACTGCCTTAAAAATGTTACTTGCTAATAAATTACACATCTGAATTACTTTTTTGAGTAGTCATTCGCCTCTATTCATGGAGTGTCAAGTGATTGAGAATATTTTTTGTCTCAATGTTAGTAAAATAACATCCTTGTCTTAAAAATCTACGGAAAGTTTTAACCCAAGTACATAAGAAAATAATCTAGAAGTAAAAAAGAAATGAGGAATAAAAAATTAAATCAATGATTCAACGCGCTCGCCTGAGCTTGAATTTCTATTGTTTAAGAAGGCATCTGCTCGTCGTTCCACTTCCTATTTCATAGTTTTCACTAAAATGTTCTTGTTTCCCTTGCTCTTCCCTTCTATTCGTGTCACTTAAACTTTTTTAATATGTTGGTACCCAAAACTTGCCTCCTATCTCATCATGTTTTCTCTAATAACTGTTATTTCCCATACTCTTTCCTTCAATTATCGTTGCTTAAACTTGTATTGTTTTTTGGTACCCAAAGGTTTCCGATAGTTTGGAAAAAGCTGGTTCGAAATTATGAGGGAACTCAAGTTGTTTTACTTTTATATTTCCTTCTATATTCTTTTTTTATTTTTTATTTATTTTTATCAGGTAAAGTAACTTTTGTTAAGAAACTTCAAACAAGTACCAAGGGGTACTTTTAAAGAACAAGCAAATGTCAGAGGATAGCAATTACATATAGAGCTTCTACAATTCCATAAAAACTAATAACTGTACCGAGTCTTCTACTACCCTTTCCTTACACCAACAATATAAATTCTGCAAGCAACTATTTTTTGGTGTAGGATTCTGTGTCCTCTGATCTTCAAAGCATCTTTTGTTCCTTTCCAGCCACATAGTCCACATGATGCATAAGGGAATGGTCATTCGTATATTTTTCTTCCAAATTTCCGTTTATATTCTAGTTGTAGTTCTAAAATGCAATGTTTAATTTTCTGGGTTTCTGTGGGTACATTGGATTGCTGAGAGTTGGTTGAGTTTCATGTTTTGAGTGTTTGTTAATGTGGCCAGTATAATTTTTTAGCTAGAATGGTCATTTACTCAGTGTTAGACTGTTAGTTTAAGATGTTGACTTTTAACTCATGAAACTCATTTTGAATTTCTGGAATAGAAATAATTCTGGACACTTGCTACATAAAAATATGCTACTTTGAGGAATGGATTATTTAACATATGTTTGGATTACCGGTTTCTACTTTCTAGTAGCGAATGATAAGCTATGTAGCGTACTACTATTCAAATTTCTTGGCATTTTGACACATAGAAAGGCATTGCATTCCCTGAAAATGATGGGAAGCCTTTAATTGTAAGAGGAGATTTTAGAGTTTGAAATGCTGAAAAACTGCCAGCAGGCAAGAGAGTGTATTGCATATTTTCCCAATGGTATCATATGTGGGAGCAGAATAGATATTGAGGATTCACGTAGCTGACTCCAACTAGTTTGGGGGATTGAGGTGTGATTGTTATATGTAGGATGGTTTATCATTTCATAGAAATTCTGGACTTTTAAGTGGTCGGAGTGAGGATTGTGTTAGTTCACCCTGCTGTAGCAAGAACTATATTGAATGTGTTGTAGCATATTTCAGTTGGTGGAGTGCAGGGAAGGGGTGATTATGCGGGGTATGATAAGTTACTTGACAAAAAATGAATTAGAAGAAATCCAACATGCTTGTGTGTTTGCATCCCTAACAACAACAACAACAACAACCCAGTATACTCCTACCAGGTGGGGTCTGGGGAGGGTAATATGTAGACAAGCCTTACCCCTACCCGAAAGGGCAGTGAGGCTGTTTCCAATCGACCCCCGACTCATAAGATAAAAGGAAAAACAGCAGTAAAACAAAAACAAAGACAGAAACAAAAACAATAAAGCATTAGTAACTCCAGCAGAAATAGCGTAAATAGCGTAAATAATTATCTAAACATACGAAACATAAATACAATCGCATACAATAATATCACACAGTAACTACCATAACTAACAGTCATAGGGGGACATAAGCTAAAACACAAATCAACTATGGGTAACCCTGCTGACCCACACCCAACCCCGGATGAGGCGTACGAAAAACTCTAGGAGCCCCTATCCTACAACTCTGATTCTAGACCTCCAGACTTTCCTATCAAGGGTCATGTCCTCGGAAACCTGCATTCTAGTCATGTCCTGCCTAATCACCTCTCCCCAATACTTCTTAGGCCTCCCTCTGCCTCGCCGACCGCCAACAATCTCCAGCCGCTCGCAGCTCCTCACCGGGACATCGGGACTTCTTCTCCGCACATGCCCGAACCACCTCAGCCTCGCTTCTCGCATCTTCTCATCCATCGGGGCCACCCCCACCTTCTCTCGAATAACTTCATTCTTAATCTTATCTAGCCTGGTGTGTCCGTACATCCACCTAAGCATCCTCATCTCCGCAACCTTCATTCTCTGAACATGCGAGTTCTTCACGGGCCAGCACTCCGCCCCATACATCATCGCAGGTCTAACCACGGCTCTATAAAATTTCCCCTTGAGTTTGTGTGGAACTTTCTTGTCACACAGGACTCCTGATGCAAGCCTCCACTTTGACCACCCCGCTCCTATACGATGAGTGACGTCCCCGTCAATCTCTCCGTCCCCCTGAATCACAGACCCAAGATATCGGACACTGTCCCTCTTGGCGATGGCCTGAGAACCAATCATCACGTCCCTGCCTACTTCGCTCGGCTCGGCGCTAAACTTGCACTCCAGGTACTCTGTCTTAGATCTGCTTATTTTGAAACCTTTAGACTCGAGAGTCTGTCTCCATACCTCTAACCTTTCATTAACACCGACCCTCGTCTCATTTATCAATACTATGTCATCAGCAAATAGCATACACCAAGGCACATCCCCTTGAATATGACGGGTTAGAGCATCTATCACTTAGGCAAACAAGAGGGGGCTCGGCGCCGATCCTTGATGAAGCCCCATAACCACTGGAAAATGGTCTGATTTGCCACCCACCGTCCTAACCCTAGTCTTAGCTCCATTGTACATGTCCTTGATTACTCTGATGTAGGCTTCCGGCACGCTCTTCGCCTCCAAGCACCTCCATAGCACCTCCCTTGGGACCTTGTCATACGCCTTCTCCAAGTCGATAAGCACCATGTTTGCATCCCTAACTGTTAAGGAAATATTTTACATATGGAATCACCTCTGGATATCTTTTTCTCACTCAAATAAGCTCTACAGTTTGCTTTGTATTTAAATGGTTTAAAATATTCAATAAAATAAAGAAGAGAATAATATTACGCTCAGTCAAGGAAGTTACGGGCATTCTCCCAGTAGCCTCCATAATGCAATGCAACTTCCTTTATCATTGCCTAGATGAAGAATAAACTTTATATCTGACATGGAAGAACAAAAAATGGTGAAATCTGTGTGGAAAACATTAGGTGGAAGATAAGAAAAGTAAAATTTATAGCGCAAAATATTCTGGGTGGCAGGAAGCTCGCGTATGTTCTTTGTCGTTTTTGTGCTGAGCTAACATGTGTTTACTGAGCATATAATAAATGTTTCTGTAGGCTATTAGCAGGGAATTGGGCATATCTTCATTTGATGATCTTGAAGAAGAGAAGGAACTAAAGCAAATGGTTAGTGCAGTTTGCAGTGTCCAATAACATTCCTTATGTTTACACGTTCTTTCTGTTAATTGCTGTTCGTATGGTTTACAGGACTACAATGCAAAATGTAGATCTTGTCAGCATTTAGGCATGTCATATGTAGCCAGACAGGTATTCTTGCTTTGCGTTTGTCCATATTCTTCTCAGACTTTGCCTTTTGCTCCTAAGCCTTTCATTTTATCCTAATACCACTTTGCTTCTCTGAACAGATTAGATCTGCTGATGAAGGCCAGACTATTTTCTATACATGCCCTGTTTGTGGAAATAAACAAACTGAGAACTCATGAAACACTTCTGTCGGTTTTCATAGCGAATGGAGCTGTTTAAGCATCTGCTGGGCCATTTGAATATTCTGTAGCTCTTACAATATTGCATGTATACATAAAAACGCATGTAAACCCTCCTATGTTGTCTAGGAGTTCTCGAAATAGAACTTAGTTTTCCTTGCTCTTACTATTATGGCCAGGATATTCCTTTTAGGTTGATTTGTGCCGAGGATATGAGAAAGAAAGTAAGAACCAATTGTGAAAAACATGCATAGAATTTTTCTGAGTTCCTCTGGTTAAGATTTAAGACCTTATAAAAATGTTAACATGCACAAAATTCTTCTATGAATTACTCTGGCAAAGCTTTAATATCTTGTCAAATGTCTATATTTGTAAAGGGTTAAGAGCTGATTTTAAAGATATATAGTCACCATTCTATTTGCAAGAGCTTTTCACATATGAGATGCCACGAACCCAGTTCGCCCTCTGTGAACATATTGTGACGGCAACTAGTTCCTATGACTAGGTAAGTCTAACAATGCGGAAACAAACAACTAACGAATAATTTGCGGAAATTTTAACTTGAACCAAGATTTGACAAGATTGAAAATGAAATATAAAATGACACTTGGCACATACTGCACAATACCTCAATTATTACAATGCTATCCCAAAACTCGGAAACTCAAGGGAACACAAGCTAGAAGAGAAATACATTAAACTAACTCTAATCTCCAGAGTATCTAAATTAACAGTACGATAGAAGGGCTAACATGACAAGACAGAATAAAGACGGAGACTCTTCCGTCTGCGGACGCAGCAGCAGTACCTCGAAGTCTCCAAATGCTCTCCCTGCCTCAAGGGTAGCGGTACCTGGATCTGCACATGGAAAACATGCGCAGGAAGGGCATGAGTACACCACAGCGGTACTCAGTAAGTACCAAGCATAACCTCGGTTGAGTAGTGATGTGGAAGGTCGGGCTCTACTGAGGTAAAATAATAATAGTAATGACAGGATAAGATAAACAATATAATTGAGAATCTACATTAAGAGTCTATACAGATAACAACAGTACAATAACGGAAAAACGGAAATAAAGGCAGCACACAAGGAAATACTGCTTCCAACAAGAATAATAATAACAGGGATCTCTTAGTATCCCGAGGATTTCTTGGTATCCCGAAAATCTCTTGGTATCCTCGATATAAATGACAGGGATCTCTTGGTATCCCGCACCCCGATCCAAGTCATAATTTCCATACAGGTTATCTCCCGGAATGTCATTCCGTAGTGCCAATTTAAAATACACAGCAGTGATACACGAATATTAAATTAAATGCCAACTTCGTATAAGTAAACAGTCAATTCTAGCCTAACATGTTGCACATAATGCAGTTAAGGCAATTTAAGCAAATAGGCAATTTAAGTCAACTAAACATGCTCTTCTAACTAACAACAGGTTAAGTCAGCAATTACAGTAAAGCAGGTAAAAGAGACAAGCTAATAAATACTTTAAGAAAAATCAAAATTTTCAACAACTTGCACAAGCACGCACTCGTCACCTCACGCACAAGGCAATTCAATTGCCAAATATCATATCCTAAGGGAAGAAGTCCCCCGCACAAGGTTAGACTAGCCACTTACCTCGAATCAGCTCAAAATCAACTAGAAATCACGCTCTTGCCACGAGTATCCGACTCCAAATGACCCAAATCTATTCAATTCAATTACATATCATAAATAACATCTCAAGTAACTGATTCTATGATTTAATTCAAAGCTAAGACGCAAAATTAGGTAAAATTACCAAAATACCCCTCAGGCTAACGTATCGGAATCGGGTGAAATTAATATTTTTAGAAATCTCATACTGCCACGAGTCCAACCACATAAAAATCTCTCAAATCAGAGGTCAAACACCCAATAAAAACTCAAAAATTCAGTCTATGAAGTTTTTTTTTATTTGCACCGGGTGTCCGAGTCTCTTCAAGCCCCCACTAATCTCGGGGGTGCACAGGCCCTCGACAAGAAGTTTCCCGCAAGTGCACCACGGTTAATTTAGGTTTTACCCAGTCCGATTGGCCTCAAAAATTGTTTGCACCCAGTGGATTTCGAACTTGAGACCTTGAAAGGGAGCAAACCCCAAGGCTCGAGTCAATTGCCACCAGGCCAACCCATGAGGGTTCTATGAATTTTTATCTATTTTTCATTCAAAATTTAAAATTAAAAGAGGAATCCATGCTTAGATTAGTGGATTACAAGCAAAAAGGATTTTAAAATCGTTGCCTAACCGTTGCCCCTGAAAATCCCTCGAAATCTCGCTCAAATCCGAGCTCTCAAGCTTGAGTTTTGGCAAAAATGACTAACCCTCGATTTTTGAAAGTTTATAACTGCTCAAGTAATTTTTTCAATGCGATCGCGGGTTGTCGTCTGCGATTGCGAAGAGTAAAATTTAAAGGCTCCAGAAAAAAGCCTATGCAAATGCAGCCCAAGCCACGTGATCGCAGAAGAGAAAGAAACAGACTAATGCGACCGCCAACAGTGTCACGTGATCGCGAAGAGGATATTGCAACGAAGTACCAGCTCCTAATTTCTACTATGCGAACGCGGGAGAACAATTGCGAACGCGAATCAGGGAAAGGCTAACTTCCGTGATAGCGAACCAGTTAATGTGATCGCGTAGAACAAAATCATCACCCTACGAAATTACATTATGTGATCGCGGAGGGAAAGCTGCGATCGCAAAGAAGGAAAACTTGCAGCACAACTGAAGAATGATCTGCAACTTTACAACACAAAAATGTCCCGTTGAGCATCCGAAACATACCTGAGATTCCTGTGACCTCAACCAAACATACGAACATATCCCATAACATCATTCAAACTTGTTCCAATCTTTAAACCACCTAAAACAACGTCGGAAACTCGAATTAATTAAGGATTTAAGCCTAAGTACTTCAAATTCCTTCAAAATACGCTCTCGATCAAAAACCTTACCAAACCACGTCCAAATGACCTCAAATTTTGCACACACATCCCAAATGACATGATGAAGCCAACTTTCAGAATTCCATTCCCGCCGTCGGATCAAAATCTCACTATTGACCGGAAACTTCAAAAATTCAAACTTCGGCATTTCAAGCCTAAATTAGCTACGGACCTCCAAAACACATTTCGAACACGCTTCCAATCCCAAAATCACCTAACAGATCTAACGGAACCATCAGATTTCCATTCCGAGGTCGTCTTTACACTATTTGGACAATAGAAAATTTTCCGTCACTTAAGCTCTCATTTAGGAGATAAGTGTCCCAAAACTCTCCGAAACGCAAAAGCAAACATGCCGGTAGATCAAACTAGCAAAAATAAACTCGGGGAAGGCAGTTAATAGGGGATCAGGGGGTAAATTCTTAAGACGGTTGGCTGGGTTGTTGCATCATCATACACTTAAACATTCGTTCATCCTCGAACGAGTATAAAGACATACCTGAAGTAGTGAAAATATGAGGATAACGGTTGCGCATATCCTGCTCGGTCTCCTAGTTTGCCTCCTCGACCGGCTGACCCTGCCACTGAACCTTTACTGAAGAAATGTTCTTTGACCTTAAATTTATGACATGAATGTCCAATATAGCAACTGGCTCCTCATTATAAGATATCCTTCTCCAACTAGATTGAACTGGAATCCAACACGTGCGACGGATCACCGTGATATCTCCGAAGCATTGAAACATGAAATACCGGATGAACACCTGCCAGGTTGGGAGATAAGGCAAGCTCATAAGCAACCTCCCAAACACGCCTTAATATCTCAAAAGGGCCAATGAACCTCAGACTCAACTTCCCTTTCTTCCCAAATATCATGACGCCTTTCATAGTGAAACTCGAAGCAGAACCCGCTCTCTAACCGTAAACAAAACATCACAAACCTTCTGGGTTGCTTAGTTGTTCTGTCTGGACTGGGCTGTACGGAGTCTATCCTGAATTACCTTAGCCTTCTCCAAAGCATCTCGAACCAAATCTATCCCCAATAGTCTGGCCTCGCCCGGCTGAAACCAGCCCACCGGAGATCTACACCGCCTACCATATAGAGCCTCATACGGTGCCATCTGAATGATGGACTGATAGTTGTTGTTGTAAGCAAACTCTGCCAATGGCAAGAACTGATCCTAAGACCCTCCAAACTCAATCACGCACAGGCAGAGAATATCATCAAGAATCTAAATAGTGCGCTCGGACTATCCGTCCGTCTGGGGGTGAAATGTTGTGCTCAACACCACCTGATTACCTAGCTCCTGCTGAACGGCCCTTCAGAACCGTGATGTGGACTGAGTACCTTTCTGAAATAATAGAAACTGGAATACCATGAAGACGGACAATATCCCAGATATAAATCTTCACCAACCGCTCCGAATAATAAGTGGTATACATAGGAATGAAATGAGCGGACTTGTCAGCCGATCCACAATAACCTAGATAACATCAAACTTCTTCAAGGTCCGTGGGAGTCCAGATACAAAGTCCATGGTGATACGCTCCCACTTCCACTCCGGAATCTCTATCTGCTGAAGCAACCCACCCGGTCTCTGGTGCTCGTACTTCGCCTGCTGGTAGTTGAGGCATCTAGCTACATATCCAAATATACCTTTCTTCATCTGCCTCCACCAATAGTGCTGCCTCATGTCCTGATACGTCTTTGCGGCACCCGGATAAATGGAATACCACGAAATGCGAGCATCCTCTAGAATCAGCTCCCGTAGCCCATCGACATTGTGTACAAAAACCCGGCCATGTACCCCCAATACTTCGTCCTCTCTAATGGTCACATCTCTGGCATCACTATGCTAAACCATGTCCTTAAGGATAGGTAAATGAGGGTCATCATATTGTTGTTCCCTGATATGATCAAATAATAAAGACCAAGAAACCACGCAAACTAGGACCCCGACTGGGCTCCAAAACATCAAATCTTACAAACTAGCTGGATAAGGCCTGGACATTTATCGCCATAGGCCTCTCCGATACTGGTAGATATGCCAAACTCCCTAAACTCTACGCCCGACGACTCAAGTCATCAATCACTACATTGGCATTGCACGTGTGATATAAAATAGTGATGTCATTATTCTTTAACAACTCTAACCACCTCCTCTGGCGCAAATTTAGACTTCTGCTTGAACAAATGCTGCAAACTCCTATGATCAGTATAAATCTCACAAGGCACACCATATAGATAATGGCGCCAAATCTTTAGGGTGTGAATAATGGCAGCTAACTCAAGATCATGGATATGATAATTCTTCTAGTGTATCTTCAACTGTCTGGACGCGTAGGCAATCACCCGACTGTCCTACATCAATACTGCTCCAAAGCCAACTCTCAAGGCATCACAAAAGACGGTATAAGATTCTGAACCCGTAGGCAATACCAAAAGTGGGGTTGTTGTCAAAGATGTCTTTTGAGCTTTTGAAAGCTCGCTTCACACTCCTCTGTCCACTAAAATGGAGCACCCTTCTGGGCCAATCTATTCATAGGGGCTGCAATCGATGAAAACCCCTCCATAAAACGACGATAATAGCCCGCCAATCCAAGAAAACTACGAATCTCCATGACTAAGGATGGCCTGGGCCAACTTTGCACAGCCTACCTTCTTCGGGTTTGCCGGAATGCCCTCACTTGATACCACGTGGCCTAAGAATGCCACTGAATCCAACCAAACTCACATTTTGAGAACTTCGCATATAACTTCTTATCTCTCATAATTTGGAGCATTATCTTCATATGCTGCTCGTGATCTTCTCGACTCAAGCAATACAATAGAATGTCATAAATGAAGACAATAACAAAAGAATTGATATATGGCCAAAATACACTGTGCATCAAATGCATGAAGGCTGCTGGGGCATTGGTCTACCCAAATGACATAACTGTTGAAACACGTTCTCAAGGCACTATACTCAAACGCGTGTTCATATTTGTAGGTTTTGATGAATGACAAACTATGCACAATGGACATATGACGAGGTCCAAGCACAAGCGTGCAATTGATATATAACGAGATTCAAGCACAAGACCAAGACCAAGATCAAGCAAAGATATAAAGTTATACGTGAGTCGTTCTTTAATTGTGATCTTGATCCGATAACTTGACTCAAGACTTGGCTTCTCTCGTAAAAACAGTTTTATCAAATCATGCATATTTAATTTAAAGCAAAATGATTTTAAATCATGCATATTTACTTTAGCCAAAATGATTTTTAAACATGCCTCTAAAATCTAGACTAAGATAATCGATTATGTACTTATGATAATCGATTATGTTAAGTCAGCTGCATGACAATCGATTGTGAACTTATGACAATCGATTGTGTTAAGGCAGTGTGCATCGGATTTATCAAATCTGCATGACAATCGATTGTGAACCTTATGACAATCGATTGTGTTGAGGCAGTGTACATCAAAGTTTTTCAAAGCTACAAAATAATCGATTGTGAACTTATGACAATCGATTGTGTTGAGGCAGTGTCTATCAGACATTTTCAAAGTCATAAAATAATCGATTGTGTACCTTTGACAATCGAGTGCATTAAGGCAGTGTCTAATTGATTTTTCAAAGACTGATATATAATCGATTGTTCTCATAGCATAATCGATTGTGTAATTGACCGTTGCCAAAATATTTTCAAAAACCGTCAGGTAATCGATTATAGATTTCTAACAATCGATTGTTTTAAGTAAAATGTGGAAATGATTTTTTGAACGTTGCCAAGTAATCGATTGTAGATTTCTGACAATCGATTGTTTTAAGTAAAATCTGGAAATGATTTTTTGAACGTTGCCAAGTAATCGATTGTAGATTTCTGACAATCGATTGTTTTAAGTAAAATCTGGAATTGATTTTTTGAACGTTGCCAGTAATCAATTATTGATCTTAGATAATCGATTGTTAAGCGTAAAATCTGGGAATGATTTTTGGAACGATTGGCAAACAATCGATTGTGGCATTTTGACAATCGATTGTCACTGAGTAAAATCAGCAATTCTTAATTGGCAATTAGGCAACGGTAATGCATGGTTTTGCAACTATAAATACAGCTTCAAATCAGTCTTCTAAAAACAACAACTAATCATATTATTGTTATAGCTTGCATACTCTATTGTTCATCACTTTCTATTCATTACATAAGTTTTGAGAGCCAAAATTCTTGACGAAAGTTGTTGCGTTCTTGAGCGTATCTGTTTACTCATATCTACTCTATTAAGAGAGTCTTGTTTAAGTGAGTGCTAAGTGTTTTATACACTTGAAGGGAAGTGTTAGTCCCTTGTATTGTAAGAAGGAACTTGTGTTTCCTTTGGTTGAAGTCTTGGAGTGTTGTATCTTCGAGCAAAGGTTGTTGAGGCTTGTGTCCTCAGTTTGTAAAGGTTTGTTGAGCACCCGTAAGCTTAACAGTGTTAGTGGAAATCTCGAGAGAGTCTCTCGGGGACTAGACTAGCCACGGGTTGTGGTGAACCAGGATACATCGGTGCGTTCGTTCTTATTAATTTACTTATCGCACTTATTTCTTTCCTGCAATTTTTAAATTCCGCAAGTTTACGCTAATTTTTATTATAACACTATTCACCCCCCTCCCTCTAGCGTTAAGTGTATTTTCTAACAATTGGTATCAGAGCCCAACTCTCTGAAGACTTAACCGTTTGAGAGAAACAATCCATGGCTTCTACTCGTGATTCTTTTGCAGGAATAGGTGAAGGACAATGCTCCACCCGACCACCACTATTCGACGGTACAAACTATACGTACTGGAAGGAGAGGATGAGAATATTTGTTCAATCAAATAGTTTTCATCTTTGGAAGGTTATAATAAAGGGAGAACAAATTCCAACCAAAAAGGTTGAAAATAAAGATGTTCCAAAGTCCGAAGATGAATACGATGCGGATGATATCCGAAAGGTGCAAAACAACGCTAATGCCATTAATTTATTATATTGTGCTGTAAATGCTGATGATTACAGGAAAATATCATGTTGCACAACGGCAAAGCAAATGTGGGACAAGCTGGAAATTACGTACGAAGGTACGGACCAGGTAAGGGAAGCTAAAATTGATTTCCTAACTCATGCATATGAATTGTTTCACATGAAGGAAGGCAAAAAGGTCGATGAGATGTTCGAACGATTTTCAAAAATCGTTAATGATTTACATGCTCTTAAGAAGACCTTCACGGATAAGGAACTTGTACGAAAAATTCTCCGAAGTCTCACTCCGGCATGGCGATCCAAGCCGACGCGATTCAAGAATCTATTGGCGTTTCAAATGTCACCATCGACGGATTAAGAGGTAATCATAAAACTTATGAATCTACTATACTTAACCCTCTTGTTGATGATCAAAGGAAACAAAAGATCGCTCTCAAGGCAAGCACAAGCCAACCTCAAAATGATGAGGACAAAGACAACGAGTTCGGACTCGTTATTAAGAGATTTCAAAAGTTCATGCGAAAAGAGTATGAACGAAAGGGCAAAAAGCAAGGAGATCAAATAAAGTGCTATGAGTGCGGAGAAACCGGGCACATTAAATCAAATTGCCCAAATGCCAAAAAGGAGAAGAAACCCTTCAAGAAACAACGAGCATACATATCTTGGGGAGGCGACTCCGGTGACGAGTCGAGTGAGGAAGAAGAAGACGAAGCCGCAAATCTTTGTCTCATGGCTCACGAAAACAATCAAGAAGAAGTATGTCAAATTTCTTCCAAAAATTTCTATTCTCTTGAGGAAATGCAAAATGCTTTTGATGAGTTGTATAGTGAATTTATTAAAGCTTCCAAAACTGTTAAAAGCATAAAAGAAAATGCTTCTTTAAAAGAAAAAGATTTTGAAAAACAACTCTCTTTGAAAGAAAAGGATTTGGAAAAACTGATTTTGGAAAATGAGAAGTTGAAAGAAGAAAACAAATTTTTCGACAAGAGAAGCGCCAACAAACCCAAGAGCTCTAGTAAAAATTGTACTTCTTGCATGCATTTCTAAAATGAGGTAGAAAGACTTAAGGGCACCCTAGATAAGTTTAATTCTTCTCATAAAAATTTGAATGAAGTTCTTGTTAATTTGAAGTCGACCAAGCATGGCATAGGCTTTGAGAATGAGCCTAAAGAAAAGGTTGAAGCCAACCCCCAACAACCTAAGGCTCAACCTAGGATTAATAAAACAAACGCTCATCCTAGATATAACAAACCTAGAAATGGCTTTCAACAATCGCAACCTAGAAATAATCATTCTAGAAATAATGCATATTCTAGGCCAAACACTAGAAGGAATTTTGAACCTTTTAGAACACCTAGAAATGGCTTTCAACCTAGAAATAACTATTCTAGAAATGCTGCATATCCTAGAACAAATAGTAGGAGAAACGACTTTCATGAATTGCGCAATAGTCATATTGTCAAGAATAGAGTAAATGAATTTCGTCCGTCCAATTACTATCAACCTAGACGAATGCATAATCCTAATGTTGTTTGTCATTATTGTAGACGAATTGGACATATTGCTCCTGCTTATTTTACACGACATAGACATAACACTCAATCACATCACTATGATTTGCCTAACCCCTAAGGACCCAAAATGGCATGGGTACCTAAAACTCATTAATCTGTTTTGTAGGTGTGTTTGAAGGGGTCAAGTGTACTTTGGTACCTTGATAGTGGATGCTCCAAGCACATGACTGGAGACGAATCCAAGTTCCTTCAACTAGAACACAAGGAAGGAGGAAGCGTTATTTTTGGTGATAACAATAAAGGAAAAATTATCGGCATTGGATCGGTCGGTAAGGATGACTCCTCTTCCATTAAGCATTATTGCTAGTTAAGGGTCTAAAACATAATCTCTTGAGCATAAGTCAATTATGTGACAAGGGAAATCTTGTTTTATTTGATTCAAATGAATGCTTAGTTTTTCGCCGTAGCGATTTTAAAATTATTCTTCGTGGATTTAGAATGGATAATATCTATATGGTTGATCTCGAAAATTCTTCATCTGAATATGTAGATTGTCTTATGAACAAAGAAGATGATACGTGGTTATGGCACCGTAGAGTAGCTCACATCAACATGCATCTTTTGAACAAATTGGTTTTACAAAATTTAGTTATTGGTCTTCCAAACTTGAAATTTGAAAAAGACTCTATTTGTGATTCTTGTCAAAAAGGGAAGCAAACAAAAGCATCTTTTAAATCGAAAAATATTGTTTCAACTACTAGACCTTTGCAATTACTTCACATGGACTTATTTGGACCATCTCGCATTGAAAGTCTTGGTAGAAATCGTTATGCTTTTGTTATTGTTGATGATTATTCTGGATTTACATGGACTCTATTTCTTGCTCATAAAAGTGAAGCTTTTCATAATTTCAAATATTTTCTTAAACGTGTTCAAAACGAAAAGGACACAACCGTCACTTCAATAAGAAGTGATCATGGGGGAAAGTTTGATCACAATCTCTTTGCGGACTTTTGTGACGAACTCGGTATCGAGCACACCTTCTCCGCTCCACGAACACCACAAAAAAATGGGGTGGTGGAAAGGAAAAATAGGTGTCTCGAAGAGATGGCTAGAACCATGCTCGATGAGGCTAAGATTCCCAAACATTTTTGGGCGGATGCCGTGAGTACCGCATGCTACGTTTTGAATAGAGTAGTCATAAGGCCAATACTCATGAAAACCCCTTATGAACTCTACAAGGGAAGGAAACAAATATCTCCCATTTTAGAGTATTCGGTTGTAAATGCTTTATTCATAACAATGGAAAAGATCAATTGGGAAAATTTGATGCCAAATCCGATGAAGGAATTTTTATTGGTTATTCCTCACGTAGCAAAGCATATAGGGTATTCAATAATAGAACCGGAACTGTGGAGGAATCCCCTCATATTGTGTTTTCCGAAAATAATGCTCGCTTGGCGAGAAAGGATTCTGGTTCTGATCCTGCAGGTATCTTAAACTCAATAAGTCCTCAAGAAAAAGTACAAGAGGAAACTTCTAAGGAAATTCAAGATGAAATCTTGGAACAATTATCGGAGGAAGCGCCACAATTGGAGAAAGAAACGAAAATGCCTAACGAATGGAGGACAATCAAAGATCACCCTCTCGAACAGGTAATTGGCGACGTTGGAGAAAAGGTAAGTACCCGAAACACTCTTAAGAACACCTTAGGACACACTTCTTAAGAGATCACGTTCTCACTTGGCCACATTGATCTAAGTCATTATTTCTTTACAAATTACTAACTTGAGCGTCGGAGACGTCTAATTTTCTTTTGCAGGTATCGCCCTAAAGGTAGGGGGAATTATAAAGCAATGGCATAGAACAATCGATTGTTACAGCAAATAATCGATTATTTTTTCTTATGTCTCATGTTTACTGTGCGGACAATCGATTAGCAAGTATCACTAATCGACTATTTACATTTCATGCTTATTATGCAGTCTTTTTTATAATCGATTTTTTTACTGTATAATCGATTACCGTCTAGGCCATTCAGTACTGCTTTCCTAAAACAATCGATTGTTTCGAAAATATAATCGATTATTTTCCGAGTCAGAAAATCACTATGCACACTATGTCACAACAATCGATTACCATAATTCAACAATCAATTATTTTTTGTCAGTAATTCAAATATTTGTTACCGTTTGGGTCCTGCCAGATTCCCACAATCGAATTTTGTCAGTTCCGAGTTCAAGTCAAAACTCCATAACAATCGATTGTTTCAATTCCACAATCGATTGTGTAACGGTCAGTGAAAATTTTTCTTACCGTTTCTAACCGTTTTAGCTCATAAATTTCTGCAGATTTTCACCATAAATGAAATGCCATCTTCCTCATTATAAATAGGTACCATATGCCTTCAATTTCTTCACTCAAACATCAATCTTAGCTCCCAAAATTTCAAAAATCTTTCAAGCTTCTTACAAAGGCCATTTCTACTTATTCAAAATGTCAGGCAGACACACTAAACGTTCCCGTTCAGGTAGACATGGTGCATCTTCTTCAGCTGCTCCTCCTCCTCCAAATTTCCCTTACCAAGATGGGTCTATTTTACAATTCAATTCTGAAACCGAGTTAACTAGATTCTTAACAAAATTCGAAAAGCGTGACATCCTTCCTCCTCGCTTTTCCACAAGTAAATATCTTGAATCATGCGCCCCGCTGCAAACATACTTAAGAAATGTCAACCTCTTGACTTCTTATATCTTACCTATCCTTATATTAATCCTCCATTGATTCAAGCGTTCTACTCAAATCTTCATGAGGACGACGATGGTGAGCTTGTTTCAAACATTAATGGCGTTCAAATTCTTTTATCCAATGAAAACTTACATTCTATTGCTCATCTTCCTCGAAGTGGGGAAAACATTTCTCGCTACATTAGAGAAGCCGGCGCCTTATTTGATGAGAAAATTCTCCTAAACCAAATAGGACTTGGAGCTTATGATCCTAATCTATCTACTCGACGTCCTACCATTACGGGAATGCTCCCCGAATATCGTTTGATTTTCTATTTCATAACCCGAGTCCTCAAGCCTCGCAAACATAACCATACCACTCTCTCCCAAGAGGACGCAAAGCTCATGCATGCCATTATAACCGGAGCTCACATCAATTGGTGTAAGTTCGTCAAAATTCACATGCTTGATGCCATCGGGGACGATAGACCACTTCCTATGCCCTCCTTATTATGAATTTTCTTGAAGCCTCCGGGTTCAACACCTCTATCGGTCCGCTCAAAAAGAGCACCAAGAAATGGGAAATTTCCGAATCCTCCTTTCCCCATGACGGCGATCATGTAGCTCCTGCTCCTCCTCCAACTCGTCGATCGCGTCAGCCTCAAGAACCTACTCTTCAATCTATTTCCGACCAAATTGCTTCTTTGACCACCTCTGTCAATCAATTGACATATGAGGTCCATTGATATTTTGACCATGTTCATTATCCATATGCTGGACTTGTCCCTTATGAAGCAGTGCCGGATGACGAGGCGGGAAATGATGATAATGAATAATTTCTTTAGTTTATTGTTCTATGTTTTATTGTCTTCTTTTGTTGTACTCATATTTTTGTTTAATAAATAAACAAGTTATTTACTTATTCATTCTATTTTTTTGCTAATGGCAAAAGGGGGAAGAATAAGGGATATGCACTAATTTTTTATTGCCATAAATTGAGGGGGAATTCATATGTTAAGGGGGAACTAATTGCACATCTAGAGACTTGTTGCATATTGTTGCATATCTTTACTTGTCTTGAATCGTCATTATGAATTATCAAATATGCATATCCCGACTAAAGTTTGCCATTATCAAAAAGGGGGAAATGGTTGAAACACGTTCTCAAGGCACTATACTAAAACGTGTGTTCATATTTGTAGGTTTTGATGAATGACAAACTATGCGCAATGGACATATGACGAGGTCCAAGCACAAGCGCGTAATTGATATATAACGAGATTCAAGCACAAGACCAAGACCAAGACCAAGATCAAGCAAAGATATAAAGTTATACATGAGTCATTCTTTAATTGTGATCTTGATCCGATAACTTGACTCAAGACTTGGCTTCTCTCGTAAAAACAGTTTTATCAAATCATGCATATTTAATTTAAAGCAAAATGATTTTAAATCATGCATATTTACTTTAGGCAAAATGATTTTTAAACATGCCTCTAAAATCTGGACTAAGATAATCGATTATGTAGTTATGATAATCGATTATGTTAAGTCAGCTGCATGACAATCGATTGTGAACTTATGACAATCGATTGTGTTAAGGCAGTGTGCATCAGATTTTTTAAATCTGCATGACAATCGATTGTGTTGAGGCAGTATACATCAAAGTTTTTCAAAGCTACAAAATAATCGATTGTGAACTTATGACAATCGATTGCGTCGAGGCAGTGTCTATCAGACATTTTCAAAGTCATAAAATAATCGATTGTGTACCTTTGACAATCGAGTGCATTAAGGCAGTGTCTAATTGATTTTTCAAAGACTGATATATAATCGATTGTTCTCATAGCATAATCGATTGTGTAATTGACCATTGCCAAAATATTTTCAAAAACCGTCAGGTAATCGATTATAGATTTCTAACAATCGATTATTTTAAGTAAAATGTGGAAATGATTTTTTGAACGTTGCCAAGTAATCGATTGTAGATTTCTGACAATCGATTGTTTTAAGTAAAATCTGGAAATGATTTTTTGAACGTTGCCAAGTAATCGATTGTAGGTTTCTGACAATCGATTGTTTTAAGTAAAATCTGGAAATAATTTTTTGAACGTTGTCAGTAATCGATTATTGATCTTAGATAATCAATTGTTAAGCGTAAAATCCGGGAATGATTTTTGGAACGATTGGCAAACAATCGATTGTGGCATTTTGACAATCGATTGTCACTGAGTAAAATCAGCAATTCTTAATTGGCAATTAGGCAATGGTAATGCATGGTTTTGCAACTATAATTACAGCTTCAAATCAATCTTCTAAAAACAACAACTAATCATATTATTGCTATAGCTTGCATACTCTATTGTTCATCACTTTCTATTCATTACATAAGTTTTGAGAGCCAAAATTCTTGACGAAAGTTATTGCGTTCTTGAGCGTATCTGTTTACTCATATCTACTCTATTAAGAGAGTCTTGTTTAAGTGAGTGCTAAGTGTTTTATACACTTGAAGGGAAGTGTTAGTCCCTTGTATTGTAAGAAGGAACTTGTGTTTCCTTTGGTTGAAGTCTTGGAGTGTTGTATCTTCGAACAAAGGTTGTTGAGGCTTGTGTCCTCAGTTTGTAAAGGTTTGTTGAGCACCCGTAAGCTTAACAGTGTTAGTGGAAATCTCGAGAGAGTCTCTCGGGGACTGGACTAGCCACGGGTTGTGGTGAACCAGGATACATCGGTGCGTTCGTTCTTATTTATTTGCTTATCGCACTTATTTCTTTCCTGCAATTTTTAAATTCCGCAAGTTTACGCTAATTTTTATTATAACGCTATTCACCCCCCTCTAGCGTTAAGCGTATTTTCTAACAATAACAAGAAACTCATACTGACCGTACCGAGTCGTGAAAGCAGTCTTCAGGATATATGGATCCTGAATCTTCAAGTGATGGTAACCTCAGTACAAATCAATCTTAGAAAACACCCATGTGCCCTGAAGCTGGTCGAACAGATCATCAATACAAGGCAAAGGATAAATGTTCTTCACCGTGACCTTGTTCAACTAGCGATAGTCAATACACATGCTCATAGAACCATCATTTTTATTCACAAACAAGACAGGAGCACCTCAAGGTGAAACACTGGGCCGGATAAATCCCTTATCAAGCAATTCCTGTAACTGATCCTTCAACTTAGGAGGAGACATACGATATGGAGGAATAGAAATCGGCTAAGTCACCGGCAACAAATCAATGCCAAAATCAATGTATCTATTAGGTGTCATGCCCAGAAGATCAACTGGAAATACATCGAGAAAATCCCACACCACTTGGACCGAATAACGAGGGGTATCAACACTGACATCTCTCACATAAGTTAAATATGCGGCACACCCCTTCTCAACCATACGCTGAGCTTTAAGAAATGAGATAACTCTACTGGGAGTGTGATCTAAAGTACCAGTCCACTCAACACGTGGTACACCTGGCATAGCCAGCGTCACGGTTTTGGCGTGATAATCAAGAATAGCATAATTGAGCGACAACCACTCCATGCCCAAAATAATATTAAAATCAAACATGTTTAGCAGCAATAAGTTTGCGTTGGTCTTAAAACCATGAATAGTAACCAAACATGACCGATAAACGCGGTCCACAACAAGTGAATCCCCCACATGAGTAGAAACATAAACAGAGGAACTCAAAGAATCCCGAGATACACCCAAATGCGTAGCAAAATAAGAGGACGCATAATAGTAAGTAGAGCCTGGATCGAATACAACCGATGCATCTCTGTGGCAAACCAATATAATATCTGTGATGATAGAATTAGAGGCAGCAGCCTTGGCACGAGGGGGAAAAGCATAATATTTGGCCTGGCCTCCCCCCTCGAGGGCGACCTCTACCTCCCCGGCCTCCACCTCTAGCTGGATGAGCGTGTAGGGTGGAAACTAGAGCTGTAACCATAGCCTGGGAACTCTGTGGGGCACGCTGTGGCTGGGAAGTATGTGGAGGTGCACTCCTCCCAAGTCTAAGGCAATCCCTCACCACGTGGTATGTGTTACCACACCCAAAACAAGCTCTGGGGGGACGTGGTAGCTGTGATTGGCTAGGGCCAGATCTACTGGACTGACCTCTGAATGCACCCCGCGCAGGAGGCACACATGAAACCAGAGGTGCATAGTAAGGCTCCTAAGGCCTAGGAGGAGCTTGAGCTTGAGCACTGCTAGCTTCTGGAAGAGCTGAATGTACGAGGCGACTCATATAACCCCTACCATGATGATCTGCAGCCAGGGTACTGGTGCCGGTATAGTGGCCTGACTCTCGAGACCTCTTGGCCTCCGTCTCCTCTCTCTTCATAGCATGCATACCCTCAATTCTCCTAGCAATGCTCACCACCTACTGATAAGAAACATCAATCTCCAACTTATGAGCCATGCTAGATTTGATGCTAGGAATAAGCCCCTCAATAAACCGGCGAACCTTCTCTCGAACAGTAGCAACCAAGGCTGGTATATTCCTAGCCAAACTGATATAACGAACAACATACTCTGAAATAATCATAGCACCCTGACGCAAATGCTCAAACTCTGTGCGCCATACGTTCATAAGGCTCTGAGGGACATACTCTTGTAAGAACAGCTCTGAGAACTGAGCCCAAGTCAGCAAAGCAGCCTCATTTGGACTGTCTAACTCATAGGTGTGCCACTACTCATAGGCAACCCTTCGAAGCTGCAAGGTGGTGAAAGAAACCCCGGTGGATCCTGAAATACCCATGGTACGGAGAATGCGGCAACACTCATCAAGAAAACCCAATGCACCCTCCGATTCTATACCGCTGAATACATGAGGCTTGTACGTCTTGAACCTCTCAAGCCTCGGAAGCCGCAGCCCTGTCCCGGGGCTAATCTAGTACAGTAGGCAACGCAGGTATAACCTCTAGAACCTTCTCAATATGCACTCGCTGCTCTGGAGTGCGGGCGGAGGGAGTATGTACTCCTCCCCCAGCCTGGGATGTAGCTGCAACAAGGGGAAGAAACTTGCCTGAGCCAAGGTGGTGTACATGCTCATGAACTGTGCCAGTCTCCCGGAGAGATGGAGTAATGGTAGCAGTAGTAGTTGTAGGTGTGTCAGGTGCCTGGACTTCGGCTGGACCTGCTGGTGGTACCTCGGCGGCAGATTGCGCAGGTGCTCTGGCTGCACTACATGCGTGTCCTCAATCTCTACCCCGAACCCAGCCTTTGACGGCTACAGTAGCGGATGCAGGTGCCTGATCATCTCGAGTAGCACGTGTCCTCACCATCTGTGAGAGAATAGAAAGATAGAATTTTAGTTGTGATATCAAAAATCTCGCACGACAAGGAAATCAAATGAAGTGTAATTTTCCAAACAGTTACATAGACTCTCGTAGCTAAGTACACACGTCTCCGTACCGACCAGTGAGACTCTAATAAAACGGCATGTGTTCCGTGACTCCTATGAACCTAGAGCTCTAATACCAACTTGCACGACCCTATTTTGCACTGCGCGAATATGTCGTGACGATACCTAGTCCCTACGACTAGGTAAGCCTAACAATGCGGAAACAAATATCTAACAAATAACTTGCAAAATTTTTTACTCGAACCAAGATTTAACAAGATGGAAAAGGGAATGTAGAATGCCACTTGGCACATACAACATAATACCTCAACTACTACAATGCTATCCTAAAAATCGGAAACTCACTGGAACACAAGCTAGAAGAGAAATACAGTAAACTGTTCTAATCTCTAGAGTATCTAAATCAACAGTACGATTGAAGGTCTAACACCACAATACAGAATAAAGACGGGAGACTCTTCGGTCTGCGGACGCGACAACAGTACCTCGAAGTCTCCAAATGCTCTCCCTACCTCAAGGGTAGCGTACCTGGATCTGCACATGGAAAACATGCGCAGGAAGGGCATGAGTACACCACAATGGTACTCAGTAAGTGCCAAGCCTAACCTCGGTTGAGTAGTGACGACGAAGGTCGGGCCCTACTGAGCTAAAAGAATAATAGTAATGACATGATAAGATAAATAGTATAATTGAGAATATACAACAAAAGTCTATCAAGATAACAATAGTACAATAACGGAAAATGGAAATAAAGGCAAAACATGAGGCAATACTGCTCTAAACAAGAAGAATAATAGCCGGGGATCTCTTAGTATCCCGAAGATCTCTTGGTATCCTCGATATAAATGCCAGGGATCTCTTGGTATCCCGAAGATCTCTTGGTATCCTCGATATAAATGCTAGGGATCTCTTG
The DNA here is from genome assembly GCA_034376525.1 of Nicotiana benthamiana. Taxonomy (NCBI): domain Eukaryota; kingdom Viridiplantae; phylum Streptophyta; class Magnoliopsida; order Solanales; family Solanaceae; genus Nicotiana; species Nicotiana benthamiana. The sequence continues at coordinate 24,477,000 of CM067324.1, read as the reverse complement.
GTATCCTCAATATAAATGCCTAGGATCTCTTGGTATCCTCAATGTAAATGTCAGGGATCTCTTGGTATCCCGATGATCTCTTAGTATCCTCAATATAAATACAGGGATTTCTTGGTATCCCGCACCTCAGTCCAAATCATAACTTCCATACAGGGGATCTCCCGGAATACCATTCCGTAGTCCCAATTTAAAATACACAATAGTGACAAAAATTTAAATTAAATGCCAACTTTATATAAGTAAACAATAAATTATAGCCTAACATGCTGCACGTAATGGAATTAAGGCAATTTAAGCAAATAGGCAATTTAAGTCAACTAAACATGCCCTTCTAACTAACTATAGGTTAAGTCAACAATTATAGTAAAGCATGGAAAAGGGTGCTAAGGAATACTTTAAGAATAATCGGATTTTTAAACAACTTGCACAAGCACTCGCTCGTCACCTCACGCACAAGGAAATTCAATTACCAAATATCATATCCTAAGGGACGAAGTCCCCCACACAAGGTTAGAGAAGCCACTTACGTTGAGCCGGTTCAAAATCAACTAGAAATCACGCTCTTGCCACGAGTATCCGACTCCAAATGCCCCAAATCTATTCAATTCAATTACATATCATAAATAACTTAAGTAACCAATTCTACGATTTAATTCAAAGCTAAAACGCAAAATTAGATAAAATAACCAAAACGCCCCTCAGGGCAACATATCAGAATGATGTTAAATTAACATTTTCAGAAACATCATACTCTAACGAGTCCAACCATATAAAAAACTCTCAAATCGGAGGTCAAAGACCCACTCAAAACTCAATAATTTGGTCTATAAAGTTTTATTAATTTTTCATTCAAAATCCGAAATTAAAAGAGGAATTCATGCTTAGATTAGTAGATTACAAGCAAAAAGGAGTTTAGAACCGTTACTCAATCGTTGCCCCTGAAAATCCCTTGAAATCTCGCTCAAATCCAAGCTCTCAGGATTGAGTTTTGGCAAAAATGGCTAACCCTCGGTTTTTGAAAGTTTATAACTGCCCGGGTAATTTGTTCAATGCGATCGCTGGAAGTCACCTGCGATCGCGAATAGTAAAACTTAAAGGCTCCAGAAAATAGCCTATGCGAACGCAACCCAAGCCATGCGGTTGCATAAGAGAAAGAAACATACCTAAGCGACTGCGAACAATGCCACACGATCACAGAGAGGAAATATCAATGAAGTACCAGCCCCTAATTTCTACTATGTGAATGCGGGAGAACAATTGCGAACGCAAAGAAGGGAAAGTTTGACTTCTGCGATCGTGAACCAGTTAATGCGATCACGTAGAACAAATTTGTCACCTTATGAAATTACATTATGCGATCGCGGAGGGAAAACTGCGATCACAGAGAAGGAAAAACCTGCAGCAGAACTGAAGAAAGATCCGCAACTCTTTATAACACAAAAATGCCCTTTTGAGCATCCGAAACATACCCGAGGCCTTCGGGACCTCAACGAAACCTATGTACATATCCCATAACATCATTCAAACTTGTTCCAATCTTTAAACCACCTAAAACAATGTCGAAAACTCGAATTAATCAAGGATTTAAGCCTAAGAACTTCAAATTCCTTCAAAATGTCTCTCGATCAAAAACTTAATCAAACTACGTTCGAATGGCCTAAAATTTTGCACACATATCCCAAATGATATGACGGAGCTACTGCAACTTCTAAAATTCTATTCTGACTCTCGGATCAAAATCTCACTATCGGACCGAAAACTTCAAAAATTCAAACTTCAATATTTCAAGCCTAAATTAGCTACGGACCTTCAAAACACATTCCGAACACGCTCCCAACCCCAAAATCACCTAACGGAGCTAACAGAACCATCAAATTTTTATTACGAGGTCATTTTCTTATTGTTCCGGCTATGGTCAACTTTTTAATATTTAAGCTCTCATTTAGGGACTAAGTGTCCCAAAACTGTCCGAAACTTGAAACTGAACATCCCGACAGATCAAACTATCAGAAATAAACTTGGGGAAGACAGCTTATAGAGGATCGGGGCATAAATTCTTAAGACGACCGGCCGGGTCGTCACATGAGAGTTGCATGGTTTAAAGTCTGTTTAGCCAAACATGATGAGCTTGTAAAAAGCACTATTCAAGCTAATTGGTCAAACACAAACTGGTATTTTGCAAAAGTACTTTTGAACAAAAACACATTTCAAAATATAATCAATTTTGGGCAGCTTGGTCAAATATGCTATTATACCTTGCTTGGATGGTTGTAACTTATTGTATTGTATCGTATTGTTATTTTAAATATATTATTTGTTTTGATTGTTACTTAAATTTTATTGTATCATATCATTAATCCGTTGTTACTTAATGGTTAAAAGTGTCCTTTTATGTAACGACGAATTTGGTATGGCGGCGTCGGGACTTTATTTTTTTTTTCTCTATTTGCGCTTCTTTATTATTAAGTAATAATATTTTACTCTTTACCCTACTTTTTAATACAATAATTTTACTTCTATATAATTTTTTCTTAGTAACGTTGCAAATTTGTTCTTCATTTGGTGTGTGACATCATGAAACAACGACAAACGATACAATCTATCCAAATATTGTATTCATCAAACAATACAATATAATATATTACTATACATCGGGGGCGTAAATGGACCGAGTTGGTTCGATTTTATTAAAACCAAACAAACCAACTATATCGGTTTGGATTGATTTGGTTTTTTGTCAGTTTTTTTGGATTTTTTGTTACATGAATATTATCTCAATATTGCTTTGTTAAAATTTTAGTAAGTAAATATATGTTTAATAAGGATTGAAAAAAATGACAAACATGAATATTCTTATGGGAGAATTTTTTTTGTAATATATGATAGTTATTTTTTAGTTGTCTCACACTAATTTTTCGTAATTTTTTAGTCGTCTCAAAATAATTTTTCGTTGAATTACACTTTCAAGGTTAACTGGATATAATAATTAAACATAAAATCAATATGATACCTATATAACAATATTTTCTATTTGATTTTAAATTATCGAAATACCACTTCAAATTCGAAAAAAGATATAAGAATTTAATAGATCTTGACATATCAAAATGAAAGAACAAATAGATTGACACTTGATAAAAAAGTGACAATACAAACAATTATTTAAAGTTAATAAAATTAGAGCGCTTCATATTTAACTAAATATTATATCCCATAAGAGAATTGCAAATATTTCTAAACATTTTTAAAGAAAAATCTTTGAAAAGTCTTAAAAGTATATATAAAAATTATATATTTATATGTTGGTTTGGTTCACGTTTTTTTACTCAATATCAAACCAAATTAAATTAAACTTAGTCGGGTTTTTAAATCGATTTGGTTAATTTTTCTGTTTGATATGGTTTTTCGATTTAATATGTATATCCTTATTATACATTATATAACGTAACAACCATACAAACAAAGGATTATTAAAAATCCCTTAAATAAAAATACAAATGGATTTTTAGATTCCTATACCATATAGAAAACCATTTTACCCTCCATGTTTAAGGTTTGATTTAATTACAAACCCGTATATCAAATTACTAATCCTATACCATGCTTAATAAGGGTCTACTTAATAGGCAGATTTTACTCCTTAATTAAAGGTATCCATATATTCGATGTTTATCTCTCCCCTTAATTTCTACATTTCTTTCTTATAATCCCAGCGTCATTTTCCCCTCACATTTTTTTCTCTTCTCTATTTTTTCTCCTTCTCAAAAAATACAAAGATGAGACCCATTGAGTATAATTAGATTTTTAGCCAAAGAGATTCAATATGAAACCCATTGTTTCGGTTATTGTAATTTCTGGTAATTGTTAGATATTGTTCTGAATTTTAACAAGCACGAGATCGAGAGTAGATATATGATACATAAGACTTCCTCAATCGATCAATCAACAATTCTCAGTTGTAAATTTGTGGTGTAGCCATATGAATCTTCTGTAAGTGTGACAGTGTGGGTGCAATTGTAGTTTATTTGTTAAAATTTTATAGACGAAGAGCAAATTTTATTGTCAACTTTTTTTTCCACATAAGATTGTAGTTTAATTTGTAGTATAAATGTAATAATTTTGTAGATACTCTTAAAAACAATACAACTTTATACAATACTTAAACCGATTTGCAGTTTATTTATAGTTTTTTTTTGTAGAAATATTGTAGATGAAGAGAAAATTTTGTAGTCAATATTTTTTCAACATAGATTGTAGTGTAATAGTAGTATAAATGTAGTAATTTTGTAGATAACCTTCAAAACAATACTGCTTTATACATACGTAAACTGATTTGTAGTTTATTTGTAGATCTTTTGTAGAAAATTTGTAGATTAGGAAAAAATTTTGTAGTCAACATTTTTTTTGCAATATAAATTGCAGTTTAATTGTAATATAAATGTAGTAGTTTGTAGCTACCATTAAAACATTATTGAAAAAATATTTAGTCCCAAATTTTTAGCTGCCTCATTTGGAAGGAATAAGCTATTCAAATATTTACCCCAGATTTGTAGGCGCCTAATTTGGAAGGAATCAATTATTAATATTGGATATTTAATGAATGGTATAAATTTTCCAGATTTTTAGGCGCATAATTTGGAAGGAATCAATTCTTAATATTGGGTATTTAATGAATGGTATAAATTTTATAGCAAAAATATAAATAACATTTCATATATTGTATAAATAGAAAAAAATCCAAACACAAACAGACTGGACCTTTAATTATGGGCTGGTCCATTTAGGAAGTTGGTTGGGCCTAGAAATTAAAAGCTTCTCGTAATTAAAGGCTTACGTCACTCCCTCAAATTCAAATATTTCCGCCCTTTGATGTACTAAAAACACTAGAACTGAACTAGTACTGCTACTTTTCATCAAAAGAAGAAATGGAGACGAAATCCCCATGTCCGCCGTGCACGCTGACTGTTCGTCGGAACCCTCCCCGGAGAGCAAGACCGACACCATCCTCCGCTGTTCCTACTACGCTTCCCCGATCGCCGCCGCGAAACATCTCTTCATTTCCCATTGAGGATATTCTATCAATAGAAGTCCCTGAAAAACAACTTCTTACGGAGCATCCATCATCCTCAGAGAATCTCAAGGTATTTCTGAGAGTCCGACCGTTAGTTTCTCAACGAGATACAGCGAAAATAGAAAAAACGGCTGCTGAAATGAAGAAAACAACTAAAAATGCTTGGCCGAAAAACCCTAAGTCCACCAATGCGCTGCCGAAGAAGCTGAAAAAGAGCAATAAAGTCTGTCTGACAGTGAATGATGCACATTCCGTTACCCTATTGCCTCCGCAGAGCTTACAAGACGCCAAACGTATTAAATCAGAAGTTTATGAAGGGTTTTCACATGTCTTCTCGTCACAAGCTTCTCAGGTTATTTTTGCTTATATCTTTAGAATAAAAAAAATCATTTTCTTTGTATTCTTAGTACTCCGTCTGTCCCAATTTATGTGAATTGTTTGACTACACGGAAAAAAAACCTGTTGAAACTTGTTGTCTAAAAACAAGCTATAGACATTTCATACTTGTGTGACTATAAATTATCTCATTAAGGGCAAAATGAGAAATTTAAAGTTGAATTATTTTTAATATTGTAATGTATTATTTTTGGACAAACTCAAAAGGAAATCGATACATTTGTGAAAGAATTATTAGTATTAAGTAGAAATGAATCGAGGACTCACTAGTTTAGGATTTAGAAGCAGCAGAAGTAGCTGCTGTTGTTGATTGATATTGGCATTTTTGTTGCAGAGGGAAGTGTACGAAGAAATAGTGAATCCTTTAGTTGAGGATTTTTTGAAGGGTAAGAGTGGAATGTTAGCTGCATTGGGACCAAGTGGTTCTGGGAAGACTCATACCATCTTTGGCTGTGGAAGGGAACCTGGTATGGTGCCTCTTGCTCTTCGTCAAATTTTATCACAGGAAGAAGGAGAGAAGAAGAAGAAGTCGCCAAGGTGCTTTAATTTCTACTGTTTATTGTACTTATAATGTTTGGCTGGATATATTTGTTTCAGCAGTTTCCCGGTTCATTAAGTTTTGAACCGTCTTAATACAGTCATTGCATTATTAACTATGGATAAACAGTTGCAGTTCTATGTAAGTCCTTTAAATGCCGCATTGAATAAACTATTTTCTTCATGATTTATCACGCAGGATATTTTATTTGTCCATGTTTGAGATCTCTTCTGAGAAAGGAAAATCTGAAAAGATATTTGATTTATCACAAGATGAGGCTGATTTATGCATCCAACAATCATCTATTAAAGGCGTGCGAGAGGTTGTCCTTTGAATTGCTGTGTAGCTTTTCTTTGTTGTATTTTTTTTTTTCAATCTATAACTTCTGTGGTTCAAAGAGATCAAATAATAAGTGTTCACTCTGGTACTTCTGAATAGGCCGTACTTTATGATGCGCAGCAAGCTGAATCGTTAATCGCATGTGGACTTTTAAAACGTGCGACAGCTATGACGAATTCAAACAGTCAATCTAGGTGAGTTGGATATAAATGCTTATGTAGGTCTGTTGCTGTTCTTTTGCTTTATGTTGTGGTTTGAAATGGTTGAGAAATCTTTGCTAGTGTCTCTCCCTAAATATAGTGTTAGTTGTTTTGGCTTATTCAAACGTTGGATTTCTGGCTGACTTTTTTTTATGCCAAACTGTTATAGTACTTCTTCTACTACTCAGACTTGAAATGATTGATGAACCATTCGCGAGATCTCTATGTTTTTCTTCTCTGTATTGGCAAGTATGGAACCTTTGAAATAATCTCTAGTTTACGGACATAAAGGATATTAAGTTTGCATAGTCATGTTGCAATTGTAGTTATCATGATGACAGTTTTAACACCCTTGCAGTCGTTCACAGTGCATCATAAATATCCGCTATGAATATAAGAGGGCAGATGGAAAAGTTGTTGATGACTCAAACAGTGCTGTGCTGACTATAGTTGACCTTGCTGGAGCTGAGAGGGAAAAGAAGACTGGAAATCAGGTAACAAATTGAAAGTGGTCACTGAAATCATACCATTATGTAGAAGATATTTGTTGAATTCTAAATGATCCATTGCCATTAGTATCTTTGATATTATTGTCAAGACTGTCTAGGTTAGATCTTGATCTTTAGATGACAAGAAGAAGATTGCGACTCTTTCTTAGACCTTAGGTGTTATGTTGCAAATTTGGTGGTTAATGTATTTCTCTGCCTTGCGGCATCTCACTAATAATATTACTCATGTCTAGGGGGTTAGATTGCTCGAAAGTAATTTTATCAACAACACTTCGATGGTGTTTGGCCTGTGCTTAAAGGTATGAAGCATCAGTCTGGTTTTATGACTTCTGTTTCATTAATGTCAGGTATGACACTCTTTCTTTTCCTAATCTACTGATAGTTCTGTGCAGTCATTACTGGAGCATCAGAAGAACCCCAAAAAACCTATGCAGAAACACTTTCAAAACTCTCTGGTAATGTCTTCCTTATTTATACTTCTCTGTCACTTTTCCAGAAAATTTTTATTGGTTTGTAGTCACTGCTTGTTACCTTTATATTTACTTCTACTTGTTGAAATAAATCTTTTTTGCTACTATCCCAATGTTACCTTACAGGGTTCATTATAAAACGCAGATGATGGTGTAATTAATTTTTCACAGAGTAGAGCTATCAGAATAAATATACTAATATTTTTGGCAAGTCATCTTCAGACAAATTTACGTTAGTAAATAGCTTGAACAAAAATGTGATTGTACTGCTAGATTTGGTTTATCAATATCACTACACAGTTAACTAGGGACCAGAATTATAGGTAAATATGTTCTGTACTGCTCTTTTTTTCTTTTTTTCCCTTTTGAGCCTTTGAGCCCCAAGTCAATGTTGAGGTTGTTTATGAAATGGTTTTGTTCGTTCAAGGTGAAATTGCATACTCAGCTCTCGATAGCTATCTTTTTCTCAGTTAGAAAATCCTTCATTTCGTTAGTAATTTTTGGCGTTCTTCTTTTGCATAGTTGACCAGATACTTACGAGATTATTTGGAAGGGAAGAAGCGGATGGCACTGGTATGCATTTACTTCTGCAGAAATCAGTTTAGATATTTAGAACTTTCATTAACAGCTTAAAATATTGGCAGTCCATCAAACTTTTCTGCTCCACAAAAACTGTAGGTTTCTTAACATTGTATCCTTCGTGGCTTTCTATGTCCCTGCTGCAGCTTCTAACTGTAAGATCTGGGGAAGAAGACTACCTTGATACTTCTTTTCTGCTAAGGCAGGCTTCACCATATACAAAAATCAAGTATGACTGCTGTTGTAACAATTGGTTTAGCAATGACCTTTTCTGTAACAAAAATGACCATCTGAATGGAGAACTTGTCGATGTAGGTTTGACATTGTTGAAGAACATGGGATTTTAAAGCACAATAAGAGGCCTGTGCAAACAACACCTATCATGGGGAAGCTTAAAAGAATGAAGTTGAGTCGAATTGAAAATTGTGAGGTAAATCTTATTTGGCCCATTTTTATTTTACATCCTGCACCTTAGGCTTTCTGCTTTAATATATGATTCACCAGATGAGGTAGTTGTCTTAACACAATATTTTCTCCATTTAAGTTGATGGTGAAAGCTTATTTATTACTCCCTGACCAAACTTGTATGTTTTAATAGTTTAGGCTTTGACATGCAGATGCATCTCATCCTATTAATGAAATTATATCATTTTCCCTTTTAATATCGAGATGCGTAGTGCCTCTATTTACAATCCAATGGCTCTGCTCCTCCACATGGAAGTTGCTTACTGAATTACCAGTTTCAGTTAGTCTCTCAAGATTATCCTTTAACTTTCAACCCAGAAAGAAAAACCAGCCTGGTCCTTTTATACTTTAAAGTGACTCTTGTAAGATGACATCTATTGACGATGTCTTGGGTCTCAACTTTAAAGAATCAAACAAGCAAAACATTCATATCGTTTGGCAGGAGCGCAACGCTGATGTGTGGGTTAGCTTAGCCTGTTAAGTGCATATCACGGGTTTGAATCCTGCCACAGATAGAAGCCTAGTATTTAAGAAGAGAAGGATAGAAGGCAGACCCATTAATCCACCAGGTTTCAAACCGTAAGCCACTGGCCCTAGGGATTTCTCGATTATGAAAAGATAAGAAACTAAATTTTGTTTGAGTCCTCTTTCGTTAGGATGATGTTCATATATTTCCTTAGTCAATTCTCTTTCAACATTTTTAAAGTCTATTTCTTTCTTTCATTCACCTATTATGGTTAAATATAAAACATTATTAAAAATAGGAGCACTACAATCACAACTTGGGAGTTGTACTGAACTAAATATATTGTTAATTACAGACTAAGAAACAAAAGTAAATAAAATGTACTCATTATAGAAGAAGACAAACTTTATTTTTTGAGAATGGCTCGTTATGGAAGAAGACAGACTTGTCAATACCATTAACTACATGTGACTCAAACATAGTTATATATTTGTGTAAGATGTACTGGGCTATGCTGCTGTTCTGTACCAAAAGTCAGTAATTATGGTTGGGAATCCTTCAGAAGATGTGCCAAATTATCATGAACTGCTAATAATAATTCATGCAACAGCTTTTAGGCAGCTATTTCTTCTGGTCATTTTGGTGTAGACAGCAGCGGATGCAGCTTTCGGGTCGCGGGTTCATCTGAACCCAGTATTTTTCATGCACTATATAAATTTATGTGTAAAAATAAAATGAAATTGCAATAAATAGTAGATGTAAATCCATAACTTTTAAACTATAATGGGTTCAATTCAAACAATCTTAAATGTTGAACCCATATAGCTAAAGTCCTGGATCCGCCTCTGGGTGTAGATTTTCCTTACTCAACCACTCTCAGCCTTCACAAGATTCATAGCTATTATTTACTCATGTCAACTGTAATTTTCTTGCAGATCAATCAAAGAAGCGATGAATGTCCTAAAGGACCTAAACTTCCGAATGAAGGTAATCAAGTTCTTTTCTTCTGTCTCTTTCATTCTTTCTTCCATTTTTTTCTGTAGATTGGACCATAAAATCTGTCCAATAGAGGATCGTGTTTGAAGTTAATTGCTTTTGTTGGATAGAAGCTGCTGTCGAAGGTGTGAAGGATGACAGCTTGGCAGACGTTCTTGTTCAGTCTGAGGAGACCATCACTGTTGAAGCAAATGAGAGGAATATTCTCAGAGTTGATCATGTGGAATTGCAAAGAAAAGAGAGAAATCATCAGATTCTGCAAAATTTTGGAAAGGCTTTGTGGAATGTCTTGAAAGAATACAAGAGAAAACTTGAGGTATAGTGTGCTGACAATATATTCTTTGCATAACATTGTTACTATTGGATTTTAATATACTTAAGCATCCATTATTAGGCTTTGCCATTTAGGAACTACATTTGGTAATACTGTGTAGTTGTATTCATGTAAAGGTGGCTGAAAATGAAATTTGCACCCTCAGAGATTGCTTAAGTAGTGAGAAAACTAGATCTGCTGAGCTAGAGAATCAACTGAGGGATTGGCAAAGTAACTGCTGCTGCAGGAAAGGAGTTTCAAGTGAGGAATCCTCCAGAGAAGAGGATGAATTCAGAGGAAAAGGTTCATTAGATTGTGAGGCGCGTCAATCCACTGATCAGAATGAGGTACATGAGCAAGAGTCATTTTGGAGATGTATTTTTGGTATTGTCTATTACTTGCCTTTTTCTTGTCCACCATTTGTAGGTTGGTTCTTCTCTTCCATTTCATGATGAGATTTTGAAGTAGACAGCGTGTTTTTTCTTTACCATATACTTTTTGCTTGAAGTTTTCTTAACTAATGTCCTAAAGGGTTCATTCTTGGGCTTTACCATTTATGAACAATAATTGTTTATACTAAATAGTAGCTTTTACGCTCAACTTGGCCTTTTGAGGGCCATTATCCCCCTAGATGCTGACGTGGAAAAAAATGTGGGTGCACTCGCTTGCCACGCGGATTTTTCTATCTATGTGGCATTTTTGAAAAATGAAAAATTAATTTTTTTATCTTTTTAAGAATATTACTTTTTTAGATAAGTTGTTTCGAATAAAATTTATGATAAAACTTGAATATAACTACATTATTTAGGCTAAATATTTTTATTTTGCTAAAAATAATAAAGTTTTAGTTAATCTTTTTTTATAATTTGACCTGAAAATAAAGACTTATACAATTGAAATAAGAGTCAAGTCATCTAAAAAGTTATAAAAAAATACATCGCAGAAATAAATAGTCATTGCATCAAAATAACGAATAAAAAGAGTGTACAATTTGTAATTTCTTGAAATTATACCCCCATTTTATTTCTTCTTTTGATGCAATGACTATTTATTTTAACTGTATAGTTTTACTTTTTAGGTAAAATTTGTAAAAATAAAAAAAATAAAAAATTAGAACACCACAGTTTAGAGCTATATAAGAAATAATAGACAAAATAATTAATTTCAAACAATGTAATTTTTATAACTTTTTAGATGCCTTGATTATTTATTTCAATTGTATAAATCTTTATTTTCAGGTCAAATTTTAAAAAAGATTGACTAAAACTTTATTATTTTTGGCCAAATAAAAATATTTAGCATAAACAATGTAGTTATATCCAAGTTTTATTAAAATTTTTATTCGAAATAATTTATCTAAAAAAATAATATTCTTGAAAAGGTAAAAATTTTCAAAAAAATGCCACATAGACAGAAAAATCCACGTGGCAGACGAGTGCACCCACACTTTTTGCCACATCAGCGTCTAGGGAGGTAATGACCATCAAAAGGCCAAGTTGAAGGGGTAATTAAGACCATGCATAGTTCAGGGAGGATATTAATAATCTGAGCCAAGTTTACGGGTAATTTAAGGTATTTTGCCTTAAAATTAATGTTCTTGGTTTGATGTCTTTGCTGTGTAACACAATAATTTGCCTTCCCTCTTACCAGTATGTGCATGGAAGATATTTTTGAGATTTTTCTTCTGCTCCATTTATATGCAGAAGCTGTGATAGTTTTGCTGCTATTTCTTAGTTGACTTAGTTCTACATTAGTTAAGGGATTAGTTATTTAAATGGAATTTGCAGCTTATTTGATATTTGATACCCTTTTGTCCTATTTTGCAATCTTGTTTGTTGTTACTATTACTCGAATTTTAAACTATATCAGACACCGGAACAGATTACGAACATCCTACCAACGTGCATGTGAAGCCAATGATGTTGCTATTAGTAGTTTAAGCATGTCCTTGTTGCCTGTTGGTTGCAGTATGTGTTGTGAAATTTCATTGTATGTAGCTTACCTTTCCATGTTTTTCAACCAATAATCCTTCCTCAAATTTGATATCTGAAAAATCTTTTCAATATGAACTCAATTTAGGAAAGAAATTTTACTATTCTTTAGTTGTTAGAACTTTCATGTGCCTCTAATCTTTGTAGTGATAATTGGTTCTAGCGTCCCTTTTGTAATTGGGTTTTATTTTAGTGTTTGGCAATGACAAATGCCTTGAGAATCCTGCATAACTAGAAGTTGATCGAGAGTGGTTTTCTTTCACCCATTTGATAGTTGATATATAATTTAAAAACTAGGTTACTTGTTTTTTTGGGATAGTGGTTGCGGCGGCGGTTGTCGGCCTCTAGGGAGTTCTGCAAAGGAGGATTGAATTGTTTAGCTGTTGAAATTTGTTCGATTGCACTAATAAAGCTGCAACAAGGTTTTCATATCTTTGTGGAAAAAGTGCGTCAAAAAAGCTGCTTGACACTGAAAGCATGTTTTCCATATACCCTGTCAAACATGAATTAGTCTCTTTCATGTTATTTACTTTTTTTGTATTGTCTTTTTGTTGGAAGAAGGCTGCTTATTTTGTGGTTATAACTATGTTTCAGGTGATGTCAAATGCACATACGAGAACTGAGGAGCAGCTTGAATCCACAGTAGGGCATATGTTATCCTTTCTTCTGGTCTTTTCATCTGAGAATACTGCCTATTTTTTCTTCTTCTAAATAATTAGACAAGTAGCTGTTATTCATGGAACAAATTTGAAAACAGCAAAAATATTTCCACAGGGTGTTTATGAAAATTATGGGTATGTAAAACCTGGAATGATATTGTTTACGTGTTATAACTTTGAGCTTAACCTGTAATAGACTGCCCAGAAGCTCGAAAGATCTATTGAAGATATTACTGGTGTTGAAGTTCCGAAGATTCCAGATGGAACGAAAGCAGAGAGTATAAATTTGGTAGGCAAAGAAAATGCTCTGTTATGTGGGTCACCCTCTTGCAGTGATCAGGAGTACGAGCAAGAAGAGGAAAGTTTTGGTAATAGTAAATTTCTGAATCTCCTATTCGTCTTCAGCAGTACTTGTATAAAAATCTTTCTGACGCTAATCCTCATAGAGATGATCTCTACCATAATCTGTTAACATTCTTTTGCATGTCACATCCTCTTTCATGTTTAGCTCAAGTGCACTAATTACCAATCTCTGTTTTATGTGCGGATATTCTGTAGTCTGCACTTCCCAAGCGACTTCCATAAACAGAGACGAGAACGACCTGTTGGAAGAGGACCACACGCTTTTTGATTCAGTACTTCCAGAATGTACAGTCAACTCTTCTGAGTCATCTCTCCTTGTTGAACATAACAGCTCTTTTCCAGTGGTGGAGGACCAAACACAAAATGAAGAGGGCAAGGTCATTTCAGTTATATTATTAGTCACACCACACCTTTATTGTAAATTTCTATTTCAAAAGTAATTCACATTTTGTATCCTTTATGCTACTTATCACTGATGCTTATGTTTAGCCTAAAATGCATTAGTTCTAACAATGCAACGTTCTTGAGCTATTTTTCATATTCCTCAAGAGCAGCAGTACATTAAAATTAATGTTCTTGGATAGATATCTTTGCTGTGTAACAGCGACTAATTTGACCTGTTATAGACTGCTAAGACGCTCGAAGGTTCTTGTGAAGATGCTACTGGTGTTGAAGATCTGAAGATTCCAGATGGGATGAAAGCAGAGAGTACAGATATGAATGGCAAAGCAAATGCTTTGTTAAGTGGGTCACCCTCTTGCCCTGATCAGGAGTACGAGCGAGAAGAGAATTTTTTTGGTAATAGTGAAATTCTGAATCTCCTATTCCTATTCAACAGTAATTGTACAAAAATCTTTCTGATACTACTCTCTGTGATCTCTACCATATCTCATAACATTCTTCTGCTTGTCACATCCTTTTTGATGTTTGACTCAAGTGCACTGATTACCAATCTCTGTTTCATGTGCGGAGATTCTGTAGTAAGCACTTCCCAAGCCACTTCCATAAACAGAGACGAGACCAGCCTGCTGGAAGAGGACCACATGCTTTTTGATTCAGTACTTCCTGAATGTACAGTCAACTCTTCTGAGTCATCTCTCTTCATTGAAAATAACCGCTCTTTTCGAGTGGTGGAGGATCAAACACAAAACAAAGAGGATAAGGTCAGTTCAGTTACGTTATTAGTCACACACCTTTATTCTAAATTTCTATTCCACAAGTAATTCACATTTTGTATCCTTTATGTTAATTATCACTCATGCTTATGTTTAATCAGAAATGCTTTAGTTCTAACAATCCAATCTGTTATAGGCTGCTCAGCAGCTCGAAAGTTCTATTGAAGATGCTACTGGTGTTGAAGATCTAATGAAACCAAATGAAATGAAAGCAGAGATTACACATTTGAATGGCAAAGCAACTGTTGTATTAAGTGGGTCACACTCTTGTACTGATCAGGAGGACGGACAAGAAATGGAAAGCTCTGGTAATAGTAAAGTTCTGAATCCTATTGGTGTTGAAGATCTGAATCCTACTGGTGTTGAAGATCTCATCAAACCAAATGAAATGAAAGCAGAGATTTCATGTTTGAATGGCAAAGCAACTGTTATATTAAGTGGGTCACGCTCTTGTACTGATCAGAAGGATGGGCAAGAAATGGAAAGTTCTGGTAATAGTAAAGTTCTGAATCCTATTCATCTTCAATAGTACTTGTAAAAAAATCTTTTTGATGCTACCTCTCCTCTCTTTTATCTGTACCATATCTATTAGTCCATCCCCCCGTTTTTATATGGCTATGTTTGACCGGGAAAGTAGTTTAAAAAGACTTTTGAAACTTGTAGTTTAAAACATGTCCTAGAAATTTGTGTGGCTATAAAATCACGTTTTATAGGTAAAGTGGGAAGTTTAAAGTTAATTTGTTTCCAAATATAAAAATATTTCATTCTGTTTGGGACAAAGGGTTGTTCAAGTGATAAGCACCTCCACCTCCAACCTTAAAGTTGTGGGCTCGAGTCACCAAGAGAGCAAAGAGCGAAGCTCCTAGAGAGGGGTAAAAATTGTCATTCCATTTGGGACAGATTAAAAAGGAAAGTGTCACGTAAAAATGGGACAGCATAACATTCTTCTGTTTGTCACATCCTCTTTGATGTTTGACTCGAGATCACTAATTGCCAATCTCCGTTTCATGTGTGGAGATTCTGTAGTCTGCACTTCCCAAGCAACTTTCATAAACGAAAATGAGGCCAGCCCGTTCGAAGAGGATCATGCGCTTTTTGATTCAGTACTTCCAGAATGTACAGTCAACTCTTCTGAGTCATCTGTCATTGTAGAATATAACAACTCCGCTGCAGTGATGGAGAACCAAACACAAAGTGAAGAGGACAAGGTCAGTTCAGTTATATTATTTGTCAAACCACACCTTTATTCTAAATTTCTATTTCACAAGTAATTTACATGTTGTTTCCTTTATGGTAGTTATCACTCCTGCTTATGTTTAATATTAAAATGCATTAATTCTAACAATGCATGTTCTCAAGCTAGTATTTATGTTATTCAAGAATGACAATAAATTAAAATTGATGTTGTTGGTTTGATTTCTTTGCTGTGTAACAGCTACTAATTTGCCTCCCTTACCAGTATATGCATGGAAGATATTTTCGAGATTTTTCTTCTGCTCCATTTATCAGAAATGTGTAATATTTTGCTGTTATTTTTTATCCTAATCAAGTTATTTTGCAATGCTTAATGGATTAGTTATTTAAATAGAACTTGCAGCTTATTTGATTTTTGCTACCCTTCATTTCTATCTTGCAATAATGTTCTTTATTACTATTACTCAAATTTTAAACTATATAAGACAATAGAACAGATTATCAGCATCCTACCAAAGTGCATGTTAGATCAATGATGTTGCTATTAGTGTTTAAGCATGGCCGCGTTGGTTGCAGTATCTGTTGTGAAATTTCATAAAATGTAGCTTATCTTTTTCACGTTCTACAACCAATATTTTTTCCTGAAATTTGACATCTTAAAAGTCCCTTCACTATGAACTAGAAATATGGAAAGAAAGTCTACTATTCTTTAGTAGTTAGAACTCTCTTGAGCCTTTAAGCTTTGTACGGACTATTGATTCTTGCATCCCTTTTCTTTCCATAATATATTTACTGGTTGGCAGTTACAAAATACCTAGAGAATCCAGTATCACCAGAATTGCAATTTGTTAGTGTTAAAGAAATTGAACCTGAGCCTAACTCAACCCCAGAAACTAGCTCAAGTGGTGAGGATTGCCCACACCATATAAAGATACCAACCATTCCTTATAGTGCCAATTTGGGACACTTCAACACCCCCTCTCATGCATGAGGCTAGACATCTGGAGTCTAAGTTGCGCGGACTCTTCGATTTTGATGTCGTCCTCGTCCCGATACGGGACGGGAGCGGGATACATCCCATATACGGTCAACTGACTTCGGACACTTTGACCGGAGTCCATCGACAAATTTGGGAGAAAAATTGAGATTTTGACTTCTCAAAATAAAAAATAAAACAGGTTTAGGAGAACGAAAAAATAATATCCATCTTGGAGAATGAAAGATTGAATTCTACAATATTCATGTAAGTTTTTCACATAATATCTCTCAAAATTTACAATATTTTATAGCTCTATTTTTTTATTAGCCAAATCCCCGCTCCCATATCCATATCTGGATCCGCACTCCCGAATCTTAAAATTTAGATTTTGCCGAATCCGATAGTCGGATCCGTCCCGGTATCGAATACCCGAGCCCGAGTCCGACTTAGTCTGGAGTCTGGTCCTGCTCTGATACTATGTTAAAAAATGGACATTGGACCTAACTCAACCCCAAAACTAACTCAAGAGGCGAGGATTGTCCAACCATATAAAGACCCGTCCCTTATGAAGCCGATGTGTGCCTCTTCAACAATTAGTGTGGAGAGATGTGAGTACTGCTAATAATTACTTAAGGAAAGAAAAAGTGTTTCACGCCAAGTTACAACCGTCTTTCCTTAAGGCTAAATTCCACATCAAATGGCTTTAGTGTCTATTAGAATTTCGCAAGAATGCATTACGATGTAAAAAACCCAAAAGTGACAAAGGAGTTGGAACTTTTAGCATTTAACGAGAAGATCAAAGTGTCTACCCTGCAAAAGAAATCCTTTATATCATCGGTTTTAGTATAAAAGATCTGTAAGAACTGCATAGGAAGATGATCGTGGCATTAGTTTTTTTATAAAACCTAAGTAGAACCATACCCCAAAAGCTAACTATTGAGTTGGGAGAGTTCAAGGCTATATAAACCCCACGTTAGTATATTACAATACCGATGTGGGACTCAAGTCTCATACATTGCAATGGAACATAACAAGCCACCATGTTCTGCATCCATCGTCCTCGACGGTTAGATGTGTGCTAGACATTTCTAGTCCTGGGCGGCAATTCCAGTGTCACCATCGATGGCATGATGGAATGGAGGATGGTGGGTGGCTCTGATATAATTGATACAACTCAGGAAAAACTACACTCCTAAAAGCTACTAGTTATTAAGTTGGAGAGACCAAAGCTATATAAAACCCTCATCATCACATTACATTACCGATGTGGAATTCAAATCCCATACCTCGCGATTGGCCATAATTTTTTTTCTATCATTATTTTTCTGTTCAACAACTGGCTTGTAATGAAAACCAAGAAATCGTGTTTGTTTGCAATAGATATGTCCTTAAATTCAGACACCATGTTTGCTCATAATTTCGGTTATTATTAACTACATTAGTCTGTATCTAAAAATATATATTTCAATATTAAATTAAAACAGTATGGAAACATGGTAGCTTAGTTTAAGATAAGCCTTCTGAATATATTTGAGAATGAGATAGTTTATTCTAAAGAAAACCGGCTTACTGTAGAACAAATATATAGATTATTACTTATTGCAACTCGTCTTCCTTAGGGAAGCCTATACATTAATTCTATGATTTCTTGAGGAAGCAAGGGCCACCATTACAAAGTGGCCTAAAATACTGTCAGTGTAACTGTTTCATCTGAACTGTTTTGAAGTATATATCTTCAGAGCTCTCCCGAAATAATATAGGTATTTTCTTATATTATTCAGAAACCATTAGGTCCATCGACAATGTTAATGCCCGAGGAAGTTGTACATGCTCTAGGATGCCATGATAACAACAGAGCTGAAGCAGTTACCAAACATGGTTCCTGCACTAAATTTCAGAATGCAGATAGGCCAAAAAGGTATGTCACGTGTTTAGTTTGCTTGCATCAGCTCCTAACAGTATTGCTGCTTGCTTATTCATCTTCATTCAATAATTTATCCAGGAGACTTCTACCAGTTTCGTCTATCTTATTAAAAGATACATGCAATATAGACTTCAAGGACGAGAATGAGAAACCAAAGGTGAATTCCTGGTTCTTTATCATTTTTGTTTTTTGTTTCAGCCACTGTTGTCATTGCTTTCCTTTTCCTTTTATTAACCATTATCTGTATCCAATTTTAAATAATTCGACTTAGTGTCTCCATGTTTGGTAGGATGTATAAATTCTCATGATGGAAATCCTTTCCCCCGGTTTTTGAGATACAATATTTGTACTTTGAGCCCTTTTGTTGTACAAACACGTTTGACTTAACAACTTATTGCAGGGAGTCAAGGCAGAAAAGAAAGGAGCTTCTCGTAAGAACAGAACTCAGGGCAGCACTTCACTTATTCGTTTGCTTAAGGATAATCTTGCTATCTAGTTCATTATGGACTGCATTCAAGGGTTCCCTCTGCAATAAACGAGACTGTTCTAGGGTGTAAATTTCAGATTGTATATAAGGTCGTTCAAATCCTTTTGACGACTCAGTTGCTTTTTGTGCCTCAAAAATGGCATCTTTGTGGCTGGCTAGACTTTTTCCTTTTGGGAAGAGGACTAACTCCTCGAACTGCTACTGTGATTATTGTGAAAGCTCGTGAGCTTCTCTGAGAATTGTCTCTAACGAATTTGAAAAGAACAAGACCAAACATGGTAATGCCTTTGCTTCTTCTGACGTCCACGTGATTTTAAATCTTTTTATTTTGTCCCAGAATTATTTATATTCACGTATTTATGGATGACAAGGTTCATATATGTTCTCTCCGTGGACAATATAATACTTTGGGATAACATTTTCTGCATTATTTCTAGTGTTTGTTTCATGATATTTTGTTATTAAAGGTTGACGAAAATGTCAGTGTTGTCTAAAGCAAGACTAGAAGTCATAACAGATGGATGGATTTTCTTCCATTTTAAATACATTTTTTCTGTAAGTAGAATGCAAAGAATTGCGGTATGCTCGCACTGTTTCAATATAAATGACTATTTGACTGAGCCCCAGATTTTTTTTGTGGGGGTGGGGGGGATAAAAAAAAAGAGTTTTAGAATTTGTAATCTTGAACAATTTATTTATGTGGCTGTAAAAGCATTCCCTAAGATATTAAAGCTTACTATTTAGTTGTTTTAAATATATGAAAGGGTCATTTTTTGAAAGTTAGAAGTAATAATAAGAAAACAGTATCATCTTTACTATATTGGTATACATAACTATCAAAGAAGTAGCTCTCTCTAACAGTTTGAGTCAGAATGTTCTGAGGATTACATTTTTTTATCTTGCAATTTATTCAAGAAAAATATGTCAAGGACCAATCACTATTCAGGAGCAAGAGTTGGGCCTTCAAGAACAACGAAGATTTCTGAAATTTTTTGTTCATTTGCAAACACAATTGTTTAAGATAAAGAAGTTTAGACATGACCATGACGAATAGGCGCGTCTAATTATGCAGAGTGATCCCTAGCCCACGGCCCTACCTAGGTCTTAATTTGCTCTGGGACCGATTTGGCCCTAAGTAATGAGTAACACGGGTCGTTGCTCCCGCATGTCCGTCTCACACGAGTCATGCGCATCTCGATTCACCCTAACTTGCCTTTGACCAAGTCTAATGGGATTCTACTACTATCTATTTCATTTATCAAGTTTGAAATTTATAATTTATAATTTATATTTTTAGTGGATCTTTTAACACATGCACAAAGTCCGAGCAAAAATTACTTGCTTCGGATTATTCTAAAAAAATCATAATTCTAAATCAAATAATTAAGAGATTATAATTTAAATTACAGTGGTTAATATATCACAATTTAGATCGCATTTGAATGATTTAGTTAAGGACATTTAGTTTCGAGTTTCAATATCTAACGAAAGGTCTCTCGACGACTTGTACCAAGCAACGGCTTTCCTATTCTTTGATCATTAATAGCAAGCCTTTTTCATACATTAATTAGTCGAGTGTCGAATTGACCACAAGAAGATTTGGGAGTTACGTAAGTACAAAATATGTATTTTGGCAGCCATAAGAATATTCCTTTTAGGCACCCCACAATTCGTGCTTTTTTTAACCAATCATTCTCCTTGCTGAAAATATTGTTCTAATATATGTTTCATTTACACCTTAACCGATCTGTATACTTTTAACTCGGAACATAAAATACCTTTGTTAAAGAAGTTCCTTAGGATTTTTATCGCATTCCAATGCAGTTCGTGTTATAATTTTTACGGGAGAAATTAAAAAATAGCCAGATTTATAATTGGTCGTTCAAAAATAGTTCAATTTCAAAAGTAATCGAAATTTAGCTATTTTTCATGTAAAGATAAATTTGAACGAATATACTGTTCAAACCCCGAAAAATATGCCTATATATTATGCTGGAGTTCCAGCATACTTATCCTAGAAATCCAGTATAATATGCTGGAGTTCAAGTATATTTATGCTTGAACTCCAGCATAATATGATGGAGTTCCAGCATAAGTATACTAGAACTCCAGCATAATATACTGAAGTTCCAGCAAGTATACATGATCCAACAAAGTATATCAGTCCAGCATAATATGTTGGAGTTCATACACAAGTGCATCAAACTCCAATATATTGTGCTGGACCGGTCTTTATTGCAGCAAAATAATATTAAATGATCAATCCGTAAACTAGCTATACCGTACTATTTTTACTAAGTAACGAGGAACACTGGTCATTGCTCGCCCATGTCAGTCTCACACGGGTCATCCCGCATCTTGATTCACTCTTTGACCAAGTCTAAGGGGATAAGGTGCTCGTCAAACAGCTTCCACAATAACCTCTGCAATGATCATGGGAAAGAATATCGGTCACAATGAGTGAGTTAGCTCAACGAACTAACTGTGCGAGAAAATAAACAAGATAATAGTAATACTAAATATGTCTCATTCATATACAACTGCCTAAGCAAAACACCTCATAGCCCAACAAAAAGCTAAGTCATGGAGCACTATAATTTGATATGTGTGTGTATTTGTGTGGAAACCAAGTATAGTAGAGTAACATATATATATTTTAGAACCCACATTTCCAATTCATCATATACGGATTTAAAAATTGAACATTAAAGGTTGAATTTGATATTTTACTACTATCCATTTCATTTATCAAGTTTGAAATTTATAATTTATATTTTTTAGTGGATCTTTTAACACATGCACAATGTCCGAGCAAAAGTACTTGCTTTGAATTACTCTAAAAAAGCCATAATTCGAATTAAATAATTAAGAGATGGAAAAATCCTTTTGGCCACATCATTTTTTGCCAAATTGATCCAAATAGGGTCTTTAAGCTAGGATTTTAGGCGTATTTTTATATTCATAATGCCTTTTTGATTAATTTTAAATATTTTTCTACCACCATTTAATGGTTGTCTTCCCAATATTTGGAAGATCTCAAAGGTTGCAAATTCTATTTTTCATAAAGCTTTTTTTTCCTTCGTTTTTTCATCCTTTTTTTTTGTAGTATACACCCATATAATTCGAAATTATTCATCTATATATGTGTATTTGTTTGTGCATTTCATATATTTTTAGTATTTAATTGTGTATTTCGTATATTTTTAGTATAATAAGGTTTTTAAAGCACTACTATCTAAACAAACCTAGATGGCCCAAAATACTATAACAATTGTGATGTTTAGCTACGAAATTATTAGATACAACAATAAATTCATCACTAATTGTTTAATTTTATTGACAAAAAATATAATTCGTCTTTAAATACATGAACCACATACTTTTAGTAACGACACACAAAAATTCGTAGCCAAGTTTCGTCCACTATAATTTTCCACCAAAAAATAAATTGGCTCCATTTATTGAGCAACGTTAGCGGCAAATTTAAATTTATCAGCGACACATTATTTTGTCACTAATGATGTATCCAATTAACGACAAACTATTATTTGTCTTGGAATTAGGTAAAGTTTGGAGACAAAAAAATTTCGTCACAAATATATGTTGTTACAATAGCGACGAATTAGAAAAAGTACTTAAAAGTTGTAAATTTTACCCATACGATTTTACATTTAATTGTGACCTTCATTTTTTGTCAGTAATAGTGCAAACAATTAGAGACACTTATTTTTATCTCCAATTAACCTGCTATTTAGTTACAACATAATTTTATCACAAAATATACAATTTTAAATGGCGACGACTTAACTTTATAGTTGAATCATGTAATTATCGATGCCGAAAAAGATTTGTAGTTAAAAACTAAATGATCATGCTAACTACGAATAGAAGTTTTGTTCATTCAAAATACATATACTTACTTTAAGACTAATTGAACTTGTGATTGAATAACTATATTTTGAAAAATTAATCATTTTCGAGGAACTAAAATCCCATTTTCACTAATATTAGAAATTTTAGGAATAATTTTCTTTCTACTTAGCTCTGAGCACTTTCTTATTGAGAAATATTAAGAATATATATTTTCATATCAGAGACGAACCATTTAATTTGGTTCTTTATAAAACTGTTTATGTCGTTGACGCTAAGTTTCAAAACTAGTGTGTACCTTTTATCTGAGTTTACCCGAATAGTTATTTTATAAAGAAAATAAAAGGGTTACTTTTAAAAAAAATTATATACATATCTCCTTTCATTATTTTACCAAATTAAAGTATGCGCCATATTGCACAAAATTATAATTCCAACTAATATTTTTTTTTTCATATATATTTTTGCATTAGAGATTGTTAGGAACAAGGGTGAATGCAGAATTTCAGAAAGATAGATACACTATTATGAAGGGGTGTACCTAGTTAGGATACGAATTTGACTGGTTCAACTTTACCATTAAATATATTCTATACTCTTTTTAAATTAAATGTTCAAATAAATTTTCTTTCGTACTCTATTCATCCGGGCGCCGCTAAAATATATTAGGATTTGCAGCAACATTATTGGAGGCGGAGGATGAAGAAAGATATTGTTGCATATGTGGCTCGGTATTTCAATTGTCAGCAGGTAAAGTACGAGCATCAGAGACCTAGTGTTTGTTCCAGAAGATTGAGATTTCTGAGTGGAAGTGGGAGCGTACCACTATGGACTTCGTTGTTGGACTCCCACGGACTCGGAGGAAGTTCGATGCAATATGAGTTATTGTTGATAGATTAACCAAGTAAACATATTTCATTCATGTGGCAATCTCCTATTTTTCCGAGAGGTTAGCTGCGATCTATATCCGGAATATTGTTATAATGCTATTGTTCCCTTTACTGGGGTCTTGTTTGAAATTATTGATTCCCTTGCCCAAATGCTTTGTGATTGTTGCTTGGGTGAGGAAGAGTATAAAGCACAAAGGGTGATGTCGTACAAGATTTTGAGAGTGTTAATGTACGAAGGGTGATGCCGTGCCGATACTGTGAGGTAAAAGAACGAATGGTGATGCCACGTCGTGCAATGTACAATGTCGTGTCATGATATAAGTGATAATGCACGAAGGAAAATTCCGTGCCATGATTATGTGAAGTAAAAGTGCGAAGGGTGATGCTGTGCCGATTGGAATTTTATGGTGAGAATGAGAGTAAAAGCGCGAAGGGTGATGTCGTGAAAGTGTTATTGAGTTCTTGATTCTTGTTGATAATTGAATTATGGCTCTCTTTACATTCGTCTATTAGTTTTTATCTGGTATTCCCCGCGATATATTTCCCCCTCATCTCTTCAACTGTAAATATTTGCCTTTATATTTACTGTATATAATTTAACTGTACATGTTTCCTAGCCTCGTTGCTACTTCCCCGAGGATAGGCTAGGCACTTACCAGCACATGGGGTCGATTGCGCTGATACTACACTCTGCACTGTGTGCAGATCTCGGTGCTGCAGCTTTTGGACCACAGTGAGGTTGCTGCCTTCAGTCCATCAGGTGACCCGAGGTAGTCCTGCAGGCATCCGCAGGTCTTGCACATCTCCTTCTATCATCCATATTGTTTCTTTTATGTGTTCAAGAAATAGCTTTGTATTTATCTTTCAGACCTCTGTTTATAGTATTTATAGACAGTCTGTGAGATTGTAATACCAATTCTGGGTAACTTATGTTTATGGATTGATATCAGTATTATTATTAAGTTATTTCTATTTCATTCTTCCATTTTATTATCATGTTGTTTATATAATTTAAATTCACAACTGTTAAAGGATCAAAAATGGAAAAAGTAAAATAAATAGAATATTTGACTTGCCTACTTTCACCAGTAGGCGCCATCACGACTCCCGAGGGTGAAAATTTTGGGTCGTGACAGAAACTCACACGAGCCCTCGGGCTCCAAACCAAACATGCATACTAACTCAAAAATATTATAGGGACTAACTTGTGCGATCCAATTGCCAAATTAACACCTTTAACAATGTTTAACATTAAATTCAAAGAAGAATCTCAAGAACTCTTAATTTCAAATTTTAACAACCAAAGTTTCGATTCACGTTATATCAAGTTCGTTTCTTACCAAATTTTACAAGCTCAACCCAAATACTATATAAGCCATGTACCGGGCTCCAGAACCACAATACGGGCCCGATACCATCAATTTAAAATACATTTAAATTTTCAAAAACTCTTAAAATTTCAGTTAAATAATTTTCTTTGAAAATTCATTTCTCAGGCTTGGTACCTAGGAATTCGATTCCATGCATATGCTCAAGTTCCATATTTTTCTACGGACCTTCCGGGACCATTAAATTACGGGTTTGGGACCGTTTACTCAAAATTTTGGCCACAGACAACTTAAATTTAATTTTAGAGGCCAAATTAGCATTTTTATCAAATTTTCACATAAAAGCATAGCGGATATACGCTTAGACTGCTCACACAAATTAGGGTGATATAACAAGAGGCTTTTAAGGCCTCAAAATACAAAATTCACTAATATATCAAGTACAATTTCACACACGATAAATAATAATTTTATTATTTTCCTAGTATTTGGGACTTTAATTATTTTTTTAGTATTTAGGGCTTTAATTATTTTTCTAATGTTTAATACTTTAATTGTTTTTCAATATTTAGAGCTTATAAATTTACTAAAGTTTATGTATTAATTTTCTTATTCGATTTATATAATATACACCATATTTACAATAGAAATCGTGTTTCTAGATTTAGAACCTTAACAAACTATCAGAAATTCACATAATCAGTACCTTTAAGACATTAAAAATCACGTTTCAAAATATTTTTGTAGGTTTAGATGTCTCTGTTTTGTTTTAAAAATGTTATAATTTTAAAACTTTCAAGAGATACAGAATATTCGTGGTTGTTGTATTTATATTATATTTATTTGGATTCATATTTTCTTGCACCACCAAGTTTTCTTGGTTTGAATCCTTTTCCACTTGACTTAGTTTGATAAGAAAGAAGTATACTAAATCGTTTATCGTATTTGTTTTTAAGAAAATATAAAACTTTGTATACACGTAAAATAAAATAGAAATACAAATATACTTCAAAGACTCTTCAGTGGCTAACATTTAATTTTTGTATTCCTCAATGCTTGGGAATAGAAAGAGCCTCTCCATATTTAATTTTGTGTTTTGAAAGAAAAATTGTAGGCCAAAGTTACAACAACAACCCAATATAACCTCATTTAGTAGGGTCTGGGGAGGATAGTATGTACACATATCTTACACTTATCCTTGGGTAGAGAGACTGTTTTCAAATAGACCCCCCACATCCTTCCCTCCAAGAATTTCTTGCCACCTTGCTTTTGGAAGACTCAGACTCACAATATCTCGATTGAAAGTGAGCGTTACTTACCATCAGAGCAACCCTCTTATCTTAGGCTAAATAGTTAGAGAGTCTTTAATGTCTTTTCACGTGTGACCAAGCTGGGTACTAAAATTGAGCCGTTTAGCATGACTCTTAAGAGATTATAATTCAAATTACATCAGTTAATAGATCACAATTTAGAATGCATTAGAATGATTTAGTTAAGGACGATTAGTTTCGAGTTTCAATTTCTAACGAAAGGTCTCTCGACGACTTGTACCAAGGAGAAATTTAAAAATAACCAAATTTATAATTGGTCGTTTAAAAATATTCAAATTTTAAAAGTAATCTAAATTTAATCACTTTTTGTGTAAAGATAAATTTAAGCGAATATACTATTCAAAATCCAAAAAATACTCTAATACATTATGCTGGACTTCTAACATAAGTATACTTGAGCTCCAACATATTATACAAGAGTTCCAGGATAAGTATGCTGGAACTCCAGCATAATATGATGGAGTTCCAGCATAAGTATATATGGGAGTTCCAGCAAGTATACTGGTCCAGTATAATATATTGGATTGAAGCACTGATGCTCCAGTCTCCAGTATATTATACTGGAACCAGCAAAGTATACCGGTCCAGCATAATATGTTTGGAGTTCATATACAGATGCACCAAACTCTAGTATATTATGCTGGACCGGTATCTATTACAGCAAAATAATTGCTATTTTTTATTGACTTAATAAATATTTGCTATTCTTAAATAACCAGTCTAATAACTAATTATACCGTATTATTTTTAACTTGTACCAAACAATCTCCTTCCTTTTAATTAATCATTAATAACAAGCCTTTTACATACATTAATTAGTCGATTGTCGAATTGACCACAAGAAGATTTGGGAGTTACGTAGGTACAAAATATGTATTTTGGCAGCCATTAGAATACTCCTTTTAGGCACCCCACAATTCGTGCTTTTTTTTGTTTGACCAAGCATTCTCCTTACTGAAATTTTTGTTCTAATATATGTCACATTTACACCTAAGCCTATTATGACTCGAACTTTTTATCCTAAAAAATTCTGATGGCTTTTACTCATAAAAGCTAGGAAAATCAATTATTTTAAATTTATTTTCCTTTTTATTAAGCATATTCAATAATTCTAAGTAATAAGTGATTTAAGCAGCGTAATAAATTAAATAATCGAAAATGCGGAAATCGAAACTTAATAATTCAACTAAACACTGCTATATAATCTGAAGTACAATACTATCCAGAATTTGGTGTCAGAACTCACAGACTATCTAAGAATACTACAAATAAGGTCAGAATAAAATATATAAGTCTGTCTCTAAATAAGTAAAAACAGAAAGAGAAAAGATAGGAGGAGACGCCAAGGCCCACGGACGTCTGCAGGACTACCTCGGGTTGTTGAGTGGACTGAAGACAACACCCTCACTGCGGTCCAAACGCTTTGGTATCAGTATCTGCACACAGTGCAGCGTGTAGTATTATCACAACCGACCTCATATGCTGGTATGTCCCTACCCTAACCTCGACAAAGTAGTGACGAGGCTAGGACCAGATTACCAAATAAACATGTGCAGTTAAATCATATACAACGGAAATAAAAGCAGACAATTACAACTAAAACTGATTGGAGGGGAAGTAACAGACAACAGTAGAAAAAAATGTAAAGAATGCCATAAATCAAATACCAGCAAAAGATAAGAAAATAAGAAACAAGTATACATGGAATACAGTTACAAGCGTGCAATCTGATCCTATTTCATATAATACCATTGCAAGTGTACAACCCGCTCCCATTTTATATATTACTGTTGCAGGCGTACAACCCGCTCCCATGTATATTACTATTGCAGGTGTACAACCCGCTCCCATTTCATATAGTAGCGTCGCAGGCATGCAACTCGCTCCTATTTTATATAATACCGTTGCAGGCGTGCAACCCACTCCCATTTTATATATTACTGTTGCAGGTGTGAAACCCGCTCCCATTTCACATATTAGCGTTGCAGGCGTGCAACCGCTCCCGTTTTATTTATCAACATCAATCATAAAAGAATCCCAGCAAGGAAAAGATAATATAATAACAACATCCCAGCAAGAGAACAATAATATAACAATAACATTCCAGCTAGGAAACAATAATATAATAGCATCATCTCGGTAAGGAAACAATAATATAACAATAATATTCCGGCAAGGGAACAATAATATAATAACAACGTCCCAGCGAGGGGATAACATAACAACAACATCATGGCAAGGGAATAATAAGATAATCCTCATATGAAGCACGGATAAACCATAACTGAATGATAACAATTACAGTACAAGACTTACGTGCATGCTTGACACCGACGTATAGATACTCGTCACCATACCTATACATCACACTCCACAGTTAACACATAACAAATAATACACAACTCCTAATCCCTCAAGTTAAAGTTAGACCAAACACTTGCCTCATACTTTCACGGCCAACTCAAACCTCAAACATCGCTTTTTCTTTAGAATTCGCCTCCAAATTACTCGTATCTAGTCTAAATTTATTTAACAACATCAATAAATGCTAAATAATTCATATCCAATGCTTATAGGTTTTCTATCATTTTTTCCAAAAAGTCAAAAATTGATCTGGGCTCGCTTGGTCAAAACTCGAGGTTCGGACCAAAACTAGATCACCCATTCACACACGAGCCCGAATATGCAATTAGTTCCAAAATTCGACCCCAAAACGAGGTCTAAATTTTAATTATTCAAAAATCCCTAACTTTATCCAAATTCCTAATTTCTACCATGAAAACCCTTGATTTTTGATTTAAAAGTGATAAAAAACAGAAAGGAATTGAAAGAATAAAGTTTAGAATTGATTACCTATGACTTGGGGGGTGATAATTGTTGAATAAAATCGTTTCTGGGGTTGTAAACCTTGAAAATATGGTGAAGAAGAAGGTTTGCTTGTTTTTAACAGAGTATTTATATCATTGGACAGGGAACCTATGTGTTCGCACACGATTGTATGTGTTTGCATTGAACAAATGGTGATCCCCAAAATTAACTCGCTATCACGGAACTACCTATGCGATCGCATAGAAAAAAAAATCTGGACACCAGCAAACAACAAAAACACTAGATTTTCTAAGTTTGAATCACCCTGACGCCTATCCGAAACTCACCCGACTCGAGGCTCTAAACCAAATGCACGCAAGTCTAAAAATATCTTACGAACTTACATATGCGATCAAATCACCAAAATAACATCTTAAATAATGAAATCTAAGAAAAATTTCAAAACATTCAAAGTATCAAATTTTACAACTACGAGTCCAAATCACATCAAACGACTTTCGTTTCTTACCAAATTTCACAGACGCATCTTAAATGTCATATTGAACCTGTACTGAACTCTGGAACCAAAATACGGTCCCGATACCATAAATTTCAAATATAGTCAAATTTCTAAAACTCTTATATTTTCAATAAAATAATTTCTTTCAAAAATTCATTTCTCGAGCTTGGGACCTCGGAATTCGATTCTAGACATACGCCCAAGTTTTATATTTTCATATAGACCCTCCGGGATCGTCAAATCACAGGTCCGGGTCTGTTCATTCAAAATGTTAACTTAAATTCAATTTTAAAGGACAAATTAATATTTTCACATAAAAGCATTTTGGATATACGCCCAAGTCATACACGCAAATCGAGGTGAGAAAAAGACGCTTCTAAGGTCTTGAAATACAGAATTTACTTGTAAATCAAGTGATGATCTTTTGGGTCATCACATAACCGATCTGAATACTTTTTTTGGATTATTGTTACATGTCGTTTTATAATATATCGTATTGTATTATGTTTCCTTATATTGTGTTGTATTGTATGCCGTCATGATATCACGTACCAATAATATGAAGAATAAATTTATAACACTACTAGAAAGAAAATAGGATACAAGATAGAATTATTATATTAAAAAGTAGGGTAAGGGATCAAATATGATTATTTAATAATAAGAAAGGATAATATGAGAAAAAAAGCACAGTAACGACGACATCACATCAAATCCACCATTCCATAAAATATCACTTTTCATTATTATGTAATGATGGATTTAACGATACAATACAATAAGGGGTCATTTGGTTGGAATACGACTTATGCCGGTATAAGTAATGTTGGTATAAGTTATGTTGGGATAATTTAAGGTGGTATAAGTTATGTTGGGATAAGTTATGCTGTATTTTTTTATTTTGGGATTATTGTTTATTCACTTTTTAGTATGTTGTATTAAGAATAACTTGTATAATTTATAAGAAGAATATATAAGTTACACCAATGCTAATTATCCACCCTCTATGATGTATAAGTTATCCAGGTGTCAAAATTAACACCGGAATAACTTATCCCTAGTTGCTAACCAAACAGAATATTAAAGTGGTATAAATTTTTATACCACACCTATACCTTCTTATACCTTATACCAAACAACCCCTAAAAGTTAAAAGTAAAAATATAATACAATACAGTCGGTAACAACCATCCGAATAAGTTGTGATTACGCCCAACTATGACTTATAAAAAGGACTAAGCGGCCGCTGCAAATATAATCCGGTCTACAAGTCTTTGGAGTCGAATTCCACAGAGAACTAAGACTTAGCTATAGTTGTTCAATATCGCTAAGAAACACAAGTCCAAATAATTTTCTAATTATAAATATTATAATATTTAGTTGTATCTAATTAACTAATAAATGTAGAAAGCCGTAAAACTATCAATTAACGAGGATAAGATTCAAGTCAAAATTAAGGAGGTCTAGAGTTATGATTTTCCCAAATTGTTGGAATCTTTCCCGCTGCGTTTTCTATAAATTCGCCTAAGTATTCTCTACCGACCATGAGCGTCTGAGTGTTGTAACTCTCACCCGAGTAACTACCACAATTTACTAGACGTACTCTCCCGAGTTACGCTAGCTGGCTTTTGTTACAACTCACTTAGATCTCACCCAAGGTTTCGTTATCCCTAATCCTTCCTTTAAACCCTTGGTTATTGATTCCTCACATACGACGGGAGTGATGTTGTTCAGTAACTGCCTAAATATGTACTCTCTCCCGAGTAATACATACTAAATAGACACACCTAATTGAGGGCCCTTGAATCAGCCACAAGAATAATATAGTTGAACAAATAGAGAAAATACTACAGCTCAATTATACAAAAATATAACAAGAATTATCCTACAAAAGGTTTCATCAAAACCCTAGATAACAAATTAGCTATTCATAATAGTATGTAAAATTACAATACTAAAAGACATAACCAACAATGAAAAATAGGTATAGGAACGAAAAACTCGTGGAAAAATTCTCCGCCTTGCTCCTATTGTGTCTTTGCTTCCTTAGGTCGAATATGTGTCCAAAAATATGTCCAATCCCTTGAAAAAACCGTTTTTCATATATATATATATATATATATATATATACATGCACCAAGTAGGGTCGGGCCCAAACAATTATACCTTCTCCTACGCAAAAAAATGATAATATTTCACATCTGGACTGTCGTGGCCGTGGTTAGACCGCGGTAGAAACATGGTATATGGCAGGTATACTGCCTCAGCCCGTCTCAGGTCTGCGGTCTCGGTTTGGACTACGTTTTTCACCCTATTTCGTTTGGAATTTGGAAAAATGTAAAACATGAAAGTTATATACTTTTGAGTTTGATTTCTAGCCATATATTGTGGAGCCCAAATGGAGTTCCGAGCAAAAAGTTATTTGTATTTTACTAGACAGTGCACAATATGCATACTCGATTCTTCGTTTTGTTACTCTATCATCCGTTGATCCCCGAATACGATCCCGGCTTAATTCCTTGAGCTTTTACTCGGATTTCAAAGCTCTAAATCACTTAAATTTATTTCATAATATCAATATAGTTCGGAATCACTCATACAAGGCATAAAATACACTGTTAGTACAAACACTAACGATTACAACGCAAACTCAATTAAAGTACAGTAAATTTAATTGTACTAATTGATTAAATACATAATTATAGTCTATCATCAAGTTTTAACTCGAACATAAAATACCTTTATTAAAGAAGTTCATAAGGATTTTGTAATGTATTCCAATACATTTGTGTTGTAATTTTTACATATGAATCTGGAGTTTGTATAAATAGACAACGCGCGCTCTTTCAAATCAGAAGGAAATGATTAACTTGTTCAATCTAAAAAATAGTTTTCTCCTGCATTTTTCTAAGGCAGATGAGCCAGTAAATAGTGAGAGATGAGAACATAAAGTTTGAGTGAACTTTTCAACTGATTAGAAGACAACATTGCCGGAAAAGAAGAATACGAGACATCGCCTTGATAGGAGTAATTTCACCAATAATTACTCAAACTTATATTTTACTGCACTAAAATTATTAAATTATTTGTTGTAATTAATAAAGTAATACTCAACTATGCTTAAATATCTACAGAAAGTTACTAATTTCTTTTGTAAAAGAATCACTCAATTTTGTCCAAAGTATCATAACTGTCCAAACCAACTACAGTCAAAGAGTACAGACCTATTGTCTGCTGTTCTGTCCTATACAAAATCATCTCAAAAATACTTGCTAATAGACTGCAGAAGGTAATGTCAAGTATTACCAGTGAAGCTCAGGCAGGTTTCATCCCAGGAAGAAAGATTCAGGACAATATCATCCTAGCACATGAGCTTGTCAAAAGCTATACTAGGCAGCATATATCCCCTAGATGCATGATTAAAATAGACCTCCAGAAAGCATATGATTCAGTTGAATGGGTATTCCTGCAGCAAGTAATGGAGCAGATTGGCTTCCCCAGCATCTTCACAAAATGGATCATGGAATGCATCTCAACAGTCACCTTCTCTGTGTTAGTTAATGGTGAACCTACCATGCCTTTTGTTGCTGCCAGAGGACTGCGACAAGGGGATCCCATCTCCTCCTTCCTATTTGCCTTGGTCATGGAGTACTTAAGCAGATCCTGCACCTCAATAAAGGATGGATGATCCAGACTACAAATTCCATCCCATATGCAAGAAACTGGACATCACACATATGTGCTTTGCTGATGACCTACTGCTATTTGCTAAAGGAGACCTTAACTCTGTCAAGGCCATGTCCAATTGTTTCACAAAGTTCTCAGCAGCCTCGGGACTTCAAGCCAATCTGAGCAAGAGCTCAGTTTATTTTGGCGGAGTACTAGTGCCAATACAGCAACAAATACTTGATCACCTGGGCTATGAAAAAGGCCAACTGCCTTTCAAGTACCTTGGAGTTCTACTGTCCACCAAGAAAATCACACTGCTACAATGGCAACCATTAGTGGAAAGAATCACAGCCAAGATCACATCCTGGACTGCCAGGACACTGTCTTATTCTAGGAGGCTACAACTTTGTACAATCTGTTATCTTTGGTGTCCAAGCTTACTGGGCACAACTGTTTATATTTCCTGTGAAAGTACTCAAAATGATTAAAGGCATCTGTATGAGCTTCATTTGGTTCCAGATGAACACTATAACTAAGAAAGCATACATCTCTTGGGACAAAATGTGTACCCCAAAATCAGTTTGGGGGATGAACCTCACTAACCTAAAGCTATGGAACAAAGCTGCCATTGCAAAGACCTGCTGGGACCTAGCACATAAAAAGGACAAGCTGTGGATTAGGTGGATCACTGTATATTACATCAAAGACAGATCAGTAGAAACCATTCCAATTCCTGCCCAAGCTAGTTGGATGGTAAGAAAGATCATTCAAGCCAGAGATGTCTTACAAAGGATTCAGAATTGGAAGGAACAGAAGTGCTCGGCAAGATAGTTGTACCACTCACAGATGCAACAGTACCGACAGTTCCATGGAAGAATATGATCATACAGAATCAAGCTAGGCCAAAAGCAACATTCAACCTATGGCTATTCCTCCAGGATAGACTCCCAACAAAAGACAAACTACACAGCTGGGGAATGAATATTGATCAACAATGCACCTTGTGCCAAAACCACCTGGAAACAAGAGATCACCTGTTAATGTACTGCCCTGTCACTGTGGATTTATGGGAAATAACAATGAACTGGCTGCAGGAAACCTACACACCAAGTTCTGATTAAAACCAGAAAATGCAATGGTTGGTTAGCAAAGCCAAAGGTCAAACAGCTCGAGCTACCATCTTCAAATTGGTTACAGCTGAGTTTGCATATGCTATCTGGCTGGAAAGGAATGCAAGAGTCTTCAACAAAATATTCCGATGTAACACTGCCCTACTAAGAGACATAGTGTATAATTGTAATGTTAGAGGAACCCCAAGAATTAGACAAATATTACAACACCTTCACATATAGTAGTGCTAAATAGTTAGGATAGTAGAAAAAGTCTATATGTTAACCCCTAGACAGTCAGCTGAGTTGACGCTCGACTGTGATTTTGTAAAGCTACTTCATTGATGATTAATGGAAATCCTTAATTATCAAAAAAAAAAAGATTTAATTGTGTTTTATATTCATAAAACTAAGATTTATATTTGAAAATTGTTATTTACATGCTATAAATCATTCATTACTCTCAATTTATTCTGAAAACTTTATGCACTATTTTTATAATTTAAAAAGGGAAAAATTGGCTATTTAAATAACATCCCATTTGTATTTAAATTTTAGCGAAAATTGAACCCCAAATCAGATCCTTTCATCGAGCACCATTTCTTTTAGATAGAATGGTTTTCTGACTCTATTGGATCAGGTCATAACCTAAGCCTTCTACTAGTAGACTACTATGGAGAGACTAAGCTCTATTTCAGAGATTGGACTCTCTTACTGTGATTACCTCCTACTAGTAAGAAGCTGTTTCCGAGCCAGGTTCCCTGAATCCACGTGTTCCTAGCTGGGCCTAAATGGATGAATGAAGAAGGGCGCCCGGGTAGACTTCAAGAGCTCTTGCTCTGCCTATCCTCCTACTTCTTATTCTGGGGGTCATAGAAAGATACGAACCGCCTACTCTTTAAAGCCCTACCATTAGATTGAATAAAATGAAAGCTGTTTGTCCTCACTAATAAAAAAACAACAATACCTCCCCTTCTGTTACCTATTTTTACTCATTTCTTCGGTATACTTCAATACAAGACAAGCGCATGTAAGGATAAACAATAAAACCGGGCTATCGCCCTACTTAAGCAGCTTTCCCCTCTCCTCTACGGAAGTAATCTTTTAACGTATTTCAGATCCTGTGTCTGTCGCTATCAGTCTATTCTCTCTTAATTGCCTATCCTTTCTAGATGAGTGGGAGTCCCTTATTAGTAGCTTCCAACACTTAAGATTGACCTCCTCAAGTTCCAGATATGAATGTTTTATGAATTTCATACGGGACGGCTTACTTACCTAAAGTTCACTTTTGGCTTACCAAAAACGTTGACTGAAGGAACTGACCTAAGCATAGCTCTTTCTCTCAAATACAAATACCAAGAAAGGTATTCCTTGGATAAAGTGGAAAAATGCTAAAAAAATCCTTTCATACCTCTTTGAAGGCCTTTGTCCTACTTATAGTATTAGTCCTCCAGCCTATACTTGTGTTTTTATTAACCAAGAACACATGCATTTTGTTGGCACTAAAAAAAAGGTTATTCAATCAGCTAGTATTAGTAAAGGTACGCAACCTCTTCTGAACCAGAATAAGAAAGAGCTCATAACCACTGCTTGTGAACAACTCTCCTCAACTTAAGGCGCACCTACTCTTACTAGAAGTCTAGTCTCTCTTAGGTCCAGTTTCGATCTCTAACTAACTAACTTACAACTTAGGCCGGAAGAGAGATATTCAAAAAACCCGATTTCCTATCTTAAGACTCTGACTCAAAAGAGAAAAGAAAACCGGGCTAAAAGAGATCTCACTTTCGACGATTGAACTTGACTTTTATATCCAGATTGGAACTGGACTTAAACGTCTTTGGATCCTTCTTAGGGTCGGCTTTCACTCCACTTTAACTTTCATATCAGGAACGTCGAGTTGGACTTACAATATAGAATTTTACTTTCCGGATTCCTTGCTCCTGGCTTATATTCACATAGGCCACTCATAAGAATAAGACGTTCAACTCCCTAAACCACGTGTAATTGAGAGAGTCATCACATCAGTGCCTTGGGGAAATGCATACCTTCAGGAGAAGATTACTGAATGAGTTTCAAACCTGTCCTCTTCGCTTCCCAAGATATTTAGGGAAAGGGGCCTTGTCGGCCACTGCTTGCTGACGACGGAACACATCGTCAATTAACAGGTACTCGCCTTGGACTTAGTTGGAAAGGTAGGTGTTCAGCATGTCCCTTGCTTGCGAACTTCTTTAGTAGGGCATAGGTGACATTCCTGAAATTTACCGTTGTCCCCAGACTTCACTCTTTCAACACTTGTATACTTTCTAAAGAGTCAAGCATGTCCCTCTCCCTGTCTCCAAGTGTGTGATCCACCGATTCACTGAGTGACTTTTTCTTACCGCTGCGCTTACGTCCATATTTCTTAAAGCCCTATCAGACTTCCCTTTCCGATTGAAGAAAGCCTTATATGGCTTCAAACAAGCGAGAAAGGCCCTTTCTATCTTATTATTCAAGCACGCTAGCTGCAATTAAAAAATAGCGCTAACGAGCAAGAAAACGGATGCGCTAAGGCGCAACTTCGCGCAGTTGCTGGGCCCTTGATTCTTGCTTTCGAGCCGGAGCTTGCTGGGTAGTGAAGTGGTCTGTGAAGGTTGACTATGACTTTTGTAAAGCAAGCAGAGTAGTCAAGCCAGAGAGGAAAAAAAGCAAGAAGTTGTTTTCGTTCGATCAATGGAATAATCGTACTTTCATTGCTGTGGACCGGCTTTCATAAAGCACCTTTAGGCAGCAGCAACTATTGGGATCCAATTTCGAGATCAATTCGACAATGAAACTATTTAAGCAATGATCTTATCTATGTATTCTCTTGACGTGATACAAAAGACTTTCGAGAGTCACTTAGCCCCTTGACTTCTTCTCTAAAAAAAGACGATGTGCTGGCAAGTCGATCAAAGTCAGAGCGGGGAGGGAATGTCTATTTAGAGTTGTTGTAGTATGAATTTTCATTTCATGTTCGGTCTTTCAAAAGTAGTCAGCTGGGGGTGTAGTCAGACTTAACATTGATTGAAGCAGCTGTTGGAGAGAAGGCACCAGTCAGACCTGCAAGCATCGGGTAGTATGCAACGGCAGTTTTAAATCATACAATGTGTACTCTTAGTCTGACTTTTAGCGGTAGTCAGCTGTCCTCGTTCTCCTCTTTGAATTGCCCTAATGAGTAAGGGTTGGTGTTTGCAAAAATGTCGAGCCGACGGGGTCAGGTACCAGTAGTGACAATAGCAAATGGGGGCTGGACACTAGTTGTCGAGTGGAATGACCTAAGTGGACCTAGTCAGCCCGAACCGTTTTGCAGTTCTAGAGGACACTAATAAAGAAGAGGCAAAGATGCTGGATGTGGACACTACTGAACCGGAAGAGATTGCTCAGGATGAGTGTTTGGGTAACAAAGCCGAGGAGGGTGTAGTCAAGGAAGGAACTCCCGAGGAGAGTGATTCTGCTCATAGAAGCGAGGATCTGGAAGAGAGGGTCAACTATGGCAATGACTGAGGGGGACTTGTTCTGTGATAAACAAATGACTTCAAACAAGAACCTCAGGGCATCCAAAAGAGGTGAACCTGAGAACAGCAGTAAGAGTAAGCGTTCAAGTACTGGTTCTATGACCAACAAGGTGGAAGATCCTCCCCTGGTTCGAATCACCCTGAATGAAGAGTGGGTGAACAAGATGCAAAACATATCCTAAATCTTGAATTCTAAGAAAGAGGGGGGAGGGGGAAGTAAAGGCCAAAGAACAAAAGACAAATAAAGGCTGCACAAGACGAAAAACCAGAGGTAGCGCTAAGGTGCGAGGGGAATGTAATAACAATAATAGTTCCACATGAAGGTCCTTATATGGAATGCCAAATATCGGTAAAGTCGAGAAGCGGATAGAGGCCAAAGATTATATAAGAGCACAAGAGGACTATTTGATTGGCTTGGTGGAAACCAAAGTGAGGAGTGGAAAGGCAGCCAGAATTACCAGATGCTTGGGAAAGAATTAAAGTAAATCCATTACTGTGAAGAATGAGTAAATAAGTTTGACGAGTGTAAGGGCTAGTAAGACCTACCCACTTTATTGAGCATTTTCATTCACTGAAGCAACTTGAAAAAAATATAAGTAAAAGAAAGAAATGTGTTGACTTCGAAAAGGAGGTCAATTAAATGAGTACCAACTCTCTTCTATTACTTTTTTGTACCGGTTTAACAAGAGCTGACCCTCTTTATTCACTACAGTCCCGGAACAGAACAATCTTGTGTCATAAGAAAAGCTATTATCCAAATCAAATTTTTCTTTCTTTTTTTGATTGGATTCATCCCGAACGTCCCATTCTGATGGACAAATTTGTTTGGAAACAGAGCTCTTTTATCTCTGATTCCTTTTCGCAGAACTACCTTTCCTGAAAGAATAGCGGAATCGGGACTTCTTCATCTGAGCGTACTACCATCAGCTTCAGGAAGTGCAGTTAAAGTGGAGTCGGTAAGACCATGTTTATGAATTAGACTTTTCCCCCGAATCTATGCCCGGGGATAGCGCCGGTTCAGAGTCAGAGTCTTCCCTATTAGCCAGTCAGAAGATGAGGAAGCGCCCTTTTTCCTATTTATAGACCGTCACCAAGCGGCTGATAGATACTTGTCTATATCTTGGTCTTTGGGGGCCTCTTAGGAGTCTGATAAAGCTGCCCTGCCATCGGAAAAGACAAAGAAAGGACGGACTACACCTTTCTTTGTCGATTGGCTTCATGTTCCGCTGCTTCCCACTATGTCTTCTACTAATAAGATAAAAGTGGTGACCCCATATAGACATTCCTTTAAGGGAGGATGTCTCCATATGGGATTCCACCAAAATCTAAGCGCTAGTTTTTCCTAGTAAAGTAAATAGATTTCTTTTTTTGGCGACTAATCCGATCCGGCTAACCGGAACTGAACTTAAAGCAAGGGAAGAGGCATCAGCCGCAGAAAGTAATTGAATCGGGGAAGTTGCGAGTTTTCGCAATCCCCATATAGAACTTTTCCTTCTTCAAGATAGCACTTACTGGGTGAAGGAAATAATGAAACTGTTCAAGGAGAAAGCTTTGAATCACAAAGATCTATTCTAGAGAAAGAGACCCCTAGAAGGGAATATTCCATTAGGGTCGTTGGATATGCATAATGAAAGTAGGCTAAATCCAAGGTTGGCCTTTGACCCATCTCTTGTGGATCGGTATATCCCTTAGTCCATTACTGAATAAGTAATTAGTCAATTACATCATAAGGCTTAAAGAAAGGGGAGGTTTCATAGCTCTAGCTTGCTGGAACTTCTCTAAAGTAAAGGTAGAGATAATTTATTCACAAGGAAGAGAGCTAGGAAAAAGTCTTCCTTGAAAAGCATTGAATCAACTGCTAGTGCTCGCTTTCCGCAATTACCGCTAAAGTTCGAAGCTACCGCACTTTCCTTGAAGGGATGGGTGCGGGACAGCTTAGATTAGAGGCTGGGTAAGAAATCCGCGAAGGAAGGGATGAAAGGTTCGAAGCCTTGATTAAAGTCTCTATATCCAAAAGGGAAACTACACAAAGAAAGGATTTCGCTTTGTAATACTCGTGCATACAATGATCGTTGACGCGAAGTGCGAGTAGGAGAGGCACATTTCCTTCCGAGATCACATTCTTTTTACAGTGGGTCAGTCTTTATCGTACGAGGTGAAACATTCTTGAATGCTTTATCAAGCTCTTCCCTAACTTGCTTTCGAAAAGCCAGCGTCCAATAGAGCTTAGCCATGTGTAGGCCGTAATGGTCTCGCGAAGCCGGTCACCGTCTAATCACTTGAGATGCTGGGGGAACATTGTTCATTGGGATAATAGGCGTGTCCGGACCCGTCTACTTATGTCATTTCATGAAGATGGTCACTGGCTTGGGGTGGACGCCTATCCGACATATATTAGGTACAAGCGGTATAATATAATATTCTTACTATGAAGAATTGTTCCACCCTATTGTCAGCTCTACGGCTGAGAAAGTATTCCCTGGTAATCCGAAGAGTTAGGAAGAAAGTCTTCTTATTGGGCAAACAAGGTACTCTTATTTTTAAGAAATCGATGCCTTTCTTCTTTTCTTTTGAAAAAGTCGTATTTTCAGTTCACTTCCCCTTTTCTCTGTTGGTCAACAACCACCCCCCTAGTTGATATATAAAGAACCATCCCAACAAAGCTAGAGGGTGGACCGATGATCCAACCCCATACCGAGATTCCTTTTGATATGTATGTTACAATTTCATCTTTCGGCGGAGTCGTGGAATATTTGGGTTCAATTCCCATAGCCTCGATGTGGCGAAAAAGACTGAAAACACCATTTGTTATGAGCAAAAAAAAATCATCTTATTTGGGTAAGACTTTTTCTGAATCGTATAAAAAACTTGAATTTCTCTCCTATGTTCTCAAAAACGCTTCCCTTTTTACTTGAATTTTCACCGATAGTTTTTTCTACTATTTTAGCGATTATGATAGAGATAAAGCTCTTTAGAAGGTGTTTTCTATTGTATAATTATTTATTGTTCGAGTTGGAGCTAGAAATCCATCAAGATTTCGTGTGTTTACTTATATTGATTTTAATTTTCGTATCATGGATCTTGTTTCGCACTTTATGTCATTTGTACTATATAAATAATCCAGACATTTGTCGTGTACCTATTATGGAAAGCGTTTGGACTCTGTCTCTTTTGCTTACCTTCTCCTTTTTCTTTGATGAATTGTTCTTAGAAACGGTAGACTACGCAAGAAAGGATTCGGGTGGGGGAGCGTCTACCTCCTCTCCCAAGCCTGATGAATGGAAAATGGCGCTAGATCTACCGGATAATAAAGTTGTACCGGAATGTCTACACTCCCACATTAAAGAAGAGTTAAGATACCTCTTTTATATCGGGCGAAAGACGACCCTTTCCGATGCTATGTTTGACAACTTTATTTCCCCCTTGGCATTAGATGAGGCAAAAGTGGGTTTTTCTAAAGCTTTCCTTGAAAGAATTAATGAGCTTCAATTATTTCATTACAATAGAGGCGATCACATTCCCTTTAAATTCTCCTCGAGAGAGGAGAAAGAAAGATTCTTTTCTATTGTCTGGGAATACGCGGGCAGATTACCCAATACCCACACCCCAGGCAGAGTTAGTGAGCCGTGTAATAGGCAACCATTTTTTGCGGTTGGGGGGGGCACTTGAGTCAGCCGCCGGTGCCCGACAGCTTCTTGACCCCCATCCAATTTTGGGGCCAATTCCCCATTCGTACTACCAAAAATGAGATTCTTGCCGAATCTGAGTTTGCTGCTCCAACCATTACCAAACTAATACCTATTCATTTTATTACTTTAGGTGCTTATGTTGCGTATAATGTTAATCCCGTAGCGGATCAATTCCAACGAGCCTTTCAAACTAGTACTATTAGTAATCGACTCTATAGCTTCTTCAATAAACGCTGGTTTTTTGATCAAGTTTTGAATGACTTTCTAGTCAGATCGTTCTTGCGTTTCGGATATGAAGTCTCCTTAGAAGCTTTAGACAAAGGTGCTATTGAGATATTGGGCCCTTATGGTATATCGTACACATTCCGACGATTGGCCGAGTAAATAAGTCAACTTCAAAGTGGATTTGCTGTGCGAAGAGTGCGTTATGACCGGGGCGTGGCCGCCTGCCTGGTGGGGGCGGCTCCTACATTCTGGGTAAATGAGAAACCCAACTCTACGAACCCGAGGAAAGGCTGCACAGTAGTAGTAGGGGCGTTAAGACCAGAGCTTTTTGTAGTGCTAGCAGGAATGCAAGTGAATGAATCCCATCCCCTAGCGAGTGAAGTGGTTACACCGCTTTAGAGAAAGGGGCGAGAAAAAGAGCTCGTTCTTCCATTTTGAGATATTTAGATTCGTAAGATCAAAATCGAGTCCCTTTACTTTCTATTATATTAGTCAAGCGCTAGCGCCCCTACAACTAGAATAGTATAGCAGAGCAGCTAGCTTCAAAGCTTACCTGATTCTAAAAAAGAAGTATTATTACAAAAGAGAAAGGTTAGGGGGCTGAGAAGCTCTTGCTTGTTTCTTGTTGTCTACTTCGCGAGCCTTCACTGCCCCGTTCTGTAACTTCCCTTTTTTTGTCCGTCCACGAGGCTGTAAAAAAAGAGAAAGGGGCGGCTATCTAGCGGGAGTTGTTTCAGTCAATCATTTTGTCAATAATGCTCAAAGAGTGCTTTCCAAAAGATGGAAAAGGAGAGAATGCACTTACCACCTCTCTCTCATATTCACCTTCCAAGGCATGACATAGATAGTAGACAGTCAGCTCTCTTACATCCAGTTACTGCGATTGATTGGGGAGAGAGTGCTAGTCTAACTTCCGGTACGGGTATGCTAATAGATAAAGGATCTTCCAGTCCTAGAATAAGAAAGTAGCTTGTCTGTCGTACTGGCTGCTTCATTGAATGTGTCGTCTGCATTCTGTATAAGGAGTTGATTTGCATCCTTGTCTGGCAGTTAGCTAAGCGAGAAGCTGTGATCGAGGAAGCCCCGCCCAGTAGTGCCTCTACTCTACTAGTCCTAGTACTAGATACTAGATAGACAGGCCAGTCACCGGTGGCATAAGACCCTTCTCTACTTGTCTAACTCAAGCCAGATAGTAACAATCACTCGAATAGTCATATGCGGAACACATGCAAGTCCAGATTGAAAGATAAGGAAAGAAAGTCAAAGCGGAAAGAAAGCCTTAGCTGGAGCAGTAGCCAGAGAAGCAAGAGAAGAAAGGCTAAAAGTGGTCTCATCTATGTCATAGGTTTGATGATCGCTAACGCACACAAAACCAATCTCATAACTTTTTTTGCAGGCAGAAGGAAAGAGAAAATGAGCGAAACGATGTGGAGCGAGGGGGCGGGAGGATCTACTTGGAATTGGCTGTCAATGAATCCCAAGTATGACATAGATAGAGGAAATAAAATCTCTTACATGCCGAAGGTACATCTAAGACCTTCCTTCCAAGCAACTATGACATAGATAGACAGATGCAAGTGTACTTCAGTAAACTAGCAAGCCTTGCCATTCGGATGAAAGGAATATCATCCTAATGAAAGCTTGATTCTTCCCTTATCAATATTTGAGATGCCTGGTTGTGCCAATTTCCCTAGTTGACAATATGACTTTTATGGATGGCAGCACCTCGAATCTTATGTTCTTTAGAAGCCCAGCTTATCTCCCAGTTTTCTGGCTATAAAAGGAAGAGGTTAGTTCACAACTCTGAAAGTCAAACACGAAGCGAGGAAGGCAGCTA
Organism: Nicotiana benthamiana; assembly: GCA_034376525.1. NCBI lineage: Eukaryota > Viridiplantae > Streptophyta > Magnoliopsida > Solanales > Solanaceae > Nicotiana > Nicotiana benthamiana. Next base: position 24,433,077 of record CM067324.1, on the reverse strand, counting down.
CAGAGCAACAAATAAGGAAGAGATTTAGGAAACTTAATTGACCTACCGCACTCTAATGAAAGGGTACCACTTATTTGGAAACTAGAAACTTGCCGGTTTCCGAGGGAAACTCGATTCTACTTTAACACAAGGGCCGGTGTCCATCATTGAAAGTGGCATCTCTGTTTGCGCACATTGGAGAAAGTGCTCTGCTAGTGAAATCCGTCCATTGACACCTATAATTTTTTCAACCAAGGCCGAGCACTCTTCTCGAATTTTTGATGCACTCTCGCTTTAAATAGTTGAAACCTCTATGTGGAAAAGTTTCTTATTGCGAAATGAATGGAATTCTAGAAGCTCTCACTCAAACAAGGGCTTCCTATACTGTACTAAACAGAATTAGTGGACATAGAGCATGTTCCCATCCTAACGTTCCCCTAGCGGGGGAACTATCAATAGCGATTGTTGCTAATTATGCCTAGTTCCGCTCAACTCTCCCTTCAGAGCTACCCTTGCCTGAAAGCGGAAGAGGTAACTTACTAACCTGTTGGAGTAAGTAGTCTTGTCCGAAAGCCTCAGGCGAAAAGACAGCTTAAAAGTAACAAGGTTCTGAAAGAAAGACAAGCCTTAAGGAAACTAAAGCTAGGAAGGTAGGTTAAAGTGACTAGTCTTTCTTATCCGAAAGCAAGCAAGGCAACATGGGAGGTTTTAGGCAACTCGATGGTTTTGAGATGGGTTTCCTTGCGGGTGTATCCACTTGTTTTCCTATTCAAGTTCTGGTTCCAATTTCAGAAAGTTCAGATTCTTATTGCCACTACTTATCATACACTATTTAAAAGGTTAATGGTTCATTTTTCTTAACTTCAGATGAGTTAGGTTCTTTACGCAAAGAATCCAGGCGAAAAGCGCACACGAAGATTATAAATAATATGTTAAAATCGAATCATCGACAAAATGTTTATTAGAGAGATTTTATTATGGGATACAATCGAAGGGCTCATAAAATGAAAAACTTGAGAAGTAAGGGATTATTGATGGCCTTTGTTGAAGTAAGAGCGAACGGACGGCAAGTGACTTTGATCTCATGGTGGCCTTTACTTCGGCTATTAATAAGGGGGTTGGGATTTGACACATCAATATTGGGGCTTCGTTTAGCCGCCTATGTAGTAAGAAAAACTCTGTGTTTGACGTTGAATAGCCATAGTGAGTTCATCACCAGTGGCATAAGAAGAGGAGGCATATGCGGTGGGGAGAAAGGAAATTTACCTCACTTCTTACAATTCCAGTTAAACCTGCAACAAAGCCAACGTTGCTTTCGTGGGATAAATTGCTCGTTTTTGATATAGAACTGGATAATCAAACAATGTCTCTTTTTTTTGGAATCGAGCGAGATGATATGGTGAAACGGGTGCTAGCTTGTAAACCACCGCAGAACGAAGCAACACTGTCGGTAGAGGCCTCACCGGGCTTTCATAAATTAGTCTCTCAACAATCAGTATTTCTTATGAATAGTAGGTCACTGAGGGAGAATTTATCGACAACAAAAAAGACGAGGTTTATGTTAGAGGGTCCCTGACGCCCGAGTCAAATGGAATTGAAAAGACTCTTTTTATAGTTATAAACAAGGTGGCATCTCGAAAGTGCCGCTAGTTGGTTTAATCATGGAACGTCCAAAAACCCTGGTCAATTGCTAACATTATTATTATAATAATATGCCCTAGAACATCTTATTTAATTGAGTGAGAGGTCCCTTTCTTTCCTACTACTGAACCCGGAATTGCGTAGATTGCTTTGCTTGGGATTCTCTAAGCAATCAAAACAATCCCTGTCATTTCACACGGAAAATGGTTTGTTTTGAGCGTTTGAAGTGGATGAACAATCAGCGTACATAATCAAGTTTCATGCCATCATGTCTTTCTGCCCAGCAGTGCTGGAAACCACTTTCATGCATTTTGGTTGTTGGTGGAGAAGAAAACCCGCCTGAAAACAAAGATTCTATTTTCAATAGTTTCAAAGGCTTGAAGGAGCATAGCTTTATTCAAAAGGAATTGATAGGAAGACTTTTCTCTCTGCGATTATCTCCTAGAATAAGATAAGAGGTAAGAAGGAAGGAAGACTGTTTATGAATAGCCCTTTTCAGTTCCAATGCGCGGAATCAAAAAAAAGACTATCTTTCTTTTGGGGTCATAGATTAGAGAATTCACTCTTCAAGATTCCTTACAGGCAGAAGAGTTAGCAAAGGTAAAAATATCCCGATCTAGCCAGTGAGCAAGCATGTCCGCTTTCGATTCAATATCTTTCTTAATACTGGGAAAATTATATGCCTCTATAGTAGCCTGTATAGGAATGCAACTATTTCTGACGGATAGCTATGTTAGCTAGGCCACCCTGATCAGGGTTTCCATCCGAATTAGTGTTTGAAGCAGGAAGGCAAATGAAATTACCGAGGAACTTCACTTCGCCCCTTATATTCGAATCCGGTCCTTCTGACATATCTGCATCCCCATGTATAGTAAGAGTCTTTCCAACGAGGAACTTCACTATCGTGTAATTGACTCGACTCAAATGCCCTCTTAGCAATAGCATCCATAACCACAACTATTGAGTCTGCTATGGGAATAAGCGCCACAGAATAGGCAGCTATTGACTCCCTCTTTACAACTTGCTTATGTTAGAGATATTGTGTCACTGTCCTTCTCTACTTTCTCTGCCGATACCGAAGAGGCTAACTAACCTCTTGACTAAGGGCTTGTTTTGTTTACAGAGTGAAAAAAGGAAACTTGTCAACTAGACTTTGCGGCATGTCAAGGGGCAAACCGGTCGTTAAGATAGAGTCGGTGTTGGTAGCAGCTCTTACTTAGCGGAATCAGGTCACCAATCGGTGACATAGTTTAGGAATGAATATTCGTAACTCCCATTCCAATACTTAAACTGACAAAATGGAATAAAGAATCAAGACCTGGCTCAAGGCTAACCCCTCCACATTCAGGGTCAGGAACGGGAAAAGGAGAATGAGTAGGACAGTCGAGGTCAATTCTTTCCTTTAGGAGAGATCTCACCCCCTTCTTTAGCGCTTGTTCGTTCTATTAGACTTCCTTATCGTCTCGGTGAAGGAATCAGAGCCGCTATAGAATCAGCATCCAGATGAAGATGATTTGGCAATTTGGTCTCCAACTGCATCAGGTAAATTCTCTCTTGCTTCATCCCGGAATATGCTTAGACAGAAAAAAAGAGGTTTCCTTTTTAGATTCAAAGATATGTCATAGGGATGTGCCTTTAAAATGGCATTTCTTACCTGGAGAGCAGTCCATGATAAACTCCCAACTGATGAGAGTGTGTCCAGGTTTGGTCACTCTCTTTCCCCTAAATGTTATTGCTGTGTTGAATCTACTGTGAACTCAAGCTTAGAATCTATTGCGCATCTATCTTACTCTGGTGTTTTTGCTCAACTGGTTTGGGAACATCAATTGTTGAATGCTACTTCTTAATTGGTGGAACCACAAGGTCCTTAATGCTTCATATATTACTAAGGTCATGCCTCCTTTGGTTTGCTGGGAACTGTGGAGGTCCAGATGCAGCAAAAAATATGGTTATGAAAAACCATCACTCAATAGATTTAAGGCATTAATCACATACTCCTTATCTCACCTGATGCATACTCAGTTTGGCAAGGTTAGAGTAGGTGAGAGCTGGAAGAGTATCTGTCATCTGTGTGATTCTTCAATGGCTTAGAAATCTATGGCTTTGGTTAGGTGGATCAAGCCACCACTGCATTTTGTCAAGCTTAATAGTGATGGTAGCTGTAGAGATGGTATTTGTGGAGGTGGTGGTGTTGTCAGAGATAGTATGGGTGCTCTTATTATGGCTTGCTCCATTCCTTTGGGTGCTGGAACTAGCAACTGGGTAGAAGAAAAGGCCATGATTTATGGTCTTAAATGGTGCATTGAAAGAAGGTACATGTTGGTAATAGGAGAGACTGATTCCTTATTATTGTCAAGCTGCACTTCACGAATGTGCCTTATGCCGTTAAAAGCCTAGCTCATCCTCATCCATCCTAGTTAGCGGTTCCAGCTCCGTATCAAGGTCACTATCATCAATATCGATCTCATAAAGAAGAAAACTTTTAGGCTTCTTATCCAGGAACTTGTTTAGAAACACCATAATGAAAGGAACATAGGAGTTTGTCGCTAGGTATTTGACCAAATAGTGTCGTCCAGTTCCTATTGAACCTATCACTAAAATACCCCTAGAGGGTGGATAAGGCTAAGCAGAGCGAAAAGGGTTTTCCATGAAAATGATTTTCCCCACACGAAGTTTGTGAATAAGTGATTGTCTGATAATGAGCAAGGAATATCCATCTTTATGCTAAACAGGATGGATTGAACTCATAATTCATTAGATGCTTTTTATGAATGTCAACTAAGTATCATAATTAATTTGCTCCCGGTTGTTCAATCATTTGATAAGCAGAGTCATTCTTTGATAAATGATCACTATGAGTCAGACTCAATAGAATTTGATCAATCCTATTTTCTGTCGTTAAGGTGGAGAACCAAACCAAGAATTCTCTTTCTTCATCCTCAATTGAATCATTTTTCGCGACCCAGGATTCTATTTTATCATCAATCCGATTCTCGTTTTTTCTTTTTTTCTTAAAAATGAATAGATCTCTTTACTTGTATGACTTAGATGTCTCATATTTTCTCGAAAAGTGATTCTATTGATGGGATTTGGTATGAGATCGATGATCTCGATGAGATTGATATTCCAATCTTTCTTCTTAGAACGTATTGATTTGACCCCTTAAGCGGGACCAAGCATGTTTCCCGCCAGAAGAAAAACCCCATATAGAATCTCTTAATTGTTCTAGAGCTACTAGAAAGAGATTCCTTAGCCAGAAAGAATTGGGTTCAGATGGAGGATACCTATCCAGAAGTTTTTGCAACTCAATCATAGATGATGGAATCTCTAACACACTAGAGGCACGGGAAACAAAAAAAAGATGTGTACGAACGAGAGTTGCTGAAACTAGCATATTGGAAGATCAATCGGCCAAAATAAGCATGAGTGGCTACGATATTCTAAGTTTCTTCCTCTTGATCGAATCTCTAACCTTCATTGTAAGATTCATTTTGTGTGCTTTCCCTGATCAAACTAGAAGTTACCGAGGAAGCATGCATATCACTGAATGAGGAGCCACCTTTTACACCAGCTAGGCCTAAGATGTGAAATAGGTGCATAAGGATGTTGTGCTCAGACTGGAATACAATCATGAAATTGAAAGTACTAAGCTCTACGTTTGAAACTTCAACACAGTCATTCCTTAGTAGCTCGTTGATACAACTTATATTTAGATCGTTCCGTGCTTACTCACTTCACTCGCTCACATTCAGTAGCGGTTCTTCATTCTTTAGATAGTCGCGTGAGACTGTGAAATTCCATTCAGTTCAGGTTCTTAGTTCCAATCGAATCGCGAGCAAAGCTCGACACTGCCAGCGAAGCTCTACGACAGAGCATATCCATTATTTCCATAATAGAGCCAATCATAGTGCTTTTTCTCTTTCCAGCCTGTATGTAGAATCGTCGGAGCGATCAGAG